>OY728123.1:1934738234-1940068234 GCA_963277665.1 Viscum album | reverse complement strand
GAAGTCCATTTCTACCCACACTAGAACATTTAATAATCATGAAAAACACTATAGTAATGGTATAAATGGATAAAATTGACTTGTAATGTGGCTCATTCTTGTCAAAGGTCATTCATGGTATTTAAGGGCTAAAAGTAGGATCAATGTAAAAGGTGGTCTCAAGGATAAAGGTTTGGGTAGTCCACGAACTACCCTATGATTTTTCATGATGGGTCAAACATCAAGGAAAACAACATCCTCAACTATTATTTCCCTCATCTATCTTCTACCTTTTCAAACGTTTCACACTTCTTTTATACCTATTTATCATCTATATATTATTTCTATTAATAATCTTAATCACTTATTTTCTCAAGGAAAACAACATCCTCAACTCCTTGCAAGCGATATGCTCTCAAATCATCTCCTTTATCATCCATATTTTTTCTTTCCCAGTGTATATTGTACTTCACCACATCTCCAATAACTCTTAAGAATAATTCCCCACTTTGAACATCTATTAATTCCATTCTTGTATCTAGGAATGATCTTCCCAATATTAATGGTTCCTTCTCCTCATCCATGTACGTCACCATAATATCCACTAGAAAGTAGAATTTTTCCCCTTTGACTATGAAATATTCAAGTAGTCCTTGGGTATGTCACACTGTTATATCTGCAAGTTGAAGCACAGCTCAAGTTGGATTCATCTCTATCAATCTACAACTTTTAAATGTTGAGTATGAGATTATATTCATTATTTCTTCTAAATCGCATAATGTCTTACCAAACTCATTAGTCGTAGTATTAATAGGAATCAAAAATCTACCCAAATCACTTTTCTTCTTCGATAAACTCCTTATTACCACAATTTAGCATTCCCATATCAATGGTTTGGTTCCCAATTCCTCTATATTCCTCTAATTTAACACAATTTATTTTATGATTTTTGTGTAGGTAGGTATTATCTCTATATCTTCATCAAATTGTTTTTTGATATGAAATTTATTAAATATCTATAAAAAAAGTATCTCTTTTCTTCCCTTGCCTTTCTATCCAAAAAAAAGTAGTAGTTGTTGATATGGGGGTGGTTATTCCTCTCTAAAAAACTTCCCATATTATTTTATTTTTATATTGTTCCTTAGTCTATTTCTTGGTCTCTTCAAATTGGATATCCTTCTATTTTTTCCTATTTTCATAACTATCATGGGTTGTTTTTCCACTCCTCAAGTGATGGATTTTAACTATATATATCAAGTGACCTCTGTATCTCCTAGTAAAAACTCCCCTTAGAATATCTTTGATTTGGGTATAATATTTTCTACATGGATTTACATATTTATCAGGGACACTCTTTGACTTTTTTAGTCTTCTTTTAAATCCTCGATATCATCCCCTTGATCATTATATTAAGATGTCAATTATTTCAGATTATCCCACGTACGTCTCATGAATGTGGACAAGGTCTCCTACAAAGTATGGAATTTGACTAGTTTGATAAGGTTATAGATATTTAGGTTGAAAAACTTAGGGACTCATCTGAAATCCTTGTCCTTATTTAAATCCCTTCCCTTGATTTAGTTATTGTGGTGATTGTTCTCTCCAAAAATATATATAATCTTGATGTTTAAAATCTAGATAATCATAATCTTCATAGTGCATACCTTAGGATTTTGGTTTTTTTCATATCATCAAATTTCCATTTCATAACATTCATTTGTGTTGCTACCCAACTATTGTCTACAATGTGCACTAATTATGTCTATCCACCACCAATTTTTCATTGAAAAATGTTATACATTTCATCCAATAACACATAACTTTACTCAGGTGAATTTCTCTAGAGATCCTTCAATAGTTGTCTAAACAATCAATCAGTTACCCTATGAAATGACTTTATATAATGTCTAAATCGGTAACTAAGCTTCGATCCCATGGTGAGGGTTTCTTCTAATTAGACTTTTAAACTTTTCCCATACACTATAAATGGATTCATCATTTAGTTTATCAATGTTTGGAATACTTACATGGAAATCCATTAAACTGGAAGTAGGGGAAAATATAGTCATGAAATTCTTTACAAAATCCTCCCTAGTAGTGATTAAATGTTGGGGTAGATTAAGGATCCACTCACAAACCTTATATTTGAGTGAGAATAGGAAGTGACAGATCTCATCAATTATCACATTATTGAACTGAAATGTGTTGTACAACTCCAAAAATCTCCCAACGTGATCATTGTTCTCCTCATGTGGTATCTCAGTAAATTTAATGGAGTGTTATATCATTTTGATAATCACCATATTGATCTATAATTTGTGTACAATTACCATAGGCATGCGATTTATCATATGTAATCCCATGTTTTAGTGTCTTCTATAATTTATTAGAGCTTGCATACCTATTCTTCATTGTAACTCTTGGTGTTATCCTTCGTTATCTCCTTGGACATGTTCTATTATATCCATGACTTCTTCAACTTTGAACTTACTTTTTCTTTAAATGGTTTTTTTATCACAAGATAAAATACAAATTCTTCTTAATTTTGTTTACCTTGATTTGACTAATTACATGTTGATTTTTTATCTAAAACTACTGCATGACAAGAACAAGTGTAAAAGTGGGAGAAAAAAAAAGATATCCTAAAAATCCTAATCATTTTTAAATATTATTCCCCGTAAATGGCACTGGTAAATTGATCACCCAAATGGTGTACTTAACTCTATTATAGAATAAATTTAGAAATTTATAATTTCTAACTAACACAAACAAATTTTTAATGTAGTAAAGTGGAATTGTAGTTCAATCCAATAGATAATGGGTAAAAATCACTTTAAAATAGAAAATATTAAAAGAAAATAATATATTAGAGAATGGTTTTTGTTTTGGATAAATTAGAGGAGCGTACCAAGCATAGTATTTCCAATTTCATGCATTAGTGAAGTGGAAATAATTAAGTTATTCTACATGTAATCAGAATTGAATCTTTGTGAACCTCCTCTCAGAGTGAACACTATCAATTATTTTAAGACCCCTTTTTGAATTTCATGTTCTTTAGTTAGTTAATATAATGGTTGATACAAAACCTTGTTTAAATGTAACCACCCATGTTCCCCCAATGTTCATGAAATTAAAAATGGTAATTAGTTGATGTATTGAGAGCATACTTCTTCTCACCCAAAATGGTCATGCAAGTAAGAAAGAAGTAAGATTTAGGAAATTATGAACAGATACAAAAAAACCATCATAGAATTAAGAAAACAATGTACGTCACTAAATGAAGTCCATCATCCATACATGGCTTGGAAAAAATTTACTTACCCCGTCATGTTAGTCAAGAGAGGGGGAAAAAGAAAAATACTTAAAGAAGTACTCCATAACAATGACACCTTTCAGTAGTGGTCCCCCAGTTATCTTGTCTCCATTCCCCCTTGGTTTCATAGTATCCTTGCCCCTCTATTTTTAGGAAATTTCCTCTTATATATATTCCCATTATTTATTCATATCTCTTTAATCATCTCTTAAATTTAAATTTTCCAAATTTCATATTGTATCTCATGTGATTGTTATTTATTTTATTTCTATTACTCTACTCAAATATAATCATATGTTCTTCTCTGTATCTCTTTTTATTTAAATATCTTCTATCAATCGTGTCTTCTTGTTTTTAATTCTGTTTTCTCTCCTCATTCTCAGTGTCTCAATTTGGTCTCTACCTCCAGAAAATACTATAAATCATTCAACTCTATCCTCCAGATCAACCAAACTTTACCTTGGTTTTGTTTTAAAACTATACAAATACATATATACTCCCCACATGCATGAATCTCCATTTATCTCACCTAGAAAACCTATAAAATACTTTTATATCCTGATGATGTCGATATTTAAAAACTCTATAGATATAAAAGTTGTGGCATGCACATAGGAGTTGCATCACATCCTCTTCGTCATCAATACTTATTGTTGCATAGTAAGTCAGCTACAACGCGACATTATACATTCATGTAAACCCCATTTTCAAACTATTTTCATTCATGGTATTGTGAAAAAACAGTTTTACAACTTCTTCATCATCATCTAATATTTATCTTCACAGAAACATGGATCTCATACTATGTTGCATCAACGTCTTTTCGGACCTCATTCTACAGAGGATACGATATAATAGAAGGACCATAGTGCAACCCTTCATCAGCATTTAGAGATCCATGTTTCACTATTAAGTATATCCATGGTTATAGTGTAATATTATTCAAAATTTAAGTGGTGACCCAAGTTTTAATTGATCATCCATAGTGGGTTTGCGGTGCAACGGTGGTGGTAGTGGTGCAATGGGTTTGTGAGGAAAACTGTGCGAGTTCAAGGTAGTCAAACTCAAGAGTCTACTTAGACTTGTTCGATATTAGTGAACTCAACTCACAGACTCAACTCATAAACTCGTAAGAGTATACTTCAATAGTAATAATAATAATAAATTCCATGTAAACAACAAGTGCATAAATTTTTTATAGATTCAAAAAGGATAAGGACTCAAAATGGCTCTTATCTTTGACTGATATAAGCAGTAATCTGTAGGTAGATATTTCACACAAAAAAATTGCAAACTAAAACAAATTAATCAACACCAAAATCATTCACAACCAATAATAAATGAATCATCTTCACACTTTTCATCTTAGATGCATAACATCGAACACCTGTTGTGCACAACAAAACAAGTCACTGCAAACATTGTGTACTATGTATCCCCCATTTCTCCCTTCCATGAATGATTATAAGGTTTGGAAAATGTTTTTTTATATTAATAGTGACTATGATTAAAATATGGGGAAACAAAATGTGAGGAAGAATAGAAAATTAGAGGATGGTGAGGGAGGAGAATGGTGATCTGTAGGGGAGTCATGAAGTAGATTATAGAGATAATGTTCCCACTTCATATGGCTTGATTCCATTTGGATGTCAACAAAATTTCCCTCATTTAAATAATCTAAGACATTGTACACATATTGAATGCTGTTTTCACTAGTGTACAAGTCATTTCCATGTTCATGTTTATCATTACGACAAAGGCTCGAATGGATGAGTGCAAATGAAACTGATTCAAGGTGCTCCTTTCATAAACAAATCTCCCAATTTCTAACCTAAAATTAATGAAAACCCAGAAAATAAGAGTTTTATATTAGTACTTCTTAAATCGGTCTCAAGAAGCCACAAACTTCATCAAAGATCTGGTCACATGTCCATGTACATCGACATGGGTTTAAATTGGAAAACCTAACATCATCTAAGACAATTAGTTCATCAATTAGCTTCAACCGATTATCCTTTGAATATCCACGCTTTCGCTTGAGCCAAAATCCACCCATTAGATTATAGTAAAACAATATTGAGTGGATCTAGTGAAATGAAGTTGGAATCCATTCAATCGTTCAAGTATATGATTCTTTATGCAAGAATTGGATTGTTGTGAGTCTTCTGATTTTACACTGATTTTACCAAAAAATGATTCACCAGGTGAGAGGAATCACTGGGTAGAGTGAATCCATAAACTCATAGGAGTGTATGATTTGAATTGTGATTTTGATATCCTTTCATGAGTGAAGTTGGGATGATGTTGTTTCAGTAAGCTGTAAAATTATCTATAAATGAGGTTGTCCCACATAAAAAAATATAGTGATCAATCAATTATTAATAATATATTTTCCCTTAGTGAAAAATAATAGAAATCTTGACCTGAGTAGAGGGACTCTTATCCACAGTTGATGACACTCACATCGGTGACCCACACATGCCATTCATTACCTATTATTTTCTTTTTCGTGCTATGACAGACCTTCTTATGTGGATTGAGACCTTTTTAAGGTGCTCACCATTTTTTTTGTATTTTTATTTTTTTTATTTCAGCACCCTTGAACACCAATATTAAATCTTCATCAAAATTATAATCATAAAATATTAATTTTTTTCTTTTTCCAAAATCAACCATCAAATATAATTCACCCAAATATGAGATAATTCAATTAATAATGGGAAACATTTCCTATGTCTTAAGCTATAAAATGGTTTTAAAACATTTTTATAGCCTATAATGATGGTTTTCCAAACTGTTAGGGATTATAGTGTGGGTAAAGGCCTATACCAATGGTTTTCCATAAATCTTTGGAATAGGCCACAAGAAACTACACTACACTCGAAAGCACAACATTTTGGAAAGAACAAAACGCCACTTAAACACAAATTTTATACCTATCCATGGAAATCACAACATTCTAGACACAACTATATTTTTTAAATTTCAATTATAACATACATTTTTTCATATTAGATTATTCAGTTGTGGGACATATATTCAGTCATTAAAAAAATGTTATATTTTGATAATGATCCTACTCGCATGGAAAAAATACTAAAACTTGAAATAAATTAAAATAGTATAATCTGAACTCAATGGAACTAATATAATATTCCTCTAAAGTCATTCACTAGGGTGAATTAATAGTTTAAACTATTTATGTGACACATTTATTTGAATAATTAACATTAAATATGTACTGATGTGAGGAAATCATGGAATATAGATCCACCCCATAATCAATCCATTTGACCCTTGAAAGCTAGTAAGATCACTTAATAATAGAACCCATTAAGGTTTTCCTTTCTTGTAATTTCATTGAATGATTCATGTAAAGCGTTCAAATGTGTTCCTTGTAAATTGGAATTACACTACAACATAAATCACCTTTAGTTGTGGTCTTTTAGCGGTGGTTTACAAAATCGCCACTAAACCCCCCTTTTTTTACAGTGGCAACACTTCCCCCCCCCCCCCACCCCACCCGACCCTAAACCCCTTCTCCCCCCGACCCCCACGACGCCACCTTCTCCCCCTGACCCTGGCAATCCTCGAACCCTAGATCGGCTTCCCACCCGTGCCACCGGTGACCTCGCCACCCATAAGCACGCCCCGCCGCCCATTAGCGCACCTCTCCACCCGTCGTCACTGACCCCCCGGATCCCTAGCTCACCTACCAGGTAAACTATATTTATTTTTCTCCTTTATACTTTATATGAAATAGATGTGGTCACTTAGCTTCAACATGTGGTGCAAGGAAGGGTTGAGTCAGGGGAGGGGGTCACACAATATTATGATCCAGTTGTTCGATCAAATTATAAAGAGGTAATGAACATATATAAAGTATATGGGTTTACATATAACCTGTATGACCTCTAATTTGGTAAATTTTTATGTTCCCTCGGGTTTTAAATGCTTCTAAATAAGTTGATTCATGGAATGGGTTCTGATGTTACTGATGGGTATGGTTCTTGTGCTGCTAATGAATCTAATGATAACCAGTAAACTAATTAGATTGTTTCAAAATATGATGCTATTAAGTTCATGTATGAGTTATAAATTGGAATGGGATTCACTATTATAGAGAATGTTAAGCATTTTGGTAGGGATATAGTGGTTGAAGATACTTGTCAATTCTCATAGGAGGAAGATGCACATTAAGAGGTATAGTTTGTTATCAATTCTATTGATTTATATGACAACAAAATTAATACTAATGTGGATAAAGGTAAACAATTAACTGCTAGAATTGATAATGAGGGATTTGAAGCTATAGAAAAGAAGATACCTTGACTGCAAAGGGAGTACTCCAATATCCCTAGAACTATTTATAAGAGGTCTATTTCAAATTCTATAGCCTTAGCGATGGTGATGCATGAAAATAAACAGAATGATATCGTCACTGGAGTATTTTATAGTAATGATCATGTTTTGATGACTCGGAGAGAATCTGTCCAAATTATAAAGGCACGACTCAAGGAAAACACAAAACCAGCATAGGAAGAGGCAAGATAATTTCAAAATATCATAACAGGACTAAATTCCTTTCATATTAATTACTAATTTCTAATATTATTGAGAGTTATTTCATCTGGATGAAATGATTAAGGTACTTGAATTACTCCTCTCTTTAAATTGGACTTACTATGAGGATTCCTACTAAACCCATAAAAGTGGATTATCCTGGAAATAAAAATAATGACTTGTAAGGATTAAAAATGTAATCTTAAAATCATTTGAATACACCCCCACCCCCCACACACACAATTAATTCTCACTATTATGAAGGGTTCTTTTCACCTTAAATATCAATCCATATTTATATATTCCTTTAACATTTCTATAATAATATATTACTCATCTCTAAAATTCTTCATTATCCATATAAACTCATTTCCAATTTATATAATCAATTTCAATTCCCCTTAATATACATCAAATAAATTTTGGAATTTTTCAAATGTTCCTAAATCACTTTAGCATGGTTTCGAAATACTTTAGAATGTATAACATCATTGAAACATAATAAATGATTTAATGTTAGTTGATTTGAATTTTTTTAATATATGAATTTTTCGTTTCAGTGTTTAATGATGGTGACTTCACTATTTTCAATTTAATAAAATATATATTATCTGTGACTCTATTTCATCATATTGAAATTATCTTGGAGATATATCCTTACAAAAAATTATTTTATGCATGATATTTTTGGGGATGGGAACTCATCAAAATACAATCCTTAATATATTCTTCTCTAACATCATCCAACATATCAACATAATCATTGAGTATGAATATCCAATAATATCAGTACTTTATAGAACCAATCACATAAGAAATTTCTTTCCTAACTTTTTATGAATCATGAATAATATATCCCATTGAGGAATTTGTTTCATCTCACACATTATATAAAACACGATTTATAATAATAAAACTTTAGAGAACTTCTAAATTCAAGATTCAAGGTGTTCTGATCAATACCCCAATATTTAATATAAATTTCCTTTGAAATAAACGTTATGTATTCAATAGATTTAATTACATGCAACCCGGAGTCAAAATGAACTAGGATATAGTAATCATTTATATCATATTTATTGAATTGGAAAGAATAAATAGTAATAAAAAAATTATTAAAATTATGTATAATGGTTTTAAATAACAACATTGTATTTATTAATTAATAACAAATAAATACCCAATTTCTAGTTATATCAATTTAGGCTTCAAAAATATGGTTGATTCACAAATGGTTTTTATTTCATTTTACATGTGCATACATTAGAGTTAATTTTTACCATTTATATATATTTTATTTGTATAAAATAATACTATTTTCAATATCCACATGTCAATGTTATCTTAGAGTGAATTATTGTAATTTTATAAAAGATATATTCTTTCTGTGAATATTGAAACTAATCTACTTTTTTTAGAAACAAGAATTTATATTTAATTAAAAGTCTCATTATGTTTTGATTTTGATCTTAATGTAACATAAGAATAATTTAATTAAAAATAATATAATTACTTTTATTGTAATAACCATTATATGTGATTTTCATATAACATCCAATTCAAATGGATGCTTCAACTTTCCCTTTCTAAATTCCACAATAACATGCTGAAAAGTGTTTACAAATGGATACTTCAACTTTGCCTTTCTAAATTCCACAATAACATCCAATTCAAACCATGTATTCTAATCAATTTCCATTTCCATAGTAAGACTTCACTACCGTGCCAATATTATCCACACTAGGACCAAGAGAAATAAAGAAGACAACCCAACCTCTATATTTCAAAGAAGACATGGATTTTTGATATCCTTGTTATTACACTTATACCTACCCACTAATGTTTCAAATAATACATTTTATAATTACCTATCTATATAGATAGTAAAAGGAAAACATCACAGGGCCAACTATAATTTGTTTTTAACAGAGGTCCACATTATGTTTCAACCCCCATTGACGTTCCATGATCCACCCCAGATCTGAAAAAATTAATCACACGCAAGGTCACAACATGTTACTACCCATAACAATTCACCATGATACCCCACATGTTCTTAAATTCTCAACCCCATACCATACTCAACTCTTTGAATCATAATTCGAGGCCACTAATTTAATGTAACAGTTCGTTTCCATTTCATATTCATAACTAATATTCAATTATTATATGATTTATCAAGCCCTTACCTTAGTGATATCAAAGTAATGGAATAATTAGTTTGTCCATCTATTTTGGTGGAGCATGACATACAAAAAACTACAGGGATGGGATCCTTATTCTTGTCTTATTTTATGGATCTTTTTAATTTGCATGCTTTTGGTTTTCTAGTGGGTGATTTACCATATGCATTTATATTGAAAACCCTAATGTAAAATATTTATATATTTTTTCAACTAGTATATATTAATCTCTTTCCCTATTTATTAGTAACTATGTGTTTTAATTTTTTTAATATTGTGTAGTCACATTGTGATATACATGGATAAAAGATGGATCACATTACCAAGGAACACACCACAGTATGTTAAGGGTTTGAAGGATTTTTTAAATTTTGAAATTTCTAATCGATCCATTGAAGGGAGAATAAGATTTATATGTCTTAAATTTAAATTTAGAAGATGGTTGAAGAGAGATGAATTTTATGAACATTTAATATTGAAGCAATGCCCTGGTCAATATTTGTGTTGGATTTGGCATGGAGAATAGAACGTTACAGAAATGTTGAGCACTGATGTTAATCCACTGAATGAGCTCCCAACTTCATCGACAATGGAAAATGAAATGAAAAACCACATAAATGATGCATTTAGAACTGCAAGACACCATTATCAACATCAAAACATAACAGAACAACCAGGTGAGGGTGCTACAAATTGCAACGTGACAAGTGATGTTTTGGAGACTATAACACAACCAGATCAAGATTGTAGAATATCATTGGATCCTCCTCTTGATTTTTTGGAGAAAAATGTAAGAGAAAACTTCACTAAGGAAAATAAGTTTCATGATTTAGTTGATGATGGAAATCAAGAGTTTTATAGTGGATGTTTGAAATATTCAAAGCATTCTTTTCTGATGAAGTTATACCATATCAAATGTCTATGTGGAATTAAAAATAACATAATGTCCATGATATTGGAATTGTTGCGTGATTAATTTCCTAAAACAAAAATCCCTGAGTCTTTTTATGATATGAAAAAATTTGTTAACAGGGTTGGTCATAATTATACAAAAATACATGTGTGTCCCAATGATTGTATGCTTTATTGGCGAGAGGATTCAAGTAGACAGAATTGAAAAAAATATTTTTCTTCTAGATGGTAGTCAATGGGTGATGTTGGAAGTCAAAATCAAATTTCATTCATGAAGAAGGAAAAAAGAAACACACCTACAAAGGTTTTTCATTGCTTTCCTTTAAATCCTTGATTGCAAATATTATTCAAGTCATTGAAAACTGCCAAACACATGAAGTGACATTATGTAGATAATAACAATGATGGGTTAATGAGACATCCATGAGATTCACAATCGTGGAATAAATTTGATTCATTACATCCAGATTTGTCATAAGATCCTAGGAATTTTTGATTGGGATTGGCAGCCAATGGATTCAACCCATTTGGGACTTTGAGTACTAGTTATAGAATTTGGCAAGTTATTTTGATCCCTTACAATCTGCCTCTATGGATGTGTATGAAACAAACATATTTTATCATTTCGATGATTATTACAAGAAAACAAATGCCTGGAAATGATATTTATGTATACTTTCAGCCATTAATTGAATAATTATAGGAGTTATGGAGTAATGGTTTTGAGACATTTGATGCTTCTTTTAAAACATGGTTCAAAATGCATGCTGCTTTAATGTGGACCATTAGTGACTTCCCAGGGATTGGGAATTTATCTGTTTGGAACATTTACATGGGTTTTTCTTGTCCTATTTATAACTTTGATTTTCAGCCCAAATGGATACCTCACATTAGAAAATGGTTCTTCTTGTTCCATCGAAGATTTCTCAATGCATCTCATAGATTTTGGATGAACATATCAAAATTTAACAGTTTCTTTGATCGTATACCACCTCCAAAGTTGTTAACTAGTTCTAAAATATTGACACCACTTGAAATTTTTGAAAAATAATTTTGGAAGGTTCATCATTTGAATGATAGTTTGAAACAGGTTCAAAGTGCATTATCAAGTGAAATCAGAATGCAACAATGGAAGAAAAAAAGTATATTCTTCAAACATCCATATTGGGAATTTAATTTGTTGCGGAATAATATTGATGTGATGCATATTGAGAATAATTTCTGTGACAATTTGATTTTCACATTTCTTAATGAGCATGGAAAGTCGAAGGATCATCTCAACGCTTGCAAAGACTTAAAAGTAATGAACATAAAATGTGATCTCTAACCAGATGAGAATGAAAAGTATGCTACGGAAATTTCTTCAATGAAATATTGGGATAAAGATACATTACATTGAATTTTAAAGAATGTGGATGTATCTGATGGGTATTCAAGTAACATCTCTAGGTGTGTTGACTTGAAGAATTATAAGTTATAGGGATTTAAAAGTTAGGATTCATATATTTCATTACAACAGTTACTACCATTGGCATTGCGTCAATTATTACCTAAAAAAGTTATTGTTGTTGTACTTTAATTTTTCACATTTTTTAGAAAACAATGTGAGAAATATCTACATCCATTTCATCTTGACAACCTTCATGAGAGGTTTGTATTGACCCTTTATGCAATGGATATGATCTTTTCTCCATCGTTGTTTACTATCATGATGCATTTAACTCTGCATTTGGTTGAGTAAGCTAAATTAGGAGGCCCCATTCATTATCAATGGATGTATCCAATTGAGAGGTAATTTATTTATATGTTTTTCAGTTAAGTAAATAATTTTTGGCACATAATTAAATTCATAATTATGTTAATTTTATTTCATATATATCTTGGGAATTTGAAATCATACGTGAGAAATAAATCTCAATCAGAATGCCCTATTGCAGAAGGATATTTAGCTTAGGAGTGTCTTACCTTTTTTTCTAGATACTTGGATGATATCGAGAAAAGATTTAATTGAGTTGGATGTGTTGAAAACACATCGACTCAATCTCAAATACATCAGAAATCAAAAATATTTCCTTCTATTGGCCGATCAGTTGGGAGGAACTCAAATGTGACACTGACAAAATTGGAATTATTATAGGCACATAGATATGTGCTGCTAAATAGTGAGATTGTAGATTCATTTATTGAAGAGTTGAGGATAAAAACAAAGAGATTAATGAGATACCTAACATAAAATTAGAAAGATATAAAAAATCTATTAATAAAGTGCTTTTAGAATGGTTTGCATGACGTGTAAGTTCATAAATATATCAATAAATGTAAATATTAGTTTGACACATATATTTTGTAAATAAAATAAAGTATATTTCTTTTTTTAGATCATGAATACTGATACTTGAGAACAGTTGTCAGAATATTTGAAGTTTCTTGCTCAAGGTCCTCTAAAACAAGTTAGAAAGTACAACGCTTACAACGTGAATGGCTTTAGATTTCGTACAGTTGATCGAGAAGTGGGTTTGAAATCATATAATACTAGTATATTTACATTTGATTAAGTGGGATACTATGGAAAGCTGACTGATATTATTGAATTAAACTACCATGGGACTTTTTTTAGTTGTTTTATTCAAATGAAATTGGCTCGATATTATCAGAGGTGTTAAAAGAGATTACTTGAAATTTACTTCTGTGAACTTCTCTCACTTGATGGATGTTGGTGACTGTGAACTGCATGATCCATATATCTTATCATCGCAAGAAAAAAGGTTATATTATGTGAATGATTTTGTGGATGAAGGGTGGAGTATAGTTATTCACATAATACAAAGAGATTTGTATGATATGGGTGATGAAGTGGAAGATTTGACCTCTGAAATTGAATCTCATCAACAACAAGAAGTATAATTATTTGTCCATAATGATAATGAAAATATTAGTCTAGAAAGGATGAATTAAGTGGATGAAGTAATGGAGTAGGAAACCGATATGATTGATGAGAAAAATTATTATATGTACAGTTATTTATTCTTTTAGCAACCACTTATTTCATTTGTGCAGTCTTTCATTATCATTGTTATGTATATTTTTTTTATTAGTACTGGGCATCTATTATCATTTTTAAATTTTTTTCTACATATTTTTTTTGAAATATATTTTATGAACTTAATTTTATTTTATTAAATGATAGTAATGCCAAGGAGGAAGTGATACATTGTTTCATCCACTACTATGATAGATAACGATCCATCTATATCCCTCTCTATGGTATCTGATCCACCAGTTTCCTTCCACCATGCACCATCTCCCCCTGAACCATCTCTCACATCCTCTATTAGTGTCCCTTTAGATGCTGATTCATCGACTCCCCTTTCAGAAGCCTCAGCAGTGGGGTGGTGGTGCACCACTTCTAGTTCATCTCTGGCATACTGGAGGGTCACTGTTATAGGTACAAATTTTAATATAAATAAATTTATTTCACTTTTTTTATAATAATTGTTTGTTTATTAAAGATGAAAAAAATGAAACTATATAGAAAAATATAAAAAGTTCATATGTGTGTAATATGAATGGATAGAAGATAGTTATCCCATTTGATTCATATGGGGTCCCTACGGATGACGCCGCAGGAATACTTAGCCAAATTCTAGGCCAGCTGGCAGCGGAGCCCATTTCCCTTCCTATTTCCTATGATGATTAGAGACATATGCCTCAAATTTGGAAAAATTATGTTTTTTATTTCCAAATAATGGTAATTTTAATACATTATGGTGTAATTTAATGTTATGTTATTAATATGTTCAAAATGAATTTCTGTATACAGATGTTTTTTCACATTACCATTGCTCATGTGATAGCACGAAAGTGGATGTTGAAAAATTTTAGTATGAAATGGAAAGACTTAAAATGGAGATTGTGGATCTATGTTAATGATACTCCTTTGACCGTCCAATAAATGTATGAGAAGCTACCCAATGGGGTACACAAATAACAGTGGAAAGTTTTTGTTGACAAACATCATGATGAGAAGCATATGGTATTTAAATATATATTATTATATTAACCTCATTTTTCATTTATACATGTATATAAACAGGAGATGACATTTAGTACATTACTATTAAATTTCATTTTATTTATTTCAGGATCTCTCAATAAATAATGCATCAAGTCGGGCTAAGAAAGTCATCCCTCACACTACGGGGTCAAAAAGCTTTTCTAGAAGCTGATCAACTCTGGTAATCTTTTCATTAGTTTAAGTATTTATAATACAATATTATTTGTTTAATATATTAAATTTTTTATTTATCTTTTTTTAATGCAGTCACAGATTTTAGGGCACGAAGCATCCCGAACTGAAGTGTGGTTGGATGTTCTCAAAAAATCTGATGAAAGTTTTGTTAATTATCCTACCAAATAAGTTGGGGTATGAACTCATTTTTTTCATTATAATAACTTATTATATATTTTTACTATCTTAATATATATTTATATTTTATTTATTGGTAAAAATTAAAGAATTATGGGATTCCAATCCTGGGAAGTCCTACTCAGTCTCCCAGGATGACCCAGTTGCTAAAGTCCTTGGGAAGGAGCATCCTGGTAAAGTGCGCAGGATGGGTTTAGGGAATATACCATCTAAGGTCTCTGGAAGGCCACTGGGGATTACAGCTGCATCTACTTCTGGTTATAGTCAGTCCATACCCGGAGATGCTTAGAAACAGTTTGTTTCTCTATGAAACACAGTTCAAGACCAGGGGGCTCAGATATCCACTTTGCAGAAAGCATTGACTAATATACATCATAAGATGAGCAGATATACCCCCGGTGGTATTTC
This sequence comes from Viscum album, assembly GCA_963277665.1. Lineage (NCBI taxonomy): Eukaryota > Viridiplantae > Streptophyta > Magnoliopsida > Santalales > Viscaceae > Viscum > Viscum album. The sequence goes on along the minus strand of OY728123.1, from coordinate 1,940,052,450 downwards.
ATCAACAGGTGGTGAGCAGGTAAATCAAAAAAAATCAAAATCATTTAGTTTTCAAACCATTTTTGATTTTAAGTTTAAATATAAATATGCAACACTAATTAATTTTCAATATAATGTTATTACAGGTGGTAGTAGGAAATGGAGATGGAGGTGGAGAGGGTGATGATATGTGTTCATCATCGAACAGTGATTAGTAGTATTATTGATATGTTGGAAAAATATTGTAACCATCAGTTTGTATATGTATCATGTGTGTCACAAGTTTCCACCTAACATTTTCATGACCTAAAATTTTCTTGATTTCTCATGTTTCCTTTTATGTATTTTATTGATTTCTGGTGTTTTTTTTTATGTATTGATTTCTTGAGTGTGGTATGCACCATATATGTTGACTCTTTATTATGATGATTCATTTTTTATGATTAATTTTTCCTAAATTCATTTTTTCATTATAATAACTTATCCTACCTTTTCTATCCCAATGCATTTACCACTACATTTCTATTTCTAACATTTAAAAATATTGAACATCAAAATTTTCTACTTTCCATATTATTCATGATACTCTTGGTATTTTATACTTTCCCTAAGACTCATTTCTCTCCATTCTTTATTATTTGAATATGAGATTCTAGCACATCATCAATGAATGAATATTCTCATTTGGTAAATTGTGTGCTAACAATTATTTTTTCCTCTATTCTGAGACACATATATTTCAAGGTAAATGATTCATGATAATCTCTAACTATGTTCTAACCATGCCCCACCTAGTATCCTTCTTCAACCAAGCCAAATGATTTTCTAGGGAGAACCACATGGTTTCCCATGACCATGTTCCTATCATGCAACCATTTATAGACCCCTATAAAGCTTAAAACCCAAAAAAACAACTTAAGAATTCAACCAATAAAATAATATCTCAGAAATAATTAAAGAAGGGTAGAATGTAAGGATTATGTCCCTTATAAAACTTCAAGTCATTATAATATCCCCTTCTAAGAATTTATCATCCTTGAGTAGTGCCTCTATATTTCACACCCAAAAACCTAGGTATATTAAGCTCACGCATCATATTATCACTTATAAGACTCTTTATACGTGCGTCCATGATCTCATATGACTCTATCAAGTGACATTGGCTTTCTTCAAAACATTTTCTCACTATAGTCCATGATTCACACTGAGCACTCCACAAATGTTGGGTAAGGCTCCAACTGAAATTATTCATAGTTGATCACATAATTTTAATCTAGAATATACAACTAAATATAAGAGACATGTATAATATCACGCATTCATTGATATTGTGTAGGAAAATTAAAATATAATTCCACTATCATGACACTCTTGATAATCCCGAACAGCCCCATAAACTTCGGTGCCAGCATTCTTTGCTTCTGCAATCATTGATTCCCTAATTGTGGAGTCTCCCATAATAAAACTCAAACACCCACAATGAATTCCATGTGTTTCCTCCTACCATTTTCATATTATCTCTATTTTAAATGAGTAGTGATTAAATTCTTCTTGATCTAGTACAATATCACAAATTCCTCTAAAATCATGAACAACCCACAATTACTACCTTCCATCCTAATGATAACATATTAGTGAATGAAACATCCAACCATAAACAGCATCAAAATGTGTCATTTTAATTTAATTCTGGTTTTATTTCTATGTGAACTCAACCAAGGGTTGGATATCAACCCAAGTTCCCCAAATGTATAATATGATCAAAATAAATGTGCAATGTAATTTTAGTTATAATTGGTTTCCAAAATAATAAAATCTATATTTTTTACTACTATATTCTTAATTATAATCTTATGGAAATAAATTGATTCCTAATGTATTTTTATATAAATTTTTCATCAATATGTAAATTGAATTGGATAAATAGAATGATGCTGAAAATTCATGTTGTTTTTAATATTAGAGGCATATTATTTTGAATTTATTCTTTAATTTTTATTTAAACAATAATATTTGATGGTGGAAATTCTAGTTAATTTATATTTTCAATATTAGTAAAAAATAATAAATAAATTGATTAATCCAAGACTTTAATTGAACAATTAGTTCGATAAAGATAAATTTATCGTGTCGATTAAGCCCATTTTCTTGTGATGGGTGGATTTTTGTTTTAGGGGATAGATTCCATATTCACTCTATTTGATGTTTTTTGTCTTTTTATTTCTATGGATGTAGGCCTTCATATATAATATTATGTGATCTTGGGATGGCTATTGGCTGATGAGGTATGGGTAGGGAGACCTGAGTTCTTGGAATATTTAGCACCAATGATAGTCGGATGTATGTTGATATGAATGGTTATGTCAGGGTTGGAACTGGTATAGGTGGAATAGGTTGAACCTAGGCTTGGAATTTTTTTCATGAAATATGACATACATTCCTGTTTATAATTTTGTTTAAAGGTCTAATGGCCATGTGATATGTTTATCTGCATTCCTTTACCCACTTAACGATGCATTTGGTTGTACTTAGTTAAGAATCTCTTTTCATATTGACTGTAGTATGTATTATGTTGGTCTTTTAGTATACTTAGAGTGGTTTTTTTCAAGGAATTGGTATAGGGGCTGCATAAACTGATTCTTTTAGTTTTGTAAATCTATTTTTAGTGGAGGTTTTAACTGCTGCTAACTGTAATAGGTATATTTAACAGTGGTTTTAACCGCCACTAAATGTAAATATTTTTCTATTAGCAGTAGTTTTAACCACCACTATGGTCTTAAATTTAGTGGTGGTTCTAACCACCACTATAGTGTCCCATCTCCTGCGCTTTTTTCGAGGCGGTTATACTGTTTTTAGTGGGGGGTTTTCCGAGAAGGGGATTAATTTTTTTAGCGGTGGTTAGAACCGCCGCTACAAAAAGTAAACCCCTGTAGGGAAAATCCACCACAAAAAAACATTATAATAGCTGCCAATAGTTTCTTGACACCCAATTTAGAAGCGGTTTAAACTGCCACCATATCCAAAAATAACCACCATGAAATTGTAATTTTCCTGTAGTGTTATTTGGGCAGGTTAATCTTATAGTGGATTGGCCTAATTTTGAAAAATTGTGAAACACCCCAACCCTACCCGCATGAATGGTGATTGAGACTAGTGGTACAATGTGACCTTAGGAATGCCTCCCACTATTACAATCATAGAAAAAAACTCAAAAGAATAAATACACTCAAAGGATCCAGAACATATTTGAGCTACTCCTCAATTAAATATCAGAATACCATTGAGAATATATAGTATGATCTTTTTAAAAATTTATGTTCTAGATTTTATATCATTCCTAAAGTTTAATCATCCACCAATATTCACATGTTGGGTGTGAAAAATGATCCCTAATAGGGAACTGCCAATGAGGACCCTTATATATTTATTGATATAATAATTTATATATGATTATAATTAAATAAAACTATAAAACCTAGAATTAAAGCATATGTGTTGAGTTACAGTGTGCTAACCAGGTCACCAGGACACACCAACTTACCCAGTTTTGTAGTTCTATTTAACCATAGATACTAATAATGATTTATTGATTACATCCTAAACTAGTTTATAGTCAATAAATGGGTGGAGTATATGGTTTTCGAATTGAATCCCAACCGAGTAGCTGATGTTACCATGGGTACTGAAGAATACTACCAATGTAATCCTTGAATAGGCATTTGTCAAACCATAGGTAGTATAGAATAAAACAATATGTTGTCCCTAAATATTTTTTATTCAAACTATTTTTGTTAATGATGTCTTGTATATGATGTTATATACTAGTAACTAATACAATAAAGTGTATTATTGAGAATTTCCATATGGTATCTCTGACTTGTTTTAAGTTTGAAAATGGTTGAAATTGATAGTTATTAGATTTTATCATAAACAACCAGGATAACGAACCATGAATCCCATTCATGTTTATGTTATACCTCATTAAGCATATACTGTTATTTAATCCTTAATGTTCTAAATAAATCTTACCTACTAGTACATATAAGAATACTACACTACTATATTTGATCAGTAAATAGTGATGAAATCTATTTGATCCCTCCCTTGAAACATTTACAAAACCCTATATGTTTTACCCATTCATTATAAGTCAATATCAAAATGCATCTGATATGTATTCTTTAGCCTCTCAGTTATGGATTACTAATCAAAGAAACATATTCCAATTCTAATCCATATACCAAGCATTATTATCCTTCAACTCACCACACCTAATACATGTTTTCATGAAGATACCCACTAATGGAAATCATAATACACTGCTAGAAACATAGGCCATCCAAATATTATTTCCATTTCAAATATATTTTAATTGGTTCATTTTATTCAAATTATAAATCATAAGTTTACAAATTAGTTTCCTTTATTAAATATTATAATAGAATCATCATAAGTACTCACACTTGATAATAAAAGTTTCATTTGGTTATGACTAAAAAGAAGTTACAACCATGCTTCCAACTACATTTTCAAAACAAAATTCAGTTGTTAATCACTAAATCGAGGATAATAATGATCTCTATAGTAGGATATTAATGAGTAATGTATATATGTGTGTGTGTGTGTGTGTGTTGATGAAGTGAAAGATATGTGTTGGAATACCAACTCATATAAAAATTTATTAAAAATTAAAAGTGTACAGGAAAAAGTATGAGGTGTAACATGTTTCCACCAATATGAAATACAATAAAAATAGACCATAAATTCACTAAGGAATATTAAAAGGATGATCAAGAAATTAACTTGAGGTATCAAATGTAAGCATTAACATACCTTATAAGAATTGATAGAAGCCAATCCATGTAGACACTAAAATCCTCATAATCATAGTCTCAAATCCTTTAGATCCTTCAAATGTTAAATTGGTTGTGCATTTATTTTTTAATTTACACCCTCACTCTAAGATAGCTACATTTCAGGTGAAACTTCTACGCTTGATAAGGCTCCATTAAACAAATAATAATTAGACTTCAAAAACCTAGACATATCATATAATCATCCCAAAAACAATGTAAAATAAACCACGATTGTGATACCACACAACACCAAGTTAGTAAGTTGTTATCAAAGGTCATCAAAAGTTTATTTTCCAAATAATATAAGAATCCAAACTATTATCATCACATAATAGTGATATTTGAGATTTTTATTTCTCTTACCTTCATGGTAAACTTCAATATAAGCACATGAACATTTACAGGGATTCAAAACCATATCAATATCTTGCACTTCTAAATAGAGAATCCAACTTTCACATTCAAAAAAAAATTTAACAACATGAAAGAGATTTACTTGAAAATGTAAAAAACAATAATCCCTTCCCAAATAGGATACAATTGTATGATGATATCCCCAAAATAACTACACCAATACATGTAGTGCAAGAATGCATTTCATGCCACAAGACACATTTTTCAACAGCAGTAATTAAAATATAGACTTCAACTGATCTTAAAATAAAATCTAATAAAAAAATCATTCAATGAAAATGAACAATGTGTGTGAGAGTACCCTATACACAACCACCATGTCATGTATCCATTAAAATAGCTGGAAGTTTCTTCCTCCAACTTTAATTTTAATTCCTCTATGAATACAAAAAATTGCATGGGAGGTCATCTACTACCTACAAGAGAAATATTCAATCCAAAACAAGTCTACCTAAGTGTCATCCCAACCACAAAATCAATACTTGAAATGGAAATGCCCAAAAAAATCTGAATTAGTCCTTTACATCCATTAGAAAATGGTCAAATCATTAATCATTTCAGGTTCATTGGATTTGTAACATGAATATCAAAAACAATATTGCTCGGTAATAGTAAAATAAATATCCATAATTCATCAGAATAGAAAGCATGAAATCCATGTAGTATAAATCCATAATTTTAGCATAGAATTAATCTTATTCATTATGTATTTATCATTTAAATAAAGATAGATAATAAAAATCATTATCAAGGATCAACATAGAAATAATAACAAAAGCAAAAAGGTTGAATCTAACAAAAAATTAATCTATTTTAATGTTTTAGGACTATAAAAAATGATGGATCAAAAATTAGATGAAAGATTTTGAGATAACTAATTTTATATTCAATAAGAATAGAATTAAAATTGGAATTTAAGAGATATTTTAGTTATTGGGGAAGAAAAATTAAGGCCTCTCACTTGTTGGGTTCGATCTGGGTGGGATTGGAATGGGAGGAGGGAGGTCTCGTATCTGGGTAAAGTGGGAAAGGATTTACCAATAGTTTTTTTAAAACTGTTGGAATACACTTACTCTATACTCATATTTTTAAATAACCATTGGTATATTCATATGTATACCAATGGTTTTATTATAACCATTTGTATAACCATCTCTTAAATAGCCTACACCAATAGTTCGTGTAAATTGTTAGTATATGGGGGCCTATAACAATGGTTTTTTCAAACTGTTGGTATAGGTACACTTTCTAGTAGTGAAATCTTAATCAATTAAGTTCAGAATGAAAAAAAAAGTATTCCTTTAATGAACTTACTACCAGACCCATATCACATGGTTGAATCGTAGGATTTTTATTTGGAACATGAAACCCCCAAGGTTATATGTATTATGGATAATAATAATAAATTTTTATGGGATAGAGAAATTCAATTATTATTTGTGTTATGGAAGTATGGTAATGATAGCTATGACACTTGAGAGAATGAGGAATTTATGAAAGAGAATTGGCCTCACCTATTCTCTGATGAAGAGCAATGATAACTTTTTATGTGAAACAGTTGCATGGTGGAGATAATTATGACACCCCCAAGTCACTGGTATGTATTTATTTTGATTATTTAATTTATTTAATTTATTTTGTGAGTTTTAAGAGTTTGAGGCTTGAAAACATGAAAATGAGGGAAAAAATGAGTGAATCATTAGCACATGGTTAGTGATGACGATGAACCCAAACTATGCAAAGGGGAAAGAAGTTTCTCAATAGATTATTAATAATTACCAAAATTGTACATCCATTCATACTACGTAAGATAAATTTACATGCCTATTATATGGGTAGTGTGTAGATAGGATAATCTATTCAGTTTATTCTTACATAGGGGGAGTTACATAGTATCTAAAGTAAGGTCATGTGATTAGTTCTTGTTTTTTTAAGGTTAATAAAAATCATTTAGATTACTCTTAAATAGGGTGATTCATTCTAAGTGGAAATTTCACAGTTGGTTCATAGTTTCCTAAAGCATGTGGCTAGGCCATGTGGCCCACCTATAAAAATAAAAAATTGAAATTCACCTTATACCCCTTATCAATTTACCTTCACCTTCATCCCTCATTTCACTCAAATTTTCTAGAACTCCTCTTAGGTGACATTTTTTCTCCCCTTAGTATCCATTGGTGATCTTCTTTGAATTTTAGGTGTAATTTTCTAGGTAAATCTTAAATTATCTTTATTTTCTTCACCTCTATCCATATTATCTCTTCTTCTTCCATTTCCTTTATATCTTATCTCCCTAGTTATCTATGGTGTCCAAGCCTATGACTAAGGATGGTTTTAAAATTGAATCTCTTGGTTCTTAGATTTCATAGGGATATCTCTCTCTCTCCCTCCCACCAAATTTTGATATTTAAAAAGGATAAAAGGTTTTAATAGATTTATGGAAGGTGTCTCTACATAATAACCTTTCTCTTGGAATACATTTGGTAATTTATGATTATAAGGGTTCTTTCTACCATATCATGATTCAAATAAATTATTAAGTATTGATTTATTCTTGTTTTGTGATTTTATAGATATTTTGTTGGATAAAGTGACGGTTTCCCAATGATTTCATTAATATTCTTTATAAAGTTAGTTTTATACCTATTAAGTATTTGATAAAATCCCCACCATTGGTGGTGTGGTGGTTTGAATTTGGGGGGTGAGGGGATGGTCGTAGGTTCAATTCTATGGGTTTGTGTGTTTACTGTGATTTATTTATTTACATTTCATTACATGGTGGTGGCTGTAATCGACCTTATAAGTGTTTTATAAAATTATTAAAAGTGGATTTTGATTTCAAATGGATTTGAAATGGAATTTTTGAATAAGTATTATTATATAAATTGTGTTTTTACAATTTAAAATATTTTTTCATTGAAAGGCTTATATGGTTATTTTGTTCTTTATTGCGTGTGTTTTATATTTTGGTAGGCACATGACTTTATTAATTTGATTTTATTCTTGATATTTACACATGCGATGTTATCCATTTTAAGATTTTTTAATATTGATGTGTTGAAAATGGGAATCCTTGGGTATGTGATTTTTTAATTCAGATGAGTATTACACTAGCTTTATTATTTCACTGGATAATGCCTCTAATGAGGTGCATTCACTAGCTAGGTTATTTCACTCAGTGAGGCCAAGAGGGTAAGTTTGGGTTGGATTTCTTTTAGGTTTACCATAGGTTGGTATGTAATCCATAAGTTATGTCTTAGGTTACCCGTACCTTTATTTACCTAACCTAAAGGTTAGAGAGCATGTTGTTCATTGATGAGGCATGTATACATATTATGTTTTAATCCACGTTCTTATTTAATGATATCTTCATTACTTCGGTTTTTTGGTAATGTTTATTCCATTATGATCTTGGTTATGATTCCATTTTCCATGTTCTAGGTCGCCTCTAAATTTCAGTTTGTCTTTATAAATCCAAAGGGAAATTATTTGATTTATAATTTTTTATTTTATACAGGTGAATGGTCTTTATAAAATTAGTATTTCTAAACAACTATTAATAGTTTTCATTGTGAATAGTTTTGTGTAGATTCATGGTGGTATCCTACTAGAACTTTCCTCACATGTTGCATACATGCATTTGGTGTATGTAGACTTGGTATTATTTGATTCATAAAAATGTAAAGAAGTCTCTTTCATTGGTGGTGCTTCTTAATATCTTCCTTTCCTTTAATGATGGGGTGATCGGTGGTCACTAAGGGTTATGAGGAAGTGGATCATGTGGTGTATTTTGGGGATCTTCACATGATAATTTACCTTTTTTGTTTGGGTTGTTTATGTATTGAACAGTCCAACCTTTACTTTATTTTAGGATTCATATGTATTTATATGTGATATCTAGTTATTTTTCTAATATTATTCCCCATTTGTTTTGAATCTCATTATTTAAATTGATCTTAAATGCATTTTTGTTCAATATATGGAAAATAGTTTCATGCATGTGTTATGGGTATTTTTATAATCTTATCCATGTTTGGTTTGTGTTTAAGTTTTCATAGGCTCATGGGAAAATCATATACCATTAATGGAGTTCTTGTATAATAAATTTTTTAGGAATCGATTCATATGGATTTTTTAAGTAGTATATGGTCGTCCTTGTTAGTCTTCACTTTGTTGGGTAGATAATGGATAAAATTCAATTTTGGGACCTATTCTTATTCAGGGGATGAATGAGAAAATTTTTATAATTAGGAAAAGTATGGTGACGACTCAGAGTCATCATAAATATTACATGTATCATCATTACTGACATTTATCATTTTATTTTGGATATCATGTGTTCTTGAAAGTCTCTCCAAATCTTGGGCATCTATGTTTAGGTAAGATAAGTAAATTGTCTCCTTAGTATATAATTTTCTTCAAATACTGGAACACATTGGTGATATAGCTTATAGGTTGGCTTTATCACCATGATTCAACTCTGTACACAATATATTTTATATATCTCAATTGAAAAAGTGACAGCCTCATCCTAACCATGTGATTTTATGTGACTATGTTTATCTATCATTGGATTATACTTTTCTACACATGATTATATATATTTTGGATAACCAAGAGAAGTTATAAGGGAGAAATAGTATATGTTTGGTGTGATATTTATGGAATCATGGTCAAATTTAGGAGGAAACATAGGAATGTGGAACAGAGATGCTGGAACAATGAGCCAAACTTTTCCAAAGCATTAAAAAATATTTATAGTGGGGAGAATGTAACACCCATGGTTTTAGGTAATTAACCCATTTATTATGTATTTAGATGTTATATAGTATATGGTTTGAGTTTTTTGAGTTTATGTGTGACTTTGGTGTGTTTTGGAACTTTTTCAAAGGGTGCACGGTTTGAGCACAGTTAGGGAAAACCGTGCAATGTGCTCCAGGAAATCATGCAATGGGATTAGGAGGATAGGTTGGAGTGTGTGACTAGTGAAAAATTCTTCAAACTATGTTAGTGGTCAGGAGAAACCATGCAAGTGGAGATATAGGGAAAAAATCATGGTTATTTCATTGCTAACACATGGTTTGTCCAAACCGTGAAAGTGGTCAAGAGAAAATTTTCATGTGGAGATAGAGGAAAAAATAATTGTTTGTTCATTGTTTTTAAAAATGTGGTAATCAACCATGTGATGGGATAGTTTATAGGTAGTATCATATGTGTGTTTAGCACAGTGTTTTCCAAATCGTGCAACTTAACCCTATTACATGCAATAATTGCTCCAAAAATTAGAGTTTAATTGGGTTTTTACCCCCAATTCCCTCATTTTCACCTCTTCTCTTCAATTCTCAAACTCTACTCCTCTCACAGTAATTCTTAGAAATCCTCTTTGATATGGAATCTAATTTTGATGGATCTGAGTGTGTTAGATCTCCATAATCATTTATAAGTCTTTCTTTTCTATCTTTCTATTTATATCTATACATCTCTTATCACACATAATGTTAGATATATTATTTTGTGGATAGATCTATGATATTTGATGTGTTTTATGAGATATTAGTTGGATCTATTGAAGGAAGTGATTTTTTAAATCAGATCTAGAGGTTTTTTTATTTCATTCTTCATTGTCATCACTCGTTGAGAGGTAGATGGCTTCTCTCATTTCTTCACATGTTCTATAACTTAAAGTATTAGTTTTAATAAAAAAATTATTGGATTTGAAAAGGAAATATTAGATGATTTACTAAAGGAAAACCCCTCTTTTTTATGGTTTAGAAATCTTAGTTATTTTAATGGTTTTATAAAACCCTTGATTTATGGTTTTATAATTATGGTTTTGGTTTAATGTAAGAAATATGTTTGATGAAATATTTTCAAATAATGAATGTATTTTTTTGGAACAAATTTTCATGAGATAACACGGAATAAAAGGGTGTCGTGTGATAATATTTTCATTATATGAGGCCTTGTTGGTACAGACATGGAGTTAAGTTCCAATAGGGGAATGAAGGTATATTTTCAAGTTATAGCTTAGTGAAGGATGAATCACTACTCATGAGTATTGGGATTTTTATTCAGCATGCATGTGGTCATGAGTGGATTGACATGTTGGGTATTCTAAGTGAAATTGATAGATATATTGCTCTGCTTTTAATTTAATTGTTTTCAAAAAAATTAAATTGATAAACTAATTTGATTTTCTTATCATTGTTATAAATTATATTTTAAAATTTGAGCTAAAGTGTTCTTATTTTAGTGGCATGAGTTGGGAAGTATCATGTGGAAATCCTACTGGGTATGTTTACTCACCCCTGTATATGAACTTTGGTGCATATGCATATGTTATTCTTCATGACATGAGTAATGGAAAGGTCATGCATTTCTCTAGTAGAGCATCATAATGCTATTTCATTAGGATGGTGTTGGATCTTGGACTTTCTCCTTTACATCCATTAGAGTGATTCCACATTGGTTATATTGCATTGGGATTTCCTTTGGATTACTTGAGTCGTCTTACATCACTTTTTTTATGCTACTCTGAAATTGTTATTTTATTGGTTTTTCATTGAAGTTACATTGTTTATACCCATGAATCGTATAGTAGGTTTGGTTGTTTTTATTTTTTCTTGATAGGATGTATTGTTTAAAAATGAAAAACCATCCCCCTAATGTCTAGGTAATATATTTGAATTTATTACCAATATTTGATGTCTTCTGGATGTCACATAAGGTTAGTATCTCCTTTGATCCGACCCAAGCTAATGGGTTGAGTGGGGATGTTACACTCCCACCCTAATATAGTGGGTCCCGACTAATGAATCAGTCTCACTAACCTTCTTCTTTTTTAGGGATCTATCCAATTCATTGGATGATTTTTGATTATCTATATACTTCTAAGGTCTGATCACAAAACATTGGTAGATGAACAGTGCTCCAACACCTCACTTATATACTGAAAAACCTACTGAAAGTGAATCAAATGTAGATATATGCAACTTCTTGTGATCTTACTATCATGAACTTGCATACATTATAAATTCCCAACTTTTGACCACATCATTTTCAACCAACTAACTAACTCTTATCTCTACCTTCACAAGACCAAAGAGTCTATCAGATTTTATCTTTCTCTAAACTAAATCTTGAACTTGAAGGGGATTCAAAAATCCAAACACTTGACCCTGGATGGTTCGTTACAATACAATTATATTTTCAAATAATGATATTCGTTTATTTTTTGTATTCTTTAAACTCTACTATTCATAATGTTGATTTTTAAGCTCATTGTAGTGTATATTTGTATATTATTTTGTTTTGGGGATGTTAAATCACTAAATAGTTCATTTACTAGTCTGTTTTATCCTTTATAATAGATAAAAAATAATGATAAAAGAAACCATTCTCAATGCTAAAAAATGGTAATAAATGCATCATATTTCTCAACATCTATAGTTTCATCACTTTTTTATCATTGAGTGGTGACAAATGGTAATATTGTTATAGTGCATGAAGAGTGAATAGACTTCACTCTTCCTACTTGATTTTCTTATTAATAAATGTTACTATATATATATATTAATAAATATTACGTAAATATTTAACAGATATTAATAAAAATTAATTAATTATACATAAATATTTATTGAATATCAATAAATATCAATAAATATTAATTAAAAATCATCAATATTAATAAAATATAAATAAATAATAATTAAATTTTGCTAAATATTTATAAAAAATTGGGAGGTTGGGGATCAAAATTATCTAAGTGACTTGAGTATGAGTGTATTGGCTCCTCTGAACCCTAAGCATAATCTAAAATTTGGAAAGTACGTCTCTTTTTCTCAGGTGGTGCTCAATCCTTCGATCCTCAAGTCACCCATGGATAGGTCTGAACTAGAGGTGGGTGTTAAGACTCCCTCCAATGATCTTATAGTATAGGATACAGAAGGTGCCTCAAATCGTCTTTTATTTGATGGGATTCTAGGGGATTCCATTTCCTTCACCCAAAGGATTAAGAAGAAAGGTGTTACAATATTTTTTTGAAGAAACTCATGGAATTATTTCAGACCAACTCAATGAATATAAGAATTATCTGATTGTGAAATTCTCTATGGCAAATAAATCTCACAAATGGAGTCTCCTTGAAATTAGGAAGAAACTTAGGGAATTTTGGTGCTTTGATGACTAGAGGATGACCACTTTATTGATAGGATTTTTTTCATATTTTTTTTTTCTTCTATGAATCATAAACTTGAATCTTGGGGAAATAGATTCATTAACCTAAAGCCCAATTTTCTCAAAATCTAGGATTGGGACACATCTTTCTATCATCTGAATTTCAAGAACTCAGTTACCTAGCTATGGATTTGAATCTGCAGCTTGATTATATTTTATTTTTTACCCCCAAATTCTTTGGGAAATTTCCTCAGTAGTTAGTATTTAGATCAATATGGATAAAGAGAATAAAAGAGATAAATATTGTCACTTTTCTAGTTTTCTAGTTGAAGTTGATCTTATCTCCCCTCTTATCAAAAAAATTGTTCTATCAGCCACTGATTTTTTATTCAACCTACTTGTAGAATTTGGAAATGTTCCTAATTTTTGTAAGTTATGTATAAACATTGGAAATACTTATGATAATTGTTTTAGGAAAATGACTTATAGCCATTATGGGAGGAAGAGACACCCACATGATAGATGCAGGAAGAAGGCCCAAAAGACAAATGGTGTGTGGGGTCCTCAAGGACATACAGCCGATAAAGAGGATGACAGATAGTCTCATTCCACTAACACACATGGGAAACATCAGGGGTTCTCGTAATATGGATTTTCCACTACAACATCATATAGGAGGTGAAAATGGTTCACAAACTGAATAATACTAGAAATGATAGAGCTAAATGGAATGCTCATGATGAGTTTGGCCACCCCTCTAGAATTGAAAATGAGGTCTGTATTTCTCTTTTGGTGTGGCCCTATAGGAATTATGAACAGGTTGGTTCTAGAAAGGCTTCAAATAAGGGAAACATATACATTACCCATAGGGACAAGTTTGTTGATAGTCTGATGGCTAGCAGTCATGGGAGTCCTGATGAAATGCTATAAGAGCCTTCTCATAGTTATATATAGGCATCATAGGGATCCATATAAGAGAAATTTCATGCTCAAAATTATGGGGCTTTTGATTTACATGTTGATGATAAGATGGGGAATACTTAGGTTAGGAAGGCAATTCCTTAGTCTATTCAGGTGTAGGTGACTGATTAATTATAGGTGAAGTCACATAAATATTCATTACCAAAGGGAAAAAGGGTAGTGGGTGATGAGGGTTTTCAAATAGTCTTACCCAAAAATTATAGGTCTAATGATCTTTTTCTTGGATCTCAAAAAGCACAACATTTTTACGAGTCTCCTATGAGTTCACATGGTCTGAAGAAGGTTCTCTTGGGAACCTCTTCTTAATAGGGGGGTCCAACATAGATTTATGTTGTTGTCTCTATAGATCCAAGCAAAGTATAAGGGTCCATGGAACTACAGTTAAATCATCTTTAGTTGGAGGATCCTCCATTTCATACTCCAAGGGTGGAGGATGGTGACACTGCAAATGGGGGAAGGTCTTATTCTTCTTATTTCTATGATTTTATAAAGGCCTCTTATGATAGCTTTGGCACTGCTACATCTGAGGAATGTGACAAGGCAAGGATAAAAAATGTCTGCACTAAAATTCTTGTAGGGTGGATTGGGAAAGAGAGGTTTCCTAGGAACCTTAATGATGACATTACTAATTGTTTCAACTTATAAGTTGAGAATTTGTGCGCGAAGATGGAACCCTCTATCTTTGGCTATAAAGACTGCATTACAATCCTGAGATTCATAACCACCAACATTGAAGCTAACATGAGATCCAACATGGTTATGGATATAAGGGATATATCATGGAAACATGGTACTCTAATCAATTTGGAAAATGTCTCATCCACATCATTAGACAAGTCAATAGACAAATTATTAGACGACGGTCGGGAAGTTTATCAGAATCTAAAGTCATGCAGGAGAGGCTGCATCCATAAGGAAGATGTCAATATCCTCAAAACATGGGTGCTAGAGGCAAATCTAAGGGGTGAAATTTTGGTGCTTTGTTCATAGGAGGCCAACTTCTGAGTTGGGGCATGTTTTTATTCGAGGGCAGTTATGCCTTATATGACCTCATCCTCAAACTTCTCTTTGTTTCAAGTTTTTTTAATAATGGGGTCTAGACCCCAACTTGTTTTAAAAAAATATTTATAAATATAAATGAAATATTATTAATCAATAGATAAATATTCATAAATATTTATAAATACAAATATATATTTCTAAATATTGATTAAATATTCATAAATATTAATTAAATATTAATAAATATTGATTAATATTTATGAATATAAATGTATTAAAATAATTATAAATAAATACTAAATAAATATTAATAAGTGTTATTAAATATGAATAAATATCAATAAATATATATTAAATATTAAATATATATTAAAGAATATTTTAAAAATATTAACATATATTAATAAATATTTTTAAATGTTAACAAATATTGATAAATATTAATAAATATTTTTGAATATCAAAAAATATTGATAAATGTTATAAAATATTATTAAATATTACTAAATACTAATAAATATTAATAAATATTAGTTAATATTAGTAAATATTAGTAAATATTAATAAATATTAGTAAATATTAATAAATATTAAAAAATATTAGTAAATATTAAATAGATATTAATATATATTAAAAAATATTAATTATATATTAATTAAATATTAATAAATATTAAATAAATATTAAATAATTAATCATAAATATTAATTAAATATTAATGAATATAAATACATATTCATAAATATTAAATAAATATTAACAAATATTGAATAAATATTAATAGATATTGAATAATTATTTAGTAACTATTAATTAAATATTAATTAAATATTAAAAATTATTAAATATATATTAAATATATATATATATATTAATAAATATTCATAAATATTAACAAGTATTGAATAAATATTAAGAAAATATTAAAAAATATTAGCAAATATTAATAAATAATCATCAATATTAATCAATATTCATCCATATTCATAAATATTCATAAATATTTAATTAATTTTTATTAATATTAATTATTATTTTTAATATTTATTTAAATTTATATATATTTATATATTTGGTAGTATTTATTAATATTTAATGAATATCTATAATTCTTATAAGATCCATAATTTCCATTACATGTGTCACCTCCATGTTTATCATTTCCCTACCTCCAATGTTCGCATCCATTTTTCATTCTCATCTTCCAATTGTCCCATTATCCATCCTATCATGTAGTCAACCTTCCCTTACCCATGATACTATAGATTCCCTCTCCTCGATCCCCAATCTCTCATCCTCCCACCTCTTCTACATTTCTCCTATCTTTGTCCACCCCAATGCCTCCATGACCGCTGGATTTCAGTTTCCTATTCATTGCTCCATGTCTACCACCCTCCACCTCCCCCTCCCTGGACCACTATTAGCTAAGCTCTACCTCCATACCTCTACCTCAACTTCCCTGCCTCCTGAACTCTACCTCAACTTTTCCACCTCCCCATCCCCCTCTCCCCTTCTACAAACCTATGATCCTCATCTCCCAATTCTCCATCCCTCCATGTATCCCAATATCCATTCCATATTTCTATTTGAAAACCAACTCCCCCAATTTAATTGATGCCTACTACTCTCTCCGCATTCAGTTTCTTTAATTACACCACAAGGCTTTCATCATCAGTAGAAACCCATGCCTCCTCTTCCATTACAGGTTCTTTATGAATCCTCACAAGCCTATAATATTTATGTTCTTCCCCCAAATCTTTATATTCATAGTATACCGCAAATAGTAGACCATGAAAAGATCCATGGACTACAAAAATTATTATTAAAAAAAAGTAAACAGTACATAGGCAGAGAAACAGGTAGCAGGGGATTAACCCTATCAATATAATAAGATAGCATATGAAACAACTATCCTTTTCTTCCACGACCCCATCTGCGAGGCCCGCCTCTACCTCTGGAATGCCTTCCCCTTTTCCACTATTTATGAGTCAGCCAGTCCTTGCTTTTAGTAAGCATCTGCACCAGACTGTCACTTTCACCCTCTTTGTGATCCACATCAACCGCCAAAGCCACATCTTGAGCCTCTTCCGTCCGCACCTCACCAGTCCACACATGTTCATCAGTCTGCACCACTTCAGAAGGAACCTGCTCGGGTCTAGGGTCATTAGTCACTATAGGAGACAACGATTCCTTACCTTTTTTACTCCTTATCTCCATGTAAGCTTTGTCAAAGTCTGGAGAATTAATAGAATCCAGCATAGTGAATAAATTAGGCTTCACCTGAAAACCACCAGTAACATCCTCATTTGAAGGCCCATGTAATGGAGCCAAACCAGAATGAGAGCCCACATTATAAGCACAAGGTAGAACACCACTAGGAGCAGACTTCTCCTTAGTGTCATACTGCTCCTTGATCTCAATATCCACATTTCCAAGAGTCATGTCAACAATAGAAGATTTAACCAGCATATTCTTCTCTTGAAACACATCAGGAGTAGCAGCAAAACTAGACGAAACAGGAGCCTTCATAGACTACAGAGCAGATTCACATAGCAAATGCTGCTCCAAACCCAGACCAGCCATGATAGAGGCCTCCACAGGCTCAAATGAGACAGCAGTGTCCTTAGACAGAGCCACAACAGACTGAACATCAACAACCTTAGTTTCCACATCAATATTGAGAACATCGGTCCCCCTTAGAACCTCTAAAACAGTGGCAGACTTCATACCAGAGGACAAAATATTCCCAACAGGAACAAATAATTTAGCATTTGAGTCAATCTTACCTTTATCCATATATTTCTCCTCCAACAAAAAAGCACGATCAATGGCCACCTCACTGTTATGTCTAACTACATCACTCTATTTATTAGGTTCATCCCCTTGAACCATTAGTGGAGAAAGGGGAGAAGAACCATTACCAGCATCCTTTTCATTTCTACCAGCTACAACAGAAACATAAGAAGGAGGACTTCCCTCCACATTGCCACTACCAGAGCCAAGTAGTGAGGGTCCTTTGATGGGGGAGGCAGGATCTGGAACACCCTCATGAGAACCATGATTCACAACCAATGGTTTATGTCCAGAAGTGTCAACAGATGACAGCTTGAATTTATATTTGTCAACAAGATGCCTATATTTCTTACAGTTTGAGCACCTCAAATCAGTATGACATTTATCCTTAATGTGCCTAATAGTCAAGAAATTAAAACAGAATTCAGGAACATGTTCAAATTCAATGCATAGTTCAAATTTAGAATCATCATCAATTAAATAAACAGTCTTAACAAGAGGCTGCGACATGTCAAACTCAACCAACATACGAGAAAAATGACCATACCTCATGGTATTAGTTTCTTTGTCCAGTTTAAGAGGAGTTCCAACAGCCATAGAAACATCCCAAAGGATGTCTGGATGCCAAAAGACCCAATTCAAGCCTTTCACACAGATCCAGGACTGAGCAATGGTGTTCTTGTCCTGAAAGGGATCAAACCATGGATCCCAATTATGGAATCTCATAATGACAGGCTTAAGATTAACAAAACCATAACTCCAGGCCCTCAGTTTATTCTCATTTGAACTAAAGGTAATATGAAAGAAATTCATACCCAGTGAGACAATGTGCCAATATGTGAAACCCCATATCTTCCTTAAGTGATTTCGTAAATCATCAAGCTTCCATGAATTAGAAACATACGAGCAAATCAAACCAATTATGGTATTCTTAAAAGCAGTAATCCAATCTTCAAAGAATTGAGGATTTGATTCAACAATATCCAATGCCCCATTCCTTGATATACGATTACAAGAAACAAATTCCCCATCTTGATGACCAGGGAAAAAATGATTCACACCTCTTGTCGGAAGCACATCCACATTAGAATACCCAACACCAGGTCGCAACGGAGGACCACCTCCTTCTAGAAGCCCCTTTGTAGCCCCTGCCTCCCCTACCACACCATCAGGTCGAATAATAGCATCACATCGATTTTTAGGGCCAACAAAAACTTTAGTAGGATTAAAATAGTCTGGAAGAGATGAATTCATTGCTATATGGTTTTTCAAAACCCTAGTCTTCCCTCCTCTCCTCCAATGATTTTCATTAAAGAAGCACTGAGTCTACCACCGATGGGTTTCATTTCTTTCTTTGACAACTGTATATTTCTTGACTGAAAAACCCTATAAAAACATCATGTTCCTTTGAAACAATATACAAATAATCACTCTAATTTTCATTGATTCAGTTATTTTCAGTGTTCCATGAAACAAGATTCCTAAAAAGTACTTTGTTTTTCATTGGTATAACTCTCATAGGTATGTTTTTGAATGTTATCTCATTATTATGTAAATAAGTCCCCTATATTTTAATATTTTATTTATAAATTAAGGTCCCAACATAATACTCTAGAACTAATAATAATCCTTCTTTCCAGATCTAAATTTATAGATAATATTCTATATGCATGTCAATTATTTTTTATTTATCCTAAATTTTATCACCCTAAATATTTTAGTTCCCATTTTAATGTCTTAGTTTTATAGATATTTAATTATTATCAATGTAAACTCTAGATGTATTTATTTTAATAAATACCTTTTAGGTTATATTTATCTTATTATTTCCATTAACCCTTACTCTCTTCATTCTCTATCAGTTCTACTCACTGATAATGTCTTATTACCCTAACCTCAAGTGTTGAACCCTACTACATGTCTCTACAGATTATCAACTTCTCTATTTCATGTCTCTACAAATTATCAACATCCCTTTTCATCTCCTCTAATAGAGATTATAGCTGCTCCAATTTTATTCTTCCATCACATCTCACCTCATATAATCTACTTACCTTAGATTTTGAAGCTCTAGTAAGGCTGATGGATTCGAATGTGGCCGCAGGAAACCCTCAATTCCTCCCACCAAAACCCTAATTGTCTTCTAAACTCTTTTCAACCATGCCATAAGGGTAATAAAAGGTGCACCATTATACTCTCTACTCTTTCATTTATATTCCCCACACATAAATGAAAATGTTATATTATATATTAAAGAAACCTTTCTTAAATTAGTTTTTAAAATAAACCCAGTTTCCATATTACAAGTATCAATCCACCTTACTGAAACCCTAGCTATTTGCTTAAGCTTTTCAAGTTCATACTACAAATTTAATAAGATAAACATATTCATTTTATCCCACTCAAGAAAACTATTCTCTAAATTATCATCTACACTCTCTTATACTCCTATAAAAAAAATTATCAGATACAAATTTCACATGCATAGATTATCATGATTTCATTTCTCGTATTTATATACATCCCTCAATTAATTTTTCATGTGAAAATTTATTGTGATTTTATTTCTCCACATTTTTTTATTATTTCTTATTTTACCTATACCAACATTGATATGCATGTTCTATGGTTTTTGCAATGATGATTAATTGAAATAGTGTATTCTTTTCAATTAAAAATATCATACTAGGTACCTTTCTAGCTTCATGACTTTTATCATATAGGAAACTTCCATTTTACATTTACTATATTCTATACATATATATGGTTAGTCCAAATGGTTTTATTTTTATATTTATACTAATTCAATATGAAAGCATTATTTTGCAAGGAGAATATTGGATAACTCTGAGTAGGCAGGTATATACACCTCTAGGTTTTCTATTTATTTTTTGGGGTTGATATAGATTCATTAGAGTTTGTATGTTACCAACTTTTATGTGGTTCTATTGTTTCCCATAATTTTTTTGTTTGATAGAAAAATCAAAGATTCTTTGATTATATATTTAGATTATCATGCAATCTTGAAATACCTTAACTAATTATTTCATTGAAATTTTAGATTTTAACATAATTGGTAGTTTTTCAACCCTTCCATGTAATTCCCTTTCTAATAACATACTATAGTGATTAAAAACTCCTAACAACATGTTCAAATATAATATTTAGAAACACTGCCACTATATCTCCATGAGTTATTTTGATATATTTTTCATGTAGATATAATCATTCATTATTGCTTACAAATGTGTTATTACTACTAGTACAGTATTTCTACTATTATTTTCTTGATATTTGGTCACTTATTATGTTTTATGTAAGCATTGAAAACACTCACCTATAAAAAGATAGTATAGATCACCCACAATAGGTACACTATTAATTTTGATTCCATATTTTACTTTTATGTTTATTTCTTTCTTCCATATTGAGAACCATTCAATATTATTATTTATATATGTTCATTATTAAAATATTGACTCTATAATTTCTTAAATGTATATTTTTTTAGTTTTTATAATTACTATTATTTATTTATTATATGCATTTTCACTTATTTGATTTACTATACGATATTTTTTTCACTATATTTCCTATTACAATGATGAAATTCATCCAAAAAATACTAGATTCCTCTAATTTTAAAACTGGTACTGATTTCTATTAATTTTATGTATCTAATTTTAAACTTAAAATTCAATGCATATAATTTTTCAATGTTCATTGTATTTTTTTATGTATTGACTCTCTAGATGTATAGTGGATAAAATTTATCATTTTTTTATGTTAAATATATGTTTGTAGTTATAATATTGACTCTCTATGATGAATATGTGTTTTAGTTTAAATATTTATTCATATTTCTTCATTGTATGTATTTTTAGGCTTGTATAAGTTTAAATAGTTTTTATATTTGTCTAATGGCCCTAAGATAAAAAATATTCTACATTGTGTTTCTTTAAATTTTCTATATATTTTTTTATTAAAAATTATTAATGATATAAATTTAATGAATTTTTTACACTACAAGAAACATAGACTATACCCATGCATTTATACCCATGGTTTACATAAACTGTGGGTGTAGATTGGTTGGAATCTATCTATACCAACAGTTTATTTAAACCATTGTTATAGTCTTCTCTCATATCCCTCGAACTCCCACCCTCCCCCCTTCACTCGTGAGCCCCATTCTCCCTTCACCGGAGCACCGGCTGGATCTACTCTCCTTCTACATTCTCCCCTAACTCATGGATTTTTTTTATTTTAATATTCTTTGAAAACAGATTAGTGAGTTCTGAATCCTTCTTCTCTTCTATTAACTATTTTTTTTCATTTTTATCTATGTATAAAAACCTAACATAGACACAGTTAGGTCATGATTCTTCCAAATAATTTAAAATAAGTTTATTTTAGATTATTTTTTTTATAGTATTTCATAATAAATGTAATTTTAATAGATATATTTGTTGGTTTAATTTATTTATTGACTACTTTTACATAAATCCAATACATTTGTTTTGTAATATATATTAACTGATTATGTAATTAATTAATGTAGTAATTTGTTTGTTTTATTAATGTATTAGGGGGTTATTTTATGTCCTATTATTATATATAATAACTCATTAGTTACCTTTACATAGATCATTATACCCTTGTGTAGCCTTCAACTTTTCATTCTTACCTTTACATGGGTCAGTTTATTCTGACACATGTCAAAAAGTTAGTCTCTCCTTTACACGGGTATTCCAGATCTTGAATTCCCCTTATGTAGATTCTTCAATGTAATTCTCATACCCTGACACATGGGTGAGTAACATTCTAATTGAAGAGCTAGTTGACACCACTAGAAATCCATTTCTTTTAATTTATTTATAATTAATTATTCTTTTAAATGAGGCTAAGTAGATTTTATGAGAAAATGTTTATCTATGCCTACTTTTTTGAACCTCTAGATGCCACTTGTTGAAACCACTTTGTTGGTAGAATTATTTTTACAAATAGCTTCTGAGTATCCTAAAAAACACTCAGATGGTACCAACATGTTAGTTTATAATAAATCACTTGAACGGATTTACAAATATCTTAACATCATTATTAAAAGTAAAACATGTATTTGAAACCCAAATCACTCCAAAATAGGCTTGAAATCCACTGTATCTTTAATTTTAGTAGATTCATATATATTCTATCATGTATAGTCAAATTCAAAATATTTTACACTTAATTCATGATTTGTGAAATTTTAGAATTATTTATAAATTTACACTCATCATGCGCTATTTTATTTATAATACTCCTTTTAATGCACACATGGTGAATACCCCCCCCCCCCCATAGATTGTGTCTATCTATTTATCCTACATCACTCAATTTATCATATTTAACATTAATGTAAAAAAGGTATAGGGGTACCTCTGACATCCTCATGTTAATGATTGAGGTTTTTCTTGATGAACTGACTCTTTTCTTCTACTCTTCCTCCAAGCCTTGGCAGTGGCTATTTATTTCAAAATCGCTTTTGATGATTCCATTTCAGATGTTCTCTATGAGATTATTTATCCTTATTGTCTTGGGTTTCTTCACAATTATGATACTAATCCCACTAATACTTGTCTCTTCTTTTGATACATTTTTCTTACACCCTTAGACATGTTTCCTCTACTAAAGGAGGGCTCTTCCACCAACATTGACCTCTTACATTGTAGAGTGATATGTGATATCATTAAGTCATATTGTAGGCTTTCTCTTTTCTTTAAAATCCATAACAGTCACTTCTAACTTATTCTTCCTTAGTTAATCCTTATTTAAGGGAACTCACTTCCAAATTTATGCACACTCTATGTGTATGTAGACCCAATTTAATTTGATTTTGGTAGTTAAAAGTTACTATTTGAGTTAGTGGATGATCATTATACATTATTTGGTATTAAAGAATGAGACAAGAAATAAATTTTTTCCTTTATAATTATAAATGATTAATTTTTTCTAACAAACTTTGTATTACATTTCATATATCAAAAAACTTCAGGATTACATATCCTTTATTAAATTTTGGATATTTTTTATTTATTTTATTAATCTTATTTTCTATGATATTAAGATTGGATGGTTATTTATATCTATATATATTATGGTAGAATTTTCATGATATTATTATACCACATTTTTTATGGTTTTGATGTTGGGTGACAGATTGTTATATTCTTGAGTAAATGTTTTTCATCAAAAAAAAGTGTATTTAATTGGATTAATGTAATATTCAAAACATGAAAGTTTTAAAAAAAATCATAAATACATGTATTTAATTTGATTGTGTAATATGTTTTCCCATTACATGTCTTATACTTTTCCTGATTCGTTATTTTTAGGCATCGATTATAGCATATATTATTTCTCTTATTCTTTATTTTGATATCTAATAGTATACTTTGATGAATTTCATATTAAAATTGGGTGTAATAAATTTTCTTAATTATGGTTTACATTATTTATTTGAATATAAATTTTTATTCTTTATAATATAATGGATAGAAGATAGATGTATCATACAAATTATATTTCAACTGAGTTTCAAAATAATTTGGATATTTTTTTAGATTTTGCATTTAGCAATGCTTCAGACAGAGATCGTATATATTTTCCATGTAATAATTATGTTGGAAGACAGTGGTTAAGTTAGGAAGAAGTTACCTACCATATAACAAAATCTTGATTTCAAATAAACTATTATTTTTGGTATCACAATGGAGAGATGAGACTATCTTTTAATGTTCATGAATGGAAATAAATAATTGGTATGGAGAATTTTATATTTGATCAGTTTCTATTTGTGCATCATCATGAGAGAGATAGTATGCCAGTGTAAGAAGGGAGTGATATTAATACACATGAGTAAAATAATGATGATAATGATGTTGAGAGAGTGAAACAATTAATGGATGATTCCAAAAATCCTATATATCAGGAATGAACTAAAATGAAAAAGTTAGAATTTTTAATGTGGTTATATCATCAAAAAACCATGTATGAAATTTCTAATACTATTATTGATTATATTCTTAACTTTTTAAAGTAATTTCTTCTTGAGGGTGTAGATATTCTCTCAAATAATTATAATACATGGAAGTTAATTAAGCATCTTGTATTTTATACTAATTAAATTCATGCTTTTCTGAAAAATTGAAGTTTATTTTGGGAGGAAATAACAAACCTTAATGATTGTAAAGAATTTAGGACATCTCGATGGAAGGAAAATGAATATATAACACCATCTCAAGTTCCATAGAAAGTCAGGTATCACTTTCCATTTATTCCTAGGCTTTAAAATATATTTATATCTATTGAAATATCAACCAATATGCGATGGTAGGATACTAAGATAATTAAAGATAATGATGATTTGGTTCATCCTGAATATTGATTATCTTGGAGGTAATTTGATTCAAAAAATCCTGATTTTACAATTGAGGTGTGTGATGTCAAGCTGGATCTATCTTATGATGGTTTTAATCCATTTGTTCATATGCCTACTACTCATGATACTTGGCCATTTTTTATTCAAATTTATAATATTCCTCCATGGATGTGTATGGAAAAACCTTCAATTTTTTTAGTATTCAAATATCTAGACCTTCTAATCCTGGAAATGATATATACATCTACCAGAAACCTTTAATAAGAGAGTTGAAGCATCTTTTAGATATGAGTGTGCACACATTTAATGCTTCTTCAAAAAAATATTTCAAATGTGAGCTACCCTTTTATGAACTATAAATGATTTCTCTTCTTATGAAATGATTTATGGTGGGAGCATGAAGGGAAAAATATCATGTCGTATTTTTATGAATAATACAAGATCGATAAGTCTTAAATATTGTTGTATTTTTTAGTTTCATGGGGAATCAACAATTCTTGATAAGGATCATCAATACAGGAAGAATCACTCAAGGTTTGATAATACTATTGATACTGAACAATCGCCTCAATGTATGTCAGGAACTGATGTGATTAATGAATTGAAATATTTTAGTTTTCCATTTGGTAAAAGTCATATGAAATCTAAAAAGAGTGAGAATATTGACACTGAATCCACTTACAATTAGAAAGGAAAACATATATTTTTTGAGTTTCCATTTTGGTTTACCAATTTTTTATTTCATTGTTTATACATAATGCACATTGAGAAAAATATGTGTGAAATTTTTCTTTCAATTATTTTAAATGACAAGGGGAAGACCAAAGATAACTTAAAATATTTCTTGGACTTGTTGGATTGGGGTATTTGACCCAAACTGCATCTTGTGTGTATCAGTGAAAACAAATGGAAATTTCCCTATTATTTTTACATTATAACACCTTTATAGAAAAATAAATTTCTCTAATTATTATAGTATATCAAGGTTCCTAATGGATATTCTAGAAATATATTTAAACAATTCAACAGAAGGGATTTGAAACTAAAATCCCTATAAACCCATGATTATCAAATCCTTCCTAATGAATTGATTCCAATAGAAATACATCATTTACTATCCAATAATGTAAGGGTGACAGTGATTCACTTGTTCCATTTTTATAGATAACACTATGATAAAATGTTATCCAAGTCTTTCCTGATAAAAATTCAGTAATATACATCGTTAATTTTGTGTGAGTTGGAAAAAAACTCCATCATTTTTCACTTGAATTTTGCATTTAACAGTTCGTATTCCAAGTAAAAAACTTCTTGGGGGACCCACTAATTTTCATTTGATATATACTGTTGAAAAATATATGTGTACAATGAAATCTTATGTTTGAAACAAGAATCATCCTGAAGGATTCATTGTGAGAGGTTATCTGACTCAAGAATGTATGGATTTTTTTTCAATGTATTTTTATGATGTGGGCATAGGACATAACCAAACAATGAGAAATAAAGATAAGTATTATGGAAAAATTGAGCCTTAATTTCCATTTATTCCCCATATAGGAGTAATTCCTTGGTTACATTGGCTACATTGATCCCTTAAGAGAAGGATATGACATATCACACAGTCTTGTTTAACTATGGTTTGTTCGATCAATATATCAAGTAGGTAATTTGAATATTTATATGTTAACTCATACTGTATGATTTCACATATACCTTGAACTTTTATTATAATTTTATATAGAAAACGTAAAAAAATAAGTAGAGTTCATCGATCTATTCCTTTGAGAAGAAGAGAGGCTTTTCATAGCAAATAATTTCATACTTGGTTTAAATCAAAGGTATGAACATTACTTTAATTAACATAAAATATAGAAATTCATTTAATTTTATTATTCATAAATATATTAGGTATTAAGTTTACCTGTTGACTTTGTCTCTCCATAATTAATAGCATCGTATTTTGGTCCCAATTCTTTGGTTTTTGAATGAAAATATTTCATAATCAACACGTATAAATTTGTTACAAATGATAGAGTGATGAAAATGAGAATAAATCGTGATGAAATCGTGCTAATTGAAATAATATACTATTATTCTATTGCATAAAATAGTAGGACTCAATATGAAAATGTTTATTATTATGGACTTGTTTAGAAAATGTTGTTTTTGGATTACTACTATCATGTTCAAGTCACTATGACGAAATGTAAATGGTTTGATTCAACGATACGACATGGAACATTTATTGATGATTTTATATTCATAGTTATTGACATTACTTGATTACTATCTATTGATGAACCATATATTTTGTAATTTATGGGAAAACAAGTGTTTTATGTGAATGATCATCTGAGACCTGATTACAGTGTCATTATTGAAGAAATACCAAGATAAATTTTTCATGATGGTGGGAAAAAAATTGAAACCATTGATTCCCCCATTACTGTTGACCAAAATATTTAATTTGATGAATCAAATTGTCCCATTTTGATAATTGATATTTAACACGAAGTAGTGGGGGTAGTATATAGAAGCATCCATATATGTTCATAGTTCAGTTAGTTTACCTTAACATGGGTTTCTCATGTTGGTACTACTGTAATTACTTTTATTTAGTTTCATTTTGGAATGATATGTTTGTTTTAGTATTGTTTATTTTTATTAGGTTTAATTAGATTTGTTTCAATTTAAAAAGATGGGTTTAAAACATGTTTTTAAAAAATGTATAACTTGGCTTTAAATTATAGTTGCTAAAACATATTATGACATTTTCTATGACTTATTTGACTTTTAAGTTATATGCATTATTTTTAAAAATTATTTCTAAATAATGTAAATTTCATTCTAATGAATATTATGAAAGTTATTGAAGAATTTTTAAGGAAGGTATTATTTGATAATGATCAGCAGATGTTTGATCTAGGGTTTCCTCTTATGTTCCCTTAGTGAGTATAATAATTGTCATATTTTTTTCTACATTAAATTTTACATAATTTTTTTATTATCTATTAAAATTTATTTAAGTACATTCATATGTACTAGATTAGAATTATCCTCCTCATCCAACCAGTATGGGTTTGAGTGGGAATGATCCTAGAGCTACACAGACCACCCGTCATACCCATTCACACCTTGATCTGCTAGTGGACACCCCATCTACCACACCTTTTCATCCTCTAATTGAGCCTCATATGATGTTCCCACCTATGCCTCTATCATTAGCTTATTTAGACTCTTCTTCTCATACCATGTCTATGTTGACTCCATGGATGTTCTCACCTATACAATATTCATATCCTTCGATGTATCTCCAACCCTTATATCATTATCCTACCATGTCTACACTACCTTAATTTCCTATTATCCATCCAGGATCTGATGATTATATTCCTTTAGCTTCCAATATTGTGTATACAGATGACCTAGTGCATGCATTGGAACAAACACATCCTTTAAAGGATACTGATCTAGGATAAACCATGGATCCATCAGAGCTTAATGAGCAGCCTACATCAGGTTTTTTTATAAGTATATCAAATTATATCACATCATTTTTTCCTATTTTACTGTGAATTAATTCTTCTTTTTTTTACTTTTATCTTATTCAGTGGTATCTTATAATAGGATACATGGGTGAACCCATATACATGAAGTTTAGAATTGTCAAACTCAATTAATGGAGGATTACAATGAAGAAATTTAAATGATAGGTAAAAATGCTAAGTAGTGTAGAAGTTTTATGGGAAATTTTTTCAAGAACAATGATATAATTATAGTGAAACCAATATCATGGAGACATATAGATAATGAGATCAAGGAAAAATCATGGTTGGAGATATGGGTAAGAAAATATTTTAAATTGATGACTATATTATTGTTATACTTATATGAATTAACATGTTCATTGCAGTGTCAGTTTCGATTTCCCAATGGTGAACTACTAAGGTTGCATGATTGATAGATCTTAGAGATTTTTTGATATTATATAATCATTAGTTATATGTTGGTTGGAAGATTAGAGTCGATTATGATTTAGAGGTTGTGCAAATATTCCCTAATTGTCCAATAAGACAATATCAAGAAATAACAGCATATTGGAAGAGTAATGAGTTTAAGGTATTTTTAATCTTGAATATTTTGCATTGAAAATTTAATTCTTATTAATTTTATTTATTTTTTTAGGATGCATCAGAAAAAAAACAAAAAGAACAAAGATATTATGACGTATTTGAACAATTTGGGGTGCACTGCAATGCTCGAGCATGAGAGGTTCCATGTATTTTAATATGAATAGAAATAATATCTATATTTATATTGTTAATAAAGTGATTATTTATTTTTATTTTTATTTTCAAGAAGTATAAAACCATAAATATTAAGATTCTCATGATGGAATTTAATACAGAAGGCTAGAAATTCCCCATTTAATTATATTTTCATGCTGAAATTTAAGTTTTCTTCTCATGAATCCTTTTAATATAAGGTTGGAAATTCCCCTTTAAACTAAGGAGGTATTTTTTTTATTATTATTATTTTAAATTTTTAAAATATATTTACATGGTTTCAATACCTTTAAATAGTCACATTTTATGAAAAAAAAAACTATTTTCTAAAAATTTTCTTTGAATGAGAATTAGTTTTGAAAAGGGGTGGGTATATTGAAATGCTTTATTTTTAGAATGTAATTTGAGAGAGTGTTTTCTCAAATTTTATTTTAAATTAATTTTATTTTGAGGTATACTATCTATTTGAAATATTTTTCTAGGGATTTTAAATAATAATGTTACTTGGGTGAAACTAATTTGAAGTGTACTTTTTTTTATAAACCAATATTTAGTGGTAGGAAGGAAAGGTAAATCCATAGTGATTTTGTTTGATGTATTGGACATTATTTTGTATAAGTATTTAATTTTTTTTTAGGTTATGTAATAGTTTTATGGATATTATTCACCTCTTAGGTAATATGGATTTAGTATTTTGTTGTTTGAATTAAAGGGGAAATTTTGCCTAACCTAAAAAGACCTAACCCAAATGGAACAAAATAACCTAACCTAAAAGTCCTAACCTAAAATTAACAAAATGACATAATTAAAAATGGAAAAAAAATAACCTAAACCCAAGTAAACCAATTTTTCTAACCAAAAAATGAATAAATTACCAAATAAACTAACCAAAAATTACATTACCCTAAAATGAACCAAATGACATAACCCAAAATAAACCAAATGACCTAAATCAAATATAACATAACCCAAATATTAAATGAATAAAATAATCAAAAATAAACCAAATGACCTAACCCAAATATGACATAACCCAAAGATGAAGCAAATGAACAAACCCAAAATTAACCAAATGACCAAACCCAAGATAAACCAATTAACATAACCCAAAATTAACCAATTGACATAACCCAAAATTAACCAATTTACATATATAAGATTAACCAATTGACATAACCCAAAATTAACCAATTTACATAACCAAAAATTAACCAAATGACCAAACCCAAAATTAACCAAATGACATAACCCAAAATTAACCAAATGACCAATCCTAAGATGAACCAACTGAAATAACCCAAAATTAACCAATTGAAACAACCCAAAATTAACCAATTTACATAACCCAAGAATAACCAATTGACAGAACCCAAGATTAAACAATTAACATAACCCAAGATTAACCAGTTAACTGATTAACCTATTGATTTAACCCAAGACTAAACAATTGAAATAACCCAAAATTAACCAATTGACATAACCCAAAAATCAACCAATTGACATAACCCAAAAATTAATCAAATGACCAAACCCAAGATTAATCAATTGACATAACCCAAAATTATCCAATTAATATAACCCAAAATTAACCAATTAACATAACCCAAAATTAAACAATTAAAATAAACCAAACCCAAGATGAACCAATTGACCAATTGACATAACCTAATATTAACCAATTGACATAACCCAAGATTAACCAATTGATATAACCCAAGTTTAACCAATATGCATAACCCAAAATTAAACAATCAACATAACCCAAAATTAACCAAATGAACAAACCCAAGTTGAAACAATTGACATAACCCAAAATTAACCAATTGACATAACCCAAAATTAAACAATTGACATAACCCAAGATTAACCCAAGATTATCCAATTGACACAACCCAAAATTAACCAATTGACATAACCCAAAATTTACTCAAAATTAACCAATTGACATAACCCAAGATTAACCAATTAATATAACCTAAAATTAAACAATTGACCGATTAACCAATTACCATAACCCAAGATTAACAATTGAAATAATCCAAAATTAACCAATTGACATAACCCAAAATTAACAAATTGACATAACACAATATGAACCAAATGACCAAACCCAAAATTAACCAATTAACATAACCCAAAATTAACCAAACGACCATACTCAAAATGAAACAAATGACCATACCCAAGATGAACCAAATGACCAAACCCAAAATTAACCAATTGAAATAACCCATGATGAAGCAAACACCCTAAAAAAAATTAAATAAATAGCTTAACCCAAATAATAATAAATAACCTAACCTAAAATGAACTAATTAACCAACCAAAAAATGAAAAACTAATCAAATGACCTAATATTAAACAAACTAATGACTAAATGACCAAAATGAACAAAATTAAATAGCCCAAAAAAGACATAACCTAAAAATAAACCAAAATACCTAACCCAAAATAAACCAAATAACCTAATAGAAAAAAGAGATAACCTAAAAATGAACAAAATAACCTAACTGAAGACATAACACCAAATGAATAAAATGAAATAACCCAAAATAAGCCAAATAGCCTAAACCCAAGTAAACTAATTTTTCTTACTAGAAAATGAACAAATGACAAGATGAACTAAAAAAATTACATAACCCTAGAATGAAAGAAATGATGTAACCCAAAATAAACCAAATTAACTAACTCAAATCTGACATAACACAAAGATGAACTAAATGACCAAAACGAAATTAAGCTAAACCAAAGTGATAGAAATATAATTTCCCATAATAAACAAAATTATATAACTCAAAAATGACTTAACCCAAAAACAAAGCAAATGTCATGACCCAAATAAACCAAAGTGACCTAACTTAAAATGAACCAAATGATCTAGCCAAATGACCAAATGGATAAATATTCTAAAATATAGAACCCAAAAATGAACCAAATGACATAACTCATTAATGAAAGAAACACCCTCACCCAAAATGAATCAAATGACCAAACCAGATAATATGAGAAATAATCTAACTGATTGACCAAATTACCAAATGAAAAAATTACTAAATTACCAAACAACCAGACCAAAAAATGAACCTAATGACCAAATGATCAAAATTAACAAGTGAATGAATAACCAAATAATGAGAGAAAACATTATACCAAAATAAGCATACAAGAGGAATCCATATCATACCCATCTTTAGCATGCCAATGAGTATGTATTGATTATGTTATACCATTAGTATTAAATTTATTTTTAAATCTATATTTAGATGCTGCTTCATTTTATGGATTTCTTCAAGAGCTGTAATTTTAATTCATTATAGGTTTATAATTTCATATTATTCAATAGTGTACTATTATACTAATCAATGACATTTTTAGCAAGCAACATTAGGCATTGAAGTTTGTGTGCTTAGGAAGAAAAAATATGGAATCCCTATAGATGCATAGACACAAGAAAATATTTTAAAGTCTTTTATTGATATTTCAAATTTTGATACGTAATTCATAAGTAAATATCTTGTTTATATTTTCAATAGTGTGCCCTAGAGGCCCTCGATGAGAAATAAGATGACAACTTTAGACCAAATGATTATTTGAGACATGTATTAGGTTAGGAGCATGAGGGGAGAGTATGATGTTGACTCAGGAAAAATATTTTCCCTACTAGGTATTGACCCTCATCGGGAACCTCTCAACTCTTTCACACCATTGAGCTACAAAACTCTCATGGAGAAGCAGCTGAGGCCAAAAAACTAGCTATATGGGAGCGTAAAAGAGGTAAATGGGTCACCGAATAGTTCCTGAAATCTATGTCAGTTATATTTCCATCAAATCAATTAAAAAATAATAATGTTTTTTATTCATGTATGGAAACAATTCTCACTATATATGATGCATCTAGTGATTTCAATGAGGGTCTTAATGGTAGTTAAGGTGATGAAATCGGTGGTGGTGGTGGTGGTGATGATGATACTAGTGTTCAGATGATGATTTTGGTGATGGTGTTGATGAGGATGTTGGTGATGGTGATGGTGATGGGTGATATATTGATCCCCTCTATTTTTGAGTTATTAGTAAATAGACATGTGTATGTTGTTTAATGACTTGAATTGATTTATTGTGTGGATTTATATGTATGTTATAATATTATAAATGGTTTGAAAATTAGTTCAGCAGTTGGTTTAAAGGTAAATATACAATTTTGTATTGCATTGAATTTTTATTGTGATTTTTATTTTTTTTACAGGTGTTGGATAGGTTGGATGGCCTGTTGCTGCTACCTATTGGGGACAGTTAGCTATACCCACAGTTCAATGAACCGTTGGTATATGGTGTCTCGGGGGACAAGCTACACCCATGGTTCTCCTAACATTGGATATAGATATATACTCATGACTCTTATTAAAGTTTGGGTATTATGAATACCTCATTAGTTATATCCAAGGTTTCTATAGAAATAATGGATATACTCGGATATCGATAGGTTAAGGACCCACAGTTCATAGAACCATAGGTATAGCTTATACCCATGTTTTTAGGGGTTATACCAACGGTTCTAAACTATAGTTATAGGCTAAGATTCTAGTAGTATAAATTGTACTTTATTTCATATACACTCTCTAAGTGATGTATTCATTTTATTGAGTCGCTTATGTTTAGTGATTTAAATTGTGAATTATTTTTAAAATGTAGTTGTATGGTTCTTAAAAATTTAACCATTGTACCTAAAACATATCATGTATCAAAAACTACATCTGAAATTCAAGTTATTAAAAATGTTTTATTGACCAGGAAATTACAGGTACCGAGCATACTCAACACTGAAATTTATTAAATATATTTCAATATACATTGACCTATTGCATTAAAAAATTAATATATTATTATTTATATAATAATATTGATGATGGAATATTAATTATAACAGTTTTACAAGAGATTTTTTTAAATAGTTTTAAAAAAATTGCATTGATAGGCTTTAAAATGTAGTTTTTGATTTATATGGTTGTTGGATGTTTTCTTATCAATGTTGAATATGAACCCATATCTCACAAATTAGGGATTTGTGTACTCTGTTCCACACTCCACACAACTCATTAAATATTTTATCATTATATATATTCAATTCGAATATCCATATTAATATAAACATATTTTCCACTTTTATTCCTAAAACATTCATAATATTATTGTTTTTCAAATAAATATTTTTTTTCTTTAGTAGAAACTACATCTCATGCAAATGCATGGTGGAAATACTAGTTTAATTATAGTTAAATAATATTGTTTAATATTATTTAATATACATATGTATATAATATGTTTACATTTATTCAATACTTGTTAATATTTATTTAATATTTATTTAATATTTAATATATTTTTTAATATTTATTAATATTTATTTAATACTTGTTAATATTTAGTTAATACATATTAATATTTATTTAATTTTTTTTTAATATTTATTTAATATCAATTAATATTTTTTTATATTTTTTTATATTCATTAATATTTATTAGTATTTAATTAATTATCATGAATGTTTATTTAATATTTAATTAATATTTATTAATATGTATGAAATGTTTATTAATATTAATTTAATGTTTATTAATGTTTATTTAAAAAGTACTAGAAGAAGACAATGGTTTGGTTTGTGATAGCTTCTCACTCTAACCTATGATGGCTATTTTGGATGCAGATTCATGGAGACCTTGACTCTTAATTATCTGGATGAGTTTTTCCTCACCCATGAGTGATTCGATTCACCCAAATCTATTGGTTCTAAAATAGATCGAAAAACCAATTGAAATGGGGTTGTCATCGATTCTCAGACAACTTATAATGAAGTTATCCAATCTTTCTCTCTCTTTAGGGGACATGTTGTTGGAGGCCTTTGATGAAAGGGTAATGTTTCTTATGTTAAGGCCAAACTGGATGCTTTCTATGAACATCTAGAAATCATTAGGCATTATATCAATTCACGTTTGATTTTTCTTAGGGGATCCAATACATAGAGAATTAGGGAACTGGTTGAATGTATTTCGAGCATCTGGGGTTTCACAAGCTGGAAGTGTGTATCACTGTAGTGAAGTTTCTTCCATATACTCTTTCCTTTGGAGGAACTGAAGATGTGGGATTGGGTTTTTTATTTGATTTTCCTCAAGCCAGGAATTTTACATATCCATGAATAGGACTAGAATTTCAATCCTGTGGAGGTAAGAAATTCCTTTGTACAACTGATCGGTTTAATTGGGTTTTATGGAACCCTATAATACAATAAAATATTTATTTGGAAATTAGGGTTCTGATCAAAATGGACAAGGAAATCGAGATAGAAATATTTGGATAATATGATCGATTCCTAGTTGAAATTTACTTGTGTTTGACATTAGTGGATAGATTTCATCTTAAAACTGACGATGATGAATTTGATCTTTGTATATAATATGAAAAAGTCCCTCACTTTTTCTTGGAATGTAAAGTTATAGGTCATGAAGTCTCAAACTGTAAGAGATTTGTGCATTGTGTTTTTTTATCAGATTGAGGGAAGGAGGAAAATAAATGTTTTAAAAAGAATAAGAGCTTGAAATATTATTCTCCTAACAGTTCTTGGGATGTTGTATATTCCCAGACTCGGGATGATGGAGTGCAAAAGTAGGCGAACTCAGAGGGGAGGGGGTTTGGCTGTGATCCCAGTCATAAACCGTGGGGATGCAATCGACCAATCTGGATGATTTCTCTGAGGAAGATCTGGATAATATTGGTTTTGATGATGTGATAATTAATACTATTCTCAATCAGGTGGAATGTTGTGCTAATCCTTAAAAATTTCTTCGTTCTTGAGCTACATTAGAGGGTAGTTATAGATTTGTCCCCACTGGTTTTAGTTCATTTGGACTTCATGGGAAATATGCTTCCAAGACATGGGTTGAGGTTGTGTAAGAAGGGATTTTGGTTGAAGTGTAATAATTTGATAAAGAAGTTGCAAAAGAAAAGTTTGATCAGTAGTTATTTCAAAAATAACTAATAACTTCAAGTGCCCGTAAGGGTAATCAAAAAATGGATTTTGAGGTCCCTACACACCTAAAGCCTCAAAGTGGCCCTCAGAACTAGAAAATTACTGATAATGTCTCAGAGAAGGATCTGAAAAAGGTTTCTAAAATATCTTCTTTGATTCCAAATCTAGGTAACCCCTCATTGGATGGACTTGATAACTCAGGTGACACTGTATTAGAAAATGGACCTTCACCTAGTACTAAACACACTATTTCACTTATCATGTTAGAATATTCCAAGTTACACATCACACCTGTTATTTCTAAATTTAAGGAGGTTATTGTTTATTTTACTATTGGACCTCCAAAATCACTTCATCCCAGTAACAATAGCGGATATGGGATGACCATGATGGGTGGTTGTGATAGTGTTCTAATTGGAACTCAGAAGATTTGTGCTTCAGAGGGGGATTTGGAAAGTGACAGCTTTCTAGGTTGTTTGAAAGGACACACCCTCTGGTCAGGGTGCTTCATATAGATTTTTGGTTGTTAACACGGATTTTCATGTTGTTGGAAAGGACACTCCCCCTAGTCTGGGTTTTTCAGATAGAATATTGGATAGAAACTCTACTTTCTAGGTTGTATCTTTGTGTGGTCAAAGTAGGTTGGCTGCTACTGGCTTTTCCAGATTATCTAATATTGTCAAGGACGTTGGTGGAGCTCATTTGAACTTTACAGCATCTAGAAAGGTTGAATTTGAATCTTTCATACCTAAAATTGAGAATTTTGATACTATTTTCATAGGTGAGCATGAATAGTTGGATGAGGATAAAACTCCCACATGTGTTGTACAATTTAAATTTCCTCCCCCAATAGACATTGAGGTCCATGGTTCTACTTTGGGGCTTAGTTCTTCCACCCTGGGGATGCAACCTTGATCCTTATTGAAATCAAAAACCAGGTCCCCAATGGATGCAGATGTTTTAGAAACTAATGATCATGTATGAGTTGTTTCGTTATGTAAAGTACAGGTGGCTACTCCTAACTCTTTTGGAGTGCTTGATTCTATGAATGTTGTGAAAGATTACATGGTCCAGGATAATAAGATGCAAACATTTATAGGGAAATACAATGATGCTTCTAAACATGATGACCCATCTAAGAGAGTGGTGGCTCAATCAGATGTTGGGAGAACTGACTTGGAGGACAGTGATATTAAAGGCATTTGGTTGTAGGTGAAAACTTAGAGGAGAGGTCTTCATCCCATAGGTCGAAGCCACGTGCATGGATGTATCAATTGGAATGGTATTCGGGATGAAGAACATGAGTTTGGAGCAAAGATTACAAAAAATTTAGGTTTTTGACTATCATTGATGAGGGCAGTTTTCCACGTCTAACCCCATCGTACAGTCTATTATGAATTCTTTTTGTCTTTCAATAAAATGGCATTTCCCTTGTTTTTCAAAAAAAAATATTTACTAATATTTTCTAATATATTTTAATATTTATTTAGTTATAAATATTTATTATTATTTATTAATAGATATTAATATTTATTAATCATTATTATTTTTTTATATTTTTAATAATTAATAATATTTACTAATATTTAGTAATATTTAGTATTATTTATTAAAACTTTTAAACATTTACTAATATTTTTTAATATTTTTTAATATTTTTTTAATATTTATTAATATTTATTTAATATGTAATTATTATTTATTAATATTTATTTATTATTTACTTATATTCATTAGTATTTATTAATATTTATCAATATTTAATTATTATTTTTTAATATTTAGTCAAAATTTATTAATATGTATTTATATTTATTTATATTTGTGAATATTTATTATTATTTATTTATTTATTATTATTATTTTTTAATATTTCATTAATTTTTATTAATATTTCATTGATTTTTATTAATATTTAGTTAATATTTTTTTATATTTTTTTCAATTTGTTGAATTTTTAATTAATATTTAATAATATTTATGAATACTTAATTATTTTTTATTAAATTTTATTTAATATTTAGTAATAATTATTAATACTTTTATATATTTATTTACATATAGGTATATTTAGTAAATATTAATAAATAAATTCCTGATGAAGGCAGAAACGTGAATGAAATTCAGGGTTCCCTTGACCCCTTTTTTAAAATATGTAAAACCCTAACCTATTTTTTGTTTTTTTAAATAAAGCCTATTTAAAAAAACTCAATGAATTTAAATCAATTGTTTCAGGTGTTAAAATAGTCATAAAACATTCATAAAATATGTAAAAGTGGGTCTCCAATAAATGTATTCATTAAAAGACCATCACCACCCACCATATTCAAATTTATTTCTGTTAAAATATATAAATTTTACAAAATAAACCCCCACATGTTAGCATGTATGCTTCAAATTAAATAATAAAATATATATTTTTTCATAAAATAATATTTCATCGATGTGAGGTAGGTTTAAGTGAAGATATTGCATGATGATGAATGAGATGCAGAGGCCGTTTTTTTAAATGGTTTTTTGAAAAAAAATGGGATAGGGTTCTAGCTATTTTAAAAAATTGGTCTAGAGATGCGTGAACCTCGTTCATGCATCTTCCCTTTAAAACAAACGTGAATGGGGTTCACTCATCCTTTGTAAACTTTATAAGGGATGCATGAACCTCGTTCATGCATCCTACCGAAAGTTTTAATTTTTTTATTTTTTTGAATTTTTAAAAAAAATTATTTTTTGTTTTTTGTTTTGTTCAGTTTATAAATATATATAACAAAAAATTTCAACAGAATTTATCTACTATTTAATATCCATAAGTACTACCATTACAACAGTCTGAATTCTGACAGAAACTCTCTCTAATGGCTCTCTTTTATAAGAGGGATTTATCTGGAAATCATTATAAATTTCTGATGCGGGATTCAGGTTCTCCATTTCCTATGCATAACATTCTAAATTTATAATGTGAGATTCTGTTTCAAGTACATGAATTTGAAAGACTGTAAAATAAAAACTATAAGACCAATATAAATGAAACTTAAAACATGGAATAAACATATAAGAAAACATTTTAAAATAAAAATAATTTTTAAAAAATGTTGATGAATAATAATTTATAAGATTTAAAAACCACCAACTTGAAACTTAAAAATGTTTCAAGTATGCGGCTTTGAAAAAACTATAAAAACATACTATAAGATCAATATAAATGTAACATAAAATATGGGTAAAACGTATAAGAAATAGTTAAAAATAAAAATAATTTCATAAAAAATGTTTATGAATAATAATTTATAAGCTTTCAAAACCACCAACTTAAAACTTCAAAATGTTTCAAGTACATGTCTTTGAAAGACTATAAAATAAAAAATATAATATCAATAGGAATGAAACTTAAAATATGGATTAAAAATATAAGAAATAGTTGAAAATAAAAATAATTTCATAAAAAATGTTTATGAAAAATAATTTATGAGCTTTTAAAACCACCAACTTGAAACTAAAAAATATTTCAAGTACATGGCATTGAAATATTATAGAATACAAACTATAAGACCAGTATAAATGAAATTTAAAACATGGACTAAACATATAAGAAATAGTTAATAAATAATTAGTTAATTAGTAATATAATTATTAATTATTTAATAATTAATATAATTAGTAATTGTTAATTGTTAATTGTCAATTAATAACATACAATAATTAATTAGATAATTAGTAATATAATTATATAAAAATTAATTAGTTAATTAGTAATATAATTATTAATTTATAATTAATTAGTTAATTAGTAATATAATTATTCATTATAATTATTCATTATAATTATTAATTATTAATTATTAATTATTAATTATGTAATAATTAATTAGTTAATTAGTAATATAATTATTAAAGGATTGAGATGGGTATTTTGGCACCCTGTCATTTTATGGGATATTGATATGACTGTTGGGACACCCATAAAACTTGATAAGGAAACTAGCATGGTTTGATGTGGTTATTTTGCATGAATTTTGGTTGAATTTGACATGTCTTTACCTCTGAATAAGACTATTTTTTTATTGTTGGGGAGTTTAAATTCGAGCTTGATATTGAGTTTGAATATATTCCTGATTTTTTCTTGAATTTTCCATCCATTTGGCATGTAAAAGAGAATTGAAATAGAGTTTTTAAATGCTCTAATTACAAGCGATATAGGCATCTTAGTGAGCACTATAAATTTAATCAGCTTGCTGCCTCTAATGTTGCACTGCCTGGGATGAAAGTTACCCATGATGGTGTGAAGGATAACTCCTTACCCATCAATGGGAAGTATAATTATCTCCCTGGTTCAATGAATGTGAGATCTATTACCTTTTATGAGGTTGTGGTTGGTAAGTCTGTCAACCCTACTGATGGGAAAACTTGTGGGGATGTGCCACCCTTGGGTGACTGCACACCCTCATCTCACTTGCCACATGAGCCCTTGCACTGTGGGGAGCCCTCTGAATGGGGTGATGACTATGATGGTAGTCATGGGAGTGACATTGAGGTGGATTTCAAAGACCCAAAGCTTTACGTACATGGACATTACAATACTTTTGTATAATACTCAATACATAATGAAAACAGACACACAAGGACTGTAATAGTTTAGTGTCTTTGGAAACTCAGAAAATAATCTTCTAATCGTGGTGAAAAATCTTCAACATCTCCCATAAAGATCTTCTCCTTTTGTTTTCTTACCTAAAACCTTTATTTAAATCCTGGGGAAAATAAAACATATAAAGGTTGAGCTCAAATTCTTAGTAAGGGTAAGCATAGAGAACATAAAACAATCCATAAACATTTGAATGCAAAAGCCTGAACATAAAATCTAAACATCAAAATCTTGAGCAAGGACATAAATCTTGGAAGTACGTAAGGAATATATCATAAAGGAACATCAATCTTGATAAAATATCATGGGAATAAATCATGTAATTGTGGCAACCATTCAGCACTTGTTATGATTTCCATAGTAGCCAAGGCATTGCTGCCAAGACCATCTTTGTGGACAAAGTCCATTTCTGAATCGAGTTCACTCCCCATTCCAGTCTTGTATCACTGAACTGGATTAACTTACCATTCCATCCATGTCTATCTCATGAGATATAAATCTTTACCCAATTCATTGGAGGGAGATATAGGTCCCACCCATCTCATAATGAAATCATTCTTACTTATGCCACTAAATAAACTTAAAACATTCATCATAACCCAAAGAATAAAATGGGTTTCATAAACATCATCCCATCATCTCATAATCCATATAAAACAAATGGATATTTCATCAAAAGAAAATTGAAACCATGTAAATCATAGAGACATTAAACTTGAAACATACACATATGAAATAATGTCATCTTATATGGAAAATGGTTTTTATAAAACATTTGAAATGAATTCTTGAGGAAAATAACCTTTCTTCTTCAAAATCATTTTATTTTCACAAAATGCCATGAACTTTTAAAATAAAAGTATTTTTTTGAAAATAGTCATAAAAAATTGTAGAGTAAGCTTCATGGAAATGAGGTGTTATGAAACCGTAAAAATCTGTTCACGCCGTATAAGTTAAAAATAACATTCTTCTCGTACTTTTGTTGGAAAAGTCAAAAAGTACCTCATATAGTAGACAAAAAAAATATTCCTTACATACCATGTAGTAAAAGTAAAAAATGTGTAAAAAGGACTTTAAACATACATGAAAACATTTTTATAAAACTTGGACATTGATGATAAATATTACCTCAGTAAATACTTATGTATATGCAATTTCGGATAGAAAACAATTGAGATTGCAACATTATCCCTTACCTTAGGTCTGATATGCTTCGTACATATCTGAACCTTCTGTATAATGATTTAAATAATGTCATTGACTTATTACAGAATCATATTCATTGTTATGATATCATATATGTTTTACTTATTACTTTATATTACCCGTTCTTTTGTAAATTCCATGTTAAAGCAGCATTTTGGGTAAAATCGATTTATTTATCGTACGTGTTTGGACTTATTGTTCTTTATATTATTATTACTTATATCTTGATTTACTTACTTACAGAATGTAAATCATGATTTATATATCATATATATATTCAGTACATATATATATATATATATAATAGATAGATATATAAAATTAAATACACCGTTCATGGAGACGGTAGGCCGTACGTACGCATGAACGATGTTTTTTGTTTCCTTATTGAATTAAGTAGATGATATAAATATATATATACATAAATCCAGTAGAATTATTATGTCATATATGTCATGATTACTTATTATATATACTTTATAATCATTCTTGAATTGTTAACAAGGAAAATGAATCTCATCACATCGTGGAGACGGTAATCCGTACGTACGCACGAGCGATGATATTGTTCCCATATTTATTGAATGGAATTAGAGGGGATGATATAATATCTTAGAATAAGTATGGTGTTATAATAATCATATATAGTTATTATTTACACCATTATACCCATCCAATTAAGGTGGTGGTGGAAAAACAGATTACACCACGGCGTGGAGGCGGTATTCCGTACGTACGCACGCGTGGTGATTTCATTTTATGTAGGATGGATAGAAGGTGAAATAGGGTTGTTTCATATTTATAATAACATATCAGTATATTATAGATACTGATGTTATTACTTTATAATGAAACAACTAAATAAGAAGAAGTTGAAGAAGAAAGAAACTTGAAAGAATCGTTAGAAGAGATTACCTCTTCTTCGACGCACCTCCTTTAAGATTCCTCTTAAAGAGGTGGAGTTGGTCTTTTGAGAAGACCAGAACCTCCAAAATGTTTCTATGGAAGTGGAGAAGATAAATGGTCAGGGTTTGGCTGATCTTCAAGGCTCAAAAGGGTGTGAAGAGAAGAGGGAAGTGGTGCCCTTTTTATAAGGGAGGAGAGGGGAACCTTTGGAAAAACTTAAAATATTATTTTATAATAAAGTCATATTCAGTTTTTAATAGGTCAAAATTGATTTATTTTTAAGATAAGGTGGGGATGGGTCT
Source organism: Viscum album (assembly GCA_963277665.1). Lineage (NCBI taxonomy): Eukaryota > Viridiplantae > Streptophyta > Magnoliopsida > Santalales > Viscaceae > Viscum > Viscum album. The sequence continues at coordinate 1,940,008,471 of OY728123.1, read as the reverse complement.
AAATCCTTTAAACCAATATATTTTAGACAGGTTTGGGTCATTATATTAACCTATCGTTTAGTTTTAACTCTTAGTTAATTAGATTGACATTTACCATGTCACTTTGTATTTTTATATTATATAGTTAATACACTTACCATATACATCCAAGAGACCCCCAAGTGGTCCATTAATGATACAAATATCATGATATAAGTATCTTGGCTGAACCTTAGATTTTTAGGAATATATTAACAATTAATAATATAATATTTGTTTTAAAAACTATTTTATGTCAATTTAGACACTATTTGGTAATTGATTTTTGTGAAACTCATAAAAGCATGATTAGTTTGAAGAAAGTTAATTAAATCAATACTAACATGTCATATCAACCTATAAAATTTGTGTAATTTATAAAAAGTCTCATATTACATTTATTTGGGTATTTATAACATCAATTATGTTAATATTTCATTAATAAGATAATTATTGTATCATCATTGTGTCATAAGTAAATTAAATTATTTAATGTATAAAAATTATAAATAAAATACCATTATTTAGGAAATATTTTTAGCTTTCTACTGAATATTTATAGTCTAATTTACCTTATGTATAACTCTATATTAAAAATGATTTAGTTATTAAACTTTGATTTTAACTATTTTGACCCTTCTTTAAATAAATTAATAATAAATGTCCTAATCTAATCCAAGTGGACCTAAATGGTCATATGTAATTCCTAAGGTTGTTTCTGGTCGAATTACACTTATCCAATAGAATTAGGACATGTTTTATGGTAATAATAATATTATTTTTACCCTTAATTACCCTATTTACTTTTAACCGTGGTAAATAAAAGTAAAAAGTTACTATTCACCAAAAATTATTTTCATCTCATTGAACCACATTTTAGTCCTTAATATTAACCGAGTCTCTCGGATTTTCAAAATTCCACTCACATAAGCGGTAAAATTAAGTTTTATGTGAATTTCCAAACTCTCTTAGGAGGTGGGTAAAAGACGGTGAAAAGTTTAATAAATTTTTTAAATATCTAAAATTATTATAAAATGACTTCAATGAATTAAATTGAACTTATATATGTATTATTTATCAATTTTGACCCTAAATAAATTTAAATAAAATAAATAATTATTTAAATAAAAGTCGGTTTTTAAATAGTAACCCAGTGTTTTTACTATTCTTCAAAAATTGAAAGTTTTCCGAAAAATACCAAAAATTCACCCTAGGATAATTCCGATATTCCGAATCCAAAAATGAAGTCCATTTCAAAAGATAAAATTTATATAATTCGAAAAATTGGTATTACTATTCATAATGGCTAGTTTATATAACATATCATTGTTTTGCGAAACTCGGTATTGCGTACAACACACGCTATTGTCGAAGGTCGTGATTGCGTGTAATGTAATCCATGTAAAGGATGTTTGTTGTGCATGCTCCTTTTGGTGTATCGTACAACAGAAGACATTAATGAAATTAAAAAGAATATTTTTCATAAAATCTCTCGGTGTTACATTCTACCCCCCTTAAAATGAATTTCGCCTTCGAAATTTGTCGAGGTTATAAATGGTTTACTACTCAAAAGTTTCTTTAATAGAAACCCACATCTTAAAAAGTAATATAAAAACTTGAATTTAAAAACTAAAGTATGAAACGTAACGGTTACCCAAATTAACTAATCACTAGGTTTCCACATAGGAGAACATAGGTGAAAATATGTATATGGAAGATAAATCTAACCATCAAGTTCTGATGGAGAGTAGTAGAGAACAGGGCTATGAAAAAGCCAAAAATCACAAAGCTATAAATTTGTGATGATCTAAGGTACCATCTGATTCATCAGATATGAGATCACTAGGACAACATTTTTTGTTTTCATGATCATTTCCCTAAAGTTGAAGAATTTTTGAATTAAAATAAATACTTACTTGATTTTGGTATAACCTCACCATTGTTCGTGCCTTGAACAATTTCCACTTCATATATTAAATAAATGAAGTTGAATTTGTCTTCTGTGAAGTTTCAGCAGATTATGCGATAGAATGATAGGCCATTCCATCTATTTCTATCGCAAAAATTTTATCACAATTTATTAAATATACAGAAGTCCATATATGCTGAGATTAATCATATATAGTTCCTAAAATGGACTTATACTTCAGCTATCATAGATCTTAATAAAATAAAACTAGTTTCTACTAACCAGGGACTTCCTGTAGGCTAGTGGTAGGCGATAAAGGCCTGTCGCACTTCGGTTGTGTGCTCGATTCTCACAGCCTTGTTCGATGCGACGGGTTGTCACCCATCCTGCAGGTTATCCTTTTTCTAAAACAATACTATTATAACAAAAAGTTTTAGCCTTAAACAATATAAACTTATTTTCAACATAATCCATTCAAATCTTTAGACTTATCCAAAATAATTCTTTCCAAACTTATAGTATAAAGAGAACGATTACTAAAAATGTCATATAACAAGCATGTGAATACCATCATTTATCCCTCATATATCTTGTTAGTCACATTCCAATCATGTTAATACCTTAATCATGTATTCTCTTGAAAAATGAATACCCATTGAACCTTATTGAAAACATGAATGTTGTCAAAGGTTAACTCTTTCCACATACCAAAATCCAAAAATTCTATATACTCAAACCATGATATAACTTTGTCCTTATATTAGTCATGAGCTCATGAATATTTTAAAACATTTCATTTTATCCTTATACCTTCATTATGTGCATATCATCTTCTTTCCAAAAATATCTCAATCACTTTCCATGGTTACCGATGCCATATTCTTATGGAAAACCACAGTGGACCGATATATAGGTATTCCAATATACCATAAAAGTACCTCAACAACATTATTCTTGAATACCAATACATAAACACTTCAAACCATCCTCTTCAATGATTGTCATGGAATAAGTCCTTCCTTGATTTATATGTAACCTCTTAGGTCAGGTAATTGAGTTGGGTAATGCCCATGTTCTCCACAGATAAGACATTGAACTCCATAATAGTATGTCACTCTATGACCCTTCTATCCACACAGATAACATCTTCCCCTCCATTTTATATATTCATCAAGTTTCTTCTTCCCTTCTTTAGAAATATCAATCTTCCTTTCTCTATGCTCCTCAACATGCAAACATTCATAAAAGTCCATCTTCCTCTTATTTTATGAATTGGGAATGCCACTAAAGTTCACCTTGTTAATCATATATCGCGATGTCTGATTCGGCATAATCATAATATATTCCTCTCTAGGAATTACACAATTTCGCTGCTCATAGTCACCAATTTGTCCATCGGATTCAATGTCAAGCCAATTCCTTCTGGTTCCCTCCATTAACTAAAACCAGTAACCGTTGTGTAAGAAACAGTTAAAATAATGAGGAACTGCATAATCATAAAAAGTCACTTATAGGATGTATAACTTATGAAACCTTTTTTAACCTATGATATCTTAGGTTCGCAATAAGTTATTCATGATTGTCAACATAATTATAGGACTATAACCTATATTTATACTAATCCTTAGGAAAATTACTAAACCTTGGGGACATCCCTAGACATAACTTATAAATATATCTAGGGATCTAACTAATGTTTTCGCATCATAGTTTCCAAAGGTTAACTAAACATTTCCTCTAATACCAACTGTAGAGACCCGAAGCTTGACGTAAATAGACATTACAATACTTTTTCGGAATACTTAATACATAATCAAAACAGACACACAAGGATCGTAATAGTTTAGTGTCTTTGGAAACTCGTAAAATAATCTTCTAATCGTGGTGAAAGATCTTCAACATATCCCATAAAGATCTTCCCCTTTTTTTCTTACCTAAAACCTTTATTTAAATCCTGGGGAAAAGAAAACATAAAAAGGGTGATCTAAAATGCTCAATAAGGGTAAGCATATAGAACATAAAACAATCCATAATCATTTGAATGCAAAAGCTTGAACATAAAATCTAAACATCAAAATCTTGAGCAAGGACATAAATCTTGGAAGTACGTAAGGCATATATCATAAAGGAACATCAATCTTGATAAAATATCATGGGAATAAATCATGTAATTGTGGCAACCATTCAGCACTAGTTATGATTTCCATAGTAGCCAAGGCATTGCTTCCAAGACCATCTTTGTGGACAAAGTCCCTTTCTGAATCGAGTTCACTCCTTGTTCCAGTCTTGTATCACTGAACCGGATTAACTTACCATTCCATCCATGTATATATCATGAGATATAAATATTTACCCAATTCATTGGAGGGATATATAGGTCCCACCCATCTCATAATGAAATCATTCTTACTTGTTCCACAAAATAAACTTAAAACATTAATCATAACCCAAAGAATAAAATGGGTTTCATAAAAATCATCCCATCATCTCATAATACATATAAAAAAATGGAAATTTAATCATAAGAAAAGTGAAACCATTTAAATCATAGAGACATTAAACTTAAAACATATACATATGAAATAATGTCATCTTAGATGGAAAATGGTTTTGATAAAACATTTGAAATGAATTCTTGAGGAAAATATCATTTCTTCTTCAAAATAATTTTCTTTTCACAAAATGCCATGAACTTTTAAAATAAAAGTATTTTTTTGAAAATATTCATAAAAAATTGTAGATTAAGCTTCATGGAAATGATTCATTATGAAACCATAAAAATCCATTCACGCCATATAAGTTAAAAATAACATTCTTCTCGTACTTTTATGGGAAAAGTCAAAACGTACCTCGTATGGTAAACAAAAAAAAGATTCCTTACATACCATGTAGTAAAAGTAAAAAATTCATAAAAAGGAATTTAAACATACATGAAAACATTTTTATAAAACTTGGAAATGGATGATAAATATTACCCCAGTAAATACTTACGTATATGCAATCTCGGTTAGAAAACAATTGATATTGCAACATTATCCCTTACCTTAGGTCTGATATGCTTCGTACGTATCCGAACCTCCTGTATAATGATTTAAATAATTTAATTTACTTATTAAATAATCATATTCATTTTTATGATATCATATATGTTTTACTTATTAATTTATATTACCCGTTTTTTGTAAATTCCATGTTAAAGCAGCGTTTTTGGTAAAATCGTTTTATTTATCGTACGAGTTTGAACTTGTTGTTATTGATATTATTATTTATTATATCTTGATTTACATACTTCCAGAATGTAAATCATGATTTATATATCATATATATATTCAGTACATATATATATATAATAGATAGATAAATGAAATGAAATACACCGTTCATGGAGACGGTAGGCCGTACATACGCATGAACGCTGTTTTTTGTTTCCTTATTGAATTAAGTAGATGACATACATATATATATATACATAAATCCAGTAGCATTATTATTTCATATATTTCATGATTACTTATTATATATACTTTATAATCATTCTTGAATTGTTAACAAGGAAAATGAATCTCATCGCGTCGTGGAGACGGTAATCCGTACGTACGCACGAGCGATGATATCGTTCCCATATTTATTGAATGGAATTAGAGGGGATGATATAATATCTTAGATTCAGTATTATGTTATAATAATCATATATAGTTATTCTTTACACCATTATACCCATCCAAGTAAGGTGGTGGTGGAAAAACAGATTACACCACGGCGTGGAGACAGTATTCCGTATGTACGCACGCGCAGTGATTTCGTTTTCCGTAGGATGGATAGAAGGTGAAATAGGGTTGTTTAATATTTATAATAAAATATCAGTATATTATAAATACTGATGTTATTACTTTATAATGAAAAAACTAAATAAGAAGAAGTTGAAGAAGAAAGAAACTTGAAAGAATCGTTAGAAGAGATTACCTCTTCTTCGACGCACCTCCTTTAAGATTCCTATTAAAGGGGTAGAGTTGGTCTTTTGAGAAGACCAGAACCTCCAGAATGTTTCTATTGAAGTGGAGAAGAGAAATGGGCAGGTTTTGGCCGAGCTTCAAGGCTCAAAAGGGTGTGAAGAGAAGAGGGAAGGGGTTCCCTTTTTATAAGGGAGGAGAGGGGCACCTTTGGAAAAATTTAAAATATTATTTTATAATAAAGTATTATTCGGTATTTAATAGATCCAAATTGATTTATTTAAAATCTAAGGTGGGTATGGGTCGAAATTCTCTCAACCAATATATTTTAGACAGGTTTGGGTCATTATATTAACCTTATCTTTTAGTTTTAAATCATAGTTAATTAGATTGACATTTACCATGTCACTTTGTATTTTTATATTATATAGTAAATAAACTTACCATATACATCCAAGAGACCCCTAAGTGGTCCATTAATGATACACCTATCATGATATAAGTATCTTGGACGAGCCTTAGATTTTTTAGAATATATTAACAATTAATAATATAATATTTGTTTTAAAAACTATTTTATGTCAATTTAGACACTATTTGGTAATTAATTTTCATGAAAATCATAAAAGCATGATTAGTTCGAAAAAAGTTAATTAAATAAATACTAACATGTCATATTAACCTATAAAATTATTGGAATTCATAAAAAGTATCAGATTACATTTATTTGGGTATTTATAACATCAATTATGTTAATATTTCATTTATAAGATAATTATTGTATCATCATTGGGTCATAAAAAAATTAAATTATTTATATAAATAAAATACCATTATGTAGGAAATATTTTTATATTTATACTGATTATTTATAGTCTAATTTATCTTATCTATAACCCTATATTAAAAATTATTTAGTTATTAAACTTTGATTTTAATTATTTTGACACTTCTTTAAATAAATTAATAATAAATGACCTAATCTAATCCAAGTGGACCTAAATGGTCATATGTTATTCCTAAGGTTGTTTTTGGTCGAATTACACTTGTACAAAAGAATTAGTACATGTGTTAGGGTAATAATAATATCATCTTTACCCTTAATTACCCTATTTACTTTTAACCGTGGTAAATAAAAGTAAAAAGTTACTATTCATAAAAAAATATTTTCATCTCATTGAACCACATTTTAGTCCTTGATATTAACCGTGTCTCTTGTATTTTCTAAATTCCACTCACAGAAGCGGAAAAATTAAGTTTTATGTGAATTTCCAAATTCTCCTAGGAGGTGGGTAAAGACGGTGAAAAGTTTAATAAAATTTTTATATATCTAAAATTATTATAAAATGACTCCAATGAATTACATTGAACTTATATAGGTATTATTTTTCAATTTTCACCCTAAATAAAGTTAAATAAAATAAATAATTATTTAAATAAAAATTCGGTTTTTAAATAGTAACATAGTGTTTTCACTATTCATCAAAAATTGAAAGTTTTCCGAAAAATACCAAAAATTCACCCTAGGCTAATTCCGATATTCCGAATCCAAAAATGAAGTCCATTTCAAAAGATAATATTTATATAATTTTAAAAATTGGTATTACTATTCATAACGGCTAGTTTATATAACATATCGTTGTTTAGCGAAACTCGGTATTGCGTACAACACACGCTATCATCGAAGGTCGCGATTGCGTGTAATACAAGCCAAGTCAGGGATGCATGTTGTGCAAGCTCCTTTTGGTGTAGCGTACAACACAAGGCATTAATGAAATTAAAAATAATATTTTTCATAAAATCTCAAGGTGTTACATTCTACCCCCCTTAAAATGAATTTCTCCCTCAAAATTCATCAAGGTTATAAATGGTTTACTACTCGTAAGTTTTTTAATAGAAACCGACATCATAAAAAGGAATACCAAAACCTGACTTTAAAAACTAAAGTATGAAACGTAACGGTTACCCAAAATTAACTAATCACTGGGTTTCCACATAGGAGAACATAGGTGAAAATATGGATATGGAAGAAAAATATAACCATCAAGTTCTAATGGAGAGTGGTAGAGAACATGGCTATGAAAAATCCAACAATAACAAAGCTATAATTGTGATGATCTAAGGTACCATCTGATTCATCAGATATGAGATCACTAGGACAACATTTTTTGTTTTCATGATCATTTCCCTAAAGTTGAAGAATTTTTGAATTAAAATAAATACTTACTTGATTTTGGTATAACTTCACCGTTGTTCATGCCTTGAACAATTTCCACTTCATCTCTTAAAGAAATGAAGTTGAATTTGTCTTCAGTGAAGTGTTAGCAGATTATGCGATAGAATGATAGGCCATTCCATCTATTTCTAGCGCAAAAAGTTTATCACAATTTATTAAATATACAGAAGTCCATCTATGCTGATATTAATCATACATGGTTGCTAAAATGGACTTATACTTCAGCTATCATAGCGCTTAATAAAATAAAACTAGTTTCTACTAACCAGGGACTTCCTGTAGACTAGTGGTAGGTGATAAAGTCATGTCGCACTTCGGTTGTGTGCTCGATTCTCACAGCCTTGTTCGATGCGACGGGTTGTCGCCCGTCCTGCAGGTTCTCCTTTTTCTAAAACAATACTATTATAAAAAAAAGTTCTAGCCTTAAACAATACAAACTTATGTTCAACATAATCCATTCGAATCTTTAGACTTATCCAAAATACTTCTTTCCAAACTCATAGTATAAAAAGAACGATTACTAAAAAGGTCATATAACAAGCATGTGAATACCATCATTTATCCCTCATATATCTTGTTAGTCACATTCCAATCATGTGAATACCTTAATCATGTATTCTCTTGAAAAATGAATACCCATTGAACCTTATTGAAAACATGAATGTTGTCAAAAGTTAACTCTTTCCACATACCAAAATCCAAAAATTCTACATAATCAAACCATGATATAACTTTGTCCTTATATCAGTCATGAGCTCATGAATATTGTCAAACATTTCATTTTCTCCTTATCCCTTCATTATGCGCATATCATCTTCTTTCCAAAATTATCTCAATCACTTTCCATGGTTACCGATGCCATATTCTTATGGAAAACCACAATGGACCAATATATAGGTATTCCAATATACCATAAAAGTACCTCAACAACATTATTCTTGAATACCAATACATAAACACTTCAAACCATCCTCTTCCATGATTTTCATGGAATAATTCCTTCCTTGATTTAGATGTAACCTCTTAGGTCAGGGTATTGAGTTGGGTAATGCCCATGTTCTCCACAGATAAGACATTGAACTCCATAACAGTCTGTCACTCTATGACCATTCTCTCCACACAGATAACATCTTCCCCTCCATTTGATGCATTCATCAAGGTTCTTCTTCCCTTCTTTAGAAATCTCAATCTTCCTTTCTCTATGCTCCTCAACATGTGAACATTCATAAAAGTCAATCTTCCTCTTATTTGATGAATTGGGAATGCCACTAAATTTTACCTTGTTAATCATATATCGCGATGTCTGATTCGGCATAATCATAATATATTCCTCTCTAGGTATTACGCAATTTCGCTGCTCATAGTCACTAATTTTTCCATCGGATTCAATGTCAACCCAATTCCTTCTGGTTCCCTCCATTAACTAAAACCAGAAACCATTGTGTAAGAAACAGTTAAAATAATTAGGAACCGCATAATCATAAAAAGTCACTTATAGGATGTATAACTTATGAAACCTTCTTTAACCTATGATATCTTAGGTTCACCATAAGTTATTCATGATTTTCAACATAATTCTAGGACTATAACTTATAGTTATACTAATCGTTAGGGACATTACTAAACCTTAGGGACATCCTTGGACATACCTTATAAATATCTCTAGGGATCTCACTAATGTTTTCGCATCATAGTTTCCAAAGTTTAACTTAACTTTTCCTCTGATACCAACTGTAGAGACCCGAAGAATGACGTATATGGACATTAAAATACTTTTGTGGAATACTTAATACATAATGAAAATAGACCCACAAGGACCGTAATATTTAGTGTCTTTGGAAACTCATAAAATAATATTCTAATCGTGGTGAAATATCTTCAACATCTCCCATAAAGATCTTACCCTTTTTTTTCTTACCTAAAACCTTTATTTAAATCCTGGGGAAAAAGAAAACATATAAAGGGTGAGCTCAAATGCTCAGTAAGGGTAAGCATAGAGAACATAAAACAATCCATAAACATTTGAATTCAAAAGCTTGAACATAAAATCTAAACATCAAAATCTTGAGCAAGGACATAAATCTTGGAAGTACGTAAGGAATATATCATAAAGGAACATCAATCATGATAAAATATCATGGGAATAAATCATGTAATTGTGGCAACCATTCAGCACTTATTATGATTTCCATAGTAGCCAAGGCATTACTGCCAAGACCATCTTTGTGGACAAAGTCCCTTTCTGAATCGAGTTCACTCCTCGTTCCAGTCTTGTATCACTGAACCGGATTAACTTATCATTCCATCCATGTCTATCTCATGAGATATAAATCTTTACCCAATGCATTGGAGGAAGATATAGGTCCCACCCATTTCATAATGAAATAATTCTTACTTGTGCCACAAAATAAACTTAAAACATTAATCATAACCCAAAGAATAAAATGGGTTTCATAAACATCATCCCATCATCTCATAATCCATATAAAACAAATGGAAATTTCATCATAAGAAAAGTGAAACCATTTAAATCATAGAGACATTAAACTTGAAACATACACATATGAAATAATGTCATCTTAGATGGAAAATGGTTTTGATAAAACATTTGAAATGAATTCTTAAGGAAAATATCCTTTCTTCTTCAAAATAATTTTCTTTTAAAAAAATGCCATGAACTTTTAAAATAAATGTATTTTTTTGAAAATAGTCATAAAAAATTGTAGAGTAAGCTTCATGGAAATGAGGCGTTATGAAACCGTAAAAATCCGTTCGCACCGTATAAGTTAAAAATAACATTCTTCTCGTACTTTTGTTGGAAAAGTCAAAAAGTACCTCGTATGGTAAACAAAAAAAGATTCCTTACATACCATGTAGTAAAAGTCAAAAATGTGTAAAAAGGACTTTAAACATACATGAAAACATTATATTAAAACTTGGACATAGATGATAAATATTACCCCAGTAAATACTTACATATATGCAATCTCAGATAGAAAACAATTGAGATTGCAACATTATCCCTTACCTTAAGTCCGATATGCTTCGTACGTATCCAAACTGAAGGACCCTGGGACACCCTGAGAGGGTAGGGGTGAATCATGGTGTCAACTTTTTCTTCTTAAAGTTGTGGATCTTGTTCCCACGTTGGTAGGAACTCATTAAATCTGTATGATGGATATGATCAGTAATGAAACATTCACATGCAGAGTGATGACACAACTATTTTTACTTGGTTCACCACTAAGGGCTACGTCCAAGGAGCATACACCGACAAGTTTTCGTTCATACCTAATTCCACTAATCTTCACTAGTTGTAGATTACAATTGTTTGGGCACAGTCACTCTGTCCCAGGCTCACTGCCTTTACAAGGGTTCAGGGATAGCTCACTGCTTCCCTCGGGTCACTCCCGTTGACTCCCCCAAGATCACTACCATTGGTGAAGTCTCACTCAGTTTATAGACGTGAAGGTCTCTTCAATAGATAGACATGAAGGTCCTTGTCTCCTGTTCAGCATGAGACTTTTCTTGCATCAGAGTCCTGAGTTGATGCTCTGTTAAAGTCCAAATTCCATCCACTGATGAATACCCCCTTTTCCCTTCTCCACTAGGCAAACAACCTTTGGAAATTTCCTTCACAAAGTACCCTACTTCGCAAGGCTCCAAATTTTGCAAAGCTCAAACAAGCCTTCACGAAGTCCCTATCTTTTCGCGAAGCTCAATCGCGAAGCACTCTCGCGATGCTCCAGCCTTCGCAATACCCGGTTGTCGCAGAGCTCCTGCCTCCTCGCGAAGCTCACTGAGCCAATGCGGGGAACACACCTTTGGCGGAGCTAGAATAGCCACCGCGAAGCTCCTCTTTCGAGAAGCACACTGCCTCTGCGAGAGACCTTTGTGAACCGAGAGCAAAGGACTTTCTCTGAAAATCTCTCTACTTCTCTTGAGGGGTTCGGCCTCTATTTATAGGAGATTCCACCGACCCTCGAAATTTCCATGCTAAGTCAACGCCACGTCATCTCAAATCGCAAAGCTCCGATGTTTCCGCCAGAATACTATCCAAATCGCGAAGCACCTCGGCAATTTTCGGATCACGGAGCTCGTCGTAATCGCAGAGTATCACCGTCATCATTCTTTCACACCTTCGCCACGAAGCTCCCTCTCAAATCCCTTCATCGCCACGAAGCTCCCTTGCAAATCCCTTCATCACCGCGAAGCTCTCCAGCCTCTACCGTTCGCGAAGCTTGACGAAATCCCGAAGACTCACCGCCTCCATTCTTCTGGTCTTCGCGATTTCCAAACCATGCATCCTCTCTTCGTGAAATTCATGCCTTTTCCATATTTAATTATTATCTTCATGGAAATCCACTTTTCGCGATGCTCAGCAACTTCCAAATTTTGTACCCCAAAAATTTGGCAAACACTGGGAAACGGCGCCACCTTCAATACTGTTGTATGCTTGAACGGTATGATCTATTTGCTAGTACACAATCCAAACTTCCATTGATGATTGACAACAAACACAAACCATAATCCAAATCATGCATATAAGACCATGGTTCCAAAAATCTCCCCCTTTGGGTTTGTTGGCAATCAAAAAATAAATTCAATAGATCTCCATCTATGTGAAAACCAAAAACGTAGGAATCAACTCAGCCAACACTCTAAGTATACGTGAGCAATGCTCGGTGTAGAAAACAAGATAGGAGGATTGAATTGGGTTCCACTGTTTTCCTTCTCATTCTTCTCATCACAAAATTTCCTGAATTTATTCCTTTCTCTGTTCTCCCCCATTGACAATAAATCCAAAGACCAGTAATTTTGTTCATGTTCAGCTCAAACCATACTCCCCCTGGATAGTATCTCCCCCATAAACCTGCATCACAGCCATAAACAGATTAAAGCAGTTATAACAAATGGGGAGAGGGGATTTCCGTAACCTCCTTATGCACTGGGAGGTGTCTGAACACCAAGGTTCAACCTATGCTTCTTAAACACAGGCGCTGACAATGGCTTTGTTAGGATATCAGCTACTTGCTCATCAGTTCCCACTTGATCCATTCTAATCACCCCTTGCTCAACTTTTTCTTTGATAAAGTGATACCTGATTTCAATATGTTTTGTACTAGAGTGCTGAACAGGATTTTTTGTAAGATCAATTGCACTCTTTTTATCACAGTAAATCACCATTGGTTGCTTTACCTCATCACCAATATCTGTTAATTGTTGCTTCATCCATAGCAGTTGAGTGCATGCCTTTGTGGCGGATATATACTCAACTTCAGCAGTACTAAGAGAAGTACTTTCTTGTTTCTTGCTCAACTAGCCAACACTGTTATTCCCAATAAAGAATGCTCCACCACTGGTGTACTTTCTATCCAAAACATCGCCAGCCCAGTCAGCATCTGAAAATGCTGACAATTCACACTCCCTTCCTACAGAAAAGTATAATCCATAATTGTGAGTACCTTGAATATACCTCATGATTCTTTTTACTGCTGCCAAATGTTCCTCCTTCAGATTACTCTGAAAGCGGGCTGCAAGACATGTGGCAAAGACAATATCTGGTCGTGTCGTTGTTAGGTACAATAGGCTCCCAATGATCCTCCTGTACATGGTGGGATCTACAGATTTCTCATTCTCATTCTTTCCAAGTTTGGTTCCAACTGCAATCGAAGTTGAAATTGGTTTAGAGTCTTGCATATTAAACTTCTTCAGCAGTTCTCTTGCATAATTTTCCTGAGAGATAAAAGTGTAGTATTTCCTTTGAGTCACCTGGAGTCCCAAGAAATATGTGAGCTCCCCAATCATTGACATTTCAAATTCTGATTTCATATGATTGGCAAATTCATCCACTGATTTCTGTCTACTGCCACCAAATATAATGTCATCGACGTAAACGAGAACCATGAACTGATCTTTTAAAGAATTATTTACATAGAGATTGTGATCTACTCCTCCTCTTTTGAATTCCAGCTTTTTGAGATAAGAATCTAGTCTAGAGTACCACGCCCGTGGTGCCTGTTTCAAGCCATAAAGTGCTTTTTTTAGCTTGCAGACCTTTGATTCATCAGCACCAAGAAGAAAACCCACTGGTTGTTCAATGTAGACTTCTTCTTCGAGTACACCATTTAAAAATGTTGTCTTGACATCCATTTGATATACTTTATATCCTCTCTGGAGATCCATGGAAAGGAATAGCCTGATTGACTCCAGTCTAGCCACTGGAGCAAAGGTTTCTTCAACATCAACACCTTCTATCTGAGAATACCCTTTACATACAAGTCGAGCCTTGTTTCTGATAACACTTCAATGCTCATCAAACTTGTTCTTGAATATCCATTATGTTCCAAAAATATTGTGACCATTTGGTCTTTGGACAAGATCCCATGTCTGATTCTTGTCAATCTGATCTAACTCTTCATTCATGGCTTTCACCCAGGATTCATCCTTTGAAGCTTCTTCAAATAAGGATGGCTCCACAACTGACAGAAATGCAGATGGTGTGTTATTCCTCATCCTCCTTGTCTGTGTAGGTGTATTCCTGTATCCAATTATTTTAGATGGATCAATTTTTGCTCTTCAATTTTTCGTATGAGGTTCAATCACATTCTCACCATCCAAGATTTCCACTTCAGATTCTCCGTCTGATTCAACATCATGATGTGACCCATGAGTGTTTTGTACACCTTCCTCTATTTCTGTATTTGTATTTATTCCATGTTCACATTCATTCTCATCTTCTATCTCATCATCATAGGTACTATTTGAAGCATTTGGAGTTTTTCCTTCAATGATCTTAACATCATTGCTTTCCACAATCCTCCCCAAGCGTTTATTGAAACACTTGTAAGCTTTGTTGTTCATTGGATACCTAAGAAAAATTCCTTCATCAGCATTGTCACCATACTTTCCTTGGTTTCCTTCTTTATTTCAGATGAAACATTTGCTTCCGAAAACATGAAATTATTTCAATGAAGGCTTCCTTCCATGCCACAATTCGTATGGTGTCTTCATTTCTCCCATATAAAGCCCTGTTCGATTCTGAATGTGCACTGCAGCCTCAAAAGCTTCCTTCTAGTAATGCCGAGAGATACCACTCTCAATCAGCAGAGTCCTAGCCATATTGTTGACCTGTCGATTCCGGCGCTCAACAACTCCATTTTGTTGCGGAGTTCTCACAGCAACTACCTCATGCTGTATTCCATGTTTTTCTAAGTAATTTTCAAACTCGATGGACGTGTATTCCCCTCCATTATCAGATTGCAGGACTTTTATTGTCCGTCCAGTATCATTCTCAGCAATCCGTCGATAAGTTTTCATACAATCAAGTACTTGTCGCTTTCTGTGGATCACCATTACACAAGACATTCTGCTATAATCATCAATGAAAAGGATGAAGTAACTTTCTCCATAGGTTCCAGCAACATTTATTGGGCCACATACGTCTGTATGAATGAGATCAAGAAGATGCGATGCCCTTTTCTTCTTTGGCCGATATGAACCACAAACCAGTTTCCCATGAATACAAGCATCACAAGACTTTTCACGTTCACATTTTAGAATGGGAATATCCATGACTATCTTCATCTTAGATATCTTTTCCATGTCTTGTTGGTTAATGTGCCCTAGCCTTCGATGCCATAAATTGTTTTCTTCTTCAACAGACAAAGAGCAAGAGCTCACTTTGCTGTCAACCTGATATAAGTTTCCATCTATTCTATAGCCTTTCATAAGAGAATTTCCTGCTTTTCCTTTTATAGTGCAGCCTTTTTTATTGAAGGTTACTATGAGCCCTGAGTCACAGAGTTGACTTACACTAAGGAGATTGTGGCGTAGACCGTCCACGTAAAGAACTTCAGTCTTATTCAGCTCCCCATTGGCGAGAGCAGTATTCCCACTGCCTTTAATCTTCAAAGCACCATTATTAACAAACCGTATTGTTCCATCAACCTTATTTTCAATTTTCATCAAGAGGTCAGCATTTCCCGTCATATGGGAAGAGAATCCACTATCAAGGATCCAGGTGCTGCTGCTCTTTGTAGATTTGAGTGATACCTCTGCAAGATTGGATTTCTCGATCTTCTTCTTCTCTTTCCATGAAACATTGGATTGAGCATAGGATATTGGAGGGATTTTAATACTTTCTTCCACATAATCTGATTCTTCATACCCATAATCTTATTCCTGAGGGGAAAAACTATTTGTGAGAACAACATTATCAGGAGGATGAACATTGTCCCGTCTTTGAGTGTTTTATGAATTTCTCCTGTCGTACCACTGCCTGCAATACATAGCTTTATGGCCAAAGTTAGGACAATTAAAACAGTAGCCATAGAATCTATTTCTTCTATAAGATGGAGGATATGAAATCGGTCTCCTTTGTTGACTTCCCAGATCTTCTCCATTCATGTAGTTGCTTGCCTCTTCGTAATATGACATGGTATGGCCCAGATAGCCACAGAACTGACACTTCATGAGAGGGAATGTCTTCTCACCTGAATTTCTCCTCATACCTTCATCCTTGGGAGAATAGTTGAACTGCCTATCATTTCTAAATTTTTGATGATAATTGTCAGTTCTCCTTCTAGTTTGGATTGGGGGTTTCTTTTTCAGCACTTCAGGCAATGTTTCAACATGTTCAACCTTCGTTTTGTCTTTCTTTTGGCTCTCTTTATTTCTAGCAGTTGATGTCTCAGCTTCATAGCCAATTCCACTCTTTCCCATGCAAGCGGGTCTTTGAACACTCAAGATTTTTTCAACCACATCATAACCACACTTGGCTCTTTCCAGTAATTCTGCATCTGAGAATCTTCTAAACGGTATTTTCTTCCTTGATTATTTTGAAAATGATTCAGTCTCAAGTTTACTCCTAAGAGTAACAACTTCCTCATTAAGACCCTCAGCAGTCTTGGACTTTTCTTTCAGTCTTGACGTGAGGTCATTGATGACCTTTCCCTGCTCTTCAATTCTCAGCTTTAGATCCACTGCATCATCATTGATTTCAAGGATTTTAGACTGAACTTTAAAAAATTCTTCCAGACATTCAATTTCATCTTCAAGTTCATCAACATATTCTGATGATTCTTCCACCATTTCCTTCCACTTATTACATCTCTTAAATTTACTCTCAAGCTTGGAGAAAGCATCCTTAATTTGAATCTTTGGATTACCAATAGCAGTAGTCTAATTATCTCTGCCTTTATTGATTGAGGATTCTCATATTTCAGTGGTAGCCATCATGGAAGCGTGGTTTCTGATTTTAAATTCGGGTTCTTCTTCTTCACAAAATTCAATATCATCATCTTCTTCTTCACAGACAAAACTCTTCCTCTGCATTTTCTTTCTAGATTTTAAGTCACCCTTTTTGAAAAACCTTTTCCGAGGATTCTCAATGTCTTCAGCTTCGCTCTCATCATCATCAAACTTTCTTTGTCACTGAGAGGCAATGTGCCCAACTCTTCCACAACGAAAACATGCAAGAGGTAGCTTACCTCTAAATTTACCTTTTCCCTTTTTCAACTTCTTGGCGATGAGAGAAAGAATTTATTTTTCTTCGTCATCTTCACCACCACTGTCTTCTGAAATTTTCAGTTTGTCCATGGATTTGAATGCCATTTCCTTGCTCACGCGAGTCGTGGCATCTTCAGGTTTGACTCTCATCTCATATGCCACTAAAATACTTAACAAATCATCCAGAGATATTTTAGATAGATCTATTTCTTCAAGGGATGACACCTTTGTGTTGTACATGGGAGGAAGTCTTCTCAATATTTTCTTTACGATATCAATGTCTTTGATTTCTTCTATAAGACCTCGAATTGCTCCCACTACTTCAGTAATTCGATTAAAAAATGAATCTACATTCTCATTAGGATGCATCTTTAGATCGTCAAACCTGTTGTGTAAAACCTGAAGTTTTTCCTCCTTTACCTTGCTATCTCCTTCATAAATTTTTTCAAGTTTATCCCACATAGACTTTGCTGAAGTGAAACTCATCACCTTTAGATATATCTGATCAGAAAGAGCTGCGGTGAGTGCATTTTGTGCTTTAGCATCTGCATCAAGAATTTTCTTGTCTGTGTCAGTCATAGCTAGGCCTGTTGGATCAGTGACTTGTATTCCTTGCACAGTAGAAAACAAAACTTCCATTCCAAGAGATCTTAGATGAGATCTCATCCTGTTCTTCCATATCTGAAAATTAATTCCATCGAAGAGAGGGACTCCCCTAGCATTCATTGCATTCTCCATGGCGACAAAGGACAGATTCAACGCCAATAACCTTTACCCTTTGATACCACTTGAAGGACCCCAGGACACCCTGAGAGGGGAGGGGTGAATCAGGGTGTCAAATTTTTCTTCTTAAAGTTGTGGATCTTGTTCCCACATTGGTAGGAACGCGTTAAATCTGTATGATGGATATGATTAGTAATGAAACATTCACATGCAGAGAGATGGCACAACTATTTTTACTTGGTTCACCACTAAGGGCTATGTCCAAGGATCATACGCCGACAAGTTTTCGATCGTACCTAATTCCACTAATCTTCACTAGTTGTAGATTACAATTGTTCAGGCATAGTCACTCTGTCCCAGGCTCACTGCCTTTACAAGGGTTCAGGGATAGCTCACTGCTTCCCTCGGGTCACCCCCGTTGACTCCCCCAAGCTCACTGCCATTGGTGAAGTCTCACTCAGTTTATAGATGTGAATGTCTCTTCAATAGATAGACATGAAGGTCCTTGTCTCCTGTTCAGCATGAGACTTTGCTTGCATCAGAGTCCTGAGTTGATGCACTGTTAAAGTCTAAATTCCATCCACTAATGAATACCCCCTTTTCCCTTGTCCACTGGGAAAACAACCTTTGGAAATGTCCTTCACAAAGTACCCTACTTCGCAAGGGTCCCAATTTTGCAAAGCTCAAACAAGCCTTCGCGAAGTCCCTATCTTTTCATGAAACTCAATCGCGAAGCACTCTCGCGATGCTCCAGCCTTCGCAATGCTCGGCTGTCGTGGAGCTCCTGCCTCTTCGCGAAGCTCACTGAGCCAACGCGGGGCACACACCTTTTGCGGAGCTATAATAGCCGCCGCGAAGCTCCTCTTTCGCAAAGCACATTGCCTTCGCGAGAGACCTTTGCGAATCGAGAGCAAAGAACTTTCTCTGAAAATCTCTCTGCTTCTCTTGAGGGGGCCGGCCTCTATTTATAGGCGATTCCACCGACCCTCAAAATTTCCACGCAAAGTCAACGCCACATCATCTCAAATCGCGAAGCTCCGATGTTTTCTCCGGAATACTGTCCAAATCACGAAGCACCTCGGTAATTTTCGGATCGCAGAGCTCGTCGTAATTACGGAGTATCACCGTCATCATCCCTTCGCACCTTCGCCGCGAAGCTCCCTCGCAAAGCCCTTTATCGCCGCGAATCTCCCTTGCAAATCCCTTCATCACCGCGAAGCTCTCCAGCCTCTGCCGTTCGCGAAGTTTGACGTAATCGCGAAGACTCACCGCCTCCATTCTTCTGGTCTTCGCGATTTCCAAACCATCCATCCTCTCTTCGCGAAATTCATGCCTTTGCAATATTTAATTATTATCTTCATGGAAATTCACTTTTCGCGATGCTCAGTAACTTCCAGATTTTGTACCCCAAAAATTTGGCAAACACTAGGAAACGGCGCCACCTTCAATACTGTTGTCTTCTTGAACGGTATGATCTCTTCGCTCGTACACGATCCGAACTTCCATTGATGATTGACAACAAACACAAACCATACTCCAAATCATGCATAGAAGACCATGGTTCCAACACGAAACTCCTGTATAATGATTTAAATAATGCCATTGACTTATTACAGAATCATATTCATTGTTATTATATCATATATGTTTTACTTATTACTTTATATTACCCGTTCTTTTGTAAATTCCATGTTAAAGCAGCATTTCGGGTAAAATCGTTTTATTTATCGTACGTGTTTGGACTTGTTGTTCTTGATATTATTATTACTTATATCTTGATTTACTTACTTCCAAAATTTAAATCATGATTTATATATCATATATATATTCAGTACATATATATATATAATAGATAGATAAATTAAATGAAATACACCATTCATAGAGACGGTAGGTCGTACGTACGCATGAACGCTGTTTTTTATTTCCATATTGAATTAAGTAGATGACATACATATATATATATATATCCAGTAGAATTATTATGTCATATATTTCATTATTACTTACTGTATATACTTTATAATCATTATTGAATTGTTAACAAGGAAAATGAATCTCATCGCGTCATGGAGACGGTAATCCGTACGTACGCACGAGCGATGATATCATTCCCATATTTATTGAATGGAATTAGAGAGGATGATATAATATCTTAGAATCGTTATGATCTTATAATAATAATATATAGTTATTCTTTACACCATTATACCCATCCAAGTAAGGTTGTGGTGGAAAAACAGATTACACCACGACGTGGAGACGGTATTCCATACGTACGCGCGCGTGGTGATTTCGTTTTTCGTAGGATGGATAGAAGGTGAAATAGGGTTGTTTCATATTTATAATAAAATATTAGTATATTATAGATAATTATGTTATTAATTTATAATGAAACAACTAAATAATAAGAAGTTGAAGAAGAAAGAAACTTGAAAGAATCGTTAGAAGAGATTATCTCTTCTTCAACGCACCTTCTTTAATATTCCTCTTAAAGAGGTAGAGTTGGTCTTTTGAGAAGGACAGAACCTCCATAATGTTTCTAAGGAAGTGGATAAGATAAATGGTCAGGGGTTGTCCTAGCTTCAAGGCTCAAAAGGGTGTGAAGAGAAGAGGGAAGGGGTTCCCTTTTTATAAGGGAGGAGAGGGGCACCTTTCGAAAAACTTAAAATATTATTTTATAATAAAGTAATATTCGGAATTTAATAGATCCAAATTGATTTATTTAGAATCTAAGGTGTTTATGGGTCTAAATCATCTCAACCAATATATTTTAGACAGGTTTGGGTCATTATATTAACCTTATCTTTTAGTTTTAACTCTTAGTTAATTAGATTGACATTTACCATGTCACTTTGTATTTTTATATTATATAGTTAATAAACTTACCATATACATCAAAGAGACCTCCAAGTGGTCCATTAATGATACACCTATCATGATATAAGTATCTTGGAAGAACTTTAGATTTTTAGTAATATATTAATAATTAATAATATAATATTTGTTTTAAAAACTATTTTATGTCAATTTAGACACTATTTGGTAATTGATTTTTATGAAAATTATAAAAGCATGATTAGTTCGAAAAAAGTTAATTAAATAAATACTAACATGTCTTATTAACCTATAAAATTATTGGAATTCATAAAAAGTCTCATATTACATTTATTTGGGTATTTATAACATCAATTATGTTAATATTTCATTAATAAGATAATTACAGTATCATCATTGTGTCATAAGTAAATTAAATTATTTAATGTCTAAAAATTATAAATAAAATACCATTATGTAGGAAATAGTTTTAGGTTTCTACTGAATATTTATATTCAAATTTATCTTATGTATAACCCTATATTAAAAATTATTTAGTTATTAAACTTTGATTTTAACTATTTTGACCCTTCTTTAAATAAATTAATAATAAATGTCCTAATCTAATCCAAGTGGACCTAAATGGTCATATGTTATTCTTAAGGTTGTTTTTGGTCGAATTAAACTTATCCAATAGAATTAGGACATGTGTTAGGGTAATAATAATATCATTTTTACCCTTAATTACCCTATTTACTTTTAATCGTGGTAAATAAAAATAAAAAGTTACTATTCACCAAAAATTATTTTCATCTCATTGAACCACATTTTAGTCCTTGATATTAACCATGTCTCTCGGATTTTTGAAATTCCATTCACAGAAGCGGTAAAATTAAGTTTTATGTGAATTTCCAAATTCTCCTAGGAGGTGGGTAAAAGACGGTGAAAAGTTTAATAAAATTTTTATATATCTAAAATTATTATAAAATGACTCCAATGAATTACATTGAACTTATATAGGTATTATTTATCAATTTTGACCCTAAATAAAGTTAAATAAAATAAATAATTATTTAAATAAAAAGTCGGTTTTTAAATAGTAACTCAGTGTTTTCACTATTCATTAAAAATTGAAAGTTTTTAGAAAAATACCAAAAAATCACCCTAGGCTAATTTTGATATTCTAAATCCAAAAATGATGTCCATTTAAAAAGATAAAATTTATATAATTTTAAAAATTGGTATTACTATTCATAACGGCTAGTTTATATAACATATCTTTGTTTAGCGAAACTCGGTATTGCGTACAACACACGCTATCGTGGAAGGTTGTGATTGCGTGTAATGAAATCCAAGTTAGGGATGTGTGTTGTGAAAACTCTTTTTGGTGTAGCGTACAACACAAGACATTAATGAAATTAAAAAGAATATTTTTCATAAAATATCGGGGTGTTACATGGATCCTGCTATTTTAATGGAAGAGCAATACTCATCTAAATGTATGTTGGATTTCAGCCCTCTCTTTAAAGAGGCTTCTGTTGGGAGAGGTGCACATGTGTTGGCTCCTACAGCTGCTGTTGTGCACACTACCCTTGGAAAGTCCATTGAACCTGCTACTTTGGTTCATGGAGATTCTTTTAAAAATTTGAGATCATTGCAACCAGATTCTGGCAGTCCCATACTGGACACTCTCACTCTAGTGCGAGGTGCACATGCGCAGGATCCTGCAGCTGCTGTTGTGCACACTAACCTTGGAAAGTCCATGGCACCTTCTGCTTTGGTTCATGATGATTCTTCTAAAAATTTGAGATCACTGCAACCTGCTTCTGGCAGTCCCATACTAGACACTCACACTTTGGTGCGGGACTCCGTTACTGGTGTTCATGGTGTCTCTGGATCATTAGTGCAGGTTTCATCATCTGTTACTCCTTCTCATGTAGACTATGCTGTGATTTTTTCTGGAAATGTGAAAATAATGCCTACTTTCTCTAGAAAGGATGTGCTTGGCTCTCCCTGGAGGCTGGTTCTGCTGCTGAAAGGGCGAATTTCTTCACTATATTGGCGTCCATCAACTCACTTGAGTTTGATAAGCTGTATAAGGAAAGAAAGGAGTGCAAGGGTAAGAACGTTTTATCAACGCCTGTGCCAAATGTGAATTTGGTTTAGCAGGATTGTCCACCAGAGCAACAACTTGAGCAGATTCCACATAAGCAACATATTGAGGAGCTTCCCGGGGCAGAGGATGAAAAACAACATGTAGCGGGCAAAGATGATGTTGTGATTGTAACTCAGATGGACCGTGATGCTGAGGAGCCTAAGGGTGTTGATGGTTAGGATGGTGTGTGGAAGGCCCTGAAGTAGTGGAAGAGGGGAAGACATCCGAGAGGTCGAGGTGGTTGAGGAAATACATGATAATGGTTCCTTGTATTTTATTGATGGTGTTTCAAATGTACCCTTAACTCTCTTGATTTCCTGTTTACTTTTTTAATAAATTTTAGGGTCATGGGATCACCTATGGTCTTGACTTTTCTGGTATTTATTATTTATTATATAATAATTAATTAGTTAATTTGTAATATATTTATTAATTATAATTATTTATTATTTATTATATAATAATTAATTAGTTAATTTGTAATATAATTATTAATTATAAAATAAATAATTAATTAATTAGTAATATAATTAGTAATTATAATTATTCATTATAATTATTAATTATTAATTATATAATAATTAAATAGTTAATTAATAATATAATTATTAATTATATAATAATTAATTATTTAAGTAGTAATATCAGTATTAATTTTAATTAGTAAAATGATTATTAATTATAATTATTAATTATTTACTAATTAATTGGTTAATTAGTAATATAATTATTAGTTATAATTATTAATTACTAATATACAATAACTAATTAGTTAATTAGTAATAAAATTATATAATAATTAATTAGATAATTAGTAATATAAGTATTAATTATACAATAATTAAATAATAATATAATTATTATCTATAATTATTAATGATTAATGATAGACTTATTAATTAATTAATTAATTAGTAGTTATTAATTATATAATAATTAATTTATCAATTAGTAATACAATTATTAATTATAATTATTCATTATGTTTTTTAATTATTAATTATTAATTATTAACTATTATTTATTAATTATATAATAATTAATTTTTGAATTAGTAATATAATTATTAATTATATAATAAATAATTAGTTAATTACTAATATACTTATTAATTATAATTAGTTATATAATTATTTGTTATAATTAGTGATATAATTATTAATTATAATTATTAATTATTAATTATATAATAATTAATTAGTTAATTATGAATATAATTATTAATTATTAGAAATTAATTATATAAAAATTAATTAGTTAATTAGTAATATAATTATTAATTATAATTATTAATTATTAATATAATAATTAATTAGTTAATTAGAAATATAATTATTAATTATATAATTAATAATTATAATAATAATTAAAAATTATATTAGTAATTAACTAATTAATTATTATATAATTAATTATTAATAATTAATAACTAATAATTATAATGAATAATTATAATTATTTATTATATTACTAATTTACTAATTAACTAATGAATTATTATATAATTAATAATTATATTACTAATTTAAATACATAATTATTATATAATTAATAATTATATTACTAATTATCTAATTAATTATTATATACTTAATAATTATATTACAAATTAATTAATTAATAATTATATTACTAATTGATTATTTTATAATTAATAATTATATTACTAAATAATTATTATATAATTAATACTGGTATTACTAATTAACTAATAATTATATAATTAATAATTATATTACTAATTAACTAATTAATTATTAACTATTTCTTATATGTTTAATCCATGTTTTAATTTTCATTTATATTGCTCTTATAGTTTGTATTTTATAGGCTTTCAAAGCCACGTACTTGAAACATTTTTAAGTTTCAAGTTAGTGGTTTTGAAAGATTATAAATTATTTTTCATCAAAAAATTTTACAAAACTCTTTTTATTTTCAACTATTTTTTATATTATTATTCCATATTTTAAGTTTCATTCATATTGGTCATACAGTTTGTATTTTATAGTCTTTGAAATACATGTACTTGAAAAAAATTTAAGTTTCATGTTTGTGGTTTTGAAAGCTAATAAATTATTATTCATCAACATTTTTTATGAAATTATTTTTATTTTCAACTATTCCTTATATGTTTAGTCCATATTTTAAGTTTTATTTATATCAGTCTTATAGTTTGTATTTTATAGTCTTTTAAAGACAGATACTTGAAACAAAATCCCACATCGGAAATGCAGAATGTTCTGAGCTGGAAAAGGAGAACCCGAATCCCACATTGAAAATGTAGAATGAATTACAGGTCTTTCCCTCTTATAAAAGGGAGCTCTAGGTGAGGGTTTCTGTCAGAATCCATACCGGTGTAATGGAAGTACTGCTAGATATTAAATAGAAGATAAATTCTGCTAAATTTTTTTGTTGTATATATATATATATATATAAACAAAAAAACAAAAAATATTTAAAAAATATTTAAAAAAGTAGTACAGGAAAATTAAAAAATTAAAATTTTTTGTATTATGTGTGAACCCCGTTCATGAATCCTTCCACAACTTCACGAAGGATACATGAACGGGGTTCACGCATCTTTCAGCGTGCCTATGATACGTGAACCCCGTTCATGCATCTTCCTAGGATCGAGGATGTGTGAATGGGGTTCACGCATCTCGGGACCCATTTTTAAAAATATTGGGAACTCTATCCCATTTTTCAATAAAAACTTAAAAGCCCATTTTTAAAAACCCATCGGTCAAGGTGGATCCTCAGCAATCCCATCCAGCTAGTGATAAGCTGGCTACGCCTGCCAGTGTATGGCATGGATTTGGGGTGGTGGAGTTTCATATGTAACTGGCGGTGATTTATGAGGTGGACGGTAGTGTTATGATCTTGTCGGGCCATGACGGAGATGGTTCGCTGGCGATGGTTGCCTGCCTACATGCAGTAAACATGGAGTCATTCATGAGGATTTTCTACAAAGACATCGGCAGCTTCCAAGATTGAAGGATTGAGTTGCAATCCATGAATTTATTATGTATCTTTCATTTTGTTGGTGTGGTTTGATGGGATAAACAATGTGTTTTATTTTTGAGAGTTTTTTTACCCATTAGTGTGATCCTCTCATTGAGACGATTCCAGCAACTGCAATCTATGTTTGCGTGAATCATCAATGGAGGATCAAAATTTTTGATCAATTCAAAATCTTGTGTTTTAGATAATATCTTCATAAAAAATATCAAAGGAGTTTTTTTATATGTTTTATGATTTTTTTAAATGTGTAGGTTAATTTTAAAACAAAATAGGAACGAAAGGCGGCAGGCCTGTTGCCACCTTTCAGCAATATGTATGTGTGTGTGTGTTTTATATTTATAAATATATTAGTTGTTATACTATGATTTGTATGTTTATTATTAGAAATCACTTATATAGGGTATTATTGTTCATTTAGTTTAGTAAAAAAATACCTTTTTTAATTATTATATAATTATAATATTATTATACTTTATAAATATATACATTATGATGGCATGTCTTATATTTGTGCCACACTTTATGCTCTCCTATGTTTACCATGCTCTTATGATATTTGACACATATTTCATGTTTGTAAGTGATATCTTATAATCATTCTCTATTAGTTTCCATTCTGTCTCTAAGATATTCCATGTAGTAAGAGTAAGATGAGGTATAGGAGAAAGTATAGAGATGGGAATAAAAGACTATGTTATTGTTTTTATCATGTACCCAATTCCCAAAGATGTTGGACCTCTAGATTTTTGGGAGTATATATTATATAGATATTTATGATAAAGATGATGTAATAATATGTATATGAGATCTAGGTCATTAAAAAATATTTTAATAGAGTTTATTATCCCAATAAATGAAAATGTTTCTTTATAGTTGATACCATTAATTTTTTGTAACATTTTCTACCAGGTGTTATTTATAGGATATCCCAAGGAAACTAAAGGATATTACGTATACAACCCTTTAGATAAAGTAACTTTGGTCAAATGGTGTCCCACATTTCTAGAATGGAAGCTTATACTAAAGAAGGATATTGAGAGTAATATTGGATTTAATGAATTTGATTCTCATGATACACAACATTTGGTGCATGAACAGATTTCATATTTTTTCATAGAAGAGTTGTTTTTGAAACACAAGTACTGCATTGGAGCCTTAGATAGGTAATAGAATCAGAAATATATATTTTTCTAGTCACAAAATATAGTGACTTGTTATTGGTTGAAAATAATGACCTTCTTTCCAATAAGGAGGTAATATAGAGCTCAGTAGAAAGTATTCATTTTAGTGGGGTTCAATATGTAGGGTTAGTTTGAATATATAATGTTCCAACTTCATCAATATTTTATTGAAAATAAAATTTATTATTGTTTTAAACCATTACAATGGTATTTATAATATTTTTTTACATTCCTTTCATTTTTATTTATTTATTATATTTATGGAATTCATTTTATTTCCAACAAATTTTTAGATGTTTAGGCTATCTTTTAAATTTTATTTAGATTGTTTTTATAGTTTATATTTTATAAGATTTTAAAGTTACCTAATAAATATTTAATAAGTTTTACTATGTTTCAAGTAGTCGACTTTGAAAGCATATAAAATATAAATTATGACTAAAATATTAATTAAAACTGAAAAACTGGCTAAACATATAAAAATGATCGATATTAATAACAACATCTTCATTTTAATAGACACAAAACATATACATGAACTATTACAGTCAATGTCTATGTCTATGGGGAGGATATTTCATCCCACATGGTGGTTTGTGAAGGGTATGCCCATATCGAGATCGCCGAGCTCCATGATGGGGTGGAATCTGTTGACCTAGAAAGGGATGATATTTGGGCTCCTTGATATCCTCAAGCACTGGAACGTTGATAGATGCATGCTCTAACTATGTGTCAGTGGGAGGAGGTGTCAACTTCATGTCGTACCGCAATCCTGATCCTTCTCCTTCTATAGTAGTAGAAGGACCTACCATCATCGCTTTGGGGAACCAATCTTGCGATGGATTTGGACCCCAAGTCTATGATGGATCTGGACCCCAAGCTAGAGAGAACTACAAATATATTGTAAATAAAGACGGATCCCATGCCTCTTGATGCACATCCACAGTCGGTTGAGGCTAGACTGCTAGAGAGTCAACCTCTGCCTGTGGAATAGTTGAGGGCTCACGTGTTGGACGACGGAGTCTACGTCATCTTCATCATGGCTCCTAAGCATCAGCAGCTCCTAGAGGAGGTTCCTGAGTAGGAAACTCCACTCTCTGGGGTACCCTCTCGAATATGCTCTCATGAATTTTTGGATAATCTGGCCTCAACGCCAGTGTTGTGGCATGGATTACTACTAGGATAGAAACCTCCTCCTCCTCCTAATAAGTCATGTTTATAAGATCCTATGAGTGGGAACATTGTAAATAGATTCAAAATGAATTAGAAAAGAGTTTAACAAACAAACTAATGGAAATGTATTAAATTACGATATCATGAAGCGCTCTTCCATGTTGGGTGATTTATAGTATAGACTTCAATTTATACCATCACTCATAATCGAACTGCTCTGATAGATGGAATCGCATCTTAGGTACACCCTGGATATGACTCTATGCTCATTTTCCCTAGAGGTCGAGAAATTAGGCATGTTTTCGGTGCCATTCCTTATCCTTCCTCCCTGTCAATTTCAATTCATAAATCTCTCGTTTCTGTGATGAAGGAAATGGAATGGGATGAACATAACCAAACTGGTGCATGACTCTATCAGGATGGTGCCACTCAATAATATGAAAGTGAATGAGAAATATTAACAACTGATCTAATATAGCTCAATATAGAATCCATGAAATCTAGTAATGCGGCTCTATTAAGATGGTGCCACTACAGTCATAGCATCATGAATTCTAGAAATGTGGTAGGCTGGAAACTGATCCAATATAGCTCAATATGGAATCCATGTAGTATGAAATGACATGTTAGATTTTTCAAAAATGTTTCTTTACTAAAAACAAAAATTTATTCTATTATTAAATTTTTTAGACAATAATAGCTTGTATATACTTACCTGGTCGGGTAGAAAACTATCTAACTTCAGATGGTATACACCCAAATGGTGTGTCAGAATCTTATTGAAGTTCTCTCTTTGAGTCCACCTATAAAATACAACATTGAAAGTGATAAATAATAATAAATTAAATTCAGTAACTCCTACAATCATCAGAAACCAATAGATATGAGTGATCATACCAGTATCCACGTGGAGGGTCATGTCTCACCTCTATAGGCATCGGCTCTCCAACAAGATCGGGTCATACTACGGGGATGCACTCACATTCCCACATCTGAAGAAGGATGATGCATCCCCTAATATTTGTGTGATCTACATGACATTCCATGAATAATGCCTTGTATGTGTAATCCAAGTAGGCAGATCCCTAGCTATACATCCCTACCCAATCAATGTCCTCTAGCAGGGCAAGATACATCATGTGCACATGCTTTCCTGAGGGATCAGTACACAAGGTCCCTCCAATGAGCCATAATATGTATGCACAGGTATAATGCATGATAGTCTTCTCATCAGCGTCATCAGGTAAATGCTAAAAGTTCATCTCAAACTAGGGTATAGATATCAACCCACCCTCAATAGCCCTAGGGTCGGCCAATATGTCAACTACTAGAAATATCTAAACAAGGTCAGGTCAATATGCTTGAGTGAGTCCAATAATGGGTTCCCCCTGGATAGGAAGAACAAGAAGGACTACCCCATCCTATAGGGTGATATTCATCTCTCCCTCATGGAGGTGGAATTTTTGTGTCTCTGGTCGCCACCTTTACAAGAGGGAAACAAGCATATGATGATCAAAAAATGTGAAATTAGATAATGCAATGTTATAGAAGCCATCACGGTAGAGGTATGGTCTAATGGTGGGTGGAGGCAGACTGTGATAAAAAATGTGCACTAAACGCACCTTGATATGTCAAACCCCACCACCCTATAGCACTTCCTGGGAAATATGCTCAGCTTTCTCAGTGAGTAGTACAGTATCCTCTATATGTATGTAAAAAATGAAATGAGTCATAAGTGTAAAATTGAAATAAAATGTTATGGTCAAAATACTATTATGACTTGTAGAATGTAAAACATGCCATGTTTATTAACATTGTTTTGTAAAGTTATTTTTTATCAAAAGAAAAGGTCATGTCTTCCTATTTCTCAAAGCATAATTGTAAAGTGTTTTTTATATATGTTTTTACCTATCAAAGGGTGTTTTGTAAGATATGGGTTTATATATTTATCTATATAAACATTTTTGTCTTTGTTGTCTAAAATTTTATTAGAAAATGGTGTGCTTTGTAATTTATGTATCATTTCCCATATGATGGAATGTTTCATGATTATTTTCTCACATGAATTTATATATATAAACATTTTGTCTTTGTTATCTAAAATTTTATTATAAAATGGTGTCCTTTGTAATTTATGTATCTTTTCTCACATGATGGTATGTTTCTTGTTTATTTTCCCACATGCTTTCCTGATGGTTTATCCATGGACAGATTGATTATTTATTAATGTATCATCCTCTTCTCTTTCTTCACTTTCTTCTCTTTCTTTTCTTTCTTCTTTTTCTTCTCTTTATTCTCTTTATTCTCTTTCTTCACCTTATTCGGCTAATTCAGCTTATTCACTTTCTTCACCTTATTTTCATTTTTCGCTTTCTTCCACTTCTCAGTTATGGACTGGAATTACTGAAGATATGACTTTTAAAAGCATTAGAAAAGGTCATTTATAGAGTTAAAAAAGTGATGTTAATCTCAGTGAAGATAAAGGTGGTCCCTTTTATTTGTGCTAAAAAATCACTGATAAAACCCCTTCTAACAGTGCTAAAAAAAGAATTGATAAAAGGGGTCTTTTATCAGCACTAAAAAAAAGCACTTATAAAAGGGTCCTTTATCAGCACTTTTTAAAAAGCGCTAATAAAATTTTAAAAATAAAAAAAAAATCTACAAATTGGAGGGGGTTTGAACAATGCTTGACCCCCCCCCCCCCTCCAACAGTGCTATGAGGCACCCCTCCCACCCCCGCCCACCCCCTACCACACCAGAACGCACCAGCCCCACCCCCGACCCTTTAACAACACTAGCACCCCCCCCTTTAATAGTGCTAGCACAACCCTTCACCACCGTGGGCCCTCTTGCCTCCCCCAGGATTCAAACCCAAGACATCCCACTATGTGCTTGGAACCTTTATCACTCCTCTATATTATTTTGTTGTCCATTTGGTGATATATCTATTTATTTATATATATTTAGTTATATTTATTCATATATTAATATATATTTATATTAACATATATATATTTATATTAACATATATATTTATATTAAAATGTATATTTAGTCATATTAATATATATATATATATATATATATTAGTATATTAATATATATATATTAATATATATATATACATGTATAGTTATATTTATATATTTATATATTTATATATTTATATATTTATATATTTATATATTTATATATTTATATATTTATATATTTATATATTTATATATTTATATATTTATATATTTATATATTTATATATTTATCTATTTATCTATTTATCTCTTTATCTGTTTATGTATTTATGTATTTATGTATTTATGTATTTATGTATTTATGTATTTATGTATTTATGTATTTATATATTTATATATTTATATATTTATATATTTATATATTTATATATTTATATATTTATATATTTATATATTTATATATTTATATATTTATATATTTATATATTTATATATTTATATATTTATATATTTATATATTTATATATTTATATATTTATATATTTATATATTTATATATTTATATATTTATATATTTATATATTTATATATTTATATATTTATATATTTATATATTTATATATTTATATATTTATATATTTATATATTTATATAGTTATATTTTTTTATTTTTTTATTTTTTTATATTTTTATATCGATATATTTATATATTTATATACTTATATATCGATATATTTATTCATATATTAATATATATTTATATATATCTATTTAGTTATATTTAGTTATATTATTTTATCTATATAATTATTCATATATTAATATATATCAGTTTGTTAATACAGATACACACAAATATTCACACACACACACATTATATAGGTATATAAATATTCAAATATTTTAATTTTAAATAAAATGGATATTATTTTTTTATTTAGATAAATATTATATATTGAGAGATATATTTTATATGTAAACAAGTTTAATTATTTATTTATAAAATTAATTTTTTATGTGTGAATATATAAAAAATATTTATATATTGTCATATATTTGATTATTAATAATAGTACATTGTGAAAAATTGTAACGTCCTGGTTCTGGAAGCCGCCCAGAGGTGCCCCGTACCTGGTTGGTCACATGGCCTCAAGCGCATTTCCCCAAATGCTAGAGGCTGCCAACTAGCAGCGAGAGTCTTGGGTGTGATAGTGGGAAAACTATTCCCTCATTGGCAGAGTAACACAGTGGAAGTAAACAAATGGAAATAGTGGAAATAGTAATGATAACATACAATAGTAAACAACAGAAGACTTATAAAGAAACAACTGGAGCACATATATAAAATGATGCATGATACATAGGTCTAGGAAAATAACCAAACAGTTCACAATGTCAAATACAGTACTAATCCAAAGTGCTAAAGAAAATCAAATAAACAACTCCTCAGCATCGCAATCCATAGCTTAGTCTCTTGCTCTCCAACTCCACAGCAATCATGTACCCGAAGTAGAAGGGTGCTTTCCCTTGTCAATACCTGCAGAAATATAATCTTTTTGGGCCCAAAAACATGACCCAAACAGGGTGTGAGACTAAATCCCAGTAGGAAACCACCAAAAGATTTGTGCCTAATAATCAGTGAGTATATAGCAGGTAATAAGTAAAAGGAAGCAGCAAACTAGGAATTACTCAACAGCAACAATTCTACAGTTTCAAAGCATTCAATTCCACATATCAAGTAAGCAGCTAATCAAAGAAGGTAACCCTCTGGGATTACTCCCAACCTAACCCCTTGGTTTCAACCAAACATCACAAGCAAGAAGCTAAACACAATGGTGACCCTATGGGAAATACTCACAGCCTAACCCCTCTGGTTCAACCAAACAAGTAAAAGAAAGTAGTTAAACCCCACTGTAACCCGCTGGGAAGTACTCACAGCCTAACCCCTCTGGTTCAACCAAACTAGTACTAGAAACCCTCTGGGAAGTACACAAAGTCTAACCCCTTTGGTTCAGCTTAAGCATAGAGTCTCTGTGGAAGCACTCGACGCCAATTCCTCCCATAGTCTCGTATCGGTAACTAAAGGCGCTCTGGGGAAGCATTTATCTCACATTCCCCCTTTGGCCTATGTGGAGGAACTACAAAAACTCTTAGAAAGCACTTACGTCAATTCCCCCTATGGTCTCGCATCGTAACAGTAAAGCAGACACTCTGGAGAAGCCCTTATGTCCATTCTCTCTATGGTCTACTGCACCAATTTCTCACAGCCCTGTGTAATTCAAAAAGTACAGCAAATCGTATCAACCAAAGTAAACCTCAAGAACTACTTGTCTAATAGTCTACAGCATAACAGCGTGTCAGAAAATACAATCACTCCATCCTACAACACTAGGCATGGGAAACAGGTAAGGCAGCCTAACAGGCTAAGAAGGACCAAACGGTCATCAACAGTACATGCATGGAAAACACTTCCAAAGCATAACAATTAACCCTATTTACATTCAATTAACCTCTATTCATTCATACAAGAATAGAAAAAAACAGGTCTAAAATAGTAAACACGCAATACCTTGTTCAAGGGTATTGGACAAATTTTCACATATCACTCAAATACTTTCAACAGAAAGGCACAAACCACCTACCTCGGTGTTGGGAGATTGATATACATGAACCTCAATCCTTGAATTACCCAAAGAACGTTTTAGATCTACAAAAACGTCAAAAATGTTGAATGGAAGATAACTATTGAAAGAGGAAGAATCAGGAAATGAATCTCTATAAGAAAGAAGAGCTTACCGAGGCGATCTCAACGCAATTGAAGGTGGTCGAATCGGAGATCGGATGCTCGATCGGGGGCTCGGGGAAAGTTTGTGGCCATACGATCTCTCTCGAATGAACCAGACCTAGAAGGAGATGGTTTTGTCCATCAGACATGACCCCGGTATGTTTAATGGAAAAAAGAAAGTACATGTCGTGTACTTTGGAAGTACACGGTATGTACTTTTTTTTACTGGCCCCCGCATTAGGTGGTCTCTAGGTCACCACACACGGCCATGTCCACGGCCGCTACACGGCCAGCACATGGCTACCTATGGTAATCAAGTACATGGCATGTACTTATAATGTACACGGAATGTACTTATAAAGTACACGGTGTGTACTTTGAAAAATTCCAAAAAAATCATCTTTTTCTCAAAAACACCAGAAAAGAAGAACATACCTGAAAAGAAGATCTGGGTTCTTACAAACTTCTCCCCTTAAAGAAATTCATCCCCAAATTTCCCTAGCAAGGAGGCACAGAAGAAGAATCCTTAAACAGCTCCGGGCACTACAATCGTACATCAGCCTCCCTCTCTCAAGTCTTGTCATGTACTCTCACATGCTACCATAGCACTCATACCATAGGAACAGACCAGCCACAGAGAACCTTTGTACTTTAATCAACAATCCAGATAGGATGCTTCTATAATGATGCATCCACATCCAACTTGACTTCCTTGGGTTGGAAGGAATGAGATGAGTCTGAAAAGTAACGTTGATGCTGAAAAAGGTGGAAGACATCACGCATATCCCAGTACCTCTGAGGTAACTGCAAACGATAGGCAACTAGCCCAACTCTCTCCAATACTTAAAACGGTCTGACGTACCTCAGCTAAAGCTTACCCTATCTCCTAATCCTTCTGTGTCCCAACCTCAGTGTGACATGCAGGAAAACTTGATCCCTAACCACGAACTCTAGAGGTCATCTCCGTCGATCAGCATAAGACTTCTGTCGAGACTGTGCAGTATTCATCCTCTTCAGAATCAACTCTATATGCTATGTGGTCTCCTGGACAAGACGAGGTCCTAGCAAAGCCACCTCTCCTGCCTCCAGCCTACATAAGGGTGATCGGCATGGCCTACCGTACAAAGCCTCATAAGGTTCCATATGAATACTTTCTTGAAAACTATTATAGTAGGAAAACTCCACAAGAGGTATGTGATTCTCCCAAGAACCTCCAAAATCCAGAATGCATGCTCGAAGCATGTCCTAAATCACGTGAATCGTATGCTCAGACTGGCCATCTATTTGGGGATGGTAAGTTGTAGTCAAAATCACCTGTGTACCCAAAGCCTTCTGAAGCCCCTGCCAGACCCAAGAAGTAAAATGGGCATCCCTTTCTGAAACAATGTACTGTGGAACTCCATGTAGACATACAACCTCTCGGATGTACAACTGCCCCAGCTCATCAACACTGAAGGTGTTTTTAATTAACAAGAAGTGAGCAACCTTCATGAGTCTGTTAATGACAACCCAAACTACATCATTCCCTCGAGGCAACCTCAGCAACCCTGTCATGAAATCCATCGCGACATCATTTCACTTCCACTCAGGAATGGGTAACTACTTCAAAATCCATGCTGGTCATTGATGATCCGCCTTCACTTGCTGACAGGTGGAACACCTCATGACGAAACTAGCAACAACTCTCTTCATGCCTGGCCACCAATATTTTTTATGTAGGTCACAATAAATCTTGGTGATACCAAGATAAACTGCCCAAACTGAGGAATGAGGGTCCCACATCAACTCCTTACATATATCTTCTGGAACCCAAATGTGCCCATGAAAATGTGAGATCACATCCTCGCTTATGGTCCATCCAGAAATGGGGTCCTCTCCTGACACACTCTCCCGCAGGACTAGGCCTTCCAAATCTGATAGTTGCCTCATTCTCACTCGATCAAGAAGAGTAGAGGTAAAAGCTATAGAATATAGAAAAGTTTGCTCCTGTTTTTCGTGCACTTCCAAATGCATCTCTGAGAATAGAGCCATAATTTTTCACTCATTGTTGGCCTCCTGAACTTCCTGTATTTAAGTCCTCTTTCTCAATGCATCAACCACTGTGTTGCCTTTCCCAGGCGCATATGCAAGCTTAAAGTCAAAGTACTGAAGGTACTCAACCCACCTTTGCTGTCTCAAATTTAGGTCACACTGAGTAGAGATGTACTTGAGACTCTTTTGGTCGACAAAAACCACAAAATTCTCTCCCAATAGTTAATTTTTCCAATAGCGTAAAGCATGAACAACAATATCCAACTCCAGATCATGCATTGGGTAATTCCTCTCATGTATCCTTAACTACTGACACCCATACGCAACAACTCCTTTCCCCTACATAAGCACAGCTCCCAGACCGATACCTGAAGCATCATAGTAAACAATATAGCTCTTTCCCGACTCTGGAAATACTAGTATAGGTGTTGAATTCAACCTACCTTTTAGGTCAATTCTAACTCACAAGAATCTGACCACAAGAACCTTTCACCCCGCTTAGTCAGGCTCATCAGTGGTGCTTCTAAACATGAAAAGTCCTGTATGAAACGTATGTAGTAACCAGCCAGCCCTAGAAAACTTCGTACCTCAAATATGTTCTTCAGCTGCTCCCAGGAAACTACTGCCCTCACTTTCTCTGGGTCTACTGATACTCTTCTCTATGAGATAACATGACCCAAGAAGTGAATCTGGTCAATCCAAAAGTGGTATTTTGAGAGCTTAGAATATAACTGATTCTCTATTAGTGTACTCAAAAAAAATTCAAGATGGGTAGCATGGTCATGTCAAGTGTGAGAGTACACTAATATATCATCCACGAAGACTGCCAAAAAAGAATCCAAGGATGGATGGAACACTCGGTTCCTCAGTGCCATGAAAACTACAGGCACGTTCGTGAGACCGAACGACATAACCACATACTCGTATAGACCATACCTACTCTGAAAGGCTGTAAGAGGTATATCAGATGGTCTAACGCACAATTGATGGTAACCGGATCTCAAGTCAATCTTGGAGAACACCAGGTCTCATCGAAGCTAATAAAAGAGATCATCAATTCTCGTTAAGGGATATTGGTTCTTGACTGTCAACTGGTTCAACTTTCGATAATCTACACAAAGTCTATGGGTACCATCTGCCTTCTTCGCAGACAGGACAGGCGAACCCCAAGGAGAAGTACTTGGTCAAATGAAACCCTTTTCCTTTAAATCCACCAACTACTTCTTGAAATCCTATAAATCTGGTGTAGCCATCCTATAGAGAGGAATGGACACTAGTGCCTCTCCTAGAACAAGATCAATAGAAAATTCTACCTTATGCTCTGGAGGTAAACCTGAAAAGTCTTCTAGAAAGACATCACTGAAATGATCCACCACTAGAGGAAAGTACATCTGTGAAGTCCCCTAGTCATCTAGATATAAACTGGTGATTTGGGTTGTGACTCCTCCCAACCAATGATGATCGGGTCCTGCTCTGCTCGAAAAGGCATCCCATTCACTCATATAAAGAAATGATCTGTCCTATGGTGATATAAAACTCACCCTATGATGATAGAAATCAACAATAGCCTGGAAGGGAACTAACCAGTCCATTCTGAGAATGATTTCATAGTCGGTCATCTCTATGACATTGAGGTCCCATAAGAAGTGACACCCACCAACCTCAAGAGGACACTCTTTGCACTGTCATACACTAGCCATTCTAGTCCCCAACGGAGTGTCTAGCGTCAATATATCGGCATAAGAAAGGATACAGAGCTCAAGGATCTCCACAAAAGCAATAGATATAAAGCTTGGGGAAGCCCCTGTATCAAAAAGATCAAAAGATAAAACTAAGGCAACAAGAATGATACCTCAAACTTTAGAGGGTTCGGGATCCTGCTCCTACTAGTTCTGCTCCACTGCAGAATTTTTTCCTACACCATGACCCTGTGACCCTTCCTGACCACTCTAAGCAGATCCACCTTGCTGTCACTGAATGCCTGGAAACTGGCTACCATGGCCACGACCTCCACCTCGGCCTGAATGGCCGGAAGAACTCCAGTTCCCTAACTGGTGAAAAACTGGTGGTGTTTCTCTTGAATGAGGAATCACAGAAGAACCCATGTCACCAGCTGCTAGTTAAAAGATTTGACAGAAGCACTGAAGATGACCCATCTTGACACAATATCGGCACTCCACTGGGTCTCTCAGGAAATGTGGCCTTGTATGCCCGCTCTTCCCGCACTGGTAGCACACCACCTGGCTACCAGAAGATATCTCTCTCCTCCTCGGATCTCAGCACATAGACTTCTTATGGTGCTTCTTGTTGTCAGTAGGAGGAATACTAACTCCAGATGTCGAGCCACCCTAGCTCACAACTCCAGGATCCCTTATATTGCATTCCGTGATCAGCGGCTGGTTGACTATAAAAGTGAAGATAGTCAACCTGAAGATTTTCACCTATGATCGGATGTTGTGCCTGAGACGATACTCCAACTTCCTTTCCAGGAATAACTCATCACCTCCTGGAATAGGTGTGAAGCATTATAGCTCTGTGAAATGAGAAGAATACTCCATAACTGAAAGAGTACCCTGCTCCAGACTCATGAACTATCAGGCTTGATCGGCCCTCAAAGTCTATAAATAGAATTAGTCATAGAAGTTATGTTGGAACTCATCCCAAGCTATAACATGTTGGCATCCCACTTGTGAGATCACATCCCACCATATCTTGGCGGAATCCTGAAGCACGTACGTAGCAATCTTCACCCTCCTCTCTGGAGGCATCTTTAGATGATCAAGATGGATAGCATGGCCTCTAACCATGACTCTGCAGCCTCAGGTCCTCCTTCCCCAGTGAAGGTGGGAGGATGTTACTGCTAGAAAACCCGCATCAGCTCAGCCATAGATGGGGAAGGATGTGGTACTCCATGGAAGGTCTGCATGAATCTCATCAAGCCCTCTCGGAATTTTGCGTCAGCACCTGCGTCCAGAATGATGGTTGGTGCCCAGACTGGTACTACTATGGGATCTGTAGGTAGTCCCTGATCAGCCATGTCTGGTGTCTGATCACCACCTTAAAACTGGTATACAACCGGAGGATGTCTTGGTGGAATGACTCTGCAAGGTCAAGCACACACCGTAGATTAATATTGACAGAGACTAAAACTTAGAAGTATAAGAAGAGAACAGAATAAATAAAGAACTCAAGTTTTTTTCAAAACATGGATACATGGCATGTATAATGCCTACACGGAATGTTCCCTTAATCCTTCACATGGGCATGTACTTCTGCCAACCCAGGTCGTGTAACACTCAGAACACACTGCGTGTTGTCCTAGTACACAGCGTGTACTTGAATCCTCTTCCCCTTCCCGAGTTCTTCTACATGACTAACCCACACAGTTCTCCTAAAACAAGACTACATGGCATGGTCTTTCCAGACACGGAGTGTAATAGACAATCATCACCGACCCATTTTGTTAGTGGCACGGATGGATACACGGATCACGCTACACGGTATGTTCCAGATGGACATGGCATGTACTACTTAGGTTTCAACTTCATGTGTTTTTAGTTACACGGTTAGTCACATGGTTATAACTACATCACGTGTTATACCTAACACGGTGTGTAAAAGAAGATTTAACTGACCCGTGTTGCTCGCTACACGGCCAGATACACAGTTCTACAACACGGCGTGTACATCCAGCACACAGCATATTCTACCAAGATGTCTCAACCCTGTGTTTCTTCCCACACAGCTAGTGACACAGTTACAGACTACACGGCATGTACATATGGTACACAATGTGTACTTAAGAAAAACAGTTTCTTCCCAAACAGAAGAACACAGGGCATGTATTCAACATTACATGTCGTGTATTCTGGGTTTTTCTGGATAGTAAGCCTCAGAAACTACTCTGAAACCCATAAAAACACATAAACGAACATTGAATGTTCCAAATTCTGATCTGTGAGAAGCCATAATCCCCATGAATCAAATCTTGGCATCTTATATATGTCATATACAAGGAAACAAGTCAATGATCCACCAAATTCTGATTCATGAGGGCCCATAACACCTCAAGAACCAAAGTTTGGCGTTCATTAAAACAAACCTTACACAAATAAATACCCTACCATAAGTACGTATTCTATCAAGGCATCTATCAAAATATCATGCATATCTAGTAAAACATCTATCACAACAACATACAATCTCTAGTGCACCCTAAATGGCATGGAAAGAATTCATGACATGTGATTTTTAGCAGGTGCCTATATGATGCATGAGATGTAATATCCTCATCTCATCGGGTTGAGACAGAAATAGAACCTCAATAACATCAACAATAACCACACAAAACATGTGAATCACTCAAGGTGAAATCAAATCAACTTTAATATTTGCAAAACCATAAAAAATGAAATAACAAGGTAGATTGGTTTTTCCCTGTACATGGGTTAGCTACTCCTGAGCACATCTTATTACCAAGTACTTATTCCTTCCTATCCCTAGATATAGGCTCTGAATAGAAAGTCAAGAAGAAAATAATTCTTCTGATACCACTTTGTAACATCCCGGTTCCGGAAGCCACCCAGAGGTGTCACATACTTGGTTGGTCACAATGACTCAAGCGCATTTCCCCAAAGGCCAGAGGCTACTGACTAGCAGAGAGGGCCTTGGGTGTGATAGTGGAAAAATTATGACCTCATTGGCAGAGTAACACAGCAGAAGTAAACAAATGGAAATAGCAGAAACAGTAATGATAACATACAATAGTAAACAGCGGAATACTGATAAAGAAATAACTGGAGCACATATATAAAATGATGCATGATACATAGGTCTAAGAAAATAGCCAAACTGGTCACAATTCCAAATACAGTACTAATCCAAAGTGCAAAAGAAAATAAAATAAACAACTCTTCAGCATCGCAAGCCATATCTTGGTCCCTTTCTCTCTATCTCCACAGCAATCAAGTACTCGAAGTAGAAGGGAACTTGCCCTTGTCTATACCTGCAGCAATATAATCTGTTTGGGCCCAAAAACAAGACCCAAACAGGGTGTGAGACTAAATTATAGTAGGAAAACACCAAAAGTTATGTGCCTAATATTCAGTGAGTATATAGCAGGTAATAATTAAAAGGAATTAGTAAATAAGGAAGTACTCAACAATAACAATTCCACAGTTTCAAATCATTCAATTCCACGTATCAAGTAAGCAGCTAATCAAATCAGGTAGCCCTCTGGGAGTACTCACAGCCTAACACCTCTAGTTTAACCAAACAACACAAGCAAGCAGCTAAACACAACAGTAACCCTCTTGGAAGTACTCACAGTCTAACCCCTCTGGTTCAACCAAACAAGTACAAGCAAGTAGTTAAACACAATGGTAACCCTCTGGGAAGTACTCACAGCCTAACCCCTCTGGTTCAACCAAACAAGTACAAGAAACCCTCTGTGAAGTACACACAATCTAACCCCTATGGTTCAGCTTAAGCATAGACTCTCTAAGGAAGCACTCACCGTCAATTCCTCCTATAGTCTGGTATCAGTAACTAAAGGCACTCTGGGGAATCACTTATGTCACATTACCCCTATGGACCATGTTGAGGAACTACAGAAACTCTGATGAATCACTTATGTCAATTCCCCCTATGGTCTCACATAATAACAGTAAAACAGAAACTTTGGAGAAGCCCTTATGTCCATTCTCTCTGTGGTCTACTACACCAGGTTCTCATGGTCCTGTGTAAGTCAACAAGTACATCAAAGCATATCAGCCAAAATAAACCTCAAGAACTACTTGGCTAACACTCTACATCATAACAGCATGTCAGAAAATACAAACACTTCATCCTATAATACTAGGCATGGGGAACAAGCAAGGCAACCTAATAGGTTAAGCAGGACTAAATGGTCATAAATAGTATATGCATGGGAAATACTTCCAAAGCATAGAAATTAACCCTATTAACATTCAATTAACCTCTACTCAAGCATACAAGCATAGTAGGCAAAAAAATATGGCTAAAACAGTAAACACACAATACCTCGTTCAAGGGTATTGGACAAATTTGCACATATCACTCAAAGAATTTCAATAGAAAGGCATAAACCACCTAGCTTGGTGTTGAGAGATCGATATACATGAACCTCAAGCCTTGAATCTCTCATGAACACTGTATATCTACAAAAACTTCTAAAACGTTCAACAAAAGATAACTCCTGAAAAAGGAAGAATCAGGAAACGAAGCTCTAGAAGAAGGAAGAGCGTACTGAGTCGATCCCAACGCAATCGATAGTGGTTGAATCGAAGATCGGATGCTCGATTGAGGGCTTGGGGAAAGATCTCATCCATACGGTCTCTCTCGGATGAACCAAACCTAGAAGGAGATGGTTCTGTCTGTTAGACGGGACCCTGGTACATTTAATGAAAAAAAGTACAAGGCCTGTACTTTGGAAGTACACAACTTGTACTTGCCTTTACCAACCCCTGCATTAGGCGGTCTCCAGGTCACCACACATGGCTGTGTGCATAGCCTCTACACGGTCAGCACACGGATACCTGTAGTAACCGAGTACATGGTGTGCACTTATAAAGTACACGGCGTGTACTTCAAAAAAATTCAAAAAAATTATCTTTTTCTCAAAAACACTAGAAAAGAAATGCATACCTGAAAAGAAGATCTGGGTTCTTACAAAAATGAAAAAATTTCAAAGCCATAATATCAATTTGAATGTAATCACTCAGAATAAATTAATTCCCCACTGAAAAAGGGAAAAATACCCCCTAAAATGAGGTTTAAATTCCAACAAATGTTAAAAAATTTGGGTATCCCGACTAAAAACTATGTTTTGGAGGCCTTCTGGGCCTTTTTTACCTTGAAAATGAAACTGAAGGTTCCCTTGTCTCGTTATCACATAGAGCTCATCACAGGATTTGATTTAATATGTTGTAGAGATCAAATGGACACCCTGATCAAAATTTATGTCCATTTGAAGTTTGAGT
Organism: Viscum album; assembly: GCA_963277665.1. Taxonomy (NCBI): domain Eukaryota; kingdom Viridiplantae; phylum Streptophyta; class Magnoliopsida; order Santalales; family Viscaceae; genus Viscum; species Viscum album. The sequence goes on along the minus strand of OY728123.1, from coordinate 1,939,964,989 downwards.
TATGTTTTTAACTTATTTTAGATCTTTTATTAATTTTTTTGATTTTTTGTGTCTTCAAATTGTTATTAAATGACTATTACTCAATGATAATTAGCAAATTATTAATTAATAATATTTTTTAAAATATTATATATGTTATTTTCACTACATATCTTATATATTAAGTGTAAATGTATATTTATACTTATCTAAAACATATTTAAAATATATATATTATATTTATATCAATATAAATATATTTATTTTTTATTTTTTATTTTTTATCTTTAATGATTTTATTTAAATATACCCATTATCAGTTCTAGTAAAAAAGAGCTGATAAAGTCCACCATTTATCAGCACTATTAAAAAAGTGTTGTTAAAGGGGTCCCCTTTAACAGTGCTAAAAAAATGCTGATAAAGGGGTACTTTTGATAGCGCTTTTTTTAGCATTGTTAAAAGTACCCCTTTATCATCATTTTTTATCATTGAAAAAACAAGGTGTTTCCCTTACCCCATTTTGTGGTAGTGTGGGTTTACATCATTGTCGTCACCATTGTCACCATTCCTCATGTATCGTGGTTCATTTCCCATGAATTCTATTTTGAAGGTCACTTAGGGTTACACAATCAGTTGTACTAACCACTATTGTTGGTTGTGTACTATAAGAAGCTCTTTTCTCAGTTTGAATAACTCCCCATAGCAGTAAACATGAAAAAATATGACTCTCTACATCAAAAATGTTTTTTGATCAAGATTCTTATAGTATTACTAATATTTACAATGATGGATCACTATATAATATCTATTATACTGAAATTTTAGAACATCTTTTTATACCCTAAAATATGATACTAATGTTTATTAGAATATAATTCGCATAAAGTTTTGTAAACCGTGTTAAATTGAAGAGAAAACATCAAATCAGTTTACTTATCATTGATAAAATGACAATTATGATCATATAAAGTGAAATGGATAAGAACAAACACATTAAATAACACATGAATGTTTTACAACATACAAGAAATACCAACATTTTTCAATTGAACATGGTTTGGATGAAATGAGCCTGACTTCAAAAATGAGGTAAAATTCAGAAAATGTTTATTTGGTAGCTTAATAACATCTTCTAAAGGTATGTACTTAACTTATTAAGTATATATCTTTAAATGATTTTATTAAGATACCAAATAAAAATAAGTTGTATTTTACTTCACTTCTAAATCCAAACTCATCTCATCCAAACCATGGTTAATTGAAAAATGTCAAGATATTTCTTGTATGTTGTAAAACATTTATGTGTTATTTAATATGGTTTTTATTCTCCATTTCACTTTATATGATCATAATTGTCATTTTATCAATGATAAGTATTATTAGCTAATCATTATATGTATTCATCTTTTAATCCTAAGTTATTAATTAACTAATCTATAATTAATCATTATTAATAATAACTATTATTTCTAAACTATATAGTCTTTATGATACTAAAATTTTAAAACATCTTATTATATCCTAAACTATGATACTAATGTTTCATAGTACAGTTTTTAACTAGTTAATCATTCTGTATTCACTGGTTATCATTACTAAGTTATTATTTAGTTAATCATATTTAATCAGTCTATAACCATTCCTTATTCAATCATTAATCATATAATATTCTTTATGATTATTAACTAATCATTACATGTATTCATTTGTTAATCCTAAGTTATTCATAAATTAATCTATAATAAATAATTACTAATAATAACTATTATTTCTAAACTATGGTACTAATCTGTCTTAGTATAGTTTTTTAATTATTGTATCATTCTTTAATCAGTAGTAAATCATTTCTAGGTTATTCATTATTTAATGTATTTGTCCTTATCCATTTCATTTTATATGATCATAATTTTTATTTTATCATTGATAAATATAATGATTTGATGTTTTCTTTTCTTAGGTATTTTAGTAGTTTATAAAGAAAATTTGAATCATCTAATGCATATCCTTCGAGAGTGTCAAACCAGGATGCAGCAAGGCCCATTTTTATGTATCAGGTTACCCTGAGTTAGGCCCGGGACACCTTTTCGGAGTTGTTACTCCTAGGTACATCTGTGTCAGAGCCACATCCACTTGTTTTTATCCATACAAGGATTTGATTGCTTAGATAACCACATAATAGTTATGCTGCCAAAATTTTAAATCGTTTAATCCTAAGTTATTCATTATTTATTCTATACTTAATCATTACTAATAATAACTATTATTTAAAACTATATATAACTAAATAAACTACTTAATAAATAAAATTTTCAGAACTAAGTAAACTACTTAATAAATGAAATATTTAGAACTAACTAAAAAGAATTAATTTGAATAAATAAATAACATTAAATTAAATAAAAACGCCTCTAAATGATGCTTCACAAAAAAACGGGACTTCATTTAGACCATCGAATCCACCGCACAAAAAAAGGACATTTTTTAGAGAGAGAATCTCTAGAATGTAGAGAGATGAGTGGAATTGTAAGTGAGGAGAAGGGGGCGGGTTCCATTTTATAAAGTGTTAAGGCAAAGGCAGTCAGGGGTGCCTTTTTCCTTTATGTTAGGCGAAAGGTATCACCCCACCCACCGCCTTTTCCATGCCATCCATCTGAGGCAAAAGGTGGTGGGGGGGGGAGGAATGCGGCAAGCATGCTGGCGCCTTTCAACCGAACCAAAAGGCGATAGCAGGGATTCCTCTTTTCATGTCTATTTTTTTTTTAAAAAAACTAACTTACACATTTTAAAAAAATCATAAAACATATAAAGAAACTCTCAAAGGATATATCTTGAACAAAACATTCATAGGTGTTGTTATAGTTAATTGGATATAACTCGAATATCTACAATGGGGGTTCTAGTCTATAAATGAAAACTTTTCAAACAATTTTCAAGTATCTTACTTGTGTAATAGTTGAAGATAATCAATTGATGACTCTTGGTGATTTGTGACCAAAGTTTTTTTATGATCCATACACCACCACAGATTTGGATTTATTAAGAACTACTCTTTTTTAGTGTAAAAAATTGATAAAGATATACCTTTATCAAAATTAAAAAAATCATAAACGTATCTCTTTATCATCACTAAAAAACATTAATAAACATACCCCTTTATCTACGGTTTTTTTAGTTCTGGTAAAGGGTACTTTTATCAACATTTTTTTAACGCTTATAAAAGTCTATTTTTTATAAGTAATAAAACGAATTATTTTAGTGCTGATAAAAGGTTTATTTAAAGAAAAAAATATATATCATTAAAAATCATATATTAATATATATTGAAATAAATATAATATATTTTACAAAATATAATTTATATAATATGAAATATGTAATCACACATAATATATAAAATATTTAGTTGAAAAGGGTTTATAAAATAATTAATAAAAATATTAACTAAAAATTTTATAATTGATATTAAGTAATAGTCATTTAATAATAATTTTAATGTTAAAAAATTCAATAAATTAATAAAAAATCCCAAATAATTTGAAAAAAATGACCCGAACTTAAAATTCCCATAGATTTTGATCCAGATATCCATTTGAGCTCTACCACATATCAAATTGAATCTTGTGAAAATATCTACCCTAGGGTGACCGGTAAAACCATTTTCATTGTTTTTTAGTGTCAAAAAGTCCTAAAAGGTCACCAAAATTGATTTTTTTGGGTAAATTACCACAAAAGCAGGTTTACATTGCGCCACACTTTAACAACACTAAAAAAGCACTGATAAAGGGGTACCTATATCAAAGCTAAAAAAGTGTTGATAAAAGGTATGTTTAACAATGATAAAAAAATAACTCTTAAAAGTACCCTTTTATCGGCACTTTTTTTAGTGTTGATAAACGTGCCCTCTTTATCAACTTTTTTTTAACGTTGTTAAAAATACGCCCTATATCTGTGCTTTTTTAGAAGCGTTGATAAAGACCCCCCCCCCCCCTTTATCAGAACTTTTGTACTAGCAGTAATAAAGGGTATATTTAACAAATATATTTTATTAAAAATAATCTATTAATATATAAATATATTGATATTGATATAAATATAATATATAATTTTTAAATATGTTTTAGAACATGCTAAATAGGCATTTACACTCAATATATATGATATATAGTGTAAATAACTTATAGAATAATTTAAAAAATATTTTTAGTTAATATTTTACTAATTATTATCGATTAATAGTCATTTAATAACAATTTAAAGATAATAAAATCAAAAAATTAATTAAAGATCTAAAATAAGTTGAAAACATAACTCGAATTTCAAACAAGCATTACTTTTGATCCGAGTGTCCATTTAGGCTCTACCACATATCAAATTGAACCTTGCAACAATATCTATGCCCAAATGATCAATAAGAACCCCAATCAAATTTTTTAGGCCAAAAAAGTTCCATAAGGTCACTAAAACAGATTTTTAATCGGGGTACCCCAATTTTTTAACATTTGATGAAATTTCAGCCTCATTTAAGGGGGTTGTCTTATCTTTTTTGGGTAGAGACTCAATTTATTTTCAAGGATTACACTCATAAGGATATTATAACCTTGAAATTTTTTCATTTTTCATAATGTAATTTTATTTATAATTAGGTATATATTACAACTTGATTGAACAATATTCCTTAACTATGTCTCCAATTGTTTGTCACTTTGTGGTGTGATAATATTCTTCATGGCACAAGACTTCTCTTCTTCTTCTCAAGGTTTGTATGAACACAATGTGATTCTTGGAATGGAAGCATGATATATTAAACCATTTCAAAAATAATTATCACATCTTAACATTACAGTGTAACACCATCCCATGAGCCACACTTAATTCCATGCAATGATATGGACTTCTCAACACAATGTGACTATATCATAAATTACAAAACCATATTTAAGTCTTTATTCATCCATTTGTTGCATATATTTTTTCCAAACATAGGGGAATCAGGTGATGGTGGGTGATATATTAAAATTTATTTTAATAATCATTTTTTGAAACCATGAGAGAGGATCTTTCACTAAAAATTTATAATTAATTTATTTAATATCTGAAGAAATAAATGCAAGGGATTATGAACTTGCTTTTTTGATGATTGTTGATCATCCAAAAAGACCCTTTCTAATTTCCTTCATTTCATTGTGAGGATCTAAGGATAGAATCCCTCTAGCATTGATCCACACATACTTCAATGATCTCCGAGTAACACCACTCGATTACCGGGTGATAGCAGAGCAAATCGAATGTCTTGTGTTGTTCGTTTTTGATCGCTCATTCTTGGGTCTTGAATAAATCATTCTTTCACTTATAGTTCTTGAGAGGGATAGAGAAATAGGTGTTGAGATATAATTCATTGTGTGAAATATAGTGAATAAATATTTATTAAAATATTCAATAAATAAATTAAATATTTTATTCACAATCGAGTGAATAACTATTATATATATATTCATGTAATAAAATAAATTACTTATTAATAAAAAAATAATTATTTATTACCTTTTGAATATTAGAAATCATTAAAACTTGAATAAAATTATTACTTGGTCTTGAGATAATATTTTTTTACAATAATTAAATTCAAATATAATTTAATCGAGATCAAGGGAAACACTTAGTGTGTGACCCTCTATGATTATTTCTAGTTGGAATTAAGTGGGTTTGCCTAAATCCCAATATTACTATCTATCAATGGGTCAAGGAACCCACAAGAAATAACTTACTATCTCAATGATGAAAACCACATACTAACACTCACTATGTAATATAATCAATTTTTCTCAATATCTTATCAAGAAGGTTACACATCTGTGTCACAACATATATGCTCAATACGTCTTTATTTGATTATCTAAAATAAACACATTATTACACCATTACCATAGAATTTAGGGATATGGTTCAATTATAATCAAAGATCTAATATCCCATCTTCCATAAATATGGAAGTTACAAATCTTTTCCTCAACTTATCCATTAATGATATGTCACTCATGATGCACCCAATGTATCCAACTTCATTGTGAACTAATATAATCATGGTTTATTAAATACATCTAAGTATGTGAGTTATAACATGACTTAATAATAATCTTAACTTCTAAAGACCATCACACATGCTCATAAATAGGAATATCCTATGAAACAAAAATATACAGAATTCCTACTATCAGGTCCGTTATTAAAATACAATGTCTTAAAGATTACCAAGTGTGAACTTCATGAGAATAAGCCTCGTCTGCTTATGAGTACTCACACCTGATAGTCTATGTACTATGTGTCCTGTTATAGTACATTATCCAATCGTAGAACATTATTTAAGAATATTATCATAGCACATCAAGGTTCTCATCATAGCGGGGAACTGATATGATCTTATCAATGTGAATTATACTCTTGGACCTTATTACATTAGATTTGTATAGAACAGTGATCAATATGTAATTAGAAGTTGTATTGATATTAAATATATTTAATATACTTGTAATCAAAGTAAAAATATTTGTTCCAAAGATACCAACTCAAAAAAAATCTCACTTGGACTAGCACCAACTTCCTATGAACTTCAGTCCACTAGACCTCACATGATAGTCATGCTTCTACTTAGTCAAGGATTAAATCAAGGGGTCTTCCACATTGTCTTCCATGAAAATAATACTCACTACAAACTAACCTCACTAATAAATATACCTCAAGAGATGATACTTCTGAAGTATGTGCTTCATCCGTTGATGTGACCTCAACTGTTTTACAAGAGCTTCCACTGAAGTATTATCACAATAGAGTGTGATGAGATATTTACCGATAGGTATCACATCAAGATCTTGGATGAAGTTGTGAATATATAGAACTTCTTTAGCTGCCTAAAAATCCACAATATACTCGGACTATACTATAGAATTTTCAACCACATCTTTCTTTGAGTTCTTACAGCTCACAACACCTCCATTAAAAGTGAAGATGATCTTGTTTGTGAATTAATGTCATATTGATCTATTTAGAAACTAGAATATGTATATCTTATGATGGATAGTTCATCATATCCTCCATAAAAAAAGAACATATCCTTAGTACGATTAAGATACTTAAGGATATTCTTGACTTCCATCTAATTATGGTCACCTGGATTAACTTGATATCTTCATACCACACTTAATGTGTAGGTGACATCTATCCTAGTACACTGAATAACATACATTACTGAACCAATTGATGATGCATATGGAATCCTTGAAATTCTATTTATTTCTTCATGTGTCTGATGACACATTTTCCAATAAAGATGGATGTCGTGTGATGTTGGAAACAATCCCCTATTGGATTGCTACATACTGAATCATTTCAGTGTCTTATCAATTTGTGTAATTTAACTTAGGCTAAGAAACTTCTTGGATATATCACAATGAATCTTGATCCCAAAAATATATGCCACATCACCCAAATCCTTCATAGATAAGTATGTATTCAACTATTCCTTAACAGACTATATGACTAATATTTAATTTCCAATGAGTAATATGTCATCAACATATAATATTAAGAAACGACAACACTCTCACTAAACCTTTTGTAGAAATACTACTCTTATTCATTCTTTATGAAATCAAATTCCATTATGACCTCATCAAAATGAATGTTTTGTGACCTGGATACTTATTTTAATCCAAAAATGGATCTTTGGAACTTTTATACCTTGTTGGAATTTTTTGAGTCACAAACCCTTTAGGTTGTTTCATATAGAAATCTTCCTAAAGGTACTATTTAAGGAATGATATTTTGACATCCATTTGTAAAATATCATAATCATGGAAATTCATAATGACAAGTAGAATTCTGATGGATTTCAACATTGTAACTGGTGAAAATTTTTCATTGTATTCAACACCTTGATGCTATTAAAACCCTTTGGAAACCATTCACGACAGCAACAATGAAGGAGAAAAAGGGAGAAATTTATTATCCCTCTTTCAAAGGATAACACTAGAGAGAAGGAGAATGTTAACGGTGTTACTGAATCTGATGATTTAGAGCAGATTGAATATAATATTCAAGCTGAAGTGGACACGGAATTGATCCAAGAACAAGACCGTATTTCCTCTAAGAGGAAGGGTAAAGATAAGTTGGTATTGGATTCCCCCATATAGCTAAGAAGGATGTTGTGAGTATCATTACATCTAATCCTAGACAATCCCCTTCATAGAGTAGGGGTATGGTTTCTCTTTCTTTGGCATCCATTATATAGGCAACACCAATTATTGACAGTTGCAATGATGTTGATGTCCCTTCTATAGACACTATGAATCTTAATGTTATGGAGAAAAACTTCATGGAGAAAGACATTTCTGAATTGGAGAGGGAAGAGTCGGGAGGGGCTTTGAAACATGTTAAGACTTGAAAATTGAGTCGACATTCAAAAAATCATGGTCGTTGATGTGGCTGTAATGATTGAGCTTGTGCACAAGGGTGTGGCCAAAACTTTTCTACCAAGTCTTCTTCCAAGAGGCTCACTCTAGAGCAGAAACAGCTCAGGGGAAAGTATTATGTGCTCTTCAACCAATGGAACTCACAGTCAGAGTGGGAAACTACTGATGACGATGATGACTCTGATCATGATCATGTGAATGATCATGTTCTTGATTTGTATTTTTCCTTTTTGAATGTGGGCATGGCTCTTTGTTTGACCTCGTCCATCCTCTTCTCATTTTCATCTTTATTTTTCTAATAAATTTTTTAGGAGCGGGTTCGCCTGTCTCCTGAACCCTTTTGAGTATATTTTTAATTTTATAAATATAATAAATATATTTATTATAATTTTATAATTAAATAAATATTTATTTATTTATTATAATTTTATAATTAAATAAATAATTATTTATTTATTGTAATTTTATAATTATTTAAATAAATAATTATTTATTTATAATTATAACTATAAATAAATATATAAATATTTATTTAAATAATTATAAAATTATAATAACATTGTGTATTATACTTATAATTTTATAAATATATATACAGAAAAGGTTGGGGGAAAACTCCTTTATTAGTAGAGAGAAAAAGAAAATAGCAACCCATTTTGAATTGGGTTAGGGGAGAACCCATGACATGCCTAAAGGCCCAGAGGCACATAGCCTTAAAATTCAGAAGCCCAAAAGCCTAATGGAACAAAACCCATTACAAAACTCAAGGCATATAGACCCAAAATTTCCCAAATGACCAAAGGCTCATAGAACCAATCGTGAATAGCCTCATCCTCGAAGGAGACCAGATCTGGCAACAATCAAATATGAACCTCTGTCAAGGCTACCCCCACTGTCACTTACTCTCTGAGGACGTCCCTTCCACCGAGCCATCCATCGAACGTTGGACCTTCCACAGTCTCCTACCACCCGCGGACCACAGGCCATGAAAAACCATCACCTCACTACTGGAGAACCCGCTCGTGTTTTGCTGAGCATCAAATCTATAGAAGATCTAATTGCAGATACAAGCCCCTCACCAGATCCATCTTCCCTCTGTAGAACCCTCATCATCCCACTTCCTGACGTTCAACCTGCAGACCACCGCCCACCAAGACCCCGCTGAGGGCCTCCCTCTGCCACCCAAGATACACCCGCTACAACCAACCCACCACTAATATTGGGAGACGCCATAAGAACGACCACCTCCACCTGAGACGCCCAAGCGAAGCTGCCAAAAACTCCCACCCACTGACTGAGGGCCACCAAGGACGATACCAGACCACCAAATCCATTATACCCTAGGGAATCATCATGGAAGTCAGGGGACGACACCCTAACGAAGCAGAAAACCCATAGAGCTCTCAGATGAAGCCAAGATCCCCATAAATATATATAATTAATATATTTATTATAATTTTATAATTATTTAAATATTTCTATATTTATTTAAAATTATAATTCTAAATATTTGTATATATTTATAAATATATTTATTTAATTATATATATTTATAAAATTATAAGTATAATAAATATATTTATTATAATTTTATAATTAGCTATATATATATATATATGTATATATATAAGTATAAATAAATAAATATTTATTTATAATTAAAAAATTATAATAAAGAATTGTCTCAAGAAAAAGCATTGACTTCATCCAAGAGGAATGATAAGGCTAATCTAGTCTTGGCTTCGATGAATGCAGTGGGCACCAATGCCTCGAATCCTGGGTAGTTCCCTCCACTTAAGGAGCAGACCCTCATAGAGAAAGTCCTCTCTGGATTGGAAACAGAAGAATCGGGAGGGGCTTGGCATCAGGCTAAGACTTGGCAGTGATGTCTTTATCCAAAAAAATCATGGTCGAGGACGCGGTCATGGTGATTGGACTGGTACACAAGGGCGTAGTAGAATTCCCACTATGACATCCTCCAAAGAGGTCACGCTAGAGCAATAAAAACTCAGGGATAAGTACTTTGTGCTCTTCAAGAATGAGACGTCGCAATCTGAGTGGGAAACTACCGATGATGCTAATAACTCTGACTATGACCATGGGGATGGACCTGATCCTTTTGACCTGTAGTATTTTTTTTCCTTGATGGAGGGCAGAAATGATTATATGCCCTAATCCTCTCCTTTGTTTCCTTTACTTTTTCTAATAAATTTGATGGGTATGAGTTGGCTTTCCAAATTGTACCCGGACTTGTTTCATATTTTAACATTATAAGTATAATAAATATATTTTTTATAATTTTATAATTATTTAAATAAATATATATATATATTTATAATTATAACTATAAATAAATACATATTTATTTTTAATTAAAAAATTATAATGAATATTTGTTTTTTATAGTTATAATTCTATATATATATATAAATAATTATAAAATTATAAAAAATATATTTATTATACTTAAAATTTTATAAATATATATAATTAATATATTTATTATAATTTTATAATTTTTTAAATATATTTATTTATTTAGAATTATAATTATAAATATTTGTATTTATTTATAAATATTTGTGTATACTTAAAAATATATTTATTTAATTATTTGTAATTGGGACTTGTCTTAGTGGTAACCATCTTGTAATACAACATCAAAAAAACATGGGATCAAATCCAGGCCACATAAAAAAATCTGAGGATTAAAGGGGTGGTGACACCTAGCCAATACACCAAAGGCGGGCCATGAGTGGTGTGCGGGGTGTCTTGGTCAGGCGACAGAATCAAGGTTGGGGCATGCGGGGTGGCTCAGTCAGGCAATGGGAATCAAGACAGGGGCATGGTGCGGGGTGGTTCAGGCGACCACCTTTGTGGAGAATCCTCAGGAAAACAATTGTGATGGATAAAAAGTTGCAGGTGTTGGGAACCTAGGCTACATGATGTGTAATTAATTTCATGTCCACAGGGCCTTTGGACCATCAAAAAATGGGTGGGTTATCCCTTGGGGGGCTATGACCTACCTATCAGGTTGTGTGTGTTGCATTTTTATGTTTCATTGTAATTGTATCCCTAAGTACCAATAATATATATATATTTATATTTAATTATTTATATTTATAACTTTATAAGTATAATAAATATATTTATTATAATTTTATTATTATTTACACATATAAATATTTTTTATAATTACAAGTATAAATAAATATATTTATAAAATTATAATAGATGTATCTATTGTATATAAATAAACATGTTTCTAATGCCCTGGTTGAACTGAATCTGGATTTGGTAGCCAAAAGGGTGTTGATGGGTAAGAATTCTTTGATTTTCAGGCTTGTGCTTTGAAAGGGAGAAAATCCTTAGAGATGGGATGAACATTGTCAAAGGGTTTCTTTGATTTGGAGGTTTTCTGATTAGTGCTTTATTTTAATTAGTCACGATTTTTTTCATTTTTTGTTTCCCTCTGATGATCTGAAGCAACAATCTTGGAGCTATGGTTCCTTGTTTTTTAAGCCAGATACTTTCTGTATGCATGCTTGGAGCCTCGATTTCAGTTTGTCGAATGTTTGAAATGCATTTTCACATGTCTAGGTCAGAATCTATGGACTCAATTAGATCCTTTGGCATCCAAAGATACTGCACGTCATCACTACTACGATTAGAGTTATGATTCGGCTAGACAAGGATACTGAGCAGATGTGCTTTAGATACTTTTCTTGTCTGCTAGTGGAGGTAAATCTGAGTTCTACTTTAATTAATATAGTAACTCTATCCACCCCTATTTATGACACTCATCTATGAATTGAGTATAAGATGCATCATTTTTATTGTCCAGATTGTAAATCTATTGGGAATTTTGTGGAATCATGTTGTATAAATACCCTCTGGTTTAAATACAATGCAAAAGGTCACCTTTCAAGTGTCTGTAGGAATTCAGAGGTGCATGTTCAGGGAGTCTCTATCTAGAAAGATGTTGCAGAAAGTGGATCACATGTTTCAGAGACGCTAGTCACTCAGCTTGAGGATCCTCTTAAACCATATACTAAAAAGATCTACTCCCTTACTGTCGTTTCAGCTGGTAAAGTTCACATTATACATGACAATCAATCCTTCAAGGAGGCTCTATGTAAGAATTATAATGTCCCATAGGAAAAATAGGTTTTATTTTAGATAAATTTGAATGTGATATGTTTTTTCAAGAGGTATTAGATCATGAGCAGGACACTACTACACATATGCCCTTTTAGAGCACACAAATAGACTTTTAACAGTGCTAAAAAATGTTGTTAATCACAGTGGTGATAAAGGGGGACTTTATCCGCACTAAAAAGACATGGATAAATGGGGCCCTTTATCAGTGCTAAAAATAGCGCTAATAAAGGCTTAGCTGGATACAATGTGCTGTTAATATAATATCACATCTAGCAAAAACATGTAATTTTAAACAATTCTATATACAACCTATAATTTCAAACAATTCTATATATATTTAATTGAAATCATGAATAAAAAAATGTCCACCCATGGTATATACAAAAAATGCCACTATTTACATTTCAAACAATGTTTTATATAATTACATTTACAATTATGAAACAAAATTTTTAAAACATTAATATTTCAACTTTTGACGTCCGTGATCCCCTCTCAAAAAAGTCCACCCATGGTATCAGTTGCTGAACAAATTATCTCAACCTGAGCAAAATATTCTAACTATATAAGAAAAAAAATATTATGTTATAAATACTACAAATAAATAAATTAAACATTAATTAATATGAAAGAATGCATTAATAAAATGTCAATATTTAATAAAAAATACAGATATGAAGTTATACCGGTCACACCGTGCATCCTATTGAGGTTGTGTTTATTCTTATATGCCATAAATGAGTGTTGGATCATTTTCCTAAAATATTTAAACAATATGAATGTATTTGATCAGTTTTGAGTATGTCACCTGTTCTTTTACTAAAATTAATGTCAATTTTAAATAATGAAATATTTGGAGTTATACTGGTCACATTGTGCGATAGATTGAGGTGCGGGTGATTACAACCTATCGTGAATTACTAATGGATTGCTGTCCTAAATTATCAAAACAATCCGAATGCATTTTCTCAGTTTTCAGTATATCAGTTGTGTTTTTTACTTACATGTCATTTCAAACTAGAAACATGAATTATGAGTCATACTGGTCGCATCATGCGTCAGTTTGGCATGAGACTACTTCATACACATCATAAATGGATTATGAATTTTTTCCTAAATTTTGAAGACAATCAGAGAGTTTTTTTTTTGTTTTTAATGAGTGACACATTTTGAACTAAAATGTCAATTTTAAACTGATAATGGGCACTTTTATTCATATTGGTCATACCGTGCATCAGATTGTGGTGTGGTTAATTCATACACATCACAAATGACTCATGGATCATTTTCTTAAACTATCAAAGCAATCCAAATGTGTTTTCTCAGTTTTCAATATGTCACTTGTTCTTTTTACTTAAATTAATGTCAATTTTAAATAAAAAGACACACTTGGAGTCATACCGGTCACACCATGCATCGTATTTAGGTGAGGTTGACTCCTAAACATAAAAAATAACTCATGGATTATTTTCCTAAAATATCAAAACAATCCGAATATGTTTTCTTAGTTTTTAGTATGTCACTTGTTCTTTTTTACTTGCATTAATGTCAATTTTAAATAAAAAGACACACATGGAGTCATACTGGTCATATCATGCATCGTATTGAGGTTTGGTTGACTCATACACATCAAAAATGACTCATGGATCATTATCCTAAAATATCAAAATAATTTGAACGTGTTTGCTCAGTTTTCAGTATGTCACTTATTATTTTTACTTAAATTAATGTCAATTTTAAATAAAAACAATCTTGGATTCATACCGGTCACACCATTCATCATATTGAGGTGTGGATAATTCCTATACATAAAAAATGAATTATAGATCATTTTACTGAAGTATCAAAACAATCCAAATGCGTTTTCTCAATTTTCAGTATGTCGGTTGTATTTTTTACTAAAATGTCATTTCAAATTGGAAACACGCATTATGAGTCATACCGGTCATATCGTGTGTCATTTTGATGTGATACTGCTTCATACATTTCAAAAATGACTTATGAATCGTTGTCTTAAATTATCTAGACAATCTGAGTGCATCTTCTTGGTTTCAGTGAGGGGCACGGTTTGAACAATGTCAATTTTAAACTAATAACATACACTTTTGGTCATACTGGTCACACCGTGCATCATATTTAGGTGGGGTTTATTCCAAAACATCACAAATGCCTCATGTATTGTTTTTCTAATGTATCAAAAAATCCAAATGCATTTGTTCAGTTTTCAGTATGTCACTTGTTCTTTTTTACTTAAATTAATGTCGATTTCAAATAAAAAGACATACTTGGAGTGATATTGGTCACACTGTCTATTGTATTGAGGTACGGTGAATCCTACATGTCAAAAATGACTCATAGACCATTGTCTTAAAATATCAAAATAATTTGAATGTGTTTGTTTGGTTTTCAGTATGTCACTTGTTCTTTTTACTTAAATTAATGTAAATTTTAAATAAAAAGACACACTTGGAGTCATACTGGTCACACTGTGCATCGTATTGATGTGTGGTTGACTCTTAAATGTCACAAATGACTCATGGATCATTTTTCATAAAACATCAAAACAAACCAAATGTGTTTGTAAGGTTTTCAGTTTGTCACTTGTTGTTTTTACTTAAATTATTGTCAATTTTAAATAAAAAAGAGACACTTTGAGTTATACCGGTCACACTGTGCATCCTATTGAGGTACAGTTGATTCCTAAATTTCAAAAATGACTTATATATTTTTTCCTAAAGTATCAAAACAATCTGAATTCACTTGTTTGGTTTTTAGTATGTCAATTTTGTTTTTTAGAAAAATGTCATTTCAAACTAGAAACACGCATTTTGAGTCATATCAATCACATCGTGCATCGGTTTGATGTGAGTCTACTTCATCCATGTCACAAATGACTTATGAATCTTTTTCCTAAATTATGAATACAATCGGAGCATGTTTGCATGGTTTTCAAAGAGTGAGTCTGCATCCTCGCCACCATTCAAGTCCACAGATCCGAGGAAATGTGGAAGCGGCATAGCTGAAAACCCTAGATCCCGTCAGAATCCCCATTAGAGCAGAGCTCTCGAACCCGCAACATCGTTTATTTTATAAATATATATAATTAACATATTTATTATAATTTTATAATTATTTAAATATATCTATATTTCTAAAGAATTATAATTATAAATATTTGTATTTATTTATAAATATTTGTATATATTTATAAATGTATTTATTTAAATATATATATTTATAACATTATAAGTATAATAAATATATTTATTATATGTATTTATTTATAAATATTTGTATATATTTATAAATGTATTTATTTAAATATATATATTTATAACATTATAAGTATAATAAATATATTTATTATATGTATTTATTTAATTATATATATTTATGGTCAAAATGAAAGTGGCAAGCTTCAAAGGAAAAGGGGGTCACTTTGATGGTCAAAATGTAAGTTTTAACATACTACAAACTACAGGGGTGAATCTATCATTTATCAATGCCTTGCATTTGAGATAATAGCTTCATAAAAAACATCAAAGGAGATATGACATATATTGAAAAAAAACATTCATAGGTGTTGTTATGGTTAAGTGGATATAACTCCAATCCCTACAAGGCAAGTTTGGGTCACTAAATGAAAACTTTTCAGACAATTTTCAAGTATCATGCATTTATAATGGTACCACGGGATCAATTGTTGAGACTCTTGGTGATTTCCAAGTACGCCAATTTTTTTTATGATCCATAGATGCAAAAAAGCTATTGCAAAGTCATTGTCTTGGCAACAACCACTACCATAAATGTGGGTAAGGGAAGCGCTCAGGTTTTATCAGCGCCAATTAGAAAGCACTGATAAAAGGGGGGCTTTTATCAGCACTATAAAAAAGTGCTGATAAATCTACCCTTTACCAGCACTACTGTTAGCACTGATAAAGACCCCCCTTTATCAATGCTAACAAAAAGTGTTGATAAAAAGGTGACTTTATCAGCATTAATAATAGTGCTGATAAAAGTTTTTCATAGAAAATATTATTAATTTATATAAAAATATTTTAATTATATTCAAAAATAATGTTTATATATATACATTAAATAAAAAATGCATGTTTATTATGTTTATTATGTTCATGTTTTATTTATGTTTATTATGTTTATTAGTTTTAACTATATCTTTATTATATATTTATTATACTATATGTTTATAATATTATATATAAATACTTTTTAATATATATATATATATACAAATACTTATTATATATATATATATATATATTTAAATAAATTTATATTTCCAAATGAATGTGTCAATTGATGCGTAATGGACATTCATATTCATCTCATGAATATGTTCATTGTTTGCCCTAATGTTGGCCATATATATTATAGTATTATACTTGGTGTATTCATTCATTTCCTATATATATGAAGCTTTATGTTTTCATAAATACTTAAAATCTTTATAAATATATTTAAATAAATAATAAATGTGTTTAATATATTTTAAAAAAATAAATATTTAGTTATATATAATCATATACTTTTTAAATATAATATATATAATTATAATTATATATAACTAATTAAATATAAATATGTTTAAATAATTATAAAATTACAAAATATTTTTTTAAATGATAAACATATATTTATGAATACATTTTGAATATATTTATTTATAAATATATGTCTTTAATGAATATATACACAGACATAGATATATATATATATATATAAATACTTATGAAATTAAAATTAAAATTAATATATCAAGTTATTGTAGTTTTAGTAGTATTTAAATATATATATATATATATATATAATTATTTAAATATAGTATATATTTTTTAAATATATCATGAAATTATAAAAAAAAGTATACAATTAATACAGATATATTTAAATAATTATTAAATTATAATAAATATATTAATTATATATATTTATAAAATTATAAATCTAATAAATATATTGGTTATAATTTTATAATTATGAATAAATGGTATGTTTTATTAGTGCTTTTCAATTTATCACTAATAAAATTTAAAACCATAAGATTTCATAGTAAGTTATATATTTAAAGTAATTCACTAGCTTGCACAACACGCAACACCGAGTTTGAGCGCACCATGACTTACCAAACTATCCATTCAAAAAAGCGGTTATGAATAGTATTAACTTCCTTTTGAATTTTATAATCCATATAATTTTAACATCCATATTATGTGTTTCTTAGACATAATATAAGAACAAATTCAATTTTTCAGATAAAAGAAGTATTTTTCAAAAAATGCAATTTTACCACCTTTTAATGGAGAACCCTTTTTAAATCAAATATTTGAAACTTTTATATATTCAATTTAATAAAATTAAATTTTTCTTTATAATTGGGAAATAAAAATTTTGGTTTGGATAAATTTTTGGTACTTTTCTGATAACTTTCATATTTTGATGAATAATAAAAAAATACTAAATTTTAATTGAAAACAACTTTTTTAATCGAAATAATTTAAAGTGTTAAATTATTTATTTGAGTGGTTTTAAAGTATAATTAGATAATATTTTTATCATTTAATATAATTTAGGTTATTGTAAATAATTTCACATTTAAATTGGACATAAACACATGCCAATATTTTAATAGTTTTTACTTCTTAAAAACCGGTTTTCTGGTTTTTACCACGAGAATTAATTTTAAATTAATTAATGCAACTTCTATGTTTTGAATTTGGTAAAATAGACATCATTTTTGGATTCAGAATATTAAAATTAGCTTTGGGTGATTTTTTGGTATTTTTCTAAAAACTTTCAATTTTGATGAATAGTGAAAAACATTGCGTTATAGATAAAAATCGACTTTTTTATTTAAATAGTTATTTTTAATTAAAAATTTATCCTAAAATAAATACGTAATACATATATTAGTAAAATTTAAGTCATTGGAGTCATTTTATAATAAGATTATATATATATAATTTTATTGAACCATTTTAACGTCTTTTTACCCACCTTCTAGGCACATTTACCCACCTTCTAGGCACATTTGCAAATTTGAATAAAACATAATTTTACCACTTATGTGAATTGAATTTCAAAAATATGAGAGACACGATTGACATCAGTAAGTAAAATATGGTTTAATAGGATGAAAATGATTTTTGGTGAATAGTATCTTTTGAATTTTATTTACCACGGTTAAAAGTAAATAAGACAATTAAAGGTAAAAATAATATTACAATTACCCCAACACATGTCCTAATTATATTGGATAAGTTTTTTTCGACCAAAATCAACCTTAGGAAAATAATATGATCTTTTTTTATTCACTTGGGTTAGATTAGGACATTTATCTTATTTTATTTAAAGAAGAGTTAAAAGTGTTAAATTCAAATTTTAAAAACTAAACTATTTTTAATATAGGGTTACACATAAGATAAATTCAACTATAAATATTCATTAGAAAGATAAAATGATTTACTACATCATGGTATTTTATTTATTATTTTTATAAATTAAATATTTAAAGTTATTTATGACTTAATGATGAAGTAGTAATTTCCTTATTAATGAAAGATTAAAATAATTGATATTATAAATATCAAAATAAATGTAAATTGAGACTTTTGATGACATCCACAAATTTTCTAGGTGAATATGATATTTTATAGTTTATTTAATATATTTTTTCGAAGTAATCAACTTGTTATGACTTTTACAAAAACCAAATACTAAATAGTGTCAAAATTGACATAAATGAGTTTTTAAAACAAATACTATATTATTAAATGATATAATATTCCTAAAAATTTAAGGTTTGGCCAAAGGACTTACATAATTATATATATTTCATTAATGAACTACTTGGTGTTCTCTTGGAATTTTATTGTACGTTTATTAACCATATAATATAAAAATACAAGAAGACATTGTAAAAGTTAAACTATTTAACTAAGAGTTAAATCTAAAAGATAAGGTTAATATGGTGACCTAAACTTGCCTAAAACCTATTGGTTGAGAGTATTTTGAATCATCCCTACCTTATCCTCAAAATAAATTCATCAGGAGCCATTATAAACCGAAAATTATTTTATAATAAAATAATATTTAAATCTTTTCCTAAAGTGACTCTACCCTCTCTTATAAAAGGGAACTTCCCCTCCTCTCAAAATCACACCTCCAAATCCATTTGGCTCGGTCAAACCCTACTCAAATATCCTCCCAACTACTATAAATTCAACCTAGAGGCCTTAATTTGATCATAAATTGAATCTTTGGAGCCCTTTTGATCAAATCAAAAGGAATCACCCGAAGAAGAGGTAATTATTTCATCACCTCTTTCAAAGTTCTTTTCTTCTTCCACTTCCTCTTTCTTTGTTGTTTACATACCAAAATAATAACTTCAGTACCTTCTACATATTGTGATGTTATTATAAATATGTTACAACCATATTCATTATTTTATCCACCTTATGAATGAAAAATTCACCATACGTGTGTACGTATGGCTTACTGTCTCCACATCGTGGTGTAATTTTTTATTCAACACTTCATTATTTGGATGGATATAATAGTGGGTATAATTGATTTAAATAATAAATATAACATTTTAATGATTATTTATATATAATATACCATCCAATTACATATTATTTCATCATCAATATAATGATATCATCCCTCGTGTGTACGTATGACTTACCGTCTCCACGACGTGATGAGATTTATTTCCACATTCACCATTCAACGATGATTATAAATTTAAATATATTTAATAAGTATGTAATATATGAAATAATAATGCAACTGAAAATATATATGTGTGTGTGTGTGTGTGTGTGTTTATATATATCTCATTCACTTACTTCCATTCAATATGAGATGAAAAAGGAATCGGTGTTTATGCGTACGTACGGTCTACTGTCTCCATAAACGGTGTTTTCATTTCCAAAATCCATCTATTATAAATATTTATATTTGGAATATATATGATATATAAATCATTTTTTATATTTTTAAAGTATGTAAATCATGATCTATGTGACACGATCAAGAATAACAAGTTAAAACATGTACGATAAAGAAAACAATTATTACCTGAAATGTTACTTTAACATGGAAATTATTATTAAATAGGTAGTATAAAGTCATAAATGAATCATATATTATATCATAAATATTAATATGGTTCTGGTATAATTTAATAACATAGTATGGTCATTATACAAGAGGCTAAATGTACCCTCGACTAAAGGAAAGTACAAGGTAAGAGTTAATTTCTCAATCTCATTATTATCTGAGATTGTTTATGTGTAAGTTTTTTACTAGGACATAATTATTATCCATGTCCATGTTCATGTTTCAAAAAATAGTTTTTAAAAGAATTATTTTTAAGGGACTCTTTAACTAAAACGCCATTTTAAATGGTTTAAATATTTATTCTTCTAAATCATTCTCATTAATGTCCATGTTTTCAAAATGGTTTTAAGGATTTATTTATATGGACATAGAAGTTTTAAAATATTAATTCCTTTCAAAAGTTTCAAAGTGGTATGAGACACTTTTATTCAAAAATGTATTTTAAATTTCTTCCTTTATAAATTGTGTGACTTTTAAATGATTTCATAAAAAAGGGATATTCCTCTCAAAGAGTTTTACTGATCATTTTCAACTATGTCAACATCCTTTACTAGATATTATTCTTGATTGAGGTTGATGTATTATAATACAATATTTCATATTGTATTGAATGATTTATTCTATGTTTGACTGTGGATGTGATATTTTTATACCATTCATGGTTTATGGTTAAAGTATTGGCATTTCGTATGCTAGTTTTAATAAAAATATTTATGTTATGTTTCAACATTTTCATATGAGGAATGCATTTGACTTAGTAAGTTTCAGGTGGAGTCGGTTGTCGCTCCTCGATGCATCAGTAGGTCTCATGAGACAAACTAGTGTCTTAGCACAAGGTCTTGGAAAAAAATTATTTGTAGTATTGGCATGAGGCCTTGACTATGTGGTTAGGATGTCTGGAATTATGCATTCCCTCATTATGAAATTAGTTATTACATGTGATTATTCAACTATTAGAATATCCATGTTCATGTTTATATGGTAATGTTTGATTTATTTTTTCCATATTATGTTCAATTTTATGTTTAAAATGCTGTTGTTTTTATTACACATATTGCCTTAAAATTTTATAGCTTCTGCTAAATTATTTACCCTTACTGAGCATGTGATCTCACTCATTTCTTATGTTTTATTTTTCCAGGATCCCAAGAAGTGTTTTATGATTTATATTCAAGGTTAAGATAAGGGATCAATAGTGTTCTCAAAGGATTATTTATGTTGTATTGTATGTTATAAAGTGTAATGTAATGTTCATGTATGTAATCTATTTTCCATGACTACTAAACTCATCAGTCCTTTGGGACTTGATTCCTTATAATCATGCAAATGTATTAAAATAATGCATCGGCTTTGGGTAACTGGGGTTGGGGCTTTACAGTTGGTATCAGAGAAAGTTTAGTACAAACCTTAGAAACTAGATTTAGAAAAACACTGATTATATAAATTTACCTTAAGATAAACTTTTAGGGTTAGTATAGAATAACTTCCTATAATTTTGGTAATGTAGAGATTTTGTGAGTTTTTCAAGCAATACATCCATGTCTGGATACATGTAGGTAGAGGCGGATCTGGAACAGATGTACCTAGGAGTGAAAACTCTAACAAGGAGTTTCGGGCTTGACCCAGGGTATCCTAGTACATGACAACGGGCCTTGTTGTACTCTTAGTTATGACACTCCTGGGGGATTTACTTAGGATAATTCACATTTTCTTTACAAACCATTATGAAGGATGTATGAGTAAATATGTCAGCAAAGAAACTATTTTTATGATTATGAGACTAGATGTGTGAAAATCTTCAATTAATGTTGAGGATTTCTCTAGTTTTTGGATTATACATTATGATTTGATCTAACCTAGTATATTTGTCCATTTTGAAATGGAGGCCAATAGAAGGAATGAGAACTCCAGCAATACACATGATCCAAAGATTAAGAAGGATCATATCTTTCATGGTCTTAAGCCAACATTTAGAAGGGAAATAGTCTCCCACTAATTATCATCAAATGAAGAAATAGTATCATGTGTTAATAAGATAAGTAAATAATTCTCTGAGTTGTATGGATTTAAAGGGAATCCATAGAAAAAGAGGACAATAGAGAGAAATATGGATAAAGAGAAGAAAGGAAAGAAGGATTTTCCCATATGTGATAACTATGGAAAGAATCACCTTAGGAAGTGCTTGAAAGGAACGAGAGTTTGTTATATGTGTGGAGAAAAAGGACACCAAGTTCGTGATCGCAAGGGTAAGAAAAAGGTTTCAAATGTACAATGTTTCATCTGTAAGGAGTTGGGACACTACGCGAATCAATGTCCCAATCATCAGAGTATACCCTAAATGATGTTGTTGGATAATAATCAAGTTATGATACTACCGCAGATAAAGAGGAATGATTAGTGTTCTTAATTTGTTATTAAAGAATTGTGTCATTTGAGTATTATATTAATGATGTACAAGTTATAAGAATTATAAAGTATATAAGGATTGTACTGCAGTACGTTTTCATCAAGGATTTGAGATTTTGTGGTACCAAGTAAAGTGACAGAATTTCAAGTTAAACATTTTGGAAAATATATGGTTGAGAGAAAGATAAACCTTAATATGGTCCTGATACTGAGGTGGTGATTTTGGAATAAGAGATAATTGAGTTGGATAAAATATATTGGGTATTATTGACATCCTTGGAATTGATTGATGGTTTGTTTATTTCATCATTGTTGGAGTATTCAAAATTTTTGGATTTAAGGAGTATATCAAGTATTCTATAAAAAACAAGGGAGCATGAATGTATTCAATAAGTTTTTATGGTAATTTAGGGTGTTACCATGTTTTAAGAGAATACATGATGAAGGTATTCACATGTTATTATGTGGAAAAAAGAGATCTTCATTATGTTTACCTTATAAATTTTGGACTGTGAGTTTGGACAGAAGTATTTTGGATAAGTCTAAAGGTTTGAATGAATTAAGTTGGACTTTGGATACTATTGTTTAAGGTTAAAACATTTCTTAAGATTATTTTTCGATTGTTATAAAAAGGACAACCCGGAGGTCGGGCGACAACTCGTCGCGTCCGGCAAGGCCGCGAGACTTGAACTCGCAACCGAAGGGCGACAAGGGTGCATCACGTACCACTGGCCTACGTGATGTTCTGGTTTGTATAATGTAGTTCTTTTTTTTAAATGGTCTAACAGATGAATTATAAATTCATTTTTTTGAAACCCTGTATGATTATGATAAATAGAATATTTTTTTGAGTTATATTATCTTTTGTAGTGAAGGATGAGTTTGTGGTAGAAATTAGTTAAAGGATGGAATTCTACTTGTCGAGTATTTTTTTCCCTAATTCTATGAAGATATTAATTCTTAAACATTAGGGAAAGGATCTTAAAACCAAAAATATGTTATCCTAATACCTTATGTTTTGATGAACCAATGATATTTTAAGTCATCATATGTTATCCTAAATTATGAATACAATCAGAGTGTGTTTGCATGGTTTTTAGTGAGTGAGTCTGCATCCCCATCACCATTTCAGCGCACAGATTCGAGGAAATGTGGAAGCGGCATGGCTGAAACCCCTAGATCCTGTCGGAATCCCCATTGGAGTAGAGCTCCCGAACCCGCAACATCATTTCTTTATAATTATAAATATTTGTATTTAATTATATATATTTATAACTTTATAAGTATAATAAATATATTTATTATAATTTTATAATTATTTACACAGACACATATATATTTATAATTATAAGTATAAATAAATATATTAATAAATATTTGTATATAATTATAAATAAATAAATATATATATATATAATTATAATAGATGTATTATTGTATATAAATAAAATGCGTTTTTCATTTAATATATATATAAATAAACATTATTTTTGAATATAAATATAATAATTTTATATAAATTATTAATATTTTTTATTAAAAACTTTTATCATCGTTTTTTTAGCACTGATAAAAGGTAGATTTATCACCATTTTTAGCTAGTGGTGATAAAAACCCCCTTATTACGGTTTATTTCTATTACTCGCATTGGGGTTGTTTTTGATTGCATCAGCTCCATTTATCTAGTAATAAATCAACAGATCTTGATTAAACATTGTTGTTCTTAAAATATATATTTTTCATAAAATATTATAGGTAGGTTTGAGGTTTAAATGGAGATATTGCATGACAATGTATGAGACCCGGACAAATGAGCAGTGGGGAACAGAAATTGAATGAGACGCGGAGGACGGTTCGTTAGGTTTGGGGTTTAAATGAAATTTAAAGTTCATGGCGCTATCTCCATACTCCCACCTCTATATATATAAGTACAGTTACCCGGATCCGACCATTCTCCTGTGCTCGCAATCCACACATCTCCTGACCATGGCGGCGGTGACCGTGAAGCAATGGCAGATGGTGAAGCCAGCGGAAGCGACGCCGCCCGGCCATCTATCCCTCTCAGAATGGGATCTCTCTGGCTGCCTCTATCATTTCTCCACCCTTCACTTTTACCACCCACCCCGCCCCACACCCGCCATGTTTGATGCTCTGCGGGACTCGTTAGGCCGCGCGTTGGTGCACTTCTATCCCATGGCCGGTCGCCTCCGCCCCATCGGAGGCGGCCGCTTCGAAGTGGCGTGCAACGCCTTGGGGGCTCAGCTGGTGGGGGCGGAGTCGGAAGGGGCGCTCAGTGACATCGGCGACTTATCGCCGTCGCCGGCGTTGGACCAGCTAGTCCCCCGGGTGGACGCCGGGGCTCCCATCGAAGAGGTCCCGCTGCTGCTGGCGCAGCTCACCACCTTCCGCTGCGGTAGCTTCTGCCTAGGCGTCTCACTTTCTCACATCGTCGCCGACGGGAGGAGCGCCTTTCACTTCCTCCAGGAGTGGGGGAGGCTGGCTCGGGGCCTGCCGATTGGAACGCCTCCTGTGTTCGATCGAAGGGTGATCATGGAAATGGAACCGCCCCCCGCATCTGCTCCTGTCCGCTGCGCCCCATCGGAGGTGGAATTGTGCGAACCACCACGCCTCCTCGGCCAAACCGACGCATCAACGGAGAGCATGAAGAAAACCTCCATTGCCGTCCTGAGGCTCACCCAAACCCAAGCCAAGAAACTAAGGGTGGTGGCTAACGAAGGCCGGGGCCACCCCCGCCCCTATAGCCTGTACGAGGCGGTAACGGCGCACGTGTGGCGGTGCTTTTGCCGGGCGCGCCGACACGAGCACGCTCAGCCGACGGGGCTCATCGTGACGGTGGACTTCAGGAACCGGGTGCAGCCGCCGCTGCCGCGGGGATACTCTGGCAACGCGGTGGCGGACGTGTTCGCGACGGCGCTGTCGGGAGAGCTGACGGGGAGGTCTCTGGGGCACGCCGCCGGTCGAATCCGGGAGACGATCGATGGGGTGGACCATGCGTTCGTGTGGTCGACGACGGAGCGGCTGCGGCGGCGGCCGGATGTGCCCGGCTTTGAGAACCGCTTCTTCGGCAGAGAGTCAAGGCGGTTCCTCGGCAATCCCAACCAGTGGGTGATTAGCTGGCTTCGCCTGCCGTTGTACGGCATGGATTTTGGGTGGGGGGAGGAGTTTCACATGTGCGCGGCGGGGAGTGATGAGGTGGACGGCGACGTTATGATCCTGCCGGGCCGCGAGGGAGACGGTTCGCTGGCGGTGGTCGCCTGCCTGCATGCAGTACACATGGAGTACTTCAAGAGGATTTTCTACGAAGAAATAGGCGGCTGCCAAGATTGAAGGATTGAGTTGCAATCCATGAATTTAATTTTTGTCAACAAATAAAAGGTGCTTTTAATTTGTCAAAAGGTTGTGCCTCATTTTTTCCACGCCACCTTTTTGGCAAGTGCCTTTCAACCCAACACACCTCTCTCTCCACGCCTCTCCTACCTTTTGCTCCCTAATCAATTGTTTTTTTTTTTGCCCCCGCTCATCATTTTATATAAAAAAAAAATACATGTGCAATTCAAAAAAAAAAAAAATGTGCCACTTCAACCCTGAAAAAATTAGTTTACACTTCCATATACCGGCATTTGTCGGTTTATCATAAAAAAAATTGTTTATCATCATGGCGAATGCATTTGCACATTCTGTGATCCGGAAAACGACAAAGAACAATTATGATAACCGGTGCATCCAAATGCGCGCGGTACTTGGCACCCTAGATGTCATGAACATCGTGGAGAACAAATACACCGAGCCGGAATCCAAAGCATCGGAGGCTGCTCTACCAGATGTTCAAAAGGCCACTCTTCGGGTGGAACGAAAGCGGGACTGCAAAGCGAAATCTAACATTTATCAAGGCCTTGATGAAGCAACTTTCGAAATAATCACTTCGTCAAAATCATCAAAGGAGATCTCGGATACTCTTCGCAAAGCATTCCAAGGCGCCAACAAAGTGAAGCGGATTCGACTTCAATCTCTACGAGGTGAGTTTGAATCCCTATTTATGAAAACTTCTGAAACTGTTGCCAAGTATCATACTCATGTAATGGTTGTGGTAAACCAATTGCGAAGAAATGGAGAAGATATTGCTGACATGCGGGTATGTGAGAAAATTTTGCGATCCCTTGATTAGAAATTTGATTACATAGTCGTTGCCCTGGAGGAAACAAAGGACCTGGAAACTATCTCCATCGAAAAACTCATGGGGTCTCTTCAAGCTCACGAATTGAAGGTGAACCGTCGAAGCGATACCAATGGAGTGGAGCATGCCCTGCAATCAAAGTTGTGCATTAACAACTCTGAAAAGGAGCAAGGGGCGACATCTCGAAGAACCCGAGACAGAGGATTCCATGGACATCAATTTGATCCAAGAAGAGGAGGACGAGGAGGACGTGGTGGAAGAAGCCCAACTCGAGGAGGTTGTGAATATCAAACCTATACTCCACAAGAACGTGGACGAGGAAGGGGTGGATTCAACAATCGCCAACCAGACAAAAGAAGCATTCAATGTTATAATTGTAAAAAATATGGACATTATATCAATGAATGTTGGTACAAGCAACCCATGGAGAATAACACCGAGGAGGCACATACCGTCGAAGCAGAAGATTTTTTTGATGAGTCCCATGCGTTGATGGCACAAACATCAACACAAAATCAAGGTATGTGGTATCTTGACTCTGGAGCTAGCAATCACATGACAGGGCACAAACACCTGTTTACGAACCTAGATGAGCGGGCTTGAGGAGAAATTTCATTTGGAGATCTCTCGATAGTATTTGTATATAAAAGAGGTGATATTCTGATCAAGCAAAAAGACGACAATCATGCTTTCATCTCCGAAGTCTACTATGTACCCGGCATGAAGACCAACATCTTGAGCATCGGATAGCTGGTGGAAAAAGGCTTTCACATAAGCCTTCAAAATAAAGAAATGGTGATTGTCGATGACAGAGGAAGGTTGATCAAAAAAGTACCAATGGCGAAGAACCGCATGTTTCCACTCATGATCCAACCCGACGTACCACGATGTTTGGCAATGGTACGTGATGATAAAGACTGGCTATGAAATCTCAGGTTCGGGCATTTAAACATTGAAAGTTTAAGATTATTAGGAAGTAAGAAGAAGGTGAATGGGCTTCCTATCATTCAACACCCAAATCAAATTTGTGAAAGCTGCGTTCTAAGCAAACAACATAGAAACAGCTTTGCAACGAAGGCCAACTGGAAAGTTGCAGCACCACCGGAGCTAGTTCACACCAACTTGTGTGGTCCATTGAATCCAAAATCAGATGGAAAAAGGAGGTATTTTCTGACATTTATCGATGATTATAGCAGGAAAACATGGATATATTTCCTGAAAATGAAGTCAGAAGTGTTTGACGTCTTCAAAGAATTTAAGGTGTTGGTTGAAAATCAAAGCAAGCATCGCATACAAAATTTGAGATCTGATCAAGGTGGGGAGTACACCTCCGATGGTTTTCAAGAGTACCTCAAGCAGCATGGAATTCAACATCAGCTGACACCGGCTTACACACCCCAACTCAATGGAGTAGGTGAAAGGAAAAATTGCACCATTCTCAACATGGCAAAAACCATGTTGAAAGACAAAGGAGTGCCCATGACATTCTGGGCTGAAGCGACTTTGTGTGCAGTGTATCTACTCAATAGATGCCCAACAAAAAAACTTGAAGCAATGACGCCGCATGAAACCTGAAGTACTCACAAGCCAAGTGTGAGTCATCTTAGAGTTTTTGGTTTTATTGCCTACGTCAGGATCTCGGAGGCAAAACGGAAAAAGCTCGAGGACAAAGGAATGAAGTGTGTTCTTATGGGATACGGAGATCGAGCAATGGGATATCGTTTATATAATCCCATCATGAAGAAGATTATATTTAGTAGAGACGTTATCTTTGATGAAAAGGAGACAAGGAAGTGGAATCAAGATGATGATTCCAGAGAGGTACGAGTCACTTTAGAGGATGATGAAATAGTTGAAGAAGTACCATTGGAGGAACGAAGAACTGAAGAACCGTTGACACCATCATCACATACTCCGACATCTAAAGACATCGAACACGAACTCTCTCATATACTTCCTCCAAACGTTCGAAGCCTTGCAGATATATATGAGAGAACATAACCAATTGAGGAGTATGTAAATTTGTATTGTCTCTTGGTGAGATTCGATTCAGTTAGCTTTGAGGAAGCTAAAACCAAAGACATGTAGAAGAAAGTGATAGATGTGGAAATCTATCTCAGCGACACAACCAAAGACTATAAGAAAAAGGAAGGCTTCGACTATGGTGAAGTCATTGCACCGGTTGGACAGCCACCCGGATATGATGCAAAATCCCGAGTCACATGGAATATGAGTCTAAGGGGGGATGTTGGATATTAAACTCATATTCCATGGACGGTGACAAACATCCACTATAGCGATGGAGGCGTGGAGATCTTCAATGAAGGCTGCTTGGAAAATCAAGATTGGGTGGCACCTACTCTGCAGACGTTTACTTATCTCTGTTTTGGTCTGGGTTGGTCTGTGATTGTACTGGTATAAATATGTATGTTGTGTGTGTTGTATTTCGTTAGAAGAGTGAAGACATAAATATCACGCTGCTGCTATAATGGTTTTTCTTGCGATCACCTCCAGTGATCCGCATACGTGCTTCTGCTGCCCTCGATCCTCCATCAGAGGCCACTCTCCAGGATGGTCAAAATGCAAGTGGAAAGCTTCAAAGGCAAAGGAGGTCACTTTGATGGTCAAAATGTAAGTTTCAGCCTACTAGAGACAGAAGGGGTGAATCTATCATTTATCAATGCCTTGCATCTGAGATAATAGCTTCATAAAAAACATCAAAGGAGATATGACATATCTTGTAAAAAACATTCATAGGTGTTGTTATGGTTAAGTGGATATAACTCCAATCTCTACAAGGCATGTTCGGGTCACTAAATGAAAACTTTTCAGACAATTTTCAAGTATCATACTTTTATAATGCAACCAGGGGATCAATTGTCGGTGATTTGTAAGTATGCCAATTTCTTTTTGTGATCCATAGATCCAAAAAGCTATTGCAAAGTCATTGTCTTGGCAACAACCACTACCACAAATACAGGTAAGGGAAACACTTGAGTTTTATTAGCGCTAATTAAAAAGTGATGATAAAAAGGGGGTTTTTATTAGCACTAGAAAAAAACATTGATAAATCTATCCTTTATCAGCACTACTATTAGCCTTGATAAATGCCTCCATTTATCAGCGCTAACAAAAAGCACTGATAAAAAGGCGACTTTATCAGCGTTAATCATAGCGCTGATAAAAGTTTTTAATATAAAATATTATTAATTTATATAAAAAAATTAATTATATTAAAAAATAATGTTTATATAGATACATTAAATAAAAAACGCATGTTTATTATGTTTATTAAGTTTATGTTTTATTTATGTTTATTATGTTTATTAGTTTTAGTTATATCTTTATTATATATTGATTATACTATGTGGTTATAATATTATATATAAATACTTTTTAATATATATATATATATATATACAAATACTTATTAAATAAATATATATATTTAAATACATTTGTGTTTCCAAATGAATGTGTCAATTGATGCGTAATGGACATTCATATTCATCTCATTAATATGTTCATTGTTTACCCCAATGTTGGTCATATATATTATAGTACTATACTTGGTGTATTCATTCATTTCCCATATATATGAAGCTTTATGTTATCATAAATACTTAAAATCATGATAAATATATTTAAATAAACAATAAATGTGTTTATTATATTTAAAAAAATAAATATTTAGGTATATATAATTATATACTTTTTAAATATATTATATATAATTATAATTATATATAACTAATTAAATATAAATATGTTTAAATAATTATAAAATTACAAAATATTTTTTTAAATGATAAATATATATTTATGAATACCTTTTGAATATATTTATTTATAAATATATGTCTTTAATGAATATACACACACACACACACACACACACACATATATTTAAATACTTATGAAATTAAAATTAAAATTAAAATATCAATTTATTGTAGTTTTAGTAGTATTTAAATATATATATATAATTATAATTTTATAATTATTTAAATATAAAAATATATTTATTTAAATATATCATGAAATTATAAAAAAAGTATATAATTAATACATACATATTTAATTAATTATTAAATTATAAAAGATATACTAATTATATATATTTATTAAATTATAAATGTAATAAATATATTGGTTATAATTTTATAGTTATGAATAAATGGTATATTTTATCAGCTCTTTTCAATTTAGTATTGATAAAACATACATTTATCAGCATTTTTACTAGCGCTAATAAATGTTTTTCCTGATTTTATAAATGAACCCTAACTGTGTCCCCTTCCTTCCGCACCACTCAAGCTCTCGCAGAAGCCTAATCTTATGCCACCTGATCCCCCTCCTTCTCCGCTGCTTCCTCCTCCTCCTCCTCTTCCTCCGTCGTCAAGGTCGTCGTCTCGTCCTCCTCCTCCTCCTCCTCCTTTACAGACTCCTCCTCCTTCTCCTCCTCTGTCACCACTGTTGCGAGTTCGTCCTCCTACTCCTCCACCGCCGTTGCCACCTCCTGCTCCTCCTCTGTCGCCACTACCGCCTCCTTCTCCTCCTTCGCCACCGCTGCTTCCAGTAAGGGTACTCTCCCTTCTAGAGTAACTTCTAGAGTAACTTCATTTCTTCTTATTCTTCTTGAAACAATAATAGTTTCCGTTGTTTGGTTTGTCTCTTGGTTTGGTTGTTCTAGATTTTTTTTCCATATTTATTCTCAATGTTTTGTGATATGATATTGTGGTATTTTGATCCATATTGAGTGTATAGGTGATTTTGGGGTCACTTTGATATTTCGAGGTGAAAATATGAAAAGATCCCATGTTTGGGGGTTAACTCGCATGGTCTAGAAAACTATGTAAACCCCATGCAGTTGGGTCTATATCCATTGCGATGGTTTTTTTCATGGTTAGTGCATGGTTATATAACCCATGTTGTCATACCATGCACAATTATTCTCCACCCAAGATTTTTAGTTTTGGATCCCTTGCATTTTTCATTAATCTCAATGGTTCCTACCATGGGTGTGTGGTTTGATTAAAGGAGTTTTATGGTGGTTTTATATTGTTGGGTGATGTTTAAATTAATTATTCGAGCCTTGTTGTGTGGTTTTGTGTTTTGTAAAGCTGGTTTTATGTTATAGAAAATTTTATTTTTTCGATGAAAAAGTTGATTTTGGTGTTCATAAAATGTCTTGAAATGGTAATCTTCTTCTTCATTTTGAATTGGGAGATTTTTTTAATAGAATTTTTTTAACGTGTTTTGGTTTTTAAAACTAGGAATAATGGTTTCTTTGTAAGAGAAATTTTGATTATCTTAAAGTTTATAAAAAGTGTTTGATTTCATTATGGAAATTTAAAAAGAAATTAGAATCGATAGAAATGTTTTTTGAAATGATTTAAATTTATTAAAATAATTAGAATTTAAAGTGGGTTTTTATTATGAAGTAAAATGAAATATTTTCAAATCAAGTGTGTGCTTTGGGTAAAAAGATTCCTTAGACTCCTTTTTAAATGTGGAAATCTTAAGGAAATTGATTTTTGTGAGTGTTCAAATTTTAGTGAAGCATTTTTACAAGGGTTTGGATTGTTTTCAAAGAGCGTGTATCGTTAAAAATAATTAACATGGAACTTTTATAGAAGGGGTGTTGTTTAAAGAAGATTGAACATATTTAAAGACTTTTTTGTATGTTTTGGGATCAATAAATTTTGTGTATTTGATTTATTTACTTGGTGTGCATTAAGATTCTTTATTTTAGCTTGTGAAACATGAATGAAATAAATTTATATTTACTATGTGGTATTTTCTCCTCTCAAAAAGGTCTGGAGAAGATTTGAAGAAACATCCCCTAAGGTGAATTATTTTCATGAATATGTATATCTATTTGGGTTGTGGGATTTACCCAAACTTCAAATGGGGTGGTGAATCCAGATCATCATTTTCTTTAGGGTTTCTTAAATTTACATCATTCCTTACATGGCTATTAAGGTCCTCCTATGTTTGTGAAGTGGTTAGGTTATTTTATAGAATCCCTTGAGTTAAATTATCCAAAGTGGTCTAGGGTGGTTGTTTATTTTGGAATTTGTGCTTGTTGAGTGGGAATGTCTTGTGGCTTTGAGGTAAATTTTATTTTATGTATTCCTTGTTGTTTTTTGGTTCCTCTTATGTGAGGGCTTATTTATAGAGGTTGTGAATATTCATTAGTGTTTTATTATTCATTGTTTTTTATCTTTTAGGGTTCACCACGAGATGACGCTCTCGTGATGTAATGTCCTAGATCACCCCTTTCCTTCAATTTTGTGACCCAAGGTTATATTCAATGCATAAGGATATGGTAGGAACTACATAAGGGTAGAATCTAATGGAAAATAATTCATATGGGTTACCCATGAATACAAAATGATATGAAAGGATTTCATTAGAGTTTTTAAGGGAACCTTGGGTCTACATATGGATTAGAAAGAGCTGTAGAAGAAACCCTCTCATAAATATGGAATGCCTCGATTATGTTTGGAAATAATCCACTAATGAAATTTAAGCCCACATTATCCATTCTCGGTGTGGGAAATAGGTAGTATATGAACGTTACCTATGCTATAAAATAGAGCACAAAAGGATCAAATGTGTTGGGGTTGGAATGACATATTGACCAATAGAGGAATCCCAAAAAATTGGGAGGCTGGTTAGGGAAAGACTCTAAAAGAATGAATTTATTTAATGGTATGTATAGTTACTTGAGGGGGTAAGGCCGAGGGAATTTGAATTCTAGTAGAATAAATGAGAGTGGAAAAATTACGCCACCGTGAATTGGGAACATCATGTGGTATGTTAGTATAAGTGAGGGTTAAAACTTTATAGAGGATCACCATGAGAGCGTTAAGCATGGGGGAGGGGACCCAATAAAGGGGGATCTAACATAATATATTAAGTATGGTTGTGAAGTTAGGACTGATGTTTTTATAGTTTAACATAATGTATAAAGTGTCTCTCTTGGGATTTATGTCTTAAAGAAAATGCCTAAGTAGCTCTTTTAAAATGATTCAAGTGTTTTGAAATGTTTCTTAAAAAAATTATATGTATTCAACATACCATTTTTTAGTTTTAAATAACTTTAAATGGTTTAAAAAATTAATTGGTGTTTTGAGAAAGGATGTTTATAACTAATTGGTTTATTTTAAAAATATTATGTTATTTTAAAGAGGAATATGTGTAAATGGTTGGTTTTTTAATGGGATTTCAACTGTGATTTTTAATGAGATTTTAACTGTTATTTTCAAAGAGTGTGATTTTTTATAAATAGTTTTTTAATGGGATTTCAACTGTCTAAATGGTTTGTCTAAATTAGTTCTTTTTTATTTTATAAATACTTTTAAAAAGAGTGTGTTATTTTAGCCTTGGTTAATTTTTATATCAGCATTTTGTGTATTTATTTTGTTAAATATTAATATCACCAAATCAAATAGGATGGATATGAATAAAGAATGGACGAATGCCAATTTTATGACAAAAGAGTATGAATATGGAGTCAAAGATTTCATCAAGTTTGCAAAAGATCATGCATAAGATCCTTCTCAAATTATTTGTCCGTGTTTACACTATTGTTATTCAAGACAAGTTAGTCCAAAGGAGTTAGAAGAACACTTAATCTATCGTGAAATAGATCTAACTTATAAATGTTAGAATAAACATGGGGAAAAAGAAAATGTTGCTAGTGACTAAGATAACATTATGTTTTATGGATCATTTGATATGATTACAAGTGCAGAAAATGAAAAAGACCATATCAAGGATGTGATTACAGATGTGCATGATGATGAAGACCAGATTAAGGAAATGATAAGGATAATTAAAGATGAACTTTGTGATCACCCAAAATTGTTTGAGCAGTTAAAGAGTTGTGTAAATATGTCATTGTATGATGGTTTTACTAAATATACAACATTGTCAGCCATACTAAAGCTGTATAATTTGAAAGAATACAACAGATGGAGTGATTCCAATTTTAAGGAATTACTTGATCTCTTGAATGACATGATCCCAGAAGATAATGAGCTCTCGAGCCAAATATACGATGCCAAATGAATGCTACGCTCGATGGGTATGATCTCTTATAGAATAAATACCTTCCCGAATGACTGTATACTATTTTGTAAAGACTAAAAATCACTTAGAGAATTCCCAAAGTGTGTTGCTTCTCAATATAAGAAAGATGAATCCAGTCCTACAAAAGTTTCATGGCACTTTACAATCTTTCCAAGGTTTAGGAACCTATATAGAAGTGAGGAGACTGTAGGGTAATTGACGTGGCACACAGAAAGAAGAAATAATGATGGAAAACTATGACACCTAACAGACTCTCCTCAGTGGAAGAGAATTGATCATGAGTATCCTAACTTTAGAAATGATCTGAGAACCTTTGTCTTGCATTATATATAGACTCCCTCAAGACACAGACCCCGAAGATAGCTAGAATAAAAAGATTGGAATATGGAGGTTTTTGTGTTGAAGCAGACTCAGATGAAGTATGCCAAAGAGCACAAATATGTAAATTTTCCATTATGGCTCGCATCGCGTATGTCAAAGCTAAAAAACCATGGCCTTACACTAATTTGAATCCATGAATTGCTTCTTGCTGGGGTTTTTCAAACTGAAAATTATTTCCAATTGGTAAGGGTTATTTTCATATATTATTTACTTCGTAAGAGGACCTCGATAGGGCCTGGAAAACTGGCAATTTGAATCTCAAATCAGGGATCCTTTGCTTGTTTGAATGGGATGCTGCTTTCAACCTAATTTTTCACGGGAACAACAAAGCACAAGTTTGGGTTAGATTGCATAACCTAAATTGGTTTTACTGGCACCCACAAATTCTCATTGACCTAGAATCCTGTATTGGATCCCCACTGAAAGTGGACCAAATAACCTTAAATGGAGACCTTGTCCTCTATGCTAGAGTGCTCATAGAGGTCAATATTGAGAACAAACTGCCCCCTCAATCACTTTCAATGCTACTACTTATAAAACTGAAGTTAAAGTCATGTATGAGAGGCTTCCACCTACTGTGAGTTCTATAAATTGGTTGTTCATACTGTCCATAACTGTAGGTTTGTGCAAAAAACTCCCCCTTCTCAGAACCCCAATGAATGGACATAGGTTAGGAAAAATAATAGGGGAAATGAAAATGTACCTGAAAAACCTGAATCTTCCAAAAGAAAAAAGGAGAAATGGGTTGTAAAAAACAACCCATTTGAGCAACTGATTCCTGAAAAAGGAGAATCTTGGGCTAATATGGTTGATTAACAAGATTCTGAAAACCTTAAACAGATCCTTCGAAATGACCTTGAGGTTGATATATTTGAAATTGTATCACATCCCAAAGCATCCCCTGGAAAATCTGAATCCCCTTCAGAGGATATTGTCCTTATTTTAGGCACACCTCTGAAGGAAACAAGATTGGACCCCGCCGAATAGACCTCCCTGCTGAAATTAATGCACTCTGCCACACTGGAAACTCAAAACAGTACTTCTGAAATTGGTAAATCTGCACCATTTAAACAAGACTGCAAGTCTGACATGTTGATGTAGGGATCCAAAATGGCTTTGTTGTCCTCTTCTATCAAGACTCTGGACAATGATGAGAAAAATAAGATGGATAGATCCACTCCTCTTGATGTACAAGACATAATACAAGATGCTGAGAACAAAATATCTGCACTGGCTACAACTACATGCAAAATGACTAAGCTAGATGCTAACAAGCAAGGTGAGACTAGGACTGAAAATGTTTCGGTTTCTACTTACACCTCCTTGGCTCCCCCCTTTCAACACAGGTAGAACATGGTAATAAGCACAAGAACAACACCACGGGAGTAGTAACCAGATCAAAGGCTGCAGCCTCTAAAAATAAAGGGGACAACCCCACAAAAAAGAGGTATAAATGAATGTTCTTTTCTGGAACTGCCAAGGGATAGCAAACAACGACACAACCAATGTTTTGAAAAGATTTATTTTTACCCACACACCAAAACTGTTTGCTATCTCTGAGCCCAAAATTAATTTTTCTTCTAGATTTCAACATGCCTGTCCCCCTGGTTAATCCTTAGTAGGGGATTTCACTAATCACCTCCCAATTGAATCCTTATGGGTTTTTTCTCACTCTTCCCTTCAAAATGTCAACGATTTTAGAACTTCAAATCAAGATTTTACTTGTGATTACATGTTTGAAAAAACACATGTTTTCACTACTTTTTTCTATTCTTATAATAGATATCAGGATAAAAGATCTCTTTGGACTAAAATTACCCATCTTAGTATCTTGATTCAAAAACCCTGGTTTATTGTTGGGGACTTCAATGCTATTCTAGATGCTAGTGAAAAATTGGACCTGCCACATGCTTACATATATTCTATAGAATTCAAAGAGTGCATTGAACATAATAAC
Source organism: Viscum album (assembly GCA_963277665.1). NCBI lineage: Eukaryota > Viridiplantae > Streptophyta > Magnoliopsida > Santalales > Viscaceae > Viscum > Viscum album. The sequence continues at coordinate 1,939,927,203 of OY728123.1, read as the reverse complement.
CTTATAGAGATTAACCTAAGCGGTGCTAAGTTTACTTGGTACAAACATCATTATAACAAGTCTGTGGCTAGAAAACTGGACAGAGCCTTCACTAACGACCTTGCACTTGATAAATGGGACAAAATTTCCAGTATCACCCTTAACAAGATGGATTCTGATCACCACCTAATTCTGGTTAGTTTCTCCTACAACCGTATAAAACCTAAGTATCCTTTTAGATATAACAATGCCTGGTCTTCTGACATAGATTGTGCAAACATTATTAAAAAGCTCTTGGACTAACATGAATGAAAATAATGATTCTTTTTCCTGTCCTATAAATCTAAAAATTCTAAAACAAATCCTAAAAAACTGGTGTAAATCAAAATCAGATGAAATAGATAATAATATTTCCACTTTATAAAAATATCTTAATCAAATTCAAAATCATAACACCTCATCTAATTTTTCCCAAAACCCCCACCCCCAATATGAAATTAATATTTCTTCCAAATTGATTACTATCCTTAACTTAAAGATAACCTAAAGATGAAAATATTTAAAACCAAATGGCTGAACTATGGGGATAGAGACACAAAATTCTAAAATTCTCTTCAAAAAGTTAAAAAAGATTGTAAACCTCTCTCCTATATTAGGGAAGGGGGGAAAATGTTTGACACTGATGAAAGAATTTGCAACCATGTGGTCACTAACTTTCACAATATCTTCAATGGACCTAATATTGATAAAGATATTCGACCTTAAGTTATTCCTATTATGGTTACAGATGAGGATAATCTTTTACTTAATAATGTCCCACTGGATCAAGAGATTAAGGACACTATCTTTAGTCTTAACACGGATGGTGCCCCAGGTCCGGATGGATTTAATAATGGGTTCTACCAGCAACATTGGGATATCATTCAGGATGATATATGTTGAATGGTTAAAACTTTCTTCTCTAGAGGCATTCTTTCTCATGGACTGAACTCTCAATTCCTTTTCCTTATTCCTAAATTAGAAAATGATGATGAAATCAATCATTTCAGACCCATCACCCTTACAATTTTTTTGTTTAAAATTATCACCAAATTGATTTCCAACCGTATCTCTGATATCAGCAATAAAATTATCTCATGGAATAAATTTGGTTTCATCAAAGGCAGATCTATACAAGATTGTATCTGTTTAGTCTCTGAATCCACTAACATGTTGAACAGAAAAACCATAGGTGGGGATGTTTCCATTAAACTTGATATAACTAAGGCCTTCGATACTATTGATTGGAACTTTATTTTTAAAGTGCTTAGAAATTTTGGATTCAATGAGACCTTTATCAACAGAATTAGAACTATCTTTAATTCGGCTCATATATCTATTCTTCAAAATGGTACACCTAGAGGTTACTTCAATTGTTCTAAAGGGGTCAGGCAAGGAGACCCCATCTAATCCATCCTTTTCTCTATTTCTGAAGAATACCTTAGTAAACTCATATCCCAAGCTATTGGAAATGGTAATATTAAGCCCATCCCCACTTCTAGGAACGTGAATGCCCCCTCCCATTTTCTATATGCTGATGACATAATCCTTTTTTAAAAGGAGACAAAAGAAACCTAAGAAACCTTAAAACCATCATCTCTCACTATGAAGATGTTTCTGGTCAACATATCAATTGGCTGAAATCATTTATTTATTTTGGAAAAAACTATCCCCCTGGTCGGAAAAATATCATTACGAATATGCTTGGTATTAAGGAGGGCTCTATCCCCTTCAATTATCTTGGTGTTCCCATTTTTTGGGGTAGACCCTAAGCGGTTCATTTCTATACCATTGTTGATCAAACTCTTCAATACCTCTCCTCTTAGAAAAGAAAAAATCTCTCAATGGTAGGGAGAATTTGTCTTGTTAAATCCAAAATTGTTTCTAAACTGGTCTATTCCATGATGATCTATAAATGGACGACTAGTCTCTTAAAACACATCAACGTTGCCATTAAAAAATTTGTCTAGACGGGAAGCACTATGGAAAGGAAATTAGTTACCATACCTTGGTCCACTTGATGTAATCCTATTGAAAAAGAAGGTATTAGAATAAAAAACCTCACTAACTTTAACCAGGACCTTCAGGTGAAGCTCATGTGGAATCTCATTTGTAACAAATCGCCTTTCATGGACTTCCTCATGGCTCGTTTCCTTGAAAAAATCTGAAGCAACACACATATTTATTTCACATCCTCCATATGGCCATCCATTAAATGTACCTTCAACTCCATTATGTCTAATGCTAGATGGATAGCCAACAGAGACTTGAATTTGAATTTTTGGCTTGATAACTGGACTGGCATGCCCTTGATTTCCTTGATTTTTCCTCACAACTACCTGTACATACAAGTGACACCATTAAAAACATCATGAACATGTAAAATATTCCTTTTCCTGAAGAGATTAAAAGTATTATATAAAATTACCATTTCTCTATTAATGATGATTTTTTGATCAGGGAACCTTCACATAATGGAATGCTTGACTTGAAGAGTTTCTACAAACATTTGTACATCAATGATATGAACAACTTTATCTAGCTTAACAACTTCAATAAATCCTAGATTAAACCTTCAAGATTTACTGTTTTTTGGCGTATTTCTCATGGTAGAATTCCAACCGACTCTTGTCTACAAACTTTTAGAATCAACCTTTTCTCTAAATGCTGTATGTGTAACCAACATCGTGAAGATATTAACCATATTTTCCTTTCTTGTGATATGGATACTGCTCTTTGGAACTATATATTTGACATATTTGAATGCAATTGGTTGTTTTTTAGTTCTCTAATCTCTCAGGTTCAAAAATGTTTGGAGAAATCCGACTCTCAGCAAATCAAGAACCTCTTTATGGCAGCAATTGTAGAGCTTATGCATGTGATCTGGTATGGTAGGATCGAATATACCTTTCACAATAGTTCATTAAATCTTAAGGCATGGAAAATGAGAATTCTCATTGCTACCTGAGAAGCGGCCTTGATACAAAAGGATCGATGTAACAACTCGGTTAGAGATTTGGCGATCCTGCGACGTCTTGGGATTGTAGGTAAATATCCTCGCCCTAAACTCATTCTTGAAGTTTTTTAGTAGCCCCCCCTACAGGATGGATCAAAATCAACATAGATGGTGCCTCTAAAGGTATCCCAGGCCCAGAGGGTTGTGGAGCCATCTTCAGAAATCATCTGGATCAAGTTCTCGGTTGCTTCTACGGATCATGTGGTACCGCTACCTCCCTAGAAGCCGATATGCTCAGCGTCATTCATGCGATCTCGTTTTCCAAGAGGAATAACCAAAACAATATATGGATTGAAAGCCACTCCTCCACTATCATCTAGGAAATCTGGAAGGGTACCATCCACCTGGCTTGGAAACCCACTTCTTGCTGTATTGACTATCTGCACTCACTCTCATCCCTCAACTTCATTGCTACGCACGCTTACCGGGAAGCGAACAGAGTTTCTGATGCCCTTACCAACATGGGCGTTGATAAGGACACTACCTGGAGATATGATCTTCCCCTTGAGCTTCTTCCTCTTTATATGTGGTATGTAAAAAAAATTCCTTCCTTTCGACTTGTGTAACCCCTTTTTTTAATAATAAATTTCGTGTTTTGGTCTTTGACCAGAACACTACCTTTTTTTAAAAAAATTGAAATTATTGTGGGATTCATGTGTTACGATTCATGATGCTTACAGAAATAAAGATTTCACATTAAGGGCCATGCTGTACGGGATGATAAATGACTTTTCTTATTATGGAAAATTTTCAGGATATAGAATTAAAGGAAATCTTTGGTGTCCCATCTGCGAACAAGGTACACAATCAATTAAGTTGAAACATTCATAAAAAAATGTGTTTCTAGGACATAATAGATTTCTACCTCGATGACATAAGTATCGATCTTGGACGACATCATTTGATAGAATTTCAGAAGAACATACACCACCATCTCCACTAATAGGTGATCAACTATTTGAGAAAGTTAAATATGTAGACACTATTTTTGGTAAACTATTTTCAAAAAACATTATGAAAAACGGTTGGAAAAAGAAATCAGTTTTTTTGAATTACCATACTAGAATTGTTTGTACGTCATACATTTTCTTGATGTTATACATGTTGAAAAAAAATGTATGTGATAGTGTCATAGGAACTTTGTTAAATTCACCTGAAAAAATTAAGGATGAAATTAAGTCTAGTTTGGACATGGTTGATATGGGAATACGAGAAGAGTTGGCACTAGTGAAGGGTGAAAAATGAATATTTCTTCATCCTACTACTTACACAATTTCTAAGAAGGAGAGATATCACTTTTGAAACTTTTTGAATGACGTAGAGGTTCCAGAGGGGTCTTCATTGAATATCAAGAAACATCGTGTCAATGCACAATTTAAAGTTAAAAGGTCTAAAATCACACGACTAACATGTTTTGATGAAATATCGAATTCCTATATCTTTACATTTCATTTTTCCCAAGAATGTCTATCATACATTAACAAAGATCTATTTCTTCTTAAAAGATATATATAGAAAAATTATAGACGTAAATTTCTGACTATGGAAAGATAAATTATTATCATATTATGTTAATTGGAAGTTTTTTTCCCATCGACATTCTTTGATATGATGACTCACTTGGTGAGAGAGATTCAACTATGTGGTCCTGTGCACTATAGATGGATGTACCCACATTGAACAATATATGAATATTTTGAAATGGTATGTCAAAAATCGAATTTGTCTAGAGGGTTGTACTGTGGAGCGATATATTATTAAGGAATCCATTGAATTCTGTACCGAATACTTGTTCAGTGTACAAAGTATCAGTCTATCAAAATCTCATCACACTGGGTGACTTTCAGGTGAAGGAATTTCTGAAAAGGAGGTTGTCATAATCAATATTACAGATTGGGAGAAAAAATACCTTTACATTTTTCATAATAGTTTAGATATTGACCCATATGTTGAAACCCATGAAGAAATTCTAAGTCATTTGATTCCATCAAGGGATGAGAAATGGATATCAAATAAACATAATCAACAGTTTATATGATGATTTTAGGAACATATTTTGAAGGAGTTAGATACAAATACAGACTCAATTTTAGAAAGAATTCAATGGCTAGAATGAGGACCAAGTGTGTACGTATTATCTTACAATTATTATGTAATTAATGGTTATATATTCTATACTAATGAAAATGATGAATACAATACCAGAAATAATAGCAGAGTTACACTTGTGGCTGAAGCAATGCATGTTTCTAGTGCTAATGAAAGAAATCTAATTTTTTTAAATATGTCATACTTTGGAATCATCAAAAAAATATGGGATTTGGATTATACAACATTCCGAGTGCTGATTTTTTAATGAAAGTGGGTTGATAATAGAAGTGCTGTTAAAATAGATGAGTTGGGATTTGTGAAAGTTGACTTCAGTAAGGGTACAAAGATGAATCATTTATAATGGTATCATAGGCAGTACAAGTATTTTATGTTCCAGATCCTGCAAACCAAAAATAGTCAATTGTTTTGTTATCTACCAAAACTATTAAAGAGTAAGATGAAAATTCAACAGAGGATGGAACTTTAATTGGGACGTCACAATCATTTCACAGTGTTCCCAATGTAGACAATTTTTTTATATTAGAAGAGACCACAATGAAGGGATTTGGATAGTTGATAGAGGGGTCAAATCCCTTAAACCTTTTTTTAAAAGAGAGTTCAATAATCATGTTATATTTTTTTTCTAATGTACATCGTGTTACTTTATGTTAATATCTATTCACTGTTACTTTTATGTTATCCAAATTAAATGTTAAACCACTTTTGCAGATAATGAATTCTATAGGTGATGATGATCCCAATCCCTAGTCACAACTAGTTTTCAACCTGCCACTACTCACAGTGTAGAAAAACAACAGGTTTCTCAACTTTTTGCCTTATGTTAATATCTATTCGTTGCTGGTTTTATGTTATGTAAATTAAATGTTAAATCAATATTTCAGATAATTACTTCTTCATGTGATGATGATCCCAATCCCCAAACACAATAGGTTTCTCAACATACTACTACTCGTAGTGCAGACGAACAACATGCTTTTGAACCTGTTTTTGCTCCCAGTGCAGAGGTACAACCACCATCTGCACATGCCAATGCTAGCCCTCCGGAAACAGAGAAACATATTAATGATGGTGGATCTGAGGAAATGAAAGGTGATAAAACACTGGTGATGCAGAAAAAATAGGAGCAACATAGTTTCAAAGTATTTTAAAAAATCATTAAGGATAAAGAGAAAGGCATCAAATAAGAGATGGTATGGAATAAGAGGGGCCAACATGTTAACCCCAACAAGGCCATGTTCAGTAGTTTCATTGGAATCGTCACTCAACAATGTGTGGAGATTGATGTAACTTCATGAAATCATGTTGTGGCTGAGATTAAGACACTGATGTGGGGAGATATTATGGTAACATTATGATATCATTTTTTTTTAATTTACTAAAAATTAAATAATGAAACATTGACTTACACTTCATCATCTCCTTCAAAGTGCATTTATAGTATATGACTCACAAAAATACTATGTCTTAAGGGTTTTTGGATGTATTCACAGGGGTTTTCACACACTTTTAACGAAATATATTCTTAAATATGCTAAAGGGAAAATAAAACTACACCCACCTATTATTTATGCACACCTGATAACCCAAGAATCGTGGGATGTGTTTACTGGTCGTCCTACGAAGTAGTGTTTTTAGGTACATTGTGTCTCGTAATATATTGTTTGATGGTACATGTATTCATAACTTTGATTGATAGTGTTTTATTTATGAAACAAAAACTGAGTGCTAAAAATAAACAATGAACATCAAAACCAGTGTACCCCTACTGTAAAGCAAGGATGGGGTACGCATCACATTAAAAAAAATTGGGACATATTTTTAAATATACCATAATAATTTTATGTGACATAAAACAACACAATACTTATGTTATTTTGTTTATATGTAGCTTGAAGAGTCAAAATCCAATGCCATGTCCATCCCACACCATGTTCTATGGAAGGAGGCGTGTGTAACTAATATGGAAAACTAATAGATGAAAACACACAAAAAGTGTGGGAAACATGTGTAAGTATGACATAATAAAAAAATTCTTTAAATCGCTATTACATAAAAATGATTACTTATTTTTCTATATTTTCTATCTGACATAGTCATAAGAATCAAAAAAACCCACACCGGATGCAAAAATACTTTCAGTGGCCTTGAAACATCCAGAAAAGTATGGCCGCGTTAGAGGCGTGGTTTTTAGGGTGAAACCCTAAACATATTTTTGAGAACAAACAAGCGAATGATCAAACCGAGGAAATGAAAAATATGAGAGAAAAATTAGATACATTTGAAGAATAATTAAAATGCTAGAGAGCGATGATAACAAGTTTGATGGGGGGGGGGGGTAGGAGAAGAAATAACTAAAGAAAAACCCATGTGTGAAGATCCCGCCCCACCCCCACCAGTTTTTAGGTGAGCCATTCCCCTAAAAAAAATTCTTAAATGTGGTAGTCAATTTTATAATAATTTTTTCTGTGAAATATAAATCATATATACACTAGACACTGATACCTTTCCTGTATTGATATTCTACAGGGTGAAAATGATTATGATTTATATCTATCAAAACCCACCCATCAACTTGTAGAGAGGGATACAATGTTCAATATCTAGAATGACATGATACACAACAGAACACTTTTGACAGGTCATGTAAGAGTGTCAATTACTTTATCCCTAGAGTTGAGCACTGAGCTACCTATTCTAATTGATGATGCAAATATGCATATGGTCGAACAAGCTCTTTGAAAATTCATCGCATGGCCATCACATCTTGTAAGAAAACATATCGAAAAAGAGTTATTTATTTCCAATTTAATTTTCAATAAAAACATTAAACATTAAATCCAAAAAGGTCTAAATCGATGCATGTTATTAAAAATGGACAAAGGGAAGGGGGTGAAACGAAAGTTCAGTTCAAAACCATCTCAAGGATCAACCAAATGATCAAAAAAATCTACCAAATCACCTTAAACCCCATTCTATATCCACATTTATTATCATTGAAGGCTCATGTGGATATGAAGTTGAAAGATGATGGTACTCACATAATTGATTTTGAAGAAAATATGTATGGAGGGGAAGATACAAACTTAATTGGAACTTTAGGAAAATGATCTAAAAGTCATTTGTGACGTGTAGGAATCACTTACACCTCAATCCGATGCATTGTGTCACCGATATGACTGCAAATGTGTCTTGTTATTTAAAATTGACATTAATTCAAGTAAAAAAAACACAACTGATATAATGAAAACCGAGAAAATGCATTTAGACTATTTTTGATACTTTAGGATAACAATCCATGAGTCAATTGTGACATTAAGGAATCAACCCCACCTCAATCCTGATGCACTGTGTGATCAGTATGACTAAAAGTATCCGTTATGAGTTTAAATTTGACATTTTAGCTCAAAACATGTCCCTCACTGAAAACCATGCAAACATGCTCTGATTGTCTTTCAAATTATGGACAAAATTTTTTAAGTCCTTTGTGATGTGTATGAAGTATTCTCATGTCAAAATGATGCACTATGCAACCGGTATGACTCAAATTGCTTGTTTTCAGTTTGAAATGACATTTTAGTAAAAAAACACAAATAAAATACTGAAAATCAAGGAAATTCATTTCGATTGATTTGATAATTTAGGAAAATGATATATCAATAATTTATGACATGTAGGATTCAACTACACCTCAATAAGATGCACAATGTCACCATTATGACTCCAAATGTGTCTTATTATTTAAAATTGACATTAATTCAAGTAAAAAAACACAACTGACATACTGAAAACCAAGAAAATGCATTCTGATTATTTTGATACTTTAAGAAAATGATCCATGAGTCAGTTTTGATGTGTAGGAATCAACCCCACCTCAATCCAACAAACGGTGTGACCGGTATGACTAAAAGTGTCAGATATCAGTTTAAAATTGACATTTTAGATCAAAACATGTCACTCACTGAAAACCATAAAAACACACTCTGATTTTCTTCAAAATTAAGGAAAAAAATTCTTCAGTTATTTGTGACGTGTATGAAGCAGTCTCACATCAAACCGACACACGATATGACTGGTATGACTCAAATTACATGTTTTTGGTTTGAAATGACATTTTAGTAAAAGAAGACAATTGATATACTGAAAAATGAATAAATGAATTCAGATTGTTTTGATACTTTAGGAAAAAAATATATCATTAATTTTTGACCTGTATGAATCAACCACACCTCAATACGATGCACGGTGTCACCGATATGACTCCAAATGTGTCTGGTTATTTAAAATTGACATTAATTCAAGTAAAAAACAAAACTGACATACTAAAAACCAAGAAAACACATTCGGATTGTTTTAATACTTTTGGAAAATGATCAACGAGCCAGTTTGGATGTGTAGGAATTAACGCCACCTCAATCTGATGAATAGTGTGACCAGTATGACTAAAAGTGTCTGCTATCAGTTTAAAATTGACATTTTAGCTCAAAACGTGTCACTAACAAAAAACCAAGAAAATAAATCTAATTTTATTCAAAATCAAGTTAAATGATTATTCAATAATTTGTGATGTGTATGAAGTAGTCTCACATAAAACCAACTCATGATGTGATTTATATGACTCAAATTTCATGTTTTTAGTTTGAAATGACATTTTAGTAAAAAAAAAATTGACATACTAAAAACTGAGGAAATGCATTCCAATTGTTTTGATACTTTAGGAAAATGATCTATCAGTCATTTTTGTTTTGTAGGAATAAACCGAACATCAATCTGACGCACGGTTTCACTACTATGACTCAAAATGGGTCTTCTTATTTAAAAGTGATATTAATTCAACTAAAATACACAACTGAAATACTGGAAATTGAGAAAATGCATTTGGATTATTTCGGTACTTTAGAAAAATGATCCATGAGTTAGTTGTGATGTGTAGGAATCAACCCCACCTCAATCCGACAAACGGTGTAACCGGTATGCCTAAAAGTGTCCACTATCCATTTAAAAGTGACATTTTAGCTCAAAACGTGTCACTCACTAAAACCAAGAAAACACACTCTGGTTGTATTAAAAATTAATGGAAATGATTTTTTAGTTATTTTTGACATATAAAAAGTAGTCTCAAGTCAAACCGGTGCACGATGAGACCGATATGACTCAAATTTCATGTTTTCAGTTTGAAATGGCATTTTAGTAAAAAAACACAACTGACATGCTAAAAACTAAGGAAATGCATTACAATTGTTTTGATACTTTAATAAAATGATATATCAGTCATTTTTGATGTATAGGAATCAACCACACATCAATAAAACACATAGTGTCATTATTATGACTCCAAATGTGCTTTTTTATTTAAAATCAACATTAATTCAAGTAAAAAAACACAACTGACATACTGAAAACCAAGAAAAAACATTTGTATTGTTTTAATGCTTTAGGAAAATGATCCATGATTCTATTGTGATGTGTATGAATAAACCCTACCTCAATCTGAAGAATATTGTGACCGGTAGGACTAAAAGTGTCTGCTATCAGTTTAAAATCGACATTTTAACTCAAAAAGTGTCACTCACTGAAAACCAAGAAATTCACTCTGATTGTCTTCAAAATTAAGGATAAAAATTCTTAATTCCTTTGTGATGTGTATAAAGAAGTCTCCCATCAAACTAATGCATGCTGTGATCTATATGACTCAAATTGTGTGTTTTCAGTTTGAAATTATATTTGAGTAAAAAAACACAACTGACACAATAAAAATTGAGAAAACACATTAGTATTGTTTTGATAATTTATGAAAATGATCCATTATTCATTTGTGACATGTAGGAATCAACCCCACCTTAATACGAAGCACGGTGTGACTGGTATAACTCCAAATGTGTCATTTTTATTAAAAATTGACATTTTTTAATGTATTCTTCATAATAATGTTTAATTTATTTCTTTATAGTATTACTAACGTAATATTTATTTTCTTATATAGGTGAAACCTTTTTCTTGAGTTGGGATGATTTTTTTAGTGACTATTACCATTAGAGGACATTTTTTAGAGGGGACCACAGATGTCAAAAGAGAAAACATTAATGTTTTAACTGTTTTTTGGATAATTGTAAATGAAAATTTATAAAACATTATTCCAAATATATATAGAAGTGTTTTTTCGGTATATACCATGAGTGAATATTTTTTCATTCACGATGTCAATTAAATGTATATAGTATTGTTTTCCATACCTTTGTGTGCGTTTCTTGTTTTTTATAATTTGAAACGTGTATGTTGTTATTTTGTATATACTATGGGTGGTTATTTTTGAGTAGGTTTTTGTTGGTTTGTGCAGGTTATTTTTGATGGTTTGGTTATTTTGGTCTACTATTTTGGTTCTATTTTTTTTGAAGGTTTTTGGGTGTCCTATTATATAAACAACACACCCAGGTAGGAAATCCTTTATCAGCACTTCAAATAGCACTCACAAAGGCCCCCTTTATCAGTGCTAATTGAAGTGCTGATAAATGGGGAATTTATTAGTGCTTCGAATAACACTGATAAAGGATAAACTTTATCAGTGCTTTTTAGAGCACTGATAAAGCGTGTCCTTTATCAGTGCTAAAAATAGCACTAATAATGGGGACCCCCCCCCCCTTTAATAGAGGCTCTATTATCATCTATTTTTTAGCACTGATAAAGGTCTTTTTAGCAATGATAAAAGCATGTTTTGTGGTAGTGAACAAAAGACTTACACTACCACAAATCAGTACAAGGGAAGCACCAACTTTTATCAACACTAAACAGAAAGCACTGATAAAAGTATCACCTTTATCATCACTTTTTTTAGTGCTAATAAAAGTTATCTTTATCTGTGTTATTCTTAACACTGATAAAAGTTATTAATAAAAAATATTATTAATATATATATATATAATTATTATATTTATATTAAAAAATAATGTTTATTTATATAAATTAATAAAAAAACACATGTTTATAATTAATTTAAATATGATATATTAATATATATATTTTAATAATTAAAATATATATAAATTGTTTTAAAAAAATTATTTATAAAAATATAAATAAATAAATATATATATATATAAATAATTATAAAATTATAATAGTTTTTTAAAATAATAAATATATTTATTATATTTATAATTATATATAAATACTTTTTAAATATATTTATTTATAATTATAATTTTATATATATATAAATAAATATATGTCTCCAATGAATTTGATCAATATATATATATATATATATCATGAGATAATTATGATATTCATGAACATGAATGTTGTTATTTATGTTCATTTATTGATACATGAGTATAATTTATGCTATATGATCTTAAGTTTATTTGTAGATGTGATTGTGGTTTACTTTGTTCATGACTCATGAATGTTCATTACATTGGAACCCTTATTATTCATGCTTTATATATGTGATGACCCATTTTTTATGATTTATACTTCACTGGGTATGATTCATTCATGTTATACCCATGACCTTATTATGTTCTCATAAATACTTATAAAATTAAAATATATATATATAAATAATAAATATATTTATTATATTTATAATTATAAATTTTTATTTATTTATAAATACTTTTTAAATATATTTATTTATAATTATAATTATAACTATATAACTATATATATATATATTCCAAAAGGCCCAGTCATGAATTTTGAGGAAAAATCCATGACCCAAAATTTATTAATAAAAAAGAAGCATACAAACAGAAGGGTCAAGCAAAGTACAAATTGTCCACACCAAAACAAGAAGTTATTTCCTAGAATTCCCTCTATTTCCCAAGTTTCTAGGATATCTTCCTCTGCCCTTAGGGTGTTGAACACTCCACCATATCTTGTGTTTTAGGGGAAATTTTTACTCATCCAACGGAAATTTGGAAGATTCCTCCTCCATAGAGCAGATCCTAAATTTCCAAGATAGATCCCGATAATCCATATTTGGATTAAATCAGAATCCATATTCAATGTTAATTTCCAATAACTTTTGGATAGATAAATAATTATTGAATCCAAATACATCTAGATCTATCATAGAATATATGGCCTCAATTTGTGAGAAGAACCATTTTGCTACCTCACTAATGAGACCCTCTATAGGCCTTTCACATTCTTAGTCCTCTGGAGGAAAGGTTAAATATTTTGTCCCATACATGCGATGACACATTCTTCATCTAAAGACTTGCCAAAATAACCATATGATTTTTTCATAAGATCAGAAAAGTTTGCTGGATATCTCTCTTATCTATCTTTACAGGCCTTGATAGCCAAATAATCCACCTGCAAAGGTGGTTCCTGAGCAGGAGATGTATACACCAACATAGATGTGGAGGCACATACCTTTTTCTTCCAATGGATAACCATCTGAAAACCCTCATCATCAATTAAATTTTTCTTACCTTTGGAATTAATTACCATGGGAATGTTTTCAACTGGCATGGGACTTACAGAAGATCCCTTCTTAGGTTGAAGAGCCTTACACAAATCCTTTACCAAAGCATTATCATGTAATTTATGAGTTTGAGAGCCATTACGAGACCACATGGGAAACTCATCAATTTTTTTTATTTCCCTTGTAGACTCTTGAGGCAACGAGATTTTTTTGAAGTAGCTGTTGATCCACTTTCTCTTGTGCAACTACCTCTTGTAATTCTACATCTTAATCTTCTGCTGCTATCTGTGCCCAGGACCTAGAATCTGATTATCTATCAGCATCCCTTCCATGGGACTGCTTTTGGACAGGATCATAGTTAGGCCAAGTTTCCTCCAGATTTACTTGTTGTCCACCAGTAGTTCCATCATGAGATAAATCAACATTACATACACTTTTTTCCCTTTCTGTGAGTCATATTATCAGTATGAGAATCAGTAAATTCAATAATGGGTTCTGTTTTCACCTGAACATTCACACCTCCTTAAGGAAAAGCCTTACCAACATCATTACGGCTACCTGGAGCATTTATTTTCTCATATTTCCCCTTTTTCATGCATGCTATTTCATTATGTATTCTCTTACACACCTTGAAGCTCTCGAGAAACCTGATTGTCGATGCGCCAATGCTCTCTTCGAACCACACTTACATCACACCACCACTCTTGCCAAACCAAAATGCTACCGCACTACCACTCCACTGGACTGTTGTTGAACTGCCACTCTCACCAAACCCTATTCCCACCATCATCACTACTCTCGTTGAACCCCACTACTACATCACCAAACCCTACTATTAACGCACCGCGCCCACTCACCATTTAAGATTATCACGGAATCCAGTCTCTATTGTGACTTTGATGAACATTTTCTACTAATTAATACCCTAAAAACTAAAGTTATTCTATTCAAATCTTGTTTTTAAGTATTTCTCAACTGATTCTATTCATTGTTCACTTTTTCTGTTCTTTTCGTACAATAGTGTGTGTGACAACCCTTTCTCTTCTTATTATTAGAAAACCATTTTCCACCACTTGAATTCTCCATTATAGCACTCATATAATTTATTTTAGTGTTGTTTTGTTCATCCAATACATTTTATTAGTTATTCTATTCATCAATTTTATAATTATAGATTGTAAACCATACTTTTAGGAAGAAAAATTTAATGGCAGTTAATGTATGATTTAATACATGGTTTATAAATCATGAATTTTGAAAAAATGGATTCAAGATATAGTGAATTATTTTTATATGATTTTATAAACTACGTATTTTAAAATTCCTCCTCTTTTCACCTTTTCCTGATCCTAAATCAGTTTTTAGGTTTCTGTAAGTTCTCTATCAAAGTAAGAAGTCTCAAATTAAGTTTTAATTGATATCCTAACTTCAAATGATGATATATTTTGATTTGGAAATGAATTTTTGTTTCATAAGATATAATATCAAAGATCTCAAATAGAGATATAGTACAATTAATAATAATGCATCTACGAGTCCATGAAATCAATGATTAAACTTTTTTTTATAAATTATTTATATTTATTGAAAATATATATTATTTTATAAATTATATATTATATTATACTTCTATATACCTCTATAATTTTATATACTAATATAAATATATATACATGTATAATTTATACTTTTATACATGTATACTTATTTCAATTTATCAATAGTTAAATACTTCTATACTTTCATAATATTTCCTATTTGAATACAACTTTTTATCTTTGGATTATTCTAACCTATAATTTTATAATGTTATTCCTTGTTACTTTTCAAGTTAAATTACTTTTTTATTTCATATTCTTTTTCTTTCATCTATTAATTTCATCATAAAATTTTAAATTATTAGGAATAATTCTCATCCAATCTAATGACTCTTTTTTCTCCATTTCTATTTTATTTCCTCCAAAAATGCCTAAATATTATATTTTGAATTTATAAATATGTATCATCTTTTATAATATTAATATTTCACTTAATTTCCTTTCAAAAGATATTTTTATAAATATTTCATTGATGCAAGTTCTTTTAAAAAAAACCTTAAAAGCTTAAAAAGGGCATTTTATTTCGCTTTCATCAATTCTATATATTCTAATAAACATTTCAAAACATTAAATTTATAACCTTTAAAATATTCCTTATTTATGATAACTAAATTACAATGTTTTAAAAATTATTCTCATCAAGTTCTCAAAAATTATTTTTTAAAGTTACTTGTAACATTATCTTTTTATAACAATGTTAAAAATGTTTTATGATTTTTTTTATGATTCAAATTCTGTTTTCTTATCTATATCTAAAGTATATATCTTCTAAGGAGTTTTTATTCATGATTTATCCATATAAATTATAATGTGATAAAATTATTCTAAGAAATTGTTATTTTGGAATCAAATGATCTCATTCTTGATGTCATTGGAAAATGTTATGTATCCCACTTTTTATGTGGGATGTTTTTATATTGTGATATATAATTAATTTCATATGGAACACATTTGTATATTTTATCATTATATGATGAGTGGGACATATATATCCCTCTAATTTATTGAGTAAAGTATAATATTTCATGATATTACTATGGTAAACAAGTTGTGATGCTCGATCCACAATGGGAAATGAGTTTTGATGCTTGATTGACTATGGAAAAGAGTTGTGATGAATGATTCACTATAGGAAATGAGTTATGGTGATCAATAAACTATTAGAAATAGGTTTTGGTTCTTGATACACTATGTTATGATGGTATTCCTAGATAAAATTTACATATTCTATGATTTTCTATGATTATGAATGGGCCACATTTTCTATGCCACATTTCTAAGTTCTGTGACATGTTTATATAATGCTCTAGGGATCATAATTATTGTCATATGTCTTTAAATTATTATTTCATGGTATATTTTTTTATCTCTTCAGGTTATATGTATTTATTTAATGATTTATAGAAATATATTATGGTTCCATTTTAATTTTAATATGATATTTATTCCTTGATTTTTTTCTCATTTGAATTTGATCTAACCACTCTATAATCCATTTATATGTCCTCCCTTGCTAAGAATTTGATATCCCTACTCATTTTCCCCTTTCCTTAGGGAATCATATAAAATATTGTTTTTATAAGGAATACTTATCTAAAGACAAATTTGGGAGATGTTTAAGTAATATATTGTAATAAAACATTTCTGTAGCTAACCTCTAAAGACACTAAATCATTTGGTTCTGCGGTTGTCTGAATATATTTGAGATGAAATGATTAAATTAAAAAAATTATATAAAATATATACATGTTATATTCAAGATGTATGATTTGGTATTAGAGTGGGGTTTAGTTACTTTGAGGTTTTAGGTTAAGTATTATAAGAGGACCCATCTTTAATCCACAGAGGGTTAAACCAAAAGTATTATAGGATAACATAAATGTGCCCAAAATTAAGACATCATGAGTTTGAATTTTCATGTAGTTATGATTTTATGATATTATTGTTTATTATACATGATTTATGCTTTTGGTTTTATTAAGGTATCGATCCATGAGGAACCAATATAACAACGGGTTCGATGGACAATGAGGTGACTATCCCAATAGGAAACCAAATGGGAAGCAAACTGGAGTGAAAAATATCATGATAATAATTACTCAACATTATCAAGAAATGAATAATTATAAAAACCATTTAAAAATCCCAAACATGATAATAATGACACAAATCACCATCGATCCATTCATACGATAATAAACTCTAACCGTTTGGGTTCCTCTGATCAACTAGTTTTGAATAAATGGATAACTATTTAGAATTTGGAAGGTAAAGTTGATAGATGGTGGGTGCTGATTATGAATATGAGGAAAAATGATGAAGTTTATTATATGAAATTGGAGGTGTTTAAGGAAATATTCTTCCCAAACTATTTTCCACTAACCACTCACAAAAAAATAGTGTGAGTTTTTTTACAAAAAAGTAGTTTGAATCCTTTGGTACCAATAAATGAAACCTCATGAGACTCGCAAGGTACACCTAGAGTTTTTTCTGTTAACCCTAAAATCAAGATCAATCATTTCATAAATGGACTAAAATCGAATAATTTTATACTTTTAATACTTTAATAAATTTTAATTTTATATATTATAGTTTTATACTTTTAAAAATTTGTAAAACTATATACTTCTATAAATTATGTATACTTTTATAACATATATATAATTTTATATAGTTTTATAAATTTATATACATTTTTAAATCATGTATATTTCTTTAAAATATATATTCTTTTATAAATTATATATAATTTTATACTTTTATATATGTCTATAATTTTATATACTAATATAAATATATATACATTTTTAATTTATACTTTTATACTTGTATATTTTTTCAATTTATCAATAGTTTAATACTTTTATAATTTCATAATTTTTTTTGTTAGTGTTGAAAATATTTAAAAAATAATAATAATTTCTTTTTTGTGAAACCATTATTATATTCAGTAGCTGTATTTTATACTATGAAAATGGTTTTCAAATAACATAGATTTTTTCTCATTATTTCATTCAATTGATTTATTCCATCGGTTTTTTATAATATAAATGTGATTTTATACTTAATTTATAATCATACAAAAATGGTTTTGATTATTAAAAATATGAAATAAATTATCGATTGATCACTAATCCTTCATGTTGATAGTTCTATAATTTAACCTTTAAATGACTCATTTATTCTACCTTAAAATATTTTCATTCACATTTTCAAAAAGTTGAGAAATTCTTAAGGGATTATTCCTCAATCCACCAACAAAAAGAACATAATTTGATCCAAAATTCTTCACTATAATTTTAGTGCTTCCTACACCATTCAATTAAAGTGATTTAGTTTTTAAAAGTGAAATATACTCTATTATATTTATAAATTTCTTTCAATATGTTGTTGTTTTTGATCATGTAGGATAATAGACCATTTTTCAATATTTATATATTATTTCAAGAAACTCATGAGATCCATCTTCAATTAAACATATTCTGTGTATTTATTTTGATAAATATTAGTATTATAGAATCAAATAAGATATATATTAATATAGAATGAATGATGCCAATTGTATGACAAAATAGTATGAAGATGGGGTGAAAGAGTTCATCGAGTTTGAAAAAGATCATGAATATGACCCTTCTCAAATCCTTTTTCCATGTTTACTCAGTTGTTATTCTATACTAATTAGTCTCAAAGAGTTGGAAGAACACTTGATCTATCCTATAATTGATCAAAATTATGTTTTAATGGACATTGGGGGAAATAGAATGTAGTTAGTGAGTAGGATTAAACTGCATTTTATGGATCATCTGATATGATTACAAGTATGAATAATGAATAAGACCATATAAAGGATGTGATCATATGTGTGAATGATGATGAAGATCATACTGAGGAAATGAAAATGATAGTTGAATATGAACTTCGTGATTATCCAAAATTATTTGAGAAGTTAAAGAGTTGTTCAAAGATGTCATTATATGCTGGTTGTACTAAATATACAACATTTTCAGTCATACTGAAGCTATATAATTCAAAATCTAGAAATAGATGGAGTGATGCCAGTTTTATTGAACTACTTTCTCTGTTGAATGATATGGTCCTATAAAATAATGAGCTCCCTATCCAAAAATATAACAATAAACGAATGCTACATTTGATGGGTATGATTTTCGAAAGAATACATTCCTATCCAAATGATTGTATACTATTTATCAATGACCACAAATCACTTAAAGAATTCCCAAAGTGCTATGTTTCTCAATAAAAGAAAGATGAATTGTGTCCTATGAAATTTTTATGGTACATTCCAATCATTGAACTATTTAGGCACCTATATGGAAGTGAGGAGACTAAAAAGTAATTAACATGGTATGTAGATACAATAAATAAAGATGGGAAACTTAATATACTAACAAGACTATCCTTAGTGGAAGTGAATTGATCATGAGTATCCTAAATTTGGAAACGAGCTGAGAAACCTTCATCTTGTGTTATCTTTAGATGGAGTGAATCCTTTTGGTTTTGAAAGAAGCACTCACAGTACATGGATGGTTATGTTGGTAAATTGTAACTTACCAATGTGGTTATGCATGAAACAAAAATACATTGTGTTATCAATGCTTATAACAGGACCCAAACAACCCAGTAATGATATTGATGTTTTTTAGCTCCATTGATCAAATATTTGAAATTATTATAGGATTCAGGTGTTACATTGTATGATTCTTATAGAAATAAAGATTTCATATTTAAACCCATGTTGTTTGGGATGATAAATGAATTTCCTGCTTATGGAAATATTTCAGGATATAGAATTAAAGGAACTCAAGTGTGTCCCATTTGCAAACAAGGTACATAGTCAATTAAGTTGAAACATTCATTGAAGATCATGTTTCTAGGATATCACATATTTCTACCCCAACAACTTAAGTACTGATGTTGGACGACATCATTTGATGGAAGTTCAGAAGAACATACAACACTATCTTCACTAATAGGTGATCAACTGTTTTAGAAATTAAAAGATGTGGACACTTATTTTGGTAAAACTTTTTCAAAAAAACCTTATAAAAATGATTAGAAAAAGAGATCATTTTTTTGAATTACCATAATGGAATTTTCTATAGGCCAGACATTTTCATTATGTTAGGCATGTTGAAAAAATGTATGTGATAGTGTCATTGGAACGTTACTAAATTCACCCAAAAAGATAAAGGATGGAATTAAGGCTAGTTTGGGAATGATTGACATGGGAATATAGGAAGAGTTAGCACAAGTGAAGGGTGAGAAACAAACTTTTCTTCCTCCAGTTGCTTACAATATTTCCAGGAAGGAGAGATATTAGTTTTGAAACTTCGTGAATAATGTAAAGGTTCTAGAGGAGTATTAATAGAATATCAAGAATATAGTTTCAATGTGTAATTTAAATTTAAAAGGTTCAAAATCACATTAATTTCATGGTTTTATGCAATATCTAATTCTTATATCTTTACATTTTATTTTTTCCAAGAATGTCCATCATACATTAACCAATCTCTATATATTTTTCAAAGATATATGTAGTAAAGTTATAGAACCAGAGAAATTTCCAACTATGGAAAATGAAATTTCCATCATATTATGTGGATTGGAAATGATCTTCCTGTAATAATTCTTTGATACGATGGTTCAGTTGATTCTTAACTTTTTGAGAGAGACTCAACTATGCGTTCATGTACATTATACATGGATGTACCCAATTTAATGGTATATGATAATTTTGAAAGGGTATGTCAAAAATTGAAGTGGTCTATAGGGTTGTATTGCATAGTGATATATTGTTGAGGAAGCTATTGAATTCTGTACCGACTACCTA
The DNA here is from genome assembly GCA_963277665.1 of Viscum album. Lineage (NCBI taxonomy): Eukaryota > Viridiplantae > Streptophyta > Magnoliopsida > Santalales > Viscaceae > Viscum > Viscum album. The sequence goes on along the minus strand of OY728123.1, from coordinate 1,939,906,180 downwards.
TCTGGTGTGGAAAGCATTGGTCTGCTGAAACTTTGAGTCATACTAGGCACACTGTGTATTAGTTTGAGATGAAGTTGATTCCTACACATCAAAAATGACTTCTGAATCATTTTTATAAAGTATCAAAACAATCCAGAAGGGTTTTATTAGTTTTGAGTATGTCACTTGTCTTTTTTACTAAAATTTCAATTTTAAATAAAAAGACACACTTGGAGTCGTACCAGTCACACTGTGCATTAGATTGATATGAGGTTGATTTATATACATCACAAATGACTTACAGATAATTATCCCAAAGTATTGAAATGTTTGATCTATTTTGACTATGTAAATTGTGTTTTTTTACTAAAATTTCATTTTAAAATGAAAAAAAAACACTTTGAGTTTTACCAGTCACATGTGTCGGTTTGATGTGAGACTGATTCATACACATCATAAATGACTTATGAATCATTTTCCTAAATTATCATGACAATCAGAGAATGTTTTCTTAGTTTTTAGTGAGTGACATGTGTTTTGAACTAAAATTTCAATCTTAAACTAATAATGGACACTTTGAGTCATACTGAGAATACCATGTATCATATTGAGGTACAGATAATTCTTACACACCACAAATTACTTATGGATGATTTTACTAAAGTATAAAAACAATATAAATGTTTTACCTAAGTTTTGAGTATGACACTTGTGTTTTTTAATAAAATATCTATTTCAAATAAAAAGGAACACTTGGAGTCATTCCAGTCACAATATATGTCAGATTGAGGTGAGGTTGATTCCTACACATCAAAAATGACTTAGGGATCATTGTCTTAAAGTATAAAAACAATATGATTGTCTTTTATTGGTTTTTAGTATGTCACTAATATTTAGGGATCATTATCTTAAAATATCAACACAATCTGAATGTGTTTTCTTGGTTTTGATTATGTTACTGGTGTTTTTTTTTCAAAAATGTAATTTTAAACTAAAAATACACACTTTGAGTTATACCAGTCACATCATGTGTCAGTTTGATGTGAGATTATTTCCTACACATAAAAAAATTACTTATGAATCATTTTCCTAGTTATCAAGACAATCAGAGCACATTTTCTTGGTTTTCATTAAGTGACATGCATTTTGAACAAAAATGTCAATTTTAAATGATAACATACACTTTGATTCATATCGAGAACACTGTATTTTATTGATGTGAGGGTTATTCCTACACATAAAAAATAACATATGGATCATTTTTATAAATTATAAAAACAATCTAAATGATTTTTCTCAGTTTTGAGTATGTCACTTCTCTTTTTTACTAAAATTTCATTTTAAACTGAAAACACGAACTTTGAGTCATACCAGACACATCGTGTGTTTATTTGATGTGAGATTTATTCCTATATGAAAAAATGAATTATAAATCATTTATCTAAATTATCAACATTATTAGAGCGTGTTTTCTTAGTTTTTAGTAAGTGACACACATTTTGAACTAAAATGTGAATTTTAAACTGATAATCGACACTTTGTGTCATACCAGTCACATCGTGTGTCAGTTTGATGTGAGACTGATAGATGCACAACAAAAATGTCTTATAAAACATTTTCTAAATTATCAACCCAATCATAGTATATTTTATTATTTTCCAGTGAATTGAACATGTTTTGAACTAAAATGTCAATTTTAAACTGATAATAGACACTTTGAGTCATACAAGGAACACAATGTATCAGATTGAGGTGATCATGGTTCCTACATGTCAAAAATGAAATATGGGTCATTTTCTTAAAGTATCAAAATAGTAAAAAAAAAAATTCTTGGTTTTGAGTATGTCATTTATGTTTTTTACTAAAATGGAATTATAAACTGAAAACATGCACTTTGAGTCATACCGGTCACCTCATGTGTCAGTTTGACATGATACTAATTCTTACATATCAAAAATTAATTATGAATCATTTTACTAAATTATCAATTGAATCAGATTGTGTTTTCTTAGTTTTTAGTGAGAAAAAAACGTTTTTAACCAAAATGTCAATTTTAATCTGATAATGGACAATTTGAGTCATATTAGTCACATCATGTGTCAGTTTGATGTGGGACTGATTCCTACTCATAAAAAATTACTTATGAACTATTTTAAAAAATTATCAACCCAATCGGAGTGTTTTTCACATTTTTTAGCGAGTGACATGCATTTTGAACACAAATGTCAATTTTAAACTAATAATAGACACTTTGAGTCATACCTGGAACACCGTATCTTGGATTTAGGTGAGGCTAATTACTAATCATAAAAAATGACATATGGATCATTTTATTAAAGTATCAAAATAATTTGAATGTGTTTTCTTGGTTTGAGTAGGTCACTTTTCTTTTTTACTAAAACATAAAATTTAAATAAAAAGACACACTTTGAGTCATATCGGTCACACCGTGCATCGTATTAAGGTGAGATTGATTAATATATATAAAAAATGACTTATTAATAATTATTCTAACATATAAAATCAATAAGAATGAATTTTATTAGTTTTCAGTATGTCACTTATTTTTTTACTAAAATTTCATTTTAAACAAAAAACACACACTTTGAGTCATACCGGTCACATCATGTGTCAATTTGATGTGAGATTAATTTCTACATGTAAAAAATTACTTATAAAAATTTTTAGATGAAGAGAGTTCAGAAAACAATTCATCTTGAATAATATTAAATCATGAAGAATCAATAAGAAAATATTCCCTTTCAAGTAAGTTAGATTGGAAATTGATCTCTTTTGGAAAAACTATTGGAAAATAAATCTTAATAGGTGTATCTTCATTTTCATCTTCCAAATAAAGAGTGAGGTATAAAAGTGATAATTTTTCATTATCAAGGATGGGAAGATCTAGTTTTAGGTTATCTTCAACAAAGCAATTCCATGATTCTTACAAAAAATATTGTTCTCCCATGAGTGCATCAAATTGAATTTGTTCTTCAAGGACCTCCTCGATCAATGGTTGAATATAAGATTATATATTTAATTCCTTTAATAGATAATTCTCACCTTCCTTAGGTTATTTAACATAAAAAATGATTGGTGAAATCTCTTCCACCACTTGTTCTAGTTCTGGTTCCGACTCAAGTTCATATTGATCTGGGAATGTGTGTACATATTTAGTAATACATTCTATTTGGATCTCTATGTTTTAAATTTTATCACTAATAATTTGAAAACTAACATAAATATCATTGTAAACTTCTTATGGAAATTGATATTTGGTCAGTCCATGCATAATAATTTAATTGAAATTTAGCATGAATAAAGAATTTTTTTTTCCATTTTTGAAATTTATGATTTTTTAAATGAAATAAAAGAAAATTAATTATAAAATTTGAATAAAAATAATTATTGAATACCACTTGGCTCCCCAAAAATGGTTCCCATTTTATGTTTTGTTTTCATGTGCACCCTCAAAATATTTATAACTAAGTGCAGCATAGGGGCTGGCCTAGGGCGTTCTCTTGAGGAGCTATTGTGGTCAATAAATCACTAATTCTAATTCAATTTTTTATGAAATAAAACTAAAAGACACTTGATAATGAGAAATAATCAATTCAATATAAATAAAAGTAAACATGTAATGAAGAATTAATAAAAATGATTAATGTTAGATAGAAAGAAGATCCTCCTAGGAGAACACCTAGAGTGAACCTTCATCGTATCTTAATCAGTTTCAAATTTACTTAATGAACATGCTATATTGTATGCATGAACACAATCTCATACACATGTTGTGAATTTATGGTACACTTAATGATCTCCGAGATACCACACATCCACCTCCTCGATCAGTGTAGAATATTGTAGAAAAAAGAAGCTAAGACTCAGGTGGCAAGTGGAGACACAAAGGAACCTTTCCCACAATGATCTCCCTCAACTTAACTCTAAGAAAATAAGAAAAATTAAAAATTAATGTGAAATGAATTTGGTTCAACAATGGATTGATCCATTAGGAACTTCCTTGGGTTAGTTACTCATGATCATGAGTATAATATATCACGATGGAAAGAACGGGGTGGAAAACACAAAAGTTAAAAATATGAGAGAATAAGATAAATAAAAAGGCTGACATATAATAATAATTTTGAATACAATTAAAATATAAAATAAACTAAAAAACTAGAGAAAATTTCCAATAAAGTCTATGCCTAAGTTGTCTACCCTTTGAAAAGAAGAAGTACATTTTTATAGTGAGCGAGGAGAGAAATTTTGGCTCAAAAAATCTTCTGTAAAATTTTCTATGTGTTAACCCCAATAAATGGTATAATTGGAAAAAGAATTCCTTCTTGAAAGTATTTATTATATATCTTCTCCTTATACCCACAAAATATGAGTTTAATTTGATACTTTTAGAGAGAAATATATCTTATTTACGCCTAGAATTTATTCTGGATAGGTGACTGTTTGTATTCCAATTGATCTGAATTACCATGAATTTATTACCTTAAACATTAAGGAATAACGTGAAGATAAATTAATAAAAATTTTTCCTCAGTATTTATTATTTATTAATATTTAATTTCATCTCATTTGGATAACAACTTTATGAGATATGTTCCTGATAATAAAATTCATCAGATCAGTGCATAGTTTTTGAGGCCCGCCTTGTGAGCTAATTTTGGCCCTTAAAATGTTGGATTGAGATTTGGGTTCATAAGTATGAAATTAATACCAAAGAACATAGAAACCCAAACAAGAATAAGTTTACAATTTGGATCATTGAAGAAAAATTTATGGTCGAAATATAGAATAAAAATAAAAAAGTTAAAATCCAAAATAGGTAATTTTAGAAATTAAGATTAAAAATGATTCTAAACCATAAAATGTGACAATTTCTCTTGAAATAACACTTTGGTAGGATTAAAAATATTGAAATTCAGAATAAAATAATTGAAAATATTTTCTCTATCATTATGGAATCTCTATAAACCCATGTGTGATAGCCCCATATACATTGTCTTAGTTCACTGGGGGGTGAATTAATGAAAAATATTCCATTTTACACTTTTATGATTTCTTTTAAAGTTAAAATTATTCATTTGTTAGAGTGATAAATCTCAAAGATAAATCCACACACCATGGAAATTAAATAAAGTACATCTTATGTACTAAATTCACTACTCAAAATGTCCCCAATACAAAAGTGGCCTTTAATAACACACAAAAAGGGATTTAAAAGTACTAAAAAAGCATTGTTGTCCTAAGTGAATTTAAAAGGGGGTCCCTTTTATCAGTGCTAAAAAAGGTGCTGATAAATTTCCCTTTTATCAACGCTAAAAAAATCACTAATAAAAGTCAAAAAAATAATTTTTCAAAAAAGAATATTTTTCCTCTAAATTAAAATAGATTTCAAGGGTGGACCACCCCCTTTTATCAGTGATTGAATCCACATTTTAATAGAACCCATCTAGCCTCCTATTACCCCTTTATTAGCACTCAAAACCCCCACAACCCTTTATCAGTGCTAGACCACCTTAGTACATGACCGCACGCTACTGCCCATTTTCAAATCTGAGACTCCCCCTTCATTGATCTACGTATTTAACACTATTGTCTTTTTTTTTTAATTTTTATGATATATTTATTTATTTATATATATTTAGTCACTTTTTTATCCATATATATATATATATTTTAAATACATTTATAAAATACATTTTGTATGTGTGTGTGTTTATAAACACACACACACACACACACATATATATATTATGTGTGTGTCTATAAATATAATTATACATATTTATATTAATTAAAAAATATTATATATCAATATATATATATATATATATATTAGAATATATAGATAAATATATATTTGTTTGTTAACACACACACAAATATATATATATATATATATATATAAACATTATATATACATTAATCGTATAGGTATATAAATATTCATATATTTTTATTTTAAATAATATGGATATTATTTTTTATTTTGATATGGTTTATATATTTTGAACGATATTTTATATATAAATGGGTTTACATATTTATTTATAAAATTAATTTTTTATGTGTGAATACATACAAATATCTATATATGTGTATATATTTAATTATAAATAACAGTACATTGTAGAAAAATGATAAAATTTGAACATAATAATATTAAAATGAGTGTAATAATTAAGAATAAATTGAGTCCCCATCAAAAAAAGATAATAATATTCCCTTAAATGAGGATGAAATTCCATAAAATGTTAAAAAATGAGGGTACCCTAACAAAAACTTCAATTTTAGAGGCCTTTTGGGATTTTTTGACCCCCAAAAATGATGACTAGGGTTTTACAAAGTCATAAAATCATATATAATTTCAAGATATTTAATTTGATATATGGTTGACCTAAAAAAACACTCGGATCAAAAATTTTGTCCTTTTGAATTTCGAGTCACATTTTCAACTTATTTTAGATTTTTTATTAATTTTTTTATTTTTTCTATCCTCAAATTGTTATTAAATGACTATTATGTGATAATAATTAGAAAATTATTAGTTAATATTACATTTTTAATTATTTAATAATAAATTTTCACTAAATATCTTATACATTAAGTGTAAATGCGTATTTAGCCTTATATAAATCATATTTAATAAAATATATTATATCAATATAAATATAATTTTATTTGTATATTAATATATGATTTTTAATGATAAATAAATTTTTTATGAAATAAATTTTTATCAGTTTTAAACAAACAGTGTTGATAAAGGGGGTTCTTTTTTCAGCACAAAAAAATGCTGATAACGAGGTACTTTTATCAGTGTTTTTTAGTGCTGATAAAATTACCCCCTTTATCAGAACTTTTTTAGCTCTAATAAAGGTCTATGATTGATAAAATCGATTATGTGGTAGTGTGTGTAGTTAATCTTTGGCATGATACAAAATCACCTAAGGCATAAAATTCACTAGAATCACAATTAGTAGGGTATATACATGAACTTGTGTTACATACAACAATGATCACTACCATAGATCGACCCTTTAATAGTGTGAAAATGGGATTTAATAGTGATAAAAAACCATTGTTGTCCTAAGAGACATTAAGAAGGGGACCCATTGATTAGGACTTTCATCATCACTGATAAATTGGGGAATTTATAAGTGAAAGAAAAATTACTGATAAAGGCCCAACTATTGTAGTGTGTTATTTTAATTAAAGCACACTGCAACAACAACCTATATATGTAAATTTAAAAATTTAATTAAAATAAAAATTACGTCACAAATACATAAAATACACTATATTATAGACATTTGAAACAATGTTTTTTTACAATTAAATTATCAAACCCTATCACAAAAATTCAAAAACATCAATGTTTTAATGTCTTTAGCACCCAAACCCCTCTCAAAAAAGAACAATCATGGTATCAGTTGCTGAACAAACGAACATGACTCGAGAAAAAGAATTTACCTATTTAAGTAAAGAAAAATTTTGTTAGTAACATAATAAAGAAATAAATTAAACATAATATGAAACAATAAATGAATAAAATGTTAATTTTAAATAAAAGGACACACTTAGAGTCATACTGGTCTCACCGTGCATCCGATTGAGGTGGGATTGATTTATACAAGTCACAAATGATTTATGGATCATTTTACTAAAGTATCAAGGAAATATAAATATGTTTTCTTGGTTTTGAGTATTCAATTTTTCTTTTTTACTAAAATGTCATTTTAAACTAAAAACATACACTTTGAGTCATACCGATCACATCATATTCCAGTTTGACGACAAACTAATTATTATACATCATAAATGACTTATGAAACATTGTATTAAAGAATCAATACAATCTAAGAATGTTTAATAAGTTTTTAGTGAGTAACACACATTTTGACCTAAAATGTCAATTTTAGACCAATAACAGAAACTTTGAGTTAGACCGGGCACACCGTGTATCAGTTTGAGATGAGGCTAATTCCTACACATAAAAAATGACTTATGAATCATTTTTATAAAGTATAAAAACAATCCAAATGGATTTTTATTAGTTTTGAGTATGTAACTTGTCTTTTTTACAAAAATGTCAATTTTCAAATAAAAATATACACTTGGAGTTGTACCGGTCACACCATGAATCAGATTGATGTGCAGATGATTCCAATACATCACAAATGACTTATGGATAATTATCCCAAAGTATCAATACAATTTGAATGTGTTTTATCTATTTTGACTATGTAACTTTTTTTTTACTAAAATTTCATTTTAAAATGAAAACAAACACTTTGAGTTATACCAGTCACATGTTTTAGTTTGATGTGAGACTAATTCATACACATCACTAATGACATATGAATCATTTCCCTACATTATCATGACAATTAGAGCATGTTTTCTTAGTTTTTAGTGAGTGACACACATTTTGAACTAAAATGTCAATCTTAAACTAATAATGGACACTTTGAGTCATATAGAGCATACCATGTATCATATTGAGGTGAAAATAATTCCTACACATCAAAAATTACTTATGGATGATTTTAAAAAAGTATAAAAACAATCTGAATGTGTTATCTCAGTTTTGAGTATGTCACTTATTTTTTTTTACTAAAATATCTATTTTAAATAAAAAGGAACACTAGGAGTCATACCAGTCATACTGTGTGTCAGATCGAGGTGATGTTGAATCCTACACATAAAAATGACTTAGGGATCAATGTCTTAAAGCATAAAAACAATATGAATGTGTTTTCTTGGTTTTGAGTATGTCACTAGTGTTTTTTACTAAAATGTAATTTAAAACTAAAAATACACACTTTTATTCATAACAGTCACATCACGTTTCATTTTAATGTGAGACTATTTCCAACACGTCAAAAAATGACTTATGAATCATTTTCCTAAATTATCAAGAAAATTAGAGCAAATTTTCTTGGTTTTCATTAAGTGGCATGCATTTTGAACTAAAATGTCAATTTTTAAATGATAACATACACTTTGAGTTATATCGGGAACACCGTGTATTGTATTGAGGTGAGGGTTATTCTTACACATAAAAAATGACATATGTATCATTTAAAGTATGAAAAAAATATGAATGATTTTGCTTAGTTTTGAGTATGTCACTTGTGTTTTTTACTAAAATGTCATTTTAAACTGAAAATACAAACTTTGAGTCATACCAGACACATCATTTTTCAGTTTGATGTGAGACCGATTCTTATATTCCAAAAATGAACTATCAATCATTTTTAAAAATCATCAACATGATTAGAGTGTGTTTTCTTATTTTTCAGTAAGTGACACATGTTTTGAACTAAAATGTCAATTTTAAACTTATAATAGACACTTTAAATAATACCAGTTACATCATTTGTTAGTTTTATGTGAGACTAATACCTACACAACAAAAATTTCTTATGAACCGTTTCCCAAATTATCAATACAATCAGAGAGTATTTTCTCATTTTCTAGTGAATAGAATATGTTTTGAACTAAAATGTCAATTTTAAACTGACAACAGACACTTTGAGTCATACAAGGAACACCATGTATCTAATTGAGTTGATCCTAATTCCTACATGTCAAAAATGAAATATGGATCATTTTCCTAAATTATTAAAATTGTACAATTTTTTTGCTTGGTTTTGAGTATGTAATTTATGCTTTTTACTAAAACGGAATTTTAAACCGAAAACATACACTTTGATTCATACTGGTCACACCGTGTGTCGGTTTGACATGAGAATAATTAATACATGTAAAAAATGACTTATAAATAATTTTACTAAATTATAAATAAAATCATATTGTGTTTTATTAGTTTTTAGTGAGTGAAAATGTTTTGAACTAAAATGTCAATTTTAATCTGATAATAGACACTTTGAGTCGTACTGGTCACATCATGTGTCAGTTTTATGTGAGGATGATTTATTGTCATAAAAAATGACTTATGAACAATTTTAAAAATTATAAACATAAATAGATTGTTTTTCCCATTTTTTATTGAGTGACATGCATTTTGAACACAAATGTCAATTTTAAACTAATAACATACACTTAGAGTCATACTAGGAACACTGTGTCTTGGATTGAGGTTTGGATGATTACTACTCATTAAAAATGACATATTGATCATTGTACTAAAGTATAAAAATAATTTGAATGCATTTTCTTGGTTTTGAGTATGTCACTTTTATTTTTTACTAAAATATCAAATTTGAGTAAAAAGACACACTTTGAGTCATAACAGTCACATCATGCATCAGATTAAGGTGAGATTGATTACTACATATCAAAAATGACTTATGGATAACTATACTAACATATAAAAACAATATTAATTCATTTTATTAGTTTTTATTATGTCACTCTTTTTTTTACTAAAATTTCATTTTAAACTAAAAACTCTCACTTTGAGTTATACTGGTCACATCATCTATTGATTTGATGTGAGACTAATTAATACATTTAAAAAACTACTTATGAATCATGGATATAATTTATAAATAAAATCCAAGAATGTTTTTTCATATTTTAGTGAGTGACACATTTGAACTAAAATGTCAATTTTGAACTGATAACAGACACTTTGAGTCATAATGGGAACATCGTGTATCTTATTGAGATGAGGATTATTTATACATGTAAAAAATTACTTATGGATTGTTTTCTAAAATTATCAAATCAATATGAATGTGTTTTCTTAGTTTTGAGTATGACACTTTTCTTTTTTACTAAAATGTTATTTTTAAATAAAAAGACACTATTAGAGTCATACCAGTCATAATGTGTGTCAAATTGAGGTGAGGATAATTATTTAACATCACAAATTATTTATGGATCATTTTCACAAAGTATCAAAATAATATGAATGTGTTTTATCTATTTTTATTATGTCACTTTTCTTTTTTACTAAAATTTCATTTTAAACTGGAAACATTCACTTTGATTCATATCAATCACATCGTGCGTAGGTTTAACATGAGACTGATTCCTACACATCAAAAATGATTTATGAATAGTTTTACTAAATTATCAAGACAATATGAGTGTGTTTTCTCATTTTTCAGTGAGTGATACCTGTTTTTAACTAAAATGTAAATTTTAAACTGATAAAAACCATTTTTAGGAATACTGGGCACACTGTGTATCAAATTGCGGTGCAGATTATTTCTACACATTAAAAATGACTTATAGATTATTTTAATAAATTTTAAAAACAATTTGAATGTGTTTTCTCAGTTTTGAGTATGTTATTTTTCGTTTTTACTAAAATTAATGTCAATTTTAAATAAAAAGTTACATTTGGAGTCATACCGGTTAGACCATGTGACAAATTGAGGTGCATCTTGTTCCTACACATCACCAATGACTTATAGATCATTTTCCTAAAGTATCAAAATAATATGAATGTGTTTTCATAGTTTTGAGTATGTGATTTTTTTAGAACTAAAACTTAAATTATAAACTAAAAACATATAGTTCGAGTCATACTAATTAAATTGTGTATTAGATTGAGGTGTGGTTGATTGAGTATGTGTTGTGTGTTTTTCATTCAACTTTCCACATAAAGCTAGAAATGATATAATATGTTCCATTTGGATGGAAGAGGAAACCCCATGCTTCCTAAAACACTTCACATTTTAGGCAGCATGGGGTTTCATCTTCTATCAAAAAGGAACATGTTCTCTCTTTCCTAGATTATTATAGATATTTGAAAGAAAAATACGAATTTCCAAAAGATCTATAAAAAAACTAAATAAGTATTAGATAAAAATGATAAGGAAATTAACTTAAAAATAGTAGATAAAATGATGATAAGATTAACTAAATAAGTATTAGGAATTCACCTTTTCATAATGTCTCTATACATTCTTGAACTATCTCATTGTTTCCATTATCTTAGTTGTATCCCTGAAGTCCAATATTTCATGAGCATAACCAACTTCAAACATACCACCCCAACTCGAGCAAAAGAATCTTCCTATATAAGAAAATATTTTTTTGTTAATAATATTATAAATAAACAAATTAAATATAAATATGAAGTAATACATTCTAACATACTATCCCAAATGACCACTAAAATTGTATTCAGAATGGTGGGTCACATGGACTCAAGCACACCTCCCTGTATGCCAGAGGATACCGATTAATAGTGAGGGTCTAAGGATTTGATAGGAGGGAGACTACACCTTCATGATCAGAGTAGCACAACAATATTATAGAAAATAAATAAACAACATAAAAAGGTGGAAGAAGTAATAAATGAAGGAAAAATAAATAAAAATATGGCAATCACCAATATACAAAAAATAATGCATGTCCAGATGATGATGCACAACTAAAATAGTAGACATACAATAGGTTTCGTGAAATAGTAAAATATACAAATAGAGAAAAAAAGAAAGAAAATACCTGAGGAAAAACTCCATGAGTATCCTGAGTTCCAGCTCAGTCCTTTGCTCCTAACTCCAAGGTAAAAGAAAAAAACATAAGCAAAGGTCCATGATCCAATGAACATTAGATCTACTCAGGTACCCTAGTGAAATGGCATGCCGAGCTGGGTGTGAGGTATAAATCTCAATAGGTTACCACCCATGGTGCCTAAAACTTAAACTGGTCCATAAACATAAAGGAGGAAGTGTGTAGGTAATATTAATAAATAAAAAATATTAAAATAAACAAACAATAGCCTGCCCAAGTTTCTGAAAGACACCTGGAGGCTCTACCTACTTCGGATCATGGACGAAAATAATGTCTGATCAGTAACCATATGTTTATAGTAATAATATATACATAGTATAGTTATATATTTCCCCCACCTATATAAACCAAGTACATATAGACATAAGTGGCCATATACCTAGAATACTAGGTTCTCAATGAACCAGGGAATAACCGAGTCATTCATAACTAGTTTGAACGAGCTTATAAGCTCCAACCAAAGGGTGCATGCCCTGTATCTCATAATGAGTAGGATATGTCATGATCATCACTCGAGATGGTGAGTGTGTCATCATGTCAACACTCATGAAAGTGGTGAGTGTGTCTTCATTCCAACACTCACCTGAGAATGTGGTGCATCATTCCCACCATCTTAATATTGTCAATGGTGTGAGACATCATGACTCAACACCCAATTTAAGGGAGTGTGATGCCACCATGCTCAATAGAACCCCTACCATCATCCTGCAACCTATATCGATATGTAATCAAATTTATCATAATATTAATGGTGCATTAAATCTTATGCTTTACATTTATCAAGATTGTTATATAATCAAGAGCGTCACATCTATAACAATTCACATAAGCCATGCTTATTTAATTATAAAAAGATGTGTGGTCATACCACCCAGTTCACTTCCATATCAAATAATCAATCTAATAAATTCAAAGAAAGAAAACCATCATAAAAAATATATTCAAATTAATACATACCATTTAATTAAGAAAAACATGGAAATTCATTTATCAAGGTTCAATGAGGCACTTAGATGGTACCATGGAAAACTGGGAAAATACCCACATAGCAATCCCATTTATAAAGCAATCCAAGCCCTCAGAAGGAGCTTGTTTCATCAGTCATTTAGATGGGAGTAGGTAAAGAAATTTAATTTATAAGACATGCAAATAACTTAGAAGGAGCCTTGGTTTATTAAACATTTACATCAAAGGTGAGAAACTCCATTTAAGGATAACAAAATAGGTCATGTACCAAACATGACTTATATCTAACATTGACATCAAGCATGGACAAATACCAATGAAATAAGACAAGAAGGTTTTAAATAACTAATTACCACATTTTAATTTAAAAGAAATACCACATCATCAGATAGGTTTTGTTATAAAACATGACATTATTTAATAACCAATTCATTTAATGATAATTAATCATCACATTAAAGAACCACATATCAATTCAAAAAAATAAATCGTTTTATAAATCTTACATACTTAGAAATTCAATTATAAAATTTAACATGGAACTTTTCCATTATCAACTGGGCTATCACCAATAAGGGAAAAACATTTATACTTCAGGCTGAATGCTTAGAAAGTGTTCCAGGCATTTAAATAAATTAATTAAATAAGGGTAAAATCAAGCTGGTACACCCAATAGGTGTTTGTGATTGAGGTTTAAATCATCAATTTACATAACAAGTCTCAATAGGAGTAATATAAGATGCGTAATATAATTTATATTGAAGAATTGTTTTTAAGGAAATGCATAAAAAATTCCAGCATGCAGTGCAGTGGTTCTATTTATAAAATGATGTAAACTTAAGGAAAAATCCATATAACACATACCTTATGATTAGGATAACTCTCTCATCCAATATCAAGGTATGATTTGGTCTGGTTTGGAAGAAATTGAGGAAATGAACATTTTACATAAAAATAGGGAAAATGAGATCACACCAAAATAGAACAATAGCTTGGAAGAAAAACATAGAAAATATTCAAGAGGAATTGAGATATTATCGATGCAGATTCGTAGGGACCGACGATGTTAGATTCAGATAATGGATGGAGAAAATATTTCAAATCCTATGTTATGCTTGACGAGGAAGCCATGGCGCACAAGAGGAGGCTCACTCTACTGGAAGAGGTAAAGAAAGAAAGAAAAATAATACATAAAATCATTAAGTTAAAAAGGGTAAATTCACTCTAAAAACTAGTTTTCATTGTTTAGCCACACAGTTTAACCAAATCATGTGCCAACCATACGACTCTTGCTACTTAGGAACCCACCTCACATGGTTTTTCCTGCACAATTAGCCTAACCGTTTTCTAACCATGTGAAGAATAGTGCTTAGGTACTACCTAAGTAGCACTAATTGTATGGTCTAGGTCTATGTCTTGGGTGAACCATGAATATCTCGTGTGATTCACATCTATACACCTCCATAATCAGGATGGTTTGCTGCTGAGGTCCGTATGGTTTCATAAAAATCATGTCCCCTGCTTAGACTACCAAAACTTGTTATTTTTGGGACCCAACACTCTAAAAAATCAACGAGACCTCTGAGGGACCTCTTGGTCCTTTAGCCAAGTCTAAAAACAACACTTTTAAGTGTTCTAACTCATAGAATTACATTTCAAATATCAGTTCAAAGAATGACCCATCCACTAAATGCCCAAAATTCAAATTACCTAGGAATTTTACCTTGTCTCAAAACATGGATCATTATAACCTCCCCACCTTATAACTTCTCATCACCAAGAATCCTTGGGGGAAAACTAAAACATCATCCGACCTACAAGGGTCATGAAGTCTTGTTCAAATAGTCATGTTGCATTCCTAATTTCCCAACACACCCTTAAGAAATACTTAATCATACGACACTTAATCCGTTAAAACTCAAGAAAACACTAATTTTCCAACTAAAACATAAAAATGATGCTTTCTAGATCCATTTTATCCAAATACATGGTCACATCGTCATATCTATAGGATTTTATTCGATGGTACTCCCCACCACAGGTTTAACATTATAAGAAGTCCAATTACATACCACGAAACCTCCACCATTGGAATTTCCTACACAAAATGCCCCTAAGAATCCTAACAATGATCTAAGAATGATTTCTTTAACTGGGTGAACCCAATTTTCTATGAGGTCCTAACTGAAACTTCACTCAAGGGAAACAGATGAATCTCGATTGACCTAACCAAAATTGGTCATGAAATATTTCCATGAAGGAAAAAACATGACCTTTAAACCACACCCACCTTAACATGATGACATGCTTAAAATGGTTCCTCGTCGACTATACACATCAGAAATATGTACAAAAATTAGAGACACTCCGAATGAATTATCCCAAAACTACTCATCCTAGACAACCGGCGTATTACAAACCTAAATAACAATGCTTTTATCCAAGGCATCCCACATTTTCCAAAAACATGTTCACCGAAGCCCATACTTGACTTTTGGGGTTGTTCCTCAGTCAAACCATCACCTAAACATTTAATCTATCATGCCTCATCACAAGTATGGGTGTAACCTAGATCTAAAACACTAGGATTATTACCCTTTAAAAACACCTATGTACCTAACTAAAAGTATGAGGTAACATCGGTTGCACCGAACTGGAGTCCAAATAACTAACCCAAGGCATTCTATACTCCATTATTACAAGTGATATATTGGTACGAGGATAATACATCTACATCATATCATTTAATGAGCCTATAGTGGCATCTTCATGGTGGTCATGTTAAAGGGAAGTAGTTGGTGTCCATGAGTCCATCCAAGGTGTTCCTACATGGGAACCTAAGTGTCACTTGGGACTAAATGTGCCTTGATAAGGACCATGAATTAGCATGAAACTCCAATAGATAATATAAAACAGTGAAATAATTTTTAAAACTTTAGCATGATGTATAACTGATGCTCTCTTAGTGCATCAAGGATGACATAAACATATGGGACATAATCATCGCTAAGTAAGAGTACACTATGAAGATTTTTAAAGCTTTTCCTCAAAAGGGAACTAAATCACTTACGCCACATCAAAAAAAATACTTGGTATGGTTTCCACCCAACCATACCCAAGAAACAAAAGAAGTAATAGTCGAACCACCACTGGTCGACTCCTACTGAAATGAGCTCAGATTCACATGACAACACAACATCAACTGAACCATGATGCCTTTACCACCTAGGGAATTCTATGGTTGCTCAATATTTACCAATAAAGTCCATCCATGACAAAAAATGTTTCTCAAGGGTTGCATACACAACCAACCGCATCAACATCATGTTGTCCATCAACTACCGACACATTTTTACTAAAATCGACATGACACTCTCCACTTTAGGAGTGTTATAGTCATCAAATGAGGAGACAGACTAGCTGCTCATAAGAATGCTAGACCATATTCACCTTAAACACATGTGTAACACTCCTCTGAGTCACATTCAAATATTTAAAAACATTTGGAAATAAAACTAAATACAATATGACCGACATGTCAAAACACCTGATCATATTAGAACTCTATCCCGAGCATTGGAAAAAACTAGATTTATTTATCTTATAGGTAAATATACTATAAAGATGACCCCGAAACATAATCAACAACATAGGGCTCAATGATTAAACCAAACACAACTGATTTTTTATGTCATTTAGCAACCTGAAGGGTACTGCATATATGAACACATACTACCCAAGGTTTAGAATCAAGATGACCATCCTAGATATGACCCATAGGCTTTCCTCCCCATGAATCCAAGTATCAGGTGGTACAAAGAAAACTTGATAAAAGTCATACTATCCCATATGACTTTAAAATAGATTGATTACCTCCAGAGTCTCCCAAGAAAAGATAAAAAAGGTTATGAGACCTACTAAGTATCTGAATATTCCCTAGGCATGTGTAACCTATTAAAACCAAGCATTACTTATTTCTCACACCCATAAAAGGGTAAAGGATACCACAAACACCCATATGAACAAGGGTTACTTTTAGAATATAAGAGTCCTAATAGGGAATATGGAACTCAAATGACACCATACAATGGAACATTCATAGCATTTAACTAGGCATTTAAGCTATAAGGGTGTTGCTTACCCTAGGCCGACCCCTTACAAAAGCATAAGCATAAACCCTATCACCAGGTCACACTAAACTGATTTCACCAAGCCTTATGCCTATCCTTTAATCTATTTCTAATAAGGAAAAATGGACCATGAAAAATGATCATGTTTCTATTTTAAGGCAACTCAAAAAAAAATCTGAAACTACACTTACATGAGGGTTTAAAAGAAGGAAACCACATTTGGTTTCATTTTAAAGGTTAGTACATAGATTCACATCAACCTTTAAACATTTTAAATATTTAAATAGAACATCAGGTACTAATTATAAAACAAAATCACTTAGTATATTATTTAACCAACACATAAAAGAAAAATAGGCAAGTCTTATCAATCTTCCCTTTTAAACATTTAAAATTTATTGACATCCCCTCATAATTATGAAATTTATGAAAAATATATTTATTTTTAAGTTGAAAAAGATAAGGCAACCTATAAGGGTCCCTTAAAACCAACCTGGATTCATCACAGTTCAACCCAATAGAAATTGTTCAATTTTCAAAGTTTAAAAACAACCGTAGAGGGTTATATCATAAGAAACATGCCCAAACTGACCTACTTGGGTCTAGTTGTGAATTTTAGAAGTTAACCAACACATTTGACTTCAAAATTAAATATATTTCAGATTCATAACCATTTAAAAATATATCATGGTTACATATAATAACTTAGTTATATGGATCTCCATCTACCAATCCATAAAGTGCCCATACACTTTATTGGAAGGAATTTGGCTCCCATTAATCAAAATCATTCCAATTTAAAAGTTTGAACTTTTCTAGCTTTTAAATTTTAACAAGGGTCTATATATATATAAATATAAAAGGATGGTTAGAGTATATGGGATACCTTTTACCAATTATAAGGTTCCCAAACACCTTACAAATAAAAACTGGTTCCTTTTTAATCATAAACCATAAATTCAACCCATACACACAATTATATATCAAAAACATAACTATCATGTTATCAAAAATATTAAACACAGAGAAACATGATAATAAACACAAAAGAATGAAACATAAGAAAGAAATTCTAAATAAATAAGAAAAATGTCATATTATCAGCTAATCATGTTATGTAAATAGGCATGCTAATGAAAACAAGAGCATTGAATAACACTCAAGGCACAAAATCAAAACTAGTAGTCAACCTATAATTGCAACTACATGGCATGGAATATGCATGAAATGTGAATTTTTATGTGCTTATAATGATTCATGTAATCCTTCATCCTTTCCATACTAGGATAAGGGAAAAAATACCATAAATCAATAAGTAATAGAAAATACACCATCCACTCAAGGTGAAATCATAATCAACTGTAATATCAAACCACATGAACAACAATACCAGACCTGGACACTTGGAATTTTCCCTATATGTGGGTTGATCACTCCTAATAACTACTATATACCAATAATTGACACATTCCTAGTCGCTTTTCTACCAACCCCAAATAGTAAGACAAAGGAAATGAGGCTTTGATACCACTATGTAATATCCTGACCTAAATGACCACTAAAACAGTAGCTGGACTAGTGGGTCATCCATCATCAAGCATTCCTCCCTATATGCCAAAGGCTGCCAACTAGCAACATGGGTCTAAGGAGGTGATAGTGGGGAGAAAATTCCCTCATGATTAGAGTAGCACATCTGTATTATAAAAAATAAAGAAAAAATAGACAAAAATAGAAGAAGTAATAAATGAAAGGTAACATAAGTATAATATAAACTAAAAAAAATATGGACAACACCAATATATATAAAAGGATGCATATCAAAATGATGATATAGAACTGATGCAATAGAAATATATTAGGAATCATTATATACTACAATATACAAATAGAGAAAAGAAAGAAAATAAAGAAAAACCTTGAGGAAAAACTCTATGAGCATCCCGAGATCGAACACATTTCTTTTCTCCTAACTCCAAAGTAAAAGAAAAACAACACAAGAAAAGGTCCATAGTCCTATAAACATGAGATCTACTCAGGTACCCCAGTGCAATGACATCCCAAGCAGGGTGTGAGATATAAATCTCAATAGGTTACCACCCACAATGTATATAACTTAAACTAGTCTATGAATATAAATGAGGTAGTATTAAGGTAATATAAATAAATAAACAATACTAAAATAAACAAATAATATCCCACCTAGGTTCCTGAAGGACACTTGGAGGCTCTACCTGCTTTGTATCATGAACAGAAAGAATGTCTTATCAATAATTTTATGTATATATTAATAATATATACATAGTATAGTTATATATTTTATCCACCTATATGAACCAAGTAAGTGAGAATGTAAGTGGCCATATACCTGGAATACTTTGTGCTGGTTGGACTAGGGAATAACTCAGTCATCCATAACCAGTCTGAACGATGATATAAGATACTTCCAAAGAGTACATTCCTTGCATCACATAATGAGTGGTATACATCATGATCATCACTTGATATGGTGATTATTCCATTATTTCAACACTCGGGAAAGTGGTGAGTGAAACTTCATGCCAACACTCACATGAGAACATGGTGCATCATGCCCACTATCCCAATAATGTCTATGGTGTGAGATTTTATGAATCAACACCCAATGTAAGGGAGTGTTATACCACCATGCTCAATAGAAACCTTACCATAATTCCACAACCTATATCAATGCATAATCAGATTTATCATAATATCCATGAGGCATTACATCTCATGCTTTACATTTATCAAGCATGCCATATAATCAAGGGCATCATAACTTTAACAATTCACATAAGTCGTTCTTAATTAATTATAACAAGAGGCATGTTCATACCACCCAATTCAATTCCATATCAAATAAATAATATAATATATTCAAATAAATCAATAAATCATGAACAAGATATTAAAATTATTACATGCCATTTAATTAAGAAAAACATGGAAATTTCTTTATCAAGGTTCAATGAGGTACTTAGTTTAAGGGTTGGTGTCCTGAGAACCAACTATTTTGTACTTTGATTACATGAATGTTCACTTATTATATATTGTTCATTGTTATGCATAACTATAATATAATAATGTATTGGAATATTTGTTGCATTGATAAGGTCATGGTAGATCCTTGCTATGATAAGAACCTTGAAATGCTATAACAATATTCTTAAATAAAGTTCTATAGTTGGATGAAATACTATGATAGGACACATAGTATAAAGACTATCATGTGAGAGTACTCGTAAGAAGACGAGACTCTCTCTCATGGAGTTTTCACTTGGTAATCTCCAAGATGGGAGATTATGAGAACAGACCCGCCAGTAGAAATTCCACATGTCTTGGTGTCATTGGACATTTCTATCTACGAGCATGTGTAATGGTCCTTAGACTGGAAGATTATCATTGACTCATGTCAGGACCAGCGCACTTAGATTTACTGACAAAAACTGTCACGCAGACAGTTGGCGGGAAGTAGGGTACGTTGGGTGCATCACGAGTGACATGTTGTTAATGGATAATTCGAGGAAGGATTTTTCCCTTCCATTTATGGAAGTTGATATCTCGGTCCTTTTATTGAAATAGAATTGTCGCATTAAATTCCATGGCCATGGTGTAAATAACGAGTTTATTTCAGGAAGTCAAAGAACGATAGATCTAGAATATAGGTTTATGATACTGCCATGAAACCTGCTTGATGAGATATCATGACAAAGGGATTAAATTACACAGTAAGTGTTCTTATGAGGTGATACGTCAATGCGGCGTCAACTTATTTCTCTTGGGTGCCTTGACCCATTGCTAGACAATAATCTTGGACTTTAGGAAAGCCCGCCTAATGCCAACGAGAAAGAGGCCTAGAGGGTCACACACTAAGTGTATTCAAGTATCTCAAGTAGAATAAAGATTATTCCCTTATGTGGTTTAATAATTATTCAAGGAATCTTAATTCATTTTAATGATGGAGGAAGAAGGAAATGAAAAACAAGATATACACGCCGTGTATTAAAGATTACATGCCGTGTAGTTTCTCATGGAAAACAAGTACACGCCGTGTATTAATAATTACATGCCTTGTAGTTTTCTTTATGGAAAGGAAATGAATAAATGAAAACAATATATACATGCCGTGTACATTGAATGTACACGCCGTGTACATTGAATGTACACACTGTGTAGTTTTCAATGAAAAACAAGTACACACCATGTATTTATTAATACACGCCGTGTAGTTTTTCCAGTCGGGATTTTGAGGATATAATATTGTTTTAAATTATATTTATTATAATCAGCATGGGCACATGTCAAGGAATTAATTATTCGACATGGGGGTTTTAAATAAGAGTCAATGGAATAAATAAAATGCATAACACGTTTATTTATTGTCATAACTCTACAACCTCAAACATGATTATAAATATCCTCACAACCCCAAATCTTTTCCAACACATAGGAGAATCATTGTTCCCAACAACTCTGGAGAATTATTTCAAGGCTGAAAGAACCTCTTCCTCCAAGAACACTCTCAAGACCGAGAGAGATCCTCTTCCATCGGATCAAGATGATCTATGGCGGACAACACAAGAAAAGGTTTCTCCATGCTAGCACCTGGAGACTCCTTTGGCGACATCCCAAGATACGAGGTACACGTGTGGATCACCACTAGAGGAAGTCTACACTTGTCTTCTACGACACAACGACGAATCACATCGGAACTTGATCAAGAAAATCAACGAATAAATAACACCCGAAAGGTATTTCTTTACAATTGATTAAATTAATTATAATCAACCTATAATGATCCTACTTTATGGTTCTGGGAATTTCCTTTTATTTATCCATTTCTATCATTCGATCCGTGGATACTGGCATTTATCATCGTATTGATCCCGAATTGATCATTGTTAATGACAAAAAGCCAAGTGGGAACATCCACCCACATGCTTCCGCTGCGCCCAGAACCTTCAAATGGTATCAGAGCGATGTTACAATGTTGATTATAGTTATTTAATTTTCGTTTATAATTTATGCATTTATATTTGATTCAATTCGAAATAAATTGTTCTATAAATATGAATAAATGAGATCTGTTCTTCCTCCTTCATTTCTTGATTCATATAATAGAAATAACCTTTTAATTTTATTTTTTGATTAAAATAAAAACGAGGAACTCATCTGAAGGAGCCGCTCTTTCTGTTTGTACAACACGGGAATACATGGTGTGTAATTAAAAACTACACGCCATGTACTTAGGTTCAACGAAATGGTACTGGTCCGCTAAACCACACCGTGTGAATTGATTACACCTAAGTATTTAACACCCCGTGTTGACCAGAATTAAACAGCACATGGGAATTGGAATACACGACATGTATGTTAGAGCAACACATCGTGTAGTCTGATCTGGCCCAAGTGAAACCGTGTACAAAGGAGAAGCTGCGTACCACGTACACGGGATCACCAGGCCGGTTACCACGTTAACAAGTAAGTACATGCTGTGTATGATTTATCTACACGCCATGTACTCCAAAATTTCCAAAGTATAGAGAACACGCCAAAGCCCCCGACGTGTACTTTAGATAAAAGGTGAAAAAAAATACACGCCGTGTAAATATAAACTACACATCGTGTAATTTCCAGAAATTTCACTAGGTTTCCTCCAAAAGTACAAAGACCTGTACAAGGAATATGGATGAGAATAATCTCAAGGAAATTCAGAAATAAATTTAAGATAAATAATTGATTAATTATAATATCATAATTAATTGAATTCAAGAACGACTTATCTTGAATAAATAGAATGATTAAAAGAATTTTAATTCTAAATATGCATAAATGTCATTGCATGATATGGATGATCATGAGCTAGACCAAAGACCCTTTTTATGTGTGTATGGTTTCATTTAAATTTATTTAAATTTCTTGGACAGAAAGCCTTCTTCCAATAAAATACAGGGTCTGCATGACCATGGTTTCTTTAATGTAAACCCCATGTAATGGACGATCTCCCAAGCCAAAGGAGACGGTTCAAAATCCAAAGTTGAGGCAAAACCAACCCAAGAAGATACAAAGGTAGACAGGTGGGAGCTGCAAAACACAAACCATCCGGTTCAATGTGTTTTCCCTAGGTTAGGGTTAGCTTATCAAACCGCTAGATAAGCTAACCAATAGAAGCTCATGATTATACCATTTTATTTTATTTTTGTCTGATTTCATGGTTTATTTATTATGTATGTGTTGTCACGATCACATAATTATTGAAATAAACAAGCATGAAAATATGGAATAAAATAAAAAATGGACTATGCGTAAACATTATTGGAATATGGTTAATCACTTAAGAAATCATCACTTAATATTAACAAGCATGTGATAATGTGAAACTATGCATAAAGATTAAAATCCCTCAATACCATATTAAGTTAGACTAAGCCTTCCGTTACTTGATTAAGGGAAAGACTCAATAAAACTATATGTTTGACTAACCCTTGTTGGGACATTTACTTTTATAAAGGAAGCCCTTATAAAAGGTTTTAGGTTGACTTAACCATATTACATCAAGAGGAGTAGCCCTTTCTAGACTTGGTGTAATATTGGAGGCAAGAGTTGAGGAAATCAAAGTCAGGATTTCAGGATTGGGGAGTCCACTCAACAGATCAAGGAACTGTAAGCTCACAGTTGGAAAAGACCTACCTACCTAAATACCTTCAAATAGCTTGACCAACCCTTGTTGGGGTTATTCGAAGGGGAATATGGATCCTTGCCACTAGAATGTCAAAGAAACTTGACATTCCGAGTTCAATGGTGAGGGCCATTGGGACTTGATAAAATAGTGGGAGACTTAATATAAATTTTATTATTTCTCATAAAATGTTATCAAGAAAGTAATGACAAATATGTTCTTCTAATTTGTAGAATCGAAATGAAAAAATCTTCAAACACATTTTCTCTGCGATCAATTTTGGATAAAGACAATATCCTCACCGACAGTAACTTTCAGGAATGGTTTAGGTGCCTTCGAGTTATCCTACGCCATGAATGAAAGTTTTACGTGCTGGAGTCCTCACTTCCTGATCCGCCTGCGCAAGGGGAGAGTGATGCAGATTTTCTGGTCTATGATCAACATTTGTGCGATGCACTCAACATTCAATTTTTGATGCTGTCATCAATGCATAGTGAGCTCATGAAGTCTCATGACGACATGGATGCCTAAAGCATGCTCGAGCACCTCCATGGTCTATACCAGGAGAGAGCAAGACAGGAAAGGTTTGAGATCTCCAAGGCTCTATTCTAGAACAATCATGGAGAGGGTGCCCCATCTGGGCCTCATGTAGTCAAGATCATTGGATATATTGAGCACTTGGAGGTTCTAGGGTTTAAACTCCCCGAAGAACTAGGTACCGATCTCATTCTCGCATCACTCCCCTAGAGCTTCTCAAACTTTGTTGTGAACTTCAACATGAACAACATTGAGAAGTCTCTGTCAGATCTTCTTATCCTTATTCACCAAGTGTACAATGACATGAAGTGTGAAAAGCCTTATGCCCTCATGGTGAATAAAAGGAAAGGGAAGGATAAGAGATTTAAGCCCAAATCTTCTTCAAGGCCTTCCAAGAAAAGGAAGATCAAAGGGGAGTCAAGGGAACAAAATGCTATTTGTTTCGCATGTGGCAAGAAGGGCCACTGGAAGAAAAACTGCACCCAGCCAAGGAAGAAAGGGGAATCTTCAGGTGCATTTGTTATCAAATGCAATCTATCTGTTTCTACTAATTGGGTATTAGATACTGCTTGTGGTTCTCACATCTGTATCGAAATACAGGCACCGAGTAGATTTAGAAAGATTGATCAAGGTGAGGTAGATCTATGAGCAGCCAACGGAGCCAGACTTACTGCTATATCTGTTGGGGACTACCACCTCACATTGCCAACTGGAATGATATTGGTGTTAAAGGGTTTTTATTATGTGCCTTCTGTTACTAAAAACATTATTTCAGTATCCATATTAGATACTGATGGATTCATGTTCAAATTTGGAAATGAATGTTGCTACTTTTATAAAGATAACATTTATTTTGGTAGGGCACATTTATATAACGGCCTTTATGTGTTAGGCTACACAAACCAAGTAATGGAAATCGATGACAAAGTAAATTCACATGACTCATACCACACCCAACTTTGGCATCACTGGCTAGGTCATGTCAATGAGAAATGTTTCACAAAATTACATCAAGATGGGTATTTAGATTCTTTCGAACTAAAACCACTTGGTGTATGTCATGTGTGTCTACAAGGAAAAATGACCAAAGCCCCATTTAGTGGGAAAGGTGAAAGAGATAAAGAGATTCTGGAATTAGTTCACACAAATGTGTGTGGACCATTTCTAGTTGAAGCAAGGGGTGGGATCTCATACTTCATAACTTTTACAGATGACTTTAGTAGAAATGGATATATCTACTTAATGAGGTATAAGTCAGATTCTTTTGATCGGTTCAAAGAATACAATAATGAAGTTGAGAACCAGCTTTGTAAGAAGATTAAGAAACTCCGCTCAGACAGAGGAGGAGAATATCTTAATCAGGACTTCATTGATTTCTTATGGGAGATTGGGATTCAATCTCAACTCACTCCTCCTTACACACCTCAGTGGAATGGTGTAAGTGAAAGGAGGAACCACACCCTGTTGGACATGGTGAGATCAATGATGAGTCTTTTGAGTCTTCCATTATCCTTTTGGGGATATTCATTACAAACAGTAGCACACATACTAAACCAAACACCAACTAAATCGATAAATGGTATTCCATACGAGTTATGGAGTGGACGCAAAGCCATGTTATTGAATTTACATGTGTGGGGTAGCGAAGCATTTGTTAAGGCATCTTCAGGTATCAAACTTTCACCCCGAGGAACAAAGTGTATCTTTATAGGATATCCCAAGTAAACAAGGGGAAATTACCTATACAAACCCTCAGAAAAAAGGCTACAGTGGAAATACATGCCATATTCCTTGAGAGGGAGCACATCTCCAAAAGAGATATTTGGAGTTAGATAGACTTCGATGAAGTCGAGGCTCAAGATACACAAGAGTTGGTACAAGAACAGATTCCACAATGCCCCGTGGAAGAAAAATCTATTCTAGAGACATAGGAACTTCGTAGGAGCATGAGAGAGGTGAGAGAACCAGAATGATATGGTTTTCTTGTCACCGAGGATGGTGACTCATTATTGGTTGACAATGATGATCCTATTACCTACAAGGAAGCAGTTGAAGTCACATACGTTGCCAAGTGGAAATAAGCCATGAATTATATAATGGATTCCATGTACCAAAACCAAGTCTAGATTTTGGTAGATCCTCCAGTTGATGTAAAGCCTATTGGTAATAAATGGGTATTCAAGAAGAAACCGAACATGGAGGGGCAAGTCAGCACCTATAAGGAATGACTGGTTGAAAAAGGTTTTAGACAGCATCAAGGAATTGACTATAATGAAACTTTTTCATCGGTTGCGGTGCTGAAATCCATTAGAATCCTATTAGCCATTACCACTTACCATAACTTTGAAATTTGGAAAATGGATGTCAAAATAGAATTCCTTAACGGGAACTTCCAGGAAGATGTCTACATGACACAACCAGAAGGGTTTGCGACTCCAAAGGATGCCAACAAGGTATGCAAGATGTATAAATCCATTTATGGATTAAAGAAAGAATCAAACTCATGGAACATTCATTTTGATGAAGCTGTAACAGAATTTGGCTTTGTTAAGAATGAATGTGAGCCTTGTGTCTACTAGAGGTTTTGTGGAAGTGCATTCGTTTTCTTAATAGTATATGTTTATGACATATTACTAATTGGAAATGAAGTACCTGTCTTACAGTCAATTAAGGCATGGTTGCATAAATGCTTCTCCATGAAAGACTTGGGCGAGGTAATATATATTCTTGGGATCAAGATCCATCGTGATAGATCCAAGAGAATGCTGGGCCTGAGTCAAAGTACATACATTGACAAGATTCTAAAGAGATTCAGTATAGAACAATCCAAGAGGGGATTGTTGCCAGTGTCACATGGCATTCATCTTTCCAAGAAAATGCGTCCTCAGACACATGAGGAAAGAAATAAAATGGAAAGGATACCTTACTCATCCGTGATTGGTTCAATCATGTATGCTATTCTATGTACGAGGCTAGATGTTGCTTACGCATTAAGTGAGGTAGGCAGATATCAAGCTGATCCAAGAGACCGCTATTGGATGGCAGTCAAGACTATCCTTAAGTATCTGAGGTGTACTAAGGATATGTTACTAGTTTATGGAGGAGATGAGGAACTAGTCATCAGAGGAAATGTAGATGCTAGTTTCTAGAATGATCAAGATGACATGAAGTCACAGACTAGATACATATTCAGTTTGAATGGAGGTGCAGTGAGCTGGAAGAGCTCAAATCAAAGTGTGGTGGCATATTCTACAGTAAGATTATGAGTATATCATAGCTTCTGAGGTAGCTAAAGAAGCAGTATGGATGCGAAGATTTGTCCAAGAGTTGGATGTAGTACCGAGCAGTAAAGATCCTATCACACTCTATTATGATAATACTGCAGCAGTAACACTTGCAAAAGAGCCAAGGTCACATCAGCAGACAAAGCACATACTTCAGAAGTATCATCTCTTAAGGGATTTTTCTCAGAGAGGTGAAGTTGCAGTGATCAATATTTCCACAGAAGACAACATGGCAGACCCGTTGACTAAAGCCTTGACTCAACAAAAACATGATCATCCTGTGAGGTCTAGCGGACTAAAAGTCATAGTCAGTTGGCTCTAGTCTAAGAAGGAGTTTGTAAGGGTTGGGGTCCTGAGAACCAACTGTTTTTTAATTTGATTACATGAATGTTCACTTATTATATAGTGTTCATTTTTCTTCATGACTATAATATAATAATGTCCTGGAATATTTGTTGCATTGATAAGGTCATGGCAGATCCCCGCTATAATGAGAAACTTGAAATGCGATAACAATATTCTTAAATAAAGTTCTATGATTGGATGAAATACTATGATAGGACACATAGTATATAGACCGTCATGTGCGAGTACTCATAAGAAGATGGGACTCTCTCTCATGGAGTTCACACTTGGTAATCTCCAAGATGGAAGATTATGAGAACAGACCCGCCAGTAGCAATTCCACATGTCTTGGTGTCATCAGAAATTTCTATCTACGAGCATGTGTAATGGTCCTTAGACTTGAAGATTATCATTGACTCATGTCATGACTCGCACACTTATATTTACTGATGAAAACCGTCACGCAGACAGTTGGTGGGAATTAGGGTACGTTGGGTGCGTCACGAGTGACATGTTGTTAATGGATAAGTCGAGGAAGGGTTTTTCCCTTCCATTTATAGAAGTTGATATCTCGGCCCTTTGATTGAAATAGAACTGTCACATTAAATTCCATGTCCATGGTGTAAATGACGAGTTTATTTCAGGAAGTCAAAGAACAACGGATCTAGAATATAGGTTTATGACATTTCCATGAAACCTTCTTGATGAGATATTGATATAAAGGGATTAAATTACACATTAAGTGTTCATATGAGGCGATACATCAATGCGGCATCAACTTCTTTCTCTTGGGTGCCTTGACCCTTTTCTAGACAGTAATCTTGGACTTTAGGCAAGCCCACCTAATTCCAACAAGAAAGAGGCCTAGAGGGTCACACACTAAGTGTATTCAAGTATCTCAAGTAGAATAAAGATGATTCCTATATGTGGTTTAATAATTATTTAAGGAAGCCTAAATCGTTTTAATGATGGAGGAATAAGGAAATGAAAAACAAGATATACACGCCGTGTATTAAAGATTACACACCGTGTAGTTTTTTATGGAAAAAAAGTACACACCGTGTATTAATAATTACACGCCGTGTATTTTTCTTTATGGAAAGAAAATGAATAAATGAAAACAAGATATACACACTGTGTACATTGAATGTACACACCGTTTAGTTTTCAATGAAAAACAAGTATATGCTGTGTACTTATTAATACACGCAGTGTAGTTTTTCCAATTGGGATTTTGAGGATATAATATTATTTTAAATGATATTTATTATAATCAGCATGTGTGCATGTCAAGGAATTAATTATTAGACATGGGGGTTTTAAATAAGAGTCAACGAAATAAATAAAATGCGTAACGCGTTTATTTATTGTCATAACTCTACAACCTCAAACCTGATTATAAATATCCTCACAACCCCAACTCTTTTCCAACACACAAGAGAATCGTTGTGCACAACAACTCTGGAGAATTATTTCAAGGCCGAAAGAACCTCTTCCTCCAAGAATGCTCTCAAGATAGAGAGAGATCCTCTTCCATCGGATCAAGACGATATAAGGCGAACAATGCAAGAAAATGTTTCTCCAAGATAGCACCTGGAGACTCCTTTGGAGACGTCCCGAGATACGAGGTACACGTGTGGATCACCGCTAGAGGAAGTCTACACTTGGATTCTATGACACAACGACGAATCACATCAGAACATGATCAAGAACATCAATAAAGAAAGAAAACACAAAAGGTATTTCTTTATAATTGATTAAATTAATTATAATCAACCTGTAATGATCCTACTTTATGGTTCTGGTACTTTCCTTTTCTTTTTCCATTTCTATGATTTGATCCGTGGAGATTGGAATTTATCGTCATATTGATCATTTTTAATGACAAAAATCCAAGTGGGCACATCCACACATGCACTTCCTCTGTGCCCGGAACCTTCACTTAGAAGGTACCATGGCCAACTGGGAAAATACCTATATGAAAATACCATTTATAAAGAAATCCAATCCCTTATAAAGTTCTCATTTCAATTTTCATTTAGATTGGATTTGGACAAGCCATTTAATTTATAATATGGTCTAAGCACTTAGAAGGTTCTTTGGTTCATTAAATGTTTACATCAAAGGAGGTGCTATTATTAGTTTCGCTATCACCAATAATGGAATTTGTCTCCTTTGATATAAACGTTTAATGGAATTTGTCTCCTTTGATGTAAATGTTTAATGAAGTTATTATGTACCGCCTAAGTAGAACTAACCGCATGGGTCTGACACACAATTTGGGTAATCCATTTTCATACCATGCACTTCACATCTACACAAATCTATTTGCCACATGGTTTGTTGCTGGGGGCTTCACAATTTTAGACAAACCTTCTACCCCGTTCAGACCACCAAAAATTCTTATTTCTGGGGAATGATGATCTTAAAACTCAATGAGACCTTCAAGGGACCTCTTGGGGATTTGACCAATTCTAAAACAACACTTTAAAGTTTTCTAACTCTTGAAATTACATTTCAAATCCCATTTTAAGGAATTTACCATCCACTAAATTCCCAAAATTCAAATTCCCTAGAAAATTTACCTTGTCTCAAAACATGGGTCATTACATGCATTAATAAAATGTTAATTTTAAACTAGAACAACATAATTTGAGTCATAAAAAGTACACCTTTTATTTAATTGAGGTATGTTTGATTATTACATGTCACATATGACTTATGGATCATTTTCCTAAAGTTTCAAAATAATCATTACAAATGAATACGGAAGGGGAAATACAAATCTACAAAGAAAACATGCAAATAGACACATGCTAGAAGATGAGGATAATCGAACTCGAGACCTCCTCGACACCTCACAGGGCCCATTTCCACTAGGTTAAGGCCCTAGGGATGAATTATCAAAACAACCCAAATAAATTTTCTCAGTTTTGAGTATGTCACTTGTCCTTTTTACTAAAATGACATTTTAAACTAAAAAGACTCACTTTGAGTCATACCTACCACATCCAATGTCAGTTTTATATAAAAATGATTCCTACACATCATAAATGACTTATGAATCATTATACTAAATTATCAAGACAATATGAGTGCGTTTTCTTTATTTTCAATGAGTGACACATGTTTTGAACTAAAATGTCAATTTTAGACTGATAATGGATGATTTGAGCCATACTGGGGACACCGTTCATCATATCTGTTGGCGCCAAAATTTGGAACAAAGAAAAGGCCCCAAGACGGCCCCGTGGACTGCCTCGCGAAGCCCCTTCGCGGAGTACCCCAGCACCGCGGCCGCCGCGAAGCAAAGGAGGCGGGAGGCTCCACTGACACATTTGACGTTCGCGAGCCTGCCTTGAAGTAATGGAGGTGGGAGGCTCCGCGAATTCATTTGAAGTTCACGGACGGTCCATGAATCCAAGGAGGTAGGACACTCCGTGAACCCATTTGAAGTTTTTGAGCACGCCGCGAAGCCACCCGACCTCTCTTTAAGCCGCGTGATCCCTGCTCCATGGCGCCTCTTGCCTATAAATACCAGGCTCCCCCTGAGCTCTAGAGGACGGACAATCCGACCTTTCGGCTTCTCATCTCCCAAATCGCAAAGCACTCTTCTTCTTAGTGAACCATGAGCTATGCGAGGTACTTCTGCTTCGTGAAGTACCTCCCCATTATCTCTTTTTGATCCTATCTTCTGAGAGGGATGCCTTTCGAGAAGCCTAAGGGATTTCGCAAAGGAAGGGGATCCCCAAGGGGACCCGGGTCATCGCGGAGCATTTATGCTTCATGAAGCAACCTTAATGTACACTTGATCCATTTTCTAAGGTAGGATCACTGTACTTCACGAAGCACATTGCTTCCCAACACCTTACCCCGTGAGGCACCCTTTCTCCGTGAGGCTGTGCTCTGCGAATGCCCTTCCACTTCGTGAAGAACCCCCCATATGCACCTCTGCCCAATGCTAAGGCTAATGCACCCTACTTCGCGAAGAAAACCCCTTTACAAGTGCCCTCTGCTACGCAGAGCAATAGAGCTCCACAAGGCCCCTGCTTATGGACCCCTTTGCTTGGAAAATCCTTTTCCCATGCGACCCTCCAGGTTGGCACGATGTGACTTCAAAGTCCCCTGGATGATACTGCCCGTAACGTTGCTGCGCCTAATGCTTCTTTGCATAGGCACACTAATAGATATTGCTTCTCCGTATATACACGCTAACATGGACCCCTCGATGGTTCGTTCAGTGTCACCCCCTCAGTATGGCCCTGTTGATGCCTTCCCTTCCACAAGGGGTAGAGGGCACTGGTTATGTAAGTCGTAGGGGTGCAGAGCCAACCCACCTCGTCCAAGCTACAGGACGTTAAACTTCCAAGCACCTCATCTTCAACACATGAAGTTAAATTGTGACCTGGACCCATGCCTCGCACGCAGGGTCCCCCCGCCTCGGACATTCTCCACGCCCGATCGTCTCCACGGGGATGGGATCGCCCCTCACAGGGGATGATATACTCCTTATCAGACTGAAGTTTGTCCACGGGGAAGGGCATCCACCTTGGTGTAAGCCCCTAGCCTTCCTTCCAGGAGTCAGCTCCCCTGTTCCTCCCCACTCCCTCAGCGCCAAGGCCAGCCAAGGGCATGGTGGGGAATGGTGCCCCCTCCTTTCATCTTCGGTCCATAAGGCCAACAGAGGACGTGATAGGGAATAGAGCCCCTCCTATCTTTCTGGGTGCCAAATCCCTCTCCCTCTGCACTTTTTCACCCTCAGGCCTCCATCATGGAGTAAGTCCTGACACCATGGGCCACTCAACGCATAAGCCCCTCTTCTCTTCCCATGGATGCACCCTTTGCAACGTGATCGTCAGGTCCCTGTTGCCTCTTGTTTCTCACAACGAGCATGAATCACATGGGCTTAGAGTAAGCATCAACCATGACAACACTCCCATCCCGCATGACGTTAAACTGCATACCCGAACTACGAGGACTTTGATTCATGTTAAAGCATGGTATGCAGGAAGCCTCCATGAGGTTCAAGCCCAACAACCATTGGCCCCGACCATCTACCTATCGTGCGCCAAGCCCCATAGACACTTGGGCAACCTAGAGTGTAAGCCTCACACCATCCTGAACTATGTGGTCTTTGATCCATGTCAAGGCATGGTATATAGGAATCCTAATGAGGTTCAATCCCACCACCCGGTCGTTTAGACCCCTTTCACATCGGTTCACCCCCATCCCGCATGATGTTAAACTGCATACCCAAACTACAGGGACTTTGATCCATGTTAAGGCATGGTACGTAGGAATCCTCACAAGGTTCAAGCCCAACTCCCACCACCAGTGGACCCTCAGGTTCACCTTCATGTCAGTTTTCTAATGAAACCACACTCAAACTACAGGGACTTTGATCCATGTCAAGGCATGGTATGTAGGAAGCCTCACGAGGTTCAAGCCCATAACCCATCGGACCCCCGGTCCATCTTCACATCGGTTCGCCGACACCCCCATCCCGAACAATGGGGACTTTGATCCATGTCAAGGCATGGTATGTAGGAAGCCTCCACGAGGTTCAATCCCACCATATAGTTGTCCCGACACCCCTTCATGTCGGTTCAATAGCCCCTCTTCAACCTAAAATACGGGGACTTTGATCCATGTCAAGTCATGGTACGTAGGAAGCCTCACTGAGGTTCAAGCCCCTCATCCACCTGGAACAAGGTTCACATTCACGTCGGTTTTCCGACACACCCCTTTCCAAACTATGAGGAATTTGATCCAAGTAAAGGCATGGTACGTAGGAAGCCTCCCTAAGGTTCAAGCCCCTCGCCCATCGGACCAAGGTCCTTATTCACGTCAGTTCTCCGACACCCACATCCCGTTATGAACTACAAGGACTTTGATCCATGTCATGCAATGGTATGTAGGAAGCCTCACGAGGTTCAAGCCCACCACCCAGTCATTCCGACCCCTTTCACGTCGGTTCACCCCCATCCCGCATGATGTTAAACTGTATTTCCTACTACCCGAACTACGCGGACTTTGATCCATTTAAAGGCATGGTACGTAGGAAGTCTCTTCGAGGCTCAAGCCCAAAACTGTCATCCATACTGACTCTTACCCTGGCCGCCACATCCCGATGAGATCATGCCACTTCATTCCCCTCCAAAACATTCAGAGAGCCGCCCGCGTGTTGGCCCCAATATCACTGTTCCCCCCTAGTGGGGTTCCTCAATCTGATCCACTCTAGCTAGTGTTCTGATCAGTCTGATCCATCCCTGCTGGATGTTAAACTCGTGACATACCCTGTGTTAAACATGGGAAGATGAGGAAAACCTTAGATACATGCCTATGGCATATGATTCCCCGCATTCGATGTGGTATGCCTCGGGCTTCTATGCCCTCGAGAAGCCCTATAATAAGGGACAGAAGAAAGACACACCAATCCCCAGCATCCAGACATACCAGCAATGCCCAGTGTGACTACTCCTTTAACCAAAGGTTGCTGCCCTGACCGGACCCTTTGGAATATCCTGACAGAAGCAGCGTAATTAACTGGTGTCCATGAAAATATGGCACCGGGAAGAGTTTCATGAAAAACGTATTAAATCTATGAGGGAGACCCGGACTAGGTGATGAGTTCTGAGGAGTAATCCATAGAAGGAAGAACCTACATCCCATCATCCCGTTTCGATCAAGGAGTAGACATCCCTGAATAAGGAGAGAATGTCGCCTGCCTTTGGAAAGCGGGAATGCGGGGAAACACAAATCCGCACCTGTCGCACTCAAGCAGACGGACGTATGTGCCTTGGAAAAAGCATCAGAAACAGAAATGGTGAACCTGACGTGAAGTTCTTATCATCAATTTGGATATTAGTAACACTCAAGGAATCCATGGATTGATCTGTCACCAGATCCATCCATCCGGCACCAGGTCCCGCCAAGGAAATAACGGGCCTGGTGTGAAACTCACCAGAAGTTGGTGCAATAGAACATTGGACATCTCATTCTGTGACGTTGTCAGCGTGGATCCCAATTATCAGCCACAGAAGATGGAATGGCGCTGGGGCAAAGGTTGTTGATTTCTTTTCCTTTCGGTATTGACGAGTCCACCTCCCTGCTTCTCAGGAATCAGGTTGCTTCCATGGGAACACGATCACCACCCGCCCGCCTATGCAGGGGCAGGGGAAACGCCAGCACAACCGCTCCACGTGGCTCCACTGATGTCGTAACGAAGTCTTCATCCATAACCCTGGGGTGACCATGCCCCATATCCCCATCGGAAGTCATCCAACGAAGGGTGATTAACGAACTTATACATCGTTACGAGGAGGAGGGAATAATAACGACGTAGGATATGGCCCGCATGGACCTGGAGGCGTCCAGGCCTCACCGTCAACACCGCCCTTGAGGGCCGCATAGGGAGCCGCTGCTCCCCACCCCAAAATTCAATTGTTTTGGGAGCCTGTCCTCAGAGCGTTTTGAGGATTCCCTGCCTTATGTTGATGAGGTGGGTGACGTCTGGCCCAGACCAATCAGAGTCCCAATCCAGGGGCTCCCAGCGAGGGACCCCACTCGGCCGCGTTAGCGTTACCACCCGGCCTTGCCGGAGGAGAAGGTAATCCATGCACATGCGCCACTAGCACTGGCTGGCCTGACCCAACGCTAGCATCATGCACGAGCTGAGGACACCCGCCAAGGGGTGTCAACGTCGACAGCTACTGTGGCCTGAGCCACCGCTGATGCATATCATCAAGTCCCTACACACACTGAGCAGGGGCACTCCTACTTCCAACAAGGATCGAGGCCCCGACTTCTCCACGGGCAGGCTGGGTTGACTCTCCTAGTCACAGGCACGAGCAGGGGGAGCGTGAACCAACCCTCCGCGATGCCACCCCATACGGAGGTCCTCCCCGTACCACCACCACTACAAGTGTAGGTCTTCCCCACTTCAAGGCTCAGCATGGAGGTTTGCCCTATGCCACCCCCAATCCGAATGAGGGTCCACCCTGCGATCCGGTCTCTCTCCAACGTAGGGATCCTCCCTACGCCCTCTCCGCAGCCAGCGAAGGTCCTCCTCGCCCCGGCAACCAGAAGAGTGAAGGCCAGCCTTTCTCCATCCGCACCAAGAATGGAGGTCCTCCCCATGCTCCCACAGGTTCCAGCGGAGGTGTCGTCCGCTCAGGAGTTGTTCATGGATGTCCTCCCCATGTACCCTTTGACATTTTTCCCGGTGCTCCTCGCACCCTGGTTGTCTCAAGTAGAAGTCCTCTCCGCCCTGGCACCAGCGCGGCTGAAGGACCACATGTCGGAAATCTTCCCTATCTTGAAGAGACACCTAGGGGTAGGAAGGCAGGTCATTGCCGCCACAAGAAGAATCCTGGGAAGGCTCAGATGGAGATCAAACCGGTCCTCTTCTTAGAATCTGGAGCAGAGTGCGACTCAGCTCGGGAAACATCCCCTCACTCATTAGAGTCAAGGGCCGGAGTGGGGACAAGGCGCATCAGCCTGGTACTTCCAGAATGAGAGGTCCACCAGATTCCTACCTCCCTCCGCAGTTTTATCTAGGAGGATGAAGATTTGGCGACCTCATAAGTTATGGTCGTGTAGTCACCACCATCATCGCCAGAAGTGCTTTCTACCTCCATGAGAGATCACAGAGAGATATTCTGGGGACTAATGTTAGGCGACCAGCATCGCAACCCACCATCGACAACCCTAGACCTAGAGCCATGAATGGTGACCATCAGTCTGTCCTATCATGATGTAGCGGCCAGGTCACTACACTCCTCGGAGGACAACCCAAGAATCGGCGGCTAGTCAGCCCATTCGTCGTATTCAACACCAGCCAACCTATCTTCCCAATGGTCTTACTCAGTACCGTTTCCAGTTCCTCAACCACCCCCAGTTGGAAAGTGGGGAAATCAAGGGATAAACCCTGAAATTGAGCCGAGGAGATTTTGGAGCATCCTTGCAGCGGACCGCTTCCCCATGGAGTTCTGGCCCGTAGCAGTGCAGGATTTCTGCGTACCCGAGTCCTTTACCCCATAGGAAGTTGAGTGTCTTCACTACACCCTATGGGAGATTCATTTCAGTCTCTATCATCAGCACATGGTGTATCCAAGGATCCAAGCGCATTTTGATGACATCAACGAGTAGTGACGTCTAGTCAATCTGGCCGCACTCCCGGTGGCCCAGTGCCCTGAGTCCCCAGGCCATCATGAGGCCCTCTAGTAGCAATGCATTCAGAGTATTAAGGTAATCCACACAATCATCAGGGAAGCCACCCCCCATGTGTAAGTCTATGGATGGGGGCAGTATCCTGCCCTCCTCTTCAGCCCTATCCGACGGCAACCCGACTCGCTATGCGATATTGAGGACATGCCCTTGGGAAGGGTCACGGTCTATATGGCTGACATAGTGGAAAAGGAGGACAAGATGGAGTTTCTAGATGAAGACTTACCCCTTGAGGGTGTTCTACCATTGTTGGACCCATCGGGGAGGATTACCCGTCAGCAGAGGAACCTCCTAGGTCTCCATGTGTCCACCAAGTCATTGGTGCTCGGAAAAAATGTCAGTAAAGGAAAATATCATGTCGGAGCTGTCAAACACTCTGACCCATCCACCTTAGTGCAGAAGATAGAAGAGGACCCCGAGAAGGCTGCGTTACACCATAAACTTGCTGAGTAAAAGAGGTTGGTTGATGAACTCCTGGCTAAACGCGCGATAGAGTGACGACCCGACTATGGAAATCCTAGGCTGGGGCAGCAGGGGAAAGAACAACTTCCCCCTAGCGAGATGCTTCCAAGAAACCCTGATAATGTCGTTCCCGCTAACAGGGTTGAAGCCAGAACTCACGGCAAGAAGGCATGGTATGTCTCACCAAACCCTCCTGAATGGCGCGAGAATCCAAGGAATCCAGCCCGGGTTCCCCTAGCTGCCCTGTAGGCCGTTCCACCAGTTGCCCCACGAGCCACTGAACCCGTCTACCATATCGAAGAGCCTAGAAATTCACTCGTGGTTAGGGATCCATTTCAAGATAGGGACCCCCGCCCGGGAAATCCAATGGTGGTACTCATTTCCCACCTTGAGGCATTGGAAACACAGCAGGTGGCAATCCCACTGGATGGAAAGCCATACTTGGCCTGGGTGGATGATATTCCGGAACCTTTGAGTTTTGGGAATCCCACCTTCTCCCCCTTTAACGGGACGGGGGACCTGCCGCAGCACCTGTCCCACTTCAATTTGAGGTGC
The DNA here is from genome assembly GCA_963277665.1 of Viscum album. NCBI lineage: Eukaryota > Viridiplantae > Streptophyta > Magnoliopsida > Santalales > Viscaceae > Viscum > Viscum album. Next base: position 1,939,867,481 of record OY728123.1, on the reverse strand, counting down.
GGGCCCGTGTTGGGGACTCTAGCGCAGCAAGAGGCCGCCAAGCTCCACTTTTTCGTTCAGACGCTGGAGGGGCTGGCATTCGTCTAGTACAACCAGCTCCCCGTCGGATATATGACTAGCTGGGAGGACCTTTGTAGACAGTTCCTATACCAGTTCAACTCCACCACCTGGAAGACCAGTATCACAGACCTCTTCAAGTGAAAAAAGGCCTGATGAGCGAGTCACAAACTTCATCACCTGGTGGAAGGGGCTCACATATTCCCTCAACATGACACTAACTCATAATAAATTACAGATGATGTGCATAGGGAATGTCAAGATGGAACTGGTTCCCTCTCTGATCACTCAGAACTATCCCGGAGGGTTCTGAGACTTCTCAGATAAGGCCCAACACCTTGAAGAAGCCCTGAAACAGGCCAGACTGGCACGTCCGTTGCCCCCTGCAATCCCAGTAAGGAGAGCTTCTAGAGCCGAGCCCACCGCCATGGCCCAGATAGAGACCCCCAGGAATCTAGAGTTTCTACTAGTAACACCGGCCCCACATCCTTGTAGAGGTCCTCCACCTTAGGCACAGCCTCTGGCCCCGCATCGTCCTTAGAATCGGAAGGCGCCTCTGCGTAATGCGCCGCCACTACCCAGGCAGGACAATCCAGGTCCACCTCCTCGACAATACCCTCAGGCTCCTCATCAAGGCCATGATCCAAGGGATACCTATCCATATTGAAGACACCAAACTTACTCGTTCAGTGAGAATCATGTTTTTGGTTACTTCTGTAGTGCCCTAGAGTAGGGGATTGTATGCTTTCCTAAGTGCAGAAGGCCGGCAGAGGAGAATCTCACCAATCGCCCCAACTACTCTCCTATCATCTAATTATGGGGCACACCCTCAAGTATTGCTACGTGTTTAAGGACTGGCTCCAAGAACAGGTTGATAACAACATAATCAGGTTGGGCCCGTCTCTGGCACAAGTGGCAGGTGTCTTTGTAAGGTCATAAACTGGTAGCGATGACGAAGGTGAGTGGTAGAAGGTTCCCAGCCGTGGATCTTAGAAATACGACGACTAGATGGCTTGTAAAACGGTCGCTCGTGCCCATGGAATTATACATGAACGCTTGAATCAGACGAAGCCTTCAGAGGCGGAGGCCACTAATTCTGCATCGTCATCTTAGCCGGCCTCTTCCCAGAAGAGCAAGCACCAGCGACGCAAGAAGAAGCAACGTGCCCCGCCGATGCCATCGTCATCCCACACTCTTGGCTACTTCATGCCCCCCCTGAGATGGGGATCCCTCCTAGAATTTTCCTAGTGGTGGATGATTCTTAGAGTGACAATAAAGGGTACGCTTTGGTTAACACTATCGAGTTGGTAAATCCCTATATGACTCCCAACGAGGGGGAACACTAGGTGAACCTCCCCAACGTCCCCAGCCTACGTCAGCATCGGCGGAACCGCGAATACATGGGTCATCGAGGAACGTTAGTTGGCACTTTCAGCACGGCTGTGCATGCTACTGAGACCAGACAGCAGGCCCAGTGCAGAGCTTAGCACGTGCAACCTTTTCATCCGGTGTCGTCAGGTCTGCCTCCACCACCATTTGTGCTATTGGATCAGGTAGATCCACTTTGAACGTAATGCGACCAACTTCTCCCCACTAAAGGTCGACCTCAGGTTCCCGAACCTCATCTGGTAGCTACACTTCAGGCTTATACCAGTGAGCAGCGAGATATGCCCAGCACTAGCCAGCTGCCGGTCCAGCCAGCAGGGCTCGCCATGCCTCCAATCACAGAGAGGCCTCATGTAAGCATAAGTTCGAACTTGGCATGGAAGTATGATGTCCTCAAGCACCTTGTCGGCATCCCAGTGAGGCTTTCTATTCTTGAGGCTCTTCGCCTGTCGTCAGACATGCATGAAGCACTCGCTGAGGCTCTATGGAGCCCCATCTAGTTTGAGACGGAGGAAGCATCTACAGAAGCCTTCCACGCTGAGGCAATTGAGAATGACGAATTTCAGGAAGTTATCTCATTCTATGGTAAGGAAGAAGACCATCCCATACAGGGGCACATCCGCCCGCTATACATCACCGTCCAGTTTAGTGGCATGGAATTCCAGCGTTGTCTTGTTGACATGGGCCCTGGGATTAACCTAATCTCGACTCAGACACTGTTGAAATTGGGATTGTCGGAGGATGAATGGACTCCCTCCGATTTAAGGATCCAGGGATATGACAGGACATAGAAGACCCTGGTCAACAAGATCCGTTTGAAGACCCAGTTCAGTTTCCTAGTTTCTAGTACCGAATTCATGGTTGTCTCCCAGGACACCACGTACAACGCATTGATGGGAAGGACATGGCTCCACCTGCATGCATCTGTACCCTCATCGTATCACCAGTTCCTCAAGTACTCCCTTAATGGTCGAGTAGGCATACTCCAAGGTGATTCATCTTCTTTCGCCTCTTGTGAAGCCCGTTATCTGGATGCTGAATTTTACAAAAGCAAGGATAAACAGATTTTAGCAAGTGAGATTGAGCCCGCCACGGTCACAAGTGATCCCGGGGAAGGTCTGGATGACGCCTACATCTTCCCGATCCATCGGTTGGAGGCTACGACCCCCGACATGGGGCAATGCTTTGTTGTTTTGATTATAAGAGGAAGGCATATTCCCAAGTCCAAGCGGAGGTAGTAAATCACCTCATACTCCTACACAAACTAGGCTTAGGTGATCCCGAAACCTCCTACCGCCATACAGTATCAGGATGTTCGGCTCATGGAAACAGCGGTACATCATACATGTCTGTTTCTCTTGGATTTAATTAACCGGCTCAAGATGACGCACCACTACTGCTTTGATATTATCAAGCGTGGACCCATGGGATGAAGACCAAATTGGATTGGATCAACTGCCTTCATAGCCATGGTCTCAGCAGTGCCGGAGTGCCTCGATGCAATGACCACGACAGCATAAGCTGGTAGCAGCCTCCCATTAGGGTTCGGTAGCTCAGAAGCATCTTCCCCTATGGAAGACCCCTCTATAAGTGGAGAAGAGGATCTAAAGGATTCTCTCCCTGCCTTTGAAGAAGGCGTCTCTACCATGGTCGATGAACTGGTACAGGTGAACCTTGGTAGAGAGGCAGCCCCGAGACCCACATTGATCATTGCCGCCATGTCCCTCGAGGAGTAGCAACGGTACATAGAATTTATTGAATAGCACCGTGACATGTTCTCCTGGAGTTACAACGAGATTCCAGGACTAGATCCCTAGGTAGCCATCCACCACCTCGGTCTCCCGAAAAACCATCGTGGGTTCAAGAAGCCTCCCAGAAAAAATGCACCCTTCCCATGGTGCCATGGTTGAGGCCGAAGTTGACAAGATCATCAGATCCAACTTCATCAAGGAGGTCCAGTACCCCAAGTGCCTATCCAAAATTGTGATAGTTAGAAAGAATAACAGACAGATCATAGTCTATATCAACTTATGAGATCTCAACTGTCAATGTTTGAAGGATGATTTTCCTCTTCTGGTGACAGAATTGTTGATCGATGCTATGGCCAGGTTCCAAGCCCTCTCCTTCATGGATGGTTATTCTGGATATAATTATATCCTTAGGTACCCTGAGGATGAGGATTATACTACTTTCAGGGCACCCCAAGGTACTTTATGTTACCAGGTTATTCCCTTCGGCCTAAAGAATGCAGGTTCCACCTATTAGCGGGCCATACATCGCATATTCAAGACAATACTCGGGACATCGGTAGAGTGCTACATGGATGATCTGGTGGTCAAATATCACCATCGTCAGGACCATCTCAAAGACCTTGAGAAAGTGTTTGGTTTCCTCCATTCTTGACACTTGAAGATGAACCTGTTGAAGTGTTCTTTCAGGGTCACTTCCGAGAAGTTTCTTGGCATTGTTTTCAGGTATCGAGGCATCGAGATAGACCCCGAGAGGATCAGGGAAATCAGCCAGATGCCTCCCCCGAGCAATATTCGGGAGCTTCAAGGTTTTCAAGGCTACTTAGCCTATATACGCCGATTCATTGAGAATCTGGATGGCAAGTGTAATCCCTTTTCTTAGCTCATGAATAAGGGCTCCACCTATGAATGGGATGAGGAGTGCTAGGCCACATTTGAGGAAATAAATCAATATTTTCTCTAGCCTTCAGTCTTGATGCCACCCGTCTCCAGTAAGCCTCTAATCCTATATGTTACTACCTTGGACCGATCTCTCAGCTCCCTTATCGCCAGAAGAACAACAAGGGGGCAGATAAAAGTCTCTTCTACCTCAACCATATGCTTCTCGATACAGAGACCAGATACTCCCCTATCGAGAAGAGCTTCCTTGCGCTCGTATTTGCTGTGCAGAAGTTTCGGCATTACCTGCAGCACCACGAGGTACAGCTAGTCTACCGGGCAGACCCACTGAAGTACATTCTGAATCACCCCAGGTTGACCAGACGTCTATCACGGTGGGCGGTGATTCTCCAGCAGTTCGACATCAGGTTTGTTCCTCATAAGGCTATCAAGGGGCAGACATTGGAAGAATTTATAGCTGCCCATCCAAATCCTGCGGACCAATCTCTGGACTTGGATTTTCATGATGAGGCAATCCTCTTAGTCGATCAAGCCGTCCCATGTTGGAAGATGCAATTTGACGGTGCCTCCCGGAGTCCCACTCGTAGGAGTCTCAATGATCTTAGGCTCAAAAGAGTGGGACTGGGTATCATCTTCATTAATCTGGCAAAAGATATCTTGCCATACTCATTCCTATTGTCAGAAGGCTACACCAACAATGAGGCAGAGTATCAGGCCCTCATAACTGGCCTCAAGTTGGACCTTGAGATTGATGTGCCCCATTTGCATGTGAAAGGGGATTTAGATCTAGTCATCAAGAAAGTCAACAGTGACTACGTTGTCAGAAAGCCAGAGCTCACACCATTGTTGGAGCGCACCCTCCATCTAATGGCCCAGTTCCCATCCCGACTAGTGGTTACCCATGTCCCTCGGTCACAGAATGGTCGAGCTGACGCTTTGGACGACTTAGCCACATCACTTGTAGAGCCCAAGCAGGATGATATGGTTATACATGTGGCACAATGGAGAGTCATTGCTCTCGTCACCCCAGAGGATGACGATGGCCTGCGAGTAAGCCATCTTACCGACAGATCCTCCACGTCAGGACCACTAGGATCGTCAGATCCAGTGATTGAAGTGACTCTCGATTGGAGAGGCCCTTTTTTCAAGTATCTCCAAAATGGTTTCATCCTGGCTGATCGGGCCGAGCGCGAGTGAATCCGACGCTACATGCTACAATTTACCCTTTAAAGTTGTCCTAGCCTTGAGCAGATCGTCTATTAGCATAGTTTTGATGGTGTTATGCTCTGTTGCATTCAAGGAGACGAGACTCCACAAGTCATGAAAGAGGTTCATGCCGGTTACTGTGGTGCCCACCAGGCTGGGCCAAAGCTGTCCCATCATATCTGGAGGCTGGGGTACTTTTGGTCCTCTATGATCCATGATTGTATTGAGTTTTACAAGATATGTCACGCGTGCCAAGTGCATACTAACTTCCTGCATCGGTTTCCAGAACCTCTCCACTCCACCAAGTACTCTTGGACATTTTCGGTGTGGGGACTCGATGTAATGGGACCATATCCACTGGCGACAGCTCGCCAGTGCAGGTTTATCCTGACCGCCACAAATTTCCTTTCCAAGTGGGCAGAGGAAATTCTGCTCAAGGAAGTCAAGGCCTATTCCATTGTTGACTTCGTGAGCTCCAATATCATCTACTAGTTTGGAGTTCCTCATGCCATCCTCACTGATAACGATACCAACTTCCGAGCAGCCGAGTGGAAGAAACTGTACGCCAAGTATAATATCTGTTCGAACCATACCTCCCGCTATCACGTGCAAGAAAATGCACAGGTCGAGGCATTCAACAAACCCCTCTATAACATTTTACAGAAAATGGTTGGCCATAACAATAAGAGTTGGCCGGACAAGCTCCCCAATTCCCTCTGGGCCTATCGGACAACGACTTGTAACTCCACCTAGCTGACCCCATATTCCTTGGTTTACGGAGCAGAGGCCTTCCTGCCCATCGAGATCCAGCTGCCTTCATTGCGTACTATAGTCTATGACCAATAGGCTCCATATATGGTGGTTTAAATCCATCTAGCTGAATTGGAAGCACTTTATGAGAGTAGGCTCCATGCCCTACACTATAACGACCCATACTTTACATACATTGTTATTACTTAAAAATTGAATCACACTTATTACAACATATAACAAAACCAAGAAAAGACCGTATAGGTATAGTGTATTTTGAAACTGGGAAACATAAACAACTGGTTCATAAAACATCTACACTATCTCTCTTTTATTTTATCATACCTAGAGTCCATTTTGGCATATATTAATTAATACCCTTCTTCCTGACCGGGGGAAAAGAAAACATACAAAAGGGTGAGCTCAAATGATCAGTAAGGGTAAACAAATGAAATATCAATCAAATCATATTCATAAGAACATAACATTTTGGAAATCTTAACCTGCAAAAGAGATCATAATTTCATAACATGGGATAAATCATAGTAGTGAAATGTAATCCCAATAATCATAACATGAAACTTTATGGCATACACACATAATAATATAGAATCATTTTATAGTAGTCAAGACACATTGCCAAGACTATCTTAGTGGACAAAGTCCATTTCTGAACTGAGTTCACTCCTCGTTTCAGTCATGTATCACTGAACCAGAATAACCTTCCGTTCCAGCCATGTCTATCTCATGAGATATAAATCTTTACCCAATTCATTAGAGGGAGATATAGGTCCCACCCATCTCATAATGATACCATTATTATGTGTGCCACAAGATCATAAATCATACATCATAACATAACCCATGTAATAAAAATGGGATTCTTAAACATCATTCCATCATAACATAAATAATATAAGATAAAAGGACTTCATAAAAATAATTTCATCATAACATAATCAAATCAATGTAAAAATAGGGATAGAAATAGAACCCTATATTATCTTATATGGAAAATAATTTTGATAAAACACTTGAACTCTATTCTTGAGGAAAATATCCTTTCTTCTTCAAAAACATTTTTCCTTTCCTAACATGTCATAAAATTTTAAACTAAAAGAATTTAATTAAAAATAAACATGAAAACTTGTAAAGGAGGCTTCATGGAAATAATTTTCTAAAAATCAATTCATGCCTTATAAGTTAAAAAAAACATTCTTCTCGTACTTTGGTCGAAAAAGTCAAAAAAGTACCTCGTACTAAAAATGACAAAAGATTCCTTTCATATATTTTACTAAAAACTCACCTAAGGGTAAAATTGGATTTAAAAAATTGTAGGAGGATAGAAATAATATTACATATTGAGGAAACATGGATGTGGACGATAAATATTCCCTAGTAAATTCTGAAGTATAAACAATCTCGGATAAAAATGAGATTGCGAGATTTTCCCTTACCTTAGGTATGATTTGCTTCGTACGTGTCCGAACCTCCTGTATAATGATTTAAATAATGTTATTGACTTATTACAGAATCGTACCCATTGTTATTATATCATATATGGTCATATTCTTATCTTCTTATTAGTAATATTTCATTTCTACTTGTTATTCGGGTGTTTATTGCTTTATGTTCTTATGCGTGTTTTGTCGAATAAATTCTTATTCCTCTTTTTAGGTTATAGCTACATCATTTAAAAAATGGTATTAGTATAATATATATCATATTTATTAATTAAATTCATTTATACAATCATTATTCAATGAATATCATGTAGAACGAGTCGCATCAAATCGTGGAGACAGTAGGCCGTACGTACGCACAAGCGATGATATCGTTCCCATGATCGTGGAATTATATTGAAGTGTATGTATACTATTTAAGAATAAATATAACTTTAAAATAATAATATATAGTTATTCTTTACACCATTATACCCATCCAAGTAAGGTGGTTATGGAAAACAGATTACACCACGACGTGGAGACGGTATTCCGTACGTACGCACGCACGGTGATTTCGTTTTCCGTAGGATGGATAGAAGGTGAAATAGGGTTGTCTCATATTTATAATAACATATCATTATATGAGTGATATTGATGTTATTACTTCATAATGAAACAACTAAAGAAGAAGAAGTCGAAGAAGAAATAAAGTTGAAAGAATCGGTAATGGACATTACATCTTCTTTGAAGTGCCTCTTCTTATTCTTCTCTTAGGGCACTAAAGATGGAATTTGAAGAAGACCAGGACCTCTATGATGTTTCTAGGGAAGTAGAGAAGAGAAATTGTCAGGGTTTGGCCGAGATTGAAGGCTCAAAGTGGTGTGAGGAGGAGAGGGAGGAGGTGCCCTTTTATAAGGGAGGAGAGGGGCACCTTAGGAAAAACATAAAATATTATTTTATTATAAAGTCATATTCGGTTTTTAATAGCTCCAAATTTATTTATTTAGTATCTAAGGTGGGGATGGGTCTAAATCCTTTCAACCAATAGATTTTAGACAAGTTTAGGTTACTATTTTAACCTTATCATTTAGATTTAACTCTAAGTTAAATAATTTAACTTTTACCGTGTCGTCTTGTTTTCTTACACTATATGGTTAATAAACTTACTATAACAACCCAAAATAACCCCAAGTTGTTCATTATTAATATATATAACCTTATCTAAGTCATTTTGAGGAAAATTAAATTTTTAATAATAAAATAACAATTAATAATATAATATTTGTTTTAAAAGCTATTTTATGTCACTTTTTGACACTATTTGGTATTTGATTTTTGTGAAAATTATAACCGCATGATTAGTTCAAAAAAATTTAATTAAATAAATAATAACATGTTATATTAACCTATAAAATTAGTTTAATTCATAAAAATTCTAAAATTATATTTACTTGGGTATTTATAATATCAATTATGTTAATATTTAATTAATAAGGTAATTACTACATCATCATTGTGTCATAAATAAATTAAATTATTTAATTTCTAAAAATTATAAATAAAATACCATATGTAGGAAATATTTATAGATTTATAATGAATATTTATAGTAGAAATTATCTTATGTATAACTCTATATTAAAAATGTTTTAGTTATTAAACTTTGATTTTAACTTTTTTAACTCTTCTTTAAATAAAATAATAATAAATGTCCTAATCTAATCCAAGTGGACCTAAATGGTCATATTTTATTCTCTAAGGTTGTTTTTTGTCGAATTAAACTTATAAAATAGAATTAGGACATGTTTTAGGGTAATAATAATATCATTTTTACCCTTAATTACCCTATTTACTTTTAACAGTGGTAAAAAAACTAAAAAGTTACTATTCACCAAAAATTATATTTATCTTATTGAACCACATTTTACTCCTTGATATTATCCATGTCTCTCGGATTTTCGAAATTTCACTCAAAGAAGCGGTAAAATTAAGTTTTATGTAAATTTTCAAATTCTCCAAGGAGGTGGGTAAAAGACGGTGAAAAGTTCAATAAAATTTTTATATATCTAAAATTATTATAAAATTACTCTAATGAATTAATTTGAACTTATATAGGTATTATGTATCAATTTTGACCTAAAATAAATTTAAATAAAATAAATGATTATTTAAATAAAAAGTTGGTTTTTAAATAGTAACCTAGTGTTTTCACTATTCATCAAAAAATTGAAAGTTTTCAGAAAAATATGAAAAATTCACCTTATGATAATTTCGATATTCCGAATCAAAAAATGAAGTCCATTTTGAATGATAAAATTTATAAAATTTCAAAAATTGGGTATTACTATTCATAACAGCTAGTTTATATAATATTTTAATAACATATCGTTGTTTAGTGAAACTCGGTATTGCGTACAACGCAAGCTATCGAGGAAGGTTGCTCTTGCATGTAACGCAAGACAAGAAAATGTTGTGTGTGGTGAAAGATACATTTATATAACATTATACATAAAAACAAAATATTTCTCATAAAATATCAGGTGTTACATTCTACCCCCCTTAAAAGGAATTTCTCCCTCTAAATTCGTCACTTTGTAACAAACAGATGAGGATACCTTTCCCTCATCATATCCTCAAGTTCCCATATAGCTTCTTCTAATTGGTGGTTCCTCCATAAATCTTTCACCAAGCGAGTGGTCTTGTTTCGTAGAACTTTTTCACTACGATCCAAAATCTCTATCAGCAATTATTCATAAGAAAGATCTTGCTCCAGTGGTACAACTTCTGAGCTGAGTACATGTGAAGAATCAGGTATGTACTTTCTCAGGAGAGATACATGGAACACATATTGAACTTGAGAGAGATTCAGTGGAAGTGCCAATCGGTAAGCTACCTTCCCAATATGATCCAGTATTTCAAAAGGACCAATATACCTAGGGCTCAGCTTTCCCTTCTTTCCAAATCTCATTACTTTCTTCCAAGGAAATATTTGTAAGAACACTTTATCACCCATTTCAAACTCTAGGTCTTTTCTTCAGTTATCGACATAACTTTTTTGTCGACTCTGAGCTGCCCTTATGTGTTGTTGAAAAGATCAGACCTTTTCTGCCATCTCATCAACAAGATCAGGTCCTAATAAATTTTTTTCCCCAACTTCATCCCAGCAAGTTGGAGTTCTGTATTTCTTTCCATAGAGAGATTCATAAGGATCCATCTAAATACTGGAGTGAAAGCTATTATTATAAGAAAATTCCACCAAAGGTAGGTGTTGATCCCAACCACTTTTGAAATCCATAGAGAAAGCTCTTAACATATCTTCTAGAGTTTGAATTTTCCTCTCAGACTGACCGTCTGTTTGAGGATGATACACAGTGCTGAAACTCAACTCTGTATCCAGAGTATGCTGAAGACTTCGCCAAAAATTTGAGGTAAACCTCAAATCCCGATCAGATATAATGGAAATTGGTACTCCATGCAATCTTACCACTTCCTTTACATATACCCTAGCAAGCTGATCAAGAGAGAAACCCTCTCTAATAGCATTGAAGTGTGTCGACTTTGTAAGATAATCAACTATGACCCAGATAACATTATTGCTTTTGGATGTTTTAGGAAGTTTGGTGAAAAAGTCCATATTGATGTTTTCCCATTTCCATTCGGGTATGGGTAATGGTTGTAACATCCCCTTAGATTTCTGTCTCTCAGCTTTAACTTGCTGAAATACCAAGCATTGAGAGACATATTCAGCAACATCATTTTTCATGCCATCCCACCAGAAGTACTCTTTCAGGTCCCTATACATCTTTGTGCTTCCAGGATGAATAAAGAATGAAGAACTATGAGCCTCATCCAGTAGATCCTTCTTTAATTCTGGGATGGGAGGAACACAAACCCGATTCCTGAACGTTATTATTTCATCACAATCAATGTGAAATTCAGGAACATTTCTAACCTTCTTTTGTAACTCTACATATTCTTTCTGTGCCTCTTTAATCTTCCCATGTATAGATGGTTGAACATTCATTTGAGAAAGATAAGTTTTTTCCCCTTCCATTATAATTCCAAGATCCATCCTTTATAAATCCATAAATATTGGATCTTCTGTGATCCTCATCATGGATAAGCTAGCATGGTCTTTTCGACTTAATACATATGCAACCTCGTTTGCTTTCCCCGGGTGGTAATGAATTGAGCAGTCGTAATCCTTAATCAGCTCCAACCATCTTCTTTGGCGCATATTTAGCTCCTTTTGTGTGAAAATATACTTTAAACTTTTATGATCAGTATAAATATCACACATTTCACCATAAAGATAATGCCTCCAAATATTTAATGCAAAGATTACCGCAGCTAATTCCAAATCATGAGTTGGGTAATTTTGCTCATGGATTTTCAACTGTCGTGAGGAATAAGCTATCACCATATCGTTTTTCATGAGAACACACCCCAGTCCCTTCTTAGATGCATCACTGTAGATCACAAACCTTTCTCCACTACAAGGTAGTGTGAGCATAAGTGCATTGGATAATATTCTTTTTAACTCCTTGAAATTCTCTTCACATTCCTCTTTCCAAACAAACTTAACTCTTTTCTAAGTCAATTTGGTGAGTGGGTTAGATAATCATGAAAAATCTTTCAAAAAACGTCGATAATATCCATCCAAAACAAGAAAACTTCAGATCTCAGTTACTGTTGTTGGTCTCGACCATATTTCGATAACCTCTGTTTTTGCTGGATCCACAGATATCCCCTCTTTTGAGATTACATGACCCAAAAATTCAACTTTTTGAAGCCAAAATCCACACTTGGTAAATTTGGCATAAAGATTCTCCTTTCTCAGGGACTTCTATACAATTCTCAAGTGATCTTCATGTTCTTTTTTTATCTTTGAATAGACAAGAATGTCGTCTATAAAGACTACCAAAAAGTGATCAATATAGTCTCTAAAGACTCTATTCATTAGATCCATGAAGATAACAGGGGAATTAGTAAGACCAAATGGCATCACTATAAATTCATAGTGTCCATATCTTGTACAGAAAGCCATCTTTGGTATATCCTCCCTTTTGACCCTTAATTGATGATACCCTGAATGAAGATCAATCTTGGAAAAGTATTGAGCTCCGCATAGTTGGTCAAATAAGTCATAAATGCATGGGAGAGGATATTTGTTCTTGATAGTGATTTTGTTAAGTTCTCGATAATCAATGCAGAGTCTCATTGATTCAGCTTTCTTCTTAACAAACAGAACAGGTGCTCCCCAAGGTGAGGCACTAGGGCTTATGAATCCCTTATCAAGATTCTCTTAGAGTTACTTCTTCAATTCTTGCAACTAAATTGGGTCCATTCTATAAGGTGTCTTTGAAATAGGAAAAGCACCCGGTACAAGTTCTATTGAAAACTCAACTTCACAATTTGGTGGAAGACCCAAAAATTCCTCCAGAAAGACATCATAAAACTCCCGTAAAATGGGCATATTCTTAATTGTGAGTTTCTCACCAACCATTTGAGATAAATAACCTTCATTTAGTGGAATCAAGACCCATAAGATGGAAGAAATTTCCACTGGAAGGTTATGTTCATCCTTGCATCGATAGACGATCATAGATTGATCTGGAATATGAAATGTGACTTCCCTTATTTGGCAATTGATATTAGGTCCATATAAAGAAATCCAATTCATGACTAGAATCACATCAAATTCCACTATAGTAAGGATCATAAGATTTGCAGGAAGCACTTTCCCACAAACTTAAATCAGAGAAGAATTGTAAACTTTTTATGAAAGTGTTGTTCCATTAGGGGTTGTCATAGCTAAATCAACATCTAATTGTTGAGGTAATACGACGATACCCTTAGAAAATTCTTCAGAAATAAAAGAGTGGGTGGATCCAGAATCAAATAAAACATTTTCTACTTTAGAGTGGATGGTAAGTGTACCTTTCACCACTTCGTTATCATACTCCACATCGCTGATAGAAATTGCATGTGAATTTCCTTTTTCTTTGGCCTTAAGAGTTTGTTGACATCGATCATCATAAAAAACCCTTGGATTAGGGCATTGATTGGCATAATGCCCCATTTCCTTGCACTTGTAACATTGAAGTGTAGGAGGTGCACTCTGTGTAGCCTTTTCTTTGTTCGCATCACTAGACATCTTATTCCCATCATTGCGGCATTCAAATGCCCGATGACCATCCTTTCCACATTTGAAACATTTACTTGTCCCTTTAAGACAACTCCATCTATGTTTCTTTCCACACTTTGAGCATAAGGGAAAACTCATATTCTTTTCAGTGTGCTCTTTAGATTTTCCTTTGAATTCCATTTTCCTCTTCTTATCAAACGCATATGACTGATGTGTTACTCTAATCTCCATCTCAACCTTGAGAGCACATCGAACGATTTCCTCATTTCTATTGAATTCCCTTATGGATAATGCCCTTCGAAGACTTGGTTTTAAGCCACTAAAGAATCGATCGATCTCACTCTCAGGTTGGATAATAATCCTAGAAGTGTACCTTGCAAGTCTTTGTAAAATTTGCTTCATAGGTACCAACCGATTCATCATCATTTTTCTTTAGTTCAAGAAACTCCTTCTTCATCTTTGTTCAAAGAATACGAGGGAAGTACTTATTGAAAAATATGTTCTTGAACTTGTCCCATTCCATGGACTCAATTTCATCCCTTTTCCTCGTATTCTTAATAAGATTCCACCATTGATCAGCTTCACCTTCCAAATGATATACTGCTAAGATGACTTCATCATGTTCAGAACATTGAAGAACTGAAAATATCTTTTCAGTAGTGTTGATCCATTGTTCAGCAACTAATGGATCAATAGACCCACTGAATGAGGGTGGACGCTGCCTCATGAAGGATTCAACAGAATGTTGCTCCTTCCTTTGCTCGTTTTGAATTCCTTCATGATTCATAGCTTGAGAAAGTTGTGTGAGAATGACTACAAGATTTTTCATTCCAGCTCCCATAACATTTGGTTTCTCAGGGGGACAATCATTACATTTCACGTCGCATTCAGCATTAACACGGTTCCTTCGGGTTCCATCCATTGACTAAAAACAATAAGCATAATGTGAGAAACACTAATCATAATAGTAAAACCACATAATCAAGAATAAAATTTCACACTTTAGGTCTTATCATAGGTTATTCATGGTCATTTCTAAAACACTAAGATTTTGTCCTAAGCTTAGACATATCCTTAGGGTTCTTACTAAGGATTTCACATCTTAGTTTCCAAAGGTTGACTATACCCTTCCTATGATACCAACTATAATGACCCATAATTTACATACATTGTTATTACTTCAAAATTGAATCACACTTATTGAAACATATAGAAAAACCATGAAAGGACCGTATCGGTATAGTGTCTTTAGAAACTAGGAAACATAAACAACTGGTTCATATATCATCTACACTGTCTCCCTTTTATTTTATCATATCTAGAGTCCATTTTGGCATATCTTACTTAATACCCTTCTTCCTGACCTGGGGAAAAGAAAACATACAAAAGGGTGAGCTCAAATGCTCAGTAAGGGTAAACAAAAGAAATATCAATCACATCATATTCATAAGAACATAACATTTTGGAAATATTAACCTGTAAAAGAGATCATAATTTCATAACATGGGATAAATCATAGTAGTGAAATTTAATCCCAATAATCATAACATGAAACTTTGTGGCATATACACATAATCATAGAGAATCATTTCTTAGTAGTCAGGACTCATTTCCAAGACTATCTTAGCGGACAAAGTCCATTTCTGAACCGAGTTCACTCCTCGTTTTAGTCCTGTATCACTGAACCAGATTAACCTTCCATTCCAGCCATGGCTATATCATGAGATATAAATCTTTACCCAATGAATTGGAGGGAGATATAAGTCCCCCCATATCATAATGATACCATTCTTATGTGTGCCACAGGATCATAAATCATACATCATAACAAAACCCATGTAATAAAAATGGGATTCTTAAACATCATGACATCATAACATAAATCATATAAGATAAAAGGAATTCATAAAAATATTTACATCATAACATAATAAAATCAATGTAAAAATATGGATAGAAAAAGAACCCTATATTATCTTAGATGGAAAATAATTTTGATAAAACACTTGAACTCCATTCTTGAGGAAAATATCCTTTCTTTTTCAAAAACATTTTTCCTTTCTTAACATGTCATAAAATTTTAAACTAAATGAAGTTAATTAAAAATAAACTTGAGAACTTGTAAAGGAGGCTTCATGAAAATAATTTTCTAAAAATCCATTCATGCTATATAAGTTAAAAAAAAATTCTTCTCGTACTTTGGCCGGAAAAGTCAAAAAAGTACCTCGTACTAAAAATGACAAAAGATTCCTTTAATATATTTTACTAAAAACTCAACGAAGGGTAAAATTGGATTTAAAAAATTTTAGGAGGATATAAATAATATTAAATATTGAGGAAACATGGATGTGGATGATAAATATTCCCTAGTAAATTCTGAAGTATAAATAATCTCGGATAAAAATGAGATTGTGAGAGTTTCCCTTACCTTAGGTCCGATTTGATTCGTACGTGTCCAAACCTCATGTATAATGATTTAAATAATGTTATTGACTTATTCCAAAATCATACTCATTGTTATTATATCATATATGGTCATATTATTATCTTTTTATTAGTAATATTTCATTGCTACTTGTTATTCGGGTGTTTATTGCTTTATGTTCTTATGCGTGTTTTGTCGAATAAATTCTTATTACTCTTTTTAGGTTAGAGCTATATCATTTAAAGAATGGTAGTAGTATAATATATATCATATTTATTCATTAAATTCATTTATAAAATAATTATTCAATGAAGATCATGTAGAACGAGTCACATCACATCGCGGAGACGGTAGGCTGTACGTACGCACGAGCGATGATATCGTTCCCATGATCATGGAATTGTATTTAAGTGTATGTATAATATTTAATAATAAATATAACTTTAAAATAATCATATATATTTATTATTTACACCATTATACCCATCCAAGTAAGGTGGTGATGGAAAACAGATTACACCCCGGCGTACAGACTGTATTCCGTACGTACGCACGCGTGGTGATTTCATTTTCTGTAGGATGGATAGAAGGTGAAATAGGGTTATTTCATATTTATAATAACATATCAGTATATTATTGATACTGATGTTATTAATTCATAATTAATCAACTAAAGAATAAGAAGTAGAAGAAGAAATAAAGTTGAAAGAATTGGTAACAGACATTACCTCTTCTTTGAAGCGCCTCTTCTTAACCTTCTCTTAGGGCACTAAATATGGTCTTTGAAGAATATAAGGAATTCTAGGATGTTTCTAGGGAAGTGTAGAAGAGAAATTGGCATGGGTTGGTCGAGATTGAAGTCTCAAAGTAGTGTGAGGAGGAGAGGGAGGAGGTGCCCTTTTATAAGGGAGGAGAGGGGCACCTTAGAAAAAACATAAAATATTATTTTATTATAAAGTCATATTTGGTTTTTAATAGCTCAAAATTAATTTATTTCTAAGATAAGGTGGGTATGGGTCGAAATAATTTCAACTAATAGATTTTAGACAAGTTTAGGTTACTATTTTATCCTTATCATTTAGATTTAACTCTAAATTAAATAATTTAACTTTTATCGTTTCTTCTTGTTTTCTTACACTATATGGTTAATAAACTTACTATAACAAGACAAAAGAACCCCAAGTTGTTCATTATTGACATATATAACCTTATCTAAGTAATATTTCCGAACCATATATTTTTAGGAATAAAATAACAATTAATAATATAATATTTGTTTTAAAAACTATTTTATGTCACTTTTTGACACTGTTTGGTATTTAATTTTTGTGAAAATCATAACAGCCTGATTAGTTCGAAAAAAGTTAATTTAATCAATAATAACATGTTATATTAACCTATAAATTTAGTGTAATTCATAAAAATTTTTAAATTACATTTATTTGGGTATTTATAATATCAATTATGTTAATATTTCATTAATAAGGTAATTACTGCATCATCATTGTGTCATAAATAAATTAAATTATTTAATGTCTAAAAATTATAAATAAAATACCATTATGTAGGAAATACTTTTTTATTTCTAATTAATATTTATAGTCAAAATTATCTTATGTATAACCATATATTAAAAATGTTTTAGTTATTAAACATTGATTTTAACTTTTTTAACTCTTCTTTAAATAAAATAATAATAAAAGTACTAATCTAATCCAAGTGGACCTAAATGGTCATATTTTATTCCTAAGGTTGTTTTTGGTCTAATTAAACTTATCTAATAGAATTAGGACATGTGTTAGGGTAATAATAATATCATTTTTACCCTTAATTACCCTATTTACTTTTAACCGTGGTAAAAAAAAGTAAAAAGTTACTATTAAAAAAAAATTATTTTTATCATATTGAACCAAATTTTACTTGTTGATATTAACCGTGTCTCTCGAATTTTTGAAATTCCACTTAGAGAAGCGGTAAAATTATGTTTTATGTAAATTTTCAAATTCTCCTAGGAGGTGGGTAAAAGACGGTGAAAAGTTCAATACAATTTTTATATATCTAAAATTATTATAAAATGAATATAATGAATTAATTTGAAATTATATAGGTATTATGTATCAATTTTGACCTAAAATTAATTTAAATAAAATAAATTATTATTTAAATAAAAAGCCGGTTTTTAAATAGTAACCCAGTGTTTTCACTATTCATCAAAAAATTGAAAGTTTTCAGAAAAATATGAAAAATTCACCTTAGGATAATTTGGATATTACGAATCCAAAAATGAAGTCCATTTTGAAAGATAAAATTTATAAAATTTCAAAAATTGGGTATTACTATTCATAACAGCTAGTTTATATAATATTTTAATAACATAACATTGTTTAGTGAAACTCGATATTGCGTACAACGCAAGCTATCGAGGAAGGTTTCTCTTGCCTGTTACGCAAGAAAAGAAAGTGTTGTGTGTAGTGAAAGATTATTTTATATAACATTATACATAAAAACAAAATATTTCTCATAAAATCTCGGGTGTTACATGCACAATCTGGAAGGGCACCAGAACAAGATGGCTAGAGCCTTCAATAAGAAGGTTTGCTTCTGTTCTTTTCTGCAAGGCGACCTGGTACTGGCCCTCTGAGTGCCAATGATCCCTGGTAGGAAACCACCCAAGTTAGATCCCAAATGGGAAGGCCCCTATATAGTCCACAGGGTTTACCCCAATGGAGCATACTCCTTGGTGACCGTGGATGGTGAGCGTATAACTCCTACCACCAATGCCAAATTCCTCAAGAAATACTTTGCCTAAGCCTCATGGTCCTACACGACCTTAAAATGGATAGTCCCGCATGACCCTAAACTGCACGATGGTCCCACATGACCTTAAACTATCTAGTCCTGCATGACTTTAAACTACGCATTGTCCTGCATGATGTTAAACTACATCTTTAGAACTACGTATGGCTTGATTCCCATCCTTATGGGATACATAGGAACGCTCAAATGCTTCGTTTTGAGCCCAGCCCCGAACTCTTCTCTTCAACTATCCCCCCTGGGTATAGTTTTCTTGGAGTATCCTCGCATGATATGGTGTAGGATTTCTTATCCCCACTCATACAAGGATTATAAGGGTCTCACCATGTGCCCGCTCTATTCTTATATCCTCCCACATCTTCACCGCACGAAATTAAACTGCATGGCCTTCAAGAAATATGTATGGCTTGATTCCCATTCTCATGGGATACGTAGGAACGCCGAGACATTTTGTCTTTTGGCCCAGCCCAAATGCCAGAATCTTTCCCCCAGGTGAAGATGTATGAAAGGGGTGCAAACCTTTTCCCCAATTCATGTCGAGCTAACCTCGATCCGGCCGTACGTCCCGCTCCCTTGAGACGTTCGCCTCTTCGAGAGATGGGTACAGATATGCTTCACCCACTCCTTGATTGGGATTCCGTCACCTTCCCCATCCGGAAGGGCCCCTGAATGGTATAAATGCTAGGCCTAAGGGTTCTCTCTTACCTCTTCGGGCCAACACTCTCAAGGATGTCAAACAAAAAATTGATACAAATCCTGCGTTTCGAATATGGTCAGCGGTCGATGTTCATTTTTTTCTCCTGATGTTGTGTTTCGAACATGGTTAACAACTATCTTATATCATTAAGTCCACCCCAAGATGTCCCAATCATCGAGTGTAGTGGTTCATTCTGCCCTGTTGTATCTCCAAGCGATGAACTTCCTTTGGGCGATGCCTACCCTCAGGCCCCTTGGCCTTTTCGACCCCCCAGACTAGGTTCTCTCTTATGGGATTGTACTATATGGTGTGGGGTTATGTCCTCCTTCACATCGGGTGGCTCGCCGTACCGTACACATCCGTGGATGAGACACCTTACCCTGGACCTTTTCCTCACTAAAAGACGTTAAACTTCATGCCGGTTAGGCTTTCCTGACCGAGGCCCATCCTCAGGCCCCTTGGCCTTCTCAAGCCCCTGGCCCTTGTCCTCAATACAAGATGTTAAACTGTAAGCCAGACAGGAATTCCTGATTGAGGCCCAGCCTCAGGCCCCTTGGCCTTCTCAGGCCCCTAGCCCTCGTCCTCACTACAAGATGTTAAACTGCAATCCAGTCAGGCCTTGCTGACTGAGGCCCATCCTCAGGCCCCTTGGCCTTCTCGGCCCCCCCCAGCCCAGGCTCTCTCATGGGAGTGTATGGTGTGGTGCGGGATTACGTCCTTATTCACATTGGTTTATTCACAGTTCCGTAAATCTCCCTTTCTTGGGGTTATCCTACTCCCCTCCTCGTCCTACATGACATTAAACTGCATATTGAGAACTACATGTGGATTTATTCCCATCCTTATGGGATACGTAGGACCACCCGAATGTCTAGACTTTGGGTCTAGCCCCATCTCCTGGAAATCTCCATTTCACCTTGGCCCCTCAGCCTACCCTTCCACGGAGAGGGGAGTATATGGAATGTCATGGGATTATGTTCTCGTTCGCGTCAGGCTTGTAACAACCATGCCATGTACCTCTCCCTCTGGAGCCACCCCATCGACCCTCTTCGACGGTTCACCGATGTGCCTAAGGGTATTCTTGTTTAGTACCTGGAATGTCAGACTCTGCTCGGACATGATTCCACCCACTTTTTAGGATTTGTTTTTCTCTTCATTAGGGCTTCCATCACCTTTCACACCCAAAGGGACCCCCGAGTGGCATGGATTCTAGGCCTAAGGGCTCTCCTACCATTACGTGCCCCGAGTGGCATGAATGCTAGGATTAAGGGCTCTCCTACTATTACGGGCCAACGACCCTGAGGGTTATGGAAAACAAATTGATAAAAATCCCGCATTGAGAATATGGTCAGTGGTCGATGCTCATTTTTTGTCCCACTTCAGGCTAACACGATATGGATGCTGCGTTTCCACCACGGTCAATAGTTATCCTCCATCACCATGCCAACTCCATTATGTCCAAAATGTTGGTTACATGATTCTCATCTTTCTCCACCTCATCATGTCCAAGTAGAACTTCGAAACTCTTGGCACTATTCCTCAGTGTGCATCCGCGCATTAGGAGGACCAAAGCCATGATATGGGTGTCATTCGGGGCTCCGCGCCAATTTCCCTTTGGCGTGCGTTCCAGGTATTGAAAAAGACATATTCCTCTCTTGTTTCCCACACTGAGTTTAACTCATGTGGGCTTAGGGATCAGGTTGAGGTTTTCACTTACTTAGAAGATTTTTTCTCCTCTACGGTCTGAGCTCTAAGACCAAAAACTAAGATCTCATTCAGAACTATGTGAGGCTTGATTCCCATCCACATGGGATACACAAGACCACCCAGAAATCTCGTTTTTGGGTCCAGCTTAGTTGGGAGCTAGTTTCTCTTTCCCCTTTCCCTTTTACATCTATGTAGGCTCCTTGGCCTAAAGTTCCCCTCTTGGAATTGTGTACAGTATGATACAAGATCATTTCCCCATTCACATCAGGGATGTTCTATTGCACCGTACACATTACCCGCCTAGCACCATCTCTGCTATGTCTGTGCTACGTGACATTAAAATGCATGCCTGGTCCCATCACATGACCCTAAACTGTGATATTATCGTCCTAGCTACACGATGAAAAATGGCAATGCATTGTAATGAACTCATCGTAGAGGACATCAGGTTGGGTATTGGTCATTCTCCATACCATTTGTCAATGCCTACTATGGATTGATTCTTGTGGTAATGTCAGGGACTGCTACCCTAGGCCTGTCTCTTTACAAAAAAACAGTCACCTTAAAGTACAAACAAGATTTATAAAATACCGCTTCTTTTGGTGCGAGGGCCACGCCCACACGTCCCTTTTTCCCTGGCACTAGTACATCACCATGCCCACTCAAGAACTATGTGCAGCTTGATCCCCATTTTCATGTGGTACATAGGAATGCCTGTGCACTTTGCCTCAGGCCCATCTCAACTCTCATTTTTGCTCCCTCGACCTAAAACCTCTCCAAGGAACACGTGGTGGTTGGAACCCCCGGTTCCCATTCACGTAGGGAGTTTGTAGTTACCCCACCACATGCGTCCCGTGATTCCTACCATCTATGGTCCAAGTTATACGACCCTATACTAAGATCTCCCTATTATAAGAGACTCGACTACCTCCATCTAATACGTCTCGTCGTCGTATTCAGATGCGTTCTGACAAAGAGCCCGAAGTATGGAATTTTCATGGGGATATTCCCCTCGTTCCATGTCCAAGCTCTGTGAGCTCGCTATTTGGATCCTCATCCTCTTCCACATCCAAAAGGACCCTTGGATGTCATGGATTCTAGGATTATGGGATCTCCATGGATTCTAGGCCTAAGGGATCTCCTACCATTTCAGGTCAACATCCCTATGGATATCGAATGACATTTGCGACAGGTCCCATGTTTCGAACATGGTCAACGGTCGACCCTCATCTGTCTATCCCCATTCCAAGCTAACACGATGTGGATGCTGCGTTTCCGCCACGGTCAATAGTTATCCTCCATCATCACGCCACCATCATTATGGTCCAAATCTCGAGCATCAAGATTCACACATTTACCCTCTCTCATGTCCAAGTGGAATTCCAACATACTCGGCTTTGTCTCTTCGCACGTCTAGGTGCGCTTCAAGGACGAGTTGGCATCATTGGGCTGGTATTCACTAAGTGTCCCTTAATCCTAGCATTCCACTTCCTATGTCGGGAGAGTCCCACCACTAATTATTGTTTCCCACATCGAGAACGACTCACGTGGGCTTAGTAGTTTTGGTAGGATGTGTACCGACACGGTCAGGCTTCTCATCGTCCCAAAAGATGTTAAACTATGCCCTCAAAACTACGTATGGATTGATTCCCATCCTTATGGGATACATAGAGACACCCTGGTATTTTTCCTAGGGTCCAGCCACAAGAATCACAAGTCATGTTCCTCTCTATTTCCAGCCCATGGCCTGACCCCTCCTGAGGAACCGCATGTTGTACCCCACACTCTTTGATTTTCATGATCACAATCACTTTAATATGTGTTTAACTTTGTTTTAAGTGTTTTTGTTTTATAGGCAAAAGATTGCCAAAGGATTGGCCCAAGAAAGCTGGAAAATGGACTGAAATTCAGTCCACCGGCCAACCGGTGTGATAGCACCGGCCAGCCGGTGGACCTGGCAGAGGCATTGCCCACTGCCAGGCTCCACCGGTCAGCCGGTGGCTTGACCACCGGCCAGCCGGTGGCACCTGCACTCAAGAGGGAGCCACTGCCTCCCCACCGGCCAGCCGGTGGCCTCAGCACCGGCCAGCCGGTGGCACTCTCTCCAAATAGTGCCAGCCACTGCCTCACCACCGGCCAGCCGGTGGCTCTGGCACCGGTCAGCCGGTGGCGCCTGAACCAGAATCCTATGCCTTTTTGCAAACACCGGCCAACCGGTGGGCCTGCATCGGCCAGCCGGTGGACACAGTCAAACTAGCCGTTGGACTGTTGACCAGCCTGCCCACTTGGCTCCCAACGGCTCTTTTAGCCTCTCCAACGGCTCCGAAGCCTCCCCAAGGGTTCCATGCCTATAAATAAAGGCCAAGGAAGCCCCGGACACCTACCGGAACACTTGTGAAGCCAACGTACACAATTCTCATCATTTGGCCAACCTCCGGCGACTTCCTCCAAAGGAACCCACCTTGCTCCAACAACTTCCACATCCAAGGAGCTCCATCAAAGAAGCTTGGAAGCGGCCTTCAACATCTCCAATCAATCAAGGCGCCCAAGGCTTCTCCCAATTACGGGTTTTATTGTTTTTATCTTTTTTGAGCTTTCATTTTGGGTTTGTGCCTACAAACCCCAAACCCTTTTCTCATCCCCCTTTCTTTTGGGTTTCACACCACCATTAAGGTGTGAAGAGGTTTCTTCAAGCCTTTCCTTTTAAAAGGCTTGTGTCTCGGTGAGCTAGCCTTCACCCGTTAAAAAGGCTAGTGGGTTCTTGCTCAACCATTAAAAGCAAGTGGGTTCTTGCTAAACCACAAAAAGCAAGCTGTAATAGGTCCTAGTGCTACCTCAAAGCCTAGTGGGTTTCTTGCTAAAACCATTGAAAAGCAAGCGGTAGGAATCTCTCAACGGTTGAGTTGGGAGCGGAGACGTAGGCCGGGTGTTTGGCCGAACTCCGTTATCAATTTTGTGTGTCTTGACTCTTTATTTCCGCTGCACTTTACTTTGATTTTTAATTTGTTAATCAATTTTTTAAAAGGCAATTCACCCCCCTCTTGCCATCATTCCTCGTTTGTTCCGACCCAACAATTGGTATCAGAGGAGTAATTTGAGTAATTCCTTAAACGGTTTCAAATTCAAAGATCCATTGTGATGGCATCCACTTCTTTCGCCCCCGAAGGCTTTTCTTTGGGTCGGGCTCCATTTTTTGATGGGTCCGACTATAATTATTGGAAAACCCGCATGACCACTTTTCTTAGAAGTATAGGATATCCCATTTACAAAATAGTCATGCAAGGTTACACTTTGTCTACCCCCGACGAATCCAAATGGACCCAAGCCGACATTAGAAATTTCGAGCTTGATGGCAAAGCCATGAATGCTCTACATTGCGGCCTTGACCGAAATGAGTTCAATCGAGTTTCCACATGCACCTCCGCACATGAAATCTGGAAACTATTGGAGGTTACCCATGAGGGGACCAACAAAGTAAAGGATACTCGATTGGACATGTACCGTCAGGATTTTGAGTCTTTTTCTATGCATCCAAATGAATCTATTTCTGAAATGTTTACTCGCTTTACTGACGTGTGCAATGGAAGGAAATCTCTTGGTGATGATGTTTCAGCCGAGACGATGGTCAAGAAGATCTTATGGGTCCTTCCGAGCTCATGGGCACCAAAGGTGACGGCGATCCAAGAGGCTAAGGACGTCAAAAATATGCCGGTAGAGGAGCTCATCGGATCTCTCATGACGTACGAGATCACGATGAGGAGGCAAGCTCAAAAGGAGGGCACACCAATGAAGACACCAAAGAACATTGCCCTCAAGGTTCAAAAAGAAGTAAGCTCCTCCTCATCCTCATCTTCCTCATCTACTTCATCTTCAAGCGGCGACTCGGAAATGGAGAATCTCGCCCACCAAATGCAAAAATTCATGAAGAAGCACAAGAACAAGAAGAAATCCCGCAAGCACCGAAAGCAAGAACCCACCGCAAGATCCGAGCCCAAGGTAAAATGCTACGGGTGCGGCGAAAAGGGCCATTACAAGCCCGATTGCCCACTCAACAAGAAACGGTCCACGCCAAAGGAAAAAGGAAAGAAAAAGGTCCTCAAGGCGACATGGAGTGACACCTCCTCATCCTCCTCCTCCTCCTCGAGCGACCAAGGTACAAAATGCCTAATGGCATTCCATGAGGTAACATCTTCCGACTCCTCCTCCTCTTGTTCTTCAAATTCAAATTCTTTAAATCATCTTTCTTATGAAGAACTCTCACACGCTAGAGACCAACTAGAAAAAGGTTTTCATGCTTTATCATCAAAATTTGTTGCTTTAAAAAAGTCTTTCAAAAAACTCTCCTCTGAAAAAGAACAACTTCTCAAAGAGAAGGAGGAGATGTCCCTAAAAATCCAAAATTTTCCAAATGTTGATTCTATGGAATCAACCATCAAAGACCTAAGGGAGACCCTAGCTAAGTTCACCCAAGGGGAACATAATTTGAACAATTTGCTTGGTTCTCAAAGGGTTTCTAGAATCACCAATGGACTTGGCTATACCAACCGAGCCTCCTCCTCCCATGCTCAAACTGTTTTTGTAAGGGGGAGCTCCGATTACAAATTTTGTAATTATTGCAAGAAAACCGAACATCTCATTTATGAGTGTAATTGTAAAAATGCCCGGTATGGTCAACCCAAAAGTTTTTTCTTTTCGGACGAATTTTATAGGAGAATACCCGCCATGAGACAAGTATGGATTGAAAAATCCCTTCTAGCGAGTCTCTCCGGGCCTAAAATTGTCTCTTTTCAAAATCCCTCTCCCCGATGATCTTTTGTTTTATTTAGGGGGAGTTAGGTTTGTTTAAGGAATTTTTGTTTTATTCAAACTTTCAATTTCAACACTTGGTTTCAAATTTTCATTCAAATTTTCATTTCAATTTCCAAAATTTCAATTGATTTTCAAATCTCAAATCTTGTTTTTCAAATCTATTGTCCCTCAATCAAGTTTTATGCCCCATTCTATTTTGATAATCACAAAGGGGGAGAAATTTCTTGATTGATTGGGGGAGAATCTTTTTACTCATGCTTAGTATTAATTTTCAATTTATCTTTTAAAGCATGCCTTACATTTAAGATTTTACATTGCTTAGATAAGTGATTGTGATCATCAAAATAGGGGGAGATTGTTGTACCCCACACTCTTTGATTTTCATGATCACAATCACTTTAATATGTGTTTAACTTTGTTTTAAGTGTTTTTGTTTTATAGGCAAAATATTGCCAAAGGATTGGCCCAAGAAAGCTGGCAAATGGACTGAAATTCAGTCCACCGGCCAACCGGTGTGATAGCACCGGCCAGCCGGTGGACCTGGCAGAGGCATTGCCCACTGCCAGGCTCCACCGGTCAGCCGGTGGCTTGACCACTGGCCAGCCGGTGGCACCTGCACTCAAGAGGGAGCCACTGCCTCCCCACCGGCCAGCCGGTGGCCTCAGCACCGGCCAGCCGGTGGCACTCTCTCCAAATAGTGCCAGCCACTGCCTCACCACCGGCCAGCCGGTGGCTCTGGCACCGGTCAGCCGGTGGCGCCTGAACCAGAATCCTATGCCTTTTTGCAAACACTGGCCAACCGGTGGGCCTACACCGGCCAGCCGGTGGACACAGTCAAACTAGCCGTTGGACTGTTGACCAGCCTGCCCACTTGGCTCCCAACGGCTCTTTTAGCCTCTCCAACGGCTCCGAAGCCTCCCCAAGGGTTCCATGCCTATAAATAAAGGCCAAGGAAGCCCCGGACACCTACTAGAACACTTGTGAAGCCAACGTACACAATTCTCATCATTTGGCCAACCTCCGGCGACTTCCTCCAAAGGAACCCACCTTGCTCCAACAACTTCCACATCCAAGGAGCTCCATCAAAGAAGCTTGGAAGCGGCCTTCAACATCTCCAATCAATCAAGGCGCCCAAGGCTTCTCCCAATTACGGGTTTTATTGTTTTTATCTTTTTTGAGCTTTCATTTTGGGTTTGTGCCTACAAACCCCAAACCCTTTTCTCATCCCCCTTTCTTTTGGGTTTCACACCACCATTAAGGTGTGAAGAGGTTTCTTCAAGCCTTTCCTTTTAAAAGGCTTGTGTCTCGGTGAGCTAGCCTTCACCCGTTAAAAAGGCTAGTGGGTTCTTGCTCAACCATTAAAAGCAAGTGGGTTCTTACTAAACCACAAAAAGCAAGCTGTAATAGGTCCTAGTGCTACCTCAAAGCCTAGTGGGTTTCTTGCTAAAACCATTGAAAAGCAAGCGGTAGGAATCTCTCAACGGTTGAGTTGGGAGCGGAGACGTAGGCCGGGTGTTTGGCCGAACTCCGTTATCAATTTTGTGTGTCTTGCCTCTTTATTTCCGCTGCACTTTACTTTGATTTTTAATTTGTTAATCAATTTTTTAAAAGGCAATTCACCCCCCTCTTGCCATCATTCCTCGTTTGTTCCGACCCAACACCGCATAACTACAACTGCAACCTGAACAAGTTCAGGATGCCCCAAAATGACATTGGGAAGTAGCGGAACCCCCTGCTAGAGAGGCCCTGTCTGAAAGAAGGAATGATCTATGATCAAACCGATGCACCCATCTAGCGTACTCCCATCACAGTGGCATAATTTTGTTAGTTCTGGATTCTATTCGAACAAAACATCACTCCACATCCCACACTTTACATTCCCCTTATTCAGACCCTCTTCCTCTTTCATGTCTGGAGGAACCCCCTAACAGTGTGGATGCTTAGCCTATGGCCCACATACTGTCCTGGGCCTATGTTCAGAAGACTAATGGATGAAATTTGCGACAGGTCCTGTGTTTCAAACATGGTCAACGGTTGACTCTCATTTTTCTGTCCCCACTCTAGGCTAATACAATAAGAATACTGTGTTTCGAATGAGGTCAATAGTTATTCTTTATGTCACATCACCCCACAATGTTCTGAATACTAGGTATCATGATTCATACTTCCCATTCCCATTAGTTTGGATCGATTTCAGTGCCCCTGGCTTCACACCATTCATGCACAAGAGCACACTGGAAAAACGGTAATTTGGATATTCTAAGAACTCCATTCTCCAGCCAGGTCTCTCCCATTTCCAGGAAATCCGATCTGGTTGTCCAAACCCTATATGCCCGAATCTTGGTTTGCACTACTACGTTTGGATGGTGTGATGAGGTAACCTTCCCTTATTTCTCACATAGGGATTGACCCATGTGAGCTTAGGGAATGGTCACTGGACGCTCCACGAAAATCACAAGGATGAAGTAAACCAATGTGAAAAATGAAACTCGTGCATGCTACGACATTCAAACAATCAAAGCATGAAAGTATGTTTAAGGGTTTGTAATCATTACAGTACCCGGGGGTCGACTCCCTCATTGATGGATTGACCTCATCGAAGGAACATTGCAGCTCCACCACCCTCTGGCTCGTGGCGTCCAGGAGTAGCTGCCACTTTTTCACCTCCCGCTCCTCCTCGGCGGTGAGAGGGTGCAATTCATTGTCCATAATCTGGGCCCGATTCACGTCGGACCGGATGGCGATCATCTCCCTAGAAGCTCGATTCAGGCTCTCTTCAGCCTCTGCCAGCTGGGATTTTAATTGTGATATCAGCTCAAATTGCACATTGAGGGAGGTTAAGTGCTCGTCCGCCCGATTCTGTAGTTGCTGGACATCTTCTCCATCCTTCTGGAGCCTCTTGATGTTTATCACATTCCTTCGTAGCCAACCCAAGCCAAGTCCATGTTCATAGTCCTGAATCGTTTCCACCATAAGATCTCGGATGAGCATGTGGGGACGTCGGGCATCCACTCCCCCCAGTGCACAGTTCGCGTAGGTGCAAGCGAAGTCAGTCCATCTTATTCAACCATAGCGCCTGGGGGGTGTCATCGATGAAGCTCTTGATCAGCTTCCATGATTGGCGACAGACTATTTTGATGTCCTCCTCGTCGGAGGCCGTCTCGTCCCAATCGGCATGATTGGCGGGCTCATATACAGGAAATGCCCCCAAGAACTCCTCGACCGGATCCACGTCTGGCGTCGGATCGGGCATGGTGGGGCCTGAATCTTCTGGTTGATCCTCATCATCAGATCCCACCTCGATGATCTCAGGCACAGTACCACTGGCACCCCCGCCAGCGATCGGAAGCACTGCGGTTTTGTCAGGTTGGATGTTCACCTCCATGACCATTGGCATGCCTCTGGGAAGGGAACTACCAGAAGCCCCGACCAACTTCACCGCATCATCTCAGGACAATTGAAGGACTGTACACGCCAAGAAAGGAATATGAATGTCAGTTAATGTGGTTAGGGGATAACAGTTGTTTATGCAGTAGAGAAGACTTACAGAGGAAAAATCCCTAGTCTCACACTTGGACTGATGTCGTTGGAACCCTGAGATGCGGCCCCCCATATATGGTTGGAAGGAATGGAGATTACAGGGGAGCCACCTCGACTTTACCAGCCCCGCCATATGTGGAGGTTGATGTAACCATGAGCGCGTATCCTTAAGGTCCCACGTCAGCACCCACAGAGGGGCAAGAATGAGGTCTATGAACAAGGTCCTCCTGTACAGTACAAACGCTGATAAGGAATCTGGAGTAACCTAAGGGTAGACTCTGAATATGGAACTTGGGATTTTACTGCAAGAGCCTCCACAAAATCTTCGAGATCCGAGGAACGGTCACCGACTTCACCCTCCTCCGGTGGACTCTCCCTGCCAGCCTCGTCTCCCCAGGAGGACTTGTCTGATTCGTCCGGCAGGGGGAAGCGCTCTCTCAGATCAGCGGCTGACAGCTGTGGGGGAACCATATGATCCACCAGAACCCTCACCCAGTATTTCATTGGGTGCATGGTGCCCCAGAAATGGATGAAGTCCTCCAGCTCAGCTACATACTACTCCGCCTCCACCTGGGACACTACGGATTCGGCTCTAACGGGGTCGATCCTCGGCAAGTCCATCCCGAGGAAATTGAGGTGCTGCCATAATTTAGATGGGCCAAGGAATTTCCGGTTGACCTCCCAGATGTATCAGGCCTCTAGGAAGGTGGTATTATCCAGCATATCAATGTGGCACAGCCATTTCCCCGGGACCTGAGTAGAAATCATGCGGAACCCTCTCGGTGGCCGCCCCTCTGGATGACTCTGTTCTATTGGGACCACCGGCTCTGCTGCCACTCCCGGACCTATTGCTGCTACTCCCCCCTCAACTGGTGTGGGCGCCATCACTACAACAGCCTCTCCACTACAAGATGGCCTTGTCACCTTCCATCCCTAACCCCAATATTGGGGAAGCTCACCCTCACCTACCAGGACGGTTGGCCACTTTAGAATCTCCCTCGGGTAGGCCGCCTCCCAGCTCTGGGCGTATTCTTTTATCAGTCCAAGGATGGCGGTCGGCGGAGGTAATACATTCTGCATCTTCCCATCTTCCCATGTGAACATGAGCCACATATGACTAATTACACACGGGTTCTACTCGTAGTTCACCCCCAGGTAAACCTGTGGGGTCAGCCTCTACAAGGACCAGAATTTCCTAGCGAAGCGGTGTTGGGTGTACGGCTCGCAGAGACGCTCGTGGTCCACCCTGGCCACTAGGACTCCACCTCGAAAGGCCAAGAGGTAGGCTTAGTTCTCTTCCATTCCCTGTACATCATCCGTGAAGGCCCCCATTGGCAATGGGAATGGGTGGAAATTGAATTCCTCCACCCTCCACACCCGGTTCAAAACCGATGGTGCAGTCAGCTTGGTCAGAAAGCTCCCTACAACATTCAATATTGAGGGATAAAAGTTTGACCCCAGAGGCTAAATGGGGTTCATATACTTGTAGATCCCCATGATGTGCACCGCCATCCACCCGTACAGGAGGTGGAATGGCCCACATATCCTCTGTGGCCTCTTCCCCTCACTGATGTGCCATAGCTTTTTGTACAATTTGGTGAGCATCAGGATCCCTAGGTTGACTCGCCCTCCTGTTGCCAAAGTGGATTCCATGATGAAAGTGCTTGGTCGTACTCCCATGTTTGTATCTCTCACCAGCAGGATCCAACCATAGATGAGGGCTGCAATGAATGCTGCCAGCTTGACTATTGGTCGATGTTCAGTGTTGACACTGAACCCCCAGGTCTTCCACTGGCTATTCTCTAGAAGCCACCAGTACAAGTTTTCCTTTCTCAGGGCACCCTTCGGGCATGTTTGAGGCCTCACTGAGAACTGCCTATTTTCTGGGAAGTTCAAGAACTTCTTGAACCAACTCTTGAAGTGGACATCCATCACGACCTCCTTGTCCTCCCCAGGCACGAGCTCCATCAGTGCCATCACCAAAGGGAAAATCTGCTCTGAATCCTCCCATGTACTCATGGTCAGGAGGAATTCATCATAAATCTCCCATAGTATCAAGACCCCCGAGATCTGATGCACATCCCATAGGCTGATGCTGACCTCCCCATGATGTTGGTGAAAGGTATTGGTCCCCGGTGACCACCAGCTCAACAGGTCCAGCATCAACTACTTAAGCTGGTAGATATGGAACTGGGAAGCCCAAGTTTCCTCATACAGGCCCAATCTTCTTAGCTCCACCCCGAACTCCTCGAACAAGGTGCCTACCCAGTAGGCCCAAGCCCAATTTTCGGTGAAGTTGCCGCCCTGGCGTAGGTCCCATTCCTCGGACTACCCCTTCTTCGGGTTCCCCAGCGCCACCTTAAGGATGGTTTGGTACAGAGGAGGGGACGTCTCTGGTTGAAATGCCCCCCGTCTACATTGTTCAGATTATTGTATAGGAAGTTAGCAATGACATGCATGAAGTCCTCCCGGGCATGAACATCGGGTTCCCTGAACCATCAGTGCTGGCACAGCGTGCTCCAGAACTAGTAGGCTAGCTCATCCCTACTTGCCGCTAAGATGAAGATATCATCCCTCAGCCCGAATCCATACAGAGGAAACCTCATGCACATCAGATAGTTATTTTGGATCTCCTACAGCAGCTCCACCAAATAACTATGGTCCGAGTGGCTCCGGACTAGCTCTCCTAGCCCCAGGTTGTTCGCCATTTCATCCCTCCGGGTGACATCTGCAAGGACCCCATGGGCAGCTTCTTGGTGGTCCATTCGATTCTGGAACTTGGATGTTTGGTTGGCTGGTTCGCGAAGATCGCTCGTGAAGTGAGTTCATGAAGGCCACTCTTGAAGACTGTTCATGGAAGCGCTGCCTCGGCATTCAAAGCCCGATCACAGAGCGCAAATGCGGAGTCGAAGACTCGCTGTGCGCCATGAATCCTCAATTCGCATAGATCACTCATGGAGTATGCAGAGCTTCACGAATCGAGAGTGCAAGAATAAAAGATCGTGGAGAAAGGAAAGGAAAAAAGAGAGGGCCGACCCCCTATTTATAGTTGATGTCCTTTGAAGCTTCACCGAGCGTCCTGGCCGCACGGAGCTTCGTGGCGCCCCCGACCAGCGCGTCCCTTGTCTGTTTCGCGATCACGCGTCGAGAATCCACACCGCAAATGAATGAGGATTTTGGTGATTTCCCTGAGACTTAGACCCTTTATATCTCTATGGCTCCAAGTCTAAGGGGGGGAATTTATTGGCTCCAAAATTTGGAACAAAGAAAAAGGCCCCAAGACGGCCCCACAGACTGCCTCGCGAAGCCCCTTCGTAGAGTACCCAAGCACCGCGGCCGCCGCGAAGCAAAGGAGGTGGAAGGATCTGTGGACGCATTTGAAATTCGCGAGATTTCCATAAAGAAAAGGAGTTGGGAGGATCCGTGAACACATTTGACATTCGCGAGCCCGCCGTGAAGCCAAGGAGGCTGGATGCTCTGCGAACCCATTTGACGTTCGCGAGCGCACTGCGAAGCCACCCGAACCATCTTTAAGACGCATGAGCCCTGATTTGTGGCGACTCTTGACTATACATACCAGTCTCCTCCTGATCTCTAGAGGATAGACAATCCAAACTTTCAGCTTCTTATCTCCCGAATCGCGAAGTACCCTTTCGCTCGATGAACCGAAGTACCTCCCCATTGTCTTGTTTTGATCCCATATTCCGAGAGGGATGCCTTTCACGAAGCCTAAGGGATTTTGTGAAGGAAGGGGATCCCCAAGGGGACCCGGGTCATCACGAAGAATTTATGCTTCATGAAGCACCCTTCATGTACACTTGATCCATTTTCTAATGCAGGATCATTGTACTTCACGAAGCACATTGCTTCCCGACACCTTGCCTCGCGAGGAACCTTTGCTCCATGAGGCTGTGCTCTGCGAATTCCCTTCCAATTCACGAAGCACCCCCCATATTCCCCTCTTCCCAATGATAAAGCTATGACACCCTACTTTGCGAAGCACACCCCTTCGCAAGTGCCCTCCGTTACACGGAGCAATAGAGCTCCCCAAGGCCCCTTCCTATAGAACCCTCTGCATGGAAAATCTTTTTCCTGTGTGACCCTCCAGGTTGGCACAATGTGACTTCAAAGTCCCCTAGATGATACCGCCCATAGCATTGCTGCGCCTAATGCTTCTTTGCATAGGCATGAAAATGGCTATTTCTTCTTCGCATAGCCACGCTAACGTGGAACCCTTGATGGTTCGTTTAGCATCACCCCCTCAGTATGGCATTACCGATGCCTTCCCTTCCACACGTGGTAGAGGGAACTGGTTATGTAAGTACTAGGGGTGCGGAGCCAACCCACCTCATCCAAGCTGCAGGACGTTAAACTACCAAGAACCTCGTGATCAACACATGACGTTAAACTATGACTTGGCCCCGTGCCTCGCACGCAGGGTCCCCCCGCCTCAGACATTCTCCACGCCCGCTCGTCTCCACGGGGATGTGATTGCCCCTCACAGGGGATAATATTCTCCTTATCGGAGTGGCGTTTGTCCACGAGGAAAGGCAGACACCTTGGTGTAAGCCCCTAGCCTTCCTTCCAGGAGTCAGCGCCCCTGTTCCTCCCCACTCCCTCGACGCCAAGGCTAGCCAAGGACGTGGTGGGGAATGGTGCTCCCTCCTTTCATCTTCGGTCCACAAGGCCAATGGAGGACATGATAGGGAACGTGGACCCTCCTATCTTCCTAGGTACCAAATCCCTCTCCCTTTGTGCTTTTTCACCCTCAGGCCTCCATCTTGGAGTAAGTCCCGACTCCATGGGCCACTCAATGCATAATCCCCTCTTCGCTTCCCACGAACGCACCCTTCGCGACGTAATCTTTAAGTCCTTGTTGCCTCTTGTTTCTCACACCGAGCATGACTGACGTGAGCTTAGAGTAAGTATAGACCATGACAAAACTCCTGTCCCACATGACGTTAAACTTCTTACCCGAACTATGAGGACTTTGACCCATGTCAAGGAATGGTACGTAGGAAGCCTCCACGAGGTTCAAGCCCAACAACCATTGGCCCCGACCATCTCCCTATCAGTACGCCAATACCCATAGACACTTGGGCTTCCTAGAGTGTAAGCCCCACACCATCCTGAACTATGTGATCTTTGATCCATGTCAAGGCATGGTACGTAGGAAGCCTCATGAGGTTCAAGCCCACCACCTGATGGTTCTGACGCCTTTCACGTTGGTTCACCCCCGTCCTGCATGACGTTAAACAACATACCTGAACTACGGGGACTTTGATCCATGTCAAGGAATGGTACGTAGGAAGCCTCATGAGGTTCAAGCCCAACGCCCACCACCAGTGGACCCTCAGGTTCACCTTCACATTGGTTCGCTGATGAAACCACACCCGAACTATGGGGACTTTGATCCATGTCAAGGCATGGTACGTAGGAAGCCTCATGAGGTTCAATCCCATCACCCATTGGACCCCCGATCCATCTTCACGTCGGTTCGCCGACACCCCCCATCCCGAACTATGGGGACTTTGATCCATGTCAAGGAAAGGTACGTAGGAAGCCTCTACGCGGTTCAATCCCACCATCCAGTTGTCCCGACACCCCTTCATGTCAGTTTAACAACCCCTCTTCAACCCAAACTATGGGGAATTTGATCCATGTAAAGGTATGGCACGTAGGAAGCCTCTATGAGGTTTAAGCCCATTATCCAACTGGACCAAGGTTCACATTCACATCGGTTCTCTGAAACACCCCCTTTTAAATAACGAGGACTTTGATCCATGTCAAGGCATGGTACATAGGAAGCCTCCCTAAGGTTCAAGACCATCACCCATCAGACCAATGTCCTTATTCACGTTGGTTCACCGACACCCACATCCTGTTCCGAACTACCGGGACTTTGATCCATGTCAAGGCATGGTACATAGGAAGCCTCATGAGGTTCAATCCCACCACCCTGTCGTTCCGAACCCTTTCACGTTGCTTCACCCCCATCCTGCATGACGTTAAACTGTATTCCCCACTACCTGAACTACGTGGACTTTGATCCATGTCAAGGCATGGTACGTAGGAAGTCTCTTCGAGGCTCAAGCCCAAAACCATCATCCATCTTGACTCTTACCTGGGCTGCCGCATCCCAGTGAGATCATTCCACTTCATTCCCCTCCATAGAATTCAGAGAGTTGCCTGCGTGTTGGCCCCAATATTGGTGTTCCCCCCAGTGGGGTTCCTCAATCTGATATACTCTATCTAGTGTTCGGATCAGTCTGATCTGTCCCCCTGGATGTTAAACTCGTGGAATACCCTGTGTTAAACATGGGAAGTTGAGGAAAACCTCAGATACATGTCTATGTCATATGATTCCCCACATTTGATGTGGGATGCCTCGAGATTCCACGCCCTCGAGAGGCCCTATAATAAGGGACAGAAGAAAGACACACCAATCCCCAATGTCCAGACACTACAGTGATGCCCAGCGTGACTACTCCCCTAACCGAAGGCTGCTGCCCTGACCGGACCCCTTGGAATATCCTGACAGAAGCAGCGTAATTAACTGGTGTCCATGAAAATATGGCGTCGAGAAGAGTTTCACGAACAACATATTAAATCTATGAGGGAGACTCGGACTAGGTGACGAGTTCTGAGGAGGAATCCATGGAAGGAAGAACTGACATCCCATCATCCCGTTTTGATCAAGGAGAAGAAGTCCCTGAACAAGGAGCGGATGTTTCCCCCCTTTGCAAAGCGGGAATGCGGGGCAACAAAAATCCATTCCTGTCACACTCAAGCAGATAGACGTGTGCCCCCCGATGAAATCTTTAGAAACAATATCAATGCGCGGTTAATAACTACAAGTCACAAATTACTTTTGGATTTTTTTTATAAAGTTTCAAAACAATATGAAAACATTTTCACAGTCTTGAGTATGTAACTTGTCCTTTTTACTAAAATTGATGTCAATTTTATATAAAAAGACTCACTTTGAGTCATACTAGTCACACCGTGTGCTGATTGAGATGACACATAAGAATAATTGAGTGGAATATAAGAAAAACTTATAATATTCATTATATATTAGTAGATTTTTGTATATTTCTATAAAAATCAGTGGTTGTTGGGTTGAATTGAGGGAATTCCATGAATATTAGAAGTCAGTACTACTTGTTGATCACTTAGGATGCACTATAAGTGGGTGAGACCAATTACACATGTGTGATGATTTAATTATAATCAAATTAATTGTTATTAGTGATCTAATTGGTTTAATTGACCCAAGTTATTTTAATACTTGTATCTTTTTTTAGAAATGAAAATACAATAGTGTTTTACCTAGAATATTTAATGCATTTGAGAATAAAAAGAAATCTGCATCATCATGAGTGAATCATCCTTGTTGAGTGCATGATCATATAACATGAGTGAAACATCCTTGTTGATGAAGTCATTTCCTTTTAGTCTCTATGAAAATTAACAAAATAAGTATCAGATAAAAAAGATAAAGAAATTAACTAAAAAAGTAGATAAAATGATGACAAAATCAACTAAAGAAGTATTAGGAAGTCACATATTCATGATATATGTGTAAATTCTGAAACTAGGTATGATTCCCATTAATTTATAAACAAATCTATTTCTTCTTGTGAATATGAGGACTTTCGATAGTCCTGGTAGAACTGGAAAAAATATAAACACCTAAAAGATTAATAAATATTTTAAATGGAATTTTAATTATCTTTGAGAAGACCTCTTTGGGGATTCTATTATTTAGATGGTATATTAAATCTTTAATAAATTTGAAAAATTAATAACCACAAAATTTTCCATTGGTTTTTTTGGATAATGTAAAAACATTGAAAAGAATAAGTAATTTGTTTTGATATATGTTTTAATAGTGAAATCTTATTACATATAAACTAATACTTATAAACTTGTATAAGTCAGTCATTAAAATATAATATAAAATATATAACTTGAAGTTTAGTTATAAAACACTTCATGGAGTGTATTACAAATTGATAAACATCATCATGTGTGGTCAGTTTATTGGGTATCCATACAGTGAATCCAGAAAATAAATATTTGGGGTATCCAAATTGACTGCAATGAGTAACCAATGATACCTAAAAAACAATATAATTAATGAAAGGAATAAAAATATATATGATATGATTAAATTATAGATTTTTACCCCTATATCATTGGTAATAAGAATAGTTTTTCATCTGTAAGTTTTCTTTCAAACACTATGACTGGTTTTTCTACTACTACATCAATTTGATTTTATTGTAATGAGGTTTCTTATAGAGATGTGATGCGAGGAATAATGATTCTATATTTTTTTTACAGTGGTTTCCATTCAAATAGTATTGATACATACACATATAAATAAAATGAATTGTATTTAGTCCTAATTAATATAGTAGATCAGCTATGGAAAAAAATCCCGAAAACACACCTCATGTATACATTTTCTACGGAGACTCATATCTATTCATACTATAGGATTTAAATTATATTTTTATGAGAAAAATAGTCTGTATTGGCCTCTCCATACAATTTTTATTCAAAATCAACTATAACATGACTACCAATTTATAACCATGTATCCGTATGAACCTTTAATGTTATTAAATGTGGAAGTTGAATAGGCAGGGTAAAGGTACTTTGTGAAGATATTTTTAATTGTTTGGTTGATCCTTTAGGTTGTTTTTATTATAAATTCCATTTCACACCCTTACCTTTGTTCCTTTGTGGTAACATTAATCGGTTCAGACCTATTTTCATTAATTACTAAATTTTTTTCATGAAAAATAAATTATAGATAAATAAATCCTTATATAAATGTTTTTACAGGATATAAAGGCTATTATATAAAATTTCTAATATCTTGATCAACTATATGAATATCTACATCATAAAGTGGAATAGGTATCTTGGTGCTCGGCTCACAAGCTACGTTAATCCCCACTCTCATACGACCTATCAAAAGTTGTTTGTTCTCTAGAATATCTTCATGGATATTGAACATGGTATCCATCACAATAAGGTGATGGGTGGGAGTTTATAAATATAAATCACAATCATTTTCACCCCATAAAATATCAGTATATAAAAAGTATCATTTTCTTCTTGATTCACATTTCATAAAAAAATAATATTGATTAACTCATCTAAGATAGCTCTTTAAGGGGAATATATTTCCTCAAAGTTGGTAGGGGGATCATCACATAATGTTTATTCTTATTTTGTTTCTTCTCTTTGAGTTTTTCCCATAAAATTTTCTAAAAACTTTGATTGCTAATTAAAATTTTCTTCAATAGCATCTAATCATACCTGAAACTCTTATATTTTCTTATTGTTATCCCCCTATTCATTTATTTTCTTAAAATATGTTTGGGGTGTCAGCCTAAAACCCACACCTATAATGTGTCTGTTCTGGCCACTTTAAGGACAATGATAGTAGCTGTTCATCAGGTGCAGCTGATGATGATTCTTATGTCTATATTGGATAAAATATATGGGAAAATTAGTAATCATTATTATATAATACCGATTTAAAGAGGAAAAAAATTATTATTCCATACTTAAACATGATTCCCACACTTTTTTGTCTATTTTCATCTATTATTATCCCTTATTTATTTACACATGCCACCTTCCATAGTACGTGATTTAGGATGGAAGTGTCTTTTTATTTTGATTCATCAATCTACATATAAATATAGGAACATAATTATGTTGTTTTTTCAGGTCACATTAATGTATTACATTAGATTAAAATATGTAACATTTTTTTCAAGTGATGCAGACCCAATCCTTGATTTATGGTAGGGGTACATTGGTTTTGTGGCCTATTGCCTATTTTCAACATTTAGTTTTTGTTTTATAAATTAAAAATTGTTATTATAAGTGATTAATAAATGTATTGTCAAACAATGTATTACTAGTCATAATGTATCTAAAAATATGTCTCCTCACAATAACCAATAAACACATCCCATGTTTCTTAGCTTATCATGTGTGCATACATCTGTGGTGGGTGTGGGATTATTTTGCCTTCAATATCTTTGAGTTAAAACTTGCATAAGAATTATGAGAAATCCTTAGTGAGAATTTCCAGTAAGCATTAATACAAATTTTATTCAGGATTCATTGACTATAAATTCATTCTACAAGGGATAATTAATAGTAAGTCAATGTTTTATTATTTTGTTTTTAGTAAAATAATGAAAGTGTATAATAATGTTACCCTAATCTCTTCCCAAACCAGTTTCTTAAGCATGAGAAAAATATTGTTCCATGAATCTATATCAATTAGCATGCACTGTTGAGTGGTGAGTCTAATATAACTACTAAACATGGCCTTGTTTGTGTTAACATCATGGTCATGTGCATTCCATCCAACCATGATTTTGATGCCTTTGCTTCTCACCTTAATAGGTTTTTCTAACACTATCATGCCACGACACCCCTTTTTTTGGGACACTGTTTGTTCACCATCTACCATTTACTTGGGTTAAAAAT
Organism: Viscum album; assembly: GCA_963277665.1. Taxonomy (NCBI): domain Eukaryota; kingdom Viridiplantae; phylum Streptophyta; class Magnoliopsida; order Santalales; family Viscaceae; genus Viscum; species Viscum album. The sequence goes on along the minus strand of OY728123.1, from coordinate 1,939,827,322 downwards.
CATCAATATATTGTTCCTATAGATTTGTAGCATCAGCATGTGTAGAAGGTTGTTGCTCCTATGCATTGGGAGCACTGATAGGTTGAGAAACTTGTTGTTGCTTAGGATTGGGAGCATCATCACATGAAGAAATCATTATCTATAGAAGTGGTTGAACATTTAATTTAAATTACATAAATACCAAAATTAAATGATAATAATATAATGTAACACATTGTATAATATATATATATATATATATAACTGGATTATTGAACTCTCTTTTTTTAAATGTTTTAAGGGATTTGATCCATCTATCGAGTATCCAAATCCCCTTATTGTGGTTTCCTATGACATATAAGACCCAATATACATTGAGACCACTAAGAAATGATTTTGATGTACCAATGAAAGGGTCATCATTGGTTGAATTTTCATCTGACTCTTCAGTAGTTTTGGTCGATAACAGATCAATTTACCTCTTTTGGTTTATCAGATCTAGAACAAAAAATGATTGTACTTCCAGTGATCTTATTATAAAAGGTTTTCCTTTTCACCCTTCCTTTTTTAAATACACTTTTATATATTCCAATTCATCTATTTTTACATTACTCCTATTATCAACCCACTTTCATTGAAAAATCATCACTTGGATTGTTTTATAATCTAACTCCCATATTTTTTGATGATGCCAAAATATGACATATTCACATAAATTGGATTTATGTTTTTTGTACTAGATATAGGTATCGCTTTATCCATAAGTGAAACTCCACTACTTTTCATGGTATTGTATTCATTATGTTCATTCTTATAAAATGTATAACCATTAATTATATAACCATTGTAAGATAATAAATGCACACTTGGTCCTCTGCATAGCCATTGAAGTCATTCTGAAATTGAATCTAGATTTTCAGTTGTATCCTTAAAAATATGGAATTTAAAACATCCTAGAAACTATTGATTATATGTATTTGATATCTAGATTTTATCCCTTTATGGATTCAAATGTCTAAGAATTTATTTGGGGGTTTCAATATATGAGGAAACCTCTAAACTATTATGAAAATCAAAAAGTGGGCATGCTCCCGATCTCTAATAGTGAATGTGACAACATCTATTCAAGAAATTCCTTATCCCAAAATCTTCCTAGTGTGATGATATTTCAGTTGACCAATGATTATCACATCAGATAGGTAGTCAGTTTGAAATTCAATAGCTCCCTTAAATCTAAATATTCCGAGGATGGGGAGTTGGAAAAGAACCATAAAACATTTCTTAGTTTGTTGTCTAAAGTTGAGAAAAGGAGCAACATTAGTTTGATCTCTAAAAGGGGATCCTTTATTTTTGTGATTATGGTAAGGCCCAGTAATATGGTCTTATATATACTCATGTTGAGACATCCATTTAGGGTTCAACATTCAAATCAAGCCTCCAATTACTCCTTGAAAACGAAAATTCTTTTGGTCTGAGGACTGAATTTCAGTAGCGCCTAACTTCCTGTGAGGCCAAGGTTGCGTGAGTGGGGTCATGATGGATATCATATTGGATGGATAGAGTTAGTGACATGCACTTTCCATGGTGTTATTATCAATGTATATTATATAAAAGGTGAGATTTTGCGTATCTGGGAGGTCTCTGAAAGTTAATATGGCATGTTTTAAAATGAAAATGTGGTTTTAATCCATGGGATTTAGAGGGATACTTGGAAGAAAATGGGTAGATAGAGGAAAAATAAGATTTCTTACGTGCATGCTATTAAAATCATTTGGGAAAATAAAAAATAAAAAAAGTTGTTAGAGGGGGAGAAATGGATCGTAAGTGATCAAATGTCTTGATTTTAATATATCATTATAATTTCAAGACAATAAAATTAGATGATAAATGGTAATAGTGCATATGGAGAGTATAAATATGAGTAATTTCATTATGAAATATATATAGAAGGTTGAATTTAGGGTATTAAGAAGTAGCAACACCCCATATGAGGAAAATTTGGTTAATCTTGGGAAGAAGGTAGCATCAGTATGGTTTTTCTAATACAAAGATTAAATTGAAATGTAATAAGTGTGGTTGGAATAAAATAACACGTGGGATAAGGTCATGTTAGTAGAGATTATTATGAGATCCATGTTAGCTAAATCACCACTTGAAAGTACCACCATGGATTATATCACACTTTGGTTCTATATAGATTTATACAGGCGTTATGCAACTGAAATTTAGGGATTTATTTATGTTTAACTATTTATTTAATAAAATTTTATTTTAATAATTATAAAATGTATTTTATAGGAAGTCATTATTTTTATTAAATTTATATTTTTAATTGAAAATAAAATTTACTATAATTAAATAGTTATTTTTAAAAAATATATTATATATGTTTATTCATGTAAAATAAAATACTTAGTAATATGGAAATAATAAAAGATGTTTGAGAATTTAAAATAAAATATTTTATAATAAATATGTATTTCTTCCAAAAAAATTTAAATTTAAAATACATTATGTGTTTTAAATTAATAATTAATTTATATATATTTTGATTTTGATTTACAAAATCCATTCCATATTTTGAATCAAGATATCAAAAGTGATTAAGAGATTAAACATCATTTATTGGTAAAAAATCAATTAAATGTGAGAATAGTTAAATATGTTGATGAATAATAAATACTATAAAATATGTTAAATGGTAAAAATGAAGTATATATTTAAAAAACAATATATATCATGATAATTTATTAATGTAATACACAATTTATATTATTTAAAAATAAATATTAATTTAAAAAAATTAATTCAAAAAAATTATTAATTAATATTATTTATAAATTATTTATATAAATTATTAATTCAAGATAATCAAAATTATATATAATCAAAATTATTTATAAATTATTTATAATTATTTATATACATATAATCTATTGGAATAACATAGAAATCTCCCAAAATCAAAATATGAGGAGGCTCATACAGTTTTAACTCCACCTAATAGATGCAATCATGACCTCTCTATCTTTAAAAAATGGTTAAAATCAAGAAATAATTTTCATAAAATGAATAGGAAAAAATAATAAGAGACCAAATACTTACTTCATGAGAGCCTCAACCATTAGTGAACCAAAAAATATACCAAGATGGGATATAGAACTTGGGATGGGAGAACTAAATGATGGATTCAATAGGGATACATGGCCGTATAAAAACCCAAGGAGAATCAGATGCCATATATAGTATACCCCAAACCACTGTAAAATTAGTCGAGAAGGGCCAAAACTAGCAAGTTATATAATAAGGGAAAAAAAGAATCACAAATGATTCCCCAAATTCATCAAACTAAAGCTCTAAAACATGGTTGGTTCATACTATTCCTAGTAAAGATCTAAAAAAAGGTAGAGGTTAATGGAGGTAAAAACCTAGATGGAAGAAGATTACGATTAAAGAGGAGAAGAAATGAACACATACCTTATATCTTGTGAGGATTAATATGTCAAGAAGCTTGATGAAGAGCGGTGGTGCGGGTTCGGTTCTGCGAAAGCTTCAAGGCATGAGGGATGAGGACTCTATTAGGGTTCTATTTAAAACATCGAGTAATATTTTCATGAGTGATTTAAAAAAACACTGATAAAGATACATTTTATAATAGTTAAAATAGTAATCACTATTAAAAACAATCTTTATCAGTGTTAGAATTTTAGCGTTGATGAAGATATGTTTTATCAGTTCCTTTTTAGTGCTGATAAAACTCAATCTTTATCTGTACTAAAAAAGCGCTAATAAAGACCCAATTTTAATAATATAATAAATATTATTAAAAAAATTAAATTTATAAATTTATAAATAATTAATTAAAAAATTAAAAATACATATTTATAAATATAATTAAAAATAAATATATTTATTATTTTAATATATTTAATATAATTTATAATTATTTAAATATATTTAAAAATATTTTTATATAATTATATAGTTATATATATATATATATTAGGTGTTTGGGGGAACAATTACATTAAACACACATACACCATACACAGAGGCTGAAAAGGCAGGTCATTACCCCCATAAGGGACAACACACCCGTCAAGCCTTATTTCCTTAGTACATGGCCCGAAGGCCTAGTGCGAATGAAGCCCATTACATGGCCCAAAGGCCCAAAATTTTGACCGAAGTGTAGCTTCATGCCTGCATCACCTTCTGGCTATGTCATGCCTACGTCCCTACCTACCTACGTCATGCCTACATCACTTCCTGCCAGCAAAAATTCACTCCCACCTGAATTTGAACTCGGGTCTGATGCAGAATCACGAGGAACATCTACCAGTAAGGCACACCCCAACTTCTATATATGTTTATATAATTATATATATATATATATATTAATATATTAATATATGAAATTATAAATATAATAAATATATTTATTACAATTTTATAATTATTTAAATATATACTTGGAATGGTGCAGACTATGGATAAAATCCATGGACCCATATATTTTATTATAAAATAGAAAGTACTAGAAAGGAAAGTGGGTTTTACAATGATTAAAAAACATCACCAACATTTATTCCACACTCACCACTATTTAAGTATCTCACACCTTCCCTGGGATCCACCCTGGCCTCTCAGGGGTCTGCCTCTCTTCCATTATTTTGGAACCTACCAGTTGTTATCATGATCATCCATGCCTGATGATTCATCTTTGTCATTATGTGGCTCAATATATCTAGTTCTATGGACATTTCCAAACACCTCATAGAATAATTCTTGACTGTTAGATCAATTTAAAATATTAAGGAATGAAAATTTATTTATACTGGGACAAGAGACTGATGGGATACCCTCCTCAATCACCTTCCATTCTAGAGTGATGCTAGTAATTGGACCACCCACTACATCTTCAAGACCATCCTACTAATGATCATGTGATTCTAAATTTTTCTCAGTCAGAGGATGCATAAACATAAGTGAAGGAGTCCTAAATTTCCTAGAAGTGACCAGCTAAATTCCATCTTCATCCATATGGATAGACACCCCTTGACCTGAGGCAAAAACCTCATTTGAAGAAGGTTATTGAGCAGCCTTCCCATTCTCAACCACTTTCTCCCTAGCTACCATAGGAACAATCAATTTTCCAACGTACTGGGAGACCCTACTTCCAAGCTTTTAAAAAGAAACATCCTTCTCCAAGATCATCATAGGGTTGTAAGTAGTAGGTAAGAAACCTCCTTTAGGGTGATCTAACTTGGGATCGAAATATGTAGGAGGGGAACTTGCCAATGTACCCACCCCACTAGACACCATTGCATTTTCCAATAAGCTCTGGTTTTGAATATAATTATAAATATATTTATATAGTTATATATATATATATATATTTATATATAATTATAATTATAATTATAAATAAATATATTTATTTATATAATTATATATATATATATTAATATATATATATATTATTCAAATATATTTATTATAATTTTATAATTATTTAAATATATATTTATATATTTATTTATATTTATAATTATAAATAACTATATTTAAAAATATTTTTATATAATTATATAAAAATTTATATATTTATATATATTTATATAATTATATATACATTTATTAATATATAAATATATAATTATAAATATAATAAATATATTTGTTATTTAAATATATTTATTATACTTTTATAATTATATATATATATATATAATTATAAATTTATATATATATATATATATATATATATATACCAAAGTGGTTCGAGTGTGAATTGGAAATCTAACCCACACCCACAAAATTTATTAGAAAAATAGAAGTACAACGAACAATAAAAAGTAGAGTAATATAGGGTTTGTCAAAGCATAAATCCCCAAATTATAGAAAGTAAGAGATCAAATCTTATAGCTCCCTCTAAAACCCATATTTCTGGGATGTCGACCTCTACCCTTTGGATGTCGACCTCTCCACCATGATTTTTTTCCTTTAATGCGGATCCAACCCATCATATGTTGAAAATTTATAGGAGTCCTTTATAATGATGTAGCTTTAGTATTTCTAAGAGAGATCCCGAAAATCCATCTTTGGATTAGCTCAATATCTATCTTCAATATTTTTCGATAACAATTTCTGAACTATGAGGTAGTCTCTGTATCAAAAAATGTTTGGTTCCATTTTGGTAAAGGTAGCTTCAAGTTTCAAGTCAAACCATTTTTCTATTTCATCATTAAGATCCTAAGGAATCCTTTCACCCTCATAATCCTCCAGGGGACTTTTGAAGTTATTTGCGCTTTCAAAATCACATTCTTTGATCAAGGCCTTCCCATACGAATCATAAACAGATTTCATAAGGCGAAAAAGTGGGATGAGTAAAACCCCCCACATTTCCCAAAACCTCAGTTTGAATCTTGAATGGATGAATAACCTATAGGGGGAGTACAGTAGCCATGGTATCTATCCCAACTTGTATAGTGAGTGCACTAGTAGGGGAAACATTTATAGATTCACACATTGGCTCATACGATTAGATTTCCTATGATAAACCAATTGGAATCCCTCAACATCAAAAGAAATATTCTTTCCCTTTGAATATGATTCATGAAATCCTAATGAAGTGCTGCATACTTTCAAGGGATCAATAGGGGACTGAGAAATGATGAAATAACCATCAATTCTCATTGGATTAATTGTAGGAATTTTAGAAGAAGAAGATGACATCATTGGTTTTATTGTACCTTTGAAAATGGATAAGAGGTGTTCTTACATAAATTCAAAATCCACTATATCTTGTACAAGATTCACACATTCATATTGTTTAGTAGAGAGATCAGTATTCACTAGTTTAGATTCAGCAAAGAACAGGCTACTCTGAATCTTGTACCCTTGCCGCGATACCTTCCTATGATTATATACATGATCCATGAGACTTGGCACCAAAATATTCAGCACCAGTATCCAAATAAAGAGAAAAAAAGAAGAAGACACTTTTTCCATTCCATTAAAAGGTTTCCCCTGTTGGAGTTGGTGGTCTAGAACCAACTACTTAGTACTTTATTCATTAATAAAAGCCTTATCACATCTTGATTATTTATGCGTGACAATGCATGTGATAATGTCTTAAGGACAACTGTTGCATTAAAGGGTCATAGCGGATCCCTGCTATGATGAGAACCCAGAAGTTCCATAACACTGTTCTTGAATATATGTTCTATGGTTGGATGATGTTATTTAAGGGACAAAAATAATACATGCCATTAGGGGTGAGGACTCATAAAACTTTGTGGCACCTTCTCATGGTGTGCGCCCTTGGTAATATCCAGGAGGATATTATGAGAACGAGACCCGACCGTAGGAAATCCACATTTCATAGTGTCATTGGATGTTCCTATCTGCGGATGTGTGTATTGGTCCTTAGACTTTAATAATATTATTAATGGGTATTACAACTCGCACACTTAGATGTATTGACGAAAAATGCGATGACACACTGTTCGCAGCGAGGTAGGATATGTTGGGTGCGTCACGAGTAATACTGAATTAATAGATAATGTGAGAAAGGATTTGTCCCTTATGTTCCATAACGGAAGTAGATATCTCGGGCCCTTTGATGGAATTGATATAGCCTAAATAAATACATGGCCATGGTAAGGTATGGGTGAGTTCAGTTCCGGGAAGTCAAAGAAAGAATAATCGAGCACATAGGTTGATGGCACTAGAATGCAACCCTATTGATTAGAGATATTGAGACGAAGGGATTATATTACACGGTAAGCGTTCGTAGTAGGTGACACGTCATTGGGGTCTTAAATTCTTTCTCTATGGGTTCCTTGGTGTGTTGCTAGATGCTTGTCACAACCCTTCCTCGGGGCCCGTACCGTGACTACCCCAAGCCCGCCTTCCATAGGCCAGGGGCTGGCGACTAGCACCAAGGCGTAAATCCCGGAAAAAGGGAAGGCATTGCCTTTGTAAAGTAAACAAGCACCACATAGTAAGAAAGCGGAAAAAGTAAACACTAAGTAAAAACTGGTACAACAGTAAGTGCGGAAAGGTAAGTGGGCCAGAATACAAACCCAAACTGAAAGTAAAGTATAACTCGAAAGGGAAAACAACAACTGGAAAGTAAAGCCGCAACGTCGAGCCGTCCACTGGAAGTCCCACCTGAAGGGTGGGTACAGAAAGCCTCCTCTGCTCCTCGGGTCCAGCCGACCGCTCTGAGTACGTCCCGCCCAGTGGTCCACCTCCAGGTACCGTCCTGCTCCGCAAGCCTCCACCACAATCAGCGCTGTCCGTCGTCTGCAACCAACACAACGTAGTGCAGGCATAGCCCGTGCAGGGGTGAGTATAAGCTACTTAGTAGGGACCCCGAGACCCCTGAAGGTCTCCTAGAATCCACCAAGGATAATCCACAAAGGAAAGATACAATCACGAAGTAACATCCGACACTGCTTAGGTATATTCCCATACATATACCTAAGTCATCTATTCTCACTCGGCTCCAACATCCGAGCTCAAGTACAACCCAGTCCACACAGGAAAGCAAAATGTAAACCCACACAGGATAACACAAAACAATCCAAAAAGGAAAGCAAAACGTAATCCGCATAGGATAGTACAACACAATCCACAAAGGAGAGTAAACAGGATTCAGCTCACACAGGTATACTTCTTCGAATGACGATAGAGATGATCACTGATCCATCTAAGTCATCGGACCCACAAAGGATCGATAGGTACTAACCCCCACAATGACCCACAAAGGATCTGACCCACAAATGATCGATATGTAACTAACCCCCGTAAAGACCCACACAGGATCGGGCCCACACAGGACCTGTAGGCACTGGCCCACACAGGACCGCTGAGCGCTGACCCACACAGGATCAGACCCACACAGGATCGGTAGCACTGACCCACAAAGGATCGCTGAGTGCTGTAGTCGTCGCCGTCGAATCCACTGAGGATATCTGCACAGTCGTCGTTGTCACAGTAGCAGTCGCAGCCAGCTCTAGGGTTCCCGCACACAGCAAGCTCGTTCGGGAGGGTTCGCTCCACGAGCCGATAGGATGATACACCAACTGACACATAGTCCAGAGTTGATGTATCCAAAAGTTCCGTATCGTCAACAGGAACTCAACGTCGCAGACGGCGCGTCATTCAGACGCCCGGTCTGAGAGTTATTAGCTTTTTTGTCCCAGGGGCCCGGTTGGTTTTTAAGTCAAAACCAACCCAAACGTACTCCACCTGTGTCCAAAACTCTGGCGGAGTAAGCCAAAATATCCATCTCACTTAGAGGAATTCAACAAAGTCGACGACACGTCAATCGGACGTCTGAAGCTCAAGATATGAGCGTTTCCGCTCCAAGGGCCCGGTTGGTTTCGTGTACGAACCAACCAGGCTAAACCCAAAATATTCCGAAACCTTGTGTGTGATATACCGAAACGACCGTCTCGATCCAAGTATCGCATCCCCGCTGAAGACACATCATTCGGAGGCCCGTAGCTCAAGTTATGAGAAAAAGACCGAAAAGGTCCGGAAACGGGGGGTCTGGGCCCGGACCGACCCAGCCCGACCCCCCCTGGGTCGGCCCGACCCAGCCTGGGCGCGACCCGGCCCGGCGGGTCGGCCTGGCTCGGCTCGGCCGAGCGGCCGTGCGGAGGAATTGCGTGGCGCGCTGCCCCCACGGGATGAGGTGCCGCGGCCCCGCGTGGGGCTGCGCTTGGTCAGCGGACGCGGCTTTGCCGCATCCCGTGTGTCGCCGGACCCGCGCGGTCGCGGGTCTGGTCGGCCGCCGCCGCCACGGCTTCAACCGCAGCGGCTCCATCTGGCGGCACGCCGGGGCGCCGCCGGTGGATTCTGTGGGCCACCAGAGTTGCTCTGGTGGTCCGATTCCACTTCCGTCTGCGCCGTAGCTCCTCCCGGGTCCCATTCTTCACTGCCAGGCCCACAAATCGCCATTGCAGCCCCGTTTGTCATCGTTCGCCAATCCGCGCATCAACGGAAAACTACGGAGGGTTGTTGGGCCGTGTTTGTTTGGCCCGCACCCTCTGCGTTAGGTGATAACAATCGGGAATATATTCAACACATGACTAACAAGCAAGGCACAATTTTAATAAAATTAAAATTTAACTTTGATCCGGGTTCTTTGTTTTAAAAGAAACAACCATGGGAATAAATATTATTCTCAAATAAAACCCCTACCTCGTCGAAGTCGTTGAACGTGAGTTCTTCGCGAAACTGATCGTCGCAGAAGAAGAGGTTCGTCGCGTCGCGGAAGGGCGTCGCGTCGTTGCGGTATACGGCGTTGCATCGACGAACTCAACGGACGATCGAAGATTTGTCGCAGATGAAGGAACATCGTAGAAGAACGTCGCGGAAGAAGAATCGTCGGCGTCGCGGTACTTGGCGTCGCGTCGTCGATCTCCGAGGTCTCGGCGTTCTTCGTCGCCTTTCGTCAAAGGCCGGCGTTCTTCGCGTTCTTCGCGTTCTTTGCATTCTTCGCGGAGGAGGATGAGGGACTTAAGGGTTATGTCAAATCCTCTCAACAAACCAACCTACAGAAGACAGGTGTGTTGGTCTTATTTTATTAACATGCCAACAAATGAAAAACAAACTAAGTAACAACCCATTAATTCATAGAATTAATTTCAACGAATAAACCGCCCAATTAATAGGAGCGTTTAATTGTTTAAGAAAACGCCCCAGTTGACTTTATTTAAAAAGGGTTTTCGCGGGTGCGTTACTTAGCGGAAAAAAAAACGGTGGGGCTCTTGCGGGCCCCACCTCACAAATATCCTACCAAGAGGGTAGGATATTTTGGATTGCACCCTATCCGCTTCAACTTAGATTAAGTGGCTTTAAGTGGCTTTTAAGTGGCTTTAAGTGAAATAAAAATAAAGTTGTCGCACCACTTTATTTTATTTCTTAACTTAACCCCAAAATTTAAAAACCACACCCGAGCAAATGAAACTCCGGAAGAGGCGTTTCTAAGAAAATACCGGCGCTGCGATTCCATCGGTGCCCTCAGAATTCGATTCCAAGCACCGGTTCAAAAGTTAGAAAAACCCGCTCGTTCGTTCACTGAATGTACCCGAGCCAAACTTCCGAAAATGATTCCGGGCACACCGGGCCTCGGAATCAGGTGCCGTCAGAAACTGCATTCTTGTAAAATTCCAAAGGAAATTAAGAAAAAAAATTCCTTTAAATTTATGGGTCTTTACATCACTCCCACCCCAGGGATTTACATTTCCGTAAAGATACATCATAAGCTAGGGAAACAAATTTGGGTACTGAGCATGCATCTGAGTCTCCCGCTCCCAAGTGCTCTCCTGGAGGTTCCCGTGCTGCCATCTGATGCGCACAAGAGGAATCGATCATCCACGTAGGACACGCTCCTGTTGATCATCGATCTCCACTGGGACATCCGCAAAATTCGCCCCATCATCAATGTCTAGCTCTTCATGGTCAATGATGTGCGTCGGGTCGTGCATGTATCTCCTCAGCTGAGATACGTGGAAGACGTCGTGCACCCGGTGCAACTGAGGTGGTAGAGCCAGGTGTTAAGCCACCTCTCTAATCCTGCTGAGGACCTGGAAGGGTCCTATGAAGCGCAGAGACAACTTTTCGCCTTGGCCAAATCTCCGTAAACCACGTCGAGGTGAGAACTCTAAGAAGACGTGGTCGCCATCCTCGAACTCTAGTGGCCTCCGCCTCCTGTCAGCATAAGACTTCTGCCGACTTTGAGCTGTCCTCATCCGCTCCTGGATGACCTGGACCTTCTCTGTCGTGGCACGGACCATCTCTAGTCCCACAAGTGCTGACTCCCCAGGGTCTGTCCAGCACAAAGGAGATCTGCAAGGTCTGTCGTACAACGCCTCGTATGGTGCCATCCCGATGGTGGAGTGGTAGCTGTTGTTGTACGCGAACTCCACCAAGGGTAGGTGGTCCTCCCAGCTGAGACCAAAGTCGAGGACACATGCGCAGAGCATGTCCTCGAGAGTCTGAATGGTCCTCTCCGTCTGACCATCTGTTAGAGGGTGAAAGGCAGTGCTCAGACGTAGCTGCGTCCCAAACGCCTCCTGAAACCCCTTCCAAAGACGGGAAGTAAAGCGAGCATCTCGATCGGAGACGATAGATGATGGCACACTATGAAGCCGTACAATCTCCTGAATGTAGAGACGCCCCAAGCTCTCCACTGAGCCCTGCTCTATGATGGGTAAGAAGTGAGCCCACTTGGTGAGTTGGTCGACAATCACCCAAATGGAGTCGTGGCCTCTGGAAGTGCATGGAATTCCAGTCACGAAGTCCATAGATATCCCGTCCCACTTCCACTCCGGGACCTCCAAGGGCTGTAGCAAGCCTGCTGGTACTTGATGCTCTGCCTTCACCTGCTGGCAGGTGAGGCATCGAGAAACGAACTCTGCCACAACCTTCTTCATGCCCAGCCACCAGTGCTGTCGTCTGAGATCCTGGTACATCTTCGCCACTCCAGGATGTACCGCCAAAGGAGAAGTGTGAAACTCTCTCAGCACCTCCTCTCGTAAAGCGACTGGTACTAAGGTACGTCCTCTGAAAAGTATGTCGTGCTCTGCTCCAAAGGTGAAACCATCAGGTGCCTGTCCTGAGGATATCTGTGCACGCCTCGTCTCACAGTCAGCGTCCCCACACTGTGCCTCTCTGACCCGCTGTAGTTTCAGAGGGGTGACTGTGAGAGACTGGAGGAAATATTCTCCATCACTATCCACAATGGATATCTTCAAAGAGGCTAGCTACTCTGTCGCCTCCTCAAGTAGATGAATGCCCGTCCTCCTGCTGAGAGCATCGACTACCACGTTCCCCTTCCCAGGAGTATAGACTATCTCAAAGTCATAGTCCTGGAGGAACTTGAGCCATCGCCGCTGTCTCAGGTTCAGGTCCTTCTGAGAGAAGATGTACCTGAGACTCTGATGGTCAGAAAAGACTGTAAAGCGCTCGCCCATCAGATAGTGTCGCCATGTCTTCAGAGCGAAGACCACTGCTGCTAACTCCAGGTCATGGGTAGCGTAGTTCTGCTCATGCGGCCTCAACTGACGTGATCCATAGGCGATCACTGCCCGCTCCTGCATCAGGACACATCCGAGTCCGGTCCCTGATGCATCACAGTAGACTACGTACCCTACTCCCTCCTCAGGAAACCTCAAGATAGGTGCGCTGGTCAATCTCTGTCTCAGCTCTTGGAAGCTCTGCTAACATCTGTCTGACCACACAAAGGGTTTCCGCTTCTTCGTCAAAGATGATAGTGGTGCCGCAACTCTGGAGAAGTCTGGCAAAAATCTCCGATAGTATTCAGCTAGTCCCAAGAAACTCCGCACCTCCGTCACGCTCTTGGGTGGCTCCCAAGCTAGCACTGCCTCGATCTTCGCAGGATCCACTGCAACTCCCGCCTCAGAGATGACGTGTCCCAATAAGTGGACATCGCGTATCCAGAACTGACACTTCGAGAGATTGCCATAAAGCTGGTGCTATTGGAGTGTGTCTAGTACAACCCGCAAGTGGTAGGTGTGCTCCTCCTCAGTCGTCGAGTAAATCAAAATGTCGTCAATGAAGACTACGACAAATCGATCGAGTTATGGCTGGAAGATCCTGTTCATGAGGCCCATGAACACTGCTGGAGAATTTTTTATGCCAAATGGCATAACCCAGAACTCATAGTGGCCATAACGACACCTGAAGGCCGTCTTCTGCATGTCCCCGTCCCGAACTCTGAGCTGATGATAGCCTGACCTGAGGTCTATCTTCGAGAACCACCGTGCTCTCTTGATCTGATCGAAGAGTTCATCAATCCTCAGTAGCGGATACTTGTTCCTCACTGTCACCTGGTTCAGGCGACGATAGTCGACACAAATTCGCAAGCTCCCATCCTCCTTCTTGGCGAACAATATCGGGGAAGCCCAGGGTGAAACACTGGGTCGGATGAATCCCTTGCCCTACAAGTCCTCAAACTATACCCGTATCTCTTGAAGCTCAGCGGGGGCCATCTGATATGCTGGAGTCGATATCGGGGTTGTCATAGGGTACATGTCAATATGAAAGTCTACCTCTCTGTGAGGAGGTAGCCCTGGAATGTCGTCGGGAAAGACGTCCGCGTACTGATCCACCACTGCAGGAAAACTAGGACTCTGCACGTCAACTGATCCTAGGATGAGGCTAGCCAACTGATGAGTGATGGGTTGTCCTCTCCTCTGCGGAAGTCCATCCTGTGCTGCGAAGGCTCCCTTCTCTCCGGTGAAGGTCAACCTGCTCCCATCGGTGCGTACACATCGCACCTTGAACCTAATACAGTCAATCTGTGCATGGACTGTAGATAACCAATCCATGCCCAAGATGACGTCGTAAGGCCTCGACACCACTACAAGAAGATCCCAGCCGAAGCTCTCGCCTCCTAGAGTAAGTTCACACTGCCGGCACCAGTGCGTAATCATCGAGTCTGCTCTTGTAGGAGTCTCTAGCCGTAAGGATCGAGCCAACGACTCTGTCGAAATCTCCGAGCTCCGAACAAGGGCAGCGGCTATGAAAGAGTGACTCACTCCTGTGTCTATAAGAACTACAACAAGGGTGGAATAGACACAGATCGTACCTCGAATCATCTCAGGCACGCCGTGGTCGTAGGCCTCCGCTACCTGGAGCTGTGCCTGTCTCTGCCCGCCAGCTCCCTGTGGTCGGGGTGGACCTCCTGGTGGTGGTGGTGGTAGAGCCTCAAAGCGTCGCCCACCACCTACTGCTTGGACAGCTCCTCTGCCTCGTCTGCCTCCTCCCTGCGGACCTCCATGGTCGACCCTCTGCCTCTGAATGGGTGGCCCCTCAACCGTCTGCTTCTCCTCGACACGGTGGGTCGGGCAGTCACGAGCCATGTGGCCCTGCCCGCCGCATGTGTAGCACTGCCTACCTCTCGAAAGACTGGCTCCACTCTGTGTGCCCCGCATTGCTGAGCCAATGTCCTGAGGTCATCTGCGTGAGGGTCTGGTCTTCCTGGACCCCTGAGTCATCCGTCGACTGCCTTCTGCGGAAGACTCTGCTACGTGCCGCCCCACAGTAGGTATCGCCACTGGAGAAGTCTCAGCAAGAAAGCTCTCGATCAAGAGGGCTCGCTCCAGTACTCCTGCCTGAGTCGGAATGCTGAGGGAGATCAGCGATTCCCTGATCTCGTGTCTTAATCCCTGATCAAAGTTCCGGGCCCAAAAGAATGGGTCTTGTACCATGTCAGTCGAGTAGCGCGAGAGATCGATAAATCTCGCCGAGTACTGGGAGACCGTCAAGCTGCCCTGCCGCAGCTGAAGAAGCTCCTGGATGCGCACCACACAGAGGGTGGCTGGGATGAACTCCAAGTGGAAGAGGCTCTCAAAGTCCGTCCAGAGAAGAGATGCCTCATCGTGCACCTGGAGCATCAAGCTCCACCATCGGCCCGCTGCTGCATGCAGTAGGCTCGCTGCGAGGATCACCATGAGGTCTGCGGGTGTCCTCACTAGCCTGAAAACTCGTACAACTGCCTCCATCCAGTCCTTGGCTGCCTGGGGGTCCGTCTCCCCACGGAACCTAGGTAGTCGCTGGTGCTAAAACTCATGCAGAGCTCCAAGGCGACGTGCAACATCAGCGGCTGGGGCTGGAAGCATCGGTGGCTCGGCGGGTAGAGGTACCACCGGTGCCTCAGCTGTCAAAGGGCCCTGCACTGAGGCCTCATCGCTCGGTGGGCTGTCGTCACATACAACTCTCGGAACCCTAGCTGGATGCCGTCGTGGGGCCATCCTGAAAAGAAACAGGTGTGCCACGGTCAAACAATATACCTGGTGAGCTAACACAAAGTAATCACTAAGAAAACTTGAAACACACACGCAATCAATGTTTTCATGCATTAAGTCAGAAATCAGAAGTCAGAGTCCTGGTGTATGGATACGTCGGCCGCCGCACCAACACTGGACTCCCTGGACTGATAACCACACCCAATACTCTTAACACTATTGCTTCACATAGGAAAAGATCAGAGTCTATGGTAGAACCGAACTCCTCTGATACCAATTTTTCACGACCCATCCTCGGGGCCCGTGCTGTGACTACCCCAAGCCCGCCTTCCATAGGCCAGGGGCTGGCGACTAGCACCAAGGCGTAAATCCCAGAAAAAGGGAAGGCATTGCCATTGTAAAGTAAACAAGCACCATAGAGTAATCAAGCGGAAAAAGTAAACACTAAGTAAAAACTGGTACAACAGTAAGTGCGGAAAGGTAAGTGGACCAGAATACAAACCCAAACTGAAAGTAAAGTACAACTCGAAAGGGAAAACAACAACTAGAAAGTAAAGCCGCAACGTCGATCCGTCCACTGGAAGTCCCACCTGAAGGGTGGGTACAGAAATCCTCCTTTGCTCCTCGGGTCCAGCCGACCGCTCCGAGTATGTCCCGCCCAGTGGTCCACCTCCAGGTACCGTCCTGCTCCGCAAGCCTCCACCACGATCAGCGTTGTCCGTCGTCTGCAACCAACACAACGTAGTGCGGGCATAGCCCGTGTAGGGGTGAGTATAAGCTACTCAGTAGGGACCCCGAGACCCCCGAAGGTCTCCCAGAATCCACCAAGGATAATCCACAAAGGAAAGATACAATCACGAAGTAACATCCGACACTGCTTAGGTATATTCCCATACATATACCTAAGTCATCAATTCTCGCTCGGCTCCAACATCCGAGCTCAAGTACAACCCAGTCCACACAGGAAAGCAAAACGTAAACCCACACAAGATAGCACAACAAAATCCACAAAGGAAAGAAAAACGTAATCCACATAGGATAGCACAACACAATCCACAAAGGAGAGTAAACAGGATTTAGCTCACACAGGTATACTTCTTCGAATGACGATAAAGATGATCACTGATCCATCTAAGTCGTCAGACCCACAAAGGATCGATAGGTACTAACCCCCGCAATGACCCACAAAGGATCGATAGGTAACTAACCCCCGCAAAGACCCACACAGGATCGGGCCCACACAGGACCTGTAGGCGCTGACTCACACAGGACCGCTGAGCGCTGACCCACACAGGATCAGACCCACACAGGATCGATAACACTGACCCACAAAGGATCGCTGAGTGTTGTAGTCATCGCCGTCGAATCCACTGAGGATCTCTGCACAGTCGTCGTCGTCACAGTAGCAGTCGCAGCCAACTCTAGGGTTTCCGCACACAGCAAGCTCGTTCGGGAGGGTCCGCTCCACGAGCCGAGAGGCTGATACATCAACTGACACATAGTACAGAGTTGATATATCCAAAAGTTCCGTATCGTCAACAGGAACTCAACGTCGCAGATGACGCGTCAATCGGACGCCCGGTCTGAGAGTTATTGGCTTTTTCGTCCCAGGGGCCCGGTTGGTTTTTAAGTCAAAACCAACCCGACTATACTCCACCTACGTCCAAACCTCGGGTGGAGTAATCCAAAATATCCGTCTCACTTAGAGGAATTCAACAAAGTCGACGGCACGTCAATCAGACGTTCGAAGCTCAAGATATGAGCATTTCCGCTCCAAGGGCCCTGTTGGTTTCGTGTACGAACCAACCCGGCCGAACCCAAAGTATTCCGAAACCTTGAGTGTGATATACCGAAACGACCTTCTCGATCCAAGGATCGCATCGCCTCTGACGGCGCATCGTTCAGAGGCCCGTAGCTCAAGTTATGAGCAAAAGACCGAAAAGGTCCGGAAACGGGGGGTCTGGGCCCGGACCGACCCGGTTGGGCGCGACCCGGCCCGGCTCGGATCGGCCGAACGGCCGAGCGGAGGAACTGCGGGGTGCGCTGCCCCCGCGGGATGAGGTGTTGTTGCCCCGCGTGGGGCCGCGCTTGGTCAGCGGATGCGGCTTTGCCGCGTCCCGTGTGTCACCGGACCCGCGCGGTCGCGGGTTTGGTCGGCCGCCGCCGCCGCTACCTCAGCCGCAGCGGCTCCATCCGGCGGCGCGCCGGGGCGCCACCTCCTCCGGCCGCCGGTGACCCGTGCCTCCGGTTCATTCTACGGGCCACCAGAGTTGCTCTGGTGGTCCGATTCCACTTCCGTCTGCGCCGTAGCTCCTCCCGGGTCCCATTCTTCACTGCCAGGCCCACAAATCGCCATTGCGGCCCCGTTTTTCGTCGTCCGCCAATCCACGCATCAACGGAAAACTGCGGAGGGTTGTCGGGCCGTGTTTGTTTGGCCCGCACCCTCTGCGTTAGGTGATAACAATCGGGAATATATTCAACACATGAATAACAATCAAGGCACAATTTTAATAAAATTAAAATTGAACTTTGATCCAGGTTCTTTGTTTTAAAAGAAACAACCATGGGAATAAAGATTGTTCTCAAATAAAACCCCTACCTCGTCGAAGTCGTCGAACGTGCGTTCTTCGCGGAACTGATCACCGTGGAAGAAGAGGTTCGTCGCGTCGCGGAAGGGCGCCGCGTCGTCGCGGTATACGGCGTTGCGTTGACGAACTCAACGGACGATCTAAGATTTGTCGCAGATGAAGGAATGTCGCAGAAGAACGTCGCAGAAGAAGAATCGTCGGCATCACGGTACTTGGCGTCGCGTTTTCGATCTTCGAGGTCTCGGAGTTCTTCGTCGCCTTTCGTCGAAGGTCGGCGTTCTTCGCGTTCATCGCGTTTTTCGCGTTCTTCACGTTCTTCGCGAAGGAGGATGAGGGACTTAAGGGTTCTGTCAAATCCTCTCAACGAACCAACCTCCAGAAGACAGGTGTGTTGGTCTTATTTTATTAACATGCCAACAGACGAAAAACAAACTAAGTAACGACCCATTAATTCATAGAATTAATTTCAACGAATAAACCTCCCAATTAATAGGAGCGTTTAATTGTTTAAGAAAACCCCCCATTTGACTTTATTTAAAAAGGGTTTTCACGGGTGCATTACTTAGCGAAAAAGAAACGGTGGGGCTCGTGCGGGCCCACCTCACAAATATCCTACCAAGAGGGTAGGATATTTTGGATTGCACCCTATCCACTTCAACTTAGCTTAAGTGGATTTAAGTGGCTTTTAAGTGGCTTTAAGTGAAATAAAAATAAAGTTGTCGCACCGCTTTATTTTATTTCTTAACTTAACCCCAAAATTCAAAAACCACACCCGAGCAAACACAACTCCGGAAGAGGCGTTTCTAAGCAAATACCGACGTTGCGATTCCATCGGTGCCCTCAGAATTCGATTTCGAGCACCGGTTAAAAAGTTAAAAAAACCCACTCGTTCGTTCACTGAACGTACCCGAGCCAAACTTCTGAAAATGATTCCGGGCACACCGGGCCTCAGAATCAGGTGCCGTCAGAAACTGCGTTCTTGTAAAATTCCAAAGCAAATTAAGAAAAAAAAGTCCTTGAAATTTACGGGTCTTTACAATGCTAACCTTGGACTTTAGGCAGGCTCCGCCTAATTCCACTGAGAAAGAGTCCTAGAGGGTCACACACTAAGTGTGTCCATGTATGTCAGTTAAATATTAATTTAACAAGTTAAATAAATATTATTCCCGACTGTGGTTTAATAATTATTTAAGGATGCCTGATCGCATTTATTTCGACACTAGTTATTCGAGAGAATATATTTTGGGCGAAATAATATATTTATTAGTGTGTAATGCAGTTACATTTATTTTAGAAATAAATATCCATTACTCAAGGTATAATAAATGTGGTGGAGAAAAATGGAAAATAAAAGTACAGGCTGTGTATATTAAATATACACGCTATGTAGTTTTATGGAAAACAAGCACACGCCGTGTATTAATTATTACACGCCGTGTAGTTTTCCAATCGGGATTTTGAGGATATAATATTGTTTTATTAAAATGATATTAATTATAATCAGCGTGGGCGCATTTCAAGGAATTAATAATTCGACATGGGGTTTCAATAAGAGTTAATGAAATAAATAAAATGTGTAATGCGTTTATTTATTCACTACGGGAAAAAGGGGTTTTTGCGATGGGAATAAATCCCGTCGCAAATAAACTTATTTGTGACGGGGGTATTTTCCCGTCGCAAATAACCACTTATTTGCGACGGGGAAATCTCACTCATCGCAAAAGGCTTGGCGCGCAAAGTGCGCCAAACCGCGGGAAAGTCATTTGCGACGAGTGGTTACCACCCTTCGCAAATAACCGGCGGTGGTAAAAAATATTTGCGATGGGAATATACCCCGTCGCAAATACCCGACGGCGGTAAAAACTATTTGCGACGGTAATATACCCCCCGCCGCAAATAGTATGTCGGCAGGTTAATATTTGCGACGAGATCCGTCGCAAATAACTATTTAACCGTTGACCGTGATAAATGCGGGCTCAAGTATTTGCGACGGGATACCCGTCGCAAATACTCCCGTCGCAAATAATCTAACCTATAAATACCCCCACCCGTTTTTTTCCATTCATTCTCAACTTCTCTCAAAACTCTATTTTTAGAGTTCACCGTTTCTTAAGTTTAATTTTTATTTCCAGATTTGATATTGATGTCTTCAACAATTATCGGAGATCAACCTCAGATCAATTTTAAAGGTACTTATTTTCTTTTTAATTTAATATTTAATTTAAATTTTTTATTAGTTTTATTTATTTTTAATTAGTTGTAATTTAATTGTGTTTATATTGTTTTGTTATTTAATAAATTTAAATTATTAGTATTAATTGTTCATAGTTAATGGTAATTAGTAGTAATTAATAATAATTAGAAATAATTAATAATAAATAGGAATAAACCTCCCCCATGTGCGCATTAACCTTTACATCTAAGCCATTTCATTTTTTTTATACATTTAATGATCTATCTATATATATATAGTTATATTTATTCATATATTAATATAGATTTATACTAATATAAATATATTTGGTTATATAAATATATATATATATTTATTCGTATATTAATATATATTTATTCTATATATATATATATATATATATATGTAGTTATAAGTTTTTATTCGTATATTTATTTGTATATTAATTAATATATATTTATAAGCTTAGTTTTAAATAAATTTATAAAATATGGGTTTTTATGTATATGTATAAATAAATAAATAAATACATATATACAATAGATACACACACACACACACACACACACACATATATATATATGTATAGTTATGAATGAATACATAGGAATGAGGGGGTGAAAATCCACCGAGAATGTTAAAACGGCTATAACTTCTAATTCGTAAGTCCGTTACAACTCCACAACCAGTCAAATCGAAGAACATGAAACGATCTTCGATATGATATGCGGTACAGGCCAAACGGACATCCAGATCGGATGTTATATCCATTTGAATGTTTAAATGACCATAACTTCTAATCCATAAGTTTGTTTCAGCTCCACAATCAGTCAAATCGAAGAACATGAAACGATATTCGATATGATATATGGTAGAGGTTTATCGGACATCGAGAGCAGAAGTTATAGTTGTTTAAACGGTGAAAAATCGGGGTACCCCGACTAAAAACTCAGTTTTGGAGGCCTTCTGGGCCCTTTTTGGCCTTGAAACAACCTTGGACGGGTTCTACCGATCTATAGCGCTGTAGAGATCGCCGCAGGCTTCGATTTGATATGCTGTGGAGCTCAAACGGAGTCCCGGATCAAACGTTATGTCCGTTTGAAGTTTGGGTTTCATTTTTAACTTATTTTCCATCATTCATTAATTTTTTTATTTTTTTTATATTCAAAGAGTTATTAAATGACTATTAACTGATAAAAATTACATAATTACTAATTAAAAATATTTTTTAATTTATTTTATAAGCCTCTTTTACTGAACATCTTATACATTCATATTTGATTTTCATTCTTCCTTTCTAAAACATATTTAAAAAATAAATATTATATTTATATCAATATAAATAGGTTTATTGATTTATATAATAATAAATAAATTTTTAATTTTTTTTTTAATTTTTTTATTATTATTTGCGACGGGCCCGTCGCAAATACCCGCTTCGAAGCAACCATTTGCGATGGGAATATGACCCGTCGCAAATACTCTTTGCGACGGGCCCGTCGCAAAAGATTTTTTTAAAAAAATCAGAAACCTATTTGCGACGGGTCAATTTCCCGTCGCAAATACGTGTTCACTACGGGAAAAAAGGGCATTCGCGACGGGTTATTTGCGACGGGATTTAATCCCGTCGCAAATAGTCCCGTGAAAAACTTATTTGCGACGGGATTATTTGTCCGTCGCAAATAAGTAGCCTTTTGCGACGGGACAACTTTCCCCGTCGCAAAAGGACTGACGCGGTTTGCGCGCCAAACCGCGGGAAACTTATTTGCGATGGGGGAATATTCCCGTCGCAAATAACCGGCGGCGGTAAAATGTATTTGCGACGGGAATATTCCCCCGTCGCAAATAGTATGTCGGCAGGTGGTTATTTGCGACGGGACCCGTTGCAAATAACTATTTACCGGTTGACCGTAATAAATGTTGTCTAAGGTATTTGCGACGGGCACCGTCGCAAATAATACTATTTGCGACGGGATACCCGTCGCAAATGGGCCCGTCGCAAATAATCTAACCTATAAATACCCCCATCCCTTTTTTTCATTTCATTCTCATTCCTTATCTTCTCCTTCTCTCAAGATTATATTTCTAGAGTTGAGTTTTTCTCCAGTTTAATTTTTTTCTCCGGAGCTGATATTAAAGTTTTGAAGAACGATTAGAGCAGATCAATTTTCAAGGTATTTATGTTCATTTTAATTTTTTATTTATTTTTAATTTTTTATTAGTTTCAATTATTATTAATTAGTTGTAATTTAATTATGTTTACATTGTTTTATTACTTAATAAATTTAAATTATTAGCATTGTTTATAGTTAATGGTAATTAGGAATAATTAGTAATAATTTTTAATAATTAAGAATAAATATTAATAATTAGTAATAAATACCAATAATTAGGTAATAACATTATTACATTATTAGTTTATTTTATTATTAATATTAAAATAATATAATTTTTTATATATATACAATTCTTTTTTCATCTGTGTGTTTGCTGTCTTCACATGTATTATTTGTATGTGGAGATAGAAAACGCACAGATGAAAGGAGAATTGTATATAAATTAGAAAATTATATTATTTTAATATTAATAATAAAATATATTAATAATGTTATTATTTGTAATTATTGGTAATTATTTCTAATTATTGATAATTATTCATTTAATTACTAATAATTAGGAACAATTATCAATAATTATCAATAATTAAGAATAATTAGTAATAATTAGTAATAATTACCAATAATTAGTAATAATTCGTAATAATTACCAATAATTAGTAATAATTACCAATAAGTAGTAATAATTACCAATAATTAGTAATAATTACCAATAAGTAGTAATAATTACCAATAATTAGTAATAATTACCAATAATTTGGAATAATTACCAATAATTAACAATAATTAGTAATAATTATCAATAATTACCAATAATTAATAATAATTAGTAATAATTAGTAATAATTAGTAATAATTAGTAATAATTAGTAATAATTAGTAATAATTAGGAATAATTAGGAATAATTAGGAATAATTAGGAATAATTAGGAATAATTAGTAATAATTAGTAATAATTAGTAATAATTAGTAATAATTAGTAATAATTAGTAATAATTAGTAATAATTAGGAATAATTAGGAATAATTAGTAATAATTAGGAATAATTAGGAATAATTAGGAATAATTAGGAATAATTAGGAATAATTAGGAATAATTAGGAATAATTAGGAATAATTAGGAATAATTAGGAATAATTAGGAATAATTAGGAATAATTAGAAATAATTAGGAATAATTAGGAATAATTAGGAATAATTAGGAATAATTAGGAATAATTAGGAATAATTAGGAATAATTAGGAATAATTAGTAATAATTTGTAATAATTAGTAATAATTAGTAATAATTAGTAATAATTAGTAATAATTAGTAATAATTAGTAATAATTAGTAATAATTAGTAATAATTAGTAATAATTAGTAATAATTAGTAATAATTAGTAATAATTAGTAATAATTAGTAATAATTAGTTAATTAGTACTAATTAGTACTAATTAGGAATAATTAATACTAATTTGGAATAATTACCATTAATTACCAATAATTACCAATAATTACCAATAATTACCAATAATTACCAATAATTACCAATAATTAACAATAATTACCAATAATTACCAATAATTACCAATAATTACCAATAATTAGGAATAATTAGGAATAATTACCAATAATTAGGAATAATTAGTATTAATTAGGAATAATTAGTATTAATTACCAATAATTAGGAATAATTAGTATTAATTACCAATAATTAGTAATAATTAGTATTAATTACCAATAATTAGTATTAATTACCAATAATTAGTATTAATTACCAATAATTAGCAATAATTACCAATAATTAGCAATAATTACCAATAATTAGCAATAATTACCAACAATTAGCAATAATCAGTACTAATTAGGAATAATTAGTACTAATTAGGAATAATTAGGAATAATTAGGAATAATTAGTACTAATTAGGAATAATTAGGAATAATTACCAATAATTACCAATAATTACCAATAATTACCAATAATTACCAATAATTACCAATAATTACCAATAATTACCAATAATTAGGAAAAATTACCAATAATTAGGAATAATTAGTATTAATTAGGAATAATTAGTATTAATTACCAATAATTAGTATTAATTACCAATAATTAGAAATAATTAGTAATAATTAGCAATAATTAGTAATAATTAGCAATAATTAGTAATAATTAGCAATAATTAGTAATAATTAGCAATAATTAGTAATAATTAGCAATAATTAGTAATAATTAGCAATAATTAGTAATAATTAGCAATAATTAGTAATAATTACCAATAATTAGTAATAATTAGGAATAATTAGGAATAATTAGGAATAATTACCAATAATTACCAATAATTACCAATAATTACCAATAATTACCAATAATTACCAATAATTACCAATAATTACCAATAATTACCAATAATTACCAATAATTACCAATAATTACCAATAATTAACAATAATTAGAAATAATTAGAAATAATTAGAAATAATTAACAATAATTAGAAATAATTAACAATAATTACCAATAATTGCCAATAATTGCCAATAATTACCAATAATTGCCAATAATTACCAATAATTGCCAATAATTAGCAATAATTGCCAATAATTAGCAATAATTGCCAATAATTAGCAATAATTAGCAATAATTAGCAATAATTAGCAATAATTAGCAATAATTAGCAATAATTAGCAATAATTATTAATAATTAGGAATAATTAGAAATAATTACCAATAATTAGTAATAATTACCAATAATTAGTAATAATTACCAATAATTAGTAATAATTACCAATAATTACCAATAATTATGAATAATTATCAATAATTAGGAATAATTAGTAATAATTACCAATAATTAGTAATAATTACCAATAATTAGTAATAATTGTGAATAATTACCAATAATTAGTAATAATTAGGAATAATTAAATTATTACATTATTTGTATATTTTATTATTAATATTAAAATAATATAATTTTCTATATTATATACAATTCTCTTTTTTTATATGTGTTTTCTGTCTCCACATGTAATATTGGCATTCTTTTTCAAAATTATCAACCTACTCGCCAGTGGAGAGGTGAAAGTGAATGTCAATATTACATGTGGAGACAGAATGTTAAACACACAGATGAAATGAGAATTGTATATAATATAGAAAATTATATTATTTTAATATTAATAATAAAATATACTAATAATGTAATAATGTTATTATTATATAATTAATATTTATGAAAAAATTATATTAGTATTATTAAAAAAAATAAAAAATCAATATAATATTAAAATTATCAATATTTGTAACAAGTTTTTCTTTATTCTCAATATATTCAATCCTTGCTTGAGTGTTTTTTCTAACAAATTATTCAAAATCAGTAATGCTTTTATATTTGATAGAAAAATATGGAACAACAAGGTCGTCAACAGTCATTATTAGATGACCGCATATGGATAAATCAACGTAGAAATCCAAATGGTTCTGGTTTAAATCCAGTATATATAGAGGGTGTGGAGATTTTTTTATCATTTGCGGCATCAAATCCATAATTTGTTTTAGAAGGAAAAATAAAATGCCCCTGTAGAAAATGTGCATTGAGAACGTTTGACACGTTTGACAAAGTGGGGGAACATCTCTTTCGTTTTGGTTTTCAAGCAGATTATGTTTTTTGGTATCAACACGGTGAACGTAGTTCCAGAGCAGGTGATACCAACTTGATTCCGGATCCATCCCAGTTTCAAGATTTAGTACATGATGTTGCAGGTTCATCTGTTCAACATACAGAAACTCCGGCTGATATAGCTTTAAATCCTGAGTTGGTACCGTATGAATTTTATGAGTTGTTGAAGTCTGCTGAGGATGCATTATATCCTGGCTGCAAGATGAGAAAAGTAGAAGCAGTTGCAAAATTTATGGCTATCAAATCAGATAACGGAATGTCAAACACCTGTTTTGACCAGATATTTTCTTTGCTGAAAACATTGTTACCCGAAGGAAATGTTTTACCTGCAAATTACTATGAAAGTAAGAGGCTGGTTCGAAATTTGGGACTTACTTGTCAGAAGATTCATGCATGTTCAAATGACTGCATTTTATACTCTGGGGAAAATGAGTCGTTGGATAGTTGTCCCACATGTGGGCAACTGAGATATAAAGAAGGACAACACGGGAAGTTTGGTTTGATTCCTGTAAAATAGTTGAGATATTTTCCGCTTACATCCAGACTTCAGCGTTTATTCATGTCTAAGAATACAACGACAATGATGTCATGGCATAAAGAGAATATTTCAACTGATAAAAGCTTGAATCATCCAGCCGATGGTGATTCATGGAAACATTTTGATAGAGTGCATCCATCCTTTTCTTTAGAATCTAGAAATGTTCGACTGGGCCTTTCCACTGATGGTTTCTGTCCGTTTGGATCTTATGGTAGTCAATATTCATGTTGGACTGTTTTTTTAACTCCGTACAATTTACCTCCATGGATGTTGATGAAGGAGCCATATATCTTTTTGACTTTACTAATTCCAGGACATCCGAAGAAAAATATTGATGTTTATTTGAAGCCATTGATTGATGAATTAAATTTATTGTGGAGTACTGGTGTCAGTACATACGATGTTGCAACGAAACAAAATTTCATACTGAGAGCATCATTGATGTGGACAATAAGTGACTTCCCGGCTTATGGGATGTTATCTAGCTGGAGTACACATGGTCAGAAATCATGTCCTTACTGTATGGGAGAGAACAAAGCATTTATGCTCATTCATGGAAAGAAACCTTGTTATTTTGACTGTCATCGCAGATTTCTTCCAGCTGATCATCCTTTTCGCAGAAACAGATCTCATTTCAGAAAAGGAACAGTTGAAATGGATGGACCTCCAAAAATGCTATCAGGTGCGGAGTTAAAATCAGTTGTATTTTCATTACCTCCCATCACTTTTGGTCCCACAATAAACCAATAGAAAATTTCTGGATTTGGGAAAGAACACAATTGGATTAAACGTAGCATATTTTGGGATTTGCCATATTGGTCTGATTTTTTGATCCGCCACATGTTGGATGTCATGCATATTGAGAAGAACTGTTTTGATAATTTGTTTCATACAGTTTTGGATACGCTAGGAAAGAGCAAAGAAAATGTAAATGCACGTTTAGATCTTGCCCAAATTTGCAGGTGTCCAGAATTGGAACTCTTTGAGAATGTTAGAACAGAAAGGTTACTGAAACCAAAAGCAGCTTATACATTGTCTAAAGAAAACCGTTTATTATTTTGTCAGTGGATTGCAGATTTGAGACTTCCAGATGGCTGTGCTTCCAATTTGGGTAGATGTGTAAAGAATGGTCATATTACTGGATTAAAAAGTCATGATTGTCATGTTATAATGGAGATACTTCTACCCATTGGATTAAGAGGTCTGTTGAATTCTGTGATTTGGGATTCCATAACTGACATGTCTCTTTTTTTTTTGGGAAATTTGTGTGGCAACGGCAAATTATGATGCTCTAGGCAAACTTGAAAAAGATGTTGTTGTAATTATATGTAAACTGGAAAAAATATTTCCACCGTCTTTCTTCGACTCAATGGAACATTTGATGTTACATTTGCCATATGAAGCCAAATGTGGAGGTCCGGTACAGTTTCGATGGATGTACCCATTTGAAAGATGAATGCAAAAGTTGAAAAGAAAAGTACGTAACAAAGCATCTGTTGAAGGATCTATTGCAGAAGCTTATTTGCAAGAGGAAATATCTTTTTTCTGCTCCCATTATTTTGAATCTGAGTATCCTTCAAAACACAACCGAATGGGACGGAACGAGAGGAATATTGATGAAATTGATAATCAATTATCTGTTTTCAACCAGTCAGAGCTTGGTTTTGGTGGAGTTTATGAACGCTGGATTTCAGATGATGAACATCAGAGAGCTCATACGTATGTTCTGCTCAACTGTGAAGAGATGACATCAGTTGTACTGTAAGTGTTTATATCACTTATTCTATCATTTATGTTACAGTAAATAAATTTGGTTTTTATAGGTTGTATGATAATCATATCAAGAAACAAATTCCACAAATTACAGCAGCTGCTCTCGAAGAACGTCGACTGAAAAATTTCTCTCAGTGGTTTCAAAAACTGGTAACATAAATTCTTTATCTTTTAGCAACTCATTCAATGTATAGTTTACTATATTGATAATTATTTCACAAATTTTCAGGTGTCTCAACATGCTGATAAAATTGACAAACGACTGTGTGTATTGAGTAACCCACCTTCCAAACTTGTTAAAACTTATAATGCATATGTGGTGAATGGATTTCGATTCCACACACATGCATATGAGGAATCGAAAAAAACAATGAACAGTGGAGTTAGCTTGAGAGGATCTCATCATCGAGAAAATGAAGTTGAATTTTATGGCATACTTGATGAAATAATTGAACTCTGTTATCTTGGACAACATTACATAACCATGTTCAAATGTCGGTGGTTGGATACAGAGAGGGGCGTGCGTGTTCATCCGACTCATGGAATCATCGATATTAAATGTAAAAGTGTTCTCGCAGTAAATGAACCATTCTTATTGGCTCAACAGGCATATCAAGTTTATTACGCGAAGTACTGTGCAACATCAAGAGAATTGACTAATTGGTGGAGTGTAATAAAAATCAAAATTCGAGACAATCAGTTTAGTCAAAGTGAATGTGCTTTCACTGATGTGCAAATAATTGAAGTTTTTCAAGAGAGTACTCAAAATCAATCTTTTTTACAAAGAGACATGAGTATCGATGACGACACCCCACATTTAAGAGTCGGTGATGACGATGATGTTAATGATGTCACACATGAATTTGAAATGGTAAGAGATGAAGCAACTATAACTCGAATGGATATCGATGATGTTGAGGAGGAATATGAAGATGACATTGACATATATGAAGATGATGATGAAGATGGACACTGATAGAATTCCATGGTATTTATATACAATCATAATATGTATATATGTATATATAATAGTAATTATAAATTATTTGCTAACATTAACATTTTCTGTTTCAGATGGACGAGGCCACATTTCGTGAGTTGGCGGATGCTGACCTGCCTTTCGATGCGGATGAGTTGCTGGCAGATGACCCTCAGCCTGCAGGCGCTCCAGGGAGTACGCGGAGGGGGCACGGTCTTGCACGATTGATGATTCCTGACCCCGTCCCCGAGCGACGTCCACGTCTTGGGTTTGATCGGCGCACCCGGAGGTGTGATAACCTGTGTGATAACCTGTGGATTTGACTAAGATTTCATTAATCTATTCACATAATAAATGTTTATTATTTTTTCAGTTTTCTGCATATAGCAGTCGGAAAGGGAAGCGCTATTTTGCGCAACTATTTCTCTCAACCGTGGACCACATGGGAGTAGATTCCCATTGATGTGCAGCAGGCCATGTTCGGCCATTGGTTGGTACGTACGTAAATAAATAATTTTTATTTTGAAAATTATTTCATTTCTAACTTGATATTTTGATTTATTTGTAGGGTTTATGGTATCCGATCGAGGATACCATGCGTGACGCCATCCACGAGGCATGAGAGGTGACCATGCGTGATCGCCTTCGTCAGTTTTTGCACAATTTAAGAAAAGCTGCGATGAAGAAAGCAGGAGTGTCAGATTTTGAGGAGTCATGTAGAGCACACCGACCAGAGTACATTTCATCCCATGTATGGGATGGATTATGTGCGCACTGGTTGAGTGGTGCCTTTCAGAGGAGATCATCGGTGGGGAGGCAGAATCGGGGGAGACAGGAGGTGACTCATCGAGCTGGGAGTCGTTCTTTCAGTACTCATAGATAGCATCTGGTACGTACATTATTTATAAATATTTTATATAACTGTAAATATTAACAGTTTATTTTTTATTCTTATAGGCTATCGAGCACCCCGATATTACAGAGTACGACGTATATCGGAGGATGTACAGTGATCCTGCTACTGGGGAGCCCAGAGGTGATCGTCAGCATCACATCGTGGTCAGTATTATTTGTTTTCAAGTTTAAAAATTAACTGCATATAATATATTCACAATTTTAATTTTAAATTGCAACTATAGGAGTCATATGAGGCCGCAGCGTCACAGGACCGACCTGAGAGTCAGGCCGAGTCATCAGATCAGACCACTGCCCGTCAGTTTGATGAAGCGGCATGGATGCAGGCCACCCAGTATGCCTTCGAGAAGGGCCGGGTAGTTGGTATCGGCTCTCGACTGACTCCCGGAGATTATTATGGCAGTGCTGCGATGTCGGCGTCCAGCTCGAGAGGAGCTCGTGCATCTTCTTCTACTACACAGTATGAGGATCAGTTGCGATCTCAGACTGCACAGATAGAGAGTCTCCGACAGGAGCAGGAGCAGATGCGTCAGCAGCATGAGGAGGAGCGTTGACGCCAGCAGCAGCTGTACGAGGAGCAGGCGAGTCGGTGGCAGCAGCAGCATCAGGAGCAGATGGAGTACATGTGCCGACTCACTCATGCTTTAGGGATGAAGTTTCCTCCACCACCATCTGCAGATCCCCCACCTCCCCCCCTCCTTCTGATTAGAGATTGTATTTATGTTATAAAATTTGTGAAATCAAAATATTTTTTTTTCTATTCGTAGTTTCTGTCTCATTATAAAATATTAATAATATTATATTTTTAAATAACAATATTAATATGAATAATAATATTATTTATATTTTATAATATTAAATTTTATATATATATTAAAATTTTATAATATTATAATTTAATTATATTTTTTGTAACACTTGAATTATTTTAATATTTGAATGTAAAATAATTCTATTATTTTTATATTAATTAAAATAACTTATTAATATTTTTTTTATTTATGAATTATAATTCTAATATTATTATATTAATTAAATCATTTATTAATATTCTATTATTTTTTATTTTTGAATTATAATTCTATTATTATCATATTAATTAAAATAATTTATTAATAATTTATTATTTTTATTTGTGAATTATAATTATATTATTATATTAATTAAAATAATTTATTAATAATTTATTTTTTTTATTTTTTTTATAGTATTTACGACGGGATACTATGCCCGTCGCAAATACTAGTATTATTAATAGTTTATTATTTTTAAAAAAAAAAATAGTATTTGCGACGGGTCCCGTCGCAAATACTAGTATTATCAATAGTTTTTTATTTTTTTTAAAAAATAGTTTTTGCGACGGTACCGTCACAAAAGGTATTTGCGACGGGTCCCGTCGCAAAAACTATTTTAAAAGTTTTTTACAAAAATACGGAATACTATTTGCGACGGGGAGAATGACCGTTGCAAAAAAAGGCTTTAGCGACGGGCCCGTCGCAAATAAGTGTAGTTGCGACGACGTTTTCAGCAACGGGCTATTTGCGACGGGCCCCCGTCGCAACAAGCCATTTGCGACGGGATCCCGTCGCAAATGCCCCGTCGCAAATACCTCTTTTTCTAGTTGTGGTTTTTGCGATGGGCCCGTCGCAAAAAAAATTAGTTGCGACGACGTTTTCTGCAACGGGCGATTTGTGACGGGGCCCCATCGCAAAAGGCTATTTGCGACGGGATCCCGTCGCAAATGACCCGTCGCAAATATCTATATTTCCCGTAGTGATTGTCATAACTCTATTAACCTCAAACCCGATTATAAATATCCTCACAACCCCAACACTTTTCTAGAGCGATTTTTTGGTTGTGCACAACGGATTTGGAAATACTCTCAAGCTAAGAGAGAATTCCCTTTCCACCAAGAATGCCCTCAAGTTACGAGAGCGAGATCATCCACCAGATCAAGGCAGTTGAAGGCGGACATCGCAAGCGAAGGTTCTTTCGCGCTAGCACCTGGAGATCCCTTCGACGACGTCCAGAGATACGTGGAGCACGTGTGGATCACCGCTAGAGGAATCCTATACTTGGATTCTACGACACAATGATTTATCACAGGATTGTGACCGGAAACATCGACAAAGAAAGAATTCCACTGAGGTAATTCTTGTGAATTAATTAAATTAATTATAACCAACATATGATGATACTATCTCAATGGTTCCGATACCCTTCTTTTATTTTTCTTTCTTCATTCCTTTCTGAAGATCCGACGTTTTATATCACGAAGGATCTCATATTGAACGTCGTTTAATGCTAAAATTAAAGTTGGGTAAACCCAAAAACGTGCTTCCACTGCGCCCAGTACCTACAAGTGGTATCAGAGCGGTCATATCATTGATTATAATTATTTAGTTTTTTGTTGGTGGTTTACACATTTAATAATTTAGTTATTTCAATTCATGTTTAATCGTTCTGGAAATCTGAATCTCGAGATTTGTTCCTCCTACCTCGTTTCTCATTCACCTCGCAGAAATGAATTTTTCTTTTAATTTTCATTAAAATAATATAGAGGAACTCATCCGAAGGAGCCAAATGTTTCTGGCTGTACAACACCAGAATACACGACATGTATTTGGAAGTACACTCCGTATAGTCTCAGTTCAATGCATTGACTGATCCTCCAAATTAGGCCGTGTATTGTATTCTTTCTAAAAATTTAAGACACCGTGTGTTGACCAGAAACAGGTGACACACGATTTCCGGATTACACGCCATGTGGTCCAATGAACACGACGTGTAGTTCCTTCGGGTTAGGGTTGGGTCGTGTACCCCATACACGGCTTGCCCGGCTGGAAACTGTGTAATGCGGAAACTATACGGGGTGTGTCCCAGAGAGCACACCGTGTACTCTGAAAATTTCCGAAGTACATAAGCACGCCATGTCCCCGGGCGTGTACTTCGGATGGACGGTGAAGAAAAGTACACACTGTGTACTCACCCAAATTACGCAGATTTATTAAAATTTATTATTATATTATACAAACCCTTGAGACATGTACCATGGTGTAGACGTAAAGCTGAGGCACAACACGTGATAGGTGTTTTATATATATGTAT
Source organism: Viscum album (assembly GCA_963277665.1). Lineage (NCBI taxonomy): Eukaryota > Viridiplantae > Streptophyta > Magnoliopsida > Santalales > Viscaceae > Viscum > Viscum album. The sequence continues at coordinate 1,939,793,681 of OY728123.1, read as the reverse complement.
TTAATTTAACATCTGCGTAATGAACGAGAATTCACCAGGTTGCCTCTAAGGTACAAGTTACATACAAGGATAATTTTAAATGAATTTATTTGTTTTAAATTATGATGGATAATAATCTCAAGGAAGTTCAAAAAAGGGTTTAATATAAAAGGATTGATTAATTAATTATAATTAATTATTTTGAGCGTGATTTATCTTAAACAAGAATGATTAAAGAATTTAATGCTAGTTTTATTTATGAGTAAATATCGTTGCATGTATGGATGATCATGAGCTAGACCGAGACCTTTGTATGTTAATGGTTTCTTTTTATTTATTTAAATTAAATTTTTTGGTCTGCGAGCCATCTCCTCATTAATATGTAGGGCCTGCACACCCAAGGATTATTTTATGTAAAAACCCCTTTTAACCCTCACCTTCATGTGAGATAAATGCATATGTAATATATGGATCTCCCAAGCTAGTGGAGGCGGCCGAAGTCAAGAGACAATGTGAAACCAATCCAAGGAGATACAAAGGTGGACAGGTGGAAAGATGTAAACACGAACTCAAAAGGTTCAATGTGTTTTCTCCCCTAGGTCTTGGGTTAGTTTATCAACCACTAGATAAACTAACCAATAGAACAAAGCTCATGATCATACCATTTATTTTATTTCTATTAGTTTCATGGTTTATTTATTGTGGGTGTGTTGTCACGATCACACAATTGATGAATTAAACAAGCATACAAGATGGAACTAAAATAAAACCGGCTTATACGTAAATATTATCTTAGACATGGTTAATCACTTAAGTATATCCCACTTAATATTAACAAGCATTTCATCAAAGATAATAAATTGGAAATTTACGTATAAGGATAAAATCCCTCAAAAGAAATATTAAGTCGGTATAGCCTTCCATAATCTTGGTTAGAATCGAACCATAGTTCAAAGTGCTTGACCAACCCCAGTTGGGGTGCTTTCAATTATCAGGGAATTATAATTCGAGGTTTTGTGTTGACTTGACTTGGTTCGCATCAAGGGTTGACTGCCATAGAAGGAATTTGTGTGACCAAGAGGCAAAGGTTGAGGAAATCCAAAATAAAAGGATTTCAGGATTGGGGAGTCCACTCAGCGGATCAAGGAGCTACGAGTTAATGCATTTGGAATTTGGAATGCCAACCTAAAACCCTTCAAGTTTCTTGACAAACCCTAGTTGGGGTAATGCGAAGGGAAAATTGGATCCTTTCCACTAGAATATTTAGGCAACAGAATATTTTGAAGTCAATGGTTAGGGCTATTGGATTTTGATAAAATAGTGGGAGACTAATAAGTATTAATTTATTTATTTGTCTCAGTTTTTGTAATAAAGTACTAAACCTTTGCTCATCTTAATTTGTAGAAAAGATAAGAAAATTAATTCAAACATATCATTGCGAACCATACTCAAGAAGGAAAACCTTCTCACCGGCACCAATTTCCAAAAGTGGCAAAGGCGTTTACGCATCATCCTTCGCCATGAAAGGACATTGTATGTGCTGGAAGAGCCTATTCCAGTTGTGCCTGGGAAAGCGGCCAGTGATGAGGAATTATCTCTCTATATGAAACACATGGATGATGCCACATATTTCTAGTGTTTCATGCTATCGTCCATGTCCAATGATCTCTTAAAACAACATAAAAACATGGATGCATATAGCATGATGTCGCACCTTAAGGATCTCTACCAAGAGAAGGAGAGACATGATAGGTATGAGATCTCCAATGATTTGTTTACATCTTGGAGAGTCTTCGCCAGCTGGGCCTCATGTAGTCAATATTATTGTGTACATTGAACTCCAAGACATCTTAGGGATTAAATTCCCAGATTAGTTGCATACAAATATCATCCTATCATCACTGCCTAAGACCTTATCTAGCTTTATTGTCAACTACAACATGAGAAACAATGAGAAGAGTCTATAGGAACTTCTGAACTTGATTCTCTAGGTAGATAAGGAAATGGGGCGCGAAAAACCCGCAATCCTTATGGTGAATAGGAAAACGAAGGACAAGGTAAAGGGGCCAAAGACTTATAAACGGTCTGAAGCCCCTGAGCACTGTCCCTCCAAGAAGGGGAAGATCCAAAGGCAGGGAAAGGAACAGGAGGTGGTTTGTTTTTCATGTGGCAAGCAAGGCCACTGGAAGAGGAACTGCACCCAGAAGCGTGGGGATGCTAAAGGTGCATTCGTTATCGAGTGTAATCTTTCTATTTCTACACTATGGGTATTGGATACAGCTTGTGGGGATCACATCTGTATTCCAATGCAGGAACCAAGTAGATTTAGAAAGATTGCCAGAGGATAGGTGGATATTCGAGCTGCCAATGGTGCAAGGCTGGCTGCGTTGGCTATTGGCGATTACCACATCTCATTGCCGACTGGAATGATTTTGGTTTTAAAAAAATGTTATTTTGTGCCTAGTGTTACCAAGAACATAATTTCTGTATCTTGTTTGGATATGGATGGATTTTTTTTCAAGTTTGGAAATAATGGTTGTCTCTTTTATAAGAACAACATATGTTATGGTATGGAACATTTTAATAATGGTTTATATGTATTAAATTATGAAAACCAAGTGTTGGAAACCGATATTGAAACAAACTCACATGACTCATACATCACCCAGTTGTGGCATCACCGCCTTGGTCATGTAAACGAGAAGCGCTTGACAAATCTCTTTCAAGATGGCTATTTAGACTCTATTAAGCTAAAACCACTTGATAGATGTCACACTTGTTTACAAGGTAAAATGATCAAGCTTCCTTTTGGTGGATAGGGTGAAAGGGCCATAGAGCTTCTAGGATTGGTACACACAGATGTATGTGGACCATTTTTAGTAGAAGCTAGATGTGGATATTCTTACTTCATTACTTTTACTGATGATTTGAGTAGATATGTATTTTTATACTTAATGAGGTATAAGTCAGATGCCTTAGAGAAATTTAAGGAATTCAAGAATGAAGTAGAGAATCATCTTGGTAAGAAGATAAAGAAACTTCAATTGGATCGAGGTGGAGATTATCTGAACCAAAAGTTCATCAATCTTCTATGAGAGTCTGGGATTCTATCTCAGCTCACTCCTCCTTATACACCACAGTGGAATGGTGTTAGTGAAAGGAGGAACCAAACCTTGTTAGACATGGTGAGGTCGATGATGAGTCATGCAGATCTTCCATTATCCTTTTAGGGATATGCATTTTAAACTGGATCATACACATTAAACCGAGTACCAACTAAGGTGGAAAATGGAATTCCATCTGAGTTATGGAATGGAAGGAAACCCACTTTATCGCACACACATGTATGGGGATGAGAGGTGTTTGTTAAGGCCTTCTCAGGCAACAAACTATCACCCCGGGGCACGAGGTGTATCTTTATAGGATATCCCAAGGAAAAGAAAGGATATTACCTATATAAACCTTCAGAAAAGAAAGTGACTGTCACCAGACAAGTTGTCTTTCTTGATAGGGAGAACATCCTAAAGAAGGATAGTGGGAGAAATATTGAATTCAATGAAGTTGATGCTCATGATACACAGGAGTTGGTACAGGAATAAGTTCCACAGGTCCCCGTGGAAGAGGTTCCAGAAATACAAGTACTGCGTAGGAGGTCAAGAGAGGTAAGGGAAACAGAGAGATTTGGTTTCCTAGTCACTGAGGATGGTGAATCATTATTGTTGGACAATGATGAACCTCTCTCCTACAAGGAAGCAGTATAAAGCTCAGAAGATACAAGATGTATAGAAGCTATGAATTCTAAGATGGATTCCATGTATCAGAACTAAGTCTGGGTTCTGGTCGATGAACCAGTTAATGTAAAGACTGTTGGATGAAAATGGGTATTCAAGAGAAAACTAGACATGGAAGGTCAATTTAGAACCTATAAAGCAAGGATAGTGGCTAAAGTATTCAGACAGTGTCAAGGAATTGACTATGATGAAACCTTCTCGCCAGTTTACATGTTTAAATCCATAAGAATCATACTTTCCATAGCAGCTTACCATGACTATGAGATTTGGAAGATGGATATCAAAACAACATTCCTTAATGGGAACCTTCAGGAAGATGTCTATATGAAACAACCAGAAGGGTTTGTGACACCAGGTGAAGTCAAACGAGTTTGCAAGTTGCAGAAATCCATTTATGGATTGAAGCAAGTATCCAGGTCACGGAACATTCGATTTGATGAAGCCATAAAGGAATTTGGTTTCATTAAGAACTAATGTGAGCCATGTGTTTATAAGTGGTTTAATGGGAATGTGGTTGCTATCCTAGTAGTATATGTTGATGACATATTGCTTATTAGAAATGATGTACCAGCCTTACAGTCAGTTAAGGACTGGTTGAACAAGTGCTTCTCCATGAAAGATTTAGGTGAAGCAGCCTACATTCTAGGGATCAAGATCATTCGTGATAGATCCAAGAGGTTGCTTGGACTAAGTCTGGGTACATATATTGAATAGATACTAAAGAGATTTAGTATGGAAAAATCCAAGAGAGGATTGGTTCCAGTGTCACATGGCTTACATCTTTCTAAGAAAATGTGTCCTCAGACACAAAAATAGAAAGATAGAATGAGTAAGACCCCATACACTTCGACTATAGGATCCATCATGTATGCCAAGTTATGTACTAGGCTTGATGTTTCCTATGCACTAAGCATGGTAGGCAGATATCATGCAGATCCAGGAGAACAACATTGGACTGATGTTAAGACTATCCTTAAGTATGTGAGAAGAACTAAGGATATGTTCCTGGTGTATGGAGGAGACGAGGAGCTTGTCATCAGAGGGTATGCTGATACTAGTTTTCAGACAGATCAGAATGATTTTAAGTCGCAATCTGGATATGTTTTCTGTCTCAATGGAGGAGCTGTGATCTGGAAGAGTTCAAAGAATCCAGTTTTCGCCGATTCTACATCGGAGTCCGAATATATAGCGGCTTCTGAGGGAGCCAAGGAAGCCTTATGGATTCAGAACTTTGTTTAGAAGCTTGATGTGGTGCCCAACAGTAAATATCCCATTACATTTTATTGTGATAATACTGTAGCGGTGGCTCTTTCAAAAGAACCAAGGTCACATCAATGGACAAAGCACAAACTCCGAAAGTATCACCTCTTGACAGATTTCTATCAGAGGGGTGAAGTTGTTGTGAGCAGAGTGTCCACAAAAGATAACGTGGTGGAACCCATGACTAAAGGTCTATCTCAGCAGAAGCATAAATATCATGTGAGAGCAAGTGGGTTAAAGGTTGTTAGCTGTTGGCTCTAGTCCAAGTGGGAGTCTGTTGGAGTTGGTGGTCTAGAACCAACTAATTTTTACTTTATTCATTAATAAAAGCCTTATCACATCATGATTGTTCTTCTGTATGAAAATTCATGTGATAATGTCCTAAGGACAGCTGTTGCATTAAAGGTTCATAGCGGATCCCTGCTATGATGAGAACCCAGAAGTTCCATAACACTATTTTTGAATATATGTTCTATGGATGGATGATGTTATTTGAGGGAAACAAACAATACATTCCATTAGGGGTGAGGACTCATAAAAATTTGAGGCACCTTCTCATGGTGTGCGCCCTTGGTAATATCCAGGAGGATATTATGAGAACGAGACCCAACAGTAGGAAATCCACATTTAATAGTGTCAATGGATGTTCCTATCCACGGATGTGTGTATTGGTCCTTAGACTTTAAGATTATTATTAATGGGTATTACAACTCTCACACTTAGATGTATTGACGAAAACTATGACGACACACTGTTCGCAGTGAGGTAGGATACGTTGGGTGCGTCACGAGTAATACTGCATTAATAGATAATGCGAGAAAGGATTTGTCCCTTCTGTTCCATAACAGAAGTAGATATCTCAGACCCTTTGATGGAATTGATATAGCCTAAATAAATCCATGGCCATGGTAAGGTATGGGCGAGTTCAGTTCTGGGAAGTCAAAGAAAGAATAATCGAGCACATGGGTTGATAACACTAGCATGAAACCCACTTGATTAGACATATTGAGACAAAGGGATTATATTACACGGTAAGCATTCGTAGGAGGTGACACGTCATTACGGCGTTAACTTCTTTCTCTATGGGTGCCTTGGCGTGTTGCTAGACGCTAACCTTGGACTATAGGTAGGCTCTGCCTAATGCCACTGAGAAAGGGGCCTAGAGGGTCACACACTAAGTGTGTCCATGTATCTCAGTTAAATATTAATTTAACAAGTTAAATAAATATTACTCCCGACTCTGGTTTAATAATTATTTAAGGATGCCTGATTGCATTTATTTAGACACTAGTTATTCGAGAGAATATATTGTGGGAGAAATAATATATTTATTAGTGAGTAATTTAGTTACATTTATTTAAGAAATAAATAGCCATTACTCATGGTATAAGAAATGTGGTGGAGAAAAATGGAAAATAAAAGTACATGCTGTGTATATTAAATATACACGTCGTGTAGTTTTATGGAAAACAAGTACACACCGTGTATTAAGTATTATATGTTGTGTAGTTTTCAAGTCGGGATTTTTAGGATATAATATTGTTTTATTAAATGATATTAATTATAATCAGCGTGGGAACATGTCAAGGAATTAATAATTCAACATGGGGTTTCAATAAGAGTTAATGAAATAAATAAAATGCATAATGCGTTTATTTATTGTCATAACTCTATTAACCTCAAACCTGATTATAAATATCCTCACAATCCCAACACTTTTCTAGATCCATTTTTTGGTTGTGTACAATAGATTTGGAAATACTCTCAAGCCAAGAGAGAATTCCCTTTCCACTAAGAACGCCCTCATGTTAGGAGAGCGAGATCCTCCACCGGATCAAGGCGGTCGAAGGTGGACATCGCAAGCGAAGGTTCTTCCGCGCTAGCACCCAGAGATCCCTTCGGTGACATCCAGAGATATGTGGAGCACGTGTGGATCACCGCTAGAGGAATCCTATACTTGGATTCTACGATGCAACGATGGATCACAGGATTTTGACTGGAAACATCGACGAAGAAAGAATTCCACCGAGGTAATTCTTGTGAATTAATTAAATTAATTATAACCAACATATGATGAATCTATGTCAATGGTTCTAGGAATCTTCTTTTCTTGTTCGTTCTTCATTCTATTATGAAGATCCATCATTTTATATTGTGATGGATCTCGGATTGAACATTGTTTAATGCTAAAATTAAAGTTTGGAAAACCCATCAACGTGCTTCCGCTGCGCCCGGAACCTACATCCCCCCTATCAGTAGTATCACCTAAATTCTACTGCTTATTAGTCCTTTTGACAGTTCTCCAGTACAGGAACCAGTGGCATTTCTCCTTGGAATACAAATTACAATAGTGGAAACGTCATTCTTTTCCTCCTTTATTCCTCTCCAGTGATCCATTTAAATTCCATTCTCGTGGCAATTTTAACACATGACATATAATAGAAAATTAGATGATGAATGTCCAATCATTCTGCAGGCTAGAAAAAATAGGTGAATCTTATCACATTGAATATTAAGAGAAACCTCATCCTAGGGGGTAAAAAGGATTGCCTTCTCCATTAAGGTAGAGCTAAGGTCTACCTCAACCAAAACCCTTGCACAATGACCAAAGGAGGTACATCTGGTGGTGCTTTCCATATTTATTAGAAGCCCAATTGAAGATGCAATGTCAAATAAAATTTAAGGGTTCCATATGACCAAATTCAAGCCAAAAATATTCATCCATTCCTATACATAGGTTTCTATGAAATCATATGGGTTGAAACTAAGAGTCCATTCATGTATTCTCATCACACATATTTTTAGATTGAGCAAACTAAATCTCTATGATTTTACGCTTTAATTTTGCAGATTAAAAAAGAAGGTGATAGAATCCGCTACCAAAAGAAATGCATTTCCAATCCCTAAACACCTGAATTATAGATAAACAATGAACCAAGTCCATTTTCTTCCACAAAACCGCACCCCTCCCCTACGAGATACATATGATTATGAAGAACTTACATAGATCCAAGTATGTTTCCTTCCACAGAACCGTACCCTTCCCTTTTGGATGATTCACCATGAAGCATTACCTTCGAAGGAAGCAAATGACATATTTCATTCCTCCTTCCTTGAGACATCAGGTTTCGACTTCGCATGGGACTCATCCATCTTCAAGGGACCAACGAAAACATCATGTGGATTGAAGTAGCAATCCAGATCGATCGCCATCAAACCACACATTAATCGCTATGGACGACAGGAGAATATTTCTCCCGACCGTGCCCCATCATCCAATCTTTATTAATAATCTATAAATATATGTAATTATAAATACAATAAATATGTTTATTATAATATTATAATTTTTTGAATATATATATATATATATATATATTTATAATTATAATTATAAATAAATATTTTTAAAATTTATTTATATATAATTATAAATATAATAAATATATTTATTATTTAAATATATTTATTATAATATTATAATTATTTAAATAAATAAATAAATATATTTATAATTATAATTAAAAATAAATATTTTATAAATATTTTTATATAATTATAAATATAATTATATAATTATATATATTTATATAATTACATAAATATATATATTAAATATATCTATTATTTAAATATATTTACTATATTTTTTTATTATTTAAATATATGTTAACTTATTTATAATTATAATTATAAATAAATATATTTATAAACATTTTTATATAATTATAAATATTTTTATATAATTATATATATATATATAATTACAAATATTTATATTTATTAATATATAAGCATATATAATTATAGATATAATAAATATATTTATTATTTAAATAAATTTAATATAATTTTATAATTATTTAAAAAAAAATATATTTATTTATAATTATAATCATAAATAAATATATTTATATATATTTGAATATATTTATAAATATATCTATATAATTATATATACCCCGCCCTACTTCTTGTGCTGGTTTCCTGAGTGGGCTCCCTAAGCGTGGTTGAGGCGACTCCTGTAAAATGATACAAGTAAAATGAATACATGACAAAAAAATTCATTCCCTTATACAGTGAAGACTAATCCCATATCCTTCAAGGATGCTACATCTGAGTCATTCATGTAATGTTTATTGGTATTTTTCACAATCTTCATACTTCTAAAAAATAAAATCATCGATGATAAAGTACAAGGAATACAATTATAGGTTCCTATAATCATATATACCAAAATAGCTCATCCATGGAAAGAAATCCATGGCTCTAAAATTTATTAAACAAAAGTAAAGGTACAAGATGAGAAAAGAAGAAATATTCGAGTGTAGAACTACCACACCAATGTAATGATTACACGCTCAACAAAAAGCACATGTATCACCTCTTCCTAGACCGACCCCGATCCCAAGATCCTCGCCGAGGGGACGGGTGACGTCCTCATCTCCAATGCATCGCCATTAATGGTGCCTCAACCACTGAGAGGTCTTAGGCCCCTTCCTAGACACCCTCTTTATCTTCCTTCATAGCACTCTTAGGCAGCGCAACATGATCAGTTTCCTGTGCTGCCTCCTCATAAAGAGCAACAACCCTTGAAGAACCCTCCTGGATAGCAGCCCCAAGTGCTTCACAACCATAGGAGAGCACGCCTGTGGTGCCTCCTCATTAGTGGAATCACCTTATTGAGCATGCTGTTGGAAAACATGTGGAACAAAATGATTCATAACCAAAACATAATCATGTGTTGTCGTTATGGAAACACCCTCTAAAGTGTTCACTTGGGCAGCCTGTGCAGCGACTGAAACATCATCATCCTGAGTTGCCTTCTCATGAGAAGGCTGGAAATCCTCCTAAATTGACATCATAACTGGAACACCTCCTTGAGTAGCCACATTTAATGGCATCTCCTTTGATTCATCAAAAATTCCAGAGGTAGAAGTAGCCAATAGTGGGGAGTTCTTCCAGTTGCAACATCCTGCATGCTTAAGACCTTCTAAATTCAGTAGATCAAAATAAGGTGTGTTAATAGAGTCTAGCATAGAGAAAAAATTGACAGTAGCTTTATCATGACCTAATTGGGTCCCAATAATGGGTGAAACATCAACTGTGGGGCCAACAACATCCAGTGAGGATGGCTATAACCCGATCCAGACTACCCCCATATCATCACTACAATCTTGAACTCTCTATACAAGATCGATTCCCTTTGGAGTCCTAACAAGGGAAGTAGAATCAATTTAAACAACATCAACTAAATTAATCGTTGTTTACGCAACATGACCATCCACCTTAGGCACACGTCCCTCATCAATCCACAGAGTAGGGAGGGCCCTAGTTTTTTTGGAAGTAGCATTTGAAATCCATCAGCATCAAATAGATTACCCTTACCCTTTATTTGAGATGACACCATCTCAACATGATTTATTTCCAAATTAACCTCATCCTAAATGGAAGCCTCACACACAATGTGATTTTCTTCCTCATCATCAGCCAATGCTTTGGTTTTTAGATCATCTGAACCTCCAGCTGATCCAACAACAACACCCTTAGAGGCTATCAAACCACCACCATCAAACACAATAACCATATGATAAGACTGGTTCAAAGAATCCATAATAGGATCCCCTTTTACTCTAGTAGGCTCGTCTTCCATAATGATTTTTTAGTGCCTCAACAAAGGAGGAACTTCCAACATCATTACCATCCTTCTACTTGAGGACCTGTTTATCTCCTACAGGACCAGCCCTAGACTATTTCTTCTTACAAAGACTAGAAGAATGTATTAAATATTTACAATGGTAACATTGAAGGTTCCTTCGATACTACTCAAAAGAGTGACCAATATAATGATAAGATTCATAGAACTCTAAAAACCATTCATATTGAATAGATAACTCAAGCTTAAAATCATCTGGAATAAGAAAAACAATTTCAATTAAATCACGAGCAAGCTCAACTTCAACCAACTCACGAGTTAAATAACCATACCTAGATCTCTCAATTTTCTTATCAAGAATAATTGGGGCCACAACGGTAGATGAAACCTCCCACAAAATCATCAGATGCCGAAAAAACCAACTTAGACCCCTTATTCTAATCCATGGTTGTGTTGAGGAGCTCATAAGCCCAAAAGGATTTGAATGAAGGTCCAACTGTTGAATCACAATGAAACCAGGCTTCAATGGCACAAGAACAAAACCCCAAGAAAAGTTTTGAGCTTCCTTCAATAAGAAAACAACATGGAACATACCTTTCCAAATAGATATCAGTTGCCAATCACTAAATCCACATGCTTGAAGCAGTTGATCCCTTAATTCGTCAAGAGTCAATGGGGATTCCTGATGAGAACCTGAGATCTAAGAAAGAAATTAGAACCAACATTTTGTGATGCGTTCTTCAAGAAGACGAGGGCCAACTTCAACAAAATAAATATACCCATTATTCATAATCCATTTATACAAGGGATATAAATCTTGATGAAGATCATAGAAGAACCGAGACAGCGGAGCATGATTTCCCAGGTTGGGTTTCTTATGGTTTCACGCAACACTCCTTTATGTAATAGTAGGATTCTATGAAAACCCACCATCTTTGGACCTCTTCGAGGGGGGAAGGAAGAAATCCCTAGGATAAAAGTATCACTACATAAGACATTCCATAGATCAATTCAACACTAATCAGCTGAGAATCACCAAGGAATCACCAATGAGAGGGAAACATCCCGCTGACCACCCTATAATCATATCTAATTCACACTAATAATAATTATAAGGTCCTACATCCACACTAATAACAATAATATTGATAATAAATACCTACATTCATTAGGGACATTTCATGGAAATATAGATCATACATCTAAAGTAGTGAGGATCAAAAGTCCATTTCATCCTCTAAGGAGGAACACGAGCCTCAGAAGAGGGTAAAGATATAGAGGCGTGGTTTCCATCCATGTGGTTGTGGTTCTTATCAAGGATGAGGAAGACGATAATTTTCTATTCTATTTTTGGATGTTATTTTTGTAATGTCATTGAAGGATTTTTTTGTTTTAACTGTATTTTTTATCATGTATCACTTTTGTTTTTTATTTTCCTTAATAAAGGGGATTGACCCTAGACCTTTTCTAGTGTATATATATATATATTAATATATAAATATATATAAATATAAATATAATAAATATATTTGTTATTTAAATATATTTATTATAATTTTATAATTATTCAAATATATATATATTTATAATTTTATAATTAACTACTTAAGTACATCTCACACATACACATGTACACATGTTATATATATATGTACATACCACATAAATGTGCATACACACACACAAACACACACATATGTATACATACAATACTCTCAAACACACACACATGATGATGACTAGTTGTGTTCAGTTTGGTGTTGCTGGTAAAGGGTTAGTAGCTTCTCCGACACATTTTGATTTTTAGATCTAGGGTGAGAAGGAATAGGTTTTCCATGATGAGGTATGTTCTTCTTCTCAACGCTCAAATTGGTTTTGGTAAAAGTTTGATGCGAGGTTGGAAGGAGGCCTGATACATCCTCTGGAGATGACTAGATATGTTTAGTTTTGTTTTTCTTCAAAGGATCAAGAAGTGGATTCTCTTAAAAGGAAACTGGCTGAAGCAGTCTCATTCTGTAGGTCTCATTGATGTTGTTTATAAGAATATGAACTCTATGGGAGGGGTCTTAGAGGTATCTGATGGAGAGGAGAATGGTTCAAACACAGGACAACACTCTAGGAAGGATCTTCACTTGAGTGTTTTTCATGATGATAAGGGCATGACTTTCTTATGATCTATACTAGTCCACTAAAAAGGAAGTCACACTATGGATGTTTCCATTACTAAATTATCACCTGAATAAAACTACTATAAAGGTAGTGATGAGACTAATAAGACCCAATATAGTGTTGTTGATATTCTGTCTTTGATTGGTGGCAGTGAAATGGCCAAATTGATGAATCTGATTCAAGTACATGATCTCTCTTTATGCAAGTATTTTTCAGCTACTACTAAAAATCAAAGGAATAATTATTATCATGATGATGGAGATCAGTCCGAACTTTAGTGTATTCACACTTCAATGGGAAATCATTTTATGAGTATTAGAGATTATAAAATTGAAACTAGAATAAGGTTATGGTCTCCACTTCAAAATCTTTTGGAATACTAGACTTGGACAAGGAAGTTCCCTTGGTGGCAGCAAATAAAGTAGGGGATTTAGGAAGTATCATGGGTTATAGGACTGGATATTATGAACTAGAAGGGAATGATAATGGTTAGGTCAGTGAAGATGTTAGTAAGATGGTTGTATCTTATGTTGCAACTGATGTTGGTGCAGGTGAGGTTATAGGACCAAGATCTGATCATTAGATGTTGGGGAAACCTCATAGGGAGTCATCCAATGTTGTGGGTGCTATGAATTTTGTTGTATAATCTTCAGATGAAGAAAATGATCCATGGAGGAGAGAAAAGACTTGGAAGAGTTGTTGACATCCACATGACAGATCTCATGGTATGGGTTGGCGTGGTCTTAACATTTCTCATGCTGTTGACTTCCTGGACTTTTAGTGTAATCTTAGGTCTTTTGATATTTGTGTACTTTAACTTTTGTTTGTTGAAGGATATATTTCCATTTCTTCTCTACCTCTCTTATTTGTATCTTTTTTTTACTTTAATAAAATGTATTGGACCTTTATGCCTTATCCCAGACCTATCACACACACACACTCACAAAACACACACACACTGTTCTGCCTCTAAGGTGGCTCGTTTTCAGGCGATGTGGATATGGCACAATGAGGATCATCACCTGTCCCTTTTTTCATAGGTACGATCTCTCATAAAATTTACCATTCCTTTGTTTTGACCTATTAGGCATCATTATCCTTTATAAAAGGTTGAATTAACCCTGTGGGGAACTGTTGGTCCCAACGGGTGATTGTGTGGGGGTCAAGCGCTCATGCAATCCGTCCTTCTTGGATATAACTTCCTTGGATGGTATCTAACGGGTTTATTCATGGATCCAAGAATTCCCAATGGCCCTGGTATCCATGATTCATTGACCTACTTTCCAAAGGAAGACACTTGTCAGCTGACGATTTAGCCAATGAGACTTGAGGACTCCATTGGTCAAGAGGATGGGAGGTTAGGCTCACCGCACCCTTCTGGGGGAGGATTATTTCTTGTTCCAGGACTCTCTTATAGATTTAAGTCTTTTTCATATGTTCATGAATCCTTGGTTCATTCCTGAAGAGTGTTTCCATGGGATACCCTTGGTTTGCAGGATCTTCGTAAGCATGCATATACATTTGATGCTATGAAGGAGATTCTATCTTAGCCATATTATAAAGCGGTCTGGAGTTTATCATCATCTCAGGGGTATGGAGGGTGACTTGATTTGGGATCGGGCCCACAAGGATGGATTCCTATGTATCTTCAGGAGAGGAATTAGAACCCACATAGTTCAGATGGTGTGGGGCTTATGCATGAGAGATTCACATTTATGGAAACAAGATTGGGTGGAACCTTTATGGATGAGCACCCTTTTGAGCTCGGGCCTTCTGGAAGGTGTCCTACATATCCTGATTTGGTCATGATTCATAGTTCTCATAGTTCAGGTGACGTGTGGGTCTTATGCATGGAAGTTTCCCATTTGAGGGGGCATGGTTGTGTGGAACCTTTTGGAATGGGAACCCTTTTGAGCTTAGGCCTTCTGGTAGGCATTGTACATATCCATATTTGGTCAAGAATCATAGTTCTTGTAGTTTAGGTGTGTCTTGATGTTGTAATCCTCACAAACCTCTAATACCATGTGATTTATACTCGGTGTGAGAAACAAGAGGATTTGAAAGATTTAACAATGCACATACCTCCTCCCCTGTTGGTGGGGAAGGGAGAGCCCGTGGAGGAAGAGGTCAGGGAAACCATGAGCGAGGGCGCAGTGCGATGAACCTTTCCATGTGAAATGGAATTAAAGTTCACGTGGCCCTACTATAGAAGATTTAGGACTTACCTTAGTGGGAGGGCCCTAGAGCATGTTCTGGGAAGGGGAGGAATTTCATCCTCATCACAGGGGGAGTGAACATAACCCCTTTGACTGATCACTCTTCCTCATTAAATAGAAAAGTAAGTGATCACCCCTAATCCCGCGAATGGGTAGGTTCATGTTGGAATCCCAAGGTTGGGCTCTGGGTTACCGTGGGAATGTAGCATTACAGGAATTCCTGAAGCCTGCACCTTTTTTGTGAGGGCCTTCGTGACTCCGCTTACCGTGGGTATGTAAACTCAATGGGGCGTGTTGATATGCCCGATAGCCTAATCATACCGGTCCAGTGGCTTTAGAGGAGGCTTTGTCCTAGAATCAGAGAACTGGTTAGTGGAGGGATTATGGAGGACTGGATGGTGAGGGGTGAGGTTGGAACCAGAGGGAACGATACCTGAAAATTCCTCATTCCACGTACTGGTTTCTCATGCAGGATGGGGAAGGCTCCGCATACTGTAGTGGTATGCGGGTAGGAGGGCCATCCACATAATAGTGTGGTATGCAGGCATGGGTATCACCAACCACAAACCAAAGTGGTACATGGTTCACCATGCCTCTTTGGGTTATATCTGCATATTGATTGGGTATGCGACATCAGGTTCAGTCCATGTAGCGGTACACTATGCGGAACGCCATATTAAAGGAGGGTTGGGGGAATTACCATTCGTAGGAAATTCATCCGTGAGAAGTCTTTGGTTTACATTACACTAGTTGGGTTTATGTTTATTATTATTATTATTCAAGTCCCCATTTTTATGGTTCATGGATGATTGTACCTATGGAATAAGCGGTTCACAGTTTGTGCTTCGCCGATGAAACAAGACAGAATCTAGAGTGCAACCTATGAGTTTCCCTCAAGATTTCATTACCCATACTACCCTCTATCCATCTCCTCTCTACGTGATTTTATTCTTCTATTGTGCTCCTTTTATAGATCATTAGAGCGGTCATATCTACTGGGCAAGTGACACCATTTTGGTAGGCCTAATGAATCAATTTTCTAACCCGTAGAAGACTCATTCAACCGGGGTTTGCAGAGACTTTGGTTCGCGATAATGGTTCATAGAACCCTGCTCGTCCACTTAATCCACAAACTGAGGGGTTCATTGCATGGAACGCAGACATTTTCCATATAGAACTCCTCTGGTTGATGTGGTTTGTGGTTTTCCCTACTCACTAGCCATCGTTTTGCGGGCCAGCGGTTCACAGACCATGCCGCATTACTGGCAGTTCACGATCCATCTTCTTCACGTACCTTTCCCAGTGATGATACAAAATCCATTTGAAAACTTGTATTCCTTCAAGTTCCTTTAAATAAATACAACTCAATTTGAGTCCCTTCACCTTGATAAACTTATAAAAGTGATTAATTCCATCTACAAAGTTATTTTGGGGATATTTATTCTCCTTGGAAGAATTTTCCGGACCCTTCAAATTCCCCCCATTGGAATGGTGTCTATTCAGAATGAAAAGGGGACTATTACAATGCAGAAGTGGTCCTGAACTAAAATGGTTCGCGATAGAATAGGTAGAACCGCTAGGAGGGGACCAAACCTATATATAGAGGCCCATTTCATTTGTCTTTTAACATTTCTTGTGGCAAAAAGTGATCCTGATTTCCTGACCTCTTTCACTTTTGTGAACCATGATCCTTGTGAAAACTGTGTTCGTGAACTATTCTGTACATTTCATGAACTAATTTCTTCTCCATTTTCCCCATTCGTGTACCACATTTTTGTTTCCATAAACGGGACTGTGGAATTTAAAACTTAAAATCCAAATTCTGTATAAAAGAAGGTTACACAGATGACTTGTTCATGTACCAAACATGGATTGGTGAACCAATTCTCAAAAACTATTAATACAAACTTAAATTTCAATCCACAAATTCTGAATGTAAACTTAACTGAGGATGAGGATCGTATTTTCTATAATCTGCATACCATTCTATTCGTCGGCCATCAGTTCGTGGGCCTATGCCTCATGGTCACTCCGCGCACCATGGATGTACATGGTGAATATAATCCATACACCATAGCTATAGTCGGAGTAGATTACGTGTGTTATTCTATATGAAGAATGCGCTTTTCGTTTACCTCTTTTATGAACAGTACACAGAGCCTTTTTTCGAACATGTTTTAAGTCTTTCAGTCATTTTTTTCATAGCCTTTGCCCAACAATCTTTATCGTACTGACTTCTCATCAGCTTTTGGATCTTCCTATGCATGCTACAATGGCAGATTCATAGACTACTGACAAATTGATGAAGATGAGGGCCACCATGGCAAGGAATACTAATTATAATCCTCAAATCCACACCATTCCCCGTGATAGCTTTCTGACATTCTTTTTAACTCCAGAGCTTCTAGCTTATCCATTTTCCATTCAGTTGCCACTTTATGGATTTGGTATCTCTACCGACATGCCTCTTCCATTGCCTGACCCTGACATCCCTTTTTTCCTTTTAGAGGCACCACGAGATCATGATCGTGCCAACATTTCCCCAACCAGAGAAGTTATTAATGCTCCTACTCAGGAAAATGTTTTCATATTGCGAGGTTCGTCATTGACTCAAGGCAACCGTGGGTGCCACAATGGTGTCCCGAGACTAGACATTTGATATACCCATCCATTATCAATATTTCTTGAGAAAATCCCAATGAAGGGTGGAGAAACAAGTGGGATTTGCAGGCCTGAGTATGTTTCTTTAATGAGTGGGCCTGAGCGTTTTGGGTGCATCAGATCTATCTAGAGTCCCCCAATCAGTTAGAAGTAGTGGGCTTGCACCAGGAAGCCTGGGTGTCTCAGTTTCCAACCTTCTCTCTTGGATAAATCCTTCTGAAATTTATGAGTCACTAGTGTTTGAGTACCAAAACCTTTCATCTTCTACATGGAGAGGTGGGGATTAGTCTATGGTACATCTACCAGCTTGGAGGTCTCCCTATCCTTGGAGAGATGTACGATGAGTTTCTCCCTACAACCACCACATGGAATGAAACTGATCACATGTCTCCTTTGACAAAGATTTTACTAGTCATGGCAGCTGGATCACTGGATCATCCCCTCGAAGCCCGTTCCCTTATCCTATTCAAAGCGTGGATAAGCCTATTCTTGCAGATGAATGGGCCTAAGTCGAAGGCACACCACATTCGAACTCACCCAACCTATCAGTACCTACAGACTCCAGGGTCATATTGTGCTACCCTTGAAGTAAGTTGTTATACCATATGAGGATATGACCTTTGGCCCGACATTTCACCTACACTTAGGCGAGAAGGTTTATTTTACATGTTCTTACGTGGATGGATCTTCGCATCCAGTGATGTATACAATGGGGTTCGGTCTTGAAACTTGATGATGGCGGCCATGCTGGCGAAGGGTCGACCCATTAATTTTTCCCTTCCTACCCTCGATCGGATTAATGAATTATTAGAAGAGATTCAAGAAGGCAAGTATCTGCACCATCTCAGCGGACCGATCTAATTACTGTATGGGTGGATGGTGGAACAAATCCCCTGTTATGAGTATCGGCATACCGCACAGGTTCCCCAGTCTGATTTTTCGGGCTCATCTCATCATTTATGTTGTTCATCCTCGGACTCTGACTATTATCGATGTGGTTGGGTTGTTGAATGATGTCTCTCATTTCTTGTTTTCACCACATCCTACCCCTCATGGATCATTGAGAGGTGATAGGGGCGGTTCCTTAGAGTAATGTTCATACCTCATCAATATTTAGGACGGGATGCTCACCACCCATGTAGAATGAGTAGTTATCTATGAACCATACCTCCCCTACTGGTTTTCCAGGAATTTTGGATGCCTTCAACAGACTGTGTTGCTTCCTGTTGTTCGAATAAGGGGAGAATGTCATCCTATGGTTCTCCGTCAATTGTGGATTATGATGATGCACTAAGGTGCTGCTAGAGATATTATCATTCCTAAAACCTTGGGGACCACCTTTTTATCTCTGGAGTATTCCCAACTATGGGTTGATTGTTACCCCGTGGGGATGTTGAAAGAACTAGTTCAGAGGGTATAGAAACCCTTGACCATTTCTTGTCTTGTTCCTACCCCAACAACAACACCACACATTTCCTTCATCGCGATAGGTGCAACGTACACACCTTCTACTTCTATCTCTTCAGCAACCAAGACGGATAAACCTCATGCTCCCACTTTCATGGTGAGAAGGTGCTTGATCCGTAATCAAAAGAATCTGGTAGGGGATTCATCAGTACAAACCATTTTGGTGGAGAGCAATTCAAATTACCCCCTCTTGTGGACATTGCCCAAGATCATGATGGGACAGGTACCATCCGAGCATCGATATTAATCCCAGAAACCACAATTAGTCATCCGCCTCCAGCTCTAGTAGTTGGGACATCTGAGGGAAAAGAGGGTTTCCCGCATTGGGTGACTATCCTTAGGTCCCTCCCCACTCCTACATCAATTTTTTCCACTAACAAACACATGGAGGTAGGGGAGGATCGAAGTGATGGTGCCGTGGAGAGAGACCAGGAAATATGTAAAGAGGAATGGATCCAGTTACGTTCTCTCACTAAAGAGACACCCCGGTACAATTTTTCCTATGAGGGTGACAATTTTTAGTGATTATTTTCTAAGCTAGGTTCTGACAGCTATCATTATCATCATGTTCACTTCCTTATTTACAAAATCGTCATTGATTGAGAAGACCTCTCCTCTTGTGAGGACAAGCTAGCCAGTTTTAATTATTCCCATCACCAGGTGGCAACCTTCCAAGATATTTTGGAGGAATTTGATCATCTGATGGTCGAGGAGGTGAAGGCTTGTGATTTGGTGGTAGCTCGAGATGAGGAGCTGCATGAGTGAAAAGCCCGCACATCTAGGTTGAGGGAGAAACTAGCCCCTTTGCATGCCAATCATGAAGTCATCTAGAAGAAAAGACGGGGCCTTAAAGCAATCCAGGAGCGGGTGAGCCTGACATTCAAAGTCAAAACGGAGGAAAGAAGATCTTTGGAACAAACAATTGATGGACCATGGAAATCACTCTCCATACTTTTGGAAAGTGAGAACCTGGATCTATTGTAGCTATGTCCCAAATTATGACATGTACCCTCCCCCTTTTTTTACTCTCAAGAGACTCTGAATTGGGGATGTTCCTCTATTTTTTATAAACCCGATGAAATAGATCTGGCTTTTAAATATCTCTTCTCTATATCTTCATGTCAGTATTATTTCAATAAAGTGTTAATTTTAAACCATGACTTGAAATCAGTAAATTGAGATAACCGAATTGAGCTCGAATTTTTGCCTGATCCAAGGGACTCAATGAACATAGTTCGACTATTGATGAGGTTTTATGGAACAAATCACAAACATTTGTGCCTTTTTCATTATAACCCTAATTTTTTCCTAATCCTACTTGATATGGGCTTAGAGGATATAACTTTCATTTTTCTTAGGCCACCCTTTGTGGGGTTTTGAACTAACAAGATTTACTCCTTTTCTGATGGCTCAACGCATTTTTTTAGTAAACCAATACTCGACTTTTACCCAGATGTTCCTTCAGTGTATTTTACCTCTGGTGAGAATAACATCTTTTTTTTCTGGTAGTTCATAGTTGTTCCATTCAAACTTATTACTGATGTTTTAGGTCGAACAACTTTGACCAAATTTAATGAGGTAAGGCCCTAGCTCGGGACCGTTAGTCGGGAATGTTATAGTATCCTTCAGACATGGGTTAGGGATTTTTCTTGACCCTAGATTTGTGGATTCTGGACATGCATGAGGCTCAAGAGATGCTTTAGGTGTACAAAGGTTGGAAAGGACACTCCTAGGAATGAATTTTCCTTTGATTGACAACTATTTTTGCGGGCGACATATGCAGAGCCACCGAGGCATGATATGCACAGTAAATGAAAGGTGTCCCCATGACACTGGACTTTCATTCCTAATGGCCTGGTGGGATTTTCCACATTTTTGATTTATCTTGATGTTGGGATCCATAATAGGTGGATGGATTGATTAGTGTTTTTTGAGAACATTAGGAACATTCACATCAGCCTTGAGTGGGAAATTGTTCCCACACATTTATTACTTGTGTGAGGGAGAGTTGGAAAGTGTTTAGTTCAGTTAAGAGTTTTTTCTATGTCAGGGGAACTTGGGAAGAAGAAGGTACATAAGCTGTCATCTAGGAGTTTTCCAAATCTTTGGATGTGACAAGATGAGAATTTCATTTGAACGTACGGAGGATGGAAAAGACTCTCTTGGAGACAAAGTTTCCTTTCATTGATGTCCATTTTTATAGGAGATGTATGTAGAGCCACCAGGGCATGATATACATAATCAAGAAAAGGTATTCCCTGAACACTATCCATCCACCTCCAATGGCCTTTGAGGATTATAGAGATTGGTAACTTTCTGAATACGGTGTGTGACCTTCAACCCGGGGAGACCCTAATCACAAAAGGAGGCTTTTTAACGGAACTTCTTTAGGGAAACCTGGAAAAGAGTGGGGGAACTCTTCCTTTACATCTAGATATCCTTCCCGCATGCAGATATGATATCATTTAGAAACCTCAAAAGAGACCAAAGGTGAATCAGGACCATATGTTCTGATATATCTAGGATGTGTGAAAGGGTAAAAATGTAAACCATGACTTCGCAAGCCCTTGAATCAGTAGGGGTGGAACGAGGCTTGGAATTCATTGGGTATACTGAGATAGGAGAGGACTCTCCTAGGGATGAATTTACCTTCGATTGATAGCCATTTTTTGTGGGTAGAGTATGCATAGGCACTAGGGCATGATATGCATATTCAATCAAAGGTGTCCACATGGCACTGTCCTTCCTTACCAGATGGACTTGGAGGGTTATGGAGATTCAAGATAACTTAAAGAATGGTGTTTGGAATATAGCATAGGTATACCAGGAAATATTAGGGAAATTTGGGTTGTTATTTACTCATAGAATGGTGTCCCTTATATAGATATGACTCGTACACAGGGTGAGGTATTCATTCGATCTTTGAGATACTTGGTCATTTAACGTTAAATGGCCAGGACACGGGGTTACTCTAGGGGGAGGGAACTGTGACATTCCTTTTAGGGTCGTGCTTCTAGGACCAAATTCCTTGGAAATTTTTCCATAATGTCACGGTGGATCTGTTTCTAATATCCCTAATCTCACACAAGCTACGCTTAGTGTAAGAAACAAGGTATCACAAGGGTTTCATGTCACCATCTAAGAATAGTGAATTAAACATTAGGGATAAGTTTTTTGGCTAAATCCATTTATTTTTAGTTTAGCATTGTGCACTGAGGATGATTTTGGCCTTGCAGTTTAGCGTCGTGCAGTGAGGAAAATTTTGGCCTTGCGGTTTTGCGTCGTGCAGTGAGGAAAATTTTGGCCATGAAGTTTAACATTGTGCGGTGAATACAATTTTGGCCTTGTAGTTTAATGTTGTGTGGTGAGTATGATTTTGTCCATGCAATTTAATGTAATGTGGTGAGGATTATTTTGTCCCTATAGAGGTCTTCAAAAGTTTCAATTTAATTGCATTTAGGGTGTTCTGGCATTCCTTAGATGTGAGTGATGATAGAAGGTGTAAACCATAGTCCTGGGGGTGACTTGAATTAGGAGGGATGACATGGGGCTTGAAATCCATTGGGCATACTGAGGTAGGAGAGGAATCTCCTAGGGATGAATTTTCCTTTGATTGATGGATATTTTTGTGCGTGATGTATCCAGATCCACCAAGGCATGATATTCATAGCTAATCAAACGTGTCCATATGACACTGGCCTTCCATACCAGATGGCCTTGGATGAATATGAGGATTCAAGTTTTCCCAAGGTATGGAGTGTGACAGATGGGAAAGGTGTGCCTGAGAATGTGAGAATACCCAGACCATGACTAAATGTGACCTTCTTGGAGCTTCCACATAGGTTCAACCCACATAAGGGGGAAAAGGGGGAATTTTTTTTCTAGTGGTTGGGTTAGGATGTCGAATCCGAGCATCACTACGTATCCTGCGAGACCAGGAATCAAGACACACATAATTCTAGAAGTTCCTTACAAATGTTTGTTCGATGTGTTAGGGACACTTGAGGGAATTTTGGTTTTACTTGTTATGGGTTCCAGGTCTACCATACTTATCTATGGTTTACTTGTGTAAGAGAATCCCTACCACCAATCCTAAGCTCACATGAGTTATACTCGATGTGAGAAACAATGAGTGGTTAAAGAGTCTCCTTTGCTAGTGTGAGGTGACAGAGATTATGATGGGGGCATTTTATTTTCTTTCCTAGTGGGGCTAGTCCAGGATCAAAGATTGAGGCATCGCTATGTATCATGTTAGGGAAGGAATCAAGTTGTACATAGTTATGTGTGTGCCCCATACTAGTTTGGATTAGTCCAATGTGTAGGAGCATTTTCATTCTACCCATTTTGGTTTTTAGGTTTTCCATGTTTCCCCATAGTTAACCATTGTAGGAGAATCTCTATCACCATTCCTAAGCTCATGGGAGTTGTACTCGATGTGAGAAACAAGGAGTGATAAGGGTCTCTCATTTACGAATATGGGTAGATAGGGGGCATGATGGAGGAATTTTTTATGAGGACTGGGCCAAGATCGAAGATCAAGGCGTCTCTATGTATCCTGTGAGGGTAGGAATCAATTCATACGTAGTTTTGTGAAAGATCATGTAGTTTATTATCATGAAATTAAGACATTTTATGCTATGTAGTTAAACGTCTTACAACAAGGACATGTTTCTTATAGTTTAATGTCACGTGGAAAGGATGATGACTCATAGTTTAAGGTATTAGAGTTTGGACCATGACATGGGGGCCATTTTTTTGTTCCTCATAGTTTAAGGTCTTAGAGCTCGGACCTTAATGTTGGGGATTTTTTGTTACTCATAGTTTAAGGTCTTAGAGTTTGGACCATGACATAGGGAGAATTTTTTTTATGACTCATAGTTTAACATCATTGATATTAGACTTATGAAACGACTGGAAATTTTTATGACTCATAGTTTTGTTCGTAGAGTTTGGTCCAAGATATGGGAGAATTTTTTTATGACTCATAGTTTAATGTGGTAGAGCTTTGACTTCATCATTGGGGCATTTTTATTTGAATTATTTCTTCAAGAACTTCGCATTTTTGGGAGCCGTGATGAGATTTCTTTCCATTGATATCAGGGTGTATGCTGTATTGGAATAGACCCAATGTATGACATATGGTCCTTCCCACTTTGGTTTAAGATTTTTGGGATTCTTCCCTAGTATCATTGGAGTTTTTAGGACTAAGACCATTTCTCCTTCGAGGAAATATCTAAGGAGAACTTTTTTGTTGAAGGCTCGTGCAATCCGGTTTTGGTAGATTTCCAAATGGTGTAGAGTGTGCAACCTTTTTTTGTTTAACTGCTAAAATTAATCAAACCATCTCTAGGATTGATTGTCCATTGATAGTTGATCACAAATGGCCACATAAAGTGACGACACTTGGATTTCAATAGGTAACACCACCTCTGCCCCATATGCTAGTGAGTACAGGGTTGCCTGAGTGGTGGTGCAGGTCGTGGTCTAGTTGGCCAACAAAGCATGAATGAGCTTTTCTGGACGCGATTTCTTATCCTTGTTGACCATATTTTTAAGTATGTTGGACATAGTCTTATTTAAATCTTATATCTTCCCATTGGCCACCATGTGGTAGCGGGATGACTGGTTGGCCTTGATTCCATATTCCCGGTACAACTTATCCAGCTCGGCAGAGTAGAAGTTGGTGCCGTTGTCCATAATTATTGTAAGAGGGACACCAAATCTAGTGATGATGTTGGCCTTCACAAAGATGAAGAAGTTTTTCACCCCTAATTCCTTAAGGGGTATGGCTTCATCCCATTGAGAAAATAATTTGGTTGCTGTCAGTATGAACTTGAATTGTCTGGCTGTAGTGGAAGGATACAGTCCCATAACATCCATCCCATAGGTGATGAATGGCCAAGAGTATTTAGCCGCATGAAGCAACTCCAGGGGTCAGTGTATGAAATTAGCATGAACTTGGAAGGAATGGAACTTCTTAGTGAATATGGCACAATCCTGTATCACGGTGGGACATTAATACCCAAGCCTTTGGATTTGGTGAGAGAGCATGGTTACTGACTGGTGTTCTCCAAAAGCTCCAGCGTGTACTTATTTCAAGATGGTAGCAGTCTCTTCTCCATCAATTAACCTAAGAAGGAATCTTTCAAGGCCTCGTTTGTAGAGGACCTTCTATTGGTTCACCCCATTGTACATGTTAAAATTGACTACCCTCATTCGGACCTACTCCCTTTCATCCCTAACTAGTGGGA
This sequence comes from Viscum album, assembly GCA_963277665.1. Classification (NCBI taxonomy): domain Eukaryota; kingdom Viridiplantae; phylum Streptophyta; class Magnoliopsida; order Santalales; family Viscaceae; genus Viscum; species Viscum album. The sequence goes on along the minus strand of OY728123.1, from coordinate 1,939,768,231 downwards.
GTTCCCCGTTCCGAAGGTAATTTGTGATGGGTGTCATCCAACTATTGGTATGACCATAAGGATCAAGAATGGGGCTAATTTCATCAATTTCATCCATAATACTCTGGATGAATGGAAATACTGTCCAATGGTGAGCAATGTTAATGACTGTTTCATCCCGGTTGGGATCGGCCAAGGCTGTGGCTGCATTTTCCAAAGCATCTGCTTTAGCATTATGTGATCGGGGGATATGACTCAATGTTGGTTCTGATGGGAATTCTTCTATCAGTTCTCAAACATGGATCATCAAAGGAACCTGTACTTATTTCTTGATTTCATAGTCACCATTGAACTGTTTGATGACTATCTCTAAATCACCCTTTATTTTTAGGAGTTCGGCTTGCACCTGGAGTGCCAACTCCAGGCCTACGATGAGGGCCTGGTAATCCACTTTATTGTTCATACACCCTTCAAAAATTAGGAATAAGTAAGGAAAGATAGCCTTTTTGGGAGATACAAGTACGACTCCCAACCTCACTTTTTTGAGCTTGGGATCCTCTATCATTTTCCCTGTCAGGCTTCGGGAAGCACCGTCAAAGTAAATTTCCCATATCTGGGGGTTCTCCTAGGCGAAAAACAATTCTTCATCTGGAAGTTTGGTATCTAATGGTACCGTCTTATCTGATGGGTGATCGGCCCAGAATTCTGCTAACACCTGGCCTTTTATGGCCTTCTAGGGAACATACCATATGTCAAACTATTACCCAATTATCTCCCATTGTGATAGGCACCCATTTAGCATGGTACAGTTGAGGATATACTTGAGTAGGTTGCAATGAGAGACCAGGTGGACCTCATAGTGCTGCAGGTAATGCCTAAGCTTCTGAACTGTGAAGATTAGGTCCATAAAGTTTTTTTTTCAATCATCGAATACTGATTTTCGGCATCAATCATTGTCCAGATGAGGTAGTAGAGGTTTTTCTCACTATTAGAATCATTATTCTGTGTGAGGAAGGATCCTAATGACTATTCCAAGGTTGTTACATATAAAATGAGTGTTCTACCCTTCACTAGTAACATGATCACTAGAAGGTGTTGGAGATATCTTTTGATGGTGTCAAGTGCTTCTCGACAATAGTTATCCCACTCATACGTAACTCCTTTCTTCATGAGCTTGGTGAAAGGTAAACATTTACCTACAAGGTTGGATATGAAGCATTGAATTTAAGAGAGGTTCCCCTAGATACCTCTCAACTCGGTGAGTTTTCAAGGTGGGGACATGACAAGAATGGCTTTCATCTTCTCGGGGTTGACATAGATGACACGATGGAGTATGGAGAAGCCGAGAAATTTCCCTAAGGTAATGCCAAAGAGCATTTCAGGGGATTCATCTTTAAACTATGTTGTCTCAATTTGTTGAAGACAATTTCTAGGTCGTTTAGGTGGTTCAAATGCTATCATGAATTAACCACCAGGTTTCTGACATAACACTCAACGAATTTTCCCAAAAAGGGATTGAAGATACGATGCATGGTGCACTGATATGTGGTGCCGACATTCTTTAAACTGAAGGGAATTACTTTATAACAGAACACCCCCTGAGGGGCCCTAAAAGAAATAGATTCTTTGTCTCCTCGGGCCATCAAGATTTGATTGTATCTAGAATAATCATCCATGAAGGAGAGGGATCCATATCTAGCTATTGCATTGATTAACAATTCTGTGATTGGGACTAGGAAGTTTTCTTTTTGAAAATTCCAATTAAGTTCCCTAAATTCAATGTATATTCTAATCTCTCTATTCTTTTTTTGATAGGGACTATGTTGGCCAACCAGATCGGATATTGGAACTCCTTTATAAAGTTGTCTTTGATTATTTTTTCTACTTTAGCCTCTATTTTAGTAGCATGCATCAGGTGGGTCTTTTTAGATGCCTTTTTATAACCACAATGATTTTATGGTAAGCCCAGATGATGGGTGGTGACTTCAAGATCAAGGCCTGGCATCTCTGTGTAATTCCAAGAAAACACATCTTGATTCTTCTTTAAGAAGGAGGTATATTCCTCCTGCTCCTAAACAGGAATGGATACACTAATTAAAGTGCGTCATGGGTTGTTTTCAGTTCCCAAATTTATCTCTTTAAGTTTATCGATGGTGGTAGAAATACCTTCTTCAAATGCAGAAGGGGAATCTTCAAGTTCTTATTCCTTCTCTTCTTCATCTTGATCATTTTCCATTTCTGACAGAGAAATGAATTTTTAGATAACTTCTCTAATATTGGGAAAGAAATTGTCTTCTGCCTTAGTGTGTGAGGCAAGGGCAGTTTGATTCCCCAAGGATAGGCCAGAAGCATCTTCGATAGGGCTTTTCTTGACAACATGGGAGTCAACCTGTTATTCTATGTCTTTGGACTTGGTGGTCGTAGCAGAGACCATACAGAGAACTAATTTTGTATCCGGGCTTGTACTTACACATTCCACTTGGTTGATGGGTAGTTAAAACTCCTCCCCAAGATGCTAGAAGGGGTCAGTAGAAGCTATCTCCAATCTATTCGAGGCATTAATCCAATCAACATCATCGGCTGAAAGATGTTTTTATTATGACTCATAAAACCCTACGTCTATGTAATGAAACTCACAGAACTCAAATGGGTATTTATCATCATGAAACATCCCAATTTTCCCATTAGTTAAATATTTAGTACACTGATGGTATGATGATGTAATTACAGCATGCTAATGTAGCCAAGGCCTCCCTAATAGAACATTAAAGGCCATACTCTACCACACCACCAAGAACTTAGAATCTAATATGAGATCTCCAAGTCAATTTTTAATCTTGATCCTTCCTAATGGATTCTACTCACTTTTTTCATATCCCAATAGAGCTATAGTGTAGGGTGTCAAGCTGTCTTCATCATATCCTAGTTGATAAAGTGTTCTCAGTAGAAGGAGGTTAACTCCAGAGATGTTTTTGATGAAAATCCTTCGAACATCAATTCCATTTATCTTGTCAGACACATATAAGGGTTCAATGTGCCCTTGCATGATAAAATATTCATCCCTGTCTGTGAAGGAGATGAAGACATGTCATTCATTGGGAATGGTATCCTCTCAGTAGAATTCATATGCTAATACTTTGTCGTTGAACTCCTAGGGACATAGCAAGTCTTTGATGAGTGCCTCCCTAAGATCTACGGAAAAAACACAACACGTCCAAGATTGAAATCTTTTCTGGTTCTGAAGCCAGCTTCTTTAAAATTTCACACTTCTTCTCTAAAGGATGGTGCTTATAGTCTTGGGGTTTCTCTTTCAAAGACACTTTAGGGGTTTGACCTTTGGATGTAGATGGTTTGGGCTCTATAACAGGAGCTGGCAGTGCTGCAGTCCTTTCTACGTTTGGCCAGACTGGTCTGCCATTATACCTTGGGCAGTTTAGTACTTGTCCTTCCCTGAATGGATACTCAAAGACAACTGGGCTTGGGTTTCCTTCGGTGGGGGAGAAGAAGCATTCCAGTTCTCATTGCGTCTGTCAGGGGGGGGGGGGGTCCTTCCATGGGTTTCTATGATGTTAACGATTTGACTTGTGGAGTGGCTAGGAATTTGACTCCTCCCACAGTCATGCCTTCCAGGAAACCTATGGCCCCTGTGGCCTCTTCCTCTGGCTCTCCAATTGGGCATGGGGGATTCGAGTTCGTGGCCATATTCTTCATTAGATAAGGGGTCCATCAAGTGAATGGAATTAACAGAGTTGAAGATCAGTTCTTGATCTAATACTGTTCCTATATGATTGCCTCCTTCTGATGGTACTATTTGGTAGGGTGGTGATTGTTTTACTATTTGGTGGGGTAGTTCCCGTTGTACCATGTCTGTTGGAATGAAGTTCAAAAGTGTAAATACTTACTTTGTCTTGGGTACCATCTCATATTCTTGATCTTACTTTCTACCCTTCTAGCCTTTATAGAATCGTAGGACTGAAGAGGATGGTTGTGCTATATTAGGAGCTTCTAGGGGAAAATTAGGTTGTTTCAACTATTCCAGGAGGATGTTGTGGACTCATTTGATGGTATTTCAGGTCATCCAATTGTCAAAAAATTTCTCCTTCTTGCTAGTGACTTTTTTCCACTCTTCTTCCCCTCTTGAGTCAGAGGTGGAAACTATGCCACTAGTGTTGGCGGTGGGCCCAACTTGACTTTCCCAGAATCCACCATCTTTTGTAGGAGATACTTGAAAACAAAGCATTCCTAGATGGTGTGTCCAAGTATCTGGTGATACAGACAATAATTTGGACGGTCGTCGAGACCCACTTCATCGGCTCACTTTTTCTCTAGAAGCTGGAGCATATTACAATTCATGGTAGCTATAAAATAGCTACGAACCTAGTTATCTCAGAACGAATAACCTCTATTTCTTAGTTCTTTGAACTAATTTCTTTTAGCAACCCATCACTCATCTTGATAATGTGGGGGAGGTTGTTGGAATCTAGGGGGTCTCACACAATTTGGTGGGGTCCTTGCAATTGGGGTTGGTGCCAGGGGTGGCTTAAGTATGACAGAAGTCACTTTTTCTTTACCCATTCTTTTCCCAGGGGTTGATGGGGCCACTTGGGACTAAAGGTTAGTCCTTTGAAAAGAGTATTCTATAATTTGGGATATGGTATAGAAGTCTCTAAACCCACTGGTGTACTTCACTAGGATGAGCAGAATTCACAATTCATCTCGAAGGTTATCAATGCACATGGAAAGCATCTCATACTGGGGGAGTGGCCATTTCAGAGAATATGGAAGTCCTTTCCATCCAGAAATATAATCTAAGACTCACTCATTCTTTCACTTCTTACAGTTCATGAGATCACTGACCATCATCTTGGGTAGCGTCAAACTATATTGGAAGAGAAACTATCACCAAAGTTCCTCCCAACCTATAATTGAATTAGCTGGAAGGCTAGTATACCATACAAAATCCGAGTCCTGTAGGATTCATATGAAACACCTGAGCTCTATAGCTTCTTGCTACTTTGGAGTTCCCATAATGGGGTCACAGTAAGAGGAACAACACATCAAATGCTACTCTGGGTCCCACGAGCCATTGAATACTAGGAATACGGGGTTCCTGAAGTTTGGTGGTGGTGGAACATTTCTCACCCACTTGGGGTAGGGTTTGAACTATGGTTGTATTAGAGTGATCCACCCTTCAATGGGTTCTAGTTAGGCTATCAGCTTCTCAGCAGTGTTTAAGAGACTTTGTTGCATATCTTGTTGGGAATGAGCTTGAGCTGGTGCGGTAGGATCAATGATTGGGCATGCCAACGCAATTGGAATTTGGGGTGGACGCCCAGCCGGGGGCATAATTTGTGGGTTTACCTGGGTATATTCTAGCTACATTCCCAGCAGGGGGAAGTCTTGATGTCCTTCTAGGGCCTGGTTGAATGGCCCTCCGAATTTGGCTTCATTCACTGGAATGAGTACTTGTGGTATGGGCACCTCTTCTGGGATCACCTATTAACATTACGCAGAGGGAACACATTCAGCGACATAACTGTTGTACCCCACACTCTTTGATTTTCATGATCACAATCACTTTCATATATGTTTAACTTTATTTTTAAGTGTTGTGGATGATAGGCAAAAGATTGCCAAAGGATTGGCCCAAGAATGGACAAGAAATGGACTGAAATTCAGTCCACCGGCCAACCGGTGTGATAGCACCGGCCAGCCGGTGGAACTGGCAGAGGGATTGCCCACTGCCAGGTTCCACCGGTCGACCGGTGGCTCTGTCACCGGTCGACCTGTGGCACCCAGCCCAAATAGTATTTGCTACTGTCTTTCCACCGGCCAGCCGGTGGCTCCTCCACCGGTCGACCGGTAGAGCCTGGATCAAGACTCTTCTTCTCTACCAAGGCACCGGCCAGCCGGTGGAGCTGTACCGGCCAGCCGGTAGCCCAGTCAAACTAGCCATTGGGTTTGACCAGTCAACCCTCTTTTGGCCTCCAACGGCTCCGAAGACCTCTCCAACGGCTCCGAAGCCTCCCCAAGGGTTCCATGCCTATAAATAAAGGCTAAGGAAGCCCCGGAAACTAACCGGAACTTAAATCAAGCCCAAGGACACCTTGTTGATCATTCGGCAATCCTCCGGCGAGACACCTCAAGGAACCCCAAGTGCTCCATCCAATTCCACATCCAAGAGAACCACCAAAGAAGCTTGGAAGCGGCCTTCAAACATCATCAATCAATCAAAGGCGCCCAAGGCTTCTCCAATTACGGGTTTTATCGTATTTATCTTTTTGAGCTTTCAAATTGGGTTTGTGCCTACAAACCCCAACTCCTTTTCTATTCCTCCTTATTTTGGGTTTCACATCACCACTAAGGTGTGAAGAGGTTCACAAGCTTTTCCTTTAAAAATCTTGAGACATAGGTGAGCTATCCTTCACCTGTAAGAAGGATAGTGGGTTCTTGCTAAACCATTAAAAGCAAGTGGGTTCTTGCTTAACCACATAAAAGAAAGCTGTAATAGGTCCTAGTGCTACCTCAAAGCCTAGTGGGTTTCTTGCTAAAACCATTGAAAAGCAAGCGGTAGGAATCTCTCAACGGTTGAGTTGGGAGCGGAGACGTAGGCCGGGTTTTGGCCGAACTCCGTTATCAATTTCTTGTGTCTTGCCTCTTTACTTTCCGCTGCACTTTACTTTGATTTTTAATTTGTTAATCAATTTTTTAAAAGGCAATTCACCCCCCCTCTTGCCATCATTCCGTCTTTTCCTTGTTTTCTTCCGCCCAACAATTGGTATCAGAGGACGTATTTGAATAATTCCTTAACCGGTTTCAAATTAAAGATCCTATTTTTTTGATGGCTTCTACCGCTTCTTCCTCTCAATCCCCCGAAGGACATTCTTTGGATCGTGCTCCATTCTTTGATGGAGCCGATTATAGTTTTTGGAAAACCCGCATGTCAACTTTTCTTAAAAGCATTGGTTATCCAATTTATAGAATTGTTATGCATGGTTTTACGCTTTCCTCTCCCGATGAGTCTAAATGGACCCCCAATGATATTGCAAATTTTGAGCTTGATGGCAAAGCCATGAATGCTCTTCATTGTGGCTTAGACCGTAATGCTTTTAATCGTATTTCTTCTTGCTCTACTTCGCATGATATTTGGAAATTTTTAGAACTAACCTATGAAGGTACTAGCGAGGCTCCAAAGCAAGAATCCGATCAAAAGCAAGAACCCGATGCAAAATCCGTACCCAATTGCCCACTCCACAAGAAAAGGGCCAAGAAAAAGGAGAAGAAGAAGGCTTCAAAGGCAACATGGAGTGATAGCTCCACCTCTTCATTCTCCTCCTTCTCCTCGAGCGACCAAGGTAAAAAATGCCTAATGGAAAATCATGAGGTATCATCTTCCGACTCTTCCTCCTCTTGTTCTTCAAATTCCAATTCTTTAGATCATTTATCTTATGAGGAACTCCAACATGCTAGAGACCAATTAGAAAATGGTTTTCATGAGCTTTCATCAAAATTTGTTTCTTTGAAAAAGAATTTCAAAAAGCTTTCCTCCGAGAAAGACCAACTTCTCAAAGAGAAGGAGGAACTCACCCTTAAAATCCAAAATTTTCCAAATGTTGATTCTATGGAATCAACCATCAAAGATTTAAAAGAGACCCTAGCTAAGTTCACCCAAGGGGAACAAAATTTGAACAATCTCCTAGGTTCCCAACGAATTTCTAGGACCACTCAAGGACTTGGCTATACCAACCAAGCCTCCTCCTCCCATGCACCCACTGTTTTTGTAAGGGGGAGCTCTAGTTATAAATTTTGTAATTATTGTAAGAAACCCGGGCACCTTATTTATGAATGTAATTGTAAAAACGCCCGGTACGGTCAACCCAAGTCTATTTTCTTTTCCGATGAGTTTTATAGGAGAAGACCCGCTATGAGACAAGTTTGGATTGAAAAATCCCTTCTAGCGAGTCTCTCCGGGCCTAAAATCATCTCTTTTCAAAATCCCTCTCCCCGGTGACTTTTTGTTTTTATTTAGGGGGAGTTAGGATCTTTTAAGCTTTTTTGTGTATTCAAAATTTTTCCTTTCAATTTCAACACTTGGTTTTAAAACTCTCAATTTCAAATTTGGTTTCAAATTTCAAATTTCAATTCGAATTTTGATTCAAAACTTTCAATTCAAACTGTTATTCAATTTTCAATTCATTTTTCAATTCAATTTGTATTTACAATTTTCATTTCAAATTCTCATATCTAGTTTTTCAAACCCATTCCCTCAATCAAGTTTTATGCCCCACGCTATTTTGATAATCACAAAGGGGGAGAAATTTCTTGATTGATTGGGGGAGAATCTTTTCTCTCATGCTTAGTATTTATTTTCAATTTATCATTTAGGCATGCCTTTCATTTAAGTTTTTACATTGCTTTGATAAGTGATTGTGATCATCAAAATAGGGGGAGATTGTTGTACCCCACACTCTTTGATTTTCATGATCACAATCACTTTCATATATGTTTAACTTTGTTTTTAAGTGTTGTGGATGATAGGCAAAAGATTGCCAAAGGATTGGCCCAAGAATGGACAAGAAATGGACTGAAATTCAGTCCACCGGCCAACCGGTGTGATAGCACCGGCCAGCCGGTGGAACTGGCAGAGGGATTGCCCACTGCCAGGTTCCACCGGTCGACCGGTGGCTCTATCACCGGTCGACCTGTGGCACCCAGCCCAAATAGTATTTGCTGCTGTCTTGCCACCGGCCAGCCGGTGGCTCCTCCACCGGTCGACCGGTAGAGCCTGGATCAAGACTCTTCTTCTCTACCAAGGCACCGGCCAGCCGGTGGAGCTGTACCGGCCAGCCGGTAGCCCAGTCAAACTAGCCGTTGGGTTTGACCAGTCAACCCTCTTTTGGCCTCCAACGGCTCCGAAGACCTCTCCAACGGCTCCGAAGCCTCCCCAAGGGTTCCATGCCTATAAATAAAGGCTAAGGAAGCCCCGGAAACTAACCGGAACTTAAATCAAGCCCAAGGACACCTTGTTGATCATTCGGCAATCCTCCGGCGAGACACCTCAAGGAACCCCAAGTGCTCCATCCAATTCCACATCCAAGAGCACCACCAAAGAAGCTTGGAAGCGGCCTTCAAACATCATCAATCAATCAAAGGCGCCCAAGGCTTCTCCAATTACGGGTTTTATCGTATTTATCTTTTTGAGCTTTCAAATTGGGTTTGTGCCTACAAACCCCAACTCCTTTTCTATTCCTCCTTCTTTTGGGTTTCACATCACCACTAAGGTGTGAAGAGGTTCACAAGATTTTCCTTTAAAAAGCTTGAGACATAGGTGAGCTATCCTTCACCTGTAAGAAGGATAGTGGGTTCTTGCTAAACCATTAAAAGCAAGTGGGTTCTTGCTTAACCACATAAAAGCAAGCTGTAATAGGTCCTAGTGCTACCTCAAAGCCTAGTGGGTTTCTTGCTAAAACCATTGAAAAGCAAGCGGTAGGAATCTCTCAACGGTTGAGTTGGGAGCGGAGACGTAGGCCGGGTTTTGGCCGAACTCCGTTATCAATTTCTTGTGTCTTGCCTCTTTACTTTCCACTGCACTTTACTTTGATTTTTAATTTGTTAATCAATTTTTTAAAAGGCAATTCACCCCCCCTCTTGCCATCATTCCGTCTTTTCCTTGTTTTCTTCCGCCCAACAATAACTCCCTCGATGTAGCTTGACATTAATTCTTCTTAGATCTTTCATTTATTACTTCTACTTGGCGAACCTTTCTTCAAGGGTTAGGGACACTCTCTCATGGGGATGAGGAGACGGGTCATAGACGAACATGGATTTATTTTTCTCTTTTTTGGAGTTTCTCAGGGGGGTAATGTTATATTGACAAAGGGAACATCTAGATTTAGAACCACCCTATGGTTTTGGGTATACACACCATCAGGATAGGTTTGGAACACCTCTATAAGGGAACCATCTTCCTTTTAGTCTTCTCCCCCTGTGTCATTTCTTGTGAGATTTGTGGGGTTGATGCTCACCATGTTAACTGAATCATACCGCATTATGGGTGGTGTAATCGGTGCCTAATGGTAGAAAGACTTATTGCTCCCTTTATTGGACTTTCTACATCCATTCTATGGTATTCTTTGGACTTCTCAATGAATATTGACCCGAAGGGAGCCATAGTTTAACCTCGTAATGCACCTTTGTCTTAGAGGGTGTGAACCACGAGAAGGGGTGGAACAGGTAACTACTCTATCTACCATTCTTCCTAAACGGTGGAGGACAGACATCCTACGTGTGGATATTTGAGGTAAAAATGCCCCTAGACCTGTAGGCTAGGGTTGTTACCATTCTCTTGTCGATGCGCTACGGCCTGGATTTTTTGGTCTTATAGGGGAATTTTGACTTAAAAATACCCCAAACCTGTGGGTTGGGGTTGTTCCCATATTACAGAGGTAGCAACCACTACTTCCACCCTTTTGATTTCACGTACTCATGTGCGGGTGTAAGAAGAGTGTGGAATTGGGCCTATAAGGGGTCTATGGTCTTTTGAAGACATGAGAACCACTTACTGGTTGGCTTCCCTTAGGTGGGAAGCCTGCTGGATGTTCCTGGTCACCTGACTTAGAAGTTTTTCAATGGTTTGATCTCTTCAGCCCTGAAACATTTGAGACTTACTCCAGGCTAGTTTTTGTTGAGTATACCATATTTCCTGGGTAGGGGTTTCATTTGATTGTTTCCTCTGGGTGATGAAATAGCATGATTTCATTTCCATTTGGGCTTGTTGGATGTGTCGTGGGGTGAAGTGTAAAGCTCCATGTTCTCCCCACCCCCGAATGGGAACTCCAGTCGGGGCGTTGCCAATAAGGTGACACAATTTATGCAGTGCACGGAGGTAAGCCAATTCAATGTTCTCTTTCACCTTTATGATTGTGGATGCCTTGCCAATGGCAGGGCTTCCAAGTCGACCAGAGGGAAAATCTCCCCTATTGTGCTGACATGGTCCACGTACCCTTCGTAGGGGAGGAATTTTCTTTCATCTTTCAAAGAGTTGTTCATATATTAAAGTTAATGTCATGCATGCATTCACCATACAATTCTCCTGGTATGTCGAAGTGAGTAGTGGTCGTAGGCCAATACATCACTGGTATATTATCCCTAGCTAGTTATCTTCTCACAAGCAACATATCATGCTGTTGTTCTTTTGGAGGATCCTCTACTTGATATGAACATCTAGACTGCTTCTTGAGGATTTAGTTCCAAGAGATCGAGCTGGTGGGGGCCTTATCGATTTTTGAATACCACGGGGGTGTCTCAGAAGATGAGCATGGCCCTGGGCCATCCTCTGGTTGAGAAATGATATCGCTCATTATAGATGGTGTGTCCGATGTGTCTGACTCCTTTCTGAGCACCTCAGCATAGGAGGGATTTCTCACATTTGTTCCGACAAGGTGAGGACCTTCTTGACAGCATGTATTTTGGTTGCGAGGAGGACCTTCGCAAGTGGTGTTATGATGGAGAGGACTACCATCACAACTTGATGCCCGACCACGGGGATTTTCCTGACGGCATGTACCCTAGGGAGCACCTTCAGGATGGGTTGTAGCAAGGGGAGGACCTTCTTTCTACTTGACGTCACTGTGGGGAGGGACTTCACATCAACTATCATTGCTGGGAGGGCCTTAATAATGACTTTCATCATGGCGAGGACTACCATCATGACTTGATGTCTGACTACAGGGAGAAGAATATCTATAGTATATACCTTGGGGAGGACCATCAGGGTGGACAAAAGAAAGGGGAGGACCTTCTTGCTATCTGATCTTCAAGCCGAGGGAAGGGCTACCCCACTGCGCATCAGGAGATAAGCTCTCGTGATCGATCATTCTTGATCCAAAGAATATGCCCCCATGGGTGCTCTGTGAAGGACCTTTAGAGCTATTGGTGGAAACATTTCAGGGAGGACCTTTGCAACTACTATTGCCATTTCCATAATTTTTTAATGGAATGACAGGGTCTATATTATTTGTTGATATATGTTTGAGGGTGTCAAGAACCCCAACTTCCAGCAGAGTAGGATCATGTATGTGCTCTTCATTTTCTGGTTGCCTTTAGCACTTTTCATTTTTGGGTGCACTCTTATGAGTAACCGGGCCATATGCTATTGGTAATGGCCTTCATATATGGGTCCCTATCTTGTTGGGTCCCATGATGTCATCGGGATACGCTGATGAGCATCTTGAGTTTTGGCAGGGATATATGCCTGCCTTGGAGTGGCCACCACGTTAGACCAGCATCCCCCCAGTAAGAATGGGTATTTTTTCCTAATCCTGTTATCCTTATGTCATAGGATATTTCCATCACCCTCCCAAACGGGAGAAGGGATGAATAACTACTCCGGAGTGACTAAATAATTTTGCAATTCAATCATTTCGCTCGAGGAAATCGGGTCATGGGCCCGATTTATTGCCTTTTTCCACTGAGACAATGATATCCTGGCATGTTTGGAGGATATTTTCTGGAATTGACATCTGATCTTCCATCATGGAAAGGATGTGATGAGATACATCTTTTGCTGGAACGATTATGAAGACCCATTCCTATGTTGGAGCAGTATTTTGTGCCTGCTCCAATACTCCATAAGTTTCAAGTAGATACTGGCAGTTCTTCTATGCTGGGATAGAGGAACAAGCCTATCATAGATTTTCTTCTCCAATTTCCACCATTTTTGACTGGTGGTATTCATATTCATGAGCGGGGATTTTCATCCACTCACTTGCCACTATATTTATCTCACAGTCATTGTATACATCTATAGGAATTTGACTCTTCTTATATTTTCTTACCGCCCTATTTGGATGGTAGGCCTAGTATGAATAAATAGGTATTTGTGACTATGTATAGCCTATTGCAACCCTATTTTGATGGAAGGCTTGAAATACGTCATTTGGTGTTTGTGCATACATATAGTTGAGTGCCACCCTATTTGGATAGTGGGATTCTTGTGCATCAATAGGTATTTTTTCTTGTGTATAGCCAGTTGCCGCCTTGTTTTGGTGGAGGGATTGTTGCATGTCAGTAGATATTTTCATCTTCCTATAGCTTATCGCTCTGTCTTCATGGCAGGACCAACATGCATTAGAATAAACATGCATGTGCTCATATCACACCACCCTATTTTCGTGGTGGGCTTAAGTGCATAGGGAAGAGTTGTATGTATTCCTATTGACTGCCACCACGTTAGAACGACAGAGCTTCTCCTTAGGAACCAGGGTGACAACGTTTACCCAGTTATATATTCTCCACACATGGTGGGAAGCCTGAGGGCCCCAGGTCTCCTGGACTTTGGCAGGTGCCCTCAGTATAAGATCCTCCTCGGTAAGAGGAGGTCCGGTCATCTGGTGTCAGTGTCAACACTGTCTGGCTGGGGCCCATGGGTAGGGTCCCTGCGTAGTGGGGATGAAGTCGTAAGTATTGACTTCATATGCCTCCCTAATGTAAGGGAGGTAGTCGTTGTCACGTTCTAGGGATAGGCTCTCAAAACGGTTTGAGATGACCACCGAGGCTGCCATGTGCTGAGGTACCGACAGTGACTGAAGAGGCAACTGGTGGACCTTCGTAGACTAGAGGGATTGTCTTGTAGCCTCTAGCATGGGGAGAGTACCATTTTGGTGGTACTCTTTGATTAGTGCATTGGAAACCCATCTTTGAATATGCTGGGTAGGCAAAGGGGTCCTGGTCTTTGTTGATGCCTCAGCCAACCGCAGGATCACTAATGCAAGCATCTTCATGGATCGTGGGGATGTATTTTGGATCAAAGGTCACTCTTCAAGAACCTGCAATACATGTATGACATATAGACCACTAAACATCGTCAAAGTAGCATTACTTTAAACACATGCATAATTGGTGATTCAGCTTGGCTCCCTTCCCCTTTTCTTTTACTGTGAGGTGAAGGAGTCTAAATGGGGTGAGACTACCACATTGGTTAAGGATTCATGTTGGGTTCACCATTTTTGTTCCGCCTTTGAGGTGGCGCGTTTTGCGCATACTAGGGTAGACAAAATGGTCTGATGTGTAGTGTCCTTCTGTCTTTTATCATTGTGGGTAGAACCACCACCTTGGTTAAGGATTCACGTTAGGTTCACCATTTTTTCTACCTTTTAGGTGGAGCATTTTTCATGTTCTGGGGTGGAAAAAATGGTTTGATGTGTATTTTCCTTCCGTCTTTTATCATTGTGGGTAGAACCGCTACCTTGCCTAAGGATTCATGTCGGGTGCACCATTTTTGTTCTTCCTCTAAGGTGGTGCACTTTCAGGCAATGTGGATATGGCACAACGTGGATAATCACCTATCCCTTTTTCCACATGGAAGGGATATCATCGAATTTACCATTGCTTTTTTTTGACCCATTTAGCATCATTATCCTTTAAAGAAGGTTGAATTAACCCTGTGGGGAACTGTTGGTCCCAACAGGTGATTGTGTGGGGGTAAATCACTCATGTAATCGGTAATTCTTCGATATAACTTTATCATATGGTCTTCAACAGGTTTATTTGTGGAGCCAAGAATTCCCAATGACCTTGGTATCCATGATTCATGGACCTGTTTTCCAAAGGCAGGCTCTCATCAGCTAACAATTTGGCCAACGACACTTGAGGACTCCATTGGTTCATAGGATGTGAGGTCAGGCACACTTCACCCTTTCGGGGGAGGATTGTTGCCTATTCTGGGACTCTCTTATATATTTAAGTTGTGTTTATATGTTCTTTAATCCTTGGTTCATTCCCAAAGACTGTGTCCATGGGATAACCTCAGTTTGCAGGATCATCATAAGCATACATATACATTTGATGCTATGGAGGCGATGCTGTCTTAGCTATATTATAAGGCTCTCTAGAGTTTATCTTCATCCGGGGGGCAGAGGGTGACTTGATGTTGGGATAGGGCCCACAAGGAGGGCTTCTTACGTATCCTCAGGAGAGGAATCAGAACCCACATAGTTTGGATGGTATAGGGATTATGCATGGGAGCTTCCCATTTTTAGAAACATGATTGTGTGGTCCCTTTATGGATGAGAACCCTTTTGAGTTCAAGCCTTCTGGTAGGTGTCCTACGTATCCTGATTTGTTCAGGAATCAGAGTTCTCAAAGTTCAGGTGATGTGTGGGGCTTACGCATGGAAGATTCCCATTTTAGGGGGCATGGTTGGGTGGACCCTTTTGGAATGGGAACCATTTTGAGCTCGGTCCTTGAGGTAGGTGTCCTACGTATCTTGATTTGGATAGGAATCAGAGTTCCCTTAGTTAGGGAGTATGTGGATGTTGTAATCCTCACGAAACACTAATCCACTTGAGTCATGATCGGTGTGAGAAACAAGTTGATTTGAAAGTCTCAACAATGAACATGCCTCCTCCCTTGCTGGTGGGGGAGGGATAACCCATGGTGGAAGAGGCCGGGGTGAGGGCGTGTAGTGATGAACCTTTCCATGTGGAATGGAATTAAAGTTCATGCGTCCCTACCTCAAAATATTGGGGACTTACCTCAGTTGGAGGGCCCCAGAGCATGTTTTGCGAAGGGGAAGAATTTCATCCTCATCAAAGGGGAGAGAAAACAAAACCCCTTCGATTTATCTATATTCCTCATTAAATGTAAAATAAAGTGATCACCCTTAATCCTGGGAATGGGTAGGTTCATGTTGGTATCCCAAGGTTGGATTCCATGTTACTGCAGGGATATAGCCTTACAGGCATTCCCGAAGCTCGCACCTTTGTTGGGAAGGACTTTGTGACTCCGCTTACCATGGGTACGTAGACTCAATGGGGCGGGCTGATGCACTTGATGGCCTGATCATACGAGTTCAGTGGCTTTAGAGGAGGCTTTAGCCTATCACCAGAGAAATGGTTAGCAGAGGGATTATGGAGGACTAGATGGAAATGGAGGGGTGAGGTTGGAACTGGAGGGAATGATACCCGAAAACACCCGATTTCGCGTACTGATTTCTCATGCAGGATGGGGAAGGCTCCGCATACCGTAGCGGTATGCGGTAAGGATAGACATCCACGTACAGGTGTGGTACGTGGGAATGGGTATCACCAACTATATACCAAAGTGGTACGCGGCTCACCGTGCCTCTTTGAGTTATATCCGCATACTGATTGGGTGCGCAGTGCCGGGTTTAGTCCAAGTAGCGGTATGCTATGCGGAGCGCCATATTGAAGGAGGGTTAGGGGAATTACCATTCATGGGAAATTCATCCACGAGAAGTATTTGGTTTTTATTTCACCAGTTGGGTTTGTGGTTTTTATTATTATTATTAAATTCCCCATTTTTATGGTTTGTGGCTGGTTGTACCTGCGAAAGAAGTGGTTTGTGGTTCGTGCTTTGCTGATGAAACAATACGGAATCCAAAGTGCAACCTTTGAGTTTCCCTCAAGCTTTCATCTAATGTAGTTCCCTCTATCTATCTCCTCTATGCGTGCTTTTATTCTTCTACTATGATCCTTTTATAGAGCATCAGAGTGATCGTATCTACTGGGAACACATCACCATTTGTGGGGGACCATTGAAGCAATTTTCTAACCTATGGAAGACTCGGTCAACTTGGTTTTGTAGAGACTTTGGTTTGTGATAATGGTTTGTAGAAACCTTCTCGTCCGCTTAGTACGTGAACTGAGGGGTTCGCGGCTTGGTACCCAAAAGTTCTTTCACATAGAACTACTCAGGTTGACGCGGTTCGAGGTTTTCCCTACTCGCTGGCCATCATTTTGCGGGCCAGTGGTTCGCGGACCGTGCTGCATACCGGGCGGTTTTCGATCCATCATCTTCACATAACTTTCTTGGTTATGGTATGCAGTCCATTTGAAAACTTGAATTACTTCTTAAAAAAATACAACTCAATTTGAGTCCCTTCACTTTTATAAACTTATAGAAATGCTTAATTCCTTCTGCAAAGTGATTTAGGGGGTATTTCTTCTCGTTAGTGGAATTTTCAGGACCCTACACACACACACAATAATGCATATACATAAACATTGATAAAAATATATAAGTTCAAATATCACATATTAATGATACACCATTTATATTTATATAATTGTTTGAATTATTAATATATATATATATATATATCAATTTATTATATTTACATTAATTATATACATGCATTTTGTAATTAATGTATATAAATATGATGATTTTAAATATAGAAAATTAAGATATGTGTAAATAAATATTACAAAAATGATTAAATATATTTTTAAAAATATAAATGAATATATAATAATCAATGAATAAATAAAATTTAATAAATTACCTAAACAATAAAAAGTGAATGCATAACATTTACACTTACATGAACACATGAGAGACATACATATATATACACATACACATCTAGACACACATACACACACATATATATACATACACATACACATATATACATACAGTTATATATATGCATAAATTTTATATTATTTAATATCAATATAAATATACATTTAAACAAATATATTCATTTATATATTATATAATTATTTAAATAAAATATAAATATATTATATTTTTTTAATTATATACACATTTTGTAATTAATGTATATAAATAAACTATTAAACATTTTGACTAATATAAATTTGATATTTTTTGTATATATAAAATTATGAATATATGATTCATTTTTTATTAAAAGTTTTACAAATCAAATTTATATATTATATTTACATATATATACTTATTTAAATATTAATCTTATTTTAAAATATATAAATATTTATATATAAATTAAATTTCTCACTATGAACTTTATCGATGCTAGAAAAAAATGCTCATAAAGGTGAAACTTTTATCAGTGCTGAAAGAAGCACTAATAAATGGGGGACATTTATCAGCACTAGAAAAAAAACACTAAAAAATGGTACCCTTTTACAAGTACTTTTTTTATTACTGATAAAGGGTATCTTTATCAGTTCTTTTTATGAGTAATAATATATATCCCCTATTTAACAACATTTTTTTGTCTAGTGCTGTTAAAGGACAACGCTGTATATGGAACTATCTGTGGTAGTGGATATCTATTGAAAATTATATCAAAATATTTCATTATTGTCTTGATCTTCAATGAGGTTGGTACCATCATTTTCCTCTAATTGAATTTTCTTATGACAATTGTAAAGTTCTCTCACACTTCTTCACAATGTAGAACAATTGTGACTTTATTCCTTATTCCTCAACACATGAAAATTTTGTCATGATCATACACAAAACTAAGTGTACACTCTTTATATTATTATTCTCCTAATTGCATCGATGCTAGTACTCATCCTATACACACTATAAAACACACAAAGTTCTTCTCTTCCACTCCCTCTCTCTTGAATAACCAAATTGAAGTTTTCTATTAAATTTTTTGATATTCCATACTAGAAACCTATTTGATTTTATGTTGCACAAAAACTATATTTCCACCCTTTGAATATAAATTTTAAATTCATAACTAATCCAAGTAACTATCACCGGTTATTATTAACTTCTACTTTAACTTATCTCACTTCTTTATCAGTTTTAGTAACTATCCAAGTCATCATAGTGTAATTGTATGTATTGCGGTATGATTGAAGAATATTCCTTAACCACTTTTCAAATTTTTTATCACTTTGTGGTGTGATAATATTCTTCATAGTGTAAGACTTCTCTTCATCATCTCTAGGTCAGTATGAACACAATGTGATTCCATGAATTGTAGTATTATATATTAAACCATTTTAAAAAAACATAAATTTTAATTATCAAAGATTAAAATTGTAGTGTGACATAATCCCATGAGCCATACTTAATTCCATGAAATGATGTGTCCTTATCAACATGGTGTGATTATATCTTAAATCACAAAACTAGCTGCATGTATTTATTCATCCATGTCTAGAATCATGGAATTAATATTATCTTCATGACATAAATATAATTCTATAACACCTTGTATCATGATTTTTTCCTTCATAATATTTGATCCCTAAAATAATATGTTCATGTTAAGTCCCCAAGACACCCTAAGAAGGGGGGTGAATCTGGGTGCAATCGATTAAAACTCTTTACCACCCCTATAATTTTTTTCTCTTTTGAATCATTTTACCACTAAGGTAGGAACTTTATTCAATAAAATTCTATTTACTCAACCCCATTAAACTACCTCGGGTGAATATAAAAAATAAAACATGCAAGGAAAACACTAATTTATACTTGGTTCATGAAGACCGGGCGTAACGTCCATATTTTTTCTATATAAGACTTTGAAAAAAATTAAGGAGTATTTTTAGAGCCAGGTGCTAAGACGATGTAAGATTCTAAGGACTGATGATCCATGTATTGATATAATACAAATATTAAATATATTATATCAAGCACACATAATATTTTTTAAATAATGGAATAAATATCTAATAAAGTCTCAGATCATAAATCTAAGACCACCATTGATTCCATAACATGGGGTTTACCCTAGGAAAAATATAAGGTTGGTCGAAATCAGATATTAAGTGGAAGACGACCATTGGGAGTGTGTTGAATAAATAAATAAATAAATTTATTTAATTTATTTAGTAACCCTAAAACTATTCCATCCTTATAAATACCCTCTTATAGAGAATCACCATGGTTATCCACATAACCTTAGGAGAATTTTAGAGGAGGATCATTCATCATTGGCAGATCTGGAATAGAGGAAAATAATGATTGGACAGAGGTGAATTGAGAGGTTGGAACCAAATGCAGCAAATCATATTCTTCAATAGTGAACCCACTCTTCACCAACAATCAATCCATAAATTAAGGTAGGATTTTTTATTCTGTGGTTTAATTTTTTCCCTTAAAGAACATGAGTTGAATCCACTAACTGATCAATTCTTGGTTTGAACATATTTGTGGGCATGTGTTTATTATCCTAGGAAACTACTATAAATTGGGCTAAAGATAGTTCTAAAAAAGACTTTAATATCACTAAAAATCATTGCTATCCCAAGATCCATTAAAAGGGCCCCCCTTTATTAGTACAAGAAAAGTGATGATAAAGGGGGTCCTTTATCAGCACTAGAAATAACACTGACAAAGGCCATACTGCAACGATGTGCATTTAAAATTATAGCACACAAAAACAAATAATATAGGTATATGGAAAATTTATAATTTAATTGAAATAAAAATTACATCAAAAATATTAAAAAAATACTATATTGTAAAAATTTCAAACATTTTTTTTATAATTACATTAATAAATAAAATTTAAGACAAAAATTCAAAAAAAAATAAATTTTTTAATTGTCTTTGGCACCCAAAACCCTCTAAAAAAATACCGATCTTGGTATCAGTTTCCAACAATACCTCCCAAATTCGAGCAAAAGAATCCAACTATATAATAAAAAAAATATTATCTTAGTAATTCTGAAAAGAAATAAATTAAACATAAATATAAAACAATATATTAATAAAATGTCATTTTTAAACTAAAAACACATAATTTGAGTCATACTGGTCCCACCTTATATCAGATTAAGGTTAGACTAATTTTTAAATGTCAAAAATTATTTATTGATTGTTGTTATGATGTATCAAAATAATTTGAATGTGTTTTCCTATTTTTGAGTATGCTGTGCATGTTTTGAACTAAAATATCATTTTTAATCAAAAAACACACGATTTGAGTCATAATAGGAACACCGTGTATCAAATTAAGGTGTAGATAATTCCTACACATCATAAATTATTTATGGATCATTTTCCTAAAGTATCAAAATAATATGAATGTGTTTTCTCATTTTTGAGATTGTGACTTATTTTTTGAATTAAAATGTTATTTTTAAATAAAAACACACTTTGAGTCATTATGGTCACACCATGAATTGAATTGATGTGTTTTGGTTCATACACGCCAAAAATGACATAAGGATAATTTTCCTAAAGCATCAAAATAATCTGATGAATTTTCTTAGTTTTGAGTATGTCACATGGATTTTTACTAAAATGTAAATTTAAACTGAAAACACACACATTGATCCATATCATTCACATCATGTGTCAGTTTGATGTGAGATTGATTCCTATATGTCACAAATGACATATGAATCATATTCCTAAATTATGAATAAAATATGGGTGTTTTTTCTCAATTTTTAATGAGTGACACGCATATTCAATTAAAATGTCATTTTTAAACTCAAAGCTCAAAGTTTGAGTCATACTGAGCACACTATGTATCAGATATGCAGCTAATTCATTCACATCACAAATTACTTATGGATTTTTTCCTAAAGTATTAAAAATATATGAATGTTTTTAATCAATTTTGAGTATGTGATGTTTGTTTTGAACTAAAATGTTAATTTTAAATAAAAAGATACACTTGGAGTCATGTTGGTCACATGATTCTTCAGATTGACATGAAATTGATTCATAAAAATTGAAAATGACTTAAGGATATATTTCCTACTCTATCAAAAGAATCCCAATGTGTTTTCTCTATTTTGAGTATCACACATGGTTTTTTACTAACAAGTAAATTTAAACTAAAAACATGCACTTTGAGCCATATTTATCATATCATGTGTCTATTTGATGTGAGATTGATTCCTACACATAAAAAATGACTTATGAATATTTTTTATAAAGTATCAAGATGATAAAATCATGTTTTTTTTGTTTCCATTGAGTGACATATGTTTTAAGCTAAAATGATAATTTTTTAACTTATAATAGACACTTCGAGTCATATTGGGAACACTATGTATTAGATTGAGTTATGGCTGATTCCTACATATAAAAAATTATTTATGTATAATTCTCTCAATTTTAAAAATAATATGTATCTTCTTTATTATCTTTTAGTATGTGATGTGTGTTTTGAACTAAAATGTTAATTTTAAACTGAAAACTGGCACTTTGAGTCATACCAATCAAACCATGTGTCAGATTTATGTTCGATTGAGTCATATATTTCAAAAATGACTTAACAGTAATTTTTACAAAGTATTAAAATAATATTAATGTGTTTTATCAGTTCTGAGTATGTCACATTTATTTTTTACTAAAATGTCAGTTTAAACTGAAAACACACACATTTATTCTTACTAGTCACATCATGAGTTGATTTGATGTGTGACTAGTTCCCATACATCAAAAATGAATTATGAATCATTTTTCTTATGCATCAAGACAATTAAAGTGCATTTTATCATTTTTTAGTGAGTGACACACGTTTTAAACTAAAATTTCAATTTAAAACTGATAACACATAGTTTGAGTAATAAAAGAAACACTGCATACCAAATTGAGGTGCGGAAGATCCATACACATCAAAAATTATTTAAGGATAATTTTCCTAAATTATCAAAAGAATATAAATGTATTTACTCAGTTCCGAATAGGTGACTTGCATTTTGAACTAAAATGTAAATTTTAAATAAAAACACCCTTTTAGTCATACCAATCACACCATACTTCAGATTAATGTTTATTTGATTCTTACACATAAAAAATGACTTAAGGATTATTTTACTAAAGTATCAAAACAATATGAATGTGTTTTCTTAGTTTTGAGTATGTCACATGCCTTTTTTTTTATTAAAATGTGAATTTAAATTGAAAACATTCACTTTGAGTCATAATAGTCACATTATTTGTTGGATTGATGTATGAAAAATTATTAAATGTAAAAAATTACTTATGAATATTTTTCATCAATTATCAAGATAATCTAAGAAAGTTTTCTCAAATTTTTAGTGAGTGAAACATGTTTTGAACTAACATTTCAATTTTAAACCGATAACACATAGTTTGAGTCATATCGAGGACACCATGTATCATATTAAAGTGTGGATAATTCATATAAACTAAAAATGATTTATGGATTATTTTCCTAATGTATCAAAAAATATGAATGTTTTTTCTCAATTTTGAGTATGAAACTTATATTTTGAACTAAAATATTAATTTAAAATAAAAATATACATGGATTCATATCGGTCACACCGTGTGTTGGATTGATGTGATGTTTATTCCTATATATAAAAAACAGATTAAGGATAATTTTCCTAATTTATCAAAAACAATCTCAATATATGTTCTTATTTTTTAATATGTCACGTTACATTTTTACTAAAATTTCAATTTAAACTGAAGACATACACAATGAGTCATACCTATCACATCAAGTGTCTTTTTTGTGTGAGACTAATTCCTACACATAAAAATTACTTATGAATATTTTTTCTAATGTATTAAAGAAATATATGTGTTTTCTCTTAGTTTTCATTTAGTGATACACATTTTGACCTCAAATGTAATTTTTCAACTCACGAAAAACAATTTGAGTCATACCGGACACACCTTGTATCAGATTGTTATGTGGAAAATTCCTACACAACCAAAATTTTGTATGGATAATTTTACTAAAGTATAAAAATAATACGAATGTGTCTGATCATTTTTGAGTATGTGATGTGTGTTCTAAGCTAAAATGTCAATTTTAAATGAAAAGATACACTTAAAATTATACCGGTGACATGGTACGTCGGATGGATGCACAATTATTTCTTTTTGATCATAAATGAATTAAGGATATTTTTCATAAAGTATCAAAACAATATTAATGTATTTGATCAGTTTTGAGTATGTCATGTGTCTTTTTAACGTAAATGTAAATTTAAACTGAAAACATACACTTTGAGTCATACTGGTCACATCGTGTATCAGTTTGATGTGAGACCGATTCCTACACTTCAAAAATGACTTAAGAATCATTTTAATAAAGTTTAAATGTAGTATAGAAAATTTTATTCTATTTTCAATGAGTTACGCATGTTTTAAACTAAATTTTGAATTTTAAAATGATAACAAACACTTTGAGTCATATTGGGAACACCATGTATCGGATTGAGGTGTAGCTGATTCCTACACATCATAAATAATTTATGAATCATTATACTAAAGTATCAAAACAATATGAATGGGTTTTCTTGGTTTTATTGTTTTTTATTATTTGATTTGTGTTTTGAACTAAAATTTCAATTTAAAACGAAAACATGCGCTTTGAGTCTACTGGTAACACCATGCTTTGGATTTATGAGAAATTTATTCTTACACATCACAAATGAATCAAAGATCATTGTTCTAATGTATCAAAATAATATGAATGTATTTTATCATTTTTTGAGTGTGTGATGTGTGTTTTAAGCTAAAATATAAATTATTAACTAGAAAATATATACTTTGATTCGTACTTGACATACCTTGTATCAGATTGTGGTGAGGTTCATTCCTACACATCAAACCATTCCTTTTTATTATATAATGCATTCAATATTTGGGAAAATATAACAATATTTTTGTTTGATACATTTTAATGTTGAATCCATTGAAAAATAAAAAAAAGTGCATCATTATGAGAGAATCATCATTGTTGAGTGCATGATCTCTGTGTCACCTCTTCATGATGTCTGTATAAAATCTAACACCATGTATCTTGTCCATTATTTTCTAGAAAAATATATTTCCTCTTATGAATATGAGTATTTTCAACAGCCCTGGTAGTACTAAAAAAATAAAGGATTAATAATATTTTAAATGAAAGTGTAATTATCATTGGGAGTACCTCTTTGGGGAAGGTAGTTTGTTGATGAAATATTATATCATTCTATAAATTTCAAACTTAATAACCACAATTGTTTCCATTATTTTGTTCCAGGAACTAAAAAAACATTGAGAAAAATAAGTAATTTGTTTTGGTATATGTTTTTATAGTGGAATGTAATTATATATACGCTAATATATATCCATTTATAGAAGTCGGTGGGATTTTTGTGCGCATGGAATGTCCTCATTCCATGATTTTTATTATATTTAAACATTACCCTATCATAATATAATTTCCACTAAAACATAATATAGAGTTTATAAATTGATGTTTATTTATAAAATGTTACATGTAGTGTATTATAAATTGATAAAATTCACCATGTGTGGTTAGTTTGTTGGGTATCCATGCATTGAATCCAAAAAATAAATCTTTGGAGTATCCAAATTGACTATAATGAGTAACCAATAATTCCTAAAAAACCAAAAGTCCTAAGTAATAAAATTAATGAAATTATATTTTATATGGTAAAATTTTATAGTTTTACCCCTGTATTTTGGGTATCAAAAATTTCTTTTCATCTGTAAATATTCTTTCAAATTTTTTTTCCATTTTGTCTACTATTACTTCATATTTCTTTGGTTCTGATGATAATAGTTGTGTATAAGTTATGTGAGGACTAATGAGTCCAAATGTCTATTCATAAAATTTTTCCTTCAAATAGTATTGATATATACACCTTAAAAAAATTATGAATAGTATTTAGTCATAATTAACATATTAGACCGGCTATTGGATACAAAAATCATAAAAACACACCTCATGTATACATTTACAAACAATACTCCTAGCCATTCATATTTGAGGATTTCATTTACAATATTAAGACCAATATATTCTTTAATTTCCTCTTCATATATATGTTCTTCAAAATCAATTCAGGTCATATCACCACTTTCTAACATTGTGTCTGCATGAACCTTTAATGTTATAAAATGTTGAAGTTGAATGGGAAGGGTAAAGGTACTTTGTGAAGATCATTTAAATTGGTTGGTTGATCCTTTAGATTATTTTTATTTGACCTTACATTTCACACCTTCCCTTTGTCCATCTATAAAAACATTTACAAGCTTATGTATTTTTTCATTAATTGTTAAATGTTTTTCATAAAAAATAAATTTTAAATGAATACATCCATGTTGAAATGGATTTTTACAATATCTAACAACCATGACAAGAAATTTTTAATAGATTTATTAACTGTATAAATATATGCATCATCAAGTAGAACATGTATCTCCATACTCGACTTGTGAGCTACGTGAATCCCCACTCTCATATGAACTATCTTAATTTTGTTGTTGTGTAGAATAGATCCATGGATATTGTATATGGTTCCTCTCTAAATAAATATATGGGTGGGTATTTATAGATATAAATCACAATAATTTTCACCCTATATAATATCAGTACATGAAATGTATCAGTGTCCACCTAATTCACATTTCATAGAAACAATTATGACAATATTGATTACCTATTCTAATACATCTTTTTTAGGGGAATGGATTTCCTCAAAGATGGTGAGGGATAGTGGAGGGATATTCACATAGTGGCTATTTTTGTGTTTTTTCTTATCTTTGATTACTTCCTATACCATTTTCTAACAACTTTTACTACAAATTATGGTTTTCTTCTAGAGAATCTAATCATGCTTTGATATCTTCCATCTTCTTATCTTTTCTCCTTGTTTAATTATTTTCTCAAAATAATTTTGGGGTGACACCATAAAATCCACACCAATTATGTGGTTATACTATTTTGGCCACTTCAAGGACACTGATAGTAGTTTTTCATCTGGTATAGCTGATGATGATTCTTGTTCCTAAGTAGGATAAAAAATATATGAAAATAAGTAATAATTGTTTTTAATACAAATTTAAAGGATTTTTTTATTATTTCATACTTACACATGCTTCCCATACTTTTTGTGTTTCTTCATATATCAGCAACCTATATTTATTTACACATTCCACCATCTATATCACATGATGTGGGATGGAAGTGGCTTTGGATTTCAATTCATTAATATAAATAAAAACAAAGTAATATGATTATGTTTTTTTCTTATCACATAAAAGTATTACTATAGATTTAAAATAAATATGTGAAGCATACCCCATCCTTTATTTAATGTAAGGGTACATTGGTTTTGTTTCATGTTACTTATTTTCAGTACTTATTTATTTTTTCATAATTTAACAATTCTTAATCAAAGTGATTAATTCAAATATTTTAAAACAATGAACTACCATTAAAAATGTACCTGAAAATATTTCTCCTTATGATGGAAAATAAACATATCAAATGCTTGTTGGTTTATCAGGTGTGCATACATATATGGTGGGTGCAAGTTTATTTTCCCCTCATTATCTTTGAGATTATACTTTATAAGAATTTTCCGAAATATTTTCCTTTATATTGATAATTAATACAAATTTCAATCGGGAGTCATCTAATATAAATTCACTCTTCAAGGTATAATGATAAGTAAATTAACATTTCATTATTTTTGTTTTTTAGTAAAATAATTAAAGTATATAATAATTTTACCCTAATTTCTTCCCAAATTAACGACTTAAGCACATGCATAATATTATTCCATGAATCTAAATCAACCAAAATGTGCATTCAAGAAATTATCTTAATTGTACTACTGAACATGGCCTTATTGGGACGAACAGTATGGATTTGTCTATTCCATACAACCTCAAATTTTATTCCTTTATTTATCTCATTTATAATTTTTTTGACACCGTTACACTAATACACTCATATTTTTTTGGTACAAAGGTTGTTCACTGTCTACTATTTTCTTGGTTTCAACATCTTCAATATTTTATTCCTATGGATTGGTAGTATCAAAATTTATAGAATGTTGTTGTTCCTCTGCATTATGAGCATCAACATGTACAAAATTCATTATCTAAATAAGTATTTGAATATTTAATTTAGATTATGTAAATATAGTAGTGAACATATAATAATATGATGTAATGTAATGTAAATTAAAAAAAATATATAACCTAATTATTGGACTCTATTTTTTTAAAAGGTTGAAGGGATTTAACCCCTCTATCGAGTATCCAAATCCCCTCATTTTGGTTTCCTTTGACATAAAAGACCCCATATACATTGGAACCCTTGAGAAATTATTATGACATCCAAATGAAAGGGTAATCTTCAGTTGAATTCACATTTGAAACTTCAGTGGCTTTGGTCAATAAAAAAACAATTAACCACTTTGGGTTTGTAGGATCTGGAACATAAATAACTTGTACTACCTATTATTCCATTGTAAAAAGTTTGTCTTTTCACCCTTACTAAAATCCACTATTATGAATCCCAATTCATTTATTTTCATTTCATTCCTACTATCAACCCACTTGCAATGAAAAATTGTCGCTTGGAATGTTGTATAATCAAAATATAATATTTGTTTGATGATGCCAAAGTATGAAATATTCACATAAATTGGATTTTTTTGGTTCCAGATATATGAATCACTTCAACTATAAGTGTAAATCCATTATTTTTATGGTATTGTATCCACCATGTTCATTTTTATAGAACGTATAACCATTAATTACATTACCATTATAAGATAATACATTAATACTTGGTCCTCTAGCCAGCCATCGAAATTGTTTTAAAATTGAATCTAGAATTGTAGTTTACACCTTAATAATATTGTCTCAAAAACATAAAATAATATTTTGATTATGTGTATTTTATATAAAAATTCTAGTCGTTGATGGATTCAACTACCTAAGAATTATTATTTTTTGGTTTCAAAATATGGTGCAACCTCTAAACTATTATGAAAAACATAAAGGAGGGCCTAATATTTCTCCATATTAGTAATTGGGAAACCATATATTCTAAAAATTTATTCACCAAAAAGCCACCTAGTGTGATGGGATTTTTGTAGACCAATGCTTTCCACATAGAACAAGTAGTTAGTATATAATTAAATGGCTTCCTCAACAACATATCACTAAGCAATTCAACCTCATGATTGAATTCTATTTTTGACATATCCTTTCAAAATATTCATATATCATTCAATGGGGTAAATCAATCTATAATTCACTAGACCACATAGTTGAATCTATATTACCAAGTGAACCATCAAATGAACCATCATATTAAAGAATTTCAATGTGAAGAATATTTTCAATTCAAATAATATGATAGAAATTTCATTTTCCATAGTTGTCAATTTCACCAGCTTTATAACTTTACTGTATATAGCTTTGAAAATAAACCATAGCTTAGCTGATGTTTTAATAACATTCTTAGAAAAATGAAACGTAAATCTATAAACATTATATCTTGCATCAAAACATGAAAATCATGTGATTTCAAATCCTTTAACTATAAATCGGTCATTAACACGATATTCTTGATATATTATGAATAACCCTATATAAATCTAACATCATTCAAGAAGTTGAAAAACTAATATCTCTCTTTCCTGGAAAGAGTGTATGCAGTTGGAGAAAGAAAATTCCATTTTTCACTCTTCACTGGTGCAAACACTTTATATATCCCCATGACAATCATGTACAACCAAGACTTAATTCCATCATTTGTTTTCCTATGTGAATTTAGTAATGTTCCAATGAAAAAATCACATACATTTTTTTTCACAATCCTAACATCAATAAAATTCCTAACATACTAATAAATTCAGTATGGTAATTAAAAAATATATGATCTCTTTTTTAACCAGTTTTGTAAGGTTTTTCAATTGTTTTTACCAAAAGAAGTGTCCATAACTTTTACTTTCTCAAAGAATTGATCACCAATTTGTGGTTTCAACCTTTTATGTTCTTCCAAACTCCCATAGAATTATGTCTTCCAAGATCGGTACTTATGTTTCCAGGTTAGAAATATATGATGTCCTAGGAACATAGTCTTTAATTAATATTTCAAAATATTTTACTGTATACCTTATTCAAAAATGGGACACCCTTGAGTTCCTTTAAGGTTATATCCTATAAAATTTCTATTAGAAAGAAATTCATTTATCATCCCATACAATATGGCTCTCATTGTGAAATATTCATTTTTGTAAGAATAATATGATGTAACACCTGAATCCAACAATAATATCAAATCTTCAATCAATGGAGCCAAATAAATTCCTATATCATTACCCAATTGTTTTGGCCCTGATATAAATAGAGATAGCATAATTTATTTTCATTTCATGAATAAACATGGTGGAAATTTAGAATTTACCAACATAACTAACCATGTACTATGAGTGATTCTTTTAAAACCAAAAGGATTCACTCCCTCTGTAGATGGCGTAAGGTGAAGATTTGTTAGCTTGTTCCAAAATTTAGGACACGCATGATCAATTATGTTTCACTAAGGAGAGTCTGTTGGGTGATAACGTGTCACATATTTATATCTTATATCTTCATTCATGTAAATTGTCTTACAGTCTCCTCAATTTCATATAGGAGCCTAAAACTTAGAATGATTGGAAAGTACCATACAACTTTCATAGGACCTAATTAATCTTTCTTTTATAATGAATCACAACACTTTGGTCATTTTTAAGTGATTTTTAATCCTTACAAAATAGCATACAGTCATTTGAATAGAAATATATTCCTTCAGAGATCATGCCTATTGAATGTATCATTCATTTATTTTCATATGTTTGGAAATGAAGATCATTATCTTTTAGGAACATATAATTCAAGAGAGATAGTAGTTCAGTAAAACTATAATCACTGCAAATGTTGCTAAATTTTGAATTATATAGAATCAGTATGGTTGAAAATGATGTATATTTAGTAAAACTAGTACAAAATGGCATAATTTCTCAACTCTTTGACATCTCAAACATTTTTTGACAATCATTAATTTCATCTGCAACTATATTAACATTTCCTCAATATGATATTCATCATCATTCACACCTTTAATCATATCGTTGATACAATCTTCATCATTTTTCATACTTGTAATCATATCAGATTGACCATAAAACATAGTTTTATCCCAGTCGCTAGCTACATTCAGTTTTCACTATGTTTACTCCAACATTTATAACTTCAATTTGTTATGTAATAGATCAAGTGTTCTTATAACTCTTATAAACTAATTAGTCTTGAATAAAAATAGTATAAACCTAGAAAAGGGACTCGAGAAGGGTCATATACATTATATTTTTAAATATTGATGAACTCTTTCACCCCATCCTTATACTCTTTTTCATACAATTGGAATCTATCCATTTTCGATTCATATCTATCTAATTTGATTCAATAATAATAACATTTAACAAAATAAATAAATACATAGAAATTCTGAGCTTTGAAAACCATAAAAGGTAATTATTAAAGAATAATTTAAGCTACATGAAGTCATTATTACAAGATAATAAGACCCAAATGATGTTTATTGATATTGTTGTGTAGTGGTGGAAATCATTTAAGGAAAGGAATTCATGATATCTATAAAGTTACAAAAAATGTAATTAAATTTTCATCTATTGAAAAACACAGAGATCAAGGAAGGTTTTTGTAACCTTGTTAGGTGGGAGTACAACATGAGGGAGGATTTTATGTTTATTCATTTCTTCACTTGTAATATGGCGGTCTCGGTGGTGTTTTAGTGTGGGGATTCTTAGGATCCTAAGTTGATATTTTTTTAGATGATGAAAAAATGATAGGGCCAAATAAAATGGTCTTGAGAACCCAAAATTTTAAAAAACTATGGAATTTAAATCTAATGAAATTGAAGACTTGGGTTAGTGTTCTCAATCAATTGTAAAAACCAAAGAACAATATAATTTGGGTTTTAAAAATGATTCAAATTTTAGTAATTCATATGGCTAGGATGAAGCCTCAAAGAACAAAAATGAAAAATTAATATATAGAATCTATACTAAATTTTTTGAAACATATTTTAAAGAGTGTTCAAAAAGGAAAAGGGAATTATTAATATAACATTCCATTGAAGTGATTTAAATGTGGTTATATTGTAATTTTCATGACAAAATTTCCAAGTTTTTTAAAAAGGAAAGTGAAAATGAATATGATTTAACACGATGTTCACATAATAATAAAACTAAAAGGTTTAGATACCTAAATTTTATATCATAAATAATGGATAATAATTTTAAAAACTCAAAAACATACATTTATTATCTAAACTAGATGACAAGGAAAGTGGTGAATATGATAAGGAAGTTTAAACATTAATCAAATCATATCCAGGGTTGTTGATTTTAAAATTGAATGATGATGAATTCTATAGTGATAAAGATAATGGTGATGAAATTGATGAAAAATATCAAATGATGAGTTCCTAGTAGGATCAACAGATGTTCATGGAAATGAAAATATTAAAATTATTGTGGTTATTTTTTCTATTAATTTAGTAAAATGGGAATAATTGTTTGATTTCAATTCAAGAGAGTAGGAAAGATACCCAACACTTGGATTTTTTTAACTTATATTTGATGTTGGATCCAATATCTCACTCCAAAATTACATTGGGATGGAAAGAGTGGGAAATTTTGTGTGACCAATACTTTTTCGGTAGTGAAATGGAATTTATGATAAGTATTAGTCACCCAAAATTTCACACTTATTTCAAATGATAAGGTGATTCAAGTGATATCCAAGTGGTGTGTGATGGTGGTGTAATATTAGATATGAGAGGGATGTGACAAGTCATTCAAATCCAATGGGAAAATTAAAAACACCCAAAGAAGAACTAAAAATGATGAAATATTGGATAAAGGATAAGAAGTTACATACTATGGGATTTTGAAAGTATCGATTCATCCAAGGGATGGCGAGGGAGAGAACGCAGTGGTGAGGGAGAGTAACGGTGAGGGAGAGTCCTCAATGGTTGAGGATGTAGGGTGGAAAGGGAGAGAGCATAATGGTAAGGGGGAGTGTCGGTGAGGGTGCGTGGTGGTGAGGGGGAGTGAGGGAGAGTGCACGATGGAGAGGGTGGGGGAGTGGAAGTGAGGGAGAGAAGTATTGAGGGAATGTGGTGGAAAGGGAACATAATAGTGAGGGATAGTGAGGGAGAGTAAACAACAGTGAGGGAGAGCATGTGATGGTGAGGGAGGGAGGGTAGCGGTGAGGGAGAGTGGTGGCAAGGGAGAGAGACAATGAGGTTTAAGTTCCATGGGAGATTGAATGGTGTGAGAGAATTGGTTTGGTTATGGTAAGATTTATAAGATGAAAAATGGTTTTATCAGGGTGGGGATTGGTTGTGAATGGATGGGCAGACTCATCTAAAGCTAATGCTAAGCAAGAAAACTTCAGTCCCCCCAATGAAGTCCCTCATATCATGATGGGTCTTGGAAATTTCAATGTAAGGGAACACACTTCTCAGAATGAGGAAACTCATGCCTCAATGATAGGAATTTTTGTCTATAGTCTAGAAAAGAATGCCCAGGTTAATGCATTGGGTCCTGTTGGTGTCCAATAATACTCTATTGTGTAGGTTAAAATAAACCCTGTGATAGTTTATTAAGGATCCTCTTCTAGTGACATCGTTACATGGAATGGAAATAAGTATTTATTATAGGATATTAAATAATCTAGTTAATGGAATGTTAATGTAAAATCTATTACTCTAGTGAAACATGAGCAGTGTCATGAACATTCTAGTGAGAATATGGAATCTGATTAGGATTTCAATACTCAGGTTTCAATTACTATGCAATTGAATTGGGAGGACTTCCTAACTACCTGTTTTGATAGAAAAGGGAATAAAAATATTTTTGGTGACTCTTGTACATAGCCTAAACCTTATAAAGGTTCTATGACTAATATGGGGACTTTGAATTTTGTTCCCACTAGAGTTACTCATATGGTTGAGGATAAGAGGAAGGATGAGTTTGATGAAGCCAGACCTACTAAGGATATCTTAGATAGGAATGGGAAGGGTTGTAAATCATGGGATGATATTACACAGGAGCCCTCTGATGTCCAGATTCTTAGTACAGCTGTGACTCCATTGGAATCTTGTAAAAACAATTTTACACTTCTTGACATCTTAAAAAGGTCTAATAGTAATAATTTCTTCCATGAGGAATTTGGAAATTCTCATGGATCTCTCTTTATTGATGAGAAATCCTCAAGCAATGAGACTACCAAGTCAGTATTGGAGGGATTGAGTTCAGTGGAAGATCTAACCCCATCAAATGATAATAGTGATGAGACCTGGAAGCAGCCCATAACATGGAGGGGCCGTAATCCTAGTGGTAGGGGAAGTGGCCAATTCCATAGATGAGCCTTTTTTATTCCAAAGTGGTTTGTCACTTGCATACACTCCTCATCTCCCCATATACATTATTGTATTGCTATTTTCAAGAAATTTTGGAACCATGGGCTATAACCCATGGTTCACACCGTATTGGTATATTTATAAATACTTGTATATAATTATAAATATATTTATTATAATTTAATAATTATTTAAATATATAATTTTTTGTTTATAATTATATAAATATATCTATAAATATCTATATATAAATATATATAGTTATAAATATAAGAAATATATTTATTATAATTTATTATAATTATTTAAATATATATAATTTTATAAATATAGTAAATACACATTTATGAATATATTTATATATAAAAATATAAATGTATTTATTTATAAAAATTTATCTACAAATATATCTATTTATATATATATTTTAACATTATTAATGAATATATAATAAAAAATTAATGAATATTAAAAATTAATAAATAAAATGAAATAAATTAGAAAAATATTAAAAAGTGAATTCATAACATTTATGTGAATTATAGGTACATAAAAAATAAATAAAAAATAAATTAATAAATGATATTAATTATACAAAAAACAAAATTATTAAAAATGAATTATATTAACTATAAAAAATATTAATAATTAAATTAAATCGAATTAAATTAAATCAAATTAAATTGAACACGCACACATATATTCATGATGAATAGATTAAAATAAGTATATTTTAAACATTAATAAATATTAATAATGAGTAAATAGAGAAAATATTAAAAATGGAGAGATTAAAAAAGAATAAATAATATTAAATCAATAAACAAATTTGCGTACATAAATACATGTACACATGATTGACATGCATATGCACAAAAACACATCTACACACATACACACATACACACATACACATATATACACACATACTCATACATACACACCTTTATACATGTAAATATATATTAAATTATTTAATATCAATATAAATATATATTTAAATAATTATATTCATTTTTATATTATATTTTTATTTTTTAAAAATATTATTATATTATATTTATTTTAGTTATATACACATTTTTTAATTAATGTATATAAATAAACTATTAAAAACTATGACTAATGTAAATTTGATAATTTTTTATATTTAAAATTATGAAAATAATATTCATTTTTTATTAAAAGTTATACAAATCATATTTATATATTATATTTACATATATATACTTATTATAATTTAAATACTATTTAAAAAAATATAAATATTTATATATAAATTAAATTACTCACAACGACCTTTACTAGTGCTAAATAAAAAGCACTGATAAAGGTATCACTTTTGTCAGCTCTAAAAAAACACTAATAAATGTGTGATTTTTATCCATGCTAGGAAAAATAACTAGTAAAGGGTACTATTTTATTAGGTTTTTTTAGTACCGATAAATGTTGACTTTAACAGAATTTTTTGCAAGTGCTAATAAAAGTCCCTCCTTTATTAGTGCCTTCTGTCTAGCATTGATAAAGGTCAGCACCAAATATCATGCAATATGTGGTAGTGGGATTTGGTGAATTAAATTTTCGTTGACTATGGTCAATATTCATTTGTCATTCAAATGAAAATGTATTCAGTCATATATGAACATTGGTCAAGGTTTGTCCCTCGTATTTATGTTTTATGAATTTCTTTCCCCATTATTGGTGCATTCATCATCATTATTTCATTTGGTTGACGATTATATAAATACCTGATGGGAGATCATTGCGAAATCTATCTTTGGTGAATCAGATCTTTTCCAAGAGTTTGAGAGGGAGATTGACGACATGATTATGGTTCATAAAAACAAGAGATCAATTGAGTGTGAATTTGGAGAAACCCAATTATGTTTTGGCATGTAGCGATCATACGACTTGATAGGAGTCGATTTTCGAGTGGATCGACGACTGGAATCTAGCAAGCAGTGTTGGAAAGGAAAGGTTGACCATGAATCTAGGATCTAAAGTTTGATGAGAATCATAATTAATGGCGATGAAGTTTGGGTAGTGCTGATCCCCTGGGTTTGGTTGTACGGCGGTCTGGGATGTAGGGATGAGGTGGTAATGGTAGTCGGTAGTGCAGGGTGGTGGCGGTTGGTGGTGCAGCGCATAATAGCAACATCAGATGGAGTAGGGCACATCGGTGGCTGAGAGCTTTATGCAATGATTGGTAATAAAAAAAATTCTTTACCCCTTTTGTACGTGTGTTTGGGAATAAAGAGGATAAAAGAGAATGTAAAAAAACAATAATATTAATTACAATCATAATTATATTATTATTATTATTAAACCTTTTCTCGACGTAAATCCTCCATAAAACATTAGATTGGTGAGCCAAATATAGTATCATGACCCTAATATTGAGGTGCAATTTCAATACCAATATCGGGCATTTAATTTGGACTAGTGGCTCATTCCCATGAATCACAGTTCATAAGTAATATGGTAAAATGTGTATTTTTCACTGAGTATCCATTTTGGTCAAGTAAATAGCCTATATTGAGTGTTTTTTAGTGAGGATCGCAATGATGTGATATTTTTGTCTATTCATTGACATTTTTTATGTCATATCTATGACTTTATTATTTTTCCTGTCAGAATGATGATGTGACTCATCCATTTTTCAAGATTTTACCAGACTTTCACATAGGTAGTGCCAAGATTTGAGAGGGATGTTGTTTTACCCTATGTGAGATTCCATGTTCTCTTATTTGGGTAAGTTTGAGTCTTTATTATTCTTAGTTCAGTACTAGTATGAATTTGGGTGGGTCCCATTGAACCATTATAGTGTATACCGATATCGGTTGAGTGTGTTCCCTTGATCCATTCATATGATGGTACAATGTGACATTACGTTCTCAACATAGGATTGTGATCTCTTGCATGGGATGAGTCTCAAATAGAGTTTGTGGTGTTCCTATTTGTGACTTGGGGTGTGATCCTCTCTCATTATTGGGTAATCATAGGTAGGATCCATGGTATCAACATGAACACAATGCATAAGGTGTCAATCCTCTATCTAATAGGTTAATCTTGTAGATTCATTGCTATCATTGTACATATAATCCACTACTTAAGGGGTTATCCCATTTGGATTCATGGTGTCCCCCATCAGTCCTGGGTGGAGATACCCAAGGAGAATGACCACTCAGACAAACCTCATTAGTGAAAACATGGATCCTAGAGTAAGATCCCCCTGACAGGTGTTACCATGAATCCTCGAATGAGATTTGGTGGCTGGCTGTAGTTGATACCTACATGAGACTTGGAGACTTTTATGAGTATATTTGGATTTATCTTTGATTATCACTATGTCTCATATATTTATTGACATAAATGTGTATTGATGAGATGACTACTCTTAATGCTTTATGATTAGTGATTTCGGGGTTTACTACTAGGTATTATTATGCTCACCCCTTAATGGGATATTCACACACATGTCATTTCATTTGTAGATGAAAAAACTTTTTATGGAGTCCTTAGAGGACTAGGAGTTGGTGGATCATAGTTTGGGATAGATAGACTGAGATTCATACCAATATTTCCTTTGACAACAATCCCTAACTTCTGAGAATATTGGAATATATTTCCAATTTTGGTGGACTTGTATTTGTACCATTTTTATTCTTTCCAATACTTTTTTCATACTTTAATATAGGATAGATTTATGTATAAATTATTGGTATTAGTTGTTTTATTTTACATTTAAGAATTGTATGGTCTTGGAAATGTGTGTGTGCATACATGTACTTAGGATAAGGCCTCCCACGTTTTTGATATGCCTACTTAACATTGGTTGTAAGACCCTATCCTATTGAGGTGGGCTTGGGGTGTCACACTTGGTTTACCATTATCCAGGAGGGCCCTAGTGGGTTGGTTCATGACAGAGTGGTATCATTGCCTTATTCCATCTCATGACCGGAGTTTGGAGATTTTCTAGTAGTGAGGATATTTTTGGAAACTAGTGAAATAATGTTAAATTATTTCATGTCTTGATCTTAGGCTAGGGACTCCAGTGTTGGTAAGGCAGCTAATGTATCCATTCAGTTGGACTATAAAAACATGCTTATTGGATCAGCACATATAGATACTAGTTGTAGGGAAAACATTGGTACATGCATCATATAGATTTGGTTGTGGTTTCCATATCCTTTTTGAGTCATCTCTTTTAATATGAATATTAACCACGATACATTTTATTAACTTTATTGATTTATACATGAAGACAACTAGAAAGGATTTTGAGATAGTGTCTTGACAACGACCTATTCTATGATGAGACCTTATATCAGGGACCCATTCATGAGGTGTTTCCTCTAGACAGATGGAAAGTATTGTTTTTACATGTTGAGTAGTGCATGGACCCACCTCCAGTGGTCCAGGTAGGTGAAAATCCACATGTCGAGTAGTGTATGGCTCTAGAAGGATTTTACATGGTGTGAACTAGAATAGCGTGTTACGTGAGTTATATCAATAGCGACCACTTTGGTTTTGTGATGATCAGAACCCCCAAGTGGTGGAGGATCAACTCAAGGTGGTGATCTAGTTTTTCTGTCTTGTGAAGAACCCAAATGACTAGATTGGTGTTCTCATGACCTATCTTCTTCATAGAGTAGAAGTTGGTTCCATTGATACTGATAGATAACACACCTATTTTGATTGAAAATCACGAGTTACAAAGATATATATTACTTAGTATTTGTTGTGATCTAAACCCCCTTCATAGGTGGTATAGGAGAGACACAAGCCTGCGGGGAGATTTTCCTTCTTGGATGAGACCC
Source organism: Viscum album (assembly GCA_963277665.1). NCBI lineage: Eukaryota > Viridiplantae > Streptophyta > Magnoliopsida > Santalales > Viscaceae > Viscum > Viscum album. The sequence continues at coordinate 1,939,729,486 of OY728123.1, read as the reverse complement.
CTCCAGATGGTGGTCCTAGATGTGAGAATTATCCAAGGTGACATAGGGTGTTAATAGAACACTGTGTTGGGGATGTTTAATGTGGATTTATACATGAAATGAATAGGTAAACTTACCCCGCCAATATATGGTCTTGTGACATGATTTAAATCCATACGGGTGAGTTATTACAACCCAAAGTGGATAGTCATGAGTTGTGATGGATGAGTTCCTTTGACCTGTATGTTTAAGGTTTTTTTGGAAGGGATAAGGTTTCATAGAGAGCCTTGGTTGTGTTGAATGGGTGGATATGGTAAAGGATAGCTTCATGTGGTAGGATATTATGAATGGAATCTTAGAGTGTTGTTTGAGGTACGACATGTGTCTTCACTACACCAGTTGTAATTTTAGCATAGAGTTGTAAGCCACATTTCCCTTAATGTAACCCCTATAAAAGTCCTAGCAATACTAGTAGAGCCTTTTAGATAAACCCTTGTTTTGGAGGCTAATTTGGAGAGGACCAATAGTCAAAAAAATTTATTGATGGTTTGAACTGACTCTGGGAGGAGATAAAGTGTCACATGGAATATTTTCATAGGGATAGTGAGACCCTATGATGTTTTCCTTAATATGAACTATTTGATTACTATCCATGACCAGTTTATTTTTACCAGAGAGGGTTGTAGTGTACCTGAGTTAATGGGATGCGGTATTCAATCTTGGGAAATAAGGAATCCTAGATATAGAAGGATGATCTTGTGTATAGAAGGATAAAATGTATTTAATATCAACTGGCTTGTATGACCCTTGGAACAGTGAATACTATGTGTTTTTATCTTTCTACGTTGTTAGAGGAGTGGGAGGACATATTCCCTAAGTATTTTATAGACTTACCTCCCCATGAGAAGTTTTTTTTCTATATATAACTACACATAAGTACAAACTTATATTTTTTCTATTTTATTGGATGACCTTGTAGAGCTATGAGACATAAAGGTGAGATTAGAGGATCTATTGAGGTAGGGCTTCGTAAGACCCAATCTATTTTCCTAGGAATCATAGTGTTTTTTACCTTGGATGTGGTTAATAAATTAAGTCTAGGTGTGGTTTAAAATTACCTAAAATTGGTGATTTTTGAATAGGTTTATCCAGTATTCATGATCAATTACTTCTTTGACCAGTGGTTTGGGGTGAAGTTATTCTTGATGTTTGACCTTGGGATGGGTCATCACCAGCTCCAAGTTTGAGGGGTGGATATACTGAGAGTGGATTTAGGAAGCTATTTTGGTTTATTTGACTTCTTAGTGACACCCTCCATCAGTTGGATTTACCCAGTAGTTTTTGTGGGACTTATGAACTAGATTCTTTACTCTTATTGGATCGGTTCATAGTAGTCTTCTTTGATGACATTCTTGTGTAATCAATGTTAGTGGTGGAGCATGCGAAAAACTTGAGAGTAGTTCAAAAGATTCTCTGAGAGTAATATATTTATAGGGAGATCTTGTAGAGTATGTTATGGATTTAGGAGGTCTACTTTATGGGATATGTCTTCTGAGAAATGATAGTGAAATTGGACCCCATAGTGATTGGATCAATGCTATCTTGAGTACCATCCAAGGGCAGGGTTATGGTAGTAGATTCTTATAGTGATGTTTTCCATTCATTATTGTTGATCAGAGTGATGGAGAAATTAACCACTTTTTAGTTAACCCTAATGGGTGAGGGTGGTGTAATATACCTCTAATCGATGATTTTTACCCCTTTGATTCTTCAATGAGTAAGAGAGGCCCAACTTTTGGATATCGATTATGAGATCTTACACGACTAGATATCCACTGGACATCTTTTTGATGGATTTTATGAAGGAGGGGAGTCATAATCCATTTGAGTATGGATGATGACACTAGTCATGCTATGATATGGGATACTAAGGAGGTTTCTTTCACCTATAGTTACATCCGAGAGAGATGAGGTTATACCAAGATCCATTGGCATCAAGTTTGGTAACCATATATATTATAGATTTTTACTGATTTTAACTATTTATTTCTCACCTATCAATAGGATAATATGAATGTGCCCCAATTATAAGTGTAAATGGATGGTATTTTTTAGTTTTTGTATTGGATCTTCATCAATCAATGAGAGGTCACGACACTACCTAAGTGATCATCAACCGGCTAACTAAGTTTTTCATGACTTGACCCGATGAGTATCAAGCCACAACTACCCCAATCCCACATCTAATAGTCCAAGGGCTAGATATTAACAACAAGTAGGCATATCACTCAAATGGGAGGAATTTTTCAAATGTACCTATACAGATGCACACATCTCCAAGCCCCTACAATTCTAAAATGTAAAACAACTAATAACAATGCATGAATACTTCTATAATACCACAATCAGAGTGTGACATAAAGTATTGGAATGAATAAAAAAGGTCCAAATAAAATCTCAACCAAGTTTTATAAAATAAATTTCAACCTATTAAAAAGGAGGGGATTGCTATCAAATGAAACACTGGTATACACCTTGGTCTACCAATCCAACACTAAGACCCATCTTCTCCAAGTCCTCCAAGGACTCCATAAAAAGGGTTCTCATCCTCATAAGACATAGAAAGTTTAAGAAGATATCATGAAAGGGTGATTATAAAAATACCTAGAAGAACACCCTAAAAATACCAAACATAAAGCATCATGAGTTGTCAGCACATTATATGTAGGCATGTCAAACAAGATATGAGATATAATGATAACCAAGGATATGCTATATATACTAATAAATGAACTCGAGTCATAAAAATCCTCAACTACTACAATTAATAGATCCGTTGTGAGGCTTCAAGGTAATTATTGTACGAGAGATCTTAATCTATGATCCCTATTATCCATGATGTCAATAAATCAAGAGATATAAATCATTAGGTGTCACTAAACTGAGGGCACATCATCACTATCCCATAGGTCGTCCTCATACGAGAGAAACTGAACCCCTAGCTATAATTCCATTGATGACACTCATCCGAGAGGTCACTCTTGTTAGTTATAATGAAGAATAAGAGCATAGAAAACTGATAGGGTTTATCTGAGATACATACTCCATTGGACTAATACACCATCAGAAATATCATACCTCGATACACAACTAAGGGGTCAAAACCCTGGCATTCACTAGGGGGACACCAGACCCAACTAGAAATATCATCCTAGATTGGTAATTGATGCCTATATATTTGTTGTTCACTCTAATTAAAAAAACCATACCTATGGAAACTTGAAGGAAATAGGGAATTATCTAGGCCTATTGGAGGGATACATTCTCCAATTCTCTAAGTGGACTAGTTGAAGTGGACTGAGATGAATCATTCAACAATAGATAAACTATCCCCCATTGAAATGATCAATAGGAGGTTTTATAGGGGTTACATTATATGATGATAATAGGATACTATACCAAACCCTTATAGGAATAGAATAAGGGAACTCACTCAACCAATACTTGTCCATGGTATCTCAAATAAGATCAAAACAAATCCAAAATGAGAAGAAGGACTCTAACCTATCCTCAAAGTAGTATATGGAATTTACATATGGGTACATGATGTGTATTTTTGATCCTAGAACATTTCATGTATCACACTCACATGAAATGAATTTCAAAAAGTTTATGGTGTGTCCACCGAAGGCACATGGTGTGTAAGTGTCAATATGGGACTCGACGTGTTGTCTTCTCGTTCACATGTAAACTATGCCATGCCTATGTACTTGGTCATGCCTGAGTACATGGATCTTCTTGTGTACTCTATCCCACCCATGTAATTCCCAAGTAAAAGGCATGTGGGGCCACATGGACACCTGGGTGTGTATTCCCTATACACACTGATCCATCCACCACATGTTACTTGGTGTGTGGTTGGTACACATGACATGTAACACTACATGGAATCATAGGTGTTTAATCCCTATACATGCTGAGCTTGTCAGAAAAGGGTCACACAACATGTGACACATGTCACATGGCACATCATTATTATCCCTATGCAAAAACCTTAGCACTGCACAAAGAGGGATACACTGTGTGTGTTCTTCCAGACTACATACTGTGTAGTTAGGTTTTTCTCAAAAAATCATGGGATTTTACACACATATTCACCATTTCCTCAAGAATTACTTGGATCTACCTCCAAAATCACCTAAGAACATATATCTCTATTTTTATAAGCACATCCATCACTATCGGTCAGATTGAGGCCATTCTCACTGCTCGGGAAATGGTTGTAGTCACACCTCACCTCTACCGCACACCATACATGAACCATGGATATATAATCTAACTATAATCTCCCACCATATTCACACACTACAATCCCATCATCAATCCCAAAACTATATCCACTGAAATTATCCATTTTGAAAAAGATCGAATGAGAAACAATCACTTTCTGGGTATTCATTGAACTATCAAACAAAATAAATGTTGATTATGGTCACACATAAAATAGGGGGAGAAAACCAAGAAACATAAGAATTTGGAATGAAACCCAACTATAATTGGATTTTCCATGATCCATCACCATTAGAACGATGAATAAATATCCAACAATAAGCAACAGATTAATAATTATCCCCCAAATCCCAGATAGGCAAACCCATACCCACAAAACGATTGATCCACCAATCAATGCCTTAGTCCATTGATTTTGAGTTCATATTAAGATAATAAAATGGGTATAAATCCACAAAGACCACATCCTAACTCAATTCGGATAAATAACTATTGAATAATGATTACCCATAATTGTCGTTGAAAATATCCATAAGCTCTGATGGCACAACGATCCACGATCACAATCTAATATGATGTTGTCCGCCAACGATACTCCATAGGCTAATATAAATTCATAGAGTTATGAGGATAACCACAAAAATTGGTCATAAAAACATATTTATAGATAAAAAACCAGTTTTCTACATCAAAATAATAAATAAAATAAAATAAAATATTTATTTCATTATTTTCCCCTGTGAAGGCTTTTAACCAAACACCCAATGTCGATAAAGATTTTGTTGCACCTAGGGTGAAATCCATGTTCTAAACTCAATGGTGGTATTAGATTTCTGATTCAAGAATCTGTTTGGGATTTATTATACATTTTCAAGAAAACTTCATGGATTTGATATTAATATATTTAATATTTTTTAAGTATTTATTCTAGGCTCGTCAGGCCTCATAATCTCACACCATCTTAGGCCTTGGCTCCAGAAATTCTCCAAGAAATATTACAAAGTATTAAAAAGAAAAAACTGAGACATTAAATTATTCCCCTCTTTAAATATTTTCATCCCTAAAAGGAACATACTAAACAAAAAGTTAGGGATACCGAGCTACCAACTATGTATCATAGTCCCCCGAGCTCCACCAATGATTTCTTATACTATCAACACACACCAAAGAAAAATAATTTCCGATGAAGGGTCTTTCTCTACCGATTCTCAACACTGTTAGGTCCTTTAAAATTAAAATCCACTCTCCTAGACCAGTATTCCCAGGTCAATATCATGAAAGGAGTTATGCACATACCTCCTCATTCATGATAAGTGAATAACACCAAAAAAACAAAAATACTATAGTCATGAGGTTATGAATCACACCACCTCGCTATCCAGACATAGTAGTAGGAAAAATAAAGGGACTAAGAATCCCTAGAGATAACCTACCGCTCAAGATACAACTATGAAACTCTTAAACTTTAAAGGCCTTCATCATTGGTCTTTAAAGAACTTCTAATGTTTCTGGGTAGTCCTCATCCACCCCTGGATGAACTGCACGCAAACAACCATAACTATCACCCAAACTAGGGCCCGAGTGCTATCACCTACTCGATCTTACTAATTTAATAGAGACATATAAGGTCTCTCATACATGGAATAAAAAAGGTTCTACACTGGGGTTGGAGTGGTAGTAATTTTGATACAAACTTCACTGATGGTAGATGATCCTCCCAACTATGGCTCAAAACCAACATGAAAACCCGAATCTTGTTTACTAGAACCTAAATAATCCAATTTACCAGGCCAGATAACTGGGGTAAAAAATTTTACTCAACTATAACCAAGTTCCCAAATACTTTCTCAATACTCTCCCTCATCGTGTCATGAAGTAAGCATCATAGTCTGTAAAGATTTTAAAGTGAATTCCATGAAGCCAGAATACCTCCCGCACATATAAGTATCCCAAAATCTTTAAAAATATCAATTAGACATCACCCTCAGACAAGTGTGACAATAAGAGTTTAGATAAAAAACCTTATACAACTCCCATGGTTACCCAAACAATTCTATGAGATCCCAGTACATCCCCACCACCACCATATATACTACAAAGGGAAAAAAACCCTTGGAACCTCCTTACATAATGTGACTAGTTTCATAGTCCATACTCAAACAATGATAATGATATTACCACCTTTGGAAATCCATCAGGAACATATCTAGTAGATATCTAGTCACACAAAATCTCATAATAAATATCCTTGAGTTGTACCTCCCTATATCTCTAAATAAACATAGGGGTAACAAATATCAACTATAGTTAAGCCACACCATCATCAAGTGTCTCACACAATCAAACTCAGATGTAGAGAACACATAGATGTCATCGAAGAAGGCTACCATAAACTGATCTAAGAAGGGTGAAGGATCCAGTCCATAAGTCTCATGATCAGGATGTAGCGTACAAATAACCAAAGGGTTTCACCATGAATTCAAAACTTCCAAAATGGATTGGGAGAGCCACTCCTGGTATATCCTACTCCAAAAATATAGATAGTGAAAATCTATCTCTATGTCAAACTTTGAGAAACACTTTTACCCAAACCATTGGTCTAAGAAACCAATGTTTCTCAGGAGTATAGACTCTTCCTCATGTCACCTGGTTCAAGTGGTACCAATTCACACCGAACCAAAATCACTAATTTCCCTCTTGGGTGAATAACCCTGACCTACCCAGGTGAACACATTGGGTCTTACAAAACTCATTTCTTTGTAAACTCTCAAACGTTCCTTCATCTTATGAAGCTTAGTGGGTATAATCTGATGTGAAATTGAAATAATTAAGGATTATCCCTGGTGATAGTTCTTGAAGAGTCCTAAATCTCGGTGAAAATATAATCTTGACACATACATAGGAAAGATTTTCTCATACAAAACTACCACTATAGGAAAAAATTATCATAGTGTCCACTTCTCTAAAGGAATCACTATCTACCTGATAAAAATTCGGTCATAAAATCATGCTCATGATCTCACCATGCTCTTCTTGGGATCACTCCTTGTCAAAGGATGAAAATATTTTCCCAATAATATGAAAACACTACCACACTAACTGGTGAAAAAAATAAGTGTGGATGGTTGGGAACTAGTCCATATTAAGGAAAATATCATAGGGAATCACTACCACTATAATGAGATTCCACGTAAGTCTCTCTCCTCCTGAAGTTAGGGAACACTATCAGTAGAAGCGTATAATCAACGACCCTCTCTACAGAAGCCTAAAAAATAAGGGTTGATTAAAATGGTTCCACAGGCATCACTAGTTCTCAAACATTGAATATGCTCTGGGATAAGTGGCTCATGACTACTTGTAGAAACTAAAAATCAGGCAGTGAGGACACAAATTGTACTTAGAAACAAACTTGAAGCCTCTATGATCTCATACTACTTAGAACTCATCCTTTACCTTTCCCACCTATTTACCACAACCAAGTATTTCTTTGACACCTTATCACATAAATAAAAACTCAAACACATATTTTAAAGGAACTCATCCACCACACCTGGACACTATTCTCTTTGGGTGGCACTAACTCACTCTTATGGTTTTTGGATCAAATCACAAGAACACATCTCTGTGGGGGAATTGTACCTATTACTTAAATGTACAATGTTTTGGAAAACATCCCCAAATTAAGGCTCTACCAACACCCCATGTCTCCTTGTAAAATATTCAAACACATGAGAAAAAATAGTGGTTCATACCTGTGTCTAATAGTATTACAAAAAAATAAAAGGGTCACAAATTGTACCTCAAAACACTCTAGAGAACTTGAGGTAAAAATAATCTAGCACCTACAACTATCCAATATTCTGACCACTAGCTTCCCAAGCCTAGAGTGGTCTACCCTGGGGTGGTGGTGGTGGTATCAAACCAAAGTGTCTTCTACCTCCCACTACTCCCCCAACTCCTCCTTCACATCTGATGCCCCGTATGACTCCTTTCTTATGCCTATGCATCATCCAAGGTGGTTCATAAACCATATCTCTAACTGCATCATAACAGGTAGTAAAATATCATGTGAGATTTCCACTCCCATCACATAGAAAAATCTCAACATCAGAGAACTGATTTATCCTCGTGGTCTCCAATGAAACCTTTTATTCCATGACTTATGTCACACACCTACTATTGGTGCGTCCTACCGACCCTATATCCCAGAAAATCCCTGCATCATAAGCTCATGATATGCACTTAGACCCTGTATATCATCATAAAACACTAAAATATCCATCAATGACTTAGTCTGACATGATGCATCCACCTGAACCACTAGAGGTGGGTCTATGAACTGATCAATAGGAGATAGCACCACCTGCTGAAAATCTTGAGGAAATACTATCTTAGGACCAACCCCCTTAAGGGAGACCTCATCACTTATTAGGTTGAACTCTCTACTCTACTGAGGAAACCTCACTGGCTTTCATTGTGAATACATCCTTAAAGAAGACATGACATACCGTGATAAATGATTATATATGGTGAGTTGACTCAAGAAGGACATGGAAACCAAAAATCATTCATATATTAGGAATATACCAATGTTTTATCTAAAATAAGTGCCTATAGGTACCAAGTCAAAAAGTATATTATCAGAGTCCTGGTGAATGGATACATCGGCCACCACACCAACACTGGAGTCCCTGGCCTAAAATATTAACTAAAAACAATTAATAATATTGAAAAAATCATAAACCGATCCACGTCATGGGTTTAAATTCAAACCCTGACCTGAGTATAAACCACCTCTAATACCACTCTATCACAACCCGACCCAATGGGGCTTGAGCCGCAACTACCCCTAGCCCACATCCAATAGGATAGGGGTTGTATACTAGCACTGAGTAGGTATATCACACATATGGGAGTCATTTTCCAAATGTACTTGTACACACACACACAAACACCCAAACACACAGACATATCCAACCCAATAAATTCTAAAATGTAAAACAATTGATAACAATGAATTCATACATATATAACCCCCCAACCAGAGTATGACACAAAGTATTGGAATGAATAAAAAAGGCCAAGTACGAGCCCACTCACAAACCATAAAATAAAGTCAAACCTTCTGAGAATGAGGGGAATTATATCAAATGAAACACTAGTATATACCATAATATATCTATTCCACACTAAGATCCACTTACTCTTAGTCCTCCAAGGACTCCATAAAAAGGTTCATCATATGCATAATACATTACATGTATGGGTAGATCCCATACAAGGGTGAATATAACAATACCCAGTAGGACACACAAAAAAAAACGAACATAAGGCATTAAGAGTAGTCAACTCATCAAACATAGGTTTTTTAAACAAGATTTGAGACATAAAGAAAACTATGGATATCCAAGATATACTCATAAATGGATATGAGTCAAAAACGTTCTCAACCACTACTATCCATAGATCCACTATGAGGGTTCAAGGTAATGATCATCCAAGAGATCTTAATCCAGGAACCTTGAAATCTTGGATTTACTTCAACTAAGATATATGACTCTTTAGGTGTTTCTAAACTGATGGAACATCCCCACCATCCCAATGGTCATGCTCATCTAGGAAAAACCACTCCCCAAGATATAATTCCATTGATGAAACTCATACCATGGTTCATGATTATCATGTATATCCAAAAATAAGCACATAGTAAACTGAGAGGGTTCATCTGAAATGCACACTAATACCCCATTAGAAATATTTGAACTTGATATACATTTTGGGGTCAACACCATAGGGATCACTGGGGGGACACAAGAACCTACTGGAAACATCCTCTTATATAGGATTTTGATGACTGTGTAAGTGTTGGTCACACCAATTCCACAAATCCTACCTAAGGAATCATGAAGTAAATGTGGATTGCTTTAGGCCTTGATACATACTCCAAGCCACTGAGGGGTCTAGTTGAAGCAAACAGAGATGACTCACTCTAGAATAAGGGAACTCTCCCACACTTCACTGATGAACAAGAAGTTTTATAGGGGTCACCCTCTATGATGAAAATGGTATGATGCACCAAAACCTCATAGACATGGACCAAGGGAATACACTCAACTGATATTAGTCCAAGGAAGCTCACACAAACTCACAAAGAAGCTGAACTTAGAAGAAGGAGGACTCCAACTTGTCCTCAAAGGAGTATATGACATGTCCCTATGGGTACAAAACATGTCTCTACAATCCTAGAACTACATGCGTCTTAGACTCACATTACATGCACTTGGATATGTCTGAGTACATAGTGTGTAAGTGTCAATCTGGCACTCGGCTTGCCATCTTCCCATGCTCGTGTGCGCTAAGTTGTTCCCATGTACTTGGCTATATTTGAGTACACAGATCTACCTATGTACTTTATCCCACCCTTGTACTTACCAAGTACATAAAGTGTGGGGCCACATGGCCACCTGGGCATGTACTCTATGTTCATGCTGATCCATCCACCACATATTATACAACGTGTGGCTGGTACACACAATGTGTAACACTACATGGCCTATTGGCCATGTACTCCCTGTACACACTAAGTTGGTTGGAAAAGGGTCACATGACATCCAAAAAATGTCACATAGAATGTCATCCTTATCTCTATGAGAAAAATATACCACCATTTATAGATGGGTACATGGAGTGTATTCTTTCGGACTACATGACATGTAGTCATGTTTTTCTTATAACCTATGGGATTTTCCACACATCTTCAACTGAACCTCCTAATTTAATTAGATCTACCGCAAAAATCATTTAAGAAAATGTATTTCAATCCATCTAATCTTTCCATTAATCATTGGATGGATTTCAGCCATTTTTATTTCTTGGTAAATGGTCATCATTGTGCCTCACTATTTCCGCATTCCATACATAAAATGGGGGTCTACAATATGACTTTGATCACCCAATGTTTTCACTTACCATGATCCCATCACTGATCTCAAAAATGGATTTGAAAAAATAATCTATTTTTCCAAATATTAAATATGAAATAATCGTTTTTTAGTCATTCATTGAAATGATGGACAAAATAAATGTCGACTTTGATCACACAGAGAACAGGGAGAGAAAACTATGAAACACAAGAATTGGTAATTAACCCCATCCATGTTTGGATTGTCCATGATTCGACATCGTTATAACGATGATCCAATATCCAACAATAACCAACATAATAATAATTGTCTCACAAATCCTGAATAAAAACACAAATACCCACAAAATGATCAATACATGAATCAATCCCCTAGTCTATTGATTTTCATTCATCATAGGTTAATAAAATGAGTATAAATCCACAAAAAAAATTCTCTTCATCAATTTGGATCATTCAATAATGAAGAAAAATCACACAACTTTTTCATTGACAAAATCCAAAAACTTCAATGTCATAATGATCTTCAATATTGATTCGATCTGATTTCATCCACAAATGATCCTTCAACAGCTACCCTAAATTATTAGGGTTATGAGGTTAACTTTGAAAATTGGTAATAACTATGTATTTATAGAAGAAAAATTAGGTTCCTTCATCAACATAATAAACAAATAAATTTAATTTATTTAATTTATTATTTTCACCCATGATGGATTTTAACCAAATGCCTAATATTGACAAAGATTAAGTCATTCATAGGGTATACCTCGTGTTTTGAACTCAATGGTGGTCTCATATTTCTATTCCAAGACTCTGTTAGGGAGTTATTACTTTTTTCAATAATTTTTTTGTGAGTGATATTAATATTTTTAACATTTTTAAAATATAAATTATAGCCTCACTTGGCCTCAGAATCTCACATTGTCTCAAATCCTGGCTCTGGAAATATTTTTAGAAATATTCCAAAGTCATAAATAGAAAAAATAAAGACATTAAGAATTTTTCCTACTTAGTAACCATTTGAGTCTGAAGATTAGTGGATAGTTTGGGATTATTGTGTGTGTATATGGTAATCTGAATTAATTTACTACCCTTAAAGATAATTACAAAACATTATGCACACTTTAATTTAGGATTTTGTAGAGGATATAGGAGGATTTGGGACTCAATTTTGGTGGGGAAATACTTTTCTAACCCAGGTAATTGACCTGGTAAGGTGGAACCTTAAGGTTATGGAAAACATGTTTTAGGATTGAATGATTGCTTTGGGATAGAGTTTGGAGGACCATCTACCATTGGTAGATTTTTTGTATCATAATAGCTACAAATCCACTGTTGGTGTAGCATGATTTGTTTCTAAATACAAGAGACCCTACAGGTCACCATTGTAATAGTTAGAACTAGTGGGAAAAAACAATTTTGGACCTAAAGTTAGTGCTAATAATGATTATAAAGGGTTCATTTCATCTATAGGTTGATGATGACTGCCCAATGGTGTTGGGAGTTTCTTCTGGTCTAATGACAGTGAACTTTGGCTTCAATAAAGATATTTTTTTGTTCTGAGAGATCTCTCTCATCGTGGATTTCTAGGATTTATCCAGGAAAGTAGGCTATATCTAGGGCCTATAGATCCCTTTTTCCAGCTACTATATTAGTTTATCAAGGTAGAAAATTTCTAGACCCTATGACCATAGTTATTCTTAGTACTTGGTGTTATCTACATGTCGCAGTAGGGGAGACAAGTGCATGACCTATTGCATGATTTCGGGTAGGATGAGCTGGTAATTGATTGTGGAGTTTCCTTTTTAAGGAGTTTAAGGGTCCCAATACTGTTTGATTTTTTACATAGAATACCCTTCATGATAAAGTGTTTCCCTTGGGTGTATGTTTGTTGATATTATGGGAACCATTAGGAGAGATCGTGGGAGTGATAATCCCAGCTAAGAGCTCAGTATCCTCACTTTTGAGTAGGTTTCCACTTTTCGGGGTGAAAATGTTACGCCTGGCCCTAGTTACCCAGAGTCAGTGCATTATTACATAACATTGGCATGATCACAAAAGATAAAGTCTCAGAAGAACAATTAGTTTAGTAGCCTTGGAAGTACTAGATACATTCATAAGGTTTACATTACATCATAAAATAGAAAACTACAAAAACATTGTTTCCATATACAACACTGAGATCCCATAGAATATCCCTACATGTCAGTCATAATATACTTCTTCGCATCCTGGAAAAAACAAAACATAGAAAGGGGTGAGCTGAGATGCTTAGTAAGGATAACAATATAGCAGAAGATTTCATAAATAATAAGAAACATTTAAGGCAATGTATAAAACAAAAACAAAAGCCTTTTCAACATAAACTTCATCATAATATGGCAAATATAAATCAAAATAAATCCATTTACATAATCACATGGATATTATGATACTCGAATAATCACATGCAATATCAATAGCTACTTTTATAATGATGGAATGCATAATGCCAGACTTTCATAACCACATAGTCAAGTTTTGCGCCAAGACTACAAATACGATTTTGTCAAGGCCTTGAGCCAAGATACTAGATTGTCTCATGAGACCTACCGATGCATCGAGGAGCTATATCGGGCTCCACTCGTCACCTACTAAGTCCAATGCATTCCTCATATGAAAAGGTTTAAACATAACATAAACATTCGTATTAAAAATAGCATACGAAATGTCAATAATTTACCCATAAACTATGAATGGTGTAAAAATAACACATCCACAATAAAAAATATCACAAAACCTTCAATACAATATGGAAGTTTTTTTATCATAATAAATCAACTTCAAATAAGCTTAAAATCCATCAAAGGATGTTGGCATAGATGAAATCAAAACATTTTTTTAGAGAAATATTACTTTATATTATGAATTCATTTAAGAAAACATTTATTTTGAAAATTTTCTTATAATCTTTTAAGGGAAGATTTGATGATTTTATAATGGCAAAAAATATCCGCACTCGCCGTATAAGTTAAAAAAACATTCTTACCTTAATTCTATCAAAAAGGTCATAAAGTGCATTATTTGGAAAATGAATGAAAGATTCCTTTAAAAACATATAAGGTAACATAAGGGTATAAATGAATTTAACCCATTGTCTATTAAATATTAATTTTTTTTTGAAATACATTTTTAAGAAACATGGATGTGGATGATAAATAGATCCCAGTAGATAATTACGTATAAACAACCTCAGATAATGAAGAGATTGTGAAATTAACCCTTACCTTGTAATTTTCCTTGGTCTAGGGTAGGTTATCCACCTGTATAATGGTGAAATAAGTTTTATTAAATTATACAAGAATCATATACATTAATATGATATCATATATGATCTTTTAACATTGCTTTGTTAACAATATCTTAGTATTATTGTCTTTTCGGGTGTTCACTAATTCATTTTACTTTATATACTTTGTTACATAAGTAATGTTTGTTATGGATAGGATTTATATTATTCATATTCAGAATGATATTAAGTATTTAAACATTATGTTTAATCATATAATGAAAATTAGTCTTGAATGGATACGATGGGGAATGAATCTCTTCGCGTTCATGGAGACGGTAATCTGTATGTACGCATGTGCGACAATATCATTCTTTTGATATTAAAATAATATATAATTGGATGTTATATCATATATACAGAATAATTATCATGTTATATTTATTATTTACATAAATTACACATCATTATTATACCCATCCAAATAATAATGTATTGAATAATAATCACACCACGACGTGGAGACGGTAAGCCGTACGTACGCACGTATGGTGACATGTCATTCAAAGGATGGATAGAATAATGAATATGGTTTTAACATATTTATAATAACATCACATTATATAGAAGATACTGTAGTTATTATTTTTTAATGGAAACAAAAAAGAAAGAGGAAGTGGAAGAAGAAAGGAACTTGAAAGAGGTGATGAAATATTTACCTCTTCTTCGGGTTCTTCCTTCTGATTTGATCAAAAGGGCTCCTTAGGATAGATTTTTGACTAAAGGAAGGCCTCTAGAATGAAGGGAGTATAGTTGATAGGGTATTTGGGTAGGTTTTGGCCGAGCCAAAATGCTTTTAAGGTGTGAATTAGAGATAAGGGGGTGTTCCCTTTTATAAGAGGGGTGAGGAAAACCTTAGGAAAAGCTTGAAATATTATTTTATAATAAAATCATTTTCGGTTTCTAATGGATCCAAAATGAATTATTTAAAGGATAAGGTGTATATGGGTCAAAAACCACTCAACTAATAGGTTTTAGATTGGGTTG
Organism: Viscum album; assembly: GCA_963277665.1. Taxonomy (NCBI): domain Eukaryota; kingdom Viridiplantae; phylum Streptophyta; class Magnoliopsida; order Santalales; family Viscaceae; genus Viscum; species Viscum album. Next base: position 1,939,713,977 of record OY728123.1, on the reverse strand, counting down.
GGTCACTATGTTAACCTTATCTTTTAGATTTAACTCTTAGTTAAATAGTTTTACATTTACCATGTCTCTTCGTATTTTTATATTATATGGTTAATAAACTTACTATATAATTCCAATAGAACCTAAAGTGGTTCATTAATGATACAAATATCATTATATAAGTCTTTTGGAGGAAACTTATATTTTTAGGAATAGAATATCAATTAATAATATAATATTTTTTTTAAAAAACTCTTTTATGTCAATTTCGACACTATTTGGTATTTTGTTTTTTCTGAATTCATAACAGCATTATTACTTCGGAAAAAATTCATCTAACCAACCCTAACATGTCATATTAACCTATAAAATTAGTTTAATTCATAAAAAGTCTCAAATTACATTTATTTGGATATTTATAATATCAATTATTTTAATATTTGATTAATTAAGTAATTATTGCATCATCATTGTGTCATAAATAAATTAAGTTATTTAATGTATAAAAATTGTAAATAAAATATAATTATATAGTAAATCTATTTATATTTATAATTAATATTTATAGTCTAATTTATCTTATGTGTAACCCTATATTAAAAATGTTTTAGTTATTAAACTTTGAATTTAACACTTTTAACTCTTCTTTGAATTGAATAATAATAAATCTCCTAATCTAATCCATGTGGACCTAAAATATAATATTTTATCCATAAGGTTGTTTTTGGTCGAATTAAACTTATACAATAGAATTAGGACATGTTTTAGGGTAATAATAATATCATTTTTACCCTTAATTACCCTATTTACTTTTAACCGTGGTAAATAAAAGTAAAAAGTTACTATTCACCAAAAATTATTCTCATCTTATTGAACCAAATTTTACTTAATGATATCAACTGTGTCTCTCGGAGTTTTGAAATTCAACTCATAGATGTGGTAAAATTAAGTTTTATGTAAATTCGCAAATTCTCCGAGGAGGTGGGTAAAAGACGATAAAAAGTTCAATAAAATTTTTATATATCTAAAATTTTTATAAACTGACTCCAATGAATTATATTGAAGTTATATAGGTATTGTGTATCTATTTTTACATAAAATAAATTTAAATAAAATAGATAATTATTTAAAGAAAAATTCAGTTTTAAACTTTAACCTAGTGTTTTTCACTATTCATCAAAAATTGAAAGTTTTCAGAAAAATACCAAAAATTCACCCTAAGATAATTTCGATATTCCGAATCCAAAAATGAAGTCCATTTTGAAAGTTAAAATTTATAAAATTTCAAAATGTGGTTATTACTATTCATAACGGCTAGTTTGATTGGTTGTGGTGTGTTAGAACTCGAAGTTGCGTACAACACACACTATTGTATTATTCAAAGAGAAGCGTACCGTGGAATATTAAGGTGTTACATTCTCCTCTCCTTCAAATAATCTCATCCTCAAAATTTATAAAATATTACTACATAAAAAGACTCGGCGTGTTCTTCATAACAAGTTCCTCGGGTTCCCACGTTGCCTCTTCCATCTTATGATTTCTCTATAGAACTTTTACCAGACGAGTTGTCCGGTTTCTCAACACTTATTCTCTTGTATCAAGAACCATGACAGGATCTTTGCAATAAGACAGATTGGGTTCCTGTTCTAATTCCTCATAGGTGAGTACATGTGTTGGGTCAGGCATGTATTTTCACAATAGTGATACATGGAATGCATCGTGAACTTTGGAAAGTCTTAGCGGCATTGCCAAACGGTTAGCTACAACCCCAATTCGCTCTAGAATTTCGAAAGTTCCGATGTACCTGGGAATCGATTTTCCCTTCTTATCGAAATGTATAACACCCTTCCATGAAGATACCTTCAAGAAAAAATGATCTCCTACCTAAAATTAAAAATCCTTCCTTCAGTTATCGGCATAGCTCTTCTTCCTACTTTGAGCTGCTTTGATGTGGGTTTGGATTACCTTTAACTTTTCCATCGTTTCCTCCACAAGTTCTGGGCCTACAAGTTTTCTTTCGCCAATATCATCCCTACAGGTTGGTGTGTGACATCTCTTTTCGTATAACACTTCATATGGTGCCATCTGAATACTTGAATGGAAGCTATTGTTATAGGAAAATTCTACCAAAGGTAAATATTAATCCCACATACCTTGAAAGTCAAGTGAGCATGATCTCAACATGTCTTCTAAGGTTTTAATAGTATGTTCTAATTGTCCATCAGTTTAGGGGTGGTAGGAAGTGCTCAAACGAAGTTTAGTATCCAGGGCTTTCTGAAGACTTTTCCAGAATCTTGATGTAAAACAGATATCAAGATCAGAAAAAATCAATAGTGGTACTCCATGAAGTCTTATAACTTCATTAATATATAGTCTTGCTAAATGTTTAAGTGGTAAATCTTCCCTTATAGCAAGAAAATATGCTGAATTGGTAAGACAATCAACAATGAACCATATTGCATCGTTCCTTATAGGAGTCTTTGGTAGTCCCATGAAAAAGTCCATCGTAATATTATCCCATTTCCACTTAGGTATGGGAAGAGGTTTCATGACTCCTCTAGGCTGTTTTCTTCCATCTTTCACTTATTGACAAACCATACATCCTGACACAAAATAAAAAATATCCCTCTTCATGTTTTCCCACAAAAAATGTTCCTTCAAATCTCTCTACATCTTAGTGCTACCAGGGTGTATAGAGAAATTAGAACTATGAGCATCATCCAACAATTACCTTTTTAGATCAGGTATATTGAGAACACAAAGTCTCTTTCCAAATTTCAAAATTCCATCTTCATATACGAAGTCACTGAATCTCCCATCATTCACAGCTTTAATCTTCTTTTGAAACTCCTCATCATCAACCTGAGAACTTTTTATCCTTTCTAGTAAAGATTGTTAGGAAACTATTTGAAAAAGTATTGATGTTTCACCTTCCATGGTTATTCCCATATCCATCTTTACTAGATACATGAAAATAGGATCCCTTTCAACTCTCATCTTGTTCAAAACTCCATGATCCTTTCTGCTCAAAGCATCTGCCACTTTATTTACCTTCTCTGGGTGGTAGTTCACAGTGCAATAATAATCTTTGAGTAGTTCAAGTCATCGTCTTTGCCTCATGTTGAGTTCTTTCTGTGAGAAAATATACTTCAAACTCTTGTGTTCGGTATATATCTCACATTTTTCACCATAGAGATAATGTCTCTATATATTCAAAGAAAACATTACAGCTGCTAACTCAAGATCAGGAGTAGGATAGTTTTTCTCATGAATTTTTAGCTGTCGTGATGCATATGCAATAACCCTATCATTCTGCATAATGACACAACCAAGTCCTTTTTTTAAATCATCACTTTAAATAACAAACCCATCATTCCCCGATGGTAGAGTCAATATAGAAGCATTGAATAATAATCTATTCAGTTCTTCAAAACATTATTCAAACTCTTTTTTTCAAACAAATTTAACCCCTTTTCGTGTGAGCTCTGTTAATGGGTTAGCCAACTGGGAAAATTTTTGGACGAAACGTCGATAATAAACTACTAAACCAAAAAAACTGTGTACCTCAGTTATACTCGTCAGTGCTGGACATTCTTGGATTTCCTTGGTCTTAGAAGTATAAATAGAGATTCCATCCTTAGAGAAATTATTTCCAAGAAAAGAAATCTCTTGAAGCCAGAATTCACATTTTCTAAACACCCCATATAATTCATGTCTTCTAAGAGTATTCAGGATAATGCACAAGTGATTTTCATCATCTTAATAGATTTTGGAGTATACCAAGATATCATCAATAAATACCACTACAAAGCCATCAAGATGTTCCTTGAAAACTCTATTCATTAGATCCAGGAAGACAGAGGGTGAATTAGTCAATCCAAAAGGCATTACTATAAACTCGTAATGCCAGTACCTGGTTCGAAATGTTGTTTTCAGAATGACTTCATTCTTCACACACAACTGATGATATCCATATCGAAGGTAAATATAGGAAAATTATTTAGCTCCATGAAGTGTGCCAAATAAATCATCAATGTGAGGTAGGGGATACTTGTACTTTATTTTTATAGAATCGATCTCCTTGTAGTCAATGCACAACCTCCTAGATCCATATTTCTTCTTAACAAAAAGGACAGAGGCTCCCCATAGAGAAACACTAGGGAGAATAAATCCATTATTACTCAATTACTCTATTTGTTTCTTTAGTTCCACTAATTCCATAGTGGTCATTCTATAAGGGGTCTTCGATATGGTCCTTGATCCAGGAATCAAATCAATGGAAAATTCAATTTCTCATTCTGGAGGATGTCCAGGTAAATCTTCTGGAAACACATCAACATATTCTTTCACAATCGACACATACTCTATTTGAACATTCCTTTCCTCACCCATAGTTATATTATTCTCTTCCTCCCCAATAATTAAATTTAGTTGAGTTACTGGGGGTGGATGTAGATAAGAATTAGGTGGTGACATTTCAGCTCTAAAGATAAGGTACTCCTTATCATCATCAAAAATAGTAACCTCCTTCTTCATACAATAAATTTTTGCATCATGGTCTGAAAGCCAATCCACACTAAGGATTATATCAAATTCAATCATGGGAATGAAGATGATATCAACAGATAAAGAACATTTGTATGACCTAATGGAGACTGATTCCCAACACTTTATTGCAATGGTACTTCCCTTAGGAGTTTTGACTAACAACTCCCTTGTTAAATCAAATTGTAAATATCTATTTTTCTTAGCAAAATGGGAAGATATAAAATAATGCAATGATATAGAATCAAATAAATCATTGGATAAACTTGAGGAAACCATTAAATTACCTACCACTACGTATTTTGGAGCTTCAACCTCAGCAGTAGTGATCGCATAAGCTTGGCCCTGATCCCTTGGACTTTTGTGAGGTAAGTTCCCCTGACGCTTAGGAAATTTCTTTGAATAATGCCCCCTTTCTCTACAATTGTAGCATTCAACATCGACAGCCTCTTTCTTCTACTTGAAATCACAATCTTGGTGGCCTTTTTCACCACACTTGTAACAGACTCCCATTCCATTCAGGCTAGTACCAGGGTGTTTCTTCCCAAATTTACTACAGGATAAATATTAAAATTTTCCATTCTTTCCCTTATTTCCATTTCAAAATTGTTCAGTAGATCTCTTCTTCTCTTTCTTTGATTTAAAGTCATAAGACTTAGAGAATTCTTTTTCTGTCTTGATAGCATAAGAGACAATATCTTCGTACGTTGAGAAGGATTGTGAGACTAATTATTGATGGAGAAATGGGTTTAACCCATAAAATAAACGATCAATATTACTTCTTGGGTTACATACATAATCTACAGCATGACTCACTAACCTTGTAAAGTTAGCTTCATACTTTGTGACATTCACATCCTCCTTTTTCTTTAGACTCAGAAATTGTCTTTCCATATCCACTCGATGGTCATGAGGAAAGTATTTTTCTAAGAAATTTTCTTTAAACTACATCTATTCCATATTTTTTACTTCATTATCTTCCTTTGTGTTTTGAATCAATGACCACCATTGATCAATATCTCCAGTGAGACGGTAAACTACCATGACAACTTTTCCCTTTCGCTACTCCCCAAGGCATGAAATATTTTTTCTAAGTAATTTATCCATTGCTCAGATACTAGTGAATTTGTACCCCCATTGAATGTTGGTGGTTTTTTCCTCATGAAGTGATCTAACATTGATCCTCCACGCTACATATCGGGGTGCTCTATACGGGTAAGGTTATTATTCATAACCTGAGTGAGTTGTCCTAGTATGGTGATAAGATGATCAGCACCAGTTGGTTCACCAGCTCCACTATTATTATCTTGAGTAGGAGGGAAATCCCTACATGGATTAATTGCTTTGATACGGTTTCCATTCCTTCCACTAGGCACCATTTCTAAACAATGGGATAAACTAGATTAGTTTATGATTTGAAATACATAATTCCAAACTTGTAAAACACTTAACATAAATTGAACAGTTTATGGATATAATCCATAATCATAAAAAATGTTTTATTTGAAGAAGTATATACTCATAAACCCCTAAAAATGGTTTTTCAAGAAAATGAGAATTATCCTAAGCCTATCCCCCGAGAGTGTCGTAACCAAGAGTGAAGGAAGTCCCTTTTTCATGCACCAGTTCCCATTCGAGTCTAGCTCAAAGTGGTGTTTTCAGGTTTTACCCCTAGGTACATCTATGCCAGAGCCGACTCTACCTACTCGTATCTAGAAAGGGATGTATTTCTTGGAAAACTCAAAAAATCTCTTAATACCAATATTTTAGGAAGTTCTTATATACTAATCCACAAAGTCAATCTTAGGGCTATGTTATCTAATTAGAGTTTATCTAAATCCAGTTTCCATGGTTTGTACAAAACTTCCTTTGATACCAACTGTAACAACCTAATCCTAGTTACCCAAAGTCAGTTCATTATTATATAACATTGGCATGATCACAAAAGATCAAGTCTCAGATGACTGATTAGTTTAGTTGCCTTGGAAGTTCTAGATACTTTCATAAGGTCTACATTACATCATAAAATAGAAAACTACAATGACATTGTTTCCATAGACAACACTGATATCCCATAGACTATCCCTATAGGTCATTCATAATATACTTCTTCGCATCTTGGGAAAAATAAAACATAAAAAGGGGTGATCTCAGATGCTCAGTAAGGATAAAAATATAATGGAATCTTTTATAAATAAGCACAAACATTTAAGGCAATGTATAAAACTAAAAAAAGGCTTTTTAATATAAATTTCATTATAATATGTAAAATATAAATCAAAATAATTCCATTTACTTACTAACATGGATATTCTACTAGTCTAATAATCACATGCAATATCAATAACCACTTTCATAATGATGGAATGCATAATGCCAGACTTTCATAACAACATAGTCAAGGCCTTGTGCCAAGACTACAAATAAGATTCTCTCAAGGCCTTGTTCCAAGATACTAGTTTGTCTCATGAGACCTACCGATGCATCGAGCAGCTATAGTGGGCTCCACCCTTCACTTAGTAAGTCAAATTCATTCCTCATATGAAAAGGTTTAAACATAACATAAACATTCTTATTAAAACTAGCATACAAAATGTCAATACTTTATCCATAAACTATTCATGGTGTAAAAATAAAACATCCATCATCAAACAAATCACAAAAAATTCAATACAATATGGATGTTTTGTATCATAATAAATCAACTTCAAATAAGCTTAAAATCCCTCAAAGGATGTTGACATAGATGAAATAAAAACATTTTTTTAGAGAAATATAACTTTCTATTTTGAAGTCATATAAGAAAAAATTTATTTTGAAAATATTCTTATAATATTTTAAGGGAAGCTTCAACAATGTTATAATGGAAGAAAATAGCTGCACCCATCGTATAAGTTAAAAAAATATTCTTACCTTAATTTTGTTGAAAAGGTCATAAAGTACCTTGTTTGGAAAACGACCGAAAGATTCTTTTCAAAACATATAATGTAAAATAAGGGTATAAATGAATTTAACCCATTTTCTATTAAATAGTAATTTTTTTTGAAATACATTTTTAAGAAACATGGATGTGGATGATAAAGAGATCCCAGTAGATAATTACGTATAAACAACCTCAGATAATGGAGATTCTGAAATTTACCCTTATCTTGTACTTTTCCTTGGTCGAGGGTTGGTTAACCTACTATATAATGGTTAAATAATTGTTATTAAATTATACAAGATTCATATACATTAATATGATATCATATATAATATTTTAACATATCTTTGTTAATAATATCTTAGAATTATCGTCGTTTAGGGTGTTAACTGATTCGTTTTCCTTTATATGATTTGTCATGTATGTAATGTTTTTGATGAATAGGATTTATATTATTTATATTCATAATTATATTAATCCTTTAAACATTATTTTTAATCATCTCATGAAAATTTTTCTTGAATGGATATGATGGTGAATTAATCTCATCGCGTTCGTGGAGACGATAATCCGTACGTACGCACGAGCGACAATATCATTCTTTTGATATTAAAATAATTTATAATTGGATGGTATATCATATATACATAATCATTATCATGTTATATTTATTATTTACATCAACTACACATCATTATTATACCCATCCAAATAATAATGTATTGAATAACAATTACACCACGACGTGGAGATGGTAAGCCGTATGTACGCACGTATGATGACATGTCATTCAAAGGATGGATAGAATAATGAATATGGTTGGAAAATATTTATAATAACATCACAGTATATATAAGATACTGGAGTTATTATTTTATAATGGAAACTACAAATAAAGAGGAAGTGGAAGAAGATAGGAACTTGAAAGAGGTGATGAAATATTTACCTCTTCTTCGAGTTCTTCCTTTTGATTTGATCAAAATGGTTCCTTAGGTTAACTTTATGACTAAATGAAGACCTCTAAGATTAAGTTAGGACAGTTTAGAGGGTATTTGGGTAGGGTTTTTCCAAGAAAAAAAGGCTTTGAAGGTGTGAATTAAAGAGAAGGGGGAGTGCACTTTTATAAGAGGGGTGAGGGGAACCTTAGGAAAAGCTAGAAATATTATTTTATAATAAAATAATTTTCGGTTTATAATGGCTCCAAAATGAATTATTTAAAGTTTGAGGTGGGGATGGGTAGAAAAACACTCAACCAATAGGTTTTAGACAGTTTTGGGTCACTATATTAACCTTATCTTTTAGATTTAACTCTTAGTTAAATAGTTTGACATTTACCATGTCTCTTTGTATTTTTATATTATATGGTTGATAAACTTACTATATACTTCCCAAAGAACCTGAAGTGGTTCATTAATGATACAAATATCATTATATATGTCTTTTGGCCAAACCTTATATTTTTAGGAATAGAATATCAATTAATAATATAATATTTTTTAAAAAAAACTCTTTTATGTCAATTTTGACAATATTTGGTATTTTGTTTTTTCTTAATAAATAACGGTATTATTACTTTGCAAAAATTCATCTTACCAACCCTAACATGTCATATTAATCTAGGAAATTAGTTTAATTCATAAAAATTCTCAAATTACATTTATTTGGATATTTAAAATATCAATTATTTTAATATTTTATTAATTAGGTAATTACTACATCATCGTTGTGTCACAAATAAATTAAATTATTTAATGTCTAAAAATTATAAATAAAATACCATTATGTAGGAAATATTTTTATATTTCTAACGAGTATTTATAGTCAAATTTATCTTATGTTTAATCTTATATTAAAAATGGTTTAGTTATTAAACATTGAATTTAACACTTTTAACTCTTCTTTGAATTAAATAATAATAAATGTCCTAATCTAATCCAAATGGACCTAAAGGATCATATTTTATTCCTAAAAGTTTTTTTGGTCGAATTAAACTTATCCAATAGAATTATAACATGTGTTAGGGTAATAATAATATCATTTTTACCCTTAATTTCCCTATTTACTTTTAACCGTGGTAAATAAAAGTAAAAAGTTACTATTCACCAAAGATTATTTTCACCTTATTGAACCACATTTTACTTACTGATATCAATTGTGTCTCTTTTATTTTTGAAATTCAACTCACAGAAGCGGTAAAATTAAGTTTTATGTAAATTTGCAAATGCTCTTAGGAGGTGGGTAAAAGACGGTAAAAAATTCAATAAAATTTTTATATATCTAAAATTATTATAAACTGAATCCAATGAATTAAATTGAACTTATATAGGTATTATGTATATATTTTGACCTAAAATAAATTTAAATAAAATAAATAATTATTTAAAAATAATTTGGTTTTAAACTATAACTCAATATTTTTCACTATTAATCAAAAATTGAAATTTTTCTGAAAAATACCAAAAATTCACCCTAAGCTAATTTTGATATTCTGAATCAAAAAATAAATTCAATTTTGAAAGATAAAATTTATAAAATTTAAAAAAGTGGGTATTACTATTCATAATGACTGGTTTTATTGGTTGTGGTGTGTTAGAACTCGAAGTTGCGTACAACACACACTATTGTATTATTCAAAGAGAAGTGTACCGTGGAAGCTTGGTGTGTTACAAAAAATACTTGAAGATGAGGAGAATATAACTTCCCTATTCTATCCTTGTAAGACATTGTAAAATATTAAGGAATATTTTCAAATCCAATCACTAAGATGGTGTTAGATTCTGAGGTTCTTTGATCTCTGGATTATTATAATAAAAATATTATATATATTATATCATATGCACATAGTTTTTCAGAAATAATGAAATAAATCTTGACAGGAGTCTCATATTGAAAATATAAAACCACATTTGATTCTAGAATATAGGGTTTTCCCTAGGCTCAATATAAGGTTGGTCATTGTCAGGCATTCTTTGGAAGGTGGACCTTAGCGGGTGCATTGAATAAAGAAATAAATTTAATTTATTTAATAACCCTAAACCTAATTACATCTTTATAAATACCCTCTTATTTAAAATATCCAAGGTATTCATATAACTCTGGTAATAAAATGAATTCATATAAATATTTTGGATACATTTATTTAATATTTAATCATTATTTATTGAATAATACAATAGTTTTTGGTTTGTTTTTGTAAGGAATAGGAATTCAAGAATCAAGGGAGTACATGCTATAAAAATCTAAAAAGTCACCATTACACAGTGAAGATATGAAGTAAATGATGTGTACACCTCGAGTAGAGAAACATCTAACTGAATTCCAAACTGTGACCCAAATTATAAGACATAAACCAAATACAATATGTGAATTCAGATTACACGTCGTGAAAGACTAAAATTTCAAACTTGATGAGGATACACTACATGAACTCAATACATGACATGCAAAGTTCAAAACATTATTGCTTCCGACGATTAATTTTTTAAAATTTGGTGATACAAGATCTTTGTGGATTTTTTTTTATTTTAATTACCCTTCATGAAAACTAATTACATTCCATGAAAGTTTTGATGAAAAAATCACTTAAATCATGTTCACGATGTGAATCAGTTACACATTGTGAACTGATCAGGGTCTATATATATTCAGCTACCTTAACATGAAAAGATATTTCAAATGCCTAACTTATTTTTCTCTATTATTATTCATCTATTTTATATTTTATTTTCCATTTGTTCTTATTTATTTATTTTTTATTATTTTATGCATTCTATTATTGTCACTTTTTATTCTGATAATCATTCATTTCTTGTTCTCTATTCTGACATATGAATCTAATCCCATTGTCTTGAAAATCCAATTTCCTATATTTTCTTCATTTTTTCTTCGTTAAATATAGCATTTGAATTTTTTCACATGATTTTAATTTTTTATTTCGTTATTTTATATTATTTATTCATTATGTCGAGTAAGTTTCTATTTCTTTTCTTTCATTTAATTCCATCATTCATGGTTAATCCTCTTCCGGTTAGGGGTCAATAATAGGGGTTTCTTTAAACCTACATAATATCTAAATCATAACTTGGTTACCCTATGAATATTAATTTGGTTTAAAACAATTTTCAATATTATTATTTTGAAACTAACATTTCTATAAGTGGTGAAAAACAAATTACCATGACCTAATTAGAGTTGAGCAGACTAGGACCAGTAGACTGTGATTCTTTCTGCCTAAATGATAATCTTTCTGCACTTAGGTTGCTGAATATCCCTAGGCCAAGGATTATTTTCCATGTTAGGTAGATCCAATTGGATAGAAAAAGATAAATTCTTGAATTTTTTCACCACTTTATAGCCTAAGTCATAGGTCTATCCCAAGATTGATTTAGGATTACTCTTTTTTCAATATTGTGAAATTGACCCTAAACCTTCTCCTTTATCTAATTTAAAACACAAAATACATAGTTTAGTAAACCCAAACCAATGTGGGAGATCATGAGGACTCCTTCAAATAGGTTATTTCCACTTGGTCTCTTTTTTATAAGTAGTATCTATGGGTTCAACCCTTGACTAACACTATGTTATGCATTTATACTCTAGTAAAGTATGGTAAATATAAATTCTAATCTGATCAATGCCCGTACATAATAAAAAATACCACGAGGGTGGATTTTTTTAGAGTCATTTTCAGGGATAGGTATGTTTTTTCATAGTTACATATGGTACTAACCTAGGATTACATCACCCCCACTCCACTCTTGTTTTTACTTATACTTTGTTTTACAATTTTCACTCAAGGACTAGAACCTACATCCAATTTTCTCTAGTTTAGTGCATATGATAGGGTCCTCTAACTAATTCAAGAGTCCTGGATGCACAATAACTGATTACTTTCAATACCAAGTATGATTTATCTATTTATACACACTGATGCTTTACAATGGTTGAACATAATGTTATTGTGCTGCCTCACTAGCCAAACCACCAAAATGGGGAACCTAAACTTCAGGTATAGAAACCAGCAATGCATGAGTGTACCATCATGGGTTATGGATTTAAATCCATTAATAGTGTTGAACCAATCATTTTACACCCTCCCATTTAGGTAAAATCATTTGAAATAAAACATGGACTCATCCATATGATCAAGAACATATGGCAGTTTAGTGGACTTCAAAGTGAAGATCCCCATGAGAACATTTCCTATTTCATCGAGGTTTGTGACACCTTTTAGAACCAATGAGTCTCCTCTAATTCCATCTGAATAAAAGTATTCTCTTTCTCATTACACGATAGATCCAAGGATTGGCTTAAAATTGAAGATCCTGAGTCCATCACAACTTAATAAGACCTATAAATGAAATTCCTCCGTAAATATTTCTCACAGATCCAAACATGAATGCTTAGAAATGAAATTAAAAATTTCAATCAGGTGGATATAGAATAAACTTGGGAAGCATGGGACTTCTTCAAGGATCTAACTCGGAAATTCCTACATCACAAATTCGATGTGGGGCTATAGTTGAAAACCTTTTACTAGGGACTCCAACCAGCTCCACACACTGTTGTTGATGCCACTGTTTAATGTGGGATAATGATAAAGACACCTAAAGTAGATAGAGTGTTATTACATGAAATTTACCATAATTATAGTTTTTTTTGGAAAAGTAAGAGAGGACCACCCATGTTTAGAATCCATAAAGTGGAAGGCAAAACCCACCTTTTAGCTCAGGTTGAAGCTCATACCAAGATGCTGGAATAATTTCTGGTGCCTACTTCATCACCACCCCTCCCACCCATGTCATGGAAATACAATATTGTGATATGTATAGAGTCCCACACCCATATTAGTAATTTTGAGCCAGAATAAAAGAAATGAAAATCCAACACTATAATTATGTTAATTATAATCAACAAAATCAATTGTTTTAGCAGCCCCATCTATACTAGTAATGGTATTATCAGTAAAGGAAAACTCAGTAGTTGTAGCAAAAAAAACCAAGGTTATTATAAACAGAGAAGTGTAAATGTTTCACCATGGAATCATGAACCATATAGGTACCCACATAAAGGTCCATATTCTAACTTTAGGAATAATTTCAATAACCTTTTTCATATAGATCTCAGTAGTTTCCACTTACTCAATAGCAAAAATTCTATAAATCTTTGTTAAAACCACCACAATAAACCCAACCTATGAAATATAATAATGAGAACCTACTATTGACCTTTATGTAGAAATAATATCATATTATTATAACCCAAGTGAATAAAATGCAGAACCAAAGGGATTCCCTGTGAAACCCTATTCATCACATTAGGAAAATGTCCCAAACCCTCTCAGACTAATTACCGGGTAAGCTATCCAGTAATACTAAGAAACATCCAAGAGAGGATACAATGTTTGGGTTCCTCAAGAGTGGAATGATGCTTGACTTTCATCAAACATGAATAGTTGAGGAAAATTAATAAAAAAATATTAAAAACGTGTGACAACCATTAGAAAGGTGGTAAATGATAACACCCAAAAAGCTAGTCAAGAAAAAGATCTAGAAGTAGTTCCAACTGAAAAATCTCTCAGATAGAAACATCATGAAATGGATGATGTTTATGTGGCACTGACACCTTATAATACCCCTCAACCCTTTCCAAAGAGAATGATACAGGCTAAAAGAGAGGGATATTATAAAAAAATTATAGAGATGTTTAAACAACTACACATTAACATTCCCTTGGGAGAATAAATTTATCAAATTACTACTAATGAAAGATTCTTAAAATACTTGATTTATAGTAAGATTAAAATGGAATATCTAGGAGTGATCACCTTAAATGAATAATACTCCACAATTTTTTAGTGCAAGCTCCCACTCAAAATACGAGACCCTGAAAGTTTCTTGATTCCATTCACTATAGGGACATGCAATTTTGAAAGAGACTTGTGTGATATTTATTAAAGTATCAATCTCATGATTATGAGTGTTTTAAAAATGTTAGGACTCAAATAATTGAAACCAGTGAGAGTGGAACACCAACTTGATGACCGCTCAGTCAAACACCCTCAAAGGTTGGAAAATTCATCTTTCCCACTGATTTCCTTATCCTGGATATGGAAGAATAAGGGGATATCCTCATCATTTATAGAGACCATTTCATACCATTGGGAAGTAAATAATTGATATAAACCAAGGAAGGATCATATTCACAGTTGGGGAAGAACAACTTGTGTTCAATTTTCTAAAATCTTCTAAGAAAAGAAGTAAGTAATTCGATTGTAAAGCCATCTTTCTTATTGAAAAGAAATATGTTCATATGAATAGTTAGTAGGGAAGAAAGAAACTAACACTAGTTGAAAATAGATACAGTGCTCAAAATAATGTGAATTAAACTAAACCTTTGATAAGGGATGTAATCCCACCATTCATACCATCTATTTCCAAGAACTATTCCACGAGTGGTGTGCACTTACTTTTTAAATCATATGAATGGAAGCATGTATAGATCAAGATAATAAATGAAGTGATAACTAAGAGGAAACCCAATGATAGATTAATTAGGTTAGATTCTAGTTTAATTAGGTTTAATAAACAACAAATATGGTTTAGAGGTTTGTACTTTGATTATTTTTAAACATAAAATTTAAATTTTCAAAAAAAAAATTCACATCATGTAAAGACAATACACTACATGAATATGTTGTATTCAAAAGAATTAAAATCCTAAGAATTACACATCATGAATTATTTAAATGATGTGAAAATATCAAGGTGTCTTTAAAATCCATGAACCCTAGGTTCACATAACCTCCCCCCCTCTAACCCTCAGCCTCCCCTCTCTAGTGGACCGATGATCACTGAAATCTCTCCCTTTCCACATTCAACTGTTGGTCACCCACCTCCCCTCCTCTCATATGATATCAATTCACCCTAACACATCATCTTATTCTTTTTTACATCCCATCATCATGTCCTTCACAAAAATGGTCAAGTGTTCAACCCAACAGGATGACAATCCTCCACCATCCAAGCGAATAGCTCTTTCACCTTCACCACCACCTACAAATCCAACCCCCACCCAGTATGCATCCATTTATTCCACCCTATATCCCTATATACCATATGATGAGTCTCATTACTCATTAAATATAGTCCCTAAGTTCTTCTCTATGACCACACCTATACCCATGACTCCACTTCTTATAGATGATAATCAAATTTGGCTGGTCTATCTTTAGGACAACCCGATGAGACCCAACAAGACTTTGGACTTACCAATTATCGAGAAAATCCATGAGCATGAGGAGGTTCTTGATATTTTGGGATGGATGAACCTATTCATCATAATAAAGGTATGGAAGAATACATTTTGGGATCTCTTCCACGATTCTTTGGACACATTGGAGCTTGATGTGGCACATGTCTCCTTCCACCTTGGTGGAAGGCCCAAGGAGATCACCTTGCTAGAATTTGGAATTAGTCTTGGTATTTACACCAAGGATTTCATTAATTCCCCAAACTATTCTTCTATATGACTAGATCCATGAAAGTAGTATGTGGCAGGCTATTGGACTTTGATCACCCGGGATCGGCAGAGCATCCATGATCTGTGTACAACAACGATCACACATCCATTAGATGCGGTCATATTGATTCTTCGTTGGGCTCTCCCTCATGCCTATTTGGCCAAAGGAGATGCTCATGGAAGCATCAATCAGATTTATGTTCTCATATTAGCCTCATCCATGGGTGGAACTTCCATAAACATGCCCTAAAAGTTCACCCATTACTATGAGACATAGGTATGGAGGGCTCATGGAACTCTCATGGGGGTAGTTTATCACACATATGGAGTGAAATATCAGAATATTAGATGCCTCTCAACCCATCAAATTCCTTGAGAAGATGGATTTGATCAATATTATCATGCTCCAGAAGATGGGGTTCTTGATGAAGATCGAGGGGAGATATTAGTAGGCCCCAGAGCACATCACCGAGCTAGTAGAGGCTCCTACTCCGCCCACCCCATCCCCCACTCATGATCCACTATCTCCTAGTTCCACCACTTCTCCTACTACCTATGCAACTCTAGATTCATATCCTACTACTACCATACAAGTATTCCCTACCACATATGAACCAGAACAACCAATACCATCTAATGTTTGGTCTCTTCTCTAGTTTCTACTAGAGAAATAGATACACATTTTCCACCACATCTATATCACATTCATAGAACCATGCCATTTCACCAACCCACCCCACCAATAGCCTCTATATCTACCCACCCACCCCTCTATAGAGCCCACCATTACCACCATTCTCACACCACCCACCACCTAGTTAATCCCACCCTAAGATATCATAGAGCCTTCTTACCAATAAGAATTTTTAGTAGAGAAGGAATGATGGGGAAAGGTCCATTCCCTACCATATTTATCTAAGGTTCCTCTGATTGATCCAACTTCCATATGTATGACCTCTATACAGATCAAAACCTCACCCACTCCATCCTTGATCGATCTAGATTCCAACAACTTAGAACCAACCATGGTAGTCAATCCACAATTCCCAGTGTCCATATATGACATCAATAGGGAACAACTGATCTCGACCCCCACTTTTCAGGAGGGGACCACTAATATAGATAATAGTGACACTTTCTATACTATTTATCCTCATCCTTATACTCCTACTCTTTTGTACGCTATATCTGGGTGTTTATTTTTATTTATTCCCATTGTATATCATATTTACTGATATATCATTTCTCATATATATAGATGGGATACAATTTTGACTTTAGTAAATTTCTTGCTTACTTTCATTTTACTTCTACATTTAATTATCCATGACTAGATCTGTTGCATCCTCTATAGTCATTGATGAGTCTGTCAAGCCACCCTATGGCCTTATCTGTGAAATATATCGATATTTAGAAGATATATAGAGAAAGATTAAGGAGATATATCTTCATTTATATACTCAGAAGGAGCCTCCTCAATGATCTGAAAAGAAACTATTACTTCCACATGACCATTTTGGGAGACCCATTTATGAGGTGGTTAATCCCACAAAGCACCCCATGAGATAGAAAATACCATCACCAATTATTATAGGAGGCCAAAGACATCTAATCTAATGGAGGACACTGGTTTATTATTTTTTCATCTGTTTAAATAAAAATATCATTGTTAGAGATATATGGAAGACAACCAATATTTTTTTTCTTTATTTTCACTGTGTGTTTAGGATTTTTTTTCCTTTTCTAGCATCTTTAATTCACCAATCATACAAAAATCCTTATAGTTATTTCATGAATTTACCTAAGTTATTTTCTCATACTATTAACTGTGTTCACCTAACCATTTTTCTTCTTCCATGTTGCTTAATCCCTATGTACTAATGGTTTATCTAGTGAAAGTATTTTTTTATAACAATTTTTTTAGGTATCAAAATTTCCAAACACCATCCAACAAGTTTCCCCAAGGAATTACTTTCATTATAGGGGGATCTCAATTCCATAATTTCAATTATAAATTTCCATTTCATTTCTATCTAAACTAAACTTGCTAAATCTTTCAAACCGACTTCCTAAAAAGTGTAGAAAATATATCATTTTATGTGTGGCCTAGTCATTAATGAGATTTATTACTTGAAAAATTGTTATTTTTTATATTTTCATTATTCTAAGAGAAATTTTTTATTGAAAGAATTATTTTATTTGAAATATAATTGAACCCATTTAAATAAAAGATAATGTTTGGATGGAGATTGTTGAAATACTTTTTTATTATTATTTATAATTTTATAAATATTGTTGAATTGAGTAATTTAATTCTAATTATATATTATTTTAATTAATTTTGATTTACTTATTACTAGATACTATTCCCTGAGTGATTTCGAGTAATTTTATATACTCTTATTCTTGAGAGGATTCTAGAACTACATTATCATATTCTTTTTGAAACATATTTTTTGAGAGATATTTGGGTAATTTAAACCTATCATAACTTTCATTTGAATCTTATTGAGGCTTTGATTGAACAAAGACCTATTAAAATTATTGAGGAAATAATTTTTGTGCCAGCTATCCTAAGATCCACCTGTAAATATTTCCATATATAGTGCATACTATCCATGAATAACCTTGTTAGGATGGAGTCTCTTCATGCCTATTATCCCTTCCTATCATACTCTTGGTACTATACATGATTTCATTTTTAACAAGTGTGGGGGATTTTCCATCTCTTCCATACTTGGGGTGTTGATACTAAGGAGATGTATGGTGTCATTATCATCTAATTTATTTGACATGGTTCATAATTACTTTTGAAATTTTATACACTCACCTTTTTCCTTTGAAAAATAAAAATATATAAAAAAAATGATTTTTTTATTAGGAACGTCAAAAATCACCATTACCAGACTGATGAATCTTATGATGGATCATATGTGGTTAGGTGATGGATGTGTTATATAGCATAAAAATGATTTTCAAAAAATAAATAAAATGAAAAATCTAAAGAATCAGGGAACATTATTTATGTTATCTTGACATATTCATACACCCACTTTGAGTTGTTTGGAGTAGAGACATAGTTTTTCTAGGAGAAGTTTCTTTATTGATAAGTTCAAAAATATCATAAATTATAATGTAGATCCCACCCTCCTTTTTGAGATTTATTTTTACAATCTTACTACTTAACCACAGACTCAGATTCATTTGAACCTTATTGATTAAGCCCTCATGATTATTTTTTTATTTTTCTTTATGAAGTGGATATGTTAGAACCAATGAAATTCTATAGTTATGAACATGTATTTGGGGTATGATCATTACTCGAGTTTTATTTTACCTTGAATGATGAATGATTTTTTTGTGGGGTAAATTCCAAATTGGTATAGCTTCTGAAGAATAGTTATATTATTTTAATTAAAAGAAGAATGAATCTGAATAAAGAACTTGACTATAAGGAATGAAATATTTTCTTTGTAGGATTTATTCTAGAGGATTTTCTTTTTCCACTTGTACCCAGTTTTATTTTCCTAGTTTTAATTCATGTTCATTGTTTAAAAATTTCTTGATTTGGAATCGCTATTGAGATTATTTTTTCTTGATGATAAGAAATTATTAAAGTGTGGGAGAATTTGACAAGATAAATTCATATACATATTTTAGATACATTTATTTAAGTTCTAATCATTCCATATTCAACAATACACTGGGGTTTGGAATGTTTTTTACAAGAAATAGAAATTCAATAATAAAGAAAGGACATGCTAGAAAAATCTTAAAAATCATCATTACACATCATGAGTCTAAATTACATGATGTGTACTCCTTGAGAAGAGCACCTACCAGCCAAAGGATATCCCATAAACCCTAAGTACATGGAGTGAACCAAGTAAACAATTTGAATCCAAATTATATGTCATAAAAGGCTCGGATTTTAAACTTGATGAAGATACACAATGTGAAATAAATACATGATGTGAAAAATATTAAAACCTTATTGTCATTGAATATTCAAGTGATTAAATCCAATGATCCAAGATCTTTAGAGAAAATTTCTGATTTTAAGTACCCAATGTGAAAACCAATTACATTTTGTGAAGGCTTCGATGTATAAATAACTTAAGGCATGTTCATGATGTGAATTTGTTACAATTCATAAACCAATTAGGGTCTATATATATATATCCATTGACCCCAATGTACAAAAAGAGTTAGGAGGCCTAAATTATTTTCCTTTTCACTTTTTAGTATATTTTTTTGGTTTTCTATTCGTTTTTTTATTGTTTTATATATTAATTTATTTCTTATTTCCATTACAATACTCATTAATTACTTATTTTTTATTCTGGCATCTAAATCCAATCCCATTTCCATAAAACTCCAATTGTCACCACGTTCATCATTGTTTCTTCATTCATGTTAGTATTTTATTTCTTTTATATTATTTAAATTGTGTATTTATTTGATTTAAAATGTTTATTCATTATGTTGAGTATGTTTCCCATTTCCCTACTATCATTTAATTACATCATGCATAGATAATCAACTTAGGGTTAGGGGTTGAGAGTAAGTGTTGATTTGAACCTATTGGATATCTATATCAAAACTTGGTTACCCTATGGCTAGTAATTATGTTTTAAAAAACTTTCAATCATATTATTTTTCAACTACCCTTACCATTAAAGGTGAAAAAAGAATGACCATGGCCAAATTGGAGTTGAGTAGGCTATGACCAATAAGTTGCGATTCTTTCTTCCTAGAATCTAGGATTCATGAATTTAGTTTTTTGACCATATCTAAACCAAGTAGTAGTTTCTAGCTTAGTTATATCCACATAGTTGGACCATGATCAATTGGTGACCTTTACACTACTTCATTTCCTAAGTCATAGGCATATCCCAAGATAGATTTAGGATTACTCTTTTTTTGATACCTTGAAATTGACACCGATCCCTTCTCCTTAATCTGATTTAAAACTCAAGATATATATTTTAGTAAATCCAAAACAGAGAGAGAGATACCAAGGGCTCCTAACAATAGGTTATTACCACTAGGTCACTTGTCTTCAAGATTTCTCTATGGGTTTGACCCTAGACTACCACTATGCTACACCTTTGTAGCCAAGTGTAGTTTGGGAAATATAAATTATAATATGATCAAATACCACATGTAATAAATGAATCCATGTGGTCTAGTCACCTGGGATGATTTTAGAGGATTATTTTTCATCATTGGAGGATCTAAATTGGAGGATGATGAAGATTATACCAAGGTGAATTGAGAGGCAGGAAATGAATGAAGTAATTCTTCTTCATCATTTTAAAACACCCTCTTCACCAATGATCGATCCTTAATTATAGGTAGGATGTTTATTTTCTATGGTTTATTTGTACTCAAATACAATCCCATGATGAATGTGAATCAAATTCACTAACAAATAGATTTGTTGTTCGGTCATATTTGCGTGTATGAGTTTACTATCCTAGGATTTGGGAATTTTTTTTATTGATTAATGTAAATCTTGGTTCTTCATTACAATAAAAATGTATCATGGAAAAAATGAACATTATCCAAGTTATATACCTCAATCATTTTGTTCATTTTTATCCCTGTTTCTTACATGTTAATCATCAGTATTCTATTTGTTCAGTGATTCGATAAATACCCTACGGGCCATCAATGCACAATTGATCTTTGGCACAATGGATTATTAACATGGGTTTGGGATGGAGGTCAACATCATGATTATAGTTCATAACTACATAGGATCAATTGAGTGTGGATTTGGATACCCCCAATCATGGTTTGGTGTGTAGTGATGACATGGTTTGACGAGAGTTGATTTTTGAGCAGATTGATGGCCAGAATTGGGTGAGTGATGATGGAATGTCCTAGTCAACCATGGATCTAGTATATATGGAATAATGGGTGGAAGAATCATTTATAAAAAGGTTATGTTAGTGGAAATAATATGGGTTGATTTGTTTGTTGGTTTGGGATGTAGAGGTAGAGGTGGCGACAATGGTGGTCAGTGGTGCTTGGTGCGGTAGTGGTAACCTACAGAGTAAGGTACAACAGTGAAGGTGAGCCTCCTTTGAAGGTCTTATAGCACAAAATCCCTCCTCCCTTTTGACACCTGATGAGAATTTCCTCTTGGATAGACATCATCAGTGATAACATGACTCATGGATTGATATCTCCCATACGAGCATTACCTTTAAGTCTCAAGTGGAATCCGATGGTTGGATGTAGTTGATACCTACTTGAGAATTGGAGTCTATTATGAGTATATCTGGGTTTATATTTGATTATCACTATGTATCATATCTTGATTGAATTTTTTTATTGATGATATGAATACTCTTTATGATTTTTTATTTTTTATTTTGGGGTTTCCTACTAGGTATTGTTGTACTCACCCCTACATGGTATTTTCCCACACAAGTCATGTCTTATGAAAATGATCAAACTTTTTATGGAGTACTTGAAGGATTGAGAGGATGTGGATCATAGTTTTGGATAGATAGACTAAGGTTCAATCTGATGTTTAATTTGACAGCAGCCACCTACTTCTGAATAGGTTTGACTTTTTTTTTTCAATTTTTATGAGCTTTTATTTGGACCCTTTTTATTCTTTCTAGTACTTTTATCATAATTTAATGGGGGAAAATGAAATTAATGAATTATTGGCATCAGTTGTTTTATTTTAAATTTCATCCTTTTTTAGACCTAGTTATGTCTGTGTGCATATAGGTAGTTACTCTTAGGCATCCCATGTTTGTGATATGATTACTAAGTGTTGTTTGTTAGGCCCCGACCTATTAGAGGTAGGATTGGGGTGTCATAATCAAGTAACTACCGACCAGACAGACCTTGATTGGTTAGGTCGTGAATAAGTGGTAATTGAGCTATGTAACATGTTGGGACTAGATATTGGATATTTTCTAGATATGAGTTTTAGTTTGGGAATTAGGGAAATAATGTTAAATTGTTAAGAGTTCATCTCTCAAACTAGGGACTTCAGTGTTAGTGCGGTAGCTGACGTATCCATTCACTGAAAATCTAACAAGTTTCTTGTTTAATTGGAACATGTAGGAACTTCTTACATGTCAATTTTTTTACATGAATCATATAATAATGGGTTGTGGTTTCTGTGTTCTTAATTAATCTCTATAGATATACTCGTTAACTATGGTACATTTTGATAACTTTCAATATGTATTTGTGAAGACATACAACTAGGATTTTGAGATGGTGTCATGATGATGACTCGTTGAGAAATGAAACCACAAATCTAGGACCCATTCATGAGGAGTTTCCTCATAGAATACACCTAGTATTATTTCTACCTATTGATCAGTGTCGATACCCACCTCTAGTGGTCCCAGTGTATGATCATCCACATGTTGAGTAGTGAATTTATCCAAAAGTATAGGATGATGGTGAACATTAGCATAGTGTGTTGTAAAGGTTCTAACAACTAATATTACTTAGGTTTTGTGATGATACAGAACCGTAGGTGTTGTAGGATTGGATTGAGGTGGTGGTAAAATATTTCGATCTTTTGCAGAGCCGGACTGACCAGATGGGTGTTCTCATGACTAGTATTCTTCATGGAGAAATAGTTGGTTCAGATGATACCAGTATATAACACACCTATATCAATTACACTTTTTCAGTTCTATATAAAATTATTACTCATGATTTTTGTTAAGAGATTCCCCCTTATCAAGTGTTAGAGGACTAAAATGAGCTTATTGTGTGAGTGTATCTATTAGATAAGCCCCCTCTTGATTGTGGTTTTGGATATGAGACTTCTCTAGGGAAATTTGGGGAATTGGTAGAACCATGTTTTGGTTATTTTTGGAATGTATTTGGATAGAAAAAAATAGTTACAATTCCCCCTCTAAGATTTATTCTTGTGATGAGATTTTAATCTATATGGAGAGTCTATTTTACCTAAAGAGGATAATGTTAAGGTTTGGTGGACAAGTTCATTGGAATTGTATGTTTGAGGTTGTTCAGATGGTATAAGGTGCTTAGGAGAGCTCTGGTTTTAGATAATAGGTGGGTATGGGAAATGATGGCTTCATGTTGTAGGAGATTGTGACCATGATCTTAGAGTGTGGTTTTAGGTAAGAAATATGTCTTCACTACTCCACTTATAGTTTTAACACAAAGTCATAAGCCACAATTCTCTAATATTAACCCATATTTTATACCTAATGATACCAGTTGAGCCTTTTAGCTCAACCCTACTTTTGGAGGATCTGACAGAGAGGACAATTGATGAAACACTTCTATCGATAGTGTGACTTAAATATGTGAGGAGATAGAGCCTTTATTTGAATATTTTCATAGTGGTAGTGAAACCCTATGATTCTTTCCTTAGTATGGACTAGTTTCTTATTGTACATGACTGGTTTATCATATTAGTGAGGGTTACAATGTTTCTAAGTTAGTGTGATGGAGTTTTCCTTTTTTGGGTGAGACAGAATATCAGGAAGAGTAGGATGATATCATTTTTAGGAGGATAAAAACGATTTTCTATCAGTTTGTGTGTATGACCCTTGGAGTAGTGGATGCTACGAGATTTCGTCTTTATACGGTGTTTGAGGAGTGTGAATATGTATTCCCTAATGATGTTACAAACTTACCTTCCCATCAGAAGTTTTTTTCTTATATAGAACTTCACCTAGGGATGTCTAGATATTTTCCCTAGCATATCAGATGGCCTCATAGAGTTGTGAGAGCTAAATTTGTGGTTGGATGATCTAAAGAGGTAGGTCTTTGTAATACCTAGTGTGTTTTCTTAGGAACCCTAGTGATGTTTTCCTAGGAGGTGGTGGAGATCTTAAAGCTAGGTGTGAATTAAGACTACCTAAACCAACTAATTTTTGAGGAGGTCTATCCACCCACAAGGATTGATGACTTCTTTGACTAGTGTTTTGGGGAGAAGTGGTTCTCAAAGTTTGACCTTAGGAAGGTTCATCGCCAACTCTAGTTTTGAGGAGAAGATCTTACAAGGGAGGATTTCAGAATCTACTATGGTTTCATTAAGTTCTTGGTGATACCCTCCATCATGTGGAATTCCCCAATAGTGTTTGTGGGACCTATGAAATGAATCCTTAACTCTTATTATATTGTTTCATGGTAGTCTTCTTTGGGCACATCCTTATGTACTCAGTGTTAGTGGTGAATCACAATATACACTTAAGGTTGATTCAGAACATTATATGAGAGTCATGACTATATGGGAATCTCCCATAGAGTCAGTTATAGATTCTAGAGGTCCATTTCTTAGGATATGTCTTCTAAAACATGGTAGTGATATTGGACCCCATATAAGATGAATCAGTGCAATCTTAATTTCCACCCAAGACTATGTTTGTGGTAGTAGATTTTCATAGAGAATTTTTTCATCTGTTATTGTTGAGTAATGTGATAGAGCACTTTACCTCTTTATAGTTGAACCTTAAGAGTGAGGGTGGTGTAGAATACCTCCATTATATGGTTGTTACCCATACTATTATTTAGCGAGTCAGGGAGGCATGAATTTGGGATATCGATTATGAGATCTTGTGTGACTAGATATCCACTAGACATATTCTTGATGAATTTTTAAAGGTGGGGAGTATATCATCCTTTTGAGGATTAATAATGACACTAGTCACACTGTAGGAATGGGTATTAAGGAGGTACCTTTAGATTATAATTACATCCAAGATAGATGAATATGTACTAAGATCTTTTGGAATCGAGTTTGGTAACCATTGATGTTGTAGCTTGTTACAGATTTTAACTTATAATGTCTTACCTATCGATAGGTGAAGACTAAGGTTACCCAATTGGATGTAAAAATGGATTATATCTTTTTGGTCTTAATGTTGGACCCTATTTAATCAATGAAAGGTTGTAACACTATCTGAGTGATCATTGAATGAATAACCAATTTGGACCACTTCCATACCATTTGAGTACAGAGCTTATTGGAAATTTTGGGATGTATTTTAATGAAGGAGGTAGTCTAGATTCATGGAATGTCCTTTATGATCATTTAATAAAATGATAATACCTTATCATAATCATTTGAGAGAGTATACAAGAGTATTTGGGACTTAGTTGTGGTTGAGCATGAAATTTTTACCCCAAGTAATTGGACATGTAAGGTGGGCCATTCATGTTCTAGAAAACATGATTAAGAATTTCATGAAAACTTTGGTCCATATCTGGGAGGATCATCTACCATCAGTGAAGTTTATTCATCATACCAAATACCACTCCAATATTAGTGTATCACCATTTGACTCCATATATGGGATACCTTGTTGGTCACCATTGTAATGGTCGGATCTAGTGGGAGATAGAACTTTTAGACCTATAGTTGGTGCTAGAAATAATTATGAAGGTTTTAGTTTATCCAGAGGTGGATAAGGACTTCCCAATGATGTTTTTAGTTTCTTGTGGACTAATGGAAATTAAATTTAGGTATTATGAGGAGATCCTATCTTCCAATAGATCACCCCTCATTGTGGATTGTGGGGATTTGGCTAGGACCACAAGCTATCTTTAGGGAATGTAAACCCTATTTTCTAGTAATTGCATTGGGATATAAATCTTTCATACCATTAGACCTTATGATTTCTATTATACTAGGTTCTTGGTTTTATTCACATGTCATGCTAGGGGTGACAAGTGCACAAACCATTACACGATGCCAGACAAGATTATCTAAACATTGAGGGTGGAGTTTCCTTTTCAAGGAGTTCAAGGTACCTTGTAGTGTTTAAGTATTGGATAGAGAATACCCTTTATGGGTAAGTGTTTCCACTAAGTGTGTGTTTTTTTATAGAATACAAACCTTCATGAGAGTTCATGGGAGTGGGAATTCCAACTGAGAGCTCAGTATCCTCACTTGTGAGTACGCTTTCACTTTTCAGGATAAAAAACCTTAAAGGTGGGCAAAATGAAACAAACCTATTTTTACCCTGTATGCCTTTGGAAAATATTAAGGAATATTTTTTATGATTGGAGATAATATGGAATAGCATTCTAAGAATCTATTAGCCTGATATTTATATAAAAAGATATTATATATATAATATCACACACGATCAGTTTTTCTGAAATAATAGAATAACTCCTGATAAAAGTCTTAAATTAGAAATATGAAGCCACTACTGATTCTAAAACATGGGTTTTATCCTAGGAATGATATAATTTTGGTTGATGTTAGAATTTTTAACAAAGGTGGTCATTGGAAGGTGGACTGAATAAATAAATAAATAAATTTATTTTATTTTATTTAATAACCCTAAACCCAATTCCAACTTTATAAATACCCACTTATAGAGAATCTCCAGGTTTATCCACAAAACTTTGATAGAATTTTATAGAAGTATCATTCATCATTGGCTGGTCTAGATTAAAGGAAAATGAAGATTGGAATGAGGTGAATTGAGATGTAGGAAACAAATACATGAGACCCACTTCATTAATGGAAGATATACTCTTCACCAATGATCAATCCTTAAATCATGGTAGGGAGTTTTTATTACATGGTTTATTTATTTCCCATAGATTATCCCATGATGAAAAAGAATTTAATTCACTAATCAAATATATTTGTGATTCAATCACATTTGCAGATATGAGTTTATTATGCTGGGATTTGGGGAATTAAATTTTTATTGATTATGGTTGATCATTGTTCATCATTCTTATGATAATGTATCCAAGACAACATGACCATTGGACAAGGTCCACCCCTCACATTTTTGTTTTGATCATCCATTACCCTATTATTGGTGTGTTCACTATTTATATTATATTTAGTCGGAAATTTGATAAATACTCAGTGGGTGATTGTTGTATAATCGATCTTTGGCCCAAAGAATCATTACCACGAGTTTGGGATGGAGATCAATGACTTGATTGTGATATGTAATGACATGGAATCATTCAATTGTTGATCTAGAGACCCTTGGTCACTTTTTTTCATGTGGCGATGATATGTATTGATAAGAGTCAATTTTCAAGCAAATCGATATCCAAAATCTGGAGAGCGGTGATGGTAAGGCCCATTCAGACATGGATCTAGAATTTAAAATGTGGTAGGTGGTGGAATTAGAAGTAATGAATTTTATGTGGTGATAATCCTACCAGTTGGGTCGTATGAAAGTTCAATATGTGGGGGTGAGGTGGAAACATAAGCCTTAGGGTGCAGTAGCGACGACCGACGGAGCAGTGCGTGGTGGCAACAACAGTGATCCTCTCATGAAGGTTGGCCAACGTGCAAACCCTACTACCATGTGTTCACTTATTGGGGATGAATGGGGATAATAGAAATTGTTAAAAAATATATAATAATAATAATAATAATATTATTATTAAACTTTGTTTTTGATGTAAATCCTTTATACGAAATTCAATTAGTGAGTCATCCATGGAATCACGACCCTGATATTGAGGAAAAAGTTTCAAGACAAATATTGAGTGTTTAATTTGGACTAATGGATCAATACCACGAAGTGTGGTTCATACTAAATATGTTGAAATTCATTTTTTCACTGGGTATCCATTTGGGAAAGTAAATAGACAACCCTATTTTTTCCTTTAGGATTATAATGTTATGATCTGTTTAGACATTCATGGCTATTTTTTGTGGAATATTATTGAATTTATGGTTTATCACCTCAGACCAATGATGAACCTCATGTGGTTGTATGGATTTTTCCATACTCTGACATAGTTAGTGATTTTATTTGAGAGACATGACATTTTATCCTATGGGACATGACGTGTACTCCTTGGAGGGATGGTTTGAGTCCTCATAATTCTCAGTTCAACTCTGGTTTGATCTTGGGTGGATCCCCTAAAATTGTTGCAATGTAGACCAGTATCGGTTGAGTGTGTTCCCCTGGACCATCCCTATGAGGGTATAGTGTGGCATTACATCTTCATTATAGGATTTTGATCCCCTATATGGGATGATTCTGGGATAGAGTTTGTGGTGTCCTTTAGTATAACCCTAGCTGTGACCCTCAATCATTCTTTCATTATCCTAGGTAGGGTTCTTGGTATTGAAGTGACCAAAAAGAATATAGAATCAATCTCCTATCTAGAAGGTTAATATAATAGGTTTTATAGTATCATTGTTTATAAAATCTCCCACTTATTAGGTTATACTAGTAGGGTTCATGGTGTTCCCAAATAGTATTGTGTTTGATTCACTATCTGGGAGTTGAGGTCTTTGGAGTTCCATTGTTTATCTTCTATGGAGATACCCAATGAGAAAAAGCTATCAGAAGGATGTCCGTAGTGATAACATGGAACATGGAGTGAGATATCCTGGATGACCATTACATTAAATCCATGAGTGGAATTTGGTGGATGGTTGAAGTTGAGACATACTTGAGACTTTGAGTTTGTTATGAGTATATCTGGGTTTATCTTTTATTATCACCATTTCTTATATATTGATTGAAATTACAATGTATTGATGAGATAATTACTATTAATTATTTATTATTGGTTATTTCAGGATGTCCTATTGGGTATTTTTATACTAACCCCTTCAAGGGAACTACCCACACATGTCACATCTTATGAAAACGACAGACATTTTCATAGAGTCCTTGGACATCTTGGAGTAGGTGGAGCATAGTTTGGTCTAAAAAGATTGAAGTTCATATCATTATATTATTTTATATGGGTCCCAAAATTTTGATTAGGTTGGAATTTATTTTTAGTTTTATGGGATTGTATTTGGACCCTTTTATTCTTTTCAATACCTTTTTCATACTCTGAAGTGGGATAGATGTTATGCATGCATTATTGGAATCTATTGTTTTATTTTATATTTGAGAATTGTATGTTCTTGAATATGTGTGCAGGAATATAGGATCTTAGGATAAGGAATCCCATGTGTATGATATACTTCATCAATGCTGGTCTCCATCCTCTAGCCGATTAGATATGAGATTTGGGTGTCACACTCATCTTTCCACCAGCCAGGTGGGACCCGGTGGGTCAAGTCGTGACAGAGTGGTATCAAAGCAGTGTTCCATCATAGGATCATAGTTTAAAGATTTTTTATTTGTGAGGATTGGTTTGGGAACTAGGGAAATAGTTTTTTAGTGTTTGGAGTTTAGCTCTTAGGCCAGAGACTCTAGTGTTGGTGCATCAGCCGATGTATGCATTCATCGGGACTCAAACAACTTTCTTGTTGACTTGAAACATATAGGAATTGGTTTTAGGGAAAAATTTGGTACATGAATCATATTGGAATGATTTGTGGTTTCCATGTCCATCTTGATTCAGCTCTGTAGATATACTCATTGAGTGTGGTGCATCTTGATAACTTTCAAGATGTCTCCATGGAGATAGAAAACAGTAATTTCAAGATAATGTTGTGGTGATGACCAATTGAGAGATGAGACCTTAGATAAGGGATCTATTCATGAAGTGTTTCCTCCAAGAATACACTGACTAGTTTTATAACTATTGATTATTTCATGGACTCACCTCTAGTTATTAAGTTAGGTGATCGTTAATATGTTGAGTAGTGGTAGTTCTAGTTGGATAGGAAAATGGTGCAAGCATGTTTAGTGTGTTGTGTGAGTTCTAGCCATAGAGGCCACTTAGGTTTTTCAATGATCTAAAACATAAGGCGGTGGAGGATTAGCTCAAGGTGGTGTTCTAGGATTTATGGCTTGTGTAGACCCCGACCAACCAAATTGGAGTGCTTATGTCCAAACTTCTTCACGGATTAGTAGTTCATTATTATGATACAATTATATGGAACAAATATGTTTATTATGCATCATGACTTCTAGAGATAGATATTTCTTAGGATTTTTGGTGATTTAGAATCCATTATCAAGTGGTAGAGTGCTGATATGAGCCCCTGGCGTGAGTTTCCCTCTTGGATAGGATCCCTCTTGATGGTGGTATGGGTTGTGAAACTTCTCTAAGGTAACATAGGGTGTTGGTAGAACCCATTGTTGGTGATGTTTGACATGGGTTCAGACTTTCAAGAAATAGGGAATCTTCCCCCACTGATACTCATTCTCGTGAAACGATTTAAAGAAGTGTGTTGAGTCAGTTCCTCCCAAAGTAGATAATGTTGGTTTGTGGTTGATGATTTCCTTTGAATTATATGTTTAAGATCTTTTGGATGGGTTAAGGTGTCGGAGTGAACCCTAGTTTTGGTAAATAAGTGGGTAATGTAAATGATAACTTCATGTGGTATGATATTATAACAATAATTATAGAGTATGGTTCAAGGTATGAAATGTGTGTTTA
This sequence comes from Viscum album, assembly GCA_963277665.1. Classification (NCBI taxonomy): domain Eukaryota; kingdom Viridiplantae; phylum Streptophyta; class Magnoliopsida; order Santalales; family Viscaceae; genus Viscum; species Viscum album. The sequence goes on along the minus strand of OY728123.1, from coordinate 1,939,682,707 downwards.
CTTCTCCACCTCCAGTTTTAGAAAAAATTTATAAGGAACGTTTCCCTGAAAATAACCCATGTTTGAGAAATAATGATAATAGTGGATCCTTTTAGCTCAACCCTTGTGTTGGAGGATCCTGTAGAGAGGACCAATGATCACACACATCTATCTATAGTGTGACCTAAATCTAGGAGGATAGATAGACTTGTTTGGAATCATTCTATAGTTATAATGAGATTCTATTATGTTTTCATCAGGATAGACCAATTTCTTATTGTACATGGCCAATCAATTGTTACCAGCAAGGGTTGTAGTGTAATGGAGTTAGTGGAATTGATTTTTACTTATTAGGAGATAAGTAATCCCAAGTAGATTAGGATAAGAATGTGTTTAGGAGGATAAAAATGATTTCCTATTAATTTTATTGTATGAACCATGGAGAAACATATTCCTTTAGAATTAAACTTCATATGGTGTTGGAGGAGTATAAATATGTATTCCCAATGGATCTTCCAGTATTACCTCCCTCGTAATAAGTTTCTTTCCTATATAGACCTTCTCCTAGGTATGGCCTAATATTTTTTCTAGATTACCAGATGACCTCATAGATATGTGAGATAAAAAGGTATCATTGGAGGATTTTTAGAGGTTGGGTTTCATAAGACTTAGTGTGTTTTTATTGGTAGCCCAGTTTTTTCTTAAGAAGTAGTTGAGAGCTTAATGTTAGGTATGGATTGATGTCACTTGAACCAGGAAATTGTCTAAGAGGTGTATCCACCACCAAGGATCTATAACTTCATCAACTAGTGGTTTGGGGAGAATTGGTTCTCAGATTTTAACCTAAGTATGGGTCATCTCTAGCTCAAGGCTCGAGGAGAAGATACGCTGAGGGTGGATTTTGGAGGATACTACTATTTATTTGAGTTCTTGGTTATAACCTCCAGCATGTGGAATGACCCAACAATATTTTTAGAAATTATGAACCATATCCTCAACTCTTATTTGACAGGTTCATGGTTTTCTTCTTCGATGAAATCCATGTGTACTTAGTGTTAGTAATAGATAATTTCATACACTTTAGTACGATTTAGAACATGCTATGAGAGTACCATATTTATGGGGATATATCATAGATTTAGTTCAGGATTTAAGAGGTCCACTTATTGGAATATGTCTTCTTAGACAAGGGAGTGGTAGTGGGACCCATATAGATTAAATTAGTGATATCTTGAGTTCCACCTAGGGGTGTGGCCATGGTAGAAGATGCTTATAGAGAATGTTTTACTCCACTATTGATGAGAAGAGTGAAATAGCACTTGACCTATTTGTAGTTGAACCTTAAGGGTGAGGGTGGGACAACATACCTCAAATCAATGGTTGTTACCCCTCCTCTTCTTCAGTGAGTCATGGAGGTACAAAATTGGGATATCGATTTTGAGATCTTTCATGACCAGATATCCACTAGACATGTACTTGATAGATTTTATGAAGTAGGGAAGCATGAAATCCTTTTGAGGATGGATGATGACACCAGTCATGCTATGAGAAGGGGTACTAAGGAGGTTTATTTTATTTATCATTAACTCTAGGAGAGATAAGGATATACCAAGTTTCGTTGGAATTGAGTTTGGTAACCATGGATGTTTTATCTTGTTACTGAGTTTAACGAATGATATCCCACCTATATGTAGGTAAAGATCAATATTCCCCAATTGAAAGTGGAAATGGATGGTATCTTTGTGGTTTTCCTATTGTAACTTCCTTGATCAACAAGAGGTCACAACACTATCTAATTGATCATTGACTAACTAAAAAATTTGGGACTCTCCATGACCATATGAGCATGGAGATTAGTGGATAGTTTGTGAAGACCGTGTGTGAAAGAGGTATTTTGGATTCATGGAATTCCCTTGATGATCGTTTCAAACCATGATGTCAACTTCATGTCATAATTGGCGAGATGATGAAGAAGGATTTGGGACTCTATTGTGGTTTATCAAAAATTTTCTACCATAGGTAATTGGCCATGTAAGGTGGACCATTCAGGTTATAGAAAACATGATTTGGGATTTCATGATAGCTTTGGGCTATATCTGGGATGATCATCTCCCTTCATTATAGTTTTTTTTATCATAACAGTTTCCACTCCACTATTTATGTAGCACCATTTGTGGAAATATATAGGATACCCTATAAGTCACCATTTTACTATTAAAGATTGTGGGATACAACTCTTGTTTACATAGAGATGGTACTAGAAATGATTATAAAGGGTATACTTCATCCAGATGTGGATGAGGACATCCTAGTGATGTTGGGAGTTTCTTGTATACCCAAAATAGTGAAATTTGGGTTCAATGAGGAGATCATGTGTTCTGAGAGATCTCAATTAATTGTGGATTGTAGGGATTTGGCCCTGATGATAAGATATTTTTTAGGATTTTAGACCCCTTTCTTTAGATATTGTGTTGGGATAGCAAGGTTGTGTACCACTAGACACAGTGACCAAAATTATATTAGGTTATTGGTGTTATCCATGTGTTGCGGTTGGGGATATAATTACATGAACCGTTGCATGAAGTTATCTAAAATGAGATGGACATTGTGGGTGGAATTTCATTTTTGAAGTTTTAAAGGTACTTGGTAGCATTTAAGTATCATATAGAAAATAAAAGTTATGGGAAATTATTTCAATTGGGTGCATGGTTTTTGATAGCATAGGAACCTTCATGAGATCTCGTGGGACTGGAAAACCCAACTGAGATCTCACTATCCTTGCTTTTGAGTAGGCATTTACTTTTTAGGATGAAAATTCATGAAGGTGGGGAGATTTAAATGTCTCTATTTTTTTATTGTATGGATTTGGAAAATATTAAGGAATATTTTTGAATCTAGGAACTGAGGTATCATGAGATTCTAAGTCCCGATGAGCCTGGAATTGATATAATAAATCTATTAAATATATTATATCATGCACACATATTTTTCCTGAAATAATGAAATAAATCCTGAAAATAACCTTGGGTAAAAAATCCAAGACCATGGTTTATTATGAAACATTGGGATTACCCTAGGAATTACAAAAGGTTGGTTGGCATTGAATGTTCTACGGATGGCGTCCGTTGGCAGGCACATTTGAATAAATAAATAAATTTATTTATTTAATTATCCTAAACCTAATTACCTAATTATAAATAACCTCTTATATTGAATCATTAGGGTTACACACATAATACTAGGAGGATTTTATAGGAGGATCATTCATCATTTGTGAATATGGATCTTATGAAAATGATGATTGGACTGAGGTGAATTGAGAGGCAGACAACAAACTCAGGAGATCCCCTTCATCATCGACGAAGGCACTCTTTACTAATGATCGATATTTAAATCAAGGTAGGGATTTTTTATTACATGTTTTATTTTTTCCCTACATATTATCCCATTATGAATGTGAATCAAATCCATTAATAGATTGATTTTTGGTTTTATCATATTCATATGTATAGGTTTATTATCTGATGATTTGGGGAATTAAATTTTTATTGATTAATGTCAATATTAGTTTTTCATTATAATGAAAATATTTCAAGACCAATATGAAAATTGGATGAGTTTCATCCCTCATGTTTGTGTTTCGTGGATTTTTATCCCTATTCTTCATGCATTCATCATCAACATTCGATTTGGTCTGTGATTCGATAAATAACTGGCATGTGATCATTACACAATCGATATTTGATGCAATAGATCATTACCATGGGTTTGGGATAAATATCGAAAGAGAAATTTATATTCATAATGACATGATATTGATTTAATATAGGTTAGGAGACCCATAGTTTCATATTGGCATGCAACGATGATATGAATTGACAAGAGTCTATTTTTGACTGGATCGATGGTTTGAATCTTGAGAGAGGAAATGAAATGGCCCGATCAACCATGGATCGATGATATATAGTGTGATATGTAGAAGAATCAGAAACTATTATGAATGAGTGGAGATGATCATGCAGGTTGGTTTGTACTACAGTTGTAGATTCAAGGGTGAGGCAGTGGATGCGGCTGGCGGTGTAGGGCAGCGACAACTGATGGTGTTGGGTGTGGAAGTGGTGGCCACTAATAGCGGCGACAAGCGTCCTGTGAAGTTCATCCAATGAACAAACCCTCCCCCCTATTTTTGTATCTTGGGAAATAATTAGAGGTAGAAAATGTTAAAAAAACAAAAACAATAGCAACAACAACAACAACAATAACAACAACACCAACAACATTATTATTATTATAAAATCTTATTTTCAACATAAATATTCTATACGATGTAGGATTGTAAAGACATATGTGGAATTATGGTATTGATATTGATGAGAAAATATCAATACAATTATTATTTGTTTAATTTGGATTCATGGATCGAGCTCACGAAGCATGGTTTATACATAATATATCAAAATTCATTTTTTTACCGGGTATCTATTTTGGGAAAGTAAATATCCAATGCTGATTTTTTTCCATGACGGTCACTAAATCATGATTTTTTGGATATTAATAGATATTTTTGAGGGAATATTGGTGAAATTATGATTTATCCTATCAAACCAAATATGATCCTCATTTGTTTGTAAGGATTTTATCAAACTAAATCATGGGAAGAACCATGATTAGAGAGACATGTCTAGTACCCCTATAGGGCACACCATGTACTACTTATATGGAAGGTTGGAGTCCTAGTTCTTCTCAATTCAACTCTGGTATAAGCTTGGGTGGATCCCCTTAAACCATTTCAGTGTAGACCAAAATTAGTTGAGTGAGTTTCTATAGATACTCTACTTTTTCTGACATGACTATTAGATCATTTGAAAGATAAACAACATAATAGTTATAAATTAAATGATGAAATGGTTTAGTATATTGGCTAAATTAGGATAATACAACACTTATACATAATAAATAAAAACATTTATTTAAATACTTTTACATTATCCTTCCAAAATCTGGCATTCCCTTTAGTACATGCAGGCACCTGAGGATATGTATCAAATAAAGTGATCTAAAATCCAATTAATGGGATAATAAGGGGAATGAGTCAATATAACATGGGTGAAAATAATAATAATCATTACATCATAATCATAGGATCTTAATCAGAACCATGAGGGAGATATTTTATAAATTCATGAAATTTGGAAATTCATGAAATATAAACATCATGTCATAGTGGTCAATTACTACACATTGTAGTGAATAAAGCTAACATGATGTTCATGCATAACATATGTGAATAATCTTGAAATAATAAATATGAAAAAACCAATAATAATTTTCAAGAATAATACAAATTATATCAATAGGTACATCACATTATCCAATGAATTGGATGGTTATATACTTTGAGTCCCACCCATCACATCATAATATTTACATAATCATGCATGCTACATAGAACGTATAACAATCATAGTCATGAAATAACCCATGGAAAGGAATGGGATTAATAAGTATTTCATCAAAAATTATTTCATTAATAAAATTAGGGTTCCCAAATCAAAAAGAAAAAATATATTTGGAATAAAGATAATCATTCTTGAGTGAAGAATAAACAACTCAATAGAAGAAAAATACATGTTTTGGAAAAAAATCCTTTTTGGAAAATATTTTTCTTTGGATTGAAAAATCTAGGTAGAAACATGTATATCCCAAATAAAAGGGAATAAAATTACATTATATTTAAGTAAAATTAGAGTAATATCTATACCAAAGATGTCATAAATGATGGACAACCCAAAGAAAATGAGCTGGGGTTGAGAATCCTCTTATCTTAAATCCTACTTTAATTCATCACTTTTCTACCTCCTAAACAATAAAATAAGGATTATTAAAACATATTTCCAGAATTTAATTATGTTTATTCGTTCCACTATATATCCATTAAAATTATTTGACTCTAATTTTTAACAATCTTTGTTAAATGTAAATTGTTTTGATATCTTGTTTTCATTAAATTTTCCTGTTTTGTTTCAATGTCGTTATTTTTGTTTGAGTTCATTTATAAATTAGTATAATTAATTATAGAAAATATAAAAAACATATATTTATACCTTTATATATCATAAATAATTTATTGTAACCAACCATAGGTTTGGTGATAATAAAAGGATTTTTAATGTCTCCTTTAGTGATTTACTGATCGTTGACAAAACATTGTCAAAAGAGTTGGAAAGGGAAGTTTGAAATTTATACATGTCATAATTATAATAGTTAAAATAGGTTAAAATCATTAATATACTGTTAAAATAATACTAAACTAATTTTATATTATTTTTTAAAGTAATTTGAAAAAAATAAAGACAAGGATAAAAGAAGAGAATAGGTGATAGAAACTTTCTATTTTCTCAGTGTAGATTTGCTTGTATGACACTAAAAATCCATTGATGTTTGGAGTTGGTTTACTTCATAACATACCTAGGTATTATAAGGGTCATAAAAGGGAGTATTTGGGTAGATATTTGGATTTGGAAAGTGACAGAGGAGTGTTTTTCCAAGGGGAGGGAGGGTTATTTATACTTGAGGAGAGGGGTATTTTTAGAATAAAATATTGAATAAAATACTATATCTAAGGTAAACCTTGTAATAGTGATATTTTTTACATTATAAACCATATTTTTATTAAATAACTTTATATTAAAAAATTTAATCACGTTATAACTAGAATTAATTATTTTAATTTAAATGAAAGGTGTAAAAATGGGAAAATATTATTTTAATATAATATTTTAAATTTTAGACTTTGGAAGGTACTTTTTAGTTTTGGAAATTAATTTTATTTAATTTTAATAAATCATTTATGAAATTAAAAATATTTTGGATTAACCTCAATTTCTATAAATTATTAGTTCATTATTACATTATGAATAATGTAATTTAAGATGGGTATATTTCTCGTAGGTGGTTTCATTATATTCTAAAGATGGGTATATTTCTCCTAGGTGGTTTCTTATGTTTTAGGGATGATTATATTTTCCCGAGGTAGTTTTTTGTGTTCTAGGGATGGGTATATTTTCCATAGGTGGTTCCTCACATTTTGAGGATGGTTATATTTCTCTTTTGTGGTTACTTATGATCAAAAATACTTCATAACCAACTAAAGGAGGTAGGTCAATCTTGGTTGTTTCGTTAGAACCTGAGGATCAATGGTATTTTTTTATTTATGCTTCTCTAGTTTATTTTTATATTATGATCATCTAAAATTAATATACATTACATTTGTCTTTGATGTATGAGAACACATTGGTGGTTCCTTATTGAGTTTTACTCACACTCTACTCGAGAATCCATGAAACTTGGGAACCCAAGTAGTATTCCCTATTCATAGGTTTGGATTAAGAAAAGTATTGAGTTTAGAATGTTAAACTGGATAACTAGGATCTAACAGCCCAAGATAGAAGTACATGTACATTGCATTTATTTCTCGGAATACTTAATCCATTACACAAATATACGCCCAAATACTATATTAGTTTAGTGTCTTTGTAAATGTGGAATATAATCTTCTAACTTGGTGAAAGATCTTCTACATCTCCCATAAAGATCTTCTCCTTTTTTTTTCGAACCTAAAACCTTTCTTTATATCATTGGGGAAAAGAAAACATAAAAAGGGTGAGCTTATATGATCAATAAGGGTAAACATGTAGAACATAAAACAAACCATAAACACAAGAATGTAAACACATGAACATAAAGTTTAAACAACAAAATATTGAGTCATGAAATAAATCTTAGCAGTATGTAAGACATAGATCATAAGGGAACATTAACCATGATAAAATAGCATTGACATAAAACATGGAATTGTGGAAAACAAATAAGCACATAATATTATTTCCATATTATCCAAGGAATTTCTTCTAAGACCATCATAGGGGACACAGTCCATTATTGAATCAGGTTTACTAGTCGATCCAGCTAGGTATTACTGAACCAAATTTACTTATCCTTCTAGACCTGTACTACTGAGACAAATTTACTTTTCATTCAAGTCATGTCTATGTCATGAGAAAAAAATATTTACCCAATTCATTGGAAGGAGATATAGGTCCCACCCATCTCACAACAAAATCATTCTTACATGTACCACAAAAACATAAATCATTCATCAAAGCATAACCCATGAAATAAAATGGTTTTCTTAAAAATCATTCCATCATAGCATAATCTATATAAGAAAAATGAATTTCATAAAAATAAATCCATCATAAATAAAATAAAATAAAAGTAATTATAGAGATAGAAACATAACCCTATGTTTTCTTAGATGGAGAATAATTTTTGTAAAACACTTGAGCTTAATTCTTGAGGAAAATATCCTTTCTTCTTCAAAAATGTTTTCTATTCTCAAAATGCCATTAATTTTTAAAAGAAAATAATTTAGTTGAAAATAAAATTGAAATATTGTAGATTAAGTTTCATGGAAATAAGTAATTATGAAGACTTAATGATTCGTTCATGTTGTATAAGTTAAAAAACATTCTTCTTGTGCTCTTCCCAAAAAAGTCAAAAAGTACCTCATATGGAAAATGAAAGAAATATACCTTTCGTACCATTTAATAAAAATTAACCAATGGGTAAAATTGAAATTATAAAATATTATAAGTATAGAAATAATATTATATATTTATTAAACATGTATGTGGTTGATAAAAATTCCCAAAAAAAATACTAACGTATAAATAATCTTGAAAAATAATGAGATTGCGAAATTAACCATTACCTATAACGACCCATACATTACATACATGGTTAATAATTCAAAATTGAAGCATACTTATTACAACATATAATAAAACCATGAAAGGACCGTATAGGTATAGTGTCTTTAGAAACTGGGAAACATAAACAACTGGTTCATAAAGCATCTACACTATCTCCCATTTATTTCATCATATCTATAGTCCCTTTTGGAATATATTACTTAATAACCTTATTACTGACCTGGGGAAAGAAAACATACAAAAGGGTGAGATCAAATGCTCAGTAAGGGTATACAAAAGAAATATCAATCACATCATATTCATAAGAACATATCATTTGGAAATCTTAACCTGCAAAAGAGATCGTAATTTCATAACATGGGATAATTCATAGTAGTGAAATGTAATCCCAATAATCATAACTTAAAACATGAAACTTTGTGGCATACACACATAATCATAGAGAATAATTTCTTAGTAGTCAAGACTCATAGCCAATACTATCTTAGTGGACAAAGTCCATTTCTGAAACGAGTTCACTCCTCGTTTCAGTCCTGTTTCACTGAACCGGTTTAACCTGCCGTTCTAGCCATGTCTATCTCATGAGATATAAGATCTTTACCCAATGAATTGGAGGGAGATATAGGTCCCACCCATATCATAATGATACCATTCTTATGGGTGCCACAAAATCATATACCATACATCATAGCATAACCCATGTAATAAAAATGGGAATCTTAAACATCGTGACATCATAAAACAATTCACATAAGATAACGGAATTCATAAAAATATTTCCATCACAACATAATCAAATCAACGTAATAATAGGGATAGAAACAGAACCCTATACTATCTTATATGGAAAATAATTTTGATAAAACACTTGAACTCCATTCTTGAGGAAAATATCCTTTCTACTTCAAAATTTTTTTTCCTTCCTTAACATGTCATACAATTTTAAACGAAAAGAAGTTGATTAAAAATAAAATTGAAAACTTGTAAAGGAAGATTCTTGGAAATAATGTTTTAAAAATCCATTCATGCCATATAAATTAAAAAACATTCTTCTTGTACTTTGGTCAGAAAAGTCAAAAAGTACCTCGTACGAAAAACGACAAAAGATTCCTTTCATATCATTTACTAAAAACTCACCGAAGGGTAAAATTAGATTTAAACAATTGTAGGAGGATATAAATAATATTACATATTTAGGAAACATGGATGTGGATGATAAATATTCCCCAGTAAATTCTGAAGTATAAACAATCTCGGATGAAAATTGAGATTGCGAGATTATCCCTTAGCTTAGGTCCGATTTGCTTCGTAAGTGTCCGAACCTCCTGTATAATGATTTTAATAATGTCATTTACTTATTCCAGAATCATAATCATTTTTATGATATCATATATGTTCATATTATTAGCTTCTTACTATTAATATTTCATTGCTACTTGTTATTCGGGTGTTTATTACTCTTTGTTCTTATGCATGTTTTGTCGAATAAATTCTTATTCTTCTTTTTAGGTTATAGATACCTCATTTATAGAATGGTATTAGTGTAATATATATCATATTTATTCACTAAATTCATTTATGTAGTCATTATGCAATGAAAATCATGTAGAACGAGTCGCATCACATCGTGGAGACGGTATTCCGTACGTACGCACGAGCGATGATATCGTTCCCATGATCGTGGAATTGTATTGGATTGTATGTATACTATTTCAGTATCAATATAACTTTACAATAATCATATATATTTATTCTTTACACCATTATACCCATCCAAGTAAGGTGGCGGTGGAAAATAGATTACACCACGGCGTGGAGATGGTATTCCGTACGTACGCACACGCGGTGATTTCATTTTCCGTAGGATGGATAGATGGTGAAATAGGGTTGTTTCATACTTATAATAACATATCATTATATAATTTATACTTATGTTATTACTTTATAAGGAAAAAACTAAATAATAATAAGTTGAAGAAGAAATAAAGTTTAAAGAATCAGTAACAGACATTACCTCTTCTTTGAAGTGCCTCTTTGAGACCTCCTTTTAGGGCACTAAAATTGGTCTTTTAAGAATACCAGGACCTCTAGTATGTTTATATGTAAGTGGAGAGGAGAAATTGTCAGGGTTTGGTCGAGCTTGAAGGCTCAAAGTGGTGTGAGGAAGAGAGGGAGGAGGTGCCCTTTTATAAGGGAGGAGAGGGGCTCCTTTGGAAAAACTAAAAATATTATTTTATTATAAAGTCACATTCGGTTGTAAATAGCTCCAAATTGATTTATTTCAAATATAAGGCGGGGATGGGTCGAAATCATCTCATCCAATAGAATTTAGACAAGTTTAGGTATCTATTTTTACCTTATCATTTAGATTTAACTTTAAGTTAAATAATTTAACTTTTACCATGTCTTTTTGTTTTCTTACAATATAATGTTAATAAACTTACTATAACAGACAAACAAACCACAAGTTGTTTATTATTAATATATATAACCTTATATAAGTAATTTAGCCGAACCTTAGATTTTTAGGAATAAAATAACAATTAATAATATAATATTTGTTTTAAAAACTATTTTATGTCAATTTTGATAGTATTTGGTAATTGATTTTTGTGAAAATCATAACACAATTATTAGTTCGAAAAAAGTTAATTAAATAAATACTAACATGTCATATTAACCTATAAAATTAATGGAATTCATAAAAAGTCTCCAATTAAATTTATTTGGGTATTTATAACATTAATTATGTCAATATTTCATTAATAATATAATTACTGCATCATCATTGTGTCATAAATAAATTAAATTATTTAATGTCTAAAAATTACAAATAAAATACCATTATCTAGGAAATCTTTTTATCTTTCTAATTAATATTTATAGTCTAATTTATCTTATGTATAACTCTATATTAAAAATGATTTACTTATTAAACTTTGATTTTAACTATTTTAACCCTTCTTTAAATAAATTAATAATAAATGTCCTAATCTAATCCAAGTGGACCTAAATGGTAATATTTTATTCCTAAGGTTGTTTTTGGACGAATTACACTTATCAAATAGAATTAGGACATGTGTTAGGGTAATAATAATATCATTTTTACCCTTAATTATCCTATTTACTTTTAACCATGGTAAATTAAAGTAAAAAGTTACTATTCACAAAAAATTATTTTCATCTCATTGAACCACATTTTACTTACTGACATAAACCGTGTGTCTCGGATTTTTGAAATTCCACTCACAGAATTGGTAAAATTAAGTTTTATGTAAATTTGCAAATTCTCCTAGGAGGTGGGTAAAAGACGGTGAAAAGTTCAATAAAATTCTTATATATCTAAAATTATTATAAAATGACTCCAATGAATTGAATTGAACTTATATAAGTGTTATGTATCAATTTTGACCTAAAATAAATTTAAATAAAATAAATAATTATTTAAATAAAATGTCGGGTTTTAAATAGTAACCCAGTGTTTTCACTATTCATCAAAAATTGAAAGTTTTCAGAAAAATACCAAAATTTCACCCTAGGCTAATTTCGATATTCCAAATCCAAAAATAATGTCCATTTTGAAAAATAAAATTTACAAAATTTCAAAAAGTGGTTATTACTATTCATAACAGCTAGTTTTAATAATATTTTAATAGCATATCGTTGTTTAGTGAAACTCGGTATTGCGTACGATGCAAGCTATAAAGGAAGGTCGTGATTGAGTGTAAATAAAGTAAATCTAGTGTTGTGTGTTGTGAAAGATTCCTTTGATGATTTATATAAAATAAAAACAAAATATTTCTTATAAAAGTCTCGGGTGTTACATTCTACCCCCCTTAAAATGAATTTCGCCCTCGAAATTCGTCACTTTGTAACAAACAGATGAGGATACCTCTCTCTCATCATATCATCAAGCTCCCATGTAGCTTATTCTAATTGGTGGTTCCTCCATAAAACTTTCACCAAGCGAGTGGTCTTGTTCCGTAGGACTTTTTAGCTACAATCGAGAATCTCTATCGGCTGTTCTTCATAAGAAAGATCTTGTTCCAGTGGTACAACTTCTGAGCTGAGTACATGTGAAGGATCAGGTATGTACTTTCTCAGGAGAGATACATGGAACACATCCTGAACTTGGGATAGATTCGGTGGAAGATCCAATCAGTAAGCTACCTTCCCAACACGATCCAATATTTTGAAAGGACCGATATACCTAGGGATCAGCTTTCCCTTCCTTCCAAATCTCATTACTCTCTTCCAAGGAGATATTCGTAAGAACACTTTATCACCCACTTCAAACTCTAAGTCTTTTCTTCAGTTGTCGGCATAACTTTTTATCGACTTCGAGCTGATCTTATGTGTTGTTGAATAGATCGGACCTTTTCTTCCATCTCATCAACAAGATCAGGTCCTAATAGCTTTCTTTCCCCAACTTCATCCCAGCAAGTTGGAGTCCTGCATTTCTTTACATAGAGAGCTTCATAAGGAGCCATCCGAATACTAGAGTGAAAGATATTATTATAAGAAAATTCCACCAAAGGTAGGTTTTGATCCCAACCACCTTTGAAATCCATAGAAAAATCTCTCAACATATCTTCTAGAGTTTGAATCGTCCTCTCAGACTGACCGTCTGTCTGAGGATGATAAGCAGTGCTGAAACTCAACTCTCTATCCAAAGTATGCTGAAGACTTCGCCAGAACTTTGAGGTAAATCTCGGATCTCGATCAGATATAATGGAAATTGGTACTTCACCCAATCTTACCACTTCCCTTACATATATCCTAGCAATCTAATCTAGAGAGAAATCCTCTCTGATAGCGATGAAGTGTGCCAACTTTGTATGACGATCAACTATGACCCAGATAGCATTATTTCCTTTGGATGTTTTAGGAAGTCCAGTGACAAAATCCATAGTGATGTTTTCCAATTTCCATTCAGGTATGGGTAATGGTTGTAACATCCCCTTAGACTTCTGTCTGTCAGCTTTAACTTGCTGACAAATCAAGCATCGAGAGACATATTCAGCAACATCTCTTTTCATGCCATCCCACCAAAAGTAGTCTTTCAGGTCCCTATACATCTTCGTGCTTCCAGGATGAATAGAGAATGAATAACTATGAGCTTCATCCAAAAACTCCTTCTTTAATTCAGGGATGGGAGGAACACAAAACGGATTCCTGAACTTTTTTATCCCATCAAAATCAAGGTTGAATTCAGGAACATTTATCACCTTCTTTTGTAACTCTACATCTTCTTTCTGTGCCTGTTTAATCTTTACATGTATAGATGGTTGAACATTCATTTGAGAAAGATAATATTTTTTCCCTTCCATTATAATTCCAAGATCCATCCTTTGTAAATCCATAAATATTGGATATTTTGTGATCCTCATCATGGATAAGCTAGCATGGTCTTGTCGACTTAATGCATCTTCCACCTTGTTTGCTTTACCAGGGTGGTAATGAATTGAGCAGTCGTAATCCTTAATCAGCTCCAACCATCTTCTTTGGCGCATATTCAACTCCTTTTGTGTGAAAATATACTTTAAACTTTTATGGTTAGTATAAATGTCACACCTTTCTCCATAAAGATAATGCCTCCAAATATTTATTGCAAATATTACCGCAACTAACTCCAAATCATGAGTTGGGTAATTTTGCTCATGGATTTTCAACTATCGTGAGACATAAGCTATCACCATATCATTTTGCATAAGAACACACCCCAATACCTTCTTTGATGCATCACTGTAGATCACAAACCTTTCTCCACTACAAGGTAGTGTGAGCATAGGTGCACTGGATAACCTTTTTTTCAACTCCTTGAAATTCTCTTCACATTCCTCCGTCCAAACAAACTTAACTCCTTTTGGAGTCAACTTGGTGAGTGGATTAGATAATCGTGAGAAATCTTTAACAAAACGTCAATAATATCCAGACAAACCAAGAAAACTTCGGATCTCAGTTACTATTGTTGGTCTCGACCATCTTTCGATAACCTCTGTTTTTGCTGGATCCACAAATATCCCCTCTTTTGAGATTATGTGACCCAAAAATGCAACTTTTTGAAGCCAAAATTCACACTTGGTAAATTTGTCATAAAGATTCTCCTTTATTAGGGTCTTAAATACAATTCCCAAGTGATCTTCATGTTCTTCCTTGCTCTTTGAATAGATAAGAATATCGTCTATAAAGACTACCACAAAGCGATCAAGATACTCTCTAAATACTCTATTCATCAGATCCATGAAGATAGCAGGGAAATTAGTAAGACCAAATGGCATCACTATAAATTCATAGTGTCCATACCTTGTACGGAAATCCGTCTTTGGTATATCCTCCCTTTTGAACCTTAATTGATGATACCCTGAACGAATATCAATCTTGGAAAAGTATTGAGCTCTGTGAAGTTGGTTAAATAAGTCATCAATGCACGAGAGAGGATATTTGTTTTTGATAGTGATCTTGTTAAGTTCTCAATAATCAATGAAGAGTCTCATTGATCCATCTTTCTTCTTAACAAATAGAACATGTGCTCCACAAGGTGACGCACTAGGGCGTATGAATCCCTTATCAATATTCTCTTGGATTTTCTTCTTCAATTCCTGCAACTCAAATAGGGCTATTCTATAAGGTGTCTTTAAAATAGGCAAAGCACCTGGTACAAGTTCTATTGAAAACTCAACTTCACGATTTGGTGGAAGACTAGGAAATTACCCCGGAAAGACATCGTAAAACTCCCATACAATGGGCATATTCTTAATTGTGATTTTCTCACCAACCATTTGAGATAAATAACCTTTATTTAGTGGAATCAATACCCATAAGATGGAAGAAATTTCCACTAGAAGGTTATGTTCATCCTTGCATCGATAGACGATCATAGATTGATCTGGAATATGAAATGTGACTTCCATTATTTGGAAATTGATATGAGATCCATATAAAGAAAGCCAATTCATGCCAAGAATCACATAAAATTCCACTATAGGAAGGATCACAAGATTTTCAAGAAGCACTTCCCACAAACTTCAATCGGAGAAGAATTATAAACTTTTGATGCGATTGTTGTGCCATTAGGGGTTGTCACACCTAACTCAACATCTAATTGTTAAGGTAATACGATGATACCCTTAGAAAATTATTCAGAAATAAAAGAGTGGGTGGATCCAGAATCAAATAAAACATTTGCTACTTTAGAGTGGATGGTAAGTGTACCTTTCACCACTTCGTTATCATACTCCACATTACTGATAGAAATTGCACGTGACTTTACTTTGTCTTTAGCCCTAAGAGTTTGTTGGCGTCTATCATCATCAACAACCCTTGGATTAGGGCATTGATTGGAATAATTCCCCATTTCCTTGCACTTGTAACATTGAAGTGTAGGAGGTGCACTCTGTGTAGCCTTTTCTTTGCTTGCATCACTAGACATCTTCTTTCCATCATTGCGGCATTCAAATGCTCGATGACCTTCCTTTCCACATTTGAAACATTTACTTTTCCCTTTAAGACAACTCCCTCCATGTTTCTTTCCACACTTTGAGCATAAGGGAAAAATCATCTTCTTTTCAGTATGCTCTTTAGACTTTCCTTTGAATTCCATTTTCCTCTTCTTATCAAACCCATATGACTGATGAGTTATTCCAATCTCCATCTCAACTTTGAGAGAACATAGAACGATTTCCTCGTAGCTATTAAAGTCTCTTATGGCTAATGCCCTTTGAAGACTTGGTTTTAAGCCAATAAAGAATCGATCAATCTTACTCTCGGGTTGGATAGTAATCCCAGAAGCGTACCTTGTAAGTATTGTAAAATTTGCTTCGTAGGTACCAACAGATTCATCATCCTTTTTCTTTAGTTCAAGAAAATCCTTCTCCATCTTTGTTCCAAGAATACGAGGGCGTCACTTATTGAAAAATAAGTTCTTGAACTCGTCACATTCCATGGACTCAATTTCATCTCTTGGCCTTGTATTCTTGATAAGATTCCACCATTGATCAGCTTCACCTTCCAAACGATAAACTACTAAGATGACTTTATCATGTTCAGAACATTGAAGAACTGAAAATATATTTTCAGTGGTACTGATCCATTGTTCAGCAACTAATGGATCAGAAGACCCGCTGAATGAAGGTGGACGCTGCCTCATAAAGGATTCAACATAATGTTGCTCCTTCCTTTTCTCGTTTGGAAGTCCTGCATGATTCATAGCCTGAGAAAGTTGTGTGATAATGGATACAAGATTTTTCATTCCAGCTCCCATAACGTTTGGTTGCTCAGGGGGACAATCATTGCATTGCCCGTCGCATTCCACATTAACACGGTTCCTTCGGGTTCCATCCATTGACTAAAACCAAAAAGAATAGTGCGAGCAACACTAATTATAATAGAAAAAACACATAATCATGAATAAAATTTCACACTTAAGGTCTTATCATATGATTTTCATGGCCATTTTTAAAACACTAAAATCGTGTTCTATGCTTAGACATATCCTTAGGTTTGTTACTAAGGCTTTCACATCCTAGTTTCCAAAGTTTGACTATACCTTTCCTCTGATACCAACTATAACGACCCATACTTTACATACATGGTTAATACTTCAAAATTGAAGCATAATTATTACAACATATAACAAAACTATGAAATGACTGTATAGGTATAGTGTCTTTAGAAACTGGGAAACATAAACAACTGGTTCATAAAGAATCTACACTATCTCCCATTTATTTCATCATATCTATAGTCCCTTTTGGCATATCTTACTTAATAACCTTCTTCTTGAACTGGGGAAAGAAAACATACAAAATGGTGAGCTCAAATGCTCAGTAAGGGTAAAAAAAAGAAATATCAATCACATCATATTCATAAGAACATATCATTTTGGAAATCTTAACCTGCAAAAGAGATCGTAATTTCATAACATGGGATAAATCATAGTAGTGAAATGTAATACCAATAATCATAACATAAAACATGAAACTTTGTGTCATACACAAATAATCATAGAGAATCATTTCTTAGTAGTCAAGACTCATAGCCAAGCCTATCTTAGCGGACAAAGTCCATTTCTGAACCGAGTTCACTCCTCGTTTCAGTCCTGTTTCACTGAACCAGTTTAACCTGATATTCCAGCCATGTCTATCTCATGAGATATAAAATCTTTACCCAATGCATTGGAGGGAGATATAGGTCCCACCCATCTCATAATGATACCGTTCTTATGTGTGCCACAAAGTCATAAAACATACATCATAGCATAACCCATGTAATAAAAATGGGAATCTTAAACATCGTGACATCATAAAACAATTCACATAAGATAAAGGAATTCATAAAAATATTTCCATCACAATATAATCAAATCAATGTAATAATAGGGATAGAAACAGAACCCTATATTATCTTTTATGGAAAATAATTTTGATAAAACACTTGAACTCCATTCTTTAGGAAAATATCCTTTCTACTTCAAAAACATTTTTCCTTTCTTAAAATGTCATACAATTTTAAACTAAAAGAAGTTGATTAAAAATAAACTTGAAAACTTGTAAAGGAAGATTCTTAGAAATAATGTTTTAAAAATCTATTCATGTCGTATAAGTTAAAAAAAACATTCTCCTTGTACTTTTGTCGAAAAAGTCAAAAAGTACCTCGTACGAAAAACGACAAAAGATTCCTTTCATATCATTTACTAAAAACTCACCGAATATTAAAATTGGATTTAAACAATTGTATGAGTGTATAAATAATATTACATATTGAGGAAATATGGATGTGGATGATAAATATTCCCCAGTAAATTCTAAAGTATAAACAATCTCGGATGAAAATTGAGATTGCGAGATTGTCCCTTACCTTAGGTCTGATTTGCTTCGTAAGTGTCTGAACCTCCTGTATAATGATTTAAATAATGTCATTGACTTATTACAAAATCATACTCATTGTTATGATATCACATATGGTCATATTCTTAGCTTCTTACTATTAATATTTCATTGCTACTTGTTATTCGGGTGTTTATTACTTTTTGTTCTTATGCGTGTTTTGTCGAATAAATTATTATTCTTATTTTTAGGTTATAGATACCTCATTTCCAGAATGCTATTAGTGTAATATATATCATATTTATTCACTAAATTCATTTATGTAATCATTATGCAATGAAAATCATGTAGAATGAGTCGCATCACATCGTGGAGACGGTATTCCGGACGTACGCACGAGTGATGATATCGTTCCCATGATTGTGGAATTGTATTGGAGTGTTTGTATACTATTTAAGAATCAATATCACTTTACAATAATCATATATATTTATTCTTTACACCATTATACCCATCCAATAAAGGTGGTGGTGGAAAATAGATTACACCACGACGCGGAGACGGTATTCCGTACGTACGCACGCGCGGTGATTTCGTTTTTCGTAGGATGGATAGATGGTGAAATCGGGTTGTTTAATACTTATAATAACATATCAGTATATTAGTGATACTGATTTTATTACTTCATAATGAAAAAATAAATAATATAAAGTGGAAGAAGAAATAAAGTTGAAATAATCGGTAACGGACATTACCTCTTCTTTGAAGCGCCTCTTTGAGACCTCCTTTTAGGGCACTAAAATTGGTCTTTGAAGAAGACCAGGATCTCTAGGATGTTTCTATGGAAGTGGAGAGGAGAAATTGGAAGGGGTTGGACGATCTTGAAGGCTCAAAGTGGTGTGAGGAAGAGAGGGAGGAGGTGCCCTTTTATAAGGGAGGAGAGGGGCACCTTTGGAAAAACAAAAAATATTATTTTATTATAAAGTCACACTCGGTTTTAAATAGCTCCAAATTGATTTATTTCAAAGATAAGATGGGGATGGGTCTAAAACCTCTCATACAATAGAATTTAGAAAAGTTTAGGTATCTATTTTAACCTTATCATTTAGATTTAACTTTAAGTTAAATA
This sequence comes from Viscum album, assembly GCA_963277665.1. NCBI lineage: Eukaryota > Viridiplantae > Streptophyta > Magnoliopsida > Santalales > Viscaceae > Viscum > Viscum album. Next base: position 1,939,662,998 of record OY728123.1, on the reverse strand, counting down.
ATTTAACTTTTACCATGTCTTCTTATTTTCTTACACTATAAGGTTAATAAACTTACTATAATAAGCCAAATGAACCCAAAGTTGTTTATTATTAATATATATAACCTTATCTATGTCATTTGGCGTAACCTTAGATTTTTAGGAATAAAATGACCATTAATAATATAATATTTTGTTTTAAAAATATTTTATGTCAATTTTGACACTATTTGGTAATTGATTATTTAGAAAATCATAACAGAATGATTAGTTCAAAAAATGTTAATTAAATCAATAATAACATGTCATATTAACCTATAATATTGGTTTAATTCATAAAAAGTCTCAAATTAAATTTATTTGGGTATTTATAACATCAATTATGTCAATATTTCATTAATAATATAATTACTGCATCATCATTGTGTCATAAATAAATTAAATTATTTAAAGTCTAAAAATTAAAAATAAAATAAAATTATGTAGGAAATATTTTTATCTTTCTAATTAATATTTATAGTCGAATTTATCTTATGTATAATCCTATATTAAAAATGATTTACTTATTAAACTTTGATTTTAACTATTTTAACCCTTCTTTAAATAAATTAATAATAAATTTCCTAATATAATCCAAGTGGGCCTAAATGGTCATATTTTATTCCTAAGGTTGTTTTTGGTCTAATTAATCTTATCCAATAGAATTAGGACATGTTTTAGGGTAATAATAATATCATTTCTACCCTTAATTACCTTATTTACTTTTAACCGTGGTAAATAAAAGTTAAAATTTAATATTCATCAAAAATTATTTTCATCTCATTGAACTACATTTTACTTACTGACATCAACCATGTCTCTCAGATTTTTGAAATTCCACTCACAGAAGCGGTAAAATTATATTTTATGTAAATTTGCAAATTCTCCTAAGAGGTGGGTAAAAGACGGTGAAAAGTTCAATAAAATTTTTATATATCTAAAATTATTATAAAATGACTCCAATGGATTGAATTGAACATATATAGGTGTTATGTATCAATTTTTACCTAAAATAATTTTAAATAAAATAAATAATTATTTAAATAAAAAGTCTGTTTTTAAATAGTAACCCAATGTTTTCACTATTCATCAAAAATTGAATGTTTTCAGAAAAATAACAAAATTTTACCCTAGGATAATTTCAATATTCCAAATCCAAAAATGAAGTCCATTTTGAAAAATAAAATTTACAAAATTTCAAAAAGTGGTTATTACTATTCATAACGGCTAGTTTTAATAATATTTTAATAGAATATCGTTGTTTAGTGAAACTCGGTATTGCGTACGACGCAAGCTATCAAGGAAGATCGTGATTGATTTTAAAGCAAGCCAAGATAGTGTTGTGTGTAGTGAAAGATTCCTTTGATGATTTATATAAAATAAAAACAAAATATTTCTTATAAAAGTCTCGGGTGTTACATTTCCTTAGGTACGATTTCTTGTGTATGTATTTTAAAATCCTATATAGTGGGTTTAAAAAAATTATTAAATTGAAACAGAACCATAATCATATTTACTACATCATATATGATTCACTTATGACTTTATATTACCCGTTCATTTGTCAATTTCATGTTAATTCAACGTTTTGGGGAATAATCATTTTATTTATCATATGTGTTTTGACTTGTTATTCTTGATATTATTACTTAGATCATGATTTAATTACTTAAAAAATGTAAAAAATTATTTATTTATCATATATATTTAGTATATAAATATATATAATAGATAGATAAATGAAATGAAATACACTGTTCATGGAGACGGTAGTCCGTATATACACATGAACGTTGTTTCTATTTCCTTATTGAATTGAATGAAAGAAACTAAATGAAATATACATATATACATAAATATACTAGCATTATTATGTCATATATTTCATGATTATTTATTATATATACTTTATAATTATTCTTGAATGGTTAATGTGGAGAATGAATCTCATCGTGTCGTGGAGACGGTAGGCCGTACGTACGCACGATTGACAATATCATTGGATTAATGGTTAAATGATATTGAATTGGATGGTATATTAATTATACAAAAAAATATAATTTTATATTCATTATTTACATCCATTATACACATATAAATTAATTATTTTTGAATAAAAAATTACACCATGATGTGGAGATGGTAAGTAATACCCACGAAATAATGTTTATATTATTATTTGTAGGACAAATAAAAGGAGATATAAAGTTGTCCCATAATTATAATAACATACCATCATGTTGAATATACTGTATTTATTACTTTATTATGATAATAACATAATTAGAGGAAGTATAAGAAGAAAATAATTTTGAAATAGGTGATAAAACAATTACCTCTTTTTCAAGTATCTCCTTTTGATTTGCACAAAATGTCTCCCTACGATGGCTTTATGCCCAAATTGTGACCTCTAAAAGGAATGGAGGGATGTTGGGAAATTATTTTATCATATTTTTAATGATCTAAAGGGATTTAATGGTGTGTGTAACTAGGTAGAGGTGGTGGCCTTTTATAAGAGGGAGGCGAGGTACTTTAAGAAAGTTTTTAAATATTAATTTATTATAAATTGATCTTCTCTATATAATGGTCCAAAAAAATTTATTTATAATATAATATTAGTATGGTTCTAAATACTCTCAAAAAATAAAATTTATACATGTTTTGATTTTATTTTAAACCTTATTATTTTTATTTATCCTTATTTAATCTATTTAATTTTATTTGTGGTAAGAATATTCTAAATATTAAATGGTTATATATATATTTAATTATATGTTGTAATTTGTTTTAGAATATGTCACTTTATGAAATTTTAGACCATATAATTTTATATTTGTAATTTTTAAATATTTTTGTTATTTTTAAATAATTTAATAATCTATTATTTTTATAGAATATCAATAGTGTCAATTTTAATACTATTCATTTATTTTAATTTAAATAAAACCCATGCAGAAGATAAATTAAAAAAAATTAATACAGTAATAACATTTCATAGACACCTAGAAAATTCATTTATCACATTAATTAATTCATATTATTTTTTAAAATATTTTTACAACCATTTATTTCAATATTTATATCAATAAAATAATTTCTACATCACTATTGTGTCATAATTAATGGTAATTATTTAATCTCTAAAAATTCTAAATAAATTCACATGATGTAGATAATTTCATTATCTTTCTAGATACTATTTATGTTTGTAGTTTTATCATGTTTATCACTATATTAAAATTATTATACTTAGAAGATATATGAGAGTGACTTGTTATCGCCTTCTTTTGCTTTAACTATAATTACATCACTTTTATAGATAAAAGTACATTAAATGAATAAATTCTGACCCATAGGTGATATTATTTGACTTTTATTCATCCAAAAGTATTTTATCAGGTGTTTTGGTAATTTTATTATTTTTATCATATTTTTAGTTATCATAATTTACCTGATTTAACTTTAACTATGGTAAATAAATATTACCATAGTTACTATTTATAATATCCAAAAAAGTAACCTATTAACATATTTTTTACCCACTAATTATAAATATGGAATTCATTTTTCAAAATTCAAATCACAGAAGTTTCATTAATTAATTTAAAATTAATTCCTATTGTCAAAACCATAAAGGGGTTTTTTTAAGAAGTAAAAACTATCAAATGATTGACATGTGTTTACATCCAATTTAAATGAGAAATTATTTCCAATTACCAAAATTGTATTAAATAATAAAAAATAAATCCAATTATACTTTAAAACCAATTAAAAATACTGTATAACTATATAAATAAATTAGAAAAAAGGTAGTTTTGAATTAAAATGTAGTGTCAAAATATGAATTTCATCAGAAAAATACCAAAATTTCAACCAAGTTAAATTTTGATATCCCTATTCAAAATAAGACATTTATTTTATCAAATATAAAATATAAAAGTGTTAAAAACTATATTTAAAATTGGTGTTCCATCAAAAGGCGGTAAAACTGTATTTTTTAAAAAATACTTCTTTTATCTGAAAAATTGAATTTGTTCTTATATAATATTATGAAAAATAGATATGATGAATGTTAATGTTATATAAAATTTAAAATTCAGTTAATATTATTAATAAAATCTAGTTTATATAATATTTTAATAATATATCATTGTTTAGTGAAACTCGGTATTGCATACAATGCAAACTATAGAGGAAGGTCCCTCATGTGTGTAATGGAAGCCATGCCAATGTTAAATTTATTGAAATCTTCCTTTGGTGTTTCATATAACATAATCCAAACATAGTTCTTTTATATATTGAAAAAAATATATACTCAGTGTTGTGTGAAATTAAATCTATTAAAAGAACATGAAATTGTGTATAACACAAGCCAAGTATAGTGTTGTGTATACTGCAATCTAATACGTTGTTGCATATAGCGTAAGATAATATTGGTGTAGCATACAACACAAGACATCAAAGAAATTAAAAAGAATCTATCTCATAAAATCTTGGTGTGTTACATTATACCCCACTAAAAATGATTTTTTCCATCAAAATTCATCAGGTTTATAAAAGGTTTACTACATGAAAGTTTCATTCATGGAAACCCACATCGTAAAAAGTAATACTAAAACTTTATTTAAAAAAAGAAAGTTAGAAACATAAAAATTTCCCAAAGTAATTCATCATTGGGATTCCATATAGGAGAACATATGTGGGAAGTGAAAAAATGGATATGGAAGAGAAAATCTAACCATCAAGTTCTGATGGGTAGTGATAGAGAACATGGTTTGGAGAAAGTTAACAACCAAAAATAAATTAATCTACAATGATTTATGGGACCATCTGATTCATCAGATAAAGAAGTTATTAGGATAACATTTTTTGGTTTCAAGATCCTTTTCTTAAATTTGATGAATTTTTCCAGAGAATAAATACTTACTTGATTTTGGAACAATCTCACAGTTGTTCATGCCTTTAATAATTTCCACTTTATCTCTTATTTAAAGAAATGAAGTTGAATTTTTCATTATTGTAGTGTTATTAGATCATGCGATAGAATTATAGGCCATTCCATCTATCTCAACAAAATGGTTAGCACAGGTAATCAAATATGTATAAGTCCACCTATAGTAAGATAATAAATTAATATAAAAAACATAAAATGGAATATAACTTATACTATCCAGAAATGGATAACATTATAATCCTTCCAAAAACTAAAAATATAAAACTTTATAAATATATGAACTAAATCGACATAAAATTTATCTCCCATAAGGTAGTTATTTGTTGTCACGTTCCAAACATGTGATTACTTTAGTCATGTATTCTCTTGAAACATGGTAATAACATTAATTACTGTAGAAAATTAGTGAAAACATGCATTCTATCAAAATTAACTATTTACACAAACCAAAAATACCAAAAATTCTATATACTCAAACCATGATAACACTTTGTCCTTATATCAATCACATGGTCATTAATATTAAAAAATATATCATTATCTTCTTATCCCTTCATTATACACAGATCACGTGATTTATAAAAATACCTCAATCACCTTTCATGGTTACTAATACCATATACTTATGGAAAACCACAATGGACTAATATATAGATATTCCAATATTTCATAATACTATAAAATAGATTCTACAACACTATGTTGGAATCCCATTACATAAACACTTAATCATTCCACCATGTCGTTGTCATACTTAACATCACCAATAGTGATCACATGTTATTTTCCTTTGCCTTTTTCCTTACGATGTTGTTGATGTCGATCGTTCATCATTAACCCTTGTATTTGGGAATTTATTAGCATAATACCCCATTTACTTGAACTTGTAGCATTGTAGTGTGGGTGGTGCATTCTCTTTTGTATTTTCTATATTTACATCATTAGAAACCATTTTCCCATTACTTTGAAACTAAAATGCTCGATGAACTTCTTTAACACACTTAAAAACATTTTCTAGTCCCTTTAAGACAATATCCACCATGCTCATTTCCAGACATCGATCATAAGGAAACATTCATCTTCTTTTCACCATTGTTTTGAGATTTTCCCTTGAACTCCATCTTTCATTTATTTTCAAAACCATGAGATTGATATGTAACACTAAATTCCATTTCTACCTGGATATAAAAACAAACAATATCATTATAGCTAATAAATTATCTTATATATAATGCACTTCAAAGACTTGTTTTCAAGCCATTGAATAATTGATCGAATTTAATTTTAGGTTAGATGATAAATCCCAAAGCACACCTTCAAGTCTTGTAAAATTTTCCACGTATGTACCAATGGATTCATAATCCTTTTTATTAAGCTTAAGTAACTCCTTTTCTATCTTTTTTTAAATAATATGAGGGAAGTAATTATTGAAAAATATGTTATTGAACTCATCCAATTCCATGGATTCAATTTCATTTTCTTGCCTTGTATTCTTAACTAGAGTCTACCGCTAGTTTGCTTCACCTTCTAAACAATAAACATCCAAAATTAATTTTTCATGTTTCTAACAAAAAATGATGGAAAATATATTTTTAATGGTATTGATGCATTGTTCAGAAACAATTGGATCATAAGACCCATTGAAAGAAGGTGGATGTTGCCTCATGAAGGACTCAGCATAATTTTTTTCCCTTCTCTGCTCATTTGGAATTCCAGAACAATTCATAGCTTATGTAAGTATAGTAATAAGACTTTTCATTCCATCTCCCATAAAATTTGGTTGATTAGGAGGAAAATCATTGCATTTCCTAGTTCATTTATCATTAACATGTTTCCTTCGGGTTCCATCCATTTTCTAAAACCCAAAAAGAATAGTGTGAGAGTGAATAATCATACTATGAAAACAACATAATAAAGGAGGAGTACTTTCAATCTTTGACATCTTAGGTTTAATCCTATTTTATTCATGATAATTACCATAATTCTAGGACTATAACCTATAGTTATACTTACCCTTTGGTACATCCCTATACATACCTTAGAATTATATCTAGGGATCCCATAAATGTTTTCACATCCTAGTATCCAAAAGTTCACTAAAACTTTGCTCTGATACAAACTCTAACGAACGAAACCTGATGTACATCGACATTAATTTTCTTTTTCGGAATTCTTAATAAATTATACAAATATAAACTCAATCATCGTATTAGTTTAGTGTCTTTTTAATCTTAGAACATAATCTTATAACTTGGTAAAAGATATTCAACATCTCCCATAATGATCTTCCCCTTTTTCATTACTACTAAAAAAATTTATTTCTATCCTAGGGAAAATAAAACATAAAAAGGGTGAGATAAAATTATTATTAAGGTTAAACATGGAGAAAATAAAAAAAACATAAATATAAGAATGTAAAAACATGAAAATAAAGATTAAACATCAAAATCTTGAGTCATGAAATAAATCTTTTAAATACAAAAGGAATAGATCATAAAGGAACATTAACCATGATAAAATAGCATTTGAATAAAACATGGAATTCTGGGAAAAAATAATCACATAATATGATTTCCATAGTATCCAAGGTATTACTTCCAAGACCATCATAGTGGACAAAGTCCATTACCAAACTAGGTTTACTTGTCATTCCAACCATGTATTATTGAACCAGATTTACTTGTTGTTCCAGCCCTGTAATATTTAACTAGATTTTCTTGTCATTCTAGTCATGTATATCTTATGAGATATAAATCTTTACCTAATTCATTGGAGGGAGATATATGTCACACCCATCTCAAAATTAAATCATTATTACATGTTCCACAAAAACATAAATTATTCATGATTGCATAACACATGAAATAAAATGGGTTTCTTAAACATCATTCCATCATAACACAATCCATATAAGATAAATGTGTTTCATAAAGAAATTAATTAATAAAAATAATCAAATAAAAGTAATAATAGTGATAGAAACATAACCCTATTTCATATTAGATGGAAAATAATTTTGGTCAAACACTTGAGCTTAATTCCTAAGGAAAATATCCTTTCTTCCTCAAAAATGTTTTCTATTATCAAAATGATGGGAAATTTTAAAAGAAAATAATTTAGTTGAAAATAAACTTTAAATAATATATAGGAAGCTTCATATAAATAAGGAATTATGAATAGTTAAATATCTGTTCTTTCTATAAAAGTTAAAAAAACATTCTTCTCGTACTCTTGCTGGAAAAGTCAAAAAGTACCTCGTATGAAAAACGAAAGAATGATTCCTTCCATACCATTTAATAAAAATTAAAAAATGGGTAAAAATAACTTTAAAAAATTGTATAATAATATAAATAATATTATATATTTATGGAACATGGATGTGGAAGATAAATATACCCTATAAAATACTTATGTATAAATAGTCTCAGAAAATAATGAGATTGTGGAATTATCCCTTACCTTAGGTTTGATTTCTTATGTATGTGTCAAAAACTATTGTATAGTGGGTTTAAACATATTATTAACTTGTAATAGAACCGTATTCATATTTATTACATTATATATTATTCACTTATGACTTTATATTACCCATTCAATTATCAATTCCATGTTAAAGAAACATTTTGGGTCATAATCTTTTTATTTAGCGTACATGTTTTGACTTGTTATTCTTGATATTATTACATAGATCATGATTTATTTACTTATAGAATATAAAAAATGATTTATATATCATATATATTCAGTATATAAATATATATATATATATATAATATTTAGATAAATGAAATGGAATAAACTATTCATGGAGACGGTAGGTCGTACATAGGCACAAACACTATTTATGTTTCCTTATTGAATTGAATAGAAGCAAGTAAATGAAATATACACATATAAATAAATAAATTATCATTATTATTTAATATGTTTCATTATTAATTATTTTATATACTTTATAATTATTCTTGAATGGTTAATGTGGAGAATGAATCCCATCCCATCGTGGAGACGGTAGGCTGTACGTACACACGAGCGATGATATCATTCATTTAATGGTTAAATGACATAGAATTGGATGGTATACTAATTATATAGAATAATTATCATGTTATATTCATTATTTAAATATATTATACTAATCATAATACCCATTCAAATTAAGTATTGTTGAATAACAAATTACACCAGGACATGGAGATGGTAAGCCGTACCTACACATGCATGGTGATATTTGTTATTCATAGGATGGATAAAAGGTGGTACAAAGTTTTAACATAACTATAATAAATTCTCAGCCTGTATAATATACTAGATTTATTACTTTCTTATGATAACAACATAATAAGGTGAATTAGAAGAAGAAAATATTTTTGAAATATGTGATAAAACAGTTACCACTTTTTTGAGTATCTTCTTTTGATTTGCACAAAAGGTCTCCCTATGATGACTTTCTGCCCAAAGTGAAACCTCTAAGAGGAAAGGAGGGATTTTTGAAGCTTATTTTAGTAGATTTTGGATGATCCAAACTACTTTAAAAGTTTTTTTAAGTGGGTAGAGGTGGTGGCCTTTTATAAGAGGGAGGAGATGCACTTTTAGAAAGTCTTGAAATATTAAATTATTATAAATTTATGTTCAGTTTATAATGGTACAAAACTCATTTATTTAAAATATAAGATGGGTATTGGTCTAAATACTCCCAAACATAAAAATTTGTACATGTTTTTATTTTATTTTAAACCTTATCGTTTGGATTTTTCTTTATTTAATCTATTTAATTTTATTTTTCGTAATAATATTCTAAATATTAAATAGTTATAAATATTTAATTATGTTTTTTAAATTGTCTATAATTAGATAATTTATCACATTTTAGACCATATAATTTTCATTTTGAAATTTTTAAAAAAATTTGTGATTTTTAAATTATTTAATAATATGTTATTTTTATAAAATATCAATAGTGTCAATTTGGACAATATTCATTTATTTGAATTTAAATAAAATCTAAAAAGAATATAAACTAGAAAGAAAATATTTAATATAATTTAACATGTCATAGTAATTTATAAAATTATTATTCACATTAATTAATTCATATGATATTTATTTTAATATTTTTAATTATTTGATATTTCTATCAATAAAATAATTTCTACATCACTATTGTATCATCATTAATGGTAATTATTTAATCTCTAAAAATTATAAATAAATTCACATGATGTATATAATTTAATTATATTTTTGGATACTATTTATTTTCAAAGTTTTATCATTTTTATCACTATATTGAAATTATTATACTTATAAGATATATGAGAGTGATATGTTGTAACCTTATTTTGTTTTAATTATAATTACATCACTTTCATGGATAAAAGTGCATTAAATGAATTAATTTCGACACAAAAGTTATATTGGTCGACTTTAATTCATCCAATAGAATTTTGGAAAGTGTTAGGGTAATTTTATTGTCTTTTTCATGTTGTTAGTTACCCTAATTTACCTGATTTACCTTTAACTATGGTAAATAAAAATTACCGTATTTACTATTTATAATATTAAAAAAATATAAAATTAACCTATTAACATATTTTGGACCCACTTATTCCAAATATGGAATAAATTTTTCAAAATTCAAAACATTTAAGTTGCATTAATTAATTTAAAATTAATTCCCGTTATCAAAACCGAAAAGCAAGTTTTTTAATAAGTAAAAACTATTAAAAGATTGACATGTGTTTATGTCCAATTTAAATGTGAAATTATTTATAATGACCAAAATTGCATTAAATGATAAAAACATTTTCCAATTACACTTTAAAACCAAATAAAAATATAATCTAACTATGTAAATAAATTAGATGAAAATAAAGTTTTGAATGAAAATGCAGTATCAAAATATGATTTCATCAGAAAAATACCAACATTTATACCAAGTTAAATTTTTTATGTCCTTATTCCAAATAATAAATTTATTTTATCAAATATAATATATAAAAGAGTTAAAAACTATATTTAAAATTAATGTGCCATCAAAAGGAGGAAAAACTACATTTTTTGAAAATTACATGTTTTATCTGAAAAATTGAATTTGTTCTTATATCATGTTTTAGAAAATACATAAGATTAATGTTAATGTTATATAAAATTAAAAATTTGGTAATACTATTCATAATGGATTGTTTATATAATATTTTAATAATATTTTATTGTTTAGTGAATCTTGATATTGCATTCAATGCAAGCTATCGAGGAAGGTCTCTCATGCGTGTAATGCAAGCCAAGTCAGTGTTTCATTTAGTGCATGATTACTTTGGTGTTGCATATAACATAATAAAAACATAGTTCTTTTATATGTTGAACAAAATCTATACTCAATGTTGCATGAACTAAATTTTATCCAAAGAACATGAAATTGGGTGTAACACATGCCAAGTATATTGTTGTGTATACTGTAATCTAATAGGTGTTGCGTATAATTCAAGAAAATATTGGTGTAGTATAAAACACAGGACATCAAAAAAATTAAAAAGAATCTATCTCATAAAATCTCAGGGTGTTACATTGGATGGATTTATTATATGGAAAATGTATTGATCAAGGATGTAGTTGAGCCACCTATATTTTATTATTTTATTTACCTTATATATGTGATCATCCTGGGGGTGAGAAGTTGTATGTTGGAATAACAGTGAGTCTATATGATTGTATACCTTTTCATTTTCATTTTATATAACATGTTTTGTTTTATTGCCTTTATATACTATGGTTATGTATTATGGAAGTTTTTTAGTATTTTTATATTGTTATAAAAATTGATATGGGGTTATATTGTCACCATATTAGCACCATAAAAACCTAAAACTAGTCATAATACTTTGACATATGAGGGATAATGATGAAGATCAAATAGAGAATTGTTCTGGTTATTGTTTGGAGTGAATTGGGGTGAGGACTCACATCAATCTGTTTAATTTGGGTGGATTTTTTTTACCAAAAAATGTTTGATTTTTCTATTTGATAATTCAACTATTCCATTTTTTATGGGTGATAGGATGTATAAATTCAATGATAAACTTCATATTTATTCAAAATAGATTCTAAAGTCCATTTATAAAAGTGGGTCCCTAATTAGTAATGATGAACATTGAAAAACCAAATCCAAGGAAATTATTTCCTCTCACAGATTTGGATACAACATTTTCATCATCAGATCTAGTGGTAATAGATTCTTACCACTTGTTAACATAATAAAAAACATGAAATATATCAAGTTTTCCAAAATAAATGGTAAATGGTCCCATGAAATCCATACTCCGTACAAACTAGAATTAAGAACTTTCTTTGTTGTTCTTTAGGATCTAGAGTGACCTCCAAAAAATATTGTATGGAAAAAATTCAAAACTGATTATAATTTTACACACAATCATCATTTTCCTTTATTGATAACATGAAGGGTACAAGAAAAATGGGTCCAAAGAGAAACCGAAAAGGAAAGAAGGGAGTTGTGGGAGCCTAAAGTAATGCAGTCCTAGAGCATCCCCTCTGATTGGGTTCCTCCCTACAGGAGGAAAATAAAACACCTCCGTAGGAGAAAACACAATAAGACCTTTCACCACCATCGAGGCTAGATAATCCGCAACCTTGTTCCCCTATTGCCACATGTACAAAAAGACATTGTCACTAGTAATGATGTTCCTGCATCTCCTCAGAATATAGGTAACTGACCAGGGGGTGTTACACTTGTGGTTCATGGAGTCGTGCAGGATGAGAGAGTCGGTCTCAATCGCACCCAAACTGATTACCTGATGCCTGCAGAGCTATATACCCATGATTATGGACATGGCCTCATCTAGGAGGGAATTAACCTTGCCAAAATGAGCTGCAAAAGAAAGGATGACATGACCTCTAGGATCCCAAACTACACTATCGCCTTTCATGTCATCCGAGGAGCAAGACCCATCAAAGTTGAGTTTCAGTCCAAACTTGTGGGGGTGCCATCTGACCCAGTGGCCAACCGTTGGAGGGCTCTACTCATGGAGTCCATCTTGAATAAATCGAAGTGAGGGGGCCTCTCTCCATTTGTTGTATGAGCAAACCATATCAAGTAGGAGGAAACAGGTTCTAGCCACCAGGGTCCTACCGGAGCACTAAAACCCATCGTACCTGGCTTGGTTCTGAGCCAACCAAATGCACCAGTAGCCTGAGATAAGAATCATGGAACAAGTATTACTCTCCAGTCCACCTCCCCCAGCACCATGGAACCACCGATTGAAAAGGGGAGGTCCCTCAGCGCAGCCATAGAAAAACCAATGAAGTCGCCAAAAGTCTACCACACCTGGCATGCCCAGTCACTTATAAAGAAGAGGTGGGTAGAGATTTACTCCCTGGGATCCCTACAGAACCGGCAACAGGAGGACAAGATAATGCCTGAGTGCTTCATATTCTCATCTGTAGCCAATGTTCTGTTCCTGATGCGCCAGAGGAGAAAATTGAATTTCACCGAGGCATCTTTAACCCAAACTGTCAAATCCCATGGGTCATTTTGGTTCTCGCTGTTTTGAAACCTCCTGTAATATTTATAGGAGGACATACACAAAGACTATGCAGTGAAAACACAAAAGTCTAGGTCATTCGAGGGGTCGATCAAATCAAAATGCTAGCATTACGTACTGTCCATCACCGCACTGATGAACTCTAGATACCTTCTTGCCTCCTTGAAAGTGAGTTGGATGTTGGGGCATCCTAGAAACCCAAAAATAGACCCAAACCAATTGTGGTGCTAGAAATAGATTCCCCCCACCCCCAAGATCTATCTAGAGAAGGGTAGCAAGGCCTGTATATGGGTGGGAACAGCTATATAGATCAGCGACTGGAGAGCATTAGGGTTGTTTCCCCCTCTACTGGGCCGGGCAACCATGTAATTACCCTAGAGAGTGCACCCCCCAATAGCCTCCCATGCCATCTTCGCCAGCATGCCAAGCAACGTATTTGAGATTCTATTGACACAAATGTTCCCCACTTGCACTAGCTTTTCTATCCTATCCCAAGCCGACCAATGTTTCCTCCCCTCCTCATGTGCATCCCAAATGAAAGAAGAAAGGATACAGTCAATATTTTTGATCACCCCCTTCTGAACCTTAGAGGCCACAAGTGCATGGCAAGGGATGGAGGATAAAACGCTACTCACGATGTTGATTATACCTCCAAAATACTGGAAGCGATTATTCTAGTTTAGAATTTTGCTTGACATCTTCCCGATAATTTTTTCAGAGTGGAGGATACGCATCCTGCCAGGAGAGACCGGAACGCTGAGATACTCCATGCAGATGGATCCCCACTGCAAGCCAGGCCGCGTGCTCAAGGAATCCACCATGTTATCCAAGCATCTCTTTGGGACATAAAAGGTACTCTTGGTGTGATTGACAAACTGACCACTCCATCGACAATAGTCTTTAAGGATCCTGTTAAACCCCTAAAAAACTACATACTTTCATTCATAAAAATGATATAAACCTCTGCAAACATTAGATGGGAGATATTACTTGGATTCGGGCTGCATAGATAGGGCCTGATGGTTTCCTGCAAGATATCCCTGTTGATAAGACGACTAAGGACGTACTGTGAAAGGACGAAGAGGGTCGGCAAGAGAGCATCCCCCTACCTCAGACCACGTACAACCTTTAAGAAAATAAATAGGTAATTTCACTAGAATATAAATAACTCAAAGGATCATTAAACCATGGTCTAACAACATTAAGAGCATGTAATTTTTTCTCAGGAAAGTTCTATTTAATGGGTGGATATATATGATTTTTTTAAACTAAAACAATGGACAATCAACTCAGATGGACAACTATAAGGTTTTTATTCCCTTTATTTTATTTTATCTCAAATTAAAATACTTGTAAAAAAACATCCATCTTATAAATCTTGGTTTTTCATCATGTTTATTCATTAAAATTTTTATTACAATATGGTAAGTTAAAATAATCACTTAATGGCCTAAAAACTAACATAAAAACTAGTATAAAGCAAATAAAATTCCCAAAATATCATTCTCATTTGTTGTGTTTTTAGATTGGGCATGATCCAAATTATGAGATGAATAATAAATCACATGATATTTATTTTCAAATTTTAGGCTCAAAACTACCCCAAGGTAAAAATCATAGGATCATTCATTAATTAAATAGGAAACTTCATTTCAGTGGTTGGAAAATGAGATGGGATACAATATTATATTTCAAATCTCTAAATTATTATTTAAAACTCTCATAAAAAAATTGTGACTATTTTTGAAGAAATATTAACAAATAAAATTTTCTTGAAAAAATATTTTATGAATATCCTTTAAAAACAAGAATGAATAATAATTGATCTCACATCTCCAATTGTTTTTGGGTATAACATACAATAAATGAAATAAACTTTTTATTGTTCTATTTGAATTCCATATTTGGACACTACATGAAAAAAATAACTTTATCTACCAAAAATTGTAACTTTTCACAAATGATACCAATATTTTTTTCAATGAAATTTTCAATAACAACATCCAAACTTTTCAAATAGCTTTGAAACGATAATCCATAAACTCTAAATTCATTCATGAAAACATTCACACAACATTCTATAAATTCATAAAAAATGATCCTCATATTCCTTTTAAAGTTTCTTGGGGAATTACACAAACAAAATATCATTATTATATAGAAAAAAGTACCAAAAGGACATGTTTAATTGGTTTTATCTTAATATTATGTTCTATGACTATTTAAAAGTACCTAAAAAATCCCTAAATAAAATTAAAATGTGTATATACATATAACCTCTCAAACACTTGTTCAAGGAATAGAAGAGTAAAATATAATTTACTAGTCACATTGTTTAGCTTTATATAGTCAATAAAAACTCTCCATTTTTTGGGAAGCCTTATGTGAATGAGTTCCCCAAATTCATCCTTGGAAATGGAAAAGACACTCTTATTAGGGAAATTTTTGATACGACTCACCCATTGGATATCATATATATTAAAAATAATTCTACCATTCAAAAAGGTGTTCACCTATTTTTAAAAACCTCTAAAATGTTTGGTTTCAATTTCAATTAAAATTTTCTAACAGGTTTAAAATTATCTTCCAAAAAAATAAAATAAAAGAAAAATAAAGTATTAATTAATGTTAAATTATATAAAGTCCATACTAAAAATTTATTATGTGTTTTAAGGACTCCTAATATTTGGTTCTCTTGGTCCTTTTCTATCCTTTTTACAATGATTATAAGGAATTTATCATCTTCACCTAAGAAGTAGTATTTTAGATTATAAATAAGTGGTTTCAACTCTATCGTAGAGGGGATATTTTTATTGGTAAAATAAGGTTTTTTTAACTCAAAAATATTAATATAATATATTAATTAATTTGAAAAAATGATCAAATTTCATATTAATGTTTTGGTTATAAGGTTATTCGTGAGTCTATTTATAGATTGAATTTTACAAAAACATTCCAGATTCAAAATAATATATAAGATATAATTTTTCAGTAGTGGTTTTTATAGTTTTCACACACTAAGAATTATTTACATATGAAAAAATTATCCTTATTTTCACAAAAATAAAATTTAGGTAAAATAGGTTCATAAGTTTCATCACATTCAGTTAAAATTTAAGAATATTCTAAAATTCTAGAAAGCATACATGTATAAGTTTCATCATTAAAACTCTTTTTTACATTATTATCACTCTCAATGCATGAAATTTTTTCATTTTATACAAATTAGTTACATTGGTAACCAAGTATTCTTTTTAATTAACAAAAATTGTTGGTTAATTACCATAAAAATAAAAAAATTGCTCATAAGAAAACCAATCAATCATCTTTACTTAACGGGGTGAATGGTCCTTCATTAGGTATTTAATAGAATATCAAATATGAAAATTAACTATTTATCCACTAATTTTAAGTGGAAATTTTCCCTTTTCGACATTTATGATTTATTTAGTTTTTTTAAGAAAGGTATCCTGAGAATGAATGGTGGATGTGTGCTAAAACTATCATATTATATAACCAAAATAAAAAAAATAAGTAGGGAAAATCATATATTTTACCTGAACCAAAATATTTGAAATAACACCAGTGGGTTTGGTTTTAATTTTATTAGGAAATTAAATAATTATTTCTATAGGTTTTAACTCTCCATTATATAAATATGAATAAATATTACATGATATAACATTTATTTAATCTCTGATATCTAACATAAAATCCTTGAACCCTCATTCCCATATGGTTTAGTGTATGGTAAAAGTCCCTAGATCTTTGCATTTAAAAGGTAAGGTATGTTGAATCATAGAGGAAACAATCCTTAATAAGTTTAGTTTCTCTCATACTTTGACTTTTCTCTTATGAAAATAAATTTATTTTAAAAATAAGCATATCTTCAAACTTGTTTCAGAACATCAATTAAAAGGATATTGACTTGAACTTTCCTAAAAGTTTCCAAATACTCATTCTCTAATTCAATTTCATCACTCCTCCTCACTAGTGAGTTTTTTCATGGGTAAGTTATTCATGGTTTAGGTATATCTTAGTCAATTTGATATTTATTTTCAGAAACACAAATCCCTATCATTCTTCTCCAATATTTCTTAGTTTTCTCAAGAAAACTTCTTCCTTGGATGCTGGTTTATATTTCAAAATAGGTTATGAATTTTCATTAGGTTTAAAAGTATTTTTTCCTTCTTCAAGATGTTCTAAAATAGTTTAATATGTTTTGGAATCTTCTTCATTGTTTTAGGTTCCAAATATAGTTTAGAATTCTTTGTTTGAGGTTTTTCAGCTTAGTGACATTCTTAAGTTTCATTGTACACATATTTTCTTTTCCTTTGTCATTATTATTTACTTGAGGTCACAGATAAAAAGCTCCAATGAGTTGGTTTCTTATGATACCAATATCAGTTTTTAGTTATCCTATTTTTTCATCAATGTGTTTATCAAAATATATTAATTTTTCATAGTTTCTTCAAGGATATTTATATATTTTTCAAAAAGATTAAAAATTTATTCTAGTATGAGTATTTTATTTATTGTTTAAGTATATTGGTTGTATGATACTTGATTGTACTTGAAAAAATATGTTTTGTTGTTCATGTTTTCTAATTCTATCATGGTACTGATTGTTATATCCTTGTTTTTAGTTATTTTATATTGAAAAAAACATTTTTTATTGAAATGGTATTCCAGGGAAGTAAAAAATTATAAATTTATTAAGGTTCATGAATTTGTTGTAATTTATCACTAAAATTTTTATTGAAAGAAAAAATTCCAAAATAAACTTTTAATTAAAAATTAATTTCAAGTTTGGTAAGTGTTTTACAACATCATCGATATAACTATAGTGGTAAGATCACTAATTTGGACCATGATAGTGATATTTTTAGAAGTGGAGGTGGAAATGTCTTTAAAAATTCAAATGAAAAAACATATTGTTTTAGAATTTTGAGAACTTTAGGCCATATTTTCAATAATATTACTAGAAGTAACTATAGTTTTTTCAATTAAATATCCACATATAGAAAAATCTATCATCATCATATCAATTGAAAACAACCCCTCTTAAAATTATTAAATAAAAAATTGTTCATTAATTTTATGATTGGTGGATATAAAACACAATCTCTTGAATATATCTCATTATTCATAAAAAGTATCACCTTGAAGCTACATAATCCCACAAATTTATTTTCAAATTGCAGTTGTTTTGGAATCAGGGAAAAATTTCCCAAGAAATAGGCTTCTTCAATTCATTTCAATCTCTAATTAATGTAAAGTGTGAATAAAAGAACCATTACATAGAAACTACTTTTAAAGAAAAATAAAAAATCTTAATTTTCATTTGATATTCATGCACACCATTTGGATTAATATTAAAACAAAGGCAATTAAATTACTGAATTTGTTTTTATAGATCCTCACCTAGAAGTCCATTAAATTGTTGAAGTTAGTAAATTAGATGATATTTGATTTCAAATCCAACTTGTGCATCAATGAATTCCACATGATTTTTTTATTGTATTCATAAGATGAATCCAATTATTTCAAAGTTATATTTTTATTCATTGTGATTTTAGGTTTAAATATATTTTTTCTTGTTGAGTTGGTGGATTCAAAACTAAAAGCAGTGGAAATTTCAATAACTCCAGTTCT
The DNA here is from genome assembly GCA_963277665.1 of Viscum album. Taxonomy (NCBI): domain Eukaryota; kingdom Viridiplantae; phylum Streptophyta; class Magnoliopsida; order Santalales; family Viscaceae; genus Viscum; species Viscum album. Next base: position 1,939,643,813 of record OY728123.1, on the reverse strand, counting down.
AGAGTGATAAGTATTTTCAATTTTAGGTTATAGAGGTAATAAATTCAGGTTAAAATCCCTATACATATAAAAAAATTTAAAATAACTTTATATAAATCCCTAGAAATATTTCTAATTTAATGTGTAGGCACTATATCATAAAATAAATATCAATAATTTATCCCATAATGAATGAAATATAGTGATCCTTAGGGTTGTCTCATGAGGAGGTTGGATATCAAGTTAAAATATAATCACTTTTTGTTTACTATTTTTATAAAGTAAAAGTGAGGATTTGAATGTTAAAAAAAATAAAAACTAAAAAAAATTTATTAAATAATTCTATAAATGAAAGTGGTAAATTGGAAAAATATTTGAAATGGGATAAGAAAATCATATTTTAAATCAGTGTAAGTGGACAAGTGTTGATCCTTAGAACACTTCATTTATCCATGTCTAATGGATTTACTTAATTTAATTGCTAAATATATACTTAATAACATAAAATTATATATATAAATCTATATAAATACCAAACTAAGACCCTAGTATGTGTGTTAATCCTCTTATAAAAGTTATTCAGAATCTCAATGACCTCTAAAAATTAACCCTTATTGACCTCACTATGCTCGATGGAAAGACATCACCCAATTTGTTTAAAAAGTGAGACCAAACATTTTATATTCATAAATTAAAAAAAATTCTAGAAATGTTTATGATAAAAAGAATTAAAAAAATAAAAGGACCCTTTCATTCAAAAATATAGTTTCTAGAGAAATTAAATAAGGTTACAATGAAGTTCAAGACTATAAAAGAAGTTATCCTTGGATATTCATTCTCCATGGTTACTTAGGAGTTTATATGATCTTGCAAAGATCAAATCACATTATTTTCTTCTATATATATATTATGATTGCCCAAATCTTGTAACAAAATGGTACAAAATTATTTTTCCATTACCTCATTTTATTCTCCTTGGTTCATGGATCTTATGTCTTTAATGAAATGGAGGAAAAAATATTTCAAGTAGTGAAATCCTCCAAATAAAATATGGGGAATCATTCATGTTTGTAATAGATTCTATCAAACATCCTCAAATTGGTAGCAGCGATTATTTATTATTCAAACGCATGATTAAATTGGTAGTAGTTAATTTACCATGTGCACTAAGATTTTAATATTCTTTATTCCCCTTTTAATTTTCCCAGGAAATTTATCTCTTGTCTTTTTATTAAATGGAATCACAAGGATTAGGTGAAATATTTTTAGTGTTAAATACCTAATTCATATAATTTCACACGGTATAGAAAAATTTATAAGACTTCTATTTTCAAAAATTATATTTTTATTAATTCCATTTCATAATACATTTTAGTCCTTATATAATTAAAAATTGTGGATGAGTTTTAATGTCATAAAAATGGAAATAGAATCCATATTAGAATAAAAATTCCTACAAAAATGAAGTAAAAGTCATATGAAATTCAAAAAAAGCTCTTACAATTTCATAAAAGTAATAAGAAATTAATGGTAAAGCCTTAAAAAAACATTTAAGTCATACAAAAGCTGTTGGAACATCTTAAAAATGAAGTCATAAAAAATTCCTTCAAAATTATATAAAAAAATAAAAGTCATAAGAAACTTAAGGAAAAGATAAAAAACCCAAACATAGCCAAAATTCTTCCTATTGAAAGTTCAAAAATGATTTTTCCCAAGAATTCATAGAATCATAAATGAAATCACGTCTTTTTCAATTATTTCTAGAAATGATTTAAAACACTTAAAAACCTTGATTTTTTTATATTTTCATAATTAAATATAAAATGTTTCAAAAAACCAAAAGTGATTAAATTATATTTAAAATTTCTAAATTGAGGGGATTAAATTATTTAAATTCAATGGAAAAATTAATTAAAATATAATATCTATAAATTCCCACACACTTATGACCTTTGAATATCGAAAAAGTAAGTATCAAAATCAACACCAGAGAAATTTCAAAACACAAGCCCATGAGATATACTAATATAGCATGATAACACTAAAACTTATCATGCATATTAAATAACCCTTATTCCAAATTTTCAATTTAGTTCATTCAATCCATTTCTACTTCATTTATCCTCCCATGCATACAAAACACTTACCCCACCTAAATTTTTCCTCAGCACACATAAATTTGAAATTGAGAAAAGTTTTTCTCATTTAAAAAATACAAGGGTCACCATAAGATTAATAATTTTATAAATACCCACCAAAATAATTTTAGGACTTATATTAATTATAATAAATTTTTAATGTTATTTAGAATTTTATAGATATAAATATTAAAATGTCAAATAGATATAAGGTTGAATAAGGAGGTTTGACTCTTTTTGAAGAAAAAATACATGATTCTTTTTTTACTCATGAATGATATCCTCCTTAATCCCTAAGTAATGAATAATATCTAAACCTATTGTAACCATTAAGGATAGTATAAACCTTTAACATTTTGGAGACAATATTTAATCCACTCAACTTCCTTCAATATAATTGAATCTTTATTTTTAATGTTTTCAAAATCTATCTAGTTCTGATTTTTGAAAGCATTGAGGGTTATTTGAATATTAAAATAGTGTGAACTTCCAAAAACTTTATTGAATGATAAATAATTTTTTCTAGATTCAAATGTTAATTTTTATTTTCATTTATGGAATCCTCTTTATGAAAAATTATTTTTTTATAATTTTAATTTTTTTAAAATATTCTCAAAGTAGTATTCAAAAGAACCACTACAAAATACCTTCAAAATATCCCACTAGATTTGGATTTTCCTCCCAAATAAGCCTCAAAATTTCAAAAAATTATACAATAACACATCACCCCACACTTGAGTTCTACTAGATCATATATTTACAATTATAAAGTGGATTTGGATAAGGATCATAGGTTTCTAATGTGGCTACCTAACTTATTATTCTTGGATTTGTGAAGCCTCATAATGATTAAATATAAATGGTTATCCTATATAAAGATTTTATTTTTAAAAGGGGGATTTTAAAACTGAATAATTGGATCAATAATATCAACATAAGTTTCTTAAAATATCATGTTTTTATAAAAACAAATTAAATTATAGTTAATTGGGAATTATTTGGTTCACTTAAAAAATAAGGTCATAATAAATAAGAAATACAAAGTTCTTAGAATCAACATATTAGGTGATCTAAAAATTTAGAAATATATATATGATATTTGATTTAAAATTTCATAGTTATTTTCATGAATTTATACACAATTTTTGAATATGGGAAACAATATATTTAATTATTCTTTTAAGTTCAGTTCCATGGTTTAAATCAAATAAGTCATTGATATCAGTTAAAAAATTAAAAAGGTGTTCAATTTGATTTCTTGAGTTTCTAAAATTCATTAGAAGTAAAAGAAATCATCAAAAAATGATATAATATCAACAATATTTTGAAAAAAAGTAAAAATAAAACAAATTTTGAAAAAGAAAAAAAATAAAATCAAAAAACATTATCATAATTTAACAAAGGGTGTTCCCACCAAAACTTATTTTTCAAAATTTCATCATTGTATAAAAAATTATATGAGAAATGATAATTAAAAATTCATAGAAAAAATAAAAACATGTAGAAAGGAAATGTGAAACCTAGTATTCATGTGTAATTTATAGTTTGAACGTGAACCAAATACCCTATAAGTACTTGAAATTTATATTTAAAAGGATTCAATCTATGACCATTTATTGTGAAAGGTGCTTCCTTTTTTGGGTATTTAATATGGAAAGCACTAAATATAAAAACATGAGTAACAATAATGGGTCCTCTCCAATTGGTAGAAATTTTACCTAGAAATAACATCCTTATAGTTAAAATAATAAACAAATATTATCCCTATTTAAACTCTTTATTAGGGATCATTTATTCCTGAAAATATTTGGTTTTTCCTTTTACAATGTGGAACTTTAATAAGAATTATTTCTAATTTATTCGAACTTATACAAGAAAATTTTTCGACATTTTCTAGAAAAAAATAGATCTAGGATACAAGTTTAAATAGCCAAAAAATATTTGTTTTTTTAAGATTACTTTCTGCTCAAAAGACCAGGGTACTAAGATAAATAAAGTTAAATCTTACACAAGTAGAAAGAAGGGGAATTTTTTACAATCATTCTGGTGAAGAGCAGTGAATTCATCTAGAAAGATCTCTATGTACATGTGATTGCTGTCAAATCCCTTATTGGAAAGTACATATACCACTTTATTCACTTCTCTGTATGTGTGAGTGATAATATGATTTATCCCTAATAGGTAATGCTGGAAGATGATCCATTTAGTACTGAGGGTCCATGCCAAGTGAATTGTTCCATCTCTAAGAGCCTGAACAGGAAATTTAAAATATTTTTTATACACAAGTCTAAAAGGTGAGATTATAATTATAGTTTTTAAGATAGTCCAATAAGAATGATTAATATAATTTAGTCTCATACTTCAATTGTAAAACCTTGTACCTCGGGAGTTATAAATTTTAGAAAGAATTTGGATTTTCGAATTTCTGAGTAGGGTCACTTTTGAAAATTGAGATTCATATTAAAATTTGGAGAGTTGGAGTACCCTGATGATATGTTTTTGGACATGGATTGTGGCTCAACATGTTCTCAAGTTTCTCAGGTGTTTCTCAGAAGAATAAGGTTGAATTTAAAAAAAAATAGATGGTTTCTACCTTGATGCATAGTTTAGGTTTAATGGTTTGGGTACAACCATGTGATTACCCTTAAATGGGTAATTTTTTAATCTATTTTATTGATTCGTGAATGGTTTACAAAATTAGTTCATGGTTAATGGTTAACTATGAAGATTCTATAGAAAACTATACAAGTTGGATTCATCTAATGTATTGGAACATAATTTCAGAGAAACCATGAAAAAATTCCATTTTGGTTATAGAGGTATTTTGAAAGGTGGTGAACGATTTGAAAAACCATGTGACCAAACCATACGAGATGGGTAGCTTGAGATCAGGGAAATTGAATTGTTTAAAAAATTATATGGCCTATCAAATTTCATAAAAATGGGAATTTATAATTTTCCCCACTAACATTTTAAGAACCAACCCACTCTTTTCTTTCACATTACACATAGTGAACCAAGGATGATCTCTCCCTCTCCTTACCCCAGTTCTCCTTGGATTTGGTGTGACTTTGGTGTAGTTATTCAGCTATTTTAGATAATTCCTCATCTCTTACTCATCTATTCCTATAGCCCTCGTGTTTTCCCCTAATTTTAGTTATCTCATCTATGTATTTGAGTAAATAATCTACTATATCATGGTTTAATCATTCATATATTGTAGGTATTATATATATATTGGATAAATGAAGTGATGAGATGATGTTTGTAAGTCTTCACATGCAGTTTTGGGTATGTATGACTACTTATGTATTTTATTGAGTTTTGGGTTAAATTGAATATATTTTTTCCCTTATTTAGGTTTATAATTTGGGGATATTTGTGTATTTGGTTTGGGTGCATGTTAGGCGTAGACCACACCCCATTTCTTAAGGTTTTGGCATGTAGGTGTGGCTTGATGAGTTTTCAGGATGAATAATTGATATAAATTATCTAATTATTTATAAATTATTTAATTAATTATAAATTATCATAATTAATTATATATATGATATGGATTGATCTAAGGGCTCATATGGTTTTTTGATAATTTGATGAGCTTGGATGAGAGTTTTTAGGAAATTATTTTAAGGTAATCACTTCAAATGAGGTTAGTGGTCCCTATGCCTTGACCCTTGGTTTTATACATTTTATTTATGTAGTATATGATGTGTAGTATCACCATTATGGGATATTTTATTTTTAAAATAAATAATTAAATTTTTCACTTAAAAATGAATGACTGTGAATGAATAGATGAAGTTTCAAGAGCCACGATGGACACTTGAGCATTGACTTGATACCTAAATTATAAAAAATTAGGTCCTTTATTATAAATATATTCATTTAAATTATTAGTCCTTGTTGGGGTGTAAATGAAATGAATTAAGTGATCATAGAAGAATTGAATAGGTTACCTTAGATCCCTTGAGTTGGGATGAGTGATGAATTTAGATGTTTGGCCAGAGTAGGATTTTTTAGAACTGTGAGAATCATTATATCTATTGGGTTGGATGACATGATAGTGGGGTGAGTCCCCCCCACTATCATGTGAGTATCTGGGTGGGTAGACACTTGGTAGATTTTAATAGGTTGGGTGTGTGAACCGATTTAGGATGACATGGGATGAGAGATGAACATTATTCCATCTTCTTAGAGTAGTTTCAGTGGGGGCTTATCCTATGAGTCAAGAGAGTCCAAAAAATGATCATTGTGATGTTGAAGTATGTTAATATATCTTAATGATGGTTTTTGACCCCATAGTTGAGGTTGATATTGAGGAACATGGAAAGGTTTTTTGTGATATGAAGTGACCCAGGGGACCTCATAAGGTTCCCTAGTGATATTTAGACACCTAATAGGGTTTTTAAAGACTTGTATCTTTAATGGGATGTGAAATTTAGTGAAAATTTGAATTCTTGGTTCTAGATGCGTGTGTAGGGTAAAAATAGAAATTTATCCTAGAAAACAATCTTGAGAATATTTTCTTATTTTTTTTCTCTAGAATGGGTGTTTACCTAGGGATGGAATTTGGTGAGATTTTGAGAATATTGAATGTTTCAAAGTATTTTATTATTTATTAAATTAAAATTAATCATTCCATGGATAGAAATGTTGATATCCCATAAAAAGAGTTTTAAAATGAAATTCCAAGTTCACAATTGTGTCCATAGTGAGGGGTTTTACCTAGACGAGTTATAAAATAATTTTGTTTTCTGATAATCGGGTCGGTCCATTTAACAAGGTGTTTCTTTTTATTTTTATTTTTTTTTCATTCTATCCTCCCCCCCCCCAATGTTACTTCATGGGTATGCTGATATTGGATCCTCCCCTGTGTTATGTGATGGATGATAAAGAGAGGAGGGAGAGGGAGAGAGGATCACTGCCACCATTTTCCATGGATCAAGATTGAGATACAGTATTTGTGCGGTGTAAATATGTGATTAAAGCTTCATCATTTTATATATAAAGGTAGGTAGAATTTTATTTTTCCACCATTTTATATATTTAATTCAGATATTTTAGTTTTTAACTCTTTATATTAGTTGTTGGGAACCCATTGAAGGTCATTTTGGGTTGATTTAGGGATAAATAGGGTCTTTGAAGTAATCATAATAAATTTACTTTTGGGAAAACCAACTACATTGCATGTATTTTTTAGGATCACGTATCATGTCTTCATACTATTAGGTGATAAATGGAAGAAAAGGTTGCTTTCTATGTAGTCATTATAGAAATACTGTGTACATTGAATCAGGATGTGGATGAGTGCTCATTCAAATAACCCATGTGGGGCACATGGTTGTGTAGCCAGAGCCCAAGTAAAAGTACACTATCAGGGCCTATGTGGAGTATTTGGCCAGGGTCTCTATGAAGTACATGAACAGGTAGCCTCTATTTATTACACATCATGTACCCCTAAGACACATCGTGTACTTGGGTCTTACATTCCAAGTTTAGCTGAAATACATTCTTAGAGGTGATTTGTTGAGAGTACACATAATTTACACTGAGGTACATGTCATGAACAATTCTATTAAAGTGTAATTTTAGTGTTTTAATTTCCCAGTTCTATAACTGGACATATTATGAGTACATTTTTATTATTATTATTTACATAGAGATTGATGGTGGAACCCTCTTGGTGTTTTTATTACTTTCAAGATACTATTCAATGAAAGTGAGATATGAAAGAGAGGTTCTTCCTCTGATGTTGGATCCAGAGATCACTTGTGTGAGATGTGACATGAGACCTCGGTGAGGGTTTTGGAAATGTTAGTAGGACTTAACATAGGATCTCCAAGTTCCCTAGTTTGAGATATCATGAGATAGTCCTTGGTTAAAGGGATCAAGTTATAAAATGAGGAGATGTATAGGTTGGGTGTGTGAGGGATTACCTAGGATGATTAGAAACATGAGATGGGAATTATTCAATATATATAGAATGATTCATGCGAGGATTGCCTTTTGATTCCATGATACGATTATGGTAATGATGAGATATTATTTTCTCTCTGAGTGCTAGGCATGGGCATAAGAGAGGCTAATGAGATGAAGGATCCCATTTAGGGTGTTTATGCTAGATGAGACTTATTGGAGGGTGACCATGTGAGATTTTGACATTTGAGAGTGTGCACGCAGAGATGGGTATAAATGATTTTAGGTTTCACCTTAGAACTCAAGTAGGTGATGTAATGCTTATATGGATAAATTTATGGGGATAATTCATACAATTGAGAATCTTACCTTTGTTTTTTAGATAGGTTTGGGTAGATAGTTGAACCATATGAGATATATAGGATGTTTTGGGAATTCTCCTTGGATCTGAACATCATGTATGATATAAGAGATGACCCAAGAGGGATTCAACCCCCACCCCAATATGGTATATGAGATGGATGGTAGAGACACACTACCCCCTGATGTAGTCTATTAAATGGTTGGGAGGGATGCATTGCCCCTGATGTGGAGTGTGTGATAGACAGGAGGGATGTACTTTCACCTAATGTATTATATGAGATGGATGGAAGGGATTCAATTCCCCCACATAGATATATATTTGAGATGGTCTGGGAGGTATACACTACCCCCAAGTGATCAATATATTATAAGATGTTACGGTAGGGATACACTAACCCTTGATGAGAGGTATAAGTGCGATTATATGTGAGTGACACACTACCCCCTAAGTGACCATAATGATATTGGATGTCAAATAAATTCTACTAGGATCTGATTGATGAACCTAATTCTATGATATTTCCTAGGACATTCTTCTAGTAATTGTTTGTGGGCATGCATTTGGTTGGAATGGGTTAATTATGTGCTCAAAGACACTATGGAACTATTTGATGAAATTTTAGATCAATCTATGGTGTCATGTTAAAACATGATGATTTATATTTATTTATTGATTTATTTTATTTTATTCCAATTTTTATTTAGATAAGAAAAGAACATCATATGTGCATACACATGTTATGACAAAAAATGATATGTAAAATGTTAGGGGATGCATTATGAGAATTCATTTCTCACCCCCTACATGGGCACTTTGGTTCATGTTCCGACCATATTCCTACTTTTAGGTTGATCTTGAGACATGTTGGGGATTAAGATGATGCCTAGTGTTGTATTATTGTTCTATAGAAGCTTTACAAGGATTTAGATACTAGGTTTGATGTATCGCTTGAGGGAGTTAGTAGAGTCTTGTGATTTTTTTTTATTTTTTATCTCATATATGAGATCGACCCAAGGTGGATTTATTGATGTGTGTTTAAATGATCACGAGTCTATATAAAATTTATTATAGATTGATATATTATTTAATTTATTTTTTACTATAATTTTCTATTAAGTTTATCCTTGTGTATTTTCATTGTGATCTTGCACTCTTACATGAGTGTATATTCCCCCAATAGTAATACCCAAGACCCATTATTCTTGTAGGAAACCTATGGAATATAGGGAGTCATGCCTAAGGTTATTTGGTGACCCATTCTGGTTATAATTTAGAGTGAATTGGGGTGGGGATGTCATAGGTATCATGTGGAAATGGGTTGTGATTATTAAAGTTATCACATTAAAACCTAAGTCAAGAAGTGGATCCTGATAAGAGTTAATTTGGAATGAATTGGCCATTAACCTGGATGGATGAAATTAGTTATATTATATGGGTTTTATAGGTGTCCAACCCATGTTATTATTTTTATTATGAGACATAGGATGGGTTCAGGTGAGTGGGAAACTTGTGTTCTATGATGTTGTATTCCAGGGAGGATGTACCTTAGGTATATGTAGAATGTGATGTGAAGTTTTGGGTAGTATGTAACACATATATATATGTTTTATATATATTCATGTAACTTTAAAATGAGGATTCATGAACTGGATGCAAGATATAACCCTCAGGTAGTGGAAGTATGTTCCCTGGTTCCGAATAGGGGATGTGACCCCCTAGGTGTATGAATTGTCTTATAGTTCTAGAATAGAGGATTCCTTAGTGATTTCGTTATATTTTGGGGATTGTTATATTACACCCAAGTGGTTTCTCATGTTCTAGGGATGGGTATATTTCCCCATGGTGGTTTTTCATGTTTTGGGGAAGGGTATATTTACCCCAGGGAATTCTTCACATTCTAGGGATTGGTATATATCTATAATAGTTACTTATTATTAGAGATGTTTTTTTAACAAGATTAATCATGTTTGATTGATACTAGGTGTTGTGTTATAACTATAGGATCGACCATATTTGTTTATTTAATCTTATTGGGTTTATTTATGAATTATGGGAATGTTACATGCACATGTACTTCATTTAATAGTTATGTATGAGACTGAATTAGTGGTAGCCACAATACTTGGGTACTCAAACAGTCTTCATTGTTCTTAGTTTTAGGTTGGGTAAAGGCCCAGGTTTGGATTGTTTAACGAGATATCTTGGAAAGAGCCTAAAGAAGGATAAGGTATGGATCAAGGTTGTATTTGAGAATTCTATTTTTTATTTTTATTTTCTACCTTGTATATGTGATTTTCCTAGTGGATGATAAATTGTACGTTGGCATAACCATGATTTTGTATAACTGTATGCTTCTGAATGTTCATTTGATATAACGTGTTCAATTTTATTTCTTTTCTGTACTCTAGATATTTATTTTGGATTTTTCTTGGTTATTTTTCATTTATTTTTCACTTTGATGCGGGGTATTGTATCCCCATGATAGCATTCTAAACCCCCAATAATAATTGGTAGCCTTTGGCATATGTGAAGAAATTCTTAAGGTCACATGAAGAACTGATCTAGTTATTGTTCAGAGTGAATTGGGGTGGGGAATTGAAAATGGGTATTATAGAATCCTTTTATTCTGTCTTTATATTTTGGATATAGTACATAGATATTAAGGATGTGTGAGTTCTTGTAATGGATATTTGACTGGTGTTTCATGAACACCTTTTCAGATAGGAAGTTCAGATACTAGGGGCATATGATGGTTTTTTTGGTTTTTTATTTTACAAATGTATGATTTCACATAGTTTGATAGACTTGGTATTGAATTTATGGATTATTAGTCTTTTTCTCTTATCATGTTGTTAAGAGGCCTACGCACATGCATTATATTTTGCATATAGGATTCACATGAAATATGTGTTCCTATGTGTTATTGATATCACAAGAGACGAGGATTCAAATATTTTATATTTCAAAAATTACTTATATAATGTTTTCCCATATAATTTTTTTTATGAAATTTTATATAGTTTTACCACGGTATATTTTCTTTGATAATGGGTCATCTAGATCTTATTCTGAGATGAAATTTGGTAATAACTATGATTTTTTTCATGTTGAGATGTATAGTGACCCTTAGTAGGTCAAAATGGAACTTGGTACTTTTATGTGTGTCCACTTGTGGGTAATTATTATATAGGTTTGGTTATTTAATGTGTTAAGAAACCTATATGGTCTTTTCACAAATATATTCTTGGTGAAATTATACTTAAACAAACCATATGGTTATAGTTTTTTGGACATGAATCAGCATGGGGTGATGTCGCTTTATGATGACGATGAGATTGTGATCTTTGAGTACGTAGTATCATATACGTATTACCAATTCGGATTTTTACCTTGTTATGAGTTGATGGATTGGTATGTGATGTTAGATATGTATATATGGGAACCCGAGATAAGAGTTTAGGCATGTGAGTTACCTCATTACATTTATAACAGGAACATGAATGTTGCTAATGAGTTGTGACCTATATGATATATGATGTGTGGGATAGGTGGGAGAGAATAGTTCTTTGAGATATAGATAAGGATATTGGATAATCGAGTGATATATTTGAGGGTAACTCTATAGAGGGTTTACCTGGGCTTGTGAGTTCCCTTAGAGATGGGAATCATAGGAAGATGATTTGGGTTATGAGATTGGTGCATGAGAGGTGTTACTGGGTATGTGGTATAGGCATAGAGTTATCTGGGATTTTTATATGGAAAACCCCTTGAAAATTAGTGCTCTGGTATCAAGGTTATGTTTTGGAGGGTAATACAGGTTTAGTTCCTAACCCTATTGATTATATAAGTACCTTTTGGAAAGTGAGGAGAGCATGGGTAGATTCTTTTAGCATTGAGATGATACCCAGGATAATGGGTAATCATATGATTTGTATTTTCATGGGTAAAATTACTTGATTTTGGGAAAGATCATTTATCATTATTCTAGTTGGATGAGAATTTCACATAGTGAGCATGATTAGTGGTATATGTGGGTAACCCAGGTTTGATGATGTGCAACTCATGTGATTTTGATCTGGGTTCTATGATCAGTTTGTATAGGAGAATACACCCATTAGGATTAGATTAGAATGAGGTGGAACATGCTGGTTACCCACTGTACCCATTTGAGACTTGAATCGGTGATCAATCATTTATGAGTTGAGGAAAAATGTTTTTGTTGAAATTATTTTCAGATTAGCTTCCTAGAGTTGGATGAAAATGGTAAATGTACATATGGGGTGAGAGGTGACATCAGGAAGGGATCAAGGTGTTGTGGCATACTTGATCTATGAGTAAATATTAGACATGTGTTCTCTAGGATGAGATGTGTGTGGCTCAAGAGGAGTGGAACATGTGTGATGTTGAACTTATTGAGGATGTTCTCAAGGAGTATTATAAGGGAATTCATCTGGTTGGGATCACATCATTGGTCATTCAAGAGCATGGGCCCTGTTATGGATTGAATCTTGATGGAAGTTGAGGATGATATTTTTAGTGAATTGGGAACGAACATTATTTGGTGTTTTCAAGTGGGTTCTCAAGTATGAGTGGGAAGATCATGTATATTCATTAATTGTTGTAATGGTCAAAGCATAGGTTGTGAAGGAATGAACCCCATGTGGGTAGGGTCATGGTTTTAATGAGATTGGTCATTGAAAATTTGAGATGGTACCTGGATGTTAGTGTGTAAATGGATCCATTTTTACCGAGTTCTATAAGGAATACCAGGATTGGGATTGGAGGAGATATTGCATTGAGTCTAAGAATTGGATTCGAGGTTGAGATGATTTGGATGTGATCTGTGTGTGAGTCGAATTAGAGATACATCGATGCACGAGGTGAGAGCATGATGATTATTGTGGGTGGTTGGTGATCCACCCATGTAATTACATCAATATTATATCTTAGTCACCATAGTATAAATTAAATGATCTCATAATGCCTTGTGGTTTAAGGTATTTTGATCAGGTGAAGAAGAGATTGTACATCGATGGGTGTGGCGGAGAATTTTTAAAAATTTTATCCAAAGGAGGTTCTACTAGTGTTTTTTCTTAATATTGGATGTGATGGGTTAGAAACCACATAAATAAAATAATAACAGGTATAGAGGATGTGTTTAGAGGATTGACTATGGATTTTCAAGGAATGGAAGACATATTCCAATTATGTGTATGGATGATGAAGACTAGAAAGATGCAATTTGAAATAGAAAATAAAAAGTGTTGCTAGTTTTCAATATGTGTTTAATGTGTAATTGGGTGAGGATACATCGGAACCACACATAACAGGTCATTGTATAGCTGATAATGTTTTTTTAGTAGTCAACTCTAATGATGGGGAGAGTCGTGGCTTGAGATCAGCCTGTATGAGATGAGTCTTATATTGGAGAGAACTATAAGCCTGAATATGAATTAATTGATGAAATCATGGTGTCTAGGGATGTATAAGAATCATGAATCACTACCCAGATTTTTTGGGGATGGAAATGACCAGTAGATCAGTTTTGGATGAATAATGTACCTCATGTATAGAGTTTCATAGAGAAAGCTGTGTTGTCTAGCTAGAATGAAATGTGATAAGTTAACGTGAATTGATGACTGGGATAGGTTAAGATTTATGTTAAATTCCATTAAATCCTCTAAAGGATGATAAGTTATATGGTGGGGATATTATAAAACCCTATGACTTATAGGTTATAAATTTCAGTAGGAATTTTAATTTTGGACTTTCATAGCAAGGTTTGTTTTGAAAATTAGGATTTAGATTTTAATTATGCGATTTAAAGTATCCCAAGGAAATTGTTTTGGACATGGATCAAGGCCCAAGAGTTTATTTGGTTGATCGAGAAATCCTTGGGATCTTCAGGTTGAATTTAATTATTTTTGGAGGTTTTTTTCCTTGGTGCACAGTTTAGGTTTCATGATTTGAGGAAAACCATACGGGTACCCTTACAAGGGGAATTTTTCAATTCATTTTTTTCATTAATAGTTTGTTTATATGTTGAGTGAAGAGTTAAGGTTTAACCATATTGATTCTTGGGAAAACTTTTTGGGTTATATTTATCTGGGGAATTGGAACAAAAGTATATAGAAATTGTGTAAATCCTGTAATTTGGTTTCATAGACATTTTTTAAGGTCGTTGTATGGTTTATAAAATAGTATGAATGTGATGGATTGAGATAGTTGAAACTGCATAATTGTAATAAAATTTGAAAAACCATACATCCTACCAAATTTTATAAGAAATGGTAATTTCTCATTTTTATAGTCTTACCTTTTAATCCATAACACTCTATTTTCACCCCCTTGTGGATGATGAGTTATAGATCCCCTTCCCCTCTTCCACCTTCGATTCCCTTTAGATTTGGGGTGTTTTTCGTGTCATTCTTCGATGGTTTGAGATAATTCCTCGGATCTTCATCTTATATTCCTCTCCCCCACTTATTTTACTTTGATTTTAGTTATCTCAACAGGTTATTTGATTATTGAATCCATAAGATCATGGTGAAATCATCCTCATATGATGGGTCTTACACATGGATTGGATAAAGAATGTCCTGGGATTATGTCTGGATGTTGTCACATATTTTTTTGAGTAAGGTACATGTACCTATGGATTTTTATACGGTTTTATGTGAAAATAAATATAATTAACTATTTATTCATGTTTATAAATTGAGGATTTGTTTGTATTAAGTCTAGGTGTGTATCCTGTATGGTCCATACACTATTTGTTAGATTTTGGTTAGTGGATGAACTTGGTGAATTTTTGGAATTTATGACTAATTGTGAAAAATTGATTAATTAAATGTAATTTTTTTAATTAATTGTTTAATTAATTATAAATGATCATAATTAATTAATTTGGATGATATATAATAGTTTTTATGGATGTAAGATGGATAACTTAGGTGTATATTCTCCCTCCCCTATCTCTATTTTCTCTAGATATGATGAGACTGGAAAGTGAATTTGTTCACATCTAAATGAATCTACAGAGTTCCTTGGGTAACAAAAAGGCGAGGTATCGCTGTGACTCGCTGAAGGTATGTGGTGGTAGGTGACATAGTATTATCCTTGGGTGGAGTATGAAACATGTGTGATTGAGTGTTTCCAAAATCATGGTTGTTCAACAAATTTTAATGAACTTTGGGGACATGTGATTAGAAACCAATGTGAATCAAAACCAAATATTCTTGTAATAAATCACATGAAACAAAATACCAACTATTCCTTTCATAAAAAAACCCATAATTACATGGGTCAATCCATTATCACATAGATTTATGTGGGTTAGATACTTGAATATTTAGGCCTTTAAAAATTCATACCATGAGTGATCCAACCCACAAAACCCTTAACCCACATGGATTAGCCCGTTGGGTGCCTAGAAGTCTCCTTTGTCTTTCAATTATATGTTTTCTATCAAAAAGCTATGATTTAAAAATAAAATAAAAAATTTAATAAAATAAATTAACATGAGTGAGGAAAAAGAATAATTCAAGTTTGAACTCTCCTAATACCACCATACTTAAACAATCAAAAATATAATTTTTTATGGGTTCATTTTGTTGTTGTTGTTTATTGAAAACTAAATATTTTCTCCCAATTTAAAATTTTTATCATTCCCTACTCCACTTAATAATGTCCAACTAAGAAAAAAAAATAATATTTTATATTATTTTCTTTAATCTTGTGGGACAAACCATTAGTTTGTGGGTCCAACATGAGTAGGGTTATACAATTATTTTTTAAGCCCACATTTTTTGTGGAATGGGTTGGACCAATAAATAAAATCTGTAGCCATTATGATCCACCCCGTGGGTCAACCCACCCAACACTATTGACACCTAGAATTATTATTACTATGAAAATACATTCAATTAGATCCATCAATGGTTAATACCATACATAGGGATCATATGGGTGGATGAAAAATGGGGTCAGGATAGTAGGTCAACAATAGAGTGATGAAGCAAAGGAAGTTTGTACTAATACATGAGCCAAAAAATATGGATCCTAGGAATTAGGAGGACCAAACAAGATAATAGTGTCCCAATAGTATAAAATCATTTATGGAAATAGTCATCCAAAAAAAATATATCTCATGGTAAAATAAAATATATATTTTTATAAGGAAATTTAAATACAACATACGATTTGAAAAAAAAACAATATGGATTAAAAACTAATAAAAAATGTAATTTAATTTGTAATAATCATCATGATAAAATTGAAAAATATTTACCTTAAAAATGAAATTATAAAATAACAGGGAATATTCTTACAACCCAATCTAACATAACCTATTTTTTCTTGTAGTTTTCTATCTAATAGAAAATATTAAGTATGAAAATAATCAAACATAAATTGATTATTTAGTTAGCATGTGTCATGGTAGTGTATGAATTCTTATACCAATTCATCTAATGGTAACTATTAAAACATGCATATAAACTGAATCATAATCTATGAAAAATCATATTATATAGATTACCAATCCATATACCTAAGCCTTCACTAGAGATAATGACACTAAAATTTCAAGAAGGATTCACCAACACCTATAACTAAAAATAAGATTGATCAACACTTTCCTTGGTATTTAAAATACATATAGAAAAAACTTATATATGAAAATATCAAAATACATATCATGTAATAAAAATAAACATAACAATAAGATACACCAATAGCTTACAAAACAATATACAATATGAAAATACTTATCTCACCACATATTTAGGGCATCATTGAATGTTCCTAACTAAGAGCATGTGTATTAGCCTCTTTATTTGAGATAATTATAAATTTATATCATTAAATCAAATACTTTAATAAATGATGAAAACCATGACCATTTATATTTATGGAGAGGTGGACTGTATTGGGTGTGCCACTAGTGGTGTGATGTTGATTTAATGATCAATATAATATTTGTCACTTTTGAGTGTAAGATAAGATAACTATATCCATTTGAATAGTATTATATCACATTAACTAAATCAATGGACATGGTATATAAATCAAAATAGATCTAATATTATCAAATAAACAAAAATAAATCATAAAATGATGATAATGTAAAGTATTAATTTTATTTTATATGATATCGTGATACAAATAGATTATATTATAATATTACATAATAATTTTTCATAGGAGGTTTTCATAATTATGACTTGTCCTTATATATTTAGGTATCATGACTTGTTTCTAAATACCAATCTTGATCTATTATTAGGACTCAATAATATAGAGAAAAAGTCCTAGAGGGTTACACATAAATTATACGCATAAGTTCAAAAATGTTGTGGTAGATCACATAAATTAGATGTTAAAAAAACTACATTAAGTATGTGATAAATCGTAGAAATTTAAAAGGAATATTTTTTGGAAAAAATGAACATGATAGCATACCTAGTTAACTAAAAACCAACCTCTCCAATGGGATATGAAGTTCTATAACGGATTTGGTCTGGTAAACAACCAGAAGTTAACCACCTCAAAATATTTGGTAATATTTCCTAAATCCATGTCGATTCCATGGGGATAGAGATACTTGAGGTTAAGTACAAGACACGTTTCATTGTGGTATATAACAATGAATATTTTGGATTATGGTTATGGGATAGTGAAAAACTTCATATCATCAAAAGTCAATTTGTTCTCACCAATGATTAGGTTCTATAGAATGACCAAAACTTGGATAAATAGAAAATTGAGATAATTTAATCAAATCAACAATTAAAAGTTTATATAAATAGGGATATAATACTGGAAAATGTTTTTATATGTTTAAATGGAATCACTGGTAATTCCGGTGACAGAACAATAGAAGATATATTATAATGCTATTGGAATATTGAGGCTTGGATAAAAGTTATGGAAGATAGAGAATGATAAGATTTAGTACTAGAAGAGATGAAATAAAATTATTTTGGAGATGTACGAGATTAAGAAAACCAATTCATATATTTGGAGATAACATATAATTTCTACTTCTAACAGACAGAAAAAAACCATAAATACCAAAGGACTTTGAATAGTGGGAGTTAATGATGAAGAAAGAAATATGTTCGTTGGATACCGATGGAATATAAGACTTCAATAATATCCCACAAGGAAAAAATAGAACTTAATAACAAGTAAGTATTCTATTTTAAGTATGGTTTTATTGGTAAGAATCCATACTAGGAAAACTTATGGCACATATATTTCCATAGAAGAAGGGGATTTAATTCTCAAATATTTTTTCACCAGTAGTTAAGAATATTGGCATTTAGATAGTGTTGAGCATGATTGAATTTGACAATTTTTATTTGGATCATATAGATTTAAAAATGACCTTCCTTAATTGTGATTTTGAGGAAGATATTTACCTGAATAATATGATGTGTTTCGAGGACAATTGGAATAAAAACATAGTCTGAAAGTTGAAAATAAGTGTCAATAAATTGATGCAGTCACTAGGAAAATGGAATAAAAAATTTGATACATTCATGGATGATGAATACTTCACTTAGTGCAATATGAATAACAATTACAACCAGAGGATTTGATATGATGGGACCTTCATCACACATCTACTATACATGGATAACATATTTCTAGTCGGTCTATACATTAAAATTATTTAGAAATTGAAGCATGAATTAAATGGAATATTTGAGATGAAATATATAGAATAAGATAAGAAGATACTAGGAATAAATATCAAGATAAATAAGAAATCTATGACTTTATTTTTATCTAAAATGGACTATATCCCAAATATATTTATAAGGTTTGGGTTGTATAGATGTAAGTAAATTTATACTCTATTGAAAAAATACTTTAAATTGACTGAAGATATTATTCCAATAATAAAATATGAGGTCCAGTACATGGATAATGTTTTTTTCATCGTTGGTTGGTAGTCTGATGTACGCTATGATATTTACTTGACAGGATATTTTGGAGTGGTGAGAGGATTAATGTCAAATCCAAGAAGTGAACACTGGGACATTTGGAAATTAATAATCTAGTAATTAAGGGGATTAGAAGATATATCCTATTAAATTAGGGATGATAATACATTACAAGGTTATGTTGACAAAGATTTTGTTGGGGATTCAGAAATCCAAAATAGAGCCACTAGGTTTTTTTTCACCTATGGTAGAATAACAATCAAATAGATGTTTTTATTACAACCAATGGATTATTTTTCTATAATTAAAAAGAAACAATGAAATTTAGAAAGGTGTTGATATATTTTATATAATTTCTAAAGGAACTCATAAGAATTTAGGTGGGTGGAGTGTTATTAAGTGGTAGTCATAGTACAATTCACATAGTTCGTAATCTAGTGTTTAATGCAATAATGAAGCCAGGATGAGGAGTATTATTCTATGATAGTCATAGTGAAATTGAATTATCTTATAATCACATGTTTTATTAAAATATGAAACACATTGACCTAAAATATAACTTATTCTATATTTTTTCACATGAAAAGGTATTGTTGTAATTGAAGATAGGTAAAAATAGAATCTAGTGGATATGTTCACCAAGATGTCAGTCTAAGAAAGTTTGAGCCAACACTATGTCTCACCAGAACTTGGGTAAACATAAAGAGATGAAGAACACATACTATTATTGTTATGGTATTGGATGTTTTATTCCTAAGTGTTAGAGAGTTTTTAGTGGTTCCCTAAAGAATATTTAAATGGTATATTTTTGGGAGTGTGAATTTTTTTAGTTCACCAGAGGAAGTCTACTAGAAGGAGTAATCTTGGAATATGGTTCGGCCAGATATTCAGTGTAGCAATAGTGGAATACCTCTATCAGATGATAAGATGATTAGATGGTTATATCATACAATGTGTGTGTGCACTGGTGATGGTCTAAACAATGTGAAAAATAGTTACTAGCTTATAGTGTAACTTAGAATTTTCATTGGGACAAGTGGTCAGATTCATATTGTTACTGGAGATTAGTGGTCACCATTCTAAGGAGGGACCTCTGTAAAGTAGGATGTTAATGCAACTAATTTGATCAGCAAGATTATTTCATCAAAGAAAATGTGAGACCATGTCATATTTATTTGAATAAAAAAAGGATTAAAGAATTATGGAGTTAATCTATATAATTAATATCTAATGACTATTTCTTTCAGTTGAAGTGTAATTCTTGTAACTTATTATTTTTATGGAAAAAATAGAAAAACTTCTTTAGTGGAAGTAGGACACATTGTCTGAACCACACAGATATTTTTGTGATTTTATTTATTATTTTTTCATTTAAATGGATTTGAGGTGTGAGTAATATTGAGTGTATTTGAGGTCCAAATTCATGCAGTGAGTATGGTGTGTGTATTCCTATCTTCCGGTACACCATGCTTGAGGGAGTCCTTCCATATGACCTAGTTTCTACTACATGGAATTGTTCGGTGATTTATGTCTGATAATCAGTTGTTGGGGGTGGATTCCCAATTGGTGTATGCTATAAGAATATTCTTGGGTGGGATTTGGCCCCATAGGTAATGATATTTAAAAAAAGGTTTCATGTAAGGATATTTAACCCCCTAGGTAAGTGTTAAAAACAGGTTCAGTGGTAGGACATGATTTCCATGGGTGTATGATTCTATGAGATGCTATTATGGGTGGGCTTTATTCTAGCCCTTAATTATAATCTATCACAAGTTCAGAGACATTCATTAATAGCCAATGTTGGTTTTAACAATATCGTGTATCACCTTAGAACCTTAGAATTGATAGTGATCTATTTTATTATAGTTAATTTTTTTATTTATTACTCTGAACATATTATATTGTACATGCATTGTATTTATTGGTTATGTAAGGGATACCATTTCAAGTAACCTACTGAGTTATACTCACTTCCTAATTGAGTGGAATAGAAAAAATAATACATGAGAAGACCTCATGATCTCATTTATGAGTAGGGAAGAGGCCCAATATTGGATGGTTTATCTAGATAGCTTGGATAGAGTTTGAAGTTGGGATTAGGTTGGGAATCAGGACTAGGTTGGGGTTTTTAGTTTTGTAAAATTTGTTATAGGTTGTATATGATCTATCCATGGGAGATATTGTTGTTGTTTTCTTTCATAACATGACATTTTCTATAGATTATTCCAGTTATACCATGTGCATATTATTTATTATTGGATGGTTTTAGTTATAATGTCCATTTATTCAGTTTCATATTATTATGAAAATTTTCATGTTATTTCCCATGTTTTTTTATATACTATATTATGGTGATATATTCTTCACATAGTATCACCTTAGACCCTCACTGGTATTTAGAAACCTCTTATGCATGAGGAAGTATGCCTAAGGTCAAATAACAAACTAATCTGGTTAATATAGAGTGAATTAGGTATGGGCATAACATTCCATTTTCTTGAATTTTTAGAAGAATGATCATTGATTCATTTGTGGGCCAAGGAAATGAACCACATAAAATTTTGATATGTAATTTGTTGGGAATAACCAAAAATTCATTTATTTTGTTTTATTTATCAACTAAGTTAAATATATGTGTCACATTCTCAAAACTGAGAAACAATATTGGGTTATCATGAAACTCTAGGATAATGATCTTTGATTCATTTTTTGACCTTTATGAATGAGAAATGAATCATTCTAACATGTTATGTGGTCAAAATGATTAAAAATTCATCATCTTAATTTTAAAGTGATATTTTAGTTAAAAAATGCATGGCATACTCAAAAGAGAGAAAATGAGAATAGATTGCATCAAACTCTTAGAAAGAGATAATTGATTCATATTTTACATGTAGGAATTAACCACATGTAATTTTGATGCATAATGTGGTTAGAATGATTGAAAGGGTTTGTTTTAAATCTAAAAGTGATATAGTAGTTAAAAAAGCATCACATTCTCATAATTGAGTAAATGAGCTCACATTTTCATGAAATGTTATAAAAATGATTAATAATTCATTTTTTACCAGTAGTAATGAACCATATGTCATTTTGATACACAATCTAGTTGGAATGATTAAAAATTAATTTTTTTATTTTAATTGTAATCTAAGTTAAAAACATATATCACATGCTCAAAATTAACAAAAAAATCTTGGATTTTTGTAAAAGACTAGGAAAATTATTTTTGATTCATTTATAATTACATATATATTCCTTTTTTAATTTAATGATGGGAACATTTTTTTTGATATGTTAAAATGTAAAGTATGATTGATGATTTTCCAACAATATTTTCTTCATGTAATGTGGAATCTATTCATTTATTTATCTAATTTATTTGTGCTTGTTGTAACTATAACTTTTTTAAATAACAAAATATAATATAATAGTAAACACAATCCCAACACAACATATAATATAATAGTAAATACAATAGGAAAATAAATTTTTATAGTTCCAAAAATTTGTAATAAATAATTTAAATGAGTCCTTATTTTCTAAGAAATGTCCAATATTTACAATTATTCACATTAAATATAACTTGAGAAATGTATGTTATGTAGATCACCAACCACTGAAAATTTTGTTAACCACATTATTATTCATGTGAAAAACAAAATAAAACAAAATTCTGAAGTGTGGGTGATCATCCTTGTGGCTTTATAAGAAAAGAAATTTAACTTCAAAAATAATCACTAATCTACCCAAACTTTTCATATCAAATAATTGATAACAAAATCCCATCATTACTTATAATATAAATGAATGAAAATACATTCCTTAGAATAATTTATTCACACTAAATGATATGTATCCACATCAATATTTTAGATCCATATATCACTGAGAAGGGTGGGGGTAAATCAGTGATGTTCTTTTTATAATTTATTCTATTCAAATAAACCTCTAGGATCCGTTAAGATCTTGATCCCTCATTCTTAAAGTCTCACCTATCCAATATAAAAACAAATTAAATCATTAAAAGTCACATGATGATTATTTCAAGGTTCAACCCTAATGTGAGTGACTATACCCTTATTTTTTTAGGATGATCTGAGACATAGATTGTCCAATAGTAAAGAAAAGTGATTACAAGCATATAAAATCTCCTGAAATTCCTTATAGATAAACTTCTACAATACCTTGTCACTAATTATTATAGTGGACCATATATCGACGAGATATTTAGAGTAAAACCCTTCTAGTGTTCTTTATACCGACTCACTCTAGTTGATTTATGCCATAAGAATCTTTCTTTGTTTATACTAGCATCTTGACAGTTCTTCAATGGTCTTCACAACCTCTTGTGAACATGTTTTCAATAGATTCTACCTACTAATGTAGTGTGCACATTGTAATTATTCTATTTCAAGTCCACTTAGTTAAATATTATTTCAGATTAATTATTGGCATTTCTTATCTACTAATAGACAAAGATAATTCCAGTACGCTGAATTTTTAGTCTCACTCTCTATAAATAATGCAATGTGTCTTCTATAATATTCACTGAGCAATTAACTAAACAATTAAGTTTACACATAACTACAATATAGTTTCTATTTCTCTTTAACTTCCTAACTCATATCACATGTACAACTTAAAAAATTCATCCTCACATTTCATATATTTACATGAAATTTAATATTTCATGTATTTTATTATTGTTCATATCAAATCCAAAATACTTCTTTACATGTTCTACAAAAAGCCTCAATATCATATTTCTTCACTGTATTTCATTTATAAATGCATATATAATTAATTTTCTTTTCATAGAACAACTTAATATTTCTTCTCACAACCATATTACATGACACCATATCTTCTTCTTCATATAACTTACTCACTTCAAGGAATAATCTCACTATTCTTTATGTATCAATAGAGTACATAGTATTCTATTCCTTATTCATGTAAGTTTATGTGGGATCTAAAATTTATGAAGCTTTGAAGTTAATGAAATAACACTACTCCTTCACATATGGTTTTATACGTATAATCCCTTAATTTGTGTCACATAATAAGATTGTATTACACAATCACTGGCTTGAAAAATCAATTTCTTCACAAAACTCTTGAGTGTGAGAGTCAAAAGTCAATAGGTCTTAGGTTTTACTTTTTTAAAAAATCAAAGAGTTATTCATGTAAAATAATACCCCTCACATAGTGGAAGCTTGGAGAAACTCTATTTTAATTTGAAAAAATGAGATCTCTCTCTCAAGTGACAGTAACCAACAACCAGCTTAGGGTATCACTATTTATAGACCTCGATCACTTCCTTGGATTTTTGTTTCATGTCGTGCTAAGAATCCTTTAAAATATCTCATATAATAGTTTTATGAACAAAATATATCTTAGAGTTTAACAATTATTTGAATATATTTTTCTATCCTTAAATATTCATGGTGTAGAGAAAAATAATGTCCTTTATTATGTGTTTAACTCCTCACATGCATACGATGATGTCACATACATCCACTAATGCACCCATGCTACCTCAACAAATCTTCATGTAGATATATTCATTTGGAATTGGATCATGCTTCATATTATAGCTTCCATTCACATAAAATATACTCTTAAATTAATATCATGATCATCCTAAGCATATAATTATACTCATCTCAAAGCTGGAGATCTTGAATTTATGACATGAAAAACTTCTCACACATTCAATCCTGGGCAAGCAAGATGTAGAAGAAGATATCATGTATTAACCATAAAGATAAAATAATCTTTATATAATAACCCTTATTCTATATTTATATTTTTAAATTCATGAATAGTGTGATGCATGTGTTCATCCCACATCGAAGATCACTGTGTTCATGAACTTCTTAATAATACTCAGTGCTTCATAAAGTGCTCAAGTCGACACTAAGGTTGGAACCCAGATACAATGAACACACATGGGTATCACAGGCCATGCCTCCCTATAATTTCCCACTACCCACCTCTAAGAACCCACTCTCCCATGTATCACACTCACTTTTCCATGAAGGCATGCTCCTTGTGGTTGTTTTTCACCCTCACTGCTACCTCATTCCTAACCATGTGGGAAGGCTCCTATGTGGTGATCCCAACTCCCGTATGTGTAGTCAAGCTGCCCTATCAGATAGCTTGGTCATGGACTATTTATATAATAATTTCCTACCAAATAAATACTTAGTAAAAACTAATTATATGAATTTGTATTACCAATCAAATCTTAAATGTATATTTTCTCAATATCAAATATTCTTCATGAAAAAACTTATCGGCCAATTATTTTTCATTTCATATGGTCTCTAAATTCATCATGAAAGAAAATAAATATGTTTTCATGGGATTATTTCCAATAATTTCCTCATGTAATGGTAAAATATTTAATTTAATTTCTATTAATTAATCTTCATGAAAAATAAATAATATGTTTTATGGAATTCTTCTTCATTCTTCAATGTTGTAAATAATGTGTCAATTCTTGGGAATCTGCAAACCCCAAGAATTTAAAAGAGGAATATAATTTTTGATAGAATACATTAAATAGAAAACCAAGATTTTAATAAAATCTAACACTCTAATATTTTACAATATATTTCTTTAAATTCAATTTCTTTCATAGATTTCAGAACACACAACCCCAAATCTAAATGAACCGTAATAACCTTGCCGTTAAATTGGTAGGAATGAATAAGACTAAAAAATAATAAAAATTTTATATTTCAAATTTTTATAAAATAAATTAAATTATTATCTATTTATTGGAAATAAAATAATAATCATTTAAAATAAAAAAGAAATTTTTTATAAAAATCTTTATTTTTCTAAAAGGCAGTTTTGTCAAACTTTGCAGACATGATTTAATTTTAATTCTTATCAATTTTAGAAAATTAATTTTAAAAATTAACTTCATTTTTTAAATCATTGTATCAAAATTATCTTAGGTTTATTTGTTTGGTAGTTTTCTGGATAGTGAAATTTTTTTAGGAATAATGAAAAATTCTGATTTTTATTAAAAACTGTCTTTTATTTTATGGAATTTAAAATATCCGTTTTATATTAATATGGTTTTAAAACTAAAATTAGTAAAATATTATATTTATTAATCCAAATTAGGCCATTTTAATCAATTTAATATGACATTTTGATATAAAAACCTTCTAATCATTTGAATGTTCTTCTTTTGGAAAACTATTTTTTTCAACACAACTAAGGGATTAATTTTAAATTAAATTCTTCTAATTATATGAGTTAAATTTTGAAAATGGATTGAATATTTTTAAAAATAATAATTTATATTGTCTAATAATTTCAACTTATTTTTAAAGAATAATGAATAGTGAAAATAGTAAAAATTATTTATCAAGCTTAAGGTAAAAAAAAGTGTACTGAGGGTTAAACATAAAATATAAGGATTAAAAAATGACTAAAAAATTATATAATTACTATTGGATGGTCATATTTCAACATTAACTCTTATAATGTTCTAAAATGTTTCTTTTTTTAGCCTTTTTCATGAGAAAAATTTGGTTGGAGTTCTTTCTTTTCAAAAATTCCAACTTTGTCCTCTCTCCCACATATAAAGGGCCACCCCTTCTCATATCCTTTCAAGACTTCCCAAACTATTTATTTTGTGAAATACCTAAACAAATAACTCCCTCAATACAAAATCCTAATAATATAATCATTATATTTATCTTAAATCCAACATATAAATTTTTTATGCAAACATAAAGAAGTTGTCTGAAGAAACGGTAGGATCCTTAACCAAGATTTTTATTTTATTTATTCCTCTAAATCATTCATAACTTATTAAAATATGATGATATATTAAAATAATTATCCTCTATATACATAGATTTTTTATGTTAATTTAATTACCTAAAACATCTCCTCCCCTCACAAATGGGAAACAACACCACTGATTATGTGTACGACAGACTACCATCTCGTGAGCCGATGTAATTTGTCTTCCATCACAGCTTCTCACTGACGAGTATAAAAATTTATAAAATGTTTATATATTTTATTTATTATATTATTACATTTTTTAATTATAATATCATATATATATTTTTACTTTCCATTTCATATAGAATATGATAATCTCGTACTTGTGTCGATGGACCACCGCCTCGCAAAGCGATGTGATTCATTTTTCACATACTATTTAAACGGAATATAATAAATTTTAAATTTAATGAAAATATGTAATATATATGAAATTATATTGATTATAGAAAATTAATATACCATTCAATTCCTTACACTTTCCCCTGGTAATGGAATTATATCATCACTTGTGTGTACGTAGGACCGACCATCTCCATGAAGTGATGTGATTCATTATCAATGTTAAAAATTAAATAATGATTATAAATATGTGTCTAATGAAAAAAATAATCTTTTTATAACATTAATATCATTCTTTAGATGATTTAAAAATAACTTATGTTTAAGACCCGAAACTTTCATGATGAAACGTGCAGGATAAAACCGGGCAATTAACGCTTGAAACAATAGTGATAATGAAAAATTATTAACAAATGCTTAATAATATGTTATAAAAGGATCATATATGATATTATAAATATTAATATGTTTCTTTTATAATTTAATAACAAATTATAAACAACTATATATTAGGTTAAATAGTACTCAAGTAAAGGAAACCACATGGTAAGGGGTTTCTTAACTCAATTTTCAGTCATTGAGTTAAGTACATACTTTATTGATTATATTATGAAACGATTATGTGTGAAATTAATTTATATTGATTTATGTTGTATTTAAACTTGTATTTCTTATATAAATTCGTTATACATAATCATTCCATTGATTAACTCTCACCTCAATGTTACAAACATTGTAAGGGTTTCGTCTCAAGCTTCCTTCTTTAAGACAGAAGTTCTTTTATGCACCTAATTTATTTTGATTGGTGTATATAATTCCCATTTACATAATATTTCATGAATCCTTCCTAAATAATGATATTTTAAGAAACAATTCATCAAATTAATTCATGGTGATTTTGGATTAAAAAGTTACCAAAGTAGTAAGGTTTTATGTTTCAATATCATTTTAATCGGGATTATTTATACTTGAGTTTAATTTATAGAAAATTATTTAATCATTATATAATAAAACCCTTTGATTTTATTTTTCTTATATATATTCATTAAGTTTTAAATTAATAATATCATTTTCCTCTCTTTGGTACTTAAAGTTTTTTATAAAATATTTTTATTAAAATATGACTTTATTTCTCTCTTCGGTCGAAAATAATTTTCCTTCCAAATCCATATTTTATAAAAATATTTTCAAGAATGTTTTACTATAATTATTTAAATTAATTTTTACCCTCATTTTTTTATAAAATATTTAAAAAGGAATATTCCTGTCATTTTTTGAACAAGGTACTTTTTTACTTTTCTTACAAAAAATCTGAAAGGGATATTTGTTTTTAATGTTTTTATCTTGAATAAAGTTGTTCCACCATCATGATCACTCAATTTTTAAAATCCTACTTTTCAAGTTTGAAAGGTTATTTTCAAGAGAAATTCATTCTTTAATGATTTATAATTTTTTAGATATTAAATAATTTTTTTCAAAATGTAAAGGATATTTTCATCAAGAAATGTTCAAATATATTTCAAAATCATTTCCCATCTAAGATGACATCATTTAATGTTATTCAAAGTGAAAATGTTATTTTAATCAAGAATGTTTTTAATATTTTTAAAATTATTTTCATCAATTTAAATTACCATTAATGTTATTTATTTCTTATAAATTACATATATATGCATCTCATATGTTTACCTTATTTATTCTCCCTTTGGTAGGGTAATAGATGTCTTATGATTATTTCTAAAATGCCTTTATTATGAAATTTCCTTTGATCATGATTGTAAGCGGGATTATTCAAACCATTTTATTTCCATGCGTAATTCTTATTTTATTCCTTATGATTTATGTCCTTAATATGGGACACATAGATCATGAAAAAGTTATGATGGGTGCGTCTAGATAGTGCTTCAATGCATTGGGTAAATCTTTTGTCTTGTGAGGTGTCATGTGTGGGCTTAGTGAGTAAAACTAGTCTATTATGGGAAGTTTTCCACCATATGATATTGTATAGGTAGTTGACATCAAATCCTTTTTATGTCAGGTTATATGTCACTACCACATTTCCTATGATTACATGATCATATGATGCCATGTTTTTTATGTTATGTTTCCATATGATTATTCATGTTCCTTATCTTTTATGATATCATGTTATACCTTTGACTCACATGTTATAATTCCATATCATGTTTGTTTCCTTATTCGTATTTTTAGTTCACCCCATTCTTTTATGTGTTCCTTAGGTTATCACATGGAGTTTTAAGAGCTTGAAAGGATTTAGGATATCACTAAGGGAAACAAAAAAATAATAATGATTCCATGTTTTAGTTACTTTTGATCTAATATTAACCTATCCTTCCAAATTCACTATGCATTTAAGATAATTATGTTTTATTAATGGATATTTATGTATGGAAATCATGTTATAATATTTATAAAATTCTTATGTCATCATAGTTGGTATCAGAGGAATGGTTTAGTTAACCTTTGGAAACTGGGATGAGAAAACCTTTGTAAGAACCATAAGGATAAGTATAAGGGTAAGTTTATGTGTAGGAAAATATCATGGAATTTTGGTGAAGTTTAGATTGAGTGGCTTTTGATACATCCAGTTATGGATACTGCAAGTGTACGTGGTTTTGGAACAAATGTACTTAGAGTTAATAACTCTGAAAAATGTGAGTCGAGCTTGAATAAATTATTACCCGGTACATAACAGTGGTCCTTAATAGGGACTTGGTTTGAAACTCCTTGAGGATATGTTTTTTAAATTCAAAAAATCTTTATGACGCATCATGAATTAATTGAATAGATGATAACCATGAATGAACTAGGATAAACTTAAGGGTTCATAGATTGAAAACATGGTGTCATTATTTAGACATCCTATAAATTATTTTTCATGATTATGTAGTTTTCTACTATGATTATCCTTGGTCATACTATGATTTTTGGTTTTAGTTAATGGAGGGAACTATAAGGAACATGTTTAATGTTTATTTGATACATGATTTTTTGATGAGAAATCAAATGGGATGATAACTAGAGTAAAGAATATTGTGATTATTCCAAATCAGTAATCATAATATATAATTAATGACTTGCACCATAACTAACTCTTAGAATCTCTAAAGAAGATATGGATAATGTTCATTGAGTGCTCATGTGTTTGATACCATAGAGGAAAGAATATTTGGTTTCTTATATGTCAATAATGATGGAAAAAATGTACTCTAGGGAGTGCCTCAAACAAAAGAGAAGATATTTTACATGTGAAGAAGGAGGGAACCAAGTATATAATTTCTTCGGAAAAATTAAAAGTTTAGTTAAAGAAATGGATGACGATAATGGTTTACCTAAATCATCATAAATGGTTTAATGCTTTAAATGTTGAAAGAATGGTTGACATAAAAATCAATGTCTTAGGGGGAAAGACAAAAAAGATGATAAAAATGGTTATACAAGTAAAGGTTTTTTTGCTGAGGATAAAGAGACTAAAAATGACATATTAAAGTAAGGAGGTATTAAGTAATAAGATGATGAATCCTAGTAAATGGTTTAAGAATCAAGTGGAATAATTGAAATGTTAATATACTGAATTTAAAAATTATGTGAATCATTAAATGTATATATGAGGATTGTTCTATTAATTTGTTTCATTAAGAATTTTCAAGATTATGTTGAATGGTACTAATGAAATTGAAAGGTTATATAATGGTAAGGTGATATTCTATAGGAAAATCACATAATTAAGGAAAATATAATCATGGATGTTTTCCTTATGTTGATGTAATTAGTTGATTTTGTAGAAAACAACGAGATGTATAAAAAAACATAGTGGTAAAAAAGTGTTTTGGTGAGTAATGTTATTTATGAAGATGATCCTCATGTTATTAAGAATAATATAGGATCATGGAGAATTATGAATATGATCATAACATATGTTTTTGAATATTTTAAGAAAAAGGACAACCCGTAAGCTGGGCAAAAATCCATCACATCCAACAAGGCCATAAGGCTTGAACTCACAATTGAAGGTGTAATATCCTATAATTTTAGTATATATTTTTTTTAATTATATGGGATTATTATGAGACTGAAAAAATTTATTCCACGTGATTCTGAGGTCTAGAGTGCCCAGAATAATCCATTGAAAAAAATGTTAAGCCTTAAATGGCACGCGTTAATAGTTTTACTAAAAAAGTGGAATAACTCTTAAATGGGTGGCTAGATCAGAAATAGGAGGGCATCATTGTGTTCAGGATAGCAGGTTTACCCTAGGTGAGACTTAAATTTAGTCGGTGGATGCCTCTAGTGAGAAAACCCAAAAATGGCATAATTGTAAATAAAATAATTAAATAAAATTATTTTATTTTTAAAATGATAATAACTTAAAAATGGTGGTTTAGATTAAAAATCTATGACCACCGCTGGACAAGTGAGGGTATGATTTCTTTAGGCATATACTAACATTTTTAAACACGTGCCACCAGTGGAAGTTAGTTTCTGACTGCAAATAAAATATTTAAATAAACATTATTTTATTGTAAAATTATTAACTTCTAAATGGTAACTCGGATTGAAAATTCAAGAGTTCCATTGAGTTCGTGAGGGTTTTCCCCTTAGGCGGAGCCTAACCTTGACCGGTGCGGGTCGATGGTGACTATTAAAAATTTTTGAACATTTTTTAAGGTACCTTTAGTAGACGTGCGGGCGGTGAATTTTATCTTTTAAACTAGTGATCGGACTAAAAATACAAGGGCACCATTGAATCTACAGTGCCAGGATTCACTCAAGGGAAGCTTAACTTTGACCAACAAGGGTCATATGAAAAAGTTAATTCTTGGACTTTACAAAAAAATAATAAAATAACTTTTGGTTAATTTATTTTTCTTTGTGCAACGGTTGGAAAAACGGAGGTGGGACTACAATGCAATGCCAAACCATTTAATGTATAGACTCTCAATTTCTGTAACCATGCTGTTGAGAGTTCTAAATGGATGTGTAACCACACCATTGAGAGAGTTAAAGTGGTTTATTAATTATACCCATTAATTAACCTCATTAATTGTGTGTTGTGTTGATCCTCTCCTCCCATCTATTTAAACGAAGCTTAGAAAAGGGTTTTTGGAACCCAAGAGAGGAACCTATGACGAAGTTTCATGATGAATTCTACCTACCTATAATGATGCTTCAAGCGACAAACTTTGGAGGAATCGATGGGTGATGAAAATAGCCGATAAACACCTTCGGATGTGGACACTTCTTCCTCATCAGTAGTGCCTTCATACAATTATAGGGTAGGGGGATTTTTGTTGTATAACTATGACTTATTAATTATGGAAATGATTCCTTGTTCTTATACTAAAGCAGAGGACACGGTCCAAATGAACAATGCCTGGAACCTCTGTCCAACCCATTATGGTTGCGTTCAATGTGGGCGACCGAAAGATGCGGCGGCGTGATGGTGGCACGCAGTGGGATCGGCGACCGGAACCCACCGAGTGCAAAGGAACGGTGGCACCTAAAGGCACTATGAAAGAAAAGGAGTGGCCATCCAACGCCTACTACATTGAAGTCTGGTGGCGCACTACAGCAGCACCACTGCGGTGGAAGGCCGCAGCATCAAGCCGTGGTGGAGGGTTGACCGGTGCCAGCGGGTCCATTGTTGGCTGGTCCACACGGACCATCCAGGAGGGGTGGAACCATATAGTGTTTCTATTGTGTCTGGTGACGTGTTGTAGTGTAAGGTCGCAACATCGAGTGACAGTGAAGAGTGGACCCACGCCTGTGAGTCCGTAGCGGGCCGGTGCACATGGATCAGCCAGGAGAAGTGATGCCACCTCACGCCACGACTTCAAAGACCCGAACGGTTTTGGCCATTCAGGAGGGGAGTGGTCCCCCGTGCTCGGACAGCAGGCCGAGCGACTCCTCGACCTGATGGGCCGCGCCCAGCATTGTGGGCTAGGCCAAACCCACGACCCAGTGGGCCCGAACCAAGCCCAGCCGAACCGGGCCGAGCCCAGTGCTTTCGGGCTGGGTCAGACCAGACCCTGGCCCACTTACGGCTAGTTATGATTTGATGGGTGTATCTCTAACAGATCGGGCATCCATATGATGCACCATCTATTGCGCGAGAACCCTTAGCATGAGGTAGTTTTTTTGAGAAACTCCATGAGAGATTCAGAAAAAGTTGGAGTTTTGCCGGGTTTGATCGTACCCGAATCCAACCAGGGCCTCCATACTAAAATGATTATAACTTATAGATGAAGAGGCTGGTTAAAGCACCATCTATTGCTATGGAACCCTTACGATATGGTGGTCCTTTGGGTTACTCCTTTGTGGAACTCTATGGAATTTGAGGTAAGATTGATAACTTGAGGAGCCGTTTCTGCAGAACTCAAGCACACCGAGAGCGGGGAATCCTGTGGCTGGATGTCAACATCAAAGCGACCCAATGTGGATCAGAATCATAGTGAACCTGTGTGGATCAGGATCATATCAACCCTATGTAGATGAGCATCATAGCGACCCTTTGTGGATCAACATCATAGCGACCCTGTGTGGATCAGCATCATAGCGTCCCTATGTGGATCATCATCATAGCGACCCTGTGTGGATCATTATCATAGTGACCCTATGTAGATCAGCATCATAGTGACCCTGTGTGGATTAACAATGCATGGCCTAATGAGGACCATCCTTAGAGTGGATTGTTGTGGATTAGTGACATACGACACTGTGTGGATCGACAATGGAACAACTCCTTCGTGGTTCAGTTGTGGAAACTTCCTAATGAAATAAAATGATATAGCTTAAGACTTATCATCTTTATTCCTGATCTCTAAGTTGTATACCTAGTTTGAGATGAGTCTTTTTATTTGTTCTTGTGATTGAGATCATGTTTTTTTCCTTTGTGGAATTTTGAGAGACCTTCAGGGGTCTCGGGGTCCCTACTGGGTATTCTTATACTCACCCCTACATGGGATTCTCCCGTACCTTTTTTTGTATTTTTTAGATGATGTTCAGCCTTGACTGAGACTCAGGGATCTAGGAACTGATTGTAGATGGCGGTGACGGTTGACGTGGAGATCTACAGAGATGAGTTGTACCTACCCTTCAGGTAGGATCCTTAACGAGTGATCTCAAGAGCTGTTTTCTATTGTAATTGTTTTTATTTTAGTTGGGATTGTATTCTGAACCATTACTTCCAGCTATACTTGTACTCAGTTTTCTAGTGGTATATTGTTTCAATTTTAGGAGTTGAGACTTGTTTGGGTGTGTTTGTTCATGCAGGAATCTAGAAAAATGCCTCCCACTTGATGGTTGATGCCTTCAGAGCTAGTCTTCATCCCTTGGACTTCAGGAGGTGGGATTGGGGTAGTCACAACATGAGCTCTGGGGATAGGTAATGACAAAGTAGTATCAAAGGGGTCAGTTATACTATAAGAACTATGATTACTTTTTCAATGGAGAAATGGTGTTATGTGTATTGAGTTTGGGTTTCAGTTTGGGGATTCTTGTGTTGATGTGGTGGCTGATGTATCTATACACTAGGACCCTAAATTCTAATTTTTGACTTGGTACACAAAAAAACTAGATGTGTGTGTTTAGAAACTATTGTTTCCTTTTTGATAACTTTGAGTCATCTCACCAGGTATAACTTATTGACTGTGGTTCATCATGATTCTCTCTCAAGATGCCTCCATGCAGATAGTCAGCCATGATTCTAATGTGTGACCATGAGGATGGTCCACAAAGTGATGAGGATTCAGTACAAGGATTGTTTCCTAAGATGGTATCTTCGGGTGGTGTCCCAACGATACCACTACCCATTGGTGAGCAACTACTATTAGTGCTACCAGTAGAGGAATCATGTAGGCTCAGTGCCTTACACGGGTTTTAGTGATAGATACCCCTCAGGTTCTGAGGTGATCCCAACTCACAGGCTGCTAAGGACTGACCTGAGGTGCTGACTAAGTTTCCATCTAGCTAGGGAACCATTAGATCAGATGGTGGTCCTGGCAGTGAGCATTCTACATGGCTCAGTAGGGCGATGTAAGTGTTTAGATTACCCATATCTTACGATGAGGTGACTTTTCTGTGGACATAGCATGAGAAACATCCTCAGAGAAGGGGGTTTATTTCCATAAAAATCTAAGGTGTTGTCTTCCCAAGAGCTTCCATAGTTTCGATAGGATGACATGTCAGTAACAGAGTATTCATTGGGGCGTACCAACCATTCTAGGTACTCGATGAATATGATATAACTAGTGCTTCAGGGATCAGACCTCCTAGAAAGATGTGTTTAGGGACATCTGATCTAGAACTATTCCTCTGTGCATTCCTACGTATGTTAGGGTCCTAGAGAGAACCTTTTTAGTTGAAAATTATTTGGCTGAGCAGATACAGCTAGTGAATATCAACAGTGGGAAAGTAGGAAACTGACTTCAGTCTCAGAGACTTGGATGTGTAAAGTATTTCAGGAAGAGGAAGTAATGGGGATAGATGAATCTGAAGGGTAGTGTATGTGGAAGATGAGCTATGAGGGTAGCAGGTGGTGGTATACATTTCAACATGTTACAACAACCACCCCAATGAGGCCCCCAAAAGGCTCAGGGAGCTAGAGGACAGGGGAAGGGAGTAGCTTCATGTGGTCAAGGAGTGTGACCCAAGTGCTCCAGGAATGATTCTAACTGTGGTCTATATCTATTACTAGCTTCTGTATTAATAGACATAGGTACTAATCTTTCCTTATTGTCACAAATCTTTTTCAATACCTAGAGTTTCCAATTAAATTGTTTACTTGACAATTACATATAGAAATACCTATTGGAGGAGACTCAATAATCACACTCATGTTGATGGTGTGATCTGACACGTGATGAAAGAGTTTTGGTTAGAACATCTTGGTGGAAGCGTCGAGGCCTTATGACGTTAGTTTGGGTATGGACTAATCATCCACAGTTCATGGTCAGATTGACTATTTTAGGAAAAAAGGTTATGGTATATCTACAATGTTGGAATGAGGTTTTCCTTGGTTGGTGAAAAAGGAAATCCAGAAATCACATGATAAATTCATTCATAGGAGAGTGCAGCTGATCACTCTTGAGTCATCCAGCCTTACCCTCGTGGCAGCAGGTGTTTTGAGTATTATATTCCCAACAATAGTGATAGAGTGTGAGAACATCCTTTCAAAAGATGTTTCCAGGATTAACTCCCTGCAAGGAGAGGGAACTCTATTTTGTCTTGTACCTAAGGACGACACCAATATCTACAATTGCATATCAGATCACTCTCGCAGAGCTTCGAGAGTTGAGAGTATATTTGGGAGAACAGTTTATTGTTTACTCTGATCACAAGATTCCCAGGTATATCCTATCACATAAGGACCTATATAAGGCCCCACCCTTAAACCTCACTTAATGTTGAATTAAATGAAAAATTCACATTTAGGATCTTTTCAGGTTTAGAGTTTTAGAGAATTAGGACATAACTATTACATCTCAAAAGATTACAAAGTTGACACTTCTACTAAGTTTTCATAAAATAAAAAATCTTAAAAAGAAACTTGTATAGTTCCACGTTTTAGATAGCGTGACTATTCCTTGATCCCATCCTTGACCCTATTCCACATTAAGTCCTGTGAAAAACATTTCAAAAACTTGGGGTGATCATAAAAATCTCAGTAAGGGATACACAAATAATGAAAACTGTTAGTTTTTCAAAACAACAAGTAAACCATGTATACTTTATCAAAGTAATACTTTTCACCTTTATGAAGTAGTAAAAACTCTTCACTGAATAAAAGATCATTACTTACCCTTTTTTAACCAAAAGATTACCATAAAACCCATATAAAGAACACATAACATATAAAGGTAACAAGGGACATAAACATACTTAAATGGAAAATAACCATACGGTCGACTTCCACACATATCACTTAATGGAATAGCCACACGGCTGAATTCCATACCCAATGCATTGAAGGTTATAACGTAACCACCCATCCTAGTATTCATGGCACCACCCATCATATGGTTTATCACATAACCACTAATCAAATGTCCAAGTACCATTATAAAATCATAAGACATAAAACAAATATAATGGAAAGAAAACATTTCCACACTTTGATCACAATATATCACTTAAATATATTGATATAACAAATCCATTATAAAAACACTTTTCAATACCAAAATACATAAAATAGTATATGGTATTAATTTCATTTTAAAAAACATTACGTCTTGTTGAGGAAGTTAAAAGACCAAATAATACTCACGGCGGCGAAAAAACTCGTTGTCACCGCGTACGTTAAAAGAAACATTCCTTTTTGTCGTTTTTTAAAACGCTTCATAGAAAAAGTTTCCTTTTGAATAAAATTAAAATTCAAAGGGGTTTATACACCGTATAAAAGAAAGTTGTGTATAAAACAAAATATGCATCAATGAAAGGAGATTGAGACGAAGTCCCTTACCTCGGGTCCGACTTGACTCGATCGCTCTTTAACGTCCTGAATCATAAACTTGAGTTAATTTATACTTTATTAAGAACCTTTTTCAAGTTCATTATTCCTGTTATATCACTTATTACCATGTTATGAACACTATGTAATTATTTAAGTTAATAATGGTCATTTTTTCGATCATTGGAACTTGAGTCAAAAATAAACTCTTTATAATTACAAGTTGTTCATGTGGTAAAATATACATTATATGAAGAATTATATTAATGATGTAGATATCATATATATAATATATATCCAGTATATACATACATTTAAAATATTACATAATCATTTAGAGGTAAGAAATGAAATGCACCGTTCATGGAGACGGTAAGCTGTATGTACACATGAACGCTACTTTCATTTCTATGTCATATTAATGAAATTAAAACTAAATGAGAGATATGTATATTTTAATTATAGAATTATATTCATCATTTATATGTAACATACATAATATATACCCATTATATATATGTACTTATAATAGTACATTACATTTGGGGATAAGAAATGAAATTCATTGTTCATGGAGACGGTAAGCCGTACGTACGCATGAACGCTACTTTCATTTCTATCTCATAATTTAATGGAAAGAAATAATAATTATATAAAGGTATATTATACTTCCATTATAAAATCATATATAATAACTTTAACTCCATCCTTTATAAGTCCCACATATGGCTTTAACGAATCAAATCACTTTGAGGGGGCGGTAGTCCGCACTTCCTAAAATGAAGATATCGCGTTTACCCATAATGGAAACCATAAAGGTATGCCATAAATGAAAAATACATAAGATTATGTAAAAAATAAAAATATCATATATCATATATAAATATAGTGACATCTTAATGGCCACCTTTGAAGGTGTTATATGAGTGTTGAACAATCATCGTGTCGTGAGGCAGAAATTCACCATCCACAGAAATAGTATGTTATTTAACCATTAGATGTAGGTGTGTGTAAGTGTAGATATAATACTTCTTAGAAAAACAACCTAGTATATTTATGATACTTTTTTTGTTACAAAATAAATGAATAAAAATATTTTAGGGGGTTGGAGAAGCAAAATAAAACATAAGAACACAAGAGAAAACACTACCTTTAAAACGGGTAACTCTTTTTGATTTGAGCTCAAAGGCTTCCTTGGGAATACTTATTCCCAACTTGAGGCTTCTAGGAGTAAGATAGGTATGTGGAGAGACAAAATGGGCAGGTTTTGGCCGAGCCAAAGGCTTTAGAGGTGTGGATGAGGTGGTAGAGGTGGGGTCCTTTTATAAGAGGAGAGGAGGGGCACTCTTGGAATGTTATAAAAGGTTACTCTATTATAAAATTATTTTCAGATATTAAAGGTCCCAAAATTATATATTTAGAGTATAAGGTGATAATAGTTAGAAATACACCCATCCAATAGGTTTTTGACATTTGTAGGTCTTAGATTTTACATTATATTTCCATTTTATTTAAATCGTTAAATAATGAGGTAATCGCTGCATCATCATAGTGTCATAAATAATTTAATTTATATAATGTATAAAAATTATAAAAAAATATCATGATTTAGGAAATATTTTTATCTTTCTAATTAATATTTATAGTCAAAATTATGACTTGTATAACCCCATTTAAAAATTGTTTTCGTAAAACATCTCATGTTTGTGACATTTTTATTTTAACATTAAATAAAAAGTTATTACTGTTATTTTCCTACCAAAGTGGCTCCATGGGGTCCCCAAGTTGACCCATAGATTGTCTTGGTCGGCCATGACACATCCAATGAGGTTAGGACATGTGTCTAGGTCATTTCATATCATTAAAACATTATTTTTACCTTAAACTACACTAAT
Source organism: Viscum album (assembly GCA_963277665.1). Taxonomy (NCBI): domain Eukaryota; kingdom Viridiplantae; phylum Streptophyta; class Magnoliopsida; order Santalales; family Viscaceae; genus Viscum; species Viscum album. The sequence goes on along the minus strand of OY728123.1, from coordinate 1,939,603,938 downwards.
TACCTCTAATCGCGATTAAAAACTTAAAAGTTACTATTCAAAAAAATTTATTTTAATCCCATTGAACCAAATTTTACATACTAATTACTAAAATTTATGTTGGATTTTTGAAATTAAAAACACAGAGGTGGTAAAATTTCATTTAAACAAAAAATCAGTTTTTTAAGTACCACTTAGTGGTTTCACTATTCATCAAAAATTGATGTTTTTCAGAAAAATACCAAAAATTCACACTAAGCTATATTTGATATTATGAATTAAAAAATGTTGTCTATTTTAAAAAATTAAAAACATATAAGTTGCATTATTTAATTTAATAATTAATTACCACTGTCAAAACAAATAGCGTGTTTTTATGAAACAAAATGTATCAAATGATTGACACTAGTTTAACTCCAATTTCAAAGTGAAATTAATTCCAATGAACAAAATTGGATTAAATGGTAAAAATATATTCTAATTGAACTTTAAAACAAATTCAAAATATAATCTAATCATATAAATAAATTAGATTAAAAATATGTTTTGAATTAAAATACAACATTTTTCACTATTCATTAAAAATGAACTTTATCGGAAAAATACCAAAAATTTACACAAAGTAAATTTTGATTTCTTGATTCTAAAGAAGAATTTTATTTTATCTAATAGTATGTATAAGAGTGACCAAAACTATATTGAAAGAGGGTTCTCCATCAAAAGGCGATAGTTCGACCTTTTAGTTAATATTAGAGTATATATGCCTAAAATTGAATTCTTTTCGTATTTTAACCCTTTATCCTTTATTGGATAAATTTAAAAAAGTTTAACAAACATATATAATCATATTTTAGTTATTTTTATTCATTCCCGTCAATACAACGGCTACGTGTTAACTGCCATTTAAAATAATATTATTTTATTACTAGTGTGCAACGTTAGATTTCAAAGAATCTCTTTGTCCCGTATCGGGTTCGCTATCGAACATAGAAACCCCTTTAAATTAAAATTAATATTTAATTTGAAAATATTAATAAATATGAAAATTTATTATTATTTATTTTCCTGGGATGTTACAACCTAAACCTAAGACAACGACGATGGATGGAGTTCCTACAAGACTTTGAATTTGAGATAGTCTACAATCCTGGGAAGGGGAACATAGTAGCAGATGCACTCAGCAGAAGTTCTAGTCTATAGTTATTGAGTGAGGCGACAGAGTAGCTAGTCGTGTTGCAGATATCCTTTGCTGATAGAGATGGAGTAGCTTAACTCTAGTCTATGATTATCACTCCCCCACTCCGTTAAAGAGTTCAGGAGGTATAGCTTCGGAATGTTGACTGTGACGCCCGATGTGCTCAGATATCTACAGGATAGTCTCCTGAAGGATTTTTTGATGGTGGGGAGCACTTATTTTTCTTCATAGGATGCACCATGGTACCAGTGATGCTAAAAGAGGAGGTATTTAGGGAGTTCCACACATTTCCCTTGGCGGTACATCCTAGAGTGGAACAGATGTACCAAGACCTATGGTGTCAGTATTGGTGGACTTGGATGAAGAAAGAAATGGCATAGTTTTTATCATGATGCCTCACTTGTCAGCAAGTGAAAGCTGAGCATCAGGTTCCATCATACTTGAGAACAGCCTTTTATCCCCAGATTGATGGTCAGACGGAGCAAACCATACATACCTTGTAGGGCATGCTTTGTTCTTGTGTCCTAGATTTTTGATGAAGTTGGGAGGACCAATTTCCCTTGGTGGAGTTCATATAAAACAATAGCTATCGCTCCACTGTTGGCATGCCACCCATTGAGGTCTTGTACGGGCGACCGTGTAGATCAAATCTATACTGGACAGACCCAGGGTAGTCAGCACTTATGGGTCCAGAGTTGGTACAGGCTACTATTGAGAAGGTGCAGATAATCTAGGAGTGTATTAAGACTATACAGAGCCCGTAGAAGTGTTATGCCAAAAAGAGATAAAAATCCTTGGAGTTAGAGGAGGGAGATCATGTCTTCCTATGGGTCTCACCCCGATGAGTACTGCGAAGATTTTCCTAGATCGGAAAAATATCTCTAAATTTCATTGGACCTTTTTAGTTTCTGAGTGGAGTTTGTGAGGTGGCATACCTCTATCTCTTCACCCACATATGCACTGGGTGCATGATATTTTTCACATGTTTTAGCTGTGGAGGTACCTGCATGATCTATCGCATGTCATAGACTGTGGAAAATTGGGCATTATCGATGGGGTAACGTTTGTGGAGTTCTCCATGGAGAGAGAGGATCGATAGGATAAGTTCCTTCATGGATGTTCAATTCCTCTGGTTCATGTTTGGTGGCAGCACAGGAATCTCCGAGAGAGCACAAGGGAGCGGGAGGCTCATATTCGTGCCCACTACCCCCCATTTGTTTATTTTGCCTTTTTTTGCTTTTGGGGACATAAGCACTAAGGTGGGGATAATTTAATGTCCTGAAATTTAGGTATATTTTTTTTAATTATATATGATTATTATGAGACTACAGAAATTGACAGCACGTGATTCCGAGTCTCAGAGTGCCCGGAATGATCCATCGAAAAAATGTTAAGCCTTAAATGGAGTATGTGAGAAGTTTTCTTGAAAAAGTGTAACAACTCTTAAACGGGTGTCTAGATCAGAAATATGAGGTCACCATTACATTTAGGATGGCAGGTTTACCCTAGGTGTGACTTAAATTTAGTCAGTGCAGGCCTCCAATGAGAAAACCAAAAAATGGAATAACCATAAATAACACAATTAAATAAAATTATTTTATTTTTCAAATGATTATAACTCATGAATGGTGAATCGGATTAAACATTAGATACCATCATTTAACTCATGAGGGTATTCGTTCCTTAGGTAGATACTAACATTGGCTGGTGCGGTCCACAAGTGGAAGTTAGTTTTTTGTCGTAAATAAAATAATTAAGTGACAATTATTTTATTGTAAAATCTCTAAATTCTAAACGGTAACTCGAATTGAAAATTCAATAGAACCATTGAGCTCGTGAGGGCATGTTCCCTTTAGTAGAATCCTAACCTTGACCGGCATGGGTCAATGGTGACTATTGATAATTTTTTAACTTTTTTTTAAGGTACATTCAGTAAACGTGCGGGTGGTGAATTTTATCTTTTGAACCGGTGCTTGAATTAAAAAATTGAGGGCACCATTGAATCTACAACACCGAGATTAACTTAAGGGAATCCTAACTTTGACCAACAATGGTCGGATGAAAAAGTTAATTTTTGGACTTTACAAAAAATAATAAAATAACTTTTGGTTATTTTATTTTTATTTGTGCAACCATTGGAAAAACGACGATGGGGCCGTAGTACAACGTCAAAAAATTTAATGGCTTGAATCTTAATTTCTATAACCACACCGTTGGTAGTTTTAAATGATTATGTAACTACACCGTTGACAGAATTAAAGAGGTTCATTAATTATACTCATTAATGAACCTCATTAATTTTGTGGTTCGTTGATCCTCTCCTCCCCTCTATTTAAATGAAGCTCAGGCATGGGTTTTTACCACTCAAGAGAGGAACCTTTGAAAAAGTGTCATGATGAATTTCACCAACCTAGAATAAAGCTTAGAGTGATGAACATTGGAGTAATCGACGGGAAATGACAAGCGCCTAAGAACACCTTCGTACATGGACACTTCTTCCTCATCTCCAGCTTCTTCCATCAATTATGAGGTAGGGGATTTTGTTGTTTAACTATGAGTCATTCATTTTGGAAATGATTACTTTTTCTTATACTAACCCGGTGGGCGTGGGCCAAATGAACAGGGCCCGAACCCTCCGCTAAACATGTTATGGTTGTGTTCTACGTGGGAGAGTAAAAGATGCAGCGACATGACAGCGGCACGCGGTGGGACCATCGACCGGCACCTTCCGGACGTAAAGGAATGACGGCGCCTAAAGGCGTCTCGGAAGACAAAGAGCGGCCATCCAACACTGACCATGTTGAAGTAGGGTGGTGCCCCATGGTGGAAGGTCATGACATCAAATCATGGTTGAGAGCTGACCCGTGCCCACGGGTCCATTGTTGGCCGGTTCACGCGGACCGGCTAGGAGCAATGGTGCCATCCGACACCACTATTGAGCTGGGTAGTGTGCTACGATGATGTGCCGCAGTGAAAGGTCGCGACATCGAGCCACAGTGAAGAGAGGACCTGAGCCCATGGGTCCGTAGAGGGCCGGTCCATGTGGATAATCTAGGAAAAGTGGCGCAACCTGGGGTCACGACTTTGAATACCCGAACGACTTCAGCTGTTCAGGAGGGGAGCGGTACCCTGCACTCAGCCAACAGGCCGACCGACTCCACAAACCAGCAAACCGCACCCAGATGGGTGGGCTGAGATGAACCTGCAAGCCAAACCCGTGGCCCAGGGTCCAGAACCAGGCCCAGCCAAACTGAGCCAATCCCAGCCCCTTCGGGGTGGGTTAGGTCGGTCCTATAGGGCATGACTAGACTCGGGCCCACTTACAGCCAATTACGCTTATATGGGAATATCTCTTACAGATCGGGTGTCCAGTTGATGTTTCTATTGAACGGGAACCCTTAGGACGAGGTGGTCCTTTTGAGATACTCCAAGAGAGATTCAGAGAAAGTTGGAGTTTGGCCAGGTTGGATCGTACCCGAATCTGACCGGGCCCTTGGTACTAAAATTCCTATAACTTACAGACAGGGCATCCAGTTGACGTGCCTTCTATTGCGATGGAACCCTTATGACATGGAGGTCCTTTGGGTTACACCTTTATGTAACTATGTGGAAGTTGAGGTAAGACCAATATCTTGAGGAGTGGTTTTTTTGGAACTCCAGCGCACTGAGTGCGGGGTATCCTGTGGCTGGCTGTCAGCATCATAGAGACCCTGTGTGGATTAACATATTAGAAACCCTGTGTGGATCCGTATTATAGAGACTCTGTGTAAATCAGTATCATTGTGACCCTATGTGGATCAACATCATAACGACCCTATGTGGATCAGAAATATAGTGACCATGTGTGGATTAGCATCATAGAGACTCTGTGTGGATTAGCATCATAGAGACCTTGTATGGATCCGCAATGCGCGACCCGATGATGACCAGCCTTAGAGCGGCCTGTTGTGGATCAGTGACATACGACCCTGTGTGGATCAAAAATGGAACAAATACTTCATGGTTCAGTATTGAAGACTTCATAATGAAATAAAATTATATAGCTTAAGTCTAATCATCTTTATTCCTGATCTATGAGTTGTATACCTAGTTTCAGTTGAGTCTTTTTATTTGGTCTTGTGATTGATATCATGTTTATATCTTTCTTTTGTGGAATTCTGAGAGACCTTTGGGGGTATTGGGGTCCCTACTGGGTATTGTTATACTCACCCCTACATGGGATTCGCCCGAACCTTGTTGTGTCTTTTACATATGACATGAATCCTTGACTGAGACTCAAGGAGCTAAGACCTGATTGTAGACGGCGGTGATGGTTTACGTGGAGAGATGTAGATATGAGTTGTGCGTACCCTTCAGATATGATCCTTGGTGAGTGATCTCAATAACTATTTTCTATTATAGTTGTTTTTCTTTCAGTTGGGAATGTATTTTGGACCTGTACTTCCAGATGTACTTTTACTCAGTTTTTCAATGGTATGTTATTTCCATTTTGTGATTTGGGACTTGGTTGGGAGTGTGTGTGTGTATAGGTATCCAGGAAAATTCCTCCCACTTACCGGTTGACGCCTTCAGCATTAGTCTCCAGCCCCTAGCCTCCAGGAGGTGGGCTTGGGGTTGTCACGGCATGGGCCCCGAGGGACGGGTCATGACAGATTGCTCGTGAGGGTGAAACACATCCCACTAGCCTAGGTGGCATACTAGTTAGTATAATTTTTTTTACTTAGATGGCTTTGAGGTTAAATATTAAGTTGATTTTGGGAAACATATTATGGGATCTAATCATTTGATTTTCGGGTGACCAATGATATTTTGGGAGATGTTTTATTGGGTTTCAGTATATATAACCTTTTGGTTTAATGTAATAGATTATTTGGGAAGAATGTTATTATGTTTTTGAGATGTAGTATAAAAGGGTATGATATAAATTTTTTTTGTTAAAACCTTCCTTCCTATTGAGGTTATTGAGGTTATTTGGGATATAAGTTCATTTATTTAAGGAATGATCAATTTTAAACCTTTGTATTTATTACTGAATATTAGATATAAATACATTCATATTCATTTAGGATATTATATTACTTTTTTCTAAAAAATTTATTAATAATAAAGATATTAGGAATAGTGTGTTACTATTTTATGGATATTATGTTCTATCAAAAATTAATTTTAGTGATTTAGGCATAAACAAATCATTTGTTTCTTTGGATATTCATTTCTTGGAGTAAGAGATGAAGTGGAAATTGATCAAAGCACAAATAAAGTATGAAATTATGATATTTAAATAGAAATATATCAAGTAAGTATATTTCCTTATATTCTTCTATTTTAAATGAAATTTGAAACTTTAGGAAAATGATGTTGAAAAAAAATGTTATCATATTGCCTTCATATCTGATGAATCAAATGACAATTTAACCCATAAGAGATTTATGGTTTTGAGTTCCCTAACTTTCCATTGATCATTCAATTTCTTGTGATCAATGATCTCTATCACTCTCTATAATTATTTAATCTTTTCTTCCATGTTAATATATTCACTTATCACCAATGTTATCCTATAAAGAAACATATTTATGTGATTAATTTCATTTTTATATTTCCATCTTTTTAAGATAAATCTTTATTAACCCTTTTTATAATGTGTGGTTTTCTATAAATAAATTTTCAAACCCTTGATTATCAATATAAAGATTAAATTATGAGGACACAATTTATTTAAGGGTGTACAATGTAACACCCTAATATTTTAAAAGAGTAATATCATGTTTAATGGAATACATGACACACAACACCATGCTTATAAAAGAATCTAACACCTCAATAATTTATGATATATTTCTTTAAATTTAGTCTCTTTGATAGCTTATGGAACGCGCAACCCTGAATAAAAATGAATCATAACAACCTAGTTGTTAAATTAGTGGGTATGAATAATAATAACTAAATTATTAAAATTATATGGTTATAACATGTATAAAATAAATTTAATGAATATATATTTAATTTAAATAAAATAAGAATCATTTAAAATAAAAAATCTTTTGAAAAAAAGATGTATTTTTCTAAATGGTGGTTTAGTCGCACTTTGGATACATGATTTAAAATTAATATTTACCAATTTTTAAAAAATATTTTTAAAAAATTAACTTCATTTTTAAAATAATAATATAAAAATTAAATTAGGGTTAATGTTTGGTATTTTTCTAAAAAGTTTCATTTTTCAATGAATAGTGAAAAATACTAATTTTTATTAAAAAATTCCTTTCATGTATAGAATTTACAAGCCCAATTTTGTGTTAATGTTATTTTAAAAATAAAACTAGTTAAATTATATATTTATTAATATATATTAGGTCATTTTAATCAATTTCATATTGATTTTTTATATAAATATTTTTTAATTTCTTGAATGTTTTTCTTTTGAAAAATCATTTTTCCGACACAACTACATATTTAATTTTAAACTAAATTATGTGAATTATGTAAGTTGAATTTCGAAAAATTGATTATATATTTTTAATTATAATAATTAATATTTTATAATAAGTTAAACTTAAATTTATACCATAATTAATAGTGAAACAAGTAAAAATTATTTACTACAATTAAGGTAAAAAGCGGTTTACTGGGGGTTAAACTTAAAATAAAAGAGTTTAAAATAAACAAAAACTTGTATAATTACTAATTTATGGTTTTATATTGACCTTATATATTCTAAGCTTTTAAAAGTTTCCTTTTTTTATCTTTTTGGTGTGATAAAAATGTGGTTGGAATTCTTTATTTTTAAAAATTTCAAGTGTGTCCTCTCCCGCACTTATAAAAGGACACCCACTCTCATCTCCTTTACACACTTCCAAAACTATTTTTTTATATTATAACTATACAAATAAATACCTTACTTCCATACCCTCATCATATAATACTTTTGTTGATCATAATTACAACCTAGAATGTTTTTGGTGCAAACCAAAAGAAGTTGTCCAAAGAAACGGTAACGTCCTTAACCAGGTTTTTTATTTTATTTATTCATCCAAATATTTCACAACTTATTAAACCATGATTATATTAAAAAATTATTATATGAAAAATAATTATATATTTTAATTTTAATTTGATGATCAATAATCATCTCCTCCTCTATCAAATGGGAAATGAACCTGTTGAATGTGTGTACGTCGAACTATCGCCTCGCGAATCGACATAATTTATTTTCCATCACCACTTCTCACAGATATATATAACTATGTATATAATATTTATTATATAATTATACCTTTTCAATTATTATATCTTTTATACCTTCTTAAATTCCATTCCTTAGATAATGTGATAACATCACTCATGTGTACGATGGACTACAGCCTTCCAAAGTGATGTGATTTTTTTTCAATTACGCTTTACATGGAATGTAATAATGAATCCTTTTATTTTTATATATTATGTTAATTAAATATTAATAATTTTTGAAAACAAATATATCATATAATTTTTTACCATTCCATCCACTCAATAAATGATAACATCATTTTTGCGTATGGCGAACTACGGCATCAGAAATAGATGTGATTTGTTTTTCACATTCACTTTACATGGAAGGTAATAAAGGATAAATTTAATTAATATTTGTGATATATATGAAATGATATATATTTTTTATAATTAATATAAAATTAACTTCTTTACCCTTTCACCCATTAAGGAAATGATAACATCACTCATGTATACATACGACCTACCTTCTCCACGAAGCGATGTGATTCATTCTCCATGTTCAAAATTAAATAATTATTTTAAAGATACATCTAATGAAAAAAATGATAATTATAAAATTAATATAATTTTATAGATGATGGAACTATAAACTATTATCAAGATCCATAACTTTCATGATGAAACATGTAGGAGAAAACAAAGTAATTAACACACAAAACAATAGTGATAATGAAATATTATTAACAAACAGGTAATAAGATGTTATAAAAGGATCATATATGATATTATAAATATTTATATGGTTTTTGTATAAGTTAATAACCTGTTTAAAACAACTATACATTATTTTAAAGAGTGTCCAACTAAAGGGAAACATGAATTAAGGGGTTTTTTAACATAATTTTCATTCATTGGGTTTTGCATCTAATTTGTTAATTATATTATACCAAGATTATGTGTGAAATGAATTTTGATTGATTTATTTTTTATTTCCAATTATTATTATTTTATATATGTTTTTTTATTCATAATCACCCCATTTATTCACTCACACCTTAATAATATGATATTTGTAAGTGTTTCGTCACAAACTTCTTTCGTTGAGACACATGTTCTTTTATGAAACTAATTTATTTTTAATGGTGTATATAATGGTACTTTTCATAATATATAATAATTCATTCCCACATAATGATATTTTAAGTTACAATCCGTCAAATAAATTAATGAGAAGTTAAGATTCAAAAGTTACCAAATAGGTAAGGTTTTATGTTTCAATCTTATTTTAATCAGGATTTTTTATTCTTAATTTTCATTTATAGAAAATTATTTTATCATTTTAAAATAAAACCTTTTTATTTTATTATAATATGGTTATTAATGAAGTTTTTAAGTAATATTACCATTTACTCTCTTTTTTTATTTAAAATTATTGCTAAAATGTTTTTAATAAAATCTGACTTCAATTGTTTCTTCAGTCAAAAAACATTTTCTTTATAAATACATGTTATCTAAAAATATTTTCAAAAATGTTTTACTATGATTGTTTAAAGTAATTTTTACCATTAATTGTTTTTTTTAAAATTAATCTCTCTATAATTTTCTGAAAAAATTACTCTTTGACTTTTCTAACCAAAATGTGAATGGAATATTTGTTTAAACATATTTTTCATGAATGAAACCTTTATGTTTTCATAACCACTTAGTGTTTTAAAGAATAATTTTTAAGTTTCAAAGGTTATTTTCTAAAAAAAATTCATTAATGTTTGATAAAGTTTTAGATCTTAAATAATTTTTTTCATAATGTAAAGGTTATTTTCAACAAGAAATGTTCAAAGAGATCTTTAAAAATCATTTCCCATCTAAGATGACATACTTTGATGTTACTCAAAATGAAAAGTTTATTTTTCTCAAGAATGTTTTTAATATTTTTTAAAAAATTTAATTTACTACAATAACCTTTGATGTTATGGATTTTTATAAATTTCATATATATGTCTCTCATATATTTACCTAGTTTACTCTCCCTTCCTTTTATGGGGTAATATATTTCTTGTGATTATTTTTCAAATACCTTCATTATGAAATTTCCTTTGATTATGATATAAATTATAATTATGCAGTGTATTTTCTTTCAATGGGTAATTCTTATGTAATTTATTATGATTGATTTCCATAATTTTCCACACATATATCATGAAAATGTTATAATGGGTGCTCCCATATAGTTCTCCAATGAATTGGTTAAATATTTAGTCTCATGAGGCATCATGGATGGGATTAGTGAGTAAACTTAATAAAATTATGAGACTTGATCCACTATGTGATATTTTCTTGGTAGTTAGAATTAACTCATGTTTATTTCATGTTATATGTTTCTTCCACATTTCTTATTATTCCATGATATTATGATTCTATATTTTTTATGTTATTTTTTCATGTGATTATTCATGCGCCTTCTCTTTTATGATATAATGTTATACGTTCAACTCACATGTTATGATTCCATGTCATTTTTATTTTATTGCTATGATTTTTGGAACACCCAATTATTTTATGTATTTCCCAGGTTATCTCATACAGTTTTAAGAGCTTGAAAGGTCTTAATAACTCCCTAAGGAAAAGAAAAAAAATATATTCCACATTTTAGTTCATTTTGATGTAATTTAAACTTTATCTTCCAAAGACACTAGGTCTTTATGATCCTTGTTTTTTATTAATGGATATTTATGTTTAGAAACCATGTAATAATATGTGTAAAAAGATTGGATAATCATGGAATCTTTGACCCATATCTTTTAACTTAATACCAGTTGAACAATCATCACAATATACAAGATTAATTGCTCAACTATGACAACCAATGCCATTAAATGATTCCATGAAAATTTTAAAACAATAATAACCTCATCTAAAAGTTACCAAACACATTTTTACTCATTGAAAATAAATTCAACACTTACTGGGGCTCAAAAATCTCCCCCTTTATATTTTTTTCAATATCAACACACATAAAAAAGTCAATATGTGGTGGATAAACTTATTTTCTCACCCTTATGGAAAATAAAATGTAAAGGATAATTGTGGGGTATTCTAATCTCTTCTCCTTCCTTAAAAATAATTTATGATTATCTCTTATATTTTTCATAGATATGGATTATACCACATGGTCCTATTAGTAAAGTGAATCTAGTTGTTCTACTAAAAGTCTACAGTGTCTCAATTGATGTATAAAACAAGAGAGATATAACTAAGGTTTTCTATGTTATACATTCACTACCATTCATGTGATATCATGCTCAGAACATCTCAATTATCATTTAAGGGGTTTCATATAATCAAATTTTTCAATGAAATACAAAACCCTACACACACTTTAATAAACACATTATAAATGTTAGGAGAAAGTAAATAATATATCCCATTTTCCTTATATTTTCATAAACCAAAAAACCCCCCTTAATAAAAATTATTCATAAAATTAAGTATTAGAAATTAGAGTATGATTTTCAAACCTAAAAACTCTAGTATTTAAATCTACCCAAGATTTCTAGATTCTCTTGAATTTTTTAATCATAGATCCTTATCTAAATTTTATCCCCCTTAAGGGATACACTGATATTATTCCATTTCGTGGAATTAAATAGACACCATGAAAGAAAATTTCATTATATTGATCAGTAATGAAATCCTATAACTTCATATTTAATTCCCTATATGTTAGCTAAAAATACATAAAATAATAAGGAATAAGGAGATTCTTCCTTGCTTATTAGGTAGAGAAATAGGGATGAGATTTTCTCAACCTGGAAACTCTCTTCAATACAACTCCAGTTCTCTTCATGATAGTACCTCCTTTGACTTTCCAATTTTTATCATTTGATGGTGTCATGGTTGTCCTCTTATTCTAAGTATGATCTATAAATCACATGCATTATCATATTATTTATTTTTTAATTTATTTGTTTTTACTTCTTATGTTGGTAGAAAAATCACATAGTTCTTTGGAATATAATTAGTTTGTTTTTTTCCTCCACACAATATCTAATCATATTTCTAGATATGATATTTTGGAAAGTTTGTATTGGTTAGATACACATCTGGTTAATTATTTGTCCTTCCTTTAGTAAAAAATATTTTATTTCTTTTAATGTTCTCTTATGACAAGAATTTTTGTGATCAAAATGGCCAGAGATATTTTCTCTTTATAGATCGTTCCTTGCTTTATAATGCTGAGGTAACTATCCTAGAAGTATTTTAATGTTTTTTTAGCACCATGATCATTTTGTTCATATATTTCACATATTTTATTTTGACAATTGAATTTATTTTGAGTATAAATCCTTGAAAATTTCTCATCAATAAGCTTTTTTATTCTAAGATTGTTTCACCTTCTAATAGAGTTGATTATTTTATTTCCATAATGTATCCCCCTTGATGTATGTAAATTTTGATGAAGTTTCATATTATAATAGAATTTATAATATTTGTGTTAAAATTTACCACAACACTAGAAATATCCTCTAAACCTTTATCTTCCATAATTCTAAATTTTCTATTTCTGATAAAATACTTTCTATCTGGATACACTAGATCCATTATTTTTACTCAATCTTGAAAATAATTATTTTCATAACTCATTTAAGTTCTCACTATCATCATAGGTCTATATTATTCTATTTTTTTGTGTCATAATATACACCACTAGATGTAACATATTTATAATTTTTGGAATAATGAGAAATAACATATACCTTCTTATTTGGACTGATCTTCAAGAAAACTTTACATGATTTAGCTTGAATATCTAATACTTTATCAAAATCATCTCTCATCATTTTCATGGTTTTTTCGTATTTAAGACACTTAAATTATGTCTCGTTCAATTCTTATTTTTTTCATCTAGGTTCATATTGATGTCTTTGAACATTATATCTTGTTCTAAAATTTTCACCATAGAAATTTGGATATCCTAAATAAGATAATTATCCTTCTTGTTTTCATTTATTTTCTCTTCCTGTATAAATTATATTATTTTCTTGAGTTGAGTGTTTTGATCAAGACATGCTACAAGTTCAAATATCTACATGTACTCATGGTAGTTCTCTTATTATTTCTCATAACTACTTGATGAATCTACTTGTCTCTTAAAATGTGTTATGAAGGTTTTAATATTTTTATTTGAACATTCATCTTCTAATTTACTCTATGCTGAAGAGTCTTCATCAACTTTCTTATCCATCAGATTTTTCTTTTACTTACATGAATACTTCTTCTTCTTTCTAGTATCACCTTTTTTTAGATATTCTTGAAGTATAGTCATATTCTTTATCATCACTCTCAAAATCATATTATTATTTATTTGGAAAATCAAGTTCAAAATTTACATCTTGATCATACTTAAAGAACTTTAAAGGAATAAAACCGTTAAATTATCCCTTTCCTCTTCTGAACCTTTTCAAAATAAAGGAAATTATTCTTTTATAATCTATATCACTTACCTCATCCTCATTAGAATCTAAGAATGGTTCATCTATCCTTTACTTCAGATTGAGACATTTTAATACTTTAAAAGTCATTTCCTCCTTATCATTCTTTTTGAACAAATGAGATTTTATCATCTCATAATTTAGGGGTGTATTAATAAACTCATCAGGTGAAAGATTTATAATTTATTCTATGGCATAAATATTTGGACCAAATCTATCAAGAAAGTTATTAATCAAAATATTGACAATAGATTAATCTTATAAAGTATCACTTAATCCTCTTATTTGACTTAATATCTCATTTACCCTAGAAAAGTAGTAATCTATAGTCTCATCATCATCCATTAAAAACTATTAAAACATATCTGTCCAAATTTTTAGTTTGTCTTATTTTATCTTCACATTCCCTTCATACATATTCTCTAGTTTATTCCAAATCTCCTTGTTTGTTTTTAGTCCCATAGCCTTAGTGAACAATTTATCAGACAAGGATGAAAAAATATATTTTTTGGATTTCCCATCAACTTCAATATTTCAATTATTAGCATGTTTCATGGGAGAATCTATTACAAGTAGGATAAAACCAACTATTATGACATCATTAACTTCATTTCCTTATAAAATGACATAAAGAAGCATTTGGTTCCTCCATCCTTAAATTTCTTGTCTTTAAATAAAAAAACTCCTCTATTCATCACAAAATTCAGAATTTTTATCATGATTTTTCATAAAATTTTGGATCTTTTTATAGGGAACCTCATGCTATGACTCAAATTGTATATACTAGGTTCAGGTATATCACTAAGAGGGTGATAGGTGAATTAGGGATTTTCTTTTAATAATTTCACCCCCAAAGTGAGTGACTACATCCTTGTTGTGTTCGTTATGATCCAAAAAAGGTTATAAACTAGTAAAGAAAAGTGATTACAAGTATAGAAAATAACCTAAAATTCCTAACATACAAAATACCATACCTCATGATCAGTAATTATTACAGTGGTTCATCTCTCAATATGATCTTTAGACTAGAATCCCACAATTTTTCTTTATAATGACTCCTTTTAGTTGAGATATATTACAAAAAGATATATTTTTTATACTAGAATCCTAGAAGTTCTTCAATGGTCTTCACAAACTATTATGAACTGGTCTTCAACTGCTTCTACCTACTAAAGTAATGTGTACATTGGCCTTGTTCTATTTTAAGTCCACTTAGTTAAATCTTCATTATTATTAATTTTTGGCCTTTATCACCAACTGATACTCATATAAAATTACAATACACTAAATTACTAGTCTCACTCTCCACAAATAATGTAATATTTAATCTATGATACTCTCTGAATAAATGAATGCACAATTCTTTTTATACAAAAATGCATTATAGTGTTTGGTTATCTTTAACTACCTAACTCATATCTCATGAAAATCTCAAATAAGCGCTCCTAACTTTTCTTCTATTTACATGAAATTTATTATTTCATTTATTTTATCATTATTTTTCTCAAATCCTTTATAATAATTTATATGTTTTCCACGAGGCCTCAATATCACACTATTTTACTATATTTCATTTATGCATGCCTATAGAATTAATGTTCGTCACGTAGAAAAACTTATGTTTTCATCATGAAACTATATTATGAGGCACTACTCTTTATTCTTTTCATAACATACTAAATTTTTAGTATTATCAAACTATTCTTCATGTATCAATAGATTACATGGTATTCTCTTCCTTCTTCCCATAAGTGTACGTAGGATCTGGACATCAAGAATAATTTATGCTCATATAACAACATTTATCCTTCATGTAAGGTTTCATATATGGAACCAATTTATTCATATAACATAGAAATATTGTATTATATAATCACTGGCTTGAAGAATCAATTTCTGCATGAAAATATTAAGTATGGGAGTCATAATTATAGAGGTGATATGATTTTATTCATTGTTAAAGAAAATAATGATTCATAGAAACTACTGACCTTTGTGTAGTGGAAGCTCGTAGGAACTCTATTTCACTATTGAAAAATGAGAGCACTCTCTCAAGTGGATGAAACCCTCATCTAGAACAAGTAATTAGTATTTATTGACCATGAAAACCACGTTTGATTCATGTCTCATTCCACGTAAAGAATCCCACTATATATGTTGTTTCAGGGTTTTTATAAACATAGAACATATCAGTGTTTAAATATTCTTTGAACATGAGTTTATAACTTAAAATCTCTATGATTCCAAGTGACATGGTCTCATTTATTTTTTGATGAACTCATCATGTGCATGCGATGATGATTTCATGAATTAACACATGCACCCACACTGTCTCAATAGATATTCATGTCGATATATTAATTTGTAAGTGGAACATGCTTCAAAAAAAGCTTTCATGCAAATAAAATAGCATCTTGTGTGAATACCATGATCATCCCTAGAAAATAATGATTCACATCTCGAACATGGAGATCATGAATTTTTGACATGAAAAAAATCATATAAAATAAATCCAGAGTGAGCCTAAGGTATAAGACAATATCATGTGTAAATCAAATGGATAAAACCATATTCATCTAAGGGAACTTCTTCTATCAATAAATTTTTAAATGTATGAGAATTTAACTACATGTGCTCATCCCACATTTAAGATTGGTGTGTTCATTTATATATTAGGAACACTCAGTTCTTTAATAAGACCTCAAGTCAGCACTGGGATTAGTACACAAATACATTGATCACACCTCGACATCATGGGTTTTTCCTCCCTACATAGGCCTACTAACCACCTCTAAACATGCACTCACCCATGAGGAATACCTTCTTTCCCATGTAGGTATGCTCCCTATGGGTGTTATGCACCCTCATTGTTGCCTCATGCCTGGCCATGAGTGCTGAATCCTGTGTAAGATTATATTTTTTATAGAGGTAAAAATCCTTTAGTTTTCAGTTAAATCCCTTGATTCATCGAAATAGAAATCCCTAATCAGGTCATGGATGTTTTAGGAGCATTTAGGGATTTTTTTGGAGCATATAGCTCTAATTTTTGGAGAATTAGAGTGAGGCACACTATTGGCACATGGTTAGTAGTAACCATGAGTCTCAACCATGCAACCCTAGATAGGAGGGGTAGAGTTTAAGAAACTATGCGAGATAGAAAGCATGGTTGTGAAAAACCTTAATTTTTTTGAAGATTTTATTAACACGGTTTGTGAATAGTTTCTTCTAACTGTGCGTCTAATTATGCAATGAGGGTATCTCTTTAGGAATTAGGTGTGCACAGCTGGTGTATAGACTGGAAAAATATTTGTTAAAACTATGTGAACCCTTTAAAATGGGAAAAATTACCCTTTTCCCCTTAAATATTGATAACTCTCCCTCACTTAATTATCCATTTCTATATAGTATCCACCCATGTTTGAGAAATATCAACCCTATCCACCAAAGATTTGGGATAAATTTTTCATATAGACATAGAATTGAGTGTCATTAGTCTCATCAGATCACGCTTAGTAAGATATTAAATCATCTCCCTTTATCAATTTATCTTTCCATCTTTAGAGTTATCTTCATATATGATAATATTCTCTATTTCTAGGGTGTTTGTATTTTATTCCATTTTCTATCATTCTAGGCCAAATCAGAGGCTGAAACTAGATGAGTATTCTGTTACCGGAATAATATGGTTGGTCTATATCTTCTCCCTAAAATTATAATGTTTATAAACTATAATCATTGTTCCACACACCATAACCTCCACGTGTTGCTTCTAAAATAAATAACACCTTAAATATATGGTTTAGATCATGGCCTAAATGTCCCCATTATCCCCTTGATATGGTTGGATGTTGTCGACCTCAACCCAAACCATCCATTAAGAAGGTTTCAATTAAATTCCTAAGACTAGGATACCCCTTTGGGTAGGATGCACTTGCTACTTTTTAGTGGAATCAATATATGAATTAAATGAAATTTTAAATGGATTATTACCTCATTTATCCTCTTAGCCTTTGGGATGGGTAATATTTTGGATTATGCTTGTAATATAAATGGTTTTAATCTGTTCATGTACATTATCATGGACCTTGATACTTTGTATTATGAATTGTATAATGGATATTAAGGTATTGCACTGATGATGGACAATTTGGTATGGAAATGGAAAAGGGTATTATGATATATCAATGATGATCTTCTTATATATTTCAACTTTTAGGATTCCTTTGATTACCTCCTTGGACCCATATTGACATCCTTAGGCATGAACCACCTCATATTAGCTCCTTGGGCTCTAATCAAGCCTTTACTATGTCACCCATGACATGATCCTTATACTTACATAGGACACCTCATCCATTGGCCCTTGGGTTCCTGGACTATTTTAGGTCTACATTATACAATTTTTTCCTTAGATGAGACCCTTGTACTTTAGGAGGATGCATTGTTCATTGGCCTTGGGTCTTAGCCCATGTAGGTCTGATACCACATATACAAATA
Organism: Viscum album; assembly: GCA_963277665.1. NCBI lineage: Eukaryota > Viridiplantae > Streptophyta > Magnoliopsida > Santalales > Viscaceae > Viscum > Viscum album. Next base: position 1,939,585,566 of record OY728123.1, on the reverse strand, counting down.
CCCATCACATGCCCAAGCTAGTGGTATCAATTAGTTTACTTTTAGTATACATATATTCACTATCTACACATGGTTCCTTATCACAAATTATCTTTCTAAATTGTATTATATCAAACTTTCATTTTATATATTTACCTTGATTTTTCTTGCACACTATTATAGCTTATATTCATAGGTTGGAATTGTTATAGATATAATTGGTGGAGGCCTACTAAGTTTTAATCACAGCTTATTTGGGACAACAATTGGTACCCAAATAGATTACTTGGATATAGGTAGGGGAAAGGGGAAGCATCTGATCAAGGTTTCTTGGTTATTTTGTGTGGGAGCTTGGTTGTATATGATTGAGTAAGTGATCAGGATGCTCATAGAGATAGATTTTTTGTCTTTCTTGTTATTTTATTGTACATGTATTTCATGTCACGTCTACTACCCTACCCCCCTTATTTAATTTTTTGTATAGAATCATGACATCATCATCATTTTGTATATTGATGTTTATTATTACTTATATCAGTTATTATTTTATAGTTGTTTACTTCCACTGTTCCACTTTCATTTTTGTTTCTTTATTACCCTTCTATCTAATTTATCCGTTATATCACCAATGTGTGTCACTATAACCCTAAGTTTATAGTCTTCCCACTATACCATTATAATCCCTCACTAGTAATCAGAAACCACTAGCATACATGGAGACACACTTGAGGCCATGTGGCCAATCGAGTTCAGTTACTTATGAGTGAACAAGGTCTAGGACATAAAAAAGTGCTATTAGAGACCTTGTTCCACGTATTAATATTTTGGGATTAGTAGATAAGAGTCTAGGATGTGTCAGAATTTGGTAATGAGATTATTCTTGGCTATGGTTAACCCGAGTGTGGGGAAAAATAAAAATTACCTATGATGGGGTATGATTTTATAGATTGTGCCTATTATAGTTAATCAGTTTCCACTTTTGGGTGATGCACATGTTTTTTGTAATTTTTTATGATTATGGATTCCACACTTCACTCATTATGGAAAATAAGTAATTTATCATTCATCATTATTGGCACATGAGGATTTATATGTCATGCATATTCCATTCCATGTGTACTTTATTGTGTGCATTGACTAAAACATGTTGTACTTCCATGACTAAAATACTTAATATTATAATAATGTTTCATATTGAAAAGTGAAAAAAATATTTGGTTATTAAAATGTTTGTATTAACCTAAATGATGCTTTCCCACATATCTTGATAGTGGAACCTTAACTAGCTGGTCATGAAATGTTTGATCCATGGACCATTGGTTACATGGGATAAAACGTTAGTCGTTTCAATTAAATGGATTCCAATTGCAATTTATACAGTGTTTTATCTTCTTTAAACTAGGAGTGGTGATCCATATAATTAAAACATTGTAAAATTTTGGTTTCAGTTGCATGATATTCCAATTGAAACTTATAAAGTGTCAAACTTTTTAACTTGGGAATGGCATATGCATCTAACTAAACCAATATATATATAAATAATTGCTGAATTGTAATCCTTATAGATATTATTACCATTAAATGGGGATGTAAATTGAAAATTAAAGGGTTTTTCCTCTATAACTTGAAATTGACTCTTCATATAATGAAATATTTATGATTTAAAAGCTTACTTTTACCCAAAAATAGACTTAGTAGACAGTGGTTAGGTTGGTTATTTCTGGAATAGTAAGTCATGTAACTATATTTTTACTATCTATATCATTAGTTACTTCTTTAATAGCAAGGCTTTGTACCTATATGAATTTTATTTGAATCATTGGTTCATTATTGAATGGAGAAGTCATGTACCTATCACTTTTTATATTATTATCTATATAAATTGTATATCATTTGAGGTGTGTGTTTGGTATTGTAAAGTTATTGATTTATGACCGCCTCAGTTCAAGTACTTGGATGATGGTGATGACCATGCTCTTGATGTGGTGGGATCTAACCTACTAATAGTGCCACCTTTGGAACCTCCTACCATACCTAATGTGGGAACCAATGCTAAATTTCAAGAGGTTTTTCTACGGTTCATACAAACCATGTAGGGAGTTCCATGACCTGACCCTACTATAGAAGATTTTATGTGATAATTTCGTCAAAATCATCCATATAATTTCTCAAGGGATGGTGACCCCCAGGCTGCTAAGTCTTGGCTAGAGATCATTCTATCTATCTCTAAGCATCTGGAGATGCCTCCGGAGTGGAGTTTAAATAGTACAAATTATATTATTTGTGAATCCTTAAAATGATGGTGGGATGTTCTAAACTAAAATGATCAGCACTGAGGAATGATTTTTAGGGATTTACGATCTAGATTCTATGATTATTCTTCTCCTGAGACTCTAAGATATGATTGATCTAGGAATTTTATACATTTATATCGGGGTTTTATGTCCATTATGGATTATTCTATTTGTTTTATTGAGATTAAATTCTTTGAACAAACTCTAACTAGTGAAGATCTATCCAAGGGGATAAATTTTGAGGATGGTGTTAGGAAATCCATATGATCTCAGGTGAATATTATTCGTTTGACTTCCATTTTTGAGATAGTGAATCAGGCCCTTATCTCTAAGTGTAACTTGAGGGAAGCTGAGGGTGTAGAGTGGGGTGGTTATGATTCTAGGATAAGTAGTGCATTGTCTGGGGGTAAGAATCATCACTTTGAGGGTTATTTCTAGGAAATTGGTATCCAAAGTATATGTTTGGATAGTTATGTTTTATTCCATCAATGTGGTAAGCAGGGTCATATGAAGCCTATGGGTGATTGAGCCCTAGTTGAGTGCAGAGCCTACATCCAAATGGTCCATCTTCATAGATTCTGTAGGACATTCTCATAGGTGTCTATTGGAAGAGTATCACAACCAATCTCAAGTTCCATAATGGGATCAATATCTCCCCACTAGGATAGAATTTATAGAACTACTGGAAGATCAATCCAAGGTAGTGGTTGCGGATGAGGGAGTCAGACTTATGATATGCATCGTCAGTAGAGCGGACCTTTTTAGTGAGGTTAAGTTGCAACTCAAGTTCATGGATCAAGCTAATTACAAGTAGTAAAACCTTAAACTAAGTAGTAGAGTTCTAGTTCATCAATAGTATGAGGTACGGTCTTATTAGCCTCAACTTTAACATCCTCTTTATTTGACACTAGTTCTTCACATTATTTTATATCTTTGGATTTTATAGAGAGACTTGGACATGAAATTGGGTAATTTTTTAGAGGGTTAACCCTTGATACAACATTAGTAGTGCAGTCTAAATTCTTACACCAATTAAAGGAATGCCCCTTAGATATTGGTGGTTATTATTTCTTACGGGATTCTTTTTCCTGAAGATGACGTGTTTCAACATAATTCTCAGAATGGACCAGTTGGTATCGTATCAATCCCATATTGATTTTTATCATTGGAGGGTGTATTTGATATCACTATAGGGAGGTAGTCATGTTCATCAAGGAGAATGAGATATCAAGTTGATTCAAGAAAGGACTGAGCATCATGGGTTGGGCGGAGAGTCATCTAAGATTACTAGTCTTTTTTCTAAATAATCATGGAACATGTTAGATTGATTTCCCTATAGTGGTAGATCAGTTTGGGGATGTATTCCCAAAAAACTGATCTACCTTCTAAGAGGGAGGTAGATATTACTATTGAGCTTGTCCTAAGATCATATCTCGTTTCTATTAATCCTTAAAGGATGGATCCTACTGAGCTTCCGGAACTCAAGAGGTTGTTAGAGGACCTATAATCCAAAGGGTTTATATGACCCAATACTTCAACTTAGGGCTCACCTGTTCTTTTAAGTAAGATGGTGGATGGGGACCTTAGGATTTGTATGGACTATTAGAAATTTAATCATCTTATGATTAAGAATTGGTATCCATTACCTTGAAAAGTCCATCTATTTGACCAGCTCTTAGGAAATCAGGTTTTCTCAAAGATTGACCTAAGATTGGGCTTCCATCAAGTAAGGTTTAGTCCCTATGAAATATATCATATAGATTTACATAGTAAATATGTCTTGTAGAAGTATTTTGTTATGTCATTTGGTCTCACGAATGAACCACTGACCTTTAAGGATTTAATGAATCATGTTTTTCATCCATACATGGATTCCTTCATAGTAGTTTCCATAGATAATATCTAGGTGTATTCTCTAACTAAACACAATCATGCAAAAACATCTTGAAATTGTATTGATTACACTAAGAGAGAATAGGTTTTATACCAAGATAAAAATACAACTTATGGATTGATAAAGTTCACCTCTTAGGTCACATTATCTCAAAGAATGGAGTTTCTATTGGCTCGAAGAAGGTGAAAGTCATGGTTTTCTATGAACAACCTTGGAACATATTTTATACACAAATATTATTAGGTATGGCTAGATATTATAGATGTTTCATCCAGGATTTCTCAAGTCTTGCAGGACCTCTTATAATCTTGAACAAGAAAGGTGTAAAATTCATAAAGTATGGATCCTTTAAGAAATCCTTTAAGGAGTTGAAAGGGAGATTGAATATAGTATTTATCTTGACATTACCTGTGTCTAGAATAGGATATGAAGTATATTTTTATATTTCAAGTATCAGGTTGGGATCCTTTTTATGCAAGTGGAGTGAGCCATATCATATAGGTCTCACTATTTGAGGATTCATGAGACTAATTACCCAATGTATGATCTTGATCTAGATATGGTTATTCATTCCTTACCTTGTTAGAGGAATTTTTTGTTGGGAGGGAGGTTTGTTGTATACATGGACCATAAAAGCCTCAAATACAATTTTACTAATCATGATTTAAATCTCTAGTAGTGAGTATGTGTTGAGTACCTTAAATCCTTTAATTTTAAACTTGATTATATGCATGAAAAAGTTAAAACATTGGCTGATTCCATTATCCAAAAAACTAAGACATGAGTGGTTTATGAAGATAGAAGTGAATGGAATTTGATGGAAATATTTTTTTAGATTCATATTGAGGTTCAAGACCATCACATGAATCCTATACTCATAGCTCTATAACTCAATTCTTCACTTTTAGACCAAGTGAAGGTTTGGTAGTTTTTAGATCCTTAGGGCTTAGTAATGAGGGAGAGCATAAATAGTGAGGTCCCACCTCCTAGTTGGGTTTTTTATGAGGATGGTATCTTAATAATTAATGGGAATATTTGTGTTCTTGCAAGCATACCATAGGAACTGAGGAAAAACTATAATGCCTCTAGTTAGGACACACACCCTGGACTTACCAAAATAATTCATGACTTACACTTCAAGTATTGGTGTTTGGGGATGAAAGGAGAGGTTCTTGTATTTGTTATTAGCCATTACACTTATCAATGGGTAAAGGCATAACACCAATGAATTTTAGGGATTTTAAATCCATTACCCATTCTAGAGTGGAAATGGGATGATGTCACTATGGATTTTGTGATAGGATTGCCGAGATCACCCTAATGTAGTAACCCTATATGGGTAATCATCAATAGGCTAACAAAGGTATCTCACTTATTAACTATTTTTGATACCTTCTTAGTGGATGATCTTTGATGTCTCTACATATGAGAGACTATATGCCTCCATAGGGTCCCATGTACTATCATTTTAGAATGGGACGCCTGATTTACTTCTTAGTTATGGAAAGGGTTTTAGATGGATTTAGGTTTATAGGTACTTTTGGGTGAATCTTACCACCATTAAATTTATGGTTAGTTCAAGAATACTATGTAGGTGTTAGAGGAAATAATTAGAACATGAATCCTTGAATTTTGAGGTTATTTGGTGAAATAAAAACCTCTATTAGATTTTTCCTATAATAACAACTTTGAATTGACTATATAGATGGATCCCTATGAGGAATTATATATTAGGTAATTCATTTCACCCATGTGCTAGTTAGGGGAAGGAGAGGAAACATGACTAGGACCTTATCTCGTTCAGGAGACATCAGAGTAGGTACAACTTATTATGAATCATATGACCATAAATTAATCCAGATATAAGTCTTATTGTTATCATCACCTATAACAATTGGAGTTTGAGGTGGGAGATAAGTTTTTCTTAAGTGTCTCTACTAGATTGGGAAATTTAAAAATTCAGAGACAAGTGAAGTTGGCACATAGATTCATTGGGACCTTTGATATAGTGGAGAGATTCAGGTTGGTAGCCTATCAGATAGATTTTCCTCAGAGGTATCGGGTCATGCATGACATCTTCCATGTTTCTCATATTCATTATTATCATGCCAACTCATATCATATTTTTATCCTAACATTTTTGAGATAGATTCCAATGATTTTTTTGAGGAGTATCTCATTCGTATTATTGACATAGTACAATGTCTCTTTTAAGAGGTTTGTCTCTTCTAGTTTAGGTGTTATAGTAGCACGACCATGTATATGATAAGACTTAGGAGAGAGATGTTGACGTACAAACGTAGTGGCTATAATTATTCATAAATGACGTTAAACCACCCTCAGAAGGGAAGATCCTGAATGAGTTATTTTAAGGAGGGGAGATTGCAAGATCTTGGTTTTTCATAGTGGTATGGATCCTTTAATTTTTTGTTAAAATCTCTTGATTTTTTTATCAATAGAAATTAATAGCAGTATCACAGTGGTTTTGGGAGAATTTAGGGATTATTTGATGACCAAAGCTCTAGTTTTTCGAGAATAAAAGTCAAACACACAATTGGTGCATGGTTAGTAATAACCATGTATCTAAATCGTGTATCCCCAAAGAGGAAGGCCACAGTTTGAGAAACTATGTGAGATAGGATTCATGGAAATGAAAAACTATAATTTTTTTAAAGGTCTTATTATCACATTTGGTACATAGTTTCTTAAAAATTTATGACTATCCATGCGAGGGGGTATCCCCTTAGGAAGTAAGTGTGCACAGTTATCTCACAGTTTGGAAAATAGTGCAACCAAACCATGAAATCCATTTTCAATTAAATTTTTACAACTCTTATCCCTCTCTTAATTATTCCTTTCCAAATAGAATCCACCCAATTTGAGATCTCTCTACCCTCTCTACCAAGGATTTGGGAGAACTTATTCAACTAGAATTAGAATTGAGCACTGTTGGTCTCATCAAATCACTCTCGGTAAGTGCTTAAATCCTCTCCATTCTTTTCTTGACTTATCATTCCATATTATGAGTTATATTCATATAGGATAATTTTTATTATTTCTAGGTTGTTTTTATTTTTATTTATTTTCTATCATTCCAGGACAAATCAGAGGCTGATACTAGACTAAATTTTTTTATTTTTATAAATATTTATCATTATGGAACATGACATACCTCCCACACAATGATTTTAAAACAAGTAACGCCTTAAATTAATGGTTTAAACCTTGACCTTAATTTCCCCCCTTATCCCCTTGACATTGTTGGAGGTTATAGACCTTAACTAGAACCATCCCTTGAGGTGGGTTAGATTAAGTTTATAAGATTGTGCCACCCATTTGGGTATGTTTCACTTTACACTTGTTAGTGGAAATAATATGTGAATTAAATGAAATGTTAAATGGTTGATTACCTATTTTGTACCATTTTCCTTTATAAATGGAAAGAGTTAATGAAAAGGATGAAATGGGAATTATTAAATGAGATGGGTAATCTCATGGCTTACGCTTGTTATATAAATAGTTGAAATTTTGGCATAGACATTAACATGGACCTTGATCCTTTGTATTATTCATTTTATGGTGGATATTCAGATATGGAACTAATGATGGATAATTTGGTATGGAACAAAAAAATTGATTATGACATGACACTGATGACCCTGTTACATATTTCAACATTTTGGATGACTTTTATTAACTACTTGGATATGGATTGATGTCCTTTGACATAGACTACCTTAAATTAGATACTTGGGCTCTAATGAAGCCCTTATTGAGTTACCCTAGACATGATCCTCATAATCCAAGAGGACTCCTTGGTTATTTTCCCTTGGGTTTCTGGCCTATTATAGGTAAACATTATACTGAGTTTACCTTAGATGAGTTATTTGGACTCAAGGAGGATACCTTGGTCATTGGCCTTGGTCCTAGACCACGTAGTTCTGATACCACATATACATACACCCAACATATTTCAAATATAGTCGTTTCACTTGGTTTAATTTTATTATATAATTATTCCCCATTTATAGATGATTCCTTATCACAACTTGTCTTCCTAGTATGGATTATATCATAATTTCATTTTATATATTTACCTTAATTTTTCCTACACACTATTATAGTATATATTCATAGGTTGAACTTATTATAGACACCATTGGTGGTGGCCTGCTGAATTTTACCCACAGCCTATTTAGGACATCAATTATCACCCAAATATATTACTTTCATGCAGGTAAGGGAAAGGTGAAGTGACCAGTTATGGATAATTGATTCTTTTGTATAGGATCTTGGTAAAAGATGATGGATCTAGTTCTTGGGGTGCTAATAGAAATAGATTTTTGGAATTTTTGGTTATTTTTTATGCATGTATTGCATGTCAGGTATGCTACCTTATTCCCCCTACTTCCTTTTTGTATAGCATCATGAAATCATTATCACTTTGTATATTGATGATGTTTATTACTTTTGTCAGTTATTATTACCTGAATGTTTAATTCCACTATTTCATCAGCGTTTAAACTAATTTATTACTGTTTCTACTAATCTATCTATTATTTCACTGATACATGTCACTCTGACCCTAAGGATATAGTCTCCCCATCATACCATCATATATCCTCACTGGTATTCAATATCCTCTGGTGGATAGGGAGGTGTTTTTGGGACCATGTGGCCAATTAGGTTTGGTTACTTGTGATTAAACCGATTTTAGGATGTCACAAAGTGCTATAATAGACCTTTTTTCATTTATCTTACTATTTTTGGATTGGTAGAAAGGAATCTAGGATTTTCCTGAATTTGGTAATGAGTATGTTTCTTGGAGTAGCTAACCCATGTGTGGGTGAAAGCCCAAATTACCTGGGATGGGATATGATGTTCTGGATTAGGCCTATTATAGTAATTTAGTTTTCACAATTGGGTGATTCACATTATTTTTGGTCTTTTTTAGGATTTTGTATTCCACACTTGGACTTGTATGGAAGGTAATTAATGTCTCATGCATCATTATAGGCATCTAAGGATTTATATGTCATGAATATTCCATGCCATGTTTACCTTACTATATTCATTTCTTGCATCATGTTGTAGTTCCTTGATTTTTATACATAAAATTGTACTAATTATTCATTTAGTAAAGTGGGAAAAATAATTTATTATTAAAGTCTCTAAATCAACCTAAATATTTTTTTCATGCATGTCTTGATGGTGGCACCTTAACTAGTGAGTTATGAAATGTTTGATCCATGGACCATTGGTTACATGTGACAGAACATTAGATGTTTCAATTAAATGGATTTCAGTTGCAATGTATAGATAATGTCTGCATCTATAAATTTGGAATGGTCATCCATATAATTTAAACATTTTAAAATACTGGTTATAGTTATATTTGATACCAATTGCAACTTATAAAGTGTTTGACTCTATATCCTGGGAATGTTATATGCATTTAACTAAAAAATGATATATATATATATATATATAACTAATGAATTGAAATCATTATAGATATGGTTTTCATTAAATGGGGATGTGAACTATAACATAAAGGGGTATTTCCTCTATAACTTGCAATCGACAATTCATATAAAGGAATCTTTAAGATTTAAAAGATTACTTTCACCCAAACCTGGCCTTAGTAGTGGGTATTTGGGTTGGTTATTTCCTAAATAGTAAGGCATATACCAATAATATTATTATTTGTATTGTTATTACCTTCGTAGGAAGTAAGGTTTTGGACCTATACTATTTTTATTAGAATAATTATTTCACTCTTGAATGGTGAATTCTTGTACATATCACTTTTTTCTATCATTATTCTTATGAATTGTATATCATTTGAGACATGTTTTTGGAATTATATAGTTATGCCTCTATGAAAACCTTGGTTCGAGAACTAGAAAGGTGGTTATAACCATGCTCATGAGGTGGTGGGACCTAACCCACTAATAATACCACCCGTAGAACCTCCTACTATACGAGATCTAGGAACCGATGCTCAGTTTTGAGAGGGATTTCTATGTTTCATACAAACTATGTATGGAGTTCAAAAACCTGCTTAAGTGCAACCAATTATCACCTATCAACAGTTCAATGGTCTGGTGCTCTTCTAATGTGAATAGTGTCACTCAGGTTGAATCCTCAGGGATGGTATAGATTTTAGACTCAATTGTTGTTAATTAATTTTATTTTGAATGGGGGGGTGTTTGCGTAGCTTAGATGAAATGACTGATTGATGAAGATTGATTTAAAATTTTAATAAAAATTGTAGTGAGTTAATAATTAGTTATTTTAGCTTTTTTTATCCTTGAGCATTTTCATATATTTCATTAAATTAATATCCACTTCAAAAAATGAGTTTTTTTCAAAACTCCCAAATTTTTTGGCTTTAATCCAATCCTTAACTTGGGTATTGATCTAAATCAATTATTGTTGATGGAAGTTTCAATATTTCATGAACCTATGTGTAATTTCATTTTTAATAATCCATGTAATGCACATGTCAAATAAAACATTTCATTAATCCATGACGTTTAAATTTTAGCATACACTATATTAATTTAAAAAATATTAATTGAGCAGAAGCTCTAAATCGCTTAAAATCCACAAATTATGGCTCACAAAAATAGAAGATTTAAACATACATTGAGCTATTTAGTAATATATTTTAGGATTTTTAGTTTTATGATTTAAAAATAGAATCAAAATAATGGAACAAGATAAGGGTACTGCGCTGAACACACACACAAACGGTGGAGAGAATTTAAACACGAACTTTTGATTGAATGAGAAAGTAAAATAAGGGAATGATTTTAAACATTATTCAAAAGTTTTTTATAAAATTAATTTTAATCAATAGAGGGTGGATGATTATAAGAAATAATGAAAAAGAAACATGTATTGAAACAAAATTACACTTCAAACACTTACAAGATTACAAATGAAGAAAAATGCAAAATTAAATCAATAGAGAGCATGGGGGAAATATCTAAAAAGTATAAACATGAGTTTGTAAGATCCTCACAATACTTTTTTAGGGTTGTGTTCATGCTAATATATCCTCTTATGCACTAAAATTCAAACCCTTTGTAAGGAGAAGAGGGGGATGTATTTATAGCCTAAGGTGGTGGAATGTTTTCATTCTAAATCTTACCCTCAAGTTGTCTCGTCAATTTGGCCATCCAGACAGCTGAGTCTTGAGATATATGCTTCTTAAAAGTTTTAGATATTAATGTTACCTAAAAATTTGGTGTCAATTGGGATTTTTTATCAAAATTCATGGCTATTTTACTAAACAATGTGATTCTATCCTTTTTTTTGAGTTTTTCCATATTCTAAATGTGAATGAATTTTAGGACAGTAATATTCCCTAAAATCTGAACCGTTTATTCTATAAAGTCATCCTTATATATCTTATCTTTATCACAAAAACATATCAGCTTAATTGGACTATTGAATTGGGAGAAAATTTGAGAATTTTGGGTTATTTTTAATTACCGGATAGAATGGTGGGGTGGATTTCAAATCATTAGCTAGGCCCCTTTTTGGGGGAGTTGGGCCTTAAAAGTTTTATCCATGATTACATTGGATATTAAAGAATATATTCAGAAGTTTCATCAAATTTGGGATTTTGGATTGAGCCCATAAATTTTATCTTCATAGTTGGTCTGGTTTTCAACATAAATTTGGTGGGACTTATTGTGTGGGCCATATGACCATTTAAATGGTATAATTAGACCAATATCCAGTATAATTATTTGTAAGTAATTGAATTAGTAATCCTAAAAGAATAGTCACATAATTTTTATTATTATGTTGAGAGTTCTAATTAAAATTGTAGAATGATTCAAATTTGGATTAATAAAAATAATGCTCAAAAATTACACTTAATATTAAAGAATGAGTACTTCATACCAATTATGAACTTTTACTTGAAAATAAGTAAAGGTTGTATACAAAAAGATCTCAATAAATGAATAACATTAACTCTCACACACTTAGTCTTGTTCATGTCCTCATTTAAAACAAATACAAAAAACATAATTACATCATTTTTACTCACAAAAAAATATTAAAATTTCATTTTCCCCTATCAATGGAGGTCTAAACTATTTCACTCATCAATATATAATTCCACCATAAATTGTTACAAAATTTTTTTTTCTAAAAATAGTCCATTTTTCATGCTAAAAATTAGAAATGTAAAATGTGGGCACTCATAAGTCAGTACTCTCAAGATGATATTTTTATAATATGGTTCACTCATTCACCAACCAAAATTGAAAATATTAGAGTTTTTAAGAGCTCTAAGCTTCTATTCCCTATTCTAAGGTGAAAAATAATCAATAGATATTTTAAGGGGGGTTTAGTGGCTATGGGATGGTAGGAATATGTTTTCCAAAAGAGTGGAAAATAGGTGTTAAACACCAACATGGAAAAAGTAATGTAAATTTTTTTAAATAAGACATGGAAGGTTATGGAAACACATATTTACAAGGGTATGATGTTTCAAGAAAGATAAGAGAGAGAAATGAAAAGATGAAATTTGTACAAAACACAAAATTTTCCCAATTACACAAGAAAAGATAATTCAAATGTTCTTTTTTTGTTTTCTTTTTTTGAATTTTAAACTTGAAAAATTCTCACACTCATCTCCCAACCCATGTTTTATTGCCTCACAACATTAATTGTAATAGTTTTATTAATATCAAGGGTTGAGGAAGAGTGATTTTTGACCTACCCAAGACACAACCCATTTTTTTCATTTTTTCATTTTTTCAATTTTTTTAAACACTTTTCAATATCATTTGTACTAAATGTCATAAACATATATACATTCCCAAAAATCACCAAATTAAAACCTCTCTCACACACTTAAATATATGTTTTCCCTCAACCATATTATGACACATTGAAATTCAATAAAATGGTACCCAAAATGAAATCCATTCCCCCACAATTAAATTTGAATAAATTATACAATGAAAATCCATGTGGATTTTGGTTGAGACAATGTTTTGGGCATGAAATGTGTCTATCAAAAAATGTTTTTTATAGGATTGAAGGGGATTTAAAAATGAGAATAAATGTAAGGGTGATGGGATGCTATTTGGATATTGTGATTCTTATATGGCCTAGAAAATTCCTCTATCATATTAATGTATGCTAAAGTAGGAAATTCAGATCAAAAGTCCATAGACTCAAGACATGAAATCGGGGGTGAAAAAACACCATAAAAAATATGGCCATAGGTTACCTTGGAATGAAAGATAACATTATTCCTCATGGGTTGGGTAAAAAATATTCAAATCAAAAATTGACCATTCAAAATTTATTTTTCTTGACACAAAAATCTTTATCCAAGTTGATGATGAAAATAAAAAAAATGAGATGAAAAAAAGTCCTCGGACTCCCCAAAAAGTTTTGACAAAATTTTAAATCTAATGGTGATTAATTGTGACATTTTTTATTTTTTGGAATTTTTTTAGTTTTTTTAGTATTTTATTTTGTTTTTTAAAATACACACTCAGAAAAACAAGAAAGAGGGAAAAGTTTTTTGATGAAAAAAATGGATAAAAAATGATAATGAGAGAGGAAAATAATGATAGAGATGAGTATGAGGCGGATGAATAGAGGGGGAGATAGTTAAAGGGAAAGAGTTTCCCCTTGTTTAGATTTGGTGGGTCGCCATCTCCATCCAATAGTGGGTCGGTGGAAGTAAATGTAGTTCCTAAGGAATGTGTCCTCTATGGTGATGCCTTAGAAAATGTCCATTAAATATAAGATAATGAAAAATAAAAATCATTATTCATTTAACTACAAACTAAAAATAAATTAAAAAATCTTAAAAGTAAAAGAAAACATGGGTTGACTCTCAAGAAGAACTGCATTTATTTTTTCTACAACTGGACAGTTGTAATGGACTACCCATAGTTCTATGGTGGCAACCATTTTTTATGAATTTCATTTTGATTCTATAAAAAATTATCCTTTGGGAGGCCATATTGTTCATTGGTTAATTTATTCCCATCCTTGTTGTTTCTCTTGCAATTCAATGGGGGTTGAAAGAAAATGTGGGTATCCCCCAATCGGTCTTCAACCTTAGGAATAATGCTGTCTAGAAAGTGCTAGTTTTATATGCTAGTAAATTCAAGAAGATGTTATAATTTTGATGGTTCATTTCTGTTAGGTTCACATAAAACAAAATTAGAGAATGAGATTCCAGTTATTTTTAACTCATTTATTTCATCAGTTTCCCATGTGGAGTAATGTGGATCAAAGGGTACATGAGATTGAATAGATTTTTATAGATCATTAATATCAATGTTGTTTTCCAAATAATGGTAAATTTTAACCTTACTAGTGATCACTTTATTAATGAGGGAATAAATCTCAAAACCTCTACTCCCATTAAGTCAAGGTAAGCACATTGGATCAAATTTCACCTCACATATAAGAGAATTTTCATAATCATGGATAGGAAATGATAATGTGCATAATATGATTTGAATCAAAAAATGAGAATGCTAGTTCATTTTCATCATTATATTCCATGTTGGAGTAGTGGATATCATAGGTGATATGGGATTCCATAGAGTATTCAATATCATTTAGATGAATAGAGTTTACATGTGAAATGTCAACATCAACATATCTATTTATGAATTAGTTAATGAATATGAAGAATTCAAAATATCCTTTATCATTAGAACATGAAGAACATGATGGATTGGGGATCAACACATTCTCATAGAAACTTTAAGAATCATGGATAGAGAATATAGATTGATTATATGATGGGAATCACATGGCTTGAAAAATATTGAACTTGACCAGTTGGTCACCAAATTCCATGGATAATAAGCTAGCATATACATCGATTTTGGTTCTAAATGTCATGAGGAAAGGTATTCCTAGAATAATTGGAGATTGAAAATAATATTTTTCACCTTCCATATCAAGGACATAAAATTCAGATGGAAATATAAGATCATTGACTCATACAAGTGCATCCTTATTTAATCCCTCGGGACAGGTTGTGCTTTGATTGGATAACTGGATGAAAAAACTCATTAGGTGCAAGGTTCCTAGACCAATGTTGGAGAAGATGAATTTTGGAATAAAATTTATTGAGAATCCTAGGTATATGATTACATCATCATAGTTATAACTCCCTATTTGGCATGGAACCATAAAGTTTCTTGAAGATTTTCACTTCATTGGTATATACTACTGGGCAGAAACATTCTTGAAGGTCCTATGTTGTCTCTTATGGGTGAAAAATTCCTTAAGAATCTATACATACTTAATAATTTTTTTATGGAATCAAAGAGGGTAATTTTTACTTCAACACGTCTAAACATTTTGAGCATTTCATAATCAGGTTCAAAGGGATTCTTGGGATTAGTGACATCTTGAGGAAAAGAAATTGGGTTTTCTAAAGGGATAAAAGGAGTCGATGGAGTGGATTCAAGTTATTTTTCTATATTTTTGTTCTTCTCATCTTCCATCTCAACATTTAAAGTAGATTTATAGTATTCATCATGAGTAATATTGACTTGAGTTTCCAATCTAAGTGATATTTCACATACATTACCCTTAGAGTTAAGCAATGGTTGAGCTGGGAGTTGGGAAGAATTAGATTTTTACTGCTAGATGAGGTGAGATCCAATTTGACCAATTTGTATCTCAATGTTTTTTAAACTAGAATGGGTGAATAGGTAAACATATTCCATGACATTTTTCCATGGTTTATTGGAAGAATAGGTATGTTTCACATTGGGATTGCATTGATTTTGGTTCCTGGGAAAGTTCTTATATTGGGTTGGGAATTAGAAAGGCTCATTAAGATAGTGGAATCCAAGAGTATAAAGAGGAGGATTTATACTTTTATATTGAGGAACAAAAGTATATAGTTGTTGAAAGTTACCACAACTTTGACCATATTGTAATTGGTTTTGATTTTGTGGAGGGAATTAAGGGGGGTGAGAGATGGGATTAACCTACCTCATGTTAGGGTTAAAGGTAGAAGAGAAGGTATTAGAGTGGGGTTGGATGGAGTTTCTAATAAACATACCTAATTATTGAGGGATGGTGTTCTACTAATCATATGTTTCAATGAGATCCATTATATTAGAATAATTATTTGGATCATCTTGAGGCTATGGAAATGTGTCGGTTGGATGAGATGGTGACCTGCAGATTCCAAAATTCTTGATAGGTTTAGAGAACATAGATTGTGGAGAAGATAAGTATGGGGATTTGATAGTCTGTACTAGTTGACACACAAGACCTATAAGTTCACTCATTCACTCAGTCATCTTTTTGGGCCCTATGTATTGATTCTATTAGTCATCTGAACTTGAGCATGTTCTTGAGTATGGAATTTTTATCTATTTACAGCATATTTTCTTATGATTTCTCATGAATCTGAAGCATTTTTTTTAAAAATAGCCCCACCACTTGCGGCATCAATGAGTTTTCACTCTATATACAATAACTCCTAATATAATTCTTGGATCAAGATTTGGTCATGGATTTAGTGGTGTGGGTAGGTTTCCACAAGCTTTTTGAATCTATCCCATTACTCATGGACTAATTTATTGGTGAATTGATGGATACCACTTATTTTATTTTGAATAGAAGAGATTAGAGGAGAAGGGAAGAATTTATCTAATAAGAGTTGCTTCATGTCATTCCATGTGGTTATGGAACTAAGAGAGAGGTAGTAGATCCATGACTTGGTGGATTCATATAGGGAGAAATTGAATGCTTAAAGTTTGATTTGTTCTTCAAAAACCCCTTTAGGCTTCATAGTAGAGCACGCCACTTGGAAATCTTTGAGGTGAATATGTGGATCCTCACTAGTTAGCCCATGGAAATGAGATATAATATGAATCTAACCCACTTTTAGTTCACAATATGCCTCAATATTTGGATATTGAATACTAAGGGGTTGGTAATTCAAATCATGGGTAGTGAGTCTTTTAAGGTATTTTTTCTAGGATTAGCCCTATCAAAAAAAAGGATGGGCAATGAATGGGTCTTGATTGATTTGATTCTCCCTAATGGTCCTCCTAATTCAAATAAGAGTTCACTCAATTTATATGTCAAACAAATATGATGGATTTTTTTGGAGGATATGGGGAATTAATATATTTTTGGAAAAGAGGAGGAAGATGGTTTTTTCTTTTTTTTTCATATTTTTTTGGTTTTTTTCTATTTCATTTTTTTTAATTTTTTTATTTTGTTCTACAAAAAATAAAAAAGACCAACTAATAATAGAACCATCCTCAGAAATGGATCTATTTGAAGTTTGGTATATTTTCACCTATCGACCATTTAAAGGTCCGGTGCTCTGCTAATGTGTATAGTGGAACTCGGTTCGAATCCTTAGCGACGATACATATTTTAGAGTTGATTGTTTTTAATTGACTATCCTTTGATTGGTGGTTTTTTTGCATAGATTAGATAAAATGATTGATTGATGAATATTGATTTAAAAATTTAATAATTATTGAAGTGGTTTTATTATTAGTGAGTTAATATTGTGATATCCTTTAGCTTTTTTATATATTTCATTAAATTAACATCAACTTCAAAATATGAGTTTTGATCAAAATCCCCAAATTTTTTGGCTTTATCTAAGCCTCAACTAGGGTATTGAACTTAATTAGTTATTATCAATGTAAGGTTAAATATTTCATGAGCCTGTGTTTAATTTTGGTTTAAATAATCCATTTAATCCACATTTCAATCAAAACACATCATTAATCCCTGAAATTTAAAGTTCAACATACACAATATTTATTCAAAGAATATTAATTGAGCAAAAACTCTCAATCATTTAACATCCACAAATTATGACTCATCCCAATGGGTTATTTAATCATCCATTGAGATAGTAGTATTTTTATTATGTTTATGGTTATGAGTTAAAAATAGAATAAAAATAATGGGACAAGATAAGATTAGTGTGCCGAACACACACACAAATAGTGAATAGAATTTAAATACAGAATTTTAGTTGAGTGAGAAATTGAAATAAGGGAATGATTTTAAAATTTATTTAAACAATTATTATAACACTAATATTACTAAATAGTGGTTTTATGGGTATAATAGATAATTAAGATGAAACATACATTAAAAAAAATTCAATACAAACACTTATGTGATTACAAATGAATAAGAACGCAAAAGTAAATAAAAAAAGAGCATGGATGAAAGGTATCTTGAGTAGAAACATGATTTTTTGTATATCCTCCAAAGCCTTTGGAAGGGCCATGGTCATTACAATATATATTTCTATTCTCTTAAATTCTAACCCCTTTTAAGGATAATTGGGAGATGTATTTATAGCCCAAGGTGGTGGACTATTTGCATTCCAAATCTTCCCCTCAAGATGTATCACCAATTTGGCCATTCAGAAATCTTAATATCAAGATATATTATTCTTAAAAGTTTTAGATATTGATGTGGAATGTAAACTCTCAAAATTTGGTATACATTGGAATTTTTTATAGAAAGTTGTGGTTATTTTACTAAACAATGACATTTTATCCATTTTTCAGTAGAGTTTTTCCTTGGTCTAAATGTGAATTAATTTTATGATAGGAATATTCCCTAAAATCCAAACCATTTATTCTATAAATTAGGCCTCAAATACCTTATATTTCACACCATAAAATATCATAATAATTGGACAATTTTATCGGGTAAAAGTCAATAATGGTGGGATGGATTTTAAAGCATCAGTTGGGCCCCTTTTTTGTATCTTTTTTCCTTTATATTTTTTATCCATGATTCATTTGGGTATTAAATAATATAATAAGGTAGTTCATAAAATTTAGGCTTCTGGATTGAGCCCAAAAATTATATTATCATAGCTGGTCTAGTTTTCATCACGAATTTGGTGGGCCTTCTTATATATCCCATATGACTCTTTAGATGTCCTAATTGGCCTAATCTATAGTTGAATAATTTTAATGAAATGTAATTATAAACCTTAAAAATAATCACACAATTTGTATTTGTATGGTGTGATTTATAATTAAAATAGTATACTGAATCAAATTTGGATTAATAAAAATAATGCTCAAAAATTATATTTAATATTAAAACATGATTATTTCACACCAATTATGCCATTTTACTTGAAAATAAGTAAATGGGGTATAAAACAATTTCTGAGTGAATGAATAACATCACCTAACCCTACTATGGAAGAGTTTATGCATGAATTTTAGCAGCATCATCTAGCAAATTTCTCAGGGGATGGTTGCCCCTTGGTTGCTGAGTCTTGACTAAAAACCATTATATCTATCTTTTAGAATCTGGAGATTCCTCTAATGATGAAGGTTTATCTTGAAAATTATATGATTAATGGATCCTCTAAACGATGGGGGATTTTTCTAAACTAGGTAGATCAACATTGGGGCATGGTTTGGAGGGATTTCCAATCTAGATTCTATGATTACTTTTCCCTAAGACTCCAAGGGATAATCAACCTAGGGAGTTTATGAATTTAGAGAAGTATGTTATATCTATTAGGGATTATTTTTCTCATTTTATTGATCTTCATCACTTTTCACTAACTCTTACTCATGACGAGTTATCCATGGTGAGATATTTTGAGATTAGGATTAGGAAATCCATCTGATTCTAGGTGAATATTTTTCATTTGACTACTATATATTATATAGTAAACTAGGACCTTATCTCTGAGTGTAACCTAAGGGAAGTTAGTGCACATGGTAGGGTGTTTATGCTTCCAGGTCGAGGAGCGCAATTTCTAGTGGAAGGAAGTGTTGCTTTGAATTTTCTTTCCAAGATAGTAGTAATCAGGGTATATGAAAGGAAAATTATATGGTATTCCATAATTATGATAAGCAAGGTCATATGAACCCTCAGTGTGATAGAATCCCAGTTGAGTGTAGATCCTATGGTCAAATAGAACATCATTAGGTATTTTGATAGACCTTACCATAAGTCTCTACTAGAATATGATCTACACCAGTACGGAGTTCTATAGAAGGATCAATAGATCTGTGCTAGGTTAGAATCTAGAGTAGTGCTGGTCGATCCGGTTGAGGTAGTGGTTATGGTTGAGGGAGACAAACTTGTGATATATAGTGCAAGTATAGTGGACCTAATTAGATAGTTCAAGATATATCTTAGGGTCATGGATTAGGCTAGTTACGTACAGTACATCCTAGACCTAAGGTTAATATTTTCAGTCTGCCTGAAGTATGAGGTATGATCTCAGTAGACACAACATTAGTATCTAATTTATTTGTTACTGTTGATTTACATTATGTTATATATTTTTAAAGTTAATAGATTCTTATACTCAAGATTGAGTACTTTCTCAAGGTGATAACTATTGATATTCCATTGGGAGTGCATTTTGAAAGTGTACACCAATGAAAAGAATGCCTCTTAGAAATTAGAGTTTATAATTTTAGATGGGAACTCTTTGTCCTTGAGAAAATGGGTTTTGATGTAGTTATTGAAATGGACTAGTTGGTGCCCTATCTAGACCAAAATTGATTTTTATTAGTATAGGGTGTATTTTATATTACTAGAGGGCAGTAGTCACTTTCATTAAGGAGAATGGGATATCTAGGTGAGTCAAGTAGGAACTGAGCATTGTGGGATGGAAGGATTCTTGGATTTGATTACTAGTATTTTTCTAAATAATCTCGAAACACATCAAAGAGATTTCCCTCTAGTGGTGGATCAGTTTAGGGATGCCTTCACTGAAAAAGTTTCTATGATTCCACCTAAGATATAGGTAGAGTTTAATATCAAGATTTTTCAAGGAGTAGGTCCAATGTATTTTCTTCCTTACAGGATGTATCCTACTAAGATTTAGTGACTCAAGAGGCAATTAGAGGAACTTGAAGATAAAGTTTTTATATGAACTAGTACTTTACCTTGAGGTTCAACCGTGTTTTTCTCTAAGAATTTGAGTGGGACCCTAAGGTTGTGTGGGATATAAAAAATTTAATTATTTTATGGTTAACAATTGGTATTCAATACCTTGAATAGATTATTTCTTAAACTAGTTTTTAGGATCTTAGGTTTTCTCAATGATTAACCTAAGATCAAGCTAC
This sequence comes from Viscum album, assembly GCA_963277665.1. NCBI lineage: Eukaryota > Viridiplantae > Streptophyta > Magnoliopsida > Santalales > Viscaceae > Viscum > Viscum album. Next base: position 1,939,564,276 of record OY728123.1, on the reverse strand, counting down.
CATCGGGTAAGGGTTATACCCTCAGATATATTGTGTATATCTTTCTATAGTAGATATGGCTTGTATGAGTATTTGTCTATATTTTTCAGTCTCACAACCATTCCATCATTCTTTATGTATTTGATGATTTTTTTTTCAACCATACTTGGTTTCCTTCAAGTGGTTTTCATTGAGGATATCCTGGTGTGTTCTCAAACTTGATATGATCATGCCAAACATCTTGAAATTGTATTGATTACACCGAGATAGAAAAGGTTGTATGATAATCTCACAAAATTTCACTTATAGATCGATAAAGTTCACTTCTTGAGTCACTTTATCTCAGAGGCTAGAGTGTCTGTTGACCCAGAGAAGGTGGGAGATGTGGTTTCTAGGGAATATCCTAAGAACATATTTGATACACAAAGTTTCTTATGGATAGTTGTATATTATATGCATTTCATCCAGTATTTATCACATCTTATAGTGCCTCTTATGGTTTTGACCAAGAATGGTGTCAAATTCATATTTTATGAATCCTATGAGAAATCCTTTTAGGGGTTAAAAGAGAGATTGACTTTCGAATTGATCCTGACTTTACTTGATCCTGGATAAGGATATTTGTTTTATTGCGATGCATCAGGTATCTATATGGGATCCATTTTTATTAAAGGGGTCATGTTTTAGTGTACAATTATTTTTAATTAAGGTCCCATGAGCTTAATTACCAAACACATGATCTCAATATAGTTGTGGTTGTTCATTCCTCACATTGTTGGAGGAATTGTTTATTGAAGGAGTGATTAATTGTATATTTTGGACCATAGAAACCTAAAATAAATTTTTAATCAGTGTGATTTAAATTTCTAGTAGTGAATACGAGTTGATTACCTTCAATCCTTTTATTTTTAACTTACTTATATGCCTACAAAAGGTATTGCAGTGGTTGATGCCCTGAGATGAAAGACAAAGACACAGACGCTTCAGGAATCTTGTAGTGAATCGAAGTTGAAAGATCAATTTTATGTGATTCATATTGATGTTCAAGACTATCACAGGAAACCTATAATCACATATCTATCAATGAATTTTTCACTTTTGGAATGAGTTAAGGTGTGGTAGTTTTCATATCTCAAGGGATTTATCTTAAGGGAAAACATAGCTTAAGAAGACCTTCCACCTTATTTGGTTGTTGATGAGGACAAGATATTATTCATTCATGGGTGAATCTGGGTTCCTATAGGCATATTATTGGAGCTTGTGTAGGAATATGATGCTTCTATTTGGGAGGTACTCCATGGACTTACCAAGATGTTCAATGAATTATGCCTCCAGTATTGGTTATTGGGGATGAAAAGAGATATTATAGGCCCCATTACTAGGTGTTCTTCATAATGGAAGGTGAAGGTAGAACACTAGTGGCCTATATGTATTTTAAAACCACCCATTCCATATTAGAAACTAGATGACATCAAAATGGATTTTTTGATGGGATTAGTGATATCACCACGAGGTAGTGACCCTGTATGGGTAATCATCAATAGGATGATGAACATCACCAACTTTCTACCTATTTGTGAGACCTTATCTATGGATGATCTTGAGAGGATCTATGTCCAAGAGATTATATTCCTATATAGGGTCCCACATACCATCATGAAATAAAGTGGTACCTTTTTTACTTCTTGGTTCTAGAAAAGTTTTTAGATTTATTTTGATTCACTTGTACTTTTGAGTACAACTTACCACCCTCAAACTGAAGGTCAGTTCGAGCATATTATACAGGTGTTAGAAACAATACTTAGAGATTGTGTCCTTAACTTTGGAGGTTCTTTGGAGAAAAACATACCTCTAGAATATTTCACATATAATAATATATTTGAGGATATAATATAAATGGTTCCCTATGAGTCCCTATATGATATGTCATTCCATTTACCCATGTGTAGGTTAGAGACAAGAGAGGCGGTGCTCCAAGGACCATATCTCATTTAGGAGACATCAGAGAAGGTGCAGATGATTAGGAATAGTATGGTTATATCTTATTCTATGTATAAGAATTATATCGATCTTTTCCACCAACCTATGGAGTTTGAGGTGATAGATCAGGTCTTCTTACAAGTATCTCCATTATTAGGGCATCAATATATTTGAAGGCAAGGGAATTTGGAACCTATTTTCATTGGTCCCTTAGAGATACTAGATAGAGTCGGGTCAGCAGCCTATTTGATATCAATTACTAGTGGTTATTGGTCTATGCATGACATCTTCCACGTTTCCCAACTTCTCCCTTATCATGTTGACCCATCTCATACTTTTGATCCTGGGGATGTTGAGTTAGAGGTCGGTGCATCTTTTGAGGAGTATCTCATTTGTATTATTTTCCATAAAATGAAGACTCATTGAGGTAGGTCATTTCTTCTATTTCAGGAGCTATAGAAAAAAAAATCATGTACGGGATGATACATGGGAGATAGAGGTTGAAGTACATGCTCAGTGGCTAGAATTATTTGTAGATGATGTTCAACCACACTCATAAGGGAAACTCATGGATGAGTTGTTTTAAGGAGGGGTGGTTATAAGATCCCAATTTTTCATAGAGGTATTAATCCTTTAATTTTCAACTAAAATATCTTGGTTCATCAAAATAAAAATTCATTATAGGGTTGTAGAGGTTTTGGGAGAGTTCGGGTCCTATTTGGATCCTAAAGCTCTAGTGTTTGGAGAATCAGAGTGAGGAAAGTAATCGGTGTACGGTTAGCAGTAACCACGTGGACCAACCATATGTACATAAATAGGAGAGATATGGTTTGAGAAACCATGTGAGATAGTATGCAAGTCCATAAAAACCCTATATTTTTTTATGTGTGATTATCATGGTTTTCACATAGTATTTTTAATTATGCACCTAGTTGTGTGAGGGGGTGTCCCCTTAGGTATTAGGTGCACACGTTTGGAACATGGTCTGGCCAACTATGTGTCCAAACAATGTAAACCCATTTAAATGGGTAAATTTACCCTTTTACCTTAGATATTTATAACTCTCATACCTCTATTAATTCTCCCTTTCTACATAGAAACCACCCACATTTGACTGGTCTCGACCCTCTCCACCTAGGATTTGAGATAACTTCTTCATATAAACTCATAATTGAGCATGATTCATCTCATATGATCACTCTCAAAAAGTGATTCAATACTCACCCTTCCATACTCAATTTATATTTCCATATTTGTATTTAACTTCTTGTAGGATAATATTCCCTATTTCCAAGAATTTTTTCTATTATTCCATTGTCTATCATTACAGGACAAATAATAGCCTGATACTAGATGAGGAGTCTGTTAACAACAAAAGGTATGTGGTATATATCTTCTCCATAAAATTATTGATGTTTATAAACTATATATATTTTATTTCATATTGTGCATTTTATACATTTTTTCTAAATAATAATTCCTTTAATTAATGGTTTAGAACATGCCATTAATGTCCCCATTATCCCCTTAGCATGGATAGAGGTTTTCAACCTAAACCCAAACTACCCCTTGAGGTGGGTTCTATTAAATACCTTAGATAGAGTTACCCCTTTGGGTATGTTGCATTTTCTACTTTTTAGTGAAAATAATTGTGAATTAAATGAAATGTTAAATTGATGATTCCCTATTTTGGATCATTGTCATTTCTAAATGTAAAGGGTTAATAAAAATGAATAAATTAGAATTTTTAAATGGTATGGGTAATCTTCTAGATTATTCTTGTTATTTAAATGGTTGTAATTTGGGTGTGGACATTAGCATGGCCCTTGATCCTTTGTATTAGGCATTTAATGATGGATATAATGATATGACACAAACAATTGATATTATGGTATGACATTGATAATGGATATTTTGGTATGGTATTGATGACCCTGTTATATATTTTTACTTTTAGGATGTCTTGGATTAACTCCTTGGATCTGATGTTTGTAGAAATAGACTACCTCAGATTATCTCTTTGGGCTCCAATCAAGCCTTTACTGAGTTACCATGGACATGATCCTAAAACACAAGGAGGACACCTCAGCCATTTTCCTTTGGGTTCCTAGACCATTTTAGACCAACATTATACTAATTTTACCAAGGATGAGACCATTGGACTTAAGAAGTATGCTTAGATCATTAGCCTTGGGTCCTGGGCCATGTAGGTCGGATACCACATATACATATAACCAGCATATGATAATGCTGGTGGTTTCATTTGGTTTAATTTTAGTGTACATTTATTCCTCATTTATATATCATTTTTTATAATAGCTTATCTTCCTATACTGGATTATATTAAACTTTCATTTTATAGTTTTTCATTGATTTTTCCCAAACACTATTATATTTTATATTCATAGGATGGAATTGTTATAAACATCATTGGTGGTGGACTACTGGGTTTTACTCACACCATGTTCAATCCACTAATTGATACTAGAATAGATTACTTGGATGTAGGTAGGGTCGAGGGGAAGCACCCAATCATGAATGCTTGATTCTTTTGTATGGGAGCTTTGTAGTAGATGACTGAGCTTGTGCCCAGGATTCTCATAGAGATATATTTTTTATATTTTTTGTTCTTTTATTATACATTTATTTAATGTCATTCCTATTTACCTAAACCTAATATTTACTTTTTATATAGAATCGTGAAATAATTGTCATTTTATATATTGATGTTGCTCATTACTGATGTCAATTATTATTGCTTGGATGTTTACTTCCACTGTTTCATTATATTTTCCACTACTTTATTGTTGTTTTCACTAATCCATCTATTATATCGCTATTTTGTATCAATCTATCCCTATGGTTATAGCATCTATATCATACAATCATTGACTCTCACTTCTAGTCCACAACCTCTGGTGTATGGGTGAAGGTTCTCGACATAGTATAAGCGTCTGGCAGGGTGATAAATCAAAAATATTTTATTGATATGATGAAGCATTTGAAATATTTTCAGTGATTTGAACACCATTAATAACAAAACTTTTCCATAAGATATTGATGTAAAGAAACCCAGAACCCATATAGGATATTTTCATGTTAAATTTATAATTAATTTAACTAGATTTAAAGAAATAAATACCATGTATTAGGATCTTTCGTTGTTGATGATGTTGATCTTCCAAAACTATTTTTGGATTAACTTTATTGTATTAATTGGATCCAAGTATAGGACCCCCTTAGTGATGATCCACTCATGATCCTTTGATCTATGAGTAATTTCAATTGATTTTTGGATGACAGCATAGTGAACCAATTATCTTTCATTTCTAGACTTGATCGCTTTACGATCCTTTAGGCTTGTAACTCCCAGTGATTTGGCAAAATATATTTTTTCAAATAAATTTAATATTTTTCATATTTTTTGTTTCAAAAAACATTTATTTTAGCTTACTTAACATGAAACACTTATTTTAGCCAGCGTTATACACAATACAATATGTAACTTGAAATACATGCCACATTGAGTTTAAACGAAACATAACATACTATTAAAATATTATTATTTAATATGATAGTTATCACCAAGATGATAGAATGGTGGGCATTAATAGGATTAAATAAATTATGAAAATATATTATCAAAAAAGTGTATATAAAATGAATTATTTGGTCATTAATTAATTATAAATTAAAATAAAAAATATATGGAAATAAAGAAAATATTATTATTAAAAAGCTTTTTTTATGCATACAACCACATTTTCCTCAATAAATTAAACTAATAAATTTGGGTGAATTATTCTAATTAATTTTAAATATTATATACTTAATAAACTATTTAAAATTAATCTTATGTGTTTTATATACAAGAGATAAGAATAAATCCAATTTTATGCTTAAAACTGTATTTTCTAAAAATAGTTTTATCGCCTTTTTATACACTTATTTTAAAAATAAATTTTTTAAACTTTTAGAAAATTTATTTGAAAAAAAAATAATTTTCGAATATATCATTTCAAAAATATCTTGTGGTAATTTGTTTTTGTAATTTTCTGAAAATATTAATTTTTTAATAAATAGTGAAAAATATTGGATTTTGATTGAAAATTTTATTTTTGATTAAATTATTTATAAAATTATATTATATTTTAAATAGTTTTTAAATTTTAATTATTTCAATTTTATATCTATTAATCCAATTTATTTCATTAGAATCATTTTCATTTTAAATTTTGATATAAAAACCTTATAAATTTTTTAGCATTTTCTCTTTGAAACCTCGCTTTCTCGTCGTGTTTGTGGGATTAATTTTAAATTATATATATTAAATTTTATTAAATTAATATAGAAAAATGTTTTAAATATTTTTAATTATAATAATTTATATTATCTAATAAATTTAACTTAATTTTTTATCAAAATGAATAGTGAAAGTAGTAAAAATTAATTACCATGGTTATAGTAAAAATGGGTTTACCAGAGGGTTAAACTAAAAATATAAGTGTTAAAATGACCTAAAAACTTGTCTATAATATATTTTATATAAATATTTAGACCCTTTAATATATAATTCATGATAATACTCTAATTTTTACCATAATTTCAAGTAAAAAATGTAAGTACACCTTTTTCTTTTCAAAAATTATAAGTGTGTCACTCACCTCACTTATAAAAGGTCACCCCCTCTTCTCTCATCTTCACACCTTAAAAACCTTTTTATTTTGAAAATACCTATCTAAATAACTTAAAAACTTCCCTATTATCATCATTTAAGCCTTATTTTTGGCATAGATCTAACCTAGGAATTATTTTGGTGCAAACCTAAGGAGGTTAGCTGAAGAAGAGGCAATGTTCTTCAACAATAATTTTTATTTTATTTATTCCCCTTCTTCATTAAATTATAATTAAACTATGATTATATAATAAAATAAGTATATTCCATAAACTTATATTTTTTCATGTCATTTTTAGTACCTAAAACCATCCCCACTTCCATAAAATGGGTTACAAAATCATCATTCATGTGTATGGTAGACTACATCCTCATGAACTGGTGTCATTAATGTTTCTCTTACCACCTATCATAGTTGGGTATTATGATTGATATAAAGTATATAAATGATACTTATAACATAATTATACATTTATATCCATTATATAATATATAAATTTTTTACTTTCAATTTTATAGGGGATATGATAACATTGTTGGTGTGCACAGCGGACTACCACCTCACGAAGCGATGTGATTCGTTTTGCACTAATACTTTACATAGAAGGTAAAAAGAATAAAGTTAATAAATATATATGATATAAATTAAATAATTATTATATTAATCTCATATTTATCATTTTGAAAATATAATATATCATTTTCTTTTTTTCCTTTTTCACTCACTGAAAGATGATAATGTTGTTCATGTATGCGTGAACTACTACCATCACAAAGTGATATGACTCTCCATTTTCATCACCGCACCAAATAAATGATATTTATAATTTTATTTAAATAAATAATATGATATTATTATCATTTTTGAAATATAAAATATCACTAACTCATTTTCATAATTATTTCTAAAAAATGGAAACGTTACTCATGTGTGTGTACGACCTACCGTCTCCATGATGGTAACATACTTAATTTCTAAAAACCATTTTCATGACTAGTCTAAAAAGTATAATTGATGTATAAATATTATAATTATCTATTTATTATTATTTTGGATATTATGGAACCATTATCAGAGTAATAAGACAGAAAATAACTAATCAAAACATATATGAACAAAAGGCGGTTATTACCCAAAACGTGATTTTAACAAGGAATTGGTAATAAACAGGTAATGAATGGTCATAAGTAAATTATATATGGTATAATATATATAAGTAAAATTATATAATATATTCATAATAAACTGATATTTATTATATAGGTGATTCAAATTTCTACGAAGGAAGTCGAGACTTAAGGTAAGGGATTTCTAATCTCTCTTTTATTTCTGGGAGACAAATACAATTTCACCACTTGTTTATTTTGTGTGGTGTATATAATTCCTATTTGAAATTTTATATCATTAACATTTTTATTTTCATGATATTTAAATTTTCATTTGATGTTATTATTTATTGGGTCTTATTAATCAAAATATTACTAAAGTAGTAAGGGATTTCTCACCTCACTTTTATATCCATGAGTTACATGCCATATTAACCACTTGTTTCTCATAGGCGGTGTATATAATATCCATGAATATATTTTATATTTATTATCATGAAAATTATGTGTATTTAAATATCAATTTTAGTATCTTTACTTCCTCGGGTTTATGGTTCAAAAGATACACAAGTGGTAAGGGATTTTTGTCATAATTTACCTTCTTTAAGACATATATTTTGTTATGAACCTATATTATTTATGATGTGTATATAAATCCCCATTTACATGAAATATCATGAATTTATTTATTATCATTATATTTTAAGATTCATTTTCTGTTATTATTTTGGGGATATTATGATTCAAAGTTACCAAAGTGGTAAGGTTTTTGTAATAATCTCATTGTTTTTCAGGATTGCTCGTGATTATGCTTCCAATGACAAAATATTATGATATATCTCCCAATAAAATCATGAATTTTATTATCCTATGGTTATTTAATGATAATACACATTTTCCTTTTATTTTCCTATTTTTATGTAATCAAGGGTTCAAAATAATTTTTTCTAATAAAAAACGTATTTACTTCTCTCTTTAGTCAAAAACATGTTTTCTTCTAAAATCATGTTTTATAAAAAAAATATAAAATGTTTTTAACATTATTAAAATTATTTATTAAATAAATTTTTACCCATTTTTGTTTTTTTTGTAAAAAAATTGAAAGTAATATTTATTTCATTTTCTAAACAATACTTGTTTGGTTTTTACTCAAAATGTGAAAGGAATATTTTTTTAACATGTAAGGAATGAATGAAAATTTTTTCCATCATGAACATTATTTTATTTGAATATTACGTTATAATTTTTCATGTTTATTTTCAAAAACATTTATGAATTTTTAGTTTTAAAAAATGACTTTTAAAGAAAATTTATTTTCCTCAAGAAATTATCCATGTGATATCTCAAAATAATTATCCATGTAAGATGATATCCTTCTTTGTAACTTATTGTTCTTTGGGGATATGAACCAAGGATATCATTATTATTCTTTCTCTAAATGGTTTATTATTAAAATATGTTTATGAAATTCATTTCTCTTCCAAAGGTTATAACATGATAAAATGATTATGAAACCTATCTCTTTTCCATAGGTTATAACATGGTGAAATGTTTATGAAACCCATTTAATTTCATGGGTTATGATATGATCTTGTGTCACACATACATATTGTTTTCATTATATGATTGGTGGGACCTATATCAGCCTGTAATGCTTTGTGTATAGATGGATAACTCATGAGTAAATATGTTATACATGAACATGATTACATGTTCACAATATTTTTTGTGTACCAAATTTCATGTTCATAATGTTATGTGAGAACCAGATTATATGTTCACAGTGTTATGCATGAACCTAATTACATGTTCACAATGTTATAAATAAACTGGATTACATGTTCATAGTGTTATGCATCGACCAGTCTTTCATGTTCATAATATTATGCATGGACCTAGTTTCATGTCTATAAGTTTATTTAAGGGATTGATTTCATGTCCTTAACTTAATGGGTGAACTTGTATCTATTTATAAATGTTACCAATGTTATAAGATGATGTGTATGACTAAATTCTATGTATTATGTCAATGTTATTATCTCATGGATCGTGTTCTTTTATTCTATTAGGATTCATGTCCCATGAACAATCAATTATCATGCCATCACTCAATATTATGATCTTTGATATGAAGGGTATGGTTTTCAAAATATATGATCATGTTATCATACCCTTATGTTCATGTTATACTTATGCATCTCCATTTTTTAACCTCACTAAGTATCTAATATCACCCTTTCTAATTTTTCATTTCCCTAGGTTATAAATAAAGGTTTTAAGTAGGGAATGTTTGTGAAGAGAACTAAAGGGAGAGATATTTATGGGATATATTGAAGATATATCACCAAATTAGGAGACTATGTACATAGTATCTAATGACACTAAACTATTATAGTCCTTATTTTTCAAAGTGTTCAAAACCCGTTTTAGCATATTAGCGTGTTATGGAAACACAGTTCATGATCTACATATTTGGAAATCACTTTAGCGTATTCTGGAAACACTGTTCATACCCTACATTGAGGAGCATTGTGTAAGGATGGAATCCATTGTTTACTTTATGGAATATCAAAAAATTATGGTTAAGAAACCATACATTATATAGAAAATTATGGAAGAAGAACCCTAAATTTGGAATGAACCTTATGTTTGGGATATCAGAAAAGTATGGAAGAAGAACCCTACGTTAGTATGGGATGTTAAGTTTATTTATCAAAAGTATGGTTCATCAACATTACTTTTGAAAATAACCTTATGTTTTATCAAAAATTATGGATCATATACCTTACATTTAGATGATGATAAAAGTATGAATCATCAACCGTACTTTTATAATGAACCTTATGGATCATGTATGTTATGTTTTGCTAAAATAGAAAGTATGGATAATATACCATATGTTTTAGAGTGGAAGAGAAAAGTATGGATGATAAACCTTACTTTTGAGAAATGGATGAGCAACCTTACGTTGTCAACCTTACGTTGTCAACCTTACGTTCATAGAATGTATGCTATGCAGTTCAACCCTACATTTGGCGTCAGAGATTTAAATTACAACGTTATTGAACAATGGTCTTTATACGGAATATTAGGCTTATTTCAAGCTATATTCAAAGCCCGAATATAAAGTGAATCTTTAACTGATTAAAATCCATTTATTTTTTATTCAATGGAATGATTTGAGAGTAACTTTTCATGGATAATATTTAGGGGAGTTATGACTGTTATGTTATTCAAACATTTGAATATCGTGATTCTAAAGGAAAAATTTGTGGATCTAGTTTTTTTTAAGGAAAACGCTCTCTGTTATTCTATATATATATATATATATATGTTATTTTGAATTACATATAAGAAGAAAAAAATGGATCATTGTGCAAAATTTTATAAGAAAAAGCTCTCATGTTTTTCATGACTACAGTTTATAGACACATTTGAGATTTACAGATTTGATATTACAAGGAACCACAAACTCTGTATTTTCTGAAGAAGAAGAAACATGTTGAAGATTCATAGATTATACATTGATTATCTATTGTGAATCTACTATTTTTAAATTTACTAAATTCATTTCAAGATCTACTACAACCAGATCAGCTCAGAACAACTTCTACCTGAAGATCATTATTTTTGAAGACGATGATTCATAGACTGTCAGTTGTGTGTTGTTGCAACTATGAATAATAGCTGGAAAGTATTTTAAGACAAATACTCTTTTTATTTTGAGTAACCAGCTTCTCATACAAAGCTGTGTATTTGGTTCTATATATGAACTACAAGGCTTTGTTTTTAGACTTAACTTGTAAAGATGTCAAATGCATGCACTCAGTTTTGGATAGTCTTTTGATAAGAGGACCAGATTGTGAAAATCACCAAGCATTGGTGGAGTGGACTAGGGGCCTTCTATTCCCTGAACCACTATACATCCTTGCATTCTTTAACTATTTATTTTCCATTGTATAAGCAACCTGATAAAGATAAAAGGACATACTTGGTAATCATCATGATTCGTGAAGAATTTGTAAAAGACACAATTCACCCTCCCCCCCCTTATGCATATTTTTTATAACTCGATCCAACAATTGGTATCAAAGGAGGAGATTTTATAAGAGGAGGATCTTTTTTCAAATATTTTTTGATCCAAACCATGATTAGAAATAGTGTTTTCTTCTTGAAAGATGTGAGTGGAAATGTAATTGATCCCCAGGAGTGAATCAAGACACTTCATCCAATGAGTGGTAAGATGCCATAACAGATGAGACACACCATTCCAGATTTTCGAGATAATGGTAGTTGAATCGCTTTTGATTCAGAGCTTCCTCCAGCCTTTTTGAAGGGAAAAGTCGATGGAATGAATAACACCCATCATTCCAGCTTCCAATGAAGAATACATGCTGCATCCACTATAGAAGCAACCATAGAATTGGCCAGAATAGTCTCTAAAAATTTCACCATGGCCTGTAGGTCCTGCGTTACCCTTTGAGGCACCATAAACATTCACCTTGATCCATCCTAGCAATGGAGTTTTCCATAACACTTTAAAGGTTTGTTTTGGTTGCTGATAGAGGCTATCAATCCGCAGTTTATGCAGAATCTCAAAATCACTAACAGAGTTGTTGCAGTGTGCCTTTTTAATCGAATCAGCCTCTCTCACTATAATAAGAATCCTAGATTTACCTGCATTAAGATTTAATGAGCATTTATTGTGAATAATATCATTTTTGTTATACTAGATCACATGTTGGAGCTCAGCAACAACATAGAGAAAAACATTTTTAATTTGTTGAGAGGCCTCATGTTCAACACCTTTATTTAGATGAGAGACGACCGAGTTGGGGATAAACCATATGTAGTCAAAGTATAAGGCCCCAGCCTTAAAACTTACTTAATATTGAATTAAAAGAATAATTCACATTGAGGATCTTTTCAGGTTTAGAGTTTTAGAGAATTAGAACATAACTATTACATCTTAAAAGATTACAAAGTAGACACTTCTACTAAGTCTCCATAAAAAAAACTCTTAAAAAGAAAGATGTCTAGATTCCATGTTTTAGATAGCATGAAATTCCCTTGATCCCATCCTTGACCTTATTCCACATTAATTCCTGTGAAAAACATTTCGAAAAACTTGGGGTGAGCATAAAAAGCTCAGTAAGGGATACAAAAAGAATGAAAACTGTTAGTTTTTCAAACATCAAGTAAACCATGTATACTATATCAAAGTAATACCTTCACCTTCATGAAGTATTAAAAAAAATATTCACTGAATAAAGTATCATTACTTACCTTTTTGTAACCAAAGGATTACCATAAAACCCATATAAAGAACACATAGAATATATAAAGGTAACTTGGGACATAAACATACTTAAGTGGAATAACCATACGGTTTACTTCCACACATATCACTTAATGGAATAGCCATACGGCCAATTTACATACATACTTAATGGAATAGCCATACGGACGACTTCCATACCCAATGCATTGGAGGTTATAACATAACCACCCGTCCTGGTATTCACGGCACCACCCGTCATATGGTTTATAACGTAACCACCCGTTAAAATGTCCAAGTACCAGTATAAAATCATAAAACATAAAACCAATATAAAGGAATGATAACATTTCTACATTTCAATCGCAATATATCATAATAGAATCCTTTACCAAAACCATTTTCAATACACAAATACATAAAAGAGTATATTGTATTTATTTTATTCTAAAAACATTATATCTTTTCGAGGAAGCCAAAGACCAAATAATACTCGCGGCGGCGGAAAAGGTCGTTGTCACCGCGTACGTTAAAAAAACATTCCTTTTTTTCATTTAGTAAAATGCTTCGTAGAAAAAGATTCCTTTTGTATAAAAGTAAAAGTCAAAGGGGTTTATACACCGTATAAAAGAAAGTTGTGTATAAAACGAAATATGCCTCAATGAAAGGAGATTGAGACGAAGTCCCTTACCTTGGGTCCGACTTGACTCGATCGTTCTTTAACATCCTGAATAATAAACTTGAGTTAATTTATACTTGATTAAGAACCTTTTTAAAGTTCATTATTCCTTTTATATCACTTATTGCCATGTTATAAACATTATGTAACCATTTAAGTTAATAATGTTTGTTTTGTCAATATTTGGTTCTTAAGTCGAAAGTTGACTTCTTACAATTACATGTTGTTCGTGTGGTCAAAAGTTCTTTATATCCAGAATGACATTCCTGATTTGGATATCATATATATCATATATATCCAGAATATACATGTATTTATAATATTACATAATCATTTAGAGGTAAGAAATGAAATGCACCGTTCATGGAGACGGTAAGCCGTACGTACGCATGAACGCTACTTTCATTTCTTTGTCATATTAGTGGAATTAAAACTAAATGAGAGGTATGTATATTTTAATTCCAGAATTATATTCATCATTTAGATATATCATTCATTATATATATCCATTATATACATGTACTTTTAATAGTACATTACATTTGGGGATAAGAAATGAAATGCACCGTTCATGGAGACGGTAAGCCGTACGTACGCATGAACGCTACTTTCATTTCTATCTCATACTTTAATGGAAAGAAATAATAATGATATATAGGTATATTATAATTCCAGTATAACATAATATATAATAACTTTAAATCAATCCTTTACACGTCCCACATATGGCATTAACGAATCACATCACTTTTAGGGGGCGGTAGTCCGCACTTCCTTAAATGAAGATATCGTGTTTACCCATAATGGAAACCATAAAGGTATGCCAAAAATGAAAAATACAGAAGCTTAAAGAAAACATAAACATATTATATATCATATATAAAAATAGTGACATCATAATGGCCACCCTTGAAGGTGTTAAATGAGTATTGAACAATCATCGTTTCGGGAGGCAGAATTTCGCCATCCACGGAAACCGTATGTTCTTTAACCATTTGATGTAGTTGTGTGAGAGTGTAGCTCAAATAAATCTTATAACAACATCCTAGAATATTGAAGATACTTGTGTTGTTACAAAATAAGTAAATAAAAAGATTTTAGGGGGTTGGAGAAGAAAAATAAAACAAATGAACAAGAGAGAATGAATTACCTTTAAAAGTGTAACTCCCTTTTGATTTGAGCCTAAAGGCTTCCTTTGAAAGGATTCTGCCCAAATGGAATCCTCTAGGATGAGGAGAGGGATGTGGAGAGAGTAATTGGGAAGGGTTTGGCCGAGCCAAAGGCTTGAGTAGTGTGTGAAATCAGGTAGAGGTGGGGGCCTTTTATAAGAGGAGAGGAGGGGCACTTTTGGAAAGTAAAGAAATATTACTTTATTTGAAAAAGTGTTTCGGTTTTAAAAGGTCCCAAATTGATATAATTCGTGGATAAGGTGATAAGGGTTCGAAATCCACTCATCCAATTGGTTTTGGACATGTGTAGGTTTTAGATTTTTCATTATCTTTCCATTTTATTTAAATCGTCAAATAATGATGTCATCACTGCATCATTATTATGTCATATATAATTTAATTTATTTAATGTATAAAAATTATAAAAAAATACTATGATGTAGGAAATATTTTTAGATTTCCAATTACTATTTATAATAAATATTTGGGCTTGTATAACCCCACTCAAAAATTATTTTAGTAAAACAATTTATGTTAGTGTCATTTTCACTTTAGCATTAAATAAAAATATATTAATGTCATTTTCCAACTAAAGTGGATACATGGGGTCCCCAAGTTGGCCCATGGATTGTCTTGGTCGGCCATGACTCACCCAATAGGTGTAGGAAAAGTGTCATGGTGTTTTCACATTTTTATAAAATCATTTTTACCTTAAACTACACTAATTACCTCTAATCGCGATTAATGAAAAAAATTACTATTCACCAAAAAATTATTTTCATCCCATTGAACCAAATTTTACATACTAATGACAACCATGTATGTCGGATTTTCAAAATTCAATACACATTAGTGGTAAACTTTCATTTAACTGAAAAATCAGTTTTCTTGATTACCACTTAGTGGTTTCACTATTCATCAAAAATTGAAGTTTTTCAGAAAATTACCAAAAATTCACCCTAAGCTATATTTGATATTCCGAATTCAAAAATGAAGTACATTTTACAAAATTCAAAACATATAAGTCAAATTAATTAATTTAATAATTAATTCCCGTTGTCATGACAAATAGCGTGTTTTTGTGAAACAATAAGTATCAAAATATTGACACAGTTTAAGTCCAATTTCAAAGTGAAATTGATTCCAATGACCACCATTGGATTAACTGGTAAAAATATTTTCTAATTTCACTTTAAAACCAATTAAAATAATAATCTAATCATATAAATAATTTAGATTAAAAAGAGGTTTTGAATTAAAATACAACACTTTACACTATTCATTAAAAAAATGAACTTTATCAGAAAGGTACCAAAAATTTACACAAAGTAAATTTTGATGTCCTGATTCTAAAGAAGAGTTATATTTGGTCCAAAAGAATGTAAAAGAGTGATCAAAACTATATTTAATGATGGTTCTCCGTCAAAAGGTGATAAGTGAACCTTTAGTGAAAACTAGGGCATATACGCCTAAAATTGAATTCTTTCCGTATTTTAAGCCTTTATCTTTTATTGGATAAATGTAAAAACATTTAAAAACATATCTAATCATATTTTAGTTATTTCTATCCATTCCCGCCAGTACAACGGCTACTTGTTAACTAACATTTAAAATAATATTATTTTATTACTAGTGTGCTACGTAAGTTTCAAAGAAACTCATCGTTGCGTATCGGGTACGCTATCGAACATAGCAACCCCTTTAAAATAAAATTAATATTTAATTCATAAATATTAATAAATATGAAAATTATTTATTCTTTATTTACCTGGGATGTTACACAAAGATCTCAAAAATATAATTCCAAAGAGCAGAGGCAGTAGAACATGACAAAAATTGATGGTTAGTACCTTCTCTTTGCTGGTTTCATAGGTGACATTTAGAATAGAGTTGAAAACCAAAGGTTTGAAGGAAAACATCAGTGGGTAATCTGTTGTGTGCAATATTCCAAATAAGCGTAAGTCGTGAAGGCTTAATCCAAGGCTTGTTAAAAAAATTCAGCCAGTGAAAGTTAGATTCAGTTCTAAATAAATTGTGATTATAGAAATTTTTTGAGTCAAGAATTCCATTGGAGTTCGGATCCGAGACAAGAAAGTAATCAGAACTAGAATAAGAGTAGTTATCAATGATCTGAGCAATGTTATCAAGTAGATCATTCCTTTGAGAATGTAAAATATATTTAATAGTATAGTTAGTATTCTCAAGAGGATAATTAGGAGGTAACATGGAAATTAAAGGAGTACTAGTCAAATTATCAAGCCAGAAATTCATGTTTGAGTCAGCTGTAACCATCCATATAGAATTTTCCATAATGTTATAGAAAGTATCCCTAATGGAGGTCTAGATCTATGAGGTAATAAAATATATGTTCCCTTTCTTAATATTACTTATAAATTTGTATTTTAGTAATTCAATAGCATTAGATTTGTTATTAATTAATCTCCAAGTATGTCTAGCCTGGAGCGTATTATTAAAGATATTTATGTTTTTAATGCCAATACCACACTTATCCAAAGGTTTACAACAGTTCTTCCAAGGGATGGTGAAAATATTCCTTTTTAGGATACTTTCCATATAGATGAAGTTTTTAATATAGGTGTTTATTTTTTTAAAGGTACAAATAGGCCACTTATATATCATAAGAGAATATACCATTTTCGAGACAATGGTCGATTTAACAAGACAGGTTCTACTATACATGGAGAGGGATGTACCTTTCCAAGTAGAAATTTGATTGATAATTTGGTCAACAGTGTTGTAAAATAGCTGGATTTGGTTCTTCCCCCAAAAATAGGAACCTCTAGATAAGTGAAGGGGAAGAGACCTTCTTTAATTCCAAGATTACTGGTAATAAAACCTTTTCTCTGAAGGGATAAGTTTTTTCCAAAGAAAATATGAGGATTGTTCCAAGAAATAGCTTGACCAGATACATCCTCATAATGAGCCAGAGTATTTTTAAGCACTTGAATATTATTTTGATCACCCTACAGAAAAATGATGATGTCATCACTATATAGAATATGAGTAGGAATATTGAGATTCCTAGCATCCAGAATAGGTTTATGTTTATTTTTATTGACAAGTTGAGTAAGAAGTCTGCTGAGGTAATCTTCAGTAATGAAAAATAGTATGGCCAAGAGGGGATCTCCCTGTCTAACTCCTTTGGTGAATTTGAAGTATCCCTTGGTAGATCCATTAATCAAAATGGAAATAGAGGTATATTTAAACAAGGTTTTTATCCTCCTAACAAAGATATCTTTAAATCCAAAGTTTTTTGGAACTTTGAAGATAAAACTCCAATCTATAATATCAAAGGATTTTCTAATGTCAAGCTTAATCACAACATTGCCTCCCCTATAAGTTTTGTTTTAATTTGTTAGTGCATTCAGAGGCAAGGAAAATGCAGTCTTGAATAGCCCTTCCTTTAATAAAGCCAAATTGGTTCCAAGAAACAATTTTATTGTATATAGGGGTAAGTCTATTAGAAAGAATCTTTTATATGATTTTTTAGAGAGTATTTATCATGGAAATAGGCTGAAATTGATGGATCTCAAAAGAATTATCCACTTTGGGGATTAAAGTAAGGAATTGCGCATTTAGCCCATGAGGAAGAACACCATTGGAAAAGAAATATCTAACAAGCTTGAACACGTCCAAATGAATGACTTCCCAGTGATGTTAAAAAACCCATTATTAAAGCCATCAGGACCCGGGGCACTATCTGGCTTAAGACTGAAAACTGTATCTTTTATTTCATGGTCAAGGGGGTGCTTAAAAGAAAATCATTATCAACCACATCTACCATCATCGGGATGATATGAGGTCTAAGGTTCTTATTTTCATTCGGACCATTAAAATGTTATGGAAGTAAGAGACAACATGATTTGAGATGGCCTCCTCTAAGTCAATAAGTTTATCATCATGATAGAGGTTAGTAAAAGGTCAGCTGACTTTCCTAACTCTCTGAAGAGAATTATAGAATTTAGTGTTTTTTTCACCATTAGAGAGCCATTTTTTTTGAATTTGTTTTTCACATGTTGTCTTTAAAAGTAAGAAGATAATTGAGTTACAAATAAATTTTTATTTCAGGTTGAGGATCAAGGGTAAAATAAGAAGTGGTATTATGAATTTTAAATTGATGGAGATCATTTTCCAGAGAAGATATGTCCATGTCAATTTGTTTAATTTTAGATCTACACCATACATTAAGAGCCTACTTTAGAGTTTTAAGCTTTAAGATACAGGCAAAGGTATCATGCTGATGATTCATAGATTCCCAAGTATTTTCTATTAAATAAGAACAGTCTGGGTCCATAGACCATGC
Organism: Viscum album; assembly: GCA_963277665.1. Taxonomy (NCBI): domain Eukaryota; kingdom Viridiplantae; phylum Streptophyta; class Magnoliopsida; order Santalales; family Viscaceae; genus Viscum; species Viscum album. The sequence continues at coordinate 1,939,545,085 of OY728123.1, read as the reverse complement.
ATTGTTAAATCTAAAGGGGAGAATGGGTTTATGGTTTTTAATGAGAAGATTGACCAGAATGTGTTGATGGTATGAGTTCAACCTAGGAAGGTTGATACTAGAGATGGTGTCCCATTTAGCAAGAGCATCCATATTAACAAAAACTATATCTATTTTAGTAGCTATAATCTTGTTATAGTGTCTTCTATACCAGGTGTATTTCGCACCGGTGAGGTTAACTTCCACTAGATTGCAGTATTCAATGGAAGCTCTAAACTCCCTTGAATATATAGATGAGTGAGAGGGACCAATTTTTTTCACTGGAAGTGAGAATATCATTGAAGTCCCCCATCACAACCCAAGGGCCATGAATGTTATTATACAACAACAAAAAATATCTTTCCATAGTGTTCTTCTTTCTGGGTATCTATTCTTTTCATATATAATCATGAAAAAAGTGTGTTGACCTTCCCAAAAAAATAACAAGTAAACAGTTGATCATTATTTTTGATAATACTAACATTCTAAAAAAATGAGTGATAAAATATCCACAGAGAGTCAATCATGGGACCATCCTTACAGGCACCTAGAAAATTGTACTTAAGAGAGCATAGGTTTTAAAATTTAGAAGTGATATTGATTTTAGGCTCAGAAATAGAAAAAAAATCCGGCTTGTGTATCATAAAAAACATCTTAAGAACAATAAAAGTGTCAGAGTCTGAAATACCCTAACAATCCCAAAAGAGTAGATTCATTTGGACTTGTGTTTTAGGTTAGAACCCCCTTTTTTTGATTTTCCTGAACCTTTTTTTCTCTCTGATCTTCTAAAATCCTAAGAAGAGTTTGGTTTGGGTTTTGTTTCATAAAGACTAGTAGCAGGGCTAGGAGGAATAATGTTGTCCACAACACTAACTATATTCTGCATGGGAGTATGAGGATTACTATGTGTTGAAGATAGTGTAGGTTTGTTCTATATAGGATCAGATGATTTATCAGTGGTGTTTCTCATAGATTCCACTAATTTAGAGTTGGTTTGATGAGTAAAAACCAAGTCAGAAGTAGATGAAAAAGAAATATAGTCAACTATAATAGCTTATCCTTGAGTAATAATAGGTTTTTCCAAGATCTCAGAAAATTCCACAGGACTATGATCAGCTTTATTAGTTGTTTCATGCCTAACAGATTTAGATACAGTGCATAGTGTGTAATCAGAATCATGAAAATTCAAAATAGAACTATTTTCTAGGGAAATGGAATAATTTTAAGAATATTTTCTTGTAAAGAAGTAGCAAAATATGAGCATTAAGAGTTATCACGAACAGGGAGAGAATAGTTACCCGTGTCTGCATTATTGTTCATGTTACCTTGGGATTCAACAAAATTTGTAGCATCATAAGAACATGTTTCCTGAATAGATGATCTAGATAGAGTGAAATGGGAAGACCTCCTCTGTTTTTCCAATGAATTCACCAATCGGTCATCAAGATTTGTAGGATTATTCTACTTTAGAATGATCTTTTGTTCCAAGATCATAGTCTTGGAAGATCTATTCACTATTTTCCCATCATTAGGGTTAATGGGCTCAATAGAATCCTTATCTTTGCAAGAAACATTATTCTTATCTTCTTTACATAAAATAGAATCATTAGATTTCAATTGATGATTAGGAGGTAGAGTGATCATGTCCTCACTAATGTCAATTCCATGGTGAGAATGAATAATTTATGAGACCATTTCCTATATTTATATAACCAAGGCATTTTCTATAAGTAGTAATTCTTCCTCATACAATATTTCTCCCTAAGATTTACCTTCTAGGGGGGATCATTTGATTTTTTAACCCAAACTTCATTTTTTTACCAGAGGTCTCGGGTTAGTCAAACACATGTGGTTTACCTTTATTATTATATCTAACCTCCTTCCATTCATTAATTAGTGGAGAGGCCACATGTTTCCTAACCACTCTACAATTAGAGAGGTTAATCCCTATGATTTTATAGACCTCATAGAAAGTAGGTTTTTTCTCATATTCAACTTTTATTTCAGTTCTGTAATCAGAAGCACTAAAATTGATAACATTAGGCAATTCTGAGGCAATATTCACTTCAACCATGACCTTAGAAATGAGTCATAATTCTACATTTAAGGTTCTTTGATCAATTTTTATAGGTAATAAAATACATGAAACTATATCATTAAGGATTTTGGGATGCCAAAAATACCAATTCAAGCCATGTAATCTTAATCATATCTGTGCCATTGAGTTCCTGTGTGTGTGTGGATTAAAGGAAACATCCCAATCAGAGAGCCTAAGAAACCCAGGCTGGAGTTATAAATTACCAATTATCCATACCTGATCAAGTTCCTCCTATGAGTTGAAAAGGATATGATAGTAGCCTTTACCTATTGGGACCATCTTCCACTTCGATAAACCCCAGTAGTGTGAAATCCAGGATTTAAGCTCAATTAAGAGTCAAGGACGATCACCTTTGATGTATGAAACTCAGATTAGGACCAAATACTTTCATATTTGATCTCTTTGACATAGATCATTTCGGTTAGCTTCAACAAGGAAACCACCATCCTTAAGTTTTTTTAAGAGTAGAGGTTTTTTCTCCTTCACGCCACTCATATCTTACCTTTTGAGTGCATCGTGAAAGGATATCGCATTTGGCTGATCCAATACCTCTTATTTTCATGAATTTGTTCCAAGTGTTCTTGACCTCAAGGGGAAATTCCCATTGTGGATCAAAACCAGCCATGAAAAATTAGACAGAATCAAAGAAAGGGGTAAGGGTTTATGAGGGATGATGTCGAAGGGGAATTGCCCAGTGAATCGCTCCCATCATGTAAGAAGTCCACAATTTTTATGTGTTATTAATTTATTTTACTATAATATCTATGTAATAATTCCAGTAATCCAACCTCACATATTGATAAACAGTTTATCATAACATTTACTTAAGTTCAGTGCTACATTAAAAAGTGTTATTTTCATTATTATGTCAGTCTTTTTTATATCACAAAATGGGGAGAAATTTGGATAAACACAACATTTTATTTTTAATTTTTTAAAATTTTATTTTAAGCTTTTGAAAATTTTACTCAATGGGAGAAAAGACTTTTTATTTTTCATTCTTTCTTTAAAAAGAAGAAATATAGATAAACATGAAAGGAGAAATTTTTTGGATAAATATGAAATTTTATTTTCTTTATTTATAAAGGAGGAGATATTATTTTACGTTATAAAGGTTGAGAAAATGTAGAAATTAAGAAATAATTTTGTTAAAATTAAATAGTATTATTATCTTTTCAAAAATCTAAACTATATGCAATTAATTTTTTATGATAATTTCATTGGTTATTTCATGGGTTTTGTGATCATCAAAATGGGGGAGATTATTGAGCAAGTGTTTTTTTCAAAAACACTCTATTTTACTAAGGGGAGATTATTGAGAACAATACTTTACCTTTTTGTGATGATTCTGATATTCAAAAATACCCTTATTTGTTATTCTAATGATTTTTCTATGATTATATTTTAGGAAATTAATATTCTTTATTTCACTATTTTGGACTAATATTTAAAGCGTTTAATCTGCATGGAATATTTGACAAAGTGTTCGGAAATATTTTTAGCATATTAGTGTGTTTTGGGAACACTGTTCATGATCTACGTATTCAAAAATCACTTGATCATGTTATGGAGACACTTTTCATACCCTAGGGTGAGGAGCGTAGTGTAAGGATTGAATATGTTGTTTACTTTACAGCATATCAGAAAATTATAGTTAAGTAAGAATATGTTATAGAAAAAATTATGGAATAAGAACACTGCATTTGGAAGGAACCTTATGTTCAGGATATCATAAAATTATAGAAGAAGAACCCTACGTTAGTATGGAATGTTATTTTGGTTTCTCAAAAATATGGTTCATCAACCATACTTTTGAAAACAACCTTACATTTTATCAAAAATTATGGATCATATACATTACGTTTAGAAGCTAATAAAAGTATGGATCATCAAAATTACTTTTATAATGAACCTTACGGATCATGTATCTTATGTTTTGATAAAAAGAAAAGTATGGATAATATACTGTATGTTTGAGAGTTGAAGAGAAAATTATGGATGATCAACCTTACTTTTGAGAAATTTATGATCAACCTTACATTCAGTGAATGTATGTTATGCAGTTCAAACAAAGACTCTCAACGGAACAAGTCTGGACAAGGATCTATGGGTTACCGTGGGTTTATTGGCATCCAAATATCCTAAATGAAATTGCATTAAGAATAGGAACTCCACTTAATATTGATCAATGCACTATAAATAGAGACTTGGGACTCTATAAGAGAATCCTAATTGAAATTGACATGGAACTGAAGCCACCTGAGCAAATTTTTTTGGGTGTGAAGGGTCACCAATTAAAGGTAAATTTTGAGATTGAGAATTTACCTAAGTTTTGCAGTCATTGTAAAATGGTTGGTCATGAGTTTCAAGCCTGTCATGTGGTTAAAAAACTGGTTAATCTGCCCTAAACTGTACCAGTTTGGAAAGAGGTACCAAAGAGCAGAGGTTCTTTGGGGGCACAGGAAAAAGGAAAAACACCTTTCAAGGAGGCAGGAGTTTCTAAAATATGGGGAACATCTTGGGTCGAGATGGTCGAAGAATTGGAGATGTATCAAGAAAACATTAAACTTCAGCATGCTGTCAGGGATAACAGGTCTTTTGATAGCACAAATGAATAGATTTTGGCACTCCCCTCAAAGGTGGACAGTGTGGTTCAGAAGATACTAATTGAGGAATTCACTATTAGTATAATTGAGGTAGAATTAGAGGTTTAGTTGTCCCTACTTGATAATAAACCAGAAGGGAATATGGAAGATGAAGTTACTGAAGGAGGGCCGATCAAAAAACATGTCCACGTCAAAGATAATGATGAGGCAGAGGGGGAAATGGAAAGGAAGACAAAATAGGTAAAATAAAATTTGCAACAACAGCATGGTACGGACAGCAGAGAGCACACCTCAGGGGATATTGCTTCATAAGCAGATTCAACAAGGAAATCACCCAAAAAACTTGGTAAAAAAGGAGGTCAGGCCTCCAAACCAACACTAAAATGAGAATCCTCTTCTGGAACTACCAGGGTCTAGAAAACCCTACCACAGAAGGTTCTCTCAGGCTCCTTTATGGAAGGTACAAACCAGAAATTATTGGAATTTCGAAACCTAAGATGAACTCAAAGAACCCGGGAAATCTGTTCTGCAGTAAGGGTTACAACATTATGGGTACGAGTGGTTCTAGTATGAATCATGATTGTATTTGGATTCTAAATTAGTACAATGTAGAGTCTCTAAAGATTATAGATGTGGACAATCAGATCAGAACCAGTAGTTTCATGGACGGTGGGTGTAGGTTCTTCTGCTCAATTGTTTATGATCATAAATATCACATGGACAGGAGACTTCTATGGGGGAAAATCCAGCAGCTGGAGGAGTGCATCTCAGATCCATGGATTGTCACTGGTAAATTTAAATCAATTCTTCACGAGTATGAGAAAATGGGCCTAGTTACAAATGCCACCTCTACAAGAGACTTTAGGGAATGTATTGAGAAAGCGGTAATAGTGGAGGTTAACCTCATTGGTGCTAAATACACATGGTATAGGAGGAATCTCAATGTTATGAGAGCAAGTATAATTGATCGAGCCTTTGTTAGTCAAAAAATTCTTGATTCTTGGAAATCAGTCACATGTGTTACCCTTGCAAAAATTAACTCAGATCATCACCCTCTTCTAATTAGCTTGCTGGGGAAAGAAGAGGGGCAGAAAATTCATTTCCGGTTCAGTAATGCATGGGACTACCTCCCAGAAGGCTTAAGAATTGTTCAAGAAACGTGGGGATCAATGCTATTCAATGGAAAGCCTTTGATATGTATTTCCAAATTTAAAATTCTTAATATTAATCTTAGGGAATGGAGCAAAGAAAGGTTCAAACTAATGGATGCTGAAATTGAAGGACTAAAGAACTCCATTCATGACATATAGGCTAAGGCCACTAGAGCCAACTTCCCGGGGGACATGCAATAGGAGATTGATCTTTCCATAGAACTGAATAACCTAATTAAGGTCAGGGACAACATCAAAAAGGATGATTTCAAAGTCAGATGGCATCAGGAAGGGGATAGAAACAAAAATTTCTTCAATGCCCTACAAAGGGTCCATAGAGCGAATAGACTTCTTGCCCTGCTAAAGGATGGAGATAGAATACTGGAAGGTAAACAGAAGTTTGCTGATCATATTGTCTCATTCTACAAGAATATTTTCAATGGGAGGGATAAATCTGAACCTATAAGAGAAAACATCATTCCTAAATTAGTCACTGAATAAGATAACCACCTTCTTACAGCGCTTCCGATGGAGTGTGCAATCAAGGAGGCAATTTTTGGTCTCAAAAAAGAGATCTCTCCTTGCCCTGATGGATTCAGAAACTTCTTCTTCCAAAGTTATTGGGATATCATATAGAATGAGGTATGACTTCTTTTCAAACACTTCTTCAAAGGAGGGACCTTCAATACAGGTTTCAATGCCCAATTTATTTCCCTTATTCCCAAGATGAAAAATGCCAGTGAAATTGGCCAATTCATACCAGTAGCCCTCATGAATACCATGCACAAAATCATTGCAAAGCTATTGTCTAATATAGTTTCTCGGGTGATTGAAAAAATTATTTCCTGGAACCAGTTTGGTTTCGTTAAAGGCAGGAATATACATGACTGCCTTATCACGGCCTCAGAATGCTTTAATCTTCTGAGGAAGACAACGTGGGGTGGGAATGTGGCTTTGAATCTTGACATGAAAAAGGATTTTGACACAATGGATTGAGGATTTATTAAAAATATTCTCCTCAACTTCGGTTTCAGTGAGGTTTTTGTTCATTGGACTACAAGTTTGATGGAATCTACCCACATCTCTATTCTGGTTAATGGGACACCGGCAGGATATTTCACTTGTTCAAGGGGGTGAGACAGGGGGATCCACTCTCTGCAATTATCTTTGCAATCGCTGACGATTAACTAAGAAGAATCCTTATCAACATGGTGGAAAATGGGAAACTTCCAACCATCAAAGCAGCTAGAGGTCTCTCTGCTCCCTCTCATTTATTTTTTGCTGATGATATTGTCATCTTTACGCAGGGGGACAGAAATAACATCAATCATCTGAGAGAAGCACTCTGGCATTATGAGAAGGTGTCTGGGAAAGAAATAAACTAGAACAAATCCTTTATTTACTTTGGAAAAAAATATCACAGTGACAAGGAATACCCAGCTAATTAATCACCTTGGTCTTAGAGAGGGAGATCTACCTTTCATGTATCTTGGTGTTCCTCTATTTTGGGGAAAACCCCAGGCCTCTCACTTTGCACAAGCTTTATCACAGAAAAGGAGAACTCTTGCATCTTGGAAGGGAAATTCTCTATTAATGGAAGGACGAATATATCTTGTCAAGCATGTGGTAATCTCAAAACTGGTTTACTCTCTCATGGTTTATATGTGTCCTGCCTCTGTTGTGAAAAAATAAATTCCATGATGAAGAACTTTGTATGGAGTGGAAATTTGTTAGACAGGAAATTCATCACTGCTAAATGGATTACATACTGCCTTCCTATCAAGAAGGGAGGGCTAGTAATTAAGAACCTAAACTGCTTCAATCAGGCATTACAAGACAAATTCATTTGGAATTTTATTCACAACATCTATGCCTCTCTCAATTTCCTGAAGAGAATAATTCTTTCATGGGTTATTGATGGGAAGCATGAATACATGGACTCTTCAATCTGGACTGGCCTAAGAATGGTGTTCCGCACAATCATGAAGCACTCACTATGGGTGGTCAATGCAGACCCGAGTCTGAAATTCTGGACCACCAACTGGATGGGCACAACACTTATTGATAGATTTAACAATGAGGAATAGACCATTGACAGCAACAGATCCATCAAAGATCAGCTCCAACACAAGGGTGAAATTCCAGAAGACATTTCCTCTATTATTGTTAAATATGACTTTATAAATCATGAGGACTTTCCGCTATGGGAAGGGTCCCAGGATGGAATGCTAAATTCTAAAAACTTCTACAAACACATTATGTAGGCCGAGACATGTTGGATCGGTGTACCGGACAAAAAATTGATGCTTCTCTCTAGATTTTCACTAATCTGGAGACCTTTTCACAATAAAATTCCAATTGAGGTGAACATTTAGAGGCTTGGAATCTCTTTATGATTGAGATGAACTCTATGTGGATAGCATAGGGAAGATATCGATCACTTGTTTTTTTCATGCAACACGGCATCATCCCTGTGGAACATAGTTTTAAATATATTTGAGCTTGAACCCCCAATACTCAATCTGTTATACAGTTTATACATTAGCTACTGGATTTCCAGTAATCCAAACAAGTTACTGCCCTATTTCAAGTCACATGTGCAGAACTCTTACATGCTATCTGGAGGGCTCACAACAACTATGTTCATAGGCATGCAAGATTCCATGAAGTCACTGCAATCAGCAGTATTATTATGGCTATTCAAAACACCAACTCACTGATTTATGATAATTGCAACAACTCGGTCATGGAGTTTATGATTCTTAGGCGCTTAAAGGTTGGAGGGTACTATCCCAATCCAAGAGGCATGATGGAGGTGATTTGGACTACCCCTTCACTAGATGGTTAGAATGAAACACAGATGGGGCCTCCAAAGGAAACCCGGGACCCACAGGTTTCAGGGTTATTTTCAGAGATCAACATGGGGAGGTTGTGATGTGTAGTTATGGTCCTTGTGTACATGCTACAACTTTGGAAGCTGAAATGATGGAACTCATAAGCGCGGTGGACATCACTTGCCGACAACGTTGGAATAACATTTGTCTTGAATGTGACTCGGCAACGGTGGTTCATGCAACAAGGACGGGACAAATAAGACTATCATGGAAACCGGTAGGCAAGTGGATAAATTGTATTGACCAAATCTCCTCTATGAACTACATTATCACACACACATTCTGGGAGGCGAATCACATTGCATATGGACTTGCAAACAAAGGGGTGTTGGAAGAATGGAGCATACACAGAAACACCCTTCCTACTGAAATAGATCCTCTTCTCACTAGAGAAAAATGTCAAATGCCTTTATTCAGACTTGTATAATGTTTTAACTTTCTCAATTTAAGAGACCCTGTTCTCACTTTTCTCAAAAAAACATAGAAGAAGAAGAATAAAAATGGGTCATTGTGAAAAATTTTATAAGAATAATCTCTCAAGTTTTTCACAACTGCAGTTTACAGAGACATTCGAGATTTACAGATCTGTAGTTACAAGGAACCAAAAACTATTTCTTTTCTAAATAAGAAGAAACACTTTGAATATTAATCGATTCTACATCAATTATCTATTTTGAATCTACCATTGTTGAAGTTTCTAAATTCATTTCAAGATCTACTGCAACTGAATTGGCTTAGAACTACTTCTACCTGAAGATCATTCTTTCTGAAGACGATGATCCATCGACTGTCAGTTGCGTGTTGTTGCAATTGTGAAGAACAACTAGAAAGTATTTCAAGACAAATATTCTTTTTATTTTGAGTAACCAGCTTCTCGTACTAATTTGTGTATTTAGTTCTATGTATGACCCAGAAGGCTCTGTTTCTAGCCTTAACTTGTAAAGGTGTCAACTGCCTACACTCTGTTGTGGATGGTCTATTGATAAGAGGACCAGATAGTGAAAATCACCAAGCTCGTGGAGTAGAGCATTGGTGGAGTGTACTAGGGGCCTTCTATTCCCCAAACCACTATACATCCTTGTGTTCTTTAACTATTTATTTTCTGTTGTATAAAAAACCTAATAAAGATAAAAGGACAAACTCACTAATCATCACAATTTATGAAGAATTTATAAAAGACACAATTCACCCCCCCCCCTCGTGCATATTTGGTATAACCCGATCCAACGGTCCTTAGGTTTGTGTTTGTGTAATTTATTGAATAATCATATAAAAGGATGTAATATCTATATATGAAAATCCTAGGTTTCTATAATTTGTATCAAAGAAAATTTTTAGTTAACCTTTGGAAACTAGGATGAGAAAACTTTAGTGAAATCCCTAGAGATATTTCTAAGGATATGTGTAGGGATGTCTCTGAGGATAATTCTAAGGATGAGTCAAATTATATGAAAATGTCCCATAATTTTGGTAAAGGATATAGAAAGTGGTTCCCAAAAAATTACATCCCTGTATAGATACTAAAAGTGGATGTGGCTCAGACATGAAGGTACTTAGGTGTAATAACTCAAAAAATGGAATATTGAGATTGACTCGATCATCACTTAGTGCATAACAACAGCCCTTGTTTCACACATGGTTTGACACAACCTAGATATGTACTTTGTAAACTCATAAACTCTTTATGAAATATCATGAATTATTTAAATAGATGATGACTATAAATAAACCTGGATAAACTTAAGGTGTCAGATTAAAAAGAAGGTGCCATGATTTAGACATCCTATTTGTGATTTTTTCATGATTATGTGGTTTTCAACTATGATTAGTGTTTCTCACACTATTATTTTTTTTATTTGATAGAGGGAACAAGAAGGAATTATGTTAACATTGAATGTGATGGGAAATGTTCTAATGAGAATCCAAATGTGATGATGACTGGAGAGAAGGATATTTTGATTATGCTTAATCAGTCATTGTGGAATATGATTAATAATGTAAATTTTAACCGAAACTTGACTAATATATATATTTATGGACATATTTTGACCCTTTAATTTCTAATTATTTATAATACATAACATTTTACCCTTGTGGCATGTGAAAAATTTAGGTATAACTTTTTCTTTTCAAAAATTAAAAGTGTGCCACTCACTTCACTTATAAACGCTCACCCCATCTCCTCTCCTCTTCATGCCTTCAACCCATTTTGGTTCAGACAATACCTACCCATATCAATTTATAACATCCATCCTCTCATCCTAGAATCCTTATTTTTGAAATAAAATCAACCTAGTAATGTTTTTGGTGAAAACCTAACGAGGTTACCCGAAGAAGAGGTAATGTTCTTTAACGAGCATTTTTATTTTATTTCTTCCTCCACATCCTTAAATTATTATTAAAACATGATGGTATAATAACTTCATTATATTACATATAATTATATTTTTTATGTTAATTTCATGACCTATAATTATCCCCACTTCTATCAAATTCGTTATGAAATCATCATTCGTGTGTATTGTGGACTACCGGGTCACGAACCGATGTCATTCATTTTTCCATTACCACCTATCATAGTTCGGTATAATGATGGATCTAAATCATATATATGATATTTATGAAATGATAATAACAATGAATTCATTATATGATATATACATTTTTACTTTTCATTTTATAATAGATACGATAACGTCACTCATGTGTTCGATGGACTACCGCCTCACGAAGCATTGTGATTTGTTTTTTAAAAACACTTTAAAGTGAATGTAATTAGGATAAATTTATGAATATATTTGATATAAATGAAATAATTATGATATTAATGAGATATTTATCATTATTAAAATATAATATATCATTTTATTTCTTACCATTTCAATCACTAAAATATGACAATGTCGTTTGTGTACATGTGGACTACCGCCTTCACAAAGAAATATAACTCTCTATTTTTATCGCGACATCACATGGAAGATATGTATAAGTATATTTAAATAAAAAATATTATATTCTGATCATTATAGAAATATAAAATATGAATTACCTCTTTTCTATAAAGATCGTTGAAAAATAGAAATGTTATTCATGTGCACGTACGACCTACCATCTCCATGATCAGAACGCACTTCATTTCTCAAAAAAATATTTCAGGATTGATCATAAAAGTATAATTGATGTATAAATATTATAATAATTTAATTATTATTATTCTATATATGATGTAACCATGATCAAATTAAGAATACCAAAAATAAAAAATCAAAACATACACAAAAAACAAAGAAGTTATTACTCAAAACATGATTTTAACAAGGAATTGGTAATACAGGATAATTAATGGTAATAAGTAAATCATATAAGGTATAATATATATAATAAAGGTTCTATAATATATTTATAATAAACTTATATTTATTATAAATAAGGTTTAAATGTGTAAAAAGGAAGTCGAGACTTAAGGTAAGGGATTTCTAGTATATTTTTTATTTCTAGGACACATGAAAATTAACCACTTGTTTCTATTATGTGGTGTATATACATCCCCTTTGACATGTTATATCATGAATCTCTTTATATTAATGATATTTTAAGTTTCATTTGATGTTACTATTTATTAGGTATTTTTATTCAAAAAATTACTAAAGCGGTAATGGATTTTTTATCTCACTTTTATATCCATGAGATACATGCCATATACACCACTTGCTTCATTTATGTGGTGTATATACTACTATGGTAAAAAAAACTCATTTAGTGGAGGTCTTTTAACATCAATTTTGAAACCCGCTGCTTAATTTTTTTTTAAATATTTATTTTATTTAAAAAAATCAAAAAAATATAATTAATTTTTAGAGATGGTTTTCTAGTTTTTTTCACATTCTAGTGGAAAAGATACATATTTAATTTATTATAATCTATAAGGTGTCCATAAAAATTATTAGAATTTATTTAGGTAGGTGGTATTTCTAACCAAGGGCCTAAAAATCCTTAAAAAATTGAGTGGACTCCCCAATCCAGAAATCCTAACTCAAATTTCCTCAACACTTACCTCCAAATTTGTATTGGATAGACATAGTTCATTAAACTCAATACATAATCATTTAATCCAACCCACTCTCTTAGTTAAGATTTCCCAATAATTAAAAGTTCCCTCAATTGTGGTTGAACCAAAACATAAACTATGGGTTCATCTTAATTTATACAATGGAAGTATTAATGAATTAATATTATCTTGAGGGATTTTGTGTTATATGCATAAAATTTATCTTATTATATCATTTACCTGTCTTTTTAATATTCAATCAGGCCTTAACAGACTATAAGACTGGTATTTCATTTCCAATAAGTAATATTTCATCAACATATACTATTAATAAAACAATTTCACTCCCACTAAACTATTTATAGACACAAGGCTCACATTCTTTATTTATGAAACAATATTCTGTTATGGCTTCATCAAATCGAATGCTCCATGACCTGGATTCTTTTCTTAATCCATAAATATTATTTTTTCAATTTTCATACTCTGTTATAATCCTTTGGAGTCACAAATGCTTTGGGTTTTATCATATAGACAACTTCTTAAAGGTTCACAATAAAGAAGATCATTTTAAAATCTATTTTCCAAATCTCATAATCATGGAAGGAAATAATTGAATGTATAATTTTGATGGATTTCAGCATAGAAACTGGTGAAAGTTTTCATCTTAGTCAATTACATTAAACTATTTAAACTCTTTTACAACTATTCTTTCTTTATAGGTACTAATTTTTCTTTCTATGTATAGTTTCTTCTTAAATATCCTTTTACAACCAACGGGCTTTATATCTATTGGTGGATAAACAAAAAATCCACACTTTTTTGGTAAATGGAATCCATTTTTAAATTCATGGATTCCTTCCACTTTGAAACATCAATTAAACTACTGGTTCCTTGTAGGTTATAGGATCATTATTATCAACAAAAAATGACTCACCATCCTCAGTGTCTAGGAAACTATACCATTTTGGTTCTCTAACCACTCTTTTACTCCTATATAGTATTTGTGTCTCTGAAATATCTTCTTCCATGGGGATTTTTTGGAATTTTTTCATGTTAAAATTCTTGTTTATCTTTATCCTAGAATTCATTGAATTCTATCTCACTCCCACTATCACTTTTAGAGATGTGATCATTCTCAAGGAATGTGGGACAACTGTCAACCATGACAGTTTTATCTGATTATTTGTATAGGTAATATCTCTTAGTTTCCTTGGGATATCCTATAAAGATACACTTAGGACCTCATGATATATGTTTTTTCCATAAATAGACTTAACAAATGATTCAAATCCCCACACTCATGCATGTGAAAATACAGGTTTATTTCCATTCCAAATGTTATATAGAATATTGTTTTCCACTTTAGTTGGCACTCAGTTTAAAATTTTTGTTGTTTCTTGAAACATTTATCCCTAAATAGATAACGGAAGATGCATAAGACTAATCATTATCTCACTATATCCAATAGGTTGTGATTCCTCTTTTAACATAAAACATTCCACTAAGGTGTATAAGAAGGAGTGAGTTGGCATAGAATCCCATACTCCTATAAGTAATCAATGAAGTATTGATTAAGATATTCTCTACCATGGTTTGAGAATTGTTTCTTAATATTCTTACCAAGTTGGTTATTTACTTCCTTCTTTTATTCCTTAAATTTATCAAAGTAATTTTACTTATACCTCATCAAATAGCCATATCCTTATATACTAAACTCATATATAAAATTTATAAAGTATTATTACCCACCCCTTGATTTAATAGGAAATTTTCCACACACATTGGTTTGAACTAATTCAAGAATATATTTGTCCCTTTCACCTTTTCCACTAAATGGAGATTTTTCCACTTTTCCTTGTAAACATGTGTGACATACACCAAGTGGTTTTAGTTCAAAAGAATATAAATATCCATCTTTATGTAATTTGTATAATGATTTTTATTTACATGGCCTAGTTGTTGATTACATTTTTGGTTGTGGTATGAGTCATGTGAAGAAGTTTTTCTATTGATTTCCATTACTTGGTTCATGTAATCCAATACATAAAGACCATTAATTAAATTTGTCTTATCATAAAAATATTATATTTATTAAAGAAGAAACATTTATTCTGGAACTTGAAAATAAATCCATCCATATCAAGTCTACATATAAGGAATAATATTTTTGGTAATAGCTGGAAAATAATAAAAACCCTTTAAAAAAAGATCATTCCAGTCATCAAAATGAGGTGGTAGTCCCTGATAGTTATAGCAGTAGGTTTAACTCTGTTGGATTCTCATAGATATACCACTACTTGGTTAATATTTATAAAACTATTTTATTCTTATATTTAAATACATTTGTGAGAACCACAAGATATATCTAATACCCAATTTGTATAAATAGATAATCGTACTCGATAATTAATGCACCTGAACCTTCCCCTTACTTATTTGGTTGGGTGCAGTTTTTCTTCTAGTGGCCCTTCTTTCCACATGTGAAACAAATAATATCATGCTTCCTTGATTTCCCCATGATCTTATTCTTCTTAGAAGGGTGCAAAGAATAAGATTTGGGATTCAATATCTTTGATTTACATTTCCATTTTTTCAATATAAGGAATGAAGGATTTTATCACTTTGTCACATTATCAACTTAGTGAATAAGATTAATTAGATCTAGAAGAGACTTAATATTATTCACATTAAAATTTGAGAAAAAAATCTGGAGAATCTCTAAGACAGTGATGTGAGAATGAGATTGGTATGCAGTTCATCAGGGATTTTAAAAACCATAATCTCTATGTGATGAATGTTTCCAATGAGTTTGAATACATGAGTCCCAAATAGTGCACCCTCCTTAAGTTTATAATACAATAGTTCCTTGGATATCTCAATCAATTTTTTTCTTTCTCTATCCTGGTATAGACCACTAATATACTAAAATATGTTATAATATTCCATGTTTTTTGGACTTCACGAGTTCACTAGAAATCTATGATAGAATCAAACATTGAACATTGAATGTATCATTAAAATGTTTTTCATAGACTAGAATTTTTTCATCATTCCCCTCCTTAGTAGGCGGTTCAGGAAGTGAGGATTATAGCATGTAAGATTTCTGTTTATGGTGCAACAAAACTCAAAGGCATCTGAACCACTCCAGAATGTTACCTTCAGTGAGGAGATGTTATTTCTCCAATATAGTTCATATGAATATTTTGGATAATTAAATTTCCATTTATTATAAAATTTAAAAGATAATTTTAGGCCATAATGACTATTATTAAGACACAAGAGGGGGAGAATTCTTATCCTTTAAAACTTTTGACAGATTTGAAACAACCCTCTTGATGTGAAAAGATTCTTTAATTATCTCACAATGATGAGTGAGAAGCATAAATAAATAAATAATATGACCTAGAGGAATATAGTGGTTTAGGAAAAAATATCCCCTAATACACTCTACCAACACTATATTCATAAGCTTGGAAAGTTTATCTATAAATTCCTCTTAATGGGGAATTCTACAATTGAATATAGGTAGTTGATACATTTACAATAAGTCTTTTAAAAAGCCTTATGGTTCTTTTATAGGGAACCTAATTATCCACAACTTAGTCCAAGAAGATAATACTCCACCAATGAATGAGTATATATATCCAATAATCCAATAAATCAATAGAGATTGACATGGTTGAATAAAAAAAGTTCTATCATAGTTTCAGTAGAAACTAATAGATGTGTTTGATATTCAATAAAAATAGTAGAAAAAAATATATATTCAATGAAGAAATGGATTCATTCAAAAAAAGATATAGAAAACACCATATAGATAAATAAATATGTATGTCTCCATCATATAACTATAAAAACACTTTTTTGAACTTGTAGAATAATATTTAATAATAAGATAAAACTATAGTGAAACAACAATAGTGAGTCAATCAACTATATCAAAACATGTACGTCTCTAAACTGTAGCTCTGAAGTTGATGAAATGCTATTATTTTTAATCACATGGATTTTTATTTCCAATGCATTTATATATGTCTATATATATTCAGAATATGAGCATCTCGGTATTTATATTGTAGGTTTAACAGGTTCATGTCAAATGATTCAAGAAATAACACATAATAAATCATGAATATTTGAATTCAAAATCATTCAAAGGTAGTCATAACTTCCCTTATAAATATGAATGATTTGATATGTTGAATACAAGTATTTGAATTGGTCATAAAACAATTTCAAATATATATTTACTTATGGTGAGATCGTTGTAGAAAACATGGATAATATCATTAATTTTAAACTTTACTGTGATCAGTCAAACATAGGGTTCCTTCATGTAGCGATAAACTCCAAAATTAGGGTTAATAATGTATAGTTGTTTATAAAAGTAGGGTTGATAAAAAATGTTTTTATCTCTCAAACATAGGTTTTCTTCCAAACATAGGGTTACTGATCTAAACGTTTTCCAACAACATAGGGTACATGATCCATATGTTTTATTCCAAATGTACGGTTCCCAAACCATATGTTATGATTACAAATGTAGGTTATAAACGGTACTTATAAAATACTTTTAAAAACATCCAGAATTCTTAAACATATATTTTCCCTTAGATAAATGACTTGTATTATATTTCCATAATAGAAATCAATATTCTAATGAATATCATTTTCTTAAAATACACTTAAAAGAAACTATAAAAGTAACATAAATGTGGGTGTTTGTGAGCATAAAAATAAAAAAGAAATTAATGAAATTTTTGAATCAATACATTCTCAACAGAGCATATTATTATTACTCTTATTGGTTACACCTTTTGTGAGAAATAATTATAATTATGATTTTATTAAATCATCAACTATTTTTTAAAATCCCAATCTCCCTTGCCATTGAACTTGGAATGTCTAGTTTCTTTAACATTATAGTGGTAAAGGTACATATTTTGTTTATTATAATCTTGAATCAAGCCATGAAAATTATTAAAAAGTGTTTAGGTAGGCGGACTTCCCAACTATGGGCTTGAAACTCCTTGATCTATTGAATAGACTCCCCAATCCAGAAACCCCAACTTAGATTCACTCAAAATTTACCTAAAAATTTGTATTGGGAAGACATAACCCATTAAACCGAATACAGATTCCCTAAATTTTATCCATTATCTTTGTTAATATTTCCCAATAATTAAAATTACCTCCGAAAGAGGATGAACCACCACTTAAACTATGGGTTCAACTAAATTCATAAGATGGAGGAATTAATGACTTAATATAAAATTGAGGTATTTTGTTATATTATGCATAAAATTTAACTTAATCTATAATTTACATGTATTGTAAATATTAAGTGTATTTTATTTAATTAATTAACCTTGTTTGATAAAACATTTATGCATGATTTATTTATTTATATTCTATCTTTTCATATTAACTCATTTATTTATGTGATCACATTATTTCATCCATAAAATAAAAAATTTATAAGAAATAAATAAATAAATGACTTGATCATGAGATTATCTAACATTTTATTTATTGAACTAATAATAAATCAACTTATGAACTAGAGGAATAACTCCTTATGTGGGTCATGGAATGAGTTGCAGCATTCCACCTGTCCACTTGTGTATCTCCTGAGTTGGTAACTTCATGGTTCTATCTTGAACCACCTCCATGTGCCTTAGGATCCTCCATTTATTACAAGTCTTTATAACACATATATAGGAGAGGGAAACCAAATGATTTATTAAAGGAGAATTATATAAATTACCATGGACACATAGGTCCTAAATAATAATGGAGGGAGGGATGAACGCAAGCCATTAAATTGAATTTAATAATAAAAAATTGAAAAATCATGCCATAAATAAAATTAAATAATTCCAACTCATACTCAGGTCTGTTCAATATCATGATCATTCATACACACACAAAAATTAAACATTTAGAATAATTAGTTAGAATAAATTTTTATTTGTTCTTTAAAAAGATAAAATTAATATGAATTAATTATATTGTTAATAAATTAATTAATTTTATATTATTCTATCCAATAATCCTAAAATTATCATTCAATGTGATTTTAAATAAAATAAATTATTTAATTTAATTTAAAACACAATATATCATTGCACAACTTTGTACTTGGAAGCAACCCAACAATTTCCTGTCTGAACTACTCAATAAGGTTTAATTGTAAACAATGCACTCATACGACAGATTTTGTACACATTATGTGTCATAATTTCATGGTGTGTACTTCCAATTTAATTCCACAAGAAACACTTAAAAATTATTTATTCTATGCAATTTAATAAACTGATTCTTTAATATATAATAACTATACATGATATATAGTCTTGAATATTTCATAGAATTAATTAAAAAATTAATATAATATAAAACCTAATGAATGGTGTGTACTATCAACCTAATGACCTATGGAACTTTATTCAATAACGTTTAAGTATTAATTAATTAATTTTAATATTTCTATGTAAACTATAAAAGAACACAGTGTGTATAATCCATCTACGATACATTTACTTATGTCCACTAAATATTCACAGTACATGCTTATGGACTTGGAAAGTACTTATTGGAAACATTTATGGAGTACATGGAATGTATAGAGGATACACAATGTGTATTTATAGTTACATGACTGGTAGTATGTTCATGTTGTGTATTAAATACACACAGTGCATTAATTATAGGACAAAATTTAAACCCATGGTTTCCATCTTGAAAACACATAGACTACATGTCATGTAGGAAAGCTACATGGTGTACAGTCAAAATATGTGGTTT
The DNA here is from genome assembly GCA_963277665.1 of Viscum album. NCBI lineage: Eukaryota > Viridiplantae > Streptophyta > Magnoliopsida > Santalales > Viscaceae > Viscum > Viscum album. Next base: position 1,939,525,460 of record OY728123.1, on the reverse strand, counting down.
TAATTCCAGAAAATCTAAGTTCCACATTGGATGGTCTACACATGGTGCATTTATTTCATGCAGCAAGAACTTTTTACATGATAACCTAGAATCCACATGGGTGTTCTTGTGTAATGAACAAGGATACACACTATGTATTCTTGTGTTATCTATCCAGGATCCTTGCCACTTCTAGATGGGATATTAATATGTAAACTTCAATAATTATTAACTAATCTTGGTAATATTTATGAGAGATGAAGAATATGGAGAAGTGATTTATTTGATGGAACAAGAATTAATTAAAACATGAAATGAATATTAACTTTTAAATTCCCAACAATCAACAATTAAATAAATAATTATAAAATTAAACATGAGTGATCTAATACCACTTGAATGCTCTGGTATTAGAAGAAGTTCCAAGTAGGGAGATAATTCAAAAAGATGTTGTCGGTCTGATTGATCATTTTCAATATTATCAATGGCCTGAATGCCATAACAAATGAAATTTTCCCATCATATATCGACATAAAGAAACCCAAAATCTGAAGAGGATATTTTCATGTTAAATTTATAATTAATTTAATTATATCTAAATAAATAAATACCTTATCTTAGGATCTTTCTTCATTGATATTGTTGATTATAACGACCCAAACTTTTATAACTAAAATTTCTTCACTTTTAATGAATAAATGAGTTATTAAGTAATGTAGATATAGAAAACACATACACTAATTTGGTTATTTTGGAATATTATATCCTATCTAATTTAAAATACCATCAAGAATCATAATCAATGATAATATAATCATTGATTTGGGGTCATATTATTAGTATAATTTAGGGGGTATGATAAGTCGAATTGATATAGAGAAAATAAGCTATAGACTCAACTAGTTGATTTTTCCACTATGGAGCCCATTTATTATAGCTTCCAAGGGAGATAGAATCTCTGATATTTTACCTTGACTAATCCCAAGCTGATATTCATCTCTAGTGGACAGGATTGAGAAAAATATTCAAGGTTGGAACCCAAAAATAATCTCCAAAGAAGGCAAAGAAACCCTGATTAAAGTTGTCATCTAGTCTATCCCCATGTATTTTATGTCCCTGTTAAAGCTCCCGATGACCATTGTCAATCAGATCCATACACCTACTGCCAACTTCTGGTGGGGGAAAAATGATGGAAGGAATAGACCCCACTGGATGGCCTGGGAGAAACTCTGCAAACCCAAGTCGGAGGTAGGTATGGGATTCCATAATCTTATTCTCTTCAATGATGCACTGTTGGACAAGAAAGGATGGCGCCTTATTAACCGTACATCATCTCTCTGTGCACGGGTACTCCAAGATAAGTACTTTCCCCACAGAGACTTCCATGTTTCCTCTCTTGGCCCTCGTCCTAGCTTCCTCTGGAGAAGCATTTGTGGGGAATGAAATCTCCTGGAAAAAGGGTTGGGCTAGAGGATTGGGAATAGCTCATCTGTCAACATCTGGACCGATCCCTATCTGATCGATAAGGATGGTATGCGGGCTATATCCCCCGCCCAACCTGGTCTTGAAGTCGCCATTGTCAGCTTCCTCCTTTCAGACCAAGGACTAGGGTGGTGTGTGGAAAAGATCCATGAAAGAGACCAAAGAATTATCCTGAGCATCCCCTAGGTCCCAGATGTAGGCCCCAACCATCTTTTCTAGACCAATGACATATCGGGTGACTACACGATGAGATCCGGTTATAGACTTGCTCTTAGAAAACACTCTGTCGACCGGGAATAGGGACATGGAAATTGATTTGTAAGCTCAACATCCCCTAAAAAATACACCAATTTTGGTGGAAGGTGTGCACAGGCACCCTCCCTACCATGATCCTTCTCGTTTACCGACATATGTTCAGTGCTGAGTCCTTCCCTTTCTACCCAAATATTCTAGAAACCCCTTTACACACCATCATTCACTTCCCAAGAGCTAAGGAAATTTGGAATAAATGGGGCTCGACTTCAAATGATTCACTGTACATTGCCTCTAACCTCCATGATCTTCTGATGCGTTGGTGCTTCTCTCTCTCATCGAATAATATAGGTTCACTTTGCACCATGGCCTAGATCATTTGGGTTCGGCGTAATGATACTATTTTTCACCACGTTTATAAACCTCCTAAATTCTGGATTGAATGGGCCATTTCATGGGTTAAGATCTGGAAGGACCACAAAGGACACTATATGCTAGGTGTAACCCCCTCCTGTCCCCCTCATTGGAATCCCCCACCAGAATGGATTATTAAGCTAAACGTGGACGCGTCTCTCCCCAAGGAGGGGCTTGTTGCTCTCGGTCTCCTAGCCGAAAATCATCTGGGGAAAATCATTACTGCAAAATATAAATCAAATCATGCCCTTCTGAGAACTTGTAGTAACTAAGGCCTCTACCATCCTTGTAGGTATGATGCTCACTGTGGAACGTGGATGAGTTGATATCATCATTGAGTCTAACTGCCTCACTATAATCGATTCTATTAACCACAACGACGGAGGACTCCAGTCATTTGGCTTCATCAGTAGGGGAATTCGCTCGTTTCTCCACGGATTATGTTGCTGCTCCTTCTCCTTTACCAAAAGGGAAGGAAACAATGTGGCCCATCAGCTGGCGGCCTCAGGCCCCTTCGATGACAACCAACTCTAGCTAGACAATTTCCCTTCATGGCATTGCATATGTAAGTCGGCTGATCTTCGTCATTAATGTTATATGTCCTTATTTTCAAAAAAAAAATGTATCTTGACCCTAATAATATGATTTTTTATAAATTTATTTTTAATGATTATATTCATTCCTTATTATTTTTAATTTGTAAATGATAAAGAAGTGATAAAAGTATATTTTGATATGACAAACACAAATTTTATTTTGGGAAATATATAGTTTCAATCAAGACAGTCCTTTTGATTAATTCAATAATTTTTAAATAAATTATATTTTAATAAAATATTATTATTAAATATTAAATATTAAATATAAATGATAATATAATTTTATGATGTGAAAATGAAATTTTTATAAGGGTCAAAAAATGGTATTGTCAAAAAACTAAAAAATTTCAATAAATACAGATTTTTATTTGAAAGTGAAACTTCACATATTTATATAATTATTTTGATAAAATAAATATTTTTTTGGATTTATCATCTCAAAAGTATCCAATGGTAAATTTTTTAATTTTTTTTGAGATAGTCAATTTTTTGTGTAAAAATTAAATATGGTATAAATATATGGTATGTATTATGACATCATAAAAGTGATGTAATATATTACATAAAAGGTATATGTAACAAAATATATATTTCACCTATAAAATGTTTTTTTAGGTTATTAGAGTAATTTTATAAATCCTTAATGAATCCCCCAAAACCTATAGTATATTTTAAGGTTTTAAAATAATTTCATTAAGAGCATGACACACTTCCACAACACCAAAACTATTATTTTATGACCTTATAAAATAATGAAACCCATTTTTCTTTGGAAGAAACCATGTGAAAAACCCTCGTATGTTTTTTGTTTTTGATTACCTTTTTATATAAATTCCAAACCCTATGTTTGTGAAATAATAATGAACTCCCCACTATTTTCCTATATAAATCCACCCAAACTCTCACTTCTCTTCACTAAAAAAACTTTTATAATGACATTACTCTTTAATTTAATCTCTATTGTCCTCCCAATCTACCCCCAACATCTCAAGAAGCTCCTCCCAAGATTTTCGAAATACCCTCTCAAGGTAACGGATTTCTCTCTCTTCTTTTCCATTCAAACACCTTATTTGTATTTAGAATCTTGAATCCCAATTTATTATGTTGTCATGAATTTATAAATATCCCTCAAATATCCAATTTATGTTCCGTTAATGATATATCATTTATCCTCTCTCATTATAACCTTTACTTAAGTTGTTACTATGACAAAGGGGTCATCTCTTTCTCATCTTTATTCAGGCATCTTACTTATATTATGCCTTTTTTTTATAATTCCTATTTATGAGATATGATTTTTAAAAATCTTATTATTGAACTTATTGTGTTCAGTGATTATATACCCCTTTAACTCTTATTTACCCCTCCCATGAACCGTTATATAGCCTGATTATTCTACTGAAATTATCCTATGATTTTCCATGCCAAAAATTTGTGTAGTGAATACTCATCTTCATTTTCAGTCAAGGGTATTAACCTAGTTGAACCTATTATTATTTTATTATATATTTATATATATTTAACTCACACTAATTAATTATGGGGGTAAAATTGATGAAATACATCTTTATTTTGTATGATCTATGTGGCACACTTATGAATGTACATGATATGAAAGTGGCGAGTGGGCCCAAAATTATATAACCCTCCAATGCATTGTGCAGTGTTTTAATATCATGAGATTTCATGTATGATGAAAGATAGGTGATACTAAGAACACTATTTTATATTTCCTAGGTGGTTATCCTTGACTTATGTTTATGATTCTATGTTTTATGTTATTTCCACATTTCTATTTTTCATTTATGCAACCACGTTATATCAGACCTCATTGTTCAAGATTATGCTTATCACCTTTTTATGTTACATTAATAGGACTCTTGGTTCACATGTATTTTTATACCTTTTTTCATGATTTTTGTATTCACTTACTATGATTTATATCTCACCCCTTTCTTATGTACACCCCCATGTTATCTCATGCAGTTTTAGAAGAACGATGGAATTTTAGAAGCATGTTAAGGAAGTTTTAAATAATTACATTGTATCCATGTATCAAATTGATGTGTTATGTAAATAATTTCGTAAAGAAACTATGATTCAAGATCTTTTGGAATTGTTTTATGTGTACCTTTATGTAATAAATCATGAAATAAAATGTATCAAAGATATGGTTTGTCATAGTTGGTATCAGATAAAAGACTAGTTATTTTTGGGATTAGTATTAGGAAAATCTAGACCAAGACTTAGGGATAATACTAAAAATAGGAAAATATCCCTAAATTTTGGTAAAGTATATATTAAGTGGTTTCCAAGAAAATAAATCTATTTCTGGATATTTCAAGTGGATGTGGCTCCGTCCCAAATGTACCTAGGGGTAACAAACTCAAAAATAACATATTATTCTATACTCAATCTTGATCTAGTGCATGAAAATGGAATTTCTACACACTTGGTTTGACTTTAAAGTGATATTATTTCATAAATTTACAAGCTCATTATGAACCATTATTAAGGGAACAAAATGACAATTAGATTTTATATTAGGAAATATATCATGTATAAGTTAGATTTAAGCCTATAAATTCAAAGGTTAAGGAATATATTTCCTTTATTAGTTATCCATTTAACATTTATAGTTTCTCTTTTAATTTTTTTAATAATTTAAAAATTATCATACCTCATATTACCTTTATTATAGTTAATGGTATAAATAGGAGGAACAGAGTCAACAACCAATATGTGAGTAAATGTGATGACTAACCAAATGAGATGTCTAACCCAATGAGAGAAAGACTCATAAACTTCATGAATAAAATTTATCAATTTACTGTATTTTTAAAATTAAACCTGAATCAGGAGTAATTACCAAATATTCCTAAGAAATATAAAATTTCAATTGATACCTTTATAAAAAAAATGCCTCTTAAATTCAGTGGATCTTCTGATCAATTATTCATGAAACACTGGATCAAGTCCACTAAAAATATATTATCCTTCCTTCGGTTCTATGATCAAGAGATGGTTGTGTTGGCTATATATTTTATGCATGGAGAAGCTGAAAAAAATACAAATCTTGAGGAAGAGATCAAAGTGATGGAGTGAAATGAATTCCAAAGAGTATTTTTTGATAAATATTTTTCTCGCACTCTCTGAATAAAAATGGAGAGGGACTTCCTTAGCCTCAAGAAAAAGGATGAAGAATTAATTAGGTCATACAAGTCAAACTTTATAATAATTTCATGATATTCCTATAATATTTTCATTACCACCGAATATAAATTTGATCACTTATTTGGTGGGTGAAAATATAATCTATGAAAATCCCTAGTGATTTGGGACTTTGATAGCTATGAGGAAATTTTCTGATATTCTCTCAATGTTGAAATGGAGATTAGTTAATATCAAGGGTCTCATAGAGATAAGAGTGGATTTTAATCCTAATTGTGCAATCGATAAATCTTTCAGTGGAAATAAATTTTAACATATCACTTGTCAAAACTGTGGGAAGAAGCACCCCAAAAATTACCTGAAGGGGATGAGGAAATGACTTGGGTGTAGGAAGTAAGGGAATTTAACAAGTGATATCTGATGGGAGGAACCCACCAATGTGATATAAGAGAGGAATTTTTTGATGAACCCTATACCTATTGTCTAATGTTTCAACTATAAGGAACATGGACATTGTATGAACCAATTCACTAAGATAAGGGTTTTCAATGATAACTGATGACAAGAACCTCCAAGGCCGAGAGAGAAAGGGAAGGTATATGCAATCACAATTTCTTGTGTGGATCTTGAAAACAAAGTGTTGATAATTGCACTAGTTATTTATTCAAGAATAGTAAATGTATTTTTTATCTTGGTTCTATGCATTATTTTGTATATTATAAGTTTATTAGAACTATTAAAACACCACCACAAATCATTGAATTGGAGATATTAGTGAAAATATAAAATGGTGGAATTGTTTCATCTTAAGTAAATAACTCCTCCCCTATCCAAATTTGTGGGATAAACATCCCATCAAACCTTGTGATACTCTCTTTAGTGGAATTTAATGCAATTATTCATATGGATTTACTTTCCTTATATATATCCAACATAAATTTTGGAGATAATGAAATCACCCTCTATATCGAAAATCACGCACTGATTCTATAAATGTGTGAGGAAGAGGATGAATCATATTTGGTATCATCGTCTCAATCATGGATATTATTTCCTTATAATAAAATTTATCTTCTTCAAATGATTGAGAATATTTAAAAGATCATCCTTGATGAAATTCCCATTATGAGGGGATACACTAGAATGTTTCTCGAAGAATTACCTAGTCTCCATCCATTCCAAGCGGTAGAATTCTCAATTGAAATTATAACTGGGGATTTTCGAATATAAAATACTCCATATAGATTGGACATTTTTTAACTCTAGTAACTAAAGAAATAGCTATAGTAAAATATGGATAAAAGGTTTATGCACCCAAGTTCCTCATCATGGGGTGAACTGGTCCTCTTAGTTAAGAATAAGGATTCATCAATGTGCCTCCACATTGATTATTGTGAGCTCAAAAAGATCATGATAAAGAAAAAGTATCCATTTCCATGGATATATGACTTGTTCGATTATCTATTTGGATAACAATATTTCCCTAATATAGATCTCTGGTTATGATATTATTAAGTAAAGGTGAAGGAGGATATGCCCAATACTTCTTTTCATATAAGTTACGGGCATTACAAGTTCATAGTGATTCCATTTTGACACAATAAATCTCCATAAATCATCATGGAACTGATGAACAGACTCTTTATAGATTACCTAGAAAACATGTGGTAATATTTATAGAATATATTCTTATCTACTCTAAAATCAAGGAGGAACATTAGGAGAATTTGAATAATGTACTGAGGACCTTTAAGAGAGAGAATATGTATTCAAATTATAGTGAATGTGAGTTCTAGTTAGAATATGTAACATTCCTAGGGAATATCATCACCAGAAAAGGGATATATGTGGATCCTTCAAAAATAGATACAATTGAAATGTGGCCTAAACCAGCCTATGTGATGGAAATACATAGTTTATTTGAGTAAGCTGGGTATTATTTTTGATTTTTTAGAAACTTATCATGATTTTAAAAACCCCATAACTAAGATAACTTGAAATTAATTCATGTTTTTGTACAATAATTAATTTTATAAAATTTTTAAAGAGATAAATAAGAGGCTAATCACTAAACTTGTTCTCACATTACCCACTAATGGGGAAGGATTTGGGGTCTACAGTGATACATATAAAAAGGGATTAGGTTGTGTTATCATGAAAAAAGATTATAGCTTATTCTACCCATCAACTAAAGATCCATGAGTAGAACTACACAAATCATGATCTAAAATTGGAAATGATGATCTTCACATTAAACATTTTGTGGAATTATCTCTATTGGGAAAAGTGTGACATATACATGGACCATAAAAGCCTAAAATATATATTCAAACAAAAATATCTCAATATGATCCAATATATGTGGTTAGAGATAATCAATTATTATGATTTTTCAATCCGTTTCTATCCTATGAAAGAAAACAATGTGGCAGATGATTTGAGTAGAAAGAATCCCACAACTCTATCCATGATGAGAATTGTAAGGGATCCAATCTTATTGGAAATAAAAATGACGGTTATGGGAATAATAAAAGGATCTTAATCCTACATTTTTCAAAAAAATTATCAACCATATATTCTTGAGATGATTAAGGAGTCTCAGAAAGATTATGAGTTTCTATAGAATAAGGTAGTGAATATTCTGGAGTTCAACTTTTTTTAAGTTGGAGTTATAATGTTTGGAACCCAAATATGTTTCCCATAAAAACTAGAACTGAAGTGGTAACTTTTAGATGATATTTATATCTTGTCCTTCTATATTAATCTAGGAAGCAATAAGATGTATAGGGATTTGGTGAAAAACTTTTGGTGGGATAATATGAAGAGGGATATTGCAGAGTTCATGTCTTGATGCTTGGTATGCCAACAAGTTAAAGATGAGTGAATAATTCTAAGGGAATCATGAAACCATTGACTATACCGGTATGGAAATGGAAAAAAATAACCATATATTTCATCATAGGACTCCCTATCACATCTAAATTCAATAACGGAATCTATTTGGTAGTCCTTCATTTTACCAAGTCAACGATTTTCATTACTATTAAGGAAGATTTTTCTATTGACCGACTGACCAAGATATACATAAGAGAAGTGGTAAGACTACATAGAGTGACACTTTTTATTATATTTGATCAAGATCTAAGGTTTACCTTAATGTTATGGAGAATCCTTCAGCAATAGTTTAATAAAGAACTGAGCTAAAGCACTACTTATCACCCTCGGATGGATGGCCAGCCTAAAGGGAGCATTCAAACTCTTAATTATATGTAGAGATAATTTTCAAAGTATTTACAAAGATTTTGGGATCAATACCTTCCCCTAATAGAGTTATCATATAACTAAAGTTTCCATTCTAGTATTTAAATGGAACCTGTTGAGGTTTTTTATGGGAAGAGGTGTTAGACATTGACATGATGGGATGAAGTTGGAGAGTGAAAGCTGATAGCACATGATCTTATCCAATAAATTACATATAAGGTTAAAACCTTTTCTAATTATATAAAATCTGGAAAAAAAAATTAAATAGAAAAGCTATGAAAACAAACATAAATGAGACCTGGAGTTTTAGTTCTGTGATAAAGTGTTCCTTTGTATATCTCCATGGAAGAAATTCATGAGGTTTGGGAAGAAGGGAAAGCTTAGTCCTAAATACATTGGCCCTATGAGATCCTTCATCACACCAGAGTGATGGCCTATCGACTAGAACTCTCACCTAAACTATCTTAATTACTTGATGTGTTACATGTACCTCTATTAATAAAGTAAATACTAGACCCCTAACATGTAATGAATTTAGAGGTGGTTCCATTAGAGAATGATAGTCCATGCGTGGAGTAGCTAGTGAGGATCTTAGATCATAGAGACAAAGTTCTATGGAATAAGAAAACTCACCCGATCAAAGTGTTGAATTGGAACTACAAGTTTGAGGAAGTGACTTGGGAATCAAAAGAGGTGATGAAACATAAGTAGCCTAATTTATTTTAGTGTAAAAAATGAAAATTTCAAGGGTAAAATTTCTAAATGAGGGAATAATTTAACAAACTGAAATTTTATAAAATAAATTCCTTCAATTTGAATGAACAAATGAATTGTTAAGTAACATAGATATAAAAAAACATGCACTACTTTGATTATTTTTGAATATTATATCTTATAAAATTAAAAATACCATTAATCATCATAACTATTGATAATATAGATGTTTAAGAGTGATCATATTATTATTATAAATTAAGGGTTATGATAAATTCAATTGATATAGACAAAATAAGTGATAGCCTCGATAAGTAAGATCATACCCTATGAATCCCATTTATTATATTTTTAGAGAGAGATAGAATATGTGGGATTTTTCCTTGACTAAGAAAAAGTTGATATTTAACAACTAAAGCATGAGAGAAACCATTTATAATAGAATTTCATGCTTATCGAGATCACGACCCAAACCATGTTCCTCAAACCACCCCTGAAAACCTCATCATCGTGCACCTTACCATTTGGGAATTCTCTAGTATAATAAAGATTTATATATCTTGAACCTAACAATATGAATTTTTATATATTCTTTTTTAATTATTATATTCTTTCCTTATTTTTTACTTTATAATTGATTATAAATGATAAAAATTTGATTTTGATACGATAAAAAATAATTTATATTTTGTGTAATATATAGTTTCAATCAAAACACTCCTTTTGAGTAAGTAAATAATTTTGAAATAAATTATATTTTAAAAAAAAATATTGTTATTAAAAAATATATATATATATTAAATAAAAATTATGATATAATTTTAGGAAGTGAAAATGAAATTTTTATAAGGGTCAGAAAACTATATTGTAAAAAACTAGTATTTTTCAATAAATGAGGATTTTGATTTAAAAGTGAATTTTATAATATTTATATAATTATTTTTGATAAAATAAATATTATTTATGGATTTTCTATTTTAAGATTATCCAATGGTGAAATTTGCATACTTTTCTGAGACAGTCGAAATTTCGAATAAAAATTAAATACGGTATAAATATACAATGTGTATAATGACATTATAATGAACCAAAAGTGATGTAATATATTCCATAAATTATATAAATGATGAAATATATATTTTAAATTTAAAATATTTTGTTTTAAGCTTACTTGAATAATTTTATAAACCCTTAATGAATCCTCTAAAACCTATACTATATTTTAAGGTTTTAAAATCATTTCTTTATGAGCATGACTCACTTCTACATCACCAAGGGTATTATTTTAATGTGACCAGTTCATGGCCTTATAAAATAATTAAACCCACTCATATTTTAAATAATACATGTGAAAAAACCATCAAAAGTTTTGTGGTTATGATTACCTTATTATATAGAGTCCAAAACCTAAGTTTAGGAAATAATAAACAAATCTCCTCTCTTTTCCTATATAAACCCACCTAATATACCATTTATCTTTACTAAAAAAATTGAACATGAAATTAAATTTTCCCTTTCTTATATAGATCCCTCCAAAGGTTCCCCAAGCTCTCAATAATCTCCTCCCAAACTTTTGGAATCACCCTCTTAAGGTAAGGGATTTCTCTCTCTCTTATTTTCTATTCAAGAATCTTATTTGTATTTAGCCTCTTGAATCTTAATTGATTATTTTTTCATGCCTTTATAAATTTTTTTACTATAAAATTTATTTTCTATGAATAAAAAATCATTTATCCTCTCTCGTTATAACATTTTCCTAATTCATTACTATGCTGAAGTAAGGGATCCTCTCCTTCTAATCTTTATTCCAGAATCTTCTTTATGTTATGAACTTTTTTCCATTTTTTGTTGATAGGATATGATTTTATGAATCCCTATTATAGAACTTATGATATAAAATGGAATGTATACCCCTTTCACTCTCATTAATCCCTCCCAAGATACTATATGAACCCTCATTATGATGCTAAAATTATCTTGTGATTTTTCCATGCCAAACATTTGTTTAGTGAATACCCATATTCATTTCCACTCAAGTGTATTCACCTAGATGAAATAGTTATTATTTGATTAGAGATTTATATTTATCTAACCTAAACTCTTTAATTTTGGGGTTAAAACAGATAAAATATATCCTTATGTTTTATAATCTATGTGGCGCACTTATGCATGTACAAGATATGAAAGTGTTGGGTGAGCTCAGAATTATATAGCACTCCAATAAGATTACAACATTCAACAATCTGGTATCAGTTCAAAAATGATCTACTTAGTGCATAAAATATTTATTCAACTAAATCAAACTGCTCTTTCAATATTATTTCATGCAAGAATGATCATACACAAACTCAATACACTAAAAACTCAAAAATGAAGTCTTCTGATATTCTTACAGGATTTAGTCTCAAGTTAGTTTATTTAAAAACACTTCATGCATAATCATGGTTCAGGTGTTATGAATAAACCTTTGCACATAAATTTTTTCATATTATTTTATGTTCTCTTTTAATTTTTCCTCAATGTATATTCATGCTAACATACATGCTCTACCATTATTCACTTGATTTTGTTTTTGTTTTTCTCCATAAGTGCTTATGCATATGCATCTATATATACACATGGCCAATATTCTCCCCACTTCATTCACTTCCCTTCACACAAACTAGTATAAATGCTTTATATATATTGTGTAAGCTCTTCAAACCTATTTTATGCTCAATTTTATCCTTCTTGCATGTAACAGTATGCTTTTCGAGATACAATGTGAATGTGTACAATTTGCGGTGTATTTAAAGATTTCATGAAAACATTAAGGGCTTCATGTAACCAATTCATTGTGAGTCTCTTCAGGTGTGATAAACACAAGTTTAAGGCTCTCAGATCACTTTTCATTCACATGATAGTATTGCTGAAGTTCTTATTCTTCACATAAGGTTTTTTACACGTAATAGTATCTTCATTAAACATAGTGGGGGTAAGAACTCAAACACTGGTTTGTGGTTCCTCTTATTTAAACTATATATGAGTACATAAATACCTCTTCATATATCCTAGGAGTCCCATGAAACTTTTTTCTTCATCATTTAATTGAAATCCATATAATTCTCTATTTTAGAAAAACAAGTGCTCCTAAGAAGATAAAAAAGAGGAAACAACTCTTCTGACTTGGATGCTCAAATATTTATAGGATGTACCACTACCTTGAACGGATAATATTCACTCACTCTTCCTCTCACAAAATATGACCTATCGATTTAAATATTTTAATATCACATAAGATCTCATCATTCAAAATCAAAATTTTAATCTTTACTTGATGGTGAGTTTTAAGGTGTCTCTTCTTTCACGAAAACACATCTCGTGTATATGAAAATAATCTTATGCTCCATAATTTTAAACATGAAATCATTCATGAATTCACACTTCATTATAAATTTTTTTTCAATTAGAATAATAATCTTCATATTAATCATGAAAAATAAGTTTCATGACACTAAGATCATTTTCAGATGTCCAAGTTGATCAAATGGAAAACAACAACTTGTCTAGATATTCAGTTATCTCAGCATAAATAAATTCTAGTGCATGAAAAACCATAGGTTTCTAAAAGTAGAAGACAATTATGTTGTTTTATTGGATGAAACAAATTTCTTATATTGAAAAAATGTTTTATGTCTGAGACCTTTAATGTGGAGTAACAGTGTCTCCTACACATGTTTCCCACATTGAAACTCTACACAGCTAGGCAGTGGTATATCAATGATCCTATTCTCTCTTCATGCTTGAGGAAACACTTGGGTAGGCACCTAAATACACATAAAACACATAAATTTGGTGTGGCCAACATGATCTCCCCCCCACACACTCAACCAAGCACACCCTACAGGCGTGCTATGTACTCACTCACACATAATCTTTTCTATGAAGGCACTTTCCACCTCTAGCCTCCATGTTGTTTCTATGATCTGGTTCTCCTATGTGGTTGATGTCTTCTTCGATAATTTTTTTGATGATATAGATCCTTATTTGGCTTGGATAGCCCAATTTTTTAGTAAACTTCCAATAAAAGATTAATCCAAATATTCAACATAAAATTACATAGCCAACTTCTCAACAAAACCTCATGCATTTATAATGCATGGTCACCTTCTTCTTTCCTCATTTAAAAAATAATTCTTTACAACCTTCAATAAAATTCCTCATGCGATAATATTTCATGGTCATCATCAATTCCAATTATTCTCCTTTTGAAATATAATTTTCAAAGAACTCTCCAACATCAAATAATCCTTCTTCATATCTTCATAATTGTTGTAAATAGTGTGTCATGTCAAATAACCTAAAGACACATGTATTCTAAACTTTATAACAATTTAATAATCATTGGAATTATAAACTCAAATTATTAAAAATATGTTTATTGAAATATAAAGACTTGAGAAATTCTCCTCCTTTCTTCTTCATTCAATCATCCAATCTATTCTTCATATCAATCTTGAATAACTTGGTTTCTCCACTTTCAAGGACTTATTTATTTCTAACTACTTCAACATATTAACATCAATAAAATATTCCTATTTTATTAATAACCATTGACATCCAATATCAACCATTTACAATAATACAACTCATACACAAAGTGGTCTCTTAAATCTCTCCATTTGTATTTTTTGTAAATACATTCAAAGTTTATTTCAAATGAATATTTATATATGTGAATCTCTCTTTTCTTACTCTCCCCTTTACTTTTCCAAAATTTAATTTTAATTTCTATTAACCTTATTGACAAGAAATACAAAGTTCTTGGGGAAAGGGTATCAGTACATACTTAAGAAATGTATCATCCTTCATTTCATTATAGTTCTACATGATCCATACTCATTGTAGAAAATAATAGGATTTTATTTAGACAACAATGATGTCCATTACCAAATTATCATTATACCACATGAAATTATATCTCATATACTTGTCTTTATGGGTTGATTACTTTTATTCTAGGATAAAGATACTAAATGAGGTATGTAAATGTTTTAATAAAAAACAACCTAAAACTCCTAAACTAACTTCAAAAAACATATAAAAACATCCAAGTGCGACAAGAAGGATAAGTTGACTCAGGTAACTTCTATTCTTATAATTTTATTATCTCGTTTATTAATTCAATTACCCCCCCCCCTATGTTAATTTTATTTCTTTATAACCGAGGATGATAGATTATGAAAAATATATATTTTCCAATGACATGATCTTCATGCAATTTCCAAAATAATCAAATTTTATACCAATTGAAATTATGATTCTAGAATCTTCTCTATCTCTATTCATTTTTATCCCCCTAAAAACACTTTAAAAATCTTAATAATGGTGAATCTATTCAAGAATAGATTTAAAGATGTTCTAATATAGAGAATACAATATAATGGATCTCTAACTAGTGATTGTCTAGATTTTAAAATATCTACAACTTCACCAAGAATAATATTCTTCAATACTTGTTATTCAAAATAACAAATATAACATCAATCCAATATTATATCTTTTTAATCCTTGTTGTCTATAATATGAAATCACATTATTCACCTTCATAAAAGATGATCCTCTATCATATTTTTATTTGAATACCAATTGTGGAATCATTCTAGGATGGTTAATTCTTTAGTTTTTCTATCTAGAATTGATAACACTCACTACTTCTCATGTTCTCTCCCAGATAACTTTCTTCACCTTCAATTCCTTGAATTATGGACACAAATAAAATATAAAAATATTAAGGTAATAAAGTATATATTCCTTTCTTCATCAATGTGAATAATAAGGTTGAGATGGTTTTCTCAACCAAGTTTCTCCATATCCTTAACTATTCATATTTTCACATATGATCTTCAATTATAATTGAGTTTGTGTGGATATTGTCACATCTTCAATTTATTTGTGTGTGAGCCTTATTTATTCAATAGATTTTAAATCACTTATATCACCTAGTGAAATTTTCATCTTCTTAAATAATTATTCTTATAATGAAATAATTATATGATAGTTTATCACAATGTGACCATCCATGTTTCACCTCACACGTAGATCTTCTTTTTCATCATGTGGAATCTTTTATTTCTCTTTTTCACTACCCTTGGCTTGTGATTTTTCAATTTTACTCATTATTTATAAATATTCCATCCATATTAGTAACATATCATTAGGAACATTCGTAGTAAGTTTTTATCTTTAATATGTCTTCTTTTGAGTGTCATCCATCTAAGTAGTTCTTTTAGATTGTGCATTATTCATCAACTTCTTGGATTTATAATCTAAGGTCTTATATTCTTTCCTTCTTGGAGTCTTCTTTGGAAAATATTTTCTTTCAAAATTCTCCTACATAATTCCCAAGGTTACATCTTCTTTTTTAGCCAACTTCTGTGGTATATTATTATCATCTTTTTTAGATACATGTCAAGATGAACATGTACCATTCTTGTGACCACTATCATTTCATATATCATAGATGCTTCAAATATTTTCAAAAAAATTGAAGTATATAGATTTTTTCAGACCTAGGGATATTTCTTCTTCATCTCTGAATTTCTCCCCCTTGACATGGGATTCCTTTATGATTTTTCATTAAACGGATTGTACCAACAATATAATGCATAATTCCTAAATTTGTTACATTACCAACACTAACTTGCAAACCTTGACCTTTTATTTCTTCTGTATAAAGCTTTTGGGTCTTCTTTATAGATGTTTTGGTTATATGTGGGGAACCATATTCCAGACAATTTTTTATATACACCCTAGTCATGGTGGTAGGATTTTTATCTCCATTATTTATCCATACTTGTTTAGATTTGGTTTTCAAACCTACATTATTTATGAAAAAAATAGAAACATTATTGTAAGATAGTATGGATGGTACCTTTTTTCTTAAATTATTTAGATAGATCATTGAATGAAGTCATGATCTTCTTATCACATGTTGGATGTCTTTTAACATTAGAATCCTCTAGTGATAATTGAGTAGCAATAGAAAATGTATCCTTCTTTTTAGAAGTCTCAATATGTATCTTATCAAGATTTTCCAACAAAATTTCCAATTCAAGACATCTCATATTGAGTGTTTTTATGATATTTAATTATAAACACATAATCTTCAAAAACATTATTAATTATTTCAAATTCCTCTTTATTCATCTAAACTTTTTTTGTTACAAAGAGTCATGTTCTTTGATCTTCTTGAATTTTTATTCCAATTATAAATCCAAAATGTCAATGTTTTTTTCAATTTCTATTTAAGTGCATAGATAATTTCTACCAGAAACTTTTTGGTACCCTCATTATTATCAACTTTTTTTAGACAATTTGAGGTACTTATTTCAAGCACCCTCTTTGTTTCTTCAAGGATCCAAATATCTAGAGAAATTTAAACATTATTGAATCTTTCCTTGTAAAGCCTTCTCCAAATAATCTATTTCTTCCTTATATCTGGGTGATATCATCCTGCATGCATTGAAACACCTTAAAATAATAGATATTATATCCTTGGGAATGAAAAATAGAATATCTCTTAATCCATCAACTGATATATCTTGTGTTTTAAATTGATCATCACCACTAATTATTCTAGGATATTCTTCTTGATGATAGTTTATACAATAGTTTTCACATATCTCATAATCACTTTCCATTATTGATCCCCTTAAGGTGGTAATGTTTTATTTTCTTTGGTGGAAACCTGAGCCACCTACCTTTACTTTCCAGGCCTTATATGTATTCATTATTTCTAAGGAAAGGAGATAATGATGCATTCTATTCGTTATATATGAGGGATATCTTATTAAAATTTATTTTATCTTTATTTCTCTGGTATATCATGGTCTTGGTAGATATATAATTCTGCTCTGAGATAATTAAACCTTCACCAAAACTACAATTCATTTTTAACATGTGAAATAAACTAAAATTTTCAAAAGAGAATAGTTATAATAGTATAAAATCTATTATATGTGAACCTAGATCTAATACTAATTGAGAGGACCACTTTGGGATATAGTAAACACTTAGAGGGGGGAAATCAATGTTGGGAAATTTTTAACTAATTATAACTTTTATCCCATTACCTATTATGTATTAGGAATATGATTGTCCTATTCTATTTTTATTATCACATGTAAGTATATGACATAAGTGAATGATAGCACACAATGTTTTTAAAAGGTTCACTATTCAATAAGAGTTTAGAGTCCTTGGTATGATATGGAAATAATCCTTTAAATGTGGTTATTATAAGAAGGTAATAACCATTCACTTTCATTTCACTCTAATCGAATATCTGTGAAAGTTTTTTAGCTCCTATTTTGTTATTTATACTTCCATTGAAGATAGTATTCTCCTTGTTAAAGGTTATTTATAACACTAATAAATTCTTCCACCTGTTGAGACTTATTATATATTTCTTAATGCTTATTTTTTTCTTTAACATACTTTTTCTTCCTTTATTACTTGCACAAAAGCAGGTAATAAAATCTTCTTTTTTATCATTGGTGAAAAGGTAAAGTTGAACTTCTTATTCTTATGAATTCAGTCACAATAATATGAATATATTATGGAATAATAATATTAGAATTCTTCTTTGACTCAAATGATAATTAGAAGATATTAATTAGATAACCAAATCTTCTTCTCTTCTTATTATTATTAAGTACCAATATATATTTATAGAAATCTCCTATTTTTATTTCTTATTCAGTGAAAAAAATACTACATTAAATATTATTATTTTAGTCTAGAATCACAAACCGATTTTTTTATTATTTAAACAATGAAATATCATCTTGGAATCGTTATAATTTGTTGAATATGCATGCGCCACCATTGTTCACTTCCTCCTATTTTGGTTTTTCTCCATAATTGCTTATGTATATTGGTATATATGTATGTATGTATGTATTTATGTATGTATTAATGCACTATATTCTCCCCACTTATTTCACTTCCCTTCACACAAACCAGTATTTGTGCTCAATATATATTTTCTAAGATCTTCATGCATACTGTATGCTCAAACTTATCCTTCTTTCACATAATAGTATATTTTTTAAGATATAGTGTGAATGTATCTAGTTTTTAGTGTCTTTAAAGATTTCATGTAGACATAAAGGGAATTATGAAACGAGCTCTTTACAAGGGTCTTTAAGTGTGATAAAAACAAGTTTAAGGATCACATATCACTTATCATTTATGTAATATTATCTTAGGAAGTATTATTCTTCACGTAATTTTTTATATGTGGAGCAGTATATTCATGAAATACAGTGGTATTAAGAACTCAAACATTAGTTTTTGGTTCTTCTTCTTCATTATAAATATGAGCATGGAACTCCCCTCCTCACACAGCCTAAGAGGCTTTCAAAAATCACTCCTTACTCATGTAATGAAAAGTCTAAGAATGCTCTATTTTAGAAACACAAGAGATCCCAAGGAGATATGTGAGTGACAGAAACTCTCTCGGCTTGGATTCTCATATATGTATAGGCATTACCACTACCTTTTATCTCTAAGATTCACTTACTCATCCTCCCGCAAAATATGTTGTGTTGATTCAAATATTTTAATATCACCGAATATCTCATCATTAAAATACTCTTCACATGGGTTTCCTTATTTTTAATAATAACTTGATGTAAAGTTTTATGGAATATCTTTTTTCATGATGACTCATATAATATATATGAAAATAATATTATGCTACATAATTTTAGACATTAACTCATCTATGCCCACAAACAGCCTTCTATAACTGTGTTTTTCATTTGTATGAACCATCTTCATACTAATCATGCAAATGAAGTTTCATGATACTTTGATCATTTTTAGATGTCTAGGTCGATCAAATGGAAAACAATATCTTAGATGAATCTTTATTCATCTCAGCATGAATAAATTCCAATGTATGAAAAACCTCGGGTTTCCAAAGGTAGAAGACGATAACATGGTTTGATCAAACATCCTAGACTGATTCCATCATATGGTTGTGTTATGTTTGAGAACTTTAATGAACAAGATATAGTGTCTGTTCTACATGCATCCCATAATGAAACTAACTCTGGCTAGGCAGGTTTATATCAAAGATCCCATTCTCAATACCTACTTGATCTGGTACTAGGGCCAGCACCCAAATGCACATAACACACATAAATGGGGAATGGTCGACATGATTTCCCCCACACATGATTCACCAAGCACACCCTATAGGTGTGTTACACACTCAATCACACACAAACCTATCTATACAGGTGATCTCCACCTCTTCCCTCTATGTTCTCTCTATGAAAAAATTATCCCATGTAGTTGAGGTCTCCTCTAATAATTCAGTTGATGAGATGGCTTGTTAGTTGGCTTGGTTGACCCAATTATTTAGTAAACTTCCCAAGAAGATTAATCCAAATCTTCAAAATAAAATTCCATAACCAACCTATCAATAAAACCTCTTGTATTTACAATTCATGGTCTTCAACTTTCCTCAAGTAAAAAATAATTTTCCATGGCCTTTAATAAAATTCCACATGCAATAATATTACATGGCCTTCATCAACTCCTATTCTTCTCATTTTGAAATATAAATCCCAAATAACTATTCAACATCAAATTATCCTTCTTCACATCTTCCTCACTATTTCAAATAGTGTTTCATGTCAAAGAACCTAATAAAACATGTCTTCTGAAGTTAATACTAGTTCAAAAATTGTGATACCTATAAACTAAAACACTTCAAAATATGTTTCTTGAAACGTTAAAAATTCAGAACTTTTATTCCTTTATTTTTCATTCAATCATCCAAGATATTGTTAATATCAGGCTTGAATATCTTGGATACTCCACTTCTAGTAACTTCTTTCTTTCTAACTCCTTCAATATATTAACATCAACAAAATATTCCAATTTCATTAACAACCATTCAAAACCAATAACAACCATTAATAATAAATAACAATCATACAAAAAGTGGGATCTATAGTGCGAGTGAGGTTATCCTAAGTACACTATGTCATGTTGTCTTGGCAGTTAGCTTTGACTTATGTTTATGATTCCATGCTTCAAGTTGTTTCCAAATTTATATGTTTCCTTTATGATATTGTGTTATATCATGACTTAGTATTCAAGATTATGATTCCCACCTCCTTTTGTTACTTTCATATGCATCTTGGATCACATGTACTACTTTACCTTATGTCATTCTTTATTTATTCCCTTATTGGACTTTATAGCTCACCCCTTTCTTATGGACATCCCCAAGATATCCCATGCCTTTTTAGAAGAGCAATAGAATTTTAAGGTCATGTTAAGAAATTTTCCAATAATTTCATTGTATCCATGTATCAATTTTATGTGTTATGTGCCTAATTTCCCAAATAAAGTAGTATTCACTACCTTTTGGGATTGTATTATGTGTGGATTTATTTAATAAATCATGAAATAAATTGTATCAAAGATATGGATTTTAATATTGATATTTTGAAACCAGTTTTGGATTACCTTTATTTAACTAATAATATCCAGGTATAGGATCCTTCTGGTGATGATTCACATGTGTTACTTTAATCTCTGAGCCACGCCAATTGATTAATGGGTGTTAGTGTGGTGAATAAATTTTCTTGTATTTACTGACTTGATCACTTCATGATCCTTCAATCATGAATGAATACTTCTTGTTATTTAGAGGGGGGAGGATGAATTCAAGGGAGAATTATATCCTATTCAATGGTTCTCTATTCTCGATTAACCCTACACAATAGACATAAATATCTATTTACAGTGCAAGATTTTAGGTTAAAATATTATTTAATTGTGTATTAGCCCTTAAATAATATAATAATCATTAACAAACCCCATTCCAAATAAAAATAATAATATTATTATTTTATGGTGCATGCTGAATTGCACATTAACAAATATTATTTTACTGGATTGTAAATTAATATTTATCACCAGACACAGTCTTGATCTGTTCAAAGTCCTCAAAATTTATCGAATTCTTGAATAAATATTTAATGAAATATTTCATTAATAAATAAATTTTTTGAACTATAAATATTGAATAAAATTATTCCTCATTATTGAGAATACTATTTTTTTCATTAATTAAATTCAAATATAATTTAACTGAGATCAACTGAAACACTTAGCGTGTCGCCCTCTGGGATTCTTTCTCATTAGCATTAGGAAGGTTTGCCTAAATTCCAAGACAAATATCTAGAAATGGGTTAAGGAACCCAAGAGAACAAACTTAATGTTACTACATTGATAACTACATATGAATTCTCACTGTATAATATAATCCCTTTATCAAAATATATCATCAAGAAAGTTTCATATCTGTATCATCTACCTGTATGCTCAATACGTCTTTCTTTGACTATCTAAAATAGACACGTAATTACACCATGAACATGGAATTTATGGAGACAATTATATTCCAATAAAAGGGATGAGATATAAACTTCCATAAATATGGAAGGTACAAATCCTTTCTCAGCATATTCACTAATAACACATCACTCGTGACGCACCCAACGTATCCAACTTCATCATGAACTATATCATCATGGTTTATGAATACATCAAAGTGTGTGAGTCATAATATTCATTAAAAATAATCTTAAATTCTATGGATCATTACACACGCTCACAGATAGGAATATTTGATAACATCAAAACATGTGTAATTCCTTATGGTGGGTCTGTTCTCATAATCTTCCATTTTATAGATTATCAAGTGAGAACTCCATGAGAAGAAGTATCATCTACTTATGAGTACTTGTGCCTAACAGTCTATGTAATATGTTCCCTTTCATAACATTTTATCCTACCACATAACTATATTAAATAATATCATCATGGAACTTCAATTTCCTCCTCATAGTGGAGAACTATTATAAATTTATTAGTGTGACAGATACCCTAGGACAATATTACATTAAATTCATAAAGAACAATGAAAAATATATAATGAGTCTTTTTAATTAATATTTAAATAATAGAACATACAAGTTACCAAAGTACAAAAAATTGGTCCTAGGAAATCAACTCCAATAATGGGGAGGCACTCTTGAGGCCATGCATACAATTGGATTTAGTTACTTCTGAGTGAACCGAGTATAGGATGTTACACCATCATGGTGAACCATGCTCCCATATGTACAGTTGAGATAGCCTACTAGATAGGTTGGAGATTTCCTATTTTTTAATAAAGGCCTACCAAATAAATAATTAGTAAAAACTAAGTATAATAATTCATAGTACCAATCCAATCTTAAATGTGATAGTACCGAGGTGTGTAGTAAAAGATGGTGGTCTGAGGATTTAAAATTTTTCATCTTCAAAGTGATGAAACTTCGTCTTATCCAGAAATCTGAGCACTAGTTGTGGTTTGAGGATCTCAAATTTATTTAATAAGGACAAAAATAAATAAACAATTACCTCATTTTATTCATTGGTGCGTTCAACTGCAACTAGTTACCGACAATCAATGCTCAAAGGATCTGAATATGAACCCCTCTAGATCATCCACACATGCTTCAAGAATATATATAGACACTATTCTTTGATTTATAAGTTCTATCATGGATCTCTGATGATTCCGTCGACATCACGATGGTCACCTCGATCATGTAGCTTCGATCCGTCAAAGGTGTTCTTGGATTGATCGCTCGAAGAGAGGCTTTTACTCTCTAGGAAGTGGGAGGAGATATTAACACCAATTCCATTGGAATTAATATTCCTTAAAAGAGATTCTCTTTCTTTATTATATATTGAGAGGCTCAGATACTCAGAAAGGGCTCCCCAGCCCTCAGAAATAAAACACCCAATAAATAAGTAGTAAATGACACATGATAATAAAATAACTACATAATATTGTCATTAATTTTTTTATCACATACTTTTAATATATAATAAATATATTATGTGATAAACCTTGGTCATTAACTCGACTCATAATTCCTACTAATATTAAACAAACCTTGAATATAAAAAAATATTCATTTGTATAATATTTTTTCATGTATTTATTAAATACCTTGTAAATACTTTAAATAAATAAATTCAACCCAATTACTATATACTCAAATAATAATGAATTTATTTATTATTAAGTTATTGATAACTTTCACAACTCTCAGATCCTATAGTGGGTCCCACAATTTCCAATATACATATTCACCAGAATATGGAAGATTCTTGAATATGCTATTGTTAGTGAACCTCTAGGACCTTATCTCAATAGTAGTGAAAAATATTCACATACCAAGAGAAAAGTATAGAAAACCATAAAGGTCACTAAAGAGGTAAATAATATTCATAGAAATGAAAACCATCCTATGAACATGCAATATGTAATATAATCTCTTTGTCTTGTCATATCTCATAAAGTAGGATGCACACTTGTGTCATCATCCATTTTTTCTTTATTATTTTTTTATCTAATTGAAAAGACTTACCTTCAACTACCTGGTCCAATGATTGATTAAGGTACTACCATCCTGATCAAATATGCTTGAAATATCACTTTCTCAACTTTTAAGTGAAAAATTCTATCTTGATCATTCAACCAATGCCATACCACCAATGACAAACCCAATACAAGCTACCTCACCAAAACTTCATTGTCAAGGTTTTTTCCTTTCATCAAAGTACTCAGTCAAATATAACCCATTGATAATAATCTCAAGTTGAAAATAAAAACACATTTCTATAGATAGGAATAACAAAGAAAACCAAAAAAGTGTGGTGTTCCTAATAGTGGGTCTATCCTCTTGATCTAGCCTACTAGAGATCATCAAGTGTGAACTTCATGATAAGAAGTTTTGATTATTATAATCCCCCAGCACCAAATATTTAAAAATCAATTGTGTCTAGTCAATATGATTTATTTAGACCATAGGAGATATATTTAATATTAATTTCATAGTATCTTAAGGTTCTCATTATAGCTTGGGAACTGCAATAACCTATTGATATGAAAAAATATCTATGGACATTAACTTCTAAATAGTGGATGTAGAAATATAAAAATTGTAATGGTAAGGGTACATCATGTATAACTCACTCTATACATGGTATGGTAATCGAAAAGTGATATTTAGTTGGGTCTAGGGAACCTACTATTATAACACTCCCACTTTCATTGGATCCAACTTTCTAACTATCCTTATTATCTCTCACATGATAAGATATTGTTTCTAATGAGTTATATATTTAGTCATGGGTCTTCCACATCTACAATGTGTGGCTATTATTCTATATATGACCACACCTTCTTGAGTAAGACTCCTCAATAGATATTATCCTCTAGTTTACACTTTTTTTCACTTTCAAAACTTGACATCTTATCTAGTACCAATAGTAAAATTATCATTATAATAAAACTTTACTTATTATGTGTGATTACAAGAATGGTAATAAATCATTACATATTTTTCACTTCTTCTTTAGCTACATCAGAAGATGCAACACACTCGGTATTTGTAGACATGGATACCACTAGCTTAAATGAGCATGTTTTTCTCATTACCTTAGCCTAACTACAATATTAGATAAAATGATCTATAGGAAGACTAGTTTTTGTCCCCTTATAATTAGTATCACTTCCTCTCAACATACTAGGTATATACCTTTTATACTTACTCAAGTAAAATTGGATAGTTCTCACTACTTCCCTTATAGTTATTTTAGAAATAATTGATATTTTCCTACCATAAATTTTATATTGGAAATATAATTTCTTATACATATCAAGGAATATGTGATTGATCCATTGTAGAAGTGTATGGAATTCAAATCACCGCATTAATCTTATCTTATACCTATACTATTGATTCAAAAGTTTCTTTATAACTTTTCCATTCCTTTTGTTTTGAAAATCAAGAACTATTTCTTGAATACTTGATTACTAATCTTTTGTGTCCAAAACATTTTTAGAATATTTTTGAAGAAAATGTATGTGTTTTACCATACTTATAAATAAGTTCTATAGTATTGATGAATTTATTCTAACCACCTTTATTATAGTTACTGTAATGATTATGGAACTGAATATAATCAAATTCATCCATTATCAATTCCATTATAAGACATCCTTTATTGTATTTCATACTGAAAGTCTTTTAATCAGATTAATATAAAAACTGATAAATATTAAATCCATATCTCATAAAAATCATCGTAATGGAATGTGAAAGGAAATCCATCATATTAACTGAAGTTTAAATTATGGATATGGAAAACCAATTTTATCATATTGGAATATTTTCTTTTACACTGTGATGGCGTATTAAACAAAATCGTACTTTCATTATGATATAGCCATTGAATTTCCATCTATCCAATTCATTATGAAAAACTCAGAGAATGTATGATCATTGGTGGAATAAGACGACCATTAGAGAGTTTCCTATAAATACCTAGTCATTTAAATAGCTTGAAGTTGTTGCTACTGATTAAATCTCACTCTCAAATTTTATGAAGTGTACAAAAAATGAACAGTTTATTCTTAGTCTCTTGTATTAATTTAGATATATTCATTCTTAAAGAAACCTTGTCTAGTTTTCTCCTTAATAAATTATTCCTTAATTGCTTTGTGTGTATGATTGTGTGAATATGATCAAGGGATTCTGAGGCTAGGAAGACAAAGACACCGATCACCGTATTGATCGAGGGATTCCAGGGATAGAATGATAGATCCTATCATTGTATTGAGGACACATAAAGATAGTGCGACAGATCCAATCATCATATTGAGGGAACATAGGGATAGTGTGAAAAATCCAATAATTGAATTGATGGCTTTCATTACTAAGGAAAGACAAGCTTTCATGTAAGTATAAAACAAGGGACCTTTATCCAAGGTTATTGGATACCCTTATCTTTGGGATAAAGGAACCCTATTCAAACTTTTTTAATTGTATCATTAAAGTTGTAAATTCTTTTTTTCATATTTGTAATTATTTTATCATAACATTTTATGAATATGATAAACACATTACTATAATTTGATTTTTTATAATTAAAATCATAAACCCTATATAATCATAATTTCTTTGATTACGATATTCTATATTGTTTACACAATGCATTGAGAATGCAATAATAGTGATTATGATTATACATTATATAAATAGAATTGTATCTATTTATGTCTTTCATACTCTAAAATAATCATATCCACTCTAAATATAATACAGTCATATTCTTTATGATTAATTTTTTTACTCTGATATTATCGTAACTAAGTCAATTGCAATACTCTGATTTATTAGGACTAAGGGCCAAGTATGAATCTGATTCTTTTACATAAAGTGGTTTGTGATTTTGTTTAGTTTAAAATATTTTAAACTAAAGTTTTTAAAACTAAAATTCACCCCCCTGCAATTAGTTCATATAATATATATTCTTTTGATCCTAATCAGTATAATTCTATATAATGATACAATAATTGGTATTAGAGAAGGATTTCATCGCTCAAATAATTGATGAATCTTTATTTCTTTATGTTTTCAATTTAATATTAATTTTTCTATAAAATTTTTTGTTTATAAATTTTTTTTACACTAACATGTATTGTGGAAAATATTTGTTTAACTATTTCTTGAAAGATGACATAATTAAATGTCGGGTCTATTGCTAATCTCAATCCCAATAGACCACCAATATTTGATGGTAATGCCTATGAGTAATGGATAGATGGAATGAAGACATTCGTAATCAACTTTGAAGTTGATAATTTTGTTACTCTCACTAGTGATTATAAGATTTCTAACAAAGAGGTTACTGAATTTACAAATCAAGAAAAGAAAGAGTATTGATTTAATTATAGAATGAGAAACACTTTATTATGTTTTATTACTATAAGTATTTACATTAATATTTATTCTTATGAAGATGCTAATATTATTTGGAAAATTTTATAGATAACACATTTTTTAACTTCAAATGATAATGAAACTAGAAGATCAATTCTTAGAGATGACTATCAAGAATTTGAATTTCCATTTGGTGAACATGATGAAAAAGGTACAAAAAAGATTTATGACAATAGTCAATAGTCTACAATGTATGGGATATAAAGGATTAGAAGATAAAATCCTTATATAAAAGATAACAGATATCATTCCCAATGAATGGGAATCTAAGAGAATACTTGTTGATGAATCAAGGGAGATAACAAATGGAACTCTTGATGGTTTATTTGGGACTATTTTACAACATGAGAATAGACTAAGAAGGGATGTAGAGAAAGAAAAGAAAAAAATGGTGGATTTTATTTTAATATTTCTTCAAATCTGATAAAAGATTATACTCCTAAAAAGGTTTTTAATTAAAAAAAGAAAAAGGGTTTTATTTCATCTGATTCAAGTGATTCTGATCACTCTGAGAATGAACTGTAAAATTTTACTTGAAGGATTAACAAGATTTTTGGTAAAAAAGACTTCCAGTGTCTTTATAAAAAAATTAATATAAATAGTAATGAAAATAAATATTCTAAAGTTACTTGTTATGATTGTAAGAAAGTGGGACATATCAGACCATATTATCCCAATTTAAAAAAGAAACATACAAAATAAATATATTCTGATAGGAATCCGAGAATGTTTTATAAGTCAAAGAATAATAAAGTTCTTAAGGAAAATGATTCTTAGAGTTCTAGTGGAGGAGACTTTTCATATGAATCTTCTAATCAAGAATGTTTTATATAGAGGAACATAGGTATTCTTTCCAAAATTCAAAATGAATATATTTTTCTAATGGACAAGGTATGTACTATTGAAAATATTAACAATTTATCTTTAAGTTAAAACTATCTAGGTTCTAATTATGAGAAAAATTATAAATTTTTCGATGAATAATTTACATTAGTAGAGGACAATACTCTTCCTTATTATGAATATGTATCTCATTTTTAAAAACTCCTTGAAAATAAAAATTACAAAGTTAGCAAGAAACATGATAAAGAAAATTCAAGGATAAATGTTTTAACAAAATAAATATCAGATATTTCAAAATATATTGATAAAGAAAATTTTGATAAAGATAATATTTCTAAAGATTTAGAAAAAGTAATTTCTAAAAATAATAATTTACAAACTAGTTTTGAAAAACAAAAATTTAAAACTATTACTAAAGAGGATAAAGATTTAGTTGTTAAATTAAAATCTAAAATTTATTTCTTTAATGAAACATTTATCAAACTTTACCTATTGAAAATAAGTTTTTGATAAGATGTATAAACAACTTTTTCCTCATGGAACTAGTATTGGAATGGGATATACCCATAATAAACTAGTTTTTAGTAACAATTTCTTTGTTCCTAAAAATGCCCCCTTTTGTACTAAATGTCAAATTAGAGGAAATTGGAAAAATAATTATTCTCTTAATAAAATTAAATCCTTAGGTTTCAAAAAATCTGATTTTTCAAAACAAATTTGGTTTCTAAAAATTTTATTTGCTGACATTTCTAGACTCAAGAAGGTTTTGGGTGCAAAAAACCTAATGTTTTTATTTTTAGGAAAACAAATTTAGTACTTACAATAAGAATAATTGGTACATGGATAGTTGGAATTCTAGACATATGACTAGACACAAATATTTCTTTGAAGATATTATCAAGATGAAAGGTGGAAAAGTTTATTTCAGAGATAATGCTCAATGAGAGATTATCGGTATAAGTAACATTGTTCTTATCAGTAATTCTTTAATTTCAAATTTTTTATTTGATAATGGTCTTAATAATAGACTTATAAGAATAATTCAATAATGTGATGAAGGTTACCTTATGAATTTTAGTATAAATAAATGTGTAGTACACTGTAAAGACCTGACACCAGTTACCTAGAGCCAATGCCTTAATTCCTTACAATGTCATGATTTCAAGAAATTTGAATCCCGAAGGAACGAATATTTTAGTAGGTTTGGAAAAAAAGATAAATACATAAGTTCAACATTATAACTTGAAAGTAAATTCAATATAGAAATTCCATTTACAACATCCATAACTCCTAGGTTAATCCCAACATTTCATTCATAAAATACCTCTTCATGTCCTGGGAAAATGAAATATAAGAAAGGGTGAGATCAAATTATTAGTAAGGGTAATAAATACAATGGAATATATCATAAATATAAACATTAGACCTAGTGAATAACTAAAAACATATACCTTTAAAAATAAACTTGAACACTTTATGGCAGGAATAAGAGCTGAAATAAATAATGTCAAAATAAAGCATAATCATGGGAATTCTACAAGTATAATAACCTCATGAACTTTCAATTTCTAGTTTCATAATAAGATAATTCATAATTTTATACATCATAATCATACCGTTAAGTCCTCGTGTCAAGACCATAAATAACCATTTTGTCAAGGCCTTGTGCCATGACAATAGTTTTCCTCATGAGACCTATAGATGAAATGAGGGGCTATAGAGGGCCCCAACCATAACTTACTAAGTTCAATGCATTACTCATATAAATGGGGATAAACATAAACAATATATACATTAATATTGAAATTAACATACGAAATATAATTAACTTTTCCTGAACATTAAGCAAAAACACTAACCATTCAGAGTAAATTGGTGAATGGTTTTAAGATAGCACATACATGGTCAAACTAATCATAAACCATTCAATTAAATATTTTGTATTATATTATAAAATATTAATCTCAATAATAAATAAGAATCAGCAAGAGTTTTGAAATAGATGAATATACTCTTATAAAATCATCGAATAATTTTTGAGATAAATACTCTTTTACTTTGAAAAGAAGAGTTCTTTTGGAAAAGTATTGGTATAAAACCAGAAGTGAAGTAAGATAAAATTTTCATAATAAAATGAGTGATTTTATAGATATAATTGTTTCTAAAAACATATTATATAGTTCCCTTAAAAATTGGTAAGAATTTTAGAAATTTCCTGGAATCGGGATTGTATTTTGGGAAAAAATTTGAAAGATCATTTTAAAACATATAAATCCCCATAAATGAAAGTAGGATTATGGTTGGTACACATATATAGAACATTAACATGGAATTTAAGATTTTTACATAAGAATAAAAAATAATTTACTTGTGTTAAGTAGATAATAATAGTAACCCGAATGAAAATGAAGGTTCAGGTAGAAAACCCTTACCTTAAGTCTGATGATGTTCTTCACTTGATCCTAGCATCCTAGATAATGAAATTAAATTCATTAATTAATATTTCCAAAACCTATTATTTATTTAATTTATTTATTATAGCCTTATTAAGTACATTCATGGCCTTTTTTATGGGTTTTAAAAGTTTAGTTTTATTGATTGGAAGTGTTTTTTCATTGGTATGCATAACTGATTTACTTATATATATATATATGTGTGTGTGTAAGGATAAACATGTGATATGAGAATGGTTGTTAAAAATAGAAGTTTTATTTTATTTTTTAACATCCATATGATTACATGGTTATAAAATTAATTTTTTTTTGTTAGTGAAGATGAATCGTTATATAAACCTTTAATGATAATTTTTTGGGTTAATTGGCGGTTTTTGATCATAACGAACTCATTTTGATTTATAAATTAATATAATGTGTACAAAAAGATTACAGAACCTTAAATAAGTTATAATACATAGATTATATTCTATATCAACCATCAAAATGGTTTTATGACCATAATTGTATATGGTAATAGAAATTGGAAACCCGTCATCCTTGAATGTGATAAATTAACACATCTCGGATGGTGTTTTCATTTCTAGTCTAAAAGAATAGGAAAGGAGAGATTATGATGAATTATTACATTATCATAAAAATATTTCAGTACATGTAAGTTAATTTATTTATCATAAAATTTGGATGAAATGAAGTGATAAAAGAAAAACAAAAGAAAGGAACTCAAAATAAAAGAAATTAAAAGAGGAATTTACCTCTTGAATTTATCTTCCTTGAGAGCCTCTTTAGGGGAGTGGTTTTGGTATTTTTATGAGAACAAGAGCTGATGGACATGGGGGAGATTCTTTATAAGAGATTTTAGCATAATTTATACATGGAACAAGGCTTTAGAATATTGAAGAGAAGAGGGAGTGGGGGTTATAGTGGAGGAGAGGGGTGATTTTTGAATATCTTATTCATTATTTTATTATTTCACTCAAGAAAACCAATAGTGTTGATTTATATGACCCATAATAGTAATACGTGCATGTGAGTTTGAAAAAAGTGTGCTTACATCAGCAATGATTCTAGAAATAGTGAATTTAACTGATAAAGTATATATACGGTAAACTACTGTATTTTACTATTCATAAAAAATTTGAGTATTTCAGAAAAATCCAAAAAATTCACACAAACCATTTTTTATGTGTAAAATTCAAAATTTAACTCCATTTTTTGAAAATAATTTTATAAATAAGATTAATTTAATTTTTAAATAAAATCATATTTTATTCAAAAAATAACAATTTTAAAACTATAATTCATTTTATATCACCGTGAAAAATTAATCAAGATGTAATTATCTTATAACCTTAAGACAATAAAATAATGATATGATTTAGTATTCATACGGGTCATATTACTGTTCATATTACTATTCATATGGGTGTGTTACTATTCACTAAAAATTAAGTTTGTATTATCAGACTCTAAATATCTTATGGAATGCAACCATGTATGTCAGTGTTTCGAAATTCAAATCATAGAGGTGGAAAAATTATGTTTGATACACATGTTATATTAAAGTGGTGTTTTGTAGAGACTCAGTGTTTCATGCATTCAGTGTTAAATTTATTTATAAATCCTTGGGGTGTTACATTCTCCCCCTACAAAACTTTCGTCCTCAAAATTACCAGAATGTTACCGTACAAAAATATTTGGGTAGTTCTCCATCATATGCTCATTAGGCTCCCATGTTTATTCTTTAATTATAATATTTTTACAAAGTACCTTTACCATTCATGTCATCTAATTCCTTAACAACTGTTCCTTAGTGTCTAAAATCTAGATAGGCTCTTCACAGTAACATAAGTCAGGTTTTAATTCTATACCTTCAAAAGTGAGGACAAGCCTTGGTTCTAGAATTTACTTTTTCAACAATGAGACATGGAACACATTGTGTAATTTAGATAGGTTAGATGGATTTTCCAAATGATAATACATGGCTCCAACTCTCTCTATAATTTAAAAAGGGCCAATGTATCTAGGGGTCAGTTTCCCTTTCTTCCCAAATCTTATAACACCCTTCCATGGAGATACTTTTAAGAAAACAATATCTCTCACTTGAAATTCCAAATCCTTCCTTTCATTATCAACATTTCTCTTTTGTCTTCTTTGAGATTCTTTGATATGGGTTTGAATAGTCTTTTCCTTCACTGTTGTTTCCTCCACAAACTATGGACCCACAATCTTCCTTTCACAGACTTCATCTCAACATGTTGGTGTACGATATCTCTTTCCATACAATGCTTCATATGATGCCATTTGAATGCTAGAATGGAAAGTATTATTGTAGAAAAAACTCTACTAAAGGTAAATATTGATCCCACATACCTTGAAAATCAATTTATCATAATCTCAAAATGTCTTCTAAAGTTTGGATCGTCCTTTCGGATTTCCCATTAGTTTGAGGGTGATAAGAAGTACTCAATAGAAGCTCAGTATCCAAATATTTCTGAAGACTTTTCTAGAATTTTCATGTAAATCGAGGATCACAGTTAGACACTATTAAAATAGGTGATCCATGAAGTCTTACAACTTCATTGATATAGATTCATGAAAGGCTCTATAATGGAAAATCATCTCTTATAGCGAGTAAATGTAAATATTTTATAAGTCAATTCATAATTACCCATATTGCATCATTCTTTTTTGGCATTTTCCATAATCCAGTGAAAAAATCCATGTTTATTTTATCCCATTTCCATGTAAGAATAGGTAGAGGTTTCATGACTCCTCTAGGATGTTGTCATTCAGCCTTCACTTGTTGACAGACTAAACATCTTGATACATAATCATCATTTTCCCACATCATGTTATCCCACCCAAAATGTTCCTTCAAAACTCTATACATTTTAGTAATTCTAAGGTATATATAGAAATTTTATCTATGGTAATCATCTAATAACTCCCTTTTCATCTTGGGTATAGAGGGAACATATATCCTCTTCCCAAATTTCATAATTCCATTTTTACACACAAATTCAACCAACTTCCCATCTTTCACAGCATTAATTTTCTTTTGAAGGTTCTCATCTTCAGGCTGAGAGATTTTAATCCTTTCTAATAAAGATGGTTAGAAAACCAATTGAATAAGTAATGATGTTTCTCCTTCTTTGATAATTCCACATCCATATTTACTAGCTCCATAAATACAAGATCCCTTTAAATCATTATTTTGTTTAGGGATCCATGATCCTTTATGCTTAATGCATCTGCCACCTTATCTTCCTTCCCCGGGTGATAGTGTATTGAAAAATCATAATACTTTAGTAGTTAGAACAATATTATTTTCCTCATGTTGAGTTATTTCTATGATAAGATATATTTTAAACTCTTGTGATCTGTATATATCTCACACCTTTCTCCATAGAGATAGTGTCTCCATATCTTCAGAGCAAAGATTATAGTTGCTAACTTAGGATCATGAGTTTCGTAGTTCTATTCATGAATTGTTAACTGCCTTGATGCATAGTCAATAACTCTATCATTCTGCATAATGACACAACCAAGTCCTTCTTTGATTCATCACTATAGATTAAAAATCCACCATTCCCCAATAGTAGAGTCAGGATCAGATCATTCAGTAATCTCCTCTTCAATTCTTCGAAACATCCCTTAAATTATTTTTTCCCATAAGAACTTAACCCCTTTATGTGTAAGCTTGGTCATTGGGTTGTTTAAACGGTTGAAGTTCTAAACAAAATTCCGATAATAACCTGCTAAATCAATAAAACTATGTACCTTAGTTATTTTCATTGGAGTAGGCCATTCTTGAACAGCCTTTGTCTTCACAGGATCAACAGATATTCCACCCTTAGAGACAATGTGTCTAAGAAAAGAAATTGATTGAAGCCAAAATTCACACTTGCTAAACCTCACATATAATTCATTTCTTCTAAAATTATTCATAATAGTGCACAAGTGATTTTCATGATCTTTTTAGCTTTAGGATTATACCAAGATATCGTCAATAAAGTCCACCACAGAGTCATCAAGATATTCCTTGAAAAATATATTCATTAGATCCATGAAAACATAGGGTGCATTATCCAGTCCAAAAGGCAATACTGTAAACTCATAATTCCCATACCTTGTTCAAAAATTTTTCTTTGGAATACCTTCCTTACTCACTCGCAATTGACGATATCCATATCAAAGTTCAATCTTCAAAAAATATTTGGCTCCAGGTATTTGATCAAATAAATAATCAATGCGAGGTAGGGGATAATTGTTCTTTATTATTATAGCATTTATCTCTCTATAGTCATTGCACAACCTCATAGATTCATCTTTATTTTTAATGAAAAGAACAAGGGCTCCCCGTGGAGAAACACTATGGTGAATAAATCTTTTATCGCTCAATTCCACTTGTTTTTTATTAATTTCTACTAATTCGATAGTGTTCATTCTATAAGGAGTGTTTGATATAGGTCTTGAACAGGAATTAAATAAATTGAGAACTCAACTTCGCGTTCTTGAGGATTTCTAGGTAAATCCTCCAGAAAAAACATCAATATATTATTTCACAAAAGGTATATCCTAAATTTGAATATTCCTTTCCTAACTCATAGATATTGAGTTCTCATCCTACCCAATAATTTCATTCAGTATAGCTACTAGGGGTGGATATAGATAAGAATAAGATGGTGGCATTTCTACTCTAAAGATAAGGGATTCTACATCATTCTAAAAAATTGTAACCTCCTTTTTCTTGTAATATATTTTCACATCATGGTTCAAAATTCAATCCATACCAAGGATTATATCAAATTCAATCATGGGTATGATAATAAAATTAGTAGATAAAGCATGTTTATATTCCATAATGAGGATTTCTTGGCAAATCTTTGTTGCAATGATACTTCCCTTAGGATTTTTGATTGACAACTCCCTAATTATATCACACTGGAAATATCTAATTTTCTTGGAAATCTAGGAAGATATGAAATAATATAATGATCTAAAATCAAATAAAAAATTTTCTAAGTTATAGGAAACAATTAAAGTACCTACCACCACATCATTAGGGACTTCAATATCAGCAGTT
This sequence comes from Viscum album, assembly GCA_963277665.1. Classification (NCBI taxonomy): domain Eukaryota; kingdom Viridiplantae; phylum Streptophyta; class Magnoliopsida; order Santalales; family Viscaceae; genus Viscum; species Viscum album. The sequence continues at coordinate 1,939,489,291 of OY728123.1, read as the reverse complement.
GTGATCGCATAAGCTTGATATTTCTCCCTTGGTCTTCTTTAGGGAACGTTTCTTTGATGCCTAGGCCAAAAAATTTCATAATGTCCCATCTCCTTGTAATTTTATAATTTAAAATTATTATCTTATTTCTTCCCCTTACAATCCTGGGATAGGTGGCCTTTTTATACACACTTGTAACAAACACCCATACCCTTCAGGCAAGTATCAAGGAGTCTCTTTCCACAATTATCATAGGGTGTAAGATAAAATCTTCCCTTCTTCTCCATTTCCTTATTTCATTTTCTAGAGTTTTCATTAATCATATTATTCTCTTGCTTTCCCTTAAAATCATAAGACTTAGAGAATTCATTTTCTGTCTTGATATCACATGAGACTATATCTTCATATGATGAGAAAATTTGGGATACTAGATACCTTCAAAGGAATGGTTTTAAACCATCTATGAATCGATCAATCTTTCTCCTGGGATTACATATGTATTATGTGACATGTCTTTCTAACCTTGTGAATTTAGCTTCATACTTTGAAAAATTCTCAAACTCTTTTTACCTCATATTTAGAAACTAATTTTCCATATCTACTCAATGATCATGAGGGAAGTATTTTTCTAAGAATATTTCCTTAAAATCCCTCCATTGCATTTCTTCTATTTATTCCTCCTCCTTTGTGTTTTGAATTAAAGACCACCACTGATCTGTATCTCCCAATAGATGATAAACTACCATGACAACCTTCTTTCTTTCATTACATCCTAAAGTGAGAAATATCTTTTCTAATTAACTTATCCACTAATCAGTTAGGAATGGGTTTATAGTCCCATTAAATGATGGTGGTTTTTGTATCATAAATCGATATAACATAGCTCCTCCACATTGTGGATTTGGATGCTCCATACGGGTAAGGTTATTATTCATAACTTGAATCGGTTATCCCAGTATAGTTATAAGTTTCTCAGAACTAGTTGTAGAACTAAATCCAACATCATTATCTTGCATCGGAAGGCAATCCCGACATGGGATACGTGCATTCATACGGTTTTTATTCCTTACACTATGAATAATTTCTAAATAATGGAAAACACTAGATTAGTTTGTAAATCATAATGCATAGTCTCAATGTAGAAAAAGACTTAGCATAAATTGAAATCTTATACATAGATAATCTCATAATCGTAAACATGGTTTCTTTGAGGAAAATTTTACATCTAAATACTTCATAATGGCTTGTAAAGAAAATGTGAATTATCCTAAGCATATCCCCTAGGAGTGTCAAACCAGGTGCACAGTAAGGTATATTTTCATGTACCAAGATACCCCAGTTCAAGCCCAAAACTCCTTATTGGATTTGTTACTTCTAGGTACATCTGTTCCAGAGCCACGTCCACTTTTAGTATCCAGACAGGGATGAATTTTATAGAAAGATACACATAATCTATTTCTTATCAAAATTCTAGGACATTATTGTATGTTTATCCACAAATTATATCTTAGGGTTTTTTTCCCTAATATATGTTTTCTAAATCTAGTTTCCATGTTTTCTACTAAAATTCCTCTAATACCGACGGTAAAGACTCGGCCCTAGTTTTTGAGAGGCGGTTCTTTAATTCATTACATTGGAATGATTACAAGAAATTCATATCCCAAAGAAATGAATATTTTAGTAGGTTTGGAAAAATAGATACATACATAATTTCAACATTACAAATTTAAAGTAAATACAATATAAAAACTCCTTTGACAACATCCATAACTCCTAAGTTAATCCCTGCATGTCATTCATAAAATGCCTCTTCATGTCTTGTGAAAATGAAACATAAGAAATGGGTGAGCTAAAATTCTCGGTAAGGGTAAGAAATATAGTAGAATATATCTTAAACATAAACATTAGGCATGGTGAATAACTAAAAACACATGCCTTTAAAAATAAGCTTGAACACATTAGGGTAGGAATAAGAGCTGAAATAAATAATTCCATAATAAAGCATAATCATGGGTATTATACTAGTCTAATAACCTCATGAACTTTAAATTAATGGTTTCATAATGAGTTAATTCATAATTTCAAACATCAGAACCATACCTTCAAGGCCTCGTGCCAGGACCATAAATAACCATTTTGTCAAGGCCTTGTGCCAAGATCGTAGTTTGTCTCATGAGACCTATTGATGCATTAAGGGGCTATAAAGGGCCACACCCATAACTTAATAATTCCAATGCATTCATTTAATTAATATTCATAAACATAAACAATATATACATTCATATTGAAACTAATATATGAAATGTAAATAACTTTACTCAAACATTAAGCATAAACACTTACCATTCGGAGTAAATTGGTGAGAGGTTTTAAGATAACACATCCACTATCAAACTAATCATAAACCATTAGATTAAATATGGTAGATTATATTATAAAATATTAATCCCAATAATACATAATAATCAAAAAGAGTGTTGAAATTGATGAAAATACTCTTATAAAATCATCAAATAATTCTTGAAATAAATGCTATTTTACTTTGAAAAGAAGAGTTATTTTGGAAAATTCTTTGTATAAAACCAGAAGTAAAGTAATATAGTATTTTTATAATAAAATGATTTATTTTAGAAAGATAATTTTCTCAAAAAACATATTATATATTTCCCATGGAAATAGGTAAGAAATTGAGAATTTCCTTTGAATCAGGCTTCTATTTCGGGAAGAATTTTTTAGAGATCCTTTTAAAAAATATAACTCCCTATATATGAATGTAGGATTCTGGTTGGTACACATATATAGAAAATTAAAAAAACATTTATGAGTATTACATATGAATAAATAATAATTTAATTGAGGTATGTAGAGAATAAGAGTAACCCGAATGAAAATGGAGGTTCGGGTAGAAAACACTTATCTTAATTATGATGGTGTTCTTCACTTGATCTTAGTGTCCTGGATAACCAAATTAAATTCATTAATTAATATGTACATAACCTCTTATTTATGTAATTTATTTATTATATCCTTATTAATTTCATTCATGGCCTTCTTGATGGTTTTAAGATGTTCAATTTTATTGTTTGGAAGCATTTTCTTCTTTGGTATTCATGACCGATTTGGTTATATGTATGTATGGATAAATATGTAATATGAGAATGGTTGTCCAGAATATAATTTTATTATATTTTTTAACATCCAAAAGATTACATGGTTATAAAATTTATTTGGTTATTGGGAGTGAATATGAATCATTATATAAAACTTTAATGATAATTTTTTGGATTAATTGGCATTTTTTTATCACAATGAACTCATTTTGATTTATAAATTAATATAATTTGTAAAAAAAGATTTCATAACATTACATAAGTTATAATACATATATTATAGTCTTTTTCAACCATAAAAATGGTTTTAGGACCATAATTTAAGATGGTAATAGAAATTGAAAACTCGTCGTACTTGAATGTGATAAATTAACACATCTTGGAAGGTGTTTTCATTTCTAGTATAAAAGAAGGGGAAAGGAGATATGCTGATGAATCATTAAATTATCATAAAAATACTCTAGTATATTTAAACTATTGTAGTTATCATAACATTTGGATGAAAGGAGGGTAGGAAAGAAAAAGAAAAGAAAGAAACTCAAAATAAAAAAATGAAAAGAGGAATTTACCTCTTGATGTTATCTTCCTTGAGAGCCTCTTTAGGGGAGAGGTTTTGGTCTTTTCATGAGACCAAGGGATACGAAAAGTTGGGGGTGAGACTAGGAGGATATTTGAGCATAATTTAGATAAGGAACAATTCTTGAGAGGAGTGAAGAGAAGAGGAAGTGAGGAGGTGTTTATAGTGGAGGAGAGGGGTGATTTTTGAATATCTTATTCATTATTTTATTATTTCCCCCAAGATAACCAATAGTGTTGATTCATGTGACCCAAAATGGTAATAAGTTCATTTTAGTTTGAAACAAGTTTTCTTACATCATCCATGATTCTAGGAATAGTTAATTTAACTGATAATTTATATATACAGTAAATTGCCCTATTTTACTATTCATCAAAATTTTCTGTATTTTAGAAAAATCCCAAAACTTCACCCAAACCATTTTTTTACATGTAGAATTTAAAAATGAACTCCATTTTTTTAAAATAATTTTCTAAATGTTATTAATTAAATTTATAAATAAAATAATATTTTATTCGAAAAATAACAATTTTAAAACTATAATTATTTTATATCACCTTGAAAAAGTAATCAAGATATCATTATCTTATAACCTTAGGAAAATAAAATAATAATATGATTTACTATTCATAAGGAGCATATTACTATTCATATTACTATTCATAAGTGTATGTTACTATTCACAAAAAATTAATTTCGTCTTATCAGATTCTAAATATCTTACTGAATGCAACTGTATATGTCAGTATTTTGAAATTCAAATTACAGAGGTTCAAAATTTATGTTTACTGTCTAGGTTATAACAATGTGGTTTTTTGTAGACACTTAGTGTTTCATGCATTCAATATTAAATTTATTTATTAACCCTTGGTGTGTTGCATACACAATTCTAAGGATGAATTCATTCTTTCTTTCCATCGGTATGAGAATGTTTATACACTTAACTTAGAATGCCTTAGGAGGCAAGACTTACCTTGTCTTAGTGAAATGGAAGATCACTCTTAGTTATGGAATAGAAGGTTAGGAATCTATAATATTAGTAACTTATGTAAGATGACTAAGAAAAGACTTGTTAAGGATTTACTGGAACTAAGATTTGATTCTTCAAAATTATGTGACTATTTTAAATATGGTAAGAAACATAAGTCGATCTTTAAATCGATTAGTGAAGTCTCAAATATTGATTCTTTACAGTTAGTGCACGTAGTTCTTTTTGAACCTACACAAACCAGGATTATAAGAGGAAAATACTATATATATGTCTTGGATGGTTATTACACTATATATACATGGGTTTATGGTCTAGAAAATAAATTTGAAGCCTTTTTTTATTTCAAAACTTTTGTAGGAAAAGTTGAAAATGAGAAAAACCTTTCCTTGATAACTATTCATAGTGATCATCATGAAGAATTTGTAAATTTTGATTTCGAAACTTTTTGTAGTAAGAAAGTAATAAAACATAACTTTTCAGAATAAGAACTTCTCAGTAAAATGGTGTTGCTGAAAGAAGAAATTATATTCTTCAAAAAATAACAAGAATCATGTTGAGTGAATACTCAATTGATAAAAACTTTTTGGATAAAGTAGTTAGTATTGTCTGCTATACTACAAATCAAGTTTTAATTCAACCTTTTCTTGATAAAACACTTTATGAGTTGTGGACAGGTTGACAACCAAAAATTTCTTACTTCAGAGTATTTGGATGCAAAGTATTTGTCTTAAATACGAAAGATAATTTACATAAATTTTCTCCCAAATCTGATGAAGTTATATTTTTAGGTTATTCTACTACTTCTAAGGCATATATAGTTTTTAAAAAAAATATTTCACTTTTTAAGAAATAGTACATGTTAAATTTGATGAAACCAATCATTTTTTTTAAACAAACCCAACAAAAATCCTTAGATGTGTTTTCAAAAACTAATTTTCAAACTTGGTTAAAAATATATTCTTATAAATAAAATACTCAAGAAATTATTTCTGAAATATTTACTCTGGAATGTTTTCTACCTTATGTTGATGTACAAAGTTTACAAAACTCAAGAAATCATTTGTTTCTTACGAATCATCCTAATGATAAGATCATTGCTGATGTTAATCAACCTGTTAGGTTTATAAGTTCTTTACGGAATGAAGTATAACATCTTTCATTTCTTTCAAAATTTGAACCAAATAATCTTGATGAATCTTTAGGTGATGAGGATTGGATTAAGGTTATACAAGATGAACTAAATGAATTTGAAAGGGAAAAAGTATTGACCCTAGTTGAACGATCTAAATAAACTACTGTAATTTGAATAAAATGGGTTTTCAGATACAAATGTGATGAAAATGACATAATCATTAGAAATAAAGAAAGACTTGTTGCTAAAGGTTGTAATCAAGAAGAAGGCATAGACTATGATGAAATATACGCACCAATAAAAATACTTGAATATATTCATACTCTATTATCCTTTGAATAATTCTTTAATTTTAATCTTTTTCAAATGGATATGAAGTGTGCTTTCCTTAATGGATATTTACAGGAGGAATTTTTAGTTGAAAAACCTCCTAGTTTTGAAGATATAAAATATCCTAAATATGTTTATAAACTTACTAAAGATTTATATGGAATTAAAAAATCCCCTAGATCCTTGTATGATAGATTAATATGCTTTTTATTACAAAACATCTATATTAAGGGAACCGTTGATCCTACTCATTTTATAAACAAAGTTAACAAAAACATTATGATTGTTCAAATATATGTCGATGACATTATATTTGGATCAACTCAAAAATATTTAATAGATTCATTTATGGATATTATGAAATCTGAATTTGATATGAGTATGATGGGTGAGTTAACATTTTTTCTTGGTTTTCAAATTTCTCATAAACCAGAAGGTGCTTATATATCTCAACATAAGTATATAAAATATTTTCTTAAAAAGATAGAATATGAAAATACAAAAAGTATTATTATTCCCATCAGTACCTCAAATAATCTTGATCTTAACAAAGCTAGGCAACTAGTTGATCAAATAACTTTTAGGGGTATAGGAAGTTTTCTATACTTAATAGCTAGTCTGTCAGAATAAATAATTTATGTATTCTTATGTTCAATATAACAAGAAATTCCAAAGTAATCCCATTTAAAAGTTTTAAAAAAAACTTTTGTTATCTAAAGGGGATTATGGATTTAGGAATTTTATATTATTCTAGAAATGATTTTGAATTAATAAGTATTTTGAATACTGAATTTGGGGGACGTATAATGGATAGAAAAAGTACTTCCAAAACATTTCATTTCTTAGGCGATTAATTACTTTCTGGTTATTGTAAGAAACAATACTCGGTAGCACTTTCCACTAATGAAGCCAAATATATAACAGTTGTAAGTTGTTATGATCAAGTGTTGTGGATGAAACACACACTCACTGATTATGGAATAAGTTTTACTAAAACTCAAATAATATGTGATAACACTAATGAAATTTCCTTAGGTAAAAACAAAGCACATCACTCTCATTCAAAACACATAGATATTAGGCATCACTTTCTTAGAGAACACATAAAAAAATAGATCATTTTACAATTCATCGAAACGTAAGAACAACTTAATGATATTTTTACAAAACCATTACCTTTCAATAGATTTGAATATATTAAACAGAATTTAGTAATGATCACTATAAAGTAATCATTCATATCTACTTCTTGTTTACCAATCTCATTACATTAAGTTACTCCATTTCATATGGGGTATATATGTTTATTTTTGTTCAAAAACTATTTGTTTTTCAAAATTTTAGTTTTTTTTACTCTTTTATCATAATGAGATTTTTTGAACTTAAAGAATTTTTAAATCTAAATTCTTAAAAGGATGATCGGATTTAAAAAAAATCATACATTTTCTAGACATTGTAATTGTATAAAAAAAATTTGACTCAATTTTGTTTCAAAATGAATTTGAAAATTTTTCATATTCGAGTTTTCATTTTTTTTATAAAAATGTTTTTATTAAAAAAATTATATTTTATAAAACTATCATAAATTTTTTTTATAACTATAGTAATATTTTATTTTATAAAACCAAGAAGAAAAAATCATAATACAAAAGATTCCACTCTGAAAGTTATTATTCTTCACTTTTATATGTTAATACTATTCCATTACAATTATTTTTATCCATGTTTGTTATTATTATAAAAATATTTCCTATTTTTATTCTCCTAATTGTATTCACCAAATATGATAAAAAAATTATAAAACCTCAAGAGTTTAAATTATTTAAAAAAATATCTTCAAATAATTTCTCAATCATCGGATAATTTGGATCAAATATAGGTCCATCAAAGAAAAAATTGTGTTCATTAGTGATGACACAATGAAATTCATGAAGTATGTCTTTGATACTGAATCAAATATGTTTACAAAGAATACCTAGGTTTATGAATTGAAAGTAAAACTATCTTCTAAATCAAAGAAACCTGAGAAGATCTAGAAAAAGAGAAAGTCATATTATCTTCCTCCAACAAAACAAAAGAAACAAACAAAGTTTCCAAAAGAAGTTGTTGATAAATGGAGAAGGAAAAAAGGCTAAAAGAAAAAGCTGAAGTAAAAGAAGGAGATACTAAATTTGGTTTAGATCCTACAGAAGTATTAAATGTAATAATTCATGGTGCTAATGTGCAAGAAAATGAAGCTAAGGAAAAAAGAAAAAGAATAAATCTCAAGGATCAAGTTTAGTAGGTTATTTGTTGAAACATGTGGAAGTTGCATCAGCCAATATTGTTCTTAATTTTGATCAAATATTGCCTAATGTCAGTTTATCCTTACAAGATACATCCATGGTTAATGCTGAAGTTACCTTTTTCATAGATAAGGGAAAAAAAGTTGTTGTAGATAAATAATTGGTTCCAGTTGGGAAAGGTAACTTAAGATCTGAGTCATAACATCATGAGGAGTTTTGGAAAGAAATTTAAGGTACTGTAGAAATTGATGTTTTAGAAAAATAAAGTGAAGGTGTTGAAGAATATAGTGTATTCAAAGAAATAGAATATTATGAAGAAGAATAATAAAAAGAAAAATAATAAGAGTACGAAGAGGAAGAGGAAGAGGAAGAGGTAGAGGAAGAAAATAAAAATTTTGATAAATAATATCTCCCATACAATAATATTTCCTTAAGGACTTCGCAATATTCCTAAAAAGATTTTTCTTATTGGGGAAATCAAAAATAGAAATACAAACGTTCAGAGAAACAAAAATCCCCATCAACTCAGGAATTCGTTTCTTCATCCAAGAAGGATAAAACAAACTGGAACCAAACAGAAGAAGGTATTAATGGTATTGATATTAATACCATTGTTATTTTAGATATAAATAAGGCTACTCAAAGAATTGATAAATCAATGTCAAATAAAGTTGATAATGGAAAAATAAAAATAAGTGGAATTCGGAAGAGCTCATCCTAATTTTCCTCAAGTTTAAATTTTTGATTCAGCGAATATGATAGTACTTCAAGTAATTCAATATATTACTAAATAATTATAGAGACTTAATGAAACAATCCCTTACTTTCCTAGGCTAAAATCAAAGATAGATTTAGTCAATGAAAATAAAATTCAGAAATTAGAGTCAATTAAATTTTTAACTAACAAAGTTATCTGCAATGAGGATGAATTGAAAATCCTTTAGGAAATTTATCAATCCCACAAAAATCTTGTAATAAAGTAGTGATATTGTCACATACTATTGATCCTCATATCAATGTGGAGGATCATTCAATTGAATAACTAAATAAGTACATGGATGAATCTTCAAATGCCTTCAATTACTTACCATGAAATATAGAGGAAAGAGTAAAGTTTGTAGAAGAGTTAAATATTTCAATTAACAGTCATACTAAGACTATAAATGAGATGAATAGAAATCTGAGGTATTTCAAAGATCTGATAAAGAGACTCAAAAATTGTAATAAGGAAATTAGTACCCTGAACAATGAGTTTTCTCAAAGACTTAAAACTCAAGAAGAAATAATTCATATGCAAGATGAAAAGATTCAGACTCAATAGGAAAGGTTATAGGATTTGGAAAAGAAAAATCAGTATTAGGAAGAGTTTATTGAAAATTTGGAAGAATTCAGGAAGGAGTTCAAGAAATTTAATACAATTATGATATTAATGCAAAAGAAATATTAAAATATTTTTCACTTTGAAATTTTGTTGTATTTTTTTTTTGAAAAACCGTTTTCTATGAATATTTAAAAAACTATTCTTCTCATCCAAATACAGTTTTCTGAATGTTTTCCCAATTATGATTAGTTTAATATTATTTCATAATTTTTTAATGATTATAAAGTTCATTCTTTTTGTTTCGTATATTTGTTTCTCTAACACTTTCTATGTATTATAAGATTATTCCCCATTCATTTTTCAAAATCACAAAGGGAATAATTTTTACCAAGGGGGGTGTTTTAAGTAAGGGGGAGAAAAATATATTTAAAGAAGATAATATGATCCTTAGGGGGAGTTTCTATCCTAAGGGAGAGTTATTAGTATTCATTATTTTTTTCAGATGAGTTGTAAAACTCAGGGGGAGATAAGTTTTTATTTTCTAATTTTGAATACAATGTACCTAAAAGATTATGGAATTTGGTTTTTCAAATTTATTTTTTATTTAAGTATTATGGTTTGTGATTTTCAAAAAGGGAGAGATTATTGAGTCAAAAGATTCTTTATGAATTTTCCATTCCTTTTATTTTGGAAATCACAAACTCTTTCTTAAATAATTGATTACTAATCTTTTATGACCAAAACTTTTTTAGAATTTTTTTGAACAAAACATATGTGTTATACTATACTTAGAAATAAGTTCTATAATATTCATGAATTTATTCTAACCTCCTTTATTATGATTATCATAAAGAGTATGGAACCGAATAGAAATAGATTCATCCTTTATCAATTCTATTATAATAAATTTTTTCTTGTCTTTCATACTGACAATATTTTAATCAGATTAATATCAAAACTAATAAACACCATATCCATGTCTCCTAAAAATCATTGTAATGACATATTAAAGTATATCCATCAGATTAACTTAAGTTTAAATTTTGGATATGGAAAACCAATTTTATAATATTTGAATATTTTCTTTTTCACTATGATTGTGTATTAAATGGCATTGGAATTTCTGTTATGATATAATCATTGAAGTTTCAATTATCTAAGTCATTGCAAAAAACATGGAGAAAATATGAACATTAGAGGATATAGATGACCATTGGAGAGTTTTCTATAAATACCTGGTCATTCGAAGAGTTTGAATTTGTAGTTTCTGATTCAATTTCACTCTCAAATTTTCTAGAAGGGTACAAAGCATGAACAAATTTTTATTAGTCTCTTATATTAATTTAGAGAGTCTATAATAAGGAAACTTTGTCAGGTTTTCTTATTAATAAATTGTTTTGTAATTGCTTCGTGTGTCTGTTTATGTGAATACGATTGAGGGATTATAAGGCTTGGAAGACAGAGATATTAATCACTGTATTGATCAAGGGCTTGTAGGGATTGTAAGACTGAGCTGATTATCATTTCAAGGGAACACAAGGATAGTGTGATAGAGTCAGTCATCATATCAAGGGCACACAAGGATAGTGTGATAGATCTGATCATCATATCGAGGGGTTTCCTTACTGAGGAAAGATAGACTTTCTTGTAAGTATAAAATAAGGGACCCTTGTCCAAGGTTATTAGATACCCTGCTCTTTGGGATAAAAAAACTCTATTATAACTATTTTACTTGTATCATTCAAGTTTTAAATTCCATTGTTCATATTTATAATTTTTTATATTAACATTATTTGAATACGATAAATACATTACTATAATTTGATTTGTTATAATTCAAATAATATTCTTTATATTATCATAATTTTTTTGATTATGATATTCTTTATTGTTTACAAAATACATTGTGAATATGATAACTATAATTATGATTCTACATTATATAAATAGAATTGTATCAATTTATGTCTTTCATACTCTGATATAATTGTATCCACTCTAAATACAATATCATGGTATATTTATGATTAAATTTATTTTACTCTGTTATTATTGTAAACAAGCTAATTACGATACTCTAATTTAATTGGACTAAGGTCCAAGTTTGAATATGATTCTTTTACATAAATAGTGTTGTGAATTTTTTTAGTTTAAACTCTTTTAACCTAAAGTTTTTAAAACTAAAATTCACCCCTCCCCTCCCCGTCTTGTAATTAGTTCATCTAAGATACATTCTTTTGATCCTAATCAGTATAATTTATATATATTGATAAGACATATACATGTATAATTGGATAAAATTATGTCACGTGACATTGGTAACAATTCTCTCTTGAATTTTTCCAACTCATATTTTTCAATACCTTGTTAGTATATATAATATTTACGTGGTCTAAGAAACTATTAGATCTACCTTAGTAGATGATGTCCCCTAAAATATAGGTTTCTAATTTAAGTTAATATCTAGAGAGACTATTTCATTATGGTCTTGACTAACTTTAAGACCAATAGTTGCTTTCTATATCTTATCAAACATATTTTACTGGTAAAACAATAATATTCCCACTAACCTCTTGTAGACATATGGAAATAATTCATTCCAAATGAATATTCTATGATCATGTTGCTTACTATAATCCTAAACTATATTCAGTAACTTTCACCCCTTGTTGGTATTTTATGGTGTCACCACACCTTATTGGTTTCATTAAACAGACACAGTCCATGATTGGTTGTCTTGACATCCAATGCTCAATAAAATGATCATAAAAGGTAGCTATGATAAGTAAAATTCTAGTGGATTTATGAATAATGGCTTAGACTGACCAATAAAGCCTTATTGGTAGCACACTTGTACCGACCATGTACAGTTTCACTTGAATACCAACCACAGTATTCAAAATAATAATCCCTTATCCTTTGATACATATAATCCATTATTAAATTTAAATTGATCTTGTCTATCTTATCTAATTGTCATATACTGCTTACTTGTATGAATTTTTATTCTCAATGAATAATGGATCACCAACTAAAGTGAATATAAAACCACTACTAGGGTTACATCCTTCATATTCAGTATGTGTCTCTTGAATATGCCTCTCTCACACCTCTTATGGAAGTTGTTCCTCTGTCAACTATTTTTGCATCTCTAGCATTAACTAATAACAACTCAATCTTTCTCCCATTATCTCTAGTAGATATGTTATCCATTTAATATAAATGTATTCTATCTCTTGATACATAATTTATATCATAGGGATTTCTACAATAACCTAAAAAAGATTTAGGATAACTACTTTAGTTGCACAATGTGTTTTTCTTGATGCAAATTTGTTTATATCCTAACAAACTTCTTGCATCTAAACACATATTCTTATGACATAATGGATTTTCATCATACTATAACTCACATGATATCCATTTTTTATGATAATTGGCATTTTTTAGGGTATAGTTCCACTATTTATGATTCATGTATTGAAAAAATAATGGAAGTGTCGGCAATGAATATAAGTCACAACATTGATATTACTTTTACTTACATCATGGCTCTAATGTGTATAAAGAAATATGTGTTTTGGAATTACTCCATGATACATTTTTTTTATAAATTTTAACATGTAATAATCATCATAAATCCTCTTTACTATCATCATATATTTGATGTGAATAAGGTAATGTTCATTTAGGAATTTCTCTATGCTACATTATATTGATCGATAAATTATTGGTTAAGATGTTCTTTGGCACATCGGCCCAAAGAAAATCATATATTTTGACCATGAATATACCATATTTCATTTTAAGATTCATTAATAAACACTTAAAGGAATATTATGAAGTATATTTACCACTATCTTACCCTTGTAATAGTTCACACCCTCCAGCTAAACTAATTTTAAATGATTTGTTTCTTACCTTTATTTCTAAAGGTTTCTCTGTCCAAAACTAAGTACATGAGTGTTTTGATAGTACCTAAGGTATTTAACTCTAAAGAGTCTATAAAAAACTAGTTATATCATTGAAAACTATTTAGTTTTTCTTAAAAATGTATTATATTTCCAAAATTGGGTATAACTGAGTCTCACATTTTGTATTCATTAGGTATTGTCAATGATTAAAGCATTAATGAACTATTGGTTGAGTATTAAACACCACAACAAATAGTAATTCCTAAACTAGAATAATGTATCCTTATGTCCAATGAACACATTAGATTAATACTTTTGTAATACTTAACATAATTTAAACTATAATAATTTAATTTGAAAATAGAAGTTGTGTTATTATTACCAATAAACTAAGAACCACCCTTTCTTAGTTGCTCAGAGAACACACCTTAATTTTAGTAATTTTTATATAATTGTTTATTGTATTTATATACACATATGTGATAGGAATATTATATTCAATACCCCGGAAGTATGATAGAAACATCACATATAATGATGAATGTTCTTTAAGAATGAGTTATTAATTGCTTATTCAATTCAGTTCATTACATTTAAAAATCCATATACTTATGTGAAGAAAATATCATCTTGTATGATAACCATCCTCTTTTCACTAAAAGTCGTTGTGAATGTGCATTTGGTTTTACACTTTCCACTGGCCTTTTCACCTTTTCTTTCAAAATTGTTTCCATAAGAAATAAAACTTTTTGTAAGTTCTTATTAACTTGGTGAACTTGGCCTAAAAGGCAATGAAGTATTTTTCTCTAATGTGTTAATTTCTATAATATTAAAATAAACTTGAGTATATTGGTGAAAAATATATAAGAATGGAATGTTATTAAATATCATGACCTATATTTAATATTTACATATATATAGTTTAATCATCACTTACTCATATCTTACTTCACTTTCTCCTCATAATCTTCTCGGAGAGGAGACAACATGTGAAATCATCTATGTCCGGATGTTGAATCCACAACTCACATCGAACATTGATGATATCATTATGATATAACTATCATATTCATCAAAAATTATTCTCTTTCAATCGTTTTTCTCACCCTTTATTCTTGCGGAGGCATAACAGGTATTGGGGAGACCTACACCTTGAATTTCTGATATTGTAGTACTTTGCATAAGATTTTGTATTATTCTTTGGAAACTCATGTCGGTTTAGACATTTTCATTATCCAATATTATCATAGTTTTCTTGTGGTATTTCTTAACATTTTATAGAAATAAAAAATATAATATATTATTAATTTTATTTTGATTAACGGTTAGATATTACCATTTATTTAAATCATTAAATATCTCCCTCTATTTTTCAAAACTCTTGAAACCCTTTTAACTAGAATCAGATTACTATGTTTCTTGAATATTATAGTGGTAAGTATCCTTGAAACATATTCTCATAGTCTATAATTTATGGATACTCCACTACTCAGAGAGTTCAAGGTAGGTATTTGACTAGACAAAGGTATTGACTCACGGCTTCATGATTTGTTGGGTGAAGTCCCAACTTCTAAAATTAAAAATTTTATTTACTCAATGTTTGACTATAAATATGAAAAAAACTGTATATATATACTTTTTTCTACCATTGTTAGTTAATTTATCCCATAATTCTCATAATAACTCCATAGTAGTAGAAGTCACCCTCAATTATGGTTGATGAGCACCCAAAAAACCTAATTGTATTCAGATTCAAATGATAGAAGGAGTTTGGGACTTAATATTTATTTGAGGGTTGTTAAAATATTTTCCAACAAATGTAATATATTTTTATTAATATGTTAATTATATTTTGTCATGATCATAACTGAACATTAATAGAAAAACATTCATCACATCTTTATGCATTTTACTATTTATTATTTTACTTTTCTCCTGCTATTATACAAATGCATAGAATAATAAACAATGTATAAATGAAATAAAATTACCTCACTAGACTTGGGAATATAAAATCAATTGATCCATTTATACTTGATGGATAAAACATGACCTAGGGGTATCATACCCGAGTCATATCTTGACTTAGGATATTGCCCATCCCCCGTCCAGTGTGTCCACTTCTCATATAGATTTTTCCTCAACTTGGTGTGGTCTGAAATTTACAGTGCCATCATCAATAGCACATCAATCCTCCCATACAGGTGAGGGGGTATCAGGAAGAAAAATATACATACATATAAATACATACGTGCATGACCTTACTGTTAGGTCCACTAGGTCAAATACCCTGAGAGGGGGGTGAATCAGAGTATGTCATATTAAAACAATTACCACTTTTGATCTTGTTTTGTTGTTAAAAAACTATATTCTCTCTCTCTCTCTTTTCTATAGAAATGTATGAATAGAAATTAAAGCATGCACATGACACATAGATTTTACTTGGTTCACCCTTGTTGGGCTATGTCTAAGGAGCATACAACGACGATGTGCCTATGTACCAAATCCACTAAAAGTGAACTATTGTTTACAATGTTTGGATTGGACTCACTTTACCTCCTTGTTTACAACCAATTAAAATTGGAAATCTCACTACTTTCTCAACTGAAGTGTGCCCACTGCTTTTTTAGAAGATTCAGTCACAATTTATAGACTTGTATGTCCCTTCATTATCTCAAATGAACGTATATTCCACTATATGTAGATTCTCTATTGAAGACTGAATTTTATTAACTGATGAATACCACTTTACCGCATGTGTACTAGGAAACTTCAAACTTTCTCACAACATTAGGTTGAATTTGGTGCTAATTTAAGAATGGTGCGCAAGTGTCACATTTTTCAAAAAAAAACCACTTGCACGACACTCCCTTCTTATACTCACAAATTATAAAAACCCTGCTCTTTATTACACACTTAAACATGATTTATTACATAAACTTTCACTTAAGACAACTCTGAGGATTGAGAGGTCTGGTGTCTTGAGAAATTAGAAACATTACATAATAACTTAGAACATAAAACACAAAATCTTTTTTGAAAACTAATTTTACATAACCACAACATTCCTTCGTACTTAGCATTTCATGGGATAACCTGAGGACATGCATAAGAAAAGGATGGGATATAAAGCCCAGTAAGGGAGTAAACAAGGCATAACATGAAGAATGTAGTACATATTAGGAAATAGGCATATCAATGGAGTAAAATATAAACATGAACATAAAGGAATGATATATCATTATTATCATAACATGGAAATGTGGAAACAACATTTAATATGATATTATCATGAGCCAAGGCTCATTGCACATGGAGCATGAGTAAACCCTAATTACAAATGAATTAATATGATTAAACCCTAATTGAACTTGAATTATCATGATTAAACCCTCATTTTACAAGGATTATCATGATACTATTTTTTACCCAATGCATTGGAGCACTATTAAGGTGCACCCTTTATAAACATTTCATTTCAGTCAGAAGTGTGACACATGGATCATACAACATGGATTCATTAAACATCATAATTTATTAAAAAAATAAGATATTTGGAATACATAAATGTAATTACTCAATCAAAAAGTATATGTTCATAAAGTTGAATACCCTTAATAGAGAAACGGGTATGGTATTCACTTACACAATGATTTTGGCATGGGAAATTTTGGTGTAACTTTGGCAGCATAACGACGTAAAATATGAATTGTAAAATGGGTTGATGAGATATAAAGGATTATCTAATCATTTATACATGAAATATACACTAAGGGTTTTATGTAACATAATATCCCAATACAATTAGTGGAAGTTAGATGCATGATATAAAGGAATTTATTGAATGTAAATGAGAAGAGAGAAATTTCTTACCGAATTTCGACATGGTAACGGGTGTACATGGGAGGAATTAATGAGAGATAAATAGGTCTATAATCAATCAAACATAAGGAGGGAATTATGGAGGATGTTTGGAACCATACCCCAACATTTTTAATTGAAAATAAAAGGGTATAACAACATAAAGAAATTTGGGTAAAAATGAGAAGGGAAGAAATCCCTTACTTGGAAGTGTGATCTCAAAGGCTTGGGAGCGGCTTGAGAGGGGCTTCTAGGGATCTTGGGGCGCCTTGGGAGGATTATAGAGAGAGGATGGAAGAGGTTGGTCGAGCTCCAAATTTTTTTAGTGAAGAGGAATGAGATATTGAGTGGATTTTTATAGGAAAGGAGAGGGAATTCTTTATTATTTAGGTTTTGGACACTATATATTAAACTAATCAAAAATAAAAACCATACCATGGTTTTTGAACATGTTTTTTTACAAAGTGGAGTGGAAAAAACTATTTTATAATTCCAATGTCAAAAATTATTAAAATATTATGCTTTCTTATGTTTAGGTGAGTCACACTCTCAAGAAAATCATTTTAAAAAGTTAAAATATTTTATAAGACTTGGAGGGTCCACTAAGGCACAATAAAATTAATCAAAAAAATATATAATCACATTATTTTTAAATATAAAACATATATTGTCCAAAAATAATTTTTATAGTATTTTATTACATCGCTATTAGGTCATTATGATACCATAAAACACATTATATATTTAACCGGTAATTAATTTTTACCCAAAATATTGACTGCCCCAGAAAATTATGTAAAATTCACCATTAGATAATTTTAACATCTTGAATCAAAAAATAATATTTATTTTATCTAAATAATTTTACAAATATGTGAATTTTTACTTTTAAAATAAAAAACTATATTTACCAAAAATTCATGGGTTTTGACAAAAACAGCTTTCAAAACTGAATAAAAATTACAATTGTATTCATAAAAATTATATGATCATTAATATTTAATTAAAATTAATTTAGTAATAATATTTCATTAAACTATTATTTAATTCAAAAATCCATTAATTCATCAAAATAGATTTACTGATTGAATATTAACTAAAAATACTATTTTTTCTTTAAAACTCATTTACAAAGTAACAAAAATAATGCACATAATCATAGTGTTAGGGTCTTGTTATGTAACCCCTTATAACACCCATATAATACCTAAGGGTAAGGTTTTCAATGGTGATGGAATCTTGAGGTGGCTCGAATAACATCACTCCGGTGGTAATCTCTATTAACTTCCACTTCTCACATAGGCGATTATGTTCAAGCTTAACATGTTGAAGCTCAGCTTAGGCTTGGTCAAGAGCGAAGCCCAGTGAGGCTACCTCCTTTCTGAGCTTTGACAAATGGGCTTTATATAGAGAAATTCTACTGGATGAGGCCATCACTTCCTTTGTCTGAGTAAATTGGATTTTTTAAATCCCTATATTTATACTAATCATGTGATCACTATTCAACAACTATACTAGCAACTGATTCATGCTCAAATTTACCTAAGAGATGAAGGTAGAACGGTCCTTCTAGTTTAGCTTGGGTTATCAAATCCTCATAAACCAAAAAAGTAACCTACAGACACGTACATTCTATGGATTTTTTTTGGCTATTAAGTGGAAAACTTGGGTTGATTTTAGATGGGTTTAAGGTATCACTAACAGATTTAAGTTAATTCAAATTAAGATAATGAGTTGATCCTAGGTTATCGCTTGGGGTGGATTGGATGAATTCTTTTTTTAATGATTTCAATTTCTTATATTTGAGATGGGTTCATTTATAAAGATCAAAAAACATCATCACTTACAAGTTTAATACCTAAACCCTTTAATACTAATCACCTATACACTTGAAGGATCAACACTTCAAGGTAAAGGTTCATATTAACACTTGAAGTGTGTGGCCTTAAATTCAACAAGGATGAAAGAGTTTAAAGATATTCAAACAAAATTCTCAATTAAAACAAGTGATTAGAAATTAATGGAGTGAGAAATAACATCTAAACAAGCCCCTTTATACTCCCTTTGATCAACCCATAAAATATTTATCCCTCCATTGATTATATGGTTTCAATGGAAGCGTAAAGTGGACTCATGAGGGAGGAATTGGAGAAGTAAAAAAACAATAAAAAGAAAGCAATCACTCCACCATTGTTTGAAGAATATCACAAGGTATGGTGTGAATAAATTCACACCTTAAGGAAAATATATCAAAGTGATAAGAAGAAAAATATAATAAGAGGAAAGGAAGAAATTTTATTAAGAACTAAGGTGATTCAAACAACTTATATGAGAAAGAAGAATGTTACAAAGACAAATCGACATAATAACATTACAATAAAAAAAAGGTCCAAGGATGCTCAACTCCTATACCAACACTTTCTTAAATAGGAATTTTTAAGCCTTGGTTCGAGCCTACAACAGTGGAAGTCACCTCAATTAATGGTGGTGGGCCTAGGTGGGTGGAAAGTTAAGAGAGAGTAGACTTTTCCACCCTTGACCCGAGGTGGAAGCCAACTTGATTTCACCGAACAGAGGAGCCTATAACACCTTACATATGGCTGAATTGGAGTGGGCTATATAATACAAAAATTAATCTCCCGATGTTCCCTAGATCTCTGTAAAATTTTAGCCCAAAATAATATGTTATTTTTGAGATATGATTAAATTGGTGGGATGATTTTATGGGCATCAGAATCTGGCCCAGAATTTTATATCCAAATTAGGATGCCTTTATAACCATCATGAAGGACAAATTAGCACTGACTCGTGCAGAATTATTTGTTTCTATATATGTCTTCTAGCATCCCATGATATATGAGCTTCATTGGGCCTGTATGTTGGGCCTCATATTCTCATCAGTGGGCTGGTGTCCAATCTTCCCTCTCCAAAATTGTTTGCATGAAATCCCATTTTGGTGGTCTTCCAATGTAAATCTTCCAACACTCCACAAGTATGAATTATTCCCAATATAATTAAAAACCTTAAAATTAAATATTAAAATAAAATCAAGATCATTGGGTACTTTAAATTATGTTAAAAAATGTACCACATAATAGTACATTTTTAGAAGGAATTACAATCATAATGTGAAATGGTGTTCAAAGTGTAAAATGCACTAAAATGGTGTTTATGAATAATAAATAACATGAATATTATATATATTAACAATTAATTTTAGCCTCATTTAGTGGATAATCACACCCCCTCACCCACTTGAGTTTTTCTAGTCCCGAGCGAAATATATCTCAATAATATGAAATTCGAATTCCCTTTTCCAAAAACATTTTAATACACAATGATCACCAAAAACCCTTATACCAAACAATCATGAAACCCATAAAAATATTTTAATACATGATAGTTTCATAAGCAAATCCCAATCCCAATCTCATTCCTTTGTTCAAATTCATCGTCATATTTTATCCAATGTCAATTAAGAGTGATGATGTGTTGTGCATCGCATTAGGCATGGGGGTTCATCTTTATTCGAGAGTAAAATGATGGAAGTTCTAGGGGGAATCACATTTCAATATTAAGATGAGTATTCAAATATTTTTATTGTATTTTTTTTTTTGCAATTTTTCCATGGTAAATGAAATTGCATTCAAAGGAGTCAACCCTTGTAGCGAGACTTTGCTGATGACTCCCAGGCTCAAAGTCCTTAGGGAACCAAGTGAATCCCACATACTCAGGCATCATCTCAAGTTACCTCAGTCAAAAAAAAAATCAAATTACCAAAAATGGAGATAAAATTACTAACTATAGGCTAGAAAACTATGGAGTCACGATCCCCAAGTGTTGAAAGCAACGCATTAGGTCATTTCAATGCTATACGTGAAAAGTTATTGTTTTTTTAAATTTTTTTATTGAATACTCATATTAAAACTAAAATGATCACCAAACCTATGCTATTTATTTGGGGGACCCCATGAACTCAAACTAATACCCCACTATCCAAAGGACGTGCGTTGTGATTTTTTTTATTTGGATGAAAATATAAACCATGAAATATCACATTAGACAACCACACTTTCCAAAATCTATGATCATGAAATTATACATGGATTAAAATAAAAATCAGGGCATGCTAAATTATTTGATATTCAGTTTTAAAGTGTACAATTTCTATTGTCATGTTCAAGGATAAAGAAATTTTTTCCTCCATTAAGGCACACTTATTTTTCAAATCATTCATTTTTTTGACACAAAAGAAATTTTATTTTATCTCCCCCCCCCAAACTTAAAATAACTCTGTCCCTAGTGTTTAAAGAAAAGAAAATTTAGAAGGGGGTAGAGGTAAAGAATGGGAGTTCAAAAAGGAAATTGAAAACGAGGATCATGGAATAAAGTCACCTGGTGGTTGAAGTTGAAATTATCATTGCTCCCTTTTAATCCCTTGATCTCGATGTCACTCTGAGAATTACCTAGTGGAAAAAAAGGGAAAAAACTATATATATATATATAATAAATTAAAATATAAGTATATATATAAAAATTATAGAATAATTAAGAAAAATAAGTCGTAGGTCAGTGGTAAGCGTGCACCCCTGTCTCCCTTCGGTCCCTGGTTCGAGTCCCTGCGGCTTCGCCGGTTGTGACGGGGTTTGCCCCAAGACCTATGTTGTGGCCTTTTAATTTAATTACTATTATTATCATTTTTAACCTACAAACACATAAAAAATTAATTGATGATACATTGTCTTCTTTTTAAATTTCTGGGTAAGGTATTACTCAAGGATTACACCATGTGACACGGATGAATATGGCGCTCCTCTTTCATACCCATCCATACTCATAATATAAGAACAGGTAAACAATCTATCTTTTTTTTAAATATCAAAATGATTTATTAATCCTATTTAAACTATAAATTTTATTAAAACAATAAAATGATTGGAAACTTGGAAACCATGGGTTGCCTCCCATACAGTGCTTTTTTGACGTCATTAGCCTGACATGAACCCCCCAACTTACCCAATACCAACTTTAAACATTTTAAGGAACACATGTTTCACCAATTCAACTTGGTTGTGATTTATTATATGTTTTGAATTTGTTTCATTTACAAACCTATTTTCTAAAATTAGTGGGTAAATCCAAGGAATATCAGAAATGGTGGATCTAGTTGCTTCTCTAGTCTTTCCTAAGACATCAATAATCATTAATACATTTTATTTTTCAATAGAAGAATGAATTCCAACTAAAAGGTCATGGATATACCCTATTAAGGGATACTTTAGTGGTTAAGGAATGATAATAATTTTGAGCTCAGTTTGGATAGGACATTCAAACACATGTTAATATTTTAAATCCAACTCAGTTTCATTTTCCAAATTTATCAAAAAAATTGGTTCCTTTTGAATATAAGATCCAACCACCGAATTAGAAATATTATTTTCAGGTATGGGTATGGACTCAATGTTTGTGATTTCTCCCAATGATTCAATGATTTTTGTTTCTAAAAAATCACCAATGGAGCTATAATAGGGGCACTCAATCCATGATGTCAAATTTTCCTCTTTTGATTCCAAAAAATAAATTTCCTCCTGGTTTAAAGACCCTTTAATAATTCATTTATCAACTTCATCTATCCCAAATCCAAAGTTTGGTTCTTCAATAAATTCATGAGAGGTTTGTGGGAGAAAAGAGTATTCTATCAATGACGAGGAAGGGATATCTTGAGTAGGAATGGGTTCCAAAACCGTTTCAAAGTTTTGTAGTTCTAATCTCAATGGTGAAACATAAAAATTAATTATCTCCATTTTTTGACACAATTTTTCATGTAATGGATGTGGATTAGTATGGATAAGGGGTTGATCCAAATGGTCAATTCCTGGTGGATAATTAAGTTGTTTTAATTTCACAGGAGGTTGTTCAGATTGGATTTGTAGGGATTGAAACTCATTATATGTTGTAATTTTTTGTGTATAATAGGAGTTAAAACATTTTGGTTCATTATTTTGTTTATGATACCAAAACTAAAAATTAGGATGGTTATTGTACATCACACATGGGGTTGGGTGATCAAAGTAGGGATAGGTTCCCCATGTTTGGATTTGTTCAAAATTTCCTTCCATAGGAGTGAGGGGGTGAGAACAGAGAAGTGGGATGAAAAGAAAAGGATTATAGTGTCTAAGATAACTTAATTAGGTCCCCAGAAATGGAACCAAAATTTGATTCACGCTCAAATTTACCCAAGAGATGAAGGTAGAATGGTCCTTGTAGTTTAGCTTGGGTTATCTAATCCTTAGAGACCTAAAAAATAACCTACAAACACATACATTCTTTGGATTTTTTTGGCTATGAAGTGACTAAATTGGGTTGATTTTAGAAGGTTTTAAGGTATCACTAACAGATTTAAGTTAATTTAAATTAATATAATGAGTTGATCCTAGGTTATCGCTTGGGGTGGATTGGATGAATTCCTTTTTTAATGATTTCAATTTCTTATATTTGAGATGGGTTCATTTAAGAAGATAAAAAAAACATCATCACTTACTAGTTTAATACCTATACCCTTTAATACTAATCACCTATACACATAATGGATCAAAGTTTTGAACACTTAAAGATAAAGGTTTGTATTAGCACTTGAAGTGTGTGGCCTTAAATTCAATAAGGATAAAGGAGTTTAAAGATCTTCAAACAAAATTATCAATTAAAAGAAGTGATTAGAAATTAATGGAGTGAGAAATATCATCCAAACCAGCCCTGTGATACTCCCTTGGATCAACCCATAAAATATTTATCCCTCCATTGATTCTATGGTTTCAATGGAAGTGGAAAGTAGACTCGTGAGGGAGGAATTTGAGAAGTAAAAAACAATAAAAATAATTCAATCACTCCACTGTTGTGTGAAGAATATCACAAGGTATGATGTAAATAAATTCACACCTTAAGGAAATGATATCAAAGTGATAAGAAGAAAAACAGAATAAGAGTAAAGGAAGAAATTTTATTAAGAACTAAGGTGATTCGAACAACTTACATGAGAAAGAAAAAAGTTACAAAGTCAAATCGGCATAATAACATTACAATGAAAACAAAGATCCAAGGACGGTCAACTCCTCTACCACCATTGCCTTAAATAAAAAATTTTAAAGCCTTGGGTAGAGCCTAAAATAGTGTAAGTCACCTCAATTAATTTGGTGGTCCTAGGTTGGTGGAAAGTAAAGAGAGAGTAGACTTTTCCACCCTTGACCCGAGGTGGCAGCCAGCTTGCTTCCATTGAATAGAGGCGCCTAGAAGACCTTCTAGATGGCCGAATTGGAGTGGGAAAAAGGTGAAAAAAATTAATATAAACAGTTACCATAGATATATATAAAATTTCATCCCAAAATAATATGTGGTTTTTGAGATATGATTAAATTGGTGGGATGATTTAATGGGCCTCAGAATCTGGCCCATAATTTTATCTCCAAATTGGGTCGTCGTAATAACCACCATGAAGGCCAAATTAGCACTGTCTTCTAACGAATTATTTGTTCCTATATATTTCTTCTATAATCCCACGAAATTTGGACTTCATTAGGCCCATATGTAGGGCCCCACATTCTCATCAGTGGGCTGATGTCCAATCCGCCTTCTCCAGAATTGTTTGCATGAAATCCCATTTTGGTGGTCTTCTAATGTGAATCATCCAACACTCCACAAGTATGAATTGTTCCAAATATAATTAGAAACATAAATATTAAATATGAAAATAAAATAAAGATCATTGGGTAATTTAAATGATGTTAAAAAATGTACCACATAATAATGCATTTTAAGAAGGAATTACAATCATAATGTGAAATGATGTTCAAAGAGTAAAATGAACTAAAATGGTGTTTATGAATAATAAAGCACATGAATATTATATATACTAACTATTAATATTATACTTATTTAGTGGCTAATAAACAATGGTAATAATTCATAATGGTATTTTGGAATTCAAAAACATAAAACCAAGGAAGTGCATATGTCTTATATAACCATTTTACATAACAAGACATTTAATCAGATCAAAAAGAAATTTTCATTAATAAAAGTTTGGTTCGTTACAATCTTAACCCCTTAAGAAATTTTTCCCTTGAAATTTCATTTTCCCACATTAAAATAGATGAGGGTAACTCTGCTTCATCACTTCCTCTAATTCCCATGTTGCTTCTTCAAACATGTGGTTTCACCACAACACCTTGATGAGGGGCATTTTCTTATTTTGTAGAAATTTTTCCCTATGATCTAAGATCTCCACATGCTTCTCTTAATAAGCGAGTTCATTCTCCAATGGTACCACCTCTGGATTGATTACATGCGATGGGTCAGTTATGTACTTCCTAAAGAGTGATACATGGAATACATCATGTTCTTGAGACAGGTTTAGTGGGAGTGCTAGTCAATAGGCCACTGCTCCAATGTGATCAAGGATCTCAAAAGGTTCTATGTACCTTGGACTAATATTTACCTTATTCACAAATCTCATAACTCTCTTCCAGGTGATATGTAGAGGAATAACATGTCTCCAACATCAAACTCTAGGTCTCTTTGATGATTATCAGCACAACTCTTTTGTCGACTCTGAGCAGCTTTAATGTACTACTGCATGGTCTTAATCTTCTCCAACATTTCTTTGACCATTTATGGACCTATGAGTCTTCTCTCCCTAACTTCATCCCAACATTCTGGTGTTCTGTACCTCTTCCCATAAAGGGATTCATAAAGATCCATTTGGATGCTCGAGTGGAAATTGTTGTTGTAATAGGACTCAACTAGAGGAAGATGTTGAACTCATCCTCTTTTAAAGTCCATTGAGAATTCTCTCAACTTGTCCTCAAGTGTTTGGATAGTCCACTCAGATTATCCATAAGTTTGAGGATGATAATTCATACTAATGTTTAGCTCAGTATTCAGAGTGTTTTGGAGACTCTTCCAGAACTTAGAGGTGAATTTTGGATCTCGATCAGATACAATATATAGTGGTAATCCATGAATCCTTAACACTTCTATGATTTATATATGTTTCATTTTATCCAATGAGAAATCCTCTCGAATTGCAATGAAGTGTGCAGTCCTTGAAAGATGATCCACAACAACCCAGATAGCACTGTTTCCTTTTGATGTCTTCGGAAGTTTCGTGAAAAAGTCTATGGTGATGTTCTCTCATTTCTATATTGGTTTGGGTAATGGTTGCATCATCCCCTTAGACTTTTTCCTCTCAACCTTCACTTACTGACATACTAGGCACTTTGATATATATTCAGCAATCTCCATCTTCATGTTATCCCACCAATAATGATCTCATAGATCTCGATAAATCTTTGTGTTTCCTGGGTGAATGGAGAAATTTGAACTTTGTGCATCATCCAAAAGTTATTTATTTAACTCTGGATTTGATGGAACACATATTCTTGAACCAAGTTTCACAATTATTTATTCATTAACATTGAAATATAAGGATTTCCCTTTTCGGATAGTTTCCTCTTTCTTCTAAATTCTTACATTATCTTTTTGATCATATTTTAACCTTTCCAAAAGATACAGTTGAGAAATAATTTGAGAAAGGATTGATGATGTTCCCTTATTTATGATTCTCATGTCCATCTTCATCAAATCTAAGAAGATTGGATCCTTTTAAATTCTCATAAATGAAAGAGTTGCTGGATCCTTTCTACTCAGAGCATCTTCCACCTTGTTCTCTTTCCCAGGGTGGTAATGGATTGAGTTTTCATAGTCTTTGATCAGATATAACCATATTCATTTGTGAATATTCAACTCTTTCTGTGTGAATATATACTTGAGGCTTTTGTGGTCTGTATATATTTTACACTTCTCCCCAAAGAGGTAATGTCACAAAATTTTCAAAATGAAGATTACTGCAGCCAAATCTAGATCATTTTTTGGATAATTTTTCACATGAACTTTCAATTTCCTTGAATCACAGGAAATGACTTTATCATTTTTCATCAAAACACAGCCCAAGACCTTCTTTGAAGCATCACTAAATACCTCAAAAAGTTCTCGACTTATGGATAATGTGAGCATGGATTCAGTGATAAGTCTTCTTTTCAACTCCTTGAAGCTCTCTTCACATTAATAAATCCAAGAAAACTTGACTCCCTTCTGAGTTAGCTTGGTAAGAGTGTTTGAAAATCATGAGAAATTTCTCAAAAATCAGTGATCATATCCACCTAACCCAAGGAAGCTACGGATATCCATCACAGATGTTGGTCTCATCCATCCCTCTATTGCATTTATCTTAGAAGGGTCCATAGATATCCCATTAATTGTGATTATATGACCCAAGAATGAGACTTCTTTCAACCATAAATCACACTTTTTGTATTTTTCATAGAGATTCTCCTTACGCAAGGTCTCTAGTACAGTGCTTATATGCTCCTCATGATCCTTCTTGGTTTTTAAATATATTATAATATCATTTACAAATACTACCACTAATTTATCGAGGTAATCTCCAAATACTCTATTAATTAATTCCATGAAGATTACTAGAGCATTAGTGAGTCCTAAAGGCATTACTATGAATTCATAGTGCCCATACATTGTACGAAAAGTAGTCTTGGGTATATCCTCCTTCTTCATCCTTATTTGGTAATATCCCGAATACAAATCCACCTTGGATAATTATTGTGCTCTATGTAGTTGATTGAAAAATTCATCAATTCATGTCAGGGGATACTTTTTCTTTATTGTGATTTTGTTGAGATCACGATAATAAATGTAAATGCTCATTGAACCATCCTTATTATTAATAAAGAGGACTGGTGCACCCCATGGTGAAGCACTTGGGCATATAAACTCTATATCCAAATTCTATTATAGTTGTTTCTTTAGCTCCTCAAGTTCCACAACATCCACTCTATATAGAGTCTTGGATATTAGAAAATCTCCAGTTATAAGATCAATCGATAATTCAGCATAGCTTCTAGGAGGAAGACCAAGAAATTCATTGGGAAACACTTCAGGGAATTCTCTCACAATAGAAATGTCTTCAAGGATAGTTTCTTCCTTAAAATAAATCATCTAATCAAGATATGTGTGTTCATAGGACAGTAATATCCACATTTGACATGATGGTAACAAAGAATATTCTTCCTCCTCCTTTCACATGTATAGAATTGGGGGTCGATTCGTCATATAGAGAGTGATTTCCCTCCCATGGAAATTTGTGTTGGATTTATGTAGGGAAAGTCAATCCAAGCCATGAATTGAATCAAATTATACAAGAGGGAGTATGAAAAGGTTTTCTGGGAAGTTTAATCCACAAATTGTGACAGGGGAGGAGTTATATTCATGGGAAGTAATAATTTCCCCATTTTTCGTTCTCACTGACATCTCTACTTCCATGATGTGTGGTGTTGTTGGGATTATTCTTTTAAAATTTCAGGATATAAAAGAATGCATAAAACCAGAATCAAAAAGTACATTCGTTGTTCTTGAATTAATAACTAGCATACATGTCACCACTTTTTTTTTCAAGGTTCGCTTCACCAGTAGTGATGGAAAAAGATTTCCCATGGGGCCTTGGAGGTTGTTGGTTTCCTCCGAAAACCCTTGGCTTAGGGAACTGGTTTTCAAAGTGTCATGGTTCTTTGCAGTTGAAGCAATGAGCAATATGTTGAGGGTCTAATGGATCATTACTCTCCTCTATCAAAACAGAGGGTTTTTATTTCCAACAATTAATGGCCAAGTTCTCTTCTCTTCCATACCTAAATCATTTCATCGTTCCCCTCATGCAATTTCCAGGGTACTTCTTTCCGCACCTTTGGAAAGTGGGGTGCTATAATCTCTTAGCACCATTGGATTTCTCCATCAGACTGCCAGAATTAAAGTCCACCGTATGCTTCTTACCCCCATGATACCTCTGAGATTATCTGATCTCCATTTTGACTTTGAGGGCACATCAGAAAATTTATTCATAGCTCTCTAAGTCATGGATCTCTAGGGATTTCTGTAGGCTAGGTTTTAGCCCGCCAAAGAAGTGGTAAACCTTGAATTTGGGGGTAACGACAAAGCTGAAGGCATATCATGCAAGCCTTTTGATGTTTTCCTCATACGCTCCATTGGATTCATCTTATTTTTTCTTAAGGGAAAGGAAGTCTCTTTCTATCTTAAGTCAGAGGGTGTGAGTATAATATTTATCTAAAAACATTTTCCGAAAATTATTCCATTCCAATGCCTCGATCTCCACCTCAGGATTCATATTTTTTATTAATATCAATCATTGATCACCTTCACCCTCCATACAATAAGCATCCATAAGTACCTTCTCTTGTTCAAGACATTGAAGGATGGAGAAGATCTTATCAATGGAGTTTATCCATTGTTTAGCGATTGAGGGATCAGATGATCCATTAAAAGTTGGAGGTCTTTGTCTTATGAAGCTCTCAATTGTATCTTATTCTTTATTAGGGGGGTTGAATGTTCCTCTTAACCCATGTTTCTATTCAAAACTTTGAGTTAATTGAGAGAGTATCATGACAAAGTTTGTGATTCCCACCCCCATCGTATTGGGCCTCTCATTAGAACAGTCATCACATTGATCTTCACATTGGTTTTTATTCTGAGTCCTCCTATTACCGGCCATTGGCTAGAATAAAAGGAAAGTTAGGGGTAACACATAAAGGGGAATCCAATTTCAAAAATAAATAGCTTATAAATTACATTTATTTCCTTAGCTTATGAATTTATAGGCTTCAATCTATGTTATCTATGATCTACTTCCCAACATATATTCTTAAGGGAATTTTTTGTATTACCTTAATAATGGTTCATACTAAGCTTATGAATTTACCAAAGCATATCCCCTAAGAGTGTCATAACCAAAAATGTAGCAAGGCCCATTGTCGTGCATCAGTTCCTGTTCGAGTCTAGATCAAAGTGGTATTTTCATGTTTTACCTCTAGATACATCTATGTCAAATCCACCTCTACATGTTCGTATCTAGAAAGGGATGTATTTTCTTGATAAACCACTTACTCTATACTCACCAAATTTTAGGGATGTTTTTATTATACTTAGTCTTATCTCTAAGGATTTCTCTAGGGTTTTCTAATCCTAATCCCAAAAATAACTAAACATGTCCTTTGATATCAATTATAACAACTCTGCCCTTTATTACACACTTAATAATGATTTATTAGATAAAATTTCACTTAAGACAACTCTAAGGATCAAGAGATATAATTTCTTGGGAAATTAAGAACATTACATAACAACTTAGAACATAAAACATGATATCTTTATTGAAAACTACTTTTACATGACCACAACATTCCTTCGTACTTAGCATTACATGGGATAACCTAAGGACATGCATAAGAAAAGGGTGAGCTATAAATCCCAGTAAGGGAGTAAACAAGGCATAACATGAAGAATACATTACATTTTAGGAAATAGGCATATCAATGGAGCACAAGAGAAACATGAACATAAAAGTGTGATATAGCATGATTATCATAATATGGAAATGTGACAATAATATTTAGCATGATATTAGCATGAGCCAAGACTCGTTGCACAAGAAGCATGAGTAAACCCTCATTGCACATGAATTAGCATGAGTAAACCCTCATTTTACTTGAATTAACATGAGTAAACCTCCATTGCACATGATGTATCATGATACTATTCTTTACCTAATGCATTAGAGTGTTATTAGGGTGAACCCTTTATAAACATTTCATTTAATAAGTGTGTCGTATGAATCATACAACATGTATTCATTAAACATCATAATTTATTCCACAAATAAGAGATGTGGAATAGATAAATTTAAGTAATCAATCAACAAGTACATTTTCATAAATGCTAATACCCTTGATAGAGAAATGGGTATGGTATCCACTTACATGATGATTTTGGAATGGGAAATTTTTGTGTATCTTTAACAACATAACGACGTCAAATAGGAATCGTAAAATGGGTTGACAAGATATAAAGGGGTATCTTGTCATTTATACATGAAATGTATAGTAAGTGGTTCATGGAACATAATATCCCAATATATGTAATGAAATTTAGATGCATAATATAAAACAATTTCTTGAATGTAAATGAGAAGAGACAAATTCCTTACGGAATTTCGGCATGGTAAGGGTGTACATGGGAGGAATTAATGAGAGATAAAGAGGTCTCTCATCATTGAAAAATAAGGATAGCAGTATGGGGGAGGTGTGAAATTATACCCCCACATTTTTAATTGAAAATAAAAGGGTATAAAAATATAAAAAAAAATTGGACAAAAATGAGAAAGGAATAAATCCCTTACTTGGAAGTGTGATCCCAAATGCTTGGGAGAGGCATGAGAGAGGCTTCTAGGGATCTTGGGGCACCTTGAGAGGATTATAGAGAGAGGAGGGAAGATTTTGGTTGATCTCCAAATATTTTTAGTGAAGAGAAATGGGATATTGAGTGGTTTTATATAGGAAATGATAGGGAATTCCGTATTATTTTGGTTTTGGACATTACATATTAAACTAATCAAAACCAGAAACCATCCCATGGTTTTTTACCATGGTTTTTGCCCATGGTTTTTTCCAAAGTGGAGTGGAAAATATTATTTTATAAGGCTAATGTCCAAAATTATTAAAATATTAGGCTTTCTTATGAGGAGGTGAGTCACAATCTCAAGGAAATCATTTTAAAAAGTTAAAATATTTTATAAGTCTTGGAGGGTCCACTAAGGCACCATAAAATTAATCAAAAAAATATAAAATCACATTGTTTTTTAAGATAAAACATATATTAGTTAAACATTATTTTTATAGTATGTTATGACATCACTATTAGGTCATTATGATGTCATAAAACACATTATATATTTAAACGGTATTTAATTTTTACCCAAAAATTTGACTGCTTTAAAAAATTATGAAAAATTCACCATTAGATAATTTCGACATCCTGAATTCAAAAATGATATTCATTTTTTTTGTAAATAATTTTTTAAATATGTGAATTTTTACTTTAAAAATAAAAACTGACATTTAGAAAAAATTCATGGGTTTTGACAAAAACAACTTTCAAACCTTAATAAAAATTACAATTTTATTCATAAAAATTATACGATCATTTATATTTAATAAAAATTAATTTAGTAATAATATTTTATTAAAAAATTATTTAATTTAAAAATCCATTAATTCATCAAAATAGATTTCTTAATTGAATATTAACTAGAAATAATATTTGTGCTTTAAAAAACATTTACAAAGTAACAAAAATAATGCACATAATCATAGTGTTAGGTTCTTGTTACATAACCCTTTATAACACCCTCATAATACCTAAGGGTAATGTGTACGATGGTGACAGACTCTTGAGGCAGATCAAATAACATTTCTCTGGTGGTAATCTCTATTAACTTCCACTTCTCTCATAGGATATTTTGTTCAAGCTTAACATGTTGAAGCTTAGCTTGGGCTTGATCAAGAGCAAAGCCTAGTGCCGCTACCTCCTTTCTGAGCTTTGACAAATGGGTTTCGTATGGATAAATTCTACTAGATGAGGTCATCGCTTCCTTTTTCTGAGTAAATTGGATTTGTTAAATCTCTATATTTATATTAATCATGTGATCAGTATTCAACGGCTATATTAGCAACGATAAAAATTTATAATGGTATTTTAAAATCCAAAAACATAAAACCAAATAAGTGAATATGTTTTATATAACCATTTTATATAATAATACATTTAATAGGATCAAGAGGAATTTTCATTAATAAAATTTTTGGGTCATTACATAACTTGTGCGATGCATACCCTTTTACGCCCAAATCACTATTGGCGCACAACTACCATCTGGCACACAACTTCTATGTAACCCACTACTTATACGCTTAAACTACTTGCATGACTGGAGCTCGAATTTTCTTTAAGTGTTGACCGTCATAAGAAATGAGGGGGGTAGCCATCTATTTTTAGGAATTTTGGCCAATCTGAGAGTCGCGCACAACTTTCCTCCAGGAACTCTAGTCCATTCACTCAAGCCTTTGTCACTCTAGTCACCTTGCGTGCCAACTCCAAAACATGCTCGTCCTTCTTGATTTTTCCATATTTCGATGTTCTAATCTTGAAACATGCATGGTACACAAATTTCTAGGCCTCCAAGACCCTAGCACACAATTTCTTTTCCAAAAACACTTATCTCCATTCTCCAATTTTTGGACCCAAAAATTTGGCAAACACTGGAAAATAGTGCCACCTTATATCTGTTCTTTTTGTACCACCTCCATATCATCCAATCATTTTTCATTGTTTTTTTTAACATATGCTTTCAATAATATCTCAGGGACTCCATAACTAACCATGGATACTCTATTTGTCAATAAACACAGTCACCTAAAAAATGTTTCAATGTTACCTTGAGAGATTTTTTCCCAACAATTATACATATTGAATAAAAATAATGATGCATAGACTATCAAAAAAAATAATTAATTATTACAAGCATCACATGTGGGTAATAAATAATTAAAAAAACTAGAAACGCACAGTTGTTCACTACTCAAAACCTGCTAAAAGGTAAAAGTAAAGAGTGATAAAAAAATAAATGTAATAAATTTAAATATGAGTGTATTTATTAAATTAAATAAACTATTTAAATTCAAATAATTTATTTTAATTTGTTCCCTTGATAAATTAAACTTTTATTCCAAAAAATTAAATTAATTGGTTAAATGATAAAATAATAATTATTTTTAAAACAAAAAATTAAATAAATTAATTTTTGATTATATAAAAATATATATTGGCCCCAAAACCCCACACAAGGCTAATGCGGGTCAGGCCGACCTCACACAGGCTCGTTCCAGGCCCGGCAGACCCCGTGAAGGGGTGTTTCCAGGCTAGGTTGAACTGCCGTGACCCACTTCAGGTAGGGAAGACCCACCTTGGCCTGTGAAGTCCTCTTCTAGGCATCCAGAACCCGATGTCAGGTGCTGGTAGACTAACTGAGCACATGGAAAATCAGGGTAGGGTTTTACCATGTAACGGGGTTTGTTAGATCCTCTGTCTATAGATGGTAAGGTTGGTAGCTCAGTGTGAGATCCAGCTTTAGGATGATCATCCTGAGGCGAAGGGTGGAGGAGTACGCTGGCCAGGGAGCATTTTCGGTGTCTATGTTTGGTGAGGCAACACGGTG
Source organism: Viscum album (assembly GCA_963277665.1). Taxonomy (NCBI): domain Eukaryota; kingdom Viridiplantae; phylum Streptophyta; class Magnoliopsida; order Santalales; family Viscaceae; genus Viscum; species Viscum album. The sequence continues at coordinate 1,939,454,603 of OY728123.1, read as the reverse complement.
GTGATAAGACTGGGGTGGGGTGACATGGTACCAGTGTAGGGTAGGAGGATCACTGAGGGGAGGCATTCGTGGGTGGCCTGATAGCAGGAAAGGAACGAGGGGTGCACTACTAGGTGTTGGAAGCCGCAGTGGGCTCACGGTGGTCCAACAAAGCGGGAGACGGAGGCGGTGAGGACCTCGGGTGGAGGTGGCATGAGATATGGTCAAGAGTACCTTCCGTATAGGGGTCGGCCAAATGGGCATCATCCGAGTGTGGTGACATTGGAGATAGCTACAATGATGGGGCACTGGCAAGCTACGAAGATTGGTGTAGGGAAGGGAGGAGGTGGTCGGACTGAATTTAGTGATGGTGGAGGTGGTAGTGTTGATGGATTCTACCATAATCCATTTGATTTTTTTAAGATTTTTTAGTAGATATAATGTGCCTGAAAATTAACATCTCAGGTCAACCACCTGGACCTGAGGGTCAAGTACACCACGAGATGACCTCTGCGTGGCAAAAATGTGATGTGGCGTAAGATGTAAATTTTAAATTATATTTATTTTTTAAAAAAACTGATTTATTTTAATGTTTTTGACTTAAATACCCTTTAATTCAATTACAAAAAAACAGAAACTCATAAACATTAAATCAAAACAAAATATATAATAAGAATATATTAATATTAAATATAATTGGAAATATAAAACAATAATAAATATTTAACAGTAGTAAAAAAACTAAAAGTATAACAATGATTAATAATTTGTTACATGTTTATAAATATATAATAACTAATAATAATTTTTTTTAACTATATACACTTTTTCTATTTATTCACTCTAAATTTATTGGTGGAAATTTTCATTGAAATTTTACAATTTTTTATATATATTAATATATTATGTATGCATACACTAAATTTTTTTATTAAATATTCCCATATATTTATAATAGGAAATATATTATGTATAGTAAATAATCTATAGAAATTTCTAATAAAAATATTCGTAGGAAATTTCCAATGGAAATAATTAGTGGAAATTTCTAATGGAATTTTGCATAGTTTATTTGTGCATTAATATACTCTCAATTATTTTTTAAGTGGAAATCCAAATTGAAAATTTTAGATGATAATTTTATTTTTAAATTTCCACTGTAATTTTTCAGTGCATATTTTAATTGCCTATTTATGTATTAATCTATTTTCACTTGTAATTTAAGAGGAAATTCGAATTAAAAAATTGTGATGAAAATTTTCATCTTATTTTCCTAGATAATGAAATCAAAATAAAATACATGTAAAATATATCATCAATAGAATCAACATGCAATGAATAACTCTCATTAAAAAGAGACCATATCATTGATCCATTTTCCGCAATAAATGTTGATTTCACTGATAGATTTAAACTTTCACTACTGGTTTTCATTGGAAATTTTCAATGGGATTGTGTGACTTTCTAGTGTAAATTTGTACTTAAAATTATATTGTATATTTATATTCATATATATATATATATATATATATATGTGGATTCAAAATTTTTATTGTAAATTTGCACTAAAAATTCTTAGTATAGATTTATATTAGTGATAATTTTCATTGTAAATGTAAAACACCAAATTTCAATGCAAGTTTACATTGATGTTTGTATATACGTAATGAGAATTTCTACAGTAAATTTTCACATGATGTTTATAATTTAATATTACCATGTTTATTTGTATTTGTATGTTTGTATTCGTGTTTATTTAGTTTTCATTGAAAATTTCCATTATACTTTGAAATTATATTGGAAATTTTCAGTGCAAATTTGCTCTATGAATTTTAAAATATGTTGTATAGTGGAAAATATACATTGAAATTTTCCACTAAAAATTTGATTGGAAATTGTAAATTGAAGTTTCTAGTGGAAATTTGCACTAAAGGTTTCCAATGGAAATTTGAAATGAAAATTTCCAATGAAAATTTATATTTTTTTAGTTTTGTATCAACATAACATAATTGTAATTTAATGTATAAATTTTAACTTCTAGTTGAAGTTTTCACTAGAAATTTCTAGTGGATGTTTACACTGGAAAATTTCACGGAATTTTTGCACTAAATATTTCCCTAGGAAATTTCTACTTAAAAGTTTTTATTCATGATTTATGAAGTGTTTATAGACTCTTATAAATCCATAAATTTTACACGAGAATCTTTTAATGCAAATTTGGAATGAAAATATTTACTAAAAAATTGCATTTTTTACTTATGTATTAATATATTTTCATTGTAATTTTAAGTGAAAATTTGAAGTATAAATTTCATGTGGAAATTGACATATGAAATTTATAGTGGAAATTTACATCGAAATTTTCCAGTGGAAATTTTGTTGGGAATTTCCAGCAATGGTAGTGTAAAAAACCCCCAAAAACACATAACGAGGGTATTTTCGTCCAAAACCCCAACCTGAGGGTCAGGTTCAGGTGCCCAATCTGAGAGGACCCAATGTTCCACCCACTTTTTTAAAAATTATCTTTTTTGATCTGATCCATGAACTGAATTCCCCCACTCCATTGGAAAAAACATCCCCTCCGCTATTTATTTGTCGAAGACCTGTAGATTATAGATTGTTTTTTGTGTGATATATCAGATTTGAAAGAATAATAATTATATTATTATAATATTATAATTTCCACAAACATGTGGGAATTAAACATGTTAGAAGTTATTGTTCTGGTAAGCACCAGATTTCTAACCGGTGTATAGATAAACTGAAGAATGCTTAAGCTGCATGATTTGGGTAAAATAATATAAAAAATATATATATTCTTGAAAATTTATACCTGTCAAATGGAATTCAATCCATATCAAAATTTTAGATGTTCATAACTTGTTAGTTTGAAATTGGATGATGCATGGTCTATTCTGTTTGGACTAAATTTAAACTCACTACTTAATTTAATGTAAATTAATTTGTTCTTGAATCAGAAAGTTCACATGATCCATCTGATACTAATTGATGGTATCTTGGTGCACAGCGGAAGCCGGTGGTCTGGGGATATAAATTTTTTCATCGATGGAATGAAGAAACTTCATCCACTCCCATGATCTAAGCCATGGTAGATGTCCAAGGATCTTAGGTGAATTTAATAAGCATAGAAATAAATAAATGAGTACCTCATTCGATTTGATGGTGCATTCAACTGCAACTAGTAGTCGACAATAATTTCTCAAAGGATCTGAATATGAACCTCTCAAGATCATCCACACATGATATAAGAATCATTGTGAACATCATTCATCGAATTATGGGTGCTATCATGGATATACAATGATTCCTTTTACATCATGATGATCACCTCGATCCCATGTCTTTGATCCAGACATTCTTAGATCGATCACTCAAAGAAAGTGACTTTCTCTCTCTAAGAAGCGAGATAAGAGAGAGGATCTCATTACATTGGAATAAATATTCCCTGAAATATAGTCTCTCTCCTACTTATATAGTAGGAGTCTCAAATACATGAAAAGGGTTCTCCAGCCCCCGGAAATAAAATGTCCACCAAATAAGCAGTAAATGAAATGTGATGATGAACCAACTATTCCATATTTTAATTATTATTTTTATCCCATGCTTATAATATATAATAAATATATTATGTGTAAAACATGATTCATTGACTCAAATCGTAATTCTAGCTAATATTAAACAAAACTTGAATATTAAAATAATATTTGTTCATATAATATTTTTCTTGTATTCACAAAATACCTTGAGAATACTTTTAATAAATAAATTCAACTCAATTATTCTATACTTGAATAATAATGAATTTATTTATTCATCGGTGATTGATAATTTGGACAAATCTTAGACCCCATGGTGGGGACCACTATGTCCAATATACCTATTCACCAGAATATGGAAGATTCTTGAATATGCTATTGTGTGTGACCCTATAGGCCCTTAACTCAGTAGTAGAGAATATTATTCATAGATAATGAGTGGATTCTAGAAACCCATAAAAGATCCTAAATAGATAAGGAATAGTAATAGAATCAAAAATCATCTTACAAACATGCAATTTGTAATATAATCTCTTTTCCTCACAATATCTCATAAACCAGAATGCAAACTTGTGTCATCATCTATTTTTTATTTATTATTTGTTGATCTAACTAGACAAACTTACCTTCTAATACCTTTCCTAGGGATTTATGAAGGTACCACCATCATGATCAACTAGTCTCGAGATATATCTTCCTCAATTCAAAAGTGGAAAATTCTATCTTGATCATTCAACCAATTTCATACCACCAATGATGCACCCAACACAAGCTACCTCACCAAGACTTCATTGTCATGGTTTTTTCCTTAAAACAAAGTATGGGTTCAAATTAAACACATTGATAATGATCTAAAGTAAGGATACCAATAAACATGGCTATAGATAGGAACAACCAATGACACCTGAAACAAGTGGTGTTCTTATTGGTGGTGTTTTCCTCATGATATCCCCTATTGGATATCACCATTTGTGACCATTATGAGAAGAACTATCAATGCTTATGATCCCACAACACTTGATAGTCAAACATCAATTGTGTCCAGTTAGTATGATGTATCTAGTCCATAGGACATATATTTAAGATTAATGTCATAGTATATTGAGGTTCTCATTATAGGTTGGGAATCTCTATAACCTTTTGATACAATAAATAATCTACGAACATTACCATTTAAATATTAGATGCAGAAATATAAAAACTATAATGGTAAGGGTATTTCATGTATAACTCATTTTATACATAGTATGGTAATCAAAAAGTACTGTTTAGTTGGTTCTAGGTAACCCACTATTACAATAAAATGTATATTTTCTCAATATCAAATATTCTTCAAGAAAAGTATTCTCAACCAATTATTTTGAATTTCACATGGTATCAAAATTCATCATGAAATAAAATCATTATGTTTTCTGGGGATTTTTGCTAATAATGTCATCATGAAATAGTAAAATATTTCATGGTGTTCCCCTCGATTAACCATCATGTAAAACAAATAATATTTTTCATGGCCTTATTATTAATCATTCAATGTTATAAATAATGTTTCAATTCTTGGGCATCATTGACATGTGTCTTTAAAAATAAGACCATTTTAACAATATTCACAATTTATAAGGATAATTTCTCAGGAAATAAATTCAATACCATTAAATGATTTCATAATAATTCTTCAGGCATCATTACCTCCTCTTAATGTTACCAAACATATATCGACTCATTTACAACAAATGAAACACTTACTCTAGCTCAACGAAACTGTTTAATGGAAAAAAACGATTTTACTCTATGGAAACAATAGGTAAAAAATATGTTGATTTGTGAGAAGATAATGAAGGTTCTAAAGATAAAATCCTAGAAGTCAGAGAATATGAATGATGATAATTAGAAGGACATGATATATTTAGCTACAAATACAATTCTTATGCATTTAGTTGATAATATATTATGAGAGGTGGTGAATTTTACAGATCCAGAGGATATCTACGTGAAGCTTAAATGCGGTACAAATTTAAATCTCTTAAAAATCATTTATATTTAAAAAAATAGTATCCTTTGAAAATGAAAAAGAATATAGATTTAGGTAACCATCTGGATGATTTTACTAAACCTATAATGGATCTATCTTCATTTTCTATCAAGATCGATGATAAAGGTAATGCAGTACCTAATTAAATGGAAGAAGAAAATGAGGATTTTATTTTGTTGGTTCTATTTCAAGGTTCATATGATAATCTCATTGTAGTTCCCTAGACCTATCTACAACTTCATCTTGATCAAGGCTGGTTGGACACTGGGCATTATGCATGCCTCCTCGTATGCCTAAGGCTGCCAACTAGTCATGAGGGTCTGATGTGGTGATAATGGGGAGACTATATCCTCTTATAGTGATGGTAATAATGGTCCATAAATGTATAACATAATGTAAGGACCATAAAAATAGAAGCAACACAATAAATACAATAGGAGCATATGCAAAAATAGAAGTAATAAAAAATCCCAAAGGCATAATACCATATGTAGATAATTACACATATTAAGACAGGTCATACAAAACAGATGAGTAAGGTCACCCATGGATGAACACATAAGTACATATGTATAAAAACTATAAATAAGGTTCAGCTCGATGCATAGGAACCACATAGTCCACTACCATCCATACCATGAAAAAGTGGTACATCCCTAATCACTAAGTTCAAATCCCAAGCCTGATCCCTTACCTAATCTCAAAACCATAAATTCTACATGTGTCTCAAGGGGCATGTGTAGGGTGTGAGTATGAACTCAGTATCCCACCACCAACACATTCATATCTTACATCCATAACTATACAATGTATGCATATGTAAATAAATAGAAGCAACTCACACATAAAAATAAATAACTCACTCCACTTATGCTCAATAGCCACAAGTGATAATTTACTTTCTTTGACCAATACTAGTACATCTTTGAATGTATGTCCTATGATATATATTTACATACATTACATGTATGCAAAGATATGTTTTTAGTTTCAAGGACTCATGGATTAGTGCACAGGCATCCCCTGAAGAATATCATACTTGGAGTTCCCTCAAGATCCTCCCATAAATATATCATCGGCACCTCGTGTTATTTGAAACCTCTTCTGCTACCAATCAAGTAATTGACATCCCAACTACAATCCCATCAATATATCCCAAGTCCCTTAGACCTGCATTTAGAAATTCACCATCAACTCAATTGCCCTATGTCCTGAGGAACAGAGATATTCATCCTTCTATATATAATAAATCACTATCGGCTCAACAAAATGATGTCCTAAGGCTTGGAAATATCCATCCTCCTATAGTCCTAGCCCATCGGCCTTAGGTATAACAACGATCTTCATCCCCCAATAGATGGTCTCAGCACCATCTTCCAATGGTCCATCACCATAAACCATGTCTTTCTATAGTGAGAACCTTCTCCATAACTGATGATCAACATCATCCCCTAAGATGAAATATCTACGGAGGCCTCCACCCATAATAAGTGGTCAAAACAACCTCAAATGATTCTGATCTATATGTAAATGACTCCAACAGTAACATAAATGAACAATGATGAGATGAAATCACTAACATTTCCCAATCCATTTCATTCGGAAACTTCATTTCCACATGTAACCACATCACCCAAGTCCGGATGGTCAACACCATTTCATGTCCTGTGAGCCATAACCTTAGTTTGATGACCTCGTCACCTCAACCCTGAAGAACCATGTCTCATCAACCTGGTGATCAACATCACCCCGTGTATCTCAGGTTTTTCCCTCAGGTTGGAAAACCATGTTATCTCAGTCCTGGTGATCAACAGCACCTCAAAACCTTAGACCATACTCGTCACATTCTTATTGAACTAAGTCAATCATATCACGTTTAATTAATTTAAATTAAACAACTAGCATAACCTACTTAGTTGGTAAAAATAACCTTACCCATCTTAGCATATATAAATAGAAAAGATAATTCTCAACAATATCTCATATCATCAATTAATAAATTTATAGATAATCATTGATTAATTAAAAGTTTCCCTTGAACAAACCAACATGGGTATTCACTAAAACACCCCATAGCACCCATAAAATTAAGGAGAAATCTAGGAACCACCTACCTTATACTCATAGGTTATCTATCATCAGATATTATCCTCTAACTCAATCCAAAATGAGATAAAATAGTTTTTTATACAAACAAACTGAAAATAGGTAAAAAGAACTTGCACAGATTTAGAATTCTTTATGGTGAGAAAAACAGGGAAAGGAAAAAAAGATGATTGAAAGCCTAACCACTACATTTCCAGCACATCCATCCACATTCAATTAAAAGCTTATACAGAGATGGGGGGCTCAAATCCTAGAAGAGAAGGAAAAGGGATCTCCAAGGCTTGGAAAGGTGTTATGCGTGGGGGAGAAAGAAAAGACAAGGACTCTTAAAGGAACAAAGGGAAAAATAGTAATTTCTCACTTTTTAAAGAGTTGGATGGTTAGGTTTCATGGTTTGGATAAATGTTCACACTCGATGTCTAAAGGGTCACCCTCTTAAAATTGGTCACACATTTTAGCTAGACTGTGCACAAACTGTGCACACCCACTTCCTAAGTGGAGCAAAGAGTGTGTACTATGCCGCATGGTTTAAAAAACCATGTGTAGACCATGTGCACCCTCTATAAAGAGATGCAGACATACCACATGTTTCCCTTTAAGGGAACACGTTTAAATCAAACCATGTCCCTTTAAAAATAGGTCACATAGTTTAGGCCACTTGGTTAGATAAATTGTTCGCCAACCATGTGACTCAATATGTCTTTCCTAAAACAAGGCTTTCAAAGCCCAACACTTCTAAAACACACCCATAATCTTGAGGAATTCACTGACCCTAAAACCCATTTAAAAACAACACATTAGTGAATTTAAACTTTCATAATTAGGTTTCAAATATTAGAATTCAAATTGGTTTTCTCACCAAACTCAAAATTAAATTTTACCTAGGAAAAATGACTTTTTCAAAAACTCAGGATGTTACAGTCTCCCCAACTTAAGATAACTCATACTTGATCTATAAGGGCTCGCACTGATATGGTACCAAACATAAACATATCATAAACATCAACCTGGTCTACCTCAATCATTAGTCATGGTCAATATATCTTATGGCACTCCCCACCTTATGAATTACCTACTTTGTCACTTCCTAACCCAAAATTTAAATATTCTGATAGTTCCACCAACCATACTCGTACATACAATTCCTCCCATAACATACCATCATTTTTGTACCTCATCAGGTTCTCAATTCATAGCCATGTAATACATGAAATCCATCAAGCTGCACATCTCATCATATTCCCATAAGTTCTACATCTCAATAGATGATAAAAAATAATCCAACATCATATATATATATATATACACATGTCCATCATAGTCCTGATTCCTATGCACCTCATAAAAAACATGAATCACATATGATTCCCACATACTAACCAGCGCATGGTTAATATAAATACAAAACATGAACCTCATGCACTAAAAGATGACCAAAGACCAAAAATAGAAGTTTGTGGCATGGTCAAGGTGTACCTTTAACCATCATCAAGTCCCCATCATTCACGTGGCCTGAAGCCCAACTACTTGAGGTCTGACCTCCCTGTGGAGCTACACAAGCCACTAGACACTAACCCCACTATTGGGTCTCTCTCTCCCTACCATGCCCTATCCGTGTAGTATAATTATGACTAATATCTATTAATACCACTCCCAAACCTATCTTAGATACTTAGGTCTGACCTAGTGTCTAACTCCCAGTTGTCTGAGAAGGATTCCTACAAAATATTTCCTGAAGCCCCATCTAACCACATGCATTTCACTCCTTTCTAACCTACTCACATTGAGTTCAAACATTCCCTAGCTTCCCACACTATAATAACACCATTGAAGAACCACTCCTTGATAGCTTTCCAAAATCTATGTATAACTGCCCTACTAGGACTCCTCACAGTCTCATTTCTAGTTACCTAAAGCATCACCACTAAGTTCACCTGACATCGTCACCCAGCTCAATTATGACTATTCCGTCAGGTTTCCCTCAATAATTAGTACCTGATTTACCACCTTTAAGAATTATTTCAGTCTAAGGATGTTTACCCACTCCCTAATAGTGTGTCATAAACCATCCTCGAAGCACCTCACCCTAGCATTGTGGTTGCCCACCATGGAAGGTTCAAATTGAGATAGGTTTGTGAAATTCACTACAAAATACATAATGGATGTATTTCCCTATTGTAGTTTCATGAAATCATGGGCTCAACCTTCCCTCAAGTTCTATTGAAATAAATACTTGAATAACCTAGCCTTGAAATCATTCAAATCCAGTCCCTCATGCCTTCTGGCCTACACCTGTACATCCCAATAGCGCTTTGTTTGTCCTATAAGCATATATGTATCTGTCTTAACTATCCAACCTGTGGGTGTCTTAAAATAATCATTTATCATCTGTACCAAATCAATTCAGTTCTATACTTCTTGTGTTCCACCCTTGTCCTAAAATAATGGTGGGTGTTGGGACTAGAAATCACGAGTCAGATAATTCATAGACAGCTCATCTCGCAGAAGTCCCCTATGAATACCCTACATGACCTATAATAATCTTTCTATGAGTTTCCCATCTAAACATGGCCCAAAATATTTCATCTTTTATGGCTACCCCACCTATACCAAATCTTATACCTATGTCTCATGATCATCTCAACCCTCAGTGGCCTCATTTCATGCAAGCTCATACATCACCATATCTCCACCCTCCTAACACTCCATTGGAAGCTGTCTAGGTGAAATAATGTTCAAGACCAAACATCATGGTCAAAAATACATAAAAATCATATATATATATATATATATATTGAAGATAAGGAAATCCATAATAGGTTTTGTGTCTCACCACCCTTACACTCTCTTATCGCACCCATGTCACATGACATATGGCCTCATGGACCCTTACCTACCCATAATAGAGTCAGGTATCATATATCATCCAGTTTCATGGACCCCTACCTACCCATATCAGAGTTAGGAATTACATATAATCCACATTGAATGTCATCAATATATGGTGGTTGAGTAGAATGCCACCAAAAGGATATATAGTAAAACAGTGTTTAGATTATTTTTTTTGACATTTTAAGAAAACTTATCCCCTTTTATATCCATGCCTACCCTTATCAGATTCAGGCCCATACATACTATATACACATAGTATCACATATTAGTCTCACTTGGAACCACATACCTATGGTGACTGAGTAGAATTCCACCAAAAATTCTAAGTAGGAAAACACTTTTTAGATTTCTGTTGATACTTTTAATATCCCAACCCTTCTTAGTGAATTCTAGGTTCCCAAGAAATTATTTACAGGAACATACATAAATCATCTCACCCTATGTCCCTACCAAGATGTATAAATACCCCTCCCTTTCCATATTGGGTCAAGGCTCAAATCTCATAATCCAATCACATCACACCCAAGTGCACCATTCTAGGTGTAAATAAATCAACTATAAAATAAAAAAGCATAACATCAATTTCCCACCCCTAGAAACTCAGTATGTCCTCCATGCATGGGGATGAAAGCACCCAAACACAAGCTCTTTAACTAGTTCTGAATACATCCTAGTCTCTAATATTCCATAACCTAAATAGTAATACCAAAAAGAAAAAGAAACCCCTTTAATACCATTTGTAGGGCCTCGACTAGGTTTTTCTCGTTACCTGTGCTCCGGGACAGTTTTCCGCTGGGACTTAGGTACACCTCCTTGTATACCAAAGGTTGTCGACTAACAATAAATATATGAAGAGGTTATAGTGGAGAGACTATACCCTCTTTTGGATATGATAATAATGGTCTATAAATATATAAAACATCGGAATAAGGACCATAAAAAACAAAAGCAACTGAGTAAATACAACTGAAGCATATATAACAAAAGAAGTAATAACAGACCCCATAGAATAATACCATATGTAGATAATTACACATCTCAAGCCAGGTTATAAAAAATAGATAATTAAAATCATATGTGGCTAACCATATAAGAACATATGTATAAAAACCCTAAATAAGGTCCAGGTTGATATAGAGGAACCACTGGTTCCACTGCCATCCATCCCATGCAAAAGTGGTGCATCCCTAATCACTAAGGTCCAGCTCCCAAGCTTGATCCCTTACCTAATCTCAAAACCATAAAGTCTACATGCCATATAGGGTGTGAGTATGAAATCAGTAGGTAAACACCAATGTGTTACCATCTTATATCCATAATTATACAGTGTATGATTATGTAAATAAATAGCAGCAACTCACACATAAAAATAGAAAACCCACTCCACCTATGCTCAATAGCCATAAGTGAGCATTTACCTACTTTGTCCAATACCAGTACATCTCTGAATTCATTTCCCCCAATATATATTTTCATACATTACATGTCTTCAATGATATATTTACAATGGTGAATACTCATAGCTTAATACTGAGGTACCCATGAAGAATATCATACCTGGAGTTCCCTCGGGATCCTCCCATAAAAATATCATTAGCACCTCATGCCATCTAACACCTCTTGTGCCATAAATCAAGTCACATGCATCCCAAAAACACACACATAAATATATCCCATGTCCCTCATACCTCTATTCATAAATTCACTTTCAGATCAATATCATAATGTCCTGAGGAATGATGATATTTGTCCTCTCATATATAATAAATCATTGTCTTCTCCACAGCCTGACATCCTGAGGTACAACGATATCCTTCCTCCAATAATCATGGCTCATCATCCTTAGGTATAATGTGAGCATCATCCCCCAACCAATGGTCTCAACACCATCTCTCGATGGTCCATCACCATCAACCATGGATTTCTACAGTGAGAACCTTCTCCATAACTCATTGTCAACACCATATCCTAATCTAAAATATCTATGGAGGACTCCACCCACAATGAGTGGTCAACACCACCTCAAATGGGTCATATCTGTGTGTACATGCTCCAATGGAAACATCGGCCAAAACGGTGAGCAAAAATCACAAACATTTCATAAGCCACACCATATGGCAACCTTATTTCCACATACGACCATGTCACCCAGGTCTCAATAGTCAACACTAACTCACATCTCATGGGTCATGCTCTCTTACTAAAGAACTTATCCCCTCAATCCCGACAAACCATGTTGCCTCAACCTAGTGATCAACATCACCCTATGTATCTTGGGCCATGCCCTCAGATTAATGAACCATGTTTTCTCAGTCCTGGTGATCAACATCACCTCAAAACCTTAGTCCATAACCATCATGTTCTTAGGGAACCAATTCAATCATATCATGTTTAATTAATTTAAATTGACCAATCGGCCTAACATTACCATTTGGTGAAAAAGACCCTTATCTAGCTTACCGTATATAAATAGACTAGTGAATGATAAATAACATCTCATATCATTAATTAATTATTTAAATAAAAATATTAATTAATTAAAGGTTTCTCTCAGACAACCCAACATGTGTATTTACTAACACACCCCATCGCACCCATAAAATTAAGGAGAAATCATGAAACCACCTACCTTATACTTTTAATCCCTCACTCATCAAATATCATCTTCTAACTCAAGATGAAATGACAAAAATGAATTTTTATACAAACTCTCGAAAAATATGGTAAAAGAGCTCATGTGAATTTATTATTTTGTATGGATAGATAAACAGGGAAATGAAGAAAGAGGAGTGAAGGCCTTACCACTATGCTTCCAACACACTCGACGATGTTCAATTTAGATCTCAGATAGAGATAGAGGCTCAAATACTAGAAGAGGAAAAGGGAGCTTCAAGGCCTAGAGAGGTGTTGTACGTGGGAGGAGAAAGAAAAGATAAGTCCTCTTAAAGGAACAGAGGGAAAACCGGTCATTTCACAATTTTTAAAGAGGCGCATATTTTGGTCCCACAATTTGGATAATCATATGCTAACTGTGTGCACTCATTATCCAAAGGGTCACTCCCTTAAAACAGGTCATACGGTTTGGTCGTGTGATTTTTCCAGATCATGTGCCAACCCTATGCATCCACTTCCTAAGTGGAACTAAGAGTACAGGCTATGTCGTATGGTTTGAAAAACCATGCGTAAACTCTTTGAATATCTTTATACATCCCAAAAATTTTCCCCTTATGTTCCCATAGTTAAATTAAACTGTGACCTATGAAAAATAGGCCGCACTGATAGACAAACCATGCGCTCCATTCTGTCTTTCCCGAAACTGAGATTTTGGATCCCGATTCTTATGAAACCAATTTAAACACTCAAGTCACTCACTAAGACTTAAAACCATATAAAAACATTAAGAAATTAAAACATTCATAATTAAGTTATGAATCTTAGAATTCAAGTTGGTCCACTCACCAAACTCAAAAATTCAAGTTTACCCCGGAAAAACAATACATTCAAAAACTCAGGATGTTACACTCATCACCAAATTATTGTTTGAGAAAGACACTGTACATTTAGATGTTATGATTCCATAATTTTTTGTGAATGAGACTCGATGAAAGACCAATGATGGTGAATCTTTAGGTAAAAACGTTATTTGTGGGAGTTGGTTCCCTAAAACCATCTTCTATATACTTTATGATAACTTGTATTTATTTTTTAATTTTATTTTTAATATTAATAAACTCACTATCAAATCATGATTGTTCTTCTACATGACATAGTATGTGATAATGTCCTAATAGTACTTGTCACACTGAAAGGTCATAGCAGTTTCTCGCTATGATGAGAACTCAAAAAGTGTTATGATAGTATTCTTAAATATATGTTATATAGCTGGATGAAATCATTTGAGGGACACAAATTGTTTAGGGTATCAAGGGTGGAGAATCATAGTACTTTAATTTAACTTCTCATGGAGTACTCCCTTGGTAATATTCATTGTAGGATATTATAAGAATGAGACCTACTAGTAGAAAATCAACATTTATATGTGTAATTGGAATTTCCAATCTGCGGACATGTATATTGGTCCTTAGACATTAATATTATTATTAATGAGTGTTATAAGTCACACACTTTGATGTATTGATGAAAACAGTGATAGAATATGTTTGTAAAGAGGTAGGATATATTGGGTGTATCATGGGTAATATTTCATTAATGAATAATGTGGGAAAGGATTTGTCCCTTCTATTCTTTAACAGAAGTTGATATCTCAAGATCTTTGATGGAAATGATATACCCTAAATAAATCCATGGATATGGTGTTCTATAATCAAGATCAATTTTAAAAAATTCTAATAAAGAGATATTGAGCACATAGGTTGATGGCACAAACATGCAACATGTATGATTCAAGATATTATAATAAATGGATTATATTACACAATAAGAATCCATATGAGGTATTATGTCATTGTCGCATTAAATTATTTCTCTATGGGTGTCTTGGAGTGTTTCTATACTCTAACCTTGTACTTTAGGCTGCTTCACCTAATGCCACTAAGAAAGAGGCCTAGAGGGTCACACACTAAGTGTATCCAAAATATTGGTTAAATGATATTTTATTATTTATTATTTGACATGTTGAAAAAATATTATCCCCGCATGTGGTTTAATAATGATTCATGTTTTATTGATCACATATATGCCATCACTGGGTATTTGAGAGAATATTATGTGAGTGGAATATTTAATAAATATTTATTTTTTATTTAGTGAATATAATATTTATTTATTTATTGGAGAATAATGTAGTGATATTTACTTATTAAATAAATATTTATTATTCAAGGACTAATAAATATTGTGAAGTAATGGTCGAATGATTTTATAAGTCCCATTAGAAATAATATATATTGAATATTATTTGATTAAATAATATTTAATTTAATTCGTGAGTTTATCACATGTTAAGAAATAATATTATTATTATCATAGATATGGGGTTCTATAGGGATTAAATAAATAGCTAAGGACACTTTTGAAATTATTTATTTTTAATTCTAGCAGTATATAAACCCAATTATATTATTTTTCAAGAGAGCCAATACAGTTTTGTGTTGTGCACAACGAAATCTGAAGAATCCTTTTGAATATCCCTTCTCCAAGAATGCTCCCAAGAATAGAGAGTGATCTTCCTCCACCTTCCACTCTAAAGTCTAGAAATATCAAGATGAATACTTTGGAAGCAATTCTTGGGTCGATCAAAGGTGAATGCTTCATGTTAAAGGATCTACCATGCTGGTAACCGGAGATTCCTATAGTGATGTTAGGATATTTGTGGAACATATATGGATTTTCATTAGAGGGAATCTAATCTAGATTCCTACAATGCAACAATGGTACAACATAGATCCATTTTCAGATCCATCAATGAAAAAATATATTTCATGAAATGTAATTTTTTAATTTCTTATATTAATTATAAATAGTATGTGATGATCCAATGCTTCGGTTTCAATGTTTATCCATTATCTATATTCTTTGATTTAATTCGGTTGATCACAGCATTTATCGTCATGTAAATCTCGGATTAATCGTTAATCATGAAAAAAAATAGTAGTTGGGCATGACCCATTTGACACTTCTATTGTGCCCAGAACCTACAAGTGGTATTAGAGAGGGTCACATAATGATTTATAATTATTTAAAGATCATTGATTGATTTATGCATTTATTATTAGTTTTCAATTCTATTTTAACCATTCTTTAATCTAAATTGTGATATTTTCTTTATTTATCTCCATTTCTCATAAATATAAAAAAATTATCAAAAAAATTAATTTAAAGATCTAATATGGAGGTTCCAAAGAGTCTGGAAAGATAACACAATATTACACATCATGTTACTCGAAGGTACACACCAAGTACTAGTTCTTAATTCACAAATAATTAATTAATATTTAATTCAATTCATGTGAATTTATTATACGTGATGAATTTAATTATACACCATGTGTTGACTGGGATATCATGGTGAACGGTTAGCTGGATTACACTTCATGTAACATTCATACAAAAAATGTAGTCCTTTAGTCACAGATGGGACGTGTATCTTCTGACATGGCCTACATAACTAGTGACCGTGTAACTTGGATACCACACATTGTGTACTCTAAAATTTTCCATAGCACTATTACATGATGATTCATTGTGCATGTGTCATGGATATATGGTGAGAATAATACACGTTGTGTATCTTAAATGTACGTGTTGTTTAATTTTACCAAATTATGCACAATTAAAATTAATTTATTATACTGTGAAAATCCTATTAACATTTACTTTTGTGTGGTCATTAAGTTGATAGGACACATCATGTGAAGGGTTTTGTGTGTGTGTGTGTTTGTTTAATTAATTTCTATGTTATGTTCAGATCTACTTTTCATGTATAAGTTGTATTATAGTTATTATGTTACGCACATTGAATCATTACATGCTATGTAAAAATAAAAATAAAAAACATATAAACTGTGTGATCATTAAGTTGATATTACATGTCATGATATTTCGTGATAAGTCATGTATTCCACATATTTCAATAGTAAACATTGTATGAATATAAAACAAATTGGTTAGTTTGGATGGGTACTCACCGTGTTGCCTCCAATGTACATTTTTGTACACAAAAAATTTTAAATAAATTTATTTAATTTGTTTAAAATTATGATGGATGGGAATCTCAAGGAAATTCATATTAGAATTAAGAGAAAAGAATTGATTAATTAAAGAAGATAATTAATTTATTTGAGCATGATTTATCTTAAATAAGAATGATTAGAATTGAATGATAATTTTAGTAAATGTATAATTCTTTGCATGCATGTGGATGATCATGAGCCTAGACTAGACCATTGTATGTGATTTGTTTCATTTAATTTATTATTAAATTAAAGTATTGGCCCACATTTCATCTCTCATCTCATTATATAAGGGTCTGTGTGCCCATGGTTTCTTTTATGTAAACCCTTTAACCAATCTTTTGATTCCCCTCATCTTCATATGAGTAAAAGTATATGTAATAGATGGAGCTCCCAAACTAGTGGAAGTGGTTCAAGTTTGGGGCTAAGGAAAAAACTAATCCAAGAGAGATACATAGGTGGACATGTGAAAAGGTGAAACATAAACCTTAATTAGTTCAAGGTGTTTTCCCCTAGGTTGATGGTTAGTTTATCATTCTATAGATAAACTAAACATTTGTAAAATATCATGATCATACCACTTCATTATTTTATTCTTATCAAGTTGCATGGTTATTCAATTGTGTATTTTTTTTGTTATCACATGAATTAATGAATTAACAAGCATGAAATAGAGAACTAAAATAAATTTTCTTATCCATAAATATTAACTAAGATGTGGTTAATCACTTAAGTAAATCCACTTAATATTAACAAACATGTAGAAAAGATAATAATTGTAAATTTATGTACTGTAGCAGGTACTGTAGTTGTGCAGGGTACTGTAGTAGTACTGTTCGCAGAGGGTCCTTTGGGCCAAAAAATGGGCTTTCAAGCCTTGTATTCAGGACACTTGGCCTTGGGCCTTCGGGCTATGTATTGGGTCTCCCTCTAACCTCTAAAGAGGTCTTTTCTTTAAATAAAAAATTAAGGCTTTAGCCCCAACCTTTTAAAAAAAATGCAGTTAGCATTTGGAAGGCCTACCCAAAACCCTTCAAATTACTTGACCATCCAAAGTTGGGGTGATGAGAAGGAGAATATGGATCCCTAGCACCAAAATTTCCAAGAAACAGGATATTTTAAATCCAATTATGAGGGCCACTGGGTTTCATTAAAATTTTCATAACCCCCACCCTCCAAAGATATCACACTGAGGAGAGAGAGATAATGACCCTATGAGTCCCACCTCCAATAGGATGTGGGTTGGAGACTAACACTGAGGATATAAAAATATCATGTATGGGAGGCATTACCCTCTATAATAAAATAATATCAGGAGATAAGATTAATCATCCACAACAAACTCCATGACATAAGATAAAAAAGAAACCAAAACCATCCCACATGAATGTATAAATAAAATTGTTATAGATAAAGGTCTCCAAAGTCAATGCCCAAAAGTAAAACTAAAGCAGTGACACAACAACTATCCAAAGTTCTGAGCTTGTAATGTCCATAATAGTACACATAATCCTCATAGAAACCTAAAAATGTATTATATACATAGGGTGATCATACAAGTATACTCAGTAGGAAAATCAAAGTCTCTCATGCACGTGTGAAAGAATAATACTAATGCACATGTGAGAAAACAGCAGAACCAAACAACATCTATATAGGAATACTAACCAAACCCAACCTCACCAAGGCATGCTCAACAAAAAATGAAAGTTAAGTAATATAATATAACATGAATCGCATCGATAAGGGTACCTCGCACCACCTTCTTAATGGTATGTTTCTCTCACACCCCAACGTTATACATCTTGGCACTCTCATATCTTTTGTATATCATACCACCCCACAAGCACGATCACAACACACCTCGCTCGAAGACACCTCGGAACATCACCTCACAAGCATGGTCACATTACATCTCACTCAAAAACATTGTGTCCACAACAAATCAAAAATCATAACCAGAGTAGTAGGGTATCATGAACATATAGGACATCAACTGTGTGCCTTCTCCTACCATGCATGACCCCCACCAAAATTTTCCCTATAATAAAGGTCACAACTCACCTCACCCAAAAACACATGGGTCATAACATCTCGCCCGAAAACACCTAGTCTATCACAACCACCATCTAATTCACTAATACACCTTCGGCCATCACAGCCTGTGAAATATCTAGCTCGGTTGGAAGAGAGATTGCGAAAGAGTGGGTACCCATCCATATGTACTCCTCATTGGATGTTGATAAAAATAACCCCATGTGACTATGTGGATGTTGGCACATAGTTCTCGATGTGGGTGGGGTTTGTATAGAAATCAAAAGAATGTAAATGTGTATATATATATATAGTATCAAACACTCAATACCAACTTATGGGTTCACAAACAAACTAACCAATTCACAACATCATCACTTTTGTTTCCACCTCTAAATGAATAACACCACACAATAAGCCACAAACCCCATTTCACAATTCCAACCAATTCCACTTAATCCCATTCTTTTCATTATTTAACATCAACCACATTTAATCACACAACCCATCATTTAATTATTCATTAAAAATTTCTATCTCATTAACCAAAGAAACCCATGTCATTCCAAAAATTATTAAAGATTTATTTATTACATTACTACCCGAGCATCTAGCACAAAGAAACCACATATAACAAATAGCTCAACATCCCCATCGTACCATAACCTCACCGCCCAAAAAGAACAACCCAACAACTGCTACCTCGCCACCCAAAAATCATGACCAACAAATCACTAGCCTTAAATTTCCTAACCACACATTGTCGCCCCAAAAGCATGGCCACACATCACAACACATCAAAATAATTTTATATATTTATGAATGGTATTTTATTAGATTATACTCCATTTTAGGGGGTGTTGTTAAACAAGACATAATCTTAGGGAATCCATTTTATTATCCAAATATAAGTTGTTAACCAATTTCCATTTTAGGGTGATATCACAAAAATAACAACCAAATTCGCAATCACAGAACCTATATCTAGCGCAATAAAATCCCCCTGATGACCACAATTTTCAGTGGGGCATCATGCCCACACAATTCAAAATATCACAATAATATAAAAGCTGTAAAAATAAGCGAATCAAACCTCATTTATCGCTTTCAGTTTCAATTAACCAATTATTTATCTTTTATTAAGCCAAAATAACCATAAATCATAGATAAACAAAAGTAAACCCCTCCCGTGTGATACATAATAAATAGAAACATGGTATTCCTTACCTCAAAGAATCTTTCCAACTCGTTGTTCGCCGCATGGTGAAGAAGGAATGTCTACAAACCACAACTAAACTATGAGATCAAGAATCAACCTACACCACACCAAAGATACATCAAAACATATCCCAACACACAACCCAAACCAAACCACACCACCGCAAAACCACAAAGAAGAATGGAAGGAGATGGACCAAGAAGAAAGAAGGGATTGCCATAGATTGCCAATGAACAAATGCTAGAACCAACAGATCAAAGAAGGAGGAATTAGGGCTTGAAGCACTCCTTAGGGATCCTAGGGTTTACCCGATATGAGATAGGGAGGCACTAACTTGGGGTTTGAGAAAAAACTCGAGCACTCCAAGCCTTATAAAAGCACTACATTGGGGGTTTACACAGTATATAATCCCATTTCACATTGTGTAATCCTCAAGGTTAATTTCACACCGAAAAACACATCACCTTTTTATTATTTAACCCCAAAAATCTAAACATCATGAACTAAACTTAGACAAGTCTTGAAACTAAGTTTCATGTCTTGTACCTTTACACAACGTGTATTTTCTACAGCAGCTCTGTTGTGCCTCCATCTTCCACTGAAAACTCTCAGAACCTCCCCTGAACACCTCTAATGCTCAAAATCAGAAATGTAATAGGTCAGGATGGCACGGACCGTAACATCATATACCTGTCAAAAGATTCTTTCCCTTGATAATCTAAAACCAATCCCATAAGAAAAGGGGTCTGAACAACCATCACATGAGATACCTCTCAAAGATCTCATCATACCTCGAATGCTACCACCAACCAAACACGTTAAACCAAATGACCACAAAACACACTACACAATCAAACCACCACAAACACACCACCACAACCACTACACAACCATCTCAACCTCCACACATCCCAAACCAAAAACTATCTCATCCAATAAACTACACTATCCTGAACACATGAATCATGAAATTCTACCCTCCATGTCAAGATATTATCCGCTCTGGGAAGCACTGACTCGCCCATACGGATTTAATCATATCATAGTTAGTGTGTCTCAATTAGAAATCAATTCCTCACATTTTCATATGTCAATACTTTATCACACACCACACATCACACTAAACAGGGAAACAAATCATCAAATAAAATGGAAAGGTCTCAAACATCACATCACAAGGCAAAACCAAGAAAAGAAAAACTCAAAAAAACTATGAGTACTAGGCACACATCTATGTCTCTCTCCCCCAAGTACTCTCCTCCAATACACAATGCCTCTATAACACACAAACCAAAGAAATGGTTAGTCCACACAACACCTTCTCCTGATGATCCTAGATCTCTACTGGATACTCCACGAATGTTGTGTTAACCTAAATATCAAAATCTCCCTTGTTAATGACATGGGAGTAATCCTGAAGATACTGATGAAGTTGAGAAACATGGAAGACATCATGGATCCTTTCCAACCACAATGGAAATGATAATTGATACGACACCTCTCCAACTCACCCCAACACCTCAAAAGGTCCAAAAAACTGGGATAAATCTTTCTCCCTATTCCATACCTCCTTTTTCCATGTTGAGGGGAAACATTCAAGAAAACATGGTCTTCAAACTCGAATTCCAAGGGCCTCCTTCTTCGATCGTCATAAGACTTCTACCAGTCCTCCACTGCTTTTATCCTCTCATGAACAAGCTGAACTTTATCTATTGTGATATACACCACATCGGGACCAAGAATGGTTGTCTCCCCAAAATCCATCTAGCACAATAGAGAACGAAAATATCTCCCATACAAAGCCTCAAATGGGTCCATATCAATAGAATAGTGATAGCTATTATTATAAGCAATCTCAAACAAGGGGAAGTGTCATACCCAAGATCTACTAAAGTCCAAGATTCATGCTAACTGAGTGCCAAAAGAAAGCTGAAATACCTTCCAAACTTGTGAGGTAAAATGAGTATCTCAATCCCAGACAATGGACCTCAGAACTCCATGAAAATGAACCACCTCATCCATATACCTTTTATCCAAGGAATCCACTATGGCTAACTCCTTCATCACTAATAAGTTGTATGATTTCATCAACCGATCCACGATCACCCAGATAGCATCATAATCTACCTAAGATCTGGGTAACCTTGTGATTAAATACATTGATATGTCATCCCATTTTCACTCTGGGATATCCAAGGGATCCAACAAACCACCATGAACATGATGTTTGGCCTTTACCTACTATAAAACCAAGCACTTATCCATCAAATTTTCCACTTCCCATTTCATCTCGGGCCACCAAAACGGCATATTCAACCCAAGGTACATCTTGTAAGTTTCTTGATGTACCGAAAAAGGCAATCTATGAAACTCATGAAGAAATCCCTCACACATTACTACTGAAACAAAAAACCTCCAATGATACAATGTCTGGTTCAGACCATCCTTTAGCCATTACTCCGAAGCATCACCACAGCCAACACAATCGTGCATCACCTTTGCCTCTAAGTCTCCCCCATTGAGACTCCTCCACATACTGAATCAGAGAAGACTGTACCTTCATCTAAAAAAAACCATCCTCCACCACCATCCACCCTTGTATCAAAGTACATGGATGCTAATTTTTCCATTCCTCTCCAAGCATCCCCAAACTACTAAATAACATCCCTTCCAAGACATCCTACTCAAAGCGTCGGCCACAATATTCCCCTTTCCTATGGTGTAGGAGATCTCAAAATCATAATCTTAAAGAAACTTCATCCACCATTGTTGTCGCAAGTTCAAATCACGCTGGTAAAAGATATACCTCAAACTCTTATGATTCGTGAAAACCAAAAAGCACTATCCAATGAGGTAATGTCGCCAAAAATTTAGTGCAAACACACCCATTTCTATCTCCAGATTGTGGGTGGCATAGTAATATTCATGGGGATATAACTTTCTAGACATATAAAAGATCGTCGATTATTGCTGCATCGGAATTCATCCCAAGACCATAGGGGAAGCATCACAAAACACATCAAACATCACACCATCCTTAGGTAACCATAGCACTAGAGCACTAACCAACTTCCCCTTTAGATAAACGAATGCATCATTTCACTGATCACTCCACACAAAATCTTGGTCCTTCTTGATCAATGCTGTCAATCGGGCTACAACTCGGGAGAAATAGGGTACAATCCTCCGATAATAGTCTGTGAGACCAAGGAAACTATGAACCTCTTCCACATTCTTGGGTGTTTCCCAAGAAACAAATGTTAAACCTTCGACGAGTCTACTGGAACACCCTACTGAGATTCCACATGATAAAGGAAAATGAACCTCTCTTGTCTGTAACTTACACTTGGACAACTTTCCATAGAGCTGGTGGCATTGAACATGCAAGACAATTCTGAGATTCTCAGCATGCTCTTCCTCTGACTTCAAGTAGATTAAGATATAATTTATGGATATGATGATGAAATGGTCCAAGAACTCATGGAACATGGAGTTTATAAGCCCCATTAAAACATCTTACACATTTATAACACCAAACTATGTGACTATAAACTCTAAGTTCCCATACTTTCACTTGAAGGAAGTATTTGAGATATCACCCTCTTTCACCCTCAACTCATGACATCCAAATCGCAAATAGATATTAGAAAACCAACTCACCCCTCTCAACTAGTTAAAAATATTGTCTATCCTTGGAAGAGGGTAACAGTTTTTGACTGTCACCTGATTCAACCTCTAGTATTCTATACACAACCTCAGACTATCATCCACCTTATTGGAAAACAAAACTAGAGCACCCCACAGTGACACACTAGGTTGGATAAAACCCTTCTACATTAGATCATATATCTAAATCCTCATATCCTGCAACTCGAAAGGTGTCATTTGATAAGGATCCATTAAAATTGAAGAAGCATCAGGATGAAAATATATCCTGAACTCAACATAATGTCGAGGGGGTAGCGTCACAACCTTCTTGGGAAAAACATCTAGGAACTCCTCAATGACCTTGGGAACCCCTACCATCCTAGCGTCCACTGATTCCATTGACAACTCAGCTAACAAGGTAAAAAGGGCCCACATGTTGACTTTCCACCTAACAACCTCACTTGCTAATGAAAACCACATGTTGGTCATCCACATCTGAAAATATTACTCTCCTATAGAAGCAGAGAATAACAATATGTATGAAATAAAACTACTCAATGTTGAGGATGACATAGCACGAAAAGATCCTCATGGGACTGATTTAGCCTCATCATCAGCCTACACCCCTGACATATATCAAAAAAGATGTTCTAGCCTCTGACTGACATAGTCAACACCAAGAGAATGGGAAGCCTTTCTACATATAGTTATAGAGCGCAGACTAGAGCGGGTGAAACAAAGGAGTGAAAATCTCCTAAATCAAACAAGGAAAAAACAAGGTTACTAAACAAACTAATCATACCTATGAAGATATTTGGCCCCACTGGAACTGCTTCCTCTACTGCATGAAACTTACCACATCCAACTCCTCTACCTCTCTGCTAAAGACCATTTCCACATCCATGCTCGGTTCATGGTCCCTAAATGAGATGAACATCTTGGGGTATACCTATACCTACTCCATCTCCCCTCAATGGAGCATAAGTATGTTGTCCTTGCTGCTGAAATAGTCTCACTGGAAACTCTACCAACTGCTAAGGATGGTTCTAAACCTATCCATCTCCACCAAACTAAGCTCAGGGAACCATTGGGCACTAGTTCTGGAAATGGACACAAATCCCACAACCAACACACACTAGAATAATGCTCCTAGGAAAATCATGGAAACCACCAGTCCCAAAAGGCCAGAATGGAAGATGCTAAGGTCAACTCTCCCCTGGTCAAAACCTCAATGGTCCTGACACCTGAGAACTTCCACTAACAACTCTACCTCTTGAGAAACCCTGTTGGTTCTCCTCTCATGGTAAACCTCCACAAGAGTGCATCTGCTCGATCACCTCTGCCTTCTTATGAACCTCTAGATACATTGGCAATGTAAAAGGAGTAACTGCATACTGGATAGAAGGACGAAGGGTCTCCACAAGACATATTGCATGAGACTCCTCATCTAGAAAAAATGATATAGGGAAAACTAAGAAGGTCCTTGAACCTAATTCTCAACTCCCGCACTAACATGCTCCCCAGTTGAAAAGAAAGAATCTTCTACCACTGTACTACCTTCATGGTCGACGAAATGAACTCTTCTCGAAACTCTTTCCAAAATTAAACCAACAAAACATCTTCCTCCTTCCACTCTCCTAGATACACTTTCCACCACTAATGTGCAGCTCCTCGCATCTGAATTACTTCAAAAGGGACCAAGTACTTCATCGATGCCTAGATCAAACTGAAAGTGATCTTGATATCCTCCATCCATATCTTTGTCTCCACATCTGAAACATTGCCCCTGTACTTCCCTAAAACCCATCACTAGAAATAACTCAATGCAATCTTCCAAGACTCATCCTCCTCTGCCAGATTGACATTATGATGATCAACTGGATCATCTTGTTGAACCTCAACTTTCTAAGCCACACGTGCATGACCAATAGGATCCATAGTTGAAAGGTGAACAAAGAATTCCTAAGCCCATGTGGTATGAAATTTTATTAAGATTCGTTTTAATTTATTTTTTTCTATTTTAACTTTCCCAAAACAACCCAATTAAAACAAGAATAAAAGTCATCATGATGCATGTACATTTCCATAGTCTCTACCCTGCAAGCAGGTCCATATCACTTGGTCATTCAATAATCTTATAGTTTGTGCACTAGATCATAGGGGGACCTAAAATCATGTGTCCAAGCTGGTATCCTCGGCCTATGTCACGCACCAAGGTCAACTGGAACTATTTCCATACCAACCCATGAAATCCTCACTATGCCTAACTCCAAACTTCATCATATCTCTCAAGAACTCCTTTGATACCACTCTGTCATGACCTCCTCCCTCCAAAGATACAACAATGAGAGGAAAGATATAATGA
Organism: Viscum album; assembly: GCA_963277665.1. Taxonomy (NCBI): domain Eukaryota; kingdom Viridiplantae; phylum Streptophyta; class Magnoliopsida; order Santalales; family Viscaceae; genus Viscum; species Viscum album. The sequence continues at coordinate 1,939,428,082 of OY728123.1, read as the reverse complement.
CCCCTGAGTCCCACCTCCAGTAGGCCTCGAGTTAGAAACTATCACTGAGGGTATAAAAAACTCATGTATGGGGGGAATTTTCATCTATAATGTAAATAGGCTGTTATTTTTTATTCATTTTTGATAATCCCCCTTTTAAGGGTTTAAGGGGAACCCTTACATGACATGTAGGCTTCATGACATTACAAGAACCAAATGTCTTAAAGGAATTAATTACAGACTATGACTACTTGAAACTTTCCCTCACCGGTGTCTACACAGTGATCAATTCTCAACCTTTTTGTGGTTGTTGAGCCAGTTGTCCTGTGCAGAGGTGAGCATACATGTATACTTAGTAGGAAAAACAAATTCTCTAGTGCACATGTAAAAGAAGCATAATAATGAACCTGTGAGAAAACAACAGAACTAAACAACACCTATACAAGTATACTAATCAAACCCAACCTCACCAGGGCACGCTCACCAAATAATGTAAGTTAAGTAATATAATATAACATGAATCACATCGATAAGGGTACCCTGCACCAGTTTTCTGCTGGTATAATTCTCTCACACCCCAACGTCATATGTCCCGGTGCTCTCATCCCATCCGTATACCACACCACACCACAAGCACAGTCACAACACACCTCACCCAAAGACACATGGGCTCGCCACCCCACAAGCACGACCACATCACATCACATCTTACCCGAAAATACCTAATCCACAACACATCCATAGCCATAACCAGAGTAGTAAGGTATTGTGAACATGTAGTATATCAACATAATTCTCTCCTCCTACCATAAACGACCCCCACTAGAAGCCACCCCACAAGCAGGATCACCACACACCTCACCTGAAAACACCTGGGCCATCACATCTCGCCCGAAAACACCTGGGCCATCAAAAAATCCATACAATGAACTAATAGACCTTCAAACATCACATCATGTGCAATACCTACCTCTCCTAGAAGAGAGAGTGAGAAAGAGTGGGTACCCAACAATCTATACTCCTTTCCAGATGTTGGGAAAAATACCCCCTAAGTGACTATGCGGGTGTCGGCACATAGTGCTCGATGTGGGTGTGGTGAATATAAAAATCACAAGAATCTACAAGTATATATATACATATATTATCAATCACTCAAGCCCAACCTATGGGTTCACAAACAAACTAACCAAATCACAACACCATCTCTTTTGTTACCACCTCTAAATGCATAACACCAAACAAAAAGACACAAATCCCATTTCACAATTCCAACCAATTTCACTTAATCATCACATTATTTTCATTATTTAGTATCAACTAAATTTAATCACACGACCCATCATTTAATTATTCATTAACAATTTCCTTCTCATTAACCAAACCAACCAATTTCATTCCAATATTATTAAACAATTATTTATTCCATTACTACTCAGGCATCTAACACAAAGAAACCACACATCACAAATAGGTCAACATCCCCATCTTACCATCACCTCGCCGCCCCAAAAGATTGGACCAAAAAACACCACATTGTTTCCCCAAAAGAGTGGCCAACAAACCATCATCCTCATATGCCCCAACCACACATCAACCACACATTTCCACCACAAAAGCACGACCACACATCATAGCACATCAAAATCATTTTATAGATTTATGAAGGGGATTTTATCACATTCCACTTTGTTTTAGGGGTGTTATCACACAAGCCATAATCCTGGGGAAACCATTTTATTATCCAAATATAATTGGTTTTCCAATTTATATTTTTTGGTGATATCACAATAATCACAACCAAAGCTGCAATCATGACACATATATCCATTATAAACAAAGATCCCAACAACCACAATTTTTAGTAGGGCATCAATCCTGTACCGTCCACAATATCACAATAATATCAAAGCTATAAAAGCATGTGAATCAAACCCCATTCACCCCTTTCAATTTCATTTAACCAATTTTTTATCTTTGATTAATCCATCACAACCATAACTAATAGATAAACAAAAGTAAACCCCTCCTGTATGATACACAATAAAGAGAAACAATGGATTCTTTACCTCAAAGAAGATTTCCAAATCATTGTGCATCGTAGGGAGAAGAAGGAATGCCTGCAAACCACAACTGCACCACAAGATCATGAATCAACCTACATTTCACCAAACATCCATAAAAACACAACCCAATACACAACCAAAACTAAATTGCACCACCACAGTGAAACCCCGAAGAAGAATGGAAGGAAATGGGCTAAGAATAAGGGATTACCATGGATTTCCAATGAACAACTGCTGGAACCAATGGATAAAAGAGGGATGAATGAGGGCTTTAATCACTCCTCGGGGCGCCTAGGGTTCACCCGTAAGAAGAGAGGGAGGTTCTTCCGTAGGGTTTGAGGAAACCCTCAAGCGCCCCAAACCTTATAACAGCACTGCATCAGGGATTTACAGGGTGTGTAATCACTTTTCACATCATGTAATCCTCAGTGTTAGGTTTCAACCAAAATATAATTACCTTTTTATTATTTAACCCTAAAAATCTACACATCATGAACTGGACCTAGGAAAACTGTGAAACCAACATTCACATCATGTAACTTTACACGATGTGTATTTCCTACAACAGCTCTATTACATCTCTAACTTCCATTGAAAACTCTCGAAACCTCTCCCAAACACCTCCAATGCTCAATACTGACAAAGTAACAGTCTAATAATGCATGGACCATTACACAAATAGTGTGAGATTAATAAATATAATATTTATTTATTTTTATAAATTTAATCTGATAAAGTATTAAAACTATTCTCATCTTATTTGTAGAACCAGTAATAAAATGACTTCAAACATATCACTACAATCCATACTTGAGAATGATAACCTTCTCACTAACACAAATTTCAAAGAATGTAAAAGGCGCTTATGCTTTATCCTATGTCATGAAAGAAAATTGTATGTGCTGGAAGAACCTATTCCTGATGTGCTTGGTAATGAGGCTAGTGAGGAAGAGTTATCTCTCTATGAAAAACATTTTAATGATTCTACAAATGGTCAATGTTTCATGCTATCATCCATGACCAATGATATTTTTAAGAAACATGAGGAAATATATGTGTATAGAATGATGTCTCACCTTCGTGATCTCTATCAAGAGAAGGCAATACAAGAGAGATACAAGATCTCCAATGATCTATTTGCAATTAAGCTTGGAGATTATATATCAAATGAGCCTCATATAGTCAATCATATTCTCTACATTGAATTATTAAACATATTATAGATTAAATTCTTAGATTAGTTGTGCATATATCTTGTGATTTCCTCACTACCCAAGAATTTATCTATTTTTATTGTTAGTTTTAACATGAGCAATAATGAAAAGAGTCTTTCAGAACTTCTTACTCGGATTCTATAAGTGGATAAGGACATGGGGTGTGATAAACCCACAATTCTTATGGTGAATAAGAAAATGAAGAACAAGGTGAAGGGGTCCAAGACTTATAACAAGTCTAAATCTCCCAAGAACCATCCTTCCAAGAAGAGGAAGATACTGAGTCAGGACAAGGAAAAAGAGGCAACATGTTTTTCATGTGGCAAGAAAGGCCATTAGAAGAGGAACTGCTCCCAAAAGCAAGAGGAAGATAAAGGTATGTTCATTATCAAGTGTAATCTTTCAATATCTAAAAATTTGGTATTAGATATAGCTTTTGGTACTCACATATGTATTCAAATGAAATAACCAAGTAGATTTTGAAAAATTACTAGATAAGAGGTGGATTTGCGAGCTGTTAATAGTGCGAGGTTGGTTGCTCTATCCATTGGTGACTACCACCTTTCATTTCCAAGAAGAATGGTATTGGATTTAAGGTATTGTTAACATGTACCAACTTTTACCAAAAACAAAATTTTTGTATCATTCCTAGATTCAGATGGTTTCATTTTCATGTTTGTTAATAAAAATTTTATATTTTATAAAGACAACATATGTTATAGAATTTCACATTTAAATAATGATTTTTATGTATTAAATTATGAAAACCAAGTATTGGTAATAGATAATGAATCATGTTCACATGACTCATATAACACCTATCTATGGCATCACCATCTTGGTCAAGTAAATGAGAATTGTTTGAAAAATGTCTATCAAGATGGTTATTTAAAATCTTCTAAGCTGAAACCACTTGAAATATTTCATGCTTGTTTATAAAGAAAAATGACCAAACCACCATTTTGTGGACATGGTGAAAAGGACATAGATTTTTTAGGATTGGTGCACATTGATATATGTGTACCATTTCTAGTAGAAGCTAGAGGTGGGTACTCTTACTTCATAACATTTACTAATGAATTAGGTAAATTTGGTTATGTATACATGATGAAGTATAACTCCAAGTCCTTTGATAAATTCAAATAATTCAATAATGAAGTATAGAATCAACTTGGAAATAATATAAATAAGCTTCGATCGAATATAAATGGTGAATATCTTAACCAAGAGTTTATCATATTTTATGGGAGTTTGGGATTTTATCTCAACTCACTCGACATTATACAACACAGAGGAATAGTGTTCGTGAAATGAGGAACCATACCTTGTTAGACATGGTAAGGTCGATGATTAGTCATGCAAATCTTTCATTATATTTTTGGGGATATGCATTATAAACTGCAGAATACACACTAAACCAAGTACGAACTAAAGTAGAAAATATAATTCCCTTTTAATTAGGGAGTAAAAAAGAAACTCTTTTTATCACCTACACATGTATGTGGTTGTGAGATGTTTCTTAAGGCCTTCTCAGGCAACAAACTAACACCCAGGGGCACAAAGTGTATCATTATAGGTCATCCCAAGGAAACAAAGGGATTCTACCTATACAAACCCTCAAATAAGAAAGTTATTGTCACTAAAAAATTTGTATTTCTTGAGAGGTTGCACATCCTCAAAAAGGATAGTGGGAGAAAGATTGACTTCGATGAAGTTCATGATCAAGATACACAAGAGTTGGTACAAGAATAGATTTCAAAAGTCTTTATGGAAGAAGTAGTTCCTAAAACACAAGTACTGTGTAGGAGCACTAGAGAGATAAGATAACCAAAGATAAATGGTTTTCTAGTCACCGAAGATGGTGAATCATTATTAATTGAAAATGCATAACCACTCTCCTATAAATATGTATTAGAGAGCTCAGAATTCTACCTTCTATAGCATCTTACCATGACTATGAAATTTGACAGATGGATGTCAAAATATATTTCCTTAATAAGAACTTTTAGAAAGATGTCTACATGACACAACTAGAAGGGTTTGTGATTCTAGGTGATGTCAAAAGTATTTTCAAGTTAAAGAGATCCATTTATGGATTGTAGCAAGAATCTAGGTCATAAAACATTCAATTTGATGAAGCTATAAAATAATTTGGTTTTATTAAGAATGAATGTGATGCATATGTTTACAATAGTTTTAGTGGGAATGTGGTTGTTATCTTGGTAGAAATTTTTATGACATATTAATTATTAAAAATGACATACCAGTCTCACAATCTATTAAAAACTGGTTAAATAAGTGTTTCTCCATGAAGAAATTAGGTGAAGAAGCCTATATTTTAGGGATCAAGATCGTTCATGAAATATCCAAGAGGCTAGTTGGACTAAGTCAAAGTACATACATTGACCAGATACTAAAGATATTTAGTATGGAACAATCCAATAGGGGATTGGTTCTAGTGTCACATGGTATACATCTTTCTAATAAAATGTGTCCTCATACATAGTAGGAGAAATAAAGAATGAGTAATATCTCATACTCTTTAACGATGGGATCAATAATGTATGTCAAGTTATGTACTAGACATGATGTTGTCTATTCATTGGTCATGGTAGGAAGATATCAAGCAGATTCAGGAGAACAACATTGGTATATTGTTAATGTTATCCTCAAGTGTCTGAGAAGAACTAAGGATATGTTCATGGTGCATGGAGGATATGAGGAGCTGTTCAATAGGGGTTATACTAATACTAGTTTTCAAATAGATTAGAATGATTTGAAGTCGTAGACGGGATATGTATTTTGTCTCAACAGAAGAGTTGTGAGATGGAAGTGTTCAAAGAAGCCAGTTGTCATTGATTCTACAGCATAGTCCAAGTATTTTGTGGCTTATGATGCAGCTAAGGAAGTTTTTTGGATATGAAACTTTTTCAAGGAGTTTGATGTGTTACCTAGCAACAAAGACCATATCACATTGTATTGTGATAATACTGCATCGGTGGATCTTGCAAAAGAATCAAGGTCACACCAATGGAAAAAATAACATACTCCATAAGTATCACCTCTTGAGGGATTTTTATTAAAGGGTTGAAGTTGTAGTAAGTAGAGTTCTCACATAAGAAAATGTGGTGGACCCCTTAACTAAAGGCCTAACTCATTAGAAGCATGAGTATCATGTGAAACCAAGTAGACAGAAGATTGTTAGCAATTGGATCTAGTTCAAGTGGGAGTTTGTTGGAGTTAGTTCCCTAGAACCAACTACTGTGTGCTTTATGATAATGTAACAACCCAAACTTTCATTAATGAAATTCAACTTGATCTAATTAAATGTTTATTATGGTTATATAAAATGTGAAATTCATTGGTTTTATATTTCTAGAATTTAAAATACCGTTATATATTGCCACCATTGCTAATATAGTTGTTGAACAGTGATCACATTATTAGTATAAATATAGGGATTTAATAAATCCAATTTACTCAGACAAAGGAAGCGATGGCCTCATCCAGTAGACTTGCCCCATACGAAACCCATTTGTTAGAGCTCATAAATGAGGTGGCGTCATTGGGATTCGCTCCTAACCAATCCCAAGCCGAGCTTGAACACTTTAAGCTTGAGCAGAACCAACTATGGGAGAAGTGGAAGTTAATAGAGATTACCACCCGAGTGATGTTATTCGAGCCACCCCGAGAGTCTGTCACCATCGAACACCTTACCCTTCAGTCTTATGTGGGTGTTATAAGGGGTTATGTAACAAGACCCTATCACTATGACTATGTACATTATTTTTGTATAAATAATGTGCATTCATTTTATTATTATTACTTTGTAAATAGTTTTTAAAGAACAAATAGTATTTTTAGTTAATAATCAACTAAGAAATCTATTTTGATGAATTAATGGATTTTTGAATTAAATATTATTTTAATAAAATATTATTATAATTAAATAACTTTTTATTAAATTTAAATGATCATATAATTTTATGAATGAAATTGTAATTTTTATTAAGGGTTGAAAGTCGTTTTTGTCAAAACCTATGAATTTTTTATAAATATCGGTTTTTATTTTAAAAGTAGAAATTCACATATTTAGAAAATTATTTATATAAAATTAATATTATTTTTGTAATTAGGATGTTGAAATTATCCAATGGTGAATTTTTCATAATTTTTTGAGACAGTCGAATTTTTTGGTGAAAATTAAATACCGTTTAAATATATAATGTGTTTTATGACATCATAATGACCAAATAATGATGTAATAAATTAATATAAACATTATTTTCTGCCAATATATGATTTATCATTAAAATAATGTGATTTTAGATTTGTTTTATTTATTTTACAGAGATTTAGAGGACCCTCCAAGACTTATAAAACTTTTGTCTTTTTAAATTGTTTTCCTTGAGAGTGTGACTCATCTCCACATAAGCAACCCTATTATTTTAAGAAGTTAGGCCATTGTCCTTATAAAATATATTTTTAGAATCCCCTTTTGAAAATACCATGGGAAAAAACCATGGTCTGGTTTGTGGTTTTGATTAGTTTAATGTGAGGTGTCCCAAACCTAAATAATAAAGAATTCCCTCTCATTTCCTATATAAACCCACCCAAGATCCCACTTTTTATTCACTAAAAGCATTTTAAGCTTGACCAAACCCTTCCCTCCTCTCTCTATAATCCTCCCAAGGTTCCCCAATCTCCCAATAATCCTCTCTCAAGCCTCTCCCAATCCTTTGGGATCACACTTCAAAATAAGGGATTTCTTTCTTAGTCATTTTTGTCCAATTTTCTCTAAGTTGTTATGCCATTTTGTTTTCAATTTAAAATATTGGGGTATGATTTATCACCTCCCCCATACTGTTCTATTTATTTTTGGATGATGGGATAACCCTTTCTTTCTCATTAATTCCTCCCATGTACACCTGTTATCATGCCGAAATTCCTTGATGGATTTATCTCTCCTCTTTTACATCCAAGTATTTTTTTTGTATTATGAATCTAAATTCCAATAAGTTTGTTGTTACATGTATCTATATGACTCCATTACTGTAAATTTCATGCATATGTGATGAGACACCCTTTTATCTCTCATCAACCATTTTCATGAATCCTTATGTCACGCCGTTATGCTGCCAAAATTGCACCGCATTTTTTCAAGCCAAGATCATTGTGTAGTGAATATCTTACCCATGTCTCTATCATTGGTATTCACCTTTATACACATATAAATATTGAATGGTAATTTCATGTATTTATTCCACATTAATTAATCGTTTAATAACTTATGATTTTGATTGATTCCATGATCCATGTGGCACACTTACGCATGAAATGAAATGTTTAAGAAGGGTGCACCCTGATAGCATTCTAATGCATTGGGTAAAGTATAGTATCATGATACGTCATGTGAAATGGGTGTTGACTCATTATAATTCAATTGAAACAATTTTTTAATCATTCTTCATGTGCAATGACGATTTACTCATGCTCCATGTACAATGATCCTTGGCTCATGCTAATTTCATGTTAAGTGTCGTTTCCACGTTTCCATGTTATGATTATCATGTTTTATCATGCATTTATGTTCATGTTTCTATTATTCTCCATTGATATTCCTATTTTATAACATGTATTGTATTCCTCATGTTATTCCATGTTTATTACCTTACTGGGATTTATAGATCACCCTTTTCTTATGCATGTCCTCGGGTTATCCCATGAAATGCTAAGTATGATGGAATGTAGTGGTCATGTAAGGGAAGTTTTCAATAAAGATGTTATGTGGTTTATGTTCTAAGTTTTTATGTAATTTTCTGAAGCCCCAAATACACTAGAACTCTTGATATTCTATGTTGTATCAAGTGAAGATTTTATGTAATAAATAAGGTTTAAGTGTGTAATAAAAAGCAGGGTTGTTATAAATAACATGTATTCATTGTTTTAAATATTAATATACTTCTTATCACATCATGATTTTTCTTCTGCGTGCCATTTCATTTGATAATATTCTAAAAGTAGTTGTCACACTGAAAGGTCATAGCAGTTCCTTGCTATGATGAGAACCCAGAATTTCCACAACAATATTCTTAAATATATGTTCTATAGCTGGATAAAATCATTTGAGGAAGACAAATAATTCAGGCTATCAGGGTTGGGGACTCATAGGACATTTAAGGAACCTTCTCATGGTGCACGCCCTTAGTAATATCCAGTGTGGGATATTATGAGAATGAGACATGCCAGAAGAAAATCTTCATTTATATGTGTCATTGGATGTCCCTATATGCGGACGTGTGTACTGATCCTTAAACTTTAAGATTGTTATTGATGAGTGTTATAAGACATGCACATTGATGTATTGAATAAAACTATGATGACATATGTTTGTGGTGTGGTATGATACATTGGGTGTGTCACGAGTAATATTTCATCAATGAATAATGCGAAAAATGATTTTTTCCCTTCTGTTCTTTAATGAATGTTGATATCTCATGTCCTTTGATGGAAATGATATAGCCTAAATAAATCTATGGTCATGGTGTTATATAGGAAATTTCAATTTTTTGAAAGTAAAAGAAAGTGATATCAAGCACATAGATTAATGGCACTAGCATACAATCTTCTTGATTAGAGAAATCATGATAAAGAGATTATATTACATGTTAAGCATTAGTATAAGGTATTATGTCATTGCGGCATTAAATTCTTTCTCTATGAATGTCTTAACATGTTTTTAGATGCTAACCTTGAACTTTAGGTTGTTTCACCTAATGCCACTGAGAAAGATGCCTAGAGGGTCACACACTAAGTGTATCAAAAATCTCAGTTAAATAATATATTATTATTTATTATTTAACAAGTACAATAAATATTATTCTTGCATGTGGTTTAATAATTATTCAAGTATGCTTGATCACTTATATTTGGTGACCAGTTATTTGAGAAAATATTATATGAGTGAAATATTTAACAAATATTTATTTTTTATTTAGTGAATATAATATTTATTTATTTATTGGTGAATAATGAAGTGATATTTATTTATTAAATAAATATTCATTATTCAATCCCCAATTAATATTTTGAAGTAATGATGGACAAAGTTTATAGGTCCCGTGAAAAATAATATATATTGAATATTATTTGATTAAATAATGTTTACTTTAATTTGAAAGTTTAGCACATGTCAAGAAATGATATTATTATTATTATTATATAAATGAGGTTCTGTGGGGATTAAATAAATAATAATTGGTATTTGTGCTATTATTTATCTCTAACCCTATCGGTATTTAAACTCAATTATATTATTTTTCAAGATAGCCCATTAATTTTTTTGTTGTGTACAATGAAATTTGTAGAATCTTCTCAAAACCCTAGAGAGATCACTTCTCCAAGAACACTCCCAAGATTGGAGAGTGGTCTTCCTCCACCTTCCACTCTCAAGTATAAAGAGATCAAGGAGAATCCTTTGGAATCAATTCTTGGGAAAATCAAAGGCAAACGATGCAAGTGATAGGATCTACCATGCTAGCGCTCAGATATTCTTATAGTGACGTTCAAAATTTTTTGGAACATGTATGTATCACCGCTAGAGATAATCTAATCTTGATTCCTACAATGAAAAGATGATACAACATAGATCAGTTGTCAGATCCATCAATGAAGAAAGAATTACACTTAAGGTGATTCTTTAATTACTTAAATTATTTATAAATTATATGTGATGATTATGCATTTTGGTTCCTGCATTTATCAATTGTCTATATTAATTAATTTAATTCCATTGATCACGACATTTATTATCATGTAAATCTAAAATTAATCATTGATCATGATAAAAAGAAAAGTTATACACATCCCATTTGACACTTCTGCTGCGCCCGAAACCTATAGTATTTTGGTTGTGACAGATTCATACAATAATTAGAGAGGTCGATCGGAAACAAAATGAAAATACAAGTGCTTCTATTGTGATAAATATTCATGTGCGGAGGTTCTATAAATCATGGAATAAGATGCTTAAAGAATAAAAGAAGAGACATGACATAAATTCTAAGGATACCAGCATAAGTCTTATAAAGGGTGAAGGAGATTTACTTTTAGTTAATGTTGATTTTCATATGTGATATTTTTACAAATAATGAGTGGTTGGTTCAGTAACTTCGTACCATATTACATCAAATAGGGAATTATTTTCTTCTTATAAATAAGGTGACATTGGTATATTGAATATAGGAAATAGAGATTCTGCTAGTGTCATTAATGTTGGTGATATTTGTATCAATACAAATACAGGTTATACACTGATGTTTAGGGATGTACGACATGTGTCACGTATATGTCCTAATTTTTTATTTATTTTTGCTCTTGATAATGATGGATTTATGAGTTTTTTTACAATGGGAGATGGAAATTGTCTAAGGGATCAATGGCATATGCATAAGGCAGAATGGTTGACACGCTTTATAGGAATGAGTTAAAGGTGTGCGGTGAAGTGAGGAATGTAATTACGAAGATAGATCCATCATATTTGTGACATGGATGATCATCGTGTGTGACTCAAAGACCATCGATTGGGATAAATAATGTTTGGAATCCAAAGCAGGTCATGTATGGTGTTTTAGATTTTACACCTAATTATTTTTCTTCAAAGAGTCTAACTAGTGAAGAAAAGATTAAAATTTAAAATCAAGGTGATGTGCATATGATTTCAGACTGGTCGGGGAATATTAAGCATAGGTAAATTAGTTTCTTCAGGTACTCCTAATTTTGTGGCGATTATGATTATGGGAGAGTTTGGTGTTTTTGGTTTAGGCTATGTTCAGTAAGACAATGTAGATTTAGGTGAGATTAAGATTTTGATGTTTGGATTTCTTTTTCAGAGGGAATTGTTAGGTTTTTGTCATAGTTGTAAAAGGGTGTCATCATATTTTCTATAGAGGATGGTGTTTGGTGCAATACCAATCAATTTTCTTTCAAGCTGATTTTTTTGGATGAGATCCCCTTCTTTTTTGGGCAGAAGGGGGGGATTGGAGGGGTTCACCCCACGTGAGTTTTTTTGGACATATATTTCACTTATGCACGCGTATTTGATATTTAAATTTGGTGAACACCATACCGTGTTTAAAATTGAGATGAGTTTTTTAATCTTAATTTTAAATTAAATATGGATGCATGACATGAGATTTGCGGGGGGTGCGACATCTCTTTCTTTCTTTCTTTTTTTGAGGTCCACACACACCAATAAAAAGAGCATGGAAAGCGACATGAGCATTGATGACTTATGGGAAATTCCACAATGACTTTACATGTTCGAGTTTGATCTCCAAGGGGTGACATTTTTCATGAGATGATAATCAAATGAAAGACATACGTATTGAGGTGATGTTTTTAAAACAGGTTTTTTATAGGTTAACTGTAATTAAAATTTAAGGATTTTACTTGACTTTATACTCATCAATTATAGTGGAATTTTGGGAGTTACCTGGTGGTTTTTATGACAAACCTGCTTTTTATTACAACTTAAACATGCTTTATTACATAAAACTTCACTTGATACAACAAAGAAGATCGAGAGATTTAGTGTCTTTGGGGCTTAGGATCATTATATAAAAACTTAAAACATGAAATAAAAAATCTTTATTGAAAACTTCATTTACATGACCACTACATTCCCTCGTACTTAGCATTGCATGGGATAACCTGAGGACATGCATAAGAAAAGGGTGAGCTATAAAGCCCAGTAAGGGAGTACACATGGAATAACATGAGGAGTACAATACATGCTAGGAAATAGGCATGTCGATAGAGCATAAGAGAAACATGAACATAAAGGCATGACAAAGCATGATAATCATAACATGAAAATGTGGAAACAACACTTAACATGGATTTAGCATGAGCCAAGGCTCATTACACATGGAGCATGAGTAAACCCTCATTGCACATGAAGCACGAGTAAACCCTCGTTGCACTTGAATTAGAATGAGTCAACACTCATTCCACATGACGTATCATGATACTATACTTTACCCAATGCATTGGAGCACTATAAGGGCGCACCCTTCTTAAACATTTCATTTCATGCATAAGTGTGCCACATGGATCATAAAACATGGATTCATAAAACATAATCATTTATTCCACGATAAATGAATGTGGAATTAATACATGAAACTTTACAATCAATATGTAAATATGCGTAAAGGTGAATACCCTTGATGGAGAAATGGGCATGGTATTCACTACACAAAGACATTGGCTTAGAAAATTGGTGCGATTTCGGTAGCGTAACGACGTGACATAAGAATTCATAAAAAAGGTTGATGAGAGAGAAAGGGGTTCCTCATCATATTTACATGTAATGGACAGTAAGTAGGTCATATAGATACATGTCCCAACAATTGTAATGGAATTTAGATTCATGATACAAAATTATTGCTTGAATGTAAAAGAGGCGAGAGAAGTTCCTTTCGGAATTTCGGCATAGTAATGGGTGTACATGGGAGGCATTTAATGAGAGATAAAGGGGTCTCCCATCATTCAAACAATAAGAGGGAAGTATGGGGGAGGTGAAAAACCATACCCAAACATTTATAATTGAAATTAAAAGGGCAACACAACTTAAAGAAAATTGACAAAAATGAGAAAGGAAGAAAAAACCCCTTACTTGGAAGTGTGCTTCCAAAGGCTAGAGAGAGGCTTGTGAGAGGCTTATTGGGAGCTTGGGGCACCTTGGGAGGATTCTAGAGAGAGTAGGACAGAGTTTGGACGAACTCCAAAGGATTTTAGTGAGGAGGAAGTGGGAGCTTGGGTGGGTTTATATAGGAAAGGTGAGATAATTTTTTATTATTTAGGTTTGGGACCCCTTATATTAAACTAATCCAAACCACAAACCATCCCATGGTTTTTTCCCATGGTTTCTGGAAAAGGAAAGAGGAAAACAATATTTTGTAAGGCCCAAGTCCGAACTTATTAAAATATTAGGGTTTCTTATGTGGAGGTGAGTCACACTTCCATGGAAATTAATTTAAAAAGGCAAAGTGTTGAATATGTCTTGAGGGGTTCATTAATGCTTTGAAAAGTAAGTAAAACAAACCCAAAACCTCATTATTTTAATGATAAACCATATATTGGACGAACTTAAGGATTATGGTATTTTATTACATCACCATTGGGTCATTATGATGTCAAAAAACACATTATATATTTAAATGATATTTAATTTTTACCCAAAAATTTGACTGTCTCAGAAAATTATGAAAAATTCACCGTTTGATAATTTCGACGTCCTGATTCCAAAAATAAATTTTTTTTTATCTAAATAATTTTCTAAAAATGTGAATTTTCACTTTTAAAATAAAAACCGACATTTATCGAAAATTCACGGGTTTTGACAGAAATGGCTTTCAAACCTTAATAAAAATTTTAATTGCATTCATAAAATTATAAGATAATTTATATTTAATAAAAATTAATTTAATAATAATATTATTATTTTATTAAAATATTATTTAATTAAAAAATCCCTTAATTTAATAAAATATATTTCTTAATTAAATAATAACTAAAAACACCATTTGTACTTTAAAAACTATTTACAATGTATCAAAAATGACTAGAAATTATATTCATTATTATATAAAAAAATAATAATGTACATGAACATAGTACTACTTATTTGTTACATAACCCCTTAAAATAGTCGCATAAGACCTAAGGGTAAGGTGTGCGATGGTGACAGACTTTTGGGGTGGCTCGGATAACATCGCTTGAGTGGTAATCTCTATCAACTTCCACTTTTCCCGTAGATGATCACGTTCGAGCTTGACATAATGAAGCTCATCTTGGGCTTGGTCAAGGGCGAAGCCCAAAGATGCCACCTCTTTTCCGAGCTCTGAAAAATGGGCTTCGTATGGGGCAATTCTACTGGATGAGTCCATCGCTTCCTTTATCTGAGTAAAATTGGGTTCATTAAAGCCTTATATTTATACTAATCATGTGATCACTGTTCAATAGCTGTAAAAGTAACGGTCACAACTCTTAACATAAAACCAAATAAGTTGACATCTTATAAAAATATTTTTCATTAAGATACATTTAACTGGATCAAGAGGCATTTTCTATTAATGAAACTTTCGGTCGTTACAATATTCCCCCCTTAAGAAATTTCTCCCTCGAAATTTTCCTTTTTCCCGCACTGAAACAAATTTGGGTAACTCAGCTTCATCATATCCTCCGACTCCCAAGTTGCTTCTTCTAACTTGTGGTTTCTTCACAAAACCTTGATGAGGGGCATTGTATTATTTCGTAGAAATTTTTCTCTACGATCTAAGATCTTCACTGGTTGCTCCTTATAAGAAAGATCATATTCCAATTGTTCCACCTCGGAAGAGAGTACATGTGAAGGGTCCAGTATGTACTTCCTTAAGAGGGATACATGAAAGACATCATGCACCTTGGCCATAGTAGGTGGAAGTTCTAGTCGATAGGCCACAGCCCCAACACGATCAAGAATCTCGAAGGCGCCGATGTGCCTTGGACTTAACTTTCCTTTATTTCAAAACCTCATGACCTTATTCCACGGAGATATGCATAAAAATACCATTTCTCCAACTTTAAACTCAAGGTCTCATCGACGATTATCTGCATAACTCTTCTGTTGACTCTGGGCTGCCTTGATATGCTGCTGAATGGTTTTCACCTTCTCCACCATTTCCTCGACCATTTCTGGTCCAAGAAGCTTACATTCACCGACCTCATCCCAACATGTTGCTGTTCTACACCTTTTCCCATACAGGGCTTCCTATGGTGCCATTTGGATGCTCGAGTGGAAACTGTTATTATAAGAGAACTCAACCAGAGGAAGATGTTGATCCCATCCTCCTTTAAAGTCCATTGAGCACACTCTCAACATATCCTCAAGTGTTTGGATAGTCTGCTAGGATTGGCCATCAGTTTGAGGATGATAGGACGTACTGAAGTTCAGTTCAGTATTCAGAGAATGTTGAAGACTCTTCCATAACTTAGAGGTGAATCTTGGATCTCGGTCAGACACAATAGATAGTGGTACTCCATGCAACCTTACCACTTTCTGTATATATATCCCTGCCAGTTGATCCAATGAGAAATCCTCCCGAATATCAATGAAGTGTGCAGTCTTTGTAAGACGATCCACAACAACCCAGATTGCATTATTGCCTTTGGATGTCCTCGGAAGTCCAGTGAAAAAGTCTATGGTGATGTTCTCCTACTTCCATTCTGGTATGGGCAATGGTTGCATCATCCCCTTAGACTTCTACCTCTCTTCCTTCACTTGCTGACACACCAGGCACTTTGATGTATATTCGGCGATCTCCTTCTCCATATTATCCCACCAAAAGTTTTCTCGGAGATCTCGATACATCTTTATGCTCCCTGGGTGAATAGAGAAATTTGAACTATGTGCATCATCCAAAAGTCCCTTCTTCAGCTCTGGATTTGATGGAACGCATAGTATTTTCCCAAACCACACAATTCCTTCTTCATTAACATTAAACTCCTAGGATTTCCCCTTTTTGATAGCTTCCACTTTTTCTTGAATTCCCACATCATCTTTTTGAGCATCCTTTAACCTTTCTAAAAGATATGGTTGAGTAATAATTTGTGAAAGGATTGATGATGTTCCCCTGTTTATGATTCCCATGCCCATCTTCATCAAGTCTAAGAAGATTGGATCCTTCTCAATTCTCACCATTGGTAGAATTGCTGGATCCTTTCTACTTAGGGAATCCGCCACCTTGTTCGCTTTCCTAGGGTGGTAATGTATTGAACAGTCATAATCCTTGATGAGCTCTATCCATCTTCTCTGGTGCATATTAATCTCTTTCTGTGTAAATATATATTTAAGACTCTTGTGGTCAGTATATATCTCATATTTCTCTCCATAGAGATAATGCCGCCAGATTTTCAAGGCAAAGATCACTACCGCCAACTCCAGATCATGCATTGGATAGTTTTACTCATGGATTTTCAACTCCCTTGAGGAATAGGATATAACTTTATCATTATGAATCAGAACACATCCTAATCCCTTCTTTGAAGCATCATTGGATACCACAAAAAGCTCCCCACTTGTGGGTAAAGTGAGCACGGGCACAGTGATAAGCCTCCTTTTCAACTCCTTGAAGCTTTATTCGCATTCATCACTCCAATAAAACTTTACTCCCTTTCGAGTTAGCTTGGTAAGAGGGTTGGACAATCGTGAGAAATTCCTCACAAATCGTCGATAATATCCAGCTAACCCCAAGAAGCTACGGATATCCGTTACCGATGTTGGCCTCATCCATCCATCAATTGCATCTGTTTTAGAGGGATCCACAGATATCCCATTTCTTGTGATGATATGGCCCAATAATGAGACTTCCTTCAACCAGAACTCATACTTGTTGTACTTTTCATAGAGCTTCTCCTTGCGCAAAGTTTCTAGTACAGTTCTTAAATACTCCTCATGGTCCTCCTTGGTTTTGGAGTATATTAGAATATCATCTATAAAGACTACCACAAATTTTTCAAGGTAACCTCTAAAGACTCTATTCATCAAGTCCATGAATATTTATAGAGCATTGGTGAGTCCTAAAGGCATTACTATGAATTCATAGTGCCCGTACCTTGTACAAAAAGCAGTCTTGGTAATATCTTCCTTCTTCACCCTTACTTGATAATATCCCGACCGAAAGTCCACCTTGGAGAAGTATTTTGCTCCACGAAACTGATCACACAAGTCATCAATTCATGGGAGTGGATACTTGTTCTTTATCATGATTTTTTTTAAGTTCACAATAATCGATGCAAAGCCACATTGACCCATCCTTCTTCTTGACGAAGAGGACCGGTGCATCCCATGGT
This sequence comes from Viscum album, assembly GCA_963277665.1. Taxonomy (NCBI): domain Eukaryota; kingdom Viridiplantae; phylum Streptophyta; class Magnoliopsida; order Santalales; family Viscaceae; genus Viscum; species Viscum album. The sequence goes on along the minus strand of OY728123.1, from coordinate 1,939,409,931 downwards.
GAAGCACTTGGGCGTATAAACCCTTTATCCAAATTCTCTTGTAGTTGTTTCTTCAGCTCTTCAAGCTCAACAACAGCCATTCTATATGGATTCTTGGATATTGGTAGCACCCCAGGTATAAGTTCAATTGAGAACTCAACATCTCTTCTTGGAGGAAGACCAGGCAGTTCCTCGGGAAACACTTCAGCGAATTCCCTCACAATAGGCATTTCTTCAAGGATGGTTTCTTCCTTGGACTCAATCATCTGAGCCAGATATGCGTGCTCATAAGTCAGTAATATCCATGCTTGAGATGATTGAGATAAGGTAGATTCATCTTCCTCTTGAAACTTGTAAAGAATCGGGGGTCGATTCTCCATATGGAGTGTGATTTCCCTCTCCCGACAATTTATGTTCGCTCTATATAAGGAAATCCAATCCATGCCAAAAATTGCATCAAATTCCACCAAAGGGAGTATGACGAGGTTCGCCGAGAAATTAAATCCACAGATTATAATAGGGGAGGACTTATATTCATGGGATGCAATGATTGCCCCATTTTCCGTACTCACCGACATCTTTACTTCCATGATTTGTGGTGGTGCTGGGATTATTCTACTAAACTTTCGAGATATAAAAGAATGCATAGAACCTGAATCAAAAAGTAATTTCTCTATTCTTGAATGAATAACTAGCGTACCTGTCACCACTTCATTTTCGGGGTTCACTTCGGCAGAAGTGATGGAAAAAGCTCTTCCTTGCTGTCTTGGAGGTTGTTGGTTTCCTCCGATAACCCTTGGATTAGGGCACTGATTTGCAAAATGACCCGGTTATTTGCATTTGTAGCATTGAACAATGCATTGAGGTTCGAATGGAGCGTTCCTCTCCTTTGTCGTAGCCACGGGTCCTTCTTTCTGATAGTTAATAGCTATGTGCCCTTCTCTTTCACACCTGAAGCATTTTCTCGTCCCCTTAAGGCAATTTCCCGGGTGCTTCTTTCCGCACTTCTGGCAAGTGGGGTGCTAGAACTTGTTAGTGTCGTTGGATTTATCCATCGAACCACCATCATTGAAGTCCACCTTACGCTTCTTGTACCCATGATACCCCTGTGATTCTCCAATCTCTATTTCGACCTTAAGGGTACATCGGACAATTTCCTCATAGCTGTCGAAGTCACGGATCGCTAATGCTTTCTGCAAGCTAGGCTTCTTCCCACCAAAGAAGCGGTCAACCTTGCATTCGGGGGTAACGACAAAGCCGGAAGCATATTGTGCAAGCCTTGTGAAGTTTTCCTCGTACGCTCCCACAGATTCTTCATCTTTTTGCTTGAGGGAAAGGAAGTCCCTTTCCGTCTTAAGACGGAGGGTGCGCAGAAAATATTTATCGAAAAACATCTTCCAGAATTCCTTCCATTCCAAAGCCTCGATCTCCTCCTCAGTCTTCGTATTTTTGATTAATGTCCACCATTGATCATCTTCACCCTCCATACGATAAGCCTCCAAGAGAACCTTCTCTTGTTTAGAACATTGGAGGACGGAGAATATCTTTTCAATGGAGTTGATCCATTGTTCAGCGATCATGGGATCAGATGATCCACTAAAATTAGGAGGCCTTTGTCTCATGAAGCTCTCGATAGAGACTTGTTCTTTCTTAGGGGGGGTTGAAAATTCCTCTTGACCTGTGTTTCTAATCAAAACTTGAGTTAGCTGAGAGAGAAGCATGACAAAGTTCGTGATTCCCGCTCCCATTGGATTGGGCATCTCATTAGTACAATCATCACACTGATCTTCACAACGGTTGTTAGCCCGAGTCCTCCTATTACTGGCCATTGGCTGGAATAAAAGGAAAGTTAGGGTTAACACATAAAAGGTAATCCAAAGACAAAATTTTATGACTTATAAATAAACTTTAATTTCTTTAACTCATGAGTCTATAGGATTCAATCTAGGCTTTTCATGATCTACTTTCTAACATATATTCTTAGGGGAATTTTTCCCTTAATAAGGATTCATACCAAGATTGTGAATTTATCAAAACATATCCCCCGGGAGTGTCATAACCAAGAGTGCAGCAAGGCCCGTTGTCGTGCACCAGTTCTCGTTCGAGTATAGCTCAAAGCGGTGTTTTCGGGTTTTACCCCTAGGATACATCTGTCCCAGAGCCGCCTCTACCTGCTCGTATCCAGACAGGGATGTATTTGTTTGATAAACCACTTACTTAGTATTTACCAAAACTTTGGGATTTTTTTATTATAATTAGTCTTGTATCTAAGGCTTTACTAGGGTTTCCTAATCCCAAAAATAACTAAACCTATCCTCTGATACCAACTATGACAAACCTGCTTTTTATTACAACTTAAACATGCTTTATTACATAAAACTTCACTTGATACAACAAAGAAGATCGAGAGGTTTAGTGTCTTTGGGGTTTAGGATCATTACATAAAAACTTAAAACATGAAATACAACATATTTATTGAAAACTTCCTTTACATGAACACTACATTCTCTCGTACTTAGCATTGCATGGGATAACCTGAGGACATGCATAAGAAAAGGGTGAGCTATAAAGCCCAGTAAGGGAGTACACATGGAATAACATGAGGAGTACAATACATGTTAGGAAATAGGCATGTCAGAAGAGAATAATAGAAACATGAACATAAAGGAATGATAAAGCATGATAATCATAACATGGAAATGTGGCAACAACACTTAACATGGATTTTGCATGAGCCAAGGCTCATTGCACATGGAGCATGAGTAAACCCTCATTGCACATGAAGAACGAGTAAACCCTCATTGCACTTTAATTAGCATGAGTCAAAACTCATTGCACATGACGTATCATGATACTATACTTTACCCAATGCATTGGAGCGCTATAAGGGCGCACCCTTCTTAAACATTTCATTTCATGCATAAGTGTGCCACATGGATCATAAAACATGGATTCATAAAACATAATCATTTCTTCCATGATAAAGGAATGTGGAATTAATACATGAAACTTTACAATCAATATGTAAATGTTCGTAAAGGTGAATACCCTTGATGGAGAAATGGGCATGGTATTCACTACACAAAGACATTGGCTTAGAAAATCGGTGCGATTTCGGTAGCGTAAGGGCGTGACATAAGAATTCATAAAAGAGATTGATGAGAGAGAAAAGGGTTCCTCATAATATTTACATGTAATGGACAGTAAGGAGGTCATATAGATACATGTCCCAACAATTTTAATGGAATTTAGATTCATGATACAAAAGTATTGCTTGAATGTAAAAGAGGAGAGAGAAGTTCCTTTCGGAATTTCGGCATAGTAACGGGTGTACATGGGAGGCATTTAATGAGAGAGAAAGGGGTATCCCATCATTCAAACAATAAGAGGGCAGTATGGGAGAGGTGCGAAACCATACCCCAACATTCATAATTGAAATTAAAAGGGAAACACAACTTAAAGAAAATTGACAAAAATGAGAAAGGAAGAAAAAAACCCTTACTTGGAAGTGTGCTTCCAAAGGCTAGAGAGAGGTTTGTGAGAGGCTTATTGGGAGATTGGGGCACCTTGGGAGGATTCTAGAGAGAGTATAGCAGAGTTTGGACGAATTCCAAAGGATTTTAGTGTGGAGGAAGTGGGAGTTTGGGTGGTTTTATATAGGAAAGGTGAGATAATTCTTTATTATTTAGGTTTGGGACCCCTTATATTAAACTAATCCAAACCACAAACCATCTCATGGTTTTTTCCCATGGTTTCTGGAAAAGGAAAGAGGAAAACAATATTTTATAAGGCCCAAGTCCGAACTTATTAAAATATTAGGGTTGCTTATGTGGAGGTGAGTCACACTCCCATGGAAATTAATTTAAAAAGGCAAAGTGTTGAATATGTCTTGAGGGGTTCATTAATGCTTTTAAAAGTAAGTCAAACAAACCCAAAACCTAATTATTTTAATGATAAAACATATATTTTCCGAATTTAAGGTTTATGGTATTTTATTACATCACCATTGGGTCATTATGATGTCATAAAACACATTATATATTTAAATGATATTTATTTTTTACCCAAAAATTTGACTGTCTTAGAAAATTATGAAAAATTAACCGTTGGATAATTTCAACGTCCTGATTCCAAAAATAACATTTATTTTATCTAAATAATTTTATAAAAATGTGAATTTTTACTTTTAAAATAAAAACCTACATTTATCGAAAATTCACGGGTTTTGACAGAAATGGCTTTCAAACCTTAATAAAAATTTTAATTGCATTCATAAAATTATAAGATCATTTATATTTAATAAAAATTAATTTAATAATAATATTATTATTTTATTAAAATATTATTTAATTCAAAAATCCCTTAATTTAATAAAATAGATTTCTTAATTAAATAATAACTAAAAACACCATTTGTACTTTAAAAACTATTTACAATGTATCAAAAATGACTAGAAATTATATTCATTATTATATACAAAAAAAATAATGTACATGAACATAGTACTAATTATTTGTTACATAACCCCTTAAAATAGCCGCATAATACCTAAGGGTAAGGTGTGCGATGGTGACAGACTCTTGGGGCGGCTCGGATAACATCGCTCGAGTGGTAATCTCTATCAACTTTCACTTTTCCCATAGACGATCACGTTCGAGCTTGACATAATGAAGCTCAGCTTGGGATTTGTCAAGGGCGAAGCCCAAAGATTCCACCTCTTTTCCGAGCTCCGACAAATTGGCTCCGTATGGGGCAATTCTACTGGATGAGGCCATCGCTTCCTTTTTTTGACTAAAATTGGGTTCGTTAAAGCCTTGTATTTATACTAATCATGTGATCACTGTTTAACGGCTATAAAAGCAACGGTCACAACTCTTAACATAAAACCAAAGAATTTGACATCTTATAAAAACATTTTTCATAAAGAGACATTTAACTGGATCAAGAGGCATTTTCCATTAATGAAACTTTGGGTCGTTACAGTTTTTAAATCATCTACATTGAAGTTTTTTTCAACATTAAAAATCCTATGTAGTGGTTTATTTATTCTAATCCATTTGGGTTGGAGATTTTCACAGTTTTATCACATCAAGTTTTTATCCTAAGATCGATCTATTATTGACACAACAATCAAGAGGAATTTAACTTCATAAATCATTATTAATTAAAAATCCATCATTCCCTATCATCCAAAGAGACGACAATACCTTCCTTGGAATCTCCAGATGGTTTCACCATCCACTGTTTGAGTCGCTTGTTTTCTTTATCAACCTGACATGAAAAAAACCAAAAACAAAAACCATTAATAACATTATCACTGCAAAAAACAAAATTATTAACTGAGTTTTATTTCCAAAATCCATAAAGAATCATCCATCATTATTATTGTGATTCACTGATCACAACAAGAGAGATGAATGGAGGGAAAACAAGACTTATATTACAAAAAAAAAACAAAGTTTACAATATACCCCTATCACACCTCCATTTCTTTCTCTCAGATGGAGCTCTCAAGGCTCTCTAATAATGGATATCTCTTGGCTCAATTGAATGATTGCTGGAAGGCTCCCTAAACCCTCTTTAAATAGCCATGATGGGGTTGTCAAGTTTGAAAAAACTTCCCCAGCAATCCCCCACCAATCCTCATCTACCATGGTGGGTGGAGTTGGTGTACCAGCCATATAACGACCCATACTTTACATACACTATTATTACATAAAAATTAAAGAAAACTTATTACAACATATAACAAAAACATGAAAGGACCATAAAGGTATAGTGTCTTTAGAAACTGGGAAACATAAACAACTGGTTCATAGATCATCTACACTGTCTCCCTTTTATTTTATCATATCTATAGTCCATTTTGGAATATCTTACTTAATACCCTTCTTCCTAACCTGGGGAAAATAAAACATACAAAAGGGTGAGCTCAAATGCTCAGTAAGGGTAAACAAAATAAATATCAATCACATAATATTCATAAGAACATAACATTTTGGAAATCTTAACCAGCAAAAGAGATCATAATTTTATAACATGGGATAAATCATAGTAGCGAAATGTAATCCCAATTATCATAACATGAAACTTTGTGGCATATACACATAATCATAGATAATCATTTCTTAGTAGTCAAGACTCATTTCCATGACTATCTTAGCAGACAAAGTCTATTTATGAACCGATTTCACTCCTCATTTCAGTCCTATATCACTAAACCAGATTAACCTGTCGTTCCAGCCATGTCTATATCATGAGATATAAATCTTTACCCAATGCATTGGAGGGAGATATAGGTCTCACCCATCTCATAATGATACCATTCTTATGTGTTCCACAAGATCATAAATCATACATCATAACATAACCCATGTAATAAAAATGGGATTCTTAAACATCATACCATCATAACATAAATCATATAAGATAAAAGGACTTCATAAAAATAATTCCATAATAACATAATCAAATAAATTTAAAAATAGGGATATAAATAGAACCCTATATTATCTTAGATGGAAAATAATTTTGATAAAACACTTGAACTCCATTCTTGAGGAAAATATACTTTCTTCTTCAAAAACATTTTTCCTTTATTAACATGTCATACAATTTTAAACTAAAAGAATTTAATTAAAAATAAACTTGAAAACTTGTAAAGGATGCTTCATGGAAATAATTTTCTAAAAATCCATTCATTCCGTATAAGTTAAAAAAACATTCTTCTCGTACTTTGGCCAGAAAAGTCAAAAAAGTACCTCGTACTAAAAACGACAAAAGATTCCGTTCATATATTTTACTAAAAACACACCGAAGGGTAAAATTGGATTTAAAAAATTGTAGGAGGATAGAAATAATATTACATATTGAGGAAACATGGATGTGGATGATAAATATTCACCAGTAAATTCTAAAGAATAAACAATCTCGGATAAAAATGAGATTGCAAGATTTTCCCTTACCTTAGGTCTGATTTGCTCTGTACATGTCTGAACCTCCTATATAATGATTTAAATAATGTTACTGACTTATTCGAGAATCTTACTCATTATTATTATATCATATATGGTCATATTCTTATCTTTTTATTAGTAATATTTCATTGCTACTTGTTATTCGGGTGTTTATTGCTTTATGTTTTTATGCGTGTTTTGTCGAATAAATTCTTATTCCTCCTTTTAGGTTATAGCTACATCATTTACAGAATTTTATTAGTATAATATATATCATATTTATTCATTAAATTCATTTATACAATCATTATTCAATGAAGATCATGTATAACGAGTCGCATCACATCGTGGAGACGGTAGGCCGTACGTACGCACAAGCGATGATATCGTTCCCATGATCGTGGAATTGCATTGAAGTGTATGTATACTATTTCAGAATCAATATCAGTTTCCAATAATCATATATAGTTATTCTTTAAACCATTATATCCATCCAAGTAAGGTGGTGATGGAAAACAGATTACACCATGGCGTGGAGACGGTATTTCGTACGTACACACGTGCGGTGATTTCATTTTTCGTAGGATGGATAAAAGGTGAAATAGGTTTGTTTCATATTTATAATTACATATCATTATATGAGTGATCCTTTTGTTATTACTTCATAATTAAACAAATAAATAAGAGGAAGTAGAAGAAGAAATAAATTTGAAAGAATCGGTAAAAGATATTACCTCTTCTTCGCCACGCTTCTTTGAAACCTCCTCTTAGGGCACTAATGTTGGTATTTTAAGAAGACCAGGACCTCTAGAATGTTTCTAGGTAAGTTTAGAAGACAAATTGGTAGGGTTTGGCCGAGCTTGAAGTCTCAAAGTGGTGTGAGGAGGAGAGGGAGGAGGTGCCCTTTTATAAGGGAGGAGAAGGGCACCTTAGGAAACACTTAAATTATTATTTTATTATAAAGTCATATTCGGTTTTTAATAGCTCCAAATTTATTTATTTCGAAGATAAGGTGGGGATGGGTCGAAATAATTTCAACCAATAGACTTTAGACAAGCTTAGGTTACTATTTTAACCTTTTCATTTAGATTTATCTCTAAGTTAAAAAAAATTAACTTTTACGGTGTCTTCTTGTTTTCTTACACTATATGGTTAATAAACTTACTATAACAAGACAAAAAAACCCCAGGTTGTTCATTATTAATATATATAACCTTATATAAGTCATTTGGACAAACCTTATATTTTTAGGAATAAAATAACAATTAATAATATAATATTTGTTTTAAAAACTATTTTATGTCACTTTTTGACACTATTTGGTATTTGATTTTTGTGAAAATCATAACAGCATGATTAGTTCAAAAAAAGTTAATTAAATCAATAATAACATGTTATATTAACCTATAAAAGTATTTTAATTCATAAAAAGTCTCAAATTACATTTATTTTGATATTTATAATATCAATTATGTTAATATTTCGTTAATAAGGTAATCATCGCATCATCATTGTGTCATAAATAAATTAAATTATTTAATGTATAAAAATTATAAATAAAATACCATTATGTAGGAAATCTTTTTATATTTCTAATGAATATTTATAGTCTAAATTATCTTATGTATAACACTATATTAAAAATGTTTTAGTTATTAAACTTTGATTTTAACTTTTTTAACTCTTCTTTAAATAAAATAATAATAAATGTTCTAATCTAATCCAAGTGGACCTAAATGGTCATATTTTATTCCTAAGGTTGTTTTTGGTCGAATTAAACTTATCCAATAAAATTAGGTTATGTGTTAGGGTAATAATAAAATCATTTTTACCCTTAATTACCCTATTTACTTTTAACCGTGGTAAAAAAAAGTAAAAAGTTACAATTCACCAAAAATTATGTTTATCTTATTGAACCACATTTTACTCCTTGATATTAACCATGTCTCTCTAATTTTCAAAATTACACTCATAGAAGCGGTAAAATTAAGTTTTATCTAAATTTTCAAATTCTCCTAGGAGGTGGGTAAAAGACGGTGAAAAGGTCAATAAAATTTTTATATATCTAAAATTATTATAAAATGACTCCAATTAATTACTTTGAACTTATATAGGTATTATGTATCAATTTTTACCTAAAATAAATTTAAATAAAATAAATGATTTTTTAAATAAAAAGTCGGTTTTTAAATAGTAACCTAGTGTTTTTACTATTCATCAAAAAATTGAAAGTTTTCAGAAAAATATGAAAAATTCACCTTAGGATAATTTCGATATTCCAAATCCAAAAATGAAGTCCATTTTGAATGATAAAATTTATAAAATTTCAAAAATTGGGTATTACTATTTATAACGGCTAGTTTATATAATATTTTAATAACATGTCGTTGTTTAGTGAAACTCGGTATTGCGTACAACGCAAGCTATCGAGGGAGGTTGCTCTTTCATGTAACGCAAGTCAAGACAATGTTGTGTGTAGTGAAAGATTCATTTATATAATATTATACATAAAAACAAAATATTTCTCATAAAATCTCGGGTGTTACATTCTACCCCCCTTAAAATGAATTTTTCCCTCAAAATTCGTCACTTTGTAACAAACAGATGAGGATACCTTTCCCTCATCATATCCTCAAGTTCCCATTTAGCTTCTTCTAATTGGTGGTTCCTCCATAAAACTTTCACCAAGCGAGTGGTCTTGTTCCATAGAACTTTTTTTCTACGATCTAGAATCTCTATCGGATATTCTTCATAAGAAAGATCTTGCTCCAGCGGTACAACTTCTGAGCTGAGTACATGTGAAGGATCGGGTATGTACTTTCTCATGAGAGATACATGTAACACATCTGGAACTTGAGAGAGATTTTGTGGAAGCCCCAATCGGTAAGCTACCTTCCCAATACGATCTAGTATTTCAAAAGGACCAATATACCTAGGGCTCAGCTTGCCCTTCTTTCTAAATCTCATTACTTTCTTCGAAGGAGATATTCGTAAGAACACTTTATCACCCACTTCAAACTCTTGGTCTTTTCTTCGGTTATTGGCATAACTTTTTTTTCGACTCTGAGCTACCCTTATGTTTTGTTGAATAGATCAGACCTTTTCTGCCATCTCATCAACAAGATCAGGTCCTAATAGCTTTCTTTCCCCAACTTCATCCCAGTAAGTTGGAGTTCTGCATTTCATTCCATAGAGAGCTTTATAAGGATCCATCTGAATATTGGAGTGAAAGATATTATTATAAGAAAATTCCACCAAAGGTAGGTGTTGATCCCAATCACCTTTGAAATCCATATAGCAATCTCTTAACATATATTCTAGAGTTTGAATTGTCCTCTCAGACTGACCATCTATCTGAGGATGATAAACAGTGCTGAAACTCAACTCTGTATCCAGAGTATGCTGAAGACTTTGCCCAAACTTTGAGGTAAACCTCAGATCTCGATTAGATATAATGGAAATTGGTACTCCATGAAATCTTACCACTTCCTTTACATATATCCTGGAAAGCTGATCATGAGAGAAATCCTCTCTAATAGCAATCAAGTGTACCGACTTTGTAAGATGATCAAATATGACCCAGATAGCATTATTGCCTTTGGATGTTTTAGGAAGTCCTGTGAAAAAGTCCATAGTGATGTTTTCCCATTTCCATTAGGTTATGGGTAATCATTCTAACATCCCATTGGATTTATGTCTCTCAGCTTTCACGTGCTGACAAACCAAGCATCGAGAGACATATTCAGTAACATATCTTTTCATGTCATCCCAATAAAAGTACTCTTTCAGGTCCCTATACATCTTCGTGCTTCCAGGATAAATAGAGAATGAATAACTATGAGCCTCATCCAGTAGCTCCTTTAATTCTGGGATGGGAGGAACACAAACCCAATTCCTGAACCTTATTATTTCATCACAATCAATGTGAAATTCAGGAACATTTCTCACCTTCTTTTGTAACTCTACATCTTCTTTTTGTGCCTCTTTAATCTTCCCATGTATAGATGTTTGAACATTCATTTGATAAAGATAATATTTTCTCCTTCCATTATAATTCCAAGATCCATCCTTTATAAATCCATAAATATTGGATCTTTTGTGATCCTCATCATGGATAATCTAGCATGGTCTTGTCGACTTAATGCGTCTGCCACCTTGTTTGCTTTCCCTGGGTGGTAATTAATTGAGCAGTCGTAATCCTTAATCAGCTCCAACCATCTTCTTTGGTGAATATTCAGCTCCTTTTGTGTGAAAATATACTTTAAACTTTTATGATCAGTATAAATATCACACCTTTCACCATAAAGATAATGCCTCCAAATCTTTAATGCAAAGATTACAGCAGCTAATTCCAAATCATGAGTTGGGTAATTTTGCTCATGGATTTTCAACTGTCGTGAGGCATAATCTATCACCATATCATTTTGCATGAGAACACACCCCAGTCCCTTCTTGGATGCATCATTGTAGATCACAAACCTTTCTCTACTACAAGGCAGTGTGAGCCCAGGTGCACTGGATAATCTTCTTTTTAACTCCTTGAAATTCTCTTCACATTCCTCTGTCCAAACAAACTTAACTCCTTTCTGAGCCAATTTGGTGAGTGGGTTAGATAATCGTGAAAATATTTCACAAAACGTCGATAATATCCAGCCAAACCAAGAAAACTTCGGATCTCAGTTACTGTTTTTGGTCTCGACCATCTTTTGATAACCTCTGTTTTTGCTGGATCCACAGATATCCCCTCTTTTGAGATTATGTGACCCAAGAATGCAAATTTTTGAAGCCAAAATTCACACTTGGTAAATTTGGCAGAAAGCTTATCCTTTCTCAGGGTCTTCAATACAATTCTTAAGTGATCTTCATGTTTTTCCTTTATCTTTGAATAGACAAGAATATCGTCTATAAAGACTACCACAAACTGATCAAGATAGTCTCTAAAGATTACATTCATTAGATCCATGAAGATAGTAGGGGAATTAGTAAGACCAAATGGCATCACTATAAATTCATAGTGCCCATATCTTGTACGGAAAGTCGTCTTTGGTATATCCTCCCTTTTGATCCTTAATTTATGATACGCTGAACGAAGATCAATCTTGGAAATGTATTGAGCTCCGTGTAGTTGGTCAAATAAGTCATCAATGCGTGGGAGATGATATTTTTTCTTGATAGTGATTTTGTTAAGTTCTCGATAATCAATGCAGAGTCTCATTGATCTATCTTTCTTCTAAAAAACAGAATAGGTGCTCCAAAACCTGATGCACTGGGGCGTATGAATCCATTATCAAGATTCTCTTGGAGTTTCTTCTTCAATTCCTGCAACTCGATTGGGGTCATTCTATAAGGTGTCTTTGAAATAGGAAAATCACCCGGTACAAGTTCTATTGAAAACTCAACTTAAAGATTTGGTGGAAGACCCAAAAATTCCTCCGGAAAGACATCATCAAACTTTCGTACAATGGGCATATTCTTAATCGTGATTTTCTCACCAACTTTTTGAGATAAATAACCTTCATTTAGTGGAATCAAGACCCATAAGATGGAAGAAATTTCCACTGGAATCTTATGTTCATCCTTGCATCGATAAACGATCATAGATTGATCTGGAATATGAAATGTGACTTACCTTCTTTGGAAATTGATATGAGCTCCATATAAAGAAAGTCAATCCATGCCCAGAATCACATCAAATTCCACTATAGGAAGGATCACAAGATTTTCAGGAAGCACTTTCCCACAAACTTCAATCAGAGAAGAATTGTAAACTTTTGATGAAACTATTGTGCCATTAGGGGTTGTCACAGCTAACTCAACATCTAATTGTTGAGGTAATACGGTGATACCCTTAGATAATTCTTCAGAAATAAAAGAGTGGGTGGATCCAGAATCAAATAAAACATTTTCTACTTTAGAGTGGATGGTAAGTGTACCTTTCACCACTTCGTTATCGTACTCCACATCACTGATAAAAATTGCATGTGACTTTCCTTTTTCTTTGTCCTTAAGTGTTTGTTGACGTCGATCATCATCAAAAACCCTTGGATTAGGTCATTGATTGGCATAATTCTCCATTTTCTTTCACTTGTAACATTGAAGTGTAGGAGGTACACTATGTGTAGCCTTTTCTTTGTTTGCATCACTAGACATCTTCCTCCCATCATTACGGCATTCAAATGCCCGATGACCTTCCTTTCCACATTTTAAACATTTAATTGTCCCTTTAAGACAACTCCCTCCATGTTTCTTTCCACACTTTGAGCATAAGGGAAAACTCATCTTCTTTTCAGTGTGATCTTTAGATTTTCCTTTGAATTCCATTTTCCTCTTCTTATCAAACACATATGACGGATGGGTTACTCCAATCTACATCTCAACCTTGAGATCACATCGAACGATTTCCGCATAGCTATTGAAGTACCTTATGGATAACGCCATTTAAATAATTGGTTTTAAGCCACTAAATAATAGATCGATCTTACTCTAAGGTTGGATAATAATCACATAAGCATACCTTGTAAGTCTTGTAAAATTTTCTTCATAGGTACCAACTGATTCATCATCCTTTTGCTTTAGTTCAAGAAACTCCTTATCCATCTTTGTTCAAAGAATATGAGGGAATTACTTATTTAAAAATATGTTCTTGAACTCGTCCCACTCCATGGACTCAATTTCATCCCTTTGACTCGTATTCTTAATAAGATTCCACCATTGATCAGCTTCACCTTCCAAACGATATACTGCTAAGATGACTTTATCATGTTCAGAACAATGAAGAACTAAAAATATATTTTTAGTAGTATTGATCCATTGTTCAGCAACTAATGGATCGGTAGACCCGCTGAATGAGGGCGGACGCTGCCTCATGAAGGATTCAATAGAATGTTGCTCCTTACTTTGCTCGTTTGGAAGTCTGGCATGATTAATAGCTTGAGAAAGTTGTGTGATCATGGCTGCAAGATTTTTCATTCCAGCTCCCATAACGTTTGGTTGCTCAGGGGAACAATCATTGCATTGCCCGTCGCATTCAGCATTAACATGGTTCCTTCGGGTTCCAGCCATTGACTAAAACCAATAAGCATAGTGTGAGAAACACTAATCATAATAGTAAAACCACATAATCAAGAATAAAATTTCACACTTTAGGTCTTATCACAGGTTATTCATGGTCATTTCTAAAATACTAATATTTTTTCCTACGCTTAGATATATCCTTAGGGTTCTTACTAAGGCTTTCACATCCTAGTTTCCAAAGTTTGACTATACCCTTCCTCTGATACCAACTATAACGACCCATACTTTACATACATTGTTATTACTTCAAAATTGAAGCACGCTTATTACAATATATAAAAAAACCATGAAAGGACCGAATAGGTATAGTGTCTTTAGAAACTGGGAAACATAAACAACTAGTTCATAAATTATCTACACTGTCTCCCTTTTATTTTATCATATCTAGAGACCATTTTGGCATATCTTAATTAATAACCTTCTTCCTGACCTGGGGAAAAGAAAACATACAAAAGGATGAGCTCAAATTCTCAGTAAGGGTAAACAAAAGAAATATCAATCACATCATATTCATAAGAACATAACATTTTGGAAATCTTAACTTGCAAAAGAGATCATAATTTCATAACATGGGATAAATCATAGTAGTCAAATGTAATCCCAATAATTATAACATGAAAAATTGTGTCATACACACATAATCATAGAGAATCATTTCTTAGAAGTCAAGACTCATTGCAAGGAATATCTTAGTGGACAAAGTCCATTTCTGAACCGAGTTCACTCCTCATTTCAGTCCTGTATCACTGAACCAGATTAACCTGCCATTCCATCCATGTCTATCTCATTAGATATAAATATGTACCCAATGCATTGGAGGGAGATATAGGTCCCACCCATATAATAATGATACCATTCTTATGTGTGCCATAAGATCATAAATTATACATCATAACATAACCCATGTAATAAAAATGGGATTCTTAAACATCATGCCATCATAACATAAATCATATAAGATCAAAGGACTTTATAAAAATAATTCCTTCATAACATAATATAATCAATGTAAAAATATGTATAGAAATATAACCCTATATTATCTTAGATGGAAAATAATTTTGATAAAACACTTGAACTCCATTCTTGAGGAAAATATCCATTCTTCTTAAAAAACAATTTTCCGTTCTTAACATGTCGTACAATTTAAAACTAAAATAAGTTAATTAAAAATAAACTTGAAAACTTGTAAAGGAGGATTTATGGAAATAATTTTCTAAAAATCCATTCATGCTGTATATGTTAAAAAAACATTCTTCTCATACTTTGGCTGGAAGAGTCAAAAAAGTACCTCGTACTAAAAACGACAAAAGATTCCTTTCATATCTTTTACTAAAAACTCAACTAAGGGTAAAATTGGATTTAAACAATTTTAGGAGGATAGAAATAATATTACATATTGAGTAAATATGGATTTTAATGATAAATATTCCCCATAAAATTCTGAAATATACACAATATCGGATAAAAATGATATTGCGATATTTTCCCTTACCTTATGTCCGATTTGCTTCATACGTGTCTGAACCTCCTGTATAATGATTTAAATAATGTTATTGACTTATTCCAGAATCTTACTCATTGTTATTATATCATATATGGTCATATTCTTATCTTCTTATTAGTAATATTTCATTTCTACTTGTTATTCGGGTGTTTATTGCTTTATGTTCTTATGTGTGTTTTGTCGAATAAATTCTTATTCCTCTTTAGTTTATAGATACATCATTTACAGAATGGTAGTAGTATAATATATATCATATTTATTCATTAAATTCATTTATACAATCATTATTCAATGAAGATCATGTAGAACGAGTCAGATCACATCGTGGAGACGGTAGGTCGTACGTACGCACGAGCGATGATATCGTTCCCATGATCGTGGAATTGTATTGAAGTGTATGTATACTATTTCAGAATCAATATCACTTTACAAAAATAATATATATTTATTATTTACACCATTATACCCATCCAAATATGGTGGTGATGGAAAACAGATTACACCACGGCATGGAGACTGTATTCTGTACATACCCACGCGCGGTGATTTCATTTTACGTAGGATGGATAGAAGGTGAAATAGGGTTGTTTCATATTTATAATAACATATCAGTATATGAGTGATACTGATGTTATTACTTCATAATGAAACAACTAAAGAAGAGTAAGTAGAAGAAGAAATCAATTTGAAGGAATCGGTAACGAAAAATACCTCTTCTTCGACACGCTTCTTTGAAACCTCCTCTTAGGGCACTAATGTTGATCTTTGAAGAAGACCAGGACCTCTATAATGTTTCTAGAGAAGTGGAGAAGAGAAATTGGAAGGGTTTTTCTGAGATTGAAGCCTCAAAGTGGTGTGAGGAGGAGAGGGAGGAGGTTCCCTTTTATAAGGGAGGAGAAGGCCACCTTAGGAAAAACATAAAATGTTATTTTATTATAAAGTCATATTCAGTTTTTAATAGCTCCAAATTGATTTATTTCTAAGATAAGGTGGGGATGTTTCGAAATCCTTTCAACCAATATATTTTAGACAAGTTTAGGTTACTGTTTTAACCTTATCATTTAGATTTAACTCTAAGTTAAATAATTTAACTTTTACCGTGTCTTCTTGTTTTCTTACACTATATGGTTAATAAACTTACTATAACAATACAAACGAACCCCAATTCATTATTAATATATATAACCTTATCTAATTCATTTTTCCAAACCTTAGATTTTTAGGAATAAAATAACAATTAATAATTTAATATCTGTTTTAAAAACTATTTTATGTCGCCTTTTGACACTATTTGGTATTTGATTTTTGTGAAAATCATAACAGCATGATTAGTTCAAACAAAGTTAATTAAATCAATAATAACATGTTATATTAACCTATCAAATTATTTTAATTCATAAAAAGTCTCAAATTACATTTATTTGGGTATTTATAATATCAATTATGTTAATATTTCTTTAATAAGGTAATTACTGCATCATCATTGTGTCATAGATAAATTAAATTATTTAATGTCTAAAAATTATAAATAAAATACCATTATGTATGAAATATTTTTAGCTTTATAATAAATATTTATAGTCAAAATTATCTTATTTATAACCCTATATTAAAAATTTTTTAGTTATTAAACTTTGATATTTATTTTTTTAACTCTTCTTTAAATAAAATAATAATAAATGTCCTAATCTAATCCAAGTGGACCTAAATGGTCATATTTTATTTCTAAGGTTTTTTTGGTCAAATTAAACTTATCCAATAGAATTAGTAGATGTGTTAGAGTAATAATAATATCATTTTTACCCTTAATTACCCTATTTACTTTTAATCGTGGTAAAAAAAAAGTAAAAAGTTACTATTCACCAAAAATTATTTTTATCTTATTGCACCACATTTTACTTCTTGATATTAACCGTGTCTCTCGGATTTTCGAAATTTCACTCACAGAAGCGGTAAAATTAAGTTTTATGCAAATTTTCAAATTCTCCTAGGAGGTGGGTAAAAGACGGTCAAAAGTTCAATAAAATTTTTATATATCTAAAATTATTATAAAATGACTCCAATGAATTACTTTTAACTTATATAGGTATTATGTATGAATTTTGACCTAAAATAAATTTAAATAAAATAAATGATTGTTTAAATAAAAATTCGGTTTTTAAATAGTAACCCAGTGTTTTCACTATTCATCAAAAAATTGAAAGTTTTCAGAAAAAATACGAAAAATTCACCTTAGGATAATTTAGAAATTTCAAATCCAAAAATGAAGTCCATTTTGAATGATAAAATTTATAAAATTTCAAAAATTTGATATTACTATTCATAATGGCTAGTTTATATAATATTTTATTAACATATCGTTGTTTAGTGAAACTCGGTATTGCCTATAACGCAAGCTATCGAGGAAGGTTGCACTTGCATGTAACGCAAGCCAAGACAGTGTTGTGTGTACTGAAAGATTCATTTATATAACATTATACATAAAAAAAATATTTCTCATAAAATCTCGGGTGTTACAAGCCACCTACCAAGGTAGCTGGAAAAGAACATGCTCCATCAATTCTCCCCCTCCAACTACAATCCGTTGAAGCTTCTGCAAGGGTCCAGCTTCTCCCGAGAAACCACCTTGGTCAAAATATCTTTCGGGTTGTCCTTCTTGTGGATCTTCACAAGTCACCTCAGTTACTGATCCATCACTTCACGTATCCAATGACAATGAATGTCGATATCCTTCTTGATACCCTTCTGGATCCCCCTCATCAGTCAGAAACAGGTACTCTGACTCTGAATATTTTGTTGATGGAATTATTCCTCGTTAAGATCTTCAAACTTGTGAAATGGTAATTTCAGGATACATAACATCACCTAGCTCATGTGATGGTTTTGCAACTTCTTATGGAGAGGATTGAGTCTCCCCCTGCTCAATATCCTCCTCCACTGCCTGGCCTGTTGTCGATGAGTCTTCTTGCACCTCCTCCTCTTCGTTGACTGGTGGTGTTGGTACAGGTATTGGATCATGAATTGATTCCTCGACACTTTCCATTTGATACATTCTAGGATTTTGAATATCCTCAATCATTTGGTTCTCTTTGAATACAACATCTCTACTTCTGATCACCTTCTTCTCCTTCGAGTCACAAAGCTTGTATCCAAACTCCTAATCTCTATAGCCGATGAAGATGCATGGAGTATATCTTCTATATAGCTTCTTCATAAACCCCTTGGATACACGTGCAAATTCCAAATATCCAAATACTTGTAAATGAGAGTAAGAGGGATGTTTACCAGACCATTTCTTCTATGGAATCTCAAAATTCGGCAGGGCCGAAGATGATCTATTGATGAGGTAGCATGTAACCTGAACAGCTTCTCCCCATAATGGCTTGGGAAGCTTAGCCAAACTCATCATGAATCTAACATTCTCCATGATGGTTTTGTTCATCCGTTCTACAAATCCATTTTGTTGTAGGGTGAGTGGGACCATCCTCTCATATCAGATGTTCTGACTCCAGTAATAGGCATCAAATTTCCTGGATGTGTACTCTCTTCCATTTTTTGAACAAAGACACTTCAGTTTCTTTCCAGTTTCACGCTCCACTATGATGTGGAACATCTTAAAGTAGTCCAGTGCTTGGTCCTTTGTTCTCAAGAAGAACACTCACACCCTTCGATATGAATCATCAATAAAGGATAGGAAATATTCATTACCTCCCGATGAATCCACCTCCATGGGTCTGCATACATTAGAGTGCACCATATCCAACAACTCTGATCTCTTTGATGAAGCAGTATTGAATGATACTCTGTGTTGCTTCACATACAAGAAATATTTACAAGGATCAAGTGATGAATCCTTGTAAATAGTGATGTACTTCTTCTTCATCAGGGTAGATAACCCTCTTTCACTCATGTGCATAAGTCTCCTATGCCACATATTGGAAGATGTCTCTCCTTCCACTATGTTGAGGTTGTCTACACATATCTTCCCATGAGTTTTGTACAATGTACCACATATGTGTCCTTGGGAAATAATGATGGATCCTTTTTTCATCTTTCATGCTCCATTGCTGAAGATGTTGTCATAACCCTGTCAATCAAAGGCTATACCTGATAACATGTTGAGTCATAGACTCAAAACATGTCGAACATCCTTCAAGATGATTATATATTCAATGTTCTTATTGACTTGGATATCACACTCACCAACAATCTTCTCCGAACTGGTATTTGTCATCTTGACTTGTCCTAATGTATGAAGTTGCCAATGGTCCTTCTAGAAGAGAATAATTTCCAAGCTGACATACTTGAAAGGGAATATTTCTTTATTGATTCATCATGTTTTAATCTTATTCAAGCTGAATTGTTTTATGACTTCTTATTTTTTGAAATTTCTGATACATCACAAATGGAGCAGGTCTTCGATGCTAAGGAAGAGACCATCCAAGTGGTGGTGATTGAATAAGAAGAGATGGATAATCGTGCAGTGTGACTACCTCCTCTACATCAACTTTCATATCATATGGAGGAGGACACCATGGAAGTTCACAGGGAGTTCCCCTATATTCTATTCTCTCCCCCAATAGAACTTAAATTATACATGTATTCTTTCTTGGGGGTTGGGAATTTTCTTATCTTATTTGGGGTTCTCCAATATCAGTGTCTACTCATTAACATCGGGAAAAGTCACATGTGGTGGTACATCTCAAAGAAACCACATCCCCCTTCAAATTAGGGATAATCTACTACAACTTCCTGACTAGGGGAAGTAAAAACCTAGCACCTGCTTGGGGGGTCAAACCAAGAATTATCCATTTTTTATCCCTTTCCTATTTCTTTTTATTTATTTTTCTTATGTCTTGTAATTTCTTTCTTATAACTTTAAAGTGATAGCAGCTAGTAGCTTAACTCAAGGTTGCCATTGAAAAATAAATCAAGTTGTGTCTTTTTTTTCTTTTTTTATTTACTACCCAATTTAAATTATAAGTGAAAAACTTCATGATATTATTTGAGCTAAAAAGATGGTAGTAAATAGAATAGGTGTGGGGGAGGGATTTCAACATATTTTAAGAATTTTTATTGTACTTTTTTTTTCTTTTTCTGAATTTTTCATGTTTTCCCTTTTCATTTTTGGTGTGTTTTTAGTATTCTTGATCTGATTTGAATACTTTAGGAAATTCAAACTATCTTGGTATTTCTTTCACATGGCTTGATTTGAATATTTGAGGATTTAAATTATTTCTAAATGAATTTTGTTTTGAATTTTTGATCTTTTCATTTGAATAATTTTGATTGATTGTAAAATGCATGTGCACTAGTACTATCCAAATTGAAAATCATGCCCTACTCGAGAGGTTTCAAAACATGTTTGACATCTTCTTCCATTTATATTTTTCTTGAGAGTCTTGGGACGTGTTGTATGATCCAGAACTTGTTATTTTTCTCTTTTTCAAAGCTATTAGAGTTCATGGAATGTGTCAAGTATGATTGAGGCATCACTTTGAAAGCCCTTTTTATATTCCACTCTAATTTTGGCCTTCCTTTTCATCTGACCTTATTTAATCCCCTATTAGCCATGAAATACCTTGTTAGGAATCCAAATTATAATACATTTATTCCATTTTAACCTGCTCTAAAAGTTAAATTCAATATTATTGTTGAACTCATGTATGGGGGAGGGAGAAGAGGGCTTTATTTTACTTTCCTGAAAAATCTATTTGAGCTAAATTGAAAGTGTTTCCATATTTATTACTGCTTGGGTGGAAGAAATTTCATGATGGGAATATAGATGGGTGGACCATAATATCATTACACATTTTGGTCGGGTGTTCATCAATTTTTGAAGATCAAAATCTGACTCTCTTTTCCTCAAAAACATGATTCTGAAGAGAAATCCCGATCTACATTCAAGCTAAATCAATGCTGCAATTGGAGAAAAGAGGGAATAAAATCATTGACACTGAAAATTCAAGTGTGAAATTTCCAAATAAAGATATTTTTTGAGGTTATTCATTTTTTAGATGATTTATGAGCACACCATTCTTGAGCAAAACTATTTTTATGCATTTAATTCACTTTAGAGCTCAACCCTCCTCATTTTTTCTGAGATGGTTTCACATTCAAAACCCACCAACCCTTAGCCTGAGAACAACCCATTAAAAATACCTAATTATTTAAATAATTATGAATCTATGAAGTGGAGATACTAGGAGGATATCAAGCCCATGGATATCACATATGTTCTTGGGAATGAGAAAATCTCCACATTGAAAATCCTTAAGTGAAGAGAAAAATATTTTTTTGAGGAGGTAGGTGGGACATGCATGTGAGGATTAACATGAGATTAAATGGATTCATATGATTTTTTAGGAGGTTTGAAATTTTGATCCATTTATGAGGCATGATATTTTATTTGATGTGATAATTGAGTTGTGTTGCCATTTATTCTTTGAGAAGTTTGTTTTGATCATGGTATAAGATGATTGCCTAGGAGTGCAATTTTTAAGTGTGGGGGAATTGATAGAACAAATATTTTCAATTATTTTATTCTTAATTTCAATGTTTTTAATCCCACCAATGTGTTATTTTAACATCAATTGTCATATTTTATGTTTTTGAAACATTTTTTAGCTTAATTGGAAAAATGGCATATTTTAGATTTTAACAATTTTAATTTATTTCAATGATTCAGCCATAACTATTTCTGAACTGATCAAAATTGAAAAATTCTTCTTTTACAGATTCCTATGTTTGATGGGATTCATTTTATCCTTTTGGACTCAAAGCTCAATCCATCATTTGGAAGCTCAAATCCAGCTCACAATTCGGGCCTCGAAAACTATGCAAAGATCTGACAGATTTTATTGTTGGGCCCATATCTCATAAATGGTTGAACCAAATGAGCTTATATTTTACATGGATCAATAAGAAATATGGAAAAAGAAGTTTCATTAATATGTATGTGCCTGATTATTTCATTATCAAGACCATAAATGTATTGGAACTCGCTGTATTGGAATATGAATAGTCAGAATGGGAAGATTAAATATCCATAGTAAATCAGATGTATCTATCACCAGACGTGTCCAATGAAGATAATATTTTGTGTGTGGAAATAGAATAAATAACCTAACAACTTTCAAGAAAAACATATTCCAAAATTAGATCATTTAAGAGTCCTAACACGCACTAACTTTCAGAGAGGATTTTTGGAGCCAATTTTTCAATCCCTTTGCCTATAAAAATGTACTTCATCTTCATTCCAAAGTGTTGGAAACTTATGGGTAGTCTTTGTTGGCCATTTTATGTAGTTTAGTCTTGTATATTATTTTAATTTAATTCTTTAATTGCATTATATATTTTAATTTAATTGTTCTCATTTCACCACTTTTCTTTCTCTCTTTTGTTTTCTTCCCTCATTTTCATCTTCATTGTGATCTCTTATACTAATGATCATGAGTAATTAACCTGAGGATGTTCCAGGGGGATCTATTAAATGGTGAACCCAAGTCATTTCGCATTCATTAATATTTTTTCTTATTTAATTAGAGTTAGGTTAAGGGGTTCTTAGTGGGAAAGGAGCCTTTGTGTCTCCACATGCCACCCAAGGCTTAGCTTTCACTTCTGTCATATTCTCCCTCGATCGAGGAGGTGGATGTGCGGTCTCTCAGCGATCATAGATTGTACCATATATTCACAACCATAGGAATAATGGGGGGTTCATTCATACGATGTATCATGTTCATTAAGTAAATTTTAAACTTAAAAAGAGACAATGAAGGTTCACTCTGAATAATCTCCTGGGAGGATCTTCTTTCTGTCTAACATCATTCTATTTTCATTCATTGTGTTTTCATTGTATCTACATATTTACTTTTATTATTTCATTCTCATTTCTCAAAAATAATTTCTCTTAATTTTATTTCATATATATATATAAGTGAATTAGAAGTAGTGATTGATTGGCCGCAAAAGCTCCTCAAGAGATCATCCTAGGTTAGCCACTGTGCTGCATTTAGTATAAATATTTTTGAGAGCACGCACGACAACGCTTCATCAAATTGGAACCATTTCTGGGAATCCAAGTGGTCTTCACTCACTAATTTTATTCACATTTTGTAAATAATTTTTCTTTTTTTTAAAAAAACAAAAAAAACTTAAAATAACACTAAAAAAATCTTTTTGTTCATGATGTCTTTCAATTCAAACTTTTATGCATGGACTGACCATATATTAGGTTCCAAAATTAGTTTTAAATGATATTGATGCTAAGTATCAAAGGATTAGCAATGCAGTGGAAAAAATGGAGTCAAATATAGTTGATTGTTTAATACTAACATGCTTGTCAAGAGAAACCCGAACCGGAACCTGAACCAGAACGAGTGGTGAAATATATTTTGCCGATCATTTTTTATGTCAAAGAACCTGAGGCGGGTGAGAAGGAGGCACTAAAGGAGTTAATCATAGAATTATGTACTCAACCATTGCTCTAGGAGGTATCTGATGTACACATTCCAACTGATTCACTTATGGGAGATCAACAATTTTTTAAAGAATCCTAGAATCACTTTATCGAATATAACCTGAAACTTGATCCTCCCATCATTGATATTGAACAATCAGCACCTTTGGTCCTCTATCTTGCTTTGGAAAATTATAAAGAAGATGCACCTACTGATATGAAGTTTCCAATGTTCCTTCTAGAAGAGATCAATTTCCAAGTTGACATACTTGAAAGGGAAAATTTCTTTATTGATTTATCATGTTTTAATCTTATTCAAACTGAACTGTTTTCTAACTTTCCCTTTACTGAAATTTATGATACAACACAAATAGAGAGGGCCTTGTATGTTAAGGAAGAGGTCATACAAGTGGTGGTGATTTAAGAAGAAGAGATGGACAATCATGAGGTGTGACTAACTCCTCTACATCAACTTTCATATCATATGGAGGAGGACACCACAGAAGTTCACAAGGAGCACCCCTATATTCTATTCCCTCCCCCAACGGAACTTAAATTATATGTGTATTATTTCTTTGGGGTTGGGAATTTTCTTACCTTATTTGGGGTTCTCTAATATCAGTGTCTACTCATAGACACCAGGAAAATTCATATGTGGTGGTTCATCTCAAAGAAACCGCGCCCCCCTTCTAATTGGGGATAATCCACTGCAACTGCCTGACTAGGGGCAGTAAAAACCTAGCACTTTCTTAAGGGTTCAAACCAAACATTATCCTTTTTATATCCTCTTCCTATTTCTTTTTATTAACTTTTATTATGTATTATAATTTCTTTCTTATAGCTTTAAAGTGGCAGCAGCTAGGAGCTTAACTCAAGGTTGCCACTGAAAAATAAATCAGGTTGTGTCTTTTCTTTTCTTTATTTTATTTGCTGACCAATTTAAATTATATGGGAAAAATTTCATGATATTATTTGAGATAAAAAGAGGGTATTAAATAGAATAAGTGTGGGGGATGGATTTCAACCTATTTTAGGAATTTTGAGTGTGCTTTTATTTTTTTATTTTTTTGTCTTTTTTTGAATTTTTCATGTTTTCCTTTTTCATTTTTGGTGTGTTATTAGTATTCTTGATCTGAATTGAATACTTTGAAAAATTAAAACCATCTAGGTATTTTTTTCACATTGCTTGATTTGAATATTTGAGGATTTAAATGATTGCTGAATGGATTTTGTTTTGAATTTCAAATCTTTACATTTGAAGAATTTTGATTGATTGTGAAACTCATGTGCACTAGTACTGTCCAAATTGAAAATCATGTCCAACTCGAGAAGTTTCTAAACCTGTTTGAGATATTCTTACATTTCTCTTTTTCTTGAGAGTCTTGGGACATGTTTTGTGATCTAGAACTTGTTGTATTTCTATTTTTCAAAGTTGTTAGAGTTCATGGAATTTGTTAAGTATGATTGAAGCATCACTTTGAAAGCCCTTTTTATATTCCACTCTAATTTTGGACTTCCTTTTAATCTAACCTTATTTAATCCCCTAGTATCCATGAAATAACTTGTTAGGTATCCACATTACAATTCATTTATCCCTTTCCAACCTGCTCTAGAAGTTAAATGCGTGATTATTGTTGAACTCGAGTGTGGGGGAGGGAAAATCTGCTTGATCTAAATTGAAAGTGTTGTCATATTTATTGCTTCTTGGTCGGAAGAAATTAAATCATGGGAAGATGTATGGGTGGCCCAAAATATCATTACACATTTTGGTCAGGTGTTCACCAATATTTTATGATCAAAAACTGCCTCTCTTTTCCTCAAAAACATGATTCTGAAGAGAAATTCAGATCTACATTCAAGCTGAAATAATGCTGCAATTGGTGGAAAAAGGGAATAAAATCATTGATGTTGAAAATCCAAGTGTTAACTTCCAAAATAAAGATTTGTTTGAAGGTTATTAATTTTTTATCTGATTGAGGAGCACACCATTCTTGAGTAAAACTTTTTTCATGCATTTACTTCAATTTAGAGCTCAACCCTCCTCATTTTGCCTTAGATGGTTTTACATTAAAAACCTGTCAACCCTCAGCCTCAGAACAACCCATTAAAAAGACCTCATTATTGAAAAATTTAGGACTATATGAAGTGGAGATACTAGGAGGATATCAAGCCTATGGAGATCACATATGCTGTTGGGAATGAGAAAAATCTCCATATTGAAAATTCTTGAGTAAAGAGAGAAATATTTTTCTGAGTAGGTAGGTGTGACATGAATGTGAGGATTAACATGAGATTGAATGGATTAATATTATATTGTAGGAGTTCTGAAATTTTGATCCATGTATGAGGCATGATATTTTCTTTGATAGGATAATTGAGTTGTGTTGCCATTTATGCATTGGGAAGTTTGTTTTGACCATTGTATAAGATGATTTCCCATGAGTACAATGTTTAAGTGTTGGGGAATTGATAGAACAAATATTTTCAATTATTTTATTCTGAATTTTAACGCTTTTAATCCCACCAATGTGTTTTTTTAAGGTCAATTGTCACATTTTATGTTTTTGAAACATTTTTTAGCTTAATTGGAAAAATGGCATATTTTGGATTTTGACAGTTTTAATTTATTTCAATGCTTCGGCCATAACTCTTTATTAATTGATCCAAATTGAAAAAATTATTCTTATACAGGTTCCTATGTTTTATTTTATTCATTTTATCCTTTTTTACCCAAAGATAAATCCATCATTTGGAAGCTCAAATACAACTCACAAGTCAGGCCTCGAAAATTGTGCCCAAATCTGACGAATTTTATTGTTGGGATTATATCACATAAATAGACTAACCAAATGAGCTTATATTTTACATGGAGCAATAATACATCTGGATAAAGAAGTTTAATTCAGATTTCATCGCCTGATTATTTTATTATCAAGGCCATAAATGCATCGGAACTCGCTGTATTGGAATACGAACAGTCAGAATGAACAAATTAAATATCTATAGTAAATCAGTTGTATCTCTCTCCACACATGTCCAATGAAGCTGATATTTTTTTGGTTAGAAAGAGAATAATTAACTAACAAATTTTGATAAAAAATTATTCCAAAATATGATCATTTAAGAGTCCTAACAAGCTTTAAATTTCAAAGATGATTTTTAAATCCAATTTTTCAATCCCTTTGCCTATAAAAGTGTACTTCATCTTCATTTCAAAGTGTTGGTAACTTAGGGGTAGCCTTTTTTGGAAATTTTCTATAGTTTAGTCTTTTATTTTATTTTACATTAATTCTGTAATTGCATTAAATATTTTAATTTAAGTGTTCTCCTTTCTCCACTTTTCCTTCTCTCTTTTGTTTTCTTCCCCCGTTTTCATCTTCTCTGTGATCTCTTATACTAATGACCATGAGTAATTAACCCGAAGAAGTTACTAGAGGATCTATTCAGTAGTGAACTCAATTAATTTTACATTCATTCATATTGTTTCTCATTTACTTATATTTAGGCAGAGGGGGATCTTAGTGGGCAAGGCGTCTTTGTGTCTCCACAAGCCACCCGAGGCTAAGCTTTCACTTCTGTCATATTCTCCTTCAGTTAAGGAGGTGGATGTGTGGTCTTTCAACGATCATTGATTATACCATATATTCACAACCATAAGAATAAGGGTATGTTCATGCATACTATGGATCATGTTCATTAAGTAAATTTGAAACTTAAAAAGAGATGATGGAGGTTCACTCTAGATAAACTCTTGGGAGGATATCCTTTCTGTCTAACATCATTCTGTTTGCATTCATTGTGTTTGCATTGCATCTGCATATTTACTTTCAGTATTTCATTATCATTTCTCAAATATAATTTCTCTTCATTTTATTTCATATATATATAAGTTAATTAGAATTAGTGATTGATTGACCGTGAAATCTCCTTAAGAGATTGACCTAGGTCAGCAATTGTGCTGCACTTAGTATAAATATTTTTGAGAGCGTGCATGACAATGCTTCATCAAATTGGCACCGTTACCGGAGAGCTAAGTGGTCTTCAATCACTATTTTTATTCACATTTTTCAAATCATTTTCCTTTTATTTAAAAAAAATGAAAAAAATAATAAATTTTAAAAAACACTAAAAAATTATTTTTGTTTGCGATCTCTTTCAATTCAAACTTTTATACATGGACTGACCAATATCAGTTACTAGAAGAAGTTTTAAATGATCCTAATGCTATGTATCAAAGGATTAGTAATGTAATGGAAAAATTGGACAATCAAATAGAATTGATTTCTGAATACATACATGCTTTTCAAGAGAAACTCGAACCAGAACCTAAACCAGAACGAGTGGTGAAAGAGATTTCACCGATCATTTTTTATTTCAAAGAACTTGAGGTGGGTGAGAAGGATATACTAAAGGAGTTAATCATATCATCATGTACTCAACCATTTTTCTAAGAGGTCCATAATGTACACATTCTAGCTGATTCACTTATGAAAGATCAACAATTTTTGAAAGAATCTTGGAATCACTTTGTTGAATATAACCTAAAACTTGATCTTCGCATCATTGATATTGAATAATAAACACCTTTTGACCTCTATTTTGCTTTGGAAGATGATGAAAAAGATTCAACTATTGATATGGATTTTCCAATGGTACTTCTAGAAGAGATCAATTTCCATGCTGACATACTTGAAAGGGAAGATTTCTTTATTGATTCATCATGTTTTAATATTATTCAAGTGGAATTGTTTTCGGACTTCCCGTTTTCTGAAATTTTTGATACATCACAAATGGATCAGGCCTTGGATGTTAAGGAAGAGACCATCCATGTGGTGGTGATTGAATAAGAAGATATGGATAGTCATTCGGTGTAACTACCTCCTCTACATCAACTTTCATATCATATGGAGGAGGACACCATAGAAGTTCACAGGGAGGACCCCTATATTCTATTCGCTCCCCCAATGGAACTTAAATTATCTCTGTATTCTTTATTGGGGGTTGGGAATTTTCTTATCTTATTTGGGGTTCTCTAATATCAGTGTCTACTCATGGACACCAGGAAAAGTCACATGTGGTGATTCATCTCAAAGAAACCACATCCCTCTACTGATTGGGGATAATCCACTGCAACTTCCTGACCAGGGGCAGTAAAAATCTAGTACCCTCTTAGAGGGTCAAACCAATAATTATCCTTTTTATATCCCCTTCCTATTTCTTTTTATTTATTTTTATTATGTCTTGTAATTTCTTTCTTATAGCTTTAAAGTGGTATCATCTATGAGCTTAACTCAAGGCTACCGCTAAAAAATATATCAAATTGTGTCTTTTCTTTTATTTATTTTATTTTCTATCCAATTTAAATTATAAGTAAAAAATTTGATGATTTTATTTGAGCTAAAAAGAGGGTAGTAAATATAATAAGTGTGGGGGAGGGAATTCAACCTACTTTAAGAATTTTGAGTGTTATTTTTTTGTCTTTTTCTAAATTTTTCATGTTTTCCTTTTTCATTTTTGGTGTGTTTTTAGTATTCCTGATCTGAAGTGAATAATTTGGAAAATTCAAACCATCTTGATATTTTTGGAACATTTCTTGATTTTAATATTTGAGGATTTAAATGATTGATTAATGTATTTTGTTTTGAATTTCCGATCTTTACATTTGAAGAATTTTGATTGATTGTGAAACTCATGTGCACTAGTACTGTCCAAATTAAAAATCATGCCCAACCTGAGAGGTTTCAAAACCTTTTTGACATATTCTTACATTTCTCTTTTTCTTGAGTGTCTTTGGACAAGTTGTGTGATCCAGAACTTGTTGTTTTTCTTTTTTTTCAAAGCTGTTAGAGTTCACGGAATGTGCTAAGTATGATTGAGGCATCACTTTGAAAGCCCTTTTTATATTTCACTCTAATTTTGGCCTTCCTTTTCATCTAACCTTATTTAAGCCCCTAGTATCCATGAAATACCTTTTTAGGCCATTTATCCCTCTCCAAACTACTCTATAAGTTATATGCATGATTATTGTTGAACTCAAGTGTGAGGGAGGGAGAAGAGGGATTTGTTTTTCTTTCTTAAAGAATTTGTTTGAGTTGAATTGAAAGTGTTGCCATATTTATTGTTTCTTGGGTGGAATAAATTTCATAATGGAAAGATGGATGGGTGGCCCAAAATATCATTACACATTTGGGTCAGATGTTCACCAATTTTTGAAGATTAAGAGCTGCCTCTCTTTTCCTCAAAAATGTGATTCTGAAGAGAAATCCATATCTACATTCAAGCTGAAACAATGCTGCAATTGGGTAAAAGAGGGAAGAAAATCATTGATGCTGAAAATCCAAGTGTGAACTTCCTAAATAAATAGTTTTTTGGAGGTTATTCATTTTTTATCTGATTGAGGATCACACCATTCTTGAGCAAAACGTTTTTCATGCATTTACTTCACTTTAGAGTTCAACCCTCCTCATTTTGCCTCAATGGTTTTACATTCAAAACCTACCAACACTCAGCCTCAGAACAACCCATGAAAAATACCTCATGATTGGTACATTTGTGACTCTATGAAGTGGATATATTAGGAGGATATAAAGCCTATGGAGATCACACATGTTCTTGGGAATGAGAAAAGCTCTACATTGAAAATCCTTGAGTGAAGAGAGAAATATTTTTCCTGGGAGGTAGGTGCGACATGAATGTGAGGATTAACATGAGATTGAATGGATTCATATTATTTTTGAAGAGTTTTGAAATTTTTATCCATGTATGAGGCATGATGTTTTCTTTGATACGATAATTGAGTTGTGTTGTCATTTATGCTTTGAGAGGTTTGTTTTTCCCATGGTATAAAATGATTTCCCAGAAGTGCAATGTTTAAGTATGGGAGAATTGATAAAATAAATATTTTCAATTATTTTATTCTTAATTTCAATGTTTTTAATCCCAAAAATGTGTTATTTTAAGTTCAATTGTCACATTTTATGTTTTTGAAACATTTTTTAGCTTAATTCGAAAAATGGCATATTTTTGGATTTTAACAGTTTTAATTTATTTCAATGCTTCAGCCATTACATTTTCTAAACTGATCAAAATTGAAAAATTATTCTTTTTCAGGTTCTGATGTTTGATGGGATTCATTTAATCATTCTTAACCAAAACCTTAATCTATCATTTGGAATCTCAAATCTATCTCACAAGTTAGTCCTCAAAAACTGTGCATAGATCTGATGAGTTTTATTGTTGGGTTCATATCTCATAAATAACCAAACCAAATGAGATTATATTTTACATGGAGCAAGAATACATGCATAGAAAGAAGTTTTATTAAGATTTTTTCACCTGATTATTTCATTATCAAGGCCATAAATTCATTGGAACTCGCTACATTGGAATACGAACAATCAGAATGGGCATATTAAATATCTATAGTAAATCAGATGTATCTCTCTCCACACATGTCCACTGAAGTTGATATTTTGTGGGTGGAAAGAGAAGAAATAACCTAAAAACTTTCAAGAACACATTCCAAAATTCGATCATTTAAGAGGCCTAACATGCGTTAACCTTCATATAGGATTTTTGGAGCCAATTTTTCAATCCCTTTGCCTATAAAAATGTACTTCATCTTCATTCCAAAGTGTTGAAAACTTAGGGGTATCCTTTGTTGGTCATTTTCTGTAGTTTAGTCTTTTCTTTATTTTAATTTCATTTTGTAATTTCATTACCTATTTTAATTTAAGTGTTCACCTTTCTCCACTTTTCGTTCTCATTTTTATTTTCTTCCCCCGTTTTCATCTTTACTGTGATCTCTTATACTAATGATCATGAGTAACTGACCTGAGGAAGTTCTTGGGGGATCTATTCAGTGGTGAACCCAAGTCATTGCACATTAATTAATATTTTTTCTTATTTACTTATAGTTAGGATAAGGGGGGTCTTAGTGGAAAATTTGTCTTTGTGTCTCCACTTGCCACCTGAGGCTTAGCTTTCACTTCTGTCATATTCTCCCTCAATCGAGGAGGTGGATGTGCGGTCTCTCAGCGATCATTGATTGTGTTGTATATTCAAAACCATAGGAAGAAGGGGATGTTCATTCATACGATGGAGCATTTTCATTAAGTAAATTTGAAACTTAAAAAGAGACGATGAAGGTTCACTCTGGATAATCTTCTAAGAGGATCTCTTTTCTGTCTAACATCATTCTATTTCCATTCATTGTGTTTGCATTGCATCTGCATATTTACTTTTAGTATTTCATTCTCATTTCTCAAATATAATTTCTCTTCATTTTATTTCATATATATATATATATATTTAAATTATAAGTAGTGATTGATTGACCGCGAAAGCTTCTCAAGAGATCGACCTAGGTCAGCCACTGTGTTGCACTTAGTATAAATATTTTTGAGAGTGCACACGACAACGCTACATCAGTGATCTTTGACTAGTATGTATTTTCCAACTTCATCCAATGTTTTTATGCACCAGTCTCTTGTGCAACATGGTGGTACACACTGTGATCAATCCATTGACGAATTTGACTGATCGTCTTCTTGTTCAACTTCTTCCACTCCGCTTCCTTGGTGGCTTTGGGGTTGACTCCCTCATTCTCAATGAGGTCAAAAATATCTTTAGCATTGAGGATATCTTCCACTGGAGACTTCCAAATGGAGTAGTTGGAATAAGTCAACCTGATCATCCCTCCCATGGATGGTCCCTCTATTGAATTTTAATTCTGCAAACTTGGTGCAGAATCTGGAAAAATGGAGTTCACTGTTACGTCCAGAATAGTCAAAAATGGTGGAATTGACTCCTGTATCATCGAAATTGGACATCAATTGATCAATATATTACCAAATCAGTGTCAACGACCAAGATCATATGATGATTTGGCGATTACGTGGTGTTGATGGGGCGCATCGGAGCAGCTTCCAGAAAATTGCCGAAAATGCCACCGGTGTCGGAACATTACCTTCTTGTCTGACAAGGGGGGGTACTGTATCACCTGATGTTTGATCAAACATTGATTGATCCTAGAAAACTCTTTTTAACTCTATTTTCTATGTTGTTTGCATCATTGGAATCATCTCACCAAGAGCTTTCAGAATATGCCTTCAAAACACGATTTCGAGCAACTTGAATTTTTTGGTCACCAAAAAAACTCCCCTACTCTCCGCCATTTCACCGGAACCTAGCTTCCAATACCAATTTTTATGATTCACTGATCAAAACAAGAGAGATTAATGGAGGGAAAACAAGACTTTTATTACACCAAAAAACAAAGGATACAATGTTATTACACCAAAAACAAAGGTTACAATGTACCCCTCCCACACCTCCCTTTCTTTCTCTCACACGGAGCTCTCAAGGATCTCTAACAATGGAGCTCTCTTGGCTCAACTAAATGATTGTTGGAAGGCTCCCCAAACCCTCCTTAAATATCCATGATGGGGGTTTCAAGTTTGACACAACTCCCCCACAAATCCTCCACCAATCCCCACCTACCATGATGGGTGGAGTTGGTGAATCAACCACCTACCAAGACAGACAGAAAAGAACAAGATTCATCAATTACAGAAGATCCTACAATATAGGTTTTTGTGGATGAATAATAGATTTATAGGGAATGTAAGAGAAGGGATGAGCGAAGAGCAACTTATTGTCCCAATTTGTATGCCATGGGATGAAGATGAGCGTGATGGTTTGAATCGCCACCCCACACAACATCCCCATCCATATCTCCATCCATTCATCCATGCAACAACACAAAAATCATGTAAATCCACCTTGTTTGTATTTCTAAGATCAAACAGTGAGGAAACAGAGAAACGATAAGGAGTTCATGGAGGGAGGAGGTAGAATCCACCAGCACTTGAAGATGAGCCACATAGCCTAGCAGAACCCCCAGTAGTATTCCCACTAGCTAGTAGTATAAAACGTTAACGACATCCATAGTACTCTGCCATCCAGCCTTGATCGCTGCCCCTTCCCAATTCACAGAGCCATGGTAACACCTTTTTATTCAACTATTGGAAGAAAAACTAATCCCACATTAAGGTAACACCTTTTTATTAAAATATTATAAGAAAACCTAATCCCACATCAATAAAATAAGTATTTTGATCCTTAACATCTAAGATCGGTGGGTTATTTCTTTTGGGGCCCTCACAATTAAGGTAGAAATCAATAGATGAGTGATGCAAGTCTTCTTTGGTGGGAAGCCAACTGTGGACGAGCAGCCATCGATGAGGAGACTTCTCAAGGGTAGATTTTCTACCCAAACAACCTTTAACAGAGTTGTTTCCTTCCTCTTTATAACAGGATAAAAATCCCATGATTTGTAATATCGTGATCCTCTAAAATTTGATCCATATAGAAATAATAGAGAATTGGCCCCCTTCTCCCGTGAACGTAGGCAATCTTACCAACCCACGTTAAAACTCTAATCTCTTTCATATTTCCTTCTATTTGTGTTTTATTTCATTTCCACAAACCTCCTCCACCCTAAAAAGTGGTATTAGAGGTAGGGAGTTCGACATGGTGAAGCAGCAGCGAAGTTTTCCGATGACTGAAAAATTGAAAGTGCTCAAAAAAAATTTGAGGCCAGGTCCGTGAAGAGCTCGGTGAGACAATTCCAACGGTGCAAGCAGCGTCAAAAAAGAAGATGAAATGAAGCTGGTAAATCCAGTAAAAGTTTTGGTCAAACCTAGGGTGCCACAGTATCCCCTCCCCCCCCCCCCCCCGCCGGAAAAGATGACACCATTCACATTGGCAGCAATTTTACAGTGAGTTTTCTAGCTACTATTCCGACAAGCTACGTCAGCGCCACATCATCGGCCGATATGGACCATCGATACTTTTTTGGCTATAACTTGGTCGATTAGACTCTGTTTTCAGTGATCCAAGATTCGATCAATCATTCCGGATGCAATTGTATGGTTAGTTTTTCAAAATTCTCAATCCATCAAGTGGTTTCAAAGGGGTTCGACATCGATGGTGATAATTGTGTTTTATTACAACGATGATGGTTGATGGCGAAGCACTATCAAAATTTGATATTGAGAAGTTCGATGGTCTGAACAATTTTGAATTGTGGAAAACCAATGTGAAAGATATTCTAGTGTAGCATTACATGATCAGACCGTTGATCGGAGAAAAGCTTGATAGAACCAGTGATGATTATTGAAAAGAGCTCAAGATGCGGGTTTTCAGCACAATTCGACTGTGTCTGGCGAATGACGTAAAGTACTCAGTGTTAAACGAGACCTCACCGAAGGAGATCTGGAAGATGTTGGAGAAGTGGTATATGGATAATTCACTCACTAACAAATTATTCCTAAGGAAGAAATTGTACTAGTTGTGAATGGACGACGAAACAAATTTGTTGGATCACACCAATGAATTCAACAAAATCCTGACATAATTATTGAAGCTTGATGTGAAGGTTGAAAAGAAAGACAATGAAATTTTTCTTTTTTCTTCTCTACCAAACTCATTTGATGGACTTGTGACTGCATTGCTCATGGGGAAGTAAACATTGAACCTAGATGAGGTGATGCCATTACTTCAAGATTCGGAGGAATTCCGAAGACCCGCGACGTATTCAGGTGAGAAAATCATGGTGATGCGAGATGATCAACGTGGGAGGATCTAATGTCAAAATTCAGGAGGTAAAGAATGGTGGTAAAAATCAAGGGGATGTGAGCCTAGAGAAATCATGTGTTTTTAGTGTGAGAAAAAGGGTCACTATAAAAATGACTGTGAAGAGCGCAAACAGTACATTGCTGGGAAAGAGAAAGACGAAGAGAATGTTGTGAATATCACAAAATCATTGGGAGATGATGTCTTGATGATAATGGGAAGCTCGCACATAGATGTAAGAATTGAAGGGGAAAAATTCAGTGTCATTACTACAAAAGATATAGGCACATGAAGCGGGAATGTTGAATTTTAAAAAGAAAGAATGAGCGGGCTCAAAATCCAAAGAAAAATAGATTGGTTTTGGATTCAAGAATCTCATTACACATATGTATGAGAAAAGTTACGTTTCATACTTTTGAACAGGTGCGAGATTCGGTGAGACTTGATGATGGTTCAATATGTGAGGTTCGAGAAGTTGAGATGGTGAAATTGAGGACACCCGATGGAGTAGTGCGAAAAATGGATGACGTGAAATTTGTTGCAAGGATAAGACTAAAATTTGTATCATTAAGTAGGCTCGATGTGAGAGTGTATAATATTTCCATAGCGGGTGGAGTGTTGGAAGTCTCATATGATGATGCAAAAATGCTTACTAAGAAAGAGTCCTAAGGGTTGTATCATTTGATAGGGACCGTAGTCAGCTCGATATCGATTGAAGATAATGGAAGTGACACGTATCTCACAAGAAGAAACGTGTTCAGTTGGTCATGAGAGGGAGATTTGTGGGGGTCACTCTCAATTAAAGTAGAAATCAATGGATGAGTCTCTTTTCGGCACGATGCAGGTCTTCCTTGGTGGGAAGCCAACCGTAGATGAGCAGCCAGTAGTGAGGAGACTTCTCAAGGGTAGATGGTCTACCCAAACAACCTTTGACGAAGTTGTTTCCTTCCTCTTTATAACGGGATTAAAATCTCATGATTTGTAATGTCATGATCCTTCAAATTTTAATCCTAAAAGAAATAATAGATAATTGAATCTCTTCTCCAGTGGACGTAATCAATCTTGTCGAACCACATTAAAACTCTGATTTTTTTCATTTTTCCTTCTGTTTTTGTTTGATTTCATTGTCACGAACCTCTAATACCCCAAAAATTTCATCTATCACCAATTAGTTTTAGAATCTAATCTCATTTGGGCTGTTTGTTGGGTTTGAGAGGGTGTGGGCTAGACGAATGATCCTAATAAGTGGAATCAAGGCTATGATTTATCCCAGTTGTGATGTGTATGAAATATCCTAGTTTAATAGGAAAATGATAACAGCACCTCAGTTGGGAGTATGTATATCCATGTGTGCTATGTATCGAAATGTTTCTTGATATTACAGTGTGTGCCCATAACAAAAAATGATAGTAAGATGATTGGAACAAACTATTGTGCAAGGGAAGACCCACATGTGTGTTCATTGATTTAATGGGAGGACTGTTCGAAGCAAGCCCCAAACCACATTGATGAAGTATGGATTTCAATCATAACATATAATCTTGATGGGTTACACCTACCACAAATTGATTTTAAATTGAAACCTCCATTGGCTTTATGTGTCAGGCTTGAGAGGGTATGGGCTAGGGGAATGATCTAAACACCAACAGGAGAAGATAGAGAAGAAAGTTGCAGGAGTGGTTTGCCCTTCCTGTGAAGGCTGGTTGGACACCGTTGAGGATCATGGAGAAGGTGTGGATGATGGTGAGACTGGAGACAAAATCCACAACCTTCTGGTCGGCGGTGAAGAAGTTGTCGATGTTGTGGCCAAGGGCCAAGTAGAGGACCCAGAACCCCACACCCAGAAACAGGGAGGTTCCCACCACCATGTTCACGGAAAATTTGGTTGCGCCGCCATCACCCCTCCCCAGCTCATTCTACACATGCATGTGGCCCCATTGTTTTTGTTAAGAAACAATGACAATAACAAAAATATAATGGGGTGCGCCAATTACCTGAAAGCACCAAGGAAGCCAAGGAATACCATAAATTTCCAAGCACTCATATTTAGGCTGCAACAAATTGCTCATGGCATCACTATATCATTTTTTACCACCAAAATATAATTGTTCAAAAAAAACTTAACAAATAGAAAAAGAAGAAATGGCCACAACGGCATCTTTCATGTAACTAGCTAGTAAGACTAGAACATTATTGGACCACACTTCCAAGCTGCATGACATGATGAGAAAAATAAATGGAGCAACTGGATGAAAAGACCATTACTTCATGAATTGGGAGATGTGCCAGAGAATGATGCCAGAGGAGAGAGCTTGAGGACAGGCAGCAGGTCCTTGAAATCTTTAAAGGAGAAGCCTCCCCATGTGGCAGGGGCACCAGCCCCCTAACACGTACACTAGCTGCCCTGCCACGGAGGCCCAACAGGCAATGATGAGGGCCCCCATGGCACCCAGGACACCCAGTCCCAACTGGAAGATGAACAGCCATAAGAGTAGGAGGTGGAGGTCCAGGGTTACCGCCAAGATCCACCCCACAATCATGTTCTTCATTTGTGCCTCCAGATAGCCATGCAAAGGTGGAGAGCTACTATCATGGCGCAGATGTTGGGGAGGGGCAGTTCCTTGTAGATAGTATGGTTTAATTCCCTAAGACCTTTGGGTCATGTAATCTCCTAAGACTACGGGCCTTGTAATCTCAGAGACTACGGTCCTTGTAAGGGTTCCCCCTCATCCCTTGAAAGGGGGGTTATCAAAAAATCAATAAAAATGAAGGCCTTTAGGCCATTCGGGCTAGATGGTCGTGGAGAAAACGTAGTATTAGACGATGGGGATGAACCAAAGGGGGCACCACAGCCCTTTACACGCTCTCATCCTACCCCAGCAACCGAAATATGGGAGTGGAAAAAACGAACACGGGAACCAGCACAGAGGCCACCAGCAGGTCCACCAGCCACGACGGCTACAAGTAGATCCCCAGCATGTGGTACTGCCCCGCCCCATACGCCTGCCCGCACATTGTCTCCGTCATGCTCGACATGCCCAGCTTCATTATTTTTCCCACATAATGAATTGTTGAGTTGGGGAATATGGGATCATATGAAGATACATGTATATAAACACCAGAATTCCATTCGCGAATTGGATGCAGAAGACCTGCACCATGGCGTAGGCGGCTAGGTCCAGCTCGCTGAGGTGGTCGATGAAGGACTGGGTCACCACCAGCACCCCGAATTAAGTCACCCTCAGCACCATCGTGGGGAACTCTATTCTCCACATCTTCTTCCACTCCACCCAAATCTGGTGAATCCCCCCTCCCCCTTCCTCTAAATAATTTCTAAGCAGTCTCTCCTCTGAGATACTCTCCATCCCAATCTGTCTTGCTCTCTGTATCCACAAAAGCAGAACTATCGAACCTATGATTGGTATTTATCTATCATATGCAATATAATATATTTAATATCACCTCAAAATTAGCATTAAATATAGTTGATATAGTGTTTCTTCCCATCTTACTATTAAAGAAAGTTTGGCTTTACATAATTCACTTGAGGTGGGAGACCATTGGTAGCTTCAGCTGGCTAAGGTGACCATCTCAGCATGTTGAGGATGCTAAATGTCATGCGTTAAACCGGGGTATGCTGCTAGAGTTTTTGAAAAAAGCACATTATTTTGAAACTCCTAATGTTTGCAGCATGTGTGGCAAAAGTAGATATCTATTATATATACTAAACTAGGCTTCTCCATGATGATGTGTCACCTTCCAAATTAACCACATCGCCTCCAATTGAAAAAATCCTCTAATCCATTAGGTTCCTCCCGCGATGGGAATCGAAATCCCCCGCGAGACCTCAAACCCGCCCTCCTGTTTAGGGTTTTTCCATGCAGCACCGCTCTACAAAAATTTCTCCCCTCTCCTCCCTCTGCTTCCTACCAACCCTCGATGAGCTTCCAGTTTCCTCTGCAAATCCTGAATAACTCGACAAAGCCTACGATATCAATCGCAGTTCATTAGGTTTGAGATCGACTGCTCTTCCATTCAAGTATCTTCCCATATTTTTACTTTCAGATCACTTCATAGTCCCTTTATTACCTTCATCTTTTGGTATCGGAGGATTCGTATACTGCATCGAGTTCGGTAACATTCTTCCTACATCTACATGTCCGCATATCTACAATCTCACAGATCTCACTGGACCTGCCTTTTCACCTATATTTTGGTCTGATTCTACAATGTGTGCATACAATTTCCTACTCTTCTTCCACTGCGACGGCCGCTGAGACAAACGGTCCAAGTATCTCGATTGTCTACAACACCAGCTATCAGCTTCTACACCAGGAAACTTCCCTATATCGCAGGACTAATACTACCGCTGTAAGCATTTACTACCAAAAAACACCGCCTCCATTTTATTCATATTTCATTAACAATATCATCTTCGACAAAAAATTCTGAACCATGAAATATGAAGTTATTTCATATTTCTGCTATGAAAAACCATAAAAAATGCAAACCCACTATATGTAGTTTTTAAATCAAACTAAAAATACAATATTATTATGTGTATCCTGATGCTAACTCTACATTATAAATCTGATATCTGTTTCAGGTGGAATACCGCCCTATTACACATCAGAGTAGTTGTTCTACACATGAAATATACAGAAAGATCATCAGTGGTACTACAATCCATTCTGTCCTAAATTATTTATTAGGTAAACCAATTCGCATTTTCTCTAACAACACAGATCACAACTTTATTGTAGTTACAAAAAATTACTCACATTTATAGATGAGTCTGTAGTTAATATGTCCTTTATTGATTCA
Organism: Viscum album; assembly: GCA_963277665.1. Taxonomy (NCBI): domain Eukaryota; kingdom Viridiplantae; phylum Streptophyta; class Magnoliopsida; order Santalales; family Viscaceae; genus Viscum; species Viscum album. Next base: position 1,939,369,496 of record OY728123.1, on the reverse strand, counting down.
GCAAGAAAAATTTTAACATTATGCATTCACCATCTACTGTGCCTTACCTACTAGACATTGAAATTACAAAAAAAAACTATATGTTCAAATATAGTTATGAAAGATATACAATTGTATTCCCATTGTATTTTTACTTAAATCTACCTACCCATAAACATAATATGGATTCCTTCCAAAACTTGAAAATTCAACAAAAAGAAAACTGATACAAAGATGCAGACAGCATCAGCATCGAGACATGCAAGGTTGCAAAGGAGACTACGTATGAGAGAACAAAAAAAAGGTAGATAATTGATGTAACTTCTTTCAATATGTCCATAATGTTAGATACTATTTTACAAGTTCATACATGTCCAGGCAATTCATCTATAGACTACCATCACCTGTTTCCTACTGGAACATATGACGCAGTACAGCTGAATTCCAATTTGAACAGAGGATCGCGCATACCACTATCACATTTATCTACCAATGGTGAGTTCAATTTCAATTTTCCAAAATTGTGAAATACATTTGATATTTTTATTCTACATAACTTTGACTACTTTACTTATTATACTATTGAATTAGCAGTGCCTCAAGAATGTGGATCTTCAGCACCAATATCTGTTAGAACAAACAATATAAAAGGTGATAGTAAAATATTAATTGTACTTGAGATCAGTTTTGCTTCTTTTCATTATTGAAATACATTTGTTTAACTTCTAACAATTTTGTACATGTACTTCCTTTTCAACTATATATTTCAATGGTCACTTCCATTCCAATCTCACAGTACATTGACAAATAATATTACTTTTACTGTTTCCTGACATTGATTAGTTACTACTGTAACTTTTTCCAATAAATCCATAATGTTAGCTACTCTTTTACAAGTTCATACATGTGCAGGAAATTTATCTACATACTACCATCACCTATTTCCTACTGGAACATATGAAGAAATACAACTGAATTGCAATTTGAACAGAGGATCACACATACCACCGTCGCCTCTGTCTACCACTTGTGAGTGAAATTTCAATTTTCCAAATATGTGAAATACCATAAATATGTTTACTCTAAATAATGTTTACTAATTTAATAATTCTATTATTGAATTCACAGTGCCTCAGGAATGTGGAGCTTCATCACCAATATTTGTTAGAACAAGCAATATAAAAGGTTACAGTAAAACATTAATTGTACTTGAGATCAGTTTTTCTTCTTTTCATTATTGAAATACATTTGTTTAGTTCAAAAAAATTTTGTACATGTACTGGCTATTGACCTATGGACTATACTAACATCTATTGTACTGAAACACCTGAACCACTACAATAGATCTACACCACCAAAGTAGGAGCATGCATATCATTGAAACCTGTATCTTTAAATGGTGACTTCCATTCCAAACTCACAGTACATTGACTAAGAATATTACTTTTACTGTGTCATGACATTGATTAGTTACTAAACTATTACATATCATCGATATATCATCATGTTTGTGAAACTTCGTCAACAAAATCTCTATGATGTAGCAAGAGAAAGCATATATCTGAATCCAATGATGAGAATTATGTCCCCATTAGTGAGGATTCTATCAATGTATTCTTGTGAACAACTTTCAAGTTACATCTCCCTTATATTAAAGAGTTAACTCAATCTTCATTACTTATTCTAGCTCTAACGATTGAGACAAACATTTTCACTTACCCATCGTCTACCTGTTTATCAGAGTGAGCAAAATTTATTCCTTCAAATGATTTTTAATTTTCATATAATGTAATGTGTTGCATTCTCCATTTACAATAGAGAATGTTTCCCTTCTTCAGCTACTGGAAAGGAAGCTAATTTTCCCGGCACAGGTGTGTTGTAAAGTGTAATCAATCTTTCTTATTTATTTGAATGTATAATAGATATCTTCATGATTTCTGAATTCAATAGTACTTTAAATGCAGATTGTACCCAAGAACTAGAGGTTTCTACTACCTTGATTCATGTTACATCAGAAAGAGGTGAAACAACAACTGTTGAAATACATGATGAAAGAAATCATGCGGGACACTTTTTAGGTATGAGTTACTACACGTTCATTTGTTACTGTACATTTACTTTGGATGCATTATCTTACTAACTTTAGTAAATACTGCTACAGAAATAACACAACTACTACAACTAGCAGAAAATGCAGGTCACTGTTTTATTTTTACCTATCAGTATAGTACGATTCAATTCATGACACCTTTATGAAGTTTATAGTGACTATTTTATTAACACCTTCAATTTAATCATTATTCACCTACAAATTATTTGAATAGTGTAGATCCTTCTAATGTATGTCAATAATGTGGTTCTATCTTTTGGTATGATGAGAGAAATAAAAAATGCAGTACCAATGGGAACCCATGATACACACTCTATACTGCTCGCTCGGTAAAATTTATTTGGAACTACTCTTGTCATGTCCTCAGTGCCTTAGAATGTTAGTCTTCAATTGCAACTCTGTGGAGGCAAGATCATTCCAAGAAAATATGTATATTTACAATTATATGTTTGCATTTATGTCAATGGGCGGGAAGGTAGACTAGTCACTCAATAATGGTAGAGCTACAAATATATTCTTATTGAATGGACAAAACTACCATCACATAGGTAGTTTGTGTCCTTTTGATATCACAGATTCCTGCTCACAGAAGATCTTGCAGATTCATGATGTGTATGCTCCAAACAAGGTAAGTGGCATGAATTATTCATTTTGAATTTGTCATTCATTATTATTCAGTTTTATGACCATCTGATTGAATATAAATTTAAACATTTAGATTGTATCTTTAATACCTTGTGGTGAAATGGATTCTATAGACAATTTGGAAAATGCCAATTAGTTTGGGCTGGACATGTAATGTTCTACTTGACTTTCTATAGAAAAAAATAAAAAAGATTATTGTTTCTTATCAAAATGTATATTGATATCTTTGTAGAAAAATGAAGCCTAGATAGAAGCATTGTTTGGAGGAACTTCAATGAAATATTTTTGTAATGAAACACTCCTATCTGAATCCATTTAAATTTATTAGGATCACATTAGAAAGAATTTTAAGCAGCTGACACCTTTCATGTTGTAGATGATGTTTCCATCATAGGATCATCAGAGTGTTGAATCATTTAAACTCAGTGGAAAGGTTGACTCTGGATTTGATACATCATTTACAGTTTTATCAATAATTCAGGTATATATATGTTATCTTCCATACGTTCTTTTTAATAATCTATTATTTTAAACCTTCAATACAGTTGCGATGATAACCACTATTCCTTTTAACTACATTATATATGCAAAAAACCTACTGTCTAAATTTTTTAGTGAAGATGTTTTTGAGAAATCTCATAATTTACAACATGATAGTGTGGGTAGAACATTCCAGGAAAAAAATATGGAAATCCGAATTAAGGAGAAATTAAAAGACAAAACATAAAAGAATAACTGATGATTTCACCAGATATGGAAGGTAATACAGTATCAACAATTTCTTTCTTCTATTTTGTTCTATGTAATCATATTAGATAATACTTTCAATTATAGTTTTCTATTTGTATTATACATAACCATTAAATTAAATCAAATCTGTAGAAATTGTATGTTCAGTGATGTGTGTTCAATAACACTACAAAAAATGCAGGATGTACACTGACTATTGTTGTTGCATTATAAGGTTAACTGTATATAACATCATTATTTGAATATTCATAATACACTCTTATAGTTATATTAATTAACAGTTTTTTAACATTTATTTACATTCAATGTAATAAATATTAATTCAGGGTATCTTTAATGCGTTTAATGCAACAGGGATTATTGTATCTTCATTTTGGAGATATACAACTTCATCGAACAAACAAGCTGTGAGGGGATGCATAAGCTGTGGAACTATTTATAAGGTTTCTATCATTTTTTTCTTCTACCATTCTTACTTATCAATTGTCAATCATGTATTTAAAAACCGAACCATTATCTTTTACAAGACTTATCAACCCTAATAACCAAGGGCTTTATATTTCTTGCTTTTTATTTGTTAAATCACCCTTTTAAAAGTGTATTTGACCATTTGATAGTGTTTAGTAGTCATCCTGCCCCTTTTCATATAGGTATACCTTAAATTATTCATTTTCTCACATCCATGTATATCTGTATTTCCATTTATGTTGAAGCAGTTTTCAGTTTCAGGCAGTCTTACTGCCTTTATATGTGTGCAACTTCATTACTGTTATCCTGCCTCTTATCGTACAAGTATACCTTAGAATTTCTAATTTCCCACATCCATGTATGTATGTAATTTTGTCTATGTTGAACCAGATTTCAGTTGCAGGCAGTCTTACTACTTCTAAATGTGTTCAACTTCAATACAGTGATCCTGCCTCTTTCCATGCAGGTATACCTTACAATTTTTAATTTCCCATGTCCATAAATGTTTGTAATTCTGTTTATGTTGAAGCAGATTTCAGTTGCAGGCAGTCTTACTGCCTCTAAATGTGTTCAAATTCAATACAGTGATCCTGCCTCTTTTCATGCAGGTATAACTTACAATTATTATTTTCACACATCAATGTTTGTGGGTATTTCTGTTTATGTTCAAGAAAAATTCAGTTGCAGGCAGTCTTAATGTCGTTAATTGTGTTCAACTTCATTACTGTGATGTTGAATCTTATCATACATGTCACGACCCCCTCCCCACAAAGTGTACCCCTCCTGGTCCGGCAATGTGAGAAGGGAGATAATGACCCCCGATTCCCTCCTCTAGTAGGCCCCAGGTTGGTGACTAGCACCGAGGGTATAGTAAACACACATATGGGAGGCATTACCCTCTAAGAGAACACATGCAGAAGAGAGAGATAATATAGACACCAATAAACTCCAACTCAGAACTGGAAATATAAAAGAAACTCAAGTGCACAAATGGAATGTCATGCAAAAGTACTACAACTAAAAGGGAAAAACTACAAGTACCCAAAAGAAAGTAAAAATAGCTGCAACCCGAAGCCCGAACAGCTCTTGCATCCACAAGCTAATAGTAACGAGCCTGATCTCCAACCTGCTTCAAGATACCTAAAAAACAGTTTATATATACATAGGGTGAGTATAACATTATACTCAGTAGGATCCTCCCCAAAGCCTCTCGTGCAAAAGTAAAGAAATCATGCTAAAGCACAGTGAACAACAAGTGAAACTAACTCATCTCCTAAACAGGTATACTAAGTTCCCAACCTCACCATGGCTACTCTCACCAAGTAACACATACAAGAATATAGCATATAATAAATAATATCAAGGGTAACCCACTACTACTTCCCCACTGGTTTTCCATTTTTTCCCCAACGTCGCACGCCCTAAGCATCTCTCTCCAAAAATCCTTGCCCGCAGACACCTGGGCGAAGCACCACAATCTGCATCTCATTCACCACAAAGGCTTTCCCGCAGACACTTGGGCAAAGCACCACACCATCCTCACAACCAAAGTAACCAGGTAGTTTCTAGGATCCACCACTGCTCGTGTAACGTGTATCATACGTCGGGTATTATACCTCAAGCCATTACATCCCATACACCAAGTAAGGATCCTCAAGCCATCATAACCTATACATGTTACACCTATAGTAATCCATAGGATACTATATCCAAAATATATGTGTGTGAATAACCACAAGCCATTACAGCCCTCTACACACATATATGGGGAAAACTAACCGATGTGCCTAATGGAACAAGTATCTACCAAGAGAAGAGATAAGGGCCAAAAAGGGTATTCAGCCATTCATCCTCCCACCGGAATGTTGGGAAAAACACCCCCCAGGGCTCAGAATCCCCAGGGTGTCAGTTTCCCTTACTTACAGGGTGGAGTAGAATATAGAAACACAAAATGTACAAAATATATTATAACTCAATCCCACACTATGGGAATTACCTAGTATTAGACACAACTGTAGCTAACGTCTCTCAGACTCCGGGCTGCTACTTCTAAGACTAGGTATCCTATAAGCACACAACCATTTAAAGAGCTTTATTAGATTGCTTCATTCCCTTTTTATCAATTCCACTGTACGTTAATTAATTCTTTAGAAATTAATTAACCATGAACCAATCCACATTAAATTTCATTAGCAAAACACCCAAAGTCAACTATTCCTTCAATAGTTTTCAACCTCATCATTAAGTTCTGACAACGCCAACCCCATGAGTTAATACCATTTAATCAAACATTCATTACATAATTACTTGCCCATATTCCCAGGAATTCTAGAAAATCATTCTTTGCTACTAAACACAAGGGGGATCAATACGGTGAGTAGATGTAATACCTGTCGAGTCTTTTCCACCTATAGTAAGAGTGTAGACCCATCCTTCCTTGAGAAGCTAGACACAGAAATCACGTGGCATACCCCACGCATCTTCGTATCCTTTGGAAGAAGGGTAAGCAAGACTAGCTGGCTTGATCAGTGGGGAAAATTAAAGAAGATAAACAATCAAAGAACCCACAAGCATCCAACAATCACATCCAACCCATTCCATCATCCCTGGTGTCCTCCCCAACACCCTCATGTATAAACTGATGTATCTCGCCACTCAAGGCATCATCTGCTGCCACAACCAAAAGGCCTCTATACCCCCACGTATCACAACAACCATCCAGTATCACATCATAGCACAAGCAGTAGGAAAGAAAACATCACATCAATTGGTCTTTTGGCCCCTTAACAATCAAGAGGGTAACTCAAAACCCTTAAAGGATTATCAAACAATCAAATATTTAAACCATCTTGAATTAACAGATTTATAATTTGTTGGTTCCAAAATCGGTAACCTTACCAGTAAACTATCACAAATGATTATACATGCTTACTACGCCAATTTGATTAACATCAAATTACCACCAGAACCATATTCGTTTTCTTGCCTCTTTATCTTTATCCAAACAATTATCAATTAATCCTGGTTTATGTACTTTATCGATTTCCATCAAGAACCACAGCTAAGTAAAACAGGCATAGATATCACACTATCTAGCAAAACAAGAGGCAATATCATACGATCGATACAATTTCTTTATCTAGTTTAAATTATTTATTATGTCAATTCCATTGTCATCCAGTGGTATTAAACATGCTAACAATATATTTGCACATAAAAGAAAGAGAAGCAACGAATCCCCTACCTCAAGGTTTTTGAAGAAAACCACGACGGTTGAAGAACGCTCAAGAAACCCAGGTCGATTCATCAAAAACCCACCTTAGATCTCTCCTCATAGCAAGATCAAGGCCAAAACTCATCACAATTGGCATCCACACACTTAGATCTACCCATAACGATCATAAATCTAAGAAACCTAGAGAAGAGGAGGAGTAGATCTAATTAGATCTAAGGAACCAACCAAGAACGAAGAAGAACGATCACATACCTCAAGAAACCGGCTTCGATTTACCAAGATAAGCCTTTGGATCACCTCCAAAATGCTTGGGAGAGGTTCTCCTACCTTTAAGGAAGGGTAATCCTAAGTTATGGCCACTTAGGGGCTTAAACGAACCATTTAAAGGCAAAACAAGTTAGATCCACAATTTTAGGATCTAATTTAAGTGCCTTCACGGTTTGCTTGCACGGTTAGACAAATCGTGCGCTAACTGTGCGGTCAATACTACCTCATCAACCATTCCTCGCACAGTTAGGTCGCATGGTTAGACAAACCATGTGCTAAAAGTGTGTTATCCATTGCCTCCAACACCAACCTCGCACGGTTTGGCCGCACAGTTTAGACAAACCGTGCGCCTCCCGTGCGAAAGATATAGCCCTTTTGTTTCCCTTAAAAGTCCACCCAAACGCACCCCAAGTCACCTTAACCTCCAAGAACACCTTTACACCGCATTTTCAAAAAGTAATAAATTGGAGAGGTCTGGGACATTACATCAGATACCACTCAAAATATTCTCATCCTTGAGAATCCAAAACCCACCTAAAGTGAAAATAAAATAGGGTCTGAACAATCACCCCTCAAGATACCTCTCAAAAGAGAGCAAGCCACAAAAGCAACAAAGGGATACATCTCATAAACATGAAAGTTTTATAACCACATCAGCTACAACGATACATGAATAGAGTTAAACATAAAAAAACTCTTGGTACTGAGCACGTATCTTTGACTCATGTTCCCAGGTACTCTCCTCCAAGCCACGGTGTCGCCACAAGACACGAACTAAAGGAATAGAATGCCCGCACAACACCTTCTCCTTGCGGTCTTGGATCTCCACAGGTCGCTCCTCAAATATTGCATCATCATCAACATATATCTCTCCCCAATCGATGATGTGAGAGTCGTCATGAAGATAATGATGGATCTGTGATACATGGAAAACATCATGTATCTGACTCATCTGAGGGGAAAGTGCTACTCGATATGCCACAAATCCAACACGAGATAACACCTCGAAAGTCCCAACAAACTGGGGAGAAAGCTTACTTCCACGTCCAAACCTTCGCTGCCCATGATGAAGAGTCACCTTCAGAAACACATGATCCCCAAAATTAAACTCTAAGGGTCTCCTTCTTTGATCGGAATATGATTTCTGACAATCTTGCGCTGTCTTCATCCTCTCACGAATCACCTGAACCTTCTATCTTGTATTCTTCACTAGTTCCAGTCTGAGAATTGTTGACTCTTTGACCCCAGTCCAGCACAATGGAGAACGGAAAGTTCGTCCATACAAGGCTTCAAACGGCGCCACGCCGATGGTGGAGTGAAAACTATTATTGTAAGTGAACTCCACCAAGGTTAAGTGCCTTATCCATGAACCTCCAAAATCAAGAACACAAGAGTGTAACATGTCTTCAAGAGTCTGGATGGTTCGCTCTTTCTAACCATCCGTTTGAGGATGAAAAGCAGTGCTAAGGCATAGTTGAGAACCAAAAGCATGTTGGAGACCTCTCCACACCCTGGAGTTAAAATGAGTATCTTGATCAGAAATGATCGTCCTAGGGACTCCATGAAGTCTCACCACCTCCTCTAGATACTGCCTCAACAAAACTTCCACTGAGATTGACTCTTTGATTGCTATAAAGTGGGCCGATTTTGTTAAATGATCCACTTCCACCCAAATAGAATCATGTCCTCCCGGAGCTCAAGGTAAACCAGTAACGAATCCCATTGAGATGTCCTCCCACTTCCACTGAGGAATCTCTAATGGTTGTAAAAGACCACCTGGAACACGGTGTTTGGCCTTCACCTTCTGGAATACTAAACATCGAGACACAAACTCCACAACCGTACGCTTCAGCCCAGGCCCCCAAAACTGACTCCTCAAGGATCAGTACATATTTTTCATGCCAGGATGTACTGCTAAAGGTGAACTATGGAACTCTATGAGGACCGTATCGCGCATCATCAAAGAAAAAAAAATCCTTCCATGATACAACACTCGGTGTTGTTTATCCTCAAACCAACCATCAGGGGCCTCACCACAAACAACTCGATCTCTCCAGACCTCCACCACAAGATCCACCAACTGGGACTCTTCTACCTTCTGCATCAGGGATGACTGTACTGTCATCTGAAAAAGACAACCTCTACCCCCAACTTCTCCCACATCAAGATGTAATTCTAACAGTTCTTCCATTACACTCCAGGAATCACCGAATTCACGCACAGTATCACTACGTGACTTTCAGCTCAGTGCATCAGCTACAAAATTCCCTTTTCTAGGTATATACGATATTTCGAAGTCATATTTCTGTAAGAACTCCATTAAATAATGTTTTCATAAGTTCAAGTCACGCTAGGAGAAAACATACCTCAAACTCTTATGATTGGTGAAAATCACAAAACACTCACCAATGAGGTAATGCCTCCACAACTTCAGAGAAAACACCACAAATGATAACTCATGATCATGGGTGGCATAGTTGCGTTTGTGGGGACGTAACTTCCGAGACCCATAAGAAACAACTGACCTTTTCTGTATGAGAACACACCCTAACCCCAAATGTGAAGCATCACAGAAGACATCAAACTGAACTCCCTCAGCTGGAAGACAAAGGATTGGAGCATTTACTAACTTATCCTTTAGATAATCGAAGGCTTCCTGACATTGATCAGTCCATATGAATGCCTAATCCTTCCTAGTCAAAGCTGTCAGAGGAGTTGCAACTCGTGAGAAATTGGCTACGAACCTCCTGTAGTAGCCTGTGATACCAAGGAAACTTCACACATCTGAAACTATCTTGGGGGCTGCCCAAGACACAATTGCTTTAATCTTCGATGGATCCACAACAACTACCTATTGCGACACAACATGCCCCAAGAAACGGACTTCTCGATCCCAAAACTCACACTTCGACAACTTCCCAAATAGATAATGTTGACAAAGGACTCCCAAAATGGCGTGTAGATGCTCTGAATTCCCCTCCTCAGACATGGAGTACATAAGGATTTCGTCGATGAAAACCACCACAAACTTGTCCAGGAACTCACGGAACACAACATTCATCAATCCCATGAACACAGCTAGATCATTCGTTACACCGAACAGCATTACAACGAACTCATAATGCCCATGATGACAATGGAAAGCAGTCTTCGGAATATCCTCATCCTTCACACGCATCTGATGATATCTTGACCGCAAGTCAATCTTTGAGAACCAACTTGCACCCTTCAGTTGATCAAATAAGTCATCAATCCATGGAATAGGATAGTGATTATTTATTTTCACTTTTTTTAAGTGACGATAATTGACACACAACCGCAAACTATCGTCAGCCTTCTTCACGAACAAAACTGGTGCACCCCACGGTGACACACTTGGTCGAAAAAAACCACACTGTAACAGACCATCAAGCTGTATATGTAGCTCTTGCAACTCAGAAGGGGCCATCCTATATGGAGACATAGAAATTGTTGATGCTCCTAGCTGTAGCTCGATCCCGAACTCGATCTCTCATTGAGGGGGTAAGGCTACAACCTCTTCTGGAAATACATTAGGGTACTCCTCTACGACCCGAGGAAATGCCAACTGCTGAACCTCTAAAGAACTCATCATCATCTCACCCATCATTGATGATAATTATTGAACACGCCTATAACCCATCTGAGGATCTCACTCACCAAAAAACACCACTTGGTCTTCATCCGCACCAAGGAAACTAACCTTCTTCCTGAAGCAATCCACGATAGCCTGCACCGAATACAACCAATCCATGCCGAGGATGACATCATATGGTTGTATTAATAAACATAGGAAATCTCCCCAAGAGTGGTACTTCCCCAACACTAGCTCACAGTCTCTACATACTTCAAACAAGTCAGCTCGACCTCCAACTAGCATAGTAAACGCCAAGGGCACTGGAAGCCTCTCTACCTCAAGTCCCAAAGCATGGACAAGGGTAGGTGATATGAAGGAGTGTGTCGCTCCTGAATCAAACAAGGCATAAAACAAGGTTACAAACAAGAAAAGGGTACCTCAAACGACATATGGCTCATCTGGTGATGGAAACACTAGAGCAGGAAGCTGACAAAGACTTCCTCCATGGCCTCTCTGACCCTGATGACGACCACCACCACAACCGCGCTCTGCTCTCTGAGGATGGGGAGAATCATGGGGTTGTCCTCTGCCTGCCCCATCTACCCTCTACTGATCCAAAGCTGGTGCAACTGGCTGTTGCTGCTTCGGCTGGAACTGCCTCAATGGATGAACCTGGAGCATAGCACCCGGTACACAATGACCACTCTAAAAGGTCAGGCACTCCTGTTGCTGATGGCCACAACCACCACAATAAAAAAAAGCATCTTATCCCTTGGTATAGGCCTGAGAGTTGCTGCCTCTGGAGAAACGAGATGTGAAGGGTTGGGACCTACCCCCAGCTGAACGAAAACTCTTCTACCATGAAAACCGGGAACCCCGGGCCACATATTTTCTTCATGAGGGATCATGAAGATCCCCCTCTCATGATGATCCAGTCCGGGCCAAAGTCCTCTCGACAACCTCTGCGCTTTCCATCACCTCAAGATATGTCTTCAGCATAAATGGGGTGACCTGTCATTGGATCTATAGACGCAAAGCCTCCTTGAAATGCCTCGTTGTGGCCTCCTCATCTAGTAATAGGTCCGAATCATATTGTAAAAGGTTCCAGAAATGGATTCCAAACTCTCAAATAGTAGAGCTCCCCTGTCGAAGGGTAAGAAGCTCCTGGAGATTAGACGCCTTCACAGTCAAAGAAAGGAACTTCACTCTAAACTTGTCTCGAAACTCCTCCCATGAGATCATTGATTCCTCACGATCCCCGGGGAACAAGAACCACCACTGCCTTGCTGCTCCACGCATCATCATCACAGCTAAGGACACCTAGTGCTCCTTCTGAGCACGGATCGAATTGAAGTCTATCTCAACCTCCTCCAACCAGTCTTCCGTGACTGCATCTGAAACGGATCCCTCGTACTTCTGCAGACTCTAGCGCTGAAACTCTCAGAGTGTCTTCCTCCAAGTGTCCTCATCATCAACCTCAACCCTGCGGCAATCTTCTAGAACATCCTTCTAGAAATTTTCTGTGCAAACCTGACAAGGACATTGACCTGGAGCCATACCTGTAAAATAACAACCATTAGAGCTCCTAAACCTGGAATATGGAAGACTCAACATTAATTAATTAATTGTTTTCTTTTATTCATTTTAGGTTAACCTATCCCAAGTTTTATCCATTAAAACAAAGGCATAAAGAAGAATGATGCATGATCCTTTCCTAGGTCTCTACCCTACAACTAGTATCACCTTGTTTAGTAGCCATTGTAAATTTAAAGGTTCATACATCAGATCATAGGGGGCCCTAAACTCCTATGTCTTAGCTGGTCTTAAATGTTTACCTCACTTGCTAAACATGAATGACACAGTTGCCCTACCAACTGATGAAACATCACCTGTGCCTAACTCCAAACTCCATCCTATCCCTCAACCTCCCTCTGATACCACTCTGTCACGACCCCCTCCCCACAAAGTGTACCCTTCCTGGGCCGACAATGTGAGAAGGTAGATAATGAACCCTGAGTCCCGCCTCCAGTAGGCCTCGGGTTGGCGACTAGCACAGAGGGTATAGTAAACACACAGATGGGAGGCATTAACCTCTAACAGAACACATGCGGAAGAGAGAGATAAGATAGACACCAATAAACTCCAACTCAGAACTAGAAATATAAAAGAAAACCAAGTGCACAAATGGAATGTAATGTAAAAGTACTACAACTGAAAGGGAAAAAGTACAAGTACCTAAAAGAAAGTAAAAAACAGCTGCAACCAGAAGCATAAACATCTCCTGCAACCACAAGCTAGTAGTAACCAGCCTAATCTCCAACCTGCTCTAAGTGACCTGAAAAACAGTTTATATATACATAGGGTGAGTATAATAGTATACTCAGTAGGATCCTCCCCAAAGCCTCTCGTGAAAAAGTAAATAAAGCATGCTAAATCATAGTGAACAACAAGTGAAACTAATTCGTCTCCTAAATAGGTATACTAAGTTCCCAACCTCACCATGGCTACTCTCACCAAGTAACGTGTACAAGAATATAGCATATAATAAATAATATCAAGGGTACTCCGTTACTACTTACCCACTGGTTTGCCTCTTTTCCCCAACGTTGCACGTCCTAAGCATCTCTCTCCAAAAAGGCTTACCCGCAAACACCTGGGCGAAGCACCACAATCTACACCTCGTGCACCACAAAGGCTTTCCCCCAGACACCTGGGCGAAGCACCACACCATCCTCATAACCAAAGTAACCAGGTATTTTCTGGGAGTCACCACAGCTCATGTAACGTGTATCATACGTCAGGTATTATACCTCAAGCCATTACAGGCCATACACCGAGTAAGGATCCTCAAGCCATCATAGCCTATACACGTTACACCTATATTAGTCCATAGGATACTATATCCAGAATATATGTGTGTGAATAACCACAAGCCATTACATCCCTCTACACACATATATGGGGAAAACTAATCGTTGTGCCTGATGGCACAAGTATCTACCAAGAAAAGAGAGAAGGGCAAAGGGGGTAGTCATCCATTCATCCTCCCACCGGAATGTTGGGGAAAACACCCCCCTAGGGCTCAGAATCCCTGAGGTGTCAGTTTCCCTTAATGACAGGGTGGAGTAGCATATAGAAACACAAAAAGTACAGAATATATTATAACTCACAACCACACTATGGGCATTACCTAGTATTAGACACAACTACAACTAACGTCTCTCAGACTCTGGGTTGTTACTTCTAAGACTAGATATCCTATAATCACACAACCATTTAAAGAGATTTATTAGATTTCTTCATTCCCTTTTAAACAATTCCACTATACGTTAATTAATTCTTTAGACATTAATTAACCATGAACCAATCCACATTAAATTTCATTAGCAATACACCCAAATTCAACTATTCCTTTAACGGTTTTCAACCTCGTCATTAAGTTCCGGAAACTCCAACCCCATGAGTTAATAACATTTAATCAAACATTCATTACAGAATTACTTTCCCATATTCTCAGGCATTCTAGAAAAGAATTCTATGCTACTAAATACATGGGGCTCAACACGGTGAGTAGATGTACTACCCGTCGATTCTTTTCCGCCTATAGCAAGAGCGTAGACCCATCCTCCCTTGAGAAGATAGACACAGAAAGAACGTGGCATACCCCACGCCTCTTCGCCTCCTTCAAAAGAAGAGTATGCAAGAACATCTACCTTGAGTAGTGGGGAAAAGTAAAGAAAATAAACAATCAAAGAACCCGCAAGCATCCAACAATCACATCCAACCCATTACATCATCCCTGGTGTCCTCCCCGACACCCACATGCATAAACTAATGCATCTCGCCACTCTAGGCATCATTTGCTGCCATAACCAAAAGGCCTCTATGCCCCCACATATCACAACAACCATCCAGGATCACATCACATCACAAGCAGCAGGAAAGGAAACATCACATCAATTGGGATCTTGTCCCTTTAACAATCAAGAGGGTAACTCAGAACCCTTCAAGGATTATCAAACAATCAAATAATTAAACCATCTTGAATTAACAGACTTATAATCCATTGGTTCCAAAATCGAGAACCTTATCAGTAAGCTATCACAAATGATTATACATGCTTACTACGCCAATTTGATTAACATCAAATTACCACAAGAACCAGATTTTTTTTCTTGCCTCTTTATCTTTATCCAAACAATTATCAATTAATCCCAGTTTATGTTCTTTATCAATTTCCATCAAGAACAACATCTAAGCAAAACAGGCATAGATATCACACTATATAGAAAGACAAGTGTCAATATCATACAATCGATACAATTTCTTTATCCAGTTAAAAGTATTTATTATTTCAATTCCATTGTCATCTATTGGTATTAAACATGCTAACAATACAGTTTCACATAAAATAAAGAGAAGCAATGAATCCCCTACCTCAAGGTTTTTGATGAAAACCATGACGGTCGAAGAACGCTCAAGAAACCTGGGTCGATTCTCCAAAAACCCGCCTTAGATCTCTCTTCCTAGCAAGATCAAGCCCAAAACTCATCACAATTGGCATCCACACACTTAGATCTACCCATAATGAGCTTATATCTAAGAAACTGAGAGAAGAGGAGTAGATCTAAGTAGATCTAAGGAATCAACCAAGAATGAAGAAGAACGATCACATACCTCAAGAAACCGGCTTCGATTCACCAAGAGAAGCCTTCGGATCGCCTCCAAAACTCTTGGGAGAGGTTCTCCTACCTTCTAGGAAGGGTAATCCCGAGTTATGGCCACTTAGGGGCTTAAAAGAACCATTTAGAGGCAAAACAAGTTAGATCCACAATTTTAGGATCTAATTTAAGTGCCCGCACTATAACACCCGAGATTTTATAAGAAATTTTTTTTTTATGTATAATGTTATATAAATAAATCTTTCAATACACACAACATTGTCTTGTCTTGCGTTACATGCAAGAGAAACCTTCCTCGATAGCTTGCGTTGTACGCAATACCGAGTTTCACTAAACAATGACATGTTATTAAAATATTATATAAACTAGCTGTTATGAATAGTAATACCAAATTTTTGAAATTTTATAAATTTTATCATTCAAAATGGACTTCATTTTTGGATTCGGAATATCGAAATTATCCTAAGGTGAATTTTTCGTATTCTTCTGAAAACTTTCAATTTTTTTATGAATAGTGAAAACACTAGGTTATTATTTAAAAACCGACTTTTTATTTAAATAATCATTTATTTTATTTAAATTTATTTTAGGTCAAAATTGATACATAATACTTATATAAGTTCAAATTAATTCATTGGATTCATTTTATAATAATTTTAGATATAAAAAAATTATTGAACTTTTCACCGTCTTTTACCCACCTCCTAGGAGAATTTGAAAATTTACATAAAACATAATTTTACCGCTTCTGTGAGTGGAATTTCGAAAATCCAAGAGACGCAGTTAATATCAAGAAGTAAAATGTGGTTCAATAAGATAAAAATAATTTTTTGTGAATAGTAACTTTTTACTTTTTTTTACAACGGTCTAAAGTAAATAGGGTGATTAAGGGTAAAAATGACATTATTATAACCCTAACACATGTCCCAATTCTATTGGATAAGTTTAATTCGACCAAAAACAACCTTAGGAATAAAATATGACCATTTAGGTCCACTTGGATTAGATTAGGACATTTATTATTATTTTATTTAAAGAAGAGTTAAAAAACTTAAAATCAAAGTTTAATAACTAAAACATTTTTAATATAAAGTTATACATAAGATAATTTCGACTATAAATATTAATTAGAAATATAAAAATATTTCCTACATAATGGTATTTTATTTATAATTTTTAGACATTAAATAATTTAATTTATTTATGACACAATGATGATGCAGTAATTACCTTATTAAAGAAATATTAACATAATTGATATTATAAATACCCAAATAAATGTAATTTGAGACTTTTTATAAATTGCACTAATTTTATAGCTTAATATAACATGTTATTATTGATGTAATTAACTTTTTTATAACTAACCATGCTGTTATGATTTTCACAAAAATCAAATACCAAATAGTGTCAAAAAGTGACATAAAATAGTTTTTTAAACAAAAATTATATTATTAATTGTTATTTTATTCCTAAATATATAAGGTTCATCCAAATGACTTATATGAGGTTATATATATTGATAATGAACAACTTGGGGGTTTTTTGGCTTGTTATAGTAAGTTTATTAACCATATAGTGTAAGAAAACAAGAAGACACGGTAAAAGTTAAATTATTTAACTTAGAGTTAAATCTAAATGATAGAGTTAAAATAGTAACCTAAACTTGTCTAAAATCTATTGGTTTAAAGGATTTCGACCCATACCCACCTTATCTTAGAAATAAATAAATTTGGAGCTATTAAAAACTGAATATGACTTTATAATAAAATAATATTTTAAGTTTTTCCTAAGGAGCCCCTCTCCTCCCTTATAAAAGGGCACCTCCTCCCTCTCCTCCTCACACCACTTTGAGCCTTCAAGATCGGCCAACCCCTACCAATTTCTCTTCTCCACTTCCCTAGTAATATTATAGAGGTCCTGGTCTTATTCAAAAACCAACATTAGTTCCCTAAGAGGAGGTTTCAAAGAAGCGTGTTGAATAAGAGGTAATATCGGTTACCGATTCTTTCAAATTTATTTCTTCTTCTACTTCCTCTTATTTAGTTGTTTCATTATAAAGTAATAATATCAGTATCACTCATATACTGATATGTTATTATAAATATGAAACAACCCTATTTAACCTTCTATCCATCCTACGGAAAATGAAATCACCGTGCGTGCGTACGTACGGAATACCGTCTCCACGCCGTGGTGTAATCTATTTTCCATCACCACCTTACTTGGATGGGTATAATGGTGTAAATAATAACTATATATAATTATTGTAAAGTTATATTGATTCTTAAATAGTATACATACACTTCAATATAATTCCACGATCATGAGAATGATATCATCGCTCGTGCGTACGTACGACCTACTGTATCCACGATGTGATGCGACTCATTCTACATGATCTTCATTGAATAATGATTGTATAAATGAATCGAATGAATAAATATGATATATATTATACGAATACCATTATGTAAATGATTTATCTATAACCTAAAAAGAGGAATAATAATTTATTCGACAAAACACGCATAAGAACATAAAGCAATAAACACCCAAATAACAAGTAGCAATGAAATATTACTAATAAGAAGATAAGAATATGACCATATATGATATAATAACAATGATTAAGATTCTGGAATAAGTCAATAACATTATTTAAATCATTATACAGGAGGTTCGGACACGTACGAAGAAAATCGGACCTAAGGTAAGGGAAAATATCGCAATCTCATTTTTATCTGAGATTGTTTATACTTCAGAATTTACTGGAGAATATTTATCATCCACATCCATGTTTCTTCAATATGTAATATTATTTCTATCCTCATACAATTTTTTAAATCCAATTTTACCCTTTGGTGAGTTTTTAGTAAAAGATATGAAAGGAATCTTTTGTCATTTTTAGTAAAAGGTACTTTTTTGACTTTTCCGGCCAAAGTACGAGAAGAATGTTTTTTTAACTTATACGGCATGAATTGATTTTTAGAAAATTATTTCCATGAAGCCTCATTTAAAATTTTTCAAGTTTATTTTTAATTAACTTCTTTTAGTTTACATTTTTATGACATGTTAAGAAATGAAAAAAAAATTGAAGAAGAAAGGATATTTTCCTCAAGAATGGAGTTCAAGTGTTTTATCAAAATTATTTTACATATAAGATAATATAGGGTTCTATTTCTATCCCTATTTTTACATTTAATTGATTATTTTATGATGGAATTATTTTTATAAAGTCCTTTTATCTTATATGATTTATATTATGATGGCATGATGTTTAAGAATCCCATTTTTATTACATGGGTTATGTTATGATGTATGATTTATGATCTTGTGGCACACATAAGAATGGTATCATTATGAGATGGGTGAGACCTATATCTCCCTCCAATGCATTGGGTAAAGATTTATATCTCATGAGATAGACATGGTTGGAACGACAGGTTAATCTGGTTCAGTGATACAGGACTGAAACGAGGAGTGAACTCGGTTCAGAAATGGACTTTGTCTACTAAGATAGTCTTTGCAATGAGTCTTGACTACTAAGAAATGATTCTATATGATTATGTGTTTATGCCACAAAGTTTCATGTTATGATTATTGGGATTACATTTCACTACTATGATTTATCCCATGTTATGAAATTATGATCTCTTTTGCAGGTTAAGATTTCCACAATGTTATGTTCTTATGAATATGTTGTGATTTATATTTCTTTTGATTACCCTTACTGATCATTTGAGCCCACCATTTTTTATGTTTTCTTTTCCCCAGGTCAGGAAGAAGGGTATTAAGTAAGATATGCCAAAATGGACTCTAGATATGATAAAATAAAAGGGAGACAGTGTAGATGATTTATGAACCAGTTGTTTATGTTTCCCAGTTTCTAAAGACACTATACTTATACGGTCATTTCATGGTTTTGTTATATGTTGTTATAAGTGTGCTTAAATTTTGAAGTAATAAAAATGTATGTAAAGTATGGGTCGTTATAGTAGGTATCAGAGTAAGGGTATAGTCAACCTTTAGATACTAGGATGTGAAAGCCTTAGTAAGAACCCTAAGGATATGTCTAAGCATAGGACAAAATCTTAGTGTTTTAGAAATAACCATGAATAACCTATGATAAGACCTAAAGTGTGAAATTTTATTCTTGATTATGTGGTTTTACTATTATGATTAGTGTTTCTCACACTATGCTTATTGGTTTTAGTCAATGGATGGAACCCGAAGAAACCATGTTAATGCTGAATGCGATGGGAAATGCAATGATTGTCCCCCTAAGCAACCAAATGTTATGGAAGATAGAATGCAAAATCTTGTAGTCATGATCACACAACTTTATCAAGCTACAAATCATGCAGGACTTCCAAATGAGCAAAGGAAAGAGCAACATTCTGTTGAATCCTTCATGAGGTAGCATCCACCCTCATTCAGCGGATCTACTGATCCATTAGTTGCTAAACAATAGATCAGTACTACTGAAAAGATATTTTCAGTTCTTCAATGTTATGAACATGATAAAGTCATCTTAGCAGTATATCGTTTGGATGTTGAAGCTGATCAATGGTGGAATCTTATTAAGAATATGAGGTAAAGGGATGAAATTGAGTCCATGGAATGGGACGAGTTCAAGAACATATTTTTCAATAAGTACTTCCCTCGTATTCTTCGAACAAAGATGGACAAGGAGTTTCTTGAACTAAAGAAAAAGTATGATGAATTAGTTGGTACCTATGCAGCAAATTTTACAAGACTTTCAAGGTACGCTTCTAGGATTATTATCCAACATGAGAGTAAGATCGATCGATTCTTTAGTGGATTAAAACCAAGTCTTCAAAGGGAATTAGACATAATGGACTTCAATAGCTATGAGGAAATCGTTCGATGTGCTCTCAAGGTTGAGATAGAGATTGGAGTAACCCATCAGTCATATGCGTTTGATAAGAAGAGGAAAATGGAATTCAAAGGAAAATCTAAAGAGGACACTGAAAAGAAGATGAGTTTTCCCTTATGCTCAAAGTATGGAAAGAAACATGGAAGGATTTGTCTTAAAGGGACAAGTAAATGTTTCAAATGTGGAAAGGAAGACCATCGAGCATTTGAATTCCACAATGATGGGAAGAAGATGTCTAGTGATGCGAACAAAGAAAAGGCTACACAGAGTGCACCTCCTACACTTCAATGTTACAAGTGCAAGGAAATGGGGCAATATTTCAATCAATTCCCTAATCCAAGGGTTTTTTGAAGATGATCGACATCAACAAACTCTTAAGGCCAAAGACAAAGGAAAGTCACATGCAATTTCTATCAGCGATGTGGAGTACGATAATGAAGTGGTTAAAGTTACACTTACCATCCACTCTAAAGTATAAAATGTTTTATTTGATTTTGGATCCACCCACTCTTTTTTTTATGAAGAATTTTCTGAGGGTATTGTCGTATTACCTCAATAATTAGATGTTGAGTTAGCTGTGACAACCCCTAATAGCACAATAGTTGCATCAAAAGTTTACAATTATTCTCCAATTGAATTTTGTGGGAAAGTGCTTCCTGAAAATCTTGTGATCCTTCCTATAGTGGAATTTGATGTGATTCTAGGCATGGATTGGATTTATTTATATGGATCTCATATCAATTTCCAAAGAAGGGAAGTCACATTTCATATTCTAGATCAATCTATGATCGTCTATCGATGCAAGGATGAACATAACCTTCCTATGGAAATTTCATCCATCTTATGGATCTTGATTCCACTAAATGAAGGTTATTTATCTCAAATGGTTGGTGAAAAACTCATTATTAAGAATATTCCCATTGTACGGGAGTTTGATGATATCTTTCCGGAGGAATTGTCAGGTCTTCCACCAAATCGTGAAGTTGAGTTTTCAATAGAACTTGTATCGGGTGATTTGCCTATTTCAAAGACACCTTATAGAATGGCCCCAATTGAGTTGCAGGAATTGAAGAAGCAACTCCAAGAGAATCTTGATAAGGGATTCATATGCCCTAGGGAATCACCTTGGGGAGCACCTATTCTGTTTGTTAAGAATAAATATGGATCAATGAGACTCTGTATTGATTATTGAGAACTTAACAAAATCACTATCAAGAACAAATATCCTCTCACATGCATTGATGACTTATTTGACCAACTACGTAGAGCTCAATACTTTTCCAATATTGATCTTCATTCAGGGTATCATCAATTAAGGGTCAAAAGGGAGGATATACCAAAGACGGCTTTCCGTACAAGATATGAACACTATGAATTTATAGTGATGCCATTTGGTCTTACTAATGCCCTTGTTATCTTCATGGATCTAATGAATAGAGTCTTTAGAGACTATCTTGATCAGTTTTTGGTAGTATTTATAGACGATATTCTTTTCTATTCAAAGAGAAAGGAATAACATGAATATCACTTAAGAATTGTATTGAAGACCCTGAGAAAGGAGAAGCTTTCTGCCAAATTTACCAAGTGTGAATTTTGGCTTCAAAAAGTTGCATTTTTGGGTCACATAATCTCAAAAGAGGGGATAATTGTGGATCCAGTAAAAACAGAGGTTATTGAAAGATGGTTGAGACCAAAAACAGTAACTGAGATCTGATGTTTTCTTGGTTTGGCTGGATATTATCGACGTTTTGTTAAATATTTTTCACGATTTTCTAACCCACTCACCAAATTGACTCAGAAAGGAGTTAAGTTTGTTTGGACAGAGGAATGTGAAGAGAATTTCAATGAGTTAAAAAGAAGATTATCCAGTGCACCTGTGCTCACACTGCCTTATAGTGGAGAAATGTTTTTGATCTATAGTGATGCATCCAAGAAGGTACTGGGGTGTGTTATCATGCAAAACGATATGGCGATAGCTTATTCCTCACGATAGTTGAAAATCCATGAGCAAAATTACCCAACTCATGATTTGGAATTAGCTGCGGTAATATTTGCATTAAAGATTTGGAGGCATTATCTTTATGGTGAAAGGTGTGATATTTATACTGATCATAAAAGTTTAAATTATATTTTCACACAAAAGGAGCAGAATATGCGCCAAATAATATGGTTGGAGCTGATTAAGGATTACGACTGCTCAATTCATTACCACCTGGGGAAAGAGAACAAGGTGGAAGATGCATTAAGTCGACAATACCATGCTAGCTTATCTAGTATGAGGATCATAAAAGATCCAATATTTATGGATTTACAAAGGATGGATTTTGGAATTATAATAGAAGGGGAAAATATTATCTTTCTCAAATGAATGTTCAACCATCTATACATGGGAAGATTAAAGAGGCACAGAAAGAAGATGTAGAGTTACAAAAGAAGGTGAGAAATGTTCCTGAATTTCACATTGATTGTGATGAAATAATAAGGTTCAGGAATCAAGTTTGTGTTCCTCCCATCCCAGAATTAAAGAAGGAGCTACTGGATGAGGCTCATAGTTCTTCATTATTTATTCATCCTGGAAGCACGAAGATGTATAGGGACCTGAAATAGTACTTCTGGTGGGATGGAATGAAAAGAGATGTTGTTGAATATGTCTCTCGATGCTTGGTTTGTCAGAAAGTTAAAGTTGAGAGACACAAATCTAAGGGGATGTTACAACCATTACCCATACCCGAATGGAAACGGAAAAACATCACTATGGACTTTGTCACCGGACTTCTTAAAACATACAAAGGCAATAATGCTATCTGGGTCATAGTTGATCGTCTTACAAAGTCGGCACACTTCATTGCTATTAGAGATGATTTCTCTCTTGATCATCTTGACAGGATATATGTAAAGGAAGTGGTAAGATTGCATGGAGTACCACTTTCCATTATATCTGATTGGGATCCGAGGTTTACCTCAAAGTTTTGGCGAAGTCTTCAGCATACCCTGGATATAGAGTTGAGTTTCAGCATTTCTTGTCATCCTCAAACAGACGGTCAGTCTGAGAGGACAATTAAAACTCTAGAAGATATGTTAAGATCTTGCTCTATGGATTTCAAAGGTGGTTGGGATCAACACCTACCTTTGGTGGAATTTTCTTATAAAAATATCTTTCACTCCAGTATTCAGATGGATCCTTATGAATCTCTCTATGGAAAGAAATGTAGAACTCCAACTTGCTGGGATGAAGTTGGGGAAAGAAAGCTATTAGGACCTGATCTTGTTGATGAGATGGTAGAAAATGTTCGATCTATTCAACAACACATAAGGGCAGCTCAGAGTCGACAAAAAATTTATGCCGATAACCGAAGAAAAGACCTAGAGTTTGAAGTGGTTGATAAAGTGTTCTTATGAATATCTCCTTGGAAAAAAGTAATGAGATTTGGAAAGAAGGGAAAGATGATCCCTAGGTATATTGGTCCTTTTGAAATACTGGATCGTATTGGGAAGGTAGCTTACCGATTGGCGCTTCCACCGAATCTCTCTCAAGTGCACGATGTGTTCCATGTATCTCTCCTGAGAAAGTACGTACCCGATCCTTCACATGTACTCAGCTCAGAAGTTGTACCATTGGAGCAAGATCTTTCTTATGAAGAACAGCCGATAGAGATTCTGGATCGTAGAGAAAAAGTTCTATGGAACAAGAACACTCACTTGGTGAAAGTTTTATGGAGGAACCACTAATTAGAAGAATCTACATGGGAACTTGACGATATGATGAGGGAAAGGTATCCTCATCTGTTTGTTACAAAGTGACGAATTTCGAGGGTGAAATTCATTTTAAGGGGGGTAGAATGTAACACCTGAGATTTTATGATAAATATTTTTTTTATGTATAATGTTATATAAATGAATCTTTCACTACACACAACACTATCTTGGCTTGGTTACACACAAGAGCAACCTTCCTCGATAGTTTGTGTTGCACGCAATATCGAGTTTCACTAAACAACGATATGTTATTAAAATATTATATAAACTAACCGTTATGAATAGTAATACCCAATTTTTAAAATTTTATAAATTTTATCATTAAAAATGGACTTCATTTTTGGATTCAGAATATCGAAATTATCCTAAGGTGAATTTTTCGTATTTTTCTGAAAACTTTCAATTTTTTGATGAATAGTGAAAACACTGGGTTACAATTTAAAAACCGACTTTTTATTTAAATAATCATTTATATTATTTAAATTTATTTAAGGTCAAAATTGATACATAATACCTATATAAGTTCAAAGTAATTCATTGGAGTCATTTTATAATAATTTTAGATATATAAAAATTTTATTGAACTTTTCACCGTCTTTTACCCACCTCCTAGGAGAATTTGAAAATTTACATAAAACTTAATTTTCCCGCTTCTGTGAGTGGAATTTCAAAAATCCGAGAGACACGGTTAATATCAAGGATTAAAATTTGGTTCAATAAGATAAAAATAATTTTTGGTGAATAGTAACTTTTTACTTTTTTTATCACAGTTAAAAGTAAATAGGGTAATTAAGGGTAAAAATGATATTATTATTACCCTAACACATGTCCTAATTATATTGGATAAGTTTAATTCGACCAAAAACAACCTTAGGAATAGCATATGACCATTTAGGTCCACTTGGATTAGATTAGGACATTTATTATTATTTTATTTAAAGAAGAGTTAAAAACGTTAAAATCAAAGTTTAATAACTAAAAATTTTTTAATATAGGGTTATACATAAGATAATTTCGACTATAAATAGTAATTAGAAAGCTGAAAAGATTTACTACATAATGGTATTTTATTTATAATTTTTAGACATTAAATAATTTAATTTATTTATGACACAATTATGATGCAGTAATTACCTTATTAATGAAATATTAACATAATTTATATTATAAATACCCAAATAAATGTAATGTGAGACTTTTTATGAATTGAACTAATTTTATAGGTTAATATAACATGTTATTAGTGATTTAATTAACTTTTTTTTTAACAAATCATGCTGTTAGGATTTTCAAAAAAATCAAATACCAAATAGTGTCAAAAAGTGACATAAAATAGTTTTTAAAACAAATATTATATTATTAATTTTTATTTTATTCCTAAAAATATAAGGTTATGCCAAAGGACTTAGATAAGGTTATATATATTAATAATGAACAACTTGGGGTTATTTTGGCTTGTTATAGTAAGTTTATTAACCATATAGTGTAAGAAAAAAAGAAGACACGGTAAAAGTTAAATTATTTAACTTAGAGTTAAATCTAAATGATAAGGTTAAAATAGTAACCTAAACTTGTCTAAAATATATTGGTTGAAATTATTTAGACCCATACCCACCTTAGCTTTGAAATAAATCAATTTGGAGCTATTAAAAACTGAATATTACTTTATAATAAAATAATATTTTAAGTTTTTCCTAAGGTGCCCCTCTCCTCCCTTATAAAAGGGAACCTCCTCCCTCTCCTCCTCACACCACATTGAGCATTCAAGATCGAAAAACCCTACTAATTTCTCTTCTCCACTTACCTATTAAGATTCTAGAGGTCTTGGCCTTCTTCAAAGACCAACATTAGTGCCCTAAGAGGAGGTTTCAAAGAAGCGTGTCGAAGAAGAGGTAATATCCGTTACCGATTCTTTCAAATTTATTTCTTCTTATACTTCCTATTCTTTAGTTGTTTCATTATGAAGTAATAACATCAATATCACTCATATACTGATATGTTATTATAAATATTAAACAACCCTATTTCACCTTCTATCCATCCTACGGAAAATGAAATCACCGCGCGTGCGTACGTACGGAATACCGTCTCCACACCGTGGTGTAATATGTTTTCCATCACCACCTTACTTGGATGGGTATAATGGTGTAAAGAATAACTATATATAATTATTTTAAAGTGATATTGATTCTAAAATATTATACATACACTTCAATACAATTCCATGATCATGGGAACGATATCATCGCTCGTGCGTACGTACGGCCTACCGTCTCCACGATGTGATGCAACTCATTCTACATGATCTTCATTGAATAATGATTGTATAAATGAATTGAATGAATTAATATGATATATATTATACTAATACCATTCTATAAATGATGTAGTTATAACCTAAAAAGAGTAATAATAATTTATTTGACAAAACACGCATAAGAACATAAAGCAATAAACACCCGAATAACAAGTAGCAATGAAATATTACTAATAAGACACTACTGGGAAGTTGAGTTTTCCCAACAGTTGTTTTCCAATGGTTCTGCTGAACCATTGGTATAGATGTATAAAACAAGTATTTCCCAACGGTTTGAAGAAACCGTTGGGAAATCTAAAAAAATTTCTCCCTTTACCAACGGTTTTACAAAACCGTTGGTAAAGCCCATGACTTAGGAAGGCTTTCCCAACGGTTTGTGTAAACCGTTGGTAAAGCTCACCTTTCCCAACGGTTTTAACAAACCGTTGGGAAATTGTTCCCCTAAAATCCCAGCGAACCCAAGATCCCATCCACGCGATTGAACTGTTAAAATTGAGACCTGAGATCTCTCTCGCTTGGAAAATCATTCCACCAGATCCATACTCGATCACAAGGTTGTTTTGTTCTACACTTCAAATCTGTAAGTAGTACGTTATGTTTAATGTTTTGCATCTAATTTTTTTCTTTTCTATTTTGATTTGGCTTAAACCTAAGGTTTGTGTAGTATGGTATAACTAACAATTTCAATTCTATTTGTTATTTATTTTCTGTTTTTGTTCTGGTGTCATGTGTCAATCAATTATTTGTTCTATTTTTGTTTTCTGTTTTTGTTTTAGGGGGAGGTGTTGGGGGTGTAGTAGGTGGGGGGAGGGGGTGTGCTGGTGGGGTGTTTAGGTGTGGGGAGTGGGTGTGATGGTGGGGTGTTGAGGTGGGGGGTTGTACAGGTGGGGGTGGGGGGGGGGGGGGGGTTGTGCAGGTGGGGGTGGGGGGGGGGGGTTATGCAGGTGTGGGTGTAAGTAGAGGGGGGTTGTTGTGCAAGTGGGTGGGGGGAGGGGAGTGTGCAGGTTGGGGGGTGGGCTGGGCAGGTCAGAGTCTTGGTGGGGGTGAGGTGGGGGTTGTACAGGTGGGGGTGGGGTGGGTTGTGCAGGTAGGGGTAGGAGAGGGGGGGTTGTTCAAGTGGAGGGTGAAAGTAGAGGGGGGTGCTGTGCAAGTATGTGGGGGGAGGGGAGTGTGCAGGTTGGGGGTGGGTTGGGAAAGTGGGAGTCTGTTGGGGGTGAGGTGGGGGTGGGGTGTACAGGTGGTGGTGGGGGGAGGGGGCTATGAAGGTGGGGGTGGGGGAGGGGGGGTTGTGCAAGTGGGGGGTGTAGGTGGGGGGTGGCTGTGCAAGTGGGTGGGGGGAGGGGAGTGTGTAGGTTGGGGGTGGGCTGAGCAGGTGGGAGTATGTTGGGGGGTGAGGTGGGGGGGTGTGCAAAGGGTGGATGGGAGGGGGTTGTGCAGGTGTGGGTGGGGGGAGGGGGGTTGTGCAAGTTGGGGTGCAGGTGGGGGGGGGGGGGGGGGGTTGTGCAGTCAGTGGATAAGAGGGGGGTTGTGTAGGGGGAGTCTGTTGGGGGTGAGGTGGGGAGGGGGGATGTGCAGGTGGGAAGTCATCACTTCCGTAGTTCATCAATAAGCACGGGGAATTCATCACTTCTAGAGATTTAGATAGTTTTGAGGCCTCTTTGGTTTTGGTTCTTGTCTAGTCATCTTGATGAGTAAGGCATCACATGATCTAAAAGTGAGATCAACTATATTGGATTAATTCCTTCTCCCACAACACATTTTTCTAGAAATAATATATCCTTGGAAGGTTGTGGGAGCCTTTTAGAATCCAATGCCAACATTTTCCCAATTGCAAACTTGATACCATCATGTTATCAAGTCACTAATCCTACCAAATTGGATTTTCACTAAAAAATACTATTCTAATCCTTAACACCCATCTTTTGTTTTTCATAACATGAATGACAACCCAATTAAATCTCATAGCTCTTAGTCACACCCTTGTGGACAACTCGCCCACCCCCCTGGACACCCCCTACCCCCTGGACAGCCCTGCCACCCTCGTGGACAGTCCACCCACCCCCCTGGACACCTTGTACCCCCTGGACAACCCCTCCACCCCCGTGGAAAGCCTGCCCACCCCCTTGACATCCCCTACTCCCTGGACAGCCCCCCAACCGCGTGGACAGAC
Organism: Viscum album; assembly: GCA_963277665.1. Classification (NCBI taxonomy): domain Eukaryota; kingdom Viridiplantae; phylum Streptophyta; class Magnoliopsida; order Santalales; family Viscaceae; genus Viscum; species Viscum album. The sequence continues at coordinate 1,939,340,622 of OY728123.1, read as the reverse complement.
CGCCCACCCCCCTAGAAACTCCCTCCCACCCCCCACCCCCACCACCCCCCCCCGGACACCCCCACCCCCTGGACACCTTGTACCCCCTAGAAAGCCCCCCCACCCCCCCCCCCCCCACCCCCCACCTCGTGGAGAGCCCGCCCACCCCCCTGGACACCCCCTCTCCCCTAGACAGCCCTGCCACCCTCGTGGACAGCCCTCCCACCCCCTGGACACCTCTTACCCCTGGAAAACCCCGCCACCCCCGTGGACAGCCCGCCCCAAATTACACAGAAGCAAATAACTCTGCATTTCCCCCGATTTTCAGAAGCCCCCACGTAGGTGAACCCTAACCTGAGGTCTTCCATCTGATCAGCTGCAACTCCCCCATCTGGGTTAGACTCCTTCAACCTCTTCCCAAATACAGACATAGAATCCCTCATTGAGGTAATTGACATGGTTGGGGTAGTGGGGTAGGTGTTTTTCCTTTTTTTTAGTGGGGTGATATGGTACTTTCTATGGACTTCAGTTTGGGTGTTATGAAATGTACTAACTTTTCACAATATTTCCATTTTTTAGAATCAATAACTTATTTAAAAAACTCTCTTTACACATTCTGCATCTTTCATGAAAATCCTTCACTTTGTAATATCTTGAACAATGTTTTATCAGGTCAATGGTGTCTTCTTGGTATGTGATAAATGAAAAAATTACAAAACACTTCTCACCTCAAATCTAGGCACACATAACTGAATTAATTAGTATATCTTTACATTGTTTTAATAGTTTACTACATCAACTAGAAACTCCTTCCTTTATCGTTTACTTAAATATATTTTCTATTAAAGTTCAATACTATTGAATTTTTTATGACAAAATGACTTATATAAATTATTTTTATAGAATGTACAGAAGTTGGATATATGAAACCGATCGGATCTCAAGCGATTTTCAAAACAATTTGGATAGATTTATAGATTTTTCATTTCACAATGCTTCAGATAGTGGTCACATACACTTCCCATGTTCCAATTGTGTTGGTAGACCTTGGTTGAGCTGTGAAGAAGTCAGCTACCACATAACCAAAAATGGTTTTCAAGAAAACTACTGTGTGTGGTATCACAATGGGGAGAAAATGAATTCTCAAATTGGTGATGATCGAAATGAAAGGACCGGAATGGAGAATTTGTTAGATGATCGGTTTCCGTTTATTCGTCATCATGAAAAAGAAATGATTTAGACTCAAGTAGACTTTGATATGAGGATAGTTGATGCATCTAGTGAAAATGATGATATTGATAGTGTGAAAAAATTGAATAATGCCGCCACGACTCCAGTATATCGACAATGCGATAAAATGAAAAAGCTGGAACTTTTAATCCGATTGTTTCATGGGAAAACTATGTATGGGATTTCTAATACAGCAATCGATTACATTCTTACCCTCTTGAAGTATTTACTTCCAGATGATGCAGATATTCCCTCAAACCACTATATGGCATAGAAGTTAGTTAAGGAACTTGGATTTTCAAGAAACAAAATTCATGCTTTCCTGAAAGATTGTAGTTTATTCTGGGAGGAAACCACTGAACTAAATGATTTTATAAAATGTGGCACATCCCGCTGGAAGTCAAAATCTGATGGAACACCATATCGTGTTCCACAAAAAGTAATGTGGCACTTTCCATTGATCTCCAGAATCCAGAATATTTTTATGTCTGATGACATATCAATAAAAATGAGATGGCATGATACCGAGAGAAAGAAGACTAATGATGAGTTGGTTCATCCTGCAGATGGATTTTCATGGAAGAGATTTGATGCTCGACATCCTGATTTTGCAGCTGACGTGCGTAATGTGAGGCTGGGTCTTTCATGCGACGGTTTTAATCCGTTTGGGCAGATGCTTACTTCGCACAACACATGGCCAGTGTTTATACACATTTATAATCTTCCCCCATGGTGGTGTATGAAAAAACCTTTCACTTTCATGAGTATACTCATATCTGGTCCTTCTGATCCTGGAATTGATATTGATGTATACATGAAACCTTTAATAAAAGAGTTGAAACTTCTTTGGGATGTGGGTGTGCGCACATACGATGCATGTTCGAAAGACATATTTCATATGCGTGGTGTGCTTATGTGGACGATCAATGATTTTCTGGCTTATGCAATGATGTCTGGATGGAGCACGAAGGGAAAACTATCATGTCCAGTTTGTATGAAGAATACACGATCCAGAAAACAGAAACATCGCTGTAGTTTCAGTTTTATGGGACATCGACAATTCTTTCCAAAGGATCATCCATATAGAATGAATCTTCAAATATTTTATAATACCATAGAGACCGATGATCCACCTCAGCGTATGTCTAAAACTGAGGTGCTTAATGAATTGAAAGATTCCAGTTTTTTGTTCGGGAAGGGTCAAATGAAATCTGGAAAGAGAAAGAATTTTTCCACTGAAACCTGTTACAATTAGAGGAAGAGGAGTATCTTTTTTGATTTGCCTTATTATTCAACCAATTTGTTATGTCATTGCTTAGAAGTAATGCATATTGAAAAGAATATATGTGAAATGTTGCTTTCGGATCTTCTAAATTTCAAGGGGAAGACAAAAGATGATTTATGATCTCGACGTGACTTGGTGGATTGGGGCATCAGACCAGAATTGCATCTTGTGCGTATCAGTGAAAATAAATGGCAACTTCCATGTGCTTCTACTGCATGAGTTGAAGCTAAAATCTTTGAAGACTCATGATTATCATGTTCTACTGCATGAGTTGCTTCCAATAGAAATCCGTCATCTTTTGTCCAATAATGTAAGGGTGGATGTTATTTGGTTGTGCCATTTGTTTATAGATCTTTGTGCTAAGAAGTTGTCCAAGTATTTCTTGCAAAAAAAGTTGACAGATGCCCCATTAATTTTGTGTGAGTTGGAGAAAATATTTCCTCCATCATTTTTCACATGCATGCTGCATCTGACTGTCCATATTCCCACTGAAATACTTCTCAGAGGACCTGTTTATTTTCATTGGATGTATCCAAATGAAAGAAATATGTTCAAATTAAAGTCTTATGTTCGAAATAGAAATCATCCCAAAGGTTCTATCATGAACGGTTACTTGTCTCAAGAATGTATGGATTTCTGCTCGATGTATTTGTCTGATCTTACTATAAGATTGAACAGACCAATGAGAAATGAAGAAGAACAGTATGAGAAAATTGAACCCATTTTTCCATCACTTCCTCAAACAGGAGGAATTCCTGGATCATATATATTGAAGACATTAAGCCATGAAGAGAGGGAGATGGCACATCGCATAGTTTTGTTCAACTATGATTTTTTTGATGACTATATCAGGTAACTAAATTGATTATGTATATCATAAATATATATCTGTTAAACTATTCATATTTTTTATCTATAGGGAACATAAACCAATGATAAATAGGAAGCATTGTTTTTTATCTTTGAGAAGGAGAGAGACTTTGCATAACAAAGAGTTTTCTGCTTGGTTAAAATTGAATGTATAAAAAAATTAATGTTTAAAATAATTATATCAATATTTAATTAAGTTTAATAGTCATTTATATTGCAGGTATTGAGTTTTTCTGCTGACTCTGTCTCTGAGGAAATAAGAGCTTTGGCTTTTGGTCCTAATACCGTGGTTCGTGACTGTAAATCAATTATTATCAATGGGTACAAATTTATTGTCACTGAACGAGCAAATAATATGAGAACACAACATGATGGTGTTATGGATACTGCCACAACAGATTGTTATGTCAGTGCATCAGATAGTAGACCTTGATTTGAAAATGTGGGTTATTATGGAGTTGTTGAGAAAATAATAATATTGGATTATTACTCTCATGGATGAGTCACAATGATGAAATGCCATTGGTTTGATTCGATGACGAGACATGGCACATTTATTGATGATTGTGGATTTCGAGTAATTAATATGACTCGCACTCTTACTACCGAAGAACCATATGTGTTGGCATCAATGGATAAACAAGTTTTTTATGTCAAAGACCAACTTCGACCTGAATTTGGTGTCATAGTTGAAGTAATTCCAAGACATATTTTTGATGATGGTGATGATGGAATTGACACTGTCCCTAGTTCCATTAGAACCAATCCATTTATTTCTTTTGATGACTCAAATAGCTCAATTGTCAGAGTTGATTGTGAACCTAAAGTTGTGGTTGAAAATATATAGAATCATTCATCCATGTTCTCAATTCTTTTGTTTTACCTTGAGTTGGGTTGTTAAGGTTGGTAATATTCAAATTTATTTAGTATTGATCACAAATATGTTTTAGCTGACTTGACCGTTATGTGAATTTTCAATGTTTATTGGTTGCAGTTTTATTTGAATTGCATTTTCTAATTTGGAATTGAACTGTGTTCAAACATAGTCAAACAATATTTCTAACTTGGTGAACATTACAACTTGTATTATTTATTAAATCCTTTCAAGATCTTCTAAAACAATTGATAGCTAACTTGACCTTTATGTGAATTTTCAATGTTTATTGGTTGCAGTTTTATTTGAATTGAATTTTCTAATTTGGAATTGAACTGTATTCAAAAATAGTCAAACAATATTTCTAACTTGGTGAACATTACAACTTTTATGATTTATTAAATTCATTCAAGCTCTTCTAAAACAATTGATAGTTGACTTGACCGTTATGTGAATTTTCAATGTTTATTGGTTGCAGTTTTATTTGAATTGCATTTTCTAATTTGGAATTGAACTGTATTCAAACATAGTCAAACAATATTTCTAACTTGGTGAACATTACAACTTGTATGATTTATTAAATCCATTCAATATCTTCTAAAACAATTGATAGCTAACTTGACCATTATGTGAATTTTCAATGTTTATTGGTTGTAGTTTTATTTGAATTGCATTTTCTAATTTGGAATTGAACTGTATTCAAACATAGTCAAACAATATTTCTAACTTGGTGAACATTACAACTTGTATGATTTATTAAATCCATTCAAACTCTTCTAAAACAATTGATAGCTAAATTACCTATGAATCCCCCTATTCCCTCATATATTTAGTTTTTTGGGTTACACATTAGTTTTCTTTTTCTAATTAATTACATATTTGTTTTCAAAAGCAGGAAATGAAGCCAATTGAAGAGAGACGAAGGAAAAAAATGATGGAGAACAATCGTTGAATGACGGAGTTGGGAATTCCATCATTAGTGCCTATAGTGAGTACTTTATTTCAAATTTATATATTTAAAGAATATATAATGTCATGTGATTAATTTTTTTGTAAAAATTTTTGTAGGATCCACCTATATGTCGACAGTTATTCGACGAGGAGCCTAGTACTGGTCCTAGTACTTAGGTCGGTGGTACGAGGAGGGTTCATACCAGAGGTGGACGAGCAGCTGCGCGTACCTGACTAGACCCTGCCCCTCCCACTGACATGTCATCCTTCCCACATTTTGATCCCAGTGTGTCTTTAGAGACATACGGGATATTTAGGCCTCCCATTTTTTCGCTACCTTCTGCATCTTCTGGCTCATCATTTTCACATCCCATGATGATTCCCACTCCCCAGTCAGTATTCGGTCAGACAGTTGTCCCATCTTCTTTTCCTTCTACTTCTGTCTCTCCGAGCTTCTATATTCCATCGTCTTCGACTCCTATTCCACCACAGGGTGTTCCATCAGTTTCTGTGGATCCAGCGGCGCTCAGCGATCAGACCAGCACAGGTATATTTATAGAACCCTAACAAATTTTTATAGCAATATTTATTTTCATTATAACATGTTTTTATAAAATATTTCTTTTTATTTCATGACAGATACATCTACTGACAGGAGGCATGGGCAGGGGCGTACACGCATGCATTTGGTGTGGAACCACCGCACACAGGTTATGGTGGATTATAATGAAGACAACCAAATGGTTGAGAAAACAGGGCATCAATGTCGGAGTTTTTTGGCGACGCTTTCCAAATACTCCGAAATCATTTCCGTCAGCCCGCTATTGTGGAGGCATTTTCCACATGAGGTCAATGATAGTGCTTGGGCAGAGATATGGGTAAAAAAATCTGTTCTATTTAATGCCATGAATTATTTTTGTATTTATATGAATTAATATTTTGATTTCAGCTTCGATTTAATTTTCCCGATGGTGAGGGTGCACGACCGGAACGTCTAAAGGATTTAGGCAAGCTTTGGAGAGCCTACAAACATGAGTTGTATATTGGATGGGTTGCTAGAGTTGGCACTGAGTTAGAGGCGGTACCAGTGGTGGATAATTGTCCTATAGAGCAGTATCGTCAGATGATTACTCATTGGACGAGTACCCAGTTTAAGGTATTAATAAAATTTGAGGTATTTAAATAATAACTTTCATGCTTTTCATTAATACTATCTGTTGCATTTTCTAATTTTATTTCGGAATCATCTGGAAAAAATAAAAAGAACATTGATGCAAAAAAAATACCTCCACACACTGGGATGCACTACGATGCCTGATCATGAGAGGAAGCAGGTATGAAAATTGTTTATAAGTTTTCTTTACGACTTACACTTTCTTTTGTCTCTTAAATTATTTAATATTTTGCTAAAGTTTTCATATAACTTTAGTTTTCAATGTCATTGTAGAGGACAATACAAAATATTGAAGAACATGTTCCTCGAGCAAAACTGTTTTGCTCGAGTAGACGGAAAAAGGATGGAAGTGTCGTCAACGAAGCGACTCAGTAGAAGATTGTAAGTTTTAATCTGGTGAATTTATTTTTTAATATCTATTTTGTAACTTAATGATATATTTATATTTGTAACAGGCTGCTTTAGAGGCCCTCGATTCCCAAGAACCAGACAATTTTGGGCCAACAGATCACTTACATCAGGTGTTGGGAGAGGAGCATTCTGGCAGAGTACGTTGCCGACCTAGGATAGCCCCAACGAGGTATTGGCCCTCCTCAGGTACGAGATGTAGTTCCACAGAGCTGCAGTAAGTTAGGGAATAGGCATAAAAGGCTGATAAAAGGGCCACAGAGACGGCAGAACAGTCTGCTAGGGCGAACAGTGCATTTATGAAATTTATTGAAGTTCTACGTCCTACACTTCCAACAGAGGCCAGCCCATATTTTGATGAGTATATGTCGTCGATACGTTCTATATACGGTGCACCAGTTGGCAGTTCTAGTGGTGGTCAGGACAATGTCTATCTTGACGATGATGATGGCGAGGAGTCTGATGCGGAAGAGGAGGGAGAGGAGGAGGGCGAGGCAGGTGGCGAGGGAGAGGACAAGGAGGAAGGCGAGGGCAAGGAGGGCGAGGAAAATGATGGGGACGAGGACAAGGGTGATGATGATGATGGTGGTGATGGTGGTGGTGATGTGGGACAAGTTGATCCATTGCATTTTTGACTGATATTACTAAGATTTTATATTTAATCTATTCTTGTTGTTGGTTTTATCTAGACACGTAGTATAGTATTGGAGTTGAGTTATTTTTATATATTATCTGTTTTTATGGATTTTGTTGTCTTTTAGTGGTTGTGTGTTTGGGAACCCCCCTCCTTCTTGGACCCTGGACAACCCCCCACCCTCCTCCCTGGACCCCGGACAGCCCCGTCGGACAGCCCCCCAGACAGCCCCCCACCCTCTTCCTTGGACCCCGTACAACCCCCCAAAAACCCCCCGGACAGCCCTCAGACAGCCCCCCGAACAGCCCCCTGGACAGCCCCCCACCCTCCTCCCTAGACCCCGGACAGCCCCCTGGACTGCCCCCCAGACAGCCCCACGGACAGCCCCCACCCTCTTCCTTGGACCCCGGACAACCCCCCGAACACCCCCGGACAGCCCCCCACCCTCCTCCCTAGACCCCAGACAACCCCCCGAATAGCCCCCCGGACACCCCCCAGACAGCCCCCCCACCCTCATCCTTGGACCCCAGACAACCCCCCGAACATCCCCCCAGACAGCCCTCAGACAGCCCCCCACCCTCTTCCTTGGACCCCAGACAACCCCCCGCACAACCCCCCCCCCCCCCCCCACCCTCCTCCTTGGTCCCCGGACAGCCCCCCGGACACCCACCAGACAACCCCCCGGACAGCCCTGCCGGACAGCCCCCCCCCCACCCTTCTTGATTTCATTTAATACTAGAAAATCTATAATATATATTTTATTTATTTTCATCATGATAATCAATGTAAATCGCATTTACACATCTAATCAATATCATAGATTCTTGGTATGTTATAAAAGAGATGTATTCATTGGGCATGACATTGTTAGCTCCGAAATGTTTCATAGCATTATAAACTAAAATCTAATCCATACTAAGAATTATATAAAAATATTTTATATAAATATCCACAAGATTTTAAGTAAATACCATTCCACTAATAGACACATGAGGATTCTCAAAAAATGGACAACATTTTAAGTACATACGGAAAACAGAACAAACGCATTTGGTTTCCATTGAAACTTTAGGAGAACGATCCATGGGTCATATGTGACGTGTACGAATCAACCCCGCCTCAATCTGAGGCGCGGTGTGGCCGGCACCACTCAAAGTGTCTGCCTTTTGTTTCAAAAGGACGCCATTTTAATTGAAAAACATCAACTGGCATACGGAAAACCGACCAAACGCATTCGTATTATGTCGATACTTTGGAACAACAATCCATGGGTCATATTTTACATGTACGAGTCAACTCTGCCTCAATCCAAGGCGCGGTGTGGCCGGCACCACTCAAAGTGTCTGTCTTTTATTTCAAAAGGACGACATTTTAAGTGAAAAATATCAACTGGCTTACGGAAAAGTGACCAAACGCATTTGGATTGTGTCTATACTTTAGCACAACGATCCATGGGTCATATGTGATGTGTAATAGTCAACCTCGCCTCAATCCGAGGCACGGTGTGGCCGTCACTACTCAAAGTGTCTGCCGTTTGTTTCAAAAGGACGTCATTTTAATTGAAAAACATCAACCGGCATAAGGAAAACTGACAAACGCATTCGAAATGTGTCGATAATTTAGAACAACGATCCATGGGTCATATGTGACGTGTACGAGTCAACCCCACCTCAATCCGAGGCGCGTTGTGGCTGACACCACTCAAAGTGTCTGTCTTTTGTTTCAAAAGGACGTCATTTTAAGTGAAAAATATCAACTGGCATACGGAAAAGTGACCAAACGCATTCGGATTGTGTCGATACATTAGCAAAATGATCCATGGGTCATATGTGATGTGTACGAGTCAACTCCGCCTTAATCTGAGGCACGGTGTGGCCGGAATCACTCTAAGTTTATCTCTTTTGTTTAAAATGGACAACATTTTAAGTACATATGGAAAACCAAGAAAACGCATTAGGTTTCCATTGAAACTTTAGGAGAACGATCCATGGGTCATATGTGACGTGTACGAGTCAACCCCGCCTCAATCCGAGGTGCGGTGTGGCCGGAACCACTCAAAGTTTCTGCCTTTTGTTTCAAAAGGACGTCATTTTAATTGAAAAATATCAACTGGCATATAGAAAACCGACAAAACGCATTCAGATTGTGTCTATACTTTAGAACAACGAACCATGGGTCATATGTGATGTGTACGAGTCAACCCCGCATCAATCCGAGGCACGGTGTGGCCGGTACCACTCAAAGTTTCTGCCTTTTGTTTCAAAAGGACGTCATTTGAAGTGAAAAACATCAACTGGCATACAGAAAACCGATGAAACGCATTCGGATTGTGTCGATACTTTAGAAAAATGATCCATGGGTCATATGTGACGTGTACAAGTCAACCCCGCCTTAATCTGAGGCATGTTGTGGCCGGAATCACTCTAAGTGGCTCTCTTTTGCTTAAAATGGACAACAATTTAAGTACATAGGGAAAACCGACCAAATGCATTCAGTTTCCATTGAAAATTTAGGAGAATGATCTATGGGTAATATGTGACGTGTACGAGTCAAATACGCCTCAATCCGAGCCGCGGTGTGGCCGATACCACTCAAAGTGTGCCTTTTGTTTCAAAAGGACGTTATTTTAATTGAAAAACATCAACTGGCATACGGAAAACCGACCAAACGTATTTGGATTGTGTCGATACATTAGCAAAACGATCCATGGGTCATATGTGACGTGTATGAGTCAACCCCGCCTCAATCTGAGGTGCATTGTGGCTGCCACCACTCAAAGTGTCTGCCTTTTGTTTCAAAAGGACGTCATTTTAATTGAAAAACATCAACTAGCATACAGAAAACTGACAAACGCATTCCTATTGTGTCGATACTTTAGCACAATGATCCATGGGTCATATGTGATGTGTACGAGTCAACCTCACCTCAATCCAAGGCACGGTGTGGCCGGAACCACTCAAATTGTTTGTCTTTTGTTTCAAAAGGACGTCATTTTAAGTGAAAAATATCAACTGGCATACGGAAAATCAACCAAATGCATTCATATTGTGTCGATACTTTAGAACAATGATCCATGGGTCATATTTGACATGTACGAGTCAACCTTTCCTTAATCTGAGCCACGGTGTGGCCGGAATCACTCTAAGTGTCTCTCTTTTGTTTAAAATGGACAACATTTTAAGTACATACGGAAAACCGACCAAACACATTCAGTTTCCATTGAAACTTTAGGATAATGATCCATGGATCATATGTGACGTGTACGAGTCAACAATGACTCAATCCGAGGCACGGTGTGGCCGACACCACTCAAAGTGTCTGCCTTTTGTTTCAAAAGGACGTCATTTTAATTGAAAAACATCAACTGGAATACAGAAAACTGACCAAATGCATTCAGATTGTGTCGATACTTTAGCACAACGATCCATGGGTCTTATGTGATGAGTATGAGTCAACCCCACCTCAATCCGAGGTGCGTTGTGGCCAGCACCACTCAAAGTGTCTGCCTTTTGTTTCAAAAGGACGTCATTTTAATTGAAAAACATCAACTGGCATATGGAAAAGCGAAAAAACGCATTCAGATTGTGTCAATACATTAGAAAAAAAATCCATGGGTCATATGTGACATGTACGAGTCAACCCCACCTCAATCCGAGGCGCAGTGTGGCCGCCACCACTCAAAGTGTCTATCTTTTGTTTCAAAAGGACGTCATTTGAAGTGAAAAACATCAACTGGCATACAGAAAACTGACCAAAAGCATTCAGATTGTGTCGATATTTTAGCACAACGATCCATGGGTCATATGTGATGTGTACAAGTCAACCCATTATTAATATGAGGCACGGTGTGGCTGGAATTACTCTAAGTGTCTCTCTTTTTCTCAAAATGGACAACAATTTAAGTACATACGGAAAACCGACCAAATGCATTCGGTTTCCATTGAAACTTTAGGAGAACGATCCATGGGTCATATGTGACGTGTACGAGTCAACTCAGACTCAATCCGAGGTGCGGTGTGGCCGGAACCACTCAAAGTGTTTGTCTTTTGTTTCAAAAGGACGTCATTTTAATTGAAAAACATCAACTGGCATACGGAAAACTGACCAAACGCATTCGGATTGTGTCAATACTTTAGAACAAAGATCCATGGGTCATATGTGACGTGTACGAGTCAACCCCGCCTCAATCCGAGGTGCGGTGTGTCTGGAAACACTCAAAGTTTGTGTCTTTTCTTTCAAAAGGACGTCATTTTAAGTGAAAAATATCAACTGGCTTACAGAAAAGCGACCAAACGTATTTGGATTGTGTTGATACTTTATCCCAACAATCCATGGGTCATATGTGACGTGTACGAGTCAACCTCGCCTCAATCCAAGGCACAGTGTGGCCTTCACCACTCAAATTGTCTGCCTTTTGTTTCAAAAGGACGTCATTTTAATTGAAAAACATCAACTGGCATACAGAAAACCGACAAACGCATTCGGATTGTGTCGATACTTTAGCACAACGATCCATGGGTCATATGTGACGTGTACGAGTCAACCCCACCTCAATCTGAGGTGCGGTGTGGCTGGCACCACTCAAAGTGTCTGTCTTTTATTTTAAAAGGACGCCATTTTAAGTGAAAAATATCAACTGGCATACAGAAAAGCGACCAAACGCATTCAGATTGTGTTGATACTTTAGCACAATGATCCATGGGTCATATGTGACAGGTATGAGTCAAACCCGCCTTAATATGAGGCACGGTGTGGCCGGAATCACTCTAAGTGGCTCTATTTTTTTTAAAATGGACAACATTTTAATTACATACGGAAAACCGACCAAACGCATTCAGTTTCCATTGAAACTTTAGGGGAACGATCCATGGGTCATATGTGACGTGTACAAGTCAACTCCGCCTCAATCCGAGGTGCGGTGTTCCTGGCACCACTCAAAGTGTCTACCTTTTGTTTCAAAAGGACGTCATTTTAATTGAAAAAATCAACTGGCATACGGAAAACCTACCAAACGCATTCATATTGTGTCAATACATTATTAAAACGATCCATGGTTCATATATGACGTGTACGATTCAATCCCGCCTCAATCTGAGGCGTGGTGTGGCCTCCACCACTCAAAGTGTCTGCCTTTTGTTTCAAAAGGGCGTCATTTTAATTTAAAAACATCAACTGGCATACGGAAAACTGACCAAACGCATTCGGATTGTGTCAATACATTAGCACAACGATCCATGGGTCATATATGACGTGTACGAGTCAACCACTCCTCAATCCGAGGCGTGGTGTGGCCGCCACCACTCAAAGTGCTTGTCTTTTGTTTCAAATGGACGTCATTTAAAGTGAAAAACATCAACTGGAAAACGGAAAACCGACCAAACGCATTCAGATTGTGTCAATAATTTATTACAATGATCCATGGGTCATATGTGACGTGTATGAGTCAACCCCTCCTTAATCTGAGGAACGGTGTGGCCGAAATCACTCTAAGTGGATCTCTTTTGCTTAAAATGGACAACAATTTAAGTACATACGGAAAACCGACCAAACGCATTTGGTTTCCATTGAAACTTTAGGAGAATTATCCATGGGTCATATGTGACGTGTACGAGTTAAGTTCGCCTCAATCCAACGCGTGGTGTGGTCGGCACCACTCAAAGTGTGCCTTTTGTTTCAAAAGGACGTCATTTTAATTGAAAAACATCAACTGACATACAGAAAACTGACCAAACGCATTCGGATTGTGTCGATACATTAGCAAAACGATCCATGGGTCATATGTGACATGTACGAGTCAACCCCACCTCAATCCGAGGTGCGGTCTGGCAGCCACCACTCAAAGTGTCTGTCTTTTGTTTCAAAAGGACGTCATTTGAAGTGAAAAACATCAACTGGAAGACGGAAAACCGGCCAAACACATTTGGATTGTGTTGATACTTTAGTACAATTATCCATGGGTCATATGTGACGTGTAAGAATAAACCTCTCCTTAATATGAGGCATGGTGTGACCAGAATCACTCTAAGTGACTCTCTTTTGTTTAAAATGGACAACATTTTAAGTACATATGGAAAACCGACCAAACGCATTCGGTTTCCATTGAAACTTTAGGAGAACGATCCATGGGTCATATGTGACATGTAAAACTCAACCCCACATCAATATGAGACGCAGTGTGGGCGGCACCACTCAAAGTGTCTTCCTTTTGTTTCAAAAAGACGTCATTTTAATTGAAAAGCATCAACTGGCATACGGAAAACCGACCAAACGCATTCGGATTGTGTCGATACTTTAGCACAACGATCCATGGGTCATATGTGACGTGTATGAGTCAACCCCGCCTCAATCTGAGGCGCGGTGTGGTTGGTAGAACTCCAGGTGTATGTATTATGTTTAAAATGGACATCATTTCAGGTAAAAATATATGGTATACAAAAAACCGATCAAATTATGAATTGACTTCCGGATTCCACATATAATTGTCATCTAAATTTTAAATTGAATTATAAATTAATTAGGTATGTTTATAATTACATTATGAATTCTAATTTAATTATGGATGTGTATAGTTCCACCATTATATGTTAAATGTGTATGAATTTGTTCTCTATATGTAAGTGTTAGTTGGTTATTGCAAGTAAAATAATTGTATATGTATGTGTTAGTTTATTGCAGGTACAATAATTGGATTGAAAATGAGAGGGAACCCACAAAATGAGAGCTGGTGGGCAAATTGGAGAGCTGGTGGGCAAATTGGAGAGCTGCTGGGCAAATTGCAGAGCTGCTGTGCAATTTTCCCCAGCAGAGGTTGTGTCAACGGTTTGAAACCATTGGCATAGCATGTATGGGTTTTCTTTTACCAACGGTTCACAGAACCGTTGGTAAAACACTTTTCCCAACGGTTTAGAAACCGTTGGGAAAGAGGAGATTTTGGGTTTTCCCCAACGGTTTGGCTAAACTGTTGGGAAAAACATGGTATTTTTCAGCACTCTATCACAACGGTTTTCCAGAACCGTTGGGATAGGGTAATTTTTCTCCAACCTATCCCAGCGGTTCACTGTAAACCGTTGGGAAAATATTTTCCCAACGGATTACTTCCCTACGGTTTGCAGAACCGTTGGTATAACATATACCAACGGTTCTGCAGCCTTTCCCAACAATTCTAAACAGTTGGGAAATCCTGCATTTCCAGTAGTGAGAAGATAAAAATATGACCATATATGATATCATAACAATGATTATGATTCTGTAATAAGTCAATAACATTATTTAAATCATTATACAGGAGGTTCGGACACGTACGAAGTAACTCAGACCTAAGGTAAGGGAAAATCTCGCAATCTCATTTTTATTCGATATTGTTTATACTTCAGAATTTTTTGGGGAATATTTATCATCCAAATCCATGTTTCCTCAATATATAATATTATTTCTATCCTCCTACAATTGTTTAAATTCAATTTTACCCTTCGGTGAGGTTTAAGTAAAAGATATGAAAGGAATCTTTTGTCATTTTTAGTACGAGGTACTTTTTTGACTTTTTCGACCAAAGTACGAGAAGAATGTTTTTTTTAACTTATACGACATGAATGGATTTTTAGAACATTATTTCCATGAAGTCTCCTTTACAAGTTTTCAAGTTTATTTTTAATTAACTTCTTTTAGTTTAAAATTGTATGACATGTTAAGAAAGGAAAAAAATTTGAAGAAGAAAGGATATTTTCCTCAAGAATGGAGTTCAAATGTTTTATCAAAATTATCTTCCATCTAAGATAATATAGGGTTCTGTTTCTATCCCTATTTTTACATTGATTTGATTATGTTATGATGGAATTATTTTTATGAATTCATTTTTTCTTATATGATTTATGTTATGATGGCATGATGTTTAAGAATCCCATTTTTATTTCATGGGTTATGTTATGATGTATGATTTATGATCTTGTGGCACACATAAGAATGGTATCATTATGAGATTGGTGGGAACTATATCTCCCTCCAATGAATTGTGTAAAGATTTATATCTCATGAGATAGACATGGCTGGAACGGCAGGCTAATCTGGTTCAGAGATACAGGACTGAAACGAGGAGTGAACTCGGTTCAGAAATGGACTTTGTCCGCTAAGATAGTCTTGGAAATGAGTCTTGACTACTAAGAAATTATTCTCTATGATTATGTGTGTATGCCACAAAGTTTCATGTTATGATTATTGGGATTACATTTCACTACTATGATTTATCCCATGTTATGAAATTATGATCTCTTTTGCAGGTTAAGATTTCCAAAATGTTATGTTCTTATGAATATGATGTGATTGATATTTCTTTTGTTTACCCTTACTGAGCATTTGATCTCACCCTTTTGTATGTTTTCTTTTCTCCAGATCAGGAAGAAGGGTATTAAGTAAGATATGCCAAAATGGACTCTAGATATGATAAAATAAAAGGGAGACAGTGTAGATGATTTATGTACCAGTTGTTTATGTTTCCCAATTTCTAAAGACACTATACCTATACAGTCCTTTCATGGTTTTGTTATATGTTGTAATAAGTGTGCTTCAATTTTGAAGTAATAACAATGTATGTAATGTATGGGTCGTTATATGCACGGTTTTCTCAGACAGTTAGAAAAACCGTGCGCAAATTGTGTGGTCACTACTGCCTCGTCAACCATTCCTCACAAGGTTAGGACACACAGTTAGACAAACCGTGTGCTAACCGTGCATTAGACACTTCCTACAACACCAACCTCACACGGTTTGGCCGCACGGTTTAGACAAACCGTGCGCCTCCCGTGTGAAAGATATAGCCCTTTAGTTTCCCTTAAAAGTCCACCCAAAGGCACCCCAAGTCACCTTAACCTCCAAGAGCACCTCTAACACCGCATTTTCACAAAGTAATGGACTGGAGAGGTCCGGTCCATTACAATACAGGTATTTCTTACCTATTTCATTTTCCCACATCCATGTATGTGGGTATGTATGTTTATGTTGAAGCAGATTTCAATTGCAGGTACTCTTACTGACTCTAAAATTCTGATTATTTGAATGTATTTATTCTTTTTCTGATTATTATTTTCATTTTACATATTCTGTTATAAAGAAAACATGCTAAACATGTTTGGTCAGCATAGAATTTCCTATTTTTAATCATCTTATTAAAATTTTTTATCCTTGTAAATTCATAACTATCCAGTTTTTTCTTTTTTCTTTTTTTAGATTTGATAGTTGTCCATTCATTACTGTTGTGCTATTACCCCCATTCTAGAAATGTTATTTGAGCAGAGTCGTGCTTATTTAGAATAGGATCGTTCCAATCACTGGAACACTTTCATTCATTATCATCATTAATATCAAAGTAACATATGAAAATTCATTTTAAACTGAAAACATGCTAACTGAATGTTATATCAATGTACAGATCATGTTAATAATAAGTATTCAACATTCTATAATAGGAAAAACTTTTCATTTATCATCAACCATTGTCATGCATTAAGGCGGGGATGAAATATTTTTTGGTGAAAGGGTGTTACAACAGGTTTTGATTGATATAAATGTTTCCAATTGACTAAGCCTAAGAAATAACATCACCGGAATGATTTTTTTTCTGCTACAGGTTTCTTCAGAATGGGGGCATGATAGAAGCTTTTTTCAGTTACATCTTTCTTCAGACTGGGGGCATGATAGAAGAAGTGATCCTTGCTTGGCATGACCCCTCTCCATCCCAACATTTCATGTATGCATGTATCTAGTTTATGTTTTTCCAAACCTACTCTACTTATAACTGTTGATTGAAGATGTTTATATTCATTGATGTCCACTGCGATGTAACCAACATTTCACTTAGGTGATTGCAAGGCTGTTGAAGTGCACGACTCTATGCTTTGGAAATAGAACGTTGCTTGATGATGCAATGTCTTTCCACTAGAATGGCTGAGCTTCCCCCTCAAAATAGATGTACAGGATATTGAACTGGAATGCATCTCCACCAGAACACCTGAACTACCCCCTCAATAGGTACCTACTGTTTCAAGGTTCTTGGGTACCGTGGAATATGCATCCAATATGAAGTTGTCAAATAACGCTTTCAGGAAGTGGAAGAATACTTAGCACTGTGACAAATTCACTACTCAGTCATTCCTACAGTCTCCTAAATTGAGAAGGGTATGTGATATGTCCTTTATACTATCTAATGTGTTAGTATCTCATCTTTTATTTTCATGGACCTGAATTTCTATCATTTATCATAACAGGAGATCAATGCATGTTTTCAATAAACCAACGATCGCCATGATAATTGTTTGAACTGTTCTGATAAGCCTCTATTGGTTGGTATGGAGCGATTCAGTTTCAACTCAGAGGTCGCAATATCAATAGTTGCTTAGTGTTTTGATTAGCAATTATAGAAAGGATTAGGAGCAGCCAAAATATTTTGTTTATGGAATAGTTGCAGATTGAAATTGGGAGCATCTTCCTCTTGCTGGAAAATTACTCCATGTCTAAATGTCAGAACCTCTATGTTTGTGGACAACAGTGTTTCATTTATATATTATAATAGATTCCTCCATAGATGTCATATTTGTTATTAGGACAACTCTTCTTGAAATATTTTTTGTTGAACTATGTGTTTCAAAAAATTCAATATCGTTATCCTATATGCATTTTATATTGAAATGAGGTTTCCTTCCCTAACTATTGGAAACTGATTCACTTTAAAATTATTGTATCTTATTTGAACTATTATAATGTTGTCTACTTATTAGAGTCACCTCTTTTTCAAATTTTTTCACCACTTCTTTGTTATTAAAATACATGAAATGTTACTGTTTCATTGCAACTATTACAAATATTACTCCCTTATTAAAAATAATTGTTACATATCACCATGCGTACGCACGGGCGCGTACTAGTTCTAATTAAAAGAGGCTGATATCAAATTAAGAAGAAACCAATTCAGCAAATTGAGTGTTTCCGGATCGATGGAACCACCAGAACACCAATTGGCTTCCCAAATAGATTGGTTCATGATGCATCTTGGAAAGTAAACGAAAACAAAGAGGACATGAGATTTAACGTGTGCTTGCGTCCATGTGAGGGAGGTAGAGGTTTCCCATACAGGTTTACTAATTACATGCATGAGAATCAATCTCGGTTTTAAAGATGAGAAAATGCAACATTGTTCA
The DNA here is from genome assembly GCA_963277665.1 of Viscum album. Classification (NCBI taxonomy): domain Eukaryota; kingdom Viridiplantae; phylum Streptophyta; class Magnoliopsida; order Santalales; family Viscaceae; genus Viscum; species Viscum album. The sequence continues at coordinate 1,939,322,031 of OY728123.1, read as the reverse complement.
AGGTTTGTTCATCTACCCTTGACAAAATCCATTCGTGATCACATTGTTGACCACTTCTTGTATGTTGTTGACTAACGAAAAATCTTTCGATGAATTTTTTGTCATCATATCTATTTCATCATCATTGGTGTGAACTTTCTCAATTTTTAACAACTTGGCTTCCAATAAATTACGAATCCAGTGATATCAAATGTTGATGTGTTTTGACCTTTAGAGAAATGTCATGTTCTTGATGAATTGAATTGTACTTTGACCATCACAATAGAGAATATAATTCTCTTGGCTCTCTCCCAACTATTGTAGTATTTCCGTTGATGTGTTCGATGATTGAGGAAAGAGATCCCAAGAAGGTATTCTTGGATGCCTTGCAAAGCATTCTCGTTGCATATGGGTGTGGGGAAAGCTCTAGAAAAACAATGATTATGATGAAAAACTCATGAATATGAAGATCATTGTGGATTCAATGTGAATCTATGAGTTTGCTGATCATACTGGTTTATTTATTCTAATTGCTCGATTTATTCATATTGCATCTGTTGGATTGTTATGGTTATGGCATTGTCAGGTTCAAAGGAGATCACATCATGTTTTATTTGTTAGGTCTCGAGTTTGTAAATAGACAATTAGAGGGTTATGATGCCCATAACATATCTAGCCATCAAGTATACACATCTGTGAAATTCTGAGAAGATTTGGTTTTTCTGTTTCATGGGATACTTGATTGTAGCTATGCTCAGTACGATATGGTAGTTTCCTTATATGTCATTTTAGAATAGTGTTTCAAAAGAGTGCAAAACCTAACACTCAAGCTGTGTCCGGAAAGAAACCCCATGCTTTTTTTTGGAAGAGATAATGGTTCAAATTGTGGACTATGTCTGGGAGTCCTCCATACACAATATCTAAGAGTTTGCATCTACCAATGCTAATCAAGCAGAGTGGAATGTCGGATACTAGGGCACGAGATACAAGCAACTTGGTATCAAATCGCCCGCTTTCCTCTGTTTCGTTGATTTTACAGAATGATTATATTCACTAAATGAGATGATACGAATAAGTTCTAAATCCACTTACAGATTCAAGCCACAGATTATGCACCCGTGAACCAGACGTGCTCTGAAGGACTGCGGACAAGATGTGTACCGGAGGTCAAATGAGATGTGCTAAAAATGACGTATTTATATGGGGATCGGTATTTTCACAGACGTGCTCTGAAGGACTGCGGACAAGATGCGCGGCATGCTTTGAAGGATTGCTGGCAAGAATTGGGGGACGCATTTTTAGTCGGTTTCGTTGCAGTGAGTTTCGTCCGGGCACGGTTTGACATTTTCATTTGTTGAGTTTTGCCGGTCGAGGTAGGTCTGCATGACGGCATAAGATCTGAGAAATTGAGGGATTTTCAATACGTTCGTCATTGGGTTTTGAAGCTGTGCGATTTGTCGGAGTTGTGGCACGGTTTGCCGTTTGTATTTTGGTTCTCTAGGAATAGAGATGAAGCTATTACAAATTATATTTAAAGTATTTTTATAATTTATTGATAAATGTTGAATAAGTTTCAATGCATGGATGTATACTTAAGTATTGAAGATTATATTTGAAGTTTTTTTACAGTTAGTTTGGTAATTCTGTCCAAAATCATTTGATGAAGTTTGCGGTGGTTGTTTTAATGGAATAAATATACAGTTTCGCTACAGTGCAGAAGTTCCACTAGTTTTTTTGAAGTGGAAGTTCCAATCCTGAAATTAAGTCTCACTTCCACTGCTCGAGGTTCCACTGGAAGTCCCACTGAAACTCTCACCGGAACTGTCACTGGGTAGTGGAAAATTAATTCAATTTAAAATTGTTTATACAATTTCAAATGCTAAATTAAATCATTTTTATAATAATTTTGTGTAACAATTGCAATTCGTATTTATTTTAATTATATTTAACAATAATATTAGTTTTAGAAATATACATTTTTGTTGTAGTGTGGAACTTCCACTAGAACTTAGACCGGAACTTCCACTGAAACATATATTTAAAATATCTTATAAATTGTTTTATTTATAATTTGAGCAATATAATTTTATTATATATATATATATATATATGTGAAGAAAATTATTTTCGTAATTATATATTATTTAGTTACATTTCTATTCATATACTTTATACATTTTTAAACGGATTAAATCCTATTATAAAATTAAAGTACTTTGCTTGAATTTAAGTTTTTTGTTGCAGGTTGTTGCATGGCATTGATGTTGATATTGATGTTGTAGCAGCTTCTATTAAACCAGTTATAGGGATGACATTCAAGTCACTTGATGAAACACAATCTTTTTATTTCACGTTTGAGGGAGTAAATGAGCTCAGTGTACGCTGACAATACTCTAATAAAATGAGAAAGGATAAATCAATTGTCACATCGATCCTTTTTGCATGTAGTAAAAAAGGTCATATGAAGGTTGATAGACGTGATATCATGGTGAAATTTCATCGGGCTGGGACGCGTACATGTTACCTGGCTAGAATGAGGGTTAGTTTATTGTCTTCTGGTCAATATGCATAAATTATCTTTGTTGAAGAGCGTAATCATCCCTTACACGGTCCTAAATCAATTCATATGATGAGGTTCCGAAGAAAAATAATAGAAGCACGTGCAGCTGAGTTAGATGTGAATGCTTCAGCAGATATTAAACCAAATGATTCCTTCTCCTTAGCGACAACTATTACAGAGGGGCGAGAAGTTATTTGGTACACACGTGTTGATCAGTTGAATTTTTTAAGGTCTAAATGAGAAAGGGGATTGTTTCATGGTGATGCATGTTGCGTGTTAGAGTACCTAGAAAAACAAAGTTGGGATAATACACCATCTGTCTATACTATGAAGTTTGACGTGAATGGGAAAATTAGTAATATTTTATGGGTTGATCCAAAAATGAAGACAAATTATGAGTTGTTTGGAGATGTTGTTTTTTACACTACTTTAAGCACTAATAAAGAGTTTAGGCCGTTAGTTGTCTTTGTGGGGTTTAATCATCAACGAGAAATTCTCGTTTTTGGGATGGCTTTGTTATATGATGAAACTGCGACTTTGTTTTCTTGGTTGTTTCAAAAAAAATCATAGGTGCATCACATGAAGTGACCTCAAACTATTTTTACTAATCAGGATACGGCGATGGGAAAATCCATTTGTGAAGTTTTAGCAGGAACTCGACATTGTCTTTGTTCGTGGCATTTGATGCAAAATGGCATTAAGCATTTAGGTAATTGGATGAAAGATGGATCTAGTTTTTTAACTAGACTTAAGAAGTGTATGTTCCAATACCATGATGCAAATCAGTTTGATCATGAGTGATCTTCCCTTAGAGCGGAATATGGGGATGGGAAATTGCAGTGGTTAGATGATGTATTTGTATTGCTAGAAAAGTGGGTGCATTGCTTTTTGAAAGATGCTTTAACATTGGGTATTCGCAACACTCAATTAAGTAAAATTTCTAATGGATTTCTTAAAGATTATGTTAATTGCAAGTTAAGTGTTGTTGAATTCTTTAAGCAGTTTGAGCTATTGTTGGAGAAAATTGGTATCACAAAACAAAGGTAGAATTTGAGATGTGGGAAAACCTGTCTCGTAATCTTTTCCCTTATCATGCATTGATGTGTCGGGTTTCTACTAGATATACACCCAAGTCATTTGATTTATTTCAACATGAATATCAAATGATTGGTGCTTGTTTTATGATATCATGTATTGAAATTGGAGTTCAATTCATTTCTGTTATTGGAATGGTTGGCTGGGAAGATCAATCATGTGTATCATATGAAGCTTCTAATGAAGTTGTTAAATGTTCTTGTCGAAAGTTTGAGTCAGTTGGGTATCTTTGTTGTCATGTTTTAAAAAAAATTGAGCATCTTGATGTGAGAGCGATACATGAAAAATATATTATAGGGAGATGATCCCAATTAACTAGAAATATTGTGATGTTCGACAGATCTTCTGTTGAAGTACTTGCTGATGAAAAATCAGTTATAGCAAAACGTTACAAAGATTTAGCACGAATGGAAATAAAGTTAATTACCATAGCTTGTGAGACAAATGCGGGTTATGACATTGTTTTTTCTAATTTTAGTAATTTTGCAAAAGAGTTGACTATCATAAATACATCATCGGATAGATTTAATGGTCGTGATAGTTCAGACAGAGTTTTAAGAAAGACTTCTTTTAAAAAGAAACCAAACAGGAAAGAGGGAGATAGAATGAAAAGCTTTTTAGAGAAATTACTGCCGAAAGGGGACACAATTGAATAAAAAAAATCTACTGCTATAATGATGGTATGATTTTATTTTACGATGTATTTCATTTATAAGATCAGTTTTCTATTGTTAATGTGGTATCTGATAGAATTTATCTTCATATGCAGGGAATTATAGAGCAAGCTAGATCAGATTTTGATGTTGTATCTAGAAAAATAGTTTTAAATGTAATTTTTTTATCAGTATTATTTTCTATAACTGTTGTAATTGTGTTGTTTTTTTGTTGCAGGAAGACTAATCAACCAATTTGGAACTTCATCTTTGGAGGTAGACTGACATAACATTGGAAGAGGTCAAGCAGTGTAGAGAACATTGGATGGAAGTTTTTCTTTCAAATTGTAATGATTGAATTGAAGCATTTATAGGCTGTAATATTTCACAGTCCACTGCCGGTTGTAATGAATTAGGATTGAGATACCATTTCAATAAATTATAAATGTGTTGTATGTATTTGTGTTGTATGCAACTGTGAAAGTGATGACAATTGTTTTTCAAATTGTAATGACTAAATTGAAGCATTTATAGGTTGTAATATTTCATAGTCCACTATCATTTGTAATCAGAAAAAGGTAGGTGAAGGTATAAGTGAATGCTCTAATCAAAAAAATACATCATTTATGATGGAAATCAAAGAGTTCAGAAAGCTACTTGTAGCCTTTCCCAGTAGGAATCCAAGATCTCTCAAAATATAAAAAAAAATATGTTTCATCCATAAATCCAAAATAAAATTAAAAATATGAACATATTTGGACAAAGAAATTTTTTGAGAAAATATCCATGATAATCTTTGATAAAAAAGGAGGATCACAAAAGAATATTTGGTAAAAAACTCAATATAGTCTTGAAAAAGATCATAAACACAATCCTATACAACTATAAAATTTCTACCAAAGAAGAAGTTTTCAGGGAAAATATCAGTGTAGTGGTGTTATTTGTGAAAAAGTATACAATTTCTAGTATATTATGTCTCTTCTTTGTCTAAGGAGAGAGTATACATCAAGGGGAAGACAAAAACATCAAGTGAAGAACAATTTTTGGCCACAAAATCCTGAAAAGAACTTTGAGATGATTTTTTTTAATATCTCCAAGAAGCTTCTGGGAGATGAGGTAAAGATCAATATATATCAGATGAATGTGTTTTATTTATACCAAAAAAATTTAATCATCATTATAAAAACAGAAAAATGAAGAATCAAGATTAGTAGGATAATATTATAGAAGTTTGTTTTAAAGGATTTAAAATAGAGAGAGACAAGATCAAACTGTTACATGAGCATTCAAGATGAAAATAACTTATCGAATAAAATATTTTTCCATCATGGATAATGGAAACTAAGGAATTTGATCAAGGAAGAGGCTATGAGAAATAGTTCCATCATGAAAGAGGACACTACCAAGTTAAATTTTGGATTGGTCACACATATCCTTATGGTTTGGTTGCTCCCTATGTTCCAAAGGTAGTTCAATGTATAAACCATTGTAATTACCAACACCAAATATAAACCATAATAATTACCAACACTAATTATAAACCATTTCAATTACCAACACCAAATATAAACCATTGCAATTACCAACACTAAATATAAACCATTGCAATTACCAACACCAAATATAAACCATTTCAATTACCAACACCAAATATAAACCGTTTCAATTACCAACACCAATTATAAACCATTGCAATTACCAACACCAAATATAAACCATTGCAATTACCAAAACCAATTATAAATCATTGTAATTACCAACATCAATTATAAAACCAAAACCAAATAATGAAATATTGATACCAATAAAATCAAACCACCATTAAAGTGGGTTGTATAACTGTTTAAAACCCTAACAAGAATCAAATATAGTTTCTAGTAATATCCATTAAAGTGGTTTGTATAAATATTTAAAAACCTATGAACAATTTTAATTCCAATCTGATGTCAGATCCATTTAACATGACTATATAACTTGTTATGTTGATTTTGGTGGCATTGTTTTCAGAAGGAAACTCCTAATTCTATATGATGTTTCACACCAACTGTATGTAGGGTATGTAAGGAAATAATGTTCCATATATAGGCACAGTTCATCAACTTCGTCTTGTGATAGATTCTTGTTATACCCTTGATCCATTGTCAGCTTATCTATGAGATGACAAACAATTATCCTGCAGTCCAACGTTGCATCCCCCTACTGAGGAGTATCTTCCACTACGAATGGAAGCATGAGACCAGACTTCTCAAAGTATTTGAGGCTCTATTGTTTGATGATTTCTTCTATAAAATTTTTCTACAAGTTGTAGAAATTTTATTCAGTCAGTTGGTTTATTTAAAAGTGCATTTGATGTTGAAGAGGATAACATTTACCATTTGTAAAGCATGCATCTAATAACAATCAGTTGTAACAACACCCTTCCGAGGTTTCATGGAGTTATAATGGCTAAAATATATTTTTTCAATATCAAACATGACCAATTTTCAATGCATATTTGATGTGTTGATGGGGATGAACACTTTTCCATTCAACTGCATTGCTTCATTTATCAGTTTCTCTAACAAACACTCTATCAAATTTTTGTTTTCCCAGATATTATGCCCTATAAAAATAAATAAAGTTAAACAAAATAATAATTAATATATTTATAACTTCACAAACATAGATAACATTACACACACAATGACAACACTTGTAATCATAGTTGATTTATCTAGGAAAATTCCAGTCATTTTCCCTATTTCACACTTATTTTTTATAATCTGAGCATTATCACCTATAACCTGATATCAATAAAAAAATAATGGAGGATGTTACACTAATTGAATATTAGTTTATAGTAAGCTTTGTTAAGTTAAATACTCACCCTGCTACTTGTCTCACTTTTGTTGAAAAGTGATAAAATGTTATCTAATGCAACTGAATACAAACAGTTCTTAGCTTCCCAAACATATTTACTAAATTATAATAATAATAAATTATAAGAAAACATATAATGTTTAGGGTAATTTAATAGAAATCATTTAAATTAAGGGAAGACATACCAAGCTGGTTCCATCTGTAGAATCGTCTCCAGCTGCTCGTAGTCTTTTTTTGTAGATGTTTACTCTACCTAACCCATTTAGGTATAACTAGAAGCCCTGTAATAGCTTTTTTTGTTCTATTTTTTTTAAACACTACCTACCTCAATGGTTTTTTTCCAATTGAGTTGGTTTTAACTGAGTTTGTTATTCTACTGTTTTTGTTTGGCGTGCAACTATTCTTCTTGTATTTCCAGTTTCATAAAGATATGTGAATCCAATTTATTCTATTTTCTAGATCTTGACTTTACATTTCTAATCATTGATATAGTTTGGTGAATTTCAGTTTATGTATGTTCTATTTAGTTTTTTTGAGGTAGAGGTGTGGTTTTTGCAGAACCTTCTTGCACTTGATCTACAGCCTCCCGAATCTCAGTTTCCTTGGTTTCTTGTTTCTTGTTTTCCTATGTTAGGGAAGAGGTTATTTCCAATTATTCTATTTTGGGGAGAGATGTGGTTTTTTCATCAGGATCCTCCTGCATCAGAGCTTATTTGTACCCACTTTCTGGGCTTCATCCTTTACAAAATGACTCATTTTGTCGCAAGAAATGATACCTTCTCTTCTTCTTCCCTTTCTTTTGGAATTCCCACTTACCAACAGCTTCAGTCTTTTAATTTTTTCTGCTTGTTTTCTAACTGTTTCTTCCATTTTATGTAGTTTTTTTTCAGGGATGAATTTTCTTTTTCAAGAACTGTTATTTTATCGGCCTTCGGTTCCACCTTTTTCTACTAGCCAACAACTACTTCCTTAATCATTGTTGGATCCTCATCAATTTCTTCTTCTTTTTGTATCTATAATATTTTTTTGACATACTCGTGGTTTAGAAACCAATTAAATTTATAATGTAATTGTTACACTTACCTCTCTAGCTATAACTTGATGAATCTTCATTTTTTTACAACAATTTCAAAATCTGATAGGCTCCACTTTGTGAATGGTGGATTGGCTACTTGTTCATTTCCTTGAACTATTCCACTTTCCTCAAAGTACCAATACTACAATAACAACAAGACTATGAAGAGTACATTATACATTGAATTGAAAATAAATATTAATCCTTACCAATAATGCGATAATTACCCTCTTAATCTTTGCATGATGGTTGTTAAATTATTTAATTGATCTCATAAACTTTTTGTGGATTGCATGAGACCACCTTAGTGTTCTCATGTCTCTCTCAGTATCCACATAATTGATAAAACCCCATCTCATGTAAGAACATGTAGTAGGGAAAAAATAGTCGTACATGTGTATAAACAAAGTAGTGATGTTGTTTCAATATGATCAACTTCTTCATTTCCCTTTACTGCTTCCAAAATAGATGATTTTATTTCCTTTTGTGTCAACGAATTTACACCTGTTTGAAATCTCCTTACATACAATGATTCCTTGGTTGGTTTGAATGCGTACGAGTTGTCCATTTCTGTTTGACCTTCTATTATTCCAAAGATCCTTTGTACATCAACTTCAGAGAAACTTCATTCCATTCCACTGAATCGGAAAGCACTTGTTGATGGAACGTAGTTATCCAATCCATAAAAAAGAGAATTATTGAAATTTTTACTCCAATGATGATATATTATTGGATATGAATGCTTGGAACGCATTCCAAAAAGGAGTATTGCACAAAGAATTTTTATTTCCTTCTTTTAGTTTTTGTTTGATTTATTGTAAAACTCTTTGTAAAGAGGTCAAATTGGACCTAAGATACACACTTGAAAATTGAAAGTAAGACATTTCCTTGGAATAAAAAAACTTATAATAGGACTAGAAAGAATAGAATAATTCCATACTCAATCATATAAAAAATTCACTATAATTTGGGGGCATCCACAAAATTACAGTAAGAAGGTAAAATAAGTCTAACTTTCAGTGGATGTTCCACTGGAACTCCCATTGGAACTTCCAGTGGTATAAAATGGAACAAATTTCACTTATGAATCATGTAATATTTCACTAAGTTTTTTTTGGATTAAAAAAATTACACTATAGCTTTGGAGGGTTGAATATGAGTGGAAGTTTCACTAGAACTGTCAGTCGAAGTTCAGTGGAAGTTCCACTGGAAGTTAAACTAGGATAACACTTAGATTTTTTACTTAAGGTAGATTGAACTCTAATTTGGTAGAATAGATTCAAGTGAAAGTTCCAGTGGAACCTCCAGTGAAATTTCTAGTGGTATAAAACGACACAAAATTCACTTATGATTCATGTAATATTTCACTTCAAATATTTCACTAGAATTTCCAGTAGGAAAAACACTTTGATTTTTTTACTTAAGGTAGTTTTGCACTGCAATTTAGTAGAATAGATTAGTGGAAGTTCCAATAGAACCTCCATTGGAAGTTCCTGCAGTATAAAACGACACAAAATTCACTTATGAATAATGTAATATTTCACTAAAAATATATTTTTTGGGAATTACACAAATTACACTATAGGTTTGTAAGGTTTAATATGACTACAAGTTCCACTGGAACCTGCAGTGGAACTTCTAGTGGAAGCCACTAGAAGTTCCACTAGAGGTTCCAATGGAAGTGCCACTAAAACTTCCAGTGGAACTTCCAATTGGAGTTCCAATGTAACTTCCATGAACCTCCATTGGAAAGTGGAGGTTTTGGTGGAGGTTCCACTGGAACCTCTAGTGGAAAATGACACAAAATTCACTTATGAATCATGTAATATTTCACTACAAATATTTTTTTGGGGATTCCACAAATTAAACTATAGGTTTGGAAGGTTGAATAGGACTGCAAATTCCACTGGAACCTGCAGTGGAACTTCCAATTATAGTTCCAATGTAACTTCCACGAACCTCCATTGGAAAGTGGAGGTTTTGGTGGAGGTTCCATTGTAACCTCCAGTGGAACCTACAATGGAAGTTCTAGTGGAACCTATAGTGGAACCTCATGAGACATTTCACTGAAACCTCCAGTTGAAGTTTGAGTGGAACCTTCAGTGGGGAACAATAGAACAATCCCTCCAAACCTGAAAACATTACAAAATAGGGAAATTTCAGTGGAAGCTTCAGTAGAACTCCCAATGGTACTTTCATGATTACAATTGAAAAATACTATCTTTTTTCTTCTATTCACACTATTTCAGTGACTTCAAAATGGGGAAATTGAAGTTTTTGAATTTGAAAATGATATACATACAACATTTACATAAAACTATTCATAAGAAAAAAAATATTAAATAAATAATTGTAACAAAAAAAATTAAATACATATTTTTGAGTATATATTTCAGAAAAAATAACTAAGCAACGCCACCTTTTTCAACCACTACTACCTATTTTGTACAAAAACAAGACTATAGAAGACTGAGATGAAGCACCAACAGAGTCAAGCAGTTATCAGAGAAGAAAAATTATTCATTTGCATTGTATGAGACTTGAGGACAATGCGATACTTCCTTTGGTGGAGTATTCGCCGCCGCTGTAGTCATTGGATTCCCCAAAGTTATTTCCAGAGTAGCTAACTTTGTTGTTGTCACTGTAGTGCTGAATTTGTGGGTTTCACCACACTCGTCACAACTGAAGGGATCCAAAGTTGATCCATATCACAAAATGCAAGGGCAAAACCTTCGACTAATTCAAATTAAAGGAATGACGTGAAGAAATTATCTGACGACGAGAAATAGAATAGGACACATTTCATCATCCAAAGGTTGTACAGGATATTCCAATTAAAGGGTTAACCTGATATGATGTCGGTCCCTAATGCCTGGGAATTTAACATTTGTGTGAATAAATAATGGAACACCCAAACAATAAATTATTTAATTTTCCAAAAAAAAAATTGAACTCATCCTCTAAATCAACCCTATTATATTTTAAAATATGTTTAATAATCCGAAAATGTTTAAATCCATGTTTATAAATTAAAATTTTAAAAATATATATATATAAATATAAAATAAATGGATATCAAATTTGAAACTTCTTTTATAATTAAATTATTGAATGACTTAATAATAATTAATTTAATCTGATTCTAATTTAGAATTCATTGATAATTTTAATATGAAATCAAAATAAATAGATAGATTTTAAAATATGAAAATTATTTAAAAATATTTTCATTAATAAATTAATTTTAATTAATTTAATCAAGTTTTGAATTTAGTGTCACTGCGCTATAAAAAAAATCCATCAAGCGATACTTTAACCCTACTTGACCAAGTTGTGTAATGTTAGGCATCCAGGAAATGGGCATCTTTTGTCAACCCTACCTGAAGGCTTGCACAAGTGAAATAAATCGAGCAACTAATAAATTTGAAATGTGACTTTGAACTTGTTTAATTTTGTAAATTATGAATCTATTTACAATTCATTTCTTATTAAAATATATTATATAAAAAAATTTATTATATTTTGAAATATTATTTTAAATTTTTGAGTTCATTTAAATATTTGATTATAAATTTAATTTTTTTAAGAAATGTAGATAATTTTAGTATGCGCCAAATTCAAATTAAATAAATATATTTCACAATTTTATTATCGTGAAAAAATATATAAGTAATGAATTAATGACTATTATTTATATCAAATTTGAGTATGGTGTACCTTAAAAAAAATAAAAAAAATTGTGTACATTATGTTTATATTTTTAATAAATAAAAAATGATAGTGCATAATATGGATTTTTACATCATTTTTTTTATTTTTAATGTCTATTATTAAGAAACATTAATGGTAATAACCTTGAAAATATATTTTTAACATTGGTTATAAATAATAGATATTAAAACCAATATATCACATTGGTTATTTAAAAACCAATGTAAAACTATAGAAAATATTGTAATTGTTATAGGTTTTTCACGTTGGTTTTCTTTAATAACTGACATAGCAAAAAAGATCTCACGTCGATTATAAAACCAATTGATGTGATTGGAAGATGCTTTTTAGAAAATAATTTAATTGAATTTCCACGTCGATTATTTTAATAACCGGAAACGAAAATACTTTAATGTGTTAGTTATTATGATCACCAACGTAATAATTTTTGTGAGATTAAATGCCCTAGACCCAACTCAAAAATTGAACTTTTCAATTACCATGTCATGCATACAGTGTGAGATATGCATAATTACCATGTAATGCATATGATGTAAGATATGCATGATTCATACTTATCATGATATTAACATAATATCTATAGATATCATATATGATAATGTTCTTAGATTACATATCATATTAGCATCAAAACTTCTCCTCATTAAGTCTGTAGTCGATGATCTCAAGTGTTGGAGATCATGAGGACTAACTCGCTACCACATGTTTTGGGTGTCATTTGATGTTCCTATTTAAGAGCATGTGTATCAGTATCTTGACTTAATATCATTATCAATATATATCATTAAATCGTGTGCTTTGATGCATGATGAAAACCATGACAATTTATGTTTGTAGTGAGGTGGCTTGCATCACATGTGTCATTAGTGGTATGACATTGATTGAATAATTTAGACATGATTTGTCTCTTTTGAGTATTGAAATAAGATTTTTATAGAAATTTGACTTTGACAATGGTGCATTGATTATTGAGGGAGGAAAGCCCTGAAATATATGATCACTTAGTAAAGACAAACAAGCTTGATTTTAATAACATTATTTTATTATTTAAAAGTGAAGTGCAAAGGGAAGAAGTGAAAAGAGTGGAAATAGAAAAGAAATACGCAATAAAGGGTGCAAAGGATTTATATGCCTTTGAGGACATTGGTCCTATGCACATGACAAGAACATCACCCTATATATTTTTTTTTATGAAAACACAAAACAAACAAGCTACAAACAAAGACAATACAGTGAGAAAATAAACAAGATAATATAAACTAACTGAAGATAAAGTTCTGGTAGCTCCAGGACTCATGAGGAACTAGAGACAAGGATGTGACATCTACTATCATCTTGTATGAACACACATGACACACACAAAAACAAGAGACTTACAACCTCAAGCCTACATTGTAACACCCCAAAATTCAAGTTTAAAATAATAATAAACTCGATAGTTTTCTTTACACATAACACCAAGCTTTATGTGAAATTTGATATACTATAAAAATATTATAGTAGCAAGAGGATATCTATCCCATGGGAAAGTTCTTTCAACCTCATAGGGACAACTTATCACTCCTTCGGAGGAGGAATCACTCCCACGGTTCTCTCTATCAATTTTTTCTATATTTTCTATACAGGGTTTCCTCTAGGGCGATTTCTCTTGATTCCATGAGCCAAATGACTTGGAAACATAGGAAGAAGTACAAAAGTAATATAGAGAACATGAAATATAAAATCTATAGTAGAAAAATGAAACACAGTGAGTCAGAGGATAATGTTTTATTAGGATCTTAGAATCATTTAAGAGTGTTTAAGGGTGGATTGATTTTTGATCTTTTAAAGTCAGAGGCTAACATGGACTTGTTCCACCTAACACCATGAAACTCTTATGCTGGAACTATCATGAGCTTGGAAACCCATGAACAATTTGTATGATCTGTTTATAGATCTCCAAGCATATCCTCGGTGTGGTGTTTCAGTCTGAGACAATGTTAGCGAGCAAGGACATGAGAGGGACTACTTCTAAAATAGGTTTTCAGAACTACATTCATGTTGGATGTTTGAGTCATGAAGGTGGACTTTGCATCATATGGAAGGAGGATTTTGAGGTTTATATGGATAATTTCTCCAAAAACCACATTATTATCTTCATTTTTTATCCTTGGGAACTTGTATAGCACTTTATTGGATTTTATGGGTGGTCAGGGTTGGGCGACAAGTGGAAGTCTTGGGATCTTATTAAGAACCTTAGGAATGATTAACAAGGTCCTATTATTTTTTTTGGGTATTTTAATGAAATAATCTTTCATAAAGACAAGAAGGGTAGTGCCTTTCATAACTCCTCTACAATGCTTCAATTTTAGGATTATCTACTCCACACTGGTCTATCGGATCTGAGATTTTATTGGGGTCCTTTTATGTGGTATCATGACTCTAACCTGGCTTCAAGAATTTATGAGTGGCTCTATAGATTTATGGCTTCAAATGAGTGGACCTCACCATTTTAGAGGTTTGAGGTTTCTCATCTCCCACAGTTTCTTCAAATCATTATCTTGTATTTCTCAAAACTCAAGTGATCTCCCACTCTAGCCGACCCGAGTGTGGTTTCATATTTGAGAGTCTTTGTCTTCATAACGAAAGTTGTTGGGGGGTTTTTGAATCTGTTTGCTAATCCTATCAAGTGATGTTTGGATGATTGTTATGGATTCCTGTTAATCCACCCTCTCTCATGAATTCTTGGAATCTATTGAAGAAGAGTTCTATCTGAAAGATAGACCCTACGTTGTAGATCTTACTTCACATCGTATAATGTGTTATTTTTTAGAAGACTATGCTGCATTATATTCAGTTACGCCATAGAGAATATGTTGGGGAGTAACTTCAAATATCTTCCACGTCGTAGTCACCCTGGTTACTCTGCAATGATGTTTGGAAGGATGCAAAAAATATGTCCAAGCTCACTCAAGGCTAGAACCCGAGAAGACTTCAGACAAGCTGGTGGTTGAGCTCATGCACCATTTAGCTGAGCAGGATAGTAGGGGGTGTATAGGAGCACTCATGCATGAATGCACGAGTGCATGTGAATACATTCCATATTATAGGTGAATCTGTGAGGCAGTTCTTAGCCTATGTGGGGAAACATAAGAGGTGGAAATCATCAACACCAATTTGACTTGATTGAGTGACCAAGGGAGTCATTTTACTATATGTTGCTATAATTTAGGCAAAATTTCTGATGTGAGACTTTGAGTTATTTGACCACGTCGCAATTAGGTGGACCATGACGTATGACCCTTTTAGAGGAGTTGTGATGAGTCTCGGTGCCAGTATAAATTTCAAAGTGTCCACAACATAGAGAGATGGATACACCGCAGTACCTTTGGAAGATGAGATTTCTATGCCATAGCTACACCTTTCATCGTGGAGGGTCCAGATTTAACAAAATCAAGGATATTGGGGATCTATAACTCCTACAGGTGGCCACACCATAGTATAAGTGGCTACACTACAACATGTTTGGTGAATCAAGGAATTAAAATAAGATCATATAGGAGAATGTGGACTAATGTAAGAGTTAATGTGTGAGTTTTATGGACCTAGACAACTATAGAGGTCCACACTGTAGTATACTATACCACTCCATAGTGAAGTCTGAGTAAATAAAGGTTGAATTGTAGTGAAGGTGATAATTTCTTAATTTATTCAAAAAAGATAAATTATACTCCATAGAACATCATACCATGCTACAGGCAGACAGTTTCAGTCAACTGGCAGTTTCAGCTAGAAACTTAAAGATGGAGTTATTGCTTGGATCTCCAAGGTGTCTAATTTGGATTTAGTAACACTTTATGATCCCACTAGTCATATAAGAAACTTAGAATAATCTTGGAACATGGAAGTTTAATCCTAACCATTGGATTGAAATGAAAAGAGAAGAGAGGCTCTAAAAGAACAGAGCCTCAGGGGAGAATAGACAAGACATTTGCTGGAGAAGGAAGAGAAAAGAAAAAGGAAGAATTTATAGGAGTATCATCTCACTAGAAAATAATCTTAAGGTGCATAAGATACATATAGTGTTAGGTGCATTATCCAAGTCTTAATCTTATAAAGAAGATCAAGAAGGTGAAAAATGGAACAGTGAGTTCATCTCTTTGTCAAGAGGCAAACAGGTTTCTCATCTTCTTTAAAAAGTGGGTTTGGAGGGTTAGTGAGACTGCTCCATTGTGTGAACCAAATTAAGTAGTGCGCTATATTGTTTTTGGTTCAACTAAACATCATCTATCGCATGCTCCTTGTACTATCCTAGTTAGGGTGAACCAAGTAAAATTCTTTGTGTTCCACTTATTGCTTTCATCGTTTTTCAAGAGAAAGGGGGAAAAAGAAGTGTTACTCATATCGAGAGAACAAGATCGTGATCAATGGATTCAAGGGTTAAATTATTTGTGTTCCATTTATTATACATGAGGTTAAAGAACTTTCAAAGGAAGATAGACCTAAGGTGAGGAATTTTCATCTCACTTTTATTTTTATGGGACACATGCCATATTCACCACTTGTTTATTTTGAGTGGTGTATATACTTCCCATTAATTTCTTTTATGATACATATTATGAATTTTATAGGGATTTACATATACATTTATGTTTATTTCCTTCATAGGGTTATGATTTAAAGGTTACCAAAGCAGTAGAGTTTTATTTCACAATCTCATCATTATTCATGATTGTTTATGTTTAAATATTCAATGAAGAATATTTATCTTCCATGTCCATGTTTTATAAAAAAATAAAAAATGTTTTTAATATTATCATACAATTGTTTAAATTCATTTTTACCCATGTTTTACTTTTTAAAAAATGTTTTGAAACGAATATCTTTGTGGTTTTCCAAACGAGGTACTGTGTAACATTTTTGAAAAAAAATACAAAAGGAATGTTTTTTTAACTTATACAACATGAGTGGATTTTCCTTCATTCATAATTCCTAAATTTTTTGAAGCTTACTTTATAAGTTTACAAGTTTATTTTCAAGTAAAATGCTTTCATTTATAAGTGTGTAGCCTTTTTAAAAAAAGTGATTTTAAAATGGAAAATTTGTTTTTCTCAACAATTATTCCAAGTGATCATTCAAAGTCATTTTCCATCTAAGATGGAAACCTTTTATGTTACTTAAGATTTATTGGGGATATGATCCAATAATACCATCCTTATTTTTTTCTGGATGGTTTATGTTTATGATGAAAAGATGAAAGGTTTATGAAACCTATTTCTTTTCCATGGGTTATGCTAAGTTGAAATGTTTATAAAACCCATTTCTTTTCATGGTTTCTAATTTTATGAATGTTTTATAATCTAGTGTCACACACACACAGATATATATATATATATATATATGCTTTTTATTATGTTATGGTGGTTACATTATAACCAAATATGGTGGTTACGTTATAATCAATGATGGGTGGGACCTATATCTCTCTTCAATACATTGGGTAAAAAATGATATCCCATGAGATAAATAAGACTGGAATGGAGACTGAACCTAGTTCAATAAGGGAGATTGTATACTATGATAGTATTAGGAGTTAATATTGATTACTATGATGGTTTGGGGAGTGAACTCATTCCACTATAATAGTCTTGGGATTGAACCTTGACTACTGTGATGGTTTGGGAAGTTAACTCATTATACTATGATAGTCTTGAGAGTGAACCTTGAATACTATGATGGTTTGGGGAGTGAACTCATTCCACTATGATAGTCTTGTAAAAGATCCATGACTACTAAGAAAATTATTCTTTTGTGCTTATGTGTATGCCACAATTCCATGTCTTATATCAATGTTATTTTATCATGGATCATGCTCCTTTATGATTCATGTATTATGAACTGCCAAAATTTATTCCATGACTCAAGATTATAATCTTTGATATGCAAGGTATAATTTTGAAATGTTATGTTTATGTTATCTTTCTCTTATGATCATGTTATACTTATGTAATAATTGATCTTCCTTGGTTACCCTTACTGAGCATTTGAGCCCACCCTTTTATTATTTTTTTGTTCCCTAGGCTGGGAAGAATGGTTCCTTTCCCTAGGTTATGAATAATGGTTTTAAGTAGGGTACATCTAAGAATTGTGTTATAAGTGAATAAAATTTGGGAGATAATATAATTATTTTTTGATATAGTTTATTTTTCTAATATATGTAAGAGTTTGTCCTAATTCACTATAACTCTAAACCTAAAAGTTATTTCAGATTGAAAGTAATACAATATTTCCTTTGATTTTTATAAATTTTGAATGGTTGAAATTGGGTCATGTTTATGGGTATCAAAGACAGAAATGTAAAGATTATGTTTTTAACACCAGATCTAGGAGTGCAGGTCTCAAAATGTTGCAATAGTTTTACCAGTACTAGAAAGGGATATTCCAGAGCACGTGTCAACCATCAATAAGAAATATCAAAATAATATAAGAGTTATGAAAACAAATTGTAATTGGAAATAAACAAATTTGGAAGAATGAATATGTAAATGTGGTAAACCTCATATTTTGAATGAATATATACATGCAGAGAACTAATATAAGAAGTATTTAAAAAAAATAAGTATATGTGCATGTGGAAAACCTCATTTTTAGAATTCTACTATATGAATAACTGCATAAAAATGGAAGAATGAATAACATATGAAAGCAATAATACATTGAAAAATGTCCTCACAATGAAAAAAATATAGAAAGGGGCTTGAAAGGAATACCAACAGGACAAGTTCCAAATATACGTTCTTATAAATCTTCCATTAGATGGTTAACCTTCATGTTGAACACTCTCGATAGTACTTGTAGACAATCTAATGGAAAAAAATTATATTTGTTTACTTACCTAGAAATTTCGATCCAATTTGGATTACAAGTGAATGTAACAAACAAATCTAGATATCATGTCCAGTTACAAATTTTCATTGAATCTTGGTAATTTTGAATCATATATTTTGGACCCCTGGTTAATCCATATAATCTAAAAATATTAAAGGATGAATATCATGATACTATTTCAAGTTATCAACCCCTAATGTATTTTATTTCCACATAAAACATACTATTAATATTTTATAAATCCAATATCATTATCCCAGTGTTTCTCTACATCACAACATAATATTTTTTCCCATGATATTCTTTAACTTTTACAGTCACTTGATATGAATTAAAGATTATAAAAAATGGCCATTGATCACATACTATCCCCATGTGTCATTAATTCATTAGAAGAGAAAATAGTATACACTCTTTTCTAACCAAATCAGAAAGTTTTTTTCTAACTTCCCACATGATGGCCATCAAATAAAAAAAGAATATTTTAGATTATGGGGGTTGAAAGTGCTATAAACTCAAGTACATGTGTGAAAAGATATATCCATTACAATGTTACATGTATTCCATCAAAATTCACCTAAGATAAAGATAAAGAGGAATAAGGGATCTAGTATGTTTGATGAGGCATGTGTATATAGGTTGAGGAATAGAATAAAATGATTATGGATTTCATTCTTCATTCATTGGTAATATTAGTTCCATTTATTTTACTGTATATTTTTATTATTTACATGTGTTTATTATTCTTCACTTTTCTATTTTCATCACTGTGATCTTGAATCTCCATGATAGTGGAAAACTAACCAAAGAGTTCTCCCATGGGAAGAATCCATTGATGATCCAAAGACCCCAAAGACACATATTTTATTATTTCTTCTCCACTCCAAGTTCTTTCAAGGATGATCTGTGGTGGGTATTAGTGATAGTGTCCCCAAAATAGTTACATTTTGTGGACCGTCTTATATTGTAGTAATTATTTACACTACCTTCATTAGATTATTAAGGAATATTATGGATCCATAGTGATTGAATAATTAAGGGGTGTGATCATATACCTAGGAGGTGAGATAGATCATGCCCTCAATTGGGGTGCTTCCTAACCACAGAGGAGGTTAATGTGAAGTGATCTTGATGTTTTTTTAGTACAATATAAATTCAAAACATTAAAGCAATGAAGGATGATTACAAAAATGGTGGAGTTTGGTCATTGAGTAAGACATAGACTATCAAAAGAGACAATGATGGTTCACATCGGTAAATTATCCTAAGAGTATCAACTTTCATCCTAAATTATTTTTTCTACCTTCTACATGTCATTTAATTTTCTCTTTATTCTACACATAAACACACAAAAAGTACCCCACTAGTTTTTCATGCTTTCAAATATTTAAAGGAAAAAAACAAAACAATAATGAATAGAGCATTGAGTTTAGTATCTAGTCTCCTTGTAGACAAACCCATGGTCAGCCCACTGCCTGTACTCATAGGGAATTTGAATTAATTTGAATGTATTCCTGATATCCCCTAACAGTTAGTTATGTTTGATTTTTTCATCATTGATGGTGAGTTCTTGATTATAAGATTAGTTTTTTCTATGTGATCTATTTTATCTTTGATTAGTTTAAAAATAAATCAAATAAAACTTGATTTTGTTTCACCCTCTTGTTTTAGTGAAACTATTAAATTATTTTTCAATAAAGTAAGGATGATTCATAGTACTCATTATGATGAGGATGTTTTAAAACCGATCATTGAGGACCTCAAAGAAGATCTTGAACAACAGTGTTTGGAATCATAAGCAAAATAACATGTTGAGTTATACCATTAATTCCGAAAATTTCATACAGATGAGTTGGAGGAATAATGTGAGTGGAAAAAGAAATAAAAAACCACAAAACCATTGATGAAGTCATTCAAGAGGTTGAGAAGCAACTAGAATACCCTTCATTAATAGATAATATTGATTTTCTAGAGAAAGATGATGATGATGAATATGATGCAACTGAGAAAAATTATAGGAGAACCAAAGTTTTTGGTTGAGTATTTATGTGAATATTGGTCAGAAAATCCATGGATAGTGTTGTCGTATGATCCTCTCGTATTTAAAAATAATGATTCAATACAATTCCTCTGTCTCCTATATGATGGAGATGAAACCACAGTGGATGGGTTTCACTTTAAATAAATGATTAAATATTTATGACTTTCAATCATCCTAAGTGGTGTCCCAAAGGCATTTCATTAACAATAAGAGCTCCAAGATGGCATATAAGAGGGAGATGATCAAAATTTTAACTCATTTAAATTTGAATTTATTTATTTTGAATTAAATTTTGATCCTCCTTATTTAAAACTTGTAGATTCAATGACACTTAAACTTTCAATTGATGAGTTTGATGAGGACGTTATGAAAGAGATAACCATATTTTATGAAACAAGAAAAGAGTTAGTTCTGTTACCTACTGAATGAGGTAAGGAAAATGTGGATACATTAACCCATCAAGATAATTTCAATAAGGAGTTAATTCTATTGCCTAATTAATGAGGTAAGTAAAATGTGGATACCTTAATCCATCATGATAATTTCAATGAGGCCCCCTATATGCTTAATAAGAGTGATTGACTTGAAGATTTTTGAGGGAAATGATATGTTGTTTTGATATGAAATGTCATCCCAATGTAATACATTTGGTAGGAGTCACATTTGAAATTGAGACAAGAGAGGGAAATCTAGTAGTATGTGTTCCACCCAGTAAATTCAGTGGAAAAAAACATTAAGGATAAACATAAGCATGGTAATAATGAAAGAAGCACTTCCAATTGTTCAGAAATACATAACGAAAAGGTTATAGTAATAATGAAAAAAAGCTTGTGTGTGGATGTTGTGTCAATGTTGATATGCATTGACCACTACCATATGTTGTGGTTGTTACTACTTTTATAGGTGGGGTATTAATGGCCAGTAAAGTTATTAGAAATGCACATACCTTTGTATGTTTGTTGTTGAGAAAAAAATATTTCAGATTATTGGTGTCGAATAATTAAAAATGTAATGACCCGAATCCAGAGCCACCCAACCGATGCCCCATACCCGGTTCGCCACATGACCTCAAGTGCATTTCTCTAAATTCCAGAGGCTTCCGACTAGCAGCAATGGCCTTGGTGAGTCATTGGGGAAACTATGCCCTCATTTGGTAAGGTATACAAGGGAAAGGAAATAACAGTCAATAGCGGAAGCAGTAAACAGCATAAAACAACTGAAACTAAACAGTGAAAGTAATGAATATATAGTAATCATGATAATGATGCAGTAGGTACAAGTATCTAAGGAAATCAGAAAACACAAAAACGTGCTGAAATACAACTGAAAATCAAGTACTAAAAATAAACAGCAACTCCATCAGCATCGCAAGCCTAAGATCGGTCTTATGCTCTCCAGCTCCAACCAGCAATCATGTACCTGAAGTAGAAGGGCCACAACCCCTATCCACAGCTGCAACCATATAACTTGTTTGGGCCTAAAAGCAGGACCCAAATAGGGTGTGAGACTAATCCCAGTAGGCAACCAC
Organism: Viscum album; assembly: GCA_963277665.1. Classification (NCBI taxonomy): domain Eukaryota; kingdom Viridiplantae; phylum Streptophyta; class Magnoliopsida; order Santalales; family Viscaceae; genus Viscum; species Viscum album. The sequence continues at coordinate 1,939,299,642 of OY728123.1, read as the reverse complement.
CACTAGATCTGTGCCCTATTGTTAGTGAGCAATATAGCAAATGTAAAGGAAATAAATGCAGCAGAGAAACAGGAGCACACTAAAGTAAAAAATCCCACCAATCTCCATTTACATTTATTTATTATTTAATTCAATCATTTAATTATCAACCAAGAAATCTAGAAAATAGCTCTATATTCCCAAGGCATAGCAAGTAACACAACATGTATCTCAGCAGACTACCTAAACACAAGCAGTACAAAACCCAAGCTTGTTCTTTGGCTTGGTGGACTCATCACAACCAACCAAAAAATTTAGCACTGACTCTCTGGGTGGCTCATACTGGCAGACCCCTCTAGTTAAATAATCATACAAAGGAACAGACACTCTGAGAAGCTCTCACCGTCAATTCCCCTATGGTCTTGCAATGATAGCTAAAGACTCTCTGAGGAAGCACTTACATCTAATCCCCCCTGTAGTCTCAATACGTAACTAAGGACACTCTAAGGAAGAACAAAGTCCAATTCCCACAGGTCCTGCGAATGATACTAATTTATAACTGACTCTCTAGGGAAGCCCTTGATCATTAATTCCCTCTTTTGTCTACTGCACCAGGTTCACACAGCCCTGAGCAGTCTAATCATGCGTAAATGGATGTTAGCAGCCCTTAGTAAGTTCAAAAAAATAATTGGATAATATCTACAATGCATCAAAAGCATATAGACAGTAGGCAATACATGCAATCAACTATATCAAGATAGGAAATCAATGTAACAAGGTTTGCCTCACAGGCAGCCTAAGCCAAACGGCGATAAACAGCCAAAACAAGGGAAACACCCATGGGGTGATCCTCAAACATGCTAGCAAGCAATCCTTATTCATCTAATAGTCTCAAGCACACAATCAATCTAAAATGGATAATAAATCAGGATCAAAACCCTAACTCGAGATACCTGATACATGGGTATTCGACACTTTTTCACAAAAACTCAAAGACATTCAACGTAAGGCAACAAACCACCTACCTCGATCATAGGAGATCGATATACTTGAACTTTAGCCCGTGAATCATCCTAGAACGGAGTAGATCGCTGCGATTCTATTGCAACCGACGGTGTTCGATTCAGATAACCGGTGATGGATCGGTGGCTCTGAGAAGATCTGTAGTTGTACCCCCACTCTTAGTCGAAGAAGATAGAGAAGAAGGTGTTTTGGGGGTTAAGACGCGACCCCAGTCTGTTTAACGAAAAAAAGAAAGTACACTGTGTGTACTTTTTGAGTACACGGCGTGTACTTGGATTTTCCGTACTCCGCATTAAGTGGCCTCCACATCACCCCTACATGGCCATGTGTGTGTCCATGACACGGCCAGCACACGGCCTCGAGCAGCAATTAAGTACATGGCGTGTACTTATAATGTACACGGCGTGTACTTAGAAAATTTCCAGATTCTCCTCTTTTTCCCAAAAACGACGAGAAAAAGAAAAACATACCTGAAAAGAAGGTTCGGGTTCTTACAAACTTCCCCCCTTAAAGAAATTCATCCCCGAATTTCCCTAACAAGGTGGCGAAGAAGAAACCTCGAACAACTCTGGCCACTGTGATCGCATATCGGCCTCCCTCTCCCAAGTCTCATCTTTTACACAGTCGTACTGTCATAGCACCCATACCAGAGGAACAGAACAACCACGGAGTACCTTTGCACTACAATAAACAATCCTGATAGGATGCTCCTTGAATGATGAATCCTGCTCCATCTCAACCTCCTCGGGTTGAAAAACGTGATACGGGTTTGAGAAATAGCGTCGAAGCTGAGAAACATGGAAGACGTCGTGCATAGCCTAGTACCTCTGAGGTAACTGCAACCTATAAGAAACTGGACCGACTCTCTCCAGAATCTCAAACGGCCAGATGTATCTTGGTGAAAGCTTGCCCTATCTCCTGATCCTCTTGTGTCCCAACCTTGGGGTAACTCGTAGGAAAACCTGATCTTCGACCTTGAACTCCAAAGGTCGTCTCTGCTGATCAGCATAATATTTCTGCCGAGACTGTGTAGTATCCATCCTTTTCCGAATCAAATCCACCTGTTCTGTGGTCTCCTGAACAAGACGAGGTCCCAACATAGCTGCCTCTCCTGCCTCCAGACAATATAAGGGTGATCGGCACGACCTACCGTATAAAGCCTTGTAAGGTGCCATCTGAATAGTTGCTTGAAAACTATTATTGTAGGCGAACTCCACTAGAGGTATATGTCTCTCCCAAGATCCTCCAAAATCAAGGATGCATGTTCATAGCATGTCTTCTAGCATCTGAATCGTGCGCTATGACTGGCCATCTGTTTGGGGATGGTAAGTTGTACTCAGAATTATCTGTGTACCCAAAGCCCTCTATAGCCCTTGCCAAAAATGCAACATGAAGAGAGAATCCCTATATTAAATGATAGTACTCAGAACCCCATGCAAGCGTACAATCTCACGGATGTACAACCATCCAAGCTCATCAACACCGAAGGTCTCCTTAATCATCAAGAAGTGAGGAACCTTCATGATCCTATCAATGGAAACCCATACTGCGTCATTCCCTCGAGGCGATTTCGATAACCCTGTCACTAAGTCCATCGCAACATCATTTCACTTCCACTAGGGAATGGGTAGCTGCTGTAAAATCCCTACTGGTCACTGGTGCTTCGCCTTCACCTGCTGACAGGTGGAACACCTCATGACAAAATCAGCAACATCTCTCTTTATACATATCCACCAATACTGGCGGTGTAGGTCACGATACATCTTGGTGACGCCAGGATGAACTGGCCAAACTGAGGAATGAAAGTCCCGCATCATCTCCTCGCATATATCTGCTAGCACACATACGCGTCCCTGAAAATACAAGATCTCACCCTCGCCTATGGTCCATCTGGGAAGAGAGTCCTCTCCTGACACGCTTTCCCGTAGGACTAGGCCTTCAGAATCTGATAGTTGCCTCATTAAAACTCGGTCAATAAGGGTAGAGGTAACAGCTACAAAAGAAATAAAAGTTTGACCCTTCTGTTGTGCACCTCCAAATGCATTTCAGAGAACAAAGCCATAAACTACCACTCGCTACTGGCCTCCTAAACTACCTGTAACTGCGTCCTCCTACTCAGTGTGTCTGCCACAGCATTGCCTTTCCCAGGCGTGTAAGCAAGATCGAAATCAAAATACTGTAGGTACTCAACCCACTTCCACTATCTCAGATTCAAGTCATGCTGCATGAAGATATACTTGAGGCTCTTGTGGTCAGTATATACCACAAAATGCTCTCCCAGAAGATAATGTCTCCAACCACGCAAAGCATGGACAACTACAGCCAACTCCAGGTTGTGCGTAGGATAGTTCCTCTCATGTGGCCTCAACTGCCGAGATCCATATGCAATAACACGATCCTCCTGCATAAGCACTGCTCCAAGACCGATGTCAGATGCATCACAGAAAACTGTATAACTCTTGCCCGACTCCAGAAAAACTAGGATCAGTGTAGAATTCAATCTCCCCTTCAGCACCTGAAAGGTTGTATCATAGGCTGCTGACCAAACATACTTCACCCCCTTCTTAGTCAATCCCATCAACAGCGCTGCTAAGTGTGAGAAGTCCTGTATAAACCGCCTGTAGTAACCAGTCAGCCCTAAGAAACTTTGTACCTTGAAGACATTTTTTACTTGCTCCTAGGTAACTACTACTCTCACCTTCTCTGGGTCTACTGATACTCCTGTCTCTGAGATGACATGACCCAAGAAGTGAATCTTGTCCATACAAAAGTGGCACTTTGAGATCTTAGCATATAACTGATTCTCCCTCAGTGTACTCAAAAAGATCTCAAGATGGGTAGCATGGTCATGTCGAGTGTGAGAGTACACCAAGATATCTTCCATGAAAACCACCACGAAATAATCCAAGTAAGGATGAAAAAATCTGTTCATTAGTTCCATGAAAACTACAGGTGCGTTCGTGAGGCCGAACGGCATAACCAAATACTCATACAGACCATAACTGCTCCGGAAGGCTGTAAGAGGTATATCAGATTGTCTAACGTGCAACTGATGATAACTGAACCTCAAATCAATCTTTGAGAACACCCTGGCTCCTCGAAGATGATCAAAGAGATAATCTATTCGTGGCAATGGATATTGGTTCTTGACCGTCAACTAGTTTAGCTTCCGATAATCCACACAAATCCTAAGGGTGTCATCTTCCTTCTTCGCAAACAGGACATGCGAACCCCATGGAGAAGTACTAGGTCGGATGAAACCATTTTCCTGCAACTCCTCCAACTGCTTCTTGAGCTCATACAACTCAGGTGTAGCCATCCTATAAGGAGGAATGGATACTGATGATGCTCCTGGAACAAGCTCAATAGAAAATTCTAACTCACGCTCTGGAGGCAAACTTGAAAAGTCTTCTAGAAAGACATCTGTAAAGCGATCAACCACTAGAGGAAAATCTTGCTGAGAAGTCCCCTGATAATCCTGATACAGACTGGAAATCTAAGCTGTAATTCTGCCTAGCCCATGATTTTCTGGTCTAGCTCTGCTCGCCTGGACATCCCACTCTCCCTTATGAAGAAAAGATTCAGCCTCTGGTGATGTAAAACTCACCCTGTGGCGATAACAGTCGACGACTGCCCGGAAGGGAATGAGCCAGTCCATTCCAAGAATGACATCATAGCTTGTCATCTCTAGGACATAGAGGTCCCATAGAAAGTGATACCCAGCCACCTCTAGGGGGAACTCCTTGCACCGACGTACACTAGTCATTCTAGTCCCCAATGGCGTTTCTAGTGCCAACATGTCCTCAGAAGTATAAACAATAAGTCTAAGGCTTTCCACAGTATGCACAGAAATAAAGCTATGAGAAGCTCCCATATCGAAAAGTGCAGAGGATAAAACTGAGGCTACTAAAATTGTACCTCGAATAGCAGAAGGTCCAGGATCCTGTTCTTGATGAATCTACTCTACTACAAAAGTCTAGCCTGCACCGCAGCCCTATGTAGCAGCTTGAGATCCCTGAGCTGACCCTCCCTGAGCCTGACCACTGCATCCACGGCCTCTATCCTGGCCTGAACGACCTGAAGAACTCCAGCCCCCAGTCTGCTGCAGAACTGGTAATCCTGCTCCTGTACGTAGAGTCGAAACTGATCCTCCTTCACTAGCCGCTGGAAGGAGAACCTTGCAGAAACACTGCAGATGACCCATCTTGCCGCAATATCAGAACTCCACTGGGTCTCTCGGACACTGAGGCTTATTATACCCACTTCTTCTACACTAATAGCACACCACTTGGCTTCCAGAAGGAAGATACCATCTACTAGAAGGAATACCTAATTTCCTCAGGTCACCTCGTGTAGACTCTCGGTGGCGCTTCCTGCTGTCTATCTGAAATAAATCAGCCCTGGATGCTGAACCGCCCTGGTCTACAACTCCAGTCTCCCTCAGATTTCTCTCTATGATAAGCGCCTGGTTGACTATCATAGTAATATAAGTCAACTGAAAGACGTTCACCTGTGATCTGATGTCTGGTCTGAGGACTTCCTCAAACTTCCTCGCTAAAAACAGCTTGTCATTCACCAGAACGGGAGTGAAACGCCATAACTCTGTGAAGCGAGAGGAATACTCCATAACTATGAGAGTACCTTGCTGCAGGTTCATGAACTCTCTGGCTCTGTCATCCCTCAACGTCACCGGGTAGAAATAGTCGTAGAACGTACGCTGGAACTGGTCCCAAGCCATAACCTATTGGCGCCCGACCTGCAAAACCACATCCCACCATCTCTTGGAAGAATCTCGCAGCATATAAGTCGCGATCTTCACTCTCCTCTATAGAGGCATCTCCAGGTGCTCGAAGATAGATATCATGGCTTTTAGCCATGACTCGACAACCTGCGGTCCTCCATCCCCTGTGAACGTGGGAGGATGCTACTGCTGAAAAACACGCGTCAGCTCTACCATAGACGGGGCAGGATGCTAATATCCCTAGAAGGTCTGCAAGAATCTCATGAAACCCTCTATGAACTGAGCATCGGCACCAGTGTCTGGAATCACTGCAGGTTCCATGTCCAGAATGATAGGCGGAACTACAGGTAGTCCCTGATCTGTTGTATTAGGCGTACGGTCGCTTCCTAGTTCCTGATGGACAATGAGAGGACGTCTTGGTGTCATAGCTCTGAAAGGTCAAAAACACACCTCAGATTCAGGATTAACCAAGACAGGAAAACTGAAGTCACAAGAAGGAATAGGGGAAAGAAGTCATTCAAGTTAAGAAAAACATGACTACACGGCGTGTTCTTTCCCTACACCGTGTGTTCCCTTAGGTCATTCACATGGGCGTGTACTCCTACCTAAACTGGTCATGTAACACCCCAAATACACGGTGTGTTGTCCTAACACACGGCGTGCACTTGAATTCTCTTCCCTGCCCGAGTCCTTCTACATGGTTAAGCCACATGGATCCTCTAAGAGAAAACTACATGCCGTGTTCAAGGAAGGCACGGCGTGTACTAGACATGCCTTACCTGGCCCGTGTTGTTAGTGGCACGACCTATGTACCCAGGTTACACTACACGGCATGTTCCAGGAGGACATGGCATGTACTAAGAAGTCCTAACAAACCATGTGGTTAGCTACATGGCCGACTACACGGCTAACACTACACGGCGTGTTTCAGGTGAACACGGCGTGTAAGAGAAGGGATGACACCAACCCATGTTTTTCGTGACACGTCCAAGAACCTAGATCAAACTACACAATGTGTAAAATTCCGACATGACATGTATGTGAAAAGATAACATGACCCGTGTTATTCGTGACACGGTCGGGGTACCTATTTCATACTACACGACATGCTAAACTAGTACACGGCATGTTCCTACAAGATTTTCCAGAACCCTGTGTTTTTTCTCACACGGTCAGTGACACAGCTATAGACTACACAACGTGTATTCATAAAGTACACGTCGTGTATTCTAAGTTTTTCCAGACAGTAGCCTCAGAACTGCACCGGAGCCCAGAAAACACAGAAAGAAAACAAGTGTTAAGGTGCCAAATTCCGATCTGTGGGGGTCCATACTCCATGCGAATCAAAGATTGGAATCATAACAATACATATAACAAGTAAAGAGTATAAAAACTCACAATCCAAAATTTCCGATCCTCGAGGGCCCATAACACCTCTAAGACACGTCCATGATGAAGAAGCTCTAAACAAACGATACCTTATCAACATAGCAGGTATTATATCACAGAAGCTATCACAACAGCATGCATAGTCTATCACCAATTCTATCACAACAACATGCAATTTCTAATTCAATTTAGATGGCATGGAAAAATGCATGACATGTGATTTTCTAACAAGTGTCTATATGATGCATGAGATGGCATACCCTCATCTCATCGGGTTGCAACAAAATAGAACCACAATCATATAATAAATAACAACACAAAAAAAGTGCACCACCCAACGGTAAAATCAATTAAACTGTAACATTTTCAAAACTTGAAAATTGCAATATTCGAGGTAACTTGGCCTTTTCCCTGTACACGGGTTCTAGAACTCCAGGGCACATCTATTTACCATTTAACTATTTCATCATATCCATGTCTAATGTCGCTAAACAGTAATCCAATAGAAAAGAAAGGAAAAGAACCTCCATTTGATACCACTTTGTAACGACCCGAATCCGGAGCCACCCAACCGGTGCCCCGTACCCGGTTCGCCACATGACCTCAAGAGCATTTCCCCAAATGCTAAAGGCTGCTGACTAGCAGAGAGGGCATTGACGAGTCATTGGGTAAACTATGCCCTCATTTGGTAAGGTATACAAGGGAAAGGAAATAACAGTCAATAGCGGAAGCAGTAAACAACATACAACAACTGAAACTAAACAGCGGAAGCAATGAATATATAGTAATGATGATAATGATGCAATAGGTACAAGTATTCAAGGAAAGCAGCAAACACAACAGCGTGCTGAAATACAACTGAAAATCAAGTACTAAAAATAAACAGCAACTCCTGCAGCATCACAAGTCTAAGCTCGGTCCTATGCTCTCCAGCTCCAACCAGCAATCAAGTACCTGAAGTAGAAGGGCCACAATCCCTATCCACACCTACAACCATATAACCTGTTTGGGCCGAAAAGTAGCACCCAAATAGGGTGTGAGACTAATCCTAGTAGGAAAATACCACAAGATCTGGGTCCTACTGTCAGTGAGCAATATAACAAAATTAAAGGAAATAAATGCAACAGAGAAACATGAGTACACTAAAGTAAACAATCCTACCAATATCTATTTACATTTATTTATTAACTTAATTCAATCATTTAATTATCAACCAAGGAATCTATCAAATAGCTCTATATTCCCAAGGCATAACACGTAACACAACAGGTATCTCAGCAGACTACTTAAACACAACCAGTACAAAACCCAACCTTATTCTTTGGCTTGGTGGACTCATCACAACCTACCAAAAAATTTCTCACTGACTCTCTGGGTGGAACATACTGGTAGACCCCTCTAGTCAAATAATCATACAAAGGCACAAACACTCTGGGAAGCTCTCACCGTCAATTCCCATATGGTCTTGCAACGATAGCTAAAGAATCTCTAAGGAAGCACTTATGTCTAATCCCCCCTGTAGTATCAATACGTAACTAAGGACACTCTGAGGAAGCACAAAGTCTAATTCCCGCAGGTCCTACGAACGATACTAATTTATAACTGACTCTTTAGGGAATCCCTTAATCTTCAATTCCCTCTTTAGTCTACCACACCAGGTTCACACAGCCCTGAGCAGTCTAGTCATGCGTAAACGACTGTTAGCAACCCTCAGTAAATTCAAAAAACTACTTGTCTAATAGCTACAATGCATCAAAAGCATATATAAAGTATTCAATACATACAATCAACTATATCAAGGAAGGCAATCAATGCAACAAGGTCTTCCTCACAGGCAGCCTAAGCCAAACGGCGATAAACAGCCAAAACAAGGGAAACACCCATGGGGTGATCCTCAAACATGCTAACAAGTAATCATTATTCATATAATAGTCTCAATCACACAAGCAATCTAAGATAGATAATAAAGCATGATCAAAACCTTAACTCGAGATACCCGATACATGGGTATTCGGCACTTTTGAACAGAAACTCAAAGACATTCAACGTAAGGAAACAAACCACCTACCTCAATCCTAGGAGATCGATATACTTGAACCTTGGCCCGTGAATCGGCCTAGAACGGAGTAGATCACTGCGATTCTATTGCAACCAACGACGTTCGATTCGGATAATTGGTGATGGATCGGTGGCTCGGAGAAGATCTGCAGTCGTAACCCCGCTCTCGGTCGAAGAAGCTGGATAAGAAGGTGTTTTGGGGGTTAAGACGTGACCCCGATCCATTTAATGAAAAAAAGAAAGTACACAACGTGTACTAGGATTTTCCGTACTCTGAATTAAGTGGCCTCCACATCACCCCTACATGGCCGTGTGTGTGGCCATGACACGGCCAGCACACGGTCTCTAGCGGCAACGAAGTACACGGCGTGTACTTAGAAAATTTCCAAATTCTCCTCTTTTCCCAAAAAAGACCAGAAAAAGAAAAACATACCTGAAAAGAAGGTCTGGGTTCTTAAAAAAAACTTCTTAGATATAATATTCTTACCATTGTATGGTAAATTTTCTGACGTTGACTGATGTTTTATTTTAAGTCCAGTACACAACGTGTGGACAAGTATTATGGTGCTCAAGTTTTGGAGTTCAATATTATATGAAACACAAAAAATAATTTACACAACAATGAAGTAATTAGTAATTGTTAACAGGATATATTAGATAATATGAATTGAACAAATCATTCTAACAAACCATTTAAACATATAGTTAACGATGGAGTTCAACTTGTTCCTTCTAAGTTGATATTATTATACATCATTCTCTCTTTCTGAAAAATAGTAAGGGGAATTAGTGCATTCAGAGGATGGAAGAACAAAGACTTATATTAGTTGTTAGTTTATAGGAACCTGTATGACTTGTAGATTTCTGACACTGCATGGTTAGTTTTCATTATAACCTAGTTTCATTTCAACTTGATTGGCTATTGATTACACTCAATAACATCCTTGTAATGATTTTATAGAGAGTAAAACTCATTTTATATGATGTTGAGGAAGAGAAATACAAAAAAAAATAGAATATGCAGTTTACATTTAATGCATAATATACATGTAAATAGAATATGTTGTTTTTAATCAATGCATAACATGCCCTATATGTTAAAGAAGAAGACGAAACACATATGTTGAACATATTGAAAATGAAACACACATGAAACAAGTTATATTTGTCAGAATGGAATCGCCAATGGTGATTAAATTTTCATGAATGACGAAGGTGGTTATAAAATAAATAGTATTCAAATAACAATGGCAGAAAGGCATATGAAGGCGGGAGACGAGTGGAGGGGAGACAGAGAAGATGTAGGGAAGGCGGGATCAGATTGGTGCCTTTAAGCGGAGTTTCTATAACAAAGGCATACAAAGTTTAGATTGATGCCTCTAAGATGAATTTATCATTCATGGTAACTCTACTAATGTGGATATGTCATCCTAAAAAATATATTTAGAAGGAATATCACAATACCATACAGCTTTGGTCCATATATATTACCCTTTCCAAATATTAACGAGTTTATGATAATAAATGGTATTAAAAATAGCCTGACCCCACTAGAATTTCCAATTACTTGTATTCTTTCTCGAAAATCTATAATGATATTGTATATTATGATCACGTGCATGCTTCTTGATATAAAATCATAGGATTTGATGGTTAGATAGAAATATGAGCATGAAAATATCATTTACTTGTTTAGGAAATATCATGCATTGTTAAAAAAACTATTACCATGTAGTTCCCAAATCAAATACTTTAAAACTAATTCACATAGATTTTTTAGTAATTATAATTAATTATAAAATGACAATACAAGTAAAACAAATTATACTAAACATGAAGAGAATCAGAATATGAAATATATATGGAAAACAAAACATCATAGCAGAAGTGAACATTTTATAGTATTATGTTCCCCTCCATAGTGTAGAATAAAATTTATCCTCATATTTATTTTGAACACAATGTCTCATGATTTTTCATGTTGGTTCGAGAATATAATCTACATGAGGGGTCATATCTTCATCACCCATCATGAATTGGTTTCAAACATTATATGGATACATGAACTGGTTTCAAGTGTAGATCATGATACATAATGTGGAATATTTAGTGTGTGGAAGATAAGTTCTAGCATTATTTTATAGATGAGAAATAACATGAAATGTTTTATTCACTATAAATCATAAATCTCAAATGCAGAATAGTGTAATACTCATGTTGCACCATGAGTAATATAAATAGTGTAGCGATGAGTTTTAGAAATGATTTTATTTAGTAGACTGCATATGTTAGAGAGTTCATACGATTCATACAGACTGAAAGACAAAATAGTTGAGTTTTCACATCGCAGACGAAAGCGAGCAAACCAAATGATAGAAAATGGGGGTGGTGGAGACCGGAGAAAATGGGGGCGGCTGCAGTGCTGGGATTGACCTGGATTGATGGCAGCTGCAAGCGAGGTTGGGATCAGCAGAATTCAGTGATAAACAACGTGTGAGATCTGCAGGATCAATGGCGGGCTCCAGAGCAGTTGCGATGAGAGTCGATGACTGTAACGACCTGACTTTTGACCAAGGTATAGATCGTTGATTTCTATTTTGAATCATTACCTTAAACTTGGTAAAGGTGTTCTACGACTAAGAGAATGCCCAAGGAGTTTCTAGGGATAGTTCAAAGCCTAGAGATCCGAAAAAGAGGGCTACAGGTTGGGCTACACAGTTAGTGTAAACTGTGCAACCCAAACTGCACGGTTTGGGTAAACCGTGCAATTGCAGGCAGGGGAACCTGCAAGTCCGCACAGCTTGTCTGCAACCATGTGGACCAACCGCACGGTCGTGTGGCCTACTACAGATGGTGGACAGAGCCATCTATCATGGTTTGCGCATGGTTTTTCAAACTGCGCGAGCCCAATTTTGGGGCAAAATGACCATTTTGCCCCTCTCTCCAACTTAAGTATTAATTTTCCTTTTCTTCCACCTCCAACGGATAGAACCTCACTTTCCTCCTTGAGTTATCAAACCCTCCAAGGCTTGGATCTTTGATAACTCCTCCTTCTGTGGTCTGATCTTCAATCCTCTGAAAGCATTGGATTCGCAACGGTAAGGCTCCCTAGTCACTCTACTTCTATTCATGTTCTTCTTTCCATCTATTGCACTATTTGGTTTTAGGATCATATGTCCTATTTTTAGGGCATTGTACTGAAACTCAGATCTCTTCCAACCTGTTTCGAATCTGAGGTCGATATCAAGCGAGGCTTCATCTGTGGCCCTATGGTAGGTGGTCACATAGTTTTCCATTTGAGTTTTGGTCGTTTCGTATGTATTCTATTGTGTCGTGGGCCAACCTTTGTCGTGCTTCTTTGTTGTGTTGATTTCTTCATGTCTAATTGACCCTAGTGTTTTGACATAGGTTAATTGAATAATGTTTAGGGGTTTTGATATCACCCATACTCTAGGAGGACACCCAAGGGGTGTGCCAACCAAATTGGCCATTTTAGGTTAATTTCCCAAAATGAGAAAATCTTGTTTGCAACTCCTGACTTGAGTTTAAATTGAATTGACCATTGTCCCACATGTATTTGATGTATACCAAGGTGCCTCAATGGTGATTAGACCCATTTGAATTAGAATTGTCAAAATGGGCATGTGAGTATTTTACTTTGACACTTTGGCCTTGAAAACTTATTTGAAATCAATTTTCCATGTTAAGAAAATTGGATGGTTGGCTTTGGTAGGGTGGCTAGGATGAGATGGCCTAAACCTTTCAAATGAATTGGCTTAAATGGAATGGTTCCAAGGTATGGCATGGCCTTTCCCTTGATAGGATTTATTATAAAGGCTTAACATGAAATGCGTTGTTGTTTAATTTGAGAAATGATATAAGATGGTTTGCCTTATATTATATGATATGAATGGATATGTCTTGCTATGATTATGAGCTTTTGATATGTATATGGATGGGAGGCATTCATACCCCATGCAAGTCTGATATATATGTTTGGGTGGGAGGCATTTTTACCCCACACATGTTTAAAATCTCTATATAAGTATGGATGCGAGGCATTCTTACCCAATGTCAGCTTATTATATACGTATGGATGGGAAACATTCTTACCCCATGCCAAATTATTATATATGTATGGATGGGAGGCATTCTTACCCCATGCTAGCTTATTATATGTGTATGGGCAGGAGGCATGCTTACCCAATTCTAGTTGCAATCTCTATATACATGTATGGATGGGAGGCATGCTTACCCCAGACCAGTTATATTATATATGTATAGGGTGACTTGATCAGACACCCCAGCTAGGAGCAGAAGCAGGTAGAATGTCCATGTGTCCTTCAGGAACTTGAGAGGGGGTTTAATTATTTATTTTTCATTTTTTTACTTTCTTGTTGTTAGCTACACACTGTTTACTTATGAGTGCCTCCTCAAATCACATGTAGACACCAGTGGTGGTGGCCTGCTGAGGTGTTTATCTCACACCCTACTCGGACCACCTTCGACACCCAAGAATATTGTCTTCCTGTAGGTATGGATAGAGGAAAACACCACTCTTCAGGCTGTTGATTCTTACTGCTTACTTGGAGCTTAGGAGTAGAGGATCAGTCTTAGGCTCAAGATGCTATGGAGCAGCTTTTGGATTTCATTCTCTTTTGTATTTTTGTATTAGCATGCCTGTTTCCTGCTCCTATTTTCCTTTTTGTACTAGCATGCCATGAATTTATGTTTGTATTAGACACTACCTATGAGGCCTTTGATATATTATTCGGTTATTCAATCCTTTGTTGTATCTATTTATGCTTTCTTTGTTTGTTGTATCTGTTTATTGCATCTTTCTGATTGCTTATGCTTCCACTACTATTCATTACTATTTCATTCATTGTGTACTCTGACATGGGGGTATAGTCTCCCTGCTATTTTACCTTCACACCCCCACTACTAGTCGGAAACCCCTGCCTTATGGGGAGATACGCCATGGGTCATGTGGCCAACCAAACTCGGGGCACGAGTTAAGTGGCAGCCAAGTTTGGGATGTCACAAAGTGGTATCAGAGGGGGTTCCTTTCTTGTTTTACTATTTGGAGACAATAGAATGAATATTAGAAACGCTTGGGACTTGGTCACAAGCCGTGCTTGGTTGTTAACACCTAGTTTCGAGAGGAATTCTTACATATGATGCAGAATATGAAAGGCAGAGTGCGACCTGCCCCGAGCATGGTAGAGTTGAATCATGAGTTTTAGCAGCAACATCCTCCCACTTTCTCGGGGGATGGCAGACCACTTGCTATAGAGTCATGGATCGAGGCGATCCTGTCTATCTTAAAGCACCTAGAGATGCCTCCAGAGCGGAGCGTCAAACTAGATGCATGATTATATGCTACATGACTCAGCCAAGAGGTGGTGGGATGTCATCACCTAGGTAGGCCAACATAGAGAGATGGTTTGGGCTGATTTGCAGATGGTATTCTATGACTACTTCTTTCCCCAAACTCTAAGGGATGACAAAGCTAGAGAGTTCATGAACCTGCAACATGGGACCATGTTAGTTATTGATTATTTGTCATGTTTCACTGAGTTGCAACATTTTTCTCCTTCTCTAGTAGATGATGATTTAATGGCTGCTAGGCGATTTGAGGATGGGTGTGTTACGTCATCCGATCGCAAGTCAATGTTTTCAGGATGACGCCTATTTCTAAAATCATCAACCAAGCCCTAATCATAGAGTGAAATTTTAGGGATGCTAACGATGCGAGCCAGGGTGGTTCGACTCCTAAGGCTTTCAATGGATCTTCTTCTGGAAGAAAATGACACTTCGTAGAATCTCGTGGAGGTGGAAATGGTCAGGCTCCTTTCGTGAGTAGTTCTCCTATATGTCACCAGTGCGGAGCACCGGGGCACTTCAAGAGGCAGCCCGTAAAATCTAGTTGAGTGCAGAGGCTGTGGTAGGATGGGTCATCTCCATCGTTTCTGTAGGACCTTCCCTCCAGCACTTAGTGAGCAAGGATCTGCACCTAATCCTTGATCGGGAGAGGGGTCAGCAGGATCATGACAGTTAGACAGCTGGAATACCACCGGTTGATTAGGCTGAGGTGGTGGTCGAGAAAGACCTGAATTTTTCCATATAATTTTTTTATTATATGGGAATATTACGAGTCTGCAAAAATTGATGGCGCGTAATTTCAAGGCCCGGAGTGCCCGAAATGAATTTCTAAACTTTTTTTTAAGTTTGTTCAGTAAACGTGCGAATGAGTTTTAATAACTTTTGAACTGGTGCTCGAAATTGAAATTTGAGGACACTGTTGACATTGCAGCGCCGATATTCGCTTAAAGATACCTTCACCTCGACCAAAGTAGGTCGAGGGTGGAAGATAGTTTTTCACTTTTTTGTGGAAGAAGAAAAATAAAATAATTAACATTTTCTTTTTCTTTTTAAACCTCTCTTTTGAAGTTATAGATGTGGGGACCACCCGAGCTAGAAAAATCTCCCAATTTGAATTCATGGTGGTGGGGACCACCCAAACCCCTCTTAATGGGGGAAAACCTCTCAACTCTCTAATTAATTAATTGTTCAATTTATTTGGGCCAACTTTAATTGTACCAACATAAATTAATTTGATAAACCTATTTTAATTTGTTGGATCCTCATTTCCTTGGGGAAATTGTTGGCAAATGGGAGAACTTTGGAGAAACTCTTCCTCCAACGAAGAATGCCCTCTCCAACGAAGAACGAGGAACCGACCCTGAGCCCAGATCGGAAGCGCTTTGCGAAAGCAACAAACGCCGACGTTCTTCAATGACTTCATCTTCTACCTCTCGACTCCTCCAACGAACGACAAGGTAGGGGTGCGATTTGATTGATCTTCATTAATTTCTTTTACGTTGAATCTATCCCCATGAGCTGATTTCTACCACTCTAACGCGGAGGGTGCGGGCCAAATGAACATGGCCCAACCACTCCGCAACCTTTGTGGTTTTTGATGTGTTCATCGCGATGGAGGAGGACAAAAACTACTATCGGCGACTGCCGCCAGTAGGACTCGGGAGCAGCAGTCGGCCGCGAAGATGGCGGTGGCACAACCGCGCTGCTGGTGGAGGGCCGCAGCCCGTTGGCCACGGCGAAGCAGGGGCGGCGACCGGTGCACGGCCGACCGTGTGAAGGGGAGGCGGCGGTGAGCGTCCGTGCCGCCGGTGTGCAGGAGCTGCGATGACGAAGGAGGGCGGTCGGCTCGCTGACGGCCGCCGGTGAAGGTGCGGCACGCGACCGCGCCGCGGAGGAGGGTTGGTCGTCCGGCCAACTGCAGGCCGCCCATCACGGGCCACCCCAGACCGGACCCAACGAGCCGGGTCAGACTGGACCCGAACCAAATTCGACCATTTTCGCTCTTTTGACCATAACTTGAGCTACAAGATTCTGTTTGACGAACCGTCTATGGCGCCAGAAACCTTGAATTGAGATGGTCCTTTTGGTATGACCCACTTGAGTTTTGGATAAAGTTGGGGTATGACCGGGTTGGATCAGACACGAATCCAACCGGGCCCTCGGGACTAAAATGCCAATAACTTACAGACCGTATGTCCGATTGACGCACCATCTGTTGTGTTGAGACCCCTTTTACATGGAAGTATTTTGGGATACTTCTTCGTGGGACTTCGTGGCAGTTGGAGTATCGACCAGTGGCTTAAGGAGCGAACCCTCCCGGAATCAAGAGAGCTTAGTGTGGGAACCCAGTAGCTAGTTGTAACATGAGAAAGAGATCCTATGTGGGTTTGTGCTTTGGGATCCTACGCGGGTCTGTGTTCGAGAGTCCCACTTAGATTCGCTCTAGGAAATCCATGTGGGACTACTCTAGGATCTTACGTGGGTCTATTATACTAGGATCCTATGTGGGTCTGTTATACTAGGATCCTATATGGGTCTCTTATACTAGGATCCTACATGGGTCTGATGATTTAGGATCCTACATGGATCTGCCTCTTAATAGAGTAAGATGATTCAGTAGTTACATCTAATCATCTTTTCTACCGTACCTAAGTTATAATTGGTGTGAGCTGAATCTTTACCTTTGTGGTGAAACCTTTGTGGTGTTCCTCTATGTGGCGATACCTTTGTGGTCTTTACCTATGTGGTACTTGCCTTCATGGTGATACCTTTGTGGTATTCTTTTGTGTGGTGTTACCTTTGGGGTACTTACCTTCATGGTAATATTTCCTCCGTGGAACAGTTGAGCTTTGGGCTCTTGAGTTGGGCCTTGTGTTTCCTCATGAATGAGATTAGGTATACTTGATAACTTAGGTATATGTATGGGCATATACCTAAGTAGGGTTGACTGTTGTTTTCATGCTAATTGGTTTATCCTTTGTGGATTTTGTGAGACCTTTGAGGGTCTCGGGGTCCCTGTTGAGTATCGTTATACTCACCCCTACACGAGCGATGCCCGCACCTTGTTGTGTTTGGTGCAAAAGACGTAGAACGCTGACTAAGGATGAGGGTACCAGGACTAGATATAGATC
The DNA here is from genome assembly GCA_963277665.1 of Viscum album. NCBI lineage: Eukaryota > Viridiplantae > Streptophyta > Magnoliopsida > Santalales > Viscaceae > Viscum > Viscum album. Next base: position 1,939,281,936 of record OY728123.1, on the reverse strand, counting down.
GAAGGTGGACATTAGACGAGGCGTACTGCTGATATGACCGTTCGAGAGCTGTACCTACCCTACAGGTAGGATCCTTGGTGGAAGTTCACAGGAACTGTTTCGGTTACTTGTACTTTTCTGATTTCTTGTACTTTCCAGTTGGGCTTGTATTCTGGCCCCCTTTTCTTACTGTACACACCTTTTTTACTATACAGTTTACTTGAGTTTCAATCTTGTCATGTGCTTGGTTGTGTGTGTTTACATGTTATAAAGGCAATGCCTTCCTGGTTTTAGGGAATACGCTTTTTGGTGCTAGTCTCCAGCCCCTGGTCTATGGAAGGTGGGATTGAGGTAGTCACGACATGGTCCCCAGGGGATGGGTCATGACAAATTGGTATCAGAGGAGTCAGTTCTACCATAGAACATTAGACTATAATCTTTTAATGACAATAGTGTTAAATGTGGTGAGTGTGGTTATCAGTTTAGGGAATCCAGTGTTGGTGCGGTGGTCGACGTATTCATACACCAAGACCCTGACTTCTGATTTCTAAATCAGTGCACGAAAACACTGATTGCATGTGTGTTTCGAAAAGTTTTCTTTGTGATCTTTTTGAGTCAGCTCACCAAGTATAACTTATTGACCGTGGCGCACCTGTTTCTTTTCAAGATGACTCCACGCATATAGTTAGCTAGGGTTTCAGGTATAGTACACGATGATAGGCCACCAAACAACGAGGCCTCGGTGAAAGGCCCTTTATCAGTAGAGGCACCAGTGGAGGCACCAGTGGTACCATTACCCATTAGGCCACTGATGCCAGCAGCCCTAGCAACAGAAGGTGCACGCCGCTTGAGCGCGTTGCATGAGTTCCAATTCCAGAGTCCACCCAGGTTCAGGGGTGAGATGGACCCACAGGCGGCTGAGGACTGGCTGGAGGTCGTGGTGAGAATCTTCCGACTGGTAGGGACACCAGCTGATCTCATGGTGATCCTTGTCGCCAGTCTTCTACATGGAGCAATAGAAAAATGGTGGAGTTTGATGCTCTGGGTTCATGATGAGGTGACACTTCTTTGGGAAGACTTTGAGAGCCTGCTTCGGGCAGAGTTTGTCCCAGCGACCCTTTGTGCAATGCTCATACAGGAGCTTCTTCATCTGCAGCAGGGAAACATGACTGTGGCTCAATACTTAGCAAGGTTCACCGACCTCTCACGTTACTCCACTGATATGGTGCATGACCCATTCTTCAGGGCCCGGACCTTTGAGAAGGGACTCAGGTGGGAGATTAGGGCTTCGATGATTTCCCTCAACATCCCGATGCAGGCGGGGGAGTTAGAGCGAGCCCTCTTAGTGGATATTTTTCTTGTTAAGCAGTCACCAGCAGCGAGACCCACCACCGGGCATCACATAGCGGAGTCTTCTGGAGCAGCTAGCAGCAAACAGATGTCACAGAGGTACAAGAGGCCCAGACCTATAGGAGGATGACCGCAGGATTCATGGTAGGTTGTGTGGGGCACTGGAGACAGATCCAGTCATGCGAGGAGCAGGCATTGTTATGCATGCGGTGGGCAGGGTCACATGGCTCGTGACTGCCCGACCCGCCATACAGATAATCAGCAGATGGTCGAAGGACCGCCCAGTAAGAGACAGAGGTTCGATCGAGGAGGTCCGTAGGGAGCAGCCAGACGTGGCAGAGGAGATGGTCGTGCAGCTGGCAGTGGGCGACGATTTGAGGTGTTACAGCCACCACAACCAGGTGGTCCACCCCGACCACGGGGAGCAAGTGGACGGGGGCGAGCTCAGCTCCAGGCAGCTGAGGCCTATGACCATGATGCTCTGGAGATGATATGAGGTACGATCTTTGTCTACTCCATCTTAGTTGCAGTACTTATAGACACATGTGTCAGTTATTCTTTTATTTCCACTCCCCTCATTCGGATCTTGGAGATTCCGGTGGAGCCTTTGGCTCGATCCTTATGGCTAGAGACTCCTACAGGAGAGGATTCGAAGATTACACACTGGTGCTGACAGTGTGAGCTTACTTTAGGAGGCGAGAGCTTCAGTTGAGATCTCCTAGTAGCGACGTCGAGGTCTTATGATGTCATCTTGGGTATGGACTGGTTATCTACAGTCCATGCTCAGATTGACTGTATTGGGCGAAAAGTGCGGTGTGTCCGCACAGATGAGACTAGGTTTACCTTCACCGACGAGAAGGGAGCCTTTGCAGCATAGGATGGACTTACCTGGAGGAGAGTGAAGCCGATCACTCATCAATTGGATAGCCTTACCCTCAGAGCGGTTGATGTGAAGAGTCTGAGTTATCCTGTAGTGGTGGACCAGTACGTGGATGTCTTCCTTGATGATGTTCTGGGTCTACCTCCTCGCAGAGAGGTGGACTGTTACATTGATTTGTACCCTGGGACAGTGCCAATATCTACACCAGCGTATCGGATGGCTCCCGTGGAGCTTCGTGAGCTGCGGGTATAGTTGGAGGACTTACAGGGGAAGGGGTTCATCTGACCCAGTGTTTCTCCATTGACAACCCCGATTTTGTTCACCAAGAAGGCGGATGGGAGCTTGAGACTTTGTGTTGACTATTGGCGCCTGAACCAGGTGACCGTGAAGAACAAGTACCCACTCCTGAGGATTGACGACCTCTTTGATCAGCTGAAGGGAGCATGGTGGTTCTCAAAGATAGACCTTAGATTGAGCTAGCACCAGCTCAGAGTACGAGATGAGGATGTGCAAAAGATGACTTTCAGATATAGGTATGGCCACTATGAGTTCTTAGTTATGCCATTCAGCATGACCAATGCTCCAGATATAGATATGGCCACTATGAGTTCTTGGTTATGCCATTCAGCGTGACCAATGCTCCAGCAGTGTTCATGGGACTCATGAACAGGATCTTTCAGCCATACCTTGATCACTTTGTGGTAGTCTTCATCGACGAAATTTTGATCTACTCGGTTACTGAGGAGGAGCATGCCTATCATTTGCAGGTAGTTCTGGACACACTCTGAGAGCACCAACTTTATGGTAAGCTCTTGAAGTGCCAGTTCTGAATCTGAGAGGTTCACTTTCTGAGACATATCATCTCGGAGGCTCAATTTGCGGTGGATACAGCAAAGATTGAGGCAATACTTGTTTGGGAGCCACCCAAGAGTGTGACAGAGGTATGAAGTTTCCTAGGTTTGGCTGGATACTACCAAAGGTTTGTGTCAGATTCCTCCATAGTTGTGGAACCTTTATCAGTGTTGACGAAGAAGGGGAAAACCTTCACGTGGTCAGAGAGATGCCAGCGGAGTTTTCAGGAGTTGAGGCAGAAGCTGACTAGTGACCCCATCTTGAGGCTACTGGAGGAAGGCGTTGGGTACGTAGTCTACTGAAACACATCAGGGACCAGGCTTAGATGTGTCCTGATGCAGGAACGAGCAGTTATCGCATATGGTTCTCGATAGCTGAGACAGTATGAGCAGAACGATGCTACCCATGACCTGGAGTTAGTAGCAGTGGTTTTTGCCTTGAAGATGTGCCGACATTACTTGATGGGCGAACGTTTTATAGTCTACTCTGATCACAAGAGTCTCAGGTATATCTTCTCTCAGAAGGATTTGAACCTGAGACAACGACATTGGTTTGAGTTCTTCCAGGACTATGACTTCGAGATAGTCTATACTCCTGGGAAGGGGAATGTTGTAGCAGATGCACTCAGCAGTAGATCTAGTATACAGCTGCTAGGTGAGGCGATGGAGCAGCTGGACTCTTTGTAGATATCTTTTGCAGATCGAGATGAGGCAGATTTTCTTCAATCTCTTACAGTCACTCCCCCACTCCTTCAGTAAGTCAGGGAGGCGCAGCATGGGGACACTAACTACGAGGCTCGATGTGCTCATATATCAACAGGACATGCACCTGATAAATTTTATGAAGGTGGGGAGCACGTCATCCTCTTCAGAGGACGTACCATGGTACCAGTGTCGCTCCAGGAGGAAGTGTTGAGGGAGTTCCACACATCCCCTCTAGCGGTAGATCCAGGAGTGGAGAAGATGTACCAGGACCTCCGACGACAGCACTGGTGGTCGGGAATGAAGAAAGCAGTAGCAGAGTTTGTCTCTTGGTGCCTCATTTGTCAGCAAGTGAAGGCGTAGCATCAGGTACCAGCAGGATTAGTTCAGCCTTTAGAGGTCCCAGAGTGGAAGTGGGACAGGATATCCAAGGACTTCGTGACAGGAATTCCACGTACATCCAGGGGTCATGATTCTATTTGGGTGATCATCGACCGACTCACCAAGTTATCCCACTTCCTACCGATCAGATAACAGAGTTCAGTAGAGAGCTTGGGACGCCTCTATGTGCAGGAGATTGTGCGGCTACATGGAGTAACCTCAACGATTGTCTCCGATCGTGATGTACGTTACACTTCCCGGCTATGGAAGGGGTTGCAGGAGGCTTTCGGGATGGAGGTTCGTTTGAGCACCACCTTCCATCCTCAGACGGATGGCCAGACTGAGCAGACCATTCAGACCCTCAAGGACATGTTGCGTGCTTGCGTCCTCGACTTCAGTCGCAGCTGGGAGAATCACTTGCCCTTGGTGGATTTTTCATACAACAACAACTGTCACTCAACCATTGGGATGACACCTTTTTTGGAGTTGTACGGCCGACCTTGCAGATCACCTTTGTACTGGACTGACCCAAGGGAGTCAGCACTCATGGGACCAGATATAGTACGGGCTACCACAGAGAAGGTGCAGATCATCCAGGAGCAGATGAAGACTGCACAGAGTAGGTAGAAGTCTTATGCCGACAGGAGACAGAGACCTCTGGAGTTCGAGGATGGCAACCACATCTTCCTACGGGACTCACCCCGATGAGGATTGCAAAGATTTGGTTGAGGCGGCAAGTTATCTCTGAGGTTCATCGGACTCTTTCAGGTCCTCAGTATAGTTGGTGAGGTGGCTTACTGCTTACCTCTTCCACCTCAATTGCACCGGGTGCACGAAGACTTCCACGTATCCCAACCAAGGAGATACATGCACGACCCTTCACACATCATTGACTAGGGCGAGCTGGACATCGATGATGGGACGACGTTTACGGAGGTTCCAGTGGAGATTGAGGATCGACAGGAGAGAGTCTTTCATGGGTGATTGTTACCTTTGGTGCGTGTACCTTGACAACACGAGAACCTCTAGGAGAGCACATGGGAGCGGGAGGCTCAAATTCGTGCTCAGTACCCCCACTTATTTTCCTAGTTTTTGTGATGTGGCTTTCGGGGACACAAAGCCCGGAGGTGGGGAGAATGTAAAGACCCTAATTTTTTTATGTAATTTTTTTTTATTATATGGAAATATTACGAGTCCACGAAAATTGAAGAAGCGTAATTCTGAGGCCCGGTGTGACCGAAATGAATTTATGAACATTTTTTAAGGACGTTCAGTAAACGTGCGAGCAGATTTTTATAACTTTTTAACTGGTGATCAGAATTGAAATCTGAGGACACCGTTGAACTCGCAGTGCCGATATTCACATAAAGAGACTTTCACCTCGACCGTAGTAGGTCGAGGGTGGAAGATAGATTTTCACTTTTTTATGGAAGAAGAAAAATAAAATAATTAACATTTTATTTTTCTTTTGAAACCTCTCTTTTGAATTTATGGAGGTGGGGACAACCCGAGCTAGAAAAACCTCCCAATTTGAATTCATGGTGGTGGGGACCACCATAATCCCTCTTAATGGTGGAAAACCTATCAACTCTTCAATTAATTAATTGTGTCATTTATTTGTGCCAACTTTAATTGTGTCAACGTAAATTAATTTGATAAACCTATTTTAATTTGTTGGCTCCTAATTTCCTTGGGGAAATCATTGGAAAAGGGGAGAACTTTGGAGAAAATCTTCCTCCAATGAAGAATGCCTTCTCCAACGAAGAACGAGGAATCGGCCCCAAGCCCTGATCGGAAGCGCTTTGCAGAAGCAACAAACGCCGAAGTTCTTCAATGACGTCATCTTTTACCTCTCGACACCTCCAACAAATGACAAGGTAGGGGTGTGATTCGATTGATCTTCGTTAATTTCTTTTACGTTGAATCTCTCCCCATGAGCCGCTTGTTACCGCTCTAACGCAGAGGGCGCGGGCCAAACGAACATGACCCGACCACTCCACAACCTTTGTGGTTTTTGATGTGTTCATCGTGATGGAGGAGGACGGTGACCGGTACCAGCGACTGGCGCCGGTAGGACTCGGGAGCGGCAGCCGGCACACCGGCCGGCTGCGAAGATGGCGGCGGCGCAACCGTGCCGCCGATGAAGGGTCGCGGCCCGTCGGCCGCGGTGGAGAAGAGGCGGCGGCCGGCGCACGGCCGGCGCGCAAAGGGGAGGCGGCGGCGCACGCCCGTGTCGTCGGCGTGCAGGAGCCGCGACACGAGGTCGCGACGGTGTAGGAGGGCGGCCGGCTCGTTGGCGGCCACCGGTGGAGGCGCGGCGCGCGACCGCGCCGCGAAGGAGGGATGGCCATCCGGCCAGCCGTAGGCCGCCCAGCGCGGGCCGGGTCAGACCGAACCCGGACCAGATTCGACCCTTTTCGGTCTTTTGACCATAACTTGAACTATGAGCTTCCGTTTGATGAACCGTCTATGGCACCAGAAACCTTATATCGAGACAGTCCTTTTGGTATACCCCACATGAGTTTTGGATAAAGTTGGGGTACAACTGATTTGGATCAGACAAGAATCTAACCGGGCCCTCAGGACTAAAAGGCCAATAACTTACAGATCGGGTGTCCGATTGATGCGCCGTCTGTTGCATTGAGACCCCTTTTACGTGGCTGTAACACCCCAAGCTTCTACGGTACGTTTCCCTTTGAATAATGCGATGGCGTGTGTTGTACGCAACCTCGAGTTCTAACACACACCACAACTAATTAAACTAGCCGTTGTGAATAGTAATACCTAATTTTTGAAATTATATATATTTTATATTTGAAAATGGACTTCATTTTTGGACTCGGAATATCGAATTTAGCCTAAGGTGAAATTTTGGTACTTTTCGGATAACTTTCATATTTTGATGAATAGTGAAAATTACTAAATTTTAATTAAAAACAACTTTTTTAATCAAAATAATTAATAGTGATAAATTATGAATTTTAGTAGTTTTAAAGTATATTTAGAATATATTTTTACCATTTAATATAATGTTGGTCATTGGACATAATTTTACAATTAAACCGAACATAAACAAGTGTCAATCTTTTGATAGTTATTACCTCTTAAAAACACGCTTTTTGTTTTGACAGCGGGAATTAATTTTAAATTAATTTCTGCCACTTCTGTGTTTTGAATTTAGGAAAATGGATTCCATATTTGGAATCAGGATGTTCAAATTGTGTAAATAGGTAACTTTTATTTTTAGACATTTTGAATAGTTACTGTGGTAAATATTTTATTTACCATGGTTAAAGGGTAAATCCGGTAAATAAGGGTTAAAAAAATAATATTATAATAATACTAAATTACCCTAAAACGTGTCTTAACCCTATTGGTTGATACATGGTCTACCATGGGCATCTTTGGGTCTATTTTGGGACCCCATGGATCCACTTGTAAGTGATAATGACACTTTATTTTAATTTAGTTAAAATGAATACAAAGATGACACAAGCATATATCTTTTAGAACAACAATTTTTACATAGGGTTATATATGTTGGATTTTAGATTATAAATATTCATTAGAAAGCTAAAAAGATTTCCTACATAATGATATTTTATTTATAATTTTTAGACATTGAATAATTTATTTTATTTATGACACAATGATGATGCAGTAATTACTATAATAGTGAACAATTAAAATAATTGATATTATAAATACCCAAATAATTATAATATGAAACTTTTAATGAATTAAACTAATTTTATATGATAATATGATATATTAGGATTGATTTAATTGACTTTGTTCGAAGTAATCAATCTGTTAGGAGTTTCAAAAAAATCAACTATTGAATAGTGTCAAAATTGACATAAAAGAGTTCTTAAAACAAATATTATATTATTAATTGTTATTAAATTCCTAAAAATCTAAGGTTCGGCCAAGAGACTTATATTATGATAGGTTCCTCATTAATGGACCACTTGGGGGTCGCTTGGATGTATATAGTAAGTTTATTAACCATATTATATAAAAATACAAAGAGACATTGTAAAAGTGAAACTAATTAACTTAGAGTTAATACTTAAAGATAAGGTTAATATAAGTACCCAAACCTGTCTAAATTCTATTGGTTGAGTGGTTTTCGACCTATCCCCACCTTAACCTTTGAATATTCAACTTTGGAGCCATTAGAAACCGAATATGAATTTATTATAAATTAATATTTCTAGCTTTTCCAAAGGTGCCCCTCACCCCTCTTATAAAAGGGCACTCCTCCTTCTCATTTCTTCACACCTCTAAAGCCTTTTGGTTCGGCCAAACTCTGCCCAAATACTCTCCCAACATCCCTCACTACAACCTAGGGGCCTTAGTTTGATCAGAAAGCCAACCTAAGGAGCCCTTTTGATCAAATCAAAAGGAAGAACCCGAAGAAGAGGTAATGTTTTCACCACCCCTTTTCCAAGTTCATTTCTTCTTCCATTTCTTCTTCCTTTGTTGTTACCATTCTAAAATAATGACTCCAGTATCATTTATATACTGTGATGTTATTATAAATATGGTACAACCATATTCAGTATTCTATCCACCCTTTGAATAACATGTCATCATACGTGCGTACGTACGGCTTACCGTCTCCACGTCGTGGTGTAATTGTTATTCAATATATTATTATTTGGATGGGTATAATAATGATGTGTAAATCATGTAAATAATAAATATAACATATTAATGATTCTGTATATATGATATACCATCCATTTATATATTATTTTAATATCAAAAGAATGATATTGTCGCTCGTGCGTACGTACGGACTACCGTCTCCACGAACGCGATAAGATTCATTCTCCATCATATCCATTCAAGTATTATTCTCATTTTAGGGTTAAAAATAATGTTAATATAATTCTGATTATGAATAAGATATAATCTATCCATTACAAACATGTCTTACGTAACCAAACATTTAAGAAGAACGAATCGATTATCACCCGAAACGACGATAATACTAAGATATTATTAATAAAGCAATGTTAAAAGATCATATATGATATCATATTAATGTATATGATTCTTGTATAATTTAATAACAATTATTTCACCATTATACAGGAGGTTAACCTACCCCAACAAAGGAAAAGTACAAGGTAAGGGTTATTTCACAATCTCTTCTTTATCCGAGGTTGTTTATACGTAATAATCTACTGGGATCTCGTTATCATCCACATCCATGTTTCTTCAAAATGCATTTCAAAACATTTTTACTATTTACAAGAATATGGGTTAAAGTCATTTATACCCTTGTTTGACTTTTTATAAGAGGTTTATAAAGGAATCTTTCCGTCGTTTTCAAAACAAGGTCCTTTTTAACCTTTTCGACAGAATTGAGGTAAGAATGTTTTTTTTAACTTATACGGCGGGTGCGGTTATTTTCCGCCGTTATAAAATCGTCGAAGCTTTCCATACAAGCTTATAAGAATATTTTCAAAAGAAAATGTTTTATTTTATATGGATCTTAAATGATTTCAAAATAAAAGGAGATACTTCTTTAAAAAGAATTTTGATTTCATCTATGTCAACATCCTTTGATGGATTTTAAGATTATTTGAAGTTGATTTATTATGATACAAAACTTCTATATTGTATTGAAGTTTTTGTGATATGTTTGACTGTGGATGTGCTATTTTTATACCATTCATAGTTTATGGTGAAATTATTGACATTTCGTATGCTAGTTTTAATACGAATGTTTATGTTATGTTTAAACCTTTTCATATGGGAATGCATTGGACTTAATAAGTGACGGGTGGAGCCCGCTATAGCTCCTCGATGCATCGGTAGGTCTCATGAGACAAACTAGTGTCTTGGCACAAGGCCTTGACAAAATCTTATTTGTAGTCTTGGCACGAGGCCTTGGCTATGTGGTTATGATAGTCTGGCATTATGCATTCCAACATTATGAAAGTGGTTATTGATTTTTGCATGTGATTATTCGATTAGTAGAATATCCATGTGAATAAGTAAATGGAATTATTTCATTTTATTTATGCCATACCATGTTGAAAGTTAATATTTAAAAGGCTTTTGTTTTAGTTATACATTGCCTTAAATGTTTATTCTTATTTATAAAAGTTTCCGCTATATTGTTATCCTTACTGGGCATTTGAGCTCACCCCTTTTCTATGTTTTATTTTTCCCAGGATGTGAAGAAGTAAGTTATGAATGACCTGCAGGGATTTTATGGGGGGTTAATAGTGTGGATTGTGGAAACATTATGTTGTTGTAGTAGTTTTTCATTTTATAATGTAATGTAAAACTTATGAATATATCTAGTGTTTCCAAGGGTACTAAACTAATCGGTCTTTCGGGATTTGATCTTTCTTGTGATCATGCCAATGTTACGAAGTAATGCACCGACTCTGGGCAGCTGGGGTCGGGGCGTTACAGTGGCAGTCCTTTGAGATACTTCTTTGTGGGACTTCGTGGAAGTTGGATTATCGACCTGTAGCTTCAGGATCGGACCCTCCCGGAATCAAGCGAGCTTAGTGCGGGAACCCTATAGCTGGTTGTAACATGAGAAAGAGATCCTATGTGGGTCTGTGCTTTGGGATCCTACGTGGGTCTTTGTTCAATAGTACCACTTGGATCCACTCTAGGAAATCCATGTGGGGCTACTCTAGGATCCTACGTGGGTCTGTTATACTAGGATCCTACGTGGGTCTGCTATACTAGGATCCTACGTGGTTCTAATGATTTAGGATCCTACGTGGGTCTGCCTCTTAACATAGTAAGATGATTCAGTAGTTACATCTAATCATCTTTGCTACCATACCTAAGTTATACCTGGTGTGAGATGAATCTTTACCTTTGGGGTGAAACCTTTGTGGTATTCCTATGTGTGGTGATACCTTTGTGGTCTTTACCTTTGTGGTACTTACCTTGACACCCACAATCCATATTTTTTTATTTTCTAATAACACTTTTAAAGGGTAAGTGTAGACCCTCACAAAACCACCAGATTCAACCCATCATGAGAATTACAGCATACAACCTTCAAATTTCAAACAAACACTGCAGCGAACCCTGATCAACTGCCATTGCCTCCTTCCAAAAAAAACACAGCATTCAAAATTCAAAATCCTTCCATAATTCACGCGCCTACCTCGAGATCACAACTATCACGCTAGTTTCCCATCCATAGATTCAGTCACCTTCCTCGATTCGACCCAAAATTTCAGTCATCATCGCTTCTTGGAACCACCGCCTTCATCATCGCCATGGTCATCGCTGGAGCTTCCATCACTGTCGTCTCCATTCTCATCACTAGACACCATTGTCCACTTTGTAGACGTCTACCACCAAAATCAACATTCAAATTCAACTTCCACTCCACATGCATCGTATGAACACAGATCACCAGACGCATCACCAGAAACCCAAAACGCACACCAAGGAACTTCCCCGGTGTCAAAAGAAACCAAAGAAAGGAAACTCGAGGCGGAAATCCATGGTGGACACCCAACTGCTTTCACGAACACATCCCAAATTCTCCTCAAAAGAAAACGCACCCAACCGACCTGGGGGGTGCGAAGAACTTGGAAACCAGAGCAGAGCCCAAGTGACGGGGCCTCCCCAAAGCTAAACCGCGAATCCATCCCCATCAACAAACCATGGCCTACGAAGAAGAAAGCTCCACGAGACACCGAACCACTCGAACTCACATCCCAGAGCACCGGGGAGACCACCACACAATCCTCCTCAGAGAGAGAGGTAGAGACCAGGTGCCAGAGAAGAGAAACGGGTGGCCGAACTCCTTGATGGAACACAACTTTGAGACCCAACGAGAAACCCTAGAACGAACGAAGAAAACACTGAAAAGAGAATGAGTGGGATTGAAACCCTAAAAGAAATCCGGGATTGAAACCCTAAAAGAACCCCAAAGAGAAACAGAACCTAGGGTGGAGGTCACCAAGAGGCCAAACGCAGAACCTGAGAGAACAAACCAGAGAGAAGACCTGGCGATCAAGAAACCAAGAGGGGGAGGCGGAGAAGAGAACCTGGAGAGCGGTGATGCTGAAGAAATACAGGAGGAGAAAGGTCGGGCGCCACCGGGAATGGAACAAAACCCTAAGAGGAAGAGGAGGATTTGGGAGCCCGAAGGCGGACACCAGGCGAGTGAGGTGCCATTTTTTGGGCCTACAATATGGATGATGAATGGAATATTTTGGTACTTACCTTCGTGGTTATACCTTTGTGGTATTCTTCTGTGTGGCGTTACCTTCGTGGTACTTACTTTTGTGGTAATCTTTCTTCTGTGGAACAGTTGATCTTTGGGCTCTTGAGTTGGGCCTTGTGTTTCCTCATGAATGAGATTAGGTATACTTGATAACTTAGGTATATGTATGGGCATATACCTAAGTAGGGTTGACTGTTGTTTCCATGATAAGTGGTTTATCCTTTGTGGATTTTGTGAGACCTTTAAGGGTCTCGGGGTTCCTATTGAGTATCATTATACTCACCCCTGCACGGGTTATGTCTGCACCTTGTTGTGTTTGGTGCAAACGACGGACATCGCTGACTGAGGACGAGGGTACCAGGACTGGAGATAGCTCGAAGGTGGATATTAGACGAGGCGTACTGCATAGATGACCATTCGAGAGCTGTACCTACCCTACAGGTAGGATCCTTGGCGGAAGTTCACAGGTGTTGTTTCAGTTACTTGTACTTTTCAGTTTTCTTGTACTTTCCGGTTGGGCTTGTATTATGGCCCCCTTTTCTTACTGTACACACCCTGTTTACTATATAGTTTACTTGAGTTCGTATCTTGTTGTGTGCTTGGTTGTGTGTGTTTACGGTTTATAAAGGCAATGCTTTCCCGGATTTAGGGAATACGCATTTCGGTGCGAGTCACTAGCCCCTGGCTTATGGAAGGCAGGCTTGGGGTAGTCACGACACAGGCCCCAGGGAACGGGTCGTGACAGAGGCAGAGGAAACCAAACATATGATTCTCAGCGCCAGTAGAGCAGGCCTGCTCAGGGAAGTTAGGCAGTGACTCAGGGTCACGGTACATTCCAATTACATATAGTCCAACCTATGCCTCAGGAGTAGAGCGTCAGACCATCTACTATACGAGGTATTATTCTAATAGCCTCTACTTTAGTGTCTTCTTTGTTTGATATAGGTGTGTCTCACTCATTCATATCTAAGGAAATCAATACGAGTCTGGGCCTCGATTTTGAGTTCTATCATGGCGTCATGACTTTAGATACACCCTTATGTAACCATTCATAGGGTGTTCGCCGTTGTCAAAATTCATAGGTGGTTACATTTTTGTATGGAACTTGTATGTTCTCGACATGATAGGCTTCGATGTAATCATCGGGATGGACTGGTTAGTTCCCTACAGAGCCAGTATTGACTGTTATCATCAGAGGGTGACATTTACATCACTAGAGGGCATTGTGTGTGTGAATAAGGGAGAATGGGATCTCAGTGCAACACAAGAAAGACCCGAGCAGTAGAGGTTGGGTTGTGCTAGAGCACAGGTTTCTAGTATTTATCTTGATGATCAGGGGTTACAACTCGTTGTCTTTCCTCCTGTAGTGAAGTATTTCAATGACGTCTTTCCTGATGAATTCTTTGGTCTACCTCCAATGCGAGAGGTGGAGTTTATTATTGATCTTGTGCCAGGAGTAGCACTAGTGACCATTCCTCCTCATAGGATGACACCTAAGGAGCTCCTAGAACTCAAGAAACAACTGGAGGATCTGGAGGCAAAAAGATTTATACACCCCAACACTTCTCCTTAGGGTTCACCTGTCCTCTTTTCCAAGAAAGTGGATGGTACCCTTAGTCTTTGTGTGGATTACCATCAGATGAATCAGATGACTATTAAGAACCGGTATCCTTTGCCTAGAATAGACAACATCATTGATCAGCTCCGAGGAGAGAAGGTGTTTTCAAAGATATATTTGAGTTCGGGCTATCATTAGGTGTGTCAGGACTTCAGATATACCTCACACAACTTTTAAGAGCAAGTATGGTCTCTATGAGTACCTGGTTGTATTGTTCGGACTCACGAACACACCTACTGTCTTCATGGCTCTAATAAACCGGGGTTTTCACCCATATCTGGATTCATTTTTGGTTGTCTTCATTGAAGATATCTTAGTGTATTCTCACTCCAAACACGACCATGCAACCCATCTTGAGATCGTGTTGAATACGCTGAGACAGAAATAGCTCTGTGTTAAGCTCAGTAAATGCCACTTCTGGATTGAAAAAGTCTGCTTCCTGGGACACATCATCTCGGTGTCAGGAGTTTTTGTTGACCCAGAGAAAGTGAAGGTTGTGGTTTATTGGGAGCATCCGAAAAACATCTTTGATATTCAGAGTTTCTTGGGGCTTACCGGATATTACAGACATTTCATTCAGGATTTCTCACGCCTTGCAGCGCTGTTTACGGGCTTGACAAAGAAGGGTGTGAAGTTCGAATGGTTAGAATCTTGTGAAGAAGCCTTTCAGGAGTTGAAGGGAAGACTGACTTCAGCGCTGGTACTGATTTTTCTAGAGCCAGGCAGGGCTTATAATGTCTACTATGACGCATCAGGTATCGGGCTTGGAGTTATTCTGATGCAGGACGAGCGAGCCGTTGCGTATGGTTCTTGTCAATTGAGGCCTCACAAATGGAATTATCTGATGCACTACTGTGAGCTCATTGCAGTTGTTCATGCCTTACGCTATTAAAGACACTACTTATTAGAGGAGCATTTTATGGTGTTCATAGACCACAAAATCCTCAAATATATCTTCACTCAACAAGATCTGAATCTCAGGAAGCGTGGGTGGATTGAGTACCTACAATCTTTTGGTTTCGAACTTGACTACACTCCAGGGAAAGGGAATCTAGTAGTCAATGCTTTGATCCGGAAGACTTAGACTCATATAGTTTAGGAATCTAGTGATGAATAGAAGCTTATGGCCTTATTCTCGGAGATGCGTGTTGAGTTTCAGGAGGACCATGGTCAGACTGTTCTCTCAGCCTTAGCAGTGACATCTACTCTTTTGGAATGAGTAAGGTCAAGACAACTATCTGATCATGAAGGCATTGCCCTATGGGAAAGTGTCTCAGATGACGATACTTTTTCTGGTTAGACAGTCGATGGGGATGATACTCTATTGTTCTATGGGCATGTATGGGTCCCAGAAGACATTGGAGAGGTGCTGATAAGGGACTTCCATGCCTCATCATGGACGGTTCATCCTAGTGTCACCAAAATGTATCGAGACTTACGACACCAATACTGGTTCCCCAGTATGAAATGCAAAATAGCTAGTTTCATTACGTGATGTTCCACCTGTCAGCAGGTTAAGGCAGAACATCAACGCCCAGTAGGCCTTCTTCAGCCATTGTTCATTCCTGAGTGAAAATGGGACGATGTTTTAATGGACTTCATGACTAGTTTACCCAGATCACCTCCGGGAAATGACACAGTGTGGGTTGTCGTTGATCGTCTGACTAAGGTCTCACACTTCTTACCTGTGTGAAAGACCTTCTCAATAAATGAGCTAGGAAGATTGTACGTCAAAGAGGTGGTGCGTCTTTATGGAGCACATCATTTTATCATTTCTAACAAAGATGCTCGTTTCACTTCACAGTTATGGCAGGGGCTACAGAAGGCCTTGGGTATGAAGGTACTTTTGAGCATGACCTATCACCCTCAGACCGATGGACAGACGGAGCATACAATACAGGTGCTAGAGAATATGTTGTGTGTGCGTTCTTGACTTTGGGGGTTCCTGGGAGAAACACATTCCCCTCGTTGAGTTTGCTTATAACAACAGCTTCCAGGATACCATTGAGATGACTCCCTATGAAGCCTTGTATGGTAGGTATTGTCACTCACCTCTATACTGGCTAGAGGCAAGGGGGACAGTTGTGCTTGGGCCTCGTCTTGTGCAGGAGACTACAGAGCAAGTCCATCTGATCAGGAATTGCACATTTACAGCTCAGTCTAGACAGCAATCTTATGCCAATAGACGTCGACGTCCTCTTGAGTTCGAGGTCGGAGCTCGGGTTTTCTTGAAAGTCTCACCCAGGTGGGACATAGACATATTCGGAAGTAGGGTAAGCTATCTCTAAGGTTCGTTGGACCCTTTGAGGTTGTGAAACAGATCAAACCAGTGGCTTATCGGTTGGAACTTCCTCATAGATATCAGTCTATGCATGATGTATTTTATGTATCTCAGCTTCACCGACATTATCCAAACTCATCTCATGTATTTCATCCTGATGAAATTGATCATGATATGAATGCTTCTTTCAAAGAGTATCTAGTGCGTATTGTTGATCGGAGCATGAATACACTCTGAGGCCGGTTCGTTCCTCATGTATGGCTGATATGACATCACAAAAGAGTACATGATGAGACCTAGGAGTAGGAAGCTGATGTATGATCTCAGTGGGCGGAACTCTTCGTTGACAGTACCTCTTTACCCTCAAAAGGCCAATTCGGGGATGAGTTGTTACATAGAGGGGAGGTTGTAATGACCCAACTTTTGACCAAGGTATGGATCATTGGTTTTCATTTTGAATCTTTCTCTTGAACTTGGTAAAGGTATGTTATGGACTAGAGAAGGCCCAAGGAGCATCTGGGGTTGGTTCAGAGCCCGGAGATCCAGAAAAGAGGGTTATAGGCTAGGCTGCATTGTTAGTGTAAAATGTGTGAGTCAGGCCGCACGGTTTGGGTAAACCAAGCGGTTGCAGGCAGGGGCACCTGCAAGTCCACACGGTTTTTCCGCAACCATGTGGACCATGTGCACAACTGTGCGGCCTGCTACAGATGGTGGACAGTGCCATCCAGCACGGTTTGCACACGGTTTTTCAAATCGTGCACATAAAATACGTGATCCTAGTTTTGGGGTAAAAAGACCATTTTTTCCCTCTCTCCAACTTAAGTTCTAATTTTCCTTTTCTTCCACCTCCAGTGGAAAAAACCTCCCTTTCCTCCTTCTTGAGATCTGAAACCCTCCAAGGTTTGGATCTTTGATAACTCCTTCATCCTTGGTCTGATCTTCAATCCGCCAGAAGCATTGGATCTCCAACGATAAGCCCCCTTAGTCTCTCTACTTTTGTTCCTGTTCTTCTTGTCGTCTATTGTGCTATTTGGTTTTAGGCTCATATGCCCTATTTTCAGGGTATTGGACTGAAACTCAGATCTCTTCCAACCTACTTCGAATCTGAGGTTGATATCAAGCGATGTTTTGTCTACGACCCTAAGGTAGGTGGTCACATAGTTTTCCATTTGAGTTTTGGCCGTTTCGTATTTATTCCTCCGTGTTGTAGGTTAATTGAATCATGTTTAGGGGTTTTGATATCACCCATACTCTAGGAGGACACCCAAGGGGTGTGCCAACCAAATTGGCCATTTTGGCCTTGACACCTTGTTTGAAATCAATTTTCCATGTTAGGCAAATTGGATGGTTGGATAGGATGAGATGGCCTAACCCTTTAAAATGAATTGGCTTAAATGGAATGGTTCCAAGGGATGGCATGACTTTTCCCTTGCTAAGATTTATTATAAAGGCTTAACATGAAATATGTTGTTGTTTAATTTAAGAAACGATATAAGATGGTTTGTCTTATATTATATGATATGAATGGATATGCCTTGTTATGATTATGAGCTTATGATATGTATATAGATGAGAGGCATTCATACCCCATGTTAGTCTGTTATATATGTTTGGTGGGAGACATGCTTACCTCACGTTAGTTTAAAATCTCTATATACGTATGGATATGAGACATTCTTACCCCATGCTAGCTTATTATATACGTATGGATGAGAGACATTCTTACCCCATGTCATCTTGTTATATGAGTATGGATGAGAGACATTCTTACCACATACCAGCTTATTATATGTGTATGGGTGGGAGATATGCTTACCCCATGTCAGTTGCAATATCTATATACATGTATGGATGAGAGGCATGCTTACCCCAACCCAGTTATATTATATATGTATAGGGTGACTTGATCAGACACACCAGTTGCAAACTGAAGCAGGTAGACCCGCCAGGTGTTCTTTAGGAACTTGAGCGAGAGGTTAATTATTTATTCTGCATTGTTTTACTTTCCTATTGTTAAATGCACATTGTTTACTTATGAGCGCCTTCTCGGATCACACGTAG
The DNA here is from genome assembly GCA_963277665.1 of Viscum album. Taxonomy (NCBI): domain Eukaryota; kingdom Viridiplantae; phylum Streptophyta; class Magnoliopsida; order Santalales; family Viscaceae; genus Viscum; species Viscum album. The sequence goes on along the minus strand of OY728123.1, from coordinate 1,939,263,606 downwards.
ACACCATTGGTGGTGGCTTACTGAGATGTTTATCTCACACCCTACATGGGCTGCCCTTGGCACCCGAGAAGACTGTTTCCCTATAGGTATGGATAGAGGCAAACACCACTCTTCAGGTTGTTGATTATTACTGCTTAGTTTGAGTTTAGGAGCAGAGGATTGGGCTTAGGCTCGAGATGCTATGAAGTAGATTTTGGCTTTCGTTCTCTTTTGTACTTTGTATTAGCATATTGGTTGCTTGCTTCTATTTTCCTTTTTGTACTAGCATGTCATGCATTCATGTTTGTATCAGACACTGCCTACGAGGCCTTTGATATATTATTCAGTTATTCAGTCTTTTGCTATATTTATTTATGCTTCCGCTGTTTGTTGTATCTATTTATTGCATCTTTATGATTGCTTATGCTTCCACTACTGTTCATTAATGTTGTATCTGATTTGTACTCTGACACGAGGGTATAGTCTCCCCCGCGGTTTTACCTTCACACCCATGCTACTAGTCGGAAGCTCCTGGCTTATGGGGAGACGTGCTTGGGGTCATGTGGCCAACCGAGCTCGGGGCACGGGTTAAGTGGCAACCGGGTTCGGGATGTCACAACAACAACGGCAGCCAGAGGGTGAGGGAGAGGGTGAGCGATTGGGAGAGGTGGAGGTGCGAGCGTAGTGGGAGGGGGGATCAATAGGGTAGGTTTTTTTTAAAGTGTAGCAATCACCTAAGACGGTCGCTAATGACTACCATTAGCAACCGACATCAGTGGTTCCAAAACTCAATTTTCTAGTAGTGTAACATGTATAGTTCCAAAATTCTTGTGATCAACAATTTAAATGCGTCCTTGTTTTCCAAGTAACATCTAATAATTCAAATTATTCACAGAAATGCATGTCATGGTCACCAACCACTGAAAATTGTGTTATCCACATTATTATTCATAACAAAAACAAAATAAAACAAAATTATTAAGTGTAGGTGACTGCCATTCCCTATCGTCCAAAGGGCCAACATATTTATAGGGAACGTAAGAGCATGGATGAGCGGAGAGCACCTAATCGTCCCAATTTGTGCGCCATGCGATGAAGATGAGCGTGATGGTTTGAATCGCCACCCAACACAACATCCCCATCCATATCCCCTTCCATTCATCCATGCAACAACACAAACATCATGTAAATCTAACTCGTTTGGCTTCCAAAGATCAAAAAGTGAGGAAACAAAGAAATGGGAAGGAGTTATTATGGAGGGAGGAGGAAGCATCCACCTGCACTTGAAGATGATCCACGTATCCCAGCAAAACCCCCAGCGGGATTCCATGGTAGTAGCATCAGACGTTGACGACGGCCACAGTACCTTTCCATCGGGCCCTGATCACCACCCCTGCCCACTTCAAAGAGCCATGTTAACACCTTTTTATTCAACTGTTGGAAGCAAACCTAATCTCACATCAATAAAATAAGAATTTTGATCTCTAACATATAAGCTTGGTGGGTTACTTCCTCTATCACCAATTAGTTTTAGAATGGAATCTCATTTGGACTTATGTATTGGGGTTTGAGAGGGCGTGGGCTAGATGAATGATCCTGATAAGTGGAATCAAGGCTACGATTTAGCCCAGTTGTGATGTGTGCGACATATCCTAGTTTAAACCGACGACGATAACGATAACGGTAGCGCAGTTGGAGTATATAGATCCATGTGTTCCATGTATCAATATCCTTATTGATATTGCGGCGTGTAACAATAACAAAAAATGACCGCATAAGATGATTGGATCGAACTATTGTTGAAGAGACCCACATGTTGTTGGATTTGGCATAGCCCGATCCCCTTTGAAAGTTGTTGGGCCGAATGATTCTAACCCATGTTGCGCACCAGGCCGCCAACTCTGTGGGTCAAGCTCCATGGTGAGCTCGTTGGGGGTTACATGGGGCAGCGCGCCCCTGTTCCGAGGGTCCGGGGGCCGAAGGGCCCCGATCCAAAAATTTTGGGCACTACAGCAACTCTGACACTATAGCAAGCTGACACCGACACCGACAGGGGGCACTGTAGTAGTGCGGAATTTGGCACAACTACTGCAGTAGGTCGAACTTTGGAGTCAACGGTATTGTAACTTATTGGACTTCCAATCGTCGGCACTGTAGCACTTTTGACTTGGGTGGCCGCGGTACTATAACGACATGGACTTCCAGCCACTTTTCATTGTAGCGATGTGGGCTTCCTAAGCGGTCGGTGGAACAGTGGATCATCTTTCTCCTTTTGTAGCACATTTTGGACTAGGTTTTTTTTTTGTGAGAAACTCTGAGATACTCCCTATAAATTGTGCTCCGAATTTTTTGTAGTGAAGTTATTATGACTCTCTGTGGCGTAGGGATTATTTCACGAACCATGTAAATCTTTGTGTCCAGTGTGTTTCTTTCTTCTATCTTTTCTTCATCTGCAAACCATTTCTTTCATTGCGACTCTCATCGTTTCTGCATCACATGTTTGGTCTTTGATTTGAGGGGAGGATTGTTCATTGCAACCCCCAACCCACATTGATGAAGTATGGATTTCAATCCTAACATACAAGCTTGGTGAAGAAAACTGCATGAGTGATTTGCCTTGCCCATTGAAAAACATGGAGAAGGTAGGGATGGTGGCGAGGCTGCAGACCGAGTCCACAACACACTGGTCGTTAGTGAAGAAGTAGTCGATGTTGCGTCCAAGGGCCAAGTAGAGGACCCAAAACCCCATGCCCAGGACAGGGAGCTGCCCACCACCACATTCAAGCAAATTTGGTTGCGCGGTCGTCACCCTTCCCCAGCTCATTCGACACCCGCACGCTGTTGGGAAAGACAGCAAAGTGATGAAAGCGAAAAAAATGAAAAGCGAACGCGCATCAGAAATAAAATATTTCCCTCCAAAAATAAAGGCGGATGCGCAGCGACGAAATTAAGTGCAGGAAAATAAATTTGACACCGGAAATTTTTACGTGGAAAACCCAAAAAGGAAAAAACCACGGGACCTAGTCCAGAAAGAGGGATCCACTAAAATCAAGAGATACACGGTAGAGACTCCCCAAAAATGAAAGGAATCTCAAAAGTAATACATAAGAAAAAATTTAGTGAATCAAAAATGGAGAGCAAGAAAGCTGATCATCGAAGAAAGACGATCACCAAATTAGATTTGCTCTCGATGTTGTTGGTGTCAGTGTGTTGAAATGCCTTGTTGCTGTCTCCTTGTATAGAAAAAATAATCCACGTCAAATAATGTCTTCGTGTCAAAAGTGTGTCATCACGTGAACTAATTCACATGGTCTTGACCCGCATTAAAAAACATCTCATTAAAAGAGAAACGACGTGATGCTCCAATTGAGAAGGCATTATGTGGTGCGCCAATCAGGAAGGCGCCCAATAAACTCCCCCTCCGATTCAAGTGGGGATCACCGTCAACCCTGCAATCAGTCGACAAGTCTCGAATTTTCCTCTGGGTAAACTCTTGGTCAGCATGTCTGACCCGTTGTCATTAGTATGGATCTTCTCAAGCTCTAACTGTCTCGAATCAAGAACATTACAGATCCAATGATATCGAACATCGATATGTTTCGACCTAACATGAAAAGTGGAATTCTTTCCCAAACAAATATCACTCTGATTATCACAAAATAAAACATATCTGTCCTGATTTAAATTGAGCTCTCGAATAAAAATTTTCATCCACAATAATTCTTTGCACGCCTCAGTAGCTGCAATAAAGTCTGACTCTGTGGTAGATAATGTTAGGGTTGGTGTTCTGAGAACCAACTGTTTTATACTTTGATTACATAAATGTTCACTTATTATATATTGTTCATTGTTCTGCATGACTATAATATAATAATGTCCTGGAATATTTGTTGCATTAATAAGGTCATGGAAGATCCCCGCTATGATGAGAACCTTGAAATGATATAACAAATATTCTTAAATAAAGTTCTGTGGTTGGATGACATAATATGATAGGACACATAGTATACATACCGTCATGTGCGAGTACTCGTAAGAAGACGAGACTCTATCTCATGGAGTTCGCACTTGGTAATCTCCAAGATGGGAGATTATAAGAACAGACCCGCCAGTAGCAATTCTGCATGTCTTGGTGTCATCGGACATTGCTATCTACGAGCGTGTGTAATGGTCCTTAGACTGTAAGATTATCATTAACTCATGTCATGACTCACACACTTAGATTTGCTGACGAAAACCATCACGAAGAGAGTTGGCGGGAAGTAGGGTACGTTGAGTGCGTCACGAATGACATGTTGTTAATGGATAAGTCGAGGAAGGATTTGTCCCTTCCATATTTATGGAAGTACATATCTCGGGCCCTTTGATTGAAATAGAACTGTCGAACAAATTCCATGGCCATGGTGACACGACAAGTTTATTTCTGGAAGTCAAAGAATGACAGATTAAGCATATAGGTTTATAACACTGCCATGAAACCTTCTTGATGAGATATTGAGACAAAAGGATTAAATTACACAGTACACGTTCGTATGAGGTGACACGTTAATGCGGCGCCAACTTCTTTCTCTTGGGTGGCTTGACCCGTTGCTAGATAGTAATCTTGGACTTTAGTCAAGCTCGCCTAATGCCAACGAGAAAGAGGCCTAGAGGGTCACACACTAAGTGTATCCAAGTATCTCAAGTAGAATAAAGATTATTCCCATAGGTGGTTTAATAATTATTCAAGAAAGCCTAAATCGTTTTAATGGAGGAAGAAGGAAATGAAAAACAATATATACACACCGTGTATTAATGATTACACGCCGTGTAGTTTTTCATGGAAAACAAGTACACACCGTGTAGTTTTATGGAAAACAAGTACACGTCGTGTATTAATGACTACATGCCGTGTAGTTTTTCAGTCGGGATTTTGAGGATATAATATTGTTTTATTAAATGATATTTATTATAATCAGCGTGGGCGCATGTCAAAGAATTAATTATTCGACATGGGGTTTTTAATAAGTCAATGAAATAAATAAAACACGTAACATGTTTCTTTAATGTCATAACTCTACAACCTCAAACCCGATTATAAATATCCTCACAAATCCAACTCTTTTCTGACACCACAACAATTCTGGAGAATTCTTTCAAGGCCGAAAGAACCTTTTCCTCCAAGAACGCACTCAAGACCGAGAGAGATCCTCTTCCATCGGATCAAGATGATCTAAGGCGGACAACGGAAGCAAAGTTTTCTCCACGCTAGCACCCGGAGACTCCTTTGGCAACGTCTAGAGATACGAGGTGCACGTGTGGATCACCGCTAGAGGAAGTCTATACTTGTCTTCTGCGACGCAATGACGAATCACATCGGAACGTGATCAAAAAAATCAACGAAGAAAGAACACCCAAAAGGTACTACTTTTCAATTGAGTAAATTAATTATAATCAACTTGTAATGATCCTACTTTGTGGTTCCGGGACTTTCCTTTTCTTTGTCTATTTTTGTGATTCGATCCGTGGAGACTGGCGTTTATCGTCATATTGATCCCGGATTCATCATTGTAAATGACAAAAGGACAAGTAGGCACATCCACCCACGCGCTTCCACTGCGCCCGAAACCTTCAATTGGTATCAGAGGGAGGTTACAACGTTGATTATAGTTATTTAATTTTCATTGATAATTTACACATTTATATTTGATTCAATTCGAAATAAATCGTTCTATAAATCTGAATAAACGAGATATGTTCTTCCTCCTTCGTTTCTCGATTCACATCACAGAAACGACCTTTTAATTTTAATTTTGATTAAAATAAAAACGAGGAACTCATCCAGAGGAGCTGCTCTTTTTGTCTGTACAACATGGGAATACACAGCATGTAATGAAAAACTACACGCCATGTACTTAGGTTCAACGAACTAGCATTGGTCCGCCAAACCACGCCGTGTGAATTGAGTATGCCTAAGTATTTATTACGCCGTGTTGACCAGAATTGAATGGCGTGTGGGAACCGGAATACATGGAGTGTATATTGGAGCAACACGCCGTTTAATCCGATCTTGCCCAAGTGAAACTGTGTACAAAGGAGAAGTCGCGTACCATGTACACGGGATTTCCATGTGTAGGTTCTGGGCTCAGCGGAAGCGCGTTGGTGGGTTACCCAACTTTAATTTTAACGTTAAACAACGTTCAATCCGAAATCCGTCACGATATAAAATTCCGAATCTTCGGAATAGAACGAAGAACGAAAAGAAAAGAAGAGTCCCGGAACCCCTGAGGAGGATCATCATATGTTGATTATAATTAATTTAATTAATGCATAGGAATTACCTCGTTAGAATTCTTTCTTCGTTGATGTGTCCGGTCACGATTCGGTGATCCGTCATTGCGTTGTAGAATCCAAGTGTAGGATTCCTCTAGTGGTGATCCACACGTGTGTCACGTATCTCTGGACGTCGCCGAAGGGGTCTCCGGGTGCTAACGCGGAAGAACCTTCGCTTGCGATGTCCGCCTTCGACCGCCTTGATCCGGTGGAGGATCTTGCTCTCGTAACTTGAGGGCGTTCTTGGTGGAAAGGGAATTCTCTCTTGGCTTGAGAGTATTTCCAAATCCGTTGTGCACAACAATGGATCTCTAAAATGTTGGGGTTGCGAGGATATTTATAATCAGGTTTGAGGTTAATAGAGTTATGACAATAAATAAACGCGTTACGCGTTTTATTTATTTCATTAACTCTTATTGAAAACTCCCATGTCGAATTATTAATTCCTTGACATGCGCCCACGCTGATTATAATAAATATCATTTAATAAAACAATATTAAATCCTCAAACTCCCAACTGGAAAAACTACACGGCGTGTAATAATTAATACACGACGTGTACTTGTTTTCCATAAAACTAAACGGCGTGTATATTTAATATACACGGCGTGTACTTTTATTTTCCATTTTTCTCCACCACATTTATTAGACCTTGAGTAATGACTATTTATTTCTTAAATAAATGTAACTGCATTAATTGCTAATAAATATATTATTTCGTCCACAATATATTCTCTCTAATAACTAGTGTCAAAATAAATGCGATCAGAAATCCTTAAATAAATATTAAACCACAGTCGGGAATAATATTTATTTAACTTGTTAAATTAATATTTAACTGAGATACATGGACACACTTTGTGTGTGACCCTCTAGGCCTCTTTCTCAGTGGCATTAGGTTGAGCCTGCCTAAAGTCCAAGGTTAGCGTCTAGCAACACGCCAAGGCACCCATAGAGAAAGAAGTTAACGCCGCAATGACGTGTCACCTCCTACGAACGCTTACCGTGTAATATAATCCATTTTTCTCGATATCTCCAATCAAGCGGGTTGCATGCTAGTGTCATCAACCCATGTGCTTGATTATTCTTTCTTTGACTTCCCGGAATTGAATTTGCCCATACCTTACCATGGCCATGGATTTATTTAGGCTATATCAATTTCATCAAAGGACTTGAGATATCTACTTCCGTTATGGAATAGAATGGACAAATCCTTTCTCGCATTATCTATTAATGCGGTATTACTCGTGACGCACCCAACGTATCCTACCTCGCTGCGAACAGTGTGTCGTCACAGTTTTCATCAATACATCTAAGTGCGCGAGTTGTAATACCCATTAATAATAATCTTAAAGTCTAAGGAGCAATACACACGTCCGCAGATAGGAACATCCAATGACACTATGAAATGTGGATTTCCTACTGGCGGGTCTCGTTCTCATAATATCCTTCTGGATATTACCAAGGGCACACACCATGAGAAGGTGCCTCAAAGTTTTATGAGTCCTCACCCCTAATGACCTGTATTATTTGTGTCCCTCAAATAATATCATCCGACCATAGAACATACATTCAAGAACAGTGTTATGGCACTTCCGGGTTCTCATCATTGCAGGGATCCGCTTCGACCCTTTAATGCAACAGCTGTCCTTAGGACATTATCACATGACATGTCACGCAAAAGAACAATCAAGATGTGATAAGGATTTTATTTAATGAATAAAGTACAAAGTAGTTGGTTCTAGACCACCAACTCCAACAGACTCCCACTTGGACTAGAGCTAACTGCTAACAACCTTTAACCTGCTAGCTCTCATATGATATTCATGCTTCTGCTGAGATAGGCATTTAGTCATGGGGTCCGCCATGTTCTCTTCCGTGGACACTCTGATCACTACAACTTCACCCCTTTGATAGAAATCCCTCAAGAGGTTATACTTCCGGAGTATGTGCTTTATCCGTTGATGTGACCTTGGTTCTTTTGCAAGAGCCACCGCTGCAGTATTATCACAATACAATGTAATGGGATCTTTACTGCTAGGCACCACATCAAGCTCCTGGACAAATTTCTGAATCCAGATGGCTTCCTTGGCTGCATTAGAAGCTGCTATATACTCGGACTCCGCTGTAGAATCGGCGACAACTGGCTGCTTTGAACTCTTCCAGCTCACAGCTCCTCCATTGAGACAGAAAACATATCCTGATTGCGACTTCAGATCATTCTGATCTGTTTGAAAACCAGCATCAGCATACCCTCTGATGACAAGCTCCTCGTCTCCTCCATACACCATGAACATATCCTTAGTTCTTCTCAGATACTTAAGGATAGTCTTAACAACAGTCCAATGATGTTCTCCTGGATCTTCTTGATATCTGTCTACCATGCTCAGTGCATAGGCAACATCAAGCCTGATACATAACATGGCATACATGATGGATCCTATAGCCAATGCGTATGGGATCTTTCCCATCCTATCTTTCTCTTGTTGTGTCTGGGGACACATTTTCTTAGAAAGATGTAAGCCATGTGACACTGGAACCAATCCCCTCTTGGATTTTTCCATACTAAATCTCTTTAGTACCTGGTCAATGTAGGTACCCTGACTTAGTCCAAGCAGCCTCTTGGATCTGTCACGAATGATCTTGATCCCTAGAATGTAGGCTGCTTCTCCTAAGTCCTTCATGGAGAAAAATTTGTTCAACCAGTCCTTAACTGACTGTAAGGCTGGTACGTCGTTTCCAATAAGAAATATTTCATCAACATATACCACTAGGATGACGACCGCATTCCCATTAAACCGCTTATAAACACATGACTCACATTCGTTCTTAATGAAACCAAATTCCTTTATGGTTTCATCAAATCGAATGTTCCATGACCTGGATGCTTGCTTCAATCCATAAATGGATTTCTGCAACTTGAAAACCCGTTTGGCTTCACCTGGTGTCACAAACCCTTCTGGTTGTGTCATATAGACATCTTCCTGAAGGTTCCCGTTAAGGAATGTTGTTTTGACATCCATCTGCCAAATCTCGTAGTCATGCTAAGCTGCTATGGCAAGTATGATTCTTATGGATTTAAACATGGCAACTGGCGAGAAGGTTTCATCATAGTCAATTCCTTGATGTTGTCTGAATCCTTTAGCCACTAGTCTTGCTTTATAGGTGCAAACTTGACCTTCCATGTCCAGCTTTCTTTTGAATACCCATTTGCATCCAACAGGCTTTACATCAACTGGCTCATCGACCAGAACCCAAACTTGGTTCTAATACATGGAATCCATCTCAGAATTCATATCTTCTAGCCATCTTGAAGCTTCTGAGCTTTCTACTGCTTCCTTGTAGGAGATAGGTTCATCATTGTCCAACAATAATGTTTCACCATCCTCGGTGACTAGGAAACCAAATCTCTCTGGTTCCCTTACCTCTCTTGAGCTCCTATGCAGTACTTGTGTTTCTGGAACCTCTTCCACAGGGACCTATGGAACTTGTTCCTGTACCAACTCCTGTGTATCTTGAGCATCAACTTCATCGAAGTCAATCTTTCTCCCACTATCCTTCTTGAGGATGTGCTCCCTCTCAAGAAAGACGGTTTGTCTAGCGACAATCACTTTCTTGTCTTGAGGGTTATATAGGTAATATCCTTTCGTTTCCTTAGTATATCCTATAAAGATACACTTTGTGCCCCGGGGTGCTAGTTTGTTGCCTGAGAAGGCCTTAACAAACGCCTCACATCCCCATACATGTGTGTGCGACAAAGTGGGTTTCCTTCCATTCCATAACTCGGATGGAATTCCATTTTCCGCTTTAGTTGGTACTCGGTTTAATGTGTATGCTTCAGTTTGTAATGCATATCCCCAAAAGGATAATGGAAGATCCGCATGACTCATCATCGACCTCACCATGTCCAACAAGGTGCGGTTCCTCCTTTCACTAACATCATTCCACTATGGTGTATAAGGAGGAGTGAGCTGAGATAGAATCTCAGACTCCCGTAGAAGATCGATGAACTCTTGGTTCAGATATTCTCCACCTCGATCCGATCGAAGCTTCTTTATCTTCTTACCAAGCTGATTCTCTACTTCATTCTTGAATTCCTTAAATTTCTCTAAGGACTCTGACTTATACCTCATTAAGTAGACATAGTCATATCTACTCAAATCATCAGTAAAAGTAATGAAGTAAGAATATTCACCTCTAGCTTCTACTAGAAATGGTCCACACACATCTGTGTGTACCAATCCTAGAAGCTCTGTGGCCCTTTCACCTTGTCCACCAAAAGGCAGCTTGGTCATTTTTCCTTGTAAACAAGTGTGACATCTATCAAGTGGTTTTAGCTCAGTAGAGTCTAAATAGCCATCTTGGCAGAGATTTGTCAAACGCTTCTCGTTCACATGACCAAGGCGGTGATGTCATAACTGGGTAATGTATGATTCATGTGAGTTTGTTTCGTTATCGATTTCCAACACTTGGTTTTCGTAATTCAATACAAACAAACCATTATTTAAATGTGTCATACCATAACATACGTTGTTCTTATAAAAGAGACAACCCTTATTTCCAAATTTGAAAACAAATCCATCCATATCCAAACAAGATACAGAAATTATGTTCTTGGTAACACTAGGAACATAATAACAGTTATGTAAAACCAAAATCATCTCAGTCGGCAATGAGAGGTGGTAGTCGCCAATAGCCAACGCAGTCAGCCTTGTGCCATTGGCAGCTCGAAGATCCACCTCTCCTCTGGCGATCTTTCTAAATCTACTTAGTTCCTGCATTTGAATACAGATGTGAGGCCCATAAGCTGTATCTAATACCCAATGTGTAGAAATAGAAAGATTGCACTCGATAACAAACGCACATTTAGCGTTCTCACGCTTCTGGGTACAGTTCCTCTTCTAGTGGCCCTGCTTGCCACATGCAAAACACACTGTCTCCCGTTCCTTGCCCTGCCTCTAAATCTTCCCCTTCTTGGAGGGACGGTGCTCGGGGGCTTTAGACTGTTTATAAGTCTTTGGCCCCTTTGCCTTGTCCTTCCTTTTCTTGTTCACCATAAGGACCGCGGGTTTGTCACGCCCCATGTCCTTATCTACCTGGCGAATCAAGGTCAGAAGATCTGATAGACTCTTCTCATTGCCGCTCATGTTATAGTTGACAATGAAGCTAGACAAGGTTTTGGGCAGTGATGATAGGATGAGATCTGTACGCAACTCATCCGGGAATTTAATCCCTAAGATGTTCAAGCGTTCAATGTAGCCAATAAGCTTGACTACATGAGGCCCAGCTGGCGCAGACTCTCCAAGCTTCGTGGTAAACAAAGCATTGGAGAACTCATACCTCTCATGTCTCGCCTTCTCTTGGTAGAGATCTTTTAGGTGAGACATCATGCTATACGCGTCCATGTTTTCATGTTGCTTCAAGAGCTCATTAGACATGGCCGATAGCATGAAACACTGGACATCTGTGGCATCATCCATGTGTTTCATGTAAAGAGATAATTCATCATCACTATCCTCTTTCCCAGGCGCAACTGGAATAGGATCTTCCAGCACATATAATTTCCTTTCGTGGCGAAGGGCGACCTGTAAACGCCTCTGCCACTCTTGGAAATTGGTGTCGGTGATAAGGTTTTCTTTTTCAAGTATGGTGCGCAATGATATGTTTGAGGTCATTTTCTTGTCATTTCTACAAATTAAGATGAGCAAAGGTTTAGTACTTTATTACAAAAATTGAGACAAATAAATAAATTAATACTTATTAGTCTCCCACTATTTTATCGAAATCCAATAGCCCTCACCATTGACTTCGGAATATTCTATTGCGTGAATATTCTAGTGGCAAGGATCCATATTGCCCTTCGCATTACCCCAACTAGGGTTGGTCAAGCAACTTGAAGGGTTTTAGGTAGGCATTCCAAATGCCAACTGCATTAACTCGCAGCTCCTTGATCCGCTGAGTTGACTCCCCAATCCTGAAATCCTTTTTGGATTTCGTCAACCTTTGCCTCTTGGTCACACCAAGTCCTGCTGTGGTAGTCAACCTTTGATTCCAACCAAGTCAAGTCAACCCAAAACCTTGAATTAGAATTCCCCGATAATTGAAAACACCCCAACTAGGGTTGGTCAAGCACTTTGAACTATGGTTCGATTCTAACCAAGATTATGGAAAGCTATGCCAACTTAATATTTATTTTGAGGGATTTTATCCTTATACGTAAATTGTCATTTTATTATCTTTGATTACATGCTTGTTAATATTAAGTGGGATATACTTAAGTGATTAACCATGTCTAAGATAATATTTACGTATAAGCCATTTTTTATTTTAGTTCTATCTTGCATGCTCGTTTAATTCATTAATTGTGTGATCGTGACAACACACCCACAATAAATAAACCATGCAACTGACAGAAATAAAATAAATGGTATGATCATGAGTTTTTCTATTGGTTAGTTTATCTAGCGGTTGATAAACTAACCCAAGACCTAGGAGAGAAACACCTTGAACCTTTCGGGTTCGTGTTTACAGCTTTCCACCTGTCCACATTTGTATCTCCTTGGATTGGTTTCACCTTGGCTCTTGACTTGAGCCGCCTCCACTAGCTTGGGAGCTACATCCATTACATATGCATTTATCTCACACGCAGGTGAGGGGTAAAAGGGATTTTTACATAAAAGAATCATTGGGCGTGCATGCCCTACATATTAATGAGGAGATGGATCACAGACCAACAAATTTAATTTAAATAAATAAATTAAAAGAAACCATTCACATACAAAGGTCGCGGTCTAGCTCATGATCATACATACATGCAATGATATTTACGCATAAATAAAACCAACATTCAATTCTTTAATCATTCTTGTTTAAGATAAATCACGCTCGAATCAATTAATTATCTTTAATTAATCAATCCTTTTATCTTAAATCCCTTTTCTGAATTTTCTTGAGATTCTCATCCATCATAATTTTAAACAAATAAATTCATTTAAAATTATCCTTGTACGTAACTTGTACCTTGGAGGCAACCCGGTGAATTCGCATTTATTACGCAGATGTTAAATTAAACACATATATATAAAACACCTATCACGTGTTGTGCCTCAGCTTTACGCCTGCACCATGGTACACGTCTCAAGGGTTTGTATAATATAATAATAAATTTTAATAAATCTGCGTAATTTGGGTGAGTACACGGCATGTAGTTCTGACTACACGGTATGTACTTTTCTTCACCGTCCATCCGAAGTACACGCCCGGGGATAGGGCGTGTTAATGTACTTCGGAAATTTTCGGAGTACACGGCGTGTACAGTGGGACACACGCCGTGTAGTTTCCACGTTACACGGTTTCCAGCCGGGCAAGCCGTGTACGGAGTACACGACCCAACCCTAACCCAAAGGGACTACACGCCGTGTTCATTGGACCACACGGCGTGTATTCCGGAAACCGTGTTCCACCTGTTTCTGGTCAACACACGGTGTCTTAATTTCTTAGAAAGAATCCAATACACGGCCTGATTTGGCGGATCAGTCAATGCATTGAACCTAGACTACACGGGGTGTACTTCCGAATACACGCCGTGTATTCTGGTGTTATACGGCCAGAAACGTTTGGCTCCTCCGGATGAGTTCCTCTATTTTATTTTAATCAAAATTAACAGAAAAATCAGTTTCTGTGAGGTGAACGAGAAATGAGAGAGGAGGAACAGATCTCGAGATTCAGATTTCCAGAACGATTAAACATGAATTGAAATAACTAAATTTATTAAATTCGTAAATCACCAATGAAAAACTAAATAATTATAACCAACGATATGACCGCTCTGATACCACTTGTAGGTTCCGGGCACAGCGGAAACGCGTTGGTGGGTTACCCAACTTTAATTTTAACGTTAAACAACGTTCAATCCGAGATCCTTCACGATATAAAACGTCGAATCTTCGGAATAAAACGAAGAACGAAAAGAAAAGAAGAGTTATGGAACCCTTGAGGAGGATCATCATACGTTGATTATAATTAATTTAATTAATGCATAAGAATTACCTCGTTAGAATTCTTTCTTAGTTGATGTGTCCGGTCACGATTCGGTGATTTGTCGTTGCGTTGTAGAATCCAAGTGTGGGTGTAACAACCCAAGATTTTATAAAAAATATATTCTTTTTAATTTTATTAATGTCTTGTGTTGTACGCTACACCAAAAGGAACTTGCACAACACGCATCCTTGACTTGCCTTGCATTACACGCAATCGCTACCTTCCTCGATAGCATGTGTAGTACGCAATAACGAGTTTCACTAAACAGCGATATGTTATTAAAATATTATTAAAACTAGCCGTTATGAATAGTAATAACCACTTTTTGAAATTTTGTAAATTTTATTTTTCAAAATGGAATTCATTTTTGGATTCGTAATATCGAAATTAGCTTAGGGTGAAATTTTGGTAATTTTCGGATAACTATCATATTTTGATGAATAGTGAAAATTACTAAATTATAATTAAAAACAACTTTTTTAATCGAAATAATTAATAGTGATAAATTATTAATTTGAGTGGTTTTAAAGTATATTTAGAATATATTTTTACAATTTAATTCAATGTTGGTCACTGGTTGTAATTTCACATTTAAACTAGACATAAACAAGTGTCAATCTTTTGATAGATATTGTTTCTTAAAAACACGCTATTTGTTTTAACAGCGGGATTTAATTATAAAATTATTTAATGCAACTTTTATGTTATGAATTTGGTAAAATAGACTTCATTTTTGAATTTGGAATATGAAATATAGCTTAGGATGAAATTTTGGCATTGTTCTGAAAAACATCAATTTTTGATGAATAGTGAAACTACTAAGTGGTAGTTAAAAAAAAACTGAATTTTTCATAAAACTTAATTTTGCCGCTTCTGTGAATGGAATTTCAAAAATCCGAGAGACACGGTTAATATCAAGGACTAAAATGTGGTTCAATGAGATGAAAATAATTTTTTTGGTGAATAGTAACTTTTTACTTTTTTACCGCGGTTAATAGTAAATAGGGTAACTAAGGGTAAATATGATATTACTATTACCCTAACACATGTCCTAATTCTATTGGACAAGTGTAATTCGACCAAAAACAAACTTAGGAATAAAATATGACCATTTAGGCCCACTTGGATTAGATTAGGACATTTATTATTAATTTATTTAAAGAAAGGTTAAAATAGTTAAAATCAAAGTTTAATAAGTAAGTCATTTTTAATATGGGGTTATACAAAAGATAAATTCGATTGTAAATATTCATTAGAAATCTAAAAAGATTTCCTACATGATGGTATTTTATTTGTAATTTTTAGACATAAAATAATTTAATTTATTTATGACACAACGATGATGCAGTAATTATCTTATTAATGAAATATTGACATAATTGATGTTATAAACACCAAAATAAAGGTAATTTGAGATTTTTTATGAATTCCACTAATTTTATAGGTTACTATGATATATTAATGTTTATTTAATCAACTTTGTTCGAACATTTAATTCTGTTATGACTTTCACAAAAATCATATATCAAATAGTGTCAAAATTGACACAAAATAGTTTTTAAATCAAATATAATATTATTAATTGTTATTGTATTCCTAAAAATATAAGGTTCGGCCAAATGACTTAGATAAGGATATATATATTAATAATAAACAATTTGGGGTTCTTTTGGCATGTTATAGTAAGTTTATTAACCATATAGTGAAAGAAAACAAAAAGACATGGTAAAAGTTAAACTATTTAACTTAGAGTTAAATTTAATTGATAAGGTTAAAATAATTTCCTAAACTTGTCTAAATTCTATTGGTTGATAGGATTTCGACTCCTCCCCACCTTATCTTCGAAATAAGACCCTTTGGAACCATTATAAACCGATTTTGACTTTAATATAAAATAATATTTTGAGATATTCCTAAGGTGCCCCTCTCCTCCCTTATAAAAGGACACCTCCTCCCCCTCCTCCTCACACAAATTTGAGCACTCAAGATCGGACAACCCCTGCCATTTTCTCCTCTCCACTTCCCTATCAACATCCTAGAGGTTCTGGTCTTCCTCAAAGACCAATTCTAGTACCCTAAGAGGAGGTCTCAAAGAGGCACTTCAAAGAAGAGGTAATTACCGTTACCAATTCTTTCATCTTTATTTCTTCTTCCACTTCTTCTTCTTAGGTTGTTTCATTATAAAGTAATAACATCAGTATCACTCATATACTGATATGTTATTATAAGTATGAAACAACCCTATTTCACCATCTATCCATCCTACGGAAAAAGAAATCACTGCGCGTGCGTACGTACGGAATACCGTCTCCACGCCGTGGTGTAATCTATTTTCCACCACCACCTTACATGGATGGGTATAATGGTGTAAAGAATAACTATACATAGTTATTACAACATCATATTGATTCTGATATATTGTATAATCCACTCCAATTCAATTCAATATTTATAGAAATGATATCATCGCTCGTGCGTACCTACGGACTACCGTCTCCACGACGCGATGAGATTCATTCTCCATGTTAACCATTTAAAGAATGATTATAAAGTATATATAAGAAATAATAATGAAATATATGACATTATAAAGCTACTGGATTTATGTATATATATATATGTATGTCATCTACTTACTTCAATTTCAAGACAATAAGGAAAGTAAAACAGCGTTCATGCGTACGTACGGACTACCGTCTCCATGAACGGTGTTTTTCATCTATCTATTATATATATATATATATACTGAATATATATGATATATAAATCATATTTTATATTCTGGAAGTAAGTAAATCATGATATAAGTAATAGTGATGTCAAGAACAACAAGTCAAAACACCTAATATAAATGAAATGATTTTACCCAAAACGCTTCTTTAACATGGAATTTACAAAAGAACGGGTAATATAATGTCATAAGTGAACCATATATGATATCATAACAATTAATATGATTCTGTAATAAGTCAATAACATGATTTAAATCATTATACAGGAGTTTCAGACACTTACAAAGCAAGTCGGACCTAAGGTAAGGGAAATATCACAATCTCATTTTTATCCGAGATTGTTTATTCGTAAGTATTTACTGGGGTGTATTTTATCATCCACATCCATGTTTACTCAATATGTAATATTATTTCCATCCACCTAAAATTGTTTAAATCCATTTTTACCCTTCGGTGATTTTTTAGTAATACGTATGAAAGGAATCTTTTGTCGTTTTTCGTACGAGGTACTTTTTGACTTTTCCGACAAAAGTACGAAGAATGTTTTTTTTAACTTATACGGCACGAACGGATTTCTACTGTTTTATAAAGCCTTATTTTCATGAAGCTTCCTCTAAAAGATTTCATGACTATTTTCAATAAAATCTCTTTCTTTTAAAATTGCATGATGTTTTGTGAAAAGAAATTGATTTTGAAGAAGAAAGGATATTTTCCTCAAGAATTCAATTCAAGTGTTTTATCAAAATTATTTTCCATCTAAGATAATAAAGGGTTCTGTTTCTATCCATATTTTTACATTTATTTGACTATGTTGTTATGGAATTATGTTTATGAATTCCTTTATCTTATATGAATTGATTTATGATGTCATGATGTTTCAAGAATCCCATTTTTGTTACATGTGTTATGCGATGATGTATGTTTTATGATTATGTGGCACACATAAGAAAGGATTCATTAAGAGATGGGTGGGACCTATATCTCCCTCCAATGCATTGGGTAAAGATTTTATATCTCATGAGATAGACATGGCTGAAATGGTAGGTTATACCGGTTGAGTGAAACAGGACTGAAACGAGGGTTACTCGATTCAGAAAGGGACTTTGTCCACTAAGATAGTCTTGGCAATTAGTCTTGACTAACAAGAAATGATTCTCTATGATTATGTGTGTATGACACAAAGTTTCATGTTTTAAGTTATGATTATTTTGATTTCATTTCACTACTATGATTTATCCCATGTTATGAAATTATGCTCTCTTTTGCAGGTTAAGATTTCCAAAAGTTATGTTCTTTTGAATATGATGTGATTGATTTTTATTTTGTATACCCTTACTGAGCATTTGAGCTCACCATTTTATGTTTTCTTTTCCCCAGGATATAAAGAAAGGTTTTAGGTAAAAAAAAAGGAAGATCTTTATGGGAGATATTGAAGATCTTTCACCACGATTAGAAGATTACATTCCGAGTTTCCAAAGACACTAAACTATTACGATCCTTGTGTGTGTGTGTTTTTGTTATGTACTAAGTATTCCGCAAAAGTAATGTAATGTCCATGTACGTCAGGCTTCGGGTCTCTACAGTTGGTATCAGAGGAAAGGTTTAGTCAACCTTTGGAAACTAGGATGCGAAAACTTTAGTGAGATCCCTAGAGATATTTCTAAGGTATGTCTAGGGATGTCCCTAAGGTTAAGTATACGTATAGGTTATAGTCCTAGAATTGCGCTAACGATCTTAGAATTTAACCTAAGATGTTAGATATTGAGGGTGTTTTACCTTTATTATGTTGTTTTCCCTAGCATGATTTTTGCCTCTCACACTATTCTTTTTGGGTTTTAGACGATGACTAGAACCCGAAGGAACCGTGTTGATCAATGCAATGGACAATGCAATGATTGCCCTCCTGAACAAACAAATGTTATGGGAGATGGAGTGCAAAATCTTATTGCTATACTTACACAAGCTATGAATCATTCTGGACTTCCAAATGAGCAGAGAAGGGAACAATATTCTATTGAGTCCTTCATGAGGCAACGTCCACCTTCTTTCAGTGGGTCTACTGATCCATTAGTTGCTGAACAATGGATTAGTACTACTGAAAAGATATTTTCAGTTCTTCAATGTTCTGAACATGATAAAGTCATCTTAGCAGTATATCGTTTGGAAGGTGAAGCTGATCAATGGTGGAATCTTATCAAGAATACAAGGCCAAGAGATGAAATTGAGTCCATGGAATGGGACGAGTTCAAGAACCTATTTTTCAGTAAGTACTTCCCTCGTATTCTTCGAACAAAGATGGAGAAAGAGTTTCTTGAACTGAAGCAAAGGGACGATGAATCTGTTGGTACCTATGAAGCAAATTTTACAAGACTTGCAAGGTATGCTTCTGGAATTATCATCCAACCTGAAAGTAAAGTTGATCGATTTTTCAGTGGCTTAAAGCCAAGTCTTCGAAGGGAATTGGCTATAAGAGACTTCGGTAGCTATGAAGAAATTGTGCGTTGTGCTATCAAGGTAGAAATGGAAGTTGGTGTTACATATCCATCTCAGGGTTTTGACAAGAAACGAAAGATGGAGTTCAAGGAGAAATCTCAGAATAAT
Organism: Viscum album; assembly: GCA_963277665.1. Classification (NCBI taxonomy): domain Eukaryota; kingdom Viridiplantae; phylum Streptophyta; class Magnoliopsida; order Santalales; family Viscaceae; genus Viscum; species Viscum album. The sequence continues at coordinate 1,939,243,942 of OY728123.1, read as the reverse complement.
GGTGAAAAGAAGATGAATGTTTCCTTATTCACAAAGTGTGGAAAGAAGCATGGTGGAGATTGTCTAAAAGGGACTAGAAAATGTTTTAAGTGTGGAAAAGAAGGTCATCGAGCAGCTGAGTGTCGAAGTAATGGAAAAAGGGTTTCTAATGATGTGAATAAAGCAAACACTATAGAGAACGCACCGCCAACACTTCAATGATTCAAGTGCAAGGAAATGGGGCATTATGCTAATAATTGCCCTAATCCAAGGGTTAGTGATGATCAACATGAGCAACCACTGAAGGCAAAGGACAATGGGAAATCACATGCGATCACTATTGGCAATGTTGAATATGACAACGATGCGGTGGAATGATTAAGTGTTTATGTAATGGGATTCCAAAATAATGTTGTATCATTGAGTATTGCAATATTTATTGATGTGGTATTCAAAGTGATTGAGATATTTTTTGGAAATAAGATGATATGCACATAATGAAGACGAGAAAATGAAATGTTTAATAGTATTCATGAGCTCATGATTGATATAAGGACTAAGTGATATCATGGATTGAGTATATAGAATTTTGAGGATTTTGGTATGTGGAAAGTGTTAACTTTTAACTGCATTCATGTTTTCACTAAGGTATTCAAGAGAATACATGATTAAGGACTTTGAATGTTTAGAATGTGACCAACAAAACATATCTTATGATATATGGGGATCAACGATGGTATTAAATCTCTGGTAATCGTTTTCACTATGTTATGAGAGTGGACTGCAGTATTATGGATAAGCCTAAAGATTGAAATGGATTATGTTGGACATAAGTGATTATTGTTTAAGGATAGAAGTTTTTTTTTTCGATATTATTGATGGGATGTTATAGTAATGTAGTTTTAGAAAAAAGGACAACCTGCAGGATGGGCGACAGCCCATCGCTTCGGACAAGGCTGTAGGAATCGAACCCACAACCGAAGTGCGACTGGCCTTTATCGCCTACCACGGACCTACAGGAAGTCCCTGTTTATTAGAAACTAGTTTTATTATATTAAGCAGTATGATATGTGAAGTATAAGTTCATTTTAGGAACAATATATGATTAATCTCACTATAGATGGACTTATGTATTTTTTTTTGATAACTTTTCTAACCTTTTGTTTGAGACAGATGGAATGACCCATCATTCTATCACATGATCTTCTAACACATCATGAATGACAAATTCAACTTCATTTCTTTAAGAGATGAAGTGGAAATTGTCCAAAGAACGACAAACGGTGAGACTATACCAAAATCATGAAAGTATTTCTTCTAATTCCAATTTCATTAACTTTAGGGAAATGATCTTGAAAACCAAAAATGTTGACCTAGTGATCCTATACCTGATGAATCGGATGGTGCCTTAGATCGTCACAAATTTATGGATTTGTGATTTTTGGCTTTTCCATAGCCATGTTCTCTACCACTCTCCATCAGAACATGATGATTAGATTTCTCTTCCATATCCATATTTTCACCTATGTGGAAACCCAATGATTAGTTTATTTGGGTAACCATTACGTTTCATACTTTTGTTTTTAAAGATTGGTTTTCATATTCCTTTTTACGATTAAAGAAACTTTCGAATAGTAAACCATTTATAACCCCGACGAATTTCGAGGGCGAAATTCATTTTAAGGGGGGTAGAATGTAACAACCCAAGATTTTATAAAAAATATATTCTTTTTAATTTTATTAATGTCTTGTGTTGTACGCTACACCAAAAGGAACTTGCACAACACGCATCCTTGACTTGCCTTGCATTACACGCAATCGCGACCTTCCTCGATAGCATGTGTAGTACGCAATAACGAGTTTCACTAAACAGCGATATGTTATTAAAATATTATTAAAACTAGCCGTTATGAATAGTAATAACCACTTTTTGAAATTTTGTAAATTTTATTTTTCAAAATGGAATTCATTTTTGGATTCGTAATATCGAAATTAGCTTAGGGTGAAATTTTGGTAATTTTCGGATAACTATCATATTTTGATGAATAGTGAAAATTACTAAATTATAATTAAAAACAACTTTTTTAATCGAAATAATTAATAGTGATAAATTATTAATTTGAGTGGTTTTAAAGTATATTTAGAATATATTTTTACAATTTAATTCAATGTTGGTCACTGGTTGTAATTTCACATTTAAACTAGACATAAACAAGTGTCAATCTTTTGATAGATATTGTTTCTTAAAAACACACTATTTGTTTTAACAGCGGGATTTAATTATAAAATTATTTAATGCAACTTTTATGTTATGAATTTGGTAAAATAGACTTCATTTTTGAATTTGGAATATGAAATATAGCTTAGGATGAAATTTTGGCATTGTTCTGAAAAACATCAATTTTTGATGAATAGTGAAACTACTAAGTGGTAGTTAAAAAAAAAACTGAATTTTTCATAAAACTTAATTTTGCCGCTTCTGTGAATGGAATTTCAAAAATCCGAGAGACACGGTTAATATCAAGGACTAAAATGTGGTTCAATGAGATGAAAATAATTTTTTTGGTGAATAGTAACTTTTTGCTTTTTTACCGCGGTTAATAGTAAATAGGGTAACTAAGGGTAAATATGATATTACTATTACCCTAACACATGTCCTAATTCTATTGGACAAGTGTAATTCGACCAAAAACAAACTTAGGAATAAAATATGACCATTTAGGCCCACTTGGATTAGATTAGGACATTTATTATTAATTTATTTAAAGAAAGGTTAAAATAGTTAAAATCAAAGTTTAATAAGTAAGTCATTTTTAATATGGGGTTATACAAAAGATAAATTCGATTGTAAATATTCATTAGAAAGCTAAAAAGATTTCCTACATGATGGTATTTTATTTGTAATTTTTAGACATAGAATAATTTAATTTATTTATGACACAACAATGATGCAGTAATTATCTTATTAATGAAATATTGACATAATTGATGTTATAAACACCAAAATAAATGTAATTTGAGATTTTTTATGAATTCCACTAATTTTATAGGTTACTATGATATATTAATGTTTATTTAATCAACTTTGTTCGAACATTTAATTCTGTTATGACTTTCACAAAAATCATATATCAAATAGTGTCAAAATTGACACAAAATAGTTTTTAAATCAAATATAATATTATTAATTGTTATTGTATTCCTAAAAATATAAGGTTCGGCCAAATGACTTAGATAAGGATATATATATTAATAATAAACAATTTTGGGTTCTTTTGGCATGTTATAGTAAGTTTATTAACCATATAGTGAAAGAAAACAAAAAGACATGGTAAAAGTTAAACTATTTAACTTAGAGTTAAATTTAATTGATAAGGTTAAAATAATATCCTAAACTTGTCTAAATTATATTGGTTGATAGGATTTCGACCCCTCCCCACCTTATCTTCGAAATAAGACCCTTTGGAACCATTATAAACCGATTTTGACTTTAATATAAAATAATATTTTGAGATATTCCTAAGGTGCCCCTCTCCTCCCTTATAAAAGGACACCTCCTCCCCCTCCTCCTCACACAAATTTGAGCACTCAAGCTCGGAAAACCCCTGACATTTTCTCCTCTCCACTTCCCTATCAACATCCTAGAGGTTCTGGTCTTCCTCAAAGACCAATTCTAGTACCCTAAGAGGAGGTCTCAAAGAGGCACTTCAAAGAAGAGGTAATTACCGTTACCAATTCTTTCATCTTTATTTCTTCTTCCACTTCTTCTTCTTAGGTTGTTTCATTATAAAGTAATAACATCAGTATCACTCATATACTGATATGTTATTATAAGTATGAAACAACCCTATTTCACCATCTATCCATCCTACGGAAAAAAAAATCACCGCGCGTGCGTACGTACGAAATACCGTCTCCACGCCGTGGTGTAATCTATTTTCCACCACCACCTTACATGGATGGGTATAATGGTGTAAAGAATAACTATACATAGTTATTACAACATCATATTGATTCTGATATATTGTATAATCCACTCCAATTCAATTCAATATTTATAGAAATGATATCATCGCTCGTGCGTACCTACGGACTACCGTCTCCACGACGCGATGAGATTCATTCTCCATGTTAACCATTTAAAGAATGATTATAAAGTATATATAAGAAATAATAATGAAATATATGACATTATAAAGCTACTGGATTTATGTATATATATATATGTATGTCATCTACTTCAATTTCAAGACAATAAGGAAAGTAAAACAGCGTTCATGCGTACGTACGGACTACCGTCTCCATGAACGGTGTTTTTCATCTATCTATTATATATATATATATATACTGAATATATATGATATATAAATCATATTTTATATTCTGGAAGTAAGTAAATCATGATATAAGTAATAGTGATGTCAAGAACAACAAGTCAAAACACCTAAGATAAATGAAATGATTTTACCCAAAACGCTTCTTTAACATGGAATTTACAAAAGAACGGGTAATATAATGTCATAAGTGAACCATATATGATATCATAACAATTAATATGATTCTTTAATAAGTCAATAACATGATTTAAATCATTATACTGGAGTTTCAGACACTTACAAAGCAAGTCGGACCTAAGGTAAGGGAAATATCACAATCTCATTTTTATCCGAGATTGTTTATTCGTAAGTATTTACTGGGGTGTATTTTATCATCCACATCCATGTTTACTCAATATGTAATATTATTTCCATCCACCTAAAATTGTTTAAATCCATTTTTACCCTTCGGTGATTTTTTAGTAATACGTATGAAAGGAATCTTTTGTCGTTTTTCGTACGAGGTACTTTTTGACTTTTCCGACAAAAGTACGAAGAATGTTTTTTTTAACTTATACGGCACGAACGGATTTCTACTGTTTTATAAAGCCTTATTTTCATGAAACTTCCTCTAAAAGATTTCATGACTATTTTCAATAAAATCTCTTTCTTTTAAAATTGCATGATGTTTTGTGAAAAGAAATTGATTTTGAAGAAGAAAGGATATTTTCCTCAAGAATTCAATTCAAGTGTTTTATCAAAATTATTTTCCATCTAAGATAATAAAGGGTTCTGTTTCTATCCATATTTTTACATTTATTTGACTATGTTGTGATGGAATTATGTTTATGAATTCCTTTATCTTATATGAATTGATTTATGATGTCATGATGTTTCAAGAATCCCATTTTTGTTACATGTGTTATGCGATGATGTATGTTTTATGATTATGTGGCACACATAAGAAAGGATTCATTAAGAGATGGGTGGGACCTATATCTCCCTCCAATGCATTGGGTAAAGATTTTATATCTCATGAGATAGACATGGCTGAAATGGTAGGTTATACCGGTTCAGTGAAACAGGACTGAAACGAGGGTTACTCGATTCAGAAAGGGACTTTGTCCACTAAGATAGTCTTGGCAATTAGTCTTGACTAACAAGAAATGATTCTCTATGATTATGTGTGTATGCCACAAAGTTTCATGTTTTAAGTTATGATTATTTTGATTTCATTTCACTACTATGATTTATCCCATGTTATGAAATTATGCTCTCTTTTGCAGGTTAAGATTTCCAAAAGTTATGTTCTTTTGAATATGATGTGATTGATTTTTATTTTGTATACCCTTACTGAGCATTTGAGCTCACCCTTTTATGTTTTCTTTTCCCCAGGATATAAAGAAAGGTTTTAGGTAAAAAAAAAAGGAAGATCTTTATGGGAGATATTGAAGATCTTTCACCACGATTAGAAGATTACATTCCGAGTTTCCAAAGACACTAAACTATTACGATCCTTGTGTGTGTGTGTTTTTGTTATGTACTAAGTATTCCGCAAAAGTAATGTAATGTCCATGTACGTCAGGCTTCGGGTCTCTACAATGGGATTCCTCTAGCGGTGATCCACACGTGTGTCACGTATCTCCGGACGTCGCCAAAGGGATCTTCGGGTGCTAGCGCAGAAGAACCTTCGCTTGCAATGTCCGCCTTCGACCGCCTTAATCTGGTGGAGGATCTTGCTCTCGTAACTTGAGGGCATTCTTGGTGGAAAGGGAATTCTCTATTGGCTTGAGAGTATTTCCAAATTCGTTGTGCACAACAATGGCTCTCTAAAATGTTGGGGTTGCGAGGATATTTATAATCGGGTTTGAGGTTAATAGAGTTATGACAATAAATAAACGCGTTACGCGTTTTATTTATTTCATTAACTCTTATTGAAAACTCCCATGTCGAATTATTAATTCCTTGACATGCGCCCACGCTGATTATAATAAATATCATTTAATAAAACAATATTAAATCCTCAAAATCCCAACTGGAAAAACCACACGGCGTGTAATAATTAATATACGGCGTGTACTTGTTTTCCATAAAACTACACGGCGTGTATATTTAATATACACGGCGTGTACTTTTATTTTCCATTTTTCTCCACCACATTTATTAGACCTTGAGTAATGACTATTTATTTCTTAAATAAATGTAACTGCATTACTCGCTAATAAATATATTATTTCGTCCACAATATATTCTCTCGAATAACTAGTGTCAAAATAAATATAATCAGACATCCTTAAATAATTATTAAACCAAATTCGGGAATAATATTTATTTAACTTGTTAAATTAATATTTAACTGAGATACATGGACACACTTGTTGAGTCAAAAGTTCTCTTTTTGACTTCTATATCATGTTTTGGAAATCACAAATATCTTTTATCATGTCTATCGTATCGTACTGACCATACTAATTGTACTGACCATGTCAATCGTACAATACTGATCGTACTGACCATGTCAATCGTACAATACTGATCATACTGACTATGTCAATCGTACAATGCTGATCGTACTGACCATACCAATCGTACAATGCTGATCATACTGAATATGGAAATTGTATTGTCTTTGCTTCTCATAACATTCATTACATGCTTGTTTTGGTACTTAGTTAAAAACACATGTTTCATATTAATCGTACCCATGTTTTTCATCTCTACATATCTTTTGTTTTAACCAATACGATGTCGTTGAGTTAGTTACAAACTAATCAAAACGATGTCGTGCTTTCTGTTTCAATATGACCGTTATATGTCAGGTGTCCAAGTCCCTCCGAGTTTTTCGGAGAAATATGACCGTTGAAGGAAATGTGACCATTGGAACCTGAGGCCTATAAATAGGTCTTTTGAAGCTGAAGAAAAAGAAGAGAACGAAGAGATTTTAAAACAAGTGTGATACTTTGCTTCAATCAAGATTCTACAGAGAGATGTTGTGACTTCTCTCATGCTGTGTGTTTTGTGCGTCTGATCATCGTATCGAGGGCTTTCAAGTAATTGAAAGGCAGAGGTGTCGATTATCAACAAAATCGAGGGCTGCTGGGGATAGGCAGACAGACGGTCCGATCATCGTATCGAGGGCTGTCAGGGATAGGCAGACAGACGGTCCGATCATCGTAACGAGGGCTTACCAAGGTGTTGGTGAGACGGACCTTTTATCCTATGTGAAAGGATAACCCTTCTCTTTGGGTTAAAAGAATTGTAATACTTTTACTTTTCTGCTGCTAATTGTATTAGAAATGAAATTGTTTTGCTTCCTTTTCTATCTCTTATACATTTGTAATTGTTTCAATTACATCCTTTCTATTACATATTGTATTGATTGATTCTATACGCTTTAAGGTAGAATCATTCATCATTTATTTTACTCTGATTATTGTATTCATCTTGAATACAATTACTTTTCTTTTCTAATAGTATTACATTACATCATACCTTTTATATTCAATACAATTGTGGGTGTTTGTATTTGTATTAGTTTAAGACCTTTTAAACTAATCTCTTAAGTGTTTAAACACAAAGTTTTTAAACCTACAATTCACCCCCCCTCTTGTATTGTTCCATCTAATAAACAAATACATATACTTATTCGATCCAACAATTGGTATCAGAGCAGGTTTTTCACTGATTTGTATTACTAGCTTTATTTCTTTCATATTGCTGTTTTTAACTACTTAGTACACTAACGTGTGGAGTGGAAAAAATTTTGTTGTATTAGATGGCAGGAATGAATATTGAGTCAATAGACAATCTGAATCCTTCTAGACCACCCATCTTTGATGGTAATGACTATGAGTAATGGAGAGATCGTATGAAGACGTTCGTTATCAATACTGGTGTAGACAATTTTATTATGCTTACTGGAGGTTATAAAATCCCTGACAAAGAAGTCAGTACTTTCACTAACCAAGAGAAGCAAGAATATCAACTGAATTACAAGGTACGCAATACTTTATTATGCTCTATGACCAGGAATATATACAGCCAGATATCTTCATGTGAAGCTGCCAACTGTATTTGAAAGAAATTAGAAGTTACTCATTTTGGTACGTCCAAGGTTATAGAAACAAGAAGAGCAATGCTTCGAGCAGAATATCATGGATTTGTTTTTCCTTATGGAGAGCCAGTATGTAAAGTGCAACAAAGATTTATGACAATTGTCAACAGCTTACAATCTATGGGAGAAAAAGGCCTTGATGATGAAGCTTTAGTAGATAAAATTATAGATATAATGCCAAATGAATGGGAGTCAAAAAAGACAGCTATTGATGAAAATAGAAAAGTTTTCCAGATTACTCTTGATGAACTTTTTGGAACTCTTCTACAGCACGAAACAAGAATGAAAAGAGATGCTGATTTCAACAAGAAGAAGAATGAGAATGAAAGTGTAGCTTTTACATCTAAAGCTAAAACACCTGAAAGGATTACAAGATCCAAAGTCAAGAAAGTTGTTTTATCATAATCAAGTGATAGTGATCACTCGGATAATGAGTTAGCCAATCTTGCTCGAAGGATGGACAAGATTGTGGGAAAGAAAGACTTCCAATACAGATTCAAAAAGAAAGATAGAAAGGATAAAAGAGATTCAGAGGTAACATGTTATGAATGTAAGAAAGTAGGTCATATAAGGCCCGATTGTCCTTTACTGAAGAGAAAAGACAGAAAGGAGAAACACTCTGAAAGAAACAAGAAAATGTTTTATAAAACAAAGAAATTATTGAAGGCAAATGATACTGGAGTGCAAGTGGTAGTGATTCTTCAGATGATTCTTCAGAATATGAGTCCTCCGGCCAGAGAAATATTGGACTTATAGCCAGATTACTAATTGAAGATCATTGTCTCATGGCTAAGGTACACAATGATGAAGCTATTACAAATGTCTCTTTAAATGCAAATTATACTGATAATGGATATTATGATTCTTCAAATGATGAATCTTCATCATCAGAAGATGATACATTACCTTCTTTTGAAGAAGTATCTAGATTTGCTAAATTGCTTGAAAATGAAAATTCCAAACTCAAGAAGAATCTTGAAAAAGAAAATTCTAGAATTTCAATTTTGACTAAAGTGTCAGATCTTTCTAAGGATCTTGATATGAAAACTTATGATTTTGAAAGTATTTTAAAAACCCTTGAGAAAGTCAAATCTGACAAGGATAAACTTTCTAAGGATCTAGAAAATGTGATTTCAAAGAAAAATGTTTCAGAGCCTAACTCGAGTTCAAATTAAAATGTTTTGGAAGATAAAAATGTAGTTTTAAAACTAAAGTCAGAAATTTATTCCTTAAAGAAATGTTTGTCAAACTTTACTCATGGAAAGGAAAACTTTGACAAGATGTATTCTCAAATTAGACCTTTAAGAAATCGTTCTGGTCTTAGTTATACTCATTCCAAACCTGTTTTTAGTAATAACTATTTTGTTCTTCAAAAAACCTCTTTTTGCTCTAAGTGTCAATGTGGAGGACACTGGAGAAGAGATTGTTCTCTTAATAAAACTCAATCTTTAGGATTTCATAAATCTCATTTTGTAAAACAAATGTGGATTCCTAAAATTCTTTTGTCTAACCCTTCTGGATCCAAACAAGTTTGGATTCCGAAAAACTAATTGTTTCTTTTTCAGGAAAATGAGAAGTGTACCAATAAGAATATTTGGTACATGGATAGGGTTGTTCTAGACACATGACCGGAAATAAAGATCTCTTTGAAAAGGTTATCAAAACAAAAGGTGGAAAAGTTACCTTCGGAGATAATGCTCAAGGAAAGATTGTTGGTATAGGTAATATTGTTTTTCTTGGAAAAGTTCTTATTTCAATTGTTTTGTTTGTTAAAGGTCTTAGGCACAACCTCATCAGCATAAGTCAATTATGTGATGAAGGTTACCTTGTGAATTTTAGAAATGATAAGTGTCTAGTCCACAATTCCAAGGATGAGTTCATTCTATCTGCTCATAGGCAAGAGAATGTTTACACTATTAACTTAGAAGACCTTAGGAGCCAAAACTTACCCTTCTTAAGTGCAATAGAAGACCAATCATGGCTATGGCATAGAAGACTAGGTCACTGTAATCTAAGAAACCTTAGTAAACTCTCAAAGAAAAGACTTGTAAAAGGGCTACCGGATCTTAGACACGATTCTTCAAAAGTCTGTGACCCTTGTCAATTTGGCAAGCAACATAAAACTAGCTTTAAATCAATTAATGAAGTTTCAACTTCTAATGCATTACAGCTAGTGCATATGGATCTTTTTGGTCCTACACAAACTGGAAGTATTGGAGGAAAATACTATGTATTTGTTTTAGTTGATGACTTTACTAGATTTACATGGGTCTATTTTATAGCAAAGAAATCTGAAGTCTTTTCTTATTTCAAAACTTTTAGAACCCAAGTTTTAAATGAGAAAAACCTACCATTGATAACTATCTATAGTGATCATGGTGGTGAATTTCAAAATTCAGATTTTGAAACTTTTTTTAGTAAGAAAGGTATTACTCACAATTTCTCAGCTCCAAGAACTCCGCAGCAAAATGGTGTTGTTGAAAGAAGAAATCGTATTTTTCAGGAAATGACTAGAACCATGTTGAGTGAATACTCAATTGCTAAGCACTTTTGGGCTGAAGCTGTTAGTACTGCTTGCTATACTATAAATCGTGTTTTGACTGGACCATTTCTTAATAAAACCCCTTATGAGTTATGGACTGGCTGAAAACCTAAAGTTTCATACTTCAAAGTTTTTGGGTGCAAAGTATTCATTCTGAATACAAAAGATAATTTAAACAAATTCGCACCAAAATCTGATGAATGAATTTTTCTAGGTTACTCCACAACTTCTAAAGTTTATAGAGTTTTCAACAAAAATACTTATACTGTTGAGGAAACAGTACATGTAAAATTTTATGAAACGGATCCTTTTGTTTTCAACCAACCCAAACCTACATCCTCGGATGTGTTTTCTAAAAATGTTTATCAACCGTTATTAGAAGATCATTCTGATAAGGAAAATATTCAAGAAAATACTTCTGAAACTTTTACCATAGAAGATTTTCTACCATATGTTGATGAACAGGTTTTACAAAACCCAAATCAATTGTTTCTTAGGAATCATCCCCGTGATAATATTATTGGTGATGTAAATCAACCTGTAAGGACCAGAAATTCCTTAAGAAATGAAATAGAACATCTCGCTTTTCTTTCCCAATTTGAACCCAAAAGTCCAAGTAAGGCCTTAGGTGATGAAGATTGGATCAAAGAAATGAAATATGAACTAAATGAATTTGAAAGGAATCAAGTCTGGAATTTAGTTAGACCTAAAGAAAAAACTGTAATTGGTGTAAAATGGGTTTTCAGAAACAAATGTGATGAAAATGGAATCATTGTAAGAAATAAAGCAAGACTTGTTGCTAAAGGCTATAATCAACAAGAGGGAATAGACTATGAAGAAACATATGCTCCTGTAGCTAGACTTGAATCTATTCGTATTCTATTAGCCTTTGTAGCATACTTTAATTTCAAACTATTTCAAATGGATGTAAAATGTGCTTTTCTAAATGATTTTGTTCAAAAAGAAGTTTTTGTCGAACAACCTCCTAGTTTTCTAGACCCAAAACATCCTAATCATGTTTTTAAACTTACCAAGGCTCTATATGGTCTTAAACAAGCCCCTAGAGCATGGTATGATAGACTTACATGATTTCTTTTACAAAACAATTATACAAAAGGTACAGCAGATCCAACCCTTTTTATAAAAATGGAAAATAAAGATATCTTGATTGTTCAAATCTATGTTGATGACATCATATTCGAATCAACTCAGAAATCTTTAACTGATTCTTTTTCTAATTTAATGAAGTCTGAGTTTGAAATGAGTATGATGAGTGAGTTAACATTCTTTTTAGGTTTTCAAATTTCTCAAAAACCAGAAGGAACATATATATCTCAACATAAGTATATAAAATATTTACTCAAAAAGTATGGTTATGATAAGACTAAAAGTATTAGAACTCCTATTGGTACCTCAAATACACTTGATCTTGACGAAACTGGGAAACCAGTAGATCAAAAAAATTTCAGAGGTATGATAGGAAGTTTGTTATATTTGGCAGCTAGTCGACCAGACTTAATGTTTTCTATATGCTTATGTGCAAGATATCAATCTAATCCAAAAGAGTCTCATTTTAAATCCGTAAAGAGAATCTTTTGGTATTTAAAAGGCACTATGGATTTAGGTCTTTTTTACTCTTCTGGAAATGATTTTGTTTTAAAAAGTTTTTCGGATGCTGACTTTGGTGGTTGTAGAATGGATAGAAAAAGTACATCTGGAACATGTCATTTCTTAGGAAACTCATTGGTTTCTTGGTCATGCAAGAAACAATACTTTGTAGCACTCTCCACTACTGAAGCTGAATATGTAGCAGCTGGAAGTTGCTGTGCTCAAATGTTGTGGATGCAACACACACTCATTCACTATGGATTGAGTTTCTCCAAAACTCAAATTCTTTGTGATAATACTAGTGTCATAGCCCTCAGTAAGAACCCAGCACATCACTCGCGTGCAAAACACATAGATGTTAGGCATCACTTTCTTAGAGATCACACACAAAAAGGAGATATTATTCTACAATTTATTGAAACGCAAGAACAACTTGCTGACATTTTTACAAAACCATTACCTTTCGATAGATTTGAATATATAAAACAGAAGCTAGGAATGATTACATTAAAATAATCATTCATATCCACTTCTTGTTTTACTTTTCTCCTTACAGCAAACAACTCCCTTTGAAAGGGGGAGGACATTTCTTACTATGTTTTGTTTCCCTTCTTCTTACTATGTTTCTTCTTATCTTATGGTATGTGTTTTTGTTTTTCTGTTTATCGTATTGACAGTTTTATCGTATCATTTACTTTTCTGTTTATCGTATTGACAGTTTTAGTGTATTATTTATTCCATCGTACTGTCCGATGATGGTAATGATTTTCTTTTCCATCGTACTGTCCAATGATGGTAATGATTTTCTTTTCCATCGTACTGTCTGATGATGATAATGATTTTCTTTTCCATCGGCTTGTCAGTTCATGGTAACAAGATTGTTTTCCATCGACTTGTCAGTTCATGGTAACAAGATTGTTTTCCATCGGCTTGTTAGTTCATGGTAACGAGATTGTTTTCCATCGGCTTGTCAGTTCATGGTAACGAATTTGTTTTCCATCGGTATGATGATTGATAGTTTTTTTTTCTTCTTTGGTCGATTGTGTTTTCTTTTTAACTATACCAAAACTAACAATAACCTTACATTCTCCGGCAGGTACTTTTTTTTTCTTTCGTTTTAATCCTAACCATTGATCTTATTTCCTCTAATCCTGACCGTAGAAGATCAACAGTCACCCTTTTCTCGCCTATAAATACCCCCCCTCCCCAAACCCACATCGTTTTTTTTCAGGATCTACGTCGAAGCTCTGCCTCATTGTTTTAAGTCATCGTATGGTCTTTCATCAGCAGCATCCCTATGTCTCAGTCTTCTGTCAACACTCCTGCCGATATGTCCTCAAAGGCTTTCTCAAAAAAAGACCTTTTAAGGGAAAGGTTAGTTTCATGTGACTTCTATGATTCGTATGATTCTATAATCAAGAGGATTATATTGTTTAAAGGATGGGATCATTTGTGTGTTGAAAGGCCTGTTTCTCAAGATCTGGTTCTCTTTGATGAAGTTTGTCAGTTTTATAAAACTGTATCTTTCGACAAAGACATGACTATCAATCTTGTTGTGTACGATAGAAAGTTATCTATGTCTGTGAAACAAGCGGCTCATTTTCTGAAAGTCCTGATAGAAGGTGATTCCTACTGTCCATCCCATAAATTACCAGAAGAGGTCGGTACGTTTAATAGATAAAGTGTCGAGAAGTCTCTCTTTGTTGTGAATGAAGAGAAAAGGAAAGTGGCTCATCTTTCACCGGACAATAGGTTTGTGGCTCTATGGATGCAAGGTTTTCTTATCCCAAGAAAAGGGGATAGAGAAACTTTGAAAGTTTCTGATATCTTCATGTTGGACTATCTTGTCAACATGAGAAAAGTGAACCTCATGGGATATGTTTTCGAAACAATTAAGAATGTGAAGTCAGGGGCAATCAAATCTCATTTGATTATGTATCCAGCCATTCTTACAAAGTTTATTCTTGAGAGTATGAAGTTTTGCAACATTCCTTTGAAAGGAAAGTTGATAGATCTAAAACCATCCTGGATTAGCAAAAGTACTATGAAGAAGTTGAATGTTTGTTTTGATTAGAATTCAAAACTTTTTGTTAAGGATGTAGAAGTTGAATCTCCTCAGAATCAATCGGCACCTATGCCAGCCAAAGACATTCAATCTGCTGGTATTACTCAAAAGTCTGATCTGCAAACCAGCTCAAAGCCAAAGAAGAAGCCAAAGTACAGTAAGGAAGTTATAGCCAAATAGAGAAAGGATAAGGAACAGAGAAAAGAAGGTGATCCAAAGTTTGGACTTGATCCAGCCGAACCTTTTGCGGAAAGAATAAGGGTAGAAGAAACCCTTAAAGCTGAAAAGAAAAAGAAGTCTGTTTTGAAAAGAAAAGCTCAAGACTTTGACATCTCTAAAGTCTTGAAAATGGTTGAGGATGCAAGTGCTCAACTAACAGAAGAAGTGCATCAAGAACCCATCGTACAGAGTCTTTCTGAGAAAGAAAAACGAAAACATATGTTGGAAGAAATACAAGAAGTTGAAGAAGGGGAAGGAGATTTTCTTTTGGAATTTCTTCAGAGTTCGAAGAAGGGTATAGAGGAATCGGTTCAAAAGCAAAGTGAAGGTATTCAACAAGTTCCTCATGCCGATCAAGCTCCTTTTGAAGCATCTGAAACTCCGGATAGAATTTCTTCTCAAGTAAAGCAAGGTGCTCAATCTTCTCACACTGATAAAGTTATTGTTGTCAGTAATAAAGTGGAAGAAGAAAGAAAGCAGAAAGAAAAAGCAAAAGGAAAACAGTCAGTTCTAAACTCAAGCCGATCAAATGAATTGCCTTAGTACAATGAGGATACTGATTCAAAACATACAATCTCTCTCAAGAAGAGTGATTATATTGTGCATGTTTTGAGAAGGGTTGAAAAAACCATTCCTTACTTTCCCAGGATGGAAGGGAAAATTGATTTCATTACTGACAATCAAAAAAAGAAGTTTGGTTCTGTAAGAGAGTTGAGAAAGAAAGTTTTGTCAGTTGAAGCCGATTTGAAAGTTCTTTCTGAATCCTCGGCTGCTCATAAGAAAGCTTGCAACAGGTTGACCAAGTGGTCATATAAAACAGAAATCTCGGTGAATGATCATGAGATAGAAATTGAAGATATAAGAAGGTTGTCAAATGAGCTTGCAATTGCTTTCAATAATCTTGACAAAGAAACGGTTGAAAGGTTGAATCTCTTGTCTTCCCAACAAGCAAATGTTCCTTCAGTAAAAGACTTGCAGGAGAGAATGAATGCTTTTCAGGCTGAGTTTTCGAAGGTTTCATCTTTCAAGGATGAAATAGTTCTCTTGAAGAAACAGAACTCTGGGTTATCCAAAGATAATAAGAATTTGCAAGACGGAATTGATACTCTTGAAGAAGTAATCAGAGTTCAGGAAGAGACAATCAGAAATCAGGATCAACTCTTTGCTGATCAACAAGACCTTCTCAGATCTCAGGGTGATGCTATTTCTGAAGACAAGAAATAAATAAAAAATATGAAGGCAGTTCTTCATGAGTTAATCAAAAAAGAGAAAGAAAGAGAAAACAAGTGACTTGTATTTGTTTTCATGTTTGGCCTTGATTGTAATCGTAATGAAATTTCTTGTATCCATTGTCTTGTATTCATTTTCTAACTCTTTCAGATAATTCAAGTTTACCCCTTTCTTTTTGTAAATCACAAAGGGGGAGAATGTTTACAAAGGGGGAGAAAGTTTATAAAGGGGGAGAATGTTTTATCAAGGGGGAGAGTGCTTTACAACACTTAAGGAAAATCTACGAATACAATCCTTAGGAAAGTCTACCTAAGGGGGAGTTAGTTGTATTCAATTTCTTATTCAGAAGAGTTTCCAATAACTCAGGAGGAGATAAGTATTTCTTTTATTTTTTATCTTGTGTTTTGTGCTTTCCAAAAAGGGGGAGATTGTTGAGTCAAAAGTTCTCTTTTTGACTTCTATATCATGTTTTGAAAATCACAAATATCTTTTATCATGTCTATCGTATCGTACTGACCATACTAATCATATTGACCATGTCAATCGTACAATACTGATCGTACTGACCATGTCAATCGTACAATACTGATCGTACTGACCATGTCAATCGTACAATGCTGATCGTACTGACCATACCAATCGTACAATGTTGATCGTACTGAATATGGAAATTGTATTGTCTTTGCTTCTCATAACTTTCATTACATGCTTGTTTTGGTACTTAGTTAAAAACACATGTTTCATATTAATCATACCCATGTTTTTCATCTCTATATATCTTTTGTTTTAACCAATACGATGTCGTTGAGTTAGTTACAAACTAATCAAAACGATGTCGTGCTTTCTGTTTCAATATGACCGTTATATGCCAGGTGTCCAAGTCCCTCCGAGTTTTTCGGAGAAATATGACCGTTGAAGGAAATGTGACCGTTGGAACCTGAGGCCTATAAATAGGTCATTTGAAGCTGAAGAAAAAGAAGAGAACGAAGAGATTTTAAAACAAGTGTGATACTTTGCTTCAATCAAGATTCTAGAGAGAGATGTTGTGACTTCTCTCATGCTGTGTGTTTTGTGCGTCTGATCATCGTATCGAGGGCTTTCAAGTAATTGAAAGGCAGACGGTCCGATCATCGTATCGAGGACTTCCGGGGATAGGCAGACAGACGGTCCGATCATCGTATCGAGGGCTTACCAAGGTGTTGATGAGACAGACCTTTTATCCAAGGTGAAAGGATAACCCTTCTCTTTGGGTTAAAAGAATTGTAATACTTTTACTTTTCCGCTGCTAATTGTATTAGAAAGGAAATTGGTTTGCTTCTTTTTCTATCTCTTATACATTTGTAATTGTTTTAATTACATCCTTTATATTACATATTGTATTGATTGATTCTATACGATTTAAGGTAGAATCATTCATCATTTGTTTTACTCTGATTATTGTATTCATCTTGAATACAATTACTTTTCTTTTCTAATAGTATTACATTACATCATACCTTTTATATTCAATACAATTGTGGGTGTTTGTATTTGTATTAGTTTAATACCTTTTAAACTAATCTCTTACGTGTTTAAACACAAAGTTTTTAAACCTACAATTCACCCCCCCCCCTCTTGTATTGTTCCATCTAATAAACAAATACATATACTTATTCGATCCAACAACACTTAGTGTGTGACCCTATAGGCCTCTTTCTCAGTGGCATTAGGCTGAGCCTGCCTAAACTCCAAGGTCAGCTTCTAGAAACACGTCAAGGCACCCATAGAGAAAGAAGTTAACGCCGCAATGACGTGTCACCTCCTACAAACGCTTACCATGTAATATAATCTCTTTGTCTCGATATCTCCAATCGAGCGGGTTGCATGCTAGCGTCATCAACCCATGTGCTTGATTATTCTTTCTTTGACTTCCCGGAATTGAACTTGCTCATACCTTACCATGACCATGGATTTATTTAGGCTATATCAATTCTATCAAAGGGCTTCCATTATGGAACAGAAGGGACAAATCCTTTCTCGCATTATCTATTAATGCGGTATTACTCGTGACGCACCCAACGTATCCTACCTCGCTACGAACAGTGTGTCGTCACAGTTTTCGTCAATACATCTAAGTGCGCGAGTTGTAATACCCATTAATAATAATCTTAAAGTCTAAGCACCAATACACACGTCTGCAAATAGGAACATCCAACGACACTATGAAATGTGGATTTCCTACTAGCGAGTCTCGTTCTCATAATATCCTCCTGGATATTACCAAGGGCGCACACCATGAAAAGGTGCATCAAAGTTTTATGAGTCATCACCCCTAATGACCTGTATTATTTGTGTCCCTCAAATAATATCATCCGGCCATAGAACATACATTCAAGAACACTGTTATGGCACTTCCGGGTTCTCATCATAGCAGGGATCCGCTACGAACCTTTAATGCAACAGTTGTCCTTAGGACATTATCACATGACATGTCACGCAGAAGAACAATCAAGATGTGATAAGGCTTTTATTTAATGAATAAAGTACAAAGTAGTTGGTTCTAGACCACCAACTCCAACACCAGGTCAGTTACCGCGTAACAAGGAAGTACACGCCATGTATGATTAATCTACACGTCGTGTACTCCAAAAATTCCAAAGTAGAGAAAACACGCCAAATCTCCCAGCGTGTACTTTGAATAAAGGGTGAAAAGAAATACACGCCGTGTACTTTCCAGAAATGGAAATTCACTAGGTTTCATCCAAAAGTACAAAGGCCTGTACAAGAAATATTGATGAGAAGAATCTCAAGGAAATTCAGAAAGGAATTTAAGATAAAGAATTGATTAATTATAAGATCATAATTAATTGAATTCAAGCGCGACTTATCTTAAATAATAGAACGATTAAAAGAATTTGAATTCTAAATATGTGTAAATGTCGTTGCATGCTATGGATGATCATGAGCTAGACCAAAGACCCTTTGTATGTGTGTATGGTTTCATTTAAATTTGTTTAATTTAAATTTGTTGGCCTACGAGCCTTCTTCCAATAAAATGTAGGGTCTGCGTGCCCATAGTTTCTTTAATGTAAACCCATGTAATAGAGGATATCTCAAGCCAGAGGATACGGTTCAAAACCCGAATCTGAGGCGAAACCAACCCAAGAAGATACAAAGGTGGACAGATGGGAGCTGCAAAACAGGAACCATCGGTTCAAGGTGTTTTTCCCTAGGTCAGGGTTAGCTTATCAAACCGCTATATAAGTTAACCAATAAAAGATCATGGTCATACCATCTTATTTTATTTCCATCTAATTTCATGGTTTATTTATTATGTATGTGTTGTCGTGATCACATAGTTAATAAAATGAACAAGCATGCAAAGATGGAATAAAATAAAAATCGGACTATGCGTAAACATTATCGGAATATGGTTAATCACTTAAGTAAGCATCGCTTAATATTAACAAGCATGTGATAATGCAAAACTACACATAAAGGATTAAAATCCCTCAATACCATATTAAGTCAGACCAAGCCTCTCGTTACCTGATTAAGGGCAAGACTCAATAAAACTATGTGTTTGACCAACCCTTGTTGGGACACTTACTTTTATAAAGGAAGCCCTTATGAAAGGTTTCTGGTCGACTTAACCATATTACATCAAGAGGAGTAGCCCTTGCTAGACATGGTGTAATATTGGAGGCAAGAGTTGAGGAAATCCAAGTCAGGATTTCAGGATTGGGAAGTCCAGCTAACAGATCAAGGAACTGTAAGCTCACAGTTGGCAAAGACCTGCCTACCTAAATACTTTCAAATAGCTTGACCAACCCTTGTTGGGGTTATGCGAAGGGGAATATGGATCATTGCCACTAGAATGTAAAAGCAACTAGACATTCCGAGTTCAATGGTGAGGGTCATTGGGACTTGATAAAATAGTGGGATACTTAATAAAATTTATTATTTCTCATAAAATGTAATCAAGAAAGTACTGATAAATCTGCTCTTTTAATTTGTAGAATCGAAATGACAAACTCGTCAACCAAATTTTCTCTGCGATCAATTCTGGATAAAGACAATATCCTCACCGGCAGTAACTTTTAGGAATGGTTTAGGCGCCTTCAGGTTATCTTACGCCATGAAAGAAATTTTTACGTGATGGAGTCCTCACTTCCTGATTCGTCCGCCCAAGGGGCAAGTGATGAAGATTTCCTGGTCTATGATCAACATTTGAACGATGCACTCGACGTTCAATGTTTGATGTTGTCATCTATGTCTAGTGAACTCATGAAGTCTCATGAAGACATGGATGCCTACAGCATGCTCGAGCACCTCCGTGGTCTATACCAGAAGAGAGCAAGATAGGAAAGGTTTGAGATCTCCAAGGCTCTATTCCAGAACAAGCTTGGAGAGGGTGCCCCAGCTGGGCCTCATGTAGTCAATATCATTGGCTACATTGAGTTCTTGGAGGTTCTGGGGTTTAAACTCCCCGAAGAACTGGGTACCGATCTCATTCTTGCATCACTCCCCCAGAGCTTCTCTAACTTTGTTGTGAACTTCAACATGAACAATATTGAGAAGTCTCTGTCTGATCTTATTATCTTCATTCGCCAAGTGGACAATGACATGAAGCGTGAAAAACCTTTTGTCCTTATGGTGAATAAAAGGAAAGGGAAGGCGAAGATCTTTAAGCCCAAAGCTTCTTCAAGGCCTTCCAAAAAAAGGAAGATCAAAGAGGAGGCAAGAGAACATGATGTTGTTTGTTTCGCATGTGCCAAGAAGGGCCACTGGAAGAAAAACTGCACCCAGCCAAGGAAGCAAGGGGAAGCTTCAGGTGCGTTTGTCATCGAATGCAATCTATCTGTTTCTACAAATTGGGTATTAGATACAGCTTGTGGTTCTCACATATGTATCCAAATACAAGAACCAAGTAGATTCAGGAAGATCGATCGAGGGGAGGTAGATCTACGAGCAGCCAACAGAGCCAAACTTGATGTTGTAGCTGTCGGGGACTACCACCACACATTGCCTACTAGGATGGTATTGGTTTTAAAAGGATGTTATTATGTACCCTCTGTAACCAAAAACATTATTTCAGTATCCATATTAGATATTGATGGATTCATCTTCAAGTTTGGAAATAAATGTTACTACTTTTATAAAAATAGCATTTGTTTTGGTAGGGCACATTTATATAATGGACTTTATGTGTTAGACTACACAAACCAAGTAATGACAATCAATGACAAAGTTAATTCACATGACTCATACCACACCCGACTTTGGCATCACCGGCTAGGTCATTTCAATGAGAAACTTTTGACAAAATTACATCAAGATGGGTATTTAGATTCTTTCGAACTAAAACCACTCGGTGTATGTCATGCGTGTCTACAAGGCAAAATGACCAAAGCCCCATTTAGTGGGAAAGGTGAAAGGGCTAAAGAGCTTCTAGAATTAGTTCACACAGATGTGTGTGGATCATTTCCAGTTGAAGTAGGGGGTGGGTTCTCGTACTTCATAATTTTTACTGATGATTTTAGTAGATATGGATATATTTACTTAATGAGGTATAAGTCAGATTCTTTTGATCGGTTCAAAGAATACAAGAATGAAGTTGAGAACCAGCTTGGTAAGAAGATTAAGAAACTCCGCTCAGACAGAGGAGGAGAATATCTTAATCAGGACGTCATTGATTTCTTACAGGAGTTTGGGATTCTATCTCAACTTACTCCTCCTTACACACCTCAGTGGAATGGTGTAAGTGAAAGGAGGAACCGCACCCTGTGGGACATGGTGAGATCAATGATGAGTCATGCGAGTCTTCCATTATCCTTTTGGGGATATGCATTACAAACAGCAGCACACATACTAAACCAAGTACCAACTAAATCGATAAATGGAATTTCATACGAGTTATGGAGTGGACGCAAAACCATGTTATCGAATTTACATGTGTGGGGTAGCGAAGCATTTGTTAAGGCCTCTTCAGGTAACAAACTTGCACCCCGAGGCACAAAGTGTATCTTTATAGGATATCCCAAGGAAACAAGGGGATATTACCTATACAACCCCTCAGACAAAAAGGTTACAGTGGCAAGACACGCCATATTCCTTGAGAGGGAGCACATCTCCAAAATAGATAGTGGGAGTGAGATAGACTTCGATGAAGTCGAGACTCAAGATACACAGGAGTTGGTACAAGAACAAATTCCACAAAGCCCGTGGAAGAACAATCTATTCCAGAGACACAATAACTGCGTAGGAGCACGAGAGAGGTGAGAGAACCATAACGATATGGTTTTCTTGTCACCGAGAATGGTGACTCATTATTGGTTAACAATGATGATCCTCTTACCTACAAGGAAGCAGTTGAAGGCACAGACGTTGCCAAGTAGCAAGAAGCCATGAATTCCAAAACCAAGTCTAGATTTTGGTAGATCCTCCAGTTTATGTAAAGCCTATTGATAATAAATGGGTATTCAAGAAGAAACTGGACATGGAGGGGCAAGTCAGCACCTATAAGGCACGAATGGTTGCTAAAGGTTTTAGACAGCGTTAAGGAATTGACTATGATGAAACCTTTTCACCGGTTGCAATGTTGAAATCCATCAAAATCCTATTGGTCATTGCCACTTACCATGACTATGAAATTTGGAAAATGGATATCAAAACAACATTCTTTAACAGGAACCTCCAGGAAGATGTCTACATGACACAACCTGAAGAATTTGTGACTCCAAAGGATGCCAACAAGGTATGCAAGTTGCAGAAATCCATTTATGGATTAAAGCAAGCATCAAGGTCATGGAACATTCGTTTTGATGAAGCTGTAACGGAATTTGGCTTTGTTAAGAACGAATGTGAGCCTTGTGTCTATAAAAGGTTTAGTGGAAGTGCAACTGTTTTCCTAATAGTATATGTTGATGACATATTACTAATTGGAAACGAAGTACCTGTCTTACAGTCTATTAAGGCATGGTTAGATAAATGTTTCTCCATGAAAGACTTGGGCAAAGCAGCATATATTCTTGGGATCAAGACCCATCGTGATAGATCAAAGAGAATGCTGGGCCTGAGTCAAAGTACATACATTGACAAGATACTGAAGAGATTCAGTATGGAACAATCTAAGAGGGGATTGTTGCCAGTGTCACATGGCATTCATCTTTCTAAGAAAATGTGTCCTCAGACACATGAGGAAAGAAATAATATGGAAAGGATCTCTTTAAGAATCCGCGATTGGGTCAGTCATGTATGTTATGCTATGTACAAGGCTAGATGTTGCTTACGCATTAAGTACGGTAGGCAGATATCAAGCTGATCCAGGAGACTGTCATTGGGTGGCAGTCAAGACTATCCTTAAGTATCTGAGGCTTACTAATGATATGTTCCCGGTTTATGGAGGAGATGAGGAACTAGTCATCAGAGGACATGTAGATGCTAGTTTTCAGACTGATCAAGATGACATGAAGTCGCAGACTGGTTACATCTTCAGTTTGAATGGAGGTGCAGTGAGCTGGAAGAGCTCAAAGCAAAGTGTGGTGGCAGATTCTACAGCGGAGTCTGAGTATATCGCAGCTTCTGAGGTAGATAAAGAAGCAGTATGGATGCGAAGCTTCGTCCAAGAGCTGGATGTAGTACCTAGAAGTAAAGATCCTATCACACTCTATTATGATAATACTGCAGCGGTGACACTTGCAAAAGAGTCAATGTCACATCAGCGGACAAAGCACATACTTCGGAAGTATCATCTCTTGAGAGATTTTTCTCAGAGAGGTGAAGTTGCAGTAAGCAGTATTTCCACGGAAGAGAATGTGGCGGACCCCTTGACTAAAGCCTTGACTCGGTAGAAACATGATCATCATGTGAGGTCTAGCGGACTAAAAGTCGTAGGCAGTTTGCTCTAGTCCAAGTGGGAGTTTGTTAGGGTTGGTGTCCTGAGAACCAACTGTTTTGTACTTTGATTACATAAATGCTCACTTATTATATATTGTTCATTGTTCTGCATGACTATAATATAATAATGTTCTGGAATATTTGTTGCATTAATAAGGTCATGGCAGATCCCCACTATGATGAGAACCTTGAAATGCTATAACAAATATTCTTAAATAAAGTTCTGCGGTTGGATGACAAAATATGATAGGACACATAGTAAATAGACCGTCATGTGTGAGTACTCGTAAGAATACGAGACTCTCTCTCATGGAGTTCTCACTTGGTAATCTCCAAGATGGGAGATTATGAGAACAGACCCGCCAGTAGCAATTCTGCATGTTTTGGTGTCATCGGACATTGCTATCTACGAGCGTGTGTAATTTTCCTTAGACTGGAAGATTATCATTAACTCATGTCATGACTCGCGCACTTAGATTTGCTGACGAAAACCGTCACGAAGAGAGTTGGCGGGAAGTAGGGTACGTTGGGTGCGTCACGAATGACATGTTGTTAATGGATAAGTCGAAAAAGGATTTGTTCCTTCCATATTTATGGAAGTACATATCTCGGGCCCTTTGATTGAAATAAAACTATCGAACAAATTCCATGGCCATAGTGACACGACAAGTTTATTTTTGGAAGTCAAAGAATGACAGAAGCATATAGGTTTATGACACTGCCATGAAACCTGCTTGATGAGATATTGAGACAAAGGGATTAAATTACACAGTAAGCGTTCGTATGAGGTGACACGTCAATGCGGCGCCAACTTCTTTCTCTTGGGTGCCTTGACCCGTTGCTAGACAGTAATCTTGGACTTTAGGCAAACTCGCCTAATGCCAACGAGAAAGAGGCCTAGAGGGTCACACACTAAGTGTATCCAAGTATCTCAAGTAGAATAAAGATTATTCTCGTACGTGGTTTAATAATTATTCAAGGAAGCCAAGATCGTTTTAATGATGGAGGAAGAAGGAAATGAAAAACAAGATATACACGTCATGTATTAATGATTACATGCTGTGTAGTTTTTCATGGAAAACAAGTACATGTCGTGTATTAATGATTACACTCCGTGTAGTTTTCATTTTGAAAAGGAAATTAAAAACAAGTACATGTCGTGTATTAATGATTACACGCCGTGTAGTTTTATGGAAAACAAGTACATGTCGTGTATTAATGACTACACGCCGTGTAGTTTTCCAGTCGGGGTTTTTAGGATATAATATTGTTTTATTAAATGATATTTATTATAATCAGCATGAGCGCATGTCAAGGAATTAATTATTCGATATGAGGTTTTCAATAAGAGTCAATGAAATAAATAAAACGCGTAACACGTTTATTTATTGTCATAACTCTACAACCTCAAACCCGGTTATAAATATCCTCACAACCCCAACTCTTTTTCGACAGCACAACAATTCTGGAGAATTCTTTCATGGCCGAAAGAACTTTTTCCTCCAAGAACGCACTCAAGACTGAGAGAGATCCTCTTACATCGGATCACGACGATCTAAGGAGGACAACGCAAGCAAAGGTTTCTCCACGCTAGCACCCAGAGACTCCTTTGGCAACATCTAGATATACGAAGTGCACGTGTGGATCACCGCTAGAGGAAGTCTATACTTGGCTTCTGCGACGCAACGACAAATCATATCGAAACGTGATCAAGAACATCAATGAAGAAAGAACACCCAAAAGGTACTTCTTTTCAACTGATTAAATTAATTACAATCAACTTGTAAAGATCCTACTTTGTGGTTCCAGGACTTTTCTTTTCTTTGTCTATTTCTGTGATTCGATCCGTGGAGACTGGCGTTTATCATTGTATTGATCCCAGATTGATCATTGTTAATGAAAAAAGGCCAAGTGGGCACATCCACCCACGCGCTACCGCTGCGCCCGGAACCTTCAGATAAAACAACACATCTCTGCAATCTAAACTGCCAAGATATAGCTGTCCCTGCAAAAGTGATCAAATAGCCTGAAGTAGACTTCCTCGAATCGATATCTCCTTCCATATCTGAATCTATAAATTCAAAAAGCATAGGTTCCCCTTTTCCAAAACACAATCTCATATCAGAAGTACCACGAAGAAAACGAAAAATGTACTTCATTGCTCTCCAATGCTCTCTACCTGGATTTGATAAAAAACGACTGACCACACCAACTGCATGAGCTATATCAGGTCTAGTACATACCATTGTATACATCAAACAGCCAATAGCAGATGAATAAGGTATGTGATGCATCTCCTCTCTCTCTTCATCAGTAAAAGGTGATTGACTGGTACTGAACTTAAAATGTAAAGCAAGAGGAGTACTAACCACTTTAGCTTTATCCATAGAAAATATTTGAAGAACCTTCTCAATGTATCTCTCTTGAGAGAACCACAATTTCTTGATCTTCCTATCACGGGAGATCGTCATGCCAAGAATCTATCGTGCTGATCCCAAGTCTTTCATCGCAAAAGACTGACAAAGACCATTCTTCAATCTGTCAATTCTAGAAGTATCATGGACAACAATGAGCATATCATCAACATAAAGCAACAGTATAATAAAATCATCATCGGTAAATCTCTGAACAAAAACACAGTGATCAGAAGATGTCTTCCTAAAACCTTGATGAGAAATGACAGATTCAAACTATTTATGCCACTGCCTCGAAGTTTGCTTCAAACCATACAAATTCTTCTTCAACCCGCAGACATGATTTTCTTTACCTGTTTCAACAAAACCCTTTGGCTGCTTCATATAAATCTCCTCTAAAACTCCATGGAGGAAAGCTGTCTTCATATCCATCTGCTCAATCTGCAAATCCAAAACTAGCAGCCAAATCAAGAACAACCTGAATGGAAGACATTTTGACAACAGGTGAGAAAATCTCATCAAAATCAATACCTTTCTTATGACGGAACCTTTTAACAACTAACCTTGCCTTGTATCGTGGAATAGAACTGGATTTTCTATTCTTAATCCGATAAATCCACCGATTTTGCAAAACTCTCTTACCTGTCGGTAACTTCACCAGCTCAAAAGTGTGGTTGTCGTGCAATGATGTCATCTCGTCATTCATTGTCGCAACTCATATGTCCTTCTGTTCACTCTCCATTGTCTCTTCAAAAGATTCTGGTTCTCCCCCTTCAGCGAGGAGCACATACTAATCAGGTGAATATCGAGTAGAAACGGTGCGATGTCGAGATGACCTTCGGAGTGTAACTGCGAGTTCATTAATAACCCTGAGAACCGGATCATCAGAAACAAAAGGTGCCTCGGAAACATCAACTCTAACCTGTTCACCTTGAGCATCATTCTGTACATCAACGTGATCATCAGAATCAACAATATGAGGTAAATGTGAATTAGAACCTGGCTCGGGACTGACAAAACCATTAGAAGTTGGAGAAGCAACTTTTTCTCCCTTATCAATGTATGCAATAGTCTGATCATCTTTAAACACTGCATCACGATTTCTGACAAGTTTCTTCAAAACAGGATCATAGAACCTGTACCCAAACTCATCGTGTCCATAGCCAATAAGAATACACTGACATGTCTTACCATCCAGCTTGGATCTCTCATCTCTAAGCACATAAACAAAAGTCTTGCAACCAAAAACACGCAAGTGGTCGTGCCTGATCACTTTGTCATACCAAAACTTGTCGGGAGTGTGTCTATAAAGCAACCGCATGTGATAAATTGATAATATAAGCAGCAGTAAGTAAAGAATCACCCCAAAAATGTCCAGGTAACTTTGATTCCGAAAACAAACAACGAACTCTTTCTAGCAAAGTCTTGTTCATCCTCTCAGCTACACCATTCAACTCAGGTGTCTTCTTGCCTGATTCCCTCTCAACAGAAACATGAAATTGCTTAAAAACACCGAGCACCTAACTTTTGGCATTCAAAACATAAACCTAGATCTTACGTGAGTAGTCATCAATAAATGTCACAAAATAAAGACCGTCACTAAAGGTCATAGATTTCAAAGGACCACAAATGTCAAAATGTACCAATTCAAGTACCTGTGACTTCCTATGTGGAGGATGACTGTTGGAACTCATTTTGCTCTGTTTTCCAACCATGCAATGATCACATGTGTCCACATGTGTCCAATTTGACACTTTTCAAATCTGGAAGAAGATTTCTCTTGGCCAAAAAACCAAGACATTTCTCAGTGATGTGACTGAGCATCTTATGCCACAACTTGGACGAAACACTACACTCAACAACGCAAGCAATATCATAAGAAATAAAATCTCTATTCTAGTAAAAACCTGATTGCTTATTCCCTCGAGCCACAATCAAAGAGCCCTCAGAAAGCTTCCATTGTCAATCACCAAAAGTGTTGATAAACCCTTCATCATCAAAAACACTGGTAGAAATAAAATTCAAACGAACCTCAGATGCATGTTGAACATTCTTCAAAATCAGCTTACTTCCTGTACTGGTCTCTAAACAAACAGTCTCGATGCCTACAACGTCAGCATGACCATCATTGTCCATCTTCAAAATCCCAAAATTACATGGGCTATAAGATGTAAAGAACTCCTTTGATGTCACGTGAAAACAGACACTACTGTCAACAACCCAACAAGAATCATCAGAAGCAATGTTAATGAAGTCATAAACAATAACAAGATCACCCCCTGTAGCGGCGGCGACATGATCATCTCCATTGCCATTTTTATTCTGTGAATTTTCCTTCAATCTGTTTTCTCTTTTCAGCTGATAACAAAACTTCCTAACATGCACCTTCTTACCACAATGATGACATTCAAAATCTCTCTGTTTCGTCCTGGATTTGCTTCTGCCTCTGTTTTTACCTCGACTGCTCTGCCCCCGGTCCTGACTTCTCCACCTGTTCTCTGTGACTAAAAGCTTTGAAGATTCCTCCTGAGAGCATCTCCTAAATTCTTCATTTAAAACAGCAGACTTGAAAAAACTAAATGTCACAGCACCATTAGGAGCAGAACCGGTTAGAGTAACACGTAAATTCTTCCATGAATCGGGTAAAGTGTTAAGCAACAAAAGAGCTAAAACCTCATCTTCAAAATTAATACTCATGCCAGACAACTGATCAAAACATCCCTGATATTCACTTCAGTAGTCAAAAATAGACGTACCATCTTTGTACCTCAAATTCATCATTTGTTTGAGAAGAAGCAATTTATTGTTTCCCGTCTTGGAAGCGTAGGTCGTCTCAAACTTCTCCCACAAAGTTTTGGCATGAGAGATGTTGACAATGTGATTCATCACGTTTTCTTCGACCCATTGGCGAATGAAGCCACAAACCATCTCATGCTCAAACGCTTATTCTTCATCTGACATCCTTTTTGGCTTTTGGGTACTAAACACTGAAAGATGCATTCATTTGACAAAAAGAAAATCCTTCATTTTAAGTCGTCACGTATGGTAGTTGGTACCATTCACGCGGTCTTGACCCGTAATAAAAAACACCTCATTAAAAGAGAAACCACGTGATGCTCCAATTGAGGAGGTGTTAAGTGGTGCGCCAACCAGGAAGGTGCCCAACACACGCTGCCCCCATTGTTTGTGTTGAGAAACAATAACAGTAACAAAAATAGAATGGGTTACGTCAATTACCAGGCAGTGTTAAGGAAGCCAAGGCATACCATAAAGTGTCAGACACTAATATTTAGGCTGCAACAAGTTGCTCATGGCATCACTATATCATTTTTGACCACCCAAATATAATGGTTCAAAAAACTTACCAAATAGAGAAAGCGAAAACGGCCACAAAAACAGCTTTCATGTAGCTGGCTAGTAAGACCAGAACGGCTTCGTACTGCACTTCCAAGCTGCATGACATGACGAGAAAAATAAATAGAGCAACTGGACGACAAGCTCATTAATTCATGAACTGATAGACATACTAGAGCATGATGCTGGAGGAGACGGAGAGCTTCAGGACATGCAGCAGGTCCTTGAAGGCGGCAAAGGAGAAGCCGCCCCACGTGGCGGGGCACCAGCCCCCAAACACGTACACCAGCTGCCCCGCCACGGAGGCCCAACAAGCGATGATGAGGGGCCCCATGGCCCCTAGGACACCCAGTCCCAGCCGGAAGACGAACAACCACGAGAGCAGGAGGTGGAGGCCCAGGGCTGCTTCTGAGATCCACCCCGCAACCATGTTCTTCATCTGCGCCTGCAGGAACACATGGATGGTCATGGAGAAAATGTAGTAGTAGATGATGGGGATGAACCAAAGAGAGATGTTCCCCGCGGCCTTTGACACACTCTCATCATGCCCCAACAATTGGAATACGAGATTGGCAAAGACGAACACCTGCACCAGTGCGAAGGCCACCGGTAGGTCCACCAGCCACGACCACTGCAGGTAGATCCCCAGCATGTGGTACTGCCCCACCCCGTATGCCTGCCCGCACAACATCTCTATCGCGCTTGACATGCCCAGCTTCATAATTTTCCCCACAGAATGAATTATTGAGTGGGGGAATATGGGATCATATGTTGATACATGTATAGAAATACCAGAATTCCAATCGTGAATTGGATGCAGAAGACTTGCACCATGGCATAGGCGGCTAGGTCCAGCTTGCTGAGGTGGCTGATGAAGGACCGGGTCACCACCAACATCCTGAATGAAGTCATCCTCATCACCGTCATGGGGAACACTATTCTCCACATCTTCTTCCACTCCGCCCAAATCCGGCCAAGCCCCCCTCCCCCTTCCTCTGCTTCATTTCTAAGCAGTCTCTCCTCTTCGTTACTCTCCATCCCAATCTCTCTCGCTCCCTGCATCCACAAAAGCATAGCCACCGAACCAATGATTGGTATTTATCTATCATATGCAATGGAATATCTTTAATATCACCTCAAAATAAGCATTAAATACAGTTGAGACACAATTGAGACGGTGTTTCTTCCTAGCTACTGTTGAAGAAAGTTTAGCTTTACATAATTCACTTGAGGTGGGAGAGATTGGTAGCTTCAACAGGCTGAGACGAACATCTCTACATGTTGAGGATGTTAGATGTCATGCGTTTAACCGGGGTATGCTGCTAGAGGTTCTGAAAAAAGCACATTGTTATGAAACTCCCAATGTTTCCAACATGTGTGGCCAAAGTAGATATTCTAATTAAAAGAGACTGATATCAAGTTGAGAAGAAACCAATTCAGCAAATTGAGTGTTTTCGGATCGACCGAACCACCAGAACACCAACTGGCTGCCCAAACAGATTGGGTCATGGTGCATCTTGGAAAGTAAACAAAAAGAAAGAGGACGTGAAATTTAATGTGGTTCGGCAAGGTGATTGCGTCCAAGGGAGGGAGGTCAAGGTTTCCTATACAGGTTTGCTAATTACATGCATGAGAATCAATCTCGGTTTTAAAGATGAGAAAAAGAAACATTGTTCAAGGTTGGTTCATCTACCCTTAACAAAATCCATTACTGATCACATTGTTGACTGCTCCATGTAAGTTGTTGACTAACGAAAAATCTTTCAACGATTTTTTTGTCATCGTATCTGTTTCATTATCATTGGTGTGGATTTTCTCGATTTTGAACAACTTGACTTTCAATAAATTACGAATCCAGTGATATCAAATGTTGATGTGTTTTGACCTCCTTGATGAATTGAATTGTACTTACAATTAGAATAGCGAATATAATTCTTTTGACTCGCTCTCAACTATTGTAGTATTTTCGTTGATGTGTTCGGTGATTTGAGGAAAGAGATCCCAAGAAGGTATTCTTGGATGGCTTGCAAAGCATTCTCGTTGCATATGGGTGTGGGGAATCTCTAGAAAAACAATGATTATGATGAAAAACTCCTAGAATATGAAGATCGTTGTGGATTCAATGTGAATCCATGAGTTTGATAATCTAGCTGGTTTATTTATTCTAATTGCTCACTTATTCATAC
This sequence comes from Viscum album, assembly GCA_963277665.1. Classification (NCBI taxonomy): domain Eukaryota; kingdom Viridiplantae; phylum Streptophyta; class Magnoliopsida; order Santalales; family Viscaceae; genus Viscum; species Viscum album. Next base: position 1,939,212,037 of record OY728123.1, on the reverse strand, counting down.
TGCATCTGTTGGGTTGCTATGGTTATGGTATTGTCAGGTTCACAGAAGATCACATCATGTTTTATTTGTTAGGTCTCGAGTTGGTAAATAGACAATTAGAGGGTTATGATGTCCATCGGATATCTAGCCATCAAGTATACACATCTGTGAAATTCCGAGAAGATTTGGTTTTTCTGTTTCATGGGATACTTGAATGCATCTATGCTCAGTAGGATATGGTAGTTTCCGTATATGTCATTTTAGAACAGTGTTTCAAAAGAGTGCAAAATCTAACACTCAAGCTATGTCCGGAAAGAAACCCCATGTTTTTTTTTGGAAGAGTTAATGGTTCGAATTGTGGACTATGTCTAGGGGTCCTCCATACACAATATATAGGAGTTTGCATCTACCAATGCTAATCGATCAGAGTGGAAAGTCGGATACTAAGGCACTGAATACAAGCAACTAGGTATCAAATCGCCCGCTTCCCTCCTCTGTTCCGTTGATTTTACAGAATGATTATATTCACTAAATGAGATTATACGAATAAGTTTTAAATCCACTTACAAATTCAAGCCACAGATTATGCACCCGTGAACCAGCCTCCAACCGCTCCAGTTATTCCGAATTCAGCGCCATGTGAACAGTACTCTGACGACCTGCAATTTTATACGAGCGTCTTCGGGGATTAGATTCTCAAATTATCCCCCTTCTGTGAATGAATCATCCATCAAAATAACCCAAAACAGCTGCAGAAGGATACTTCAGAACTGTGCGTGGGTGAAAGGAGAGACAGTGGCGGTGCGCTCGTGTCCATGGCCGCCGCCTGGGCATCATAATATGAGGCGACATAGCTTTCAAACTCCCAACTAACCAAGATCTGGCCTCTGTCGCCCGATCATTTAAACTCCTGCTCTGAATCAACCCTGTTATATTTCGAAATATGTTTAATAATCCGAACCTGTTTAAATTCCCGTTTATAATTTAAAATTTTAAAAATTTATTTATAAATATAAAATAAATGGAGATCATATTATAAACTAATTTTATAATTAAATTATCGAATGACTTAATAATAATTAATTTAATCCGATTCTAATTTAGAAATCATTGAGAAATTTAATATGATATCAAAATAAATAAATAGATTTTAAAATTTGAATATTATTTAAAAATATTTTCATTAATTTATTAATAGTAATTAATTTAATGAGGTTTTGAATTCAGTGTTGTAACGCTATAAAAAATCTCTTGAACACTATTTAACCCTACTTGACCAAGCCATGTAATGCTAGGCATCCAAGCAATGGGCAGTTGTTGTCATCCCTACCTTGAAGGTGTGCACAAGTGAAATAAATTGAGTAACAAATAAATTTGAAATGTGACCTTGAACTCGTTTAGTTTTATAAATTATGAATCTATTTACAATTCATTTCCTATTAAAATATATTATATAAAAAATTTATATTATATTTTGAAATATTATTTTAACTTTTTGAGTTCATTTAAATATTCAATTACAAATTTAAATTTTTTAAGAAACATTAATAATTTTAATATGTGCCAAATTCAAATTAAATAAATATATTGCACAATTTTATCATCATTCAAAAATTTATAATTAATGAATTAATAACTATTATTTCTATCAGATTTGAGTATGGTGTACCATAAAAAAATGGGTACATTATGTTTATGTTTTTAAAAAATAAAACATCACTAGTTCAAAATTGGGATTTTCACATTAACTTTTTTATTTTTAATGTCGGATATTAAGCAACGTTAATGCTAATAACCTTGAAAATATAATTTATAATTTTTTATAAATAATAAATGTTAAAACTGACGCATCACGTTGGTTATTTTAAAACCAATGTAAAAGTTATAGAAAATATTGTAATTGTTTGAGGTTTTCCACATTCATTATCTTTAATAATTGACATGGTAAAAAAGCTTTCACATCGATTATAAAACAAACGGATGTGATGGGTGGATATTTTTTAGAAAATAATTTAATTGAATTTCCACATCGATTGTCTTAATAACCGACAAAGAAAACGCTTCAATGCGTCAGTTATCATGATGACTGACAAAGTAATTGTTTCAAGAGTAAGTGCCCTAGACCCAACTCAAAATTGTACTTTTCAATTACCTCATCATGCATAGAGTGTAAGATATGCACGATTACCACATCATGCATACGATGTGAGATATGTTTGATTCATACTTATCATTATAGTAACATAATCTCTACAGATATCATATATGACAATGCCATTAGATTATATGTCATATCGAACAATTATAACATTGAGATTTCTTCTCATTAAGTTTGCACTCGATGATCTCAAGTGTTGGAGATCATGAGGACTAACCCGCTACCACATGTTTTGGGTGTCGTTTTATGCTCTTATCTACGAGCATGTGTATCGGTCTCCTGACTTAATATCATTATCTATATATATATATATATATCATTCAATCATGTGCTTTGATGCATGATGAAAATAATAACAATTTATGTTTGAAGCGAGGTAGCTTGCATTGTGTGCGTCATTAGTGGTATGACATTGATTGAATGATTTAGATAGGATTTTCCGCTTTCGAGTATTGGATGAGGATTTCTCTAGAAATTTGACTTGGACAGCAGTGCATTGATTGTTGAGGGAGGAAATCCATGAAACATGGTATGATCACTCAATAAAGGAAAAAAACTTGATTTTAATAACATTCTTTTATTATTTAAAAGAGAAACAAAAAAGGTAGAAGTGAAAAGAGAGAAAACGGAAAAGAAATATGCGGTAAAGGACACAAAGGATTTACATGCCTCTGACGACATTGGTCTTATGCGCATGAAAAGAACATCACCCCCATAGATTTTTTTTATGAAACCACAAAACAAACAAGCTACAATTAAAGACAAGAAAGCGAGAAAATAAACAAGATATGAGAAACTATCTAAAGATAAAGTTCGGGTAGCTCCAAGACTCATGAGGAACTCGAGCTAAGGATATGACATCTACTCTCATCTTGGATGAACACACATGACACGCACAAAAACAAGAGACTTACAACCTCAATCCTACATTGTAACACCCCAAAAATCAAGTTTAAAAGAATAATAAACTCGATAGTTTGCTTTACACACAACACCAAGCTTTATACGATCTTCGATATACTATAAAAACATTGTAGCAGCAAGAGGATCTTCGTCCCATGGGAAAGTTCTTTCAACCTCACAGGGCCAAATTCTCACTCCTTTGGAGGAGGAATCACTCCCACGGTTCACTCTATCGAAAGATTTTCTATATGTTCTATACGAGGTTCCCTATAGGGTGCTTTCTCATGAGCTCAAGCATGCAAGATGACTTGGAAACGAAGGCAGAAGTACAAAAGTGATATCAAGAACATGAAATATAAAACCTGCAGTAGCAAGAGGCAATGTAGTGAGATAGAGGATGATGTTTTATTAGGATTCTGAAAGCATTTAAGGGTGTCTGAGGGTGGATTGAGTTTTGATCTTCTAGAGGTGGAGGCTGACATGGACCAATACCACCCAACGCCATGAAACTCTTATACTGGAACAATCGTGGGTTTGGAAACCCACAAAAAGTTTGTATGCTTTGTTTATAGAGCTCCAAGCATAGCCCTGATGTGGTATTTCTGTTTGAGACCATGTTAGCGAGCAAGGACACAAGAGAGACCGTTTCCGAAATAGGTTTTTAGAACTTCTTTCCTGTTGGATGTTCGAGTCATGCAGGTAGCCTTTGCATCATATGGCAGGATGAGGTTGAGGTTTCTACGACTAACTTCTCCCAAAACCACACTGTTATCTCAGTTTGTTATCCTTGGGAACCTATATGAAACTTTATTGGATTTTATGGGTAGTTGGGGTCGGGCAACCAGTGTGAATCTTGGGATCTTATTAAGAACCTTAGGAATGCTCATCAAGGTCCTATTCTTTTTTATGTGGATTTTTAATGAAATATTATTCTAAAAAGACAAGAAAGGCATTGCCTTTCATAACTCCACTACAATGATTTAATTTCGAGATTGTCTACTCCACATGGGTCTATAAGATGTAGACTTTTCTAGGGGGCCTTTTACGTGGTTTCACGACCATAACCTAGCTTCAAGAATTTCAGAGTGGCTCGATAGATTTATTGATTCAAATGAGTGGACCTCACTATTTTAGAGGTTCGAGGTCTCCCATATCTCCGAGTTTCTTTAGATCACTGTCTTATCTTTCTCTAAACTCAGGTAACACTACTACAAAATAGACCTTTAACATCGCTAAAAATGTCCTTTATCAGCATTAGAGAAGCACTGACTACAGGAGCGAGATTAAAACCCCTAGTCATTTATTAGAGCTAAAAAAACACGGATAAAGTGGTCCTTTATCAGCGCTAAAAAACATTGATAAAGGGGTCATTGATCAGCATTTGTAAAAGCACTGATAAAGGGACCATTTATTAGCGCTTTTAAGAGCGATGATAAAGGAACCATTTATCAGCGTTTTTAAAAGTGCTGATAAAGGGGCGCAGTGAAGTGTGATGTAACATCACATTGAAACACCAATTCAATGTGCTATAACAACACACCACAACACCAGAAACACCATCGGATATCAACAAAATCAAGTACTAATACAAAATTTAGATGAAATGAAATTTATAACACAAATAGAATAAAAAAACATTATATTATGGACATTTCAAACATTGGTTTATACAATTACATAAGTACAGATTATTACATACATTCAAAATCATCAATGTTCCATTCTCTTTTGATCCTGACCCCAAATCATGCTATTTCCAAACAAACCACCCCTGCATGAGAAAAACAACACACCTTTATAAGAAAACAATTCTTATGTTAGTAATAATATAAAGAAATAAATTAAGAGAAAGTGTTAATTTTAAACTAAAATTTTAGTCATACCGGGAACACTGTGTATCAGATTTATTTGTGATGGATTCTTACACATCACACCATTTCTTGTTCGTATTCAAGTATTATATCTATGAAAATTAATTAAATAAGTATAATATACATCCCCATGGGCACAACCTAGTGGTTGTGTCCTGTGGTGGTGTTTGGGAGGTCTCAATTTCGAGCCTCCCCGTGCTCATTTAGGTAGGTTTTCATTTTTTTATTCCCCTCCCCTGATCGATGTAATATAAATAATTATAAGATAAAAATAATAAGGAAATTAATTAACTAATAATAGATATAATGATAAAAAAAACTATATAGGCTCGTTTGCTCGATTTTAGTGACGTGATGCACATTTTAAACTAAAATGACACTTATATATTGAAAAGACACACTTGGAGTCATACCGGCCACACCATTCATGAAATTGAGGTGATTATAATTCCTATACATCTCAAATGACTTATGGATCATTTTTCTAAAGTATCAAAACAATCCAAATGTGTTTGCTTGGTTTGGAGTATGTCGTTTGTCTTTTTTTACTAAAATATCATTCTGAATTGGAAACACGCACTTTGACTCATACCATTCACATCATGTATCGGTTTGATGTGAGACTAATTCTAGCACATCCAAAATTAATTATGAATCGTTTTCCTAAATTATAAATAAAATACGAGTGCATTTACTCGGTTTTCAGTGAGTGAGACTTTTTGAACTAAAATGTCAATTTTAAATTGATTATGGACACTTTCAGTCATATCGAACACATCATGTATTAGATTGAGGTACGAATGATTCATATGGTTCTAAAATGAATTATGGACCATTTTCCTAAAGTATCAAAATAATTCAAATGAGTTTTCTAGGTTTTGAGTAGGTCAGTTGTCCTTTTTACTAAAATTGATGTCAATTTTAAATAAAAAGACACACCTTGAGTCATACCGGTCACACTGTATGTCAGAATGAGATTAAAATGATTCATAAACATATAAAATGAATTATTTATCATTTTAATAAAGTATAAAAACAATATGAATGTGTTTTCTTGGTTTTGGGTATGTCACTTGTCTTTTTTACTAAAATGTCATTTTAAACTGGAAACACACACTTTGAATCATACCAATCAAATCATGTATTTTTTTGATGTGACACTGATTCCCATATTTCAAAAATGATTTATGAATGTATTTTCTAAATTATAAAGAAAATATGGGTGCATTTTCTTGGTTTTCATTGAGTGACACTTTTTGAACTAAAATGTTGATTTTAAACTGATAACGAACACTTTGTATCATACTGGGTACATTGTGTATTAGATTGAGGTGTGGATGATTCCTACATGTCAAAAATGACTTATAGAACATTTAAATAAATTATCAAAACAATATGAATGTGTTTTATCATTTTTGAGTAGGTCAATTATCCTTTTTACTAAAATTGATGTTAATTTTAAATAAAAAGATGCACTTGGAGTCATACCGGTCACACCGTGCGTTAGATTGAGCTGTGACTGATTACTAAATGCCTAAAATGACTTATGGATCATTTTCCTAAATCATAAAAACAATCTGAATGTATTTTTTTTTTGATTTTGAGTACATCACTTGTCTTTTTACTAAAATGTCATTTTAAACTGGAAATGCACCCTTTCACTCATACCAATAACATTGTGTATTAGTTTAATGTGAGACCAATTCTTACACATCACAAATGATTTATAAATCAATTTCCTAAATTATCAAGAAAATACTAGTGTGTTTTCTCAGTTTTCAATGAGTGGAACTCTTTGAACTAAAATGTCGATTTTAAATTGATAATGAACTCTTTGAGTCATACCAGACATATTGTATATTGGATTGAGGTGAGAATGATTCCTACACATCAAAAATGACTTATGGATATTTTTATTAATGTATCAAAATAATATGAATATGTTTTCTTAGTTTTGAGTATGTCAGTTATATTTTTTACTAAAATTAATTTCAATTTTAAATAGAAAGAAGCACTTAGAGTCATACTGATCATACCGTGTGTCAGATTGAGGTATGCCTAATTCCTATATATCCTAAAGTATTAAAAAACTACTAACTACCAATGTTACCATGATTTCCATTTCCTTTATTTGTCGAAATTCCAATAGTGCATATTGACTCGATGTTCTTAGCTGAAAAACCATTTTTGTTGTTGAAATCCATAAGAGTAGAGGAAGCTCATGTACCCATTATATCATAAGAAGTCACCACAATGGGCACAAGAGCTTCCTCTACTCTTCTATATTTCAATGAGAAAGTTTTTTTGGCTAATAATATTGACTCAATATGAAGTGTTGTCAGTTCGACAAAGAAAGACAATGGAAATCATGGTAACTTTGGAAGAAAGGAACATTTTATCTCTTTTGGGGCTTATTGTAGATAGTTGAAAGCAAAATATTATTTCCCAAAAGATATGTGGAGAAAACTAAATAATCATTAGATAAAAATGATAAGTAAATTAACTTACAAAATAGTAAAAAAATGATGACAAAGTTAATTAAATAAGTAGTAGAAATTAAACTTTTCATGATTGTTGTATACATTCTATACACATTTTCTTTTTGTCATTATATCAGTTGCAAGATCGATGTACAATACCTTATGAGCATCAGTAGCTTAAAACAAACCACACTAACTCAAACAAAATAATCCACCAGTATTAGAAAAAAAAATTATTATATGTGTAATACTAAAAGGAAATAAATTAAACATAAATATGAAACAATACATTAATTCTATAGAAAATGATTTTACTATGGAAACATTAATATTACCTCTATAATTGATAAGTGGAGGTAACTTGAAAGAAAGTGATAAATACCAACACTGTAGGGGTGAAAAGGTTTTTAGGGAGAAGAATTTTGTGGAAGTTTTGGTGTAGAAAGACATGAAAGATGGACAAACCACCCCAACTCGAACAAAAGAATCCACCTGTATAGGAAAATAATTATTATGTGAGTAATACTAAAAATAAATAAATTAAAAATAAATATTAAACAATACATTAATTCTATGGATACTGATTTTACTATAAAAACATTAAAATTACCTCTATGATTGAGTAGAGGCATTATCATTTCTCTTCCTGTAAAGGTAGTGGAGGGGACTTGAAGGAAAGTGATAAATGGAAACACTATAGGGGTGAAAAGGTTTTGAGGGAGAAGAAATATGTGGATGTTTTAGTGCAGAAAGGCATGAAATATGGACAAACCACCCCAACTCGAACAAAAGAATCCACCTGTATAAGAAAAAAATTCTTCTATGAGTAATATTAAAAATAAATAAATAAAACATAAATATTAAATAATACATTAATTATATGGGAAATGATTTTACTATGAAAACATCAAGATTACCTCTATGATTGAGAAAATGTAGCATCGTTTCTCTTCTTGAAAAGGTAGTGGAGGTAACTTTAAAGAAAGTGATAAATACCAACAATATAGGGGTGAAAAGGTTTTGAGGGAGAAGATGTCTATGGAAGTTTTGGTGAAGAAAGGTATGAAAGATGGACATACCACCCTAACTCGAAAAAAATAATCCACCTATATAAGAAAACAATTTTTCAGTGAGTAATACTAAAAAGAAATAAATTAAACATAAATATGAAACAATACATTAATTCTATGGACAATGATTTTACTGTGAAAACATCAGGATTAACTCTATGATCGAGCAGTGGCAGTACCGTTTCTCTTCCTATAAAGGCAGTGTATGGAACTTGAAGGAAAGTGATAAATGCAACACTATAGGGGTGAAAAGGTTTTGAGGGAGAAGAAGTCTATGGAAGTTTTGGTACAGAAAGACATGAAATATGGACAAAATTATTCTAAAATAAACAAAATCTACAAAGAATAATGAAAATTAAATAAACATTTCATTTTATAATTTTTCGGTAAAATAGAGAAATTATATCATAATATTACCTTTACATGTTCCAAAAGAGTTTTCTTCATTATAGTTTGTTCTTCCGAGGGGTTGGTAAAATCATCATGTGAAAAAGAAATTCTCTGCATGAGTAGTCAAACATTTAATTTAGATTATGTTAATGCAGTAAAGAACATATAATATTATGAGAAAAAATATAGTATATTAAATAACACTTTTACCTTCTCATTGAAATATTTTTATTTTTTTAAAGGTTTTAGGGATTTGATCCTCTATCGGGAATCCAAATTCCCTCTTTTTGGTCCCCTCTAACATATAAGATGTTGTCTACATTAGGACAAATATGAACTGATTGTGATCTCCTAATGAAAGGGTCATCATTGATTGAATTTTTATCTGACTCAAAATTTGTTTTATCCACCGGTAATAAAATTGACCAATTCTTGTTTACTGGATCTGGGACATAAAATACTTACACTACTTGTGATGCCATTATGAATGGCTTGCATTTTTCCCCTTCACCACTGAAATTCACCTTCACAAATCCTATTTCATCAACTTTCACTACACTAATATTGTCAACCCATTTGAAACCGAAAATCATCACTTGAAATGTTGTATAATAAAACTTGTATATTTTTTGATAATTTCAAAATATGATATATTTTTATAAATTGGATTTCTTTCCTTGGAACCAGATATGTTCAACACTTCTTCCACAAGTGTAACACCACATTTTTTCATCCTACTGCAGTCATCATGTTCTTTTATATAAAATATATAACAATTGATTACAAAACCAGTATAAGATATAACATTTTCATTTAATCCCCTAGCTATCCATTGAAGTTATTCAGAAATTGAATTCATATTTCCTGATAAATCCTTATAAATTTGATCACAGAATCATCCTATAAATTGTTGATTATTTGTATTTGATATCCATCCTTTAACCCTTAATGAATTCAAATCCCTATGAATTTATTTTTGGGCTTCAATGTGTAGATCAAAATCTTAACTATTATATAAAATGTAAAGGTGTGCTTTCTCCCGCTCTATTATGGTAATTATAACAACATCTCTTACAGAAATCCCTTCACCCATAAGGTGTCTACTGTGACGAGACTTTGGGAGATCGATGCTGTTAACATCTGATAGTTAGTCAGTATAGAATTCAATATATTCTTCAACAATATATCATTCTACAATAAAACCTTCCTTCTGGCTTCGATTCTTGACATACCATTTCAAAATCTTCATATACTGTTCAACGGGGTATATCTATCTATAATAGATAGGACCACATAATTTAACCTCTCTAACCAATTGAACAATCAGGTGGACAATTATATCAAAAAATGAAAGTGATAAGAACATCTATAGTTCACATAATATGATTGCAACCTCTTCATTTATTATTGAAAACTTCATCAGGTCTATTACTTTACTGTATATGGATTTGAAAAAGAAGCAGAGTCTGGTTAATGTATGTCATACATTTTGAGGCAGAATGTAACAGAAAGAAACAAGAATAAAATCTTGAATAAAAACATTAAATTCATGTGATTTTAGTCCTTATAACTTTAAATTAATCATTGACATTATATTCTTGATATTTGATGAATACCCCTATGGAAATTTTATACTATTAAGGAAAAGACAAAATTGATATTTTTTCTTGTTTGGATAGAGTGTAAACTGCTGGAGAAAGAAAATCTATCCCTTTACCCTTCACCAATGCCAACTCATTCCTTATCCCCATGTCAATCATGTCCAACTGATTAGTCACTGAAAGTGGCTAATATTAATTGTTAATATCTATATATTCATTGTTCCAAAGTCTATAAACATTGTTTTTAGTGCATTACATAAATAGAACTTCATTTCTCATCAAAAATGCAATTCATGTTTAAAATGCAAATTTGGGCCCAATCATTCATTTGTTTGTTGACAATATTACATTCATTTTATGAATTTGAAATTTTGGGATATGCTTTATCACTTTTTTTGGAACATTTTATCTTTTAGATCCGATGGATGAATCCCAAAGGAAGATGGAGAATTTTGCGCCTGAAGCCAGAAACTTGCTGGAAAAAGCATAATGGGCCTAAGGCCCATCAAACAAATGTGGGGCCCAGAAACCAAACCCAATAAAGCTCAAATTTATACAGTAGAAAGATAACAATATTAGGATAATTTTATTCAACTGTGTCCGGAGCTAATTCTGATGTATTCATGATGATAAAGGGATATGAAGTTAAGATTTAAATGGTGGACCCGACATTAATGCACAGAAATACGTTCCACCATTTCGACCATAACATCCAAACGGAAGAGTCCAATTTCCTGAAAGTTTGAGAGCTTCTAGAAGACACATGGAAGAAGATATTTTATATTTATGACACCTTCGGATTCGGCCATATGAAGTGTCAAACGCACACGTCAAAATGGAGGACGAATTTGGACAGTTTTCCGGGTCAACTTCAAAACGTCAATTTCCTTTTGATTCTTCACCCTCCTTTTGACTCTCTTAATTGTTGGGGGGTGAATTTAATGTTGGGGGTGTACATAAGGATCCTAATATGCCTATATAAGGAGCTGATGGTGAAGGGAATAATCATCTAACATTTTCCTTTGAATCCAATTTTTTCTTTCAATTGTAATTTCCCGCTTTCGTTTTGTAATGACATCGTCAATTTCTCTAATGTAAGTTTTTCATTCACGTTTAGTATTTTAATAAAATTTATTATTTTTCACTTTTTATTTTCTTTTTCTTCACACGTTGATACCGTTGAATCGTAGTGTGAATTTATTCACACCCGCACTTGTGAATTCATCACACAACGGTGGGGTGTTTATTTTGATTAATGTTTTTTTCTTTCTTCTTCAATCCCGCTTCTTTAAGTCAATTACCCGCTTCCATTGATAGAATAACATCAATGGAGGGCTAAACTTTTATGGGTTGATCCTAGGGAGTTGCATGAGTTGGATTGAATGTTATTTGATGTTCTTAAATTCATAAATTTGTTCTTTATTTTAAGAGTTCCTTTCTTTGATTTATCTTCTTCTTTGTCTTCACCAAATTTAACGACGACACATTTTGAGTACTAGTACAATCCAATTCTTTGGAGTGCTCATTTAATTGATCCTCTAAGTGAATTGGTGATTAGCCTTGAAATTGTGTATGGATTAAATCGGAGAATGATATTGATGAATTATTTCATTTAATAGATACCTCTTGAACCGATGAACAGAAAATCAAATGAAAAACAAATACATCCAATAAATCCCAAGAGACAACCTAGGATCAACTCACCTTAATTAGTTGTTTTAATTAAAGTAATTTTATTGTTTTTTTTTTCTTTAAATTAATTAAATATTTCTTCAAATCAATCAACACCATAGTTGGCCACTTTATATCCAATCCCGCATCTAATCAAAGTGTCTCAAGGTTTCTTCTTCGGTCCCTGTGGATTCGATCCCTACTTGTACTTCAACGACCGCTTTTACCGGTAGGGTAAATTTGGGCGCAACCAAATTTTGGCGCCATTTTCGGGGACCAAGTAAGTCACCTTAGAACATCTTTCTATTCTCCTTCATTTCTATTTTCTCATCCCCATTTCTCTTATCTTTTCCCCTTTTTTTTGACCCCTGAAAATCACGATTCCAAATTTTCAAATAAATCCAATGGACTATAATCAACAATATTCCTTCACAAACTCAGGATGGAATCAGTTTGAAAATTCACATTGGGAATCACCAACCTTTTTTAATCAACCTTTGAATGAATACCCCACCCCTGATAACATGAACGAAATTTGTAATGATGAAGGTTTAAAAGAACAATTTCCATACCTATCAAGAATGATTCAAAAGATGAATAATGAGGAAGTCCATGATGTCAAAACATCTATCAATCCTAATCATGAAACAATTCTTCAAAAATTGTGTGAACAAATGGAAAAAATGAATTCAGAGGTATCAAGTTTCAGACAAGAACTTCAAAGCATTAAAACTTGTGTGGACCCCATTCTCACTCAAACCATCCCTTACTCAATATTGATAGAAGAATCTTGTAACACACAAACCCCTCAAGACTTTATTGAAGAACCAACCATTGGATTTGGGATAGTTGAAGATAATAAAGGAATTATTTATGGGTGCTTAAATCAAGAGGAAATTAATTTTATGGATTCACAAGGGGAAAATTTGACATCATGGACTGAGTTTCCTGAATATAACTCCATTAATGATTTTTCAAAAACACTAATCACTGAAAAATTGGGAGAAATACCAAACATTGATCCCACACACACTTCTGATATTCAACTGGACAATTTTCAGGATGAATCTTATTTTCAAAATGAACCAATTCTTTCTAAATGTTTTGGAGAAGAAACTGATTTTGATTTAATTTGTCAATCTCCTTTAGGAAATTTCAATGAAACCGAGCTCAAAATCATTATCCTTCCTTCCCCAGACAAGAATTACATCATAGGTGATAAAAAGGACCTTGTAGTTTTAGTTCATTCATCTAATGAAGACAATAATTTTGGAATGGTCATTGATGTCTTAGGAAAGAATATAAGTTCAAATCGATCAACAATTTCAGATATTCCTTGGATTTTACCAATCATTGTGGAAAATAGGATTTTACATGAAACAAATTTCAAAAAAATAATCAATCTCAATCTTATTGAAGTGGAAAAAGATGGGTTAATTAAAATGCTGAAAGTTGGAATTGGATAAGTTGGGGGGTAAAAGTCGAGACAATGACGTTAAACAAAAGCGCTGAATGGGAGGCAACCCATGGTTTTCATGTTTTCTAATCATTTTGAATCATTTTCTTTTTCATATAATAAATTACCATAGACTGTTGACCTGTTCTTCTTTTATGAGTAAGGATGGGTATGAAAGGGGAGCGCCATATTCATCCGTGTCACGTGGCGTGATCTCTGAGTAATACCTTACCCAGAAAATATAAAGAAGACAATGTATCATCAGTTTATTTTGTTTTGTTTTATTTTTTTTATAGGTTAAAAAAAGGACATGTTTAAATCCATAAGGAAAATCCATTCACCACCATCCAAGCCGCTGAGACTCAAATCCAGGATTGAAGGGAGACTATGGCATGCGCTGTCATCATCAACCACCAGGTGACTTCATTCCATGATTTTCATTTTTAAATTTCTTCATTGAACTCCTCTCCTACCCCCTTCTAACTTTTCTATTCTTTAAACACTGGGGACAATGTCATTCTAAGTTGGGGGGAGATAAAAAATGATTTAAAAAAAAACATGCATGAAAAGAAAAATTCCATTAACCATAAACATGATAACACACATTGCAAACTCTAAAATTGGATATCAAATAAATTTTGCATGCCTTGATTCTGATTTTAATGCAAGTCTAAGTTCATGAGCATAGTTTTTGGAAAGTGCGGTTTTCTAATGTGATTTTTCAAAGTTTACATTTTCATCCTCTTAATAAAAATGCCACAAAGCACGTCTACTGGATTGTGGGTGTAAATTTGACTTCTTGGGTCCCTTTCATTATAGCATAGGGTTCTGGGGTCACTTTTAGTTTAATTTGAGTATCCAAAAAAAACAAAAACAAAAAAACAAAAAAAAAGACCACATAGAGCAATGTTTTGTCCAAATGCGTGGCGTCCGGCACTTGGGGATCGTGACTCCATAGTTGTTTTGCCCAGAGTTAGGCTTTATATCTCTATTGTAGAGCATGAAATTGATAATATGTGTGGCGTCCGACACTTGGGGATCGTGACTCCATAGTTGTCTTGCCCAGAGTTAGTCTTTTCATATCTATTGTGGTTAAAAAAAATAAAATAAAATAAAAAATAAAAAATAAAAAAAAGGATACTCATATTAAGTTTTAATGTGATTCCCACCTAGCGCTTCCATTTTTTCCCCTTGAACAATAAAATGGGTCTCATATCTTTTATGATGCACAACACTTTATCATGCTTAATTGGAATTGGATGAAATGTGACGATGAATTTGAACAAAGGAATGGGATTGGGCTTGGGATATGCTTATGGACCTAGCTTGTTTTAAATGATTTTGATGGGTTTTCATAATTTTTTTTGGTATTAGATATTTGGGTGAGTAATGTGTATTAAAATGTTTTTGGAAAGGGGGATTTGAATTTCATATTTGTAATTTATTTTGCTCGGGACTAGAAAAACTCAAGCTGGGAGGTGTGATTAGTCACTGAAATTGGCTAATATTAATTGTTAATATCTTTATATTCATTGTTCCAAAGTCCATAAACATTTTTTTTAGTGCATTACATAAATAGAACTTCATTTCTCATCAAAAATGCAATTCATGTTTAAAATGCAAATTTGGGCCCAATCATTCATTTGTTTGTTGACAATATTATATTCATTTTCTGAATTTTAAATTTTGGGATATGATTTATCACTTTGTTTGGAACATTTTATCTTTTAGGTCCAATGGATGAATCCCAAAGGAAGATGGAGAATTTTGCGCCTGAAGCCAGAAACTTGCTCGAAAAAGCATAATGGGCCTAAGGCCCATCAAACAAATGTGGGGCCCATAAACCAAACCTAATAAAGCTCAAATTTATACAGTATAAAGATAAAAATATGAGGATCATTTTATTCAACTGTGGCCGGATCTAATTCTGATGTATTCATGATGATAAATGGATATGAAGTTAAGATTTAAATGGTGGACCCGACATTAATGCACAGAAATCCGTTCCACCATTTCGACCATAACATCCAAACGGCTGAGCCAAATTTCCTGAACTTTTTAGAGCTTCTATAAGAAACATGGAAGAAGATATTTTATATTTATGAAATCTTCGGATTCGGCCATATGAAGTGTCAAACGCACACGTCAAAATGGAGGACGAATCTGGACAGTTTTCCGGGTCAACTTCGAAACGTCAATTTCCTTTTGATTATTCACCCTCCTTTTGAATCTCTTAATTGTTGGGGGGTGAATTTAATGTTGGGGGTGGACATAAGGCTCCTAATATTCCTATATAAGGAGCTGGTGGTGAAGGGAATAATCATCTAACATTTTCCTTTGAATCCAAGTTTTTCTTTCAATTGTAATTTCCCGCTTTCGTTTTGTAATGGCATCGTCAATTTCTCTAATGTAAGTTTTTCATTCACGTTTAGTATTTTAATAAAATTTATTCTTTTTCACTTTTTTTTTCTTCACACGTTGATACCGTTGAATCGTAGTGTGAATTTATTCACACCCGCACTTGTGAATTCATCACACAACGGTGGAGTGTTCATTTTGATTAATGTTTTTTTTCTTTCTTCTTCAATCCCGCTTCTTTAAGTCAATTACCCGCTTCCATTGATAGAATAGAATCAATGGAGGGATAAACTTTTATGGGTTGATCATAGGGAGTTTCATGAGTTGGATTGAATGTTATTTGATGTTCTTAAATTCATAAATTTGTTCTTTATTTTAAGAGTTCCTTTCTTTGATTTATCTTCTTCTTTGTCTTCACCAAATTTAACGACGACACATTTTGAGTGCTAGTACGATCCAATTCCTTGGAGTTCTCATTTAATTGATCCTATAAGTGAATTGGTGATTAGCCTTGAAATTGTGTATGGATTAAATTGGAGAATGATATTGAGGAATTATTTCATTTAATAGATACCTCTTGAACCGATGAACAGAAAATCAAATGAAAAACAAATACATCCAATAAAGCCCAAGAGACAACCTAGGATCAACTCACCTTAATTAGTTGTTTTAATTAAAGTAATTTTATTGGTTTTTTTTCTTTAAATTAATTAAATATTTCTTCAAATCAATCAACACCATAGTTGGACACTTTATAGCCAATCCCACATCTAATCAAAGTGTCTCAAGGTTTCTTCTTCGGTCCCTGTGGATTCGATCCCTACTTGTACTTCAACGACCGCTTTTACCGGTAGGGTAAATTTGGGCGCAACCACCAACCTAGACTTGATACCATATTTATTTTTACCAGGAACATTTAGTAACATGCCAATAACACTATCTAATACATTTTTTCTATATTCATGACATCAATAAAATATTTGACATGCAAACAATTCCAATACGGTAATTTAAATAAAATTGATCTCTTATTCCAACCTGATTTCATAAGGTTTTTCAAAAATGGTTTAATGAAAATAGTTTCAATATCTTTTACTTTACTGAATAGCTGATCACCCATTATTAGAGATGGTTTTGTATCTTGTTTGATATTCCCATCGAATGTTGTCGTCCAGGATTAGTATTTATGATATCGAGGTAAAAAATTCCAATGTTCTAAAAACACAGTCTTCAAGGAATGTTTCAACAGAATTGTGTGTGTGTGTTTTTTACAAATGGGACACCCTAACATTCCTTTAATGCTATAGCCTGATAAATTTTCATAAATGGGGAAGTCATTTATCATCCCATACAACATGATACTTAATGTGAATTATTCACTTATATGATCATTATACATTGTAACACCAGTATCACACATCAATTTCATATCTTCGACTAATGGAGCCAAATAGACGTCAATATCATTACCGGGTTTCTTTGATCCAGATATAAGCAGAGACAACATAATGTATTTGCGCTTCATGTATAACCATGGTGGAAAGTTATACTTTACTAACATGATGATCCATGTACTATGATTATTACTCTATATGCCAAAAGGATTTATTCCATCTATAAATAACACAAGATGAAAGTTTCTTGGATCATTTCCAATTTTAGGATACTTGTAATCAATTTTCTTCCATTAAGGAGAATCTTCTGGATGATATAGGTTCCCATATTTAAATTTTGTATCTACATGCCATGTCAATTGTCTTGTATTTTCCTGACATCCATATAGTCTTTTAAACCATAGAATGATAGTAAAGTACCATACATATTTCTAAGGACTTGATTCATTTTTCTTGTATTGATCCACACCATACTTGGGGAATTTTATGAGTGATTCATGGTCCTTGAAAAATAATATGAAATAATTTGAACAAACATGTATTTTTTTAGAGATCATTCCCATTAAACGCAACATTCATTTAGTGTCATATGTTCGACATGGTAGTTAATTTTTTTAGTAGTATATCATTCAGGAGACCAAGTAGTTCTATAAAACAAGTGTCACTCCATTTGCTGCTATCTTTCAAATTACATAACTTCAATACAACTGACAATGTTGTGTATTTAGTATAACCAGTGTACAATGGTCTCTTAGCACAACTATTTAACTTCTCAAACAACTTTGGACAATCACAAAGGTCATCTTCAATTTCCATTTTTATTTCTTCCATGTGATCTCCATCATCATTTACATCAGTATTCATATAAAATGATCCATAAATCATAGTGTCATCCAAATCAGTGTGCATGCTCAGTTTTTCCCCATGTTTAGTCCAACATTTATAGATCTGATATATTCCGTGACAAATCAAATGTTCTTCCAACTCTTTTAGACTAATTTTTATTGAATAAAAACAACATAAAAATAGGCAAGGGATTTGAGAAGGGTCATATGCATGCTCTATTGAAAACTTGATGAACTTTTTAGCTCCATATTCATACTCTTTTTTTAAATGATTATCATGATCTTTTTTCAATTCATATCCATCCTATTGGGTTCATAAAATATTAATTTTGTACAATAAATAAATAAATACACATAATATATTCATTATCAAAAGTGAAAGTTACAGATAATTCTAATAAAGGAAACCCAACATTTGATTATTTAAAACAATTTTAGTATGCTTTGAAGAAAATGGGTTATTGAATTTAATAAAATAATTACTCCACTATGGTAGATGTTATCCTCTGAATTCATTTAAAGGTGAAAGTTATAGACAATTGTTATCCTCATCAGATCTTCTTCCAAACATTTATCATTACATTTTGTTGTTTGACACACATCCTCCATCTCTTGTGGGCATGCACCTATGTTGCTTGAAATACTCTGAGCAGTAGTCATCCATGGAATGACTAATTCTTAGAGTGACACAAGCAACATAAAAGAGACAGGGGATGAGTCTCAAGCAACAAATTGCAATAATAACTATTTGGGAGATTAAACCGATGAGGATGATAATTGTACTGAATTTTGTTCTTTAAATGGAGTAATGCCTCTCATTTGGGAGAATTACACCATTTTCACTAATTATTAACTCATGACCTATTGAAGGTGAGATTTTGGGGGCATAAACATTCTTGTCTGTGATTCAAGGTGTCTCGATGGGGACATGTTATGATATAAAAATCTTTGGGCCCTTTAGGAATTCTATATTTATAGGAGAAATATCACTTTTAATACTTTCAATACTCTAACCAAGTCCAGTTCTATCTTTATTAAAATGATCCATAAAGTCTTTCTTAAATTCCCTAAATAAATGAAAATATAATATAGGCAATTAAGAAGTAATAAAAAACCCAAATATGATAAATAAGAATAATAAAATATCATTTGATCAACTAGAAGATATAAAAAATGTATTGATAAAACATTTTAATAAATACAGAGTTAGATGGTAATTAGAGATTCCCAGGTGTGGAACCAATACTTGTAGACCTAAAATGATGAATACCTAAAAATAATTTCTAATAATTATTCCAAAATATATAGAATTTGATAACCTCCATTCTATTTTTTGGAACAAGTGTTGTAACGACCTAATGAATTATTACATTTAATATTAATGGTATATCAAATATTTGAAAACATATCAAAGTTATAATTTCAATTAAAAATCAATAAGGAATGGAAAAAATAATTTTAGGAAAAGAATATACCTAATAACAAAAGAGGTTTTAAACATCTCAAAATTCTTAGTTGACAAATCGATCTAAGAATTATGCCTAGACAGTTTGAAAACAAGAATTATTTTCAAGCAGACAAAGAGTAGGCTTTATAAGAAAATTTTATTTTCATGTCTATTATGTGTTCTATGGTGATTTTGAGCACATAGTATGAAATTTTAGTCATAATGAAATAAATAATAGTAATTATGGAAGATATAGAGGTTTTAAGTTAAATGAGAAATGACTCACTCTTACAAAAATAGTTTCGAAGTGAGACGAATCTTCATAAGTAAATTTGGATGATGAATTTCAACCATTGAATGAACTCTATTGAAATATATTTGTATAATATATTTGAATAATATATTTGTATAATATATTTGTAAAATATATTTGTATAATATACTTGTGTAATATACTTGTATAATATATATTTGTGTATTGTATAATATATATATATATATATATATATTTATTTTTATTTGTGTAATAAATATCTTAATTTGTATAATATATATTTTTATTTTATATATTTTTCAAATATAATATATATTTGTGTTTGTATAATATATATATTTTTATATATATAAATATATAATATTAAATATATATTTATTTACATATAAATATAATATGTATAAATATATAACAAATTTGTATTTTTTAATTGTATACATATAAATTTGTGTAATATATTTGTATAATATATATTTTTATAATATAATTGTATAATATATTTATATAGTATATTTGCATAATATATTGGCATAATATATTTGTATAATATATTTGTATATTATATATTTGTATTTGTATAATATGTATATTTGCATAATATATTTGTATAATATATATCTATATTATATATATATATATTTGTATTTTTAAAATATACATGTGTGTGTGTGTCTCTCCATATATATATGTATAATATTTAAATATATAATATATAATATAAATATATATAAGTATTTTTATATATTTATATTTTTTCAAATTTATCCATATAAATATATAAATATTTAACATATTTATATATGTAATGTGTTAAATCCATTTAATAAAAAATTATAAATATAAATATATATACTACACACACACATATATATATTGATATACATAAATATAAATGTATTTATAAACATGTGTGTCGGTCTGGGTGTGTGTATGTAAATATAATTATATTATAAATTAAGCAATATATATATATATATATATCATTATATTGATATGTTCTAGGTAAGGTGGGCATGCACCTGACTTTCATTCCATAGACCATATGGTCGAGTCTAACATGATGATAATTTCTTATTTGGTGTTGTCTGTGTGTGAAAGGGTGGCGGTGGTCGCCTATGCAGAATGAGGGAACGATGCAGATTAGATTTCTTCTATTTTAAAATTATGAAAAAATATAAGGGGTCGACAATCACATGGAGCTGGATTTAGTGGCGTTGGGGTGGGTGGGTTGCACAAAATCGATAAGCGGTGAGGGTAGGGGAGTGCATGGAACGATAACCCTCTCTCCTTTCAACCAAACATCACCAATAAACATTGTTAAGCACAAAGATATGTAGACGGTAAAGAAAGAATGATGATAAAATAAAAAAAATCAAATAAATATCACCAAACATGCAATAAACTAGTGAGGAGGAGGAGGAGAAAATAAGATACCTTGGATTGAAGTTTTGAATCATCTGAGAGAAAGTAGAGATATCGAAAACCTGGAAAACGTTTGAGCATTGGATTCATTCGACCCTTGAATCATTCGATCATTGGATTTGAGCATTGAAATTGTTCGAGCCTTGATTCAAGCCTTGATTCGAGTTTCGATTCACTAAGGAGGAGTGTCGGTAGAGGGTGACTACCATAGAAAGCTTTAGATATCACGACGAGTTCACGATTAGCTAGTGTTATTTAAATAGATCAAGACACTTTTATCAGCACTTCCAAAAAAGTGATGGCAAAAGATTTATAATTATAATCACAAATATTTTTTTTGTAAATATATTTATATAACTATATATTTATTTAATAAATATATATAAATATAAATATAGTAAATATATTATTTATTTAAATATATTTATTATAATTTTATAATTATTTAAATATATAATAATATAAATACTTTAAAAAATAATATATATATATATATATATATATATATATTTAATGAATATATATATAAATATAAATATAGTAAATATATTCATTATTTAAATAAATTTATTATAAATTTATAATTATTTAAATATGTATAACTATTTATTTATAGTTATATAAATCCTTTTTTAAAAAATATTTATTTATTTATAATTATAAATATATGAATGTATAAAAATAGTAAATATACATTTATAAATATATTTATTTATAAATATATTTTTACAAATATATTTTTAACATTATTAATGAATATTTAATCTTAAGTGCATGCATATTAAAAATTAGTGAAATTGAATAATTAAAAATTTTTACACTTTAACAATAATGAAAAAATAGATAAGCTTTATTAATTCAATATAAATTATTAAAAAATATGGATATATATTTAAATAAATATGAATATATATTGAAAATATTAAAACATAGTAAATATATATATATATATATAATAAATAATATAAATTGATTAAATTCCAAAAACAATATTTGTGCGTGTGTGTTGTATATAAAAATGCATTAATTATTTATATGTGAAATCAATATAACACACATTTTATCTATGTTGAATTAAAAAATAAAACGACATTCAATTATGTCCATTACTTGATGTAATTAGTTAGTATTTTTAATTCATATTAATTTTTAATTATAAACCATTATTCACTAAATATATTACTATTTAAAACAAAGCATAAATATTTTGTATTATATAAATCATATTTATATACATTCATTCATATCTATATATTTAATACATACTATTTATTAACATTATCAATAATTATTTGATTGATAAAATGTTTAATATTTTTGTCAATTTACTTATTTTTAATTTTTATTTGTTTAATTTTTATTTTACATATATCTATATATTTAATATATAATATTTATTATTATTTATAATTTATATATAGTATAATCAATTTATTAATTTTTATCAATAATTATTTAATTAATTATTTTTTCAATATTTTTTTAATAAAATCATTTTTATTTTTTATTTATTTAATTATTTCATTTTATTTCGACCTTTATCAGCACTAAAAAAGCGCTGATAAAGGATCTCTTTATGGGCGCTAAAAATAAAGCACTGATAAAGGATACTCTTTATCAGCATTAAAAATAAAGCGCTGATAAAGGCTAGCGTTGTTAAAGGAGTGTTTTGTAGTAGTGTAATCTCTCACTTTAGCCGATCCAAGTGTGGTATCATATTTGAGAGTCTTTAGATTCATAACAACAGTTGTTGGGGGTTATTGAATCTATTTGGTCATCCTCTCATGGTCATGATTAGGATAAGACCAAGCATGTGGCTTCACACCACCAGACCTAGAATCGTCAACAATATGGGAATTTTTATCACAAGATTTTTAAGATTATGAGGGACCTAAAACTTTGTTACATTGGCCCCACTTCAGATAGCACCATGAAAGATGCAGTTGGCCTAAAAAAATAACTATACAAGGTCATGAAAGATAAAGAGTGTGTTTTCCAAAACCCCTTTGGTGTTTTTTGATGATTTTTTTGTTGAAAAGTTGAATTAGAGTGCTCAAGTGATGTTTGGGGGATTGTTATGAAATCATGTTAATCCATTATCACTCAGGAATGCTTGGAAGTTTTTGAGGAAGAGTTCTATCTGGAAGACATACCCTACATTGCAGATTCTTCTCTTTTATGAAGTCTGAAAGAAAAAATACCAAGGAGATGATGCAACCATAACCAATAACAATATGAAAGTGGTAAAATAGAACCATGGAATTTATCACTGGTCTTTTAAAGACATCAAGAGGAAATAATGGTATATTGGTTTTGGTGGATCATCTAACAAAGACTGATCATTTCATTTCAATTTGAGAGTAATTCTCACTCGATCAACTTGTAAGGATATACATCAGAGAAGGGGTGAGGATGTATGGAACACCACTATCAATTTTATATTATCAAGATTTGTGATTCACCTTTATGTTTTGGAAGTGTCTCTAATATGCTCTAAACACATAATTGAACTTCAGTACGACTTACCACCCCCAAATCGATGGCCAATTTAAGCAGACTATCTAAAAACTTGAGGAAATGTTGAGAGCATGCTTGATGGACTTTAAAGGAGGATGATATTATAATCTTCCTCTGGTTTAGTTCTCATACAATAATAGTTTCCACTCAAGCATTCAAATGGCTCCATATAAATCCCTTAATGGGAAGATATGCCGAACACTCGCGTGTTGGGATGAAGTTGTAAAACACAAGCTGCTAGGACTTGAAATGGTTGAGGAAATGGTGGAAAAGGTCAAGACCATTCATTATCACATTAGGGATGCTCAAATTCAATAATGGATTTATGCTGGAAATATTCGACAAGACCTAAAGTTTGAGGTTGGAGATAAATTATTTCTCTGCATATCTCAATGGAAGAGAGTCATGCGATTTGGGAAGATGGGAAAGCTAAGTCCCAAGTACATCGACCCCTTTTAGATTCTTGATCACATCAGAATCGTGGATTATCGACTATCACTCCCACTAACCCTACCTCAAGTACATTATGTATTCAAAATATACCTCTTAATGAAGTACATACTATATCCCTCACATGTATCAAATTTATAGGTGGTATAGTTGTAAAATGATATCTCTTATGAGGAGAAGCTGGTGAAGATCTTAGACCATAGAGATAAATCTCTATGCAATATGACAATTCCCCTAGTCAAAGTACTATAGAGAAACCATAAGTATGAGGAGGTGACATGGTAATTGGAGGAATTGATGAAGTAAACATACCCTCACCCGTGTTCAAATTAATTTTAAAATGAAATTTTGAGGGAGAAATTTCTTAACAGGGGAAGAATGTAACAACCCAAAATTTTATCAATGGAATTTCCCTTCTAAATAATAATCATGTCATATTTAGTAATATAATATTATATAATGCGCACATACCACATGATGAAACCAAAAATATTTTATTATAATAATTTAAACATTATATTTAGAGAACAAATATATCTATAATAATTGAAAGCATTATAATGGGAAAAAATAAAAAATAATAAAATAAGAATAAGAAAGCTTGGATCTGCTCGATCTCCCAGAATAATCGCACTCATGAACAACACTATAAAAATGAAGTGGAATATTATTAATACAATATTCATCTTTAAAATGAAAATATATATAACCTTGAGATAAAATATAAGTGAATAAATAATGAATTAAACATGGGGAATTTATAGAAAGTAGGGAACTCATATGACCATTACCAATTTTACCATTGAAATAGTAATCTGACCGTTGGCTTAGTGATATGACCATTATGAATTATAACCTGATCATTAGAATAGTAACCTTACCTATTTAAATGTTAATTAAAATTTAGGTATCTTATAAAATGAAAATATAGTATATTTATATCATGATACAAGTAAATAAATGTTTTAAAAATGATAAATTAAGTGTTTGTAGTTTTGGTAAAACATAAATGTTTTAATTACACCTTTTTAATAAATATAATGATTGAAAAGAAATTAAATTTTCATAAAATGGATTTATAAATAAATATTATGTTTTATCATAATGATGAGATAACATTATGATACCATAATTCATTTTTCAAAGTGTTAGAAAATTGATCATAATATTAAAATGAATATTTTTTTGAATAAATGAAGATTTTATTTTAAAATGAAATTTATCATATTTAGAAAATTATTTTAATAATATTGATTCAATTTTTGGAATCTAAAAATCTAAAAATAATTAGGTTTAATTCTTGGTATACTTCTAAAATAGTTGAATTTTTGGTGAATAGTGAAATATGGTAAAATATGGTATTTAACATTATATGTTAAATACATGAATTTTTGAGACATGAATGATGTAATCACCCATTAGTTAAAACATACATACAAAATTAACTTTATATATCCATAATAATCAATAATATTTACAGTATTGAGACAAAATAATAAACTAATGATTATAATATTAAAAAACACCTCTCTCCTCCACTTATAAATACCACCCTCACCACCCCTTCTTCTCACACCTTCTAAACCTTAGAGCTTGAAAAGATTATACCAAAATACCTTCCCAAATCTATACCACACGTTATAGTGTTATTTTTACCATCTAGATGCCATTTCAATAAGCCTTAAGGGGTAGCCTAAGAGGAGACAACCAAAGGAATATGTAATGTTCTCGATTAATCTCTTTCAATTTTATTCTTATTCTACCACCTTCATATGTTCTCCATCCACCAAAATATTGTAACATAAGTTTCCTAAATATACTTATATATTATTACTATGGTGGAGTATCTTTATTATACCCTCACTTCATCTGTTTCTAAAATGAAATCATTTTTTACAATAAGACTAGTTCACCGCCTCCATGAACAATGCACTTTGTTTTCCATTACCACCTTCAAGGCTGGTCATAAAAATATTTTTATGCTTAAATAAGATGATAATAAGTATATTATTACTTATTTAATATTATTTAATTAATATATAGACATAATATTAAATAAAATGAAACTAGTTCATGATGGTTGATAAAACCGCCTAAATAAACTAACCGCATAACGTTAACTTTTACAAAAAGAATCGTACCAATATCAGAACACAAAGGAAAATTTAGTACCATTTAAATTTATGTAAGGTTATGAATAACATTTAATTTCAATTTTGTAATTGTATTCTCATTTGAAAATAACTTCAATAATTATTCACAAGTGATCTGACCTTAAAACCATGAAATGAACACTCTCAGAACAATGAAATTAGTCTTTATATCTTGATGAAATGGCTAAAAATGAACATAATAAAATTATAAATATAAAATTTTATGAATCAAGTAATTAATTAATTTAATTTTATTATCCATGATGTTAAGTACAAGCAAATAATGACTATAGAACATAAAGTAAGACCTCTCTCTGAACCACCCCTTCTCTTTGATTTATGAACTTTCTCTCTCTAACTATCTCCCTATCTCTCTATTTTATGTTATGGAATGATTAAAAATTCTATATATATGTATATTATATATATACCTAGCTTATTATCCCTTTATTTGATTAGTTAATACATGGTATAATCTTTTTTCGTAAATATAACCTATTTATTTCCATGGGTAATATTTATGTTTATGCATTAAGATTGATTTCTTTTTATGGAGCACATAAGAATGTACATGTTATAATGGGTACAACCAGATAGTTCTATAATGAAATGAGTAATATTTTTGTCTCACGAGACATCATGTATGATATTTGGGAGTAAACCTAATCCATTATGAGACTTTTTTCCACCATGTGATGTTATGTTGGCAGTTAGTCTCGATTTATGTTTATGTCATGTTATATGTTGCCGCCACAATCTCATGTTGTCATGATATTATGATGCAATGTTCTTTATATTATTCTACCATGTGATAGTCATGATCCTTCTCTTTCATGATATGATGTTATGACTTTTTACTCATATGATATGCTTTGATATAATGTTTATTCCCTTACTGGGATTTATAGATCACCATTTCTTTCATGTATTCCTCAGGTTATCTTATGCAGTTTTAGGAGATAAAAGGGATTTAGGATCTTATTATGGAGATTACAATAATGATTTTTTTACTTTATTTTCATGTTTTTGTTTTATGTACCCAGTCTTCCAAATACACAAGTCTTTTTGATTCTTTGGTTATACTTAATGGATATTTATGTTAAAATTCATCTAATTACAGTACTAGAATTTAGACCTTTAGAGACCACCATATGACTACTTTTGGAGGTCGTAGTTGGCCAGTCGCTAAAGTGCAATAACAACTACCATTGGTGGTCTCTATATGGGGTCCCAAAATGCATGTGGTGGTGGTCACTAGGAAGAGCTTTAAAGACTTCTATAGGTGGCCAAAAATCCAAATAGTATAACGACCACCAGAGGTAATTGCTAATGCACTTAGAATAAAATGGAATTAGTGATCACCATATGTGGCCACTATTATATATATATTTTTTAAAAAATAAATTTCAACAACCACCAAATAAAAAAAACATAAAATAAAAAACCAACAATCCAGAAAAAACTAGTAATACAAAACGATATAGATCCTTCCAATATTCTATCACAATCAACCTATAGATACAATACAAAAAACAATTAAACAAAGCAAATAAAAATTAATATATTTACCATTAAAATAAAATTTATTCAGTTAATATATATAAAATAATGAAAAAAAATTATACAGTGTTACCTACATAAAGCATCATAAATACAAAAAAAATGAAAAGATAATTTGAAATATATGATTTCACTATTTATCAGTTAATTAATGACTATTAAAGTTGAAAACCAAGTTTACCACATAATGATCAATCCAGACATTAGATTTACGTGTAGTTGATTCCAATAGACCACATATTATTCAAGAAATGTTCTAATTTTTTTTTATGTTAATCAGAAATATTTTGCTCATTTTGACCCCCTGACGGGAGATATGTCATTTTAATAACATTAGAAAACATTATCCATCATTTTCCATCATACCGGGTGACACAAGCATCCGATGGATGTGGAGTTTATTCCTAAAAATAAGAAATGTCTCAATGATCATTCTCCAATTATTTCATTTCAATACAAGTGTGTTTTCTTGGCATTGACCTCTTTTATGTGATTTGAAACTTAACTCCAAATTTGAGGGATAAACACTAATTTTGATCATAATAAGAAATTTAGGTATCCAATCCACATGATGATGATTCCTATAGATTTAATATAAATTAAATATCATTTCCCTAAGATTTAATGTAAATTTGATCTCATTTGGTCAGTTTTGACCCCTACGTATGATTTTCCCATTATTACAAAAATGGAAATAAATGTGAAAATTTAATTTTAATTGTACTAACCAATCTGGGAATCAGATTGATATGAGGTTGATTCAAATAGATCATATATGATTTGAGAAATTTTATCCAATCTTTTCACACCAATTAGATGCCGTTTACTTATTTTTTACCCCTTGATGGGAGATATGTCATTTTAATAACACTAGACAAAGTTACCCATAATTTTCCATCATTGTTTCATAGTTCCTTGGAACGTGTGTTCTATTTTAAGAATCACTGCTTTCAGGCGGTTCCCATTGGATTTATTCATGGAACCAAAAACATCCAACAGTTCTTTACCCAAAAGGGACCTGCATTCCAAAGGCAGACATTCATTAAGTTTGAACTTACGATGCTTAATAACATGCATTGGTCGAGAGGATGAGAGGTCAGACTCATCACACCCTTTGGGGGGGGGGATTATTATCTACTCTGGGACTCTCTTTACAGATTCGAGATATTTTTATGAATCCTTATTAATTCACCAAGTATAACATAGATTTCCTTTGGAAATTTCAATCAATTATTAGCATGTGTGAAATTTAGAATCATCTCTATGTATTCAAGGTTATTCATTAATGGAGATATCTATATGTATTCGAGGTTCTCCATCAATGGTAACCTCTAATATACTATTTAGAGATTCTTTTAATCATCGTTACGATGATATTGGTTTTTAATTCACTCAGTGGGTCACTCTAGAATTAATTGTCGTCCAGGGAGATGAAGGTTTGTTTTGATATTGGGATTGTACCCATAAAATGGGATACCTACGTATCCTTGTGAATTAAATCAGAACCCTTATAGTTTGGTGCCGCTTTAATGGGACACATCATACCTTTTAAGGTCATGTGATAAGGACCTATCCATACAGTTTAATGTCACGTGGTAAGAAAATCTAAGTGAAAGGTGCTTAGTCAAGGTTTGGTGTGGGACTTATGCCTAAGAAGCCCAAGGAACTTTAAAAGAATATGGGTTTCCAAGTAATATTAGACCATTTTGGTAATATGGACCAAGGATAACATGGTTGATTTGAATTATTGGGTTTGAACCTCAAAGAGGCTTCCTACGTATCCCATGTGTATGGTAATCAAAGTCCATGTCATTCAATGAGTCTCATAGGAGAGTGTAATCCTTTGAGAGAAATGAGTTTGGGATTACAATCTGAAAAGGATGCCTTGATAATTTGGGGGGTTTAATTTGGGGCTTATTCCTAAAAAGGATTCCCAAATTAAGGGAATTAGGGTTGGATTCCTAAAGAGGACATCTAGTGAGCTTAGGCCCTAAGAAGGATTCCTACATATCCTAATTATGGTGGGAATCAGAGTTCTCGTAGTTCATTCACCATGGGTGTTTGTGTAAATTTTGTAATTATCACTCTCTAAGACCACGCGAGTCATGAACGGTGTGAGAAACAAGAGGATGTGAAAGATTCAACAAACACACCTACACTTTTCCTCCTCCTCTGGTGGAAGAAGATGCACCTACGATGATGATGATGGACGAGGGTGAGGCAATCGGGTAAGAGGGTGAGGCGACAAGACTTCCCTCTATTAACTTTACACTGGAAAAGGGTCCAATATAAGAAAAAATTGAAGGTAAAGGAAGTATAGAGGAGAAAGACTGCACTCTCCTACTGGAAAGGTTAGGGTCTTACACCAGTATGGATGCCCTAAAATTGGTCCTAGTAGGGGAGAGAGACTTCTACTTTTATTGAATGGAAAAGTAAGTGTGAACCATACCTTCCCTACTAAATACTTGAGGTTATGGGTTTTAGAGATGCGAAGGGTAGGCCAGAACCTAAAACCTAATCCTACAAACCAAGAACTTCCCAATATTGTTCCTAGGAGAAATTTCCATGTGACTTTGGATATACAAACCCGCATACACTCCATGAATCCTAACCCCATTGTGAAACAAATGTGGGAAACCTCTGACTGCGGATATACAAACCCAAATAAGAGGCACGCTGATGTGCCTTTCCCAAAGTTTTGATAAGTTAGGAGGTTTTGGTGGAATTTCCAACATAATCCCTTTCAGACAAGGGATCTAATGAATAAGAATCCTTTCCATGAATGGATTTGAATAAGGCTTTATGAATTGTAAACCAAAGAGAGTAGGTGAATCAAAGAGGGGTGACCAAGTATATATTGGCACACAAGTATGGGCATGAAAGTAGGTTTGGGTTACCTGATATTCACTTAAGTGATGAACAACCTGGATGTTAATACTTGGGTGAGACCTAACTCAAGACTTCAAGAGTATTCACAGGTATTCCCAGAAGTCGGGAGCTCGAGTTCCTAAGAGAGGAATAGGTGGCATGCAAGTGTTTATGATTCAGGGAGTTTGGGTGCCTCAGGCGCGCAAGTGTTATAGATTTCAAACACTAAATGGACTTAAGTACTATAATCCTCCTTCAAATCCTTCGCTATAGGTGTTAAAGAACCACCTTGAAGGTTTCAAAAGACTTGGGAAAAGAACTAGGGTGAACATAGTAACAATTAGGCTTCAGGGAAATTTGTACATACAAATCAAGGCCCAAAGGGTCTATTTATAGGCAATAGGACCCTGGGTGAATAGTGATTGGGAGCTGAAGTATGTTGCATTCTAGAATTGTGGTGTGCAAGTGGATGCGTGCCAGATGGGTTGTTCCCAAGTAGGATTACACACCGCCGATGATTTGGCCTAACTAGGGCACTACTTTGAGGGATTAGCTAAAATAATTGATTCATTCAGCTCTAGCATCGTGGCACGTAGGTATTTGTGTGTAGGTACCTTGGGCACCAATTTAGGGACTTAGGAAAAATAATTTCTCCATACCTCAGGGGCTGCAGCCCCACACCCCTGCTTGGGATCAGTGCAGGGATGCGGTTCTGGCCCTTCGGGCCGGTGCCTTTGCTGCCGTCACTGACCCCCATGAGAAATACAGAGTTGCATTATAAACTTTTCACGCCTAGTTGAGGAAATTTTGTGAAAAAGTGCATGGAATACATTTCACGGTGTCTAAAAAATCCCCTCTTGGAATTTGATTCTTTCAAAATGAAAAAAATATTGTTCTAAGTTAAAATTATGTCACTTTGACGTATTCCAACATCATTTGGTTAGATTTAGAGCTATTTCAAGTTTGGAAGGATGCTCTAATTTTGGCCTAAGCTATGGGAACTCATGAGCATAGTTTGATTTTTACTAGGGTCATATAGAAAAACCCAAAAATTTTGTATCATTTGACTTTTTATTTCTCAATATTTTCCAAAACCTACAAAATGTAAGTCTAGAAAGTTGAGGCTTCTACTTTTGTCCAGAGTTCCCATTATGGGTTTTTAATCTGGTGAGTACTATGTCTCTTGTTGTTAGTAGTTTAGAGTCATGAATTTTATACTAAAAATGATAGCATTTATGGTCAAATATCTTTGAACATAAATTTTGAAATTAGATCCCAAACAAGCATCAGTGGCTAATAATAGCTCTAATATTCTTTAAATACTTCCAAGGGGAATCTCGAGTCATGATTTTTATGGTCACCAAATCTAAAACTTGTATAAAAATAAAGGAGGTCCTTTCCAAGAATGAAGTTACCATTATTTGAAAAACCTATTATGGGGGTTTCATTATGCAGGGCTGATTGGGGCATCTGCTGCAAAGCCAAATAGTGTCATTTTTGATTGACAAGCTTGTTATGTAGGAAAATTTTATGTAAGGCCTTTAGGGGAATGTACTGCATAGTCAAGCAAAAGAGCTCTTAGGAATTTAACATTTTATTATTAATAGACAAGGGAAAATAAGATTTGGGTGACTCAAGACCATAGTGGTTGGTTTTACCAAAGAACGAGAATTTATTAATAAAGGGTTATCTATAACAATATATGTCATGAATTGTAAAAACACTTCTCACACAAATTTGGTGTATGATGAATGATTAAAATTTGTCAGAAAGAGGGATTTCTGATATCAGGCTACATAGTTTTAAGTCATACAGTGAGAACATTGTATTGTGCAGTTTTAAATCATATAGTGAGGACATTGTATTGTGCAGTTTTAAGTCATGCAGTGAGGACATTGGGTGACTTTAATTTTAAGGTCTTCATCTTTGAACAATGGTTTGAGACTCTCCCAATTTCTTGATATTTTTTTGGAAACATACCACCATGTTCATGTATGGAAGAGAAGAATTGTAAACTATGATTTAGAAATTTTTAGATCCGAAGAATGATATGGGAAAAGGGATAAAGGCATTAGAGGAAGTCTTTTCTAAGAATGAAATTACCATTATTTGACAAAACCGTTATGGGGGCTGTATTATGCAAGGCCAACTGGGGCATATGCTGCATAGCCAAATAATGTCATCTTTTGACTAAAATGCCTATTATGTAGGAAAATTTTATGCAAGGCCACCTAGGGGAACATACTGTATAGTCAAGAAAAATATCTCTCAAAAGTTTGACATTCTATTACTAAAAGTCAAAGAAAGTTTATGGAGATTCATATTTTCCAAAGCACAGAGTTTGTTTTATGAAAAAGGTACCTGAATACGGAAAGAGTACTTCCAATCATGATTTTCAAGGAATCATAAGAATATGATTTCTATGAAGGTCAGACCCAAACATAGGATGTATGATGTCTGTAGTTTTAGGTCATATGACTAGGACCAAAATGGAAACAATATATGATATGTGGTCAAGTGATCCAAGGTCATTTCATATTACTTTGAACACATGGAGAGGGAAATGTGTAAACTATAGTCTTGAAGACTTTCAGATTGAGAGAAAAGTAATGGGACAAATATATATAAATGATTGCCTTAAAATATAGATTCTTGTAAATTGTTATTAAAGTTTTAAGGGTAAAAAAGACACTTCAACCAAGAATGAAATTACCCTTATTTGACAAACCCGTTATGGGGGCTGTATTATATAGGGCCAGCTAGGGTATATGTTGCATAGGCAAATGGTGGTATTTTTGACTGACATGCCCATTATGTAGGCAACTTATGCAAGACCACCTAGTGGCACATACTTCATAGTTAGGCAAAAAAGTTATCATATATTAGAAACTATGTCACCAAAAACTGTAATAAAGATTATGAAGATCTGAAAATATTCAAGATTAAGAGTGTGAAATATGAAAGGGGGTAATGCTCAATGAACATGAGAAATATTTGAATTAATATTGGACATGAGTATGGATTTCTTTATATAGATCTAACTCATATGTAAAATGGGGACATTTTTGTTTCCTTGGTGGGATCTCTAAGGAGAGAACCCAAAATGAAGACTCCCACATAGATTGTTAATTATATGTGGAAGAGATATAAAAAATTATCCCATGACTAGGACTAAAATTTGCGACCTAACTTTCACTACGCATTTCAATGGGATGAGAATAAAGCTATATATACTTATTTGGGCACTTTTCATTTTAATGTCATGCAGTTAGGACTTTGTGCTGTGCAGTTTAGAGTCATGTAGCGAGGACATGAAGTGATTCGAACATAAAAAAGGGAATATTATGGATAGACTAGGGAATTAAACCCAGGTGTCACTACGTATCTCATATGGATGGGAATCAATCCATACGTAGTTCTTTGAACATTCCCTATGTAGGTTTGATTCATACATAGGGAACAAAGGTTTTTTTTATCGTGGATGAGCCCAAGATTGGAGATCTAGGCATCTCTACGTATCACATATGGATGAGAATCAATCCAAATGTAGTTATTGAACAATCATTTTCCACACCAATTGAGTTTGATGTGGGAGACAAGGGATTTTAACACATACTGGAAGAATAGTTAAACTTAAGACACAAAATTGTATGAAGATCAAACCATGTATCTTAAAAGAGCACTCTCTATAGATTTGGTTCATATACGAGAGGAGGAAAAGGGAAATAGTTTTTTTTGTTGCAGTTGGGCCCAATATTGGAGATCCAAGCGTCTCTACGTATCTCATTGAAAATGAGAATCAAGCCACATATAGTTTTTTAAATGATGCCCCTATGAAGATCTAATTCATACATAGGGAGGAATGGAACTCATGTTCCACTAACGATTAGTAATGATTTCAATGATTCTTGCATATGGAATATCTTAACATCAAATAGAGAAGACATTTACCATATAGTTTAATGTTGTATAACAAGGAAAAATGATGTCATGCAGTTTAACATCATGCAATAAGGAAAAATATGCCATGCATATTATCATTGTGCATCATGGACACTTATGGTTGTTATGAAGTTTAATGTCTTGCAACTAGGAATCAGTGTTGTGCAGTTTAGAGTCATGCAGCGAGGACATTGTGTGAAATTACACAAAGTATTTCTTTAAGAATCTTTCATTGGTTGGAGTTGTAATAAGCTCTATATCCATTGAGATTAGGGAATAAGATCCATTTGAGTAGACCTTATATATGGAATAAGGTCCTTCCCACTTTGTCTCAAGTTTTGGAGGCTTCTTTCCGGGTATCATTGGATTCCTGAGGACCAATACCAATTCTCCTTGAAGAAATGAACGAATGTGAACTTTCTTGTTAATAGCTCGTGATATTCTGTTACGATAGACTTCTAAATGATGCAAAGTATGCAATATCTTTTCATATAATCATTCCAGCTCATCAAATAATTTATGAGACTTTTCATCTGTAGATAATTGATCACATATTGTAACTTGGAGTGAAGGCAATTCAATTTCAATTGAAAAAACTACTTCTGTTCTATACACTAATGAATATAGGGTTTCTTGAGTGGAAGTACGTGTAGTAGTCCGATAATCCCATAAAGTTTTCAAAAGTTTATCAAGGCAATATTTCTTATCTTTATCCACTATCTTATGGAGTATATTTGATAGGGTCTTATTGAAATCCTCTATCTGTACATTGGCTATTGCATGATAGCGAGATGAATGAATGGATTTGATATTGTGCTCCTGATATAACTTCTTTACCTCAGCAGATCAAAAATTGATGTCTTTGTCCATCAATATAGTACGAGGGACACCAAATTTGGAGATGATGCTAGTTTTGACAAAAATAACAATGCTTTTGGCTCTGAATTCTTTGAGATGTATTGCCTCAGCCCATTTAGAGAAGAAATCAGTAGCAGTAAGAATATACTTGAACCGCTTAGCCATAGCTAGAGGATAAGGTACTACTACATCCATTCCTCATGTGAAAAATGTCCAGGAGTATTTAGATATATTTAAAAACTTCGAGGGTTGATGAATGAAGTTGGAATGAACTTGGCAGGGATGACATTTCTTGGTAAAATCTCTGCAATCCTACACTATTAAAGGCCAGAAGTATCCAAGCCTTCAGATTTGATCAGAAATTCTATGCCTAGACTGGTGAGCACCACAAGATCCTATATGTACTTCTTTCACGACAGTTAAAGTTTCTTCTCTGTCAATACACCTGAAGAGGATTCCATTAAAGCCTCATTTGTAGAGGATATTTTGGTGATCCGGACTATCATAAAGAGTAAAATTGGCCACTCGTCATCAAATCTATTCCTTTTCATCTCTATCTGGTGAAAGTACTCCATTTTGAAGGTATTCCATGATGGGTGCCATTCATCCTGTGATATGACCATATGGCTCAGAAATAGGGCTAATTTCATTAATTTCCTCTATTCTAGTTTGAACAAAAGGTGATACCACATGACGATGGGAAATACTGATGATTGTCAAATCCCGATATGGATCTTCTAGGGCTGTGGCTGCATTATCTAGTGCATCATCTTAGGCATTTTGTGATCGTGGGACATAAGACAAAGTTGGATCTGAGGGAAATTCATCCATTAAACCTCTAACATAATCACACAAAAGAATTAACTCTTCTTTTCTAACATAATAATCCCCATTTATTTGTTTGATTACCCACCTTTCACTTTCAGGTGGTTCACTTATACCTGGAGCGTCAATTCCAGGTCTACGATGAGAGCTTGATATTCTACCTCATTGTTAGTACCGCCTTCTAAAAACAGGAAGGAATATAGAAA
This sequence comes from Viscum album, assembly GCA_963277665.1. Taxonomy (NCBI): domain Eukaryota; kingdom Viridiplantae; phylum Streptophyta; class Magnoliopsida; order Santalales; family Viscaceae; genus Viscum; species Viscum album. The sequence goes on along the minus strand of OY728123.1, from coordinate 1,939,175,339 downwards.
CACCACCTTTTCTGGGGAGATAAGTATAATTCATAACCCAAATTTATTGAGTTTAGGGTTTTCCATTTCCTTCCCCGTTGGACTTCTGGAGGCACCATCAAAGTACATTTCCCATGTTTGGGGATTATCTTTAGTAGTAAATACCTCTTAATCAGGAAGTTTAGTATTCAATGATGTATCTTCTGCAGATAGATGTTAAGCAAGGGAATATGACAAATCTTGTACTTTTATTTCCTAATGAGTCAGAAACTGGATATAAAATTGTTTCAAAATAACTTCCCACTACGCCAAATTTCTAGTAAGCATAGGATGACTGATGATAAATTTGAGTAGGTTATTGCGAGACACTAATTGGATCTCATGATGTTGTTGGTAGTGCCTTAAATTTTGAACTACAAAGATTAATTCCAGGTAGCACTTCTTGATACTTGAATATCGAGTCTCTGTGTCAAGCATAGTTTGACTAAGATAGTAAAGGCTTGTTTCATTCCCTACATCATTATTTTGGGAAGGTAAGGCACCCAGTGATCACTCTAAACCTATCACATAGAGAATAAGTGGTCTTCCTTTAACAGGTGGCATTAATACTGGTGGACTCAAGATATATTTCTTGAGGGTATAAAATGCCTCTTGGTAGTCTTCATTCCATTGATATGTGACCCCCTTCTTCATTAATCTAGTGAAGGGTAAACACTTTCCTACCAAATTCACAATAAAGCACCGAATATAGGCCAAGTTTCCTTGGAGTCCTCTTAGTTCTTTCAAATTTTGAAGAGATGACATGCCAAGGATTGCTTTTATCTTCTCTAGATCAACTTCGATGCCATGATGGCGTACAATGAAGCTGAGTAATTTTCATGAGGTTACACCAAAAGCATATTTCAAGGGATTCATCTTCTAATAATGTTGCCAAAGTTTATTTAATATAGTCTCCAGATCATCCAAGTGATCAGAACATTGTCTGGATTTAACTACCAGATCATCCACATAACATTCGACAAATTTTCTTAAGAAGGGTTTGAAAATATGGTGCATGGAAGGTTGATACGTTGAACCTGTATTCTTTAAGCCAAAGGGAATTAAACAATAAAAAAACACACCTTGAGGGTCTCTAAAGGCTACAAACTCTTCATCCTCTGGGGCCATGCAAATTTGATTATACCCAAAGTAGCCATCCATGAAGGAAAGAGCTTCATAGACAATTGTTTCATCAATTAAAAGCTATGTGATCAGAACTGGAAATTCATCTCTAGGACAATGATAGTTAAGATATCTAAAATCAATGAAAACTATGATTTTCCCATTATTCTTTTTCACTGGGACAATGTTGGCCAACCACTTGGGATACCTTCCTGAAAAATTTATCCTTGATAATATTACCGACTTCAACTTCAATTTTAGAGGCATGAGTTGGGTGTGTTCTTTTTGCTGCCTGCTTAAATCCTCGATGCTCTTCTAGAAAACCCAAATGATGAGTGGATATATCGAGATTAAGGCCTAGAATTTATGTATAGTTATAAGAAAATATATCTCGATGTTTCTTTATAAATGAAGTATACATATCTTTCTCTTCAAAAGTCATGGCTTCACTAATTAGAGTGGGGCGTGGATCTTCTTCTGTACCCAAATTTATTTCTCTAAGCTCATCCATGGTGGTAGAGACACCTTCCTCACATGTTGGAGGAGCGTCCCTGAGATCTTCTTATTCTTATTCCTTATGTGTCACTTCTTCTATTTCTACTTGCATAGTAGGTTATGAAGAAAAGCTTTCAAAGATATGGGAGGAGTCAGTATTTTAACATCCTAAAGAAGAGGCCACCATTTATGACCCTACTGATGATGAAGGGTATTCCTAAAGTAATAAATAGGAGATTATGGGTTGGTAATCAAAATCCTTGTCTTCCTGTAGTATTGTGAAAACTTCTTCTAGTATGATTCATGAATCATAGACTTGTTGAAGTTCAGCATATGAAATGAAGACATTTCCATTTAAGATTTCACCACTGCATGGTAAATCAACAATTTATCCCATGTTGTCAGGCTCGATTTCCACAATTGACATTATGGAAGTCACTAGATGAGTGCTAAGATTTGATTTTATCCTTTCAATTTGATTTATAGGAAACACATAATCTATACTCAAATGTTTTAATGGGTTTGCTGGGATCTTTTTTAGGCCATTAGAATCATTGATTCTGGTTACCTTCTTTGTCATGGAACTTGTTCCCTTTGTGTGATAAAATTTTGCCTCAATATATTGAGATTCACATGTTTTTAATAGAGACTTGTCACTATAAAATTTCCCAATTTGACCATTGAAATAGTACTTGAGACATTGGTGGTATGACGAAGAAATGGATGCATGTTGATGTAGCCAAGGCCTTCGAAGCAGAATGTTGAAGGCTGTGTCCTGGCAGACAACCATGAAATCTGAATTAGACACAAGATCTAAAAACCAAATTCTAAGTGAAATATCACCCAGAGGTTCTTGCTCATTCTTTTCATAACCTTGAAAAATTAAAGTGGAAAGAGATAAGTTAGATTCAGTGAGGCCCAATCGATGAAGTGTATAAATAGGAATGAGGTTGACTCCTGAGCCATTATCAATGAAGGCTTGTCGGATATCTATATCATTAAAACTTCTAGATATATACAAGGGACCAATGTTTCCATGTAAAACATAATCTTTATATTCATATGTAAAAGATATAACTACACAACATTTTGTAGAATCATTCTCTATATAGTAAACCTCAACACCAACAACTTTGGTTTCAAACTCTCGAGGACTTGAAAAAGCCTCAATAAGTGCTTCTCGAAGATCTTTTGACAGATTAAAGACATCCAAAATCAATAAATTGGCTAGTACTTGGGATAAATATTTCAAAACATTGTACTTTTAGTTTAGAGGTCTGCGTTTCCCAGCATGGAGATGTGGTTTTACAGGTGCCTTGGAAGTTGACGCTCCTGATGTAGATGTACCCTATGTTGGAGAAAAAGCTGGAAATACTCCTGGTTTTGGTAGATTAGATTGATAAGGTCTATCTACTTACTAAGAGAATGATGGTGTAACCTCTAATTGGTCTTCCAAAATAATCATGTTAGGACCAATTCTGTAATGTGAGGGGGAACTTCATTGTTCTTGTTGAGCCTGCTGAAGGGATATCCCACAAGTTTCTTCTGCATATACGGTTCGATCAGGGGTAGAGTTAAAATAGTGGCTTCTAGAATACCCAATTTATCCCCTGTATCCTCTAACTTGGATTCTTCCTCTAGTGACCCAGTTAGGTACAGGGAACTCAGGATCATCATAACCATAATTACCATTGGCATAGAGACATGTTAAGTGGATAAGATTGATGAAACCAAAGATGAATTCTTCATCTGATGAAGATTCTATATGAAAAGTCAGTTCTAGTTGTGACATTTAGTGAGGTGGTGCCTGTGCTTTTGAAACATATGGAATAAAATCTTCCAGAGTAAAGGAATTTTTTTCCTTGACACGAGATCGTCTTCTTCTGACTGTTCTTTGTCCTTCTAATCACATCGCTTCTTTGAGAATTGACCTTTAGAGGAATGATCTTTTGATTAAGGTGGTTTTTCTATGGTGGAAGTGATAGAATACACAATAAGTTTTTGTAGGACCCCGGGACACCCTGAGAGGGGAGGGGTGAATCAGGGTGTCAACTTTTTCTTCTTAAAGTTGTGGATCTTGTTCCTACGTTGGTAGGAATAACTTAAACCTGTATGATGGATATGATCAGCAATGAAACATTCATATGAAAATATATAACACAACAATTTTACTTGGTTCACCACTAAGGGCTATGTCCAAGGAGCATACACTGACAAGTTGCTGGTCATACCAAATTCCACTAATCTTCACTAGTTATGGATTACAATGGTTCGGGCATAGTCACTCTATCCCAGTCCCACTGCCTTTACAAAGGTTCAGGGATAGCTCACTGCGTCCCTCAGGTCACTCCCATTGACTCCCCCTGACTCACTGCCATTGGTGAAGTCCCACTCAGTTTATAGACGTGAAGGTATCTTCTATAGATTTGCATTGAAGTCTTTGTCTCCTATTCAACATGAGACTTTGCTTGAATCAGGGTTAAGAGTTGATGCTCTTTTCAGTTCAAACCTTCTTCTTTAGTGCAACACCTGAATGCACTAAATCTTCTTTTTCTCTTCCTTTGATTCCCAATACCGACACCTGAGTGTATCGTTATATTTCCCTCTTTCTGTGCATATCTTAGTTTAGATGCACTAATCTCTATTCTTCTCTTCATAATGCACAATGAGGGTGTTAAACACCAGTCATGTGTGTGCGGTACAACTTCTCTTCGTAAAACCAAATGGTTCACTGTTCTTCCGTCTTCGCAAAGCAAATTTGAGAGCTCTAAGCACCTGTCAAAGGCCTGCGAAACCCCAAATTTTTCGCACACCCTTCCTGGTGCCTTGCATGTAAAATTCAAACCTTGCGCATAAAAATATATTTTTGGCGTGAAAAAGGCTTTTTGCGCAACTCTTCTTTTTTTCATAGAACTTCTCCTTTTCGCGCAGAACCTTCTTTTTCACGAAGCACTTCTTCTTTTAGTGTGCCACTCTATACCTCAATTTTTCCGCGCATCAGAGCTCAGGATTTGTCTAAGTGTCAAGCCTCACCAAATGAGAGGGGTTCACCTCATATTTATAGGATTTTTTGATCCTACGCGTAAAACCCCTTCCTGCACGTAAAACCGTCTCTTAGTTCTTTGAATTACACGCACCTTCCTTTTATTCTCGCGTTGCACCTTGGTTTTTTGCGCATCTCATTACTTCTCCAGTTTTCATCATTCTGAACATGAATCCCCTCTTGCGCGTAAAACTTCAAACCCACATTTTGTGCACAACCAACTTTACGCGCACGAGTTTGATTTTCCGCGCACATGGCGCGAACGTCTCCGATTTTTCACGCGCCTCTTGCCTTTGTCATTTTTCACTGTTCGAATTCCGAAACACTATTTGCGTAAAAAACTTCGCTCCACTATTTCGCGCACCACGCTGTTTTTCGTGCCCATATCAAGTATTTCATGCACAACCCTTATTTTCCACGCACCATATCCTCTTTGTGCGCACCTCATTTTGAAGACAATCCATGTCTTCATTTTTCGATTTTGAGGCCCAAAAATTTGGCAAACATTGGGAAACAACGCCACCTTAAATATATGCTTTGGTCGTAACCTTCATTCTTCTTTTTGGTTATTTTCCTTCTTCAACAACTCTTCTTCTTTCATCACAAACTCCACTATCGTGATATATATCCTTTGATAGAATAGCTTTAGCATCATCATATATTGAGACAATGTGAAGTGCATGGCCATCTCATAATTTCAATCTCTATATGGCCATCTCAGAATTGCAATCCCTTGCACACTATCTTCTTCTTCAACCGTCATTCTCTACTTCATGCAAAACATATGATTCAATTATTCAAGAAGTCTCTTGCATGGTTCTCATGCAATCATGAGGACTTGCATGGTCTTCATCAAAACCCCATTCTTCTTTAATCATCGTCAGATGGATTATACCTCACATTATTCATTGTTGTAAACAATGTGTCACCTTTGACACATGTTCTTTGAACTTATGATCACTACAACAATCGTCTGAATTTCCATTCCTCCATTTCATTGAAGTACTTCTTGATTACTTCTTAATCTCCTTCATTTTGATCTTCATTGACAACTATTGACAAAAAATACAACCTTATACACAAAGTGGTTCCAAAAATATCCCCTTTGTATTTGTTGTCAATACCTTACATATCTTCTGAAATGAATTTGTCAATGTAAAAATGAGAATCTTCTCTTCAATAAAAATGAGACTCTTCTCTTCAACTTTTCTGTTCAAACTTTCATTTCACTTTCTCTCCCCCTTATTGACAAGAAATACAAAGCGCATGGTAGGGAGGGTATCAATCCATACTTAAGAAATGTTTCATTAATCATTTCACTCTAAGTCTACTTGAGAAATGCTCGATGTAGAAAACAAGAGGATTTGATTAAGTCAACAAGGTTGTCCATTATTCACAGATCATGATACCGACATGAGATGAGAACTCATGTATTTTGTCTTCAAGGGTTTACCACTTTTATTTCAGGTAGATGAAATCAAATGCGATAGGGAATAATCAACCTGATACTCCTACACTCACATCAGCAAACAGATCAAAAACATTCAAGTGCTATCGGCAGGATAAGTGACCTTGGGGAACATCCATTCTTCTTATGTCACTGATCAATTCAGTTACTCCCCCTTTGTAGAATGATATTTGATCTGAGTGACCAAGTGATAGAGATTGAGAAATGTCATACCTTCTCCATTGACATTTTCTTCAAGAAATTCACAGAGTAACTGCATTTGAGTCCAGCTGGAGTTGATATTGATTGAAAGAGTGATTTTGGAAGCTTCTTCAATTTTCTCCCCCTCAAGGGAAACACTCCTCATCATCTTCATCAAGAGTGATCCTTCACCATATTAATCATTTAATATAAATTGAATAATCTTCCAAGGATGGAAACATCTTTATCTTATCTATCAAGAGTTGACAGCATTCACTACTTCTCAGGTTCTCCCCCTGAGAGCATTCTTCACCTTCAATTCCCTGTATGATTAGCACAAATACAATACACAAATGATTAAGGGAATAATTGGTTCCTCATTGCTTCATCAACACAAGATACATGGTTGAGGTTCTTTTATCAACCAAGTTCCTCTATTCACCCCAATCTTCATGCCTGCACATTTGAACATATGTTCTGACATCTGTTGATGTGTCATGGCTTTCTTCACATTGTCTTCTACTTTGTGTGGGGAATCGTTCTGCTTAACAGCCATCATTAATGATACATTCTTACTTCTTTTAAGGACTTCTTCTTGCTCTGGTATTAAGGTTAGGAAACCTTTTTCAATGTGACCCGATTTCTTGCATCTCTCACATAGAACTTCTTTGACACGTCTGTTTCTCTTGGTTTGCAATCTCTCCTGCACTTTGCATTCATCACGTGAAAGTTTTTCTTTTCCTTTAGCACTAGACTTGGCCTTTTAATCTACAAGTTTCCTCATTATTTTCAAATCTTCTATCCAGATGACCAATATGTCATTCGGAACTGTTGCAGAAAGTTTGGATCTTTCACATGGGTTCATCTGAGTTTTATCCCACTCAGTTTTTCTTTTGGATGAATGGCCCTTCAATTTCATGGATCTAAAATCTTGGGTCTTCTTAGCTTCCCTTCTTAAGATCCTCATGGGGAAATGTGTGTTCGCAATATTATTCTGATTTCTTCCCAAGGTACTTGATTCATACTTAGACGGCATCAGAGGTCTTCTGTTCATATCAGCTCTGGATATCTGTTGACATAGGCATGCACAATTCTTGTGACCACTGCCGCTGTATACATCACAGATGTTATCAAGCATTCCAAATCTGTTTTTTGTAAACAGATGCTTCTGGACCTACAGATGTTGTTTCTTCTTCTCTGTATTTCTTCCCTTTGATACAAGCTTTCTTTGTACTTTTCCATTAAAGGGATTGTACCAACAATCCAATGCACAATGCCCAAATCTGTTGCATCACCAACATTGACCCACAAATCTTTTCTTCTTTGTATCTTCTGTATGAGGGTTTTGGGCCTTCTTCTTAATCTTTTGTGCTCTATTTGAGGAACCAACTTCCTCATTTTTCTTCTCATCCACCCTAGCCATGGTGGAAGGTTTCTTATTCTCACCTTTCCTCATACATACTTGTTTAGAACTTTTCTTACAACCTGCACTGATTGTAGGAACATATTTAGAAACATGAGTACAAGATGGTTTGGATGTTACCTTCACTTTCTCATTTGCTTGTGATATATCAATGAGTGAAGTCATGATCTTCTTATCACATGTTGGAGGTCTTTCGACAATATAATCCTCTAGTGAGCATTGAGTACCAGCAGCAACTGATTCTTGATGTGGATAAGCAAGAGTTGTCATAATCTTCTTATCACATGTTGGAGGTATTTCAACTTTAGATTCCTCCAACGAACACTGAGTACAAGCATCACTCATTTCATTCTTTTGTGAAGTCTCAATATGTGTATTCTCAATCTTGGTCAACTGGGCTTCCAATTTTTGACCCTCAATATTGAGGATGATCTTCTCATCTTCAATCATGATCATCTTCTCTTCACAAGTCTTCTTCAATATTTCAACCTCATCTTCATGCATCTTAACTTTTTTTTGTAACAAAGAGTCAAGTTCCCTGAATTTCATGGAAGTTTCTTCCAAACAAAAACTCTTGACTTCATTGCTCTTCTTCAGCTCAACTTCAAGTGCATGGATCTTTTCTTTTAGAGTCTTATTGACTTCCTATTTTTCTTCAAATACTTTCAACTGTTTGGTGAGCTTCATACTTTCCATAACATTTCTTTCCAACCCCTTTTCCATATTGCTAGCTTCCCATTCTAATCGAGTGATCTCAACCTGCATAGATTGGAATAGGCTACAAATAATAGCAACCCTTTATTCAGGAATATCATGCAGATATGTTTTGAGTTTTTCCTGAAATCTTGAATTAGGGATGTCATCCTTTCCTCTGGAATAATTCTGAGCCACCTGCTCGATACTTTCCAAGCCTGATATTTCTTCATTATTGGAATGACATAGAGAACAAGAAACTAAATCTTCTTTGGATATAAGGGACTTTTTTAGCTACTTCTTCTCTTTATTTTTCCTATTTGTCATGGTCTTGCTAGATGTATACTTCTGCTCAGAAATGACTGAATCTTAATTAAGACTGCTCTTCATTGTTGACTTTAGGAAAGAAACTCAAATCCTCTTCTGAATAGAATTACTGGAGAATATCCAACATACGTTAACCTCCCTATGATACCACTTGTAGGACCCCGGGACACCCTGAGAGGGGAGGGGTGAATCAGGGTGTCAACTTTTTCTTCTTAAAGTTGTGGATCTTGTTCCCAAGTTGGTAGGAACAACTTAAAACTGTATGATGGATATGATCAGAAATGAAACATTCACATGCAAAGAGATAACACAAAAATTTTACTTGGTTCACCACTAAGGGCTATGTCCAAGGAGTATACGCCGACAAGTTTCCGGTCGTACCAAATTCCACTAATCTTCACTAGTTGTGGATTACAATGGTTCAGGCACATTCACTCTGTCCCAGGCCCAGTGCCTTTACAATGGTTCAGGGATAGTTCACTGCGTCCCTCGGGTCACTCCCGTTGACTCCCCCTGACTCACTGCCATTGGTGAAGTCCCACTCAGTTTATAGACGTAAAGGTCTCTTCAATAGATTTGCATTGAAGTCTTTGTCTCCTATTCAGCATGAGACTTTTCTTGCATCAGGGTTCAGAGTTGATGCTCTTTTCAGTTCAAACCTTCTTTAGTGCAACACCCGAATGCACTAAATCTTCTTCTTCTCTTCCTTTGATTCCCAATACCGACACATGAGTGTATCATTATATTTACCTCTTTCTGTGCATATCTGAGTTTAGATGCACAAATATCTCTTCTTCTCTTCGCAATCCACAATGAGGGTGTTAAACACCAGTCATGTGTGTGCGGTACAAATTCTCTTCATAAAACCAAATGGTTCACTATTCTTCCGTCTTTGAAAATCAGATTTGAGAGCGCTAAGCACCTGTCAAAGGCCTGCGAGACCCCAAATTTTTCGCGCACCCTTCCCAGTGCCTTGCACATAAAATTCAAACCTTGCGCGTAAAAATATATTTTTGGCGCGAAAAAGGATTTTCGTGCAACTCTTCTTTTTCGCGCAGAACTTATCCTTTTCACGCAACACATTCTTTTTCACGAAGCACTTCTTCTTTTCACGCGCCACTCTATACCTCAATTTTTCCGCGCATCAGAGCTCGGGATTTGTCTAAGTGTCGAGCCTCACCAAATGAGAGGGGTTCACCTCATATTTATAGGTGTTTTTGATCCTACGCGTAAAACCCCTTCCTGCGCGTAAAACTGTCTCTCAGTTCTTTGAATTACGCACACCTTCCTTTTATTCTCGCGTAACACCTTGGTTTTTCCCACATCTCATTACTTCTACAGTTTTCATCATTTTGAACATGAATCCTCTCTTGCGCGTAAAACTTCAAACCCACATTTTGCGCACAACCAACTTTACACGCACGAGTTTGATTTTCCGCGCACATGGCGCGAACATCTCCGATTTTCAGGCACCTCTTGCCTTTGTCATTTTCACTGTTCTGATTCCGAAACACTATTTGCGTGAAAAAATTCACTCCACTATTTCGCGCACCATGCTGTTTTTCACGCCCATCTCAAGTATTTCACGCACCGTCCTTATTTTCCATGTACCACTTCCTCTTTGTGCGCACCTCCTTTTGAAGACAATCCATGTCTTCATTTTCCGATTTTGAGGCCCAAAAATTTGGCAAACACTGGGAAACAGTGCCACCTTCAATATATGCTTTGGTCGTAACCTTCATTCTTCTTTTTGGTGATTTTCCTTCTTCAAAAACTCTTATTATTTCATCATAAACTCCACTATCGTGATATATATCCTTTGATAGAACATCTTTAGCATCATCATATGTTGAGACAATGTGAAGTGCATGGCCATCTCATAATTTCAATCTCTGCATGGCCATATCATAATTCCAATCCCTTACACACTATCTTCTTCTTCAACTATCATTCTCTACTTCATGCAAAACATATGATTCAATTCTTCAAGAATTCCCTTGCATGGTTCTCATGCAATCATGAGGAATTGCATGGTCTTCATAAAAACTCCATTCTTCTTTAATCAACCTCAGATGGATTATACCTCACATTCTTCATTATTGTAAACAATGTGTCACCTTTGACACATGTTTCTTTGAACTTATGATCATTACAACAATCGTCTGAATTTATATTCCTCCATTTCATTGGAGTACTTCTTGATTACTTCTTGATCTCCTTCATTTTGATCTTCATTGATAACTATTGACAACAAATACAACCTTATACACAAAGTGGTTCCAACAGTTGTTTCAACTATGTTTGTAGAATGGAATGAGTTTGGTTGATCATTTTCTTAATCATCTAATCATCATATTTCTGTGCATTTTTACTTTTTACTTCCTGCCATTCATATTCTTCCTCTAGATCAGTAGCAGTAACACATGCTACTTGGGATGAAAAACTATTCAGTTTCACTTGCCCAAAGCCTAACATTTTTTGTAGGAGGTCTTTAAAAACAAAACACTCCTGAATGGGATGCCCCAAAATCTGGTGAAAGGGACAATAATTTGAAAAACCTTCATCTAATTTTTTGTTTGGTTTCTTTGGACTTAGAAACTGAACCAAATTGTTTTCCAAAGCTGAGATGAAGTAACCAAGAACTTGTTCATTTTGAAAAGAATAAACTTTTTTATTTAAATCCTCAAATTGTTTCCTCCTTTGATCTCTTTTATCGTCTTGATGAGGTAGTCATTGTTGCTGACACTAGAGAGGTGAATCCCTTCGATATGATGAAGGTTTTGAAGTGGAAGTAGGTATAAGTGCTTGCTTGAGTGTGACTCTGGCAACCTCTGCTTTCCTTGTTCTCCTTCCTAGAGATAATGGAATTACACGAGATTTAGCTTTAGTTTATACAAATGAATCCAACACCTGTTAGGAAATTAAAGAAAGTTCTCAAAACCCTCCTGTGTATTTCATAGGTATCAGTGGTGTGTGTAACTCATCATACATATTTCCACAAAAATTGGCAGAAACTCTTCTTGAGGGAGTGCCAGATATAAGGAATATGTTAATCCTTTATACCAAGCAATGAAATACAAAACTCTTTAATTTTACATTTGTTTTCAATTTTTAAGATAAAAAACCTTTGTCTTCAACAACATTGAGCTGAATTGAAGAAGTAATTTCTAACAGAGATCTTATCATCTAGTAATTTATCGATATTGCAAACTTTTATACCAAACAAAAGTTGGTCTCTGTAATGATTGAACAAAGAATCTAAGATCTACTGCTTATTTTTGTTGAGAAGTCTCCATCATGGGATCATAATGAGAAACTAAATGCATTAGGTATTTCTCTAGACCTCCCAAACCATTAAATATTGGGAATGTAGTATTCACAAATTTTGTGGGGGAGGGATCAGATCCACCCATTTAGGGTAAGATCTCTTTTTCGGATGAACTGGTGCACACCATTCTTCCATATCTTTCAATCAAGTTGTTAATGCCTCAATTGTGTTCATAAGAATTTGGGGAATATCTGGATGAGCTGGGATCTGTACAGGTACAATAGCTAGAGCTTGAACTAGTGCAATGACCGGAAAAAACACTAGTGGTGTTTCTGCTGGTATTTGTCTTGGATAAACCATAAGGACAAGACTATAAGGATGTGTTTGATATTTCTTTGGCTATATACCCAATATAGAGAATTCATTATCTACATCTTTAGTTACAACAAATCGTCTTTATTGAGGAGCTCCTATAGGATGTGGAAGTTGAGGATATGCTTGGGGAGCATGTCTAGCAGAAATGATACTTCAAAGTAACTATTTATTGAGTCTTTTAAAATCTTTCATATCCTCTTCTTGTTGTGAAAATATTTCTTCAAGAGAAAGATATTGAACTTCTCTAGTGGAAAAGTGAGACGTGATATGACTTTTACCTTTCCCCTTATTAGATGCCTTTCAAAGGGGTGAGAGTTGGTTACTTGAGGGCATACATAGATTCTGGGTAAGACTCTGATTTTGGGTACACACAAATCATTAATTTTCTTCAGTGTGTACCATATTATGGATAAGAAATTCATCTTCTAATTCCCATGAACTAGAATCATTTTATAGAGGATCTTTTGAAATGGTTTTAATGACATTCACTGACGCATAATGCATTGATGGTATTCTATTAGTATCTTTGTAAGATTGTCTCTTTCTGTATCTTCCATGAGACTCTGTTATCCTATATGCTGAATTCCTAGGAACTGTTTGATGAACAATAACCTGAAGGTAATACTTAGATAGTTCAACTGTTCATTCTCTCTGTGGATTCTTCCCTAATCGTGAGAAAACTGAATTCCGTTGAGGAGGGGATTATAGATGTGAAAAATACCCCATCCCTAGAGGATGGGGATGTTCCTATTATTATTATTCAAAACTTCGAACTTTGTTTATTAAATTCAAAGGTTGAATTAAACAATCCCCCAAACTTGAAAGTTGGGGTGGATCTTGAACTACTATAGCTGAGATTCACACAACTGCTCTTCTAATTTTGCAAATTTTAGTTCGGACATTGGTTGGGTGCATTACCTGAAAACCACTCAAATAACCTATTTCAGAAGATCACTGTGCTATTTCAGAAATTTTCATCATCTTATGGATGACATCCTCTAGGCGGGAAACCTTCTTTAGATTCTTAGATGCTTGATTCAAAAGTAACTCAATAGCTTTCTTTCTTTGGGTATGACTCTAATGAGAGCTAGTTGAGGCATGTTCTTGAGTGCATACTTGATTACATACAAATTCTGTTGATTGTAGACGGCCTTGGGAAATAACATTGCATGAGACCACTTTTGGTGGAGTTTTTGGATTTTGGAGTGTAGTAAAATGAAATTCTCTGTGTGCACACCATCCTCACCAGATGGGGTATCAGAAATTAATTGGCGCAACCTCTTTAGTTCATCGAGGCATGCATGTTGAAGGGTTCTCTGCTACTTTTCAACCTTTGGATGTCGGGAAACTGAGAGTGATTCCAAGTCTATTTAGCATTGAAACCCTTCTATTACCTTTACATGACTTTGATATTCATCATATGGTAATAATTTGGATTTCAAATGACAAGGAGTCTTCCATAATTTTAGGTGGACATCATGAATGAAATCTTCTGCCATCAATTCTGGAATGTTGTATTGAGAGTTTTCCAAAGGCCATAACATGATTGGTATTTATCCTTTATCCAATTGTCTTATCATGTTCAACTTATCTTCATCATATTTTACTAGAGGTTTCTCCACTTAGGGCTGACCAAAGTAGACGCTTCTCGATTTTTTTATTAAAAACAATGGGATTAGTCTTTTTTTTCCTCTGGTACATTAGAAGACAAATGACCTAAGGGAGTTTCAGAGAATGACTATTACTTTAATATGTCTTTTGGTTGATAAATTATTTCACCCATTAATGACAAGTCATTAGACATGACTTGTCTTGTTTTGGAAAGTGCCTCAAGATAATAGGGATTTCTCATTACTACATTGTCGATTATAGAGTTATCTTAACAATGCAAAACAATACTACGGAGATAACTTTCACAGAAAATTCTATCATAGTGAAGAACACCATGGTTGATTACAGTAAGGGATAAATACTCTTGATCCTTGGTCTTATATCCACATAAAGGGTTATCGTGGCTCTCATATGAAGATATGATCTCTGTATTGACCGAATTTTCATGAAGCAAGACTTCATGACGAATTTTCCAATGAGGAACTTCAGAATTACTACTACTACTCCCATAATTTGGTAATGTGAGGATAGGATCTTAAGCTACAACAAATAAATGTACGAGGGCTTCAAAAACTCCATCATTAAGTGAAGCCAGATCGCAGATTGGATCTTGATTTTCCAACTGTGTTTGGTGAGAATTCTTCTTGAATGATCTCTTACACTTAGTTAGGGAAACTTTCTAGAAGAAGTGGTTATCATGGGTAGGTGTATGTGCCTACCTTAGAGTGGTCATTAGAATGGGTTGATTACCTATAATTGGAAAGGGTGTATGTTCCCAATCCGGTTATCTGCATGATATGGGGAGTATGCCCCATAACCCTCCTGAACTGGAATAGAGCTATGTATCTGATCCAGGATGGCATGCCGATTATAAGAACCAGGGTTTTTAGAATAGGTAAAAATCCTGACCCTGTTTGAATTTTGAATTGTTTCTGAGAAAATTGGTAAAATCTAGGAAGTTTTGGAAATTTCCAGATTACATGATGTGTACTCCATAGTACACACCGTGTGTGGGTTTGGTGTATACTATCCATGTTTTAACCAAGTACATGCCATGTGGTGACCATGTAAGAATTTACTACTACACGGCGTGTAGTGTTACTTGACACAATGTGTATCTTTCTTTTGCGTACCGGATTAATCTTAGGCATGTGTTGACCTGTGTGGTGTGTCTAAGCCATGTGGCTACCTCCGCTTAAATCAGATTATAGATGATCCACTACATGATTTGTAGTTCCTAATACACGTCGTGTAATTTTATTTTTATTCACTTATATGGGAGAGCATCACGTATCATTTCTGAAAATACCTTCTTCTTCCTTGTTTTTGGACTGTGAAGCTCTAGGAGGCTGAGAACGTTTCTCCTCCTAGATTCTTCATCCGATATTCGTTCTTCAATCTGTCAGTGGCTGTGGGATCACATCGGGAAGGATAAACTTGCACACCCTCTTCTATTCTAGTTTCTTTTCCTCGCACACCACAATTTCTATCCGAGCAGAATTCCTAGGATTTGATGGAAACATAGATCTATGAAGATCGTCTTAAAATTGGAGCTCGATATCAGACGTGCCTACATCTACGAGTCTCAGGTAGGTGGTGCATACATTCTTTTGTGTTTTCATGGTCATTTAGGGGGTTGCATCTTTTTAGAGAGACATCAAGTATTGAGAGAGACCCTTGTTTAATTATATTGAAATGACTGTATGCATTGTGGGATGCCATTGGGTATTCCCTTATCATGTTATGCTTGAGCGAGGCTAGGTTAGAGGCTACTACTCATTTGGGGAATTTTGGCTGGGGGGTCCCAAAATGGATATATTTGAATTGTTGTGAATTAAACTACTGAGTTTGAATTTTTAAGCATGATTAAGTTTTTAGAGGCTTTCAAGACCTTAATGATAGTATGGGACAACACATGGCTAGTGAAATTAAACTGTTTAGTTTTTTTTCCTGTTTGAAGTATTTCTTTTGAGTATATATATGTGATGTGTGATATTGCATATGCTGGAACCTTCGGGTTGTTTTGGTCATGTCCTGGGTATTGTTGAGTGATGTTGATCATAGTTTGGGCTTGAACCAGATTACATTGGGTGGTTCTGAACACAAGATTGGGCATCATGGATGTCAACTTGAGTTAGTGTGACTATCAGGTTGGTCATATCCCATGTTACTTGGATGACGAGGCCATCATACTTGAGCGACATGGTCGTAGGGACAAGAGGTGTCAGAGATGTTATTTCTTTGGAAATTATTTTGGTGACTACTGCTCACCTGGAACTTTGAGTAGTGTGCACATAGGTAGACTCTATGATGAGGTGGTTTTGAACACTCATTGGGTAAAGGCCCCTGATAGATGTGGTTAGGTACAATTGGTTTGGGGGTGATTTTCATAGGAATCCATGTTGAAGGTGAGGAGCCTTCAGGAGATAACGTTGAGGCTATCAGGTTGGGGGAAGAGGCTCGTCATGATTTGAGGGTAGACATCGTTGTCCCTATGGTTACTGATTTGAGGCCAGACATTGTTGTCCCTTTGGTTACTATTTGAGGTTAGGCATCACTGCTCCTCCGGTTTTTGTGCCATGGGCATGCGTGGGCTTTCGAGTAGGGTTACTATTTTTTGGGAGTGCATTCGGAATGTCAGTACTTGAGACACGGGGTGTCAGGAGGCACATGGTGCTATTTTACATGACATAGATTTTGGCATTGGTCGAAGTGGGTGACACTCCATGGTGGCTGCTGAGCACCAGTGGAGTTTATGTTTATTTTTGCATCATACTGTTTATTTCTTTCCTTATAAATGCATGCTTTCTTAAACACTTATACTAGGTAGGAACAATTTGGTGGTATCCTACTTAGATTCATCTCACACCCTGCACGGGTCCTTCGGGATGTGTATAGACTTTATGGATTTACGTGTAGGAAAGAGACCAGCTTCATGAGATAGATTGTATTAGATATTACATGGAGATGGTATGGACCTTGAGGTCATTCCAAGATGGAGTTTACTTGTTTAGTTTCCATTTTTCTGTATTAGCATGCTTACTTTAATATGTAGCAACTATTGGTTAAACATTGAATCCATATATATATATTGACATGTATGACCTATTATGTATGCATGCTTGTTGTTTAGTAGTTTTTTCAATTTATTGTTGGCATGCTGTCTGTTTACTTTCCGCTACTATTGTTTCTATTTTGCTTCCATTGTTTATCTGCTATTGATTGTACTTATGCTCTACAGGTCTAGTTCGAGTCTATTGATTCGTTTATTTTCATTGCATGTTATATATTATTACTCGAAATAGTACCGTTATTATCCTCTGAGAGGGTATAGCTTACCCACTATACCTATTACACCCTTACTACTAGTTGGAAGCCTTTGGCATTCGGGGAGGTTCACCTAAGGTAGTAACACCCGACCCGTTTAGCACTATTCGGGTGTCTATTCGGGTCTAGGACATTACAAAGTGGTATCAGAGGGGTTTTTTCTTAACATGATTTAGTAGTAGTGTTTTTATGGATACTAATGAGATTGAGTCTTCTCTTTTTATTTTTTTGGTTTAATATTTGGGATAAGGTATACTGGAGATAGGTTATAATTGGAACTGGGTTTCTAGCTTGTGCTTGGGTGCCTGCATCCCTAGGCATGAGGGATGGACCAAGTTGCCTTAGGTTGGAATTACTGATTTGCTTTTTCTCAGATTATAATTTATATGATTTCCACCTCGGTGACTCACTTGGTGTATGATGTTATTGATTGTGATATGTGACCTTGACCTAGTGCGGTAAGGGAGAATTGGACCTTGGCCTAGTATGGAAATTCTTTTTTGTTTGGCTTTTGATAGGCACATTTTTAGGGTATTTCTATTTTATATATATATGTATGCTTTGTGAAGTGATAATACCATGTGAAAAAATATCAATTTCCATGCTATAGATGCTTTTGAAATGTGAAGAGTGAAAATCCTAATATAATTTATTTTTGATTGCATTGTAATATTCCATGCCTTATATATATTTGTAGAATCACATGTGGTAGGTTATTTGGGTATGAATCTTATATGAGCAGGAAGGTACTTTAGTTAAGGTGATTTTGATCATTAGGATTGGGTGACTCAGTTGTCGGTTTGAGGCAATGTTGGTTGTTAGGACGGGCATGACATGAGGTACTTTTGATACTTGGATATATTGAGGGTAGGTAAGGAGTCCATGAGGCCAGGATGCTGTGGGCATGGGTTGTGATGGGGGGAGAGTAAGGGTAGTTGTTATACACTGAATATTTACCTCTTTCCTTATCTGCGTGATATATATATATTGTTATATATGTGGGTTGTCTGACCATTATGGTATTTAGAAGGTTCCTTTTGGACGACTTAGATGGAGCATCAGGCAGGAGATAGTACAATGCCACAGGAGCAGGATCAAATTCAGGATCCGGTGTAGGAAAAGCATGAGCCATAGGTATAGGCTTAGGGACATGATCAGGTTTTGGATCCAGTGCAGGTAAGTCAACAACCGGGTTTGGCAACATTCGGGTCGTGGCTCGATGAGTAGCTCCAAACTATCCTGGTACGTGTCTTGCAGGGGATCGACAGAGGTGCGTAGGGTACATATCCATCTATGGAATATCTGATGTGGGAGTTCTAATTGCAGTACCCTCCACTTTTTCAGGGTGAGGGTGGTCCACAGGCGGTTGAGAACTAGATAAAGAGAATGCAGATGATCTTTGAGCATCTTGAGATGCCTCCTGGGTGGAGGGTAAATCTAGCGACATACATATTAAGAGGATCAATGAAGCATTGGTGGGATGTGTATATTTAGGCTTGCAGACATGAGGGACTAGCATGGAAAGAATTTGAGGATAAGTTCTTCGAGCACTTTTACCCAGAGACACTGAGGGCTAAGAGAGCTCAGGAGTTCTTGAGCCTTTAGTAGAGAGACATGCCCATCATGTACTATGTAGCTACTATCACTAATCTATCTCGATTTACACCTGGTATGGTAAGAAATGACTTGGAAAGGGTGAGGTTCTTCGAGGATGGATTACGACACACCATTCAAATCCAGGTAAATATCTTCAGGCTGGGTTCGTTCTCAAAGGCGGTGAATCAGACGCTCATAGCGGAGGGTAATGAGAAATAGAGGTCTCACTTAGGATGGAAAATGGATTCAGGTGATGGTTCAGATATTAGGAAGTGAGGATGGGATGAGTTCCATTAGGGAAGTCAGTCTAAGGACTTAGTTATGCCACCTCATAGCGGTTCATCAGTGGTTTTCTTTCAGTGTGGAAATCCATGACATGTCCAGAATCAGTGTGATAGGCCTCCAAAGGAGTGTCCGGAATGTGGATAGGTCGGGCATCTTGAGAGGTTCTGTATGAAGCCTTCTCAGACAGCCGACAGGTAGGGAATAGGACAAACTATGGTGTCTAGGGTCGGATCAGGTTCAGTACTAGGTGACAGTAGCCGAGGTTCTGATACACACCGAGAACATGGAAAAGGTAGTGACCCAACTAAGGGGTTAGTGGCTGATGACTGGAGCATCACTATAAGAAGGTTAGGCATCAGGCAGTCATACTTCAGGCTAGGTGCATGCTGTGGAGCTTCTAAAGGCTGAGCAGGCTGGTGAGCCAACAATGGTCAGAGGTATGCTATGGGCATAGCCATGATTTTCATGTTTTCTTTTGGCATGGCATGTTAAGGCATGTCCAAATTGAGTGCACGAGGTGCACAAGATTTAGTTGGACTTATTAGACACTAGTCAGTGGGTTTGGAACCATTTTGAGTGCATGATATATTTATTTATATGTATGATATGCATGGAATCAGAAGCATCGAGGATGCGAGTTACTTGTGGTGCCGAAGGGGTAGGGGCATCGAGGATGTGGGTTACTTGAGGTGCATGGAACTAGGTTTATATTTGAGCATACATGGGATGAATGAACTCATAGAGGCGGACACCATGCGTTGTGGGATACGATTGGTTTTCAAAAATGACATGGGAGAAACGATAAGGTGCAGGGGTGAAAATGCGTCGCAGGAGGACCATGGGTCCAGGAAATAGGTAATTGGACCTTTGCTCGATTTATTTTTGGTTGGTTTGAGACCGAGTTAGGCAATTTATAAGGTGGGGATCCCCTAGGGGATCGGTATTTTTGGTATATCTATGGGTTTAGTTTGATAGCTTGGGGATGATCTATGTTAAGGTGCTGAGATTGTAAGAACCCAAGTTTTTAGAACGGGTCAAAATACCGACCCTATTTTAATTTTGACTTGTTTCTGAGAAAACTAGAAAAATATGGGAAGTTCTAGAAATATCCATATTACGCGTCATGTACTCCAAAGTACACGCCGTGTGTGGGTTATGAATGTACTATTCATGTGCTGACCAAGTACATATTGTGTGGTGACCATGTAAGAATTTACTACTACACGACGTGTAGTGTTACTTGACACACCATGTATCTTTCTTCCACGTACTTGCTGAATCTTAGCCATGTGTTGACCCGTGTGGTGTGTTCAAGCCATGTATCTACCTCCTCTTAATTAAGAGTATGGAAAAGCCACTATACAGAGTGTATTCCTTAATACATGTCATTTAATTTTATTTTTATTCACTTATATGTGAGATCATTGCATCTCTTTTCCTAAAATACCTTCTTCTTCTTCATTTTCAGACTGTGATGCTCCATGAGTCCAAGAACATTTCACCTCCTAGATTCTTCATCCAACGTCCATTCTTCAATCCATAAGTTACTACATGATTGCATCGAGAAGACTAAACCCACACACCCTCTTTTGTTCTAGTTTCCTTGCCTCACACACTATAGTTTTCATCCGAGTCGAATTGACGGGATTTGATGAAAAAGTAGATCTATGAAGATCATCTTTGAGTTGGAGCTTGATATCAAACATGACTATGTCCATGAGTCTCAGGTAGGTGGTTCACACCTTATTTTGGGTTTTCATAGTCATTTGGGGGTTTTATCTTTTTAGAGTGACATTGGGTATTGAGAGAGACCCTTGTTTAATTATATTTAAATGACCGTATGAATTGTGGGATGTCGTTAGGTATTCCCTTATCTTGTTGTGCTTGAGCGAGGCTAGATTAGAGGACACTACTCATTTGGAGAATTTTAGCTAGGGCTTCCAAAATGGTTATATTTGAATTGCTGTGAATTAAACTGCTGAGTTTGAATTGTTAAGCATGGTTAAGTTTGTTAGAGGCTTTCAAGACCTCAGTGATGGTATAAGACAACACATGGATAGTGAAATTCAAATTTTTAGTTTGTTTTTCCTGTTTTAAGTATTTCTTTTGATTATATATATGTGATGTGTGATATTACATATACTGGAAGCTTCAAGTTGTTTTGGGCATGGCCTGGGTATTTTTGAGTGATGCTGATCACTGGTTAGGCTTGAACCGAATTACATTGGGTGGTTCTAACCATGGGATTGGACATCATGGACGTCAGCTTAAGGTCGTGTTATTGTGAGGTTGGGCATGGCCTGAGTTACTTGGATGGAAAGGCCATCAAACTTGAGCGACAAGGTTTTAGGGACACGAGGTGTCAGAGATGTTGTGGTTTTTGAACTTATTTTGGTGATTACCACTCACCCGAAACTTTGATTAGTGTACGCATAGGTATACTTCGTGATGAGGTGGTTTTGACCACTCATTGGGTATAGGTCCCCGATAGATGCAGTTAGGTATAATTGGTTTAGGGGTGATTTCCATAGGAATCCACCTGGAAGGTGAGGAGCCTTTAGGGGATAGCGTTGAGGATATCAGGTTGGGGGCAGAGGCTCGCCATGATTTGAGGGAAGACATCGTTTCCCCTCTAATTACTAATTTGAGGGATGACATCACTGTCCCTCCGGTTCCTATTTGAGGATAAGAATCACTTCTCTTCCAGTTTTTGTTCCATGGGTAGGTGTGGGCTTTCAAGTAGGGTTACTATTGTTTGGGCATGCCTTTGGGACATTAGTACTTGAGGCATTGGGTGTTAGGGGGCACATGGTGCCGGGTTACATGACAGAGATTTTGGCGTTGGCTGAAGTAGGTGACACTACTTGGTGGCTGATGAGTACCAACAGAGTTTATGTTTATTTGTGAATTGTATTATTTACTACTTTCCTTATAAATGTAATCCTACTTAAACACTTATACTAGGTATGCACCATTGGGTGGTATCCTACTGAGATTCGTCTCACACCATACACAGGCCCTTCAGGATGTGTGTAGACTTTATGGATTTACATGCAGGAAAGAGTCCAACTTTAGGAGATGGATTTTATTAGTTTTTTTCATGGAGATGGTATGTACCTTGAGGTCATGCATAGATGAAGTTTACTTGTTTAGTTTACATTTTTCTGTATCAGCATGCTTACTTTAATATGTAGCAACTATTGGTTAAACATTAGCACCATTTATATATATATTGAAATGTATGACCTGTTATGGATTCATGCTTGTTGTTTAGTATTTTTTGCAATTGATTGCTGGCATGTTGTCTGTTTACTTTCTACTGTTGTTGTTTCTATTTTGCTTCTGTTTTTTATATGATATTGATTGTGCTTCTGCTCTGCAGGTTTGGTTCGAGTCTACTGAGTCATTTATTTCTGCTACATGTTATATATTATTACTCGTACAAGTACCATTATTATCCTCTGAGAGGGTATAGCCTCCCCACTATACCCGTTACACCCTCGCTGCTAGTCGGCAACCTTTGGCGTTCGGGGAGGTTCACCTAAGGTAGTAACACCTGACCCTTTTAGCACTGTTCAAGTGGCTGTTTAGGTCTGGGACGTTACACTGATGTGTCATCCCAGGTGTGGGGACATAGTTATGTGTCTGTTCCCTTAGTAATTATGAAGTTGTTGTTATGATATTCTAGAATGCTTCCAGAATATGGGTAGTAATTTGTGTCTTCCCTTCCACCATTGCTAAGATGTGTTTGGTGACTTCAGAAAATGGAACAGGAATATACGTCCATTCCATATCTGGAGTAGGTTTATGTGCTTGCTCATGTCCTCCTTTTCTTATTAGTAGATACTGAAAGTACTTATGTATGGGGGAAGAGAGTTGAGTCTGCCCCAGGTTTGTCGTCAGAGCTTTTCTACTGACTTCTTCGGGTGCTTCCAAACAAGACTGTTGGTAGGCTTGATGAATAATGTCAGGTGTATATTCCTACTAGCTATTTTCCATCAAGCATGGTTGATAGAATTATTTCAATACTGTCAGATGATACTATTGGCAGAATTGGTGAGTGTAAGCAAGTGTATGTTCTTATTTACCAGTTTCCACCATATTTGATTGGAGGGCTTCCTTAAATGAAATCAGATGAGACTACTGATTGGAAAATAATTTGTAAACCGGTTTATATGCCTATTCACAGTACTCCACTAGATTTACCTGGTAGGATTGGTGGGTCTCTTTCAGAAAAGTCTGTTGGGAAGTGGAATTAGGACGGATGAGTGTATGTGCCCGCTCATTGTTTGCCATCAAGTTAGGTTGATGGACTTCTCTAGAGGGGGAAAAGGTAATAAATTTCTCCCTGTTGGCCATAAGTTGTCCCCATTGGTTCATCTTGCACGCCTGAGTCTGAGGGACCTATGCCAAACAACCAAAGACAACACCCCCATCATGTTGGGGGTTCACTGCTGCGTGATTCTGATCACAGTGATTGTTGGTGAGAGTCCTCGTGAAGGACCCCTTAATCTTTGATTTGAGGCCATAAGTGACCTCTTGATTCACCTACCTATAGTATGTGAGGGATTGGTTGTTTTATTCTGGGGATAAGGACCCTAAATGGTTGAATATGGTGGTTGGAACCATCTGCTTCTTGACCATCGGTCGTCGCTGACCAGACAATCGAGGATTGTTATTAACCTGGAGAGAATGCCAGGAAGCCTCCAAGGTTGGGATAGCACCATTATGATAGTATTACCTTACTAGTACATTGTAGACCCAGAGTTGAAGACACTGAGTTGGTGATGACGTCCTTCAAGTGGACGAGGATCCATCTTTAGCAGTGGTCGGGGTATTCACAGGTGAAAGTTTAATGGAATCGATTTTGGAGTGAAGAGAGTTCTGAGAAAACTTGAAAACAACAATAAAATCCATTAAAGAAACATATTTTAGATGGATACATGCATGATTTATTCCTTTGTATAGCCTTTAATTATCAATTTATAGGGGCCTGATAGGCGGGTAACACTGTTAACTTGGTTAAGGATTCACTTCGGGTTCACCATTTTTGTTTCATAGTTCCTTGGAACGTGTGTTCTAGTTTAAGAATAATTGCTTCCAAGCGGTTTCCATCAGATTTATTCATGGAATAGAAAACATTGAACAATTTTTTATCCAAAAGATATCTGCTTTCCAAAGACAGAAATTTGTTAAGTTTGAACTTATGATAAATAATAACATGCATTGGTCGAGATGATGGGAGGTCGGACTCATCACACCCTTTTGGGGGGAATTATTGTCTAATATAATAATATCTTTATATATTTGATACATTTTTATGAATCCTTATTAATTCACCACATATAACTAGGCTTCCCTTGGAATTTTCAGTCAATTATTAGCATGTGTGAAATTTAGAATCATCCTTATGTATTCAAGGTTCTTCATTAATGGATATATCTGTATGTATTCAATGTTCTCCATCAATGGTATCCTCTCATATACTATTTAGAGATTCTTTTAATAATCATTATAATGATACTAGTTTTTGAGCCACTCAATTGGGCACTCTAGAATTTATTTTTGTCCAGGGAGATGAAGGTTTGTTTTGATATTGGGATCATACCCATAAAATGGGATACCTATTTATCCTTGTGAGAGGAATTAAAACCCTTATAGTTTAGTTCCACTTTAACAGGACACATCATACCTTTTAAGGTCATGTGATAAGGACTTATCCATATAGTTTAATGTCATGTGGTAAGGACATCTACGCGAAAGGTGCTTAGTCAAGGTTTGGTGTGAGACTTATGCCTAAGAATCCCAAGGAACTTGAAAAGAATATGGGTTTACAAGTATGATTAGACCCTGTTGGGAATATGGACCATGGAGAACAGGGTTGATTTGATGTGTTGGGTTTGAACCTCAAGGAGGCTTCCTACGTATCCCATGTGGATGGGAATCAAAGCCCACATAGTTCAATGAGTCTCATAGAAGAGTGTAGTACTTTGAGAGAAATGAGTTTGGTCATACTTTTTGAAAAGGATTCATTGATAATTTGGGGGTTTAATTTGGGGATTATTTCTAAGAAGGATGCCCATATTAATAGAATTAGGGTTGGATTTTTGAAGAGGATATCCAGTGAGCTCGGGTCCTGAGAAGTCTTCCTACATATCCCAATCATGGTGGGAATCATAGTTCTCGTAGTTCATTCACTATGGGTATTTGTGAAAATGTTGTAATTATCACGAATATCTAAGACCATGTGAGTCATGCTCGGTGTGAGAAACAAGAGTATGTGAATGATTCAACAAACGCATCCACACTTTTCCTCCTCTATTGGTGGAAGAGGAAGCACCTACGATGACGATGGTGGACAAGGGTGTGGTGACTGGGGAAGAGGGTGAGGTGATGAGCCTTCCCTCTATTCAATTTACACTAGAAAATGGTACAATGTAAGGAAGGAGTGAAGGTGGAGGAAGTAGAGAGGAGCAATACTGAAATCTTCTACTTGAAAGGTTAGGGGCTTACACCAGTATATATGCCCTAAAATTGGCCCTAGTAGGGGAGGGAGACTTCTTATTTTCTTGAATGGAAAAGAAAGTGTGAATCGTACCTTCCCTACCAGATACCTGAGGTTCCGAGTTTTAGAGATGAGAAGGGTAGGTATGAACCTAAACCCTAATCCTCTAAACTGGGAACTTCCCAATACTGTTCCAAGGAGAAAGGCCTATGTTATTACAAATATACAAACCCATAGACACTCCATGAATCCTAACCCAATTGTGAAACAAATGTGGGAAACCTTGGATTGCAGATATACAAACCCAAATAGAAGGAACATTGATGTGCCTTTCCTAAAGGTTTGATAAGTCAGGAGGTTTTGGTGGAATTTCCAACATAATCCCTTTCAAACAAGGGAGCTAATGAAGAAGAAGCCTTTCCATGAATGGAGTTGAAGAAGTCTTGATGGATTGTATATTGAAGAGAGTAGGTGAATCAAAGAGGGGCACCCAAGTAAATATTGGCGTGCAAGTATGAGCGTGCAAGTAGGCTTGGGTGACCTAGTGTTAAATTAAGTGACGAACAACCTGGATGTTAATACTTGGGTGAGACCTCACTCAATCCTTCAAGAGTATTCACAGGTATTCCTAAAAGTGGGGTGCTCAAGTTCCAATGAGAGGGATAGGTGGCGTGCAAGTGTTTCTAATACAGGGAGGTTGGTCACCTCAAGCACACAAGTGTTATGGATTTCAAACACCAAAGGGACTTAAGTTCTATTATCCTCCTTTAAATCCTATACTCTAGGGGTTAAAGAACTACCTTGAAGGTTTCAGAAGACTTGGGTGAAGCACTAGGGTGACCAGAGTATCAATTAGGATTTAGGGAAATTTTTCGGCACAAATGAAGGCCTCAAGGGTCTATTTATAGGCAAAAATAGGACCATAGGTGAATAGTGATTGGCACATAAGTATGTTGCGCACCATTGTAGCGTGTAAGTGGCTGCGCATCGGATGGGCAGTGCCCAAGTAGACTTACGGCTGCCAGTGATTTGGCCTAACTGGGGCATCGCTTTGAGGACTTAGCCAAAATAATTTCTTCATTTAGCTCCATCGTGGTGGTGCATAGGTAATTGCGCATAGGTACCTTGGGCACTGATTTAGGGACTTAGGAAAAAATAATCGCTCCATACCATGGGGGTTGTGCCCCTGCACCCTTACTTGGGATCAGTGACGAGCTGCAATCTTGGCCCTTTAGGCTGGTGCTTTCGCTACCGTCATGGACCCCCATGAAAAATACAGAGTCGTACCATGAACTTTTCAAGCCCGGTTGAGGAAATTTTGTGAAAAAGTACATGGAAGAAATTTCATGGTGTCTATAATCATATCAGGTCAGACGAGCATTTGATGGACACAACATTGATTCCTATAGATAAAAAACGGATTGGTGATCATTATACCATTATTTCATGTTAATACAAGTGTGTTTTCTTGGTATTGGCCCCTTTTACTTGATTTGTCACTTAACTCTAAATTAGAGGGATAAACTCCACTTTTGATCATACTAAGCAATTCGGGTCTTTGATCCACATGTCGGTGATTCTTACAAATTTTAAATGACATAAAGTTCATTTTCTTAAGATATCATGTCAATTAGATCTCATTTAGTCAAATTTTACCCCTATACAAATGATTTCCCATTATTTAAAAAATGGTAATTATGTAAAATCATACCTTAAGACATACTGATCGATCCAAGCATCAAATTGATGCACGATTGATTGAAACAGATCAAAAATTATTCGAGAAATTTTTTTATGGATTTAAACATCAATATTAATTTTTTCCTCCTTTTTGACCCCCTGATAGAAGATATGTCATTTTAGTAAAACCAGACACCTTACCCATCATTTTATATCATACCAGGAGACACAAGTATTTGATGGATGTGATGTTGATTCATACAAATAAAAAATAACTTAGTGATAATTCTCCCATTATTTCATGCCAATTAAAGTGTGTTTTCTTATTATTGGAACCTTTTACATGATTTGTCACTTTACTCTAAATCTAAGAGACAAATGCCTATTTTTATCATACCGAGAAATTAAGGTGTTTGATTAATTTTTCGATGGTTCTTACAGATTTTAAATAACTTAAATATCATTGTCATAATATTTCATGTCAATTAGATCTCGTTTGGTCATTTTTCACCCCTACACACATGATTTTTCCATTATTAGAAAAATGATAACAATGTCAAATCACACCTTAAGCCATACCGATCAATCCAGATATTATATTGATGAAAAGTTTATTAAAACAAATCACAAATTATTCAATGAATTATATCCTATATATTTAAATCAATGAAAATTCTTTTCTAATTTTTGACTCTCTGGTTGGAGATATGTCATTTTAATAAAATTAAACAATGTTACCCATCATTTTCCATCACACTGAGAAACACAAGCATCCAATGGATATGACATTGATTACTACAGTTCAAAAATGACTAGATGATCATTATAAAATTATTTCATGTTAATCCAATTTAATTTTCATGATATTTTCCCCTTTTACATGATTTCTCACTTTAATCCAAATCTGAGGGATAAATTCCACTTTCAATCATACCGATCAATTCAGGTATCTAATAAATGTGTTGATGTTTCCTACATATTTTAAATGAAATAAATAACATTTTACTAATATTTCATGTCAATTAGAGATCATTTGGTTGGTTTTGTCCCCTACACACATGTTTTTTCCAATATTATAGAAATGGTAATAATGTTAAATCATACCTTAAGCCATACTGATCAATTAGGGAATCATATTGATGCATGGTTGATTAAAACATATCAAAAATGATTCGAGGAATGATCTCATATCTTTTCATGTCAATCATAATTCATTTTCTCATTTTGACCCCCCTGTGAGAGATATTTTATTTTAATAAAACTAGTCAATGTTAACCATCATTTTCCATCATACTGGGCCACACGAGCATCTGATGGATATGGTATTGATTACTAAAAATAAAAAATTACTTAGTGATTGGTCTCCCAATATTTCATGTCAAAATAATTTTGTTTGTTTAGTATGATCCCCTTTTATGTGATTTATCACTTTACTCTAAATATGAGGGACAAACACCACTTTTGATCATACTATGAAATTCAGGTATCTGATTGATGTACCGATAGTTCCTACAAATTTTAAATGACATAAATATCATTTTACTACTATTTAATGTTAGTCATATATTGTTTAGTCATTTTTTACCCAACACACATGTTTTTCCATTATTACAAAAATGTTAATAATGTCAAATCATACCTTAAGACATACTGATCAATCTGGGAATCGTATTGACACACAATTGATTGAAACAGATAAAAAAATATAAGGAATTATCTCTAATCTTTTCACATAAAATATAAGTTGTTTTCTCATTTTAGACCCTCTGGTGGGAGATATGTCTGACTGAATGGCCCGAAGGCCTAAATTTTTATTTATTTTTAGATAAACTCCCTTTTAAGGAAAAAAGGGGGAAACCTAACATGACTTCAATGATGTAGAAACATCAACATAATTGAAGGTCAAATCCCATAACAAGACTACTTAGAAATACCCCTTCCCAAAATCAATATTAGTATAGAAAATATCCATAAATTCACGACTGTTTAGATAGATATCCCATGAAAAAATGCACAGGCCTAGTACCAATGGTTGATCCATACCCTCTCAAACTTCTAAATCTGAATAGTCATGCACTGTGAAAGAACCTACTCTAATCCTCATCTGGAGAATTTCATTGTATAATGTCTATTAAACGTCATCCAAAAACCAATGCCAGAAAAAATTCTTGTATCCTTCTAATACAGAAAACCAAGAGCAATGTGCAATTATTGCTTAGTTCCCCTCACTCTTAAATTACCCGTTGTTTTCCATCATACCAGGCGACACAGGAATTTTATGAATATGGAGTTGATTTCTACAAAACAAAAAAAACTTTGTGATTATTCCCCCACAATTTAATTTCAATAAAACTATTCTTTCTTGGTATTGTTCCCTTTTATATGATTTTTCACTTTATTCCAAATCCAAGGGACAAATGCCACTTTTGATCATATCGAGCAATTCAAGTATCCGATTGATGCGTTGATGATTCCTTTTGATTTTAAATGACTTAAATATCATTGTCCTAATATTTCATGTCAATCGAAGCTTGTTTGGTTGGTTTTGACCCCTACACACATGTTTTTTTCTATTATTACAAAAATGGAAATAATGTCAAATCATACCTTAATCCATACTGATAATAAAATGATTTTGGATTTTATTCTTTATTCATTAGTAATATTAGTTCCATATTTTTCTGTATATTTTAATTATATGTCTATGTTTATTCTTCTTACCTTTTCTATTTTCACCACTTTGATCTTTAATCACCATGATGGTGGACAACTAACCCAAGGGTGCTACCATGGGAAGAATCCATTGATGATCCCTAGGCCTTACAAACACATATTTTATTGTTTCTTATCCACTCCAAGTCCTTACAAGTATGATTAGTGGTGGGGATTATTGATAGTGTCCCCCAATAGTTATATTTGCTCAATATTTTTCTATTAAAATATTTTTTTACACCACCTTCATTGGACTATTAAGTAATATCATGGATCCATGGTGATTGAATAATTAAGGGGTGTGATCACATACCTAGGAGGTGAGATAGATCATGCTCTTAATTTGGGATATTCTTAACAATAGAGGAGGTTAATGTGAAATGATATTGATGATTTTTGAGTACAATATAAATTCCAAACATTAATGTAGTGAAGGATGATTACAAAAATGGTGGAGTGTGAACATTGAGTAAGATAGAGATTATCCAAAGAGACAACAAAGGTTCACATTGGTAAATTATCCTAGAAATTTCATCTTTCATCCTAAATTATTTTTTTATACCTCCTATATGTCATTTAATTTTATATTTATTCTACACATAACCACACACAAACTACCCCACTAGTTTTACATTATTTGAAATATTTAAAAGATTAGAACAAAATAAATATGATAATAAATAGAAAATTGAGTTTAGTATCTAGCCTCCTTATAGAAAAAATCATGGTCATCCCACTACCTGTACTCATAAGGAATTTTAATATATTCCTAATATCCCCTAAAAATTAGTTATGTTTGAATTTTTCATCATTGATGGGGAGTTCCTGATACTAAGATTAGTTTTTTATATGCGATCTATTTGATCTTTGATTAGTTTAAAAAAATAAAATAAAATTTTATTTTATTTCACCCTCATGTTTTATTGAAAATATTGAATTATTTTCTAAGAAAGTAAGGATGATTCATAGTGTTAACTATGATGAGGAAGTTTTTAAACAGACCATTGAGGACTTAAAAGAAGATGTTGAACATCAATGCTTAGAAAAATAAGAAAAATAACATGTTGAGTTCTACCATTAATTCCTAAAATTTCATACAGATGAGTTGGAGGAATAATATGAGTGGAAAAAGAAATAAATATCCTTAGAACCATTGATGAAGACACTCAAAAGGTTGAGAAGAAGCTAGAATACCCTTCATTACTAGATAAAATTGATTTTCTAGAGGAAAATGATGATGATTATGTTGAAATAGTGGGTGACCTATACCAAAATATTCGATACTTTTGATTAACATATCGTGTATACTATTAGCTATACATGATGTCATCTTACCATTATAGTGTAGACTTTTTTTGTGTCCACTATTGAAATAGTAATGTCCAAAGATTAGTTGTCTTATCGAGAGGTTATAGCAGATCCCAGGATATAATGATAACCTCAAGATACTATGAAATTAATCTTAAATATATGTTCTATGGTCTAGATACATCTTATCGATTGAACATAGCAAATGTTTGACTATGAGGTGTTGGGGGCTCATAAGCATTGAGATGTCTTCTCATGAAGTTCACACTTAGTGATCTCTAGTAGTGAGATCATGAGGACAAACCTTCCAATAGGAACACCACATGTTTTGGGTGTCATTGGATGTTCCTATCAATGATCATGTGTAATGGTATCCTGACTTAAGATCATTGCCAGTGTATGTCATTTGATCACGTACTTTAATGCAAGATGAAAACCATGATGTTGAAATCGTGGTGAGGTAGTTTGTGTTGGGTGCGTTATTGATAGTATGACATTGGTTGAATGGTTAAGAAAGGATTTTTTGCTTCTGAGTCTTGGAAGTAATATATCTCAGGCCATGTTGGTAAGTATGGTAGTACCTTCATAAGACCATGGCTATGGTAGTCGAGGGTAAATCCATCTAGTTAGATCAAAAAAATATAAAAAAAGAAAAGGGCGATGACATGTGAGTGCGTCCTGCTTTATGAGATATTAATGACAAAGAGATTATATTACACAATGCTTGTTCATAGGTTGGTTTTCACTGTTGTGACAATCCTTATCTCTGTAGGGGCCATGATGAGTTTCTAGATCCCGATCTTGGTCTGTGAATACTATTCACTACCATCGAGATAAGGGCCTAGAGGGTCACACGCAATATTATATTTGAGAATCTGCCCTATTTAGTTGAATATGATTTTTGGACATGGTGGGCCCACCACTGGGGTTTGGGATTTGTCTAAGGAGATACGATCACTAAGAAATAAATAAATTCATATTATGAAAGTTAAGAATAATGGGCATTGAATTTATTTATTAAATGTATTTACTAGTTTTAAGTAAATACATGAAAAATATTATTTGAACAAATATTAAAATATTCAAGGTTTATTAATATTTGTGGGAGTAATAGACGAGTTAATGGATTAATTATTATCACGTAATATATTTAATATATTACAGGAAAGTGATAATAATAATGAATAATATTTATGAATCAGTTTAGTAGTCAAAATACTATTTAATAGTGTGCTACGTATTCAGGTGGCCCAGTAGAAATAACCGATATTTTCTTAACACTCTATAAATAGAAGAGGAGAGGAGTTTTCCATACACTATTCACTACCTCTCTCTCTCCTCCCCTCTCTCCCACATTCTAGAGAGAGAGGCTCTGGATCCAAGGAACTCGGATGGAGCTCTTTCTCAAGAATCGCAAGCAGAGCGATGCGGTGATCCTCAGAGCATCAAAGGGGTTGTCAGATCTCTATGATAACACCTAGAATTCAGTGATCAAAGCTCCATCAGATTTCTAGAAGCATGTGTGGTCAATCTAGAAGAATTCAGCTTCGGATTCTTTGAGCAATGATCGCCAACGATGAGAAAACGTCTTTCACGACTTCAGATCTAAACCAGGTATTTTATGGTTTTATTTTTGTGCTTAAAACTCTTCACATTTGATCCTCATATTAAACCAAAAAGTTGTTCGCCAACGTCGATAAGTTCATGTCGACCATCAGAGAAATTGTTTAAAATCCCACCTATTTGGGGCTTTTGATACCTGCCCGGTTCTTTCAAGTGGTTTCAAAGAGAGCGTGTAACGATTTTAAGCCAAAAGAATTAAGTTTTCATTAATTTATGAAGATGGCATCATTACAGTCTCAATGTCATAGACCGTGTTTGAATCTGATATCGAATAACCCATCTGTAGTCATCTGAAGTTTAAAATCAGAGTTAAACTCGTTGTTTTATGAGGATTTATAAATAATCACCGGGTGGACATCCAATTAGTGGAATAGTATTTTCTAGTGAAGTTTAAATTATTATAATAATAATAATCATTAAACTTCACCGAAAAATACTATTCTGATAATCAGATGTCCACCTGAAGATCATTTATAAATCCTCATAAACAACCGGTTTAACTCCGATTTTAAACTTCAGATGACCAAAGATGGGTCATCTGATATCAGATTCAAATATGGTCTATGGAATTGGGACCGTAATGATTCCATATTTATAGATTAAGGAAAACTTAATTATTTTGGACTAAAATTGTTACTCGCTCCCTCTGATACCACTTGTGAAAACTAAGGTGTCTGTGCTGTCATTTGGACCAGTTATCACAAGTGGTATCAGAGGGAGCGCGTAATGATTTTAAACAAAAGAATTAAGTTTAAATTAATCTATGAAGATAGAATTGTTACAATCCCAAAACAATAGAACGCGTTTGAATCTGATATCAGATAACCTATCTATGGTCATCCGAAGTTTAAAATCAGAGTTAAACCAGTTGTTTTATGAGGATTTATAAATGATCACTGGGTGGACATCCGATTACCAAAATAGTATTTTCTGGTGAAGTTTAATGATGATGATTATTATAATAATTTAATTATAATAATAATAGTTTGATTATAACAATAATTTTATTATTATAATATTTTATTATAATAAAATTTTATTATTATAAGTTTTTATACTTTCTAGTCTAAATATAGACTCAAAAAAGGGTGGGGGAGACCTACTTTGCAGGTATCATATGATAAATAAAAAAAGGAGGGTATGAATCAATTTTGTGGGTCATGTTTAATAAAAAAAAGGAAGTGGAGGCCTGCTTTGTAGGTCTCCAATGAAAATTTAAAAAAAAAAATTTTTTGGGGGTCAAGTGGCCCTCTTATGTCCCTTTTCCTCCCCTGCGCAGTAGGTGTAGGCGCCATACCCCTACCAGGTAGGCCACCTGCTCCAGGCTGGCGATCCGTCTCCTCCAGCACCGCTCCACCCCAGCCGCTACCAGCCAGCACTCGTTATGGATCCCCTGCATGCCCCTGCCGCCTCACCTCTAGTGCCTCAGCAGGCCGCCTTCACCCTGGCGTACTGCCTACACCAGGCCCCTACCACCCCTCCTGTCTACGCCACTCCATCGGGCCAGCGCCCCGTATCGATGAGAAAATGTCGGATGGGGCTGTCGCCTCCCTTGGTTGACCAGGCATCCACCCAGGCCACCCCACCACCTATCGGACCGACCTACTCCGATGCACCCGCGCCTCCCCACGCCACCCCGGATCGACCCCATCCTGGCCCTCCACAAAAGCACACCAGGGCGGCACCAGAACAACCTCCATCAGGAACCCCTCCAACTGACCTTCTATATGCGATGTCCCACCAGCTTCTTCTCCCTACACCAGGCACAAGCACCGGCCACTGAAGCGCACTTCCGACCAGCTCCCCTCTACTCTTGGCCAGCCGCCTTCGACCAGTGCCCCAGTCCTGGCGCCTCCCTAATCGAGGCCCCCAACTGCCTAAACTCGGACCACCTCTTACTGGAACTCTTGCAGATGCACCACCAGTTCCGACCACTACAAAGCAATGACACCCCGACTACAGAAACCCCAGACAGACTAGATCGAGCGGCCCGAGTGAGGTACCATGTTATGGTCCGATGGGACCCAGATTGCTTCGCTAAAGGTCTGGGCAGATCGGCCCAGCCCAGAATGGGATTGGACGGACCCGCCTGGCCTAGATCGCACCCGCACGAGATTGACACAACTCGAACTAGGCTTGTGCATATTTTCTCCGACCCCCACAGTCCCTACCCGAGGTTTCAAAGGCTTGGGTAATTTAATTTAATTTAATCAAAAGTTAATTAAAATTAATTAATTTAATTTTTGGGGATTAAATTAATTAAATATTAAATTTTTTGTTATAAAATTATAATGCTGCGTAATTAATTTAATTTTGTGATCAATTAAATTAATTAACTAATTTAATTTTAGTTTTAAAATTAAATTAATTAATCGAGACTGAATGATGTTAAAATATTGAATTAAAATTAGGGTAAAAATTTTAATTCAATCAAATTTTTTGAGTATTATTTTAATTCAAGTTTAATTTTTAATTCTACATTTAATTCACATACACGAGTTAATGCGTATGCTGATCATGAACTAGAGACCGACCAATGCATGTCTGGTGCTTGATTATTTATTTAATTAATTTATTTAATTATTGCATGGTATTGTAATAATTGGTTTAATTAATTAAAGGTGATATGCGTATTGTCTCTAAGTCATTATATATATAAGGGACTACGTGCCCATTCTCAGAGTTGTATTTTCATTCCCTGAGACCCCCTCGCATGCGTGTGAGTAATGTTGTATAATAACGTGATGAAAAGTGATGCATTTCGTGCTAAGTGAAGGAAACGCACCAGACATGAGTTGAATGCATTGGATGGGTAGACATTATTATTTGAGTTTCAAGCTACACAACTTAAGGTATTACCCATAGGGTCAAGGTTGGTCCGTTATTTAATCAACGGATCAACCAATAGTATCGGCTCATGATCAGTTCATCATTTTTTTTGCATGGTTTATTATTTTTGTGAATGAGTTGTTAATGCGTGATCACATAGTATAATAATAAAAAAGCATGAAAGATAAAATGAACATGTGACATGATGAAGTTTTCTATTTCATGCATGATCAATTGTGAGTGCGATCACATAGTACATGCTAATAAAAATAGAAAATGATTTCTTTCATTAGATTAAAAATAATAAAACCCTCAAAGATATATTAAATCTTAACCACCTTCCATCAATCAAATTTGGACAAAACTGACTATTTGAGGTGCCGATCATTCCCTAGTCGAGGGTGCCTCTTACTATCGGGGAGTCCTTATAAGAGTGATGGGTTGACTTAACGAAAGTTCCAGTAATGATTATCCATATCTAACTTTCTATCATTTTAGAGGAAAGCATTGAGTAAATCAATTTCTGATTTTAGAAGCTGGGACTTCATTCAACAGATCAAGGAAGCGCGAGTTCATGCAGTTGGCCATCCAAAAGCCTACCTTGAACCCTCCAAGTAGTGGTGTATCCATTTCATGTAGACTATGAGGGGTGGTTCTGGGATCCTTGTCACGAGAATACTCTTGCAGTAGATCATTTTGATTCTAGCATAGAGGGTTCCTAGAATCCGATAAAATAATGGGAGGCATTTAATACTTTAATTATTTAATAAAAAATGTATAACCAGTTAATCCAGAGAAGAAGTATTAATATTCTAGAATTTATATTCATACCACAAGTTTAAACTATGATAAATATTGGACAACGTAAATGTCCTCACTAACACGAGTATCTAAGAATAGTACAGGCATGTGCGCATAGTACTATGATATAGGAAACTCAAGGTACCAGTATCCTCTACACTTGTTAAATTGCCTTATGAATCGAGGGTGAAATTGCTTATAGGAGACTAATGTACAAAGCATATGATGGTTGTGTAATTTTTCTTTCATCAATATCTGGTGTTAGTTGTGGTTGCTACATCAGGACATGGATGATAAAAACATAAAGTCTTATCTCTGAGATGTTTACAATGAGAAAGTGAAGCAATGATATGAATAAGGAAATGGTTACATCGACATGTATAAATTGGAAGATGGATCATGATCTTTAAATGGATACCTTTCTCATATCATTTTCACCCCTTCAATCAAGTTTCATTTTAAGTTACAAAATGAACAAGTATTGAGTAAACACTTCAATACCTATTCAGGTAAGGTTCGCCAAGTGAATAAGAATTTCAAAGATAGTTTTATCTTTAATTCTTATGGTAGATAAATTGAAAGACAAGGCGAAAATTCCAAGGTAAAGCAATGAAAATGGAACATTCACAACTTCCTTCAATGAATGAGGTATTAACAAAGGTTATTTTAATTGCATATTATAAAATAAAACAATGTAAGTTTAATAGCAATACACTGAATTAAAGAAGAAAGTTACTCACTTCTTCAAGAATATTCATAAATTGTAATGTTTCAGTTTTAATACTTGGGTATTAAATAAAATATGATGGTGACATATGTGTATTCTAATATAGTAACCAATTAAGTGTAGAGATATTACTAGAATTCACGTGTATTCTCTAAGTGGCTATGAAAGGGTGATACCTAGGCTAGTGGTGAGAAGTACATGACTTCCTAATTTCAAAGTGAAAGATTCATGTAGAACTATTATTGAGTATAAATTAAACATTAATCTCATGTGTCCTTGGACACAGTGAGACATTATTCTAGGTTTAGGAATTAATGTTGTTTAATACTCAACTTATAGTTTAGTGATACATGAATCATAGGCAATGAGTGATGAATATAAAATGTAATACTTATACCCAGTTGTGGCAAAATATTTCTTTGTCAAGAAAAACTAAAATTGGATGTCAAGAATATACCAAGTATGGTATTTAGGCTCAACATAGCTAAATAATTTTGGAATCATCGACGTCTTTAGTTTGGATAAAGAAACCATTAAAAATAATGGTATGACACAAATCATATGGAATTAGTTCATCTTGGCTATATGAACTATTCCAAGAATAAGCTAGAGGTATATATACTTCATATGATTACTGTAAGTAATTAAGGAATGGTAAAATAAAATAAGTGTATGTTCAGAAGATATGAGCTTCTTCAAGCCGGTATGCCGAAGAATATCTTGACTATAAAATCATTCATCATGATTATGTATCATGGAGTAATTCCTAAACGCACATTACCTTATCCACATTATGGCATTGATGTTAATGAGGAGGATCGATGAGGAATTATTACATGTTAACATTGATCAAAAAAATGTAGCATAGAGTAATTCCTAAATACACATTTTATACATCACTGTATTGATGTAAGTAGTATCAATGTTGTAACTTATAGAAACTTCCATTATATTTCATGACATGATTCACAAATAACAGAATAATCCCATACTCATATGACAACTAAAATGATAAATGGACATCATATGAGTCATAATATGATGATAAACCCATTATGTCATATGGACATGTGTTTGGATGCAAAGAGTTTGTTAGGACATAAACAAATATGAATCAAGTTAAACACACGGTGTATCTATGTAACTATATTAACAATCGTTTAGGATATTACATAAATCCCTAAGATAGAAAAGTAGTAGTCAATGATCGACTACATATTATAAGGGAGAACATCTCTTTTGAGATGGTGTAGGCTAAATTGACTTGGATTTAATAAATGCTTCAAATGAACAAATAACTGGAATAGGAATTAGTTCTACAAGCACATGTGGAAAAGAGTACGTTCCAGTGACACATACTGCGTAGGAAGGATAAAACCATGGTGATGGTTTTTATATTCACCGTAGTCAGTGATCTATTATTCAATGTGAATAATATTTATTAAAAGTAATTATTTTATAGAAATTAGCTAATATTGATAAGACAAATAAAAATTCAATAATGGATTCCATGTATCAAATTACAAAGGGTCTTATAAATTGAATATTGTGGTGGGTATTCAAGAGAGTTGATACATGGATGGTACAAGCATGGTACCAATAAGGATCAATTGGTTTCACCAAGTCATTATTCCTAAATCCGTTAGAATTTTACTCATCATAGCTAATATTTGTGATGAAATTATTTATCATTTGATGTCAGGACCACCAATCATGGATGGTGTCTATACAATGCAACCAGAAAGGGATGGTCACGTCACAGAATGCTAATATAGGTTGAAAGTTATTGAAATCCATTTTAGGATTGAAGTAAGCAACATGATCATAGAAAACTCATTTGGAATTAATGGATGTCATGTGTCTACTAAAGGTTTGTGGGAGCGCCAATGTTTTCCAAGCAAAAAATGTTTGGAAACATATGAAAAATAGACATTGGTCTTACAGTTAGTTAAGATTAGGATGATTTTTTTTCTAGTGATTGACTTAAATTAGAAACCTAAGTTCTAGGGAACTGGATCTACTGAGGTGGATTTATAGGTTCCTTAGACCTAGTCAATCATACATATAGTGACATTGTCTTGAAAAATACAAGTTGGAATAATTCAAGAGATGAATTTTTACCTATATCACGAGGAATAATCTCTCCTAGTTGACTTGTACGAAACATAGGCAGAGATAAACATGATGAGTTAAATCCATACGTCAAAGCGATGGATCAATCACATATGGCATGATATGTACAAGAAATGATATTTCCAAGGTATATTTTATAATAGGAAAATATCAGTTATATTCAGGAGCACTACAAGTGATGTCGTAAAAACTATTCATTTGTACTTTAACAAGTACAAAATGATATGTACTTGGTAAGTGGAGAAGAAAGGATACTAGTTTTTAGGGATAAAAACTATTATTCCTTAGATCCATGTGATCTAATATCACAGTTAGGCTAAAGAAGATGAGCGATTCAAGTTCATATAATCCATTTTAGCCATACCTACAAATACTGAGTATGTTGTAGCTTCTGAGGAAGCTAAGAAGTAGTTATTAAATGAAATGATTTGTTTCAGTTCTTAGAATCATACTTGGTATGAAAAGTATTATCATAATGTAAATTATTATATTATTACTAGCAAAGATGTCAAATTATGAAAGTGGACAATAGGGATATACTCGGGACACCAACTCCTGAGAAGTTTTACTCAATGAGACAAGGTCACAATAGTAGAATAACCACGCGGTGAAATCAAGGTGGGCCCAGTAGATAAATCCATTATTCAGTAGAAACATGATCTTTATCATGTGAGTAGCTAACAAGTTTGGTTAGCAAGTTAGCTCTAGTGTAAGTGGGAGTGTTGAAATAGTGGGTGCCCTAGACCTAACTATTTTTTGATTTTGATTACCATATCATGTATGCAGTTAGCTATAAATGATGTCACCATACCATTATAGTGTATAATTTTCTGCATCCACTATTTAAATGGTAATGTCCAAAGATTAGTTGTTGTATCGAGAGGTTATAACTGATCCCATGCTATAATGAGAAACTAGAGATACTATGACATTAATCATAAATATATGTTATATGGTCTAGATACATATTAGTGATTGGTCATAGTAGATATTTGATTATTAGGTGCTGGGGGATCATAAGCATTGAGAATTCTTCTCATGAAGTTCGCACTGGGTGATCTCTAGTAGTGTGATCATGAGGACAGACCCACCAATAAGAACACCACATGTTTCATGTGTCATTAGATGTTCCTATCTATGATCATGTGTATTGGTCTCCTAACTTGAGATCATTTCCAGTGTATTCCATTTTATCACTTACTTTGATGCAAGATGGAAACCATGATGTTGAAATCATGGTGAAGTAGTTTGTATTGGGTGCATCATTGATGGCATAACATTGGTTGAATAGTCAAGAAAGGATTTTTCTCTTCTAGGCCATGGAAGTAATATATCTCAGGCCATTTTGATAAGGATGGTAGTAACTTCATAAGACCATGTCCATGACAGTCAAGGGTAAATCCATCTAGTTGGATCAACAAACTATAAAGCAAGAAAAGGGTGATGAAACATGAGTGCATCCTACTTTATGAGATATTAATGATAAAGAGATTATATTACATAGTGCATGTTCATAGGTTGGTTGTTTCTAATGTGACAATCCTTATCTCTTTAGGGACCATGATGGGTTTTTAGATCCCTCTCTTGTTTTATGAATACTATTCACTGCTATCGAGATAAGGGCCTAGAGTGTAACGACCCGAAATTTTGAATAAATCTTGTTTCCTAATTTTGTGTGTTATTTTATTTCTCGTACTCAACAAAACTGTTCCATTTGATAACATGAGTATAATTAAAATGAGACTGTTGGGTTTTGACTATTATATAACTGTTAGTCAGTATGACCATTGGAAACTGAATGTTGCCACTATTGTCTCTAAATACAAGTGATCTTGGTTAATTAATATAGAAAGAAGATTCGATGGCCTCATCCAGCAGTCTTGGACCGATCGAAGCCCATCTAACAGAACTTGGGAAGGAGGTATCACCACTGGGCGTTGCTCTAGACCAAACCCAAGCCGAACTTCATCGTGTGAAGCTAGAACAGAATCACCTTCACGAGAAGTTCAAACTGATAGAAATTACTACTCGTGCGATGTTGGTCGAGCCGCTCTCAGATTATCTCACCATAGCACACCTTACACTTAGGTCCTATACTGGGGTTATAAGGGGCTATGTAAGGAGACCATAATCCTTTGTTATAAATAAAATTGTGTTTTCTTCTTATGGTGAAGTTTGGGAGTTTTCAAATGTTATAATGAATATAGGATGTATTTTATTGATGTATTTTGAAAAAAAATATATTTTAAAATATTTATGTAAACCTTAAATAATTAATGATGTGTA
Organism: Viscum album; assembly: GCA_963277665.1. Classification (NCBI taxonomy): domain Eukaryota; kingdom Viridiplantae; phylum Streptophyta; class Magnoliopsida; order Santalales; family Viscaceae; genus Viscum; species Viscum album. The sequence goes on along the minus strand of OY728123.1, from coordinate 1,939,133,504 downwards.
ATGATTTTCAAAAAATGGTCTTCTACAAATGTGTTTAGTAAGAAATTTAGAGTCTAATAAGACCAAATTAATTTTTGATGAATTGTAAATTATGAATAGTGATTTTATGCTTAGGATTAATAATTTGACCAAATGGATTAGTAATCTCACTTAAAGAAAGTATTAATATAATTTAGGCACCTTGATTAAGTAGTGTGATTCAATAAAATAGGTAAATAACTGTTTCATTAATTATTAGTCAAGTATTAGTTTTTTCAGGTGAAAAGTGTTTTGTAATTAAAAATTAAATTAAAAATATTTAGAAAATTATTTTTATAAAATGGGCTTTATTTTTGAACTCAGAGCATTGATATTATATTAAGGTAATTTTTGGGGATTTTTCTGAAAATATGAATTTTCAGTGAGTATTGTTTTTATTTAAAAATTAAATTAAAAATATTTAGAAAATTATTTTTATAAAATGGATTTCATTTTTAAAATCAGAGCATCGATATTTGGTTAAGGTGAAATTTTGGGATTTTTCTGAGAAAGTTGAATTTTCGATGAATAGTGAAAATACGGTTCTTAAGTTACAGATGTTTAATGACATCATAACTGAATCATGATGATGTGATGAGATATATTAAGGGATGGCCGACTAAAGGGAATGAAATATTGTATGAGGGGTCCCATGTGGCTAAAACCATGGGCAAATACCATGGGCAAGCCCATGGTTTTTCCAAAACCACCAATGAGGTGTCCCTTGGCCATTAATGCCTTGTCCCCTCACTTTCCCTATAAATACCCACCCTTTACTCCTTTAGTTTTCACTCCCAACTCTCCCCCAAAGAATATCTGGTCTCATTACCTCCAAAAGATTCCTCTTATGGTTCCCCCAAGCCCTCAAGGTCCCAACCTTCAAGTTTTAAGAGTTACGTTTTAATGTAAGGGATCCTACCACTCTCTTTCTTTCCAAGTACTCCCTTTTATGTCATTTCTTGTATGCTCCATGTTCTTATATTGGGGATGTTCTTTTATATTCATCCTACTGTAATTTTCATATTCATATAATGAGATACCCCCTCTTTCTCTCATCAATTCATTTTAAGAATGTTTAAGTGGCGCCATTAGGCTACCGAATTTTTAAGAGATTCTTTCACCCTTCTCATTTCAAGTTCTATTTTCATGTAAATTCTTTAAAGTTCCTTTTTATTATGTTGGGGTATGATCTCGATATCTATCATACTGATATTTTATGTTCATATTATGAGAGAATCTATTTGATCTCGTCAATTCATTTTTTTTTGAAGTTTAAGTGGCGCTGTTAGGCTGCCGAATTTTTAAGAGATTCTTTCACCCTTCTCATTTTCAAGTTCTATTTTCATGTCAAGTATTTCAAGTTCCTTTTTATTATGTTTGGGTATGATCTCTATATCTATAATACTGATCTTTTATGTTCATATGATGATATACCCTATTTTATCTCGTCAATTCATTTTTTTGAAGTTTAAGTGGCGCCGTTAGGTTGCCAAATTTTTAAGAGATTCTTTCACCCTTCTCATTTTCAAGTTCTATTTTCTTGTCGAGTCTTTAAAGTTCCTTTTTATTATGTTTGGGTATGATCTCTATATCTATCATACTGATCTTTTATGTTCATATGATGAGATACCCTATTTGATCTCATCAATCCATTTTTTTGAAGTTTAAGTGACGTCGTTAGGCTGCCGAATTTTCATAAGAGAAATCTTATTTTTATCTTCCTTTAATATTCTTCATTTCATATGGTATATCTTTCAAATTTCATTAACATGTTCTTAAATCCTTTATAATCTGTCCCCCTACTGTTTTATGGATCATTTATGAGTGGGTGACTCATGTCCCCTCTCATTTCAATGTTTTCTAAACCCCATAACATAACCGTTATGCTGCAGAATTTTTGTCTCAAAATGTCTCTCAATTTTTCTCAAATTCTTTTATTTTATTAAGTGAATACTAAAAGATATTTCTTCTACTGGGGTATTCACATATATATCAAAATTTTCTATTTTAAATTCTGGGATTTACATACATAAAACCCGCTTTCCTTTTTCTGTGGGTTTAAAGTGACATAAAGATCAAGTCTTTAAAGCAGTTTTTAAAATGTGATGACTATGAAATGAAACCCATTTCTTTTATGATATATGGGTTGTTTATGAAATTATTGATGATTATATATGTGGCTCACATGATAATAAAGGCAAATTTAATGGTGCACCCTGATAGCGCTCCAATGCATTGGGTAATGATGTAACCACTAGAGATTACAATTTTAACGATACCTTGGTGAATAACCTTGGTTATTTTCAAATGAAACCTTGGGGATGGACCTTGGTGATATGTTCACGATTGTCTAAGTTAAATATTGTAGCCACATCTTCAAGTTATGAAATATGTTATTTTTATTATGATATAACTCATAATTTCTTTCTCATGCCTTAAAGTTATTTTTCATGACTTTATTGATGTATCTCAAGTTCCCATGTTAAATGTTTCCCTTGATTCCCTTACTCGGCCTTCTGCTCACCCTTTCTTTTGATGTATGTCCCCAGGTTATGAGATGCAGTAATGAACCTAGGATTAACATAAGGAGAATCCTTTCAAGTGTTTAAGAATAATATTTTATGTTTTGAGTTCCTGGTTTCCAAGACACTAAACCTTAAAGATCCTTGGTTTTGTATAATGTAAATGAAAGTTTATGTGATAAAAATGTGGGATGCTATAGTTGGTATCAAAGGATGGTTTAGTTATTTGTGGAAATTATTATATGAAAAATTTAGGAATAACCCTATAGAAAAGTTTAAATATAGGAAATCTTCCTAGTATTTTGGTGAGTATTGAGTAAGTGGTTTATCAAGAAAATACATCACTGTCTGGATACAAGCAGGTAGAGGTGGCTTTGGCACAGATGTACATAGGGGTAAAACCTGAAAACACTGCTTTGAGCTAGACTTGAATGGGAACTGGTACATGAAAACGGGCCTTGCTGCACTCTTGGTTATGACACTCCCGAGGGATATGCTTTGGTAAATTCATAAGCTTAGTATGAACCATTATTAAAGGAACAAAAATAAAATAAAATAAAGATTCACATAAGAATATATGATCATGGATAACCTAGATTGGAACCTAGGGGATCACAAGTTAGGGTATACTTTTCTTATACAAGTTTATCCTTGTATTCTTTAAGTTTCCTTTTCATGATTATTGGATAAGTATTTAAGCCCCCTAATTATACTTTCTTTTCTTAGTTAATGGCAGGAAATGGAAAAACATGTCCCAACAACCAATGTTATAGGAAATGTGACGATTACCCTATTAATGTGATAGAGATGAGGAGAGATCAAGTTGAACATATTGTGATTATGCCAAACCAGCTATCAAAAATCACAATTAATAATTGGTACCTAGTTGAATGCCCAAATTCATTAAGGAAGAAGAAGATGAAGTCTCAAGGGTGTTCATATGATAAAGTTGATAAGGGAAAGAAGACCCAATTTCCTTTATGAAAAAAGTGTGGAAAGAGGCACCAAGGGGAATGTCACAAAGGAACCGGGAGGTGTTTTAGTGTGGGGTGTTTTAGAGATAAGGTTCTATCTAATCTACCTTATAATTTTCAATGTCGTAAATGTGGAGAAGTTAGACATTATCCAAGGCAATGCTCTCTTGGAAGGGATGAGAAGCATGATGAGCATCAACAATATTCAAGGACAAGGGAAAAATGCAAGTCCTATGTTGAGATGGATCATGATGACTAAAGTACATGTAAATTCTTTTCAATAATTGTCTATGTCATGTTGTTTTTTTAGTTCATGCCCTATGAGCATATCTTTAATGTTTTCTAAGAACATCGAGTCACTACCTAAGATGGTTTTGTATCACTAAGGAAAACATCTATTGTTATGTACCACATGTTGATGTTGTGAAGCTGTTCTTCTTGAAAAAAAGGATGACTAGGGGATTAAAAGATGATTATTATTTTGGAACACGTTCACTATTTTGGGAACCCAATATGACCAAGGTAAATAGATTACTACGATATTTTCTTTGAGGAATAAAGGTTGACTTATATTTTGAAGAATCGACGAATTTAAGGTGAACTTATGGTAATATAGGTTACTTATGGAAATGATTAACCTATCTTGGGGAAAATATGTTTAGGTTAGCTACTTTTGTTATAAGATGTTAGGAGTGGTTGATGTTGTTTGAAGATGAAAGATGAAGTTTATTTTGGAAGACTATGTTATCAAATCCTTCTTGTATTTGGGTTTCAATCTTAGTTTTGTTTATTTTGAGGAATTTTAAGCACAGTTATTTATGGAATGGTCTATGATGAACTTTGGGTAGTACCGTGGAATTTTGAAGATTTAAAAGTAGTTTCCCTTCCTATGGGGTTATTTATTTTGGAAGAGTTGTTTTATCTCACCGTTTCTATTTTTGAGATAATGTTTAAAGATAGAAGAAATAGATAGTTAATCTTTTGTGGATTATGTGATTCTCTAGAAGATTATTCTTGTGCTTTTGATGAGACCAAGTGGTTTTTTAATGCTCATCATTTGGAGAAAAGATTAGTTTTGGTAGAAACTTATTAAGGGATGAAACTCTACTTGAAGGTAAATATATTTCCTTATGTTTTTATTCTATGTAGTAAATGAATTTCTCAAAACTATGAAAAGGAACGTAAAACAAAAACACTTTCTGTTAACGTTTCCTACTAGGAAATCAAATACCGTTTAACCCATCATAAGTTTGTGATTTTATTATTTTTAACTTTCTCCTAATCATGTTTTCTATCACTCTCCCTCAAAATGTGACCCTTTGTTTTGTATTCCATGTCCATGTTTTCCTACATGGAATCCAATTATGGGTTAACTCGAGTGGCCTTTGAACTTCCTTTTCTTTATTTTAAAGTAATAGTGTTACTGACTCTTTTTCCAATGTGGGACTTTAAATGAAATTTCCAAGCCCAATTTTAAAAATTACGAGGACGCAATTTCTTAAGGGGGGAAGAATGTAACGACCCAAAATTTTGAATAAATCTTGTTTCCTAATTTTGTGTGTTATTTTATTTTTCATACTCAACAAAACTTTTCCATTTGATAACATGAGTATAATTAAAATGAGACTGTTGGGTTTTGACTATTATATGACCGTTAGTCAGTATGACCGTTGGAAACTGAATGTTGCCACTATTGTCTCTAAATACAAGTGATCTTGGTTAATTAATATAGAAAGAAGATTCTACGGCCTCATCCAGTAGTCTTGGACCGATCGAAGCCCATCTAACAGAACTTGGGAAGGAGGTAGCACCACTGGGCTTTGCTCTGGACCAAACCCAAGCTGAACTTCATCGTGTGAAGCTAGAACGGAATCTTCTTTGCGATAAGTTCAAAATGATAGAAATTACTACTCGTGCGATGTTGTCCGAGCCGCCCTCAGATTTTCTCACCTTAGCACACCTTACACTTAGGTCCTACACTGGGGTTATAAGGGGCTATGTAGGGAGACCATAATCCTTTGTTATAAATAAAATTGTTTTTTCTTCTTATGGTGAAGTTTGAGAGTTTTCAAATGTTAGAATGAATATAGGATGTATTTTATTGATGTATTTTGAAAAAAGGATATTTTAAAATATTTATGTATGTAACACCCCAAGATTTCATAGTGTGTTATTTCTTCAAAATAATTCAATAACTTGCACTACACACAACACTGAGTTCAATCACACCATGAATTACAAAAAAAAATCCATTCAAAAGAGGTTATGAATAGTATTATCTAAATTTTAAACTTTATATAATCCTTATAATTTTAGAATCCATATTATGAGTTTCTTAGATATAATGCAAGAACAAATTCATTTTCAGTATTGCACTTTTATCAACTTTTAATAGTGAACCCTTTTTTTAAATACAATATTTTAAACTTTTTGACTAAATGGGGACATCAAAAAATTTAAAATGAAACATCCCAAGCTTCCACGGTACACTTTCCTTTGAATAATACAGTAGCGTGTGTTGTACGCAACTTCGAGTTTTAACACACACCACAACCGATCAAACTAGCCGTTATGAATAGTAATACCTAATTTTTGAAATTATATATATTTTATATTTCAAAATTGACTTCATTTTTGGATTCGTAGTGTCGAATTTACCCTAAGGTGAAATTTTGGTACTTTTCGGATAACTTTCATATTTTGATGAATAGTGAAAATTACTAAATTTTAATTAAAAACAACTTTTTTAATCAAAATAATTAATAGTGATAAATTATGAATTTGAGTGGTTTTAAAGTATATTTAGAATATATTTTTTCCATTTAATATAATGTTGGTCATTGGACATAATTTTACAATTAAACCGAACTTAAACAAGTGTCAATCTTTTGATAGTTATTATCCCTTAAAAACACGCTTTTTGTTTTGACAGCGGGAATTAATTTTAAATTAATTTCTGCCACTTCTGTGTTTTGAATTTAGGAAAATGGATTCCATATTTGGAATCAGGATGTTCAAATTGTGTAAATAGGTAACTTTTATTTTTAGACATTTTGAATAATTACTGCGGTAAATATTTTATTTACCATGGTTAAGGGTAAATCCGGTAAATAAGGGTTAAAAATAATATTATAATAATACTAAATTACCCTAAAACGTGTCTTAACCCTATTGGTTGATACATGGTCGACCATGGGCATATTTGGGTCGATTTTGGGACCCCATGGATACACTTGTAAGTGATAATGACACTTTATTTTAATTAAGTTAAAATGAATACAAAAATGACAGAAGCATATATCTTTTAGAAAAACAATTGTTACATAGGGTTATATATGTTGGATTTTAGATTATAAATATTAATTAGAAATATAAAAAGATTTCCTACATAATGATATTTTATTTATAATTTTTAGACATTAAATAATTTTTTTTTATGACACAATGATGATGCAGTAATTACTATAATAGTGAAAAATTAAAATAATTGATATTATAAATACCCAAATAAATATAATATGAAACTTTTAATGAATTAAAGTAATTTTCTAGGATAATATGATATATTAGTATTGAGTTAATTTACTTTGTTCTAAGTAATCAATCTGTTATGAGTTTCACAAAAATCAACTATTGAATAGTGTCAAAATTGACATAAAAGAGTTCTTAAAACAAATATTATATTATTAATTGATATTAAATTCCTAAAAATATAAGGTTCGGCCAAGAGAATTATATCATGATAGGTTCATCATTAATGGACCACTTGGGGGTCTCTTGGATGTATGTAGTAAGTTTATTAACCATATTATATAAAAATACAAAGAGACATTGTAAAAGTGAAACTAATTAACTTAGAGATAATACTTAAAGATAAGGTTAATATAAGTACCCAAACCTGTATAAATTCTATTGGTTGAGTGGTTTTCTACCTATCCCCACCTTAACCTTTTAATGATCAACTTTTGAGCCATTAGAAACCGAAAATGAATTTATTATAAATTAATATTTCTAGCTTTTCCAAAGGTGCCCCTCACCCCTCTTATAAAAGGTCACTCCTCCTTCTCATTTCTTCACACCTTCAAAGCCTTTTGGTTCGGCCACACTCTTCCCAAATACTCTCCCAACATCCCTCACTACAACCTAGAGGCCTTAGTTTTATCAGAAAGCCAACCTAAGGATCCCTTTTGATCAAATCAAAAGGAAGAACCCGAAGAAGAGGTAATGTTTTCACCACCCCTTTTCAAGTTCCTTTCTTCTTCCACTTCTTCTTTCTTTGTTCTTACCATTCTAAAATAATAACTCCATTATCTCACATATACTGTGATGTTATTATAAATATGCTACAACCATATTCAGTATTCTATCCACCCTTTGAATAACATGTCACCATACGTGCGTACGTACGGCTTACCGTCTCCACGTCGTGGTGTAATTGTTATTCAATATATTATTATTTGGATGGGTATAATAATGATGTGTAACTCATGTAAATAATAAATATAACATGTTAATTATTCTGTATATATGATATACCATCCATTTATATATTATTTTAATATCAAAAGAATGATATTGTCGCTCGTGCGTACGTACGGACTGCCGTCTCCACGAACGCGATGAGATTCATTCTCCATCGTATCCATTCAAGTATAATTATCATTTGATGATTTGAAAAATGATGTTTAAGGACTTTATATCATTCTGGATATGAATAATATACAACCTATCCTTTGCAAACATGGCTTACATAACAAAACATATAAAATAAAACAAGTAAGTTAACACCCGAAACAATGATAATACTAAGATATTATTATCAAATCAATATTAAAAGATCATATATGATATCATATTAATATATATGATTCTTGAATAATTTAATAACAATTATTTCACCATTATACAGGAGGTTAACCTACCCCAACCAAGGAAAAGTACAAGGTAAGGGGTTTTCATCTCACCCCTTATTCCCGTGAGATTCATGCCATATTGCCACCATTACCTTATGTGTAGTGTATGTACTACCCATAATTATATTCTTTGTGTAATACACTTTAATTTATGTGTATTTACATATTCATTGTATGATACCTCTTTCATGGGTTTCATGTTTTGTAAGATACCAAATTGGTAAGGGTTATTTCACAATCTCTTCATTATCCGAGGTTGTTTATACATAATAATCTACTGAGATCTCTTTATCATCCACATCCATGTTTCTTAATAATGTATTTCACAACATTTTTACTATTTACAAGAATATGGGTTAAAGTCATTTATACCCTTATGTGTTTCGAAAGGAATCTTTCCGTTGTTTTCCAAACAAGGCACTTTTAACCTTTTCGACAAATTTAAGGTAAGAATGTTTTTTTTAACTTATACGGCGGGTGCGGCTATTTACCGCCATTATAAAATCGTCAAAGCTTCCCTTAAAAGCTTATAAGAATATTTTCAAATTGAATGTATTATTTATAATTATGTTACTTTTAAAATGATTTAAAAAAAGAGATATTTTCTCTAAAATAGTTTTGATTTCATCTATGTCAACATTCTTGGATGGCTTTTAAGATTATTTGAAGTTGATTTATTATGATACAAAACATCCAAATTTTATTGAAGGTTTTGTGCTATTTTTGACTGTGGATAAGTTATTCTTATGTCACTCATGGATTTTATTTAGAGTATTCACATTTCATAAGTTATTTGTAATCCGGATATTTATGTTATATTTCAACCTTTCATTCAGATGAATGTGTTAGACAAGTATGTTCCGGGTTGGGGACCGGTAAAAGTAAGCCCTCCGGTTTGGTCTCCGGTTATTAGAGGAACTCCGGTTTGGTCTCCGGTTATTAGAGGCACTCCAGGTTGGTTTCCGGTTATTAGAGGCACTCCGGGTTGGTGTCCGGTTATTAGAGGCACTCCGGGTTGGGTTCCGGTTACAGTTAGCCCCAAGGTCTTGGGACGAGGCCTTGACAAAGAAATTAAAGTTCAGCATTATGCATTCCAACATTATGAAAGTGGTTATTGATTTTGAATGTGATTATTCGATTAGTAGAATAACCATGTGAATAAGTAAATGGAATTATCTCATTTTATTTATGCCATACTATGTTAAAAGTTCAAGTTTAAAAGGCTTTTGTTTTAGTTATACATTGCCTTAAATGTTTATTCTTATTTATGAAAGTTTCCGCTATATTGTTATCCTTACTGGGCATTTGAGCTCACCCCTTTTCTATGTTTTATTTTTCCCAGGAAGTGAAGAAGTAAATTATGAATGACCTGCAGGGATATTATGTGGGGATATGAGTGTGGATTATAGAGACAATATGTTGTTGTAGTAGTTTTTCATTTTATGATGTAATGTAAAACTTATGAATATATCTAGTGTTTCCAAGGCTACTAAACCAATCGGTCTTTCGAGATTTGATCTTTCTTGTGATCATGCCAATGTTATGTAATAATGCACCGACTCTGGGTAACTAGGGTCGGGGCGTTACAGTTGGTATCAGAGGATTAGTATAGAAGAACTTCCTAGAATTTTGGTATTGTAGAGATTTTGTGAGTTTTCCGAGCAATACATCCCTTTCTGGATACGAGCAGGTAGAGGCGGCTCTGGCACAGATGTACCTAGGGGTAAAACCCGAAAACACCGCTTTGAGCTAGACTCGAATGGGAACTGGTGCACGACAACGGGCCTTGCTGCACTCTTGGTTACGACACTCCCGGGGGATATGCTTAGGATAATTCTCATTTTCTTTACAAACAATTATGAAGGGTTTATGAGTATATACATCCTCAAAGGAGACATTTTTATGATTATGGATTATATCCATAAATAGTTCAATTTATGTTAAGTGTTTTATAAGTATGGGATTATGTATTTTGATTCATAAACTGATCTAGTGTATTCCATTGTTTAGAAATGGCGCCCAGTAGAAGGAATGAGAACTCCAGAAATGCACATGATCCAAAGAGAAGGAAGGATCATATCTTTCATGGTCTTAAGCTATATTTTATAAGAGAAATAGTCTCCCATGTATTATCATCATATAAAGAAATAATATCATGTGTTGATAAGATAAGTAAAGAGTTTACTGAGTCTTATGGATTTGAAGGGAAGCAAGAGAAGAAAAGGATGGAAGAGAGAAAGATGGATAAAGGGAAGAGGGAAAAGAATAATTTTCCCATATGTGGTAACTGTGGAAAGAAACACCCTGGAACTTGCCTGAAAGGAATGGGAGTTTGTTATAAGTGTGGAGGAAAAGGGCACAAAGTACATGACTGCAAGGGTAAGAAAATGGTTTTAAATGTACAATGCTTCATTTGCAAGGAGTTTGGACACTACGTGAACCTATGTCCCAGTCATCAGACTATTCCGCAAATGATGTTATTGGATAATAATCAAGTTATGATACTACCACAGATGAAGAGGAATGATTAGAGTTCTTATGTTGATTATGTCAATTGAGTGTTGTATCAACAATGTACTTGTTATAATAATTATGGAGTATATAAGGATTGTACTGCAGTACTATTTCATTAAGGACTTGAGATTGTGTGGAACAAAGAAAAGTGACTCAATAGAAGGTTAAATTTTTGGAAAATATATGGTTGAGAGAAAGATAAACCATAATATGGTTCTGATACCGAGGTAGTGATTTTAGAATAATACATGATTGATTTGGATAAATTATATTGGATATTCTTGACTACCTTGAAGCTGATTAATGATTTGTCTATTCCATCATTGTTGGGGTTTAAAACATTTTTGGATTGATGAAGTATATCCAGCATTCTATATGGAATAAGGGAGCATGAATGTAATCAATAAAGATTATGGTAAATCAGGATGTTTCAGTGTATTAAAAGAAATACATGATGAAGGTATTCATATGCTATTACGGGGTAAAAAAGATCTACATTATGTTTACCTTCCTTATAAATGTTGGACTGTGAGTTTGGACAGAAGTATTTTGGATAGTTCTAGTTTGGATTATTTTGGATTGCCATAAAAGGACAACCCGGAGGTCGGGCGGCAACCCGTCGCGTCCGGCAAGGCTGCGAGACTTGAACCCGCAACCGAAGGGCGACAAGGGTGTATCACCTACCACTAGCCCACGAGATGTCCTGGATTAAATAATGTAGTTTTTTTTAAAAGATCTGGTAGATGAATTATAAATTCATTTATTTTGGAACCCTGTACGAATAGTATAAATAGAAAAAAAAATTACATTCTATTATCTTTTAGAGTGAAAGATGAGTTTGTGGTAGAAATTTATTAATGGATAAAACTCTAATTATAAAGTAAGTATATCTCCTTATGATCTTAGCCAATCTCATAAATAAATTCCTCAACATTAATAAAAGGAACTTAGAACAAAAATGTTGTCCTAGATGGTACCTTAAATCATCACTAATTTATGGCTTTGGGATTGTTGGCCTTTTCATAGCCATGTTCTCTACCACTCTCCATTAGATAATTGATGGTTAGATTTTTCTTCCATATCCATATTTTCTTACATGGAACCCTAGTATGTGTTATTTTCGGTAATATTCATACTTTCGACTCTTTATTTTAAATAGAGACCTCATTAATTCGTTTTTCGATGTGGTATTTCAACTAAGATATTTTGAAACGTCAAAAATGTGTTATCCTAATACCCTATGTTTTGTTGAACCGATGGTATTTCAAATCATCATAGATTGATGAATTTAAGGACCTCAATTTTATAATTGTTTGTGATTGATGACCTCAATCACTACCTATAAATATTTACGTTTTTCCTCCAATTATATATCTCTAATTTCCACCAATGCTCTCCTAATCGAGATCATAATTTGGTGGTGACCCTTTCATTTCTCTTTTCCTCATATTAAGACTAAATTTTAGTAACCCAATTTCCGATGTGGGTTTTCCCACAAATATATTTTCTATTTTCAACCTTTTATTTTTGAAGAACAATTTCAAATTGCGAGGACGCAATTTATTAAAGGAGGGGAGAATGTAACACCCCAAGATTTCATAGTGTGTTATTTCTTCAAAATAATTCAATAACTTGCACTACACGCAACACTGAGTTCAATCACACCATGACTTACAAAAAAAAGCCATTCAAAAGAGGTTATGAATAGTATTATCTAAATTTTAAACTTTATATAATCCTTATAATTTTAGAATCCATATTATGAGTTTCTTAGATATAATGCAAGAACAAATTCATTTTCAGTATTGCACTTTTATCAACTTTTAATAGTGAACCCTTTTTTTAAATACAATATTTTAAACTTTTTGACTAAATGGGGACATCAAAAAATTTAAAATGAAACATCCCAAGATTCCACAGTATGCTTTCCTTTGAATAATACAGTAGCGTGTGTTGTACGCAACTTCGAGTTTTAACACACACCACAACCGATCAAACTAGCCGTTATGAATAGTAATACCTACTTTTTGAAATTATATATATTTTATATTTCAAAATTGACTTCATTTTTGGACTCGTAGTGTCGAATTTACCCTAAGGTGAAATTTTGGTACTTTTAGGATAACTTTCATATTTTGATGAATAGTGAAAATTACTAAATTTTAATTAAAAACAACTTTTTTAATCAAAATAATTAATAGTGATAAATTATGAATTTGAGTGGTTTTAAAGTATATTTAGAATATATTCTTACCATTTAATATAACGTTGGTCATTGGAAATAATTTTACAATTAAACCTAACATAAACAAGTGTCAATCTTTTGATAGTTATTATCCCTTAAAAACATGCTTTTTGTTTTGACAGCGGGAATTAATTTTAAATTAATTTCTGCCACTTCTGTGTTTTGAATTTAGGAAAATGGATTCCATATTTGGAATCAGGATGTTCAAATTGTGTAAATAGGTAACTTTTATTTTTAGACATTTTGAATAATTACTGCGGTAAATATTTTATTTACCATGGTTAAGGGTAAATCCAGTAAATAAGGGTTAAAAAATAATATTATAATAATACTAAATTACCCTAAAACGTGTCTTAACCCTATTGGTTGATACATGGTCGACCATGGGAATCTTTGGGTAGATTTTGGGACCCCATGGATCCACTTGTAAGTGATAATGACACTTTATTTTAATTAAGTTAAAATGAATACAAAAATGACACAATCATATATCTTTTAGAAAAACAATTGTTACATAGGGTTATATATGTTGGATTTTAGATTATAAATATTCATTAGAAAGGTACAAAGATTTAATACATAATGATATTTTATTTATAATTTTTAGACATTAAATAATTTATTTTATTTATGACACAATGATGATGCAGTAATTACTATAATAGTGAAAAATTAAAATAATTGATATTATAAATACCCAAATAAATATAATATGAAACTTTTAATGAATTAAAGTAATTTTCTAGGATAATATGATATATTAGTATTGATTTAATTGACTTTTTTCGAAGTAATCAATCTGTTATCAGTTTCACAAAAATCAACTATTGAATAGTGTCAAAATTGACATAAAAGAGTTCTTAAAACAAATATTATATTATTAATTGATATTAAATTCCTAAAAATCTAAGGTTCGGCCAAGAGACTTATATCATGATATTTTCATCATTAATGGAACACTTGGGGGTCTCTTGGATGTATTTAGTAAGTTTATTAACCATATTATATAAAAATACAAAGAGACATTGTAAAAGTGAAACTAATTAACTTAGAGTTAATACTTAAAGATAAGGTTAATATAAGTACCCAAACCTGTCTAAATTCTATTGGTTGAGTGGTTTTAGACCTATACCCACCTTAACCTTTTAATAATTAACTTTTGAGCCATTAGAAACCGAATATGAATTTATTATAAATTAATATTTCTAGCTTTTCCAAAGGTGCCCCTCACCCCTCTTATAAAAGGGCACTCCTCCTTCTCATTTCTTCACACCTTAAAAGCCTTTTGGTTCGGCCAAAATCTACCAAAATACTCTCCCAACATCCCTCAATACAACCTAGAGGCCTTAGTTTGATCAGAAAGCCAACCTAAGGAGCCCTTTTGATCAAATCAAAAGGAAGAACCCGAAGAAGAGGTAATGTTTTCACCACCCCTTTTCAAGTTCCTTTCTTCTTCCACTTCTTATTTCTTTGTTCTTACCATTCTAAAATAATAACTCCAGTATCTCACATATACTGTGATGTTATTATAAATATGGTACAACCATATTCAGTATTCTATCAACCCTTTGAATAACATGTCACCATACGTGCGTACGTACGGCTTACCGTCTCCACGTCGTGGTGTAATTGTTATTCAATATATTATTATTTGGATGGGTATAATAATGATGTGTAACTCATGTAAATAATAAATATAACATGTTAATGATTCTGTATATATGATATACCAATCCATTTATATATTATTTTAATATCAAAAGAATGATATTGTCGCTCGTGCGTACGTACGGACTACCGTCTCCACGAACGCGATGAGATTCATTCTCCATCGTATCCATTCAAGTATAATTATCATTTGATGATTTGAAAAATTATGTTTAAGGACTTGATATCATTCTGGATATGAATAATATACAACCTATCCTTTACAAACATGGCTTACATAACAAAACATATAAAAGAAAACAAGTAAGTTAACACCCGAAACAATGATAATACTAAGATATTATTATCAAATCAATATTAAAAGATCATATATGATATTATATTAATATATATGATTCTTGAATAATTTAATAACAATTATTTCACCATTATACAGGAGTTTAACCTACCCCAACCAAGGAAAAGTACAAGGTAATGGGTTTTCATCTCACTCCTTATTCCCGTGAGATTCATGCCATATTGCCACCATTACCTTATGTGTGGTGTATGTACTACCCATAATTATATTCTTTGTGTAATACACTTTAATTTATGTGTATTTAAATATTCATTGTATGATACCTCTTTCATGGGTTGCATGTTTCGTAAGATATCAAATTGGTAAGGGTTATTTCACAATCTCTTCATTATCCGAGGTTGTTTATACGTAATAATCTACTGGGATCTCTTTATCATCCACATCCATGTTTCTTAATAATGTATTTCACAACATTTTTACTATTTACAAGAATATGGGTTAAAGTCATTTATACCCTTATGTGTTTTGAAAGGAATCTTTCCGTCGTTTTCCAAACAAGGCACTTTTAACCTTTTCGACAAATTTAAGGTAAGAATGTTTTTTTAACTTATACGGTGGGTGCGGCTATTTACCGCCGTTATAAAATCGTCAAAGCTTCCCTTAAAATCTTATAAGAATATTTTCAAATTGAATGCATTATTTATAATTATGTTACTTTTAAAATGATTTAAAAAAAGAGATATTTCTCTAAAATAGTTTTGATTTCATCTATGTCAACATTCTTGGATGGATTTTAAGATTATTTGAAGTTGATTTATTATGATACAAAACATCCAAATTTTATTGAAGGTTTTGTGCTAATTTGACTGTGGATAAGTTATTCTTATGTCACTCATGGATTTTGTTTAGAGTATTGGCATTTCGTAAGTTATTTGTAATCCGGATATTTATGTTACATTTCAACCTTTCATTCAGATGACTGTGTTAGACAAGTATGTTCCGGGTTGGGGACCGGTAAAAGTAAGCCCTCCGGTTTGGTCTCCGGTTATTAGAGGAACTCCGGTTTGGTCTCCGGTTATTAGAGGCACTCCAGGTTGGTGTCCGGTTATTAGAGGCACTCCGGGTTGGTGTCCGATTATTAGAGGCACTTCGGGTTGGGTTCCGGTTACAGTTAGCCCCATGGTCTTGGGACTTGGCCTTGACAAAGAAATTAAAGTTCAGCATTATGCATTCCAACATTATGAAAGTGGTTATTGATTTTGCATGTGATTATTCGATTAGTAGAATAACCATGTGAATAAGTAAATGGCATTATCTCATTTTATTTATGCCATACTATGTTAAAAGTTCAAGTTTAAAAGGCTTTTGTTTTAGTTATACATTGCCTTAAATGTTTATTCTTATTTATGAAAGTTTCCGCTATATTGTTATCCTTACTGGGCATTTGAGCTCACCCCTTTTCTATGTTTTATTTTTCCCAGGAAGTGAAGAAGTAAATTATGAATGACCTGCAGGGATATTATGTGGGGATATGAGTGTGGATTATGGAGACAATATGTTGTTGTAGTATTTTTTCATTTTATGATGTAATGTAAAACTTATGAATATATCTAGTGTTTCCAAGGCTACTAAACCAATTGGTCTTTCGAGAATTGACCTTTCTTGTGATCATGCCAATGTTATGTAATAATGCACCGACTCTGGGTAACTAGGGTCGGGGCGTTACAATGTAAACCTTAAATAATTAATTATGTGTAATGATTTTCAAAAAATGGTGTTATGCAAATGTGTTCAGTAAGAAATTTAGAGTCTAATAAGACCAACTTAATTTTTGACGAATAGTAAATTATGAATAGTGATTTTATGCTTAGGATTAATAATGTGACCAAATGGATTAGTAATCTCACTTAAAGAAAGTATTAATATAATTTAGGCACCTTGATTAAGTAGTGTGATTCAATAAAATAGGTAAATAACTGTTTCATTAATTATTAGTCAAGTATTAGTTTTTTTGGGTGAATATTGTTTTTTAATTAAAAATTAAATTAAAAATATTTAGAAAATTATTTTTATAAAATGGAATTTATTTTTGAACTCAGAGAATCGATATTATTTTAAGGTATTTTTTTGGGATTTTTCTGAAAAAATGAATTTTCGGTGAATAGTGTTTTTATTTAAAAATTAAATTAAAAATATTTAGAAAAATATTTTTATAAAATGGAGTTTATTTTTGAAATCATAGCATCGATATTTGGTTAAAGTGAAATTTTGGTATTTTTCTGAGAAAGTTGAATTTTCGATGAATAGTGAAAATACGGTTCTTAAGTTAGTGGTGTTTAATGACATCATAACTGCATCATGATGATGTGATGAGATATTTTAAGGTATGACCGACTAAAAGGGATGAATTATTGTATTAGGGGTCCCATGTGGCTAAAACCATGGGAAAATACCATGGGAAAGCCCATGGTTTTTCCAAAACCACCAATGAGGTGTCCCTTGGCCATTAATGCCTTGTCCCCTCACTTTCCCTATAAATACCCACCCTTTAATCCTTTAGTTTTCACTAACAACTCTCCCCCAATGAAGCTATGGTCTCATTACCTCCAAAATAGTCCTCCCATGGTGCCCCCAAGCCCTCAAGGTCCCAACCTTCTAGTTTTAAGAGTTACGTTTTAAGGTAAGGGATCCTACCACTTTCTTTCTTTCCAAGTACTCCCTTTTATGTCATTTCTTGTATGCTCCATGTTGTTATGTTGGGGATTGATTAGCCACTAAATGAGGCTAATATTAATTGTTAATATATATAATATTAATGTGCTTTATTATTAATAAATACTATTTTAGTTCATTTTACACTTTAAACATCATTTCACATTATGATTGTAATTCCTTCTTAAAATGCACTATTATGTGGTATATTTTTTAACATCATTTAAAGTACCCAGTGATTCATCTTATTATAAGGAATGTAAATATCCATATTTTAATTTGATATTTTGGTAAATTGATCTAAACTTCAATATGAACATGTTTCATTCAGGGATCAATGGAGGATTCATAAAGGATGATGGAGATATTTTGTGATGAAAGGAAACAATTCTGGAGAAGTCACATTGGACACCATCCCACAGATTCGAATGTGGGGCCCACAATACAGTTCCAATGAATCCAAAATTTCTTGGGATGCTATAATACATGTATAATAACAAATAACTCTTCATATGACAATGCTAATTCGGCCTCCATGGTGGTCATTTAGGCGGCCCAAGTTAGAGATAAAATTATGGGCCAGATTCTGCGGCCCAGAAAAACAGTCCACTAATATAATCATATATCCTAATATACAAATCCAAATGGGCCCAAATTTTACATAAGGTTATAATACATCCTAAAATCTATTTTATTTTTCTATGGACCACTCTAATTCTTCCATATAGAAGGTCTTCCAGGCGAATCTGTTCGGTGGAAGCAAGCTGGATGCCACCTTGGGTCAAGGGTGGAAAATCAACTCTCCCTCAACTTTCCACCCACCTATGGCCTACCAAAATTAATTGAGAAGACTTGTACTATTGGATACTATACCCAAGGGCTCAAAAATTCCTATTTAAGTTAGTGGTGTTGGAGGATTTAAAGATCTTTGATGCTTTGTTCAATTGTAATGTTATGCTGCGATTTTGTTGTCTCATGTTTGTCTTTCACATGTAAGTTGTTCAATTCACTTTAGTTTCTTAATAAAAGTTCTTCTTATCATCTTATTATGTTGTTATTCATATCACTTTGATACCTTTTCCTCAAGGTGTGAATTTATTCACACCAAATCTTGTGAAATTATTCATACAACGGTGGAGTGAACATTTTATTTTTGTTGTTTTCTTTACTTCTCCATTTCCTCCCTCATGAGTCTACTTTCCACTTCCATTGAAACCATGGGATCAATGAAGGGCTAACCCACTTATGGGTTGATCCAAGGCAGTAGAAAGGGGCTGAATTGGATGTTATTTATCACCCCATTAATGTATAATCACTTCTTTAACTGAGATTTTTATTTGATGATTTTTAAACTCCATCATCCTTGTTGAATTTAAGGCCACACACTTCAAGTGCTAATACGAACCTTTACCTTGAAGTTCTCAAAACATTGATCCTTAAAGTGTATAGGTGATTAGTATTAAAGGGTTTAGGAATTAAACCAATAAGTGATGATGTTTTTTTATCTCCTTAAATGAACTCATCTCAAATATAAGGAATTGAAATCATTGAAAAGAAAATACGTCCAATCCACCCCGAGTGATAACCTTGGATCAACTCATTCTTTTAAATTTAATTCACTTAAATATGTTATTTATAATTTAAACCCATATAAAATCAACCCATTTTGGCCACTTCATAGCAAAAAATAGTCCATATAATGTACGTGTCTATAGGTTTCTTCTTAGGTCTCTGAGGATTCGATAACCCAAGCTAAACTACAAGGACCATTCTACCTTCAGCTCTTGGGTAAATTTGAGCGAGAATCAAATTTTGGCACTGTTTCTGAGGACCCAAGTAAGTCATCTAAAAACCCATTCTATTCTCCCCCATTTCTTCTTTTCTCATACAAATTCTCTTATCTTGTCCCTTTCTGTTTTTTTTCTTTTGGCGCATGTCCGCCTACACCCGCGATCAATCGAACCGTCTAGTTAGGGTGGATAGTCCTGGGGTTGGGGAGTCAATTAAAACAAGGTAACTATTTCCATTAGATCCTAATCTTCCTAATACTTCAGAGTCCAAAATTGATCATATTTCAATGGAAGGTCTTCAAAGAAACCAACTCATAAACCCGGGTGGGAACCAAAATGGAAACCCAAATGAGGCAGCCCCAAACTTGGGGAATGCAATTGATCAAACCATGTCACCTCACACATTCCTGGACCAATTCTCCCTCATGCATTAGTCATAACTCTCTAGGAGATACCAACTACATCTTTAAACCCCATGTCCTAAAAAATCTTCCCAAATTCCATGGAATGGAGTCTAAGATGCCCTACTTTCACATTAAGGAGTTCAATGACATTGTAGAAACCATGTGTCCCCCACACCAACTAGAATCAGCTAAGATGAGGCTATTTCCTTTTTCTTTAAAGGATATAGCTAAAAATTGGCTAAACAATTTGAGACCATCATCCATAAAATCTTGGTACCAACTACAAAGAGAATTCTACAAAAAATACTTTCCCCACCACAAAACAATTGCACTTAAAAAGAGTATCCAAATTTTTTTTAAAAAAGAGGGGGAGTTATTATATGAAACATGGGAGAGGTTCAAAGATACTCTAAACATGGTTCCACACCATGGTTTTTCTATACCTGAACAAGTGATAATTTTCTATGAAGGGTTGGGTCCAGGGAATAAACAATTCATTGACATGATATGTAATGGAACCTTTAAAAACAAAGCCCCAAATGATGCTTACGAGTATCTAGAAAGACTTTCTGAACAAAACCAAACATGGGGAACTTCACCTTATTCTAAAAAGCTACAAAGAACTACTAGAATTCATACACATAGATAAGAGGAAAGCCTTAGGGCTAAAATCGCAGCACTCTCTAGGAAGGTTGAAGAGATAGACCTTAGGAAAGTCCATGAAATCCAAACTGTTGACCCTATTTGTACAATTTGTGACAAACATGACCAAAAGACAGACAACTACCCAACCATTCCATCCATCAAGGATGTTATTTTAGGAGGACCCCTATAGGAAGTAAATGCCTTGAACTTTCAAAAGCCTCAATACCAAAACAACTTCAACCCAAGGTATAATGACCACCCAGGCTTCCGCTGGAAAGATAACTAAAAACCTAGCCAACCACAGGGACAAAATCCTTACCCCCATTAGAACTACCAATCCCATAACCAGTTCCAAACCCAACCTATCCAATACCAATAACCACCGGTCCATTTTCAACAAACCATCCCACCTCCAAAATATTCCCCTGGGATAAACCAATCTTCTCAAGCACCAACCCAAACTGTTCCACAAAGACTACTAGAACAACTGCGCAAAAAAATGTATAGGATGAACTCAGAAGTTTATTCCCTAAAACAAGAACTTCAAACCATCAAAATTGGAAAGACACCCATGCCTACTTAGGCGGTTCCATCCTCAACTTCAAGGGGAGAGTCAAGTTGTGCTCAAACAACTCATGAACAACTAAAGGCTGTGACTATTTTAAGAAGTGGGAAATCAATTGAGAAACCTGAACAACTAATTCAGAACCCACATGAAGATTCAAAATTGGATGAGAATTCAAATGAACCACAAGATCAAACTGAGGAAACTGATAACAATGTGAAAGAAACAACTCTTCAACAAACAACCCCACAACCTGCACCATTTCCTCAACGCATGAGGGGGAAACCCAATCCTGAACTGAGTGAAACATTGAGGGAAATCTTCTCACAAGTCAAGATGAACATTCCCATTCTCGATTCCATCCAAACCATACCTGCCTACTCAAAGTACCTTAAGGACTTGTTCACTTTTAAAAAAAAAATTTCACATAAAAACCAAGTCCTTTTGGCTGCTAATGTGAGTACCACCATTAAAGGGACCGTTCATCTTAAGTTGAAAGACCCAGTTTGCCCTTAAATCAATGTTGAACTAGGAGAAAGCAAAGTTGTCAAGGCCTTGTGTGATCTAGGTGCTAGTGTCAATCTCATCCCCTATGTCGTGTACTGCCAGTTAGGCCTAGAATAACTCCAACCCACATCTGTCACACTTCAACTTGCTGATCGTAGAATTAGGGTTCCAAAGGGGATTTTAAAGGACATTCTGGTAAAGGTTGAAAACTTCATCTACCCTTATGACTTCATTGTCCTTGACAACCATCAAAACTTAGGAAATAATGAACAAACCCCAATCATCCTTGGATGTCCTTTTCTTGCAACAATCAACTCTGTTATCCGATTCCGAAATGGGAACATGACCATCACCTTTGGGAACATGAGTCTATACTTGAAAATCTATAATTCAAGCTCACAAATAGGGGATGACAAGGACATTCATGAAGTAAACATGATAGGAAGCATTGATAATGAATCCATAGAACATCAAGGAATATTTGATGAATGTTTAAGTCAGGATGAGATTGATTTCCTTTGTTCACATGAAGGAAGTTTATCTCCTTGGATTGAATCATTTTCAAATTGCTCTTATGATGAAGTCTTAGGTCCAAAAATCAGTGAAACCTTTCAGGAAACCAATTTCATGGAGACCACTCAAACTTCCTTCCCTAAATCTGATCAAGCCAATCTAGTAGCTGAAACTTCTACATGTGGGGAATCAATCCTATCTGAAACTCTAAAAAAAGAAATTGAACTTGATCCAATGTCCCAATATTTTGCTGAAATTCTGAACCAACCTGATCTTGAATTGAAGGAACTTCCTGCTACACTCAAGTATGCTTTCCTAGGGGACAATCAAACACATCCTATTGTCATTTCTTCTTCTCTTGAACCCAATCATAAGAGGATGCTTCTAGATGTCCTTAGGAAACATAAGAAAGCCATTGGTTGGACCCTGTTTGATATTCCTGGGATTATCCCACTTATCGGGACTCATAGGATTGTTTTGGAATCTGATTTAAAGCCATGTCGTCAACCTCAACGGCGACTCAATCATAATCTCATGGAGGTAGTAAAGAAAGAAATTCTGAAATTGTTAAAAGCTGGTATCATATATCCCATAATTGAGAGTGAATGGGTGAGCCCAATCCAAGTGGTTCCAAAAAAGGATGGAATCACAGTGATAACCAATGAGGATGGAGAGATTCTTCCAACAAGGGTGAGTAGTGGATAGAGGGTCTGCATTGACTATAGGAAGCTAAACTCATTCACCAAGAAGGACCATTTCCCCTTACCATTCATTGACCAAGTCCTTGAGAGAGTGACAGGTCATGCCTTTTACTGTTTCTTAGATGGGTACTTAGGGTATAATCAAATTGAGGTCTCCCTAGAGGATCAAGTGAAGACTACATTCACATGTCTATTCAGAACCTTTTCCTTCAAACTATTGCCCTTCGGGTTATGCAATGCCCCTGGAACCTTCCAGCGGTGCATGATGGGAATCTTCTCAGACATGGTAGGGGATTTTCTAGAGGTCTTCATGGATGACTTCTCTGTGTTTGGGGATACATTTGAGGGATGTCTGAGGAATGTAGAGAGAGTCTTGTCAAGATGTGAAGAAAATAATCTGGTCCTAAACTGGGAAAAATTCTATTTCATGGTTAAAGAGGGACTAGTTCTAGGCCATCTGGTCTCTGGTAGGGGGATTGAAGTTGATAAAGCCAAGGTTGACATCATTCGTCACCTTCCATCACCCAAAAATGTCAAGGAAGTGAGGTCTTTCTTAGGACATGCTGGTTTTTATAGAAGATTCATCAAGGACTTTAGTTCAATCTCTCGTCCCCTTTGTGCTCTGCTAGTAAAGGATGCTCCATTTGTTTGGACAGAAAGCTGTGAGGGTTCATGATCAACCCTCAAATCCTCTCTCACCTCTCCTCTCATTATGAAATCTCCAAATTGGAACCTTCCTTTTGAACTTATGTGTGATGCCAGTGACTTTACTGTTGGAGCTGTGTTAGGGTAACGTTGTGATAAAACTCCTTATGTAATTGCTTATGCAAGAAAATCCTTAAATGATGCCAAAATCAACTACACCACTACTAAAAAGGAGTTACTTGCTATTATGTTTGCCTTAGAAAAGTTTAGGTCCTACCTCTTAGGATCCCCCATCACTGTGTTCACTGACCATTCTGTACTAAAATACCTCTTCCAAAAACAAGATGTGAAGGCTAGACTAATTAGGTGGGTCCTTCTCTTACAAGAATTTGACCTCACAATCAAGGATAAAAAGGGCGTTGAAAATGTTGTAGCTGATCACCTCTCTAGGATGGAATTCAAAGACAACTCAAATCACTTTTCTATGTCTGATTCATTTCTTGATGAACACCTATACTCTGTGAGTGAATGCCCTTGGTATGCTGACATAGACAATTTTTTAGTTACAAGAGTCATTCCAAAATTCTTGGGGACTCAAGCTCGAAGGAAACTCCTTTATGATACTAGACACTATGTGTTTGATGATCCATACCTCTATAAGTTCTGCCCTCACCAATTCATTAGGAGGTGTGTTCCAGAATTTGAACAAGAGTCCATTCTTAAATTCTGTCATAGTGAGGCATGTGTAGGTCACTTTTCCTCTAAGAAAAAATCTGCTAAGATTCTTCAATGTGGTCTCTTCTATCCCACCCTCTCAAGGGACTCCTACACATTTTGTCAAAGTTTTCCTAGGTGTCAACAAGTAGGGTCCATCACAAAAAGGAATCAAATTCCAGTCACTCCCATCTTAGTGGTTGAAATATTTGATTGTTGGGGAATTGATTTCATGGGTCCCTTCCCAAACTCTAGGGGATATCTTTACATTCTCTTAGATATCGATTATGTCTCTAAATGGGTTGAGGCCATTCCTACAAAATCCAATGATCATCAAACTATGATTAAATTTCTCAAGGAAAACATCTTCTCTAGATTTGGAATTCCTAGGGCTATCATTAGTGATCGTGGAACTCATTTTTTCAATCGACCATTCTCATCACTCATGAAAAAATATGGAATTTCTCACAAAGTGTCCACTACTTACCACCCACAGACCAATGGTCAAGCTGAGTTAGCCAATCGTGAAATCAAACAAATTCTTGAGAAAACTGTCAATCCTTCTAGGAAAGATTGGTTCAAGAAACTCTTGGATGCTCTTTGGGTATATCGTAAAATATACAAAATCATCCTAAGAATGTCACCATATAGGTTGGTTTATGGAAAATCATGCCATTTACCTGTTGAAATTGAGCATAAGACCTTTTGGGCAATTAAGAAAATGGATTATGACCTCTCATTGACCGAAACAAAAAGGAAATTATATCTCAATGAACTGGAGGAACTAAGGATGGAGGCTTAGGAAAATTCAAGGATCAATAAATCTAGAGTTCAATCCTACCAATCTAGGAATATCAAGGTCAAACATTTTGAACCGGGAAAACTTGTGCTCTTGTATAGTTCAAAACTTCATTTACACCCGGGAAAGTTAAGGTCTAGATGTTCAGGACATTTCATAGTGAATCATGTGTACCCCCATGGGGCTGTAGAGATTCAAGATCCCACAAGTGGTTACATTTTCAAGGTCAATGGTCAAAGGTTAAAACCATTCATTGAATCATTCAATAAACAAGAAATAGAGGTTGAGTTAATTGAGCCAATCTATGAACTGGGAAAAAATTGATAGATTTAGGATCCATGTCCGGCTAACAACATTAAACAAAGAGATACATGGGAGGCAACCCATGGTTTTCAAATTTCTTATCATTTTTTTGTTTTAATAAAATTTATATTTTAATTAATCATTTTTATATTTAAAAAAAATAGACTGTTGACCTGTTCTTCTATTATGAGTATGGATGGGTATGAAAGGGGAACACCATATTCATCTGTGTCAGGTGGTGTGATCCTTGAATAATACCTTACCCATAAATTTAAAAGAAGACAATGTGTCATTAGTTTGATTTAAAAAAAACAAAAAAATAGGGAAACCATAAAAATGATGATACTTGGAATTAAATAAGTCGTTGTGTTGTTTGTTTTTTCTGGTTTGTTCTTCTTTGTATGGTTCTGGGACTATTTTGGGTGATACATGTTCAATCAAGGAGGTGCCTACATCCCCCAAGAGATCAAAGGATTCAAATGAAGCAGCAAGAATTTCAACTTCAACCACCAGGTGACTTCATTCCATGATCCTCATTTTCAATTTCCTTTTTGAACTTTAATTCTCTATCTCTACCCCCTTCTAAATTTTATTTTCTTTAAACACTGGGGATAGTGTTATTTTAAGTTGGGGGGGGGGGAGATAAAATAAAAAATACTTTCATGTCAAAAAAATGAATGATTTGAAAAAAAGAATTGTGTAAATGGAAGGAAAAATTCCTTTAACTTTGAACATGGTAATACACATTGCACACTTTGAAACGGAATATCAAATAATTTAGAATTCCCTGATTCTGATTTTAATCCTTGTATAATTTCATGAGCATAGATTTTGGAAAGTGTGGATGTCCAATGTGATATTTCATCGTTTATATTTTCATCCAAATAAAAAAAGATCACAATGCACGTCCTTTGGATAGTGGGGTATTAGTTTGAGTTCATGGGGTCCCCCAAATAAATAGCATAGGTTTGGTGATCATTTTAGTTTTAATATGAGTATTTAATAAAATTTTTTTTAAAAAAACAATAAATTTGCGTGTAGAGTAATGAAATGACCTAATGCATGGCTTTCGGCACTTGGGGATCGTGACTTCATAGTTGTCTGGCCCAGAATTAGTAATTTTATCTCTATTTTTGGTAATTTGAATTTGTTTTTGACTGAGTTAACTCGAGATGATTCCCAAGTATGTGGGCTTCACTTGGTGCCCAAAGGTCCTTGAGCCTGGGAGTCATCGGTAAAGTCTCGCTATAGGGGTTGACTCTTTTGAGTGCAATTTCAATTACCATGGAAAAATTGCAAAAAAAAAAAACAAAAAACAAAAAACAAAAAAATATGATACAAAAAAAATTTAATACTCATCTTAATATTGAAATGTGATTCCACCTAGCGCTTTCTTCATTTCCCCCTTGAATAAAGATGAACCCCCATGTCTATTGTGATGCACAACACATCCTCATACTTAATTGATATTGGATGAAATATGGAAATGAATTTGAAAAAAGGAATGAGCTTGGGATTGTGATATGCTTATGAAAAAATCTTGTATTAAAATATTTTGATGGGTTTCATGATTGTTTGGTATAAGGGTTTTGGTGATCATTGTGTATTAAAATGTTTTTGGAAAATGGAATTCGAATTTCATATTGTTGAGATATATTTTGCTTGGGACTAGCAAAACTCAAGTTGGGGGGTGTGATTAGCCACTAAATGAGGCTAATATACATTGTTAATATATATAATATTAATTTTATTTATTATTAATAAACACCATTTTAGTGCATTTTACACTTTGAACATCATTTCACATTATGATTGTAATTCCTTCTTAAAATGCACTATTATGTGGTACATTTTTTAACATCATTTAAAGTACCCAATGATTCAAATGATTTTAAGGAATGTAACTATCCATATTTTAATTTTATATTTTGGGAAATTTATCTACACTTCAATATGAACATGTTTCATTCAGGGATTAATGGAGGATTCATAAAGGATGATGGAGATATTTTCTGATGAAAGGAAACAATTCTGGGGAAGTCATATTGGACACCAGCCCACTGATTCGAATATGGGGCCCACCATACAGGCCCAATGAATCCAAACTTTCTGAGGATGATAGAAGAAATGTATAGGAACAAATAACTATTCATAAGACAATGCTAATTCGGCCTCCATTGTGGTCATTTAGGTGGCCCAATTTAGAGATAAAATTCTGGGCCAGATTCTGCGGCCCAGAAAAACAGCCCACTAATCTAATCATATCTCCGAATCTAAAATTCCAAATGGGCCCAAATTTTTCAGACGATTATAATACATCCGAGGATTCATTTTCTTCTTATATGGATTACTCTAATTCGGCTATCTAGAAGGTATTCCAGGTGCATCTATTTGGTGGAAGCAAGATGGCTGCCACCTCGGGTCAGGGGTGGAAAATCAACTCTCCCTCAACTTTCCACCCACCTATGGCCTACCAAAATTAATTGAGAAGACTTTTACTGTTGTAGGCTCGACCCAAGGGCTCAAAAATTCCTATTTAAGGTAGTGGTGTTGGAGGATTTAAAGATCTTTGATGATCTGTTCAATTGTAATGTTATGCTGCGATTTTGTTGTCTCAAGTTTGTCTTTCACATGTAAGTTGTTCAATTTACTTTAGTTTCTTAATAAAAGTTCTTCTTATCCTCTTATTTTATTGTTCTTAATCTCACTTTGATACTGTTTTCTCAAGGTGTGAATTTATTCACACCAAATCTTGTAAAATTATTCACATAACGGCGGAGTGATAATTTTATTTTTGTTGTTTTCTTCACTTCTCTGTTTCCTCCCTCATGAGTCTACTTTCCGCTTCCATTGAAACCATGGGATCAATGGAGGGCTAACCCACTTATGGGTGGATCCAAGGGAGTAGAAAGGGGCTGGATTGGATTTTATTTATCACCCCATTAATGTATAATCACTTCTTTAACTGAAATTTTTATTTGATGATTTTTAAACTCCATCATCTTTGTTGAATTTAAGGCCACACACTTCAAGTGCTAATACGAACCTTTACCTTGAAGTTATCAAAACATTGATCCTTCAAGTGTATAGGTGATTAGTATTAAAGGGTGTAGGCATTAAACCAGTAAGTGATGATGTTGTTTTATATCCTTAAATGAATCCATCTCAAATATAAGAAACTGAAATCATTGAAAAGGAAATACATCCAATCCACCCCGAGCGATAACCTAGGATCAACTCATTATTTTAAATTGAATTCACTTAAATATGTTATTTATAATTTAAAACCATATAAAATAAACCCATTTTGGAAAATTCATAGCCAAAAACAGTCCATAGAATGTACGTGTCTATAGGTTTCTTCTTAGGTCTCTAAGGATTCGATAACCCAAGCTAAACTACAAGGACCGTTCTACCTTCATCTCTTGGGTAAATTTGAGTGAGAATCAATCATGTTATTTTATATTAATCATACTGTAATTTTCATTTCCATATGATGAGATACCCCCTATTTCTCTCATCAATTTATTTTAAGAATGTTTAAGTGGCGCCGTTAGGCTGTCGAATTTTTAAGAGATTCTTTCACCCTTCTCATTTTCAAGTTCTATTTTCATGTAAAGTATTTAAAGTTCCTTTTTATTATGTTGGGGTATGATAACTATATATATTATACTTATATTTTATGGTGATATGATTATAGACCCTATTTTATCTCGTCAATTCATTTTTTTGAAGTTTAAGTGGCACCGTTAAGCTGCTGAATTTTTAAGAGATTCTTTCACCCTTCTCATTTTAAAGTTCTATTTTCATGTCAAGCCTTTAAAGTTCCTTTTTATTATTTTGGGGTATGATATATTTATCTATCATACTTATATTTTATGTTCATATGATGAGAGACCCTATTTGATCTCGTCAATTCATTTTTTGAAGTTTAAGTGGTGCCGTTAGGCTGCCGAATTTTTAAGAGATTCTTTCACCCTTCACATTTTCAAGTTCTATTTTCCTGTCAAGTCTTTCAAGTTAATTTTTATTATGTTGGGGTATGATATATATATCTATCATACTGATATTTTATGTTCATATGATTAGATACCCTATTTTATCTCTTCAATCCATTTTTTTGAAGTTTAAGTGACGCCGTTAGGCTGCCGAATTTTCATAAGAGAAATATTATTTTTGTCTTCCTTTAAAGTTCTTCATTTCATATGTTATATATTTAAAATTTCATTACCATGTTCTTAAATCCTTTATATTCTATCCCCCTACTATTTTATGGATCATTTATGAGTGGGTGACCCATGTCCCCTCTCTTTTCAATATTTTCTAAAACCCCGTAACATAACCGTTATGTTGCAGAATTTTCGTCTCAAAATGTCTCTCTCTTTTTCTCAAATTCTTTTATTTTATTAAGTGAATACTCAAAGATCTTTCTTCTACAGGGGTATTCACATATATATCAAAATTTTCTATTTTAAATTCTGGTATTTACATACATAAAACCCGCTTTCCTTTTTCCGTGGGTTTAAAGTGACATAAAGATCACGTCTTTAAAGCAGTTTTTAAAATGTGATGACTATGAAATGAAACCCATTTATTTTATTCTATATGGGTTGTTTATGAAATTATTGATGATGATATATGTGGCTCACATGATAATAAAGGCAAATTTAAGGGTTCACCCTGATAGCGCTCGAATGCATTGGGTAATGATGTAACCACTAGAGATTACAATTTTAACGATACCTTGGTGAATAACCTTGGTAATTTTCAAATGACACCTTGGGGATGGACCTTGGTGATATGTTCATGATTTTCTAAGTTAAATGTTGTTGACACATCTTCAAATTATGAAATACGTTATTTTTATTATTATATGCCTCATAATTTCTTTCTCATGCCTTAAAGTTCTTTTTCATGACTTTATTGATGTATCTCAAGTTCACATGTTAAATGTTTCCCTTGTTTCCCTTACTGGGACTTCTGCTCACCCCTTCTTTTGATGTATGTCCCCAGGTTATGAGATGCCATAATGAACCTAGGATGAACATAAAGAGAATCCTTTCAAGTGTTTAAGAATAATGTTTTATGTTTTGAATTCCTGGTTTCCAAGACACTAAATCTTAAAGATCCTCGGTTTTGTATAATATAAATGAAAGTTTATGTGATAAAAAGGCGGGATGCTATATAGAGGGTCACACATAATAGAGTATTTGAGAATCTGCCCTATTCAGTTGAATATGAGTTTTGGACATGGTCGGCCCTACCACTGGGGTTTGGGGTTTGCCCAAGAAGATACGATCAACATGGAATAAATAAATTCATATTATTCAAGTTAATAATAATGATAATTGAATTTATTTGTTAAATTTATTTACCAGTTTTAAGTTAAAACATGAAAATTATTATTTGAATGAATATTAAAATATTCAAGGTTTATTAATATTTTTGGGAGTAAGAGTCGAGTTAATGGATTAATTATTATAATGAAATATATTTAATATATTATAGGAAAGTGATAATAATAATGAATAATATTTATGACCCAGTTTAGTAGTCAAAATATTATTTTATAGTGTGTTACGTATTCGGGTGGCCGGGTGGCAATACCATATATTTTCTTAACAATCTATAAATAGAGTATGAGAGTTTTCTATAAACTATTCACTGAATATCCCTATCCTCCTCTCTCTACCACATTCTCTAGAGAGAGGCTCTAGATCTAAGAAGCTCGGATGGAGCTCTCTCTTAGGCATCGCAAGCAGAGCGATGTGGTGATCGTCAGAGCGTCAAAGGCGTCATCGGATCTCCACGCTAGCACCCGAAATTCGATGACCGGCACTCCCACATATTTCTAGAAGCACGTGTCGATGATCTAGAGGAATTAGGATTCAGATTATTTGATTAGTGATCACCAATGATGAGAAGACGTCATGCACAACTTTGAATCTAAAACAGGTATTTTATGGTTTTATTTTTGTGCTTAAAACTCATTAAGCTTGATCCTTGGCTTAAACTAGGCAGTTGTTTACCTACATCGACAAGTTCACATCCGTCAATGATTTTTTTTTTAAATCCCACCTATTTGGGGCTTCCGATGCCTACCCAGTTCCATCAGATTATGGTGAAACTGAGAAAACTATGGGAGAACCAAAGTTGTTGGATAACTATTTATGTGAATGTTGTTTAGAAAATCTATGTATAGTTTTGCAGTATAATCCTACCATAATTAAAAATAATGATTCAATACAATTCCTCTGTCCCCTAGATGATGGAGATGGAACTATAGTGGATGTGTTTTAATGAATTAAATGATTAAATATTTATGACTTGTAAGAATCCTAAGCGGTGTACCAAAGGCATTGCACGAATAGTAACATCTCCAAGATATAATATATGAGGGATTTGATCAAAATTTTAACTCATTTAAATTTAAATTTATATAATTTTAATTAAATTCTGATTCCCCTTATTTAAAACTTGTATATTCATTACCACTTACAATTTCATTTGATGAGTTTGATAAGTATTTTATGAAAGAGATAACCGTATTTGATGAAAGAAGAAAGGAGTTAGTTTTATTTCCTACTGAATGAGGTAAATAAAATATGCATACCTTAGCTGCTTTGGCGGTGGCGTAGTGGTTCAAGGTCGAGGGCCAAAAGCAATGACATTTGGTGAGGCCTGGGGTTCGATTTCGGGGATCCCACTCTTGGGGGAATTTCCACCTCCCATGTACCGCTCGTCTTTCCGGGTCACCCGGTGTCTCACCGGGTGGGAATAATGGGCGCACTTCACTTGGCTGACAGATTGCTTTGTCGAACCATCACTGATCAAGGTGTAACCCCATGGGAGGTGCTGTCATCTCAGCTGGAAATGGCTCTTTCCTGGCTAGGGCTTCTCCTGATGACCTCTTCATGGGAAGGGGGTTCTCGAGTGTGGAGGGTTCAAAAAGGCCACTCTTAGGGATTCCCTTTTAAATAATAAAATGTTTATACCTTATTCCATCATGTTAATTTCAATGTGGAGGCCCCCTACATGATTAATAATAGTGATTAACTTGAATATTTTAAAGGGTAGTGATATGTTGATTTGATATGAAATATCTTTTCGATGTAATATGCTTGGTAGGAGTCACATTTGAAATTGACATGGGAGAGGCAAAGCTAGTAATATACGTTCCACCCGGTAAAGTTAGTGAAAAAAATTATGAATAAAAATAAGTATGGTAATAATTAAAAAATCACTTCCAATTGTAAATAAATACAGATGGAAAAAATTTGTGGTAATAATGATAAAATCTTGTGTGTGGATGTTGTGTCAATGTTGAGATGCATTGAACACTACCATATATTGTGGTTGTTGTTACTTCTATAGGTAGAGTATTAATGGCCAGTAAAGTCACTAATTTTTTAGAAATACAGATGGAAAAAATTTATAGTAATAATGAAAAAACCATATGTATGGATGTTGTGTCAATGTTGATATACATTGACCACTACCATATGTTGTGGTTGTTACTACTTCTATAGGTGGAGTATTAATGTATAATAAAGTTATTAAAAATGAACATACCTTTTTAAGTTTATTATTGAGTAGAAAATATTTCCGATTAGAGGTGTTTGATTATTAAAATATTATTAGAAATAATATTCTTACCATTAGATGGTAGATTTTTTAACAGTGACCAATGTTTTATTTTAAGTCCAATTCATGGTGTGCGAACAGGTCTTCTGGTGCTCGAATTTTGGAGTTAAATATTATCGAAAAAAATTACACAAAAATGAAGTAATTAGAAATTTTTAACAGGATATATATGATAATACGAATTGAAAAAATCATTCAAACAAACCATTTAAACCTATAGACAATAGTGGAGTTCAACTTGTTCCTTCTAATTCGATGTTATTATAGGATGTTATATCTCTTTTTGAAAAAATAATAATGGGAATTAGTGCATTTAGAGTCTAGTATAACAAAGACTAATATTAGTATTTAGTTTCTAGAAACCTGTATGAGTTGTAGATTTCTAACACTACATGGTTAGTCTTCATTCTAAACTGGATTCCTTTGAAGTTGACTGGCTATTTATTGTACTCATTTACAACTTTGTAATGATTTCATAAAAGGTAAAAATCAGTTTGAATGATATTAAGGAAGAGAAATAAAAAAATAGAATATGCAGTTCACATATAATGCATAATATACATGTAAATAGAATACGTTTTCCTTAATCAATTCATAGTATGACTTGTATATTAAAGAAGAAGATGAAACAAAAATATTGAACATATTAAAAATGGGACAGACATGAAACCAGCTACATGCATCAAAATGGCATCACAGATGGTGATTAATTT
This sequence comes from Viscum album, assembly GCA_963277665.1. Lineage (NCBI taxonomy): Eukaryota > Viridiplantae > Streptophyta > Magnoliopsida > Santalales > Viscaceae > Viscum > Viscum album. The sequence continues at coordinate 1,939,099,697 of OY728123.1, read as the reverse complement.
TCATGAATGAAGAAAGTGGTTATAAAATAAATAATAGTCAAATAAAAGTGGAACAATGACATATGAAAGTGGGGAGACAAGTGGAGGAGAGGTGAGGAGGATTTAGGGGAGGTGGGATTAGATTGGTGCCTCTAAGTTGAGTTGCTATAACAAAGACATAATAAGTTCAGATTGATGCCTCTAACATGAATTTATTATTCATGGGAAATATTCTAATTTAGATATTTGTAAATGCATGTTTCACTATATATCATATGCTCAAGATAAGTAAAAAATCTTAGATTATTGAAAAAACTATTGGACAATGATTTTTTATTCATTTTTTACTTATATATGTCATTTTAATTCCAATGATGACACATTATCTTGATAAGGTTGATGATTCACCAACATGATTTTCTTCATGTAATCCAATCTCTTTTTAGTTGTCTAATTAATTTTTTTGTGATTATTGTAACTATAATTGTTTTAATGAAAAAATATAATATAATAGTGAACACAATCACAACACAACATTTTATGTAATGGTGAACACAATAAGAAAAGAAACATATATAGTTCCAAAATTCTTATAATAAACAATTTAAATGAGTCATTATTTTTCAAGTAACATCTAATAGTTAAAATTATTCACATGAGATACAACTTGAGAAATGAATTTCATGATCAACAACCACTGAAAATTGTGTTATCCACATTATTATTCACAACAAAAACAAAATACAAAAAATTATTAAGCTTGGGTGACCATCATTACCTATCATCCAAAGGGACCATAATCCCTTCCTCTACATCTTCTAATGGTTTCACCAGCCACTGGTTGAGTCACTCATTTTATTTATCATCCATAATTACACAGATCCTATAATATAGGTTTTGGTGGATGTATAAATTAACACTGCTTGCATAACAGATTTATATGGAATGAAAGAAAATGGATGAGCAGAGAGAACATGATCATCCCAATTTGTATGCCATTTGATGAATATGGGCATGATGATTTGAATCCACCTAAACTTGAAGATGATCCATATATCCCATCAAAACCACCAATAGTATTCCCACCAGGTACTAGCAGCATACATTGACGACAACCACAATACCCTGCCATCCGACCCCGATCACCACCCATGCCTAGTTCAAAGAGCCATGGTAACACCTTTTTATTCAATTATTTTAATAAACCTAATACCACATTAATAAAATAATGATTTTGTTCCCTAACATATAAGTTTTATGTTTTACTTCCTCTATCACCAATTAGTTTTAGAATGGAATCTCATTTGAGATTATGTGTTGGAGTTGAGAGGGTGTGGGCTAGATCAATGATCCTGATAAGTGGGATCAAGGCTATGATTTATCCTGGTTGTGATGTGTATGAAATATAATGGTTTAATATTATAATTATAACCATAAATTAGATAGAGTATGTATATCCATGCATGATATGTATCAAAAACCTTCTTGATATTGTGACGTGTACCGATAAAAAAAATGACAGTATAAGATGATTGGATCGAACTATTATTGAAGGGAAGACCCACAGGTTTCATATTTGATTTGAGGGGAGGTATGTTCGATGAAATCCCCAACCCACATTAATGAACTATATATTTCAATCCTAACATAAAATCTTGGTGGGTTACACATATCACCAATTGATTTTAAATTGAAACGTCATTTGGACTTATGTGTTAGGCATGATAGGATATGGTATATGGGAATGATTTAAAATCCAACAGGAGAAGAGAAAGAATAAATCCATGGGATTGGTTTTCCTTGCCTGTGAAGACTGCTTGGATGTTGTTGATGAGCATAGTGATGGCGAGGATGGTGGCGAGGTTGGAGACCGAGTCCATGAACCATTGGTCTTCAGTGAAGAAGTAGCTGATGTTGTGCTCAAGGGACAAGTAGAGGATCTAAAACCCCACATCCAGGCATAGGGATCATCCCACTACCATGTTCATAGGAAATTTGGTTGTGCACCTATCACCCTTACCTAACTCATTTGACATGCACATCCTTCCCCATTGTTTGTGTTAAGAAACAATAACAATAACAAAAATAGAGTGGGGTGCATCAATTAACAAGAAGCACTGAGGAAGCAAGGGTATACCATAAATTTCAAGGAATTCATATTTAGGCCGCAATAAGTTTTTCATGGAATCACTATATAATTTTTGACCACCCAAATATAATGGTTGAAAAAACTCACCATATAGAGAAAGTAGAAATGACCACAATAACATCTTTCATTTATCCAGCTAGTAAGACCACTTCGTAAACACTTCCAAGCTATTGGGAAAGATGAAAAGTGATGAACATGCAAACAATAGAAAAGTGGACATGTAGAAAAAAATAAATTTCTTTCCCTATAAAAAAAAGTAGATGTGTAAAAAAAATAAGTGCAGAAAATAAATATTGACATAGAAAATTTTAATGTGGAAAACCTAAAAAGGGAAAACCATGGGACCTAGTCCAAAAAGAGGGATACACTCAAAGGAAGAAGTACAAGGTAGAGACACCCAAAAAATAGAATATATCTCAAAAGTAATACTCAGATAAAATAGTGGATCAATGGAGGAGAGAAGATTTGGTCTAAAGAAAAATGACCGTCAAACAAAAATAAGATCACCAAAATGAATTTTCTCTCTGTATGTCGGTGTGTGAAGAAACCAAGTCTCTACCTCCCCTTTTATAACAAAAAAATCCATGTGAAGATTTGTAACTACACAAAAACACTTCTTTGACCACACGATTTTATTTTATGAAAACGTTTCACACACCATTTGAGGAGGCTCCCAATAAACTCCCCCTCCAACTCAAATGGGGATCACTGCTAACCCTAAAATTAGATGAAAAGTCTTAAATTTTCCTTTGGGTAAACTCTTGGTCAACATGTCTGACCCATTTTCATCTGTATAGATATTTTCAAGCTCTAACTATCTAAAATCAAGGATGTTGCAGATCTAATGATACCGAACATTGATATGTTTCAACATTCCATGAAAATTGGAATTCATTCCCATAAAAATATAACTCTGACTATGACAAAATAAAACATACCTATCCTAATTAATATTGAGCTCTTGAATAAAATTTTTTATCCACAAAAATTATTTTCATTCCTCTGTAGTAGTAATGAACTATGACTGTGGCAGATAAAGAAACACATCTCTACAATCTAGACTACCAAGATATAGATCCCCTTGAAAAAGTGTTCAAATATCCTGAAGTACACTTCCTTGAATCGATATCCCCTACCATATCTGAATTTGTAAATCCATAAATCATAGGCCCCCCTTTGCCAAAACACAATCTCATATCAGAAGTACCATGAAGATATTGAAATATATACTTCATTTTTCTCCAATTCTCTCTACCTATATTATATAGAAAATGATTGACCACACCAACTGCATGATATATATCAAGTCTATTATATAACATCACATACATTAAAGAACCAATGATAAATGAATAATGTATGTGCTGCATCTCCTCTCTCACTTTATCAGTAGATGGTGACTGACTGGTACTGATCTTAAAATGTATATCAAGAGGAGTACTAACCAATTTGGCTCTATCCATAGAAAATATTCAAAGAACCTTCTCAATATATCTCTCCTAAGATAACCATAATTTCCTAGACTTCATTTCAAGAGAGATCTACATGCCAAGAATCTTCCGTACTAGCCCCAAGTCTTTTATCGCAAAAGACTAACAAATATCCTTCTTCAATCCATCAATTCTAGAAGAATCATGTCCAAATATGAGCATATAATCGACATAAAGCAACAGTATAATAAAATCATCATCAGCAAATCTTTGAAAAAAACACAATGATCTGAAGATGTATTCCAGAAACCCAGATGAAAAATGATATATTAAAACTTCTTATACCATTACCTCAGAGATTTCTTCAAACCATAAAAACTCATATTTAACCCACAAACATGATTTTATTTACCCGTTTCAACAAAACACTCTAGATACTCTATGTAAATCTCCTCCTCTAAATCTCCATATAGGGATAATGTATTCACATCCATCTACTCAATCTGTAGATCCAAACTAGCAGCCAAACCAAGAACAACCCAAATAGAAGACATTTTGACAACAAGTGAGAAAATATCATCAAAATCAATACCTTTCTTCTGAAGGAAGCATTTAACAAATAACGTTACCTTATATCATGGAACAGAACTAGATTCTTCATTTTTAATCTGATAAATCCACTAATTTTTCAAAGATCTATTACCTGTAGGTAACTTCATCAGCTCAAAAGTATGGTTTTCGTGAAATGATTTCATATCGTCATCCATTATTGCAACCCATCCATTTTTTTTCACTTTCCATTACCTCATCAAAATATCCTGGTTCCCCCCTTTAGTGAAGAGTACATACTCATCGGGCGAATATTGAGTAGATTTGGTATGATAAAGATATGACCTCCGAAGTGGAACTATGGGTTCATTAATAACCCCTAGAACCAGATCATCAGAAAAAAAAGGTGCATCAGAAAAATAAACTAAAACCTATTCACCTTGAACACAATTCTTCACATCAACATGATCATCAAAATCAATAATATGAGGTAAATGTGAATCAAATCTTGTCCTAAGACTAAAAAAGACATTGAAAGCTGGAGAAGTATATTTTTTCTCTTATATATATCTACAATAGTATGATCCTCCTTAAACACTACATCATGGAATCTAAAAAGTTTCTTCAAAACATGATCATAGAACCTATACCCAAACTCATTGTTCCCATAGTCAATAAAAATATACTGACATGACTTTCCATCTATCTTGGATCTCTCATATACAGGAACATGAAAAAAATTCTTACAAAAAAAAACATACAAGTGATCATAACTGATCTATTTTACATACCAAAACTTGTCATGAGTTTCTATCTGCAGAGTAACCATAGGTGATAAATTGATAATATAAGCAGTAGTAAGTAAATCCTCACCCCAAAAATGTCTAGGAAACTTTTCTTCTGAAAGCAAACAACAAACTCTTTTCCAAAAAAGTATTGTTCATACACTCATATACATTATTTAGCTAAGGTGTCTTAGGAGGTTTCTTCTAATGCTGAATACCTTCTTACATTAAATACTAATCAAATAGTCCACAATAATATCCCCCATTTTCAGTGTGAATACATTTCAATTTCTTACCAGATTCCCTCTCAGTAGAAACCTGAAATTTCTTAAAAACACTCAGCACCTGGATTTTGGAATTCAAAACATAAACCCAAAGCTTACGTGAGTAGTCATCAATAAATTTCACAAAAATAAATACCACCACTAAAGGTATTATCTTTTAAAGGGATTCAAACATTAGAATGCACTAATTCAAGTACCCATGACTTCCTATGTAAAGGATGAATATTGAAACTCACCCTGCTCTATTTTCAAACCATACAGTGATCACACATGTCCAATTTTACACTCTTCAAATATGGAAGAAGCTTTATCGTGTCCAAACAACCAATACATTTTTCACCAATGTTACTGAGCCTTTTATTCCATAACTCAGATGAAACACTACACTCAACAATGCAAGAAACATCACAAGAAATAGAAGCTCTAGTCCAGTACAAACCTGATTTCATCTTCCCTCGAGCCACAATTAAATAACCCTTAGAAAGATTCAGTTGTAAATCACAAAAAATACTGAGAAACCCTTCATCATCAAGAACACTATTAGAAATAAGATTCAAGTTAACCACATGTGCATGTTGAACATTATTCAAAATCATTCTACTTCCTATGCTAGTCTCCAAAAAAATAGTCCCGATACCTACAACATAAATATGACCATCATTAACCATCTTAAAAATACCAAAAATAACTGGTAAGTAATATTTAAATAACTCCTTCAATGTCATGTGAAAATAGGCACCACTATCAATAACCAAGCAAGAATCATCATAAAAAATATTAATGGAGTCATAAATAGTAACAAGATCACCCCTTGTAGTGGTGGTGACATGATAATCTCCATCACAATTTTTCTTCTGTTGATTTTACCTCATTCTATTTTTTCTTTTCAACTAATATCAAAACTTCTTATCATTTCCTTTCTTAAAACAATAATGAAATTAAAATTATCTTTTCTTTGATATGGATTTTTTTCTTCCTTTACCTCGATTGCTCTATCCCTGATTCATTTCCAAGATTCTCCCCCTGTTATCTGTGACTAAAAGCTCCAAAGATGATTTATACTAAGTAAATATTCTGACCTATTCATTGAAAATATCTATCTTAACAAAACTTAATGTCACAACACCATTAGAAGTAGAACCGGTAAGAGTAACACATAAATTCTCTAAATAATTGGGTAAAGTGTTAAGCAAAAAAAGTGCTAAAATTTCAACTTAAAAATTAATAACCATACCATAAAATTGATCAAAACATCCCTAATATTTAATAAAATAGTCATAAATAGACATACCTTATTTGTACATCAAATTCATCATTTTTTGAAAAGAAACAATTTATTTTTTCCTATCTTGGAAGCATAAGTAGTCTCAAGATTCTCCTACAAAGTTCTGGTGTGTGAGATGTTTAAAATACGGTTCATCACATCATATTCAACCCATTGGAGAATGAAACCACAAAACATATCATTCTTGAACGTACATTCTTCATTAGACATTGTTTCTAGATTCTAGGTACTAAACACCAGAAGATGCATTCTCTTAACAAAATGAAGATCCTTCATTTTTAGTTGCCACATATGGTAGTTGGTACCATTTAAAAAAAATAATCTAACTATAATTGGATTCCATAATAACTATTAAATAAAAATCAAACCATTTTATACTAGATTTTGGTAAATATGGAAAGCGATTAACTCACAAACAACAATAAAGAGAATGTGAAACAGAAAATAAATTTCTTTCCCTAAAAAAAGACAATGCGCAGAAAATAAATAAGTGTAGAAAATAAATGTTGTCATATTAAATTTTAACATGGAAAAACCAAAAGGGAAAAACCATGAAGATTTAGTTCAAAAGTTGGGATCCACTAAAATGAACAAGTATAAGGCATAGACACCCCAAAAATAGACGGGATCTCAAAAGTAATACTTAGATAAAATAGTGGATAAAATGAAGAGAGAAGATATAGTTTGAAGAAAAATGATCATTGAACAAAAAGTAAATCACCAAAATGATTTTTCTCTATATAATTTAGTGTGTAAAGAAACCAAGTCACTACCTCCCCTTTTATAAAAAAACAATCCACATGAAGATTTGTAACTCCACAAAAATGATTCTTTGACCACATGTTTATATTTAATGAAAACATGTCACAAGCCATTTGAGGAGGGGCCCAACACAAGATGCATGACATGATGAGAAAAATAAATGGAGAAAATGGACAAAAAGACCATTAATTCATGAACTAGGAGACATACTAGAGTATGATTCCATAGGAAACTGAGAGCTTCAGGACAGACATAAGGCCCTTGAAGGCAGAAAAGGAGAAGCTTCCCTACATGGCGGGGCACCATCCCCCAAACATGTACACCAAATACCCCACCACGGAGGCCCAAAAGGTGATGATGAGGGACCACATAGACCCTATGACAACCATTACTAGATGGAAAAGGAATATCCATGAGAGCAGGAGGTGGAGGCTCAGGGCTTCCACCAAGATCCACCCCACAACCATGATCTTCATCTGTACCTACAGAAACATATGGATGGTCATGGAGAAAACATAGTAGTAGATGATGGGGATGAACCAAAGGGATATGTTGCATGAATACCTTTCCATGCTCTCATATTAATCTATAAATTAGAATATTGGAGTAGCAAAGATGAACATGGGCACCTGTGCAGAGGCCATCGGTAGGTCCATCATCCATGACCACTACAGGTAGATCCCCAACATGTGGTACTGCCCTACCTCATACGCCTATCTGCAAACCATCTCCATCATTATTAACATGCCCAACTTTATTATTTTTCCCACATAATTAATTTTTGAGTGGGATAATATGGAATCATATGCTGATACATTTATATAAATACCAGAATTCCATTTTGGAATTGGAAGTAGAAGACCTACACCATGGAGTAGGTAGCCAGGTCTCTAATATGACCAATACATTGATAATAATAATTATAGACCCATATATAATATATTATTTTGAATTTTAATTTTTTTTCATATTACATAGGACATTGGTAATACAAATCTCCCACTGGGGATTTATGCTTGGAATCTCTGATTGGAGATTTTACCTACAAATCTCTCATATTACATTAATATATATAAAATCATTCATGTATGTATATAATTTTATTTATATGTAAAAATTAATATATTTATATGTATGTATTTATATATAATAATATTTAGCTGCATGTATGTACATGTATTAAAATATGATGACATTTTTTTGTAGTTGTATATGCCTATATATATACATATGTATGTTGTTGATGCCTTCCTACCAAATGATCATCAGAAAAATTCATAAATGAAGAAATAATTGAATATGGGTAATACTTCCCACAAAATAAAAGGAAGGAGAGGGTGGATAAAGCTCATGGATTGCATGAGCCACCAAGAAACATCCAATCATGTATCCAGAATAAGGTCATGCGGAGGAATCAGGTGTAGTGGGTAGCCTATAACAGGTCCTGTGAATCCCCCTTTAACAAGTCCTTATGACCTTGTAAAGGAACCTCGAACAAACAATGGATGTGTGGTAGCATCCGGGTAAGCTCCCCCAGGCCCCATGGTTTGTCAGCAGCAAGTACCTGACAATCCAAACAAAAAACCATTTAAAATGGGAAAAAATATGTCCAATGGTGGAGCCCCCTAGTGATTGTAAAGACCATGGGACATATCATTGATGGGAAAAAAATTTCCTTGAAAACATCCAAGAGAATCTACGAGACCCATGAAACATTGTATAATAAAACAAAAAATAAAATAAAAGGGGAGGAGGCGGGAGCTACTCATAGTCGTAAAAGACATGTGATATGATCCTAGTGGCCCGAAAGACACTGTGAAACCCCAATGAAATTCCTGCCTAATCTCATGAAATCCATTTGTAGTGTCATAATCATTATTTGGAAGGCCTCAGTTATGTCCAGTAAACCATGAGCTTCCCCTTAAGATCCCTAAGGATGAACAAATGGATCTTTCCACAAAATGCTCGCACACCCCCATATAAGCCATATTTGTCACACGAGGCTTCTCAAGAGGTAGAGTAATTATCTTAGACATTACTCATATGATTTCACATGACCCTAGACCTTTGTACAATAAAACAAAGGAAATAAAAGTGGGAGGATGGGGAAGCCTCTCATGGTCGTAAAATGCTTGCGACGTACTAAGGAAGTGCATAAAATAGTCCCGTGAGACTCCTAGGAAAGCCACCCTGATCTCATGAATACCCCCGGACAAACCAACATTGTGACGTGAAATGTACAAAGTAAGGTATTGAGCATCTTACGAAGGCCTTTCAGCATACATTTTGATCTCATGAAGACCCTTGGACATGTAAAAACAAAAATATGGAAGTACTTAGACATGCATGTGTGATAAAAAAGTCCCTATTAATTAGAAATAATACAATAATGGAGGTGTTGATGAAAGGGACTCACGATTCCTAAAAATTAGGTGATTCCCTTAGAGTGATCCATGAAAAAGGCTTTCAAATATGCATGGCACCAGACCCCTTCACCCACTCCATCCTAGATTCACACCAGGTATTCTACGAAATCTAGAGAACAATTGGGGTGTTGAGTCCTATAAATACACTACCTAAGCGTTGAAAAAATAGGTTGGATTTTTTTGCATCTAGGCACATCACCACACCCAAGCACCAGAGTGTATTTCTTGGAGCAGCTGATATCATGACTGAAAAGTCTTTCTTCAGACACATGAAAACACCAGGTCATGTCACCCAGATCTCACGACGCTCCTTTAATATGATATTTGGGTCATTATAAGTCCTATGGACATGTTAGAGTAATCCACACATCCCCCTAGGCGTACCACTTTAGTCTCATGAAGTCCTATAGGCTCGTTTCCCAAGCCTTGATATGTCCTTCAGATACATTTCCCAACTCATATAATGATGCCCGCTCATTTCATCCAAGTCTTATAGTTTCATATGGGCATGAAAACTAAGTTCTCATGATGCTCTCTGGGTAAGATAGCCGAGACTCATGACTCCCTTCAGATATGTTGGCTAGAACTCACGATTCCTACCAGGGATGTTAGGAAAGACATGAAACACCCTCCGAGATATGTCATATTGACTCCCACAACACCCTCTATATGTGTTATATAACTATTGCGAATGACACTGGGTAAAGTTAGCTGGATCATGTGACACCCTCTAGAAAATCCAACTGGGTCCTGCGATGGCTTCCAGGATAAACCATCTGGATATTGAGATGTCCTCTGGACATGTCATCCTTGATCATATGGTAACCTTCAGATACACCACTTGGGTTATGTGAAGTCCTTTAGAATGACCAAATTGATCATTTAGTTGTCTTCAAATATTATAGGAAGATACCCCCATACAAATCAGAAAAAATGAACAATCAACACATGTCAGGCAGACAAGAAGAAAAGATAAATTGGGAAACCTTAGAGTGTAAGCCCCGAACTACAACATAACATGATATTTCCCCATATCCATAGAAACCTCAGAGTGTAAGTCCTGAACAAAGTAATTATGGAGGCTCTGATTCCTTGCATATTCGGGATATGTAGTCCACATATTTAAGGTTTGATCTCCATAGGGCTATCCCAATACATAAGTCCCTCACTCTCTAAGAGATAAAAAATGATCATTTCCAATCCCTTGTTTCTCATACTGAGCATAGCTCACGAGATCTTAGGGAGTTTCAATAATCATATCATTCGAATCAAGATTATACACCAACTATGGAAATATATGTATGTAAATTCCCAATGAGTGGAATGACACATTCACCTCAACACAAGGGAATCTACCTTGGGCACAATCCCAAGGGCATGATTAAACTATGAGAAATCAGATTTATACAATAAAAAGGATACATAGTATGAATTCCTGAGGATTGACCTCAAATAAGAATCCATTTCAATGTAATCCCTATGATAATTCCACTTTTGACCATCCATACCCAATCATTCCCATGTTATGATTACTCTACCTCATCCATCCATGGACATAGAAATAAACTGAACTACGATGACTTTGATTCCTTCCATAACCAAGATACATAAGACATCTCTCTAAGGCCTAAGCTCTATGATAAATCTTCTCAAGGTAGTCCCAGGACATAAGTCCCACACTATGAGTAATGAAAAAATGACCATCCACCATCCCTTATTTCTCACACTAAGCATAACTCACATGGGCTTAAGGAATTGTAATAATCACGCCATCTGCACCATAAGTATCTAGAATAATAAGGGAAACCTCAGTGTGTAAGCCATAAAAAATTGAACTACGACAACCCTGATTCTCTCCATAATCGAGATATATAGGTCATACCTCCAGGACTTGAGATTGAACACTTGATGTCCCAGATCACCTATATAAGTCCTCTCATCATGAAATTAAACTGCAAGGGTCCAATTAACTACATGGATTTTGATTCCTTCAATAACCAAGATACGTAGGATGCCTCATAATGGCTTAATCCTCTCTTTATAATATTATCCACCTCCTTGTGTGATAGTACATTATGAAGCTATTAGTTATACAGATTCATAACATATGCAATCACCTATTACTAGAAAATGATAGAGAACCTTAGATAAATACAGATGGATTCACTGAAGAGATCCAAGTCCTTTTCACATGAAATCGAATTAACCCATGATCATTTTTAGGGTAATTGGTCCAATATCGGGATTAGGAATAGATTCACAAACATATCTTAAATCTATAAGAGAGCCCTGGAGTAGGAAAAAATTACCCCTAAAAGGGTGAAATGAGCCCGATCTCCCATCCTTTCGACTAATGTGAGTCCCTATGAGTCATTGGGACTAAACACCTAGATGACTGTTAGCCTTTGGAAAGTAGGCATGCATCCAGTTACAGATGAGGGAACTATTGGGAGTTTATGGTAAGATCGATAATAGTAACATGATGTTCATGATTGTGCACAACACAAACCCCCAAAATAAAACCGTTATGTGGATCCCATCCATACCTTGAAATCTCAACAAAACAAAAATGTTGAATCCAATATGAATTTATATAATAACAAACAATTGATTATAATCTGATGAGCCATTTTATTTCACCCCACATGCAAACAAAAATGACAAGCCCAACGTGAATCTCTCAAATGATGTGATGATTGAATGATCATGCATCGGGACACTTAATATTGAAAACCCTATACAAACAAAGTAGTAAGACTAGAATGATCTTATAGATGATACTCTATAACCATGGTTCTCATGAAATAAGTCCATCATCTCTTTGATAATTCCAATAAATTAGAATGGATGAATCAGGAATAAAAGAACAACTATGTTAACCATGCATATCTTCCTGAGCATATTATGCCTACAATATTTCACTAATTGGTAACCTTGTTCTTTGTTATATGTAATACTAAATATATTTCTATTAGCATCCCAATTCGAGATAATGAATACATCATACAATGTTTGCTCTGATAAATCATCTGTGGATGCAACCCCCATGGGTCTTAAAGTGATCTCACCTGCCAGAAAACTCCAATGTCAGGTGAAAAACATGATGGTCTAGGAGTACCACTGACATGACATAATTTCGACCATGAAATCTACCCATGAGGTTCTCTAAGAATAGAAACTAGTGAGTCTGCATCACCGAAGGAATGCTGCTGCTAAGCAATTAGACCTTGTCGCTATGACCAAAAACTTTAGGAGCTTACCCCAGAACATAAAAACCGCCACCTTAAGTCTTTGATGAAGGTAGATTTGGAATTCAAATATGGATCCCTTCCAGTTCAGGTGCCATTGAGGAGGGCACCTTTCAACTGAAATTGCCAACAATATTTCACTGGTACCCACCAATCACCTATTGAGGGTACCATATAACACGCTTCTACCTATGATGTCCATGCATGTGCAACAAGGAAGGATTATTGGAGGAGTAAGGCACTGGATATCCAGAAGAGGTCTCATATCTCCACTCCTGCTAACGATGTCTTGCGACATATTCTGACAGGAACCAGCAACCAGGCTCATATCTCTACTGACTCGAAGAAAGTCAGCGGACATATTCCCACAACAAGCATGGGGGAAGCAAATATCCTTACCTATGTGCGTGAATCCCATCAACATATTATGAAGACATAAGGAAAAAAGTGGGCTCATATCCCTTCTTTAATCGAATACATCTTCCAGTGTATAATGGATACGAAAAATGGGTAGGCTTATATCCTTGTACATACTTTTATAAAATGCCAATATATTTTAGCAACAAATGAAGAACTCTGCCAACATATTTTAACACTATTGTAGATAAAGGGATATGTGCATAATCCTATCTCTGGGAAACTCAACACTATGATAATTATGAATACTTTATTGTACCAAATCAAGCACAAATTCTTGCTCCCATCTAGAAGGATTATTGACATATTCTGATGAAGGATTAGGCATCAGACCAGGCTCATACTCTCATTCCAACTGGGGATCACTAGGTGAGAGTGTTACATACCTAGGGATAGGGGTACACGCTTGTAAAAAAAGTCTGGAGGCATATTACAAAGACTCAGGATCAAGCTCATACTCCTATTTTGGTTGGGGTTCACCACATGATAGGGGAAAACGTCTTAGGATAGGCTCATATTCCTATCAAATAAGTCCAGTGGCATATTCCAAAGGCCCATGATTGAACATATATCTCTGTTTTATTTGGGGATAACCAAGTGAGAATGGCTCAAGCCTCAGAATAGGCTCATATTCCTATCAGTGAATCTACCTAGAATATTATATAAAATCACATAATTTAAGCACATATTCCTACTTCCATCAATGAATGACTACACCATTATCATTATCAGAAAATACAAGAGGAGGCTCACATCCCTTATACTATTCCTGAGGTCCCTTGGAATATTATGGTGAGGAATTCATATTCAGAACAAGATTATATTCTTGTTTCAACTGGGGCTCAACAAGTGAAGGTGACACATGCCTCAGGGAAATCTCATATTATTTCCAAGAAAGACCTACAACATATACCAAAGGCTTAGGATCAGGCTCATACTCTGATCTTGACTGAGACTCACCAAGTGATAATGAAACATGCCTTAGGATAGATCCACATTCTAGTCAATAATGAGACACATTATTAGAATATTCTAACATCTTCTCAGTAGTGGGAACATATTCCCTTAGCACTTGACAGTTATATACAGGTTCTTACAATTTTCATACAACAGGATCATATCCCTACACAATTCTAAAAGGAAGGTTGACATATTCTGACCAAAACATAGAACATGGACTATATTTATAATCTTCTCAATTCTAGTGTCTTTGAGGTTATTCAAGACACATTCTCAAAACCATGAGGGTTCATAGATTCTTCTATCGAAGCAAAAGTAGAATACGTTCATTACCATGATAGTCCTCCTCATGGTAGTGTGGAGATGGATTGTAAGAACTCTACTCCTAATATCCACCGTGGTCAACCTCCCCATGATGATATCTCCTACAGACAAGGAAATCCTCCCCTTTCCCAAAAACCTATGTATAGAGGGGTTTCTGAAACTTCAACACCTTCGTATAGAGAGGTGCTCAAAACATTAGGGTCAAATGCATATGGTTCCCCATAAACTTCTAGTAGCACTCCACTCCAGTCATCATGTGACCATCAGAACCATATTCTATGGTTTGACTGCGTGGATACATGAAATTTTGATGAGTAGGAGGCTGACATTGACATACAGAGAAATTTAGTATAAAAAAACCTCCCCATCATGTTCTGCCCCCTCACTACTTCTGACTATGAGATCATAGATTAACTAGAAAAGGAGTGCATGCCTTATCTACACCAAAATAAATGGGATACTCATCATTCACTGAAGGCTTGACATCTGCCTTACCTAGGATATGAGTATCACCGTCAAACAATCAATATACTCTGTTGTTAGCTAGACCTAGATGCTATCTCCATGACCCAGGATCCAAAACTGGAAAAGCACAGTATAAATTTTCAACATGCTTGTCACCATTGACTTGTGACACTTCAACATATGATCTCTAAAGCCATTCCATGTATCCATATTCGAGTATAGGGATAATATGGATCATTAAACTTCACCACACCCTTGGAAAAACATAGCCCCTTAGATTCGGTTTCCTACAATGTTATATCCTCTGGTGAAATCAGGGGATTAGGTAATGATCAGGCTAGTTGGTAACTACAATGGAATTCCCCTAATTCAACAATGCCCATAAATCATTACTGGAGGGATAGGATAACCAAAACGACCTCAAATTGGGCCCCTTGAAGTAATGATAATTCATTTTAGACACAGATACCTAAGTTACAATCATCTGAATAACTTCCCGAAAATAATAATTCTCATCGTGGGCTTCCATCACACCCATTTCCCATGAAAACATTACTGCACTATATCAAACAATATGTAGTAGTAGCTACCATAAAATCAGTTTAAGAGAAGACCCAGCCCCCTGGTCCAATAGAATTTATACCACTACCTCCACCCCTTAGATTTTCAATTCTTGAGAGGATACAAGATATATCCTTGACAGTTGTGAGAAAACCCCATCCCACTGGACTGGGGGAATTTATATCTCAATCACCACCTCCAAGTTCATCATCTCTTGAGAGGGTCTTGGGAGAATCAATGATGATTCTAGATCACCCCACCCACTGGGTTGGGGGTATTTATATCTTCAGGTTTATCCCGAGAATCATCAAGTACCTAACTAGAATCATTAGATCCTCAGAAACAGGACCAAATCAATGATAATTATGGCCTCATATTCCACCCACCCTATAGGATTGGGGTCATTTTCATCATCATCATCACCATAAAGATAATTAGTCTTCTCAAAGTTGGGAGGTAAAGATCAATGGTCAGTATACCAACTATTCCTCCCAATGCCTGACAAACCTATTCTATTCAGGGATCATTTGAAAATCATGACTGAAAACTCCCTCAAATTCATTACTCATAAGAAAATACAGGATGAACATATGAAAAAGGTGATCATAACTCACCGGGGTCGCAAGCAGAAATGGGCTATTATGGCCAAGAGTTTAAATAACAACCCTAATGAGTGCTGTATAGAATCAAATTGTTTCATTGAAAGTAATGGAAAAAACACTATTTCCCGATATGACTCTATGAATTTCTTCACTTTAAACATGGATAAAATTGAGCAAGACACAAATATAGAGGGTTAAAACATGGAAAATTTACCCTAAGAGTACGGTGATTTGGATTCACCAACCAAGGCTGCACGCACCTGGGACTAGAGAAGGTTCAAAAATCTAGCACCGCTGAATATCGAGTTTCCACCTCCATGATGGAGCATTTACAAGGGGAAAGGTACAACTTCATCCCAATAACCGCCTAGAATAATTGAAGTTTTTTCCCTGAAGGAAAAATTGTCACAATATGAGGGTGAAATAAAAAATCTCCGGCAACTCAACAAGAAGCTACTTAGGGGGAATATTTCTGCTGGGTATCGTCTTCAAGTAGAGATGTATATTATACCTCCCATAGATGATCCTCTAGTAATAGCGGTACATGAGAATCATATTGGATCCAGATCTAGAAAATCAATCTACATACATGAGGAAGTCAAAAATGACTGTGACTTCCCTTTGTTGCGGTGATAACCACTCCCTCTCTAGGGTACTCATTCAATCCTAGGAAAAATAGAGAATTAGTGGGAGATGACTGTAGAACCACATCATCAACCCTCATCCCCTCCCTGTGGATGAGAGATGAATTAGAGAGTAGTTCCCCTAGAATTACATAACATCATTGAGTCCTTGAATACTCGAATGGAATCCATGGAAAGGCGACGCGCACCCATGTAGCCTAAGAGGAAGCCATATCCCGAATGGGTGGATGATACTCCACCTACCCCCAAATTCATAAATCCTACATTTTGTACCTTTGATAGTGTAGGAAACCTTGAACAATATCTCACACACTCTATATATCTATGTGGGCCAATGATGGTCCCTCAAGATCAACAGGAGACAAAAAAGCTGAGGTGTTTCGTACAGACTGTAACAGGGCCAAATTTTGTTTGGTATTGCAGCCTTTTAGTAGGATCTGTTGTAGGATAGGAAGACCTTCATCATTAGTTCCTTTATCATTTTAGCTCCAAACTAAGGAAAATGAAAATCTTCAACCTGATGAACTACAATCAATGTAAGAACGAGAGGGTTTATAATTTCATATCAAGATAGAAAGTCTTAACCTATTTTCTCAGAAGCCCTCTCTCACAAGAGAAACTACTAGAAATCTATTCTGAAAATATCAATGATGATTTGTATACACCTTTAATTCCCATGAAGTATCCAGGTGGGTTTTGTGATTTCACTAAAACAACAAAAAATCTTGAGGAGACTATTTAGAGAACCCAATCCAAAACTTGACTCATGCCAATAACACAGGGAAAAATGCCAGGAAGAGTAGAAGCTGCAACTATCACCCTCAAGACAATAGTAGTTCCCATACAAGAACCTAGGTTGGCTCCGAACTTCCCAACACCTCTTATCGAGTGGAAAAAACCACATAATCTCTCTCATCCATAATCATTTAAAATCAGGGTCTTCTAGGATTTGAGGAATGAATGAATAATTCATACTTCTTTTAGAATGAAAAAGTCCCTGGTTATTTCTTAGCATCCATATATAATAACCTTCTTAGGCTCCCACAACCTAGGAATCCAAATTAGGTCAACCTCACCGACCATCCTGACTACTACCCTTCCCATAAAAGGCTGGGTCATAACATCCAAGAATGATTCATCTTCAAAGATGTCCTTCAAGGCATGTTTGATTTTAGATAGGTGGCATTAGACAACTTTTCAGAGTAGGTGATCTACATAACTGTCACCCGGTTAGAAGAGGAAGATGGATGAAATAAAGTTTCAACCATACATGCATAGAAGTTTGACAACCAGATGACATGAAAAATGGTTGATCGAGCCCATGCCACCCTGAAAGTACAGTTGCGAAAACCCGCAATAGCTCCACCACAAAAGATGGATACATCATAAGTGCCTCCCAAAAGTGAGTATGATCACCAAAATTAAGATGAAACAAAAGAGGAAGAATCATATTCTACTATAATGTAAGCTCTAAACCTTGCAGATTTCTTCCCTACAACATCCAAAGCATGTGAACCACCCCAACAAATGGGATCCTCATCAGATGAATAACTCATCTTTGGTTTTGTCAATGTGATACACTTAGCATACCACTGGTTTGGGATTGGAGTCCTTAAGGCCTTAATTCCACTCATGACTTCAGGTCAGTAGGGCTTCCGGGACACCTTGAAGACCATTCAGACACCTTAAGGCCTTTGAGCTAGATACAGTTGCCCTAGATAGACTCTACAAAAAAGGAGCATCCCCAGAGGAGGATTCAGAGCAGACACACTCACCAGAGCAGAACCAATGGATTTGGAAGAATGATAGGGTATGGATTGTTGAGAAAAGTATTGTTTTCAACAATACATGTTAATGTTATTTAAAGGGGGAGATTATTGAAAATAATACTCTGTCTCTTTATGATAAATTTGATGCTCACAAATACCCTTAGTTATTTTCTAATGTTTTTATTTAGTATTTTGTATGAATTTATTAATTTATTTTACTCTTGAAATAATGAGAATCTATTACTTATTTGGAATCTTCTTTAAGCGCATTCTGGAATCACTGTTCATACCTTATGTTGGTAAATATAGCGCGGAATCTGTTTTAGCGCGTTCTGGAATCACTGTTCAGACCCTACGTGGATAAACGTAGCATAAGGATGAAAAATGTGTATACTTTTAGAAATAAGAGAAATGTATGGTTAAACAACCATACGTTTTCAACAAAGTATGGAAGGAACCTTACGTTTTTGTTTTCAGCAAAGTATGGAAGGAGAACCTTATATTAGGAAGGAACCTTACGTTTTGGTTTTCAGCAAAGTATGGAAGGAGAACCTTACGTTAGGAAGGAACCTTACGTTTTGGTTATCAGCAAAGTATGGAAGGAGAACCATACGTAAATTATAAGCGATACGTTTGTTTCTCAAAAGTATGGTTCATCAACCTTACTTTTGTAAACAACCATAAGTTCTTGGAAAAGTATGGATCAAGTAAAAGTATGGATCTTTTACTGTACGTTTGAGTGTTGAAGAAAAAGTATGGATGATCAACCCTACATTTGTGTTCAACCATACGTTGTCAACCCTACGTTTGTGTTCAACCATATGTTGTTAACCATAAATTTGAAGACTATGATTAACCCTATGTTTGGAGGCCACGTCATCAACCTTACGTTTGGTGTCAGAAATTTTGACAGACGATATTTATGTGCAACGTTCAGTAAGCTGATTTCTGGGCGGATTTCAAGCTGGATTTAAAGTCATTTTTAAAGTATGACTTTGACTGATTCAAAGACATTTTATTAATGGATTTAAGATCGAATTAAAAGGAGATTTTTATGTCGAGTCTTAAGGGAAGTTACAAATTCTCTGTAAATTCAAATTTTTGAATATCGCGAATCAGAAGGAAACTTTTATGGATCTAAACATGAAGGAGATATGTTTTATTATATATGTTCACTCTGAAACACTAGGTATGGATGGATGTGATCGATATATTATTGAAAAAGGTGGAAAATAGAGATTGCAACTATTTACGTTGATCTGCTGATTCAAAAGGAGCGTCAAAGCTCTGTTTGTTTAAGAAGAAGGAACTCAATAAAAGATTCACCTATTCTACATTGAATATCTAATGTGGATCTACTACTGCTGAAGTTGTGAACTATCTCTCTATATCTACTACAACTGGATCAACTTAGAACTTCTTCATCTTGAAGATCAATATTTCTAGAGACTTCGATCCATATGCTGTCAATTGTATTCTGTTGCAATTGTGAAGATCAAATGGAAATTTCTTTATGAAACCTTTTGTTTATTCTTGAGTAACCAGCTTCAGTTCTAATCTGTGTAGGTTCGTGTTTGAACCAGAAGGCTTTGTTTTGCCTTGGATTGTGAAGGTATCAACTGCCTGTACTCAGTTGTGAATCGGTCTGTGGAAAAGAGGACCAGATAGTGAAAATCACCAAGCTCGTGGAGTCGAGCGTTAGTGGAGTGGACTAGGGGCTTTCTGTTCCCCGAACCACTATACATCTTTGTGTTCTTTATTTTACTTTTTCCGCTGCATGATCAAATCTGATAAAGCATAAAGGACAAAAATCATTCAAGAAAAGAGTTATTGAAAAATTGCAAAAGACACAATTCACCCCCCTCTTGTGTATAATCTGTAGATTCAGATCCAACAATTGGTATCAGAGGAGGAGCTTCGGATAAAGACCTAGCAAGCTAGAAGCAATTTAAAGATTATACAACAGGGCATCATGACTGATACAAGAGAGGGGATGTCGATGGTCAGAGCACCATATTTTAATGGAGACAACTATGGTTTCTGGAAATCGTGCATGATAATATATCTGAAAAACCTCGGATATAGAGTCTATTCAAAGATTCTGACTCCTTATGAAATTCCTGAAAATCCTAAAACATGGAGTGCTTCTATAGAGGCAGAATATGATATGACCTCGAAGGCTATGAGTTCAATTATCTGCGGTCTAGGACCAGATGAATTTAACAGAGTATCTCAGTGCCCGACAACATATGAGATGTGGCAAACAATAGCTGTGGCATATGAAGGAACAAACAATGTGAGACAAATGAGATATGAAACTGCAAAACTGAAATTTGATACTTTCAGAATTGTTGAAGGTGAGAGCATTACCCAAATGAACGGGAGACTGAAAAAAATTTTCAATAACATAACTGCTCTAGGAGAACCTATCAAGCAGGCTGATCAAGCATTAAAAGTACTAAGAGTACTTCCTACTCGATGGAATGGTATCTCTGCTGCAATCAAACAATCAACACCTGTCAAGGATCTAACCATGAGAGAGATGATTGGTACATTGATGATGTATGAAGCTGAAATGAAAGATGAGACTAATGAACATAAAGTTATTATCAAAAGAGAAGATACTGCCTTGAATGTAACTTCACAACAAAAGAATAGAAAGATGAAGAGAAGAGAAGCCAAAGCTAAATCAGAAAGCTCTGACTCATCCAACTCAGATGAAGAGCTGGCTCAGTTAGCCAGGAAATTTAGAAAGTTCTACAGCAATAAAAGAGGCTTCAAAAAATCCGTAAAGAGAGATAATAAGGAAGTAAGATGTTATAAATTCAAAAAGATGGAGCATATCAAACCAGATTTCCCACAATTGAAGGATGCAAAGAAGAAGAAATTCTTCAAAAGAAATGACTTTGAGCAGAAATACAATAAAGGTATAAAAGCCACTTGGAGTGTATCTGAAGACTCTAGTAACTCTTCTGAATCAATCTCAGAGAAAGAAGAAGTCAATCTAAAGGAAAATATGTGTTTCATGGCAGAAACTGATGAGGTACACTCATATTACTCCTATGAATCAAATTCTGAATCAAGATACTCAAATGAAAAACTTGCAGTCTACTGCAATATGATTGAAGAAAGATATGACTCACTATTTAAAAAACATAAGTCACTAAAAAATAAACATAAAGTCATTTCAGATGAAAGAGATAAAATTCTGAAACAACATAAAGAATTAACTGATAAATACAATTCGATTAAAACTAACTATATTAATTTTAGATCAAGAATAAAAACACTATAGGATGAAGTAGAATTTTACAAACAGGATGCATTGGTTTTTACAAAAGGAGAGAATTAATTAAATGAAATTCTTGGAAAAACTGTCATTAAAAAGGAGAGATTTAGAATTGGCAGTAAAGGAGAAAAACCAAAGCTATATAAAAATTATTTTGTTCCTAGCTCTAAAAAGGTTAATTGTAATTTTTGTGGGACAAAGGGAAATATAGATAAAAACTGTGTCTTAAGACAACCACAAATTTGTGGTATTAATAAAGCCTATGTTTCAAAAGACTTATATAATTCATCTAATTTTAAAAGAACAAAGAAAATCTAGATACCCAGATCATTGCTAGCTAACACTCCTGGACCCAACAAAATATGGGTACCAAAGCAATTTGTTTGAATGTCTTTGCAGGTAGCAGGCCACCAGAGAAGAAAAGATATATGGTACATGGACAGTGGCTGCTCAAGACAAATGAGTGGGAACTCATTGAATTTTTCTTCACTCACTCAAAAGGAAGGAGGATTTGTCACATTTTATGACAATGCCAAAGGAAAAATCATTGGCATTGGAACTGTTGGAGATCCAAAAACAGTCTCAATGAACAATGTACTTTATGTACAAGGACTACAACACAATCTGATAAGTATCTCTCAACTTTGTGATGATGGATATACTGTTGATTTTACTAACAATTGCTGTATTTTTTCTAAATATAAACTATTTAAATTTAAAGCACCAAGAACTGAAAATGTCTATACTTTGGATTTAAATTCCTTGTGTAAACAACAAGTAAACTGCTTGACTTCTAAAGTAAGTGAATCCAGGATCTGTCATAGGAGACTTGGTCATTTAAATGTATATGTTTTACATAAGTTATCTAAGAAACATTTAGTTTCTGATTTACCTTGTCTCAAATTTGAAAGTGATAGATTTTGTGATGCATATCAACTTGGCAAGCAATACAAATCATCCTTCAAATCTGTTAATAAGGTTGCAACATCTAAACCTCTATAACTTATTCATATAGATTTGTTTGGACCTTAAAGAGTAGCAAGCTTAGCTGGTAAATTATATGTATATGTTTTAGTTGATGACTATTCAAGATTTACATGGATTTTCTTTTTGAAATTTAAAAATGAGGCTTTTACTTTATTTGAAAGGTTCTGCAAATCTGTTCAAAATGAAAAAGGTTTCAATATTATCTCATTGAGAAGTGATCATGGTGGAGAATTTGAGAATCTAGAATTTAATTCCTTTTTCTCAAATATGGATATTAAACATACCTTTTCTGCACCCAGAACACCTCAACAGAATGGGATTATAGAAAGAAGAAATAGAAAAATTCAAGAAATGTCTAGAACTATGTTAAATGAATATAGCCTACCTATATATTTCTGGGCAGAATCTGTGAATACAGCTTGTTATATAATTAATAGAGTTTTAATTAGACATATTTTGAAAAAGACACCCTATGAACTATGGAATAACAGAAAACCTAAAGTAAATTACTTTAAAGTTTTTGGATGAAAAATTTATATCTTAAACACCAAGGATAATCTTGGTAAGTTTGATCCAAAATTTGATGAAGGTATTTTCTTAGGATATTCTTCTACCTCCAAAGCTTATAGAGTTTATAATAAGAAGTCAAGGATTGTTGAAGAATCGGTTCATGTGAAATTTGATGAATCTAATCCTTTTGAGAAAAGGACAGAAAAAATGGATGAACTTGACTCTAATGATAACATGAGACTTGAGAATTTAAAGAATGATTTTGAAAATGATATAAAAGAAATTCAGTCCAGTTTAGAGGAACATGATACTGAAGAACCTTTAAATATATTACCTAGACAGTCTAGAACCCTAAATAATCACCCTTTATAAACTGTAATAGGTGACCTAGAAACTGGTGTTCAAACTAGAAGAAACTTAAGAAACCTAGTGGAATTCTCAGCCTTCCTATCTCAATAAGAACCCAAGACTATAGAAGATGCTTTAGATGATGAAAGATGGGTAATAGCAATGCAATATGAATTAAACCAGTTTAAAAGAAATGAAGTTTGGGATTTAGTGGAAAGACCTAAGAATTATCCTGTAATAGGAACCAAATGGGTCTTTAGAAATAAATAGGATGACCAAGGAACAATAACTAGAAATAAAGCAAGATTAGTATCTAAAGGATATAATCAAGAAGAAGGAATAGATTATGATGAGACTTTTTCACCTGTAGCTAGGTTAGAATCCATTAGAATCCTTTTAGCCTATGCATCTTATATGAATTTTAAATTATTTCATATGGATGTTAAATCTGCCTTTTTAAATGGTTATTTAATAGAGGAAGTTTATGTTGAGCAACCTCCTGGTTTTGAAAACTCTCAAAAACCTGATTCTATTTTTAAACTTACTAAAGCTCTTTATGGCCTTAAACAATCACCTAGAGATTGGTATGAAAGATTAAGTTCTTTTCTTTTGGAAAATGATTTTACTGTTGGTATGGCAGATCCAACACTATTTAAGAAAACTATGAAAAATAATGTTTTATTGGTTGAAATTTATGTTGATGATGTAATCTTTGGATCAACTAATAAAACTCTTTGTCATGAATTTTTAAAATTAATGCAAGATGAATTTGAAATGAGTATGATGGGAGAATTAAATTTCTTTTTGGGTCTTCAAATATTTCAAAAATATTTTAAAAATGTTTTAAATCCAAGTAAATACATTACTGATTTACTTAAGAAATTTGGACATGAGAATAGCAAGCCATTTACAACTCCTATGTGTACTAATATGAAACTTGATCTGGATGAAACTGGAAAATCAGTTGACAACAAGTTATATAGAGGTATGATTGGTAGTTTGTTATATCTTTCTGCTAGCAGGCCAGATATAATGTATTCAGTATGTCTTTGTGTTATATTTCAATCAAATCCTAAAGAATCTCATCTAACTACTGTTAAGAGAATTTTTAGATATTTAAAAGGAACTGTTTCTCAATCTCTTCTTTATCCAAAAAAATATGATTTTAATTTGATTTCATATTCAGATTCTGAATTTGGAAGTTGTAGGTTAGATAGAAAAAGCACATCAGGTACATGTCACTTTTTAGGAAAGTCCTTAGTATCATGGTCTAGTAAGAAACAACATTCAGTTGCCCTATCAACAGCTGAGGCAGAATATGTTTCTGCTGGCAGTTTCTGTGCACAAGTGTTGTGGATGAAAAAAACTCTTATGGACTTTGGATTGAATTTTAATAATACACCTATTTTATGTGATAATACGAGTGCAATTAATATTTCAAAAAATCCTATTAGTCATTCTAGAACTAATCATATTGATATAAGGCATCACTTTTTGAGAGATCATGTTATTAAAAAGGATATATTTTTAGAATTTATAAATATTGAAATTCAATTAGTAGATATTTTTACTAAACCACTTCCCACTGCAAGGTTTGATTTTATTAAGGGGGAGCTGGGTTTATTTAATTTAAAATATATTTTTTTATTTTCATTTACTTTTATTTATTTATGTAAATTTTATTTTGTTTATTGAATACTTTTTAAGATTTTCCTTCTTTAATCATATGAAAAATATATTTGTTTTTTTAAATATATGTAATGATTAGTGATTACACGGGAATCAAGGCTGTCAGAGCCTTTTCGACTTCTAAACCCTTTCACTTCTATCGAAACCTTTTTGAAATCCAAAAATCGCACTTCATCTTCTGAAACCCTAACCTTCAAACTTCTGAAACCCTAACCTTCAAACCTTCAGAGACTCTTGCGGAAATGGTAAGGACTAAAAGAGCCAGTTAGGCCAAGCTGAGCAATTCCAAGAGACAACGCACCGAGGGAAGAAAAATCTTACAAGGTAGGGTAATAGATCTCGACTAGTTATTTCAGACAAATCTATTGTTGAAGCAAGCGTTGTCATTCCAAAATCTTGAATAGATGTTCAACAGTGAAAATACAGAATTTATGTATGAAGTTGAACTACGATATTTCTTCAAATCTATACAATTTAGTTTGGGAGATACATAGGACAGTATGATGGCTAATATAGAAGATAGGGATTTCTCAATCTCTTCAGTAGAGATTAATCAGATTCTTAACTACCCTCAGGAGGGAGTTTTTAATTTTGACTTGAAGAATATAGGAGATTCTATGCATAAATCCGAAGACATCATGTCTTTTTTTTTGGTACCAAGACAATAAAGAAAATGTTTGTCAAGGATTTGGAGCCTGATCAGAAGATTTTGGTCAAATTTATTCAGACAGGAATAGCTCCACAGATGACAGAAATGGAGAAGATTTTGTACCCTACTATGTATATAATGTTTCTTTTTTTAAGTGATATTAAGTTAAACTTTCCATGATACATGATAAGGTATCTCAGTTACTGCTGTCAAAGCGAGGCCAGAATGAATTTCTACCGTTTTGGTAGATTTATTTCTAAACTATTGTTTAAGAACGACATGGTGATATTAGTGGATGCTAGAGTTAACTGTCATCACAGTAATACATTTAATGCTGGAACTTTGAGGAAAGTTGGATATTTCTGGAGCACAATTTAAGGAAACCTCTTGCCAGTAGGAGCTGAGGAAGACTCAGAGAGTGCTCAGGCTCAACCTACTAAGTCCAAGGAGGGACAAGCTGAATCCAGAGTCAGCAATGTATAAAGGAGGATTCACTTTGAAGTGGCAGATGTTGAGGAATAAAGAAGTCAGGAGAGACTTTAATCTAAAAGAAAAAGACCAGTAAATGAGGAAGTCACTTCTACTGCTTTGGACACTACAACAGAAGCCTTAATTTCTTATTCTTTTGTGAGATAAGATTTTTGTTGGGAAAAAATCCCTCAAGGTAACATTGAAGCATTTTTGGGTTGATTGTGTTTGTTGACAAAGCAGGTTTCCATGGAGAATTGTTGAGTTCCCGAGAATTTGTTGACAATCCTTGTTGACAAAGAACGATGACAAAGGAATGGACGATCTGGAGGCGGTACAAAAGAGCAGTACAAGGTGGCGCCGTTTCCCAGTGTTTGCCAAATTTTTGGGGTCCAAAATTTGGAGTTTGGTGAGCATCGCGAAAATAGGATTTCCATGAAGATAATAATTTAATATGGAAAAGGCATGAATTTCACGAAGATAGGATTCATGGTTTGGAAATCACGAAGACCAGAAGAATGGAGGCGGTGAGTCTTCGCGATTACGTCAAGCTTCGCGAATAGCAGAGGCTGAAACACATCGCGGCAGAAAAGGGATTCGCGAGGGAGCTTCACGGAGAAGTCGCGAAGGTATGTTGGCGGTGATTCTTCGCGACTACGTCAAGATTCGCGAACGACAAAGTGCCGTGGTGCTTCGCGATTTGGACAGAATTCCAGCGGAAACTTTAGAGCTTCGCGATTTGAGATGACGTGGCGTTGACTTCGCGCGGAAAGTTCGAGGGTCGGTGGAATCACCTATAAATAGAGGCCGACCCCTTCGAGCGAAGCAGAGAGAATTTTTCAGAGAAAATCCTTTGCTCTCGATTTGCGAAGGTGGTTCGCGGAGCTAGTGTGCTTCACGAAAGAGGAGCCTCACGGCGACTATTGTAGCTCTGTGATTCATGCGAGCTCCGCATTGGCTTAGTAAGCTTTGCGAGGGCCGTTGCTTTGCGACGGCTTGAGCATCGCGAGAGGGCTTCGCGAAAGAGCTTCGCGAGAGAGCTTCACGAAAAGGCAGGAGCTTCGTGAAGGCTTGTTTGAGCTTCGCGAAATTGGGAGCCTCGCGAAGTAGGGTGCTTTGCGAAGGTGTTTCCAAAAGGAGTTTCCCAGTGTTCATAGGCAAAGAGGTATTCATCAGTGGATGAAATTTGGACATTAACAGAGCATCCATCATCAGTTAAGGATGCGTGTATTCATGAAAATGAAGAGACCTACAGGTCTATAAACTGTGATTGAATTCCCTTCACAGAGCAGTGAGCTTAGGAAGAGGAAAAAGGTGATCCTCTCCACCGGCAGTTATCTAGAGAGAGAGAAATAGGGAGTGACCCTTGGGAAAGCAGTGAGCTGACCCTAAACCTTGTAAAGGCAGTGAGCCTGAGCATAGAAGTGATCTAGCCCGAACATTGTAATCCACAACTAGTGAAGTTTATTGGAATTGGTACGAACAGCAACTTGTCGGCATATAGTCCTTGGACGTATCCCTTTGCGGTGAACCAAGTAAAATTGATGTGTCCTGTGCATGCTTTACTTTCTGTTTACTTTGTGCATCAGGAAACAGAGAGAAGAGTGTTTTTCTTAACAGCGAAACAAGATCAGAACGGGTGTTAATTTTTAATTAGTCATACCCTGATTCACCCCCCTCTCAGGGTATTCAGCCTTGTGGACCTAACATTGTTGTTGATAATATATTGGAAGATGTTATTAAGAGAACAACTCTAGTAGAGGAATCAAGAGCTCAAGAAGAAACTCACAGGGAAAATCAGGAACAGATTGTAGTTGATGTTGAAGTTTCACTTCAACAGGAACAAGAGATGGAGGTAGTGCCTGGTGAAGAAGTGGCCAGACCTCAGGAAACTTCTGAAAATATTGTTCTTGAAAACCCAATGGAAGGCATAGATGCTGATGTTTGTGGTGAGCATGCTTCTGAAGCTCACACAGAGGTACTTCAAGAGGATTTTTCTGTGGAGAAGTTTGAAAACTCTAAAGAAAAATATGTGGACAAACCTTCTCAGGACAGAGAAAAAGAAAAATCTAATGCTGAATCATTGCCTTTGGTACTACTGCATCAACCTGAGACTGTGAATCAAGCACATGGTGCATCTGATTCTAGAAAAGAAGAAGTTGAAGAACTGTATAGAAAAGTATCTCAGTTGGAATCTGAGAATGTTTCTCTGAAAAATGCCATGGTTTTAGAGCGTTTAAAGTTTCAAAAGTTGAAGGAGTGTACAGTTTCAAGGCAAGAAGTTGAAATGTTTAAAGAGGATATGATGACTGCTGTTAGACAATTAAAATCTGAAATGATTATGAAGTCAGATTTATCAGATCTGAAGTTATTTATGGAGAATCAATTTGCATCAGTTACAAATAATGCTGTTAGTGGATCAGGTACTTCACCAGATTTAATCAGAAGGTTTCAGGCTACCATAGCTGCGATGAGCAACATGAATGATAGGATACAAGATCTTTAATGTAACAGTGATCCTTTGTCAGTGTTGCTAGACAATCAGAAGTTCTTAGTGGATCAACTGACATCTAGTGAGCCATCGATCAGAATTCTGTTAAATCAGTTATCAGAGAAGCTGTCAGTATTTGTTGAAAAAGAGGAAAGGATGCATGAGTTTTTCAAAGTAGATTTAAATGAAGATATTCATATGACTCAAGATTACAGAGAGCTTATTATCAAGCTTGGCGATGGGATGATGAAGAGACTTCGAGAGCAGTTTATAGAAATCAAGTCTGCAATCCATAGGATATAGACCATGTTTCCTAGATTACCTAATCCTAGATTCCTATGTATATCATTTTCATGTATATACTACTGTTTTTGAATGAAAATTTTCTTCAATGTTTATTTGTCTCTTTCCTTATTTGTTTTACTGACTTTGTTTTTGATATGTCAGTACTCCAGATTTAATTATTGGTAAACAGTTCATAATAGCATTTACTAATAGTTCAGTGCAATATTAAAAGTGTTAAAATCCATGATTTTTCATTATTTTTTATATCACAAAAGGGGGAGAATTTGGATTAACACAACATCAAAACCTACATTTTATTTAGTGGGAGAATTAATTTTATTCGGGGAGAAAATTAAATGAGAAATTTGGATTTATAAGAAATTTGGATTTATAATTATCTTTTTGACGGAGAAGTTTTTATTTAAAACTTTATAACTACTTTTGAAAGTTAATTTTTGTTTAAATAATTTTAATTATTTTATGGGTTTTGTGATCATCAAAAAGGGGGATATTGTTGAGCAAAGTATTGTTTTCAACAATACATGTTAATGTTATTTAAAGGGGAGATTATCGAAAATAATACTCTGTCTCTTTATGATAATTTTGATGCTCACAAATACCCTTAGTTATTTTCTAATGTTTTTATTTATTATTTTTCATGAATTTATTAATTTATTTTACTCTTGAAATAATGAGAATATATTACTTATTTGGAATCTTCTTTAAGCACATTCTGGAATCACTGTTCATACCTTACATAGGTAAATATAGCGCGAAATCTGTTTCAGCGTGTTCTGGAATCACTGTTCATACCCTACGTGGATAAACGTAGCATAAGGATGAAAAGCGTGTATACTTTTTAAAATAAGAGAAACTTATGGTTAAAAAACCATACGTTTTTAGTAAAGTATGTAAGGAAACTTATGTTTTGGTTTTCAGAAAAGTATGGAAGGATAACCTTACGTTTTGGTTTTCAGAAATGTATGGAAGGAGAACCTTATGCTAGGAAGGAACCTTACGTTTTGGTTATCAGCAAAGTATGGAAGGAGAACCGTACGTAAATTCTAATTGATACGTTTGTTTCTCAAAAGTATGGTTTATCAACCTTACTTTTGTAAACAACCATATGTTCTTGGAAAAGTACGGATCAAGTAAAAGTATGGATCTTTTACTATACGTTTGAGTATTGAAGAAAAAGTATGGATGATCAACCCTACGTTTGTATTCAACCATACGTTATCAACCCTACATTTGTGTTCAACCATACATTGTTAACCTTACCTTTGAAGACTATGATTAACCCTATGTTTAGAGGCCACGTCATCAACCTTACGTTTGGCGTCAGAAATTTTGACAGACGATATTTATGTGCAACGTTCAGTAAGCTGATTTCTGGGCGGATTTCAAACCGGATTTAAAGTCGTTTTTAAATTACGACTTTGACTGATTCAAATCCATTTTATTAATGGATTTAAGATCGAATTAAAAGGAGCTTTTTATGCCGAGTCTTAAGGGAAGTTACGACTTCTCTGTAAATTCAAAATTTTGAATATCGCGAATCCGAAGGTGACTTTTATGGATCTAAATATGCAGAAGATATGTTTTGTTATATATGTTCTCTCTGAAACACCAAGTATGGATGGATGTGATTGATCTATTATTGAAAAAGGTGGAAAAAATAGATTGCAACTATTTACATTGATCTGCTGATTCAAAAGGAGCGTCAAAGCTCTATTTGTTCAAGAAGAAGGAACTCAATAGAAGATTCACCTATTCTACATCGAATATCTACTGTGGATCTAATACTGCTGAAGTTGTGAACTATCTCTCTATATCTACTACAACTGGATCAACTCATAACTGCTTCATCTTGAAGATCAATATTTCTAGACACTTCGATCCATCTGCTGTCAATTTCATTCTGTTGCAATTGTGAAGATCAATTGGAAATTTCTTTATGAAACCTTTTGTTTATTCTTGAGTAACCAGCTTCTCATTCTAAGATGTGTAGGTTCGTGTTTGAACCTGAAGGCTTTGTTTTTCCTTGGATTGTAAAGATATCAACTGCCTGTACTCAGTTGTGAATCGGTCTATGGAAAAGAGGACCAGATAGTGAAAATCATCAAGCTCGTGGAGTAGAGTGTTGGTGGAGTAGACTAGGGGATTTCTATTCCCCGAACCACTATACATCTTTGTGTTCTTGATTTTACCTTTTCTGCTGCATGATCAAATCTGATAAAGTATAAAGGACATAACTCGTTTAAGAAAAGAGTTATCGAAAAATTGCAAAAGACACAATTCACCCCCCCTCTTTTGTATAATCTGTAGATTCAGATCCAACATCGATATTTCATTGAGACCATCCTATGCTTTCACGGGAAGCTTATCCAGACAACCATGCAAAGGTGGATAGATACCATCACATTGCAGATGCTGGGGAGGAGCAGTTCCTTGTAGTTATAATTTGGTTGAATTCCCTAAGACCTTCGGGTCATGTAATGTATCTTAAGCCTGTGGTACATGTAATCACTAAGCCTATGGGCCTTTTAAGGGTTCCCCCTCATCCCTTGAAAGGGGGGTTATCAAAAATCAATTAAAATAAAGGCCTTTGGGCCATTCAGGATAGAGGAGGTTCAACCTAATCAACCCAAGTAATGGGGATGGCTGGAGTAACCTGCACCACTAGTAGTAGAAATTCCCCCAACTTATGCACATAACCTATTCTTATCCACCTCAGATACCTCAGATCTTAAACCACATTCCTAGAAGCAACCCCATATTAGGAAGCATCGACCTTTGGTAAAAAAGTATGACATTATTAAATAGTTGGATATTGTCTCGACCAAGCTCCCAATCCTTGATGCACTATGTCTTTCAAAATAAATTCGGGAGGAACTTGTTGAATCCCTTTGGATCCTGCATGAGTTTTAGATAAAAGTTTCTATGGATGAGGTTTATCGAGTGGAGACCATGTCCTAATAATTTTATGCCACCATATTGTTCACTGACCAAGATCAGTAAGAGATCCTTAAAGGACATATTAGGCCCCTATATGTTTCAGGTAGACTTAATAATGTCAACATTAAAGGGGTTTTGATTGATAATGGTTATGGGATCAAACTCAACCAAGTTCAAACCCTCTGACATTTGGGATATAGAGAATGTGACCTATCTCCCACAAAGATGAACATTCAAGGCTATGATAAGCATGATCAAAGATCTCTTAGGATGATCAAGCTCGAAGTACATTTTTGGTAACTCACATTTGACACTAATTTCATGGTTATTAAGAAAGACACCACATATAATGTCATGCTCAAGAGGCCCTAGCTTCATATCCACTAAGCAGTACCATAAAAATTCCATCAGTGTCTAGAATACCCCATTAATGGAAAAGTTAGCATACTACATGGTGACAATGCCCCCTTCAATAATTGAGGAGTCATATACACTAAAGTAGATTTATATAATAATAGAGGAAAGAAACCAATGGAAGATGATCATACACAAATTTTAGCTCCCAATGGCTTAGGGACCTCCCTTATGAATCCCTAGAGTATGCTTGATAATGACTATGTGCTCCCCATAAATCTGGTTGAGGTAACATATCTAGTCCCAAAGGTCCAACCCCCTTCTATCCTCAAATAAAATTGTAAAAAATAGTCATCTACAACATATCTCTATAATTAATCAAGATGTAGGGGATGATAATGTCTCTTATCATGTCCCTCCTCACCCTGATAGTGATAGAGAATCCCCTAGATCACCAAATTCTTCTCTTGAAAATTTCTTCACAGACTCAGAATTGGAAGAAGATGGAGATGATCTCAGGAACACCCCCAGTATTAAAGGAAGGTGTATCCACCACTATATATAATTTCAGATAGATAAATCTAGGAATATAAAAATACCCATGACCTACTCTAATTAGTGCTTCCATTCCCCTCTAAGATAAAGAGATGTACATTTCATTTCTAAAGTATCACCGGTATGTGTTTGATTAAAACTACAAAAAAAATTCCTGGATGGAATCCAGATGTGGATACACACCATCTCAGATTACCTCATGAGCAACAAGGTTTCAAAAAGGTATCAAAAGAGGATTCACCCCTATCATTCCACCAATGTAGAGGTGGAAGTCGACAATTTTATCAATGATAACTTTTTTCTGAGAAGTGAAATACCTAATATGGATTTACAACATCGTCCCCATTGAGAAAAAGAATGGGCATATTAGGGTCTTCATTTATTTCAAAGACCTTAATCAACATTGCCCAAAGGAAAATTTCCCATTGCTGATCACACAACTCTTGATTGATTCAACTATTGGATTCCAAGACCTTTCCTTCATGTATGGGTACTCAGGGTATAATCAGATCAAGATGGCCCCTGAAGATGAAGAATCCACTACCTTCAGAGAACCTCAAGGGATCTTCTTCTATCAGGTCATTCCCTTTGGATTAAAAAATTATGGTGCTATATGCCAGCATGCCATGAACCACATCTTTAAGCCATTACTGGGAAGGGTAGCTAACTGTTATGTTTATGACCTAGTTGTTAAATCCTAAAAATGATGTTATCACTTCACGGATCTTCAAAAAATATTTAATAAGATGAAAAAACATAGTCTAAAGATGAATCCACTAAAATTCACTTTTGGGGTAACATAAAAAAAAATCCTTGTCTTTTTGGTATGTCACCATGGTATTGAGGTTGATCTAGAGAGTACTAGTACTATTTTAACAATTTCACCCCCCATAAATCTCAAAGAACTGATAAACTCAACGGACACCTCACCTACATTCGGTGATTCATAGCCAACCTAGCTGGAAAAGCTCTTCCCTTCACCAGCATAATAAATAAGGGGATTTCCTATCAATGGGATGATGACTTTCAAAAATCCTTTGAAAGTATCAAGTAGTACCTACCACACCCATCAATTTTGATGCCTCCAGTGGAAGGGAGGCCACTCATCTTATATGTGGCTGCTAAGGAATTCTCACTGGGTTCCCTCATCGCATAGAAAAATGATTCAAGAAGTGATAATAGTCTCCAATATCTTAGCCAAACGATGATAGGTATTGAGACTAGATATTATGATGTTGAGAAGAACTGCCTTGCACTCATATTTGTAGTGTAAAAGCTAAGGCATTACTTACAACACCACAAAGTCCACCTGGTCTCTCGTATCGATCTTCTCAAGTACATCCTTTTCCACCTATGTTGATTGGGTCATTAGATTTATGAGTGGTCATTATGAAACAATATGAAATTTAGTTGATATCATAAAAGTCGGTGAAAGGACATGCCTTGACTAATTTCCTCGCAACACATTCTTCCTTAGAAAATACTACGGAAGACATTGATCTCCTAGATGAAGAGGTCTTATAATCCCATGAAACTCCCTAGACTTGGGAGATGTACTTTTATGACACCTCCCAGAGTCCTGTCAGTACAAAGATGGAAAACCCAAAGCTCAATCGGGTTGGTATAAGGATTGGATTTGTATCTCCCGAAAAATTAGTTTTCCCTACTCTTTCTCACTATCCGAAGTCTATATAAATAGTGAGACTGAATATCAAGCCCTCATCACTGAATTTTAACTAGACCTACAACTACACATAGCCTACCTGAAAATCAAAGGGGACTCAGAATTGGTGATAAAGTAGATAAATGGAGAATATTCCATAAAAAAGGAAGAACTATCCCCCATCACTGGCTATATCAGGGGACTGACAGTAGAGTTCCATTTTGATGCTACATTTCATTATGTTCCCTGATCATAGAATGATCACACCGATACACTGACTAATACAACCACTATCTTGGATGACACTAATTAGGAGGAAGAAATATTCCAT
Organism: Viscum album; assembly: GCA_963277665.1. Classification (NCBI taxonomy): domain Eukaryota; kingdom Viridiplantae; phylum Streptophyta; class Magnoliopsida; order Santalales; family Viscaceae; genus Viscum; species Viscum album. The sequence goes on along the minus strand of OY728123.1, from coordinate 1,939,064,481 downwards.
ATCACTCATTGAATAATGGTCTCGTCAATCATCATATATGATATGGAAGAAATGAATTAGGTCAACACAACCCCAGAGTGTGATGAACCAATGACCAGCCCTGGATGGATGGATACCATAATTGGTTATATCTAAAATGAGGTTCTCCCAACATACCGAGCTAGATGGGAAAAGATTCAGCACCGTGCATAAACTTTTACTCTATAGGATAGTCCAAATGAGTAGAAATCGCTCTACAAATAAATAATTAATAGAAACTACTCAGGTGAATAGTAGGATAGATTTCCTCCATCATAGAAGAAGTCCATGAAGGCTCTCACGGTGCCCACCAGTCCGGAACTAGGATCTACCACCAAATTAGGAGGTTGGGATATTAATGGAAAACATGATACAAGACTGCATGAAATTCACCAAGAAATTTCATGCACACTGGATCCATACAAGATTCATCCATCAACTCCCAAAATTACTACACACAGCTAAATATTCTTATTCATTTGATGTTTGGGTAATAGATGTTATGGGGACATATCCCCTAGCCATAGCTAAGCAGTTCATGTATATCCATACTGCTATTGACTTCTTTTCCAAATAGATTGAGACAATACCCCTCAAGGAATTGAAGATGAATAATGTCATCAGCTCCATTAAGTCCCATATCATCACCAAGTTTTGAGTCCCTGACACAATATTGATAGAAAACGACACCAAATTCTTCTCTATACAGTTGAATAGACTATACTAGGAGTAAAATATCTATTCCAATCACTCATCTTGCTATCATATAGTAGAAAACAGAAAAATAGAGGTCTTAAAGATGATTCTATAAAATATAATCCATAATATGGTGAATAAGGATAAGAAGTCTTGGATGAACAAGCTCCTCCATGATTTATGGTCCCACCATACCACCACATGTACTGAAACATAGGAAATGCCATACTCATTGATGTACGAGACTGAGGTAGTGTCACCCACATAGGTCTATCTTCCTTCACTCTGAATAGTCATTTGAAGATAGTTATATGAAGATGAACAATCAAAAAATTGGCTGGACGAATTAGAACATCTATATGAGAACATGTTTTTCACACTTCACAACCTAGAAGTCCATCAGAATTGGATTGAATGGGACTTTAACAAAATGTTTTGCCTTTATTCATTCCTCCAAGGGGAACCAGTGTTGACTCTCAGAACCCCAATGATACTAGGAGAGTATCATTCGACACTGGTACCGAAGTGGGAAGGTCCTTATGTAATACATAATTTTGATCAAAATAGATCATACTCATTGGCCACTGTGGATGGGGAGCGTGTCACACCTACAAACAATTAGATATTTCTCAAGAAATACTTTTCATAGTCGTCATTCATCCTGAGTAAATGACATTAAACTGTACAATTTCATCCTAACCACATGATGATAAACTGTACAAAGTTCATCCTAGCCACATGACATAAAACTGCACAGTTCCTTAAAAACTACATATGACTTGATTCCTGTTATCATAGGATACATAGTGATTCCCAAACCTCTATTCATGGACCTATCTATAGGATTAATTTATATTTATATCAGGTAATACAATTTTCTTATTTTTTGACATTAAAATATAAAGGAAATGTTGTTACTGCATGACATTAAACTACAATGGAAATGTCCTTATCGCATGACATTAAACTACAAGGAAAGTTTCCTTACCGCATGACATTAAACTGCAAGGGAAATTTCCTTACCACATGATAATAAAATACAAGAAAAATTTCCTTACCGCATGTGTAAAACTACATGGATCCACAAATTCCCCTTTCCTTTATGTTAGGTGATCTACCCACATGATGTAAAATTACACAGATACATAATATCAATCTTCATTCATGTTAAGTCACCAATTCCCTTACCACATGAAATAAAACTACACGAGTTTACTAGAACTACACATGGATTGATTCACATTTATAATGAGATATGTAGGGATACCTCGATCTTATGTCTTGGTCCAGCCACCAAAATATACAAAATTACACTTTCCTTATCTTAAATTCCTTTGCATAGTGAGGAGAACCCTTGATGTTCCTTATTTCTCACACTGATCATAGATCACATGGGATTAGGAGTCTCAGAAAAGGATTCCACATAAAAATAAGGCATAACAATTTTTAACAAGACTATCTCAGTCCTGGATGCAAGATCGTAAAAGGCATACCATGAGTCCTCACTACATGACATTAAACTACATAGTTAATGTCCCTAACATGACATAAAACTGCATAATCCTATGGACCTTGCCCGAGAGGACCACTACAGTTGGTGTTGGTCTTCTACCACACCTCTATCCAATCTATCCCTCTTCATGCTAGGTATCCCACATTCTTTCCGCATGATGTTATACTATATGGTTCTTCAAGAACTATGTGTGTCTTGATTCTCATTTTCATGAGATACATAGAGACACCCATAACTCCATCCTTGGGCCCAGCCACATCATCAAAACTTTACAACGCCTATCTATATTTGTCCTTTCCTCATGATGTTAAACTACACAGTTCCTTAAGAACTACATGTGTCTTGATTTATGTCATCACAGGATGTGTATTGATGTTTGGGCCTTCAATACTAGTACCAACTACAATAATTAGTAGAAATAATTCCAACCTATACACACGAGATGAAAATTTTTAGAGTATTTCCCACTCAAGAACTACATATGACTTTATTCCTATCCTCATATGATACATAGTGATTCCCTAATTTACAAAACTAGGCCTATTCACAACTGTTAGGTCCACTAGGTCAAATATCTTGAGGGGGGGGGGGGTGAATCAAGATATGAAAGATTAAAACAACTGCCCCTTTTGATCTTGTTTCATTGTTAAACAAAACTATCTTCTCTCTATTTTTCCTATAGAAAGGTATGAATAGAAATTAAATAATTCATAGGAAACAACAATTTTACTTGGTTCACCCTTACTGGGCTACATCCAAGGAGCATACAACAATGATGTGCTGATATACCAAATCCACTAAAAGCACACTGTTGTTTACAATGTTTAGAGCAGACTCATTTTCCCTCCTGGTTTAAAACCAATCACATTTTAAAATCTCACTACTCTCTCAACTGGAAGTGTGCTCACTGCTTCTTTAGAATATCTAATCATAGTTTATAGACTTATAGGTCCTTTAATTATCTCTAATGAATGCATCCTCCACTCTGTGTATATGATCTATTGATGTCCCACTTTCATCCACTAATGAATACTGATTTACCTCAGGTGTACTAGGAAATTTAAAATCTTTCAAAAAACCCTTACCGCATATTTCATGCAACTTTAATGGCTTTCACGCAAGATTTCACTTTTCCCATGAAACACCTCTTGCATGAAACTTCAATCATATGCACAACTCAAATCTTACACACAATTTTCTTAGTTTATTTGCAACTCTAATTCTTTCATGAAACTACCTTTTCTTAAAAATCTTACACATTTCAGAGCTCCAATTTCTTCTAAGTATTGATATTATCAAATGAGGGGGGAAGGTCAACTCTTATTTATAGGAATCACTGACCCCTGCATGCAAGATACTAATTCATCATTTAAGATACCCTCCGATCACATAAAATACAATTTGACATCGTATTGGGCATGCAAGTATCTTTCGCACAACCCCGTCTATCGTGAACATTTCCAATATTCTGCAAACTTCATGCATTTTCCATATTTCAACTTTCTAATCTTGAAACATTCCTTTCACACAAGTTTCCAAATCACCTTCAATATTGTACGTAACTTCCTTTTCCAAAAATACATTTCTCCATTTTCTCAATTTTGGACCCCAAAAATTTGGCAAACACTAGAAAACAGATCCACATTGTATATGTTCTTTTTGTATAACCTCCAGATTATCCATTCCTTTGTTATGGTTATTTTTCAACATAGGTTATCAACAATATTCCTAGAACACCACAACTGACCAAGGAAACCCTCTTTGTAAACAAACACAATCAACCAAAAAATGATTCAATGTTACCTTGAGGGATTTTTGCCTAAAAATCCACCCCTTTGGGTTTTTTGACAACTCTTTCATAAATTGATAACTCTTTATAACTTCATCCATCTTCTACCATCATTCGCATTATACGATTTAGATAGAGATCAAGGATTTACTCAACACATACTCTAAGACTACATGAGAAATGATCAGCGTGAGAAACAAGAGTATAATGAAAAGTTCATCAATGAATCACTTCATTCCAAAAACCATTTCTTAAAACCAATTAACTTATTTCATCACGAACCTCAACTATCGTGATATATCTTCTTTGATCGATCACATCTTGTATCGTTAGATTTAATACTCCCCCTATCTTACTACCCCCCTATCTTGTTTCTCCACCTAACAACTTCTCCCCATGTCTTGACCAATAATTTTATCCCTTTTCATATCTATAATTTCTCCCCCCTTTTCAAAGAACCCAAAGATCACACTTTTATGGTCTGAAACATGGTAATAAACACATATCAGTATATTAGGGAAAAAACACCATACCTCAGGGAGAGGGGGAGGTGCCACATCAACAATTTTTTAAGTACAGGTATTTGATTGGACTCCCAAATCCAGTAAATAACTCTCAAACACTTATTTGGGTAAGGCATTTGTCATAATTTCTGCAACTTGTAGTTATATAGGCACATACTCCAACTTCACAAGCCCTTGCTCCACATTCTCCTTGATAAAATGATATTTGATTTCAATGTACTTTTTACTTGAGTGATGGAATGGATTTTTGCTAATATTTATATAACTTGAATTATTAAAATGTATCCAGATTGGAGATTTCACTTCAACTCCCATATCATCAAGCTACCGCGTCATCCATAATAGCTGTGTGTATGCTTGAGTGGCCACAATATACTCAGATTTTGCGGTGCTCAATGAAATTAAATCACATTTCTTTCTTAACCAAAAAAATACACAATCTACCAAGATATAAAGAACCTCCTGACATTGATTTCCTATCATCTACTAAACTGAACCAATCCTCAAATGTATATCCCAATAACTTTGGCTTAGATTTTTCATTATACATTAAAGTAAAATCTACAGTTCCCTTAATGTACCGAAGTATTATTTTCACTACAAGCATGTTTATTTCATTGCGATTTCTTTGATATATTATATCTTGGCATGTGGAAAATACAATATCAAATCTTGTAGTTATGAAGTACAGTGTACTTCCAATGATTTTCCTATATTCTATGATATTAACTACCTTACCATCATCATATTTTGATACTTTTGTCTGGGTAGCAACAAAATTTTTCATCTCCTTGGATTTTTCCATTCCAAATCTTAAAAGAACCTCCTTGGAATATTTTTATTAAGAAATGAATGTTACATTCCTTCCTTATTCCACCGATAAACCGGGAAAAAATATCAGTTCACCAATCATTAACATTTCAAACTCACTCTTCATAAATTCAAAAAACTGTCTACACTGTGCTTCATCTGATCCACTAATGATTATGTCACAAACATACAATAGTACCATCATCCTTTGTTTACTATCATTGTTAATATATAGATTTTAATCAACTCCACCATGATGAAAACCAAGATTCTTTAAAAACAGATCAAGCCTTGAATACCATGCTCTTGGTGCCTACTTCATACCATATAACACCTTCTTTAGCTGAAAAAATATTTTCTCATCTTCATGAATGATAAAAACATCTAGATACTCAATATACACTTATTCTTCTATAACCCCATTCAAAAATGAAGACTTAACATCCATCTATAAAACTTTGAACTTCCGCTGCACTATAATGGCCAATAATGATCTGATTATCTCCAACCTTGTAATAGGTGAAAATGTCTCATCGACATCGATACCCTCTATATGGGAGTAACCTTTTCACACTAGTCATGATTTGTTTTGAATCACTATGCCATATTTATTCATCTTGTTGGGAACAACCCATTTAGTCCCAATGACTTTCTTATCTATTGGCCTAGAAACAATCTCCCACATCCGATTCTTCTCAATCTGGTCCAACTTGTTATTCATTACCTGAACCCAGTATTTATCTCCACCTACATCTACAAAACATTTAGGCTCTACCTAAGATATAAAATATTCCCTTTGAAATGTCTTTATTATTCTTGTTTGAATTGACACTATATCATCACCAATGATATTTTTCCTATGAATTTAAGATCAACTCTTTGGTTTCTTCATAGATATAGACTCAGCATCTTCTTATTCACTATCAGTATCTTCTTTTGAATCAAAATCTACCACTTCTGAGCCCCCCTTGTTGCTCACCTCCTCATCACATTCATTAGAAAATTGTTCACTATGTTGTTTAATATTCTCTTCATTTTACACTAGTGAAATCATTTCTCTCAACTGCTTTTACCAGCCTCTTATTAAAGTATTTATATGCTTTTCTTTTTCCTGAGTAGCCAAGGAATATTCCATCATCTCTGTATGAATCTAATTTCCTTCATTTTTCTTTATTGAGAATAAATCACTTACTTCCAAAGATTCAAAGGTATTTCAATGTTGACTTATTTCCATACCACATATCATATGGAGTCTTTCCTTCCTTAGAACACAACAGATCCCTATTAGAGATGTATACCGATGTCAAGACTGCTTCCTTCCAAAATTTATCTGGTAGGAATTTTTCAATAAGCATCATTATGGCCATGTTGTTGATTATATGATCTCTTCTCTCAACCACTTAATTTTTTGGGGAGTTCTCAATAAATAAACTTGATGTGTTATCCTGTGTTTCTTGAGATAATCTTCCACTTGACTATTTTTGAATTCCATACCATTATCAGTATGAAACTTCTGAATTTTCTATCCAAGAATCCTTTCACATTCCCTATGGTACTACTTTATACAACTAAACACATTAGAATTGTGGGAAATTAAAAATACCCATGCCATTCTACTATAATCGTTAATGAAAATAACATAATATCTCTTCCTGTCAATGGATCTTGGTGAGATAGGTCCACATACATTAGCATGCATCAACTCAATAACTCTTGTTAACTTATATTCCTTTTCCTTGTATATATTTCTGATGATCTTCCTTTATTGACATGAATCACATGTATGAGTACGATCATGTGATAACTTAGGAAGGTCTCTAGATGCATCACATTTTACCAAATCCTCCAGGGATGGTTGACATATATGACCAAGTCATTTGTGACATAACTTGTTTTCTTCCTCTCTCAATAAAAAGCACATATATTATTCCCAACTTACAAGTTATATATTTACCTTTGTTCTTTTTACCTGTAGGAAATCTACACCATATTTTCCTTTGATGATAAAAATATTCTTAGTAAATATTATAGAATTCTCTGAGTCACATAGTTGACTGAAACTGAGAAATTTGTGATTGAGACCTTCTACTACTAAGACATCAACAAGTATCATTTCTTTCCCCCCAAACCTAGCCTTCTTTGAGCCAATCATCTTCAGGCCTTCATCATTTCCAAATTTGAAAAATCATTCTTTGTCATATTTTATACCTGTGACAAGATCCTTATTTCCTATATTATGGTATGTGAAATTGCTACCAAGGATCCATACACAAGAATGATATGATGATTTAAGGTAAATTTAAACAACCACTACCTTCTCAACTCTTTTCTTTTTAATCCATGTTTGTGTCTTCACAATTGGAATAGATTGAAAATCTTGATCTTCCTCATAGTATGATGTACCGACTTCATCTTGAAAAACTACAAATTGATATTGCATTTTCAACTCACCCATTGACTCTTTGATTTGATGCTTGTGACTACTTTGAATCTGCTTTGTCACATTCCTCTGAGTGGTTGATGTAAAATATTTATCCATGTGCCCAGTTCCTCCTCACTAAAAGCAATGTCCCTCAAAATACATTCTAGAGTATCGAGCTATGTTTTCAATCCATTGTTTTTATTATTCCCTTAAATATCTCCTAACTATAGAACACATATTTTGTGAATGTCCCATCTTTCCACAGTAATAAAATATGATGCAGGGTGCATTTTTGCGTGTCACTTATGCACTAATTGTTGTCTCTTGGGTTCTCTAAATCTTATGATTTCACTTCATACCCAAATCAATCTTTAATCTCAGAGTGGGTTCTTGTTCTCTAACTTCAACCATGACTAGTTTCTATTTTTGATCAAGCCCCATACCAGACTTATCACTTAGATTTTATTATTGCTTATGTTATACTGGATATCTATGCACTACTTCGAAAATTTTCATATTTTGAATGATCTACTTTACCAATGTCACATTGGGATTCAAGATTTTTTTGATCCTTAAGTTTTTGTCACAGACCAACAACTCCCTCTTTAAATTATTCAATAAATTTTATTTTATCCCTTTTGGTTTTAGTCAAACTATCAATTTCACTTTTATGTTCCTAAATTTTGATCTTATAATCAACAACCTTTTATAAGATATATAGCTTTGAAGAATTAATTTTTTCAATTTATTCTATCATATCAGACTTCTCTTCTTCCTACTACTGCATATAGAGTTTGGCATCATGAACCACTTTGTTGGATTTCTTCATTTTGGCACTCCAAACATCTATCTCCTTAAGAGTGGCTTCTAATTCAACTTTCAAGTCAACTCTTCCTTCAGCTTATTCTTCATTATTTTTACTTTCTTACAATTTCTAAGTACTTCTGATGAATACCACCATAGAATTTTCTCCACGATCCTTACAGTTCTATATCTCTTAAACCACAGATTTATCTGAACTGTAACATTCTTGTGAAAGAAGATTCTTTTTCTTAAATAAATTTATCTTAATATTTTTATTTCCTTTCACATAGGATAAATACTTATTTATAAGGATTTCAAATTTATCCTAATCATATTCTTGGAACTTGTTGGGGCACCTTGATGCAAGATGACCAATCTTTCCACATCTAAATCAAACAAGTGGAAGTTTCCCTTTAAACTTTCCTTTTTCCTATTTAAAGATTTGAGGAAAGGAATGACATTACCTCATCTGTTTATTCTTTTTAATAAGAATATTTAATGGTGAGATTCTTCATGGCCTTGAATTCAACTTCATTAGAATTAAATTTTTCCACAGATTCAATGTCCTTATTTCACATATCATATGAAACAAGAGTACTGTGTCGACTATCCAATGTTAGCTCCTTCAGATCTTTTTCCTCCAACATAGAAACTTTCAGATTGAATTGAGGTGGAAGTCTTCTTAGGATATGATTAATGATATTTACATATTCAACAATCTCTCCAAGACCATGCATGTATTCCACTACAACATTCACCCTGTCAAAGAATGAATCAACACTCATTTGGGTTCATTATCAGATCTTCATAATTGTTCCATAGAACCTAAAAATTTTCCTCTATAACATTCGGACCACCTTCATATATATTCAAGAGATTCTCCCTCATAGCATGTGATGTTTTACATGACATCACCTTCGTATATATAGCATTGGATATGGATCCCCATAACACATTGATTACTTTTGGTGTAAACATCAAATTCCCTTCGTTCATCTTATGATAAAGCACCACTGTCAATGTTGGCTGAAATAACATGCATCATTACTATAAATACATCCATTCCCAAGGATCAGAAGTAGAGTTTCCTCTGATTCTTCTATAACTGGAAATTATTCCCATCAAAGATCATAATTCCTTTGTGATTGATAACCTCCATAGAGAGAAACACTGATACTAAACTTTCTCTATGATACCAATTGTTAGGTCCACTAGGTCAAATACCTTTAGGGGGGGTGAATCAGGGTATTATAGATTAAAACAACTTCCCCTTCTGATCTTGTTTCGTTGTTAAAAAAAAATCCCTTCTCTCTCCTTTTCCTGTAGCAAGGTATGGATATAAATTAAAGCATTCATAGGACACATCGATTTTACTTGGTTCACCATCACTTGGATAAGTCCAAGGATCATACAATAATGATGTGCTGATATACAAAATCCACTAAAAGTGCACTACTGTTTACAATGTTTTGATCAGACTCACTATCCCTCCTGGTTTACAACCAATCACACTTTGAAAGCTCACTATTCTCTTATGTGAAGTGTGATCACTACTATCTCAAGTGAAGTGTGCTCACTACTTCTTCAAAAGATCCACTCATAGTTTATAGATTTGTAGGTCCTTTAAATGAATCCTCTACTGCATGTAGATGATCTATTGATATCCCACTTTCATCCACTGATGAATACCGCTTTACCTCAGGTGTACTAGGAAATTTATAAATATTTCGTGCAACCCTTACTGCATTTTGCATGAAACTTTAATGTCTTGTGCACAAGATTACAATTTTTCCATGAAAAACCTATTGTGTACAAATTAAATATTACACCCAACTAAAATATTACACATAACTTTCTTATCTTACGCACAACTCTAATTCTTTTGTACAACTCCATTTTCTTAAAAATCTTAAGCACTTTAGAGCTCGGATTTCCTCTAAGTATTGAGCTTGTCAAATGAGGGGGGGGGGGTCACCTATTATTTATAGGCATCGCTGAAACCTATGTGCAAGATCTTGATGCGTCATATAAGATCTCATCCAAGCATGAAAAACCCAATTTGACATCGCATTGGGCACACAAGCCTCTTTGGCGCAACCCCGTCTTTCACTTACATTTCCAATATTTATTGCACTTCATGACTTTTCCATATTTTGAAATTCTGATCTTAAAACATTCCTTGCAAGAAATTTTCCAAATCACCTTCAATCTTGTGCGCAACTTCCTTTTTCAAAAACACATTTCTCAATTTTCCCGATTTTGGACCCCAAAAATTTGGCAAACACTGGAAAACAATACCACCTTGTATCTGTTTTTTTGTACAACCTCCATATCATCCATTCCTTTTTCATGATTATTTGTCAACATAGGTTTTCAAAAATATACCTGGAACACCAAAAATGACCAAGGAAACACTATTTATCAACAAACAAAATCAACCAAAAAATGATTCAATGTTACCTTGAGGGATTTTTTCCCAACAACAAAAAATAAATATAAAAATGCCCCTCTTTGCATAAAGGTCATACCTGTGAAAGTAACTTCATTAAGAAATATGTGTGGCTTTATTCCCATCACCATGGTATATGTAGTAACACCCATAATTCTATTCATGGTACCATTCGCAATACTACCATTTCACATTGAGGGACCCACATCCTCACCGCAATATGTTAAACTTCACAACCCTTCATAAATACATGTGGTTTGATTATTATTTTAATAATACATGTAGTAAATCCCAAATTTCCATCTTTGGGTCCAAACATAACATTTATGTTCTTTCACATTGGTTCCCACATCCTTACCGCATGACGTTCAACTGCACGGGAGTACGTCCTTACTACACAATGATAAACTACATGGGATCATGTCCTTACTGCATGACATTAAACTGCATGGATTCAAGAACATCCCCACTAAATGATTATAAATTGTACATTACATCACCCATTTTTCATCCCCTATCAAGGGACCATAAGAGCCTTATCTCAATCAACAAGAGTACATGGGACTTCCATCATGTTTTAAAGAACCTTGATCTATAACCCACACTCATGATTTGAGTGCCTCAGATCACCAAAACCTCCCATGGTCCTTAGGAAGGATACCCTACTTCAAGAAATCATTTTCTTGACTATGGATGTATGCATATGGCTCATGCATATGCACTTATGGCCTTCAACCAAATACGCCACTCTACAAAAAGATATTTCCAATACTTATAAGCCCTAACATCACTATGGCAGAACTCAACACCTCAATGTGATCTAAACTACTCCCACTATGATTATCCCATGTCATTACTCATGACCTGATAACCTCAATCCATGATTTAAAACATTTTAATCTCCCACTTAGGAGGATATTGGAATTATCTTGACCCTAAATGTCCTAATTGGGATCTTGTGTACCACCCCCCATATTAGGTCCATATGAGTCACGACCATAAACTACATGGAATTTGGTCAAATCTATAAACCTTAAGATATAGCCTATGATGGTCCAAATTTCAATACCTTAAAATACTATTGAAAGTGACACAAAACATTTCAGGATGAAAACTCGCAAAGGGAGACCTGAGAAAAAGTCAAGTCTTCACTTTCTAAACTCTTCATCTACAGATTTCAAGAAATAATTGGGGTGTAAATAAATAAGTCATAAAGATCATAGGGCCTAATTTTTAGCCCTACTAAAATCCAATATATGCTTGTTGGAACCCTAGTCCATGTAAAAGCTAGATTAATGTTTTTTCACATCTCCTCATAGTGAGAAAATGTTCACTAGGCAGTGAAACAACATTCAGGGTGCTTGAACACTTCCTGGATATTATATTTTTGACAAATCAAACTTCATGGTACAAATCACAATACCTTAACTTGCTAGTGAAAGAGACACAAAACTTTTTAGATTGAAAACCCATAAAGGGAAGCCTGGGAAAAAGTCAAGTCTTCGATCGCTAAACTCTTCATCTCCATAATTTAAGAAAAAAATTAGGGTGAAAATAAATAATGATTAAAGATCATAAGGACTACTTTATAGCCCTAGTAAAATCCAATATATGCTCACTAGACTCCTGGTCTAGGTAAAAGTCAGAGTAATGTTTTTTCACATCTCCTCGCCACAAGAAAATGTTCACTAGGTGGTGACACAACTTTCAGGGTGCTCAAACCCCTCTTGGATATTACATTTTTCACAAATCAAACATCATTATTTGAGTGCCTTAGATCAATATAAACCTTAAATAGACCTTGTAAAAGACATTCGGCTTTAAGGGATCCTTTAATTAACTATGAATATATGCCTTGGCTTCTTCATTTGTGCTTATGATTGTCAACCAAATGCATCACTTTGTAAAAAGGAAATTTTAATACTTGTGATCCTTGAAATCACTGAAACAACACTCAACACCTCAGTGTGGATGAAATACTCCTATTATGATTATTCCATACCATCCTCTCAATCCGATCACTTTTGTCCAGGATTTACAATCTCCGTACCAAACTATCCTAGTGGATTCAACATCTTTGATGTTACTTCACCATGTTTTGTACCCTTTCTCAAGGCAGTAATGCAAAAATCCATTCCCAAAACTTTGATTTCCAACACCTAATGATTCAAAACCACATGGCATAGGGCGCATGCTTCACAATATAAGAGATAAAGTTTCCTAGGGTGTTAGAACCCTTCCTGAATAGCTCTCCTTCACACCCAAATTTATCATCTGGATGTTTGATTCCTCATAAATCTTCCATGGTCCTTAGAAATACGTGGATATCATCTTTCACTAGACCAAGCTAACAACACATAAGGGCCTTGACACCAAATAAATACATATTCTCCTTGCACGATAGAAGCTTTAATCCTTTTGAGCCCTAGAAACACCGTTGCAGAAACCGACACCTCAAAGTGTTACGGGTCATCCCCAGTATGTATACCACATCCCATGCCCACAGGCTTAGACTTTTGGGTTATGATTTACATCATCCATACTCCAACTATGTAGGTGGACCTAGCATACCTACTATTTCTACCTCAATTGATATTATATCTATAAATATTCTATAGACCCTGGAAATGATACCAAGCTTCAAGAGACCCTTTTCTTGACTATGCACACATTCCTATGGCTCTTGCATATGCACCTATAATTGTTAACTAAACGTGTCACTCTAAAAAATGGATTTCTGATCCTCACAAGCCTCAGAAACACTACAAAAAAACCCAACACCTCAGAGTGTTTTAGGTTATTCTTAGCATGTCTGCACCATATCCCATGATCATCTATAAGTCCCAAGCTAAAAGTCCCTAAACTAAAGTAATGGAAGGTCCAAGATAAATGAAACTAAACTAAATAAATATAAGGTCAGAGCTAAAAGGCCTTAAACTAAAGAAATATCAGGTCTGATATAAAATACCTTAGGCTAAAGAGATATCAAGTCTGAGCTGAAATACCATAAACTAATGAAATATCAGGTCCAAGTTAGAATACCATAAACTAATGAAATATAAAGTTTGACCTAAAAGACCATAAAATAAAGAAATATCATGTCTGAGCTAAAATACCCTAAACTAAAGTGATATTAGAGCACTATCCCTCCAAGACATGTATCCTACTTAAGAAATCCTTCTACAAATCTGGCGATCTCAAGAAAACTAGAATAGATACATCAATAAATAATATCGTGTTAGTGGTCATTCATGGGTACTTATCAAAACTAATATGTTATGATTCAAGTATTTACATCAAGACATTAAAATTTACTTGATGTTATGTAAAAGATGGGTAGAATTAGATATTCTCATCATAATAGAACAATGAAATGTCATGCACATCATGAGTTAAAGAAAACTGGATAATAATATAGAAATTTTCTAAAATTCATCCATTCACAGTTTGAAAAAAGAGGGATGAATCTCCACATTTTTGAGTCTCTCTAAAGTCTCAAAAAAAGAATGCATTACTAGGGATAAGATAAGATAAAAGTCAATAAGCTACACCGACAAGGTTTTCAAGAGTTTGATAGGAAGCTTCGATGGAACAATAGAGTTCATATCACCCTACTTCTTCTGATTCTACCCCAGGATGAAGATTCTTGACCAAATATATTAACTCCTCAACCCTCTTTCGAGTGGTTTCCAAGGAATATGACGATGTTGAAAGATCATACCTTAGATGAGTTATGATTTCCTCACATCTCTAGGCAGTTTAATAATCCATATGAACCTACAATTTGGATATCAAATGATGAACTTGATCCAATTCCCCCTAAATCTCCCTCAATTTTCTAATAAGAGAAGCCTCATCTACAATATTGTGAAAATTCATTTCACTTATGGCCAGATCTTGTCGGGTCTGTAAGATTTTCTATATAATTTCATACAGAGGCTATCTGTAAAAACCACCAACCCCCAAGTCATGTAATAACTGATAAAGGCCTTCCCCTTGCTCGTAGAATACTAACAAGGGGTTCTCAGTGATCAAGGAACAAATCTGTTGTTATATCATCCTATGTTGAGCCTGATCCTTTGCAACTGATGGAGTAGGCATGATAGGAGGATGAATAACCAGTTGAACTAATGAAAAAATAGGATAAGAAGCCATATATTCCCTTATCGCAATAGGAATATAATTTGTAGCATGTGTTGAAGTATTAAATCCCTCAACAAAGTCTACTTCACCTTCAAAATATTCATCACTCGAATGAGGTCACTTTCTTGATGTCTCTCCTAGATCTTTGATTAACTCCATCATCGTCTCTAACAACAGGTTTGGAGAGGCAAAAGGCATGTCCACATGATGAACCAAATGGTTTAGCACACCACTTGGATAAGATGCTACCCAAGTCTGGGCATAATCCTAAGAAGGGAAAGAAGAAGAAGCATCAGAAGGTGGAAATATGATATCATCCTTAGTATCTTCATGTGTCGGTATCTTCTATAATTGGTGGATGACCCCAGAATGTCGCTCCCCTCAAACACTAACCAAATGAAGATGGGAGATCCTTTGAGCACAACCAAATTGATGAGAGAATTGGAAAGTCCCATAAGGTTTTTAGATAACTAGCTTGTCCACTATGGCTGTGAGAACCCCATCCTGGAGAGAGATCATATATGACCTTTCATCAAGGGAACTACTGTTATCAATAATCAGTCCAGTCGGTGCACTGAAAGAAGTAAAATCAAATCTTTCAGATTGCATTAGCACATATTTAACCTCACTAAGGATTAGTGGCATATCCCCAACCCCAAATATATCCAAAAGTATTGGGTGGGATGAAGAATTGGGGATCTAGGTGGTGTTGTAATATTTGTAATAATGAAAGTACTCCCATATCCAGCCAAATAAAAGCTATATAGGATCATTGATCCTGCAAGGGGTGATACCTTGTTGAATATGGACCAAGATTTGGTAAAGGCATGAAAGGATTGGCATTTCCAAATAGAGATACTGTCCTTCTGCAAGTCGTTCCACCATCACAAATGTACTAAATTGGATCCCTGAGTGTGTGTCCCCAACTTAGAAAAGAAACCCACTAAAAAATGGATATAAATCCTACAAACCTAAGGTTCATATAGATCTAAAAATTTACTTGGTATCCTCACGAGATGAAATCCACAACTGCCAAGATATCCCAATATGAGCCAGTTCCATCACAAACTTACTGAGAAGGGAATCGATGAGAACGTATAACAATTGGCCTGTCTCTACTACAACAAAGAAATATATTGATCCAATCCTTGAAATAAATGATAGAACACAGTGTCACTAGTTCAATTTCTCATTTACAATAATAAGCATCTCCCTCACTAAAACTGGGGTCTGAAAAGGATCATCCCAAACATCCATAGCAGGGATGAATTCATCACACATCTCTACAAGAGGGGGAATACCACCCAATTGGTTGATATCCCATAGGCTGAAACCCACTTCACCATGGGAAATATGGAATGCGTTGGTGCTAGGGCACCAACAGCTAATCATCTCTCAAAGAAGGTTGGGCTGGTGGTAAATGATGAACTAGGAAATCCACACAGATTTATAAAGATGAACTTTGTATAGATGATCAAAAAACTCTATGAAGATTTTACTAACCCAAAAGGGCCATGTCCATTAATCATATAAATTACCACCGGGATAGAGGCCCCCTTTTGAACCTCATCCAGTACCAGGATTGTTCATAGAGGAAGAAAATATACTAAAATAGCTTTGAGAAATGTGTTGATGAGAAAAGTCACAACCATATAGACCAAATGGGGAGTTTGAAAATATATAATATAGCTCATGAGATTGAGCTGTGATAAGTGATCATCCTTTAAAATTGTCATTTGGAAACAGTCAAGAGATATTGACACCCAGAGAGATGGAATATTAGAGTCTAAAGGGGGGATGGGAGAATCATCCAACAAACCAAAATGTATAAAGGAAGTTTTTTAGATAAAGGATAGTCCTGAAGTTTATATTAGAGAAACCTCTTTAGAATATTGTTATCAATATATAAATGATATCAAGGATCATTTTTGTGATTCCTAGAAATCATGAAACTTTTATTGTCCAAAATCGGGTAAGATCGATGAGAACAAGAAGCCATCTGAACAAAAGTAAGTGGCATATGACAGACAGATAAAATAAAATAATGTCAAAAGGAAAAGACATATTGAACCGGAGTTATCATACACAACACATGAATTACCAAGGGATTCACTAACCACATAAGAAATTTATGAACCTTCTAAAAACCAAAAGGTCTCGTGGGGTGCATAACCCCCATAGGGAATCACGTAATCACATGACCCCTTTAGAGACTTGCAATCACATGGCCTGGACATAGTCACATGAATTGCATGATTATAAATCGATCATATGATCAAGCTGGAAGGCCCAGGTAAACCTCCAAGACAATCACCAACCTTCCAGTTGAAGTTAAAAAAGTTATCGAAATATGGTTCATGAACAATTCAAACAGGCACCTGAGCAAAGAGCTGTCTTGCGGAACAGTCCTCGCGGTAGGATCTTGTGATTGGGTCTCACAATCAAGATTTGCGGAACAGTCTTAAAACATGGGCACGTGATAGAGGTAGGGAGAGAGAGCTCTAGAGGAATTATTTTAGGTAGATAAATCTAACCTCCATCCCCTTTTATATAGGGATTTTCATGGAATGCCAAGAATTTCCTGGTAGACCAAACATCACCCAAGAAACCAATTTGTGACACTGCCAAAGACTCAGGTGGGAATTTACATTACTCATAACTAAGTCCTTATCCCCAATAATGTCACTCTTGAGGGGTAATTTGTTTATTCCTATAGAATGAACATCGAAAAAATTAACAAATGCATAAATAAATGAATATGGGTAATACTTTCCCACAAAATAAAAGTAAGGAGAGGGTGGATAAACCTCACGGATCACATGATCCTCCAAGAGACTTGTGATCACGTAACTAGAATAGGGTCATGGGAAGGAATCAGGTATAGAGGATAGCCTGAAATAGGTCCCATGAATCCCCCTTTGACAAGTCCTTCTACCCTCGCAAAAGAGAGCCATACAAACAATGGACATGCGATGATAACCGAGTAAGATCCCCCATGCCATGTGGTTTGTCAGCAACATGCACCTAAAAATCCAACCAAAAATACTTCAAAAATTAGAGGAAATAATTCAAAAGGTGGAGGCCCCTAGAATTCATAAAGATCATGTGACATATCATTGATGGGAAGGATAATTATCCTTGACAACATCCAAGTGAATCCATGAGACCCTCGAACCTTTATAGAATAAAAAAAGGAAATAAAAGGTGAGGTGGTAGGAGATAATCACAGTCATAAAATACACATTAAAGACTCATGGTGACCCACAAGACACTGCAAGACCCCAATGACATGCCCACTTCATCTCACAAAATCCCTTTGGCTTATCAGCCTCATCACGTGAAAGGTATCATGTATGTCCAGACAACCATGTGCTTCCCCTTTGACTCCCTAAGGATGAACAAATGGATCCTTCCATGAAATTCCTATGTACCCCCATATGACCCGTATTGGTCATGTGAGGCATCATCAAGAGGTAGATTAATTGTATTAAACATTACTCATATGATTTTTCATGACCCTAACCTTTGTACAATAAAACAAAAGAAATAAATTATGGAGGAGGCAGAAGCCTCTCACAGTCGTAATATGGTTGCGATGTACCAAGGAAGTGCACAAAACGGTCCCGTGAGACTCCTTGACAAGCCAACATGATCTCATAGAGACCCCCTAGAAAAACCACCATTGCCTTGCAAAATGTCCCAGACAAGGAATCAATCATCTCATAAAGGCCTTTCAAAATGCAATTTGATCTCGCAAAGGCCCTTGGATATGTCAAAATGGAAATATGGAAGTCCTTCAACATGCCCACATGATAAAAAAATTCCCCATTAATTGGAAATTATATAATAATGGAGGCATTTATGAGAGGGACTTATGTTCACTTGAAATCAGGTGACACCATCAGAGTGATCCACAATGAAGGATCGTGAAGAAGTGTGGCGCCAGAACCCTTTGCTGACTCCAGCCTAGATCTGCACTAGATATTTTGTACAAACTAGCTAACAATTAGGGTGGTGAGGCTTATAAACCACCCACCTAAGACTCAGAGAAATGGGTTGGCTTTTTCACATCTAGGTGAATCAGCACACCTAAGAACCAGAGTGGATTTCTCAGAGTGGCTGATATCACGACCGATAAGTCTTCCTTTAGACACATGACAACATTAGAAAATTTCACCCAGGTCTCGTAATTCTCCTTCAACATTTTATTTGTTCCATGTAAAGTCCTCTAGACATGTCAAATATAGCAACATTCCCCCCCTTGGCATTACAATTTAGTCTCATGAAGTCCTCTAGGCTCATTACCCTAGCCTTATGATGTCCTTTATATAAATCACCTAACTCATATAACGATGCCCACTCATGTCATCCAAGTATTGCAGTTGCATCTGGGCATGTAAACTAAGTTCTCACGATGATCTATAGGTAAGTCAGCTAAGAATTGTGATGCCCTTCATATATGTTGGCCAAGACTCAGAATTCCCTCCAGGGATGTTATCCAAGAAATGTGACACCCTCTAAGACATGTCATATTGACTATCGTGACACCCTCCATGTAACACCCTAAGATTTCATAGTACGTTATCTATTCAAAGTAATTCAATAACTTGTGCTACACGCAATACCAAGTTTGAGCGCACCACGACTTACCAAACTAGCTGTTCAAAAAGCGGTTATGAATAGTATTAACTGAATTTTGAATTCTATATACTCTATATAATTTTATAATTCATATTATGTGTTTCTTAGACATAATATAAGAACAAATTCATTTTTTTCAGATAAAAGAAGTATTAAAAAAAAGTAATTTTACCACCTTTTAATGGAGAACCCTTTTTTAAAACTAATATTTGAAACTTTTATATATTTAATTTAATGAAATTAAATTATTATTTAGAATTTGGACATAAAAATTTAGTTTGGATAAATTTTTGGTACTTTTCTGATAACTTTCATATTTTTATGAATAGAGAAAAATACTGAATTTTAATTGCAAACAAATTTTTTAATCAAAATAATTTATAGTGCTAAATTATGAATTTGAATAGTTTTGAAGTATAATTAGATTATATTTTTATCATTTAATACAATTTAGGTCATTGTATGTAATTTCACATTTAAATTTGATATAAACACATGTCAATCTTTTGATAGTTTTTACTTTTTAAAAACCTGCTTTTTGGTTTTGACAACGGGAATTAATTTTAAATTAATTAATGAAAATTATATGTTTTGAATTTGGTAAAATAGAATTTATTTTAGAATTCAGAATATCAAAATTATCTTAGGGTGAATTTTTGGTATTTTTTTGAAAACTTTCAATTTTTGATGAATAGTGAAAAACACTGCATTATTGTTTAAAACTGACTTTTTATTTAAATAATTATTTATTTTATTTAAATTTATTTTAAGTAAAAATAGATATATAATACCTATATAAGTTAAATTTAATTCATTTTAGCCATTTTATAATAAAATTGGATGTATAAAATTTTATTGAACTTTTTAACGTCTTTTACCCACCTTCTAAGAACATTTGCAAATTTGCATAAAACGTAATTTTACCACTTTTGTGAATTGAATTTGAAAAATCTAAGAGAAATAGTTTACATAATTAAGTAAAATTTGATTCACTAAGATGAAAATAATTTTTGGTGAATAATAACTTTGTACTTTTATTTACCACAGTTAAAAGTAAATTGAGTAATTAAAGGTAAAAATGATATTATAATTACCCTAACATTTTCCTAATTCTATTTTATAAGTTTATTTAGACCAAAAACAACCTTAGGAATAAAATATGACCCTTTTGGTCCACTTTAATTAGATTATGACATTTATTATTATTTTATTTAAAGAAGAGTTAAAAGTGTTAAATTCAAAATTTAATAACTAAACCATTTTTAACACAAGGTTATACATAAGATAAATTCAACTATAAATATTAATTAGAGATATAAAAAAATTACTACATAATGGTATTTTATTTATAATTTTTAAATATTAAATAATTAAATTTATTTATGACACAATGACGATGTAGTATTTAATTTATCAATGAAAGATTAAACTAATTGATATTATAAATATAAAAATAAATGTAAATTGAGGATTATGATGCCAAAAATAAATTTATAGGTTAATATGACATTCTAGGGTTTATTAAATAATTTTTTTTAAGTGATAATGTTTTTATGACTTTAACAAAAATAAAATACCAAATAGTGTCAAAATTGACATAAATGAGTTTTTAAAAAAAATACAGAATTATTAATTGATATAATATTTATAAAAATATAATCTCCATCAAAAAAACTTAGATAAGGTTATATATATCATTAATAAACCACATGGGGTTATCTTGTCATTTTATATTAAGTTTATTAACCATTTATTATAATAATACTAGAGGACATGGTAAAAGTTAAACTATTTAACTAAGAGTTAGATCTAAAAGATAGGGTTAATATGGGGACCTGAACTTGTATACAACCTATTGGTTGAGAGTATTTCAACCCAAAACCACCTTAGATTTTAAATTAATCAATTTGGAGCCAATATAAACCAAAAATTATTTTATAATAAAATAATATTTCAAACTTTTTCTAAAGTGACCCTCACCACTCTTATAAAAGGATACTTCCCCTTATCTCAAAATAACACCTACAAATCCATTTGGATTGAGAAAAACCTACCCAAATCTCCTCCCAAATTTACTCACTTCAATCTAGATGCCTTAAATTGAGTATAAATCCAACCTATGGAGCCCTTTTGTTCAAATCAAAAGGAAACACCCAAAGAAGAAGTAATTATTTTATCACCTCTTTCAAAGTTCTTTTCATCTTCTACTTTATCCTTATTTGTTATTTCCAAAACAAAATAATAACTCCAGTAACTTTTACATAATGTGATATTATTATAAATATTGTACAACCATACTCATTATTCTATCTATCCTATTAATGATAATGTCACCATGCATGCGTACGTACGACTTACCGTCTCCACACCATGGTGTAATTTGTTATTCAACACTATGTTATTTGGATGGATAGAATGATGAGTAATATGTATGTAAATAATGAAAATAACATGATAATTTATCTTTATAATTAATATACTGTCCAATTCCACACCTTTTAATCATTAATGAAATTATATCGTCGCTTGTGGGTATGTACGACTTACCGTCTCCACAACGCGATGAGATTCATTTCCAGGTTCACCATTCAATGATGATTTTAAAAATATAAATTACTAATAAGTATG
This sequence comes from Viscum album, assembly GCA_963277665.1. NCBI lineage: Eukaryota > Viridiplantae > Streptophyta > Magnoliopsida > Santalales > Viscaceae > Viscum > Viscum album. The sequence goes on along the minus strand of OY728123.1, from coordinate 1,939,042,044 downwards.
TAATATATGAAATAATGATTCTACTAGATATATAAATATATATATGTACTTACATATATCTTATTCACTTACTCCCGTTCAATACGACATGAAAATGGAAACAACGTTTATGCGTACGTACGGCCTACCGTCTCCATAATTGGTGTTTTCCATTTTATATATCTATCTATTATAAATATTTATATTCTAAATATATATTATATATAAATTATGTTTTATATTATGGAAGTATTTAAATCATGATCTAAATTATATGATCGATAATAACAAGTTAAAACACGTACAATAAAGAAAGCAATTATTACCCAAAATGTTAATTTAACATGGGAATCATTATTAAATGGATAGTATAAAGTCACAAATTAATCATGTATGATATAATAAATATGAATATGGTTCTGGTATAATTAATTAACATAATATGGTCATTATACAGTAGGTTAAATGTACCATCGACCAAAGGAAAGTGCAAGGTAAGGGTTAATTCCTCAATCTCATTATTATCTAGGATTGTTTATGTGTAAGTATATTCTAGGAAACATTTATTATCCATGTCCATGTTTCATAAAAGACATTTCAAAATGATTATTTTAAGGTACTATTTAACTATAACATCATTTTAAATGTTTAAAATATTTATTCTTCTAAATCTTTCCCATTAATGTCTATGTTTTCACAATGGTTTTAAGGATTTATTTATATGGACATGATTGTTTTAAAATGTTAATTCATTTAAAAAGTTTCAAAGTGGTATGGGACACTTTAATTCAAAAATATCTGTTAAATTACTTCTTTTATAAATGTGTGACTTTTAAATGATTTCACGAAAAGGGATATTTCTCTCAAAAAATTTTACTGATCATTTTCAACTATGTTAACATCCTTTACTGGATATTATTCTTGATTAAAATTGATTTATTATAATAAAATCTTCCATATTGTATTGAATGAGTTATGATATGTTTGACTATAGATATGCTATTTTTATACCCTTCATGGTTTATGGTTTAAGTATTGACATTTCGTATGCTAGTTTTAATAAGAATGTTTATGTTATATTTCAACATTTTCATATGAGGAATGCAGTTGACTTAGTAAGTGATGGGTGGAGCCCTCTATAGCCCCTCGATGTATCGGCAGGTCTTATGAGACAAACTAGTGTCTTAGAACAAGGCCTTGATAAAACTTTTATTCGTAGTCTTGGCATAAGGCCTTGACTATGTGGTAATGATGTCCAGCGTTAGGCACTCCCTCATTATGAAATTAATTATTACATGTGATTATTCAACTAGTAGAATATCCATGTGCATGTTTGTATGGTAATGTTTGATTTATTTTCTCCATATTATGTTCAAGTTTATGTTTAAAAGGCTGTTGTTTTTATTACATATATTACCATAATGTTTATAACTTCCGCTAAATTATTTACCCTTACCGAGCATCTGATCTCACCCCTTTCTCATGTTTTGTTTTCCCAGGATTCCAAGAAGTGTATTATGTTTGATATGCATGGTTAATCTAGGGGAATAAAGGCATTATCAACGGATTATTTGTTTTGTTTTTTATGTTTGAATGTGTAATGAACACTCATTTATGTAATCTATTTTCCAATACTACTAAACCGATCGTTCCTTTGGGACTTGATTCCTTGTAATCATGCCAATGTATTAAAATAATGCACCGGCTCTGGGGTTCTGGGGTCGGGGAATTATAGTTGGTATCATAGGAAGTTTATTACAAACCTTGGAAACTAGATTTAGAAAAACTCTGATTAGAGAACATTACTCTAAGATAGACTTTGAGGATTAGTATAAAAGAACATCCTAGAATTTTGTTAATGTAGAGATTTTTTTATTTTCCAAGCAATACATCCCTGTCTAGATACGAGTAGGTAGAGGCGACTATGGAACAAATGTACCTAGGATTGAAAACTCTGACAAGGAGTTTCAGGCTTGACCCTGGGTATCCTGGTACATGACAATGGGCCTTGCTGCAATCTTAGTTACGACACTCCTGAGAGATATACTTAGGATAATTCGCATTTTCTTTACAAGCTATTATGAAGGATTTAGGAGTAAATAATTCCTCAAAGAAAACATTTTTTTTATGATTATAGATTATATGTATAATATTTTCAATTTATGTTAGGTATTTTACATGTTTGTAATTATGCATTGCGATTCATAAACAAACCTAGTGTATGCCATTGTTTAGAAATGGTGCCCAGTAGAAGGAATGAGAACTCCAACAATATGCACGATCTAAAGAGTAAGAAGGATAATATATTTCATGGTATTAAGCCAACATTTAGAAGGGAAATAGTCTCCCACGTATTCTCATCATATAAAGAAATAGTATCATGTGTTAATAAGATAAGTAAATAATTCTATGAGTCCTATGGATTTTAAGGGAAGCAAGAGAAGAAAAGGATGGTAAAGAGAAAGATGGATAAAGGGAATAGGGGAAAGAAGTATTTTACCATATGTGATAACTGTGGAAAGAATCACCTTGGTAAATTCTTGAAGGGAATGGGAGTGTGTTATAAGTGTGGAGAAAAAGGAAAACAAGTACGTGATTTCAAGGGTAAGAAGAAGGTTTCAAATGTAAAATGCTTCATCTACAAGGAGTTGGGACACTACGAAAATCAATGTCCAAATTATCAAAGTATGCCCCAAATGATGATATTGGATAATTATCTAGTTGTGATACTACCACATAAGAAGAGGAATGACTAGTATTATTATATTGTTATTAAGGAATTATTTCATTTGAGATTTGTATCAACGCTGTACTGATTATAAGAATTGTTGAAATAAATAAGGATTGTACTGTTGTACTATTTTATTGAGGATTTGAGATTATATGGTTCTATTAAAAGTGAATAAATAGCAAGTTAAACCATTTGAAAAATACATGGTTGAAGGAAAGATAAACCATAATATGGTTCTGATACTAAGGTAGTGAGTTTGGAATAAGACATGATTGATTTGGATAAATTATATTTGATATTCTTGACTACTTTGAAACTAATTAATTGTTTGTTTATTCCATTATTGTTGGAGTTTAAAACATTTTTGTATAGAAGGAGTGTATCCATTATTCTATAAGGAATAAGGGATCATGAATGTAATCAATAATGTTTTATGGTAATTATGGGTGTTACCATGTTTTAAAAAGAATACATGATGAATGTATTCACATGTTATTACGTGGCACAAAGGACCTTCAATGTGTTTACCTTCCTTATAAATTTTGGACTGTGAATTTGGAAAGAAGTATTTTGGATAAGTCTAAAGGTTGAAATAGATTAATTTTGACATTGAATACTATTGTTAAGGTTAAATCATTTCTTAAAATTATTTTTGGATTGTTATAAAAAGGACAACCCGGAGGTCAGGCGACAACCCATCGTGTCCGACAAGGCCACGAGACTTGAACCCGCAACCGAAGGGTGACAAGGGTGTATCATCTACCACTGGCCTACGTGATGTACAAGTTTGTATAATTTAGTTTTTTAAAATATTTTGACAAATGAATTATAAATACATTTTTTTGGAACCCTATACGATTAGGATAAATACAATATTTTTGAATTCTATTATCTTTTGGAGTGAAAGATGAGTTTGTGGTAAGAATTAGTTGAAGGACGAAACTCTAATGGTCAAGTATATTTTATTATTCCTCTTATTATATGAATAAATTAATTCTTAAACTCTAGTGAAGGGATATTAAAACAAAAAATGTGTTATCCTAATACCTTATGTTTTGTTGAACCGATGATATTTTAAATCATCATAGATTGATGGCTTTGAGGCCCTCAATTTTACACTTGTTTGTGATTGATGACCTCAATCACCCCAATAAATATTTATGTTTTTCCTCCAATTATGTGTTTCTAATTTCTACCAATGTTCTTCTAATTGAGATCATAATTTGGGGGGGGGGGACTTTTTCATTTCCCTTTCCCTCTTATTAAAACTAAATTTTATTAACCCAATTTCCGATGTGGGTTTTCCACAAAGGTATTTTTCTCTCTTTAACCTTTTATTTTTGAAGAAAAATTTCAAACTACAAGGTCACAATTTATTGAAGTAAAGGAGAATGTAACACCCCAAGATTTTATATTACGTTATCTATTCAAAGTTATTCAATAACTTGCGCTACACGCAACACCGAGTTCGAGCGCACCACAACTTACCAAACTAGTCGTCCAAAAAACAGTTATGAATATTATTAACTGAATTTTGAATTTTATATACTCCATATAATTTTTGAATCCATATTATGTGTTTCTTAGACATAATATAAGAACAAATTCATTTTTTCAGATAAAATAAGTATTTTTCAGAAAAATGTAATTTTACAGCTTTTTAATGGTGAACCCTTTTTATAACCAATATTTGACACTTTTATATATTCAATTTAATGAAATTAATTTCTTCTTTATAATTGGGACATAAAAATTTAGTTTGATTAAATTTTTGGTACTTTTCTGATAACTTTCATATTTTAATGAATAGTGAAAAATACAAAATTTAAATTGAAAACAAATTTTTGAATCAAAATAATTTATAGTGTTAAATTATGAATTTTAATGGTTTTTAAGTATAATTAGATTATATTATTATCATTTAATACAATTTCGGTCATTATAAGTAATTTCACATTTAAATTTGACATAAACACATGTCAATCGTTTGATAGTTTTTACTTTTTAAAAACCCACTTTTTGGTTTTGACAACGGAAATTAATTTTAAATTAATTAATTCAACTTTTATGTTTTGAATTTGGTAAAATAAAATTCATTTTTGAATTTAGATTTAGGTTAATTTTTGGTATATTTCTAAAAACTTTCAATTTTTGATGAATAGTGAAAAACACTACGTTATTGTTTAAACCGACTTTGTATTTAATTAATTATTTATTTTATTTAAATTTATTTTAAGTAAAAATAGATATATAATACCTATATAAGTTCAATTAATTCATTGGAGTCATTTTATAATAAAATTATATGTATAAAATTTTATTGAACTTTTTAACGTCTTTTACCCACCTTCTAGGAACATTTGTAAATTTGCATAAAACGTCATTTTACTACTTCTGTGAATTGAATTTAAAAACTAAAAGAGACATGGTTGAAACTAGTAAGTAAAATTTGGTTCAATAAGATGAAAATATTTTTTTTTCAATAGTAACTTTTGACTTTTATTTACCACGGTTAAAAGTAAATAGGGTAATTAAAGGTAAAAATGATATTATAATTATCTAAAAAATGTCTTAATTATATTGGATAAGTGTATTTAGACCAAAAACAACCTTAGTAATAAAATATGATCTTTTTGGTCCACTTGGATCAGATTAGGACATTTATTATTATTTTATTTAAAGAAGAGTTAAAAGTGTTAAATTCAAAGTTTAATAACTAAAACATTTTTAATATAGGGTTATACATAAGATAAATTTGACTATAAATATTCATTAGAAATATAAATATATTTCCTAAATAATGGTATTTTATTTATAATTTTTAGCAATTAAATAATTAAATTTATTTATGACACAATGATGATGTAGTAATTACATTATCAATGAAAGATTAAACTAATTGATATTATAAATATAAAAATAAATGTAAATTGCATATTATGATACCATACATTAATTTTATAGATTAATATGACATGTTAGGGATTATTGAATATTTTTTTTGAAGTGATAATGTTGTTATGACTTAAAAAAACAAAATACCAAATAGTGTCAAAATTGACATAAATGAGTTTTTAAAACAAATACTATATTATTAATTGATATAATATTTATAAAAATCTAAGGTTCAGAAAAAGGACTTATATAAGGTTAGATATATTAATAATAAACCACATGGGGTTCTTTTGGAATTTTATAGTAAGTTTATTAACCATTTATTATAATAATACAAGAGGACATGGTAAAAGTTAAACTATTTAACTAAGAGTTAAATCTAAAAGATAGGGTTAATATGGGGACCTAAACTTGTCTAAAACCTATTGGTTGAGAGGATTTCGACCCAAACCCACCTTATCTTAGAAATAAATTAATTTGGAGCCATTATAAACCAAAAAGTATTTTATAATAAAATAATATTTCAAACTATTCCTAAAGTGACCCTCACCTCTCTGATAAAAGGGTTCTTCCCATTCTCTCAAAATCACACCTCCAAATCCATTTGGCTCGGCCAAAACCTACCCAAATCACCTCAAAACTTTTCTCACTTCAAACTAGAGGCATTACCTTGAGCATAAATCCAACCTAAGAAGCTATTTTTCTCAAATCAAAAGGAAACACCCAAAGAAGAGGTAATTATTTTATCACCTATTTCAAAGTTCTTTTCTTCTTACACATTCTCTTTATTTGTTATTTCCATACCAAAATAATAAATCCAGTACCTTATATATATTGTGATGTTATTATAAATATGGTACAACCATACTCATTATTCTATCCATCCTTTGAATGATAATGTCACCATTCGTGCGTAGGTACGACTTACCGTCTCCACGCCATGATGTAATTTTTTATTCAACACTATATTATTTGGATGGATATAATGATGAGTAATATGTATATAAATAATGAAAATAAAATTCTAATTTCTCTGTACAATTAATATACCATCCAATTCCACACCTTTTAATCAATAATGAAATGATATCATTGCTCGTGTGTACGTACGGCTTACCGTCTCCACGACGCGATGAGATTCATTTCCAGGTTCACCATTCAATGATGATTATAAAAATATATATTACTAATAAGTATGTAATGTATGAAATAATAATTATTCTATAAATAAATATATATATATATATATACTTACGCACATGAGCCTCAACCCAGTTGGCGAGGTATCCTTAAGTGCATCCAAAAGAACCAGGTTCAAAAACTGGTAGAGGCATATTTCCGGGGTATTGTAGTAGTACTGTAGCAGGTACTGTTACAATACTGTAGAAGAACTATACACTATGCAGGTATTGTAGCAGAACTGAACACTGTACAGGTATTGTAGCAGAACTGTACACTGTGTGGGTACTGTAGTAGGAACTCTAGCAGTTACTGTAGCAGGTACAGTTCGGTACTATAACAACTGGAACTATTCACCCTGGGCCACCGATTTGGGCTTGGAGTCCTTAAGGCTTTTGGGCCACCCAGACCTTCAGGTCAATAGGGATTTTGGGCCACCTTTAACACCTTCAGGCCACTTCAAGGCCTTCGATCCACATACAGTTTCCCCAGACACACTACAAAAAAAGGAGCAGCCCTAGAAGAGGATTCAGAGCAGGTGCACTCACCAGAGCAGAGCCAAATGGATTTGTCAGAATGAGAGGGTTTGGCTATGCCATCGGGACCAGACTGTGCTTGCACAGGAAGCCTAGCCAGGTGACCATGCAAAGGTGGAGAGATACTATCATGATACAGATTCTGGGGAGGGACAGTTCCTTGTAGATAGTCTGGTTGAATTCCCTAAGACCTTCGAGTCATGTAATCTCCTTAAGCCTACAGTCCATGTAATATCTGAGCCTACGAGCCCTGTAAGGGTTCCCCCTCATCCCTTCAAATGGGGTTATCAAAAATCAATAAAAATGAAGGCCTTTGGGCCATTCGAGTGGGGTATGTACTTACATATATCTTATTCACTTACTTCTGTTCAATACGATATGAAAATGGAAACAATGTTTATGCGTACGTACGGCCTACCGTCTCCATAAACGGTGTTTTCCATTTTATATATCTATCTATTATAAATATTTATATTCTAAATATATATTATATATAAATCATGTTTTATATTATGGAAGTATTTAAATCATTATCTAAATGATACGATCGATAATAAAAAGTTAAAAAACGTACAATAAAGACAACGATTATTACCCGAAATGTTAATTTAACATGGAAATCACTATTAAATGGGTAGTATAAAATCATAAATGAATCAATTAATGACATAATAAATATGAATATGGTTTTGGTATAATTTGGTAACATACTATGGTTATTATACAGGAGGTTAAACGTACCCTTGACCAAAAGAAAGTGCAAGGTAAGGGTTAACTCTTCAATCTCATTATTATTTGAGATTGTTTATGTGTAAGTATTTTCTGGAACATATTTATTATCCATTTCCATGTTTCATAAAAGAAATTTTAAATTTATTCTTTTAAGGTAATATTTAACTAAAACATCATTTTAAATGTTTTAAATATTTATTCATCTAAATATTTCTCATTAATGTCCATGTTTTCAAAATGGTTTTAAGGATTTATTTATATGGACAAGATTGTTTTAAAATGTTAATTCCTTTCAAAAGTTTCAAAGTGTTATGGGACACTTTGATTCAAAAATCTCTTTTAAATGAATTATTTTATAAATGTGTGACTTTTAAATGATTTCAAAAAAGGGATATTTCTCTCAAAAAGTATTTTGATCATTTTCAACTATGTTTACATCCTTTACTGGATATTATTCTTGATTAAGGTTGATTTATTATAATAAAATATTCCATATTGTATTGAATGAGTTATTATATGTTTGACTATGGATATGCTATTTGTATACCCTTCATGGTTTACGGTTAAAGTATTGACATTTTTTATGCTAGTTTTAATATGAATATTTATGTTATGGTTCAAAATTTTCATATGAGGAATGAAGTGGACTTAGTAAGTGATGGGTGAGGCTTGCTATAGCCCCTCGATGAATCAGTAGGTCTCATGAGACAAACTAGTGTCTTGTCACAAGGTCTTGATTTTTTTTATTTGTAGTCTTAGCACGAGGCCTTGACTATGTGGTAATGATGTATGACATTTGGAATTCCCTCATTTTGAAATTAATTATTACATGTGATTATTCGAGTAGTAGAATATCAATGTGCATGTTTATATGGTAATGTTTGATTTATTTTCTCTATATTATATTCAAGTTTATGTTTAAAAGGCTGTTGTTTTTATTAAACATCTTACCTTAAAAGTTTATTATTTCCGCTAAATTATTTACCCTTACTGAGCATCTGAGCTCACTCCTTTCTTATGTTTTTTTCCCAGGATTCCAAGAAGTGTATTATTTTTGATATGAAGGGTTAATCTAGGAGAATAAAGGTGTTATCAACAAATTATTTATGTTATGTTTTATATTTGAATGTGTAATGAACATTCATGTATGTAATCTATTTTCCAAGACTACTAAACCGATCGATCCTTCAGGACTTGATTCCTTGTAATCATGCTTATGTATTAAAATAATGCACTAGCTCTGGGCTTCTAGGTTTGGGGAGTTACACTCCAAATGTGTCAAAAATATCTTACGAATGACACTAGGGAAAGTTATATGGATCATGTGGAACCATATATAAAAGAAAACCAGGTCATGTGATGGATTCTAGGATAAACCATCTGGATCTTATGATTTCCTCTTGACAAGTTAGCATTGATCATAAAAAAACCTTTGGATACACCACCCAGGTTACACAAATTAATTTATAAAGAACAACTGGACCATTTAGTTTTTTTCAGATATATCAGAAAGATTCTCCCCTACATATCAGAACAAGTGAACAATCCACACATGTCAGGTAGGAAAGTAGGACATATAAATTGGGTAACCTCAGAGTGTAAGCCCCGACCAACAACATAACTTGATATATACCATTAGCTAAGGAAAAATTAGAGTGTAAGACCTGACCAAAGGAAATATAAAGACTTTTATTCCTACCATATTCGGGATAAGTAGGCCACCTCTTCAAGGTTCAAGCTTCATAGGTCTATCCCAATATGCAAGTCCCTTAATCTCTAAGCGATGAAAAAATGATCATTTTCCATCCCTTGTTTCTCACACCAATCATATCTCACATGAGATTATAGAGTTTCAATAATCATATCATTCATATCACTAGTATCCACCAACTAGGGAAACATATGTATGAAAATTTCCAATGAGTGAAATGATATATTCACCTCAACACAAGGGCATCTACCTTTGGGACAATCCCAAGGGTGTGATTAAACTATTCAAATTATGATTCCTACAATAACCAAGATATGTAGGACACCTTCCTAAGGCCTGATCTCAAATAAACATCCATTTCTATGTTATCCCTATGAAAATTCCATTTTTGACTATTAAGACCCAATAATTACCTTGGGCTGATTACTCATCCTTATCCATCAGTGGAAAGATAAATAAACTGAACTAAGATGACACTGATTCCATCCATAAATAGGATATGTAGATGTATCTATGAGGCCTGATCTATATGATAAATCTTCTCAGAGAGGTCCCATCACATAAGTCCCATACTATGAGCAATGAAAAACAATCATTTTCCATACCTTATTTCTCAAATTGAGCATAGATCACATGGGATTAGAGAATTGAAATAATCATGTCATCTGCACCATAAGTCTCTACAATGGTAAGGGAAACCTTAATGTATAATCCCCAAACAATTGAACTACAATAAATCTGATTCTTTACATAATCGGGATACACATGAAATCCCTCCAGGACTCAAGATTGAACACTTGGTGTCCTAGAGCAGCTATATAAGTCCTCCCCACATGAAGTTAAACTACACAAGTCCAACGAACTATGTGGGTTTTGATTCCTACAATAACTAGGATACATAGGATGCCTCATCATGTCTCAATCCCCTCCTTGGAATATTAACCACCTCATTGCATGGAAGTACATTCTAAATCTATTGGTTATACAACTTTAACACATAAGCAATCACCTATTATTGGAAAATTATGGAGAACCTCAGATACATATATATGGATTCACTAAAGAGACCCCAATATTTTTCATATGAAAGAGAATTAACCCATGATCATTTTGTTAGGTCAATGGTCCTGTATCAAGATTAGGAAGAGATTTGTGAACATATCTTAAATCTATAAGAGAGTCCTAGAGTAAAAACAAATTCCTTCCAAAATGGTGTGATGAGCCCAACCTCCCATCCTATCTACCATTATGATTCTATAAGATTCATTGGGCCTGAAAACCTAGATGACTACCAACCTTCGGAAAGTAATTATGTACCTAGTTATAGATGAGAGAACCATTGGGAGTTTCTGGTAAGAGAGACAATGGTAACTCAATGTTCATGATTGTGCACAACACAAATCCCCACAATCAAACTGTCAGGTGGATTCCATCCATGCTTCAAAATCCTGATGAAACATATGTATGCATGTATATCTTTATATATGTAAATAATTAAATTAATTATAATTGTGTATAATTGCAATAATATATATTTATTTTTTTATATTAATATAGATTTATATATGTATGTGAGTATGTACTTATACCAAAATATATGTATTTAAATATATATGTATATGGATATAGTAATTTGTATGTATATATGTATGTATGTGTTTATATATAAATGTATTAATATATATATATATATATTTATATATATATATTCATTGGTTTTTATATATGTGTGTGATCAATAATTTTTATAGGTATATACAAATATTAGTATTTATAATGATTTTTTAATATATGTACATACATACATCCAAATATTAATATATGTGAATACATACACATAGATATAAACATGAAATAATATTCATGTACATGCATTCCCTCATGCAGATAAAATGGTATATAAAAATATAATTATTTACAATTATACAAATATGCATACATAAAATTATGTACAATTATATTTATTCACATCAATGCATATATACACATACATAAGTATACACACAAATATATGAATTAATGTGTGAGTTTTATTATATATAATATATAAAATTGTTAATATATATAATAAATACATACATACATACACACATATACAAACAATCATGCATACAAATAAATATGAGTATATACATACATACATTCATGCATGCATATATATTTAAATGTAATTATTTACACATATATATAATTATATACATAATCTTATATACATGCATGTGTAAATATATATATATATATATATATATATATACATAAGTTTTTTAAAAAGGTTGAGGCACAAATGAATCTTTATTTAATAGAAGAAAAGAAATTACAAGAGTCAGAAGGAGAATACAAGACAACATAGAAATATAAAATGAATCAACCCATTTTTGAGTGGGTACTCATACTGTGAGAAGTGATGCATCCACCCTTTCCACGAGGGTGTTGACCCCTTCTCCAGATTTTGACCTGTACCCATGAACCATCATCATCATTTGAGTGATCAGCAGAAACACCAACCTTCATTGTATTAGCTATATCCACACCAGCACTTTTCTTTCCATCATCATCACTACTAGCCGAAGCAAGGAGTTAAAAAGAGTTATGAATACACACATCCCTATTTATATTAGATAATCTAATTTGAGAAGATACGTTTCTCAATTTGGATCCAACTGCTTCTAATTTGTATTTAATACCAGATTCACAAATAAAGGTCGGTCTACCTTTGGTAGTGTCATTTACAACAATTTTTTCTCTAATAGTAGTAATACTAGTTGATTCCCCCTAATGCTATGTAATTCACCCCCATATTTTTTAACAGAAAATGCGCTGAAGGTTTTACCAGGTACTTCAGTATCCTCTATAAACAACCTTATCCCAGTAGGGGAATTTCCCAGCTTGTTCTCATAGTCTTTTTCCAAACAGGGGGACATGAGGGAAGTCGAGGGTAGAGCCTTGTCCTATTTCATTTGATTAGAGGGAAGGACCTTCATCTACTTACCTAGTTCATCAATGATCTTAGTAGAAGCATCAATAGGGAGAGTCTAGATAGAATGATTGACCTCCTTATATTGAAGAAAGTTTCTACTATGAGAAGAATTTGAAGGAGCTAATTCCAAATTGGTTAATTTGTCGATAGGTCTTACCAATCCACCCAATTTATTTGAAAAGGAAGGAAAATATACAGGAGTAGACATGCAGTGATATTGGTCATCCCTTTGGGATATATCATTATTTGATATTGCAACGTCTCTCTTTTCTTTACCATTTATACTCTTAGAATTTACCATGATTTTCTTCTACCACAAGTTAATATCAGCTTCTATTTGAGCAGATTGCTCCAAATCTTCTTTAATATCCACTAATTCCACTTCCTCCTCGCCTAATATTCCCCTAGATAGCATGTCTTTAAAATACACCACATTCAAAATAGAATTGCAAATGTTGCCTTTAACTACAAGATTCTCCTCTCCCTTAATATCTTCCCAATTACAGTGGGGTTTACTAAAGTTTTGAATAGGGGCAATAACATCATGATCCTAATGAGTAATAAGACCATCCTTTAGTAAGGGGACCTCATCATCTAATTGATTAGAGGACTCATTAGGATTAATATCATTGGATTGAACTTGAACAAGAGCATATTGGACTAATTTGGGGCCTGCCTCTATGTTAATGATAGGAGTCCTAATACTCCGGCAGTGTTGCAAATCATGTCCCTTGATTTTGAAATTAGAACACATTAAATCCATTCTGCATGTATCATTTTAATGACCTATAATATGACAATGCATACAAAAGGGGGTGTTTTATCATATTCAATCCTAATAAAAATCTCATCCTGTAGTGTGGATAGAACCACCATGTCTATTTTTGTATAACTTAGATCTAAATCTACCAAAAAACTTGAAAAATGATTGTAAGTGACTGATTCAGTGGCATAATCCATTCTAATAGTAATAACAATGGAAGATGCTATATCAAATAGAATCTATGCATTCCATAAGGCCCAATTTAGTCTATAAATTCTGATCCATACCTATGCGTAGGTATCCTTGAAGTCTTCTAGTTTAAAATTAAGCTTTCAATCATGAATACATAGTATTCCTGGTCTGATATTGAGGGACCCAATACTCCACGCTCGACTCTTAAGACCAATAGAGATAAAATGAATGTGAAAAACCCTCTTCCAAGAAATACACATTTGAAGTCTGTAAAACCCCAAATTTCAAATAAATGAAAAACTAGATCAGAAAGATTCCATGGTTTCATACCTTTCATCAGCGAGATTATAATAATGAAAGAAAAATTTCATAAATCAAGATGAGTTAAGATCACATCATCAGTGGTGGAAACATGCACAATCGACCCTTTTTCGAATGATGCAGTGCGGCGTCTGATTTGTGACAGGAACAATGGATCCCCCAGAGAAACCTGAGAAAGTGGATAGATGCTTCAAGATATCCTTTCTATGATCATTGCCTCTATAAATATTGGATGATCTTTGCAATCTGATTCCATGATTTCTATTGAAGGAGTTCAAATTAATGCTTCTTGGATGAATTAGGTCAACTTCTTCAGGAGACAATGAGAAACTCCTCTCCTTTTCTTCCATCCTAAATATATATAAGTGTATACCAACACATACACAAAATATACATACATATAAATATAAGTAACTACATGAATGCATGAATATATATTATTGTAATTATTTATAAATTTAACATATAAAATTTATAATGTACTTTTTTATATAAAATTTTTGTAGAAATTAAATTTTTTATACCAATATATCTATAAATATATCTAAAAATTATTGATCACATACACACACATATATATAAAAATAAATGGATATATATATATACACAAAAATCCATACAAATACACATACACACATCTATACATACAAATTAATATATCCATATACATACATAGTTAAAAACAAATCTTTAAGTATAAGTACATACATACATACATATACAAATCTATATTAATATAAGCATATGCATACGTAAATACATATAAATTGATATATGAAAAAATATTAATGTAATTATTTACATGCATACAAATTTATAAATATAATCATTTACAACTATAGATCTACAAAGTTACATACAAAAACAAGTACATTCATTCATTCATTCATTCATACATACATACATACATACATACATACATACATACATACATACATACATACATACATACATACATACATACATACATACATACATACATACATACATACATACATACATACATACATACATACATACATACATACATACATACATACATACATACATACATACATACATACATACATACATACATACATACATACATACATACATAACTATATGAAAATCACCAATAGGTAATCTCCCATGGGAGATTCACACTACAAACCTACATTGGAAAATTTCCCATGGGAGATTCATACTACAAATCCGCACTAGGAAATCTCCCATGGGTGATTATCAGTTTCAATATGCATTAAGAAATCTCTATTGGGAGATTCTCAATGCTAATTTTCACTGGGAAATATCCTGCGGGTGATTCTCAGTACATATCAACACTAGGAAATCTCCACTGAGAAATTTGTATATTCTTATATTTATATATTAAATTTGTAAATAATTTCATTAATATATAAGCGCACATGCATGGTTGTGGGTACTTATATTTATATATATGTATGTTTTTATGTATGTGTTTGTATACACTTATATATATACATATGCATGTATATAAGATTATGAATATAATTATATATATTTGTAAATAATTAAATTAATATATATGCACCCATGCATGTATGTATATACTGATATTTATATGTATGTATGTATGTATGATAATATTCAAATGGATGTGTGTACATGCATTAAAATATACCTATAAATATTTGTTGATGTATATACTTGTGTGTGTGTTCACTTATATTTGTAAGTAATTACATTAATTATATATATATATATATAATTTCAATAATATATATTTATATACTTATATTAATATAGATTTATGTATGTTTGTACATTTAAACATTATAATACACATATAAATATTTTTATTTGTATATACTTATATAGATGTATAATTGTAAATAATTAAACAAAAGTATTAATATTTATAAATTTTTACATTTATGCGTATGTATGCACATATAATAATATTTAGATGCATATATGTACATGTACTAATGTATTTTCATAAATACTTATATTTGTATATACCTTTAAATATTATTGAATTATAATTATACTATATATAGAAAATTTATAATTTGTAAAATATACACAAAATATTACTATATGTAAGTATTTATAAGTATACCCAAATGTAAACACTCATTATTTTTTATATTTTTATGTATACATATATGTAGTATGTTGTTATATTGATACAAAAAATATATTGTAAATTTACACTGCAATATTTTCAATGTCTTTTTGGGTAGAAAATTTACACTGTGTTCATGTTATTATGTAAAAATACATATTATATATACATACAATCATTTATTTTTACATATATGTGTGTGTTAAAAAAGAATTAAAATATATTTATCTACACATAGGTATAAAAACTTAATTAGTATATACAATTCATACAAAAAAATACACTATAAATTTATGTTGTATTTCTAATTATATATATTTTTACAGACACTTTCATGTTTATATGATGTATGTATATAATTATGTATATAGTTATATAAATATATAATTCTAAATAATTATATTTTTAAATACTTATATACATATGTATGAATGCACAGACCCATGCATGTACATACATATAGTTGTATATAGCTATATATATGTATATTTGTAAATAATTATAGTAATATGTATTTATGTAATTGTATTGGTATATGTGTATTTATGTATGTAATTTTATACTTTTATACACACACATATTTTTATGCATATTGTTTTTTTTAAATTTTATCTATATGTTATTCATTTAGTATATTTTGTTTTTATAAAAAAATACATATTAAGATTTTTCAAATAAAATAGTATACATTTGCATTGTATATCAATACCTGTATATAAAAAAAATTAAATTTCAAAATAATGTATCATATATGGGTATAGAATTATTTGTACTGATACAATGATCACAATGATACTACTGAAGTGAAATTTCAATATCATTTAAAAACAATATATTTTATCAAAGTTTGTAAGTGAAAAGAAAATTTTCATACGAAGGAAAGAGAATGTTAATTGGGTTTTTGGGTGGCACCTGTGAGTGTGAGGGAAGTATAGGTATACTAATATAATTATTAATTTTAATAAAACATACTCCATTATTAGATCTATCTCCACATATCCTTGCTATATGTGTTTTCCATCTAATACGAGAATTAACCCTCTAATTTAAGTGGGAAATGGAGAGGATGGGGTATTTAAAATTTGTGCGAACAACCCAAACCCTAAAGTATTTAATTTTACATTTTTTAAACTCATGCTATAAATCAACCCTATTATATTTTAAAATATGTTTAATAATCCTAACTTGTTTAAATTTCCATTTATAATTTAAAATTTTAAAAATATGTTCATAAATATAAAATATATGGATATAAATTTAAAACTTATTTATAATTAAATTATCCTATGGCTTAATAATAATTAATTCAATCCAATTATAATTTAGAATTAATTGAGAAATTTAATATGAAATAAAAATAAATACATATATTTTAAAATTTGAATATTATTTAAAAATATTTTCATCGATTAATTAATAATTATTAATTTAATCATGTTTTGAATTCAGTGTTGCAATGCTATAAAAAAATTCATTAAGAACTATTTTAATCCTACTTGACCGAGTCATGCAATGTTAGGGATCTGGGAAATTGGAATCTGTTGTCATCCCCACCTAAAGGTGTCAGTAAGTGAAATAAATCGAGCAACTAATAAATTTGAAACGTGACCCTGAACTTGTTTAGTTTTACATACTATGAATCTATTTTAAATTCATTTATTATTAAAATATATTATATAAAAATTTTCTATTATATTTTGAAATATTATTTTAACTTTTTGAGTTCATTTAAATGTTCAATTATAAATTTAAAATTTTGAAGAAACATTTACAAATTTAACATGTTCCAAATTAAAATTTAATAAATACATTTCACAATTTTATTGTCATTCAAAAATATAAAATTTATGAATTAATGACTCTTATTTCTATCATATTTGAGTATGGTGTACCATAAAAAAAATAAAAAAACGGTGTACATTATCTTTATCTTTTTACAAATAAAATACCATTAGTGTAGAATTGGGATTTTCACTTCATTTTTTTTATTTTTAATGACAATTATTAAGTGATGTTAATTCAAATAACCTTGAAAATATATTTTTAACATTAGTTATTAACAATATATGTTAAAACTAATATATCACATTGGTTATTTAAAAACTAATGTAAAAACTATAGAAAATATTGTAATTGTTATAGGTTTTCAACGCTTACTAATAGAGAAAAGTCTCTTAAAAGTGCTAGAAAAAGACATCAATAGTGCTAAAAAATCATTGTTGATCTAAGCATCATTAAAAGGGGTCCCTTTTATCAAAATTAGAAAGCACTAATAAAGGGGGTGCCTTTATCAGCGCTACTTCTAATGTTGATATAGGAAAACCATTATCAGTGCTACTTCTAGCGTTGATAAAGTCCATGATACTTAAATGCGCTATTAAAATTATAGCACATTGCAGTTGCAAATACAGACACCAAATACAAACAAAAGCAATAAATATAGGATATGGAAAATTAATAATTTTATTTAAATTAAACTTACATCAAAAGTAAAAAAACACTATATTTTATACATTTCAAATATTCTTTTGTACAATTACATTAGCAAGTACAATTTATCAGAAACATTCAAAAATATCAATGGTTTCATTGTCTTTAGCACCCGACTCCCTCTCAGAAAGCCCGATCATTGTATCAGTTCCTGAACAAACCACCCCATATCAAGAAAAAGAATCCACCTGTATGATAAAATAATTCTTATGTTAGTAATAATATAAATAAATAAATTAAACATGAATATGAAATAATAAATTAATAAAATGTTGATTTTAAACTGATAATGGACACTTTGTGTCATACTAGATAAACCATGTATTAGATTGAGCTACAACAAATTTCTACACATCACAAATTATATATGGATTGTTTTTATAAAATATAAAAACAAATAAAATGCATTTTCTTGGTTTTGAGTATGTTAGTTGTCTTTTTTACTAAAATGTAAATTTTAAATAAAAAGACACAATTGGAGTCATACCAGTCACACCGTGCGTCAGATTGAGATGCTACAGATTTCTACATATTAAAAATAACTTAGGGATCATTGTTATAAAGTATCAAAACAATCTGAATGTGTTTGATTGATTTTGATTATGTCACTTGTTTTTTTAATAAAATTTAATTTTAAATTGAATACACACACTTTGAGTCATATCGGTCACACCATGTGTCAATTTTACATGATAATAATTCCAACACATCAAAAATGAATTATGTATAATTTTCCTAAATTATCATGACAATACAAGCATGTTTTCTCTGTTTTTAGTGAGTGACACACATTCTAAACTAAAATGTCAATTTTAAACTGACAACATACACTTTGAGTCATACTTAGCACACCATGTACCAGATTGATATGAGTCTAATTCCTACACATCAAAAATGACTTATGGATAGTTGTCATAAATTATCAGAAAAATCCTAATGTGTTTTCTTTTTTTTGAGTATGTCAATTTTTGTTTTTACTAAAATATAAAATTTAAATAAAAAGTCACACTTGGAGTCATACCGGTCACACTGTGCATAAAATTGT
Source organism: Viscum album (assembly GCA_963277665.1). Taxonomy (NCBI): domain Eukaryota; kingdom Viridiplantae; phylum Streptophyta; class Magnoliopsida; order Santalales; family Viscaceae; genus Viscum; species Viscum album. The sequence goes on along the minus strand of OY728123.1, from coordinate 1,939,022,404 downwards.
CATACATATTATTTCTACACATCACAAATGAATTCTGTATTTTTTTCCTAAAGTATCTAAACAATAAAAATATGGTTGCTCAGTTTTGAGTACGTCACTTTCCTTTTTTATGAAAATGTCATTGTAAAATAAAAACATTCAATTTGAGTCATACCGATCACATAGTGTGTCAGTTTGAAATGAGAGTGATTCTTACATGTCAAAAATGACTTAAATAATATTTCTAAGTTATCATGAAAATTTGAGCATGTTTTCTCATTTTTTAGTGAGTGACATACGTTTTGAACTAAAATGTCAATTTTAAACTGATAACTAACACTTTGAGTCATACTGAGAACACCGTGTATCAGATTAAGCTACGGATGATTCCTACACGTCAAAAATAAATTTCAGATCATTTTTTAAAGTATCAAAATAGTCAGAATTCATTTTCTTATTTTTGAGTATGTCACTTGTCTATTTTTAATAAAATGTAAATTTTAAATAAAAATACACACTTGGAGTCATACCGGTCACACCGTGTGTCAGATTGAGGTGTGTATGATTAAAAAATGACACAAATGACTTATGGACTATTTTACCAAATTATCAAAACAATATGGATGTTTTTTATCGGTTTTGAATATGTCACTCATGTTTTTTTACTGAAATATCATTTTAAACTAAAAACACACACTTTGAGTCATACCAGTCACATCGCATGTTGGTTTGATGTGATACTAATTCCTAAACATTGAAAATAACTTATGAATCATTTTCCTAAATTATTAAGACAATATGAGTACATTTTATTTATTTTTAGAAAGTGACATGTGTTTTGAACTAAAATGTCAGTTTTAAACTAATAATGGACACTTAAGTTATATTGGGCACACCGTGTATTAGATTGAGGCATGAATTATTACTATATGTCACAAATGACTTAGTGATCATAGTCATAAATTATCAAAATAATATGAATGTTTTTACTTAGTTTTGAGTATGTAACTTTCCTTTTTACTAAAATTTCAATTTTAAATTAAAATATACACTTGGAGTCATACCGGTCACACTGTTTATAATATTGAGGTGAGGATAATTTCTACATGTAAAAAATGACTTATGGAATGTTTTCCTAAAGTAACAACATAATAAGAATGCATTTTCTTAGTTTTGAGTATGCCACTTATCCTTTTTACTAAAATGTAATTTTAAACTAAAAACACACACTTTGAGTCATGCCAGTCACATCATGTGTCAGTTTAATGTGAGAGTGATCCCTACACGTCATAAATGACTTATGAATAGTTTTCCTAAATTAGTAAGACAATACAAGAAGGTTTTCTTGGTTTTTTGTTAGTGACGCTCGTTTTGAACTAAACTGTCAATTTCAAACTAATAATGACCACTTTGAGTCACACCGAGCTCACCGTGTATCAGATTGAGGTTTGAATAATTACTACACATAAAAATGACTTATATATCATTTTCCTAAAGTATTAAAAAAATAAAAATCCATTCGATCTATTTAGAGTATGTCACTTATGTTTTTTTACTAAAATGTCAATTTTAAGTAAAAAACACACTTGGAGTTACCTCAGTCACACCATACATTAAATTGAGGTGTGACTGATTCTTACACATCACAAATGACTTATGAATTGTTTTCCTAAAGTATCAAAACAATATGAATGTTTTTGATCAGTTTTGAGTATGTTATGTATGTTTTGAACTAAAATGTAAAATATAAACTAAAAACATACACTTCAAGTCATACCGAGAACATTGTGTATCATATTGAGGTCCATATAATTGGGTTTTGGCTCATTCCTATACTGTTAAAGACAATATTCCTGAAATATATTTTGGGAATTCATACTTTTCATTTAACCATTTCAAAATCCCTTGGTAGATGCATCCTTATGATTTACTTAACATTTCAAGCTGCATGGGGTTTCATCTTCCATCTAAAAGGAACATGTTCTCTATTTTCTATCTTATTGTAGATAGTTTAAAGAAATGTATGAGTTCCCAAAAGATCTGTGAAAAAAATAAATAAGTATTAGATAAAAATGATAAGGAAATTAACTTAAAAATAGGAGATAAAATTTTCAAAAAATTAACTAAATAAGTAGTATTAATTCACCTTTTCATGATGTCTGTATATATTCTTATCCCATTTACCTATTGACATTATCTCAGTTGCATAATTGAATTCCAATCTCTCATGTGAACGAGAAACTTTGAACAAACCACCCCAAGTTAAGAAAAAGAATCCACTTGTATAAGGAAAAAAATATGATATTATTCATATTATAATAAAATAAATTAAACATAAATATGAAACAGTATATTAATAAAATGTCAATTTTAAACTAAAACCACACAATTTGAGTCATATTGGGAACACTATGTATCAGATTGAGGAAAGACTAATTCATACATGTTAAAAATGACATATGGATCATTTTCCTAAAGTATCAAAACAATTTGAATTCATTTTCTCATTTTTGAGTTTGTCACTTGTTTTTTTATTGAAATATCAATTTTAAATAAAAAAACACTTGGATTCATACCAGTCACACTGTGTATCAGATTGAGGTGTGTCTAATTCTTAAAAATCAAAAATGGATTATGGATCATTTTCCTAAAGTATCAAAATAATCCAAATGCATTTGATTAGTTTTGAGTATATCACTTTTATTTTTACTAAAATAAAAATTTTAAATAAAAAGACACAATTGGAGTCATACCAGTCACACTGCATGTCAAATTGAGGTTTGGATACTTTCTATATGTCATAAATTACTTATAGATCATTTTAATAAAGTATAAAAACAATATGAATGCGTTTTTATCATTTTTGAGTATGTCAATTGTATTTTTTTACTAGAATATCGTTTTAAATAGAAAAAATGCACTTTGAGTAACATTGATCACATTATGTGATGGTTTGATGTGATACTGATTCCTACAAATCACAATTGACTTATAAATTATTTTCTTAAATTATCAAGAAAATCCAATCATGTTTTATTGGTTTTTAGTGAGTGATATATGTTTTGAACTAAATCGTTAATTTTAATATGATAACAGATAAATTGAATCATATGAGCACACCATGTATCAAATTGAGCTGAATCTAATTCCTACACATCAAAAATGAATTATAGATCCTTGTTATAAAGTATAAAAACAATCAGAATGTTTTTTATCAGTTTTAAGTATGTGATATGTGTTTTCAATTAAAATGTAAATTTTAAACTAAAAACACACACTTTGAGCCATGTCATAAACATCATGTATCAGATCGAGGTTTGGTTGATTCCTACATGTCAAAAATAAATTATGGATAATTTTACTAAAGTATTAGATAAAAATTATAAGTAAATTAACTAATTCTTTTTGATAAAATGATGATAAAATCAACTAAATAAGTAATAGGTAGTCACATTTTCATGATGTATGTTTACATTCTGACCCTAGGTATGCTGCCCATTCATTTATAAACAAATATATTTTCCCTTTTGAATACAAGGACTGTTGAAAATACTTATAGTACTGGAAAAATATAAACAAAGGATTAATAAATATTTTAAATTAAACTGTAATTATCTTCAAAAATTCCTCTGTAGGGATTCTAGTTTGTTCATGAAATAGAATATATTTCATAAAATTTCAAACGTAATAACCAAAATCTTTTCTATTAGTTTGTTTCAGACACTGTTTAAACATTGAGAAAAATAATTAATTTTTTTATATATGTTTTGATAGTAAAATATTATTATTTATACCCTAATATTTATCCACTTGTAGAATTCGATAGGCTACTTGTATTCATGGAAAATCATCATGCCCAGATTTTTAAAGAATTTAAAAACCTCCCAATAATAACAAAATTTTCATTAAAATATAATATAAAATGTATAATTTGAAGTTTATTTGAAAAATGTTACATGCAGTATATTAAAAATTGATAAATGTCTTCATATGTGGTATGTTTTTTGGGTATCCATGCATTGAATCCAGAAAATAGATCTTTAGAGTATCCAAATTGACTGAAATGAGTAACCAATGCTGCCTAAAAAACTGAAAAGGAAAAAGTAATAAATGAATGAATATATATTTTATATGATTGAATTTTAGAGTTTTACCCCTATATCATGGGTATTAAGAAGAGTCTGTCATTTGTAAGTTTACTTTCAAACATTGTGGTTAGTTTTTCCTCTATTACATCAATTTTATTTGTTTCCAATTTGAATTATTTTTTAGAAGTGATGTGAGGAATAATGAGTCCAAATTTATTTTTATAGGGTTTTCCCTTCAAATAGTATTCATATATATTCCTGTAAAAAATATTAATAATATTCAGTAATAATTAACATAGTAGATCAACTATTGGAAAAAAATCATGAAAACACACCTCATGTATATATTTACAACTAAGACTTATAGCCATTCTTGTGTGAGGATTTAATTTACATTCTCAAGAACAATATAGTCTATAATGACCTCTCTGTACATATTTTCTTCATAATCAATTGCAGTCGTAGCATAATTTTCTAACATTGTATCTGCATGAACCTCTAATTTTAGTAAATGTGGAAGTTTAATGGGTAGTTTAACGGTACGTTGTGAAGATATTTTTGATTGGTTGGATGATTATTTAGATCATTTTGATTCGACCTTCTGTTTCATCCCTTCCCTTTGTCCATCTGTAATAACATTCATCTGTTCATAACTTTTTTCATTAATTATCAATGGTTTTGCATAAAAAATAAATTGGAAATGAATACCTCCTTGTAAAAATATTTTTTTAAAAGATCTAATGGACATGATATGAATGTTCCAATAGATTTATTGACCATATGAATATCTACATCATCAAGCAGAATAGGTAGCTCAAATCTAAGCTCATGATCTACGTTAATCCCCACTCTCACATGACATATTAGAAGTTGTCTATTTTTTAGATTATATCCTTGGATATTGAAAACAATATCCCTGACAAAAAGGTGATGTATGGGCATAGTTATATATAAATCACAATCATTTTCACCTTGTATAATCACAATATAGGAAAGGTATAAATGTATTATTAATTTACATTTCATAGAAACAATTATGAGAATATTGATTACTTCTTATAAGACTCCTCTTTGAGGGGGAATGAAAAGCCTCAAATCTAGTGGGGGGGGGGGGGCGTATTCACATATTGGTTGTTCTTGTGTTGTTTATTCTCTTTGATTACTTCCTATAACATTTTCTAATGAATCCTACTTCTAATTAAGTTTTTCTTCTAGAGCAGATAATTGTTCCTAAAAATATTCCATTTTCTTATCTATACCCTACTGTTATTTTTTTTCTTAAAATATGTTCGGGGTGACACTCCAAAACCCATAACTCTAAATAAACTATAATGTTTTGGCTACTTAAAGGCCATTGATAGTACCTATTCATCAAGTACAACTGATAATGATTCTTATGTCTATGATAGATAAAAAATATAGGAAAATAAGCAATCGTTATTAGGTAATACTGATTTAAATAAAATAATTTTTTTGTTATGTGATACTTATACTTGATCCCCACACTTTCTTCATTTATTATTATACCTTATTTATTTACACATGCCTCTTTCCATAACACATGGCGTTGGATGGAAGTGGATCTGGATTTTGATACATTAATCTCCTTATAAAAAAGGAACATAATTATGTTTTTGTTTCATGTAACATAAAAGTATTATGATATATTTAAAATATGTACAATTTTTTTCAAAGGAAGTGTACCCCATACTCTCTTTATGATAAGGGTACATTGGTTTTTCTGCACATTTCTTTTCTTCAACACCCAGTTTATATTTCATAAAATAACAAATCTTAATCAAAGTGATTAATACATGTATTTTCAAGAAATGTATTAATAGTCACAATGTACATGAAAAATGGCTCCTCATAGTGACCAATAAACAAATTCCTTTATTGTTGGTTTATTAGCCGTGTATAAATTTTTGGAGGGTGTAGATTAATTATCCCTTCAACATATTTGAGATGAAAATTTGTAAGAATTGTGAGAAAGCCTACTTGAACCTTTACATCAATCATTAATACAAATTCCATTTGGGATTAATGTACTATAAATGTACTCTTCACGAGATAATTAAGATTAAGTAAATGTTTTATTATTTTTTTTATAAAAATAAAGAATGTATAGGAAGATGTTACCCTAATATCTTCCCAAATCATTGTCTTAAGAATGAGAACAACACTGTTCCATAAATCTACATTAATCAGAACATGCATGAAAGTGGTGAGCCCAATGTAACTACAGAGTATGGCCTTGTTGGGGTTAATAGGATGACCACATTCATTCCATACAACCTCGAATTTGATGCCTTTATTTCTTGCCTTAATATTTTTTTTCTAACACCATCACACTACAATACTCCTTTTTTTCTAATATAGTGGTTGTTAACTATCTGCCATTTTCTATACTTCAAAATAACCAAGATGTTTTTCCTATGGATTAGTAGCATCGACATGTATAAAAGGTTATTTTTCCTCTGCATTGGGAGAACCAATATGTTGAGAAACATATTGTTCCTAAGTATTGGGAGAATCAACATGTGCAGAATTCATTATTTTTAGAGGTGGTTGAACATTTAATTTAGATTACATAAATTCAGTAGTGAATATATAATAATATGAGGTAACACAATGTATATTAAAAAAATATAACCTAATTATTGAAATCTCTTTTTTTTAAAGGTTAAAGGGATTTATCCCATCTATCAAGTATCCAAATCCCTTCATTTTTCATATCCTCTTACATACACAACCTCGTCTACATTGGGACCACTATGAAATGATTACAACATCATAATAAATGGGTCATCTTAAATTGAATTAACATCTAACCCTTCAGTGGTTTTGGATGATAAAAAAAAAATTGACCACTTTCAGTTTGCGGGATTTAGAACATAAAATACTTATATTTCTTGTTATTACATTATAAATGGTTCATCTTTACACACTTCTTTATTCAAATCCACTTTCATGAATCCCAATTCGTCTCTTTTAAAATCACTCCTATTATCAACCCACTTGCATTGAAAAATTAGCACTTGGAATGATATGTAATCGAACTCCCATATTTTTTTGATGATGACAAAGTATGACATATCCACATAAATTGGATTTCTATCCTTGGTACTAGATACATTCATCGCTTTAGCCACAAGTGTAACTCCACTATTTTTTATAATACTTTGTTCATAATGTTAATTTTTATAGAATTTATAACCATTAATTACTTAACCATTATAATATAATACATGAAAACTTGGTCCTCTTTCTATCTATCAATGTCATTCTGAAATTAAATCTGGATTTTAAGACAACTTCTTAAAAATATGGTCTCGAAACCATCCTATAAACTATTGATTATGTGTATTTGATATCCATACTTCATCCCTTGATGGATTCAAATGCCTAATAATTTCTTTATGGGTTTCAGCATATGGGGAAACCTCTAAAATATTATGAAAAAACATAAAGGTGGACCTTCTCCTGATCTATAATTGTGATTGTGACAACATCTATTCTAGAAATTCCTTCACCCAAAATTCACCCGATGTGATGAGATTTTAGTAGACCAATTCTTTCTAAATTGGATAGGTATTAAGTGAAAAATTCAATGGATACCTCAATAATATATCGCTTTGTAATACAACCTTCTGACTAACTTTTATTTTGACAAGCCCTTTCAGAATCTTCATATAATGTTCAATGGGGAACATCTATCTATAATGTACAAGATCACATAGTCTAATATATTTTACCAAGTTAACTATCATGTGAAGAATCAAATCAAATAATGCTGATAGGAAGAATATATGAAATTAATATAATATAACAACAATTTCTTTTTACATAGTTAACAATTTTACCAGGACTATAAATTTATTGCATATAGATTTGAAAGAGAAATAGATCTTGCTTAATGTATGATGACAACTCTTGGGAAAAATGAAATGTAATGCTATAAGAATCAGATCTTGCATCAAAACATGACAGTCGTGTGATTTCAGGACCTTTAACTTTAAATCAGCCATTGAAATAATATTCTTGATATTTGAAAAATACCCCTTTGGAACCTTTACATCCTTCAAGAAGTTGAAAAAACTGATATCTCTCCTTCTTGGAAAGATTTTAAGAAACTAAAGGAAGAAAAGTACATCTTTCACCCTTCATTGGAGCCAACTCTTCACGTATTACCATGTGAATCATATCCAACCTAGCCTTGAGTCTATCCTTTGTTTTTCTGGATGGATTTAGTAATGTTCTAATGACATTATCACATACATTTTTTTATTATACATGACATTAAGAAATTTCCGAATGTATAAAAAATTATAGTATGGTAATTAAAAAAAATTGATTTCTTTTTCCAACCAGTTTTCATAAGGTTTTTCAAAAAAAGGTTTAACAAAAGCAGTGCCCATATATTTTACTTTCTCAAATAGTTGATCAACTTCTAGTGAAGATGGTGCTATATGTTCTTCTGAACTCCCATAGAATGATTTCATCTAGGATCAGTAATTTTTTTTCAAAGTTATAAATATATGATGTATAACAAACATATTCTTAGATGAATGTTTCAACCTAATTGATTGTGTACATTGTTCAAAAATGGGGCACCCTTGAGTTCCTTTAATGCTATATCCTAAAAAAATTCCATAAGTAGGAAATTCATTTATCCTCTCATACAACATGTATCTCAATGTGAAATATTCATTTATGTAAGAATTACACAACGTAACACCTAAATCCCAAAATAACTCCTAATCTTTGATCATTGGATACAAATAAACATCAATATCATTACTCTATTATTTTAGTCCTGATATAATCTGAGATAACATAATGTATTTTTTTTTCATACATAATAATGATGGAAAGTTATAGTTTAATAACATAACCAACCATGTATTATGAGTGATTATTTGAAAACCAAAAGTATTCAATCCATCTATATATATAACAAGATGAAGGTTTCTCATATCATTTCAAAATTTAAGATACTCATGATCAATTATTTTCCACTAAGGAGAGTTTTCCAAGTGACAAAGTTTTTCATCTTTATTTCTTGCATCTCTGTGCCATGTCAATTTTAATGTAGTATCCTCACTTCTATATAAGTTATTAACCATGGAATGATTATAAATTACTGTAGAACCTTTATAAAACCCAATTCATCATTCTTGTATCGAGAAAAACCACACTTTGTAAATTTTTAAGTGATTTTTGTTCCTTAGAAAATAGTATACAATCATTTGGATAGGAATGTTTTCTTTCAGAGATCATACCCATTAAACATAACATTCATTTGGCAAAATTTTTTCAATAAAGAAGATTATTATCTTCTGGTATCATATCATTCAAGAGAGAATGTAGTTTAGTAAAAATGGAATCACTCTATCCATTTTCATCTTTTAAATTATATAGTTTCAATATAGATGACAATGCTGTATATTTAGTACAATCAGCATACCATGGAATCTTTGCACAACTATTTAACTTGTGAAACAATTTTAGATAATCATGAATTTTATGTTTAACTTTCACTTACATTTCCTCAATGAAATATTCATCATCATTTACACCTTTAATCATATCCTTGATATATCTTCATCATTTTCCACACTTGTAATCATATCAGATGATCCATAAAATGCAGTCTTATCCTAGTCACTAGCTACATTCAATTCCCCCCAATTTTCATAAAAAATTTATAACTTTGATCTATTATGTGAAAAATCAAGTGTTATTACAACTCCTTTGGAATAATTAGTATTGAATAACAACATATTAAATACATACAAAGGATTCGAGAAGGGTCATATGCATAATATTTTGCAACTTGATAAACTCTTTCACCCCATCCTCACACTCTTTTGTCATACGATTGACATCCATCCATTTTCAATTCATATCCATCCTATTTGATTTGGTAATATTAATATTTAATAAAATAAATATAGAGTAAAAAACATTTCATAGAAAATCTCTATCTTATGATTAAAATATTATTGTAAGGTAAGATTATTAATGGTTATGATTTTAAATACGGAAATTGGTTTATTAATGGTTATGATTTTACTAAAGTGGGTTATCATTAATATTTTCTATATTATATGAACCTAATATAAAATATCTTTCACTAATTTGGGTCCTAAGAGAGAACACTCCCCTATCAGAACCCAACATAGAGGTGATCAACATATGACCTCTAATACAAAGCTTCAAAACTGGCTATCTATATCAACGCTTGATAACTGTTTTTATATAGAAATAACAATTGGTCAAATTTAAAATTTTGTATCTTAGAATTTGGCACAATATACTTTCCATATTTTGGTTTCCTTAAAATATTAAAATATTTAAAGATGATACTCTAACGATCACTAAAAATGTAACACCCCAAGCTTCTACGGTACGCTTCTCTTTGAATAATGTGATAGCGTGTGTTTTACGCAACACCGAGTTCTAACACACCATAACTAATCAAACTAGCCGTTATGAATAGTAATACCTACTTTTTGAAATTATATATATTTTATATTTTAAAATGGACTTCATTTTTGGATTCGGAATATCTAATTTAGCCTAAGGTGAAATTTTGGTACATTTCGGATAACTTTCATATTTTGATGAATAGTGAAAATTACTAAGTTTTAATTAAAAACAACTTTTTTAATCAAAATAATTAATAGTGATAAATTATGAATTTGAGTGGTTTTAAAGTATATTTAGAATATATTTTTACCATTTAATATAATGTTGGTCATTGGACATAATTTTACAATTAAACCGAACATAAACGAGTGTCAATCTTTTGATAGTTATTATCTCTTAAAAACACGCTTTTTGTTTTGACAGCGGGAATTAATTTTAAATTAATTTCTGCCACTTCTATGTTTTGAATTTAGGAAAATGGATTCCATATTTGGAATCAGGATGTTCAAATTGTATAAATAGGTAACTTTTATTTTTAGACATTTTGAATAATTACTGCGGTAAATATTTTATTTACCATGGTTAAGGGTAAATCCGGTAAATAAGGGTTAAAAAATAATATTATAATAATACTAAATTACCCTAAAACGTGTATTAACCTTATTGGTTGATACATGGTCGACCATGGGAATCTTTGGGTCTATTTCGGGACCCCATGGATCCACTTGTAAGTGATAATGACACTTTATTTTAATTAAGTTAAAATGAATACAAAAATGACACAAGCATGTATATTTTAGAAAAACAATTGTTACATAGGGTTATATATGTTGTATTTTAGATTATAAATATTAATTAGAAAGATAAAAAGATTTCCTACATAATGATATTTTATTTATAATTTTTAGACATTAAATAATTTATTTTATTTATGACACAATGATGATGAAGTAATTACTATAATAGTGAAAAATTAAAATAATTGATATTATAAATACCCAAATAAATATAATATGAAACTTTTAATGAATTAAACTAATTTTATAGGATAATATGATATATTAGTATTGATTTAATTTACTTTGTTCGAAGTAATAAATCTGTTATGAGTTTCACAAAAAATCAACTATTGAATAGTGTCAAAATTGACATAAAAGAGTTCTTAAAACAAATATTATATACTTAATTGATATTAAATTCCTAAAAATCTACGGTTCGGCCAAGAGACTTATATCATGATAGGTCCATCATTAATGTACCACTTGGGGGTCGCTTGGATGTATATAGTAAGTTTATTAACCATATTTTATAAAAATACAAAGAGACATTGTAAAAGTGAAACTAATTAACTTAGAGTTAATACTTAAAGATAAGGTTAATATAAGTACCCAAACCTGTCTAAATTCTATTGGTTGAGTGGTTTTCGACCTATCCCCACCTTAACCTTTTAATAATAAGCTTTGGAGCCATTAGAAACCGAATATGAATTTATTATAAATTAATATTTCTAGCTTTTCCAAAGGTGCCCCTCACCCCTCTTATAAAAGGGCACTCCTCCTTCTCATTTCTTCACACCTTCAAAGCCTTTTGGTTCGGCCAAACTCTGCCCAAATACTCTCCCAACATCCCTCACTACAACCTAGAGGCCTTAGTTTGATCAGAAAGCCAACCTAAGGAGCCCTTTTGATCAAATCAAAAGGAAGAACCCGAAGAAGAGGTAATGATTTCACCACCCTTCTCCAAGTTCATTTCTTCTTCCACTTCTTCTTCCTTTGTTCTTACCATTATAAAATAATAACTCCAGTATCTCACATATACTGTGATGTTATTATAAATATGGTACAACCATATTCAGTATTCTATCCACCCTTTGAATAACATGTCACCATACGTGCGTACGTACGGACTACCGTCTCCACGTCGTGGTGTAATTGTTATTCAATATAATATTATTTGGATGGGTATAATAATGATGTGTAAATCATGTAAATAATAAATATAACATGTTAATGATTCTGTATATATGATATACCATCCATTTATATATTATTTTAATATCAAAAGAATGATATTGTCGCTCGTGCGTACGTACGGACTACCGTCTCCACGAACGCGATGAGATTCATTCTCCATCGTATCCATTCAAGTATAATTATCATTTGATGATTTAAAAATGATGTTTAAGGACTAGATATCATTCTGGATATGAATAAGATACAACAACCATGGCTTATGTAACAAAACATATAAAAGAAAATGAGTAAGTTAACTCCCGAAACGACGATAATTCTAAGATATTATTAACAAATCAATGTTAAAAGATCATATATGATATCATATTATTATATATGATTCTTGTATATTTTAATAACAACTATTTCACCATTATACAGGAGGTTAACCTACCCCAACCAAGGAAAAGTACAAGGTAAGGGTTTACTTTACAACCTCTTCATTATCCAAGGTTGTTTATACGTAATAATCTACTGGGATCTCTTTATCATCCACATCCATGTTTCTTAAAAATGCATTTCAAAACATTTTTACTATTTAATAGAATATGAGTTAAAGTCATTTATACCCTTTTTGACTTTTATAAGTGGTTTATAAAGGAATCTTTTGGTCGTTTTCAAAACAAGGTCCTTTTTAACCTTTTCGACATAATTAAGGTAAGAATGTTTTTTTAACTTATACGGCGGGTGCAGCTATTTTCCACCGTTATAAAATCTTCAAAGCTTCCCTTACAAGATTATAAGAATATTTTCAAAGAAAATGTTTTATTTTATATTGATCTTAAATTATTTCAAAATAAAAGGAGATATTTCTTTAAAAAGAATTTTGATTTCATCTATGTCAACATCCTTTGATGGATTTTAAGATTATTTGAAGTTGATTTATTTTGATACAAAACTTCTATATTGTATTGAAGGTTTTGTGATATGTTTGACTGTGGATGTGCTATTTTTATACCATTCATAGTTTATAGTGAAAGTATTGACATTTCATATGCTAGTTTTAATATGAATGTTTATGTTATGTTTAAACCTTTTCATATGGGAATGCATTGGACTTAATATGTGACGGGTGGAGCCCGCTATAGCTCCTCGATGCATCGGTAGGTCTCATGAGACAAACTAGTGTCTTGGCACAAGGCCTTGACAAAATCTTATTTGTAGTCTTGGCACGAGGCCTTGGCTATGTGGTTATGATAGTCTGGCATTATGCATTCCAACATTATGAAAGTGGTTATTGATTTTTTCATGTGATTATTCGATTAGTAGAATATCCATGTGAATAAGTAAATGGCATTATTTCATTTTATTTATGCCATACCATGTTGAAAGTTCATATTTAAAAGGCTTTTGTTTTAGTTATACATTGCCTTAAATGTTTATTCTTTTTTATGAAAGTTTCCGCTATATTGTTATCCTTACTGGGCATTTGAGCTCACCCCTTTTCTATGTTTTATTTTTCCCAGGATGTGAAGAAGTAAGTTATGAATGACCTGCAGGGATTTTATGAGGGGTTAATAGTGTGGATTGTGGAAACATTATGTTGTTGTAGTAGTTTTTCATTTTATGATGTAATGTAAAACTTATGAATATATCTAGTGTTTCCAAGGCTACTAAACCAATCGGTCTTTCGAGATTTGATCTTTCTTGTGATCATGCCAATGTTATGTAATAATTAACCGACTCTGGGTAACTGGGGTCGGGGCGTTACAGTTGGTATCAGAGGAAGTTTAGTACAAACCTTGGAAGCTAGATTTAGATAAACTCTTATTAGAGCACGTAGACCTAAGATGAACTTTGAGGATTAGTATAGAAGAACTTCCTAGAATTTTGGTATTGTAGAGATTTTGTGAGTTTTCCAAGCAATACATCCCTGTCTGGATACGAGCAGGTAGAGGTGGCTCTGGCACAGATGTACCTAGGGGTAAAACCCGAAAACACCGCTTTGAGCTAGACTCGAACGGGAACTGGTGCACGACAACGGGCCTTGCTGCACTCTTGGTTACGACACTCCCAGGGGATATGCTTAGGATAACTCTCATTTTCTTTACAAATCATTTTGAAGGGATTATGAGTATATACTTCCTCAAAGAAAACATTCTTATGATTATGGATTATATCCATAAATAGTTCAATTTATGTTAAGTGTTTTATAAGTATGGGATTATTTATTTTGATTCATAAATTGATCTAGTTTATGCCATTGTTTAGAAATGGCGCCTAGTGGAAGAAATGGAAACCGTATCAATGCACGCACTCCATGTAGGGATTGCCCTCCTGCTCAAGATAATTATAGTGGGGCTGGTGATGCAACTGGTGCTGATCAGCTAATCACCATACTGGGACAACTTACTCAGGTTATGAATAATAACCTTACCCGTATGGAGCACCCTGATCCGCAACGTGGAGGATCAATGTTAGATAGATTCATGAGGCAACAACCACCAACGTTCAATGGGAATACAAATCCCTTAGTAGCTGAGCAATGGATATTTTCCCTAGAGAAAATATTTCAGGCTTTGGGGAGCAGTGAAAGGGAAAAAGTTATCATGGCAGTTTACCGCCTCACTGGAGATGCTGATCAATGGTGGTCATTGATTCAAAATAAGAAGGAAGATGATGAAGTATCAAATATGGAATGGAGGTAGTTCAAAGATCTGTTTTTAGAAAAATACTTCCCTCGCGACCATCGAGCAGATATGGAAAGGCAATTTCTGAGTCTGAGACAAAAGGAGGACGAGAATGTCACAAAGTATGAGGCTAACTTTACAAGGTTAGCGAGGTACTCTGGTGATTATATTCGTAACCCAAGAAGTAAGATTGGTCGTTTCTTTGATGGGTTAAAACCATTTCTCCGTCGAGCGTTAGTCTCACAATCCTTTTCATCGTACGAAGACATTGTCTCATGTGCTATCAAGACCGAAAAGGAATTCTCTAAGTCTTATGACTTTAAAGCAAAGCAAGAGAAGAAGAGACCTGCTGATCAATCTGGGAATGGAAATAAGGGGAAGAAGGGAAAGGTTGAATATCCATCTTGTGGTAAATGCGGGAAGAAACATCCTGGTACTTGCTTGAAGGGAATGGGAGTCTGTTACAAGTGTGGTGAAAAAGGCCACCAAGCTCATGATTGCAAGGGGAAGAAGGAAGCTACCAACGTTCAGTGCTACAATTGCAGGGAGATGGGGCATTATGCAAATTCATGTCCTAAGCGTCAGGAGAACTTACCTCAGAAAAGGCCAAGGGATCAAGGCCAGGCTTATGCTATCACTACTGCTGAGGTAGAAGCTCCGAAAGACGTGGTGGCAGGTAATTTAATGGTTTCCTCAAGTTTAGCAAATGCATTATTTGATTCTGTATCATCGCATTGTTTCATATCTTCCCAGTTTTCTAAGAAAATTAGATATTTCCAATTTGATTTAATAAGGGAGTTGTCAGTTAAAACTCCTAAGGGAAGTATCGTTGCAACAAAGTTTTGTGAATCAGTCCCCATTAGAGCACATAAATTTTCTTTATCTGCTGATTTCATCGTCATACCTATGATTGAGTTTGATATAATCCTCGATATGGACTGGCTTTCGGACTATGATGCGAAGATTTATTGTAAGAAGAAAGAGGTTACGATTCTTGATGATAATGATAAGGAGCACCTTATTTTTAGAGCAGAATCGTCACCACCTAATTCTTATTTAGATCCACCCCCAGTAGCTCAACTTAATTCAATTATTGGGGAGGAAGAGAATGAAATAACTGTCGGTGAGGAAAGGAATGTTCAAATAGAGGATGTACCTGTTGTGAAAGAATTTGTAGATGTATTTCCGGAAGATTTACCTGGACATCCTCCAGAACGAGAAGTTGAGTTTTCTATTGATTTGATTCCTGGATCAAGGCCTATATCGAAGACCCCTTATAGAATGGCCACTGTAGAGTTAGTCGAACTAAAGAAACAACTAGAGGAATTGAGTAATAAGGGATTTATTCTCCCTAGTGTTTCTCCATGGGGAGCCCCTGTTCTTTTTGTTAAAAAGAAAGATGGATCTATGAGGTTATGTATCGACTACAGGGAGATCAATGCTATAACGATAAAGAACAAGTATCCCCTACCTCATATTGATGATTTATTTGACCAACTGCATGGAGCTCAATACTTTTCAAAGATTGACCTTCGATCTGGATACCATCAGTTGTGTGTGAAGAAGGAAGACATTCCGAAAACAGCATTTTGAACCAGGTACGGGCATTACGAGTTTACTGTAATGCCGTTTGGATTGACTAATGCACCCTCTGTATTCATGGATCTAATGAATAGAGTTTTCAAGGAGTATCTCGATGAATTTGTGGTGGTATTTATTGATGATATCTTGGTATACTCCAAAACCTATGAAGATCATGAAAATCACTTGCGCATTATCTTGAAGACTCTGAGGAGGCATGAATTATATGGGAAGTTTAGCAAGTGTGAATTCTGGCTTCAGGAGATTTCTTTTCTTGGCCATATTGTCTCTAAAGATGGAATCTCTGTTGATACTTCTAAGACCAAGGCAATCTAAGAATGGCCAGCACCTACGAGTATAACTGAGGTACGTAGTTTTATTGGTTTGGCAGGTTATTATCGACGTTTCGTCCAGAATTTTGCCCGATTGGCTAACCCATTAACGAAGCTCACACGTAAAGGGGTTAAATCTATTTGGACAAAAGAGTGTGAAGAATGTTTCGAAGAACTGAAGAGAATATTAGTCAATGCTCCTATATTGACTCTACCATCGGGGAATGATGGGTTCGTTATTTATAGTGATGCATCGAAGAAAGGACTTGGCTGTGTCCTTATGCAGAATGATAGAGTTATTGCCTATGCATCACGACAGTTGAAAATTCATGAACAAAACTATCCTACTCATGATCTCGAGTTAGCAGCAGTGATCTTTGCTTTGAAGATATGGAGGCACTACCTCTATGGTGAAAAATGTGAGATTTATACTGATCACAAGAGTTTGAAGTATATTTTCTCACAAAAAGAACTCAACATGAGGCAAAGGAGATGGCTTGAATTACTCAAGGATTATGATTGTACGATACACTACCACCCAGGGAAGGCAAACAAGGTGGCAGATGCTTTGAGTAGAAAAGACCATGGAGTTTTGAACAATATGAGAATTGAAAGGGATCCAATTTTCATGGATCTAGTGAAGATGGACATGGGAATAACCAGGGAAGGTGAAACATCAATGATTTTTCAAATGGTTGCCAAACCATCTTTACTAGAAAGGATTAAGAGTTCTCAGACCGATGATGAAGAATTCCAAAAGAAGATTAAAGCTGTGAATGATGGGATATTGAGAGACTTTGTGTATGAAGATGGAATTTTGAAATTCGGGAAGAGACTTTGTGTTCCCAATATACCTGATCTAAAAAGGGAATTGCTGGATGATGCTCATAGTTCCAATTTCTCTATACACCCTGGGAGCACCAAAATGTATAGAGATTTGAAGGAACATTTTTGGTGGGACAACATGAAGAGGGAGATTGATGATTTTGTTTCAAGATGTATGGTTTGTCAACAAAGCTGGAAGGCAACAGCCTGGAGGAGTCATGCAACCTCTTCCCATACCGGAGTGGAAATGGGACAATGTTACGATGGACTTTGTCATGGGGCTACCAAAGACTCCTAGAAGGAACGATGCAATATGGGTTATTGTTGATCGTCTTACCAAGACAACACATTTTCTTGCTATAAGAGAAGATCTACCCCTGGAACGTCTAGCAAGACTATATATTAATGAAGTTGTGAGACTTCATGGAGTACCCCTATCGATTGTTTCTGATCGTGATCCCCGTTTTACTTCAAGATTCTGGAAAAGTCTTCAGAAATCCCTGGATACTGAACTTCATTTGAGCACTGCTTACCACCCTCAGACAGACGGACAATCAGAACGGACTATTCAAACCTTAGAAGACATGTTGAGATCTTGCTCACTTGACTTTCAGGGTATGTGGGATCAATATTTACCTTTGGTAGAATTTTCCTATAACAATAGCTTCCATTCGAGTATTCAGATGGCACCATATGAAGCGTTATACGGAAAGAGATGTCGTACACCAACCTGTTGGGATGACGTTGGTGAAAGAAAACTTGTAGGCTCAGAACTGGTGGAGGAAACGGTGGAAAAGGTGAAAGTAATCCAAAATCACATCAAAGCAGCTCAAAGTAGGCAGAAGAGCTATGCCGATAATCGAAAGAAGGATTTGGAATTTCAAGTCGGTGATCATGTTTTTCTGAAGGTATCTCCGTGGAAGGGAGTCATACGTTTTGTTAAGAAAGGTAAATTGAGTCCCAGGTACATCGGACCTTTCGAAATTCTAGAACGAATTGGGGTTGTAGCTTACCGATTGGCAATGCCGCCAAGTCTCTCCAAAGTTCACGATGTGTTCCACGTATCTCTATTGAGGAAATACATGCCTGATCCGACGCATGTACTCACCTATGAGGAATTAGAACTGGAACCCGATCTGTCTTATTGCGAAGATCCCGTCAAGATTCTTGATACGAGAGAACAAGTGCTGAGAAACCGGACGACGCGTCTGGTAAAAGTTTTGTGGAGAAACCATAAGATGGAAGAGGCAACGTGGGAACCCGAGGAACTTATGATGAAGAACCACCCGAGTCTTTTTATGCAGTAATACCCTAGAAATTGCGAGGACGCAATTATTTGAAGGAGGGGAGAATGTAACACCCCAAGCTTCTACGGTACGCTTCTCTTTGAATAATGTGATAGCGTGTGTTGTACGCAACACCGAGTTCTAACACACCATAACTAATCAAACTAGCCGTTATGAATAGTAATACATACTTTTTGAAATTATATATATTTTATATTTGAAAATGGACTTCATTTTTGGATTCGGAATATCGAATTTAGCCTAAGGTGAAATTTTGGTACATTTCGGATAACTTTCATATTTTGATGAATAGTGAAAATTACTAAGTTTTAATTAAAAATAACTTTTTTAATCAAAATAATTAATAGTGATAAATTATGAATTTGAGTGGTTTTAAAGTATATTTAGAATATATTTTTACCATTTAATATAATGTTGGTCATTGGACATAATTTTACAATTAAACCAAACATAAACGAGTGTCAATCTTTTGATAGTTATTATCTCTTAAAAACACGCTTTTTGTTTTGACAGCGGGAATTAATTTTAAATTAATTTCTGCCACTTCTATGTTTTGAATTTAGGAAAATGGATTCCATATTTGGAATCAGGATGTTCAAATTGTGTAAATAGGTAACTTTTATTTTTAGACATTTTGAATAATTACTGCGGTAAATATTTTATTTACCATGGTTAAGGGTAAATCCGGTAAATAAGGGTTAAAAAATAATATTATAATAATACTAAATTACCCTAAAACGTGCCTTAACCTTATTGGTTGATACATGGTCGACCATGGGAATCTTTGGGTCTATTTTGGGACCCCATGGATCCACTTGTAAGTGATAATGACACTTTATTTTAATTAAGTTAAAATGAATACAAAAATGACACAAGCATATATCGTTTAGAAAAACAATTGTTACATAGGGTTATATATGTTGGATTTTAGATTATAAGTATTCATTAGAAAGATAAAAATATTTCCTACATAATTATATTTTATTTATAATTTTTAGACATTAAATAATTTATTTTATTTATGACACAATGATGATGCAGTAATTACTATAATAGTGAAAAATTAAAATAATTGATATTATAAATACCCAAATAAATATAATATGAAACTTTTAATGAATTAAACTAATTTTCTAGGATAATATGATATATTAGGATTGATTTAATCGACTTTGTTCGAAGTAATCAATCTGTTATGAGTTTCACAAAAATCAACTATTGAATAGTGTCAAAATTGACATAAAAGAGTTCTTAAAACAAATATTATATTCTTAATTGATATTAAATTCTTAAAAATCTAAGGTTCGGCCAAGAGACTTATATAATTATAGGTCCATCATTAATGTACCACTTGGGGGTCTCTTGGATGTATATAGTAAGTTTATTAACCATATTATATAAAAATACAAAGAGACATTGTAAAAGTGAAACTAATTAACTTAGAGTTAATACTTAACGATAAGGTTAATATAAGTACCCAAACCTGTCTAAATTCTATTGGTTGAGTGGTTTTCGACCTATCCCCACCTTAACCTTTTAATAATAAGCTTTGGAGCCATTAGAAACCGAATATGAATTTATTATAAATTAATATTTCTAGCTTTTCCAAAGGTGTCCCTCACCCCTCTTATAAAAGGGCACTCCTCCTTCTCATTTCTTCACACCTTCAAAGCCTTTTGGTTCGGCCAAACTCTGCCCAAATACTCTCCCAACATCCCTCACTACAACCTAGAGGCCTTATTTTGATCAGAAAGCCAACCTAAGGAGCCCTTTTTATCAAATCAAAAGGAAGAACCCGAAGAAGAGGTAATGATTTCACCACCCTTCTCCAAGTTCAT
Source organism: Viscum album (assembly GCA_963277665.1). Taxonomy (NCBI): domain Eukaryota; kingdom Viridiplantae; phylum Streptophyta; class Magnoliopsida; order Santalales; family Viscaceae; genus Viscum; species Viscum album. The sequence goes on along the minus strand of OY728123.1, from coordinate 1,939,001,380 downwards.
TTCTTCTTCCACTTCTTCTTCCTTTGTTCTTACCATTCTAAAATAATAACTCCAGTATCTCACATATACTGTGATGTTATTATAAATATGGTACAGCCATATTCATTATTCTATCCACCCTTTGAATAACATGTCACCATACGTGCGTACGTACGGACTACCGTCTCCACGTCGTGGTGTAATTGTTATTCAATATAATATTATTTGGATGGGTATAATAATGATGTGTAACTCATGTAAATAATAAATATAAAATGTTAATTATTCTGTATATATGATATACCATCCATTTATATATTATTTTAATATCAAAAGAATGATATTGTCGCTCGTGCGTACGTACGGACTACCGTCTCCACGAACGCGATGAGATTCATTCTCCATCGTATCCATTCAAGTATAATTATCATTTGATGATTTAAAAATGATGTTTAAGGACTAGATATCATTCTGGATATGAATAAGATACAACAACCATGGCTTATGTTACAAAACATATAAAAGAAAATGAGTAAGTTAACTCCCGAAACGACGATAATTCTAAGATATTATTAACAAATCAATGTTAAAAGATCATATATGATATCATATTATTATATATGATTCTTGTATATTTTAATAACAACTATTTCACCATTATACAGGAGGTTAACCTACCCCAACCAAGGAAAAGTACAAGGTAAGGGTTTACTTTACAACCTCTTCATTATCCAGGGTTGTTTATACGTAATAATCTACTGGGATCTCTTTATCATCCACATCCATGTTTCTTAAAAATGCATTTCAAAACATTTTTACTATTTACTAGAATATGAGTTAAAGTCATTTATACAATTTTTGACTTTTATAAGTGGTTTATAAAGGAATCTTTCGGTCGTTTTCAAAACAAGGTCCTTTTTAACCTTTTCGACAGAATTAAGGTAAGAATGTTTTTTAACTTATACGGCGGGTGCGGCTATTTTCCGCCGTTATAAAATCTTCAAAGCTTCCCTTACAAGCTTATAAGAATATTTTCAAAGAAAATGTTTTATTTTATATGGATCTTAAATTATTTCAAAATAAAAGGAGATATTTCTTTAAAAAGAATTTTGATTTCATCTATGTCAACATCCTTTGATGGATTTTAAGATTATTTGAAGTTGATTTATTATGATACAAAACTTCTATATTGTATTGAAGGTTTTGTGATATGTTTGACTGTGGATGTGCTATTTTTATACCATTCATAGTTTATGGTGAAATTATTGACATTTCATATGCTAGTTTTAATATGAATGTTTATGTTATGTTTAAACCTTTTCATATGGGAATGCATTGGACTTAATATGTGACGGGTGGAGCCCGCTATAGCTCCTCGATGCATCGGTAGGTCTCATGAGACAAACTAGTGTCTTGGCACAAGGCCTTGACAAAATCTTATTTGTAGTCTTGGCACGAGGCCTTGGCTATGTGGTTATGATATTCTGGCATTATGCATTCCAACATTATGAAAGTGGTTATTGATTTTTGCATGTGATTATTCGATTAGTAGAATATCCATGTGAATAAGTAAATGGCATTATTTCATTTTATTTATGCCATACCATGTTGAAAGTTCATATTTAAAAGGATTTTGTTTTAGTTATACATTGCCTTAAATGTTTATTCTTATTTATGAAAGTTTCCGCTATATTGTTATCCTTACTGGGCATTTGAGCTCACCCCTTTTCTATGTTTTATTTTTCCCAGGATGTGAAGAAGTAAGTTATGAATGACCTGCAGGGATTTTATGATGGGTTAATAGTGTGAATTGTGGAAACATTATGTTGTTGTAGTAGTTTTTCATTTTATGATGTAATGTAAAACTTATGAATATATCTAGTGTTTCCAAGGCTACTAAACCAATCGGTCTTTCGAGATTTGATCTTTCTTGTGATCATGCCAATGTTATGTAATAATGCACCGACTCTGGGTAACTGGGGTCGGGGCGTTACAAAAAATAAAATACCCAAGTTAATGAAATGTTTTAAAAAGATATTACAATTTTAATCCATGGGAGTAAGTGATAAATATTTGAAGAAAATGTAAAACATTGTTTGATTTTAATCCATAGGATAAGGATGGATACTTGGAACTTGGAGAAGATTACCAACTGTGCACTGAAAAAAGCCCGCCTACTTAACATTTTTAGTCACCACCTTACATGATAAGTGGGAATGGATTTTGTGGTGCACATCTATGAGCTCCATGTAATCAGAGTGAGAAATAATGATGAATGAGTGAAAATGAATGTGAAGGAGACGGAGTTGGTAAAATAATAATGGCTCAAGGAAAAAGAGATTGGATGGAGAATCAATGAGGTAGATCGAGGACAAATAAGATCACTTGAACATACACTGTTCAAACCATTTGGGAAAATTAAAAACAAACAAAGATGTTCGAGGGGAGAAACAGATCACACAGAATCAAAATTACTTATATAAACATAATCAAAATTATAAATTCAAGGAAATGAAAATTATTTATAAACTATTTATTTAATTTATTAATTCAAAATTGTTAATTCAAGATAATAAAGAATATTAATTCAAAATTATTAATTCAAAAAAAGTATGAATTCAAGATGATTAATTCAAGATTATTATTAATTAAAAACTATTAATTCAAAATAAATATTACTTCAAAATAATTATTATTTATAAATTATTTATATAAATTATTAATTTAATATAATTAAAATTATCTAAAATAAAAATTATCTATAATAAAAATTATTTATAAATTATTTATAATTATTTATATACACATAATAAAAATTATTAATATTTTTTTATTATTAATTCTAAATTAATTTGAAGTTATAAAAAAAATATTTACAATTTTGTTAATAAAATATTTATATACACATGAAAATATTATTTTTTATTATTAATAATTCCAAATATGATCATTTATATAAATATTAATTTAAGAAAACATTGAATAAAATATGTATAGGGGATAATATAAAAAACCCTTGTCAATCATTTCAAACACTTTAAAACACTTAGACATTTGGATTGAAAATCATTTGGCGTAAAGAACACATTTAGAAACCTCAAGTTTGTGCTCTCCACTTCTTTCAAAACCAAATCATTATGGATTTTTTACAAACATTTGGCTCAAAAATAAATTGATACAAAATATACATTATGAAATTCAAGGTGGAATCAAGAGAAATATTTAAAAAAACTCATAGAATTTTCTAAAAACCACTTGGGAATTTTTAAAAGCACATTTTATAGAATCCCATTTCATGATAAGGGTTGAAAGAATTTGAAAAATACCATTTTCTCCTCTTGTAAATTCCTATAGGAATACCATTAATAAAGAAAATATTTGAAACCAACAAGAATATAAAGGATAATATAATGTGGAAACATTGATGATGGCTCAACCAACACACCCTAAACAACCTCAAACGAACCAACACATGTGGGATCTATAACATGAGATCAGGTAACAAGAGTAGAGGGAGAACTAAATGATGGATTAAATAGGGATCCATAACCATAGAAAAAACTCAAGGAAAATCGATGCCACCTCCAATATATCCTAAACCACCATAAACTTAGTCAAGAAGGACCAAAACAAGGTAGAGGAGTGAGGTGACCCCAATGGAAGAGGAGAATAAATAATCACATACCTTAGATCTTGAGAGGATCCATTCGTTGAATATTGATGAAGAGTGGTGGAAAGGGTTTAGTTTAGTGAAATCTTGAATAGTGTGAGGACTCTGTTAGTGTTCTATTTAAAAGACCAGGTACAACTTTTACCAGTACTTTCAAAAAAAGGCTGATAAAGTGTAGTTTTATCAGTGTTAAAATAGTAAGCGTTGATAAAAGGTATCTTTATCAGCACAAAAATTCCAGGGTTGATAAAGATATGTTTTATTAATTCCTTTTAACACTGATAAAGACCCGATTTTAATAATACAATAAGTATAATTTAAAAAATTTAAATTTATATAATTATGAATAAATATTTAAATAATTACAAATATGCATTTATAAATATAATTATAAATTAATATATTTATTATTTAAATATATTTATTATAATTTTATAAATTTTTAAATAAATAAAGATATTTATTTATAATTATAATTATAATTAAAAATAAAAATATTTATATAATTATATATATATTTATTAATATTTATATATATATAATTATAAATATAATAATTATATTTATTATTTAAATATATTTATTATAATTTATAATTTTTTTAATAATTGGGGTCGAAACATTTTTTTATTATGAAAGCAAAGACCTTAATCTATCTGGGTAGAGGGAAACCCATTATATTTCTCATAAACCCAAGGCCAAGTGGCCCATGAACATAGCCTGAGGGCACAATGCAACATCATGTCTGCATCATACAGTCTACATCATCAGGCTCGTGTCACCACCTGACTGCATCATGCCTGCATCACCACCTACCCACATCATGTCTGCATCACCGCCTGGCCACATCATGCCTACATCATCACCCATGACATTTTTATTTAAATATATATTTAATTACTTATAATTATAAATAAATATATTTATAAATATATGTATGTAATTATAAATATGTTTATATAATTATATATATATATTAATATATATATATATATATATATATATATATAATTATAAATATAATAATTTTTTTATTATTTAAATATATTTATTATAATTTTATAATTTTTAAATATGTATTTAATTATTTATAATTATAATTATAAATAAATATATTTTAAAATTATTTGTACTAAAAAAGGTCTGATTATGAGTTAGCAAGCCAATCCACACCCACAAAATTTATTAGAGAAATAGTAAAGTACAACAAAGAGGAGAGAGAGAATTGACAGTGTTAGAAACACCCAAAATAAGGAAAAAAGAGATCAACTCCTATATCTCCCTATGGAGCCTAAATTCATGGGATATCGACTCCACCATGACTTGGCTCATTCGGGAAACACAAGCTCATCCCTTGATAATGAATTTAAGGAATTATCTAGAATGATGTTGCTCATGTATTTAAATGAAAGATCCTTAAATTCAATCCTCAGATTATTCAAGTAACCATCTTCAATGTTTTTCATAACAATTTTTGGACTGAAAAATAATCTCGGTATCCAAAGACATCTGGTTCCATTTTTTCAAAGGTAACTTCAATCTATAAATCAAAGCATTTTTCCATTTTATATGTAATACCCTAGGGGTACATATCACCTTCATAATCCACTGAATGAGACTTGAAATTTTTTTCTCTTGCTGCTACACAACTGATAACTGAATCCTTTCATAAAGAGTCATAGAAAGCTTTCATGAGCTCATAAAATTGAGATGGGAAATACCATTTTACATTTCATCTGAATTACTATGCCTACCACCCCTTCCCCAACCTATATCTTCCTTACTATAACCCTTGGCATCAGAAGATACCTTATTGCAACACTAAAAAAGCTTTTTGATCATCAATAGCATGAAATGACATATGATCTAGAGGATGAATAATCTCACCACAACCTCCATCATTTAAGATTTCCTCTATATGGGTAGATTTCTTGAAATCATCTACACAAGAACTAGTAGAATGGACACACACCACCAAAAATTTCTAAGAAAACTTCCCCTCAATATAAGGTTTATCTACTGCGTAATCATAATCATTGGAAGACTTTGGTTTTCTTGGGAGTACCATTTGAGAGCCCTCATCATCCAAAAATTTCTTTCCTTTACCTAGATGCATATCCACTTCCTTTTGAATAGTAAATTAAATGTCACAAACCAGATCTGGTCACCATAAAACCAGCACCAAACCCAGCCCATGCCAAGGCCCGAAGGGTGTTCCCAATCCCCACAGGTTGGCACAAGTGCCCGGGTATCATAAAATGATAATTGGGAACGATTTACCCAAATTTTGTTATACTTAAAACAACAAATGAATCCAAGAAATAAAATCTGGATTTTTCAAACCAAAACATCTTTTAATAAAAATTCAGAACTAAATTACACAATATTAAACAATGTTTGAACACCATTATAAAGGTACAAACCCAAGAAAAGACAGCCCATGAACCTCCACATGGAAAGAGGTACCGCCCTCAAGCCATCTCCACGACACTGTATCATGATGGACATCTAAAAACCCGAACCAAAGGCATAAAACCTGTACCCAATCATGTGACATAAAATAATCATGTCTACTTACACCCAAAGGAGTAAGTAGGGTGTGAGCGAAATCCTATTAGGATACCACCACTAAGAGATTCCATGTGATAAACATTTAAAGACGAAAAGCATGCAAGTTTTCAAAAACATGAAAAGCTAGTTACAATTTCTAAAAGATGTAACTTTGAATAAAAACAGTTTTCAAGTGGGATATTTTAACGGGCTAACACTTTTAAAATAAACACCAAATCTACTAAATTTTCCAGCCAAATGTATCGTATGCCGACGGTAAGTATAAAGTAACTAATGAGCACAAGCAATAGGAAATAACCCCTAGGCACTAGCTAGCTGTGGGTCCCAGGAACCTCGTATCTCGGTGAGAGTAACCATCAAAAATATCCATTCTTGTGCACGATCCACTAGTAGGGAACATACCCATAACCTAGTGGTCCCCAATCATCATCATCATAGTTTAGTTAGAATTGTAAGCGTCAATCTTGCTAAGTGAAACTGAGGCCAAACCCCATGGATTCACTAGCATACTAGTACATGTCCACCCACCTAGATACCCAGGTTTTCCCTTTGTGCTCAAACAAGTTCAACAAGTCAATAAATATACGTTGAACATGAAAATATCATTTCCACATCACAAATTCACCAAACAGCCCATATGTATACCACACAAGTCACAAAAATCCAATTTTCATTCAAAATGATTTTGAAATCCGTCTCACAGCAAAATAGCCCACAACACATTTCACATTTCTTCAACACTTCATCCAAACCATTAAAAAATTTTATAAAACAATTATAAGATATTTCAACTCATATAACAGCCCACACAAATGGAAAATAACACTCCTTTCATAATCAAAAATTCAAATTTTCACACCACACTCACACAAAACACTCCACATCACTTTCACATCACTTTCACACCTCAATATCTCCTTCAAACAATTTAATAAAATATTTCCAAGATGATACATATCACATGACAGCCTATTCACAAATTAAATGGACCTTTTAAAAGTATACTCCTACCAAAACAGTTTTTTGATATAGTTTCACCTATTACACAACTCAATAAACCATTCAAAACATTCATAAAACAATTATAAGGAGTATACCGAAACTTTGCACATAAAACCCATTTCAAAAACCTCTTTTTAAGAAAAAAGCACACCAAGACCCTACCAAAACAGAATTGGCAGACCAATAAACATATAATAATCTACTTTCAAATGTTATATAATCACCTTGAACAATATCACAAAAGATACCCATGAGAACACACAAATCCATAAAACACTTTCAAGGAGTATACCAAGGTTATACACATAAAACCATTCAAAGACACCCCCTTTTTAGGACCACATGGAACTATATCATTACCCAACCAAAATTGGCAGCCCCTTTCAACAACTAATAACTCACTTCCACATTTTACAAAACTACCACAAGAGATAACACATGAAATACATTTGAAAAATTACACACTTCAAGAAAAAATATAACTTTAATACCAAATGCTTTACTATTGCTACAAAAAATGATTTTCTCATAAAGCACAACATATAAGGAACATGAAAAATTATTTAATCAAGCAAACTAACTCATCATTAAATTGTTACCCATGGAATCACCTACCGAAATTGTCGAATCCCTCAAAACATGGTGCGAAACATCAACCGCACCACCCCGGCATCACAAGGATGATAAATCCAGGCCTAGACCATAAATTTTCACCAAAAAGACCCATGGTTAAACCCTAGGTACGAAACCTAAGTTCTGGACACTTTAGAACATCATGAAAGAGGGATAAAACCCTAAGGAAATGGAAGAAGTGGAAGGGAGGAACACTCACCTTGAAAAATCTTGAAGCAATTACCCCGAATTAACCAAATGTTGAATCTCAAAGCAGAAAAAACTGAAAGTTAGGCTCGAATGATGAGGAGGAGGACATGTGGGGACTGAAATGGGGGGAAAAGAGTAAATATTGAAGGAGATATGAAGGAATGAGTTTACCTCTTGAAATATGACCGATTTTAGAAACCCTAATAAGTTTAGCACTCAATCGCGATGAAGAAGAGCTCCAAAAAGAGGAGAGAGAGCTTGGGCGTGCTACTGGGTTCAAGGGGCGCATTTGAGGCTTGGAATCACCGAAAAATCCTCAAAAATTAATAAGTTATAAATTAATCAAATTTATTTTTAAAAGTGGAATTGGGCTTTCGGGCAGACCCAATACCTTAAATAAAAACCCATATACACCTTGGTTATGGATTTCCAAAGGCTCCTAATTTTAATTTTGGTGTTAATATATCATGGGTGGACATTTAGGAGTTAGAATGAGTGAAAAATATTAAAAAATTAATAAGTTATAAAAGAAAAAAAAATTATTTTTAAATCTTGAATTGGGCTCACGGTTTGGCCCAATTCATGAAAACTCACCAATTCTCCATAAAACCTTTGAAAACCCCCAAAACAAAGCATTAATGGAAATTAAAATAAAAATACATTTAAAATAAGCTATGTGTGTGAAAATTCTCCCCTCCATGAAAACTTCCCGCCTCGGAAAGTCACAGTAAAGCCAAAGCAACAACCAAACCCAACTCAGAAACCAAGAGGTACTCCCTTGCCAGGTTTCTCCCCCAAAGACCAAAACACCTCCAGTGATCAATGAAGGAAGTAATACTCTCAAAAACCTAACATAAACCACTTTCCTGAAACAATCATGTACATTCAAGCTTTATCCCAAATGAAAACTCCTCAAACACAATCTGAACAATACTCAACCAATTTACCTAAATAAACAACAACATCGAACAAGTTTACACGTACCCTACTATAACTAAACCATTGGGAAATCTCCAATATCAATGTTTAACCAAGAAAGATGTAGGTAGTTAGATATCTCTGAATGATAATACCTACTTCCCAGAAAAGACCAAGGAAAAATATGAGTTACTCGTATGAAGAGACACAAATGGGCTCCCCACCATAAGAGACAACTTAATTTTTTTTTCGAGACAGAATCAAGAAACTAATAGGGGGAGTCCCAAACAGACTCCCTAGTACAAGGGGTATACATCCATAAGAAATTTACAAAATAATATTCATGATACCCATAGTGGTTCTTCCCACCACAAGAACCGACCATCTTAACCGATCGACGTGAGTTGACATGAAAAGACCCCAAAATTAAAGAGTTGGGACGGTCACACGGTTAGTCTGCACAGTTTGAGAAAATGTGCGATAAATATGTGGATCCTTATATCTGAATGGTTATTTTTTTTGTTCATGGTTAGAACTAACCATGTGAAAACCGTGTGCTCAACTTGTCTAGCCAAATTTCCAACCATTCTCCAAAGACTCAATGGAAACCAAAGGTGGAGGGAATAACATTGTGTGATGACATGGGTACAAGACCCTCCACCTATTTCCACCGAATGGGAACAACCGAAGAAATATAATGAAACCATAGGTTTAAACTCTTCCTATCTTTCATAATGAGTATAGGACTTTGTACAAGGGTTTAAACGACACTGGGGTTTCCCCTGACTACGCGCCAGCTTCTCTCCGGGACCTATGGCTGGAGCTCAAAATATTAAAGCATCTTCGGCCTTGCAGTTAGGTTGTGGAAACCCCTATATGTATCTTCTTCATTCGATGCCACAAACAACAACACCGCATACCCTGATGGGTTCATCAAGACATAACACACACCATAACTCACTTTACCAAAATAAGACATTTCACTGAAACAAGGGATCAGAATAAGCACACACATCGCACCTTGTTTCTTTGGGTGAGAAACAACAGAAGGGAAAGACACATATAAACACATTCCTCTAAGGTAGAGGATTTGATGTTTTTTACAAGGGATACATACTCCCAACATAACATAGAACCTCATAGGATTGTGTGACCTTCACCTTTATGGTCAAAAGAGCACACAACATCACAATGAATCACCGAACATGACCCTTGTGATTGATAGAAACAATACATGGAACATGACCATATTCCAAGTCCCTAAACAATAGACAAGTCCAAAAAGTGGACACAATATCCTATCATGACCAAAAATCTCAAAATTGGTGGTTTAATAATAACTCTTGCTTCAAGGAAACTATGAAGAACCCAGAGGCCCTCTTATACACCACCATGACTCTCATCCACACTAACAACCAAAGAACACTTCCACCTTCGATGAATCATGAAACTTAAGAAACTAAGGCCTCTTTCAACCTTCCAAAAGCACTATCCTACTACAAGAGGATCCACAAATCAACTAAATGAATGGTTGTAGACTCAATAAAAAAAATTATCGATAAAATATTCCTTTTGTTGATCAACTGGAGGATTTTCCAATGGCGAAACAATACGGGTTTCACTTAAGTTTTGCATTAACCCTTAATGGGGGCGTACCTTATCCAATGAGAGAACCCAAGGACCCAACCAAGCTGGTCCATTGGTGAAAACATGCCACAAAACATATCCAAACACATGAAGGGAACCTCCGTAAAGGCATCCCAATTTTTTTTCAAAAGAGACCACTAACCGTCCCTACAACACAGCTTACCGACCAAACACAAACCCAAAACACAGTTCAAACAGAAGGGGTTCTTGAACTGAAAACATCCCACAACATCAACATTTTCAAAAACGCATAATAAAAACCATACCAAACTATTCATAAAGACATCATGTTTTTCTTTAAAACCAATTATTTGAAAACAAACGGTTTTGCAGTAAGTGTATCCACCAATGGCACCCCATGGGCCTCACACATGCATGTTTTTGTGCCACATCGGGCACCCTCCTCATATCCATCTTAGCACTCATCTAGTCATGACATCAACCATCCATCATCCCATATAACCCCATGCATGTGGTCACTCATGGAAATACCGAAGGGAAAAACAAAAATTCCTTCCACTTTTCAAAAACAAAATGGTCAACCAACCTAACCTTTTTCTCAAAACTGCTAACAATGAGATCAAAATCCCAATTCACATCTTACAAAACTATTCATAAGGACACAACCATTTAGAAAAGAACTCACTTTCAAGTTATTCACATCAATTTCAAAACATCTCATCCCATTAAAACACCCTTTAATTGTTTAGAAAACTATATTGGAAACACTTTTGAAAACCAACTTCAATATGGTTCCGGCTTTCAAAAGAGGTGTAAGAATACTATTTTCCATTTCAAAAAAATTCTGAAAATTCAGTTCCACCATTTCATATATCAAAAAATTCCATATTTATTTGAAAATCATTTCACAAAAACTTTACACTTCTTAAAAAAAAGTCAGTTTAAAACCAAAGTTCCAAGATTTCAAAACTAAAGAACACAAGACAATGCGAGAGGAAACTAGTTTCAGTGGGTGACTTGGACATATGGTTGGCAGCCATATTCAAAACACTTCACTGTCACAAAGAGTGTTCTAGGGAATATCCCCAGCTCCACATGGCTTGCCAGGCCCTGCGAGCTTACTGAGACCATTAACCCAACTCTATTTTCATTTCCCCTAATCATTGTTAAACCAAGAAAACCAAAGGACACTGAAAGGTCTTGACTTCCCCTGGAAACTTGAATCCTGCCATGAGGTGTGGTGATCAGGAACACTATCCATAACTAGAATACCAAGTCCCTACAATCTGATCTCCATACTATCCTGACTCTTCCCTAAATAACATGACCCAAAGAGAGCGAACCTCCTCTGATACCATTTTGTCATGAACCGGATCTGGTCGCCATCAAACCGGCACCAAAACCGGCCGGTGCCAAGACCCGAAGGGAATTCCCGATCCCCATGGGTTGGAACAAGTGCCCGGGTATCATAAAATGATAATTGGGAATGATTTACACAAATTTTTTTATACTTAAAACAACAAATGAACCCAAGAAATAAAATCTGGATTTTTCAAACCAAAACATCTTTTAATAAAAATTCAGAACTGAATTACAAAATATTAAACAATGTTTAAACACCATTATAAAGGTACAAACCCAAGAAAAGACAGCCCATGAACCTCCACATGGAAAGAGGTACTACCCTCAAGCCATCTCCACGACACTGTATCACGATGGACCACTAAAAACCCAAACCAAAGGCATAAAACCTGTACCCAATCCTGTGACATAAAATAAGCAAGTCTACTTACACCCAAAGGTGTAAGTAGGGTGTAAGCAAAATCCCAGTAGGATACCACCACTAAGAGATTCCACATGATAAACATTAAAAGATTAAAAGAATGCAAGTTTTCAAAAACATGAAAAACTAGTTACAATTTATAAAAGATGCAACTTTGAATAAAAACAGTTTTCAAGTGGGCTATTTTAATGGGTTAACACTTTTAAAATAAACACCAAAGCTACTGAATTTTCCAGACAAATGTACCGTATGCCGACGGTAAGTATAAAGTAACTAATGAGCACAAGAAATAGGAAATAACCCCTAGGCACTAGCTAGTTGTGGGTCCCAGGTACCTCGTATCTCGATGAGAGTAACCATCACAAATATCCATTCTCATGCACGATCCACTAGTAGGGAACATAACCAAAACCTAGTGGTCCCCAATCATCATCATCATAGTTTAGTTAGAGTTGTAAGCGTCAATCTTGCTAAGTGAAACTGAGGCCAAACCCCACAGATTCACTAGCATACTAGTACACGTCCACCCACCTAGATACCCAGGTTTTCCCTTTGTGCTCAAACAAGTTCAACAAGTCAATAAATATACTTTGAACATGAAAATATCATTTAAACATCACAAATTCACCAAAAAAACCATATTTATACCAAACAAGTCACAAAAATCCAATTTTCATTCAAAATGATTTTGAAATCCGACTCACACCAAAATAGCACACAACACATTTCACATTTCTTCAACACTTCATCCAAACCATTAAACAATTTTATAAAACAATTATAAGATATTTCAACTCATATAACAGACCACACAAATGGAAAATAACACTCCTTTCATAATCAAAAATTCAATTTTTCACATCACACTCACACAAAACACTCCACATCACTTTCACATCACTTTCACGCCTCAATATCTCCTTCAAACAATTTAATAAAATATTTTCAAGATGATACATATCACATGACAGCCTTTTCACAAATGAAATGGACCTTTTAAAAATATAATCCTACCAAAACAGTTTTTTGATATAGTTTCACCTATTACACAACTCAATAAACCATTCAAAACTTTCATAAAATAATTATAAGAAGTATACCCAAACTTTTCACATAAAACCCATTTCAAAAACCTCTTTTTAAGACAAAAGCACACCAAGACCCTACCAAAACAGAATTTTCAGCCCAATCAACATATAATAATCTAATTTCAAATGTTATATAATCACCTTGAACAATATCACAAAAGATACCCATGAGAACACACAAATCCATAAAACACTTTCAAGGAGTATACCAAGGTTATACACATAAAACCATTCAAAGACACCCCCTTTTTAGGCCCACATGGAACTATATCATTACGCAACCAAAATTGGCAGCCCCTTTCAACAACTAATAAATCACTTCCACATTTTTCAAAACTACCACAAGAGATAACACATGAAATACATTTGAAAAATTACACACTTCAAGAAAAAATGTACCTTTAATATCAAATGATTTACTATTGCTACAAAAAATGATTTTCTCATAAAGCACAGCATATAAGGAACATGAAAAATTATTTAATCAAGCAAACTAACTCATCATTAAATGGTTACCCACGGAATCACCTACCGAAATTGTCGAATCCCTCAAAACATGGTGCGAAACATCAACCGCACCACCCCGGCACCACAAGGATGATCAATCCAGGCCTAGACCATAAATTTTCACCAAAAAGACACATGGTTAAACCCTAGGTATGAACACTAGGTTCTGGACACTTTGGAACGTCATGAAAGAGGGATAAAACCCTAAGGAAATGGAAGACGTGGAAGGGAGGAACACTCACCTTGAAAAATATTGAAGCAATTACCCCGAATTAACCAAATTTTGAATCTCAAAGAATAAAAACCTGATAGTTAGGCTTGAATGATGAGGAGGAGGACATGTGGGGACTAAAATGGGGGAAAAAGAGTAAATATTGAAGGAGATATGAAGGAATGAATTTACCTCTTGAAATCTGCACGATTTTAGAAACCCTAATAAGTTTAGCACTCAATCGCGATGAAGAAGAGCTCCAAAGAGGGGCGAGAGAGCTTGGGTGCTCTAATGGGTTCAAGGGGCGCATTTGAGGCTTGGAATCACCGAAAATCCTAAAAAATGAATAAGTTATTAATTAATAAAATTTTATTTTTAAAACTGGAATTTGGCTTTCGGGCAGGCCCAATCCCTTAAATAAAAACCCATATACACCTTGGTTATGGATTTCCAAAGGCTCCTAATTTTAATTTTGGTGTTAATATATCAGGGGAGGACATTTAGGATTTGGAGTGAGTGAAAAATATTAAAAAATGAATAAGTTATAAAAGAAACAAAATTTATTTTTAAATCTGGAATTGAGCTCACGATTTGGCCCAATTCATGAAAACTCACCTATTCTCCATAAAACCTTTGGAAACCCCCAAAACAAAGAATTAATGGAAATTAAAATAAAAATACATTTAAAATAAGCTATGTATGTGACATTAAACATCATATTGTTCATTATCGTAAGTAACAGGAGAAACATTAACATGTAAATATGACCCTTTTTCCTGCTCCTTTGCTGCAATGTCAGCCCAAGTTCTCTTGATCACAGTCGAGGAGATTCAATAACGATTATGGTCACCCATATCCTTCAAAAAATCATATAAGGGAATGGTTGTATCCAAGGAAAATTCATTTATATTGTTATCATAATGGCGATACTTTGATAACACCCCATTCAAGTGAGGAAACACCTTGCTAGAAACTCCACCTCTATCATCCGTAGGACCAACCAAAGGTGACGCAACCCACTACACCCCATACCCTTGCTGTAGCTCCATTATAGAATAGTTTCTAGGATCAGTTTACATCACCATCCCCTAATATTTACCAAACTACATCAAAGTGCTTCAATGTTTCCCTTAAACCCCATCCATCATCACAAAATTAGTAGGAGGACTTTCAGGGGAACCATAGTCATCTGCAACCTACATCTTAAATTTATAGGTCTCCAAGTGATGGACAATTATATGAAAATTATATTAGGATATATTTCGACAAAATTCTTCTAGATATTTCCCAATATTGTTACATTTAGAGGAAAAAATATGTAAATTAGTAGCTAAAATAACCCTTTCAGTCAAGTTAGAAAGAAGATCAACCTCAACTAAAACTCTGATGAAATGAAAAAATATTTATTTCTCTGTTTCCCTATCAAATTTAATGGGAACCCCCTCTATTGAAGCAATGTACCAAAGGATCTGGGAGGTTCTATACAACCTAGTTGAGACCATGAATGACAATACATGCTTGGGTAATAGAATTATGAACCTTCTTAGGGTTGAAGAGGGGATCCCAACCTTGAATCCAAAGGGAGATTGACTTTAGGGAGAGCGACCCCAAACCCTAAGCCTTAGACTTCGGCTCAGACGAAGGGAAAAAGTGGTAAAATACCTTACCTATGAATGTTATACTCCAGCTAAAAAGCCCTAGAAATGGATGATCTGCCTATGCAAACCACCAAAATCCCATGGTTTTTCACACTACTATATTAGGATACCAATAATCTAGTGTTCACAATGCTTTAGACGGTTGACAATATTATGCTCTAAAATGTTAATTGGCCTCACAAATTTCGAATCACTAATATGTGGCACCATAATTGAAGAATCCTTTAACAGATCCACTGTATCCTTCATGGTATTAGAGACATCTAAATCTCAAACCAGATGAGCATCAATCAGAATATCACTAACAATAAAGTTATTCGAAGCAACCTTACTAAAAAAATCCCTAATTGTGCTACATCAAGATCCTTTAGAATATATACTCAATTAAAAGGATTTTAAAAGAAAGAGATAGTGATTTCCTTCAACTAAGCTTGATCTACTTCTGATGGAGGCAGATTCACACAACCTAGGCCAGAAACTGCATTAACCTTCTTTGAGAGACCAATAAACACATCCAATGGGTTGAAATACTCATCTTCAATTTCCATTGCCGCAAGAAAGGAACCCTAATTTTCATGATTGAAGGGAGAGAGCTCCCCAGCCCCATGCCTCACCATCTAAAAAGTATTTATATATAATTATATGTAATTATGTAATTATATTTTTATATTAATATATAAATATAATAAATATATTTATTATAATTTTATAATTATTTAAATATATATTTATAATTATAATTATAAATAAATAAATTTAAAAAGAATTTATATGTAATTATAAATATATTTATATAATTATATATATTTATTAATATAAATATATATTATTATAAATATAATAAAAATATTTATTATAATTTTATAATTATATAAATATTTTTATAAATATCTTT
Organism: Viscum album; assembly: GCA_963277665.1. NCBI lineage: Eukaryota > Viridiplantae > Streptophyta > Magnoliopsida > Santalales > Viscaceae > Viscum > Viscum album. The sequence continues at coordinate 1,938,984,668 of OY728123.1, read as the reverse complement.
ATATAATTATATATATTTATATAATTATATATACTCAAAATGATGCGAATCATTAGTTTTGGACCATGATCCCAAAATTTATTAAAAAAGATAAGAAAAAGGTATAAAGAGAGATGTTGTGTGGAAACAATGAAAAATAACTGCCATGAAGCAAAGCATATATCCACTCAAAAAACAAGAAATGAGAGTACATCTTGTGACCTAACATCAGTCACCACCTGACCTCTCGGATGACGGCCCCCTCTAGGTTTTGGGCATTTTCCAAGTCTTGTCATCATCATGAGGGTCAATGTTGTTGTCCTTTTCATTGACAGTCTCAGTGATTTCAGGATATCCAGATCATTCCATGAGCATTGTTGAATTACTCAAGGAACAATTTCTTGCTCTTGGACCAATTAAAAATATCAATCAAGCTTAGTGAATTCTCCCTTACCTGAGAGCCATCAAGCAAGGAATCCATATTGCCTTTGTCTTCTATCTTTTCCCACTCTTTAAATGAACTGAGTTCTTCTGAAGAGTTGTGGGGAAATATACTATGAAGGTGGTTCTTGAATTTTAGATGTCAAAACACCCACACCTAATAATCTAGTATCTATAGAACCAGGCCCTTCTTGAACCACATACTCTGCCCCAATAGAGTATGAAATATGCATTATTACCATGTCATGGATATGATGTGATATATGAATGGTTCATACTTATCATGATAGTAACATAATACCTATAGATATCATATATAAAAATGTCCTTTGATTACATGTCATATCAAAGGGTTATAGCATTGAGACTTCTCCTTTTTATTTCCAAACTTGATGATCTCAAGTGTTCAAGATCATTAGGGATGACCTGCTACCACATGTTTTTGGTGTCATTTGATGTTCCTATATATTATCATGTGTATTAGTATCTTGTCTTAATATCATTATCAATATATATGATTCAATCATGTTCTTGTATGCATGATGAAAACCATGAAAATTTGTGTTTGCAGTGATATATCTTGCATTTCTTGCGTCATTAGTGTTATGACATTGATTGAAGATCTAGATAGGATTTTTAACTTTCAAGTATTGGAAGAATATTTCTCTATCTATTTTACTTGGATAGTATCAAATTGATTTTTGAGGGAGTAAATCCATGAAACATGGAATGATCACTCAATAATGGAAAAAATATTGATTTTAATAACATTATTTTATTATTTAAAAGAGAAATGCAAAGGGAAGATGTGAAAACTATGGAAACAAAAAAGAAATATGCAGTAAAGGACGTAAGGAAATTACATTCCTCATATGACATTGGTTTTATGCACATGACAAGAACATCACCCCATAGTTTTTTTATTATGAAAACACAAAAAAAACATGCTACAAAAAAATAAAATAAAGTGATAAAATAAGAAAGATAAGAGAAACTATTTGAAGATAATTTTTTGGTAGCTCCAACACTAATGCGGAACTTAAGACAAGGTTATGACATCTACTCTCATATTGAATGAAAACACATGACACACACAAAAACAAGAGACTTACAACCTCAAGACTACACTGCAACAACCCAAAAATCTAGTTTAAAATAATAATAAACTCTATAGCTTGATTAAAAGGAATCATTTATATTTATTCTAACTTTTATATGCTATAAAAATATTATAGTAGCAATAGGATATACATACCATGGGAAATTTCTTTCAACCCCATAGGGAAAAATTCTCACTCCTTCAGAGGAAGAATCACTCCCAGGGTTCTCTCTATCAAAATATTTTTTATCTATTCCATACGGTATCCCATATAGGGTAATTTATCTTGATCCCAAATGCCATATGACTTGGAAGCAAAGGCAGAAGTACAAAAGTAATTTTGAGAACAAAAAATCTAATTTTTTTAGTAGAAAGAAGAAACACTATGAGTCAAAAGATGATGTTTTATCCAGATCTGGGTAGTGTTTAAGAGTTTATAAGGGTGGATTAAGTCTTTATCTTCTAGAGGAAGATGTTTCATGGACTATTCCAACCTAACAATATGAAACTATTATAATGGAACTATCGTGGGATTGGGAACCCATGAAAAATTTGTATTCTCTATTTATAGAGATCAAAGCATAGCCCTGATGTGGTATTTTTGTCTGAGACCATGTTAGTGAGTAAGTAAATGATATGGAATGATTCAAAAATAAGTTTTTAGAACTACTTTATTATGGGATGTTTGATTCATGCAGGTAGCCTTCACATCATATGGAGGGAGAATATTGAGATTTGTATGGCTAGCTTCTCAAAAAATCAAATTTTTATCTCAATTTGTTAGACTTGGGAACATATATAGAACTTTATTGGATTTTATGGGTGGTCAAGATCAAGTGAAAAGTGGAAGTCTTGAGATATTATTAAGAACCTTAGGAATTATTATCAAGGTATTAATTCTTTTGGTGGGTATTTTAATTAAATACTCTTGCATAAAAACAATTAGGGAAGTGCCTTTTATAAATCCTATACAATGCTTCAATTTGGGGATTTTATACTCCTCATGGGTTTGTTATATTTGGGACTATCAGGGGTTACTTTTACATGGCCTCATGATCAAAACCTAGATTTAATAATTTATGAGAAATTTGATAGATTTTTGGACTCAGATGAGTGGACCTTGCTATTTCAGAGGTTCGAGGTCTCCCACCACTAGTTTCTTCAGATCATTTTCATATCTTTCTCCAAAATCATGTGATATCCCACTCCAACTAACCAGAGTGTGGTTTCTTATTTTAGAGTATTTGTATTTATAATGAAAACTATTTGGGGTTGTTGAATCCATTTGGTTATCCACTCATGGATAGGTTTGGGATAAGACCAACATTGTAGCTTTGCACTATAAAACCAAGAGTCTTCAACATTATGGGAATTTTTATTACAGTATTTACAAGAATGAGAGGGACCTAGAGAATTATTATATTTTTCTCAATTCTGATATCACCATTCAGGATGCAGTTGTCTTGAAAAAAAATGGACAAGTTCATGAAAGATAAAGAGAGAGTTTTCAAAAACCCCATTTTGTTATTTGTGAGGGTTTTGTTTGTTAAAAAGTTGAAGTAGAGTGATCAAGTAATGATTAGAGTATTTTTATGGATTTATTTTAATACATACTCACTCATGAATTCTTGGAAGCTGTTGAAGAAGAGTTTTATTTGGAAGATAGACCCTACATTACAGATCCTTCCCCACACCATAGAATGTGTTTTCTTTGAGAAGACTACACTATAGTGTATCCAGATACGTCATAGAGGAGATATTGGAGAGTAGCTTAAAATTTATTACAAATCATAGCCACCTTGGTTACTCTGAAATGATGTTTGGAAGGATTAAAAAATATGGCGAATCCCACTCAAGGATTTCAGCCTAGTAGACTCCAAACAAGCAGGTGGCTGAGCTCTGGCACCATTTAGCCAAGTGAGCTAGTAGGGGTGTGTATTTAAGAACTCATTCATGACGTGAAACATATGTGTGAAGGTCATCCATAGTGTAGGTGAATCTATGAGGTGGTTTTTAGACAATGAGGGGTAGAATGAGAGGTAGTAGGCAAGCATCAATGTCATTATGACTTGTTGAGTGGCTAGGGGATTCAGTTTATTATATGTTGCTGGAATTCAAGTGGAATTTCTGATGCGAGACTATGAGTTATTTGACCACACCAAATTTATATGGACCATGATGTATGAAAATTGTAAAGGATTTTGGATGAGTCTTGGTGCCACTATAAATTTAATGGTGTCCATGATGTAGAGATATGGTTATACCAGAGTCCCTTTAGAAGATGAGATGTTTACTCCATGGATACACCTTACATTATAGAGGGTCTAGACATAACAGAATCAAGGATCTTAGGGATACCCAACTCTTATATGAGGCCACACCATAGTAAAAGTGTCTATGATATAACATTTTTGGTGAATTGAGGAGTTAGAAAAATATTATGCCGGATAACATGGAGTAATGGAAGACTTAATGTGTGAGTTTTTTTGAATGTGGTCAATTGTAGATATACCCACCATAGTATGCTAGACCATGCCATAGTGAATTTTGAGGAAATAAAGGTTTCACCAGAGTGAAGGTGATCACATCATAGTTTATGAAGAAAGAGAAATTATACTCTATAGAACATCAGACCATGCTGCAGGAAAAAAATTTCAGTCAATTAGCAGTTTCAGCCAGAAACTTAAAGAAGGAGTTGTTTCTTAGATCTCCAAGGTGTATAATTCATATTTAGTAACACTTTATGATGCCATTAATAATAGGGTACACTTATCTCAATCATATAATAACGAACTTTAATCACAACCATTGGATTGAAATGAAAAGAGAAGCGAGGATCTAAAATAAGAATAGAGATTAAGGGAAGAATTGCGAAGACATTTTCTAGAGAAGGTAGAGCAAAGAGAAAGGATGAATATTTAGGAGTATCATCTTGTTGGAACATCATCAGAGGGTGTGTAAGAGACAAACCATGTTAGTTTTATTATCTAGATATTAATCTTATGAAGAATATCAAGAAGATGAAGAAATTGATAGCAAGTTTATCTCTTTATCGAGAGGTAGTGAGATTTCTCATCTTATTTGAAAAGTGATCCCAAAGGGACAGCGAGACCACTAAATTATGTAAACCAAATTAATAAGTGAACTATATTATTTTTTGTGAAATGAAACATCATCGATTGCATGCTCCTTGGACTATCCTAGTTAGGGTGAACCATGTAAAATTCATTTTGTTCCATTTACTGATCTCATTGCTTTTCAAGAGAAAGAAAGGGAGAGAAAAGAAGTGCTACTCGCATCAAGAGAACATGATCACGATCAAGGTATTCAAGGGTTAAAATACATGGTATCCTGATTCAACCCCCTCTTAGGTAAATTCCATTGATAACTGACCAACAAGTGGTATTAAAGGTTAGTTTTATGGGGTGATGTTTTCTCTCTTAGATCATGAATGTAGTAATGATTATGAATCAAAAAGAAATTCCAATATTCAAAGGTAATAATTTAAATTTATTTAAGAACATGATGTAATAATACTTATGACCATTATGAAGGAAATAGTACCTAAAAAATATTCATGGAATTTCAACAGACATGTAAAGTGGAGCCTTATCAGAATGAGATCACAAAAAACTAGATGTGGATGAAAAAAAGATCAATGTATTAGGGATATCCTTGAACGACCCTATTTACACCAAGGTAATGTCGTGAAAACTTCTCATACCATGTGGAAAAAACTCTTTAACATTTATGAAGGAGATTCCAAAGTTCAAGATGAAAAACTGTAAGTGCATAGAATAAGTATACAAGCTTAAGGATGAGTCCAACTAAAACTTTTTATGCATTTTTTGATCATTTGAATGCTCTTGTTGAAGAAATTTGATGTCTTAGAGAAGATATTGATGCTAATAAGACCGTGAAATGAATCTTTAGGAGACTTCCCCCAAAGATTAATGATAAAGTATCCACACTTGAATACAAGGATACTAAGGATGTATCATTAGACAGCCTTCACAACACACTTATCACATTTAAAATGAGAAATGATGAAAATGAGTCCATAGAAAATGAGAACATACATGAAGTTTCTTTCAAGGAAATGAAGACTCTCTCTATCAAAGTAGAACTATATAAAGATGATGTTAATGGTGCAATTACATTTCATTCCTCTAATCTTAAGAGGGAAAATGTTAAATTAAAAGGAAGTCTTCCACTTACTTTCTTCCAATGTGTCAAGGTAGGTCACCTCACTACTAAGTATTTTAAAAATGTTCAAGATGATGATAATGGAGAATCTATGAATAATTCTTTTAAATATGATAAAAGTCAGAGAAAATTATAATGAAAATTCTTCAAGAATAAAAATATGCAATCTCATTAATTTGAAAACTTGAATGAGTCTTAAGTGGAATAAATTGAATATTCTAGAGACCATGATGAAGATGATATAGTGTACATTATAGAAATTCAATAAATTTATGAAAGTGATGTGGGAAATGATGATGTTGTAGGGAGAGTTGATCTGAAAGTTGAGCTTTAGGTGACCCTGGAGGGACTTGATAAATAATGGGTTAAAAACAAGAAGGAAAATGAAGTTATTCATGACTCTAATATATATATAAAAAATAGAAGGAAGTGAATTTAGGATTGAAAGATGATACTGACCAACTGAAATATGAAATTATTAGAAACTCATGAAATGAAGTGGAGTACCAACTCAAGGTGGAAGAATAGGGAAGAATCATTGAAGGATTGAATAATAAAATGAAATAAAAGGTCAAGTGTACTGAATAACTTGAAAAAAAGTCATGGGTTTTCAATGAGAGTGATAAGAATAATAAAAAATCCTTTCATTTGGAATGATATCAGGTTTCTCAAAGAAACCAATCCCAGTTGAGGATAAATAATTCCTAGGATTAACTATCGAAGAGTGTATTCTCATTAAAAAGATGCAACACTTTAAAAATAAAGTGAAATCTGTTATGAAGTATTATCAAATTTAGATGATATTTGTGCCTTATGTCAGGCTGTAAGAGTCAAATCTCTAGAGGAAAGTGAATTTGGGATGAGCTCAAAATTTTAATTTTCAAGAAGTGAGATATGGATAATGACACCAAGTATTAGGTGTTATCACTTAGGAAAATTAGGACACATGTAATATGTTTTCTCCATTGAAAAATTACTTTTCAGAGAGAAACAACATAAAAAATAGGAAAACATATTTCTATTATATTCTTTTGCTTTTAATGGTTATTGTTTTTTCATGTAAAGTATATGGACACAAGGTGGCCTATTGTGCCTCAAGTGTACAATGAGAAGTGACCCATGAGACCTAGAGGGGAAGAAATTATAAAATTAGAACCTTATCCAACATATTAAAATATGAAAAAATATTCTTAGTTTTTAATAAAAAAGAGAAATTCTTGAACCAAAAGAGTCGCAGGAGTAACAATATTTAGAATAAGTTCCTTAATGGTCATAGATGAAGAAAAAATGGTATGAGAAAGAAAATGTTTCTAATGTTTCTTAGAGAGTAACAAAAAGTTTTAGCTTATGGATTTTGGACAAAATATTTACCTCACAAATGAAAAAAAATATTATGATCAACATCAAATATAAAATAGTTGGAGTGGTTCAGTTTGAAAATGTTGGAATCAAAATAATTGGATTTGGGAAGGCTGGAATTTAGAGAAAAGATCTCCATAAGACATATGCACTCTTAGTAGAAGGACTTAGCTATAATTTTTTTAGTGTGACCCCGCTGTGTAACTTAGAAAATGTTTTTAAATTCAGTAATAAGGTGTGAACTATTAAATAAAATTATGGATTGATTGTTATTTAAGGATGAAAAACCAAAGGGAATATATTTTTGATTTATAAAGAAAATTAGTTCATGTTGTCCAAGGAAGATAAAAACATGTTATGAAATAAGTGACCTAGAAACTTAAGAAAATGGTCTTTAGAAAAGCTAGTGAAGAATGAGAGAGAATATGACTTTCCCAATCTCACATGTAATAACACACATACATGTGACTCATTTCAGAAGGGGAAAATAGTCTGGAAGATGTACACGACAAATATAGGTAAGTCATCAAGAGTTTTAGATATAGTTCACATGGATGTTTGCAGGAAGATTACTCCCAAAGAATCAGATGAAAAAGGTATTATGATGGGATCGATTTTGATGAAACATTTTCACCAGTGACTTGAATTGAAACCATTAGATTATTATTTTGTGATGACCATGGAAAAGTATTTTTAAGTGTATCAAATAGATTCCAAATAAGTGGTGTTGAATAAAGTCCTTGAATAGGAAGTCAAAATTTACCAACCAAATAGTTTTCTCATTGATCATGATGAAATAAAGGTGTTCCGGTTGAGGAAATCATTATACAGGCTAAAAAAAGAACCACATAATTGGTAATCAAGGATGAATCAATACCTAAGTAGGCTTGGTTACTATAGATGTGATTATGATAAAAAAAATCTATATTAAGAAGGTTCAAGGGAAGAATATGTTCATACTTATATATTTTGATGAAATATTTTTTTGGAGTCTCATATGACATATATTGCAAGTAGTTTTTAGATTTAATGAGGTCAAAATTTGAAATGTCATTAATTAGTAAATTTTCATTCTTCCTTGGTTGATAGATGATTCAAAAGAAATATGGGATGTTTTTCACCCAAACCAAATATTCCAAGGAGGTTTTAAAATGATTTAAAATCTAAGATTCCAAGCCAAGAAATACTCTAGTGGAGACCCAGATAAAATTATCTACAGATGGTGAAGGTGAGAAAGTGGATGTGACATTCTATATAAAAATTATCAGAAAGTTACTTTACTTGAAATACAATCATATAGAAATTTTGTTTGAAACATGTCAAGCTACAAGATATAGGATTTATCCCAAGAGAAGTCACATGAAATCTATGAGATTAATACTTTTATATATCAACCAAATAGTGGTCCCTGGGCTATTTTATTTTATCAATTTGAAACAAAAATTAGTGGGATATATAGATAATGATTGGAAAGGTTTGATGGATGACTAAAAATCTACTTTAGGATGTGTGTTCTATATTGGAATCTCTTTTATTTATTGGAAAATTAAGAAGTGGGACTGAATATTCTTAAACACTATATAAGGAGAATATGTGGTGGAAAATCAAGATTGTAATCGATTTATAGGGATTAAAAAATATTTTGAATAAAATGGTATTAATGAGGTACCCCAAATTAGGATTATGGGTGAAAACACTAGTGATATAAACATTAGTAAAAAATCATTCAATAGTTGATGGAAACACACATTCAAATAAAGTACAATTTCTTGAAGGAGAAGGTGGAGCAACAAGTTGTCAATATGGAATGTGTACCAGCATGAGATCAAGATTTAGATATCGTGAAAAAATATTTACCAAAAATGGATTTCAAAATACATTTATTGACCCTTGGAGTCAAATTTAATTCATCTCTTTATATGGACTCAGGGTTGGTAACCCACTCCCCCATAGGAATTTCTTTAAAATCAAGGTATGTTTTCTTCCTCAAATCATGTTAAGTGTTTCAACCTCTATTTTGTGCATATTAAATGAAGTTATATTTGAGTTTGTTGATAAAGGGGGAGAATATATATTTTAAAAAGGGTGAGAGTCAACCAGGGGGAGAGTGATTTATTTGAAAATATAGGGATTGAAGATGGAGGTTTGATTTTTAAGGTATGTGATGGAGGTTTGAAACTTCAAATGTAATGGTGTGTTATGATACATGAATTATTTCATTTAACTCTTATTTATCACATTTATTTTTTTATTATGAAAGATTAGATTTTATAATCAATGAATAATTGATTCACTCTTTGAATGAAAAGGATCAAATTCAGGTGTGTTTTGTGCAATGAAATAAGTGAAGTGATTATGTTATTTTTGTTTGGAATTTTCAACAAACCCAAAGTGGGAGATTATTTTCCAAAAACCATTTGGATTTTTTTGAGGTTTTTTTATTGAAATTTTGATATAGGGTGATTAATTGATTCTTGGAGGATTTTTATAGATTCATTTTAATTCAGCGTCCCTTAGAAATCCTTGGAAGATATTGAATAAGTGTTCCATCTGGAAGACATGCCATAGATATGGATCACGCTGTAGAATGTGTTTTTTTGAGAATACTATGAAATAATGTAGCTAACTATGTTTTATAAGAGATATTGGTGGGTAAATTAAAATGTTTTCCGTGCCATAGTCACTATGGTTACACGGTAATGATGTTTGGAAGGATGCAAAAATATTTCCAATCCTACTCAAGGCCAGCACCCGAGCGACCTCCAAACAAGATGGTGGTCGAGCTCAGGCATTATTTAGCCAAGAGGGACAACATGGGGATGCATGTGAGTACCCATAAATAAAAGAATAGGTGTATGCAAAGGCAGGATATGATGTAGGTGAATCCATGAGGTGGTGTTTAGACCCTCACATGCAAGGTGATACGGGAGAGAGTAGATGAACAACATTGCCAATCTGACTTGATTGAGAGGTTGAGGGGAATGGTTTATTATATATTACTATAATTCTATAGAAATTTCTGATGAGGGAATCTGAGTTGTTTGACCAGACCACAATCATTTGGACCATGATGTAGTACCCTTTTAGAGGAGTTGTGATAAGTCTCTAAGTCACTATAAATTCTGATATTTCCATGGCATAGAGATATAGCCATGTCATAGTCCATTTGGAAGATGATATGTCTATTCCATAACTACACCTTACATTAGGTAATGTCATGATTTAATATAATCAAGGACCTTGGGGATTTAAAACTTCTAAAAGAGGCCACACTGTAGTAAAATTGGCTATTCTACAACATTTTTGTTAAATCAAGGAGTTAGAAGAAGACCATGAAGGAGAACATGGAGTAATGGAGGAGTTAATGTGTGAGTTTTGTAGATCTAGTTGACTATAGATATCCACACCACAATATATGAGACCACACCCTAGTGAAGTATAAGGAAATAAAGTTTTCATCATAGTAAAGGTGATAATGTCATAGTTTATGTAAAAAGACAAACTATATTCTGTATAACACCATACTATGATACAATCAGACAGTTTTATTTAGCTGAAAATTTCAGATAGAAACTTAAATAGGGGGATATTTCTTGGATCTACAGGGTGTATAATTCATATTTAATAACTATTTATGATCCCATTAATCATTGGGTACAATTATCATAATCCTAGAATAAGGACATTGAATCCTAACCAATGGATTGAAATGAAAATATAAGAGAGTCTCTAAAATAATAACATACATTCAAGGGAGAATAAGCAATAATTCTGCTGGATAAGAAATAGTAAATAAATATAAGAAATTTCAAAGAGTATCATCTCATAATAACATCATTAAAGGGTGTGTAAGAGACACACTTTGTTAGATGTATTATCCAGATATTAATCTTGTGAATAAGATAAAAAATATGACAAAGGGAAAAATGGGTTCTTATCTTTATTGAGTGGTGGTGAGATTTCTAATCTTGTTTTAATAGTGATTTTTAGGGTTAGTAAGACTGTTATATTGTGTATAATAAATTAAGAAATACACTCTATTTTTTTGGTTCATTAACACACCATTGATCACATGCTCCTTAGACTAGTCTGGTTAGGGTAAACCAAGTAAAATTATATGTATACTATTTACTACTTTCATTTATTTTTAATAGAAATTAAGGGAGAGAAAATGAATTGTCATCACATAAAGACAACAAGATCATGATCAAGGTATTCAATGGTTAAAATCCATTATACCCTAATTCACCCCTCTCTCAGGGTAATTCCCTTAATAATTGAACAATAGAGTGTTATTGGTTCATCAGATCGAGGGAGGATTTTATCAAGGATGGTGACAAAAATACCAAAATTTTACATAAAAAATCATCATTAGTGTGATGGAATAATTTTATTTATAAACTTGAAAATTCAAGTGGAGTCTACAATTATGATGGGAATGATATTCAGAATTGGATATGAGTTTTTTATAAGGACTTGTTTAGATCTAAAGGTGGTTTGTGTACTATAAACATATTTATTAGATTGTTTAATGTGGTTTAAAAAATACTCTAAAAAGTATTCTAACACCATTTGAATATATTTCTTCCTTCCCACATCTCTAAGAATTAGAGTGTTTTTGTCTCCAGGTGACTGATTATAGATAATTATATTATTTCTCACAAAGATTTCTATTCCATAAAAACCAATAAACCTCTAAAAGGGGTACTATAGTGATGAAATTGGATTTGAATAAATAATATGATAGGGATGAATAACCTTTTCTTAAAGTTTTGATGTGGAAAATGGGATTTGGTTCTAAATGGATTGGGGTGGTTATGAAATGTTTTACATATGCCTCTTTTCATATCAAGATGAATGGTTTTATTAACAAGAGTTTTAATCCAGCCAGGGGATTACGACAAGGAGACCATATTTCTACATATTTATTCCTACTTTTGGTAGATGTCTTCTCTCATATGTTATCTATGGTAGTATTTGGGGGTCTCATTCATGGGGACAAGGTTTTTCATCACAACATTCCTATTTTCCATTTATAATAACCGACTTATTTTTTAAGAGAAAATCTATATGATTTCTAGTATATAATGAAAATTATGAATTATTATATGAAATATTATAGCCAACATGTCAATTATTCTAAATTAGAGATTTCTTTTAGCAGGGGTGTGCAATAGGGGGAAAAGGACATGATATTTAACATGTGTGGATTTAATATTTTAGAGAAACACCAAAATTATTTGGGAATCCTATCTATCTTGGGGTGATCCAAAAGTGATGTCTCCTCATTTATTATGGATAATGTTAGTAGAAAAATACAATGATGATCCAAGAAGAAGGTTTCTAGGGTCAAGATGGACGTTATTCTCAAACCAGTTTTCAAGGAAGTCCCCTCCTATGGGATTCCTTTATTCAAGTTCCTTGATTTTCTTATTCATTATATCCATTCATATTTTCCAAGTTTATAGTGGGTTCATGCTAATGAAAAGAATATAATGAATTAGATCATATGGGAGGATCTCTATATTTTGAATGTAGGTGATGGATTGGGTTTCCAGGATTTGAAATGATTTAATGATTTTTATACTAACCAAGTAAGGTTGGTGGTTTTTATAGGATGCTGATTGTTTGTTCATGAAGATTGTTAAGGATAATTACTTACCAAATTCTTATTTTCTATCTTCTATCCTTTTATTTAGGCTATGATTTTTATGGATAAGTGTGTGGGGATCTATCAATGTTCTGAATTAGGGTATTTACTAAAGTATTTCTCATGGTGAAAAAGTGTACATTTGGAAGGATCTATGGCTACCTAACATTGATGTTTTGAAAATCACTTCAATGGATGTTCATGAATGGGAGAAAACCTTGGTTAGTGAGCTATTGTATGATGGCCTCTGTAGTTGGGATTATTATAATTTATATTTTCTGTTTAATATTTTTAATAGAAAGGATATTCTAGTTGTTCCCCTTCCTTCTTAGATTGGATTAGACATTATTTATTTGAGGTTTGAGATGTATGGTTGTTATATATTTTTCTATAGATTTAGGAGAGTTTTGGAACATAGTGAATCATTGGGGTTCATCTTTTGGAATCACTTTTGGACGTTTAAGGATCCACCAAAGATAAAAATCTTATTATAGTAGGTTTACATGTGTATTCTTCTAATCCATTCTCTTCTAGTCTAGCAAATCCTTTCTAATAATGCTTTGTAACCTATTTTTGGTGTGCAGGAGGAGACCTCATTTCACTCTATCATTTCATGTACATAAGTCACTAGCTTTTTTCATCCTATGCTAATCATGATCATGCTCATTGGTGCAGGATTAGAGATGTATAACTTATTTTGGTGGAGTGTTTTTTCTTGTTACTATTTGATGAAGTTGTTAACCTATTAATTCGTGCATATATTTTCTAGGTTCAATGTATTTATTTTGTGATTTATTGGGTTTCAAATGATGATTTTGTGTATTTGGATAGGATAAAATTTGGAATTTTCATTGGGGCATTGATTTTTGTGATAAATTTCCTCTTTCGGTGCTACATCCTCCATCCAGATAGTAGCCTTTGACTTTGGGTATCTTAAAGGTTTATAAAGACACAATAGTGCATGGAAAGTGTTTGATTGTTCTCAGATCTATGATCCATGATCATTCTGTATTGTAACTTGTGGCTCAACATTCCACCTTTATGGATAGTTAGGACCCTTCTGGGGTGGACGCGATGGATATTTGGTATGTAATGAAATTCCCTATTTATAATGGATGGAGGAAGCTGGTTGTTGAGTATTATTTCAAAATTATCATTAAATATTTAGATTGAAGTGAATGGGGTCATTAGGTTTTTTGGATATATTATAGATAACACATGTCTTCTAGCATCTAGGATATTGCCTTGTGAGTTTCCTTTGTTGGGAGAAAAGGTAATCATGTTTCCCATTTTATTAACTCATTTTGGGGTGTTTAGGATTCCTTTTTCTAGTTTTCATCTTTTTCTCTGGATCTATGTAAAGTTTCTTTGGTTGATCTTTTAATATAAGGAATAATTTTCCTTTAAAAAATAAATATTAATTAGTGCATGAAAAGTGTTCGATTTTTCTCAGATCTATGATCCATGATCATTATAGATTGTTACTTGTGGCTTGACATTCCACCATTGTGGCTAGTTAGGACCCTTCTGTGGTGGAAGCAATGGATATTTGGTATGGAATGGATTTATCTATTTCTTATGGATGGAGGAAGTTGGTTGTTGAATCTTATTTTCAAATTATCATTAAATATTTGGATTGAAGTGAAGGAGGTAATTAGGTTTTTGGATCTATTATAGATAACATATGTCTTTTAGCATCTAAGATATTGTCTTGTGAGTTTCCTTTGTTGGGAGAAAAGGTAATCATGCTGCCCATTTTCATAACTCATTTTGGGGAGTTTAGGATCCCTTTTTCTAGTTTTTGTCTTTTTTCTAGGATCTATCTAATGTTTCTTTAGTTGATCTTTTAATCTAAGGCATACTTTTCCATTCAAAAATAAAATAAAAAAATATTATTTAAATGTGACATTATAACATAGTCATTACATTGGTGGTATAAATAGGAATAATCACATAATAAAAAATATGTATAAAAGTTATATATAATGAAAATTTATTTATTAATGATAATAAATAAGTACTCAATGTTTAGTAAAGTCATTTTAAGCTTCAAAATTTATTTTCTTCAAAAATAAGTTTTATTGCATTTTGTGCGTGAATATTATAATTAATTTCTACAACTTTTTGGAAATATATTTGAAACAATGTATATAATATTTGAAATTAACATTTCATAATAATATTATTATGAATTTTTGGGATTTTTTTTGAAAATATTGATTCTTAATTGAATAGTGAAAAATACCGATTTTTGTAAAAATGTCACTTCATTTATTTAAATAATGAAATTTAAAAGTCCCAATATATTTTGGATTTGGTTTTAAAGTAAAATAAGATCTATTTTATTAAACACAATTAAAAAAATTCCATATAAATAAACATTATATTTTATTTTGGTATAAGTTCATTTTTATGCTCAATAACACAATTTTTCTTTCTGTTTTACATATTTATATTAAAATTGATTTCTTCCACTTATTTAAATTGAATTTTGAAAAATATATTCCATATTTCGAATAATTATGCTCAAATTTGGTAAATAGTTCTCTTTTCTAGTCATTTTTAATAGTAATCATTGTAAATATTTGTCACCTCGGTAAGGGTAAAATAGAAAAAATGAGGTTATAATTATGAGATAAGGCCTAAAAATATCCATAATGCTTGAATACATACTATTGGATGAGTGTTTTTTGACCCAATACATCCTATATATTAAAATATGAAAATTTATCACCACTTTAATTTTATTATAAGATTTATATTATTTTAAGAAAAAAAGATAAATAAAAAGTCACTTTCTTGATTTTAACTTCTCATATATGTTTTCATAGGGATAAAAAGAATTTATGAACAAATATAAAATTTTATTTTGATCATAATTTTTTTTATTATAGTACTTTTTTTAAAATTTTAGTGATGATATAGTAACCTTAAACACTTGCGCAATGCTGATACATTTCTTGTGCAAGCAGTAGAAAAATCAAGGTAAATGATTTTAAAAACAATAAAATTAATATCTTTTTGATGGATTATGGTATTTTAAAAATTTAATTTGTAATTAAAAAATACAAATGATCTTAATTGTTCTTATATTCAAATTTAATTTCTATATTTATGTCATTGAAGTCAAATTAAATGAATAGTTCAAAAAATTACTTTGATGATATTTTATGATAAAAAATATTATATTAAATGATATAAAAATAAAAAGAATATTAAAATAAGAAAATTGTGATGGTAAATGGTAAAATATTTCATCCATGTACTATTTTTGAGCCACTTGATACCTTAGAAGTAAATGTAAGACCCTTAAATGCTAAAAAATTTGTTACCATGGTTAAGGTTAAAAGGGGATAACGGGGGGATGAAACCAAAATATGAGGATTAAAATGAAACTTAAACATGTCTAAATTTTATTGTTTGAAATTATTTAGACCTTATAATTTATTAAATTTATAATTATTCCCATTTGTAACCACTTTACATGATTATGAAATATATTATATTTAAATATTTTAAGAAATTCCAAGAGTGTCCTTTTTATCACTTATAAAAGGGGACCTCCTCTTCTCTTTTATTAAAAAATAATGAGAAATATAGCTTGAAAAATCCCTACCCTAATAACTTCATAGCTTCCTTAACTTATACATTGATCTTTTTTTCTCCTAATATAATCCTAATAAGGCATAAGGTGTAAGCCAAAGGAGGTCTCTCAAAGAAGAGGCAATCATCATTACTGAATCTTTTAAAGTTTATTTATTATTATACTTCATAGAAATTTTTTGTATGAATTATTAAATAATTAATACAGTATAATTAATATAAATATAATTTATTTTGATTATAGGACATCCATTTTCCACCTTCTATCCATCAAATAAAAAAATAAAAGCATCCCTTGTTCGTATGTGTGGACTACTTCCTCCACAGAGTGATGTGATTAATTTTACATCACCAAATCAAATGTATGTTTATAGTGATGAATTTAATAAATTCATGTTATTTTTATGATATAATAATGATTATTAAATGATAAATTATTATCTAATTTCTTCTCCTTTTTCTCATTATAAAATCAGAGTATCATTCTGGCGTATATACAGATTACCATCTCCATGAGCTATATATTTCATTTTCAATATACAAATTTTATAGATGGTTCTAAAATTATATATAATTAATATATATAATACTTATTACATGAATAATATTTTTTAAATGTTATATTAAGATTATGCCTCAACATTTCTTTACTCATTTGGTCTTTATAACATACTCTTGTTTAGGTCGGATTTACCACATACATGAGTGATGTTATAATATTCATGACATGAAAATGATTAAGAAATTTTGAATACTGGTGATATTATGTAATAATAATATATACATGAAATGATTAATATTCTGGATATTATTTAACCATTATCAAATTTCAAGTATCTGAATGACTGAACCAAAACATGCATGAAAAACGAAACAAGTATCACCTTGAATAGTGATTTAATAAATAATTATTAAAAAATAAGTGATAATATGTTTTAAGTGGATCATATAAGTCATTATATGTATTAATATGGTTCTGGTATAGATGTATAATAAATTTAAATTTTTTTGTATAGGAGTTTATAAAGTCTCCATTAATGGAATTCAAACATGATGTAAGGGTTTCTCATGTCACTTTTGTTACAGTGACACATATGCCATATTCACCACTTGTTTCCTTCATGTGGTTTATACGATTCCCATTTGATATTATATATCATTAATCTCTTTATATTAATGGTATTTAAAGTTTCATTTGAATTTCTTTCTTTCATTGGGGTTACGATTCAAAAGTTTCCAAAGCGATAAGGGTTTATTTCACAATCTTATTCTTATTCAAGATTGTTTATGTTTAAGCTTCAGTTGGAGGAATTATATCATATTTTTATCTTATACCCCATCTATTTTCTTATCCTATGGTTATTCAGGTTTGTTTCTAGGATAAATATTCCATATTCAGCACTTATTTCCTTATTGTGGTGTATGTACTACCAATTTTATATGATATATCATTAATACCTTTATATTCATGGTATTTAAAGTTCCATTTGAATTTATTTCATTCATAATTATTCTGATTAAAAAGTTAATAAAGTAGTAAGGGTTTATTTCAAAATCTCAACATTATTTAGAATTATTTATGTTTATGTTTCTATTAGAGTAATTATGTTACATTTTTATCTTAAAGAACATCTATTTTATTATCTTCTCAATTTACAAGTTTTCCTTTCATTTTCTTCTCTCTTTGTACTCAAAAGTATGAATGAATGTTTTCATGGAAAAATGATTTTTTTTCTATTTAGTTGAGAATATTTATCTTCCATGTACATATTTTATTTAAAATGTTTTCTATATTTTTTTTATTCTCAAATGATTTACTAATTTTCTTTTTATCCATGTTTGACTTTCTATAAAATTGTTTAAAATGAATCATATTATCATTTTCTAAACCAAGATATTTTTACCGAAGGTGTGAATGGAATCTTTGTTTTAATGATTACTGTATGAATATATTTTCCCACTATTATGTCTATTATTTTACTTAAAGCTTCCTTTATATGTTTCTCAGTTTTTTTTCCAGAGAAAACATTTTTCTTAATATTATGAAATTTTTTATATTTCAAATAAGTGATTTCAAAATGAAAAGGTTATTTTTCTAAAGAAAATTTTCAATGATATTATAAAAGTATTTTAATATATTCCAATATCATTTTATGAATATTATAATTTATTAGGGATATAATCTAAGGATACCATCCATTTTATTACTCCATAAGGCATATGATCATGTTTCTCTAGTGATTTACTGGGGAAAATATTAACATTTCATAAGATAATTTTTCAATATAAATGTTTATATTGATTATTTATTTAAGTATTATTCATTTATTTCTTTTGATGTATACATTAGACTTAGTAAGTGAAAAGAAAGGCATGTTATATCCCATATATGCATCAATAGGTCTCATGATACAAACTAGTTTGGGTATTTTTCATAAGCCTTACCAATTTATGTATGGTTTCTTGGAACGAAGCCTTAAAAATAAGAATATTATGTTCAACATATGCATTCACTAATTATGTAACTAGTTATTATTATCCATGTGATTATTTATGTTGTTATGTAATCTATGGATATATTTATCTTTTATGATATTAATTATATGAAATATTTAATTATTGTTTTTCTCTTCTATATTATTTAGGATTTCTTTATTATATGACATCATATGTTATACTCTTTCCCTTAATAAGAATTTTATCTCAACCTTTATTATATTTTCCTTTTCTAGGATACCAAGAAAGGATTTATGAATGATTCTAGGGATATACCATAAGAAATAATAAAAGTATCAGTATAATTTTAATTTGTATTTCATTTTTTCAAATATAATGTGGGAATCATGTATATATCATGTCTCCCAAGACTATTAAACTATTCAATAGTTTAGGATGAGATCTATTGTATCTTATGCCTGTTTATTAATATAACCATTGGATCCACGTTACTAGAGTCACGGTGTTACATACACCACGAACCTTGATGTGTTCTTGGAAGCAGATGATTAGTGTTGCAAGAACCACAAGGTTTCCTCTATATGTCATTGTTCTACTATAATCTCTAAATATGTGAAAATCCACTAGATCTCCACCCAAACAGTACATAATGGAATAGGTTTCATGGATTAAAGATGGAAAACTCTAAGAAAAGTTCTCCCTATCATCTCTTAGTTTTCTCTCAGGTACAGTGATAGTAAAAGGTGAAGTCACGCACATGTAAATAAATTGATAGAGCTCCTTGGGAAACTAAAAGTTGTGGAATCACTGAGACTAGATAAAGGGATTCATTAGTAGCAAGTATAATGGAATTCTTTAGTGGACCAGGACACATGGGTGATCGAGGGAAGATAAAAAAATCTATAAGATTAATTGTTTCAACAAATTTGAATGAACTATGGGGGTGAGTGACACATAACAATTGGACACTAAGAATATAATTTGGAATGAATCAAAATACTCATATAATAAAGCACACAAAGAAAAAATTGGTTGTGAACTAAAATACACATTCATATAATGAATGTACATTGAACACATGTATGTGATGCATGTAGAATATATATATATATATATATATATATATATCATGCTAAAATATAGTATATGATACCATATAAATAAGGCATGAAATTTACATATAATACATAAATAGGATATATATATATATATATATATTATGTATATGATTCATGAATAATACATGCGTGTGATGCATGTATACATGCGTATTGTTTCATACATGCATATGATGCATGTATACATGTGATGAAACCCATATATTCAAGCCTGATAATAACACCTCCTTCCAATAGTTTTTTAATTTGTTTTAATCCATTAAGAATGAATTAAAATATTTTAATTAATATCATTGAACACCCTTATCAATGAGGAGTATATAATGGGTATTTTTTTAATAATACCTGAGTATAAAATACATGTTCTTAATTTATGAAGAAGCATCATGTATCAACTATAAAAGGAGAAATGGTTCTCCTTGTTGATGTTGGAGTTGGTGCCATATAAATGACCTCTTTTTTACTTTATTATAAATATATATTCCTTATTTTAATATTTATAAACTACTTATTACATAATTATTGTTCTTTTATGTGGTATAGTATATGATAATGTCCTAAGAGTAGCTGTTGTACTAAAAGGTAATAGAAGTTACTCGCTATGATGAGAATCTGAAAGTGTTGTGATGTTATTCTTGAATATATGTTCTATATTTGGATGATATAATTTTAGGGACACAAATGATATAGTCTAATAGTGGTGGATAATCATAGGACTTTGATACACTTTATCATGGTGTACGCCCTTGGTAATATCCAGTAGGATATTATGAGAATGAGACTCGCTAGTAGAAAATCCAAATTCATACATTTCATTGGATGTTCCTATCTATTGATGTGTGTATTGGTCCTTAGACTTTAATATTATTATTAATGAGTACTATGAGTCATGCACATAGATCACTACTGGAAATCATGGTTTTCCCAACACTTGTATACCAACGGTTCAAAGAACCGTTGGTATAGGTTATCTTTACCAATGGTTTATGTAAACTGTTGGTAAAGATCTGTAAAAATTGATTTTTACCAACGGTTTCATTAAAACATTGGGAAAGATGGGAAAAAATTAGTTTTCCCAACAGTTTGATGAAACTATTGGGAAAGATGGGAAAAAATTGAGTTTTCCCAATGGTTTAATGAAACCGTTGGGAAAACACTATCTTTCCCAACGATTTTTAATAACCGTTGGAAAAAAGATGCCCCAAATTCGTGAAAGCCAGAAATCCCCCTCCCCACGATTCCAGAAGCATTCCAGAAGCATTGCACGACTCTCCCAGAAGCGATTCCGACTCGCAGAAGCCCTTGAGAAGTCCCACCACAGGTGCACCTCTTCCATCGGATCAGCTGCCAGGTTAGACTACTTCCACATTTCTCAAGGATATCCTTCCACCTCTTCTCAAGGATATCCTTCTATTCTAAAGGATATTGTTATTCCCATTTTTTAGGGTTTTTGGAAAATTTTATGATTCACTACTCCACAATTTGTGTACTCAAATCACTATATCGGTGTACACATTGTCCAATTAATGTTTTCATTACACATATACATTTATAAGGGCATGGTGACTCTTTATTGTGTTCTAATTTAAAGATTAATTGTTTTTTTAATCTCAATGCTTAAAATATTACGACTTCATGTATATGAACTCATAAGAAATTGTTTGTAATATTTATTCATAGTATTTCATGAAAATCACTCCTTTCATTAAGATAATGTCAAACATGAAGATCTTGTTCATCTTAATTTTTGTACACTATGTGTATTACATAACAAGTATGTATCATATTTCTATCAAAATCTATATATATATAAAATGACACACTGTTCACTTATCCTTTTCACAATAGAACATATGGAGTATCTTCTTGAACTTTTCAAAATAGTATGTGGTCCCTAATTAGTACTTCTTCCTTCTTCATGAAACTAATTCACAGAATGTCAAATTCGCAATATTAGTGAATATTAGTTTTCCTAATATAACCATTAATCATTCTGACTTCAACATCATACATGAGTTATTCAATCACCCTTTTAAAATACAATGACTATTTTCACTGATTTGGGGTTCCTCAAAATGCTTGGGAAAATCAGAAAAACACATGTATTGAATCGTGTTTCTCATATGGTTTCATGGATACAAGTTCATCTCAAAAATCATGACTGCGTGGTTCAAATATCATGAGAACCATGGGATTATTATTCTTCACAAAAATGAAGTTGTTTTCTACAACTATGTGTTTTTTTCACTTTTCATTTGGTTGAAAGGGGAGATTTGTGGTCATTAATCATGGTTGTGGGTGGTCATTTAGGATTTAATATAGTATGACTTCATTTTACTTGATATATCCAATATTATTATTGATTTATATTCAATTTTATTATCTTTGAAAAGTGATGTTGTTTAATAAGTTATTATTAATGGTTGTAATAATGACGATATGGTATAAGGGTTCACATGGTGTGTATAAGGGTTCACATGGTGTGTATAACAATTGACATGGTGTCTAAGTGGGGTGATGGTAGGGATGTCCAGGTGGGGTGAGGGGGGGATGGGTTTTCCAAGTGGGGTGTGGGGGGTAGGGGTGTCCAGGTGGGGTGGGGGGGGGGGGTTTCCAAGTGGGGTGGGGGTAGGGGTGTCCAAGTGGGGGGGGGGGGTTGTCCAAGTGGGGTGGGGGTAGGGCTGTCCAAGTGGGGTGGTGAGGGTGTGCATATGGATGAATCTCATAACTATATACTCTCTATAAATTCTGGAAGTGTGAAAATGTATAGGGATATTCGTGATCATTTTTTGGTGGGATAACATAAAAAGTGTTTTATGTTTTTAGTCCTTTTTTATTTGGAGTTTCTTTTGATGATGATGTTTCTTATTGATAACTATGATGGGAATTTATTTTAGTTTTAAAATCGGTTGAGACTCCCCCACCATGCACAATGTATGCAACCTCTACCCTTATTTAATCATTCTATTTACACAGCCCATTCAACCTCTACCCTCATTTAATCATTGAACTCAATTCATTAATTCAAGCCTTCATTTTCACTAGCATGTAATAAGTTGAATGATGTAAACCAATCCTCACATGATTTCTTACCTTAGATAGTGTCCAACATATGGAATACGAGCTTTTGAATTCATCAGTTAACTAGGATCATATATTCCATTTACCCTAAGATGACTATACTAATATAACTTTAGGGTCAATTAAATATGGTTCTCATTGTACGTTGTATATTATGTGTCCTTATTGGACAATACTCACTTTTATGAGGGTGGGGTGCTTTTCACTGCCATGCTGACATGTGTATACATCCATAAAAATGTTAGATAAGTCACAAGTTTAATTCAGTAATGTTGTTATCATTGACATACTTTATTATTAATCTCAAATTTAAAAATAAATGTTTTTATCTATAATTAATGAAATTAAATCTTTTTACAATCCATGAAAAACCTATTAGTGTAGACGCCTAAAATTTATTCACCCATGGGGTGCGCTTGACTTGGGGAAGTAATTGGGTAATGAAAGGTATGGCCATAGAGGTTCCAATAATGAGTTATTGAACACAAGTGAATGATTTGGGATGCCTATAACACATAATGGGACATGAGGCATGTGCCTCTTATAGTCCTAATAAAAATGAATGTAAATAAATTTTAATTTAATTTACGAGTACTTGTTCTTTACATTATTTTAACAGTTCACTACATCGACTAGAAACTTCTTCCTTTATCGTTTACTTAAATGTATTTTCTATTAAAGTTCAATCCTATTGAATTGTTTATGACAAAATGAATTATATAAATTATTTTTACAGAATGGAAAGAAGTTGTATGTATGAAACCGATCGGATCTCAAGAGATTTTCAAAACAATTTGGAGAGCTTTATAGATTTTTCATTTCACAATGCTTCAGATAGTGGTCGCATACACTGCCCATGTTCCAATTATGTTGGTAGACCTTGGTTGAGCCGTGAAGAAGTTAGCTACCAAATAACCAAAAATGGTTTTCAAGAAAACTACTTTGTGTGGTATCACAATGAGGAGAAAATGAAATCTCAAATTGGTGATGATCGAAATGAAAGGACTGGAATGAAGAATTTGTTAGATGATCAGTTTCCATTTATTCGTCATCATGAAAAAGAAAGGATTTCGACTCAAGAAGACATCGATATGAGGACAACTGATGCATCTAGTGAAAGTGATGATATTGATAGGGTAAAAAAATTGAATTATGCTGCCACGACTCCAGTATATCGACAATGTGATAAAATGAAAAAGATGGAATTTTTAATCTGATTGTTTCATGGGAAAACTATGTATGAGATTTATAATACACCAATCGATTACATTCTTACCCTCTTGAAGGATTTACTTCCAGATGATGTAGATATTCCCTCAAACCCCTATATGGAATGGAAGTTATTTGAGGAACTTGGATTTACAAGAAACAAAATTCATTCTTGCCTGAAAGATTGCAGTTTATTCTGGGAGGAAAACACTGAATGAAATGATTGTATAAAATGTGGCCCATCCCACTGGAAGTCAAAATCTGATGGACACCATCCTGCGTTCCACAGAAATTAATGTGGCACTTTAGATTGATCCCCAGACTCTATAATATATTTTTTTCAGATGAAATATCAATAAAAATGATATGGAATGATACCGAGAGAAAGAAGACTAATGATGAGTTAGTTTATCCTGCAAATGGATTTTCATGGTAGAGATTTGATCTCGACATCTTGATTTTGCAGCTAACGTGCATAATGTGAGGCTGGGTCTTTCATGCGATGGTTTTAATTCATTTTGGTAGATGCATAATTCTTACAGCACATGGCCAGTTTTTATACACATTTATAATATTCCCCCATGGTTGTGTATGAAAAAACCTTTCACTTTCATGAGTATACTCATATCTGGTCCTTCTGATCCTGACATTGATATTGATGTATACATGCAACCTTTAATAAAAGAGTTGAAACTTCTTTGATATGTGGGTGTTTGCACATACGATGAATGTTCGAAATACATATTTCATATGCGTGCTGCGCTTATGTGGACAATCAATGATTTTCCAGCTTATGCAATGATGTCTGGATGGAGAACGAAGGGAAAACTGTCATGCCCAGTTTGTATGAAGAATACACGATCTAGAAGACTAAAACATCTCTGTAGTTTCAGTTTTATGGGACATCGACAATTCTTTCCAAATGAACATCCATATAGAATGAATCGTCGAAGATTTGATAATACCATAGAGACCGATGATCCAGAATACTCAAAGTGTCTCTCTTTTGTTTAAAATGGACTTCATTTTAAGTGAAAACAACAACTAGCATACGGAAAACTGACCAAACGGATTCTGATTATGTCGATACTTTAGCACAATAATCCATGGGTCATATTCAACGTGTACGAGTCAACCCCACCTCAATATGAGGCGCGGTGTGGCCGGAACCATTCATAGTCTCTCTTTTGTTTAAAATGGACATCATTTAAAGTGAAAACAACAACCGAAATATGAAAAACTGACCAAATGCATTTTAAATGTGTTGATGCTTTATGGAAATGATCCATGGGTTATAAGTGATGTGTACGAGTCAACCCTGCTTCAATCCGAGGTGTGGTGTGGCCGACAACACTCTAAGTGTCTCTCTTTTGTTTCAAAAGGATATCATTTTAAGTGAAAACATAAAATGACATACGGAAAACCAACCAAACACATTTGGATTGTGTTGATACTTTAGGAAAATGATCCATGGGTCATTTGAGAAGTGTACGAGTCAAACCCATCTAAATCCAAGGTGCGGTGTGGCCGGTACCACTCTAACTGTGTCTCTTTTGTTTAAAATGGACAGAATTATAAGTGAAAAGAACAACTGGCATACAGAAAACCGACTAAACGCATTTGGATTATGTTGATAATTTATAACAATGATCCATGGGTCATATGTGATGTGTACAAGACAAAATGGGCTCAATATAAGTGACGGTATTTCCGGGATCACTCTAAGTGTCTCTCTTTTGTTTAAAATGGACAACATTTTAAGTACATGCAAAAAAATGACCAAACGCATTCGGTTTCCATTGAAACTTTAGGATAACTATCCATGGGTAATATGTGACGTGTATGAGTCAATCTCGCCTCAATAAAAGGTGAAGTGTGGCCGAAACCACTCAAAGTGTCTCTCTTTTGTTTAAAATGGACTTCATTTTAAGTGAAAACAACAAATAGCATATGGAAAATTGACCAAACAGATTATGATTGTGTCGATACTTTAGTACAATGATCCATGGGTCATATGCGACGTGTACGAGTCAACCCTGCCTCAATCCGAGGTGCGGTGTGGCCAGCACCATTCATAGTGTCTCTTTTTTGTTTAAAATGGACATCATTTTAAGTGAAAACAACAACCAACATATGAAAAACTGACCAAACGCATTTAAAATGTGTTTATGCTTTAGGAAAATGATCTATGGGTCATATATGATGTGTACGAGTCAACCCCACCTCAATCCGATGTGCGGTGTGGCCGGCACCACTCTAAGTGTCTCTCTTTTGTTTCAAAAGGATATCATTTTAAGGGAAAACATCAACTGGCATATGGAAAATTGACCAAACACATTAGAATTGTGTTGATACTTTAGGACAATGATCCATGGGTCATTTGAGACGTGTACAAGTCAACCCTGTCTAAATTTGAGGTGCGGTGTGGCTGGTACCACTCTAACTGTGTCTCTTTTGTTTAAAATGGATGAATTATAAGTGAAAAGAACAACTGACATATGGAAAACTGACCAAACGCTTTCAGATTTTGTTGATAATTTATCAAAATTATCCATGGGTCATATGCGATGCGTAAGAGCCAACCCGGGCTCAATACGAGTCGCAGTGTGGACGGGATCACTCTGAGTGTCTCTCTTTTATTTAAAATGGACAACATTTTAAGTACATATGGAAAACAAACCAAACGCATTTAGTTTCCATTGAAACATTAGGAGAATGATCCATGGGTCATATGTGATGTGTACGAGTCAAAATACCCTCAATCTGAGACGTGGTGTGGCTGAAACCACTCAAAGTGTCTCTGTTTGGTTTAAAATGGACTTCATTTTAAGTGAAAACAACAACTAGCATACGGGAAACCGACCAAATGGATTTTTGATTGTGTCGATACTTTAGCACAATGATCCATGGTTCATATGAGACAAGTACGATTCAACCCCGCCTCAATCCGAGGCACGGTGTGGCTGGCACCATTCATAGTGTCTCTCTTTTGTTTAAAATGAACATCATTTTAAGTGAAAACAACAACTGACATACAAAAAACTGACCAAATGCATTCAAAATGTGTTAATGATTTAGGAAAATGATCCATGGGTCATATGTGATGTCTAAGAGTCAACCCTACCTCAATCCGAGGTGCGGTGTGGCCATCACCACTCTAAGTGTCTCTCTTTTGTTTCAAAAGGATATCATTTTAACTAAAAACATAAACTGGCATACAGAAAACCAACCAAACACATTTGGATTGTGTTCATACTTTATGAAAATGATCCATGGGTCATTTGAGATGTTTAAGAGTCAACCTCATCTAAATCGGAGGTGTGGTGTGGCCGGTACCACTCTAACTGTGTCTCTTTTGTTTAAAATGGATAGGATTATAAGTGTAAAGAACAACTGACATACAGAAAACTGACCAAACACATTTTAATTCTATTGATAATTTATCACAACGATCCATGGGTCATATGTGACGTGTATGAGCTAAACCGAGCTCAATCCGAGTCACGGTGTGGCCGGGATCACTCTAAGTGTATCTATTTTGTTTAAAATGGAAAACATTTTAAATACATATGGAAAGCCGACCAAACACATTCGGTTTCCATTGAAACTTTAGGAGAATGATCCATGGGTCATATGTGATGTGTATGAGTCATTCTCGCCTCAATCTGATGTGTGGTGTGGCCGACACCACTCAAAGTGTCTCTCATTTGTTTAAAATGAACTTCATTTTAAGTGAAAACAACAACTAGCATACGGAAAACTGACCAAACAGATTCTTATTGTGTTGATACTTTAGAAAAATGATCCATGGGTCATATGATACATGTATGAGTCAACACCGCCTCAATCTGAGGCATGGTGTGGCCGTCAACATTCATAGTGTCTCTCTTTTGTTTAAAATGGACATCATTTTAAGTGAAAACAAAAACCGACATACGAAAACTGACCAAAAGCAATCGAAATGTGTTGATGCTTTAGGACAATGATCCATGGGTCATATGTGATGTGTATGAGTCAACCCCACCTCAATCTGAGGTGTGGTGTGGCCGGCACCACTCTAAGTGTCTCTCTTTTGTTTCAAAAGGATATCATTTTAAGTGAAAACATCAACTGGCATACGGAAAACCGACCAAACGCATTCAGATTGTGTTGATACTTTAGGAAAATGATCCATGGGACATTTAAGACATGTACGAGTCAACCCCGTCTAAATCCGAGGAGCGGTGTGTCCAGTACCACTCTAACTGTGTCTCTTTTGTTTAAAATGGACATGATTATAAGTGAAAAGAACAAATGGCATACGGAAAACCAACCAAACGCATTCAAATTCTATTTATAATTTATCACAACGATACATGGGTCATATGTTATGTGTACGAGCCAACTAGAGCTCAATTAGAGTCGCGGTGTGGCTGAGATCACTCTAAGTGTCACTCTTTTGTTTAAAATGGACAACATTTTAAGTACATATGGAAAACTGACCAAACGCATTCGGTTTCGGTTGAAACTTTAGGAGAATGATCCATGGGTAATATGTGACATGTACGAGTCAACCTTTCCTTAATCCAAGGTACAGTGTGGCCGACACCACTCAAAGTGTCTCTCTTTTGTTTAAAATGGACTTCATTTTAAGTAAAAAACAACAGTTAGCATTCGGAAAACCAACCAAACAGATTCTGATTATGTCGATACTTTAGCAAAATGATCCATGGGTCATTTTAGACATGTAAGAGTCAACCCTGCCTCAATAAGAGGCATGGTGTGGTTAGCACCATTCATAGTGTCTCTCTTTTGTTTAAAATGGACATCATTTTAAGTGAAAACAACAACCGACATACAAAAAACTGACCAAACACATTTTAAATGTGTTGATACTTTAGGAAAACTATCCATGGGTCATATGTGACGTGTAAGAGTCAATCCCGACTCAATATGAGGCGCGGTATGGCTGGAACCACTCTAAGTGTCTCTCTTTTGTTTAAAATGGGATACATTTTAAGTATATATGGAAAACTGACCAAATGGATTCTGATTGTGTTGATACTTTAGAACAACAATCCATGGGTCATATGTGATGTGGTCAAATAAACCCCACCTCAATCTGAGACGCGGTGTGGCTGACACCACTCAAAGTGTCTGTCTTTTGTTTCAAAAGGACATCATTTTAAGTGAAAACATCAACTGACATACAAAAAACCAACCAAACGCATTCAGATTTTGTTGATACTTTAGAAAAAAGATCCATGGGTCATTTGAGATGTGTATGAGTCAACCCCATCTAAATCCGAGATGTGGTGTGGCTGGTACCACTCTAACTGTGTCTCTTTTGTTTAAAATGGACAGGATTATAAGTGAAAAGAACAACTGACATACAAAAAACTGACCAAACGCATTCGGAATCTATTGAAACTTTAGGAAAACGATCCATGGGGCATATGTTACGTGTATGAGTCAACCATACCTCAATACAAGTTGCAGTGTGGCCAGGACCACCCAAAGTGTCTCTCTTATGTTTAAAATGGACAACATTTTAAGTACATATGGAAAACTGGCCAAATGGATTCTGATTGTGTTGATATTTTAGCACAAAGATCCATGGATCATTTGTGATGTGTACGAGTCAACCCTGCCTCAATTTGAGGCATGGTGTGGCTGGCACCATTCAAAGTGTCTCTCTTTTATTTAGTGAAAATAACAACTGACATACGGAAAACCAACCAAATGCTTTCGGAATATGTTGATACTTTAGGACAACGATCCATGGGTCATTCGTGACGTGTATGAGTAACCTCACCTCAATCCAAGGCACGGTGTGGCCAGTATCACTCCAGGTGTATGTATATTGTTTAAAATGGACATCATTTCTAGTAAAAACATATGGTATACGAAAAACCAATCAAATTATGAATTGAATTCTGGATTCCACATATAATTGTCATCTAAATTTTAAATTGAATTCTAAATGAATTATGTATGTTTATAATTATGTTATGAATTATGATTTAATTCTGGATGTGTATAGTTCCTGGATGCATTATATGTTAAATGTGTATGAATTTGTTCTCTATATGTATGAGTTAGTTGATTATTCTAGGTACAATAATTGTATATGTATGTGTTAGTTTATTGTAGGTAAAATAATTGTAAATGATTGAAAATGAGAGGGAATGGATTGGATGCTGTGAAAATTACACAAAAATGAGAGGGTAGCTATTGTGAAAATTGCAGGATGCTGTGCAATTTGAACAGCATAGGCTATGCCAATGATTTGAAATTGTTGGCATATCCTCTCTGAGTATTTTTTTAGCAATGGTTCTATGAACCATTGGTAAAAATAATTTCCCAATAGTTTAGAAACCATGGGGAAAGAAGCCTTCAACTTGGTTTTCCTAACAGTTCCAGCCAAACTGTTGGGAAAAACTATCCCAACGGTTTGGAACAACTGTTGGGATAGGTTAATTTTTTCTAACCTATCCCAACGGTTCATTGTAAACCGTTGGGAAAATATTTCCCAATAGCTTAATTCCCTACGGCTTGGAGAACCATTGGTATAATATATACCAACATTTTTGTAGCCTCTCCCAATGGTTCAGAACCATTGGGAAATCTTGCATTTCCAGTAGTGGATGTATTGATGAAAACCAGGATGACAGAAGTTCGCAACAAGGTAAGATATGTCGGGTGCGTCACCAGTAATATTGCATTAATGAATAATGTGAGAAAGTATTTATCTCTTATATTATTTAACAGAAGTTAATATCTCAGGTAATTTGATAGAAATAATATAGCCTAAATAAATCCTTATCCATGGTGATCAATAGGCAAGTTTTATTTATGGAAATTCAAATAAAGTGATAATCAAGAATATAGGTTGATGGCACTGGCATGCAACCTACTCGATTTGAGATATTTTGATAAAGGGATTATATTATATGGTAAGAATTCATATGAGGTGACATGTCATTATAGAATTAACTTCTTTTTATATGGGTTCCTTGGTGTGTTTCTAGATGCTAACCTTGGACATTAGGCTGCTTCGCTTAATTCCACTAAGAAAGAGGCCTAGAGGGTCACACACTAAGTGTATCTAGAATCTCAGTTAAATAATATATTATTATTATTATTTATTTAACAGGTTGAATAAATATTATTCACGTACATGGCTTAATTATTATTCATGAATGCTTGATCACATATAAATATTTATTTTCTAAATAAATAAATATAATATTTATTTATTTACTGAAAAATAATGAAATTATACTTATTTAATAAATAAATATACATTATTTAATGTTCAATAAATATTATGGAGGAATAGAGGAACGAGTTTAATGGTCTGGTGAGAAATTATAATATTGAATATTATTCAATTAAATATTATTTAATTATAATTTGAAAGTTAAGAGCATGTCAATAAATAATAATATTACTATTATTGTTTGACATGAGATTTTTCTAGGATTAAATAATAATAAGGGAACATGTGTAATTATTTTATTTTAACCCTAGCAATATAAATACCCAAATATATTATTTTCTCATTAACCATTTCAGTTGTGCACAATTATTCAAGGAGAATCCTATAAATCCTAGAGAGATCCCTTCTCTAATAATGATCACAAGAACGATGAGAAATCCACCTCCACCAGATCAAGGAGAATGCTTGGGAAGCGATTATCAAGGTGATCAAAGCGAATGATGCAAGTATAAGGATCATCCATGCTATCACCCATAGACTCCTTCAATAACATATGGAGATTCCTGGAATACGTGTGGATCACTACTAGAGGAAATCTACACTTTGTTTGTACAACGCAATGATGGTTCACTTAATATTTATTACTGGAAACATTAACGGTGAAAGAATTACATAGAAGTAATTATTTATCCAATTAAATTAATTATAAACAATATATGTTAATCCCTCTCTATTGGTTTTTGTGCAATTATTATTGGTCTATTTCTTTGACTCAATTCTGTGGATCATAGCGTTCATAGTCGTATAGATCTCATATTGATCATTGATTATGGAAAACAAATTAAAGTTGGGAATCACCCATTGTATACTTCTACTATGCCCAAAACCTACAAGTGGTATCAGAGGGGGAACATAATTGTTTACAATTATTTAAGATCATTGTTGATTTAAAAATTTATAATTTTGTTTTTCAATTCAAGATTAAGCATTATTTTAATATGAATTGTGATATCTATTTCTTACTCATTCATTTTTCTTAGATCTAATCTAGATGTTTAATTTTTTATTAAAATAAAATTGAGGAACTCATTTGGAGGTGACAAGGATTCTTCCTGAATAAAACAACAGTACACGTCGTGTAACCTAATTTACTTGCTGTGTAGTTGGGTTCAATGCACTGGGAGTTAATTCGGTAATTAATCAAACCATGTGAATTAATGACATGCGGTGTAGTTAATTCTTATATCGTGTATTGAACGAGGAAGACTAGTGCATGGTTAGTCGGACTAAATGCCATGTGGCCCATTGGACATGGCGTGTTTTCCCTTTGTGTCTAATACATGCCATGTATTCAATACATGACCAACCTGACGGGTGACCGTGTAACACAGAGTCAACATGACATGTAACCCATTGGACACACCGTGTACTAAAAAATTTCCAAGGCATAGACTACATGCCAAGTCCCTAGGCGTGTGTCTCAGATAGATGGTGAGAGGTGTACACACCATGTATATCGAATCTACATGCCGTGTACTTCTACCAAGTTATGAAAATTTAAAATTTATTTATTTTACTATGAAAACATTGAGACATATACTTTCATGTGTTTGTAATGATAGGATATACCATGAGATAGGTTTTAATATACATAAATATATAAATGTTTAATTAAATTTGTGTAATGTTCAAGATCTTTATATAATTTATGATTTTTATTACAAGTTTTTACTCTATGTACATTGAAGTATAACACATGACCAAAAAGTCATGTAATTCATGTAATCATCAGTGAAGTACATGTCATTAAAGTATGTGATAAGTTGTTTATGCCATATGTCATAAGAGTAAAACAATATACGATTATAATACATGTTGGGTAGATTTGGACAGGTATTCACTATGTTTCTTCTAAGGTAAATTTATGTACAAGGTTAATTTTAAATCAATTTATTTAATTTTTTTAAAATTATAATGGATGACAATCTCAAGGAAATTTAGATAAGAATTAAGATAAAATGATTGATTAATTAAAGATAATAATTAATTGATTCGAGTGAGATTTATATTAAATAAGAAAGATTAAAGAATTGAATTCTAGTTTTATTAGATGTGTAATACATTTCATGCATGTGAATGATCATGAGATAGAACAAACCTTTGTATGTGATTGGTTTCATTTAATTTATTATTAAATTAAATTGTTAGCCTTCTTTCCTTATCTCCTCATTATTATGCAAGGCCTTCATGCTCGTGGTTTCTTTTATGTAAAACCCCTTTTACCCCTCACATGCATTTTAGTAAAATCAAATATAATGGATGGATCTCCCAAGATAGTGGAGGAAGTTCAAGTTAAGAGTTGAGGCAAAATCAATCCAAGAAAGATACAAAGATGGATAGATGGAAATATGTAAACCCAAACCTCAGATTGGTTCAAGGTGTTTCTCCCCTCAGTCTATGGTTAGTTTATCAACTACTAGATAAAATAACTATTAGAACAAGATCATGATCATATCCTTTATTTTATTTCTATCAGTTTCATGGTTATTCATTATGGATGTTTTGTCTTGATCACATAATTAATGAATTAACAATAATGTAAGATGGAACTATAATAAACTATCTTATACATAAATATTATCTAATGACATGGTTAATCACTTAAGTAATCCCACTTAATATTAACAAGCATGTGATAAAGATAATAATTTGAAATTTATGCATAAAGGATAAAATCCCTCAATAAAATTTTAAGTCGGTATAGCCTTCTATTACTTCGGTTAGAATCAAACCATAGTTTAAAGTGTTTGACCAACCAAATTTGGGGTTCTTTCAATTATGAGGGAATTCTAACATGAGGTTTGGGTTGAAATGACTTGGTTCACATCAAGGGTTGACTTCCAAAGAATTAATTAGTGTAACTGGGAGAAAAAAGTTAAGGAAATCCAAATTAAGGTTTTTTGGATCGGGGAGTCCACCCAATGGATCATGAAACTATGAGTTAATGCAGTTGGAATTTTGAATGACTACCTAAAACCATTCAATTTTCTTGACCAACCAAAGTTGGGGTAATGAGAAGGGGAATATGGATCCTTACCACTTGAATGTCTAAAAAATAGGATATTCTAAAGCCAATGGTGAGGGATACTGGGTTTCAATAAAATAGTTCAAGGCTAATAAATATAATATTTATTTATTTGTCGAAATTTATTAGATAAAGTACTAAATCTATGCTTATCTTATTTTTAGAAACAACATTAAAAATGAAATCAAACATATCATTTCAATCCATACTTGAGAAGGAAAACTTTCTCATCATCACTAATTTCCAGGAGTTTCAAAGGCGCCTACGGGTCATCCTTCTCCCTAAAAGAAAATTGTATGTGCTAAAAGAACCTTTAATAGTTGCGACTGGAAAGGAGTCAAGTGATGAAGAACTATATCTCTATGAGAAACATCTTAATAATTCTACATATGTTCAGTGATTCATGCTATAATCCATGTCCAATGAAATTTTAAAGCAACATGTGGAAATGGATGCATATAGTATGATGTATCACCTTAGGGATCTCTATTAAGAGAAGGAGAGATAAGAGAGGTATGAGATATCCAAAGCTTTATTTACCACTAATATTAGAGAGTCTATGCTATTTGGACCTCATGTAGTCAATATTATTGGATACATTGAACGCCTGGACATATTAAAGATTAAATTCCTAGATGAGTTGCATACAGATCTCTTACTTTCATCACTACCCAAGACATTCTCTAGTTTTATTGTGAATTATAATATGAGAAATAATGAGAAGAGTCTATCTGAACTTCTAAACTTGATTCACCAAGTGGATAAGGACATGGGGTGTTAAAAACCCACAGTCCTTATAGTGAATAAAAAGAGAAAGAACAAGGTAAAGGGGCCCAATACCTATAAATAGTCTAAAGCTCCCAATCACCATCCTTCCAAGAAGGGTAAGATCTAGATGTAGGGAAAGTAAAAGGAGGTAATATGTTTTTCTAATGGAAATATAGGACACTGGAAGAGGAATTGCACATAAAAGAAAGGGGAAGATAAAGGCGTGTTCTTTACCGAGTGAAATATTTCCATTTATACACATTAGGTATTAGATACAGCTTGTGGTTCTCACATATATATCCAAATTTAGGAACCAAGTAGATTTCAAAAAACTGCCTAAGGAGAGGTGGATCTGTGAGCTACCAATAGTGCGAGGATAGTTTCTCTTTCCATTGGTGACTTCCACCTTTCATTTCCAAAAAGGATGATTTTGGTTTGATGTGATTGTTATTATGTACCTAATATTACAAAAAACTTAATTTCTTTATGATGTTTAGATAAAAATGGATTTATTTTCAAGTTTGAAAATAAAAGTTGTTTCTTTTATAAGGAAAATGTATGTTATGGTGTGATATATTTAAATAACATTCTGTTTGTATTAAATTAGAAAGACAAAGTGTTGGGAATAGATAACGAATAAAGTTCACATGAATCATATAACACTCATCTTTGGCATCACTATATTGATCATGTAAATGAGAAGAATTTGAAAAAGATCTGTCAAGATGGTTATTTAGACTCATCAGAGCTAAAACCACTTGATATATTTCATGATTATTTATAAGGAAAAATTACCAAACCTACATTTGGTGGATTGGGTGAAAAGGACACATAACTTCTAAGATTGGTATACACTAATGTGTGTAGAACATTTCTGGTATAATCTAGAGGTGGATATTCTTACTTCATAACTTTTACTGATGATTTGAGTATATATGGCTATACCTTCTTAATGAGGTATCAGTCCGAGTCCTTCAATAAATTCAAGGAATTCAAGAATTAGGTAGATAATAACTTGTTAAAAAGATAAAGAAGCTTCAATCCAATTGAGGTGGATAATATCTTAACCAAGATTTTATCGACATTCTATAGGATTTCAGGATTCTATATCAACTCACACCACCTTATACACCATAGTGAGAGGAAGAACCATACCTCATTATACATGGTAAGGTCGATGATGAGTCATTCAGATCTTCCATTATCCTTTTGGAGATATACATTACAAACTAAGGTATACACATTAAACTGAGTACCAACTAAAGCGGAAAATGGAATTCCCTTTCGATCTTTGGAGTGGAAAGAAACCCATTTTATCGCATACACATGTATGGGGTTGTAAGGCATTTGTTAAGGCCTTCTCAAGAAATAAACTAGCACCCTGTGGCATGAGGTGTATCTTTATAGGGTATCCCAAGGAAAAAAAAGGATACTACCTATACAACCCCTCAGAAAACAAAGTGACTATCGCCATACAAGTTGCCTTTCTTAAAGGGACCACATCCTCAAGAAATATAGTGGGAGAAAGATTGATTTTGATGTAGTTGATGCTCAAGATACATAGGAATTGGTACATGAACATATTTTATAGGTCCCCATAGAAGAAGTAGTTCCTGAAACACAAGTACTACATAGGATCATAAGAGAGGTAAGAGAACCAGAGAGACATGGTTTTCTTGTCACTGAGGGTGGTGACTCATTATTGGTTGACAATGATAAACCTATCTTCTACAAGGAGGAAGTAGAGAGCTCATAAGTTTCAAAGTAGATAGAATATATGAATTATAAAATGAATTCCATGTATCAGAACCATGTTTGGTGACTGGACGATGTGCCAGTTGATGTAAAACCTATTGGATGCAAATGGGTATTAATGAGAAAACTAGACATGGAAGGTAAATTAAGTACATATAAAGCAAGGATAGTGGATAAAATGTTTAAACAATGTCAAGGAATTGACTATAATAAAACCTTTTCACCAATTTCCATTTTTAAATCCATCAGCATAATACTTACTATAACAGCTTACCATGACTATGAGATTTGGAAGATGGATGTCAAAACTACATTCCTTAGTGAGAGACTTCAGGAAGATGTATATATGACACAACCAGAAGGGTTTGTGACACTAGGTGATGCCAAAAGGATTTTAAAGTTGTATATATCCATATATGGATTAAAGAAAACACCCATGTCATAGAATATTTTATTCAATGAATCCATAAAATAATTTGGTTTCATTAAGAATGAATTTGAGCCATGTGTTTACAAAAGGTTTAATGGGAATGTTTTTGTTATCCTGGTAGCGTATATTAATGACATATTACTTATTGGAAATGACATACCATTCTTAAATTCAGTTAATTAATGGTTGAACAAGTGATTCTCCATGAAGGAATTAGGAAAATCATCCTATATTATAGGGATCAAGATCATTTGTGATATATCCAAGAGGATAATTGGACTAAGTCAAAGTACATATATTTACCAGATACTGAAGAGATTTATTATGGAACAATCCAAGAGGGTATTGGTTCTAGTGTCACATGGTTTACATATTTATTAGAAAATGTGTCCACAGACACAATATGAGAAAGATAGAATAAGTAAGATCTCACATGCTTCAGTGATAGGATAAATCATGTATGCTATTTTATGCACTACACTAGATGTTTCTATGTACTGAGCATGGTAGGAAGGTATCAATATGATCCAGGAGAACAACATTGGAATGTGGTTAATTCTATCCTTAATTATCTAAGAATAACTAAGGATATGTTCCTGGAGTATGGAGGAGACGATTAACTAGTCATTAATGGTTATAATGATGTTAGTTTTTAGACAAATCATAATGATTTGAAGCTAAAATTAGGATATGTTTTCTGTCTCAACAAAGGAGATATGAGCTAGAAGAGTTCAAAGTATCTAGTTATCACTGATTCTACAGTGGAGTCTGAGTATATAGGGAATTATAATGTGTCCAAGGAATCCATTTGG
This sequence comes from Viscum album, assembly GCA_963277665.1. Taxonomy (NCBI): domain Eukaryota; kingdom Viridiplantae; phylum Streptophyta; class Magnoliopsida; order Santalales; family Viscaceae; genus Viscum; species Viscum album. The sequence continues at coordinate 1,938,946,415 of OY728123.1, read as the reverse complement.
ATTAGGAACCTTTCCCAAAATCTTGATGTGGTACCTAGCATTAAAGACCCTATCACATTGTATTACGATAATATTACAACTGTGGCTCTTGAAAATGAGACAAGTTCAGACCAACAGATGAAGAATATAATATGAAAATATCACCACTTGAGGGATTTCTATCATAGGGGTCAAGTTGTAGTGAGCATAGTACCCATAGAATAGAATGTGGTATACCCCTTGACCAAAGGCCTATCTCAGCAGAAGCATGAATATCATGTGAGAGCTAGCAGACTGAAGGTAGTTAGTAGTTGGCTCTAGTGCAAGTGGGAGTCTTTTGGAGTTGGTACCCTAGAACCAAATTGTTTGAACTTTATGATAAACATGTATTCATTGTTTTAATATTTATAAACTAATTATCACATAATGATTGTTATTATATGTGACATAGTATGTGATAATGTCCTAAGAGTAGCTGTCACACTAAAAGGTCATAGCAGTTCCCCGCTATGATGAGAACCCAGAAGTGTTATGACACTATTCTTGAATATATATTCTATAGATGAAGGATATAATTTGAGGGACACAAATGATATAGTCTATCAGGGGTGGAGGCTCATAGGACTTTGAGACACCTTCTCATGGTGTATACCCATGGTAATATCCAGTAGGATATTATAACAACGAGACCTACCATTAGGAAATCCAAATTTATACGTGTTATTGGATGTTCCTATCTATGGACATGTGTATTGGTCCTTAGAATTTAAGATTATTATTAATGAGTATTATGAGTCGCACACATAGATGTATTGATAAAAATCATAATGATAGATGTTCGTGGAGAGGTAGGATACATTGAGTGCGTCATGAGTAATATTTCATTAATGAATAATGTGAGAAATGATTTATCCCTTCTATTATTTAACAAAAGTTAATATCTCAAGCCCTTTGATGGAAATGATATAGCCTAAATAAATCCTTGGCCATGATGATCAATAGGTATGTTATATTTTTAAAAAGTAAAATAAATAGATAATTGAGCACATAGGTTGATGACACAAGTATGCAACCCACTTTATTTGAGATATTTTGATAAAGGGATTATATTACACAGTAAGCATTCTTATGAGGTGACATGTCATTATGGTATTAACTTCTTTCTCCATGGGTTCCTTGGAATGTTTCTAGACTCTAACCTTGGATTTTAGGCTACTTCACCTAATGCCACAGAGAAAGAGCCCTAGAGGGTCGCACACTAAGTGTATCCAGAATCTCAGTTAAATAATATATTATTATTATTTATTTAATAGATTGAATAAATATTATTTTAGTGTGTGGTTTAAAAATTATTCATGTATTATTGATTAAATATAAATATTTATTTTCTTTTTAGTTAATATAATACCTATTTATTTATTAGTGAATAATGCAATTATATTTATTTAATAAATAAATAGAGATTATTCAAGGCCCGATAAATATTGTAGAGGAATGGCAGATAGAGTGTAATAGTCTGGTGAGAAATGGTAATATTGAATATTATTTAATTAAATGATATTTAATTATAATTCACAATTTAAGCACTTGTCAGGAAATAATAATATTACTATTATTATTTGACATGGGTTTTTTCTAGGATAAAAAAATAATAAGGGAACTTTTACAATTATTTTATTTTAACCCTATAAGTATAAATACCAAAATATATTATTTTCTCATTATCTAATTCAGTTGTGCAGAACTACTCAAGGAAAAATCCTCTCAAGCCAAGAGAGCTCCCTTATCCAAGAATGATACCAATAACAACGACCAATCCTCCTCCACCAGATAAAGGAGAATGCTTTGGAAGTGATTCTCAGGGCGATCAAGGTGGACGATGCAAACATAAGGATCTTCCATGCTAGCTTTCAGAGACTCCTTCGATGACATCTAGAGATTCCTGGAACACGTGTAGATCACCGCTAGAGGAAATCTACACTTTTTTTTCTACAATGTAATGATGATTCACCAAAAATCATTTACTAGACACATAAATGAAGAAATAATTCTTTAGAGGTAATTATTTTTCCAATTAAATTAATTATAAACAATATGTGTTGATCCCTCTCTCTCGGTTCCAGCTCAATTATTCTTGGTCTATTTCTTTGACTCAATTCCATGGATCACGAAATTCATCATCTTATATATTTTGAATTGAACATTGATTATGGAAAAAATTAAAGTCGAGCATCGCCCATCACATTCTTCCACTATGACCAAAACCTACCATTGAGGTGTGTGGTTTATAGTGCATTAATTCGAAGGTGATTGTGATAATCAGTTTCATGCAATGTTTGTAGAATCTACCTTCTTATTGAGCCTCATTCATCTCTCTTAAGAAGGAGCTAGCACCACTTTAGGAGATTTTGGTGTTCTATGATAGAGATCTGGATCCAACGACTAGTGTATTCCCTCAGAGGAAAGAATCCTTTGTTTTCTGCTTTGGTAATCATCATCAAATATTCTCTATCAATCATGAACAAGTAAAAATTTATTGGACACATGACATAAGTACTCTATTAGGCTCTATTTTATTATATTTTTAGCACTTTGATTTATTGAAGATAAATCAATATATTTTTGGGGTATGCTTCCACTACTAAGGATCATACGATAATATAATGAATCCCATCAGTGGTACAATGGAAAGTTTCTTAAAGGAATAAACACATTTAATCTACTATTTTGAGAATATTTATAAAATTATATAGAAAAAATACCCTTATTTTGACTCCCACCCAACTCACATAAAGGCAACCATGACTTACCATTTGTATATGGATCTATATAAGGGTTATAACTTTCTACCTTTGCACAAATGAGTTTATGTAAAGTTAATATCAATTTACATTTATCAAGAAGGGTCTATGTAAGGGTAATAATGATTTACCTTTACACAAATGGTTCTATATAGAGGAAAATATAGAATATTTAAAGGTAATTCTAATGTAACTTTACATAAGGGATTTTATATAAAGGTAACATCAATATATATTTAGGTAATGGACCCACATAAAGGAAACCTATATGTTACCTTTATACAGGGAGAAACTCCTACTTTACCTTTACATAGGTGTCCTGCATAAAGGTAAATACTTTTAACATCATGCTTGATACCTTTCCTAGGTAAGGGTAAAGTGAAAAACTTTTAAAGAAAATTATATTTTGATAAGTTTTTAATGGTTTAAAATATTTTTATAAATCATAATAAAATTTATTTTTGGATTATTTTATTTTATAAATAATTTATAAATGAATTAATTATAAATATTTTATAATTAATTTTATAAGGGTTTATAAAAAATTTATTAATTTTTTCCAAATATTAATTGTTAATGTTTAAAATACATTTTACCAAATAAAAAGGAATATTTTTAACATTTAAATAAATTGTTTATTTAAAAATCATAAAGTTGATTTATAAATATATTATAAGTCATATAAATAAGGATAAAATATAAGTGTTTATATTTATAATTATTTATTGTTCATAATCAATTAATTTGAAACTTTTCAAATTAAAAGGAAGGTCTTATTTAAAGATATTATTTAGACCACATAATTTTTTTTATGATTAATGAGATTAAATATTTAAATAAAATAAAGTATATCATATATATATCATATAAAAGGTTTACATGATATAAATTAAATTATAAAAGTATAATTCATAAAAAATCATATATTCAAATTTAAATGCAATATAATGTATAATATGAAAGGGTTCATATTGAAAATGAATATAAAGTGTTTATATTCATGATTATGGAGTTTCTATAAGATTAACTAAATTATAAAGTGTTTAATAATTAGAATTAATTTATAAATTATTTATAAATAGTTATCTCATGTTTAAATATTTGAAATGTTCATTTATTTAGAAGTTATTCCTTTATTTATTCATGAATATAAATAGTTTACAGAATGTAAATAATGTGTATTCTTTATTTATGTGATAAATTATTTTTAGGAGATATAGCCTTGTATTTCATTATAGGCAATACTTTAAAAAAGTTAGTTTTCATCTATCTTGACCTTGTTTGTAATTGAAGTTATTAAATTGAATTTAGTTATTGGGAATAGTTTAGGTATATTAGGTGTTATAATTATTAGTAATTGAATTTTATCTTGAGTAAAGTCTCTGGAGGGAGAGGGACTCAGGGTCATTATACCTATTGTCCTCGAGCTTTATAAATTTTCTATACGCATACTCATGTAGATATTATCAATATCATATATTTATAAATTTTAAATGAAAATTTCATTTAACTTATTCATATAATTCATTTTGATATTTATGGATGTGTTTGGCATCTATTTTTGGGTGAGTAGCATAATTATAGGTTCTGAAAATGGTTAACATTAATGTGGTGTGAATATATTAATTTTGTGGATAGAATAAGGTTTCCAAAACTAAATTGTTAGAGGTATTCATACATAAAGGAATAAAACTTGAGAAGATAAATATTCTATAAGATGAAATAGTTATAAATTTAATATACATATGATGTGTATTAAATAGGTGATACTTTAAGAAAAAATACCTGAAATACTAAGTGTGATATTCCTACCAAAGAAGCACTTGTCAACGCCATAATCATCCAACTGGATTGTTCATTACATTTATATTTTTCCATGGATTATCTTTTTTAAAGAATGAATGTGACAAGTGATACTGGAACATGCTTGGGTAGGTCATTCCATTGATAGGTTCCCCTAGATTAACCTTTGTTTGCCTCTTCTGGGTGTTTTATTTGGGATAAAATAGATGAGATACCCTAATATTATTAGGTTACTAGAGGAATATAGTTGAGCATTATCCATATGATGAATACAAACAAATTTCTATCTACTCAATTATCCAAGAGTCACAACTATTGTGAAATGGATGATTCCTTACTTAAATAACTAAGTAGTGAGAGAAATTCCATATAAGACTCATTTCCTAGAGAAATATGGATCTTGTCTCACTAAAAGTTAATGATGTACAAGGTTATCAATTTCAGTGATATAAATTTCATAAAAATACATTATTAAAATAAATAAAACACTATACACATATAAATTTTATTTTATAGATAATATCATCATCAACCAGCTTAAGTCTGAGATCTATCCTTGCTAAAGAAAATTTGAATGGAAGAAACTTTCTTGTAGTGTAGAAACTTAATAACCATTCTCAAGAAAGAGAAAAATTCTATGTGTTAGAAGATCCACTTGAAAATAAACCAACTAGGGAAAAAATTCCCTCAAAATAGTTAGATGACTATAAAAAGATTATAAAGGACCCACTGGATGTTTTGACACTAATTCTAGTTACCATGGACTCTAAGTTAAAAAAATATTCTATCAGTGCTTACAACATGATAGAAAACCTAAAGAGTATTTATTAAGAATAATCATTACACAAAAGTTATAAAGTATCAAATAATATTATTCAAAAAAAAATGGTAGAATGAACTTCAATTTCTACTCATGTTATCAATAGGATTGGGTATTTAAATGATTAAAAAAGGCTAGGTTAACCTCTGAAACATGACCTTGTGTGAAATTTTATTTTGAAATAACTACTAGAAAGGTTTAAATAATTCATTATTAACTATAATATGAATAAATTATATAAAAACTTACCCAATATCCTTGATATGTTAAGGATAACATAGTAGGACATGGGTGTTCTAGGCTTTAATACCATGTTGATGCTATATAATCATATGGAAAAAGGTTTTGGTAAGAAAATAGGTCTCGATGGGTTAACACCACCAGTAAAGTTGGAAAATAAGTAGAGATAATTCTATCATCATGGCCGGATTGTTCAATGGATAATGAATTGTCTTGAATAATGGTAATCTTATAAAATACCATTTTGTGATTATAATCTATCTATGAATTTTATATAATTCAATTGTTATAATTATGAAGGAAATTTGATACTGAATGTTTTTTTCTATAAATGTTTTAAATATATTGGATTTTAGAATCAGAAGTGAGGAATTAAATAATAGAGCTCGAAGTTTGAAGCAAGTGATTGTTTCATTAATGAATTGTGTAAATTAAATCCGAAAGGAATGTTTTATTTTATGTGTGTTTTATTATCTTATTTTTAATTTGAAAACAATATATTATTATAATAAATGAGATTATGGTGTTGATTTCCATTTGATTCCTTTAGATTCTATAATATGTTTATAAAATAGATATGGATAAGTGGTGTTTTAATTATAGATATAATGTTTATCTAGTCATTTAAAATACAAGGGAAGATGTTCCCATCCATCATCAATGAGATATTATAAAGGATAATCTTATATTCAAGTAATATTATGTAAACACATAGAATAACATATGTGATATGGATACAATATTTTATTTATTAAATATTCCTAATAAAGGGAGATAAGAGTTATTTATTAACCTAAAGAAGTTTGCGTTCAATCTTAATAATATATTATAAATATAATATAGTGTCCAAGAGGCTTATGGGAGTGTGTTTGAACTTAGTGAAGTTCCAAGTTAATAAATAAAGTATTATACCAATAAAATTACAAAGTGAATTACACTTTATATCGTAAAAGATTTTTGGGGAATTAAGGAAAAAAGAAATGTAAATAGTTATATATAATTTACCATAAAAAGTGGATATAACTTTTAGGATGTATTGGTAAATTAATAATTTAAATAGTTACATTATTAATTAATAGATTTAAAGGGAAAAAAGTTAGATCTAAATGATTAAAATAATGATGATGATGTATTTATAAAAAGTTCTAATTAGAAAACAGAAGTTGACATCATAACCTTTGATATTGTGAAGTTAAGAAGTTTGAATATATGTTCAAGTTTTTGAACCTTTAGATTATGATTCTTAAGTCTCACCATTATTCAAACTAGATTACTTTATAGAAAAAAGTCATTAAAAGGATTTAGTGGGACTATTTTATTAGATGGTCACATATATATATGAAATACATAGAGATGTAATAAATGTAAAAAAATAATTACTGCAACAACAATATAAAATTCATGTTGTATCTCTAGGTTTTAAATACTTAAGAGATCATTTTTCATGGTTGTACATATATCATGTTTTTATAAAGATAATCTCAATTTATCATTCATTCATGTATGCTACAATTTAATTTATAGTAATAGTCAAATGATAATATTCCCTCAAATTATAATTTTGAGTTGTCCAAAAATTAAGATCATTACAAAGTATTATGGGTTGTAATGATATTTTTAGTTTATATTGAATAGATTATTGTACACATTATAAAGGTTTTTATAAGAGACATAGAAAATGGATTCATGAGGTAATAATTATATACTTATTATTTATACTAAACCACCAAGGTATATTTCATGGAATGTCATATTCTCATCAATATGCTTAGGGGTTTGTGATTATTACCAATCCTTATTACCTAAATTTAGATAAATAACTAGAATTATAACCTTTATACATTGATATCCTACTTATACAAGTCAAAATATGAACTTTGATAATTAGTAGGTGGTTGGGTATATTTATAATCATGTCATCGGTTGGAGTGAAACCTAGATGAGATTTTTTCACTTGTGTGAAGGGTAAATACATATGGACCTTGATTGAATTAGATCACAGAAATGTATGTACGTACTTAATTAGGTCACATATGATGTTCTTAGCGACAAAGATGAGGGGCATGTGATGTAATCATCTGTTAAATGAATTACATGTGATGTATTCATTGACTTAATTGGTCGATTTAGGAGAATCATGAAATGATGAGTTTGGATATACTAAAATGACATGTTCTATGTCTAGTGTACATCACATGTCATGAAAAATGGATTATATAGGTATACATACAATATATACTATACATATTGTAGTGTAAATGTTGATATATAGATATAAGTATGTTTAATGAAGATCACACTGGATCCCTTAATAGATTAAGTAGCACCAATGCTTTTCTAAAAGACACATTTTTCATACATATATGAAATATGGATTTTAAATTTGTTTTTGACACTGCTAAGGACCATAGGGTCACATAGTTAGGACGTTGGATGAGGAGAAAATTTTGGACAAAGAGTTTTTTCCAAATTGAAGAGAGATTGAGAAAACTATATCCAAAAGTGTTTGGATGGATTAACAAAGTGTTGTGATGTTTGGAACAATACATACTAAGATTTTAGTTGAAGTGAAAATTTTGGGACATGAACTAAAATATACATGCATATGATGCATTTACATTGAACACACACATTCAATTCATGTAGAATATATATGTATATATATCATGCTAAAAAAAGTATATGATACCTTATATATATAAGTTATGAAATGAACATATAAAAAATTCATAGTATTTTTGTATATTCTCATGTATATTATTAATAAAGAATATATACATGTGAAGCATGTATACATACATACTATTCTATACATGAATATGATGCATGTATACAGGGGATGGAACCTATATATTCAAGTATGATAACACCACCTTCTCCGGACATGGTTTCCATTTGTTTTTATCCATTAATAATGGATTAAAATCTTTGAGATAAGATCATTGAATGAATTTTTTAGTGAGTCATATATCATGAGTATTATTTTGATAATACTTGTGTATAATATACATGCTCTTCATTTACAAATAATTGTCATATATTTCATATAAAATGATAAATGGTTCTCCTCGTAGAGGTGTACGGTTTAGAGTGCATTCATTAAAATGTTCTTGTGATCATAAGTTTCATGAAAATATTATATAATCTCTCTTCTTCTTGAGCCTCATTCATCTCTACCTTGATGGTTCAATCATCACTTCAAGATCTTTAGGTGTCCTTTGATAGAGTTCAGGATTTAGTGGCTGGTGTACTCCCTAAGTGGAAGGAAGCCTTTGTTTACTACTTTGGTAATTGTTATCAAACATTCTCTATCAATCAAGAACAAATTGGAGGCTACTACATACATGATACAAGTACTCTGTTCTTCTATGTTTTATAATAATTTTAGTACTTTAATTTCTTGAAAATAGATCAGTTTATTTTTAGAGTTTTTTTATGTTAAGAGGGATCATATGATGATCCAATCCCACCATAAATATGCAAAAAACATAAAAAAATACATTCAATTATATCCATTAATGGTTAAGATCATGTGAAGGGTTTTACACATAGATCACATGTGTGAACAAATAATAGTGTTAGGCCTATAAGGGAATTTAGTTAGAGATACCCTAAAAGGGAGGGGTGAATCATGGTATGAAATTTATTAAATTAAAACACTTTTTCAAAAAACTCCCACTTCCCCAAATGATGATGACCTCATTATTAACAGGGTCACCCTTTTTCACTTCTTAAAGTGATGATCTAATTGTTATTTATCTTTTCCTTGCCTTTATTAGATATAATCAATTATTTATTTAACTCACTCCCACTAAATTATGTTTTGAATGATATAAATAAGTATTTAAACATGAAAAAGTATTTTACATGGTTCATCTACATTGTAATAATCCAAGGATCATGTAATTAATACTATTATGATGCACCGAAATACACTAAATTCACTATTTGGTGGTGGGTTTTTTCTAGTAAACTACTAGGATTAGTGTCACTCCCGTTATAAGATTTAGGGTTAGCTCACTACCACCCAAGAGACCCTCCAATAATCCTCTCTTTCAGACATTTATCTAGATAATAAAATTAATTTTTCATGTAGGCCAAGACAAATCAATATCACTATTGTAGTAGGTGAACCAAGTGTTGATTGGAACCTTTGACCTCCATGAGTTTCTCCTTCACCAGATGGATATAAACACCATCAGGAACAACATAATCAATTTTCCACGAGTCATCCCAAAAAACCTCATTCATTCTTAGGAAATTTCTTTAGGGAGTTCAAATTCTATAATAACTTATTTCCGACATAGATGTACCATCCTTAGTTTCGTATAAGTAACCCTTTATTTATGATTTTTAATTATGTTATGTTTTTGGGTGAAGTTTTAGAGAGTTTGGAGAACTTTTTAATTTTTTTGGGGAATTTATAAGGGTTAATAGTTTGCGAAAACTGAGAAATACCTACATGAAACTATGCACAATGAGACATGGGCTAAAGGGAAGGTGCAGAGGTAGCGCATGGATTTTCCAAACCATGTGGAATCCTAAAAGAAATTGTGCTATGTTGGATAGGGGGATTTGGCATAATTGTCTCATGGTTTTATAACCATTCAAGCTAACCACATGAGGTTAAACTTTGAGGTAGTAACTGGTGCACGATTATCGCATGGTTTTCCTAACCGTGCGACTAACCATGCATGAGTTAAAAGTGAGATCTAAAAATTGTGGATCTCACATGGTTTGACCTATAAAGCCCTTTTTTTTCTTTTATACATCCCTAAATCGATATTATATCTTCTTAAAGGATAAAGAAGCTTATACCATTGATTCAGAGGTGATATAAATCCCTCTCTTACTGATTTGAAGCTGAATTCTCACAGTAAGTCATCATTTTTGGTTGTTCTTAGTTGGTTTTCTCAGATCCACTTATATATATCTCCCAGTCTCTTAGATATAGATCTTTTGTTAATATATATAAGATATTTAATGCCAAATATGATTATATTTGGATTTTTTTATGATAGGGGAAGATATCTAAGGTGGGTTTTAAAGTTTCAACCCAGTTTCATGGATGTTTTTCATGCTGTGTATTGTTTTTTCCAAATTTTTGAGGTAGGTGGATTTACTCTAGGCACATCTTGATAGAAATTGTTGAATTTGTTTCAAATTTAATAAATTTATTAAAATTTATTGTGTAATTGGTGTGAAAATCATGGTAGAAACCTTCTTAAGTGAAGGTTTATAGATTTGTGTGAAATCATGTAATTTTTGTGCAAAGTGTTTTGACAAAATATTTCAAAATGTTGATTTTAAAATAGTTTCCTAGTTTGATTTATGTGAAAAAGTTTTCAATAAAAAGGTAATTTTATTGAAATGGTTTTGGCATGATTGTATTTGCATGGTTATTTGGAATACTTGGTGGTGTGCATTCTTATTGAATTATGAGGCTTGATTAAAATATGGCCTTGTGATCAGTGCCAAAGGTGTAATGGCACATGGGATTTAATAACCTTTTCATGACTTGGAATATTAATGAGAAACATCTCATGAGTATGGAACTATCATAATGAAGCATGCATGAGTAGATTTGTGGATATGTGGATTGGAACAAGTTATTCCAAAAAAACGTGAAGATATACTGATTTTGAAAACATTGTTTGGTTACTTTCCTGGGAATTTTTTATTTTTTTGATAAAACTATTTTATTATGGAACTTTTTTATATTTGGATATAATTTTTTAGGAGAATTTATCTTAAATAAAAAATATTATATAAACATGATAACATTTTCTATCATAGTGGCATGAGTAGGAAAGTCATTATGGAAAAAATACCGAGTTTCATTACTCACCCCTAGTTTGGAATATTGGTTCTTTTGTAGATGTTGTTTATCAAGACATGGGAAAAGTTAAAGTATAAAAAATCCTTAGTGGTACTTCATGATACTTGGGCTATTTTTTAGAGTTGAAGCACGAAGAATGTTTAGATCTTAGAGTAGTCATTGGAGTCCTTGAGTTTTGTCTTATGTTCTATACTTCGATATTGTAGTATTCTACTATGGAACTTGGTTTTAGTTTAATTTTGATAAATGAAATGTTGAGTTATGTTTCATTATTACTAGGCATCATATAGTGGTTTTTTTGGTTATGGCATGTTTGGTTGGATGTTTTATTTTCAAAGGTAAAATCATCCCCCATATATTAATGAAACCCTTGGGAATTTATTTCTATACTTTGACATATTATGGATGTCTATTAAGGCCAAGTAATGTCCCACCACCTTCCCAATCCAATGATGAGGGGTGGGATGTTATAGGTGGTATCATCTTGGTCCTTTTGAACATCTTTCTAGAATAAATGGTCTTTGAATTGTTATTTTTTTTTTCATTCTTGGATTTGAAATTAATTCCGGTTATTCTTGAGTTGGAATCATAGAAAAAAGTATGATTTTTAGAAATTGAAATGTAGAGCATAAAAATACGTAGCTAACCATTTTTATGCTAAATTTCAGGTTACTAGGGAGTTGGGTACATTGGTGTTTTGAAGACACTTATAGTATTTGTAATCCCATTTTCATGGGTTTAACTAATTAGATGACCATGAAATACATTATAGAAATTAATTTTCACTAGGATTTAATAAATCATTTGCAGTGATGATTTATTATTTTATGTGAAATAGTTGTTTTTAAATGTGATATTTTGAAAAATATAATGGTTGTGGTATTTTGAAAATGGTTTTATTTTCAAAGAAAGAAGATATTTTTTTTCAAAAAAGGTTTAATTTGGAAAATATTGACTTTGGAAATCATTGTTATGATAGCATGTTGTGGTAGAATTTGAAATGGAAAGACTTTAGTTTCTAGATAGTGAGGATTATTGTGTTTGTTGTTTATACAGAAAATGGAACCTGATAGGAATTATAGAAACCAACTGGAGGAAGCTGCTGAGAATATGGTTTCACCTAATCCACATGTGAACTAATGTCTAGTTCAGAGTATTGTCTAAGAATTTCAGAATATGGATTGTGGGAACAAGAGAAATGAGACAAGGAAAGTGGATCATTCCATCCAATTCTAGAAATAGAATCCACCCATCATTTAGGGTGATTCTGAATCAAAAAAGGTAGAGGTGTGGCTGAATAGGATGAATCATAAATTCAATTTCATAGGCACACCAAAATATATGAAAGTAAAAATGGTGACATATATTCTGGAAGATATTTCATGAAAGTGATGTGATTTAGTTGTTCAGGCTAAATTAGACCATGACCTTTATGGGAGGATTTTGAGGAATTTTTGAACAAAAAATTCTCTCCTCATTTGATCAGAATTGAAAGAAAAATATACTTATTCATCCAGAAGTAGTATAATATATTTTTCATAGAGTATGCGTCTAAATTCATGAATTTAGTTTGATTTGCACCTGAGGTTACTACTAGGATATCCTTGAAGGTACATATCTTTGAATCAGGGATGAGACAATATATTCTCTCAAATATTGTTGTGTTATGTATTACAGATTATACCTAGATATTCAATAGAGATACGATAGCTAAAATGGACATCTCAGGAGCTATGGGAGGAGGAAGTATATTGATACGTATGGGAAACGGTGGGAACACTAATGCTGGGAGAAATAAGAGGAGGGACACATATTTCCAAGGTGGGAGCATGAATCAAAACCAGATGGCAGGATCAATGAATATTCCTTTTATACCCATGACTAAATATGGATGTTTACAATGTTGTTTCTTAGACAAAATTAATTTAGAGTGTAAGACACCATCAAGAGAAATGAATAATTGAAAAATTACAGGGCATCTTCAACACCATTATCGTAGTGATTTGAGGTCAGGTGTTTAGGAAACTTCTTAGGTTTCTCAAAAAGAGTATTATTAGACATGACGAGGGTAAAAGAATCAATATCATTAGTATAATAGAGCTACCCATGATGATTCTAAGAATACCATGAATCCTTAGGTAGTGTAATCTCAACAAGGAAACAAAGAACAAAGTGTAGTAATGAAGAAATTATTTTGAACTGATCAAGTTATTGTGGATGATCAGTCTAGACCATCGATCGTAAGAGGTATGATTCTTTTTAAATCTACCCTTATGAAAGATTTTTTTGATATAGGTTTATACCATTTTGTTATTTATTCTTTTGATATTTATTTTCTAATTTTAAAAGTTTAGATGATGCCTTTTATGCTAAAAATTAAAACTCCTCTTGGTTAAAGAGAGCGTAAAGCCTTTATTTGCAGAGCACGATTTATAACCATTTATGGATTTGAGATGAAATCTAATTTATATATGATTAATATGGATGTTTTTTATATAATTATGGGTTTGGATTAGTTGAAAAAATTCAAGGCACATATTGATTATTATACCAGAAAGGTTAGTGTTACAACTGAAGATGGCATCGAGAATCTCTTTTGAGGATACACTAATTTAAAGGTGAGTGCAATGGGATTGTTGGAACCAGTTGTAACATCCCAGGTAATTAAAGAATAAAGAATTTTCATATTTATTAATATTTACGAATTAACTATTAATTTTAATTAAAAGGGGTTTCTACGTTCGATAGCGTACTCAGTACGCAACGATGAGTTTCTTTGAAAACTTACGTTGCACACAAGTAATAAAATAATATTATTTTAAATGTTAGTTAACAATTAGCCATTGTACTGGCGGGAATGAATAGAAATAACTAAAATATGATTATATATGTTTTTAAATGTTTTTACATTTACCCAATAAAAGATAAAGGCTGAAAATACGGAAAGAGTTCAATTTTAGGCATTTATACCCTAATTTTCACGAAAGGTCCACTTATCACCTTTTGATGGAGAACCGTCATTAAATATAGTTTTGATCGATCTTATAAATTCTATTGGACCAAATATAACTCTTCTTTAGAATCAGTACATCAAAATTTACTTTCTGTAAATTTTTGGTACCTTTCTGATAAAGTTCATTTTTTAATGAATAGTGTAAAATGTTGTATTTTAATTCAAAACCTCCTTTTAATATAATTTATTTATATGATTAGATTATCTTTTGAATTGGTTTTAAAGTTAAATTAGAAAATATTTTTACCATTAAATACAATAGTGGTCGTTGGAATTAATTTTACTTTGAAATCGGACTTAAACTAGTGTCAATCTTTTGATACTTATTGTTTCATAAAAACACGCTATTTGCTCTGACAGCGGGAATTAATTATTAAATTAATTAATGTGAATTATATGTATTGAATTTTGTAAAATATACTTCATTTTTGAATTCGGAATATCAAATATAGCTTAGGGTGAATTTTTGGTAATTTTCTGAAAAACTTCAATTTTTGATGAATAGTGAAACAACTAAGTGGTACTTATAAAGACTGATTTTCCGTTTAAATGAAATTTTGCCATTATTGTGTTTTGAATTTCAAAAAATCCGACATAAATGGTTTTCATTAAGAAGTAAAATGTGGTTCAATGAGATTATAATAATTTTTTGGTGAATAGTAACTTATTAAGTTCTTAATCGCAATTAGTGGTAATTAGTGTAGTTTAAGGTATAAATAATGCTTTAATAATATGAAATGACCTAGACACATGTCCCAACCTTATTGGTTGTGTCATGGCCGACCAAGAAAAGCCATGGGACAACTTGGGGACCCCATGGAGCCACTTTAGTTGGAAAATGACAATAATATATTTTTATTTAATGTTAAAATTAAATTGACACAAACATGAGTTGTTTTACTAAAAAAAAATTTAAATAGGGTTACACAAGTCCATATTTTGATTATAAATAGTCATTGGAAAGATACAAAGATTTCCTACATCATAGTAGTTTTTTTATAAATTTTAGACATTAAATAAATTAAATTATATATGACATAATAATGATGCAGCGATGACATCATTATTTGACGATTTAAATAAAATGGAAAGATAATGTAAAATCTATGAACTACACATGTCCAAAACTTAATGTATGGGTGGATTTAGAAACCTTATAACCTTATCCCCGAATTATTTCAATGTGGGACCTTTTAAAACCGAAACACATTTTCAAATAAAGTAATATTTCTTTACTTTCAAAAATTGCCCCTCCTCTCCTCTTATAAAAGGCCCCCACCTCTACCTCATTTTACACACTTCTCAAGCCTTTGGCTCAGCCAAACCATGCCCATTTACTCTCTCCACATCCCTCTCCTCATCCTAGAGAATTTACTTTGGGAATAATCCTTTCAAAGGAAGCCTTTAGGCTCAAATCAAAAGGAGTTACACTTTTAAAGGTAATTCATTCTCTCTTGTTCATTTGTTTTATTTTGCTTCTCCAACCCCCTAAAATCTTTTTATTTACTTCTTTTGTAACAACACCAGTATCTTCAATATACTAGGATGTTTTTATAAGATTTATTTTAGCTAAAATCTCACACAACTACATCAAATGGTTAAAGAACATACGGTTTCCGTGGATGGCGAAATTCTGCCTCCCGAAACGATGATTGTTCAATACTCATTTAACACCTTCAAAGGTGGCCATTATGATGTCACTATTTTTATATATGATATATAATATGTTTATTTTTTTCTTTAAGCTTCTGTATTTTTCATTTTGGTCATACCTTTATGGTTTCCATTATGGGTAAACACGATATCTTCATTTAAGGAAGTGCGGACTACCGCCCCCTCAAAGTGATGTGATTCGTTAATGCCATATGTGGGACGTGTAAAGGATGGATTTAAAGTTATTATATATGATGTTATACTGGAATTATAATATACCTCTATATCATTATTATTTCTTTCCATTAAAGTATGAGATAGAAATGAAAGTAGCGTTCATGCGTACGTACGACTTACCGTCTCCATGAACGGTGCATTTTATTTCTTATCACCAAATGTAATGTAATATTAAAAGTACATGTATATAATGGATATATATAATTAATGATATATCTAAATGATGAATATAATTCTGGAATTAAAATATACATACCTCTCATTTAGTTTTAATTCCATTAATATGACAAAGAAATGAAAGTAGCGTTCATGCGTACGTACGGCTTACCGTCTCCATGAACGGTGCATTTCATTTCTTACCTCTAAATGATTATGTAATATTATAAATACATGTATATTCTGGATATATATGATACATATTATATCCAAATTCGGAATTTCATTCTGGATATAAAGAACCTTTGACCACACAAACAACATGTAATTGTAAGAAGTCCACTTTCGACTTAAGAACCAAATATTGACAAAACAAACATTATTAACTTAAATGGTTACATAATGTTTATAACATGGAAATAAGTGATATAAAAGGAATAATGAACTTTAAAAAGGTTCTTAATCAAGTAGAAATTAACTCAAGTTTACTATTCAGGACGTTAAACAACGATCGAGTCAAGTCGGATACGAGGTAAGGGAACTTCTTAACCCAATTTCAATTCTTTGGGTTAATCTCCTACTTTCAAATTATGTCATGATATTATTATGTCCTATCTTGTATTTTTACTTTATTTATGTGTAATTTTAGTGAATACACACAATAGATCTATTTTATTAAAAAAATGATCTTTGTAAGGGACTTCGTCTCAATCTCCTTTCATTGAGGCATATTTCTTTTTATACACAACTTTCTTTTATACGGTGTATAAAACCCTTTGAATTTTACTTTTATACAAAAGGAATATTTTTCTATGAAGCGTTTTACTAAACGACAAAAAGGAATGTTTTTTTTAACGTACGCGGTGACAACGACTTTTTCCGCCGCCGCGAGTATTATTTGGTCTATGGCTTCCTCAACAATCCGTAATGTTTTTAAAATAAAATAAATACCATATACTCTTTTATGTATTTTGGTATTGAAAATGGTTTTGATAAAGGATTCTATTATGTCAACATATTTATGATATATTGTGATTGAAATGTGGAAATGTTATCTTTCCTTTATATTGGTTTTATGTTTTATGATTTTATATTGGTACTTGGACATTTTAACGGGTGGTTACGTTATAAACCATATGACGGGTGGTTCCGTGAATACCAGGACGGGTGGTTACGTTATAACCTCCAATGCATTGGGTATGGAAGTCGGCTGTATGGCTATTCCATTAAGTATGTATGGAAATTTGTCGTATGGCTATCCTATTAAGTGATATGTGTGGAAGTCGACCGTATGGTTATTCCACTTAAGTATGTTTATGTCCCAAGTTACCTTTATATATGTTATGTGTTCTTTATATGGGTTTTATGGTAATACTTTGGTTACAAAAAGGTAAGTAATGATACTTTATTCAGTGAAGAGTTTTTACTACTTCATGAAGGTGAAGGTATTTCTTTGATAGAGTATACATGGTTTACTTGATTTTAAAGAACTAACAGTTTTCACTCTTTGTGTATCCCTTACTGAGCTTTTTATGCTCACCCCAAGTTTTTTTGAAATGTTTTTCACAGGACTTAATGTGAAATAAGGTCAAGGATGGGATCAAGGGAATGTCATGCTATATAAAACATGGAACTAGACATGTTTCTTTCAAGAGTTTTTTTTATTATGGAAACTTAGTATAAGTGACTACTTTGTAATCTTTTGAGATGTAATAGTTATGTTCTAATTCTCTAAAACTCTAAACCTGAAAAGATCCTCAACGTGAATTATTCTTTTAATTCAATATTAAGTAAGGTTTAAGGCCGGGGCCTTATAGTTGGTATCAGAGGCCGGTTTAGACAACTTTAGGAGTTAGAAAAGTGTTAAATTATAATATGATTGAAATGATATAGCATTTATGGATTACCATGTTGCTTCGCCTAAGATATTTCTGTGTTCAGAATTGTTTTCCGTAGAGGAAACAAAGAAGCTATGTTGGGACGACATCAGGAGGAAGATAACCTTCAAAATCAGCAACCTGAGATGGTCGGAATCGGAACTGAACAGTTTGTTGCAGTGATGACATAGTTGACTCAGGCTATAAATGGTGGTGGTATCCATGCACGAGATCAGCCAGATCAACCGCAGAGGAACATGTCAGTGGTGGAACATTTCATGAGGCAACATCCTCCATCATTCAGAGGATCATCTGGCCCTATGCAAGCTGAAGGGTGGATTAAATCACTGGAGAAGATTTTTGATGTCATGGGGTGTTCAGAACATCAAAAGGTTAGTCTTGTTGTTTACCGTTTTGAAGGTGAAGCTGATCAGTGGTGGTCGATGGTGAAAAATATAAGGGATAGTGATGAGATTGAGGATCTTCACTGGGACGAATTCAAAGGTATGTTTCTTGAGAAATATTTTCCTAAGGTGGTTCGTCTTAGGATGGAAAAACAGTTCCTGGAATTGAGGCAGGATGATGATTCAGTGGCTGCTTATGAAGAAAAGTTCACTTGATTGGCAAGGTATGCTCCAAACATCATACGAGATCTTGATAGTAAAATAAACCGTTTTTACTCAGGGTTAAAGCCAAAGTATCGAAGGGCTTTAGCTTCTCGTGAGTTCAAAAGTTATGAAAAACTTGTTCGATGTGCGGAGAAGGTGGAAATGGAGTTTGCCGATGATCAGGTGTTCTATGACAAACAACAGAATAAGAGGTCTAGTTGGCAGACAAAGGGGAAGAATTCATCAAAGAAGCAAGGAGGTAAGAAAACCAAATATCCATCCTGTGAGAAGTGTGGTAAAATTCATCCTGGATAATGTTTATCCAA
Organism: Viscum album; assembly: GCA_963277665.1. Classification (NCBI taxonomy): domain Eukaryota; kingdom Viridiplantae; phylum Streptophyta; class Magnoliopsida; order Santalales; family Viscaceae; genus Viscum; species Viscum album. Next base: position 1,938,927,063 of record OY728123.1, on the reverse strand, counting down.
GTTTGGTAAGTGCTTTCGGTGTGGTAAGTCTGGTCATATTGCTCGTAATTGTAAGGAAGATGATCAAGCAGGAAATGAAAATCCAATGGTAAGATGTTTTAAGTGTAATGAAATGGGTCATTATGGAAACGAGTGTCCAACGAAGAACTCAATAGGGGGAATGCAGCCAGACTACAAGCAGAAAGGGGTGGTGAAATCCTTTTCAACAACTTCAGCAGATGTTGGGCCATCGAATGAAGTGGTATCAGCTCTAGGGAGCTCAGTATTTTTCAAAGATTGACTTGAGGTCGGGGTAACATCAGTTGAAAGTAAAAGAAGCAGACGTTCCGAAGACTGCGTTCCATACTAGATATGGCCATTATGAATTTGTAGTTATGCCTTTTGGGTTAACCAATGCACCTGATGTATTCATGGACCTTATGAATAAAATTTTCCATGAGTTCTTGGATAAGTTTGTGTTTTGAGGTTTGGGAAGAGGTTATGTGTGCCTTGTGATTCACAGTTGAGGAATGAGTTGTTATGAGAGGCTCATAGTTCCCCGTTTTCAGTTCATCCTGGCAGTACTAATATGTACAGAGATTTGCGGGAGTATTACTAGTAGGATGGAATGAAAAGAGATATTGCTGATTTTACTGTGAAGTGTTTGACATGTCAACAGGTTAAAGTAGAGCGGCAGTTACTGAAAGGGATACTTTAGCCTTTACCAGTGCCAGAGTGGAAATGGGAAAACATATCCATGGACTTTGTTTTGAGATTACCGAGGACATCTTGAGGTAATAATGCAATCTGGGTTATTGTTGATCGCTTGACAAAATCTGCTCATTTCCTTTCTATACGAGATACTTTCTCTCTAGATCAACTTTCCCGTCTGTATCTTAAAGAGATAGTCAGGTTACATGGAGTTCCCCTCTCCATTTTATCTGATCGTGATCCCAGGTTCACTTATAACTTTAGGAAAGGCCTTCAGAAGTCGTTGGGTACTGAATTAAATTTTAGTACAGCTTTTCATCCTCAATCAGATGGGCAGTCAGAACAAACAATCCAGACATTGGAGGATATACTACGAGATTGTTCTATGGATTATCAGGGAAGTTGGGACCAACATCTTTATTTGGTTGAATTTTCTTATAATAACAGTTTTCATTCCAGTATACAGATGGAACCATTTGAGGCATTATATGGGAAGCGGTGTCGAACTCCAGCATTTTGGAATGAAGTGGGTGAAAGGAAGCTGATGGGACCAGAATTGGTAGAAGAGATGGCAGAAAAAGTTCAATTGATTCAGAAGCACATGAGAATAGCTCAAAGCAGGCAGAAGAGTTATGCGGATAACTAGAGGAAGGATCTATCTTTCGAGGTAGGTGATCATGTTTTTCTCAATGTTTCTCCTTGAAAAAGTGTGATGAGATTTGGTAAGAAAGGAAAGCTGAGTCCAAGGTTTATTGGACCATATGAAATTCTGGAGAGAGTTGGATCAGTTGCATACCGGGTGGCTTTACCTCCGAGTTTATCTCAGGTACACAATGTTTTTCATGTTTCAATGTTGAGAAATTATATGCCAGATCCATCTCATGTTTTGAGTCCAAAGCTAGTTCAGTTGGAAGAGAACCTATCTTATGAGGAACAACCGGTCCAGATTCTTGACCACAGGGAGTAGGTGTTACTGAATAAGGTGATTCATCAGGTAAAGGTTTTGTGGAAAAACCATGTGATTGAAGAGGCAACGTGGTAATCTGAAAATGCTATGAGGGATAAATACCCCCACTTATTTTGATAAGTGAATAAAATTGCGAGGACGCAATTCCCAAAATGGGGGAAGGATGTAACATCCTAGGTAATTAAAGAATAAAGAATTTTCATATTTATTAATATTTACAAATTAAATATTAATTTTAATTAAAAGGGGTTTCTACGTTCGATAGCGTACTCAGTACGCAACGATGAGTTTCTTTGAAAACTTACGTTGCACACAAGTAATAAAATAATATTATTTTAAATGTTAGTTAACAAGTAGTCGTTGTACTGGCGGGAATGGATAGAAATAACTAAAATATAATTATATATGTTTTTAAATGTCTTTACATTTACCCAATAAAAGATAAAGGCTTAAAATACGGAAAGAGTTCAATTTTAGGCATTTATACCCTAATTTTCACGAAAGGTCCACTTATCACCTTTTGACGGAGAACCGTCATTAAATATAGTTTTGATCGATCTTATAAATTCTATTGGAACAAATATAACTCTTATTTAGAATCAGGACATCAAAATTTACTTTGTGTAAATTTTTGGTACCTTTCTGATAAAGTTCATTTTTTTTAATGAATAGTGTAAAATGTTGTATTTTAATTCAAAACCTCTTTTTAATCTAATTTATTTATATGATTAGATTATCTTTTGAATTGGTTTTAAAGTGAAATTAGAAAATATTTTTACCATTAAATCCAATAGTGGTCGTTGGAATTAATTTCACTTTGAAATCAGACTTAAACTGGTGTCAATCTTTTGATACTTATTGTTTCATAAAAACACGCTATTTGCTCTGACAGCGGGAATTAATAATTAAATTAATTAATGTGACTTATATGTATTTAATTTTGTAAAATAGACTTCATTTTTGAATTCGGAATATGAAATATAGCTTAGGGTGATTTTTTGGTAATTTTCTGAAAAACTTCAATTTTTTATGAATAGTGAAACCACTAAGTGGTACTTATAAAGACTGATTTTCCATTTAAATGAAATTTTGCCATCATTGTGTTTTGAATTTCAAAAATCTGACATACATGGTTGTCATTAAGAAGTAAAATGTGGTTCAATGAGATTATAATAATTTTTTGGTGAATAGTAACTTATTAAGTTCTTAATCGCGATTAGTGGTAATTAGTGTAGTTCAAGGTATAAATAATGCTTTAATAATATGAAATGACCTAGAAACATGTCCCAAACTTATTGGTTGTGTCATGGCCGACCAAGACAAGCCATGGAAAAACTTGGGGACCCCATGGAGCCACTTTAGTTGGAAAATGACAATAATATATTTTTATTTAATGTTAAAATTAAATTGACACAAACATGAGTTTTTTTACTAAAACAATTTTTAAGTAGGGTTACACAAGTCCAAATTTTGATTATAAATATTAATTGGAAATATAAAAAGCTTTCCTACATCATAGTATTTTTTTTATAATTTTTAGACATTAAATAAATTAAATTATTTATGACATAATAATGATGCAGCGATGACATCATTATTTGACGATTTAAATAAAATGGAATGATAATGTAAAATATATGAACTACACATGTCCAAAACTTATTGGATGGGTGTATTTCGAAACCTTATCACCTTATCCACGAATTATTTCAATGTGTGACCTTTTAAAACCGAAACACATTTTCAAACAAAGTAATATTTCTTTACTTTCCAAAAGTGCCCCTCCTCTCCTCTTATAAAAGGCCCCCACCTCTACCTCATTTCACACACTTCTCAAGCCTTTGGCTCGGCCAAAACCTGCCCATTTACTCTATCCACATCCCTCTCCTCATCCTAGAGAATTCCCTTTGGGAATAATCCTTTCAAAGGAATCCTTTAGGCTCAAATCAAAAGGAGTTACACTTTTAAATGTAATTCATTCTCTCTTGTTCATTTGTTTTATTTTGCTTCTACAACCCCCTAAAATCTTTTTATTTACTTCTTTTGTAACAACACCAGTATCTTCAATACACTAGGATGTTGTTATAATATTTATTTGAGCTAAACTCTCACACAACTACATCAAATGGTTAAAGAACACACGGTTTCCGTGGATGGAGAAATTCTGCCTCCCGAAACGATGATTGTTCAATACTCATTTAACACCTTCAAAGGTGGCCATTATGATGTCACCATTTTTATATATGACATATAATATGTTTATTTTTTTCTTTAAGCTTCTGTATTTTTCATTTTGGGCATACCTTTATGGTTTCCATTATGGGTAAACACGATATCTTCATTTAAGGAAGTGCGGACTACCGCCCCCTCAAAGTGATGTGATTCGTTAATGCCATATGTGGGACGTGTAAAGGATGGATTTAAAGTCATTATATATGATGTTATACTGGAATTATAATATACCTGTATATCATTATTATTTCTTTCCATTAAAGTATGAGATAGAAATGAAAGTAGCGTTCATGCGTACGTACGGCTTACCGTCTCCATGAACGGTGCATTTCATTTCTTATCCCCAAATGTAATGTAATATTAAAAGTACATGTATATAATGGATATATATAATTAATGATATATCTAAATTATTAATATAATTCTGGAATTAAAATATACATACCTCTCATTTAGTTTTAATTCCATTAATATGACAAAGAAATGAAAGTAGCGTTCATGCGTACGTACGGCTTACCGTCTCCATGAACGGTGCATTTCATTTCTTACCTCTAAATGATTATGTAATATTATAAATACGTGTATATTCTGGATATATATGATACATATTATATCCAAATTGGGAATTTCATTCTGGATATAAAGAACATTTGACCACACAAACAACATGTAATTGTAAGAAGTCCACTTTCGACTTAAGAACCAAATATTGACAAAACAAACATTATTAACTTAAATGGTTACATAATGTTTATAACATGTAAATAAGTGATATAAAAGGAATAATGAACTTTAAAAAGGTTCTTAATCAAGTAGAAATTAACTCAAGTTTACTATTCAGGACGTTAAAGAACGATCGAGTCAAGTCGGATACGAGGTAAGTGAACTTCTTAACCCAATTTCCATTCTTTGGGTTAATCTCCTACTTTCAAATTATGTCATGATATTATTATGTCCTATCTTGTATTTTTACTTTATTTATGTGTAATTATAGTGAATAGACATAATAGATCTATTTTATTAAAAAAAATGATCTTTGTAAGGGACTTCGTCTCAATCTCCTTTCATTGAGGCATATTTCGTTTTATACACAACTTTCTTTTATACGGTGTATAAACCCCTTTGACTTTTACTTTTATACAAAAGGAATCTTTTTCTATGAAGTGTTTTACTAAACGACAAAAAGGAATTTTTTTTTAACGTACGCGGTGACAACGACTTTTTCCGCCACCGTGAGTATTATTTGGTCTATGGCTTCCTCAACAAGCCGTAATGTTTTTAAAATAAAATAAATACCATATACTCTTTTATGTATTTTGGTATTGAAAATGGTTTTGATAAAGGATTCTATTATGTCAACATATTTATTATATATTGTGATTGAAATGTGGAAATGTTATCTTTCCTTTATATTGGTTTTATGTTTTATGATTTTATATTGGTACTTGGACATTTTAACGGGTGGTTACGTTATAAACCATATGACGGGTGGTGCCGTGAATACCAGGACGGGTGGTTACGTTATAACCTCCAATGCATTGGGTATGGAAGTCGGCCGTATGGCTATTCCATTAAGTATGTATGGAAATTGGACATATGGCTATTCCATTAAGTGATATGTGTGGAAGTCTACCGTATGGTTATTCCACTTAAGTATGTTTATGTCCCAAGTTACCTTTATATATGTTATGTGTTCTTTATATGGGTTTTATGGTAATACTTTGGTTACAAAAAGGTAAGTAATGATACTTTATTCAGTGAAGAGTTTTTACTACTTCATGAAGGTGAAGGTATTACTTTGATAGAGTATACATGGTTTACTTGATTTTAAAGAACTAACAGTTTTCACTCTTTGTGTATCCCTTACTGAGCTTTTTATGCTCACCCCAAGTTTTTTTGAAATGTTTTTCACAGGACTTAATGTGGAATAAGGTCAAGGATGGGATCAAGGGAATGTCATGCTATATAAAACATGGAACTAGACATGTTTCTTTCAGGAGTTTTTTTTTATTATGGAAACTTAGTATACGTGACTACTTTGTAATCTTTTGAGATGTAATAGTTATGTTCTAATTCTCTAAAACTCTAAACCTGAAAAGATCCTCAACGTGAATTATTATTTTAATTCAATATTTAGTAAGGTTTAAGGCCGGGGCCTTATAGTTGATATCAGAGGTCGGTTTAGACAACTTTAGGAGTTAGAAAAGTGTTAAATTATAATATGATTGAAATGATATAGCATTTACGGATTACCATGTTGCTTCACCTAAGATATTTCTGTGTTCAGAATTGTTTTCCGCAGAGGAAACAAAGAAGCTATGTCGGGACGACATCAGGAGGAAGATAACCTTCAAAATCAGCAACCTGAGATGGTCGGAATCGGAACTGAACAGTTTGTTGCAGTGATGGCACAGTTGACTCAAGCTATAAATGGTGGTGGTATCCATGCACGAGATCAGCCAGATCAACCGCAGAGGAACATGTCAGTGGTGGAACATTTCATGAGGCAACATCCTCCATCATTCAGAGGATCATCTGACCCTGTGCAAGCTGAAGGGTGGATTAAAGCACTGGAGAAGATTTTTGATGTCATGGGGTGTTCAGAACATCAAAAGGTTAGTCTTGTTGTTTACCGTTTTGAAGGTGAAGCTGATCAGTGGTGGTCAATGGTGAAAAATATAAGGGATAGTGATGAGATTGAGGATCTTCACTGGGATGAATTCAAAGGTATGTTTCTTGAGAAATATTTTCCTAAGGTGGTTCGTCTTAGGATGGAAAAACAGTTCCTGGAATTGAGGCAGGATGATGATTCAGTGGATGCTTATGAAGAAAAGTTCACTTGATTGGCAAGGTATGCTCCAAACTTCATACGAGATCTTGATAGTAAAATAAACCGTTTTTACTCAGGGTTAAAGCCAAAGTATCGAAGGTCTTTAGCTTCTCTTGAGTTCAAAAGTTATGAAAAACTTGTTAGATGTGCGGAGAAGGTGGAAATGGAGTTTGCTGATGATTAGGTGTTCTATGAAAAACAACGGAATAAGAGGTCTAGTTGGCAGGCAAAGGGGAAGAATTCATCAAAGAAGCAAGGAGGTAAGAAAACCAAATATCCATCCTGTGAGAAGTGTGGTAAAATGCATCCTGGAGAATGTTTATCCAAGTTTGGTAAGTGCTTTCGGTGTGGTAAGTCTGGTCATATTGCTCATAACTGTAAGGAAGATGATCAAGCAGGAAATGAAAAGCCAATGGTAAGATGTTTTAAGTGTAATGAAATGGGTAATTATGGAAACGAGTGTCCAACGAAGAACTCAATAGGGGGAGTGCAGCCAGACTACAAGCAGAAAGGGGTGGTGAAATCCTTTGCCGCAACTTCAGCAGATGTTGGGCCATCGAATGAAGTGGTATCAGCTCTAGGGAGCTCAGTATTTTTCAAAGATTGACTTGAGGTCGGGGTACCATCAGTTGAAAGTAAAAGAAGCAGACGTTCCGAAGACTGCGTTCCATACTAGATATGGCCATTATGAATTTGTAGTTATGCCTTTTGGGTTAACCAATGCACGTGATGTATTCATGGACCTTATGAATAAAATTTTCCATGAGTTCTTGGATAAGTTTTTGTTTGTGTTTTGAGGTTTGGGAAGAGGTTATGTGTGCCTTGTGATTCACAGTTGAAGAATGAGTTGTTATGAGAGGCTCATAGTTCCCCGTTTTCAGTTCATCCTGGCAGTACTAAGATGTACAGAGATTTTCGGGAGTATTACTGGTGGGATGGAATGAAAAGAGATATTGCTGATTTTACCTGTGAAGTGTTTGACATGTCAACAGGTTAAAGAAGAGCGGCAGTTACCGAAAGGGATACTTCAGCCTTTACCAGTGCCAGAGTGGAAATGGGAAAACATATCCATGGACTTTGTTTTGGGATTACCGAGGACATCTCGAGGTAATAATGCAATCTGGGTTATTGTTGATCGCTTGACAGAATCTGCTCATTTCCTTTCTATACGAGATACTTTCTCTCTAGATCAACTTTCCCGTCTGTATCTTAAAGAGATAGTCAGGTTACATGGAGTTCCCCTATCCATTTTATCTGATCGTGATCCCAGGTTCACTTCTAACTTTTGGAAAGGCCTTCAGAAGTCGTTGGGTACAGAATTAAATTTTAGTACAGCTTTTCATCCTCAATCAGATGGGCAGTCAGAACAAAAAATCCAGACATTGGAGGATATTCTACGAGATTGTTCTATGGATTATCAGGGAAGTTGGGACCAACATCTTTCTTTGGTTGAATTTTCTTATAATAACAGTTTTCATTCCAGTATACAGATGGCACCATTTGAGGCATTATATGGGAAGCGGTGTCGAACTCTAGCATTTTGGAATGAAGTGGGTGAAAGGAAGATGATGGGACCAGAATTGGTAGAAGAGATGGCAGAAAAAGTTCAATTGATTCAGAAGCACATGAGAACAGCTCAGAGCAGGCAGAAGAGTTATGCGGATAACCAGAGGAAGGATTTATCTTTCGAGGTAGGTGATCATGTTTTTTTCAATGTTTCTCCTTGGAAAAGTGTGATGAGATTTGGTAAGAAAGGAAAGCTGAGTCCAAGGTTTATTGGACCATATGAAATTCTGGAGATAGTTGGATCAGTTGCATACCGGGTGGCTTTACCTCCGAGTTTATCTCAGGTATACAATGTTTTTCATGTTTCAATGTTGAGAAAGTATATGCCAGATCCATTTCATGTTTTGAGTCCAGAGCTAGTTCAGTTGGAAGAGAACCTATCTTATGAGGAAAAACCGGTCCAGATTCTTGACCACAGGGAGTAGGTGTTACTGAATAAGGTGATTCATCAGGTAAAGGTTTTGTGGAAAAACCATGTGATTGAAGAGGCAACATGGGAATCTGAAAATGCTATGAGGGATAAATACCCCCACTTATTTTGATAAGTGAATAAAATTGCGAGGACGCAATTCCCAAAAGGGGGGAAGGATGTAACATCCTAGGTAATTAAAGAATAAAGAATTTTCATATTTATTAATATTTATGAATTAAATATTAATTTTAATTAAAAGGGGTTTCTACGTTCGATAGCGTACTCAGTACGCAACGATGAGTTTCTTTGAAAACTTACGTTGCACACAAGTAATAAAATAATATTATTTTAAATTTTAGTTAACAAGTAGCCATTGTACTGGCGAGAATGGATAGAAATAACTAAAATATAATTATATATGTTTTTAAATGTTTTTACATTTACCCAATAAAAGATAAAGGCTTAAAATACGGAAAGAGTTCAATTTTAGGCATTTATACCCTAATTTTCACGAAAGGTCCACTTATCACCTTTTGACGGAGAACCGCCATTAAATATAGTTTTGATCGATCTTATAAATTCTATTGGACCAAATATAACTCTTATTTAGAATCAGGACATCAAAATTTACTTTGTGTAAATTTTTGGTACCTTTCTGATAAAGTTCATTTTTTTAATGAATAGTGTAAAATGTTGTATTTTAATTCAAAACCTATTTTTAATATAATTTATTTATATGATTATATTATCTTTTGAATTGGTTTTAAAGTGAAATTCGAAAATATTTTTACCATTAAATCCAATAGTGGTCGTTGGAATTAATTTAACTTTGAAATCAGACTTAAACTAGTGTAAATCTTTTGATACTTATTGTTTCATAAAAACACGCTATTTGCTCTGACAGCGGGAATTAATTATTAAATTAATTAATGTGACTTATATGTATTGAATTTTGTAAAATAGACTTCATTTTTGAATTCGGAATATCAAATATAGATTAGGGTGAATTTATGGTAATTTTCTGAAAAACTTAAATTTTTGATGAATAGGGAAACCACTAAGTGGTACTTATAAAGACTGATTTTCCGTTTAAATGAAATTTTGCCATCATTGTGTTTTGAATTTCAAAAATCCGACATACATGGTTGTCATTAAGAATAAAATGTGGTTCAATGAGATTATAATAATTTTTTGGTGAATAGTAACTTATTAAGTTCTTAATCGCGATTAGTGGTAATTAGTGTAGTTTAAGGTATAAATAATGCTTTAATAATATGAAATGACCTAGAAACATGTCCCAACCTTATTGGTTGTGTCATGGCCGACCAAGACAAGCCATGGCCCAACTTGGGGACCCCATGGAGCCACTTTAGTTGGAAAATGACAATAATATATTTTTATTTAATGTTAAAATTAAATTGACACAAACATGAGTTTTTTTACTAAAACAATTTTTAAGTAGGGTTAAACAAGTCCAAATTTTGATTATAAATATTAATTGGAAAGATACAAATATTTCCTACATCATAGTAGTTTTTTTATAATTTTTAGACAATAAATAAATTAAATTATTTATGACATAATAATGATGCAACGATGACATCATTATTTGACGATTTAAATAAAATGGAAAGATAATGTAAAATCTATGAACTACACATGTCCAAAACTTATTGGATGGGTGGATTTCGAGACCTTATCACCTTATCCACGAATTATTTCAATGTGGGACCTTTTAAAACCGAAACACATTTTCAAATAAAGTAATATTTCTTTACTTTCCAAAAGTGCCCCTCCTCTCCTCTTATAAAAGGCCCCCACCTCTACCTCATTTCACACACTTCTCAAGCCTTTGGCTCGGCCAAACCCTGCCCATTTACTCTCTCCACATCCCTCTCCTCATCCTAGAGAATTCCCTTTGGGAAGAATCCTTTCAAAGGAAGCCTTTAGGCTCAAATCAAAAGGAGTTACACTTTTAAATGTAATTCATTCTCTCTTGTTCATTTGTTTTATTTTTCTTCTACAACCCCCTAAAATCTTTTTATTTACTTATTTTGTAACAACACCAGTATCTTCAATACACTAGGATGTTTTTATAAGATTTATTTGAGCTACACTCTCACACAACTAAATCAAATGGTTAAAGAACATACGGTTTCCGTGGATGGCGAAATTCTGCCTCCCGAAACGATGATTGTTCAATACTCATTTAACACCTTCAAAGGTGGCCATTATGATGTCACCATTTTTATATATGATATATAATATTTTTCTTTTTTTCTTTAAGCTTCTGTATTTTTCATTTTGGGCATACCATTATGGTTTCCATTATGGGTAAACACGATATCTTCATTTAAGGAAGTGCGGACTACCGCCCCCTCAAAGTGATGTGATTCGTTAATGCCATATGTGGGACGTGTAAAGGATGGATTTAAAGTTATTATATATGATGTTATACTGGAATTATTATATACCTCTATATCATTATTATTTCTTTCCATTAAAGTATGAGATAGAAATGAAAGTAGCGTTCATGCGTACGTACGGCTTACCGTCTCCATGAACGGTGCATTTCATTTCTTATCCCCAAATGTAATGTAATATTAAAATTACATGTATATAATGGATATATATAATTAATGATATATCTAAATGATGAATATAATTCTGGAATTAAAATATAAATACCTCTCATTTAGTTTTAATTCCATTAATATGACAAAAAAATGAAAGTAGCGTTCATGCGTACGTACGGCTTACCGTCTCCATGAACGGTGCATTTCATTTCTTACCTCTAAATGATTATGTAATATTATAAATACATGTATATTCTGGATATATATGATACATATTATATCCAAATTGGGAATTTCATTCTGGATATAAAGAACCTTTGACCACACAAACAACATGTAATTGTAAGAGGTCCACTTTCGACTTAAGAACCAAATATTGACAAAACAAACATTATTAACTTAAATGGTTACATAATGTTTATAACATGGAAATAAGTGATATAAAAGGAATAATGAACTTTAAAAAGGTTCTTAATCAAGTAGAAATTAACTCAAGTTTACTATTCAGGACGTTAAAGAACGATCGAGTGAAGTCGGATACGAGGTAAGGGAACTTCTTAACCCAATTTCCATTCTTTGGGTTAATCTCCTACTTTCAAATTATGTCATGATATTATTATGTCCTATCTTGTATTTTTACTTTATTTATGTGTAATTATAGTGAATACACATAATAGATCTATTTTATTAAAAAAAATGATCTTTGTAAGGGACTTCGTCTCAATCTCCTTTCATTGAGGCATATTTCGTTTTATACACAACTTTCTTTTATACGGTGTATAAACCCCTTTGACTTTTACTTTTATACAAAAGGAATCTTTTTCTATAAAGCGTTTTACTAAACGACAAAAAGGAATGTTTTTTTAACGTACGCGGTGACAAAGACTTTTTCCGCCGCCGCGAGTATTATTTGGTCTATGGCTTCCTCAACAAGCCGTAATGTTTTTAAAATAAAATAAATACCATATACTCTTTTATGTATTTTGGTATTGAAAATGGTTTTGATAAAGGATTATATTATGTCAACATATTTATGATATATTGTGATTGAAATGTGGAAATGTTATCTTTCCTTTATATTGGTTTTATGTTTTATGATTTTATATTGGTACTTGGACATTTTAACGGGTGGTTACGTTATAAACCATATGACGGGTGGTTCCATGAATACCAGGCCGGGTGGTTACGCTATAACCTCCAATGCATTGGGTATGGAAGTCGGCCGTATGGATATTCCATTAAGTATGTACGGAAATTGGCCGTATGGCTATTCCATTAAGTGATATGTGTGGAAGTCGACCATATGGTTATTCCACTTAAGTATGTTTATGTCCCAAGTTACCTTTATATATGTTATGTGTTCTTTATATGGGTTTTATGGTAATAATTTGGTTACAAAAAGGTAAGTAATGATACTTTATTCAGTGAAGAGTTTTTACTACTTCATGTAGGTGAAGGTATTACTTTGATAGAGTATACATGGTTTACTTGATTTTGAAAAACTAACAGTTTTCACTCTTTGTGTATCCCTTACTGAGATTTTTATGCTCACCCCAAGTTTTTTTGAAATGTTTTTCACAGGACTTAATGTGGAATAAGGTCAAGGATGGGATCAAGGGAATGTCATGCTATATAAAACATGGAACTAGACATGTTTCTTTCAAGAGTTTTTTTTATTATGGAAACTTAGTATAAGTGACTACTTTGTAATCTTTTGAGATGTAATAGTTATGTTCTAATTCTCTAAAAATCTAAACCTGAAAAGATCCTCAACGTGAATTATTCTTTTAATTCAATATTTAGTAAGGTTTAAGGTCGGGGCCTTATACCAGTAGTTTGAAATATCTTGTACCAATTGGTTGTGTTGTCTTTGGTATTGATGTATGATATCAAGAACATTTTTCTACCAGTTTTGGTTCATTTTTCATATGTGTTTTCTGAAAATTTCATAGGGTTACCACCCATAAGAGAATTGGATTTTATAATTGGTCTCCTTTTGGGGACTAGTCCCATTTCCCTTCTATTTTATCAGATAAAACCAATAGAATTAAATGATATGAAAGTGTAGTTGTAGGAACTGGAAAGAAAAGGGTTCTTTGGGCCTAGCACGTCTCCATGGGGAGCATCAACCTTGTTTGTGAAAAAGGCATATGGAACTCTACAGCTATGTGTAGATTATCGTAATATTAACCGAGTTATGATAAAGAATTGGTATCCACTTCCACAAATTGATGATCTATTTGATCAATTATGAGTATCTCAATAGTTCTCTAAGATTTAATTACGATCAGGATATCACCAATTTTGAGTTCAAAAGGAGGATATTCGAAATAAAAATTTTAGAAGAGGATATGACCATTATCAATATGTGATGATGCCTTTTAGTCTTATAAATGAAACAAAAATCTTTATAGAATTGATGAATTAGATATGGCAAATGTTTTTGGATTCTTTAATGGTGGTGTTTGTGGACAATATATTGGTGTATTCAAGGATAAGGACTAATCATGAGAAACACTTGAAAATGGTGTTGGGAATATTAAGGATTATATGAAAAATCATCAAAGTTTGTTTTTTTTATATAAGAGGTATGATTCCTTGGAAATTTAATTTTTGAAAAAGGTGTTTCTGTGGATCTAGAAAAAATAGAGGCTATTATCTCATGGAAGCCGCTGAAGAACGTCTTTGAAATACCCAGTTTTCTTGGATTCTATGTTCATTATCGATGTTTTTTCATGAATTTTCATGAATATCTTCAGCTAGTATAGCTTTGAAAAAGAATAATGTTCCATTCCAATGGAATAAGGAATGCCGAAATTATTTTTAAGAGTTTAAGCTTCTCCTTAAACTATCTCCAATATTAATTTTTTTTGGAATTAGGACAGGGGTAATGATGTATTATGATGCTTCAGGATTAGGTTTGTGGTAAGTTCTCATGAAAATAAATCATGTTGTTTCATATGGATCAAGGTATTTATAATTGAATGAGAATAATTACCTAATACATGATTTGAAGTTATTTTTCGTAGTCCATGATTTGAATACTTGGCATCATTATCTCTTCGGTGAGAAATTCACTATCTTTATAGATCATAAGAGCATGAATCATATTTTCTCACAACATGATTTGAACCCAAGACAAAGAGGATGGATGGAGTATCTCCAAATGTTTCAATTCGACTTGAATTATATACCTGTTAAATTTAAATTTGGTGGTAGATGAATTAAGTATAAAGTCTTATGATCAGTTGGAAAAAGAGTCTTTAGATTAGTGGTAGTTTATGTTAGTGATAAAAAACATGAACTTGGAATTTAAAGACTAAGGTATTTTTTTTATAGTTTCTTTGGTTCTAAATTTGGTGAATATGGTTAAATAAGAAAAAATTTCTAATTTATAATGTGTGGTGATGAGGAAAAAACTCAATAGTGGGGAGGACATTGAGGGATGAATACTGGATTGGATTTTCGTTTTGTTGTTCAAAAGCCAGATGGTCGTCCCTATAGCTTGTCAAGAACACCTTCTCAATGCTTACCAAAATTCTAGATAGACTATTCATCCAGGAATACAAAAGATGTATACGGTTCTAAAAGTACAATTTTGGTGGGTCGGTATGAAAAGGAAAATGGCAGAGTTTGTTTTGAGATGTGTAACTTATTAGTAGGTTAAGGAATAACATAAACAACCAGTTGGTATGTTGTACTCTTTACCTATCCCTATTTGGAAATGTGAGTAGATAATTATGGATTTTGTAACAGGTCTTCCAATAAAGGTTTAGAAAGATGATTCCATACGGTTGATATTAGATCAACTCACAAAGTTGTCTCATTTAATCCCTATTCATGAATCTCATATGATGGAGGAATTTTAAAAATTCTATATCTGAGAAGTGGTAAGGAGGCATGGAGTATTGGTTTCGATAGTGTTAGAAATATATCTAAGATTTACATCTCGTTTCTAGAAATCATTACCAAATTCCCTTGGAAATTAGTTGACTATGAGTATGGTGTATCATCCTCTGATGGACGAACAATATGAATGGATGATACAAATGTTGGAAGACATGTTGTGGGATTGTGTAATGGATTTTAGTAGCTCATGGGAAGATCACGTACCATTAATAGGGTTATCATGGCTCCATTTGAATCATTGTATGGGCATCCTTATCATTATCCACTTTGTTGGGTGGAAACGGGTGAGACTTCACTAGTTGGGCTGAGCTTTATCCAAGAAACAATGGAGAAGATTCAATTGATTATGAAATGAATGGATATAGATTAGAGTTGTCAGAAATCATATACATATCAATGTCGATGGCCTTTTTCATTTTCATGAGTGATCATGTGTTCTTGAGGATCTCCCCAAGGATTGGATATTGTTGTTTTTGGAATCAGGGAAAGTTATCTCCAAGATACATACACCCTTTTGAGATACTATAATGGGTTGGTTAGGTGAAATATCAGTTAGAATTTCCACCATGGTTCAGTGCGGGGCATAATATATTTCATATATCTTACTTGAAAAAGAATTAGCCTGATCCTGACCATGTTATTTGATGGAATCATGTTGAACTAGAGTCAGATTCTTCATTGGTACATATCAAGATGTAGAATGTGGATAGGAAAGAGAAAGTCTTGCATGAAAAAAGCATTGGTCTAGTGTGGGTTTTGTGGCAACATAGTCATATTCAATAAGAGACTTGGTAACGAGAGAAGAAAATTAAGGAGGAATTGCTATAACTCTTTTAAGACAATGATAGTTTTCTACTTTCTAGGGATGAAAAGGAAAATGGTGAGGATAATGTAGCACCCACAATTTCAATTAAGTATCCCTTTATTTATGGTTTTTAAGTATATAAAGTTTTTGGGTGAATATTTAGAGATTTTAGAGAACTTTTTAATTGTTTTGTGGGATTTTCTAAGGGTACGCTAATTGGGAAAACCATGAAACACCTACAGAAAATTGTTCCCAATGAGATATGGGCTAAAAGGAAGGCGAAAAAGCGGCACACATTTTGTCCAAACTATGTGAAATCCTAAGAGAAACCATGCTATATTGAATAGGGGGATTTGGAATGGACCACACATAGTTTTCTAACTATGTGAGCTAAAAATATGAGGTTCAACTTTGAGGTAGTGTCTGTCACATGGTTAGTGCACGGTTTTGCTAACTGTGCGACTAACCATACACAGGTTAAAAGTTAGATCCTAAAATTGTGGATGTCACATATTTTGACCTATAATGCCCTCATTTTTCCTCATATATGTCCCTAACTTGATATAATATCTTCCCAAAGGCTAAATAAGCTTATCCCAGTGATCCATAAGTGATATGAAGGCTTCTCTTAGTGATTTGAAGTAGAATTCTAATGGTAAGTCATCATTCTTGGTTGTTCTTGGTGTTTTTTCTTCGATATACTTCTCTATATCTATTGGTTTCTTAGATCTATGTATTATGTGAATATATCTAAGATATTTGATTCCAAATATGATTATATTTTTATTTTTTGATAACAAGGGAAGAAATATAAGGTGGGTTTTGGAGTTTCAAACTGTTTTCGTGGATATTTTTCATGCCATTTATCGTTTTCACCAAATTCTTGAGGTATGTGGATTCAATCTCGACTCCTCTTGATAGAATTGATTTTATTAGTTTCAAATTGAATAAATTTATTGAAATTTATTGTGTAATTGTTGTGAAAATCCTGGAAGAAACCTTCTTTAGTCATGGTTTGTGTATTTGTGTGAAAATATGGAGTTGTTGTGCAAAGTTTTTTGATAAAATATTTTAAATAATTTAATTTAAAATTAGTGTTTGGTATGATTTATTATAAAAGGTTTTCAATTAAAATTTTGTTGTTTTTAAATGTTTTTGGATTTGAAATTGTTTTGGAATGATTGCATTGGATTGGTTTTTTGGGCATACTTGGTGGTGTGTGTTTATATTTCATTACAAGGCTTGGTTGAAATATAAACTTATGCTCAATGCCAAATTTGTAATGGAACATGGGATTTAATTACCTTGTGATGAATTGGTATATTGAAGAGAAAAAATTCATGAGTACGAAACTTTCAAAATGAATAATTCATGTGTAGATGTGTGTATATGTGGATTGGAATGGGTGATGCCAAAAAAAATTGAAGATGGAATGGTTGTGAAAATAATGATTGGTTTATTTCATGGGAACTTGTTATTTTTTTTGAGAAAAATGTTTTAAAATATAACTTATTTATATTTTGATATAAAATATTTTGATAATTTGTTTTATATAAATTGTTTTATATAAGTGTGCTAACATGTTCTTTCATAGTGACGTGAGTAAGGAAGTCATTGGGGAAAATCTACGGAGTTTCAATACTCACCCCTTATTTGGAACTTTGGTTCTTCTATATATTTTGTTTATTAATACATGGTAAAAGGTAAATTATCACCCATATTTAGAATTACTTCATGATACTTGGGCTAATTTGTGGAGTCGGATCATGGAGCATTTTTAAGGATTAGATAATTCATTAGAGTCCTTGAGTTTTGTCATCACTATGTGCTTTGATATTATAGTCTTCTTCTCTAGAACATGGTTTTAGTTTAATTTTTATAAATGAAATATTGATTTGTCTTTTATTATTATCATGAATCATATATTGGTTTTTTAAGTAATGTTTGGTTGGATGTTTTATTTTCAAAGGGAATATCATCCCCCATCCGTTAACAAATACCTGGGCATTTATTTCCAGCCTATGGCATATTGGGTATGTCGCTTAAGGCCAACTAAAATTCCACCACCTTCCAAAGACAATGAGGTAGGGCGGGACATTACAATAGATCTATAATTATATATCTTCTTATTCTATGAACAAATATGTCAATGTTCTTTACTTTTCATCACAACAAAAATATCTCTTCTTTTTCATTCTTTTGTTATAGAATCTCTCTTAATAGGTTTAGATATATCAATAAATATTTATTCCTCTCCACTTATGTACTCTGTAGACTCTTTAATTTATGGGTAAAGATATCCCCATAAATTTATCCTTCACAAAAACCTTCTCTCTAATTCATAGATAAATTTTCTAAGTCATCCTCTTTTAAGAACTCTAAGTCTTTATGAGTATGATGGGAAAATTCATCCCGCACTATTCTTCAAATCCAAGTCAAATTGGTTTATTGAATATTCAGATTTACTTCATAAAATATAGGGAATTTGAAAATAATGAAATATACTAGATCTTTCCTTTCATGATTTTCTCATTTAAATTCCATAAATATTGGCCTGGAATAATACCATAGTTTCCATGACCAAATGACATTATACAACCACATCATGACACTTCACCTCATATATTGATGCTTTGGTCAAATATATGATCTTATAAAACATAAAAAATATTGTATTTTAAAAAATAAATATCAAGGATAAATCCTCCTTTAATTTTGTCATGATTTCCTCCATTCACAACTGGATGAACTATTAATCATATTTGATGATTAATAAATAATATCATAAAATTTAATAGTTGGCCAAGTATTCTCCTAAAATGGATAAGGACACGACCCTTGGGAATTTTATATTACAAAGGTAATGACCCTTATGAAATTTCCAGCCAATCCTTATGAATTTTGATGACCCTTATGAAATTTTCTTGATGACCCTTATGGAATCTTCCATTGAAATTTTCCATGACTGTAAAATAGTGACTATTAATAAATGAGTATGGTGAATCTCATGAAATATGATGACCCTTATGAAATGATTTTAATGAACCTCATTTTAGAGACCCGAAGCTTGACGTACATGGACATTACATTACTTTTGCGGAATACTTAATATATAAGAAAAACAGACACACAAGGACCGTAATATTTTAGTATCTTTGGAAACTCAGAATAAAATCTTCTAATCGTGGTGAAAGATCTTCAACATCTCCCAATAAAGATATTCCCTTTCTTTTCTTACCTAAAACCTTTATTTATATTCTAGGGAAAAGAAAACATCAAAGGGGTGAGCTCAAATTCCCAGTAAGGGTAAACATAGAGAACATAAAACAATCCATAAACATTTGAATGCAAAAGCTTGAACATAAAATCTAAACATCAAAATCTTGAGCAAAGACATGAATCTTGGAAGTACGTAAGGCATATATCATAAGGGAACATCAATCATGATAAAATAGCATGGGAATAAAACATGTAATTGTGGCATCCATTAAGCACATGTAATGATTTCCATAGTAGCCAAGGCATTGCTTCCAAGACCATCTTAGTGGACAAAGTCCCATTCTGAATTGAGTTCACTCCTCGTTTCAGTCCTGTATTACTGAACCGGTTTAACCTGCCATTCCATCCATGTCTATCTAATGAGATATAAATCTTTACCTAATGAATTGGAGGGAGATATAGGTCACACCCATCTCATAATGAAAGCATTCTTACTTGTGCCACAAAATAAACATACATCATTCATAATAACCCAATGAATAAAATGGGTTTCATAAACATCATCACATCATCACATAATCCATATAAAAGAAATGGATATCATTTCATAATAAGAAAAGTGAAACCATGTAAATCATAAAGACTTTATACTTGAAACATACACATATGAAATAATGTCAACTTAGATGAAAAATGGTTTTGATAAAACACTTGAAATGAATTCTTGAGGAAAATATCCTTTCTTCTTCAAAAACACTTTTCCTTTCTTAACATGTCATACAATTCTAAACTGAAAGAAGTTGATTAAAAATAAACTTGAAAACTTGTAAAGTAATCTTCTTGGAAATAATGTTTTAAAAATCCATTCATGCCATATAAGTTAAAAAAACATTCTTCGTACTTTTGTCAGAAAAGTCAAAAAGTACCTTGTACGAAAAATGACAAAAGATTCCTTTCATATCCTTTACTAAAAACCCACCTAAGGGTACAATTGGATTTAAAAAATTGTATGTGGATGGAAATAATATTACATATTTAGGAAACATGGATGTGGATGATAAAGTACACCCCAGTAAATTTCAAAGTATAAACAATCTCGGATAAAAATGAGATTGTGATATTTCCCTTACCTTAGGTCCGATTTGCCTCGTAAGTGTCCAAACATCCTGTATAATGATTTAAATAATGTTATTGACTTATTCCAGAATCATACTTATTGTTATTATATCATATATGGTCATATTCTTAGCTTCTTATTAGTAATATTTCATTACTACTTGTTATTCGGGTGTTTATTACTTTTTGTTCTTATGCGTGTTTGGTCGAATAAATTATTATTCTTCTCTTTAGGTTATAGATACCTCATTTCCAGAATGGTATTAGTGTAATATATATCATATTCATTCATTAAATTCATTTATATAATCATTATGCAATGAATATCATGTAGAACGAGTCACATCACACCGTGCAGACGGTATTCCGTACGTACGCATGAGTGATGATATCATTCCTATGATCGTGGAATTGTATTGGAGTGTATGTATACTATTTCAGAATAAATATCACTTTAAAATAATCATATATAGTCATTATTTACACCATTATACCCATCCAAGTAAGGTGGTGGTGGAAAATAGATTACACCATGGCGTGGAGACGGTATTCCGTACGTACGCACGCACGGTGATTTCATTTTCCGTAGGATGGATAGATGGTGAAATAGGATTTTTTCATAATTATAATAAAATATCAGTATATGAGTGATACTGATGTTATTACTTCATAATGAAATAATCTAAGAATAAGAAGTGGAAGAAGAAATAAACTTGAAAGAATCGATAACGGACATTACCTCTTCTTCGAAGCGCCTCTTTGAGATCTCCTTTTAGGGCACTAAAATTGGTCTTTTAGGAATACCAGAACCTCTAGGATGTTTCTAGGGAAGTGTAGAAGAGAATTTGGCAGGGGTTGGCCGAGCTTTAAGGCTCAAAGTGGTGTGAGGAAGAGAGGGAGTAGGTGCCCTTTTATAAGGGAGGAGAGGGGCACCTTTGGAATAACTAAAAATATTATTTTATTATAAAGTCAAATTCGGTTTTAAATAGCTCCAAATTGATTTATTTAGAATATAAGGTGGGGATGTGTCGAAATCCTCTCATCTAATAGAATTTAGACAAGTTTAGGTTCCTATTTTAACCTTGTCATTTAGAGTTAACATTAAGTTAAATAATTTTACTTTTACCGTGTCTTTTTGTGTTCTTACACTATAAGGTTAATAAACTTACTATAACATGACAAACGAACCCCAAGTTGTTTATTATTAATATATATAACCTTATATAAGTCATTTGGCCGAACCTTATATTTTTAAGAATAAATAACAATTAATAATATAATATTTGTTTTAAAAACTAATTTATGTCAATTTTGACACTATTTAGCAATTGCTTTTTGTGAAAATCATAACAGAATGATTAGTTCAAAAAAAGTTACTTAAATCAATAATAACATGTCCTATTAACCTATAAAATTAGTAGAATTTGTAAAAAGTCTCAAATTATATTTATTTGGGTATTTATAACATCAATTATGTCAATATTTCATTAATAAGATAATTACTGCATCATACCTGTGTCATTAATAAATTAAATTATATAACATTTAAAAATTACAAATAAAATATCATTATGTATAAAATCTTTTTATATTTATAATGAATATTTATAGTCGAATTTATCTTATGTATAACCCTATATTAAAAATGATATACTTATTAAACTTTGATTTTAACTATTTTAATCCTTATTTAAATAAATTAATAATAAATATCCTAATCTAATCCAAGTGGGCCTAAATGGTCATATTTTATTCCCAAGGTTGTTTTTGGTCGAATTACACTTATCCAATAGAATTAGGACATGTGTTAGGGTAATAATAATATCATTTTTACCCTTAATTACCCTATTTACTTTTAACCGTGGTAAAAAAAAGGTAAAAAGTTACTATTCACCAAAAATTATTTTCATCTCATTGAACCACATTTTACTTACTGAAATCAACCGTGTCTCTCGGATTTTTGAAATTCCACTCACAGAAGCGGTAAAATTAAGTTTTATGAAAAATTCATTTTTTAACTACCACTTAGTGGTTTCACTATTCATCAAAAAATGAAAGTTTCCAGAAAAATACCAAAAATTAGGCCTAAGCTATATTTTATATTATGAACTCATAAATGATGTCTATTTTACCAAATTCAAAACATATCAATTTCATTAATTAATTTAAAAATTAATTCCCGTCGTCAAAAAAAATAGCGTGTTCTTAAGAGATAATAACTATCAAAAGATTGACACTTGTTTATGTCTGGTTTAAATGTAAAATTACATGAAATGACCAACATTGTATTAAATTGTAAAAATATATTCTAAATATACTTTAAAACCACTTAAATTAATAATTTATCACTATTAATTATTTCGATTAAAAAGGTTGTTTTTAATTAAAATTTAGTAATTTTCACTATTCATCAGAAAATGAAAGTTATCCGAAAAGTACCAAAATTTCACGATAAGCTAATTTCGATATTCCGAATCCCAAAATGAAGTCCATTTTGAAAAATAAAATTTACAAAATTTAAAAAAGTGGTTATTACTATTCATACCGGCTAGTTTTTAATAATACTTTAATAGCATATTGTTGTTTAGTGAAACTCGTTATTACGTACTACACACGCTATCGAGGAAGGTCGCGATTGCGTGTAATGTAAGGAAAGTCAAGGATGCGTGTTATGCAAGCTCCTTTTGGTATAGCGTACAACACAAGACATTAACGAAATTAAAAAGAATATTTTTCATAAAATCTCGGGGTGTTACATTCTACCCCCCTTAAAATGAATTTCGCCCTCGAAATTCGTCGGGGTTATAAATGGTTTACTACTCGAAAGTTTCTTTAATAGAAACCCACATCGTAAATAGGAATACCAAAACCAATCTTTAAAAACAAAAGTATGAAATGTAACGGTTTCCCAAATAAACTAATCACTGGGTTTCCACATAGGTGAAAATATGGATATGGAAGAGAAATCTAACCATTATGTTCTGATGGAGAGTGGTAGAGAACATGGCTATGGAAAATCCAGCAATCACAAAGCCATAAATTTGTGATGATCTAAGGTACCATCTGATTCATCAGATATAAGAGCACTAGGACAACATTTTTGGTTTTCAAGATCATTTCCCTAAAGTTGATGAAATTGGAATTAGAAAAAATACATTCGTGATTTTGGTACAGTCTCACCGTTGATCGTTCTTTGGACAATTTCCACTTCATCACTTAAAGAAATGAAGTTGAATTTGTCATTCGTGAAGTGTTAGCAGATCATGTGATAGAATGATGGGTCATTCCATCTGTCTCAAAAAAAGGTTATAAAAGTTATCAAAAATAAATAAGTCCATCTATAGTGAGATTAATCATATATGGTTCCTAAAATGGACTTATACTTCATATATCATACTGCTTAATATAATAAAACTAGTTTCTACTAAACAGGGACTTTCTGTAAGCCAGCGGTAGGCAATAAAGGCCAGTCGCACTTCGGTTGTGGGTTCGATTCCCACAGCCTTGTCCGACGCGATGGGTTGTCGCTCTTCCTACAGGTTGTCCTTTTTCTAAAACTACATTACTATAACATCCCATAAATAATATCAAAAAAAGTTCTATCCTTAATACTAACTTATGCTCAACATAATCCTTTCCAATCTCTAGGATTATCCAAAATACTGTTGTCCAATCTCATATTATAGTGAAAACGATTACCAAAGAGTTCATATAACAAGCATGTTAATACCATCTTTGATCCCCATATATCATGAGATATGTCTTGTTGGTCACATTCCAATCATTCGAAGGCCTTAATCATGTATTCTCTTGAAAAATGAATACCCATTAAATCTTAGTGAAAACATGAGTGCTGTTAAAAGTTAACTCTTTTCACATACCAAAACCTCAAACCATGATATAACAATTTCCTTATATCAGTCATGAGCTCATGAATACTGTCAAACATTTCATTTTCTCTTTATCCCTTCATTATGCGCATATCATCTTTTTTTTCCAAAAATATCTCATTCACTTTCCATGGTTATCGGTACCATAAAATTATTGAAAACCACAATAGACCAATACATAAATATTCCAATATTCCACGATACTATATACAACATTATTTTAAAATCCCATTACATAAACACTTAATCATTCCACCACATCGTTGTCATATTCAACATCGCCAATAGTGATCGCATGTAACTTCCCTTTGTCCTTTGCCATAAGTGGTTTCTCATGTCGATCATCATTAACCCTTGTATTAGGGCATTTATTAGCATAATGCCCCATTTCCTTACACTTGAAGCATTGAAGTGTTGGTGGTGCGTTCTCTGCAGTCTTTTCTTTATTCACATCATTAGAAACCCTTTTTCCATTACTTCGACACTCGGATGCTCGATGACCTTATTTTCCACACTTAAAACATTTTCTAGTCCCTTTAAGACAATCTCCACCATGCTTCTTTCCACACTTTGATCATAAGAAAACATTCACCTTCTTTTCACCATTATTCTGAGATTTCTCCTTGAACTCCAACTTTCGTTTCTTGTCAAAACTATGAGATGGATAAGTAACACCAACTTACATTTCTACCTTGATAGCACAACAAACAATTTCTTCATAGCTACTGAAGTCTCTTATAGCTAATTCCCTTCGAAGATTTGGTTTTAATCCACTGAAGAATCGATCAACTTTACTTTCAGGTTGGATGATAAATCCAGATGCATACCTTGCAAGCCTTGTAAAATTCGCTTCGTATATACCAACAGATTCATCATCCGTTTTCTTTAGTTTGAGAAACTCATTCTCCATCTTTGTTCGAAGAATACAAGGGAAGTACTTATTGAAAAATAAGTTCTTTAACTCGTCCCATTCCATGGACTCAATTTCATCTCTTGGCCTCGTATTCTTGATAAGATTCCACCATTGATCAGCATCACCTTCCAAACGATATACTGCTAAGATGACTTTATCATGATCAGAACATTGATGAACTGAAAATATATTTTCAGTGGTACTGATCCATTGTTCAGCAACAAGTGGAACGAAAGAACCACTGAAAGAAGGTGGACGTTGCCTCATGAAGGATTCAATAGAATATTGTGCCCTTCTCTGCTCATTTGGAAGTCCAGAATTATTCATAGCTTGTGTAAGTATAGCAATAAGATTTTTCACTCCATCTCCCATAACATTTTATTATTCAGGAGGATAATCATTGCATTGTCCATTACATTGATCAACACGGTTCCTTCGGGTTCCAGCCATCGTCTAAAACCCAAAAAGAATAGTGTGAGAGGTAAAAATCACACTAGGGAAAACAATATAATAAAGGGGGAGTACCTTCAATATCTAATATCTTAGGTTTAATTCTAAGATGGTTAGAGAAATTCTAGGACTATAACGTATACTTAACCTTAGGGACATCCCTAGACATACCTTAGAAATATCTCTAGGGATCTCACTAAAGTTCTCGCATCCTAGTTTCCAAAGGTTGACTAAACTTTTCCTCTGATACCAACTGTAACGGTCTGGAATTACTTCCATTGGAAGATAATTGATACCTATCAGGGCACTCCATGGGCGGCTACACCCCCTGGGCAGGACACGCCACTATCCCCAGTGGCAGCCATTTCCTCATGAAGCCCTTGGGCGGAGAGCCATGCTTCATCCAACGCTCACATGTGAGAGTTCCCAAGGACCAGATACATTCCTACCTCCTTTTCCTCTGATACCAACTGTAGAGACCTGAATCTTGATGTACATGGACATTACATTACTTTTGTGGAATACTCAATACATAAGAAAAACAGACACATAAGGATCGTAATAGTTTAGTGTCTTTGGAAACTCGGAATAAAATCTTCTAATCGTGGTGAAAGATCTTCAACATCTCCCAATAAAGATCTTCCCTTTTTTTTCTTACCTAAAACCTTTATTTATATCCTGGGGAAAAGAAAACATCAAAGGGGTGAGCTCAAATTACCAGTAAGGGTAAACATAGAGAACATAAAACAATCCATAAACATTTGAATGCAAAAGCTTGAACATAAAATCTAAACATCAAAATCTTGAGCAAAGACATGAATCTTGGAAGTACGTAAGGCATATATCATAAGGGAACATCAATCATGATAAAATAGAATGGGAAAAAACATGTAATTGTGGCATCCATTAAGCACATGTAATGATTTCCATAGTAGCCAAGGCATTGCTGCCAAGACCATCTTAGTGGACAAAGTCCCATTCTGAATCGAGTTCACTCCTCGTTTCAGTCCTATATTACTGAACCGGTTTAACCTATCGTTCCAGCCATTTCTATCTCATGAGATATAAATCTTCACCCAATTCATTGGAGGGAGATATAGTTCCCACCCATCTCATAATGAAATCATTCTTACTTGTGCCACAAAATAAACATACATCATTCATAATAACCCAATGAATAAAATGGGTTTCATAAACATCATCCCATCATCACATAATCCATATAAAAGAAATGGATATCATTTAATAATAAGAAAAGTGAAACCATGTAAATCATAAAGACATTATACTTGAAACATGCACATATGAAATAATGTCAACTTAGATGAAAAATGGTTTTGATAAAACACTTGAAATGAATTCTTGAGGAAAATATCCTTTCTTCTTCAAAAAAGCTTTTCCTTTCTTAACATGCCATACAATTATAAACTGAAAGAAGTTGATTAAAAATATACTTTAAAACTTGTAAAGGAAGATTCTTGGAAATAATGTTTTAAAAATCCATTCATGCCATATAAGTTAAAAAAACATTCTTCTTACTTTTGTCGGAAACGTCAAAAAGTACCTCGTACAAAAAACGACAAAAGATTCCTTTAATATCCTTTACTAAAAACTCAACGAAGGGTAAAATTGGATTTAAAAAATTGTAGGTGGATGGAAATAATATTACATATTGAGGAAACATGGATGTGGATGATAAAATACACCCCAGTAAATTTCAAAGTATAAACAATCTCGGATAAAAATGAGATTGTGATATTTCCCTTACCTTAGGTCCGATTTGCCTCGTAAGTGTCCGAACCTCCTGTATAATGATTTAAATAATGTTATTGACTTATTCAAGAATCATAATTATTGTTATGATATCATATATGGTCATATTCTTAGCTTCTTATTAGTAATATTTCATTACTACTTGTTATTCGGGTGTTTATTACTTTTTGTTCTTATGCGTGTTTGGTAGAATAAATTCTTATTCTTCTCTTTAGGTTATAGATACCTCATTTCCAGAATGGTATTAGTGTAATATATATCATATTCATTCATTAAATTCATTTATATAATCATTATGCAATGAATATCATGTAGAACGAGTCGCATCACATCGTGGAGACGGTATTCCGTACGTACGCACGAGTGATGATATCGTTCCTATGATCTTGGAATTGTATTGGAGTGTATGTATACTATTTCAGAATCAGTATCACTTTAAAATAATCATATATAGTCATTATTTACACCATTATACCCATCCAAGTAAGGTGGTGGTGGAAAATAGATTACACCACGGCGTGGAGACGGTATTTCGTACGTACGCACGTGCGGTGATTTCATTTTCCGTAGGATGGATAGATAGTGAAATAGGGTTGTTTAATACTTATAATAAAATATCAGTATATGAGTGATACTGATGTTATTACTTCACAATGAAATAACCTAAGAAGAAGAAGTGGAAGAAGAAATAAACTTGAAAGAATCGGTAACAGACATTACCTCTTCTTTGAAGCGCCTCTTTGAGATCTCCTTTTAGGGCACTAAAATTGGTCTTTTAGGAAGACCAGAACCTCTAGGATGTTTCTAGGTAAGTGTAGAAGAGAATTTGGCAGGGTTTGGCCGAGCTTGAAGGCTCAATGTGGTGTGAAGAAGAGAGGGAGGAGGTGCCCTTTTATAAGGGAGGAGAGGGGCACCTTTAGAATAACTAAATATATTATTTTATTATAAAGTCAAATTCGGTTTTAAATAGCTCCAAATTGATTTATTTAGAATTTAAGGTGGGGATGGGTCTAAATCCTCTCATAAAATAGAATTTAGACAAGTTTAGGTTCCTATTTGTACCTTATCATTTAGATTTAACATTAAGTTAAATAATTTTACTTTTACCGTGTCTTTTTGTGTTCTTACACTATATTACTATAACATGAAAAACGAACCCCAAGTTGTTTATTATTAATATATATAACCTTATATAAGTCATTTGTCCAAACCTTAGATTTTTAGGAATAAATAACAATTAATAATATAATATTTGTTTTAAAAACTAATTTATGTCAATTTTGACACTATTTAGCAATTGATTTTTGTGAAAATCATAACAGAATGATTAGTTTGAAAAACATTACTTAAATCAATAATAACATGTCATATTAACCTATAAAATTAGTGGAATTCATAAAAAGTCTCAAATTATATTTATTTGGGTATTTATAACATCAATTATGTCAATATTTCATTAATAAGATAATTACTGCATCATAATTGTGTCATAAATAAATTAACTTATATAACGTCTAAAAATTACAAATAAAATATCATTATGTATGAAATCTTTTTAGATTTCTAATTAATATTTATAGTCGAATTTATCTTATGTATAACCCTATATTAAAAATGATATACTTATTAAACTTTGATTTTAACTATTTTAACCCTTCTTTAAATAAATTAATAATAAATGTCCTAATCTAATCCAAGTGGGCCTAAATGGTCATATTTTATTCCTAAGGTTTTTTTCGGTCGAATTACACTTATCAAATAGAATTAGGACATGTGTTAGGGTAATAATAATATCATTTGTACCCTTAATTAACCTATTTACTTTTAACAGTGGTAAAAAAAGGTAAAAAGTTACTATTCACCAAAAATTATTTTCATCTAATTGAACC
Organism: Viscum album; assembly: GCA_963277665.1. Lineage (NCBI taxonomy): Eukaryota > Viridiplantae > Streptophyta > Magnoliopsida > Santalales > Viscaceae > Viscum > Viscum album. The sequence goes on along the minus strand of OY728123.1, from coordinate 1,938,897,826 downwards.
ACATTTTACTTACTGAAATCAACCGTGTCTCTCAGATTTTTGAAATTCCACTCACAGAAGCGGTAAAATTATGTTTTATGAAAAAATCATTTTTTTTAACCACCACTTAGTGGTTTCACTATTCATCAAAAAATGAAAGTTTCCAGAAAAATACCAAAAATTAGGCCTAAGCTATATTTGATATTATGAACTCATAAATGATGTCTATTTTACCAAATTCAAAACATATCAATTGAATTAATTAATTTAAAAATTAATTCCCGTCGTCAAAACAAATAGCGTGTTCTTAAGAGATAATAACTATCAAAAGATTGACACTTGTTTATGTCTGGTTTAAATGTGAAATTACATCCAATGACCAACATTGTATTAAATTGTAAAAATATATTATAAATATACTTTAAAAACACTTAAATTAATAATTTATCACTATTAATTATTTCGATTAAAAAGGTTGTTTTTAATTAAAATTTAGTAATTTTCACTATTCATCAGAAAATGAAAGTTATCCGAAAAGTACCAAAATTTCACCATAAGCTAATTTCGATATTCCGAATCCAAAAATGAAGTCCATTTTGAAAAATAAAATTTAAAAAATTTCAAAAAGTGGTTATTACTATTCATACCGGCTAGTTTTTAATAATACTTTAATAGCATATTGTTGTTTAGTGAAACTCGTTATTACGTACTACACACGCTATCGAGGAAGGTCGCGATTGTGTGTAATGAAAGGCAAGTCAAGGATGCATGTTGTGCAAGCTCCTTTTGGTGTAGCGTACAACACAAGACATTAATGAAATTAAAAACAATATTTTTCATAAAATCTTGGGGTGTTACACTCATGTACTCTAGTTTTTAATCCTATGAAATTAAAAATAAGACTCTTACACACATAAGGAAACCTTGGGGACATTTTAATTTTCCAATCTACTCATTCCTAAATTACTCTTATGGGCACAAAGAACCCCTATATGACATGGAAACATTTAAGGTCAATTTCTTTGGTTACTCTTATGAATGATTCTAGGTGAACCATAAAAGTATGAATTTTTAAAACCTAATAAACCAATAAAAAACCTAAATACATCCCAAACATCACTACATTAATTCTAGCCATCAAAAACCAACTTCCAACACTTCCAAAACCCCATGGTGGGTAACATTTAATATTGTGATTTCCAATAAATCTAAATCCAATTATCAATATGTGTTAACAAAAAAACCAACATCAATAAAACAATATAGGATGAACATAAATTATATGGTGATAATAAATCTATCATTTCTATATAACCTCAGTTTATAATAGATCCACTAATGAATTTACAATAAATCCAATGCTTCAATTTCACCATTAGGATGACAAAGAATTGGGCCAAGACAACATACCAACAATATAGTAATGAACTAATATAATCATAGTCAAACACATGAGTACAAAAAAAACATGAATCCCAAGAAGTAGGAGGCCCACATGAGATAGGAACGACCCAAATTTATAAAATCCCTAAAGTAAAAAACCAACAAAAAAATATATTTCATAATAAAACAAAACACATATTTTTTCAGGGAAATTTAAAGGTAGTATGAAATTTTAAAAATTTATTAAACACAAATAAAAAACAAAAAATTAATTTGTAACAATCAACATGCCAAAAATAAAAAATATCTACCTTATAAATTAAATTCTAAAATAATAATAAATGTTTTTATATCCTAACTTAACCTATATATTGGTTTAAGTAGTTTTTAATCTAACAGAAAATCATAAGTATGATAATAATCATCCTAGTTTGATTATGTACTTATCATGTATCATAGTGACACATGCCTACCTATACTAGTTCATTTAATTCTAATTACAAAAACATGCCAAAAAAATGAATCTTATTCTAAGAAAAATAATATAATAAAGCTTACTGAAGAATATACCCAAACCTTTTCTAGAATTAATGAAACTAAAATCACCCAAAGGGTTCATCAAATTATACAACTCTATATAATATATTGAAATAACTTCCTCTCTAATTAAAATACTTATCTCAAAACTAATATATTAAAAGATCAAAATACACATAGTATAAGAAAAATAAAAACAATAGGAATATACAAGAAGAGTTTACTAGACCACATAAAACTAGTAAATACTTATCTTACTACTTGTTTTGGGAATAATTGGATGTTCATTTCTTTTATTAAATGATTGTTTGAGATTTTTATATGGTTATAACTTTTGTTTTGGACTTTTTTGGTTTCTAACTTTTACCTCAAAAGTGATTTTGAAATAATAAAAATTTAATTTTTAGTCAGCGATTCACATTCATGTGTAGGAAGAAGATAATTTTGGCTATTTGACTAGGATAGTAACACCTTGACTAAATCAATGTCCATGTTATATGAAAAAAATTCTATCCAATATGATCAAATAAATATAAATAAATCATGAAATTATGATGACATAAATATGCATTATATTATATCATATATCGCGAGACAAAGAGATTAAATTACATAGTAAGTATTCATAGGAGGTTATCATAACTATCACATATGATTATCACTTTATGGGACATGTTGTTTTCTAAATATCACTATTTATCTATGATTATGTCTCACTTCTATCAATACATGGTTCTAGAGAGTCAAACTTAAAGTGCATCCATAAGACCCACAAATTTTGATGAATTGGAATTTATAAAAAAGTGGGGCCTATGTTTTTTGGTTAGTGAATGAATGAGTGTAAGTTATCATAAGTATTTAAATAAAATAATTCAATTATATGTTATTCAAGTTTATAATAATAATAATTGAATCTATTACTCGAGGTATTAAAAAGGAATTTAAGTTATAAATTTGAATGTATATTTAGTATACACAGTTTTTTAAACTTATTTAAGAGGAAAAAATTGTTTTTATGGTTTTTATTTCATTACGTGACATTTGGGAATTCTATAAGTGAGTTATGAAGTGTTTTTAACATTTTTGGTAAGTTACATTAGTCATAAGTGTTATTTCTGGACATTAATGAATGTTATGTTTCCATAGGGTCCTACATAAAATTCATGGGAACTTAAACCTAAGTATATATTGAAATTTTAAACCAAAATAGGTAGCGATATCTCTTGAATGAATTTTACTCCTTAACCTTCTTATATTAGTGTTTAGAATGAAAAATAAGATAGAAGAGAAAGAATGGACCAATCCTTCCTTCTTGGATTAAGTCTATATTTTTATGTTTATTGTGAATTTGTCACAAGGCATTTAGTTCTCTCATATTATAACATAAAAGCTATATAATTTTAAGAAAATTGTATTGGATAAGGTATGAATGATCTAGAGTGATCCTTTTTTGAATCCTCTTAACTACAAGATATCAATGATGAGTTGAAACTTCCTACTAATATCACAACTTATGTCATGGAGATAGGTACACCTATAAAGAGAAAGACTGAAAAAAGGATTTTGGTGACCCTTTTATGTCATATCTATGTCAAAAGTTGAGATGGTATGAGACTTCCTAATAATTAAAATGGACCTCTTAATTTGATTTGGGGAATGGATTGGATAAATACCTATAAAGCTCATATCGATTGCTACCACCAGAGGATGACTTTCACTATCCCTGATGAGAGTACACAAGTATTTTATAGAGGGTGGAACCTGATTTATAGTAAATAAAAACCTATACTATAAGGGATATAAAATATCACCCATCAAGTGTCTTCTCTTTCCATGAAATATGACGAGTGAAGCTCTGAGAGTGGGTTATCTCCTATAGTCATGGAACATCTAGAGGTGTTCCTGGATGATTTCACAGGATTAAATCGAGATATAAATGTGGAATTCATCATTGATATGGTGCAAGGAATACAATCTATATCTCTTCCATAATATCATATATCTTCTCCAAAGCTGATGAAAAAAAACTTGATAAATTAAAGCTCTAAGGCTTTATTCATCATAACATGTCCCCATAGGACACCCCTCTATTTTTTTCTAATAAGGCCGATAGAAATATAAATTTATGATTCGATTACTAGAATATGAACATGGATACAATAAAAATACCCCTTATCATATATTGATGATATCTTCAACTAGTTAAAGGGTCCAAGGTGGTTTTCTAATATCAACCTTCTTTCAATTTATCACAAGATTTGAGTGAAGGAGTATGAAATTATAAAGGGAGATTTTAGGAGCATGTATGTTAATTTTTAATACATATTGGTTATATTTAGGTTGAGTAATTATCTATTGGACTTCATGAAATTTATGAACCGGATATCCCAAATATATTTTAACACTTTTATCAGGGTGTTTGTGGATGATATCTTGGTCTATTCAATATTATAAGGGGAGTACAAGAAACACCTAAGGATTGTCCTGGGGACTCTGCATGACCATTTTCTATATGATAATATATCAAAGTGTATTTATTTGGATATGAGAAGTCATTTTTCATAGGCATGTTGTGTCAAAGAATGGTATCTTGGTTGATTCAGAGAAATTTAAAGTTGTGATGTCTTGGGAAGAACCCAAAAATATCTTTAAGATCATAAGCTTCTTGGGACTAGAAAAATTATATAGGTTGGTTGTGAATGAATTTTCCCTGATTTCGTGTCCTATGATATCTCTCACCTATAAATGGGTTATGTTTCTATGGATCCTCAAATTTCATTTATATTTTGATGAGTTGAAGTAGTGGTTGACTTCAACCCCAACATAAATTTTCCTGAAGTTGTCCAATGTTATATGTTTAATATGATGAATTAGTTATTGGTTTGGGCTATTTACTTACATAGACCAACTATGTGGTGGTGTAGGGATATTTTAAACTCTTACCACATGATAATAACTACCCAACCCATGACCTTAAAACCACAGATGTGATGAATTATCCCAAGTTATAGAACCACTATCTTTTTAGGGAAATATTTATAGTTTACTCTTATCATAAAATATTAAAGCTATATCTTCTCCCAAAAAGATTTGAACCTTAGGTAGTGATAATGGGTGGAGTTAGTAAAGATATTTGATTTCAACATCTCCTTAATGATTGGTAAAGAAAAATCTGGTTACTAGTGCTATTAGTAGGAAAATTCCCTCACAAGACCTCAAGGAGTCCAGTAAAGAGTAGAAACTGATGGGTTTCTTTGCCTGGATGCATCTAGAATAGAAATTAGTGAAGTAGAGTATGTTCCTTTCTAGTATCAAATCTACTAATTCTATTTTTTGAGCTTACTATTCAACATAAACAAGTATTGAGGAGTGACAACATTTTAGGTAGATCCTAAATGGTTAGGAGACCACCTATGAGTGGTCCTTGACTTCGGAAGGGATCTTTTCATTCCAAAACCATTATGTGGTTCGATTATCCATTAGGAAGGTGTTGATGCATTATTTTCATCAATATTAGTGGGAAATACACATTAGAGCTACTAAGATTTCCTATTATATAAAGTGATAATTTTGGTGGCCAAGTATGATGCGTGACATCGTAGACTTTGTGTCATGTTTCTATACTTGTAAATAGATAAAGGTTAAACATCAAAATCCATTTTAAATGATCCAAACTATCCCCATTCCAAACTAGAAATGGGATGATATGTACATGGATTTTATTATTAGCATAACTCATACCCATCTAGTAAGTAATTCTATATGGGTGGTAATTGAACGTCTAATGAAATCTACTCACTTCAATATAATTAATAACACCGTTAAGGTAGAGGAGTTGGGTAAGTTATATGACCAATAGTTTGTGAGGTTGTTTGGAATGTTGAAAATTATAATTTCTGATATATATTACAAATTATATTTATGGTTCTATAAATGCCTCCACGAGGTAATGGGATCATAGTTGAACCAAAGCATGACTTATCACCAACAAACAGATAGCTAAACAAAATGTGAAAATTAGTATTTATAAGATATGATTTGTACCTACATATTGGATTTTAGAGTCTCCTAAGACATCCATATAAGAATTTTTGAGTTCACATATAATAAAATTAACCAGTATTTGGTTTAAATGGATCCATTTGAAGTGTTATACGAAAAAACATTCCAGTCACCCCTCTATTGGGATGAAGTGGGTGAAGCTTCCCTGTTAAGGCCGAGTATTGTACAACAGAGTATGACTAAGATTCAGACTATTAAGAAGCATATACTAACACCCTATATTCATCATAAATAATATGATGATTTTATTTTTCACCCCTTAGAGTTTTTTATAGGTGACTAAGTGCTTTTAAAAGTGACACCTAGATTAGATTAACACTATCTTGGAAAATAAGGGAAGCTTTCCCCTAGGTATGTCAGACACTTTGAGATTATCGAGAGGATTGGGAAGGTTTTTTACCAAATGGAATTGACTCCATTGTTGAAATTTATTCATTATTACTTCCTTGTTTCTCAACTAAAAAAGAATAATCCAGACCCCTCCCTTATACTAAATTATGGAGAACTCAAATTGGAACCCAATGTATCAGCAGTTGAGAAGCCAATTTAGATTATTGATTCCAAGGATAATTTTTTTCATGGGAAATCTATTTGGTTAGTTTGTTTTTTGTGTAATAATAGGAGATAATTCCAAAAAAACATGGGATATAGAGTATTGGATACGATAAAAATGACCTCACAGATTTTACGATCAAACATCAAGAAGATAGAGAAAGGGATGAAAATGACGTGGTAGGAATTGTAACACCCACAATATCATTTTTAGGTATTTTATCTGTTATTTATTAAAAAAATTTATTCCTATTAATTTTTGGGAGTTTGTGATTTTAAATGTGGTTCTCTTAACTAAATTAAGAGCACCATGAAATGGTGAGGAACCCACCATGATTCGTTGGGTATTTCTGGAGGGTGGATATGGTATACTGGTGTGTAGGGTGAGTATAAGGAACCTGGGGATGAAAAAAGCTACCCCTTATATCATAGTACCCTAAGAGTTGTTTTTTTGGTCATACCATGGGGATAACCAAGTCATGGTGATCCTCATGGATTATTGGATGTGTCGTGCCTAAAACAGTGACGAGGAACCCTATCATGGCGCTTCCCTTGTCTCCGTTTTGACTGGCCCATGTGGAGGTGACCATTATGGATAGACCATGGGAGAACCAAATAATGGTGATTCCCATGGTGTGTTTGGGGATTATCTATTTGAAATAAGGATCCACACATTTTCATGGTGAGACCTAGGTCTCTGTTTTGACTATATTAAGAAAGGGGATACCACATCGTGGTAGGGGTGGCTACCTGTGGTGATGCCTCTCGAGAAATTTATTAAAAGTGTGAAATTATGATAATTCCCTTACTTTAATTAAAAACTTTTACCCCATTTTATTCCCCTATTCAATTCCTCCACATGTCCTATGCATGAGGTGTATCTTTTTACCTTGTTGTTTTTGATTTTGGTTGGGATTTTAAAAAAGAAATTCAATAAATCTCTAAAGTAATTGGTCCTCTCCAATATTTTTTATTTTTTACACTATCTTTTAAAGTTTATATATCCCTAAAATCCATGAGGTCTTGGGGTTTAATTTTACTCAAAATTTATATTTTGGGTCTCGATTATTAGGTGTTCTCTTTCCTATTTGGGAATCCTGAAGTTTCCTAGTCAGGATCCAAGTATCACTAAGAGTGGGAGGGGTGAATCAGTGATATATTTTTCTTTTATGTTTCCTTGTTTTTGAAACAAACTTAAACTCCTATTAAATATTTATTTCCCTACTAAACATAATCAAAATAGACATCCACAAGAACACAAGATTTATAAGGCTAACTACTCAATAATAGTAGCTACATCCTTGATAGGGTAGAGAAACAATACAGTTCTGCACAATCCACTAGAAAACAATCCTTTGATGTGGAATACAACAAGTAGTATATACCCTTACACTTGTGTATCTCTTGAAAACCAATCCTCAAGCACATGTTCACCCTTTTATCAAAAATAGGGTAAAACAAAGATTCAGTGACTCTTAATCATCTTTCATAGTTGGATCTTTCAAAAAAATTCTTCTCTTTCCTACCCAAAAAGCTGTTAAGAACTACCTTTCACAAAAATTACTACTTATGTTGAACCATAATATTTTACACACCCTTTTAGGTGTATTTTGAAAAACTCTTACGGAACATGTGTAAGATTTTACTTTTTTCATGAAACACCTCTTGCATGAAACTTCAAACTTGCACAAAACTCTCTTCTTGTGCACAACTTCTCCTTCTTACACGTAACACTATTTCTTTCGCACAAATCCATTTACTTAAAATTATTATTCACTTCAGAGATCAAGATTTATCTAAGTGTCTAGCTTATCAAATGATATGGGGTAACCTCTTATTTATAGGCATCGTTGATCCCTGTGTGTAAAAACCCTAACGTGTTGCGCAAGATCCTGATGCGTCACGTAAAACCCCATTTGACATCACATTGGGCACGTAAGTCTCTTTCACGCCAACCTCATATTTTGCACACTTCTTGAATATTTTGCGCACTTCATTACTTTTCCATTTTTAGATGTTATGACCTTGAATCATTTCTTGCATGAAACATTTCAAACTCCCTTCAATCTTGTGCGCAAAAACCAACCTTTCACGTAGGTAATTCCTTTGATAGATTTTGATGTTTAAATATTGGAACTCCACTTTCATGAAATATACCAATAAATATTAAAACTTTCACAAAATACTACTACACTATCATCTACCATATCAAAACTTTCACACAATACTACTTCCATTCCATATTCAAACATTCACACAATACAGCACCACCTTAAAATTTGCTTCAATAGGAACACGAATACTACTTTACTATCATATAGATTATTTAAAAAATAATTGCTTTAATCATGAAATTTATTTTCCATGATATATAGTCTTTGATCAAACACCTTTAGCATCATCATACTTTCAACAGAAAGTACTACAACTTCCCTATCTTCTAGCAACATCATTACTTCCAATCAAAACTGAATATGATTGGCATCAATTTTTATCCCCATTTCCTTCATAAGGCCTACATCACAAGTTCTCCAAACTTATGATATTTTGGAAATACAGATCAATAAAGCATCGTCTAGTTTTATAGTCCTTTAAAAAGTGAATTGATTTATCTTCTTTGACAACAAAAGACAACACTCTACAAAAGCAAACTCTTCTTACTTTTTTCTCTATCCATATTGGTCCCAACAAATCCACAACTATGTATTTGGAGATTCTCATAAAGTGTGGAGTAGTTATAGTGTTTTTGGTAGGTTTTTTAATGACATTACATTACATGATGAATTGAATATGATTTCTCTAGTTTTTAAAGGTTCTCTAAATTATTTTGATTCCTAAAATGGTATTTCATAGTTTGCACACATGTATTGATTTGATTATAAATTATTGTCTTTTGGATTTGAGCATAATTTGGTATTAAATGAAAGGGGGAAACATATGGTAACCTTGGGTACTTAAGTGGGATTACTAGGATAAGTTCCCCTAGGAAATGTTTATCCTCTGTAGACTTTGGAACACTCTACAACACCAACTAAAATATATGATAATATGGATTTGTTATAGCTATGATTTTGGATAAATCCTCTCCAATGGATTGTGCATGGAATAAATTACATGTGGTTCAATTACCGAGAGTATAAGGATATTATAATGAGGTATAACATTATATATACTAGGGATTATAGTGGTTCTTGGTTTACATTAACTATATTTCTTTCTTCTTTTATTTTAAATTCTAAAAACATGTTTTATTCCTAAATTATTTTTCAAACTAGCATGTTTATTTTTTTTCTAAAAATGGATATTCATGGAATACTTCATGGGATCCTACTGGGTTAGATTTTATCACACCCTACATACACCAAATGGGTGTATGTAGACTTTTTTTTCTAATATAGGCAAGATAAAAGTTTCACATAGTGGTGGTGAATATTCTTACTAGTATAGTTTGGGTTGGATGAAGGTGACATGGTGGGATAATCCCTCAGGTCACATGGATATGGGTAGGCTATTTATTTTATTTTTGGTTTATTTTGTATCACTCATTGATATTTTGTATAGTCACTAGCTCCTCATTTCATCCATTTTTTGTTTTTGGATATTATCTTCCTTTTTTATGTTCTTGTATGTTTATTATATTTATGGAATGTCATGGTTTATTTTGAAATTTTATTTTTATTATGTTGTTGGATATATTGGGTGAATCATTCTCAAGGTACTTACTTGATTCTTAGAAATTAGTTGTTAGTATGTATGGATCAGGAACACCCTTTGAGCCTTTCCTAATATCAATCATGGTTTCTTAGGTTGGTTTGTGGCATCTTAGGTGTTAAGTGAGAACTTGGGGATTGATGATAATATATTTTATTATGGTTCATATATTTATTCTATACTTTGAGTAGATTATATTATACATGCATTGTATTTACTAGTTATGTTAAGGATACCGTTGATGGTGGCCTACTAATTTATACTCACACCCTACTCTGGTAGCCCTGATACATTTGTATATGATTAGACCCAATTATTGTGGGTATAGTTAAGGTAGAGGCCCAATGTTGGATGGTTGAGTTGGATAGCTCGGGAAAACAAGTGTTAAGATTAAGTTGAGACTTGGGGCTAGGTTATGATTTTTATTTTTTACATTTTTGGTTTGGGTTGTATATGATCTCACCATGGGAGATCTTATTTATGTATATTGGACTAATGTGACATTTTAGATAAAATAGTCTAGTTATAGAACGTGTATTATTTATTATTGGCTGGTTTTGGTTGTGATTTTATTTTATTTCGTTGGATATTAATATGATAAGTTGTATGTTATTTCTTATATTCTTTTCATATAATGATATGAGGGTATAGTCCCTCCATAGTTTCAACTTAGACCCTATTTTCTATTCAAAAACCTCTGGTGCACATGGAGGCATACTTGAGGCCATGTAATGAACTGATTTGGTTACTGTAGAGTGATATGGGTTAGGGTGTTACATCAGAATTTCATGAACCTTTGGGAGAATGATCATTGATTTATTTGTGTCTGGTATAAATGAATCATATGACATATCAATATGTAATTTAGAGGTAATGACAAAAGTATATTTTTTATTTTCAGTAATAACTAAGTTAAAAAAATTCATTACATGCTCAAAAATAAGAAAATGGTCTTTGATTATCATAAAATTATAGAATAATTATCATTGATTAATTTTGAACCATATGAATAAACCATGCATCATTATGACATGTGAAATGGTCATAATAGTTGAAAATTCATGTTTTTAATTTTAAAGTGATATTTTAGTTAAAAATATGCATGACATACCCAAAATAGAGAAAATGAGTTTGGATTCTCTCTAAATTTTAGAAAGAGATGGTTTATAAATTTTAGACCTATAGGAATAAACTATACATAATTGATATGTGTTGTGGTTGTAATTATTGAGTGTGAATGTTTTAAATTTAAAATTAATATATTAGATAAAAATGAGTAACACATGATCAAAACTAAAAAATGAACTGAATTTTTTCCTGAAACTTTAGAAAAACGATCTTGATTCATTTTTAACCTGTTTAAATAAACCAAATTTTTATTTTTATTCCCTATCTGGTCTTAATGATTTAATGTATATTTTTCCATTTCAATAGTTATCTAAGTCAAAAACATATATCCTGGGTTCAAAACCATGCAAAAATATTGGATTATCATAAAACTCTAGGAAAAATGATTTTTTATTTATTTTAAATTGGTAGAAATGAATCAAGTATAATTCTTGAAAGTGGTGTGGTCAGAATGATCAAAATTATAGGTTTTTCATTTTAAATTGATAATTTTTCTATTTTTTTCACAAATCCAAAAATAATAAGATGAGATCAGATTATGTTGAAACATTAATAAAATTATTTTTGATTCATTTTTAACATGTATAAATAAAATTCACATCATTTTGATGTGGGATGTAGCCCAAATAAATTAAATATCATATTTTTAATTTAAAAGTGATGTTTGACACATACTCAAAACCAAGTAAAAAATTTTGGGTTTTCATGAAACAATAGAAAAATAAACTATCAATTTATTTTTGACCAATAAAATAAACCACACATTATTTTAATGAATGGTCTAATAAAAATAATTGAAAATTTATTTTTTTCATTTTAATAATTGTATAAGTTAATAACATACATCTTATATTCAAAACTAAAAAAATGATATCAAATTTCCATGAAACTCTAAGATTAAAATCTTTGATTCATTTGTGATATTTTAGAAAAAAGTGTTTATTATTCCTACATGTGGCCTTACCAGGATAACTAAAAGTGTTTTTTTCAATTATAATCAATATTAAATTTATTAATAAATAGTAATAAAAACACATTTTATTTTTTATTTTTTATATACAACTCTTACTTTAATAAAAGATTCATTTTTTACATGTTAAAAGTTAATTGGTGGTTGGTGGTTTTCCAACATGATTTTCTTTATGTATTATGATCCCTAATAATTTAACTAATTTTTGTAATTGTTTTAACTATAATTGATATGAAACAATGTGGAAGATATAGGAAATTGAGGTATTTTTATAAGAAATTAGAATCTCTACATAATTGGAAGCTCAATAAGTAGAAGGAAAAAGAAGATAGTATGGAGAAGAATAAGAAGTCCCCTGGGAACCTGCTCCCTAAGCCCTTAGCCGAGCCTCATTCTAATGAATAGAAAGAAAAATCCAAATACCAATCCCCCTAACTACCAAGAAATCCTTACTTAATATCATACACTAACTACCTAACTAAGTAACTAACAACCACCTAACTCATGTGACCAATCAACCCCAATACATTATTAATACACTCAATCTACCCCTATAAAGCCACACCCAATAACCCCTTATTGTGAAAGTAGGTTCCCTAGATCCAACTTCAACAATACTTTTAAATTACCATATCATTTATATAGATAATTATGAATGATTTTATCTTACCATGATAGTGATGAGACTTCTAAATCTATTATTTACATTGTAATTTCATTATATTATTTTTTCTATCAACGAGTTATAGAAGTTCCCAACTATAACGTAAACCTTGAGATACTATAATAGTAATATTAAATATATATGTCGTATGGTCTAGATACAACATATTAATGGGACACATATGATTTCTGAATATAAGGTGTTGGGGGCTCATAAGTATTGAGATTTATTCTTATGAAATTTCCACTTGATGATCTTGAGTAAAGGAGATCACAAGTAATGTACTGCTAATAGGAACATCACATGTTTCAAGTGTCATTGGATATTCCTATCTTCAAGCATGTGTATTTATATTTTTTAATTGAGATCATTATCAATGTATACCATTTGATCTCATAATTTGATGCAATATGAAAATTATGACATTTATGTTTATAGCGAGGTAACTTACATTGGGTGTATCATTGGTGGTATGAAATTGGTTGAATTATCATGATATAATTTTTTTCTTCTTAAAGGAAGAGTTATCTATGTAATAGTTGATTAGGATGGTAGTACCTTTATTAAATCCATGTTCATATTGATTGAAGGTAAGTATATCAGTAAGGTCGTGAATAAATAAAGTGATAAATAATGATGATACAAATTGTGTATCATGATTTATGATACATCATGATACTAAGAGATTAAGTTGCATGGTGCATTTTCATAGGAGGTTCTCATTTTTATGACTAAACCCCATATCCTTATGGGACTTGATGGGTTGCTAGACATCACTTCTGGTCTATGATTATAACTCACTTCTATTGAGATATTTTCCTAGAGGATAACACACAACTATTGTTAATATTTTTGACAGATTTTATTGAATTTGAGTTGAGGTCATGGTGGGCCCCATGGTGGGGTCTATGATATGTCCAAGTTTGACCAATCATAAGAAATAAATAAATTAAATATTATTCAAGTGTAAAATGATGAATCTTGAATTTATACACCCATGGTATTTACAAGTGTTAAATGAATATGAGGAAAATATATTTTATGAACAAATAATATTTTATTAAAGGTTTGTTAATATATTTATAGGATAAGTGAGTTGAGTTAATGGATCGTATTTTATCATGAAACATAGTTTAAATATTACAAGCATGCGATAAAATATTTATGAAATTTATGACCTTTATATTATGTTTTATATTTCATTAAGGACTTAATTATAATGTTAAGTTTATTTGGGGGCCAAAGTTGTATTTTCATAATCTTAAACATATCTATTTATGACATGAGTGGATCAAATTCAGATGTACTATTCAAACCATGAGTTTGAGAGTCCCTATCTCCTCTATCCCTATTCTTAGAGTGACAAGCAAGAGGTTTGAGTACCCTAATCCAAGATATACCTCCCATATCATATCGACCATGATCACATTATCAATTGGGATTACAGACCTAGAAATCAACTTAATAATACACAAATTGAGTGGCATGACATCCAGCTCAATTACATTGTATAGGATGTTTAGGTGATAAGTATCATAGACCCAAGGATCGACTGTTGATGGTTTTATGTTATTTAATTAACCTTTCTCATTTATATTCATATTTATGTATATATGTATAGGTATGGGACTACACACACACACACACACAAACACATATATATATAAACATGGAAATCCATGATAGAACCTTTTCCTAGTTGACCAGGATCATACACCCAAGGATTGACTATGGTTTTACATTATTTGTTTTATTTATATTTTTAGTTGTGTCTCGACTAGGCTTATAATATTGAATGAGCATGAACTTATGACAATATATTTTATTGGTTCATCATTGGGGTGGCCAACTAAGATCATTTATCACCCCTTCATGTGCACCTCGGTGTATGTGTAGACCTTATTCATTATTTTCAGATTGAGCACAAATTTCATGGTGGATAGGGATGAGGTACAAAGTTTCATGATCAAGCATATCTATTCATGTGGATTATTATATTTGGGTCGGTGAAGTTCGATGGTTTCTAGATACTGGGTAATTGGTCTGATAGAGAGTTAATAGTAGATCCGTGTGCTTTTATTTTTATTTTTCATCATGTACTCTTGTATTTATAGTCAGATCAGTTGGTACTAGTGTTTTATGAATGACATAGCTGGTTGATATTTTATATAATTTTCATTTATTATTACAACATATTATATTTGATTTTAATTACTAATTTCTCACTCTGATTATTTACTTCTTTGAATGATACCTATCCATTTTTTTATTTTCTTGCTCTGATATAAGGGTATAGTCTCCCCACTGTACCACCTTTAAAACCTCACTATAAGTCAGAAACCTCTGGCGTTTAGGGAGGCACACTTGGGGCTTCATGGTGCACTAGATCGAAGCATTGGATTTGTGGAATCCAAGTTGGAACGTTACAAGAAGCTAATTTAATCCAATGGTAGACATATCTACAAATAAAGAGTATGTTATAGATTCTGATCCAACTAAAGAAGTACTTGAAATACACAATAATTTGTTTTAGTTCTTAGAGTTGTACCTAGGTTGTAATATATTATCATTATGGTAAAATTACAAAAAAGGTACTAGCCAGGATGTTTAGTTTACGACAGAGGAAAAATGGGGTATACTCAAAGAGATCATCTCTTTATGGATTTTACTCAAGGAGTTGAATTCGAAGACATGAAATTCCAAATAACTAAATCCATTACTTAGAAAAATCATAATCATATCATGTGAGATCTAACATGGATATTTAGAAAGTTGGATCTAGTACAAGTGAGAGTTTTGTGAAAGCAAGTCCCCTAAATACAACTTGAACAATACTTTTCGATTACCATATCATGTATACATATAGTTATCATTGATGTTATCTTACGATGATTGTGATGATACATATATATCTATTAATTACTTGGTAATTTCCATATATTATTTTTCCTATCAATGAGTTATAATAGTTCCCATATATAATTAGAACATAAAGATACCGTGATATTAATCTTAAATATATATTTCTTATGGTCTAGATTGATCATACTAATATGACACAAATGATGTCAAACTATTTGGTTCTGGGGGATCATAATCATCGATACTTATTCTTATGAAGTTATCATTCGGTGATCTCGAGTAAATGAGATAATGTGGACTAACCCACTAATAAGAACACCACATGTTTCAAATGTCATTGGATGTTCCTACCCATGAGCATGTGTATTTTTATCTTGACCTAATATCATTATTAATGTCTATAATTTTATCATATAATTTTATGTAAGATGAAAACCATGACATTTATTCTTGCAGTGAGGTAGCTTGTGTTGGGTGTTTTATTTGTGGTATGACATTGGTTAAATGATCGAGAAAAGATTTGTTACTTTCGAAAGGAAGAGATATATTAAGACCAGTTGAATCTAATAGGAGTGACTTTACTAAATTTGTATCCATATGTATTGAAGGTAAGTCTATCTAGAAAGTTCATGAATAAATAATTCAAGAAAGGATGATGAAATGAATTGTGCATCTTTATTTATGAGATATCATGAGATAATGAGAATACATTACACACTATGTGTTCTTAGAAGGTTTTTGTTTCTATCACTAAACCTTATATCCTTATGGGCCTTGATGGGTTGCTATAATCCACCTCTGGTTTGTGAGTAAAACTTACTGCTAGTGTGATAAGGTCCTAGAGGGTCACATAAAGCATATTCAAAATATTGACCAATTCTAATGAATTAAAGTTTTGGACATAGAACTCCCCATGGTGGAGGATGTGATATGTCTAAGTCTGATCAATCATAAGAAATAAATAAATTCAATACCATTCAAGTGTATAGTAAAAAAGGTTTAATTTATATTCTTAAGGTATTCAAAAGTGTTAAGTGAATAGAAGGAAAATATATTTTATGAAAGAAAAATATTTCATTCAAGGTTTGTTAAAATATTTTTGTGATAAATGAAATGATTTAATGGATTTTTTGTCACATAATATAGTTTAAATGTTACAAGTATGTGATAAAATATTTATGAAATTTATAACTTTTATACTAAGTCATATGTGTTGTTAATGAATTAATTAGAAGGTTAAGTTTATTCTGGGAAAAAAGTGGTATTTCTATAATCCTAAACCTATCTATTTAATTAATGAGTGGATTAAATTTAAATGTACAATTAATACAATTAATTTTAAAGACCCCCTCCCTCATGTTTCCTAGAGATACAAGTAATAGATTTGAGTACCCCTGATCTAAGATATACCTACCAGATCATAGTGACGGTGCTCCTACAACTGAGTAGACATAGAAATGTTCATTGATTATCCATACTAGCACCTAGAAATATATGATCCATGAAACTAAAATATTTTTGAGTGTATGTGAATGATATATAGGGTTTAAAATTTAGTTCCTTTGAGAAATGATCTCTAGTAGTGAGCAGACATGTGTTCAATCAAAATCAAATGAGGTATGATTTATATTTTGTGTTTTTCATACTTAAATTATTTTTCATGAGATCCTTGGGTGATTTCCATAAAGGGATTTATTGAATTGATGTTTTGGAATAAATTCAATTCTATAAAAATTTTAAAATACCAAATTTTAATGATTCTTTAATCCTTGTATTTCTTCAACCATAAACTATATTCCCATCATTTTACCACCCAATAAAAAACCACCTTGTCGTCAAGGTGATTAGTGGTAGGAAATCTACTTGAATTATAAACAGAATATAATGACCCAGTCTTAGAGTAAATAGACAGTACATAACTTTTATGGAATACTTAAAAAATTACAAAAAATGGACACCCAATAACCGTATTAGTTTAGTGTATTTCGAAACTTGGAAACATACACACTGGTACATAAGTGAGCTAAATCGTCTCCCTCTAGGTTCCTATTGACTAGAACCCTTCTTAGACATATCATAATTAATACAAATCTTCATAAACTGGGGATAGAAACATAAAAATGAGTGAGATCAGATACTCAGTAAGTGTAAAAAAGGGAGACATGTAAGCATAAACCTGAGCATAAGAGTATGATAGCGTGATCAAAATATTAGAAGATCATAACCTGTATATCAAAGATAATAAACATGAATCATGGCATAAAGATTGATAGTTCATAAGACATGAATCATAAGAAAATAGATAAAATAATCCATGAAAGCATAATATAGGAATAAAACAATGAATTGTGGCAAACACATAAGTATATAATATGATTTCCATAGTATTCAATCCATTGCTACCAAGGCCATCTTAGTGGACAAAGTACTTTATTGAACCAAGTTCACTCCTTGTTCCAACCCTGTATTACTGAATCGAGTTCCCTCCTCATTCCAGGCCTATAACATTGATCCAATTTAACTCCCCATTCCATCCATATCTATCTCATGAGATATAAATCTTTACCCAATTCATTAGAGGGAGATATAGGTACAACCCATATCATACTGAAATCAAACATACATGTACCACAAATTCTTAAAAAATCATATCATAACCCATGAAATTAAATGGGTGTCATAAACATGTAATTATATGTTAATATATGTAAAATAGAGAGGTTTCATAATCATTTCATCAAATCATAACCCATGAAAAGAAGCAGGTTTCATAAGAATATAACTCATAAAAGTAAAATAGATTTCGTAAACATCATTCCATAAAATTTCAACCATTCAGAGAATGAATATGAATGAAAAAATTGTATCATTTACCCATAAAGTCATGAGTAACACCAATGGATGTTATCTTATATGGGAAATAATTTTTAAATATCTTTTAAAAATGATTCATATGGAAATTATCCTTTCTCATTTGAAAAATGATTCTTAAAACGTTAAAAATTTTGAAAAAAATTTCATGAAAATAAAATTTAAAACATATAAAGTAATCATTGAAAACATTTTGAAAGACTTTTTTCTTTAATAACTTTTATAGGAGTTTTAAAACATTTTGGAAACTATTTTTCCTCGAAAACTTATGAAAAAATCATGAAAACCTTTTCATAACCACTTTACTTGAAAATTACTTTGAAATTTTGTAATGAAATCTTGAAAATGGTTTGAAAACCATTTATTTAAAAGTAACTTTTAAAAATATTTTAATAAAAATTAACCTTTTAAACATTAAAAGGAAACTTCAAAGAAATTATGGTAGGTAAATTGGTACATTTCATACGAGGTAAAAAGAATATTATGTTTGTATGGTAAAAGGCTAGAAAAATGATTTATTTGGAAAGGGACAAGAATATTCCTTTGAAAAAATTGGTAAAAGAGAAAAGAGGGAAAAATGTACTTTAATGATCATTGGATATTAATATAATATTCTTGGAATCTCTTTTTAGAATGCATGGTTTTGAAGGAACATAGATTTTTGACTGAATAAAAAGGTAAGGTCATATTTTATTAATTTTTTTTATTAATTATATATAGTACCAAATAGTGAAAAAATGGTAATAATACATGAAGAAATCAATATTAACTAGTGGATAATAAAATTCATGAGTGTTCTTGAAATATGGATGATATGATTTCATAAATAAAAATGTGATCATAAAAAATCTTGATAAATGATGAAATTGTTTCAATAAAATCTTACCACATGGTAACGTTAAATGATATTCCCCATATAGGAAAATGAAATTAAATGGAGCCTAAAATATCATTAAAATAATTATATTCATTATATAACCTTTTCAATGTAGTTTATACACCTCATTTAAAAATATTTTTGTATAACATGGCATGTGACTCAAAGAATAAAAATTGAGACAAAATTAATTTACTAATTTGGTAACTTTTTAAACTTAAACCCCATGAAAAAAAGATCATAAAATGGATATGTAAATATCCATATATTTAATTATAATATCCATATAATACATTCATGGGTATTATATAGACCATACAAAATAATTGAGGGGTGAATCAGGCATGTATCTCATAAAAATAAAGAGTGAGATGAAATTCCCTTACCTTGATTCCGACTTGTCTTATGAATCTTTATATTCCTAAATAATAAAGTTATGTTAATTAATTAATTTCATAATAAACTTTTAAAAGTTTATTATTACTCTTACTTCACTTATTACCATGTTTTATACAACTACTTAAACAACTAAGTTTAAGTCGGGTGTTTTGACCAAATTCAGTTCATGTGTTAATAACGACTTTGGTCAGTCAACTAAGGTCAAATATTAATTATATAAATATATCCATAATAATAATAAGGACATAATTATCATATTTATAACATAATTATAGTTTTAAAATCAATTATTAAATATGGTTTCTGAAAAATGAATCAGCGTTACAATGATAGCGAATATAGGTCGTACGTATGCATGAGTAACATTCTCATTTCTCAATGATCATTATGGAAATAAGGTAAGTAAAAATAATATTTACATAATGATAATTATATCATAAATACAATATTATTTATTCATTTATTTTTATAGGTAATTATTATGATGTAAAATGAATCACATCGTGTCGAGGAGGTGGTAGTCCAGATGTCCACAAACGTCGTTATCACTTTATAAGTATGTGAAAGGGTAATAAAGAAAATGGTATGTATTATATTTTAAAAAATGTAATTATGTTATTAATATCATATATATATATATTGTTTATGTCACATATTTTTAATTAAAACTACCCTTTATACATTCCATGTAGTATGTGAACGAATCACATCGCTTTGAGGGGGCGGTAGTCAACACTTCCTCAAACGATGCTATCGTGTTTACAAATAATGGAAAGAATAAAGTAATTTGTTATAAAAGAATTATTGAAGTATAAATTAATCATATATATCTTGTATATATATAATATAAATATATTTTCCATCATAATGTCCAACCTTGAAAGATGGTAGAGGAAAAATGAACAATCGTCATTTCACGAGGCGGTAGTTTACCGTACACGAACAGTAAGTTTGTTACCATTTAGATGGTGGTGTGTGTAAGTGTAGGTATAACCCTTAATATAAAAAATTCTCTGTATATTTAAGATAATTTTTTGTTATATAATCATGAAATAAGGATATTGGAGGGGTGGATAAATAAAATAAAAGAAAGGATCTTGAGGAAGGATATTACCTCTTCTTTGGGTAACTCCTTTTAGTTTGAACCAATGGGATTAATTGGATGGATTAATACCCAAAGGTATAATTCAAGTATGCAGGGTGTTATTTATAGTATATATATTTTTTTAGATTTTGGTCGATCAATAGTAGATTGAGAGGTGTGAAGAAGTTTGAGGAGAGGAGACCTTTTATAATGGAGGAGGAGTAGCACTCTTGTAACATTTTGGAAAAGGGAAACCCCACCCATGTTTTTTTATTGAAAGTGGATCCAATAATGGTAATAAAATATCCAACGGAATATAGGGTCTACATATGTCCATAAAATTTCTTTTGGACAAGTGTATAGGTCATTTTGGGCTTTAATGTTTTGGTTTAGTCACTTATTAAGCTTAATTTAACCTTAATCGTTGTAAATAATTTTAATTACTTTCACTTATATTTTTGGTCAAAGACTTCGTTGAACTCATTATAAATTTTAAATTATTATGATTCCAAATATTGAATCTATTTTACAAATTCCAAACACCTAAGTGGAAGAAATTAATTTAAATATAATCCTGCTGATGGGAGGATAATGCAGATTTTTAAAGTAAATATGTTCAAAAGTATGATATGTTTTTATAGTCAATTTTAAAATAAAATTGATTCAAATGAACTAAATTAAGTTTATTGATAAAAAAATTATCTAATTAAACTTTAAAACCAATATAAAATATAATTGTACTATATAAATAAATTAGATGAAAAAGTAGTTTTGAGTTAAATTTTAATATTTTTCAATATTCATTAAAAAAATGAAACTTCACAAAAAAATACCAAAGATTTACCATAACCTAATTTTTATGTTTAAATTTGAAAAATAAAGTTTATTTGACATATAAAATTTATAAAAGTTCCAAAATTTATATTTAATGTAGGTTCTCCATCAAAAGGCGGTAAAAGTAACTTAATAAAAATATAAGTTTTTATGTGTAAAAGTGGAGTTGTTCTTATCTTATGCCTATAGAATATATTGTATGAATATAAAAAATACAAGATTGAATATATAATATATATATTAAATTAATATCACTCAATAATTGTAATTAATTTAATTTATTAGGATAAAACAACTTTGTTTACTATAAAAATATTCCCCTTATATTAAATTGGTTCATTATAACTAATCAATTCATTTTATATTTGTGTAAACCCTAGGTTTTCATAAGTTAGTAATTACTATTCATAACCTATAATATATTATATATTAATAATATATTTTTGTTTGGTAAATATCGATGTTACTTGTAATGTACGCCAAGTTGGTTCCGTGTGAAATGAATGTTTGAGTTAGTGCATTTAAAACATCAATGAAAATTAATTCACTCAAAAAAAGGTCCATAAAAACTCCAGGTGTTACATTATACCCCCTTTAAAATGAATTTCTCCCTTGAAATTCATCAGTCTAGTACAAAAAAATGAGGATAATTTTTCTTCATTACATCCTCAATTTCCCACACAGCTTCCTATAACTAGTTATTTCTCCACAAAACATTGACCAGGTGAGTGGTCTTATTTCGTAAAACATTCTATATACAATCTAGAATTTCAACTGGCTGCTTCTCGTAAAAAATATTCTACTCCAGCGGTATGGCCTCTTGGTTCAGTACATGTGAAGGGTCAGTTATATACTCTCTCTGGAGAGATACATAGAGCACATCATGGACTTGAGATAGATTTGGAAGAAGTTTCAAGTGATAGGATTCCATCCTAATACAATCAAGAATATCAAAGGGATTGATATACCTATGGTTTAGTTTCCCTTTATTCTTGAATCTCATAATCATCTCCCAGGGAGAGATTCATAGAAATACCTTTTCACCAACTTCAAATTCTAGATCACGCCAACGATTATTAACATAACTTTTATACTGACTTTGACCTACCTTGATATAATGCTGAATGAATCTAACCATATCTGCTATTTGTTCATCGATCTCAAGTCTGAATAGCTTTATTTGTTTAAATTCATCCCAACACATTGGAGCTCTACATTTCTTCTTATAGAGGTATTCAAAAGGTGTCATCTGAATACTTGAGTGAGGGCTATTGTTGTAAGAAAACTCAACTAGAGGAAGGTGTTGATCCCAACCACCATTGAAATGTAATTAAAAAGATATCAGCATATCCTCTAGGGTTTTAATTGTTCTTTCAGATTGACCATTCATCTAAGGAGTATAAGAAGTTCTAAAACTCAAATATGTATCAAGTGCTTGTTGAAGATATCACCAGAATTTTGAGGTAATATTTAGATCTCGGCCATATACAATGGAATGTGGTACTCCATGTAGCCTTACTACTTCCTAAATGTATATCCTAGAAATCTAATCTAGATATAAAAATTCTATGATATAAATGGAGTGTGCTAACATAGTAAAGAAATAGACTACCACCCATATAACAATAAACCATTTAGAGGTTTTAGGTAGTCCAATGAAAAAATCCATAGTGATTTTATCCCATTTACATTATTATATGGGTAATGGATGAAACATCCCTTTAGAATTTTGTATTTCAACCTTAACTTGCAACATACCAAGCATAGAGATACAAACTCTGTGATATCTCTCTTCATTCCATCTCACCAGAAATATTATTTCAAATATCTATACATCTTTGTACTTCTAGGATGAATATAGAATGAAGAACTATGAGCATCCTCTAATAGATCATTATTTAAATCTATTATATAAGGAACGCCTACATGGTTCCTAAACCTTATCATTCCATCCTAATCAAGGTTAAACTCAAGAATATTTATAACTTTATTTTTTATCTCTACATTTTTTTGGTGCATACTTAATATTCATTTGGATAGAGGGTTGTACATTAATTTGGGAAAGATAATACTTTACCCCTTCCTGTAGTATTTCTAGATCCATGCTTTATAAATATAGAAATATTAGTTCTTTTGTGATCCTTATCATAGATAAGATATCATGATCCTTTCGACTTAAATCATTAGCAACCTTGTTTGATTTCCCAGGGTAGTAATGTATTGAGAATTCATATTACTTTATCAGCTCCAACAATCTTCTCTGAAATATTTTCAACTCATTATGTGTGAATATATATTTCATATTTTTATTATTAGTATATATATCAAACTTTTCTAAATAAAGATAATGCCTATATATCATTAATGAAAAAATTACAGTTGCTAACTCTAAATCAAGAGTTGGTTAAGTTTTCTCATGAATCTTTAACTGTCATGCGACATAGGCTATAAACATGTTATTTTTCATAATAACACATCCCAATCCCTTCTTAAATGCATCAATATAGATTATAAGCCCTTTTTCACTATAGGATAATTTAAGCATAGGTGAACTAACCAACCTTTTCTTAAGTTCCTTGAATTTTTTCTCACATCCATCTATCAAGAGAAACTTGACTTCTTCCTGGGTTAACTTATTTATGGGATTAGATAATCATGATAAATTCAACAAAAACTGTTGATAATATCCAAATAAACCAAGAAATCTATAGATCTTAGTCACCATGGTTGGTCTTGTCCTGGATTCAATGGACTTTATCTTTGATGGATCTACTACTATACCATATCTTGTAATTATGTGACCCAATAATGAAAACTTTTGAATCCAAAATGTGTACTTTGCAAATTTATCAAACAATGTATCCTTCCTTAGGGTCTTTTGTACAATTCTCAAGCGAGCATCATGCTATTATTTTATCCTTTAATATATAATAATTTCATCTATAAAGACTACCACAAAAACATCGAGGTAATATTTAAAGACTTTATTCATTAAATCCGTGAAGATGGAAGGGGAATTAGTAATAAAAAAAGGAATTACTATATATTCAATGTGTCCATACCTTGTCAAAAATTATATCTTAGGTATATCATCTTTATCGAACCTCAGTTTATGATATCAAGAATGAAGACCAATCATGGGAAATTATTGAGCTTCGTGTAGTTGATAAAACAAGTCATCAATACGGGGAAGATGATATTTGTTCTTGATTGTGATATTGTTCCACTAGAGATAATCAATGTTGGGTTGCATTGATCCATATTTATTTTTTACAAAAAGAATAGGTACGCCCCAAGGTAACACACTTGGCTGAATGAATCCCTTGTCAAGGTTTTCTTATATTTACTTCTTTAATTCCTGCAACTCAATCAGGGCCATTCTATAGAGAGACTTTGAAATTGGTGTGGAAATAGGTATGAGTTCTATTGATAACTCAACTTCACATTTTGGAGGAAGTCTAAGTAACTATTCTGGAAAGACATCCACAAATTCTTAAATAATGGGAATATCATTGATGTTGATTTTATCCAAAACCATTTGAGATAAATATCCCTTCTGAATGGAATTAATACCTTTACACTAGATGTAATCTCCAATGAATTTTTATAATTATCATCACATTGATGGTATATCATAGGAGGGTCTGAAATATCAAATTTAACATCCTTTACTTGACAATTGATGTGATATTTATCATGATAAATCCAATACCTTCCTAAAATAACATCAAATTCAACCAAATGAGGAATGAAAAGTTTTTTAAGAAACACATTCCCATAAACGTCAACTATATAGGAATCATAGACTTGGGATGCAATAATCATACCATTAATGGATTTCACTGCTAATTACACATCTAATCATATTGGTGGAATATTGAAACCCTTAGAAAATTATTTAGATATTAAAGAGTGGATAGATATAGAATTAGATAACTCATTAGCAGTTCTAGAGTAGATGGTAAGTGTACCATTCACCACATCATTATCTCACCCATTGTAAAAAATAGCGATTTCATGATATTTCCCATTATCCCTTTGTTTAATAGGTTGTTGACATCGATCGTCATCACCAACCCTTGGGTTTGGGCATCGGTTAGTATAATTCCCATTTTCCTTACACTTGTAGCACTAAAGTGAGGGAGGTGCATTCTATGAAACTTTCTCTCTATTAGCATTTTGTGCTAACTTCCTCCCATCACTTCGACAATTAGTTGCCCGATGACCATAATTTCTACACATAAAAAATTTACTAGACCCCTTAAGTAAAATTTCTCCATTCTTCTTCCCACATTTAGAGAATAAAGGAAAACTCATCTTCTTTTCTCCATGGTTTTTAGATTTTCCTTTATACCCTATATTACTTTTCTTATCCAAACTATGAGGTTGATATATGACTCTAACTGCCATTTTAACCTTGATTACACAACACACATTTTATTCATAGCTACTAAAGTCACTTATGGCTAACACCCTTATGAGACTTGGATTTAATACACTAAATAACCTATCAACTTTACTTTTGGGTTGGATGATAATTCTTGAAGCATACTTCAAAAGTCTTTTGAAATTACCATTGAAGGTACCAATAGAATCATCATCCCTTTTCTTTAACTCAAGGAACTATTTCTCCATATTGGTACCAAGAATATGAGGAAATCACTTATTAAAAATTATGTTCTTGAACTCATCCCATTCCATAGATTCAATTTAATCTTTATTCCTCATATTCTTTATTAGATTCCACCATTGTCCCACTTCACCTTCTAAACGATAAACAGCTAGATTAACTTTCTCATACTCTAAACCCTAAAGAATATGGAATATTTTTCTAGTAGTACTGATCCATTATTCAGTAACAAGTGGATCAAAAGAACCACTGAAATAACGTGGATGTTTCCTCATAAAGGACTCAACAAAATGTTGTTCTTGCCTTTTCTCATTTGGAATTCCACCATGATTCATAGCTTGAGAAAGCTGTGTGAGCATAGAAACCAGATTTTTCAGTCCATATACCATAGAATTTGGTTTCTAAAGAGTAAAATTATTGAATTTTCTATCACAATCACCATTAATATAGTTCCTTAAAGTTACATCCATTGACTAAAACCAAAAGCATATAGTAATAAATAGTTATCATAATGAGGAACCAAATAATAATGAAAAGTCATTTATATGATGTATAAGTTATAACACATTCCTTAATCTATAATGACTTAGGTTTATCATAGGTTATTCATAGTCATCTTCTATTAAAATCCTTTATAATGATTCTTGAAGTGTTTACGAATTTCCAAAGCATATCCCCTAGGAGTTTCAAACTAAGCGCGCAACACGACCAGTTTTCGTGTTCCAGATTACCACGAGTTAGGCCCGAAACATCATGTCAGAGTTGTTACTCCTAGGTATATTTGTGCTAGTGCCACATCCAATTGTAATATCTAGATATGGATGTATTACTAGGAAACCACTAACTTTATCTTTTACCAAAATTCTAGGCCATTTTCCTATGCTTTTCCATATCCTTATAATTATACTTAGACATGTCCTTAGGGATATCACTAAGGTTTTGTCATCTAAGATTCCAAATCTTAACTAAAACTTTTCTCTAGTACCAACTATAACAACCCAATATTAACGTACATAGACATTACATAACATTTATGGAATTCTTAAAACATTACAAAAATGGACACCCAATGAAAGTATTAGTTTAGTGCCTTTGGAAACTTGGAAACACAAAGACTTGTACATAAGTGAGATACATTATCTCCCAATAGGTTCTTCTTGACTAGAACCCTTCTTAAACACATACCACTTAATAAACAACATCAGATACTGGGGAAGTAAAAGTAAAAATTGGTGATCTTAGATTCTCAGTAAGGGTAAAAAAGGGATACATGTAAGAATAAACATGAGCATGGGAGTATGTGAACGTGATCAAAATATTAGAATATCATACACTACATATGAAAGATCATAAACATGTATCATTCAATAAAACATTACAATTCATAAGACATTAATCATAAATAAATAAAGGACATAATCCATGAAAGCATAAAAAAGAAATAAAACAGGGAATTATGGATAATAAATAACAATACAATATGATTTCTTTTATAGTCAAGGAATTTCTACCAAGTCCATATTAGTGGAAAAAGTCCTTTACTAAACCGGGTTCACTCCTTATTCCAGTTCTCCATTACTGAACTGATTTCACTCCTCATTAAAGCCATTTAATACTGATCTAAGTTCACTCCTCATTTTATCCATGTATATCTCATGAGATATAAATATTTACCCAATTCATTGGAGGTACATATAGGTACCACCCATATCATAATGAAAACATACATAAATGTGAGACAAATTTATAAACAATCACATCATAATCTGTGAAATGAAATGGGTTTCATAAAAATGTAATCATATATTAACCTATGGAAAAGAGAAAGGCTTCATAATCATTTAATCAAATCATAACCCATGAAAAGAATCGGGTTTCATAAGAATATAACCCATGAAATAGAAATCATTTTTTTAAACATCATGCCATAAAATGTAATCCATTCAGAGAATGAATATGAAAGGAAAAATTGTATCATTTCCCTAGAAAGGTATGAGTAACAACAAAAAATGTTATCTTTTATGACAAATAATTTTGAAATATCTTTTAAAAACAATTCATGTGGAAATTATTCTTTCTCCTTCAAAAAATGCTTCTTAAAATGTTAAACCTTCTGAAAATAATTTTCATGAAAATAAAGTTGAAAACTTATAAAGTAATAATTGAAAAAAATTTGAAATAATTTTTCCTTTTAAAGATTATATAGGAGTTTTAAAACCTTTTAAAAACCATTTCTCATTGAAAACTTATAAAATAAGCATGAAAACTGTTTGAAAACCACTTTCCTTGAATAATAATTTAAATATTTATAAAGGAATATTGAAAACAATTTGAAAAAAAATTATTTGAATGTCAATTTTAAAAAAAAATCTTAAAAATTAACATTTTAAACATGAAATGGAAACTTTAAAGAAATGGAAACGAGTAAATTGGTACATACTATACGAGGTAAAAATAATATTCCTGTTTTCATGGTAAAAGGTTAGAAAAAAAGAATTGTTGGGAAAGAGATAATAAGATTCCTTTGAAAACATTGGTAAAAGAAAAAAAGGATAAAAATGTATTTTAATTATCATAATATATTATTAGAATATTATTGGAATCCCTTTTTGGAAAGCATGGGTTTTAAAGAACACATATTTCTGACCTTAGTGAGAGGTAAAGACATGTTTTCTTAAAAACATTTTCTTAATTATCTTAAGTAACAAAGACTAGAAAAAATGGTACTAATACATGAAAACATCAATAATAACCATAAGATAAGATAATTCATGAGTGTTCTTGAAATATAGATCATATTATTACATCAATAAAAATGTTATCATAAATAATCCTGATAAATGGTGAGATTGTTTCAATAAACCCTTAACACATGGTAACTTTGAATCATACTTCCCATGTAGAAAAATGAAATTACATGGATATAAAAATATCATTAAAATAATGATATTCATTATATAATATTTCAGATACAGGTTATACACCTCATATAAAAATATATGTGTATAACATGTCATGCGTCTCAAAGAAGGAAAATTGAGACAAAATTAATTTACTGATTTGGAAACTTTTGAAACTTAAACCCAATGATGGAAATATCATAAAATGGTTATGTAAATTCACATGGATTTAATTATAATAGGAATATAATGCATTCATGTGTAGTATATACACCACACAAAATAAGTGAGTGGTGAATAAGCCATGTATCTCACAGAAATAAAGAGTGAGATGAAATTTCTTTACCTTGAGTCTGACTTGTCTCGTGCATCTTTATATTTATGAATAATAAAGTTATGTTAATTAATTAATTTATTCATAAATTTTTTTAATTTTATTTTTAATTTTACTTTACTTATTACCATGTTGTATACAACTACTTAAACAATTAAGTTTATGTTGGGTGTTTTGACCAAATTCAGTTCATGTGTTAAAAAAACTTTGGTTGGTCGACTATGGTCAAAGGGGTCATTATGCAAACATATATAGAATAATAATATTTAAATAATTATCATCTTTATGTATTAATTATACTTTTAAAACCAATCATTTAATATGGTTGTAAAAATGAAATAATGTTACAATCATAGAGGTGATATGTCGTACGTACGCATGTGTAACATTCTCATTTCTCAATGATCTTTATGGAAAGAAGGTAAGTAAAATTAATATTTATAGAATGATAATTATTTCATTAATATCATATTATTTAATCATATATACTTATATATATAATTTTTGTTATTGAAAAGTAATCACATCATGTCAAGGATGTGGTAGTCCACACGTCCACGAACGACGTTATCACTTCATAAGTGTGTAAAAGGGTACTAAAGAAAATGGTATATATTATATTTCCATAAATATAATTATGTCATGAATATAATATATTTTTTTATGTCACATATGCATAATTAAAACCATGTTTTATACATTCCTTGTAGCGTGTGAATGAATCACATCGCTATGAGGGGGTGATAGTCTATACTTCCCCAAAAAATGTTATCATGTTTACACATTAGGTAAATAATAAAGAAATTAGTCATATAAGATAAAAAGAAGCATAAATAAATAATATATATCATATATATATAGAGTTTCAATCATAATATTAAACCTATAAATGTGGGAAAGAAAAAACAAACAATCGTCGTTTCATGAGGCGGTAGTTAGACATACACTAACGGTAAGTTCATTACCCATTAGATGGTGATGTGTTTAAGTATAGGTAAAAAACATAATATAATGACATCTAAGTATATTGAGGATATTGGGGTTATTTTACAATATTTAAAAAAATGATTTGAGTGGGAGGAGAAAGAAAATAAATGAAAGGAGCTTGAGGAAGGATGTTACCTCTTCTTTAGGTAACTCCTTTTAGTTTGCACCAAAGGGATTCCTTGGATGGATTTATTCCCAAAGAGAGGATTCAAGGAATAAGGGATGTATGTTGGGGAGATTTTTTTGGGATAATATTTTTGATCCAAAGTGGATTTATAGGTTTTAGGATGTGGGAGGAGAGGTGGCCTTTTATAATGGAGGAGGAGTGACACTCTTGTAATATTTGGGAAATGGTAAACCCCACCCACGTTTTTTTCAAAATTGGATACAATAATGGTCCAAACTATATAAAATGGAGTAAAAGGTCTAAATATGTCTATAAAATGTCTTTTTGAGAATTTTATTGGTCATGTTGGCCTTATTGTTATGGTTTAGTCCCTTATTAAGCTTAATTTAACCTTAATTGTTTTAATTAATTTTAATTAATTTCACTAATATTTTTGGTAAAAAACTAAGTTAACCCTATTAGAAATTATAAATTATTATTATTAAAAATATGGAATCATTTTTCCAAATTTCAAACACATTATTGGAATAAATTAATTTAAATATAATCACACAGACAAGATGGCAATGTAGGTTTTTAAAGTAAAAACATTAAAAAATATGCTATGTTTTTATAATCAATTTCATAAGTAAATTTATTCCAATGTGATAAATTGGATTTATTTATAAAAATTTAATCTAATTAAAATTAAAAACCAACTTAAAATATAATTTAACTATATAAATAACTTATATGAAATAGCATTTTTGAGTTAAATTTTAGTATTTTTCACTATTGATTAAAAAATGAAACTTCACAGAAAAATACCAAAAATTAACCCTAACCAAATTTTTATGTTTCAATTTAAAAAAATAAGTTTATTTTTACATATAAAATTTATAAAAGTTTTAATATTTATATTTAAAGTAGGTTTTTTATCAAAAAGTGGTAAAAATATCTTAACAAAAATATAGGTTTTTATGTTTAAAATTAGGGTTGTTCTTATCTTATGCCTATAAAATATATTGGATGGATATAAAAAAATATAATTGAATATATAATATATATATATATATATATTAAATTAATATCACTTTCTAATTTTAATTAATTAAATTTTTTAGGATAAAACAACTTTGTGATCATAAAAATAGTTTTCTATAAAAATATTCCCTTTATATTCAATTGGTTCATTGTAACTAATGAATTAATTTTATATTTGTGTAAACCATAGGTTTTCATAAGATAGTAATTACTATTCATAACCTCTAATATATAATATTTTAATAATATAATGTGGCTTGGTAAATATCGGTGTTGCGTGTAATGTACGCCAAATCAGTGTCGTGTGAAAGGAATGTTTGACTTAGTGAATTGAAAAACATCAATGAAAATTAATTAATTTGAAAAGAGGTCTATAAAAACTCAGGGTGTTACACTAAAGGTTCCATGTTTTCCTAACCCATGGTAGAGGTTTTTGAGGTGTCCTTGGTTCCCAAGTGACTTGTTATGTTCCTCTTTCCATTTTTAGTAATATCTTCCTCTTTTTATTATATGTAAGGGTTTGAAGAAACTTGGATATATCATAAGAGTCATAATCCTCACATTCTTTTATCATATTGGTAGTCCTTAATCAAGAAATATTATTTCAATGTGGTGAATTATATACATTTACTCCCCCTATAGACTCTAATAGAGTTAATATCTACTCACAGCTGTCTGTAGCACCCTACTGTAGTAATCTAAATGGATCATTCTAGTTGGTTTATGGAATGTATTTAGGATCATCAAAAAAAATTCTGGATAGAGCTCAACATAAAAACAAGATTACATATTGGTCACCAGTTAGAGACAACCCAAATGGTTGTTTATTTATTTTTGATCAGTTTCAAACTATATAGGAAGAAAAGTCACCCAAAAAAATGGCATCAAACAGAGTCATCAGACAAAGATGACAGGTTAGTGTTTTTTACGGGGTGACTTCAGTATCATTACATAGTGTTTATGGGAAGGATATCATCAGAATAAGTCTCTCATAGAAGGTGTTTACTAGGGAAGGTGACAAAATTCATAGGTTATTTCATGGTGATATGTTGTGGGTGGTTCCATTAGGTGGTGAAATAGTGTATCAACAATTACTCAAGTAAATAGTAGGTTGACCATGAATCTTAGAGGTTGGTGCAGCTGGATGATTGGATAAATACCTCTATAAAGAGGTGTGTTAGGTCAACTATGAAAAAATATGGAAAGTAATGTTTGTGTGATTCTTATACTGAAAAAGTGGGAGTTTCTTATTTAGTTGTCTAAGACCTGAGTTTGGAGAGGAAGTGAGAAGTGAGTGTTGTAATTTCTTATATCTCATGAAATATAATATGTTTTTAGTGTTCTCTCATGGATGTAAGATTTTTTCAGAACCACTCAAATCTTTTTTTTCCATTTTTATTTTCTTTTTTATGTGAGGTGAGGTCATGTAGTTTTGTGTGGTGATTAAGTAGATTCTCATCCTAGTTCTAGTGAAAATTACTCAATCAAGGTGGTTATTTTTGGAGTTGGTGGTCTAGAACCAACTACTTTTTACTTTATTCATTAAATAAAAACCTTATCACATATTGATTGTTCTTTTGCATAATATGTCATGTGATAATGTCCTAAGGACAGCTATTGCATTAAAGGGTCGTAGCGGATCCCTGCTATGATGAGAACCTGGAAGTGCCATAACACTGTTCTTGAATGTATGTTCTATGGCTGGATGATATTATTTGAGGGACACAAATAATACAGGTCATTAGGGGTGAGGACTCATAAAACTTTGAGGCACCTTCTCATGGTGTGCGCCCTTGGTAATATCTAGGAGGATATTATGAGAATGAGACCCGCCAGTAGAAAATCCACATTTCATAGTGTCATTGGATGTTCCTATCTGCGGATGTGTGAATTGATACTTAGACTTTAAGATTATTATTAATGGGTATTACAACTCGCGCACTTAGATGTATTGACGAAAAATGTGACCACACACTGTTCGCAGCGAGGTAGGATACGTTGGGTGCGTCATGAGTAATACCGCATTAATAGATAATGCGAGAAAGGATTTGTCCCTTCCGTTCCATAATGGAAGTAGATATCTCAGGCCCTTTGATAGAATTGATATAGCCTAAATAAATCCATGGCCATGGTAAGGTATGGGCAAGTTAAATTCCGGGAAGTCAAAGAAAGAATAATCAAGCACACAGGTTAATGGCAGTAGCATGCAACCCGCTTGATTGGAGATATCGATACAAATGGATTATATTACATGGTAAGCGTTCGTAGGATGTGACACGTCATTGCGGAGTTAACTTCTTTCTCTATGGGTGCCTTGGCGTGTTGCTAGACGCTAACCTTGGACTTTAAGCAGGCTCAACCTAATGCCACTGAGAAAGAGGCCTAGAGGGTCACACACTAAGTGTGTCCATGTATCTCAGTTAAATATTAATTTAACAAGTTAAATAAATATTATTCCCGACTGTGGTTTAATAATTATTTAAGGATGTCTGATCACATTTATTTTGACACTAGTTATTCGAGAGAATATATTGTGGACGAAATAATATATTTATTAATGAGTAATGCAGTAACATTTATTTAAGAAATAAATAGTCATTACTCAAGGTCTAATAAATATGGTGGAGAAAAATGGAAAATAAAAGTACACGCCGTGTATATTAAATATACACGCCGTGTAGTTTTATGGAAAACAAGTACACGCCATGTATTAATTATTACACACTGTGTAGTTTTTCCAGTTGGGATTTTGAGGATTTAATATTGTTTTATTAAATGATATTTATTCTAATCAATGTGGGCGCATGTCAAGGAATTAATAACTCGACATGGGGGTTTTCAATAAGAGTTAATGAAATAAATAAAACGCATAACACGTTTATTTATTTTCATAACTCTATTAACCTCAAACCTGATTATAAATATGCTCGCAACCCCAAAATTTTGTAGAGCCATTGTTGTGCACAACGGATTTGGAAATACTCTCAAGCCAAGATAGAATTCCCTTTCCACCAAGAACACCCTCAAGTTACGAGAGCAAGATCCTCCACCGGATCAAGGCGGTCGAAGGCGGACATCGCAAGTGAAGGTTCTTCCGCACTAGCACCCGGATATCCCTTCGGTGACGTCCGGAGATACGTGACACACGTGTGGATCACCGCTAGAGGAATCCTACACTTGGATTCTACAACGCAACAACGGATCACCGAATTGTGACCGGACACATCAACGAAGAAATAATTCCAACGAGTTAATTCTTATGCACTAATTAAATTAATTATAATCAACATATGATGATCCACCTCAAGGGTTCCAGGACTCTTCTTTTCTTTTCGTTCTTCATTCTATTCCAAATATTCAGAATTTTATATCGTGACGGATCTTAGATTGAACGTTGTTTAACGTTAAAATTAAAGTTGGGCTAACCCACCAACGCGCTTCCACTACACCCGAAACCTACAAGTGGTATCAGAGGGAGGTTATATCGTTGGTTATAATTATTTAGTTTTTCGTTGGTGATTTACGCATTTAATAATTTAGTTATTTCAATTCATGTTTAATCATTCTGGAAATATGAATCTCGAGATCTATTCCTCCTCCCTCATTTCTCGTTCACCTCATAGAAACAGATTTTTCTTTTAATTTTGATTAAAATAAAATAGAGGAACTCATCCGAAGGAGCCAAAAGTTTTTGGCCGTATAACACCAGAATACACTGCGTGTATTTGGAAGTACACCCCGTGTAGTCTAGGTTCAATGCATTGACTGATCTGCCAAATTAGGCCGTCTATTGGATTCTTTCTATGAATTTAAGACAACGTGTGATGACCAGAAATAGGTGGCACACGGTTTCCGGAATACACGCTGTGTGGTCCAATGAACATGGCATGTAGTCCCTTCGGGTTAGGGTTGGGTTTTGTACTCCATACACGGCCTACCCGGCTGGAAACAGTGTAACGTGGAAACTACACGGCGTGTGTCCCACTGTACAGGCCGTGTACTTCGAAAATTTTTGAAGTACATTAACACGCCCTATCCCCAGGCGTGTACTTCGGATGGACGATGAAGAAAAGTACACGCCTTGTAGTCAGAACTACACGCCATGTACTCATCCAAATTACGAAGATTTATTAAAATTTATTATTATATTATACAAACCCTTGAGACGTGTACCATGGTGCAGGCGTAAAGCTGAGGTACAACACGTGATAGGTGTTTTATATATATGTGTTTAATTTAACATTTTCATAATAAATGGGAATTCACTGGGTTGCCTCCAAGGTACAAGTTATGTACAAGGGTAATTTTAAATGAATTTATTTGTTTAAAATCATGGTGGATGAGAATCTCGAGGAAATTACGAAAAGGGATTTAAGATAAAAGGATTGATTAATTAATAATAATTAATTGATTCGAGCATGATTTATCTTAAACAAGAACGATTAAATAATTGAATGCTAGTTTTATTTATGTGTAAATATCGTTGCATGTATGGATGACCATGAGCTAGACCGAGACCTTTGTATGTGAATGGTTTCTTTTAATTAATTTATTTAAATTAAATTTGTTGGCCTAAGAGTCATCTCCTCATTAATATGTAGGGCCTGCGCTCCCAAGGATTCTTTTAATTAAAAACCCCTTTTACCCCTCACCTGCGTGTGAGATAAATGCATATGTAATGGATGGAGCTCCCAAGCTAGTGGAGGCGGCTCAAGTCAGGAGCCAAGGTGAAACCAATCCAAGGAGATACAAAGGTGGACAGGTGGAAAGTTGTAAACATGAACCTGAAAGGTTCAAGGTGTTTCTCCCCTAGTTCTTGGGTTAGTTTATCAACCGCTAGATAAAATAACCAATAGAAAAGCTCATGATCATACCATTTATTTTATTTCTGTCAGTTTCATGGTTTATTTATTATGGGTGTGTTGTCATGATCACACAATTAATAAATTAAACGAGCATGAAAGATTGAACTAAAATAAAACTGGCTTATACGTAAATATTATCTTAGACATGGTTAATCACTTAAGTATATCCCACTTAATATTAAAAAGAATGTAATCAAAGATAATAAAATAGAAATTTACGTATAAGGATAAAATCCCTCAAAATAAATATTAAGTCAGCATAACCTTCCATAATCTTGGTTAGAATCGAACCATAGTTCAAAGTGCTTGACCAACCCCAGTTGGGGTGCTTTCAATTATCGGGGAATTCTAATTCAAGGTTTTGGGTTGAATTGACTTGGTTTGCATCAGGGGTTGACTTCCACAGTAGAACTTGGTGTGACCAAGAGGCAAAGGTTGAGGAAATCCGAAAAGGATTTCAGGATTGGGGAGTCCACTCAGCGGATCAAGGACCTGCGAGTTAATGCAGTTGGCATTTGGAATGCCTACCTAAAACCCTTCAAGTTGCTTGACAAACCTTAGTTGGGGTATGCGAAGGTCAATATGGATCCTTGCCACTATAATATTCACCCAATAGAATATTCCGAAGTCAATGGTGAGGGCTATTGGATTTCGATAAAATAGTGGGAGACTAATAAGTTTTAATTTATTTATTTGCCTCAATTTTTGTAATAAATTACTAAACCTTTGCTCATCTTAATTTGTAGAAACGATAAGAAAATGACTTCAAACATATCATTGCGCACCATAATTGAAAAATAAAAACTTCTCACCGGCACCAATTTCCAAGAGTGGCAGAGGCGTTTACACGTCGTCCTTCAGCACGAAAGGAAATTATATGTGCTGGAAGAGCCTATTCCAGTTGCACCTGGGAAAGAGGCTAGTGATAAGGAATTATCTCTCTATATGAAACACATGGATGATGCCATAGATGTCCAGTGTTTCATGCTATTGGTCATGTATAATGAGATCTTGAAGCAACATGAAAACATGGACGCGTATAGCATGATGTCTCACATAAAAGATCTCTACCAAGAGAAGGCAAGACAGGAGAGGTATGAGATCTCCAATGCTTTGTTTACCACGAAGGTTGGAGAGTCTGCTCCAGCTGGGCCTCATGTAGTCAAGATTATTGGCTACATTGAATGCTTGGACATCTTAGGGATTAAATTCCCGGATGAGTTGCGTACAGATATCATCCTATCATCACTGCCCAAGACCTTCTCTAGCTTCATTGTCAACTATAACATGAGAGGCAATGAGAAGAGTCTATCGGAGCTTCTAACCTTGATTCGCTAGGAAGATAAGGACATGGGGCGTGACAAACCCACAGTCCTTATGGTGAACAAGAAAAGGAAGGACAAGGAAAATTGGCCAAAGACTTATAAATGGTCTGAAGCCCCCGAGCACCATCCCTCCAAGAAGGGGAAGATCCAGAGGCAGGGCGAGGAATGGGAGACAGTGTGTTTTGCATGTGGAAAGCAGGGCCACTGGAAGAGGAACTGCACCCAGAAGCGTGGGGAAGCTAAAGGTGTGTTTTTTATCGAGTGAAATCTTTCTATTTCTACACATTGGGTATTAGATACAGCTTGTGGGGCTCACATCTGTATTCAAATGCAGTAACCAAGTAGATTTAGAAATATTGCCAGAGGAGAGGTGGATCTTCGAGCTGCCAATGGCGCAAGGCTGGCTGCGTTGGCTATTGGCGACTACCACCTCTCATTGCCGACTGGGATGATTTTGGTTTTACACAACTGTTATTATGTGCCTAGTGTTAGCAAGAACATAATTTATATATCTTTTTTGGATATGGATGGATTTTTTTTTCAAATTTGGAAATAAGGTTTGTCTGTTTTATAAGAACAACATATGTTATGGTATGGAACATTAAAATAATGGTTTGTATGTATTGAATTATGAAAACCAAGTGTTAGAAATTGATAACAAAACAAACTCACATGACTCATACATCACCCAGTTATGGTATCACCGCCTTGGTCATGTGAACGAGAAGCGTTTGACAAAGCTCTGCCAAGATGGCTATTTAGACTCTACTGAGATAAAACCACTTGATAGATGTCACGCTTGTTTACAAGGAAAAATGACCAAGCCGCCTTTTGGTGGACAAGGTGAAAGGTCCACAGAGCTTCTAGGATTGGTACACTCGGATGTGTGTGGACCATTTCTAGTAGAAGCTAGAGGTGGATATTCTTACTTCATTACTTTTACTGATGATTTGAGTAGATATGGATATGTCTAATTAATGAGGTATAAGTCAGAGTCCTTAGAGAAGTTTAAGGAATTCAAGAATGAAGTAGAGAATCATCTTGGTAAGAAGATAAAGAAGCTTCGATCAGATCAAGGTGGAGAATATTTGAACCAAGAGTTCATCGATCTTCTACGGGAGTCTGGGATTCTATCTCAGCTCACTCCTCCTTATACACCATAGTGGAATGGTGTTCATGAAAGGAGAAACCACACCTTGTTGGAAATGGTGAGGTCGATGATGAGTCATGCAGATCTTCCATTATCCTTTTGGGGATATAAATTACAAACTGCATCATACACATTAAACCGAGTACCAACTAAGGCGGAAAATGGAATTCCATTCGAGTTATGGAATGGAAGGAAACCCACTTTGTCGCACACACGTGTATGGGGATTCGAGGCGTTTGTTAATGCCTTCTCAGGCAACAAACTAGCACCCCAGGGCACGAAGTGTATCTTTATAGGATATCCCAAGGAAATGAAAGGATATTACCTATATAACCCTCAAGATAAGAAAGTGATTGTTGCCAGGAAAGCCGTCTTTCTTGAGAGGGAGCACATCCTCAAGAAGGATAGTGGGAGCAAGATTGACTTTGACGAAGTTGATGCTCAAGATACACAGGAGTTGGTACAGGAACAAGTTCCACAAGTCCCCATGGAAGAGGTTCCAAAAACACAAGTACTGCGTAGGAGCTCAAGAGAGGTAAGGGAACCAGAGAGATTTGGTTTCCTAGTCACCGAGGATGGTGAATCATTATTGTTGGACAATAAT
Source organism: Viscum album (assembly GCA_963277665.1). Classification (NCBI taxonomy): domain Eukaryota; kingdom Viridiplantae; phylum Streptophyta; class Magnoliopsida; order Santalales; family Viscaceae; genus Viscum; species Viscum album. The sequence goes on along the minus strand of OY728123.1, from coordinate 1,938,857,968 downwards.
GAACATCTCTCCTATAAGGAAGCAGTAGAAAGATCAGAAGCTGCAATATGGATAGAAGCTATGAATTCTGAGATGGATTCCATGTATCAGAATCAAGTTTGGGTTCTGTTCGATGAGCCAGTTGATGTAAAGCCTGTTGGATGCAAATGGGTATTCAAAAGAAAGCTGGACATGGAAGTTCAAGTTCGCACCTATAAAGCAAGGCTAGTGGCTAAAGGATTCAGACAGTGTCAAGGAATTGACTATGATGAAACCTTCTTGCCAGTTGCCATGTTTAAATCCATAAGAATCATACTTTCCATAGCAGCTTAACATGACTAAGAGATTTGGCAGATGGATGTCAAAACAGCATTTCTTAACGGGAACCTTCAGGAAGATGTCTATATGACACAACCAGAAGGGTTTGTGACACTATGTAAAGCCAAACGGGTTTTCAAGTTGCAGAAATCCATTTATGGATTGAAGAAAGCATCCAAGTCATGGAACATTCGATTTGATGAAGCCATAAAGGAATTTGGTTTCATTAAGAAAGAATGTGAGCCATGTGTTTATAAGTGGTTTAATGGGAATGTAATTGTCATCCTAGTGGTATATGTTGATGACATATTGCTTATTGGAAACGACGTACCAGCCTTACAATCAGTTAAGGACTAGTTGAACAAGTGTTTCTCCATGAAGGAATTAGGAGAAGTAGCCTACATTCTAGGGATCAAGATCATTCGTGAAAGATCCAAGAGGCTGCTTGGACTAAGTCAGGGTACATACATTGACCAGATACTAAAGAGATTTATTATGGAAAAATCCAAGAGGGGATTGGTTCTAGTGTCACATGGATTACATCGTTCTAAGAAAATGTGTCCCCAGACACAAAAGGAGAAAGATAGGATGAGAAAGATCCCATATGCTTTGACTATAGGATCCATCATGTATGCCATGTTATGTACCAGACTTGATGTTGCCTATGCACTGAGCATGGTAGGCATATATCAAGCAGATCCAAGAGAACAACATTGGACTACTGTTAAGTCTATCCTTCAGTATCTGAGAAGAACTAAGGATATGTTCCTGGTGTATGAAGGAGACGAGGAGCTTGTCATCAGAGGGTATGTTGATGCTGGTTTTCAAACAGATCAGAATGATCTGAAGTCACAATCTGGATATGTTTTCTGTCTCAATGGAGGAGCTGTGAGATGGAAGAGTTCAAAGCAGCTAGTTGTCGCCGATTCTACAGCGGAGTCTGAGTATATAGCGGCTTCTGATGCAACCAAGGAAGCTGTTTGGATTCGGAACTTTGTCCAGGAGCTTGATGTGGTTCCTAGCAGTAAAGATCCCATTACATTGTATTGTGATAATACTACAGCGGTGGCTCTTGGAAAAGAACCAAGGTCACATCAATGGACAAAGCACATACTCCGGAAGTATCACCTCTTGAGGTATTTCTATCAAAGGGGTGAATTTTTAGTGAGCAGAGTGTCCACAGAAGAGAACGTGGCAGACCCCATGACTAAAGGCCTATCTCAGCAGAAGCATGAATATCATGTAAGAGCTATCGGGTTAAAGGTTGTTAGTAGTTGGATCTAGTCCAAGTGGGAGACTGTTGGAGTTGGTGGTCTAGAACCAACTACTTTTTACTTTATTCATTAAATAAAAACCTTAACACATCTTGATTGTTCTTCTGCATGAAATGTCATGTGATAATGTCCTAAGGACAGCTATTTCATTAAAGGGTCGTAGCGTATCCCTGCTATGATGAGAATTCAGAAGTGCCATAACACTGTTCTTGAATATATGTTCTATGGCTGGATGATATTATTTGAGGGACACAAATAATAGAGGTCATTAGGGGTGAGGACTCATAAAACTTTGAGGCACCTTCTCATGGTGTGCGCCCTTGGTAATATCCAGGAGGATATTATGAGAATGAGACCCGCCAGTAGGAAATCCACATTTCATAGTGTCATTGGATGTTCCTATCTGCGGACGTGTGTATTGATCCTTATACTTTAAGATTATTATTAATGGGTATTACAACTCACGCACTTAGATGTATTGACGAAAAATGTGACGACACACTGTTCGCAGCAAGGTAGGATACGTTGGGTGCATCATGAGTAATACCACATTAATAGATAATGTGAGAAAGGATTTGTCCCTTCCGTTCCATAACGGAAGTAGATATCTCATGCCCTTTGATGGAATTGATATAGCCTAAATAAATCCATGGCCACGGTAAGGTATGGGCAAGTTCAATTCCGGGAAGTCAAAGAAAGAATAATCAAGCACATGGGTTGATGGCACTAGCATGCAACCCGATTTATTGGAGATATCGAGACAAAGGGATTATATTACACGGTAAGCATTCGTAGGAGGTGACACATCATTGTGGTGTTAAATTCTTTCTCTATGGGTGTCGCGTGTTGCTAGACGCTAACCTTGGACTTTAGGCAGGCTCACCCTAATGCCACTGAGAAAGAGGCCTAGAGGGTCACACACTAAGTGTGTCCATGTATCTCAGTTAAGTATTAATTTAACAAGTTAAATAAATATTATTCCGACTGTGGTTTAATAATTATTCAAGGATGTCTGATCGCATTTATTTTGACACTAGTTATTCGAGAGAATATATTGTGGACGAAATAATATATTTATTAGTGAGTAATGCAGTTACATTTATTTAAGAAATAAATAGTCATTACTCAATCTCTAATAAATGCGGTGGAGAAAAATGTAAAATAAAAGTACACGCCGTGTATATTAAACATACATGCCGTGTAGTTTTATGGAAAACAAGTACATGCGATGTATTAATTATTACATGCAGTGTAGTTTTTCCAGTTGGGATTTTGAGTATTTGATATTGTTTTATTAAATGATATTTATTATAATCAGCGTGGGCGCATGTCAAGGAATTAATAATTCGACATGGGGGTTTCCAAAAAGAGTTAATGAAATAAATAAAACGTGTAACACGTTTATTTATTGTCATAACTCTATTAACCTTAAACTGGATTATAAATATCCTCACAACCCCAACATTTTGTAGAGCCATTGTTGTGCACAACGGATTTGGAAATACTCTCAAGCCAAGAGAGAATTCCCTTTCCACCAAGAACACCCTCAAGTTACGAGAGCAAGATCCTCCACTGGATCAAGGCGGTCTAAGGCAGACATCGCAAGAGGAGGTTCTTCTGCGCTAGCACCCAGAGATCCCTTCGGTGACGTCTAGAGATACGTGACACACGTGTGGATCACTACTAGAGGAATCCTATACTTGGATTCTATGACGCAACAACGGATCACCAAATCTTGACCGGACACATCAACGAAGAAATAATTCCAACGAGGTAATTCTTATGTATTAATTAAATTAATTATAATCAACATATGATGATCCTCCTCAAGGGTTCCAGGACTCTTCTTTTCTTTTCGCTTTTTGTTCTATTCAGAAGATTCGGCGTTTTATATCATGAAGGATCTCAGATTGAACATTGTTTAACATTAAAATTAAAGTTGGGCTAACCCACCAACGCACTTCTGCTGCGCCCAGAACCTATAGTTATCAGATAAAATCCATCTAGTAACATTGTGGAGAATTTTTCTTTGCAGAATAGAGTGATCAGACAAACATCTCTATTCGGTGAATTTTGACTTTCTAGGCATTTAAGTTGGTTCAAAAGGATGGATTTGTACTTATCAGGGGTTCACCTCCCAAAAATTCTTATCTAAGGTATCATTTTGGTATACTTCACTCACAACATTTAGGTGATATATTCCCTTATATTTCAAGTTATTTTTTTTAGTTGGTTTACTGTTATTAAAATAATGAATTCAAATGAAGGAAAAGTTCATATTGATAAGATTAATAGAATAGAATTATCCTTTTGGTGAATGTTGTTGGAATATATTTTGATAAAAATTGATCATGATGATCCTTTGATTGGTTAATGTACTGAAACAATATAAAAAGTATAATGAGAGTCATTAGAAAAGAAGGCTTTGACATTGGCCTTAATGTCGCTTGCATGAAATATTTCATTCAACATTAGAGAGAGAAAAAACTATTATAGATATTATGAAGGAGATGTTTGAAATATATAAGAAGCCAACATCTCTTAATAAATTTTCCATGGTGTGGTGATTTTTTAGCCTGAGGTTATCAGATGTAAGTCTTGTAGCTAATCATGTGAATGACTTTAAAATGATTCTATGTAAGATTGAATCCTTGAAAGTAACATTCAGAGATGATGTTTTGAATTTTCTTATTCTTTCATCATTTCTATGGAGTTGGTATTCCATAATGAAAACGGTGAGAAACTCTAGTGGGAAAGAAGATCTAATGTTTGATGAAATTTGAAACTTGATCCAGAATAAGGAGTTGAGGTGGAATGAAGTTCATTCATCGATTGAATGTTCTCTCAATGCTACCAGATAGGGATGTTTAGTTCATCAGATAGACCATCAGAAGAAGAAATATTTAGAGGTTAAGTTCTAGAGAAGAATTTAAAGTAAATTGACTAGTCTGGGTCCTACAAGTCTGTTTTTGGTAAAAAGGGGAATATCAAGAAATATTGTAGGAATCAGTCATAGAATTCAACTTATAGACAGATAAGCATAGTTAGTATAATGAATAGAGGGTCCAACTTTTTACTAAGTATGATAATTCTATAGGAGTCATGGGTTATTGACTCAGGGGAATCATTTCACTCAACTGGTGAGTGAGGGTGCATGATTTATTATGTAATGGGAATCTTGGGTAGATTAAATATAGAATACGTTGAATCTATAAATATAGTTTGGAAATGTGATGTAATCATTTTAATTAAAAATATAAGTATATTGAAACAAAAAATATGTTGGGCATATTTTAGGTCTCTAAAAGAACCTCATATTAGGGAGACGACTTGATGATGCATGATTCAAAATAAATTTTTTGAATGGAGTTTGGAAGATATGTCGAGGTTCCATGGTCATTTCTCATTGAGCTAAGAATATTAACTTTTATCTTATAGGATGAATTAATGAAGTTTGAGCAATTAGAATGAATTCATTGATTGGTTCATAAAAGTAACACTGTATATTTAGTCACCTTAGTGAGAAGAATATTAAGGTTATAATCATGAAGGGAAAACTTAAAATTTATCACATTGATCCTGCAAGATGTGAGAGTTATATGGTTAGGAAACAAAATAGAGTTTCCTTCAACTTGGATGGAATAAAACCAAAGAATTGAAAATTAGAACATGTCCATTATGATGTTTGGGGTCCATCCCTTATTCACTCGAATAGATGAGAACTATAAATTATGAATTTATTAATGATTTTATAATAAATATCTAATTTTACTTATTAAAGAATAAATTTTATGTGTTTTAAGAATTTATTAAGTATAAAGTTTTGGATTAGAAATAGTTTGAATGAAATTTGAAATGTATTCGGACATACAATAGTTGGGAATACACCAAACCAAAATTTTGTAACTTCTATAAGAATAGGGGCATATAACATGAGAATAATGTTCTAGGTACTCTATAACAAAATGGAATAGCTAATAGGTTGAATAAAAAAATAATAGATAAAGCTCAGATTATGAGGCTTCACTCAGGGATGCCTAATAAAATTTGGGAAGAGGCTTTGAATAAAACTGCTTACTTGTTGAAATGAAGTCCATATTCATCTATGGGACATGAAATTCCTGAGGAACTTGGATCTAATAAGAGACTATATGTAAACCATCTCATAATATTTACAAGTATTTCATATATTCCTATTGATGATAAATATTTATATAAGATGGAAGTAAAATCCAATGTGAATTTTGTTGTCAAGTTTGGTGATGAGAACATTGGTTATCACTATGGGATGATGAAGAGAAACAAATCACCCAAAGCCGAGATGTTTTTTTTTGATGAATAACTTCTTTGAAAAGATCAAAACTTGGTTGAGGAAGAATTGGAGGATAGATAAACTATTGATGTTTTGGAAGATCAGAAAGAGGTTACCAGGAATACATTCATTCCTGAAAGATCATGATAAACACCATAGGATGGAACTCTAATAGTCAGGGTACCAGATCAATGGAGATTGGAAAAACCATTGTTAGAGGGGTAATGTTTTGGAAAATAGATATTTAATGGAGAATGATCAGATATACTACTATACAAAGAGTTTCAAACAAAAAAACCTGAGGCTGTGTTAAGGAGATCTACACATATCAAGAACCCTATTAAGAGGTTTGGTTATAGTATGACTTTATTACATCCAATGGATGTAGATGAACTAGATAGTTTGGAGAAAGAAGTTACTCTCAGAGACTCAAAACAGTGTGAGTCATCCATAGAAGAGAAAATGAGTTCCTTAAATCTCATTAATACTTGGGAGTTATATGATCTTCCGAAAGTCAGAGAGCCTTGGAAAATAAATGGGTATTTTATTTGAAAGCTGAATTTGATGGAAGTAAGAGATACACAAAAATGTTGGTGGTGAAGGGTTTTTAGAAAAAAGAAGGAATATACTTTTTTTAAAATTTCTCACCAGTGGTGAAACACAAAAAAAATCGGATGGTTCTCAAAATTGCTGCATCCTATGATATACACTTGGAGAATATGGATTTAAAAACATATTTTATTCATGGATATTTTGTGGAAGTAATTTACATAGTTCAGACGACGGGTTATGAAGTTCATTGAAAGGAGGATTTTGTTTTTTAGCTGAAACAAAGTCTTTATGGATGGAATAAATCTCTGAGATAGTGGAATAGGAAGTTAGACACCACCATTTTTAATGAAAGTTTCATTAAATGTGATTTTTATCATTATTGTTATATAAGAAATTAAGATGAGGAAATTTATCTCATATTGTTGTTGTATGTGGATGATATGTTGATTGACGATATAGAGTTGGAACATATTAAGGAACTAAAGAGAAAGTTTTCAATATAGTTTGACATAAAAAATCTTCGACAATACAATAATATCTTGGGGATGAGAGTTGAGAGGGATAAGAAATTTGTTTTTTTGTTTTTATCCAAGATGGAATAAATTAGGAAAGTCATAAAAAGATTTAGAATGATTGTTTGTAAACCTGTCTCAACTCCCATCATCAGAAACATCAAAATTTATAAGTAAAATTCACCATTAATGGATGGGATAGTTCATAACGCGAGGATGGTTCCTTATGCTTTTATTGTAGGAAGTTTGATGCATGAAATGATGTTCACTGATCCAGATATTTCTTTTATAGTGGTAGTTATTAGTCTTTTTATGTCAAATATTGGAAAGAAACATTATGAATTTATGAAATGGATCTTATGGTACTTGAAAGGTTCATAGGATGAAAATCTATCAATTAAAAGCCATTATATATGTATATTTTACAAGATATATGAACTCACAGAAAACTCATACATGTTTTGTTTTTAATTTTGATGGGAAAATAGTTAGCTGGATGTCTAGGTTACAACTGGTGGTTACTTTATCAACAAGGGAATAAGGGTATGTTTCCACCACTGAAGTAGAGAAATAGTTGATATAGTTAATGTGATTAGTAATGGAACTCAAAAAGGTTATTAGATAAAGGAATGTTATTTTGTTACAGTTAGAGTTCTATTTATCTTTCTCATAACCTAGTGTTTCATATAATAATGAAAACATTGACCTAAAGTATCACTTTATATGAATTCTATTGGAAGATAAAGTGCTAGAACTTTAGAAGGTTTCATGGAAGTAGAATCTTGTAGATGTTTTTACAAAAGTGATAGTTCTAGAAATTCTAAGGAAACATTATGGCTTAGCTGGACTTGGTTGATCAGACAGAGTGAAAGAAACTGCATACATTACAAAGAGGATAAACTTAGGAGGATTAAATAAGAAGGTTGAAATCCTAAAGAAATTTACAAGTGGGATATTTTTGGGTTTTTGGAACTTATTTAGGATCATCAGATTGGGTTTTCTAAATGGGATCAATAGAAGGATAGGATCATATGCATGTAATTAGTCAGAGGCCAAACAAATGGATGTTTTTTTCCCTATTGACCAATTTTAGAGCATATGTGCATAAAGGAAACATGAAATACTTGTATTGGATGGATTCATTGGACATTGATGAATGGTAATTGGTTTTTAATGATGTGACTTTAGTATCACTAGACAATGATAATGGGAAGGGGATAATCAAAAAGAGTCTCATAGGGATGGTTCTTACGAGTAAAGGAAAATCAATGTATAGGATATTGCAAAGTGACCATCTATAGGAGGTTTCATCTAGTGGTAAAATAGTATATAGATATTTTCTCAAGTAAATGGGAGGCTGAACATGAATCATTGAGGTTGGAGAAAATGTATGACTGGATAGAGTCCTCTATAAAGATGTTTGTTGAGCAAACTCTAAAAAAATATAGAAATTACTTTTTGTGCGGTTCATATGCTGAAAAAGTGGGAGTTTCTGACTTAATTGTCTAAGACCCAAGTGTGGATAGAGAGTGAGAAACTAGTGTTGTAATTTCTTATATCTCTTGAAATTAAAGATGTTTATAGTGTTCTCTAGTGGATATATGACTTTATATGAACCAAGTAAATATTATTTTTCTGTTTTTGTTTTGAATTTTTGTGTGAGGTGCGATCATAGATTTTTGTATAGTGATTAGGTGGATTCTCATCCTAGTTCCAATGAAAATTACTTGGAGGATGTGGTTATCATAAAAACTATCCAAATATTAACATTGTATAGAATTATACTACACATGTTAGAGCATCCAGAAAAAAATATTTATCTAATGAATGATGTATTTCCAGATCTATCAATTGGTTAAAATGACTAGAGTGATGATTCTCATGTGTTCTCCTCCAAATACATTCCTCCCTATATCATTCCACTGCAAGATTCTGTATATTATCTATATATAGAGGTTTATGAAATCTAGTTGGATGCCAAACAAATATATCCATAGGAGAATAGACTGGTACCTACACAAACTGGAGCAACTATCCCAGTGACTAAGTGGGACTAGAAACATTAGTTCCTCCTCACCCGGAGGAAACAACCCAGAATCCACTTATTGTCTAAAAATTTTAGGAGTCTTAATTTTTCTCTATAGGTGCTACTGATTCTATATTTTCTTATGCATTTATTTTTCCTATTTCAGCTCTCATCCTTATAGTCTGATAATCATAGAATCTCCCTACAACTAGATTCTTTATCACCATTTTCATAACTGTTATAGGTGTTTATAAATTAAAAGAATGTTGTTAGACAAACTAATCTTCATGTGATAGCACTTGTGTTCGTTTTTTCTATAGATCCATGCCTTGTTCTTCCTTAGAACATTCCTTCACCTTCAGATCTGGTGAAATTGATTCTATATTTTAGAGCACTACCACACTTCCAAAACATTATCTCATATCCTCTTTGAGTTGGGACCAAGTGAACACAAACTTAATTCCTCTAGAAAATAAAAAACATAGTTAAAGTATACCTTGCATGAAAAATTGTGATATTTTTACCTTCATCTACTCTAAAATTTGGAAGATTGAACCTCATCTTCCAAGATCCATGCCTTGGGTTCTTCACCAGAAAATACTGGAATCTTCTGTTCTGTATGAGCCCAACTCTTTATCTACTAAGATATTACATCACATAGATCTTTTATTTGTTTCTCTATCTTCTTCTCCATGTCTGTTATCTCCTTATCTGATAGAAGATTTTCTATGCTTAAGATTTCAACAGCAGTGTCAGAAGTTATTGTGACTGTTGCATCTCTCTATCAAGAACATTCTTCCAATACCACCCACTCTTCATGAACTAAGGACTATTATGTCCCATGAGTTGTTCAATTTCTATCATCTCATGTACCCTATTTTACAGGGTATTCTAGAGATATCATGGGATGTTGAAATGTATTTGATTTTACACATGGTGGAATCAAAATGCAGTAGAAACCTAAGGGTGTTTTCATCTCTTTGTTCCCTCACCTTCCTCTTCCACGAGATGCTTCCTCCTCCATCACCCTAGGAAACTCCCCCTAGTACTACTCCCTCTTGCAACTTTCACATCCCGCACACCAACTGATCTATTCTCCGTGCTCACCAGCCAGTCCCTCTACCACCAGGCACTCCGTTCTCCCCCCAGGCACTCTTTTCTCCTTCTGCATAGTAGCAACTCCCTCATCCATGCACTGAATACTCCCTCCTACATCAGTCGCCTACCACCCCTCCGGCCATGCTTTCCACATCCTCCCCCATCGACGGATGACCACCCTACTGAATCTTGACTACCCCGCTGAGCACAGGTCCTCAGACTATCATCTCAACCCACTAGATCTCAAGGTCACTGAGCACCGCTTCCCCTACCATATCTACCCACACCTCTCCAGACCGGGTTGTAGTAGCTAGTGCCCCATGGTTTTCCCCACCCTATTTTTATTACATTTGACTGCAGGTTTCTCTATTTATTGTTTTTTCAAACTATTGGTTTTTACCAATTTACATAGGGAAGAATCTCTCCAAACTGATGCATGAGATCAAAGTTCAAATGTTAATCCTCAATATATTCATAGGTAAAATCGGTGATCATCTCACTAGGGCAGTGAAAATGTAATTCTTGAATCCAACCCTAGCCACTGTAGTTTTGAATATCTCTCCTTTTCATTTGATTAGAAATCGATTTACTATTACTGGAGAAATTGAGCGGTCAGTGCACCGTCTTCTCGAAAGGTATGGTTTTATGCATGTATATTTAGACTATTGAAATAGTTGTTCTTATTACCAAATCTAAAAATGGAAGATTCATGTTCTATTATAATTTCTTGTGATGATTGGATTGATACACCGTGAGATCTTTCTTGATCAAACACAAGGAATATGAGCTACTACAAAAAAACTTCAGTGATATAGGATATTTTTAAAATGGTTTCTATGAACACATTGCTCTTGAAAATCAAGTATGCTGATAATATTTTCATCTAGAAGCATCTTTTTTTATGCAAGAAAAGATTATATTGAATTTTATTTGATTCAAAGATTTTAATTTTATAATTAATGATGTGTGAATATTATGACAATCAACCCCATTTACTATTTAAAAGTTTACACCTTTTGGTTAGTAGACATTCTTGGGATAACCATCCATTGATCTAATTTGATGATAAGGGAGATGGTTTTGTGGTTTATTCCAGTTGATTTAATTTAGTTTGTGTTTGGATTATTAATCAAGGGTTGTTTTAATTTTTATTATAGGAATACAATGGATTGGGTATGTTAGGTTTGAGGGAACCGCAGTCAAATTTATTTAATAATTATAAATTCTATTTATTATTTATTTATTATTAAAACACATTATCCTAATCATATAGTGTATTGTGAAACTTCCAATGAAACTTCTTCCAAAACTTTCTTTGAAACTCTAAATGGATTTATAATTTTTTTGTACAAATTTTTTAAAAAATAAATTTAATATATCTTATAGTTGTTTATTTAATTTTTCGTAAATATATAAATTTTATTTACATTTTTATTCATGCATTAAATTCATTTTTAAATGGTAAATTATATATATATTTTAAAATTAATGTAAAAAATGTAATACATATTTTATATAAATTCATTTAACATTAATATATTTATTAAAATTTAATTTTTATTAATATATTCTATAGTTATATAAATATATACTTTTTTTGTATTGTGGAACTTCTATTGGAACTTCAATTTAAAATTTTACTAGAACTTCAAATGGAACTTCCAATGGAACTTATAATAAAAATCTTAATGGATTTATAATTGTTATTTATACACATTTTGTAAAAAATATATTTAATATATCTTCTATGTGCGTTTATTATAAATTTTTCTAAATATATAAATTATATTTACATTTTTATTAATTTATTATATACATTTTTAAATAGTAGATTATATTATTTTTATAAAATTTATGAAAAAAATGTAATAAATATTTTATATAATTGCATTTAATATATATATATATATATATAATTAATTTTTATTAATTTATTCTATAGTTTTATAAATATACACTTTTTTATATTGTGGAACATCCAGTAGGACTTTAATTCTAAATTCAATTAGAAATTCCACAAGAACTTCCAGTCAAAATCTTAGTGTATTTATAGTTGTTAATTATACAGATTTTGTAAAAAATATGTTTAATATATCTTTTAATTGTATTTATTATAAATTTTCCTTAATATATGCAGTTTTTTACATTTTTTGTCATGTATTATATATATTTTTAAATAGTAAATAATATTTTTTTATAAAATTTTTGAAAAAATGTAATACATATTTTATATAACTAGATTTATTATAAATTTATTTATTAAAATTTATTTTTTATTGATATATTATATATTTTTATAAATATATCATTATGTTGTATTATGGAACATCCATTGGAACTTTAATTGGAAATTGTACTGGAACTTCCACTGGAACTTCCATTCAAACTCTTAATGAATTTATTATTTTTATTTATAAATATTTTGCAAAAAATATATTTAATCTATCTTATAACTACATTTATTATAAATTTTCCTAAATATGTACATTTTTTACATTTTTTTGTGTATTATATACATTTTTAAATAGTAAGTTATATTGTTTTTATAAAATTTATATAAAAAATGTAATACATATTTAATATAATTACATTTAATATATATACATATATATTAAAATTTAATTTATATTAATATATTCTATAGTTTTATAAATATATATTTTTTGTATTGTGGAACGTACATTGGAAATTCAATAGGAAATTCCACTAGAACTTCCATTGAAACTTCATCAGGTACTTTCACTAGAACTTCTACTAGAACTTCCAGGGAAACTTCAACTAGAACTTCCATTGAAACTATGAATGGATTTATAATTTTTATTTATCCATATTTTGTAAAAAAATATATCTTCAATATATCCTATAAGAACATTTATTATAAATTTTCCAAAATATATACATTTTTTTACATTTTTATTCATGTATTATATACATTTTTAAATGTAAATTATATTATTTATATAAAATTTATTTAAAGAAATGAAATACATATTTTAAATAATTGAATTTTATATAAATATATTTTTTATTTTTTATTTTTTATTAATATATTTTGTAATTTGATAAATATATACCTTTATTGTGTTCTAAAACTTCCACTGGAAGTTCCACTGGAACATCTTTTAGAACTCTTAAAGGATTTATAATTGTTATTTATACAATTGTTTTTAAAAAATATATTCAATATATCTTATATGTGCATTTATTACAATGTTTTCTAACTATATAAATTTTATTTATATTTTTATTCATGTATTATATACATTTTAAATGGTAAATTATATTATTCTTATAAAATTTATTTTAAAAAATGTAATACATATGTTATATAATTTAATTTAATATAAATATATTTATTAAAATTTAATTTTTATAAATATATTCTATTGTTTTATAAATATATACTTTTATTGTATTGTGCAACTTCTACTGAAACTTCCATTGAAAACTACACTGGAACTTCCACTGAAACTTCCACTGAAACTTCCACTGAAACTTCCACTGAAACTTCCAGTATAACTCTTAATAGATTTATAATTTCTATTGATAAATATTTTTAAAAAATATATCTAATATAACTTATAAATGAAATCATTATGAATTTTCCTAAATTTATATATTTTTAAATAGAAAATTATATTATTTTTAGAAAATTTATGTAAAAACTATAATATATATTTTATAAAATTACATTAAATATTAATGTATTTATTAAAGTTTAATTTTTATTAATATATTTTGTAGTTTTATAAATATATAATTTTGTTTGTATTATGAAATATCCATTGTAACTTCCCCTGGAACTTCCAGTAGAACTGTTAATAGATTTATAATTATTATTTACAGAGATTTTATAAAAACATATATGTAATATAACATAAAAGTGTATTTTTTATGAATTTTCCTAAATATATACATTTTATTTACATTTTGATTCATGTTAAATATATATATATATATTTAAAAGGTAAATTATATTATTTTTATAAAATTTATGTAAAAAATTTAATTCATATTATATATAATTACATTTAATATAAATACATTTATTAAAATTTAATTTAAATTTTCTACTTTTATTTTTTTATTTTTTTTATAATTGAAATTCTTCATTGACATTTTCCCCCTTAAATAAAAATGTGGGTTTTTCTTTAAATTGGAATTTTTTATTTTTAGTTCCATTAAAAAATATATTATTTTAATTCAATTTAAAAATTATATCATAAAAATGTTTATAAATTTATAAAATAATGATTTTCCCTTTATTTGAGAAAATTTTATTATTTCCAAATAATATTTTTAAAAAATATTTAAATATAATAATGTTTTATTATATTTTTCTAAGTACATGTTTTTAATTTCTTACATAAAAAATATTTTTTAAACTTGGAAAGATTAATAGTTATTTACAAAATTATTTAAGAAATAAAAATTGACATGTTTTAAAAAATAATAATTTATAAGAAATTTATATTTGTCAATGTTATCACTTTTTTATAAATCGATATGTTTTAATTAGTAATTTATATCAATGTTTTTTATATATATTTTTTTTCTATATTTTTATGCATTGTATCAATGTTTTTATGTTTTTTATATCAACATTTCTTATATGTTATATTAATATATATATTGTAATTTATAGCATTTTATAGCATTTTAAATAGAAATTTATTATTCAAAATTTTTATGTGTTTTTTATAAGTTTTAAATATGTTTTTTAATGTTTTAATTTTTTATGTTTTATAAAAACTGTATATTAGTAATAAAAGTAGAGGGTAATTTTGGTTTTTGTAAAAATTATGACAACTCCTTTTTTTTTTGAAATTTTACAATCGAACAACTTTTATTTTTTTAACATGCATGATCATATCATGTTTACTGGATTTTTTTTGTAAACCTATGTAACTGGAGATGATGTTAGTCCTGAGTTGGTTACTGTAATTGTGTATAATTTTCCACCAATTTTGACCCACTTTCCATCTTCCATTGGTGCTTTTCACTATTGCCACTACATCATCTTATATTAGAATTTTTTGGTCAATAATGATCAAGAAAGTACTAATAAATAACCTATCATGAGTCATACTTCAATTTTCAATGGACACAAGTACTACTATATTTTATCCATATTATCTAGAAAAAAATGTAGTTGATGTGCCCACTAACTCACTTCGAACCAAGATATACCACGACTTGAGTTTCTAAGATTTAATCAAGATTATCTCTCTATAATATCTGAATGAGAGCAATAATTAATATGAAACAAGGTGGAATATATAGGTAAATAATGTATTTCTATCAAAGATTTTAATTTCTATATAATTATAATCTTTAGAAGAATGAAGAATAAGAATAGAGAATAGAGAATAAGAATAAATCCCCTGGAAACCTACCCCCCCCCCCCCCCCCAAGGCCTTAGCCACAACATATTTCTTCTAAGAAAAAATCCAAATGAAAATACCAATCCTCCCCACCCCAAATTCCCAAAAAACATTATTTAATAGAATTCACCCACAACCTAACTAACCTAATAACAACCCCCTAACTCACTTTGAAAACCCACCCTTGGCCATTATTAATACACCAAAACATCCCTTACACGGTGGTACCACAACAACCACTAACATATATTCCAATAAATAACCATTTTAACATATAAAATTGTTATCATACAATGAAAAATATTTATTATGTGAATTATAAATATTTTATTGATTTTTTAAATCGATCCTTATTTTCCCACTAACATCTAATAGTTAAAATTAATCACATAAGATATAACATGAGAAATGTATGTCATGGAAATAACCACCCACTAAAAATTATTGTATGCAAATTATTAACTGAGTTTTATTTCAATAATACATGATGAATCAACCTATGTTATAGTATATCTTAAAATATAGGTTTTGGTGGATGGTTAAATTAATGCTTCATAAATGGGTAATAGATTTTTTGAAACGTAATAGAATAGATGAGTGAAACACATGATCCTCCTATTTAGTGCACCATGTGATAAAGATGAGCACGGTGCTTTGAATTTCCACCACACACAAAGATCAAAAAGTGAGGAAACATCATGTGAATCCACTATCATTCATCCATGAAATAATAGAAACATCATGTGAATCCGAATCATTTGATTTCTAAAGATCAAGTGGTGAGGAAACAAAGAAACGTGAAGGAATTAATGGAGGGTGGAGGAAGAACCCACATACAATCAAGTATGAGATAAATAGTAAAATAAAACCCATAGTAGGATTTCCACCCATTATAAACAACATCCATTGACGATAGCCACAATAACCTACCACCTCACCGCTACCACCCACCATGACCGGTTAAAAAATACATAATAACCTATTTTCATGAAACTTTTGGAACTAAATCTAATCCCAAATCAATAAAATAAGTATTTAAATCCTAACACATAAGCTTTTTGGGTTATTCCTTTTATCACCAAATAGTATTATAATAAAAACTCATTTGAGATTAGGTATTGGGATAGAGAGGGAAGGAGCTAGAAGAATGGTCTTGAAAATTGGAATAGAGGATACAATTTTTTATGTTGTGATTTGTATGGAATATCATGGTTTAATCCAATAATGAAAATGGTATCTCATACAGAACATGTATATCTATTCTAGTTACCTATATCAAAATCCTTCATGATATTTCAATATGCATCGATACCAAAAAATGGTAGTACAAGATGATTGCATTGGACTATTGTTGAAAGGAAGATCCAGATGTGTGGTCTTTGATTTGAGGGGAAGACTTCTTGGTGTAAAACCAATTCCACATTAAATATTTAATTTCAATCCTAACATATAATCTCGGTGGATTACTCCTATCACAAGTTGATTTTAAAATACAACCTCATTTTGATTTATTTTTTGGGATTGAGAGGGTATGATCAAGGAGAATGGTATAAACACTTGTAGGACAAAAGAGAGAGAATAAAGTTGTCTGAGTTGTTTTCCATACATGTGAGGACTATATGGATACCATTTAAGAGAATATAGAAATCTAGGATTATGGAGAGTCTAGAGACCAAGTCAGTGATCCACTGGCCTTTGGTGAAGAATTAGTTGATGTTGTGGCCTATGGCCAAACCGCAGACCCAAAACCCCATGCCCAGGCATAGGGAGGTTCACACCAACACATTCAGCATAAATTTGGATATTTTTTTATCTCTATTCCCCATATAATTTGACACATTCATGCTACCCCCATTTTTTGTGTTAATAAATAATAATAATAAGAAAAATGGAATAGGTTTCAACAATTACCAGGAAGTGTTGAAGAAGCTGAGGCATCCCATAAATTTCCATGCACTCATATTTAGGTTGAAAAAAACTACTCATGTAATTACTATATAATTTTTACCACACAAATATAATGGATTTAAAAAAATATAAAATAGATAAAGTGAAAAAAAAATCTATGATAACATCTTTTATATAGCCATCTAGTAAGACTAAAATGATGTTGTACCAAAGTTCCAAGCTATATGACTTGTTTATATAACTAAATAGAGAAAAGAGATGACGATTCTATTAATTAATGAACAATATGACATACCAAATAATGATGTAGGAGGATATATAGAACTTTAGGATGGGTAGTAGTTCCTTGAAGGTAGTGGAGGATAATCCTCCTCATGTGGTGGGTGTAACATCTCAACATGGGATCCACTAAATGGTGCCCTGAACTGGTGGGTCACATGGCCTCAAGCATACCTCCCTATATACTAGAGGTTGCCAAATACTAGTAAGGGTATATGATGGTATGTTGGGTAGACAATACCTGCATGAGCATATTAAAACAATAGTATCATAAATGAATAGAAAGGCATAAACATATGTCAACCAACAAAATAAGATAAATCATCTAGACAATAATAATAATAATTAGAGCTAAGGGAATCATCATATATAAAATAAAGTGTAAGTCATGAATCTATACAAAAGACAAGAAATACATGGAATAAAGTATCTAGTACAATACATGTGTCAAATGTACAAAGACACCAAAAATAAACTATCTCTAGATAGCATTATGATCCATAGATCAGTTCTGTTCTCCCCAACTCCTATGAAATAATCAATCAAGCATCACCAAGAGGGATCTTGCATATATCCTTACCTAAATCAATGAATTATTTCTAGGTACCAAAATATAGACTAAACATGGTATGAGATAACTTAGTTGTCCACCACCAATGGTGTCTATAACAAGTATGTTCAGTGCATGTAAACTAAAGAAGTGTACAAATATAATAGGAATAAAAGTGATAAAAGTAAAGTGATGCCATCCAGTCTATCAAAGATCATTGTGATCAAGAAAATAAATCAGAAGTGATAACTATAAATCATGGTAAGAATCATCAATGAACTATACCATGTAATCAAGTATCAGTATACATAGGCCATGATCCAAGTAGTAGAGATTTCTAAGGCATCTGAGTGGGTCAGATCCAAGAAGTATAAATGTTCAAAACAACCTAGTGGGTTCGATCCATGGAGTATAAATTTACAAGGCATTGTAGTGGGTAGTATCCAAGGAGTAGAAATGTCCAATCAATCATAGTGTGATAGATATAAGGAGTATAAATGTCTAAGGCATCCTAGTGGGTCAGATCAAAGGAGTAGAAATGTCCAAGGCATCATAGTGGGTTAGATCTAAGGAGTGGAAATGTCTAAGTCATCTTAGTGTGTTTTCAATGACATACCATGAAACCTCCATTGTAATCATATCCAATTCATTCACTATTTTATAAAACATTTAATTAATTCATTTATAATCATATAAAATCCAATGGATTATCCATTTCATAATTTTCATATACATATGACAAGGTAATTTAAGGTGCTCAGAACCTTTAAAAATCCACTTTACTACCATAATCAACCCCCAGTAATGCAAAATGAGATCAACTCACCCCATGGGTGACATAATCATGAATAAAGAAAATAACCCACCCCATGGGTGGTTTGGGTTGTGGTCAATAACCATAAACCTATTATAAAGGGTGTCATGGGATATCTTAAAAAAAATTCAACATTCATTTTAAGGGTCTATTAATTCAGAAATCCACGCCTGAAAAGTCTAGCATGTAGTATGATGAAAATAAGGTATAAACAACTATAATTTAAGAGAAAAGGTATAGAACACCTACCTTATTTCTGTAGTATATTCCTCATACAGTATCATCCCTTTTTTTACCTTGAATAAAAGAAAATTAAATAATATATGAACACCCTGAAAATAGAGAATATCAGCTCACAAAAAAATAACATGGTCGATAGAATGAAAAAAAGAAAGGTTCAATATGAATTGATAACTCACCGATGGCTATCCAATGATATCGATGGTGTTCATATTGGACTTCATAGGAGGATGTTATCATAAATCCTATTCTAGGATTGGATGGAAGCTCTCAACATGAGGGAGATGTGTCCACTGCTATGGAAATAAAAAAAATGGAATATGGGTTTAAAAATTTAAAACCTTTAAGCTGAAAAGGGTCATTTACCCATTCTTTAAGAGGTTTCATGGTTTGGCCGCATGTTTGGCCAAACTGTGTTCCAACCATGCACCCATCTCTGTCCTAAGAGACCCCTGTCATGGGTTAGGCAAAAACTATAACTAACCATGCATAGCCTGTGTGAATCCCCTATGTCAAAATTATGAGATAAACCATATGACCATGCAGCTTGGGTCTCATATTTAGGGAAAACTGTGCGGCCCTTTTCTGTACACTAAACACCCCCACACATTTTAATCAAACTATGCGGTATGGGTTGCACTATTTCTACTAACCATGTGGCCTATTTTTTTCTCTAAAAAGTTAGGATCTGAGCTCTGAATAAGCCTTGGACACCCTAATTTTCTCTATAGACTTACTAGGAATTCATTATAGCTAAAAACTAAGGAATTAAACTTAAATTTAAAAGTTCCATACCTCGAATAAAAATATATTTATTACAATGTCCCCTCCATAAAATAACTCATCCCTAAGTTGGTCTTATGAGGGTTGTAAGGAATCATTTTAGAAAAGATTTGGTCTCTATAGATGTATGTCATCTTCCGTATCCCAAGTCTTTTCCTATACTCAATTATACTTCCATATCACCCACACTAAAGGAACCAACCTAACTCGGATATCCTTCATTCTCTGATCAACAATATGCACTAAGAACTATTAAAAAGGAAAATACACATATAACTCAAACTATTCTAGCTATAAAACATGTGTTGGGTCTGCATAATAATGACAGATATGAGATACATGAAAAATGTTGTGCATAGACTGATATCTTTGATGAAGTGTTATACGATAAGCCACCAGTCTGATTCAGTCCACAACCTCAAAGGGTCTGACTAACCTAGGTGACAAATTACTTTATATTTGAATCTAGGAATGATCTATCTTAGGTGAAACACATAATAAAACTCAATTCCCAACCTCAAACTCAATATTTCATCGATGGAAGTTTGAATATGACTTATTCCTAGACTAACTAGTCATCATATGCTTTATGATTAGCTGCACCTGCTTTGCAGTCTCTTGAAAGAGACATGGTCCAAGCAGTGCTACCTCCCTAACCTCCAACTAGCATATAGGTGATTAGAATGGTCTATCATACAAGTCCTCATCATGATCCATTTTTATGGTATCTTGAAATCTATTATTGTAAGAGAACTAAACTAGGGGAATATGTTTCTTCCTAAAACTCCCAAAGCCAAGGACGGATGCATGAAGAATGTTCTCTAACACCTTAATTGTACGCTCTGTCTAACCGTCAGTCTGAGGGTGATAGGTCATGCTCAAAAGAACCCTTTTATTCCAGAAATTCTGTAACCCCTTCCTGAATCATGATGTAAAATTAGCATCCCTAACAGATATGATAAAAAATGGAGCTCTGTGAAGGTGTAAAATCTCCTGGTCTATAGCCTTCCTAGATTATCCTCTAAGAAGGTCTCTTGAATAGGTAAGAAGTGGGTGACCTTCATTAACTGATCAATAACTTCCCAAATTGTATCGTTTTCTTGATATGATCTAGGAAAACCTATCATCAAATCCATGGTGACATCATCCCATTTCCACTTAGTAATGGACAGTAGCTATAAGAGTCCTTCCAGTCACTAATGTTCTTCCTTCACCAACTGACTGATGGGATACCAAGTACTAAAGTCGAATATCTCCCATTTTATACCAGGCCACTAATACCAGTGACGTAAGTCTCGACACATCTTGGTGATTCCATGATGTAATTTTTAATATAAGGCATGCAATCCCTATATAAAATCCTCTCATATGCCAGCTAGAACCCAGAAACTCCCATGTATGCGTAAGGTCTCATCCTCATCCATAGTCCAACCTGGTGATGAATCCTCATCTCAAATGCTCTCCCTTTAGACTAGGCCCTCAGGATCTGAAATTTTACTCCTCCTTACCCATTCTATAGGGCTAGAGGCCACATCTAAATCTGAAATTACTATCTTCCCATGATTTTACTAAACCTCACCATGCATCTCAAAAAACATGGCCCTAAGATTCCACTCACCAATGGCCTCCTTGACAGCCTGTGTCTGAATCTTTCAGCTCAGAGAATCAGATACTACGTTGCCTTTCCCAAGAGTATAGTCATGTTCAAAGATGAAGGATTGTAGATATTCAACCCAACTTTATTGCCTAAGGTTCATGTTAAATTGTTTAAATATGTACTTAAGGATTTTATGGTCTATGTACACCACAAAACGCAATCCCAGTAAGCAATGAATCCAAGAGTGAAAGTTGTAAACAACAATGGATAACTTGATATCATCCATCAAGTAGTTCCTCTCATGTGGCCTCAATTGATGAGAACCATATTCCATGACTCAATCCTCCTTCATCAGAACTGATCCAATCTTGATACCTATTGTACCATAATAGACTATATAACTTATTCCTATATCTAGAAAAATTAGGATTAGTTCTAAAGTAATTCTTCCTTTTATCTTCTAGATGGTTGTATTTCAGGATTCTAACATCATAAAATTCACACCCATCTTTGTCAATCCCATAATAGGTTCGTCTAGGAGTGATAAGTCTAGAATGAAACACCTGTAATAACTAGATAGCCCTAAGAAACTTCATATGTCAAATAAATTATTGGGCTTCTCTAAAGAAGATAAAACCCTCAACTTCTCTAATTCAATTGATACTCCTTTATATGAGATAATATAACCCAGTAGGTGAAATTCATCTATCCAAAAGTGTCACTTTTTGAGCTTGTCATATAACAAATTCTCTCTTAGTGTATCCAATACAATCTCAAGATGTTTGACATGGACGTGTTGAGTTTGAGAATATACCAAGATGTCTTCCTCAAATTTTATTATAAACGAATCTAGATATGGATAGAAAATCTAGTTCATCAATTCCATGAAAACTCTTGGAACATTCATGATATCGAACAACATGAAAAAATACTCGTACAAGGTATATATACTATATAAATCTGTATGTGGTATATCTTCTTATCTAACACGCACCTGATGATAACCCGATATCATATAAATGTTATAGAAAACCCTTAATCCCCAGAACTGGTCAAATAGATCATCTATATGAGGAAATGGATACTATTTCTTAACCATCAACTTATTAAATTTTTGGTAATCCACACATAAATGAAGGGTTCTATCCACCTTATTGGTGAAAAGGACTGGAGAACCCCACAAAGAAGTAATGGGATGTATAAAACCATTTTCTTCCAAGTCCTCTAGCTACCTATTGATATCCTTCAACTCAGTATTAGCCATACTAAAAGGAGGAATGGATATCGGTGTAGATCTTGGCAATAGATTTATAGAAAACTCAACATCTCTCTCAGGTGGTATTTCTAAAAATTCATCCAAGAAAATGTCCTAGAAATGATCTAAAACTAGAGGGAAATTAGTCTAACATGTTCCTTAATCATCCAAATGTAAGCTAGCAATCTGATCTGTCACCTTGCCCATCCCACAATGCTCGGGTCCAGATCGACTCGCCTGAACATCCCATTCACCTTTGTGAATAAAAACCCCACCCTCTGGTGATGTTAAATCCACTCTTCATTGATATAAATCAATATAACCATGGTGGGAACCGACCAATACATCTTCATAATGGTATCAAACCTTGTAATTGCGAGGATAAAGTGGTCCCATACAAAGTAACACCCACCTATCTCAAGGGTGTACTCCCTACACTAGCATACACTCTCTGATCGAATCCCTAATGAAGTATCAAGTGTCATCACACCACAGTAAAACTGGACATTGGTCCTAGGACTCTACATATTAGAAAAAATATGAATGAATGAGAAGCACCTATATCAAAAAGAGTAGATACTAATGTAGATTCTACTAGAATAGTACCTCTCACTTTGGACAACCTGAATCTCTATTCCTTAGGTATCAGTTGCCCTGTATACATCCAGATTGATCTGTGGTTCCAAGTAACAACCTAACTACCATAAGAAGGACCAATCTGCTGCCTCTACAGATCTGGTGTCTAGATACCTCATCCACAACCACCACCTTTACCTAATCATATTTTGAAACTCCCGCTCCCTGCCTGATGAGAAGCTGTTGACCCTGCTCTGAATGCATAAACTCTATATCATGTTCATCCCTAAAAGTATATGGAAAAAAGTTTTCATAAAAGATAGATTGAAAATATGTGAAAACTATATCCCTATGACTATCTACTTGTTTAAAAACATCCCAATAATGCTTGGTTGATCACCTAAGAATATACGCCACAAGCCTGACCCTCCTCTTTGGATGAATCTACAGGTGATTGAAGATAAACAAGATATTCTCAAGACATAACTTAGTAGACTAGGGGCCACCATCCCCCAATAAAGTAGGTGGATGCTACTACTAGAACTCACATGTCAACTATACCATAGTCAAGGTAGGCCACCTGGATCCTTGAATAGTCTAAATAAAGCATAAGAAACCATCTTGAAACTGGTCATCAACACCCATATCTGGTATGACTGGTAGTTCCGTAAGTGTCACTATAAGAGGTTCTACAGGTGTCCTAGAGACCACCACATTTAGAGAATGGTTGTTACCATCCCGCTAATGAACAAATAGTGGTTTTGTGGTGAAATATCTCTACAAATTTTAGGCACAAGCCTCAGTAAAGGTTTGGTAACTACAAAACACACATACATAAACATGAAAAACATAAGCCTTCTTATATATGAGTCACACCACTCTCCATACATTTAATGCTAGGTCTAGGTGACATAAGGGTCACAAGAATGCAAGAGATACTACTTACTACCTAATACTATGTTTGTGTTAGGGTCATGTTATCTACTATAAGCAAGGGGTTCTGGTATACATAGTGTGAATTGAAAGTTATAGAGGAAACACCATTTAAGTTGAATTTGACACCTTCAATTAAAGAAAACCTTTTTATTTAAGAATTTAAAGCCATTTACATTAATATTTATTTAAATTACAGATCATCTTAAATGGTTGAATTGTATAGATAAAAAATTTACAATTTATAAAGGCCCATAAACTTTATAAATTGAATTATGGAATCCATTTAATCACAACCATGAACACATTTCAGCCATGCGACCAATGGTCCATGACTCAACATGCCATAATTGACTACTTAAGGTTTCTGCATCAATCTATGTAAGAAAAAACTATTATTTTGATGCAAACACTTGAAGTAAACAATTATGTTTCTTATTACCCAACAACAAACATTAGTCGAGTAACATATATTTCACTCAAGGCACACACAACAAGTATCATGTAGTCAGGAAAATAATCCTACATGGAATGAAATAATGCATGGAATATTAGTCCTATAAGGTGCCTAAAATGATGCATGATCAATGATTCCTTACCGTAATGGGCTAATGAAAAAAATGTAATCTAACAAAAAAATAATAATAACTTCACCTATCATGTGTGTCACCCAATGGTGGAATCAAACCAAATATAAGAGGCATAAACCAGAATATTATATCCAATCATAGGTAATTTGGGTTCCCCTTGTATGTGGGTTAACTACACCCAGAGATAGGCTCTTTACCAAACTCCAGCACATTCCTAATATCCTGTCTAATATTCCCAAACAACAATAAAAAATAAAAGAAACACCTCTGATACCACTTTGTAACATCCCGATATGGGATCCACTAAATGGTGACCCAAGCTAATGGGTCATGTGGCCTCAAGCGCACCTCCCCATATGCCAGAGGTTGCCGACTAGCAGTGAGAGTCTATGATAGTGTAGTGGGGAGATTATATGCTCATAACTAGAGTAACACAATAGTATAACAAATGAATAGAAAATTGGAAACATAGTATTAATAAAAAACATAAGATAAATCATCCAAAAAATAGTAATAATAAACAGAGCCAAGGGCAGTGTTATATAAAAAATGAATTGTATGTTATGGAGATATAAAAAATATAGGAAATAAATGGAAGGAGGTATATAGTATAATAAATTTATCAAATGTATAAAAAGACCAAAAAGGAATTATCTCCAAATAGCATCACAAGCCATTGATTAGTCCTATGCTCCCCTGCTCGTATGAAATGATTAATCAAGCATCAGTAAGTGGGTGGTTTCCTTTATCCCTACCTACATCCATGTTGTATGTCCAAGTACCAAACGATGGCTCAAACAGAGTGTGATATAATGCTCAGGAGGCCACCACCAATGATGTCTATTAAAATTTCAGTCTATGCATGTAAACTAAAACAGTGTGCAAATATAACAAGAATAGAAGTGATAAAAGTAAAGTGATTTCATCTAGTCTATTAAGGCTCACTGTGATCAAGAATCTAAATCATAAGGGATAACTGTAAATAATGGTAAGTATTATCAATGGCCTATGCCGTCTAAACAATTATTAGGACTACACAGGATATAATCCAAGGAGTAGAAACATACAAGGCATCCTAGTGGGTCAGATCCAAGGAGTAGAAATGTCCAAGGCATCCTAGTGGGTCAGATCAGAGGAGTAAAAATGTCCAAGGCATCCTAGTGGGTGATATCCAAGGAGTATAAATATCCAAGGCATCCTAGTGGGTAGGATTCAAGGATTAGAATTGTCCAAGGCATCCTACTGGGTCAGATCCTAAAAGTAGAAATTTCCAAGGCATCTTAGAGGGTCAGATCCAATGAGTAGAAATATCCAAGGCATCTTAGGGGTTCATTGGTGCCATACCATGAACCCTCTATTATCATCATAACCAATTCATTCACCATTTCATAAACAATTTCATTGATTTCTTCATAATCATATACAATCCAAGGGAATATCCATTTCAAACTTATCATATTCAAATGACAAGGCAATTTAATATTCTTACAACCTTTACTATAGGAAAAACTTATTTTGCGATAAGAAATTTGTGATGGGCCCATTGACCGTCACAAATAGTTCCTCAACAAGGACTATTTGAGATGGGAAATGAATCCCATCACAAATAGTCCTTAAAAATAATTATTTACGAAGTGAATGTTTTCCTACCGCAAATACATTTAGCGCGCGAAGTACGCCAAACCCCGGGAAAGTTATTTACGATTAGAATTAATTCCCTTCAGAAATACCTTCCGTCATTATAGTTATTTGCAATGAGAATTAACTCCTATCACAAATAAATTGTCGGTGGAATGGGTCCTGTTGCAAATATGTTTTTTACTGTCAACTTAATTATTAATGGTGCGTACTAATTGCGACGAGACCCATCATAAATAATATTATTTACAATGGGAACCCCATCATAAATAGTCCCGCCACAAATTATCTAACCTATATATACCCCCACCCATTTTTTTCATTCTCTTATCCTCTGAACTCCCCTCTCATCCTCTGCTCTCATATTCTTCTGCTTAAACTTTTAAAAGTTTTAAATTTTATAGGGAAGCAAATTTATGGATTTCCATCAGCTCAAAGATTCAGTTTTAAGGTATTTAATTAATATTATTAAGTTTTAATTTATTTATTTTATTTCATATTAGTGATAAATATTATTAATTAGTGGTAATTAGGTTTAATTTGAATTACATAGTTTTATTTTGTAGTAATTAGTTTTAAGTAATTGTAATTATTTTTTAACTAGAAGTATTTAGTATTAATTAGTAGTAATCAATTTTAATTATAAGTAATTAACACTTATTATTAAAAAATAGCGGTAATTATTATAAATTAGAAATAATTAGTATAAAAATCAGTAATTACTAAAAATTATCGGCAATAAGCGGGGATTAGTAAAAATTAACATAAATGAGAAGACATTAACAGATCTTACTAAAAATTTATAAATCTTAGTAATAAATAATAATTAGTGTTAATTAATAATAATTAGTAATAATTAGTAAATATTAGTGGTAATTATTAAAAATTGATGGTAATTATTGGGAATTGATGGTAATTGTTTGAAATTAGAAATAATTACTAAAAATTCACAATAAATAGTAAAGATTAGCGGTAAATAGTA
Organism: Viscum album; assembly: GCA_963277665.1. Lineage (NCBI taxonomy): Eukaryota > Viridiplantae > Streptophyta > Magnoliopsida > Santalales > Viscaceae > Viscum > Viscum album. The sequence goes on along the minus strand of OY728123.1, from coordinate 1,938,830,368 downwards.
ATAATTAGTGTTAATTAATAATAATTAGTTCTAATTAGTAAAGATCAATGATAATTAGAGGTAATTACTAAAAATTTGTGGTAATTAGTAAAAATTAGCAATAATTACTAAAAATTAGCAATAATTAGCTGTACTTAGTAAAAATTAGATTTAATTAATTTTACTTGATAAAAATTAGCGGTAATTACTAAAAATTAGTAGTAATTACTAAAAATTTGCGGTAATTACTAAAAATTTGGCCAAATTACAAAAAAATTAGCAGAAATTTCTAAAAATTAATAGAAAATAAAAAAATTAGTGGTACTTAGTAAAAGTTAGCAGTAATTAGTAGGACTTTGTAAAAATTAGCAGTATTTAGTAAGAATTAGCAGTATTTAGTAAAATTTTGTGCTAATTAGTAAAAAATAGAGTTAATTAGTAAAAATTTGTAGTTATTCATTAAAATTAGATATGCTTAGTAAAAATTAGCGACAATTAGTAAAAATTGTGATAATTAGTAAAAATTAGTGGAGATTACTAAAATTTAGTTGTACCTAATTAAAATTAGAGGTAATTAGAAGTGCTTAGTAAAAATTAGTCATAATTAGAAGTACTTAGTAAAAATAAGGAGCACTTAATAGAAATAAGTGGGTCTTAGTAAAAATTAGTGATGATTACTAAAAAAATTAGTGGTACTTATTAAAAATTAGTGGTAATTAGTAGTACTTAGTAAAAATTAGTTCCATTTAGTAAAACATAGTAAAAATTAGCGGTGATTAGCAGTAATTAGTGGTACTTAGTAAAAATAAGCAACACTTAGTAAAAAATAGCAATAATTACTAAAAATTAGCGGTAATTAGTAAAAATTAGAGGTAATTAATAAAAATAGTGATAATTAGTAAAAATTAGTGGTAACTATTAAAAATTAGTGGTACTTAGTAAAAATTAGTGGTAATTAGAAGTACTTAGTAAAAATTAATGGCACTTAGTAAAAATTAGCATTAATAAATGGTACTTAGAAAAAATTAGCGATACATAGAAAAAAATAGCTGTACTTAGTAAAAAATAGTTGTAATTAGTAAAAATTAGCAGTTATTAGTAATAATTAGTGGTACTTACTAAAAACTAGTGGTAATTGGTAATAATTAGCTATAATTAGCAATAATTACCAGTAATTAGTAATAATTATTGATAATTACTAAAATTTTTCACTAATTAGTAGTACATAGTAAAAATTACCAATAACTAGAGACACTTAGTAAAAATTGGCATCACTTAGTAAAAATTAACAATAATTAGTTGTACTTAATAAAAATAAGTGGTAATTATTAAAAACTATGGGTAATTAGTAATAATTAGCAGTAATTACTAAAAAAATAAAGTAATTTGTAATAATTAGCTGTAATTATTGGTATTTACTAATAATTAGTAATAATTAGTGGTAATTAGCAATAATTACTTAAAATTAGCAGAATTAGAGGAAATTAGTGGTACTTAGTAAAAATTAGAATTACTTAGTAAAATTTAGCGGCACTTAGTAAAAATTAGCAGCACTTAGTAAAAATTAGTAGTAATTATTAATAATTAGTGGTAATTACTAAATATTAGTGGTAATTAGAAATAAGTAATGGTAATTATTAATAATCAGTGGTAATTAGTGGTAATTACTGGTAATTAGTAACAATTAGAGGTAATTAGCGGTAATTACTAAAAATTACCAATAATTATAAAAAATTAGCAGTAATTACTAAAAATTTGTGGCACTTAGTAAATGTTAGCGGTAATTACTAAAAAATAGTGGTAATTAGTAAAAATCAATGGCAAATAGATAAAATTGATAATATTTTCAAGTAATTTATAATTTTTTAAATTTCCTACTCTTTTTTGAATTTTCTTTTTATTATATCAAATTATTTATAAACATTTTTTTATTTTCTGATTTTTATAGAAATATGGAAGAAGGAAGTAGAAAACTGTTTTTATTACATGATCACAATTAGATAAATCATCATAAAAATCCAAGAGTTCTTGGTATAAATACTATATATATTGAGGGTGTTGAAGCTTTTTTATAATTTACATCATCAGAACCAAAATTTGTTTCAGAAGGGACAATTATGTCTCCATATAGGAAATGTTATTTGTGGAGGTTTGACACATTTGATAATGTTGGGGGTCATCAATTATGTTTAGGTTTTCGAAAAAATTTTGTTTTCTAGTATCAATATAGTAAACATAGTTACAGATAAAATATTAATAATTTGGTTCTTGATCCATCATGGTTAAAAAATTTAGTACATGATGTTGCTAGTCCATCTTTTCAACAAAATGAAACTTACGATGACATTGATTTCACACCTGAGTTAGAACCATATCTATTTTATGAGTTTTTGATTTCTGATAAGGATTCCTTAAATCCTGGATGTAAGATAAGAAAATTTAAAGTGATTTCAAAATTTATGGTTATTAAATTAGATAGTGAAATGTAAAATATCAGTTTTGATTTGATATTCCATTTGGTTAAATCGTGGTTAGTTAAAGGAAATATGTTGCCTATAAATTTATATGATTGTAAGAGGCTGTTTTGAAATTTGGGTCTTGGTTATTAGAATATTCATTCATGTTAAAATGGTTTCATCTTATATTATAGTGAAAATGAGTCATTAGTTAGTTTTCCTACATGTGGACAATCAAGGTACAAAGAGGGTCAACTAGGGAAGTTTGGATTTATTCTTGTTAAATAGTTGAGGTATTTTTTTCTTAAACCCAGATTGTAGTATTTATTTATGTCTTAGAACACAACGTCATTGATATCATAAAACAAAACCAATATTTAAACCAGTAAAAGCTTAAATCATCCTTGTGATGGTGATTCATGGAAAAACCTTGACTAGGAACATTCGTATTTTACGTTAGAATCTCGTAACGTGTGATTGGGTATTTCTACTAACAATTTATATCCATTTTTTTTCTTATGATAGTAAATATTTATATTGGTCCATTTTTATAACTTTGTAATACTTACTTCCTTGGATATTGATGATTGAATCATATATATTTTTAACCTTATTATTTCTAGGACATAAAAAAAAGAATATCGATGTTTATTTGAATCCACTGATTGATGAGTTAAAATCATTATGGAGTAATGGTGTTAGTATATATAATATTGTTGAAAAACAAAATTTCCTAATAAAAGCTACAATAATTTGGAAAATTTGGGAATTCCTAGCACATGTCTTGTTATTTGGATTAAGTACACTTGATTCAAAATCATTTACATACTTCATGAGTGACAGAAAAGTGTTTATGTTCATCAATGGGAGAAAACCTTGCTTTTTTGACTATCGTAGAATATTTCTTCTTATTTCTCATCCTTTCTAAAAGAACAAAAATAATTTTAGAAAAAAGTACAATTGAAAGAGAGATACCTCCCGAAAAGATCTCAATTATTGATTTAAAATCAATTTTCTCATTATTAACTCTCATTACCTTTGGACTAAATATAAACAAAAAAAAGATGACTTTGGGATAGATCACAATTGGATTAAATAAAGTATTTTTTGGGATCTTCCATATTAGTATGATTTTTTGGCCCATCACATGTTGGATTTCATTAATATTGAGAAGTAATATTTTGATAATATATTTTATATAGTTGTGGAGACTTCTATTAAGACCAAAGATAATATAAATGTAAGATTAGATCTTTCCCAAATTTGCAGGTGACATAACTTGAGTTTTTTGAAAATAGTAGATCACAGAAGTTAATGAATCCAAAATAAGCTTATACACTTTACAAAGATAATTGTTTATTATTTTACTATTGGATTGTGAATTTGAGACTACTAAATGGTTATGTTTCCAATTTGATTAGATGTGTCAGAAACAATCATATTTCTAGATTAAAGATTCATGATTTTCATTTTATATTTGAAATAATTATACTGATTGAATTTATAGGTTTGTTGAGTTCTTCAATTTGGGAAGCACTAAAATAATTATCAAATTTTTTACAAGAAATATGTGTGGGGACAACAGACTATGATTCACTTTGTAGACTACAAGAAGATGTTTTAATATTATGTAAGTTGGAAAAAAAATTCCTCAGATTTTATTTGATTCAATGGAATAGTTGATATTATATTTTCCACATGATAAAAAATGTGGAGGGATGATACAGTTCCAATAGATGTACCCATATATGAGATTTATGAAGAAATTAAATAATAAGGTACATAAAAAGGGATCAGTTGAAGGGTCAATTGTAGAATCATATTTACAAGATGAAATTTATTTTTTATGATCCCATTATTTCCAACATAATTATCCTTAAAAATATAATCGAATGGGATGTCATGAGAGAAATGTTGATGATTAAATGAACATTAAATTATAATTTTTTAATCATATTGGAATTTTCTTTGGTAGAGTTTATGAATGATGACTTTTAGATGATGAACATCACAGAGCTCATACATATATTTTTATCAACTTTAAAGAAATGAAACTATTTGTATAGTGAGTGCTACTACCTTATATTCTCTAATTATTTTTAAAATAAATAAATTAATATTATTTTATTTATAAATTATATGATGATTATATCAAGAAACAATTTCCTAAAATTACACCAACATCTCTTGAGGAACATTAGTAACATAATTTGTCATATTGGTTTTAAAGACTGGTAAAGAAATTTTTTGTTGTTTAACATATGTAATAAATTTATTATTTGTTATATTTTTAATTATTTTTAATTTTTTTCAGGTATCACAACATGATATTAAAATTGATAATTGATTTTGTGTATTAAGTAACCCACCATTCAGAATTGTTTAATCTTATAATGCATATGTGGTGAATGGTTTTCGATTTCATACATGTGAAAATGGTGAATAAAAAAGTGATAAAAAATTGTGTTTTCTTAAGATGATATCATCATAGAGAAATTGATTTTGACATTTATTTCATGCCAATGAGCCCGTAACCGAGTGGTAAGGGCTCCTGCTTGGCATCCAAGAGACCTAGGTTCAAAATCGGGTGGAGTCAAATTTTCGGGGTACTGTAGAAGGTACTATAGCAGGCACTGTTTGGTACTGTATCAGCTGCACTATTCAACTAATTTGGGATTTTGGGCCACTGGTTTGGGCCTATGGGTCTCAGGGCCTTCGGGCCATCATAGGACTTTGGGCCGTAGGGCCTTCGGGCCATTGAAGACCATGAAGTAGCCCAGTTCACACAGATCAGGCCCCAAATGAGGATCAGAGCACCAGTAGCAGTCACTAGAAGTAGAGCTAACCGGATTAGAAGAATGAGAGGGTATGACAACCGCCATCGGGACGAGGCACCGTGCAACTTTGTACGGGGAAATGCTAGCTGATCAGCAATGCGGGTGGGGAGCTAAAGGAAATCAATGATGCAGAAGCTGGGGAGGGGCAGTTCTAGTGGGCTGGGCCTACGGGTCATGTATTGGGCATGGTATGCCTCTGGGCCTTCAGGTCATGTATTACGGGTCATGTCGGGCCTTCTTCCTTGGGCCTACGGGTCATGTACGAGTTCCCCTTCAACCCTTAAAAGGGGGATTATCTATAATAAAATAAAAAAAGAAGGCCTTCGGGCCATTCAGGACATTTATTTCATGCTAGATAAAATAATTAAACTATGTTATCTAAGATAGAATTATGTAATGATGTTTAAATTCCATTGGTTTGCATGTTCATTTATGCCATGGAATCATTGAAATTATATAAAAAATACTTATTGTAGTAAATGAACCATTTTTATTGGATCATCAAGAACACCAAATATATTATGAAAATTATTATGCTGCTTTAAGAGAGTTAATTGATTGGTAGAGTATTATAAAAATAAAATCCCGTGAAAATTAGTTTATACAAAGTGAATGTGGTTCTATTGAAGTACAAGGAATTTCAAATTTTCAAGTGAAAACTCCAAATATATATTTTCAATGAAGATACATGAATATATATTTAATGACACCTCGCAATTATATGTCAACGGTGATGATGATGTTGATGATGTAACAAATGAATTTGAATTAACAAGTGATAATGTAGTTGAGACTCCTATAGAAATTGATGATAATAATGAGGAAGATGAAGATATTGAAACCATCATATGATAAGATGAGGATAAAGATTCAAAATGAAACAATTACTTGTTGATTATAGTCAAAATAAATATATATGTATAATAACCATATTCAATTATTTACTGAAAACTTTCTTTTTGTGTTTCAGATGGCTGATGAGAATTATGATGACATCTTCTGTGACCTCCAAAAGGCTGTACTACCAAGTTATGAGCCTGATGATATTTCATCAAACCCTTATGTCATAGGAGATTCATTGACATAGAGGGTTCATGGTTTTGTGAGATTGATGATTCCCAACCCTATTCCAGAGTGACATCCACATCTATATTTTCATCCACACATTTGGAGGTATGTACAATTGTGTAATTTAGTAAGTTTTCATTATCATTTATTTTCAATAATTTATTTATGTATAAATTGTTTTATTATTTTTTCTATTTTCATACATTTTTTCACATATAGATATTGGGAAGGGGAGTGATATTCTGTATAATTAATTTTTCGGATCATGAGTGATGTAGGATCATATTCCCATTGATGTTTGGTATAGTTTTTTATCATTAGATGGTATATAAATATATAATAGTTATTTTGAAATTTATTTGACTACAAACTTTCTATTATTAATTATTTGTAGGTTTTATGGTATCCTATCAATGATAAAATGAGGACTAATATATGGGAGGCCTTCATGCGTGACCAATATTATCAGTTTTTTCACAATTTGTGGAATAGAACCATGAAGAAATCTGGAGTTAAAATTTTGATCAATCTTATTGCAAACATCGACTAGAAAAAATCTAGTCTTAGGTTTGAGATGGATTATTCTCATATTGGTTGGAAGAAAGATTTCAAAGTAGATAATATTTAGGTCAGTAGAACCGAGGGAGACATGAGGTCACCCATAGATCTGGTAGTTGTACATTAAGTATTCATCGATGACATCAGGTAAGTAAATTGATTCAATAATTTATATAACATTAAATGTAAACTATTTATTTTATTTTTCATATAGTAAGTTGAGGAGCCGGATATTATAGAGTTCGATGTGTAAAATAGGATGTACATGGACCCTGTCATTAGAGATATTACTGGTGGCTGAAAATTCCATATTGTGGATGGTATTATTTTTTTAGTTTTAAAATTAACTAAAAATGGTATTTTAACTATTTTAATTTAAAATTTCATCTAATAATGAAACATGGATTTATGTGAATTACTATGGCTTTGAGAAAGTCCGAGTTATTGGTATCGACTCTCGCTTGACACATGGGAGTTACTATGGTACTATTACAATATCATCATCCAGCTTGAGGGGAGATCATGTAGAGTCATCATCATTGGCTGGGCAGTATGAGGAGAAGATACAATCTCAGTATGAGGTTATAGAGACCCTACGCAGTGAGTATAAAGAGTTTAATTAGTAGGAGGAGCAACAATAGGAGGAGCTACCTTGAGCGCATGTGTAGGAGAAGTAGCAGATGAGGGGGTACATGCAGTGTTTGGTGCATGGTATAGGGATGGAATTCCCACCTCCACCACCTCCAGATGAACCCCCCCAGTGATTTATGTATTTTTAGATACGCTTATTATGTTAAAAATTTGAAGAAACATTTTATTTGTAAATATTGTTATTAAGTAAGAAATTTAGAGTTTTATATACTATTTTATTTTTATATTTTTATATTGTTATTTATTTTTTATTATTATTGTGATGTTATTTATTTATTTTTTATTTTTTTATTTTTTTATTTTATTTTTTTGATTTTTTAATTTATTAATTATTTGTGATGGGACACTAATCCCATCACAAATAGTATTTTAAATTATTTGTGACGGGATTCACATCCCACCGCAAATAAGTATTTATATAAAAGCATCAAATCTTTTTGCGATGGACAGACCCTCATCGCAAAAAATGACTTCTGTGATGGACTATCACAAAAAAGGTATTTGTGATGCATTTTTCAGTAATGAGCCATTTTTTATGGGTTCTCATCACAAATGACTATTTTTTATAGGATCCCATCACAAATGGTCTCTCGTAAATAAGGTATAGTCTATTTTTGCTTTAGTAATCCACTTTATCACCATAATTGACTCCCATTAATGAAAAATGATCTCAAATCACTCCATGGGTGACATAATCATGAATAAGGAAAAGAACCCACCCCATGGATGATTCAGTTTGCGGTGAACAACCACCAACCTATTATAAGGGTTTCATGGCTTCTCTTAACAATAATTCAACATTAATTTTAAGGGTCTACTAATTCAGAAATCCATAACCAGAATGTCTAGCATGTAGTACAATTGAAACAAGGTACAAAAAACCATACATTAAGGGAAAAGGTATAGGCCAACTACCTTATTCTTGTGGTATATGCCTCATCCAGTATCGACACTTTGTTTATCCTAGATTGGAAGAATACTGAATAATAGATGAACACCCTAAAAATAGGGAATATGATCTCATACAAAAATATCATTTTCTATAGAAATAAAAAACGACTAAATGTGTAATAGGAATAGAGAAATCATCGGTGTCTATCCAATGAGACCAATTATGTTTGAATCAGATTTTGGAGGAGGAAGTTATCACAAATCCTAGGCTAGGATTGGATGGAATATCTCATTGTTAGGGAGATGTGGAAGATATTGGGGAAATAATAAAATGGAAGAGGGGTTTAAAAATTTAATGACTTAAGTGAAAAAGGTTCATTTACCCATTATTTATGGGTTCTCATGGTTTCACCACACGATTGGCCAAACCATGCACTAATTGTGCACCCAACTCTATCCCAAGAGACCTCTTATATGGGCATGGCACATGGTTTGACTAACCATGCACAACCTGTGTGAAAAAAATATATCAAAATCCTAATAAAAAATGCATGTCTTTGTATTCAAGGTCTCATGGTTAGGGAAAACTGTGAGACCCTTTACTATGCACTGACCACCCCACATATTTTAATCAAATTGTGCATCCGGGGTGGCATAGTTTGTACTAACCATGCGGCCCATATGTTTTCTCTATAAATTAGGGATCTGGGATCCAAAAAAGGCTTGAAAACCCTCATTTCCTATATATCCTTACTATCCATTCATATTAGGTCAAAACTAAGGAATTAAACTGAAATTTAAAAGGTTTGTACCTCAAATAAAAATCGGGTTGTTATAGTGGGCTACCAATCCCCATGAACGTACACCACCTACCCCACTATAGAGGTACACTATGTGATGATGAAGGCCCCAATGTCCCCCCAGGATAGCCATTCCCACATGAAATATTAAAATACATGTGAGAAAATGGTGGAGGACTATGGTTTCCACTGATATTAACCCATTGCCATAGTCTTCATCCATTCCTATAGATACATTTGGATGATCATAGAGAAAACGTAGTAGTAGATTATAGGGATAGATAATAAAAATATATTGAGATGAGAGAAACAAAAGAAATGATTATAATCTTTTAAAATGAAAAAAGAAGGAAAGGAAGGATGGAAATGTGAATGATTGAATAGAATTTTCCCTCAATTAAAAAAGTATAAAAAACCCTTTTAGTGATATTACATAACTAAATGAATCAATAAGGGAATTATAAAAAATAACAATGTAAGTAAGACATCTCATCAAGGCTTTTAGAAATAGATCTCGACATTTTTGGGTCTCAGTTCAACATCCCCCCTTAATAGATAGGGAGATATAGTCACAATGAGCTTATCACACAATCTCAAAAAATGAGTATGAACCAGATATTTTGTCATGAATTCTTAAAGTTGATTTTTAGATGGCATGTGTCCAATGAATAACATGTTATCCAAAACATGATAAAAAAAATGCAATCAAGCTCGATATTCTTTGTATGACTACCAGATCTGAGGTATAGACAAGACAAGATATTAAATTTCATTCAGTATTGATCTAATCCATATAAATTCTGTTGTTGAATATACCAATGCTTTATATTCAGATTTAGTGCTTGAAAAAACTAAAACCCTATGTTTTTTGAAATCTCGTGAGATTATAAAGTCTCTAAAAAATATGTAATAATAACCAGCCAACTTTCTATCATTAGAACATGATTCCAAAACTGTATTCAAGTATCCTATTAAATGCAATTAATTTGACTTTTTCATGTGAAGTCCATGGTTTATTATTCATTTTCAATTTCTTAATAATATTTTAACTCTTTTCAAGTGTGAAATTTTATGGGAACTTAAAAATTGACCTAGATTATTGAAAACAAAAAAAATAGTTATTTTTGGAAAAATACTATAAATCTCTTACAAAACTACTATTATTGGAGTGGATGTGGATCCATTCTAGAATAAAAACTCAATTGCGAAAAAAATTCAATAACCTCCAACAAAAATGTAAGCATGGTAATAAAAGAAGGAAATAAATGGGGAAATATAAATTTAATGAGGGAAACCCATCTAATGTATATGATTAAAAAATAATGGATAAACTCTAAAAAAACACCATAAATCAGAGAGTAAAAACCCCAATTAGAATACAAAAACATGAATTTCAAATACAGCATAGAAAAATTACATGAAAATATACACCTTGATAAGCCTCTATCCACTCTATGATAATCAGTCATGATAAGATGTTACACATTGCTTCCCACAATTTGAAACTATTGTTGTCTAACCTCCTCACTATGTCACTACACACCCATTACTGCACATCTTAGTTCATGTATCTCAGTTTGGGTTATTTCATCTTTCTTCCATATATCATTAAGTAGCACAGCACGTCGTATTTCATGCATCTCAGTTTGGGTCATTTCCTCTTTCTCCCATATATCATTAAGCAGCACTTCACATCCCCTCGTCTATAGTCTTATAAATAATCACATAATAATAGGTGTTAAAAATGAATTGATTTAAATATACTCATGTGAGAAATCCAACAAATCAGGCTTCATTATTCAAATTTTAAAAGAAGAAAATATATTCAAATTTAAATAAATCAGTTCAAACCCTATAAATATCCCCATTAATTTTGATAAAAAAGGATATTAATTCCAATAGCCTCAGTTGGAATTAAAACTAGTTGGTATCGCACCAACTATCAAACTCTACAAAAAATATGACGATGCCCTTTTGTATCTCTAATAGAAACCTGAAATCTCCCTATAAAAGAAATCTAAATGTTGAAATCTTCATCATACATATTTCTGCATTGTTCGGATAAATAATATTGGAAACAATTACACATGGGTCCCCCATAATAGATATCCCCACATAATCAGGATTACCATTAGAAACTAATTTCTCAATACACTCAACATCCTCTGGGTAGTTTACAACTCTCAACACATCATCTCAATCTTTTATTTCAATTCCTTCTTCACCAGTGACACCCTATGAATATAATTAATTATGTTTAAGACCTGAAACACCTGACCTAACTTTCTTTTTGTTCCAAAAATTTTTCATCCTAGTGGATTCTCTTCGAATCATGCATGATGATTTCCCATGCCATAAATCTAATGAAGTCCTCTTCACAATTGTATTTGTCACTTCACTGCACGCCTTTACATCAATCATGTATTGTGTATAAACTATTATACCTTGAACATATACCATCGATCCTCAGAAAAAAATATCTATATTCCATTTCAAAAATAACTCCTAAACACATAATTTTAAATAGTACATACATATAAAAAATTATGATTTATACTCAACACATATCACACATCCCTCAACATCAGTGTACAAACTACATTCATAGTGATACAAATATCATCAACACCAATGGAATCAACAGAATATCTATTTATCAACTTCAATATAACAAAGTCACCTTATTCATATGAAGAAAATAATTCCCTCTTCAGTGTAATATGGTATGAATATATTAAAATAATCACCCATTCATTGTAAAAATATGACCTACAACAATCAATTCCAACAGAAAGTAAATCATCATCACCCTATATAATAATTATATAGATATCATTATAATTATTTTCATGCAAATTATTTTATTCCTTATATTTTTTCAAAGTATATCAGTTTCTCTACACATGACCCTCTTTTTCACAAAAGAGGTACTTGACCTTTATTCTTATCTTTGACTGGAGTCTCCAATCACTACATCCATCTATCACAACTAGAATACTAATATTACCTGATGAATCAACATGATTAATATTTCTCCAAGTCTTGTTCATTAATAATGATGAAATCACATCATCCAACTTCAGAGAGTCCTTCTCAAAAAGAAAAGTGATGATGATATTATCATATGAATCACGTAATGAACCAAAGAGAAGAAAATATTTGTCTTAATTATTTGATTTCAACAGTTAAGGAATTACCTTTATCATTTACCTTGAATACCACTGAATATATATTTATTAGAATTTTGGTGAACTCATCTAGATGGTTACCTAAATATCTATTCTATGGTATTCGCAAATGATACAAAAATTTTATTTGATATAAATGATTTAGGATAGATTTTGATTTATAACTACTTTCGATCTTTGCCAAGATATCCTATAGATCTATCAAATTCATACCCTCCCAAAGATTATTATCATCTAAATACATTTATATTATTCTTTTTTCTAACTCTATCATATCCAACCAATCACCAATACTCATGGTCTATAACTTCTCTGATTTTTTCTTCAGCACCTTCATTATCTTCTCATGGACCAAAATAGTTTTTACACATTGATTCTATATAGTAAAATAATTTATATAAATATATAGTTTTTTGTTGGTAGAAATTACAATGTGTGAATCACCCATATCAAATATCCAAGAAACCCGAATAACCTCCTTTGATACTAGTTTTTATGGAAGAAGAAGATCAGTTTCAGAATAAAAATTCACTTGTGATAAAAATTATGAGAATATTTAATGAAAATAGAAGTGAAAAAATAAAAGTAAGAAATAAATGGGGACATATAAATTTAACATGAAAAAAACAATCTAATACAGAGGATTAAAAAAACATAGGGAAACTCTAAAAAATCCATTATAAATTACAGAGTACATAATTCCAAGTAGAAGCCCAAAACATGAATTTCAAATAAACTGTAGAATAACTATGTGAAAATATACACCCTGACACAGTAACACCCTGATATTTTTTGAAATATAAATTTTTGAATTGATTTAATTTTTTTTGAAATTATTATTTCACAAAACACTGAATATATATTTTTTTATTTGAAATCACTAAGTTTGGTTTTTGTTATATGCAGCACGAAGTCACGATTACACTACAAAAAACACATATATTAATTTTTAGTATACTCAACACTAAGTTTATCTTGTGTTACACATAATACCGAGTTCCTTTTATAGATTTTGTAACACACAAGGATAATTTTTTCTCAACCACAATATAATATTAATATTATTACTAAAATATTATTGTATATACCACCTAGAAGTTGGAATGGAAGTTACCAACAATAATAAATAAATTTTTAAAATATGATTTAAAAATCTATATAAAATTAATACTTTATTTACCAATTAGTATAGTGAATTGAAAAAACTAATTGAAAATAAAGAAATTACTTTTCTAGGAAAACTATTTTTCTACTTACAAAAACAATTTTATATAAATAAATTAAAAAAACTCTTTTGATTAATTTGTTTAAATAAATTTATATATTATATATTCAATCAATATTTTTTATACTCATCCAATAGATTTTATAGGTATAAGATAAGAATAAATAATTTTTTTCGAATAAAAAGATGTATCTTTCTAAAACGTAATTTTACTGCATTTTAATCGTAAAACCATTTTAAATATAATTTTTTATGATTTTATAATTTTTATTTGAAAAAAAATCATTTTTGAAAATGGTATATCAAAATTTACTTTAGATAATTTTTTTCTATTTTTCTGTAAAGTTTCATTTTTTTGATGCATAGTGAAAAATACTGAATTTTAATTCAAAAATACTTTTTCATATAATTTATTTGTATAGTTAAATTTTGTTTTAATTTGGTTTTCAATAATAATTTGAAAAAATTTATATCAATGAATCCAATTTAGGTCATTATAATCAATTTCACATTGAAATTAGTTACAAAAACATTTCAAACTTTTGAAAAATTTTACTTTAAAAACATTTATTGTTGTCCCATATATGAGATTAAATTTAAATTAATTTCTGACACTTATGTGATTGGAATTTATAAAAATGGTTTCCTTATTTGAAATAATTATAATTTCTAATTTCTAATAAAGTCAAATTAGTTTTTTTACCAAAAATATTTGGGAAAGTGATTAAGATTAATTACAACGATTAAGAGAAAAAATAGCTTAACAAAGAACTAAACCTTAACTCATGGCCCAAAATGACCTAGAAACATTTACAAAAGATATTGGACATTCATATTTGACTCTATACACTATTTTATCCTATTTGGACTATTATTTTATCTAATTTACATGGGAAAAACTTGGGTAGAATTTCCTTTTCTTAAAATTACAAGAATAATACTCCTCCCCCACTATTAAAAGGCACTCAAACCTTCCACATATTCACACATATCAATCCATTTGGGTTAGAAAAAACTCTGCCTTAATATTCTCCCCAAATCCATAAATTCATTATATAATCTTCTCTTTATACATAAATCCAATCAAAGGATCACTTTGGTGCAAACCAATAAGAGTTACCCAAAGAAGAGGTGACATCCTTCCATAAGATATTTTGTTTTATTTTCATTATACCCCACCTCATCTCTTATTATTCCATGATTATATAATAACCCCTATATCATAAATATTATGAGACATTTTTAATCAATGGTTTTGACCTATAATCACACACAGTTCCATATAATAGGTAACAAACTTATTGTTTGTGTGTACGACCACTACATAAAAACCTCATTTAGAGAAGTTTTTTGGCATTAGAAACATTTTAAAATGTCTCAAATTAATTTAATGATGTTTCTTAAAAATATCCCTAAATGAGGTGTCACTAATTCAGAAATATTTATAAACATCGCTCTATTATTAACATTTATAAATGTTTCCAATTCCCAATGTTTATAAGCTTCACTAAATTAGCTATGTTTATAAGTGTATCTATTTAGTGAAACCTCGTTTACCAATGTTTTTAGGAAACTTTGGTAAAGAAAAAAAACTAAATTTTCAATATTTAGTGACATTTCTAAACATATCTATTTAAAAACCCCTCATTTAGTGAGTCTTTTTTGAAACATCTGTAAATGTCACCTCATTTTATGACCTTTTGAAAAAGTGTAAGTATTTTTTAAAAAAAATTAATTATTCTTTTTTAGGAATGGGTTTTTGTTTAAAATTAAAAAAATTACCTGCCCCCTCTCATTATTTATGGCACTGGAAACCCTCCCTCTCCAGTACCCCGCTCTCATCCCTCTACAGTACCCCTCCCTTTCCCCTCCCTCTCCAGTACCCCGCTCCCATCCCTCTCCCATATCCACCCTTTCCCCTCCACATCCTGCCCCATCCAGTACTATCCCCATCTAACACTGTCCTAATCTGTGTCCCTCCCCTTCTGCATCCCTACCTTACCCACTAACATTGTCATCCTACCATACTTACTAACATCGACATCCCCACCCATGTCCCTCAAACAGTTATTTGCCTCACCCACTCCACCATACCTCCAGTAACGTGCTTCGCACATCCCATACTACCATGCTCCCACACCCAAAAAAAAGAACTCCACAAGACTTAAAGACACGATCTTCTGACTCTTAAGTATTGATTTTTCCAACCTATCCATTTGATTTCTTGATATGAAATAATATTTTTGTATATATATATATATATTAGTTTTTAAAAAATAATATATTTATTTATTTATATTAATATACATATATTTATATATATAATTATTTTATATATGTGTGTGTGTTTATCTTATATATATATATATGTTTATATTTTAAATATATTATCTATCTCTATTAATATATACATGTTTATGTGTGTGTGTGTGTTTTATAATTAACCACTTTTTAAAATGATGCTACAAATATCACTAAAATAGTCACGTTTTCTAAAAACATGGAGAAATTTAAAATATTTAATTGTATTATGTTATATATATATATATATATCAATATTTAAAATGTAAAAATATATATATATATATATATATATATTTTATATTAATATACATATATTAAGATATATATATGTTTATATATTTATATTTTATATTTTATGTATATATATATGTGTGTGTGTGTTTATATTATATGATATTTATATATATGTTTATATTTTATGTTATATATATATATATGTGTGTGTGTGTGTGTGTGTGTTTATATTATATATATGTGTGTGTGTGTTTCTGAAGCTTTCATCGGGGCACGCATCGTTGTGCTACGACGAGCTAGATGTTGCCCTGCATTCCTACTTTCCAAAGTCAGGTGGCATCTCTCGCTTATTCTGGGATGTTTACTCCTTGATTGAAAAAGGATGATGGGATGTCAGTCTCTCCTTCTGTGGATTCCTCCACAGAACTTGTACCCTATTCTGGGTCTCCCTTAAAGATTAAGATGTTGTTCATGAAACTATTCCTTGGTGGCATATCGTTATGGACACCGGTTAATTACACTGCTTCTGTCAGGACATTCCAAGGGGTCAAGTCGGGGAATCAACCTTCGATTAGGTGAGTAGTCATGTTGGAAATCGCTAGCATGTCTGGATGTTGAAACACTGATGTGCCTAGGTTTCTTTCCCATATGATAGGGCCTCTCAAGGGTGCAGAAGCCTAATGCATCCCACATCTAGTTCAGGGAATTATATGTCCTAGTCATGTCCCTGAGGTTTTCCTCATCTTCCCATGCTCAACACAGGGTATGCTAGGAGTTTAATGTCTAGCGGAGATGGTTATGTCAAAGGCATGTTTTCTGAGGTTTTCCACAGGAATATCATGTGTAATATGAGGTAAGTTATGAGTTTAACATCTTGAGGAGATGGAATAAGGGTGATCAAAACATCCCATAAAGACGTATCATATTGGTATATCCCTAGGAGGTAGAATCTGGAAGGTTTACTAGATGATGGACTAGAACACCCAATGAGGATGAATCCGAGGTGGTGTGTCCCATGGAGGGAAGATATCACACTACGAAGGTTGATATGGACACCACTGAGGACCGATCAGGGAAAGTGCACCCTAGAAAGGGGAACACCAAGGTTTACCATTAGTTGGTATTGAACCTTAGGGAGGTTTCCTACGTACCATGTGTATGTGACAGGGACCAAACCCATGTATTTCGAAGGGTGATACATGGAATTGGGGTGTACAAAAAGGACAACGACCTAGAGACATGCTGGGGCTTACGCATAGATGGTGACCCATTACAAGAGGGACACTATTTGTTGGATGGTTATGGATTGTGAGGGGCTTATTTATGGTTATCTTCCTAGGTGGATGGAGTGATTTTACTGATATGTGGCAGCCTGGGTAAGAATTGGGATGGATATGGATGGGAGTGTTGAAGGATAGAGTGAGTGGGGATGGAACTGACGTGAAGATGATGGTGATGTTGGGATTGAACCTTGGAGAGTCATTCTACATATCCACATGGTAGGGAATCAAAGTCCACATAGTTTGGTGGGGTGATGATACACTTGAGGAGGCGACCTATGAAGATGGAAAAAAGGATGGGACCTAGAGGAAGTAAAACCCTCGGGTTGGGGAATGAACTTCCCAAAACACAAAGTCTCAAGGGGGAGAACAGGATGATACATGAGTGATGAGATTGAACCTTGAAGAGGCTTCCTGCATATCCCCATGGTAGGGAATCAATGTCCATGTATTTTAGGATGGGGAATAGAATCAGGGTGTATGCAAAGGACATAGACCCGACGACATGTTGAGGGTTACATGTGGTTAGCGACCCAAGAGTTGGTGTGACATCACTAATGGACGGACCAAGGATGTGGGTCCCAACAAAGGGGATACTGATGATTATCAGTGTTTGGGGTTGAACCTTAGGGAGGATTCCTAAGTACCCTACCTTAGAGATAGGAATAAAAACTCATGTAGTTCAAGATGAGGTATGGAATCAAGTTGTATGAAAAAGACAGTGACTCGATGACATGTTGAGGGTTACACACAATTAGCAGCCAGAGATTTGGTCAAAAGCCACTAAGGGACGGAACAAGGATATAGGTCCCAAAAAAGGGGACATCGATGTTTACCAGTTTTGGGGTTGAACCTCAAGAAGGTTTCCAATGTACCTTGCCTAGGAGACATGGATCAAAACCTATGTAGTTCGAATTCATACAGTTTAGCATCATGAGGGATGAAAAGTGGCATACAGTTTATCATCATGCGGGATGAGGGTGAACCGACATGATGTTTTCGGGATAGATGAGTGATGTGCTTGAACCTCAGGGAGGCTTCCTACGTACCTTTGTTGGAAAGGGGCAAGGATTAAAGTCTACATTGTTCGGTGGAATGAGGAATGGGGCTTACACAATTAGGTAGACCAAAAATGGTTTCATGGTCGATTTTTACTCTAATATCACACGAGTCATGATTGGTGTGAGAAACAAGAGGCAACAAATACCAGATGATCATGTTACAAAAGGTGTGTCCGTGAGGAATGGAATGGAGATTACATGTTGTTAGCGACCCAGGGAGATAGAGATTGAGACTTACTCTAGCATGGAGGCTCAATGGAAATAAAGACAAAAGGGAGAGGGATTGGGTATCGAGGGTCCCTTGTGCCCTTATCTCCTCTATTACTTGTGCACGAAAGAAGAAAGGAGGAGAAAGGGTGCTCCCTCATATAAGAAAGGTTAGGGGCCTACACCAGGATGATTTTTCCTCCCCCACGGATAGATGTCATTCCATAAAAGGAGTATCTCATTCCATGTGAGGAAGATCTCACTCCTGTGGATATGAGTGGGCATGGAAAATTTCTGAGGTGGGGCACCCTGTGTATATTGTGTGGGATAAGGCTACAGTTTAACATCATGTGCTAGGGACAATGATGATTGGAAGTTTAACGTCATGTAGCTCGGATAATGAGGATTCACTCATCACCTCTAGGATTTACATAACTAGGGCACTTTAACCCTTGTTGAAGGGAAGGCATCAACAATGATAGGGTTGTGGAGTGATATATTAAAGGGCTCATTTTATCATTGATATGTGAAAAAGTGATAGCCATTAATGTGCCTATACAAAGAAGCATTAGGCACAGCAGCGCAACATGAAGCAACTCCCAAGGGACCTTGAAATCATTTCATACAAACTTGTAGGGTCATACGGGAGAAGGGTTTGTGAAGCAAAGGGGTTCACAAGAAGAGGGACCTTGCAATGCTCTGGTGCTCCACAAAGTGGAGAGACTCTGCAAAGGGGTATGCTTTGTGAAGTGGAGTGGTCTAGCCTAGGCATGGAGTATACATGAGTATAAAGAGTGCTTCATAAAGTAAAAGTGATTTTGCAAAGTAGGACTTCATGTAGAATGTGTTCCTTGAAAATTGTGTCATTGTGAAGTAATTTACTTCGTGAAGCATAGTGATACAACCTTAGTAAGGGGTTCATATGTTCATGGAAGTTACTTCTTGAAGCATGAGTGATTTGTGAAGACCTATGTTCTCATAGGGATTTGCTTCCTTTGTGATGTCTTGTGGGCTTTGTGAAGTTTATCCCCACTTTAATAGGAGTTGAATATGAGCAAAGGGAAAGGTCTTTAGCAATTATAAAATACCTTGAAGATTTCATTTTCTCAATGCTTAATAGAGTAGAGGGGCTTCATGATTTCGGAGATGAGAAAGAAAAAGGTCTGGGTATCTATCCTTTGGGTTTTGGGTAAGCCTAGTATTTATAGGCAAGAGGCAGTGCGAAGCTCATAGGTCAGGTTGTAAAGGAATTGGACCTCAAAACCAGAGGCAGATCCCTCAAGTTCCTCAGACTTGTGGATCTCTCCATCAAACACTTCAGGTAGATCGTAGAGGGCTCTCTCAAGTGTGTTTTAGTCGTAGTGTTCTCCATATTCTGTTGTGTAATGGATCAAAACTCTCTCTCAAGTGCATCGTATTCATGGATTGCTCTGCCAGCTACTCTGTGGTGGCCATAGAGGAGCCTTTTCCCACTGCTTCACACTGATCACAGAGCAAGAGGATATTTTAGAGGCTTCTCTATGAGGATGCTCTGCAAGGCAGGCTTCCTTAGACTTTTTGTGGGGTTTTTTTTCTCAATGTAAAGTTTTTGGCACCGACAAATTCCCCCCCCCCCCTCATAATGGGAGCTGAGGAGAAATTAGGGTTATATTCTGAGGGTACTTCTCCAAAAGCATGGAAGATCGTGAAGCAAAAATATGAAACAGGGGTACAAATCATGGGTCGACAACGTCGCAGAGCACACGACGCATCACGAAGCTCGGTGGTCATCACCTATAAATAGAGGGTGATGACCACTAGTTTTTTCTCATTTTATTCAAAAAATTTGTATGTTTTCTCTCAATTCTCAAATCTCTACACACTCTGTGATCATGATTTGTGATTCCAGACTCTGCGGACTGGTGCTGCACAATGCTACTCAGCAAGCCATTTCACCACAATCCCTGGGATTCTTTGCATAGTGTGTTGGGTCTTTGACTCTATGACTGCATGTTTCATGGTCCTAGATCTATGAGAGGGCTCCATGATTATACTCCTTGAACGAGCTCTATGACCGAGCTTTGTGAATCAGAAAAGAAAAAATCTTCAAAGTCTTGATCAGAAGAAATGGCCAACCAGGAAGTTATTCAGGCGGTCCTCGTAGTAGCTTCTCTAAGGGAGGAAATTTCAGATAACTTGGGGATCAGTGAATACATCTACAACCGTTTGGATCATGAATACCTAAATATGCTTCTAACATGGGGCCAAAAGAACTATCCCATATATAAAAGGCTATTGTTGTACGGTTTTGGTCTGAGGGACGAGGAATTCATCCCACAAGATGTTAGGTATGAACTAGCCTACTAGTTCAGGAGTACCCCATGCCAATATCAGTGTTTCAGAGCTACTGATGTCCATACATGTCCCAATCATACATCTGTCACTACCACCTAATTATACAACCAAACCCAAGATATTGACGGGAAAGATCTACAGGCTGAGGCATCCCCTTCACAATATCACACTATCTAGAAGGAAACTCTGTGAAATTCAGAAAAGGGATGAATTGATGAGTGGGACCTACGCCAGGGCAGCAACATCACAGATGATTGGATCTGGGCATACTAGGTATGCACAACCTATGATGATTTTGGGGTGGAGCTGAGGCATGTGGTCTTGTATGAGGCAGTATGGTCTTCTCAATTCTAAATCTACTTGTTGAAGAGTGTAATGTAAAAACTATTGAGTAGGTGGTCACCTATGACCAACACCTTCCATCTCTATCACAGAAAATTCAACATCAACCTCTAGGACATCCACATGATTTTGGGATTCCCATTCTTGGGACCATGTATAAATAATTCCTCCCAATAGAGAATGTGTGGGGAGATGTGGAGTAGATTCTAAGGCTGGAAAAGGCGCTGATGGACCTGGTGACAGTTGAGGAAAAGAAATCAGCAAGGTATGTTAATTTAAAGCTATGTTTCAGGCGGTTTCTAAATCACCCATTCGTTAATAAGTTCCCAGTGAGGCCTCCCACTTTCCCAAAGGGGGCCCATCGTAGAAAAGAGCACTCATACTGGCGACTCTTAGAGGATAGCCAGTAGAAGACATGGGGGTTTAGTGTCAATCCTGAGCAGCAACCGGTGGTTAGGTTGGCTGCATTCATCTCGGCGCTCATCTTTGGATGGATTCTACCAGTGAGAGATACGAACATGGGCATGCATCTGAGTACGTTTATCATGGGATTCATGCTAGCAACTGGATATCAAGTCAACCTCGGGATCCAAGTACTAGCGAAGTTGTATAAGATGTTGTGGAATATAAGTGAGGGGAAGAAGTCATTTTGGGTGTGTGGGTCATTCCATTTCTTGTATGGTTGGGAAAAATCTCACGTGAGGGTTTATGAGTACCCAACCCCGATTTCTCCTCTGTGGTCAAAATTCCAGATTTCCATACTGAATGCAGTGGGAATATTTCCAGCCAAGTTGATCCCACAGAGCATGTTGAACGTTGTCTAGAATGCGTATGAGTTTATCTTTAACCCATTTCTACTACCCACGAGGGAGTTCACTAAGGAAAACTGAGATACCAAAGAGAATCTATCATACCTTCTAGCTTTTAGAGGCAGAGTTTCAGTGGTGCGGGTGGAATGTGAGCCCATATATGAGCCGTACACACCACACTGATTTGCGAGGAAATTTAAGTGCATACATAGGCTGACCCTGAAGGTTTATCTGGGGGTGTGTCATGAAAATAACCCTTGTGTAATGAGGAAGATATGGATCATGTTCACTCAGGAGGATCGGACAAAGCAAAATGAGCTACCTCAGGCCGATGCCGCATTTGGGCTGGTGAAAGAATATGCTAAGAGCTGGGAGTCATCTTACCCAGGGGAGATGTTGAAGCGGAAAACCATTCGGGTCAATGAAGGAGTGTCTCCTAAACCCAGAGGCTTGTGTCGGAGAATGATAGGAGTGCATGTTGGTGGCAGCGTAGTGGGAGAGGTGAGTCAGGTATTATCAGAGCCTGTACCAAGTGGTGAGAAAGTGGAAGAGGAAGGAACAACGGTTCTAACTGAATAGGTTCAAGAATGGAGAAGGTTTCCCATAGGGTTTTGAAGGATTTCCACCCAAGATCCTGAGAAGTGGCTACGCCACATAGACTTTCCTCTGGATGCTATCTTTTCAAAGGCTTGGGACAACTGGGAGTTTAATTGACAATTCCTCAGTCCAATCCAGATTTGGGATCTTATCAACCACTATGGAATGGAAATTTCAGAGATTATTCATGTCAAGGCCGGATTTCTGGTGTTCTGGGAAGAAGGGGAACAATATATCGCCAATTTGGATGACTACATGCATTCTTGGGGAAATCTTCATCCAACGACGAGTCGGGTTAAATTACTATTGGGTCAGACAGTCCCACCTCAAGCGTCGACTCTTGATCTGAGGGAGTGATATCCTTTACTCGAGGAGTTAGATAGCTCCTGGGGAGATGAGTTTAACGGGGGAAGTCCTTTAGAAGAAGGTGAATTTGGGGATTCAGAGTTGGAAGATTTCACCAGAGTCAAGCAGGGCTGTGGAAACTAGGACAGCCCTCCTGATGTCCTCATAGTTCCTGACTATATATGGGTGGCACATCCTAGGATAACATTGATGATGACCCAAGAACGGAAGCAATCCTTCAACCTTCATAAGCCTTCATTCTCACAAAGTCCCTGGCTGTTATCTGTTGAACCAAATTCTAACATTTTCATCCCTATTCTGAAATTTTCTTCAAATGGCATGAGCTATACTGGTGAGGAAGACTAGGGGTCCTGATGCCCCTCTCTCCAAGGGGGATTGATTATACTGGAATCGGATGTCTGGGCCGGCCAAACTATAGTAACCAATGCTGTGGATGGATCCATTTGTGGGGTGGAACTAGAGCTTGTTGAAGTTGAGTCTGACAATGAATATTATCCCCCTGATGTGGAGCCTATTGATCTTTCCGATGCAGAACCTGACATTGTAGATAGGACAGTAGAGGAAGGTCCTGCTGTTGAGATCTTAAAATTATTCCCAGAGTACGAACCCAATGACCCAAAGGATGGAGATAAGACTCTTTCTGATGAAGAGTACAACAAGAATGTCTGCTCCCAGTCATGGATTTTGTTATAGTTCTTCATTGGGGAGACCCCATAAGAAAAATTGATAGACCAAATGGAGAGGCTTTGTTCTCAGCTGCACAAACTATCTGATGGAGGAGTGGATGCTATAACACCCCAAGGTTTTATAAAAAGAAATTGAAATGCCTGAAATTTTTTTTAAGTAGATATTTATAACTATCTTTTAAACATAATTTTCCCCCTTCTATTTTTTTAATTTCAAGAAACGGTCATCTATAATTGTGATCATTAAGTTATTTCGAGTTTGAAAGAACCAACTTGTTTTGTTGGTGAATAGTAACATACCCTTATGAATATTAATATGAATAGTAATATGAATATTATGAATATTAAATCATATTATTATTTTATTTTCTTAAGGATATAATATAATTATATGTCGATTAATTTTTCAAAGTGTTAAAAAAGAGTTATAGATTTAGAACTGTTATTTTTTAATAAATTGTGATTTTATTTAAAAATTAAATTAATAATATTTAAAAAATTATTTTCAAAAAATATAGATCATTTTTTGAATTATACACATAAAAAAATGGTTAGGGTGATTTTTTGGGATTTTTCTAAAACAGTTGAATTTTCAATGAATAGTAAAAAATACAGTTTGAATTTCAGTGTGTTTAATGACATCATTAATGATGTAATAATGATGTAATAATTATGGTCAACTTTTGTACAGTACAAAATGTTATTAGGTGTCCTAAGGGCCAATACCATGGGAAAATATCATGGGAAATCCTATGGTTTTTCAAATACCACTAATGAGGTGTCCCTTGGAAATTTATAAAATATTCCCTCACTTTTGATCTAAATACCAACCCACTACTTCATTAAATTCATTACAAATTCCTCCTCAATTAATATCTAGTATTCTTACCTCCCTATTAGTCCTCCCAAGTTCTCCTCAAGGCCTTAGTGTCCCAACCTTCATGTTTTATGAGTTACTCAACAAGGTAAGGGAATCCACCGCCCTTCTCTTTTTCAAGCTTTCATTTTATGTTCTTATTTTTATTTTCCATTAGATTATGTTGAAATATGTAATTCAATATTTCCCGTTACTTCCCATATTATTTAATAATTATGATATACCCCTTTTCTATCATCAAAATTTTTTATGAAATTTTAAGCGACGTTGTTAGGCAGTAAGAGATTTCTCAACTTTTCTTTTATTTCAATATTCCTTTCTTTTCTTTTTCTTTACTTAACTACCCTTATCAAATAATAATTAATGATCCATTATCTTACATATTCTTGATTTTTTCATGTTTATGGAATAATCACCATTATATTATTTCTCCTCTTCCACTTATTCAAGAAACTAAAACATCGCCTGTGATGTGTTGATTTACCGACATCATGGATGATGTGATTAAAATTTCTTCTACTTCCTTCAATACTGGTCAAGAAACCATTTTTATAGTTAAACCAGATTATAATTTATGTATTATAACTTATATAATTTTCTGAAATCATTTTTACTCATGATATCAATTTATAAAACAAAATGATTTCTTTACGATCAAAGAATCGTTGAAATGACTTAAACAAATATCAATAATGCTTCAACTTATGAATCATCCTCACGTTAGAATTAAAAAATATAAAAGGTATAAATTATGGTTATAGAAACATGTAAATACCAATACATTAAATTATCTTTTTTCACTACCAATTGACAATAATATCCATCATGAACTGATCATGGAAATCATGTAAAGAATGCACCCAAAATAATGGAAGGAACAAAATACTGACAATTAAAGGGATAAATGATGTAATGAAATGATCATATAAGGTATTATAAACATGAATATGTTTTTTAATATATTAATAACACTCTTTTAACCATTATACATGAGGTTTAAAATAATTTTTAAGTAAGATAAACCCGAGTTAAGGGAATTCTTAACCCGATTTCCATCCTCAGGGTTAACCTTCTACATCATTATTTATATGGTATTAATTTTTTTTTTGAGTTTAATTTTTTCTATATTATATTTAATTATTTTAATTTATAGATTATATACTTATTTCATCCACTCTATTAAGTCTCACTTCAATTGTATGATATTTATAAGGGACTTTTCTTTAAAAAACCTCTTTTAATATTCTGTTTTATGAAATTCAAAAGAAATGTTTTTATGCAATTGTTAATGATGTGTGAGTGTGTTATGGTTCTTGGTAATTGTTTATGATGAATTTTGGTACCTATATCTCCCTCCAATTTATTGGGTATGTGTAATTTTTAAGTTTTATGTATGGTTACTCCAAGCATAACTGCGTTGATTACAAAAACTGTAAGGTATTCATGAGAGTTACAAATTATAAGGTAGCTGAGAGGGTTATAAGATTATATAAGTGATTTCCTAAGATAAATTTATGTTTAAATTTATGTTCTTATTTTTTGTGGGGATCTTTTGTAAATCTCATGTTTCACAAAGTAATTATATATGGGTGACACGTATGTCTTTTGAAAATGATTTCATACGTTACAACTATTCATGGATTAATGTGTTCTTTCCTTCTTTTTATATCCCTTACAGAGCTTTTTGTGCTGATCCAAAGTTTTTAAATAATTTTCATAGGTTATAAGGATGTGTAAGAAAAAGAAGGAATCCAAGTTAAATGTTTGAATAATTTTCAATGAAATCATGTTTTATTTGAAAAGTTTTATATTTTGGATGAAATGAGTACTGTTTTATGGTATACACTCTGAATTAATGTCTAATGTCATGAATTTTTTATGTCCATTTTCTATAAATATCTAAACATGAAAAGATATTCAATGTGAAATTAAGTGATTTCTTGACTAAATTCAAGATTATGTAATGTAATATGGTCAGCTCCTTATAGTTGGTATCAGAGGATGGTTTAGATAACTTTAGGGGTTAGGGTGATGTTAATAGAATACCATAAATGATTTTTAATCTATGATTAATTTAAAATGTTATAGAATTTAAAGATTACCATGTTACTTTGACTAAGATATGTTTGTTCAGAATGGTTGTCTACATATGAAACAGGGAAGCTGAAGAGGAGAGGCACCGACGAAACTATATCCTTCCGAATCTGCATCCCGGAATGGTAGGGATTGGAATCGAGAAATTTTTAACAGTAATGTATTAGCTAACACAGGAAATAAATGGTGGTGGTATCCATGTAAGAGAATGACTAGAGTTACCACAACATAACATGACAATAGTGGAACATTTTCTAAGACAACACCCTCTAGCTTTCAATGGATCTTCTGATCCAGTAGTTGTTGAAGGTTGGATTAAAGCCCTTGAAAAGATATTCGATGTTATGGGATATTTAGATAATCAAAAGGTAAGTTTTTCCATTTATCATTTTAAAGGTGAAGCTGATCACTGGTGGTCAATGGTCAAGAATATCAAGAATATAGAGGAAGTTTATGCCTTTGAGTGGGATGAATTTAAAATTATTTTCATTAAAAAAATATATTCCAAAGGTGGTTAGACTTAGACTGTAGAATAAATTCCTTGAATTGAAGTAAAAGGATGAATATTGAATGGTCGTGTATGAATTGAACTTCACATGATTAGTGAGGTATTGTCCTAATCTCATTCTGGATCTTGATAGCAAAATCAACCACTTTTACTCAGGATTAAATCCAAGGTATCGAAGGGTGTTTTCCTCCCATGAATTCAAAAGTTATGATAAAATTGTCTGATGTTCCGAGAGGGTAGAGATGTAGTTTTCTGATGATCATATGCATTTTGAAAACAAGGAGAATAAGAGGTCCAGCTGGAAAGTGATGGGAAAGAATCAACCAAAGAAATCTGATGGTAAAAAAATCTAGTTTCTAGTTTGTAAAAAGTGTGGAAAGAAGAACCCTGTGGAATTCTTTACCAAAACTGGGAAGTTTTTTCGATTTAGTAAGCTTGAAAATATGGCCTGGGATTGTAATGAAAATGATCCTAAGACTAATCCTGAAAAACAAACTGTTAAGTGTTTTAAATGTGGTGAGATGAGTCATTATGAAAATGTCTGCCTAAAGAGAGATCTGAATGATTTGAAGAAGACAGAATATAAGAAAAAAGGTGTAGTGAGATCCTTTGTGACTACATCAGTAGACGTTGGGCCATCTAATGAAGTTGTATCAGGTACTTTGTTTGTTTACTCAGATTTTTTAAATTTTTGTTTGATATGGGGTCTACACATTCCTTTATTTCTGATAAATTTTCTGGTAAATTGGAAATGTCACCTCAAAATGAGACCAGAACTCATTGTTAAAACACTAGGGGGAAATATTTTAGCAAAGAGGAATTATAAGAATATTTATATTGTGGTCTACAAAAAGGATTTACCTGTAAACCTTTTTTCAAGAATTAGATTTTGATGTCATTCTGGGAATCGATTGGCTTTCTGTTTATCATGGAAAGATTGATTGTAGAGTGAAATAAGTTATTTTTCAGAAAGAGTTTTAGTTTCTATACAAAAATGACCCCATAAAATTGATAACATATCAGGAAGATGAGAAACTGTTGAAAGATATAAATGAAACTTATCTTGCTCATATTGTTTAAAACCAAGGAACTGTTTGGATTAATGATGTTCTAGTGGTAAATGAATACCTAGACATTTTTCTTAATAATTTTCCTGGTTTTATTTCTAATCAATAGGTTGAGTTTACTACTGACTTAGTTCTTAATGCTAATTCAATTTCAAAACCCCTATACCGTATGTCACAAATGGAACTTCTTGAATTGAAAAATTAGTTGCAGTATTTTCTGGATAAAGGCTTCATTCGTTCTATCACTTCACCATGGGGTGCTCCTGTTTTGTTTGTTAAAAAAAGATGGTTCCATGAGACTTTTCATTGATTATATATATTTTAATGACATAACTATTAAAAAAAGTATCATTTTCCTCATATTAATGACTTTTTTTATCATATCTAGGGATCTCAGAAATTTTCCATGATTGACTTGAGATCCATATACCATCAGCTGAAGGTGAAGTGTCACGAACCAGCCCGGGTCAACCCTGAACCGGTCACCCGAGCCGATCTGTGGAAAGTCCCGAGGGGCATTCCCGATCCCCCCAGGATGGAAACTAGTGTCGAGCATCAATTTTTAATCGTTGGGAATGATTTATCCCAAACAAACTAGGATCTGTAAAAGAAAACAACTAAACAAAACATACAACACTAACAACAAAATAAAAAAAAACTACACAACAAACGTACCTCCATGTGACCTCGCGGGTCAACATCCAACGAAAAACCAACGTCACTCCAATACTGAGCGATCCAAACTAGAAAACCTGAAAAAAGGGAAACCTACAACTATAATGGTAAATGATAGGTGTGAGTACAAAAATACTCAGTAGGAAAGCCAAGAGTAACCAATGCCCTATTCCCTTAACTTCAAAAAGAAAACGAGTTGTTCTTGTTTGAAAATAAAGCTCCTTTAAAATAATGTTTTCAGCTTTTTCAAATACAAATAACAGGCTTTTACTTTTAAGGAAAACATTTCATTTCTCATACATTTTCAAGGAAGAATTCCAACTTACTTTGAAATTTCAAATTAAAAGGAAAACAATTTAATTCAAGGTATCGTTTTCACAAAAGAGGGAAACATGAATTAAACCCCTGAAAAGAAAATCACTCCAAAAATACCAAAAACATTAGCAAACACCATGGTCAAAACACCTAAGGTTCATCTAGCTCATGTGGGGCCCTAGAACCTCACGTCTTGGTGTAAGAGTAACCATAACAAATATCCATTCTCGTGCACGAGCCACTAGTAGGAGATCATCCATAACCTAGTGGTCCCCATCATCATCACATGTCTAGTTAGTGTTTTTGCGTCAATCCAGCGAAGTAAAACTGGTTTGGAGCCACTCCCGACTCAATAAAATGCTAGTCTAGTCCGCCCACCTAGATACAACGGGTTTTCTAGGTGCCCTTTTTCAAATGGTGGCGAGGTTTTATCAAAAGAAAAAAAATGAACATAACACTCTCTTTATCCAAAACTCCCTCAATCTCTCACCATTGTTCTCCCTCCTTAAGCACATTCCCCATTTTTTAACACCATGTAACACATCTCACGAATAACACACTAACACACACATCATATTTCTTAAATTAAAGGGGATGTCTCAAGTGGGGTTTTCCATTTTATCAAACCAATTTCAAAGTGCCAAACGGGATTCATCACTATACAAGGAATTTTAACATTTTCTCTTCTAAAAAAACGCTGTTTCTCGACACCTTTAAGTTTCAAAAATCAATTAGAAGCATAATTTTACAACCAAGGTAGTGCATGTTTAAATAATTCTTAAATACGCACATAAAATGAAGAAATATTTTTTAGAAAATCAAACCATCATCAAAACCCTTTTTTTTTGGAAAACACAAAAAAAACATGTCGTTAAAATTTTATAACAAACCGGTCGAAAGACCACACGCATTTGGAAATACTCATTTCACATTAAAAAAGTCTAAGAAACCAATTTTCAAGAATCAAAACAATTTATTCACAACACATATATACATATATATATACATATGTATACATTGCATATGGATTAAATATAAAGGTAGAAGTCACTTTAAAAAAAATTCCAAGTAGTAACAGAAATTCTAATTAAAGGTCAGGGCATAGGGAACCTACCTTAAACACAAAGATCATACGACAACAGCTTGAACTCACTTCACACTACTCGTACACACACTACACAACAACAAAAACTTAAAACACGTTAAATACACTTAAACACAATCACCAATAGCCTAAAACAACCACAGAAAGGCCCAACACACACTAGAAAACATTACCAGCAACTCTAATATCACAAAACCTCTAAATTAAAATTGAATTGAATCAAAATAATGAAAATATATTACCAATAAAGTGGAAAAACTCTCTGCCTTTGACAACCACATCCAGAGCAATCGTTAACGGGACCAACCAACCCACTTGCACGATTAGGCTACTGGAGAGGGGTCATGTGAGGCGGTGTCGTGGGTGGGGGTCGGAGGCCGCTGGCCAGCGGCGGGCTCTCCGAAAAATGGTGGTAGGTCACTAGAACAGGCCAGGTGGCGCCGGAACGGCGCCAGACAGCAGAGGCGGGTCGTGTGGGGGTGTAGGAGTGAGGCACCGGAGGCCGGGTCGCCGGAGGAGGCAACCGACGGGAAGGCAGTCGCTGGAGGAGGTGGCTGGTGGGTACCCGGGGTCACCGAGTGTCAGGAGGCTAGGACGAGGGGATGCCGAAGGTGGCAGGACGGCTTGGAGGGGTCGCCGGAGCGGGAGGGGAGCGGTGGAGGCCGGGGGTCGCACGGAGGCAGGGGTGCGAGAGCAGGGTTGGGAGGAGGCCTGTGCGAGAGCGGGGGACGCCGGAGGTCGCGCAGGTAGGCGAGGATTGGGGGAGGTTGGGGTGAGCGGATCCGGGCGCGACGATCAGGAGGGGAGCATCGGAGCGGCAGGGCGGCGCGGAGCGGTCGGGTGGGTGGGGAGGGGGAGAGCGTAAGAGGAGGGGGGGGGACGGGGAGGCGGCTGGGAGGGGATAGGGTTAGGGTTAGGGGGGTTATAATATATATATATATATATATATATATATATGATAATAATAATAATAATAATAATAAAATAAAAATAAAGGGAAATTTTCCGACACCAGGGCCGACCGCGCAGTGTCCGCCAACTGCGTGGTGACCACGCACACTAAACAACAAAAATTTTAATCCGGGGCTCAGCCCGGACCTCAGAACTAAGAAAAATAAAATAAAATAAAAATAAAACAAATTAAATAAAAGGCATGTGTGACAATTCTCCCCACCACAAGCACTTTTTTCCCCTAGAAAGTCACCCAAAAGAATGATAGAAGAAACTTGAAACAATGCCTGGTTGAAAGCAAAAGGAACCACAACACGAGAGGATGGGAGGACACGAGAGGGTTCTCCCCACCACAAGAACTCAACTAGTGTTGAAATTTAACACTCGACCATACCACCTCAGGAAGGGGGGGTGATGCGGGAACTCTCAAACTAACCTTTATAGCATGAGCAAAACAAATCATCTACTAAAACTTGGAATTCTGGACCTATACCAAAACCCCGAACACTATGGAAAAAGAAGACACTGAGAAGACTTAACCCATGAAATAAACCCAATCATTATCACAACTTCGTTTCTCCTAAGGAAACTTACATATCCAAACGAACACAGTCAAACTGAGATCAACTCACACAAGATCCAGACACACCTTTAAGAAAAATGCATGATCCAGAACACCATAATTAGACAAACGAGACAGTTTGAATTACAAACGAACACACTCATCCCAACTTCACGATGACATAATGAACCTACGACAACGCAAAAAATTTATCTGTGGAAGAACAAGAACGAAAGGACTTTTAATGCTTTATTATGAACACCGAACACAAAACCTGAACTGAGGCTTAACACCCCCGTGAACTCTGGACTGAGCACGAGCTTCACCCCAAGACCTGTGACTGGGGCTCTGATGGCTGAAGCATCTCCTACCTCACAGTCAGGCACTATCATTCTCCGATCACAGCTTCCTCTTCATGCGACGCTTCCTACAAAACTTCTCCAGATGATCCAGACACCTGCAATGATGACACGTCATTGAAGGGGTGTGACATGATGACTTTGTATACCTTAAATGTCCATACTGATGGTACACCATTAGACGGTATGACGAACTGAAATTCAGAGCCAGTGCAGAGGAATCTTTGGAAACCGATCCATCTGACACACTCTGCTCGTCAGATTGGAGACCTTCATGAGCAACTAGATACAGTGGATTGCCAACCATCTACACTCCGGAGACCAACTCAGTTAAAAACACCTCATGCACCAACTTCTCAAAAGCGATTCTTTGAAAAAGGGAAGACTCGCTCATTGATCTCTGGATGAAGACAGCTTTAAAGACATCCCACGTTATCCCAACTTACCGTGATGGCGGGGTGAACCACTCTTACTCATCCAGATCTAGACCTTTGAACCAACCCAAAATGACATGTACTCTAACAGCTTCAGGAGTTCCCAATACTCAGAAGATTCGCTCAACCTCTTCAATAAATTTCTATCTCTAACAGACCCTGATCACCGTGAAGGACAGTCAATGTCTGATAAGAACCAAAAACTGGGCATGACTCATCAAAAACTCTAGGGACCTTTCTGGGCAGCATTTCCGAGCAACGTATAAAACACCAAGCCGAAACCGATATCAATCGAAACAACATCAATAAAGCACCCTCATCCAACAACAACTATTTCAAATCCAAACAAAGAAAACACAACCACAAATAAAATCCCCTTTTTAGAATCTCATTTTCATTTTATTTTTTAAAACCACCTTCTTTCAAGACCACCTTCCAAATACCAATCCACCTTCAAACCAAAATCAATTTCCAAAACCATTTCCCCTTTAAAAAACCTATTCATAAAACAAGGTAAAACCTCTTATTTCAAATACACACCCAGGTAATCCCATGAACCGTTGCACATATATTCATCCACTTTCCATTCATACGTGCACAAACACACACTTCCCATGCATTCTCACACATGTGAAAACATTCATAAAAAGGTCTTGAGGTTTCACCCCAAACCATTTTTGACCAAAACCAAGAAAACAATGAATTTCCAAATCAAGAGCTTTCAGTTTTTAAAACCATTTAATAAATTTAAATTCCTTTAAAAGAAATCAGTCCCATTTTCAAAACGCCTTTTTTCCTTTTCCAAAAATGCACTTACACCAACCAAAACAAAAACATCACTTAAATTGCATCAAACATCGGAGTGAGGGACTAGTAGTCACGCTTAACCTGGTGACATGGTAGTGGGCCATGTCCCAAGTAGGCGTCGACAACTAGGAGGAATTCAAACCATGTACCTGGACTCCACATGGGTCACTACTCCTTGTGAAATCACGATGTAACATCCACTTTCCTCTGTTTTCATCCCTTAATTCAAAACAAACCAGGACGAGACAAAGACTCAATTCGCGGACTACCACTGGCGACTCAAGGTACAGAACGTGTGAGGGTTTATAATGTCCTTCCCGTACCTACCTCTCAAGTCTTGAAAGTATTAATCCCCACCTACCGGACATCCCAAATAACCAGAACCTCCCTCTTATACCATTTTGTCATGAACCAGCCAGGGTCAACCCCGAACCGGTCACCTGAGCCGGTCCGCGGAAAGTCCCGAGTGGCGTTCCCGATCCCCCTGGGATGGAAAATAGTGTCGGGCATAAATTTTTAATTGTTGGGAATGATTTAGCCCAAACAAACCAGGATCTGTAAAAGAAAACAACTAAATAAAACAGACAACACTAACAACATAAACAAAAAAACTACACAACAAACGTACCTCCATGTGACCTCACGGGTCACCATCCAATGAAAAACCAATTTCGCTCCAACACTGAGAAACTCAAACCAGAAAACTTGAAAAAATGGAAACCTACAACTGGAATGGTAAATGATAAGCATGAGTAAAAAAATACTCATTAGGAAAGCCAAGAGTAACCAACACCTTGTGCCCTTAACTTTAAAAATAAAACCAGTCGTGCTAGTTTGAAAATAAGGATCATATAAAATAATGTTTTCTTCTTTTAAAAATTCAAATAACAGTATTTTACTTTTAAGGAAAACATTTCATTTCCCATACATTTTCAAGGAAGAATTCTAACTTACTTTGACATTTCAAATTGAGAGGAAAAAAAATTTACTTGAAGGTATGGTTTTCACAAAAGAGAGAAACATGCATTAAACCCCTAAAAAGAAAATCAATCCAAAAATACCAAAAACATTAGCAAGAACCATGGTCAAAACCCCTAAGGATCATCTAGCTCCTGTGGGGCCTTATAACCTCACGTCTCGGTGTAAGAGTAACCATAAAAAATATCTCTTCTCGTGCACGAGCCACTAGTAGGAGATCATCCATAACCTAGTGGTCCCCATCATCATCACATGTTTAGTTAGTGTTGTTGCATCAATCCAGCGATGTGAAACTGGTCCAGAGCCACTCCTGTCTCACTAGCACACTAGTCTAGTCTGCCCACCTAGATACCCTGCGTTTTCCATGTGCCCTTTTTCAAATGGTGGTGAGGTTTTATCAAAAGAAGAAAAATGAACATAACACTTTCTTTATCCAAAACTCACTAAATCTCTCACCATCGTTCTCCCTCCTTAAGCACATTCCCTTTTTTTACACCATGTAACACATCTCACGAATAAAAAACTAACACACACATCGCATTTCTTAAATTAAGGGGGATGTCTCAAGTGGGGTTTTCCATTTTAGAAAACCAATTTCAAAGTGACAAACATGCCTCATCACTTTACAAAGAATTTTAACATTTTTTTCTTTTAAAAAAACACTATTTCTCAACACCTTTAAGTTTCAAAAATCAATTAGAAGCATACTTGTAAAACCAAGGTAGTGCATGTTTAAATAATTCTTAAATCCGCACTAAAAATGAAGAAATATTTTTAAGAAAATTAAACCATCCTCAAAACCCTTTTTTTGGAAAACACAAAAGAAAACAAACATGTCGTTAAAATTTTATAACAAACTAGTCGAAAGACCACACGCCTTTGGAAATACACATTTGACATTCAAAAATTCTAACAAACCAATTTTCAAGAATCACAAAAGTTTATTCACAACGCATATATACATATATATATACATATGTATACATTGAATATGGATTAAATATAAAGGCAGAAGACAATTTAAAAAAATACCAAGCAGTAATGGAAATTCTAATTAAAGGTCAGGGCATAGGGAAGCTACCTTAAACATGAAGCCCATACGACGGCAGCTCGAACTCACTTCGCACTACTCGTAGACACACTACAAACAAAATAAACTTAAAACACGTTAAATACACTTAAACACAATCACCAACAACCCAAAACAACCACAGAAAGGCCCAACACACACCAGAAAACATTACCATCAACTCAAATATCACAAAACCTCCAAATTAAAATTGAATTGAATCAAAATAATGAAAATATATTACTGAAAAAGTGAAAAAAACTCACCGCCTTTGACAACCACATCCAGATCAATCATCAACGGGACCAACCAACACACTTGCACGATTAGGCTACTGGAGAGGGGTCATGTGAGGTGGTGTCGTTGGTGGAGGCCAGAGGCCGCTGGCCGGAGGCGGGCTCACCGGAAAATGATGGGAGGTTTCCCAAACAGGGCAGGGGGAACCGAAACAGCGCCGGATAGCCGAGGCAGGTCGTGCGGGGGTGCGGGAGCAGGGCGCCGGAGGCCGGGTTGCCGGAGGAGGTGACCGACGTGTAGGCAGTCGCAGAAGGAGGCGGCCGACAGGCTTCTGGGGTCACCGGGGGTCGGGAGGCCAGGACGAGGGGACGCCGAAGGTGGCGGGATGACACGACTAGTTCACTGGAGCGGGAGGGGAGCGGTGGCGGCCGGGGGTCGCTCGGAGGCTAGGTGTGCAGAAGCAGGGCTGGGAGGAGGCCGATGCGGGAGTGAGGGATGTCGAATATCACACAGGAAGGCAGCGAGTGGCGGTGGCCGGGGAGATCAGAGCCGGGAACGGCGGTCGGGAGGGGAGCGCCGGAGCGGCGGGGCGGCGCGGAGTGGTCGGGAGGGGGGGGGAGAGCGCAGGAGGAGGGGGGGAATGGGGAGGCAGCTGGGAGGGGATAGGATTAGGGTTAGGGGTGTTATAATATATATATATATATGTGTGTGTGTGTGTGTGTGTGTGTGATCATAATAATAATAATAATAATAACAACAATAAAATAAAAAGAAAGGGAAATTGCGCGACATCAGGGTCGACCGCGCGGTGCCCGCCAATTGCTCGGGGACCACGCATACTAAACAACAAAAATTTTAATCCGGGGCTCTGCCTAGACCTCGAAACTAAGAAAAATAAAAAAAAAAGAAAACAAATTAAATAAAAAGGTGGGTGTGACAATTCTCCCCACCACAAGCACTTCCTGTCCCCAGAAAGTCACCCAAAAGAATGATAGACAAAACTTGAATCAATGCCCGGTTGAAAGCAAAAGGAACCACAACACGAGAGGACGAGAGAACACGGGAGGGTTCTCCCTACCACAAGAACTCAACTAGTGCGAAAATTTAACACTCGACCATACCACCTCGGGAAGGGGGGCGACGTGGGAACTCCCAAACTAACCTTTATAGCCTGAGTGAAACAAAGCTTCCACTAAAACCTAAAATTCTGGACCTATACCAAAACCCCGAACACTAGGGAAAAATAAGACTCTTAGAAGACTTAACCCACGAAGTAAACCCAAGCATTCTCACAATGTCATTTCTCCCAAAGACACTTACATCTCCAAATGAACATATTCAAACTGAGATCAACTCACGCAAGATCCAAACACACCTTTAAGAAAAAAACACGATCTAGAACACCATAATCAAACAAATGAGACTATTTGAATTACAAACGAACACACTCATCCCAACTTCACGACGACACAATGAACCTACGACAACGCCAAAACTTTAATAGTGGAAGAACGAGAACGAAAGGACTTTTAATGATTTGTTGTCAACACTGAACACAAAACCCGAACTGAGGCTTCACACCCCCGTGAACTCCTGACTGTGCGCGAGCTTCACCCCGAGACTTGTGACTGGGGCTCTGATGGATGAAGCATCTCCTGCCTCACAGTCAGGCATTGTCATTCTCCGATCACAGTGTCCTCTTCATGTGACGCTTCCTACAAAACTTCTCTCGATGATATAGACACCTGTAATGATGACATGTCATTGAAGGGGTGTGACATGACGACTTTGTATACCTTAAACGTCCATACTGACAGTACACCATTAGACGGTCCGACGAACTGAAAGTTAGAGACACTGTAGACGACTCTTTGGAAAGAGATCCATCTGACACACTCTGCTTGTCAGATGGGAGACCTTCATGAGCAACTGGATACGGTGGATTGC
The DNA here is from genome assembly GCA_963277665.1 of Viscum album. Lineage (NCBI taxonomy): Eukaryota > Viridiplantae > Streptophyta > Magnoliopsida > Santalales > Viscaceae > Viscum > Viscum album. The sequence continues at coordinate 1,938,792,510 of OY728123.1, read as the reverse complement.
CAACCATCTGCTCTCCGGAGACCAACTCAGCTAAAAACACCTCATGCACCAACTTCTCAAAAGTGATGCTCTGAAAAAGGGAATACTCTCTCATTGATCTCTGGACAAAGACAGCTTTAAAGACATCCCACGTCATCACAACTTACCGTGATGGTGGGGTGAACCACTCTTACTCATCTAGAGCTGGACCTTCGAACCAACCCAAAACGGTATGTAGCCTAACAGCTTCGGGAGTTCCCAATACTCAGAAGACGCACTCAACCTCTTCAAATCACTTTCTATCTCTAACAGACCCTAATCACCGTGAAGGACAGTCAATGTTCGATAAGGACTGAAAACTGGGCATGACTCATCAAAAACTATGGGGACCTTTCTGGGTGGCATTTCTGAGCAACATATAAAACACCAAGCCGAAACCGATATCAATCGAAACAACATCAATAAAGCACCCTCATCCAACAACAACCAGTTCAAATCCAAACAGAACAAACAAAACCCCAAATAAAACCCCCTTTTTTGAATCTCCTTTTCATTTTAGTTTTCAAAACCACCTTCTTTCAAGACCACCTTCCAAATACCAATCCACTTTCAAACCAAAATCAATTTCCAAAACCATTTCCCCTTAAAAAAACCAATTCAGAAAACAATGTCAAACCTCTTATTTCAAATACACACCCAGGTAATCCCATGAACCGTTTCACATGTCTTCATCTGCTTTCCATTCATACGCACACCAACACGCACTTCCCATGCATTCTCACACATGTGAAAACATTCATAAAGAGGTCCTGAGGTTACACCCCAAACCATTTTTGACCAAAACCAAGAAAACAATGGATTTCAAAATCAAGAGACTTCAGTTTTTAAAACCATTTCATACATTTAAAGTCCTTTAAAATAAATCAGTCCCATTTTCAAAACCCCTTTTTTCCATTTCCAAAAATACACTTACACCAACCAGAACAAAAAACAACACATAAATTGCATCAAACATCGGAGTGAGTGACTAGTAGTCACGCTTAACCTGGTGACATGGTAGTGGGCCATGTACCAAGTAGGAATCGACCACTAGGAGGAATTCAAACCGTGTACCTGGACTCCAAATGGGTCACTACTCCAAGTGAAACCAGAATGTAACATCGGCTTGCCTCCGTTGTCATCCCTCAATTCAAAAAAAACCAGGACAAGACAAAGACTAAATTCCTGGACTACCACTGGCGACTAAAGGTGAAGAACGGGCGAGGGTTCATGACATACTTCCCATACCTACCTCTCGAGTCCCGACAGTCCTAATACCCACCTACCGGACAACCCAAATAACAAGAACCTCCATCTGATACCATTTTTTCATGAACCAGCCCAGGTCAACCATGAACCGGTCACCTGAGCCGGTCCGCGGCAAGTCCCAAGGGGCATTCTAGATCCCCCCAGGATGGAAACTAGTGCCGGGCATCAAGTTTTAATTGTTGGGAACAATTTATCCCAAACAAACTAGGATCTGTAAAGGAAAACAAGTAAACAAAATAGGAAACACTAACAACATAAACAAAAAAAACTACACAACAAACGTACCTCCATGTGACCTCACGAGTCACCATCCAACGAAAAACCAACGTCGCTCCAACACTGAGCGACTCATACTAGAAAACGTGAACAAAGGAAAACCTACAACTGGAATGGTAAATGATAGGCGTGAGTACAAAAATACTCAATAGAAAATCCAAGAGTAACCAACACCCTATGAACTTAACTTTAAAAATAAAACCAGTCGTGCTAGTTTGAAAATAAGTCTCATTTAAAATAATTTTTTCTGCCTTTTCAAATTAAAATAACAGTCTTTTACTTTTAAGGAAAACATTTCATTTCCCATACATTTTCAAGGTAGAATTCCAACTTACTTTGACATTTCAAATTGAAAGGAAAACAATTTACTTCATGGTATGGTTTTCACAAAAGAGGGAAACATGCATTAAACCCCTGAAAAGAAAATCACTCCAAAAATACCAAAAACATTAGCAAGAACCATGGTAAAAACCCCTAAGGTTCATCTAGATCCTGTGGGGCCCTAGAACCTCATGTCTCAGTGTAAGAGTAACCATAAAAAATATCCATTCTCGTGCACGATCCACTAGTAGGAGATCATCCATAACCTAGTGGTCCCCATCATCATCACATGTTTAGTTATTGTTGTTGCGTCAATCCAGTGAAGTGAAACTGTTCTGGATCCACTCCCGTATCACTAGAACACTATTCTAGTCCACCCACCTAGATACCTTGGGTTTTCCATGTGCCCTTTTTCAAATGGTGGTAAGGTTTTATCAAAAGGAAAAAAATGAACATAACACTTTCTTTATCCAAAACTCACTCAATCTCTCACCATCGTTCTCCCTCCTTAAGCACATTCCACTTTTTTTTACACCACGTAACACATCTCATGAATAACACACCAACACACACATAATTTTTCTTAAATTAAAGGGGTTGTCTCAAGTGGGGTTTTCCATTTTAGCAAACCAATTTCGAAGTGCCAAACGGGCTTGATCACTTTACAAGGAATTTTAACATGTTTTTCTTTTAAAAAAACATTGTTGCTCAACACCTTTAAGTTTCAAAAATCAATTAGAATCATAATTTTAAAACCAAGGTAGTTCATGTTTAAATAATGCTTAAATCTGCACTTAAAATGAAGAAATCGTTTTAAGAAAATCAAACCATCCTCAAAACCCTTTTTTTGGAAAACAAAAAAAAACATGTCATTGCAATTTTATAACAAACCGGTCCAAAGACCACTCGCCTTTGTAAATACTCATTTCACATTCAGAAAGTCTAAGAAACCAATTTTCAAGAATCAAAACAATTTATTCACAACACATATATACATATGTATATACATATGTATACATTGCATATGGATTAAATATAAAGGCAGAAGATTCTTTAGAAAAAATACCAAGCTGTAATGGAAATTCTAATTATAGGTCAGGGCATAGGGAACCTACCTTAAACGCGAAGCTCATACGACGGTAGCTCGAACTCACTTCTCACTACTCGTACACACACTACACAACAACAAAAACTTAAAACATGTTAAATACACTTAAACACAATCACCAACAGCCCAAAACAACCATAACGAGGCCCAACGCGCACCAGAAAACATTACCAGCAACTCAAATATCACTAAACCTCCAAATTAAAATTGAATTGAATCAAAATAATGAAAATATATTACCGAAAAAGTGGAAAACTCACCGCCTTTGACAACCACATCCAGATAAATCATCAACGGGACCAACCAACCCACTTGCACGATTAGGCTACTAGAGAGGGGTCACATTAGGCGGTGTCGTCGGTGGGGAACGGAGGCCATTGGCCGGTGGCGGGCTCGCCGGAAAATGGTGGGAGGTCTCCGGAACCGGGAAGGGGGCACCGGAATGGCGCCAGACAGCGGAGGTGGGTCGTGCGGGGGTGCGAGAGCGGGGTGCCGGAGGCCAGGTCGCTGGAGGAGGTGACCGACAGGAAGGCGTTCACCGGAGGAGGGGGCCAGCGGGCATGCAGGGTCTTTGGGGGTTGGGAGTTTGGGACGAGGGTACGAGGGGACACTGGTGGCGGCGGGATGGCGCGGCGGGGTCGTCGGAGTGGGTGGGGAGCGGTGGAGGCCGGGGGTCGCACGGAGGCAGGGGGTGTAGGAGCAGGGCCGGGAGGAGGCCAGTGAGGGAACAAGGGATGCCGGAGGTCGCACGGGTAGGTGGGGAGCAGCGGAGGCCGGGGCGAGTAGAGCCAGGTGCGGCGATCGGGAGGGGAGCACCAGAGCAGCAGGGCAGCGCGGAGCGGTCGGGAGGGGAGGGGGAGAGCGCAGAAGGAGGGGGGGTGAAACGGAGAGGCGGCTGGGAGGGGATATGGTTTGGGTTAGGGGGGTTATAAAATATATATATATATATATATATATATGATAATAATAATAATAATAATAATAATAATAATAGTAATAACAATAATAATAATAATAACAATAATAAAATAAAAAGAAAGGGCAATTGCCCGACACCAGGGCCAACAGAGCGGTGTCCGCCAACTGCACGGTGACCACGCACACTAAACAAATTTTTTTTTAATCCGGGGCTCAGCCCAGATCTCGGAACTAATAAAAATAAAATAAAAAAAGAAAACAAATTAATTAAAAAGGCAGGTGTGACATTAAGGAGGATGGCATCTCGAAAATAGATTTTCATACTAGATATAGGAATTATGAATTTTTTATCTTATTTGGGTTAACTAATGAACCTCTTGTATTCATGGATCTTATGAATATAATATTTCATGATTTCTTGGATAAGTTTGTGGTTGTGTTTATTGATGACATTCTGGTATTTTCTAAGAGTAAAGAAGAGCATGAAAAACATATAAGGGTTGTTTTACGAACCTTAAATGAAAAGAAACTATAGTGAAAATTTAGAAAGTGTGAGTTTTGGTTACAAAAGATTTATTTCCTTGGGAAAATTGTAAATAAGGATGGAATAATAGTTGATCCTTCTAAAAGAAAGTGGTTGATGAATGGCCAAGACCTACAAATGTTACATAGATTCATAGTTTTATTAGATTATCAGGTTATTACTGAAAGTTTGTTAAAATAATTTCACAGTTATCTATCTTGCTAACTAAGTTAATGAGAAAAAGGTTAAATTTATTTGGTCAAAATAATGTGATGTTTTTTTAGGAACTAAAGAAGAGATAGGTGAATTCTTGAGTTTTTTCTTTACCTTCCTAAAATGGTGCGTTTTTCATCTATAGTGATGCTCCATTAAAGGGACAAGGTTGTGTTCTGTTTCAGAATGATCAGGTAATTGCTTATGCTTTAATAAAAATAAAACCTCATGAGTCAAATTATCCCACACATGATTTGGAATTGGTAAATGTGGGTTTTCCTTGAATATTTGGAGGCATCATTTATATGGATCCAAATGTCAAATATATAGTGACCATAAAATTTTGATGTATATATTCACTCAGAATGAATTAAACATGAGGAAAAAGAGATGGATTGAATTGAGAAAGGATTATGATTTCATGATCAATTACCATATTGGAGAAGCAAACAATTTGGAGTATTCCATGAGTCAAAAACATCATGCACCATTAACCATGTTATGTTTGGAACATGATCCCTTGATTAATGATTTGATGATTTTTGTCTTAGAAGTTGTTGGTGTAGGAAATACCTATGTTTTGTATCAGGTTTCAATGCAGTCATCATTATCATACAGAATTAAGAAAGTTCAGAAGGAAGACCATGAGCTACAGAAAAAGCTATAATTGATTAAAATGGTGAAGTTTCCAGAATTTAACCTTGATAAAGATTGCGTTTTAAGATTTGGTAAAAGGTTGTGTGTGACTTGTGATTCCCAGTTAGAGAAATATTTATTGTGTGAATATCATAGTTCTCCATTTTTAGTTCATTTTGGAAGTACTGAGATGTACAAAGACCTTTAGAAGTATTACTAGTGGGGTGGAGTGAAAAGGGATATTGCAGAATTTACTATGAAATGTTTGACATTTCAATAGGTTAAAGTAGAGCGATACTTGTCGAAGGAGATGCTTCATCCTTTTCTAGTACCAAAGTGGAAATGGGAGAATATATCCATGCACTTCGTGGTGGGACTACCTAAGACTTCTTAAGGTAACAATGTGATTTATGTTATTATTGATCGGTTGACAAAATCTGCACATTTACTTTCTATTTGAGATACAATATCATTGGATCAGCTTTCGTGACTATACAATAAAGAGATTTTTAGGTTACAAGGAGTTCCTCTTTCCATTGTATCTGATCAGGATCCCAAGTTCACTTCTAATTTTTGTAATGGCCTTCATAAGTTGTTGGGACTAGAATTCGATTTTAGTACAACTTTCCATCCTTAATTATATGGGTAATCAGAACGAATGATTCAGAGTTTGGAGGATATGATTCAAGCTTATTCAATGGACTACTAGGGAATTTGGGATATGCATCTTTCTTTAGTTTAGTTTTCTTATAATAATAGTTTTCATTACAGTGTACAGATGGCGCCTTTTGAGGCATTGTTTGGGAATCATCGTCGAACTCTAGCTTTTTGGGATGAAGTCAGGGAAAGGAAGTCGATCAGACCAAAATTAGTAGAGGAAGTGGCTGATAAATTGAATATGATCTGACAGCACATAAGGATATCTTAAAGAAATCAGAAAATTTATGTAGATAAGAGGAGGAAAGACTTCTATTTCGAGGTTGGTGACCATGTCTTACTTAAAATCTCTCATTGGAAAAGTGTGATGCATTTTGGTAAGAAAGGAAAGCTAAGTCTGTGGTTCGTTGGTCCTTTTGAAATCCTGGAGAATGTCGGACCAGTTGTATACTGATTAGAATTGCCTCTATGTTTGTCTCAGGAACACAATGTTTTCCATGTTTCGATGTTGAGAAAGTATGTTCCAGATTCAACTCATGTCTTGAGCCCAGAAGTAGTTTAGCTGGAAGAGAACCTTTCTTATGAATAGAAACCATTTCAGATTCTTGATTGAAGGGAACATGTATTGTAGAATAAGGTAATCCATCAGGTAAAGGTTTTGTGGAGAAACCACATGGTTGAAGAAGAAACTTGGCAGTCTGAAAATGCTATGAGGGAATGATAACCTCATTGTTTAATAAGTAAATAAAATTTCGAGGACACAATTTACAGAGGGTGGGGATAATTTAACACCACATGGTTTTCTAAAAATAAATTAAAATTCATGAAACTTTGTTTTATGTAGATATTTATAACTAGACTTTTAACATAATTTTGTCACTTCTATGTTTTTAATTTCAAGAAACGGTCATCTATAATTGTGATCAGTAAGCTTTTTTTAGTGTGAAAGAACCAACTTATTTTGTTGGTGAATAGTATCAAACCCTTGTGAATATTAATATTAATAGTAATATGACCATTATGAATAGAAAATCATATTATTATTTTATTTTCTTAAGTATATAAGATAATGAGATGTTGATAAATTTTTTAAGGTGTTAAAAAAGAGTTATAGATTTAAAAATGTTATTTTTGAATAAATTATGATTTTATTTAAAAATTAAATTACTAATATTTAGAAAAATATTTTTAAAAAATGGAGTTCGTTTTTGAATTCTACATGTTGACAAATGGTTAGGGTGAATTTTTCATATTTTTATAAAATAGTTGAATTTTTGTGAATAGTAAAAATATAGTTTGAGATTTGGTGTGTTTTAGGACATCATTCATGATGTAATAATTCTGGTAGACTTGTGTACAATAAAAAAAATTATTAGGTTTCCCAAGTGGCCAATACCATGGGAAAATACCATGGTCAAGCCCATGGTTTTGCAAATACCACTAATGAGGTGTCCCTTGGAAATTAATAAAATATTCCCTTACTTTTGCTATAAATACCAACCAATTCCTTAATTTCATTCATTAAAAATTCATTATCAACTAATATCTGGTATTCTTACCTCCATAGTATTCCTCCTTAGGTTTCCTCAAGTCCCTAAGGTCCAAACCTTCAAGTTTTAGGAGTTACTCTACAAGGTAAGGGAATCCAACACCCTTCTCTTTTTCAAACTTTCATTTTATGTTATTATTTTTAATTTCCATTGTCTTATATTGGTATATGTCATTACATATTTACCCTTACTTCCCATATTTTTTAAGAATTATGATATTCCCCTTTTCTATCATCAAAATATTTTATGAAATTTTAAGTGACTCTGTTAGGCTGCCAAATTTTCGTAAGGGATTTCTCAACTTTTCTTTTATTTCGAGGTTCCTTTGTTTCCTTTTTTTCCTCACCTCCCATTATCCAAGAGGAATTTATGATCCAGTATCTTAAATATTATTTATTTCATCATGTTTATGTAATACTAACCATTATATTCATTCTCCTCTTCCACTTATTCAAGAAATTAAAACACCGTTCGTGACGTGTCGATTTACCGACATCGTGGATGATGTGATATCAATTTCTTCTAATTCCTTCAAGACTGGTCATGAAACATTTTTTACGATTAAAATATATTATAATTTATGTATTATAACTTATATAATGTTATTGAATAATTTTTACACATGATATTAATTTATAAAACAAAATGAGTTCGTTAAGATCGAAGAATCACCAAAATGACTTAAACAAATATCAATAATGCTTTAACTTATGAATCATCCTCATGTCAGAATTCAAAATGATAAAAGGTATAAATTATGGTTTTGGAAATATGTAAATATCATTCCATTCTAATTTTGTAGTTTCAATTCCAATCGACAAGAATATCCATCATGAACCGATCTTAGAAACCATGTAAAGAACGCACCCAAAACAAAAGAAGGAACAAAATACTAACAATTAAAGGGAGAAATGATGTAATGAAATGATCATATAACATATTATAAACATGAATATGTATTCTAAATATATTAATAGCACTTTTTTAACCATTATATAGTAGTTCTAAAACAATTTTGAAGTATGGAAAACCCGAGGTAAGGGAATTCTTAACTCGATTTCCATTCTCTGGGTTAACCTTCTACTTCATTATTTATATGGTATTAAAATTGTTTGTGTATTTAATTTTGTTTATATTTTTTTTTAATTATTTGAATTTATAGTGTATATACATATTACATCCACTATATTAAGTATCACTTCAATTGTATGATATTTATAAGGGACTTTTATTTTAAAAAACCTCTTTTAATATTTTGTTTTATGAAATTCAAAAGAAATGATTTTATGAAATTATTCATGTTGTATGAGTGCGTTATGGTTATTGGGAATTATTTATGATTAATTTTGTGACCTATATCTCCCTCCAATTTATTGGGTATGTGTAAGTTGGAGGTCGGCCGTATGGTTACTCCAAGTGTAACTGCAATGGTTTCACAAATTGTAAGGTAGTCGTGAGCGTTACAAATTATAAGGAAGTTGAGAGGGTTACAAGATTAGGTATGTTATGAACCAAGATACCTTTATGGTTCTATATAAATTCTTATGTTTTGTGGGGTTATTTTATAAATATCATGTTTCACAAATTAAGTATATATGGGTGACAAGTATGTCTTTTGAAAATGATTTCATATGTTACAAGTATTCATGGACTAATGTGTTCTTTCCTTATTTTTATATCCCTTACTGAGATTTTTGTGCTCATCCCAAGTTTTTAAATGATTTTCACAGGTTATAAGGATGTGTAAAACAAAGAATAAATCCAAGTAAAATGTTTGAATAATTGTCAATTAAATCATTTTTTATTTGAAAAGTTTTATATTTTTGATGAAATGAGTACTATTTTTATGGTATCCACTCTGTATTAATGTGTAATGTCATGAATGTGTTATGTCCCTTTTCTCTAAAGCTCTAAACTTGAAAATATATTCAATGTAAAAGGACATGATTTATTAACTAAATTCAAGATTATGTAATGTAATAAGGTTGGGTCCTTATAGATTCCTAGCGTCTTCATATACTCATTTGAGACTATATGTCAGAGAAAATACAGGTACATGACCACATCCTCAATGTAGGATGGAAGCAAAGGAAGTATATCAACATAAAGAGACTCTATAAGTCTGATCCTGAGATCCAATACTTGAGGGTGCAGGAGAACGAGTATTCTACTTTCCTCTATGCACAATCAGGACTCATGTCATGACTGAAGTCCCAGCTGGCAGAGGTCGGGGAACAGATGAGGTGAGCTTCTCAAAAGATGGCTATTATCTGAGCCGACAAAGATCAGGCCCAGATCAAGGCTGATGAACTATGCCCCATTCCATTGAGGAGTAACGGGAGCTTAACAGGTGATAGTGGATCCTAGACACTACAAGCCAAAGAGTGGTGGAGCTAGGACACTCCATTGAAGAGGTTAATCCGTCTATTGGAGGGGGAAATCCCTGGGCATTGTAATATATCTGAACTCATAAACATAATTTCATGCTTTTTCTATTTATGGTTATTACGTTTATGAGTTTTGTTATCTATTTTGATTGATTCATTTCCATCATATCCATGAAATATCCTACGGTCAATCCCTAAGCTCACATAGGTCATGCCTGATATGGGAAACAAGGGATGACCACATTGTTATTCCATTTTAATATGAGAGTTCTAACCAATATCTAGGAATCCAAGGTCTGAATGACCACTCTGGGTTTTCAAGAAGAAAGGGGGAGGTCTGAATAGAGAATGGAGTTCTCAGAATAGTCATATTGCCGCTTTTCCAACGTGTTGTAGTGCACGAGTGGAGTAATGCAAGGGGTGTTGGAATAAATCCAAACATAGGGGAGTGGATAGTGTGAATCATGATACCCAAAATTCGGAGCACTATAGGGATGGAATGGAAATGAAGGATAACCGTTGACCATGTTTGAAACACAGTGTCCCTATTAAGTTAGCTTCAAATGGGGACAACAAACAAGGGTTGACCACTGACTACGTTCGAAACAGGGGACTGACTCGAAATGTCATCTATAGTCTTATAGAATGTTGGCCCAACAAAGTAGGTGAGACATATGCCAAGAAGCCACACTATTAGGGGGTTCCATTAGACGTGAAAGAGGATGAGGATCCAAATAAAGGGCATGCAAAGCATTGAGGGTGAAGTGATGGGTTATTTGAATAGAATCCAACACTCTTGAAATTATGCCAACGTGATGAAAACACATTAGGTGAGTGCATTGGTATGATCTGGGATCATACTCATTTTCTGAAAGGATCTCTCTGGCGAGAACCAAGATTGGCCCGTAGTTTTACGTCATCCCAATGAGGACGATAGACATGTAGTTTAATGTCATATGGTGAGGATGAAGGTAGTGAATGGTCCTGAAAGGGATATGAGGCCAAGATGGCCATATTAGAGGGTTTACAAGCATTTTGCTGGATTTGGAAACTAGAAATCTAGATGTCACAATGTATCCTGCTAGGGTAAGAATCAATCCTTGTATAGTCCTTGAGATTTCATTAAGTTTAACGTCATACAACAAGGATGTGGTTACCTAGAAAGGGAATGTATGGTGTGGTACATGTCCCAATGTGAATGAGGACTGTAAGAGTCCACACCACACCATGTGTTCCCAGTGGGATTCTTTAGCCAATAGACCAGAGGTGGCCTAACTTGGGTCTGAATTCAAGGGAAAGTGCTCGAGCGTTTCTACATATCCTATGAGGATGGGAATAAATCCATAGGTAGTTATGGAGGACCCATGTAGTTTAACTTCATATGATAGGATGAAGAGTGAAAGGGGGGATCCCAAAGGGGGGAGTACATGGTGAAGGTGTTATAGACCCCACGTGAATGAGTAACAAAGCAGTCCATACCACACCACGTAATCCTCGGGGAAATATTAGGTCAAGAGACTGAATATGGAGAAATTTGGGTCGGGCTCAAGACAAAGTGTTCAGGCATTCCTACATACCCCATTAGGATGGGAATCAACCCACTGGTAGTTATGAGAGTGCAGTTTAACGTCATGTAGAATGAAAGGCATGTGTGGTTCGGCTGCACCAGCACAAAGCCTACCAAAACCACTAAACCCAAATGAGTCGTGCTCGATGTGAGAAACAAGGAGTAGTGATGGGATTTTCTTGGTACAGGGAGGCACGCATTTTGGGAAATGGAATGCTAGGTGAATTTTATCCCAATAATACTAACCTGCTTACTTAATGCACATAGATGCGTGAATGGGTAAAACTGAGCGTGTTGGAATTCAACATAAACATAAGGTAGTGTAAAGATGTGAATCATGGCACCCGATATCTGGATCACAATGATGGTGGCGTGATGATAGAGGATAACTGTTGACCATGTTCGAAACACATCATTTGTTTCTTGTTAGCCTGGTTTGGGGACAGAAAAATGAGGGTCGACCACTGACCATGTTTGAAATAGAGGACCTCTCACAAAATTTCATCCAAGGTCTTTCAGGGCGTTGGCCCAAGATGGTAGGTGAGCTAATGTGGCACGAGACTAGGCCATAAAGTGGGTCCCTTCATACATAGAAGAGGATGTAGATCTAAATAAAGGGATCATGAATCATAGATATGAAACAAAATAATGTCCATGTGGAATCCAACACTTTGGGCTCTACACCACGACACATTTGAGTATGACAATGAGACATGTCATATAGAGGGATTCGAATCCCTTTATAAAGACAAGGGCCATAGGGATGAAAATTCCTAGTTTAAGGTCATAGAGTGGACCATTTATAGGGGACTTTGTAACACCCCAAGCTTCTACGGTACGCTTCTCTTTGAATAATGCGACAGCGTGTGTTGTACGCAACACCGAGTTCTAACAACCAATCAAACTAGCCGTTATGAATAGTAATACCTACTTTTTAAAATTATATATATTTTATATTTCAAAATGGACTTCATTTTTGGTTTCGGAATATCTAATTTAGCCTAAGGTGAAATTTTGGTACTTTTCGGATAACTTTCATATTTTGATGAATAGTGAAAATTACTAAATTTTAATTAAAAACAACTTTTTTAATCAAAATAATTAATAATGATAAATTATGAATTTTAGTAGTTTTAAAGTATATTTAGAATATATTTTTACCATTTAATATAATTTTGGTCATTGGACATAATTTTACAATTAAACCGAACATAAACAAGTGTCAATCTTTTGATAGTTATTATCTCTTAAAAACACGCTTTTTGTTTTGACAGTGGGAATTAATTTTAAATTAATTTCTGCCACTTCTGTGTTTTGAATTTAGAAAAATGGATTCCATATTTGGAATCAGGATTTCCAAATTTTGTAAATAGGTAACTTTTATTTTTAGACATTTTGAATAATTACTGTGGTAAATATTTTATTTACCATGGTTAAGGGTAAATCTGGTAAATAAGGGTTAAAAAATAATATTATAATAATACTAAATTACCCTAAAACGTGTCCTAGACTTATTGGCAGATACATGTTCGACCATAGGCATCTTTGGGTCGATTTGGGGACCCCATGGTACCACTTGTAGGTGATAGGGACACTTTATTAAGTTAAAATGAATACAAAAATGACACAAGCATATATCTTTTAGCAAAACAATTATTACATAAGGTTATATATGTTGGATTTTAGATTATAAATATTCATTAGAAATATAAAAAGATTTCCTACATAATGATATTTTATTTATAATTTTTAGACATTAAATAATATATTTTATTTATGACACAATGATGATGCAGTAATTACTATAATAGTGAAAAATTAAAATAATTGATATTATAAATACCAAAATAAATATAATATGAAACTTTTAATGAATTAAACTAATTTTATAGGATAATATGATATATTAGGATTGATTTAATTGACTTTGTTTGAAGTAATAAATCTGTTATGAGTTTCACAAAAATCAACTATTGAATAGTGTCAAAATTGACATAAAAGAGTTCTTAAAACAAATATTATATTATTAATTGATATTAAATTCTTAAAAATCTAAGGTTCGGCCAAGAGACTTATATAATGATTGGTTCATCATTAATGGACCACTTGGGGGTCTCTTGGATGTATATAGTATGTTTATTAACCATATTATATAAAAATACAAAGAGACATTGTAAAAGTGAAACTAATTAACTTAGAGTTAATACTTAAAGATAAGGTTAATATAAGTACCCAAACCTGTCTAAATTATATTGGTTGAGTGGTTTTAGACCTATCCCCACCTTAACCTTTTAATAATAAACTTTGGAGCCATTAGAAACCGAATATGAATTTATTATAAATTAATATTTCTAGCTTTTCAAAGGTGCCCCTCACCCCTCTTATAAAAGGGCACTCCTCCTTCTCATTTATTCACACCTTAAAAGACTTTTGGTTCGGCCAAACTCTGCCCAAATACTCTCCAAACATCCCTCACTACAACCTAGAGGCCTTAGTTTGATCAGAAAGCCAACCTAAGGAGCCCTTTTGATCAAATCAAAAGGAAGAACCCGAAGAAGAGGTAATGTTTTCACCACCCCTTTTCAAGTTCCTTTCTTCTTCCACTTCTTCTTTCTTTGTTCTTACCATTCTAAAATAATAACTCAAGTATCTTACATATACTGTGATGTTATTATAAATATGTTACAACCATATTCAGTATTCTATCCACCCTTTGAATAACATGTCACCATACGTGCGTACGTACGGCTTACCGTCTCCACGTCGTGGTGTAATTGTTATTCAATATATTATTATTTGGATGGGTATAATAATGATGTGTAAATCATGTAAATAATAAATATAAAATGTTAATGATTCTTTATATATGATATACCATCCATTTATATATTATTTAAATATCAAAAGAATGATATTGTCGCTCATGCGTACGTACGGACTATCGTCTCCACGAACGCGATGAGATTCATTCTCCATCGTATCCATTCAAGTATAATTATCATTTGATGATTTAAAAATGATGTTTAAGGACTTGATATCATTCTGGATATGAATAATATACAACAAACATGGCTTATGTAACAAAACATATAAAAGAAAATGAGTAAGTTAACACCCGAAATGACGATAATTCTAAGATATTATTAACAAATCAATGTTAAAAGATCATATATGATATAATATTAATATATATGATTCTTGTATAATTTAATAACAATTATTTCACCATTATACAGGAGGTTAACCTAACCCAACCAAGGAAAAATACAAGGTAATGGTTATTTCACAATCTCTTCATTATCCGACATTGTTTATACGTAATAATCTACTGGGATTTCTTTATCATCCACATCCATGTTTCTTTGAAATGTATTTCAAAACATATTTATTATTTACAAGAATATGGGTTAAAGTCATTTATACCCTTGTTTGACTTTTTATAAGAGGTTTATAAAGGAATCTTTCCGTCGTTTTCAAAACAAGGTCCTTTTTAACCTTTTCGACAGTATTAAGGTAAGAATGTTTTTTTTAACTTATACGGCGGGTGCGGCTATTTTCCACCGTTATAAAATATTCAAAGCTTCCCTTACAAGCTTATAAGAATATTTTCAAAGAAAATGTTTTATTGTATATGGATCTTAAATGATTTCAAAATAAAAGGAGATATTTCTTTAAAAAGAATTTTGATTTCATCTATGTCAACATCCTTTGATGGATTTTAAGATTATTTGAAGTTGATTTATTATGATACAAAACTTCTATATTGTATTGAAGGTTTTGTGATATGTTTGACTGTGGATGTGCTATTTTTATACCATTCATAGTTTATGGTGAAAGTATTGACATTTCGTATGCTAGTTTTAATACGAATGTTTATGTTATGTTTAAACCTTTTCATATGGGAATGAATTGGACTTAATATGTGAAGGATGGAGCCCGTTATAGCTCCTCGATGCATCGGTAGGTCTCATGAGACAAACTAGTGTCTTGGCACAAGGCCTTGACAAAATCTTATTTGTAGTCTTGGCACGAGGCCTTGGATATGTGGTTATGATAGTCTGGCATTATGCATTCCATCATTATGAAAGTGGTTATTGATTTTGCATGTGATTATTCGATTAGTAGAATAAACATGTGAATAAGTAAATGGAATTATCTCATTTTATTTATGCCATACTATGTTAAAAGTTCAAGTTTAAAAGGCTTTTGTTTTAGTTATACATTGCCTTAAATGTTTATTCTCATTTATGAAAGTTTCCGCTATATTGTTATCCTTACTGGGAATTTGAGCTCACCCCTTTTCTATGTTTTATTTTTCCCAGGATGTGAAGAAGTAAGTTATGAATGACCTGCAGGGATATTATGAGGGGATAATAGTGTGGACTGTGGAGACATTATGTTGTTGTAGTAGTTTTTCAATTTATGATGTAATGTAAAACTTATGAATATATCTAGTGTTTCCAAGGCTACTAAACCAATCGGTCTTTTAAGATTTTATCTTTCTTGTGATCATACCAATGTTATGTAATAATGCACCGACTCTGGGTAACTGGGGTCGGGGCGTTACAGTTGGTATTGGAGGAAGTTTAGTACAAACCTTGGAAGCTAGATTTAGATAAACTCTGATTAGAGCACGTAGACCTAAGATGAACTTTGAGGATTAGTATAGAAGAACTTCCTAGAATTTTGGTATTGTAGAGATTTTGTGAGTTTTCTGAGCAATACATCCCTGTCTGGATACGAGCAGGTAGAGGCGGCTCTGGCATAGATGTACCTAGGGGTAAAACCCGAAAACACCGCTTTGAGCTAGACTCGAATGGGAACTGGTGCACGACAACGGGCCTTGCTGCACTCTTGGTTACGACACTCCCGGGGGATATGCTTAGGATAACTCTCATTTTTCTTTACAAATCATTTTGAAGGGATTATGAGTATATACTTCCTCAAAGAAAACATTCTTATGATTATGGATTATATTCATAAATAGTTCAATTTATGTTAAGTGTTTTATAAGTATGGGATTATGTATTTTGATTCATAAACTGATCTAGTTTATGCCATTGTTTAGAAATGGCGCCTAGTGGAAGAAATGGAAACCGTATCAATGCACGCACTCCATGTAGGGATTTCCCTCCTGCTCAAGATAATTATAGTGGAGCTGGTGATGCAACTGGAGGTGATCAGCTAATCACCATACTAGGAAAACTTACTCAGGTTATGAATAATAACCTTACCCATATGGAGCACCCTGATCCGCAGCATGGAGGATCAATGTTAGATCGATTCATGAGGAAACAACCACAAACGTTCAATGGGAGTACAAATCCCTTAGTAGCTGAGCAATGGATATTTTCCCTAGAGAAAATATTTCAGGCTTTGGGGAGCAGTGAAAGGGAAAAAGTTATCATGGCAGTTTACCGCCTCACTGGAGATGCTGATCAATGGTGGTCATTGATTCAAAATACGAAGGAAGATGATGAAGTATCAAATATGGAATGGAGGGAGTTCAAAAATCTGTTTTTAGAAAAATACTTTCCTCGCGACCATCGAGCAGATATGGAAAGGCAATTTCTAAGTCTGAGACAGAAGGAGGATGAGAATGTCACAAAGTATGAGGCTAACTTTACAAGGTTAGCAAGGTACACTGGTGATTATATACGTAACCAAAGAAGTAAGATTGATCGTTTCTTTGATGGGTTAAAACCATTTCTCCGTCGAGCATTAGTCTCACAATCCTTTTCATCGTACGAAGACATTGTCTCATGTGCTATCAAGACCGAAAAGGAATTCTCTAAGTCTTATGACTTTAAAGCAAAGAAAGAGAAGAAGAGGCCTGCTGATCAATCTGGGAATGGAAATAAGGGGAAGAAAGGAAAGGTTGAATATCCATCCTATGGTAAATGTGGGAAGAAACACCCCGGTGCTTGCTTGAAGGGAATGGGAGTCTGTTACAAGTGTGGTGAAAAAGGCCACCAAGCTCGTGATTGCAAAGGGAAGAAGGAAGCCACCAACGTTCAGTGCTACAATTGCAGGGAGATGGGACATTATGCAAATGAATGTCCTAAGCGTCAGGAGAACTTACCTCAGAAAAGTCCAAGGGATCAAGGCCAAGCTTATGCTATCACTACTGCTGAGGTAGAAGCTCCGAAAGACGTGGTGGCAGGTAATTTAATGGTTTCCTCAAGTTTAGCAAATGCATTATTTGATTCTGGATCATCGCATTGTTTCATATCTTCCTAGTTTGCTAAGAAAATTAGATATTTCCAATTTGATTTAACAAGGGAGTTGTCAGTTAAAACTCCTAAGGGAAGTATCATTGCAACAAAGTTTTGTGAATCAGTCCCCATTAGAGCACATAAATGTTCGTTATCTACTGATCTCATCGTCATACCTATGATTGAGTTTGACATAATCCTCGGTATGGACTGGCTTTCGGACTATGATGCAAAGATTTATTGTAAGAAGAAAGAGGTTACGATTCTTGATGATAATGATAAGGAACACCTTATCTTTAGAGAAGAATCGTCACCACCTAATTCTTATTTAGATCCACCCTCAATAGCTCAACTAAATTCAATTATTGGGGAGGAAGAGAATGAAATAACTGCGGGTGAGGAAAGGAATGTTCAAATAGAGGATGTACCTGTTGTGAAAGAATTTGTAGATGTATTTCCGGAAGATTTACCTGGACATCCTCCAGAACGAGAAGTTGAGTTTTCCATTGATTTAATTCCTGGATCAAGGCCTATATCGAAGACCCCTTATGGAATGGCCACTGTAGAATTAGTTGAACTAAAGAAACAACTAGAGGAATTGAGTAATAAGGGATTTATTCGCCCTAGTGTTTCTCCATGGGGAGCCCCTGTTCTTTTTGTTAAAAAGAAAGATGGATCTATGAGGTTATGTATCTACTACAGGGAGATCAATGCTATAACAATGAACAACAAGTATCCCCTACCTCGTATTGATGATTTATTTGACCAACTACATGGAGCTCAATACTTTTAAAAGATTGGCCTTCGATCTGGATACCATCAGTTGTGTGTAAAGAAGGAAGACATTCCGAAGATAGCATTTCGAACCAGGTACGGGCATTACGAGTTTACTGTAATGCCGTTTGGATTGACTAATGCACCCTCTGTATTCATGGATCTGATGAATAGAGTTTTCAAGGAGTATCTCGATGAATTTGTGGTGGTATTTATTGATGATATCTTGGTATACTCGAAAACCTACGAAGATCATGAAAATCACTTGCGCATTATCTTGAAGACTCTGAGGAGGCATGAATTATATGGGAAGTTTAGCAAGTTTGAATTCTGGATTCAGGAGATTTCTTTTCTTGTCCATATTGTCTCTAAAGATGAAATCTCTGTTGATCCTTCTAAGACCAAGGCAATCCAAGAATGGCCAGCACCTACGAGTATAACTGAGGTACGTAGTTTTATTGGTTTGGCAGGTTATTATCGACGTTTCGTCCAGAATTTTTCCCGATTGGCTAACCCATTAACGAAGCTCACACGTAAAGGGGTTAAATTTGTTTGGACAAAAGAGTGTGAAGAATGTTTTGAAGAACTGAAGAAAAGATTAGTCAATGCTCCTATATTGACTCTACCATCGGGGAATGATGGGTTCGTTATTTATAGTGATGCATCAAAGAAAGGACTTGGTTGTGTCCTTATGAAGAATGATAGAGTTATTGCCTATGCATCACGACAGTTGAAAATTCATGAACAAAACTATCCTACTCATGATCTCTAGTTAGCAGCTGTGATATTTTCTTTGAAGATATGGAGGCACTACCTCTATGGTGAAAAATGTGAGATTTATACTGATCACAAGAGTTTGAAGTATATTTTCTCACAAAAAGAACTCAACATGAGGCAAAGGAGATGGCTTGAATTACTCAAGGATTATGATTGCACGATACACTACCACCCGGGGAAAGCAAACAAGGTGGAAGATGCTTTGAGTAGAAAAGACCATGGAGTTTTGAACAATATGAGAATTGAAAGGGATCCAATTTTCATGGATCTAGTGAAGATGGAAATGGGAATAACCAGGGAAGGCGAAACATCATTTCTTTTTCAAATGGTTTCCAAACCATCTTTACTAGAAAGTATTAAGAGTTCTCAGACTGATGATGAAGAATTCCAAAAGAAGATTAAAGCTGTGAATGATGGGATATTGAGAGACTTTGTGTATGAAGATGTAATTTTGAAATTCGGGAAGAGACTTTGTGTTCCCGATTTACCTAATCTAAAAAGGGAATTGCTGGATGATTCTCATAGTTCCAATTTCTCTATACACCCTGGGAGCACAAAAATTTAGAGAGATTTGAAGGAACATTTTTGGTGGGACAACATGAAGAGGGAGATTGCTGATTTTGTGTCAAGATGTATGGTTTTTCAACAAGTGAAAGCTGGAAGGCAACAGCCTGGAGGAGTCATGCAACCTCTTCCCATACCGGAGTGGAAATGGGACAATATTACTATGGACTTTGTCATGGGGCTACCAAAGACTCCTAGTAGGAACGATGCAATATGGGTTATTGTTGATCGTCTTACCAAGTCAGCACATTTTCTTGCTATAAGAGAAGATCTACCCCTGGAACGTCTAGCAAGACTATATATTAATGAAGTTGTGAGACTTCATGGAGTACCCCTATCGATTGTTTCTGATCGTGATCCCCGTTTTACTTCAAGATTCTGGAAAAGTCTTCAGAAATCCCTGGATACTGAACTTCATTTGAGCACTGCATACCACCCTCAGACAGACGGACAATCAGAATGGACTATTCAAACCATAGAAGACATGTTGAGATCTTGCTCACTTGACTTTCAGAGTATGTGGGATCAATATTTACCACTGGTAGAATTTTCCTATAACAATAGCTTCCATTCGAGTATTCATATGGCACCATATGAAGCGTTATATGGAAAGAGATGTCGTACACCAACCTGTTGGGATGATGTCGGTGAAAGAAAACTTGTAGGTCTAGAACTGGTGGAGGAAACGATGGAAAAGGTGAAGGTAATCCAAAATCACATCAGAGCAGCTCAAAGTAGGCAGAAGAGCTTTGCCGATAATCGAAGGAAGGATTTCGAATTTCAAGTCGGTGATCATGTTTTCCTGAAGGTATCTCCGTGGAAGGGAGTCATACGTTTTGGTAAGAAAGGTAAATTGAGTCCCAGGTACATCGGACCTTTCGAAATTCTAGAACGAATTGGGGTTGTAGCTTACCGATTGGCAATGCCGCCAAGTCTCTCCAAAGTTCACGATGTGTTCCACGTATCTCTGTTGAGGAAATACATGCCTGATCCAACGCATGTACTCACCTATGAAGAATTAGAACTGGAACCCGATCTTTCCTATTGTGAAGAGCCCGTCAGGATTCTTGATACGAGAGAACAAGTACTGAGAAACCGGACGACGCGTCTGGTAAAAGTTTTGTGGAGAAACCATAAGATGGAAGAGGCAACGTGGGAACCCGAGGAACTTATGATGAAGAACCACCCAAGTATTTTCATGCGATAGTATTCTAGAAATTTCTAGGACGAAATTATTTGAAGGAGGGGAGAATATAACACCCCAAGCTTCTACGGTACGCTTCTCTTTGAATAATGCGATAGCGTGTGTTGTACGCAACACCGAGTTCTAACAACCAATCAAACTAGCCGTTATGAATAGTAATACCTACTTTTTAAAATTATATATATTTTATATTTCAAAATGGACTTCATTTTTGGTTTCGTAATATCTAATTTAGCCTAAGGTGAAATTTTGGTACTTTTCGGATAACTTTCATATTTTGATGAATAGTGAAAATTACTAAATTTTAATTAAAAACAACTTTTTTAATCAAAATAATTAATAATGATAAATTATGAATTTTAGTAGTTTTAAAGTATATTAAGAATATATTTTTACCATTTAATATAATTTTGGTCATTGGACATAATTTTACAATTAAACCGAACATAAACAAGTGTCAATCTTTTGATAGATATTATCTCTTAAAAACACGCTTTTTGTTTTGACAGTGGGAATTAATTTTAAATTAATTTCTGCCACTTCTGTGTTTTGAATTTAGAAAAATGGATTCCATATTTTGAATCAGGATGTCCAAATTTTGTAAATAGGTAACTTTTATTTTTAGACATTTTGAATAATTACTGTGGTAAATATTTTATTTACCATGGTTAAGGGTAAATCTGGTAAATAAGGGTTAAAAAATGATATTATAATAATACTAAATTACCCTAAAACGTGTCCTAGCCTTATTGGTTGATACATGTTCGACCATAGGCATCTTTGGGTCGATTTGGGGACCCCATGGTACCACTTGTAGGTGATAGGGACACTTTATTAAGTTAAAATGAATACAAAAATGACACAAGCATATATCTTTTAGAAAAACAATTATCACATAAGGTTATATATGTTGTATTTTAGATTATAAATATTCATTAGAAATATAAAAAGATTTCCTACGTAATGATATTTTATTTATAATTTTTAGACATTAAATAATTTATTTTATTTATGACACAATGATGATGCAGTAATTACTATAATAGTGAAAAATTAAAATAATTGATATTATAAATACCCAAATAAATATAATATGAAACTTTTAATGAATTAAACTAATTTTCTAGGATAATATGATATATTAGGATTGATTTAATTGACTTTTTTCGAAGTAATCAATCTGTTATGAGTTTCACAAAAATCAACTATTGAATAGTGTCAAAATTGACATAAAAGAGTTCTTAAAACAAATATTATATTATTAATTGATATTAAATTCATAAAAATCTAAGGTTCGGCCAAGAGACTTATATAATGATAGGTTCATCATTAATGGACCACTTGGGGGTCTCTTGGATGTATATAGTAAGTTTATTAACCATATTATATAAAAATACAAAGAGACATTGTAAAAGTGAAACTAATTAACTTAGAGTTAATACTTAAAGATAAGGTTAATATAAGTACCCAAACCAGTCTAAATTCTATTGGTTGAGTGGTTTTCGACCTATCCCCACCTTAACCTTTGAATAATTAACTTTGGAGCCATTAGAAACCGAATATTAATTTATTATAAATTAATATTTCTAGCTTTTCCAAAGGTTCCCCTCACCCCTCTTATAAAAGGGCACTCCTCCTTCTCATTTCTTCACACCTTCAAAGCCTTTTGGTTCGTCCAAACTCTGCCCCAATACTCTCCCAACATCCCTCACTACAACCTAGAGGCCTTATTTTTATCATAAAGCCAACCTAAGGAGCCCTTTTGATCAAATCAAAAGGAAGAACCCGAAGAAGAGGTAATGTTTTCACCACCCCTTTTCAAGTTCCTTTCTTCTTCCACTTCTTCTTTATTTGTTCTTACCATTCTAAAATAATAACTCCAGTATCTTACATATACTGTGATGTTATTATAAATATGGTACAACCATATTCATTATTCTATCCACCCTTTGAATAACATGTCACCATACGTGCGTACGTACGGCTTACCGTCTCCACGTCGTGGTGCAATTGTTATTCAATATATTATTATTTGGATGGGTATAATAATGATATGTAACTCATGTAAATAATAAATATAACATGTTAATGATTCTGTATATATGATATACCATCCATTTATATATTATTTTAATATCAAAAGAATGATATTGTCGCTCGTGCGTACGTACGGACTACCGTCTCCACGAACACGATGAGATTCATTCTCCATCGTATCCATTCAAGTATAATTATCATTTGATGATTTAAAAATGATGTTTAAGGACTTGATATCATTCTGGATATAATAAGATACAACAAACATGGCTTATGTAACAAAACATATAAAAGAAAATGAGTAAGTTAACACCTGAAATGACGATAATTCTAAGATATTATTAACAAATCAATGTTAAAAGATCATATATGATATCATATTAATATATATGATTCTTGTATAATTTAATAACAATTATTTCACCATTATACAGGAGGTTAACCTACCCCAAACAAGGAAAAGTACAAGGTAAGGGTTATTTCACAATCTCTTCATTATCCGAGGTTGTTTATACGTAATAATCTACTGGGATTTCTTTATCATCCACATCCATGTTTCTTTGAAATGTATTTCAAAACATATTTATTATTTACAAGAATATGGGTTAAAGTCATTTATACCCTTTTTTGACTTTTTATAAGAGGTTTATAAAGGAATCTTTCCGTCGTTTTCAAAACAAGGTCCTTTTTAACCTTTTCGACAGAATTAAGGTAAGAATGTTTTTTTAACTTATACGGCGGGTGCGGCTATTTTCCGCCGTTATAAAATCTTCAAAGCTTCCCTTACAAGCTTATAAGAATATTTTCAAAGAAAATGTTTTATTTTATATGGATCTTAAATGATTTCAAAATAAAAGGAGATATTTCTTTAAAAAGAATTTTGATTTCATCTATGTCAACATCCTCTGATGGATTTTAAGATTATTTGAAGTTGATTTATTATGATACAAAACTTCTATATTGTATTGAAGGTTTTGTGATATGTTTGACTGTGGATGTGCTATTTTTATACCATTCATAGTTTATGGTGAAAGTATTGACATTTCGTATTCTAGTTTTAATACGAATGTTTATGTTATGTTTAAACCTTTTCATATGGGAATGCATTGGACTTAATATGTGACGGGTGGAGCCCGCTATAGCTCCTCGATGCATCGGTAGGTCTCATGAGACAAACTAGTGTCTTGGCACAAGGCCTTGACAAAATCTTATTTGTAGTCTTGGCACGAGGCCTTGGCTATGTGGTTATGATAGTCTGTCATTATGCATTCCATCATTATGAAAGTGGTTATTGATTTTTCATGTGATTATTCGATTAGTAGAATAACCATGTGAATAAGTAAATGGAATTATCTCATTTTATTTATGCCATACTATGTTAAAAGTTAAAGTTTAAAAGGCTTTTGTTTTAGTTATACATTGCCTTAAATGTTTATTCTCATTTATGAAAGTTTCCGCTATATTGTTATCCTTACTGGGCATTTGAGCTCACCCCTTTTCTATGTTTTATTTTTCCCAGGATGTGAAGAAGTAAGTTATGAATGACCTGCAGGGATATTATGAGGGGATAATAGTGTGGACTGTGGAGACATTATGTTTTTGTAGTAGTTTTTCAATTTATGATGCAATGTAAAACTTATGAATATATCTAGTGTTTCCAAGGCTACTAAACCAATCGGTCTTTCGAGATTTGATCTTTCTTGTGATCATACCAATGTTATGTAATAATGCACCGACTCTGGGTAACTGGGGTCGGGGCGTTACAGACTTGGTTTAATGGAATGTGTTCAGGGTGGAGAAGTAGAAAAACCCACCATGGATGAGGAACAAAGAGGCCTTCCATCTTATGATACATTCCTGATGAAAACCCGAACATGGTTTAAAGTCATGATGCTTAGACTAGGTTATGTAGTTTAATGTCATGCATGTGTACAAATGAAGGATTTGTAGTACCTAGGGCTAGACCCAAAGAATAAACATCCAGAAATTCCTATGTATCCGATGAGGATAGGAATTAATCCATACATAGTTCTCCTGGTAAGATCTTAGTTTATGGTTGTAGAACTCAGACCAGGCTGGGAAGAGACAAGGGAGAAACATGGTGTAGTTGTTGCAAAACCCAATGTGAATGAGGAAAAAAAGAGTATGCACCAAACCATGCCCTCCCAGGGGATACCTTAGGTCGAGGGACCGAATGAAAAATCTTGGAATGGACCCTAAGAGAAATGCCCGAGTGATCCTATGTATCCATGAGGATGGGAATCAAGCCATACGTAGTTCTATAAATATTTTTGTAGTTTATCATCATGAAACATGGACCTAGGATAATGGAAAGAAGATCCTCAAAGATAAATACAGGGCATGGATATCATAAAATCGATGTGAATGAGTACCCAAGAGGTCCTCACCACACCACATGCTTCTGATAGAGTTCGGGCCAAGGGGTCAGAAAAAAGGATAGGATTTTATATACCTGGGGCTAGACCTGAAGATGAAATTTCTAGGATTTCCTACATATCCCATGAATATTGGAATCAAGAAACATGTAGTTATGTAAAATGGAATGTTAGGGTACCAATTCCATGGGAAATACTATCATGCAGGTTTGGACTATGCACCAAAAGAAGAGACATTTGATAGATCTTGTGTTTTATTTATGGTGTATGTGTTTTTTTTGAAAAAAACTAACCCAAGATGGAGAATTTGGGTGTTGATGCAATAATAAAGCCATATGTATGCCTTCAAAAATGGCATGGTGGATTACTGATACCAAACATGATGTGCCCTCAAGCGAGGACACCACAATTCAATGTCGTTTTCCATCGTGTGGCCAGGACAATAGTGTCATAGCTTAGGGTCATATGACAGGACTATCCCATGTGTTTTAATGTCGTGTGGCAAGGATGCAATAGTTTAAAGTCATGTGGGACCAGGTAGTATAGTTTAACTTCATATGGCTTGGACACACATAAAAGAGCGAGGTTCTAAAGGGAATGTGCATGGCATGATAAATCATACTTGACGTGAATGAGGACAAGGACCACACCACACTGCATGCAGTTACAAGGGATAAAACTCAGGCCAAGGGGCTGGAAAATGTCAAAGGATTTGGGTCTGGACCCAAAGATGAAATGTTTGAGTGTTTCTATGCATTCGATAAGGATGGGAATCAAGTTGTACACAGTTCTATACACTCCATACAAGTTAATGTCTTGTGGTGAGGATTGAGATAGGACGGACTAGCCTATAAAGGGGAGTATTTGGTGTAGCTATTATAGACCCAACATGAAGGAGGACATAAACCCACTTACACCGCATCACACAATCCTATAAGAGTCAGGGCCAAATGTCCTAACAGAAGAGATAATTAGTTATAGCATCCCGCCTTTTTATAACATAAACTTTCATTACATTACACAAAAATGAGGATCTTTAAGGTTTAGTGTCTTGGAAACCAGGAACATAATACATGAAAACGACATAAAAAATTCTACTTAAACACTTTAAAGTATTCTCCTTAAGTTCATCCTAGGTTCATTACTTTATCTCATAACCTGGTGACATACATCAAAAGAAAGGGTGAGCAGAAGGCCCAGTAAGGGAAACAAGCGAAACATTTTACATATGAACTTGAGATATATCAATAAAGTCATGAAAAGAACTTTAAGGCATGAGAATGAAATCATGAGGCATATCATAATAAAAATAAAATTTTTCATAACTTGAAGATGTGGCTAAAACATTTAATATTGACAATCATTTCATTTCACCAAGTTCCATCCCCAAGGTGTCGTTAAAAATTACCAAGGTTATTCACCAAGGTATCAGTCTAAAAAGTCATCTCTAGAGATTAAGTCTTTACCCAATGCATTGGAGCGCTATCTGGGCGCACCCTTGACATGTATTTATTATCATGTAAGCCACATATATAAAAATCAATCATTTAACAAACAACCCACATAGCATAAAATAAATGGGTTTCATTTCATAATCATAACGTTTTAAAAACTGCTTTAAAGACATGATCTTTATGTCACTTTAAACCCACAGAAAAGGGAAAGTGGGTTTCATGTATGTAAATCCCAGAATTTAAAAATAAAACATTTTGATATATATGTAAATACCCCTGTATAAATAAGATCTTTGAGTATTCACTACGTAACATAAAATAATTTTGAGATAAAGAGGGAGTCATTTTGAGACGAAAACTATGCAGCATAACGTCTATGATACACGGTTTTAGAAAAAGTAGGAAAGAGAGGGGACATAGGTCACCCACTCAAAAATGATACATAAAACTGTAGGGGAACAAAATATAAAGTATTTAATAACATGGTAATGAAATTTGAATGATATACCATTTGAAACGAAGAACTTGAAAGGAAGACAAAAAATAAGATTTCTCTTATGAGAATTCGGCAGCCTAACGACGTCACTTAAAACTTCCAAAAATGGATTGACAAGATCAAATAGGGTCTCTCATCATATGAACATAAATGATCAGTATGATAGATATATAGATCATACCCCAACATAATAAAAAGGAACTTGAAATACTTGACATGAAAATAGATCTTGAAAATGAGAAGGGTGAAAGAAAACCTTAGAAATTCGACAGCCTAACGGCGTCACTTAAACTTCAACAAAAAATGAATTGATGAGATCAAATAGGGTCTCTCATCATATGAACATAAATGGTCAGTATGATAGATTTAGATATCATAACCCAACATAATAAAAAGGAACTTGAAAGACTTGACATGAAAATAGATCTTGAATATGAAAAGGGTGAAAGAACCCCTTAGAAATTCGACAGCCTAACGACGTCACTTAAACTTCAACAAAAAATGAATTGATGAGATAAAATAGGGTCTCTCATCATATGAACATAAATGGTCAGTATGATAGATTTAGATATCATACCCCAACATAATAAAAAGGAACTTTAAAGACTTGACATGAAAATAGATCTTGAAAATGAGAAGGGTGAAAGAACCCCTTAGAAATTTGACAGCCTAATGACGTCACTTAAACTTCAACAAAAAATGAATTGATGAGATCAAATAGGGTCTCTCATCATATGAACATAAATGTTCAGTGTGATAGATTTAGAGATCATACCCCAACATAATAAAAAGGAACTTGAAAGACTTGACAGGAAAATAGATCTTGAAAATGAGAATGGTGAAAGAACCCCTTAGAAATTTGACAGCCTAGCAGCGTCACTTAAACTTCAACCAAAATGAATTGATGAGATCAAATAGGGTATCTCATCATATGAACATAAATGGTCAGTATGATAGATTTAGAGATCATACCCCAACATAATAAAAAGGAACTTGAAAGAATTGACATGAAAGTAGAACTTCAAAACGAGAAGGGTGAAGAACCACTTAAAAATTCGGCAGCCTAACGGTGCCACTTAAAACTTCAAAATACTGAATTGAAGAGATCGAATGGGGTATCTCATCATATGATCATAAAAGATCAGTTTGATAAATTTAGAGATCATACCCCAACATA
The DNA here is from genome assembly GCA_963277665.1 of Viscum album. Lineage (NCBI taxonomy): Eukaryota > Viridiplantae > Streptophyta > Magnoliopsida > Santalales > Viscaceae > Viscum > Viscum album. The sequence goes on along the minus strand of OY728123.1, from coordinate 1,938,763,973 downwards.
ATAAAAAGTAACTTGAAATACTTTACATGAAAATATATCTTGAAAAATGAGAAGGGAGAAAGAATCCGTTACAAAAATTTTGATAGCCTAACGACGCCACTTAAAACTTCATAAAACGAAATAATGAGAGTAAGAGGGGATCTATCATTATATGAACATGAAAAGGGAATTAATAGGAGTATAAAAGAACATCCTACAACATAAGAACATGGAGCATAAAAGGAATGACATAGAAGAGATTACTTGAAAAGAAAGAGAGAGGTCAGATCCCTTACATTAAAACGTAACTCTTAAAACTCAATGGTTGGGACCTTGAGGGCTTGGGGGAACCTTGGGAGGACTCCTTGGGAGGTATGGAGACCAGAACTTCGTTGAGGATGGTTTTGGAGTCGAATGGATGAGATGAGGGCTTGGTATTTATAGGGAAAGTGAGGGGACAAGGCATTAATGGCCATGGGACACCTCAAAAGTGGTTTTCTCAAAACCATGTGCTCTCCCAAGATATTTCCAATGAAGTTAGGCCACATGGGGCCCCCAATAAAATAATTCATCACCTTTGGTCGACCATCCCATAAAATATCTCATGACATCATCATGACACAGTTATGATGCCATTAAACATACCGAAACCCTAAAACTGTATTTTTACTATTCACTGAAAATTCAACTTTCTCAGAAAAATACCAAAATTTCACATTAACCAAATATCAATGCTCTTATTTAAAAAATGAACTCCATTTTATAAAAATAATTTACTAAATATTTTTAATTTTATTTTTAAATAAATACACTATTCACCGAAAATTCATTTTTTCTGAAAAAACCCCAAAAATTACCTTAACATAATATCGATGCTCTGAGTTCAAAAATGAAATCCATTTTATAAAAATAATTTTCTAAATATTTTTAATTTAATTTTTAATTAAAAACACTATTCACCCGAAAGAACTAATACTTGAATAATAATTTATGAAACCATTATTTAACCATTTTATTGAATCACCTTACTTAATCAAGGTGTCTAGATTATTTTAATACTTTATTTAAGTGAGGTTACTAATCTATTTGGTCACATTACTAATCCTAAGCATAAAATCACTATTCATAATTTACTATTCATGAAAAATCAAGTTGATCTTATTAGACTCTAAATTTCGTACTGGACATAATTGTAGAAGACCATTTTTTGAATATCATTACACATTTTTAATTATTTAAGGTTTACGTAAACATTTTTAAAATACCCTTTTTCTAAAATTAACCAAAAATATGCATACTATATTCATCCAGACATTTGAAAAGTCATAAAAATTATCATAAGAATAAATCCCAATTTTTATTTAAAACAAAGGATTACACAAGGCAGTTACGGTCTCCTTAAATATCCCCTTATCACGCCAGCATAGGACCTAAGTGTAAGGTGTGCTAAGGTGAGAGAATCTGAGGGAGGCTCGGCCAACATTGCACGAGTAGTAATTTTTATCAGGTTGAACTTCTCGTGAAGGCGATTTCGTTCTAGCTTCACACGATGAAGTTCGGCTTGGGTTTGGTCTAGAGCAAAGCCTAGTGGTGCTACCTCCTTCCCAAGTTCTGTTAGATGGGCTTCGATCAGTCCAAGACTACTGGGCAAGGCCATTGAATCTTCTTTCTATAATAATTAACCAAGATTACTTGTATTTAGAGACAATAATCGAAACGTTTAGTTTACAGCGTTCATATTGACCAGTGGTCATATAACAGTCAAAACCCAACAGTCTCATTTTAATTATACTCATGTTATCAAATGAAACATTTTTGTTGAGTATAAAAATAAAATAAAATAACACATAAAATTAGGAAACAAGATTTATTCAAAATTTCGGGTCGTTACAATCTTCCTCCCTTAAGAAATTGTTCCCTCACAATTTTTAAAATTGGGTTTTGAAATTTCATTTAAAGTCCCACATCGGAAAAGGATTCAGTAAAACTATTACTTTAAAAGAAAGAAAGGAAAGTACAAAGGTCACCCGAGTTAACCCATAATAGGATTCCATGGAGGAAAACATAGATATGGAAGAAAAAAAACAAAGGGTCAAGTTCTGGGAAAGAGTGATAGAAAACATGATTAAGAGAAAGTTAACCATAAAAAAATCACAAACTTATGATGTGTGTAAACGGTCTTTGATTACCTAGTAGGAAACATAAACCAACAACATTTTTGTTTTACGTTCCTTTTCATAATTTTAAGGAATTCATTTACTACATAGAACAAAAACATAAGAAAATATACCTACCTTCATGTAGAGTTTCATCCTTCAATAAGTTTCTACCAAAACTAATCTTTTCTCTAAATGATGAGCATTCAAAACTACTTGGTCTCATCAAGACACAAGATTCATCTTCTAGAGAATCACATAATCCAAAAAATATTAACTATCTATTTCTTCTATCTTTAAAAATTATCCCAAAAGTAGAAAGCGTAAGGTAAAACAACTCCTAACAAAAAGAATCCCATAGTAAGGGAAACTACTTTTAAATCTTCAAAGTTCCATGGAACTACCCAAAGTTCATCATAGACCATTCCATAAGTAATGGTCCTTAAAATTCTTTAAAATAAACCAAACTAAGATTGAAACTCAAATACAAGAAGGATTTGATAACACAGTCTTCCAAAATAAACTTCATTGTTCATCTCCAAAACACATCAACCACTCCTAACATCTTATAAAAAAAGAATCTAACCTAAACATATTTTACCCAAGATAGGTTAATCATTCCCATAAGCAACCTAAATTATTATAAGTCCACCTTAAATTCATCGATTCTTCAAAATATAATTCAACCTTACTCCTCAATGAAAATACCTTAGTAATCTATTAACCTCGATCATATAGGGTCCCCAAAATAGTGAACATCTTCCAAAATAATAATCATTTTTTAATCCCCTAATCATCTCTGTCATATTAATATGACAATCGTCGCATTTCCCATCACATTGGTTTTTGGGACATGTTCTTCCATTTCCCGCCATTAACTAAGAAAAGAAACTATAATTAGGGGCTTAAATACTTAGCTAATAATCATGAAAAGGAAACTTTAAGAATCAAAGGATAAACATGTAGAATAAAAGTATAACCTAACTTGTGATCCCCTAGGTTCCAATCTAGGTTATCCATGATCATATATTCTTATGTGAATCTTTATTTTGTTTTATCCTTGTTCCTTTAATAATGGTTCATACTAAGCTTATGAATTTACCAAAGCATATCCCCCGGGAGTGTCGTAACCAAGAGTGCAGCAAGGCCCGTTGTCATGTACTAGTTCCCGTTCGAGTCTAGCTCAAAGTGGTGTTTTCAGGTTTTACCCCTATGTACATCTATGCCATAGCCACCTCTACCTACTCGTATCCAGATAGGGATGTATTTTCTTGGAAACCCCTTACTCAATACTCACCAAAATACCAGGAAGATTTCCTATATTTAAACTTTTCTATAGGGTTCTTCCTAGAGTTTTCATATCCTAATCTCCACAAATAACTAAACCATCCTTTGATACCAACTATAGCATCCCGCCTTTTTATAACATAAACTTTCATTACATTACACAAAACTGAGGATCTTTAAGGTTTAGTGTCTTGGAAACCAGGAACATAATACATGAAAAAAACATAAAAAATTATTCTTAAACACTTTAAAGGATTCTCCTTAAGTTAATCCTAGGTTCATTACTGTATCTCATAACCTGGGGACATACATCAAAATAAAGGGTGAGCAGAAGGCCCAGTAAGGGAAACAAGAGAAACATTTTACATATGAACTTGAGATACATCAATAAAGTCATGAAAAGAACTTTAAGGCATGAGAATGAAATCATGAGGCATATCATAATAAAAATAACATTTTTCATAACTTGAAGATGTGGCTACAACATTTAATATTGACAATCATTTCATTTCACCAAGTTCCATCCCCAAGGTGTCGTTAAAAATTACCAAGGTTATTCACCAAGGTATCAGTCTAAAAAGTCATCTCTAGAGATTAAGTCTTTACCTAATGCATTGGAGCGCTATCTGGGCGCACCCTTGACATGTCTTTATTATCATGTGATCCACATATATCATCATCAATCATTTCATAAACAAACCACATAGAATAAAATAAATGGGTTTCATTTCATAATTATAACGTTTTAAAAACTGCTTTAAAGACATGATCTTTATGTCACTTTAAACCCACAGAAAAGGGAAAGCGGGTTTCATGTATGTAAATCCCAGAATTTAAAATAGAACATTTTGATATATATTTGAATACCCCTGTATAAATAAGAGCTTTGAGTATTCACTTAATAACATAAAATAATTTTGAGATAAAGAGGGAGGCATTTTGAGATGAAAACTATGCAGCATAACGTCTATGATACATGGTTTTAGAAAAAGTAGGAAAGAGAGGGGACATAGGTCACCCACTCAAAAATGATACATAAAATAGTAGGGGAACTAAATATAAAGTATTTAAGAACATGGTAATGAAATTTGAATGATATACCATTTGAAATGAAGAACTTGAAACGAAGAAAAAAAAACAAGATTTCTCTTATGAGAATTCGGCAGCCTAACGGCGTCACTTAAAACTTCCAAAAATGGACTGACGAGATCAAATAGGGTCTCTCATCATATGAACATAAATGATCAGTATGATAGATATAGATATCATTCCCCAACATAATAAAAAGGAACTTGAAATACTTGACATGAAAATAGATCTTGAAAATGAGAAGGGTGAAAGAACCCCTTAGAAATTCGACAGCCTAATGGCGTCACTTAAACTTCAACAAAAAATGAATTGATGAGATCAAATAGGGTCTCTCATTATATGAACATAAATGGTCAGTATGATAGATTTATAGATCATACCCCAACATAATAAAAAGGAACTTTAAAGACTTGACATGAAAATAGATCTTGAAAATGAAAAGGGTGAAAGAACCCCTTAGAAATTCGACAGCCTAACGACGTCACTTAAACTTCAACAAAAAATGAATTGATGAGATCAAATAGGTTATCTCATCATATGAACATAAATGGTCATTATGATATATTTAGAGATCATACACAAACATAATAAAAAGGAACTTGAAAGACCTGACATGAAAATAGATCTTGAAAATGAGAAGGGTGAAAGAACCCCTTAGAAATTTGACAGCCTAACGGCGTCACTTAAACTTCAACAAAAAATGAATTGATGAGATCAAATAGGGTATCTCATCATATGAACATAAATGGTCAGTATGATAGATTTATAGATCATACTCAAACATAATAAAAAGGAACTTGAAATACTTGACATGAAAATAGATCTTGAAAATGAGAAGGGTGAAAGAACCCCTTAGAAATTTGACAGCCTAACGGCGTCACTTAAACTTCAACAAAAATGAATTGATGAGATCAAATAGGGTCTCTAATCATATGAACATAAATGGTTAGTATGATATATTTAGAGGTCATACCCCAACATAATAAAAAGGAACTTGAAAGAATTGACATGAAAGTGGAACTTCAAAACGAGAAGGGTGAAGAACCACTTAAAAATTCGGCAGCCTAACGGCGCCACTTAAAACTTCAAAATACTAAATTGAAAAGATCGAATGGGGTCTCTCATCATATGATCATAAAAGAATAGTATGATAAATTTAGATATCATACCCCAACATAATAAAAAGGAACTTGAAATACTTTACATGAAAATATATCTTGAAAAATGAGAAGGGAGAAAGAATCTGTTACAAAAATTTCGACAGCCTAACGGCGCCACTTAAAACTTCATAAAACGAAATAATGAGAGTAAGATGGGATATCTCATTATATGAACATGAAAAGGGAATTAAGAGGAGTATAAAAGAACATCCTCCAACATAAGAACATGGAGCATAAAAGGAATGACATAAAAGAGATTACTTGAAAAAAAAGAGAGAGGTCGGATCCCTTACCTTAAAACGTAACACTTAAAACTCAAAGGTTGGGACCTTGAGGGCTTGGGGGCACCTTTGGAGGACTCCTTGGGAGGTATGGAGACCATAACTTCGTTGAGGATGGTTTTGGAGTCGAATGGATGAGAGGAGGGCTTGGTATTTATAGGGAAAGTGAGGGGACAAGGCATTAATGGCCAAGGGACACCTCAAAAGTGGTTTTCTCAAAACCATGTGCTCTCCCAAGATATTTCCCATGAAGTTAGGCCACATGGGGCCCCCAATACAATAATTCATCACCTTTGGTCGACCATCCCTTAAAATATCTCATGAAACCATCATGACAAAGTTATGATGTCATTAAACATACCGAAACCCTAAAACTGTATTTTTACTATTCACTGAAAATTCAACTTTCTCAGAAAAATCCCAAAATTTCACATTAACAAAATATCAATGCTCTGATTTCAAAAATGAACTCCATTTTATAAAAATAATTTACTAAATATTTTTAATTTTATTTTTAAATAAATACGCTATTCACCGAAAATTCATTTTTTTCTGAAAAAACCCCAAAAATTACCTTAACATTATATCGATGCTCTGAGTTCAAAAATGAAATCCATTTTATAAAAATAATTTTCTAAATATTTTTAATTTAATTTTTAATTAAAAACACTATTCACCCGAAAGAACTAATACTTGAATAATAATTTATGAAACCATTATTTAACCATTTTATTGAATCACCTTACTTAATCAAGGTGTCTAGATTATTTTAATACTTTCTTTAAGTGAGGTTACTAATCTATTTGGTCACATTACTAATCCTAAGCATAAAATCACTATTCATAATTTACTATTCATCAAAAATCAAGTTGATCTTATTAGACTCTAAATTTCGTACTGGACATAATTGTAGAAGACCATTTTTTGAATATCATTACACATTTTTAATTATTTAAGGTTTACGTAAACATTTTTAAAATACCCTTTTTTTAAAATTCACCAAAAATATGCATACTATATTTATCCAGACATTTGAAAAGTCATAAACATTATCATAAGAAGAAATCCCAATTTTTATTTAAAACAAAGGATTACACAAGGCAGTTACGGTCTCCTTAAATAGCCCCTTGTCATGCCAGCATAGGACCTAAGTGTATGGTGTGCTAAGGTGAGAGAATCTGAGGGAGGCTCGGCCAACATTGCACGAGTAGTAATTTCTATCAGGTTGAACTTCTCGCGAAGGCGATTCCGTTCTAGATTCACATGATGAAGTTCGGCTTGGGTTTGGTCCAAAGCAAAGCCCTATGGTGCTACCTCCTTCCCAAGTTCTGTTAGATGGGATTCGATCGGTCCAAGACTACTGGGCAAGGACATTGAATCTTCTTTCTATAATAATTAACCAATATTACTTATATTTAGAGACAATAATCGAAACGTTTAGTTTACAGCGGTCATATTGACCAATGGTCATATAACAGTCAAAACCCAACAGTCTCATTTTAATTATTCTCATGTTATCAAATGAAACATTTTTTTTGAGTATAAAAATAAAATAAAATAACACATAAAATTAGGAAACAAGATTTATTCAAAATTTTGGGTCGTTACAATCTTCCCCCCTTAAGAAATTGCATCCTCGAAATTTTTAAAATTGGGTTTTGAAATTTCATTTAAAGTCCCACATCGGAAAAGGAGTCAGTAAAACTATTACTTTAAAATAAAGAAAGGGAAGTAAAAAGGTCACCCGAGTTAACCCATAATAGGATTCCATGGAGGAAAACATAGATATGGAAGAAAAAAAGGGTCAAGTTCTGGGAAAGAGTGATAGAAAACATGATTAAGAGAAAGTTAACCATAAGAAAATCCCAAACTTATGATGTGTGTAAACGGTATTTGATTACCTAGTAGGAAATGTAAACCAACAACGTTTTTGTTTTACGTTCCTTTTCATAATTTTAAGGCATTCATTTACTACATAGAACAAAAACATAAGAAAATATACCTACCTTCATGTAGAGTTTCATCCTTTAATAAGTTTCTACGAAAACTAATCTTTTCTCCAAATGATGAGCATTCAAATCTACTTGGTCTCATCAAGACACAAGAATCATCTTCTAGAGAATCACATAATCCACAAAATATTAACTATCTATTTCTTCTATCTTTAAAAATTATCCCAAAAGTAGAAAGGGTAAGGTAAAACAACTCTTAAAAAAAGAATCCCATAGTAAGGGAAACTACTTTTAAATCTTCAAAGTTCCATGGAACTACCTAAAGTTCATCATAGACCATTCCATAAATAATGGTCCTTGAAATTCTTCAAAATAAACCAAAATAATATTGAAACCCAAATACAAGAAGGATTTGATAACATAGTCTTCCAAAATAAACTTCATTGTTCATCTCCAAAACACATCAACCACTCCTAACATCTTATAAAAAAAGTATCTCACCTAAACATATTTTACCCAAGATAGGTTAATCATTCCCATAAGCAACCTAAATTATTATAAGTCCACCTTAAATTCATCTATTCTTCAAAATATATGTCAACCTTACTCCTCAATGAAAATATCGTAGTAATCTATTTACCTCGATCATATAGGGTCCCCAAGATAGTGAGCATCTTCCAAAATAATAATCATTTTTTAATCCCCTAATCATCTCTGTCATATTAATACGACAATCATCGCATTTCCCATCACATTGGTTTTTGGGACATGTTCTTCCATTTTCCGCCATTAACTAACAAAAGAAACTATAATTAGGGGCTTAAATACTTAGATAATAATCATGAAAAGGAAACTTTAAGCATCAAAGGATAAACATGTAGAATAAAAGTATATCCTAACTTGTGATCCCATAGGTTCCAATCTAGGTTATCCATGATCATATATTCTTATGTGAATCTTTATTATGTTTTATCCTTGTTCCTTTAATAATGGTTCATAATAAGCTTATGAATTTACCAAAGCATATCCCCCGGGAGTGTCGTAACCAAGAGTGCATCAAGGCCCGTTGTCGTGTACCAGTTCCTGTTCGAGTCTAGCTCAAAGCGGTGTTTTCAGGTTTTACCCCTATGTACATCTATTCCAGAGCCACCTCTACCTGCTCGTATCCATACAGGGATGTATTTTCTTAGAAACCACTTACTCAATACTCACCAAAATACCAGGAATATTTCCTATATTTAAAATTTTCTATAGGGTTATTCCTAGAGTTTTCATATCCTAATTTCCACAAATAACTAAACCATCCTTTGATACCAACTATAGCATCCTGCCTTTTTATAACATAAACTTTCATTAAATTACACAAAACTGAGGATCTTTAAGGTTTAGTGTCTTCGAAACTAGGAACATAATACATGAAAAAACATAAAAAATTCTTCTTAAACACTTTAAAGGATTCTCCTTAAGTTCATCCTAGGTTCATTACTATATCTCATAACCTGGGGACATACATCAAAAGAAAGGGTGACAGAAGGCCCAGTAAGGGAAACAAGCGAAACATTTTACATATGAACTTGAGATACATCAATAAAGTCATGAAAAGAACTTTAAGGAATGAGAATGAAATCATGAGGCATATCATAATAAAAAAAACATTTTTCATAACTTGAAGATGTGGCTACAACATTTAATATTTACAATCATTTCATTTCACCAAGTTCCATCCCCAAGGTGTCGTTAAAAATTACCAAGTTTATTCACCAAGGTATCAGTCTAAAAAGTCATCTCTAGAGATTAAGTCTTTACCTAATGCATTGGAGCGCTATCTGGGCGCACCCTTGACATGTCTTCATTATCATGTGAGCCACATATATAATCATCAATCATTTCATAAACAACCCACATAGCATAAAAGAAATGGGTTTCATTTCATAATTATAATGTTTTAAAAACTGCTTTAAAGACATGATCTTTATGTCACTTTAAACCCACGGAAAAGGAAAATCGGGTTTCATGTATGTAAATCCAAGAATTTAAAATAGAAAATTTTGATATATATTTGAATACCCCTGTATAAATAAGAGATTTGAGTATTCACTTAATAACATAAAATAATTTTGAGATAAAGAGGGAGGCATTTTGAGATGAAAACTATGCAGTATAACGTCTATGATACATGGTTTTAGAAAAAGTAGGAAAGAGAGGGGACATAGGTCACCCACTCACAAATGATACATAAAACAGTAGGGGAAAAAAATATAAAGTATTTAAGAACATGGTAATGAAATTTTAATGATATACCATTTTAAACGAAGAACTTGAAAGGAAGACAAAAAATAAGATTTCTCTTATGAGAATTCGGCAGCCTAACGACGTCACTTAAAACTTCCAAAAATGGATTGAAGAGATCAAATAGGGTCTCTCATCATGTGAACATAAATGATCAGTATGATAGATATAGAGATAATACCCCAATATAATAAAAAGGAACTTGAAATACTTGACATGAAAATAGATCTTGAAAATGAGAAGGGTGAAAGAACCCCTTAGAAATTCGACAGCCTAACGGCGTCACTTAAACTTCAACAAAAAATGAATTGATGAGATCAAATAGGGTCTCTCATAATATGAACATAAATGGTCAGTATGATAGATTTAGAGATCATACCCCAACATAATAAAAAGGAACTTGAGAGACTTGACATGAAAATAGATCTTGAAAATGAAAAGGGTGAAAGAACCCCTTAGAAATTCGACAGCCTAATGGCGTCACTTAAACTTCAACAAAAAATGAATTGATGAGATCAAATAGGGTCTCTCATCATATGAACATAAATGGTCAGTATGATAGATTTAGATATCATACCCCAACATAATAAAAAGGAACTTGAAAGACTTGACATGAAAATAGATCTTGAAAATTAGAAGGGTGAAAGAACCCCTTAGAAATTTGACAGCCTAACGGCGTCACTTAAACTTCAACAAAAAATGAATTGATGAGATCAAATAGGGTATCTCATCATATGAACATAAATGGTCAGTATGATAGATTTAGAGATCATACCCCAACATAATAAAAAGGAACTTGAAATACTTGACATGAAAATAGATCTTGAAAATGAGAAGGGTGAAAGAACCCCTTAGAAATTTGACAGCCTAACGGCGTCACTTAAACTTCAACAAAAATGAATTGATGAGATCAAATAGGGTATCTCATAATATGAAAATAAATGGTCAGTATGATAAATTTATAGATCATACCCCAAAATAATAAAAAGGAACTTCAAATAATTAACATGAAAGAGGAACTTCAAAACGAGAAGGGTGAAGAACCACTTAAAAATTCGGCAGCCTAACGGCGCCACTTAAAACTTCAAAATACTGAATTGAAGAGATCGAATGGGGTATCTCATCATATGATCATAAAAGATCAGTATGATAAATTTAGATATCATACCCCAACATAATAAAAAGTAACTTGAAATACTTTACATGAAAATATATCTTGAAAAATGAGAAGGGAGAAAGAATCTGTTACAAAAATTTCGACAGCCTAACGGCGCCACTTAAAACTTCATAAAACGAAATAATGAGAGTAAGAGGGGATCTCTCATTATATGAAAATGAAAAGGGAATTAAGAGGAGTATAAAAGAACATCCTTCAACATAAGAACATGGAGCATAAAAGGAATGACATAAAAGAGATTACTTGAAAAGAAAGAGAGAGGTCGGATCCCTTACCTTAAAACGTAACTCTTAAAACTCAAAGGTTGGGACCTTGAGGGCTTGGGGGAACCTTGGGAGGACTCCTTGGGATGTATGGAGACCATAACTTCGTTGAGTATGGTTTTGGAGTCGAATGGATGAGAGGAGGGCTTGGTATTTATAGGGAAAGTGAGGGGACAAGGCATTAATGGCCAAGGGACACCTCAAAAGTGGTTTTCTCAAAACCATGTGCTCTCCCAAGATATTTCACATGAAGTTAGGCCACATGGGCCCCCCAATACAATAATTCATCACCTTTGGTCAACCATCCCTTAAAATATCTCATGACATCATCATGACACAGTTATGATGTCATTAAACATACCGAAACCCTAAAACTGTATTTTTACTATTCACTGAAAATTCAACTTTCTCAGAAAAATCCCAAAATTTCACATTAACCAAATATCAATGCTCTGATTTCAAAAATGAACTCCATTTTATAAAAATAATTTACTTAATATTTTTAATTTTATTTTTAAATAAATACACTATTCACCGAAAATTCATTTTTTTCAGAAAAAACCCCAAAAATTACCTTAACATAATATCGATGCTCTGAGTTCAAAAATCAAATCCATTTTATAAAAATAATTTTCTAAATATTTTTAATTTAATTTTTAATTAAAAAACACTATTCACCTGAAAGAACTAATACTTGAATAATAATTTATGAAACCATTATTTAACCATTTTATTGAATCACATTACTTAATCAAGGTGTTTAGATTATTTTAATACTTTCTTTAAGTGAGGTTACTAATATATTTGGTCACATTACTAATCCTAAGCATAAAATCACTATTCATAATTTACTATTCATCAAAAATCAAGTTGATCTTATTAGACTCTAAATTTCGTACTGGACATAATTATAGAAGACCATTTTTTGAATATCATTACACATTTTTAATTATTTAAGGTTTACGTAAACATTTTTAAAATACCCTTTTTCTAAAATTCACCAAAAATATGCATACTATATTTATCTAGACATTTGAAAAGTCATAAACATTATCATAAGAAGAAATCCCAATTTTTATTTAAAACAAAGGATTACACAAGGCAGTTACGGTCTCTTTAAATAGCCCCTTATCACGCCAGCATTGGACCTAAGTGTAAGGTGTGCTAAGGTGAGAGAATCTGAGGGAGGCTCGGCCAACATTGCACGAGTAGTAATTTTTATCAGGTTGAACTTCTCGCGGAAATTCCGTTCTAGCTTCACACGATGAAGTTCAGCTTGGGTTTGGTCCAGAGCAAATCCTAGTGGTGCTACCTCCTTCCCAAGTTCTGTTAGATGGGCTTCGATCGGTCCAAGACTACTGGGCAAGGCCATTGAATCTTCTTTCTATAATAATTAACCAAGATTACTTGTATTTAGGGACAATAATCGAAACGTTTAGTTTACAGCAATCATGTTGACCAATGGTCATATAACAGTCAAAACCCAAGAGTCTCATTTTAATTATACTCATGTTATAAAATGAAACATTTTTGTTGAGTATAAAAATAAAATAAAATAACACATAAAATTAGGAAACAAGATTTATTCAAAATTTCGGGTCGTTACATTAGTGGAGCCTGAGCTAGACCCGAAGACCAAATTTTCGGGTGTTCCTTTATATCCCATAAGGATGGTAATAAATTTATACGTAGTTTTCTAAATTTTTTCAGCTTAACATGATGAGATAAGGATGAGGGGGTCTTAGTTTATGGTCGTATATCTCAGACTGAAATAAGTGAGATTCTTCCAAGAGGGTGTGAACATTGACCAACTCCCAAAGCCCATGTGAGCTGTGCTCGATGTGGTAAATATGGGTTGAGAAAATATTTTCAACACATGGAATACAGAGAAAGGGGAAATGGCATGGAGCCTCGAATGACACCACATCATTGATTCATCCTATTAACACGCAAATGCACACTGAGGGATAACACCAAGAGTTTCGAAATTCCACTTGAATATGATGGATTTGAAAGGTATGTGAATCACACAACTAGTATTTATGGCTTAATGGGGGTGGCGTAACGATGGAGGATAACTTTTGAACATGTTCAGAACACATCATCCATATCATGTGACCTGAAATGGGAACAAAAAAATGATCATTGACCGCTAACCATATTCACAACATGGGACATGGGTCAAATTTTCATTTGAGATACTCTAGGACATTGTCCCTAAAATAGTAGGAGAGCACTGAGGCCTAGAATCCATGTCGTCCAGGGGTCCTTTTGGGTGTGAATGATGATGAAAACTCAAATAAATAGAAATGTGAAGCATGTAAATGGTTGAAAACATGGCCATGTAGAACTCAACACTCTAGGTCCCAAACCACAGTGCATCTAGGCACATTGGTGAATTTACAAAGAAGGTAGAAGGGCCTAATTTGAGAGCAGACAACTCAAGAAGATGATTGAAGGAAAGGGGGATGGAGAGCTCTCAAGAGAGAGGTATGTAGAATGGCTGTTGAAAACCTGACGTGAATGAGTAAATAAGCCCAAACCACACCACATACCCCCTCGGAGGACTTAGGCCAAGTGACTGTAAGGAAGAGAAGGTTTCTGAAAAATAGGGATAGACCCAAATACGAAATATCTGGGCATTCCTACATATCCCATGAGGATGGGAATCAAGCCATTCGTAGTTCTGAAGTACATTGCAGTTTAACGTCATATGACAAGTATGTGGGGAAGGGGTATCTTGAAGAGGAATGTGTATGTCGTAGTGAATAACTTGACGTGAATGAGGACATAAGCCCATATACACCACACCATTCATATTTCCAAGCGAGAAATTAGGCCGAGTGGCTGAGAGAATGAATAGATGAACCCAATATAGACACAAAAAAATGAAATATTTGGGAGTTCCTACATTTTCCATGATGATGAGAATCAAGCCATACATAGTTATATAAATGTCATGTAGTTTAACATCATGCGACATGGATGTGATAGATCTTTGTTTATGGTCATAGAGCTCCGATCACAGATGCCCAGTTTAATGTCGTGTGCATGGGATAGAAGGGAAGAAAAGGTGAATCACAACGCCTTCCATCTGGGAGACCATGGGGTGGAAATAACGATTGAGGATAACTACTGACCATGTTCGAAACATAGTATCCATATCATGTGACTTGTAATAGGAACAAACAATTTAGCATTGGCCACTAACCATATTCGCAATGTGGGACTTGGGTCAAATTTTCATTCGAGATCATCTAGGATGTTGGCCCAAAATGGTAGGTGAGCCAAGGTGGCGTGAAACCAATCCATTAAAGGGGTTCCTTTCAGATGTGAATGATGATAGAGACCTAAATGTCTGGATTCATAAAGTGTGGTGCTACCTGTGTAGTTTAACATTCTGTGGTAAGGATGATGGATGAAGGAGGGGTGTCTCAAAGGGATGTGTGTGGCATGGAAAAATAGTCTAATGTGAATGAGGATTCAGAGTCTATACCAAACCGCACAATCCTAAGTGAGAACTTAGTCCAGGAGGCCAGAAAGGTTGAGGAACCTAAGTCTGGGCCACAGATGGAAAGTCTCGGCATTTCTATGTATCCCATGAGGATAGGAATCAAGCTATACATAGTTCTGAAATTTCAAGTAGTTTAACATCATACAACAAGGACATATAAGATCTTTGTTTAAGTTCATAGATATCAAACCATTTTTTAGTTTATCATCATGCAGGACAAGGGTGGTGGTTTAACATCCCCTAGGATGAGTGTAGGTAGTTCAACATCTTTCAGGATGGTAATATAGTTTAACGTCATGCAGGATGGGTGCTATGTTGTTTTACGTCCTTCATCCTAGATAGACCATGTAGTTTAATATCGTGTGGTAAGTGTAGGACAGTTTAAAGTCACGTGGGGATATTAAGTGAAATAATTCTTGAGGAATTTATCATTTGTGGAAGGATTAATACTCTCACCATCCATGGTGACTAAGGATTATGCACTATTTGAGTAAACCTTGTGAATGATATAAGGTCCCTGCCATTTGGGATCCAGCTTTAGTGACTTCCTTCCATGTATCATTGACATTCTCAGGGCCAAAACCATTTCAACTTTTAAGAAAGAGTGAAGGAAAACTTTCTTATTGAAATCTCCAGTTATTTTGTTTTGATGCCTCTCCAAATTTTGCAGGGCACAAAGCAAGTTCTCATCATGCACTTCTAGTTCATCTAGATGGATTTCAGCTACATTTTCTTGTTATTGTTGATCATAGATGGTTGTGCATAATGAAGGTAACTTAATTTCAATGGGAAGGACTGCCTCTGTTTCGTACAACAGGGAATATGGGGTCACCTTAGTGGAATTAAGAGTCGTCGTCTGATAAGTCCAGAGAGTGTTGGAGAGTTTTTCTGGCCAACTATTCTTATTCTTATCAACCATATTTTAGAGAATATTAGAGATGGTTTTTTTGAACTCCTCAATCTACCCATTTTCTTTCACATGATAGTGAGAGGTATGATTAGAATAGATGTTGTACTTAGCATACAATTTATTCAGCTCAGCCACTCGGAAGTTTGTGTCGTTATCGGTGAGGATGAAGTGAGGGAATCTGAATTGATAGATGATATTGGTTATCACAAAAAATGATAGAATGATCCTTGACTTCCTTGAGCAGAACTATCTTTGTCCACTTGGAAAAGAAATCCATAGTGGATAGGATGAACCTGCATTGGCGAGTTTTCACCGATAAATATGGTCCCACGACATCGAGACCCCATACCACAAAGGTCCAAGATTCTTTGGTAGTGTGTAGAGGCTTTGGAATCCAATTCATGAAGTTAGTATGGCTTTGGAATGCATGGAACCTCTTGTTAAACTCGATAGAGTCATGGATCATGGTGGGAAAAAAATACCCCAATCTCCAGATCTGATGAGATAGTTTCGGCCCTATCTGATGAGACCCATAGGAACTAGCATGAACTTATTGCATGAACTAAGAAACCTCACCTCCTTGAATGAAAAAAAGGATAATCCTGTCAAACCCATGTCTGTAGAGTATCTTCTCAAGACTAGGACCACTCTGAAGGGTGAACTGCACTGCACACCATTGGACTTGCTCATGTTTGGATCGATCTTCTGGGAGATTATCGTGATGGAGATAATCAATAAAGGGGGCCCTCCAGTCTGAAGTCACTTCCAATAATACGGCAGGGGTCCTTGATGTCCATATGTGAAGGAAATTGTTGTAAGGTGGCTTACATGTGGGCTATCATCATCGTACGGAGTGACGAGAGCAATTACTCTTTAATGTGTCACATGGATAATCAAATAAACATAGTCTGGATCTGCAAGAGATGCATCCAAGTAGGCCAAGGTGTCAACCTGACCATTATTTGAATAAGGGACATGAGTAACTTTTGACTAAGAAGGGAACTGGTTCATCAACTGGTGGGTACACTCTAACAATGGTACGAGCTCCGGCTTCCTGATGACATAGTCACCGTTGATCTGCTTGATGACTAGTTTGGAGTCCCCTTTCACATGAAAGTGTGGAACATCAATCTCAAGGGATAGAATGAGACTGGTGATGGGAGCCTGGTACTCTACCTCATTGTTGGTATTGTCTTCTAACAATATGAATTAATATGGTAGGATAACTCATTCAGGCATGATTAAGATGTTACCCATTCCCACTCTGTTGAGTCTGGGATCATTGAGCCTTCTGCCGGTAGGGCTTTGGGAAGCGCCATCAAAGTGAATTTTCTAACACGGAATGGATTGATCTTCTGATTGGATTGCCTCGTCCAGAAAATAAATATCCAGATACTACTCTGTGGGAGTTGGTTGAGCAGAATGGATGTTTTCCAATGTCATCCCCTTGATATCCTAATGGGGAAAAACTTGATGTCGAACTGTTGGAGGATCGCTGACCACCAAGCTAGATGGCCTGTTCACATGGGGAGGTCCAGAATGTACTTTAGTAGATCCACTTGGGACACTAGATGTATCTAATAGTTCTACAAGTAATGTCGTAATTTCTATATTGTGAATATCAGCACAATGTAGCTCTTCTTGATAGAGGAGTATCTGGCCTCTATATTGAGTAGAATGTGGCTGAGATAGTATAAAATGTTCTCTATTCCCTCATTGTTATTCTAGGAAGGAAGGGCACCGAGATATTATTCTTGAGCAGTCACATAAAGGACCAGTGGCTTTCTAGGAATGTCTGGCATCAGAACCAGAGGTTGTAGTAGGTACTGCTTGATTCCTCAAAATTAGTCTAATACTCCTCATCCCACTGATAATCGACACATTCCTTCTTGATTTGGGAAAAGGGCTTGCACTTTCTAGCCAGATTTATGATGAATTGGCATATGTAGGCTAAGTAGACTTGAAAGCCTCAAAGCTCTTAAATTTTTCTCGGAGGATAAATCTGACTGATGACCTTGATCTTTTTCGGATCGATCTTAATGCCTCTATATTTAACAACGAAGCCAAGAAATATTTTGGAGATGACCTCGAAGGCACACTTCAATTGGTTCATCTTCAGATGTTGGGAATGGATGAATCCAAACACTTTATAAAGATCTTTTAGATGGTCCTGACATTGGAAAGATTTTACAACCAAATCTTCCATGTAGCATTCAACTAATTCTCCTAGGATTAGCTTGAATATGTGGTACATTGCATTCTAGTAGGTAGCACCTTCATACTTTAGACCGAAAGGCGTTACCATGTAGAAAAAAGTACTTTGTGGTGACATGAATGTGGTAGACTCTTCATCCTTTGGGGCCATTCTTATTTGATTATGTCCTGAATACCCATCCATGAAGGAGATATATTGGAACCCAGTGGTGGTATCAATCAATAGTTCTATTGCAGGAAGGGGAAATTCATCCTTCAGATAGTGACAATTGAGATCTCAGAAGTTGATGCAAACTCTGATCTTCCTATTCTTCTTCCCGATGGGCGCAATGTTAGATAACCATCTAGGGTACTGGACCTCATTAATGAGTTTGGATCTGATGGGTTTATCTACTTCATCCTTGACCATGGCACCGTGAGAAGGGTGCATCTTTCTGGGAGGTTGTTTAAACCCATGATGATTTTCTGGAAGGTTGCAACGATGGACGATGACCTGAGGAATGAGCCCTGGCATCTAGTTATAAATCCATGTGAATACATCACAATGCTACTTTATAAAATCCATGCATTGTTTTTTCTCTTTGACAGGCATAACAGTGCTGATCAATGTTGGTTTCAGATTCTTCTCGTTACCGAGGTTCACCTATACCAATTCATCAACCGTGGTGGAGACACCCTCTTTGAATGTAGGAGGAGAATCCTCCAAATACAATTATTCATCCACAGAAGGAGGGATCATTTGAAGGAGGTGATTCTTCTGAGTTGATAGATCCTGAAGGGACACTGGTACCAGCCTGAGCGGAGGTAGAAAACTCCTCAGGAGACTCCTGCACTGCTGAAACCATAACGACGAAAGCTATCAACCCGATCTCATCTAGCCTTCGACCTAAGGGGCCAGGTTTTATGATATCAAATAAATAGTGGTGCATCAGCTTGATATGGTTTATTCTATCCCAGAAAAATAAGAAAGTATGATGTATTTTAGTTTCCATGGGGTGGACATTCCGATACCTTATGGGAGTTGGGGGCTTTGGGATCACCCAAGCCTAATTTTTATAGGAGTACGAGGTCATCTCTTGTCATTACTTAGACAACAAAAAATTTCCACATGTATGGGGTTGTGGCCTCCAATCGGTGGATTGGATTAATGTAGGCGTCATCCAGGTCTGTCCATGGGTTGGTCATAGTCGTAGCGTGTTCAACCTAGATAACCTAAATCTTCTTGTACTTGCTCTTGTAATAGTAGGAATCCAGGTAGTGGGCTTCACAAGAGGCAAGGTAGATTCCTCACCTTGGAGTACACCTACTCGACCATTAAGGGAGTACTAAAGGCATTGGTGATATGAAAAAGGGACTGTCGCATGCAGGTGGAGCCATGGCCTACCCATCAACACATTGTAAGAAGTATCTTGTGAGAAAACCATAAACTCAGTGCTGGAAAATAGGCCACCAAACTAGGTCTTTAGAAAGATATTTCTAACTAGTGTCTATTTCATCCGGTCATAACCTTGAATTTTTAGGTCAGAGGGACTCAAATCATCTTTGGATATTCCCATCTTTTAGAGTGTCTGGGTCTGGATAAGGTTGATCCCATAGTTTGTGTCGTCAAGACAATGGTGAACCTCCATGCCATTTAAATGTCCAGTGATGTACAATTGGAATATGTTCCCTTGTATAGGGGATCCATCATCTTCTCCATAGAATGAGATAACGGATTGACATTTTTCATGCTCGACTACCTTCACATGGAAGGATTCTGTGATTGCTACCTCTATATCAAACTATAAGGGGCTTCTTAAAGCCTCTGCAAGGGTTTCATGCATATCTTCTTACAGGCGGAGAGCCTTGAGGATATAGAGCATCACAAGAATGGTGGAGAGATGCTTAAGAATATCATACTTCCATGATAGGCATGAACCACTACCAACAGAAAGTCGCTCCTTGGAAGGAGGTATGAAGGGACCTGCTGGTTAAACCGCCGACTTATTGGTGCTAGGAATGTCCCACTTCTCACTAGTCGAAATGTGTGTAGAGACAACCAGATGAGGTCTAAATTACTGGGGATGATCCAAAATAGAATGTGGATGATATTAGCATGATAATGGTGGATTTTCCTGATCAAGTAGTACAAACAGTGGTGGAGGAAGATTTGATGAAATGAGATGAGAAGGTTGTGCATGCTAAGATCTACGTTGGGCATGATAGTTGGTTTCGGTGGCACACACAGCTTGAATAGAAGTACTGAACAATGAATTCCAATGACTCACATAACCAAGGCTCCATCGATGATGGCATCCGTTGGGGATGTTGGGAGGATCTGTTCGGCACACTTCATCTTCAAGAACCATATAGGGGTTTACCAGCTCTAAGGTGTTAACCAAAGCACACCCTTGATAACTTATTGAAGAATCCTCCATTTCTATACAAATTCTGGGGGTAATCTCCATCTCTAAGGGCATGAAATTGTCAAGAGTATGGGATGATGATGGCATCGGTGGGGGACTTTTATTTCCCTTGTGTTGTTGATGCTTTCCGTTCTGGGAATAGGAAGACTGAGATGTTGACTCAAAAGTATTATTTGTAGGTAATGCGATGAATTCTGAAGGCTCTGGTTGGTTCAAATGTGCACAGATAAAACCATGGGCACAGGCGACTAACTTGCAAGCCATTCGGTCATCATATTTTTGAGATCTGTGGTTAGAAACCTGCTGCCACTCATCTTCACTGTCACTATCAGGATTTATTAATGCACATTCCACCTATGTTAGGGTTGGACCCAAACTTAATATGTTTTTATATACCTATTCATAGAGCCATTATTTAAACACATAACACTTCTTGAATGTGTTCCCAATGATATGGTGATAGGTGCATTAATTTGGGTGATCAGTGAGATCTACCTCTCTGGGCCTCCTGCATTCCAGAAAGCATAGGATTCTCTAACCCAAGGCACTTCAGAAATAACTGGGAACATGAGCCTCATTAAATGACTAGCTTCAGTTCTTTCAATTTGGGAAGGCGGATCTAGGATCCTTTCTTTGATGAGGTTCTATAGGAGTCTATTGAAGAGGTGGAACCTGATTATCTCACCTAGGTGGAGGTGGCTCATTACACGGGGGTGCCTGCTGATTCTGAGGTGGGTGCGGCTAGGCCAGAGGCTACACATGAGGTGGTGGTCCTGATTGAGGCTATGGGTGTGGTTCTACTAGTAATAAATCCAGCTGTCTAGGGGCCTCTATTTGTGCTACCGCAGTGGGCTCGGCCTTAGAAGCTCTTCTCACAGGAACTATATGTAACATCCCAGATAAATAAGGAATAATACACTTTTAATATTTATTAATATTTGTGAATTAAATATTAATTTTACTTTAAAGGGGTTGCTATGTTCGATAGCGTACCCGATACGCAACAACGGGTTTCTTTGAAATCTTACGTTGCACACCAATTATATAATATTATTATTTTAAATGGTAGTTAACTCCTAGTCGTTGTATTGGTTGGAATGAACAAAACTAACTACAATATTATTATACATGTTTTTTAAATGTATTTATATTTATCCAATAAAAATTTAGAGGCTTAAAATATGAATGAATCTAATTTTAAGCATAATTTACATTAAAAGGTCGATTTACCACTTTTTAATGGAGAACCCTCTTTAAATTTAGTTTTTGTCACTTTAATACATTATATTTGACCAAATAAAATTCTTCTTTAGAATGGGGATATAAAATTTTACTTTGTGTAAATTTTTGGAATTTTTCCGATAAAGTTCATTTTTTATTGAATAGTGAAAAATATTGCATTTTAATTCAAAACTGCGTTTTAATATAATTTATTTATATGGATAGATTATCTTTTTAATTGATTTTAAAATGTAATTAGAATATATTTTTACCATTTAATCCAATTTTGTTCATTAGAATTAATTTCACTTTGAAAATGGACATAAACAAGTGTCAATCTTTTGATAGTTATTGTTTCTTAAAAACACGCTATTTGTTTTAACAATGGGAATTAATTTTAAATTAATTAATGTCAATTATATGTTTTTAATTTAGAAAAATAGTCATCATTTTTGAATTCGAAATATCAAATATATCTTATGCTTAATTTTTGGTATTTTTCTGAAAAACTTCATTTTTTGATGAATAGTGAAACCACTTAGTAGTAGTTAAAAAACTGACTTTTTCATTTCAATGAAATTTTACCACTCATATGAATTGAATTTAAAAAATCTGACATACATGGTTGTTATTAATAAGTAAAATGTGGTTCAATAAGATGAAAATAATTTTTGGTGAATAGTACCTTTTGACTTTTATTTACCGCGGTTAAAGGTAAATAGGGTAATTCAAGGTAAAAAGAATATTATAATAATTCAAAATTACCTTAACACTTGTCCTAACCTTATTCGATGAATAATGTCCGACCATGGGCATTCTTGGGTCTATTTTGGGACCCCATGGAGCCACTTATGAATGATAATGATACTTTAGATTAATTAATTTATGTAAAGGAAAAAATGACATAAACAAAAAACTTTTAGTAAATTAATTTTTCTATGGTGTTATATAAGTAATATTTTTTACTATAACTATCCATTAGAAAGATAAAAATATTTCCTACATCATGGTATTTGTTTTATAATTTTTATATATTGAATAAATTAAATTATTTATGACACAATAATGATGCAGTGTTTACCTCATTAATAAATCATTTAAATAAATAAGATTATAAATATTAAAATGGCATCCAAAACTTGTCCAATTCTTATTGGATGATTTTATTTCGACCATTAGTCATCTTATCTTCGACTATACTGATTTTTGGGCCTTTAGAAACCGAATATCATTATATAATAAAATAATAGTTTGACACTTTTTTAAAGAGCCCCTCCTCCCCTTTATAAAAGGAGACCATTTCTATACAATTACTCACACCTATCAAGACTTTTGTCTTGTCCAACATCTGCCCAATTAATCTCCCTACATCCCTCTCCTCCACCTAGAAGCCTTACATTAGGAAGAAGGAAATTCAAGAAATCATTTTGGTTCAAACCAAAGGAAGTTACCCAAATTAAAGGTAACGGTTTCTCTTAAATTATTTTGTTTTATTTTGTTTTATTTTACTTCTCCAACCCCTAAACTCATTTTATTCCTTTTTTTATAACAACACTAGTATTCTAAATATACTAGGATGGTTTTATTATAAGTATTAGAACTACACTTACACCCACCTCCATCTAATGGGTGAAGAACATACTATTTCCGTGGATGACAAACTAACGCCTCACGAAATGATGATTGTTCGATTATCTCCTACCGCCTCTAATGGTGGCCATTAATATGAAAATATATTTATATATGATATAAATTATGTTTATGTTTTCTTTATGATTCTGTATTTTTCTTTTATATCATACCTTTATGGTTTCCATTATGGGTAAACGCGATAATTTCATTTGAGGAAGTGCGGACTACTACCCCCTCAAAGTGACATGACTCGTTAATGCCATATGTGCGATGTATAAAGGATGGATTTAATGATATTATATATGATATTATACTGTAATTATATTATACCTATGTATCATTATGTTTTAATTCCATTAAAATAAGAAATATAAATGAAAGTAACGTTCATGCGTACGTACGGCTTACCGTCTCCATAAACGGTGTATTTCATTTCTTACCTCCAAATGTTATGTACTATTATAAATACATGTATATAATTGATATATATGATATATATTATATCTAAATCATGAATATAATTCTGGATATAATGAACTTTTGACCATGTGAACAACTTGTAAATATAAGGTGTTCATTTTTGACTCAAGTACCAAATATTGACAAAATGAACGTTATTAACTTAAATGATTACATAATGTTTATAACATGGTAATAAGTGATATAAAAAATAATAATAAACTTGAACAAGGTTCCTAAGAAATTATAAATTAACTTTAGTTTATTATTCAAGAAGAACAAGTAACAAACAAGTCAAGTCGGACATGAGGTAAGGGATTTTCTTATCACACTTTTAATTCCGTGAGATTTCCATTGTTCGACACTTATTCATTGCATGTGGTGTATTGTGTACTGCCATTTGATATATATTATCATGATTCTCATTATATTCATGGTATTCTTTGATTGATTTGGTTGTTATTAACTTTTTTTCATATGACTCAGTTGATTACAATGTGGTAAAGGGTTTCATCTCACTTTTTATTCCCGTGAGATTCATGCTATATTTCCCACTATTTCCTTTCGTGTGGTACATGTACTACCCATGATTGTACTCTTTGTGTAATATACTTTTATTTATAATTATTTACATCTTCATTGTGTGATCCTTCATTCATGTGGTGTATGTTTTGTAAGTTACCAAACCGGTAAGGGAACCTTTCACCCTCCTCTTTTTAAAAGACTTATTTTTGTTATGTATTTTAATTTACATAT
The DNA here is from genome assembly GCA_963277665.1 of Viscum album. NCBI lineage: Eukaryota > Viridiplantae > Streptophyta > Magnoliopsida > Santalales > Viscaceae > Viscum > Viscum album. Next base: position 1,938,739,229 of record OY728123.1, on the reverse strand, counting down.
TATTATGTTAAGATATGTTCTTATATATCCTTATTGATGTATAATTTATGTCCAATTTATGATATACCCTTTTTATCTCATCAACTCATTTTTTTTAATTTTAAAGTGACGTTGTTAGGCAATAAAACTTTTATAAGGGAACTTCTTAACCCACTTTCAATTATTTGGGGCCAACTTGTACTTCTTGAATATTTCATCCTATGAATATGTGTGAATGACCAATGATTTTTGTACTCTTAATATCCACTTATATTGTGTGTATTTATATTTTTCACACATAATTATGCGATTGATTTATCCTTAATTTAAGGATACCATCTTTATAAGGGATTTCATCTCAATTTACATTTCCACTGAGACTTCATTGTTGTTATACACCAATTCACTCTTATATGGTGTATATAGTTTCCTTTGACATATTATATTATTAATACCATTATTCTAATGATATTATAAAGTTCTGATTTAATATTATTCTTCAATTATTTGTATTCAAGCATCTCTCTTTTTTGTTAAAAAAAACTCTTTAACTAAAATATCATTTTAAATATTTTAAAGATTTATTCTTCTAAATATTTTTCATTAATGTAAATGTTTTCAAAATGGGTTTTAGGATTTATTTATATGAACATTAATGTATTAAAATTATAATTCATTTAAAAGCTTCAAATTGGTATGGGACACTTTGATTCAAAAATCTCTTTTTAAATGGTTTTGAAAATGATTTGATAAAGCATTATTTATTTCAATATATTTATTTGATATATTGTAATGTTGAAATGTTATCTTTCCTTTATAATTGTGTTATGTGTTATGATTATAATATTTTTATTGGAAATTGTTTACGTATATGGGTGGTTCTGTGATAAACCTAGGGAAGGTGAGCCCAAGATAGCTCCCTAATGCATTGGGTAACATGAGGGAGGTAAATGTGATGTTTCTCCTAAGAGATTTAGGGAATATACTATGATGGGTATTCCAAGTGTAAATCCCTATGTACCTATGTTGGATACAATGTATGTTTGATATGGATGCCATAAGTAACCTTTATGATTTATTATTTGTGTGTGTTATTCATAAATCTTATGATTTTGTAAGGTATGTTATGATTGAAAAGTATGGTTTCATTGATCTGTATTTATTGATGGGATAATGTTTTCCTTCCTTATTTTATAACCCTTACTGGGATTTTTATTCTCATCCCAAGTTTTTGAAATGTTTTCCATAGGACTTAAAGATGAATAGGGTCAAGGATGGGATCAAGGAAAAGTCATGCTATATAAAACATGGAACCAGACATGTTTCTTTTTAAGAGTTTTTATTTTATGAAAAAACTGGATACTGAGTAGTTGTGTCTATATGTAATATTCAAGTTGTAATGTAATTTCTATGCCTAATTATCTAAAACTCTAAAGCTGAAAAGATCCTCAATGTGAATTATTCATTTAATTAAAGTTTATGTAATGTTTAAGGTCGGGTCCTTTTAGTTGGTATCAGAGGTCGGTTTAGAAAACTTTAGGGATTAGTAGTTTTTGTTAGACCCATGGTTAGTCCATATGTATATTATTTCAATTAAATCCTTGTTTTATAACTTTTTCAGATCAAGGAAATTAAATTACAAATGGAAGGAGGAGGATCTCAAACGAAATTCTTATCTCTTCCTGATGACATGCTTGCAATAATTATTACAAAGTTGTGTTTGGATGATTGTGAAAAATTTTCTAGAATACAACTCACTTGCAAGTAGTTATTTGAGATATCAAACACCTCCATTATACCTCATCATAATCATGGATCATGGGTTGTATTTAGATAAATCATATTTTCACAATATTCTCATATTTTCAAGAAAGGTAAATATTATCAAGGCATTTTCAAATATTTTACCTTATCCCAAGATTTTGAAGCATATTATGATTTTAAAAAAGGTTCTAAAGAAGGAGACCCTTACGCAACCTATTTATATTTTCTTTTATAATATAGTCTCTCAGCACATACCTATGTTATTTTAAAGGGACCATTAATTGAAAGTTTCAACTCAAATTCAGTCCGACTATTTTATAGAAATCATGTTTTATCAGATGTTTTGAAATTATATATCATACATGATTATTTTACAAAACTTTTTTTTGTGAACACCCATATGACCCATGTTGTGAAAGGTGTATTTGGATGGAGGAATAAAATGATTTTGAAGGATCTCTAAATAATTGTTTCAATGCATGGACCTTCTACCTACGTTAACAAGATGAAAATGAAACCAAATGGACACCATGATCAAGGTATGATGTTCTTTATTTTGGGGATCATTTCATTTTATCATATGGTGGTGAAATAAGACTTCAAGAATTAAGATGTTGAGATCATAATGAATTTGGATGAAAATTATAGGTATAAGGAAACCATTTAGGTTAAAACATGTTAGGGTTATTTTGAGTTTTATAAAAAGTACAACCTGTGGGATGGGTGAAGACCTGTTGCATCTAGTAAGGCCACAGGAATCGAACCCACAACCAAAGGATGACAAGGGTGCATCGCCTACCACTAGCTTAATTGAATTCCCTGGTTAGTATGACATATTATTTTAGTAAAATGTTTTTTTGGAACAATAATAATTTGATTTTTGGAACTTATGTTTTATAAAATGGATATACTTAGTATAGAAAAATGATTTAGTGTTTTAGTGATAAAGTTTGTTATGGAAGACGTTCTCTCTTTTGAGGAAACACTATATGCCTAAGGAAGATAGAATACTATGGGATATCAGTTGTGGAATAATGGTTGAAATTTTAGTTTGGAAGAATCTTTGTTTTTATTGTGAACATATGATGATTTGGTTTATTTATGAAACTGATTAACCTATCATGGAGAATATGTGATTAGGTTAATTAATTTTCAATATGAGATTTTATGAGTAACTTATGTTATTTGGTGATAAATGATAAGATTTATCTTGGAAGACTATGTAATTAAATCCTTATTAGATTTGGGTTTCAATCTTAGTTTGGATTACATTTTAAGAATTTTATGGACATTTGTTTATTGAATGGTCTTGGTTGAGCTTTGAGTATTGTTTTACAAATTTTTGAGATTAAGAGTAGTTTTTATTTTTGTAAAAGATTATCCTTTTGGGTATTATCTGATCTCACACTAACAATTTTGGTTTTAGTTGATGTCTAAAGACAAGGTAAATATATAGTTCTTCTTTTTTGGATTATGTGATTCTCAAAAAGATGATTCTTGTGCTTTTGATGTGACCAAGTCTTTTTGAATGCTCTTTGTCTAGAGAAAAGATTAGGTTTGGGTAGAAACTTATTAAAGGATGAAACTCTACTTAAAGGTAAGTATATTTCCTTATGTTCTTATTCTATGTTATAAATGAATTCCTCCAGATTATGAAAAGGAATTTAAAACAAAAACTTTGTTGGTTTACATTTCCTACTGGGTAAACAAAGACCGTTTAACACATCATAAGTTTGCAATTTTAAGTTGGTTAACTTTCTTCTAATCATGTTTTCTATCACTCTCCATCAGAACTTGACCATTTTTTCTCTCTTCCATATTCATGTTTTCCTTCATGGAATCCTAGTACGGGTTATCTTGGGTGACTATTGTACTTTTCTTTCTTTCTTTTAAAGTTATAGTTTTACTGAGTCTTCCGATGTCGGACTTTTAATGAAGCTTCCAAGACAAGTTTTAAAATTGCGAGGATGAAATTCACAAAAGGGGGTAAGAATGTAACATAAAAGATAAATAAGGAATAATAAACATTTCATATTTATTAATATTTGTGAATTAATTATTAATTTTACTTTAAAGGGGTTGCTATGTTCGATAGCATACCCGATACGCAACAACGGGTTTCATTGAAATCTTAAGTTTCACACTAATAATATAATAATATTATTTTAAATGGTAGTTAACTCCTAGAAATTGTATTTGAGGGAATTTAAAACCTCAAGCTTCCACGGTATGCTTTGCTTTGAATAATACAGTAGCGTGTGTTGTACGCAACTTCGAGGTTCTAACACACACCACAACCAATCAAAGTAGCCGTTATGAATAGTAATACCCAATTTTTGAAATTTTATAAATTTTATTATTCAAATAGAACTTCATTTTTTTATTTTGAATATCGATATTATCTTAGGGTGAATTTTTTTGTACTTTTCTGATAACTTTCATATTTTGATGAATTGTGAAAATTACTAAATTTTAATTAAAAACAACTTTTTAATCGAAATAATTAACAGTGATAAATTATTAATTTGAGTGGTTTTAAAGTATAATTAGATTATATTTTTAATTTTTAATCCAATGTTGTTCATTGGACATAATTTCACATTTAAATTGGACATAAGAAAGTGTCAATATTTTGATAGTTATTATTTGTTAAAAACACGCTTTTTTTTGACAACAGGAATCAGTTTTAAATTAATTTCTGTCACTTATGTGTTTTGAATTTAGAAAAATGGATTCCATATTTAGAATCATGAGGTACAAATTTGTAAATAGGTAACTTTTATTTTTACACATTTTGAATAATTACTTTGGTAAATATTTTATTTACCATGGTTAAAGGGTAAATCTGGTAAATAAGGGTAAAAAAAATAATATTATAATAATAATAAATTACCCTAAAATGTGTCCTAAACTTATTGGTTGATAAATTTCCAACCATGGTCATCTTTGGGTCGATTTTTGGACCCCATGGAGCCACTTGTAAGTGATAATGATACTTTATATTAATTAAGATAAAGTAAATACAAAAATGACATAATCATATATCTTTTAGAAAAACAATTTTTACATAGGGTTATATATGTTATATTTTTTACTATAAATATTAATTAGAAATATAAAACTATTTCCTACATAATGGGATTTTATTTATAATTTTTAGACATTGAATAATTAAATTTATTTATGACACAATAATGATGCAGTATTTTCCTTATTAATGAAAGAATCAAATAATTGGTATTATAAATGTTAAAATAAATATAATTTGAAATTTTTGATAACATCCACAAACTTTATTGGTTAATATGAAATTTTATGATTACTTAAATGAATTTGGTTCGAATTAATAAAGTTTTTAAGACTTTAACAAAAACCAATTATTAAATAGTGTCAAAATTGACATAAATGAGTTTTTAAAACAAATATTATATTATTAATTGATATTATATTCCTAAAAATCTAATGTTAGGAAAAAGTACTTATATAATGATAATTTTATCATTAATGGACCACTTGGGGGTCTATTGGAAGTATATAGTAAGTTTATTAACTATATAATATAAAAATACAAAGAGACATGGTAAAAGTTAAACTATTTAACAAAGAGTTAAATCAAAAAGATAAAGTTAATATAGTGACTCAAACCTATCTAAAACCTATTGGTTGAGTGGTTTTTGACCTATCCCCACCTTAAAATTTAAATAATCCACTTTTGAGCCATTATAAACTGAATATGAATTTATTATAAAATAATATTTCTAGCTTTTTGAAAGGTGCCCCTCACCCCTCTTATAAAAGGGCACTCCCCCTTCTCTCTAATTCACACATTCAAAGCCTTTTCTCTCATCCAAACCATACCAAAATATTCTCTAAACTTCCCTCACTTAAACCTAGAGGCCTTATTTTGATCATAAATCCAACCTACGGATCCCTTTTGATCAAATCAAAAGGAAGAACCTGAAGAAGTGGTAATGTTTTCACCACCCTCTTTCAAGTTCCTTTCTTCTTCCACTTATTATTTCTTTGTTATTTCCATTATAAAATAATAAATCTAGTATATTATATATAATATGATGTTATTATAAATATTTTACAACAATATTCAGTATTCTATCCATCCTTTGAATGACATGTCACCATACGTGCGTACGTACGACTTACCGTCTCCACGTCGTGGTGTAATTGTTATTCAGAACATTATTATTTGGATGGGTAATATAATGATATGTAATTGAACTAAATAATAAATATAACATTATAATTATTCTTTATATATGATAATCCATCCAATTATATATTATTTTAATATCAAAAGAATGAAATTGTCGCTCGTGCGTACCTACGGACTACCGTCTCCACGAACGCGATGAGATTAATTCCTCATCGTATCCATTCAAGTATAATTCTCATTTGATGATTAAAAATAATGGTTAGGGACTTGATATCATTCTTGATATGAATAAGATACAACCTATCCATAGAAAACATGGCTTATGTAACAAAATATATAAAAGAAAATGAGTAAGTTAACACCCGAAACGATGATAATACTAAGATATTATTAACAAAGAAATGTTAAAAGATCACATATGATATCATATTAATGTATATGATTATTATATAATTTAATAACAATTATTTCACCATTATACAGAAGGTTAAACTACCCTTGACCAAGGAAAAGTATAAGGTAAGGGTTTATTTCACAATCTCTTAAGTATCCGAAATTGTTTATACGTAATTATCTACAGGGACCTATTTATCATCCACATCCATGTTTCTTAAAAATGTATTTCAAATCATTATTACTATTTTACATAATATGGGTTAATGTCATTTATACCCTTGTTTTACTTTTTATAAGATGTTTATAAGGGAATCTTTCTGTCGTTTTCCAAACAAGGTCCTTTTTAACATTTTCGATAAAATTAAGGTAAGAATGTCTTTTTTTAACTTATACGATGGGTGCGGCTATTTTCCACTGTTATAAAATCTCTGAATCTTCCCTTAAAATCTTATAGGAATATTTTCAAATTAAAGTTTTTCTTTTATAATTATGTGACTTTTAAATGATTAAAAAAATAGATATTTCTATCAAATAGTTTTGATTTCATCTATGTCAACATCCAATGATGGATTTTAAGCTTATTTGAAGTTGATTTATTATGATTCAAAACTTCCATTTTGTATTGAAGGTTTTGTGATATGATTGACTATGGATGTGTCATTTTTATACCATTAATGGTTTATGGAGAAACTATTGACATTTCGTATGCTAGTTTTAATACGAATGTTTATGTTATGTTTAAACTTGTTCATATAAGGAATGCATTGGACTTAGTAAGTGATGGGTGGATCCCGCTATAGCTCCTCAATGCATCGGTAGCTCTCATGAGACAAACTAGTGTCTTGGTACAATGACTTGACAAAATCTTATTTATAGTCTTGGCACAAGGCCTTGACTATGTGGTTATGATAGTCTGGAATTATGCATTCCATCATTATGAAAGTGGTTATTGATATTACATGTGATTATTCTATTAATAGAATATCCATGTGAATAAGTAAATGGAATTATTTCATTTTATTTCTGCCATATTATGATGAATTTTAAGTTCAAAAGGCTTTTGTTTTAGTTATACATTTTTTTAAATGTTTATGCTTATTTATGAAAGTTTCCGCTATATTGTTATACTTACTAGGCATATGAGCTCACCCCTTTCTATGTTTTATTTTTCATAGGATGTGAAAAAGTATTCTATGACTGATCTACAGGGATAGTCTGAGGGGATATAAGTGTGGACTATGAAAACTATATTGTTGTATTTTTTCACTGTATGATGTAATGACTTATGAATGTATCTAGTGTTTCCAAGGCTACTAAACTAATAGGTCTTTCGAGACTTGATCTTTTGTGATCATGCCAATGTTATGTAATAATGCACCGACTCTGTGTAACTAGGGTCAGGGTGTTACAGTTGGTATTAAAGGATGTTTAGTAAAATTCTTGGAAGCTAGATTTAGATAAACTCTAATTAGAGCACATAGACCTAAGATGGACTTTGAGGATTAGTGTAGAAGAACTTCCTAGAATTTTGGTATTGTAGAGATTTTGTGAGTTTTCTGAGCAATACATCCCTATCCGGATACTAGCAGGTAGAGGTGGCTCTGGAACAGATGTACCAAGGGGTAAAACCTGAAAACACTACTTTGAGCTAGACACAAATGAGAACTGGTGCACGACAATGGGATTTGCTGCACTCTTGGTTACGACACTCTCGAGGGATATGCTTAGGATAATTCTCATTTTCTTTACAAACCATTATGAAGGGTTTATGATTATATACTTCCTTAAATAATTTTTTTTATGATTATGGATTATATCCATAAACTATTCAATTCATGTTAAGTGTTTTACAAGTTTGGATTTATGTATTGCGATTCATAAACTAATCTAGTGTATTCCATTGTTTATAAATGGAGCCTAGTGGAAGAAATAGAAACGGTATCAATGCATGCAATCCATGTAGGGATTGCCCTCCTGCTCAAGATAATTATAGTGGAGCTGGTGATGCAACTTGTGATATTCAGCTTATCACCATACTGGGACAACTCACTCAGGTTATGAATAATAACCTTACCCGTACGGAGAACCCAGATCCACAGTGTGGAGGATCAATGCTAGATCGCTTCATGAGGAAAAAACCACCAATATTCAATGGGAGTACAAATCCATTAGTAGATGAGCAATGGATAAATTCCTTAAAGAAAATATTCCATCCTTAGGAGTAGTGAAAGGGAAAAAGTTATCATGGAATTTTACCGCCTCACTGGAGATGCTGACCAATGGTGGTCATTGATTAAAAACATAAAGGAGAATGATGAAGTATCAAATATGGAATGGATGTAGTTCAAAGATATTTTCTTAGAAAAATACTTTCCTCGTGACCATCGAGCAGATATGGATAGGCAATTTCTGAGTCTGATATAAAAGGAGGATGAGAATGTTGCAAAGTATGAGGCTAACTTTACAAGGTTAGCAAGGCATGCAGCATATTATATACGTAACCCAAGGAGTAATATTGATCATTTCTTTGATGGGTTAAAACCATTTCTCCAACGATCATTAGTCTCACAATCCTTCTCGTCATATGAAGATAATGTCTCATGTGCTATCAAGAAAAAAAAGGAATTCTCTAAGTCTTATGAATTTAAAGCAAATCAAGAGAGGAATATATATGAAGATCACTCTGGGAATGGAAATAAGGGGAATAAGGGAAAATTTTAGTATCGGTCCTGTATTAAATGTGGGAAGAAACACCCTGGTACTTTATTGAAGGGAATGGGAGTCTGTTACAAGTGTGGTGAAAAAGGCAACCAAGATCGTGATTGCAAGGGGAATAAGTAAGCTACTGATGTTAAATGGTACAATTTCAGGGACATGGTACATTATGAAAATGAATGTCCAAAGTGTCAGGGGAACTTCCCTCAGAAAAGGCCAAGGGATCAAGGCCAAGATTATGCGATCACTACTATTGAGGTTCAAGCTCTGAAAGATGTGGTGGAGGGTAATTTAATGGCTTCCTCAAGTTTATCCAATGCTTTATTTGATTCTAGATCATCACATTATTTCATATCTTCCCAGTTTTCTAAGAAAATTAGATATTTCCAATTTGATTTAACAAGGGATTTGTTAGTAAAAACTCTTAAAGGAAGTATCATTGCAACAAATTTTTGTGAATTAGTCCCCATTAGAGCATATAAATGTTCTTTATATGTTGATCTCATCTTCATACCCATGATTGAATTTGATATAATCCTCAGTATGGATTGGATTTCAGACCATGATGCGAAGATTTATTTTTAGAAGAAGGAGGTCACAATTTTTGATGATGATGATAAAGAGCACTTTATCTTTAGAACAGAATCGTCACCACTTGATTCTTATCTAGATCCACCCCCAGTAGCTCAACTAAATTCAATTATTGGGGAGGAAGAGAATTAAATAACTGTGGGTGAGGAAAGGAATGTTCAAATAGAGGATTTACCTATTGTGAAAGAATATGTAGATGTGTTTCCAGAAGATTTACCTGGACATCCTCCAGAATGAGAAATTGAGTTTTCTATTGACCTAATTCCTGGTTCAAGGCCCATATCAAAGACCCCTTATAGAATGTCCACTGTGGAATTAGTGGAACTAAAGAAACAACTAGAGTAATTGAGTAATAATGGATTTATTCACCCTAGTGTTTCTCCATGGGGAGCCCCTATACTTTTTGTTAAAAATAAAGATGGATCTATGAGGTTATGTATCGACTAGAGGGATATCAATGCTATAATAACAAATAAAAAGTATCCCCTACCTCGCATTGATGATTTATTTGACCAACTGCATGGAGCTCAATCATTTTCAAATATTGAACTTCGATCTCGATACCATCAGTTGTGTGTGAAGAAGGAAGACATTCTGAAGACAACATTTTGAACCAGGTATGGGCATTACGAGTTTACAGTAATGCCTTTTGGATTGACTAATGCACCCTCTGTATTCATGGATCTAATGGATAGATTTTTCAAGGAATATCTTGATGACTTTGTAGTGGTATTTATTGATGATATCTTGGTATACTCCTAAATCTACGAAGATCATGAAAATCACTTGCGCATTATCCTGAAGACTCTTAGAAGACATGAATTATATGGGAAGTTTAGTAAGTGTGAATTCTGGCTTCAGGAGATTTCTTTTCCTGGCCATATTATCTTTAAGGATGGAATTTCCATTGATCCTTCTAAGACCAAGGCAATCCAAGAATGGCTAGAACCAATGAGTATAACGGAGGTACATAGTTTTATTGGTTTAGTAGGTTATTATCGATGTTTCATCCATAATTTTTCCCGATTGGCTAACCCATTAACGAAGATCACAAGTAAAGGGGTTAAATTTGTTTGGACAAAAGACTGTGAAGAATTTTTCGAAGAACTGAAGATAAGATTAGTCAATTCTCCTATATTGACTCTACCATCGGGGAATGATGAGTTTTTTATTTATAGTGATGCTTCAAAGAAAGGACTTGGTTGTGTCCTTATGTAGAATGATAGGGTTATTGCCTATGCATCACGACAACTGAAAATTCATGAGCAAAACTATCCTACTCGTGATCTTGAGTTAGCTGCTATAATATTTTCTTTGAAGATATGGATACATTATCTCTATGGTGAAACATGTGAGATATATACCAATCACAAGAGTTTGAATTATATTTTCTCACAGAAAGAACTCAACATGAGGCAAAGGCGATGGCTTGAACTACTCAAGGATTATGATTACACGATACACTACCACCTAGGGAAGGAAAATAAGGTGGAAAATTCTTTTAGTAGAAAGGATCATGGAGTTTTGAACAAAAGGAGAGTTGAAAGGGATCCAATTTTCATGGATCTAGTAAAGTTGGATATGGGAATAACCATGGAAGGTGAAACATCGATACTTTTTCAAATGGTTACCAAACCATCTTTACTAGAAAGGATTAAGAGTTCTCAGACTGATGATGAATAATTTCAAAAGAAGATTAAAGTTATGAATGATGGGAGATTTAGTGACTTTGTGTATGAAGAGGGAATTTTGAAATTTGGGAAGAGACTTTGTGTTCCCGATATACCTGATCTAAAAAGGGAATTGTTGGATGATGCTCATAGTTCCAATTTCTCTATACACCCTGGGAGCACCAAAATGTATAGATATTTGAAGGAACATTTTTGTTGGGATAACATGAATATGGAGATTGCTGATTTTGTGTCAAGATGTATGGTTTTTCAACAAGTGAAAGCTGAAAGGAAACAGCTTGGAGGAGTCATGCAACCTATTTTCATAACTAAGTGGAAATGGGATAATATCACGATGTACTTTTTCATGGTACTACCAAATACTCCTAGAAGGAACGATGCAATATGGGTCATTGTTGATCGTCTTACCAAGTCAACACATTTTCTTGCTATAAGAGAAGATCTACCACTTGAACGTCTAGAAAGACTATATATTAATGAATTTGTGAGACTTCATGGAGTACCCCTATTGATTTTTTCTGATCGTGATCCCCATTTTACTTCAAGATTCTAGAAAAGTCTTCAGAAATCCCCGGATACTGAACTTCGTTTGAGCACTACCTACCACCCCCAAACTGATGGAAAATCAGAACGGACTATTAAAACCTTAGAAGACATGTTGAGATATTGCTCACTTGACTTTCAAGGTATGTGGGATCAATATTTACCTCTAGTAGAATTTTCCTATAACAATAGATTTCATTTGAGTATTCAGATGGCACCATATGAAGCATTATATGGAAAGAGATGTCGCACACCAACCTGTTGGGATGATGTTGGTGAAAGAAAACTCGTTGGCTCAGAACTGGTGGAGGAAATGATGGAAAAGGTGAAGGTAATCCAAAACCACATCAAATCAGCTCAAAGTAGGCAGAAGATCTATGTTGATAATCGAAGGAAGGATTTGGAATTTCAAGTCAGTGATCATGTTTTCCTGAAGGTATCACCATGGAAGGGAGTTATACATTTTGGTAAGAAAGGTAAATTGAGTCCCAGGTACATAGGACCTTTTGAAATTCTAGAACTAATTGGGGCTGTAGCTTACCGTTTGGCAATGTCGCCAAGTCTCTCCAAAGTTCATGATGTGTTCCGTGTATCACTGTTGAGAAAATACATGCCTGACCCAACACATGTACTAACCTATGAGGAAGTAGAACAGGAAACCAATCTATTTTATTGTGAATATCCCATCAGGATTCTTGATACCGGATAACAAGTGCTGAGAAACCAGACGACTCATCTGGTAAAATTTCTATGGAGAAACCATAAGATGGAAGAGGCAACGTGGGAACCCGATGAACTTATGATAAAGAACCACCCAAGTCTTTTCATGCGGTAGTATTCTAGAAATTTAGAGGATGAAATTATTTGAAGGAGGAGAGAATGTAACACCCCAAGCTTCCATGGTATGCTTCTATTTGAATAATACAATAGCATGTGTTGTACGCAACTTCGAGGTTCTAACACACACCACAACCAATCAAAGTAGCCGTTATGAATAGTAATACTAACTTTTTGAAATTTTATAAATATTATTATTAAAATTGGAATTAATTTTTGGATTTGGAATATTGATATTAGATTAGGGTGAATTTTTGGTACTTTTCTGATAACTTTCATATTTTGATGAATAGTGAAAATTACTAAATTTTAATTAAAAACAACTTTTTTAATCAAAATAATTAATAGTGATAAATTATGAATTTGAGTGGTTTTAAAGTATAATTAGATTATATTTTTACCATTTAATCCAATTTTGGTCATTGGACATAATTTTACATTTAAACTGAACATAAGAAAGTGTCAATCTTTTGATAGTTATTATTTGTTAAAATCACGATTTTTGTTTTGACAACGGGAATTAATTTTAAATTAATTTCTTCCACTTATATGTTTTGAATTTAGAAAAATTGATTCCATATTTATAATCAGGAGGTTCAAATTGTGTAAATAGGTAACTTTTATTTTTAGAAATTTTGAATAATTACTTCGGTAAATATTTTATTTACCATGGTTAAAGGGTAAATCCTGTAAATAAGGGTAAACAAATAATATTATAATAATATTAAATTACCCTAAAATGTGTCATAACCCTATTTTTTGATACATGTCTGACCATGGTCATCTTTTGGTCAATTTTGGGACCCCATGGAGCCACTTTTAAGTGATAATGACACTTTATATTAATTAAGTTAAAGTAATACAAAAATTACATAAGCATATATCTTTTAGAAAAACAATTTTTACATATAGTTATATATGTTATATTTTCGAATATAAAAATTCATTAGAAATATAAAAATATTTCATACATAATCGGATTTTATTTATAATTTTTATACATTTAATAATTAAATTTATTTATGACACAATAATGATGTAGTATTTTCCTTATTAATGAAAGAATCAAATAATTGTTATTATAAATGCTAATATAAATATAATTTGAAAGTTTTGATGACATCCACAAATTTTATTGGTTAATATGAAATGTTAGTATTACTTAAATAATTTTTTTTCGAATTAATAAAGTTGTTAAGACTTTAACAAAAACCAATTATTAAATAGTGTCTAAATTGACATAAAGAAGTTTTTAAAACAAATATTATATTATTAAATGATATTATATTCCTAAAAATATAAGGCTTGGCCAAAGGACTTATATAATGATATTTGTATAATTAATGGACCACTTGGGGGTTTATTGGAAGTATATAGTAAGTTTATTAACTATATAATATAAAAATACAAAGAGAAATGGTAAAAGTCAAACTATTTAACTAAGAGTTAAATCAAAATGTTAAAGTTAATATAGTGACCCGAACATATCTAAAACCTATTGGTTGACTGGTTTTCGACCTATACCCACCTTAAACTTTAAATAATCCACTTTATAGCCATTAGAAACTGAATATGAATTTATTATAAAATAATATTTCTAGCTTTTTCAAAGGTTCCCCTCACCCCTTTTATAAAAGGGCACTCCCCATTCTCTCTAATTCACACCTTCAAAGCCTTTTGTCTCGGCCAAAACCTGCCCAAATATTCTCTAAACTTCCCTCACTTCAACCTAGAGGCATTATTTTGATAATAAATCCAACCTAAGGATCCATGTTTATCAAATCAAAAGGAATAAACCTAAGAAGAGGTAATGTTTTCACCACCCTCTTTCAAGTTCCTTTCTTCTTCCACTTCTTCTTTGTTTGTTATTTTGATTATAAAATAATAAATCCAGTATATTCTATATACTATGATTTTATTATAAATATGGTACAACCATATTCAGTATTCTATCCATCCTTTGAATGACATGTCACCATACGTGTGTACCTACGGCATACCGTCTCCACGTCGTGGTGTAATTGTTATTCAAAACATTATTATTTGGATGGGTATGATAATGATGTGTAATTGAAATAAATAATAAATATAACATTATAATTATTCTTTATATATGATATACCATCCAATTATATATTATTATAATATCAAAAGAATGATATTGTCGCTCATGCGTACGTACGGACTACCATCTCCACGAACACGATGAGATTCATTCCCCATCGTATCCATTCAAGTCTAATTATCATTTGATGATTAAAAATAATGTTTAAGGACTTGATATCATTCTGAATATGAATAAGATAAAACCTATCTATAACAAACATGTCTTATGTAATAAAACATATAAAATAAAATGAGTAAGTTAACACCCGAAACAACGATAATACTAAAATATTATTAATAAAGCAATGTTAAAAGATCATATATGATATCATATTAATGTATATGATTATTTTATAATTTAATAACAATTATTTCACCATTATACAGGAGGTTAAACTACCCTCGACCAAGGAAAAGTACAAGGTAAGGGTTTATTTCACAATCTATTCATTATCCGAGATTGTTTATACGTAATTATCTAATGGGACCTCTTCATCATCCAGATCCATGTTTCTTAAAAATGTATTTCAAATAAATCTTACTATTTTACAGACTATGGGTTAAAGTAATTTATACCCTTTTTCAATTTTTATAAGATTTTTATAGAGGAATCTTTCTGTCGTTTTCCAAACAAGGTCCTTTTTAACCTTTTCGATAGAATTAAGGTAAGAATGTCTTTTTTTAACTAATATGGCGGGTGCGGCTATTTTCTGCCATTATAAAATCTTCGAAGCTTACCTTACAAGCTTATAGAAATATTTTCTAAGTAAATTTTTTCTTTTTTAATTATGTGACTTTTAAATGATTTCAAAAAAAGAGATATTTCTCTCAAATAGTTTTGATTTCATCTATGTCAACATCCTTCGATGGATTTTAAGCTTATTTGAAGTTGATTTATTATGATACAAAACTTCCATATTGTATTGAAGGTTTTGTGATATGATTGACTGTAGATGTGTTATTTTTATACCATTCTTGGTTTATGGAGAAATTATTGACATTTCATATGCTAGTTTTAATATGAATGTTTATGTTATGGTTAAACCTGTTCATATAAGGAATGTATTGGACTTAGTAAGTGATGTGTGGAGCCTGCTATAGCTTCTCGATGCATCGGTAGGTCTCATGAGACAAAATATATTTTTGGCACAAGGCCTTGAAAAAATATTATTTGTAGTCTTGGCATAAGGCCTTGACTATGTGGTTATGATAGTCTGACATTATGCAATCCATCATTATGAAAGTGGTTATTGATATTGCATGTGATTATTCGATTAGTAGAATATCCATGTGAATAAGTAAATGAAATTATTTAATTTTATTTCTGCCATATTATATTGAAGTTCAAGTTTAAAAGGCTTTTGTTTTAGTTATACATTGCCTTAAATGTTTATGCTTATTTATGAAAGTTTCTGCTATATTGTTATCCTTACTGGGCATCTGAGCTCACCCCTTTCTATGTTTTATTTTTCCCATGATGTGAAGAAGTATTATATGACTGACTTACAGGGATAGTATAAGGGGATATGAGTGTGGACTGTGGAGACTATGTGGTTGTAGTTTTTCATTGTATGATGTAATGTAAGACTTATGAATGTATCTAGTGTTTCCAAGGCTACTAAACTAATCGCTCTTTCGAGACTTGATCTTGTGTGATCATGCCAATGTTATGTAATAATGCACCGACTCTGGGTAACTGGGGTCGGGGCATTATAGGGAATGAACAAAAATAACTACAATATGATTATACATGTTTGTTAAATGTATTTACATTTATCCAATAAAAAGTTAGAGGCTTAAAATATGATTGAATCTAATTTAAAACATAATTTACATTAAAAGGTTGATTTACCACTTTTTAATAGAGAAATCTCTTTAAATTTAGTTTTAGTAACTTTAATACATTCTATTTGACCAAATAAAATCCTTCTTTATAATGGGGACATCAAAATTTACTTTGTGTAAATTTTTGTAATTTTTCCGATAAAGTACATTTTTTAATGAATAGTGAAAAATATTGCATTTTAATTCAAAACTGCGTTTTAATCTAATTTATTTATATGGATAGATTATCTTTTTAATTGGTTTTAAAATGTAATTAGGATATATTTTTACCATTTAATCCAATTTTGGTCATTATAATTAATTTCACTTTGAAAGTGGACATAAAAAAATGTCAATCTTTTGATAGTTATTGTCTCTTAAAAACACTCTATTTGTTTTAATAATGGGAATTAATTTTAAATTAATTAATTCCACTTCTATGTTCTGAATTTATGAAAATATAAATCATTTTTGAATTCGGAATATCAAATATATTTTAGGCTGAATTTTTTATATTTTTCTGAAAAACTTCATTTTTTGATGAATAGTGAAACCACTTAGTAGTAGTTAAAGAACATACTTTTTCATTTAAATGAAATTTTACCACTCCTGTGAATTGAATTTCGAAAATTCGACATACATGGTTGTTATTAATAAGTAAAATGTGGTTCAATAAGATGAAAATAATTTTTGGTGAATAGTAACTTTTGACTTTTATTTACCGCGGTTAAAGGTAAATAAAGTAATTGAAGGTAAAAAGAATATTATAATAATTCAAAATTATCTTAACACTTGTCCTAACCTTATTGGATGACTAATGGCCTACCATGGGCATCCTTGGGTCAATTTTGAGACCCCCTGGAGCCACTTATGAATGATAATTACACTTTAGATTAATTACTTTAATGTAAAGGCAAAAATGACATAAAAAATCTTTTAGTAAATTAGTTTTTATAGGATGTTATATAAGTAATATTTTTTACTAAAAATATCCATTTGAAATCTAAAAATATTTCATA
This sequence comes from Viscum album, assembly GCA_963277665.1. Taxonomy (NCBI): domain Eukaryota; kingdom Viridiplantae; phylum Streptophyta; class Magnoliopsida; order Santalales; family Viscaceae; genus Viscum; species Viscum album. Next base: position 1,938,721,593 of record OY728123.1, on the reverse strand, counting down.
CATCATGGTATTTTTTTATAATTTTTAGGTATCGAATAAATTAAATTATTTGTGACACAATAATGATGCAGTGTTTACCTCATTAATAAATCATTTAAATAAATAAGATTATAAATATTAAAATAACATCCAAAAATTGTCCAATTATTATTGGATGATTTTATTTTGACCATGAGTCATCTTATATTTAACTCTAATGATTTTTTGACCTTTAAAAATCAAATATCATTATATAATAAAATAATATTTTGACACTTTCCTAAAGAGCCCCTCCTCCCCCTTATAAAAGGAGACCATTTCTATACAATTCCTCACACCTCTCAAGCCTTTTGGATCATCCAACATCTTCCCAATTAATCTACCTACATCCCTCTCCTCCACCTAGAATTCTTACCTTAGGCAGAAGGCACTTAAAGAATTCCTTTTGGTTCAAACCAAAGGAAGTTACCCAAATTAAAGGTAACAGTTTCTCATAAATTCTTTTGTTTTATTTTGTTTTATTTTACTTCTCCAACCCCTAAAATCTTCTTATTCATTTCTTTTATAAAAAAACCAGTATAATCAATATACTAGGATTTTTTTATGATAATTATTCGAACTACACTTACACACACCTCCATCTAAATGGTGAAGAACATACCGTTTTTGTGGATGGCAAACTAACACCTCACGAAACGATGAGTGTTCGATTATCTCCTACCGCCTCTCATGGTGGCCATTAAGATGAAACTGTATTTATATATGATATAAATTATGTTTATGTTTTCTTTATGCTTCTGTATTTCTCTTTTATATCATACCTTTATGGTTTCCATTATGGGTAAACGCGATAATTGCATTTGAGGAAGTGCGGACTACCGCCCCCTCAAAGTGATATGACTCGTTAATGCCATATGTGGGACGTATAAAGGATAAATTTAATGATATTATATATGATATTATACTTTAATTATAATATACCTATGTATTATTATGTTTTAATTGCATTAAAATAAGAAATATAAATGAAAGTAGCGTTCATGCATACGTACGGCTTACCCTCTCCATGAACGGTGCATTTCATTTCTTACCTCAAAATGTTATGTACTATTATAAATACATGTATATACTTGATATATATGATATATATGATATATAAATCATTAATATCATTCTGGATATAATGAATTTTTGACCATGTGAACAACTTGTAAATATAAGGTGTTCACTTTTGACTCAAGTACCAAATATTGACAAAATGAATGTTATTAACTTAAATGATTACATAATGTTTATAACATGGTAATAAGTGATATAAAAAGAATAATAAATTTAAAAAAGGTTCTTAATCAATTAGAAATTAAATTTAGTTTATTATTTAGGAAGAACAAGGAACAAACAAGTCAAGTCGGACATGAGGTAATAGATTTTCTTATCTGAATTTTAATTCCATGATATTTCTATTGTTCGCCACTTATTCATTGTATGTGGTGTATTGTGTACTACCATTTGATATATATTAGCATGATTCTCATTATATTCATGGTATTCTGTGATTCATTTGGTGGTTATTAACTTTTATTCATACTACTCAGTTGATTACAATGTGGTAAAGGGTTTCATCTCACTTTTTATTCCCGTGAGATTCATGCTATATTTTCCACTATTTCCTTTTGTGTGGTGAATTTACTGCCCGTTATTGTAATATTTGTGTAATATAATTTCATTTATGATTATTTACATCTTCATTGTATGATCCTTCATTCATGTGGCATAGGTTTTGTAAGTTACCAAATCAGTAAAGGAACCTTTCACCCTCCTCTTTTTAAAATACTTCTTTTTGTTATGTCTTTTAATTTACATCTTATTATGTTGGGATATGTTACTATATATCCTTATTGATGTAGACTTTATGTCCTAGTGATTATATTCCCTTTTTATCTCATCAACTCTTTTTATTTAATTTTAAGGTGATGTCGTTAGGCTGTCGAATTTTTACAAGGGAACTTCTTAACCCAATTTCAATTCTTTGGGGCCAACTTGTACTTCTTGAATATTTCATCCTATGAATATGTGTGAATGACATATGATTGATTTAAACTTAATATCCACTTATATTAGGTGTATTTATTTTTTTCACACATAATTATCTGATTGATTTATCCTTAATTTAAGGATACTATCTTTATAAGGGATTTCATCTCAATTTACATTTCCACTAACACTTCATTGTTATTATGCACCAATTCACTATTATATGGTGTATATACTATACTTTGACATATTATATCATGAATCCCTTTATTCTCATGATATTATAAAGTTATGATTTAATTTTTTCCCTCAATTATTTGTATTCAAGCGCCTCTCTTTTTGTTAAAAAAAATTCTTTAACTAAAATATCGTTTTAAATGTTTTAAATATTTATTCTTCTAAATATTTTTCATTAATGTACATGTTTTCAAAACGGGTTTTAGGATTTATTTATATGGACATTAATGTATTCAAATTATAATTCATTTAAAATATTCAAAGTGGTATGGTACACTTTTATTCAAAAATATCTTTTTAAATTGTTTTGAAAATGATTTGATAAAGCATTGTTTTTTTCAATATCTTGATTTGATATATTGGAATGTGAAATGTTATCTTTCATTTATACTTGTGTTATGTGTTATGATTATGTTATGGTTATTGCTAATTATTTATGTATAAGGGTGGTTCCGTGATAAACCTAGGGCGGGTGAGCCCGAGATAGCTCTCCAATGCATTGGGTAACGTGACAGAGGTAAATGTGATTTTACTCCTAAGAGATTTAAGGAATATACTGTGATGGTTATTCCAATTGTAACTCCCTATATAGTTATGATAGCTACAATTTATGTTTGATATGGATGCCATAAGTAACCTTTATGAATTATTATTTGTGTGTGTTATTCAAAAATCTTATGATTTCTTAAGGTATGTTATGATTGAAAAGTATGGTTTCATTGATTTGTATTTATTGATGGGATAATGTTTTCCTTCCTTATTTTATAACCCTTACTGATCTTTTTATGCTCATACCAAGTTTTTGAAATGTTTTCCACAGGACTTAAAGATGAATAGGGTCAAAGATGGGATCAAGGAAAAGTCATGCTATCTAAAACCTGGAACTAGATATGTTTCTTTTAAAAAGTTTTTATTTTATGAAAAAAATGGATACTGAGTAGTAGTGTCTACATGTAATATTCAAGTTGTAATGTAATTTTTATGCCTAATTCTCTAAGACTCTAAACCTGAAAAGATCATCAATGTGAATTATTCATTTAATTCAAGATTATGTAATGTTTAAGGCCGGGTCCTTATACTATAATAGGAAATGGAGGTGCTTGCTTGGCCTAATGCAAGGCTTACTCTAGCTGTTGGGATTTGCTAGAGAAATATCGAAACCCCCCTAGTTAGTTATGAGTGATTAGAGTAGGTACCAATTTATTTTTGAAATTCCCCACACACATTGTTAGTATTTATTCCTGAGTCAGCAACATATCAAGGGAATATGTGAGGCCTTTACACTAGGAAAAAAAGTATGTGATGCATTTGTCAGGCCTCTCTTTGCACTTGAAGAGGTCAAAAATACTCATCTTCTGGGTGGTGGAACTAAATTGGTAAAGAAACATCCTACGAAGATCCTCCCAACCAGCTATTGACCTAATGGGTAGATGGTTGTGCCATACAAACATGGGCCCTTCCAGCATCTGTATGAATCACTGGAGCTTGTCAGCCTCCTATTGCGTTGGAGTTCCCAACATGGGTCCACACCTTGAAATAAAGTGGTCCAGATGCTGCAGTGGGTCGCCCATCCCATTAAAGGGGGTGAATTTAGGATTTATGAAACTTGGGGGTGTTGTAATGTCATCCACTCATGCCAGATACGGCTTTCCATCAGGAATGATTTCCACCTATTGAGTTTCTAGGGCCTCGAGGTGGGAAATGAGAGTGTCCATTGTATAATCTTTGTAGGGATTTCTATCTTTATGAGGATCTCTAACCACTAATTCCTTGGTAGGTTCTTCAATATGATAAGTATGCCCAACAACTCATGGAGCGATTGGTGGGATGACTTGCGGGACTACCGGGGGAACAACCTGTGGAGCAGCTGGGGGAACCTAAGATGGTTCCCAAGTAGGTTTATCATGCAACACATGTGGATTTGGTGATTAATTCCATTCCCTATTGCTATAAACTTCAGCCTATACCCTTTCTATATGGTAAATATAATCAATTTCACCCATAGGCAACTTGCTCGGGGGAGGTTGTGCCTACCCCTACTGCCCCGGTTGAGGATTACCATAGTCTAGTCATCGTTCTATAGAACATTGAACAAGAAGGACATCAACCATATTTTTATGTTCTATGATTTTTTGACACAATGCATCTTTTTTAGGGTTATCTTCTGTCTTCTATACTGATCCAATTGGATCAGAGGGTTTGATGTTCCCAGCATGCTCTTTACCCTTTTTTGGGCCTCAAACGAGGGATAATGACTCGGAAGGTGCATTAAGTCCCAATAAATTTCTTTTCTAGTGACTAACCCTACCCAAAGGATCTAATAAGTGTGGAACCCCCATAGGGGGTAAGTTATATTCAAAGATCCCTAGTTCAGTCTCTTCCTCTGATAGGTCGTCCATGTTAATTGCGACCATGTGTGGAGGCATATCCTCAATATCACCTGGAAAGTCGAGATGGCACCGAATAATATTAAAATTAAGGGCAGCATACTACCCCCAACCATGGATCTATACATGAGGGTAATCCTTCTTAATAAATTTATATAGAATTGTAAAGCTCTGAACACATCGTTGTTGGAGGGTCTGTTGGCGACTGTGTAACTCAAGGCACTGAGCCATGGGGAGCGCAACCAAATCGACCATGCGACATTACTCCCTAATTTCGTCAAAGTGTTCCTGGATCTTGGGGAAATCCAACCACAAATGAAGGATATGAAGTGTGTTTCCCAGAGATTTTGGTGGAATTACATGACCTCCTCTTGGGTGAGAGATTCCAGAATACTGAAACATGCTGCTGCAATGGGCCAGAACATCTCCGAGAAATGGTTCGCTGGAAGGATGTCCCACAATCTCCTCAGTTAAGACTCAGGATATGGCCCCTGTTTTCCCCATTCATTGACTGGGTGAGGTTGAGGGTATGGTAATGGCACTGAATCAGACAATTGTGATGGTAGACTAGCCAGCGACGAGTACGGCGCACGAGCTGACATGCCATCACATCTTAGAATTTATTCCGAAGAATTCCTTGATTACGCCACCACATATCTATAATATGGACTAATGATCACTAATTCCCACACTAGGAATAAATTCATTGGTAGTGGGTCATTCAATTTCTCATCCTCTATTGGTCCAAAGAATAATTCATCGGGATCTCTTTTTGAGGTGGAGAATGATCTTGTTGATGATAGGGAGGATTACACGGTCAGGTCTTGGAAAGAGGCCAAATCTTCATCCTCCTGGATGTACCTTCAAAGGGATATAGGGATCTAGTGAACCCCAATTTCTAGGAGGATGAGTATTATATGCCTTCTTCCTTCCCCAACCCCCAACATAGAAGATCGGGGCAAGGGTTCCATCACCGAATTGCACTCTGATTTAGAATCTGAGAAGCATGTGAGTTTAATCGCGGTTTAGTCTTCTCAGTATTATTCCTTTGGAAGTGACGAACCTCCCTCCTACCCTAGGATGGTTCTTCAAGATATGGTAGGTTTTCCACTTGAGGAGGAACTTCGGCTTAATAGGTACTAGGGAAGAGATTACTCCAACCGGGGTGAGTCGGGGTGTGAGGATCACCTGGAAAAATGTCAAATGGAACACAGGGAGGTCCCCCGTGTACACTGGTTAGAGAAAGGGGTGGGGGGGTCATAAGGAAGTTTTAGAGTGGGTAGGACCTCCGCTGGAGCTGATGGGAGCATGGACAATGCTCCCATGTTTGTTTCCCTTGGCGTTGATGGTACGAGGGGGTCCTTCGTACCGATCAAACTGAACTTGGGGAAGACCTCTGCATCAGATGATAAGGAAGAAAGGAATACCTATGCTTATATGATTTTCAAGACGGGGACGAACTTCATTGGTTGTAGTGATAACATGGGAAAGACCTCCCTATTGATGGTTGACCAGGCGAGGAGGATGTTCTCATTAGTGGCCTGCGATATAAGGAACAGATCCATATCTGGGATGACAGGTGCGAATGAAACCTCCATACTGGATGTCAGTGCAGTAGGGAGGCCCTTCTCCTAGACTAATGGTGGCATGGGGAGGGCCTCCATACTGAGCATAGGAGAAGAGAGGGCCTTATCTCTCCTTGATGGTGGCAAGGGGAGGACCTCCGTGCTAGATGTCATCAATAAGGGTTGGCCCGCGACAGGTACTACCTGTATCGGTGACCAAGAAAATCATCTTATCCTTCCCATGGGGTGTTTGGGGCCTCGATTCGGGTTAGGCATATAATTTCAACTATTCATTATAAATGGGGAATTGGTAGTATTAGTTGGTGGTGGAACTAGCCTCTATAGCCATTGATGATGATGCCCCTAGAAGGCGTCCTCCTCAGCTTTCACCTGAAATTGGTGTCGAGTTAACCGGACTAGGGCTAGTGGTATAGGTGTGTAAATCACTTACTCCTCAGCCTATAAGACTGGGTGGTGGAACTGACACAGCCTGGTGGGATCCCTCCTTGGCATCCCCTGAGAAGGGATCACAACCGGGTTAGCCCGGACATCCCTTACCTCATTGACGTAAGAGAGTGAGTCATCAAAGAATTTTTCGGAAAGACTCCCAAAATGGATGTAGGTTAAATTGGGGAGCAGTGTCTCCCTACACAACCCTTGGGGGAAATGGTGATGACGAGGCACAGAAGACTCTAGGTCTTAACGGGCCATATCCTAAGTTGGGATAATCCCTTATTCCTCATACCTTCGGACGAGGTCATTGATCACCCTCATCTGAAAGAGTTTATATGGTGAGATAGGGTGTGGTAACCCAACATCCATGGATGTGGATACCATCACAAAAGATATGGAGCAGTGCGGGATCTTTGCGTTGTTGTTTCCCCAGCCCCCGCGTCGGTGGGTGGGTGGTGATCAGTTTCTTAACATAGTAGCTTGGGTCCTGCACAGAAGAAAGATTCACCCATTAGTGTTGAAAGTAGGAAAGAAACGTATAGTTCCCTAGTGTTATTATATCTACCATTATCAGTAAGAAGGATCCACACTGACAACATCGCAGACTGGGATTCCCAACATTCAAATACCCTATTCTTTGGTGAGTTTCATGCCAGGCCCACTATTTGTTTGCCGGGACCTGGTGCTGGATAGCTGGATCTAGTGACATGCTTATCTAATGATGTCTCAAACTCTACTAATCTCCAAATTGAGGAGAATAATTCATCTTGGGTTCATCATTTCTGTTTCTAACGCTTTCACCAGGGAATGTGTTGTCATGCTGTGACACACTGCTTGTTACCCTACATTCCAACTTTCCAAAGGTGGGTGGAATATATCACTTATTCAGGGAAATTAGCTTCTTTATCTAAATGTGATGATGGTACTTCAGTCTCTCCTTCCATGGATTCCTCCTCAGAACTCATCGCCTAGTACAGGTCTCCCTTAAATATTAAGAGGTCGTTCGTTAAACTCTTCCCCAGTGTCATATCTTCATGGACACCGATTAATTACACTACTTTTTTCAGGACATTCCAAGGTTTAATGTCAGGGAAGCAACCTTTGATCAGAGGATTGGTCACATTGGACATGGATGGCATGTCTGGACACTGAAATACTGATGTTCCTGGGTTTCTTTCCCTTATTATGGGGCTTCTCGAGGGAGAGAAATCCCAAGGCATCTGATATCGAGTGTGGGGAATTATATTCCCTAGGAATGTCCCTAACGTTTTCCTTAGATTTATAGGCTTAAGATAGGGTATACTATGAGTTTAACATCTAGTGAAGATAGTTACGCCGAAGGCGTGTCTTCTGAGGTTTTCCTCCGGAATCTCATATTTAACATGAGGTAAGCCATGAGTTTAACATCTTGCGGAGACAGAATGAGGGTGATCAGAACATCCTGTAGAGATGGACCAGATTGGTACATCCTTAGAAGGGATCATCTAGAAGTTTTACCAGATGATGGACTGGAACACTTAATGAGGATGGATCCAAGGTGGTGTGTCCCATATAAGGAATATATCACACCGTGAAGGTTGACCTAGACACTATTGAGGGCGGATTAGTGTAAGTTCACCCCAAAAATAGGAACACCAAGGTTTAACATTCGCTAGGATTGAACCACAATGAGGCTTCCTATATACCCTATGTATATGACAGGGATAAAAACCCACATATTATGAAGGGTGAGACAAGGAATCGAGGTGTACACAAAGGAAAATGACCCGAAAACATGTTGGGGATTATACGTGGATGGAAGCCCATCGCAAGAGGGAAACTCTTGGTTGGAAGCTTATGCATTTTGTGGGGCTCATTCATGGTTAGATGCCTGAGTGGATGGCATGATTTTACTAGAATGTGGAGGCCCGGGTAAGAATCAGGATGGATATTGATGGGAGTGTTGGAGGATAGAGTGAGTGGGGATAAAACTAATGTGAAGATAATGATGATGTTGGGATTGAACCTTAGAGAGGCTTCCTACATATCTTTTTGGAAGGGAATAAAAGTCCACATAGTTTGGTGTGGCGATGGAACACCAGAGGAGGCAACCCGTGAGGATGGATGCATGGATGGGACCTAGAGGAAGTAGAACCCCCAGGTTGGGGCATGAATTTCCTGAAACACAGAGGGTCAAGGGAGAGACCAGGATGAGACATGAGTTATGGGATTGAACCTTGAAGAGGCTTCCTATGTATCCCCATGGTAGTGAATCAAATTCCATATAGTTCAGGATAGGGAATGGAATCGGGTTATACGCAAAGGACAAGGACCCAACGACATGCTGAGGGTTACGTGTGGTTAGCGGCCTGAGAGTTGGTCTGATGCCACTAAGAGACAGACCATGGATATGGGTCCCAAAAAAGGGGACATTGATGTTTACCAGTGTTTGGGGTTGAACCTCAGGGAGGATTCCTACATACCCTGTCTAGGAGACATGGATCAAAACCCACATTGTTCAGGATGGGGCATGGAATCTGGGTGTATGTAAAGGACAGTGACCCGAAAACATACCGTGGGTTACACATGGTAAGCAGCACAAGAGTTTTTCTGATGCCACTAAGGGACGGACCAAGGATATGGGTCTCAATAAATGGGACACTAATGTTTACCAGTGTTTAGGGTTGAACCTCAAGGGGGGTTTCTATGTAACCTGCCTAGGAGACAGGGATCAAAACCCACGTAGTTTAAAATCATACAGTTTAGAGTCATGCAGACAGAAAATGGGAATATAGTTTAACATCATACAGGATGAGGGTGAACCAATGTGAAGTGGTCAGGACTAATGGTTGATGGTCTTGAACCTCAAGAAGGCCTTCTACGTACATTTCATGGAAAGGGGTAAGGATCCAATTCCACGTAGTTTGGTGGAATGAGGAATGAGGCTTACACACTAAGAAAACCCCAAAAGGGTGTCATGGTTGATGATTACTCTAAGCTCACATGATTCATGATTGGTGTGGGAAATAATAGGTAACAAAGACCTGACAATCACATCATAAAAGGTGCATCTATGCGGAATGGAGTGGGGATTATGCGTGCTTAGTGGCCTAGGGAGATGGAGATTGGGGCTTACTCTAGGATAGAGGCCTAATGGAGATAAGTACCAAAGGAAGAGGGAAGGGGTATCAAGAGTCCCCTGTGCACATCTCTCATCTGGTATTTGTGCATGGGATAATAGAGGAGGATAAATGGTGCTACCTTTTTCAAGAAAGGATAGGGGCTTACACTATGATGGTTACCCTCCCCTGCGGGCAGATTTCATTCCATGCAAGTAGGATCTCATTCCATGTGAGGAAGATATCACTCCCAGGGAGATGAGTGAGAATGAAAAATGTTCAATGTGGGTAACCCTATGTATATTGTGTTGGGTGAGGCTATAGTTTAATATCATGTGCTAGGGAAAATGATTCTTGGTAGTTTAACGTCCTGCAGCTCGGATGATGAGGATTCACTCCTCACCCCTAGGACTTACATAACTGGTTCACTTTAAACCTTGGTGAAGGGATAGAACCAGCAATTTCAATGATGTGGAGTGATCCATTTAGGGGCTCACGTTAGTGTGGCTATGCGAATAAGCGATATCCATTAGTGTTCCTATGCGAAAAAGCATGAGGAAACACAGCGCAACATGAAGCACCACCCAAGGGAAATGAAATCACTTCGTAAAAACCTGGAGGGCCATAGGGGAGAAGGATTTTTTAAGCAAATGGGTTCGAGTAAGGGACCTTATGAAGCTTTATTGCTCCAAAAAGTGGAGAGACTTCGCGAAGGGGTATGCTTCGCAATGTGGAGTGGTCTAGACTAGGCATGAAGTATATATCCATATGAAGAGTGCTTCATGAAGTAAAAGTGATTTTGTGAAATAGGACTTCACAGAGCATGCGTTCCTTGAAAATTGTGGCATTGCGAAGTAATTTACTTTTCAAAGAACAATGATCCTACCTTAGCAAGGGCTTCACATGTGAATGGAAGGTACTTCGTAAAGCATGAGTGATTTACAAAGGCCTGAGTTCCCATAGGGATCTCCTTCCATTACAATGGCTTATGGGCTTCATGAAGGGCATCCCTAATTGAATAGGGGTTGAATATGAGTGAAGGGAAAGGTATTTTGCAATGCTCAAATACCTTTAAGAGGTCATTTTCTCAATGCTTTGCAGAGCAGAGGGTGATTCACAATTTGAGAGCTGTGAAGGTGAAAGGTTAGGGTATCCGTCCTTTGGGTTTTGGGAAAACCTAGTATTTATAGGCAAGAGGTGGCGCGAAGCTCGTAGGTCAGGTAACGAAGGAGTTTCACCTTGACAATAGAATAATATCCCTCAAGTTCCTCAGACTCGTGGAGCTCTACGTCAGCCGCTTCGTGGTGCTCGCATAGGGCTCTCTCTAGTGCATTGTAGTCACAGAGTTCTCCGTCCGCTGCTACACGATGGTGCAGAGATCTCTCATAAGTGCTTTTTATTCATAGAGTGCTCTATCATCTACTCTTAGGTGGCCACAAATATTTCTTTTCCCAATGTATTGTACCGATTGAAGAGCTGGAGGTGCTTTGAGAGGCTGCTCTGCAAGGAAGGCTTCCTTGGACTTTTTGTGGGGTTTGTTTTCCCAAGGGAATTTTTTTGGCTCCAACAGTGTGTGTGTGTTTATTTTATGTTTATATATATGTGTGTTTGTGTGTGTTCTTATGTTTTATATTATATTTATGTTTATATTTTATGCTTATATTAATATATATATGTTTATATGTATATATTTATATATGTTTATGTGTGTGTGTGTGTGTCTATTTGTGTAAATATATCTGTGTATATATACATAATTATATTTATAATTATATATATATATATATATAATTATCCACATTTTAAAATACTAGTAAAAATATCACTAAAATAGCCACATTTTCTTAAAAACATGACTAAATTTAAAATAAATTTGTTTTTTGTATATAAATATATGTATATATGTGTATATATATATATGTGTGTGTGTGTGTGTTTTTGTGTATAAATAAATATATATATATATATATATATATATTCTTATATACATGTGTCAGTGTTTATACATACTAATATAAATATATATATATATATAATGTCGATAATTTAGTAATGCTTTTCAGGAAACGTCGCTAATTTAGCATTGATTTTTAAGAAACATCACTAATTTATAAATTATTTTAAGGAAATTTCTCTAATTTACTGACATTTCCTAAAAAACATCACTAAAAAAATGTCTCTAAATGACAGTTTTTTTAGTGGGCAGATTACCGCCTCGTGAAACGATGTTGTTTGTTTATCATTTACCACATCTCATGGGTAAGGATTATGATGGAAACTCTATTTTTATATGATATTTATGATTTATTTATTCTTATTTATTTACTATATAAACACAACTTCATGATTTCCATTTTGTGTAAATATAATAACTTCATTTCTGGACGTGTTAATTGCTGCCTCCTGAAACCGATGTGATTCGTTCACACTTTACAAGAAATATATTAATGATGGTTTAAATGAACTTATATGATATATATGAAATAATAATTCTACAGTAATGATATTATATATGTATATATATATTTCATTTACCTTCCTTCTTTCTATATGCCAATAAAACTGAAACAATGTTAATACGTACGTACAACCTACTGTCTCTAAGAATGGTGCATTCATTTCATATTTGTGTATTTTATATATTATTATAAATACATATATACTGAATATATATGATATTTATATTATTTTTTACATTCTAAAAATAATTAAATCATGATCTTAGTAATAGGATCAAGAATAACAAGTCAAAATGTATATAAAAAACAAAGCAGATATTACTCAAAACGTAACATTAACATGGAATTATTAAAAAATGGGTAATATAAAGTCGTAATGATATAATATATGGTATTATATATAATCATATGGTTCTATGTTATATTTATAATAAACTTATGTTTATTATATAGGATTTTTGAACATGTATGAAGAAAATCAAGTCTTAAAGAAACGGTTTTCTCATCTCACTTTTTATATCTGTGAGGCACATCCCATGTTCACCACTCATTTATTTTGTGTGGTGTATATACTATACAAGAATATATTACATTATTATTATACTTAAATTTATTGGTATTTAAATTTCTATTTTATGATATCTCTTTCATGGGGTTTAGGCTTCAAAAGTTACCAAATTGGTAAAGTAATTTTTTTCTCAATTTTCCTTATTTGAGATACATGTCATGTTATGAACCTATATTTTTATATGGTGTGTATATACTACCCTTTTAAATGTTATATCATGAATCTACTTCATGATATTTTAAGATTAATTTAATGTTATTATCTCATGTGGATTATAAGTCAAAGTTATCAAAGTGGTAATTATTTATTTCTATAATGTCATCATTTATTGGGATTGTTTAAGATTATGATTCCATTAATGAAATATTATGATCCATATCTAAATAAAACTCATGATTTTTCTTATCTTTTTTTATTCATGATATGTTCATGTATTTATACCACCTTTTCCACTCATTGGTACTTAAGATAATTAAGAAAGCGTTTTTAATAAAATCAGACTTTATGTCTCTCTTTGTCGAAAATCTGTGTTCTTTCAAAACTATGTTTCTAAAGAGTTTTTGAAAAATGTTATAATAATATCCTATGATTCTTAAAGGAAATTTTTACCCATATTTTACTTTTTTACAAAGTGGTTTTAAAAGGAATCTTCTTTTTGTTTTCCGATCAAGTAAATTTTCTAAAATTTTTAAGGAGCAAAAGGAATGCTCAAAATGTATGGAATTACCCACCATCATGACCATATTTTAGTTGAAAATTACTTTTAATGTTTACAAGTTTATTTTTAAATATTTTTTTCTAATATTCTGTAAATTTGTTTATTTTAAATTGGTTTCCAAATAAAAAGTTTTTCAAAAACGTTTTATGTTTAAAAATTGTTTTAAATAATTTTCAAAGATTATTTAATAATTTTTTCAAAATGCTATTTAAAAAAAGGATTTCAATTATTTCAAGATTTATTTATATGTCTTCAAATCCATTTCTAGAAAATGGTTTCCAAAATTATTTTAATTTTTCCTTTTAATTTTTCAAAGTATTATCAATGAAAAAGCTTTTCAAAAAGTTTTTATGATTTCATTATTTGCTTTCAAATTATTTCCAAAGAAAAAGGTTATCAAAAAAATTTCACGATTTATTTATGAGTTTTCAAAGTATTTTAAAATAAATAGGTTTTCAAAAAGGTTTCATGCTTTCATTATAGATTTTCAAAAAAAAATTAAAGAAAAATGTTTTCAAAAAGTCTTTATGTTTTCTTTATGAGTTTTCAAGGTGTTTTTAAAGAAAATGGTTTTCAAAATATTTTCAAGTTTTTTTATATATTTTCAAAGCTATTTTAAAATAAAAAGGTTTTCAAAATGAATTATATTTTATAAATAATTTTTCAAAGTTGGAAATATTTTTTCCTCAAGAAATATTTTAAATTAAATTTTATATCCTTTTAAGAAATATATTTTTAAAGTTGTTTTATAAAAATTATTTTCAAATAAATTATATTTTAGTTATGAAATGTTCTATAAAATCTTTAAAAATACTTCTCCATATAATATGACATAATTAGTTATAGTTTATGAATTTTTTGGTATATGATCCAAGAATACCATTCTTATTCTTTATTGAATGGTTTATGTTTTGGTGGAATGATGTTTATGACACCCATTTCTCTTCCAGAGGTTATATTCCATTAAAACATGCTTTTTTTCATGAGTAATGATTTGATGAAATGATTATGATACATATCTCTTTTCCATAGGTAATTATATGATGAAATATTTATGATACCCATTTCATTTCATGGGTTATGATATAATTCTTATAAAACACGTCTCTTTTTATGGGTCATGATACGATGCATTTTTTATTATCTCATGGAACATGTATGTTTGATTTTATTTGGTTATGGGTGGGACCTATAACTCCCTCCAATGAATTGGGTAATGATAAATGTTTTATGAGATCAAAGAGTACACAAGAGGGCATCACAATCCTGAAACAAGGGGGAATCTTAAGACCACAAAAAAAGGGTATACATGATGTCATCCCAAGATCGAAAGGAGAGGATACATGGGAGGGCATCCCAATCCCAAAACAAGAGGGTACATGGGAGGTCATCCCCAGCCTAAAACAAAAGGGTACACGAGAGGGAATCCCAGTACCAAAATAATAGGGTGAATGGAAGGTCACCCCATTCCCAAAACAAGAGGGTTCATGAGAGGGAATACCAATTCTGAAACAATAGGGTACATTGGAGGTCATCCCAAGATCGAAACAAGATGGTACATGGGAGGGAATCCCAAGCCTGAAGTAGGTACACAGGTGATTAGACCAAGACTAACATGTTATGAATGTCTTGGTATGTAGCTGTGACATAGGATTTTCTCTACTTATGTGTATTCCACAATCACATGACTTATTATTATTTTATGATCTCATAGATTATACTCTTGATTTAGTTATTATTAATGTCCTTTGAACTACCAATATTTTTTCCACAACTCTTGATTGTAATATTTGATATATAGGGTATGGTATTCTCATGTTATGATCATGTTATTATAACCTTATGCTCATGTTATACTTATATATCTCCCTTTTTCTACCCTTATTGAGCATCAGAGATCACCCCTTTATTATGTTTCCTTTCCCTAAACTATAAATAAAGGTTTTAAGTCGGAGTACTGGAGGTGATGATCTTTAAGGGAGAGGGTGAAGATCTTTCACCAAGTTAGAATCTTATGTGTCCATGTTTCTAAATACACTAAACTCTCATGATCCTCGGGTATTTATTTCTATAATGTGATGAATATTCATCTAAAATGATGTAACATCCAAGTATGTTAAGCCTGAGTCACTATAGTTGGTATCAAAGGAAACATTTAGTCAACATTTGTAAACAAGGATGAGAAAAATTTAGTTAGATATCTAGGGATATTTCTAAGGATATTTATAGAGATTTACATGAGTATAATCTCATGGTGTCGTATATTTAAAATTTTGGGTCATTATTTAGTCATACTATAAGTAATTTTTCTGATTATGTGGTTTTCTTCTATGATATGTGTTTCTCATCCTATGCTTTATGGTTTTAGTCAATGGCGGGAACTAGAAAAAACAAGGTTAACATTGAATGTTTCAGGTGTAAAATGTCTGGTAATTATGAAAATCAATTTCATAAGTGGAAATATCATAAAGATAATTAGGTTGGTAGTGCAGGTATTGGTTATACTACTGAAGATAAAGGGAACACAAACTACATATGAAAGTTATGGGATATTATAATAGTATTGTTTACATTAAAAGTAAGAAGAATGATTATATTGAGGTTGAGGAACCATAATAAATGATTAATATTTCATATTATAGGAAATGGGTATTAAGGAATAAGATGATTATGCTTGAGTAATGGTTTATGAATAAAGTTGGATTATTGAAGTGTATATGTTTTGTAATTCAATGATTATATTATATGAATCATGAAAGATATAAGTATTTTTATTTTAATATTTTCATTAAGTATTGAAAATAGTATGTTGAATGGTGTTGAGGACTTAGAATTTTGATTTAATGTAAGTGTGATATTTTTATTAAGGGAATGTAACCCTTAATGTGTTCCTGATATTAAGAAAATTGTGTATATCTTGGATAAAGAGATGATTGATATGGATAAAGCAAGTTGGATAGTACTGATTACCATGGAGATTATTAGTTATTCATTAAAAAAGTAGTTTTTACTATCCTGGATAGAGTTTACTTCATTTTTGGATTTAATAAATATATCCAAAAAACTTTATAATAAGAAAACATGTATGTTTTCAATAAGGATTTGTGGAAATTCTGATTATTACCATGATTTAAGTGAATACATGATGAAGATATTCCCATATTTTGTATGTGACAACTAAGAGATACTTTATGATATATAGGGGATCAATTCTAATCTATTTTTGAGAAATTTAGTAACCTTCTTTCTAAAGTTTTTGATTTTCAGCTTTTGAAAGGGTTACAACGTTAACCATTTTCAGAATGGTTTAAGTTGAACTTTGGATGAGGTGTTAAAGATCAATGTAAAACTTAAAAATATGAATATTTATAAATATTGTATAACCACTATTAACTTTTAAATATAGAGAAAATTAATAACTATTGTGGATCTTTTGATTGGTTGGTTTTTCATGCATAAAAAATTCAACTTCATTTCTTGGAATAAGAGATGAAGTAGAAATTGATAAAGGCATAATGAAAGGATGAAATTGTTCTTATGAAATGTAATGAAATAAAGTAAGTATTTATTCTCATAAAAATACTTCAACATTAGTTAAATTATAGTGATGTAAAATGTTATCTTACTATCCTTATTTTTATGATATTAATGACCTATTTCAGGCCTCTTTGGTTTATAGATTTGTGATCATTAACATTATTCTGAACATGTTCTATATAACACTCTATCAAAACTTGATTTTTGGGTTTATCATCCATGTCCATTTTTTCAATTTCAACATTTTTTCTCCTATTTGGTAACCTATTTATGAGTTACGTTGTGTAAGTGTTATGAATAAAAATATGTATTTTTCTAAAAGGTAATTTTACCGCCTTTTAATAGAAAACTCATTTTAAATATAATATTTTAAACTTTAACAATTTTTATTTGAAAAAACAAAATTAAATTTTGAAATTTTAATATCAAAATTTACTTTGGGTAAAATTTTGGTATTTTTCTAAGAAGTTTCATTTTTTGATGAATAGTGAGAAATACTAAATTTTAATTCAAAAATGATTTTTAATCTAATTATTTATAAAGGTAAATTGTGTTTTAATTTGATTTTAAAGTTTAATTATATTAATTTTAAATAAATTAATAAAATTTATGTCATTGGAATCAATTTCACATTGAAATTAGGTATAAAAACATTTCAAACTTTTAAACATTTTTACTTTTAAAACCCGCTTTGTCTTCCTGTCTACGGGATTAGATTTAAATTAATTTATGATAATTATGTGTTTATAATTTTTAAAAATGGATTCCATATTTTTAATCATAATAATTTATAATTTATAATAATTTCAACTTATTTTTTAACAAAAAAAAGGTTAGTGAAAGTGATTAAGATTAATTATAGTGATTACGAGAAAAAAATAGCTTAACAAAGGACTAAACCTTAAACTTAAGACCCAAAAGGAACTAGAAATTTATCCAAAATAAATTATATATTCATATTCCAACCATATACACCATTTTATATTATTTGGACGTTTATTTGAGCCACATTACATCATACAAATGTGGTTTAGATTCCCTTTTCAAAAATTTACAAGAATGCCACTCCTCCTCCACTATAAAAAGGCACTCTACCTCCCACTTATTCACACCTATCAAGATATTTTTCTCAGAAAAAATAAGCCCAGATATCCTCAAAAAAATTCCTAAATTCATTCTATAGTAATTCCTATGGTAATAAATCCAATTGAGGAATCCCTTTAGTGCAAACCAAGAGCAGTTACTGAAAGAAGAGGTAATATCCTTCCACAAGATCTTTTGTTTTATTATCATTCTCTGTCACCTAAATTATTCTTATTAAATTATTATATAAAAAATAAGTATCCTAAATATTCTAAAACTTTTTTATTTTAATGGTTGTACCTACACTTACACACAATTCCATCTAATGGGTAACAAATTTAATGTTCGTGTCTACAGCGGACAACCGCCTCGTGAAACTATGATGTTCATTTTTCCTTTAACACACATCATGGGTGGTAATTATGATGGGATATATATTTTTGTATGGTATATATTATATTTTTTGTATTCTTTATTATTCTTTATTTATTATATAAAACATAAATTTATGATTTTCATTTTTTGTAAATATGATAACTTCGTTTGTGGATGTGTTGACAACCGCCTCCTCAAAGTAATGTGATTCGTTAACACTTTACATGGAATGTATTAAGGATGATTTAAGTGAACGTATATTATATATATGAAATAATAATTCTACTATAATTATATTATATATACTCATATATGTTATTTACTTTTTTTCAATATGACAATAAAACGGAAACAACATTCATACGTACATAAGGCCTACCATTTTCATGAACAGTGAATTCCATTTCATATTTCTATATTTTATAGATTATTATAAATACATATATAATAAATAAATATTATATTTATATCATGTTTTACATTATTTAAATAATTAAATCACAATCTAATAGGATCAATAATAACAAGTCAAAACGTATATGAAAAACAAAGAGGGTATTGCCTAAAACGTAACATTAACATGGAATTGTTAATAAAAGGATAATATAATGTCATAATGAAATCATATATGGTATTATATATAATAACGTGGTTCTTTATTATATTTATAATAAAATTATATTTATTATACTGGATTTTTGAATGTGTATGATTAAAGTCAAGAGTTAAGGTAAGGGTTTTCTCATCTCACTTTTTATACATAAATATATTCTCACATTTTTATCTCACTTTTTTGCAGTGTATATACTAACCATGAATATATTATATGATTCTTATACTTATATTTCTGATTATGTACAAATACATTTTATGATCTCTCTTTCATGGTGTTTATGGTTCAAAAGTTACCAAATCATTTAAGTAATTGTTTTCTCAATTTTCCTTCATTGAGATACATGCCATATTATGCACCTATATTTTTCTATGGGGTGTATATACTTCCCTTTGGAATTTTATATCATGAATATCCTTCCTTCATGATATTTTAAGCTTTATATAATTTTATTGTGTCATTTTTGTAATAAATCAAAGTTACCAAAGTGGTAATAATTTATTGCTACAATATCATCATTTATCAAGATTTTTTATGATTATGCTTCAATTAATGAAATATTATGATCCATATCTCAAGAAAATTCATTAATTTTCTTATCATTTAGTCATTCCTTATATTTTCATGTATTATTACCAATTTTCCCCTTCTTTGGTACTTAATATAATTAAGAAAGTGTTTTTAATAAAATCTGACTTTATCTCTCTCTTCGGTCTGAAATATGTATTCTTTTAAAATAGTGATTTTTGAAGATATTTTAAAAAATGTTTTACTATTATCATATGATGTTTAAAAGAAATTTTTACCAATGTTTTAATTTTTTACAAAATGGTTTTAAAAATAATATTCTTATCATTTTCCGATCAAGGCACTTTTCTAAAACTTTTAAGGTACAAAAGTAATGTTCGGCATGTATGGACTTATCCGCCATCATAATCATTATTTCCATGAAGATTCCTTTGTATGTTTACAAGTTTTTTTAAAGAAAATGTTTTCCTAATATTATAGATTTTTTTTATTTTAAATTTTTTTTCAAAGAAAATTTTTTTCAAAAAAGTTTTATGTTTAAAAAGTGTTTTAAGTTATTTTCAAAGTTTCCTTTATATTTTTTCAAAAGGTTATTTTCAAAGAAAAGGATTTAAATGATTTCAATATTTATTTTTATGATTTCAAGAAAATTTCTAGAAAATTATTTCCAAAATGGTTTCAATCCATCTTTTTAAGTTTTAAATTTATTTTCTAAGAAAAAGGTTTTCAAATTTTTTTTAATGTTTATTTATGATTTTTCAAAGTATTTTCAAAGAAAAAGGTTTTTCGAAAAAATTCAAGATTTAATTATTATTTTTCAATATATTTTCAAATAAAAAAGTTTTAAAAACTATTTCATGATTTCTTTATGATTTTTCCAAGAATTTTCATTGAAAAATGTTTTCAAAAAGTTTTTAATATTTCTTTATGATTTTTCAAGGTGTTTTCAAAGAAAAAGGTTATAAAAATATTTTCAAGCTTCAATTATAACATTTCAAATATATTTTAAAATAAAAACATTTTCAAATTTATTTATGTTTTAAATAGTGTTTTACAAATAGAAAAATATATTTTCTATTTGGTCCGTGCAATGCTCTAGGTACTTTCCAATGATGCATGGTTATTATTTTTTCAGATTACCTATAGAATTGCATGGAAGTATTCATGGATGATTTCACTATTTATGGCTCTTATATTGATGAATGTTTGAGTAGCCATGCTTTAGTCCTACGTCGTTGTATTGAAAAAAATATAGTATTAAATTATGAGAAATTCCATTTTATTGTGCGACAAGGTATAGTTTTAGGACATGTCATTTCTGGGGATAGAATCAAAGTAGATAAATCAAAAGTGGATGTCATTTCTTCCCTACCATTACCAAAAAATGTATAGGATGTGCGGTATTTCCAAGTTCATGCTGGATTTTACCGTCGTTTCATTCATGGCTTTAGAAAAATTGCACTCCCCCTCTCCCGATTACTCCAAAAAGAAAAGGAATTTGTTTTTGAAAATAGATGTGATGAAGCTTTTAAAAAGATAAATGGAATTTTACATCATCCCTAGTAATCCAACCACCTCGATGGGATTTACCATTTGAGATCATGTGTGACACCTCAAACTATGCAGTTGGGGTAGTCTTATCACAAAGGTTCGATTGAGCTCCACATGTCACTGCCTATGCCTTACGTACTTTGGACCCTTCCCAAGAAAAATACACCACAACTGAAAAATAATTCCTTTCCATTATGTTTGCCTTGGACAAATTAAGGTCATAAATTTTAGGGTCCAAAGTCATTGTGTTCTCAGAACATGCAGCCCTCCGGTATCTCCTCAAGAAATCGAAATCCAAACCACATCTCATTTACTGAATGTTACTCCTTTAGGAATTAAATTTAGAAATTATAGATAAAAAATGAGTAGAGAATGTGGTGGCTGACCATATCAGTAGGATCCACCCATCCTTAGACATTGAATCATCCCCCTTTATTCCCATAAATGACTTGTTTCTTGATGAGCAATTGTACTGATTTCAATATTCTATTCCTTGGTATATCTAAATTGTAAATTATTTGTAAGTATCTTGCATTATTACTGATTACAACAAAAACCAAGATAGTCGTCTAAAACATGAGTCTCGTTGGTACATTTGGGATGACCCCTATCTCTGGCGCACATGCAGTGATCAAGTCCTTAGGCATTGTGTCCCCGATAGAGAGTTTTAGTCCTTCCTTAGATTCTACCACACTCTTGATTGTGAGGGCCACTTTAGACCCCAACGGACTGCTCACAAAAATCCTTGATTCTGGTCTCTTTTGGCCAATAATTTTTTAGGACGCCTGTGAGTTTTTGTAAATATTGTCCTTATTGTCAAAGAATAGGTAATTTCTCTAAAATAAATGAAATTCCACAAAAACCGTTGCTATTTAAAGACATTTTTTATGTTTGGGGTATTGAATTTAGGGGTCCATTTCCCAATTCCTTTGGAAACTTGTACATTCTTCTGGAAGTTGATTACGTGTCAAAATGGGTAGAGGCACGAGCCACAAGGACTGATGATTATAAGGTAGTTGTAGAATTTTTTAGAACCCAAATCTTTTGTAGGTTTGTCTTACCTGGTTCATCATCAGTGACTAGGGTTCTCTTTTCTGCAACCGAATAATTCATTCACTTTTATATCGGTATGGGGTCGGTCATCGAGTGTCTACTTCTTATCACCCATAGACTAATGGTCAAGACGATGTGTCAAATATCTATTTAAAATAGATTTGTGAAAAAATGGTTCAACCCAATAGAAAATATTGGAGACTTCGACTGTATGATTCATTATGTTCATACCATACTGATTTCAAAAATACCATTGGCATGTCACCATATCAGTTATTGTTTGGAAAGAGTTGTCACTTACCTATTGAGATTGAGCACTGGGCCTACTGGGCCATCAAATAATGAAATTATAATATTTCTGGTGTAGTTTCTCAAAGTAAGTTATATATTCACGGGTTTCAATAAATGAGAAGAGATTTATATGAGAACTATGGGATTTCTAATGAGGGAACAAAGGATTCCCACAGTTATCTTATCCTTCATCACCAGTTCCACATTGGGCAGAAGGTCCTCCTCTACAATGCAAGGCTGAAGTTTCATCCAGGTAAGCTTTGTTCTCATTGGTTTGGACCATACACTATTACTAATGTCTCTCTATTCGGTGTTTTCTAGGTTCAAAATGATGAAACCAAGAAAACCTTCACTGTCAATGGGCAGTGGCTAAATCACTTCCATGAATCTATTTCAGAGTCCCCGGTGGAGGAAATCCATGTTCAAGAAAAAATATCTAAATGACACTCACCAGGTTTTATCCTTCCTTCCCATATTCTCTTCTATTACACTGAGGATACTACACACTTTAGTTGTGGGGGGATGGGTACATTCCTAGGTTAGTTAGGATTTTTCATCGTCTTTCTTCTTTCTTCTCCTTTTCACCTTCTTTATGGTATTTTAACTTTTACAAATCTTGTTTAGTTTATTATATTTTTCATCATATTTTTTTTCTTCTTCTCTTTTTAACCTTCTTTATGGTATTTTTACTCCCCCTTTCTGATCACAAAATCATGGAACTTACTAAAAATGCATGTTGAAATTTTTTATTTCATATTGATTTAACATTTCATGAAAACCTGACACTATTATGGAATGAATTTTTGTATGAATTTAACATCAGGAAGAGATTTTTAGTGAATTGGTTTTCAGTCAATGATATAAATATTTGTATCTCTGTGAAACCTTTAAGATGATTGATGCCCCTTGTGTGAGTAGTTTTTAGGAAAACTGTTTCACTAGTATATCCACAAATATTTGCACCAAACCACAAAGTGTGAATATTTCCTACATAATAGAAGTTAAGTATATGTTAGTTTAACATTTTTCATCTTAAAGTGATAATTTCATACGTGTGTTCCTTATCCGATCTATTTCATTATTGTACCATATTGACCTATGTGTGTGTACCTGATATCCGATTGATTTACGACCTAAAAAAAGGTCAAAATAAAAACAAAATTGGGTTGTGTCTTGGGCAGGTCAAAAAAAACTCCTCTTCAACCTTTTATCTTTTTATAACTATTATAATTAGTGTGGTTAAGAGATCAAACAAGGGTTGAGAGATGAGTGTGAGATTTGTTCCAAATGTAACTTCTGAAAAAAAAACAAAAATAATAAATGAGGGGAGTGATGAAATGTGAAACATATTGGGATATCTAGGTTGGGAGATTATGGTTTGAATTCTGGAAATACTTAAGTGAGTGGGTCTTGAAATTTTATTTCAAAGTATGTAGGGAAGATTCAGTGGACAAAATCTTGTAAGATGAAAAATGTTAAAATAACCTATATTTATTGGATAAAAAGTGGAAAGAATAGTATGGAATGGTTTTCACACACACACATAGAGAGTTAGTGGTATTGTTGACTTCTGAATTCCTTTCTCAATTTTTTATCATGAATCTCTTTGAATTTCACTGTG
The DNA here is from genome assembly GCA_963277665.1 of Viscum album. NCBI lineage: Eukaryota > Viridiplantae > Streptophyta > Magnoliopsida > Santalales > Viscaceae > Viscum > Viscum album. Next base: position 1,938,697,443 of record OY728123.1, on the reverse strand, counting down.
ATGTGATTTATGAGGCATCTTTTTCCATTTTCACTCAGAAGAACTCCATGGTGTGGTTTGTGCATTGATCACATTACTTTAATGAATTAAAATTTAATTATATGATAAATATTCATGATGTTGGTAATATCTACATTCAGAATTTCTAAAAATGTAACTTTTCCTAGGAGTGCAAATGTTTAGGTGTGGGGGTGTGATCGTACCACGATTCACTGTGTCATTTTCACCCTTACACCATTGTATTAAACTGAAATTGTATTGTAAATTCCAAATATAATAACAAAATGAACATCATGTTCAATTCAGTTATTTTATTTTTATCACTGTTAAAAAGGTAAATGTTACTTGTTTTGATAATATCATTGAAGGTGGAGGTGATTTGGAGAACCCATGATGAAGTCCAAGAAATATGGGTAAAACTGCTCAGGATCCAAGAACACCGGTAGATTACTCCACACACTGCTACTAGAAAATGCATCCAAATGGGATGAAATTTTGTGGGATGGTTCACATTTTAATAGGCTACATTTCATCTCAAGGACCCCAATCCTGATGCATCATCTAAGAGGGGCATCCAAACTGATCTGTCCAAGACACCGAATATGCACAAAGTCAAAGGTGGCATTCTGTAATATGTAAATATATCGAGATGTGATTGTCCAAATGAGGAAACAATTTCGGCGGTGATAGTCAATATATGGGTATACAACTTTTCAGTTTTTTCAAAAGAGAAATTCGACTATCTAGTAGCCAAAAACCATCTTTCAAGAGGTTTATCAAAATCTGGGTGCCCAAAACCACTTCCCATTTTGGCTATAAAAAGGAACCTTGGGCACCCCATTTGGGAGTTCTAACCATAATTGAAGCTATGCCATTTTGGATTCCTTTAGGAGTATACTCCTCATCCTATAAATTCCAGAGGTCCCTATATTCATAGGGGGGTCAAATATAAAGGTGAAGTTCCACTCGAGCCTCCTCCTCGTCTCGATGGCGAATTAAATGGTGGATGATCATTTTGAGGGAGCTACACACACTTGGAAGGGAGTTCCAGCACTACTTCTTCTACTAGTTTTGTATAATTTGTGTGTTTAATAGTTCACTTATTTCTTATCTTGACATGCTTCTCCCACGAATGCATTTATTTTGATATAATTAAGTGAAACACTTTTTATTTTAACATCGATTGGGTTGAAATTTCAAGTGGGAATATTGGGTTGTTCCAATTGGAAAACACAACCACCCTTTCTCTCTCACACATATACAAGATTTTAGTATGCTTTGGTGTCCTTGGTTCTATAATTGATAACCAAACCTTGGCAACACGATCATTTTGTCAAGGGTTGCTTCTTTGTTCATCATTTTAAGGGGTAAGAGGGTAGTCAAGATATTGAAAACCTTAAAATATAGAATTAAACAAAACCATGTGAAATTTCTAGAGCAATGAACTATCCAATATGTGTAGTGAACTTGAAATGATCTCCTTATCTCATAATTATAAAACACCACTTTTATTTTTCAACTATTAAAATATTTAATTAAGTCATTTTATTTTTAAAACTATTTTCAAAACCACCCCCTCTTTTAGTAAATTTTATTAAAAATACGCACTCAAAACCTATTAAAGCTCCTTGAGAGATGAACTAGGGTATTCCTTAGACTATAAATCAATCTTAAAATCATAATCAATTTGATGTGTCATGACAACATGGTCAGTATGTAAGACAAAAAAATGTGATTAGGACAAAGTGGGTGTCTTGAATAAAAAGGGATAAGTAGTGATAAATAATGAAAAATTAGTTTTAAAAGGTTATTCACATGTTTAAGGAGTGTATTTTTATGATACCTTTTCACCATTTTCAAGGATTGAAACTATTAGAAGATTTATTGAAATTGTATTGCAAAGTAAATATAATATATATAAATGGATGTGAAGTCCACTTTCCTTAATGGCGAGTTAGTATATGAGGAATATATTGATTAACCATGTGTTTTCTTTCTTGATAAAAATTTGAATTTTTTATACATGTTAAAGAAGACTTTATATGGGCTGAAAAAAGACCTAATATATTTGTATTTTAAGTTAGATAACTGTTTAAAGAAGTTAAATTTTATAAAAGTGGTGGATATAAATGAATTAAAAATTAAATTTGTTCCTATAAAGGAAACAAATTGTTGATATGTTTCCCAATCCATTTCCAAAGGAAGAATTTTAGAGTCATGGGTTGATGATGAGAGTTCAAAATCATTCTTCCCAAGGAGGTGTGGTTATTTTTTTCCTCCTATCTATTCTTATATTTGGATATTATTTTCAAATGGATAGAAAAATAACAACATAAATCTTTATTTATATCTATCTCCTTGAAGTTTGTAAAAAGGGGAAAATAGATATAGGGGTAGAATCCATTTCTATGTGTTATTCTTATGGGGGTATATATTTTGAAAGATCTCTCAAAGGGGGAAGTCTTTAATTTCATCATTTAAGAATGTGTGTGAACTTTTTTAATAATTTATTGAAGTGCATGTAGGTTTTTAGTTAAAATAATTTATAATTATAAAATGTGAATATGGTTAGGTTTGAATGTTATGGATCAATGATATGTTATGGACATCATGGAATTATTTATTCATTATTCTTGTTTCCTAAATCATGTTTTCTCGCTTTGAATTAGAATTATTAAATGGTGATCCATTGATAAGTGTTTCATTATCTTAGTGATTTATGTTACTTGGTTGAAAACAAAATTCAAATAGGGTGATTATTAATAACAAGAGGTGTTGAGATGATTTTATATGAAGTTGGTAAAATTGGTTAGAGTAGATATGATTCACTGTGTTTTATTTTTCTTTTAATGTAAAAATCATATTCAAACTCACATTCATCGTGATTCGAATATGTTTAGAGATAAATTTATATGATTATTAAGCTAGTTAAAAGTGATTATATATATTGAGAAAATTTCATGATGCTAGGATATTGAAAGGAGAAACAAAAGGAGTTCCACACCAAAAATCATGGTAATGCACTATAGAAGTTTATTGGAGAAAATGTTTTACAGTGTAATTGATGTCCACACCACATCCAGCTAACATAAAGTTGAACTATACTATAACATAGGTGTCTATGACAAGTTACTTGATTTTTATGAATTTTGTGGACCTATAAATTTAGATACATCTACATTGTGGATTACTAGTTGTGTTTTAAGAAGATAATAAAAAAGGTGTGTGCACCATAGATGAGGATACCACACCACAAGGCACTATAGGATGAAGTTTTGAGTACCTATAAAACTTAGAACCTCCATTCCATAGTTAATTTTCATGATATAATGCATTATATGTTGGAATTAAATGACTTTGGATAATTTGGGACCTCCATGTCACAATTCATATTCCATGAAACAATAAGGAGAAAATGAAAAAGACCATGCTGTAGTGAATGGATCGGGATGCAAGAGAGTTTGATGGAGTTTTTGTGCCACTATAGTTTTGAAGACCACTACACCAAAAAACAAGATCCTATCAAAGAGTGTCAAGATAGTTTAAAAAAACTAGTTTAAACTGCCACATCAAACTAAAATGGATGAGGCCACACAATAAAAGTGGATTTCATGGAAAATCTAGGTAGTTTGAGAAAAATGTTGACTTGGATTCATATCTGAAATTTGGTGGTAATTTCAGCCTCTAAAACTACAAATTAAAATTTAATGCTTAAGATTAAGATGGAATAAAATCCAATGGATGTGATTGAATAAGTGGATTTAAATTTTAAATTCAAATTCAATTTTAAATCATTTAAGGAAGAAGGGGTCTGCTATGTAGATTTGAAGAAGTGAAAAATCATGTGAATATTGAGTAGTAAAAAGGGATAAAATGGTGATAAGAAGAAAATGTTCTAGATATGTACAATATAATGAAGATTTTATGATTATCCAAAGAAGGATAATGGAACAAGATAAAGAAGATCTAAGTGGTTGTGTGCATGTGTTGTATATACATAGTGAAAAAGAAACTTGTTCCTATGAAAGTTTTAAGGGGAATTTATACTTGTTTCATACAAATCACATAGAGTGTAAGTGGAAGAATTAATCACAATAAATGACTTAGAGGATGTAAATTTGGTTAAAGGCTCTTCAGTTTTCCAATTTTTATCATTTTAAAGTACTAGATGAACTTTTTTGTAGGATGCACTGAAGAATAGTTGGGAGACATGAAAATGTAAGTTTCAAAGTTATAACCTACCTATTATACTCACATGACGATTCTAATGGGTAATGTAATCCTAGATAAATTCATATCACACCAAAGAATAAATTTTTCACATTGAGAGGTGAACATTGTAGATTTGTTGTGTTCCTTTATGTTTCTGTGTGTTTGGGTGTGTTGTAGTAATTATCACTACATCCTAATAGGTGGAAAAGGTTATTTAGAGTGAAATATAAAAATAGTATTGATCATTGATTCACCCACATATCAATGATATAACATGGATCCTTAATTAGTTCTACTTGTTTAGAAGTCATTTTGAAGATAGGAGAAAATGAAGAAGTTTTCAAAAAAACCGATGTGGCGGCTAAGTGTTAAGAAGGTAATCTTGGATGGAGTGGTTGTTTTAAAACGTTTAAATGAGGAAACCATGTCATCGTAGTAAATTTCATGGTTAACATTTGTGTTATGTAGAATCCCTATTTGAAATGGGGGGTTAACATGGAGCTCAATATGGAGATAACTATTTATCTGGAGCTACATACTAGATTTTTCAAAAAGTTATTCTACATAACACAATTACACCATGTCATGTTTTCTCATATAGTGAAAGTGTTTAGCATCGAGGGTGAATTTAAGTCAAAAACCCAACCCAAAAAATTTTCCCACTTGATTAAGTTTGTGGTCTAGAAGTTATAATATCCAAGAAAATCATAATAAAATAAAAAAAAGAATGCCTAAAAAATGGAAGTTAAACCAACTTAACTGTGATAAAAAATATAATCATAAATTAAGAATAATAAATTCATAAGAAAAAAAACTGGAGGTATTGGATGATAATACAAATATTATTTTATATTTTGTATTTACCAAAAAGTTCCAATTCACAGGGACTCTTCAATTTTAATCCAAAGTGGTAGAAGGTTTTTTAATAAGAACCAAGGTGTGAATGCTAAAAAGAATGAACATCATTGATTAAACTCATTGGAAGGTAGAAAATTACACACCTGAATCTTCTTTGATAGAAATTTAGGAACAAAATATCATGACCTATCCCCACTAAGAACCCATCTTAGGTCTAAGTGTATAAAAGAGGGTCCCATGAAATCCATCTTCAATTGAAAATGGTGTGGAAACTAGCACTAAGGAAATAAATCTCACATATGGGTGGAATTACCCTTATTAATCCTAGTAATATATAAAAACAACCATCAATAAAATTCATGATATTAATAAAATAAATTTCCCAAAATAATCATAATGAATGAAATGTCATATATGTAAAAGGTATTCAAATAAAAATTCCAAAATATGTATTAAGGAAGATACTCAAACAAAAAATGTCCCACAATAACCATAATGCATGAAGTTTCATATATATACAAGGTATCCAAATACAAATACCAAAATAATTACTGAGGCAGGGAATCTAACAACAATCCCAAGCTCTAATCTAGTAAAATCCAGCTTAGTTTCTAAATACCTCCTACAAAAAATTAAAACACACACACATATATATGTGTGTGTGTGTGTGATTATAAAATGTTAGTATGATCCATCTCTATACCTCTCATGCACAATGTGGAAGAATAATATTAATTCCCTATGAATAATTAGCTGTTCAACAAGCACCTATCGGGTCAACTACCACCCAATCTCATCAAGTATTACACATCAAGTATCACATCCTAATATAATAAGATAATATAAAAGAATATAAAAATGGGTACCTCACACCACTTCCCCATTGGTTTTTCACTATCACACACCATTGGAAAAAAATTAGCACTCTCATCCCTTCCATATCATCAAAACCATAACCAATCTCATGTGGGTTGTACAAGATCCCTACATACCCCAACCCTTGCAAGGTTCTTACTCCCTTGTAGACACTAGACCAAATACCCATTTCACCTATGATGTGGGTCTCACGATAACCCTACCTACCCCAACCCTCACAAGGGTCCAACTATCTCAATGGAATTATTCCACATCCACAACCACATATCTACATTCATTATATTAGGATATTATTAACATGAAGAACATAAATCTTGTGATATCCTTCTACCATTAATGACCACCACCATGTACCACATAATTCTCTCAATAAAATCACATCAAGAAAACATAAACCTCTGGTCATCACATATTTTCCATGTTCATAAGTTAGAACAGGGAGGAGAGAATAATAGTTTAGTTATTCCCTCACTAACTTAGATGTTTGGAGAAAACACTCAGGGCCCAAAAATTTTGGGCATTAGTAAGAATATCCAAATTGATTGGGGTGTGTATGAAAATCACAAGAAAATATATTATATAGAATAACAACACACAAGATTAACCTAAAAGGGTTCTCACCAAAAAAATATTCTCACACCATCATAAACATTATACTATCACTACTATAAACCAATCATTACAACCAATTTATAAACCGCCAAACCAACCCCACTTCGCATGAAAAAAAATCACAATTACCATTCACAACTACCCATTTATTAATATCATTTCACTGTATCTAGATTTAATTTTATTTTCAATAAATTACATTTATTATTCTATTCAATTTCATATTTTAGTGACAACTCATTTCAGTCATTACCCATGTTTATTTTCATTCTTTATTTATTCATTCCAAGCATTCAAATTTTCATTTACAACCACTTCTTATAAAATTATATCCCACTTGAATTTCAATATTTCCCAATATTATCTATATCCAATAACCACTGGGAAACTATAATACCATCCCCTTATCCCAAAAATTGCCACTATATCAACCTCCACCTATCCCATGCCAAAAGTTGCCACAATGGTCCAATCAAATCAATAATCATTCTTTCCCATGCTAACCGATCACATCCCTATTTCCCATATCATTACAAAATTAACCCCAATATCCCAACAATTACACATCAAACTCTGCCTATCTCATTCAAAAAGTCACTACAACAACCTAACCATCACACATCAACAACCATTCTTACCCATGTTAACTTATCTCCACATCTCTTTCCAACACATACCAATTCCCAAAACCAGTAATAAAAATCACCAATTAACCCCCCACAACAACCACACAATCACACAAATCATAGAAAGAATACCATAAACATATAGTAATAACTTTTATCATTAAAAACAACCATAATTTCCATTTTAGAGTGTGATTTCACAATAAGTCAACATCTCTTACATAGATGTTAACACAAAATTTATAGATTTCACATGACTCATTCTTCATATTCTGTAAGTAATTACTTTTTAATGATATAAATTACAACATTAAAATCAAAGTAATAATACTAAATTCTTAGTATCAATAATAATTCTCATTAGGAACAATAATAAATTCTCAATCACATAAATAATCACATGGAAACATGTAAACACATGTGTATCATCCCGTCCTATCTCATTTTCATTTTAGTTAAGTTCATTATCTTCAATAGGAAAATACTTACCATCCACCCAAAGAAATAATAGGCATGATACTTCTAAATTATACACAAAATAAAGAGTTCTTGAATCTCATACCTTAATTAATGCTTCATAACAACTATGTGATACAAAGATGAGAAAATGATTATCACCAAGATCAAATCATGAAAGGATTCCCTAAATAAATATAGAAAACATAAATACCAATCAAAATAAGATTTAAATAAAATAAAACCAACCCCTAAACCAGATTCCACAACCTTCCTATATAAAGAACATGAATAAAAACCCAATGGGAAAAGAAAGGTAAATTCACCTTGTATCACAACCGGTTGATCTCCCAAAACCAAGGGATAAAGAAAAAAAATTATCACTCAAGACCTATAAGGATTCACCTATGATCACCCATGTTTCAAGATAAATAAACCAAGAAATAACCTAAGGTTCAAGATAAATTGAAGAAAATAGAAAAAATAAAAGGACCTCTTAGATTTATACCTGGCTAGAAAAATTGAGCATCATGGATTGACAGACCCTCATAACAACATATTGAATTGAATTCCATAGAACCCCTAGAAATCAATTCATTAATCCCCTGTCACCCCTAATTTAATAATTGATAAAAATATTAAATCCAATATAATCAAATAAGGGTCAGGCCATAACCAAATCTTCATAGTGTGATGACACCAAAGAAAAAACCCCTAGATTTGGCCTCCCAAGATCCATGTTGTGAAACCTATAATCATTAATATCATCATGTTTTGAACCATACCTACATGCCGCATCTATGAAAATAAAAATGGTAATTTTTTAATGTTTATCAAAAAAAATGAAGGTTCATTCCTAAAACTGTAAGAGTCACCCCTTTCCTAAAATGATCCATCTTCAAAACTCCATCGTGCTGTGGTGCACTCCTTCACATCGTGACAAAACAAATTAGGTATTTAAAATCCATGTGTAAGATATTGTTCTTTACTAAATTTACCTTCAAAACCATCATGTTATGACCAAATACTAAGTGTTATCACCAAATCCTATGGCCCACGCACTAGGGTCATGACACCTCCTCTATATTGTGACATATAAAATCTAAATACATCCCTTACTATAGCAAACCCTCCATGCATTGACACCCAATATTAGAGTATGCGTTAATCCTATGGGTTATGATTAGTTGGTAAAACCCTTATTAAGATTTAATTATTTGAGTACCACATCAATGGAGGATACTTGATGTACTCTATATCTCAACTATAAATAAATAACTCACCTCTTTATGGGGGATGATATTTTAAATTAACATGGTATCAAAGAAGGTTACGTATACCTCGAAACTCAGTTTCTCTCCCTATTCGTAGCCTCCCACACACTCTTGTTCCACTTCTATAGTCACCCCTTATCACAAAACAACCTAAATAACCCATATAAATGGTTTCTAAATTAGTATTGACATGTCTCAAAGGGTGTTAATGATCCCCATGGGTTGAAAAATAGTGCCCCAAAATCAAAACAAACAAGAGGGAACAATTTTACCACAAGTAAAACTCATCTAGATGAATCAAAATATCTAAAATAATAAATAGTCAGTATTCCAAACACTCCACAAGGGTGAAAAACCCACATGTAAATAGATACAAGTCTCAAAAAAGGCACGTCAACCCAATTCATCAGAAGTGACCATCTAGACATCAATCCAGAAACACAATATAACAAGTTGATTACACTTTCCATTGGTTTCCTCCAACTCCCAAGGTCCACTAATCAAGTACATCCACCACCTTCAAGTGGTTATTTCACTTTTAATATACTAGGAATAATTAATTCTATAAACACCCAAAGATAAAAGTAGGGTGTGAGCAAAAAATACCAGTAGGATCTCCCCAAACATTACATATATAATCTATAAAAAATAAACCAATTGTTCAATTTTAAACAAAACATGGAATGGGAATCTTTCAAAAAATTCATAATTAATTCATGTTATAAAAAATTAAAGTGGATAAAATTAAATAGGTTTAAAAGTTTCTTTAAATCAAATTAGTTAGATATAAACAACATTAATAAAATAGTCATCAATAATAATTTATAAAAAATGGATATGAGTAAATAATTTCAAATAACCAATAGCATGTGTAAATAATATTAAATTATATCACCATGGTAATATCACATGGAGTTATTCCTCTTCATAAGGTTATGAACAATCTCTAAGAAATACAGATCTATGTTTTCACACTCCATATATCCAAAACTTAGGGGAAATTGGAGAGAATCCCAAATAATAAACTCCATTCCCTAAAGATAGTTTTGTATCATTGTTATCATCAATCCATTTCTAATGTAAATTTACATAGAATGAATATAATTCCACCTAACTACCCAAAATATAATGTTATTAAAGGTAATAAAACATTCTTGGGACTTTCATTCAATTTATTTAATCTAATATAATTTAGTCAATTAATTTATTCTGCCCTAATTTCAAGTTTAAAAAACATTCTATATCATTTCAAAAACCAACATAAATTTTTTTATCAAAAACTCATGTATTTCATTTCAAAATATAAATAATTTAATTTTGTTCAAATCATTTAAATCATTCTCAAAACTTTCATTTCAAATCAATATTTTTTTGGAAATCTACATTTTGTTTCAAAATCCATATTCAATGGAATTCATCACACAGATGCACACCATTCTATTTCAAATATTTATCTATATATTTAATTAAATATTTATAAATAAATTATAAAACCAATTTTAAATAAACAAGCATCAATTATTTCAATTGGTATATATTGAATTAAAAACCCACATACCTTCAATCACGATCATCAACACCCAAAAATGGATCCAAAAGGATATTCTAAGGCTATAATGGTCAAGAGAGAATCCTATATCCACAAATAAATAAATAAATATTTCAATCCATCAATTTCATGAGGAGACACCATACTCAAAGAATGTGACATAGGAAGAAAGGATAATTTACAACCAAGGAGATTACACTTATAGGAAGGAATCCAATGCATCTATTGGAAAATCGATCAAAGAATAAAAAAGGTTGGAGGAGATGAAATCAACTTTAGAGAGCCTATAAAATATAGAGTTTCAAATTAGTTTTGATTAGGAGGAGTTTATAATTTAAGATGGGGGTTTTATGACTTTAATTTATAGATTTGGAGAATTTAATTCCTATCACATGGTTTTTCAAAATAGTTTTAAAATCCATGCACCAAATTTGTACCTCCATTATCCCATGATGCATGGTATGAGGGAAAGGAAAAAAGTTTTCATTAACCATGAACCCTGATTTAACTCTAAAACAAGGCATATAGTTTCCTAGGTTTACCCAAATATGTTTCCCTAACAGTGTGCCTACCGTGAATAGGCCCAAAAGCTTATAAAAATTTCAAAATTTCTCCAAAAAAACCCTAACCAAGATCCAAAAAAAGGATGATTAAAAAAATATAAAATTACTGAAAATAGGTTTCAATATGTTATAATATCCCCACCATAAACACTTTATTCCCTCAAAAATCCTATCAAGAAGACTCTGTAATGAATAGATGAGGACACTTCTCCCTCATCAAAGCCTCACACTCCCACATCTAATTAAAATTGGAATTTTACTTCCTTAAAAATTGATCTAAGGGTATATAATTTCCATAAATAACCTCTTCCTAAGAATAAATAATCCAAATTGGTTGTTCAGTCATGGGAAAATCAGGTTCTACGTCAAGGTCTTCGCATCTCAAGACATGAGATAGGTTAGAGAGATACTTCTTGAGTTGTGATACATAAAACATGTTATGAATAGATGTTATATGAGGTAGTAAATCCAATGGTATTCCACCATTTCAATTTTCAATTACCTTAATATATCCCATGTATCTCAATGCTTACTTCTCTTTTTACCAAGCCATCAGTGACCTGACTGTGGTAAAACTCTCAAAACACCAAATCACTAACTGAGAACTCCAAAGGGAATTGATGATGATAGAAATAGGATTTATAATGCATTTATGTCATTACCATTATCTTAAGAATCAAATTAGTCTTTTTTGTCATCTCTTAGACCAAAATAGTTCTAAATAGAGAAGATTCACTAACCTCCACAAAATAGATAGGATATCCACAATTCCATCCTAAAATATCACAAAGGGTGTCATCTTAATGGTTGAATGGTAGCTATTATTTTACTAAAACTTGACCAATACCATGTGGAAATATCAAGATACTATGAATTCAATGACACATGATAAGATCATTCCTTAAGAATCAATATATTCATTTCCATCAAAACATCTATCTATATATGGTACACCATGATCAACTTTACCAGGGATCCCATGACCTGCTAGAGGCCTCACAAAAAATGATAAGTGAATCAAGGATCTCTATTAGAAACTGTGGTAGATGGAACTCCATGTTATCTAATGATCTTATACACATATAGACATTTAAAGTCCTCAATTATGGACATATCGTTAATGGGGATAAAGTTGTCCAATTTTTTTAATCATTCAATCACTACCCATATCACATTATTTTCTCTAGGGGTTCACAGAAACCCAACCAGAAAGTCCATCAATATCTCATCCCACTTCTAAGTCATCATATGAAGGGAATAAAGAAATACTAAATGTTTTTTATGCTCAATTTTAATTTTTTTGATAAGTATAATACTTTAAAACAAAATAAGAAATTTCTGATCTCATACCTAGCCATTAGAAATGTCTCCTCGCATCATAAAACATCTTCCTAGTGCCAGGGTGTACTACCCATAAATGGAAATCCCACATCACAACCTTCTTCAAAGGTAAGGGAATGACATAACCAATTTGAAAGTGTATGTAAATCTCTATAGATAGATACCACTCGCTAATGGTCTCCGCACCATATAAATAATCCCTAAATCCTTAGAATTAATCATCAAGTATCTTTTCCTGAAGAACCATCTTTAGAAGTGAGGAATTCAATTGAACACTTGATAAAAAAAATCTTGGTATCATCCTCACGAACTTACAAGTGCATACCAGTAAATAAAACCATTATATTCTATTCCTAAAAATATTCTTTCATGTTTGGGGATGAAAGTTTCCTTCCCAAAGAATCGGTAATGAAATTCCCCTTACTAGGAGTGTAGGAAATGTTGAAATTAAAGGATTGTAGGTACTCCACCCACAATCTCTAACGAAGATTCAAAAATTTTTTAGAATATATAACTGAAGATTTTATGGTCAGAGTAGATGGTAAACCTTTCATTGAAAAGTTAATGACACTAACTTTTAATAGAGTGCATCAAGATTGTATGGTTGATATCATGTGTGGGATATCTTTTCCCATGAAGTTGAAGCTGATGAGAGATATAAGCCACAACATGATCACCCTTCATAAGGACAAAACGAAATCCCAAACCATATGCATCACATAATACCACATAGTCCTTCCTAAATTCTAGAAGATTCAAAATTGGTTATAAGTCAACATATAATTCATCTCATCAAAGGAATCCTAAAATTTAGAATCCCATATAAATTACACTCCCTTTCTAGTAATAATAGTCATTGAAGGATCTAACTTTTAGAAATCCTTAAAAAATAGTAATACCCTACCAATACTAAATAGTTTTGAACATCGAAGACATTCTATGGGTCCCTCTATGCCATAACAGCTCTCACCTTCTAAGGGCCAACTAAAACATTGTGTTTAGAAACAATGTGTTCAAAAACATTTACCTCCTAAATCTAAAAACTAAATTTATAAATCTTTTCATTGAATACATGAATTATCTATATGTCCAAAACTACTCTCAAGTGATGCACATGAATCTCATGAATCTTGGAGTAAACCAAGACGTCATCCACAAATAACAGTACCAAAAAATTGAGGTACCGGTGGAATATCCTATTAATTAATTTCATAAAAACTGTAGGATAATTGGTCAAACCAAATTTCATAACAAGTTACTCATAATGGGAATAAATTATTCTAAAGGTTGGATTATGGATATTAGATTCCTTGATCCTAAGATAGTGATAACCAGACTAAAGATCAATTCTCAAGAACCAAATCATACCTTTCAGCTGGTCAAACAAATCATCAATTCAAGGAAAATGATATTAATTCTTAATTTTACCCAAATTTAGGTTTTAATAATCAAGAAAAGGAAAAGGGTTCTATCACCCTTCTTGTAAAAAATCATCAGTGCTTCCCATAGTGACACATTAATGTGAATAAATCCCTTAGAAATGAAATCATCCAAATTAATCTTCAACTATTTCAATTATTCTACTATTATATGGTAAGGGGTAATATAAATAGGTTGGGTACTTGATACTAAATCAATAGATAACTTCACCCCATCATCGGTGAAAAACTAAAAAGGTTAAAATGAAAAATCTAGGGAAACTCATCCACCATGGAATTATGATCACCTGTCAAATATTACTACTCTAGTTCAAAAGAATAAATGGACATCATCCTACCCAACTTAGAAAGAGGAAGTTTGGACTGAATCGACCTTAGGTCCCATTCTCCCTGAAAGACATGAAACGCCCCATCAAGAGAAGTAAAGAAGACCCATCAAATATAACATTCGATATAAGATTTATGATTGATCGACCAATCCATCATGAGAATGATATCAAGAGGTTTCGTATATAAAACTAAAAAATTTCAAGAAAGCCTAAATTCTAAAAAATAAAAAGTTTAAGAGGGTAATAAAAGTACTAACTCGATCTTCACCCTCAAAGGAATAGAATTATCCATAACATAAGGAATGAGTTCCATATAAAGTTTTAAAAGATTCATTGTATGGGTAGATATGAAATAAGAAGAGGCACTAATATCAAATAAAGTAGACATTAAGGTCAAAAAAATAGTAATCGTACCTATAAATATAACAAGACCCATATAAATTCTCATTAGAGACTCATCCACTACATGAAAAAGCTTCATTGTTGATTCATATTATAGGAACCTTTTTTTCTTGAAGCATAGGACTGCACCGTAGAGCCTATCAGTATTTTTGAGCTCGTACCACTACAGAGAGAAATAAAAACATGGAAGAACTTATGCAAGTGACATGAGAATCTGCAAGAACTAGATATCTTTGGTGTCTTCGTGAAAGGGTGCTTTGAGTTTCTAAATTTTCCACATTGGAAACAATTCAATGTGACTTTTCTAGACACTACAAAATATTTAGAGAAGGTATGATACTGAGATTCACCACCACTACGGTTTTTACCATGAGATTCATCTTGCTTCCTCTTCCCATTAAAGGGACCACTCAAACTTCCACTATGAGTAAGAAAAACTCGCATCAAACCTATCATTCCAGCCAAGTAAAGTTCCACCATCAAAGATCAATCTAGGACATCTTTATATGAGGAGAGATTAAACAAGAAAACCTATGATTAGATATCTGGTCAAACACCCATCTTAAACCTCTTGGATTTTAGTTTCACATTTTATACCACCTCAAGTGAAAAATGGACAATATCGATAAATCCATTGGTATACTGAGTCATAGTTTGATCATGTTGATTGAGTTTAAGGAACTCTATATACATACCCAACACCATTGATTCTATATATAATTGTTTTTTGAAATGTTCACTGAAGTCTTTCTATTCCATTCCCACATTCTCTACCACATGAACTATTGAGTCTCGCTACCTTTTTCTAGGCCCTTCAAGCTTTAAGGTAACACATATCATCTTAACAGAGTCATGCATCTCTAAGAACATAAAGAATTTCTCAACATTATTAAACTAATCATCTTACACCTAAGGATCATTAGTTCCCTAGAAAGATGGTGGATTCAGAAAAAAAAATATGGGCGTGATCTCTACTATAATCCCTCTGTGGTATAATCATTATAGTATAAATTGGAATAGGTGTAGCTACCTGACCCAAATATTGGACCATAAACAATAACTTCCAACATTTTCTGATCAATTAAAGGGTTAAATTTACATTTTTCATCAATATCTCCCTCCTAAAGTCTATTCAAACATTTTCTTGGGGGCCTGATACTACACATCATCAATAGATAATAAGGGAAACATTAGTCAAGAGATATATGATCCTTAACTCTATCAATCAAAATTCAATCGTAAAACACAATTCTCAATTAAAATATTTGAAAAAAATATAGAATTAGATAAAAAAAAATCCTCAAAGACACTTTTTACCAATACCCCATGGTAATTTAAGGCTTACTACAAGGAGATTCAGCCAGAAACTTACTCTTAACCTACCCCTTAATTCTTGAAAATCCTTTATCATGATTTCAGGACATCCCACACTATATAGAAACATAAAAGAAGAAGAAATTGTCATTTTT
The DNA here is from genome assembly GCA_963277665.1 of Viscum album. Taxonomy (NCBI): domain Eukaryota; kingdom Viridiplantae; phylum Streptophyta; class Magnoliopsida; order Santalales; family Viscaceae; genus Viscum; species Viscum album. The sequence continues at coordinate 1,938,681,437 of OY728123.1, read as the reverse complement.
TTACTAATTTTTCATGAAAGATCCTAAATAAATCACATAAAAGGTACCAAAATTAGTCCTGACATATCCTAAATGGAATTCTTGATCCCCATAGGCTGGAGACTAGCACCATGGAATCAAAAAACACAAGTGGTAATGATCTATCCATAAAGAAAACTCATCCACACAAAGTAGTGGATATAAAATAATAAACATTAAATATGCTAGAAACTACACATGTTAGAAAAAACCCACAAGTAAATAGATACAAGTTTCAAAAATATGTACATCAACCTAATTCATTAGAAGAGACCATCCAGAAATTGAACCATAAACTCCATATAATAATTGTATCACATGTTCAACCAATAACCATTGACTTACAAGGTCCTCTAATCAAGTACATCCACTATAAGATCCCAGGAATAAGATAAGGTAAATTAATTATTTAATTTTTTTAGGGAATTTATCCTAGGATTAGGATAGGTCTCGGGGGTGTTCTCGGGGTTCGATACATGAAAAAATTGGAAAATCAGACAATTTGTGATGACAGCATGATTGGCGCATGTTTAGTAGCAACAATGTACCATTACCATGCAACTTGAAAAGGGGGGTGCATGGTTAGGAAAACCATTTAGGGTGGTCCAGGATACCATGCACATCAAACACCCTTTATAAAGTGGTGAACACACAGGCACTACACAATTTTTCAACTTGTACAGGTGGCTAGAAAAACTATGCGACTCGGTTTCCTCTTGTATAGGGGGAATTGTGCAGTTGGGGCATGGTTTGGAAAACCATGTGCCTTATTAAAAGTGGGATTTTACCATTTCCATCTTAACCTTAAATGTTTCTTCCCTGATTTTCTCCCTCATTTGACCCCCTATAGCTAGGGTGATGAACCATCAGCCTCTTCCTCCATGGGTGCTTCTCCTTTAATTCTTTGGCATTTAGAGTGTTTTTTGGTTCAAATCTAAGCTATAAGTAAGTCTTTGACTCTATTTCCATCTATTTTCTAGAAGATTAGTTTTTTTTGTTTCGTTTATGAGGCTCTAAACCCTTGTTTTACAAGTTGTTCCTCATCTTAGTGATTAATTCCAATTTATTTCAAATCATGGGATTATTTTGGGAGAGAGGTTGTCTACACACATGAGTTAAGTGGTATTTAAGATTTTCCCCATAATATTGATGTTTTCATATGTGTATGAGGTTTATCTAAGTTTCTACCTTGTTGTACTTTTATTTCATTGTATTAGGAAAGTAAATTGTGAATTAATGTAAGGTGGAAGACCCATCACGTATCCTATTGGGTCCATTGATGATTTGACACTGAACATAGGGTTGTCCATGGGGTATGTCGAACACTTGAAAATGGTGGAATGAATTGGTAAACATTAAGAAAAGGTAATTATGAAAAGAAATGGGTTGTAATTATTAATAGGTATGTGGGAATGGTTAAAGAGATAATTTAAATGTTTATATGCTATGCTTTGTGAAGTTCCTAAGGGGATTTTGATATGGTTTAAATGATGTGTTTTGGATTTTTATCTGGTTATGTTTTATAGTGAATTTAAATTATGTTTTTAATGCGGGTAATATTTTAAAGGGAGGTGTTGTCTTAAAAGTGATTTGAAAAAGGGTTTTATTATTTGATTTCAAATGATGATTCAAAATTAGGGTGTGGTTCCCCTATCATTAAATGTTTTAATGGATCTAAAAAATGGTTAGAAATGGAAATAAAGGCCTAGGGGATTGGTTTAGATTTTTTTCCAAGAGGAAGACCTATGTTTCAAAGGGGGACTTCAAGATGATTTTGAAAAGAGTATTTGGTTTTTGTATTTTATTCCATAAGAAAAGGGTTGGGTTTTATTTATGCGATGATTTGGTTTTAAGGGTCCATTGGGACCTCAAAAATTAAAATGATAAAATGGGTTAATGTGATGAATAGATGAAGAAGCATGTCTATGTAGTAAATGGTATGAGTGGGGTATTTGACTAATGCTCTACTCTAATGGGTTGGGATAGACTGATGATCTAGGCCCTGCTGATGTATTTTATGACTAGGATGTTGGGCTAAGGCTCCTTATCTTTGGGTTGGGATAGACTAATGCTCTAGGACCACCGATGTTTGGTTTGACCTGGGGGTTGGATTGAGGCTCCTCTTACTAGGTTGGGTAAGACTGATTCTCTAGAACCACTGATGTATTGCATGGGTTGGGATTCCAGATTGATGCTCCATACTCCTAACACCTAAACATGAAATGGTTACCTGAACAGAGGCTTTGAGGTAAGTTGATAAGTTGAAATGACTTGTGAATACCCTAAGTGACTAAAAGTATGTGGACCCTTAAATTATTTCTTAGGCTCTCAGTATGGACAGAGTGGGTAGGGTAGGTTGGATGGAATGATTGAAATTAAAGGATAAAATGGTTAATTATTATTTTTAATTAAAATTTGATTATTTTATTTCTTTATTTATTTATAGCACCTTGATTACCTGCATACAATTTTTATAGACTGGTTATCACTTTAGATACCATTGGTGGTATCCTGTTCAGTTGTACTCACACCCTGCTCAGGCCACTATGACACTTGGGTACCCAAGAATATGTTACATGTTTTTAGGTATAGGTTTAGGACAACAACCTTGTGGTTGGTCTATGTTTGGGATGATGAATTGGATCATGAGATGTCAAGACTGAGTTGGGACTCCAGGCCATTTTTGGGATCTTTTGTGGTTTTGGTATTGGAATATGTACTTTTGTGACTTCCTGACATATAGTGTATTCATTAAATTGTTATAGCATGTGTTACATGGTTATTTTTTGTCTCCTTCCATATGTTATCCATTTATTATCCCTACTAGTTATTCTACATGTTAGTATTATTTTTTATATGGTTTTACTCTAATTAGTGGGTCTAGTCTCCCCAATGTATCCTCATAGACATGCGCTACTAGTTTCAATCCTCTAACATATGGGGAGGCATGCCTGAGGTCATGTAGATGTCTTGCTTAGGGGACCAGTTTAGTGGTTACCAGTCTGGTACGTTACACAGTGGTATCAGAGGTGGTGTATTTTGTCTTTCTATTGTGGGTATGGTAGATTGGAGAGTAGTATCTTATTAGGTCTTGGTAATGGGATCATTCTTAGGTGCCTGTATCCCCACATATAAGGGAAAACTGAAGTTTCCAAGTGTGATAATTGATGATTTTTTTTTTATGGTTGATTGATACTTCCACCTTGATTGGAACAATATTATGTAATTTTATTAATTTATGAGTTCTTATATATTATTCTAGAATGAAAATAACAGGTGGGTGATATCATGAATCATTCTAGGAACATAGTACTAATAATTCATCTGTATTTTTCATGTGATTGATAGTTCCATGGGATTCATATATTAGTTGTGTTCTTTTGTATAAATGGTTTATTCCTACTGATCCTTATTTGAATTTTTTTATAAAAATGTTTGAAATATGAATTTGAATAAATCTATGATTTTTGAATTTCTATGTAGTAAAAAGGTTTTGTAAAGTGTAAATCCTTGTATTTTAAAAATGAAAAGTTATGAAATATGAATTCTTGGTGTTTTAAAATGGTAAAGTTAATTAAATGGGAATGGGTAATGATGGCACCTTTAAGGAAACTTTTTTAGGTATCTATAGTGTTGTAATTGAAACCTATTTATGGGTGGTTTTCTCTTGATAGTGCCCTATTTTGAGACCTTGTTTGTGGATCATGAGGCCTTGTTGGGTTTTGATGTGTGGTTAAAGGGATGTGCTTGTTGTGCATTCGGTAGGGATGCGACTTTGGGGTTTTTGAGACACTATCCAGTAATGTGGATGTGGTATACCTTGTGGTTTTTAATCATGTGGGTTTGAATTAGTCCTTAATAATGGTTGTTTTGGTTGTGGTGTTGTTAGTGGTGGTTGTGTTGTTATGGGTATGTTATTGCACCGCGATTCACTATTTCATTTTCACCCTTACACCATTATGTAAAACTAAATTTTTATTGTAAATTTAAAATATAATAACAAATTTAACTTCATGTATGATTAATTTATTTTAGTTTTATCACTTTTAAAATGGTAAATTGTAATTTTTTTGAAATTTTCATTGAAGGTGGAGGTGATTTGGAGGCCCAATAGATGATCTAGAAGAAAAATGGGCCAAACTACATGGAATCCCATGGAAATCTGTCCACTATGATGAGAATTAAGAGAATTAAGTGAATAAAAATGGGATGAAACTTTTTGGTATGATCCAAAACATCATTAGATACATATCTTCTCAAGTAACTGAATCCCAATTCGGTCATCTGGTGGCCCATCTGAACCATTCTGTCTATGGGATAGAATCTTCTCGAATTCAAAAGTTTGATTTAGTATTTTTACCATATATATCAATAAAAATGTATAATGGCCTCCAAATTTTACATGTAGATATTAAATATGCCTACTAACAACTCTTCTCTTTTGGTTAAGTTGTTATATGGCTTTATACTATTCCAAAACTAAGACACAAGTGGTATCTAAAAAATTGGGTGCTCAAAACAATGCCCCATTTTGGCTATAAAAAGGAACTATGGGAACCTCATTTGGAAGTTAGGAAAAGGAGTGAATTGATACCAATTTGGAGTTCCATAGGAGTCCTCTCCTAATCCTAGAAGTTATGGAGGCACCTATCCTCATAGGGGGATCAATAATGAAAAAGGAGTTCCACTCGAGCTTCCTCCTCCACCTGATGTCAAGATAAACGGTTGGTGTTAGTTGTGAGAGAGATACACACATGTCAAGGGAGTTTCAATGAATATATTAACTACTAGTTTGGAGTAATTTTGGTGTTAAAACATTTATTTCCATGTACCTTACATACTTTCATATTTTAATGCTTGTTTTGATGTGTGCGAATGAGAAGCTCTTAATTTCTAACTGATCGATGTGAGGATTTGAGTGCATGACTTGTGTTGTTATGATTGGATAACACAATAATATTTTTCTTAACCACTTTATTGAGATTTAAATTTTATTTGTAAGATATTATTCAATGCATAATTTATGTACCTTGACAATACAATTGTTATGACAAGGTTTGGTTCTTCAAGCAATGAAATAAAGGCTTAGGAATTAATCGGGATTCTAATTAATTTCAACCAAAGAATTACTCCAAAACTAAATTAGTATCCAAGAATGATGAACTTTAAAATGTGTAGTTAACTCAAAATTAACTCTTTTATCACATATTTTTCAAAATCCATTTGGTTTCTCAATTTTTAAGCTTTTAATTAGGTCATTTCATCTTAAACTATTTTCAAAACCATCCCCCTATTTTAGTACTTCTTATTAAAAACACACACTATAAACCCACCAAAATTCCTTGAGAGATGACCTAGGTTATTCCCTAGACAATAAATCAAATTTTGAAACATAATCAATTTGACGTTTCATGACAATGCGTTCAAATTTTGGTATCGTTTTCAGGGAGTGCTTCGGTTTTTAGTGTATGAATTTGATAAGTTTATTTGTAAATTTTGTGAATATTTACTTGTTTTATCTTCTACCATTTCATATAATTTTTTGTTCTGATTGATTTCTTGAGTAGATTATATGAATGATGTGTTATATTCTGGGAGATATACCCCTTTTTGAACCCGAACCAGAGAGGATCCTACATTAAAGACATCGAGACACACAAGACAACCCTTTGAAGGAGTACACACAACAACATGAAACTTTTATAAACCCCTCTTCTTCTGGAACCAAATTAGAAACTAAAATTAAAATGTAAAATAAATATAAGTAACTTATTTTCTTTCCTATGATCCCCTTTATAATTTTTTATCCTTGATAGAAATTCTTGGCAGTGAATCATTCATTGAATGTTGTAGTGGTCTAGAAAAATGTCATGTTTGTCTGTTAATTGATGATTTTTTGAGCATTGAGGATCCCATGACAATTGATGACACTTCTAAGCTTGTAAAATCTTATTATTTATATAGGGATGTAACCATTAAGTAGTTAGATGAGATCGGTGACCTCTCAATTTCACATTCACTCCCTAAACATGTTGAAAATTTATTTGAGGGAGTACAAGAGGATATCAAAGTGGATTTACTAAATGAGAACCAAGATGCCTGCATTGAAAGGAAAGATATTAATATTGATTCTTCATGTTTTAATTTTATTCAAATAGAATTAAACTATGAAGTTCACTTTGACCGCATTGATGTAACATATCTAAAGCAAGTATTGGATAATTAATAAGAGGTTGTGCAAGTGGAAACCAAGAAAGATGAGGAATCATTCTTTGTCCTACCCCCACCAGGTAAGTTATATCTCATTACAATGGGGGAGGATTTAGAACACTATATCCATTAATTCATCAACAATAAATATGAAGTTAAATCTTAAAAAAAATTGTTGGTGGTTCCTATCAAAGAAACTCCACCCACCATCAAATTGGAGATAACCCACTAGAACTGCCCATCTAGAGGCAGTCAAAACCCAGGACCCACTTGGGGGATTAATCCAAGATCAATCCATATTTTCTTCTCCTTTCATGTTATATTTCTCTTTTCTTTTCTTTCAATAAATTTATTATGTTATCTTCTCTATTTTTTCATGTAGGTTTTTCAGTGAGAAAAATTTAGGAGATTGACTCAATGTTGCACTGCTAATATGTTAGGTCATACCCCTCCGTTACACTTACTTGCTTATTGTGATTAAATTATAAACCAGATTACATGTTATATCTACTAGAATATATTAAGGACATTGTGCACTTTATGTGTGTAGGATGGGTATATTCTTAGGTTAGTTAGAAATTTTCATCATCTTTCTTCTTTTTCTCTTTTTAGATTGTTGAATTATATTGTTACTTTCCCCCATTTCCCTCTCCCTCACTTTTGTGATGGAATGTTAATTTGATCATGGAAAAAGATGTTTGCATTAAAATAATTCCAAATCATTTTTCATTCTTTAGTCGATTGTGTGAAAAAATCCATTGTTTTTGGAAAAATGTTTTTCAAATGAATGTTTATATAGAATCTTTTTCTAGAATTTATATTTTTAAATCATTATTTGTTTTTTAATGGATTTTTAAAACCCATGCCTCATTAGCACTGACTAATATTCTAATCTATTACCTGAGATACATTCTAAGACCTTTATTTCATATTATTCCTTTTAATAACATTCTTGAGAGTCTCAGGTCATATAGGGAAACTAGAACTTGCCTTGATTCTATTTGAATCCATAAGATTTAAGTGTGCTACATTCATGATAGAGGCCATCGTTCATTGAAAATCCCTTTTTACAATTAACCTCTATTTTTTCCACCTTGACATTTTACCCTTATTAAGACTTAGAGACCATGAAATTTATGTTAGGTAGCCACATTACAATCTTATTTATCCCTACCTACCAATATCTTGTGTACATTCTTATTTTAATTTCAGAAATTTTGGGGGAGAGGGTGTTTCCATGGGAATTATTATGAATGAATCATTGTTATGAGTTGATAGAATGGGTGCCTACATTTTCCTTGGGCAGTGGGTTCACAAGCCATATCGTATCATTGTTTTACAAATTTTCCCTCTTTATCACCAATGAAAATTGTAAAAAAATGAGAAATTATTTTTGTACATTGAAAAAAACAAAACAAAAAAGAAAACAACTAATAGAGAAAAGAGGAAGTTTATTCATTATTCTTCACTGATCGGTCGTGACCCACACAAATAGACAATGGGGATAGTGAGTTGGAAGTGATACATTTTTTGAGGGGATGAGTGTGTACATTCATTGTGAACACTTTCTGAATTTTGATGTGTTTTGTACTTAAGATATTAAACACTATTCTTCTGCCTCATATTTTTTTATACATTAAATCCTACCAACCCTTAAACCTCGAAACAACCTGTTAGAAGTTTTCTTGAGTAGCACACTAGTTTCTACCGGATGAAAAATTATAATCTTGGAAATAATATGGTAAGATAGAATGAACTTTAGTAAAATAGAATAACTCTGCATTTATATGTTCCTTGAGTGAAGAGCGAAAATTTCTAAGTAAGGTAGGTTGCGACATGTTGCATGGGTGAACAAATGAAGTTGAAAAAATTAGAATGTGAGAGAAGAAAAATTATAGGAAAATTGATTTCATAAATGAGACATGATGAATTTCATTTTAGAATAATCTTGGAACTATTCTCACCTTTGATTTAGGAATGAGGCATGGTTAGGATATAAGACTTTTCCTATAAGTGAAAATGTTTAGGTATGGGGGTATGATCGCACCGCGATTCACTGTTTAATTTTCACCCTTACACCATTGTATTAAACTGAATTTGTATTGTAAATTTAAAATATAAGAACAAAATTCACTTCATTTTTGATTAATTAATTTTATTTTTATCACTATTAAAAGGGTAAATTATACTTGTTTTTATATTTTCATTGAAGGTGGGGGTGATTTTGAGGCCCTGTAGATGATCTAGAAGAAAAATGGCCCAAAGTGCATGGCATCCCATGGACATATGTCCAATGTTTTGAGTATTAAGAGAATTGTGTGCATTAAAATGGTACAAAACATTGTGGTCCTCTCAAAAACAACATGGTATACAACTCTTCTCAAGGAACAAAATCCCAATTCGTTCATCTGATGGCCCATACGAACCATTCTGTCTAGAGGATAGAATCTGCATGAATTCAAAAGTTTGGTTAAGTCTTTTGACCATATATGCCAATTCTGATGTCTAATGGACTCCAAATTTGGCATGGATATATTCAATATGCCGACCAACATCCCTTATTTTTTGGTTAAGTCGTGATATGGATTTTACTATTCAAAAACCAAGACTCAATTGGTATCTCAAAAATAGGGTGCTCAAAACCATGTCCCATTTTGGCTATAAAAAGGCACCATGGGAACCTCATTTGGAAGTTCAGACAAGGAGTGAAGTTCTAAAAACTTGGAGTTCCATAGGTTTCATCTCATAATCCTAGAAGTTTTGGAGGCCCCTATTCTCATGGTGGGATCAATAATGAATAATGAGGTCTACTCAAGCTTCATCCTCCACCTGATGTCGAAATAAACAGTCGGCGTTCGTTGTGAGGGAGCTACACACATGTAATGAGAGTTCCAAAGCATATATTAGCTACTATTTTGGAGTAATTTGTCTGTTAAAACATTTATTTTAATTTATCTTACTTAATCTCATATTTTAATTCTTGTTTTGATGCATGAAAATGAGATGTTAATAATTTCTAACCGATTGGCGTGAGGTTTTGAGTGCATGACTTGTGTTGTTCTGATTGGATAACACAAGAATACTTTTCTTATCCACTTTCTTGATATTTTAATCTGATTTTAAATCTCTTATTCCATGAATAAGTTATGGACCTTGACAATACGATTGTTATTTCAAGGTTTGGTTCTTCAATCAATGAATTAAAGGCTTAGGTATTAATCGGGATTCCAATTAATTTCAAACAAAGAATTACTCCAAACCTAAATTCATCTCCAAGAATGATGAACTTGAAAGTGTGTATTGAACTCACAATGAAACTTTTAACATCTTATTTTTTTTAAATCCATTTGGTTTCTCAACTTTTAAGCTTTAAATTAAGTCATTTCATCCTAAAACTATTTTCAAAACCACCCCCTATTTTAGTACTTATTATTAAAAATGAACACTCTAAACCCACCAACACTCTTTGAGAGGCTACCTAGGGTTTTCACTATACTGTAAATAAACTTTTTAAACCTAATAAATTTTAAATTTCATGACAACACATTCAGTATGATACTTGGAGTAAATGTTTCTTGGGTGTGCTGGGCACAGTGTGTTTCGAAATGGGGGTATGAGTTCCATCACGAGTAGTGAGTTGTTAAGGATTGAAATGTATGGCTTAGAGAGAGAGCTATTAAAATTTTATAGATGTGACTCTAATTTATGGATTTGGTATCGTCTAATATTTTAGGATGACCTATGAGAGAGTTATATTGGGTTATCGGTGTTTTTGGGTGGATGAGGTACAAGTGGAGATTTTGAGATTTTTCTAGTGACACACAGATAATTATTTCTAGTATGAGTTTTGACTAGATGGAAAAGTGGGAAATTCAATGGTTTTGGATATTTGACCTGAGTTGTAGTTATGCACTGGTGGTTTTTGGAAATCAAGGGTAATATCGAGGGAGGTTATCCCAGTGTTGTAGGTACCTTGGAATGTGAAGCATGGGCGAGTGCTTCAGAAAAGGAATTGATGCAGGATGGGTGCCATCGGCTTTTGGTAAAATTTATGGTTGTGCCTTAGTTTCTTTCTCTAGTAAGATCTTGAGTTCTTTTGGTCGATTATAAGGTTGGTTTAAAAAGTGGTAGGATCATTTAGGTGTCTAACCCAACTATTTTATTGATGATTAATTAAGGAAACAATGTTGATTTTGGGAAGATAATATAGAGGTGACCAAAGCATGGGTGGACACCTTTGTTATGAAAGGGAAACCTTGGGTGAGGGGTGGTTACATAGATGATAATATATGTGTGACGGGTTGGGTTTTTGTATAATAACATTGATAATTCCTCAAGTCCAATGAGGCTGACAGACCAAGAAGCATGGTTATTTGTGTGAGTGGGAATTTTGGCATATCTCTGGTGAGGTAAGTTACATGGGATCTTAATTTGAGTTTAGTGAATGATTGTAGGAAAGTGTGTGTATATAAGGATTTAAATGAGGACTGTATTTTGGGAAGATTCTAGAGACACATGATGCCATTTGGGATATGTAAATGGGTGCATTATAAGTAAGATTGATTCAGTGACATTGGTGATGGTTTAGTGGTGGTGGTACTCTTCAGTGACATCTTGGTGCACTCCTAGACTCGAGATGATCATGACCAATATCTTTACATCATTCACGGTACACTTAGAGTGACCTTGGCTATAATAAAAGATACTTAAATGTTTTTCTTTTTGTCGAATGGAGAAATTATTATAGGTTTCACTTGGGGAGTAGTGAAAGTGGAGCTGTGTGGTAGGGGGTGCAGCAATAAACATCTTCATATGAGTTTCATGTGATGGTTTTCATGTTGGATAATGATAAATGTTCTATTATCATAAACTAGGGGTAGGTGATAGTTAATATTTCATTTTATCACTCTGGTGAGGGAGAGATGGTAATGACCCCTCTTGGGGTTTTGCAGTGATGGGGGTGTGATCTGATGTGGTTGGAAATTCTAGAGGAAAGTTGTGACAATGAAACTGCTAAGGTGGGGAGCAATGTGTCAGTTGTAGATGTGCGGAGAAAATCGTGGATCAGATGTGGTGGAATTGATATTTCATTTAGAAACCTGTGAGGTATATGTTTGGGTTCTTTGTGTAAGGCCAGGTGACCTTGGATGTGGTTTTAAATCGATCCAAGTGTTGGATTTGGGTTCAATATGGTTTTAAAAGTGATCTGAGGTTCTCATGTCAGATGTATTGATAGTGTAATAATACACGACAATGGTTCATGGGAAAGAGAGGTTTAGTGCTAGAACGTCATCAAGAGTTGGTAATGAACTCTAGTAGGTGTGTTTGGATGATCTATTAATGTATTCAAGTGTGAAATCATATTGGCCAATTAAATTGATAACATTTAAATAGTGAAATTTGGGAATTTCTAGTAATAGTCTAGTTGGAGATGGTTCAACTCGACTGGTTAAAATGAATGGATTTGGTGAATTGTAAACCACATATTGTTGATGTTTTGGAATGTAAATTGAGTTTCAGGAATGGAAGTGAAATTTTAAAAAGGAAATTTTTTCTTTAATTTGTGTATGGATGGCGTGTGTGTGTCCATTCTGAGTGGTTTCAATAGAAAGTATGGATGTAAATTATGGATGGTGTTCTCATGTATATTTGGGTTTCGTGAGTTGGGAAACATGGTGAGTATATTGTATAAGGTCTATTTTTTGGTTTTAGTGGTATTTCCCTTGGTTGAGGTTCCAACCACTGAAAGATGGTGGTTATAATCCCAAGAGTATGGTGGGGAGAACCATAGTGGTAAAGGGGTCAGTTGATGTTGTGGCTGGTGTTTTGGGTTGGACTTGCTGTGTAAAATATATCTTGGTGTTCATTTTGGAAATGGATGTTGACTTGGGTGATGACTAGTTAAATTCATGAGACGAGTGTTGTGCCTTGGTTGTGTTTTGGATGTTCATATATGGAATGAGGTCGTTAATCCTTGATTTATGGACCGATGTGGGTTGGGTTGTGTGGTTCAAAAATTAAATTTTCATTCAGTTGACTCCAGGTGTATTGGGTTGTTCATAGGTTCATGTTGATGGGGTTGAGTTGAGGTTGATACATCCTTTGAGGAGCATCGGGTTCATGTTGTGAATCAAAATGGGAAATTCCAGGGGGTAGGATTATTTCTTTGATATGAGTATTGTGATGGCATGGAAATTTTCATAATGATACTTGGGAGATAAAGGTTGATAAGAGAGCCTGGTGGTTTGACTAGTTGTCTTGGAGGCTTGGTGATGGTGGGGAAAACAACTCGAGGATGAGATGTTATAAGGTGGGGAGGTTTTATGATCCCTAAACTGATTTATGCTACACCCCAGATTGAATTTTTGGTTTAGGGAATGTCTTTAGGGAGTAGGATAGGTCTCATGGATTTTATGGGGGTTAGGGACTTGAAATATTTATAAAAGAGGCCAATATGTGTGAGAGAATAGTTGGTGGGTAGATAGTAGTAACCGTACCCCATAATCGTGCATCCTACAGAAGGGGGTTCACAGTTAGGAATACTATACATGGTGGCTCCGGACACCGTGCAGCTCAAATTACTCTTTGATAGTGGTGGAAGCATGGAAACCACATAGTTTGTCAAATTGGGTGGGTGTCCAAGAAAACAATGCGGCTCAATTTCCTATTAGATAGATAGAATTACACAGTTAGAACACAATTTGGAAAACCATGTGGCCAAAATGTGCACTATCACAAACCAACCTGGGTTGACCCTATTTAGTTCGTAACAAAATGATATCATAGGAGGCCCTTGTTATTTGGGGTGTTTGGTAGATGAAGATTTGGACTGTCAGGACTCGAGAGGTAAGTACGGAAAGGGCGTCATGAACCCTTGCTCATTTAGAACCTTTAGTTGGTAGGGTTAGTCTATTTTTTTAGTCTTATGATTTTGTTTTGGGATTGAGGAATGATAATGGAGGCGGACCAGTGTCATGTCGTGACCTCACATGGAGTAGTGACCCATGTGGAGTCTAATTGCACAGTTGAGCTTCTCCTAGTCGTTTACGCTGGCTTGGGGCATGGCTCAATACCATGTCACCAAGTTAAGTGTAAATGCTAGTTACTAGTCCCAGTGGTTTGTTTTAAGTTGGATTTTGTTTTGTTTTTGATTGATGTAAACATTTTTTTGAAAATGAAAAAGGGAAATGAATTTTTGAAAATTGAATTTGGTTTGAAAAGTGGGTTTGGGATTTGGAAAGTGGCCTTGAAGGAAGGCAATTTTGAAATCTAAAATGGAAAGGGGATTTTGAAAGATGAATATTTGAGTTGTGTTTTTATTTTCTTATTTCTTTTGAGCTATTTTTTTTGTTGAAGGCTCTTTCTTTGATGTTTCTTCGGATTGATATCATTTTTGGATCTATGTTTTATATGTTGTTCAGAAAATGTCTCCCAAAAAGGTCGCCAAGGTTTCTGATAAGTAATGCCCAGTTTTTGGTCCTTCTCAGACATTACCTATCCTACATAGTGATCGGGGTCTATTGGAGGTAGCAGAGTGTCTTGAAGAGGTCGAGCGTGTCTTCAGGGTATTGGGAACTCCCAAAGCTGTTAGAGTGCAATCCGTTTTGGCATGTTCAATAGTCCAACCCTAAATGAATGGGAGTTGTTCACCCCACCATCACTGCAAGTTGTGATGAAGTGGGATGTCTTTAAGCCTGTCTTCATCTAATGGTTTATACCCAAAGAGGTGAAGACGAAGAAAATGGAAGAACTTATGTGAATTCAATAAGGCCAATGGACGGTAAAGACTTATATTGACCATTTCAAGGAACTTGTGTCCTTTTATCCAGAGGTAGCATCGCAGGATTTGATGAATACTTCTTTCTTCATCATGGGTCTTCACCCAGAAATCAAGGAGAGGGTCCTATCTTCCAAGGACCATAATTTTGATAAGCTGTTGGATGAGGTGTTCCTAGCTGAGTTGGTCTTTGGAGTGCAGATGGTTGACAATCCAACATATCTAGTTACTCATGAAGGTTCCCTGTCTGGCGAGCAGGATGTACCGGAGGGGCCTGTACTTAAAGAGTCATCTGCAGTGGTTATGGATTCCAATTCATTGTACCATTCAGTGGTGTGCCACTAGTGTGGCTGGTTTGGGCACGTAAAGTCGTCATGTAACAAATCTCTGAAGACGTGTCATCGTTGCAGCTTTCTGGGTCATCTAGAGAAGTTCTGCAGGAAGCATCGCATGAAGTAAATGTTGTGACTGAGGGATTTATGTTCCTGACTATGAGTCATGATATGCTTTATCCATTAGATCCCTAGACACAGGTCTTGGGAAGAAGCTCGTAAGAAGTCAGGAGTTTCTAGGAGTGTGAAGCCTTGGTCTGGGTTTTGCGTTCCATGTTAGCAGTGGAAAATTTAAATTTTTTTCATTCTCATTTTCTGCTGTTAAAATTTTGACATCATTGTAAGTTCACTTTTTCATAATAGAGTTATGATAGAAGTGTTCTATTGTAATCTAAATAGTTTTGTTTGTCTGATCATAGTTCTCTGAATCATGATCTTTTCTTGAAAGTGTGTTTGGCCCCTGTGTGGGTTGATCTTGGTTTAACAATGTTTATTTGGTGATGCAAGTGCTTAAAAAGGAGTCAAGGCTTGTTGTTATGATCAGGTTTACTATTGGGGTTACATTCTTCATGGAGGTTTTTCTCTAGTGTTTGTGGTTTTTGTTATAGGTCTAAAGTTCTAAGTTTTAGTGGAGGTGTTGTTTCGCACGCGCTATAGAAGTTAGTTTGGATCGATTGGGAGTTACCATGTAGGCCCCCCTTCCCGGGGTGCTATGGTTGGGTGTTAAATTTCTACGCTAGCTGAGTTATTGTGGTGGGTAGAACCCTATCGTGTTCTCTTATTCTCCTGTTTTGTGGTTTCATTCGGTTTCAACTGGGCATGGATTCTTGTCTTGTCCATTATTCGGCTGAGTGACTTTATGGGGGAAAAAAGTGTCTGTGGTGGGGAGAATTGTCACACCCTTAATTTTTTATTTATTTTTATTTTACTATTTATTGGCTCCAAGTCCTCATGCCAAGGTCCGGGGAGGGTCCCAGATTAAAATATTTGTCGTTTAATATTTTAGCGGGTTTCAGACTCGTGTGCGATCACTTCACGGTGGGCGGTAGCTGCGCGATCGCCCTAGGTGTTTGTGAGAATTCCCAAGTGGTCTGGGTTGAGGTGCACAACTTGCATGTGGTTTATTATGTCGTGCGACGAGCGCACGGTGACCCAATTTTCAGAATAAAATAAATAAATGGAATAAAATTTTAAAGAAAATAATGTTCGATAATAACAGTAATATTATGTTGTTATTTTTATTATTATTATTATGATTATTAAGAAAATTAAAATTATTAATGCTATTACTATTATTCTTTATATATTATTATTATTATTATTATTATTATTATTTTTAATATTGTTATTTTTATTATTAAAAACTAAAAAAAGAGGGGTGAAACCATATCTACCTGCGGAACCCCCCTTCCTCGTTCCCTGCGCGACCCCCCCCCCCCCTCGTCCGCCTGAGCACACTCGAAGCCCCCCCTGGCCTTCTCTCGAACCGAATCTCAACCTCGCCTCTCACCCCTGATGGACTCATGACTCACCACTCCTGACTAACCAGTGACACCCTGACCTTCCACCTGCGGCCTGACCTCACGCCCCTGTAGGACCCCCGCCTCTGGCTCTTCAGCCTTCAGTGCTCCAGCAAGACTCTGTGCCTAGGACAACAGCCTCTCCCTCATCTTGGATCCGCTCCTCACCATCTCTTATATGGTCTCCAGCGACCCCTCCACATTTTCCCCAACTGACGGCCAGCCTCGTAACCCACCAGCGGCCACCCCGCTCGCCTGGTCCACAACCTACCAGCAACCCCACCTCGGGTGTTTTTATTTTCTACCTTTTGGTGTTTTTATTTATTTTGTTCAATTCCCAACACCTCGGGTGTTGATTATCACGTTTACCTCATTTTTTTAGGTGCACTATTGGTGTGCGAGAGGTTGTCCTTCCTTCCACTGAAGCGTTGTTGCGTCTGCGCTTGGTTTGAGGTAGGCGAATCCAACTTTTCCCTTCCAAATTAATTACTTAGAACTTTCATGTTTTCAATTGCTCTCAAATATTTTGTGCACCTCTATGGCACCCTTGGTTATATTATTACATTGTTTTGGAGTTTGTTTAATTTTCTAAAATGAGTTTTCATGGATATTTGTGTGAAATTCCTCGTTTTATCACACTTCAGGGGTTTGATTTAACTTTAATAATTTTGCTAAGGAGAGAACTAGGGGTTTATGAAAAGTATAGCTTTAGCAATGTTGGGATGATAAATAGTTGGTTTTTGAGCTTATAATGGCGTGTTCGACTGGGTTCTTTTATGGCTTTGTGTGATTATATAAAAATGTTTTAAAAAGAATTTTATGGTGGCACTCGGGTTGTTTTATGATTTCTAAGTGATGTGGATAGTGGAGCATGTTTTTATGATAAATTTTGGGTTTTGTGGAAGTGTTTTGGAAAAAAATGGTTTATAATGGGTCCTTTAAGGTTTAGTTATTTGTTTTGAAACATGTTTTGGTGTGGGTTGAAAAAATGATGTTACACATGAACCTTGATTTCTCAAAAGTTCTCTCTTCTCTCTATCTCTTTTTTACTCCATCTAAAATAAATCTTTGATTTTTTTAAATAGTGTTCTAGTATTAAATGTTGCTTTAAAATATATATTTTTTGAATGTTTTCTTTAAAATTTGAATCATGGGGAATTTTGGGACACGGTTGGTTTCAAAAGGTTTAAAGGCTAGTTTGATATAGTATACTTGGAAATGGTTTTAGAAATGATTTGGAACTATTTTGGTAAATGTATTTGGGTGTGTAAACTTGAAGGCCCATGTGGCGTTGTAGTTATAAAGGTGATGTTTTGTGGTGATTTTTTAAAAGAATGTGATTCGGAAAATGTGATTGCCCGGTTGGAAACTTAAGGTGTTTTAAAAGATGGTGTGAATGATTATGTGATGTGATGGCCTGGTTGGAACTTTGTAATGTGAAATGATTAAATGTGTTTTTGGGGCCTCTCCTGTCTAGGGTAACCCTTTATGGGTGAACACACAGGAAGTATCTGTGTTTGGGGAAGGCAAGTGTGGTGAGATGAGTCATGCATGTGAGGGCCTTCCTACTTACATGGTATTATTATAACCACCATGGGTTCCTCAGCTTCTTTTAGATGACCGAGTGATGGTTGCTGATCAACCTCGATTAGATGAGTTGGTACCCCTTAGATTTTTTGTTAGTCTAGGTGGGATTTTCCACTAGATTGTTCAATTAAGGGCGGCCAGTTGGTTATAAACTTAGAAGCTTCACCATACACCAGAAGGTGGTTCTGAAACTGAGTACGTCGAAGGGTCTTCTAGGGGTGTTTAAGATCACCCATGGTTTCTAGATTATTTACATTGCTTGTTTACTTTCCATTTCACTAGTTTATTTTTAGTTTTCACTATTTACTTGTTTTACTTTATCCTAGCTTTGGTATATTCTGTTTTGGGTTTTATTTATAAAATGAACAAAAATTATTTTTGAAATTGTATGTAGCGTGGTTGGGTTTTTAAATTGAAAAAACACATTGTTTACTTTAAAATGTGAAAACCCAACTTTTATATTTTTATTTAAAACTTGTGTCATTGTATTGTTTTAGTAAATGGAATACTTGGATTCTATGGATATATTTGGAATCCCTACTGAGCATCTTGATGCTCATGCCTATCATATTCTTTCAGTTACAGTTTCAGTTCTTGTTCAGGTTCCTGGTTCATCTGCTCAGTGTTGGATCTGGCTTGTGTCCAAGTTGGGTGGTGCCTAGAAGGTCACAAGGAGGTATGTTCAGTTTTATTTTCTTTCTGCTGCTAGTTTTCATTTTTATCATCAGTTTTGTTTATCTGTTTATCTTTTTTTCATGGGACAAATCATTTACAAAGGTTAAATTTTGATGTCCGACAATGGTTTCCAGCCTGTAAGAATTGAGAATGCCCTTCGGGCCATGTCGTAGACCGGATCGGGTGACCGGTTCAGGGTCGACCCAGGTTGGTTCGTGACATGCACCTTATTAAAAGTTGTGTTTGCCATTTTTTATCCCTACTATAAATATTTATTTTCTATTTTTCTCCCTCATTTGACCCCCTATATCTAGGGTTATGAACTAGTAGCCTTCAATGAATTTTTGGCCCGTTCCTCTACTTCCAAATCTTTAAACCCTTGTTTTTATATGGTGTTAATCATATTAGTGTTTGAGGTCAGTTTAGTTTGAATCAAGGGTTTTATTTGGGCTTGTGGTTGTCTACGATCATGAGGTAGGTGGTCTTTAAGATTTTTACCATAGTCTTGATGTTTTCATATTTATATGTAGTTTCCCCGTGTTGCTGCCTTGATTCATTTTTTTCTATGGCTAAAGAAAGTAAATTAGGAATTAATATGAGGCGTGTGACCCTTCGTGGACCCCATTGGGTCTGTTAATGATTTGAAACTAGACCTAGGGCTACCCATGAGGTATGAAAAACCCTTAAAAAAGGTGAAATGAATTTGTAAACATTGAGATAGGGTAATTATTAAAAAGAGAGGTCTGTGATTTTTAATCAGTATGTGGGAATGGTTAAATGGATAAATGATACTTTTATATTCTATGATTTTTAAAATTTCTAATGGGATTTTGAAATGATTTAAATGATGTGTTTTGGATTTCAATATGGGTATGGTTTTCAATGAATGAAAATAATGTTTTGAATGTGGGCAATGTTTTAAAGGGAGGTTTTGACCCTAAAGTTGTTTGAAAAATGAGTTTCTTATTTGATTTCAAATGATGATTTGAAATGAGGGAGTGGTTATCCTCTCATGAAATGTTTTAATTGAACTTTTAAGTGGTTGGAAATGGAAATAAAGGCCTTGGGTCTTAGTTTAGTTTTTTTAAAAGGGGTTGTATTGGGTTTTAAAGGGGTAATTCTAGATGATTTTAAAAGAGTATTTGGTTTTGGTGTTTTATGCCATAAAAAAGGGTTGGGTTTTATTTATGCCATGATTTGGTTTCAAAGGACCATTGGGATATTGGTAATTGAAATGATAAAATGGTTTAATGTGATGAATGTATAAATAATAAGTTCTATGTAGTAAATGGTATGAGGGGGTATTAGAGTAAGGATCTACTCCCATGGGTCAGGCTATACTGATGCTCTAGGCCCCACCAATGTATTTCATGACTAGGATGTTGGATCGAGGGTCCTCATCTTTGGATCGGGCTAGACTAATTTTCTAGGCCCACTGATATATGGTTTGACTAGGAAGTTGGAATGAGTCTCCTCTCTTTGAGTCGGGATAGAATAATGATCTAAGGTCACTGATGTATTTCATGGGTTATGATGTCGGACTGATGTGTTATGCTTCTAACAACTAAACATGAAATAGTTACCTGGACTGGGGCACTAAGGTATATTGATAAATTTAAATGATTATTGAATTACCTTTGGGACTAAAAGTATGTGAACCCTTATGTTATATCTTAGGATCTTATCATGGATAGAGTGGGTAGGGTTGTTTGGATGGAATAATGGGAATTAAAGGATAAAATGGTTAATTGATTTTTGTTTAAAAGTGAAATTTGATTATTTTGTTTCCTTATTTATTTATATTATCTTGATTAACTGAATACATTGTTGTATACATTGGTTACCTCTTTTAAAACTATTGGTGGTGGACTATTGAGTTTTTCTCACACCCTGCTCAAGCCTCCATGACACTTGGGTACCCAAGAAAATGCTACATGTTTTTACATACAGGTTTGGGACAAGAATCTTGTAGTTGGTCTTTTCTTGGGTTGATGGGTTGTAACATGAGATGTTAGGACTGGGTTGGGACTCGAGATTGTGTTCAAGATATTTTATGGTGTTGGTATTAGAATACTTATTTTTGTGACCACCTGACATGTAGTGTATTCATCATATTTCTATATCATGTGTTACTTGGTTGTTTTTTTGTCTCCTACCATGTGTTGTCCATTTATTATCCCTATTGGTTATTTCATTTGTTATTATTATTTCTACTATGGTTTTACTCTTAAAAATAGGTAAATTCTCCCCAATGTATCTTCATAGACCCTTGCTTTTATTCATAATCCTCCGGCATAAGGGGAGGCATGCTTGAGGTTATGTTGTGGTCCAGATCAAGGCACCAGTTTAGTGGCTATCGAGACAAGATGTTACATCCACCGCCTTCAAGTGGTGCTTTTCCCCTTTCTTATACGTGAAATAATAAAATATAGAAACTCAAAAATTCAAAGGTAGGAAGTGAGAAACAAATCACAGTTTGATATCACCAAAAATTTCATAAGAAATTTATAACAAATAAAGAAAATTTTCACAATCTTAAATAAAACCTAGCATGTATATCTTTTCAAAAAAAACATTATAAAAAATTAAAATGGATAAAACAAAATAGTTTTCAAAGTTTATTTTCATCAAATCAGGCATATATAAACATCTTTAACAAAAAAACCATGAATAATCATTTCTAACAATATAGACATGAGTAAATAATTTAAAATAAACATTGGCATGTATAAATTATTTTCAATCCTAACACCATGGTAATATCACATAGGTTTATTCCTGGTTACCAGGTTCTACAAAATCTCAGTGATATATGGCTCCAGGTGTGCACATATTCCATAGATCCCAATCCTAGGGGAATTAGGAGGGAATCCAAAAGAATAAACTCCCATCCCTTAAGATAATTTTGAATCATTCTCATCATCAATACATTTCTCAATAGCAGTTTTCCCATAATGAATATCCTTCCACCTAACTACCCATTATTTAATGTTCTATAAGGTAATCAAAAATTCTTGGGGATATCAGTCAATTCATTTGATCTCAAATAATTCATTCAATCAATTTATTCATCCCCAATTTCAAGTTTCAAAAACATACCATATCATTTCAAAAACCAACATCGAATGTTTTTTATAAAAAAATAATGTATTTAATTTAAAATATTCTCATTTCAAATTATAAATAATTTCATTCAATTAATATCATAAAAATCATTCTCAAAATAATAATTTCAAATTAAGATCTTTTTTTAGAAATCCACACATTGTTTCAAAATCCATTGCCAAAGGAATTCATCACACACACGCACACTATTCCATATAAACCATTCATAAGGAGACTAAATTAAATATTTATAAATAAATTAGAAAAACAATTTGAAATTAACAAGCCTAAAGGGTTTTAATTAATATATATTTCTTACGAAACTACCTACCTCCAATCATGATCGTCAACACCCAAAAAGGGATCCACAAGGAGAGTCGAAGACTAAAATGGTCGAGGGATAATATTAGATCCAAAAATGAACAAATAAATATACATATACATCAACGAAATGAGGGTACACCAATCTCAAAGAAGTCAAGAGTATAAGAAAGGATAATTCAAAACCAAAGAGATTACACTTACCAAAAGGAGTCCAACACAGCCACCAACACATTGATTTGAGAATAAAATAGTTTAGAGGATCTAAAATTACCTCTAGAGTGCCTCTAAAATCAAGAGGGTAAAATTAGGGTTGATTAGGAGGTGTTTAGAATTTAAAATGGGGTGATCCCCACACTATCCCATGATGAATGGTTTGAGTGGGAGGTCGCATGGTTTTCACTAACCATGAACCTCTTGAAAGAACTCTAAAACAAGGAACACAATTTCTTAGGTTGACCCACATAGTTTACCCTAACCATGTGACAACCATGCATAGGTCCATAAACCAAAAAATTTTAAATGTCTCCAAATACCACCTGAATCAAGATCAAAACAAAGGATAATCAAAATAAAGGGAAAAAGGTACCTGAAAGTTGAATCTGGATGTTACACCCCCATTCCTCTTATCATGTCACGTTCTCCAATCGTGAAGTCTCAACTCCAAACCTCATGACTCACTACTGGAAATACAGGCTTTCCCAACGGTTATGAACTGTTGGGAAAGGCACAGAACCATTGGTATATGTTATACCAATGGTTATGTAAACCGTAGGGAAGTAAGCCATTGGGAAATCTTTTTCCAACGGTTTATAGTGAACCATTGGGATAGGTTGGAAAAAATTAACCTATCCCAACGGTTGTGCCAAACCGTTGGGATAGTTTTTCCCAACGTTTTGGCTTGAACCGTTGGGAAAACGAACAGAGGGCTGAGTTTTACCAATGGTTCATAGAACCATTGGTATAAAATACTCAAAGAGGCTATGCCAATGGTTTGAAACTATTGGCATATCTTATGTTGTGCAAATTACATAGCAGCCTGCAATTTGCACAGCAGCTCTCATTTTGTGCAATTTTCACAGCATCATTCCCTCTCATTTTCAATCATTTCCAATTATTGTACCTACAATAAACTAACACATACATATACAATTATTGTACCTGTAATAACCAACTAACACATACATATAGAGAACAAATTAATACACATTTAACATATAATGCATCCTGGAACTATACACATCCATAATTAAATCAGAATTCATAACATAATTATAAACATACATAATTCATTCAGAATTCAATTTAAAATTTAGATGACAATTATATGTGGAATCTAGAATTCAATTCATAATTTGATCAGTTTTTCGTATACCATATATTTTTACTAGAAATGATGTCCATTTTAAACAAAATACATACACCTGGAGTGATACTGGCCATATCGTGCCTCGGATTGAGGTGAGGTTAACTCTTACATGTCAAAAATGACCCATGGATCATTTTACTAAAGTATAAACATATTCCAAAAGAGTTTGTTCAGTTTTCCGTATGTCAGTTGTTGTTTTCACATAAAATAATGTGCTTTTTAAATAAAAGAGAGACACTTTGACTGGTGCCGGCCACACCGTGCCTCTGATTAAGGCGGGGTTAACTCGTACACATCACAAATGACCCATGGATCGTTGTGCTAAAATATCAACACGATCAGAATCTATTTGGTCAGTTTTCTGTATGTACTTAAAATGTTGTCCATTTTAAACATAAGAGAGACATTTTGGGTGGTCCCGGCCACACCGTGACTTGTATTGAGGCTCTGTTGACTTGTAAACGTAACATATTACCGATGGATAATTTTACTAAAATTTCAACAGATTCTGAATTCGTTTGGTTGGTTTTTTGTGTGCTAGTTGTTCTTTTCACTTATAATCTTGTCCATTTTAAACAAAAGAGACACAGTTGGAGTGGTACCGGCCACACCGTATCTCGGATTTAGACGGGGTTGACTTTTACACGTCTAAAATGAACCATGGATCATTTTCCTAAAGTATCAACACAATCCGAATGCGTTTGGTCGGTTTTCCATATGCCAGTTGATGTTTTCACTTAAAATGATGTCCTTTTGAAACAAAAGACAGACACTATGAGTGGTTCCGGCCACACCACATCTTAGATTGAGGCGGGGTTGATTCGTACATGTCACATATGACCCATGGATCATTGTGATAAAGTATCAACACAATCAGAATCTTTTTGGTCAGTTTTCTGTATGTACTTAAAATGTTGTTCATTTTAAACAAAAGAGAGCCACTTAGAGTGATCCCAGCCACACCGTGCCTCGGATTAATGCGGGGTTGACTCATACATGTCACATAGGACCCATGGATCTTTTTCCTCAATCATCAACACATTTTGAATGCTTTTGGTCAGTTTTTTGTATGTCAGTTGTTGTTTTCACTTAAAACGATGTCCATTTTAAACAAAATAGAGACGCTGTTAATGGTGTCGGCCACACCACACCTCAGATTGAGTAAGGGTTAACTTGTACATGTCACATATGACCCATGGATCATTGTTATAAAGTATCGACACAATCAGAATCTATTTGGTTGGTTTTCCGTATTCTAGTTGTTGTTTTCACTTAAAATGAAGTCCATTTTAAACAAAAGAGAGACACTTTGAGTGGTTTCGGCCACACCACGACTTGGATTAAGTCAAGGTTTACTCGTAGACATCACATATGATCCATGGATCATTCTCCTAAAGTTTAAAAGGAAACCAAATGCGTTTGGTTGGTTTTTCGTGTGTACTTAAAATGTAGTCTATTTTAAACAAAAGAGAGACAATTAAAGTGATCCCGACCACACCATGAATCTGATTGAGTCCGGGTTGGATCTTACACGTCACATATGACCCATGTATCGTTTTGATAAATTATCAATAGAATCCGAATGCGTTTGGTCAGTTTTCTGTATGCCAGTTGTTCTTTTCACTTATAATCCTGTCCATTTTAAACAAAAGAGACACAGTTAGAGTGGTACCGGCCACACCGTGTCTCGGATTTATACGAGGTTGACTCTTACACATCTCAAATGACCCATGTATCATTTTCCTAAAGTATCAACACAATCCGAATGCGTTTGGTCGGTTTTTCATATGCCAGTTGATATTTTCACTTAAAATGATGTCCTTTTGAAACAAAAGACAGACACTTTGAGTGGTCCCGGCCACACCGTTCCTCATATTGAGGCGGGGTTGATTCTTACACATCACATATAACCCATGGATCTTTCTCCTAAAGCATCAACACATTTCGAATGCGTTTGGTCAGTTTTTTGTATGTCAGTTGTTGTTTTCACTTAAAATCATGTCCATTTTAAACAAAAGAGAGACACTATGAATGGTTTCGGCTACACCGTGCCTCAGATTGAGGCGGGGTTGACTTGTACACGTCACATATGACCCATGGATCATTGTGATAAAGTATCGACACAATCAGAATCCATTTGGTTAGTTTTCCGTATGCTAGTTGTTGTTTTCACTTAAAATGAAGTCCATTTTAAACAAAAGAGAGACACTTTGAGTGGTGTTGGCCACACTGTGCCAGGTATTGAGGCGAGGTTGAATCATACACGTCAAATATGACCAATTTATCATTCTCCTAAAGTTTCAATGGAAACCGAATGCGTTTGGTCAGTTTTCCATATGTACTTAAAATGTTGTCCATTTTAAACAAAAGAGAGACACTTAGAGTAATCTCGGCCACACCGTGACTCGGATTGAGCCTGGGTTGGCTCATACACATCACATATGACCCATGGATCATTTTGATAAATTATCAATAGATTCCGAATACGTTTGGTCGGTTTTTCATACGCCAGTTGTTCTTTTCACTTATAATCTTGTCCATTTTAAACAAAAGAGACACAGTTAGAGTGGTACCGGCCAAACCACGTCTCAGATTTAGATGGAGTTGACTCATACACATCTCAAATGACCCATGAATAATTTTCCTAAAGTATCAACACAATCCAAATATGTTTGGTCGGTTTTCTGTATGCCAGTTTATGTTTTCACTTAAAATGATGTCCTTTTGAAACAAAAGAGTGGCACTTTGAGTGGTGCCGGCCACACCGCACCTCAGATTGAGGTAGGGTTGACTCGTACATGTCACATATGACCCATGGATCATTTTCCTAAAGCATCAACACATTTTTAATGCGTTTGGTTAGTTTTTCGTATGTCACTTGTTGTTTTCTCTTAAAATGATGTACATTTTAAACAAAAGAGAGACACTATGAATGGTGTTGGCCACACCGCACCTCAGATTGAGGCGGAGTTCACTCATACACATCACATATGACCCATGGATTATTTTTCTAAATTATCGACACAATCAGAATCCGTTTGGTCAGTTTTTCGTATGCTAGTTGTTGTTTTCACTTAAAATGAAGTCCATTTTAAACAAAAGATAGACACTTTGAGTAGTGTCAGCCACACCTCACCTCATATTGAGTTGAGGTTTACTCTTACATGTCACATATGACCCATGGATCGTTCTCCTAAAGTTTCAATGGAAACTGAATGTGTTGGTTGGTTTTCCATATGTACTTAAAATGTTGTCCATTTTAAACAAAAGAGAGACACTTAGAGTGATCCTGGCCACACTGCGACTCTAATTGAGCCTAAGTTGGCTCTTACACGTCACAAATGACCCATGTATCATTTTGATAAATTATCAATAGAATCTAAATGCGTTTGGTTGGTTTTCTGTATGCCAGTTGATCTTTTCACTTATAATCCTGACCATTTTAAACAAAAGAGACACAGTTAGAGTGGTACCGGCCACACCACGCCTCGAATTTAAATGGGGTTGAATCGTACACATATCAAATGACCCATGGATCATTTTCCTAAAGTATCAACATAATTCGAATGCATTTGGTCAGTTTTCCGTATGCCAGTTGATGTTTTCACTTAAAATGATGTCCTTTTGAAACAAAAGAGAGGCACTTAGAGTGGTCTCGGCCACACCGCGCCTCGGTTTGAGGCGAGGTTGACTCGTACATGTCACATATGACCCATGTATCGTTTTCCTAAAGCATCAACACATTTTGAATGCATTTGGTCAGTTTTTCGTATGTCACTTTTTGTTTTCACTTAAAATGATGTCCATTTTAAACAAAAGAGATACTATGAATGGTTTTGGCCACACCACACCTCATATTGAGGCGGGGTTGACTCGTACACATCACATATGACCCATGGATCGTTTACCTAAAGCATAAACACATTTGAAATGTGTTTGGTGAGTTTTTCGTATGTCAGTTGTTGTTTTCACTTAAAATGTTGTCCATTTTAAACAAAAGAGAGACACTATGAATGGTGTCAGCCACAACGCACCTCGTATTGAGGAGGGGTTGACTCGTACACGTCACATATGACCCATGGATCTTTTTTCTAAAGTTTAAATGGAAACCGAATGCATTTGGTCAGTTTTCCATATGTACTTAAAATGTTGTCCATTTTAAACAAAAGAGAGACACTTAGAGTGATCCCGACCACACTGCGACTTGGATTGAGCCCAGGTTGGCTCGTACACATCACATATTACCCATGGATCGTTGTGATAAATTATCAACAGAATCCGAATGCATTTGGTCGGTTTTCTGTATTCCAGTTGTTCTTTTCACTTATAATCATGTCCATTTTAAACAAAAGAGACACAGTTAGAGTGGTACCGGCCACACCGCACCTCGGATTTAGATGGGGTTGACTCGTACACATCTCAAATGACCCATGGATAATTTTCCTAAAGTATCAACACAATATGAATGTGTTTGGTCAGTTTTCTATATGCCAGTTGATGTTTTCACTTAAAATGTTGTCCATTTTAAACAAAAGAGAGACACTTAGAGTGGTGTCGGCCACACTGCGCCTCAGATTGAGGCGGGGTTGACTTTTACATGTCACATATAACCCATGGATCGTTTTCCTAAATCATCAACACATTTTGAATGTGTTTGGTCAGTTTTTCATATGTCACTTGTTGTTTTCACTTAAAATGATGTTCATTTTAAACGAAAGACAGACACTATGAATGGTGTCGGCCACACCGCACCTCAGATTGAAGTGGGGTTTAGTTTTACACATCATATATGACTCATGGATCATTTTCTTAAAGCATCAACACATTTAGAATGCATTTGGTTAGTTTTTTGTATGTCAGTTGTTGTTTTCACTTAAAATGTTGTCCATTTTAAACAAAAGAGAGACACTATGAATGGTGTCAACCACACCGCTCCTCAGATTGAGGTGGGGTTGACTTGTACACATTACATATGACCCATGGATCATTTTTCTAAAGTTTCAATGGAAACCGAATGCGTTTTTTTGGTTTTCCGTATGTACTTAAAATGTGTGTCCATTTTAAACAAAAGAGAGACACTTAGAGTGATCCCGACCACACCACGACTCGGATTGAGCTCGGGTTGGCTCGTACACATCACATATGACCCATGGATCGTTTTGATAAATTATCAATGGAATCCGAATGCATTTGGTCGGTTTTCCGTATTCCAGTTGTTCTTTTCACTTATAATCCTGTCTATTTTAAACAAAAGAGACACAGTTAGAGTGGTATGTTAGTTGTTTATTCACATTATTCAAATACACTATTTGACTATGGGTCTTTAAATTAATTTATTTATGAAAAATTTACATTTAAAATTATAATATCAGAAAATTAAATGAAGATAAAACTTTTACTAAAAATCATTGTGGAAATATTAAGGTAAACATGATTTATGAGAATCCTCATGTTTCTATTAGTGGAATGATATTTACTTAAAATCTTGTGTAAATTCATATAGAATATTTTTTTATCATTCTTAGTATGGATTAGATTTTAGTTTATCATGCTCTGAAACATTTCAGAGCTAACAATTCCATGCCCAATGAATACATCCCTTTTATAACATACCAAGAATCTATGATATTGATTAGATGTGTAAATGTGATTTACATTGATTATCATGATGAAAATAAATAAAATATATATTATATATTTTCTAGTAGTAAATGAAATAAAGGAGGTTGGGGGGCTGTCCGTGGGGGATGTCCGATGGGTGTCTGGGGGGCTGTCCGGGGGGCTGTCCGGGGGGCTGTCTGGGGGCTGTCCGGGGGGCTGTCTGGGGACCAAGGAGGATAGTGGGGGGCTGTCTGAGGTCCAAGGAGGATGGTGGGGGGTTTTCCAGGGTCCAGGAAGGAGGGGGTTGTCCAGGGAGTTCCCAAACACACAACCACTAAAAGACAACAACATCCATAAAAACTAACAATATATAAAAATAACTCAACTCCAATACTATACTATGGGTCTAGATAAAACCAATAACTAGAATAGATTAAACATCAAATCTCATTAATATTAGTCAAAAATGTAACGAATCAATTTGTCCCACATCACCATCAACATCATCACCCTCATCCTCGTCCCCATCATCGTCCTCACCCTCCTTAGTGCCCTCCTCCTCGCCCTCACCCTCCTCCTCGCCCTCACCATCTGTCTCGCCCTCCTCCTCGCCCTCCTCTTCCGCATCAGAATCCTCTCCATCATCATCGTCAAGATGGACATCATCCTAACCACCACTAGAACTGCCACCTAGTTCACCATATATAGAACATATCAACGATATATATTCATCAAAAGCTGGGCTGGCCTCTGCAAGAAGTGTTGGACGTAGAACTTCAATAAATTTCATAAATACACTGTTTTCCCTAGCAGACTGTTCTTCTATCTCTGTGGCCCTTTTCTCTGCCTGTTTTGCCTGTAACCTAACTTGCTGCAGCTTGATGGAACTATAACTCATACCTGAGGAGGTCCAATACCTCTTCGGGGCTATCCTAGGTCGGCAGCGTGCTCTGCTAGGATGCTCATCTCCCAAAACCTGATGTAAGTGATCAGTTGGCCCAAAATTGTCTAGTTCTTGGGAATCGAGGGCCTCTAAAGCAGCCTGTTACAAGTATAAATATATTATTAAGTTAAAAAATAGATATTAAAATATAAAATCAATAGATTAAAACTTACAATCTGCTATTGAGTCGCTTCGTTGATGGCAATTCCGTCCTTTTTCTGTCTACTCGAGCAAAACAGTTTTTCTCGAGGCACACGTCCTTTAATATTATGTATTTGCCTCTAAAATGACATTAAAGACTAAATTTATATGAAAACTTTAGAAAACTATTAAATAATTGAGGAAACAAAAGAAAATGTAAGTCGTAAAGAAAACTTATAAACAATTTTCATACCTGCTTCCTCTCATGATCCGGCATCGTAGTACGTCCTAGTGTGTGGAGGTATTTTTTTGCATCAATGTTTTTTTTTATTTTTTCCAGATGATTCCTAAATAAAATTTGATAATTCAAAGGATAATATTAATGCAAAACATAAAAGTTATTATTTAAATACCTTAAATGTAATTCATACCTTAAACTGGGTACTCATCCAATGAGTAATCATCTGACGATACTGCTCTATAGGACAATCATCCACAACTGGTACCACCTCTAACTAAGTGCCAACTCTAGCATGCTAGCCAATATACAACTCATGCTTATAGGCTCTCCAAATCTCGCCTAAATCCTGTAGACATTCCAGTCGTGCACCCTCACCATCGAGAAAATTAAATCGAAGCTAACATCAAAATATTAATTCATATAAATACAAAAATAATTCATGGCATTAAATATAATAGATTTTTTTACCCATATCTCTGCCCAAGCTCTATCCTTGACCTCATGTAGAAAATGTCTCCATGATAGTGGGCTGAGGGGAATGATGTCAGAGTATTTTTCAAGCGTTGCCAAAAAACTCCAACATTGATGCCCTGTTTTCTCAACCATTTGGTTGTCTTCATTGTAATCCACCATAACCTGTGTGCGGCAGTTCCACACCGAACGCATACGTGTACGCCCCTGCCTCCTCCTCCCGTCAGTAGATGTATCTGTCATGAAAGAAAAAAAAATATTTTATCAAAACATGTTATAATGAAAATAAATATTGCTACAAAAATTTATTAGGGTTCTATAAATATACATGCGCCAGTCTGATCGCTGAGCACCGCTGGATCCACAGAAACTGATGGAACACCCTGTGGTGGAACAAGAGTCGAAAACGATGTAATATAGAATCTCGGAGATACAAAAGTATAAGGAAAAGAAGATGGCATAGTTGTATGACCAGATTCTGACTGGGGAGTGGGAATCATCATGGGATGTGAAAATGATAGGCCAGAAGATGCAAAAGGTAGTGAAAACATGGGAGGCCTAAATATCCCGTGTGTCCCTAATGACACACCGGGATCAGAATGTGGGAAGGATGACATGTCAGTGGGAGGGGCAGGGTCTAGTCGGGTATACGCACCTGCTTGTCCACCTCTGGTACGAACCCTCCTCATACCACCAGCCTGAGTACTAGGACTAGTACTAGGCTCCTCGTCGAATAACTGTCGACGTATAGGTGGATCCTACAAAAATATTTACAAAAAAATTAATCACATGACATTATATATTCTTTAAATATATATATTTGAAATAAAGTACTCACTGTAGGAACTAATGGTGGAACGCCCATCTCCGTTATTCGATGATTGTTCTCCATCATTTTTTTCCTTTATCTCTATTCAATTGGTTGCATTTCCTACTTTTGAAAACAAATATGTAATAATTAGAAAAAATAAACTAATGTGTAAACCAAAAAAATAAATATATGACGGAATAGGGGGATTCATTGGTAATTTAGCTATCAATTGTTTTATAATATCTTGAATGGATTTAATAAATCATACAAGTTGTAATGTTCACCAAGTTATAAATATTGTTTGATTAGGTTTGAATACAGTTCAATTCCAAATTAGAAAATTCAATTCAAATAAAACTGCAACCAATAAACATTGAAAATTCACATAATGGTCAAGTCAGCTAAAACATATTTTTGATCAATACTAAATAAATTTGAATATTACCAACCTTAACAACCCAACTTGAGGTAAACCAAAAGAATTGAGAACATAGATGAATGATTCTATATATTTTCAACCACAACTTAAGGTTCAAAATCAACTCTGATAATTGAGCTATTGGAGTTATCAAAAGAAATAAATGGATTGATTCTAATGGCACTAAGGACAGTGTCAATTCCATCATCACCATCATCAAAAATATTTCTTGGAATTACTTCAACTATGACACCAAATTCAGGTCAAAGTTGGTCTTTGACATAAAAAACTTGTTTAGCCATTGATGCCATCACATATGGTTCTTCGGTAGCAAGAGTGCGAGTCATATTAATTACTCGAAATCCACAATCATCAATAAATGTGCCATGTCTCATCATCGAATTAAAACAATGGAATTTCATCATTGTGACTCGTCCATGAGAGTAATAATCAAATATTATTATTTTCTCAACAACTCCATAATAACCCACATTTTCAAATCGCGGTCTACTATCTGATGCACTGGCATAACAATCTGTTGTGGCAGTAACCATAACACCATTATGTTGTGTTCTCATGTTCTTTTCTCGTTCAATGACAATAAATTTGTACCCATTGATAACAATTGATTTACAGTCACGAACCACGGTATTAGGACCAAAAGACAAAGCTCTTATTTCCTCAGAGACAGATTCAGCAGACAAACTCAATACCTGCAATATAAATGACTATTAAACTTAATTAAATATTGATATAATTATTTTAAATAGTAATATTTTTACCTTCAATTTTAAGCAAGCAGAAAACTCTTTGCTATGCAAAGTCACTCTCCTTCTCAAAGATAAAGAACGATGCTTCCTATTTATCATCGTTTTATGTTCCTTGTAGATAAAAAATATGAATAGTTTAACAGATATATATGTAAGATATACATATTCAATTTAGTTACCTGATATAGTCATCGAACAAATCACATTTGAACAAAACTGTGCGATGTTCCATTTCCTTCTCTTCATGGCTTAATGTCTTTAATGTATATGATCCAGGAATTCCTCCTGTTTGAGGAAGTGATGGAAAACTGGGTTCAATTTGCTCATTCTGTTATTATTCATTTCTCATTGGTCCATTCATTCTTGTAGTATGATTAGACAAATACATTGATCATAAATCCATACATTATTGATCCAAGTAACTATTCATGATAGAACCTTCGGGATGATTTCTATTTCAAACATAAGAATTTAATGCGAACATATTTCTTTCAGTTGGATACATCCAACGAAAAGAAACAGGTCCTCCGAGAAGTATTTCAGTGGGAATATGGATAGTCAGATGCAGCATGCATGTGAAAAATGATTGAGAAAATATTTTCTCCAACTCACACAAAATTAATGGTGCATCTGTCAACATTTTTTGCAAGAAAGACTTGGACAAATTCTTAGCACAAAGATCTCTAAATAAATGGCACAACCAAATAAAATTCACCCTTACATTATTGTACAAAATATGACGGATTGATATTGGAAGCAACTCATGTAGTAGAACATGATAATATTTATTCTTCAAAGATATTAGCTTCAACTCTATTTTGTTGACCCGTTTACATATGTTGCTTGAATAGCCATCAGGAACTCTAATAGTCTCTAATACTTCCAGAAAAAAAATTTTCCATAGCTGTCATCACATAAAAAGAACATGGAAGTTGCCATTTATTTTCACTGATACGCACAGGATTCAATTCTGGTCTGATTCCCCAATCCACTAAGTCACACTGAGATCGTAAATCATCTTTTGTCTTCCCCTTAACATTTAGAAGAACTGAAAGAAAAATTTCTCATATATTCTTTTCAATATACATTACGTCTAAGAAATGACGTAACAAATTGGTTGACCAATAAGGAAAATCAAAAAAGATACTCCTCTTCCTCCAATTGTAATAGGTTTCAGTGGAAACATTCTTTCCCTTTCCAGATTTCATTTGACCCTTCCCAAATGAAAAACTGAAATCTTTCAATTCATTAAGCACATCAGTTCCAGACATACGCTGAGGTGGATCATTAGTCTCTATGGTATTATCAAATCTTCAGCGATTTATTCTATATGGATGATCATTTGGCAAGAATCGTCGATGTCCCATAAAACTAAAACTACAGTGATGTTTCAGTCTTCTGGATCGTGTATTCTTCATAAAAACTGGGCATGACAGTTTTCCCTTTATGCTCCATCCATACATCATTTCATAAGCCGGAAAAACATTGATTATCCACATAAGCGCAGCACGCATCTGAAATATGTCTTTCGAACATGCATCGTATGTGCACACACCCACATCCCAAAGAAGTTTCAACTTTTTTATTAAAGGTTGCATGTATACATCAATATCAATGCCGGGATCAGAAAGACCAGATATGAGTATACTCATGAAAGTGAAAGGTTTTTTCATACACAATCATGGGGGAAGATTAAAAATGTGTATAAAAACTGGCCATGTGCTGTGCAAAATAAGCATCTGCCCAAATGGATTAAAATCATCGCATGAAAGACCCAGCCTCACATTACGCATGTCATCTGCAAAATCAAGATGTCAAGCATCAAATCTCTGTCATGCAAATCCATCTGCAGGATGAACCAACTCATCATTAGTCTTCTTTCTCTCAGTATCATGACTCTCATTTTTATTGATATGTCATCACACATAAAAATATTCTGGAGTCTGGGGATCAATGGAAAGTGCCACATTACTTTCTGTGGAACGCGGGATGGTGTTCCATCAGATTTTGACTTCCAGCGGGATGTGCCACATTTTATACAATCATTTCGTTTAGTGGTTTCCTCCCAGAATAAACTACAATCTTTCATAAAAGAAAGAATTTTGTTTCTTGAAAATCCAAGTTCCTTAACTAGCTTCCATGCCATATAGTGGTTTGAGGGAATATCTACATCATCTGGAAGTAAATCCTTCAAGAGGGTAAGAATGTAATCGATTGCTATATTAGAAATCCCATACATAGTTTTCCCATGAAACAATCGGATTAAAAATTACAGCTTTTTCATTTTATCGCATTGTTGATATACTGGAGTCGTGGTAGCATCATTCAATTTTATCACCCTATCAATATCATCATTTTAACTAGATGCATCAGTTGTACTCATATCTAAGTCTTCTTGAGTCGAAATCCTTTCTTTTTCATGATGATGAATAAATGTAAACCGATCATCTAACAAATTCTCCATTCCAGTCCTTTCATTTTGATCATCAACAATTTTAGATTTCATTTTCTCCCCATTGTGATACCACACAAAGTAGTTTTCTTGAAAACCATTTTTGGTTATGTGGTAGTTGACTTCTTCATGGCTCAACCAAGGTTTACCAACACAATTGGAACATGGGAAGTGTATGTGGCCACTATCTGAAGAATTGTGAAATGAAAAATCTATAAAACTCTCCAAATTGTTTTGAAAATAGCTTGAGATCCGATCAGTTTCATACATCCAACTTCTTTACATTCTGTAAAAAGAATTTATATAAGTCATTTTGTCATAAACAATTCAATAGGATTGAACTTTAATAGAAAATACATTTAAGTAAACGATAAAGGAAGAAGTTTCTAGTCGATGTAGTGAACTATTAAAATAATGTAAAGAAAAAGTAATTATAAATTAAATTAAAATTTATTTATATTCATTTTCATTAGGTCTATAAGAGGCACATGCCTCAGGTCCCATTATGTGTTATAGGCATCCCAAGTCATTCACTAATGTTCAATAACTCATTATTGGCACCTCTATGGCTATACCTTTCATTACCCAATTACTTCCCCAAGTCTAGCGCACCCCATGGGTGAATAAATTTTAGACCTCTACACTAATAGGTTGTTTATGGCTTGTAAAAATATTTAATTTCATTAAGTATTGACAAAAACATTTATTTTTAAATTTGAGATTAATAATAAAGTATGTCAATGATAACAACATTACTGAATTAAACTTGTGACTTATCTAACATTTTTATGGATGTCTACACATGCCAGCATGGGTAGTGAAAAGCACCCCACCCTCATAAAAGTGAGTATTGGAAAAGGACACATAATATACAACGTACAATGAGAACCATATTTAATTGACCCTAAATTTATATTAGTACAGTCATCTTGGGGGAAATTGAATATATGATCTTGGTTAACTGATGAATTCAAAAGCTTGTATCTCATATGTTGGACACTATCTAAGGTAATAAATCATGTGATGATGGGTTTACATCATTCAATTTCTTACATGCTAGTGAGAATGAAGGCTTGAATTAATGACTTGAGTTCACTAATTAAATGAGGGTAGAGGTTGCATAGGTTGTGTAAACAGAATGATTAAATAAGGGTAGAGGCTGCATACACTGTGCATGGTGGGGGAGTCTCAGCCGATTTAGAAAATAAAATAAATTCCCATCATAGGTATCAATAAGAAATATCAGCATCAAAATAAACTCCAAATAAAAAAGGACTAAAAACATCAAACATTTCAATAATTCACTACTATGCATGGTTTATCTACATGTTTAGCCGTAATAATATGTCTTAATCATGAACCACCTCTACAGATCCCAGTTTTCACCAATAAACATAAGGTAAATATATCAAAATATCTTTAAAACAACTCATTAATAGGATCAAAACGTGAATATAATCTTGAACCAACCATGTAATCTCTTTCACAACACATTCTCACACACCAGTTATCTCATGTGTTACTAAATACCAAACATAGTCACATAGTGTACTATAACAAATTTCATTACACAAGACTTATTAAAACAAATTAATTTTAATAAAACACTTTCCTCAAGGAATTTTAAGGAAAAAATTCATAAAAACTTTGCTAAAAATTAATAAACACATATAAATAAATTTCCAAGTAACAATTAATTACAAGATGAAAAAAAGGCATAAAAACACATACTTAGAAAATCTAGAATCCAACCGTAATGAATTTGAGATACTTCTTCTTCGATGGAGGGTTAAATATTTAATTAATTAAATGGATTGGAATGGATAAAGTCTAGATTAAATCAAAACACACAAAAAATGATATACGCATCAAAATAAAAACATAAAACTAAAATATGAGATGAATAACAATACAAACAAGGTATCACTTAAATATTTTATGTGTATGAATAAGAGAATACCTGATTTGAGATTATTCGGATGGAGTTTCACAGGTTCATATGGGGGAAGTCGCGAGAGGAGTCGAGTCATGCAGACATTTAGGGTTCTGTCGCGAATGGGGGAGAGCAGCGACCGATTCTGTATTTGGGGTAAACATTTCCCC
Source organism: Viscum album (assembly GCA_963277665.1). NCBI lineage: Eukaryota > Viridiplantae > Streptophyta > Magnoliopsida > Santalales > Viscaceae > Viscum > Viscum album. The sequence continues at coordinate 1,938,644,572 of OY728123.1, read as the reverse complement.
ACAGTTTTTAAAAACCATTGGGAAAGGGCTTATTTACCAACGATTTAAGAAACCAATTGGTAAAGAAGCATTAGGAAAACATGCATTTATAGTAGTGATTGTTCACCCCTCCTCCTATTCACTAATCACAAGGCTATTTACCCCTCATATATGCTAGACCCCTCCTATGCATATACCTATTGGGTGACCCTCCAGTGATTATACATGATTTCCACTCATACCTCCTCTACCTAGCCAGAGGCTTTTATAGGTGCCAAGCCATCCATGCCCCTACTTCATATTTTCTCTATAATTTTCAATGATTTTTAATGAGATGTTTTGAATATATAGTTTCAAACATGTTTTCTACCATTTGTACACTTTTAGAACCTTTTCATGGAATAATGTGTTTATTCGACTCTCAATAACCCATATATTATTTTCTTCCATCCATCTACTTATAGAAACATCATTTCATTTTACAAAAACTATTATATATTTCACACTTCTTATGGATGATCATTTTGATTCCTACAATTTTATCATGTGAAAGATGATTATTATTGTTTCCTTGAAGGGAATGGAATATTATTATCATCTTATTTCATCCCCTTAGGATCCAAAGGATTTCACATTTGGACAATGAAAACACCTGGGACAAAATATCTTCTCTATGATTCTCAATTCGATGGATCACTCGATTAATCATGTTTACAATAATGATAATACTTTCAATGAATTATGGGAATCCTTATTATTAATGATAAGTGTAAAAAAAATCTTTCATGCATATCCTATATTTTTCAATATCCCTTTTCACTTCAATATGGAACTCACCCGATTCCACAGTATTACAATGAGTGGGAATATATTATAGATGATATCAATGATTTATGGTCCATTCTAAAGGCTCTGGATGAAGCCCGCACACAACATGATCACTTATTCTTATTTTCTAAACTACATTATCTCAATATAGATTTTTCTACCATTGTTACCAAAATTTTGGTCTTCCCCACCACCTTACATACATAATTGGTTATAATCACTTTTTTTATGTGAGTCATCCTCCACCATCACTTATCACTGACCACTCCAATTATGCTGTTATTCTTTCCCATAGTCCCAATCAGTCATGATCAACCCACTTCCTACAAACATTACATGCATTGTGGTAGGTACTATCACATGATTGATACCTATTGGAATCTCCATAGTCTTATAGATATCACTTCATCCCCAAGATTATTTCATTTCACATAGGATGCTAAACTTGACTTTGTGACCCTATATAAAATTATCTATACTATTTTTCTCTCTCATGAGTATTTGTATCTCTAGTATCAATGCACTTCAAATTCATCAAGTGATATTTTTTCTCATGGTTATATTATTACCACCTATTTATCCCAATGATCAACCTCATGGTTTCTTGACTCTAGTTCCTCTGAGAACATCATTGGGAATACATGTATTATTCATTAATATATCTCAACTTCAAGTAGAGGAAATATTACTGTGGTTGATGTTCAGAAGATAAAAATTACTGGTTACAGGAGTTACCTGATTACTCCTAGATTGAAGATCTTTATAGTTTCCTTTATTAAACATTTTCCATTTAATTTACTATCTATTAGTAAACTTATAATTTACTTACATTGTTACACCATATTTCCACCCACTTTTGTTATCTTTTAGGATCCTTTGAAGAATCTAGTGCTTGGTAGTGGACTGATTTAGGGTAGTGTGTATGTGCTTGACTCGAATCCAACTCTCACATATCTAGTCACTTCTTACTATGTCTTGCTGCTTCACTATCACTTTGGAAATCCCCATGCATTAATTATTCAGAAACGTTTTTTTTGGAGATAATTCATATTTTTTATTTTGATTGTGAGTCCTATGATTATTCCATACATCCCACATATAATCTTTGGAAAACCCCTCATATATCTAGTCCTTTTCATTTGGTTTATTCTGATTTAAGGGGACTTAGTCCTAGTCCTTATAAACTAATTTATCTCTATTTTTTCACCTTCATTGAGGATATTTCTTGTATGACTTGGTTTTATTTGTTGAAAACCTGTTCTAAAATTTTTACAGTGTTTCACTCCTATTATCTTGAAATCACTATATATTTTTCTATTAAATTTCAATGTTTACATTCTAATAATGGTCCTGAGTAATTTTATGGCCCATGTATTTTATAGATTAACATGGAATACTCAGTTATGCTTCTTTTATATTTACACCTCAATAAAATGGTGTTATTCAATGTAAAAAACCACCATATGTTAGAAGTTTCCCATGCAATTTTATTTTAGATGAAATTTACAATTGTTTTTTTATGGAGATATCATTCTCACAGCCACATATCTTATCAACAGACTTCCATAATTTCTTCATGGGGATACCTCATTACATTCTTTTTTTTTAAACACGTAACCACATTTTAAACCTCTTTGAATTTTTGGTTGTCAATGTTATTTTCATGATACTCACCCCTTGATTACCAATTTTGATACATAAAATCTAAAATGACTCTTTCTTGGTTATTCTTAGACACATTGTAGATATCTCTACTTATCTATAGATTTGTGTCATTATATTTTCTTATTTGATGTTTCCTTTTTCGAATCCTTGATATTTTTTGTTCTTGATTTCTCACCATGACATGTTATTCTTGACTCCACTATTACAATACCATATTCTCCTGATCCCCCATTACCATTTTCTAGTGATGTTTCTAGATCATGATTTGGTTAGGTCTATACTCGTGGTCCTTGCATATCTTCCACCTTGGGGTCTGATACTTCCCCTACACCCAAAAACTCATCTACTCCTAATACTCCATCATCATAACTACTTATTTCCCTTTATAAATGTTCATTTTTTTAGAAACATATAATTTACTCTCATTTTTATCAGGAGTTATCTATGGATACATCTCTATTTATTGGGATGTTGGATTCTTACTTAACATAGTGCAATATCACTAAGGGAAAATCTTATCCTAGCTAGTTAGAGGCTATAAAAGATAAACTATATTCCATAGATTCCAACCATACATGGGATATTTTATCTCTCCTTATTGGTAAACAATTTTTATGTTTTGATTGGATCTATAAAATGTGCATCAATATTGATGGATATCTCAACCGAATCAAATATTTACTTATTTCGAAGGGTTATTCATAGATGTAGGGAATTAATTACTTCAAAATATTTTCTCCCATGGAAAAGATAACATTAGTTTGATTACTTATCTCTCTTACCACCATTGGTCATTTTCCTCTCCATCAATTGTATGTTAATAATGTTTTTCTTTATGATTTAATTGATGAAGAGGTTTACATGGAGAAAATACTCAGGTTTTTTTCCCAGGGGGAGTCTTCTATGGTATGTCTTCTTCATCGATCATTGTATGGACTCAATTAGTTACATAATTATTGGTTCTATAACTTCTTCTCAGTTGTGTTTATGTTTATAATATTTCAAAGAATAAAGGATCCTTTAGTTTTTATCATCAATCAGAAGAATGCATAATTATTTTGGTTATCTATGTGGATAGAATTGTTAGTACTGGTAGTGATGGTGTTAGAATTAGTCGACTCAAATATTTCCTTCATAAAAATTTTCACATAAAGGATTTGGGTATGCTTTGATATTTCTTAGGGATTGAGGTCTCTAGATATACCTAAATATTTTTCCCATCTCAGATAACTTATGTTATTAATATACTATAAGATATTGGAATGAATCAAGATGAATTGGTTGAATCAGCTCTGAAACATGGAGAGAATTCACTTCACATTGATAGTGAAGTGTTACCTTCACTTAAAAGATATAGATGACTAGTTGGTGTGTCGGTTTTTAGAATCTACAAAAAACATACTGGGAGGATATTATTCACATTGTTAGATATGAGAAAAGGGATCTAGGATTAATTATTATATATTTTGATAATGGGAATATAGAAATCTATTAATTTTTTGATGTAAATTATATAGTATGTCTCTTTTCTAGGAGATCTACATCTAATTTTTAAGTCTTTGTTAGAGTAAATCTGATCTCATTGTGAAGAAGGAAGTAGAAAATTATATCCCAGTCAAGTATAGAGTTAGAGTATCATATTACGACACATGTGACTACAAATATTATTTGGGAACAATAGGTATTATAGGTGATCAGGTTTACTAACAATAAACATACCCATATCTAGTTTGAAAATCAAGTTGTGATCAATATTTCCAAAAATACAGTCTATCATGAGCATAAAAAGTATATTGAAATTGATTGATGCTTTTTTAGAGAAAATTATAATAATAATAGGATCAAATTTGGACATGTTCTCACCTCTAATAAATATGTAGATATTCTCACAAAGGGGTTCTTGGAATGTGTGTCAAATTCTTATGTTCCGAGATAAGCATGATAAATATATATGTCCCAACTTGAGGGGGAGTACTATAGTATTGGGTCAATCCTATGGGTTAGTATTATTGGGTTAAGCCCTTATTAAACTTTAATTATTTGATTACCACATCGGTGGAGTCTTCTTTATGTACTCTCCATTTTATCTAAAAATAAATAACCCTATCTCTTTTTGGGGATTGAGATTTTACCTCAATAGACAGCAAGAATCCTAGAATTTATCAAAAATACACATTAAAAAGTATATAGATTTATATCCCTAGAACCTTGTCAATAAATAAGATCAAAATTATAAAAATTACTTGTATAAAACTAAGAAATTTTATAATATTTCCTTACACACATAATCTCTTAGTAAATCAGACTAAAAAATATTACAATCAATAACTCTCAAAACATTGTGGTGATTAACAAATAAAATAAATATTTACTTAATTGTAATATCATCTAATGTTTTATTACTCTAAGATTAGTCTCAAAATATATACAATGATGTAACAAACTCTAGTGAGATGTTGGGGTTCGGTTATAATGTAATTAGAATCATCCTGGCTTATTCTGCTGAAAACATTCAGTGCAACTTCTCCATGTTCTGAAAATTAGATGGATCAATTCACTTCTCTAGAACTTATAGAATCAGAATCTAAAAAACTATATAGAAATAGCACTTACAAAAACCCAAAGTTTTATGAAAAGACACATGAAGTTTATTTTTATTTTCGCAACAAGGATATGAAAGAGGTTATTTGACTCAAAAATATTCCCTTTTTTGAAAATCATAAGAAATTCAAGTAAATACAAGCAAAATTAAGTTTGACCAAAACTAAAAAGTGAATACTCCCTAAAAATTCAAATAATACTCCTAAGTACAATATCCAAAAAAATAGAATTTACAATCACTACTACAAAAACGGTCAAGGGAAGCAATATCCTTTATCATCGATTTTTTTTAGCACTGATAAAGGTCCCCCTTTATCAGTTCTTTTTTTTAGCACTGATAAAGGGGACCCCGTTATCAGAGTTTCTTTTAGTAGAACTGATAAAGGGGGGATTTATCAGTGCTTTTTCCTACCGCTGATAAAATTTTTGTTTTAAAAAAAATCATGAAAAATAAAATATTGTTACATATGTATATTTATATTGATATAAATATAATATATTTTTTTAAATATGTTTTACATAAGTATAAATAGACTATTACATTTAATATATAAGAAAATTCATGAAAATGGCTTTAAAATATTTTTAAAAATATTATTAATTAATAATTTTCTAATTATTATTGATTAAAAATCATTTAATAACAATTGGAAGACACAAAAAATAAAAAAATTAATAAATGATCTAAAATAAGTTGAAAATGTAACTCAAACTTTAAACGGTCATAACTTTTGATCAGGGTGTCCGTTTGAGCTCTACGGCATATCAAATCAAAGCCTATGATGATACCTATACACTAGTGACCTAAGAAAAGCTTCTATCACATTTTTCAAGGCCAAAAAAGTCCCATAAGGCCTCCAAAACTGAGTTTTTAGTTGGGATACCCCGATTTGTTAACATTAAAACAAGTATAACTTCTGATCCAGATGTCCATTAAGCCTATACTACATATCATATCAAATATTGTTTCATTTTCTTCGATTTGACTGGTTGTGGAGTTGAAATGGGCTTTTAGATTATAATTTATTGTCATTTTAACATTATATGTCATTTCAATTACATATATATATGTATATATTCATAAATATATATGTGTTTTTGTATGTGTGTGTGTGTGTGTGTGTGTGTTGTATATATGTATGTATGTATTTATTTATTTATTTATAAACACACATAAAAACATATTTCATAAATTTATTTAAAACTAATCTTATAAGTATGTATTAATATACAAATAAATATATGGATAAAAATTTATAACTATATATATATATATATAAATATATATTAATATACAAATGAATATATATATACAAATATATGAATAAATATATTTATATTAATATGAATCTATATTAATATACTAATAAATATAACTATATATATATATAAATAGATATATCATTAAATAGAGAAAAAAAATGAAATGGCTTAGTGGTAAAGGTGTAGTCACGAAAGGGGGGAGGTCGTGGGTTTGAGTTCGGGTGGAAGCAAAGGGGTGCGCGTGTGTGGGGATGCGCGGGAAGGGCAGCGTATGGGAGAGTGTGAGGGGGGACCACCTAGCGCTAATAAAGGGGGGGTCAAGCACTGTTAAAAGCCCCCCCTCACATTATATAATGCTTTTTTTTTACTTTTATTAGTGCTTTTTTTAGCACTGATAAAAGGGACCCCCCTTTATCCTCACCTCGATTAACAATGCTTTTTTTAGCGCTGTTAATCGAATTTTTTAGTGCTTATAAAGGCCATATTTTTAGTAGTGTCAAAGAAAATAAACAATTCAATTCAAAATAGAATGACACCCTGACCTAACCACCCAAGGTCTGAAGCCCCTCACACAACTCCAACCATTTGTAGAGTTGGGTGATCATTCCCATAAGCATCTCACATGGATTCAAATAATTCATTAAATACAAATATCAATTTAAGATGGCATCGCTCGGTCAACACAATGGTGTGATAAATGTCATGCCTCAAAAATACTCATAAAAACACAAAGAAAGGTAAGCACAACCTACCTCATAGTCTTTGATGTAGAATCATTGGATATTAGACACCAACACAAACCGATTTGTAAGAAATACACATTTCATAATAATTACCTAAAATTAGGTTAAAACCACTCCCACAGATTTAGCGCACCGTATAGAGAGGGAAAAGAAAAATTAAATTAATATGAGGGATATCCTTATCGATATGAATTCAATTAAATTGATGTCTTGAAGAATGGATTATAATTTAAGTAGAGGGATCAAAGCCAATGGGAGGAGGAAAAGGACGATCTATCCCTTGATGTGAATGGCCCACAAAGGAGAAAAGAGGGGTAAAAAAGGTTTATAGGAGGGAAAAATCATCATTTAAACATTTTAATGGGCCACACAGTTAGCTCACATGGTTTTACAAACCATTCTATGACCGTTAGGATCCTGTTACTTAGGATTCAATCTCTATATTGTTAGATTACATGGTTAATCCAAACTATGTGCTAACCATGCACACTACAGTGCAAGGGTACTACCCATTTTTCACTAAGAGTGTGCCCATGCACTCAATTTTTAAAACCATGAAAATGACCTCTGATAAAAACTATATAGGTCTCACATGTATTTTTTCTCCCACTTTAATAGTTTACAAAACCATGCTCTATACAAAAAGGGGTTGCACAGTTTCTACTTGTAGGCCACATAATTAAATCTAACCACACACATCAGCCTATACATAACAAAAATAGAACCTTTAGGCCTCCAAGTACCCAAAACCCATCCAAACAACTGAGAAACTTTTCAAGCCTTAAACCATGACTAAAAACAAAATATTAGGTCATAAGAACTCTCGTAATTATTTTCCTATAAATAATAAAGAAGTTTTTCTACCAACCAAACACTAAAAAATCAAAATGGATGAGGAATTTGATCCACTCCAAAAAATCGGGATGTTACAGGTTGATTCTGATATTAGCTTAAAATTTTTCTCAAAGGCCCTTACAGAGTCCAATAAATAATGTAACATTATTGGTATCTTCAATTGGATTTACATGGAGGTTAAAATGGATAAAGTGATTGCATTCCTTTCTAGTGACCAGTTGGATACTCTCTTATTGTGCTTATTCTTCAATTTAATCTAGGTGATGGGGAGTTACAATGTTTTATGAAGATATTAAATGGTGAGAAGACCACACATTAGTGTTACTTGATTCATGGATTGATGTTTTTATTTTCAAGCTATTATTTTTTTACATTAGATATTATTAAGGTGGTGATGCATGATTTTCATCACTATTAATGGATAGTCCATCCAAGATATACCAAGATATGATACGATCTAAATCACTAATTTTTATGGTTGAGTATGAGTTGTGACTCTATGATAATTATGTCACATTATTATATTTTCCAACATATAATGTATGAACATTTGTATCCCTATAGATTGTTTGATCCTATCCCCATTATTACAAGGAAGTGGTATGATGTTTACATGTATTTTATTGTTGGGATACCTTTTACACCTCAAGAAAGGAATGTCATATGGGTGATGATTGATTTTATGATGAAATATGATCTCATATTTTTAATTAATGGAACTATGAACATAGAGGATTTTAGTAAGATATATGTCCCATAGATTGTGGGATTTAAGGAATACTGATGATGATTATTTATTATAGAGATCCCTAGTTTTAATTACAGTTTTTGAAAGGCCTCTAAGAGGAATTGAGATCCCATGTGATGTTAAGGATGACTTATCACCCAAAAATAGATAGCCTGATGGAATGAGAAAATTAGATTGTATAATATTTTCTTTAATCTTATGTATTGAATTTTTTAGGATCCTAGGAAAACCATCTAGGATTGGTTGAGTTCTTATATAATAACATTTACCAATATTTAATCAGAATTGATACCTTTGAAGAGTTATACGATCATCCTTTTGGGTCTCCCTTTGTTGGGATAAAGTTTTTAAATATTACCTAAAAAGGTTGAACAATTTTTAGGTGATGAAAAATAAGATTTAGTATATTAGGAAATGTATACTAATGACCTAGAGTTATCATAAATCATATACTAATCATTTTCATTGACCATTTAATTTTTAGTATGTGATTGGGTGTTCTAAAAAGTTTCGCATCTATTAGGTCATTGTCATCTTGGAAAGTTGGGGATTCTTGGACCTAGGTGCATCAAACACTTTGATATCATCAAGAGGATGGGAAAGGCACATAATAATTGGAATTATATCCCATGCTAACATCTATTAATGATGTCTTTCATATTTCTTAGGAGAAAATAGTATAATCTATACCCACCCATGTTCTAAATTGGGAATAACTTGATTTAGATCCTAATATATTAGTAGTAAAGAATATAATTAACATTAATTGTTCCCAAGATATGTTTTTTTGGGAAATCTTTTCGGATAGTTCATATTATGTGGTATCATGGGAGAGATTCTCATAAAATGTTGGAGTGGGTGTCTTGGATGGTAGAATAATGGCCCCACCTATTTTCCAATCAAACATTAGCTTGATGTTTTTTGTTGAAAAGTGAAATTTTGGGGATAATTAACAGACCCATAATGTCATTTTTAGGTATTTCATCTATTAATTGTCAAAAAAATTTATTCCTCTTCACTGTCAAGTGTACATGGTTCAAAATGTGGTGTTCTTTATAGACTGTAGAGAACCAAATTGTGTTGAGGAACCCACTAACAGTGTGGTGGGTATTTCTAGAGGGCGGTTCTTGTCCCAACTTACAACTAATGGGGGTGAATTATATTTCAAATAAAAATTATATTTAATAAAATTAATACATAAATACCCAAATTTGATAAAAATAATCAGTTAATAAAAATTGTATAAATATATATAATTTGATTTTTCAAATATCATCTCTCAGAAGGATCAATTATTAGTTAAAATAATCTTTGAAATCACTTTATCTTTTGAGATTAAATTACTTGATCAAACACTCTATATAGAACAGAAATTAATATTAACTATTAGATTAAATTTTTTAGACTTCTTTTGAAACAGATTAATTTTTGAATTTTGAAATAAAAAATAATACTAATAAAACATATGGTATAATTTAAACAATGGGTTTGGTCTCAAGTCGAGGCTTAATCTCATACACTTTGAAATCACCCACTTAAAATAAGTTTATCAAACAATAAACTTGACCCATAGCCTATATAATGTTTTATGTAAAATATCACACAATACTATCTAGGTAAAAAGCATATTCCATAGTTATATGTGGGATAAAACCAAGTACAGGTCACACATGACCTCTTCCATAGTTTTCCTAGGTATAAAAATGAATAATTCTAAGTGATAGTGTTGATCACTCCATAATTAAGTATATGTGACTGTTTTAAATACAAATAGAGTAAAACTAAACACAACTCAAATATAAATCATAAAGATAATGAGAAATTTATTATAAATGGGAAGAGTGATTTTAATCGATTTTAATAGATTTAGTTGTTTATATTTCCTTAAATATATCTTTGTAAGAAGATAAAATAGGTTCCATAAAATGTATAGAAAAATAGAGTGTTTTAAATTTCTAAAAAATCCTTATACTTTTAGTTTATTGATTTCCAGAGTCCTTACACACATAGGTGTATTCAATATTCTTCTCGATTCATCATATTAAGGTTAGTTTTATCTATTTGTATATCATTCCTTAATTCATGAGGGTGTTATTATGAATTTATATCATTGAAGTTCCAATTATCCAATGGAAAATAATGATAATATAACATAAATCCTTATACTGAGTAAAAAAATAGAAGAGAGTGAATTTTTATTTAATTAATCCATGGATTTGTTTAAGAATAATGATTCTTAAATCCATGTGGTAATTACTACACTAAATTCTTTAAAATTTCTATTGTATATATTAAAATTTTAACGGATAATATGGTTTAAAAAGTTGAAACTTTGGTAGTAGAAACTATGAATTGTAGCACTTATCTTATGGTAGTAGAATCATAGTTTGGTGGTAGCTCATCCTATAGGTATAATCACTAAATATTAGCATAGATCGGAGGTATATCATTCAACGGTACATTATTCTAGTGGTAGCACAGTCTAGTGGTGCATCTATTTTAGTAGTAGATGTGTCCAGTGGTGGATCTGTTCTAGCGGTAAATGTTTTTATGGTATATTTTTTCTTGAGGTAGATCCATAGAACTAATAGTATATTAGCACTTAGCCAAATCTATTCACAATTTTACTAAAAAATTATTTATTTTCATAAAATATTAATCTTTTTAGAAACATCAAAAACATGATTTGTGATGACTAAAATAAGTAGTTTCTAATAATAAATATCATTTTGATGATCAAAAATATTGGAATTTATAACCATGTATATTAAAATAGATATATATATAATTATAGATGAATATGAAAAATTTCATAATTAACATTTTAAATCATTGATGAGATAAGTATCGTATTAAATTACGTTCAAGTATACTCACCCTTTTGGGATTATGAAAAAGGAAAGGAAATAAAATAAAAAATATATATATGAACAACATACAATTTGTATTAGATATAAATGTAAAAATTTAAATCCCAAAATGAAAAAAAAAATATAATTCCTATAAATAACGAACCAAAATCTAAACCACTCACTTACATATGAGAAGAAGGATCCAATTGGTCATTGCCTTTGTCAGTAATTAGAGGTACAGAGGTGTAGGAAGGGGGAATAAAAGTAGGTAGAGGAGGTTCTCTTATCACGATATGCCTAATATGTAAAATTGACTCAACTATAGTCATTTCAAAAGAGTGAAAAGCTATTGGAATGGGTGCTAAAAATGGTACATAAGTGATAGTAGAGAAGGGTATCTCCTGAGGTTACACTATTGAAGTCCAAGAGTAATGAAGAAACATACTCATAAACTGAAAAATATTAGTGATAATGTTTCCAATGATATCTATTTCATTAAAGATATTATTCTTCTCTTCCATAAAAAAATTTAGTAGAGGGTCCAAAACCTTTAGCAGATTCAATTTCTCCTTTAATGTCTTGGTCAAAGGAGGCATTCTTAGATTCTCATCATGAAACTTAATGTGATATTTTATCTCATTATTTGTATAAATTATTGAAAGGAAATATTTAATAGCTTTAGTGATAGTCTATCTATCACTCATTGCCTCATTCAAGGATTCTCTAACCAGCTTATAAATATTCTCACCATATTTTTTTATTTGATGAAGTTTCTCATGATGAGAGGTAGAATGATCACCCATGACAACATTTAGTTACTCTATAACAATGGATCAAATCATATCTACATCAACTGAAGGAGGATCAGGAGATTAGGTACTATAAGGGGAGCATCGGCTGTAGATAGAGACTCTAATATCTCCTAAAGAGGTAACTGACTTTCACAAAAGGCTCACTTTAATCTCCTACATGATGGATCTATATTCTTCAATCTGACTATACAACCTCTTGATCTCAATTTCTAGTTACAAAATTTCATATTCATCTTAGGTTGTATATGAGAGATGACTAATTTGAATATCTATCTATTATCAGCTTCACTGATTTTTTTTCTTTTAAGGAGCTGTGAATCTGATCATCCCACTCATATCTGATCACATGATTACATTAAAGGAATATAGGTACTAATTAGGAACATAAACATATTAAAGATAAGGTAATGGAGGATGATATAGAATCCTCACTTGGATAATAGGGTTAGCCTCCTCATGTACATAATTAGCTACAGGAACACTAGAAAGAAAACTTCTAATTGTCCAGCCTCATCAATCTATTCAACTAGATATCCCTTAGGATATTTTTCAGAAAAAAAGATGGAAATTCCACCATAATAAGGTGGACTTCCATGGTCATATTCATTATCATTATCAAAATCATAATAATAAATCCCTTGCTGAGAAAATCTTGGGGATTTATCCCCCCATTAGCAGGTTCTTTATCCTCATATCTATTAGAGACAACATCCCCATATTGAATTTTAAAATCCCAAACCTCTCAACTATTTCTATCCTTGAAATCATCAGACAATTAAATTAAATACCTTGATCTCTTATAAGAATATCTCTTATACTAATATGTATTCGAGGCTTCATTTTCCTCAGAATATTCACCTTTTGTTAGTAAGTATAACAACCATCACTTTTCATACATTAATATTACATCACTTTTGTGGAATACTTAATACATTACACAAATAGATTCCCAATACCCTATTACTATAGTGTATTTGGAAACATGGTAACATAAACACTGGTAATTAAGTGAGATACATTATCTCCCACTAGGTTCTTTATGACTATCACCCTTCTTAGACACTCATACTAAATACATATCTTCATATCATAGAGAAGGAAACATAAAAAGGGGTGATCTCAGATTCTCAATAAGGGTAAAAAAGGGGTATATTTAATCATAAACATAAGAACAAGGGTATGAGAAAGTGATCATGATATTATAAGATCATACCCTACATATCAGAGATCAAAAATATAAATCATGAAATAATTATTAATACCTCATAAGACATGAAACATAAGGGAAACAAGAGCATGATCTAAGAAATCATAACATAGGAATAAGAAATGGAATTTTGGAATACACATAAACATGTAATATCATTCCATATAAGTCAAGACGCATTTCTAAAACTTATCTAGGAATTTCATGGGAATAAATTAATTGGGAGGGACACGCCACAATCCCCAGTTGTAGTCCTTTCCATGTAAGAGGCCATGTTACCCCATCTTCCCAAATTGTATTGGGTTTACCCATTTTCCCATAGTAGATATGGTTTCCCCATATTCTATATTCATGGTGAGTACACCTACTGGGTGGGACCCACCACCATCAACAATTACAATCAATTCTTTGTAATGGATCGGGTTTCCCCATCTTTCCATTTTGGATCAAGATCGTTGACTTGATTCCCATCAGTATCACATGAGATATAAATCTTTATCCAATGCATTGGAGGGAGATATTGGTCCCACCTATCTCATAATAAAATAATTCATACACATTCCACAAGATAATAAAGCTTTCATCATATCATGTCCCATAAAAAGGTATGGGTTTCATAAACATCTTATCATGACCCATGAAATGAAATGGGTTTCATAAACATGTAATCATATCATAACCAATGGAAAAGATAGGTATCATAATAATTTCAGAAAATAATAACTCATGAAAAGAAGAGGGTTTCTTAAGCATATAACCCATGAAAGAAAAATGGGTTTCATAAACATATAACCTGTAAAAGAGAAATGAGTTTCATGTAACCTATGAAAGAGAAATGGGTTCCATAAACATCATGTCATCAAAACATAAACCATTCAGAGAAATAATATGAATGGAACCACTATATAATTTTTTGTAAAGACATGAGTAACACCAATGGATTTTATCTTGGATAGAAAATAATTTAAAAATAACATTTTAAAAGATTTTATTGGGTAAAAATATCCTTTCTTTTGATTTTTTTAAACATAAATCCTTTTGAAAAACAATTTCTCTCAAAAAAAATAAATGGAAACTTGAAAACGTTTTGAAAATAAGTTTCCTTTAAAACATATAAAAAAATATGACCAAATTTTGAAAACCATTTCTTTGAAATTGAATCTTGAAAAGATTTTTGAAAACCATTTATTTGTAAAGGAAGGTTAAATTTTTTTTAAAAACCATTTCATTGAAAGAGAAGCCTGAATTGTTTTTTAAAATCTATTTTTTTTGAAAATAATTTGAAAAATTTTAAAGGAAGCTTCAAAACCATAAAATATTTTTAAAATCATTTTTTGAGGAAAAATAACATAAAATATCATCTTTGAAAAAAAAATTGAAAACATGGTTCTTGATGTTCATGGCATGTGTCTCAAAGAAGGAAAATTGAGACAAAACAACTTTATCGATTTGGTAACTCTTGCAACATAAAACCCATGAAATTGAGATAAAAAAATAGTTATGTAAACAGAAATAAAAATAATCCTATAATATATTAATGGTAATTATAATCACAACACAAAAGATATGAGTGGTGAGTAAGGACTAAATATCACAGAAATGAAAGTGAGAATAGATATCCCCTTACCTGATGTCTTAATTCCATTCATATTCTTAAAAAACTCATGTATAATAAATATAAGATTATTATAAACCTTTTTCAAAACCATATTTTTAATATATAATACTATATAGGGTTTTATTATGACTTTATATTATCGACTTATTAATGATTCCAATTTAAGATTTCGTATCAGATAATATCTAATTTATTTTTCACATGTGTCCTAATTTATTATATTTTTTGTCCTCATACTTATATCATAATTTCAATAATTTAAAAAATGATATAAATATAATTTATATTCATTATTTATATATTTATAATAATATATATATATATAATATAAAAATATAAATGTAATACAACATTTATGGAGACAGTAGGCCATACATACAGATGAACGTTGTTTCCTTTTTTCTTTGTCATATGGAAATAAAGAAAGTAAATGAAATATATGAATACATATATATATATCATTAAATTAGAATTATTATGTAATATATATAATATAATTTAAATAAAACAATCCTTAATACATTCCATGTAGTGTGTGAACGTATCACATCTCTTGGATGAGACAGTATTCCACATATCCCCAAACAAAATTATTGTATTTACACAAAATGGGAAGCATTAAGGTATTAATTTTATCATAATTAAAGAATAATAAATATGTCATATATATCATATATATCTTATAAAAATAGTTTTTCCATCATAATTACCATCCATTAGAGGTGTTAAAGGAAAACCGAACAACACTATTTCATGAGGTGGTAGTTTTCCATACACAAGAATGGTAAGTTCGTTACACATTAGATGGTAGTACGTGAAAGTGTATTAAAAACCCATATCATAAAAAAATATCAGTATATTTATGATACTGAAGCTATTATTTATACATATAACATGAATAATTTATGTAGTGGAGAAATAAAATAAAGGAAAGGAGCTTGAGGAAGGATGATACCACTTCTTTAGGTAACTCCTTTTAGTTTTCACCAAAGGGATTACTTAGATGGATTTATTCCCAAAGGGAGTCTTAAATGAGGAGGGGAGGGATGTTTTGAAATTAACTAGGTAGATCTTGGATGAACATAGGTGCTTTTAGAGGTGTGAAGAAGGAGGGGATTTGGTGTCCTTTTACAGGGGAGAGAGGGGACACACTTTGAATTTTTTAAAACATATTAGGTGTACAAACGTTTTTACCTAAAAAAAGTAATGAAAACCAACCAAATATAGTAATGGAAGTTTTATGGAAAATATATGTCCATAAAATTGGTTTTTAAAAATTTTAATGATCTTTTTTTTCATTTTTTTAATGTTTAGTCCCTTATAAAGCTTAATTTTTCTTTAGTAGCTGTAATTAATCTTAATCACTTTCACTAATATTTTTGGTAAAAAATTATGTTGATATTATTAGTATATAAATATTATAGTTATTAAAAAAATTAATTCAATTTTTTAATATTCAATTCACAAAAGTGGGAAAATTAATTTTAATGCTAATCCCACAGACGTGGCGAGAAATTGGGGTTTTAATGTGAAAATGTTCAAATGATCATTAAGCTTTCATATCTAAATTAAATAAAAATTTATAAAAATGAAATTAATTGAATTAATATATTTATAATTGAACTATTTTTAATTTAAAACTAACATAAAATATAATTTTTCGATATAAATAAATAACACCAAAAAAAGCAGTTTTGAATTAAAATTCATTATTTTTCACTATTCATCAAAAAATGATTTTTTTTAGAAAATACAAAAAATTCACCCTAACATTATATTGAAATTTTGAATTCAAAATATATTTTTATTTTATCAAATGAAATTTCTAAAAGTTTCTAAACTTAACTATATGAGTTCCCAATAACTTTCATTCTCCAACTTCATCCTAGCATATTGGAGCTCTACATTTATTCCCATATAGGGCCACATAAGGATCCATTTGAATTCTTGATTAAAAGCTATTATTGTAAGAAAACTCAACTAGAGTAAGGTTTTGATCCCAACCATCTTTGAAATCCAATGAACACGATCTCAACATATCCTCTAGGGTTTGAATAGTTCTTTCAGAATGACCATCCATATGAGGATGATAAGAAGTGATGAAACTCAATTTTGTATCAAGTTCTTTCTAAAGGCTTCACAAGAACTTTGAGGTAAAACTAGAATCAAAATCAGATACAATAAAATATGGTACCTCGTGAAACCATACCACTTCCTTAATGTATATCCTAGAAAGATGATCTAGTAAGAATTTTTATCTTGTAGTAATGAAGTGAACTGACTTATTAAGGCAGTCAATAACCACCCATATAGAATTAATACCTTTAGTAGTTTGGGGGAGTCCAATGAAAAAATCTATAGTGATGTTCTCCCATTTTCATTATGGTATGGTTAATGGATGCAACTTCCCCTATATTTTTATCTTTATTCCATAACTTATTGGAATACCAAGCACAAAGATAAAAACCTAGTGATATCACTCTTCATGCCATCCCACCTTAAGTATTATTTCAAGTATCTATACATATTTATACTTTTAGGATGATTAGAGAATGATTAATTATAAATTTCCTACAATATATCCTTTTTAAAATTCAGTATAGAAGGAACACATACATGATTCCTAAACATTATCATTTCATCCTTATCAAGGTTAAACTCTAGAACATTTCTAACCTTTTTTGTAGCTCTACATATTTCTTCTTCACCTCTTTGATCTTCACTTTGATAGAGGGATGAACATTCAATTGATAAAGATAATATGTTTACCCTTCCTTAAACATTTCCAGATCCACCTTTTTCAAATACAGAAATATAAGATCTTTTTAAATCCTCATCATGGATAATATAGCATGATCCTTTTAACTCAGAGCGTCGACCACCCTATTCACTTTCCCAGGGTGGTAATGTATTGAGAAATAATAATCCTTTATCAGCTATAACCATAATCCCTGTAACATGTTCAACTCATTATATTTGAATATATATTTCATAAATTTATTATTGGTATATATATCACATTTTTCTCTACAAATATAATGCCTCTATATCTCTAATATAAAAAATATTGTTGCAAACTCCAAATATTGAGTTGGGTAAAAAAATCATGAATCTTCAACTGTCATGATTCATAAGAGATAAACATGTTATTTTTCATAATAAAACATCCCAATACCTTCTTTTATGAATCATTATAGATTACAAACCCTTCTTCACTATAGGTTAATGTAAGCACAGGGCGCTGACTAGCCTTCTCTTCAGTTCCTTGAACTTTTCCATGCATTCATTTATCCAGAGGAACTTAGAACCCTGCCAAGTTAACATGTTCAGAGGGTTAGATTTTCATAGGAAATTTGAAATAAACCCCCAATAATATCTATCTAAACCCAAAAATCTATGGATATTAGCCACCGTGTGTAGCACCCTTAGATTTTTTGAATTATTTTTTTTGAATTAATTTAATCTCTTTGATATTTTTCATTTTGCACAACAATGAAAATATTTTATTTTATATTAATTATTTATTTATTGATTTGGTCATATGTAAAACCAAGTTAATCATTCACTAAATGAAACAAAAATTTTATCGTTCTCTATACAGAACATCGAGGTTAGCTTATGTTACATGCAAGGCTGACTTTCCTCGATGGTCTGCGTAACACATAAGACCAAGTGTTACAGAATAATAATTGATTATTAAAATATTATTATTTAATAAAATATAAAATAGATATTAAATTTAACATTATAGTAATAAATAACTTATTGTTTAATTCATTGGTTACATATAAATTTGAAAAGAATATAGAAACCAAATGAATATAAATAGAATGATTTTATAAAAGATAGTTTTCATGTTATAAAGACAATTTATCTTAGTAAGTTAAATTAATTACAACTAGTGAATGATATCAATTAAATTTATAAGATATATATTCAAAAAAATATTTTTTATATTCATCCAATTGATTTTATATCATAATATGAGAAGAGACCCAATATTAAACATAAAACCCTATATATTTATTAAGGAATTTTTACCACCTTTTAATAGAGAACCCATTTTAAAGTAATTTTTTGGAACTTTTATTGATTTAATATTTCAAAATAAATATCATCTTTAAAATAGTAATATAATAATTATGTTATGGTAAAAAAATTCTATAAAGTTTCAATTTTTAACAAATAGCGAAAAAAATGAATTTTAGTTCGAAACTTATTTTTTATCTAATTTATTTATAAGGTTAAATTAAATTTTAAATTTGTTTCAAAGTTTAATTAGATCATATTTTTATAAATTAACCCATTTTTTGTCATTGTAAACAATTTAAATATGAAATTTAATATACAAACATAAAAAACTTTTGAATGTTTTTACTTTAAAAACTAGCATTGTCGACCCGACTGCGGGATTAAATTTAAATTATTTTTTTCTACTTATGTGATTGTAATTTTAAAAAATAGATTCCATATTTTTAATTTGACTAATTTATAATTTCTAATAATTTCAACTTAGTTTTTTACCAAAAAATTTAGTGAAAGTAATTAAAATTAATTACATCGATTAAGGAAAAAGTAAGCTTAACTAAGGACTAATCCTTAATCTTAAGGACCTAAATGTACTAGATGCTAGTAAAAAAGATATTATATGGACATATTTATAACCTATGGTCACATGGATATATTTTTTACAATTATTGGATAAAATTTACATGGGGGTACGTGGGTGGAATTTACATTCCCAATTTTTACAAGAGTACCAATTCTCCTCCACTATAAAAAGGCCTCATATCCTCCCACTTCCTCACACATATCAAGCCACATTGGATCAAAAAATATATACCCAAATAGATCCTAAAAATATCTCCCTTGATCCTACAATCCTCCAATTGGTAATAAAGAATCCCAAGGAAGCCCTTTGCTACAAACCAAAAGGAGTTACCCAAATAAGAGGTAACATTCTTCCTCAGGTTCTTTTATTTTATTTCATTTTTACACTCCCTCAACTCTTATTATTCCATTATTTTACAAAAAAAACCATTATCCTAAAAATAATTGGATTTTGTTTTGCTAAGGGTCATATCTATACTTACAAACACTTCTATCTAATGGGAAATAAACATTTTTTTTACATGTACGGCGAACTACCGCCTCACGAAATGATGATTGTTCATTTTTCCTTTTCTGCATCTCATGGGGGAAATTATGATGATAAATATATTTATATATGTTATATATTATAATTATTATGAATTTAAGATTTATTAATTCTTTTACAACACATATCTTCATAATTTCCCTTTGGTGTAAATATGCTAATTTTGTTTGAGGATGTGTTAACTACTGCACCCTCAAAGCGATGTGATTCATTCACACACTACATGGAATGTATTAAGGATAGTTTTAGTGAAATTTTATGATATATATAAAATAATAATGATAACTTAATTATATTATATAAATATATAAATATATATATATATCATTTTCATTCTTTCTTCCAATAAGATAATAAAACGGAAGCAACGTTCATGCGTACGTGCAAACAACTGTCTCCCTAAACATTGTATTCCATTTCATACTTATATATACCATAGATTATTATAGTAAAAATATAATAAATATATATTATATTTATATCATGTTATAAATTATTTAAATCATTATATAAGTATAAGGACCAAAGATGTAATAAATTAAGACACATGCAGAGAACAAAGCGGATATAACTGAAGTGAAACCTTAACATAGAAATATTAAAAAGTGGGTAATATAAGGTAATAATCAAAAAATATATGGTATTATATAAATTTTCATTATTTTATAAAATATTTATAATAAATTTACATTTATTATACAGTAATCTTGTACGATTACAAAGAGATTCAAGATACAAGGTAAGGGAATTTCATCTCACTTTTTATTTTCGTAAGATACATGCTTTGTTCACCACCCATTCCTTTGGTGTGGTGTGTATACTTAACATGGATGAATTATATGATTATTATACTTACATTTATTTATATTTATATATCCATTTTATTATATTTATTTCATGGGTTTTATGTTTCAAATGTTACCAAATCGGTAAAGTAATTTTGTCTAAATTTTCCTTATTAGAGATACATGCCATGTTATGCACCCATATTTTTCCATGAGGTGTATATAATTCCTTTTAAATGTTATATAATGAATATAATTATTTTCATGATATCAAAATATTCATGTAATTTCATTTTATTACAAGGGGAGTATGGTTTGAAGTAACCAAGTGGTAAGAGTTTATTGAAATAATCTCATCATTTTTCAAGATTATTAATGATTATTATTACTTTGACAAACACTTATGATAAATATCTTAACAAATCTCATGAATTTTCTTATACTATGGTTATTCACTATACAATAATGTATTGTTACCATTTTTCTACTCTTTGGTACATAAGATAGTTAAGAAAGTGTTTTCAAGAAAGCCAGAGTTTACCCCATCTTCAGTCAGAAATCTATGTTCCTTCAAACCATATTTTCCAAAAAGAAAAGTTTCCAAAAATATTCTACTATTATCCTATGAACTTTAAAATAAATTTCCACCCATTTTTTACCTCTTAAAAAATGGTTTCTTAAAAAGGATTCTTCTTTCCATTTTCTGATCGAGGAACTTTTCTTACCATTTTATGATGAAAAAGGATTGTTTGGCATGTACAAATTTTACCCGCCTTCATAACCAACAGGCCCTTGAAGCTTCATTTTCAATATTAAAATGTTGCTATTTTTAATAGAAATTTTTTTCCTAATATTCTAGAAATTTGTTATTTTTATGTTGGTATTCAGTGAATTGTTTTATAAAATGTTTTATGGTTATCAATGATTTCTTTAATAGTTTTCAAATCTATTTTTAAAGAAAAATGTTTTTAAAAAAAAATTTATATTTTAAAAATTATTTTAAGTATTTTTAATATTTATTTATAATTTTTCAAATTATTTTCAAAAAAAATGGTCTTAACAAATTTTCAGGGTCCTTTTATAAGTTTTCAAGGAAAATGGTTTTCAAAATTTTTCAAACTTATTTTATAAGTTTTCTATGAAAATGGTTTTCAAAAAGTTTCCATGTTCCTTTTATAAGTTTTCAAGGAGAACCATTTTCAAAATGTTTTTAATCTTATTTTATAAGTTTTCAAATATAATAGTTTTCAAAATATTTTCAAGATTACTTTATAAGTTTTCAAGGAAAAGGGTTCTGAAAAAAATTTCAATATCATTTTTTAAGTTTTCATGGAAAATGGTTTCAAAAAAAATTTTAAGCTTATTTTGTAAGTTTTCAAGGAAAATTGTTTCTAAAATTTTTTCAAGATTATTTTATATGTTTTCAAGGAAAATTTTTTTAAAAATGTTTATAAACTTATTTTATAAGTTTTTAAGGAAAATGTTTTAAAATTGATTTCAAGCCTTATTTCTATGTTTTCAATATATTTTCAAAAGAAATGGTTTTCAAAATGTTTTATTTTTTAAACTATATTTTTTAAAAAATAAAGTATATGTTCTGCGAGAAATGTTTTTAAAATATCCTTCCATGTTATTTTTCATCTAAGATGAAATACTTTGATGTTACTCAGGCCCTTATAGGAAATTATCCAAAGTTTACATTCATATTTTTTATTTAATGGTTTATATTTTGATGGAATGACGCTTATGAAATCTATTTCTCTTTCACAGGTTATATTCTTTTAAAACCATTTCTTTTCATGGGTTATGATTTTGATGAAATGGTTATGAAACCTGTATATTTTCCACGGGTTATAATATGATTACATTTTTATGACACCCATTTCATTTCTTGGGTTATGATATGATTTTTTATGATATTATGGCACATGTTTATGTGATTTCATTATGATATGGGTGGGACCTATATCTTCCTAAAATACATTAGGTAAAAATTTATATCTCATGATATAGACTAAGATGATATTAGGAGTGAACCTTGACTATTATGATATCCATGGAATTGAACCATAACTACCAAGATCATATGAGGAGTGAACTCATTCTACTAAGATAATTATGGCCGTGAACCATGACTACTAATATACTATGAGGAGTAAACTCATGCTACTAATATGGTCATGAAAGTGAACCATGGCTACCAAGATGGCATGGGGAGTGAACATATACTACTAATATGTTATTGGAAGTGATGACTTGGATACTATGGAAATAATATTATATGATTATGTTTTGTCTACAATTACATGTTTTATTGTTATGTTATGCTTAATGTATTATGTTCTTTATTTTATTATGATTCATGTCTCATAAACTACAAATATTTATGCCATGATTCTTGTTTATGATCTTTGGTATGCATGGTATGATGTTCTATTTTCATGGTCATGTTCTCATAACACTAAGCATATGATCTCACTCCTTTTTATGTTTCATTCCCCAGGTTACGAAGATATGTATTAAGTATTATTTGTCTAAGAAGTTTGATAGTCATGAAGAAACTAGTGGGAGATAATATAGCTTGCTTATGTACTAGTGTTTATGTTTTCAAGTTTCCAAAGGCACTAAACAAATATGGTCTTTTGGATTCTATTTGTATATTGTTTTAAGTATTCCGTAAAAGATATTTAATGTTTATATATGTCAATATTGGGTCATTATAGTTGGTATCAAAGATAATGTTTAGTTAACCTTTTAAAACTAGGATGAAAAAATTTTAGTGAGACCCATATGTATATTTATAAGGATATGTCTAGGGATATCTCTAAGGATGAGTTAACATTTAGGAAAATGTATTAGAATTTGGGTAGAGGATAGATTAAGTGGATTATTAGAAATAAATCTCTATTTAGATACTATAAGTTGATTCAGCTCTAGAATAGATGTACTTAGGGGTAACAACTCGAATAAGATGTCTCAAGCCTAACTCGGGGTAATCTGGTACATGAAAATGGGTCTTACTGCAAACCAAGTTTGACACTCCTAGAGTATATGCTTTAGGAATTCACAAACTATTCATGAACCATAATAAAGGATTTAAATAGAAGTTTGATATGAATAACCAAGTATAAAAATAAGGTTTTATTGATTAAAAAGTATGTGTCATGATTTAGACACCCTATAAGTAATTTTTCATTATTAAGATGTTTTCTTCTATGATATATGTTTCTCACCCAGTGATTTATGGCTTTAGTCAATAGATAGAAATATAAGTAACATGGTTGAAATTTAATGTTTTATATTTGAAAATAGGCATTATGAAAATTTATTTCCCAAGTGGAAATCTCATAAATAAAATTAGGAAGGTGGTATAAGTTTTGGTTATACTTTTGAATATAAAGAGACCACAAACAAAATGTGAAAGGTATGTGATATTCTTCCAGTATTTATTATATTAAACATAAGAATCATTATTTTATTGAATTTTAGGAACCTTAATACATGATTCATATTTAATATTATAGTAAAGAGTTATTACAGAATAAGTTAATGAAGCCAGAGTAGTGGTTTAAGAATAATGTTAGATGAATGATGTATTTATATTTTGGAAATTAAAATATTATGTTATATAAATCACAAAACATATAAGTATTTTTTAGTATAAGTTTTAATTAAGTATTTAAAAGTATATTTTGAATGTTAATTACATGGAAAGGTGATATTTTGATGCCTGACATTGAGATAATGATCTTTGGATAAAGATATTTTGGATATGAATAAGTAAATAAGACGGTATGGATTACCATGGAACTGATTATTGAAAAAGTGGTTGATGTCATCAAGGATGAAATTTACAAATTCTTGGATTTAAATAATGTATCTAGTAATAAATGTAATAAGAAATGATTCCTGTTTTCCAAAATTATTTTTGTAATTTAGGTTATTACCATGTTTCAAGGGAATATATGATGAGGGTATTCTCATGTTTGGAATGTGAAAACCAAGAAAAAATTTGTGATATAAAGTGGATTAATTTTAATATGATTTTGTGTCATTCATTCTAAAGCTTTTAATTTTCATCCTTTATAAGGGTTATTATGTTAACTATTTATAGAATGTTTAAGTTAAACTTCCGATGAATTCTTTAAGATTAAATTTTTATCTCACTACATTTGGATTTCTGCATATTAGATAACCTAATCTAGAAAAAATGTGTTGATGGTAACTGAAGAGAGATGGGATGACTTATTATGGATCACATGAACTATTAGTGATTTATGAATGAAAAATTAATCTTACTCTTTAGAGAAAGAGGTGAAGTGGTAATTGGTAAAGACATGACCAAAGGGTGAGATTTTACTTATGAATGGAAATGAAATCAAGTAAGTATAACTTCTTATGAAAATTATTCAACTATAGGGAAAGGATCTTGAAACCAAAAAGGTTTTCCTAATACCTTTATTTCTAATGAATCAAATGGTACCTTAGATAGTCATATATTTATGCCTTTGTGATTGTTAACTTTATCCTAACCATGTTCTCTATCACTATCCTCTAGAACTTGATAGTTTTAATTCTCTTCTATGTCCATGTTTTCACTTCCCAATTATGTTCTCCTATGTAGAAACCCTACTATGTGTTACTCTGGGTAGCTATTATGGTTCCAATATTATTTTTTGCAAGGAGTTTTAGTGTTCATTTTGATGACATGTTTCTCTATGAAAGAAACATTCAAGTACTAAACCTTTGATAACCCAGACAAATTTTAAGGGAGGAATTCATTTTAAGGGGGTAAGAATATAACATCAGATATTTTGTGAATTATTTTTTTCGAATTAATTTAATCTTTTTGATATTTTTCATTTCACACAACACTAAAAAAATTATTTTATACTAAATAACTATGTATGGATTCAATTAAATGAAAAACCAAGTTAATCATGCACTACACACAATATAGATTTTATCTCTCTCTATATGGAAAACTGAGTTTAGCTTATGTTATATACAAGACTGAATTTCCTCGATAACTTGTGTAACACGCAAGACCGAGTGTTACCGAACAATAATTCATTATTAAAATATTATTATTTAATAATATATCACATAGTTGTTAAATTTAATAATATATTATTATCTAAAATATTGTTGAATTCATTGGTTTCATATTAATTATAAAATAATATTGAAAAAAATGAATATAAACATGATGGTTTTATAAAAGACTATTTTCATGTAAAAATATGATTTATCTTAAAATGTTAAAT
This sequence comes from Viscum album, assembly GCA_963277665.1. Taxonomy (NCBI): domain Eukaryota; kingdom Viridiplantae; phylum Streptophyta; class Magnoliopsida; order Santalales; family Viscaceae; genus Viscum; species Viscum album. The sequence continues at coordinate 1,938,618,191 of OY728123.1, read as the reverse complement.
TAATTACAACTATTTAATGATATTAATTAAATTTATATGTTTTATATTCAATTTTTTTATATTTATCTAATTGATTTTATATGCATAAGATGAGAACATACCCAATATTACACATACAACCCTATATTTTTATTATGGAATTTTTATTATCTTTTAATGTTGAACCCATTTTAAATCAAAATTTTGAAAATTTTATTGATTTAATATGTAAAAATAAAATTAATCTTTGAAATATTAACATAAATATTAGGTTAGGGTAAATTTTTGGTATTTTTCTGTGAAGTCTCATTTTTTAATGAATAATGAAAAATACTGAATTTTAGTTCAAAACTTCTCTTTCATATAATCTATTTATTTGGTTAAATTAAATTTTAAATCAGTTTAAAAGTTTAAATATATCATATTTTTATCAATAAACCCAATTTATGTCATTTTAATCAATTCTACTTTGAAATTTAATACAAAAACATAGCAATCTTTTAAACATTTTTTGTATAAAAACCTGCATTGTTGACCTGACTATGGGATTAAATTTAATTTAATTTATTCTAATTTTGTGATTAGAATTTGGAAAAATGGATTCCATATTTTGAATCATATTAATTTATAATTTATAATATGTTAAAATAAATTTTCAACCAAAAATATTAGTGAAATTAATTAAAATTAATTACATCGATTAATGTAAAATTAAGCTTAACTAAGGTCTAATCATTAAACTTAAGGACATAAATAACCTAGAAACTTGTACAAAATTCATAGGTTTTTCCATATTTAGAACCTATCATAACTTTTATAGGCTTTTTTATTATTTTATTCACTTTATATATGAAAAATGTGGGTAGAATTCCCTTTCCCAAAATTTACAAGAGTGCCACTCCTCCTCCACTATAAAAAGGCCTCCACACCTCCCAATTCCTCACACATCTCAATCCAATTTTGTTAAAAAAATGATCACCCAATTAGTTCCTCAACAACCTTAACCTAATCCTATAATCTTTCCCTTGGGAAGAAATCAATCCAAGGAAGCCATTTGGTGCAAAATAAAAGGAGTGGCCCGAATAAGAGGTAACATTCTTCCTCAACTTCTTTTATTTTATTTCAACTATACAGTCCCTCAACACTTATTATACTATTATTGTACAAAAAAACTAGTATCCTAAATATACTAGGATTTTTTATTCTTATTTTTTAACCTATACTTACACACACTTACGAGTACGACGAACTATCACCTCACAAAATGATAATTATTCATTTTTCTATTATCGCCTATCATGGTGGAAATTATGATGGAAACTCAATTTATAAATATTATATACTGTATTTATTATGTTTTTAACTATTTTTAATTCTTTTAAAACACATATATTTATAATTTCCATTTTTTTAAATATGATAATTTCATTTGAGGAAGTGTGGGATACCACCCCTCAAAGCGGTGTGATTCATTCACACACTACATGGAATGTATTAAGGATGTGTTTAGAGAAATTTTATGATATATATGAAATAATAATGATAATTTAATGAAATTATATAAATATATAAATATATATATATATATATATCATTTTCATTCTTTCTTTCAATACGATAATAAAACGGAAACAATGTTCATGCATACGTACAACCAACCGTCTCCCTAAAAAGTTTATTCCATTTCATACTTATATATCCTATAGATAATTATAATAAAAATATAATTAATATTAATGAAATTTATATCATTTTATACATTATGAAAATCATTGTATAATTTTAAGGATGAAATATTTAACAAATTAAGACACATTCGAAGAACAAAGCTGATATTACCTGAAGTGAAACCTTAACATAGAATTGTTAACAAGTGGGTAATATAAGGTTATAATAAAAAAACATATGGTATTATATATAATAATATTATTATGTAAAAGATTTATAATATATTCAAATTTATTACATAATAATCTTTTATGATTATGAAGAGAGTCAAGACAAAAGGGAAGGGAATTTCATCTCACTTTTTATTTTCTTGAGATACATGCTTTATTCACCATCCATTCCTTTTATGTGGTGTGTATACTTCCAATGTATGAATTATATGATTCTTATAATTAAATTTATGGGTATTTACAAATCCATTTTATGATATTTATTTCATGGGGTTTATTTTTCAAAAGTTACCAAATCGATAAAGTAATTTTCTCTCAATTTGACTTCTTTGAGGTGCATGCCATGTTATGCACCCATATTTTTTAATGAGGTGTATATAATACCTTATAAATGTTATATAATGAATCAAATTATTTTAATTACATAAAAATCTTAATGTAATTTAATTTTATTACATGGGGAGTATGGTTCAAAGTTACCAACTGTTAAGAGTTTATTGAAACAATCTCATCATTTTTTGAGATTGTTTATAATTATTCTTCATTTGATGAAATCATATGATCTATATCTTAAGAAATCTCATGAATTTTATTCTTCTAAATTTATTTACTATATCATCCTGTATTTGTACCATTTTTACACCCTTTGGTACATAATATAGTTAAGAAAGTGTTTTTAAGAAAGGTCAATTTTACCATATATTTGGTCGAAAATCTGTGTTCCTTCAATCCATATTTTCCAAAAATAAAAGATTCCAAAAACATTCTAATATTATAATATGATATTTAAAATAAATTTCTATTCATGTTTTACCTTGTAAGAAAATGGGTTCTTAAAAATGAATCTTCTTTTCCTTTTTCGGTCAAGGCACTTTTCAAACATTTTTATGGTGTAAAAGGAATGTTTGGCGTTTATGGCTTTTACCTGCTATCATGACCTACATTACCTTAAATATTCCCTTTATATATTAAAATTCCAATCGTTTTTAAAGGAAATTTTTTCCTAATATTATGAAAAATCTTTTTTATGGTCGTTTTCAATGAAAAAGGTTTTCAAAAATGTTTTATGGTTATCAATGATTTCTTTAAAAAAAATCAAAGTTATTTTTAAAGAAAAAGGTTTTGAAAAATTGTTTTTTATTTTAAAAATTATTTTAAATGTTTTTTAGATTTATTGATAATTTTTCAAATTATTTTCAACAAAATGGTTTACAAAACATTTTTAATATCCTTTTGTAATTTTTAATGGAAAATGGTTTTTAAAACATTTTCAAGATTATTTTTATGCTTTCAAGGAAAATGTTATTCAAAATGTTTTCAATATTATTTTATAAGAATTAAAATAAAATGGTTTTAGAAACGTTTTTAGGCTCATTTTATATGTATTCAAGGAAAAGGGGTTTTATAAAACTTTAAATCTCCTTTTATAAGTTTTCAAAGAAAATGGTTTTCAAAAAAAAATTCAAGAATATTTTATATGTTTTCAAGGAAAATGGTTTTCAAAATGTTATCAACCTTATTTTATAATTTTTCAAGGAAAATTGTTTTGAAAATTTTTTTAAGCTTATTTTATAAGTTTTCAAGGATAATGGTTTTTAAAATATTTCCATGATTATTTTAAAAGTTTTCAATAAAAAATGTTTAATTATTTCAACCCTTCTTTCTATGTTTTCAACTTATTCTAAAAGGAAATGGTTTTCAAAATATTTTATCTTTTAAAGAGAATTTTTTCAAGAAGAAAAAACTTTTTCCTCAAGAAAATTTTTCAAAATTTCCTTCCAATTTATTTTCCATCTAATATGAAATCTGTTTATGTTACTCATGCCCTACTTGGAAATGATCCAAAACTTCCATTAATATTCTTTATTTAATGGTTTATTTTTTGATGGAATGATTCCTATGACATTTGGTTCTCTTTCACAAGTATATTCTTTTAAAACCTACTTCTTTTCACATGTTATGATTTTGATCCAATGATTGTGAAATTTGTATCTTTTTACATAGGTTATGATCTGATTACATTTTTATGACACTAATTTCATTTCTTGGGTTATGATATGATTTTTTATTATCTTATGGAACATGTATGTATGATTTCATTATGAGATGGGTGGTACCTATATCTCCCTCTAATGAATTGGGTAAAGATTTATATCTTGTGTGATGGACTAAGATGATCTTGGGAGTGATCCTTGACTACTAAGATAACCATGGGAGTGATCCTTAATTACCAAGATGGTATGAGGAGTGAACTCATGCTACTAAGATGGACATGGGAGTGAACCATGACTACCAAGATATTATAAGGAGTGAACTCATGCTACTAAGATTGTCATGGATGTGAACCATGACTACCAAGATGGTATGAGGAGTGAACCCATACTACTGGCATGGTCTTGGAAGTAATACCTTGGATACTATGGAAATCATATTATATGCTTATGTTTTTTCCACAATTTCATGTTTTGTTCTAATGTAATGATTTCATGGATTATGTTATTTATTTTTTTATGATTTATGTCTCATGAACTGCCAGTATTTATGTCATCATTCCTATTATTGATCTTTGGCATGTAGGGTATGATCTTCTATTTTCATGTTCATATTTTCATAACCCTATGATCATGTTTATGATTACATGTCTCCCTTGTTTTACCATACGTAGAATATAAGATCCCCCCTTTTTATGTTTCCTTACTCAGTTTATGAATATATGCAATAAGTATTATGTGTCTAAGAAGGGTGATATTCATGAAAATACTAGTGGAAGATAATGTATCTTGCTTATGTAATAATGTTTATGTGTTCAGGTTTCCAAAGGCATTAAACTAATACGGTTTTTATTTGTCTATTTTTATAGTGTTTTATGTATTCTTGAAAATCTATGTAATGTTAATGTATGTAAAAATTGGATCATTATACCTTGGTTGGTCTAGGAAAACATTCTACAGCCTCCATCTTTGATAGATCTACTACTATACCATCTATTAAGATTATATGATGCAAAAAATGAAACATTTTGTAGTAAAATTTCACACTATAAATTTTTGAAAACTGTTTATCCTTACTCAGGGTATTTTAGTACAATTATCAAGTAGTATACATGCTCTTACTTGTTTTTTAATAGATAAGAATATCATCTATAAAGACTACCACAAACTGATTGAGCTATTCTCTAAAGACTCTATTAATCAAATACATGAAGATATTAGGGGGAATTAGTAAGACCAAAAAAATCAGTATATATTTATAGTGTTCATACCTTGTATAGAATTCCATCATGGGTATATCATCTTTCTTGAACCTTGATTGATGATATCCAGAATGAAGTTCAATCATAGAAAATATTGATCTCTATGTAGTTGATCAAACAAGTCATCAATATGAGGAGGAGGATACATGTTCTTGATCATGATCTTGTTTAACTCCCATTAATCAGTGTAGAGTTTCATTGATCCATTTTCTTTTTCACAAAGAGGACAGGGGCACCCCAACATGACACACTTGGAAGAATCAATCCCTTATCGAGGATTTCTTAGAGTTTTCTTTTAAATTCATTCAAATCAATTGGGTCTATTCAATAGGGAGTCTTTGGAATTGGTGTGGAACTAGGTATTCATTCTATCAAGAATACAACTTCACATTTTTGTGGAATTCTAGGAAAATATTTGTGGAACACATCCAAAAATTCCTGAACAATAGGCATATTATCGATGTTGAGTTTCTCCCCAACCATTTGAGACAAAATCACCTTATGAATGGGAATTAAGACTCATACACTGGATGTAATAACCATAATAATATCATATTTATCATAACATTGATAAATGATCATAGGATGGTTTGAAATATCAAATGTAACATCCCTTCATCTATAATTGATGTGGGATTTAGGTATAGAAATTCAATCCATGCCTATGATTACATAAAATTCAATCAAAGGAGGAATGACCATATATTCAGGAAGAAAATTCCAAAAAAATCAAAGAGAGAGGAATCATAAACATGAGATGAAATCATTGTACCATTAGGGACTTGCACTGAAAATTCCACGTCTAATCATTTGGGTGGAATCTTAACACCCTTAGAAAATTATTTATATATAAAAGAGTGGGTAGATCGAGAATCAAATAAGAAATTAGTATTTCTATAGTGGATGGTATGTGTACCTTTCACCACATCATTATCATCCCCCATGTCAAAAATAGTGATTTCATGATATTTCCCATTTTCCCTCAGTTTAAGATATTTTTTATGCAGGTCATCATCACCAACCCTTGGTTTTGGGAACTGTTTAGCATAATTCTCATCCTTTTTACACATAATTCACTGAAGTTTGGGAGGTGAATTTTGTGTAGCTTTTCCTCTTTTTGCATCATTGTACAACTTATTCTCATCAATTTGTAAATAAATTTCTCGATGGCCTTCCCTTACACACTTAAAACACGTATTTGACACCATAAGACAATTCCCTTCATTCTTCTTTACACACATAGAGCATAAAGGAAGAATCATATACTTATTTTCATGGTTTTTATACATTCCTTTGAACTCCATATTACCATTTTTATTAAAACAATGATATTGATGTATAAATCCAACCTCAATTTAAACTTTTAATGCAAAAAAAAACAATCTATTCATAGAAACTAAATTATATTATGGACAATTCCAATATAATAATTGTCTTTAAACCATTGAAAAACCTATCAACATTATGTTCAGGTTGGATTTTATTTACAAAAGTATACCTCACATGTCTTGTGAAATTTACCTTGTAGGTCGAAGGATTCATCTTTATTTTGCTGAAACTTAAGGAACTCATTTTCTATCTTTATACGAAGAACACAAGGAAATTACTTATTTAAGAATCATTTCTTGAACTCATCCCAATACATGGATTCAATTTCATCTTGACTCTTTGTATTCTTGATTATTTTCCACCACTAGTATACTTCACCTTCTAAATGATAAACCACTAAAATTAATTTGGCATGATCTGAAAGCTATAGAATAGAGAATATCTTTTTAATGGTAATAATCCAGTGTTCAGAAACAAGTAGATCAGAAGACCCACATGATATAAGGTGGTCATTTCCCCATGAAGGACTCAATATAATTTTGTTCCCTCATTTTCTCATTTGGAAGCTCAGAATGATTCATAGCTTAAAAAATATGTGTGTGCATAGAAATATAGTTTTTAATTCTATATCCCATAGAATTCGGATGCTCACGATAAAAATTATTTCATTTTTCATCACAATCACCATTAATTTGGTTCCTCTGGTTTCCATCCATTTACTAAAACCAAAAATCATAGAGTAAGAAACTATTTTCATAGTGAGGAACAACATAATCATGAAAACCCAATTACAGGATATCTAAATTATGAAACCTTACTTAATCTATGACACCCTAGGTTTATCATAGGTTATTCATATCTAACTTTTTTTAAAATCCTTAATGATGGTTTGTGAATAATTTTGGAATTCCAAAAGTATATCCCAAATGAGTTTCAAACCAGGTGTGTAGTAAGGCCCGTTTTCATGTACCAGGTTATGATTGAGTTAGGTCCAATGCACCTTGTCACTGTTGTTACTCCTAGGTACATTTTTCCTATAACCATATCCACTTATAGTATCCAGGTGGGGATATATTTCTGGAAAATCACTCTCTCCATCCTTTGACAAAATTCTAGGACATTTTCCAATACATTTACTCATCTTTAGACTTATCCTTAAGAATATCCTTAAGGATTTCACAAAGGTTTTCTCATCATATATTCCAAATATTAACTAAACCTTTGATCGGATACCAACTATAGTAAACCTCACTTTTCATACATTAACATTACATCAATTTTTCATAATAATTAATACATTATACAAATAGACTCCCTAATACTATATTAGTCTAGTGACTTTGGAAAAATGGTAACATAAACACTGGTACATAAGGAAGAAACATTATCTCCCACTAGGTTCTTCATGACTAAAATATGTCTTAGAAAAATCATTATTATTACATATCTTCATATCTTGGGGAAGGAAAAATAAAAATGGGTGAGCTTAGATACTTTGTAAGGGTAAAAAAGAGAGATATGTAAGTATAAACATGAGAAAAATTGTATGAGAATGTGACCATGAAATTATAAGATCATACTCTGCATATTAGATATCATAAACATGAATCATGTCATAAATATTGGATGTTCATAAGACATGAACCGTAAGGGAAAAAAGTTTATAATCAATGAAAGAATAACATAAGAATAAGATATGGAATTGTGAAATAAAAATAAACATGTAATATCATTCCCTATAAGTCAATAAACATCACTAGAACTTATCAGGGCACTTTATCAAGACTACACTTACTCGGTGGGATACAACACCAACCCAGTCGCAATCCTTTCCTTGTAAGGGAACAATTTTTTCCATCTTACCACATTTGAATGGGTTTCCTTATATTACCATTATGAATCGTGTTTCCCTATATTCCATCTTAATGGTGAAAACACCTTCTGGATGGGACACACCACCATCCCTAGTTTCATTCCTTTCCTTGTAAGGGATCGAGTTTCCCCATCTTCCCATAGTGGATCAAGCCCATTGAATTGATTCCCATAATTATCTCATGATATATAAATCTTTATTAAATTTATTGGAAAAATATATAGGTCCCACCCATATCATAACAAAATCATTCATAGATGTTCTACAAGATAATGAAACTTTTATCATATCATGACTCATAAAAGAGATGGTTTTCAAAAATATCCTATCATAACCCATGAAATTAAATGGGTGTCATAAACATGTAATAATATCTTAATTTGTGTAAAAATATAGGTATCATAATTATTTCATCAATGCATAACCTATGAAAATAATTCAGGTTCATAAGAATGTAACTCGTGAAAGAAAAATGGGTTTCATACACATATAACCCATGAAAGAGAAACATGTTTTATATAACCTGTGAAAGAGAAATAGGTTTCATAAACATCATTGCATTAAAAAATAAATAAATCATAGAAAAAATATGAATGGATCATTTAAATAATTTCATGTAAAGTCATTATTAACACCAGTATATGACATCTTAGATGAAAATTAAATTTAAAATATCCTTTTAAAAACTTTTCTTAAGGAAAAAATATCATTTCTTTAAAAAAATGATTTTAAAAAATAAATCCATTTGGAAACATTTTTATATAAAAATATAAAATGGAAAATTGAGAAAATTTTGAAAATAATTTTCATTGAAATCATATAAAAGAAACATTAATTTTATTGAAAGCCATTACTTTTAAAAGGAATCTTGAAAACACTTTTGAAAACCATTTCTTTGAAAAGGAATCTTGAAAACATTTTTAAAAACAATTTCATTAAAGATACTTTGAAAACATATAAAGGAATATTGAAAACCATAAATAAATTTTAAAATCCCTTTTCCTTTAAAATTAACTTAAATGATCATCTTTGAAAAAAAAAATTAAATCATGGTTCTTGAAGTTCATGGTATTTGTCTCAAATAAGGTAAATTGAGACAAAACTACTTTACCAATTTGGTAACTCTTGAAACATAAACCCCATAAAAAAGATATCATAAAATGAATATTTAAATACCCATATACTTAATCATATAATATATTCCTGGTTAGTATAACCACCAGATAAAAGGGATGAGCGATATGTAAGGCGTAAATCTCACAAAAATGAAATTGATAATAGAAATCCTCTTACCTTATGTCATGAATCACTTAATATTCATAAAATCATACTATATAATAAATATAAGTTTGTTATAAATCATTTATAGAACCATATTATTATATCTAACACCATATATTATTTTTTTATGAATTTATATTACCCTTTTATTAATGATTTCAAGTTAAGGTTTTGGTTCGGGTAATATCCTCTTTGTTTTTGAATGTGTCTTAGTTTGTTATATTTTTTGTCCTAGTACTTATATAATGATTTCCAGAATGTAAAAAATGATATAAATTTCATGTATATTCAGTATATATTTATTTATAATAATCTATATAATATTAAAATATGAAATGGAATACATTGTTCATATAGACGGTATGTCATATGTACGCATGAATGTTGTTTCCGTTTTTCTTTGTCATATTGAAAGAATGAAATTATATCACATATGTTTATATATATATAATATAATTAATGTAGCATTATTATTTTATATATATCATATATTTTCATTAAACTCTCTTTAATACATTCCATGTAGTTTGTAAACGAATCACATCGCTTTAATGAGGTGGTAGTCCACATTCCCTCAAACGAAATTATTATATTTATAGAAAATGGAAATCATGAAGGTATGTGTTATATAATAATTAAAAGATAATAAATATTTAATGTATATAATATAGAAATAGTTTGTTCATAATAATTACCAACCATGAGATGTGGTAATGGAAGAAATGAACAATATTGTTTCAAAAGGTGGTAGTTCACCATACACAAGAACGGTAAGTTCGTTACCCATTAGATGGATGTGTGTGTAAATTTAGTTAAAAAAATTATCATAAAAAATAATAGTATATTGATAATAATGATAATAATTGACTTAGTGGAGAAAGAAATTAAAGGAAATTAGCTTGAGGATGGTTGTTACATCTTCTTTGGGTAACTCCTTTTGATTTACACCAAAGGGATTACTTGGTTGGATTTCTACCAAAAGTGAGGATTAAAAGAGTAGGGTTTGGATATTGGGATGTGAATTGTTCTTAAATTTTTCCAAAATAAAGTGGTTTTAGAGGTGTGAATAAGGGGGAGAGTTTGTGGCTTTTATAGGGGAGGGATGGGATACACTTGACATTTTTTAAAACAACATAGGTGCAAACACGTTTTTACATAAGAAAAGTCAGAATAAACTGAAAAAACTAAATATTTGAAGGTTTATGAACGAAATATGTCTGTAAATTGGTGTTTGGACATGTTGATATATCATTTTGGCCCTTATGTTTATGGTTTAGTACATTATTAAGCTTAATTTTACTTTAATCGCAGTAATTAATCTTAATCACTTTCACTAATCTTTTGGGTACAAATATTAAGTTTATATCATTAGAATATAAATATTATATAGATTAAAACCATTTTTTCCATTTTTTTAAATTTATTTTTCAGAAGTGTAAATATTAAGTTTAATGCTAATCTTGCAGACGTGGCGAGAAAGCGGGTTTTTAAAGCCAGAATGTTCAAATGTTCATTAAAATTTCATATCTAAATTCAATATAAAAATTATTAAAATGACCTAAATTGGATAAATAGATGTATAATTGATCTATTTTTTCTTTAAAACCAATATAAAATATATTTTTACTATAAAAGTAAATTATATGAAAAATATGTTTTAAATTATAATTCAGTATTTCTCACTATTCATCTAAAAATGATGTTTCTCATAAAAATACCAAAAATTTTCACTAAGTTAATTTTTACATTATGAATTAAAAAATAAATTCCATTTTATGAAATTCAGTTTATAAATTTTTTTAAAATTTATTTTATCATTTTTCACATAAGGACAAAAAAAATATTTCTTTTAAGAAAATTGTATTTTCAAACATACAAAGACTTTACTCAAACAATTGTATAAATTATTATCAGTATGATTTATTTATAAAAAATAATTATAAATAATATTAAAAAATATTCATTACTACTCATATTACTATGCTTAATGGATGGTTTATAACTATCTCATTTAAATAATTATAATAATAAATTGATGTTTCGTAAAAACTCAGTGTTGCGTGTAACACAAGCAAATTGATGTTGCGTGTAACACAACATTATCTTAGTGTAGAGTATAAATAAACCTTGACTTATTGCATCATTAAACACATTATATTAATAAAAATTAATTTATTTAAAAAAATTACTAAAAATCAGAGTGCTACAATAAGTTTTTTATAGCAGGATGAGGAAGAGATGGACTACTAGGTACATAATAAACATTAGATATTATGACCACATCAGGGTCATTTCATTCCTATACTAAAATATACACTAATATGTCTTATCTATCACTGGATTTCTCTTCTTCAACATAAACCTCTACTTCCTCTTCAGAATAACATACCACAACTTCATCTGGATCCATTCTAGGATCAACCGTGTCTCTTTGTCTATAGGGATGCTTAATAGGATTAAAATTATGATAAATATTATCATTATCAGCTACCCATTTTTTATCCAAGGGATCCAAATAACCTTCATTCTCTTGTAGGTAAACAAACTTAGATATAATTCTCCAAATCTGATTGCAATTTATTCACATTCAAGCACTAAAATTTTGGCTTTGAACATAACTGAAATGAATTTGGTGTAGATAAAATAATTATATCCTGATGAAGTATTTCTCAAGTCTATTATATGGACCATTAAGTATTTATACAAGTTTATTTTATCTCCTATTTTAATAATAAATAATAAAAAATACACCCTAGCACCTCATAGTTCTAAATCCCCCCTTTCATGGATAAAGCATATGTTGGATAAAGGTAAACAAAATCTTACATTCCCTATCAAGATTTTCTGGTGTAGTCCTTCACACAATTTCATTTCCTTTTAACTCTAGTAAGGCATCCTCATTCATGAAAAAACACTCTTGCTGAGATTGGATCCCTGAAAATCATCAAATATACCTTTATGAGGTACATCGAGGAGTCTAAACAACTATTTTGAAAACAATATCATTTATTTTCCATCAATAAAAATCCTAAAAACATATTTCCTTTAATCACAATAATACCCTTCATACTGATAAAAATGTTGAACAAACCATGGATAGAATGGTTGATCATTCCTTGAAAACCATTATATCCATCCTTAGTTATGGATCATATCCATCTCTATAGACTTTCTTAAAACTAACCATTCAACATACATTTCTTTTTCATCAACAATAACTACATATGGGAGTTTGAGTTTCTTCGATTCAAAAATAGAGAACCGACTAGTTTTAGCTTAAAATTTCTTTGAGATACACAATTCTTAAAGAGGTGAAACAATAATGTGTTCAACTCTCACCATCTTCACACTGGTTTAAAGGAATAAGGGAAAACACAAGGAGGGTTGTGGGTCGAGAGAGAAAGGATAAGGGGAATATTGAAGGAGTAACAAGAGAGATATGGTTCTAAAATTATAATTTTAATATGATTTTATTATTTATAGATTTAGAATTGAAAAGTATAAAAAAATAAAAATAAACAAAATAAAAATTTAATCATAGAAAAGAAATAAGAGCAGTAGCATTCAATCAGAAGAAAAAAATGATAGACCACCAACAGTGGATCATTTATGGTGGATCACCAATGGTAGATCACCAACTATGGATCACCAATAGTAGATCACCAATGATGCATCACCAACGTTAGATCACCAACTTTGGATTTCCAAAGATAGATCACCAATGGTGGTCAACAATCGTGGATCACCAATGGTTGATCAATAATGGTGATTGGTTGCGCCCAAATTTACCCTACGGGTAAAAGCGATCGATGTAGTACATGTAGGGGTCGAGTCCACAGGGACCGAAGAAGTAACCTTGAGACGCTATGATTTGGTGAAGGATGGGCTATGAAGTAGCCAACTTTGGTTTCGATTTTGGATGGTTTAAATAACACTAAGACACCTACGTGAATTCAATTTAATGAAAATGGGTTGATCTAGGATTATGCTCGGGGTGGATTGAATGAATTTTACTTCTTTAAACAATTTTGGTTTTATTAATTCTTGATGAATCCATTCTTCAAAAATAACACTACCTTCATCATTTTCTGGTTTGGTGCTTACTAAACATAATTACTAATCCCCTATACACTTAGAGAACCAAATTCATGATCTCTCCGAGGTATATGGTCATTTAGTAATTGAATTTATTTTGCTCAAACACAGTAAAGATGAAGAGTAGAAATAACTGAAGAATGGATTTCTTAAATTAATTATCCATTTAACAACAATTCATTCATAAAATAACATTCAATCCAGCCTTTGAATCCTCCTAAGATCAACCCATTAAGGGTTTAGCCCTCCATTGATGGTATACTCTCAATGGTGGGAGGAAGATGACTAACAAGAATTGGATTGAAGAAATTAAAACCGCGGAAATAACGAGCACTCCTCCGTGTGTGTGAATGAAATTCACACCTATGTGTGAACTAATTCACAACAACACAGAGATATAACTGTTCTTTGTGATTATAATGTTTTAATAAATGAAATGTAAAATATATAAGAGAATAAGTTGATTAAGAACAAAAAGAAAAACTTACATGGAAATGGAAAACATTACAAAGGAAATTTGGAAGCAAAACATTACAATAAAACAAAGCATCCAAGATGATAAGAAAATTTTCCACCCCTATTCCCTTCACCAATAGCACCTTATATAGTCATATTAGGAGCCTTAGGTACATCCCCCAACAATTAATTCACCCCCCAACAATTAATAGAGTCAAATGGAGGGTGAATAATCAAAAGGAAATTGATGTTTTGAATTTGACCCGGAAAACTGTCCAGATTCATCCACCACATTAACGTGTGAATTCGAAATTGATGAAAGCCGAATCAGGAGGGGCTGTAGAAGGGAAATATCTTCATCAATCTGTCCTCTATGAGCTGTAAATATTTCAGGAAATTTCGATCAGCCTTTTGGAAGTTATAGTCGAAATGGTGGGACGGATTTCTATGCATTAATGACGACTCCACCATTTAAATCTCCACTTCATATCCCTTTATCATCATGAAAACATCAGAATTAGCTCCGGCCACAGTTGAATAAAATGATCCTCATATTTTTATCTTTCTACTGTATAAATTTGAGCTTCATTGGGCTTGGTTTCTGGGCCCCACATTTGTTTGATGGGCCTTAGGCCCATTATGCTTTTTCCAGCAAGTTTCTGCCTTCAGGCGCAAAATTCTCCATCTTCCTTTGGGATTCATCCATCAGACCTAAAAGATAAAATGTTCCAAACAAAGTGATCAATAATATCCCAAAATTTCAAATTAAAATTATGAATATTGTAATTTCCACAAGCAAATTATTGAGTGGGCCCAAATTGACATTTTAAGCATGAATTGCACAATGATGGGAAATGAAGTTCAATTTATGAATTGGACTAAAATTGATGTTTATAAACTTTAAAACACATCAATATTAAAAACTTAACAATGAATATTAGCCACTTTAAGTGACTAATCACACCCCCCAACTTGAGTTTTGCTAGTCCCGAGCAAAATAAATTACAAATATGAAATTGAAATCCCCTTTTCCAAAAACATTTTAAATACACATTGCTCACCCAAATATATAATACCAAAAAAATTATGAAAACCCATCAAAATCATTTAAAACAAGCTAGGTCCATAAGCATATCCCAAGCCCAAGCCCATTCCTTTGTTCAAATTCATCGCCACATTTCATCCAATTCCAATTAAGCATGATAAAGTGTTGTGCATCATAAAAGATATGGGGCCCATTTTATTGTTCAAGGGGAAAAAATGGAAGCGCTAGGTGGGAATCACATTAAACCTTAAGATGAGTATCCATTTTTATTTTTTTTATTTTTTTTTTAACCACAATAGAAATGAAAAGACTAACTCTAGGCAAGACAACTATGGAGTCACGATCCCCAAGTGTCGGACGCCACGCATTTTGTCAATTTCATGCTCTACAATAGAGATATAAAGCCTAACTCTGGGCAAGACAACTATGGATTCACGATCCCCAAGTGCCGGACGCCACGCATTTGGAAAAAACATTGCTCTATGTGGTCTTTTTTTTGTTGTTTTTTTTTGTTTTTTTGTTTTTGTTTTTGTTTTTTTTTTTTGTTTTTTTTTTGGATACTCAAATTAAACTAAAAGTGACCCCAGAACCCTATGCTATAATGAAAGGGACCCAAGAACTCAAATTTACACCCACAATCCAAAATACGTGCATTGTGGAATTTTTATTAAGAGGATGAAAATGTAAACTTTGAAAAATCACATCGGACAACCGCACTTTCCAAAAACTATGCTCATGAACTTAAACTTGCATTAAAATCAGAATCAAGGCATGCAAAATTTATTTGATATCCAATTTTAGAGTTTGCAATGTGTCTTTATCATGTTTATGGTTAATGGAATTTTTTTTCATGCATGTTCTTATTCAAAATAAAAATCATTTTTTTATTCCCCCCCCCCCCAACTTAGAATAACACTGTCCCCAGTGTTTAAAGAAAAAAAACTTAGAAGGGGGTAGGAGAGGAGTTCAAAGATAAAATTGAGAATGAAAAACATGGAACAAATTCACCTGGTTTTTAAAGTTGAGGTTCATGATGCTCCAAATTACTCCTTTGATCTCTTTGGGGATGTAGGCACCTCCTTGATTGAACATGTATCAGCCAAAATAGTTCCTGAACCATAAAAAGAAGGACAAAGCAGACAAAACAAACAACACAATGATTTATTTAATTCCAAGTACCATCATTTTCATGTTTTTTTTAAATCAAACTAATGATACATTGTCTTCTTTTAAATTTCTGGGTAAGGTATTACTCAGGGATCACACCGCGTGACACGGATGAATACGGTGCTCCCCTTTCATACCCATCCATACTCATAAAAGAAGAACAGGTCAAGAGTCTAATAAATTTTTTTTTAAACCTACAAAAACATAAATAAAATAAACTGATGATACATTGTCTTCTTTAAATTTCTGGGTAAGGTATTACTCAGGGATCACACCGCGTGACACGGATGAATACGGTGCTCCCTTTTCATACCCATCCTTACTCATAAAAGAAGAACAGGTCAACAGTCTATGGTAATTTATTATATGAAAAAAAATTATTCAAAATGATTAGAAACATAAAAACCATGGGTTGCCTCCCATGCAGCGCTTTTGTTTAACGTCGTTAGCTCGACTTGAACCCCCCAACTTATCCAATTCCAACTTTCAAAATTTTAATTAACCCATCTTTCTCCACTTCAACAAGATTGAGATTGATTATTTGTTTGAAATATGTTTCATGTGAAATCCCATGGTCAATAATGAGTGTGGAAGTCCAAGGAAATTTGGTAATGGTTGATTCGGTTGAATTTCTAGTCTTTCCTAAGACATCAATGACCATTCCAAAATTATTGGTTTCTTGAGAAGAATGAACTACAAATACAAGGTTTTTATTATCTCCTATAGTGGGATTATTGAGTTCAGAAGAAAGTAAAATAATTTTGAGCTCGGGTTCATTGAAATTTCCTAAAGGAGATTGACAAATTAAATCAAAATCAGTTTCTTCTCCAAAACATTTAGAAAGAATTGGTTCATTTTGAAAATAGGATTCATCCTGAAAATTGTCCAGTTGAATATCAGAAGTATGTATGGGATCAATGTTTGGTATTTCTCCCAATTTTTCAGTGATTGGTGGTCCTAAAAATTCACTAATGGAGACATGTTTAGGAAACTCAATCCATGATGTCATTTTATTATCTTTTGAATTCAAAAAATCAGTTTCCTCTTGATTTAAGCACCCATCAACAATTCCTTGATTATCTTCAACTATCCCAAATTCAATGGTTGGTTCTTCAATAAATTCTTGTGAGGTTTGTGGTAGACAAGATTCTTGTATTAGTAATGAGGAAGATACAACTTGAGTGGGAATAGGTTCCACAACCATTTCAGTGCTTTGTAGTTCTACTCTTAAAGATGAGACCTCTGAATTCATTTTATCCATTTTTTCACACAATTGTTCAAGAATTTTTTCAGAATTAGGATTTATAGATGTTTGGATATCATGAACTTCATTATGTTTGATCTCTTCAATCATCCTCGAGAGGTATGGAAATTGATCCTTTAAACAATCAGCATCCCATTGATTGTACATCTCATCTGGTGTGGTGTACTCAATCCTGGTTTGGTCAATGAAATTTTCTATGTGAGGTGATTCAAAATATTGATTTTCCAGTTGATTATAGCCTTGGTATATTAATGGGTAATGTTGAAGATAATCCATTGGAGTTGATTGAAAGTTGTTTTTTGGATTCATTGGACACGCAGAAATAGAAAGGGGAATAGAGAAGAGAAATTAGGGTGAGAATAGAGAATTTGGGGTGAGAAAAGAAGATGAGTGTCTAAGGAACTTACTTGGGTCCCCGGCAACGGCGCCAAAATTTGGTTGCGCCCAAATTTACCCTACGGGTAAAAGCGATCGATGTAGTACATGTAGGGGTCGAGTCCACAGGGACCGAAGAAGTAACCTTGAGACGCTATGATTTGGTGAAGGATGGGCTATGAAGTAGCCAACTTTGGTTTTGATTTTGGATGGTTTAAATAACACTAAGACACCTACGTGAATTCAATTTAATGAAAATGGGTTGATCTAGGATTATGCTCGGGGTGGATTGAATGAATTTTACTTCTTTAAACAATTTTGGTTTTATTAATTCTTGATGAATCCATTCTTCAAAAATAACACTACCTTCATCATTTTCTGGTTTGGTGCTTACTAAACACAATTACTAATCCCCTATACACTTATAGAACCAAATTCATGATCTCTCCGAGGTATATGGTCATTTAGTAATTGAATTTATTTTGCTCAAACACAGTAAAGATGAAGAGTAGAAATAACTGAAGAATGGATTTCTTAAATTAATTATCCATTTAACAACAATTCGTTCATAAAATAACATTCAATCCAGACTTTGCATCCTCCTAAGATCAACCCATTAAGGTTTTAGCCCTCCATTGATGGTATACTCTCAATGGTGGGCGGAAGATGACTAACAAGAATTGGATTGAAGAAATTAAAACCGCGGAAATAACGAGCACTCCTCCGTGTGTGTGAATGAAATTCACACCTATGTGTGAACTAATTCACAACAACACAGAGATATCACCGTGCTTTGTGATTATAATGTTTTAATAAATGAAATTTAAAATATATAAGAGAAGAAGTTGATTAAGAACAAAAAGAAAAACTTACATGGAAATGGAAAACATTACAAAGGAAATTTGGAAGCAAAACATTACAATAAAACAAAGCATCCAAGATGATAAGAAAATTTTCCACCCCTATTCCCTTCACCAATAGCTCCTTATATAGGCATATTAGGAGCCTTAGGTACATCCCCCAACAATTAATTCACCCCCCAACAATTAATAGAGTCAAATGGAGGGTGAATAATCAAAAGGAAATTGATGTTTTGAATTTGACCCGGAAAACTGTCCAGATTCATCCACCACATTGACGTGTGAATTCGAAATTGATGAAAGCCGAATCAGGAGGGGCTGTAGAAGGGAAATATCTTCATCAATCTGTCCTCTATGAGCTGTAAAAATTTCAGGAAATTTTGATCAGCCTTTTGGAAGTTATAGTCGAAATGGTGGGACGGATTTCTATGCATTAATGAAGACTCCACCATTTAAATCTCCACTTCATATCCCTTTATCATCATGAAAACATCAGAATTAGCTCCGGCCACAGTTGAATAAAATGATCCTCATATTTTTATCTTTCTACTGTATAAATTTGAGCTTCATTGGGCTTGGTTTCTGGGCCCCACATTTGTTTGATGGGCCTTAGGCCCATTATGCTTTTTCCAGCAAGTTTCTGCCTTCAGGCGCAAAATTCTCCATCTTCCTTTGGGATTCATCCATCGGACCTAAAAGATAAAATGTTCCAAACAAAGTGATCAATAATATCCCAAAATTTCAAATTAAAATTATGAATATTGTAATTTCCACAAGCAAATTATTGAGTGGGCCCAAATTGACATTTTAAGCATGAATTGCACAATGATGGGAAATGAAGTTCAATTTATGAATTGGACTAAAATTGATGTTTATAAACTTTAAAACACATTAATATTAAAAACTTAACAATGAATATTAGCCACTTTAAGTGACTAATCACACCCCCCAACTTGAGTTTTGCTAGTCCCGAGCAAAATAAATTACAAATATGAAATTGAAATCCCCTTTTCCAAAAACATTTTAAATACACATTGCTCACCCAAATATATAATACCAAAAAAATTATGAAAACCCATCAAAATCATTTAAAACAAGCTAGGTCCATAAGCATATCCCAAGCCCAAGCCCATTCCTTTGTTCAAATTCATCGCCACATTTCATCCAATTCCAATTAAGCATGATAAAGTGTTGTGCATCATAAAAGATATGGGGCCCATTTTATTGTTCAAGGGGAAAAAATGGAAGCGCTAGGTGGGAATCACATTAAACCTTAAGATGAGTATCCATTTTTATTTTTTTTATTTTTTTTTTAACCACAATAGAAATGAAAAGACTAACTCTAGGCAAGACAACTATGGAGTCACGATCCCCAAGTGTCGGACGCCACGCATTTTGTCAATTTCATGCTCTACAATAGAGATATAAAGCCTAACTCTGGGCAAGACAACTATGGATTCACGATCCCCAAGTGCCGGACGCCACGCATTTGGAAAAAACATTGCTCTATGTGGTCTTTTTTTTTTTGTTTTTTTTTGTTTTTTTGTTTTTGTTTTTGTTTTTTTTTTTTTGTTTTTTTTTTGGATACTCAAATTAAACTAAAAGTGACCCCAGAACCCTATGCTATAATGAAAGGGACCCAAGAACTCAAATTTACACCCACAATCCAAAATACGTGCATTGTGGAATTTTTATTAAGAGGATGAAAATGTAAACTTTGAAAAATCACATCGGACAACCGCACTTTCCAAAAACTATGCTCATGAACTTAAACTTGCATTAAAATCAGAATCAAGGCATGCAAAATTTATTTGATATCCAATTTTAGAGTTTGCAATGTGTCTTTATCATGTTTATGGTTAATGGAATTTTTTTTCATGCATGTTCTTATTCAAAATAAAAATCATTTTTTTATTCCCCCCCCCAACTTAGAATAACACTGTCCCCAGTGTTTAAAGAAAAAAAACTTAGAAGGGGGTAGGAGAGGAGTTCAAAGATAAAATTGAGAATGAAAAACATGGAACAAATTCACCTGGTTTTTAAAGTTGAGGTTCATGATGCTCCAAATTACTCCTTTGATCTCTTTGGGGATGTAGGCACCTCCTTGATTGAACATGTATCAGCCAAAATAGTTCCTGAACCATAAAAAGAAGGACAAAGCAGACAAAACAAACAACACAATGATTTATTTAATTCCAAGTACCATCATTTTCATGTTTTTTTTAAATCAAACTAATGATACATTGTCTTCTTTTAAATTTCTGGGTAAGGTATTACTCAGGGATCACACCGCGTGACACGGATGAATACGGTGCTCCCCTTTCATACCCATCCATACTCATAAAAGAAGAACAGGTCAAGAGTCTAATAAATTTTTTTTTAAACCTACAAAAACATAAATAAAATAAACTGATGATACATTGTCTTCTTTAAATTTCTGGGTAAGGTATTACTCAGGGATCACACCGCGTGACACGGATGAATACGGTGCTCCCTTTTCATACCCATCCTTACTCATAAAAGAAGAACAGGTCAACAGTCTATGGTAATTTATTATATGAAAAAAAATTATTCAAAATGATTAGAAACATAAAAACCATGGGTTGCCTCCCATGCAGCGCTTTTGTTTAACGTCGTTAGCTCGACTTGAACCCCCCAACTTATCCAATTCCAACTTTCAAAATTTTAATTAACCCATCTTTCTCCACTTCAACAAGATTGAGATTGATTATTTGTTTGAAATATGTTTCATGTGAAATCTCATGGTCAATAATGAGTGTGGAAGTCCAAGGAAATTTGGTAATGGTTGATTCGGTTGAATTTCTAGTCTTTCCTAAGACATCAATGACCATTCCAAAATTATTGGTTTCTTGAGAAGAATGAACTACAAATACAAGGTTTTTATTATCTCCTATAGTGGGATTATTGAGTTCAGAAGAAAGTAAAATAATTTTGAGCTCGGGTTCATTGAAATTTCCTAAAGGAGATTGACAAATTAAATCAAAATCAGTTTCTTCTCCAAAACATTTAGAAAGAATTGGTTCATTTTGAAAATAGGATTCATCCTGAAAATTGTCCAGTTGAATATCAGAAGTATGTATGGGATCAATGTTTGGTATTTCTCCCAATTTTTCAGTGATTGGTGGTCCTAAAAATTCACTAATGGAGACATGTTTAGGAAACTCAATCCATGATGTCATTTTATTATCTTTTGAATTCAAAAAATCAGTTTCCTCTTGATTTAAGCACCCATCAACAATTCCTTGATTATCTTCAACTATCCCAAATTCAATGGTTGGTTCTTCAATAAATTCTTGTGAGGTTTGTGGTAGACAAGATTCTTGTATTAGTAATGAGGAAGATACAACTTGAGTGGGAATAGGTTCCACAACCATTTCAGTGCTTTGTAGTTCTACTCTTAAAGATGAGACCTCTGAATTCATTTTATCCATTTTTTCACACAATTGTTCAAGAATTTTTTCAGAATTAGGATTTATAGATGTTTGGATATCATGAACTTCATTATGTTTGATCTCTTCAATCATCCTCGAGAGGTATGGAAATTGATCCTTTAAACAATCAGCATCCCATTGATTGTACATCTCATCTGGTGTGGTGTACTCAATCCTGGTTTGGTCAATGAAATTTTCTATGTGAGGTGATTCAAAATATTGATTTTCCAGTTGATTATAGCCTTGGTATATTAATGGGTAATGTTGAAGATAATCCATTGGAGTTGATTGAAAGTTGTTTTTTGGATTCATTGGACACGCAGAAATAGAAAGGGGAATAGAGAAGAGAAATTAGGGTGAGAATAGAGAATTTGGGGTGAGAAAAGAAGATGAGTGTCTAAGGAACTTACTTGGGTCCCCGGCAACGGCGCCAAAATTTGGTTGCGCCCAAATTTACCCTACGGGTAAAAGCGATCGATGTAGTACATGTAGGGGTCGAGTCCACAGGGACCGAAGAAGTAACCTTGAGACGCTATGATTTGGTGAAGGATGGGCTATGAAGTAGCCAACTTTGGTTTTGATTTTGGATGGTTTAAATAACACTAAGACACCTACGTGAATTCAATTTAATGAAAATGGGTTGATCTAGGATTATGCTCGGGGTGGATTGAATGAATTTTACTTCTTTAAACAATTTTGGTTTTATTAATTCTTGATGAATCCATTCTTCAAAAATAACACTACCTTCATCATTTTCTGGTTTGGTGCTTACTAAACACAATTACTAATCCCCTATACACTTATAGAACCAAATTCATGATCTCTCCGAGGTATATGGTCATTTAGTAATTGAATTTATTTTGCTCAAACACAGTAAAGATGAAGAGTAGAAATAACTGAAGAATGGATTTCTTAAATTAATTATCCATTTAACAACAATTCGTTCATAAAATAACATTCAATCCAGCCTTTGCATCCTCCTAAGATCAACCCATTAAGGTTTTAGCCCTCCATTGATGGTATACTCTCAATGGTGGGCGGAAGATGACTAACAAGAATTGGATTGAAGAAATTAAAACCGCGGAAATAACGAGCACTCCTCCGTGTGTGTGAATGAAATTCACACCTATGTGTGAACTAATTCACAAAAACACAGAGATATCACCGTGCTTTGTGATTATAATGTTTTAATAAATGAAATTTAAAATATATAAGAGAAGAAGTTGATTAAGAACAAAAAGAAAAACTTACATGGAAATGGAAAACATTACAAAGGAAATTTGGAAGCAAAACATTACAATAAAACAAAGCATCCAAGATGATAAGAAAATTTTCCACCCCTATTCCCTTCACCAATAGCTCCTTATATAGGCATATTAGGAGCCTTAGGTACATCCCCCAACAATTAATTCACCCCCCAACAATTAATAGAGTCAAATGGAGGGTGAATAATCAAAAGGAAATTGATGTTTTGAATTTGACCCGGAAAACTTTCTAGATTCATCCACCACATTGACGTGTGAATTCGAAATTGATGAAAGCCGCATCAGGAGGGGCTGTAGAAGGGAAATATCTTCATCCTTCTGTCCTCTATGAGCTGTAAAAATTTCAGGAAATTTCACTCAGCCGTTTGGAAGTTATAGTCGAAATGGTGGGATGGATTTCTATGCATTAATGACGACTCCACCATTTAAATCTCCAATTCAGATCCCTTTATCATCATGAAAACATCAGAATTAGCTCCGGCCACAGTTGAATAAAATGATCCTCATATTTTTATCTTTCTACTGTATAAATTTGAGCTTCATTGGGCTTGGTTTCTGGGCCCCACATTTGTTTGATGGGCCTTAGGCCCATTATGCTTTTTCCAGCAAGTTTCTGCCTTCAGGCGCAAAATTCTCCATCTTCCTTTGGGATTCATCCATCGGACCTAAAAGATAAAATGTTCCAAACAAAGTGATCAATCATATCCCAAAATTTCAAATTAAAATTATGAATAGTGTAATTTCCACAAGCAAATTATTGAGTGGGCCCAAATTGACATTTTAAGCATGAATTGCACAATGATGGGAAATGAAGTTCAATTTATGAATTGGACTAAAATTGATGTTTATAAACTTTAAAACACATTAATATTAAAAACTTAACAATGAATATTAGCCACTTTAAGTGACTAATCACACCCCCCAACTTGAGTTTTGCTAGTCCTGAGCAAAATAAATTACAAATATGAAATTGAAATCCCCTTTTCCAAAATCATTTTAAATACACATTGCTCACCCAAATATCTAATACCAAAAAAATTATGAAAACCCATCAAAATCATTTAAAACAAGCTAGGTCCATAAGCATATCCCAAGCCCAAGCCCATTCCTTTGTTCAAATTCATCGCCACATTTCATCCAATTCCAATTAAGCATGATAAAGTGTTGTGCATTATAAAAGATATGGGGCCCATTTTATTGTTCAAGGGGAAAAAATGGAAGCGCTAGGTGGGAATCACATTAAACCTTAAGATGAGTATCCATTTTTATTTATTTTTTTTTTTTTTTAACCACAATAGATATGAAAAGACTAACTCTAGGCAAGACAACTATGGAGTCATGATCCCCAAGTGCCGGACGCCACGCATTTTGTCAATTTCATGCTCTACAATAGAGATATAAAGCTTAACTCTAGGCAAGACAACTATGGATTCACGATCCCCAAGTGCCGGACGCCACGCATTTGGACAAAACATTGCTCTATGTGGTCTTTTTTTTGTTGTTTTTTTTTGTTTTTTTGTTTTTGTTTTTGTTTTTTTTTTTTTTTGTTTTTTTTTTGGATACTCAAATTAAACTAAAAGTGACCCCAGAACCCTATGCTATAATGAAAGGGACCCAAGAACTCAAATTTACACCCACAATCCAAAAGACGTGCATTGTGGCATTTTTATTAAGAGGATGAAAATGTAAACTTTGAAAAATCACATCGGACAACCGCACTTTCCAAAAACTATGCTCATGAACTTAAACTTGCATTAAAATCAGAATCAAGGCATGCAAAATTTATTTGATATCCAATTTTAGAGTTTGCAATGTGTCTTTATCATGTTTATGGTTAATGGAAATTTTTTTCATGCATGTTCTTATTCAAAATAAAAATCATTTTTTTATTCCCCCCCCAACTTAGAATAACACTGTCCCCAGTGTTTAAAGAAAAAAAACTTAGAAGGGGGTAGGAGAGGAGTTCAAAGATAAAATTGAGAATGAAAAACATGGAACAAATTCACCTGGTTTTTAAAGTTGAGGTTCATGATGCTCCAAATTACTCCTTTGATCTCTTTGGGGATGTAGGCACCTCCTTGATTGAACATGTATCAGCCAAAATAGTTCCTGAACCATAAAAAGAAGGACAAAGCAGACAAAACAAACAACACAATGATTTATTTAATTCCAAGTACCATCATTTTCATGTTTTTTTTAAATCAAACTAATGATACATTGTCTTCTTTTAAATTTCTGGGTAAGGTATTACTCATGGATCACACCGTGTGACACGGATGAATACGGTGCTCCCCTTTCATACCCATCCATACTCATAAAAGAAGAACAGGTCAAGAGTCTAATAATTTTTTTTTTAAACCTACAAAAACATAAATAAAATAAACTGATGATACATTGTCTTCTTTAAATTTCTGGGTAAGGTATTACTCAGGGATCACACCGCGTGACACGGATGAATACGGTGCTCCCTTTTCATACCCATCCTTACTCATAAAAGAAGAACAGGTCAACAGTCTATGGTAATTTATTATATGAAAAAAAAATTATTCAAAATGATTAGAAACATAAAAACCATGGGTTGCCTCCCATGCAGCGCTTTTGTTTAACGTCGTTAGCTCGACTTGAACCCCCCAACTTATCCAATTCCAACTTTCAAAATTTTAATTAACCCATCTTTCTCCACTTCAACAAGATTGAGATTGATTATTTGTTTGAAATATGTTTCATGTGAAATCCCATGGTCAATAATGAGTGTGGAAGTCCAAGGAAATTTGGTAATGGTTGATTCGGTTGAATTTCTAGTCTTTCCTAAGACATCAATGACCATTCCAAAATTATTGGTTTCTTGAGAAGAATGAACTACAAATACAAGGTTTTTCTTATCTCCTATAGTGGGATTATTGAGTTCAGAAGAAAGTAAAATAATTTTGAGCTCGGGTTCATTGAAATTTCCTAAAGGAGATTGACAAATTAAATCAAAATCAGTTTCTTATCCAAAACATTTAGAAAGAATTGGTTCATTTTGAAAATAAGATTCATCCTGAAAATTGTCCAGTTGAATATCAGAAGTATGTATGGGATCAATGTTTGGTATTTCTCCCAATTTTTCAGTGATTGGTGGTCCTAAAAATTCACTAATGGAGTCATGTTTAGGAAACTCAATCCATGATGTCATTTTATTATCTTTTGAATTCAAAAAATCAGTTTCCTCTTGATTTAAGCACCCATCAACAATTCCTTGATTATCTTCAACTATCCCAAATTCAATGGTTGGTTCTTCAATAAATTCTTGTGAGGTTTGTGGGAGACAAGATTCTTGTATTAGTAATGAGGAAGATACAACTTGAGTGGGAATAGGTTCCACAACCATTTCAATGCTTTGTAGTTCTACTCTTAAAGATGAAACCTCTGAATTCATTTTATCCATTTTTTCACACAATTGTTCAAGAATTTTTTCAGAATTAGGATTTATAGATGTTTGGATATCATGAACTTCATTATGTTTGATCTCTTCAATCATCCTCGAGAGGTATGGAAATTGATCCTTTAAACAATCAGCATCCCATTGATTGTACATCTCATCTGGTGTGGTGTACTCAATCCTGGTTTGGTCAATGAAATTTTCTATGTGAGGTGATTCAAAATATTGATTTTCCAGTTGATTATAGCCTTGGTATATTAATGGGTAATGTTGAAGATAATCCATTGGAGTTGATTGAAAGTTGTTTTTTGGATTCATTGGACACGCAGAAATAGAAAGGGGAATAGAGAAGAGAAATTAGGGTGAGAATAGAGAATTTGGGGTGAGAAAAGAAGATGAGTGTCTAAGGAACTTACTTGGGTCCCCGGAAACGGCGCCAAAATTTGGTTGCGCCCAAATTTACCCTACGGGTAAAAGCGATCGATGTAGTACATGTAGGGGTCGAGTCCACAGGGACCGAAGAAGTAACCTTGAGACGCTATGATTTGGTGAAGGATGGGCTATGAAGTAGCCAACTTTGGTTTTGATTTTGGATGGTTTAAATAACACTAAGACACCTACGTGAATTCAATTTAATGAAAATGGGTTGATCTAGGATTATGCTCGGGGTGGATTGAATGAATTTTACTTCTTTAAACAATTTTGGTTTTATTAATTCTTGATGAATCCATTCTTCAAAAATAACACTACCTTCATCATTTTCTGGTTTGGTGCTTACTAAACACAATTACTAATCCCCTATACACTTAGAGAACCAAATTCATGATCTCTCCGAGGTATATGGTCATTTAGTAATTGAATTTATTTTGCTCAAACACAGTAAAGATGAAGAGTAGAAATAACTGAAGAATGGATTTCTTAAATTAATTATCCATTTAACAACAATTCGTTCATAAAATAACATTCAATCCAGCCTTTGCATCCTCCTAAGATCAACCCATTAAGGGTTTATCCCTCCATTGATGGTATACTCTCAATGGTGGGCGGAAGATGACTAACAATAATTGGATTGAAGAAATTAAAACCGCGGAAATAACGAGCACTCCTCCGTGTGTGTGAATGAAATTCACACCTATGTGTGAACTAATTCACAACAACACAGAGATATCACTGTGCTTTGTGATTATAATGTTTTAATAAATGAAATGGAAAATATATAAGAGAATAAGTTGATTAAGAACAAAAAGAAAAACTTACATGGAAATGGAAAACATTACAAAGGAAATTTGGAAGCAAAACATTACAATAAAACAAAGCATCCAAGATGATAAGAAAATTTTCCACCCCTATTCCCTTCACCAATAGCTCCTTATATAGGCATATTAGGAGCCTTAGGTACATCCCCCAACAATTAATTCACCCCCCAACAATTAATAGAGTCAAATGGAGGGTGAATAATCAAAAGGAAATTGATGTTTTGAATTTGACCCGGAAAACTGTCCAGATTCGTCCACCACATTGACGTGTGAATTCGAAATTTATGAAAGCCGAATCAGGAGGGGCTGTAGAAGGGAAATATCTTCATCCGTCTGTCCTCTATGAGGTGTAAATATTTCAGGAAATTTCACTCAGCCGTTTGGAAGTTATAGTCGAAATGGTGGGACGGATTTCTATGCATTAATGACGACTCCACCATTTAAATCTCCACTTCAGATCCCTTTATCATCATGAAAACATCAGAATTAGCTCCGGACACAGTTGAATAAAATGATTCTAATATTTTTATCTTTCTACTGTATAAATTTGAGCTTCATTGGGCTTGGTTTCTGGGCCCCACATTTGTTTGATGGGCCTTAGGCCCATTATGCTTTTTCCAGCAAGTTTCTGCCTTCAGGCGCAAAATTCTCCATCTTCCTTTGGGATTCATCCATCGGACCTAAAAGATAAAATGTTCCAAACAAAGTTATCAATCATATCCCAAAATTTCAAATTAAAATGATGAATAGTGTAATTTCCACAAGCAAATTATTGAGTGGGCCCAAATTGACATTTTAAGCATGAATTGCACAATGATGGGAAATGAAGTTCAATTTATGAATTGGACTAAAATTGATGTTTATAAACTTTAAAACACATTAATATTAAAAACTTAACAATGAATATTAGCCACTTTAAGTGACTAATCAGTGATCACCAATAGTGGATCACCAATGGTAGATCACTAACCATGGATCAAAAATGGTAGAATTTTTCTAAAAAGTAAATTTGAAGATAAATAACAAATAAAATTTTATCATTCCTAGTTCATGTCATATATAGATTAATCTCTCAGAATTAAAATAATTTGTAAGTATATTAGTAATATGATGTTTAGTTTCAATGAATTCAAGATTTATATCACTTTTTGGGAAGTGATCTCTCAAAAATTGATGTCTTATATCAATATGTTTTTTATAAAATGAGATATGAGATTCCTGAGGATATTTATCAAACTCTTATTATCATAATTAATATGAAAAAATATAAATTGATATCCATAATATAGTAATGTGTGTCTCATCCACATAATATGTGAACAAAAACATCCTACAGCTATATACTCATCCTCAACAGTAGACAATGAAACATAATTTTTCTCTCTTTCTACACTATGAAACTGGTGACTTTCCCAAAATATGACATCTTCCAAAAGAGATTTTCTTTCTACCTAACTTAAAATAAACCTGAATTTTCATCTGAATAACTTACTAGATCAAATTATTTCCCTCTAGGATAAAACAATACTAAGTTCTTTGTATTATTTAGGTACTTAAAAATTAATGTGACAGTAATAAAATGAAAATATTTATAATTTTCTTGAAAACAAGCACACATACATACACTAAACATAATATTCATTCAGCTAGAAGTTAAATATATAAATCTTTCAATAATACCTCTATAATAGGATTGATCAACTAATTTTCTAATATCATCAAGATATAGTTTAAAGGTTTTACTCATAGGAGTATCACTCATATTTGTGAAATCCATAAAAAAATTACAATATATTTTTTGTATTTACTTTGATTTAAAATAATTGTATATTTATTTTAAAAAATTTGAAAATCAAGGATGAATTTTAACTCACCCATTAAAATCATTTCAAAATCACTTTACATCATTTTGGAAAAACTATTACATAAATAATTTCTAGAAGATCCAAAAATTATATCACCAAAATAAATTTCTATTACAGAAAAATATTTTGAAATTATTTTGATAAATAATGTAGGATAATATATTCCTTTATTTAAAACTTTTGAAATAAAAAATGAGTGGTTCCTATCATAACAAGCTCTAGAGTATTGTTTTAAACTATATAAATATTTTGTTAATTTAAAAAAATATTTGGAAAATGTGTATTTTGGAATCTATTGGGGTTCTTGACAAAAACATCTTCAACTATGTTACCATTTAGAAATGAACTCGTAACATCCATGAGATAAATTTTTAAAAGTAAATATGTTGCATAGGTAATAAATAATATAATATCTTCAAGTCTAGATACTATTGTAAAGGATTCCTCATAGACAATACCTTCTTCTTAACTCTTTCATTGTGAAACTAATCTATATTTTTTTCTATCTATTGTTCATGACTCATCAACCTTGATTTTAAACTCTCATTTAGTTCCAATGGTCAAAATGAATTTAGGTATATCCAATAATTCCCAAACTTTATTTATTTCAAGATGATTAAGTTCTTCTTGCATTTACATTACATAAAAGTCATCATCAATTGCATCATTGAAGTTCTAATCATCAAGCTACGATAAGAAAACATGATGTTAAACTGGAAATCTAAGATAATCTCTAGTTTTTGTTCCTCTATCTATGTAACTAAACAAAACATCTAACGTATAATATATTTGAGTCCTAATTTTCCTAGTGAAAGAAGTGGTGGATATATCATATCCTATATTAGTTCAAGTTTAGCTTGATCATCATAACTCGATGGTTTTATGCATGTTTTATAGAACTATTAGAAGGTTTGAAATTTCTATTTACATTAGATAGATCATCTTCAAGGATGTATAACATATTCTTTGACTCATGTGGATATGTTTCATCAAACATTACATGTATATATTCTTCTATAATCTATGTCCTCTTATTAAATATCATATATGATATAATGGTTATAAAATGTTGATAGAAAATTATTTCATCACTCTTGGATTAAAATTTGATTAAATTATACTTTTTATTGAGAATAAAATCCTTCTAACCAAAAACTCTAAAGTGATTAACCTTTAGTTTTATTCTATTCCAAAATTCATATGGGGTTTTCTTTAAAAAATTTCTTATAATAACTCTATTGATTATGTAGAAGTATTTATTCATAACTTATTCCCAAAAATAAATAATTAAATCATACTTAATGATCATGGTGTAGGAAATTTATTGAAGGGTTTTATTTCTCCTTACAAGAAGATTATTATATTGTAGGGTTCTTGGAGTAGAAAAGTTAATATTATAGCCATTTTTTGAGAAAAATGATTTCAAATCATGATTTTCAAACTCATGGGTGTGATCACATCTTATGGTCTTAATTATAATTCCACTATTATTTTCTATTGATTTAGTATACTTAGAAAAATAGGAACAATATTCACTTTTATGAGCTAGAAATAATACCTAAGTTTATATATAAAATTTATCTATAGGAAAATAAACATAATGATTCCCATTTAATCTTGGTACATTAGAGTGTCCAAAAAATCCATGTGAACCAACTCTAGGGGTTGAGAATTTTAAACCTAATTATTTTTTTTTGAAATAGATTTTATGTTGTTTCCGTTTTTTATAGGGGTTATAAACTTTATAATTTGGGAATTTTAATTTAGGATGATTATTGACTAACAATTTCCTAGTGATATTTCTAAATAAATAAATGTTTCAGTTTTCTAGTTTTCTATTCTAGATCCAATATTCTTTATAAAAGGAACTTAGGTATAAAATGTTTTGATAAAAAAAAGGAATCTAATTTAACATCACATAGATTATCATTTCTAAAAGAAGTGAAAAATAATGTATTTTTAGAATCACAAACTTTTTAAGAATTATTTTAAAACATAACATGGATACCATCATTAAATAACTATGATATGCGAATAAGATTATAATTTAATCCATCTAAAAATAAAACTATGGAAATTAAAAGAATATTAGAGTTACCAATTTGAAAAAAGACCAATTATTTTTCTTTTGGAATTGTCACTGAAGGTGAAATTTCCACCATTAACCATGATTTGGTTCATGGAGCTTGAATAATCCTCAGTCATGTGCCTAGATTAGCCACTGTATAGATACCATAAGTGATTTTTGGAATATTTTAGGCATGTTTTCAAAAAAATATTAAATAATAAATGATTTTGTTACCCATATCATTCTTGGTCTACATATTTTAGTAATAAAGTATTTAGGAATCTATAATTGTTTAATAGATTTATTATAGGAATATCTAAGAATTTTATAAATAAAAACAGCACTAGGTCTATAATAATAAGGTGTATTCATAGTACTAGTAAAACTAGAACAAGAGATAAATTTTTTCTTATTGATCTCTCTGTCTAGGTTGCTATCAAATTCATGTGGTATACTCAGGTGCATTTTTCTTTCCAAGATTCTGGGTTAAAGTATTTATTACATTTTTAAATCTCTCTAGGTCATTTTAAATCATTTGTTGGTTAATTTTGTCTCATTATTTTCTTTTAGCAGTTGACTAGTTTTATCCTTTTATATAATAATATTTCTTTTAACGAGATCATACAAGGTATGCTTCTTCTTTAAACTTTTGTATCTATTATTTATGTTCATTGAATATTTCCTCCAACATATTACTATATTCAATCATTTATTCACTAGAAATTTTTTTATCACTATTTTTATTTTCTGAAAGGTTGAAATTATGAATAGGATATGCATAAAAAATATTAGATACATATGATGTGTTTATCATAAAACACATATTAGATCAAAAATTATTATCCTATATGATTGTGTTCGAATAAATTGAATTATCTTCTTATGCACTCTAAGTTTCTTTCATAGCCTTTTTATACCTATTATCTCTATCATCATACTTTTTCATAGACTTTAACTTATGATGGTATTCTTTGACATGAAATTTTATCAGGAATTCATATATTATTATTTCATTTGTAGAATCATCCTTTTCTCCATTCTTTTTTCTAGTTCTGTATATTGTAAAACTTACAATTTTAGTTTGACTTATTGAAGAATTTATTACTCTTTTCAAATTTCATGAATCATCTAACAATGTAATCCATTTCTTAATCATCATCAGAAGTTGATTCTCCATCATATGATTTATCTTATTTAATGATTCCTTTTTTTCTTTGAGTCAGATGTCTTGAAAGCTACTAACTTCCTCTTTGTTTCATCTTATTCATATATATTCACTTTAATTTTCTCTACATACATCATTTATTATTATTCTTATATATTCACCTTAAGTTCCTCAACATACATCGTGATATTTCCTATTATCTCATGAACATGAAACTTAATTATATCACATGAATCTCAAATTGAAACTAAAGTTCCTCTCCATCTATTTGGAAAACATATTAACAGGCGTATCACTTGATATTTTCTATCAATTGGTTTCTCAGGTGAATGATTCATGTTAAAAATCCCATTGAACCTGAGATACATATCATAAACTAGTTCATCATGTTTTATCTTAAAGGTATAATATTTAATAGTAAAAGTATTCAAACCTATTTATTTAATATTTTCAGTTACTTTAATAGAAATATCCAAGATATCCCAAATCTCAAATGTATATGTACATGAAAATATTCTATTAAAATATTTATTTCCAAAGGCACAACATAAATCATTCATATATTTATAGTAATTTTCATAAACTTATTTAGCAGGATCTCTCTATCCTGCTCTAGCCATTTTAGGTAATTTGTATTTATCCTCAATTACAGTCCAAATTTCAAATCCCATACTTTCAATATTCCATCAAGAATAATCATTACCTTTAAAACAAGGAGGTTCATTAGTAGAAATTCTCTATTTTCTATTATAATCCATAATGATATAAATTTTTAATAAATAGAAATTTAAGATCATTAATTTGAAATAAGATCACATTAAAAAGATATTTTGAAACAGTTCTGATACCAAATGTTGGTCTCAATGGACAACTCAAGAGGGGGGGATTGAGTTTCTAATGAAATTTCTATTTAAAAAAATTAAAACTCAAATCCACCAATTTTATAAAGAAACCCAGTCAATCAAAATAAAAGAAATATATATAATATTATTTTTCATATTTATTCTCAAAATAGGATCACTTCTTAGTTAAAAAAATCCTTAAAATCACTTTTCATTTTGAAAATAAATTACTTGATCAAACACTCTATATAGAAAAAAAATAATATTAACGATTAGAGTAATGTTTTCATACATATTTTAAAATAGATATTGTTTTTAAAATTGAAATATTGGAAAAAATAATTGATAAAACACACAATAGAATTTTAATAAGGCGTTCAATCTCAACCCAAGACATAATCTCCTCTATTTGGAAATCACCCACTACAAAGTAGTTTTTTAAATAATATTTGTGATCCATAACCTAGATTAATTTTTATAGTTAAAATCATACAAGGTTATTAAGGCATAAATCCACTTACAAAGTTATACATGGGACGAAAACAAGTACTGGTCATACATGATCACTTCCATATTTTTCATGGGAATACAAATGAAGAAATTTGATAGAGAGTGTCGAGAAATCTCTAGTTATGTACTGAAGACTTTTTTTATAGATAAACATAGTAAAACTAAAAATATCTCAAATATAAATCATAAACTGAAAGAGATATTAATTAGATATCAGAAAAAATAATGTAGTTCACTCCGAAAATCTTTATATGTTCAGAGGTCATAGAATATTTCATTGTAAGAATCTTGAACAGGTTCTAGAAAATGTACAAAAAATAGAGTTCTGTAAATGTTGGGAGAATCCTTTTTTTTCAATCTGTAGATTTCTAGAGTCCTTCCACACATAGGTTTATTAATGATTTTTCTTGATTTAGTGTTTAATGGTTGGTGTTCTCTATGCATGAATCACTCTTTTGTTCATGAGGGAGTTCTTCTGAATTTATATCTATCAAGGTTGAATTATTTTTTGAAGAGTAATGACAAAAAAAACTTGAATCATTGTAACATGGTGACACATTCCTATCATTGTTCACTCAATAAAATAAATTTTAAACCTAAATTAAATATATTTTTAGTGGGACTTGGGTTTTCTCTGGGGAAGACAATGCTTTGAAGTTATTTTAATCATGTTTACTGGGTTCAAAATTTAAAAATCAGTGATGCAATTAATTGATTAAAAATTTGAGGTTTAAAACATATTAGTATAACCATGGATTACTGTCCTTGATTTTTTATGAATCATTATTCAAATTAGACCCCCCCCCCCGAAAATTCACTAATCGATAGAAATATCCTAGATTAACATCTCCTAGAAATTTTGGTTTATAACAGATAAATACAACGATCACTATACGCTCTACCCTTACCTCTCATAGTGATCAGATATCACTAATCACCCCTGAGTTATCCTAATTTTCCCCTATCATAATCAATGAAATTACCATATGTAATATGTGTATAACCAGTGATGATGGAAAGAATAATATTTAAATGATTAGAAAAAATAAATCCCCTAAAAGATATGAATATAAACACTTATTGAGATTTAAATAGAGGAACTTTTGTTATTGAAAACTGGGATTCATCACTAGGTTGGATAAATATCCTTATCTAGACCATTATTTGATTAGTGTACCATCACTAGATAATGAAAAGAAATATATTCAAAGAAAAGAAGTAAAATATATCTAGTTAATCCACCACTGAGAGAGTTATTTTCCCCCCTTATCAATATTTTTTACTTACCCTATAACATTCATCAGTTTCTTTTTCAATGGACCCATTGTACACAACTTTTTTCTAAAATTACAAGCCTATATCCACTTATTTTATTGCTTCCACCCATAAAGTTTTCACATTCATTAGGGCAGCATACTTCAAATTTGAAAATAAACACCCTTCCATGATCGATATCTTTAATTTTTTATAGAGAAATCATCTATACATCCATGACTTAGGTGGAATCATCACATGAGAGAATGTGACATGCCTTTTGGATGCAATTATATTCTTGTGTTTTAATTAGAATAATATTAGGGATTTTTTGTTGGGACTTGTTATTTTCTTAGTTTCATGCTCCACTACATATATCGTACTCTACAATTTGAATCACCACATTGAAATCATATACAACATAGGTTTTTTTTATTTTTTTCATCATATTTTTAGTTGATTATCCTCTCAGTGAATTCAAAACATCATGAATCATTGGTTTCATAAGTTCTGATAGGGTGGCTTCTCCAATGAATATGATTTGGTGAGGTTAGAAATTCATACTCCCCATACGTGCTATATATTGAGAGGTAATTTATGTTTATATAGTAGCATTGATTTTATAATAGAGTTCTTTGGTTACAATGGGTAGTGTGATTTCAATTTTATGTTCATCAAGGATGTGGTGATTAATCATGGGCATTCAATGGAACTAACATATGAAATATTTTCCTCAATGTATAACTTTATCTATCTGGGTGTGGGATGGGGAGGAATGTTTTAGTGTGGTTATATCATAAAATTGAGTTTATGTTAGTGTCCATGACTACCTTAAGTGGAACCAAAATGGAAGACTCATCAGGGAGTTCATCGGAATGGTGGATCTCTATCATGGTCCAGTGAGCTCAGATTTGGAACTCGACTAGAAAGGCTAAATAATTTGGGACTCTTGTGAGGTTCAAGTCATACCCTCTTTGGAAAACATGGCATTTGTTTCCAGGTCTGAACATGATGGTGGTTCCTTCGATCGTGGATAATTTACTATAGAAATGGGTATAGATTCCTCCCATTTATTTTTGTATGAAATGTTCTTCTTATAAATTTTCTTTTTGTATTCATGACCATAAATATTTAATGTAAGGAAAAATAAATTCTCTTTTTTCTTAGCAACAGATCAATTCCTTTTTCAATTTTTTGGATACAGTCAATCATTTCCTAGCATGTAGTTTTTATTCAGAATATTATTCCCATTCTATGTAGAGGTATGGTCACTTCAAATAAAATTCATGTCCAATTCTATTTTTACTGAATGAAATGTCCATTTTTACCCTGAGATCGATTGCACGGATCAATCGTAAGAAGGAAATTCCTTAAATGTTCCACCACAAGAATATTTCTCATGTGGTAGATTGAATTTATCAAATGGAAGCTCTATTATTCGATGGATGGATTGGATATAAGAAAAAAAATTATAGTCGACCCTTTCCTTTAACATATTTTGGAAGCTGGATTGACTGTAGGAAGAAAAATCTTGTTTGATCCAATCCATTGCTATTTTTATGGTGTTCATAACAAGAAAAAAATATTTTTCAAAGTATAGGATTTTATTCAAAATGATGAAACAATATTTTGGATTTTTTATTTAATATAATAAAAATCATCTAAAAACACATTTCCAGATTAATTCCATCTTATCAAAATGTTTCTAAAAACTGTAAATCAACAACGTAATTAAATTAAATTTGTGGTAATTTCATTGAATAATAGAAAACATATTTTGAAAATCCCAACTCACATCACTCCCACACACTTGAATGCTTTCACTCTAGGGAAATATTATCATGGAATTCATTTATTTTAGTATTTACTAACTTCCACAATTAAAAATAGATTTTTTAATGAAACTTTAATGGAATGATGTCAAATAAAATGAAATGACATGCTCACATAAAAATATAAACTATCATGTTAAAAGTGGGGGAATCATTTTTTATTCACTCTACAAAAAATTAAATCATTCTTCATATATGTGTTCAATTTCACAGGAAATTACATTTCATGTTTAAAAAAATCTAAAATTCAAAATCCTTCCAAAAACATTTTTTTGTCTACCTCACTGGTATTACATTTCCACTCTTCACTCATGGGGATGTATTTATGTAGAGTTATTCTTATACATGGGAACTGATTATTTACCATAGGCTTGCGAATGTTCTCATCCCTCCAAACTGTGAATTATGAACAAAATAATTAGTTCTTTGAAAAACATTGTTCAATGTATTTT
Source organism: Viscum album (assembly GCA_963277665.1). Taxonomy (NCBI): domain Eukaryota; kingdom Viridiplantae; phylum Streptophyta; class Magnoliopsida; order Santalales; family Viscaceae; genus Viscum; species Viscum album. Next base: position 1,938,579,934 of record OY728123.1, on the reverse strand, counting down.
AGGTTGGTGGGTTAGTGTTAAAAAAACTTCAGTGTAAATAGAGATTTTTTACTCTTTAAATATAGTGCATGATTTATTAAGTAAATAATGAAATAATCCCTCACTCAATCTACCCTATAAAAGATGTGATACACACTACTCAATGAACTATTATATACATTGGACATGAGACATGAAATTAATCCATATAATGAGTCATCCATATCTCCTTTTTTTATAAATATAAGTTTTTTATTTTCATTTTTTTTATTTTTTTATTTTATTTTTATTTTTTATTTTATTTTTTTATTTTTTTAAGGATATGAGGATGATAAAAATAGAATCTATAGTAGGTGATTCGTACCCATCTCTCCTATCTCAGATTCTCCAAATTGACACTCACCAATTACAGACCCCTTAGTATGCAATGTTCCCTAGATAAAAACACATAAAAGCCCCCTTTCACCCACACTTAGACTCGAATTAATAATGAAACTGTATTCAAGATAGAGGGTAGGTAAGGGATGATTTGGCTTGTAATATGGCTTAAACCAATAAGCACATTCATAGTTATCTAAGGTCTTGACTAGTATCAATGTTTAAGGTATATCCCAGTGAATGATGAGGGGATTTCCAATTGAATTCCTAAATCATGTCAAAAATACCTCATGAGTTCCAAAGATTTGAGTAAGATTAAACACAAGTCATGTGTTATAAAAAATCCCAAGCTTCCATTGAGATGTGAGGGTATCATGAAAATGATGTCAAAATGGATTAAAAACCTCTCAGGATCGGAATAAAAATATGGTTTAGTCACCAATGGTTATATATTTCAATTTATATAGAAAAATTATGAAAATGTTTGAAAATTATATCCCAATAAAACAATAATATTTCATCAATCATTTAATATTTTGTGACTAAAAAATCTGAGCAATTTCCTCACAAGATTCTTGGAGTTCAAAAATTGTATTGATTTATCTAATTCAACTCAAATAAATTTTTGAAAACAATGATGAAAAAACTATATATTGTTTCTAAAATATATTAGTAATATTTTGTGAAGGTAACATATATAAAGAGAGGTATTTACATTATAAATCTATGTGGTCCTTCTCCTACCCACACATGGTTCAAACATACTTCCAATTAAATATCATTATGCATTTTTTCAAGGGAAATTTTCAAAATAAAATTTTCAGATATACCAATATGAGGGAAAGAGACAACCATATAGTGATCTATTTATCAACTCCAGGGAGGAGTATGGACTCCTTCATAGGTCCTCTTTAGAAATACTATTTATACTTCATTAGTTTTTGTTCATTCATCTTGAATGACTACCTTGAACCTTATTCTTTAATCTTTACTACCCCAAAAGGATAAATATTAGTTTCTGTATATTGTATACTACAATTGGATTGAAGTTTACCTAGGAAGAAATTTATCCTTGAGGAAAAAAACAACACTTTGTCTCTAACATGGAATTCTCTTATCCAGATCAATTTATCTTGATAAGATTTAGTTTTTTCTTTTATCAATAGTGAGTTCTCATATACCTCTCTTCTCAACTCCTTAAGCTCCATTATTTTAAGCATCCTCTGTTCTCCAACCTTTACAAATTCTAGGTCCACTCTTTTGATAACATAGTAGGAATTGTGTTATATCTCAATAAGAAAGTGTAAAATTTTACCATAAACAATTATCTAGGGTTACATACCTAATGGTGTTTTTTAGTTAGTTCTATATGCCCACAACGTGTCTTATAATTTCTTACTCCAGTATTTACAATTGAGATGCACTTTTTTTCAAAAATTATTCTGAATTTTTTGTTGGATACCCCAGCTAGTCCATTAATCTTTGGGTGGTTGGTAGTGGAATTTTTATAGTTTAACCCATATTTATTCATGAGGGATTACATGTTCTTGTTGGAGAAGTATGTTCCTTGGTCACGAATTATAGCTCTAAGTATTTCAATCCTTCAAAAAATGATTTCTTTTAGAGTGTCAATTATAGGTTTTGAATCATCAATTCGAGTGTTTTTTATTCAATCAATTTAGAAACATAATCTACAGCTAATAGAATGTAGGAAAATCTAAATGATATGGTAAATGGTAACATAAGTTAAATTCCATACACACACACAAAAATTACAAAAAAAATCAATGGTTTTTGGTGTATATCAAGTATTTTGAAAATTCTACCCGTAAACTGGTATTTGAGAATTTTTTATAAAAATCATGTGAATTTTTAAAAATTTAGGATCAAAATAGTCAATCTTCAAAAATAAATTATATCATTTTTTAGGTCCAAAATGACCTCCACATTATAGTGTATGGGAAAAATAAAGTACATAGTTCATTTACTCTTTAGGGATGAACCTTATCTTGACTTGTTCATTATAAATCGTATACAAATAAGGGTCCTCCTAGATAAAATATTTTAATTTATATTTCAGTTTAGCATCTTGATGTTTAGAGAAGAAGGGGGTTACCTTTCTAGTGACAAAAACAATCACTATGTCAATATATGAGGGAACTTGGGTGTGGTTGTACAATTTCTCACCAGTGAATGAATCATATAGATTGGTCTTGGGGATTGGTCATACCTTAAATATTTGAGGTGGCCAACTCATATGGTCATCCAAAAAAATTATAACCCATCTCATCCTTAATATCTAGGTCAAACTCTTATAGAAGCAATATCCATCTCACAATTCTAGAATTTTCATTAGTTTCCTTGATCAAATATCTCAATGTTGCACGATCAGAATAAACGGTTACTCTACTCCATAAAATATAAGTACAGTTTTTTTCTAAATATACAATAATAGATAAATAATCATTCTCTATTGTTGTGTAGTTAATCTGGGTAGTGTATAGGGTCTGTGAATTGTAGGTTATTACTAGAGGATGTCTATCAATCATTTGGGAAAGCACAACCCCTATAGTTCTGTTGGAAGCAACACACAAAATATTGAATTGGTAACTTCAGTTTGATGAAAAGATACTGGGCCAGTGCTCAAGAACTCGTTCAATTTATAAAAAGATGTTCTACATGAATCCTCAAAAATGAAATTAGTTTCCTTCATGAGTAGGTTAGTTAGGGGAAAATAAATTTTGATAAAGTCTATAATAATCCTTTTTTAAAATCCAACGTGACCAAGAAATGATCCAATATGTCTCAATGTGATGGATTAATACATAGTGAAAATTAAATCAACTTTGTATTTATCTACTTCAATTCCATATTTAGAAAACAAATATCCCTAAACATTTCGTTTTTATACAATAAAATAGAACTTTTCAAAATTTAAAATAATGTTTTTCTCAATGCATTTTTCTAAGACATTTTTAAAACTATCTATACATATTTTGAAATATGATCCAAATATATTGAAGTCATCCAGAAATACCTCTAGGATGTTCTCAATCAGGTATAAGAAGATACTCACCATGCAACACTGTGTGGTACTTGGGCCGTTACAAAGACCAAATGGAATCCTTCAGTAGGAAAATGTACTAAAGTGACATGTGAAGGTGTTCTTATCTTGGTCATCTAGAGCTATTGGGGTCTGAAAATACCCAAAAAATATTCCATGGAAACAAAAATGATCTTTCCCTACTAGACTTTCTATCATTTTTTCCACTAAGGGTATGGGGAAGTGGTCTTTTCTAGTGGCATGGCTAGATCTCCTATAATCGATTCAAACTCTCCAGTGGTTCTAAATTATTATGTTTAGTAACTCACCATTCTCATTTTTCACACTTGTGTACCTAATTTTCTTTCGGACAATTTGAACGTGACTCGCACATTAGGATTCTTAGATGGGATAGATTATTATAACTCCTAAAAGTATTTATACCTACTTTTTTCAACTTATAGTCAGGTTGATCCTCCTTTAGGGATGTCTCACCGATTTGGATTCATTTTCAAGTAAAATTTTATGCATGAAGGTAATACGTTTAATCCCCTAGATTTCCCCTAATGTCTGACCTATAGACCTAGAATTATGTTTCATAATTCTTAGTTGTTGGTATTCTTGGATATTCCCTAAAAAAATTTGATAGTATAATTGGAATTTTTTCATTTTCCATTATAATGAAATATTTTATGTTTTAAGGTATCCACTTTTTATTCAAACTCAAGGGTTTTCTAGAGTTTTTTTTCGACTTAGTGTCCTCCTTGTTGGAAACCTTCACATGTAAGGTAGAAATATTATTAGTATATTTGAGAAACTCATCAAAATAAATTTCACAAATTTCTTTAGAATTTTCAACACTTGAAATTATTTCCATAATAAATTCATTTACAAAAAAATTATCAAGAAGGTTGGGTGTTTCCAAAACTTATCCTAATCTAATTATGTCATCAAACATTTTTATCTGCTCCCAATATGAACAAGGGAATTCAAAATATTTGAATGTAAAAATTGGATGCTCTTTATGTGGGTGTTTCATTGAGTCCAGGATGTTGAAATCCGCTATTTTTTCAGCAAAAGTCATGTAAACGATGACTTGATTGATACATATTATTGTTATAGAGGTCTTGAGGAATGGTGTTCCTAAAATGATGGGATGTCGATCTTTACCTTTTACTTCTTCCATGTTGACAATGTATAAGTTGGCAGGGAATGAGTAACCTTGTACACATACCAAGACATCTTCAAGAACAACTACTTAGTAGGCAATGGCTCGGTTGAAGAGTTAAAAAACCACATGAGTATGTTTAAGTTTTCCCATTTGTGAATAATGAAAAATGAAATAAGGCATTACATTAATAGGAGCTCCTAAATCACACAATGCATTGTAGTATATCAAACCCTTTTTCATGTTATCAGCATATCAATAACATGTTTTTCAAAGTGCGTGATTAAATTCAACCTGATGAAACAAGTTTTGGATTTCCTATTTAGAATGAAAAAATCCTTTCAAAATCCATTTCCTGAGTAAGTCCACCTTATCAAATAGTTTCCAAAAGCTATAAACCAACTAAGGAATTATATTAAATTAGGGTCAATTTCAATAGGTAATAGAAAAATATGTTGAAAATTTCAGCCACTACCACATATTCGAGCAAGGGATGCATCGGGTTTTATCAGCACTAAACAGAAAGCACTGATAAAAAGGGGGGCATTTATCAAATCTAGATAAAATCACAGATAAATCTACCCTTTATCACCTCTAAAAAAAGCATTGATGAAGGTGTACCCTTTATCAGTACTATTATTGACCGGAAAACTATCATCTTATTTTGAAAACACTTTTAAGGGAAAAAGTGAGAACCCATGTAATTACAAAATAAAAACTATCAACAACCATACGAAATGGATGAACCATTAAAGTCTAATTTGATCCTATTTGACACTATATCCTTAAATAATTTCCATTGAGGATTGATTGCCTCTCTAACCATGTCATCTTTGTTAAGATCTTCGAAACAAGAAGCCACATTTTCCCATGTTTGAATGAACTCCTCCATTTTTAATTTTCCTACGTTGAAACCTCTTACCAAAAAAGGGTAATGTTTGTTGATCCACTCCATCTTCTCTTTATTTGTTTCCACAAGAAGCAGTCGCTTATTCATCTTATCTACATCCTCTAGTGAGGCATTGGTCAAAAGTGAGTCATCCAACATTTCTTCCTTAGAGTGGGCAACCGGCTCACATAGGTTAACAATATTTGGAATCTCCTTGCCTGCCTCCCACTGTTGGTCGTTATCCGTACCCTTAATGAGATTAGTGGTGTTCCCATCCACCACCACCGAGGCTTCCTGAATCTTACTTAGAACTCCCGGAACAAGTCCAACTTCATGTTCAGCGTCGTCGGTTGATTGGGATCCACATTGAATGTCCAGCCCTAGTAAGGCCTCATTGTTGGCAAGACTCGCCATCGATGAGTCTCCATGCACTCAGTCAACCGACACACCAATAACGATTGCTTGATACTTAGACACTCCACCTTAAATCGTGCCATCGGATGAAAGCTCCACGAGATTACCCTTTAGGTTGCCAACAACAACGCTCACTCTCTTTTGAGGGAGGTCGCCTTTGCTAGCGGACCTTGTAACAGGAAGACTTGGCAAATAAGAGAAGTCATTACATCTTTGTGGGCTCCGCATATGATGAATAAAACCATCTAAATCCAAAAGTTTGTTCTTTCCTTTCTTAGAAGAGGATTGAAGGTAGTCCTCCGGAAGTTCCTCTTCTTTGGGCTCCGAGGACCAAGAATCTAGACCTGATCCTTCCTCCTCATTATTCCCTTATCCACATTGTGTAGGATTCCCATCACTTAACACCACAAAAAAACTAGAAACTACTTGTTTACTAGTGACAATAGGAGGGGGAGGCTTTCTGCTCACAGATTTCAGCCCATGTCCCTAACCCGGTGCAGCCCCCTACCTGTTACCACCGGAAATACCGTTCGCACCAGATTCCTGAAACATGGCCTCAAGCAAAGAAACATTGTCAGCTCTCACAACATCATCATAAGAAGGGGTCCTGTAGCAGCCTTTCGGAATATCAAAAACCCCCTCATCCTTCCCTGAGACACCTTGAACCAGTCTTGTCGAGGAACTGATACCCAAATAATTCCTCAAATGAGCAAACACATCCTCAACCAGCAGCCCAGAAGACAATACCTCCTTCTGGATGCTAGACGGATGACCGAGATTCATGGCATCCAGAGAAACCCCCTCCTGGAAGGTGAAGGTGCACGCTGAGTCGGTATTCAAAGGATTGAGACCCTCCTTCCCTAGGTCACGCTTGGGCAGACCCTCGCCCAAAAATGGAGGGGTCTCCCAAGGATAATGAGACGTCCCCCACTAGCCTCATATGGAATTGTGATCAAGCCACCTATAGTTCGAACAGGACACCCACGATTCAATGAAAACCGGTTGATGCCATCGCAATTATCCTTCAACTTTGATGCAAATCAGATTCAGCAGATTCTTCGAGATGTCCACTTTGATACAGATAATAGGAGAAATAGGATGACAAATTACACGAGTGCATAGATCCGAGAATAGAAAGTAACCCACCATATATCCAATCAAACCCAAATCGTGGTGACAGGAGAATCGCGTTTGAGGTGAAAATCAATGGACCGTCGGAGGATATATTTAAATATAGATATATTTAAATAATAATAAAATTTTAATATATATATTAATTATATATATGTATATACAAATATTTATAAATGAATACTAATAGTTATAATTATAATTTTATGAAAATATAGATATATTTAAATAATTATAAAATTATAATTAATATATTAATTATATATATTTATAAAATTATAAATAAATTTTGTAATAATTTTATAATTATTTAAATAAATAAATATTTATTTATAATTATAACTATACATAAATATTTATTATATTAATAATTGTATAAATATATATATAATTAAAAATTTTCTTATAATTTGATAATTAAAAATAAATATGTAATTATTTATAATATATAATTATATAATTATATTTATTATATATATAAATATAAATATTTGTAATATTTGTAAATATATATAATTATATTAATATATTTATTATATAGCAGTTGGGGGCTTACCAGAGTGGTAAAAACTCCTCGTAATCCTACATCAAACCCAGGTTGCAATCCGAGTGAGAGAGAATTTCCACAGGCAAGCGGTGAGGCAGACATGACATATGACATAGGTAGGCGGTGACGTATGCATGACGCATGACGCAGGCAAGTAGTGACGTAGACATGTTGCAGACCTGGTGACACAAAAAATATAATGAAAGCATGATGTTGCACAACACCTTCAGGCTATGTTATGGGTTTCATGCCCATTGGGACTTTGGGCCATGTACTAAATAAATAAGGCTTGGTGAGTGGGTTATCCCTTGGGGAGGCTATGACCAACCTTTCCGGCTTGTCTGTGTGTTTAATGGTAATGTACCCTCAAACACCTAATATGTATATTTATTATATAATTAAATATAAATAAATAAATATTTATTTATAGTTATAGTTTTAAATAAATAAATATTTATTTATTATATATATAATTTTATGAATATATATAATAATATAAACAAATTAATAACATTATATCTTTATCAGTGCTTTTTAGCACTGATAAATACATGTTTTATCAGCACTTTCTACTTTAGCGTTGTTAAAACAAACCTTTATCAGAACTTTTTAATTAGTGTGGATAAAAACTTCAATCGATTTTATAAATGAACTCTAACAGCCTCCTCCTTCATTTGCAGATCTCAAGCTCTCACGAACGTTGAACCCTACGCCGCCAACCCCACCTCTACCCCGACCTCATCTCTGCCACCGTCGACCCCTCTTTTTTCCATGAATGATCTTCTGCCGCGAACACTCCTCCACCGCGAACCCACCTCTGTTGCGACCCTCCTCTGCCGTGAACGCTCCTCCACCCCGAATGCTCATCCGCCGCGCACCTCCTCTACCACACACCTCCTCCGCTAGAGACAGACCTCCGCCACATACCCTCCTCTGCTACAAACCCACCTCCACTGCGCACTGAACCCCACCGCCGCTGAGAACCCTCCTCCATGAACCCACCTCCATTGTGAAGCCCTCCACGGCCTCCGCTGTTGCTTCCACCACCACATACCTCGACTCCACCGCTACTGGACCCTACTACTGTCGTGGGTCTGCCATTTTTTTCCACATTATTATGAATTCCTAATATATAGATAGATTTTGGTTTAACTAATTTCATGGAATCAAAGGATTGGAATTTGATAGATGGATCCCCATCCCTGATATATAGAAAGATTTTGGCATTTAATGAGTCATTGGTGTTGGGAAATACAACAAAGAAACGAACGCGCAAACAATCGAAAAGCGAACGCGCAACAGAAATAAAATCTTTCCCTCCAAATAAAAAGGGATGCAAAACGACCCAAAATTAAATGTGCAAAAAATAAAGTTAACACCGGATATTTTTACATGGAAACCCCAAAAGGGAAAAACCACGAGACCTAGTCCAGAAAGTGAGATCTATTAAAATCAAGAGATACACGGTAGAGACTTCCAAAAAATGGAAGAGATCTCAAAAGCAACACTCAAGAATAAAAGCTGTGAATCAAATATAGAGAGCAAGAAAGATGATCGTCAAAGAAAGGCAATCACCAAATGGGATTTTCTCTCGGTGTTGTTGGTGTCGGTGAGTTGAAATGCCTTGCTGCTGCCTCCTTATATAGGAAAAAGAATCTGTGACAAATAATGTCTCTGCGTCAAAAGCATGTCACCGCGTGAATTAATTCACGCAGTCTTGGCACGCATTAAAAACACCTCATTAATAGAGAAACTGTGTGGTGCTTCAATTGAGGAGGCGTTACGCGGTGTGCCTATTAGGGAAGGCGCCCAACAAAATTCCCCTCCACTCAAGTGGGGATCACCGCCAACCCTACAATCGGTCGGCAAGTCTCAAATTTTACTCTGGGTAAACTCTTGGTCAACATGTTTGACCTATTGTCATCAGTGTGGATCTTCTCAAGCTCTAACTGTCTCGAATCAAGGACGTTGCGAATCCAATGATATCGAACATCGATATGTTTCGACCTGCCAGGAAAAGTGGAATTCTTTCCCAAAAAAATAGCACTCTGACTATCACAAAATAAAACATACCTTTCCAAATTTAAACTGAGCTCTCGAATAAAAGTTTTCATCCACAACAATTCTTTGCACACCTCTATAGCTACAATAAACTCTAACTCTGTGGTAGATAAAACAACACATCTCTGCAATCTTGACTGCCAAGATACAGCTCCCCTGCAAAAGTGATAAAATAGTCTGAAGTAGACTTTCTCGAATCGATATCTTTTTCCATATCTGAATCTATAAAGCCACACAACATAGGTTCCCCTTTTCCAAAACACAATCTCATATCAGAAGTACCACAAAGATAACGAAAAATGTACTTCACTGCTCTCCAATTTTCTCTACCTGGATATGATAGAAAACGACTGACCACACCAACTGCATGAGCTATATCAAGTCTAATACATATCATTGCATACATCAAACAGCCAACGACAGATGAATAAGGTATGTGTTGCATCTCATCTCTCTCTTCATCAGTAGAAGGTGACTGACTGGTGTTGAGCATAAAATGTAAAGCGAGAGGAGTACTAACCATTTTAGCTCTATTCATAGAAAATTTCTGAAGAACCTTCTCAATGTACCTCTCCTAAGATAACCATAATTTCTTGGTCTTCCTGTCACGAGAGATAGTCATGCCAAGAATCTGTCGTGCTGGCCCCAAGTATTTCATCGCAAAAGACTGATAAAGACCCTTCTTCAATCTGTCAATTCTAGAAGTATCATGGCCAACAATGAGCATATCATCAACATAAAGAAACAGTATAATAAAGTCATCATCAGTAAATCTTTGAACAAAAACACAATAATCAGAAGATGTCTTCCTGAAACCCTGATGTGAAATGACATATTCAAACTTCTCATACCACTGCCTCGGAGCTTACATCAAATCATACAAACTCTTCTTCAACCTGCAGACATGATTTTCTTTACCTGTTTCAACAAAACCCTCTAGCTATTCCATATAAATATTTTCCTCTAAATCTCCATGGAAGAAAGTTGTCTTTACATCCATCTTCTCAATCTGCAGATTCAAACTAGCAACTAAACCAAAAACAACCCGAATGGAAGATATTTTGACAACAGATGAGAAAATCTCATCAAAATCAATACTGTTCTTTTAACGGAAGCCTTTAACAACTAACCTTGACATATATCATGGAACAGAATTAGATTCTTCATTCTTAATCTCATAAATCCACCTATTTTGCAAATCTCTCTTCTCTGTCGGTAACTTCACCAGCTCAAAAGTATGGTTTTCATGCAATGATATCATCTCGTCATCCATTGCCGCAACCCATCTGCCTTATGTTCAATCTCAATTGTCTCATTAAAAGATTTTGGTTCTCCCCCTTCAGTGAGGAGCACATACTCATCCAGTGAATACCGAGTAGAAACGGTGTGATGCTGAGATAAAATCCAGAGTGGAACCATGAGTTCATTAATAACCCTTGAAACCAGATCATCAGAAACAAAAGGTGCATCGGAAACATCAACTCCAACCTGTTCACCCTGACCATCATTCTTTACATCAATGTGATCATCAAAATCAACAATATGAGGTAAATGCGAATCAGAACCTGGCTCATGACTGACAAAACCATCAGAAGTTAGAGAAGTAGATTTTTATCCCTTATCAATGTCTACAATAATTTGATCCTCCTTAAAAAATGCATCGCATCTTCTGACAAGTTTCTTCAAAACAGGATCATAGAACCTGTACCCAAACTCATCATGTCCATATCCAATAAAAATACATTGGTGTGTCTTACCATCTAGCTTGGATATCTCATATCTAGGCACATGAACAAAAACCTTGCAACTAAAAACACACAAGTGATCGTACTTAATCTCTTTTCCATACCAAAATTTTTTGGGAGTGTTTATCTACAAAGAAACCAAAGGTGATAAGTTGATAATATAAGAAGCAGTAAGTAAAGAATCACCCCAAAAATGTCCATACAACTTTGATTCTGAAAGTAAACAACAAACTCTTTCCAACAAAGTCATGTTTATCCGCTCAGCTACACCATTCAGTTGAGGTGTCTTGGGCGGTGTATTCTAATGCCAAGTACCTTCCTGCCTGCAATACTTATCAAATGGGCCACAATACTCTCCCCCATTTTCAGTGCAAATACATTTCAATTTCTTGCCTGATTCCCTCTCAGTGAAAACATGAAATTGCTTAAAAACATCGATCACCTGACTTTTGGCATTAAAAACATAAACCTAGAGATTTCATGAGTATTTATCAATAAATGTCACAAAATAAAGACCGACAATAAAGGCCTTAGATTTCAAAGGACCACAAATTTCAGAATGTACTAATTCAGGTACCTGTGACTTCCTATGTGGAAGATGACTGCTAAAACTCACTCTTCTCTGTTTCCCAGCCATGCAATGGTCACATGTGTCCAATTTTACACTCTTCAAATCTAGAAGAAGATTTCTCTTGTCCAAACAACCAAGACCTTTCTCACTGATGTGACTAAGCCTCTTATTCCAAAACTTGGACGAAACACTGCACTCAACAACGCAAGCAGTATCACAGGAAATATAATATATAGTCTAATACAAACCAGATTTTTTCTTCCCTCAAGACACAATCAAAGATCCCTTGAAAAGATTCCATTATAAATCAATAAAAGTACTGATAAACCCTTCATCATCAAGAACGTTGGTAGAAATAAAATTCAATCAAACCTCCAGTGCATGTTGAATATTCTTCAAAATCAGCTTACTTCCTGTACTGGTCTCTAAACAAACAACCCTGATGCCTACAACGTCAGCATTACCATCATTACCTATCATCAAAATCCCAAAATTACCTGGGCTATAAGATGTAAATAACTCCTTCTTTGATGTCACGTGAAAATACGCACCATTGTAAACCACCCAGTAAGAATCATCAGAATTAATATTAATGGAGTCATAAACAACAACAAGATCACCCCATCTAGCGGTGATGACATGATCATCTCTATCACCATTTTTCTTATGTGTATTTTCCTTCATTCTATTCTCACTTTTCAGCTGATAACAAAACTTCTTAACATGCCCCTTCTTACTACAATGATGACATTCAAAATATCTCTGCTTCGATCTAGATTTGCTTATGCCTCTGCTCTTACCTTGACTGATCTGTCCCTGGTCCTAGCTTCTCCACATGTTCTCTGTAACTAAAAGCTCTGAAGAATATTTCTCCTGAGTGCATCTCCTAACCTCTTCATTTAAAACAATAGACTTAACAAAACTAAATGTCACAACACCATTAGGAGAAGAACCGGTTAGAGTAACACGTAAATTCTCCCACGAATCAGGTAAGGTGTTAAGCAAAAAAAGAGCTAAAACCTCATCTTAAAAATTGATAACCATGTCATAAAACTGATCAAAACATCCTTGATATTCACTTAAGTAATTATAAATAGAAGTACCTTATTTTTACCTCAAATTAATCATTTTTTGAGAAGAAACAATTTATTGTTTCTCATCTTTGAATCATAGATTATCTCAAGATTCTCCCATAAAGTTATGGCATGAGAGATGTTGACAATGTGGTTCATCATGTTGTCTTTGAACCATTGGTGGATGAATCCACAAACCATCTCATGCTCGAATTCCCATTCTTCATCTGACTTCGTTTCTGGCTTCTAGGTACTAAATACTAGAAGATTCATTCTCTTTTTAAGTCACCACATATAGTAGTTAGTACCATTCAACAAAATCATCTGACTGTAATTGGCCTCCATAATAAATATGAAATAAAAAACCAAACCCTATGATACTAGATGTCGGGAAAATGACAAAGCAACGAACGTACAAACAATCGAAAAGCGAACGTGCAACAGAAATAAAATCTTTCCCTTTAAATAAAAATGGATGCGCAACAACCCGAAATTAAATGTGCAGAAAATAAAGTTGACACACAAAATTTTTACGTAGAAAACCCAAAAGGGAAAAACCATGAGTCCTGGTCTAGAAAGAGGGATCCAATAAAATCAATATATACATGGTAGAGACTCCCCAAAAATGGAAGGGAACTTAAAAGTAATACTCAAGAATAAAAGAAGTGAATCAAAGATGGAGAGCAAGAAAGATGATCATTGAAGAAATTCGATCACCAAATGGGATTCTCTCTTAGTGTTGTTGGTGTCAGTGAGTTGAAATGCCTTGCCTCTGCCTCCTTATATAGAAAAAATAATCCACGTAAAATAATATCTCTGCGTTAAAAGTGTGTCACCACATGAATTAATTCACGTGGTCTTGGGCCGCATTAAAAACACCTCATTAATAGAGAAACTGCATGGTGCTCCAATTGAGGAGGCGTTACGTGGTGTGCTAATTAAGTAAGGTGCCCAACAATTGTCTATGGTGTTTGGATTTTTTTTTTGAGTGTGGCAATGAAGATGACACTCATATTTTGGGAAATTATGTATTGATTGCAGGGGTGTGTCCCTCATGATAAAATGGTTATAGGTGTTTGGAACTATCCGTTGAGGTATATGTCTAAATTATATATTTAATTCCCATGGGAAATCAGTTATGACGGATAATCAAGCTGAGTGTCTTCTTTGAGCTTGTGTTGATTGTGTCAGAGGTGCGTCGATGGTGTGGTAGGGTGTGACTATGGTTTTGAGTCTATAGAGGATTTGATGGTGGAATTTTTCTGGGGTTCAGGTATGGACTCTAGTGGTCATGTTTTAGTTATTTCAAAATGCCTCTAGGTGTGAGGACATTATGATAAGATGATATGGAGAGGAACTATCAATTAGAGCCAAGATTTTTTGTAATGAGTTAGCCAAGGATAATCTGACTAGAGTTAACACATAATGTTGGTGTGGAAGGTTGTAGCTATGTCTATTGTGTTATTTTTGGAATGAAAGATGTGTTTTGGGTTTGAGTGGGCTTTCAAGGAAAATATGGCATGTTCTTTTTTTTTGTGGAAGGATGATTGGTATGAATCCACTTTGGTGGGTTTTTTTATGATAAGGATGGGTTCTTATGGTGAATGGAAATCTCAAGAATATTTTTTCATGGTTAGTTGGAAACCATGCCAGTTGAATTTTTGGAGCATGAGTTCAAGGTTCTTTTATTATTTTTAACTGGAGGAGGTGCTAATGATGGGAATTTATTAGTGATATGTTGAGTATTAATTGTGGGGAGACACATAACTATGATAGGTGATCGGGTAATAAAAAAATTCAATTTTTTCTATATATGGACCTAGGAAGGCACCATCTTGGTATTTCAATTTTGATAATGGGTATTGGATTGGGTTTTGGCTGGTTGAGAGCCCTGAGTTAGATGTTGTGCCTTGGATGTGTTTCAAACATTTAGAAATAGAACAAGGCCATTTTTTATAACTGGTGACCATAATAGGTCGGGTGATGTGTATGTAAGACAACTAAGAATTCATGGGTATGAGAAGTATTATGGTGGGGAGGTTGAAAGAACCCATGTTCACAGGAACTAAAAATTTATGGTGTTGAATTTTCATTTATTGGATGGGTCAAATTATTAATTGAGATTCAAAATGACAATTTGAGATTTGGGATTCCACAAAATGTTGTTTTTAGATGAGGAATGAGGATCAAGAGGTATATCAAGTGTTCAAATAAGGATTGGAGGCTTCGGGTTATGTTTTAAAAATTATTAAGTTTTCTATAAAGTGGAATAGTTTGGTGTGCATGATTTAGGAGGAACCACGAGAAACCTTGATTCTCAAGAGATTTTAAATTAATTTTGAACTAAGAATGGTTGAGTTTCATGGTTACCACATAGTTGAGGACAAAATTTTTGGGGTTCAAGGGGAAACCACAAAGGGATGAGGAGGGTCTGGGACCAGGTGCACAACCTGTGAACGGTTTTAAAAAAAATTTGCAGTCATTCGAATCACTCAACACATTATCCTTAATGAATCTATTGTATAAAATCACCCTTAAATTCTCAATAAATTAAATTACAAGAAGAAAACTAAATATTTTTCCCATAATCCATGATGTATGGTCACTAGATCAATGCATAATTAAAAAATAAATGTTGATACCCAACATAATTTTGTTTCAAGAACACATGAATCCACTATGTAGTCTTTATGACCTCTACATTGATATGGAATTCCAAAATATGTATATATATTTATATCACATAGTGATTATAATTCTGTTTAACAATAGTTTTTAAATTTACCTGTAATATAATTCACATTAATAGGTTATAATAGTTTCCCACTATAATGAGAACATATATATTCCATAAAGATATTCTTAAATCAATATATTATGTAGTCCAGATACATTTATCTTACATGACATAGATTATGGTTGAATATAATGTGATGGATTCTCATATGAAATTGATACATCTTCTCATGAAGTTTACACTAGGTGATCTCTAATAATAATGGTCCCAAGGAAAGAACCACTAATATAAATTACAAATTTTTATGTGTAATTTGATATTACTATATGAAAAAATGTTAATTTTTCCTAAAACTTGATTTTTTTGGATTATCTTATAGCTTTATATTTTATAAATTTTTTCTTATTTTTTATTAATGTATATTTTATAAAGTTACTCTCTTAGGATTTATATCTTTATGAAAATGCCTAAGTGCCTATTTTAAAATGATTCAAGTGTTTTTAAATGCTTATTACAAAATTTTATGTGTTCAACATATTTTTTTTGTTTTAAATAACTTTAAAATGATTTAAAAACTTGATGCTTATTCATGGATGTGAAAATGGTATCTTTCTTGTAAGGGTGTTAGAGTTGACATGTTATTTACTACTTACAATATATTTATTCATGTGATGATCATTGAATTTTTGTTTCTCACTTAAACTTGTTTGGCTACATGGGAACCATATGAATTAAGAAATAGGTCTAGATGTATACTACACTAGTTAGCTTATGCACTAGCTATTTTCCCTTAGTTTTATGATTTTCTTAGTCTATAGAAGTGTCCTTAATAAGGAATTTTTGGGTAAGTCATGTGGATTTTCTATTTTTTACGATTTGATATAGGCCAACTATTGGCCTCATTACAACGTAAGTAAAAAATGAAGGAATAAATGAATTCCCTCTATGATTTTGATACATTGCATATAATTGAATTGGATCTGGAAAAAAGGGATCTATAAAACAATTAGATTTATCATCTAAAGGATAAAGTGGATGATAGGAAATAGTTAAAGGTTTCTCTAGTTGTAAATTTATTTTAATAATTAGAAGGATTATATTTCTATTATATTTTCTCTCCTGTTTTAAATCATATAATAATTCAGATGGTTCTCAGCTTAGTTTCCATTAAAGGTTTATTTCCAGAACAAATGGATTCCATGATTATATTAATTAATGGAGATTAATAGGAAGAGATATACATAGATCAAATGGAAGGTTTCATTCTAAATGGAATAGAAGGTTCAGTTCCAGTATCAAATGGAGTTTTTGTGGGTTTAAGTAGGCACTAAATAATGTAACTGGAATTTCAATGATTTCATGGTACAATTAATGTTCATATAGTGTAACGTATAATTATAGGAACTCAAGTGTGTCTCATTTTCAAACAAAGTACATAGTCAATTAGGTTGAAACATTCATTATAAATCATGTTTCTTGGAAATCACAGATTTCTACCTCGATGACATAAGTATCGATCTTGGATGACATCATTCGATGGAAGTTCATAAGAACATACATCATTGTCTCCACTAATAGAGGATCAACTATTTGAGAAAGAAAAATATGTGAACATTTTTTTTTGGTAAAATTTTTTCAAAAAACCTTACGAAAACCAGTTGAAAAAAGATATCACTTTTTTTGAATTACCATACTAGAATTGTCTGTAGGTTAGAAATTTTCTTGATGTTATGCATATTGAAAAAATATCTATGATAGTGTCATCAGAACATAGCTAAATGCACCTAAAAAAATAAAGGATTTAATTAAGGCTAGTTTGTATATGATTGAAATGGGAATATGAGAAGAGTTGATTCCAATGAAGGGTGAAAAACAAAATTTTATTCGTTCTATTACTTACACTCTTTCGAGGAAGAAGAGATATTAGTTTTGTAACCTCAAGAATAATACAAAGGTTCCAGAGGGGTATCTATCAAATATCAAGAACATAATATCAATGAACGATTTAATGTTAAAGGGTATGAAATCACGTGATGACCATGTTTCGATGCAAGATCTAATCCCTATTTCTATACATTTCATTTTTTCTATGAATTTTCATCATACATTAGCCAAGATCTGTTTCTTCTTCAAAGCTTTATGCAGTGAAGTTATAGACCCGATGAAATTTCTAACTATGGAATGAGAAATTACTGTCATATTATGTGAATTGGAAATGTTCTTCTCTCCAACATTATTTAATATGATGGCTCACTTGGTGAGAGAGATTCGACTATGTGGTCTTATACACTATAAATGGATATACCCTATTGAACAATATATAAATATTTTGAAAGGGTAAGTCAAAAATAGAATTATGACTGAGGATTGTATTGAGGAGAGATAAATTATTAATTAAGCTATTGAATTCTACACTGAATACCTATCCAGTGTAGAAGGCATTGGTCTACCAAAATCTCATCACACTGGGTGGCTTACGAGTGAGGGAATTTCTAGAAGTGATGTTGTCACAATAAATATTACAGATCAGGAGTAGGCCCACCATTAAGTTTTTTATAATAGTTTTGAGGTTGTGTTGTATGTTTAACCCCATAATATTATACACGGTGTGGCTGATATAACTCAAAGTGTCTCTTTTTATTTAAAATTGACATTAATGTAAGTAAAAACAACACGTGACATACTAAAAACCAAAAAAACACATTTGGATTGTTTTTATATTTTCTAACAATGACCCGTGAGTTATTTTTGACATGTATGATTCAACCATATCTCAATAACATTCATGGTGTGACTGGTATGACTGCAAGAGTTCCTTTTTAATTAAAATTAACATTAATTTCAGTAAAATGAACAAGTGACATACTGAAAACTAGGAAAATTAATTTAGATTATTTTTATATTTTAGGAAAATGACCCATGAGTCATTTTTAACATGTAAGAGTAAACCATACCTCAATACAATGCACAATGAGCTTGTTATGACTCTAACGATGTCTTTTTATTTAAAATTGACATTGATTTAAGTAAAAGAACAAGTGACATACTAAAAACCAAGAAAATGAATTAGGATTATTTTGATAATTTAGAAAAAATATCCACGAGTCATTTTTGACATATAGGAATCAATCACACCTCAATATGACACACGGTGTGACCGGTATGACTAAAAGTGTCAGTTATTAGTTTAAAATTGACATTTTAGTTCAAAACGTGTCACTCCCTAAAAACCAATAAAACACAATATGATTATATTTATAATTTATTAAAGCAATTAATAAATCGTTTATGATGTGTATAAAGTGGTCTCACATCAAACGGATGCATGATGTAATTGGTATGGCTCATAATGTATGTTTCAAGTTTGAAATGAAATTTTAGTAAAAAAACACAACAATTGTACTGAAAACCAAGAAAAAATATTAAGATGGTTTTAATACTCTTGTAAAATGATCTATAAGTCATTTTTTACATGTAATAATCATATGAACCTCAATACGATGCACTATGTGGCCATTATAATTCAAAGTGGCTCATTTTATTTAAAATTGACAACAGTTTAAGTAAAAACAACATGTGACATACTGAAAACCAACCAAAATCATTCAGGATGGTTTTGATATTTTAGAAAAAAAATATATGAATCATTTTTGACATGCAGTAGTCAACTTCACCTCAATAAGATGCATGGTGTGACCAGTATGACTCCAAGTGTGTCTTTTTTACTTAAATTTTACATTAATTTAAGTAAAAAATAACATGTGACATACTAAAAACTAAGAAAAAAAATAGGATTGTTTTTATACTTTTGGAAAATTACCCATGAGTAATTTTGACCTTTAGGAATCAACTATATCTCAATCAGATGCACGGTGTGACCAGTATGAATAAAAGTGTCCATTATCAGTTTAAAATTGACATTTTAGTTCAAAACATGTCACTCACTGAAAAACAATAAAACATGATATGAATGTCTTCAAAATTTAGGAAATAATTAATAAGTAATTTGTGACATGTATGAGGCAGTCTCATGTAAAATTGACACATGATGCGAATGGTATGACTCACAATACGTGTTTCTAGTTTGAAATGACATTTTAGTAAAAAAACACAACTAAAATACTAAAAAATGAGAAAAATCATTCATATTGTTTTGATACTTTATTAAAAATATCAATAAGTCATTTGTGACATTTAATAATCAGACGAAACTCAATATGACTCATGGTGTGTCCTATATAACTTAAAGTGTCTCTTCTTATTTAAAATTAACATCAATTTAAGTAAAAAGAACAAGTAACATACTCAAAACCTAGAAAATGTATTCATATTATTTTTATATTTTTGTAAAACGATCCATGAGTCATTTTTGACATGTAAAAATCAAATCAACCTCAATAGGATGCACAATGTGACTAGTAAAACTCTAAATGTGTCTTTTCATTTAAAATGGACATTAATTTATGTAAAAAGAGAAAGTGACATACTGAAAATTGAGTAAACACATTTAGATTATTTTGATATTTAGTAAAATTATCCATGAGTCATTTCTGACCTATAGAAATCAACCACACCTCAATCTGATGCACAGTGTGACCAATATGACAAAAATTGTCTGTAATCAGTTTGAAATTGACATTTTAGTTCAAAATGTGTCACTCATTGAAACCCAAGAAAACGTGATCATATTGTATTTATAATTTAATATAATGATTCATAAGTCATTTTTTATATGTATGATTAAGTCTCACATCAAACTGATTCATGATACGACAGGTATGACTCATAATGTGTGTTTTGAGTTTGAAATGACATTTTAGAAAAGAAAACACAACTAGCATACTAGAAAACTAAGAAAATGAATTTATATTGTTTTTATCCTTTATTAAAATGATTTAGAAGTCATTTGTAACATGTATTAATCATCCTAAACTTAATAATATGCACGGTGTGTCCATTATCACTCAAAGTGTGTCTTTTTATTTAAAATTGACATTAATTAAACTAAAAATAGCAAGTGACAAACTGAAAACCAAGAAAAAGAATTTGGGTTGTTTTGATATTTTAGGAAAATGATATATAATTTATTTATGACTTCTATGAATCAGTTACACCTTAATATGATGCACATTGTGGCTGGTATCACTCAAAGTGTATCTTTTTATTTAAATTTTACAATAATTTAACCAAAAACAACAAGTGATATACTAAAAACTAAGAAAACACATTCATATTGTTTTTATAATTTAAGAAAACAATCCACGAGTCATTTTTAACATTTAGGAATCAATCCCACCTCAGTCCAATGTATGATGTGACTAGTATGACTAATAATGTCTCTTATCAGTTTAAAATTGAAATTTTAGTTCGAAACATGCCACTCATTAAAAACCAAGAAAACACACTCCAATTATCTTGATAATTTAGGACATCAATACATAAGTCATTTTTGATGTGTATGATGCATTATCAGTCAAAATGATTCACAATTCAACTGGTATGACTCATAATGCATGTTTCCTATTTGAAATGAAATTTTAGTAAAAAAACATAACTGGCATACTAAAAATGGAGAAAACATATTTGGATTGTTTTGATACTCTAGGAAAATTATCTATAAGTAATTTTTGACGTGTAGGAATCATCCGCACCTCTATATGACGCATGGTGTAGCTGATATAAATTTAAATGTGTCATTATTAAAAATTGACATTAATTTTAGTAAAAAAAAAGTGACATACTCAAAACTGAGAAAACACATTCATATTGTTTTGATATTTTAGGAAAACGATCCAAAACTCATTTGTGACATGTAGGAATCAAACCAACCTCAATGGGATGCATGATATGACTGGTATAACTAAAAATACATCTTTTTTATTAAATAATGACATTTTATTAATATATTCTTTCATATTAATGTTTAATTTATTTCTTTATAGTACTACTAACATAATATTTGTTTTCTTATATGGGAAGAATATTTTTCTGAGGCTGAGATGATTTTTTCAACAATTGATACCATGGGTGGAAATTTTTGAGAGGGGATCATGAGCGTGAAAAGATGAAACATTATTGTTTTTAAATGTTTGTTGGATAATTATATATGTGATTATATAAAACATTGTTTGAAATGTATATAGTAGTGTTTTTTTCTATATACAATGGGTGGAAATTTTTTATTCTTAGTGTCACATTAAATGTATATAGCATTGTTTGAAATTATAGGTTTTTATAGGTTTTTTGTTGGGCGTTCTGTTATATTAACAACACATTGAAGCCAACATGGCCATTACCAGCACTATTTTAGCACTAATAACAGGGGCCATTTATCAGTGCTATTTAAAATGATGATAAAGGGGTCCCTTTATCCGCACTAAAAAGGGTTGATAAACAGTTCCATTTATCAGTACTGAAATAGGGCTAATAAAAGGGGCCCTTTATCAAGGATTTTTTAGCATGGATAAAGGACCACCTCTTTGAAAAATTTTATAGAGTTGATAAAGGGGACCTCCTTTATTATTACTACGATTAAAAACACTTTTTAGCACAATTAAAATCCATTTTGCACGTTGTTAAAGGGAATGTGTGTCATAGTGAGCTCACATCAAATGTGGTGCAGTCAAAATGATAAAAATATGATGTTTTTAATTTTAAAGTGATATTTCAGCCAGAAACTTACACAACATACTAAAAACATATAAAACAAGATTGGATTATCTCAAATTCTTGGAAAGTGATCAATGAATCATTTATGAACTATAATAATAAAATGAATTTCATGTTGATGTTTGGTTTTTTTGGAATGACTAAAATATCATTTTTTAAATCTAAAAGTGATATCTTCGTTAAGAATTTGCATTACATGATCAAAACATCATAATTGATCCCAAATTTACATGAATTCTTTTAAAAATGACCATAATTAATTTTTAACATGTATGAATGAACTACATGTTATTTTGATTCCCAGTCTAGTTAGAATGGCCAAAATTATATTTTTCCATTTCAGGTTATATCAAAGTTAAAAACACGTGGCACATGGTCAAAACCATGAAAAAAAATTGTATTGTTGTAAAACTCTAGTAAAATGATTTTTATTAATTTTTAATAGGTATATATGATTAACACATTGTTTTGAAGTGTGGTGGGTTTAGAATTATTGAAATTACATGTTTCTAATTTTAAATTGAAATGTTTGCTAATTATTTGGGTCACATATCCAAAACTAAGAAAATAATCTTGATTGTTCTCAAACTTTAAAAAAACATAGATTCATTTTTTTACATGTATGAATAAAATTCAAATAATTTCAATGTGTGGTGTTTTTAAAATCAAAAAAGAGAATTTTTTTAATTTAAAAGTGATATTTTAGTTATAAATTTTCACCACTTATTCAAAATAATGTAAAAAATATAGACTATCATAAAACATTACAATAAATAATCATTAACTTATTTAAAACCTATTAAATGAACTATACAGAATTTTTATGCATAGTCTAATTAAAATGATCAAAAAAATTCCTTTTAAGCATTGTATAAGTTAAAAACATATATTGTATATTCAAAACTGAGAAAACAATCTCAGATTGTCATGAAACTCTAAGACAATGTTTTTTCATTAATTTATGATATGCAGGAAAAAAACTCTTATCATTAGAATGTGTGGTGTTATCATGAAAAATAAAAGTTCAATTTTTTAAATTATAATTAGTTTTACATTTTCTACGTATTTTTAAAACGAGCTATATTATATATATGTATAAATATATATTTTACTTCAATGGTAGAGTCATTTTTTTAATGTTAAAAGTTTATGGATGGTTGATGATTCACCAACATATTTTTATAAAGATTCTAATCCCTATTCATGTAGCTAGCTATTTATTTTTTATTGTCTTAACTATAATTGTCACAATGTACATGATTTTGTTTCATACATTGAATTATATTTATTATTTGAATTATGAATATTTTAGTGATGTTTAATTTTTTTATTTTTTTTATTTGCAATTTTTTTACCGTTGTACTAAAATGAGGTTATGGAAACTAGGAGGGTCTTTCTTAGTTTTTTTAACTCTGAAAAAACCCTCTTGTTGACAATAAAACCCATCATTACCAATTATCCAAAGGACTGTAGATTCATTCCTTGGAACCTCCTGATGGGTTCACCATCCACCAGTTGAGTTGCTCATTTACTTTACCAACCTAAGATGAAAATAATAAAAAATGAAAACCATTAATAAAATCATCACAATAAAAAAATGATTAATTGAATTTTATAGAAACTTAAGAGAATATATGATAAGAGAACCTAATTATCCCAATTAGTGTTCCATGTGATTAAGATGAGCATGATGGTTTGAATCACCACCCTTGTAGAGAATCTACCCCGGAAGGCCCAGAGCATGTGTCTGATACTATTACATTGACATGATTAAAAGGAGTAAAATTTTAAAGGACTTAAGATTTTATTAGTCTTGTTAAAAAAGATACATAAATGATACTTTTATTAAAAATCAATACAATAATTACAATATAATTATTTTTCTTCTTTATAAATAAATAACTTTGAGGATAACTTTTTTCCATCTAGTAAATCCCTATATATATTTCACAGTATGCTTCATAGATTCTTGGGGAAATAAACATAATATGGGTGAACTCAAATGATCAGTAAGGGAAAAATATAATGGAAGAAATAATGAATTAGTGAGAATAATAATCATGACATGGTTAATAACTGATCTCACATGCCATATAATCAAAAAATTGAGAGGGAAGTGCGTAAATAATATGTCAATGTAATAATTAAAAAAAATTACTTTAAAATAACTAGGTAAGTAAAAATAAATATTACAAGGTAAGAAACTAAAAAACATGACATTTAATTAATAAACTAAAAAATAAAATGAATCCATATATTTTTCGATGCAAAATCTCATGGATGAATAATAACTGAATCTAATATGAGGGAAATGATTTCTTAATGGACATCATGTCTAAGGAACATGAAAACCTATACCATAAAGACCTTTCAAAATAAGGTTTAAAACAACATATAGAAACCCATTTAATTTTCACAACTTATTCATCTCATAAGAACCTATCGATGCATCGATGAGCTATATAAAGTTCAGGCTCCACCCAGCATTAACAATCCAAAGAATTCCTCATATCGAATAATCAAAATAAATAATATTCCTTATCAAATATCCGAATTGAATAAAGAATATGTAATTATCATTATTTTCCCAAATAATCAAATAACTGTTAATGTAGACATTTTTTGTAAAATGGTATATAGTTTAGGTAATAGTAATATCCATCATAACTGAAATGGATAATTAGGGGAAATTTAATGTTCAATGATTATATGATATTGAATATTTCAAGGGGAATAAAAATGATTCGAGGAAGTGAATGTAAATATTATCCTTGACCAAATAATTAATAAACCATCCATATAAATAATACTGATGGCATCAATGATACAAATCCAACATAAATTAAAAATAATGTGTTGTTATTGATGATGAATATAAATACTAAAAATATCTTTTCAAATCATTCTTGAGGAAAATATCCTTTTTTTTTTAAAATATTTTGAAAAAACATTCTTTTGGAAGTAAATTTTAAAAACATTTTCTTAAAAAAATAACCTTTTATACATATAAATTAATCTTCAAAGAAATTACGACAAGTAAATCTATAATTTCCCTAAAAGGTAAAAGAACTTTCCTTTTGCATTATAAAAGGGTTTGAAAAATGACTTGTTGGGAAAGATATAAGAAGATTCATTTGAAAAAATTGGTAAAATAAAAAAAGGGTAAAAACGTCTTTACCAAATAATTTTAAAAATGATTTTAGAGACATTTTAATAATATATTGTTTTTTAGAAGAAATAAGGTTCTCCAACTAAAGAGAGAAATAAATCTGGGTTTTCTAAAACAAATTCTAAAACACTTTGTGTAAAAAAGAGTGGAAAATGGTACTAATACTTGAAAATGGTCATGAATAACCATATGATAGAAAAATTAAAGGTTTTATTAAACAATGGTCATATAATTTCCTTGAATGTAAATACTATTGAATGATCATTAAAGTTATTATTGAGGAAAATAATCTTTAAACATTCCAATGTTTCTCATACACTACTGGAAATAATGACATTTGCGACGGGGCATTTGCGTCGGGATCCCGTCGCTAATAGGCTTTTGCGACGGGGGTCCGTCGCAAATAGCCCGTTGCGGAAAACAGCGCCGCAACAATAATTATTTGTGACAGGCCTGTTGCTAAAAGTATTATTTGCGACGGCGATACCTCCCGTCGCAAATATTAGTCCGTATATTTATAAAAACTTTTTAAAATAATAATTGTGACGGGCCCGTCGCAATTACTATTTTTAAAAAAAATTTAAAAAAAGAATATTAATAAATTATTTTAATTAATATAATAATAATACTATTTGCGACGGGCATAGTATCCCGTCACAAATACTATAAAAAAATAAAAAAAAAATTATTAATAAATTATTTTAATTAATATAATAATAATCCAATTATAATTCAAAAATAAAAAAATAAAAAAATATTAATAAATTATTTTAATTAATATAATAATAGAATTATAATTCACAAATAAAAATAATAAATTATTAATAAATTATTTTAATTAATATAATAATAATAGAATTATAATTCAAAAATAAAAAATAATAAAATATTAGTAAATGATTTTAATTAATATAATAATATTAGAATTATACTTCATAAATACAAAAAATATTAATAAGTTATTTTAATTAATATAAAAATAATAGAAGTATTTTCTGTTGGTTTATTGTGGGACCAAAAGTGATGGTAGGTAATGAAAATACAACTGATTTTAACTCCGAACCTAATAGCATTTTTGGAGGTCCATCCCTTTCAACTGTTCCTTTTTTGAAATGAGATCTGTTTCTGCAAAAAGGATGATCAGCTGGAAGAAATATGCGATGACAGTCAAAATAACAAGGTTTCTTTCCATGAATGAGCATAAATGCTTTGTTCTCTCCCATACAGTAAGGAAATGATTTTTGACCATGTGTACTCCATCCAGATAACATCCCATAAGCCGGGAAGTCACTAATTGTCCACATCAATGCTGCTCTCAGTATAAAATTATGTTTCGTAGCAACATCATATGTACTGACACCAGTACTCCACAATAAACTTAATTCATCAATCAATGGTTTCAAATAAACATCAATATTCTTCTTCGGATGTCCTGGAATTAGTAAAGTCAAAAAGATATATGGATCCTTCATCAACATCCATGGAGGTAAATTGTACGGAGTTAAAAAAATAGGCCAACATTAATATTGACTACCATAAGATCCGAACTGACAGAAACCATCAGTGTAAAGGCCCAGTCGAACATTTCTAGCTTCTAAAGCAAAGGATGGATGCACTCTATCAAAATGTTTCTATGAATCACCATCGGTTGGATGATTCAAGCTTTTATCGGTTGAAATATTCGCTTTATGCCATGACATCATTGTCGTTATATTCTTAGACATGAATAAACGCTGAAGTCTGGATGTAAGTGGAAAATATCTCAACTATTTTACAGGAATCAAACCAGACTTCCCATGTTTCCCTTCTTTATATCTCAGTTGCTCACATGTGGGACAACTATCCAACGACTCATTTTCCCCAGAATATAAAATGCAGTCATTTGAACATGCATGAATCTTCTGACAAGTAAGTCCCAAATTTCGAACCAGCCTCTTACTCTCATAGTAATTTGTAGGCAAAACATTTCCTTCGGGTAACAGTGTTTTAAGCAAAGAAAATATCTGGTCAAATAGGTGTTTGACATTCCATTATTTGATTTGATAGCCATAAATTTTGCAACTGCTTCTAATTTGCTCATCTTGCAGCCAGGATATAATGCATCCTCAGCAGACCTCAACAACTCATAAAATTCAGACGGTGCCAACTCAGGATTTGAAGCTATATCAGCCGGAGTTTCTGTATGTTGAACAGATGAACCTGCAACATCATGTACTAAATCTTGAAACCGGTATGGATCTAAAATCAAGTTGGTATCACCTACTCTGGAACTGCGTTCACCGTGTTGATACCAAAAAACAAAATCTGGTTGAAAACCAAAATGCAAGAGATGTCCCCCCACTTTGTCAAACGTGTCAAACGTTCTCAATGCACATTTTCTACAAGGGCATTTTATTTTGCCTTCTGAAACAAATTCTGGATTTGATGTCGCAAATGATAAAAAAGTCTCCACACCCTCTATATATACTGGATTTAAACCAGAACAATTTGGATTTCTACGTTGATTTATCCATATGCGGTCATCTAATAATGACTGTTGACGACCTCGTTGTTCCATATCTTTCTATAAAATATAAAAGCATTACTGGTTTTGAATAATTTGTTAGAAAAAACACTCAAGTAAGGATAATTATAGAGTTTACATCAGACACGACTAACGCAAACTTTTTATTAAGATAGACCTAAAAATTGACCCTTTAAGAATTGAACATGTTGAGAATAAAGCAAAACCTGTTACAAATATTGATAATTTTAATATTATATAAATTTTTTATTATTTTAAAAATACTAATATTATTTTTTCATAAATATTAATTATATAATAATAACATTATTACATTATTAGTATTTTTATTATTAATATTAAAATAATATAATTTTCTATATTATATACAATTCTCCTTTCATCTGTGTGTTTAACATTCTGTCTCCACATGTAATATTCGCATTCACTTTAACCTCTCTATTGGTGAGTAGGTTGATAATTTTGAAAAAGAATTTGAATATTACATGTGGAGACAGAAGTTTTCTTAAAACCAATACAAAGATGAAAAGATAATTGAGAAAGATAATGATCATGCTAGTTTTTTCCAATTAGCTAATTATTACTAATTATTCCTAATTATTGGTAATTATTCTTAATTATTGGTAATTATTCCTAATTATTGGTAATTATTCAGAATTATTGGTAATTATTATTCATAATTATTGGTAATTATTCCCAATTATTACGAATTATTACTAATTATCGGTAATTATTACTAATTATTGGTAATTATTACTAATTATTACTAATTATTACTAATTATTACTAATTATTAATAATTATTGGTAATTATTGGTAATTATTAATAATTTTTACTAATTATTGGTAATTATTGTTAATTATTACTAATTTTTGGAAATTATTACTAATTATTACTAATTATAACTAATTATTACTGATTATTACTAATTATTACTAATTATTACTAATTATTACTAATTATTGGTAATTATTGGTAATTATTGGTAATTATTACTAATTATTGGTAATTATTACTAATTATTACTAATTATTACTAATTATTACTAATTATTAATAACTATTGGTAATTATTGGTAATTATTAGTAATTATTACTAATTATTGGTAATTATTACTAATTATTGGTAATTATTGGTAATTATTGGTAATTATTACCAATTATTGGTAATTATTGGTAATTATTGGTAATTATTACTAATTAATGGTAATTATTGGTAATTATTTCTAATTAATGGTAATTATTGGTAATTATTTCTAATTATTACTAATTATTGGTAATTATTACTAATTATTGGTAATTATTACTAATTATTACTAATTATTGGTAATTATTGGTCATTATTACTAATTATTACTAATTACTACTAATTATTACTAGTTATTACTAATTGTTACTAATTATTACTAATTATTGGTAATTATTACTAATTATTGGTAATTATTACTAATTATTGGTAATTATTACTAATTATTACTAATTATTGGTAATTATTAGTAATTATTGGTAATCATTAATAATTATTACTAATTATTGGTAATTATTATTAATTATTACTAATTATTGGTAATTATTGGTAATTATTTCTAATTATTACTAATTATTAGTAATTATTACTAATTATTGGTAATTATTACTAATTATTGGTAATTATTACTAATTATTACTAATTATTGGTAATTATTACTAATTATTAATAATTATTACTAATTATTGGTAATTATTGGTAATTATTACTAATTATTACTAATTATTGGTAATTATTGGTAATTATTACTAATTATTGGTAATTATTGGTAATTATTACTAATTATTGGTAATTAATACTAATTATTGCTAATTATTGGTAATTATTACTAATTATTGCTAATTATTGGTAATTATTACTAATTATTACTAATTGTTGGTAATTATTGGTAATTATTACTAATTATTCCTAATTATTGGTAATTATTACTAATTATTACTAATTATTACTAATTATTGGTAATTATTACTAATTATTGGAAATGATTACTAATTATTGGTAATTATTGGTAATTATTGGTAATTATTACTAATTATTGGTAATCATTACGAATTATTACTAATTATTACTAATTATTGGTAATTATTACTAATTATTGGTAATTATTGGTAATTATTGGTAATTATTTGTAATTATTCCTAATTATTGGTAATTATTCCTAATTATTGGTAATTATTCCTAATTATTGGTAATTATTCCTAATTATTGGTAATTATTCCTAATTATTGGTAAATATTGACAATTATTTGCAATTATTGGTAAATATTGGTAATTATTGGAAAAAATATTGACAAATATTGACAAATATTGGCAATTATTAAATATTGGGAATTATTACTAATTATTACTAATTATTAGTAATTATTACTAATTATTGGTAATTATTATAAATTATTACTAATTAATGTTAATTATTTCTAATTATTATTAATTAATTCAAATTAATTTTAATTTTTCATAATTACTGCTAATTTATTGTAATTACAGCTAACTATTTTAAATTAATTAGTGTTTAATTGTCTCTAATTACTGTTAATTATTAATACTTATTCATAATTATTTCTAATTAGAAATCAAAAAAAAAATTATAAAAATTTAAAATAAATACATAAAATAAATAAAATAAATATTAAATTAAAATTCAGATAAAAACCTTAAACTTGATGTCAATGTCGAGCCGCTGTAATTGTAGAACACCACCAACTGAATCCTCGAAGTCGGAAATTTTTTTTTACAACTGATAGTCGTAAAAGGTTCAGAGTGGGAAAATTGTAACGATTGAGAGTGGGAAAATTGTAATGATTGACAGTATTTATAGGTTAGATTAATTGCGACGGGCTTTTTTGCGACGGAAAACCCGTCGCAAATATCGTTATTTGCGACGGGACCCGTCGCAAATAACCCTGACCGCATTTAATTATGGGCGGCATTAAAACGGTTATTTGCGATGGGAATAGAACCCCATCGCAAATAACCCTGACCGCATTTAATTATGGGCGGCATTAAAACGGTTATTTGCGACGGGTCCCGTCGCAAATAACCTCTGCCGCCGGGGTATTTGCGACGGGACTGCAGCCCGTCGCAAAATAGTCTTTAACCGCCGTCGGTTATTTGCGACGGGGATAGAACCTCGTCGCAAATAAGCTTCGCGCGGTTTGGCGCGCATTTCGCGCCAAACTATTTGCGACGGGAATAGTTGTCTGTCGCAAATAATCCTTTTTGTAAGGTATTTGCGACGGGAATAATTCCCGTCGCAAATACCCCGTCGCTATTAACCATTTTTCCCGTAGTGATACCACTTTGAAACATTTTAATTCATAATACTTATGAAGGAATGATATTAAATAGAAGTTTAAAATACCATGAATTTAAATTAATTCATTATATAATATATAAAAATGGATAGTAGATACACCACACAAAATAACTAAGTGGTGAACGTGAAATTTATCTCATAAAAGTAAAAAGTGAGATGAAAATCTCTTACCTTGTGTTTCTTTTTGGGTGAAAATCCTTTAACTACATTTATAATAAGCATATGTTAATTTATTACATAATTGGGAATATTTTTCATGTTTATCATTAATTTATTTCACTTTTTACTATGTTGTATACAACTACTTAAACAATTATGTTTATGTGAGGCGTTTTTACGAAATTCGGTTTAGGTGTCAAAAGAGAATTTGATAAGTCGACTATGGTTAAAGGGGTCATTATATAACATATTTGGAATAATAATCAAGTAATAATTATCATATTTATACATTAATTATAGTTTTAAAATCAATCATTAAATATGGTGATGAAAAATGAATCAATGTTATGATCATAGAGACGGTAGGTCGAACGTAAGCATGAGTGACGTTCCCATTTTTCAATGATCGTTATGGATAGAAGGTAAGTAATACCATATCTTTACAGAATGTTAATTATATCATAAATACCATGTTTTTTAATCATATATAATTATATATTTAATTCTATTTAATGTAAATAGAATCACATCATGTCGAGGAGGCGCTAGTCCATATGTCCACGAACGACGTTATCACTATTTAAGTGTGTGTGAAAAAGTAATAATGAAAATGATATATATATATATATGATATTTATAGAAAGGTAATTATTTCATTAATATCATATATATTTTTGGTTATGTCGCATATTTTTAGTTAAACCCGTCCTTTATATGTTCCATGTATAGTGTGAACGAATCGCATTGCTTCGAGGGGGGAGGTAGTCCACACTTCCTCAAAAGATGTTATCGTATTAAAATAAAATATAAATTATTATTGGTATTGTAATAAAAGTATTACCAAAGTATAAATTAATAATAAATATCCTATATAAATAGATTGTTCATCATAATGGCCACTATGATAGGTGGTAAAGGAAAAAATGAACAATCATCATTTCGTGAGGCAGTAGTTTGTTGTACATAGGAACAATAAGTTTGTTACCCATTAGATGGAATTGTGTGTAATTTTAGGTTGAAAACTTAGCATAAAAATACCCTAGTATATTGAGGATAATTTTTTATACAATAATAGAATAATAAGGGTTGAGGGGTTAGTGAATGGAAATAAAACTAGAGAGCTTGAGAGAAGACGTTACCTCTTAATCTTGTAAATTTTTTGGTTTGTACCAAAATGATTCTTTAGATTTATTTATTCCCAAGTGGATGATTCTAGGCTATAGGGAGGAATTTTTAGGATCTATGTGGGTATATCTTGGATTATCCAAAGTATTTTTAGATGTTTGAGGATGTGGGATGAGTGGTAGCCTTTTATAAGGGAGGAAAATGACTCACACGGTATTTTTGAAAAGAAGTTAGGTGTACCCTCATTTTTACCTAACAAAAGGATTAAAAAAACTCAATAATGAAAGTTTAATGGACTATTTATGTCCATAAAATGTATTTTGGTCAAGTTTATAGGTCATTTGGTCTCTTAAGTTAATGTTTTAGTCCTTTATTAAGCTTAATTTTGACTTAATAATTGTAATTAATTTTAATTACATTCACTAATATTTTTGGTCAAAAACTATGTTTAACTTATTATAAATTATAAATTATTATTATTACAAATATGGATTCAATTTTTCCAAATTATAAACACATAATTGAAAAAAATTGATTTAAATTTAATTTCGTAGGCGGGATGACAATGCAGGTTTTTAAAGTAAAAATATCTGAAAGTTTTCTATTCTTTTATAAACAACTTCACATTGAAATTGATTCCAATAAAATAAATTATATCAATTTATAAAAATATTAACTGATTAAACATTAAAAATAATTAAAAATATAATTTATTATTGTAAATAAATTAGACAAAAAATAAGTTTTGAACTAAAATTCAGTATTTTTAACTATTCATTAAAGAATAAAATGTTTCAAAAAAAATAAATAATAAATAAACCTAACCTAATTATTATGTTTCTGTTTCAAATATAATGTTTATCTTGACATATTAAATCATTTAAAGTTTCAAAATTCATATTTTAAATGGGTTCACCATTATTGGGAAGTAAAATTACCTTTATTAAAATATAGGTTTTTATATGTAAAATGGAGTTTGTTATTATATTATGCTTATCAAATCTATTGTGTGAATATAAAAAATATTTTATTTAACATATAAAATATATATTTCATTAAAATCATTAACTAATTATAATTAATTATGTTTATTAAAACAAAACTCTTTTGGAAGCATAAAAATAATAATATTTCTTTTTATATCCAATTGGTTCTTATTTTCTTTTCTAGTTAATTGGTATCCAATGAATTCATTTTATATTTGTGTAAACCATATATTTTCATAAGTTAGATAATACTATTCATAACCATTAACATAATGGATAGGTTATAACATATTATATTAAATAATAATATTTTATTAATACATTGTTATTTGGTGAAACTCGATCTTATGTGTAATACAATATATCATGCAAGGTCGCTCTTATGTGCAATGAAAGCTATCAAGGAAGGTCTCTCTTGTGTGTAACTCTAGATATCAAGGAAGTTTTTTCTTACGTGTAATACAAGCTAACTCATTTTTGTGTGCATTTCAATCTATGAAATATATTATATTAATTTAAGATAGTAAATATATTATAATATATCGCGTTAATATATTCCATTTTTACACATGGTATTGCCATACACACTATTGAATATAAATTTTTACTTTATAATTTATGAGTGTTAAATTTTCCCCACCATAATTAAATTTGATCCTCGCAATTTAAACTTGATATTGGTAATAGATTGTTTGGTATTTCCTACATTGAAATCCTACATTGGGAGAAAGGTTTGCAAAAAATCCTCTAAAAAAGAGAGAATTGTAAGTACAAAGGTCACATGAGCTACCATATAACTAGGTATCTATGTATGAAAACATTAGTGGCCAGTGAAAATTCATACTTAGAGAAAAATCATAAATATTTGTAGAGAGTGATTGAGTTCATTAATAAAAAACAAGTGAATGATCAATCGAAAGTTGAGGGCCTCAAAACCATAAATCTACGATGATTTAGAAGACCATCGGATCAACAAAAATTAGAGTAGTATGACAATTTTTTTTGATCATTTTCCTAATTTTGTGTAATTATTTTACAACCTAATAATATAAGGAAATATAATTACTTAGAATTTTTATATAAAAAAAATATTCATCCTTTTTTATGCTTCAATAAATTTATAATTAATCCAAAAATTAATTTTGATGCCTAAAGAACTAAAATACATTTCTAAAGGATCCTAAGGCCCGTAAAAGAGTGACATGTCAAACTCTTTGTCTCTAACCATTTTCCAAAACTAATATTGTTAATAAATCAATCTATAAACCTAAAAAGTAACACTAATGGCTTATATTTAGTATTTATTCATCACATTTTTAACTAAAAAATGATATATTAACAAGGAAGTTTCACAGGTCAGTCATTGGCATCAAACCCTTATTGTCCTTCAGTAATGGGTTCAAGACTAGTGGCCTTGTTGGATTTGATTTATTGTCACCAGGATTATAGGTTTTACTTTTATAAAACCATATTAATATAATTTCAAAAAAAATATGGAAATACTTGAAATAAGGTTAATAATTAAATATAATTTTAACTAAGGTTTTAAATTCAACCCTAATAAATAAATAATTCATACATTTATTTCCGCATAGGTCATTCCTTGGTCTCGGTATTATCTCTAATATCATTCATAGGATTTATAAATCATCACACCTTATCATCAATCTAAATCATCTTATGTTTAACCTAGGATATTCATTTTCAAAATCCTTCATTATGGTTTGTAATGAAAATGTGAATTATCTTAAGCGTATCCACTTGGAGTGAAAAACCAGGTGTGCAGTAAGTCCTATTGTCATGTACCAGGTTACCCTGAGTCATGCTCAGAACACCTTGTCAGAGTTATTACTCCTAGTTATATCGGTTCCATAACCACATCCACTTGTATTATCTAAACATGGATTCATTTCTAGGAAGACCCACATAATCTTTACCTTACCAAAATTCTAGGATTTTCTTCTATTGTTATCCTCAAATTATACCTTAGGTAATTGTTCTCTAACATATGTTTTTCTAAATCTACTTCTCAAGGTTGCTACTAAACCTCCTTTGATACCTACTATAGTGACCCGACCCTAGAAGGCCTGGAGCAGATGTCTGGTACTATTAAATTGACATGATTATAAGGAATCAAATCCTGAATAACTGAAGAGTTTAGTATTATTGGTAAAATAGATACATAAATGAGTCTAGTATTACAAATCAATACATTAATTACAACACATTTTTTTATTTTTTGTAAAAAAATTACATTGAGGATAACTTTATTCTATCTAGTAAATCCATGTATATCTTTCATAACATGCTTCTTGGAATCCTAGGGAAAGAAACATAATACAGATGATCTCAAATGATTAGTAAGGGAAATATATAGTGGAAGTAATAATTTATCATTGAGAAAAATAATAATGACATGGTAAATAACTGAACTCACATATAATCAATAAACTAAGAGGCAAGTACATAAATAATATATAAAGGTAATAATTGGAAACATATTCCATTTAAATAAAAGTAAAAAATAAATATGGAAAGTTAATAAACTAAAACACAATCCATTTAATCAATGAACCTAAAATGAAATGTATCTACAGATATGGTGAGGAAAAATATCATGGATGAATAATAGCTGGAACTAATATGAGGAAAATTATTTCTTGATGGACTTTATTTATAAGGCACATGAAAACCGATACCTTCAATACCTTTCACAAGATAGTTTAAAACTAAGGAAAAAAACATGTTTAAATTTCACAACATATTTGTATCATGAGAACCTATCGATGCATCGATGAGCTATATAAAGTTTGGGCTCCACCTTTTATTACCAGTCCAAACATTCCTCATATCGAATAATCAAAATAAATAATTTTCCTTATCAAATATCCATATTGAATAAATAATACAAAATTATCTATATTTCCCTAAATAATCAAATAAATATCAAAGTAGACACCATATGTAAAATGGTATATAGTTTAGGGAATACTAATATCAATGATAAATGAAATGGATAATTAGGGAGAAATTCAATGCTCAATGATAAAAGAAGATTAAATATTTCAAGGGGAATAAAAAATTATTCTAGTAAGTGAATGTGAATACTATCCTTGGCCAAATAAACAATAAAACATCTAGAGGAATAATAATTATGGTATCTATATAATAAATCCCATGTAAAGTAAAAATAAAGGGTTGTTGTTGATGATGAATAAAAATACTAAAAATATCTTTTAAAATCATTCGTAAGGAAAATATCATTTTTTAAAAAAATTGAAAAACATTTTCTTTGTAAATTAATTTTAAAAACATTTTCTTTAAAAAGTATATTTTTAGGCATGAAAAGGAAGATTCAAATAAATTACGGTGAATAAATTTGTACTTTTTATACAAGGGAAAAGAAAACTCCTTTTTCATTGTAAAAAGGTTTGAAAAATGCCTTGTCAAGAAAGAGACAATAAGATTCCACTGAAAAAATTGGGACAATACAAAAGGGTAAAAATTTATTTACCAAATCATTTTAAAAACATAGTTTTTAGAAGAAAATAGGTTCTCTGACTAAAGAGATAAATAATACTGAGTTTTTTGGAAAACATTTTCTAAAACGTTTTGAGTACCAAAGAGTGGAAAAACTGTAAATGGGCATAAATAACCATATTAAAAGAAAATTAAAGGTTTTATTGACAAATTTTCATATAATTTCCTCAAATGAGAATTCCTTTGAAAGATTATTAATGTTATTATTGAGGAAAATAATCTTTAAACATTCCAAAGTGTCCCATACATCTTTAAAACATTTTAAACCATAAACATCATGAAGGAATAATATTAAATGGAAGTTTTAAATACCATAAAGATAAATGAATTCATGATATAATATATAAAAATGGGCAGTAGATATACCACATAAAAAAAGTAAGTTATGAACATGACATTTATCTCACAGAAGTAAAAAGTGAGATGAAAATCCATTACCTTGAGTTTCCTTTCAGGTGAACATCCTTCAACTTATGGTATAATAAATTTATGTTAATTTTCTAATTTCTTGAGAAAATTTTAATTTTTATCATTACTTTTATTTCACTTTTTTACTATGTTTTATACAACTACTTAAACAATTATGTTTACATCGGTTGTTTTGACCAAATTTAGTTTATGTATCAAAAATAACTTTGGTAGGTAAACAATGGTCAAAGGGGTAATTATATAACAACTCTAGAATAATAATAATGACATAATTATCATATTTATACATTAAAATTCCCCCCATGATAGGTGGTAAAAGAAAAAATGAACAATCATCATTTCATGAGATATTAGTTTGTTGTATAAAGAAACAATTTGTTCGTTACCCATTAGATGTAGTTGTGTTTAAGTGTATGATGAAAACTTATAATAAAAACAACATATTATATTTAGGATACTGTTTTGTTATAAAATCATTGAATAATAAGTTTCTATGGGTTAGATAATGTAAATAAAACTAGAAAGTTTGAGAGAAGACGTTACCTCTTAATGAGGTAATTTCTTTTGGTTTGTACAAAAATCCTTATTTGGATTACTTTATGCACAATGGGATGATTATATGATAATTTAAGGTATGTTTAATAGATATTTAGTAATATCTTATTTTATACAAAGTGGCTTGAGAGGTGTGAGGAATTTGGAGGAGTTGTGACCTTTTATGTGGAAAAGGACTCACATGGTATTTTGGAAAAGAAAATATGTGTACCCACATTTTTACCTAAAAAAATATTCAAAAACCAACAAAAATTAATAATGGAAGTTTCATGGATGAATTATGTTCATAAAATGGGTTTTGGATAAGTTTCTAGGTCATTTAGACTCTTAAGTTAAAGGTTTAGTCTTTTATTAAGCTTAATTTTGCCTTAGTAATTATAATTAAATTTTAATACATTCACTAATATTTTTTCTAAAAAACATTGTTTATTATATGATAAATTATAAATTGTGATGATTTAAAATATGGAATCCATTTTTTAAATTACAATCACAAAATTGGAAGAAATTTAATAAAATTTAATTCTGCAGACAAGACGATAATGCAGGGTTTTAATGTAAAAACGTATGAAAGTATGCTATGTTTTTATAATAAATTTCATAGTGAAATTGAATCCAATGAAATAAATTATATCAATTTATAAAAATATTATCTAATTAAAATTTAACACCAATTACAAATATAATTTAACAATATAAATAAACTATATGAAAACAGTTTTGAATTAAAATTTAGTATTTTTAACTATTCATTAAAAAAGTGAGATGTTTCAAAAAAATATAAAAAATTAAACTTAACATAATTGTTATGTTTATATTTAAAATATTATGTTTATTTTGACATATTAAATCAATTAAAGTTTCAAAATTCGGATTAAAAATGGGTTCTCTATTAAAAGGTAGTAAAACTACCTTTATAGAAATATAGGTTTTTATGTGAGAAATAGAGTTTGTTCTTATATTATGCTTATAAAATATATTAGATGAACATAAAAAATATTTTATTTAATATATAACATATATATTTCATTAAAAACATTAAATAATTATAATTAATTATGTTTATTAAGACCAAACTCCTTTAGAAGCATAAAAATAATAATATTTCTTTTTATATCCAATTGGTTCTTATTTTCATTTCTAATTAATTAGTAACCAATGAATTAATTTTATATTTGTGTAAACCATATATTTTCATAATATAGTTAATAATATTCATAATAGCTAACATAATGACATGGTTATATCATATTATATTAAATAATAATATTTTAATAATGCTTTTTTATTTAGTGAAACTCAGTCTTGCGTGTAACACAAGCTATCTAGGAAAGTCTCTCCTACATGTAAAAAAAGCTATTTAGGAAGTTCAATCTTGTGTGTAATGAAAGATATTGAGGAAGGTCACCCTTGCCTGTAACATAAGCTAACTCGGTGTTATGTGCATTACTATATATGTAATATATTATATTTATTTAAGATAGTAAATATATTATAATGTATTGGGTTAATATATTCCCTTTTTATACATGGTGTTGTGTGTCATAAATTATATTAAATAAAATTTGTAATTTATAATTTTGGAATGTTATAACCCCATAAAACAACTCGATCCAAATCCCCTTCCATTCATCCATGTGATAATAGAAACATCCTTTGAATTGAAATAATGTGGTTTTCAAATATCTAATAGTGAGGGAAAAAATAAATGAGTAGGAATTAATATATGTTGTAGGAATAATCCACCTATACTATGAGACAAGGCACATATCATAGAAAAAAACTCAAGTGGGATTCCCACTAGGTAGAAATGGTATATATTGACGATAGCCACAACACCCTACCACCCAACCCAGATCGCTACCCATAGCCAGTTCAAAGAGTTGTGATAACCCTTTCCCATGAAATTTCTAGAATAAAATATAATCCCACATCAATAAAATAAGCATTAAAATACTAAAATATAACCTTCTTGGGTTACTTCATCTATCACCATTTAGTTTTAAAATGAAATATCATATAGAAGTTTGTGTTGGGATTGGGGGGGTAGGAGCTAGAAGAATGGTCCAAGATACTATTGAGAAGCATGGACAAGGTAGAAAGAGAATAAATCCATGAGAGTTGTTTTTATTGACTATGAGGACTATTTGGAAACCTTTTAGGATTTTAGAGGAAACTAAGATGATGATGAGGTTATTCACTGAGTCCATGATCCACTAGTTATTGGTGAATAAGTAAATGATTTTGCATCCTAGGGATAAGTAGAGGTCCTAGAACACCACACCCAGTCAAAGGGAGGTTCCCACCACCACATTCACTACAAATTTATATGTAAAACCATCATCATTTCTCATATCATTTGACATGAACATGCAACCCCCATTGTTTTCATTAAGAAACAATAATAATAAAATGAATATGATGCATCAATTATGAAGAATCATTATGGAAGTTGAAGCATAGCATAAATTTACAAGCACTCATATTTAGGATTCAAAAAGTTTCTCATGGAATCATAGTATCATTTTTTACCACCAAAATATAATAGTTCAAAAAACATTATCAAATAGATAAAGTGGAAACGTCCATAACATCATATTTCATGTAGCCAACTAGTAAGATAAGAGTTGCATTGTATTTCCCTTGAAAGCTACATGACATGATAATATAAATAAATAGATTAACTAGATTACAATTTTATTAATTCATGAAATGGGTAATTTACTAGACCATGATGATTATTACGAGTTAAGGATTACGAATAAAGTCACTTTTATTCTTAAAATATAGTTTTATAAAAAAATTGTTATATGTTTTGTATTTATTATTTAAAAATAATTTATATCACTTTTCAAAATTGAATTTATGAAAATGTATTTCAATTTTATAATAATGTAATTAAAATTTGTCAGTATGTTAAATTTCATTTTTTTTGCAAAAATTTATTTACAGAGGTATAGCGAGTTACCATAGTAATGGGTAAAATGAGGTAAAAAGGATAAAATAAGTAATAAAAATATAAAATATCATAAACAATTATATATAATTGTGCATTTTGGGGAATTATCTATTTTACATTATCTTTCCACTTTATATGATAAATTACATTACATACACATTAAGGAATGATATTTGTAAAAATGACTCTCAAAATTACTCAGTAAAGGATCCCCCCTATACCCACATCAACACAAACCATTTTTTCATAATCCCCTCACATGATTTTACATATTCTATACCTAACAAGACTATCCATTTTTTGGGAACTTCGTATATGTTAAGGAGTCCCAAATCCTTCATTTCAAAAGGCTCTCTAAGAAAAGACATAAGTCTTCAAAGTAAGTATTATCTTCTCCTTAATAATTATTTTTTATCTTCATCATCCACCTATTATAAACTCTAATTTATCGCATTAATAATTTTTTAAATAATTAATCTTATGTTAAAGTGATTTTATTAGAATATGATAATATGTCCATACTCATTTAATCTTTATAATGTTTTCTTGTTTGGGATTGTTTTACCACCAACAAGAATTATGTCATAAAATTTACTTCATGAATGAATAGAAAAACATAAATTCCAGTAATATATCCTAATAATTATTAATTTAGGATTTTAATATTTTCAATAATAGTAATATTCCAAAGTATATTCACTAATATATCATATTATTTTGTTAATTTAATAATCATAATATATATATATACATATATATATATATATTTAATCATTCCATATGAACCATCACCATAACATAAATGATATTAATATGGGACTCAAGAACTATATGAAACAAAAATAATAATTATCCATGAAAATTCATTATGTTATTACCGATGATCAATTTTCAAGAATAAAAACCGCAAAACCAAAGTATGCATTGAAAAACTGAACAATTAATACCTAAATATTATTTTTAATAGAAAAAAATTAATATGAGGGTTATAATAAATTTTAAATTATTATCAATAATTAATATAAATATGAATAATATTCTTATATAGAAGAATACTAAACATAAATTACTATATAGTGATTCAAGGTTAGTATGACCAAGACAACATAAGAGGTAAGGGTTTCTTTCCCAAACTCACCTTGAAATCAAGATTGTGTATAATTAAATTCCCATTGGGTAGAAATTGAATATTATTTCTCTCTATAACCTTGTATATTTTATTATTCTTAATTAAAATTTATTTTTAATTGTATTCTTACCGTTTCCTATCCCCTTGGTTCAAAAATTTAATAGAAATGATTCTTATAAGTGGAACTATATCATCTCTTATTTTTGGCTGAGAATCCTTTTATTCTATTTCCATGATTTTCATATTATTTTATTTATGTAATGATAATTAATTCTATGATTTATTATGGTAATTTACTATTTAATTTTTATTTATTTATAAAATTTTAAAAGGAATCTGTATTTTATGTTTTTCACATATTTTCTTTCACACACCTTTTTCTTTGGTTTTCTTTATAAAGCATCATTTAAATTTTTTCAAAATTATTTAATATAATTTTATTTAATTTTTAATTTTTTATATAAAACTATATTTTTTATAAATTAAATAATTTTAAAATAAATGTTATCAAATGGTAAATTATATTTTTTCTACTATTCAAAAAAAATCAAATATTCTTCTAAAGCATTTTTCATGATCATGTGGAACATATATATATGGGTTTTCATTATGTGACAATTGGGACATGAATTATGTGTGTCTATAATATATTGGGTAAATATTT
The DNA here is from genome assembly GCA_963277665.1 of Viscum album. Taxonomy (NCBI): domain Eukaryota; kingdom Viridiplantae; phylum Streptophyta; class Magnoliopsida; order Santalales; family Viscaceae; genus Viscum; species Viscum album. The sequence continues at coordinate 1,938,536,946 of OY728123.1, read as the reverse complement.
ATGTCATATGAGATGATATGTATGGCCTTGGGTAGTGAACCCAATCTACTATGGTCATGAGAAGGAGGAGTGGACATAATCTAGTATGTTATGGGGATTTGTCTATTATATGATGATGTTATTTGTAGTGATCCTTTAAATAAGAAAAGTTTTTATATAATTATTTTTATATCATGATTCTATTTAATTACCCATTCCTATGTTTTTTTTCATTTATCCTGATCATAAAATCATATTTTCACAGTCTTATAATAAATTTATTATTTTATTCCAAAATAAATATATTATAATTCATGATTTATGATACATGTTTTATTGGGTATGATTCCATAATGATATATATATTTACCTTGATTGTGTTTTAATACTCACATGTTAATATTATTCTCATTATGTTCTTCAATTTATATCTCTTATTTTTACCCTTACTCAGAATCTGAGCTCACCCTTTATTATGTTTCCTATACAGTCCTGTGTTTTTAGACCAGATGAAATTCCAAGGTAATTTAAATTTTGGTGTTTACTGGATGGTCCATTTTACAAATTGATATTTGAAATGTAATTCTAAGACTTGGAACACTTCAACATTTTGTTTTTTGACTTAGGTAAAGTACTGATAGGTCCCTTGGAGGTCTCTTCATGTTTGGATATCATTGAGGCAAGAAAATATAAGTTTGTAGGGACTGAAAAGGGCACAAAATTTGTTTGAAACCATGTGACCCTAGCATTAGAACATGACACCTTGATCAGAGGAGCTGATATGCACTAGATAGGTTGTGCAATGTTTACCAAAATATTGTGCCTAGACCACACGGTTAGTGCTACTTAAGTAGTAACCTCACACTGTTCATTACATGTTTTTCACATGGTTAGGATAATTGTGTGGAAAAAACCATCCAAGGTGGTTTCTAAGGTAGTGGTTTCGCACAGTTGGTGCACCGTTTCTCCAAACTGTATGGACAAATCGTGTGAACTAGTTCTTAATGGTAAAATGACCAAAATTCACTTGATGATCATGAATTTTTTTTCTAAATTTTTCTACCCTTGGAAGCTGCATAAGGCCTCCTCACTATACAAATGGAGCCCCAAATCTCATCCTCCTAGGATTTACATGATCTTCCTCATCTAAAGTCCGATTTGAGACCCCTCAGTCTCTGAGGATCGATTTCAATAAGCTATATATTTCTTTTGTATTGTTCCTAATTTAGTTTTGTATCAACTGTGCTATTTAGGTGCAATATAGTTTCCATTATTTTTAGGATATTTTTCTATTCTTAGATTTTCTCTCGATATGAGTTGAATTAGTAGCTGATATTGAATGAGTTATCCACTACAGACCTATGGTATGTGGTCTTGTGATTTTCATTAAAAGTTGAAGTATTATTATATGACATTTTTCTGCACACCCAATTCTCAAGTGATGCCTTGAAATGGATTTTAATCCTTGACATAAATTATTAGGTATAGACTATTAAATTTAATATTCCCATTAATGAATGTGTATAGGTTACACACATTGATTTAGAATAACCCCATAGGTGATTTGGTATTTAATTACACCACCATGGGTGTCTTTTGGAATTGATTGGCTTAGGGTGTGCCCCTTTACCCCTTGCTTGGGATGTCAAATGTGAATTGATTTATGAATTGAATTTCAATATGAGGTGAATTATAATTGAATAAATAAGTAGTAAGGGATGGATAACCTTATCATTGGCCTTGGCTATGTAATAGATTTTTGAAACTTGACTTTCCTTATTAATGTTAATTTTCCATGTGAAATAATTAAAGGTTATACCTTATAAGATTATCCATAATTTTAGACACCTTTTGAGGTGAGGTATAGATTGATTTGTTTATGGTTTTAAACTTTGAATAAATAAATATTTTTATGAGTGATTATGCTCATGTGAGTAGAATTAGAGGATAAGCTTTCTAAGATAGTTGTGCCTTTATCCACCATTTTAGGTGAGGTGTAAATAAATTTCTCTTAGTGTTTAACTTTTCATTTTATATCATCCTGAATAATATTATTAAATAAATGGTTTTGTTTAAATGCTTAATTTTGAGATATTTGTTTAATGAAATTCCCACATGAGTTAAATTAATGGAAAGCCTTATGATTTGTCCAATGAATTGAGTCACCTTTTGAGGTGAGTTATAAATGATATGATCTTAATTTTAACCTTGGAATGTTAAATTATTTGATAAAATGGTATTTAATTTTAATGAATTCTTGTACGCCTTGGGTGACACAAGGATTCATATGAGAATTCCATGGATGGACTCAATTTTTTGTACCTTGATTATACATGAGTGATACTTGGACTACCTAGTGGACTTCCAAGGATGGAATATAAGGATTTATTATTATATTTTTAGTGATAAATGTATTCATATGATAATTCCATGGATGGAATCAAAGGGAATCTATCGAATTTCCATAGGTGATACTTGGGATCCCTTAGTGGACTGCTAAGGACAGACTTGATTGACTGGTATGTTAAACCACTACTAGATCAATACATGGGTTCTTGAGGATATCCATGGACGAGATTGTATGGTGTTGGTTTACATTATAAATGGAGTGATATCTGGATTCCAAATTAGGAATTCTATGGATGATATTGTATTCATAAATAAATAAATAATGAAACGAGTTATATGACACATCTGTCAAGCCAATGATCATGCTTGGATTCACTCTTTATTATTACTTATTAGATGGAATTTTTAGGAATCCTTTGTTTACCTATACACAAGGGGGAATCTAGGATGCACACTGAGTATCGAGGCTTATAAATTAAATGATATTAATGGTTCATTAAACTTGATTTAAATGAAACATGTATGGCTGTTAAATCAGATACGTCTTTATTATGTGAAATTGATCAAATTAAATGGTTATAAATGAGAACCTGGACTATATAGGATGTTTAATTTTAGTACCTCATTTAATTATTGCATTTCAGGATGCACACTGTTGTCATTATATATTCATTGGCTGAATGACACTTGACCTTGGGTGGTTCCCTACTAGGATTTAGTCTCACACCCTATCCGAGCCACATTGGGTACCCAAAAAGATTATATGGTTGCTGGTATTGATATGGGAAAGATCCATATAGTTGGTTCTTGATTGAAAATCAAGAATAGGGGAGCATGGGATAGAGCTCAGTCTCACAATGCTAGCCAGGATAATTTTGATCTTTTTTGTTCTTTTGTTCCATGTATCATATTTTTTATATATGATATGTCTTATGGAATTGATTACATATCAGTATTATGATGTTTACCTTTTGTATTCATGATATACTACTTCTGATAATTTTATATTATTGATATTCCACTATGCTACACTCTGGTGATGAGGGAATAGTCTCCCCATAGACACACCTAGGCCCCCACTGCTAGTCGGTAGTCTTTGGAATTTGGGGATATGTGCTTGTGGCCATGTGGCCAACTGAGATCGGGGCACTATTGAGAGGAATCTAGATTCGAGATGTTACAAAGTGTTGTCAATGAGTTATTTTCATTTATCTTACTACTTTGGGATGGTAGACAGGATAATTGGAATGTGTCTGCACTTGATTAATAGGCATGTCTAAGACTGATCACCTCAACCATGGGGAAATTTTCAAGTTTTATGGGATGGTATTATTAGTTATATTGTTTGTTATTACAATTGATATGATTTCATCTTGAGTGAATGACGTATTTTCACTACTTATTGACTTGTGTAATTGTGTTAATTTTTTATTGGCATGGTATAACAAGGAAGAAGTATTTCATACATAATTTTAGGTATATAAAAATACACATTCAATGCATATGTAATGACATGTAGTTAAATTTATAATTTTCGTGCTGATTTGATTGTGTTCCTTGAGTAATTTTTCATGATTTTGTTTTCTTTATAATACATATGTTATAACACGATTGGGTGATTATATACCATTCTTCCTTATAATGGGAGCCAGTTTTCAAGTTTAAGGTGTATGTGCACCTTATAATTGGGAAAAGATAACCCATTTACTCCACCACTCTTTGATCTATATATGTATATTTGTATACCCCTATTAAAATGGAAATGATGCTAAAGTTAAAATGTTAAGTAAATTAGTTTTGATTAATGAGAACCTAATACCAATAGGTAGAGTGTATGGGTAATTTATTGATTGGTAGATGGAAACCCATGTGACTGAATTTTTATATATATGACAACAAGGTATATTTTGAAATGTAAATATATATAAAAGTTATTAAATTTGATAAAAATGATGGTTTCCTCTATAATGGATTGTGGTTAACTTCTTAAATGCACAAATGACCCAACTAGGTTAGTTGGGGCATACTTCTTATGAGATAAACCACTAAGGATGTTTTAAAACTCTAAATATTAAGAAAATTCTAGTGGGTTGCATTTCTGATGAACCCAATTTGGTTAAATGGAACCCTCTTAGGTATCCTTATCTATTATGACTAAATGAATTTATTTTATAAATTTCCTAATTATGGTAGGATGTCAACAAATGATGAATGTTTTAAAAGGAAGTTTGATAATAATTTCCATTAATGCGTTGGTATTTTATTTAAAACCCTTAAAATTTTAAAAGGTTTATTGTAAATCAATGTTGTGACCTTGAAAAATGGAACCTTATGTGGTGTCCTTTGTTTAAAACCTCATATAAGGGTAGTTTAAACTTTTCCTTTTAAGTTGTATTTGAATGGAGTTGTGAGAATTTCCCATTGGCATATTTATTTTTAGAAATGGATTTAATAATAGGCTTGGGACTAGTGAAGTTGTTTTTCATGAACTAGTTTTAGGTTTGGAACTTATGCTTTTTTAAGGGGATAACCGGAGGTAGGTATCACCCTTAGAGATTTAATGCCTTGATAAATGATGTGATCTTATTTTGTTCAGTATTGTTTAGGTTTTTTTGTCCCTAGTATGACTCTTAGCTTATAAATAAAACCCTTGTTTATATGGGTGGTCATTATTGACCCTTTTTATGGGCATGAGCATTGAGTAATGCTCGATTTCTGAAGGTTAGACATGCCTCGGGCATGGTCATCCAATCAGTAGGTCTCATGACCCTTTCCTCTTTTCTTGGGAGACTCAAGAGGTCGTTAGGTTTCTTCAGAGTCATAAGGGATAGTATGACTTTGATCCAGTTTCTACATGAGATATCAGATACTTGGATTCATAGGGATGATAATCCTATGTGTAGTATCTTATATGGAGCCTCTTGATTATTAAACCTTGAGGTATTATGCATCGATATATACAATAAAATTTTAATTTATAAATAATATAATAAACTAATTGATTTCTATGAGATCATTGAGCCTTGTGCTATTGGGTTTTATCATGGGTAATCTATGGAGTATAAGGGATTGGGATTTAAAATAATCAAGTTAGTGCCAATGCTTGAGATGAATTTCTAGGGATTAGGTGTTTTGACACACTAAACTATTGGGTTTTGGTTTTCAAGACAAATGCCTTGATGTTTGTAGGCGTGAATCAGGTAAGTATCAAATTTTTGTTATAGAGGATCTGACCTAGAGTTCATGTGAGAAGCTAGTCTATATCTCCTTTCAATTACTAGGACAATCTTAAGGTATGGAGAATCATGTTAGTTTTGGTGTTTTTATATCAGTTATTTCTTGGAAGAATGATATTGACAATATTGGCAGTGTATGCAACCTATAAGAAACATTGTTGGTCTGGGATGGAATTCGGTGGTAATAGTTTAATAATCATTGAATGTCTTGGGGGGTAAATAGATCATGGTCAGGTTGGTGATGTGTCGACAGGTGAGGCAGAGATTCTTTTAAGAAACTGATCAGTAATTATTTGAATGTTCTTCTTTCAATTTTATTGGTTGGTCATAATCCATTCAAATAATCCTAGTATATTCTTATTTTAGAGACAAGCATTTCCCATATATTGACATTATTCATGATGCACTATGAGAGAGTCATTTATACACCATGATAAAGTTTTAAATGTTGTTGCGCTTGATAAGTGGACATTGTGTATGTTGCACACTGGAAGCACAATTTTTTTATTGGGGTATGGTTGGTTGTAGTGACACGACCCCAGAAGGCCCAGATCTAGTTTCTGGTACTATTACATAGGCATGATCATGAGGAATCATATCCTGAAGGAACAAAGAGTTTAGTGGTCTTGGTAAACCAGATACATACATGAGAAAAGAATATACTAATTAAAAAAATATATTTTTCTTCTTTCTAAATAAATAACTTCGAGGATAACTTTATTGGATATAGTAAATCCATGCATATCTTTCGTAGTACACTTATTGGATTCCTGGGGAAAGTGATATAATAAGAGTGATCTCAAATTTTCAATAAGGTAAAAATATAGTGGAGAAATAATGAATCAATGAGAATAATAATTATGAAATGGTAAATAACTGAACTCACATTCCATATAATCAATAAACTAAGATGGAAGTGAATAAACAATATGGAAAGGTAATAACTAGAAATATATCCCATTAAAATAACTAGATAAGGAAAAATAAATATGGAATGGTAAGAAACTAAATCACATTCCATTTTTTCAATGAACTGAAAAGAAAATGTATCCATAGATATGCTAACACAAAATATCATGGATGAATAATAACTGAGGCTAAAAGAAGTAAATTCTTGATTGTTGGATTCCATGTTTCTTAGGTACATAGTACCATTACTATCAAGATCTATTCCCAAGAAAGTTAAAACTACTCTAATTTGGTCAAATGATTCATCTCATGAGACTACCGATGCATCGAGGGACTTTCATTAATCGATCCACAACCCATATCTTACCAGTATATTCTTCTTGGAAACAAATGAATAGAGTTTGTTTCCAAATGATTCTTCCCACGAGATGACCAATGCATCGATGGGCTATCTATAACTGGGCCCCACCTATAGGTCTTTCCATAAACGGTCCCCAACCCATATAGTGCATGTACAAAGAATTTAAATAAACACATTTCCTTATCAAATATCTTTATTGAATAAAGTAGAAATATTTATCAATATTTCATAGAATAATTAATTAAATTAAAAACTAAACACTGTATAAAAAATGGTATATAGTTACATAAATAATCACATCCATGAAATATGATATGTATTTATAGGGGAAATTCAATGTCAAATGATCATAAGACATTGAATATTTAAAGGGTAATAAAAGGAATCAAGGAAGTGAATATGAATACAATCCTTGACCAAATCAATCATAAACCATCTAAATGAGGAATAAAAATGGTTTCAATACAATATATCCCAAATAGATTAAAAATAGAGGGTTGTTTTCATTGATGAATTGAAATACTATAAAACATCCTTTAAAAACATTCTTGTGGAAAATATCTTTTTTTTTTGAAAAATTTTTCTTTGAAAATAACGTTTGAAAACATTTTCTTTAAAAATTAACATTTTAAACATTAAAAGGAAGCTTCGATGGAATAATTGCAGGTAAGTCTGTACATGTTGTAAAAGGTAAACAAACATTCCTTTTTTATAGTATTAGTTTAGTAAAATGACTTGTTCAGAAAGTGAAAAGAATATTCCATTGAAAAAACTGGTTAAAGACAAAAATGGTTTCAATTTATTTAAAAAATAATTTTAATTTTTTTTGAAACATTTTAATAAAACATGGTTTTTAGAAGAAAACATGTTCTCTGACTAAAGAGTGAAACAGAGATGGGTTTTTTTAAAAACATTTTCTAAAACACCTTGATTACCAAAGAGTGAAAAAATGGTACTCATTCTTGAAAAAATGTAATTATTATCCATAGGATAGGAAAATGAAAGGGTTTATTAAACAATGTTCATATAATTTTCTCAAATGGAAATTAATGATCATTAAAATTAATCTTGAGGAAAATGATCTTTAAACATTTTAAAGTGTCTCATACCACTTTGAAACATTTTACATCATAAGACTAATGAAGGAATATAATTAAATGAAAGTTATATTATCATTAGAGTAATTATATTCATGATATATCATATAAAAGTGCAGTATATACACCGTATAAAAGAAACTAAGTGCATAACAACAAATAAGTCTCAATAGAATGTAAATTGAGATGAAATACCTTACCTTGTGATTCATTTCGGGTGAAATTCTTGTATAATAAACATATATTAATTTTATAATTGATTAATAACCATTTTCATGTTTATCATTACTTTTGTTTCACATTTTACTATGTTTTATACAACTACTTAATCAATTATGTTTACATCAAGTGTTCTAACCAAATTCAGTTTGTGTGTCAAAAACAACTTTGGTAGGTCAACTATGGTCAAAGGGTGAATTATATAAAATATATAGAATAATAACCATGACATAATTATCATATTTATACATTAATTATAGTTTTAAAATCAATCAATAAATATGGTTATGAAAAATTAATCAACGTTACGATCATTGAGACGGTAGGTTGTACGTACGCATGAGTAACGTTCCCATTTTTCAATGATCGTTATGGAAAGAAGGTAAGAGACACCATATCCTTCCAGAATAATCATTATATAATTAATACCATTTTATTTAATCATACATAGTTATAAATATAATTCGTACAATGTAAAAGGAATCATATCACGTTGAGGAGGCGGTAGTCCACACATCCATGAACAACGTTATAACTTATTAAGTGTGTGAAAATGTAATAATGAAAATGATATATATAGTATATTTTTAGAAAGGTAATTATGTAATGAATATCATATATAGGTTTTTTATTTCATATTTTTTAAATTTAAAATGTCTTTTATACGTTTCATGTATAGTGTGAATGAATCACATCACTTCGAGGGGGCGGTAGTCCACACTTCCTCAAATGATGTTATCGTATCAATGTAAAATGGAAATTATTAATGATTTATGTAATAAAAGGACTAAATAAGTATAAAGAAATATAAAATATCATTTATATCATATATAAATATAGTTTTCATCATAATGACCATCCATGAAAGTTGGTAGAGTAAAAATGAACAATCCTCATTTCATGAGGCAATAATTTTTCCTACACAAAAATAGTATGTTCATTACCCATTAGATGGATGTGTGTGTAAGTGTAGGTAAAACCTTTACAAAAAAACATCCTAGTATATTTCAGATTCTTTTTTTGTTATATAATCATGGAATAAATAAAATTTAGGGGGTGGAGTATGGAAATGAAACTAGAGAGCTTGAGAGAAGATGTGACCTCTTAATCAGGTAAATCTTTTTGGTTTATACCAAAGGGATTCCATGGGATCATTTCTTCCAAAAACAGATTAATGTTCTAGGGGTGGGATTCTGGTAATTTATATGGGAAGATCTTGGCTGAACCTAAGTTGTTTTAGATGTGTGAGGAAGTGGGAGAAGTGGTGTCCTTTTATAAGGGAGGAAAAGGATTAAGTTGGTATTTTTGAAAAGAAGTCAGGTGTACCCACAATTTTACCTAAAAAAAGTCTTAAAAATCCCAAAAAACTCAATAATGGAAGTTTTATGGCTGATTTATGTCCATCCAATGGGTTTTGGACAAATTTCTAGGTCATTCGGGCCTTAAGTTAAAGGTTTAGTCCTTTATTAAGTTTAAATTTTCCTTAATAATTGTAATTAATTTTAATTACATTTACAAATATTTTTGGTCAAAAATATTTTAAATTTATTATAAATTATAAATTATTATTATTCCAAATATTTAATTCATTTTTAAAAATCCCAATCATAGAAGTGGCAGAAATTGATTTAAATTTAATCCCACAGGCAGGACGACAATGCAGTTTTTAAAGTAAAAATATATAAAATATTGTTATGTTTCTATAATCAATTTCATAGTGAAATTGATTAAAATGACATAAACTGTATCAATTTATGAAAATATTATCTAATTAAACTTTAAATCCAATTAAAAATATAATGTATCCTTATAAATAAATTATATGTAAAAGGAGTTTTGGACTAAAATTCAGTATTTTTAACTATTCATTAAAAATGATATGTTTCGGAAAAAAAATAAAAAACTATCCCTAACCTAATTAAAATTTTAGAGTTAAAATATGAAGTTTATTTTGACATATTAAATCAATTAAGGTGTAAAAATTCAGATTTAAAATGGGATCTCTATTAAAAGGGGGTAAAATTACCTTCTAAAAAATATAGGTTTTATGTGTAAAATAGAGTTTGTTCTTATCATATGTCTATCAAACATAATGGATGAATATAAAAAATATTTTCTTGAATATTTAATATATATATATATATATTATTAATCTCAGTCACTAATTTTAATTAATTGAATTTATTAGTGAAAAACAACTTTTTGAGCATACAAATAGTTTTCTATAAAAATATTTACTTTATATTAAATTACTTCTTATATTAATTTATAATTAATTTGTAACTAATTAATTCATTCTATATTTGTATAAACCATAATTTCATAATTTAATTATTACTATTAATAACTACTAATTTAACGGCTAGTTTATATCTCATTATATTTTAATAATATACTATTATTTGACAAAACTCGGTCTTGCATGTAATGCAAGCCATTGAAGAATGTCACTCTTGTGTGTAACACATGATAACTTAATGTTGCATGAATTTAATATATATAATATATTTTAAATAATAAATACATTATAAAGTATCCAGATATTATATTAACTTATGCTCTTAGTGTTGTGTATCATACACATTATCGAATATAAGGTTCTTAAGATTTTTGAGGCGTCACATTCTCCCCCACCTTATTTAAATTGAATCCTTACAATTTAAACATGATCTTGGTGATTTTTTTTATATTTACTATGTTTAAATCCCACATTGTGAAAAGAGTTTATAAAATATCCTTTAGAAAAGAGAGAATATAAAGTACAAGGGTAACATGGAAAATCATATAACTAGGTCTCTAAGTAGGAGAAAATTAGTGGATAGTGAAAATATGTAATTAGAGAAAAGGCATAAATATTTATAGGGAGTGAATTATTCCATAAATCAAAAAAAATTGAATGATCAATATAAAGTTGAGGGCTTCAAGGTTATAAATCTGTGATGATTTAGAAGACCATCGGTTCAACAAAAATTAAGGTATCAGGACAACATTTTTTTGATCATTTTCCTAATATTGAGTAATTATTTTACTACCAAAGAATATAAGTAAATATACTTACTTAATAGTTTTCTATAAAAATCATCATTTTTTGTGCTTTGATAAACTTCCAATTCATCCAAAAATTAATTATGATGCATGAAGTTATAAAATAAATTTCTAAAGGATCTTAAGGCCCATAAAAGAGATACATTCCTAACTATTTGCCTCTAACTATTTTCCAAAACAAATATGGTTAATAAATTAATCTCTAAACCTAAAAATTAACCCTATTGTCTTATCTTTAGTATCAATTCATCAAAATTTTCAACTAAAAAAGACAAATTAATTGGGAAATTACATAGGTCAGTGGTTGGAATCAAACCCTTATCATCCTTAGGTCATCGGGTCAAGTCCCACAGCCTTATTGGACTTGATTGGTTATCACCTGACATATATTTTGTTCTTTTCTAAAACCATATTAATATAATTTCAAAAAAAATTATGGAAATCCTTGAAATAAGGTTAATAACTAAATATTATTTTAACTATGGTTTTCAATACAAACCCAATAAATAAATACTGCATCCATTTATTTAAAAATAGGTTCAAAATAGGTCCTTCCTGGGTCTATAATTTTTCTATAATATCAATCATAGGTGTCAAACCCTGACCTTATGATTTATTTTATTTTAATTATTTTGGGTCTCGCTTTTGAGCTTCAGTTTAAACTGGTATTAATTTAAAAAAAATGGGTTCTTATATGGGAGTGTGACCATGCGCAGTGTCAGACCTTAATAAGAGAATGTTTTAGTCATAATAAAAATAAAATAAATAATGTTATTATTATTGTGGTTGGTTTTATTATTATTATTAAATTTTTCATTATTCATTAGGTTTTTATTTTATTCTTTTATTCATTTTTTATTTTTTTTATATTTTATTTTCTTCATGTTATTTCATTTATTTGTTTTTTCTTTTCTTTCCTCCCTTACTCCCCCTCTCTTAGGCATCGTGCACTTCCTTCCCCTAAACCAACCTGTACGCCACTCTTCTCAGGCCGACGCCCTATCAACCTTCGGCTGATGCCCCCTCTTATCCTTCCGATCGACCTTCCCTCTCACTAACGATATCACCTTGGTCATGATCCCCTCTAGAAGAGAGTACCACTACAACATTATGGGCCCTCCATCTATCCCTTCTCCCACCTTCAACAACCTTCTCTTGGTCGTCCCTTCACCGGTGTGGCTTCTCTGGCGACCGTAACCTCAGCTGGCCGCCCTCCCTCGTGCAACCCTGCCACACCTCCTCTTTCTCTGACAACCTCCTCTCTAGGTAAACCCCCTTCTTTTTAGTGTTTTATTAATATTCATGGGGTTTGGTTATGGTTTAATCTTTTGGTTTTTGGGTATATTTTTTCTTCCTAGGGTTTCTTTTGGTGCATTCAATGTGCGATTTTGATTTCACACCATCTTGAAGATGCTACTTGGTTTACGGTTGGTGATTCAGTTTTGTTTGTATTATTAGATGAATCCATTTCTACTTTTCTTTCCCTAATGTGTTCTTAAAATTTTATGTGCAATTTGAAGTAAAATATAAAGTGGATTTGATGTGCATTTGTAGTTTTGAGATTTGCTGCACAAAGAAAAGTATTTTTTATGTTTTCTCTTAAAATACATTTTTTGGAATGAAAGAGGATTTTTTGGGCTTGATGGGGAAAGTGATAAATATTGGTTTGAATTTTTTTTGGATTTCAAATATGTTTTAATGTGAAGGACAACCAATTTTGGGTGCACATATTGGATTTGTGACATGTTTCCCATGAAAGGTGTATTTTTCATGTTTTTTGCTTAATTTGTATTATTTTACGAGAAGTAAAATTGTTCTGATTTGTTTGTAAATGTATCACCAACTAGTCATGGAACATTATTGGAATTCAAAAATATATTGATTATGAAAATTGGTGGGTTTTAGTGAGCAAGTTATGTATGCATCGTTTTGCACAAGAATATGTGTATTTCATATTTTACACATAAATTATGTTATTTTTTATGAAAAGGAAAATGATTCAAATTGATGGGAAGATGATTCAAAATGGTTTTGAAATATAATTGGATCTAAAGTGTATATCTCTTTTGATAAAAAGTGTTTCTTTCATGTGAATTTGTTTTGGGGTTTATCACCTATGAAAAAGTGTAATTGTTTTGTGAAATGCTACAAAGTTGTTGATGTTGCTTGATATTAATTTGTTTTGGTTTGATGTGAAAATGTTTTGACATGAGTAAGAATCTGGTTGGAAATAATTTAAAGGTGAATTGATCACATGGTGAGAGTCCTAAGTATCTAGTAGGGTCACCTAGGACTACTGCGCTAGATGATACAGAAGTGGCTTGACCTAGTTTCATCTAGAAAGTTTGACTATAAAAACACTAACAAAGCTTATGTGATGATGATGGGAGACCACTAGACCTTGGGATGAGTTCTCCTCTAGTGGATTGTTCATGAGAACACTATTAGTTGCGGTTACTATTCCAAATTTTTTTCATCGAGGTATGAGGTTATAGGGTCCTGTTGATGCTAGTACTATAGACTTCTTATAGTGATCATTCCTTCTTGTGATATTCACCGTCAACATATGGTGGAATAATTTATTTCCCCAAAAAGGGGTTGTTTTTTTGGAAATATTTTATTTAAAAAATATTTTGATTACATTCCCTTTTTGTAATAGATTTCCATAGTTAAATGTTTTTTTAAATCCATGTTTAAATGTTTTCTTCAATCATGTTTATTTATAGAATGTTCTCAAGTTAAAAACCTAGTTTAAAGTGATCTTTATTTTACTTTAAATAGAATATGCAAGTTTGAATTGTCATTTTAATGAAATAACATGGAATAACTTCTTTGTTTGTATCCTACGTAACTCTTTCTCACACCATACATGAACCCTTAGGTGTATGTAGACCTCATTGCTCTTGACCGAGGTTAAGGAAAGGTGTATCTCACTAGAAGTCATGGATTGGGCTCCTTAAGATCAAATCTATCACTGGTATTGGTGTAGGTATCATGAGGGTGATGACCTCTTTTTTGTTGCATTGAGGTGAGTTTTGTAGTTGGTTCTCCCCTTCCCTTTTTGGTTTTAGTTTTGTTGTAGTGTTGTCTTGTAAATTGTATAAATTTGGAAATATATTTTATCAATCTGGTCGGATTTTTTTTATTTTGATCCTTGTGGTGTTTATTTAATTTGGAAAAAAACTATTCCCAGGTTGTTTTATTTATTCCTCAGCACTAGTTGTCTGCCCATGGGGATCGGGAACGCCCTTTGGACCATGTCACTGATAAGCTCAGGTGTCAAGTTGGTTGGAATCCCAGGTCAGTTCATGAAAAAATGGTATCAAAAGAGGTATTTTTCTTATTATTTGGGGTGTCAGGTAGATTAGAGATAGGATTTTTAGGACTTAAGTAGTAGGTGTAGGAAGAACGTCATGAAATCTTACTCATTCCGATCCTCGAGTAACCAGGGGTAGTTTGGGATTTATTTTTTGGATTTGGTCTGTGTAGATGGGGGTATAACTATAGGATTAAACTGATACTCTGAACCATCTCACATGGATTAGTGACCCATGTGATTCCTGGGAGTACGGTTCGAGACACTCCTAGTGTTTGGCGCTTGCCTAGGGAATGGTCTGCTAAACCATGTAGCCGAGTAGGCATGATCTATAGTTCATCATCTAGGTGATTTAGTATTAGTGATGTCTCAGTTCAGTTTTGGGTTGCTCCTATTTTCTCTTAGTATAAGTTTGACATGATTTTTGGGGTGTGCATCCCTTGTACCTTGTTTATGTAATTTGTAGATCGATTTTCTGAAATTAGATTTCAAAAATAATGTCTTGGGTTATTTGAAATTGAAGTGAGTTATTTTGGAAATGAAAATCATTTTGAAAATTTTATTGAACCTTTGAAAAGGTTTTTCAAAAAGTGTTTTCAGAATATTGGATTTTTTTTTTTGAAATTGGAAGAGCCTTGTTTTGTCTAGTAGTATTCTTATGGGTGATTTCATGTGAATGTGAATGTAATTAATGAAAAGTTGGTGGATTGAGTGTATTGGTGCTGAAGTGGCAAAAAAATGCATATCTATGAGGCAACATGGTATAAAAGTGATGGGTGATTTATTTCTAAATATCCTTCTTATTTACTAAAAATTTTACTTGAATAAATATATAGGAAATTTCTTAATGTTTTCCTATGTTTTTTGGTTATGTTAGGAGTGTTGGGATAATTTTTTATGAGAGGAACTAAGAAGAAAAGTGGGATTATCTCTAAAATGGGTTTTTTGTGCTTAAATGAATTTGTAATTGGAAAATGGTTTTGAGTCCAGAGTGAAAATGGTGGTTTCAAAAGATCATTTGGGATTTTTTTCTACAGTTATCTATTTTTCAATCAGGTGTTTTTCTTTGAGAATGAATTGATGTCTTAAGTAGGAATTATTAGGTTTGTGTCTGAGGTTTGGATGTTTATTTTTTGAGGTTCTTGGTTTTGTGTTTCTTGTTCAGGATATACCCCCTAGAAAGGTCCCATGGTTTTCCAGCAGGTCTCTCTCAGTTCATGGTTGAGCCCAAACTCTTAGTGGATTGGTAGAGTTGGATTCTACTTAGTTGTGTTATCTTTTTGTAGACGTTGAGGTCGGTTGAATATCGTTGAGTGATTTGGTAAAGTTGGGAGTTTCTACAGTTTTTGAGGAACTCCAAATGTTGTGTGGGTGTATGTTGTCTCGAGTATGTTTGGAGGAGCGGGACTAGAATATTAAATAGTGATCATTCCATTTTTTTGTGAATAGGTATGTCTTGAGTGATCTTCAAAACTAGCTTCATCATATGGTTGTACCGAAGGAAGTGAAGGCGAGAGAAAGTGGTGGAGCTCGTAGGTGCTCAACCAGTCAATATACGGTGGAGGTGTCTTAACCTTTCTGATGATCTAGTTTCATGTTCCCCAAAGTTAGTGTGGAGTAATCAGTTTAAAGCTCATAGTAGTTGTTAGTCTTTTTCATATTTTGGTAAGTGAAGGTTCCTCATCTGATGAGGAGTGTGAACTTAAGGGACTTGTTCTTGGATTGCTCCTTCCATCAGTTCATGTTTCGTGTCTTATAGAGCAATAGATCGCCTATATATAGTGTTTTTAGTTGGGAACTCTATGTAATTTTCTGTAATTATCAGTTGGTATGTTGATGGAGTAGCCTCTTGGGTCATGAGGAGAAGTCTGTAGGTTTTTTTCTAGAGGAGGAAGTTTTAGTCGGAGGTGTTCAACTTATGATTGTGAGGAAGTAGATGATTTAGACATCTGGGCCCCAACCATAGGTCTTAGGGTGAATCTTGCACATAGTCAAGACTCATTGGACATGGGATGATCTTGGTCTAACTTAATTCCATAGTGTTAGGATGGGTATGGCTTAAGTTTTCCTATTGTGACATCATCTATAAAGGCTTCATTTTTGTTGTGAGGGGAATAAAGGCATTGTCTCCTTGTTGTTGTCTTCATTTATAGGAGTTCCTCATTGGATTTGAGGAGGTTCCGAGATCTAGAATTCTTTTAAATATCGTGTGGGCACTCTGTGAATGTGGAATCATGAAAAGTTTAACTTCTTATGGGTCAGTTATGGATCAAAATGTTACTCGTTTTGGAGATTCTCATGTCTTGTGAAATTTAAGCACGCCTATCCATTTCGCTTCTTGGTTAGGGGTTTCTACTATCAAAACCCACCCATGTAGTAGAGTATTGTCTAGTGCGGGAATTTTCCATATAGTTAGGCATGTGTTGGTGGGTTCTTGATGAAGAGTTTGATCCGTATCACTTAGAGTAAAATGGGAATGCCCACATAGATGTTGTTGTGTTAGGAAAATTCTACAATGGTGGGGAGACCTAATGTGGGTCTCCCTAGTGTTTCCTATTGTGTTGGTTTTTTTTAACTTGGGAATCTTGGAGGGTCAAGCCAATGTTAGAGGTTTTTTCTAGGTTTCTGAGTCATTTTGGTTTAGATAACCATCGTTTGACAAGAATTATAATATGGTGGGAAGACCACCATGGGACAAACTAGAGGAAAACTCTATCTTCAAAGTTTTCTTGGTGGGGAATTCCCTTACTTCTACTCCACCCGACCCCAACCATGGTAATTGGATAGATTGGGTAGTGGTTTTCTTGATGAGTGTTATTGGTGGTCTCGAGAGGGCCCTGGTGACTCATAAGTTAGGGGTCGGGTTGATCCATGTTGTAGTTGTGTTTGGAGGTGAATTCATTTCTATTAGTTATTTTTCTTAGTGATTCTTGTGTTTGAGATTTATGGAGATTTAGGTTATGGGTATTTGGAATGCTCGGTCTTCGGGTGATTAAGGTTTTGTTTTATGTATCTTTGCGGTCTTTCTTGGAATCATGGGTTGATCATGTCTTTTGGGACTTTTTGGGGACAAAAAGTGTCATGGTAGGGAGAATCTTCAAACCCTGACTCAACACTTTATTTAATTTTAATTATTTTGGGTCTCGCTTTTGAGCTTCAGTTTGAACTGGTTTTAATTTTTAAAAAAAATTGGATTCTTATATAGGAGCACGATCATACGCGGTTTCCGGTCTTAATAAGAAAATGTTTTAGTCATAATAATAATAACAATAAATAATGTTATTATTATTGTGGTTGGTTTTATTATTTTGGTTTTTTTATTAGTATTAAATTTGTTATTATATATTAGGTTTTTCTTTTAATATTTTATTTATTTTTTATTATCATTTTATTTCTTTTTTATATTCCTTTTATTCTTTATTTTATTTTTTATTTTCTTTCCTCTCATCCCCCCTCTCTTCTACATCACACGTTGCCTTTCCCTAACACTACCTGCGTGTTGTTATTCCATGACTGGTGACCTAGAATCCTTCGACTGATTCCCCCTCTTCTCCTTCCGACCGAACTTCCCTCTCCCTGCCAGCACCACCCTGGTCACGACCCACTCCAGCAGAGGTCACCCCTAAAAGATTGACAAACCCGTTGTCCAGCCCTGCGCCCACCTCCGATGACCTCTGCCTTGACGACCCTTCACTGGCATGGATTCTCCAGAGACCGTAACCCCGGCTGGATGCCCTCCCTTGTGTGACCCCACTGCACCTCCTCTTTCCATTACCTTCCCCTTTGGATAAAACACCCTTTATTCTAGGGTTTTATTCACCTTGATGGGGTATTATTAGGGTTTAATCTTGTGGTTTTTAGGTATATTTTTCCTTCCTAGTGTTCCTTGTGTTGCGGTCAAGGTGTGATTATGATTTCACACCATCTTCTGGAAGCTACTTGGTTTGAGTTAGGTGATTCCATGTTGTTTGTATTATTGTATGAATCCATTGCTGCTTTTCTTGTCCTAACGTGTTCTTTAAATTTTATGTTCAATTTGAAGTGTAATTTGAAGTGGATTTTTTGTGCTTTTGTGGTTTTGGGATTTTTTTCACAATGAAAATTAATATTTTTAGATTTTTACTTAAGCTGCATTGTTTGGAATGAAAGGTAATTTTTGGGCTTGATGGGGAAAGTTATAACTATTGTTTTGATTTTTTTTTTGAATTTCAAAAGAGTTTTAATGTGAAGGAGAATCAATTTTGGGTGTGTGAATTGGGTTTGTGACATGTTTCCCATGAAAGGTGTATTTTTCACGTGTTGCACTTAATTTGTATTATTTAATGGGAAGTGAAATTGTTTTGGTTTATTTGAAAATGTATAACCTACTGTTCATGGAACATTCTTGTATTTCAAAAAAATATTAATTGTGAAAAGTGATAGGTTTTAGTGCGCAAGTTATGTTTGGGGATTATTGTACAAGAATATGTGTATTTCATATTTTCACATAAATGTCGTTATTTTTTGTGAAAAGGATAATGATTAAAATTTATGGTAAGATTTTTAAAAATGGTTTTGAAATGTAATTGGATCTGAAGTGTATAACTATTATGATAAAAAGAATCTTTTTCATTTGAATTGGTTTTGTAGTTTATTAGCCATGAAAAACTTCATTCCTTTTGTGAAATGTTTCAAAGTGATGTTGTATGATTTGAAAGTGTTTTGGATTGATGTGAATTTTTTTGGAATGAGTATTATTTTCACCAGTATGAATTTAAAGGTGAATTGAGAACATGGTGAGAGTCTTAGGTATCTAATAGATTCTCCTAGGACTAGAGCGCTTAATGATACAGAAGTGGCTTTTCCCGGTTTCTTCTAGAAAGTTTGATGATTAAAACACTAACCCAACTTATTTGATAATGATGGGAGACCACTAGACCTTGGGATGAGTTCCCCTATAGTGGATCATGCATGAGAATGATGTTGGTCATGGTTTCTATATCGTATTTTGTTCATCAAGGTACGAGGTTCTAGGGTCCCACTGATGCTAGTACTAGGGACTTCTCGTAGTGCTCGTGCCTTCCTATGATATTCTACATCAATATATGGTGATATCCTTAATTTTCTAAAAAAGGGGACAGTTGTTTAGAAATGTTTTATTTAAAAATAATTTGATTTCCTTCCCTTTTTTTAATAGTTTTCCATAGTTAAATGTTTTATTTTTTTTAAAATTCATGTTTAAATGTTTTCTTCAAGAATGTGAATTTAAATAATGTTCCCAAGTCGAAAACCTATTTTAAAGTGATATTTATTTTCCTTTAAATAAAATATGAAATTATTAAATTTCATTTTAATGTAACAACAGGGAATCTCTTCTTTTGTGGTATCCTATAGAGATCTTTCTTACACACTACATGAACCCTCATGTTTATGTAGACCTTGTTGCTCTTGACCTAGGTTAAGGTAAGGTGTATCTCGATGGTGGTCATGGATCAGGTTCCTTGTGACTACATCTCTTTCTGGTATTGGTGGAGGTATCATGAGGGTGGTGGACCCTTTTTGTTTCATGGAGGTGAGTTTTGTAGTTGGTTCTCCCATTCCCTTTTGGTTTTAGTTTTATTGTAGTGTTGTCTTGTAAATTGTATCAATTTGGTAACATATTTTATCGATATGGTCAGGTTGTTTTATTTTAAGCCTTATGGAGTATTTATTTTGGTGAAAACTATTCCCAAGTTGTGTTATTAATTCATTGACACTAGTTTCCAGCCTGGGGGGATTAAGAATTCCCTTTGAGCCATGTCGCTGATTAGCTCGGGTGTCGGATTGGATGGAATCTCAGGCCGGTTCATGACAATATGTTTTTTAAATCACAAAACAATATCTTAAATCTAAAACACCTTAGTTTTAACCTAGTATATTAATTTTAAAAATCTTTCATATTGTTTTTTAAATAAAATAGGAATTGTCCTAAGCATATTCCCTAGGAGTGTCAAACCGAGTACATAGTAAGACTCGTTGTTGTGTACCAGATTACCCCAAGTCAGCATTAGAATACCTTATCAGAGTTATTACTTATAGGTAAATCTATCCCAGAACCACATCCACTTGTTGTATTCGGATAGAGATTTACTTCTAGGAAGACTCACATAATCTCTACCTTACCAAAATTCTAGGACGTTCTTCTATACTTATCCACAAATTCTACCTCAGGGCTATGTTCTCTAACCTATATTTTTCTAAATGTAGTTCCCAAGGTTTCTATTAAAATTTCTCTAATACCAAATATAGCACTCCAACCCTAAAAGGATTGGATTCAATGTCTACTAATATTACATTAGTATGATTACAATGAATCAAATCCCAAATGACCTAAGAGTTTAGTAGTCTTGGTAAACTTGATACATACATGAGAAAATAATACACTAATTACAACATATTTTTTTTTCTTTCTAAATAAATTACTTCGAGGAGAAATTTATTTCATCTAGTAAATCCCTATATATCTTTAATAGTACACTTATTTTATTCCTAGGGTAAGAAACATAATAAGGGTGATCTCAAATGCTCAATAAAGTAAAAATATAGAGAAAGAAATAATAAATCAATGATAATAATAATTATGACATGGTAACTAACTGAAATCACATGCCATATAATCAATAAACTATGAGGGAAGTTCATAAATAATATGGAAAGGTAATAACTAGAATCAAATTCCATTCAAATTACTAGATAAAGAAAAATAAATATGGAAATTTAAGAAACTAAAACACATTACATTTAATCAGTGAACTGAAAATAAAATGTATCCATAAATATGTCAACGCAAAATATCATGGATGAATAATAACTGAGGCCAAATGAGGGAAATGATTAATTATTTGACACCATGTTTCCTAGGTACGTGGAACTATTACCATAAAGATCTATTCTCAAGACAATTTAAACTACTTTAATTTGGCTAAATGATTCATCTCATGAGACTACCGATATATCGACGGGCTTGCATGAATCGGTACCCAACCCATATCTTACCAGTCTATTATTCTTGGAAACAAACACGAAGGGTTTGTTGCCAATTTATTCATCCCATGAGACTACTTATTCATCTAGGGGATATCAATAATTGGGCCCCAACCATATGGCTTTCCTTAAATAGTTCCCAACCCGTATAGTGCATGTCCAAATAATTTAAACAAAGTGCCTTATCAAATATCTGTATTGAATAAAGAATACAAATTTATCAATATTTTCACAAAAAATAAAATAAATTTAAAACTAAACCTAGTATGAAAAATGGTATACAATTCAAGAAATAATTATATCTATGAAATCAGATATGGATATATAGGCAAAATTCAATTTCAAATGAACATAGGAAATTAGATATTTGAAAGGGAATAAAAGGTATTAAGGAAGTGAATATGAATACTATCCTTGACCAAATCAATCATAAAACATCCATATGAGGAATAAGGGTCGTATCAATAAAACATATCCCAAGTAGAGTATAAATAGAGGGTTTTTTCATTGATGAATAGAAACACTATAAAAAATACTTTAAAAACATTATTGAGGAAAATATTCTTTTGTTTTAAAAAAATGTTTGAAAGAAAATTTATTTGAAAATAAATTTTGAAAAAAATTCCTTTGAAAATTAATATTTTAAAAATTAAAATGAATATTTTATAGAATGATGGCAGGTAAGTCCACACATATCGTACAAGGTAAAAAGACTATTCATTTTGCACAGTAAAAGGTTAGGAAAATACCTTATTCAAAAAGCGATATGGAGATTCCATTAAAAAAATTGGTTAAAGATAAAAAGGGTAAAAATTTCTTTATAAAATCATTTTAATTTTTTTTTAGAAAATTTTATTAAAACGTGGTTTATATAAGAAAAAAGGTTCTCTAACTAAAGAGATAAAAAATTCAGGTTTTCTTAAAAAATATTTCTAAAATGCCTTGAGTACCAAAGAGTGGGAAAATGGTACTAGTAATTCAGAAAGGTAATACATGACCAGAGGAGATTAAAATGAGAGGTTTTATTAAATAATGTTCATATGATTTTAAAAATGGAAATGAATGATCAGTAAAACTATTCTTGAGGAAAATGATATTTAAACATTCCAAAGTGCCCCATACCACTTTGAAACATTTTAAATCATAAGCCTCATGAAGGAATAAAATAAAATAAAATTTATATTATCATGAGAGTAAGGATATTCATGATATATCATGTAAAAGGGTAGTATATACACCATATAAAAGAAACTAGGTGCATAACAACAAATAAGTCTCAATGGAATGTAAATTGAGACGAAATCCCTTACCTTGAGTTTCCTTTTGGGTGATTGTCCTTTAAATTCCTATATAATAAAATTATGTTAATTTTATACTTTCATGAAAACCTTTTTCTTATTTATCATTAATTTTATTTTACTTTTTAATATGTTTTATACAACTATATAAAAAATTATATTTACGTCGGGTGTTTTGACCAAATTCAGTTTATGTGTCAAAATCGACTTTGGTAGGTCAACTAAGGTCAAATGATTCATTATATAACATATAAAAAATAATAATCATGAAATAATTATCATATTAATACATTAATTATAATTTTAAAATCAATCATTAAATATGGTTATGAAAAATGAATCAACATTATGATCATGGAGAAGGAAGTCTGTACTTACGCATAAGTAACGGTCCTATTTTTAAATGATCGTTATGGAATGAAGGTAGGTAACAACATATCATTACATAATTATCATTATATCATAGATAAAATTTTATTTAATATAATATACTTATATATATAAATCTTGTTATTTAAAAGTAATCACATAATGCCAAGGAGGCGGTAATCCACGCGTCCACAAACGACATTATCACTTTTTAAGTGTGTGAAAGGGTAATTATGAAAATGATATATATAGTATATTTACAGAAATATAATTATATCATGAATATAATATAGAGTTTTTTTATTTCACATAAGTTTAATTTAAACCATTCTTTATATGTTCCATGTATAGTGTGAATGAATCACATCGCTTTGAGGGGTGGTAGTCTACACTTCCTCAAACAATGTAATCGTATTAACGTAAAATGAATGGTATTAATAATTTTTGTAATAAAAGGATTACAGAAGTATAAAGAAATATTAAATACCATATATATCATATATAAACATAGTTTCCCCCATAATTTCCAACTATGAAAGTTGGTAGAGGAAAAACGAACAATCATCATTTTGTGAGGCGGTAGTTCACCGTACACAGAAGAAATGTATTTGTTACCCATTATATAGAAGTGTGTGTAAGTGTAGGTCTAAATATTTATGTAAAAATATCCAAGTATATTTAGGATACTCTTGTTTTTATATAATCATGGAATAAATATATTATAGGTGGTGGATAATGGAAATGAAACTAGAGAGCTTGAGAGAAGATGTTACATCTTAATCGGGTAACTCCTTTTGGATTATATCAAAGGGTTTTCTTAGAAGGATTTCTACAAAAAATTAAGGAATATAGGTCATGGTTATGGATTTTTATAATCTATATGGTAAGATGTTGGCTTAAACTATGTGTTTTTAGAGGTGTGAGGAAGTGGGAGAAGTGGTGGCCTTTTATAAGGGAGGAAAAGGAATCACTCGGTATTTTTGAAAAGAAGTTCCGTGTGCCCACATTTTTACCAAAACAAAGTATTAAACAACCAAAAAAACTAAACAATGGAAGATTCATGGCCTAATTATATCCATATAATGTTTTTTATAGGTTTCTAGGTCATTTTTCCCTTAATATTAAGGTTTAATTCTTTATTAAACATTAATTTGCCTTAAAAATTATAAATAATTTTAATTACATTCACTAATATTTTGGGTAAAAAAAATATGATGACCTTATTAGACATTATAAATTATTATGATTCCAAATACGGAATCCTTTTTTCTAAATTAAAACCACATAAGTGGCGGAAATTGATTTAAATTTAATCCTGCATACTGGAAGATAATGGAGGTTTTTAATGTAAAAATGTCTGAATGTTTGCTATGTTTTTATAATCAATTTCAAATTGAAATTTAATCCAATGAAATAAATTTTATCAATTTATAAAAATATTATCTAATTAAAATTTAAAACCAATTAAAAATATAATTTAACCTTATAAATAAATTAGATGGAAAATCAGTTCTAGACTAAAATTCAGTATTCTTAACTATTCATTAAAAAATGAAATGTTTCGGAAAAATATAAAGAATTCACCATACCCTAATTATTATCTTTATATTTCAATTATAAAGTTTATTTTTACATATTAAATCAATTATATGGTCAAAAATCATATTTAAAATGGGTTCTCCCTTAAAAAGTAGTAAAACTGCCTTAAAAAATGTAGATTTTTATGTGTAAAATAGAGTTTGTTCTTATATTGTGTATATAAACCCTAATGGATTAATAATGAAAATATTTTATTGAATATAATATAATATATATATATATATGTATTATATTAATAGCACTCATTAATTGTAATTAATTTAATCTATTATTGTTAGATAACTTTTTGAGCATAAAAATAGTTTTATATAAAAATATTCACTTAATATTAAATTTATTATCATATTCATTTATAATTAATTTGTAAACAATTAATTAATTCTATATTTTTATAAAACATAATTTTCATAATTTAGTTATTACTATTCATAACTACTAATTTAACAATTATTTTATATCTCATTATATTTTAATAATATATTATTGTTCAATAAAACTTGGTCCTGCGTGTAATGAAATCCATCGAGGAAGGTCACTATTATGTGTTACACACACTAACTCGGTGTGGAATGCATCAAAATATATAAAATTTAATTTAAATAGTAAATATATTATAAAGTATCCTGATATTATTTTACCTTATGTGCTTGGTGTTGCGTGTCATACACGCTATTGAATACAAGGTTCTTACTTTAAATTTTTAGGGAGTCACATTGGTCTTGAGTGATACCTAGATTCCCATGTAGGAATTCCTTGGATGGAATCTTGGATTCCAACCATTTTCTTCTGAATTGAATGCCTAGTCACTGATCTGATGTGGATGTCTTGGATTTGTACCAACATCTCACTTATAAACACCGAGTTTGGAAAACCTTGGGTTACTTCTTTGGACTCCTTTTGATGAATCCGAGGTTATACTGGACTTTTTTTCAGGCATGAATGAAATTCTTTATATGGTTAAGATTTCAGTGGCATGGATCTGGATACACCATTGTTCGTACAGAGGCATGAAAAATTAAATGATCAGGTGATGGTTTGATCTAGGAATGTCACTAGAAGTCAGGTATGGGCTTCGGTGAATATGTTCGTGGTGAACGCATGATGCTTAGGAAGAAGGCATTGTAGTTCAGTTTATAAACTCTCTGGCCATATAAATCAGGTGTTTTTTAAAATGGTCCATCAGATGTGGCTTTACTCGTTATCCAACTTGTTTAATGTGTATGGCCGGCGAAGGACCATTTTTGGGCATTGTCAAGTGGAGGTGGGTGTATTTTGTGTTGGATGGGGCCTTTCATGAGAAGTCGACTCAACCTGGATATATAAGGTCAATGGGGAACCAACCATTTGATAATTTCATGTTAGTGCGGAGAGCAACGCTAGAACGCCAGGGAATACTTTTTAAGTTACTTTTAACAATGTAATGCGCAGTGGTTGAAATTGGCTTTTAATGTTAAAAACCCTTGATGGGGAGAACCATTAGTTAGATGTTTAAATAGACGATGATGTGGAAGTGTCTAAAGCTAAGTGGGTTTGGGTAAACACTGTTTTAGTGTCTCAATCGGAAGATGAGCCTTGGATCATGTTTTGGGAATGCAACACCACCATTTGAAAAATAATTCATGACCTTTGTAGGTTGGGTGATGTTTTCATTATTCTAGAAGTAATCTTGGGGATGATAAGATCTATGGTGGGGAGATTATAGAGTCTTATGTTTTTAGACCTGATGTAATTCCTTGGGAAATTAAATTTCGGTGTTTACTGGATGGGATATTTTACAAACTGAGATTCCGAATGTAATTCCAAGAATTGGAACACTTCAACATGTTGTTTTGGACCCGGGTAAAGGCCTGAGAGGTCCTTTGAAGGTCTTGTAAAGTTTTTGGAGAACTAGGGATGGAAAAAAGATTGAAGGGACTACATAGGGCGCACTGTTTGTTTGAAACCTTACGTGTCACACCTGCTGTTTTTAAATTATTTGTTTTATTAATTTTTCTAGGCATCGGGTAGTCCGGGTTGAATCCCGACATAAAATTTTGAGTTCCTTTTTTAAACAAACGCACATTTTGGCCTTGACGCCGTTCAACGCACCACAGTCGAAGCTGCGTGACCTCTCCCGGGTCACTGCGCAACTTCGTCCGGTTTACCGCATGGTGTCTGATGTTCAATTAATTAAAAAGAATGAACTAATAATAGAGAAATAAAATTAAAATATTGATGAAATTAAAATAAAACCAAAGAAGGAAAGTGGGATAAAAAACTAATAAATTGTTTTAACAATAATAATAATATTATTATTTGAGAATATTATTAATTATTATTGAGTATTATTATTATTAATATGATTAATAATGATATTAACGTTATCATAAATATTGTTAATCCTATAATGTTAGGGTTAAGAATTTAGTTTTATTTAACTAATAATTGTTGTTATTATGATTATAAATATAATATTTTTTTTAAAGTCAATTTCTTTTTATTTTATTTTTTTTTATTTTCTTTTATTCCTAGTGTTTATTTTACCCTTTCACTCTCTCCCTTTCTTCCACCACGTCGCATGACCCCCCTCTTGCGGACCTCTTCTCGCGCGCCCTCCTTTGCACAGTAACCTACGGCGAACGGCCCTCCCTCTCCCGGCCAGCCCCAGCGCAGCCGCTCTCTTCCCCCTCCGGCAAACCTGCACCGCCCTGCTCAATGACTTCCTCTCGTCCAGCCACCCCCCTTCCACGTCCGGTCGCGTCCCATTACTCTGCCCGGCGAGCCTCCCTCGGCCTGCTCGCTTCTTTCGACGAAGCCCCGATCGAAGCCCCATGCTCGCCGGCCTCCTCACCAGCCGGCGCCACCACCGCCGACCCTCCTCTGGCCCCTCGCGCGACCCATTCCGGTACTCCCTTCTTGTCGGGTTTTCATTTCATTAGGGGTCCGATTTTAGGGTCCTAATTTGATGTTTATGGTTCAAATTCTTGATTTAGGGCCAATTTGTGTTTGTTTGTGGTGCAATAGTGATTTTACATCTTTCTTTGAAAGATTCTTGGTCTAAGTAGGTGATTCCATGCTTTAGCACCTATTGAAAATTTAATTTGTTTGTTAAATTAATTTTTTCATGTTTCATACTTTGTTTGAGTGATGCAAATTGTGTTTCTGAAGTGGGTAGTATGAAGTGGATTTTAGTAAAGAAATGGGTTATATTTTGTGTGTGTTCTATTGAGTTGGTTTTTGGAAGGAGTTTTTGCATTGTTTGGATGGTAAAAACAATTTTTTCATGTGTATTTGAGATTTGTATATTTAAATGTGGATTTTAAATGATTAGCGAATCACTTTGAGGGTGCTATTGAAGTTTTTTTAATGGTGTATTTATTTGTGTAAAAGGTGCAAACCATGTTTGAAAGGAAAATGACATAATTTGGCATGTTAAACATGTTGTTCATTTCTATATGTAAATTTTAAATTTTTTTAAACGATGGAAAACTTTTTTTAAATACAATTTAAAGTATGAGTGGTTTTATGAAGGGGTTTGGCCATTGTTTTGGTTGATCTTAATTGTGTGTTTTTTTGTGTTATAAAAAGGGAATTTGAGAATCTGTACAAGTGGTGGTAAAAGTATTTGGGGTGTGGTTTCTCTTGTTTCTTTTTTCAATTTGGTTTTATTTGGAGCATTTGGTAGTTATTAGACTCCCTTGCATCGTTGTAGGGTGTTTTGTTCATTGCGGCGTGGGTTTTGGTCTCCAGTGATAAAGACATATATGTATATACATGGGTAAGCATGTATATATGTATATCCTCCTTGCACATATTCCCTCATGGCACGAGGAATATATACTTGGGTAAAAGGGTATATATATATATATATGAAAATGTATATGCGTATAGGTGAAACAGTCCTGAGTTTCCATCGTCACGAGCTTCATGCCTTGAGGTAGGTCCACTGCACTCGTCTTTTAAATTTAGAATTTATTAATTGCTTGATATTTCATTGATTTTTGATAAATGAGAAACAATATTAGATAATTATTTTTGGAATAAATATTTGAAGTAAACAAAGCTGTTTATTTTATTCATGACATTTGAATTATTTTCTTGATGAATTGACACACAATAATGAAAGACTGCCCATTTTTTCCTTTGAACATAATTCACAAACTTTTAAGTGTGGTTCTGTTTTGATGTCAAATGTTTTATTCTGATGCGTAAAAAAATGTTTTGGGTTTCTCTCGAGAAACAATGTTTCTTTTAAAAGTTGCATAAGTCCCGTTTGACACTTTAATAAAATAAGTTATTTTGAAAAACTCTCTTTGGGGTGACTCGGGGGTGATTTTGCTATGTACGTTGTTTGTCTGAGTTGTGCGTTATGTTCATGCATGATGATTGGTTGCTTGATTGAGATTGTTGACTCACCACTTTCTTCATTTAGTACTCGTCATGAGAACCTGACATAGTAAGTGAATCTTATGTGAATGATTGCTGCACTTGTTTAGATTATGTACTGGCTAGTGGCCCTTAGTACGAACTTTGCTATGCTAGAGGATTGGGCCCCTTGGTTAGGCCGGGTAGGGCAACATCGAGCGTTTGGATGTTATGACGTCATTGAGTAGGGCATGCCTTCAGGAAGAGTCACACGAATAGTACGTTCTGGATTTTTCACAAGTTTCTAGGTTCAACCCATGTTTTCTTTAGTTCTTATTTGTATGTGGCAGATGATTGAGGGACCTAGTTCGGTTGTTGGTCTCCGTTTGCTACTATCCCATTTCCTTTATTGTGTGTTGTGTGTTGTGTGTGGTTTTCCTCTTGACTAAAAACTAAATTTTTAGATTTTAAATTATTCTAAAAAATGTTTTAAAATGTAATGAACCTTTTCCCTTCTAACATTTAACTTTTTTTTAAATTAAAATGGGAAATGAACTATTACTTGTTTTAGAAATGAAATTGTATGTGGAAACTCATATTTTATATAATTTAGTTCAAACCTAGAATTAGTAAATTTTTTATTTCAAAGTAGTGCTTTGAGAATAGTTTTTTGGGAACACCTACCGAGTTTTAATACTCATTCCAATAGTGTTTTCTTGTTTTTAGTTTCTCCTACAGGTTCCAACTCTGGTTTGGATCGCCTTGGGTGACGTTTGGTTTGGGTGTTGGAGAGTGACTCTCAGGGGCACATGGAGTTTTGTTCGTGGTCAGGTTAGTATGTGTTGCTGGTCGTTCTTTCTCTTTCGTGTCGTTTATTTATTTTGCGTTGTTCTGTTTTATTTATGATACTTAGTTCATTTTTATTGGGTAAAATCATTCCTCTATTGTTCTCTATTGATGCCCTGGTTCTTGTAGCTAGATCGAGAACACCTCTCGGGCCTTACCACTGATTGAATTGGTTGACCGATCCAGGGTTGACCTGGATTGGGCTACACCAATCCAACACTATCACCCTGCAGATCCTAAGGAGATAGATGATTCCGATTTGGAGGCAGCCGATGAGAGCCGCATGATGTAGCGCAAAAAGGGTAGAAGTGTATCAAGCACTTTCTTGATCAGCCTCAGACAGAATGGCTAAAACGGATGGGATCGCTCCTTACCTGGCTGCACTTTTTTATGTCCTGAAGGGGTGGATGCTCAACACCTTCATTCGACAATCGGCGACTACATGGTTGAGAAGCTGCGCGAGAGCAACCAATGCTCCAACGTTGCTCGGTGTCAGGAAGAGTCGAGGAGTACCCAAGCATTTCTGAAGGCAGAACAAGAAGGCAAACTCCTCGAAGAACAGATGAAGGAGAAGGAGGTATTCATTGCAAACTGCTCCGAGCATGTGGAGCAATTGAGGGCCCAGTTGGCGGACGCCCAAGAGCAGCTAGTGGAAGCGGGCCACCAAATGACTGCCCTCCAAATTGGGCAGGCGCAAGCACAGGCTAGGGTCAGTGAAC
Organism: Viscum album; assembly: GCA_963277665.1. Lineage (NCBI taxonomy): Eukaryota > Viridiplantae > Streptophyta > Magnoliopsida > Santalales > Viscaceae > Viscum > Viscum album. The sequence goes on along the minus strand of OY728123.1, from coordinate 1,938,506,258 downwards.
TGCACCCTGTGGCTGCTGATGAAGAGATGGTTCTCAGGGGGCGGGAGACAATCCTAGAGGCCACAAGCCAAAAGGTAGTGGCTCTAGAGCGATTTATCCAAGATTCTGATCCCTAAGGGCCCTGTTTTGGTCGAACTTATAAACACACTTCTCCTTACTACCTCTTGTTCTGAACTGTAGTTATGGATAGATTTGTTTACTTGTTCGTTTGGTTTAATACATTCCAACCACAATCCTAAAATAAATAACAATATATTCCTAAGCTCACGTGTGTCGTACCCGATGTGAGAAACAAGGGATGCTCGCACTATTACTTCCCTTGAATGTATGAGTTCCAACCAAGCTTCGGGCACCCGAGGTCCGAACAACCAATTCGGATTCCCGAAAAGAGAAGAGAGAGACCTGACTGGACAATGAAGCTCTCAGAACAATTGAATTATCGTTTTCCCGATGTGCTCTTGTGCACGAATAGAGTAACGCCAGGGGTGCTGGAATAAATACGAACAAGGGGGATGGAAGGTGTGAATTACAATACCCAGGATTCGGAACACTGTAGTGATGGAATGACAATTAAAAATGACTGTTGACCGTGTTCGAAACACATCATCCTTATTGTGTTAGCCTGAAATGGGGATACCAAATGAGGGCTGGCCACTGACCATGTTCGAAACACGTGGCCATGTTCGAAACACGTGGCCTGACTCGAAATGTCATCCATTAGTCTTCAGGAATGTTAGCCCAGGACAGTAGGCGAGCCATAGGTCGTGCATCTATACTGTCAGGGGGGTCCTCTAGACGTGGAAGAGCGTGATGATCTGAATAAAGGGCACACAAAGCATGAAGAGTGGAGTGATGAGTTGTTCGACTGGAGTCCAACACTCTTGAAATTACGCCACCGTGGTGGAAAACGTATGAGGTGGATACATCGGTCTGATCAGGGATCAAACATTCTTCCAAACAGGGCCTCTCTGACGAGGAAACTGTTGCCTCCCAACATTATTGTGGGTTATCCCGAACTTGTTCAGGGTAGAACCACAATTTAGTGTCATGTGTTGAGGACATATGAACTCGTGCAACTTAACTTCATACGATAGGACGCAGAGTGATAGGGAAGATCCCAAGAAGGGAGTATGTGGTGCGATAACTATAATCCCGATGTGAATGAGGACTTGGTCCGGATCACACCACGTTTCCGTGGAGGAAACTCTTCAGGTCAGGGACCAAGAGTGAAAATTAGGCTGGGCCCAAAGCGAAGTGGTCGGGCATTCCTACACACCCCATGATGATGAGAATCAAGCCATACGTAGTTCTGAGAGAGCAGTTTAACGTCCTGCGGGACGGGGGAAGATACATGTGACATGACTGCGCCAGTACACGTCCTACTAGAACTACTAAGCTCACGTGAGTCGTGCTCGATGTGGGAAACAAGAAGTAGTGATGAGACTTTCCTAGCACAGAGAGGCACAAGTTATGGATGATGGGACACTAGGTGAATGATGTCCCACTGATGCTGACCCGCCTATATAGCGCACCTAGATGCGCTGAGGAGTAAAGCCGAGTATGTTGGAATTCCACTTGAACATAAGGAAGTGGAAATATGCGAATCATGATGCTCGAGATCTGGACCACAATGATGGTGGTGTGACGATAGGGGATAGCTGTTGACCATGTTCGAAACACAACATCCATATCGCGTTAGTCTGAAATGGGGACACACAAATGAGGGTCGACTGTTGACCGTATTCGAAACAAAGGACCTGTCGCAAATGTCGTCTGAGATCTTCGGGGACGTTGGCTTAGGATGGTAGGTAAGCCAATGTGGCATGAGACCAGACCGAAAAGGGGGTCCCTTCAGGCATAGAAGAGGATGAGGATCCAAATGACGGGTTCACGAAGCTTAGACATGGAACGAGGGGAATGTCCCCGTGAAAATTCCATACTTCGGGATCTTTGTCAAAACGCATCTGAATATTACTATAAGACATATCAGATAGAGGGAGTCAAGTCCCTTCCCAAGGAAAAAGGGTCCTGGGGTCGCGCGCTTCCAACTTAAGGTCTTGGGGTGGACCATTAAGGGGGCTTGATTTAATGGATTGTGCGCAGGGCGACGAAACAACCAAACGTGACGCGCAATTCCCATAGAAAGATCTTAGTTTTTGGTCATAAAACTCGGACCACGTTGGGAAAAGATATGGGAAGCACATGGTGCGACTATTGAAAAACCCGACATGAACGAGAACCTAAGAGGTACTCGCTGCACCACATGTTCCCAAATGAGTTCGGGCCAAGGGGACGAAAAAGAAAGGACAAGATTTGTAGATTCCTGGGGCTGGACCCAGAGACAAAAATGCCTGGGCGTTCCTACGTATCCCATGAGGATGAGAATCAAGCTATAGATAGTTCTGGAAGATGTCGTGCAGTTTAACGTCTTGCGACAAGGACGTGGAGTGGTCTTAGTTTATGGTCATAGAGCTCGGACCATGGATGGTAGGAAACGTGGGAGACACATGGTGGGGTAATTATAAAACCCAACGTGAATGGGAACCTGGGGTTCCGACCACCATGTGTTCCTTTTGGAGGTTTTAGGTCGAGGGACCAAAAACGAAAGTTAAGCTGGGCCTGAGGCAAAGTGCACGAGCGTTCCTACGTACCCCATGAGGATGAAGATCAAGCCACACGTAGTTCTTAAGATGACATGGTGGGATACCAGTGCCATGTATAATAATGTTGTGCGGGTCTGGCCCATACACAAAAAGAAGCGATATTTGATAGATCTTGTTTGTCCATTAGGATGAATGAGTGTTTTTTTTTGTGTAGCGATGGACCTAGGATAGAAATTCCAGGAATTGCCAAAAAAATCAATCCGTGTGCAGGCGTTGACAAATGGTATGGTGCATGACTGATACCAAACATGATGCCCCCTTGAGTGAGGATATCACGGTGCAGTGCTGTTTTTCATCGTGCGGCCAGGACGATAATGTCACAGTTTATGGTCATGTGATGGGACCAACCACGTATTTTTAACGTCGTGAAGGATATACGCAATAGTTTAAAGTCGTGTGGGACTAAACATCATAGTTTAAAGTCATATGAGGACGAGGTCCACACCATACCGTGCGTGATTCCGAGAAAGAAACCTTAGGCCGAGGGGCCAGAAAAGGTTAGAGGATATGGGGTAGGAGAAACTAGCTCGAAATTGAGATAGACCAAAAGACGAGATGTCCGGGTGTTCCTACGTATCCCATGAGAATGAGAATCAAGCCACACGTAGTTCTTAATGGTGCCTTTTAACGTCGTGCAAGACTACATACAGTTTAATGTCATGTGGGACAGGAAGTAGGGGGGATAACTCCTATAAAGGGGTGTACGTGGTGCAACTAATGCAAACCCGATGTGAATGAGGACATAAGCCCATACCACGCCACGTAGTCCCGTAAGAGTTAGAGCCTTGAAGGCAGAACAAAAGAGATAAATTAGTGGAACTCGAGCTGGACCCAAAGACAAGATGTCTAGGTGTCCCTACGTATTCCATGGGAATGCGAATCAAGCTGTACGTAGTTCTAAAAGAGATCTTAGTTTATGGTCTTAGATCTCCGACCATAGAGGAGTGAAAACCTTCCAAGTAAGTGCGGATCTCAACCCGATCCCTAAGCCCATGCGAGTCAAACTCGGTGTGGGAAACAATGGCGGAAGAGGTTTGTTGCAATACTTGGAACGCACGCCAAAGGGAAATCGGTGCGGAGCCCCGAATGACACCATTACCGCGACTTTTGTCCTCTTAACGTGCAAATGTGCACTGATGGATAGTGCCAGGAGTGTCGAAATGCTATTTGGACATGATGGGGTGGAAAATAAAGTGAATCATGTAACCAACATGCAAGGCTTAAAGGGGCTGACGTGACGATGGAGGATAACTGTTGACCGTGTTCAAAACACAACATCCATATCGTGTTAGCCCGGAATGAGAACAACAAATGATCATCAACCGTTGACCGTATTCGCAACGCGGGACCTGTATCAATATTTTGTTCGAAACCCTCGAGGACGTTGGCCCGTAATGGTAGGAGGGCCCTTGGGCTGAGCATCCATGCCATTTGGAGGTCCCTTCAGATGTGAAAGATTATGGAAGCCAAAATGAAGGGGAACACAAAGCCTGAAAAATGGGTGAAAGCATGTCCAGGTAAAATCCAACACTCTAGACGGTGAGCTAGAGTACTCTTGAGCACATTGATGAATCACCGAAGAGGGCCGAGGGGGCTCAACTTAAGAGTGGCCGATTTGAAAAGATGAGTATAAAACAAGGGGATAGAGAAATCTCAGGAGAAATAGGTACATGACATTGTTGTTACAAACCTGACGTAAATGAGGACATAATCCCACACCACACCATATACCCCTCTCCCTGGGAAAGTGCAGGCCAAGGGGCCAAGGTGAAGGGGAGATTTCTAAGAGATGGGGCTAGACTCGAAGTCTAGACGTTCGGGCGGTCTTACGTATCCCATTAGGATGTGAATAAAGCCATACGTAGTTCTGAGAAGAGGGTAATGTGCAATTTACCATCATGCAATAAAGACGCAAATGGGTAAGATACCCCACATGAAGGAGGTGTATGGCGCGACGAGTAACCTGATGTGAATGAGGACCTAATCCCACACCACACCGTACAACCCTAAGTGAGAACTTGGGCTGGGGGCCCGAGAAGGCCAAGGGGTCTGAGGCTGGGCCTCGGACGGAAAGTCCCGGCCAGCTTGCAGTTTAACGTCTTGCGGTGAGGACGAAGAAAGGGGTAAGGTATCTCGTTTAGGGATGTGTACGACACAACGAGCAACCCGACGTGAATGAGGACAAGACCCCGCACCACACCGTACAACCCTAAGTGAGAACTTGGTCTAGGGGCCCGAAAAGGCCAAGGGGCCTGAGGCTGGATCTTGGACGGAAAGTCCCGGCCAATCTGCAGTTTAACGTCTTGCAGTTAGGACGAATGTGATCTTAGTTTAGGGTCATAGAACTCAGACCGTAGATGCCTAGTTTAATGTCATACACGTGGGACCGAAAGGGTGAATCATCGTGCTTATGGAAGACCACAAAGAAGCAACGATTATTGAGGACAACTGTTGACTAGGTTCGCAACACAATATCTACCCTTATGTGACCCAAAGGGGGGAGAACAATTGAGCGTCGACCGTTGAACATATTCAGAACATGGGACTTGCATCAACTTGTCACCCACAATCCTCGAGGGCGTTAACCCGTAACGGTAGGAGAGCCCTTGGGCTGAGCATCCATGCCATTCGGGGGCCATTCTGGATATAGAGGGTGATAGAAACCCAAATGATGGGTCATGTCGAGCATGGCAGGACCTGTGCTCGCAGAACAGATGATAAATGAAGGAAGGAATATCTCAAGGGGATATGTGTGGCATAGAGAAATAGCCCGACGTGAATGAGGACATAATCCGCACCACACCACATGTCTTGACCCGAGGGGAGATTCTGGAGTTTGGGGCTGGGCCAACGGACGAAATGTTCGGGCGTTCCTACATATCCCATGAGGATGAGAATCAAGCCACACGTAGTTCTTAAAGGCCATGCAGTTTAACGTTGTGCGGTGAGTACGTGAGAGGATTGAAGAACGGGGAGGGGGGCACATGGTGCGACCGTCGTAATCCTGACACGAGCGGTGTTCAAAGAAGCCTTCACTACGCCGTGTAAGGATCCTCCAAGAGGTCTACCCCCAGGGGGGATAGTCAAAGAAGAAGGTTTGGGGGCTGGGCTCAAGACGAAATGTTTGAGCATTACTACGCATCCCATGTGGATGGGAATCAAGCCACACGTAGTTCTAAGGGTGCAGTTTACCGTCTTGGAGGACGCCATACAGTTTAACATCATGCGGGACGTTTTACAGCTTAAAGTCATGTCGGACCGGGTAGTTTAGGGTCATGCCGGACCCGACAGTTTAGGGTCATGCAGGACCAGCTGGCTCAGGCAAAGTATTGCTTGAGAAACTTGGCATTGGTGGGAGGAGTTATACACTTACCATCCATGGTCACCAGTGAGTATGTACCATTGGGGTAAACCTTGTGAACAACGAAAGGTCCTTCCCATTTGAGATCCAACTTGGGTGGTTTCCTGCCAGGTATCATTAGTGTCCCGAGGGCCTATACCAGATCACCTTGTAGGAAAGAGCGGAGGTGGACCTTCTTGTTGAAGGATCTGGCCATCTTTTTCTGGTGTCTTTCCAGGTTGTGCAGGGCACGAAGCCTATTCTCATCAAGTGCTTCCAATTCAGCCAGCCAAATTTCAGCTACCTTATCTGGCGCTTACTGGTCGTAGACCGCTGTGCGTAACGAAGGCAACTGAATCTCAATAGGCAGGATGACTTCTGTTCCATACACCAGGGAATATGAGGCCACCTGTGTGGAATTACGAGTCGTCGTCCGATAAGCCTAAAGGGCGTTGGGGAGCTTGTCCGTCCAACTCTTCTTGTTCTGACCAACCGTTTTCTGCAAAATGTTAGAGTGGGTCTTGTTGAATGCCTCGATCTGACCATTTTCTTGCGCGTGGTAGCAGAAGGTATGGTTAGAAAAAATGTTTTACTTGGCGTACAATTTCTTAAACTCGGCTGCTCGGAAGTTGGTGTCGTTATCGGTGAGCACGGCGTGAGGGACTCCAAATCGGTAGATGATATTGGAGCTCACGAAGTCAACGATAGAACGGGACTTGACCTCCTTGAGCGGAACTGCCTCTGCCCACTTGGAAAAGAAATCTGTAGCGGTCAGGATGAACCTGCACTGGCGAGTTATCGCCGGTGGATATGGTCCCATGACATCCAGTCCTCAGATTGCGAATGGCCAAGAGTACTTGGTAGTGTGGAGAGGCTCCGGTGGCCGATGCACAAAGTTGGTATGAACTTGGAACGCATGGCATCTCTTGACGAACTCGATGCAATCGTGGACCATGGAGGTCCAAAAGTACCCCAGTCTCTGGATCTGGTGAGATAGCTTCGGCCCGGTCTGATGAGCCCCGCAGGAACCGACGTGAACCTCCTTCATAACTTGAGAAATCTCGACTCCTTGGATGCAACGGAGGAGAACGCCATTGAACCCGCGCTTATAGAGGATCTTCTCAAGACTGGGACCACCCTGGAGGGTAAACTGCAGTGCGCGACGTCGGATTCGCTCGTGCTCGGCCCGATCAGCCGGGAGGTAACCATTTTGGAGATACCCGACAAAGGGGACTCTCCAATCGGGAGTCACTTCAACCAATGCATCTGAGGGACCTGGGGGTCCTGATGTGGAGGCTCTGACAGTAAGATGGCTCACCTGAAGGCCGTTGTCGTCACTTGGGGTGGCAGGAGCAATGACTCTCCGATGTGCCACGTGGATAATAAGATTATCCCACTCGGGTTCTGCAAGTGATGCAGCCAGGCCGGCCAGGGCGTCAGCTCGACCGTTCTGAGATCAAGGGACATGAGTAACTTCTGGACGAGATGGAAACTGGGCCATTAGATGAAGAGTGCGCTCCAACAACGGTACGAGCTCCGACTTTCTGACGACGTAGTCACCGTTGATCTGCTTGATGACTAGTTCGGAATCCCCTTTCACATGCAAATGGGGCACATCAATCTCGAGGGCCAGCTCAAGGCCAGTGATAAGAGCCTGATGCTCTGCCTCATTGTTGGTGCAACCTTATGAAAACAGGAATGAGTACAACAGAATGGCTTGTGCTGGGGTAATAAAGATGATACCCAAGCCTACCCTGTTGAGCTTGGGATTATTGAGCCTCCTGCCGGTGGGACTCCGGGAAGCACCATCGAAGTGCATCTGCCAGCACGACATAACATGATCTACTAAGAGGATTGCCTCATCAGGAAAATCGAGATCCAAGGACTGGTCAGTAGGAGCCGAATGGGAAGCAAGGAAGTCTGCCAATGCTTGCCCCTTAATGGCTTTCTGAGGGACAAACCTGATATCAAACTGTTGAAGAATCACTGCCCGCCGAGCTAGACGACCTGTCAACATGGGGCAGTTCAGAATGTACTTTAGTGGGTCTTCCCGAGACACCAGCTGTACCTCGTGGTGCTGCAAGTGTTAGGACCAATAGGGGCCTATATACCCTGAGGGGGGGGGGGTGAATCAGGGTATGAATATTCTTTTTCAAAGTTCTTCCTACCCCACTGGATCTTGACCACTTTATTACAAGGGTCACTTTGTTTGCTCTTGTGTGTAAACTATGATAATGTCTTTACTTATTTATCTAATGACGATGCTTTGAATGCAACGCAGGGAAGTAAGCAGGCAGACACATAGATTTTTACTTGGTTTATCCTCACTGGGCTACGTCCAAGGAGCATACGCCGACAAGTTGCCTGACGTACCAAATTCCACTATTCTTCAGTAGATGTGGATACAATGTTCGGGCTAGATCACTTCTATGCCCAGGCTCACTGCCTTTACAATGTTTAGGGTCAGCTCACTACTTTCCCAAGAGTCACTCCCTGTTTCTCTCTCTATGGCTCACTGCCGGTGGAGAGGATCACCTTCTTCCTCTTCCTTTGCTCACTGCTTCGGAAAGGATCCACTCACAGTTTATAGACCTGTAGGTCTCTTCATTTGCATGAATGAATGCATCTTTCTCTGTATGTAGATGCTCTGTTGAAGTACAAATTTCACCCGTAGATGAATATCTCTTTGCACCGAAGGTATCGGGCAACCTACCAGCTTCCACGCAGTCCGAAAATCACTGCTGGAACAAAACCTTACTTGGCGCGCAAGTCAATCTCGGCGCACAAGTATCGGCGCGCAAGTCACAATGGGCGCGCAAGTTCACCTCAGACACTTGCGTGACACATTCTTCCCCAACTCCAAACCTGCGCGACTCTCTTCCTTTTACGCCCAATCCAATATTGGCGTGCAAATCCACATTGGCCCGCAACTTCAAACACTGGCGCGCTGTTGCGGAATCGCCGGGAGACACAACGACAGAAACGAGAAAAAACGAAAAGAAAGAAAGCAAGGGACAAAACGATTTACGTGGTTCGGGAAAAAATCCCTACGTCCACGGGAGAGGCAGAATTTCACTATGAGTCGGAAGTACAAAATTACAGAGGATTTTCACACATTAAACCCAACCGGATCGGGCAACACCAATCCAACACGCGCAACTATCAACTTGGCGCGCCAGTTCCATCTGCGCGACCACACACACCACTTGCGCGACCACCACACCTGCGCGACAGGAGCTCTGATTTCTCAAAGTGTTGAACTCCTGTTTACGAATGAAGAGGGGTGGTCCAGTATTTATAGGCAAATTGACCACCCTGCGCGACGGCGCGCAAGTCACCTGCGCGACTCAGTCTCGGCGTGCAAGTCTTCTGTCATCCTAGACACTTGCGCGACCAACTCCCAAACTTGCGCGAACCTGTTTCCTTTTCCATATTTTGTTCTTCTGATCTTGAAAAACATATGGCGCGCAAGTTTCCTATACTCTAAGTCCTCGGCGCGCAAGTCCCTTTGCCAAAAACACTTTTCTTCATTTGTCGATTTTCAGGACAAAAAATTTGGCAAACACTGGAAAACGGCGCCACCTTGTATCTGTTCTTTTTGTACCGCCTCCAGATCATCCATTCCTTTTGTCGAAGTTCTTGAATCAAACATGGATCGTTGACCTCAGCTCTTGAACTCGACATTTCATCATGAAATCCTCTTTGTCAACAAATTGTATGTCATTGTTTTGCTTTGTCAACAATCACTACTCAGATGTCCACTTTGTCAACAAACACAATCACCTCAAAAATGCTTCAATGATACTTTGAGGGATTTTTGCCCAACAGCAAGTAATGTCACAATTTCTGTACTGCGAATACCAGCGCAATACAGCTTTTTTCGATGGGGGAGTATCTGGTCTCCGTATCGGTGAGCATACGACTAAGGTAGTATAGGCTGTTTTCTGTCCCCTCATTGTTGTTTTGGTCCAGAAAGGCGCTGAGAGATCGTTCCAGGGCGGTCACATAAAGGACCAATGGTTTTCCGGAGACAGGTGACATTAAGACCGGAGGCTAGAGCGGATACTGCTTAATTTCCTTGAATGCGGTCTGGCACTCTTCGTCCCATTCATAGGCGGTGCCTTTCTTCATGAGCCGAGAAAAGAGCTTACACTTGCCGGCCATATTAGCAATGAATCGGCGTATGTAGGCTAAGTGGCATTGAAAAGCTCGAAACTACCGAATATTGCTCGGGGGAGGCATCTGGCTGATAGCCTTGATCTTCTCTGGGTCGATCTCAATACCCCGGTATTTGACAACAAAGCCAAGGAACTTCCCAAAGGTGACCCCGAAGGCACATTTCAATGGGTTTATCTTCAGGTGGTGGGAACGGAGGAAGCCGAACACTTTCTCAAGGTTCTTGAGATGGTCTGGTGCTGACGAGTTTTGACCACTAGATCGTCCACATAACAATCCACCAATGTCCCGAGAATTGGCTTGAATATGCGATGCATGACCCACTGATAGGTGACACCTGCATTCTTTAAGCCGAAGGGCATGACCTGGTAACAAAACGTACCTTGTGGTGCCCTAAAGGCTGTAGACTCCTCGTCCTCGGGGGCCATTCAGATCTGGTTATATCCGGAGTAACCATCCATGAAGGAGAGAGCTTAGAACCCGATCGTAGCATCGATCAACAACTCCGTCACAGGAAGGGGAAAATCATCCTTCGGACAATGACGATTGAGATCCCAGAAGTCGATGCAGACTTTGATCTGTCCGTTCTTCTTCCTGACTAGCACAATGTTGGCTAGCCATTTGGGGTACTGGACCTCCTTGACGAAATTGGCTCTGATGAGCTTATCAACTTCTTCCTCTACCATGGCGCCATGAGAAGAGTGCATCTTTTTGGGAGGTTGTTTGAACCCGCGATGATTTGTCGGGAGACCGAGGTGGTGTACGGCTACCTGAGGATATAGTCCTGACATCTCGTCGTAGGTCCAGGCGAATACACCACGATGTTATTTCAGGAAGTCTACGTACTGCTGCTGCTCCTCGAGGGACATGGCGACACTGATCAACGTGGGTCTCGGGTCTACCTCGCCATCGAGGTTCACCTGTACCAGTCCATCGATCGTGGCGGAAACACCCTCTTCAAAGGTAGGGGGACCGTCCTCCAAATCCTCTTCTTCGCTTGTGGAGGAGGGATCCCCAGTGGGAGGAGCTTCCTTTGGGTTGGCAGATTTCGACGAGAGACTGGTACCAGCCTGAGCTGCAGTGGTCACCGCATCAGGAGATTCCAGTACTGCTGAAACCATAGAAATGAAGGCTGTCGACCCGATCTCACCTGGTCTTCAGCCCAAGGGGCCACACTTGATGATATCAAAGCAATAGTGGAACGTTGGCTTGAGCCAGTTGATTCCATCTCGGAGAAACAAGCAAGTATGACGTATCACTGTTTCCATGGGGCGAAAATCTTGATACCTTATGGGAGTAGGGGGCTCAGGGATCACCAATGCTTGATTCGTATAAGAATACAAAATGATCTCTCGACGTCGCTTGGACCTGAGAATATGCTTCCCCCTTGTACCAGAGACAACAAAACATTGCTCCATATCGGGGGTCGTGGCCTCCAATCGATGGATCAGGAAGACGTAGGCCTCATCCAGACCTGCCCAGGGGTCGGTTGCAACCGCGGCATGCTCGACCTCATTGGCCTGAATCTGCTTGTCCTTGCTCTTGTAATAGTCGGCATCCAGGTAGCGGGCTTCACAAGAGGAAAAAGTAGACGCGTCACCTTGGAGCACGCCCACTCGACCATTGAGGGAGTACTTGAGGCACTGGTGATACGATGAAGGAACCGCCGCGTGTAGGTGGAGCCATGGTTTGCTCATCAATGCATTTTACATGATGTCTTGGGAGACAACCATAAACTCAGTACTGGCAACTAGGCCACCGAACTGGGTCTTCAAACGAATCTTGCCGACTAGGGTCTTCTCTGTCCTGTCGTATCCATGGATCTTCATGTCGGAGGGCGTCAAGTCATCTTCGGATAACCCCAGCTTCCGCAGTGTCTGTGTCGGGATAAGGCTAATCCTGGAGCCGATGTCAACATGACAACGGTGAACCTCCACGCCATTGAATTGGCCGGTGATGTACAGTGGGTGAATGTGCCCCTATATGGGAGAACCTTCATCTTCTCCGGAGAATGAGATAATGGCCCGACATTCAGCATTCTCTATTGCTTCTGCATGAAAGGCCTCAGCAGCTGCTACCTCCGTCTCAAACTGGAGGGGGCTTCTTAAAGCCTCAGCGAGGGCCTCACGCATATCTGCCGATAGACGAAGGGCCTTGAGGATGGAAAGCCTTGCTGGGAAGCTGACAAGGTGCTTGAGAACATCATACTTCTGCACCAAGCGCGAACTTCTGCTTGCAGGAGGTCGCTCTATGACAGGCGGTATGGTGGCCCCTGCCGACTGGGCCGGCGGTTGACTAGTGCTGGGCATATCCCACCGCTCACTAGTCAGAGCCTGCAGAGTGGCTACCAGATGACGACCAGACGAATGAGATCGACCTGTAGCAGGGCGTGGCTAGTCGCGACATGGTCGAGGTGGCTCTGCCTGATCCAGTATCACATACAGCGGTGAAGGAGGGCCTGATGACACCGGATGAGGAGGCTGTGTGTTTTGAGCTCTGCGCTGAGTCTGCTGTCTGGTCTCAGTGGCGTGCACGACCTGGGTGTAAGTGCCAACTGATGCACCTCAACGACCCATATGGTCGCGGCTCTGCCGACATTGGTGTCAGCTGGGGATGTTGGGGAGATCCGCCTGGCGCTCCCCGTTGTCGGGAGTCATGTAGGGGTTTACCAACTCTACGGTATTAACCGAAGCGTACCCTTGACTGTCACTCAAAGAGCCATCCACTTCTGAGCGGATTCTGGGAGGAATCTTCATCTCCGGGGGCATAAAATCGCTGAGAGCACGGGACGACGATGACATTGGCGAGACACATTGCTTTCCCTTGCGTCGCCGGTGTTTACTCTTCTGGGAAGAGGACGACTGAGATGATGATGCCGAAGTGGTAGACGTGGCTTCTGAAGGCTCTGATCGATTTAGGTGTGCACATATGATTCCATGGGCACGTGCGACCGTTTTGCGAGCCATCCAGTCGTCATACTTCTGGGACCCGCGGTTAGAAACCTGCTGCCACTTGCCCTCACCGTCGCTGCTGCTGTCTGGCCTTACGACGACACATGCCACTTGTGCCGGGGCCGGGCCCAACCTGACTGTTGTTATCGACCTGGTCTTGAAGCCATTATTTGAACACATAGAATTGCTTGAGAGTGTGTCCTCGGATCCGGTGATAGGGGCAGTAGTTGGGGCGATCAGCGAGGTTCGCCTCTTCTGGCCTTCTGCACTCAGGCAAACGCACAATCCCCTGTTCCAAGGAACTCTGGAAATAGCCGGGAACCTGATTCTCATTGAATGAGTAAAGTCCGGTTTCTTCAGTCTGGAAAGGGGGACCTTGGAGCCAGTCTCTGATGAGGGGCTGGAGGAGCCTGTCGAGGAGGCATGGCCTAATTTTCCCGCCTAGGCGGTGGCGGCGCTTTACGCGGGGGCGCCTGCCGATTTTGAGGCGACCGCTGCTGGGTTGGAGGCTGCGCCAATGGTGGCGGGCCTCTGCGAGGTTGCAGAGACTGGTCTAATGGTAATAATTCCAGCTGTCTGGGGGCCTCTATTTGGGCCACCGCGGTGGGCTCGGCTCTGGCAGCCCTCTTTGTGGGAATTACAGGGGGCAAAGGACGTGCCTGACTGGCCTGTTGCAGGGATTCTTTCAGGCGCTGGGCCTCATCAGAGAAGTCTCGGAATCCTCCAAGGTAGTTCATGGTGATCAGAGAGGGAACCGATTCTGTTTTAACAGTCCCTACACACATCGTCAGTAATTTCTCCTCAGTCAGTGGCATGTCAAGGGAGTATGTAAGCCCTTTCCATCAGGCGATAAAGTCTACGACACGCTAATCAGGCCTCTGTTTGCACTTGAAGAGGTCTGCGATGCTCGTTTTCCACGCGGTGGAGCTAAACTAGTAAAGGAATTGCCTACAGAGGTCCTCCTAGCTGGTCACTGATCCGATGGGGAGCTGGGTGTACCAGACAAACGCAAGCCCCTCTAATGTCTGCACAAAACATCGGAGCTTGGCAGCCTCCTGCTGCGCTGGAGTCCCTAACATGGGCCCACATCTTGAGGTGAAGTGGGCCAGATGCTATGACAGATCCTCTATCCCATTGAAGGGGGAAAAGGTGGGATTCTCGAAACCTGGAGGTGCCGACATATCATCCACCCAAGCTGGATATGACTTGCCATCAGGTGGGAGTGCCACTTGTCGTGTTTCCAACGCCTCCAGGCGAGCAATGAGTGCCGCCATTGGATCATCTGGGTGAGGACCCCTGTCTTGACGGGGGTCCCTAAGGAGCGACCTGCGAGGCAGCTGGGTGAACCCGAGCTGAGTTCCTTGGATTGCCGCGCCGTTCCAGAGGGTTTCGCGAGACATACCGCGCCCTCTTGCCGTAAGTTCCGGCCTCAACCCTGTCTGCGGGGGCAGGATGGTCAGGGTCACCTGGAGGCAGCTCGCCGAGGGGAAGTTGTTCCTGACCCTGTTGCCTTGGCCTAGGATTGCCGTAGTCTGGCCGTCGCTCTGCAGCGCATTCAGCGAGGAGGTCATCGACCAACTTCTTTTGTTCAGAAAGTTGTTGGCGCAACGCAGCCTTCTCAGGGTCATCCTCCATCTTTTGCACTGAGGCGGACAGGTCGGAGTGTTTGGCAGCTCCGAGGTTCTCTTTACCCTTTCTGTGATTTCAGCTAAGGAACAATGCCTCGGTGGGCGTAAGGAGACTTAGTAGATTCCTCTACTGACGAGTAACTTTTCCCGATGGATCCAATAGTGGTGGGATGCCCTCGGGGGGTAAGTCCCCATCAAGAAGCTCCAACTCATTCTTCTCGTCCACTATGTCGGCCATGTTGACCGTGACCCTTCCTGGGGGCATGTCCTCAATATCGCCTAGCGAGTCGGGCTGCCGTCAGATAGAACTGAAGAGGAGGGCAACATACTTCCCCCAACCACAAATTTTCATGTGGGGGGGGGCTCCTTGATAATCTTGCGGAGTACCTTGAAACTCTGAACGGATTGCTGTTGGAGGGCCCTATGGCGGCCTGGTTACTCGGGGCGCTGGGCCGTAGGGAATGCGACCAAATCAACTAGACGACATTGCTCACCAATGTCTTCAAAATGTGCTTGGTATAAAGACCCGACCTTAAACCTTTCATAATATTGAATTAAATGAATAATTCACATTGAGGATCTTTTCAGGTTTAGATTTTTAGAGAATTAGGACATAACTATTACATCTCAAAAGATTACAAGGTAGACATATCTACATAGTTTCCATTTTTTTCATAAAATAAAAACTCTTGAAAAAAAAGTCAGGTCTAGTTCCATATTTTAGACAACATGACTTTTCCTTTATCCCATCCTTGACCTTATTCATCTTTAAGTCCTGTGAAAACATTTCAAAACTTGAGATGAGTATAAAAAGCTCAGTAAGGGTTATAAAACAAAGAATGAAAACATTTGTTCATAAATACATACAAAACATGAACTCTTTTACTTTCCTCATGAAATCATAAGATTTATGAAAGACACATAGAAATCATTAATCATAAAGGTAACTTGTGGCATCCATATCATACTTGCATTGTAGATCACAGCTACATAGAGAGTTACTTTGGAATACCCATCATAGTATATTCTCTAAATCTCTTAGGAGAAACATTCACGTTTACCTCCGTCACGTTACCCAATGCATTTGAGAGCTATCTCGGGCTCACCCGCCCTAGGTTTATCACGGAACCAGCCGTATACGTAAATAATGCCCAAGAACCATAACATGATGATAACATATAACACAAATATAAAGGAAAGATAACATTTCCACATTGCAATAACAAAATATCATTTCAAGATATTGAAATAACAAATCCATTCTCAAAATCATTTTCAATACCAAAATACATTAAAAGAGTATATGGTTTTTTAATTTTCCTTTTCAAAACATTACAGCTTGTTAAGGAAGTCAAAGATCAAATAATACTCGCGGCGGCGGAAAGGTCGTTGTCACCGTTTACGTTAAAAAACATTCTTTTTTGTCGTTTAGTAAAACGCTTCGTATAAAAAGATTCCCTTTGAATAAAATGAAAAGTCAAAGGGGTTTATACACCGTATAAAATAAAGTCATGTATAAAACTAAAAATGTCTCAATGAAAGGAGATTGAGACGAAGTCTCTTACCTCGCGTCCGACTTGACTCTATCGTTCTTTAATCTCCTGAATAATAAACTAAAGTTAATTTCTACTTGTTTAAGAATCTTTTTCAAGTTTATTATTCCTTTTATATCACTTATTACCATGTTATAAACATTATGCAATCATTTAAGTTAATAACATTCATTTTGTCGATATTTGGTACTTGAGTAAAAATGAACACCTTATATTTACAAGTTGTCAATGTGGTCAAAGGTTCATTATATTCAGAATGATATTCATGATTTGGATATCATATATTTCATATATATCCAGTATATACATGTTTTTATAATAGTACATAACATTTAGAGCTAAGAAATGAAATGCACCGTTCATGGAGACGGTAAGCCGTAAGTACGCATGAACACTACTTTCATTTTGATTTCTTATTTTAATGGAAATAAAACATAATGATACATAGGTATATTATAATTCCAGTATAATATCATATATAATATCGTTAACTCCATCCTTTATACATCCCACATAAGACATTAACGAATCAAATCACTTTGAGGGGGCGATAGTCCGCACTTTCTCAAATGAGATTATCGTATTTACCCACTATGGAAACCATAAAGGCGTGATATAAATGGGAAGTACAAAAGCATAAGGAAATCATAAACATAATATATATCATATATAAATACAGTGCCATCATAATGGCCACCATGAGAGGCGGTAAGACGTAATTGAACAATCATCGTTTTGTGAGGCATTAGTTTGCCATCCACAGAAACATTATGTTCTTCATCCATTAGATGGAGGTGTGTGTAAGTGTAGTTCGAATTCTTCTCATAACAACATCCTAGTATATTGATGATACTGGTGTTGTTACAAAAGAAAGGAATAAAAAGAGTTTAGGGGTTTGAGAAGTAAAATAAAAGAAAACAATTTAAGAGAAACCGTTACCTTTAATTTGGGTAACTCCCTTTGGTTTGAACCAAAGGACTTCTTGAAGTGCCTTCTGCCTAAGGTAAGACTTCTAAGAGGAGGAGAGGGATGTTGAGAGTTTAATTGGGCAAAGTTTGGACGAACCAAATGGCTTGAGAGGTGTGTGGAATTGGTTAGAAGTGACCTCCTTTTATAAGGGAGAGGAGGGGCTCTTTAGGAAAGTGTGAAAACATTATTTTATTTTATAATGATATTCGGTTTCTAAAGGTCCAAAAATCATTATAGTCGAAGATAAGATGACTCATGGTCGAAAGAAAATTATCCAATCAGAATTGGACATGTTTTGGATAATATTTTAATCATTATAATCTTATTTATTTAAATCATTTATTAATGAGGTAAATACTGCATCATTATTGTGTCATAAATAATTTAATTTATTCGATGTATAAAAATTAAAAAAAATACTATCATGTAGGAAATCTTTTTAGCTTTTCAATGAATATTTATAGTAAAAAATATGACTTATATATCACCATATAAAAATTAATTTACTAAAAGATTTTTGTTATTGTCAATTTTGTCTTTACATTAAATTAATTAATCTAAAGTGTCATTATCTTTCATAAGTGGCTCCATGAGGTCCCAAAATCGACCCAAGGATGCCCATGGTCGGCCACTACTCATCCAATAAGGTTAGGACAAGTGTTAATGTAATTTTGAATTATTATAATATTCTTTTTACCTTGAATTACCTTATTTACCTTTAACCGCTGTAAATAAAAGTCAAAAATTACTATTTACCAAAATTTATTTTCATCTTAATGAACCACATTTTACTTCTTGATAACAACATATGTCGGATTTTTGAAATTCAATTCACAGAAGTGGTAAAATTTCATTTAAAGAAAAATGTCAGTTTTTTAACTACCACTAAGTGGTGTCATTATTCATCAAAAATTGAAGTTTTTCAGAATAATATCAAAAATTCAGCCTAAGCATTATTTGATATTCCGAATTCAAAATTGATGTCTATTTTGCCAAATTCAAAACATAGAAGTGACATTAATTAATTTAAAAATTAATTCTCGTTATTAAAACAAATAGCGTGTTTTTAAGAAACAATAACTATCAAAAGATTGATACTTGTTTATGTCCAATTTCAAAGTGAAATTAATTCCAATGACCAACATTGGTTTAAATGGTAAAAATATATTTCAATTTCACTTTAAAACCAACTAAAAAGATAATCTAACCATATAAATAAATTAGATTAAAAGACACTTTTGAATTAAAATACAGTATTTTTCACTATTCATTAAAAAATGAACATTATCAGAAAAATACCAAAAAATTACCCAAAGTAAAATTTGATGTCCCCATTCTAAAGAAGGATTATATTTGGTCAATTAGAATGTATTAAAGTGACCAAAACTATATTTAAAGAGGGTTCGCCATTAAAAGGCGGTAAATCGGCCTTTTAATGTAAATTATGTTTAAAATTAGATTCATTCATATTTTAATCCTCTAACTTTTTATTGGATAAATGTAAATACATTTAACAATCATGTATAATCATATTGTAGTTAGTTTCATTCATTCTCGCCAATACAACGACTAGGAGTTAACTACAATTTAAAATAATATTATTATATTATTAGTTTGCAACGTAAGATTCCAAAAAAATCCGTTGTTGCGTATTGGGTACGCTATCGAACATAGCAACCCCTTTAAAGTAAAATTAATATTTAATTCACAAATATTAATAAATATGAAATGTCTTATTCTTCATTTACCTGGGATGTTACATCCTTCCCTCCTTTTGGGAATTGCATCCTCACAATTTTTATTCACTTATCAAAATAAGTGGCGGTATTTATCTCTCATAGCATTTTCAGATTCCCACGCTGCCTCTTCAACCATATGGTTTTTCTACAAAACTTTTACCTGATGAATTACCTTATTTCGCAACACTTGCTCTCTGCGGTCAAGAATCTGGACTGGTTGTTCTTTATAAGAGAGATTCTCTTCCAACTGAATTACATCTGGGCTCAAAACATGAGATGAATTTGGCATATACTTTCTCAACATCGAAACATGAAAAACATTGTGTACCTGGGATAAACTTGAGGGTAAAACCACTCTGTACGCAACTGATTCAACTTTTTCCAGAATTTCATAAGGTCCAATGAACCTCGGACTCAACTTTCTCTTCTTACCAAAACACATCACACTTTTCCATGGAGAAACTTTGAGAAAAACATGATCACCTACCTCAAAATAAAGATCCTTCCTTCGATTATCTGCATAACTTTTCTGTCTGCTCTGAGCTGTTCTCATGTGCTTCTGAATCAACTGAACTTTCTATGCCATCTCTTCTACCAATTCTGGTCCCATCAGCTTCCTTTCACCTACTTCATCCCAAAAAGCTGGAGTTCGACAATGCTTTCCATATAATGCCTCAAATGGAGCCATCTGTATACTGGAATGAAAACTATTATTATAAGAAAATTCAACCAAAGAAAGATGTTGGTCCCAACTTCTCTGGTAATCCATCGAGCAAGCACGTAACATATCCTCCAAAGTCTGAATTGTTCGTTCTGACTGCCCATCTGATTGAGGATGAAAAGATGTACTAAAATTTAATTCAGTACCCAATGACTTCTGAAGGCCTTTCCGAAAGTTAGAAGTGAACCTGAGCTCACGATCAGATACAATGGAGAGGGGAACTCCATGCAACCTGACTATCTCTTTAACATACAACCGAACAAGTTGATCTACAGACAAAGTATCTCTAATAGGAAGGAAATGAGCAGATTTAATCAATCGGTCAATTATAACCCAGATTACATTATTACCTCGAGATGTCTTTGGTAATCCCACAACAAAGTCCATGGATATATTTTCCCATTTCCACTATGGCACCAGTAAAGGCTGAAACATTCCTTTCGGTAACTGTCGCTCTGCTTTAACCTGCTGACAAATCAAACACTTCATAGTAAAATCAGCAATATCTCTTTTCATTCCATCCCACCAGTAATACTCCCGAAGATCTCTGTACATCTTAGTACTGCCAGGATGAACTGAAAACGGAGAACTATGAGCTTCACATAACAACTCATTCTTTAACTGTGAATCATAAGACACACATAATCTCTTTCCAAATCTCAAAACACAATCATTGTCAACGTTAAAATCAGACAACTTACCCTTCTGAACTAACACAACCTTTTTCTGCAACTCATTGTCTTCCTTCTGTGCTTGCTTAATTCTGTCTGATAGAGATGATTTCACTGATACCTGAAACAAAACAGAAGAATTTCCTGCAACAACAACTTCTATGTCAAAGTTCATCAAATCAAAAACCAAAGGATCTCGTTCCAAACGTAACATGGTTAATGGGGTATTACTTTTTCGACTCAAAGCATCAACCACTTTATTTTCTTTTCCCGGATGTTAAAGGATCGTGCAATCCTAATACTTGATTAATTCCAACCATCTCCTCTGTCTCATGTTCAATTCTTTCTGAGTGAATATATACTTTACACTTTTGTGATCAATGTATATTTCACACTTCACTCCATACAAATGATGGCTCCAAATTTTTAAAGCAAAAACAACAACAGCTAATTCCAAATCATGTGTAGGGTAATTTAACTCATGTGGTTTCAACTGACGTGAAGCATAAGCAATTACCTGACCATTTTGCATTAGGACACAACCCAGTCCTTTCAACGAAGCATCACTGTAGATAACAAACTTACCATTTCTGGAAGGCAGTGCTAAAACTGGAGCATTCACAAATCTTCTTTTCAATTCCTGAAAACAATCATCACATTCTTTTGTCCAGATGAATTTAACACCTTTTCGAGTTAACTTAGTCATTGGACTAGATAACCGTGAAAAATTTTCAACAAACCTCCGGTAATAACCTGCCAAACCAAGAAAACTACGGATCTCAGTTATATTTGTGGGTCTTGGCCATTCTTCAACAACTTTCGTTTTAGCAGGATCAACAATTATGCCATTTTTTGAAACAATGTGACCAAAGAAAGAAATTTGTTGTAACCAAAACTCACTTACTGAATTTCCCATAAAGTTTCTTTTCTTTTAATGTTTTCAAGACAACCCTTAAATGACTTTTATGTTCTTCTTTACTTTTGGAATAAACCAAAATATCATCAATGAACACAACCACAAACTTATCCAAGAACTCACGGAAAATTCTATTCATAAGATTCATGAATACAGCAGGTGCATTGGTTAACCCAAAAGGCATAACTACAAATTCATAATGGCCATATCTAGTATGAAACACGGTCTTTGGAACGTCTGCTTCCTTTACTTTCAACTGATGGT
This sequence comes from Viscum album, assembly GCA_963277665.1. Lineage (NCBI taxonomy): Eukaryota > Viridiplantae > Streptophyta > Magnoliopsida > Santalales > Viscaceae > Viscum > Viscum album. Next base: position 1,938,484,667 of record OY728123.1, on the reverse strand, counting down.
ACCCCGACCTCAAGTTAATCTTTGAAAAATACTGAGCTCCCTGGAGCTGATCAAACAAATCATCGATATGAGGCAAATGATACTTATTCTTAACAGTGATGTTATTCAATGCTCTATAATCAATGCAAAGTCTCATTGAACCATCTTTATTTTTAACAAACAAGACAGGAGCACCCCATGGTGACATGCTAGGTCGAATGAAACCTTTATCTAATAACTCCTGCAATTGCTTCTTTAACTCGAAAAGTTTAATTTGAGCCATTCGATAAGGGGGTTTTGAAATTGGCTTAGCATCAGGAACTAAGTCAACAATAAATTCAACTTCCCGATCAGGTATAATACCAGACAACTCATCAGGAAAAACATCAAGGTACTCGTTTACCACTGACACATCATTAATCTGAACAGTTCCTTTGTTTTCAACAATACGCGTAAGGTAACATTCATTTCCATCTTTTACTAGTTTCTCAGCTTCCTGATATGTTATCAACAGCAAGAGTTCATTTTTGTATTCAAACTTAAAATTATTCTGAAACGAAACATCTTTAGCTTTGCAATCAATCTTAGCATGATAAACAGAAAGCCAATCCACGCCCAAAATAACATCAAACTCCACTAGAGGCAAAACAATAAGGTTTGCAGGTAGATTCTTTCCGCACACAAGGACATGAATGTTCTTATGTTTTCTTTTTGTCTCAACATTTCCTTCAGGTGTTTTTACCGTAAGTTCTGTATTCATATCTTGAGATGGAATTCCCAATTTACTAGAAAACTTCTCAGAAATGAAAAAGTGTGTAGATTCTGAATCAAACAACACATCGACATAATCTGAACAAACAAACAGTGTACCTGATACAACTTCATTTGATGACCCAACATCTGCTGAAGTAGTAGAAAATGATTTCTCCACCCCTTTCTGCTTGTAGTCTGGCTGCTTTCCTTCGGTTGAGTTCTTTGTTGGACACTCATTTGCATAATGACCCATTTCATTGCACTTAAAACATTTTACTGACTGTAAATCAGATTTTGTCTTACCATTACCCTGATCTTTTTCAGTGCAATTACGAGCCTTATGTCCCATTTTACCACATCGGTAGCACTTACCAGAATTTAAAAGACATTCCCCAGCATGTTTTTTACCACAATTTTCACAAACTGTAAACTTAAGTTTCTTACCATCAGACTTTTTTGAAGAGTTCTTCCCTTTCACCTGCCACATCGACCTCTTATTCTGTTGTTTGTCAAAGAATACCTGATCATCGGCAAACTCCATTTCCACCTTCTCCGCACAACGAACAAGTTTTTCATAACTTTTGAACTCACGAGAAGCTAAAACCCTTTGATACTTTGACTTTAATCCTGAGTAAAAACGGTTGATATTACTATCAGATCTCGTATGAAATTTGGAGCATACCTTGCCAGTCGAGTGAATTTTTCTTCATAAGCAGCCCTGAGTCATCCTCCTGCCTCAATTCCAGGAATTGTTTTTCCATCATAAGACGAACCACCTTAGGAAAATATTTCTCAAGAAACATACCTTTGAACTCATCCCAATCAAGAGCATCAATCTCCTCACTATCCCTGATATTTTTCACCATCGACCACCACTGATCAGCTTCACCTTCAAAACGGTAAACAACAAGACTAACCTTTTGATGTTCTGAACAACCCATGACATCGAAAATCTTTTCCAGTACTTTAATCCACCTTTCAGCTAGCACAGAGTCAGATGATCCTTTGAATGATGGAGGATGTTGCCTCATGAAATGCTCAACTACTAACATGTTCCTCTGTGGTTGATCTGGCTGATCTCGTACATGGATACCACCACCATTTATAGCCTGAGTCAACTGTGTCATCGCTGCAACAAACTGTTCAGTTCCGATTCCGACCATCTCAGGTTGCTGATTTGGAAGGTTGTCTTCCTCTTGATGTCGTCCAAACATAGCTGCCCTGTTTCCTCTACGGAAAACCATTCTTAACACAAAAATATCTTAGGCGAAGAAACATGGTAATCTGTAAATGCTATATGATTTCAATATTAATATAAAATACTTTATGGATATTAATTTAACAATACCCTAACTCCTAAAGTTATCTAAACCTCTATCTGATACCAACTATAAAGACTCGGCCTTAAACCTTTCATAATATTGAATTAAATGAATAATTCACATTGATGATCTTTTTAGGTTTAGAGTTTTAGAGAATTAGGACATAACTATTACATCTCAAAAGATTACAAGGTAGACATATCTACATAGTTTCCATTTTTTTTTCATAAAATAAAAACTCTTGAAAAAAAAGAGTCATGTCTAGTTCCATGTTTTAGACAACATGACTTTTCCTTGATCCCATTCTTGACCTTATTCATATTTAAGTCCTGTGAAAACATTTCAAAACTTGGGATGAGCATAAAAAGCTCAGTAAGGGTTATAAAACAAAGAATGAAAACATTTGTTCATAAATACATACAAAACATGAACTCTTTTACTTACCTCATGAAATCATAAGATTTATGAAAGACACAGAGAAATCATTAATCATAAAGGTAACTTGTGGCATCCATATCATACTTACATTGTAGCTATCACAACTACACAGAGAGTTACTTTGGAATACCCATCACAGTATATTCCCTAAATCTCTTAGGAGAAACATTCACGTTTACCTCCGTCACGTTACCCAATGCATTGGGGAGCTATCTCGGGCTCACCCGCCCTAGGTTTATCACGAAACCACCCGTATACGTAAATAATGCCCAAGAACCATAACATGATCATAACACATAATACAAGCATAAAGGAAAGATAACATTTCTACATTGCAGTAACAAAATATCATTTCAAGATATTGAAATAACAAATCCATTCTCAAAATCATTTTCAATACCAAAATACATAAAAAGAGTATATGGTTTTTTATTTTTCTTTTTAAAAACATTACGACTTGTTAAGGAAGCCAAAGATCAAATAATACTCGCGGCAGCGGAAAGGTCGTTGTCACTGCTTACGTTAAAAAAACATTCCTTTTTGTCGTTTAGTAAAACGCTTCATATAAAAAGATTCTCTTTGAATAAAATGAAAAGTCAAAGGGGTTTATACACCGTATAAAATAAAGTCGTGTATAAAACTAAAAATGCCTCAATGAAAGGAGATTGAGACGAAGTCCCTTACCTCGCGTCTGACTTGACTCGATCGTTCTTTAATCTCTTGAATAATAAACTAAAGTTAATTTCTACTTAAGAACCTTTTTCAAGTTTATTATTCCTTTTATATCACTTATTACCATGTTATAAACAATATGCAATCATTTAAGTTAATAACGTTCATTTTGTCGATATTTGGTACTTGAGTAAAAATGAACACCTTATATTTACAAGTTGTCCATGTGGTCAACAGTTTATTATATCCAGAATGATATTCATGATTTGGATATCATATATATCATATATATCCAGTATATACATGTTTTTATAATAGTACATAACATTTATAGCTAAGAAATGAAATGCACCGTTCATGGAGACAGTAAGCCGTACGTACGCATGAACGCAACTTTCATTTCTATTTCTTATTATAATGGAAATAAAACATAATGATACATATGTATATTATAATTCAAGTATAATATCATATATAATATCGTTAACTCCATCCTTTATACATCCCACATAAGCCATTAACGAATCAAATCACTTTGAGGGGGCGGTAGTCCGCACTTCCTCAAATGAGATTATCGTATTTACCCACTATGGAAACCATAAAGGTGTGCTATAAATGGGAAGTACAAAAGCATAAGGAAATCATAAACATAATATATATCATATATAAATACAATGCCATCATAATGACCACCATGAGAGGCAGTAAGATGTAATTGAACAATCCTCGTTTCGTGAGGCCTTAGTTTGCCATCCACAGAAACATTATGTTCTTCATCCATTAGATGGAGGTGTGTGTAAGTGTAGTTCGAATTCTTCTCATAACAACATCCTAGTATATTGAGGATACCTGTGTTGTTACAAAAGAAAGGAATAAAAAGAGTTTAGGGGTTGAAGAAGTAAAATAAAAGAAAACAATTTAAGAGAAACCGTTACCTTTAATTTGGGTAACTCCCTTTGGTTTGAACCAAATGACTTCTTGAAGTGCCTTCTGCCTAAGGTAAGACTTCTAAGTGGAGGAGAGAGATGTTGAGAGCTTAGTTGGGTAGAGTTTGGACGAGCCAAATGGCTTGAGAGGTGTGTGGAATTGGTTAGAAGTGGTCTCCTTTTATAAGGGAGAGGAGGGACTCTTGAAAAGTGTGAAAACATTATTTTATTATATAATGATATTCGGTTTCTAAAGGTCCAAAAATCATTATAGTCGAAGATAAGATGACTCATGGTCGAAAGAAAATCATCCAATCGGAATTGGACATGTTTTGGATAATATTTTAATCATTATAATCTTATTTATTTAAATCATTTATTAATGAGGTGAATACTGCATCATTATTGTGTCATAAATAATTTAATTTATTCGATGTATAAAAATTATAAAAAAAATACTATCATGTAAGAAATCTTTTTAGCTTTCCAATGAATATTTATAGTTAAAAATATGACTTATATATCACCATATAAAAATTAATTTACTAAAATATTTTTGTTATTGTCAATTTTGTCTTTACGTTAAATTAATTAATCTAAAGTGTCATTATCTTTCATAAGTGGCTCCATGAGGTCCCAAAATCGACCCAAGGATGCCCATGGTCGGCCACTACTCATCCCATAAGGTTATGACAAGTGTTAAGGTAATTTTGAATTATTATAATATTCTTTTTACCTTGAATTATCTTATTTACCTTTAACAGCGGTAAATAAAAGTCAAAAGTTACTATTCACCAAAAATTATTTTCATCTTAATGAACCACATTTTACTTCTTGATAACAACCATGTATGTCGGATTTTTGAAATTCAATTCACAGAAGTGGTAAAATTTCATTTAAAGAAAAAAGTCAGTTTTTTAACTACCACTAAGTGGTGTCACTATTCATCAAAAATTGAAGTTTTTCAAAAAAATACCAAAAATTTAGCCTAAGCATTATTTGATATTCTGAATTCAAAATTGATGTCTATTTTTCCAAATTCAAAACATAGAAGTGACATTAATTAATTTAAAAATTAATTCCCGTTGTTAAAACAAATAGCGTGTTTTTAAGAAACAATAACTATCAAAAGATTGATACTTGTTTATTTCCAATTTCAAAGTGAAATTAATTCCAATGACCAACATTGGATTAAATGGTAAAAATATATTTCAATTTCACTTTAAAACCAACTAAAAAGATAATCTAACCATATAAATAAATTAGATTAAAATGCAATTTTGAATTAAAATACATTATTTTTCACTATTCATTAAAAAATGAACTTTATCAGAAAAATACCAAAAAATTACCCAAAGTAAAATTCGATGTCCCCATTCTAAAGAAGGATTATATTTGGTCAATTAGAATGTATTAAAGTGACCAACACTATATTTAAAAAGAGTTCGCCATTAAAAGGCGGTAAATCGGTCTTTTAATGTAAATTATGATTAAAATTAGATTCATTCATATTTTAAGCCTCTAACTTTTTATTGGATAAATGTAAATACATTTAACAATCATGTATAATCATATTGTAGTTAGTTTCATTCATTCCTGCCAATACAACGGCTAAGAGTTAACTACAATTTAAAATAATAATATTATATTATTAGTTTGCAACGTAAGATTCCAAAGAAACCCGTTGTTGCGTATCAGGTACTCTATCGAACATAGCAACCCCTTTAAAGTAAAATTAATATTTAATTCACAAATATTAATAAATATGAAATATGTCTTATTCTTCATTTACCTGGGATGTTACACTTGGCTCCTGAGATAAACCACTCGCTGACGACGAAGGCGGAAGTGCGTCGCCCAGAGGGTTTGGCAGAAACAGTCAACTTTCTCTGGGGTGAGGGATTCCGACGTGCAGAAAATCAGTGCTGCCACGGGCCAGAACATCTTGGGGAAGTGGTCCGCTGCGAGGATATTCCATAAGCTCCTTGGCTCGGATTTAGGGTCTAGCCCTTCATTACCCCACTCGTCAACCGGAGGCGGCTGGAGAACTGGGAGTGGTACTAAGATAGATCGCTGGGAGGGCAGGCTGGCCGGTGAGGAATACGGGGGACGAGTTGACTGGCCGTTGAATCTCAGGCTTTCCTTCGAAGAGTGTAGTGACCTGGCCACTATGTCGCGATAAGACGGGCTGACGGCTGCGGTTCCTAGCGCAGAGGCTAGGGCTACTGGCGATAGGTCGCGCTGCTGCTCGCCTGCCATTGGTCCCCAGAACAGCTCTGCGTGATCTCTAGTCGAGGTAGAGAGTGCTTCTGGTGACGATGATGGTGATTGCATGACCGTAACCCATGGGGCTTCCAAATTTTCATCCTCCTAGATATACCTGCGGAGGGAGGCGGGAATCCGATGGACCTCGCATTATGGGAGTACTAGGCTGATGCGCCTCGTTCCTGCCCCAGCCCTTGACTCGGATGAGCGAGGGGAGGGTTCTTGCGCTTAGTCGTATTCTGATTCAAAGTCTGAGAAGCGTATTGGTTTGATCTCTGTCCGGACCTTCCCTGAATCCTTCTTATGGCGGCGACGACCCGCCTTCCTTCCCCTGGATGGCTCTTCTGAACATGGCATATTTCTGACACGAGGAGGTCCTTCAGCCATACTGGTGCTGGGGCGGGGATGACTTCCACCCTAAAAAGCTGGGGTGTGAGGAGCACCGGGACATATATCAAAAGGGAAATGGGGAGGACCTCTGTGGGAAGTGCTAGAGCGAGTAGGACCTCTGCTCGAGGCCGTAGGAGCACGGGTGGGACCCCCATGCTTGTTCTCTCTAATGACATCAGTATGAGGAGGGGCCTCGTACTGGTCGATCTGAACACGGGTAGGACCTCCGTGTTGGGCGCTGGTGAGGCGAAGTCGGCCCTCACTCCTCTAATTACTGAGGCGAGGAGGACCTTCGCCCGCTGCTACGAGGACACGGAGAGGTTCCCCACGTTGAAGAGTGACCGGAGGTGCAACGTCCTCATACCAACGGTCTGTGGTAGGAGGAATGACTCCATATCTGGTGTAGTGGGCACGAGAGAGACTTCCGTGCAGAGCGTCACTGCCGCGGGGAGGACCTTCATTTGGACTGAAGGTGGCACAGGGCAGACCTCCATGCCGAGCTTGGAAGTGGGGAAAATTCGCGTTCTCCATAGTAGTGGTACGGGGAGGACCTCCGTACCGGGTGTCGTTGCCACGGGTTAGTCTGCGGCGGCCACTGCCTGTGCTGGCGACCAAGAGAGTCGACCCAGCCTATCTATGGGGCGGTTGGGGCCTCGATCCAGGTCGGGCGTATAAATGTCCCTATTCAGCATACACAGGGAGTTGGTGGTATGTGTCAGCGGTGGCTCGGGCCATAGTAGTTGCTGACGTTGACGCCCCTTGGTGGGCGTCCTCTTCGGCTTGCGCCCGACGCTGGCGTCGGGTTAGACGGACTGGAGCCAGTGGTGCAGGTGCATGGCTTACCTTCTCCTAGTCCAGTAAGATCGGGCGACGACATTGACGCGGCCGGGTGGGAGCCCTCGCTGGGAGCCCCTGAAATGTGACTCTAACTGGGCTGGGCCGGACATCCCCTACCTCATCAGCGTAGGGCAGGGAGTCGTTGAAGCGTTCTGGGGACAGGCTCCCGAAACAATTATATGTTGGGGTGGGGAGCAGCGGCTCCCTGCGCGGCCCTCGGGGGTGGCATTGACGATGAGGCGCAGACGCTTCTAAATCCAGGCGGGCCATATCCCGAGTTGGGATAATTCCCTCCTTTTCGTACCGGCACACGAGGTCATTGATCACCCTTCGTTGGATGACCTCGGACGGGGAGATGGGGCATGGGCGCCCCATGGTCGTGGGTGTAGAGGCCATTGTAGAAGAGGCAGAGCCGTGCGGGACTGCCGTGTTGGCACTGCCCCTGCCCCTGCGTCGGTGGGCAGGCGGTGACCGAGTTTCGGGTGCAACAACTTGGTTTCTTAAAATAGGGAGATTAACTCATCTGTGCTGAAAGAAAAAGGAAATTGACGACCAGTGCCCCAACGCCATCCCGTCTTCCATAGCTGGTAAGATGGATCCACGCTGACAACGTCGCAGACCGGGACGTCCAACATTCTACTGCCCCAATGTCTGGTGAGTTTCACACCAGGCCCATTATTTACTGGGCGGGACCCGACGCCGGATAACTGGATCTGGTGACACACTAATCCATTGATGCCTCGAATGATACTAATCTCTATATTGAGGATAAGACTTTCACGTCGGGTTCACCATTTCTGTTTTCGATGCTTTCACCGAGGCGCGCACATCCATCTGTGGAGGACGCGCAGCTGTTGCTCCGCATTCCTGCTTTCCAAAGGCAGACGACATTTGTTCCTTATTTAGGGACGTTTGCTCCTTGATCGAAACGAGATGATGAGATGTTGGTTCTTCCTTCTGTGGATTCCTCGGAACTTGTCACCTAGTCCGGGTCTCTCTTATAGATTTAAGACGTTGTTCTTGAAATTCTTCCTAGTGCCATATCTTCATGGACACCAGTTAATTACACTGCTTCTGTCAGGACATTACAAAGGGTCCAGTCGGGGCAACAACCTTCGGTCAGGGGAGTAGTCACGTTGGAAATCACTGGCGTGTCTAGACGCTGGGTCACTGACGTATCTGGGTTTCTTCCCCTTATTATAGGGATTCTCAAGGGCGCGGAAGCCCGAGTCATCCCACTTCGGACGCGGGGGGATCATATGCCATGAGCATGTATCTGAGATTTTCCCCAGCTTCCCATGTTTAACACAGGTTATGCCGTGAGTTTAACGTCTAGCGGAGATGGATCAGACTGACCAGAACACTGATTAGAGTGGATCAAATGGGTTCAACCTCTAGAGGGAACACTGATGTTGGGGTCAATGTGTGGTTAGCTTCCTAATTAGTGTTAAGGGGGATGGGGAATGAGATGACATGATCCCATCGGGATGTGGCGGCCCGTGTAAGAATCAGGCACATGAGCCTCAACCCAGTTGGTGAGGTATCCTTAAGTGCATCCACAAAACCTAGGTTCAAAACCAGGTAGAGGAATATTTCCGGGTAACTGTAGTAGTACTGTAGCATGCACTATAGTAGGCAATGTAGTATGTACTATAACAGAACTGTAAACTATGCGGGGACTGTAGCAGGAACTGTATCAGTTACTGTTCGGTACTGTAGCAGCTGAAACTATTCACCTTGGGCCATCAGTTTGGGCTTGGAGTCCTTAAGGCTTTCGGGCCACCCAGGCCTTCGGGTCAGTAGGGATTTCAGGCCACCTTTAAGGCCTTCGGGCCACCTCAAGGCCTTCGGGCCACATGCAGTTGCCCCAGACAGACTCTACAAAAAAGGAGCAGCCCCAGAAGAGGATTCAGAGCAGGTGCACTCACCAGAGTAGATCCAAATGGATTGTCAGAATGAGAGGGAATGACTATGCCATCGGGACCAACCTGTGCTTGCATAGGAAGCCTAGCCAGATGACCATGCGAAGGTGGAGAGCTATTATCACGATGCAGATGCTGGGGAGGTGCAGTTCCTTGTAGATAGTCTGGTTGAATTCCCTAAGACTTTCGGGTCATGTAATCTCCTAAGCCTACGAGCCTTGTAATCTCTGAGCCTATGAGCCTTGTAAGGGTTCCCCCTCATCCCTTAAAAGGGGGGTTATCAAAAATCAATAAAAAAAGAAGGCCTTCGGGTATGAATCAGGATGGATGATGGAGTGTTGAATGAATTGGATGGAGAATGAGATGGAACCGCCATGAGGATGATGATGAATTTGGGCTTGAGCCTCAAAGAGGCTTCCTACGTATCCCCATGGAAGGGAATCAAAGTCCTCGTAGTTCGTCTGATGACGGCTTACTGCCGATTGAGGATTCCAACGACTTACCGCTGGATGAGGATGTCGACGACTTACCACTGGACAAGGTCGCGATGACTTACCACGGAATGAGGTCACAACAGCTAAATGGAGTCGCAACGGCTTACCGCTGGATGGGGTCGAACCTCAGGGAGGCTTCCTACGTACCTTATATAGGAGACAAGGATCAAACCCACATAGTTCCTGTGGGATGGGGGTCAGTGAACCGACATGGAGGAGGACCTGGGGTCCAATGGTTGTTGGGCTCGAGCCTCAGGGAGGTGTCCTACGTACCTTGTCTTGGCAAGGATCAAAGACCTCATAGTTCAGGTGGGTGCAACGACTTACCGCTGACTGGGGGAAACAACAGATTACCATTGATCAGGGGAGATAACAACTTATCGCTAATTGAGGTTCACAGTTTAACGTCATGCAGGGCGGGGGTGAACTGACGTGAATGAGGACTTGGGGCCCAGATAGATGGTGGGCTTGAACCTCAGTGAGACTTCCTACGTACATTGCCTTGACAAGGATCAAAGACCACATAGTTCAGGTGGTGTGGGAACCGACGTGAAGGGGGTCGGAACCAATGGGTGGTGGGCTTGAAGCTCGAGGAGGCTTCCTACGTATCTTGCCTTGGCATGGATTAAAGACCACATAGTTCAAGTATGGGTGTAGAGCTTACACTCTAGGCTGCCCGACGTGTTGGTGAACCAACGTGAAGATGGTCGGAATGACCGGTGCATGCACGGGAAAGCCTAACCGAACAACCATGCGAAGGTGGAGAGCTGATTTCACGATGAAGATGCTGGGGAGGAGCAGTTCCAAGTAGTTAGTCTAGGTTGTATGTAATGTTTGAAGCCTACATGCAATGAATTCCTCTAAGGCCTATGGGCCATGTAATACTTACGCCTACGGGCCTTGTAAGGGTTCCACCTCACCCCTTGAAAGGTGGATTATCAAAAATCAATAAAAAATGAAGGCCTTCGGGCCATTGGAGGATGGTGGGCTTGAACCTGAGGGAGGCTTTCTACGTACCTTGCCTTGGCAAGGATCAAAGACCACGTAGTTCAGATTGGGTGTGAGGCTTATACTCTAGGCTGCCCGTAGATGATGTCATGGTTGATGCTTGCTCTAAGCCCACGTGATTAATGCTCAGTGTGAGAAACAAGAGACAACAAAGACCTAACGACCAGGTCGCGAAAGGTGCGTCCGTGAGAAATGGAGTGAGGCTTACACGTAGTTAGCGGCCCAAAGAGGAAACTGGGGCTTACACGTGGTTAGCAGCCCAAGGAGATGGACATTGGGACTTACTCCAGGATAGAGGCCCGGGTGGTGACAAAGCCCAGTGAGAGAGGGATTTGGCACCCAGGAAGAGAGGAGCAGCATGGGTGCTGCCTCCTCCAAGGAAAGAGAGGGGCTTACACTAGGGTGGTTTCCCTTTCCTCGCGCCTGACGCACGGGGCGTGGTCACTGTTTAACGTCTTGTGTCGAGGACGATGATGCTTGGTAGTTTAACGTCCTACAACTCGGACAAGGTGAGTTTACTCTGCACCCCTAGGACTTACATAATCGGCACCCTCTACACCTTGGTGAAGAGAAGGGACAGGCAACGCGGGGTGTTATGGAGCGAACCATTGGGGGGTCCACGTTAGCGTGACTATATGAAGAAACAATAGTCGTTAGCGTGCCTATGCGAAGGAGCATGAGGCGAAGCAACATAACGGGCAGTATTGTCCAAGGGACTTTGAGATTGCTTCGTGCAAACCTGAGGGGGCCGCACGAGAAAAGAGCGCGTGACGCAGGTGTGTCGCGCATAAGAGAGACTCAAACACGGTGCCTCAAGGTGAGGGAAGCACATGGAGAACGTGCCAGAGAATGGGCCGGGGCAAAATAGGAAGTCTGCGCGCAAGAGGGAAGGTTTGCGTGCAAGACGAAGAGGTTTCGTGCAAGAGGTACGGGTGGCGCGCAAGACAAAGAGGTTGTACGCAAGAGGTACGGGTGGCGCGCAAGACGGACGGGTCGCGCGTAAGACAGATGTGTTGCACGCAAGGGGGACCGGTGGCGTGCAAGACGGAAGGGTTGCACGCAAGCGGGACCGGTGGTGCGCAAGCCGGAAGGGTTGCGCGCAAGACGGACGGTTTGCACGCAATTTGGATGGAATGCGCGCAAGAGCGCCTGACAGAGCGGGGACTTGCACGCAAGAAGGGACCCCTGGCGTGCAAACAAATCAGGGAAAAACGAAATTTACAAGGATCGGAGGGCCCGTCCGAAGGTGCCCTCAGGAAACATATCGCGCAAGAACCCATACCGGAAGGCCATTGGGTTTTCGCACGGTCACGAAAGACGGGGTTTTCGCGCAGCAGAGCGTCGCTTCGTCTTCGGTCCCCGTCCCTGAAGAGCAGGGAGACAGTTCGTTTTATAGTCGGAGCCCTCAGAATGGCACGTAAGAGCAGAGCGCACAAACCCCGTTCAACGTCGCCTTGGGTGCGGAAATGGGGTTGGGCGCGTAAACGGACGTTCGACACCGCCTTGGGCGCGAAAACGGGGCTGGGCACGCAAACACCCGTTCGACGACACCTTGGGCGTGGAAAAGGGTTCGAGCGCGCAAACACCCATTCGACGTTGCCTTGGGCGCGGAAACGGGGCCGGACGCGCAAACGGGGCCGGGCACGCAAACACTTGTTCGATGACGCCTTGGGTGCGGAAAAGGGGTCGGGCGCGCAAACACCCCTTCGACGACGCCATGGGTGCGGAAATGGGGCTGGGCGCGGAAAGGGATGTTCGACGTCGCCTTGGGCGCGAAAATGGGGTCGAGTGCGGAAACGCTAGTTCAACGACGCCTTGGGCACGGAAACGGGGCCCGGAGCGGCCCGACGCGGAGGGCGGCGGTTTGGGCGCGAAAGCGAAGGCCGGCGCGTAACGGCTTGCGCGCCAGAACTTCGCTTTCGCACGCCTTCCGAATCTTGCCCACGCCCGCCTCCTGGGCCCCGAGATCTCCTTTTTTGCGTTCCAGATTCATTTGGTGCTCTTTTACCCGCCCGATGGGGCCCTTCTCCGGATTTCGGCATCAACAGTAGACCAAAATTAAGGGTGTCGGAACTTGACGTTCTGGCTATGAGTAAGGTGCCTGTCCAGCACACCTTGTGATGAGACTCAAGTTACCAATGTAAGTTGAGGTTTGTCTGAGTCGTTGGTCCTTGTGGGTAATCTTTTTTAGGGGAAATGAAAAGGGAGTAGGGTCAGTGGTTCCAGTGAGCTCACAGGGTCTAGAAAGCCATGTGGAGCCTGAGATGCTGTCCTAGAATACTCTCTTTGGTGGTGGCGTGATTGGCATATGACCGCCAACCATATGTTCCAGTCACCCGCTGACACTAGTTTCCTCTTACATCGTTCCTCATCTCTTTGTTTGGATTCGTGGACATATGGTTTTTAAGTAAAAATGATTTTGTCTTGGAAAATGTTTTGAAATGAAGTGCTTTAAAAAGAAAATGATGTGTGATGTTTTAAAAGTGCGGGTTGAATGCTTTGGTTTTGAAAAATGGAAAGGTATGGTTTTGATCCTTGGTGTTCTCATGGGAAGCCACATGCATGGGCGTATATGGAAGGAGAAATGGTCAATGGTATGAGCGGATGAGTTCCTGGAGGGACATGATGTGGGTTCCATTGAGGCACGGGAACATGCATGTGTGAGGCCCACAAAACCCCATTAGTGTCTGTGCAACCCAGCAGCTTTGTTTATTTTCAAAAAGTTTTGTTAAAGGAAAATTTGGTGTTTTAATAATTGGTGATTGTGTGGTGTGTCCTTGTATTTTGGAAATGTTGGATGTGAGGCGTTTCGAGCCGAGAATCCTTTTTGACTGATTTATGTCTTGAGTCTGAATTCTTATTGGTAAGTTGGTGTGAAAGCACGTGGTTAGTGGTTTTATTTGAAAAGTGCTTCGGGAAGCCCTTGCAGTGGTTCCCCCTGCACGTTTAGTGTTATATTGTGGTATGTCTTTTCTATTGGACCTGTTTGATCGGGTTCATGGTTTTCTTTCTTGACTAGTGCACACCCCCATAAAGCATTAACATGCGATTGAAGTGCTACCACAGGTAATTCGTCGTTGGCCGACCCTCCAGTTGATTAAAGCAAGGACTTTCTCTTTTGAGTGATAGTGCTAAGTATGTTCCTTCACTTTTTCAGTTAAGAGGACCCCCTCACAGCGGGATGGCAGGGGAGTTGAAGGGAGTTTTGGTCTTTTTGAGTTGTCCGAGTCGTCAGGTATGAAGTTTGACACCGTTGTGTCTAAAGGTCCCCCCAGAAACGGTGAAAGGAATTCCAGCGGGGAAGGGTGAAGACAGTTTGGAATTATCGATGTTGGATGATGTCTTGAAAGGCTTGTAGTGCTTTCATCGGCTGCAAGGGTCATGTTTGGTGGCGTCTTGTAGCAAGAGTTCTCTTTGAAGAGCAAGGGCGTATTTCGTAGAATCCTTCGGGAATCCTTGTTTTCATAAGAGTGTGTCCTCCTCAAAGGGAGTTCTATTTTTTTTTGTTCAAAGGGGAGTGTTTGTCATGCATCCTTCCCTTCTTAAGTTTCTTGGTTAAGGTGAAGAGGTGATGCATGTGCATCATCTAAACCCATGTTTTGGTGGATGTGCTGTGAGGGAGTAGTTGGATGTCATGGTGTGTTGTGTACGTTGGCGTTGTCTCGATTGCGGTGTGATTGCGTGTGACACCAAAAGGAGAAGCTACATCTAGGAGTCTTAAATACCTGACTATGAGTTGGAAGATTCTTCAAACATCACAGCTCCAGCCATAGGCCTCATAGTGAATCTGACGCGTGGTCAGGAACCTCAGGAGTGTGTGAGACCCTGACTTTATTTCTGTCATCGGTGTTGAAGGTGAAGACAATTTAGATCGTTTCTTGTAGCTGTTCTATTCCGAATGACCTGTTTGGGTGTGTGGGGTTTCCCGTGGCTATGAGGAAGCGTGGTCACCACATTACCTTAAAGTCCTGGGGGTCGTGTCCCACCAAATATAATCGCTTTTTAGTGGTCCTTATGGGGCTTGTTGAGTAAATCGGTCTCAAATTTGAATAGTACTCATCCAGGGATTTGGAAATATTGGTTTGTCTTGGGTCATGGTTTTGATTCCCCAGTAGTTGGGCCCCTTCCCTCCCCACCCCTTGTGGTGGTGTGTTTGGTCACTGTCGGGAGATTTTCAATGTTTCTGTATCTTTCGTCAGTTCTAATGGTGGGGAGACCCACAGAGGGTCTCACTCAAATGTCTCTATAATGAATCAGTGTTGGACTTCTTCATAATGGTGGGGAGTCCGCTCAGGCCTCACCATGTCGGGCATTTGGTATTTGTCTCAGGCGTTGGAAGGTTTCTAATGGTGGGGAGCCCCTTCGGGCTTCCCCATGTTGTCCTTTTGGTTATGTTCCTAAAGATGACTTGGTGGTAAGTGATAAGAGTTTCTTTGGATGTGGTTTGATCTTGTTTGTTCATTCCAGTCAAACAGTGTGGTTTTAGTTCAATGGTACTTGAGGTGTTTTGGATTGTGAAGTAGGTTTTCGTGGGTGCGAGAGTTTCTTTCCTTTATCAATATACTGGAGGTGTTCTAGCTCTTTGGGGCGGGTGACACATAGCAAAAATTCTTTTAGGGGTTTCTTGAGGTGGTCATTTAAGTCAATTTCTCTAAGCATGATGCATTTGCCTCTTTTTGCTTGATGTTTGTCGGGATCCTCTTTGAACCTTAAGGGGGTGTCATTTTCTACTTTGGGGTTTAATCTTAGTTGTGGCTTTCTGGGGACGGAAAACGCTATGGTGGAGAGAATTGTCACACCTACCATTTTTAAATTATTTGTTTTGTTAATTTGTTTGGGCATTGAGTAGTCCAGGTTGAATCCCAACATAAAATTTTGAGTTCTTTAAAAAAATGCACATTTTGGCCTTGACAGCGTTCAACGCACCACAGTCGAAGCATGACCCCCTATCTTGCAGACCATTTCTCGCACGCCCTCCCTTGCCAGCAACCTTCGATGAACGACCCTCCCTCTCCCGGCCAGCCCCGACGCAGCCGCTCTCCTCCCCCTCTGGAAAACCCGCACTGGCCTACTCAGCAGCTTTCTCCCATCCAGCCACCTCCTTCAACGTCCGACTGCGTCCCATTCCTCCGCCCGAAGAGCCTCCCTCGTCCTGCCTTCTTCTTTCGACGAAGCCCCGACACGAAACCCCATGCTCGCCGGTCTCCTCACTAGCCACCGCCGCCACCGCCATCCCTCCTTCGATCCCTCACGTGACCCATTTTGGTACTCCCTACTTCTAAGGTTTTTCCTCTCATTAGGGGTCCTATTTTAGGGTCCTAATTTGAAGTTTATGGTTCAAATGCTTGATTTAGGGCCAATTTGTGTTTTTTTTGTGGTGCAGTCGAGGTGAAATGGTTATTTTACATCTTTCTTTGAAAGATTATTTGTTCAAGTAGTTGATTCCATGCTTTAGAACCTATTGAAAATTTAAATTGTTTGTAAAATTAATTTTCACATGTTCCATACTTTGTTTGCGTGATGCGAATTGTGTTTCTGAAGTGGTTAGTATGTCTATGTGTTCAAAGTGGATTTTATTAAAGTAATGGGTTATATTTTGTGCGTTCTATTGAGTTGCTTTTTGGAAGGAGTTTTATGCAGTGTTTGGATGGTGCGAACTATGTTTTCAAGGGTATTTGAGATGTGTATATTTAAATGTGGATTTTCAATGAGTAGATAATCATTTTGAGGGTGATATTGAATTTGTTTTATAAGTTGTTTTAATGGTGTATTTATTTGTGTAAAAGGAGCAAACCATGTTTGAAAAATATTTTGAGGTGCATTTGATTTTAAAGAGAGAAAATAGAGTATGTTTTTTTAGGGTAAATCCTTTTTGTGCATTTTAGAAATGTTTTATTAAATTTTTAAATGATTTATTAATTTGTGGGTGTGATGTGAATTATACTTTGGAAAGGTTTTATGGGTTGTTTTTAAAGTGAAAACCATGTTTTTAAAGGCATATAAAGTGAGGACAGGTTTGGAAGTATGTTCTTAAAGGAAAATGAAATACTTTGGCATCTTAAACATGTTGTTCATTTCTAAATATGAATTTTAAATTGTTTTAAAATATGGAAAGATTGCTTTAAAAATAGTTTAAAGTATGAGTGGTTTTATGAAGGGATTTGGCCATTGTTTTGGTCGGTCGTAATTGTGAGTTTTCTTGTGTTATAAAAAAGGAATTTGAGAAACTGTACAAGTGGTGGTAAATGTATTTGGGGTGAGGTTTCTCTTGTTTTTTTTGATCAATTTGGTTTTATTTGGAGCGTTTGGTAGTTATTAGACTCCCTCGCATCGTTGTAGGGTGTTTTGTTCATCGTGGTGTGGGTTTTGGTGGTCAGCAACAAAGACCTATATGTATATACACGGGTAAGCATGTATATATGTATATCCTCTAGCATATTACCTCAAGGAGTGGGGAATATGTATTTTGGGTCAAAGGGTATATATATATATATATATATATATATATATGAAAATTTATATGTGTATAGGTGAAGTGGTCCCAAGTTTCCATCGTCACGAGCTTCATGCCTTGAGATAGGTCCCCCACTGCACTCGCCTTTAAATTTAGAATTTATTAATTGATTGATATTTCATTGATTTTTGATAAATGAGAAACATTATTAGATAATTATTTTTGGAATAAATATTTGATGTAAACAAAGCTGTTTATTTTATGCATGACACTTGAATTATTTTCTTGATGAATTGACACACAATAGTAAAAGAATCCCCATTTGGCCTTTGAACATAATTCACGAACTTTGAAGTGTGGTTCTGTTTTGATGTCTAATGTTCTCTTCTTACGCATGAACAAATGTTTTGGGTTTCTATCAAGAAATGTTGTTTCTTTTAAAAGTTGCATAAGGCCCCTTTGACACTTTAATAAATAAGTTATTTTGAGAAACTCTATTTGGGGTGACTTCAGGGTGATTTTGCTATGTACCTTGTTTGTGTGAGTTGTGTGTGATGTTCATGCATGGTGATTGATTGCTTGATTGACATTGTTGACTCACCCATCTATTCATTTAGTACTTAACATGGGATCCTGACATAGTAAATGAATCTTTTATGAACAATTGCTGCACTAGTTTAGATTACACACTGGCTAGTGGGCCTTAGTACAGACATTGCTCTGCTAAGGGATTGAGCCCCTCAGTTAGGCCAGGTAGGGAAACACCGAGCGTTTGAGCATTATGATTTAATTGAGTAGGGCATGCCTTCAGGATGAGTCACACATATAGTACGTTCTGGATTGTTCATGAGCTCCTAGGTTCGACCCATGTTTTCTTTAGTGCTTATTTTTATGTGGAGGATGATTAAAGGGCCTAGTTCTGTTACTGGTCCCCGTTTTCTACTTTCCCATTTCCCTTATTGTGTGTTGTACGTTGTGTGTGGTTTTTCTCTTAAATAACAACTAAATTTTTAAATTTTAAATTATTCGCAAAAATGTTTTAAAATGTAATGCACATTTTCCTTTCAAACATTAAACTTGTTTTTAAATTAAAAAGGGCAATGAACTATTACTAGTTTTAGAAATGAAAGTGTGTGTGGAAACCCATATTTTATATAATTTAGTTCAAATCTGGAATTAATAAATTCTTTATTTCAAGGTAGTGCTTTGAGAATAGTTTTTTGGGCATGCTTATTGAGTTTTAATACTCATGCATATAGTGTTTTCTTATTTTTAGTTTCTCCTGCAGGTTCCAGCTCTAGTTTGGATCGCCTTGGGCAACGTTTGGTTTGGGTGTTGGAGAGTGACTCTCAGGGTCACATGGAGTTTTGGTCGTGGTCAGGTTAGTATGTGTTGTTGTCCATTCTTTCTCTTTCACGTTGTTTATTTATTTTGTGCTGTTTTATTTTATTTCTGCTAGTTCATTTTTATTGGAAGAAATTGTTCTCCTATTGTTCTCTGTTGATGCCCTAGTGCTTGTCGCCATCCAAGGATGACTGGGAACGCCTCAGGCCTTTTTGAAGATTGGCTCGGGTGACCGGTCCAGGGTCGACCCGAGTTGGTTTGTGACATTATGATCCCACCGGAAAACAGTATAGCCTTGATCAGAGAAGCAGATGTGGCCCACAAGGGTTTTGCCTGGTTTACCTAAACTGTGCACCTAACCACATGATTAGTTCCATTTTGGTAGTACCCTCACACTATTTATCGCATGGTTTGTGCACGGTTAGGGTAACCATGTGGGAAAAACCATGCATGGTGGTTTCTAAGGAAGTGGGTGACGCACGACTGACGTACGTTTTGGCCAAACTGTGCAACCAAACCGTACGACCCATTTCTTAATGGTAAAGTAGAAAAATCCCCTTAAAGATATTTTATTTTCTTTCTCTCCTTTATTCTTCCCCTAGTAGCAACGTGTGGCCTCCTCCCAGTGAAAATTGAGCTCCCAAGCTCCTTATCCTAGGATTTTCAAGATCATGTTCATTTGAAGCCTGGCTTGAGCGATGTTAATATTTATGGATTCATATCAGTAAGTTCTATATTCATTTTTTTCCATTCTCCATTTAGTTTGGTATCAACTATTCTATTTAGATGCAAGATACTTTGCCCTATTTTTTGGGTCATCATCCATTTATAGATTTTCTCCCTATCTGAGCCGAATCAGGAGCTGATACTAGACGAACTATCCATTGTGGACCTATGGTAGGTGATCTGAAGCTTTTCATTAAAAGTTAGTATTTATATACACCATTGTGCCACATTCCCAATTATCAAGTGATGCATTGAAATGGATTTTAATCCTTGATTTACATTGATAAGTATATCCTATTAAATTAAACAGGTCCATTAATGAATGTTTATAGGTTACACGCCTTGATTTTAAAACCCCCTTTGGGTGATCATGTATTGAATTAAACCACCATGGGTGGCTTTTGGAATTTAAAACATTAGGGTGTGCCCCTTTACCCCTTGATTGGGATTTCAAATGTGAATTGATTTATGAATTGAATTTTAATATTAGGTGAATTTTCATTTAATGAACAAATATGAAGGGATGGATGACTATGACCATGAACTTTATTGTGTAATAACTTGTTGAAGCTTGACTTTTCTTACTAAAGTGAATTTCCTATGTGAGATCATTAATGTCCAAGCCTTACAATCTTAGCCATAACTTTAGGCACCTTTTGAGGTGAGGTCTAGATTGATTTGTTTATGGTTTTTACCTTTAAATAATTTTATCTTTAAATGAGTGTATACTTGTGTGAGTAGATTTAGAGGCCAAGCCTTCTAAGATATCCATACATTTAGCCACCTTTTTTGGTGATGTGTAAATGATTTGATTTTGGTGTTAAACGTGTAATTTTAAATCATCGGAATAATGATATTCAATCAATGATTTTGTTTGAATGCTTGATCTTGAGGTTCTTGTTTAATGAAATTCCCATTTGAGTCAAATTAATGGTAAGCCTTCTAAGTTGGACAATGCTTGAGTCACCTTATACTGTGAGTGGTAAATGATATGTTCTTGGTTTTTACCTTGGCATGTTAAATGATTTTATTAGATGGTATTGAATGACAAAAAATGCTTGTGTTCCTAGGGTGACACATGGATTCATATGAGAATGTCATGGAAAAACTCAATTGGATTGCACCTTGCTTAGGTTTGAGTGATACTTGGACTCCCAATAAGAATTCCAAGAATAAACTATCAAGCGTGACTATTATATGAGAAGTGATACATGGATTCATATGATAATGCCATGGATGGACTGAAAGGGAATTGATCACATTGTCATGGGTGATACTTGGGATCCCTTAGTGGACCACCAAGGATGGACTTGATTGGTAAGGATGTTACACAACACCAGGAGCGATACATGGGTTCTTGAGGATCACCATGGATGGGCTTATATGGTGTTGGTTTATATTATAGTTAGAGAGAAAAATTGATTCCAAATTAGGAATTCCATGGATGAGATCAGGCTTATAAATGAATAAAGAATGAAATAAGTTATATAATGCATCTTATAAGCCAAAGAACAAGCTTGGATTCAATATTTATTATTACTTATTGGATGGCCTATTTAGTAATCCTTTTTTTACCTATCCACACAGGGGATGTTGGGATACACGCTGGGTCTTGAGGCTTATAGATTAAATGAGATGAAGGGTTTATTCAACTTGAATAAAATGACACAACCAAAACCATTAAATTAGAGACTTATGCATTAAATGAATTTGATCAAATGAGATGGTTATAAATGTGAACCTAGACCTTTTAGGATGTTTAATTTAAGTACCTCATTCACTTATTGCATTATTACCTGTACACGGTTGTCATTATATATTCATTGACTGACTATCACTTACTCTTGGGTGGTTTCCTACTGGAATTTAGTCTCACACCTTGTTCGGGCTTCCTTGGGTACTGGAATAAATTATATGGTTGTAGGTATTGATAAGGGAAAACACTAGAAAACAGGTTCTTGATTACTACATAAGAAGAGGGGAGCATAGGAACAAGTTGAGGATCGTGATGCTTGATGAGAAATTTTTGGTATTTTTGATTTTTTTACATGTATCATCATTTTTTATATGAGTTGCATTTTGGAATTGTTTATATATGAGTCTTATGCTATTTACCTTTTGTCTGCATTATCTACTGCTTTTGCTACTTGTATTTTTTTTATATTTTACTATGCTACACTCTGGTGATGAGGGAATATTCTTCCCACATACACACCTATTCCCTCGCTTCTAGTCGGAAGCCTTTGACATTTAAGGAGATACTCTTGAGGCCATGTGAGAAAGTGGGATTGAGGAACTGTTGAGTGGAATCTGGGTCTTGGATGTTGTATTTCCTCTCCATGGTTAATAAAGAAGAGTATTATGTATGATTATTCTATAACGGTTTCATGTGTGCTGATTATTTGTTGGAAATATTGAATAATATTTTTAAAATAAGATAGTTAGGTATCTAATCTCCAATGATAGTAAACCTATAGGTTCTGGGGTGTTATTAATTTGGAGTTGTAATCAATATTACTGAAAAATGATGTTTTATGTATATATGTTATACTTTTGTCATGTTAGTTGGTATTAGAATATTTCCTAGGCAATTTTAATGATTAGTTTGTGAATAATAAGTGGATAAAAACTAGAGCTACCATGGTGGAACTAAAAGTGAGTAACATAGCTTGTACTAAATGTTATATTGGATGAACCTATAATTTCATTAGATGGAATAAAGTTTTCTAAATTTAGGTCACCTTAGGATCAATTTTCCTTATCATATTATTTCCGAATCTAGTTATTATTTAATAATACTCACAATATGTAACACCTTGAGTTTTTAAAAGAATATTATGATCGATGTCTTTATTAACACAAAACATTAAGCTTTAAGAAAATTAGGATATACTTTAAAAACACTATCATTTAAAAGTGAATTTTATAACATAGAAATTTTATTGTTTAGTACTAATGGGATTTACTAAATTATTAAATATATATAAAGGCAATACTAAATAAAAATTTATTGTTAATGATGAGGAAATAAGCACTCAATTTTTAGTAAATTTATTTTGTTATTCAAAAATATGTTTTCATCAAAAATAGATTTTATAGATTTTAATTAGATAATATTATAATTAATTTCATAAAATATTAGAAATTTTATTTTATATAAAGGATATATTTTTTCAAATCATCATGATAAAATTAGTTCAGATTAAATTTTTGTTATTTTTTTTGAAAATATTACTTTTTTCAATGAATAATGAAAAATAATGATTTTATTTGGAAATTGTATTTTCTTTTCAAGTATTTTCCTATAAAATATTAATTTGGATTAATTTTAAAATTTTAGTAGTTAATATTCATTTAAATAATCCAATTATGGTCTTTGGAATGAATTTGATACCTGTATTTGGTATAAATACATTTTTATTATAAAAAAATAATTTCTAGGAAGAAAATAATTTTCATTATGTTCATTTAATTATAAATTAAATTCTTGAATGTTAATAAAATAAATATTGAATAACAAATACCAAGGTTAGAATCCGTAGTTACAAATTTTGTAAATATGTCCATTTTTTGTCATTATGAATAATAACCATAGAAACAAATTGTCATCACGGAAAGGGTAAATCAATTAATTAGAGTTAAAAATAATATGATAAGGAATATAAAAGGACCATGACACTTGATTTTCCCTATAACATGAGTATATTTCTGCCGCTTCCCTCCATGTTTCAAAAATATAGAAACTTGATGCCATATTTACTTGATTTTGAACTTTATATTATTTTATGAGAAGAAAAGCAAAAAATTACATTCTATTTCTTTTATTATCTATGAATTTTGGAAATAGTGGTAAATAGAGGCTATATTTGGTTATATAATGGTTATTTTAAGGAAAAATTATTTTTTTTCAGGAATTTTTTTCCAAATCTTTATGATGAAATTATTACATAAATTCTTACGCAACACCGACAAAGTTTTTATTCAATTAATAGAAAAATATAATAAATAATTTTAAAAATGATAATGTAATCTAATTTGAATAAATTATGGTTCCCCCATTAATATTTAATATACAAATAAAATATTACATGTGTTTTAATGTATTAAATTCAAATTGCATTATTTTCATGTTTTTTCAAAGTCAAGTTAAATGAATAGTTCCAAAAAAGACATTAATGATATTTTATAATAAATAATATTTTTTAAATGATTTAAAATGAAATAAAATCTTATCATATTCAATGTGATTAAGATAACCTTAAGAAATTTAAACAATTATCCATTAATGGGACAATTTATTTTTTATTATCACCAAATTGACCCATGAAGAGTAAAAACATTGTCATCGTAGTAATTGTCAGAAATAGTTAATGCATGTTAAAAGAAAGACATAAGGTTTAAAAACAAATCTAAATTTGTCCAGATATTGTTGGATGATAGTATTTCGACCCAAAATCATCCTATATTAAAATTAAATAATTTTGCATCCCTTTTTAGTGAAAAATAATATATATTAATTTTTTATTTTACGTAATTTCAAGAGTGCCCACCCCTCAATTATAAATGGTGACATCCTATCCTCTTTTCATTACACTTAAAATTCCTTTTAGTTCATCCAATATCGGACCTAATAAATTAATAAAACCCTTTAACACATTCTATAGGTATTTGTTTGTGAATAATACCATCCTTAGATGGTTTAAGGTGTAAAGAAAATTAGGTTGTCTGAAGAAGAGGTACAATCTTTAACCAATGGTTTTTGTTTTATTTATTATTTTACCTTGGAGCAATGGAGGGCATCGAGTAGTAACAGGATGTGGGCGAAGCCAGCTCTTTTCGAATAGTGATTTGATCGACCATCTCAGCCAACAAACCCTTTTTTGCCATGGGGCTCAAGAAGTCCACTATTAGAAGAGTACCTGTCCCCCACTGCACAAGGTACCTATCATGCCTATGTCGCCCAGTCGATCGATCAGTCGTACTACTATGATATGATATGAAACGACTTTGGACAAGCGGTGACTTTACTTGGGTTACTTGATTATACCACTAAGGGGCTACTTGTTTGAGAAGAAGCCTAGTCCTTTCGAAAGTGTCTGAGAAAGAAGATCGATCTTATATATGCTAGTTATTACCGATCTTGGGTAGAGGGAGATAGAGATGGAATTTACCTTCCCTCATAGATCGGCCTTACGGGCCGGCAGACCGGCTTTACTTGATAGGGCGGGGCCAAAAGGTGCGAACGAAGAAAGCTTGTTTGGGCTTTTAAAGGCTTCACACCTACTTGTTGTGTCTCCCGTCATAAGACAGCCGACCGATATGAGGGATTGGCTTAGGCGCAATAGCTTGTTTGAATAGAATCGTAAACGAAACCACTCTATCGCTACACCTGATCTGTTTACTTACTCTTACTTAGCTAACACTACCTTTGTCAAACAGGAAACTTCCGATGGTTGCTCGCTTCCGCTTCCAAAGCCCTAAGCAAGAGGTCCCATACTGTCCTGTCCTGAACTAGAACAGCTAACTCAGACTCAAGGGACACTTCTGACTTGTTAGCTGCAGGTACGAATGTAGAGGGTTTGTTAGATCCCATCCGGTCTACAAAAAGAGAACTAGAACGTGAACTCGACTTGAAATAATAAAACCAATATCTTTCAAATAACAAGATATTTTTATCCCAATGTAATCACTTATATCAACATACTCTTCTACCAAATGGGAAACAAAATCGTCGTTTGCGTGTACAGTGGACTGCCGCCTCCTGGGCCGATGAATTTTTTTTCCATAAAAACCAATCAAATCTGGTTATAATGATGGATTTAATAGATATATATTTTATTTATAATATTATTATGATTTTGGAATGGTTAATTATTATGTTCTATTCTTTTATTCCATCCATCCAATATAGTAATAATGTTTATGCATATGTACGACCCACCACCTCCATGAATGATGCAATTAATTCATTATATCTATATTTTATGGATGAATCTAAATATATAAAATGAACATATATGGTATTAATATCATTTTTAACATTCTAGATTTTATTTAACCATTATAAATTTATAAATATTGAGACTACTGAATCAAATCATGCATGAAAGATGAAGCATTTTTCAATTAGAAAAAAGATTTTAATAAAGAAGTGTTAATAAATGGGTAGTAATATTTTATAGTGATATCATATATGGTATGATATATATGAGTATAGTTATGGTATAAATTAATACAAAATATATATTTACTATACATGTATTTCTAATGTGTATGATGAAATAAAAGACTTAAGGTAATGGATCTCTCTGAACCAACCTTTATCTTCGGGTTATGAACTTTCACTCTCTAACTCACTTTCACTATCTATTTGATGTTATGAAATACTTATAAATTCCGTATACATGTATCCTACATATATAAATATATTATTATTCCTTCCTTTTATGGGGGCAATTCATGCCTAAAGTTCATATCTAAAACTCATTATTTATGAAATAACTTGTATAATAATATGGGGAAATATTTTGCGACCCATTTATTTCAATGGGTAATTCTTATGTTTATGCCTAATGATTTATTTCCAATTATATAAAACATAAGCATGTACATGTTATGATGTGTGTTCCTAGATAGTTCTCTAATCCAATGGGTAATGTTTCTATCCCATGATATATCATGTTTGGGAATAGGGAGTAAATCTAATCCATGATGGGACTATGTACACTATCTGATGCTGTCTTAGAAGTTAGTGTTCACTTACGCTTATGATATTTTTTGGTGGTACCAAACTTCCTATGTTTCCATGATCTTATAATACCATGGTTTTATATTATCTCCCCATGTTATTACTTATAATACTTCTCTTTAATGATATCATGTTATACCTTTGAGTCACACGTTCAGATTCCTGATCATGTATATTCCCTTACTGAGATTTTTTTCTCACGCATTTTGTCGTTTCATTCCCTAGGTTATCCCATGAGTTTTTAGGAAATAAAATGGGTTTAGGACCGCATTATGAAGATTAAAATAAAAAAAATATTTTAGTTTCATGTTATTATTTTATGTATCTAGTATTCCAAATACACTGCCTTTCAATCCACATTTTTATTTAATGGCTAATTATGTAAAAAAATGTGTAAAAGTATTTTTAAGAGGCTTGAGTTTTTATGAAAAAACCTTTTTTTATTTTAGTTAATTTTAATAACCAGTAGAAACTGAGTAAGAAACACATGCGATGGAAAATGAAATGGTTGTCCAAATGAGAAATTTAATGGGAAATGTACTTCAGTGAGAAATATTTAGCTATGCTCACCCAACTCTCTCATGTTATAAACAATAACACAAATCATGTAGAATAACCCAACATTACAAGAACAAATAGTACTCCATTTAGTCCTTCACGTGTCTACAACCACCCTCCCTATTAGGGTCTCATGATCTATTAATTTATGAGAAATAGATCAACACAAATGAAATGATATTTTCTAATTTTATTGTTTTAAAATATTGAATTCAGTTTTTAAAAATATTTATAATTTGGAAGGTGAATCTTATAAATAGTGGAATATCATTAAGAATACGAGGTACAATCATGAAATCAACACCATAGTATGATAGGTTTTTAAGAAAGTAATCGTTTCATAAATATTCTCCTTAAACTCTTCACAATAAAGTAGAAAGAGAATTCCTAGTGATGAGGTAAAAGTAAGATGGATCCATTGGTATCTATAAAGAAAATTTCCCAATAAATTAAATGTACATTTTTGGTTTTCTCATTTACCTTGAATTAGAAATAAACCATTTCTTAATCAGTATAAAACCAAGTCTCTAAAAGGAATTTTCTATGAGTGACTTATGAAGAATTTTTTCTATGTGATATCAATGTGGAAAGAGAAATTTGATACTTGGATTATTCTCAAGGTTTTGGAGGGAAAAAAGGAAAATATAATTTCATGGTAACAAAAATGAAATAACCCTTGTAAAAATAATATTCATATCCTTATATGATAAAAATTTGATAAGAATGGGGAAATAAATTCATGTGTGGAAGAGAAGTCCCTGAAGCTCATAAATGTTGAAGTGATGTGAAGAGTCCAAAATATGTAATTTATGAATTGAAATTTCAGCCTATTTCACTAACCACACTATAATAATTTGATATTTTAAAAAACACTATATTTGATATCATACATAAAAAACAACACTAAGCATAAACAAACCACAAAATAATATTATTTTAAATATGGACCTTATAAAATAGTCATTTAATTGGTGGGTATGAGTATGAGTAATTTTACTATGAAACAAATGTATAATGGCCCTAATTAATACAAAAGTATTTATTAACTCTTAATAATTAGTAACTCAATTTTTAGTAAC
Organism: Viscum album; assembly: GCA_963277665.1. Lineage (NCBI taxonomy): Eukaryota > Viridiplantae > Streptophyta > Magnoliopsida > Santalales > Viscaceae > Viscum > Viscum album. The sequence goes on along the minus strand of OY728123.1, from coordinate 1,938,456,752 downwards.
TTCATTTTATGGTTACAAATACTTCATCAAATATTTTTTTGTGATAAATTTTATAATTATTTTTTCCAACTTTTATGAATTTTATTTTGAAATAATAATATTGTTTTTAAATCATCATATCAAAATTATCTTAAGATGATGTTATGAGATTATTCTGAAAAGACTATCTTCTTAGTAAATAGCGAAAATACTAATTTTATAGAAAAAAATATTTTATTTTGAAGTATTTAAAATGTACCATTTCGTTTTAAATTGTTTTTAAAATTTCATTAGTTTCTTTTGATTAAAAAAATCCTATTATTGTTATCAGAATTGACATTATGCTTAATTTTCTTATAAAATCATTTGAATACTTAAAAATGTAATTTTTTAGATAACTATTTTTTCATTGCATTTTGAGGATTGATTTGAAAATAAATTTATTCCAAATATATGGATTTGATTTGAAAATTTATTCCATATTTTTAATCATAATTTAAAATTTAGTATGTAGGTCAACTTCATTTTTTGTCATAATTAATAGTAAACATGGTTAACTTTATCACCTTAATAATGGGTAATATGAGATATAAAGATGAATCTATAGATTAAGACATAAAAATTATCCATAAAAATGTTTATATTTATGTTTTTGTGTTTAATTATACCACCACAACAATATATTATAAAATATATATTTTTTGTGATATTTTTCATAAGTAAAGACATTAATATTATTTTATGTAAAGGAAAATTACTAAATATCTCTATATTTTATTTAATATCTATAATAGTTTTTGAATGGGATAAGAACAATTTGTAACGCCCCAAAATCATAAAATAAGAACAATGTAATTGATATTGTATGCGACATGAACTACCAAGCATAAACAACCCAAGACATACAATTCTTTAAATTTAATCTCTTTGATTGCTTGCGAAACACGCAACCTTGGGTCTAAATGAAATGTAATATATTATACCATTATAACCTAGCCGTTAAATTGGAGTGTGAATTTTAATATCTAAATTATGAAAATTGGTGTTATCTATTGAATAGAAATAAATAAGAATCATTTAAAATAAAAAGAAAAGTTTTTTGAAAAAATTGTATTTTATCTAAAAGAATATTTAGTCACACGTTGAGCACATAATTTAAAATTATGTTTGAAAATTTTTAGAAAATTTATTTGATAAAGTGAAATTAGTTTTTTAAAATAGAATATCAAAATTATATTAGGGATAATTTTTGGTATTTTTATTAAAAGTTTCATTTTTTGATGAATGGTGAAAATTACTATTTTTTTATTAAAAATACCTTTTGGTTTAAATAATTTAAAAGGTTAAATTATATTATAAATTAGTTTTAAAGTAAAATTAGTTCAATTATAATAAAATATAAATAATTTATTTCATTGGAAACAATTTGGTATTGAATTTTCAAATTAAAACTTTCTATATATATGATAATTTGTTTTGGAAACCCGCATTTTTATCGTGTATACTGGTATAATTGTAAATTGGAATCTACCAATTATGTGAATTGAATATGGAAAATTGATTTTATATTAGGACTGAGAATAATTTATATTATATAATAAGGTTAAATTAATTTTGACCAAAATTAACAGTGAAAACAGTAAAAATTAATTATTGTGGTTATTATAATAATGAGTGCATCGGGGGTTAAACTAAAGAGATAAAGATTAAAATGAATTAAAAACTTGTATAAATTATATATTATTTAAAAATATTAACCTTATAATTTCTATGTCTTAACAATACTACATTTTGGACCCTTTTGGCTTGTGAAAAATGTGGGCACACCTTTTTCTTTTCAAGAATTACAATAGTGCCACTCAACTCACTTTTAAAAGGCCTACCCACTCTTATATTATTCACACATTAAAATCATTTTTTCAGAATAGATTCCTAAAATACATACCATCATCCTAGAATCCTTTGTTTATTTATAAATCCATTACAGGAATACTTTAGGTATAATCCTGAAGAGGTGGTCCTAAAGAAGAGGTAAAATGCCTTACTTTGCGTTTTTATTTTATTTATTCTTCTACATCCTTCAAATCATAATCATTTATTATTTTATAAAAACAATATTATATACCATATATATAGTTTTATTAATTTAATGGAATAACCCATATTTGTCCTGTAGCACCCCCAGTTTTAAGTAACTAACCCTTTCTTTATGCTTTTAAGTATGTAAAGTGTTTGGGTAAAGATTAGGAGGGTTTGGAGGACTTTTGGAATGTATTTTAGGAATTAACTAAAGGTATATGGTTATTGAAAAAATGTACAAAAGCTTTAGGAAATTGTGCATAGTGATACGTGAGCCAATGGAAAGGTGTATAGTTAGGCACACAGATTGGGAAAACCATGCATCCACACACGATAAATCATGAAAAGGTGGGATAGAGATTATTTTCATGGTTGTCACATGGTTCATCTAATCAATTAGTCTAATATTGAGAGGTTCCCCTTGAGGTAGAGGCTCTAACATGGTTAGCACATGGTTTTCCCAATCCTATGTTTTATAGTGCAGAGTTTAAAAATTAGATCCTAAAAAAGTGGATCTAGGTTAGGATTAACTATGAACCCATCATGTTTTAATTCATTTTAGACCTAAACCAATAAGTATTACACCAAATGGTTTTGTAACATTTTCCCATTGAATTATAAGCGATCTAGAGGTGTTTCTTGGTGCATTAAAACCACATTCCCTTGGTAAGTCCTCATTTGTGGTACTTTTTCATGGGTTTTCAAGGTTTTATTTTCTTCCCTCTCTGAGTTTCTTAGATCTAGTCCAATGTGGATATATTTTAGATAGTTGATTCCAATCGTGGTTATATTTGGCCTTTTTTATGATAAGGGATGATACATATGGCTTGGTTTTGGAGATTCAACCCGGTTTCGTTGGCATTTTCGTGTCGTTCTTCATTTTTTCCATAATTATCAAGGTAGGTTGATTCTCTATCAACTTCTATTTTTATAAATTAAATGATTGATTTTAAATGGATTGTTTCTGTTGAAATTTATTGTGAAATTGTTGTTCAATTTATTGATGGAAACCTTCTTCGGTGATAATTTATGGAATTGTGCAAATTAGGTGTTTTGGTAAAAAGTGAATTTGGTAACATTATTTTAAAATGATGATTTTAAAATAGTTATTTGGTTTTGATGCATGTAATTTTTTTCAATAAAAATATGTTTTTTTTGAAATGGTTTAAAAAATATGGTTTTGGCATGGTTGTTGGATTAAACGGTTATGCATGAGTTGAATGGGATGAATATTGGTCATGATGTACCACCATGAAAAGGACGGGTTATGGACGTGAAGTTCCAAAATCAAAGTTAAACACCAAGACTATGAGTTTAAAGTGTGCATGAATAGTTATTTGAAATGGAATGTGTTATGCCAACATGGAAATTGAGAACGGAAAAAATTACTTGTTTAATTGCATTCTTTAGAAACTGTATTAGTATGGAAAAATGTTTTGGGGTGAAACTACTTTACTTTGATATAAACAGTTTAAATTTGTTTTATTTATTTATTTATATAATGTGCTAACATGTTCTATCCTAGTGGTTTGAGTAGGAAATTAATTTGGGAAATACTACTGAGTTTTATTTCTCACCCATTCTTTGTCACTTTAGTGCTTTTGCAAATATCGTTTATCATGACACTAGAAAAGGTAAAGTATCACACTTCTCTAGTTGTGCTTCATGATACTTGGGCTGTTTTGTGGAGTTGGAGCATGGAGAATTTTGGTAGATATAGAGTTATATCTTGGAGTCATTGAGTTATTTGGTTTTTTCTTATACTGTGTACTTTGATGATTTGTAGTCTTCCACTATGGTACTCTGTTGTAGTTTGGTTTTGATATCAATGTTATTAGTTTTAGTTTTTTTTACATTTTAATCATGCATCATGTAGTAGTATTTTGTTATGGCATGTTTTATTTGGTTGTTTTATTTTAAAAGGGAAAATAACCCCACATTATGGATCCCTTTGCATTTATTGTCAGCCTTTTGCAACATGGGGATGTCTCTTAAGTCCAAGTAGCAATTCCATCTCAACTCAAGCCAATGAGGAGGGGAGAGATGTTACAAGTTGTATTAGCTTGTTTGGTCCTTGAATAATAAGTGGTCATCAGTTCTATGTGTCTTGTAGTTGAAATTTATTCTCATATATTTCTTGAGTCGGGATGGTAGAAAGGAGTAGGATTTTTGGGACATGAAATGTCGAGCATAAAAAGGCACAGTAAACCTTTTTATGTTGAACTTCAAGTTACTAGGGAGTTGGGTACAGAAGTGTTTGAGATGCACTTATAGGATCTAGAATCTCATTATTATGGGTTATCCCATGAGACAAGTGTCACATGCATTTTAGAAATGACTTGCCACTAGGAGTTCATATTTCATTTGTATTAATGATATATTATTTGATATAAATGAATTAATTTTTGAGAAATTTTGAAATCGTTTAAAAATGTATGATTTTGAAAATGGGAATTATTGTGGCATTTTGAATCTGGTTTTATTTTCAAAATCATGGATAAAATTTTAAAAATTGGTTGAAATGGAAAGTGTTGAATTTTGAAAAGAAATGTTGTGATATATGATGTGGTAGAATTTGAAAATTTTTAGCCATCAATTGTTAGAGAGAGAGAGAGAGACTTATAGCATTTTTTTGTGTTTATAGAAAATGGAACCCACTAGGCGTCGCACAAACCAAATAGAAGAAGCTGTTGAGAATGTGGTTGTACCTAAGTCACAGGTGAACCAATAAATCGTTTAAATTATTGTACATGATTTTCAAGACATGGATATAGAGAACTAATGGGACAAACGAAGGAAACTGGATCATTCAGTCCATTTCTAGAAGTAGAATCCACCCATCATTTGGGGTTATTCTGAAACAAAGAAGGAAGAGGTGTGGATAAATAGGATGAATCAAATTTGTGATTTCATAGGCACACCAGCCAAACTAAAAGTCAAGATAGAGACATATATGCTGGAGTATCCTGCATGCCAATGGTGGGATTTAACAGTTTAGGATAAATTATACCAGAGCCTTTCTTGGGAGAATTTTAAAGAATTGTTTAACAAAAAATTCTATCTAAAAACTTTTTGAATTGAAAGAAAATAGACCTCTTCATCTTGAAATAAGAGAGATTCACAACGATAGAGTATGTGGCTAAATTTATGAAATTAGCCCTCTTTTCACTAAATATTGCTATTAGTGTGTCCATGAAGGAACACATCCTTGAATAGAGGTTAGGGTAGGAGATTCGATCAATTATTCTCAATATAACAAATCACATAGAGATGGTCAATAGAGAGAAAATAGAAAAAAGGGACATATCAGAAACTACAGGTTGAGGAGGCATGTTGATAACTTTGGGAAAAAGTAAGAACTCAAATGTTGGGAAAATACAGAAGAGAGACACCAATTTCCAAGGTAGTGGAATTTCTTAGAATCATATAGCTGGATCGATAAATATTCCTCTAAGCCACAAGAGAAATACATGATGTTTCTAATGTGGTTATTTGGACCACATGAAGTGAGAGTGTATGAAACCACCTAGAGAATTACATAATTGCAATAAGATGGGGAATCTTTAATGATATTGTCACACAACTCTAAGGTCGGGTGTTCAGGAAACATCTCATGTGTCGCAAAAGCTGTATGCTTTGATGTGATGAGGGAAGAAGAATACATCTTGTCCTAAAAATAGATCTAGACAGTTATTTCAGGAATACCATGACTCCTCATCCAGGGACATCATGACTAGGAAATATGGAATAAAATATAGTGAGTAAGAAATTATATGGAGTTGAGAAAGTTATAGTGGATAACCAATTTAGACCATCGATAATGAGAGGTATGATTATTTTGAGTTTAAACTTATGCAATATTTTTTTGATACAAGTGAATCCCATTCTTCTATCTCTTCTCATGCTATTAATTTGCTGGGTTAAAATGTTGAGATGATGCCTTCTCTATTGAAACATGAAAATCTTATTATTCAAAGAGAATGTCGAGCTTTTATGTGTAAGGAATGTTATATAACTATTGATGGATCTCAACTAATATGGGATTTCTATGTGCTTGATATATATGGCTATCACATAATATTGGGTATGGATTTAGTTGACCATGCTCAAGGATCACATCGAATATTATACCTGAAGGGTTAGTTTTATGACTGAAGTTGGCATCAAGCATCTCTTTAGAGGAGACCGTAATGTAAAGGCATCTGCAATGGGATTGTTGGAACAAGTAGTTGTAAAGTTATCATTCTACTTAGAAGTGTAAAATTAGGTATTGATGGGAGAATCGAGAATAGAAGTTTTCCAACAATTCTTGAAAATTTTCAGGTTGTTTTTCTAGAAATTTTCTTATGGTTTCCACCCAAAATAGAAGTATATTTCACCATTTTTCTCCTTCCAAGGACCATTCCTATTTACCTCTTTTCATATCAGATGAAACCAACAGAATTAATGGAACTTAAAGTGTAGTTGGAAGACTTAGAGAAAAAAGGGTTCATTCGGCCTAACATGTCTCTATGGGTTGTACCGGTCTTGTTTGTCAAAAAGGTGGATGAAACTATTTGGTTTTGTGTGGATTATCACAATCTTAACCATGTTATGATAAAGAATCAATATCCACTTCCACGTATTGATGAACTATTTGATCAATTGAGGGGAGCTCAATGGTTCTCTAAAATTGACTCGCGATTAAGATATCACCAATTTCACATTCCAAAGGAGGATATTCTAAAAATAGCTTTCAGAAGTATATATGAACATTATGAATATGTGGTAATTCATTTATATATCTTACAAATTCACCAACGGTCCTTATGGAATTGATGAGTCAGATATTTCCGAGATATATGGATTCTTTTTTGGGGGTGTTTGTGGATGATAAATTGGTGTATTCAAAGACAAGGGCTGATCATGAGAAACACTTGGTGATAGTTCTGGGAATCTTGCACAATCATTATCTGTATAAAAGATTAACAAAGTTTGATTTTTAGATATAAGAGGTATATTTCCTTGGCCATGTAATATATGAAAAATGAATTTATGTGGATCTAGAAAATATAGACATTGTTATGTCATGGAAATTTCAAAATAATGTTTTTGAGATACGTAGATTCCTTAGTCAATATGGTTATTATCGATGCTTTGTTCATGATTTCTCACAACTGACCTAAACTATGAAAAATTTAATAAGAAAGAATGATCCATTACAATGTAATGAGGAATGCCACAAGTATTTTCATGAGTTGAAGGTTCATCTTACATCAACACCAATTCTGATTTTTCCTGAATCAGTACCCATTTGGTGAGAAATTTACTAAGTTTATGGATCATAAGAGATTTAAACATATTTTCTCACAAAGAGATCTGAACTTAATACAAAGAAGATGAATAAAGTATATCCAAATGTTTGACATAATGTATACCCTAGGAAAAGGAAATTTGGTGACAGATGCATTGAGAAGAAAGTCATAGGCTCATTTGGAAAAGAAGCTTAAGAAGAGTGATAGTTGATGTCAGACCTAGTCGACATGCTCTTAGAATGTGAAGACCTATGTGAAGTTGCAATTTTCTTTTAAGTTTCTTTAATTCCTGATTTGATTGATATAGTTTAATAGGAACATACAACCTATATAGAATGAATTTCTATGAGGTCAAAAATCAATGGTGGGGAGACCATTAAGGGCTAAAATATGGAGGGTAGTTCATTCTTTTGGTTCCAAGATCATATGGTCATACCTATGTATTTTATAGAAAAAATTCTTCAATCTTAACAACATTCAAGATGGGATGTTCATCCAGAAATATTAAATGTATAATGTATTGAATGAATAGTTTTTGTGGGTTGGTATGAAGAGGAAGGTGCTTGAGTTTGTTTCGAGATGCTTAACATATCAACTAGTAAAGCCAAAGAATTTGTGACCAATATGCATGCTATAGTCTTGTACCTATCCCAGTTTGGAAATAGGAGCAGATAACAATGGATTTTGTCATAAGTATCCCAAAAATAGTTCGAAAACATGATGCCATATGAGTGATAGTGGATCAAGTCACAATGATAGACTATTTCATACCTATTTTTGAATCTCGTATGTTGGAGGAATTTTTCAAAATCTATATCCAAGAAGTGGTAAAGAGTTATATTATACTAGTTTTGATAGTGTCAGATTGAGGTCTGATGTTTATGTATTGTTTCTATAAATCCTTATAGAAATCCCTTGGGACTCAGTTGACTATGATTTTGGTGTATCACCCACAGACAGATTGACAGTCTGAAAGGATGATACAAATGATAGAAGACTTGCTGCAGGATTGTGTAATGGATTTTAGTGGCCTGTGGGAAGAGCATATACCGTTAGTGGAGTTATCATATAACAACATTTGCCAGTCCTTGATACATGCAACTCCTTTTGAAGCATTTTATGGGTTTCTTTGTGATTTTCTACATTGTTGGGTGGAAACGGGTGATACTTTACTGGTTGGGCTAAACATTGTTCAAGAGACAATAAAGAAGATTCAATTGATCATTAAAATAAAGGATTTGGCTCATATTTTTCAGAAATCGTATGCAGATCATCATTGATGACCATTTTCGTTTGATGTGTGTGATCAAGTGTTTTTGAGGATCTATCCAAGGCTTGGAAATCCTCATTTTGGAAAGCAGGGAAAGTTATCTCCTTAACACATAGGTCTTTTTTTGATAATTGAATGGGTTGGTGAGGTGTCATATCATTTTGATTTTCCTCCATAGTTTAGTGTTGTGCATAATATGTTTCATGTATCTCAATTGAAAAATTATTATCATGATCCTGACCATGTGATTCGATGGGATCATATTGAACTAGATCTAAATGATTCATTGGTACATGTGCCAGTATAGATTTTTGATAGGGAAGAAAAATTCCTGAGTGGGGAAAACATTGACCTAGTGCGAGTTTTTTGGCAACATGGTCAGATTCAGGAAGAGACTTGGGAACGAGAGAAAGAAATGGTATAGGAATGACCCAAATTCATTTAGGTCAATGTTTTTTTTTCTAATTTCCAAAGAAGGAAAGGCCAATGGTGGGGAGAATATAGCACTCCCTGGTTTCAAGTAAGTAACCCTTTCATTATGATTTTAAGTATATAAAGTTTATTGGGTGTTTCTTGGGAGGGTTTAGAGGGAATATTTTGGGGCTTCTCTAAAGGTGAATCATTGGTGCAAAATTAGTAAAAACCATGATACTCATATAGAAAACCATGCATAATGAGACAGAGGATAATGGAAAGGTGCACGGTTAGGCGCATTGTTTGGCCAAACCGTGCGACCACCTAGGAGAAACCTTGCAAAGTGGGACAGAGAGATTTTACACATTCAGTGCATGGTTTTTCTAACCATGTGGGACAACCATTCAAGGTGCACCTTGAGCTAGAGGCTGGTGCACGATTAGCACAAGATTTTCTTAATCGTGTGACCAATAGTGCCTGGTTTAAAAAATAGATCCTAAAAAAGTGGATATAGGTCGGGATTAAATTATAACCCTTCATTTTTTACTCCATTTCAGAGAAAAATCTTGAATTATTCCTCCCAAAGGTTGTAGAACCTTTCCCTATTGCATCAGAAGCGATATGGAGGTGTTTCTTGGTGCGTTGAAGGCCGATTGCCTTTATAATTCCTCATTTGTTGTAGTTTTCATGTTTTTTTATAGATCTAGTTTCTTACCTCTCTCAATTTCTTAGATATAGCCCACTCTATGGATATATCTATGGTTTTTGATGCCAATAATGGTCATATTTGGCCTTGCTGATGATAGGTGAAGATATATAAGGCATGTTTTGGAGATTCAACCTAGTTTTGTTGGCGTATTCACGTCTTTCATCGTTTTTTCCATAATTCCCAAGGTATCTGGCTTCACTCTTGACTCTTATTATTATAACATGAAGTATTAGTTTCAAATTGATTATTTTTCTTGAAATTTATTGTAAAATTGTCGTGCAATTGATTGATGGAATCATTTTTTGGTGACAATTTATGGAGTTGTGAAAATTGGGTTTTTTGGTAAAGAGTTAATTTGGTAACATGATTTTAAAATGGTTTTTTGATTTTGATGCATGGAAATGTTTTTTCAATAAAAGGATAGTTTTATTGAAATGGTTTGGAAAATATGGTTTTGGAATGGTTGTTGGCTTAAATGGTTAACTGTGAGTTGAATGTGGAGGATATTGTTCATGAGGTATCACTATAAAAGGGATGAGTTATGGACGTAAAGTTCCATCATCAAAGGTTAACACCAAGATTGCGTGGTTAAAAGTGTTCATGTGTGGTTATGTGAAATGTAATGGGTTATTCCAAAATGGAAATTGAAATGGGGACAAATGACTTGTGTGATTTCATTCTTTAGAGGATGTTTTAGTATGGAAACAGTTTTGGTGTGAAACTTCTTTGGTTTTATATGAACTATTTTAAATTGTTTTATATATATTGTTATATATAAGTGTGCTAACATGTTCTATCATAGTGGTGCGAGTAGGTAATTCATTTGGGGAAATCCTACTAAGTCTCATTACTCACCCCTACTTTGACACTTTTGTACTTTTGCATATATCATTTATTAGGAAATTGGAAAGGGTAATGTATCATACTTCTTTAGTGGTGCTTTGTGATACATGGGATATTTTGTGGATTTGGAGTATGGAGTATTTTTGGTGCTGTGGAGTTATATCTTGGAGTGTTTGAGTTTTTTTTGGTTTTGTCTTCCATTGTGTTTACTTTGATGATTTGTAGTCCTCCACTGTGGAACTCTATTGTAGATTGATTTTGATATAAATGGTATTAATTTGAGTTGTTTTACACTTTTATCATGAACAATTTAGTATTCTTTTGTTATGTCATGTTTGGTTGGGTTGTTTTATTTCAAAAGGGAAAACCATCCCCCACATGTATGGAAGCCCTTGAAATTTATTACCATCCTTTGGTGCCTTAGGGATGTCTCTTAAGGAGAAATAGAAATTAATCCTTGTCTCAATCTAATGAAGAGGGGTGGGATGTTACATATCCCCTCTTCTGTCAAATGGGAAATGATAACATCACTCGTGTGTACGGTGAACTACCACCTCACGAACAAATGTGACACATTTTCCGTAAACGAATCTTATAGTTGGGTATGATGATGGATGTAAAGGACAATGTGATATTTAAAACAGAATTATACTTCAATAATAGTTATATCATATATTCCTTTTTTACATTCCCTTCTATAGGTAATATGGTAACGTCACTCTTGTGTATTGTGGACTACCGACTAATGAAGCGATGTGATTCATTTTCACAAACTATTTACATGGAAGGTAATAATGATAATGTTACTAAATTTATGTGATATACATGGATTAATTATGATATTAGTGACATGTTTATCATTCTTAAAATTCAATATATCATTTTATTTCTTACATTTTCACTCACGGAAAGATGATAACATTGTTTGTGTACATGAAGACTACCACTTTCACGAAGTGATGTGACTATCTTTTCATCACCACACCACATAGATGATATATATTAGTATATTTAAATAAATAATATGATATTTATGATATTATTATCATTCCACCATGATAAATTATTAGATAACTTCTTTCCATAATGGTCATTGAAAAATTGAAATTTTACTCATGTATGTATGACCTATCGTCTCCAAGATTGTAACGTACTTCATATTTCAAAATCATATTTCATTATTGGTGTTAAAAAATAATTTATGTATAAATATGATATTTATTTCAAAATTTTTATTCTGGATATGATGGAATAATATAATATGAACAAGAACCATATCATTCATGGAAAAGCATGAATTATAAAACAAGACAATTAACTCCCAAAATAAATAAAAATAATAAAAAATTATCAATGAACGAGTGATAAGATGTTATAAAAGGATCATATATGATATTATAAATATCAATATGGTTATTTTATAAGTTAATAAAAAATTTAAAATCTCTATATAGGAGGTTAAATCATGTTCAACCAAAAGGAAGCTTTAGGTAAGGGACTTCATCTCAATTTCCCTTCATTGAGGAATATTTTATTGTTGTTCACCTAATTTCATTTATATGATGTACATACTTCAAATTTTAAATGTAATATCATAAATAATTCATAATTCATGGTATTTTGAGTTTCAATTTGAATAATTTCACAAATGGGATTTGAATTGAAAATTTTCAAGTGGTAATAAATTTCATAACTCAAATTCTTTTCATTGGGTAATATTACTTCTTCATTGTCTTCAATATTTTAAGATTTTGTGTGTAATTACCATTAATTACATAATTTTTCATTTCCACTTGTTTTAGGTGGATTTTTATTTGAAACACATAATTTATTCATTGATTAATACTCACTTCAACGTTATGATCTCTGTAAGGGTCTATTTCACGATCTAATTTTAATCGGGATTTTTATACATGATTTTCCATTGAAGGAATTTATCTCATAATTATCTAATAAATCCATTTAATTTTATTATTATCAATTTATTCTTTATGTTTTTATGTAATAGTACCATTTCCATTAATTTGTAGTTAAAATTATTAATAATTTGTTTATTAAAATCTGAATTCATTTCTCTATTCTGAAGAAAATATTTTTTTTCCTTCTAAACCATGTTTTCTAAAAAAGTTTTCAATTTTTTATATTATTCAAAATTATGTATTAAATACATTTTTAACCATGTTTTGTTGTTTTAGGAAATGTTTTTAATGTAATCTTTAGGTCTTTTTCCAAACAATGCCTGTTTAGATTCTGAAAAAGGGAAATGAATCTTTTTTTAACATGTACAACATGTGTGGAATTTCATGACATCATAACCGCTCAATGTTTTAAATAATCCTTTATAAGTTTCAGAGGTTTTTTCAAATAAAGGTATTTTAATTTTTTTGTGAACTTTTTAGTTTTTACGGTGATTTTTAAAATGAAAATGATATTTTCCTAATGATTTTTAACGATATTTTTATGGTATTTATTGTAACGACATGAACTTTTGAATAATATTTTTTTCTAAATTTGCGTGTTATTTAATTTTATACTCAACAAAACTATATCCTTTAATTAATGAAGTGAGTATAATTAAAATGAGACCATTGAGTTTCGACTGTTATATGACTGTTGGTCAATATGATCGTTGGAAACTATACTCTTAACGTTATGATTATTGTTTATAAATACAAATGATCATGGTTAATTAATATAGAAAGAAGATTCGATGACCTCATATAGTAGACTCAGGCCATACAAAGCCCATCTGTCGGATCTTGGAAAGGGTGTTTCATTACTGAGCTTTGTTCTGGACCAAGCCCAAGCCGAACTCCAACATGTAAAGCTTGAACAAAATCACGTAAGGTAGAAGTTCAAGCTGATAGAAATCACTACTCAAGCAATGTTGTCCGAGCCGCCCAAGATTTTATTACCATTGCACACCTTACTCTTAGGTCCTAAGAAGGTGTTATAAGAGGCTATGTAACGAGGCCTTAGTTACTTTGTGTAATCCGTTTGTATAAATAAAATTTTTATTTCTTATTATATTAAATTATTTGAATTTCAAATGTTAAAATAAATATAGGATTGATTTATAGAAGTTTCAGATTATTGGTGATTTTTGGAAAAAAGGGTATTTTAAAATTGTTTTGTATAATTTAAATAATTAATAACATGAAATGACTTTCAAAAAATGGTCTTCTATAGTTGTGATCAGTAAGAAATTTAGAGTTTAATAAGATCAACTTAATTTTTGTTAAATAATATATTATGAATAGTAATATTAACCTTATGAATAGTAATGTGACCAATGGAATAGTAACCTCACTTAAGAAAGTATAAATTTAATTTAGGTATCTTGAATGGTGAAGTGATATAATAGCATAAGTAAATAACTGTTTCAGAAATTATTAGTTAAAATATCGGTATTTTTTTCAAGTAAATAGTATTTTTACTTAAAAATTAAATATATAATAATTAAAAAATTATTTTCATAAAATGTAGTTCAATTTTGAATTCAGAGCATCAATATTAGGTTAGGGTGAATTTATGATATTTTTATAAAATGTTTTGTTTTTTAGTGAATAGTAAAAAATAGTTTTGAGTTTCGATGTGTTTAATGACATCATTAATGATGTAAAAATTATGGTCGACTTGTGAATAGTAATATATGCTATGAGGTGTCCTAAGTGGCCAATACCATGGGAAAATACCATGGGGAAGCCCATGGTTTTACAAATACCACTAATGAGGTGTCCCTTGAATGTTAATAAAATATTCCCTCACTTTTGCTACAAATACCAATCCATTACTTCATTCAATTCATTCCAAATTTCTCATCAATGAAGATATGGTGTTTTTACCTCCCAATGAGTCCTCCCATGTTTCCCTCAATCCCCACCAAGGTCCCAATCTTCGAGTTTTTGAAGTTACTCTTCAAGGTAAGGGAACCTTTCACTATTCTCTTTTAGTCATGACTTCCTTTATGTTATGTTTTCTAGTTTTCATTTTATTATGTGGGGATATGTTTTTAAATATCATTGTTACTGTAAATTTCATATTCAATTTATGGGATACCCTTTCCACTCTCATCAACTGATTTTATGAATTTTTAAGTGACGCCGTTAGGATGCCAAATTTTCGTAAAAGAAATCACATCTTCTCCTTTCTTTCAAGTTTCCTTTTCATGCGGTATGTTATTCAAATATCCATACCATGATCTTATATCTTTTTTATTCTGTACCCATACTTTATTATGAGTTATTTATGAGTGGGTGACCCTTGTCCCCTCTCTTTTTAATGTTTTCTAAAACCATGTTATATAGCCGTTATGCTGCAGAAATTTTGTCTCAAAATCTCTCTCTTTTTCTCAATAAATTCTCTTATTTTATTTATATGAATACCCAAACCTATTTAGTTTCTAGGGGTATTAATAAATACATAAAAATGATATATTGTATTCTATAATTGAGATACATGAAACCCTCAATCCTTTTCCAAGGGTTATAAATGACATAACGATCATATTTTTAAGTACTTTTAAAATGTCACAATTTTGAAATGAAACCCATTTATTTTATTCTTTTTGGGTTATTTATGAAATGTTTGTTTATGATCTATGTGGATAACATGAAAATAAAGACATATTATGGGTGCGCCCTGATAGCGCTTTAATTCATTGGGTAAAGAATTTAATCTCTAGAGATGATAAGTTTCACGATACCTTGGTGAATAACCCTGTAAGTTTTTATGACACCTTGAGGATTAACCTTGGTGATATGTTCATGAATGTATAAATTAAATGTTGTAGCCACATATTCAATTTATGATTCATGTTATTTTTATTATGATATGCATCTTCTTCCATTTCTCATGTCTTTATGTTTTTCATCAAGTTCTTATTGATATCACAAGTAAACTGATTTCCTTGCTTTCCTTACTAGGTCTTCTGCTCACCCTTTCCTTTGATGTATGTCTCCAGGTTATGAGGTGTGGTAATTGTACATATGATAAAATTTTCAAGAAGCTTTTCAAGGGGTTTTAAAAGAGTGTTTTAATTTTTCATGTATTATGTTCTTGATTTCCAAGACACTAGACTTTAAAAATCCTCTGTTTGTAAAATGAAATGGAAAGTTATGTAATAAAAAGACATGATTACATAGTTGATATCAATGGATAGTTTAGTTATTTTTGGAAATTAGGATATGGAAACTTTAGGAAGAACCCTATAAAAAAATTTAAATATTGGAAAACTTATTGGTATTTTGGTTAAATATCAAGTAAGTGGTTTTGGAACAAATAAATCCTTGTCTGCATACGAACAAGTGGATGTGGATCTGGAAAAGATTTACCTAGGAGTGAACACTACAACAAGGAGTTTCAAGCTTAACCTAGGGTATCCTGGTACATGAAAATGGGCCTTTCTGAACTCTTGGTTTGAGACTCTCAGGGGATATGTTTGGTTAATCACAAAATTTTTATGAATAATTATGAAGGATTTATAAAGAAATGTAATTGTTTAAGCATGAAGTTTTAAGACATAAAATTCTTTATAGTTAAAATATTTGTAAATGAAATAAGCTTCTAACTATGGTTTTATTATTTTATAAAATGGAGAGAAGTAGGAGGAACCGTGCAAATGGTGACCGCAATGGACTATGCGTTGACGACCCTCCATTAGAAGCTGGAATAGAAGCTTTTATGAGAATGATGAACCAACTGACTCAAGTTACTGAAAATAACTTGAATCAAGCAGAGAGAACGATTTCAATGTGAAGGGAACAACATTCTATTGAGTCCTTTATGCGTCAAAGACCACCAACCTTCAGTGGATCTACCGACCCATTGATTGCTGAACAATGGATAAGCTCTATCGAGAATATCTTTTCTATGCTCCATTGTTTGTAACAAGAGAAGGTCACCCTAACCATTTACCACTTAGAGGGAGAAGCAAATAAGTGGTGGTATCTTGTTAAAAACACGAGGTCAAGAGTGGCGGTTGAAGCTATAGAGTGGGAACACTACTACAAAAACTGGCTTCTGCACCTCTGGGTACGGGCGACCGCCATTGGCGGTCGCTAATACGGAAATAAATGGGCGGGATTTTTCCCGCCCTATCGTTTCTCTCTTCCTCATTGCCGCGCTGGTGCCCCGCTGTCGCGCCCCGCCGTCGCGGCCCGCCGTCGCGCCCCGCCGTCGCGGCCCGCCATCGCGCCCCGCCGTCGCGCTACCTCCCTCGGTCACCGCCATCCAGTCACCCCTCCCTCACATGCCATCGCCCTACCCCTCCGGCCACCCCTCCTTCACATGCCGTCACACCCGCCCCTCCCTCCGCCGCCGTAGATCCGCCATGGCCGACCACTGAAGGTCTCCGGTTCCGCCTCGTGCCCCCGCGCGTCCGTGTCGCACCCACACTATCCCGCGGACATGAAACATGATTTTTTTAAAAGGACCTTTAGCGGCCGCCATTGGCGGTCGCTATTGGTTTTTACCGACGGAGCAATTGCGACCGCCAAAAGCGGTCGCAAGGCGGTCGCTAAAAACCTTTAGCGACCGCTTTTGGCGGTCGCTATTGGTGCTTAATCTAGTAGTGGAAGAGTTCAAAGGGATATTCTTCAATAAGTATTTCTCTCGTTCTTTGAGAACAAAAATGGAGAAGGAATTTCTCGAGCTGAAGAAGAAGGATAATGAATATGTGGGAAGCTATGAGATAAAATTAACAAGGCTTTCACGTTACACCTCTAGCTTTTTCATGGATCCAAATGGGAAGGTTGATAGATTCTTTGGTGGACTAAGATCTCAACTACAGAAGAATATAGCCAACCGAGACTATGAAATCTATGAGGAGATTGTACGGAGTGCAATGAAAGTCGAACTGGAGTTCGGTGAGACACAATAGTCTCATAAATCTAATGACAAAAAGAGATCAATGGAGCTCAGCTTAGGGAGAGACTTTGATTAAGGAAGAGGAGTCAAGCAAGTTCAACGTCCTACGTGGAATAAATGTGGGAATAAACATTTGGAGAACTGCTTTCTTAGGAGTGGGAAGTGCTACAAGTGTGGAAGAGATGACCATATCACATGGAATTTTCATAGTGAGGTGAAGCCTCAACTCCCAAACACTAATGATAAAGGAAAGATAGTGCATGACCTACCTGATGTCAAATTCTATAAGTGTAGACAACTTGGGAACTTTTCCAATCACTATCCAAATCTGAGGGAAGTGGAGGGGAACCACCACTAGCCTTAGAAAAGGCCAAGGGAGAAAGGCCATGATTTTTCTATCATGACGGATGAAGTTGAAGCGCCAAATGATGTGGTGGAAGGTACTCTTATTGTTCTCTCAAAGCTAGAAATTACTTTGTTTGATTATGGTTATACGCATTCCTTTATTTCATCCAAGTTTGCAAAGAATTTAGAATCAACCCCTAAAATGAAAAAAGTAGAGTTATCAGTCAAGAATCACGGTGGGATTATCCAAGCATCGTCAGTATTTAGAAACTCTAGTATTTACTTTATCGAGCACAATATTATCGCAAATATAATAGTCATTCCCATGCTGGAATTAGACATTATACCAGGGATGAAATGGATCTCAAAGTATAATGTAGAAGCAAAGAGATATCTGTAGTCTTGAATGGAAAACCTACAGTTATCTTCCAAGCAGAGATATCTCAACCAGATCTTTGTCTAGAATAACCTCCTATATCCTTGTTTATGGAGTTGATCGATGAATGAGAAGAAGGAAATAAGCATATAAGGATAGAAAATGTCCCCATCATCTAGGAATACATTGATGTATTTCCTAAGGAGTTACCCAGACCTCCCCAAAAAAGAGGGGTAGAGTTCTCCATTGAACTCATACCAGGATCTCATCTGATATCAAAGACCCCGAATAGGATGGAAAATGTGGAGCTAGAGGAATTAAAGAAACAATTCCAAGATCTTTTGGAGAAGGAGTTTATCCATCCAAGTGTGTCTCCTAGTGGAGAACCCATTCTCCTTGTGAAGAAGGATGGATCGATGCGGCTATGCATTGATTATAGAGAACTGAATGAGATCATAGTGAAGAACAAATATCTTCTTCCAAGAATTGATGACTCATTTGACCAACTTCGTGGGGCTCAATTCTTCTCCAAGATTGATCTTCGACATGGTTATCATCAATTGAGGGTGAAGAAAGAAAGTATTCCAAAAACTACCTTACAATCAAGATATGGGCATTATGAGTTTGTTGTTATGCCCTTCAGACTGACTAACGCACCTGCTATTTTTATGTATTTGATGAATAGAGTCTTTAAGGACCACCTTGATAACTTTTTGGTAGTTTTTATTGTTGATATTATGATATATTCCAAAACTCGTGAGAAGCATGAGGATCATCTAAGGTTTTTTTTCAAACTCTATGGAAGGAGAGGGTTTTTGGAAAGTTCAGAAAATGTGAATTTTGGTTACAACAAGTTTCTTTATTGGGGAACATTGTAACAAATGAAGGAATCACAATTTACCCTGCAAAGACAATGGTTGTAGAGGAGTGGCCTCAGCCTACAACAATAACTGAGATTTTTAGATTCCTTTGATTAGTGGGATATTATAAGTGGTTTGTGAAATTTTTTTCACGGCTTTCTAATCCATTATCCAAGTTAACTCGAAAAGGGGTCAAGTTCATCTGGACAAAGGAGTGTGAGAAAATTTTCCAAGAGATGAAGAAGAGATTGGTTACTGCACCCATGATAACTCTACCTTCAAGTGGAGAAGGATTTGTTATTTTTATCGACACGTCTATAAAAGGTCTTGGGTGCGTCCTCATACAAAATGATAAAGTCACAGCTTATGCATCTCAACAATAGAATACTCATGAGAAGTACTATCCTACGCATGATCTGGAGCTGGCTGCGGTTGTTTTTTCTCTAAAGATATAGAGGCACTATCTTTATGGGGAGAAATGTGATATAAACACATACCATCAATGTTTGAAGTATATTTTCACACCAAAGGAATTGAACATGAGATAGAGGAGATGGTTGGAACTTCTTAAAGACTATGATTTTTCAATTCATTATCATCCCGCAAGAGTAAACAATGTCGTTGATGCATTAAGTAGGAAAGACCTAGTTGTTCTTTCCATGATGAGGATTTAAAGAGATCCTTTGATCAATGGACTAGTAAAGCTGGACTTGGGAATTATAAGGGAAGGGATATCATTAACCCTAATCCAAATGATTTCTCAATCGTTATTACTAGAGAAGATCAATAAATCTCAAAAAGAAGATCATTTGTTACAAAATAAGTTTGAGGTTGTGAAGGATGATAAGTTTCTTGAGTTCAATATTGATCAAGAAGGTGTACTAAAATTTCATACAAGACTATGTGTTCCATCTATTTTGTAAATAAAGAAAAAGATAATGGATGAATCTCATAACTCTAATTTCTCTATACATCTGGGAAGCACGAAAATGTATAGAGACCTTCGTGATCATTATTGGTGGGATAATATGAAAATGGAGATTGTTGACTACACCCCAAGGTGCCTGGTATGTCAGCAAGTCAAGGCAGAGTGACAACTTTCTAAAGGGGTATTACAACCACTGCCCATACCAACATGGAAGTGGGACAATATCATGATGGACTTCATCACCGGTCTCTTGAGAACTTCCAAAGAAAAAAATGTGATATGGGTTATTGTGTACCATCTCACCAAGACTGTCCATTTTTTACCCATTCGGGAATATTTCTATCTTGATCAACTTTCCAGGTTTTATGTGAAGGAAGTGGTAAGGCTGCATGAAGTTTCAATTTATATCATATCTGATTATGATCCATGGTTCACATCAAAATTCTGGAGAACTCTTCAACATGATCTGTGTACTGAATTGAATTTCAGTATGGCCTATCACCCCCAAACTGATGGCCAATCTAAAAGACTATTCAAATAATCGAGGACATGCTGGGAAATTGCTCAATAGAATTTAAAGGTGGATGAGATCAACATCTCCTATTAGTTGAGTTCTCTTATAACAAAAACTTCCATTCAAGCATTCAAATGACACCCTATGAAGATCTATATGGGAAGTGATGTAGAACACATACTTGTTGGGATGAAGCTGGTGACATAAAGATTCTTGGGCCAGATCTTGTGAAAGAGATGATAGAAAAGGTCCATGCCATACAACAACACATTAAGGCTTCTCAGAGTCAAAAAAAAGAGCTATGCTAACAACTATCGAAGGGAATTGGAGTTTGATATTTGTAACATAGTATTTCTTCGAATTTCACTTTGGAAGAGAGTAATGATGTTTGGGAAGAAAGGGAAGCTCAACCCTAGGTACATCGGCCCCAATGAAATCCTTGATCACGTAGAAGTAGTGGCTTATCAACTTGCACTTTCTCCAAATCTTGCACAAGTTCATGATGTCTTCCATGTATCCCTCTTGAGGAAGTACATACCTTACCCTTCACATGTACTAAATCCATAGGTGGTACAACTGGAACATGACATCTCTTTTGAGGAGCAGCCGGTAAAGATCTTGGATCATAGAGATAAGGTTCTACACAACAAGACTACCCACCTAGTTAAGGTGTTGTGGAGAAACCACAAATGTGAAGAAGCCACGTGGGAACCAGAGGAGTCTATGAGGTAGAAGTACCCACACCTTTTCTCTTATGAGGGTACAAGTTAAAATTTCGGGATGAAGTTTCTTAAGGGGGGAAGAATGTAACGACCCGAACTTTTGAATAATATCTATTTCATAAATTTGTGTGTTATTTTATTTTATACTCAACAAAAATATATCCTTTAATTAATTAATTGAGTATAATTAAAATGAGACTGTTGGGTTTCGACTGTTATATGACCATTGGTCAATATGACCATTGGAAAATATACTCTTAAAGTTATTATTATTGTTTATAAATACAAATTATCATGGTTAATTAATACAGAAAGAAGATTTGATGACCTCATCCAGTAGACTCGGGCCATAGGAATCCCATATGTTGGAGCTTGGAAAGGAGGTTGCATCACTGAGATTTGTTCTGGACAAAGCCCAAGCTAAACTCCAACATGTGAAGCTTGAACAAAATCACTTAAGGGAGGAGTTCAAGCTGATAGAAATCACCACTCAGAAAATTTTGTCTAAGCCGCCCCAAGATTCTATTACCATTGCACACCTTACTATTAGGTAATATGCAGGTGTTATAAGGGGATATATAATGAGGCCTTAGTTACTTTGTGAAATCCTTTTGTATAAATAAAATTTTTATTTCTTATTATGGTAAAATTTGTGAATTTGAAATGTAAAAATAAATATAGGATGAATTTATAGAAGTTTCATATTATTGGTAATTACAAAAAAAAGGTATTTTAAAATATTTTTTATACTTTAAATAATTAATAATGTGAAATGATTTTCAAAAAATGGTCTTCTATAGTTGTGATCAATAAGAAATTTAGAGTCTAATAAGATCAACTTAATTTTTGGTAAATAGTAAATTATTAATAGTAATATTACCCTTATGAATAGTAGTGTTACTAATGGAATAGTAACCTCACTTAAGAAATTATAAATTTAATTTAGGAATCTTGAATGATGAAGTTATATAATAGCATAAGTAAATAACTGTTTCAAAAATTATTAGTTAAGTATTAGTATTTTTTTGGGTAAATAGTGTTTTTACTTAAAAATTAAATATCTCATAATTAGAAAATTATTTTCGTAAAATGAAGTTAATTTTTTAATTCAGAGCATTGATATTAGGTTAGGGTGAATTTCTGAGATTTTATAAAATGTTTTGTTTTTCAGTGAATAGTAAGAAAAAAGTTTTGAGTTTCGGTATGTTTAGTGACATAATTAATAATGTAATCATGATGTAATAATTCTGGTTGACTTGTGAATAATAAGATATGTTATGAGGTGTCCTAAGTGAAAAATACCATGGGAAAATAACATGGGCAAGCCCATGGTTTTACAAATACCACTAATGAGGTGTCCCTTGGAAATTAATAAAATATTATTTCACTTTTGCTATAAATACCAAGCCATTCCTTCATTCCTTTCATTCCAAATTCATCCTCAACGAATCTATAGTCTTTTTACCTCCCAAGGAGTCCTCCTATAGCTCTCTCAGTCCCCCCAAGGTCCCAACCTTTGAGTTTTTGAAGTTACTCTTCAAGGTAAGGGAACCTTTCACGCTCCTCTTTTAGTCATGACTTCCTTTATGTTATATCTTCTAGTTTCAATTTTATTATATGGGGGTATGTTATTATATATACTTATTACTATCCATTTTATTTTGAATTTATGGGATACCCTTTCTCCTTCGGTAAACTTATTTTCTTAATTTTTAAGTGATGCTGTTAGGGTGCCAAATTTTCGTAAAAGAAATCACATCTTCTCTTTTCTTTCAAGTTACCTTTTCATGTGGTATGTCATTCAAATATCCATACCATGATCTTATTTCTTTTTTATTATGTACCCATACTGTATTATGAGTTATTTATGAGTGGTTGACCCTTGTCCTCTCTCTTTTTAATGTTTTATAAAACCATGTTATATAACCGTTATGCTGCAGAAATTTCGTCTCAAAATGTCTCTCTTTTTTCTCAAGAAATTATAATATTTTATTTATATGAATACCCAAACCTATTTAGTTTCTATGGGTATTCCTAAATACATAAAAATTATATATTTGATTCTATAATTGACATACATGAAACCCTCATTCCATTTCCATGAGTTTTAAATGACATAACGATCAAGTTTTTAAGGACTTTTAAAACGTCACGGTTTTGAAATGAAACCCATTTCTTTTATTATTTTTGGGTTATTTATGAAATGTTTGTTTATAATCTATGTGGATCAAATGAAATTAAATATATATTAAGGGTGAACCCTGATAGCGCTCCAATGCATTGGGTAAAAAATTTAATCTCTAGAGATAACAAGTTTCACGATACCTTAGTGAATAACCCTGGTAATTTTTATGACACCTTGGGGATAAACCTTGGTGATACGTTCATGAATGTATAAATTAAATGTTTTAGCCACATATTAAAGTTACGATTCATGTTCTTTTTATTACGATATGCCTCTTCTTCCATTGCTAATGTCTTTATGTTTTTCATCAAGTTCTTATCGATATCACAAGTAAACTGATTTCCTTGCTTTCCTTACTGGGCATTCTGCTCACCCTTTCCTTTGATATATGTCTCCAGGTTATAAGGTGTAGTAATTGTATATAGGATGAACTTTTCAAGAATATTTTCAAGGGGTTTTAAAAGTGTGTTTTAATTTTTCATGTATTATGTTCCTGACTTCCAAGACACTAGACTTTAAAGATCACCTGTTTGTAAAATTTAATGGAATGTTATGTAATAAAAAGTCTGAATTTCATATTTATATTCAAAAAGAATATTTACATATACTCGATTTGGGTTATGCTGTATTGATTCTGAAATTATTATTTATCTATATGGTTTTTGATTATTTTGACAAAAGATTGTATTAAAATTCAATTCCGTGATTCTTCTTTTAATCATTAAATTTACCATGAATTATTCTATTTCATGTAATCATTATACATTAAATTTACCCTAAATATCCATTTTACATATCATGTATATGATTATTACTTAAACCGTATCTCATTTCTATAAGAAGAGTTTTTCTATGAAAGTTAATTGATTGACTAAGGAAATATTAATGATCCATATTCTATCATCAAATGGGAATATTTAATGGTAAAGAATATTCTTCGTGCATTAAATCAATTATTTGATATATGATGAATGATTAGGATATAGAGATATGTGTGGGGATCTGTTATATATATCCCTTCAATGCATCAGTATTCTCATGAGATGAATCAGTTGTGTAGCCTTAATAAAATTGTTTTTTGGTGTATACCTACCCATAAATTTTACATTTTCATAAGGAAGGTCTTAGCATTTGAGGTTTTCATGATGCCTAAGATCATGATATACAATAATTAAGAATTTCCTTCATTGGGAATTCAGTTATTATTATCTTTGAAAATTTAACAATGATATAATCATTGGATGAATTTCATTCTAATTTTATTGATTAAATTTAATGTTTTTCAATTATTTACCTTACCATATTAATTATTCCTTATCCAATTATGATAGTCAGGATATTGATTAAATGAAATATGTTTTTAGTTATTTATCCTTCCATATTGATTATGGTAGTCTAGTTATTTTAATGGATCACGTGTTTAATAATTTTTTTCCATGTTGATTATGCTTATTGATTCATTATAGCTTCCACTGTACTTAACCCTTAATGGGAATTTGAGTTCACCCATATTTAATTTTATTTCCTCAGAATCCATAAAGTGTACTATTATTGACATTCAAGGATATTCTAGAGACAATAACATTATCCTCCAAAACCTTATTTTATAATTTTCATTTCAAATATAATATGGGAATCATGTATGTATGTAGTTTACCAAGACTAATAAACTATTCGTTCATTTAGGATGTGATTCCTTATATCATATGACAATGTAATAAAACAATACACTAGCTATAGGTTACTAATATTAGGGTTATTACTATTAGTATCAGAGGAAGATTGATTGAAACCATGGGAAATAAATTTTGAAAAACATATACTCGGGAAGATAACCATAAGATATACATTGAGGATAGTAATAAAAGAACATCCAAATACTTTACGAGGAAGAGATTATATAATTTTTTGAAGAAATACACCCCTCTATGGATTATTGGCTCCATTTTATCATACGTGTAGGTTTTTATCCTCCCCATTGATGGGGTAGGAAGCGACATGGATGATCCTCGTTCCCCCACCCATGCGGGATGGGATGGGGAAGGTTTTTCTATGGTTCATCTCACCTCTCTTTGGTGCTTCTTTTCCCCCTTCACTGACCCTCTGATTCTCCCATCCTTCCCCGAATGCGATGTGTACCCTAAAGTACAGTCTCACTTCAATGTTCTTCCTTCTCTCATGACATCTTTCTGTGATTCCTATCACGCTTCTTCACTGTTGGATTTCCCATTGGTGGTCTATTTTGGAATATTTTATTATTCGGTTGATTTCTTTGAAAGGTACATCTCTAAAATGTGGAGTTTTATTTATTAGGTTATAATTTGTCTTCTAGATCAATGCCATTGTTTTTTTGTTTTCTTCTGAAGCCAATCTAATCTTTTCCTAGGTAAACACTTAGAGAGATATTTTCCTAGTTTCTTATTCTTCCTATTTCTTTGGTCATTCGATTTTCACCTCAAAATGAACCCCCTACAATTATATTTTTCTTTCACTTCTAGGGATTCCTTTCCCATTCTAGAATCCAATGATTCTTAGGATGATTGTTAACATGGTGGGTAGATTCATATAATTAGATATCTGCAATAATGTTCTGTGTTATAACATATATCCTAGGATTTTTGTAGAGGTGGAAGTATCAAGGGATACATTGGAGTTCATTTGTATTAATATTGAATGTGAACTTTTCTAGACGCAGAAGATTTTATACAAATCATGGGTTAGATTCTACTCATCTTGTAGGTGGATGGGCCATGAATCCTCAAATTACATATACGGGGTGAAGGCTATTCCTTTCATAAATATATCAGTTGATCAATCAGGTACTATTTTTTCATATTTTAAATCCTCTAATAATAAATTAGTGAGGCCTCTAAAGTCATAACTGAGGGTCATTGACTTATTTTCTAGACCGATTCATGGCATGGATAGACCCAAGCCAGCTATGTAAGTCCCAGAAGTGGTTGGTCCAATTTTATGGTTGTTTTACCTTCATTTACTCATGTTGTTTTAGATGATGGTGAATAAAATTGATAGAAGCTTGAGGATGAAGCCTATCATGATAGAACATATTAAACCAGGGTGAATTATAATTTAAATTTTATGATTCAAGCTTTATTTCATCACGTCAGGTTGATCGTAATCAGATTGTAGGGTCTTCTAAGATGCAAGGATCTTTTGTCTAAAGGGAAACCCCAATATCGACCCACTTTCAAAATAGATTATCATCCTTGAATGGAAATGATGATAAGGAATTTTATCAAGAAGGGTTGTAGTCATTAATTTCTTTAAAGAAGAGGAAGTAGTATGGGATTAGGATACAAGTGGATCCTGGGTAGAGTGCCAATGCTATAGACTCACAAACTAGTTCAGAATGTGAATAGTATCACCTTGCTAGACAATCCCCAGGGTTTAGCTCGAGGATTGGGATGAAAGGTGGTATTTCTTCTAGGATTTTTCCTATTAACAAAATTAGTAAATCTAGACACCACATATACTATTCAAATACAGTGAACCCCATGTCCACCATGTCCGCAAGAAAAATAAAGAATGATGAGTTTAAATCAAGGCCGATGGTAGTGACAATTGTAGGTGGTGTTAAAGGGATAGTCAAGCAGGGTTATAAAATTTCAACTTTGTTGTATGGAGAAGAGGTGGATAAAGATGAAAAAATAACTAAACTAGAACATCTATTATGAAGGGTAAAAACTGAGGATTCCTAGGTGGATCCTGGGAGGGAGGAGGATGATAACTCAAATGGATTGGTGTTGCTTCTACATTATAAAGAAGAGATGTTAGAGAAGTCCTTCAATGTAAAAGTTCCTAAAGACGAGGCTGATAGAATGTATGAGAGAGAGATATGAAAGGATATCAATATAGATCAAATATTTTGGATAAAAAAAAGTGGGGATCTTGGATCATGAAATCGACGTGGGGAAAATAAATTTGGAGGAGTATATTCAGACTTGGGAAAAGAAGGATTATCATTTTGAGGACCTCATCAAGGATGATCCAGACAATAAAGAATCTTCATCGACTGGAGCCTTTACATGGTAAATAATTCAACCTCTTTTAAATTCCTATGTAATGGATTGATAATTTATTAAATGGTGTAATTTTTTGACTGTTTAAATTTTGTTTGGGTTCCCACATTCCCCTTTTAAAAGTGATTCTTGAAATAAAAATTTATATTGGTGATGAAGACACCCTTATCTGAATATGAAATTTGGATTTCATTCAAGAAGAGTTTTACCTTGGAGAATTAACATTAAAAATAGTGCATTAAGCTTGACCCAATCGTTACCTAGTGAACACTAATGGGCCTTACCCCAAACCTAGTTTGACACTCATTGGGGATATTCTTAGGATAACAAAAATATTATTTACAAATCAATATGAAGTATTTGAATAGATGATGATAATAAATATACTAGGTTAAACCTAATATGTATTAAAATAAAAAAAGTTTCATGATTTAAACACCATTTAGATGATTATATGGTTTCCACAATATGAATATTGTTTCTCACACTAAGCATTTTGATTTTATTCAATAACAGGAACTTGAAGGAATCATGTGAACATTGAATATGATGGAAAATGTGGTGACTATGAGAAACCAAATTGGAAGATGATAGGTGTGATAAATATCATGATTATGACTAATCCATTATCCCATAATATGATTAATAACATATATCTTAACTAAATCTCAGACTCACTAAAGAAGAGAATGATGTAGTTTTATAAGACATTGAGTGGTGGAGTCTATTGAGGAAAGAAGGTTCAATTTCCATCATGTGAGAAATGTTGAAAGAGAACCTTGTGATGTGTCTAAAATGAATTATAAAATGATTTATGTGTAGAAAAGAAGGGAATAAATAAATGATTTACTGATAAAAAATGATGATTTCTATGAATAGAAATAAATTTAATCTTAGGGACCCATTTATAGTTCATTGTCTCAAATGTGGGGAGCCTGGGCATTATCCAAGTAAATTTCATCTTCCAAAGGTTAACTCCTAGACCAAGGAAGGAACTATTTTTAAATAATATGGTTGAAGTATATTTGATGTTTTTATTCAGATTCTAAAATTATAATATAGAAGTATTTTAACCAATGGTATTTTGGTTATAATAATCATAAAACATTTAAAGATTCTGTTAAAATTTAGAAGAATATGTGTCTTCATTAACTTAATATTTAGGTATACTATAATGGATTTATGAGTTTAAGGTTGATCATAAGTTCAATTTATTAAAAAAACATTTGGAAAAATTTTGTGGTTGGAATATAACATGATTAAGTATATTCATGGAAAACATTTTTGTAAATATTACCCATTGGTTTAGTATATGTTTTAGTGAAAAAGTTATTTAAGGAAGAATGAACTTAAATTTTATGGGAATAATTTTAAAGGTATTATTAACCTATAGGGTTTATTTTATCCTTGACGATGAGATAGATATGTGCCATTACACCTTGAGAATGTTATATAAATTATATTAATATAGTTTAAAAAAAATGAAAACCCATTGCATCTAGCTAGGCCATAGGGATTAAACCCACAACTGAAGGATGATAAGGGTTTGATTTATACAACTAGACTACATAATGTTATGGTTAATATTCCATTGTTTTTACAAGAATATTTTCACGAGTAAATATTAGTGATGAAACAATGCTGTTATTGTTTAGTTTTAGAGATTAGTGCTTTATATTGAATAACCTATGCTGAAAATATTGGTTTTTCAAAATAGATAGAGACAAACATAATGGATTTTTCCTATTTTAGGGATTTTATGATCCATTAAAAGATAATTTTAGCACTCTAAACATAAAAATAAATTCATTTATGGATATTAATTTCATGGATTAAGTGATGAATTATAAATTTATTAAAGTATAATTTAAAGATGAAATGTTTCTTATGAAATATTAATGTATCATGTAAGTGTATTTCATTTTATTTATAGATAGTTAACGAATTAGTTAACTTTAGGAAAATAATTTTGAAAAACATATTTTATACTATTACCTTCATATCCAATAAATCAAATGGTCTTTTAAATACTTATATATTTATGATTTTTTGTCCTTAACATTCCATTGATCATTCATTTTCTTATCATCAATAACACATATCACTCTTTATAATTATTTACAATTTTTTTCTATGTCCATATCTTCACTTGCCACCAATTTCATCATAGTTAAAAACCGAGTTATTTTTTATTCTATCTGGAATTTTTTATTTACTTTCTCTATTATCAAGAGTATATTTTACTAACCCTTTTTACGATGTGGGTTCTCAACAACAAAATTTTCAAATAAGAAACCCTTGATTTCTGAGCGTAAGAATAGATTGCGAGTACAAAATTTATTTATGGTGGGGAGAATTTATCACTATAAAATTGTTAAAGAATAAAATTGTATTCGATAGAGTATGTGACATGAAACACAAAGATTAAATAACTTATGAAAAATATCTATTTAAATTTATTCTATTTGATATATTCCATAACATGCAACTGCAAGTATAAATGAATCGTAATATATCATACAATTGTAAAATAACTGTTAAATTTATGAGTATTTATAGTAAAAAATAAATTACGAAAATTATTGTTATCTATTTATTATAAATAAATTAATAATAATTTTAAATAAAAATAAATGTTTTCTAAAAAACTTTTTTTTTCTAAAAGACAGTTTAGTCACACTTTGTGTATATAATTAAAAATTAAATTTTAAAAAATTTAGAAAATTTATTTATTAAAATTAACTTTATTTTCAATGGAATAATATAAAAATTATATTATGGTTAATTCTTCATATTATTCATAAAAATATCATTTTTTGTTGAATAGTGAAAAATATTGATTTTTATTGAAAACTGCCTTTTCTTTTAAAAAATTTACAAGTTTAAATTATATTTTAAATTCATTTTAAAGTAAAATTATTTACATTACATTAAAATTTACCTAGTTTAGATCATCGAACAAAATTTCATATTGAATTTTTATATTTAAACCTTTTATACTTATAATAGTTCTCTCTTTGGAAACTCATTTTATCTTCACATCTACAGGTATAATTTTAGCACATGAGCCTCAACCCAGTTGGTGAGGACTCCTTAAGTGCATCCAGGAGACCCGAGAGCAAATACAGGCAGAGGATAATTTCTGGGTTCTATAGCAGGTACTGTAGCAGCATAGTAACAACACTATAGCAAGTACTGTAGTAGTATTGTAGCAGGTACTGTAGTAGGAACTGTGCAATACTGTAGGAGGTACTGTAGCAGAACTATACCAAGCACTGTTTGACACTATAGTAGTTGGGAATATTCCCCTGTTTGATTTGGTCTTCGAGTCCTTTAAGGCCTTCGGGCCACCCAGGCCTTTGGGTCAGTAAGGCATTCGGGTCACCTCAAGGCCTTCGGTCCACCTTAAGTGCAGATGCAAACCAGAAAACCTACAAGGAACAAGCTTCAGAAGAAGGACGAGCAAAGAGAATTCACCATAGAAGAAGCTAAAACAAATTGTAAGAATGAGAGGGTATGACACCTGCCATCAGGACAAGCCTGTGCATGCACAAGATAGCCTAGCCGAACATCCATGCGAAGGTGAAGAGCTGATTTCACGATGAAGATGCTGGGAAGGAGCAGTTCCAAGTAGTTAGTCTGGGTTGTATGTAATTTTTGAAGCCTACAAGAAATGAATTCATCCAAGGCATACATTCCATGTAATACTTACGCCTACGGACCTTGTAAGGGTTCCACCTCACCCCTTGAAAGGTAGATTATCAAAAATCAATAAAAAATGAAGGCCTTCGGGCCATTGGAGGACACATATAATTTTAAATTAGATTATGAAATTATATGAATTGAATTGAGAAAATGGATTCAATATTTAGAATCAGAATATTTTATATTATCTAATAATGTAAACTTAATTTTTGACCAAAATTATTAGTGAAAACAATAAGAATTAATTATCGTGGTTAAGGTAAGAATTGGTTCACCAGGGGGGTTAATATAAAATGATAAGGGTTAAAATGAACTAAATATTTGTCCAAAATATATTTTAGGGACATATTTATAACTTATAATGTCTTAGAGTCCAAAATAATCCATTTTTTACCCTTTTGGAAATTGAAAAATGTGGTTACACCTGTTTATTTTCATAAATTACAAGTGTTCCACTTACCTCACTTATAAAAGTCCACCCCTATCATCTCTTCCTCACACAATAATTTTTTTGGACAATACCTAAACAAATTACATCCCAAATCCCATACCCTCATAATGCATAACTTCAGTTTTTCATAAATTTTTTATAGGAATACTTTTGGTATAATCCTAAAGAGGTGGTCCAAGAAGTGGGATGATTCATAACTATACGTGTTTGTTTAATTTATTATTTCAACTACTTCAAATATTCTTCAGTTATTATTATATAATAACACTATAATATCACATATAATAGGATATTTTTTAAGGGAATGAACTATATCCATCTCCTTTTCCCTCAAATGGGAAATAAATGACATCACTCATGTGTACACCAAACTACCGCTACATGAACAGATGTGATATTTTTTCTCTCAAAACATCCCACGATTGGATATGATGATAGATATACAATATATATATGATATTTATAAAATAATTATACCAATGTAGTACTTTTTTAATATATACCTTTCTAATTTCCATTCTTTAGGGGATACAATCATGTCACTTGTGTGTATGGATGACTATCGCCTCACGAAATGATGCGATTCATTTTTCACTAACACTTTACAAGGAAGGTGATACAGATAAAGTTAATGAATATATGTAATATAAGTGAAATTATTAATATGTTAATTACATATTTATAATTATAAAATGTTAATATATCATTTTTTTCTTACATTTTCACTCACTGAAAGCTGTTAATGTCATTCGTATTTGTGTGGACTGCTGCCTTCACGGAGCGATGTGCCTCTCTATTCAACACAACACCACATGGATGATAAATATTTTTATATTTAAAGAAATAATATGGTATTTATTATATCATTATGATTCTATAAATATTAAATATTAAATTCCACCTTTCTGTAATGATCATTGAAAAAATGGAAATGTTACTCAAGCGCATGCATGACCTACTGTCTCTATGATCGTAACATACCTCATATATCAAAACAATATTTCACGATTTGTATTAAAAGTATAATTTATGTATAAATATTATAATTATTCCATAAATATTATTCTGGATATGATGTTACAAAATAATATGAACAAGAACAGGAAATTTTATGACAAATCATGAATGAGAAAACATGGAAATTAACACCTCAAAAATGAAAATAATGAAATATTATTTAAAAATGCATGATAACATGTTTTTAAAGGAGAATATATGATATTATAAATATTAATATGGTTCTTTTTTAAGATTATAAAATGTTTAAAACCACTATACATGAGGTTAAAACATGTTTAACCAAAAGGACTTGCGAGTCAAGGGACTTCATCTCAGTTTCCCTTCACTGAGACATAATTTATTATTATGAACCTAATTTATTTTATATGGTTTACATAATTAAAAATTTACATGTAATATCATGAATCATTCAAAATTAATGGTATTTTAAGTTTCGATTTGAATTATTTCATCTAAGGAGATTTTACATGAAAATTATCAAGTGGTAATGAATTTTATAACTCAATTTCTTTTCATTGAGTTATATTAATTGTTCATTGTCTTTTATATTATATTATTATGTGTGTAATTAAATGTTATTAACTTATATTGTATTTTTAATTATTATAGGTTGATTTAAATTTGTCACACAAAACTTATTCATTAATTAATTATCACTTTAATGTTATGGATTTTGTACGAGCTTATTTCACAATCTCATTTTAATCCGGATTGTATATACGTGAGATTCCATTGAAGGAAATTATTTTATCATTGTATAATAAACTCTTATAATTTTATTCTAATCTAGTTATTCATAATTGTTTTAGTTAATAATACCATGTTTTCACACTTTCTTAATTAAAATAATTGAGAAAATGTTTTTAGTAAAATCTAACATTATCCCTTTCTTCGATCAAAAATAAATTTTCTTCCAAAAAATTGTTTATAATTTTTTTTAAATTATAAAAAATTAATTATTTTTTAAAATTTTACCAAGATTTTACATTTTTAGTTTTTTAAAGGAATCTTCTTGCTTTTTTCCAAACAATTTCCTTTTATATTTTACTAAAAAGTTGAAAGATATATTTGTTTTAAAATGTAAGTAATATAAGAAATTTCTTATTTTCATAAACACTTAATGTTTTAAATATTCCTTTATAAGTTTCAATGTTTGTTTTCAAATAAAACTATTTAATTTTTTTTAAAACTTTTAGTTTTAAAATTTTATTTTCAAATTAAAAATGAAATTTTTCTTAAGAATGTTTTTGAAGATATTTTTTGGTATTTTTATTATTGATGACAATCACCCTTTATTTTACATATACTTCATTAGGTATATGTTGTATTGATACTATATTTATTCAACTAATGGATTTTATTATTATTATTTTGATGAAGGATAGTATTTTTTTTTCAATTCCTTGATTCTTTTTTTGTAGTCATTAAATTTCCCTTGAATTATTTACATTCCTATGATCATTGGAAATTATATTTACCCTAAATATCCATATTATTTATCATGGATATTCATGTTGATTAAATTGTATCTCATTTATACATACATTTATTTACTTTGAAAGTTATTTGATTGAATGAGGAAATATTCATATTATATATTATTTCTTCAATATAGATATTTAATGGTAACATATATATATTTCATGAATTAAATAGAATATTTGATATATGGAGAATGATTTGGAAATGCAGATATGGGTGGATCCTGGTTATCGATAACCACTCGATGTATCGATAGTCTCATGAGATCAATCATTTGTCTAGCCCTAATAAAATGGGTTTATGCTGTATACATACCCATTAGTTTTAAACTGCCTTGTGGAAGGTCTTGAAGGTAGAGGTTTTCATGATTTTTGATATTATGTTATGCAATAATTAAGTATTTCTTTCATAGAGAATATAATAATTATTATCCATGATATTTTCAAAATGATATTTTCCCTATATGTATATTATACTTTTTATTATTTAAATGGATAGTTTTTTCATTTATTTACTTTTCCATATTGATTATGACTAATCTAGTTATGATAATCATGATATTTGTTAAATAGAATGATCTTTATTTATTTACCTTTCTAAATTGATTATGATTTTCATGTTATTTAAATGGCATGTGTTTTAAGTTATTTAACTTTCCATATTGATTATGATTATTGATTCATGATAGATTCTATACATATAACCCTTACTGTGCATATGATCTCACCTACATTTTTTTACTTTATTAGGAATCCATGAAGTGTAATATGATGAATATGAAAAGATATTCTATCGAGAGTAATGTTATTCTCAAAATAGTTTTTTTAATTTCTTGTTTTCAAATATAATATGAGAATCATGTATGTATCTAGTTCACCAAGAATACATAACTATTTAGTCATTTGGGATGTGATTCCTTGTAATTTATAACAATTTAATAAAGTAAGACTCTGACTTTAGGCTACAAGGGTTGGGGTCGTTACAAAATTTATGAACAATTATAAAAGGTTATTTTTAATATAAATAAAAAATTAAAATGGTAACTTCTTTTTAATTTATAGTAATGAAATAATTATATTAAATGTTATGAAACGATGATAGATTTATTGTGAGAGTAGTATAAAAATCAAGTAAATAATTTTAAAAACATACAAAGTAATATTATATGGTAGAGGTTTGGTGTACTAAAATTTATTTAGAAACATATAATGTATTAGTAATGTGTTAAATTTTTATATATGGATTAAATTACTTTCTTGATAATTTTTTAAAGTAAATTATTTTAATTGTCTAGATAACGATCGATATAATGGTATTCTATATTAAATAATATTTTATTGAATGATTTAAAATTCAAAAAAAAAAATCTATATCAAAGTTGTTTTAATATCATCATGAATATAATCCATTGCCAACTTATGGCTCACTTTTCCTTTTATTGTAGCTTTCTTGACTCAAAAATATTTAAATCACACTATTATTATGGTAATCATTAATAGGGTTAACGGGAAGATAAAAATAAGATATTAGGGCTAAAATATCACTTAATATTGTATAAATTTTACTAATGAGATTATTTAGACTTATAATCACCCTATAATCTAAATATATCATTTTTTTCAACTTAATCTTGATAATTAATTTTTATAAATTTTATACTTTATGTAATATTATGGGTACCTCTCTCTTCTCTTATATAAGGAATTAACACATTATCTATTCCATAAACTTCATGAGAAATTTAGATGAACCAATAGCTTCCCAAAAATCATCCCTAAATTCCTCCATATATCCTAGATGTCTTGGTCACACCAATATACCAACCTAGAAGGCTTATGATGTAAGCCAAAGGTGGTCTACAAAAGACAAAGTAATCATATTAACCAAGCATTTTTGTTTTAATTCTTATTCCACATCCTTCAATTCATTCATAGCCTTTATAATATAACAAAATTTTCATGTCTCATATACTGATATGTTATTATGTGAATTGAATAACATTATTCCTCTCTTTTTCCATCTAATGGGAAGTAAAACCATCATTTGTGAATTTGTGTGGACTACCGCCTCGTGAAATGATGTGTTTTTATCTCATCATTACCTTTCATGGTTGGTTATTATGATATATTTCATTTATATATAAGATAATAATGGCATATTTATTATTATATAATGATAATATATCATAATTATCAAGACCATTCCAATCGTTAAAATGGAATCATTGCATGTGCGTACGTATGAAATACTATCTCCACATAGTGATATACATTGTTTTTCAACACTACCTTTCATGGATGGTCATGGTGATAGATTTAATTAAGGTAATTTATTTTTATAACATCATAATTATTCTAAAATTTTAATATTTTTCATTATATTTTCCATCCAACTAAAAGTAAAATATTCTCTCGTGTGTACGTGCAGACTACTATCATGTAAGTCGATGTATTTTTTTGCGACCAATTTTCATTAATGACAGGAATTTTATTTTTTGTACAAAAATTATAATTATGTGGTGAATAATATTCTATGGATGATGGAATAATTTTCAATTTAAATCAGTCAACTAATCTGTAATGGCCCAGAGCTCTCCGGCCCATTCCTTTGTCGAAAAGAAGGTCATGAAGTGTTCTGGAGGGTAGAATGGACTTTTCCCACACTTTTTCAGAATTTTGTGACTACACGCCATGTAGTGTGAGTACACACAGTGTACCACCTTGCTGAGTACCCCGTGTTGAAGCCGTGTCCTTGCCACGTGAAATAAATAAGTTCACGCCGTGTAGCCCATCCTACACGCCGTGTAGTGTCTCCCCGCGTACGCGTTACCCTCAAACCGTGTGTTGACCAGTCAACGGCCATGTGCCGTGTTGAAGTTGTGTCCTTGTTGTGTGAAACAAATAAGTACACGCAGTGTAGCCCATCCTACATGTCGTGTAGTGTCTCCCCGCGTACGCGTTTCCCTCAAACCATGTGTTGACCAGTCAACGGCCGTGTGCCGCGTTGAATGCCGTGTTGGAAGCCGCGTGGCGACCGTGTGGAATGGCCGAGTACACACCGTGTACTAGGAAGTACACATCGTGTACTTTATTTTTTCTCACCTATAAAAGGAGGGGACCTCTCCTCCTTTTCAGACCATTCCTCTCCTCCCCATTCCTTCGAGCAGAGCCCTCCCGAGAGACTCCAAAGCTCCTTTCTTCCATAACTTCTTCGTCCGAGCTCCGATTTAGGATCCGTCAGCGGCCATGAGATCGTAACGATGAGGCAGAACTTATGAGATTGGATCTGTTGTTTTCCCTTTGGACTTTCCTTCCCAGCCTCCACCCGAGGAGGTTTTCACCAGGTTTGACAGAAGCGACGGACACCGACGGACGTCTTCTAAAGTTGATCTGGGGGAGTGTTGTGATCAGAACCTATTGAGGTAGGGATTTTACCTTCGTCTCTCTAATTTGTGCATCATGCGGGATGGGTGTCCTCTTGCTTTCACGAGACATGGTTGAACCAGATTAATGAAGATATTAACTGGCTTAAAGAACGGGGATGGGGAAATTGTTATGTTTATCATTGTTTATCCTATTATTATGTTGTGAATTGAATAGGCTTATGACAACTAAAAATCACTGTCTTTGGGGGCCTTTTCTTGCACAATTAAATGTCACCCTATCTTTCTAGACCATTTTGTGGATGGAAAATTTGTGGAATATGGAAATTCGTTAATCACGTAAAGTTGGCTGATTAAATGAATATCTGGATCCCTTGTGTGATCACCCCGGTTGAAAAAAATGGAATAATGAACATGTGGGTGCTGGTTTGGTTACATGGTGTGTGAAGGGGGGGGGGTGAATCATGGGTTATTACGAATAGGATGGGCAGCAGGGCTGCGTTAAAAGATATTAAAGGGGAAATGATGTGGCACGAGCCTTGTTTTGTGATACAGTTGTGGAGATGTGGTTATAGTGGTAGCAGGGCTGCAGTAATGGGTTGTGATATTAAAAAACAGTGGAAAGTTGATAAATGAACTGTGGGGAATGATAATGAATTAAACGCGGGAACAATCAATGGGGATTGTT
The DNA here is from genome assembly GCA_963277665.1 of Viscum album. Lineage (NCBI taxonomy): Eukaryota > Viridiplantae > Streptophyta > Magnoliopsida > Santalales > Viscaceae > Viscum > Viscum album. Next base: position 1,938,418,599 of record OY728123.1, on the reverse strand, counting down.
TGATGATAAAAAGGTTGGTTTTGTGTTGCTTGTGTTCTATCTAACTTGATTTGTGGTTGGTAGGGTTTTCTTTTTACCAAACGCTTGATCTGGTTTGATAGTTGCCCAGTAGTTAAGGAACTAATAAACTAATACTATTGAAACATGAAAACCTAAATGGGGTTGGGATTGTTTGTTGTATGCACGCTTTGTAGTAGCAGTGCCGAGGCACGTGCTCAGTTTCTCTGTTTAGAGGCCATAGGTTGGGCTGTGTGTTTGGTATACATATATGTATCTATATCTTTGTGTTTTGTCGCACCCCACACATATTGAGCACCTAGTGCCGAACACTCCCATTTCATGGGAGAGGGTATTTTTCCCCTTAGTTACTAGCTCCTTCCTACTCCTTCTTCTATAGGCTGTGATGGCTTGAGGCGACCTTACACCTAAGAATATTCGGGTAGGTTTTGTTTGGTGCGATTTTATCCCAAGACTCTTCGGGCAGGTTTACTGTTCCCAAGAATCTTCAGGATGAGGCCCAGGTTTGTTCGGGCGGGGATGTGATTGTGGTTTGTGAGGCCTAGGTGTGTGCGGGCAGGATATGTGGTTTGTGAGGCCCAGGTGTGTGCGAGCGAGATATGTGGTTTGTGAGGCCCAGGTGTGTGCGGGTGGAATGTGTGGATTTTGAGGCCCAGGTGTGTGCGGGCAGGAAGAGTGTGGTAGCATCAGGACATTCTCCTTTAGGAAGAGCAGATAACTATTGGGGGGAAATGGTGCGGGGTACCCAATACTCTTGTTCTTATATACTACTACCTGTTGTTTTGTGTTTTTGGTGAACGTGGCTAGTGAGTTTGGGTGGATAGAATTCCTTGCTAGGTTTTGGTTTCTTCTGTTGTTCTCACAGGACATTAGGATGTCTCCCCACCTGTGCACGAGAGGTTTGGATTTCCCTACTGAGTATACTTGTATACTCACCCTACGTTTACTTTTAGGTTTCCAGGAGGACTAACAGGGCCGTACGAGACCCTACTAGTCGGGACAGTTGGAGTTCTTACAGTTGTTGTACTCTTGTTCTTTTGGTATTGCACTTTTGAGTTTTCCTGTACTTTGTTTCATAATTGTTTAAACATGCATGTGGGATTGGTTTGGGTTTATTTTTCATTTATATGTTCCTTTTTCTTTTGGTGTTGACTCATCCTATTTCCCGATCTTAAATAATAAAAAGGGTAATGCCTCCCATATTTGTGAAAACTCATACCCTTGGTGCTAGTCGCCACTCCCGGGCCTACTGGAGGTGGCACTCGGGGGTCAATATCTCTCTTTCACCATTGCCAGCTCAGAAGGGGCATCTTTGGTGGGAGGGGGTCGTGACAGAATGGTATCAAAGGGAGGTTGAGAGATAGGATGGAGTCTGGAGTTAGACACAGTAAGGATTGCATGGGATGGTAGGGCAACAATGTTAGTTGATCTTGGTGCATGACATAGTCCAGGGAAGACCGACTAGGACACAGGATTTTAGGACCCCCCGTGATCTGATGCAAGGACTCTGAGCCTACCGAACAACCAAGTGAGACTACATTGATTGGAGGGTAGAGACCCTAGGGAAGGTACATGCATCATCATGTTTGTGTTTTACTTGATTTGGGTGTTCTGGGAAAGAAATTGAAATAAAGTAATAAAATGAAACCTTAAGGAATTTCCTTACTACTTGGGATTAGGCGATCTTTGTTTACCGTACAACTATGGTACCTAGACATCATCCCTGGGCGACTCGGACAGTCGAGGCCCAGCAGATTCAGGCGGTCGATCAGTTGAGGATTGACCGAGAGGAGGAAGATGATCAGTGGAAGAAGACTCTCTGTTCTTTCCAGCGACAAACCCTCAAGAAGTACGAGGGTAGTACTTTGGATATAGAGACGGAGGGGTGGATTTAGGAGCTAGGGATCGCTTTTACTTTGATCCGTGCTCCAAGGGTGTATTGGGTTCCCCTAGTAGTCAGTCAGCTGAGAGGTGCGTCGCGTTAGTGGTGGATGCTCTACCTCGGGGAGAGGTTAGAGGTAGAGGTTCCGTGGGTTGACTTTGAAAAGGAGTTCCGAGAGGAATTCCTTTCTTCCATGATCAAGGCAGAGAAGCGGCAGGAGTTACTCTCCCTCCAGCAGGGGAGTATGTCAGTACGAGAATTGGGGATCATGTTCAAGGATCTCCTATGCTTTGCTCTGGATCTCTTTCCAGATGAGAAGTCTCGGGCGAGACGTTTGGGGGAGGCACTTCGTCCTTCGCTCCAGTATGCTGTAACCCCCTTCACCCTTCTGACGTACTTGGCAGAACAGAAGAAGACAGAGGTTGTAGAGAGGATGCACTCGCATGGAGGTGCACAACGAGAGGGGATCCAGCCAGGTTCGTCGAAGGGGAAGGCAGTCAGCAGCAGGTCTCCTGCAACAGGTCCTTCTAGATTCAGGCCAATTGGGAGCAGACCCCAGCAGTTATAGTTTAGATCTTTGGGTCCTTGTCCCTTTTTCACGAGCCCGGGACCAAAGTGTTTCTCTTGCGGAGTTTTCGGGCACATTCAGAGTCGGTGCCCGACCTGAGCTCAGTACGGTGGAGGTGGGCAGGTTCAGCGCCCGCCTCAGCAGCACCAGTTTCTGGTGAGGCCCTTCCAGCAGCAGCATGACCTTGCTCCTCTGAGGGTAGACTTTGCAGGAGGAGTCCGACCTCAGGGTGCTCCTCAGGGACCTCGACCAGGGCATGGTCGGGGTGTTGGTCGACATCAGAGAGGCAGAGGAGCTGGGCGTGGACAGTTGCACACAGCAGAGTTGGAAGCTCTGACAGGACCAGAGGTGGTGCGAGGTACAATTTGTTTGTTCAACACTCTTGTTTCTGCTTTGTTCGATTCGGGAGCTTCGCACTCCTTTATTGCACCCGATCTAGCCCATGATTTGAGTCTAGACGTAGAGAGACTTTCCGTACCCCTGATGCTGAGTACACCAGTTGGAGGTTAGACCAACATATCTTGTGTTTGCCGGGGATGTGGGATGACATTGGGACCACGTTGATCTAGTGGGGATCTTCTTTTGCTAAAGATGCAACCATACGATGTCATCCTAGTCATCGAATGGCTATTTTCTATTAGTGCCGTTATCGACTGCTTCCGAAGAAGAGTCGTGTTCGCCGACGTGGATGGGAAGCGTGTAGCTTTTGTTGGCGAGAGGAGCTATCAGGTGGGAAACCGGCATGTGAAGCCTCTCCTTTCCTTGTTAGGCATATTATCAATGGTTTCAGTTGATACAGAGATGATGGATGTCCCAGAGGTTGTTGGGGAGTTTCTTGATGTTTTTCCCGAGGAGGTTGTGACTCTACCCCCCCTGACGTGATGTTGAGTTCGGGATAGACTTACAACCTGGTGCCTGTCCGATTTTAATGGCCCCTTATCGGATGCCACCTTCGGAGTTGCGGGAGTTGCGGATTCAGATTGACGATCTGATGGAGAAGGGTTTTGTTCGACCCAGCGTGTCACCATGGGGTGCTCCAGTTTTGTTCGTGAAGAAGGCATATGGTGGTCTCAGGCTATGCATAGACTACCGAAGGTTGAATCAGGTAACAGTCAAGAACCGTTACCCTCTTCCAAGGATAGATGATCTCTTCGACCAGCTGAGGGGAGCAGGTTGGTTTTCTAAGATTGATCTATGATCTGGATATCATCAGCTGAGGGTAAAGGATAGTGAAATCTCAAAGACGACTTTCAGGTGCAGGTATGTCACGACCCGCCTTCACCAAAAGGAGGGAAAGGTCTGCAGATTGCCAGACCCTTCCTTCTTTAAGTTGAAGGAGAGATAATGACCCCCGAAACCCGCCTTCAATAGGTCCCGGAGTGGCGACCAACACCAAGGGTATAAGATCACACACTAAATGGAAGTCATTACCCTTTTTCTTTTAATAGGATCGAGAGATAAGATAGTAAATCCCACAACACCAAACTGAAAGTGAAAAAATGACTAAAGATAAACCATTCCCATATGCATGTTAAAAGGTAAAGATACAAGTCGTAAAACCCCAAAGGTAAAAATAATACCAAGAAAAGAAAAGAAACAACAACAACTGTCCAAAAAGGTTCACGCTAGTATGGTTCCGCGCGATCCCTGGAGTCCTCCTGGAAACCTAAAAGTAGTTTTATATACGTAGGGTGAGCATACATGTATACTCAGTAGGGAAAAGCCAAAGACTCTCATGCACAAGTGGGGAGACGTACTAAAGTCCCGTGAGAAGCAGACAACCAACACTATCAAGGAGTTCATCCATCCCACTCACCGGCCACACTCACCAAATAATGAAAGCAAGTAATGTATAAATAAAACACATCGATGTTTGGGTACCCCGCGCCACTTCCCACTGGTTATTGAAGACATCCTACGCATCGAACCAATCCCGCCATTCTCACCGCAGTCCCACTACCACACCCGCCCGCACACACCTGGGCCATATCCTCACACAGTCCCACTGCAAAACCCCACCCGCAAACACCTGGGCCACAACTATCTCACGTAACCACACCTGCAAACACCTAGGCCAGAACAACCACCGCCACACCCGAAGACACCAAGTCTAGAAGATCCACTGCCATGCCCGAAGACACCTGGGCCTCATCCTGATGACACTTGGGAAACCACCTGCCCGCACACACCTGGGCTAACCACCACACCACCCTGCTCGAAGATTCTTGGGCTAATAATGGACTTCAGGCCATCACAGACTGCTCGAAGATAATTGGGCTATCCAGGAAAGGGAGAAAAAAGGAGCTAATAACCAGCCACTAATAGAAGTGTTGAGAAAAACACCCTCCCCCATGAAATGGGGGTGTTGGGCACTAAGTGCTCAACTTGGGTGGGGCGCGAATAAGAAACACAAAAATATAAGTATATGTATAGGTAACAAGCACTCACCCAATCTAGGTTTTTCTTCAGCCAACCTAAAGAACACAAACAACACCCATGTCTGAGTCACAACTCACACCACACCAAACCCATTTTTCCCATCCTTGTTTTCAAGTTCAGTAATAATGTTTAAATAAGTTTCTGCACCTACTTGGGTAACTAGAAATCATAAGCACAAGCTAAGGAAAGAGCACACCCAACATCAATTTAAACATTCACACCCATTTCTCTTGTAAAGCCACAATAAAGAAGGGATAAGAGAGTGATCCCTCAAAGTACAGGAACCAAGGAAAAACCCAAGATACTACCCCATGTTCCCAAAATCCAGGAGCTAACAGTTCCTCAACAACAGAGGATTCCACCCCAATTTGTGATATAATCAAGGTAATCCACCTGACCTTAAATTCACAACCACTGGAAGCATAACAATAGGGGATCCCATCCCCACCCACATCACCCAGCAATCAGCTCGTGAAGGAAAAACAACCCAACCACCACCACCAACACAAGGCAGGACCATGCCAGTATTTTCAGATTTAAAAGATTTAACACACTCCATGATTTCAACTTCACTGTGCTTTAACCGGGGTTATCACATAAGGGATTGATCCTGGTGCTTTCAATTTATTTAGCCGGATGTACGTAATTAACCAAATTCCTTTACACATCAAGGGTTCACAAGCACAATAAAATCCATTTAAACGTCACCAGAGGTAAGGGTTCGTTAGTGCACAGAGATAGAACACCAACGACCATGATTTTCAGTAGGTGTAAGCCCGCACAATTCAGAAATCATTATTCATGGAAGATCATAAAAACAAAGCAGCGTCATTGATCACACCCCCTCACCATTCATTCTTTAGAATTCATTTACTATCTTCATTAAAATTTGGTTCATCCAATTCCATAGAATCAAAATCATGCCCACCCCGCAAGATACACATAAAGGAGAGACGAAGGTGAAACCCCTACTTGATTGATCGACGATCGAAGTTTATCTTCACGCGCTAGGAACAGAAGATGCGCGATTTGCAGGGGTGGGGCCTCGGCAACTCAAGGACTAGCATACGACTCGATGGGAGGGTGATTGAGAAAAAGAAACCCAGGGAGAACCCTTTAGTTTATAAGGTTCAGGGAAGGTTGAGATAAGAACGTGAAACCTCATAAGGAGCGGGGTCGTGGGTTGACCACACGGCCCCACACGTCATTAAAGGGGTCCTCGCCTTAGGGGCGGTTTAAAACGATGCACACCAGGGTATCTCACTCAATCAAACTCCATTAATTGGCACTAATGGGATTTAAAACAGGCTTAAAGGGGTCAAAATAGGGTTTAAAACCCAATTTGCGCAAAAAGGAGGTGCTACTGGAAAACCCATGGGGGTAGGCAAGAGCCACCGGTAGCCAAGAGGTACCGGTGGCTGACAGCTACCGGTAGCCGAGCTACCGGTAGGCTGTAGGCACCGGTAGTCGAGAGCTACCGGTAGGCTGTAGTGACCAGTAGACCGAGCTACCGGTAGGATGAGCTACCGGTAGGCTACGGCTACCAGTAGACCGAGCTACCGGTAGACCGAGCTACCGTTACTGAGAAGCCTTGATAACTTTCCCAGACTACCCAGAACACCCAACATCATATTTTTACAAAGTAATGGACCCCCGAAAACCCGGGCCATTACAAGGTATGAGCACTTCGAGTTTGTAGTGATGTCGTTTGGAGTTACGAATGCACGAGCTGTGTTCATGGGACTTATGAACCTTGTCTTCCGAGAGTTTCTAGACCGGTTCTTCGTTGTGTTTATTGATGACATCCTGATCTACTCAAGATCAGAGGTGGAGCACGTTGAGCATCTCAGGGCAGTCTTGGAAGTCCTTCGACACCACCAGCTTTATGGGAAATTGTTGAAGTGTAAGTTCTTGATGCCAGAAGTACACTTCCTTGGGCACATAGTGTCTCATCATGGAGTGTCAGTGGACCCGTCGAATGTGGAGGCAGTTGTTTCTTGGGTGGCACCCAAGAGCATGGCAGAAGTTCGTAGTTTCCTGGGGTTGGTAGGTTATTATCAGAGGTTTTTTCGGAATTCTCTCGAGTTGCTGCTCCATTGATAGCTTTGACTAGGAAGGACCAGGTCTTCCTATGGAGCGAGCAGTGCCAGAAAGCTTTCAACTACCTGAATGAGAAGTTGGTCAGTGCTCCAGTACTCAGGTTGACAGAGGAAGGGTTGTTGTATGAGGTGTTTTGTGATGCTTCTGGACTTGGTTTGGGGTGCGTACTAATGCTGAAGAAGGGTGTGATCTGTTATGGATCTAGGCAGTTGTGCCCTCACGAGCGTAACTATGCCACCCATGACCTAGAGCTTGCAGTAGTAGTGTTCGTATTGAAGTTGTGGCGACATTACCTCTTTGGGGATCGCTTTGTGGTCTTCTCAGATCACAAGAGCTTACGCTATATCTTCTCCCAGCGTGACCTGAACTTACGGCAGTGGAGATGGGTCGAGTTTCTCCAAGACTATGACTTCTAGATCTCTTACACTGAAGGTAAGAGCAACGTTGTGGCTGATGCCCTGAGCAGGAAGTCGCATAAGGAAGTGGTTCGGGAATCCGCTGATACTTGGAAAGCGATGGGAGAGTTGGCTGCCTTGCACTTGGATGAAAGGGTAGAGGGTGTTAGAGGCTGTTTGTTTTAGATGACAGTGCAATCCTCCTTGTTGCAGTAGGTGGAAGAGTCTCAGTGGGGAGACTCCGAGGCGGAAGTAATTCGGGATCGTATCGATCAAGGAAATGCTCCAGAAGGATGGTCAGAGGACAGCCGACATCGGATGCTTTTTCATGGAAGGTTGTTTGTTCCGGAGGTGATGCGTGAGGGAGTTCTCCGTGAGTTCCATAGTTCAGCCTTGGTGGTACATCCGGGAGTTTCAAAAATGTACCGAGGCCTGAGGGAACCGTTTTTGTGGCCCGGGGTGAAACGGGCAGTGGCAGAGTTTGTGGCTAAGTTCCTATCTGGGTAGTGGTGGAGCGACTGACGAAATCAGCTCACTTCTTAGAAATTAAGGAGTCGGGACTGGTGAGTACCTTAGCACAGAGGTACGTAGACGAGGCAGTGTGTTTGCATGAAGTTCCAAAGACTATCATCTCAGATCGGGATACTCGGTTTACCTCACGAGTCTGGAGGGGGTTACAACATGCTTTTGGCACCTAGCTACGCCTTAGCACTGATTTCCACCCCCATACCGATGGGAAGACAGAGCGGACTATCCAGACATTGGAGGACATGCTGCGAGCATGCGTTCTAGATTTCGGAGGATCATGGGTGCAACACTTGCCTTTAGTAGAGTTTGCCTACAACAAAAGCTTCCACTCTACTATTGGCATGGCACCATTTGAGGCTTTGTATGGAAGACCATATCGTTCACCCATTTTCTAGGCAGAGGTTGGTGAGATAGTTTCTCTTGGGCCAAAGGTAGTACAGAGCACCACAGAGAAGGTTTACCTTGTGCGTGAGAGGATGAAAGTGGCTCAGGACCGACAGAAGTCTTATGCTGATCATCAGAGGAGGCCCTTGGAGTTCGAGGTGGGAGATCATGTGTTGTTGAAGGTTTCCCCTCGACGGGGGAAGCAGAGGTTTGGTAAGTGGAGTAAGCTCTCCCATAGGTTCATCGGACCTTTCAAGGTGATGAGGTGAGTCGGCGAGGTGACATATCAGCTGGCCCTGCCACCTCAGTTGGAGAAGGTTCATGACGTCTTCCACGTCTCCCAGCTTCGTCGGTACTTACACGACGACTCTCACGTTATCGACTAGGGAGAGTTAGATATGGGAGATAATGCGACCTTCGAGGAACGACCGGTCGGAATCGAGGATCGTAAAGAGAAGGTGCTCCGTGGATGAACCATCGCCTTTGTTCAGGTGCTATGGAGACATGGAGGCCTCGAGGAGATCACTTGGGAGCGGGAGGCTCAGATGCACACTCAGTACCCAGAATTGTTTTAACTTGTGTTTTTCTTTGTTCTTCTGAGCTTTGTTTTTTATGTTATACTCTGTACCTTTGATATATGGAATTCTTGGCTTGTCAGTTGTGAGACGTTTTGTTTCCTTATTCTTTGGAAGTGTGTAACATGTCCGGATGTGTGGGGAAAGGGAAAAACCTGATCCTTAATCGAGAAGCATTAATGCGGATGCGATTGAACCCGTGCAGGCGAGTCAGTGCCGCCTAAAGTGGATAAAATCTCGACATTGGAGAAGGAATTCCCCAAGCCATGTGTTCGGGCAGTGTGTTGGTTGTATGGTGTTGGGGGCAGTGTAAGTTGGAAAAAAAATCCTAATATATGGAAGTGGGAAGACCCAATTCTTAATCGAGACGCATTAATGCGGATACAATTAAACCCGTGCAGGAGAGTCAGTTCCGCCAAAAGCGGATAATATCTCGACATAGGATAAGGAATTCCTAACACCAATGATTAGGGTTGTTGGTTGGGTTCCTGTTATAATGAGAGCCCTAAGAGGTATCTTGTTGGGTTCCTCTGGGTTGGTTTTGAATTCTCGGGGGCGAGAATGTTTTAAGAGGTATCTGGTGTAATGGTTGGACCTCTCCGGCCCATTCCTTTGTCGAAAAGAAGGTCATGAAGTGTTCTAGAGGGTAGAATGGACTTTTCCCACACTTTTTAGAATTTTGTGACTACACGCCGTGTAGTGTGAGTACACGCCGTGTACCACCTTGCCGAGTACCCCCTGTTGAAGCCGTGTCCTTACCGCATGAAATAAATAAGTACACTCCGTGTAGCCCATCCTATATGCCGTGTAGTGTCTCCCCACGTACGCGTTACCCTCAAACCGTGTGTTGACCAGTCAACGGCCATGTTCCATGTTGAAGCCGTGTCCTTACCGTGTGAAATAAATAAGTACACGCCGTGTAGCCCATCCTAGACGCCGTGTAGTGTCTCCCCGCGTACGCGTTACCCTCAAATCGTGTGTTGATCAGTCAACGGCCGTGTGCCGCGTTGAATGCCGTGTTTGAAGCCGCGTGGTGACTGTGTGGAATGGCCGAGTACATACTGTGTACTAGGAAGTACACGCCGTGTACTTTAGTTTTTCTCACCTATAAATGGAGGGAGCCTCTCCTCCTTTTCAGACCATTCCTCTCCTCCCCATTCCTTCGAGCAGAGCCCTTCGGAGAGACTCCAAAGATCCTTTCTTCCATAACTTCTTCGTCCGAGATCCAATTTACGATCCGTCAGCGGCCACAAGATCATAACGACGAGGCAGAACTTCTGAGCTTGGATATGTTGTTTTACCTTGGGCCTTTCCTTCACAGCCTCCACCCTAGGAGGTTTTCAACGGGTTTGACAGAAGCGACGGACGCCGATGGACGTCTTCTAAAGTTGATCTGGGGGAGCGTTGTGATCAGAACCTATTGAGGTAGATATTTTACCTTCGTCTCTCTAATTCGTGCATCATGCGGGATGAGTGTCCACTTGCTTTCACGAGACATAGTTGAACCAGTTTAATGAAGATAATAACTGGCTTAAAGAATGGTGATGGGGAAGTTGTTATGTTTATCATTGTTTATCCTATTATTATGTTTTGAATTGAATAGGCTTATGCCTACTGAAAATCACGGTCGTTGGGGGCCTTTGCTTGCACAATTAAATGTTGCCCTATCTTTTTAGACCGTTTTGTGGATGGAAAATTTGTGGAATATGGAAATTGGTTAATCACGTAAAGTTGGCTGATTAAATGAATATCTGGAACCCTTGTGTGATCACCCCGGTTGAACAAAATGGAATAATGAACAGGTGGGTGCTGGTTTGGTTACGTGGTGTGTGAGGGGGGGGGGGGGGGGGGTGAATCCTGCGTTATTACGAATAAGATGGGTAGCGAGGCTGTGGTAAAAGATATTAAAGGGGAAATGATGTGGCACGTGCCTTGTTTTGTGATACAGTTGTGGAGATGTGGTTATAGTGGCAGCAGGGTTGCAGTAATGGGTTGTGATATTAAAAGAAAGTGGAAAGTTGATAAATGAACTGTGGGGAACGATAATGAATTAAATGCGGGAACAATCAATGGGGATTTTTTGATGATAAAAAGGTTGGTTTTGTGTTTCTCGTGTTCTATATAACTTGATTTGTGGTTGGTAGGGTTTTCTTTTTATGAAATGCTTGATCTGGTTTGATGATTTCCCAATAGTTAAGGAACTAATAAACTAATACTGTTGAAAAATGAAAACCTAAATGGGGTTGGGATTGTTTGTTGTATGCACGCTTCGTAGTAGCAGTGCCAAGGCATGTGCTCAATTTCTCTATTTAGAGGCCATAGGTTGGGATGTGTGTTTGGTATACATATATGTAACTATATCTTTTTGTTTTTTCGCACCCCACCCATGTTGAGCACCTAGTGCCGAACACTCCCATTTCATGGGAGAGGGTGTTTTTCCCCTTAGTTACTAGCTCCTCCTGCTCTTTCTTCCATAGGTTGTGATGGCTTGAGGAGACCTTACACCTAAGACTCTTCGGGTAGGTTTCGTTTGGTGTGATTTTAGCCCAAGACTCTTTGGGAAGGTTTATTGTTCCCAAGAATCTTCGGGATGAGGCCCAAGTGTGTTCGGGCGGGGATGTGATTGTGGTTTATGAGGCCCAGGTGTGTGCGGGCGGGATATGTGGTTTGTGAGGCCCAGGTGTGTGCAGGAGGGATATGTGGTTTGTGAGGCCCAGGTGTGTGCGGGTGGGATGTGTGGCTTTTGAGGCCCAGGTGTGTGCGGGAAGGAAGAGTGTGGTAGCATCAGGACGTTCGCCGTTAGGAAGAGTAGCTAACTAGTGGGGGAAAATGGTGCGGGGTACCCAATACTCTTATTCTTATATACTACTACATGTTGTTTTGTGTTTATGGTGAGCGTGGATGGTGAGGTTGGGTGGATAGAATTCCTTGCTAGGTTTTGGTTTCTTCCATTGTTCTCACGAGACATTAGGGTGTCTCCCCACCTGTGCACGAGAGGTTTGGGTTTCCCTACTGACATACTTGTATGCTCACCCTACGTTTACTTTCAGGTTTCCAGGAGGACTAACAGGGCCGTGCGTGACCCTACTAGTCAGGACAGTTGGAGTTGTTGCAGTTGCTATACTCTTGTTGTTTTGGTATTGCACTTTTGAGTTTTCCTGTACTTTGTTTCAGAATTGTTTAAACATGCACGTGGGATTGGTTTGTGTTTATTTTTCATTTACCTATTCCTTTTTCTTTTGGCGTTGACTCATCCTATTTCCCAATCTTAAATAATAAAAAGGGCAATGCCTCCCATATTTGTGAAAACTCATACCCTTGGTGCTAGTCGCCACTCCGGGGCCTAGTGGAGGCAGGACTTGGGGGTCATTATCTCCCTTTCACCATTGCCAGCTCAGAAGGGGCATCTTTGGTGGGAGGGGGTCGTGACATAACCAAATTCATTTTTATATTATGAACTGAATGCCCCCAAAACATCTAATGTGGACATAACTGATTAAATAATTAAATATGTCATTATAGTAAATGAAATAAATGTTTTTATGATAAATGATTAAAACTAGTAGATGTTATTAAACAATTACAATAATTAGTATAATTTTATTATACCAAAAAGTAAAGGACATACATAGATAATCTGCACTCAAGATAAGGGTTTTGTTAAATAAATTTAATTCCATTGGGTTATAACACTTCCTCATTGAATTCATTATGGAATTTTTAAGTGAGAATTGATATCTAAATTGTTTTATTGTGTATTTAACAATTTCTATATGGATTTACATATGTTAAAATAATCCCTTCATGGACTACTTATCACTTCAAATGTTATGATATTTGCAATGTGTTTTTTCTCAACCTTATTTTCTTGATATTTATTTCATGTAGTACACCATGGTTTATTTTTATGGTGTAATAAATACCACAAGAATGAATTTTGAATAATTAGGTAATGTAATTCATGATATTTATATATCATTATAAAATTCATTTCTGAATGATTTTCAATTCAAAAGTTAACAAAACTGTACCATCTTTAAGTTACAGTATAAATATATTTCTGGATTTCTTATGTTTAAGGTTCCATTAGAGGAAATTATATGATTCTATTTTCTTAAAACAAATATTTTTTCTCATATTATAGTTATTTATTAGGTTTACATGATCTCCATTTATCTTAAAATCTTTGTAACTCAAGTATATCATAAGAACATATTTAATAAGAAGAAAACCATTTTCTCTTTCTGATAAAGAATATTTTCTATTCCATTTCTATGATCTTTATAATGATTTCAAAAATATTCATTTTTATAATTTAATGATTTTAAAGTCATTGTAAACTATATTTTAATATCTTTTTAAATGATTTAAAATTTTTCTTAAATGTATTTTCAATATAGTTTAATTATGGTGTTTTTACATAAATTGTGAAAATAATATTTATTTTAATGTTTTCGAAATGAACAAATTTTCCTGACATCATGATAATTATTTTATTTTAACATTATTTTAGTTGTTTTAATGGTTATTTTAAGATAAAATCCCTTTCTCAATATTTTTTTGACTTTTTTAATGTAACCGAAAGAGAAAAATATTTTTCTTTATTTCAAAAAATGTTTTAAATGTTATTTTAAAGGTATTTTCATATATACCAACATACTATAATGATTCCTCTACTTTATTGGGAATATGATCTTATAATACCATTAATTTAATTTCATTGAATTGTTAATGATGTTTTTCAAAAGGTATTTTCATGGATCCAATCTATTTTCTAGGAGTTGACCAATCTATATGAGAATCATAGTTTTTCAAGGGCATTATGTTGAAAATTGAATGATTTTAAATGATTTATTCAAGATATAGTAATGGGAAATTTTTGATGATGATTTGGCATCCTAATACAAATGATGATGATGAGTGGGACCGATATAGCTTATATGATGGGTGATACTGATATAGTACTCCAATGTATTGGTTAATATTCATTATATTCAATGAAAATAAAAAGGTAATTAACTAAGGATATTTCTCCTATTAATTTAACTAGGATATAATTATTTCTAAAAAAGAGAATATGGGTGATGAAGATAATATTTCATGAGACCAACATGATTTCTCTATTCTCACTATAAGTTTTTAATGGTTCATTTGATAAATATTTATTTCAAATTGATCATTATTAATGACTCTTTTAACTCTTGTATTTACTAATGAATTATGTCATAATTTATGATTTATGATCCTTATTTTTATGGGAATGAATTCTATTATATTATTCTCATGAAAATTTATAATGTTATCATAAGATTATTGTCATCCTATGCTCACCGATGACATTAAATTGTTAATTCTTAAGTTTACCCTTACTGAGCATTTGAGATCACACATATTATATTTTCCATTTATATAATATATTAAGAAAAATGTAAAATTAATTAAAACTATAATGTTTTCCTATGTGAAAAATATTAATTTAGATAATGGAAGAGTTATTGTAAAATAATAAAAGGTGGTTATAGTAGGAAAATAGATCACTTTAATACATGGGTATTTTTATATAAAAGTTTACCTAATTATATAAAATGATAAAACAAAAATTTATTTGTGATGTAAGTAACTCAATGTTCTTTTTGAGGTTGTAATTTTTAATGAAAAAACTAGTATGCAAAGGTCAAATTATGAGCATTAGATCTAGGAGTGTGAGTTTGGGGTTGATATAGTTTCTATTAATACGTGGGTTTATATGATATTGGAGAATTTTATTTTTTAATGAGAAATTAAATTAAGAGATATATTTACCATCATGTATTTGTAAGTTTAAAGTTGATCATAAGTTCAATGTAATATATAACCCCTTTAAATTTTTTAAGTAATGGAATTTTAATATGATAAATGATATTTTTTGGAGATGTTTTATTGGGTTGTGATACAAGTAACCCTTAGGTTTATTATGTGATTTATAATGAATTATTATCTTAGAATAATGATATTATGTTTGTGGTGATATGAGATGAATGGTATGAGATAACCTTTGATGTTAAAAAATTATTTGATATGAAGTTTATTGAGGATAGTTGGGATATAGGGTTATTTATTTATAGAATGAATTATGTTGAACCTTTGGTGTTATTATGGAAATTTTAGAGATAAATATATTATTTCTTAATATGATGGTTTATTCTTTTTTGGTATTATCTTAGATTATGAAATAAATTTTTCTTTTAGTAAAGACAAGAGGAATAAATTTTTATTCTACTATATATCCCATGATATATTGTAAGTTAGTTTTAAATCTTTATAAATAAGAATGATTCATCTTTGAGATTCATTATTTGTAATATAGGGTGAGATAGAGGTAAAATATGATTGATACACACAAATAAAGGATTAAATTTCATCCATGGATTTATAGAAATCAAGTAAGTGTATTTGATTTTTCTCTCTCTCTTAATGGTAAAAGTATCCCATGCATTTAGATAAATGATCTTGAAAATGAAATATTTTCCTTTCCTACAATTATTTCAGATTTATTTATTGTCCTTTTCACACATCATTGACTTATGGATTTAAAATTTTCCAATCATTTCACACATAAATATTACATATTTTTATATGAATAGTCAATATATAACATTATGATATATTCTATTACCATAAGATTAGGTACCTTTTGAGAATACATACACAAACATATTACTTATTTACATTGTTCATCATCCCTCATAATGTTCTTCAATTTTTTTACCCTTCTCTACAAACCACATTTAAAACCATTATTGATAACATGTGGAATGAAAGAATAAGAAATGGTGAGATGAAATGACCAGTAATGGTATACATGGAAGATATTAATCGATGATCATATAAAACAATAAGAGAAAAACAAAGGTATGAGACCATGAATGTAACATAAAAAGTTCATACCTAATCTATAACGGATTGCAAACAACAGTCATAGAATAAAACATTATTTCAAAATACATAAATCTGAAGTGTAAGAAACTATCATAAACTAATAATAAACCACAATTTCATGTCATAATACCATGACAAAAACATAGTCATACAAACCATTTCATATGTAACGATTAAATATAGATACCATCAAATAATAGGGGATTAGGAATCCCTACCTACTTCCCATATCATAATGGATTACGCATCACCGCCTTTATCCCATAGTATATCAAGCACATTGACTTATTTCCCATAGTGAATGAAGTATATATATTTGCATCGCATGAGAATCTCATCAGGTATAAATATTTACCCAATTAAATTGGGGGCTATATACTTCTGGTCCCACACTTAAAAAAATTAAAACTATACATATATATTTAAAAATATTAAAATGAAATCATCAAATCATAACTCGTGAAAATAAAATAGTTTTCATAATCATTTCATCAATTCATCAAAGCATAAAACATAAAAAATAAATGTGTTTCCTAAACATCTAGACTTCATAAACATAAACTATATATATAAGGATGGTATCCTTAGATCATATCCCCATTAAATAATAATTAATATCAAAGGTTGATATCATGGATATAAAATACTTTAAAGTTTCAATGAAATATATCATGAGGAAAATACACTTTCCACTTTGTAAATAAATTTTAAAAATAAAAAATTCACATAATATTGTGAAAATTATTTTATTTAATAATAAACTTTGAAAATTATAAAGAAACACTCAAAGAAAATAATAGTCACAAATAGGAAAACAAATTTGTGTCATGTATAAATAATACATCCACATATTTAAGAAAATGTCTAATTAACCTTTATCAGAAAATGATTGGATGATTCCATTGAAAAAAATAATAATGTTAATAAGAAGTAAAAATGACATTAAATAATAATAGTAGAATATTAAAATATTTTTGAAAACATTTTAAAGAAAATGCAGTCATCTAAAGAAAAAATTCTTGAATGAATAATAATATATCATAGGTTTTACTTTAAAAAATAATTTCATTATCTTTAGTAGATAAAGTGTAGAAAATTAAAGGATAACATGTATTCTATAGAAATAATTTTTTTTGAAGAAAATTAAAGTGATATATAATATTTAGATCATATAATTTCCTCAATGTAAATTCAAGGATAAATTATCTCGATTTAAATTGAATTGGAACATAATCCCATTAAAACAATTCTCAATTTTCTTCTTATGCATTTGAACAACTTGTATTAAAAATATAGATTTATTATAAATTAATTTCAGAACTATATCATATCTTTCATACTATATATGATGTACTTAATACAACTTATCACCCATTTATCATGTAAGGTCTAGACCTTTCTGGAGATGTTTTAATCTCATTTTAAATTACTATTTTACCCTTTCTTGCATTATATATTGGTTTCTTTTTTTATGTGTTTTTTTATCTGAATTTGAAAAATTTTATATGTTTTTTGAATAAAGGGGAGTATTCCATAATCTGGGCATGGATTTCCAAAATTTGGCCTACCCGCAGAAAACTGTGCACCCCTTAGATAGTGGGATTTTCAATATTTGTGCTTAGTTTATCGAACTATTCAACCTATTAGTAGAAACCATGAACCCCTAGGCACACTATCAAGTTTCACGGTTTGAAAAAACTATGCACCCCAACCCTGTAAACCATGCACATGATTTTTGATACTCCAAGAAATTATTTTAAAATTCCTCAACCCCCTAATATTAACCCCATATCGACCCAGATCAGACCATCCATTTTACCTTCATTTTTGGAATCTCCCAGATGGATTCCTAGGATCCTCAAACTCCTTTATTAATGAATCAATGATCCTGTTGAAGGATCTAATCCTCTTCGATATATAATTTATTCTATATGAATTTTCCTCTCTCCCTCACATATCTCTTTCCTGATGAAGAGGAATGATTTATCCTCTATTATATTTGGGTTAGATCTTGGTTTTTATGAGTTTTATCCACTAGATCTTGATCTTAGGATTTCAGTTATAGATATTCCATGTTTTTGTGATCTTGGTTGTTCTTCTTCAATTTGGGGATTTTTCATTTGGTGAACGTTCGTCAATAGGCTTGAGGTAGGTGATCTAAATGCCAATTCCTAGAGTATTAATTAATATTTCATGTATGAAATTATGTTATTTTAATTTCCATGATTAGGAAATTGCATCTAAAATATATGTGAATAAATTAAATTCCCTTGTGATAATGAAATGGATTAAACTTGGGGAAATTGGAATTGATTGAAATGTGATCAAGAATTTAGCGGGTTATTGGGATTATAAAATTAGTTGTTTAACATTATTATAAATTTATGGATAATGGAAATTAAGGGATTTTTGGATTAAACATAATGGGATAATAGTTTATTTGATAAAATGTTGATAAATAGTTTATTTTTGCATTGTTCATATTATTCCATGTGATTATAGTGAGGAACCATGTTTGTTGTGATAAATTAAAATGTTATACCATGTTTAAAATGTTTTATAATAATGTTAATTATGATTAACATTAAAATTTTTGATATATGTGATATATTTGATTGACTGATAAATGAGATTGGGATATAGACTGATGCTCCAAATACTCATTATTTCTAACGAGTGTTGGAAATAGGATGATGCTCGAAATATCCATATGTGTTTGATTGATAAATGAGGTGTGGGACATAGAATAATTCTACCAATACCCAGAGGGTTCTAGACATGACTATCTACATCCTTGATATTTTCATTGGACTATGGTTATATATAGTGATTATATGAAATTGTAAGTAAATTGATATTTTAATCCCATATTATAATAAATAATGATTATATATGTAAAATGGTTTAGACTCAAGCACGAGATGAAGCATATATAATGGTTTGGGTGTTATCGTGAACCCGAGATATTCATGTTGTTAATCAAAGAATAATTGAACTGGTAAACTACTTATTTTATTAATTGTAATTTATTATTTATTCAACTACATATACTGTTATATGCTAGATATTGTTTTATATTCTATTGGTGGTATCCTACTGAGTCATACTCACGTCCTACTCAGTCTACCAGATTGGTACCCGAGTAGAATTTATCTTTTTAGTACAATAAAAAAGAAATATCCTTATGTTAGTTGGATGAATTTGTATGGATCGTGGTTTAGGGAACCAAACATGATTTTGAGACCCACTTTGGAGTTTTTAGTGTCTTTAATTTTGGTTTTCATTTTCACTTAACACATATATTGCATGAAATATCTATTTCTTTAGCATTGGATATTGTTTCATGTTTTTGTTTATCATGTGATAATGGTTTGTACTATGTATAGAATTATTCTTTTTATTGGTATTATCATCTGATCATTGTTTATTGATTTCTTCTATTGTGAATCTTTGATAAAAAGAATTTAGTCACCCAAAAATCTGTATATTATAACCTTGATTCTAGTCATCATCCTCTGGAGTACATTGTCATGTGCTTGAGTTCATGTGACCAATCAACTGTAGGGATTGGAATACAACACCTAGGTTAGAACGCCACAAAGTGGCATCAAATTAGTTTTATTTTATATATTTTTTCTTATTATTTAGGAAGGTTAGAAAGAAGATTAGGATGGGACAAACCTTGGTGAAGAGATCATGAATTGGAGTAGCTAACCCAGGTACAAGGGTAAAATCCAAGTACCCATGGTGGGATTATTGTTATTGATGTGTGTTGTTACAGTTGAGTGTTATATCACCTCGAGTGATGAACTTGTTATGTGATGATATTATTTTTATAGTATTTTACTGATGTCACAATATGGAATGAGATTTGTGTATACATGCATCATTATAGGCACTTAGGAATTATTGAGGCATGCATCGTTTTAAACATCCATGGAAAAGAAGGTTTTGGGGTGAGTTGTTTCAATGAAATTCATTTTCATTACTTGTTTCTTTCACATGAAAAATATCCCTAATAAGAAATTAAAAATTGTAAATGATGCTAAATGTGATAAATTAAATTGGATAAATTATTTTATAATGAGAAACTTGATTAATGGAAAATGTGTTTACCCTATGTTAGTCATGACCTAGGTGTAGAATGGTTAATGGTAGTGATAGTGACTTGGGTTTGACTATGTAGAGGGGAATGACTACTGAATACTTATGGATCATATGAATCCCTCTTGTGAAAATGTGTTAATGTTTTATTATGTGTCCTAATACGTGTGTTTGGAACTGTATAGATATTCCTCCATGACGATGATTGATCACTAGATGAGAGGAGGATATGGATAGAAATGTGCCTCTAGTAGTGGAACATGAGGCTCTGATTATGCCGAGTGAAGGATCTGGAGAGAAGTTCTATGATAAGTTCATTTGATTTATATAGTATATACAAGTAGACCAAAGTTAGGTTTTGTGTAGCATATCTAACTTGAAATGGGAGTTCCAGTTTCAAAACCCTCTAAATTTTAGTTGAGAGGGTTTACATGAGGTAGCTAAGTTCAGGATTGAGTCTATACAAATGATTCTCGAACACTTAGTGAATCCTACTAAGAAGATAATAAAACACAATTCTTATATAATATGTGTTAAAGTGAATTGTTGGCGGGACATACGAACACAATATAGAAAGATATAGAATATAGAGTGGAAATACTTCTAGGAGAAGTTATTGGAGCACTTTTAAAATGACACTCATGAAGGATAAGGAAGCTGATTTCATTAGGTTTTCCTAGGGAATAATGTTTATGATAGACTATGCTGGATTCTTTATTATTTTGTAGCACATTGTTCCATCATTTCTGAGAGATGAGGCTAATATGGATAAATAGATTCGGGATGGGATTAAATGTGAGATTATGTTCCATGTTAATATCATTCTACTGAATAAGTTTTCAGAAGTGGTGAATTAGGATCATATATGAGGGGAACTAGAAGTAGACTTCTAGTGTATCATAGGAAGTTTCTATGGAAGGACAAGGTGGTACATATTTTGAGGGTAGGAAGTATCTCTAGGGTAATTTTAACTAGATTAGTGGAAATTAGAGTGTCTAGGGGGAAGGATTAGATACCCATGACTTTTCTCGAGTGATCTTCCACTTGTGTGGTAGGGCGGTTCACTTGTGTAAATAGTACCCTTGACCACCAGTAGAGTGTTGAGCCTGTGGTATGATGGGAAATATATAATAGTATCACAAGAACCCACGAAAGATGGGTACTGATGGAGGAACTAGGAAGAATCTGGGTCATATAATGCGGTCTTCTACCCCATATCATTATAGTAGTTGGAGTTCTAATGGTCATGGAAGTCGACATAGTGTATGTGGTACTTCTGGGAAAAGTGCCCGTATTAGTAGATTGGTGTAGCTCAGGGAACTTATACTACAACATAGGAAAGAGGGGCATGACCATTGCATGCATTTCATCCTTCACTTGTGGATAGTGAGTCTAGACCATCATAGTAAAAGGAACTATTATTGAATATTCTAATCTTTCTAGTGCCTATTTGATACAAATACATCTTATTCTTTTATATATGAAAAATTTGTGAATGGGTTGAGTCTGACATTGGAGTATTTTATTGTGGTTATGATGATCAATACACCTTTGGGAGTATAGTCAAGAGACATCTATTTGTGTGAGGGATGTTCTATTGAGGCCAGTGAGTATCTATTTATTTGGGATCTTTCCATTATTTATATTCCATTTCTCAACATTATCTTGGATATGGACTAGTTGGTAGAACACTGAGCTCAAATTGATTTCTACCACATGAGAGTAACCTTTCATCTTCTGATGCTAAAATATCTATCCATCGTGGAGAGTGGGATATCCAGGAAGTTCATGTAGGGAAAGTTCATCAGCAATTGGGGGAACTAACCTCCCAAGTTGAAAGTCTATTTATGGATGATGGGGGTGTGAAATAGGATGTCCTTCCACCTGTATTTGATAGGTTCATGACATGTTTTAATGATGGTTTCTGAGGGCTTCCACCTGAGATTGATATTGAGTATACTATTGACCTAATTTCTGGAGTTGAGCTAGTTTCCATTCAACTATATAGAATGTCACCAACATATAATCGAAATCTTATGACTCAATTGGAAGCGTTTATAGATTATTTATTTATCCATTCGAGTATGTATCCTTGGGGTTCTCCAGTTTTTTTCTCTAAGAAGGGTGAATGAGGAGTATAATTATGTGTTAAATAATATATGTTGAACCAGTTGATAATGAAGAACCAGTTTCCTCTTACATGTCATGAAAATATCTTTGACTAGTTGAGATAATCATGCGTGTTCCCCAATATTGACTTGAGATCAGGGTAGCCTTAGTTGAGAGTTCAACCTTCTGATATACCACAGACCACTTTTAGAACTAGGTTTGGCCTATATAAGTTAACCGTGATTCCATTCGGGCTGAAGAACACTCTACATGTTTATAACCTTGATAAAAAAAAATCTTTCACTTGTACCTAGATTAGTTTATTATTGTGTTTGTGTATGAAATCATGGTGTACTCCAAAATTCATGAAAATCATTCCCAACATTATGAAATCATCCTCAGTACATAGAGTGAGAATTGGCTATATACTAAGAAATCTAAGTTCCATTTATAGATTTAAAGGGTACATTTATTAGGCCACATAATCTCAGATAAAGGTGTCTTAGTGGACCTAGATAAGGTTCATACAATTGTTTCTTGGGAGTAGCCTAAGAAGGTTTTCAATATCCATAACATTATAGGTTTGGTGTTCTATTATTACAGGTTCATCCAAGACTTTTCCCACTTGGTAGAACACATTTTGAGATTCATCAAGAATGGTATTACATTTTAATATTTTGGAAAAATTGAGAATGATTTTTAGGGGATGGATAAGTGGTTGAAGACCACACTGATCTTGATGAAACCCAATCCTAATGAAGAGTATACAATGTTTTGTGATGCATTTGGAATTGGTATTAAAGTAGTGTTGATGGAGAGAGATCGAGTTGTGGTGTATGTGTCAAGGTAGTCAAGACCACATGAATGGAATGACCCTATGCACAACCTAGAGTTAGCTATAATTCTTTCTTCATTGATGTGATGGAGACATTATATGTTGGGAGAAAATTTTACCTTAAATACTGATAGAAATTGTTTAATGTACATATTTTTTCAACGAGATTTGAATCTTCAGCATTATATGTGGGTAGATTTTATGTGTTCATTTTATTTTTAGCTTGCATATACACCCGTGAAGGGAAACAATGTTGCTGGCTCTTTGAGAAAGAAAACATATACTCAGGTAGTTCAGGAGACTAGTGAAGGTAAGAAGATGGAGACATTACTATATGAGATGGATGTTTTGGTTTATGATGGATAAGAGAAGATAACCCTCATATCATTATAGGTGGAATCCAAACTTTTAATCCATATCAGGGTGAAATAGCATGAGGATATATAGTTTTTGGAATTTAGAGAAATCCTTGAAGGCAGGGAGTCACCTTCTAATTTAACCATAAATAAGGAGGAGATCATATTTGTTAGGAATTGTATTATTGTACCTATTAATATGAGTTAGGATATTATGCATATGTTTCATGCCTCAAAGTGGGTGATGTTTATAGGTTTAAAAAAAATATATTGTGACCTACATCAATAGTATTGGGGTTAGGAATGAAAAAGGAGGTTGCAGTGTTTGTGACATGATACAACACCTATCAATAGGATATGGTCAATAATCAGTGTCTTGGTGGTTTATTATATCAATTTACCATTCCAGAATAGAAGTAGGATGATGCTACCATGGAATTTTTGGTGGGTCTCATAAGGATTCCTTGAAAGAATGATTTTATTTGAATGGTTGTAGACGGAATAAAGAAAGTAACACATTTATTTTTTATTTGGGAGACTTTATCAATGGATCAGTTGTGAGATATCTACATTAGGGAGATTTTCCATTTATAAAAATCAGAATAGAGTATAGTTTCATATAGTGACTCTTGTTTTACTACACACTTCTTCTAGGGATTATATAAAGTGTTGGGCACCCAGTTATTTATGAGTGAAACTTTTCACCCACATATAGATAGGCAGTAAACCCGTACTATACAAGTGTTAGAGGATATTCTATGAGCGTGTGTTCTTGAATTTGGTTGGTATTGGGAGAATCGCTTAGTGCTCTTTGTGTTTTCCTCTAACAATAGTTATCAGGTAACTATTCTGATAGAACCGTATGAGGATCTTTATGGTAGGAAATATCGATCACCACTATGATGGATAGAGCCATGTGATTTAGGGTTTTTGGAACTAAGTATCATGTAGGAGACATCAGAGTAGGTTTAATTTATTTGGAAACATATGGATACAACTTAGAGTAGGAATAATTTATATACAGATAGATGTCAAGTACCCCTAGTGTTTACATAGGGTGATAGTACGTTCCTTCGGGTATCTCCTAGATTGGGTCACTGTAGGATTCAAGGGTAGGGAAAGTTAACACCCAATATTGTTGGACCATTTTATATTTTAGATAAAATTAGGATAGTGAAATACATATTGGATATTATACATAGGTATAGAGTTATGCATGATGTTTTTATGTGTGAAAACTTTGATAGTATCACCCCAACCATTCTTACGTGATTGATGTTGAGTTTAAGATCGATGCATCCTTTGAGGAGAATCTAAAACATTTTATGGATCATAGTGAGAATGTATTGTGGGTATATACCATTTAGGTAGATTGAGTATTGTGTAAACATGGACATGTCTAAGAGGAAACATGGTAGATAGAAGCAGATATGCAGGCTTAGTGGCCTGATATTTTTACCTTAGAATATTAGAGATGATTAGGAGTATTGATCTTGGATGATCTATTATAAGGTGGTGAGATTAGAATATCCTGACCTTTCTATTAATTTATCGAGATCGTATTCAATTACTCTGTTACCCTTATTTTGAGTATATCTTGGTTAGGTTTTTTTTAGGGTTATTTCAGGTGAATTTGGATAATTCTATATTTTTTTGAAGAAAGAGGGGCATTTCATTTTTGGGATATTGTTTTCCCAAATTTTGTACCCTACCCCCCAAAAACCAAGAACCCCTTATATAGTTGGGTTTTCATAGTTGGTTCATGGTTATGGTACACAGTTTGGAAAACCCTATTCCCCAGTACAAGAAACTATGTGTGTGATTTGTAATCCCTCAAAATAAATTCTAAAATTACCAAACCACTCAATAATGACCCCAAATACACCCATATCATACCTAATGTTTTTCTTTAATTTTTAGGAGCATATGGACATATTACTAGGCTCCTTAGACTCATTTCTTGATGAAACGATTGTTCGGTTGAATGATCTACACCTCTCCTTTCTATTATTTCTTCCTTGTATGGTTTCCCCCCTCTCTCTTGTAACTATTTTTGGATGAATATGAATCATTTATCATCCTTTTTATTTGTATTATACCTAAGTTTTTATGGTTATATTCCATTGGATATTGATATTAGGTTTTCAGTTAAAGATCATTTGTGTTTTTGTGATTTTGGGTTTTTGTGATCTTATTTGTTCTGCTTCATTTTGGGGATTTTCCATTTTGAAAATGTTTGTCAACGAACTTGAGGTAGGTGGTCTAAATTTAAATTCCCATTAACTTAATTTAAATTATGTTTATGAAATTGTAAAATTTATATTCCCATGATTTGGAAATTTCATCCAAAATTGAATTGAATAAATTGAATTTCCATGTGATAATGACATGGGTTGAAATTGGGGTAATTAGAATTGGATGAATTTTAATCATGAAATTGGTGGGTTATTGGGATTATGAAATTGGTTAATTAGTATGATAAGGAATTGACTAATAATGGGGATCATGGTATGGTTTTATTAACTTAAAGGGTTAATATCTTGTATGATTAAATAATGACAAATGGTTTAATAGCTAATTGTTCATATTATTCCATGTGATTAAAGTTAAGAACCATGTTTTTTAGATAAATTGAAATGGTATAACATGATTAGAATGTTTTATAAGATGGTTAATGATGATTAAATCTGAAAAATTTGATATATGTGATAAATTTGATTGATTGATAAATGAGTTTGGGACATAGAATGATGCTCAAAATACCCAAATATGATCGATTGATAAATGAGTGTGGGACATAGACTAATGTTCAAAATTACAATATGTGATTGATTAATAAAAGAGGTTTGGTATAGTTACTAATGCTATAAATACTAATAGGGTGTTGTACATGGTGTTCTATACCCATGATATTGGCATTGTACTGTGGCTCCAAGTAGTTGTGATATGAAAATGGAATTAAATGGATAATGGAAGCTAATGTTATAATGAATTGTGATTTCCTACGTAATATGGTGAAGAATCCAACGTGGTCTAAATAATGTATTGATGGGTTAGGTTTCATCGTAAACCAAGGATATTTATGTGGTTAAATAAAGAATAATTGAATTGGTAAACTTCTAATTTTATCAATTGTACTTTATTCTATATAAAAATGCACATAATATTATAGATTTGATATTGTCTTAGAATTCGATGGTGGTGGCCTACTACATTGTACTCACAACATACTCATGCTACCTAATCTATACCTGAGTAGACATCATGTTTGTAGGATATGATAAGGGAAAGACCCCTGTCTTAGATGGATCAGTTGGGATGGAGCATGGATGAGGGAACTAGAAATGATGTTGGGACCCAATCGGGAGTTGGTCGTGTCATTATTTTTGGCTATTTTATTTGACACTTGACACATATATGGCATGAAATATCTTATTATTTATATTTGGATATTTCTTCATGTTTTCTTTTATCATGTGAGATTACTTTTTATTGGGTTTTGAATTATGTTTGTTATTGATTATTATGATCTGGTTAATTTTTATTTATTTCCACTATTGTGCTGCTTTGATAAAATGGGTGTAGTCTCCCCATGATATATATATTAGACTCATAATTATAGTAAGAAGACTACCATATGGGGAGGAACACTTGAGGTTATGTGTCTAAAAAGCCCAGGTCATCGGTACGTGGGACCCATTTTGGGACATCACATATAAATAATTTGTTATTAAAATCAACTTTTCGGGTGATATCTACTTCATTTTTCATGCATGTTTTGGTTCATAAGTCTCGATACTTATACTCTTATGATGGTTAAATATTCTACATTATTATAGTATTTATGTAAATATCATATATATCCATTATATATATTTTTATAATTATCCATAAAATATAGAGATAGAAAAATTAATTACACCATTTATGGAGATGGTAAGCCGTATGTATACATAAATGTTTTTTTACATTTCAAAGGATATAAGGAAAGTAAGGTAAATAATAATTTAACTTTTTATAATAATTATTATATCATATATATCATATATATTCATTAAATTGATCATTATTACCTTCCATGTAAAATATAAATTAAAAAAAACATATAACTTTGTGGAGGTCATAGTCCACATGTATTCACAAGTTAAGTTATCATCTAAAATTTATTGTAGGGAAGTAGGTTTATATTATATTATAATTAAATAAGTATATTGAAGTCATAAATATAATTTATGAACATTAAACACATCATAATAACCATCCACAAAATATTGTGATGGAAAATGAATTTTATCTCTACATGGAGACGGTAATCCATACTCACACACAAGTAATAATTTAACTTCATATTTGATTTAAAATAAGGTGAATAAAATTGTTTTAATGTTAATAATAACATAAAAATATATTAAATATACTAAATTTATATTTTTATGAATAATATTTTAGATTTAGAGGAGGCATAAGATGAAAAAAATTGAAAGTGGTTGGGTGAGATGATTATCATTTCTTCAGTAGGATTCCATTAGATCCATTATTAAGGAACATTGGAATAATATTTTAAGAAGACCATGAAATCTATATTGTTTATAGTAAATTTTATAAGATAATTTGGCTGGGGTTGGTCAAGCTATTTGTCTCAAAGTGTTGTAAGGAAGAGAAAGGAGTGGTCCCCTTTTATAAATGTGGAGGGGGTCACTCATAGAACTTCTTAATGGATGAGAATATAATAAATAAATTCTAACAAAAAATTATTCCAAATGGACATATATTCTTATATATGGTAGTATTTTGGTGGAATACCATCAACCATTAAAATTTGGATAGGTTTATGTGGTATTTACAACCATATTTATTTGTTTAACCCTTTAGTGAACCTATTTTAACCTTAAACGTTGTAATGGATTTTTCACTGATAAAAATTTATACTTTCAATTATAATAATACAATTAGTTCATAAATGGTATATGGATTAAAATTCTGAAAATTTATCATCCTACATTTCCTATTTCAATATTTTTATTTTTTTTAAATAAATTAATAAAATATTAATTTACCGAAAATATTATTAATGCCACTATTTACTCAATTCACATAACTTGAATTTGAACACAACATGAGTGTAATGAAATTAAAATAAAAACCTTTAAAAAATCTATATTATGTTATATTTAATTAAAAAATCCATGTAGCACAAAAAATAATCACAATTGTTTTTCCTGTAATACTTTTAAAATCATTTAAATCATTTTTCTATTTATTGAATAAATATCGTTTCAGCATTGAGATATCATTTTGGGTAATTATTGAATAAAAAAATTAAAAATTAATTTTTATGATCAATAAAATTAAATACCCTATGTTTACCCTTATGATAAATTATTACATATTTTAAAATCAATATTGTGAAATTTTTGACTTCATCTTTCACTAAAATTAATATAAAGGACATAATCATTGAAATATGGAACCATGTGGCCAAAAATTTGAAACTTTTATGGAAATGGTTTAAATAAACAAAAAATAGGATAATTTAAAGTTATATATAAATTTTGAAGCCTTATCCCTTCATTTTAACACTATTATACCTATTTAACCCTTACTATTGTGACAAATATTTACCATGCTTGCTACATATATTGAAAAAAATATACCCAATTACCAAATTTTAAAATCATGATTCAAAATATGGAATAAATTATTTATGATCCAATATATATAAGTGGTGCAAATTAAATTAATTTAATTTTAAAACATAGAACATAATCAAAAATATTTTTTCTAGAAAAATGTAATTTTAAGTATGAATTTTTTTATACCACATTCCAAAATTAAGTTGATTCCAATGATCATAATTGGATTATTAATTATAAAAAAAAATTAATTTAATTTTGAAACAATTTTAAATTAAATTGGATATTTTTAAATACTTAAGAGAAAAATAATGTCTTCAATAAAAATCTATATTTTTTTACTATTCTTCAAAAAAGAAATCTTTTTGTAAAATTGTTTAAAATTCAGTCTAAACTAATTTTAACAAGTTCAAATAAAAAAGGAAATTAATTTTATCAAATAATTTTTATAAATGCGTCAATAATTAAATACAATATTTTCCCATGGAAAAAAATTATTTGAAGCAAACATATTTTTGATGCATAATATGAAATTACTAAAAATTGAATGATTATATTTTATTTGTTGATAAAAACATTATAATAAATTAGGATATATATATATATATATATCATAATGGTTTTATTCCTATTTATACCCTATAATTCAAAAGCTATGTTATAATAGTCATATTTAAATATTAGTATTTTTTGGTTCAATTAAGATTGGTGTTGTATGTCATATATATTATCAAATATAATGTTCTTATATCAATATATACAGGTGTTACCCCTTAATGAATTAAATCATCATAATTTGAGCATGTTCTTGGTAATTAAGGGTTTGAAATATGAAAATACCTTTTGTGGGAAACACATATCATAGAAATTATTAATAAAAATTTGTTTTAAAAAAAGTGAAAGTGAAATAAGAATGTCATCTAGAATAACACAAAACTAGGTTTCCAAACAGGACAACATTAGTGGGTAGTGAAAATATGGGAATGAAAGAAAAAAGTAAAACCCACGGGATAATATAGAGTGATAGAGAACAAGTTAAGGAAAAGTTTAATGACCAAAAAACCATAAATCTTTGATGGGTTAAAAGAACATTGATTCATCCAAAATAAAGATAAAAAATTAAAACTTTATTTCAAGATTAGTTTCCTAAAGTTGAGGTATTTTTTAAATTTCAAGATATAAAACTT
Source organism: Viscum album (assembly GCA_963277665.1). Taxonomy (NCBI): domain Eukaryota; kingdom Viridiplantae; phylum Streptophyta; class Magnoliopsida; order Santalales; family Viscaceae; genus Viscum; species Viscum album. The sequence goes on along the minus strand of OY728123.1, from coordinate 1,938,388,568 downwards.
GATATAATATACATAATTGATTTATTTCCATATTAAAAGAAAAAATTAATCATTTGGTCATACTTTTATCAATTAAAATTTCATATATTACTCCATGAAATAAATAGTCAAAATGAATTTCCCATGACCAAAACACTAAAATTAACTTCTATTTGATCATATGATACATATGAGAATAACAATTCATTCATCTTTTCTCTATATTTAACCCAAAAAAATGATTCACACATGTTATATAATATGATTAATCACACTTTAGCATAAAATAATAACACCAAAATCTCAGCCACTGCATAAGTAGTAAACTTTAAAACCCATCATAGATATGTCTACAAAAAATAAAAATGAAAATAATTATAAATTGTGTCACTAAATTTGAAAATAAACTTAAAATTAACCCCCTAAACTATATAAGGATTCTATAAATTAAGCATAAAAACACATTAAAACCATGATTATATATTCTCCTGAAACATTTTAACAACCTAAATTAACCTAGATCATTAATTAAAAAAAAACATGTTTCTAAAAATTAACTCTCTTCTAAAAATAATATTATAAATTATAAAATGAATCCCATAAATCCAATAATTTTGTAAAATTCATCATATATGACATAAAAAACTTTTTCATAAAACCTCCTATCAATTATAGGGACATCAATACTATCCCATTTAATTTATCAATAATCCCATTATTATAACTAACAACTATTATATTAAAATTTAGATCACATTATAGGTTATCTATCCCTTAATCATGTTTTTCCATAAAATATATCATTATAATTAAATATCTTTTATAGGTCATTGGTACCATTAAAAAAATTCTTTAAAATCATTAAAGAACAACTACTACAGAAAAATTCTTAAATGCTTCATGATTATTATAATAAAAATAACATTGTTAAAATAATTATATATTATAATCATCTAATTATCATACATACACACTTAAATATTTTCAATTCCTTATTAAACCTTTATCTAGAATTTACCATATTTTTCCATAATACCTTATTCCCTTTATATTTCATTCCTAGTCTGTTCATCGTCAATAGTAAAACCTTTACTCATGAAACCTTTTTGATCCTATTTCATTCCATTATCCTTAGTAAATTGATTTGAATAACTCCCATGTTTTATACATTTAAAATTCTCAATCATTGATGATACCATAAGAAAATTCTTATTTTCATTAATTTCATTAACCATAAACTCCATTTTTCCTTGACAATTACATGCTTTATGTCATTATTTTCCAGAGATAAACCATCTCATCATTCCATTGATACATTATCATGGTTCTCCTTCCAACATTCATAAAATTAATCTTTATTTCTTCTATTATTATTAACACATGAACATTTATAAAATTACATATTCCTCATATTTGATGCATTAGGAAACTAATAATAGTTTATGTTGTTAATCATATATCGTGATAAATGATTAGGAATAATCATTAGGTCTCACGATCTTTTTGTCATTATTTTCCATAGATAAACCATCACATCATTCCATTGATACATTCTCATGGTTCTCCTTCCAACATTCATAACATGAATACAATTAATCTTTATTTCCTCTATTATCATTAACACATGAACATTCATAAAATTACATCTTCCTCATATTTTATGCATTAAGAAACTAATAATAGTTTATGTTTTTAATCATATACCATGATAAATAATTATGCATAATCATAAGGTTTCACATCCCAACTCCTATTTCACATGTTTTCTTGTAAGGAAAATAATTTCATTATTTATAACATTTATCACAAACAAAATTCCTCCTAGTTCCATCCATTGGGTAAATCCAGATGACAATAGTGTGAGAAACAATAATTATAATGGGAAACCACATGATTAGGAACAATATTTTATAAGATGTATAAATCATTACAAATTATTTTTAATCTATTTAAATTTAGGATTAAACTATCTTATATGTGATCATTATTTATTAAAATCCATTATAATGGTTCATAAAAAAATGTGAATTAACCCAATAATATCCCCCATGAGTGTCATACCAGGTGCATAGTAAAGGTACACTCACCATGAATCAAAATGATGGTTGATATATACTCAAGAAACTTTTTTTGGGGTTATTAACCATAGATGCATATGTGAAAAATCCACATCCACCTGTAGTATCTAGAAAAGGATTTATTACAATGAAATACCCATAGTCTTTTCATTACCAAATCATTAGGATGTTATCCAATATGTAGAATTATCCCCAGGTTTTTACTAATTACTTCTAATCTTAATCTCTAAAAATTAACTAAATCATTATCTAATACCAAATCAAATGACCTAATATTTTCACATAAAAATATTATTTTTTTATAAGAATATTCCTTACATAAATTTTGATAAATTATAAAACTATAAAGGTTTAGTGTTTTTTGGAGACTATATACATGAACATTATATTTAGGTACATTATTTATCATTTCGCATAAAATCATTCACATGTTTTACCCTTCATGGAAGAAAAAAATTAAAAAATTTCATCATAACATGTGAAAAAGAAACATAAGAAAGGATGAATTTTGATTCTCAACAAGGGTAAACATGAGAGATATTAATCCACAATCATCTGAAAACATAATATAATAAAAAGGGTTTTATATCATGAAAAAAACTTACAAAATTCCTACCCAATCTATCATGGATCATAAACATGAATCAAGACATAAATGTTTATCGTTTTAAAAGTCATAAATAATAATAGTTATAAATCATCAAAAATAAATCATGAAAAATAAGCTCAAGTTATAAAAATGTGTCACCAACATCGGTATATAATCCATTTCATTTTTCATGGTTAACTACTGATACCATCCAATCATATTGGATTGGGCATACCTACCTATTTCCCATATCATAATAGATCATGAATTACCGCCTACTTCATACAGTGGATCAATAACATTGAAATGTATCATATAGGGGATTAAGCACATCAACTTGAATCCCAACATTATCTTATGATATATAATTCTTAACAAATTTTGAGGGATTTATAATTTTAGGTCTACCCGTTACATTATGAAAACTATAAGTATGTTTTCCATAAGATCATAAAACATTCATTATATCATGACCCTTGTATGGAAAAAAAGTTTCATAATATTTTCCTTAACTAATCATTTCATAAAAAATGAAAAATAAATGGGATTCAACAAAACCAATGAATAATAATCATAAACCATTTATAAAAAGAATAAGGATGAAAACACTGGATCATAACCTTGATAAATTGTTATTAACATCAAAGGATGTTAACATAGATAAAAAGTCTATTAAAATATCTCTAAAATATTTTTTAATGAAAATACCCTTTTCATTTTGAAAATAAATTTTAAAACTAAAAAAATCAAAAAATAAGGGGGAAATTATATTGATTAAAAATTATGATAAAAAATATAAATGAATCCTCAAATCAAATAATGGCCATGATGTTGGAAAACTCATCTCATGTCATGTCTGTTAAAGCAATGATTTCTTTCCCATTTTCAATAAAAAACCAAAAGTACCTTATTTGGAAATGAACTGGAATGTTACATTGAATTTTTTTATTTAAATTAAATAATGGGTAAAAATAAAATTAAAAAATATTAGGATAATATTATAACATTTTTTAAAACATTTTAGAGAAAACATGGTACTGGAAGAAAAATATTCCCGACTGAATATTTAAACATAGTTCGTTTTCCTTAAGAACATTAATTCAGTATTTGGAGTACTTAAAGTGATAAAAATTAAAGGAAAAAATTTATTAATCTGAAATTAAAATATGATAATAAAATTAATTTTAAGTATTATATTATTTTCATATAATTTCCTCAATGGAAATTCAAGTATAAATAATCCTGATTAAAATGGGATTGAAACATAATTCCCTAACATCAAGTTTCTTCCTTCTTCACACACATTAAAAACTAATTTACAATAAATATAGATTTATTATAAATTTATTGAAAAAACATACTCATATTCATAACCATAATATTTCATTTTATTTACTTATAACATTTTATCTAACATTTATTAACAATTTATTATTAAAATCCCAGATCCTGGGAATAACCAATTACTATTTCATGCATGTTTTAGTTTATAAGTATATGTCCTTACACTTTGATCATGGTTAAATAATATATATAATTATATTAATGATAGAAATATATTTTAAATTATATATATATATATATATATATTTATATTTATTAGTAAAATATTGTGGTAAAAAGGAATTACAATGTTTATAGAGATGGTAGGTCATACATACGCATGAACACTGCTTTCAATTTTCAAAGGATGGAAGAAAAGAAAAATAAATAATATTTATCCTTTATATAATAATTATTATATATTATATAAAATATATATTCATTAAATCTAACCATATTACCATCCATGTAAATTAGAAATGAATAAAAATTACATCGCTTCGTGGAGGTGGAAGTCCACACATACACCTAAGTAAAATTATCATTTTCCAAAATATTTGTAGGTGAGTAAGTAGATATGATATTAAAATTATATAATAAAAATTTTATATAGACAATATAAATACATTAAACACTTCATAATAAGAATTTATGAAATATGGCGAGGGAAGAAGAATTATATCGCTACGTTGAGACGGTAAGTCGTATATATGCACAATATTTATATTCACTTATCATTTGAATGAAAGTATTTTTGAATAAATGAAGTTTAATATTAATAATAAAATTTAAGTATATTTAGCATATAAAAGTTTCCATTTTATGAATAATATCATAGATTTAGAGTAGGTACAAGAAAAAACTAATTGAAAGAGGTCAGGTAAGATGATTACATATTTTTCAGTGGGTCTCCTTAAGATTTCCTATTAAGGACCCTAGTAATTGTCTTTTAAGAAAACCTTAACCTATAATTAGAAGAATTAGGAGCAGGAAATCCCACTCCCAGAAAAATTTTATTAATAAAAAAGTAAAGAAATCAAAAGAGTAGATTTCTGGGGACAACAAAGACATGTGTACAAATCACCATGCGCATCAGCATCAACTAAACCACAACAGAAGGTTGGTGAAATGAAGGAACACAAATAGAAAACCTCCTCTATTGCATGCTTGAAAAAAGCATCAACATCCTGATTTTCCTCTCTATAAATATGGGTGACAACCAAACAAATCTGATTCACAAGTTTGAGACAGTCATCCCAGGAAGAAAGAATCCTCCAAGGGACATTTATTGAATGATTTCTAAGGATATCAACCACCAAAGTTGAGTTAGAATCTATCTATAAGGTCATCCAACCATGAAAAGAAGCATACCAGATAGCCTTAATCATAGCCCATAATTCTGCCTCAATCACCAAGCCATTTCCTAAAAAGTGATAGAAACAGCCTTTAACAAAGCCCCTATAAGTGCAAAAAGCACCACCATAGCCCGAAGGCCCTGGTTCACCTGAAGCCGCTCCATCCACATTAAATTTCAAACACTGAGAGATCAGAGGGATCCACCAAATATTATTCATCATAATCAGATTCTTACATCTTCCAGAAACACCCAAAGTTCGTAATATAACCAGATCTGAAATATCATTCTATATGACTCCAATTCGAGCCCGCACAGCAGAAAGAACACCAATATGAAGCTCCAGAATACCAACAGAAATTGGTGTAATTCTGCTCTCAAAGACAAGAGCATTTCAGGCTCTCCAGATAAAAGAAACCAATGCTGAGACTGCAGAGAGGAGCAGCAGTTTCACTTGAGAGCTGCAGTCAGCTCGGTAAATAGAATCCTAACATGTACAAAACTCTCCAAATTCAGATGGCATCCAAATACAACCTAAAAATAATCCCATAAAACAGATGAAGAACAGCATGATATAAATAAATGATCAATAGTTTCATCTAAAGAAAGACAATGAAAGAAAATAGGTACAAAAGAAAATACAGCTCGTTGTATCATCTGTTGCAAAGGTAGTGTACACTTCCAAATCCTCCACATAAGAAAATATTGAGCCGGAAAGATAAAAGCAAAATGGAACATAAGTAGACAAGAAGAAACCAACAAAATCTTAGCACACATGAATCTATAATCCTCCTTAGTGCTGAAGGTTCCAGTAAGACTGGGCAACCAAAGCAAAGTATCCATCACAGAATAATGATAATGTCCCAAATCCATTCTTTGAGGATAAGAAAGAAATCCCTAATCCATGATATTATTGTGAAATGTAGCAATAGAAATATCCTTCAAAGAAGAAGGAATCTCAGTATCCTCATCAATGGCATATGATAACCAAACAGTCTTCCAGATGTTCAAAGAGGAGTTTTGACAAACAACCCATTTAGAGGATTGTGAGAGGCTGAAATAAGCATGCTTAATTGATTTCCATATTGAGGAAGGGACGTAAATAGAATACCCATTTAACATCTTGGATCCAAATATATTACATAGAAACCCTAGAGAAAAATCATTGGAGGTTAAAAGTGACCAAGTAAACTTTTTAATGAGAGATTCATTAAAGCGCTTAAGATCCTTAATCCCTATGCCACCCATGTCAACAGGCCAAATGCAATCACTCCAAGCAACTGTAACAAGATTCCTCTCATAAATTGAACCAGTCCAAATAAAATTCAGAATCAGCCTTTGTAAATCCCCAAGAAGAGTTCTAGGCCATCTATATAAGGAAAAAACATAGACACACATGGAAGTGATCACAAAATTAACAAGATAGACATGCCCTTCCTGAGACATAGATTTACTTTTCCAGGTATCCATTTGATTGATAATTCTGAGATAGATATTTTCCAAGTGACAAATTTTAACAGCACCCCAGAAAAGGGTAACCCCAAGATAGTTAAAAGGTAGATACCCTCTTTTAACCCCAAGCTTCTATGAAACTCTGTTTTACTTTGATATAATAACCCCTTCCCCAAAAAACACATAGGATTTATCCTAACTAATAACTTGACCAGAAACAGCCTCATAATGATCAAAAGCAGCCTTAATATATCAGATAGTAATTCCACTAGCCTTACCAAACAACAGAATATCATACGCATAAAATATATGCAAGGGGAAAAGAGAACTCGTCCAATAGTCATTTGCTGGTACAAACCAGCATGCACAAGATCCGAAAGACATGTACTCAAGTAATCCTCAACAATAGAAAAAAGAAGGCCAGATAAGGGATCCCCTTGCCTCACTCCCCTAGAACATTTAAAGAAACCTCTAAGAGATCCATTAACAAGAACATATAGCATAGAACTCTTAAGAATGCATCTAATAAAGTTAATGCAGCCATTGGAAAAGCCATGCATTCTTAACACCAAAAAATGAAGCTCTATTTCATTGTATCAAAAGCCTTTGAAATGTCAACTTTCAGATCCATATTCCCATACTTCACCTTTTTCCTCATAACATTAACACATTTAGACGTCGTATACAAACAATTTTTAATGTTCCTTCTAGGGAAAAACCCAAATTGATTTGTAGAAATAAACTCCTTAGCAATACTTCTCAATCTATTCGCAAAGAATTTGCTGATAACCTTTGGAATAGTGTTCCCTATGGCTACGAGCCTGAAATCTTGAATATCAAGATCATTCTCCTTCTTTGGAATCAAAGAAAAAACCTAGCCTTGACACCAAATGGGAAATAAGAATGATAAAATAAATATCTAACCACATTAACAAAATTCGTGTGAATAATATCCCAATAAGCCCTAAAGAACCTATTGGAGAAACCATCTGGCCCTGCCATACTATCAACATTCATATAAAACAACCCCTTCCTGACTTCTTCCTCCGAGGGTATATTAATGAACATATCATTCTAGGAGGCCTCAACCGAAGGAGAAATATTCCTTAACATTTTATGAGTATTATCATGCCCTGAATCAGTGTAAAGATTTTCAAAATAGCTACAACCAACATCATAAATATCATTTTCAGAGTTGAAAAGAAATCCATCAACCATGAAAGAATTCATGCCACTCTTCACCTTCTTTTCTCTGTGAAATCAATAAAAAATTATTGTATTTCTATCCCAATATTTTAACCACCTGACATTATATTGAGCCAGGGAAAGACTTTCCTTTAAATCCAGGAGCTCATTAAATTTAGAAAGAGCAAGAAACTCCTCCCTAGATATCACATCCTGACCATCATTAAGCCTTTAACAGTGCAAGAGATTATCCCCAGCACTGTGAATATCACGATCAAGGCATGTGAATGATTGTTTACTCCACTCTTTGAGATTTTCCTTCACAACCTTCAACTTCATAACCATTATATGAAAGGGACTTCTAATAAAAGTGGTTTCCCAAACCTCAATGAAAATATACCTACAACCTTGAATAGATAACCAGGAATTATTAAAACTGAAAGGTAAAGGAGAAGATCTCAAGCTATGGAGACTCAAATCCATTAAAAGAGGATTGTGATCAGAATTATCCCTTGGAAGAGTTATACCAGACAGAGAAAAATCCCTAGATCCCCCATCCACATTACAGAAGCACCTATCAATATTACTGGCTTGTAACCCATTTAAAGTGTATATTTTCTAGGTAAAATCAGACCCCATGATTGGAACCTCAATCAGATTACAAGCATCAATACAGGCAGAGTATTCAGTAGTAGCCAACCTATTAAAGAAATTTCTTGTTGTGTCCTCAGGCTGAAGCACCGAATTAAAATCATCAATAATGACCCAACTTTCTCTCATTTCAAGAGATATGATTTCCAAATTTGACCACAAATCATGTCTCCAAATATAATGATTTAAAGAATAAACAAAAGTAAAGGACATACCATAACCACTTATCTTAACAGAGAGAGTAATCGACTGCTGATCATAAAAAGAAGATTTCAAGGAGACACTATCATGTTCCAAAACCCAAAGAGACTCTGAGGAATTCTGACCAGCATTATGGGAAACCAAAGAGTACCCAAGGTTTGACCATTTGAAGGATTTCCATTTACATAAGGATATACGAGGCTCACCAATTCCAATAAGGATCATCTTATTAGCTACACTAAAATGCCTAAGGGTTGTGACCGTGGGAGAATTCCCAATCCCCTGGAAATTCCAGAAGAAAATCTTCATGAGAGAGAGGATTTGGACCTGGTGTTAGGTCTTCCATCTCGTTGCAATTGCACTTACTTAGCCTGCTTCTCACTCCTCTTCTTCTTTCCCTTAATAACTTCTGAGGAAGCAGTAGCTAGAACAACTAGTGAGAAAGTAATGGGGGATGAACCTTCCAAATATTGAGGTTGCTCCTCACTGGTAGTTTCCTCCTTATCATCAGACCAAAAAACACCACTCAAAGGCATAAAATTATTCAAGGAACTAACTGGATCTTGACTGGTCTGCAACACAGGCTTCCTCATAGCCTTAGACAATGGGACCTGAGAGAAGGACCCAACTGTATTTTTATCACTACTCTTATCATTCTCAATAGACTGAGGAACCAGGGCCTTTGAAATTTCTAACCCATCAGATTCAGACAAAGCCTATACCTGCTCCTATATAAGAGATTATGTAGGAAGAACAACCTCATTTTTCTGTATAGATATACCACAAGACTCCATACCCATATTTATTAACAAAGCGACTTCAGGTGTTGTAACAGACTCAACAATAGACGACACTAAATCCTACAATGCAGGCTCAAGAGGTGGCTCAAAAAATTTAGTATGCACCTGCAAGGAGACCTGAGAAGGCTCAACATCAGTTCCTTGTACAGAATCTCGAAGGACATCCAAGTGAACTGCATGAGAGGCCATCGAATGGCCCTACACTGCCTGAGTAATAGGTTCAACATCACTTACTTGTGTACTATCCTGATAGGAATCAAAATTAACTAGATTAAAGGGAATAGGCTGAGCCTGCACTACAACCCGAGCAACAGCTTCAGTGACAGAAATATTCAGGTTCTTAGGCACCTGTACAGAGCCCTGAGGAGGATTAATACATTCAGTCTACAACTATAAGGAGACCTGAGCAGACTTAGTGCTAGTACCTTGTACAGAATATTGAGGGGTATCCAGATGAACTGTATGAGAGGCCACCGAATGGCCCTGGACTGCCACATGAGTAGCAGGTTCAACATCACTTACCTGTACAGAGCCTTGAGAAATATGCTCAACCAGAGGGAGAGTGACAGGTTCCTGCACGAGGCCCTGAAGAAAAAACTCAGAAATGGGAATAGAAACCTCACCAGAAACCTGCTCATTAGTAGGATTATTCATCCTAGTAATGGGGTTACTTGGCCCAACAATAAGATCAGATGATTTAACCTTTTCCGTGCCCTTCCTACGAAGGTCATCAGAATGGCCCTTCAACTTTCATAGACTACAAACCTTGCTCCTATTACATTCAAATTTCATGTTACCAAACAAGTGGAAAGTGAGACAGAACTTCGGTCGCCTCTCATATTGAATCTCCAGATTGAAACGATCATCCCTAGTTGTAAGTAAAACCTCCTCCACCAGGGTCAAAGCCATGTAAACTTCCACCAGAACTCTCACAAAATGATCAAATTTAGGATATTCAGTGTGCTTATCCATCCGAATAGGGTTTCCAACCAATGATGAAATATCTCATATAATCCTAGGATGCCAATAAGTCCAATTTAATTTTCTAATACGAATCCAAACCTGAGAATGTGTATCCTTGACATTCTCAAGGTCGAAATTTCTAAACCACTCTTGAATTATAAGAACACCAGGCTTCAACGAAATAGACCTGAAGCTCCATGCCCTTCACTTTGATTCCTCAGATGAGAAAAGAACATGGTAGTAACCACGACCCATAGATATCATCCTCCAATAATCAAACCCCAAAATCTGCGAGAGTCATTGAGAAAGATCATTAAATTTCCAAAGAGATCCTCCCTTCATAAGAAGGACCCGATCGATGATCGAGAAGCGACAAAGATTGATGCGTTCCTTTACAAAAAATTTATCAGCATCAACATGAGAAACACGTACCTTTTTGATGATCCTCCCAGGTTGAGGACAATCAAACTCTGGGAACTTACCAGCTGATTTGAGAACATCTGCAAACTTCCTCAGGCCCGACGCTTCAAAAAAGGAAGCCTCCACAGGTTACTTTGAAGGCACACATCAAAACATCTCCTTATGACTAACACAGACGAATTTCTTACCAATTGATGAAGCATTACCAGGAAAGGAATCAACATCCTTCATCGCGCTTGGATCAAGATCGTCAGAACTAGGGTTCCCCCCAGATGCTCTGCTATGCGACTCCATCTATATCAAAAAAACCTTAACCTATAATTCATGGATAGGTTAGTTTTGAAGATAATTTGGTAGGTTTTGGTTGAGATATATGGCTTAACATTGTGTAAATATGTGAAAGGATGGGCTCCCTTTTATAAGTTAGGGGGGAATCTTGAAATTTCTTACAAGATTAAAATTTAATAACATCATTCTCAATTAAAATTAATTCCAATGGATATAAATTCAAATATAATTTAGGATTTGGTTAAAATCACATCATCTAATAACATTTGGATAGGTTTAACTGGAATTTATAAATATTATTTCTCTGTTTAACCACTTGGTTAACCTATTTTAACCTTAACCACGGTAACTTCATTTTCTCTCTGAAAGGTTTATTATTTTATATATAAGGTAAAAATTGGCTCATAAATGGAAAGTGGGTGATAATTTAGACCATTTTTCTTTGTATAAGTCATTTTTCAAGAATTTTATGATTTATAAATAATTTAACAAAATATTATTTTTCATAAAATTTTATTAATGTCATTTTTGATACTATCATATAATTTTACTTTTAACACAACATTAAAACAAATGAATTAAAATTAAAACCTTTCAGATATATATAAAATTTCATATTTATTGATAAAAGTTATGGTAAATAAAAATTTATCCAAATTACAGTACTTTTATTTTTCTATTAATGTAATAAATATTGTATCAGCATTGATTAATGATTTAGGCTAATTTTTCAACAGATAAAAATTAAAAAAAATTACTATGATAAAGAATATTAAATAACTTCTTCTTTCACTTATGATAAAATATTGTTGATATTTATGTCAAGAATGTGACATTTTTGACACTAACTATTTCTTAAATTAATAAAAAGGTCATAATAAAAGAGACTTGAAAAAAAGTGGCCATATATTTAGGACATGGGTGTAAATGGATGATCTACACCAATAAAATAAGATAAAGGTAAGTGTTAGTAATGTTTTAAATCATCATCCCAATTTTTAAACCTTATTTTATCCCATTTTATCCTTAATATTGTCACAAATATTTACTATGGTTACTACCTATATTGATAAAATTATAAGGATCCTATATAAAATTTTTTTTCTTCATGATTCCATATATGGATTCCATTAATCAAGATTAAATTTCTATAAATTTCAAAAAATTAATTTAAAAGAAAAACTTTAAAAAAATGAGATTTTATTTGAAAAATTTATTTTTAAGTATAAAAATTATTTTCTACCACATTTAATCGTAAAATTGATTCCAATGAATATAATTAGATTATTAATAATATAATATAAATAATTTTAATTTTAAAATAATTTTTTAAAAATTAACCTTTTAAATTATTAAACCCCAAATAAATTTTTTAATAAAATCATTACTTTTTCTATTCATCAAAAAATAAATATTTTTAGAAAATTTATAAAATTTCAATCTAATCTAATTTTGACATGTTATTTTGAAAAATAAATTTCATTTTATAAAATAAATTTTATAAAATAAATTTTCTAAAAGCATAAAAAATAAATATAATATTTTATGAAAAAATAAATAAAAAATATTTGAAAGAAGCATATTTTTGAAGTATAATATGATTTTAATAAAAACTGAATTCTTGTTTCCAATTTGTTAATAAACACATGTAATTTTAGTAGGACCTTTCTATATATTTCATAATATGGTTATCCCTATTCAAAACTGACAATTCAACAACTAGGTTATACATATCATATTTAAATAATAATATTTCTTGGTTTATTTAAGTTAGATGTTTTTTGTCATATAGGCTATCAAACATGATGTTCTTCTTTTAAAATATTGGGGTGTTATAGGTTTTATGATCATTAACATTAACACGATCATTCAATTTTTTGTGATCAATATTCTATATCACACTCCATTATTTTTTAGACATTAATATTGTCATTCATGTTCATCTTCTAAATTTACACTATTTTTCTCTTATTTAGTGACCAAATTGTGTGTTATTTTAGATGAATATCATATTTACATTTACCTCTTTTCAAAGGATAGTTTTATTTTTCCATTTCATGATGTGGGTTTTTGGTAATGGTATTTTAAAATATTAAACACATGAATTATAGAGCTAATGGTAAAATATCTAGGAATCAATTTTTTAAAGGTGTGATAATTTAATACCCCCAAGATTTTAAAAGAGCACTATGTTTGATAACGTACACCTCACACAACACTAATATTAAAAAAACAGTGAGATACTATTATATTAAATACGACCATAATAACCTAGAAATTGAATTGGTAGGTATGGATATGAGTAATTTCATTATAAATATATGTATTATGTTACAAATCAATAAAAATGTGCTAATTAATTCTAAGTCCATATAAACTCAATTTTCAATAATGTCATTTATGCTTCAAAAATATAATTTAATTAAAAATGGATTTTCATTTCCTACTATGAGAAAATATTATAAATAAAATTTTCCAATTTTATAAATTTATTTTATAAAATGTATACATTTTTTAAAATTATCATATAATTATTATCTTAGGGTGAAATTTTGGAAATGTTCTTAGAATATTTTTTTTGTGAATTTTGAAAAATAATGTTTTTATATATAGTTGCATTTTATATTCATGTATTTATAAAGCCTCATTTTTTTAATTGAATTTAAAATTTAATTAATTAATTTTATTAAACATAATACATCTATAATTATCCAAATTTTGGTATACAATCATTTTTATACTTAAAAATTCATTTTTCCATAAAACCATTTTCCATCATGGTTTTAGAGTATATTTTAAAAGTAATTTTTAACACTTATATGAATTTAATTTAATATAATGGTTTAAATAATTTAAATAAGAATGTATAAATTTGGTATATAGTTCAACTTTATTTATGGTCATATTAAATAGTATCCACGGTTAATTTATCACCTTGGTAAAGGGTAAAATGGGTTAAACTGGGTTAAAACTTTATAATAATGCTTCTAAATCATTCATAAGAATTAATATATTTTATTGGATTAGTTTAATTTGAATTTAACATTATTTTTTAATAAAATATTTAATTTTTGTTCCATTTTAGTTTTATTAATACCTTTATAATATTTTATGTAATCGTAAATTCCAAAATTTGCCTTTCATACTTTTAATATATATAATATTTTGTGGTTTTTATTTTAATAGGTTATGAATGATTATAAATTTATATTTTGATTAAAAATAAATTTTATTATTATGGTATATTATTTTTAATTCTTTGTGATGTAATAATTACTTTAAATTCTTACACAATGCTGACATAGTGCATGTGCAACGAGAAGAAAAACCAAGTAAATATTTTTTTAAAAATAAAATGTAAATTTTTATGTGTGAGTTATGGTATCCTATGTTTTTTTATGAAAATGTAATGTATTATAAATATCTTATAATTTTATATTTAAATTAAATTATAGTATTTATTTTCATATAGTTAATTATGTGAATAGTCTAAAAAATGACTTTAATGGTATTTTATTTTAAATAATATTTTATTAAATTAGTTAAAATTCATAAAAATATTATATTTGTTCAAGGGAATGGGTTATGTTATATAATATCAATCATTTTCCACACATGGTTAACTTTTCATTTTATTTTAATTTTCATGAGCCCAAAAAATATAATGTTAGTACTTCAAATCCTTTTGATTTTCTCACTGGAGTATCAAAGAATGATGATCCCACTACCATTTTCTCCACTCCCATTATTGTGGATGACACAGATAGCTTATTGACGTGTGTAAGGGGGAAGATAGGTCGTTATCCATGTAGAAAGGGTGGGTGAATACCCTATCACAACATGAGTACCCGCTCTAGAACTGGGTAATTTGTTCTCCATGGTCTATGATGTTCCTTTTGGTTCTACTCTATAACCTCTACTGTTGATTTTGTTTCTGCTCTAATAAAGAGGAAACTATGCCTCAACTTTTAAAAAAATGGTAATAATTTAGATGATTAAAGGGAGGTTAAAACTAAGAGATAAGGGTAAAAATATCCCATAAAAATACCTAAATTTTTTTATGTGAGAGTTTTTACACCAATATTATCCATATATTAGAAATATACAATTCTTGTTCCACTTGAACATGAAAAATAATTTATTTGAATTTAATAATTTATATAATTCAAAGTCACCCATTCCCTCTCTTATATATGGACACCACCCTACTATCTTACTGACACTTTTTAGCCCTTTATATCAACTAATATATAATTAAAACACTTAATTATATTCCTCAAAACATCCTAGAGGTTCTGGTATCACCAAAATGACAATAAATAATTCTTAAGGTGCAATCCAATAGTTCTTTTCTAAAGAGAAGGTAATAGTCTTAACATATAGTTTTCATTTTACTTCTTCATCTACATCATTAAATTTTTTCCTAACCATTCCAATATAATAAAATATATACCTAAAATATAATAAGATTATATTTTTAATGGAATAACTTTACTAATCTCATTTTCCATCAAATGGGAAATGAAACCATCTTTCAAGCATATGTGTGGATTACCGCCTCACAAACCAATATATTTCAATTCTCATCAAAACATTTCCTAGATGGTAATTTTTAGGGATTTAAAGTATATATAATATAATAATGATGTAATTTTTATTATTTTATATATAATACACCATCTATCTCCATAAAATTTCAATTTTTTAAATGGAATCAGCACAAGTGTGTACATATGAAATACCATCTCCATGTAGATATTTACTTCATTTTTAATACCACCTCTTATGGATAGTCATGGGGATGGATTTAATGAAGTTATTTTATTTTTATGACATAATAATTATTCCCTAAAGATAATAAATTTTTATTTATATAATTTTCATCCAAATAAATGTAAAAACATCACTAATGTGTATGTACAAACTGCTATCTCATGATATGATGTATTTTGTTCTTCAAGACCATTTTTCATGGATAAAAATATAATTATATTTTATATATAAAAAATATAACTATTTAATTAATAATAATATATTTATGATGGAACTATTACCTCTTTCATCATAGTTAAACTTTAAAATTAATTTTAAATTATGAACCGAACATCCTCAAAATTTATGACATCGACTTAACCAATTAAGTAATTAAATATTTTATTATGGTAAATGAAAAAAATGAATTAATAATAAATAATTAAAGATATAAATGGTTCTTAAAAGTATACTAATTAATATAATGTTATTATATATGAATGTAAAGGATGTATATTGCATGTATGGACTTGAAGTGAGGGTTTTCTTAAATTATTTTTCTTTTATTGGGTAATAACTCTTATCCATTGACTTCATTATGCAAGGATTATATGTGACTTGATTCCTAAATTATTTTATTATTTATTTACACTTATTTTCTATGTATTTAAATATTTTCACATAATTAATTCATGGATTAATTATCAATTCAAATTTTATGCTATTTTCATGAGTTTTTTCCCATCATCATTTTCTCAAGACATGTTTCATGCCACATATAATGATTTAATTTTATTGTGTAATTATTACCCAATTAAAGAAGTTTTTCATATTACTTCACATAATTCATCATATTTAAATATCCATATCACCTTCTTTATTTCAATTCCTTTTGATTCGAATGTTACTAAAGTAGTAAACACTTTACATTAGGATCTCATTATTTTTTGGTATTGTTTTTATTCATGGTTCCATTGGGGGAAAATTATATGATAATAATTTCATAAACCACACATATTTTATTATCCCCAAGTTATTACTAATTTTTCATGATATCCCTACATTTTGTTTCTCTCTGGTACTCAAGAAAATCAAAATAACATTTTTAATAAAAACTGAACTTATTTCTCCTTGTAGTCAAGAATAGTTTCTATTACATATCCGTGGTCATTAAAATGACTCAAATAATATTATTTTATATGCTCTATTAACTGCATAAAATCATTTTCAACTATATTTTACATTATTTTCAAATAATTAAAATTAAATATTATAAAAATATTTTTTTCAATTTATTTATGATTTTTTACAAAAAACTGTGAAATGAAAATTTATTTTATTATTTACTAAATGAATAAAATTATCCACCACCATAACCATTATTTTATTTTAAGATTACATTATATATTTATATTTACATTTTCAAGGAAAATCATTTGTCAATATTTTTTAATTTATTAGTTTTTAACAATATCAAAATAAACATGTATTTTCCCCTATTTTGAAAGAAATTCATTAAATGTTATTTTAAAGATATTTTTATCTAGGACAACATCCTTTAATGATTCCTTTTCTTAATTGGTAATATAATCTTATGTTACCATTTATTTCCTTTGTCTAAATATTTTTTAATGTTTTTAAAAGTGATAGTTATGGAACATATTTCTTTTCCATAGTTTAACCAAGCTATACATGAATAGTTTTTGTTTTTAAGGGTGTTATGTTGAGGATTTGAATATTAAAAATTTCATATTCCTAATATGCTATTTTTATAATATTTATATTGATGGGTGAGCTTTATATCGATCATAATGATGGGTGAGATCGATATATCTTATAGAATGGGTGAGGCTGATGTTGCTCTCCAATGCATTGGGTAATATTTCTTTTCATCAAAGGAAAGACCAAGGGAGTTCAAGGGGAATGTTTATCTTTTAGATTTAACTAGACTCTAGTTTTTATTGACATGAGTGAATATATGTGATGAAGATAATTTACCAATATTACTATACAATTACTCTTTTCTTGATATATGTTTTTAATGGTTCTATTAATCAAGATTAATTTTACATAGACCATCATTAATGAATCTTATGACTCCTGTGTTTTCAAAATCATTATGAAATTTGTTATGATTTATGATACCCTTTTTTAAGTGTATGAATTCTCTTATGTTATGGTCATACAAATTGATTATTTCATCAAAACCTTATCATTATCTTTTGTTAACTGATGAAAATTAATTACGAAAGCTTATGTTCACACTTACTAGTAATTTGAGTTTACCCTTATTATGTTTTCAATTTCCCTAGGTTATGAAGAATAATTATAAATGAATTATGTATAGAATATTTTCATGTGGAAATAATTTTATAATACACGATTTAAGACATGTTTGGAAATTATAAAATATGGGTATAATAGAAAAAGTATCATTTAAAGACATGACTATTATTATATTAGAATTTTTCCTAATTATTTAAAACTATTGACCTAAAAGGTGTTCTAGAAGTATATGACTTAGTTATTCCTTTTATGTTGTAAAATTTAATAGAGGTAATTATTAAATGTTTATTTTTATCAATTCTAGTATGTAATGACTATGTTTTGAGCATCAGATCTAGGAGTGCAGGTTCATTGATACTATACACACTTTAATACTTAGGAACTAAAAATGTCATATGTCATTATGGCACCACCCACTCATTTATATATGGAATGTTTTTTAAATTCATCAAATAAGCACCCCTTAGGTTAGATACTAAATTAAAAGTAAAAAATAATAGTAGTGCAATGATTGAAACAATATTCTAAGACTCTTCTCTATTTGAGGTATGTAGGAACATGATTCTTGAAAATCATATTACCCTTTGGTTAATTTTTTTTTCCTTTTGGAATATATTGGATCTATTTACAGGTAGACCATATCAATTTATTGGATTTGGAATCATATTTCATATCCTAAATCAACCTATGATCATCTATCGATGCAAGGATGATAATGAACTCCTTTTGAAAATTACTTCCCATATATGGGTCTTAATACCAACTCTTGTGGTGTATTTAGCTCTAATTATTGGGGTTACTCGATATAAATGATATTGTAATTGTACAATAATGTTTCGATGTTTTTACCAAAAAGTTTTATTATCTTCCCCCCTAATCATTATAGTTAGTTATCAATATAACACATACTTGGTTCTATGTCGATATCAATGAATCCTTATAGAATGATACATATTAACTTATAGAAACTGAATAAGAGACTCCAAGAGAATCTGGAAAACTATTTTATACACCTAGGATATTCACTATGAGGTTCACTAGTTCTATTTGTTAAGAAGAAATATGGATCAATGTATCTTCACATTGATTATAATGGCCTAAAAAATATCTTAATCAATAATATATACCATCTACCTGGTATGGATGGCTTGTTCAATCAACTTTGAGGAGGTTGGTATTTATCAACGATATACCTTCATTCTAGATATCAGGAATTAAGGGTGAAAAGAGGGGATACATCAAACATATCCTATCATAAATTATATAGACTTTATGAATTTATAGAAATTAATTTTATACTTATAAATGACCCCACTATCATCATGGATATTACAGATTATATCATTTAATATTACCTTAATCAATTTGTAGTGGTCTTTAAAGATGATATTCTCATATATTCTTAGATTAAGAAAGACTATGAAGATCATGAAGACCATTTATGTATTTTAATAAAGGCCTTAAAAAAGATAGATGATATTCCAAATTTATCGAATATGAATTCTAGATATAGAATGTGTTATTATTTGGTCATATAATCTTAAGAGAGTATATATCATTGGATGCATCACATATAAAGGTGAATAAGGAATAAAACATACTAATAATTATAACATAATATTTTTTTTCTTTGATTTTTTGTATACTATAGATGCTTTGTGAGATATTCCTTGGAACTATAATATCCACTAATCAAGTTAACTCAGAATAGATAGAAATTCATTTAGATGGATGAATAAGAAGACAATTTTAAGGATCTTAAGAGAAGGTTGGTCACTATTCCATTACTCCCACTACCTTTAAGTGAAGAGGGTATTTTGATATATAGTGTTTCTTCAAATAAGGTATTGGGATGTGCCCTTATAAAAATTACATGGTGCTATCTTATGTTTCATGTTAATTGAATTTCCACAAGAAAAATTATATAATGTATGATTTGGAGCTTGTTGTGGTAATATTTTTATTAAAAATATGTATGAATTATATTTATGATGAAAAGATATATATATATATATATATATATATATATATATATTGATACTAAGAGCTTAAAATATATATTCATATGGAAGGAGTTAAAATTTTGATAAAGGAAATAGTTATAGTTGATCAAGGACTATGAATGATCAATACATTACCACCCTGGGAAGAAAAATAAAATAGTTGATTCTTTGAGTATAAAATATCCTGATAAATTATCCATGATTTGATTTATATATAACCAATTATCATTGAATTTCAATGGATAGACCATGTTATCTAAATGGATTGGGAAGAATCCTATAATTCCCAATTTAATTCTCAACCATCTATACTTTTGAAGATTAAGAAGGAATAAATGTATGATATGGAGCTACAAAATATGTTAAGGTGTATTAAAATGTTCAAACTTATAATAATTTAATTATAATATTCAAGAAATTAATTTGTGTTTTTTCAATACTAGAATTGAAAGATCATTTGGATGATGTGCATGGATCATTATTCTCTATCTATCTTAGAGGAATATAAACGTTTAATGTTTTCATGGAGAAATTATGATGGGATTACATGAGAAGGGATATTGTTAAGTACATATCTATACAATTATATTTAAATAAATTCAATGTTTTCCATCTTAATTAGAAGTAGACTATAAAATAATTATCCATGCCTATATGAAAATGGGAGAACAAAACCATGGATTTCATCCTTGGACTTCACAATACTTAAAAGGCTATAATTATATTTGGTTTGTGTTTGATTACCATATAAAGTCCTTATATTTCATTTCAATCTGAGAATATTTTTTTCTTGATCAAATTTACAATATATTTATACAATGAGTGGTAAGACTATATTGGTTACCACATTCAATTGTATCTAATCAAGACACGAGGTTAATAAAAAATTAATAAATTGACGATGTTTAATAGTTATATCATCCTCAAATCGATGGTCAATATGAAAAAACCATCAAAAATCTTGAAAAAATGTTGATTTCATATTAAATGGATTCTAAAGAAGTTTTGGATCAATATATTTCCCTGGTAGAGTATGCATATAACAATATTTTATATTCTAGAATTATAATTGCACCATAAGTGGGGTTTTTGGGAATAGGCGCTGAAATAAAACATTATATGATAAAGCTGAAGAGTGGAAGCTTCTAGGACTAGATCTTTACCTATGAGATTTCCCAGAGGAGTCAACCATTTAGTTATATATATATAAATATTATAGTCAATAGAAGAGATGCACTGATAATCATTAATGTTATTTTGGGTTAATGATAGATAAAATCATTCCTTTGAATATGACCATGAATGAAGATTATAAGGTTTTGGAATAAGGGAATGATGAACCAAAGGTACATTGACCCCTTCAAAACCCTTGATCATGTGGGGATGATATCTTATCTCCTTTTATAACCACTGAACCTATCATTAATGAATTATTTTTTCCATGAATCACTTTAAATGGTATATACAAATTACCATTCAAAGGTACTAGTATAAGTGGTTGTACCACAGAATCATGAAATCCCTTATGAGGAACAAATAATATAAATATTTTATTATTGAGATAAAGTACTAAAAAACAAGAATACTCTCCAGGATAAATTTATCTAGAAGAACCATATTCTTTAGAAATAAATATGGAAACCTAAAGATGTAATGTGACAAAGTACCCCTATTTACTTCAATTAGAGTAATAACATGTCCAAGGGAATTTTTTAAGTGGGGTAGAATAAAAAACCCTTAATTTTGGTATGAATTTCTCTTTAAATAAACACCATGTGTTTGATGTCTTGTGATGCCACAACATAAAACTAAAATAAAAATTTCTTATTTCATTATAGTATAATATTAAAATAAAAATTAAATAAATTACATGATAGGTAAATGAAAAATATTTAGTAAAATTACAACATGAATAAAACCACACATGGACAATACTGTAATATTCAATTTTTCATCATCATAATATTGAATGAAGATCATAATGATGATGATAACCATAGAAATAGTAAAAAATGTTTTAAATATGACAAACATATTGAAAAAGAAATTATAGAATGGGATGAAAGATTATAGAGAAGTATTCAAGGATATATATAGGAAATTTAATATTATTTTTATATAAATGGATGTTGTTTATATAGTCATTGAACATATGGATGTTGGATATATATTAATCATAATTATGGTTGTTGGTTAAATATACACCTAATATGAATATTAATTATTTTATAGTTATAAGAAAATACAATTTTACATAATTTTTTTATTTATAATTAACATAAAAATATTTGGATAAAAATGATAATAAATCATTTAGTAATGATTCATTTTTTTAATTAATTTTTTTTTCTATTTTTTGAAAATTAAATTTATTAGATTTAAAGAATAAATTTTATTATAAAATTAAAATATTCCATAAAATGTTGTTAAAATAAATAAATAAAACCTAATAAATAATTAAGAAGTTATAATGAATATGAATTTAATGATTTATGGTCCATGATTTTTTTTCTTAAAAATTATTTTTAATAAATATTATATAAAATATAAATTTCATATATTTAGATTATAAAATTTAATTAAATTTATTTCCTATACATAATAAATAAATTATCAATCATTTAATTATTATTAATTTTTAAGGAATAATAATAAAGTTTCTTTTTTGATTAAAATATAGTTTTCTGAAAGAAAAATTATATTTTTTTTCATTTCATATTTACAATTAATTTTAATTACTTTTAAATGTTGAATTCAATAAAATGTATTTTAACTTCTGAATCACATAAGAGTATTTATGTAATAATATCAATTTAGTTTTTTGGAAAGAAAATAAGTTACCGAGGTAAAAGTGAGTTACCATAGTAAAGGATAAAATGATGTAAAATGGATAAAATAAGAGATAAAGTCATAAAATATAAGAAAGAATTACCTATAAATGTGTGTATAATAGAATAAATGACCTAACCACATATATTTCCTGTAATTTTGATACATTCCATGATAAATTACATTCTTTTCTCATTAAAGAATTGGTATTTATCAAAATGTCATTCGAGATCACCTATAAAAGGACCCCTCCTCTACCCACTTCAAACCACACCTTACCATTGTATACATATTGAATCCATTACAAAATTAAGTCCCTAAATATCTTATCCCACATATGGGAACCTTTGGTCACAAGGTTTCATAAATCGCTCATTTCTAAGAGACTCTCGAAAAGAAGATTATAGTCTTAAAAGTATGTGTTATCCTATCGTTAGTTATTATTCATTATCTTCATCACTCGAATATTTTTAAATATTTTTTTATCAAATTATTAAAATGATTTTAAACCATTAGTATTCTATAAATATTATTTATTATTTCACAATAATATGTTCTCAATCATTCAATCATTATAATATGTTCTTTCTTAGGTTGGATTTTTCACCTATATGAACGATGTTATAACATTTACACCATGAATGACTAAGATTTGTTTTTGGTAATATGGTGTTATAATGATTAATTTAATATGTTTTCATAATTATTTAATGTTAATATTCCAATGTATATCATCAATAAGTTCACTTATATTGTTAGTTCAATAATCACTAAAAAGAAGATATTTAAATGTTCCTTATGAACCATATCCCTAACTTCAATGAAATGACCATGAGACTTGTGAAATAATTTAAACATGTATGCTATATATCCATGAAATTTTTATAGGTAATGAACCAGGATCAAGAAGCATGGAATAGAATCAGAAAACTAAAAAAATCAAGGATAAATAAAATAATTAACACCCGAATATTAATTTTAACTACAAAGAATTAATATGAGAGTAATAAGGAATTATAAATAAATATTATTATTTTAAATAAATTGGAATAATGTTCTTATAAATATTAATGATAAACATAATTTTTTTTATATAGGGATTTATAGAAGACATGACCAAAAAATTCCAATTAAGGCCTTATTTTCCAATCTCACATTGAAATGAAAATTCTTTATGTTTAAGGGGATTTTTTTTTGTTATTTATCACTAAAACACCATATATTTTATTCTCATATATTTATATTTTTTTTTTGAAATTATTCTTACCATTTCATCTTACTTTGGTTGAAAATTCAACTAAAATGATGCTTTTAAGTGGAACAGATCATATCTCTTCTTTATGGTCAAGAATATTTATATACTATTTCTATGTTTTTCATATAATTCTTTATATTCCCTAATCCAAATTATATTATTTAATAAGTTTATTTTATTTTTAATTATATTTTCTTTAAAACACCATAAAAGGTATCTAGTTTAATGTTTTTAATACATTCTCAATCTCAAAATGTTTTCTTTAGTTTTCTTCATAAAGATTCCTTTTAATTTTTTCCAAAATTCATTAAGGTAATTTTTAATTACATTCCCACTATTTCTGTAAAAATATTATTTTTTAAATTATATCATTCTAAAATGAAATTTACAAAAAAGTAAAAGATATTAATTATTTTTTTAATATATTTTTATAATGTTCTTATAAGGTGTTTTTATCTATGTCATTATACATTTAATGATATTTATATATCACTATGAATACATTTTATTGAAATCATTCACTTTATTTTTCTAGATGTTTTATTTAGGACTTATGAAATTTTTCATGAAACTTTTTTCTTTCTCACAGGTTATGATTGATTTTTTAATATGACCATGTTATTATGGAACACATATTTATGGTTTTTCAATTCGTAACAAGTAAGAAAGAAATTATATATCCCTTTAATTCATTGGATAAAGATTTATGTCTCTTGAGATGAGATACATAAGACTACAGTGTGAATAAAATCCACTATGTTTTTGGGAAGTAGAATTGAACCAAATTCATTTTATTATGTGACTCTATCTATTATATGATGATGGTATATGTAGTGAGACTAAAAAAAATGAATTTCTATGATTATTTTGGTTCCAAATTTCTATTTTATTTCATATTCCAATGTTATGTTTTTAGGGATCATGATCATTTACTCATGTTTCTACCCTCATATGAGGAATTTATTCTATTATGAAAAAGACCTATGTTATGATTTTTGATTTATGATCCATTTTTATTTGTTATTATTCTCTTATGATATTTTTATGTACCTTGATTATGTTCACATACTCATATATTAATCTTATTCACACTTATGATATTCAATTGATATCACTTATGTCTACCCTTATTGAAAATATGAGATCACTATTTCTTATGTCTCCATATCCAAGGAAATAAAGAAGAATATTATGTATGATTTAACTTGAAGGATAACATCTGTGAATATTATTTTTTTGGAAATATTAAATAATTTTTGCAAAATGAGTTTTTTGTGTATCTAATATATAAATACAGTAAACCTATAAGTCATGGTGTGTGATTTATTATGAGATGTAATGAATATTCATAAAACATTATGTATTATATATATATATATATATTATGGTTTGATCATCTTAGGAATGATGTCTAAATAGAATCACCCTGTTGATTCAACACTGGGATTGGGTTTACTTTGAGAATTTGGAGATCTTGGTTATGAGATTATGAAAGGTAGAGAGACATCTATGTATTAAGTACTACTAGTTTAAAATGGATAAAATTAATAGATAGATTATGTGGGATATATGGATTAGTTTGGATTATACCTACATATGAAATTAATATATCCTTAAGGTATAAAGCATGTTGGTGACTCATAGTAATGGTCAAATGTTGGCCAAATAAATAATGGGATGGTTATTATAGTTTAATATTGTAGGATTTCTCTATTCGTGTACTAGAATAAGGTTATACAGTTTTATGAGAGAGGGTCATATAGGGAAATACTTAAGAGATGTTGGTTTTAGGTAAGATATAACCATAGGGGTGATGATATAGATAATACATAGGTGGGTAAAATCCTAATAGTCTTTTGGGAAGTGAAACTTGTGTTAAATTGGTAGTCTTATATATTAGAATTTTTGAATTTAATATGTGGTATGTACATTAATAATGATGTTATAGCTCTAGGAGAGATAGAGAGTTGTGAAGAATTATAAATATATTTTGGGACCATACGGGATCTATAAACTCATATAAATTGGTTGGTACCAAAAGTTCACTTAGAAGCTAATGAGCAATGTTTTCAGATATATGGATTTAGTATTTATTATGTATTTTAGGATGTTCCCAAAGTTGAGAGATATCTAGATTAATAAAGAGATGTTTTTCTAGTTTTTTGTTGTAGTTTCTAAATACAGGGGCCATGGATTGAGGTTATATATTTCTCATGAGCAAGTATAATGTAGGGAAATCCATAATATATATTAGTTTTGGGTGAGATAATATCAACACGGTGATAGAATTGATAATCATATAACGGTAAGTTATCTAATTATACTTTTTAATGAAAACCTTATGTTAAATGGGGAGTGTTTGATATGGTAATGTTTTAATATTATGCATGGATGGTAGTTTGATGATGTAATTATAGAGTTTCGACAGAGTGGTGTGAATAACTATATATAGTTATAGGACTATACCAGATAAAATGATTCATTTTAAGTGGTTGATATTGTAATAGAATTTAGAAATTGATGATGAGTGTGTTTAGGTAAACAGATTTGGTAAAGCGTGTGTATTATATGATTTTTTCTGAGTTGAGGCATCATATTGTGGATCAGGAGCTGGTGTAATGGTTGGATAGTGTATTTTTTGGGGACGTCATTTATTTTGGGAGATGAGAGGAATTTATCATGTGTGGTTTGGTATAGGGAAGTGTTTTTGGAATCAATTACTTATTTCAAACATTGATTATTTCTTGAGGTGTATCAAATAAACTGTTTTCAATGTAGTACTGTTTAATCCAATTGGAATTTTGAACAAGCTATGATAACAAATTCCAATTTTTAAATAAATAAAATTAGGATAACACCAAATTATTCTCTGATATGAGAAGCTATATTGTGGGGAGTTTTTTTAAAAGGGTTGAGGGTCAATCCCCCTTTATTGAGAAAAAAAAGAAGAAAACTCTCAAGGAATGGGAAAGAGGAACCCATTACAAGAAGGGAAAAATCCTTAAGAAAAAAGGACCAAAAGTGGACACAAGCCCAATAAGAAACCAACATCAAATTATTAATCAAAAGTATCATCACCCCCTTTCCAGGGCCTCACAACAGTGAGATCCATCAAGATAGAGCATCGCCCCCTCTGCCAATAAGTTACACTGTGCTGGCAGCACAACGTGATAGAGAACCTCCCCAACCAACAAAGTGCGGAGGAGAGTCGGATAAAAGGAGCCAACACACCCTTTTCTTTTTCGAGCTGCACACCTGAAAAAGCATGAAGAGAACTTCAGTAATGTCAACCTGATGACACATGGCTAAATGAAGGGTATCATCACACCCCTTACTGTTTCAAGGATTACCACCCAATGACACCTACAAGATGTTGCGCCAATCCAAATGAAAAAAGAACCAAAGACCACAAATAAATCTTCTTCCCATGAACAATAAGAGACATGAAGACCAAAGCATCGAAACAGAAGTCACAGCCGAAGTTAGAAATCTCACTACATCAAGCAACGCACAACCCTCGACCTCTACCCGAAACTTCTAAACCAAACTCAACCATTCAAAGATCACCATTAGGTAAATTCATGGGAAAAAGTTAAAAAATCAAAAAAATTATGCATCCTAGCTCGTTGCAAAGTGATCCTCTTTAGTTACAATTCTACAAAAACGAGATTTATCAGCACTCAAAACGGGATTTAACAGCGCTAAAAAAGCACTGTAAAGCTCAGCACAGATATAAGGGGGGTCCCTTTTATCAGCGCTCCAAAAAGTGCTGATAAAGGGCCATTTTATCAGCGCTAAAAAAAGCACTGATAAAGGACCCATTTATCAGCGTTTTTTAGTGCTGATAAAAGGGACCTTTATCCGCGCTTTTAAAAAGCACTGATAAAAGTCAAAGAAAATTAGAAAAAATAAAAAATAATTATATAATGCAGGGAGAGATTTTAACAGCGTTTGACCCCCCCCTTTATTAGTGCTAGGCGGTCTCCCGCGCGCTACCCCTTTTGCGCATCCTCACACGCGCGCACCCCTTAGAATCCACCCGAACTTGAACCCGCGAACCCCCCCTTTCGAGGCTACACCTTTACCACTAATCCATTTTGTTTTTTCTCTATTTAATGATATATCTATTTATTTATATATATATAGTTATATTTATTCATATATTGATATAGATTCATATTAATATAAATATATTTATTCATATATTAGTATATATATATTCATTCATATATTAATATATATTTATATTTATTTTTATATATATTTTTAGTTATAATTTTTTATCCGTATATTTATTTCTATATCAATATATAATTATATGATTAGTTTTAAATACATTTATGAAATTTGTTCTTTATGTGTGTTTATAAATAAATAAATAAATAAATAAATACATACATATATACAACACACACACACACACACACACATATTTATGAATAAATATATATATATATATGTATATTTGAAAGGCCATATAATGTTAAAACAACCATAAATTATAATCCAAAAGCTTGTTTCAACTACAAAACTAGTCAAATTGAATAAAAGGAAACAATCTTCGATATTATATGTGGTACAGGCCTAAAAGACATCTGAATCAGAAGTTATACTTGTTTGAATGGTAACAAACCAGGGTATCCCGACTAAAAACTCAATTTTAGAGGCCTTCTGGGCCTTTTTTGGCCTTGAAAAATGTGACGGAAGCTTGGACTCAATCACTATTGCGTAGAGCTCATCACAGGCTTAGATTTGATATGATGTAGAGCTCAAACAGACACCCAGATCAAAAGTTATGGCCATTTGAATTTTAAGTTAATTTTCAACTTATTTTAGAAATTTTATTAATTGTTTTGATTTTTTGTGTCTTCATATTATTATTAAATGATTTTTAATCAATAATAATTAGAAAATTATTAATTAATAATATTTTTTAAATATTTTAAATCCATTTTCACTAAATTTCATATATATTAAATGTAATAGTCTATTTATATGTATCTATAACATATTTAAAAAATATATATTATATTTATAACATTATAAACATACTTATATGACAATAATTTATTTTTCATGATTATTTTTGAAACATAAAATTTATCACTGGTAAGAAAAAGTGCTGATAAATCCCCCCTTTATCAGTGCTAAAAAAAAGCACCGATAAAGGGGGGCCTTTATCAGCGATTTTTTAGCACTGTTAAAAGGGCCCCATTATCAGTGATTTTTTAGCGCTCATAAAGGATCCCCTTTATCAGCGCTTTTTTTAGCACTGATAAAAGGGTAGGGCTTCCCTTGCCCGTTTTTGTAGTAGTGTTATTTTAGAAACCAAATATTCATCCAGTAGAATGTTTGTGGATTTGAAATCTCTGTGAAAAATTATGAGCTTCGCAGATTCACAAAGTTATTCTCAAACCATCATTGACCTTTAAATATATTTAGTTCCACAATCTGAAAATATCAAATTTGATACTCCCTTCATTGATCTTCAAGAACCATCATCAGGATGAGGCAACATGCCGAAACAACCCGACAACCACACATCGCCGCATGAATGAACGAAACTGGTCAGTTCTGGGGAGGCTCAGATCTAAAACCAGATCTGAACCATTGGGGACAACATTGCATACTATAGAAAATTCAAGACACTGGACATGGAAAATACCATGCTCCAATATTGATTTAGGTCTTCTGACATCATCAATGAATCCAATAATTCACATCTTGAACCACCCCTGACTGTCATTAGAGATGAAACCCAGATCCTATCCGAAGAACTGCCACCGAAGAACCATGCACATGAAAAACTTCAAAATCCATCGATCAAAAGACACTAGGCCACCGCCATTCGAAAACCAGATCATCATCATAGATATGAACACCGATTATCGCCGAGGCATCCTATATCTGAGAACAGATCTAGGAAATGGAAATATAGAAGGGTGATAGTGCCGGGAATGAAGGATAGATAAGAGTATCACCCGACATAGACAAGAAATGGAGAAACCTCCCCTAACGAGATCGAGGAGGATCAACTCCACTACGATCAACCCAACATACTCCACCTAAGGGGGATTTTTTTTATATTTTCACTAATTGGTTAAAAATACACCCTCTCTTTTATTTGAGTCATGTGACCATCCCCCCTTCCCACTCACGCTCTCATTTTTTCCATCTCCCACTTCATTCTCTAATCACCTGAGGGGTTGAATCTTACCAGGCCCTTTAATCATTAAAATAAACAAGTTACTCTCATTAAGAATAAGGTAATCCAAAGTACTACTCTCAAGGTTTAACTAATTTCATCAATGATTTATCATAACATTTTTTATAGCCTATTTGTAAAATTAATTTATTTCATGTGAATAAGTAAAAATAATGTTGTGATATCATAATAGTTAAATCTTATAATATTTAGTTAGGTAGTCCATTTTATTCTTAGTCACATGATTCTTTATGTATACATATTTCAAGTATATTCCCATGGGGTCTTGGTTCAGGGATTCTGTAAAGGAGTGGGGTATGGTCTGGATTTTGTATCATTATTTAGAAAAGTATTATAATATTGAGTTGGGTATTCCATTCTAGTTCTATATATTTTAGACACACTTGGGTGATATTATTCCCCGAGGAACAAATACTTATATCTATTGATGAATACCATTATTCCCCAAGCTCATAATATGATATTAGTTTTAAAAATTATGGGTCTTGGTATGATAATGGGAGTGTATCCAAGTGGTTGAAACTTGTGGAAAACTCAATTATTACTGTGGACTAGTAATTGTGTAGGAAAAGAAAGGTAAAATTCCTTGTGAACTTTGAACTCCTTGAGTGAGAGTAGTAGGATATTGAGAATGGTTCTAGTGAATTATGTTTAAAATTTTGCTCTTGAGTAACCAATTATAGTTGGTTATGTAGGAGAATATCACTCACGTAGAGGGTGTTTAGTGGAATATTGTGTTGGTAAAGTGAGGGTATGTTCTCTATTGAGAATCAAACTCAATGGAAGAGGGATTGGATTATATGTTGAGTATAGACCAATAGTGGAATCTATTTTCTGGTATGGATTGGATAATAAATGTGATTCCCTTGAGTAATATTAGTATTCATGGAGGAATGATGCCTTATGGTTGGATAGAATGAGGTAAACCCTACACCATGTGTTGACATGGTTTGTCAAGAGTTATTGGGAAGGGTTCTAGATCACCATTTTAAGCTCTTTAGAGTATTGTTTCATAAAACCATGTTTTAGAAATACATGTAGATATTTTTATGTTTTTTCATGTTACCCTATATAGTAGGGTACTAACTGAGATGGGTACAATGTTTTTTTGTGTCCAGGTACAATCTAAGTGGTGAATTTGTGGATTGTGTATAACATAGAGGATTACGGTCTACATGTATGTAACATAACTGTAGTTTAAATTAATATGGATATGAACATTGAGGTTGATCAAGGTGGATTATGTTGGGATAATATTTCCTATAGAAATGTTCTTGATATAGATTACTTATTATATGTGAGATAGGGTATGTTCTATGTCTTATATTAATATAGGAGTGGTTTTTTCAGATAGTGGATTCATATGTTGGTCAGGATATGGGATATCGAGATGTAGGGTCTGAGAATATGACTAGACCCTTAGATGACTCATGTATTAGAGGTTCCACTTGTTGTGATTTGTACATGGTACCCTACCATAGGTGATAAGTTATTGGATAATAATTACTTTTAGCGTCTTACTATAATTGATAGTGTATTGGTCATGATCTGGTTGTGGGAATTTTACTTGGTGATAGGGTATCAATAGAGATGCCATTATGGGACTCTAAACTGAGTGATATTGTATGAGTCTTTATCTGTTAAATGAACGAGATTTTATTCCATGATTATCTGAAGTAGGTGTGGTAAAGTTTTATAGTGTCCAGGTTAGAAGATGATTTCCTGATGCGATTAACTTTTTCCTGGTTATCTACTTTTCTATACATATATACACTCTGTATGATGTACTATATATGGGATGAGTTAGTGGAACCCTAATGATTTATATTCTCACACAACAAACAGTAACCATGGTATGAATATATACCTGTGTTTTTTAGTTTATGGTAAAAAGTTGTACAAGGGATCTAAATCCAACATACATGGATAGATGGTTGGGTGATATACCCAAGGAGGGACTTGAATTTGTGTTTATGTTTCCACTTTTATAGTATTTTTTTATATTCCACACGATCAACCAGGTGGGTGATACATGTCTTGAGGTATATTTTCCTACCAACTAAAGGTCCCATTATTATTATAGCATGTGTTTGTTTATAATTTATCGATGTTTTTTTGGATATAAATAGTTTTTCTTACACTAATGTTATAAGATGATTTTATTTTCTATTTATTATAGTTTAAGATTATACCAAGGGTATAGTCACCCTATTTTGGTTACAGAATGTCAATGATTTTTGAAAATATCTAGCGTATGAGGAGGCATGATTGATGAATTTTGGTATCACACCTTTAGGCTAACAGTTGGTTTCCATATTCGAGGAATTAAATTAGTTCATTGATTATTAGGTCATGGTTATTAAAAAATATTTTTTATACTAATGAGACCTTTCTAGATAGGAGAGTGAATCTTGGTACCCATATGTTACAAATAATTTAAGTACCAGTGGTATTCTTAGGTTTAGGAATGGTTGAATTGGGGGTTATATTAATATATTCTACATTAATTTCATTGATTAATTTTTCTTTATTAAATAAAGGATTTAATGAGAGAAAGAGTTTAGATAGATTAGTTAGGTTCAGATTTAATTTAAAAAGTATGTTATATGATTTAGATTATTAAACATTTCCCTTAATGTATAGTGTAAATGAGGCTATTTAAGATCGATGTTTAAAGATTTACCCAAGGGGTTGAGTATAGGTTTTGGTTGGATTCTTATATCTAAATAAATTTATAAATATAGAAAACTAGGATATGATATTAGAGAGTAACCCGGTTAATAGTGGGGGAATAGGGAAATCAATAAATTTTGATGACTTCTAGTGTAGATTTTCTTATAAAAAAAATTGATGTGGCATAAACATAAAATACATACATTTTAAATCATTTTAGAATAAAATTATTTATATATCACAATTATACATGCTCTAAAAAATAAACATTTAGTGTCTTTGAAGACTATAATAATTATAAACATATTTCCTAAAAGATATTTAACATGTTATAGAATTTTCTTTAACCATATTACTATTATTATACATAACATACTTAGAAAAGTTTCTTCTTAACTTGGGGAAAATGGAAACATAAGAAAGGGGTTATCTCAGATGCTCACTAAGGGTAATCTTAGGGATAAAAATTGATGCTTTAAATATGCCATAAATGAGTATTTGAGTATGAGAACATAATAAAAAGTATATAAACATGAAACTATCATACCCAATATAGATTTTAACTCATAAATAATGGAATAATACTTAAGAAATAATAGGATTATAAATCATTGTTCATGTTCCATGAAATCATATCATAAAAAAAAGTCTTAAAAACCTGAAATAATGGTGTATAGTATATATTAGAAAAGAAAATAACTTAATAAGTCCTGAATCACTTCCAATACCATTATATCATTGTTTATAGAGTCTCCTAATATAATGAGTTCCCACCCCATTACCATATATATATTAGTGTCCAGAGTCTCTTAGTGGATTAGCTTCACTTCCCAGTCTATTACTATTATCTCATGAGATATAAATCTTTATCCAATGCATTGTATGGATATATAATTTTAGTCCCATACCTAACATAATTAAAATCTGTATATATTTGTTCTATTAAACTTGTAAAACATTCACAATTTCATCTCAGTATAACCCATGGAAAAGAAACTATTTCCATAAATGTCAAATCATCACAAAATCATAAGTTATCTAGAGAAAAAAATTATGGTATCATATGATATTATCCCAAATTAAGGATAAGTAACATCAATAAATGTTTTCTAAAATTTCCAAAAACACATTTTAAATATCATTGAAACATTCTTAGGGAAAATAACATTTTTTAATTTTAAAATCACTTATTTTGGATCTAAAAATTCTAGAATGTTAAGATAAATATTTTAATTGAAAGTAACCATATAAATATTAGAAATAATCTTCAAAACAATAATAATTCTTATTATGGTAAAAAAAAGAGATGAAGTCATATACAATATAATTGAACTTTCCTTTCAAAATTTGATAAAAAATCTAAATGTGTCATACCAGCAATGTAAAAAATATTCCATTTTTATAAGATTTATTTAAAAAATAAAATGCATTTTAAAATTAACATAATAAATCAATAATGTTTTAATAAGATTGATATACTTTTCCTTATTGTTGGGATGGTCAAAAAATAATTTCTAACCCAAAATATAGAAAAATAGACAAATTAGGGGATGATATCAAGGATGCAGTGTTGAATTTCATCGTGGTCTCCCCAAAACACATTTTTTCTTTTTTTTACAAATTTTTAAATAAGAAGAAACAAATCATAAAAAGTGATGAAAAACACTGAGGGAGTGGGGAGAATATCCATAAATATGTAGAGAAAAATAGATAGACACAACAAGAGAAGAAATAGATAAGGAAACGAATAGTAATCATGAAACATGCACATGTTTAGGTCGATCTACTCATTTACTACCTATAATTGACCTTAGATAGAAAAAATATTCTAAAAACCTCAATCTATGGATGATTTATCTCTCGAGTCACTCACCTCTCTCAAAAAATAGTGAAAGAGGGACAAATATTTCCTTTGGGATGTAGATATCTTAAATCAATACATTCATAGTCTTTATTTCCCATGGGTAAAGAAAGGGATGGTGTTAGGAAAGAAGTGAAGACCTCCCAGAAGCATCAAGGTTTCACTTCCTGGAAGTGGACTTCAAAATAATCCCTTCATTTTTGATGTTTTAAGAACACAAAACATTGGTTAATAATAATGAGAAAAAAGTTATTTATATAAGAGAGGAACTGAGTAAAATAAAAGGAAATGAGGATAAGAAAATTTTCAAATTACATCCTTCTCCAATAACCCAAAAAAGATAAATCCCATATTTGAGCACAACATGACCAATCATCTTGGATCTCAGATACTAGACCTTTCTAATCATCTTGAAACTTCTATATAATAGGTATATTAGCCTCTTAGGATCCTACGACCCCCTATCAGCCTCTTAATACTCCATATCTCTGTGTGTCCACCTCTCCTTTTTAACTTCATTACTTTCTCCCTCACACAACGTACATCCTGTAATAACCTTCCACTTGGTAAAAGTTAACCTAATTTGTTCTTCTATTTTACTCATAAAATTTTGATCCTTTCCAAACATTTTTGTGGAATCCCAATACATGTTCAAATAGAAGAAACCAAAGCTGTCCAATGTTCAAGACATCAGCTTGGAATAATGATGTCGGCAATTTTATCAAAAAAGGAATTTTGAACGATGTATCCAAATTAATCATGTAAAATATTTCAACATATCCATTTAGGTAGATGAAACCAAATGGTAAACATAGTTTTTTATCCATGTAATTTATTCAACATACACAAAAATTGGGCTAAAATACTATTTCCCATGTAGGTGATTTGGTTTATATAGCCAATTCTTGATGTGGCTAAATCCCTTCACCTAATCATTTGGTCCGATGTAGCTGTTTTAGCTGACATAAACATTAAAGTTGATGTAACGAATTTCACCACATAGTTGTATCACCAAAATAGCTCCTACAAACACAAAA
This sequence comes from Viscum album, assembly GCA_963277665.1. Lineage (NCBI taxonomy): Eukaryota > Viridiplantae > Streptophyta > Magnoliopsida > Santalales > Viscaceae > Viscum > Viscum album. Next base: position 1,938,352,363 of record OY728123.1, on the reverse strand, counting down.
ATTCAGGAAAAGTGAAAACCACAAACCTAATATTTTTTTAATAAAAATCAAAAAAATGTTTATTCAAAAATTATATGAGAGTTAAAGAATCGAAAAATAAAAAATTAACCATTGAAAAATAAAATATTAATGAATACATTCAAATAATGGAAGATTCAAAATCTTTTGTTAATATTGAAGTAATATCTAATTAAAAATAAATATAACATTAAAATTCATTTAATTCACCCAAAATATATGTGGAAATGTGTGATAAAATAGTGCTACAAAAAATATTCACACACATAAAACATTGGACTCTTAAGAAATTTAGTCATTTAAATAATTCATTAATAAATTCTTCAAGGTAAATATATAGCATCCTACCTAGGATCAAAACCATTCAACTGAGTCAAATAAGAATCCCAAATAATCTATTGTAGAAAATTATCATTCCTCATTTGGGAGATAATCACACTACCCCACTTCAATACAAACTCAATTCCTTTTTTTGGGAGCAAAGAATAGAAATAACCAAGTGGAATTAGATCTATTACAAAATTAAAAAATACTCATTCTCCCCTAGGTTTCTCAAATAAAATCTTCACATTCCACATTATTGATATAACTCAAAATATATTCTTATAAATCAATTGTTTCCTTGTTCATTTGTTTTCAATATCCCCTCACTATCATGAGCTCATTTTTTATATGGTTTTTTATTTTAATTTTTACATATCCTGAATTTGTGCAAAGCACTACGAAGATCACTTGTTGGGTTATCTTTATTAATAAAAGCACACCCAGTGCCCTTGTCTCAGATACTCACTATGGGATCCAAATTGACCATTTTATGCATAATTCAAAGGATTTATAGTACTTATCGATTGGTTTGGCTCCCCAAGTCATTACATGTTGTTTATGATAAGGTTATAAGTACAATTTAAACATTATGATTCCTTAATTTATAACCACAATTTGATAAGAGTCTAACCCATCAAACTTTCTTTTTGAAATTTTCAAGAAATATTTCTATAAATACAGTAGAAAAAAAGACTCAGTAATCACTCAATCCTTGCAACGTTAGACTAAAATAAATCCCTCACCTAAGTTAATGTAATTTTATTTAGATGAACAATTTTAGTTTTTATTTATTGAACCAAGATACATAAGTAACTTCTATTAACACAAAAAAATTATTTGAATTCCTAAAAAGTATATAAATTTTGAGAAAAATTTGGGAGGTTTGATATGATAGAATTTAAGAACATCCAAGACACATAAATTTACCTCTACCCCACAACTAAATTTAAACATTTTCCCAAATTTTGAATACTATGGTGAAGAACACTTCAATCTAAAAATGAATATTCAGTTCAATAGGTAATAAAATTTTGGTGGGTTATATGATTATTCAAAATAGCATAATTATTACACTTTATATTGAATCTATTAACAACATTTATATATATACCTTGAGATATTATTATTTTCTTTATTAAATAAAGACAAATTAATTTCTAATATTATTTCATATAGATTCATGATAAACAAAAATCCATAGAATTTGGAATACATAGGCATTTTAGTGGTGATAACCAGATCTGAAAATCAACTTAAATTTATTTCTCAACACTATAGATATTCAAAAATAAGAAACATAAAAAAAAATTACATTCATATTTTTTATAAGAAATTAAATCAATATTCCCCCATACATTATTTATAAGTAGGAAAAGAAAAATATGGTAAAATTAAATAAAAAACTCCCCTAGTGTAGAACCTTGTCATGATTTTTTGTGTGGCTAGATGGATACTCCTGATGTTTTTTTCTACAAGAATATTGTATTATTTTTTTTGGTACCTAAAATATGTAAAAATATTAACAATTATAATTTTTGATTTACATTTCAAATTTATATGGAACCATGTTTGATTCAGGGAGTATAATCTTATGATTTTGAGTTTTAAGCTCTCGTTCTTCTTGAGTGGTTTTCACATGGGGTCACTTACAGATTATTATTCAACAAGGAAGACAACATGATAAGGAAAATAAAAAAAGGAATGAAATAAAGCAAAATGGATAATATTGGGATAACACTACAATGGGTTATATATTTTGAATTTCCACAACAAGATAACATTGGAATCAACCCCAGTCCAATGGATGTCGTGGTTTCTTTCTTCAAAACTATAGGATGTGATTCTTAAAAAATTTAGTGAGTTTACTATTTTTTATTACCAAATTTAAATATTAATTAATGTACCACTCCTTAACATTAGAACACTTGTGGGGTATTGCTGGGGAAATCATAATTGAGGGGTATTAAATCTCTTCTACAGGTTGAGGTTTGAAATGCACAGGTAGTAGAAAATAAATTCAATGGTAAAATTTTCATTATAGTTTAGTCCAATATAACATTTATTATTGGATAAAAATTGTATATACACCATATATTTATTAGTAAGGTATCTCTAACACCTCAACTCAAGAAGATAGTCCCATAATCGAATCTTCAACAAAAAATGTGAGTTAAAAAAATTCCTCAATAGGAAAAGCTTCATGTTCTTATTGCCTCTTTAGGAGATCATAAAAATGAATTGTATACAATAGGAGAATTTTTTTTAAATCATCTTAAAAATGATCGAATTTAGATAATTTTTTTATCCATGAAGTTGTCAACTCTATAAATTAGTGACGTTTGTTCTTTTTATTGATGGAATATTTATCATGAGAGTATTTATGGGGTATGAGTGAGGTATTAATCCTCCAACATCCATGATTGAACCTCTTAAAACTTCTCCAAAAAATGTGGGATTAATGGGTTGTACTTGATAACCCAATCCTGCATTAAAGTCAGAGAAAATGTATGAAAATTATCTAAGTTATTTTGCTAAAGACTCCATAATATGTCACTTAATTTCCTTATAGCCATCAGTATGTTACAAGAAATATTATTAAATAAAAATAAAAAATTTCTCTAAAATTTTATAAGCATTGAATCCTAAAATGCCATCTGATTAAGTGGATGAGTCTCATCATTTTTAAGTTTATTTTTTTAGTTATAGTTTTTATTGGTTTTTTAGAGGAATAGAACAACCACCAAAACATCCTTTGCATCCCAGACAATAAGAATCAACATGAACAGTGATAAAAACCTTTTAGGGAGTGGGTAATATAGTGATGAACCTATATAGAATAATATAAAGTGACAAAAATATTAGAAATGGAGAAGTAAAATAAGTGTTAGAATGAAACATGCCCATGTTCAGGTTGATTCACTTGTCTTCTACCAATAATTGACCTCAAATGGGATAAATAATCTCAATAACTTAATAAGTGGATGATTTATCTCTTGAGTCACCCAACTCACTCATCAAATTTTTAAAGAGTGATGAACAATCACATTGAGTGGTTAAACTCTCAATTTACTACTATCAGAGTCATTGTCTGCCATGATTAAAGAAAAAGGATGGTGTTTGATGTGTTGTTTGGATCTCCATCCAGTATCCAAGTTCCATTTCTTGAAACTGGATTTGAAAAATGTCAATTCTTTGCTATTGGTTTGAGATCACAACACATTGAGGAAGATGAATGACCAAAAAATTATTTAATGAATAAAATAACTAAGTACATTGGAAGAAATTATGGAAAATGAAAACTACAGATGATTTCAAGTCTCTGGCCACCCAAAAAAATAACCGAGTCCCATCTTCAGAAAAAACTCAATCATTCACCTTGGAACTTTCCTCATACATTTTCCTTATCCTCTCAAAACTTCTCTCTCACCAACCTCTCTTCCTCTCAGGATCCTATATCCCCCTCTCAGCCTCTCGGCACTCTCTATCTCTATGTGTCTAACTATCCTTTTGAATTATTCCTGGAAGAACCTACTCCCAAGTAGAAGTATACCCACTTCAACCCTCTATTTTAGTCATAAAATTTTGATCATATTCAAACCTTATGTTGGATTCCTTATGGAAGTTTGAATGGTATAAACATCAACTGGACATCATACATAAATATTGATTTGTATTAAGATGTATAAAATTTTCTAAACATATGTTTTTTGAATAATGTAACTGAATTGATCATATAAACATCCTCCCATGCATCCATTTCAAATTATGTAACTAAATGATCAATGTATCCACTTATCCATGTTGTTGATTCAATTTAAATCAGAAATTGGGTTGCGTATGCAATTTCTAATATAGGTTAGTTGGTTCACATAGCCAATTCTCAATGTGTCTGAATCCATTAATGTAGTCACTTGGTCTAATGTAGATATTTTGTCTGACATGTCTATTTTAGCTGATGTCGCCATTTAAACTGATGTATCAAATTTCACCACGAAACCGTCCCACTAAATCATCCCCTACAAAAACAAAAAAATGAGAAAAATTAAAAACCATGAGAAAAAGTTATTTTACATTGAAAATAACAAAAATGTTTGTTAAAAAATTATATGAGAATTAAATAACTTAACAATAAAAATTATACCATTGAAAAATCAAGCATTAAAGAATATTTTCATTGAATAGAATATTCAACCCAATTTGTTACATATTCAAAAAATCTATATTAAAAATAATTATCATTATAAATTATTAATTTCACCTAAAATCAATGTGTAAACATGTGATAAATTAGCACAAAATATAATAAAATTCTTGAAACATGAAGAAGAATATAGATATAGAAGAGAAATATTCCTAAAAAAATAGATAGTGTCAGTAACACATGGATGTTACTTTATTGTTTATTATTTAACTGGAATATGGGAGGATGAAAATAAACCTTAAAACATGAAACATAAATAAATTATATTAACATATTTATGGTTAAAGAAAGAATAATCATATAACTTCTATAAATCAACTTCAAAAATGGACAATCCTGAAATAAATAAGAAAAAAAACATCTTACCGATTTTATTTCATTAAAACCAAAACCCATTTAAAAGAAATAACATCATGTGATAATTTAAATACCATGAATATAAATATATTCATGACCTAACATATAATTGTATATTACATTCAATAATTGAAATAAGAAAGTTATAAATAAAGAATATCTCTCATAGAAACAAATGTGAGACCAGAAATCCATACTCCAATCTTGACTTACTTCATAAGTTATATTAACATATTGTATGAAAAATTGAAATTTTTTATACTTAAATAAAATAAATATATTAATATATAAAATACCATTCATGGTTTACTTATAAAATATTATCACCCATTCATTAACAATCATTCGTTATAATCATCATTTCAGAAGTTAACTACTTTTTTTGCATATGTTTCAATTTTGATGTGTGGTCCATGAATATTGGTAATGGTTTGAACATGTCTAAAAAGTTAACAATGAAATATATTTCATATTATTAAATAATATAATAATCATACAACACTCTGTAATAACTAATGTCATAAAATATATAACTTCATTCATGTAGTTGGTAAAATCGACCAAAACAAGAGTGTGTTATAAAGGATGAATGAGTAAGAAAAACTATTTTATAAAATTTATAGGATCTTACATAAGTAATAAATATAAAATTTATTCATTATATATAATTTTATAACCATACATGAAATGTGGTGTTGTAAAAAATGAAACATATCGCTTATAAAGATGGTAGTCTATACATATGCATGAGCGATACTTCAAGTTCCTAACGAGAAAAATAGAAAGAGTATATAAAATATGTTAGGTTTCCAAAATTAATATTAGATAATTAATATCATATACGTTTATTATGTACCTAATTTTTACCATGCATGTTATGTAGTGATTGAAAAAAATTACATATGTTCGTGAGGCGGTAGTTCATACTTATTTACAAATGAAGGTTTCATTCCCCATTTGATGGAAAAGGAGACATATTAAGGTTGTTATGTAAAAAAATAACATCTTATTAGATGTGATATAATGATTTTAATACAGTTTAATGGTTAATAAATATTTTAATTATTTAAAAGATTAAGTAAAATGAAATATATTAGTTAGAATGATTATGACCACTTTGAGAAAACGTTTTTTGATATCTTCTTATAGAACCCGTGGATGGTCTATTTAAGAGACTAGAAACTATAATCCTTAGATAAGGATATAGAGAATTTTTTTTTTTAAATTTTGGTCAAGCTGTGTGGATCAAGGTGGTGTGAAGAATATAAGGGTATATGTGTCCGTTTATAGTAAAGGAAAGGACACACATGGAATTACATAAATGAATTTAATACAATAAATTACTTTTCATGTGAAATTTTTATAAACAAGACAAAATGTAAAAATTTAAGATAGGGTTATATTTAAATCCCTTAGAATAATAAGATTTTGATAGTTTTTTAGGGAATTTAAACATCCTATCTTGGTTTAACCACTTCGTTATCCAATTTTCACCTTAACTGTAGAAACAAACTTTTCAATCTTAAAGGTTTATAAATTTAATTCTAAGTAAAAACAGTAAAAAATGGGAAAGGGATGTAATTTTGGACTATAGTCTATAACTATTTTCCTCTTTCATTTTTATGGTTTTTAAGTCATTTAATAAAAAAATATTTAACATAGGATATCATGAAATTATATTTAAGAATATTTCACAAATTTGGAATTTAAATAAATTAAGAGAGGAATTGAATTTGAATATAAAATCTTTCACCATCAGTGATAAATTATTATTAATTTTTTTGACTCCATAATTTATTCAAAAAAATTTACAAATTGTCTCGAACCATCCCAAAGGGGCCATTCCATGACTCCCCAATCCACCTCTAATAGGGTTGGGGGTGGAAATTAGTGTTGAGTAGGAATATCACTAACATGGGAAGTCTTATCCTATGTACCTACATACACACAAACACACATCTTAATTCCAATAAAATGATGAAATATAAAAACTTTTGAACAAGTATGTTTGCAAATATCTAAATCCCACAACTAGAGTACGACAAGATATAAAGGAAAGTAAAAAGTTCCAAATACAAGCCCCCCATAATGATTCTGGAAATATGTCCAAATTGAAAGTAATGATGGGGACTACTGTCAAGGTACTGTAGGAACACACCTCAGTCTGTCCAGTATCACTAAGTATTGTCTGGTCCTCGTCCATCTAGGACACATTCAAAATGTTGATCATTTATAAATGACATGACACGTGCGGTAAATCCCATACAGAGATGTGTATAACAATACCAATAGGAACCCCCAAAATTAAAAATCATACGAGAAAAGAATACAACCATCTCTACATAGTTTTATATCTACAAAACATATAACAATAATATCTAGATATACTCAAAAAAGACACACATTCTGGAGGTAATGCCAAAACAATAATGCTATAATAGGATTGCTTCTTTAATTTTCCACATAGAACTCATCCCAGAGAACACACTCCACAAGTTTAGTACCACTGATGATGTACATATGAGAGGTATTTCTCATTAGGAATTTCTATAGGAAGTACAAACTGAAGGTCAGAAGAGATATTATACACATATGAGGATAAATACCAAGGCCATTGGGTATAACAAAAACTCAATATGGATTAACCTACTAAGTAGATGATCAATGCTCATGTAATGTTGTTCATGACGTTACTAAGAACTCCACCTAGGGTAGAAAGATAAATAAGGGATCTCAATCTAGGCCTCAGGGAAGAATTCAAATAATTCTATGTAATAAGTCCAACTAGATGGATAATTGTCCTATATGTATGAGATGATTTCATACTAACCCTTAGTGAATTGATATGGGGAACACACCCAAAAAAACATTAATAATATAGAGAGGATAAGGTCTCCAAGCTAAATTTATGAGAGTACATGGCATGTAGTAGGGATACATGTCATGTCCCATTGACCCCGGGTCCTACCCATGTAAATGAAACTTTTCCATTTTGTATCTCTATAATAGTACATAGAGTGTGGTTTTACCATGAACATTTCCCATGTACCAATATATGGGTATGCCCATGTACACCCGACCATGTCATTTCTTTGTGGGAGTACACGTCATGACAGTGACCTTGTACTCCATCCCATGGAGGTTTACCCTCTAAGGTACACACTAAGCCAGTAGGGATAGGTCACACAATGTGTGATAGGATCACATTCCATGTGATCTTTAACATTCTCCTAAAACACCATCCACTGCTAGGAGGAACCCACACACCATGTAATCTAGGATTACAAGTTGTGTGGTTTTAATTTTTTCAAAAACACTAGTTTTTTCTTCCGTGCACACCCACAACAATGTTGTCTTCGATTTTAGATTCAATAAATATGGAAGTCAAGGATATACATTTGATGAACCTCAATATGGCCATTCGATGGAATCCGGACTTTGAATCTATACAAAAAATAGATCCCATTCATCCGGTCACCACTCACTTGCCATATACGAATCGAGGGTTTCTAATATTGTAGGATCCACACACTACTACCACCATCACACCTTTCCCACATCGTGTCGAGCCCAGTTATATGATTTTGAACAATTTCACCATGAATCAGGTGCAAAATGATCGAGTTTTTGGTATACATTAAACCTCAGTTCAAAAGAAGAACATCTATGATGAATGTAGAAAAAGGGGAGAAATTCAGAACTAAAAACATGAGGTATGAACCTCATCCATTGTTCATGTTGGCATAGATCTATCACTGTTAGAAAGAAAAGATAAGAATCAATAATCAAAACAAAATTCTCACAAAATATCAGCACAAATGAACCCATCACTACTACAAAAATGGGTTTATCTAGTGCTATGTCTTAAACAGTTCTAGCTGAAAATGCGGTTCAAGTCCCCATTTGTCAGCGCTAAAAAAATAAGCATTAAAGGGGGCCTTTAACAATGATAAAAAAGAAATGTTAAAGGGAGACCCTTATCCATGATTTTTTAAAATCAATGATAAAGTACCACCCTTTATAAGTTCTTCTAAAAAATCACCGATAAATGTTTTCTTTTAATAGCTCTTTTAAGAAATCTCTGTTGGGGGGGGGGGGGGTCTTTATCAGTGATTTTTTAGAAGTGCTAATAAAGACCCCCCCCTTTGTTAGTGATTTTGTAGTAGCAATGATAAATGTATAATTAAAAAAAATTAATTAATAATAATATATAAATATAAATATATTGATATAAATATAATATATATTTTGTAAAATATGTTTTATATAAGGTAAATAGGCATTTACACTTAATATATAAGATATTTGGTTAACATGAATAATAAAATAATTTAAAAAATAATTTTAATTAATAATTTTCTTATTATAACTGAGTAATAGTAATTTATTATAAATTTTAAGATAAAGAAATCAAAAAATTAATAAAAGATCTAAAATGAGTTGAAAATGTAACTCAAATTCAAACGACCATAACTTTTGATCCGGGTGTCTGTTTGAGCTCTATCATATATCAAATTAAAGACCGTGATGAGCTCTACATACTTAGTGATATAGGTAAACCTATTTCACATTTTAAAGGCAAAAAAGGCATATAAGGCTTCCAAAACAAAAAATTTTTAAACAGGATACCGTGATTTTTTTAACATTTTATAAATTTTCAACCTCATTTATGTGGGTCTTATTGCCTTTTTTGGTGGAGAATGAATCTATTCCTAGGTCTTACATTCATATTGATTTTATTTTTTTGAAATTTAATCATTTTTTTATAATTTAATATTAATTTTAATTAAATATATGCATTTTTTCTTATATTTTATTATAATAAAGAACTCATATAAATACATATATCAACATATTTATGTAAAAATGTATATTATAATATATTAAAATAAATAAATATTCTAAAAATTAATTTTATAAAATATCTAAATATTTTATGTTATATATACAGATACATATGTGTCTATTAATAAATAGATATATAATTATATTATATTCTAGTATATATAAATGAATATAATATATAATATATTTAAATAAATATAAGTATATATATATCACACACACACATATATAATTTATAAGTTTATTGTAAAATAATTATATAAATATATGTAAAAATAAATATAAATAAAAAAGAAATATCATTAAAAAGATAGTAAAACAATATGGTGTAGTGGTAAAGGTGTTTTATATTTGAAGGAGAGGTGCAAGGTTCAAATCTAGGAGGGCACACATAAGGTTGGAAATTCCCAAGGAGATGATAAAAGGTGGTGTGGTTAAAAGTGTTTATAGGGGGGGTGGAGCTCTGTTAAAGGGGTCGCAGAAGTGTTTTTAAAGGGGGTCAGGCTCATAGGTGTCCGAAAAAATATTATTTTTCCTACTTTAATATAAATAAAATTTTCTTCTCTAAAAAAGTGATATTAAAATCCCCCTTTAATAGTGCTAAAAAATCACTTTTAAAAGGGATATTTACCAGTGCTAAAAAAAGATCTGTTAAAAGACCCGTCTAACAACACTTTTTTAGTGCTATTAAAGGGGAACTTTAAAAGATATTTTTTAGCACTAATTCTAGATTTGGGATTTAACTGTGCTCAGATAGTCATAATGTTTTTACCATTGATAAAGGCCTATTATAGCACTATTAAATTCATATTTTTTATTAGTGCATCCCATAATATCACTGAAATGTGGATCAATCAGTTGGTTGAATGATTCATTTTCATTAAAGGAATTAAGAACAATAAAATAATATAAAACAAATGCCATACCTTGATTTGGACTGATCAATAATGAATAAAAGAGATGTGCTAAAATCATTGGAGAGATCCTTTGACTCCATCTCACAATGGTAATTAGTCCTCTATTTGTTGTAATCAATCAATGGAATATCATTCCATGCTCTCTAATGGCCCTCCAACAATTTTCAATGTTATGAAGCCGACCCTAAAATTTTTCATAAGAATTTATTTAAAGAAAATATTAGTTGGTTTCATCAATAAAATAAAATAAAATAGTTTAAATAATTATATTATTATTTTTACGTCTATAAGAACATTTCTACAAATTCCCCACACCAACTAAGGTTATGTCATGCCTTGATAAAACACCACATTTTGAACTCAATGGTTCCCTTATATTTTTGATATGATCCACCATTTTGATGTTATTACACGTTTTCAGTAAAAATAAAAATGTTTCTTGACTAATATATTTAAAATATATCAAAATGTTTTTTGGACACATCATGCCTTAGAATCACATGTTGTCTGGGAACCTGGTCTCAGACAAAATCTATACAATATCCTAAAATAATACATGGAAAATATGAGTCATTACATTATTAAAGCCTTGGGGATTTACATACTGATAAGCCAAAACAAGGGCTACAAAAAATATATATGGTCATTTAGTACAAATATGTGCTTCCCAACCCAATGTGCTATCTTGAAGATTCTTGTTTTTACCATCAGACATGCACCAAAGGAATCACTTTCCCAAGAAGGATCCTATCATGATGATCCTCGATCTTTATCAGGTACTGAAAAATGGTAGCTCCATCCCCAATGTCTAGCTCACCCATGTCGATAGAGTGATATGGTTCATGCATATACCTCCCCAACTATGACTCATGGAAGACATCATGTACCCAATCTAAAGATGAAGGTAAATATAAGTTGTATGTCACCTCAAAAACTCTAAGAAGCATCTGTAAAGGGCCAATGAATCTCATAGATAGATTACTACCCCATCTAAACCTCCATAATACAAATGAATGTGAACCCATTATATTATCATGGAATCCCTCCTCTAACTCCAATTTCATCTGTCATTTGTCTGCATAAGACTCTTGACGGCTCGACATAGTCTTCATCTACTCTCGAATGATCTTCACTATTTGAGTAGTTTCTCTCGCCAACTATGGGTCCATAAGTATCAAATATCTTCAGTTAGTCCCACAAAGTGGTGACATGATGGTTTAATTATAAAATGCCTCAAATGGTTCCATACTAATAGTGGCATGGAATCTCTTATTGTATGAAAAATCAAATAGTTTTAGGTGATCCTCCCAACTATGGAAAGGGTCCAACATGAAATCTCAAAGCATGTACACCAAAACCTGAATGGTACACTCTATCATATGTTATTTTGAGGGTGAAACATTGTGTTAAAGTGAAACTGAGACCCAAATGTCTCCTATAATCCCTTCCATAACTGAGCTGTGATGATATCATCATGGCCAATGATTATCATTAATGGAAATCCATGGATTTAGAATATATCAAGCACATAGAGGCATATCAAGCTCTCTACTGAACTCTTTTCTCGAATAGATTAGAAGTGGTCTAACTTAGTGAGTCTGTATATGATCGCCCAGATGGAATTGTGTTCCCAAGACAAACATTTTATTTCCATCATGAAGTCCATGGATATCCCATCTCAATTATACTCTAGAAACTTAAGGGTTTGAGCTAAGCCTACTAGAACTTAGTTCTTAGACTTCACTTGCTGACATGTAATTCATCAAGAGACAAACTATGCAACCCCTGTATTTATCCCTGGCCACCAAAATTAATAGCAGAGGTATGAGTTCATTTTTACCACATATGGATGTACCAAAAAACGAGATATATGAAACTCTCTCAAAACATCCTTCCAAAACTTCAAAGTAACCATTTTACATCCTTTAAAAAGAATTAAATGATTCCCACCTTATTAAATTCCATAAGAAAAATGTATATTGGATATATTAGTATGTAGGGTCTCATAGTTAGTATCCCCAAGTTATGCCTCCCTAACTTGTTGAAAGTGAGGAGGGGTGGAAACCATTAACTAGATGTAATATCTTCCATATATATCCACAATGGATAATTATAATGAGTCCAATTTCTATGATTCCTCATTTATCAACTAAGAATAATATCTCATTTAGAGAGTATCCTATACTATGTTTCCCTTCCCAGGTGTATCAAAAATATCGAAGTCATAATCCTAGAGGAACTCTTGCCATCTTCTTTATATCAAGTAATGATTCTTTTGATAAAAAATATACTTTAAACTCTTGTGATCAGAATAGACTATAAACACCTCTCCCAATAGGTAGTGTCATCACCACTTCAGTGTGAATCCCACCACTACTAACTAAAGAGCATGGATCACATATTTATGATCATATGGTCTCAAATGACATGATCTATAGGAAATCACCATATACCTTTACATCATATCATGATCAAGACTGGTTCCCGATACATCATATAACACTATGTACTCAACACACTCTTATAGAATTTTCATTATGGGAGGGGTCAACAATCTTTGTCTCAACTACTAGAAATCCTACTATCACCTCTCCATCCACACAAAACGCCACCCCTTTTGGGCTATCAATTTTTTTGGGTTGTTATATATAGGATAAATCAGGCATGAATATATGGTAATATCCCAAAAACCTAAATATTCTCTATACCCTTTTTATGCTCTTTGGTGGTTCCCAAGATAACACCATCACAACCTTGGTTAGGTCCCCATCGGCTGAGATAATGTTTCCTAGAAAATGGACCTCCTGAATCCAAAACTGGAACTTTGATAGATTCTCATAAATCTGATGCTTTTGGAGTACATCCAAAACCATCCTCGAGTGTCTCACATCCTCCTACTCGGATTTCAAGTAGAAAAGGATATCATTGATGAAGAATAACACAAATCGGTATAATAAAGACTAAATGTTAGAGTTCACGAGTCTCATAAAAATTGATGGGTTGTTCTTCATGCCAATGGCCATCACAATGTACTCATAGTGACCATATCGACATCTGAATGTGTCTTCAGTATATCCTTATCTCATACTCAAAAGTGGTGATAGCCTGACATGAGGTCAACCTTCAAGAACCATCATGCTCTGCTCATCTAATCAAAATGGTCATCAATCATTGGATGTGTATACATATTCTTCATGGTAATCAGGTTCAAGAACTGGTAGTCCACACATAACCTCAATCACTCATCCATGTTCATGGAAAACAAAACTTTGGCTACCCATGGTGAAAAAATGGGTTGAAAAAATCCCTTCCTCTGAAAGTCTTCAAACTAAAACCCTCACAACTTTAAGCTATGTGGGAGAAATATGATATGCTGACACATACATCCATTTTTTCCTAGGGTGTAGATATATAGATAATTCTGTATCTCAATGGGGAGGTAAACCCTAAAATTTTTAGGTAAGACTTCCTTGTACTCCTCCACCACTGTAGGAAACTACGAAATCATAAAATCCACTTCACTAAGGACCAATAAGACTAACTGGTGAGTAATCGGATACACCCTCCCATGTTTGAGTCCATATTACACTACCTGGTTTTCATTTACACCCATAAATGATTACCTGGTTCCATTCCCACAGACACACTACATCCTCTTCCTAAAACATTCAATCTGGGAATGAACTGTAGATGAATAGTCCAAGATAAGATGACATCTTAAGGAATAATCACTATAAAAAAGAGATCCCAATAGAAAAAATTGCCTCCAAGAGTTAGGTAACACTATCGGCACAAGTCTGTGATTATTGATTCATCTCTAGTTGGAGTCTCCAAGCGTAAGGGTGGAGCCAAAGGATCATCGAAATTCTCTATGTATTGAACAAGATATGTTGCAAGAAAAGAATGGTTATATTTATAATCTATCAGTAATGTATGTAAGGTTGAAAAGACACATATCAAACCATGAATTGATCTTGGAGCCTCTGGGTCATAAACTTTGACCACATAAATCTTTCCCCAACATTATATTCTATCTCTTTAAGCCTCATGTGGACCACCTAGGGGTGGCGGTTGTAACAAGTCAAAGAATATACAACCTCCTACTGCTCTCCCATCTTTTTTCTATGTCCACCCACCTGAAAAACTATCTACTCCTACTGCTACATCTACCTTGGTGACCCATCCAAAATATATCTCTATCATCTATACATTAGGTCATAAAATCTTGGGAAAGATTCCACCTTCCATCGCATGAGTAGAACCACCTCTCCCTAAACTGACTAGACCCATCCTTTGAGCCCTGAAATGATGATCATATGACCAAGAATGTCATCCTAAAACATATCACATGTCCAAGTCCCTAAAACTAATGTTAGATCCCTTCTACCGATGTCTTTGCTCCTACGTGCCCACTACTAGCAACCACTGTCCATGTCTACTCATCCAAGAATCTTCAACTAATAAATATCTCACTAACACCCTAGCATAGGTAGGAATTCAAAGAGAAAACAAACAAGATCAGATTTCTCTATAAAGCACCCTATCAAATGTACGAGCCCTAAATAACTGATCACAATCCATATCCATCAAGTATCTAGAGAGGTTAGTAAACCTCTATGAGTACTTAGCTATTGTTGTGTTTCCCTATTGAAGTTATATAAGATGATGGATACATATACCCCTCGGTGTATCTAGATAGAACTCATTACTAGAGAGAAGATAAAACTAATACCGCACTAGAGATTCATTATCACAAGACCGAGTAAATAACCACCATCATCATCCTGTTGATCCATAGAGAAGGCTCACCGCTAGGACACCATTAGATCTACTGTTGTCCTGACCAAATGAAAAATATGGTTTACCATCTCAATACAGTCCTCTGATTCTTGTGGATCAGTCTCGCCTCAGATCCTGAGGGGTCTCTGTATCTAAAACTCATGAAGTTCTCTCATACTATGAACCGTATTTTCTGGTACTATAGGTACCATCTTCTACTCTATAGTTGGTGGTATAGATAGTGCACTACATGGTGGTAAAATCTCTAGAACTGTTCTCTATATCGAAGCTTTATCACTGGGGGGATCATCCCTATAACCCTGATGTGAAACCATTACTCACAAATGTTGAGGAGGTGTCCTGAATGTAAACAAGACATAACATGATCAATGAGTATATCTAGGGAGTTGACTCAAGAAGGACGTGGAAACCACAACCCACTTCTATATGATTTATTTACCATTTTTTCCATGCAAAAAATTTTCTCAAGTACTGAGTCAAAGTGAAGGCAATCAGAGTCCAAGTGCATAGATACATCAGCCACCACACTAACACTGGGTCCCTTGGTCTGAAATACTAACTTGAAACACTTAAAATGGTTGCTAAAATCTAATCTCATAGTCCCAGGTCCTAGGTTTGAACTGAATCCTCTAATACCACTATGTCAGGACCCATCCCAATGGGGTCCATGCCATGACTCCCCAAGCCAACCTCTAATTTACCAAGGGATGGAGACTAGATCTAATTAGGAATATGAATAACATGAGATTCCTTAGATAAAGTACTTGTACACACACACACACATCTCCAAGAACATAAAATTTTGAAATGTAATAAAATTGAACAACCATGAATACATAAATATAAATCCCACAACCAAAGTATGACAATAAGTAAAGGAAAGTAAATAGGGACAAATAAAATCCCACCAAAAATAATCTGAATACTATTCTTACCTGGATGTAATAATGGGGAATGTTTTTAAGGTTATGTAGGAACACACCTTAGTCTATATGGTCTCACTAAGCGCCATATGGTCCTGTTCCATCTAGGACTTTATCAAAGGGTTGATCATCTTCACAAGACATGACACGTGCATGAAAACCTATGTAGGGGTGAGTATAAAAATACTTATTAGGGCACTATGAAACCAAAAAAGCATAAAATGAATGAATATAGTAATCTCTATAGAGGTATATTTCTACAACATATATAACAATAATATACATATATACTCAAAAATTATATACAATCTAGAGGTAAAGTCACACCCATAATTATAGAATAGGATCCCAACTCTAAGGCTCCACATAACACTCATCCGGGACAACACACTCAACGAGTCAGGTAGTAATGCTAACTTTCATTTGAGAGGTTGTGATCATCAAGTCTCACTATAGGAATTACACACTGTAGGTCAAAAAATATATGATACACATATGAGGATCACTCCCAAGGCCATGGGGTATACCAAAAACTCAATATTTATTAATCTTCTATGTAAATGGGTGATTTTCTCATAGTTTTGGTCACGATGATAGCAATAAATCCACATAGTGAACACAGATTAATAGAGTATCTCACTCCCAGCCTCATGGAATGATTCCAAAAAATCTATCCAAGAATTCTTGCTAAAGGGACAACTTCTCTATATGTAAAAGGTGAATCTATACTAACCCCTAGGGAATGAATATGGATAATGCACCACAATGAAACATGTCCAAGTTATAGAGGACAAGATATATAAGCCAACTATAATAGAGTACATAATGTGTAGTTGAATTACACGTAGTTTCCCTTCAACCCCAGGTCCTGTTTGTGTAAAAGAATCACGTCTGTGTAAAAGTACATGACATGTGGTTTTACCATGTATTCTACCAGTATACCAGTAGAAAAGAATTCCCACACACACCATGAAAAGCCTTGTCTATGTGGGAGTACATAGCATGCCCTATCCTGTGTACTCCAGATCGTATCCCTATACCTTCTGAGGTAAATGCCAAAGCTGTGTGATATGGTCACACACTATGTGATACTTAAAATTATCCAAAAACCCTAGCCACTTCTAGGAGGGATCCATACACAATGTAATTCTAGATTACATGTTGCGTGGTTCATATTTTTTTCAGATACAATGGTTCTTCCTTACATGAGAAACTCACACATTTGCATCCTTAGATTACAACTTCAATAAAGCCTAAAGTCAAGGAACTACCTTAGATGAACCTCGTCAGGGTTGTTTAAAAAATACAACATTCGAATCCATTTAGAAAAAAGATCCCGTTCTTCCCGTCACTGCTCACATTCCTTACCTGAATAAAGTGTTTCCATTTAGGTATGATCCAATCACCTCTCCCACCTTCACACCCCCATTGCATCATGTTGATCCCAAATCTATGATTTTGAACCATTGTTCCATGAATCTTGTGTGTAAAATTAAAATTTCCCATATACATCAAACTATGAGCTACAAGAATAATGTTCGTGATGAGTGAAGATAAAGGGGATAAATGAACAACAACAAAAAAATGGAAAAAACCTCATATAATGTTATTGTTGGCCTCAATCTATATCATTTTAAGTGAAAAGTGATGAATCAAAAATAAAAAAAATCTCCCAAAATATCCTCGCAAACATACCCATCTTGAAAGAATACCAAACAATGGATACATATATTGGTAAATTGATTCACATTGATCATAGGAATTAAGAACAAGGAACAAATAAAAAAAATGTCTTACCTCGATTTGGATTGATCAAAAATAAAGAATGGAATTATACCCTGATTTTGGTGAGATCCTTTGATTCCACCTTACACCAGTCGTTGATCCTCGATATGGTCATCATCCATTAATGGAATCTCATTACATGCTCTCCAATGACTCTCCAATAACTTTCATGTTTATGAGGATAACTTGGAAATTTTTTTATAAGAATTTATTTATTTAAAACATCAGTTATCTATGTGAACAAAATAATTTTTATAAATTTTTTTATCCTTTTTATGCCCATGATGACTAGTTTAGAAATACCCCACACCGATTAAGGTTATGTTGCTCCTAAGTTAAAACCCACATTATTAAATCAATGGTTCCCTCAAATTTCTGATATGTTCCCCTATTCAGATGTTATTATACCTTTTTAGGAATATTTTGTGTGTGTACTAATTAATATATTTGAAACATTTATTCTGTCACATTGGGCCTTAGAATAACATGATCTCTCAATGCCTGGTCTCAAAAATAATCATTAAAATATCTAAAAATAATGCATAGAAAATCATTGTTATTACAGTTTTTATATTTTTAAAACCATTTACATAGATTTTTCTACTTCTTTGAAAATAATTATGTCAGAGTTGTGTAAGAATATAAAGTAATTAAAATGATACTAAAAACTAAAAATAAATTTACATAATAAATATAAAATACATATGTTCAAAAAAATTATATTATAATATAAAATCTTAATATACTTATGTGGAAATATAAAAGAAATTAAATTCAAGGGAGTCACATTTTGAACTTATACATTATTTAATGTAAACTAATGGCCATATTAAAAGTAAAGTGGAAATAAATTAAAAAGAATCAATGATAATATTCATAAGGTAGAAAGGAAAATATAAAATGAAATAGTGGCAAGTTTTTTGGATATTTCTCAGACTTTTTAAATAGTTTTAACCTTTTTTACCTATTTTAGCCATACTAAGGTGATAAAGTTTTACCAAGGTTACTATTCTTAATGACCAAAATTAAGAGGGAAATATTTCCCAACCATTAAAATTTTAATTACAAATATGGAATCAATTTTTTATGATTCAACTTATATAAATGGAATAAATCATATTAAAATAAATTTATAAAGCACACAGAAAAACAATAACAGAAAAATGGGTATTTAACCCTAAAAATGAACTTATACCAAAATAATGTATAATGATTATTACTATGGAATTAATTAGACTATATATAATTAAATGAGACTTATGTTGAATTAATATAAAATTAATCATATAATGGCACATTTAAAATCCATGATTTAATGAAAATAAATGATAGTTTAATAAGAATCAGTATTTTCACAATTCACTGAAAATACAACTTTTTAAAAAAAAATCCAAAAAATTGACCCTAATATAATATTGGAATGTTCATTTAAAAATTTATAATAATTTATTCAAATAAAACTTATAATAATGGTATAAAGTAACTATATTGTCTGTGCATAAAATGAAATAAAAACCATTTTTGAAGAAAATTTATTTTGAAGCATTAAATGACTTTATAGAAAATTGAGTACTTATTATATATGAAATAATCAATACATTTTCATTATAAAAAATCTATAAACATATTTTATATAATATGGTTATTCTTATTAGTACCACTATTATAATGTCTATGATAAAATAGTCATATAATAATATTTTTATAGTATATCACAATTTGTTTTATGATCAAGGTTACATATCCAGGAAACCATCAAAAAATTATAATTTATTTAAACAGAAATATATTCAAAACTATTGGGGTGTTAGAAAAATAATATTTTTACTATTATGCTATAGTGTGGTGGGATTCAGTGTGTATATGGTAGGCATCCATCACTTCTTTCTTGAGGAAGGACCCCTTTGGAGTGTTTTTAGTGAAATAAGATGGTACATATCTAATTTTATTATTACAGGACACCAGAAGAGGGTTTTCCAATAAATAGATTATTTACCATAAAAAGATTGTAGGAGTGTACCTTAGTCTGGTGACAATAATGTATCGCAACAGGAGAAAAAGTATGGTTCAAGGTCTGTATGATTACATTAGAGTGGTAGTACTATATCTTTAGGATGATTATGTTGTAGAAACCCATGAGGTTTATAATCAGATCCATGGTAGTATGGTGGTTTATAGTGTGGTAGATAGGTATCTAGATGTAAATTTCATGGTTCATGCATTGCATGACATTAAAGTTTTAATAAAATGACATCCTATGAAATTGAGGGTCTATTGACTATATGATGTATGATACTTATGAAATCTCACTTGGATAGAGTTTATTTAAATATAGGTGAATAAATATCCATTATATTACCATGATTTTTAATGTTTTTGGTTCAATATTGGGGTTTTTTAGGGGGAAATTGATCATCAACACATCTTTAGGTATGTGATCCCAAAATATAACAAAACTTCTAGGATGTTTCATATTTGTGAGAAGATACAATCACCCATTGTGTTTCTTTTAGTTAGATTATATGGTTTTGAGTCGATATTAAACATGTATCAATTGACTTTATTTAGGGTAAAAATTTACTTTTATAGGTTATAAGTGTTTTTATCTTTAATAATAGTTTATATTTACAATTTTTTTAGGAATGGGACTTTTGGGAAGGTCATTCCAAAAAATATCAATATAAGATTGTCTTTATTACATCCCAAATAGAGTTTTATCTTGGGGATGGATATGATTACTAGTAATCATTGATTCTATTATTAATTACATGAGTAATTATATATATTACAAAAAATATATAATGTTTAATTTATCATCAGCCCAATGTTGGGTATGATTTCTATATCGACACCACCATATTGGATTGCACTATTTGAGCTAAGGGAGTTGAAGGACTAAAGGGAATACATTGAAGTATATGGGATTATTCACTTGAGAACATCTATATTAGGAGGTACTATTTTATTCTCTATGATGGGAAATGTTATATTTCATTTTATTATAGATTAATAGGGGATAAATGATGTTGCAATCAAGAACTATAAAACACTCCCAAATATAGATTACTTGATTGGATAGTTTCGGGGAGCCTGATGACTATTTAATATTAATGTGATGTTAAGATATTACTTTCTCAGGTTGAGTGATAAGGAAATTCCATAGAATACATTTTATAGTATATATAGATAATATGAGATTTATGTGATATATTTTAGTTTTATAAACATGAAAATAATGTTCTTGGATATAATAAAAATGACCATTCATCAATATATTCAACCATTTATAACTGTATTTGTCAAAAATATTATTATATACTCCCATGCATTAGAGGATCATGGAAAATATTTTAATAGGGAGTTGGGTAGTCAACCAAAGTTTTGGATTTAAACCAAGTTCATATAGTATCATTTATAGACAATAGATACATGATTATTTTAACATGTTATAAATAATTACGAATTCCAAATAGACACTTATAATGTTATTGTTTTTATTTAATTTGAGAGGCTTAATACTATATTTAATATTTGGAAAATACTGGGGATTGCTGGATACTGAAATTATTTTATTCAAGATATCATTTGATTGGAAGAATTGTTGATTACCCTAACAAAAAATATAGAAAATTATAATGGGTTGATTAGAATTATAGGTTCTTTGATGAGATATTTTTTTGAATCACCACTACTATAGATTTTATATTATTCAATGTGGGAATAGATTATATTATTTATAATGATTCATTATTAATTTTCATTGTGAGAGTTTAGATGTAGGGAAATCAATTTGTCTATTATAGGTCTTGGTGGTATATGTTACATTAGTGGAACTATTAAACCCATGATATAAATTTTATTTTTTGGTCTAAATGTTAAAGTGTTTTTCCCATTATCTCAAGATGGCCTACAGAATCCTAGGATCGTGGTGTTACTCTCCCATTATGTTGTTTAGTGATATGTGATATAAAGTGTAACACCCGAGAATTTTATGAGAAATATTCTATTTTTATGTTATATAAATCATCAAAGGAATCTTTCACTACACACAACACTAGCTTGGCTTGTTTTACCCGCAACCGCGGCCTTCCTCGATAGCTTGCGTCGTACGCAATACCGAGTTTCACTAAACAACAATATACTATTAAAATATTATTAAAACTAGCCGTTATGAATAGTACTAACTGAATTTTGAATTTTATAACATTTCAATTCAACTTTTACATTTTATAGAATGAGGTATAAAAGCAAAATTAGTTTTTTTGGATAAAAGAAATATTTTTCAAAAAATACAGTTTTGCCGCCTTTTGATGGCGCACCCACATTAAATCTAGTTTTTGACATGTTTATAAGTTCAATTTTACAAAATAAAATTCTACTTTTTAATCAGGGTATAAAAATTTTCTTTGGATTGATTTTTGATATTTTTCTGATAACTTTCATATTTTGATGAATAGTAAAAATACGCTAATTTTTATTTAAAAACAACTTTTTTCATTGAGATAATTTATATGGATAAATTATAATATTGAATGGTTTTAAAGTATAAATAAAATATATTTTTACCATTTAATATAATTTATGTCATTAGAATTAATTTCAAATTGAATTCATAGGTAAAAACATTTCAATCTTTGGCAATGTTTTAACTTCTAAAACCCATTTTTTTAACAACGAGATTTATTTTAAATTAATTACTGCAACTTATATGTTTTGAATTTTGAAAAATGGATTCCATATTCAGAATCACTGGGTCCAAATTATGTTAATAAGACACTTTTTATTTTTGGGCATTATGAATAGTTACTACTTTAAATTTTATTTACCATAGTTGAAGGTAAATTGGGTAATTAAGTGTAAATATAAGATTATAAAATTACCATAACACCTTTCAAAATCCTATTGGATGACTAAAAGTAGATCCATACCACCTAAGGGTCGGATTAGATTCATTTAATGGACTTTTTTCCATGAAAATAATTTAATTATTATTAAAACCAAAGAATGTGACAACATGTCACTTTCTTAAATATTATAAGTATAATAATTTTAATTTGGTGATAAACTTAATGAAACTTCGAACATGAATAGTATCCAGAAATATAATACAATTATACACATCATAGAAATTTATTTATAATTTTTAGGGATTAAATAATTATCATTAATTATGACACAATAGTGATGTTGAAATTATTTTATTAATTAAAATATCAAATAAATGGTTTTACAAATATTAAAATAAATATTATATGAACTATTTCATGTGCTACACTAATTTTCTAGATACATATGACATCTTATGAATCTATTAAAGCTTTTATTTGGAACATATATTCTGTATATATTTTATTTAAATTCAAATAAATGAATAGTGTCAAAATTGACACTATTGTTATTTTATAAAAATAACAAATTATAAAATTGTTTAAAAATCACAAAAATATTTAAAAATTATAAATTAAAATTTATATGGTCTAAAATGTAATAAAGTGTCATATTATGGAAAATTCACAACACATATGTAATTATTTATAATAATTTAAAATTTAGAATATTATTACCACAAATAAAATTAAATTGATAAATAAGGATAAATCAAGTTGATAATGTTTAAAATAAAATCCTAACATGTCTAAATTTTATTGTTTGATGAGATTACAACCCTATCTCATCTAAGCTTCGGATATGAGTCATTTTGGAAGTTTTTAAGTGGGGCTGGGATTTAATATGAACTAATATTTCTTATATTTCCAAAGGTGCCCCTCTCCTCCCTTATAAAAGGGAACCTCCTCCCTCTCTTCCTCACACCAATTTGAGCCTTCAATATCGCCCAAACCCTGCCTATTTCACTTTCCCACTTCCTTAGAAACCTACTATAGGTACTGGTCTTATCAAAATACCAACTCTAGTGCCCTAAGAGAAAGTTTAAAGGAGGCACTTCGAGAAAGAGGTAATACCTTCTACCATTTTCTTCAAGTTCCATTCTTCTTATACTCTCTCTTATTTAGTTGTTTTATTATGTGGTAATAACATCAGTATCACTAATATACTGATATTTTATTATAAATATGAAACGACTCTATTTCACCTCTTATCCATCCTACGGAAAACGAAATCACCGCGCGTGTGTACGTACGGAATACCGTCTCCACGCCGTGGTGTAATCTATTTTCCACAACCTTACTTGGATGGGTATAAGGGTGAAAGTAATGAATATATATATGATTATTGTAAATTGTTATTGATTCTAAAATAGTATAAATACACTCCAATACAATTCCACGATCATGGGAACGATATCATCGCTCGTGCGTACGTACAGAATACCGTCTCCACGATGTGATGCGATTCATTCTACACGATCTTCATTGAAAAATGATTATATAAATGAATTGAATGAATGAATATGATATATATTACACTAATACCATTCTGGAAATGAGGTATCTATAACCTAAATAGATGAATAAGAATTTATTCGACAAACACACATAAGAACAAAAAGTAATAAACACCCGAATAACAAGTAGTAATGAAATATTACTAATAAGAAGCTAAGAATATGACCATATATGATATTATAACAATAATTATGATTCTGGAATAAGTCAATAACATTATTTAAATCATTATACAGGAGGTTCGGACACTTACAAAGCAAATCGGACCAAAGGTAAGGGAAAATACCACAATCTCATTTTTATCCGAGATTGTTTATACTTTGGTATTTACTGGGGTGTATTTTATCATCCAAATCCATGTTTCCTCAATATGTAATATTATTTCAATCCACCTAAAATTGTTTAAATCCAATTTTACCCTTCGGTGAGTTTTTAGTAAAAGATATTAAAGGAATCTTTTGTCGTTTTTCGTACGAGATACTTTTTGACTTTTCCGAAAAAAGTACGAGAAGAATGTTTTTTTAACTTATACGACATGAATGGATTTTTAAAACATTATTTCCAAGAAGCTTCCTTTATAAGTTTTCAAGTTTATTTTTAATCAACTTCTTTTAGTTTAAAATTGTATGACATGTTAAGAAAAGAAAAATGTTTTTGAAGTAGAAAGAATATTTTCCTCAAGAATGGAGTTCAAGAGTTTTATCAAAATTATTTTCCATATAAGATAATATAGGGTTCTATTTATATCCATATTATTACATGGATTTTATTATTTTGTTATGGAAATATTTTTATTAATTCCTTTATCTTATATGAATTGTTTTATGATGGCACGATGTTTAAGATTCCCATTTTTATTACATGGGTTATGCTGTGATGTATGGTTTATGATTTTGTGGCACACATAATAATGGTATCATTAAGAGATGGGTGGGACCTATATATCCATCCAATGCATTGGGTAAAGATTTTATATCTCGTGAGACAGACATGGCTGAAACGACAGGTTAAACCGGTTCAGTGAAACAGGACTGAAACGAGGAGTGAACTCGGTTCAGAAATGGACTTTGTCCACTAAGATAGTCTTGGAAATGAGTCTTGACTAATAAGAAATGATTATATATGATTATGTGTGTATGAAACAAAGTTTCATGTTTTAAGTTATGATTATTGGGATTTCATTTCACTACTATGATTTATCCCATGTTATGAAATTATGCTCTCTTTTGCAGGTTAAGATTTCCAAAATGTTATGTTCTTATGAATATGATGTGATTGACATTTCTTTTGTTTACCCTTACTGAGCATTTTAGCTCACCCTTTTGTATGTTTTCTTTCCCCAGGTCAGGAAGAATCTTATTGAGTAAGATATTCCAAAAGGGACTATAGATATGATAAAATAAATGGGAGACAGTGTAGACGCTTTATGAACCAGTTGTTTATGTTTCCCAGTTTCTAAAGACACTATACCTATATGGTCCTTTAATGGTTTTGTTATATGTTGTAATACGTATGCTTCAACTTTGAAGTAATAACAATGTATGTAAAGTATGGGTTGTTATAGTTGGTATCAGAGGAAAGGTATAATCAACCTTTGGAAACTAGGATGTGAAAGCCTTAGTAAGAACCCTAAGGAAAAGTCTAAGCATAGAACACAATCTTAGTGTTTTAGAAATGACCATGAATAACCTAGGATAAGACCTTAAGTGTGAAATTTTATTCTTGATTATGTGGTTTTACTATTATAATTAGTGTTGCTCACACTATTCTTCTTGGTTTTAGTCAATGGCTGGAACCTGAAGGAACCATGTTAATGTGGAATGCGACGGGCAATGCAATGATTGTCCCCCTGAGAAACCAAACGTTATGGGAGCTGGAATGAAAAATCTTGTAGCCATGCTCACACAACTTTCTCAAGCTATGAATCATGCAGGACTTCCAAACGAGCAAAGTAAGGAGCAACATTCTGTTGAATCCTTCATGAGGTAGCGTCCACCTTCTTTCAGCGGGTCTACTGATCCATTAGTTGCTGAACAATGGATTAGTACTGCTAAAAAGATATTTTCAATTCTTCAATGTTCTGAACATGAAAAATTCATCTTAGCAGTGTATCGTTTGGAAGGTGATGCTGATCAATGGTGGAATATTATCAAGAATACGAGGCAAAGAGATGAAATTGAGTCCATGGAATGGGAGGAGTTCAAGAACTTATTTTTCAATAAGTACTTCCCTCGTATTCTTCAAACAAAGATAGAGAAAGAGTTTCTTGAACTGAAGCAAAAGGATGATGAATCTGTTGGTACCTATAAAGAAAATTTTACAAGACTTTCAAGGTACGCTTCTGGTATTATTATCCAACCTGAAAGTAAGATCGATTGATTTTTAGTGGCTTAAAACCAAGTCTTCGAAGGGAGTTAGCCATAAGGGACTTTAATAGCTACAAGGAAATCGTTCGATGTGCTCTCAAAGTTGAGATGGAGATTGGAGTAACCCGTCAGTCATATGGGTTTGATAAGAAGAGGAAAATGGAATTCAAAGGAAAATCTAAAGAGCACACTGAAAATAAGATGAGCTTTCCCTTATTCTCAAAGTGTGGAAAGAAACATGGAGGGAGTTGTCTTAAAGGGGCAAGTAAATGTTTAAAATGTGGAAAGGAAGGTCATCGGGCATTTGAATGCCGCAATTATGGGAAGAAGATGTCTAATGATGAAATCAAAGGAAGGGACACACAGAATGAACCTACTACACTTCAATGTTTCAAGTGAAAGGAGATGGGGAATTATGCCAATAAATTCCCTAATCCAAGGGTTGTTGATGATGATCGACATCAACAAAATCTTAAGGCTAAAGACAAAGGAAAGTCACATGCAATTTCTATCAGCGATGTGGAGTACGATAACGATGTGGTGAAAGGTACACTTACCATCCACTCTAAAGTAGAAAATGTTTTATTTGATTCTGGATCCACCCACTCTTTTATTTCTGAAGATTTTTCTAAGGGTATCACCGTATTACCTCAACAATTAGATGTTGAGTTAGCTGTGAAAACACCTAATGGCACAATAGTCACATCAGAAGTTTATAATTCTTCCCCGATTGAAGTTTGTGGGAAAGTGCTTCCTGCAAATCTTGTGATCCTTCCTATAGTGGAATTTGATGTGATTCTTGGCATGGATTGGATTTCTTTATATGGAGCTCATATCAATTTCCAAAGAAGGGAAGTCACATTTCATATTCCAGATCAATCTATGACCGTCTATCGATGCAAGGATGAACATAACCTTCCAGTGGAAATTTATTCCATATTATGGGTCTTGATTCCACTTAATGAAGGTTATTTATCTCAAATGGTTAGTGAGAAACTCACAATTAAGAATATTCCCATTGTACGGGAGTTTGATGATGTCTTTCCAGAGGAATTTCCAGGTCTTCCACCAAATCATGAAGTTGAGTTTTCAATAGAACTCGTACCGGGTGCTTTGCCTATTTCAAAGACACCTTATAGAATGGCCCCAATTGAGTTGCAGGAATTGAAGAAGAAACTCCAAGAGAATCTTGATAAGGGATTCATACGCCCTAGTGCATCACCTTGGGGAGCACCTATTCTGTTTTTTAAGAAGAAATATGGATCAATGAGACTCTGCACTGATTATAGAGAACTTAACAAGATCACTATCAAGAACAAATATCCTCTCCCACGCATTGATGACCTATTTGACCAACTACGTGGAGCTCAATACTTTTCCAAGATTGATCTTCGTTCAGGGTATCATCAATTAAGGGTCAAAAGGGAGGATATACCAAAGACGGCTTTCTGTACAAGGTATGGACACTATGAATTTATAGTGATGCCATTTGGTCTTACTAATTCCCCTACTATCTTCATGGATTTGATGAATAGAGTCTTTAGAGACTATCTTGATCAGTTTGTGGTAGTCTTTATAGACGATATTCTGGTATATTCAAAGAGCAAGGAAGAACATGAAGATCACTTGAGAATTATATTGAAGACCCTAAGAAAGGAGAAGCTTTATGCCAAATTTACCAAGTGTGAATTTTGGATTCAAAAAGTTGCATTTTTGGGTCACATAATCTCAAAAGAGGGGATATCTGTGGATCCAGCAAAAACAGAGGTTATCGAAAGATGGTCGAGACCAACAACAGTAACTGAGATCTGAAGTTTTCTTGGTTTGGCTGGATATTATTGACGTTTTGTGAAAGGTTTTTCATGATTATATAATCCACTCACCAGGTTGACTCGAAAAGGAGTTAAGTTCGTATGGACGGATGAATGTGAAGAGAATTTCAAGGAGTTGAAAAGAAGGTTATCCAGTGCACCTGTACTCACACTTCCTTGTAGTGGAGAAAGGTTTGTGATCTACAGTGATGCATCCAAGAAGGGACTGGGATGTGTTCTCATGAAAAATGATATGGTGATAGATTATGCCTCATGACAGTTGAAAATCCATGAGCAAAATTACCCAACTCATGATTTGGAGTTAGCTACGGTAATCTTTGCATTAAAGATTTGGAGACATTACCTTTATGGTGAAAGGTGTGATATTTATACTGATCATAAAAGTTTAAAGTATATTTTCACACAAAAGGAGCTGAATATGCGCCAAAGAAGATGGTTGGAGATGATTAAGGACTATGACTGCTCAATTCATTACCACCCTGGGAAAGAAAACAAGGTGGCAGATGCATTAAGTTGACAGGACCATGCCAGTTTATCCATGATGAGGATCACAAAAGATCCAGTATTTATGGATTTACAAAGGATGGATCTTGGAATTATAATGAAAGGGGAAAAATCGTATCTTTCTCAAATGAATGTTCAACCATCTATACATGTGAAGATTTAAGAGGCACAGAACGAAGATGTCGAGTTACAAAAGAAGGTGAGAAATGTTCCTGAATTCAACCTTGATTGTGATGGGATAATAAAGTTCAGGAATCGGGTTTGTGTTCCTCCCATCCCCGAATTAAAGAAGGAGATGCTGGATGAGGCTCATAGTTCTTCATTCTCTATTCATCCTGGAAGCACGAAGATTTATAGGGACCTGAAAGAGTACTTCTGGTGGGATGACATGAAAAGAGATGTTGCTGAATATGTCTCCCGATGCTTGGTTTGTCAGCAAGTTAAAGCTGAGAGACAAAAGTCTAAGGGGATGTTACAACCATTACCCATACCCAAATGGAAATGGGAAAACATCACTATGGAATTTGTCACAGGACTTCCTAAAACATCCAAAGGCAATAATGCTATCTGGGTCATAGTTGATCGTCTTACAAAGTCTGCACACTTCATTGCTATTATAGAGGATTTCTCTATGGATCAGCTTGCCAGGATATATGTAAAGGAAGTGGTAAGATTGCATGGAGTACACTTTCTATTATATCTGATCGGGATCCGAGATTTACCTCAAAGTTCTGGCGAAGTCTTCAGCATACTCTGGATATAGAGTTGAGTTTCAGCACTGCTTATCATCCTCAGACAGACGGTCATTCTGAGAGAAAAATTCAAACTCTAGAAGATATGTTGAGAGCTTTCTCTATGGATTTCAAAGGTGGTTGGGATCAACACCTACCTTTGGTGGAATTTTCTTATAATAATAGCTTTCACTCCAGTATTCAGATGGCTCCTTATGAAGCTCTCTATGGAAAGAAATGCAGGACTCCAACTTGCGGGGATGAAGTTGGGGAAAGAAAGCTATTAGGACCTGATCTTGTTGATGAAATGGCAGAAAAGGTCAGATCTATTCAACAAAACATAAGAGCAGTTCAGAGTCGACAGAAAAGTTATGCCGACAACCAAAGAAAAGACCTGGAGTTTGAAGTGGGTGATAAAGTGTTCTTACGAATATCTCCCTGGAAGAGGGTCATAAGATTTGGAAAGAAGGGGAAGTTGAGCCCTAGATATATCGGTCCTTTCGAAGTACTGGATCATGTTGGGAAGGTTTCTTACAGATTGACGCTTCCACCGAATCTCTCTCAAGTACACGATGTGTTCCATGTATCTCTCCTGAGAAAGCACATACCTGATCCTTCACATGTACTCAGCTCAGAAGCTGTACCGCTAGAGAAAGATCTTTCTTATGAAGAACAGCCAATAGATATTCTGGATCGTAGCGAAAAAGTCCTACAAAACAAGACCACTCTCTTGGTGAAAGTTTTATGGAGGAACCCCCAATTAGAAGAAGCTACATGGGAGCTTGAGGATATGATGAGGGAGAGGTATCCTCATCTGTTTGTTACAAAGTGACGAATTTCGAGGGCGAAATTCATTTTAAGGGGGGTAGAATGTAAGACCCGAGAATTTTATGAGAAATATTCTGTTTTTATGTTATATAAATCATCCAAGGAATCATTCACTACACACAACACTAGCTTGGCTTGCTTTACACGCAACCACGACCTTCCTCGATAGCTTGCGTCGTACGCAATATCGAGTTTCACTAAACAACAATATGCTTTTAAAATATTATTAAAACTAGCCGTTATGAATAGTACTAACTGAATTTTGAATTTTATAACATTTTAATTCAACTTTTACATTTTCTAGAATGAGTTATAAAAGCAAAATTAGTTTTTTTGTATAAAAGAAATATTTTTCAAAAAATACAGTTTTGCCGCCTTTTGATGGTGCACCCACATTAAATCTAGTTTTGACATGTTTATAAGTTAAATTTGACAAAATAAAATTCTTCTTTTTAATTAGGGTATAAAAATTTACTTTGGATAGATTTTTGATATTTTTCTGATAACTTTCATATTTTGATGAATAGTAAAAATACGCTAATTTTTATTTAAGAACAAATTTTTTCATTGAGATAATTTATATGGATAAATTATAATATTGAATGGTTTTAAAGTATAAATATAATATATTTTTACCATTTAATATAATGTATGTCATTATAATTAATTTCACATTAAATTCATAGGTAAAAACATTTCAATCTTTGGCAATGTTTTAACTTCTAAAACCCGTTTTCTTAACAACGAGATTTATTTTAAATTAATTAATGCAACTTATATGTTTTTAATTTTGAAAAATGGATTCCATATTCAGAATCAGTGGGTCCAAATTATGTTAATATCATACTTTTTATTTTTGGGCATTATGAATAGTTACTACGGTAAATTTTATTTACCATAGTTAAAGGTAAATCGGGTAATTAAGGGTAAATATAAGATTATAAAATTACCCTAACACCTGCCAAAATCCTATTGGATGACTAAAAGTAGATCTATATCACCTAAGGGTCGGATTAGATTCATTTAATGGACTTTTGTCCATGAAAATAATTTAATTATTATTAAAACCAAAGAATGTGACAACATGTCATTTTCTTAAATATTATAAGTATAATAATTTTAATTTGGTGATAAACTTAATGAAACTTCGAACATGAATAGTATCCAGAAATCTAATACAATTATCCACATCATAGGAATTTATTTATAATTTTTAGGGATTAAATAATTATCATTAATTATGATACAATAGTGATGTTGAAATTATTTTATTAATTAAAATATCAAATAAATGGTTATAAAAATATTAAAATAAATATTATATGAACTATTTGATGTGATACACTAATTTTCTAGACACATATGACATCTTATGAATCTATTAAAGATTTTATTTGGAAGATATCTTCTATATATATTTTATTTAAATTCAAATAAATGAATAGTGTCAAAATTGACACTATTGTTATTTTATAAAAATAACATATTATAAAATTGTTTAAAAATCACAAAAATATTTAAAAATTATAAATTAAAATTTATATGGTCTAAAATGTAATAAAGTGTCAAATTATGGAAAATTCACAACACATATGTTATTATTTATAATAATTTAAAATTTAGAATATTATTACCACAAATAAAACTAAATTGATAAATAAGGATAAATCAAGTTGATAATGTTTAAAATAAATTCCTAACATGTCTAAATTTTATTTTTTGATGAGATTACAACCCTATCTCATCTAAGATTCGGATATGAGTCATTTTGGATGTTTTTAAGTGGGGTTGGGATTTAATATAAACTAATATTTCTTATATTTCCAAAGGCGCCCCTCTCCTCCCTTATAAAAGGGAACCTCCTCCCTCTCTTCCTCACACCAATTTGAGCCTTCAATATCGGCCAACCCCTGACCATTTC
Source organism: Viscum album (assembly GCA_963277665.1). Lineage (NCBI taxonomy): Eukaryota > Viridiplantae > Streptophyta > Magnoliopsida > Santalales > Viscaceae > Viscum > Viscum album. Next base: position 1,938,319,607 of record OY728123.1, on the reverse strand, counting down.
ACTTTACCACTTCCTTAGAAACCTACTAGAGGTACTGGTCTTATCAAAAGACCAACTCTAGTGCCCTAAGAGAAAGTTTAAAGGAGGCACTTTGAGAAAGAGGTAATACCTTCTACCATTTTCTTCAAGTTCCATTCTTCTTCTACTCCCTCTTCTTTAGTTGTTTTATTATGAGGTAATAACATCAGTATCACTCATATAATGACATGTTATTATAAATATGAAACAACTCTATTTCACCTCTTATCCATCCTACGGAAAACGAAATCACCGCGCGTGCGTACGTATGGAATACTGTCTCCACGCCGTGGTGTAATCTATTTTCCACCACCTTAATTGGATGGGTATAAGGGTGAAAGTAATGAATATATATATGATTATTGTAAAGTTTTATTGATTCTGAAATAGTATACATACACTCTAATACAATTCCACGATCATGGGAACGATATCATCGCTCGTGCGTACGTACGGAATACCGTCTCCACGATGTGATGCGATTCGTTCTACATGATCTTCATTGAACAATGATTATATAAATGAAATAAATGAATGAATATGATATATATTACACTAATACCATTCTGGAAATGAGTTATCTATAACCTAAAGAGAAGAATAAGAATTTATTCGACAAACACGCATACGAACAAAAAGTAATAAACATCCGAATAACAAGTAGTAATGAAATATTACTAATAAGAAGCTAAGAATATGACCATATATGATATCATAAAAATAAGTATGATTCTGTAATAAGTCAATAAAATTATTTAAATCATTATACAGGAGGTTCAGACACTTACGAAGCAAATCGGACCAAAGGTAAGGGAAAATATCACAATCTCATTTTTATCCGAGATTTTTTATACTTTGGTATTTACTGGGGTGTATTTTATCATCCACATCCATGTTTCCTCAATATGTAATATTATTTCCATCCACCTAAAATTTTTTAAATCCAATTTTACCCTTCAGTGAGTATTTAGTAAAAGATATGAAAGGAATCTTTTGTTGTTTTTCGTACGAGGTACTTTTTGACTTTTCCGACAAAAGTACGAGAAAAATGTTTTTTTAACTTATACGGCATGAATGGATTTTTAAAACATTATTTCCAAGAAGCTTACTTTACAAGTTTTCATGTTTATTTTTAATCAACTTATTTTAGTTTAAAATTGTATGACATGTTAAGAAAGGAAAAATGTTTTTGAAGTAGAAAGGATATTTTCCTCAAGAATGGAGTTCAAGAGTTTTATCAAAATTATTTTCCATCTAAGATAATATAGGGTTCTATTTCTATCCCTATTATTACATGGATTTTATTATGTTGTGATGGAAATATTTTTATTAATTCCTTTATCTTATATGAATTGTTTTATGATGTCACGATGTTTAAGATTCCCATTTTTATTACATGGGTTATGCTATGATGTATGGTTTATGATTTTGTGGCACACATAAGAATGGCATCATTAAAAGATGGGTGGGACCTATATCTACCTCCAATGAATTGGGTAAATATTTTATATCTCATGAGATAGACATGGCTGGAACGGCAGGTTAAACCGGTTCAGTGAAATAGGACTGAAACGAGGAGTGAACTCGGTTCAGAAATGGACTTTGTCCACTAAGATAGTCTTGGAAATGAGTCTTGACTAATAAGAAATGATTCTTTATGATTATGTGTGTATGCCAAAAAGTTTCATGATTTAAGTTATGATTATTGGGATTTCATTTCACTACTATGATTTATCCCATGTTATGAAATTATGCTCTCTTTTACAGGTTAAGATTTCCAAAATGTTATGTTCTTATGAATATAATGTGATTGATATTTCTTTTGTTTACCCTTACTGAGCATTTGAGCTCACCCTTTTTTATGTTTTCTTTCCCCAGGTCATGAAGAAGCTCATTAAGTAAGATATGCCAAAAGGGACTATAGATATGATGAAATAAATGGGAGACAGTGTAGACGCTTTATGAACCAGTTGTTTATGTTTCCCAGTTTCTAAAAAAACTATACCTATACGGTCCTTTCATGGTTTTGTTATATGTTGTAATAATTATGCTTCAATTTTGAATTAATAACAATGTATGTAAAGTATGGGTCGTTATATAAAGAATGGGAGTCTCTATAATGAACTGATACCTTATGTTGCACATATAAAAAAGATAAATTCTTGGAAATGGTTTACTATCTCTACTAGTTGAAAAAAAATGTACTTATTTCAGTATTTCAAAAGGTTGACCTCTAGTTTCCTTCAGCCAAGAGTGCCTTTAACTAGGGAGAACCCATGTCACTAGGTGAAATACAAAGACACAATCCGAGGACTAAAACGTAACTTACATTAGTCCTTTATATAATGTCTTATTTATGGTGTAGTTATTGTTCTAGATAACTAGGGTTATTTCACCATCTATTTATCTACATTTTATCACAAATTCTTCTCTATTTTTCTGAATTGAAGGTTTTTTTGTATTATTTAACTGAAAACCAATGGACATTACCCTTTAGGTGATCTAATTGGATTTATCCATAGTAGTTTAGTTCGTTAATATATCAAATCCTATTCAGTGGACCATATATTACATAATCAAATATTTATAATAATTCTTAAAAAATGAGAGGATATCATGTATACATGAGTTAAATATAATAATGTTTAAATTTTTTAGATTTTAAATGTGAACTAATGAAGGAGTTTACCAATTACATGATTATTTGTTCTTTAACTATATATTGTAAGGATGTTCTTCGTGTAGATTCCATTGGGATCCACTACTTATGAACTCTATGAGGATTTTATTGTTTATTTTTTGGTTTTTTGATAATAATAAATTAAAATTTTTAGTCATGTAAGAATACCTATTGTCATTTGAATTGAGGTTGTAACATCATATTACGTTTTTAGGTATTTTTGATGTTTCTAAGTACCTTTGTTTTGGAGTAAAGTCTTGGGGGTGCATTTGGGTGAGCTTTTAAGTAAAACAAAAGGGCAATGGCTTGTGCACAGTTTGAAAAACCGTGCGACCAAACTGTGCCAACCAAGAAGCACTGGATAGAGAGGTACGCACAGTGTGCACACGGTTTGACAAACCATGCGACCAAACTGTGCAGACCGTGTATCTCTGGGCAGTGAGATCCGCACGGTGTGGGCAAGGTTTGACAAACTGTGTGCCTCTGCCTAAGTAAACCGTGCACGCGGTTTTTAATTCCAAAAAATTCTTTTAAAACCACCCGAACCCCCAGGACTCTCTTATGTTCGACCTTGGCTCGGGCTTGACTCTTTTTAGGTCTTTCCAAAGCTTCCTAGAGAGATTCCAAGGCGATTTGAACATCTTTCTTTGAGATTGAAGGCTTGGATTGAATATCCTCTCTCCTCACGGTAAGTGGATTTCATCCCGTTACGTTTCTCGTTTATTCCTATATCTTTCCTTTATCTCTTCATGGGATATTTACTTTGTTTTCATGGATCTATTCCTATGAGTTAAGGTATAGATCTAGGATTGTGAATCTAGATCTAGTTTTTAAAGATCTTGATTCCTTTGATCTTAATTTTGATTTTAAGGATTTAGATCCAGTTTTTGATCGACATTGTTGTGCCGCTCGGTTTTTGGGGTTTCTCATTGGGCTAACTCCCATCAATAAATCGAGGTAGGTAGTTCCGTCCCAACTTGAAAAATTGTTTATCATAGTATTTTCTTGAATTATTTCAATTGTTTATTTAAATCCAATTGCTCAATTTTGCTTTCAATTAAATTGATAAAAACTAGATTCTATTGAATTGAGATATTTTAAATGGTTTTGGAATGAAAATTTGGAAAAACCCCAATTCCATTGAATTGGGTGTGTTTATGGAAATTGTTCGATTTAAATTGCTTAATTTAAATTGTGGATTTGATGGAAATGTTTTCAATTAAATTGTTGAATTTAATTGTGGAAATGAATTGTGTAATGATGGAATTGGTTTTGAATGGATTTCAAACTGGTGAAAATGGCTTAAAAATGATTTGATAGAAACCTAGTGGTTTTATCTTGTGAAAAAGGCATGTTTTGAATAAAACCTGTTTTGGTTTTAAATGGAATGAAATTGGAACTTCTGAAATGGAAGAATGTGATTGATCGTATTTTAAGCATTCTTAAAATAGTTCACCCATCATTTAAGAGCGCATGCAAGACTTAGGTAGTTAGTGAGTTATTTGGATATACACTACGCTATGACAACATTCTAAAACATACTTGCGGCGGGTTACATCCCTGACGGGTTGGTGACGAGTCTCCTTTGGCCATTGTCATAGGGACGTGTGTATACACATTTTTCTGAGTTCACATAGAGAGTGCAGAATCTTATAACTGGTTAATACTATCGTACCTTTTGGCAGATGATCATGTTGCTCGCTTGTTTGTTTATATTTGAGATATAAATGTATGCCAATGCTTTTGAACTGCTTACATGCCTGCTAAATTTACATAAACTATTTTATGTAACAGTTTTTATTTAAGCCATTGTTTTGGAAATCTTCCATCATTTCTAAAGCCTTTGATTAAAGTATTTATTTCCATCATTTAAAAATGTATATCATATTTTGTTAGAATATGCTTTTGAATTGCCAAAACTGTTTATTTGAAAACTGAAATCTTTTCTTTGGATAATCTATATTTGGAATCTATTATGGAATCTTTAGTGATATCCTACTGGGATTAGGCTCACACCCTACTTTTTCCTTCAGGTGTTTGTAGAATTTCTTCTTCCAGGATCGAGCAAAGGGAAGGGACCTCTTGGAGGTGGATCCAGCTGTTGATCTTTGGTCCTGGTGAGTTGTGTCCTTAGGGAATTTGGGGCTGTTTTCCCAGTTTTAGTACTTGGGTTTTAGTACTTTGGATTTTTGTACCTCTTTGTAATTTGGTACATTACTCCTAGTGGAGTTTCTTTTGCTATGAATACTGTTTTGTTTTACCCTTTCTTCTGAATTCTTGTGGAAAAATCATTTCCACTTTTATGTTGTACGTTGCCAGGTGCTAGTTGCTGACCCGTGGGGTTCGGGAACGCCCTTCAGGCTATGTCAGGGCCGGCTCGGTTATCGGGTTACCAGGGTACCCGGGCTGGTTCGTGACAAAATGGTATCAAAGGGAGGTTAAAAAATCTTGCCTTGATGATAGTATGCATTTGAGTATTCTTGTCGGGACTTAGGAGGTAATTGTGATTGAGTTCCTGGCTAGCTCTCACCACAATGAACCTTAAGTCACCGGGGGTGGTTAGGGAAAGGTGACCTGTCGATTAGTTCTAGTCTTTTCACCTATTTTGATTTGGATAGAGTGGAATCCAAATCTTGTTATCCCTTCTTTTAAGAGTAGTTTTCTTTGTTACTTGGTTTGGGTGTTAATTAAATGTCTTTTATGCTGTGTAGCATCATTCCTCAGAGAAGACGTGGAGCTCAGATCCAAAAAAGAGGCTGCTGCTGAATCTCAGCAAGCAAGTCCTATTGTGGATCCAAGTCTGGTAGAGGTGATTTTTCACACTGTCCAAGCTCTGGGATAGGCACCAAATCCAGTTCCTATTCAGGCTCCAGTTATAGATCCTTATAATGATATTCTCTGAAGTCGTTCTCAAGAGTTCTTATGCCAGAAGCCACCAGTGTTCAAAGGCTCCATTGATCCTCAACATGCTGAGGAATGGTTGAGTAAGATCGAGTGTCTGTTTGGGTTTTTGGAGACACCTAATGCGATCAAGGTGAAGTGTGCCACCTTCGTGCTGGAGGGACCAAGTAGGAGATGGTGGGACACGATGGTGACGACTGGGAAACATGAGGGTTTGGAGTGGGAATACTTTAGGGTTTTTTTCACTGATCAGTTCTATCTAGAATCTATGGTGTTGGCCAAGGCTGTGGAGTTTTTCAAACTTGAGTAGGCCAACAAAACCATGACTAAGTACTCAAATCGTTTTTTTGAGCTGGTATAGTTTGATCCTGAGATTGTATCTAATGAGAGGATGAAATCTCGACGATTTGAGTTGGGGCTTTGATCAGATATCTGTTCTCAGGTTTTCTTACAGAAGCTACCCACTTATGCTGATGTGTTGGATAGGGAGATGATGGTTGAGATGGATTTGGCAGGAAAGTCAGGGTTGCAGAAAGTTCCTTTTTCTTCTAGTGGCAGTGTTGGTTCCTTTAAAGGAAAATGGAAGCGTGATGTTACTCATGGTGGTTCTCGACAATAGAGTCACTCCAGACCAATGATAACACTAGGAGGGGCTTCCTTGACTTGCTATCATTGTGGAAATCCAGGGCATTCTAAGAGGGTTTGCACTGAGGCACCCAAGAACTGTAGCTCCTGCGAACATTTAGGGAACCTATAGAGATTCTACCATCACTTCTCTAATCCGCATAGTGGAACATGATCATCAGCACCTCCAAATACTGCGGGGAAATCAAATACTTCACACACAAAAGGGTTCCAGCCATAGGCATCCATAACGAAGCTTCTTCACGCAGTGGAAGAGTCGCCAGAGGTGGCTGATATAGGTCCTGAAACTGTGAGAGGTACCATTAATATAGCTTCGTCTTTAGTGACAGCTCTTTTTGATACTGGTGCATCTCACTCTTTTATTTCAGCCCATCTTGTTAATCTGCTTAATCTGCCTAGGGATCTTTTATCTTGTGCAATGGATTTTACTACACCCCTTGGTGTAATGAGAGAGAAGGGTCTCTGTAGTCTTGCTTGTGTCTTCTCTCTATCAGATGTTGATCATGTTTGGAGTTTCTTGGTTCTTGACATGAAATATTTTGACGTCATTTTTGGGATAGATTGGCTCATTGCCAATAAATCCCGAATCGATTGTTACCTTCGACGGGTTTACCTTACTACACCCAGTGTTGTGGCTCTTGTTTTTCAAGGAGAATGGGACCCAAGGTCAAGCAGAGCCAGACCCTTTTTCAAGAGTTGGGGAAAATTATATTAGTGTTTTCTTTTGATCTAGAGAGAGATTCATTGTGTGGTGATCTCCCTCCAGTCATCGCTGAGTTTCCCGACGTGTTTCCTTATGACTTCTCTGGTTTGCCACCAGTAAGAGAGGTTGACTTTTCTATTGACTTGATGTCTGGTACTCAACTGGTTTCTATTCCCTCTTACCAAATGGATCCATCTGAACTAAAAGAACTGAAGTCTCAGTTAGACGACCTTCTTTAGAAAGGTTTTATACGCCCGAGTGTGTCACCTTGGGCATCACCTGTTCTCTTCACCAAGAAGGATGATGGTTTTCTTCACTTATGTGTTGATTATAGAAAGCTAAATCAAGTTATGATAAAGAATAAATACCCTTTACCACGAATTGATGATTTGTTTGATCAATTGAAAGGGGAAAAGTGGTTTTCAAAAATTGATCTTTGATCTGGTTACCATCAGTTGAGGATAAAGGAAACTGATATTCCTAAGACCACTTTTCGGAGTAGGTATGGCCATTATGATTACCTTATTATGCCCTTCAGCCTAAAAAATGATCTTATAGTTTTCATGGCATTAATGAACAAGGTTTTCCATGAGTATCTTGATATTTTTTTGGTTGTCTTTGTGGATGAAATTCTTTTCTACTCCAAGTCTGAGGAAGATCATGTGTATCATCTGAGAATAGTTCTGAGTCTTCTAAGGAATCACCGAATTTATTCCAAGCTTTCAAAGTGTGATTTCTGGATTCAGGAAGTAAATTTTTTGGGACATGTCATGTCAGAACAAGGAATATCAGTTGATCCTGAAATGGTGAAGGCTATTATGACTTGGGAACAACCACGAAATGTTTTCTAATTTCGGAGCTTCTTGGGCTTAGTGGGATATTATCACCGGTTTTTTAAATACTTCTCAAAGGTAGCTTCTCCAATGACTGCTCTGACTCTAAAGGGAGTTACGTTTTCCTAGAAAGAAAAATGTCAGAGTTCTTTTGTTGAGCTAAACTATCTTTTGACTATTGTGCCTGTGTTAATGCTTCCTGAGGCTGGGATAGGTTATGTGGTCTTCTGTGATGCATCGGGTTCAGGTTTGGGATGTTTCCTCATGCAGGGTAATCATGTTTTTTCCTATGGATCTCGTCATCTTAAGCCTCATGAGAAGAACTATCCTACCCATGACCTTGAACTTGCAGCTGTAATGCACACACTTAAGTGTTGGAGACATTACCTTTATGGAGAAAGGTTTACTATGTATTCAAACCACAAGGTCTTGAATTATATCTTATCTCAAAAAGATTTTAATCTTCGCCAAAGGCGTTGGGTGGAGTACCTACAATATTTCGACTTTGACATTACCTATACCCCGAGGAAATGGAATGTCATTGCGGATGCATTAAGCTGGAAACTTCCAACTCAGGTTGTGAAAGAATCTTCAGAAGAGTGGAGTTTGATGGCTCTTTTTGCTCAGTTGCATATTGGAACTCAGTGGAAGGAGAATGAAGTTTCTTTAACCAGTGTTCAGTTGACTTCTGCTCTCCTTGAATTGATTATTTAGGAACAGAAACTAGATGATGAATTCCATAGCTTTAGGGACTCTATTTATGGTGGGGAGACCGACACCCAATGGTCATTCTCTAAAGAGGGTGTTCTATGTTATCGAAACCATTACGTTGTAATGTTATCGGCAATAAAGGATGTGATGGGTTTTTCCCATAACTCGCAGTGGGATGTGCACCCTGGAACCAAAAAAATGTTCTATGACATGCAGTGGTAGTTCTGGTGGCCAGGTATGAGACGAGACATTGCTGAGTTTATATCTCGTTTCTATACCTGCCAGCAGGTGAAATCCGAGCACCATAAACCTTCGGGTTTGCTTCAACCACTTCCAGTCCCTACATGGAAGTGGGATGAAATCTTGATGGACTTTGTGGTTGGGTTACCTCAAACCCATAGGAAGAAGAATGCGATATGGGTTGTGATCGACAGGCTGACCAAGCCAGCTCACTTTATACCTATTCGTGAAAAAACCAAAGTTGAGGAGTTGGGAAATATCTATGTGAAAGAAGTTGTTCGTTTGCACGGAGTTCCATCTGATATAGTCTCTGACAGGGATCCTCAGTTTACTTCTCGCTTTTGGAGAGGCCTTCAAGGGGCACTGGGATCTCAGAGCACGACCTACCATCCAAAGTCAGATGGACAGACATAAAGATCTATTCAGATCCTTGAGGATATGCTCCGTTCTTGTGTTCTTGACTTTGGTGGGTCTTGGGATGATCATCTGGGGCTAGTTGAATTTTCTTATAACAACAGTTATCAATCTGCGATCAAAATGGATCTTTTTGAGGACTTGTATGGTCATCCTTGTAAATCTCCTTTATGTTGGTCAGAGATTGGTGAAAGGTCTTTGGTAGGACCGAGTTTGGTCCAATAGACGACAGATAAGATCCAGTTGATTCGTCAGATAATGTTGACAGCACAAAGTCTTTACAAGTCTTATGCTGATTGTCGCCGTAAACATTTAGAGTTATTAGTTGGTGACTAGGTATTCTTGAAAGTTTTACCCCTATTGGGTCATCGATGGCTTGGGAGGCAAGGGAAGCTTTCTCCTCATTTTGTGGGACATTTTGAGGTTATTGGTCTTGTTGGGAAAGTTGCTTACCGTCTAGATCTACCACCACAGTTGACGTCGATACATAACATGTTCCATGTGTCGCAGCTGCGAAAGTATCTCTCTGATCCGTATCATGTTGTGAGTTGTAGTGATCTTGAGATTGAACCTTATTTATCTATTACTGAACAACCAGTCAGGATTGTTGATTCAGAGACCAAGGTAGTTTGTGGAAGAACGATACCTCTGGTCCATGTACTATGGCAGCATGGTTCTGAATCTCATGAGACATGGGAAATGGGGGATTTAATGAGAGAGCAGTGTCCACATGTTTTTGACGTGGAGGTTTCTTCATAGGATTTCTGGGGGAAGAAAGATATTATGGTGGGGAGGTTGTAACATCACGTTACGTTTTCAGGTATTTTTGATGTTTCTAAGTACCTTCGTTTTGGAGTAAAGGATTGGGGGTGCGTTTGGGTGAGCTTTTAAGTAAAACAAAAAGGCAATGGCTTGTGCACGGTTTGACAAACCGTGCGACCAAACCGTGCCAACCAAGCAGCACTAGACAGAGAGGTACGCATGGTGTGCACACTATTTGACAAAACATGCGACCAAACCGTGCGGAAGGTGTATCTCTGGACAGTGAGATCCGCACGGTGTGTGCACGGTTTGACAAACTGTGCGCCTCTACCCAAGTAAACCGTGCACACAGTTTTTAATTCTGAAAAATCATTTTAAAACCCCCCAAACCCCCGAGACTCCCTTATGTTCGACCTTGGATTGGGATTGACTCTTTTTAGGTCTTTCTAAAGCTTCCTAGAGAGATTCCAAGGCGATCTGAACATCTTTCTTCGAGATTGAAGACTTGGATTGAAGATCCGCTCTCCTCAAGGTTAGTGGATTTCATCCCGTTACGTTTCTCATTTATTCCTCTATCTTTCCTTGATCTTTTCATGGGATATTTCCTTTGTTTTCATGTATCTATACCTATGAGTTGAGGTATAGATCTTGGATTGTGAATCTAGATCTAGTTTTGCAATATCTTGATTCCCTTGATCTTAATTTTGGTTTTAAGGATTTAGATCCAGTTTTTGATTGACATCGTTGTGCCGCTCGGTTTTTGGGGTTTCTCGTTGGGTTAACTCCTGTCAATAAATCGAGGTAGGTGGTTCTGTACCGACTTTCCAAATTGTTTATCATAGTATTCTCTTGAATTATTTCAATTGTTGATTTAAATCCAATTGGTCAAGTTTTCTTTCAATTAAATTGATAACAACTCAATTCCATTGAATTGAGATATTTGAAATGGTTTTGGCATGAAAATTTGGAAAAACCCCAATTCCATTGAATTGGGTGTGTTTATGGTAATTGGTCGATTTAAATTGTTTAATTTAAATTGTGGATTTGATGGAAATATTTTCAATTAAATTGTTGAATTTAATTGTGGAAATGAAATGTGTAATGATGGAACTGGTTTTGAATGGATTTCAAACTGGTGAAAATGTCATAAAAATGATTTGATAGAAACCTAGTAGTTTTATCTTGTGAAAAAGGCATGTTTTGAACAAAACATGTTTTGGTGTTAAATGGAATGAAATTGGAACTTTTGAAATGGAAAAATGGGATTGATCATATTTTAAGAATTCATAAAATAGTTATCCCATAATTTAAGAGCGCATGCAAGCCTTAGGTAGTTAGTGAGTTATTTGGATACACTCTACGCTACGACAACATTCTAAAACATACTTGCGGCGGGTCACATCCCCAACGGGTTGGTGATGAGTCTCCTTTGGCCATTGTCATAGGGACGTGTGTATACACATTTTGATGAGTTCACATAGAGAGTACAGAATCCTATAAATGGTTAATACTATCATACCTTTTGGAAGATGACCATGTTGCTCAATTGTTTGTTTATATTTGAGATATAAATGTATGCCAATGCTTTTGAACTGCTTTCATACCTACTGAATTTACATAAATTATTTTATGTAACTGTTTTTATTTAAGACATTGTTTTAGAAATATTCCATCATTTGTAAATACTTTGATTAAAGTATTTATTTCCATCATTTAAAAATGTATAGCATATTTTGTTAGAATATGCTTTTGAATTTACAAACCTGTTTATTTGAAAACTGAAAGCTTTTCTTTGGATAATCTATATTTGGAATCTGTTATGGAATCTTTAGTGATATCCTACTGGGCTTAGGCTCACACCCTACTTTTTCCTTCGGGTGTTTGTAGACTTTCTTCTTCCAGGATCGAGAAAAGGGAAGGGACCTCTTGGAGGTGGATCAAGATGTTGATCTTTGGTCCTGGTCAGTTGTTTCCTTTGGGACTTTGGGGATTTTTTCCAAGTTTTAGTACTTGGGTTGTAGTAATTTGGCATTTTGTGCCTCTTTGTAATCTGGTACATTACTGTCACGAACCAGCCCGAGTACCCTGGTAACCCAATAACTGAGCCGACCCTGACATAGCCCGAAGGGTGTTCTCGATCCCCACGGGTCGGCGACTAACACCTGGCATCGTACAACATACAAGTGGGAATGATTTTTCCACAAGAATACGGAAGCAATAGATTACAAAATAGTATGAACTACAAAGGAAAAATCCACCGGGAGTGATGTACCAGAAAAAAAATTGGCATAAAATCCAAAGTACAACAACCCAAGTACTAAAGATGGGAAAAATATCCCCAAGGTCCCTAAGGACACAACTCACCAGGACCAAAGATCAACAGCTAGATCTGCCTCCAAGAGGTCCCTTCCCTTTTCTCGATCCTAGAAGAAGAAAGTCTACAAACACCCAAAGGAAAAAGTAGGGTGTGAGCCTAATACCAGTAGGATATCACCAAAGATTCCATAACAGATGCCAAATATAGATTATCCAAAGAAAAGCTTTCAATTTTCAAATAAACAGGTTTGGAAATTCAAAAGCATATTCTAACAAAATATACTAAACATTTTCAAATGATTGAAATAAATACTTTAAGAAAAGGCTTTACAAATGATGGAATATTTCTAAAACAATGGATTAAATAAAAATAGTTACATAAAACAGTTTATGTAAATTCAGCAGGAATGCAAACCAGTTTCATAAGAATTTTCATACATTTATATCTCAAATATAAATAAACAAGAGAGAAACATGGTCATCTTCCAAAAGGTACGATAATATTAACCAATTATAGGATTTCAAACTCTCTATGTGAACTCAGCAAAATGTGTATACACACGTCCCTATGACATTGGCCAAGGGAGACTTGTCACCATCCTGTCGGTGATGTGACCCACCATAAGTATGTTTTAGAACGTTGTCGTAGCGTAGAGTGTATCCAAATAACTCACTAATTACCTAAGGCTTTCATGCTCTCTTAAATGATGGGAGAACTATTTTAAGAATGCTTAAAATATGACCAATCCCATTCTTCCATTTCAAAAGTGCCAATTTCATTCCATTTCAAACCAAAATAGGTTTTATTCAAAACATGCCTTTTTCACAAGATAAAACCAATGGGTATCTATCAAATCATTTTAAACCATTTACATAAGTTTGAAATCCATTCAAAAACAATTCCATCATCACACATTTCATTTCCAGAATTAAATTCAACAATTTAATTGAAAAACATTTCCATCAAATCCACAATTTAAATTAAACAATTTAAATCTACCAATTTTCCATAATCACACCCAATTAAATGGAATTGGGGTTTTTCACAAATTGCCATGCCAAAACCATTTCAAATATCTCAATTCAATGGAATTGAGTTTTTATCAATTTAATTGAAAGAAAACTTGAGCAATTGGATTTAAATCAACAAATGAAATAAATCAAGCAATACCATGATAAACAATTTGGAAAGTTAGGACAAAACCACCTACCTCGATTTATTGATGGGAGTTAGCCCAACGAGAAACCCCAAAAACCGAGCGGCATAACGATGTCGATCAAAAACTGGATCTAAAACCTTAAAACCAAAATTAATATCAAAGGAATCAAGATCTTGCAAAACTGGATCTAGATTCACAATCCTAGATCTATACCTCAACTCATAGGTATGGATCCATGAAAAAAAGGAAATCTTCCCTGAAAATATCAAGGAAAGAAAGAGGAATAAACGAGAAATGTAACCAGATGAAATCCACTTACCGTGAGGAGAGGGGATCTTCAATCCAAGCCTTCAATCTCGAAGAAATAGGTTCAGATCACCTTGGAATCTCTCTAGGAAGCTTTTGAAAGACCTAAATAGAGTCAAACCCGAGCCAAGGTCAAACATAAGGGAGTCCTAGGGGTTCGGGTGGTTTTAAAAGGATTTTTCAGAATTAAAAACCGCGCACACGGTTTACCTGGGCAGAGGCACACAATTTGTCAAATCATGCACACACCATGTGGATCTCACTGTCCAGAGATACACGGTCCGCACGGTTTGGTCACACAGTTTTTCAAACTGTGCATAGACAGTGCATACCTCTCTGTCCAGTGCTGCTTGGTTGGCACGGTTTGGTCGCACGATTTGTCAAACTGTGCGCAAACCGTGCACAAGCCATTACCCTTTTTTTACTTAAAATCTCAACCAAACGCACCCCCCAAGTCAATAATCTAAAACAGAGGTACTTAAAAACATCAAAAGTACCTAAAAACGTAATGGGATGTTACAAACTCCCCACTATAAGATCTTTCTGCCCCCAGAAATCCTATGAAGAAACATCCACATCAAAAATAAGAGGCCACTACTCTCTCATTAGAGCCTCCGTTTCCCACATCTCATGAGATTCAGAACCATGCTACCATAGTACATGGACCGGAGGTATCTTTCTTCCACGAAGTACCTTGGTCTCTGAATCAACAAGCCTGACTGGTCGTTCAGTAATAGAAAAATCTGGTTCAATATTAAGATCACTCCAGCTCACAACATGAGAAAGATCAGAGAGATACTTTCGCAGCTGAGACACATGGAACACGTTATATATCGATGTCAGCTGTGGTGGTAGAGCTAGACGGTAATCAACTTTCCCCATAAGACCTATAACCTCAAAAGTTCCCACAAAACGAGGAGCAAGCTTCCCTTTCCTCCCAAGCCGTCGATGAACCAATCAGGGTAAAAATTTCAAGAATACATGGTCACCAACTAAGAAATCTAAAGGTTTATGGTGATGATCAGCATAAGACTTGTACCGACTCTGTGCTGTCAACATTCTTTGACGAATCAACTGGATCTTATCTGTCTTCTCTTGGACCAAACTCGGTCCTACCAAAGAGATTTCACCAATCTCGGACCAACATAAAGGATATCTACAAGGACGTCCATACAAAGCCTCAAAAAGAGCCATTTTGATCGCAGATTGATAACTGTTGTTATAAGAAAATTCAACTAGACACAGATGATCATCCCAAGACCCACCAAAGCCAAGAACACAAGTGCGGAGCATATCCTCAAGGATCTGAATCGCTCTTTCTATCCAGACATCTGACTGTGGATAGTAGGTCGTGCTCAAATGAACCTGAGATCCCAGTGCCCCTTGAAGGCCTCTCCAAAAGAGAGAAGTAAACCGAGGATCCCTGTCAGAGACTATAACAGATGGAACTCCATGAAAACGAACAACTTCTTTCACATAGATATTTCCCAAATCCTTAACTTTGGTTGTATCATGAATAAGTATAAAGTGAGCCGACTTGGTCAGCCTGTCGATCACAACCCATATCGCGTTCTTCTTTCTCTGGGTTTGAGGTAACCCAACCAAAAAGTCCATCGAGATTTCATCCCACTTCCATGTAGGGAATGGAAGTGGTTGAAGAAAACCTGAAGGTTTCTGGTGCTCAGCTTTCACCTGATGACATGTATAACAATGAGATATAAACTCAGCAATTTATCGTCTCATACTTGGACACCAGAACTACCGCTTCATGTCATAGAACATTTTTGTGGTTTCTGGGTGCACAACCCACTGAGAGTTATGGTAAAACCCCATCACATCCTTCCTTGCTGATAACGACACAACATAATGGTTTCGATAACACAGAACACCCTCTTTGGAGAACGACCACTGGGTGTTGGTCTCCCCACCATAAAAAGAGTCTCTAGTGCTATGGAATTCATCATCCAGTTGTTGTTCCTGAAGAATCAATTCGAGGAGAGCAGAAGTCAACTGAACACTGGTTAAAGAAAATTTATTCTCCTTCCACTAAATTCCAATATGCAACTGAGAAAAAAGAGCCATCAAACTCCACTATTATAAAGATTCTTTCACAGCCTGAGTTGGAAGTTTCCTGTTTAACGCATCCACAATGACATTCCCTTTCCCCGGGTTATAGGAAATGTCAAAGTCGAAAGATTGCAGGTACTCCACCCAACGCCTTTGGCGAAGATTCAAATATTTTTGAGAGAAGATATAACTCAAGCTCTTGTGTTCTGAATACACAGTAAACCTTTCTCCATATAGGTAATGTCTCCAACACTTATGTGCGTGCATTACAGCTGCAAGTTCAAGGTCATGGGTAGGATAGTTCTTCTCATGTGGCTTAAGCTGATGAGATCCATATGCAACAACATGATTACCCCGCATGAGGACACATCCCAAACCTAAACTCGATGCATCACAAAAGACCACATAACCTATCCCAGCCTCAGGAAGGGTTAACACCGGTGCAGTAGTCAAAATACTCTTTAGCTCAACAAAAGAACTCTGAATTTTTCATTCCAGGAAAACTTCACTCCCTTTTGAGTCAGAGTAGTCATTGGAGAAGCTATCTTTGAGAAGTCTTTAACAAACCGATGATAATATCCCGCTAAGCCCAAGAATATCCGAATTTAGAAAACATTTCGTGGTTGTTACCAAGTCATAACTGCCTTCAAATTTTCAGGATCAACTGATATTCCTTGTTCTGACATGACATGTCCCAATAATTTTACTTCCTGAATCCAGAAATCACACTTTGAAAGCTTGGCATAAAGTCGGTGATTCCTTAGAAGACTCAGAACTGTTCTCAGTTGATACAAATGATCATCCTCAGACTTGGAGTAGACAAGAATTTATTCAACAAAGACAACCACAAAATTATCAAGATACTCACGGAAAACATTGTTTATCAATGCCATGAAAACTACAGGAGCATTTGTTAGGCTAAAGTGTATAACAGGGTACTCATAATGGCCATACCTACTCCAAAAAGTGGTCTTAGGAATATCAGTTTCCTTTATCCTCAACTGATGGTAACCAGATCGAAGATCAATTTTTGAAAACCACTTTGCCCCTTTCAATTGATCAAACAAATCATCAATTCATGGTAAAGGGTATTTATTCTTTATCGTAACTCGATTGAGCTTTCGATAATCAACACATAAGCTAAGAGAACCATCAGCCTTCTTGGAGAAGAGAACAGGTGCTTCCCAAGGTGACACATGCGGGTGTATAAAACATTTCTCAAGAAGATCGTCTAACTGAGACTTTAGTTTTTTTAGTTCAGTTGGAGACATTCGGTAAGAGGGAATAGAAACCGGTTGAGTACCAGGCATCAAGTCGATTGAAAATTCAACCTCTCTTACTGGTGGTAAACCAGAGAATTCAGAAGGAAACACGTCGGGAAACTCAGCGACAACTGGAGGGAGATAACCACACAATGAATCTCTCTCTAGATCAAAAGAAAACACTGATATAACTTTCCCCAACTCTGGGAAAAAGGGTCTGGCTCTGCTTGACCTTGTATCCTATTCTCCTTGAAAAATGAGAGTCACACCACTAGGTGTAGTTAGGTAGACCCGCCGATGGTAACAATTGATCCGAGCTTTATTGGTAATGAGCCAATCCATCCCAAAAATGACATCAAAAGATTTCATGTCAAGAACCAATAAAATCCAAACAAGATCAACATATGATAGAGAGAAGACACAAGTAGGACTACAGAGACCCTTCTCTCTCATTACACCAAGGTGTAGTAATATCCATTGTACAAGATAAAATCTTTATAGGCAGATTAAGCAGATTAACAAGATGGGTTGAAATAAAAGAGTGAGATGCACCGACATCAAAAAGAGCTGCCACTAAAGATGAATCTATAGTAATGGTACCTCTCACAGTCGCGGGACCTGTATCAGCTACCTCTGGCGACTCTTCCACTGCGTGAAGAAGCTTCGTTCCAGATGCCTATGGCTGAAACCCTTTTGTGCATGAAGTATTTGATTGCCCCATAGTATTTGGAGGTGCTGATGATCCTGTTCCACTACGCAGAGTAGAGAAGTGATGGAAGAATCTCTGTAGGTTCCCTAAATGTCCGCAGGAGCTACAATTCTTGGGTGCCTCAGTGAAAACCCTATTAGAATTCCCAGGCTTTCCACACTAATAGCAAGTAAAGGAAGCCCCTCCTGGTGCTACTGGTGGTTTTAAGTGACTCTGTTGTCGAGAACCACCATGATAAACATCGCGCTTCTGTTTTCCTTTAAAGGAACCAACACTGCCACTAGAAGAAAAAGGAACTTCCTGCAACCTTGACTTTCCTGCCAAATCCATCTCAACCATCATCGACCTATCCGGCACATCGACATAAGTGGGTAGCTTCAGTAAGAAAACCTGATAACAAATATCTAATCAAATCCCCAAATCAAATCATTGAGATTTAATCCTCTCATTAGATACAATCTCAGGAGAAAACTGTACCAGCTCAGAAAAGAGATTTGAGTACTCAGTCACGGTTTTGTTGGCCTGCTCAAACTTGAAAAACTCCATATCCTTGGCCAACACCATAGATTCTAGATAGAACTGATCAGTGAAAAGAACCCAAAAGTATTTCCACTCCATACCCTCATGTTTCCCAGCCGTCACCATTATGTCCCACCATCTCATACTTGGTCCCTCCAGCACAAAGGTGGCACACTTCACCTTGACCGCATCAGGTGTCTCCAAAAATCCAAATAGATGTTCGATCTTACTCAACCATTCCTCATCATGTTGAGGATCAGTGAAGCCTTTGAAGACTGGTGGCTTCTGGCGTAGGAACTCTTGAGAATGACTTCGGAGAATATCACTATGAGGATCTATAGCTGGAGCCTGAATAAGAACTGGAGGTGGTGCCTATCCCAGAGCTTGGACAGTGCGAAAAATCACCTCTACTAGACTTGGATCCACAATAGGACTTGCTTGCTGAGATACAACAGCAACCTCTTTTTGGATCTGAGCTCCACGTCTTCTCAGAGGCATGATGATACACAACATAAAAGACATTTGATTAACTCCCAAACCAAGTAACAAATAAAACTACTCTTAAAAAAAGGGATAAAAAGATTTGGATTCCACTCTATCCAAATAAAAACAGGGGAAAAGACTAGAACTAATCGATAAGTAGCCTTTCCCTATCCACCCGGTGACATAAGGTTCATTGTGGTGAGAGGTGGACAGGCAATCAATCACAATTACCTCCTAAGTCCCGACAAGAATACTCAAATTCATACTTTCATCAAGGCGATATGTTTTTAACCTCCCTCTGATACCATTTTGTCACGAACTAGCTCGGGTACCCTGGTAACCCGATAACCGATCCGGCCCTGACATAGCCCGAAGGGCGTTCCCGATCCCCATGGGTTGGAGACTAGCACCTGGCATCGTACAACATATAAGTGGGAACAATTTTTCCACAAGAATGCGGAAGCAATAGATAAAAAAACATTATGCATTACAATGGAAAACTCCACTGGGAGTGATGTACCAGAAAACAACTTGGCATAAAAGCCAAAGAACAAAAACCCTAGTACTAAAGATGGGAAAAACAACCCCAATGTCCCTAAGGACACAACTCACAAGGACCAAAGATCAACAGCTAGATCTACCTCCAAGAGGTCCCTTCCCTTTGATCGATCCTAGAAGAAGAAAGTCTACAAACACCCAAAGGCAAAAGTAGGGTGTGAGCCTAAGCCCAGTAGGATATCACCAAAGATTCCATAACAGATGCCAAATATAGATTATCCAATGAAAAGCTTTCAATTTTCAATTAAACAGGTTTGGAAATTCAAAAGCATATTCTAACAGAATATGCTAAACATTTTCAAATGATGGAAATAAATACTTTAAGCAAAGGCTTTACAAATGATGGAATATTTCTAAAAAAACGTCTTAAATAAAAACAGTTACATAAAATATTTTATGTGAATTCAGAAGGCATGTAAAACAGTTTCATAAGAATTGACATACATTTATATCTCAAATATAAATTAACAAGAAAGCAACATGGTCATCTGCCAAAAGGTACGATAGTATTAACCAGTTATAGGATTCCACACTCTCTATGTGAACTTAGAAAAATGTGTATACACACGTCCCTATGACAATTTCCAAAGGAGACTCGTCACCAACCCATCGGGGATGTGACCCACCGCAAGTATGTTTTAGAATGTTGTCGTAGCATAGAGTGTATCCAAATAACTCACTAACTACCTAAGGCTTGCATGCACTCTTAAATGATGGGTGAACTATTTTAAGAATTCTTAAAATACGATCAATCCCATTCTTCCATTTCAAAAGTGCCAATTTCATTCCATTTAAAACCAAAACAGGTTTTATTCAAAATAATCCTTTTCACAAGATAAAACCAATGGGTTTCTATCAAATCATTTTAAGCCATTTACATAAGTTTGAAATCCATTCAAAACTAATTCCATCATCACACATTTCATTTCCACAATTAAATTCAATAATTAAATTGAAAAACATTTCCATCAAATCCTCAATTTAAATTAAACAATTTAGATCGACCAATTTTCCATAATCACACCCAATTCAATGGAATTGGGTTTTTTCCCAAATTTCCATGCCAAAACCATTTCAAATATCTCAATTAAATGAAATCATGTTTTTATCAATTTAATTGAAAGAAAACTTGAGCAATTGGATTTAAATCAACAAATGAAATAAATCAAGAAATACAATGATAAAAAATTTGGTAAGTCAGGACGGAACCACCTACCTCGATTTACTGACGAGAGTTAGCCCAACGAGAAACCCCAAAAACTGAGCGGCACAATGATGTTGATCAAAAACTCGATCTAAAACCTTAAAACCAAAATTAAGATCAAAGGAATCAAGATCTTGCAAAATTAGATCTAAATTCACAATCCTAGATCTATACCTCAACTCATAGGTATAGATCCATGAAAACAAAGGAAATCTCCCATGGAAAGATCAAGGAAAGAAAGAGGAATAAATGAGAAAGATAATAGGATGAAATCCACTTACCGTGAGGAGAGAGAATCTTCAACACAAGCCTTCAATCTCAAAGAATGATGTTAGGATCACCTTGGAATCTCTCTAGGAAGCTTTGGGAAGACCTAAAAAGAGTCAAGCCCGAGTCAAGGTCGAACATAAGGGAGTCCCGGGGGTTCGGGTGGTTTTATAAGGATTCTTCGTAATTAAAAACCACACGCACGGTTTAACTGGGCAGAGGCGCACAGTTTGTCAAATCGTGTGCACACCGTACGGATCTCACTGTCCAGAGATACACGGGTTGCAGGGTTTGGTTGCAAGGTTTGTCAAACCATGTGCACACCGTGCATACCTCTCTATCCAGTGCTGTTTGGTTGGCACAGTTTGGTTGCACGGTTCCTAGCAGCACTAGACAGAGAGGTACGCATAGTGTGCGCATGGTTTGAAAAACCGTGCAACCAAAACACGCGGACTATGTATCTCTGGACAGTGTGATCCGCACGATTTGAAAAACCGTGCGCCTATGCCCAGGTAAACCGTGCGTGCGGTTTTTAATTCCGAAAAATCCTTTTATAACCACCCGAGCCCCCGGGACTCCCATATATTCGACCTTGGTTCGGGCTTGACTCTTTTTAGGTCTTTCCAAATCTTCCTAGAGAGATTCCAAGGCGATCCAAACATCTTTATTCAAGATTGAATGCTTGGATTGAAGATCCTCTCTCCTCACGGTAAGTGGATTTCATCCCGTTACATTTCTCGTTTATTCCTCTTTCTTTCCTTGATCTTTTCATGAGAGATTTCCTTTGTTTTCATGGATCTATACCTATGAGTTGAGTTATAGATCTAGGATTGTGAATCTAGATCTAGTTTTGCAAGATCTTGATTCCTTTGATCTTAATTTTGGTTTTAAGGTTTTAGATCCAGTTTTTGATCGACATCATTGTGCTGCTCGGTTTTTGGGCTTTCTAGTTGGGCTAACTCCCATCAATAAATTGAGGTGGTTGGTTCCGTCCTGACTTTCCAAATTGTTTATCGTTGTATTACTTGATTTATTTCATTTGTTGATTTAAATCCAATTGCTTAAGTTTGCTTTCAATTAAATTGATAAAAACTCAATTCCATTGAATTGAGATATTTGAAATGGTTTTGGCATGGAAATTTTGGAAAAACCCCAATTCCATTAAATTGGGTGTGATTATGGAAAATTGGTCGATCAAAATTGTTTAATTTAAATAGCGTATTTGTGGAAATGTTTTTCAATTAAAGTTTTGAATTTAATTGTGGAAATGAAATGTGTGATGATGGAATTGGTTTTGAATGGATTTCAAACTTATGTAAATGGCTTAAAATGATTTGATAGAAACCCATTGGTTTTATCTTGTGAAAAAGGCATGTTTTGAATAAAAAATGTTTTGGTTTTAAATGGAATGAAATTGGCACATTTGAAATGGAAGAATGGGATTGATCGTATTTTAAGCATTCTTAAAATAGTTCTCCCATCATTTAAGAGCACATGCAAGCCTTAGTTAGTTAGTGAGTTATTTGGATACACTCTACACTACGAAAACATTCTAAAACATACTTGCGGCGGGTCACATCCCCGACGGGTTGGTGACGAGTCTCGTTTGGACATTTTCATAGGGACATGTGTATACACATTTTTCTGAGTTCACATAGAGAGTGCGGAATCCTATAATTGGTTAATACTATCATACCTTTTGGCAGATGACCATGTTTCTCTATTATTTATTTATATTTGAGATATAAATGTATTCCAATGCTTATGAAACTGTTTTACATGCCTACTGAATTTACATAAACTGTTTTATGTAACTTTTTTTATTTAATCCATTTTTTAGAAATATTCCACCATTTGTAAAGCCTTTGCTTAAAGTATTTATTTCCATCATTTGGAAATGTTTAGCATATTTTGTTAGAATATGATTTTGAATTTCCAAACCTGTTTACTTGAAAATTGAAAGATTTTCTTTGGATAATCTATATTTGGCATCTGTTATGAAATCTTTGGTGATATCCTACTGGGCTTAGGCTCACACCCTACTTTTGACTTCAGGTGTTTGTAGACTTTTTCTTCCAAGATCGAGCAAAGGGAAGGGACCTCTTGGAGGTGGATCTAGCTATTGATATTTGGTCTTGGTGAGTTGTGTCCTTAGGGACCTTGGGGCTATTTTTCCCATATTTAGTACTTGGGTTGTTGTACTTTGGCTTTTATGCCAAGTAGTTTTCTGGTACATCAGTCCTGGTGGAGTTTTCCTTTGTAATGCATACTGTTTTGTTATCTATTTCTTCCACATTATTGTGGAAAAATCATTCCCACTTGTATGTTGTATGATGCCAGGTGCTAGTCCTTGACCCGTGGGGATCGAGAACGCCCTTCGGGCTATGTCAGGGCCGGCTCGGTTATCGGGTTACCAGGGTACCCAGGCTGGTTCGTGACAATTACTCCCAGTGGAGTTTCTTTTGCTATGCATACTATTTTTTTTACACTTGCTTCTTCATTATTGGGAAAAATAGTTCCCACTTGTATATTATATGATGCCAGGTGCTAGTCATCGACCCATGGGTTTCAGGAACGCCCTTCGGGGTATGTCAGGGCCGGCTCGGTTATCGGGTTACCAGGGTACTCGGGCTGGTTTGTGACAGAGATGGTTTATACCTCTTGAAAAGGTAATACAGTGAAGGATTATCTTAATAAAATGACTTGGGAAATGATGGTCTATAATACTAGTGAGGAGTATTAGTTAATGATCCTTTTTGGAAGTAACATTTGGATATTAATGAAGACCATGAGATTATTCCACTGTGTTTTTATTTTACCATCACATAATTTTTATACCGGGTTAATAAAATCTCAGAGGCTCAGTCAATAGGCTAGGTGATGGGGAAGATATTATATGGTGGGGAGTATCTCGCTATCTTAAAATTAATTTTTTATTGTTATATATGTTCATGAAAGTTTGATAGTATCGATGAGTACGATGGAGAGTTTATGTGGGATTCCCATGGATCATAATTGTTTATGAATGCTTGTTTTTTGAAGTTTTACCATGATATATGATTCCAATATTGTAGGAATGGGTGATTAAAGACATCTTGGTCTATATTTAACAACTTTTCCCATATCAAAAGTTAGGGAAATAAAAAAAAGACCCTATGGATTATTAGAACCACTTCCCATTTATAATAAGATATTGGAAGAAGGTCTCAAAGGACTTATTGATATGATATTATAGGTTATCCCTAGTAAGAGGTGAAACATGGGACATTATATATAAGCTTAAAAGGTTTGTGTTATTCTCAAAGATATGAAACATTGAGTTAGTTGATGAGGTAGGTTGTTTATAAATTAAATAAATTAAAGGAATCTTGGTAATTTATTTCTGTATTGTATGATATTAAGATTTGGATTTCATGTCCCATTTCTAGAAAGGATTTAATTTTACATTAGAAAATCATGGGGAGTGTCTCAATTCATCTTAACATTGATGGATAATTTGATTGTATTGTTTTGGTTCTTGGAAAATTTCTTCAAGTGTGTATTCTATATTTTTATGAATCATAGGACACCTATATATTCTTTATATAGTTTTCTCCTAACAATTACAAGATATTAATCTAAATTAAAGAATATGAGGATATTTATTATAGGCCATAATATTTCCTCTATATAATTTATAAGTAGTAGAATAATTATTTATTCAACCATTTATCATATATTAGACATTAGAGTATATACAAATATTATGTTAGTAGTTAATTATAACCTAGAGAAGCTATCGGTCTAATGAAGACTACGAATTTTAACATGTATATTTTGAAGTGGGTGACTATATATTCTTGAGAGCATCATAATGATTGGGACAAAAATACCTAATTAGGAAATTTTCTTTATCGTAATTATAAATAAAACCTCTCAAGATTTTAAATAGTATTTTTATAGTAGGATACATAAAGTAAATTCCATTAAGATATATTTTTTATGAATGATGTAATCAATGCATCTCATATAAAATGATATGATATAGACTCCTCAAACATAATTGGTATCATGGATGTGGAATTATAGGATGACATGTTATTAGATGACTGGCGAATTCTTATAGATGAATTAAGCAATAATATTATCTATGGGATAAATGTCCCCTAGTTTTAGTGGAATGGTTTCATTGTAATGTCAATGAAGAGATATGTGATGGGATGGAGATATTAGAGTCCAGTGGCTAATAATATTAAATTAGAAATACCAATAATGATTATAGAGTATGGAAAATGATATAATGAGGATTATTTAATTACCAAAAAAATAAATAAGTACAAATTTGATTCATATTTTTTGGTTCCACATGTATATAGATATATTTTGACTATGGAGGTTTGTAGTTGGCTGGGAAAAGAAAATGACAGAATTGGAATTCTAAGGGAGATTTAGGTATATTATAGAATCTATCTAAAAATCTAGGGAAAACCAACATAAATTCGGTTGATGTTTAAGTATGTAGTAATCCTTAGAATTTCCAATAGAAGGATGGTTAATTCCAATGAGTCATCGGTGGCTATTTGAGTGCTCGATGAAAGAAAATTGAGGTTCCAATAGAGATACATTACCCAAAATTGAAGGGATTAATTTTTTATTTTTAAATATAAAATATTAAACATAATAATATCATTTCACTCCCTTTATCTACATGAGTTTTTTTACCTTTATCTCTTAGATTCTATTAGGAATTACTCTAAGGATGGGGAACTATGACATTTGGTTAGTGACTTAGTGGAATTGGCTTCTATTTATAGAATTTATTTTCTGAATATATATTGATCTATTATTTATGAAAGTGGTTAATGTATTAGTATTAAAACCATTGAATAGTGTTATTTACATAGATTTTGGATATTTATCTATCTATGATGCATCGTATATTCATTGGTAGATCAAGTTTGTGTGTGTTTGTTTTTGAAAAAATATGAACAAGTAAACTCAAATAGGTGGTTTAATTTTGGTGTTGTCCTATTTAAAATTTTCTCTTGATCAAATATTTCCCTTTAATGGATCTTGTTCCATATTTAGAAGGAACATATTCAATATCTATTTATTTTAATGGATCTCTAACTAAAACATACACAAATACCAAAATATAAATAAAAAAATATAGACGGATTTTACTTTGTTCGCCTCAAAGGGATACGTCCAAGTGGTATGAAATTGATGTGATATGATGCATAAAAATAAATTATACTCACATTTAACTGAAAAAGTTTTTGGGCTACTATCATTCCATTCCATGTCACACTTCCATTAGATGTTTTAGATTTTACTCATTATTGATACAAGGTTCACTCCCACGTTTTCTCCTCCATGCACTACTTTAGGGAAGATTTGATCAATTTTTAAACCTGGGGGTACCTTCATAAGTTTATAAACATGAAGATATCCAATATATCAGTATAAGTAACTGATGTTCCTCTAAAAACCATCTCCAAATAGATTCTTCATTAAGCTCTATGTTCAATAAAATGTTTATAATAAAATCTAGATGGCATCAGCTCAATGTAGAGAGTTAATCCTTTGTCTTCCTCTTCTGATGGTAGGTGAGAGTGACCCCTTAATGCGAGGTTTAACAACTTTTCATCCAAACAATCATAACAAAAAAAATTCTTCCAATTGAAGAATAATTCAGTAATGGAATTTCAATTATTGTGATCCTTCTTCAATATCAATATATGTTAATGGATTTATATACACTATGAGTATTTCTTATTAAAAAAAATATGATCAATGGAACTACATCTATGGATATCATATCTTCTTCACTAGTGCAAACCATATTTATTATTTAATCCCATATCCCACTTTTTTATCATAAATAATTTGTTGGGATTAATTCTTTATCTCACTAATCCTATAATATTAATCCATGTTTTCTATATGATTAAATTTAGAAAAATTATTCCAAATGAGTCAATAAAATATCCCTAAATTCATTCTATATCTAAAAAATTTAAAATTCAATCCAAATATGCGTGATTTTCTAGAAACATTATTTTCACAACTTGATTCTCCTCACTACAACATGATTTTTTTCAATGTTAACCATATTGTATAATGATATATTCCCCTATGGTGTGCTCTATAGTCAATATCCAGACCCAAATAATCTAATTATCAGCTTATCTAGAATTACTCTAGAGATCATAGTGTGGTCTTCTATGTGTTTTTCAAATTCCCACTAATCATGGACATAGAGTAGTAAGACACTATTTCCCATGAAGAAAGCACATGCATCCTTAGTAAACCCCGATTTTACCCTTTCATACATAAACACACCTAACATATAATGAAGATAATGTAGTGGTATAATATTTCTCAACATTAGACCAATTGGGGTGTTAACAAAATATTGTTCCCTAGATAATATGAAACATCACATTCCAAATTTGGAATAATTTCTCCTAGATTCTAACTAATGAATTGATTCATCCCACAATTCTCTCTTTCAATATATTTTAACCATTTTTATCATATATTGTTTCAATTTCGTCAAATTTATAATGTGGAACTTCTATTTTTCCCTTAGTTTGTTCTTGATAGCTTCTATAGACTTCTTTTATTAATATCATTTTTTTCAAACATCTCAATTTATTCAAACATAATAACCTATTATAGAAGTGTCTTTATGTTCATGGAATAACCAACCATTCAACACTTTTATATTAATATAATTTTTAGTAGATTTTGGTTTGGTTTGTTTCTTTCATGAAATGGACATCCAATAATATCTTGGATTATTCTTACATAAGCTGAATTTATGTTTCATTAATTAACTTATAGAATAACACTTTTTTAGCTACAAATTTACTTATTCATCAATAAAAACCATTCTAACAAGTCATATAACCTTATGAAAAGGTCTCAACAACTTCTCCCAAAATAATATTATGTAACAGTAGTATTATTATTACGTAACATACATTTTATCATGATATAAACAATTTGGTCATGATTTAATTTATTTAATATGAAACATCCATTCATCTTTAAATGAATTTGTGTAAGGTCGTACTTCTTCTAACACTTTAGTAGAAAATAATAGTCACCTTTAAATTCACTAAATCTAGATTTGTTTCCACACTCTAGGTCATAATCTCTTTATGACAAGTACTTGATTTATAAAACCATCACGGTGACTCTTTCCTCTAGATAGAAACTATTTTTTAATTAAATGTTTTTACCAGATATTTCTTGAACATTCACATAATTTATTATCATGTTTTACAATTTAATTTATTGTTCACCAGTTGTGGTTCCCATTTATGGTAACTATTTTAATCGTCATTCAAGCATCTGTAATATCTATATCTTCAAATTTCATCTTTATAATATCTATAAAAAAATATAACATTTAATGTCATAAAATCCAAGATATAACCTCCTGATTACAATATTCACCCCTTTTATATTTTGTTGAGAATAGTGATACTAAAAGGGGATCAAATAATTACACTGATAGTGGATTAATCAGTGTTAAAAACCTTTTTAAATTTATTTTTTCTGAATACATTAACATATACAAGTAGTTTAAAGAAAATATTATCCTTTAAATATTTACTCATATCCTTTTATAAATAATTCTTAGATTAAATGAAAATAATAAGCTTAATAAATTTTACATGGTTAATCCAAAATTTGAGAGTATAAT
This sequence comes from Viscum album, assembly GCA_963277665.1. Classification (NCBI taxonomy): domain Eukaryota; kingdom Viridiplantae; phylum Streptophyta; class Magnoliopsida; order Santalales; family Viscaceae; genus Viscum; species Viscum album. Next base: position 1,938,291,153 of record OY728123.1, on the reverse strand, counting down.
CATTTTAAATATATATTTTTTATCTGAGGATATAAGTATTCATCTAGAATCTTATTATCAATTACATGTATTAGGGTTTTTTCTCATCCTATAAACTATGATTCCATATATTATAATTTATTCCCATAGGTTTTAAAGTCTTCAAATAATTATATTGAAACAAAAATAACCACTTTGAGAAGGATATTCAATAGAATCTGGTTTTTTAAACAACAAATGATTGAAATTACTCTTAAATACAATAGATAATATACACATGAAATCCTGATCACTTGTTCAAGAAACATAAACCTATTATTTTTTCTTCCCATCAACCAATGAAGGAATAGAATACTATTTATCACTCCATACAAACCCTTTAAAGATCTCCATTTATAATTTTCAGCATTATAAAGTTGAGAAAATATATCTTTGTATGTATATAGGAATGTAATCATAAAATCAGTCTTATTTTTCTTTTACATAAAAACAAAGTCCCATAACACACTATTATTCTTTGTATATATAAAAAATGTATTATACATCAAACTCAAAAAAAATTATTTTTCCAACACATTCTATCTTTCATTGATATTAAAGTTTTCTATAGGTGTTAGTATTACTTTTCCCATAAATTTTAGTTTAACTGAAATATGATACAATAAGATTCATCATGGTTTCAAACAAAAAGTCAAATAATCACATAAAAATTTATATTCATCCACAACATCATGAAATATTACCATAAATCCCAAAACATGGGATGGTTTCCCACATTCATTTAATTTAATAATTTTCTATAAATACACTTATATTCACAAAACAACAATATATATCTTCTCAATAGAACTCATAAAAATCATTTTAAAATATGTATTTGCAAATCCCTAGAAAAAATAGATGTATTTGATTGATAGGTTCCACATGGAATAAAAAAACTTCTTAAAAAACTTTTTAAAATATTCAAAACCCTTTTTAAATTCATATTGAACCATATAATGGTTTTCATGTGATTTAAGTAATATAGTAATATAAAACCATCATAACAACCCTTCTGAATTATTCTGAAAAAAACTCAATTTCAGTTGAGTTCTTATCATTTGTTTGTTCTCATTAATGATTGTATTTATCATGGTAATTGGATTATATATTCCTCATATATATTGAGTTTAAAATAATTTTTTTATGTTTTTAAAACTGATAAACGACTTACTTATCATTATGTTTTATTTTTATTGAAATAGATAACTCTAGAAACATGAGATTTTTTTTGAAGTATGATGCCTTACAATGTCCTAGAATGTTTGTTTCAACCTTATAAAAACAAGTTTAAAACATAATTTACTATTTCTCAAACCTAAAGAGTTTTATGTTCAAAATTATCAAGTTCCTTGGACAACGTTATGTCGGTATGGATTAACCTTATGGAGATACACCTCATCCTTAATCCATATTATCCCAACCTTTTAAAGGAATGTCTGAACCTTATAACAGAAAGTCCCATCCTTAAAAAGATCCTTAAAATGAACCTTATGAGATTAAAAGTTCCAAAATAAAATAAAAACTCATGAAATATCTTCCAATAATACTAAGATTTCTCTAAACACCTCTAGAACATTTAAGACAAGTCCAAAAACAACTCAAAATCCTTCAATAATGTTTTTTAAATATATTAAAATAATAAAATCATCGATAATTACATAGGTAAATTCAACTTCCCCATTTTGATTTTTTTCAACCACATTTATATATTTTCCATCCACACCAAAGGATCATTCAATTATAGATTATGTTATGTGAGATGCATCTTGACACTATAACATAGGATAAAATAGTGTTTTTTGAGAATTACTACACCTAGTGACATAAAAAATTTTTCTTAGTGATTAAATTTTTTTCCTTATGTGTATCATAAATACCCCCAATTATAACCACAACTATATCTAAAAAATGTGTGTACATGCCTCTTTAAAAAAACTTTTCACTCTCTGGAAAAAATGTAATGAGTTATTTCACTTTTCTCTCATGTGTTCTAAATATAATACCAAGCCATATGGGGATCCTTTTTCCAAACATTTTAATGTTATAGGGGAAGGATAAACAATAATATTCATCCTCAATTCATAGAACCAATATATTATAAATTATTTAGTAACAATATATTTAAATTTTTACTTTTTGGTAATTAACTCAAATTTCACATCTCATTTTTCCACTTTCTCTTTGATAAAATGATATTTGAGATCTATGTGCTTTGATCTGGAGTGATAAAATTTATTCTTTAAAATATATAAAAAACATTTAATATCATATAGAATTAATTTAATCCAATTAAAATTAACTTTGAAGTCATCTAGTTTAACAAATATCCATATCATCTAATTAAAAGTTGGATGCATGCTATGTACTCAGCTTCTTTTGTGATCAATAAAACTGATCATTTATTCTTATTATGATATAAAATTCAACTTTCACTAAGGAAGAGTGTTCTAACTTAAGTGGAATTCATTTTAAGAATATATCGAGTCCAATTGGTATCTATACAACCATGTAAGGTCAATGATAATATAGATCAATGTAGAAAGTAGAAACTTAGTGTATTATTTTTTGTATCTCAATATTCTCTTATATAATAAAATGTGATAATTATTATGATAACATTTTAATTTAGAACATAGTCTCATAGAAAATATTACATCAGATCTAGATGTTTTCAAGTATAGGATACTTCAAATCAACTTTCTATATTCCCTTTGAGTCGTATAATTTCCAGCCTCATTTTTTATGAATGTATTTACAATATATATATGAGTGGAAATTAGTTTACATTAATCCATTCCAAACCATTTATAAAATTCTCTAGAAATTTTTTCTTATTATAGGAACATATTTTTATCCCCTTGAATGATTTTAAATCTGATAAATTATAACATCTCACCCAACATAACCATTTAAAAATGGATCTTTTTTTCTATAAAAATATATTAAAAAAATACACATTATAACCTATAAAATTTATTTCATAAAAAATACCATAAAAATGATAGTACATGTGGAAATATATTTCATATAGATATTATCATAATCTTTTCATTTTAAAAAATACATATTTCAAAGGCATACATCTATCTTAAAATAACATGCTATGGGGGTCTACATTAAGCCATATAAAGCTTTATTAATATTGAATACCATACTCCCAACAATATCTAGGATAAAACCATTATTTATTAAAAGCACTTCTTGTAGGTCACCATTAAAGAAGGTAGAATTCACACCCATATGCTATATATTATAGTGATTGTGAGATTCTACTTCTAAGATCATCCTTATTGTCTCATTTAATCCCACATGAATAAAGGTATCTTCAAAGTAAACACATTGCATCTAAGAATAGCCTCTGGAAACCAACCCTTTCTTTATTCATTGTTAGATCACATTTATTATTATTTTTATTTATGAAAACCCACATGGTTCCAATTATGTTTTTGTTTATAGGTATTAACAATAGATCCTAAGTGTCGTACTTCTTTATTTGATCAAAGTACCCATTAATGGAATAAATCCATTATTAATTATCAAGAACCTCAAAACCATTTTTAGGATCAACTTGAGAGAAAATATTTGTTTGGTCCTCAAGTTTTACACTTATTAATGTTTGGATAATTGTATCTTTTTATCTAATAATATGCTCAGAATCATTATATTTTTATCCATTAATACCTCAGCCTAAAATATATAACTTCTTCTTTATCACTGGTCGTATTTGAGTCAATATAAACCACAATTTTCTTATCTTTATCATATTATACAATTTTATTATTAGAAATATACATATTTATAGATTCATTAGTTTATCTAAAATATCAATAAACACATATTTTTTGAGTTAGTTTTCATTTATTTTAAAATATGAAGTCTCTACCTGCTTGTGTTGATTTGTATCTCCAGTATGTGTACCCACTAGCATTTCACAGATAGCCCAAGAATGTTCCCTATTCATAATTTTCTTGAAAATTTATTATATTTTTTTAATCATCATGTAACAAGGTATTCCATATATATTTAATTATTTTATATTTGTATTCCTATTATACCACATCTCATATGATGTATTTTGAGTTTCAGGTTTCAAAAAGAATCTGTTTTGGATATTTACAATGTTACAAAGTTGTTCTCTCCCAATGAACATAGAAAAAATTATTTCTAGCATGTTTCTTACCATATCAAAAACTTAATCTACTTATAAAATAATTTATTCTTCATAAAAAGACTATTGGTGATATATAAAATATCATTAATGAATTTAATGAAGTAGAGACCAATCTTGGTCGAATTGTTTCTTATAGAACTACACAGATGAATAAACGAGTTCCAATGGTCTAGTGAACTAAATATTCACTTTTATGTTTCTCATTTTCACTATCTTTCCTATTTTTATTATATAAAAAATATATTCTATTTACCTTTTGAGTTTGGGTATGTCTCCCAAAAATTCATGTTTATCACATTTTTACCTATATAGACATGAATTTTAGGTTATAAATAATTCTCATATTTTTTATTCATATTTCATAAATTATATGGATAACTAATTTGAAATAAGTTCTCACTTATTCTTTCACTTCTTATAAAAAATCTTCAATATTTGAAATAATTAGTCATGAACAATCTCTTTTGAAAAAGATTTCATTCACATCATTATAAAATTGGATAATATGAAGAAAATCAATTTAAAGTCCTTATATAAATATCATTTTTTTGTATTTGAGACCTTTTGACTCAACCTATTCAATTCCAACAACTCTAACTCATAGAGAGTTATCATTTATAAATATAACTTCTCCTCCTTCATGATCAGTCATATTTTTCATGATTTTTTCATCCCCAATGATGTGTGAAGAATTCCCACTATCAAGGATCCATGGTGTTCCTATCTTTATTACTTTAAATTCTACTTCCACTAATAGTTATTTCTATTCATTGTTTTTTTGAAATACTTTCACTTTTTATTTGTAGGTGACTTATCCCAAGAGATATTTCTTATACCTATCAACATAATTATACGATTTTTAATATCTTCCAAAAACATCATTCAATATTTAAAACCATTTTTATATTAGAAAACCTGAGATAATTTTATTAAAGGAATTTTATTTTAGGAATTAATTATGTTTAACTTCATTGTTTCTCCCTCTGGATTAATATATTATTCACAATATAGACTTTTTGTTCTAGAATGTGTAGGGTATTATGTCCAAATAAATCATGGAACCGGTAGTTTTTGGAGTTAGTTCCCTAGATCCAACTTGTTTAGTACTTGACTATATATTTTTTAAATTAAGTAATTTTTTACCACATATTGATTAGTATTCTGTAGGATATATTAATTTCATAATTTCAATTGAATATATGTTGTTATAAAAGGTTATATAAGTTCCCTTTTATGATGATAACCTAGAGGTGCTACAACATTATTCTTGAACCCTATTCTATGGCTGGATGATATTTCCCAATGGACATAGACAACACATGATATTAGGGGCATGATTCACATAAAGAATTTATAAACCCACTCATGATGTTCACCCTTGGTAATATCAAAGATAAGTTGATTTGAGAACATGCTCATCCATAGGAAACCAACATTTCCATGTGTTATTGAATATTCCTATCTTTGGATGTTTATAATAATTCTTAAGCATTATGATTATAATTAATGTATATCAAGAATTTTGTACTTTTATGTATTGATGAAAACCATGATGACACTTGTTCACATAAAATCATGACATATTAGATGCATCACAAATAATATGTAATTAATTGATAATACGAGAAAGTATTTATCCCTTCCATCCCTTGATGGAATATGATATATCAATCAACATAATAAATAGAAATTCCTACATACATAAATGGAAATGGTGATTAATAGTAGATTTCAATTCTAGAAATTCAATGAAATATAAATCAATCATATAGTTTAATATCACCGGCATGCAACCTGCATGATTAGAGATATCAAGGAAAAGAGATTATATTACATGGTAAGCATTCAAAGGAAGTTAGATATCATTGTGATGTTAACTTCATTACCTATGAGAGACTTGGATTGTTAATAAATTCTAACTTGGACATTAGGAATTCATGAATAATTCTTCTAAAAACGTATCCTAGAGGGTAAAATTATTACTTTATCTAAAATCATATTCCAATTCATGTAATAAATTTTATAGTTTATAATAAAGAATATTTATTCAGGTTTGGTTGATCACCATCATTTAATCACAGTTTATTCTAAATAGTAATTGACTTAAATAATAAATAAATTTTTATTTCCACGTTTGGTTAATGTAAAATTTATTATATTTATCATAGATTAATGCAGTGACATTTTTTTAATAGTTTTTATTCAAGGATCAATAAATGTCAATGAGGGAAATCAGACCAAGCCTAATGGTTTGATTTGGTAAAAATTATATTTATTTATAATATTAATGTTTTTTTAATTTCATGTGATTACTAATAATAAGATTATATTTTATAGAAATGGGGTCAATTAAGACTAATAAATATAGTTAGATACTTGTGTGAAATTTTGCGACACAAAACAAGGTATAATAAATATATAACTTCATATAATTCCTAATTGATAATTTTTGTGTAGACATTTTGTAGAGTGAAAATATCTAAATACATAATGATATATCAATAGATTTAGGGTTCTCTATTCCCTTACTCTATTTGTACAATGAGAGATTATAAAGTGTTATTTACCTATTGAGATGAATTATTTCTATAATCGACCAAAAAATTGAAGAAGTCATAATTAGTTTTTCTATCTCTCGAAGATTATACACCATTATTTAGTAATTGTGTTTCACATATGGATCATTTCTAGAAGGATTCTACACATCGATCTTGCAATGTAATGATGGTGTGATGAGTTTTATTCCATCAGATCTTTGACGAAATCAGAACTCCAAGTTAGGTGTAATTCCATATGTTCTCATAGATTAATTATATATTACATGTGAGATGATTATCTTCTTGTTCCAGTGTATTATTCTAGCAATGTAGTATAATATTTTCATTGGACATAATTTTTTGATTTTCTAAATAATGATTAGAAGTTATTTAGGAATAAAAGTTGATTTAGTGACTATTTTATAGGGAATGTTCAGATGAGGCCTCATGTTTGATTTTGGGGGGATTTATGAAAATAAAAAAAATTTAATGTGAGGTTTAACATTTGGGGTTTCATACCCAATGGTGGTTAAGAGCTCACATTGGTTGAGAGGATGGGGGGTCGGGATCATCACACACATTTTGGGGGAATTATTTCCCACTCCAAGATGCTATTCTAGATTCAATATATTTTCATGATATATTTCCCAAAGATTATTACAAGACTTTTTAACCTAATAAATAATCTGGTTTTCACCCCCATTACATGTGATAGAGTTCCCTATTAATGAAACCAGTTTTATGTTTTGGAGATTTTATCTCTATTTACCATAATTACTTAATAGTGAGGAAATTGTTATTTTGTGAATCCATATAACCACACACTCTGATGCTCATAACCATCTGAGAAAGAAATTGGTGTTAATAAAATAGGATTGAACCTTCAATTGGTGTCATATATATAATGTATTAATAGGTATCAAATCCCATGTAGTTCATATAGGAATGTGTGGTGTTGTTTAACATCAATAAGAAATGATATATATGAGGGAATTCAAGAACCGAGTATGGAGATCAATCCTTGGACAAGTGTCCTACTTTTCCTATAAAAGAAATCAAACTCCTCACATTTTTGTTCATTAATAGAGGTTCACATGTTGAGGTTTCCCATATTGGTTGATTTTGTTATCTTGTAGTACGATCATTTCAAATGCCTAAGATCATGTGAGTCATGAACTATGTGAGAAACAAGTGATAATAAGTGGTTAGATATAGTGTATATATGTTTGGGACTTAAACATTTATTTATCCCTAATGGAATGTGTGATTTGGGGCTTATACCTCAATAAGTTGTCTGAAGTATCCTTCTTATAAAAGTAATCTAGTTCGTGTAGAGAAGTGTTAGTTACATTTGTTCATAATAGTGTACTAAAACTCAAATGGGTGGGATTAATAGAAATTAGCATTAAAAATATGCGTTCAAATAGTAATCTATTTGTTGATGGTTTGGAATGTAAAAATATTGGATTAAGGTAATGTAGAAGCCTATTTAATGTATAAAAACTAAAAATTCATGTTACTTGAGAATAAAATAGGATAACGAGATATGGAATTAATGCGTTGGTCAAATTATCCATAAGGAAAAGAATGATACGACTATAGGAAATGTTGTTCATGATTATTCATTTCTAAAGAGAGATATTACGAGAATATGGAAAAAGTTCTACACATCAAAATGATTTTTTTGTGAATTATTCATACAAAAGAGTGTAAATTAAGAAAAATAATTCTTTTGTGGAAAATTTACATTTTTATATTCATATACCAATTAAGAATAAATCATTAGATGGAAGTTAATATTTTTTCTTATATACTAATGAATTTACTCAGATCATATGGATCATGTTTATGACACACAAATACGAAGCATCAAAGAGATTCAATAATTTTAAGAGCATTTTATAAATAGAATGTGTCTATTATTGAAAAATACTTTAATTTTATTTCAAGATAAAATACTAAAGTAATGAAATTAATTCTTAATTAGAGAAGCATGATATTTCACAAGAGTATAGTGTTAGTGTTTATACCCTAAATTCATTCATTTTTTTTTAGTTTAAGTATATTTTGTATCATGTAATATATATTTATGGAAATACATTGTCAATCACTTATGTTTTTATAATAAAACATAAAATATGATATGATAATAACCCCTTGGAATAAATTTATTGTCAGGTTATTTTTTATTTATTATTATAAAATTTGGTTTTGATAAAATTTTAATACTATCATGAGTAGGATCATTTGAAATGAGATACAACTAATCACTCATATGATATCAGTTGGTGAAGCTATATTCGAAATGACCCTCTTATAGTACACCACATGGATTACCTGATATGTGTCATTAGTGTTACTTAAGTGAACAATGGATATGGATCCTTTGAATTGATGTTTTCAAATAAGTTCACTATTTTTAATGTTGTATACTTTGATAAATATGTAAATTATTTTTGAGAATATACCATATTATAAGGTAATTGGGTATCATTCTAATCAAGAATAGTGATCTTATTAACTTAGATTAGATGATCCCACCCATATAATGGGTTATAAAATCTTGGTATTCTATTAATTCATATCTGATAATGGTTTATGATATAAAAGGAACTATATAAATGGAAATTTTTTATAAGAATATTTATTCAAAGAGAACTACCTTTTTTATGGTTTGAAGTATAAAAATATTGGATCAATAGAAATATGGAAACCAATTTCATATAGAAAAAAATACTATTACATAAGCATAAAAGAGAAGGATGTGGTTATTACTACCACAATAAAGAATAAAACATGACATGCATGATGGAGTCACATCATAGTGAAAAGGAGTGATATTTATGATCCATGTTGTATTAAGGTTGAGAGAAGAATTACACTGAATAGAGGAGTTTCATGATGTAAATGAAGAATAAATTTATATAAAATTTTGGAGAAAAAAATATTTATCATTCAATGAGTTATGAATTCATGTTGTCATGTCTTGTAAAAATATAATGAAATATGAATTTGAAGATAATTTGAAAAATAAGTTGAAGAGAAGTCGTTACTTTGAATTTGAATTTAAAATTCAAATTTAAACATGTTAATGATCCTCCTTCTACAAAAGTAAAATACAAATTAGGTCCTACATGACTATACAAGAGGTATTTTGTAGAAGAATAAAAGATAGTGAAGAAGTGTGTGCAGTTAAGAGTGTACTCAAAGAGATAATAATAGATAATAAGAATAAGAGGATAGGTACAATGAAAGTAGAATAAGAATAAGAGAAAGAGAAAACACATGGATTATGTGTATAATCCTCACTCATGATATATTATGATGTATAATCATGGGAGAACTATATAATTATTTGGATACAAATATTCATAAGAAATAGATAATCCTTACCACATTCAATTGATTAAAATATCCATAATTAGTTTAATAAAGAGGAAACATTTCTTCTTTTGTCGAAAAAGTACTATTTTGTATTCTTATAACACGATTTCATGGATAAAACCAGCTCATTATATTTTCAATGTTTATTAAAGTATATTGCAAGGTCTTGAGAGATTTTGGATCAAGCTAATGATTATTTACTCATTTTGTATTGTTAACCTTGTATATTGAGTGTATTTGTTAGTTTTCTGCCCTCATTGTTCATGAGTTAAGTAGTGATATATCTCACTCTATCAAGTGGTAAGGTTACTATAAGAAGAAAACATAAAAATAAAAAATGGAATATTTATCACCATGTCACCCATTAGTAAACCTATACAATGAATGAGGCCCTTCAAGGGGTATCTGATTAGAATAGATTTCAGAAAATGCTTGAAAAGATTGATGTTTTTTCTATTGAGGTTTTTGAACTCAATTGGTATTTGGTTTGTTATGCCATATTAGAATTGAGATAGAGTCCAAGTTTTTTTATTTAAGGTTTTAAGTGAAGTTATAGCTTTGATATGTATTTTAATATATAATATCGATAATATTAATTTAGTGAAAAAAAGGGATTTTCAATTTTAAACGAGAAAAATTACAATGTTTATATAGAAATAATGTTACACTATTCACTTTAGTTTGGTATGGATATTTATAAAATTGTGACTTATGGTTTTAGACTATTATATAAGGAAAAAAAATGACTCTAGATCCTAGAAATAATTTGTATTTTTATTAGATTTCAAGAAATTTCATTCTATTCTCATGTTTAGTGAAGGATTTTTAAAGGATACGAGGATAAAGACTACAAAATCTATTTTTTATAAGATAAAAAATATCTACATAGGAAATGTTAATGTTAATAGGGGAGAATTAAAAATTTAGTGATTTATGGATGAAGATATGATTATGTATAACTAAGAATCTATTAATGAATTATTTACATGGACCAGTGAGTTGGTGATCACCATTATAGGATTGATGTTGAGTTATAAAGATTCAATGGTGTTCAATAAGATAGTTCAAATATCACTAGAAATATCTGATGTAAAATTTTCTTCTCTAGCGGATTTTGATCTTGATTCACTTTCTTTGGATGACTCACATAACATCTAGGTTTCATAAAATATTAAAAAAAGTATTCACTCTATTGAAGAAGAATTAGAATGATATGGAAATATCATTAAAATCCATAAAGAGTGAGAGGACATTAAAAAAATTGAGGAAGAATTTGAATATAATTTTTAAAGTTTAAATTTATATGAATATTTTAATGTAAAATTTAACACACTCATGTCACTCATGTCATGTGGTTTCTTAATAGGAAAAGTTAAATTTCATACTAATTTACCTTTGATGTGTTTCATATGTGGTGGTATTTGACATTTTACTCCAAATTTTCAGAATCTTGAAGAATTTGAAGGTAATGATAAAGATAAGACTTCTCATAAAAATCGGATGACAAATTCAATGAATTTCAAAAGAAGGATCCCATTATAAAATATTTTAAGAAAAAATATTTCCAAAAATGTGAAAAGAGATAATTCATTATCAAATAGTTTGAGAAAGAATTTTTCATTTACCAGAAGGAGGAATAATTTATCCTAGAAGGATAAAAACATCAATTTATGGAAATGTGAATGGGTTTTCCTTAATTATATGAGTTAGTAACACATTTATTTCAATAATTTAATTAAAGGAGTCAAGTAGTGGATTTTATTTAAATAAAGATGAAGAAGTTTCATCATGTATTAATTGTAACATACTTACTTAGGTTAGCATGAAACATCATTTGTGACAACCCATAATAAGTCCTAAAGCAGGTTCTTAATTTCCAAAGGATGGTGAAAAGAAACAGTGTATAAATATTGATACTAATGGGAAAACGTTAACCCTAAACACATCTTTCATGAACTAAAGGATATACACACACACACAAATTAGTGTACAAAGATAAATTTTGAAAAAAATTGATAGATAACTATAATTAATTCCAATTTCCCAAAACACAAGATATAAATGATAAAAGAATCCATATTCATGTGACCATCAACCACCACTATCCCAAAATCCCTAATGAAAACATTGACTTGGAGGATCTTCTAATATACACGACTCTTTTACCTTTACCTGAGTCCTATAAAACCGACTCTACATAAAAATAAACACATATGTATGTTTTGAGTGAAAACCAAATAGGATTCCACCATAAATCTATACAAAATATTTCACCATGAAACCTTTAGTTCCTGTTTGAAAAAACCACTTCCATAAAAATTTAACATGAAAATAGAATTTCATAAAATAACCCTTTGATATTCATTTTAAATAAAAAAATACCAAGAGTGAATACCGTGGAAGTAAAATATTTTTTATTAAATAAAGCTAAATAACTAAGAAATCCATGTATATTAAAATGAATAGGAATTTAAAGCATAATAATCCATTTAATTTCTATAGAAAATGCACAAATGGTCCGCATGATAGAGTCTATGATACTAGGAAATCAAAGGAACTATACCTAGAATAATGATTCCTAGGTCCCTATAAATGCATGTATCCAAAATTCATCCCCAAGTTCAAATTTCTACCATTTGTTTCAATATAATTAAAGCCCATATTTTTAAATCACCTTTTTGAAATTTCCTCGAGCACTTATATTTTTTAAAAACTATTTTCTAAGAAACCCCCCATTAAAAATTTTCATATTTCCAACAAAGATCAAGTAAAAATCATGGATTTATATTTATCCCTTAAAAAAACAAAACCCATAATTAAGGGATTTCAAAATAACATTCAGTTTTTATATGATAATGAATACATTGGATAGATACACCTACATCTATAATACATGAAACCTAAGAACATTAAAATTTAGTGAGAGAAATAATGAGATCCGACCCTCAAAACCAAAGATCTAAAAATAACATCACTAATTCCCCATTAAAACCATTAGATATGGAAATAAAAACTCAATTGAATTCCTACATATCAATGGGAATATATATTGAAGATAAATCAATGGAAATAGGGATTAATTAAGATGAAAATAGAATATACATCAAAGCAATCAACCTAAATTGATCGAAGCTCACCAAGGAATCAAGGGGTGTTTACTCTTGAGTATCATTTAGGGTATATTTCATGATAATGTGGGATTAACAAAAGACAAGATTTAAAAAAATCAAGATAATATTTCAAATATACAATTTCTAAGAATGAAATATGGGTCACATGGTTAGATTAATAATGTGCTAATATTGCGGTAGCCACTGTCCCATGAAAGCCAAGTCACATAGTTTCTTAGGAATGGAAACATGGTTTGAAAATACTTGTGTTGGCTATGTGAATATATATAGACATAAAAATATATAGCTTCAAATTTATCCTAGAGGTTGAAATAGTTTAAAAAACCATGATTAAACCATGAAAATCGCATATGGGTCATAAGTAGTCATTCATCATGGCTACTTTGTGGTTACCAGCAATTGTTCACAAATTAAGTTCCTAAACAATGTTCCCCAAAACTAAATTTTTTCCCCTTGAATCTAAAATGACTTTATAACCTTAAAAGAGATTAAAAAAAACCCAAAATTAAGTATATATGTGACCCAATGGTCATCAAAATTCCCCCTAACATGAAACAATATTTTATAAGAAATATCATTATATTTTTGAATCATAAATATATAAGTTCACTACATACTCATAAATGATTCCAACTCCCATGTCTCTTGGGTATCCCATATATTCTACCATAAAATATAGACCAAGGGAATAATTTTACCATAAATAACTTGGTATTGATGATCTATAGTCATGATTGGTGGTTCAACAAAATATGTATCAAGTTCAATCTCGATACCCCCATTCCATCACATGAGAGTAGTATAGTTGATTATTATTCATATATTAAACATAGAATATGTAATTAATCAATGTCAAGTGATATTATGAGTTTGACTAATATTCCACTATTCCAAGTCTCCCTATAATCTTGAAAGGACTAATATACTGCAGTCCAACTAACCCTACATTATAATTTAATGATTCACTATCCAAGGAAAAACACTAATAAAAACCAAACCAGTAACGATAAACTCCAACAAGAGATGATGACAACCAGAATAAGATTTTTGATGTCTTTGAGTGATCACTATTCTATTTCAGATCAACTACACATTTTCCATCGTCTCTTGAATAAGAAATGGTCTAACTGAATATCATTATTCCATATATTCCCAACATAAAATAGATTGGAATTGATTCCCATAAAATTATTTTAATGGACCTATTTTTAACTAAATCTTGATAAATATTGTAAATGGTGAATTCGACTAAGGGCATATGTTTTTTCCAAAGAACCACAAAAAAAGCATGGACACCCAGATCTTTTCCTTGCGAATATGAATAGATCACTCAATCCATAAATCTATATGAGGGTGATATTCTATGCTTAACTTTAATTGGATACCGATGACCTCTTCAAAAACTCTCTAAATTTGGGATGTAAATCATGGGTCTCTATTAGAAACAATAGTAAAATACACTCCATGAAGATTCATGTTCTCTTAGGCATACATGTTTCTATTTTGTTCCACCATAATTATATCTTTAATTATAAAAAAATGTTATAATTTCATAAGTCGATCATGTTAATGAAAATATAATCCTTCCCACTAGAATTCCATTGTAAACTGATGAAGAATTCCATGGTTGTCTCACACCACTTCAACACCAGAATAGGTAAATCCTAAAAAAATTTAATAGGTCCTTGGTGCTCTTTGTTAAGATTCTATAAAGCAATTTATCATGACAAGAGGTCTAAAATTGACTACCACATCCAAAACCAACAATACTAACATTTGAAATCATGATTTATCTTATTACTACTAGGGTGTATGGAATAACTAGACTAGTCTCCAATATCCATAAACTACTACCTAAAATATATTAGACCAACCAATATGTGTGAGAAAATAAAATCACTAAAAAGAGACTGAGACCAGTCACTTGACGTCTCCCCACCATTAAATATTCTAATGTAATGCTGAAATCAATGTTATTTTCTTTCAGAAACTATATCTGATCATTAAATATACTACTTCTCTATTGATTCCTTTAATTCTTAAGTTGATAACTTCATATCAAATGAATTAGTGAGAACATTCCCTTTTCCAGGTGTATATGAAATATCAAAATAAAAATTCTAGAGAATACAAACCAACATATTTTTCTTACATTCATGTATCTCTAGGTAAAAATTTTCTTTAGGATCTTATCTCTAAATACACAGTGATCTTCTCATCGAAGATAATGTGGAAATAATTCTTAAGAGTTTGCATCACAGATTCAAAATCATCATCATGAGTATTGAAATTATTATCATGAGGGAGGAATTGGTGAGACCTATAGTCAACCACGTTCTTCCCTTTCATCATGAAACACCCCGAGCCACACATGAGACATTTCAATAATCATCATATCTTAAAACTAGATTAGGAAGAATTGGAATTGGAGTTTAATTCAACCTTATCTTCAGTTTTTCTAATGAAATATGACATTTATCACCCCATTAAAACTTAACACCATTAAGGATTAACTCTATCACATGAGATATGATCATGGAGAAGTCCCAAACAAAACCTCTATAATATCCTGTTAAACCCAAGATGATCTAGATCTCAAACACTTTTCTTGGTTTCTATCAAGAAAAAACTCTCTGGATCTTATCAGGTTCCAATAAGATTCTCCTTTTAGGTATTAAGTTCCCTTGAAACTTTAATTATTATATCTAAAACTAAAATTAGTTATCTTTCCATACAGACTTGGTTCTTCCATGATTCAAAAGTTATCTTCCAAATGATCCCTAAATTCCTCCTTTGACATAAATTAAATGAAAATATAATACAAAAAGACAACTATGAATGAGTCTAAGAACCGATAAAAATCTAGTTTATTAAATCCATTAATAGAGAAACAGTGTTAGTAATACTTAATAGAATATCTTGGAACACAAAATTCCCAAACAAGATCCTAAACATTGTCTTGCGTAAATCTTCTCCTTGTACTCTCAAATAATGGTACCGTGATCACAGGTTAATCTTATAAAACCGTATGTATCATCTTAGTTGAATAAACAAATCATCATTCTAATAGAAGGGGTGTAGAGACCCGAAGCCTGATGTACATGGACATTACATTACTTTTGAGGAATACTTAGTACATAACAAAAACACACACACAAGGATTGTAATAGTTTAGTGTCTTTGGAAACTCAAAATATAATCTTCTAATCGTGGTGAAAGATCTTCAACATCTCCCATAAATATCTTCCCTTTTTTTTCTTACCTAAAACCTTTATTTATGTCCTGGGGAAAAGAAAACATAAAAGGGTGAGCTCAAATGCTCAGTAAGGGTAAACAAAATAAATATCAATCACATCATATTCATAAGAACATAACATTTTGGAAATCTTAACCTGCAAAACAGATCATAATATCATAAAATGGGATAAATCATAGTAGTGAAATGTAATCCCAATAGTCATAACTTAAAACATGAAACTTTTTGGCATACACACATAATCATAGAGAATCATTTCTTGTTAGTCAAGACTCATTTCCAAGACTATCTTAGTGGACAAAGTCCCTTTATGAATCGAGTTCATTCCTCGTTTCGGTCGTGTTTCACTGAACCGGTATAACCTACCATTCCAGCCATGTCTATCTCATGAGATATAAATTCTTTACCCAATGCATTGGTGGGAGATATAGGTCCCACACATCTCATAATGATACCATTCTTATGTGTGCCACAAAATCATAAATCATACATTATTGCATAACCCACGTAATAAAAATGGGAATCTTAAACATCATGACATCATAAAACAATTCATATAAGATAAAGGAATTCATAAAAATATATCCATCACAACATCATCATATCAATATAATAATAGGGATATAAACAGAACCCTATATTATCTTAGATGGAAAATAATTTTTATAAAACACTTGAACTCCATTCTTGAGGAAAATATCCTTTCTACTTCAAAAACATTTTCCTTTCTTAACATGTCATAAAATTTTAAAAGAAGTTGATTAAAAATAAACTTGAAAACTTGTAAAGGAATATTCTTGGAAATAATGTTTTAAAAATACATTCATGCCATATAAGTCAAAAAAACATTCTTCTTGTACTTCTTTCAGAAAAGTCAAAAATTACCTCGTACAAAAAAACGACAAAATATTTCTTTCATATCTTTTACTAAAAACTCACCGAAGGGTAAAATTGAATATAAACTATTGTAGAAGGATATAAATATTACATATTGGGGAAAACATGGATGTGGATGATAAAATACACCCAGTAAATTTCAAAGTATAAACAATCTCGGATAAAAATGAGATTGTAATATTTCCCTTACCTTAAGTCCGATTTGCTTCGTAAGTGTCCGAACCTCCTCTTTTTGACGCGCCTTTTCTTAACCTCCACTTAAAGAACTAAGGATGGTCTTTGAAGAAGACCAAGACCTCTAGGATGATACTAGGGAAGTGGAGAAGAGATTTTGGCAGGGGTTGGCCAAGCTTGAATTCTCAAATTGGTGTGAGGAGGAGAGGGAGGAGGTGCCCTTTTATAAGGGAGGAGAGGGGCACCTTAGAAAAATCTCAAAATATTATTTTATATCAAGGTCAAATTCGGTTTATAATGGTTCCAAAGGGTCTTATTTCGAAGATAAAGTGGGGATGGGTCGAAATCCTCTCATCTAATAGGATTTATACAAGTTTAGGTCACTATTTTAACCTTATCAATTAAATTTAACTCTAAGTTAAATAATTTAACTTTTACCGTGTCTTTTTGTTTTCTTACACTATATGGTTAATAAACTTACCATAACAAGCCAAAAGAACCCCAAGTTGTTTATTATTAATATATATATCCTTATCTAAGTCATTTGGCCAAACCTTATATTTTTAGGAATTAAATAACAATTAATAATATAATATTTGTTTTAAAAACTAATTTATGTCAATTTTGACACTATTTGGTACATGATTTTTATGAAATTCATAACATAATGATAAGTTCTAAACAAGTTACTTATATAAACAATAACATGTCATATTAACCTATAAAATTAATGTAAGTCATAAAAAGTCTCAAATTACATTTATTTGGGCATTTATAACATCAATTGTGTCAATATTTCATTAATAAGACAATTACTGCATCATCTTTGTGTCATAATAAATGATAATTATTTAATCCCTAAAAATTATAAATAAATTCCTATGATGTAGATAATTGTATTAGAGTTCTGGATACTATTCATGTTTTAAGTTTCATTTATTTTATCACTAAATTAAAATTATTATACTTATAAGATTTAAGAAAGTGACATGTTGTCACATTCTTTGGTTTTAATAATAATTTAATTATTTTCATGGAAAAAAGTCCATAAAATGAATCTAATCCGACCCTTAGGTTATATGGGTATACTTTTAACCATCCAATAGGATTTTTCAAAGTGTTAGGGTAATTTTATAATCTTATATTTACCCTTAATTACCCGATTTACCTTTAACTATAGTAAATAAAATTTACCGTAGTTACTATTCACAATGCCCCAAAATAAAAAGTATCTTATTAACATAATTTGGACCCACTGATTCTAAATATGGAATCCATTTTTCCAAATTCAATACACAAAATATGCAGAAATTAAATTAAAATTAATCCCGTTGTCGAAAGAAAACGGGTTTTTCTTTAAAACATTGCAAAAGATTGAATTGATTTAACCTATGAATTCAAGGTAAAATAAATGCTAATGACATACATTATATTAAATGGTAAAAATATATTCTATTTATACTTTAAAACCATTCAATATTATAATTTAATCACATAAGATATTACGATGAAAAAAGTTGTTTTTAATTAAAATATAGCGTTTTTTTACTATTCATTAAAATATGAAAGTTATCGGAAAAATATCAAAACTTTATCTAATGTAAATTTTTATATCCTGATTCAAAAGAAGAATTTTATTTTGTCAAATTGAACATATAAACATGTCAAAAAAACTAGATTTAAAGTGGGTGCGCCATCAAAAGGCATCAAATCTGCATTTTTTGAAAAATACTTATTTTACCCGAAAAATTTATTTTGTTCTTATACCATGTTCTAGAAAATGTGTAAGATGAATAATAATGTTATAAAATTCAAAATTTAGTTAAAACTATTCATAACAGCTAGTTCATAATAATATTATAATAATATATCGTTGTTTATTAAAACCTGGTATTGCGTACAACACACGCTATCGAGGAAGGTCGAGATTGCATGTAATGCAAGTCAAGTCAGGGTTGCGTGTTGTGAACGAATCCTTCATTGTTTCGTATAATAGAATCCAACCATATTTCATTTATACATTGAATATATATATATATATATACTCAATGTTGCGTAGAATAACTATTATCAAAATTGTGTGTAACACGATCCAAGAATAGTGTTGCGTATACTGCAAGCTAATACGGTGTTGCGTATAGTGCAAGGTAATCTTGGTGTAGAATAAAACACAAGACATTAATTAAATTAAAAGAATATTTTTCATAAAATCTCAGGGTGTTACATTCTACCCCCCTTAAAATTAATTTCTCCCTCGAAATTCGTCGGGGTTATAAATGGTTTACTATTTGAAAGTTTCTTTGATAGAAACCCACATCATAAAAAGGAATACCAAAACCAATCTTTAAAAACAAAAGTATGAAACGTAACGGTTACCCAAATAAACTAATCACTGGGTTTTCACATAGGTGAAAATATGGATATGGAAGAGAAATCTAACCATCATGTTCTGATCGGGAGTGGTAGAGAACATGGCTATGGAAAATCCAGCAATCACAAATCCATAAATTTGTGACGATCTAAGGTACCATCTGATTCATCAGATATAAGATCACTAGGACAACATTTTTGGTTTTCAAGATCGTTTCCCTAAATTTGATGAAATTGGAATTAGAAGAAATACTTTCGTGATTTCGGTATAGTCTCACTGTTAGTCGTTCTTTGGACAATTTCCACTTCATCTCTTAAATAAATGAAGTTGAATTTGTCATTCGTGATGTGATAGCAGATCATGTGATAGAATGATGGGTCATTCCATCTGTCTCAAACAAAAGGTTAGAAAAGTTATCAAAAAATACATAAGTCCATCTATAGTGAGATTAATCATATATGGTTCCTAAAATGGACTTATACTTCATATATCATACTACATAATATAATAAAACTAGTTTCTACTAAACAGGGACTTCCTGTAGGCCAGTGGTAGGCGATAAAGGCCTATCACACTTCGGTTGTGGGTTCGATTCCCACAGCCTTTTCCGACGTGATGAGATGTCGCCCGTCCTACAGGTTGTCTTTTTTCTAAAACTATATTACTATAACATCCCATAAATAATATCGAAAAAACTTTTATCCTTACACAATACTAACTTATGTCCAACATAATCCTTTCCAATCTTTAGGCTTATCCATAATACTACAGTCCACTCTCATAATATAGTGAAAATGATTACCAGAGATTTAATACCATCGTTGATCCCCATATATCATAAGATATGTCTTGTTGGTCACATTCCAAACATTCAAAGGCCTTAATCATGTATTCTATTGAATAACCATTGAACCTTAGTGAAAACATGAATGCAGTTAAAGGTTAACACTTTCCACATACAAAAATCCTCAAAATTTTATATACTCAAACCATGATATCACTTAGTCCTTATATCAATCATGAGCTCATGAAAACTGTCAAACATTTCATTTTTTTCCTTATCCCTTCATTATGCACATATCATATTTTTTCTAAAAATATCTCAATCACTTTCCATGGTTACCGGTACCATAAAATTATTAAAGACCACAATAGACCAATACATAAATATTCCAATACTCAACATTATTTTGGAATCCCATTACATAAACACTTAATCATTCCACCACATCGTTGTCATATTCAACATCACCAATGGTGATCGCATGTGACTTCCCTTTTTCCTTTTCCTTAAGTGGTTGCTCATGTCGATCATCACTAACCCTTGGATTAGTGCATTTATTGGCATAATGTCCCATATCCTTGCACTTGAAACATTGAAGTGTAGTAGGTTCATTCTGTGTATACCTTCCTTTGTTTGCATCATTAGACATATTCTTCCCATCATTGCGGCATTCAAATGCCCAATGACCTTCCTTTCCACATTTGAAACATTTACTTGTCCCTTTAAGACAATCTCCACCATGCTTCTTTCCCCACTTTGAGCATAAGGAAACATTCATCTTCTTTTCACCATTATTCTGAGATTTCTCCTTGAACTCCATCTTTCGTTTCTTGTCAAAACTATGAGATGGATAAGTAACAACAACTTCCATTTCTACCTTGATATCACAACGCAAAATTTCTTCATAGATACTGAAGTATCTTATAGCTAATGCCCTTCTAAGACTTGGTTTTAAGCCACTGAAGAATCGATCAACTTTACTTTCAGGTTGGATGATAAATCCAGATGCATAGCTTGCAAGCCTTGTAAAATTCGCTTCGTATATACCAACAGATTCATCATCCTTTTGATTTAGTTCAAGAAACTCCTTCTCCATCTTTGTTCGAAGAATACGAGGGAAGTACTTATTAAAAAATAAGTTCTTGAACTCGTCCCATTCCATGGACTCAATTTCATCTCTTTGCCTCGTATTTTTGATAAGATTCCCCCATTGATCAGCTTCACCTTCCAAACGATATACTCCTAAGATGACTTTATCATGTTCAGAACATTGAAGAACTGAAAATATCTTTTCAGTAGTACTGATCCATTGTTCAGCAAAAAGTGGATCAGAAGACCCACTGAAAGAAGGTGGACGTTGCCTCATGAAGGACTCAATAGAATATTGTTCCCTTCTCTGCTCATTTGGAAGTCCAGAATAATTCATAGCTTGTGTAAGTATAGAAATAAGATTTTGCACTCCATCTCCCATAACATTTGTTTGTTCAGGAGGACAATCATTTCATTGTCCATTGCATTGATCAACACGGTTCCTTCGAGTTCCAGCCATCGTCTAAAACCCAAAAAGAATAGTGTGAGAGGCAAAAATCATGCTAGGGAAAACAACATAATAAAGGGGGAGTAACTTCAATATCTAACATCTTAGGTTAAATTCTATGATCATTACCGTAGTTCTAGGACTGTATTCTATACGTATACTTATCCTTAGAGACATCCCTAGACATACCTTAGAAATATCTCTAGGTATCTCACTAACGTTTTCGCATCCTAGTTTCCAAAGGTTGACTAAACCTTTCCTCTGATACCAACTGTAGAGACCCGAAGCCTGACGTACATGGACATTACATTACTTTTGCGGAATACTTAGTACATAAAAAAAACACACACACAAGGACCGTAATAGTTTAGTGTCTTTGGAAACTCGGAATATAATCTTCTAATCGTGGTGAAAGATCTTCAACATCTCCCATAAAGATCTTCCCTTTTTTTTCTTACCTAAAACCTTTCTTTATATCCTGGGGAAAAGAAAACATAAAAGGGTGAGCTCAAATGCTCAGTAAGGGTAAACAAAATAAATATCAATCACATCATGTTCATAAGAACATAACATTTTGGAAATCTTAACCTGTAAAAGAGAGCATAATTTCATAACATGGGATAAATCATAGTAGTGAAATGTAATCCCAATAATCATAACTTAAAACATGAAACTTTGTGGAATACACACATAATAATAGAGAATCATTTCTTGTTAGTCAAGAATCATTTCCAAGACTATCTTAGTGGACAAATTCCATTTCTGAATCGAGTTCATTCCTCGTTTCGGTCCTGTTTCACTGAACCGGTATAACCTACCGTTCCAGCCATGTCTATCTCATGAGATATAAAATATTTACCCAATGCATTGGAGGGAGATATAGGTCCCACCCATCTCATAATGATACCATTATTATGTGTGCCACAAAATCATAAATCATACATCATTTCATAACCCATGTAATAAAAATGGGAATCTTAAACATCATGACATCATAAAACAATTCATATAAGATAAAGGAATTCATAAAAATATATCCATCACAACATAATCATATCAATGTAATAATAAGGATATAAATAGAACCCTATATTATCTTATATGGAAAGTAATTTTGATAAAACACTTGAACTCTATTCTTGAGGAAAATATCCTTTCTACTTCAAAAACATTTTCCTTTCTTAACATGTCATACAATTTTAAAAGAAGTTGATTAAAAATAAACTTGAAAAATTGTAAAGGAAGCTTCTTGGAAATAATTTTTTAAAAATCCATTCATGCCATATAGGTTAAAAAAACATTCTTCTCGTACTTTTGTCGGAAAAGTCAAAAAGTACCTCGTACAAAAAAACGACAAAATATTCCTTTCATATCTTTTACTAAAAACTCACCGAAGGGTAAAATTGAATATAAACTATTGTAGAAGGATATAAATATTAAATATTGGGGAAAACATGGATGTGGATGATAAAATACACCCCAGTAAATTTCAAAGTATAAAAAATCTCGGATAAAAATGAGATTGTGATATTTCCCTTACCTTAAGTCCGATTTTCTTCGTAAGTGTCCGAACCTCCTCTTTTTGACGCGTCTTTTCTTAACCTCCACTTAAAGAACTAAGGATGGTATTTGAAGAATACCAGGACCTCTAGGATGATACTAGGGAAGTGGAGAAGAGATTTTGGCAGGGGTTGGCCGAGCTTGAATGCTCAAATTGGTGTGAGGAGGAGAGGGAGGAGGTGCCCTTTTATAAGGGAGGAGAGGGGCACCTTAGGAAAATCTCAAAATATTATTTTATATTAAGGTCAAATTCGGTTTATAATGGTTCCAAAGGGTCTTATTTCGAAGATAAAGTGGGGATGGGTCTAAATCATCTCATCCAAAAGGATTTAGACAAGTTTAGGTTATTATTTTAACCTTATCAATTAGATTTAACTCTAAGTTAAATAATTTAACTTTTACCGTGTCTTTTTGTTTTCTTACACTATATGGTTAATAAACTTACCATAACAAGCCAAAAGAACCCCAAGTTGTTTATTATTAATATATCTATCCTTATCTAAGTCATTTGGCCGAGCCTTATATTTTTAGGAATTAAATAACAATTAATAATATAATATTTGTTTTAAAAACTAATTTATGTCAATTTTGACACTATTTGGTACATGATTTTTATGAAATTCATAACAGAATGATAAGTTCTAACCAAGTTATTTATATCAACAATAACATGTCATATTAACCTATAAAATTAATGTAAGTCATAAAAAGTCTCAAATTACATTTATTTGGGCATTTATAACATCAATTATGTCAATATTTCATTAATAATACAATTACTGCATCATCTTTGTGTCATAATAAATGATAATTATTTAATCCCTAAAAATTCTAAATAAATTCCTATGATGTAGATAATTGTATTAGATTTCTGGATACTATTCATGTTTGAAGTTTCATGAAGTTTATCACTACATTAAAATTATTATACTTATAAGATTTAAGAAAGTGACATGTTGTCACATTCTTTGGTTTTAATAATAATTAAATTATTTTCATGGACAAAAGTCCATAAAATGAATCTAATCCGACCCTTAGGTTATATGGGTATACTTTTAGCCATCCAATAGGGTTTTTACAAGTGTTATTGTAATTTTATAATCTTATATTTACCCTTAATTACCCGATTTACCTTTAACTATAGTAAATAAAATTTACCGTAGTTACTATTCACAATGCCCAAAAATAAAAAGTAGCTTATTAACATAATTTGGACCCACTGATTCCAAATATGGAATCCATTTTTCCAAATTCAATACACAAAAGATGAAGAAATTAAATTAAAATTACTCCCGTTGTCGAAAGAAAACGGGTTTTTCTTTAAAACATTGCAAAAGATTGAATTGATTTAACCTATGAATTCAAGGTAAAATAAATGCTAATGACATACATTATATTAAATGGTAAAAATATATTCTATTTATACTTTAAAACCATTCAATATTATAATTTAACCACATAAGATATTACGATGAAAAAAGTTGTTTTTAATTAAAATATAGCGTGTTTTTACTATTCATTAAAATATGAAAGTTATCAGAAAAATATCAAAACTTTATCTAATGTAAATTTTTATATCCTGATTCAAAAGAAGAATTTTATTTTGTCAAATTGAATATATAAACATGTCAAAAACTAGATTTAAAGTGGGTGTGCCATTAAAAGGCGGCAAAACTGCATTTTTTGAAAAATACTTATTTTACCGGAAAAATTTATTTTGTTCTTATACCATGTTCTAGAAAATGTGTAAGATGAATAATAATGTTATAAAATTCAAAATTTAGTTAACACTATTCATAACGGCTAGTTCATAACAATATTATAATAATATATCGTTGTTTATTAAAACCCGGTATTGCGTACAACACATGCTATCGAGGAAGGTCGTGATTGCGTGTAATGCAAGCCAAGTCAGGGTTGCGTGTTGTGAAAGAATCCTTCGTTGTTTCGTATAACAGAATCCAACCATATTTCATTTATACATTGAATATATATATATATATATATATACTCAATGTTGCGTAGAATAACTATTATCAAAATTGCGTGTAACACGATCCAAGAATAGTGTTGCATATACTACAAGCTAATACGGTGTTGCATATAGCGCAAGGTAATCTTGGTGTAGAATACAACACAAGACATTAATGAAATTATAAGAATATTTTTCATAAAATATCGGGGTGTTACAAGGGGTATTTTTTCTTAATTGTCACATGATTATGCTTTCAGTAGTCAAAAATATTCTGAGACTTCCATGTACCTTACATGAAAGGATAAAATAAGTTCCCAAGGTGAATTTATAGGAATAATAAACCCCTTTAGAATCATGGTCATCAACCTGAAATTTAATCTCCATTAATTCAATGGGTTCTATATGATAATATAGTATAGAAATGGTTATCATTATAGGAAGTAGGTCAATAGTGAAACTAACCTACCTCTAGGGTTCCAACCTAGAAAAATTGTTAGAAAAGACATTAGGGTGATCATCCACCATGGTAGGAAAACATTGGATAGTGGAATCAAGGAACATCTACAATGATTGGCATGGGATCATTCTAGCCTTAAGAACAAAATAGCTTTCTCTCTCAGATCCGGGATCCCACTCACCCAGAAAGTCATGAGGGACTCCATTTAAAATAATATACTGAAACTTATTATGGTAATAGTAAATATGGCCCTAAAAAGTGATAATCTAATCTATTATAATAATGAAATTGAATATATCAATAACATTAACCAATAAATCCCTCATGTTGTAAAAGTTAGAAAATTTCACCCATGGGCATTTAAAACCATGCTTCTTACTTTTTCAAAAGGGAGTGGAAGGATAAATAATGGAGTTCATAATCATTAAACTTAATTATAATTTATCAATAAACTTATATGATATGATGGAACAAGATTCACTGGTATTATACAAAGCTAAAACTATAAAATATGAAATAAAAAATCAACCTCTCATAGGAGGTCTCCCTAGTTTAGATTGCTTTGATGCATACTCCATTTTATAAAGATTATTAGCCAGATTTTTCACATGAATCAAGTTCACCCACTCTCTGCATTGCAGTCGAAGTTTTCAAAAGTTGTAATCAAGTCAAAAGTCCTTTGATCGTTTAAATGGACTTGTATTTATAGAAAACACTTCCCAATAGTCAGCTCCACTCTAATGGCCATATTTTCCTTAAATTTTGGAGGGACCTGTACACGTTTCAAACATTCAACTGTTAGTTTTTAATAGATTTTACGACATCATTCCAAGTATAAGAAAAGATGTTATGTTAAAGATAAGTGTTATGTACTAGAAAAAATGGAATCTGATAATATTGGAATAACACATTAAACAACTCTAACATTATTAAGAAAAAATGGATTCTTAAGAAAAAAATTATCAAGAAAACGGATTCATAAGAAAAAGTAAATCAGATTTTGAAATTGGTATCACATTTGTACCAGAATCAAAACCATAAAATTGGAATGATTTTTTCACCATATTCAGAATAATAAAATTGGAATGAATTTTTCACTGGATTCGGAATCATAAAACTGGAATGACTTTTTTACCGGATTCGGAATCATAAAACTCGAATGACTTTTGCACCAAATTCAAAATCATAAAATCGGAATGACTTTTGCACCAGATTCAGAATCACAAAACCAAAATGAATTTTCTATAGGATTCAGAATCATAAAATAGAATTACTAATCTATAAGTATAAAAAAAATGAAAACTCTATAAGTATAACTAAATGACAATTCTGTAAGTATAATGGAATGATAAGTTCATATTTTTAGAAAAAAAAACAGAACTTAAGAAAACATTTAGAACTCAAGAAAAAGTGTTTTTTATTTTTAAAACATAAAACCGTAAGAAAATGGAGAAGTCATAAGATAACCTTATTGACTCAACACCATCCCTACTTCCTTGAGGTGCCTTTCCACATAACTGATGGAGATTCCCAAACTAAAAACATATATGGAATGAAATGGGTTCTATAAAAAATTATTATTAGTGTGGACATACCCTCCACACTGGATGTAAATCACATGGCTCTATCATGATTTCTTATTTTCACCACCACTAATACCCTGGAAAGGATTTGATCAATTCCAAATATTTCTAGAAGAATCATCCCGGATTACTCTTTTAATTACTGAAACTCTAATGACATTTTTCTTCCCATATCAATTTGTCTCAACCATAGATGATTTTTCGACAAACTTAGAAAATGTTAGAAAGTATATGAGAATTATCATTGACTAAACTTCATCCCTTAAACCCATCCCAATCCTTAGTAATTTATAGAAATAATTAGAAACATGTTTCCCAAATAAGGTCACTAACGTATAGAATAAAGTTTAATAATCTATAAATGCATGTTCCACTTTTTCAAATGTCACGGATTCTTGAATCTTCATCACTCACGATGTTTCAGGATAGAAAAATAGATTAAAAGACTTATTTAAACTAGTATTGGTATGATACTCCAAAAACATAGCTTAAATT
The DNA here is from genome assembly GCA_963277665.1 of Viscum album. Classification (NCBI taxonomy): domain Eukaryota; kingdom Viridiplantae; phylum Streptophyta; class Magnoliopsida; order Santalales; family Viscaceae; genus Viscum; species Viscum album. The sequence goes on along the minus strand of OY728123.1, from coordinate 1,938,262,820 downwards.
ATATAATCAGACCATTTCCATCCCATTACATCAACAATATATGTGACATAAACGAAATTTAATTCCTATGGAGTCTTCAATATGTGTAATATCCTTTAAATCCACTCAATCCAATCATTGGATTCTTGGGTTCCCTTATCAATAAGAAATATGGATAGATTCTACTTGGTAAACTCCAATTTATGGTGTGCTATCTGTTCTTGGTTTCTAACAACCACTTTACCGAGAGTATTTTTTTTCAATTAACTTCTTCAACTAATAAAGGGTATATAAGAGGACTCACCTAAAAACGTATCTTATATGTTCCACTCTTGTATTTAAAAGAGGTATTATAGGATTAATTATCTATTGAACACAAAAATAACACTTAATCAGCAAATTAACACAACTCTGAATTAAAATATGGATTCTAAAAACATTATTAAAGACTTAAACAACAAAAAATAAAGGAAACAAAATATTCATAGAATAAGTGATTGTAACATTAGAAACAAATAGAATAAAATATGATGTTCAACTTAATAAATCCATAAAATCTATTCCTTTAAATAACCTTAAAAACCGAGGTCAAGGTTTAGAAAAAATCAATGACCACCCATGGTAACTTGAGTTTATATACATATGTAAACTGGATAGACACTATTCTATAATTACTTCCCAAGTTCCAATGGTCATACTCCAACCAACCAAAAACATTGGAGACAAGAACCTGAAATTTCACCCATGATAGCCCACCCCAAGTCCCTAAGTTCATTCCCAATCACCATAATCTAGTGAAAAGAACCCAGTTTTCAATATTTAGAATATTGAGAATTATTTAAACCTAAACACAAATCTAATGTACCAAAGAATATATATATATATATATATATATCAAAATTGGATTAAAAACATGGAAGTAAAAAAAAACATGATACATTACAAAGGAAAATCACAATGGTCCAAAATAAAAGACAAACCATGATCCAAGATTCTATATATATTTGACCATCAGTCAGCAACATCCCAAACCATGTGAAGATGATGTTGACTATGAGGGTGCTTTAAGTTTTATAAAACCCATCCCTTTACATGAGTCTTAAAAAACCAATCCCATATACACAAGATAAATATATAGGTTTTCAAAAAATGCCAAGCAAGATACAACCATGAATCTATATAAAATATTTCACCATGAAACCATTAGTTATATTTGAAAATAAAACTAGTTTATAAAGAAATTCACCTGAAAACACATTTTTATTAAACATCTCTTTGATTTTATTTTTAATGAAAAATCCATATTACAAGACATAAAAACTAGGAAATAAAACACATTTTGATTAAATAAAGGTAAATAACTAAGATATCCATTCATATTTATATAAAGGGGAAATAAAGAATTAGAATCCAAGTAATTTATACCAAAAATTCACAAATGGGATATAAGATGATATCTATGATACTAGGACATCTGAGGAACTATAGCTGGTATAGTGAATGTTAGGTCACCATAATGACATATATTCTAAGGTCTTCCACATGTACCAAATTTTACCATTCTATAGAATAGAATCATATCACACATTTTGAAAACTTAATTGTGGTATTTCATTGAACACATAAAGTTCATAAAAACTATTTTCAAAGAAAAACACCCTTTAAATCATTTCCCATTGCCACCAATGATCAAGTAAAAATAATATATTGGTATTAAACCATTAAGAACATACAACAAATCTTTTTAAAACTAAAAAATTATGGGATTTCACAAGAACATCCACATTCTACAAGAGAATGAATCCACTGGATAGAGACACCTACCTCCCCATTGAAGGAAAAGCCTTGATTTATAAAGAAACTCATATATTCCCTGTAAAACCATTTAGATCTAGTAATTACAACCCTATTAGGTTCCAATGGATCATGGGTAAGAGATATTGGGGATATATATTAGGAAAAGAGGATAAGTTTAGAGGAAACCTGAACATACATCCAAGAGATCAACCCAAATCAACCAAGGATCACCAAAGAATCAAGGGGAGAGTCCTCTAGAGCATTATGAAGGGGATGATTTTAGATAATTAGGGATTAAAAAGAGATTAAAGTTAAATATGACCAAGGGAATTATAGTTGTGATGAATTTAATGAAATTTATACAGGGCACATGACCATGCTGCGTGATTAAACAAACCATGTACTAACTATGTGGTAGCCACTATCCCTTGAAAAATATGTTGTATAATTACCCAGGAAGAACCGTATAATTAAAAAACTATGAACAAGCCATACGACAACCTCTGTACATAAACCCTTATACTATCATGGTTTTTTAGGTGAATCAAAAAATTTTACAAACCATGATCAAAATATGAAAATCACCTCTGGGACTTATAGATTTATTATGAATAGTTACTTCACAATTACTAATAACCAAGAAAAAACCATGATCCTATCTCCACCAAAAATGAAATTCTCTGACCCCAAACACTCAGAAAAACATCTTGAACCTAGAAAGATATAAACATAGATCAAAATTTAACATACCTATGACCTAGAGGGAATAATATTTATGAGTAGATAGAGTTAATTTTGATGAATAAATTAAAGAAGAAAATCTATTTTTTTATATTGGATAAAGATCATAGAATAATGAGAAATTCAACCAATATGGTTGAATAAGATAAGGATGGATTCAGAAAAAAAAGTAATTAAAGTTTTACTTATGTGTTTTAGAATTAAGAAAATTTCTTACCAAGGAGAATAATAAATTTGAATTCGTGAAATATAGGAGTCTTATAGAGGGGAAAGATCCTAAATCTATTAATGTTAACATAGTGAAAAAATAAAATTATGTAAAAATATAAAATATGAATTTTCTATTTCTAAGAATAAAGTAAGATATTTCTTATATCAAAGGAAGTGTTATGATTCACACCTAAAATAAGGTGTGGAAGAAGATATTATTTATAATTTTATAGTGTGGAATAATGGATGACCAAAATCCTCTCACTTGAAGAGCTTCATTGTTGAACACTTATCAATTCAATTCAATCATACTTGTTTTTTTATTTTCTAAAAGAAATATGGGTGAAGAGAATGAGAATGAAATTCAAAAAATACTAGCATAGAAAGAAAAAAAATGAAGATTGTACTTAGTCTAAGGGTTTGAATTTAGGTACCATCATTATTCATTGATTCTATTTTATATTTAATTTGATAGTACAATTATAAAATCTCATTCTTGAACAATTACCCTTTTATTTATTGGCTGGGAAATCTCAAATACCAAAGAAAACATAATTCCACCTCCACATATAATCCAGGTTAATAACAAACCCAAATAGAGAGTGTGACATCTTATAGGTCCTAGATCCACTTTATTTCATTTTATTCCTTAAACATATCAACTTAATCAAGTTAAGAGATTGTGTTCAATGGAAGGGAAGAAAAACTTTTAAATAAAATAATAGAAGTGATTTAAATTTCTGTGTGATAGTGTTAAATCAACACACCTATACACTTCATTTTTATTCACCACAAAAACAACTAAAACATATAAAATTTAACAATATAATTTAGTAAAACACCTACCCTCCCCTGAGTCCAAGGCTTTTGGAAGTCACTCATTGTCAAGTGAAAGAGGTCACAATAGAATAATGGGGAAGAAGAGATTAATAGGTGGAATTAAAAATAAATAATAATGGAAGAAAAAAATCGATCAACTTAATCAATAGAATGAATAAAGTTCCATGAAATAAAAGAAAAAACAATAGTATAAAAATAATAAAAGGAAACTAAGACTGCATGACAACACTTCACCCATTAGTTCTCCAGTTATTTTTCAATGTTAGTAAGCCCATCTATTTATAGAGGGAGGAGTATCTTATGTATACCTTGGTTTAATTTTTATATATATTTTGTTATTGTTTCATTTTTTTAAAATATATTTGGAAATTAGTTGTTTTGAATATATCCTTAGATATTCTATGTTACAAAATTTCTATGTTTAACCACATTGTGGTGTAGGGTTACATAATAAAGTGTAGAATTTTTAATTATGGATGACTATACATAGGTTATGGGGTAGCATTATACTCCACCATGAAGCCTCATCCTCTCTTAATTATTCAAAATTTCATGATAATTCTTATATATCCACCTCTAGGGTACATGAAGGTCTCCATAGTGTAAAATTTTATAAACATTTTCCTAAAAAATTCAGCTATTCTTATATAAGTACATCTATAGGATATTGTAATCTTAATTGAATAGTCTCCCTGCATCTTACTCAGACTATGATATAGTCATATAAACCATGGCCATAACACTCTTATTTAGTGAATCACGCCAATACCAAAATGACTCCTTCAACGGTGAAGGATTTTACACCATAGTGTATTTTTTGGTTGGATATATCTCTCCTTGGTGAGCCTATGATGTAGTTGTGGTGAAAATGATAAATAATTATCTGACTTATATCTAGTCTTCATTGTGTCTGGATGGAGCTTCTCTTTTATGAACCAAAAAACTAGGTATTGAACCAAAACCATCCTAACGCAGCCTCCATAGGCCAGGGGATGGAAACAAGAACCAAAATGCATTATTAGTATGATAAGAATTTGTATACTGTACTTGTACACACACACACACACCTAACCATATCAATGCATAAGTGAAAAGGTATAACAATAAAAAGATGAAATATCTAGAATATAACCATACATATGAAAAACCTATAGAGTGAACAAGAGTATGATAGTATGAACTAAAAGTAAAATGGAAAATACACGCCTAAACAGAAATATTTCCTAACCTGAAAAAAATAAAATTAAAAGAATACTGAGAGAGAACCGCTCATAATATCCAAGATCTGACCACCATATATGGTCTGGTGCACCACATATCCATAATCTCTTCCATAGTCACCAGTGAAATTTTAGTAATCTTCATTATACAAGACATGTGTAGGAAAATCCCATACAGGGGTGGGAATATACATACCCAGTAGAATTCCCTGAAAGTTTAGGGGGGGGGGGTAGTAAGAGATATAATGGGAGTAGACATACACTATAAAGGTCAACCCAAAGAAATATATTAAATAGTATCCAACAATATATATATGTATATATGAGAAAACAAAAGGAACCCAAATGAGAGTGAAGGGGATCTCTATCCCATAGACCAACTTAGGAAAAGAGTTCCATCAGTTCTAGAAGTCCATCAACAATGCCCACATCTCTTGTATCCATCCAAAGAATTAATCATGTAGCGGTCCTATGCCTCACCACTATGCCACATAGTTGAGGGGGTACAATTTCTATGCAGAGGACCTGATCCCTAGTCCTTTGGGGGGGGGGGGAGGGTTTCAACTCAAGGTAATTAGGACCTGCTCCCTACTCGATATGGGGCACAACTCAGTGTTTTTCGGACCTTCCCCTATCTGATAGTAGGTATAACCCAATAGTTAGAGGATGCACACCCTAGTTCATCAAGGGGGTTCCACTGAAGGTAAGAAAGGACTATGCCTTATCCAATAGGGGGTACAACTCAGTAGGAAGAGGACCTGAACCCTAATTACATAGGTGGTACAACTCAGTGTATAGATAGAGGAACCACTCCCAAGTTCTATAGGGGTACTACTCAACAGAAATAAGACCCACAACCTAATGCTATAAGGGGTTCCTCTCAACAATTAGATAGGGTACCCACACCCTAGTTCCATATGGTACTGCTCAGTAGATAGAGGACCCAATCCCTAACTTCATAGGGGTTTAATAGTAAATATAAGGATGACTTTCACCCTCTCCGATAGGGGTACTGCTCTATAAGTAAATAGAGGACCACGCCCTAGTCCATCAGGGGGTACTACTCTAATGATCATGTATGATCAATACCATCATCCATAAGCACCAAAATAATCATCACACCCAGAACATCTTACATAAAATTTTAAAATTCACTACAGATCCCACCATAAAAATCTATAAGAAAAAACATGTGGTATAGGTTACTCACGGCTCAAAATTAAAGTCTAAATGAAGCATATACGAGAGGATAAAAATTCATAAAAAGGAAATAAGAGTTAACCAACATGTGAGGGGACCCACACAACATGTGGTACCACTCCATCACATGGTTTTTTTCCTAATGGTAAATTTATGTCTTCCAATGTAGAAAAAACTAGAATATAGGGGTGTCAACATGTCACGTTCGAGCCACTCGAGGTCTTTCATGTGCTCCCTAGCCATGTCCCGATACTTTGATACATGGAATGTGACTAACTTTTACCATGACCATGTACTCCTAGAGTACATTACTAGTCTCTAGAATAAAGTCACATGGGGTGTGGGAGTCCCAAAAGGTTTATTATACTAATAATTCTACAGAAACCCTTGAGTCACAGTTGGAGGGGTTACATGCTGTGTGTTCATCGGACTACACGACCTGTAGTCGTAATTTTTACATAAATTCATATCCATCACATGGATCCAGATCTATATTTAGTTCTTCAAATATTGAATCTGAACCATATGAAAATGGTGTATGTTTCTTTGGATGGATCTTTTAGCCATCCGGTAGCTAGAAATCAGAACCTAATTTTTCTCAATGGTTCATCGTATGCACCGCACACCTCCCATTGATCCTCGGTTGTATCAAATCTTATATCCACGAAACCAAAACCCATTATACTATAATTTTTCCTAAACACCATCCTTGATCATTGACCCATTCATCACATGTGAAACCATTTCAAATTTGGGGGTTTGATTAGGCCCTGTCCCACCCAACATTACCGAGTCACAACCCCATGGTCTAACAAAAATTAACAAGAAGAATTTTTGGGTGAAAGAGATAAGAAAAAGGTTTTAAAACTCATTTTACAAGAATTTATTGTCAAAAGATACATTAGGATGATATGAGGTGAGTAAACTATTGAATAATCAATTACATATGTACACGAATGTTTGCAAGGTTCTCAATGAATCAGGAAAGATCATGATAAATCAGGAAAGATCATGATAAATAATTTAATAAAATGAGAAAGAATCAATAAATTATTATTCCTACCTAGAGAATAGATAATTAATTATCTAATAATGTTCACACCATTGAATTAAATAATCCATTGCATTTGATGCGTCTTGATCTACTTGGATCTGAGGTCTCATCGTCGTCGGATTTTGATTCTCTAATGGAAGGAGGAAGAAGAGGCACTAAATTCTCTTAGGAATAATAGACTAATCCTAGAGAAATTATAAAAATAGTTTATTTTTAGATGAATCCATTTAGGTTAGATTAACTAAATAGTTAATTAATCAATTAATTTAAATCAATTAATCTAAATCAATTAACTAATCCACTGAACTTACCATTGTTGACGGTTTTATCCGAACGCCTTATTCCAACCAATTTTAGGTCACGCTTTATGAAAAAATCACATTCCAAAATCAAACACAATCCTAGATTTATGATATGATGTTCTATTTAATATTTATCCCATTTTCCTTAAGAAACCTTGTTCATATAATAAAAACTATTTTTAATATTTTTATAAAATTAATTTCAGGAACACTGGGTCTCAGAATCGCACGCTATCTCAGTTTCTGGTGATTAAAATATATGTCAAAATATTCCAAATTCATTCTAAGAATAAATAGGGTCTCTTGTAAATACTCGAAAATTACATGATTTTTTTAATTAAATGGGAATTTTATGAGTCTGTGAAAATTGAAGGCGCGTGATTCTAAGACCCGGTGTGCCTGGAATGAATTTATGAACTTTTTTTCTGGTATGTTCAGTAAACATACGAGTGGGTTTTTGTAAATTTTGAACTAGTACTTGTAATTGAAATCTAAGGGAACCATTGAACTCACAACATTGGTATTTTCTTAAGGAGACCTTCACCTCGACCGCAGTAGGTCGGGGGGTGGAAGTTAGTTTTTCACTTTTTCGTGAGAGAATAAAATAAAATAAGATGTTGTAACATTTTATTTTTATTTTATTTCAAAACTCCCATGTAGATGTTTCACAGGTGGGGACCACCTTAACTAAAACTCCCATGAGAGTTTATTGTGGTGGGGACCGCCCAATACTTAAACCCCCTTGAAATCCCCTCTTAATGGGGAGAAACCTCTTGAGCTTTCCCACTTTAATGGTTCCATCCCCTTTAATTAATTTTATCAAATCAATTAATTAATTTAATCAATTTAAAAATTAATCCAGCAACTTAATAGACAACATAATCTATTATTTGGCTACCTCTTCATTTTGGTGGAATTGGGAGGAAGGAGACTTGGGATAAAACTCTCCAATGAAGAATGCCAACGAAGAACACCGACTTTGACTCTGAATTCTTCCTCGGGATATTCGTTGATGAGGAACATCTTCAACGTAAACGAACTGACGATCGAGGAAATGCCGACATCACCAACGCCCATCTATTCCCAATGACATCATCTCCTTCCCCACGAACAATATTCAACAAATCAAACAAATGAGGTAGGGGTTGTTATTTAATTCTTGTAATTTCTTGATTAAATTCCTCATTCTTAGAAATCATGGTGAACGTGGATCAACCAAAACAAGTTGATCCACAATTCATATGAAATTGTTAAATTTGACGTTCTTGATTCAAGGTTTTTGTTGAGCCGCTTGCTACCGCTCTAATGCTAAGGGTGCATTCCAAACAAACAGGGCCCAACCCCTCCACTATTCTTCTTTTGGTGTGTTCTTCGTCATGGTGATGGTGACCGGTGCTGGCATTTGGCACTGATGGAAATCGAGAACGGAAGCCGACACCACCATCGGCCACCACGAAGGTGACAGCACAATGGCGCCGCCCTGCGGCCATCGACTCCCCACAACCTCTGCCTTCCGTGGCCACCCCGTGGCTGGCCGTGCTGCCCCTTGGCCTCGTTGCGCCACCTTGAGGCCTACTGCACTTCCCAACAGCCTCGCTACGCTGCCCCCACAGTCTGCTGCCCGCCTAGCGGCCTTGCCGCGACCTGCCGCGCGCCCTGCGGCCTCGCCGCGCCGCGCCACAACCTACTATTCCACCCAATGGACGCACCATCCCGTGGCCCTATGTGCCTCCCATCAGCCCTCCACAGCCCCCTCGTAGCCTCCATGCTCATCATGGCCTCCACACCCCCCCCCCCACAGGCCCTCGCAGGCTCTGCGGCCCCCCGCGGCCCCACGTGGCCCTCGCAGGCTCTACGGCCCCCCGCGGCCCTCGCAACCACCGCGCCGCTGCCAGGTCGGGCCACTCAACAGACCGAGCCACCCAGCGCAGGTCGGGCCACCCAGCGTGGGCTGGGCCAGGTCGACCCAAACCGGGTCGGCCCAGGCCTTGTCGGGCGGGGTCGGTCAGACCAGGTCAGACTGGACCTGGACCCACTACGACCCATTTACGCTCTTTTGGAGATAACTTTGGAACCAGATATTTGTTTGATGAACCGTCAGTGATGCCAAAAACCTTGTAGAGATAAATTCTTTTTGGTATACCCCACTGGAGATTTAGGTAAAGTTGGAGCACTGTCAGGTAGGATCGAGCACGAATCCAACCGGGCCCTCGGGACTAAAAGGATAATAACTTACAGACCGGGCGTCCGATTGACATGATGTCTATTGCGTTGAGACCCCTATGACATGGAGGTATATTGAGATACTTCTTCGTGGGACATTGTGGAAGTTGGAGTATCGACCTGTGGCTTGTGGAGAGGACCCTCCTGGAGACAAGAGAGCGTAGTGCGGGAACACTGTAGCTGGTTGTGATGTGAAGAATGAAGAGCGATCCTATGTGGGTCAGCATCGAGAGATCCAGTGTGGGTCAGCTCCTAGTGATCCTATGTGGGTCAGCACCGAGCGATCCTATGTGGGTCAACACCTAGCGATCCTGTGCGGGTCAACACCTAGTGATCCTGTGTGGGTCAGCACTGAGAGATCCTGTGTGGGTCAGCACCTAGAAATCCAGTGTGGGTCAGCACTGAGCGATCCTATGTCGGTCAGCACTGAACGATCCTATGTTGGTCAGCACCGAGTGATCCTGTGGTCGTTTGCCTCTTAATAGAGTAAGATGATTCAATAGTTACATCTAATCATCTCTACTACTATACTTAAGTTATACCTGGTGTGAGATGAGTCTGTACCCATGTGGTAATTTCCTTCATGGTAATACCTTGGTGGTATTCTTCTGTGTGGCGTACCTGTGTGGTACTTTCCTCCATGGTATTTCTTCCTTTGTGGAAAAGTTGAGCTTGGGGCTTTGGAGTTGGACACTCTCTTTTCCTTATGATTGAGATGAGCTTACTTGATAACTTAGGTATATATATGGGCATATACCTAAGTAGGGTTATCTATTGTTTCCTTGATTTGTGGTTTATACATGGTGTATTTTGTGAGACCTTAAGGGTCTCGGGGTCCCTATTGAGTATCATTATACTCATCCCTACACGGGCTATGACCACACTTTGTTGTGCTTGGTGCATACAACGAACAACGCTGACTGAGGACATGAGTACCAAGACTGAAGGTATCTCGGAGGTGGACCTTTGATGAGGCGTACCGCAGAGACGACCGATCAAGAGCTGTACCTACCCTTCAGGTAGGATCCTTGGCAGGTGTTCACAGGAGTTGTTCTAGTTTACTTGTATTTTTAGTTTCTTGTACTTTCTAGTTGCTCTTATATTCTATCCCTCTTTTTCTTACTTTAATCACCCTATTTACTATTCAGTTTAGTTGAGTTCATATCTTACCATGTGCTTGGTTACGTGTTCTTATCGGTTATAAAGGCAATGCCTTCCCAGTTTTAGGGAATATGCCTTCAGTGCTAGTCGCCAGCCCCTGGCCTATGGAAGGCGAGCTTGGGGTAGTCACGACATGGGCCCTGTGGGATGGGTCATGAAAAATTAGTATCAGAGGAGTCGATTCTACCGTAGAAAATAAGACTCCTATCTTTCTAACGACAATAGTTCTAAGTGTAGTGAGTGTGGTTATTAGTTTAGGGAATCCAGTGTTGGTGCGACGACTGAACTATCGATACACCAGGACCCTGCCTTCTGATTTCTAACTTAGTGAATGAAAAACTAATTGCGTGTGTGTTTTAAAGAGTCTTCTTTGTGAACTCTTTGAGTCATCTCACCAGGTGTAACTTATTGAATGTGGAACACCTGTTTCTTTACAGGATTACTTCACAAAGGCAGCCAGCTAGGGTTTCAAGAGTAGTACGCACTGATAGCCCACAGAGAAATGAGGCCTCGGTGCAGGGCCATCTTCCAGCAGAGGCACCAGCGGTACCATTACCCATTGGGCCACTGATTCCACCAGCCCCAGCAGTAGAGGGTGAATACCACTTGAGCGCATTGCATGAGTTCCAGTGCCATAGGCCACCCAGGTTCATGGGAGAGATGGACCCACATGTGACTGAGAATTTGTTGGAGGCTGTGGTGAGAGTCTTTTGACTGGTAGAGACACCAGCCAATCTCATGGCGATCCTTCCCACCGGTCTTCTATAGTTAGTAGTAGGAAAATGGTGGATCTTGATGATCTAGGATCACGATGAGGTGATGCTTCTCTCAGCATATTTTGAGAGCCTGTTTTGGGTAGAGTTTGTCCCAGCGAATCTTCGCGCAGTGCGTAATTAGGAGAAACTTCATCTATAGCAGGGAAAAATGACTATGGATCAGTAATTAGTGAGTTTCACTGACCTCTCATGCTACTCTACAGATATGGTGTAGGACCCATTCTTTAGGGCCCAGACCTTCGAGTAGGGACTCAGGCGGGAGATCAGGGCTTCAATGATCTCACTCAGCATCCTAACGCAGGTGGGGGTGTTAGAGCGATCCCTTTTAGTAGAGAGTTTCTTTTCTGAGTAGTCACTAGTAGCGAGACTCACTACCTGTCATCACATAGCAGACTATTCCATTGCTGGCAGCAGACAAATGTTGCAGAGGTCCAAGAGGACCAGACCTACAGGTGGACGACCACATGATTCAGGGTCGGTTATGCGGGGCACCCGAGACAGAGCCGGTCATTATTGGAGCGAGTAGTGTTATGCATGCGGCGGGCAGGGTCACATGGATTGTGACTTTCCGACCTACCGTACGAATGATCAAGAAACAGTCTAAGGACTGCCCAGGCAGAGACAGAGGTTCAACCAAGGAGGTCCGCAGGGAGTAGGCGGACGTGGCAGAGGAGCTGTCCATGCAGCTAGCGGTGGACGACGATTCGAGATATTATTTCCACCACCACCAGGAGGTCCACCCCAACCACAAGGAGTAGATAGACAGGGGCGAGCTCATCTCCAGGTAGCTGAGGCCTATGATCACAGCACTCCAGAGATGATACGAGGTACGATCTGTGTCTATTCTACCTTTTCTGCAGTACTTATAGACACAGGTTCCAGTCATTCTTTTATTTCCACTGCCCTCGTTGAGATCTCAGAGATTCCGATGGAGTCTTTGGCTCAATCCATACGGCTAGATACTCCTATGGGAGAAGATTCGACAATTACGAACTGGTGCCGACAATGTGAGCTTACTCTAGGAGGTAAGAGATTCGGCTGGGATTTCCTAGTAGCAGTGTCGAGGCCTTACGATGTAATCTTGGGTATCAACTGGTTATCTACAGACCATGCTCAGATTGACTATATTTGGCAGAAAGTATGGTGTGTCCGCACTGATGGGAATAGGTTTACCTTCACCTTCGAGAAGGGTTACAACACAGATGGACTTACCCGAAAGAGGGTGCAGCCAATTACACATCAGTTGGCTAGCCTTACCCTCGGAGTGGATGATGTGGAGAGTTTGAATTATCCTATAGTGGTGGACCAGTATGTGGATGTATTCCCTGATGATGTTTCAGGTCTACCTCCTTGTAGAGAGGTGGAATTTTACATTGAATTGTACCCCAAGATGAAACTGATATCCACACCGGCATATTAGATGGATCCTGCGGAGCTTCGTGAGATGCAGGTATAGCTAGAGACCTTATAAGGTAAGGGATTCATTCATCCAAGTGTTTATCATTGGGTAGCCCTGATTTTGTTCACCAAGAAGGTGGATGAGATCTTGAGACTTCATGTCGACTATCAGTGCCTGAACCGGGTGACCGTGAAGAACAAGTACCCACTCCCGAGGATTGATGACATCTTTGAACTGCTGAAGGGAGCACGGTGGTTCTTGAAGATAGAACTCAGGTCAGGCTATCACTAGCTCAGAGTATGCGACGAGGATATGTAGAAGATGGATTTCAGATGTCGGTACGACCATTACGAGTTCTTTTTTATTCCATTCGGTGTGACCAACACTCCAGCAGTGTTCATGGGACTCATGAACATGATCTTTCATCCATAACTTGATTGATTTGTAGTAGTCTTCATCAATGACATTATGATCTACTTGAATACTGAAGAGGATCATTATTATCATTTACAGGTAGTACTAGGCACACTTCCAGAGCACCAGCTTTATAGTAATCTCTAGAAGTGCCAGTTCTAGATTCGAGAGGTTCGCTTTCTAGGACATGTCATATCAAAGACTGAAGTTGCAGTAGATCCAGTGAAGATTGAGGCAGTACTTTCTTGGGAACCACCTAAGAGTGTGATGGAGGTATGGAGTTTCTTGGGTTTGGCTAGATACTACCAAATATTTGTGTCAGATTTCTCCAGAGTTGCAGCTCCACTTTCAGCTTTGACGAAGAAGGGGCAACCCTTCGTGTGGTCGGAGAGATTCCAGCAGAGTTTTCAAGAGAAGAGGTAGAGGCTGACTAGTGCCCCCATATTGAGGCTACCGTAGGAGGTTGTAGGGTACGTATTTTATTGAGATGCATCAGGGACTGGGCTTCGATGTGTCCTGATGCAGGAGAAATCATTAATCACATATGGTTCTTGACAGCTAAGACAACATGAGAAGAACTATGCTACCCATGACCTGGAGTTAACAGTAGTGGTCTTCACCTTAAAGATGTGGTGACACTATCTGATGGGAGAAAATTTTACAGTGTACTCTGATCACAAGAGTATCAGGTATATTTTCTCTCAGAAGGACCTAAACCTGAGACAGTGACGTTGGCTTGAGTTCCTCCAGTACTACGAATTCAAGATAATCTATACTCCGGGGAAGGGAAATGTTGTAGCAGATGCACTCAGCAGGAGATCTGGTATACAACTTCTAGGGCGAGGTGATAGAGCAGATGACCTCTTTACAGATATCCTTTGTGGATAGAGATGGAGCAGTTTTTCTTCAGTCTCTTATAGTCACTCCCCCACTTCGTTAGTGAGTCAGGGAGGGGAAGTGTGAGGATGCTAAATGTGAGACATGACGTGCTCAGATATCCATAGGACATGCACCTGATAAATTTTCTAAAGGTGGGGATCACGTCATCCTCTTCAGAGGACGTACCATGGTACTAGTGTCACTTCATAAGGAAGTGTTGAGGGAGTTCCACACATCCTCTCTAGCGGTATATCCAAAAGTGGAGAAGATGTACCAGGATCTACGACGACAGCACTGGTGGTTGGGAATGAAGAAAGCAGTAGAAGAGTTTGTCTCTTGGTGCCTCACTTTTCAGCAAGTGAAGGTGGAGCATCAGGTACTAGCAGGCTTGGTTCAGACTTTAGAGGTCCCCAGAGTTTAAGTGGTATGGGATATCCATGGAATTCGCGAAAAGACTTCCATGTATATCCAGGGGTCATGACTCGATTTGGGTGATCATCAACCGACTCACCAAGTCGGCCCACTTCCTACTGATTAGAGAGAATGGTTCAGTAGAGATCTTGGGACGCCTCTATGTGCAGGAGATTGTGCGGATACATGGAGTACCCTCGACGATTCCCTCCGATCATGATACACGTTTTACTTCCCAGCTATGGAAGGGGTTGCAGGAGGCTTTCAGGATGCAACTTCGTTTAAGCACCGCCTTCCATCCTCAGACGGATGGCTAGACTAAGCGGACCATACATACCCTCGAGGAAATGTTGTGTGCTTGTGTCCTCGACTTCGGTTGCAGCTGGGAGGATCACTTTCCTTTGGTGGAGTTTGCAAACAACAACAACTATCACTCTACCATTGGGATGCCACCTTTTGAGGTGTTGTACGAGCAACCTTGAAGATCACCTTTGTGCTAGACTAACCCAGGGGAGTCAACACTAGTAGGACCAGAGATGGTTTAGGATACCACAAAGAAGGTGCTGATCATCCAGGAGCAGATGAAAACTGCACAGAGCAGGCAGAAGTCTTATGTAGAGAGAAGACAGAGACCTCTGGAGTTCGAGGATGGCGACCACGTCTTTATACGGGTCTCACCTCGATGAGGTTTGCAGAGATTTGGTCGAGGTGGAAAGTTATATCTAAGATTCATCGATCCTTTCTAGTTCCTTATTAGAGTTGGTGAGGTGTCTTACTGCTTAGCTCTTCCACCTCAGTTGCACCAGGTGCACGACGTCTTCCACATATCCCAGCTAAAGAGATACGTGAACAAACCTTCTCACATCATTGACCACGGTGAGATAGACATTGACGATGGGGAAAATTTTACAGAGGTTCTAGTAGACATTGAGGATCGAAAAGAGTGAGTCCTTCATGGGCGGTTGATACCTCTGGTGCGTGTTTTCTGGTAGCACGAGAACCTCTAGGAGAGCACATGGGAGCAGGAGGATCAGATTCATGCTCAGTACCCCCACTTGTTTTCCTACTTTTGATTTGTGGCTTATGGGGAGGTAAATCCATGAGGTAGGGAGAATGTAAAGACCTGTAAATTCTATGTTTTTTTTAATTAAATAGAAATTTTACAAGTCCGAAAAACTGACAGTGCGTGATTCCGAGGCCCGGTGTGCCTGGAATGAATTTATGAATTTTTTTCGGGTACGTTCAGTAAACGTATGAGCGGATTTTATTAAATTTTGAACCGGTGCTTGGAATAGAAATTAAAGGGAATCATTGAACTTGCAACGCCGGTATTCACTTAAGGATACCTTCACCTCGACCGCAGTAGGTCGAGGGTAGAATTTATTTTTTCAATTTTTTGTGAGAGAATAAAATAAAATAAAATGGTGTAACATTTTATTTTTATTTTATTTTGAAACTCCCATGTGGTTGTTTCACAAGTGGGGACCACCTAAACTAAACCTCCCATGAGAGGTTATGGTGGTGGGGACCACCTAAGACTTAAACCTTGAACTCCCCTCTTAATGGGGAGAAACATCTTGAGATTCCCCACTTTAATGGTGCCACCCCCCTTTAATTAATTTTATCAACTCAATTAATTAATTGAACCAATATGAAAATTATTTCAACAACATAATAGAAAACATTATCTATTATTTAGGAAACCTCTTCATTTTGGTGGAATTGGGAGGAAGGAGCCTAGGGAGAAATCTCTCCAATGAAGAATGCCAATGAAGAACGCCGACTTTGACTCCGACTTCTTCCTTGGGAAATTTGTTGACGAGGAATGACTTCAATGTCAATGAACCGACAATCGAGGAAACACCGACGTCACCAACATCAGTCTATTCCCAATAACATCATCTTCTTCCCTGCGAACAATATTCAACGAATCAAATGAACGAGGTAGGGGTTGTTATTGAATTCTTGTAATTTATCGACTAAATTCCTCATTCTTAGAAAGCATGACGAATGTGGATCAACCAAAACAAGTTGATCCACGATTCGTATGACATTTTTGAATTTGACGTTCTTGATTCTAGGTTTTTGTTGAGCCGCTTGTTACTACTCTAACGTGGAGGGTGAGGGCCAAACAAACATGGCCTGACCCCTCTGCCATTATTATTTTGGTGTGTTCTTTGCGATGGTGATGATGACTAGTGTCGACATTTCGCACTGATGGAACTTGAGAATGGCGATCGGCACCACCGCCAGCCGCGATGAAGGTGATGACAGAATAACGCCCCCCCGAGGCCTCCGCTATCAGATGCCACTCCATGGCCAGCCGTTCCACCCTGTGGCCTCACCGCGCCGCCCCGTGGCCACACCGGGCCGCCCCACATCCGGTTGCGCCACCCCCATCCCCTCGGCCTTTGTGCCGCCCCACGGCCTCGTCGCGCCCCCCCGCGGCTGGCGGCTTCTCCATGCGGCCTGCTATGCCACCCAACGACCTCGCCGTGCCGCCCTGCGGCCTGCTGTGATGCCCAGCATCCATGCTACCCCATAGACCTCCGCACTTCCCAAAAACCCTCTGTGGCCCCCTCACGGCATCTGCGCCCCTCGCGGCCTCCACGGCCCCCCACGGCCCCTCGCGACCACCGCGCCGCTGCCAGAACGGGCCGAGCCAGACCCAACAGGTCGGGCCGGACCCAGTGGGTCATGCCAGACTCAGTGGGTCAGGCCGGGTCGATCCAAACCGAGTCGGCCTAGGTCGGGTCGGGCCGGGTTGGACCGGACCTAGACCCACTATGACCCATTTATGCTCTTTTGGCCATAACTGTGGCACCAAACATTCATTTGAAAAAACTTCAGTGATGCCGGAAACCTTAGAGTGAGATAGTCCCTTTGGTATACCCCACTAGATATTTGGGTAAAGTTGGAGTATGGTCTGGTTGGATTGATCACGAATCCAACCGGCCCCCCAAGACTAAAATTCCAATAACATACAGACCGAGTATCCGATTGACATGCTGTTTATTGCGTTGAGACCCCTATGATGTGGTGGTCCTTTGAGATACTTATTCACGGGACTTCATGGCAGTTGGAGTATGGAATATTGGATTGTGGAGCGAACCCTCCTAGAGACAAGCAAGTGTAGTGAGGGAACCCAGTAGCTAGCTGTGACGTGAAGAATGAAGAGAAATCCTGTGTGGGTCATCATCGAGAGATCCTCTGCGGGTCATCTTCTTGAGATACTATATGGGTCAGCACCGAGCGATCCTTTGTGGGTCAGCACGTAGAGATCCTGTGTGGGTCAACACCGAGCAATCCTATGTGGGTCAGCACCTAGAGATCCTGTGTGGGTCAGCACCGAGTGATCCTGTGTCGGTCAGCACCGAGCGATCCTATCTGGGTCAGCACCGAGAGATCTTGTATGGGTCAGCACCTAGCGATCCTATGTGGGCCAGCACCGAGCGATCCTGTGTGGGTCACAACTGAGCGATCTTGTGTGGGTCTACCTCTTAACAGAGAAAGATGATTCAGTAGTTACATTTGATCATCTCTACTACTGTACTTAAGTTATACCTCATGTGAGCTAAGTCTATACCTGTGTGGTACTTTCCTTCATGGTAATGCCTTAGTGGTATTCTTATATGTGGCATAATTGGTGTGGTACTTACCTTCGTGTTATTTCTTATTTTGTGAAATAGTTGGGCTTGGGGCTTTGGAGTTGGACTCTAGGTTTTTCTCATGACTGAGATGGGTTTACTTGATAACTTAGGTATATGTATGATCATATACTTAAGTAGGGTTTTCATTTGTTTCCTTGCTTTTTGGTTTATACTTGGGTGATTTTGTGAGACCTTGAGGGTCTCAGGGTCCCTACTGAGTATCGTTATACTCACCCCTGCACGGGCTATGCCCGCACTTCGTTGTGTTTTTTGGAGACAACAGACAACACTAACTGAGGACGCGAATACCAAGACTGGAGGTAGCTCGGAGGTGGACCTTAGAAGAGGTGTACCACAGAGATGACCGATCGAGAGCTGTACCTACCCTTTAGGTAATATCCTTGGCGGGTGTTCACAGGATCTATTCCAGTTCACTTGCACTTTCAGTTCCTTGTACTTTCCAGTTGGGTTTGTATTCTGGCCCCCTTTTTCTTACTGTACTCACTCTATTTACTATTCAGTTTACTTGAGTTCTTATCTTGATGCATGCATGGTTGCGTGTGCTTACAGGTTAAAAAGGCAATGCCTTCCCAATTTTAGGGAATACGCCTTCGATGCTAGTCGCCAACCCCTGGCCTATGGAAGGTGGGTTTAGGGTATTCATGGCACGGGCCTCGAGGGACAGGTCATGACATCTCTAAGCCATTTATATTTAAATATTTTCATACCAGAAAGGAAAAAGTAAAGAAAATTCTTGGGATACTTAGCCCACATTTGGCACTCTCACTCCCAAGAGTTATCATGCTTACTACTATATAACAACATCTCACAAACCAAATGGATGATCCATCCACATATGTTTATATTTTTCCAATCCTCAATATCCATAGGATAATCTAGAAAAGTGGATCCATCCTTGATTTCTATCTCTCCCCAGTCAATAATTTGATAGGGTAAACACATGTATCTCCTCAACTATGACATGTGGAATACGTCATTCACCCAATCCAAATGTGGGGGGTAGGATGAGGTAGTAGGAAACCTCACCCACCCTCTTCAATATCTCGAATGGGATGATGAACCATGGGAATACCTTGGATCCCATGATGATTTTACAGAGAGTCTCCCAACAATATTGATCTATGTAATATTTTTACCTTCTCTGGGTTGTCCTCATATTCTCACGGATGACTTGGACCTTCTCCATCTTTACCTGTACGTATGATAGAGCCAAAAAGATGCATCGATAATATCTTTCCTAAAAAAGGGTAACCTACATGGCCTCCCATACAGAAAGAGGAAAGGTTCTATACAGATTTTAGATTGGTATCTATTATTGTACACAAAATCTACCAAGGGCTAGTGATCCACAAAGCTCTGTAAAAAGTTTAAAATGTAATCCCTAAACACAAACTCCAACACCTAGATAGTTCCTTTGGTTTTCCCATCCTTATGGGGGTGGATGGCTATACTCATCCCCATATGGGTACCGAAGGCCTCATGCGTGACTCTCCACACCCATGATGTGAAACACACATCACAGTTATAGATAGTAGTTAATGGAACCCCATGAAGGAGTAAACTATATCTTACTTATATCATCCAAAAATCTCCACCAAAATATGATCCATGATAGCAAGGAAGTGTGAAAACTTCATGAGTTAGTCAAATATCACCAAGATGGTGTTGTGGATTGACACTAACCATGGAAGCCCTATCTCAAAGTCCATGGATATGTCATACCATATCCACTCCATAATCTCAAGGGACTCAAAAAAAATTATGGAAACTAGTGCTCAACCTTCACCTATGGAAAGGTGAGGCATCATAAGACAAACTCAGCTATGATCCATCTTAGTCCAGACCAAAAAAATGACATTGAAGTTCTCTACAAATCTTTCCACATAGGGGAGTACAACCAATTGAGTAGTGTGAAACTCTCGAATCACCTCCTATCACATCATGATTGGGACCACCATCAATAAATAGAAATGGATGACATGATTTCCTTACTGAAAAAAATAAATCGGGTGAATATTCTAAGGTTATCATGTCACGCAAGAAATCATACTTGATGTCTCCCAACTAATAATCTATCAAAATTTGAAGAAGTTGAGGAGTCAATACCATTGACTGATGATGAAATTTCACCCTCCAACTCAACTATGGTCATCATCAAGTAAGACAACTTTTTATAATCCTTATAAACTAAATAAGCCTAAGACAAACTACTAAAGGAATTTCAACCTTGTTTCCCTTCCCCAGAGTATAGCCTCTCTTGAAGTAATAGTCATATATGAACTCCAACCTATGTCACTTTATTAGGTTCATGTTTCCCTATATAAAGGTGTACATGAGACTCTAATAGACTGAGTAATCCATAAAACACTCTCCCAGATGATAGTGCCTCCACAACATTAGGGTGAATACTACCATTTATAGATCTAAAAATTGAGTTATTTAGTTATGCTAATGAGGGTGTCAAATATCGTGACCATATGTGATAACAAACTATCATTTCACTACACTAGTGGAAAAATCATTTAACACGTTGGAATTTTTCATGTCGGTTCTATATAACTAATGTGAAAAGCTATAAAAATCGATTTATCATGTTGGTTATTTTATAACCGATGTGATAAATCGATAAGTATCCATTTTTTACATCGGTTATTTTATAACCAATGTAAAAAATAATGAGATTAGCTTTATCATGGCAGTTATTTTATAATCGCTGTGAAAATCTAATCTGGACGCTTTATAACGTCAGTTATAAAATAACCGACATGACAAAGGAAATCTCAGCAAATTTATAAAGTTAGTTATCAAAGAACCGACATGATAAAGTTCCATTTATCACGTCAGTTATAAAATAACGACGTGATAAATTGATTTCTACATTGGTTATTAAATAACCGACATTATAAACATAAAGAAAAATGTTCATCACCTTGGTTATAAAATAACCAACGTGATTAACCTTTTAAATGATTTATCACGCCCTGTATTCCATTCATTATATTTTCTTTGATCTGGTGACCTGTGACTCATCTCTCCTGCATGAAAAAACTAGAAATGAGTCTTCAAAGTTGTAACCTCCAGCCTCATTTTCCAGCATTATTCATCATCTTTATTGTCACCAGATCTATCGGGTCGACTCTCAACGACTCAAGTAAGCTTCACACGGCTCGGATTCAGTTTTTATTTGTCGTGATTCCCTAAACTAATTTTTTGAGATGTTATTTTTCTATATTTGTTTCTTGATATCATGGTAAGTTTTATAGTGTTCATTATACCATGATAACTTATTTTTCTGGTAAAAGAAACCATGGAAGTGATATCATGCAACTTATGATTTTTGTGTGTTCCATCATGTGTGTGTGCATGTACAGGGGGTGTCGAAGGGGGTGGGGGGCTATCTAGAGGGTGGGGGGCTATCTAGGGGTGGGGTGTCTAGGGGGTGTCAAAGGGGGTGGGGGTGGTGTTCCTGAGGGGGTGCGGGGGCTGTCCAAGGGGGTTGGGGTGTCCAAGGGGGTGTGGGGGGGGGTGTCCAGGGGGGTGAGGGGGCTCTCTAAGGTGGTAGGGGTGTCAAGGGGGGTGGAGGGGTGTCTGGGGGGGGGGGTGGCATGTCTAAAGGGGTAGGGGGTGTCCAGGGGGTGGGGGTGTCCGAGGGGGGGGGGTGTCAGAGGGGGCGGGGGTGTCAAAGGGGGTGGGGTGGTGTCTAGGGGGTGCGGGGCTATCCAAGGGGGTGGGGGTGGTGTCCATGGGGGTGAGGGGCTATCCAAGGGGGGTAGGGGTGTCCAGAGGGTGGGGGTGGGGTGTTCAGGGGGGTGAGTGGGCTGTCCAAGGGGTAGGAGGTGTCCAGGGGGGTGGGGGTGTCTATGGGTGGGGGTGGCGTTGTCTAGAGGGTGGGGGGCTGTCCGAGGGGGAGGGGGGAAGGGGGGGGGGGTGGGGGGGGTGGGGGTGGTGTCCAGGGGTGCGGGGGTTGTCCAATGGGTTGGGGTGTCCAAAGGGGTGGGGTGGGGGTGTCCAGGGGGTGAGGGGACTGTCCAAGAGGGTAGGGGTGTCCAGGGGGTGGTGGGGGGGGGGGGGGTCCAGGGTGGTGAGTGGGGCTATCCATAGGGGTAGGGGGTGTCTAGGGGGTGGGGGTTTCCAGGGGGGGGGGGTATCTAGAGGGTGGGGGGCTGTCCAGGGGGTGGGGGGGGGGGTGTCCAGGGGGTGAGTGGGATGTCCAAGGGGGTAGGGGGTGTCCAGGGGTGTGGGGGATATCGAGTGGGGTGGGGGGGATGTCCAGGGGGGCTTTCCAAACGGGTGGGGTTTTCTAGGGGTGTCAAAGCGGGTGGGGGGGTGGTATACAGGGGGGGGGGGTGCCAGGCCTATCCAAGGTGTTTGGGGGTGTCTGGGGGGGGGAGTCCAGGGGGGTTGTCCCAAGGGGGTAGGGGTGTCCAGGGGGGGTGGGGGGGGGGGTGTCCTGGGGGTGAGTGGGCTGTCCAAGGGGGTTGGGGGTGTCCAGGGGGTGTCAAGGGGGTGGGGGGTGGTGTCTAGGGGGGTGTAGGGGCTATCAAAGGGGTTTGGGTTATCCAAGGGGTGGGGGTGGTGTCCAAAGGGATGAAGGGGATGTCCAAGGGGGTAGGGGTGTCTAGGGGGGTGGTGTCCAGGGGTGAAGTGGGCTGTCCAAGGGGTGTGGGGTGTCCAGGGGGTGGGGGGTGTCCAGGGGGTGGGGGGGGGGGGGGGGGGCTGGCTGGAGGGGGGGGGGGGGATTTCTAGGGGGTGTGGGGTGGTGTCTAGATGGGCTGGGAGTGTCTAGGGGGGTGTCAAAGGGCGTGGGGTGGTGTCTCGGGGGGGGGGGGGGGGTGTCCAAGGGAGTAGGGGGGTGTCCAGGGGTTGAGGGGTCCTGTCCAAGGGGGTAGGGTGTCCGGGGGGGGGGGGTGAGTGGGCTGTCCAAGAGTGTAGGAGTTGTCCAGGGGGGTGGGGTGGGGGGGGGGTGTCCAGGTGGTGGGGTGGGGGGGGGGTCTAGAGTGGTGGGGGATGTCCAGGGGGTGGGGGGTGGTGTCCAGGGGGGTGAGTGGGCTGTCCAAGGGGGTATGGGGGTGTCCAGGGGGTGGGGGGCTGTCCAGAGGGGTTGGGGTGTCCAGGGGGTGTCAAAGGGGGTGGGGGGTGGTGTCCAGGGGGGTGTGGGGGGGATGTCTAAGAGAGGGTTGGGGGTGTCCAAGGGGTGGGGGTGCTGTCCAAGGGGTAGGGGTGTTCGAGGGGGGGGGGGGGGTGTCCCAGGGGGGTGAGTGGGGCTGTCCAAGGGTTTAGGGGGTGTCAAAGAGGGAGGGGGGGTGGTGTCCAGGGGTGCAAGGGCTGTCCAAGGGGGTTGGGGTGTCCAAGGGGGTGGGGGGTGGTGTTCAGGGGGTGAGGGGGATGTCTAAGGGGGTAGGGGTGGTGTCAAGGGAGTGGTGTCTAGGGGGGTGAGTGGGATTTCCAAGGGTGTAGGGGGGTGTCTAGGGGGGTGGGTGTGTCCAGGGTGGTGGGGGTTGTCCAGAGGGGTGGGGGGCTATCCAGGGGGGGGCTCTCCAGAGTGGTGGGGGTGTCCAGGGGGGGTGTCCAAGGGGTGGGGGGTGGTATCCAGGGGTTGAGGAGGCTGTCTAAGGGGGTTGGGGTGTTCAAGGTGGTGTCTAGGGATGAGGGGGATATCCAAGGGGGTAGGGGGTATCGAGGGGTGGTGTCTTGGGGGGGGGGGGGTGAGTGGGATGTCCAAGATGGTGAGGGGTGTCCAGGGTGTGGGGGTGTCCAGGGGGGTGGGGTGTGTCTAGAGGTGTGGGGGGTTTTCCCAGGGGGTGGTGTCCAGGGTTGTGTGGGTTGTCCAAGGGGGTAGGGGGCTTCCATGTGGCGGGGGCTGTCGAGAGGGGGTGGGGGAGGGGCTGTCCAGGGGGGGTGGGTTGTCCAGATGGGTGGGGGTTTCCAGGGGTGTTAAAGGGGGTGGGGGTGGTGTCCGGGGGGGGGGGACTATCCAAGGTGGTTGGGGTGTCCAAGAGGGTAGGGGGTGGGGGTGTCCGTAGGGTGAGGGGGGCTGTCCAAGGGGGTATGCGTGTATAGGGGGGTGGGGGGGGGGTGTCCAGGGGGTGAGTTGGCTGTCCAAGTGGGTAGGGGGTTTCCAGTGGGGCAGGGTATCCAGGGGGTGGGGGATATCTAGAGGGGTGGGGGGCTTTCCAGGGGTGGGGGGATGTCCAGAGGGGAGGGGGCATCCAGGGGGTGTCAAAGGGCGTGGGGGGGGGGGGGGGTGTCTAGGGGGAGTGTGGTGGATATCGGAGGGGGTTGGGGGTACAAGGGGGGTGGGGGTGTGTCTAGGGGGGGTGAGTGTGCTGTCCCAGGGGGTAGGGGGGCTGTCTAGAGGGTGGTGGGGGGGGGGGGGCTATCTAGAAGGTGGGGGACTAACCAGAGGGGTGGGGGTGCTGTTTAGGGGGTGGGGGTGGGGGCTGTTCATGGGGTGGTGGTGTACAAGGGGTCTCTAAGGGTGTGTGTGGGGGGGGGGGGGGGTTCCAATGGGGTAGGGGTTAGACAACCCCATCACCCCATGAACACCTACTCCCCCACCCCCTGGACACTGCCCGCCACCATGGCCAGCCCCCACCCCCTAGACATGCCCCACCCCCTATACACCCCCCACCCCCCTTGGACACCTTGGACAGCCCCCACCCCGTTGGAAAACCCCCTAGACATCCCCGGAACCCCCTTGAACACCCTCTTGGTATATATATTTATATATCCCAATGGTTTCATTAAACTGTTGGAATATTTTAACTTCAGGTAGTCTATACCAATGGTTACTGTAGAATAGTTGGTATAGGGCTATTCCAACAACCACCATGCCAATGGTGTGTGAAAACCATTGGGTACCCCCAACAGTTTCAGGATTTATCCCCTATGGTTTAAAATTGTTGGGATCTGTGTAATTTTTAATAGTGAATTTATACATATTTTAATATTTATACTTCATATTTATTTTTTACGGAAGGGTGAATTTGTTATCCAGTTTCATCAAGATGTATTCATTGTGTACCTTAAGAAGAAAGGATCCAAGATGAATTTAAAATTGTTATATCTAATTATATTTTCTTTTTAAAATAATTTTCATGTATATTTTTTTCAAATACGCATAGATTTATTTTATATTTCAAATTTTTTTTTACTTTCAAATTATGATATTTTTCATATAAATATATATTTGTCTTATCTTAACAAGATTTATAATTTTGATATTTTTAATAGTTTAATAATGAGTCGAAGTTGGATTACGACACATCGAATGAGTAATGAATATGAGGATGGTGTTGATGCCTTTTTGAATTTGATAAATGAAATGTTCCAAGTAGTGACATTTTTTTCTTTCTATGCCTGAAATGTTTGAATATAAAGAAGTTGAAAAGTAGAGAGATCAAAGATCATATGATTTTTCATGTTTTAATCTGAGTTATAGCCCTTGGATTTGGCATGGTGAAACTGGAAAAAATATCAGATCTACTGATATGATGATTCGCAAGATGGTAACTCCGATGGAATTGAAGAAATGATTCGTGATATTGCAGCAAAAGAAATTGAGATAGAACTGACAATTTCACGTCTATATGGTGATGCTGAAAAACCACAATATCCTGGTTGTACATATTTTATGTTTTTTGTCGGCAGTGTTAAGATTGATTAACCTGAAGGAGAAACATGGATGGAGTGACAAAAGTTTTATAGAGATGCTAAATTGATTAAATAAATTCTTCCAAAATATAACGATCTTACAAATTCACATTATAATGCCAAGAAAATATTATGCCCGATGGGATTGGGATACAAGAAAATACATGCCTGTCCGATTGATTGTATGATATATTGGAAGGAATATGAATTTCTATCAGAGTGTCCAAAATGTGGGACATCACGGTATAAGTTGAAAGAAAAATCACAAGATGATGTAGAGATTACAAAGATCCCTTACAAGGTATTTTGGTATCTTCCAATAATTCATCATTTGAAACATTTATTTTCTAATTCACATAATGAAAAAAGGTTAAGATGTCATGTTGATGAGAAGTTATCTGATGTAAAAATACTTCATTCAAAAGATTGTCCACAATGGAAGAAAATTTATGAGAAGTATCCTCCATTTGGAAATGAAATTAGAAATCTCAAAATATGGTTTTGCATAGATAGAATGAATCCATACCGAACCCTCAGTAGCACACATAGTTCATGGCCTATTTTATTGGTAATTTAAGATCTCTCTCCTGATGTTTATATGAAGCACAAATATTTCATGTTGAGTATAATGATCTCTGGTCTGAAGCAACCCAGAAATGATATTGATGTTTTCTTGTCACCATTGATTGATGATTTGAAACTTTTATGGGAGGACGGTATTAGGGTGTAGGATTCTTATAAAATGGAATATTTTTAGATGTACGTAGTGCTTATGTTAACTATAAATGACTTCCCAAAATATGGAAATTTGTTTGGATACAGTGTTAAGGGGCATAAATCATGTCCAATTTGTGAATAATAGAATTCATATTGTCAATTGAATTATGGGAGGAAAACAGTGTACATGGGTCATTGAAAGTTTTTGCCTATGGATCAATCTTATAGAAGACTAAAAAACGCATTCAATGGCTCACAAGAATTTGATGTTTCTCCAAAACCTTTATCCCCTGATGTGTATTTTGAGAGGGTGGAAAACCTTGATGTGACATTGGGAGAGACATAGAAATCTGGTAATGATAGACATATTTGGAAGAAAAGGTCAATATTTTTTGAGATACTATATTGGAGATATCATGAAGTTAAACATAATATTGATGTCATGCATGTGGAGAAGAATATATATGATAGTTTGATTGGAACATTGTTAGATGTTAAAGAAAAGACAAAATATAGGTTGAATGCAAGATTAGACTTACTATCAATGGGAATACGTTTGGAGTTAGCTCCCACTCTTAATGGAAGATGAACATTTCTTCCCCCATATTTTCATACATTATCCAAGTGGATGAAAATTAGCTTTTTTTCAGTTTCTACATGATATCAAAGTGCCTCAAGGTTATTATTAAAATGTAAAAATTTTTGTCTCATTGAAGGATTTGAAGTTGATAGGTATGAAATATCATGATTGTTACGTCATGATGCAACAAATTCTACCAGTTTCATTGTATGGAATATTTCCCATCCTTGTTAGAAATACTACAATGAAGTTCTGTTATTTTTTCAATTCAATTTGTAATAAAGTGATTGATGTGAATGCTTTGAACATTTTGGAGAAGGATGCAATTTCTATACTTTGTCAATTGGAAATATATTTTCTTCCATATTTTTTTTGATATAATGGTGCATTTATTGATTCATATGGTTTGAGAAATAAATCTTTGTAGACTTTTATATCTTCGTTGGATGTATCCTTTTGAAAGGTATATGAAAATATTGAAGGGTATGTTAATAATCCATATCGACCTAAAGCCTCCATTATTCAAAAGTATATTTTTGAGGAGGTTGCAGAGTTTTGTACGAGCTACTTGGTTGCAGTGGAGCACATAGGTTTGACTCTATCTCACCATGAATGAATTAATAATGAGGGAAAGGGGATCTGTGGCTTGAAAGTCAAATCATTATGAGCTGAACAGATGAAGAATGTATAATTATACATCTTGAATAACTTAGCTGATGCTCAACCATATATCACATTGAATATTAATGAGTTGAAACAATGTCATCCAAAGAATAAATAAATGTGGATTTTGAATGAACACAACAAAACATATTTGTCATGGATTAAAAATACCTTGCTTGGTAGATTAGATGTATCAGAGAAATTAGGATGGATAGTGGGTGGTCTATGTTTAAATGTGATAACATGGTCTGGTTATGACATTAATAGCTATAAATTTTATACGAAATCTCAGGACAGCAGAAGTGCAGTTCAGAATAGTGGTGTATTGGTGTTTGCAGAAGCAATGCATTTTTTGAGTTCTAAAGATAAAAACCCAATTTCTGCATCAAGTGCATATTATATAGTTTTTGAAGAAATATGGGAAGTTGATTAATTTAAAATTAAAGTTTCTGTTTTTAACTATAAATGGTTTATCGGTAACAACTGTGTTAGACAAGATGAATTTGGAATGAAAGTTTTTAAAATGAATAGATTGGAAGACACGACTAATTCTTTTATAATGGAAACACATGAAAAATAGATTTTTTTATGTAGTTGATTAATCAGATATGTAGTGGTATTTTGTTTTACATGGGAAAAAAAATATGTTGGTGATGATCAACTTGATGAAGATGATAATTTATGTGAGATCCCTAATTCCATGTCAAGATTAGCAGAACATAATGATGATCATGTTGAAGACCTATCTTGTGCCCTAAGGAATGACCAGGATGAAGGAATTTGGGAAAATGATCCATTTGTACATTCCTAATATTACAGCTAACATATGTTTATTTCTTGTTCAAATTTATTATTTTCATAAAATGTTAGATATTGTAATTTTTTTCTTTATTAAAACGCATATTAAAACAAATAAGTAGAATTTTTTGTTTATTTTAATTTTGTTCAGTGCAGTTTACCATGTTTACCATAGTTTACCATTATTGACCATAGTTTACCTTTATTTAATTTATATATTTATCAATTTTGTTGAATGAAAATTACACTACTATGTTTACCATCTTTACCATTATTTAACATGCTTACCATATTAACCATGTTTACTATTACATAACTTAGTCCAATTTTCCATTTTCTGTTTACATTAGTATTGCAATATTTGAATTTGTATATTTGTGAACTAATGTTTGTTTTTTTATTTGAAGGATAATGACTGATCAATCAGTTGATCAACCACATGATTCTGGAAATGTTCATAATGATAATACCTCTGGGGAGGAACATTCACATGCTCCTCTTGATGTTCCCCAATATTCCTCATGTTCTCCCATAATGACAAAGAGTTCAAGAGTTGGTAAACTTGGGTGCACACATTTAACAAAATTATCACTTGCCCATAGGCAGGACAAGAGGATAATCATTGAGTTTGATGAGAATGATATTCCTAGAGGTCCAAATGAAAAATATTTTAAGAGTTTTTTATCAACTCAGGGTAAGAACAAAGTAAACATTTTGTATGACGATTAGAGAAGTGTGGACAAAGCAATAATATCTCAGTTATGGGCGAAAATTTTGGTATGTTCTTTTGCTATTGTGTGCCTATTATTTAAATGATTATAATATAATATGTTTTACCTATTCTTTATCAAATTGAATTTTATTTTCTTGACACTAGATGAGTTAGGAAGAAATTCTTATCGATGCCTACTAGGAGATGGAGGGATTTAAAATAAACCCTCACATCTGATTTCATTTTTGGTACTATGAGTCATGACAATCCATGTCATATATATCCTTTCATAGATGAAGAGACATGTAGACAGTTTTTTGAAAGTATAATAAAAGATTCATTTTTGATAAGGGCAATGTAAATTTTATAATATTTCTTATATAAATGATCTTATTAATGTTTTGTTAATGATTTATTATTCTAAATTTACAGAAAACAAGGACATATCATCATGAGATCCAATCTAAAAATGTATACCCTCATAGTTTATCTTAGGGAGGGAATACATTATTGGAAGAAAAAATGATGGAAAAAAAATTACAAAAATTGAGAGCTGAGTCTTCAAGCACTGGAGAGGTTTCCCCTTTATCCCCTCCATCTAGACATGAAAAATGGAAGAGAGATCAGATGGGAAAAAGGGACAATATCTTTCAAACGATTCAAGAATCATAACTGAGAGGATTGTAAGATATTTATTTTATTTGTTTAAGTTAACTATATTCTTCATATAATTTTAATCATTACATAAATTTTCAATTAATTAATACAAGATTATCTTGAGGAGCATAGCTCACAGGGGGTATTTACAGCTGCTGAGAGGCAAGATATTTTATCTGCAGTGTTGGGAAAGCCTGAACATTCTGGTAGTGTACAAGGATATCCGACAGGTGTATTGGTAAGAAAAGTGTTTCCACATTCTTATACTTCTTCTATTGAGGGTGTTTATAAAAAACTAGAATCCTTGGTGGCTGAAGTTCATAATATTAATGCAAAGATGGAGGAAAATATTAGAGTGTCGGTATAGTCTATGTTTGCATACATGCATAGAAAATTTTAGACTACAGATCCCACTCCTCCACCTACCCCTGCAGACCCCATTATCTATCCTTCACCTCTTCCAGTAGCTCCCACTCCCCCACCTCAGCCTGCAGACCCTATTTTTTATCCTACTCCTCCGTCGCAGCTTCTTAATTATTGCGAGTTATATGTTGATGATCCTCAACATCATATAGTTGCATATGGACTGGTATATTGTATAGAAGATACATTTCATCATCAATAGTTAGAGGTAGTTCATCATAGGGTCACTGTACTAGATATTATAGATAGATCAGCTCAAGTACCATTACCTAAAAATGAGGTGACGACGTTTGGACATAGTATCGACCATTTTTTAATTTGTCCATCCAGACTTCTTCGACTCATTACCATAAAGGTATGTATGTTATATCTTCTATTTTATTTTTTTTATTAAAGTTTTTTTAACATCTGAAAACTAATATATTTTTCTATTTATTTTTATAGGAATACTTCAAAGGTAAAGAAATACTGTATAGACAACAACAAAAACAAATGGCTATGACATCAGATACATATTCTAGTAGTCTTGAAAGATTTTCAAAATATTCAAATTTTTTGGGGGATCATTATGAGTTTCCAATGGAAGCTCATGTTTGTGGATGTGCAATAACTATGGGTATTGTGAAAACTGATATCATGGAGCTTGTTACTGGAGATAATTTGTGTATCAACATGGTGAATTTTTTTTCCATGTAAGTCTTAACACATTTTACCTGCGTTATATTTATTAAAAATGTATACTTATGTCTGTTTTGTATTAGGTATCTTTATAAAATGTGTGATAAGAATGGGAGGATAGATGTATATGGATTCATGGACCCACATTTGATTTCTCCTGAAGCACATGCATTGGATGAGGAACAAATAATGATTTATATTGCTGAAAGATTTGAATAGAATATAATCACACAGTGTTGGATGATGCCTTTTTGTGGAGAGGTATGAAACATATCTCTGGAAAAGAGTTCATTATCTTTTAATATAAAAAACCACTAACCTTAAATTATCTTTTATTCATGATCATTGGATGTTAGGTGTTTTTTTCCCAAGGGAGAAAACACATTATTGGATATGCTCTGTCCATGGAGATGTTTGGGAATGTTTTAAGAATATGTTGGAAAAGTAAGTTTCAATTTCTTAATAGTTGTATATATTATAACGAATTATGAATTTATTGTATTCACATTTTTTTTAACAGGAGATGGGTCTACTTTCAAAAAACACATATAAAAGGAGTGATAAGATCAAATATGTAGAAGTAAAGGTAAATATCCCTTTATAATTTGTACTTTTTAATGTATTACATAAAAATAATATTTTGAATTTACACTCATTCAAATAGAACTTACATGAACAACAAGGCATCATCGAATGTAAATATTATATATTAAGATTTGTGTATGAAATAATTACAACTGGAACACTTGTGAACATTGATATGGTAAGATTTCCTTTTAAACTTTGACATTGTAAGATTTTATTTTAAACTTTTCCATAATATTTCATTTGATTTATTCATTATACATGTTAACTAATATCCTTTTAATTTGTAGATATTCAATGACCCTCAAACCTATAACGCTCAAGAGGTCAAACACTTACAAGTGGAATGGTCAAATTATTTTACATGTTTCATTGGATATTAGTTTTTTTGTAGTGTTAAATGTAATTTTAAATATTTTCATTATAATTGTATATTTGGTATTCATTTAGGTTGTATTTAGGTTTTTTTGTGGACATTGTATGTTATGAATGTTATATATGTGGCTGTTAAATTTTGTGATACTTCTAGTGTTGGTCTAATTCTAATGGTTTTTTTGGTATGGATTCTGGTCTGGGGGGGTTTCCTGGGGTGTGGGGAGGTGTCCAGTGGGTGGGGGGTGGGGGGGGGGGGTTCAAGGGTGTGGGAGAGCTGTCCAGTTTAGTGGGGGTGGGGGGGGGGGGGGGTCCAGGAGGGTGGGAGGGCTATCCAGGGGGTATCTAGAGGTGTGTGTGTGTGTGGGGGGGGGGGGGTGCCCAATGAGGTCAGGGGGCTTTCCAGGGGTGTGGGAGGGATGTCCAGTGGGGTGTGTGGGGGGGGGGGTTGTCTATGAGGGTGGGGGGCAGTCCATGGGTGTGGGGGGGGGGGGGGGGGTCCAGGAGGGTGGGAGGGCTATCCAGGGGGTATCTAGAGGTGTGTGGAGGGGGGGGGGTGCCCAATGAGGTCAGGGGGCTTTCCAGGGGTGTGGGAGGGATGTCCAGTGGGGTGGGGGGGGGGTGTCTATGAGGGTGGGGGGTAGTCCAGGGGTGTGGGTGGGGGGGGGGGGGTTCTAAGGGCGTGGGAGGGCAGTCCAGGGGTGTGTGTGTGGGGGGGGGGGTGTCTAGGGTGTCCATGGGGGTGGGTGGTGTCTAGGAGGGTGGGAGGGCTATCCAGGGTTGTGGGGGGGGGGGGTGTCCAGGAAAGTGGGGGAGTCCACGGTTGTGGGAAGGATATTTAGTAGGGTGGGGCAGTTTCCAAGGGTGTTAGAGGGCTGTCCAGTGGTGTGGGTGGGTGGGGGTGTCCAGGAGGGTGGGAGGTATGTCCAGGGGGTGTCCAGGGATGTGTGTGTGCGGGGGGGGGGGGGGGGGGGGTCCCAGTGGGGTCAGGGGGATTTCCAGGGGTGCGGGAGGGCTGTCCAGGGTGTCCCTGAGGGTGGGGATAGTCCAGTGGGGGGGGGGGGGGGTGGATTCTAGGGGTGTGGGAGGGATTTCCATGGGTGGGGGGGGGGGTGTCCAGGGTGTCCATGGGGGTGGGGGTGTCCAGGAGGGTGGGAGGGGTGTCCAGGGGGTGGGGGATATCTTGGAGGGTGGTGGTGGGGGGAGGGGGGGGGGGGGTCCAGGGTTGTCGACATGCTATTTAGTGGGGTGGGTGGGGGTGGGGGGTTTCCAGGGGTGTGGGAGGGTTGTCCAGGGGGTGGGGGAGGGATATCCAGTGAGGTGGGGGTGGGGATCCAGGAGGGTGAGAGGGCTGTCCAGGGGGTGTCTAGGGGTGTGGGGGTGCCTAGTGGGGTCAGGGGGCTTTCCAGGGGTGTGGGAGGGTTGTCCAGGGGGTGGGGGGGGGGGGGTGTCCAGGGTGTCCATGAAGGTGGGGGAAGTCCAAGGGGTGTCCAGTGGTGTGTGTGTGTGGGGGGGGGGGGGGGGGTTCTAGGGGTGTGGGATGGCTGTCCAGGGGTCTGAAGAGGGCTGTCCAGTGGGGTGGGTGCTTTCTAGGGGTGTGGGAGGGCTTTCTAGTGGGGTGGGGGTGTCTAGGGTGTTCATGAGGGTGGGGGTAGTCCAGGGGGTGTCCAGGGGTGTGGGGGAGTTTCTAGGGGTGTGGGAGGGTAGTCCAGAGTTGTGGGGGGGGGGGGGGTGTCAAGGGTGTCTATGGTGGTGGGGGTGTCCAGGAGGGTGGGAAGGGTGTCCAGGGGGGTGGTTAGTCTAGGTGGGTGGGGGGTGTCTAGGGTTGTGGGAAGGATGTTTAGTGGGGGGGGGTGGGAGGGCTGTCCGGGGGGGGGGGGGTTGGTCTATTTTCATTCTATTTCAGGTATTCTTTTGTATGGGCATAGTTATGGGGGGTGTCCAGGGTTGTGGGGGGCTGTCTATGAGGGTGGGGGGGCAGTCCAGGGGTGGGGAGGGGGTGTCTAGTGGGGTGGGGGGGTTTCCAGGGGTGGGGGTGGGGGGGCTATCCAGTGGGGTGGGGGGGGGAGGGGTTGGTCTATTTTTGTTCTGTTTCATGTATTCTTTTGGTTGGGCATAATTGTGGTTGAATGGTTTAATTAAAAAAAAATTGGTTTTTATGTCGGTTATTTTATAACTGATATAAAAAATGCATCGGGATTGGTATTAACATCTGTTATTTGAAAACCGATGTAACATATGCATGGGAATGGTTTTTACATCGGTTATTTCATAACCGACATAATAAATGGAAAGGAATAGTTTTTATGTCGTTTATTTTATAACCAACATTGTAGATATGTTCTCACGTCGTTTATTATTTAACCGATGTGGAAAACCTTTTGGAAGACTACTTTATCACGTCGATTATGAAAATAATTGACGTGATAAATGCCTCAGAGGAATGATTTATGACATTGGTTATATAATAACCAATGTGATAAATTATATTCAATGTTGGTTTTTAAACAATCGACGTAATACATCACAACTCCGAAGTGTTTTCCATGTTGGTTTTTATATAACTGATGTGAAAAACGCTTCGGTTTTTTGTTTTTTACGTCGGTTTTAAAATAACCGACGTAAAAAAAATATTTACAACGTCTTCTGTAATAACATTGAAAAAAGACCAACATAAAAAAATAAAAAATAACCACTGTAAAAAACGTTCTTTGCACTAGTTAAAACACCTAGTCGAGCCCTGCTATTGATGTATCACAAAACACTACATACTCTATGTCCTCCTTTGGTTCTCAAAATAGGATCCCTCATCATCCTTAGCCTCAACAACTTGAAGGATATCTGTCATTTCTCATTAAAAGTAAAAGGATTCACTTTGTTCATTAAGGTGGTAAAATGGGATGGAATCCTAAAGATGTCTCAAAAAAATTCATGTAGTACCCTCCCTACCAAAGAAAATGTTTTACCTCTAGAGCACTATTGGATGGATCCCATGAAATCACTACATCGATATTCATTTTTTCAAGGGCCAAAACATGATCAAAAATGAAATTCCAAAAGAAGTGAACCTTTTGAATGAATAACTAATAATTCAATAGATTTCCATAAAGTCGGTGCTACTGAAGAAAATTTAGGACCATCCTCAAGTGCTATGCATGATACTCCTCTAAAAGATAGTATATAAGTATGTATTATATGAAGAAAACCAAAAAAAATTCCAATAATGGTTAGAATATATGTTTCATCAAAGACATAATCATGGTGGTGGAATTCATCACATCGAAGATAATCACTTGGAAGTCATAGTGTCTATAGCGACATCAAAATTCCAAATTCGGAATATCAACCTCACAAATTCTAAACTAGTGGTATCCATATCGAATATTGATCTTATAGAATCATATCATACCTAAAAATTGGTTGAGTAGGTTTTAGATATTCAGAAATGGTTACATGTTATTTATCATGGCCTGGTTTAGGAGATGATAATCCACACAAAGCCACAAGTTCTCATCCACCTTTTTCACAAACCACATTGAAGCTATCCAGGGGACAAACTATGCTTGATGAAACCCTCCTCTTAAAGGTCATCCAATTGAATCTGAATCTCCCATAGTTCTGTTTTGGATATCCAATAAACTATAGAATATATTGGATTGGTTCTAGGATGAAATTTGATACAAAAATCAATCTCCCATCTTGGAGGTAGTCTCAGAACAAATTTAGGGAAGATGTCAATGAAATTCTCCATGACGGGAGGAATCTAGATGCCTGAAGATCTGGTTGTAGCTAGGTATATATTCTCTATATAATGGGTGAATGGATCTATCCTACTGCATGAAAAACTCACTCGCCCCTCCATGAGATCTATCTTGCCTGGAATGGAGAATCTCATCCCATCTGTGCATAACTATCTGTATCATTTGTGGTGAAATTATATATAGGATTGAACCATGGAAAACCAATCCATACCCAATATGAAATCATAGGGTTCCATTTTTATGACCAAAAGGTCAAACATGAACCAATCTCCACCAAGTGATAGATCATCCTTTCGGTAGATAAATGATATAGAATAAGCGTTCCTCGTAGGAACCTTAAGACAAAGTTGGAGGGCTACAACATCAACCGGGGTCTCCAGGTCTCACATCAGGATTAAAGAGATGAATGAATGACTCACAACTATGTCAACTAATAATGATGAAAGAGAATAATAAACATGTACTATACCTCTACTCATATAATTCACCACTGGTTTGTAAGAATCTATAACCTGAAGCTATCTAAAACCCCAACTACCAGTTCCTAAGCCTATCATGGGCCTCTGGGTGGTTGTGGGGGAAGAATCTCATAGCATCATCCACCACCCACAACATCTTCTCATAGATCTAAAACAAATCCTCTTCTACCTTTTCCTCCCTAGGATATTACCTTCTCTCTCCTGGAGATCCCTGGTCATGGTGCTACATCTACCATGGATATTTATTAGCTATATGTCTTCCATCTTTAGCACATTGAGTTGGCCAATCATGTGCCATGTGACCTTGTCTTTCACAAGCATAGAACTACCCCTCTCTAGGATATCCCAGTCCTCTGTGTTGTCCCTATAACAAACAACCATGTGTATGAGTCTAATCATGGGGAGGTCATGTGCACCCTGATTTTATCGACTCGTGCCTAATACCTGCTATAGATGACCCAGCCCTGTAATTCCATCTTCGATCACCAGCTTCCTGCAGTCCTTATAATAGGAAGCTCTCCATCACCAGTGCCCACTCCAACACCCTGTGCAAAGAAACCAACATTTATTAATATAATTTTCTTTCTTATAATTATTTTATAGGGTATAAAACAGATAACAAGAATAAATATCTCAATAAAAACATTATTTTCTTAAATAAATAATGAAATAAGTGATATTTATAAAAATCATGGAGCTTATACCGATGAAATAGTAACTTGAACTTTGGAATAGTAACATGAGCATTAGGAATAGTAATATAGAAAATAGAATTGTAACCTCACCTATCAAAGTATAATTAAAATGTAAGAATCTTATAAAGGAAAATAAGTTATAATTATATCATAGTATAATTCAATAAATTTTTTAAAATTGATAAATTAGGTGTTGATATTTTTTGAAAACATAAATGTTTATTTATGATTTTATAATTGATATAAAGATTAAAAAGAAAATTTATTATCCTAAAATAGGTTCTTAGATAAATATTTTTTTGTCTTATGATTATAATATAATTTTATGATACCTTAATTAATTTTTCAATGTTTCATAAAATCAATTATAATTTTAAAATTAGTATTTTCCACATACATGATGATTTTAATTAAAAATTAAATTCCTCATATTTACAAAATTATTTTCATAAAATAGAGTTCATTTTTCAATTCTAAATATCAAAAAATGGGCATTGTAATTTTTTTATCTTTATAAAATAGTTGATTTTTTGGTGAATAGTGAAATATGGTAATTGACTCTATATATCATTATAAGTTAAATACACTATTTCTTGATTAATTTTTGATGTAAGCACTATAATCTCGAACACTAAATATTTATAAAATATATTTAGTGATAATATTTTATAATATTCATAGTCTTCTTCCAAAATAAAATACTAATGAATAAAATAATCAAAAAACACCACGCCCATCCCCTATAAATACCACCCCACCACCACTTCTCCTCACGCCTACCAAGCCCTGAATCTTACACAGATTCTACCCAAAAATCTTACCAATACCAACCCATTTTATAGGATATTGTTTTTCTCAAACAAATTCCAAATCCAATTTCCCTTAGGAGGTTCTCAAGGAGAAGAATTCAAGAGGTAAAATCATCTTTTGTTTTCTCTTAATTTATATAAAATTTACATTATTTTCTTATTATATCCTAAAATCCCCCTATCTAAGTGGAATTATAACTAAAATATATTTTATATATTTTAATTTTGTTATGTTAATAGAATAATCCATCATTAAACCACTTCTCCTTTCCATTTTATTCTAAAAATGAAAACATCTTCTCTTAGGTGTTGATTTATCGCTTTTGAGGATGAAAAGTTTTAGTTTTCCAATAATGCCTTAAATTATGGATATAAAACCATTACAATGGTTAAAAAATATTTTCAGAAATATTTTTTAATTTTTTTATGTTTTGGAACTAATATATAAACATAATATTAAATAATAAATCAAAACTAGTTTGTGATGATCAAAAAACAGCCAATTTAATCTAAATGATTATTATTAATATTTTATCTAATAAATCATCCTCATATATAAAAATTAAAATAATATATTATTACATATAAAAATATTTATCTTAATTAATAACATATAATCTCAATTTTTTATAATTATTCTCATTTTACAGGATCTTCCATACATGTCTACAAGTTAACAGATCATGAAAACCAATAAAACCAACACTCCCGAACAATAAAATTGAACTCTATAACTCCTCAAAATGACCATAAATGAGATTTATAAAATTATAAGGAATAAAATACATGTATGATTGGTTATTAATTAATTAATTAATATAATTTTATTACCCATGATATTAAAGTGAAGAAAGAATGAAAACATAAGGTAATGGGATTCTCGAACATAGTTTCCTTTCTTTGGGCCATTCCTCTTTCATGCCAAATTTAGTTGTTGATGTTATTTTAATATTAATAAAATATTATTTATTTTTTATTACGTTTTATTTTCTAGGATATAGTTTTTTTCTACGTGAGTTAATGACAAACAAAAATATTTTTGAAAAGAACTCTTCTTTTTAAAAACACACCTTTTACTTCTCTTGATATTATTTTTTCTTCACTCAAGAGTGACGATTATTATATCCCATATGTTATTTCCTTTTTATTTTGTGAAAAAATAGTGTATTCATGAATGTATGATTTATGAAAATCTCATGAAACTCAATTCCATTCCATGGGTAATTGTATGACTAAGATTCTTATACATTCTATGTGGAATGCATGATTATGTATATGTTATGATGTGACGAGTGAATCTGAAATTATATAACGCTGTAATTAATTGTTTAATGTGACATATATCATGAGATAATGTGAAATATTCATGAAAAGTATGCCATATTTGTTTATAATAGTGATTTTATGATTATTACCATATTTTATACGTGAACATGATGCCAAATTTGTTTCCAACTATGTGTGTTATTTAACCACTAAGAAATGATGCTTCATTTTTAATAATTTAAACAATCCATGATTTTTTAAAATTATTCTTCTCATGATTATGTTGATGATACTATTATTATATTAGATTGAGAATGATTATTCTCACCCATGTTATATTAATCCATTTCTTTATCTATCATCTTACTGGAATTTTAGATCACCCCTTTATTTGATGTATATCCTTAGGTGATTACTTGTACTAAGGAGAAAATGAGGACCACTATTAAGTTAGAGAATATGGAATGAAATTAATGTTTATGTTTTATTATGAATAATTGATGTATGGTCCTAATTTTCTTAAGACACCAAACATTTTGATTTTGGATTTGTAACACTTTTATATTGTAATAGTAATGTATAAAAATAATGCAAGGTCACTATAGTTGGTATCGTAGAAATGTTTAGTTAATTTGGGAATTAGGATTATAGAATGTTATTAAAAAAATTTATTAAGAGACTATGTTTATGTAATCACCCAAGAATTTTGCATTTATAAAAATTCTAAACAAATGGATCCCACAATACATGACTTTAGTGTTAATTTCACAAAGGAATAAATTAATTTTTTAGTAGTTGTTGACTTATGTTTTTTCTTTAAAATTTTTTATATTTTAGAAAATGGTGGGATCTTGGAGAAACCAATCCATAAACACATGTGTGGGACAATGTAGTTATTTCATGAATAATATACCCAATTACTTTGGAGGTGGAGTTCAAAATTTAATGGCTATTCTTACCCAACTTTCTCTAGCTATGAAAAATAACTGAAAAAATATAGAACATACTTCTTCGCCTGGGAGGGAGAAACTTTGATATCAAGAATTTATTCGATAGTGACCACCAACATCTAGTAGATATTCCAATCCACTTATTGCGAAACAATTGGTTAACTCAATAGAGAATATATTTTATATTCTCCACTATCCTAATGATGAGAAAGTGACTCAAGTCATCTATATTTTAGATGTAGTGTCTTAATAATTGTGGTATTTGATTAAAAATACCAAGATAAAGTTTGATATATAAGAGATGGAGTGGTAAGACTTTAAAAAAATATTTCATAATAATTATTTCCCTCAAACACTTCATACAAAGATGGAGATAAAAATCATATATCCAAAGAAAAATGATGGTGAATCTATCACGAATTATGAAGAAAATTTCAATGGGATTGAAAGTTACTCATTGGGTTTTGTTATAAAAAATGATACCAAAATAGATATATTCTTTATTGGTTTAAAATCACACCATTAAAAAGATCTAGATATTAGAGACTTTGGGAATACTAAGAAGTTATTATATGTTCTCTCAAATTGTGGATGGAGTTTTTGGAATAGTCTCATTGATATGGAGGTAAAAAACAAATGAGTTTCAAGATAGAGGATATAATGAAACAAGTAGAAAGAAATATCAACCACGGACATGTAAAAAAATATGGCATGAAGCATTATGGTAAATTCTTGAAAGGGATGGGAAAATTCTATAAGTGTGGGAGATAATCGCACCAAGATCATTAATGTATTATAGAAATAAAAAATATTTTTAATATGATAGATGATAGGATAACACCAACCATGGTTAAATGCTTCAACTGTAGTGAGTAAGGGAACTATGTAAGCCAGTGCACCAAACCTCGAGTCCTCGAGGGTAATCGACATCAGTGGCCAGCAAATCCAAATGAGCAATGGAATTCTTATTAAAAAACTAATGGTAAAGTGGATTAATAAAATGAAGTAATACAATGTACACTTCCTATTATTTAAATAAATAAAAAAGTCATATTTGTTTCTTCTTTTACACATTCCTTTATATCTTTTATGTTTTTTGAACTATTTAATCAAATCCCGAAAAACTTAATGTTGCGATATATGTAAAAATATATACTAGTGTGATCATTGAAATCCAAAAGTTGTACTCTTTTCCAATTGATATATGTGGGAATATTCTATCATAGAATCTCATGAAACTTCCCTTGGTTGAATTTTACCATATACTAGGAATAAAATAGTTGTCATTATATAGAGAACAGATCAACTATTGAGAAAAGAAAATATCTTTTAAAATTCATAACCATATCATGCAGCAATATAAATTCAAGGAATATCACGAATCTCCTTTGGAAAATTATTCAACGGTGTGGGTGTTGATGCCCTATGAAGAAGCATACCTTTCTCAAATGCTTTAGTTAAAGGAATGTATCACCCTAGGGGAAATGACCATTTTGAGGGAATATAATGTTGTATTTCCCGAACAGATACCTATAATTACCTAATATTGTGAGGTATATTTGTTAATATAACTCATCCCTAGAGCTACTCCTATCTCAAAATGTTTCTATATGATGGACTTTGTCGAACTGGTGGAGTTAAATAAGCAAATTGAAGTGCATTTGGAAAAAGTGTTCATATGTCTTAGTGAATCGTCATGGGGTGCACCATTTCTATATTCTATTAAAAAGGGTGGATTGATGCAGTTGTGTATAAAATACCAAGTGATGAACAAGATCACTATTAAGAAAATGTATAAAACTAAAAGGATTGATGTCTTGTTCAACCAACTAAGAGGAGCTCTTTACTTCTCAAAGATGCATCTTTATTATGGATATCATCAACTGAAAGAGAATAAGGAGGATATTCAGAAGACTAATTTCCTCACAAGGTATAGGAAGTATGAGTTTCTAGTGATTCCCTTTAGACTTACTAATCCCCCCTGACATCATCATGGGTTTGATGAATAGAATATTTATACAATACCTTGAATAATTTGTGGTAGTTTTTGTCGAATATATTATCATATACTCTATGATCATGAAGAAACATGAATAACATATAAAGACTATAATGGTGAAATTAAGGAATGAATTTTTTTAATCCATGTTCAGAAAGTTTGACTTTTTCATGAAGGAATTCACATTCTTGGGACACATTATCACAAGTGATTTAATATTTGTGGACCCTTGAAAAACAAAGGTAATTGAGGAATGGAAAAATCCACTAGTGTCACAAAAATCAGTAGTTCTCTTGTATGATTAGGGTAATACTGTTTTTTTGAAATTTATCATGATTTTATTACACACTAACTATGTTAATAAGGAAATTGTTAAAGTATGTTAGGATGGAAGAATATGAGAAAAGCTTCAAGGAGCTAAATAAGAGTATGATCACTATACATATACTAACCTTACAAACTAGTGGAGAATGTCTTGTGATATAAAATTATGATTTAAATAAATTATTGGGTTATGTAATCATGAATAATGATAAAGTTATTGCCTAAATATCACTATAGTTGATGATCCGAGAGAATAACTACCCAATGCATTACATGGATATGCAGTTGTAATTTTTTCCAAGAAAATCTGGCGGCACTACCTATATGGTGAGAAGCGTGACATATATACCAAACACAAGAGTCTAATATATATATATATATTCACATAAATGAAACTCAACATGCATTAAAGGAGATAGTTATAGATAATCAAGGAATGTGACTGATGTATTCACTATAATCATGGGAAGAAAATATGGTAGTTGATCCTCTTAGTAGATAGGAACCTGCCC
Organism: Viscum album; assembly: GCA_963277665.1. Classification (NCBI taxonomy): domain Eukaryota; kingdom Viridiplantae; phylum Streptophyta; class Magnoliopsida; order Santalales; family Viscaceae; genus Viscum; species Viscum album. Next base: position 1,938,219,910 of record OY728123.1, on the reverse strand, counting down.
CTATATCTATGATGTAGATTGGGATAGACCCTATATTTATGGATATAAACATGATGGATTTAGAAATCATATTAGTAGGGAATGCATCCTACCTATCCCAAATTATTTCCAAACCTTCTATCCAAAGAAATATTAAGGAGGCACACAGGGTTTATCTGATGTTTCAGAAGAAGGTGAATGTAGTAAAGGAAGGGAAGATGTAAGAGTTATTTATCGATGATGATGGTGTGATTAAGATTGTAATAAGACATTGTGGGCCTTAATCACATGAGATAAAGAATTAAATATTGAATAATTCACATAGATTTCCTTTCTACATCTATCCTAGAAGTACCAAGATGTACCATGATATTCGAGAATACTTTTGGTGGGACAATATGAAAAATAATTTGTAGATTATATCCTAGGTGCTTGACATGTCACCAACTTAAAGAAGAGTGATATAAGTACAAAGGGATGATAAAACCATTTCATATAACCATGTATAAATGAGATAATGTCACCATGGACTTTGCCATTGGTCTATTAAATAAATCCCAAGGAAAATATTTAATATGGGTTAAGGTGGAATGACTCATCAAGACTGAACAATTTATTGATATTCGGAAAGTAATACTTCACTAATAACATGCTAAAATATATGTGAAGGAATTAGTGGGGATTCATGGGGTTCCACTCTCAATCAACTATTATCGTGATCCAAGGTTCAATTCTAAATTATAGAAAAGTATTCAACATGATTTGAGTACTGAATTGAATTTCAAAACGAATTATAACCCCAAACTGATGACCAATCTAAAAAGACTATTCAAATGATTGAAGATATGTTAATTGTCTATTCAATTGAATTTAAAGGTACATGGGATCAAAATCCTACATTTTTTTAGTTATCATAAAACAACATCTTCTGCTCGAGTATTCATATGGATCCATATAAAGATCTGTATGGAAAGTGATGTAAGACTCCAACATGTTCAGATGAAGCTAGAAAATGAATAATATGTGGGCCTAATTTTGTGAAAGAAATGAAAAATAAGGTTCAATACATCCATCAACATACCAATTCATCTTAGAGTCAGAAAAAGTCTTATTTTAAAAACCATTGAAGAGACTTATAGTTCAAATTTGGGGATAAAACCTTTATTCAAATATCATCATGGAAGAGAATCATGTGGTTTGGTAAGAAAGGAAATCTTAACCCAAGACACTTTGGACCCTTTGAGATCCTTGATCACATACGAGCAGTGGAATATTGGCATACAATTCCATAAAATATGGATCAAGTTCATGACATGTTTCAATTATCTCTCATGAGTAAGTACATAATAGACCCCACACATGTACTGAACTCATAGGTGGTACAGATAGAAGATGGTCTCTCTTATGAGGAGCACGTTGTAAAGATTTTGGACTACAGAGATAAGGTTATACACAAAAAGAATACCATATTGTCAATTTGTTATGTAGGAACCACAAGTATGATGAAGCGACATGGGGACCATAGGAAGCAATGCAGGATAAATACTATCATCTGTTTATGTAAAATAAAATTTTGAGGGTGAAATTTCTAAAGGGGGGAAGAATGTACCGGCCCAAAATTTTATAAATAGAATTTAACTTCTTATAATCATGTTATATGGTATAAAACACATATATAGTATAAATATCCCAATAAAATCATCATTATCATAGATAATGAATGAAAAAGGTGATATTTATAGAAATTAAGGAACCTATACCAATAGAATAGTAACTTGAACCTTGGAATACTATCATGATGAATAAGAATAGTAATATGGACAATAGAATAATAACCTCATATATGAAACCATAAATAAAATTTAGGCTTCTTATAAATGAAAATATGATTTAATTATATCATAGTCTATGTAAATAAATTTTCTAAAAATGATAAATTAAGTGTTGGTATTTTTGTAAAATAGAAATGTTTATTTATAATTTTATAATTAATATAATGTTTTAAAAGTAAATTTATTTTCATAAAATAGAGTCATAAATTAATATTTTATTTTCTTATTAATATAAGAAAATTTTATGAGACATTAATTAATTTCCCAAAGTTTCAAAAATCAGTTATAATTTAAAAAATAGTATTTTTTTGAATAAAGGATGATTTTATCTAAAAATGAAATTTGTTATATATAGATAATTATTTTCAAAATTGGAGTTAAATTTTTATTCTACATGATGAAAAATGTTTAGGGTTAACTGGAACCATTCCCATCTCAAGGAGTGGGCCAAATTCAGAATTCTTCTGTTATTCCCTTTGGATCCAACTACTAGGTAGCTAGTGGTAGTCAGGGTCAATCCCAAGGGGAAGATATAAATGTAATAAATTAGTGCCAGTTGGAGAGTCTTTGTCTATTGGAAAGAAAAAATGGTTGGAGGGAACAACTTGACCTAGTGAAACTATTTTTGGAAAAAAATAAAAAAAAGAACAGAACAATCGAAAACAAACGTGTCAGGGTTTCATCTATGATTGTGTTTTATTTCAATATTCATTACTTAGCATTGAATATATCAGTGAAAATTATTTATTGTTGGGATTCAATAAAATTTTTGGTTTCTTGGTCTGAAAACAAACAATTACACATTTAAATATTTAATTCTTTGGTCTGGTAATTAACTGCATAAAAATGTTTAAGTTCTATTACCCTAAAAGAAAGCAGTAATAGACTCACCCGATGGTCATAGATTTTCTCATTGAAACTCCTTCAGTTTTCTCCCATGGTGTCGTTCTTGTCCCACTATGACACCAATGATAAATAAGGAATTTGATTCAATGAATAAAATTATAAATAAAATTCATATTAAAAAATGCTTTAGGATTCCAATTTCAAATAATACAAAATCATTATTACAAACCCAAACATGGGAAAAATATCATATTATGACCATGTTCATGGTGTTTAGATTGGGATTAAGCTCAATCCCTTACATGGATATGAGAGGAAGATGTGGAAGTGGATAGTTACACTAAAACTGGAATTCAAAACAGAAAAGGAACACTTGAAATAGATTTGAGGGAGGCTCAGATAGAAGTGTGGCAAAACCTTCCTTGGATATATCACCTCTAACATAGATGGGATACCATCTTGTTTAAATATTTTAAAACTACATGTCATGTAACCCAAAGTTCACACCATATATATTAGTAAACTCAGTTTTTCCTTATTTTCTCCACTGGTATGTGATCTGTTGTACTACTCATTGACTTAATTACATCGGTGGTCGGTTGGTGGGGGTACACGACATGTAGAGCCACACCACATGGAATGTGTATTGGATTACACATCGTGTATAAATGATCTTTTTTTATGATTATTCCTGATTTGTGAATTTGGCTGTAAAATATCGGAAAATCATCACGAACATCGAAATAAATCATTTTATCTAAAAAAGACCATATATTTGGTGAAAACATGTTTTGATACTTAATATAATATATGAAAATGTTTACATAAATCTGGCACATCAAACTCCCCCACACATATCCATTTACATACCCTCAAGAAAAATCTCAACATCAAATCAACAGAATACAAACTCTAGAAAGGGGAGCATTCAACTAATTGTACTTATAAAAACTGTATCCATAGTAGAGGATTTTAAAAATCACAAAACATATTTCAATTCCAAATATATTATAATCATACCTCCTATATAATTCACTGAAATATTTTCATCCTCTTTTATCCACATTGTTCATATTTTCATAACTACACATGTCACTTGATGATTTACCTCACTAGATTTGGCCACGCTCATCACTCAAGACTATTTAAACAAAGTTGTGCTCAATATCGATCATACACATTCTATCTATAGGATTGCATATATTATCATTCTTTAATTTATAAATCAATTCAAAAAAATCATGATGTCTTTTAATATGTTTAAAATGATTATGAGGCTTAGAATATGTACATAATGATGTGAAAAATAATCTTTGAGGCTTGACAAAGGATACTGAACTCTTAAATAATAGTTCTTGATATTCAGAAATAGAGATAAATGAAAATGTATACCCAATCAAGATCTCTCTAAGGGCACCATCACCATGATTTTACCATACCAACATGGGTCCAAAAACCATCAACAATGTGTAATGAATGAATCTGATCCCACATTTGAATTTTCTAATACTTATTTTTTCTAATAAGAAACACCAAGAATATGGTGAATAGTTATTTTGGAACCCTTCTTCCCAAATGAACAAGTGGAACTCTCCCCCACAGTTAATTTCATGGTTTCTTACCAAAATTTACAATGAATAGAAAATCTCTCTCAAAATCAAATGAATAATCATCTAAAATTATGAATGAATTAGGGTAAGAAGGGTAAATAGGATTGTAACGTGGATTCTTATCAAGTCAGTTCAAGGTTTCTAAGGGTTTTACAAAGATCATATGTAGGGTAGGTCTCAAGATCAAAGGGGCTAAAAAATAAAATGCCTCAATCATTTTAACTTTCAATATCTTCATGTTTTTAAGATAAATACTCGCAAGTTCTAGTAGTTATGAATAACACAAGAATCTCTAAAGAAAGTGGATATAAAAAAGAATATATAAAAAACATTAGAATACCTCTCAGGAATAGGAAAAGTAATGGGCTAATCAGGTCATGACATGAATAAAAATGAGTAGCCTAATATATATAAATGTCTAATAATTTAAATCAAGAATCAAAATATATCAAAAATAATTTTACAATACAATGAAATTTAAAATAAGCATGTAACTTCTAAAATTCCCTTTTATGTATCTAGTATTAATAATTATAATTAATAAAAAAATACACATTTTAAAATATTTCTTATATTAATGATGACTCCTAGATCAGTTCAAGGGAAAATTCTAGTTTAGTCAGAGACCCTCCCCAACACTTAATATTGCACATGGTCCCACAAGTTCAAAACTAAGAAAGAGAAGAGGACGTGATAAAACATAAGTGGGTAAGAATGAGGGAAATTAGTGAAAGAGGAAATTCTAAAAAATTAATAATGAAAAGAAACACCAAAATAATACCCCCTTGTAGAATGATGAAACAAATGAAGAATAGTTGAAAAGGGATTTCCATAGCATGCTAGAGTACATGTGACTATCGAGGAAAGGGAAGAAAAGTATTCAAGAAGATATATAATCATATCCCAATCATTTCATTATATATATATATATAATAAAACAAGTGTAAAAAAACTAGTCACATGGTGGCCTTATAAGAGGCATCATCTACAATAGGGGGATCTGGTAGAGGAGGATCAACAACAGTGGAAAAGGGAAGCACGATCTCTGAGATCCGTGTGGTGGCCTCAAAAGATACATCCATCGTGATAACATAAGTAATGATATGTGGAGGCATGGGATCAGAATGCTAAATAGGAGGATTGGTAGGCACATCCTGGCAGGCAATAGCAGCAGCATCAACTAGACCAGTAGTGGAGAGGAGAAAGGAATCAATGCCTAGTGCTATTAATAGGGTCGGTGTGGCAGAAGAATAAGGATTTGATGGAGGAGCAGGTGATGGTGGTAGTGAAAGGCCCAAATTTTGGATAATGATTTGTATCATACCCTCCATCCAAGTCTGAATCTGAGTGATTGTAGTCTAGTGGTGCTCGAGATGTCCCAGACGACGGTCTAGTGTGGCCATGTGGAGGGAAATGAAGGGGGGTGAGGAAGTGGGTAGAGGTGGGGATGTGGATGGGAAAAAATAAGAGGGGATGATTTATGAAGAAGGAAGGATGTAAGATGTTAGGTGGGGTGGATAATGAACATCCGTTGGTGGATGGGGTTGGTCCGGGGTAGCAACACCAGCAGGAGCAGTCGGGTCATCACCTCCCCCTGTAGAAGATGGGGCATCCTACAGGAGCACAAAACCATCTACCCGAAGCTTGAACATCCTCATGCAGATAAGAATGATAATGTCCATATAATGAGGAGAGTCTAAGTGGTTGTTAGGGGGATATTTCTAAAAAGATCTTAAGTAGTGAGAAAATTAGGTGGCATAGAAATCAATATTCAGGTTTTCCTAATGGCCATAATCATGGAGTGGAAGTAAGAAGCATCTAGATAAGGGAGATTAGGGTAATAGTACTGAACAAAAAAAGTGAGAAGGTCCATGTCGCATGCGAAAACGACACCCATTTCCTCATCACTTGGAAAAATGATGGCACTAGAGCACCAATGAATAAAACAAATGGGAGGGGAAATGATGAGCGTGATCTTCGGAGAAGTGGGGGTATACCTATGGTCAGGCCTAGAAAGCTCCCACCAAATGGAATCAAAGTCAAAGCACAGAGGGAGGGTGAGGGTGGAGACAAAGTGTAGAGTGGCTAGATGGGGATAGAAGCCACACCCTCGACCAAACTCAACCATGGTCAATGAAAAGTGGGATCTCCCCATCCTAAATTGGATAGAAGTAGCCATATCAGTGGGAATATGATTGTAGGAAGACCCATTGAACTCTTAGGTTTCAAAAAACTCCAAAAATAAAACTCTGAATGTTAGAGTGTTGACCTTGTGTGCGTCTAAAAGATGTTTGTGTCCAAGGAGCTCCTAAATCTCTTCCAAAACATCGAGACAAAGTGACACTATAGTATCCTGGAAATGAAAGCTCAGTTAGATTGTATGCTGTTAAAGATGCCATAGTCTATCAGCCATAGGATGTCTCTCAACAAAGATGATTTAGGGATGTGGCTGAGGTTGGGCAGCTTCTGGTGCAGGCTGAGGTGGCACCTCAGTTGTTGAGGTGGAAGGTCCAGTCATAGCAGTAGTGGATTGAGAAACTCATGATGCCATACACTACTATAAATATGGCCTTTATCAGTGCTATAAAAGTCAATTAACAGTGCTAAAAAAATTGTTGTTAATCGAGGTGAGGATAAATGGGGTCCCTTTTATCAGCACTCTGAAAAGAACTGATAAAGTCCACTTTTATTAGTGCTAAAAAAAGAACTGATAAAATTCAAAAAAAAATTAAAAAAATAAAAAATAATTATATAATGCGGGGGGGGGGGGGGGGAATTTTAACAGTGCTTGACCCCCCTTTATCAGCATTAGGTGGACCCCTCCTCACACTCTCCCGTGCTATGCCCTTTCCACGCATCCCCACATGCACACAACCCTTTTCTTCTACCCAAACTTGAACCCGTGACCACCCCCCATTCACGGCTGCACCTTTACCACTAATCCATTTCGTTTTTTTCTCTCAATTTAATGATATATCTATTTATATATATATATATATATATATATATATTTATAGTTATATTTATTCTTATTTTAATATAGATTCAAATTAATATATATATTTTTATTCATATATTAGTATATATATATCTATTCGTATATTAATATTTATTTATATTTATTTATATATATATTTTTAGTTATAATTTTTTATCCGTATAATTATTTGTATAATAATATATATTTATAAAAATAGTTTTAAATAAATTTATGAAGTATGTTTTCTATGTGTGTTTATAAATAAATAAATAAATACATACATATATACAACACACACACACACCACACACACACAAACACATATATATTTATGAATAAATACTTATATATGTGTATTTGAAAATACATATAATGTTAAAATGAAAATAACTTCTAATGTAGAAGCCCATTTCAAATCCACAACCAGTTAAATTGAAGAAAATAAAATAATCTTCGATATGATATGTGGTAAAGGACTAACAGACATCCGGATTAGAAGTTATACTTGTTTGAATGTTAACAAATCGGGGTATCCTGACTAAAAACTTCATTTTAGAGGTATTCTGGGCCTTTTTTGGCCTTGAAAAAATGTGACAGAAGATACCGTTGAGTCACTAGCATGTAGAGATTGTCGCAGGCTTTGATTTGATATACTGTAGAGCTCAAATGGACACTCGGATCAAAAGTTATGGCCATTTGAAGTTTTAGGTACATTTTCAACGTATTTTGGATCTCTTAATAATTTTTTGGATTTTTTGTGTCTTCAAATTGTTATTAAATGATTTTTAATCGATAATAATTAGAAAATTGTTAATTAATAATATTTTTTAAAATATTTTAAATCCATTTTCACTATATTTCTTATATATTAAATGTAATAGTCTATTTATACTTATCTAAAAAATATTTAAAAGATATATATTATATTTATATTAATATAAATATAGTTATATAACAATATTTTATTTTTCAAGATTTTTTTTGAAACATAAAATTTATCAGCTGTAGGAAAAAGCACTTATAAATCCCCCATTTATCAGTGCTTTTTTTAGCGCTGATAAAAGGGCAGTGTTTCCCTTGCCCGTTTTTGTAGAAGTGAGAGCTAGCTCAGAGGTCGGGCCAGTAGTGAATTGATGTTTCAGAATAGAATGATCCACTATTATGGAGACCTTAGCAGCATGATATTATACATATGTGGTCACTGATGGAATAGGAACTGTCGTAGATGGTGACATGGTGGCCTCCAGATTGGTGGATGTCAATGATGATGGTTTTAGAAGAATAGGAGGTAGTGTCGACAAGGTTAGAGGCTAAAAAACTAGAAAATTTGGGGATGGTGCTGCAGAATGCCGAAGTCGGATCTGATGTAGTGTCGGTCACTCCCCCTCAGTAGAAGGCACATCCCTTTTTCCACTTTTGGGGTCTCTATCTGCCATAGCTGAAGTATAAATAAATGGAAAAGAACAAAGTAAAAGGAGATGAAAAAAATAATGGAAAGTGAGGAACAAAAAAAAAATGGAAAGTACATGTTGTGTGGATCCAGTATACCTGGTGTGTAGCATGATCTAATAAGTAATCTGTGTAATCTATATAGGCATGATGAGTGCGCATATGAATGTGATTTGGCGAGTACACAACATATCATATAGCATACACACCATGTGTAAGAAAATGGGGTGTGGCCTGTGCGAGTGATTGTACACAAACTGGGCCTAAATTTGCTGAAAAAGAAAGTAAAATCCATTTGTGGGCACAACACGACATGTGTGAGAACATGGAATACAAGACATGTATTCCCACTACATGGATATATATTTATGAACATGGTACATGACGTGTACCAAACATACACGTAGTGTGTTTAGACATGGGATTATGTCTGTGTGGCACAGTACATGTGTAGCTTCTAATGGTCAAACACAGGAACTGTACATGGCGTGCACCAAACATACACGCCCTTTTTTATTGAATACAAGAAATGAGATCATGTGTGGCCACATACTAAAGTACACAGTGTGTTTTATTCACAGATGCTGTGAACTATGTGGGTAGTTGAACGGTCGACCGATCTAAAGTCAACCCTAAATGCAAGTTAAACTTTGAAATAAATGGCGTCGAATGGTGTACCTAAGAAGAGGATCATAATGGTGTGATAAATGCGACCTGAAACAAACTCTAAGGGAGTATCTGAGGAGGCGGAGGATGATAGAGTACGAGAGAAAAGACATAGGGGGGGCAGAAAGAGGGGGGGGGGGACAACACATGCTCTACCTGGTTAGGGAAACACATATTTAAATCCATAATACATGGAATGTACACACTGTACACTCCATTCTCTCTCTCTATATATTTTTAGTAAAATTAACAGTAAAATATAATAGTAAAATATATAATAATTATTCATAAATTAAAAATAAATTTATTTTTAATTTATTTATTATTTAAAAACAAAAAATAAATCTATATAAGTAATGTATCAAAAAAATACATGCCATGTTTCCTAAAATTTGAAAAAGATAACTACAACCATTGTTCTGGTGCTTGGGGCATGATTCGAACCACCAAATAGTCATTCCAAATGAAAGATCTCAATCACTGAATAAGGGTTGTAGTGTTTCATATTTTTATAAACTTTTGATACTTAAATCGTAGGTATAATATTACATGGGTAAAAGAAGAACACATGTAATGTGATCTTAATTTTTGAAAAATTGGGATGAAGTGGATAGATTAGCCATGTTCAAACTTGGGTCTTTTGAACCTTGGGCTATGACTTTGCCGATGAACCCACTTCACTCACATGTTATTTCTTATTTGGGAAAATGTTTTTAATTATTATGAAAACATGACTCACAAAATGTGTATCAAAATACATGATGTGTGGTTTTATTTAAGTGAAAAATGATCGAGCTGGTTAGATTGTTAGGATTCGAACCCAGCTCTTTTGGATCCGCAATTTAAAAACCTGCCAGCCAAGCCAACCCAATCATGAGTTTTGTTGTAATTTAAAAAAAATTATTTTATTTTGGAAAAAAATTCACAAACCATTTAATTAAAAAACAAGTTCAAAAAGAATGATCATTGTACTAAAGGTAGGTATGAAGCGATTCGAACCAATGATGTCTCGGATACACTCTTATGACCTTACCGATAACACAAGCCTCATCCCTATATATGAAATTGATTAATATGTACTTATACAAAATGCTCTATAATAATACAAACTAAAAACAAAAGTACATGCCATGTGATAAGGTATTCACAGCGTGTGTTGTCATTATTTTCTTATTTCGTTATTGGATATAAGATAAGAAAGTACACGGTGTGTTTAGTAAAAGGACACACCATGTGATTATTAAAAATAGAAAAGAGAGGAAGAGAGGAGAAAGGAATGACTCAGTTTCCACCCAGTAAGTGTCTTTATTTTAGGTCTTTGGATCAAACTGAGTCAGAGTGACTTACCCGTAATCCTAAGGTGGACGTGGATTTTGCAGCACAGACCCCCACATATGTATACTGCCCTTATCTTGTTTCCATGATTCTTGATTTTCATTGGGTATGGGTGGTGGCTTTCAGTAGCCCTACTCCATGGCCATTGAATTCCAAAGGTGGACTTGATTCATGATTTGATCAATTTAAAATCCAAATTTTAAAAATTTTAAACAAGGGGAAAACCAAACACACACACATAACATACAATAAGGTAAATGGAAAAGTAGAACACGTGGGCCAATAACCAAACTAAGCCCCTCAATCGTCCATCACATACAAATAAGTGCTAAAGAAAACATGGGTCAAACCTAAGCTCTCATGAACAATCTAGAATGTACTATACCTGTGACTCATCTTGAAGTCATACCCTACTCAATGACATCATGACCCCCTAATGCCCGACCATCTCTTTACCAAGCTTGGTCAAGAGGACCAATCCCATAGCAATAATAATAACATAGTATCCCCTACTATGGTCCACTAGAAAGTTCATAATCTAAACTAGTGTAGTAATTGTTTAGAGAAAATTCACTTACTATTCCAGGTTCCCATGTCATGTACTAACATAAAAGAGGGGTGATTCAACAACGTCAATCATGTAACCAATCACAATGCATGAACATCACACACCACAACTCACACAACCAATGTACACAACAAGATCACCCCTCAGTCACCCCAAATAGAGTTTTCAAAATAATTTATTTTATTAATGTTCTAAATGGGACTTATATAACTTTAAAATAACATAATTTCTCAAAAGAAACCAAAACATTTGCTCACGCATCAGAAGAAAACATTTAACATCAAACCATAACCACACTTGAATGTTCTTGAATTATGTTCAAAGTCAAAACATGAATTCTATCACTATTGTATGAAAATTCCACAAGAAAATAATTTAAGTTCCATGCTTAAAGTAAACAGATCCGTTTACATCAAATAATTATTCCCCAAATAATTGTCAAATACTATTTCTCATTTATTGAAAATCAATGAAATTTCAAGAAATTAATAAAATTATAAATTTAAAGGCGAGTATAACACATCAACCCCAGAAGCTCGGAGCCGATGCATTATTTTAATACATTGGCATGATTACAAGGAATCAAGTCCCGAAAGACCGATCAGTTTAGCAATATTGGAAAATATTATACATAAATGAACGTTACATTACATATTATAAAATAAAACACAACATAAATTATCCTTTGATAACTCCATTAATCCCCTAGCTTAACCCTACATATCAATCATAATACACTTCTTGTAATACTGAGAAAATAAAACATAAGAAAGGGGTGATCTCAGATGCTCAGTAAGAGTAAGAAATACAAAATAAGATAACATAAACATTAGGCATGGATAATAATTGAAAACAAATGCCTTAACGACTAATAAATATGAGCAATTTATGGAAGAAATATGAGATAAGTAAATAATGATATAATAAATAATAGTCATGGGTATTCTAATAGTCAAATAACCACATGAAATATCAATAGCTAATCTCATAATTCTAGAATGCATAATGCCGGAAATTCTGAATCATTTTTTCAAGGCCTCATCCAAGACATCTAAAAATGATTAAGGCCTCGGCCAAAACCATATATCAGAAATTTGGAAAAGCCTCATCCAATTCCACATCTAATTGTATCATGAGACACACCAATGCATCAAGGAGCTATAGTGGGCTCCACCCATCACTTAATAATTCTAATTGATTCCTCATATGAAAATGTTGAAACATAATCTAAACATTTGTATTAAAACTAGCATACAAAATGTAAATATTTTAACCATAAACCATGAATGGTATAAAAATAGCACATCCACAGTCAAACATAACTCATTCAATACAATATGGAAGATTTTATTATAATAGATTAACCTCAAACGAGAATAATGATGGATATTGACATATATGAAAATAATCATCAAAACTATTTGAGAGAAATATCCCCCTTTTCTTAATCATTTAAAAGTATCGATATTTATCAAGAAGCCATTTAAAATAGATTCTTGAATCAAAGTGTCCCATACCACATTGAATTTTTTTAAAGGAATTTAAATTTGAAAATATTAATGTCCATATAAATAAATCCTTAAACGCATTTTTAAAACATGGACATTAATGAGAAATATTTAGAAGAATAAATCTTTAAAACATTTAAAATGATATTTTAGTTAGAGTTCCTAACCAAATGAGTGACGATTTAATACAAATAATTAAGAAAATTAAAACTTTATAATATCATTATAATAAATTATTTCATGATGTACTATGTCAAAGGATAGTATATACACCATATAAAAGTGAATTGGTGCATAACATCAAAGAAGTCTCAATGGAATGTAAATCGAGATAAAGTCCCTTATAAAAACTGTATCCTTAGGTTAAGGATAAATCAAGGAATGTCACGACCCGTCCTCGGGGCCCGTGTCGTGATTACCCCAAGCCCGCCTTCCATAGGCCAGGGGCTGGAGACTAGCACCAAAGGCATAAATTCCGATAACTGGGAAGACATTGCCTTTATAAAAGTAAACAAACACACAGAGTACAAGCGGAAGTAATATACTAAGTAAAACTGAGTACAAAAAAAGGTGCGGAACGTAAAGGGGGCCGGAAATACAAGCCCAACTGTAAAGTACAACTGAAAGGAAAAACAGCAGCTGAAAGGTAAAGCCGCTACGCCGAACTGTCCACTGGAAATCCCACCTGAAGGGTGGGTACAGATAGCTCCACTGCTCCTCGGGTCCCGCCGTCCGCCACGGATCCTACCTGAAGGGTAGGTACGGATAGCCTCCACAACTCTCTCGCCCGTCAACCTCCTCCGAGTGTCGTCTCACCGTGAAGTCCACCTCCGGGTACTAACTCGTCGTGTAGTCCACCTCCGGGTACTGACTCTTCGTGTAGTCCACCTCCGGGTACCGTCCAGTCCTCGAACACTCGGCCTCCGTCAGCACTGCCCGTCGTCTGCAACAAACACAACGAGGTGCGGGCATAGCCCGTGCAGGGGTGAGTATAACGATACTCAGTAGGGACCCCGAGACCCTCAAGGTCTCACTAAAACCAACAAGGATAACCACAAAGAAGATCTCAACAGATAACATCTACTTAGGTATATGCCCATACATATACCTAAGTTATCAAGTAACCCATCTCAATAATGAGGAAACACAAGGATTATGAAATCAACGGATAACCACTACCCAGGTATATGCCCATACATATACCTAAGTTATCAAGTAACTCATCTCAATCATGAGGAAACACAAAGGTCATTGACTCAGCTCAAACCAGGATTTTCATTATCGAAACCGTAACTACTGAAGACCTCCGTCTCTTGAGTGTACAGTGGTCCTGTCACGACTCCGAGGTACTGCTCACTAACCTAAGACTACTGAGGTACTCCTCCTGTCAAGTACCGCGGGCCAGCCACCCAAACACAGTAGTGCTTTCCGCCGGGGTGTGTCACCCAAACACAGTAGTGCACACCCCCTAGTAGCCTGCTGAGGTACTCTCCGGATGAGTACTGCGGGTCTGCACTGTCACACAGGTAGTGCTCCGTCCGCCATGGGTCTGCACCTCACAAAGTAGTGCTCCGTCCACTGGGCTAGTCGACTCACTCCAAGTCGAGTCGGTCAAGCAGTCGTCAGGTCTCAGTCGGCTACACGGTCTCCGTACTCTGCACGCTCGTCTCTGGGAGGGTCCGCTCCACGAGCTACAAGTCGATACTCCAAGTATCTCAAAGTCTCACGAAGAAGTATCTCAAAGGACCGCCTCGTCATAGGGGTCTCAACGCAACAGACAGCACGTCAATCGGTCGCCCGGTTTGTGAGTTACTAGTCTTTTCGTCCTAGGGGCCCTGTTGGTCTCGTGAGCGAACCAATCCCGGCCGTATCTCAACTGTACCCCAATCTCTCATAGGGTATACTCATAGGGACCGTTTCTCAACGTGATCACCAACGCTGCTGACGGTTCACCAAACGGACGTCCGGTCTGTAAGATATCCTCTTTTCCGTTCCAGGGGCCCGGTTGGATTTCGGGTACAATCCAACCCAGCCATACTCCAACTGCGTCCAAAACTCGGGCGAAGTATTCCAAAAGTTCCGTCTCATCAAGAGGAATTCAACGAGATAGACGACGCATCTATCAGGCGTCTGATCCTTAAGTTATAAGTGTTTTATTACCGAGGGTCTGGTTGGATTCATGTTCGATCCATCTCGATCATACTTCAAATGACACCGGTTAACCAAACTGGTCACACCATTGTGATCCATACCGAGAAACACACGATATGGACTACCCATTATTCCAAAACGGATAGCCGGTGAAAAAGTTTCATCTCACCGCAACACGCGCGAACCGGGCCTCGTGGGGCCTGCGCCTCGACATTTTCTTAAATATCCAAAACTGGTCTTGAAACATCCGTCTTAATTCCAAGGTCGCAACGTCCCAGACGGTTCGTCATTCCGACACTGTATGAGAGAGATATGTCCGATACAAGATCCCGTAATAATAATATTATTATTATCATTGGGTGTTTCGTGGACCCGAGCTACAGATCCGAATTTAATATCCAATATTGGACTTGAATCGACCATCTTAAAGATAGAGTTACATCGCCGCTGACAGATCTTCATTCCGACATCGTATGAAGGACTTATGTCAAGAATAAGGTTTCAAGACTCAAAATAATAATAACATTATTTTATTCTATCATTAATACACAAAAAAAAATCCACCCAAATCAAGACTCTCTATGCACATGGGTAGCGCTCAATTAAAAATTTCAATTTTAATTGATTTTATCTTATTATTGATATATCTAAAACAAATAAAAAGTTGTGGGTGGCTTGTGTACAACACAACGCACCTCTTGTGTACAGCTCACACCTCAAACCCCTCTTCCTCAATCAATTCATTTTCATTTATTTTTCTTTTAATTAACTCACATTATTCCTTCTCTCTCCAATCTCATTAATTCACGGTTTTGTCCCTTCACGGTTTTTATCATGCAACCCAAATGGTGGGGGTTCCTCCGTACAAGCAGAACCGCCGGCACCACCTCCGGCAAGACAGGTCGCCGCGCCTCCAGCCTGCCATGCTGCAGCGCCTCAAGCCAGCCGCACCGCCTAGCTCATCGGGAGATGCGTTCTGAAGACATGCTGGAATCACATCGCCACATCGCCCCTTCCGAGGGCCGCTGCACCTTCGTTCTAAGCCAGAAAATTGTGACGATTGCATATTTGAGATCCTTGGGTCGAGATCTCCTCATCCATATTCCGCGTTTAACGAAACATTACGTTTTTAACGTGCTTAATTATTTGGAGACCAAGAACGCGCGAAGAACGAAATAGAAAATATCATGGTTTATTTGCAGATTGATGACTATATTTGTTTGACCATCATCATTGAGAATCGAGAACAAGAGGAATTAGCAAATAGATACTTATCATACTTCAAAATAAACCCCTACCTTGATTATGACGTTGCACGTCGTTGAGCCGTGGAAAGAGAATGGAGTTGACGTTGATCATTGCATCCGCCTCACACTTCATATCAGAGCTTAAGCGTCGATGACACGTAGGAATCTGACCTCCGTTGAAGGATTGTTCTTCATCGAAGATCTTGTAAGGCCCGTCGTTGGAGAACCGTTCTTCATCGAAGGTTTAGAATTCTCTCTAAATTTCTCCAGAGGTTTCCCACAAGATTCTCCAAAAATTTTCCAACCCATATTAGAAAGATGTTTCCCCTATTAATAAACACGTCATTCCTTTTCAAATTCAAAACACTTAATTAATTAAAGTGTTGGCACCATTAAAGAGGGAGAGAGATGGTCTCTTTATTAAGGGGGTTGTCACATTAATTTGAAGGGGTGTTAAAAGGGGGGTTTAAGGGAGGTTATGGGGAAATGAAAGGTTGGGGCTCGTGTGGGCCCCACCTCTCATTTATCCACACATGGGTAGTTGGTGGTTATGGGTCTCACCCTAAACTCACCTTTATAGGGTATAACTACCATAGATATAAATAAAATTGTGTATCACCAATTTTATTTATTTAATTCTAAATCCCCAATTATTAATTCTCAACTCGCTTAAAACGCAACTGTGATAAAGGTTCCCTTAAGCAATTACCGGCGTTGCGAGTTCATCGGTGCCCTCAGATTTCAATTCCGAGCACCGGTTCAAAAGATAGAAAACCTGCATGTACGTTTACTGAACGTACCCGAAAAAAAGTTTGGAAAATTATTATCAGTCACCCTCGACCCGCGCCGGTCAATGTCAGGCTCTGCCTGAGTGAAACACGCCCCAAAAAATCCAACGGTACTCTCAGATTTTCAATCCGAGTTACCGTTTAAATGATACGAATTTTACAATAAAGTAATTGTCACTTAATTATTTTATTTGCAGTCAAAAACTAAATTTTTCTGGTGGCCCGTGCCGATCAAAGTTAGTATCTGCTTAAATAATGCATAACCTCACGAGTCCAGCGGTGGTCTCAGATTTTTAATCCGAGCTACCGTTTGTGAGTTATAAGCATTCAAAAAAAAAAAAAAATTATTTAATTATTTTATTTACGGTTATGCCATTTTTGGAATTTCTCACAGGAGACCCGCGCCGACTAAACTTAAGTCGCTCCTAGGGTAATCCCGCCATCGTAAGCGCAACGGTACACTCAGATTTCTGATCCGAGCAACCTTTCAAGAGTTATTCCACTTTTTCAGGAAAACTGTTTACGCGCGTTAATTTTAAGTTTAACAAAACATCGACGGATCATTCTGGGAACTCTGGGCCTCAGAATCAGGTGTCGTCTGAAACCGCGCACTCGCAAAATTCCAAAGAAATTAAGAAAAAAATTTCCTTGAAATTTCTGGGTCTTTACATTACTCCCACCTCAGGGCTTTACGTCCCCGTAAAGCTTCAACACATACTAGGGGAAACAAAAAGTGGTACTGAGCATGCATCTGAGCCTTCCGCTCCCATGTGCTCTCCTGGAGGTTCCTATGCTGCCCGGGGTTTCCTTTTCGCCGACCAAGAAAAACCCATCCCATCGTTTGCCTAATACCGTCAATTTGAGTATGAGCAGTGATTGCCCAATCCATACTCAAACTAACGTCGTAAGGCCTCGACGCTGCCACCAAGAGGTCCCAACCGAGACTCTCGCCTCAAGGGTCAGATCACACCGTCGCCGTATGTGTGACCATCAAGTCTCCTCCCAAAGCTATCTCCAGACATGAGGGTCAAGTCTACGGTTTTAACCGGAAACTCTAGGTCTGGGACAAGATTCGTGGAAGGAAGGGATGATTCGTATCGATGTCTGTGGCTACGACAGCTAGTAGAAGACAAAGTCCGCAGTTCGAATCATCCTTAGAGCCCTTTTTTTGTCGCACTCCATGACCGCAAGCAGCTAATCTCTTCCCCTGCTCTCTAACTCCCTGAGTCTTGCGAGGAGTACAAAGGCGGGTGATTGTAACATGTTGAGATGTACACCACCTCATGCTGCTCTCCAAGCTCTGCCTCCACGTCTGATGCTCTGCAGATTTATCTATCCTTAACATTTTCTCTTCTTGAAACATTCGCATGCCCAAGTCTCTGAGACTGGCGCCAGTTTCCTGCTTTCCAAACTTTTATCATTCTCTGGATATATTTGTTCAGCAAAGAATTCTCAACCACAAAGGTTCCTTCTATCACCCTAGCCTAAGTAGGAATGCATAGAGAAAAGGTGCTGGCTCAGAAGCCCTTAAACATACCATTCTCAGAGGTCCGACCTCTATTGCACTGATCGAAACGCATCCATCGAGTACCCGGTATGTTCGGTACGCCTCGATGAATTCTCAGCTATAAACACGTCGTCCCGCCGAAACTGTATAAGCTCTAGAAAACTCTCTGCCACCCCCTCAAGCCAGTAGTCAGCCACCTGTGAGTCAGGTTCGCCTCGGAAATTGAGGGTATCTGATGTTAGAACACATGTAAGGCAGTAAGCTTACATGTGTCACCTACCGGTACCGCCGGTTGTAACTGCTGACCAACAGGTAGTGATGTACAGCTGACACACTACCCAAAGGTACTATCTCAGGCATCGGTCCACGTACCGAAGTCTCATTACTATGCGGATCATCCTCATGGTCATTCACTGGAAAACACTTGTGTCCAAGTCCACCATCCACTCTACTGATGTCTCAGCTAGGCGGAAAACTCTAGCAATCGCCTCCAGCAACTGCTCTGCTGTCAGGAAATCTATCTCGCCTCGTAACCTCGGAGGCCGCTACTGCTGGAACTTGTGCAACGTGCTCTGCTAGCGTGCACAATTTTCTAGTATAGTTGTTGGAATCTACTGCCCAACAGGTGGTGGTGCTGCTGGTACACCACCCGAGGGTGACAACATAGTAAAAAGGGCCCTGCACCAGAGCCTCATCGCTCGGTGAGCCATCATCGATTACTCTCTCGGAACTCCAACTGACTATCTGCATGGAGACATCCTGAACAGATGCGACACGGTCAACGTTTATACCTGGTGAGCTGACCTAGTTTGAGCTGACTTTAATACTTTGGAAACACACACGCAATCAGTGTTTTCGTGTAAAAAGTCAGAAATCAGTAGTCAGAGTCCTGGTGTACGGATACGTCGGCCACCGCACCAACACTGGACTCCCTGAACTGAAGACCACACTCGGTACACTTAACACTATTGCTTCACGTAGAGAAAATATCATAGTTATAAGTTATGCGGTAGAACCGACTCCTCTGATACCAATTTGTCACGACCCGTCCTCGGGGCCCGTGTCGTGATTACCCCAAGCCCGCCTTCCATAGGCCAGGGGCTGGCGACTAGCACCAAAGGCATAAATTCTGATAACTGGGAAGGCATTGCCTTTATAAAAGTAAACAAACACACAGAGTACAAGAGGAAGTAATATACTAAGTAAAACTGAGTACAACAAAAGGTGCGGAATGTAAAGGGGGCCGGAAATACAAGCCCAACTGTAAAGTACAACTGAAAGGAAAAACAGCAACTGAAAGGTAAAGCCGCTACACCGAACTGTCCACTAGAAATCCCACCTGAAGGGTGGGTACAGATAGCTCCACTGCTCCTCGGGTCCCGCCGTCCGCCACGGATCCTACCTGAAGGGTAGGTACATATAGCCTCCACAACGCTCTCGCCCGTCAACCTCCTCCGAGTGTCGTCTCACCGTGAAGTCCACCTCCAGATACTGACTCGTCGTGTAGTCCACCTCCGGGTACTGACTCGTCGTGTAGTCCACCTCCGGGTACCGTCCAGTCCTCGAACACTCGGCCTCCGTCAGCACTGCCCGTCGTCTGCAACCAACACAACGAGGTGCCGGCATAGCCCGTGCAGGGGTGAGTATAACGATACTCAGTAGGGACCCCGAGACCCTCAAGGTCTCACTAAAACCAACAAGGATAACCACAAAGAATATCTCAACAGATAACATCTACTTAGGTATATGCCCATACATATACCTAAGTTATAAAGTAACCCATCTCAATCACGAGGAAACACAAGGATTATGAAATCAACGAATAACCACTACCCAGGTATATTCCCATACATATACCTAAGTTATCAAGTAACTCATCTCAATCATGAGGAAACACAAAGGTCATTGACTCATCTCAAACCAAGATTTTCATTATCGAAACCGTAACTGCTGAAGAGCTCCGTCTCTTGAGTGTACAGTGGTCCTGTCACGACTCCGAGGTACTGCTCACTAACCTAAGACTGCTGAGGTACTCCTCCTGTCAAGTACCGTAGGCCAGCCACCCAAACAAAGTAGTGCTTCCCGCTGGGGTGTGTCACCCAAACACAGTAGTGCACACCCCCTAGTATCCTGCTGAGGTACTCTCCGGACGAGTACCGCAGGTCTGCACTGTCACACAGGTAGTGCTCCGTCCGCCATGGGTCTGCACCTCACAAAGTAGTGCTCCGTCCACTGGGATAGTTGACTCACTCCAAGTCGAGTCGGTCAAGCAGTCGTCAGGTCTCAATCGGCTACACGGTCTCCGTACTCCGCACGCTCGTCTCTGGGAGGGTCCGCTCCACGAGCTATAAGTCGATACTCCAAGTATCTCAAAGCCTCGCGAAGAAGTATCTCAAAGGACCGCCTCGTCATAGGGGTCTCAACGCAACAGACGGCGCGTCAATCGGTCGCCCGGTCTGTGAGTTACTAGTCTTTTCGTCCCAGGGGCCCGATTGGTCTCGTGAGCGAACCAATCCCGGTCGTATCTCAACTGTACCCCAATCTCTCATAGGGTATACTCATAGGGACCGTTTCTCAACGTGATCACCAACGCCGCTGACGGTTCGTCAAACGGACGTCCGGTCTGTAAGATATCCGTTTTTCCGTTCCAGGGGCCCGATTGGATTTCGGGTACAATCCAACCCGGCCATACACCAACTGTGTCCAAAACTCGGACGAAGTATTCCAAAAGTTCCGTCTCATCAAGAGGAATTCAACGAGATAGACGGAGCATCTATCGGGAGTCTGATCCTTAAGTTATAAGTGTTTTATTACCGAGGGTCTGGTTGGATTCATGTTCGATCCATCCCGATCATACTTCAAATGACACCGGTTAACCAAACTGGTCACACCATTGTGATCCATACCGAGAAACACACGATATGGACTACCCATTATTCCAAAACGGATAGTCGGTGAAAAAGTTGCATCTCACCGCAACACGCGCGAACCGGGCCTCGTGGGGCCCGCGCCTCGACATTTTCTTAAATATCCAAAATTGGTCTTGAAACATCCGTCTTAATTCCAAGGCCGCAACGTCCCAGATGGTTCGTTATTCCGACACTGTATGAGAGAGATATGTCCGATACAAGATCCCGTAATAATAATATTATTATTATCATTGGGTGTTTCGTGGACCCGAGCTACAGATCAGAATTTAATATCCAATATTGGACTTGAATCGACCATCTTAAAGATAGAGTTACATCGCCGCTGAAAGATCTTCATTCCGACATCGTATGAAGGACTTATGTCAAGAATAAGGTTTCAAGACTCAAAATAATAATAACATTATTTTATTCTATCATTAATACAGAAAAAAAAATCCACCCAAATCAAGACTCTCTACGCACATGGGTAGCGCTCAATTAAAAATTTCCATTTTAATTGATTTTATCTTATTATTGATATATCTAAAACAAATAAAAAGTTGTGGGTGGCTTGTGTACAACACAACGCACCTCTTGTGTACAGCGCACACCTCAAACCCCTCTTCCTCAATCAATTCATTTTCATTTATTTTTCTTTTAATTAACTCACTTTATTCCTTCTCTCTCCAATCTCATTCATTCACGGTTTTTTCCCTTCATGGTTTTTATCTTGCAACCCAAACGGTGGGGGTTCCTCCGTACATCCAGAACCGCCGGCACCACCTCCGGCAAGCCGGGTCGCCGCGCCTCCAGCCTGCCACGCTGCAGCGCCTCAAGCCAGCCGCACCTCCTAGCTCATCGGGAGATGCGTTCTGAAGACATGCTGGAATCACATCGCCACATCGCCCCTTCCGAGGGCCGCTGCACCTTCGTTCTAAGCCAGAAAATTGTGACGATTGCATATTTGAGATCCTTGGGTCGAGATCTCCTCATCCATATTCCGCGTTTAACGAAACATTAAATTTTTAGCGCGCTTAATTATTTGGAGACCAAGAACGCGCGAAGAACGAAATAGAAAATATCATGGTTTATTTGCAGATTGATGACCATATTTGTTTGACCATCATCATTGAGAATCGAGAACAAGAGGAATTAGCAAATAGATACTTATCATACTTCAAAATAAACCCCTACCTTGATTATGACGTTGCACGTCGTTGAGCCGCAGAAAGAGAATGGAGTTGACGTTGATCATTGCATCCGCCTCACACTTCATATCAGAGCTTAAGCGTCGATGAAACGTAGGAATCTGACCTCCGTTGAAGGATTGTTCTTCGTCTAAGATCTTGGAAGGCCCGTCGTTGGAGAACCGTTCTTCATCGAAGGTTTAGAATTCTCTCTAAATTTCTCCAGAGGTTTCCCACAAGATTCTCCAAAAAATTTCCAACCCATATTAGAAAGATGTTTCCCCTATTAATAAACACGTCATGCCTTTTCAAATTCAAAACACTTAATTAATTAAAGTGTTGGCACCATTAAAGAGGGAGAGAGATGGTCTCTTTATTAAGGGGGTTGTCACATTAATTTGAAGGGGTGTTAAAAGGGGTGTTTAAGGGAGGTTATGGGGAAATGAAAGGTTGGGGCTCGTGTGGGCCCCACCTCTTATTTATCCACACATGGGTAGTTGGTGGTTATGGGTCTCACCCTTAACTCAACTTTATAGGGTATAACTACCATAGATATAAATAAAATTGTGTATCACCAATTTTATTTATTTAATTCTAAATCCCCAATTATTAATTCTCAACTCGCTTAAAACGCAACTGTGATAAAGGTTCTCTTAAGCAATTACCGGCGTTGCGAGTTCATCGGTGCCCTCAGATTTCAATTCCGAGCACCGGTTCAAAAGATAGAAAAACCTGCATGTACGTTTACTGAACGTACCCGAAAAAAAGTTTGGAAAATTATTATCAGTCACCCTCGACCCGCGCCGGTCAAGGTCAGGCTCTGCCTGAGTGAAACACGCCCCAAAAAATCCAACGGTACTCTCAGATTTTCAATCCGAGTTACCGTTTAAAAGATACGAATTTTACAATAAAGTAATTGTCACTTAATTATTTTATTTGCGGTCAAAAAGTAACTTTTTCTGGTGGCCCGCGCCGATCAAAGTTAGTATCTTCTTAAATAATGCATAACCTCACGAGTCCAGCGGTGGTCTCAGATTTTTAATCCAGGCTACCGTTTGTGAGTTATAAGCATTCAAAAAAAATAAAATAATTTATTTAATTATTTTATTTATGGTTATTCCATTTTTGGAATTTCTCACAGGAGGCCCGCGCCGACTAAACTTAAGTCGCTCCTAGGGTAATCCCGCCATCGTAAGCGCAACGGTACACTCAGATTTCTGATCCGAGCAACCTTTCAAGAGTTATTCCACTTTTTCAGGAAAACTGTTTACGCGCGTTAATTTTAAGTTTAACAAAACATCGACGGATAATTCTGGGAACTCTGGGCCTCAGAATCAGGTGTCGTCTGAAACCGCACACTCGCAAAATTCCAAAGAAATTAAGAAAAAAATTTCCTTGAAATTTCTGGGTCTTTACAAGGAAATAGTTATGTGTGAAAAATATAAATACACTCAATATGGTTGGATATTCAATTTAAATCAATCCAAGGACGTTCACACATATTATTGAAAAAACAATACTAATGAATTGGATGTTTAACTCAATGAATGTTGATTGAGTTAAAATTACTCTTATCAAGTTCATATCGATGACTTGAGAATTTATCAATGGAGTAATTATGTGTATTAAAATTATATACATATAAAGGGGACTGGAAATTACTATAAAAATAATAAATATTTATTCCACACATAATCATGGAGTAAAATAATCAATGAAGTATGCGTAAAGCCCAATGAGTGGAAATTGAAATTTGAAATTCCCTTACAAATTTGGTAACTTACAAAACATGCACCCCACGAAAGAAATATCATAAAATGAAGATGTAAATACAAATAAATTAAATTATATTACACAAAGAATACAATCATGGGAAGTAAATATACCACACAAAATGAAATAGTGGTAATATAGCATGAATCTCATGAAAATAAGAAGTGAGATGAAAATCCCTTACCATTTTGTAATCAATCGATTCATATGACCAAAAGTTAATAAAAAAAATGAATCATAGAATACCATGAATATAAAAAGAATAATGATAATATATATAAAATGGGAGTACACAATACACCATGTGTAATAAATAAGTGGCGAAGAATGGAAATCTCACTAAATTAAAAGTGAGATAAGAAACCCCTTACCTCAAGTCCGACTTGTCTTGTATGTTCCTTGTTCTTCCGGAATAATAAGATTAAGTTAATTTCTAATTGATTAGGAACATTTTTCATGTTTATTATTCCTTTTATATCACTTATTACCTTGCTATAACAATTAGTTAATTATTTGAGTTCATATTGGATATTTTATCGATGTTCAGAACTTTAGTAAACAATGAACTTGTTATAATTAAAAATTGTCCAAGTGGTCAAAAGTTCATTATCTCCAGAATGATATACATGATTTAGATATCATATATATATATATATATTATATATCCAGTATATATATGTATTTATAACAGTACATAACATTTGGAGATAATAAATGAAATGCACCGTTTATGGAGACAGTAAGTCGTACGTACACATGAACGCTACTTTCATTTATATTTTGTATTTTAATGGAATTAAAACATAATTATACATAGAAATATCATAATTACAGTATAATATCATATATAATATCATAAAATACATCCTTTATGTGTCTTACATAAGGCATTAACAAGTCATATCACTTTGAGGGGGCAGTAGTCCGAACTTCCTCAAATGAAATTATCGCGCTAACCCATAATGGAAACCATAAAGGTATGATATAAATGAAAAATAAAGTAGCATAAAGAAAACATAAAAATAATATATATCATATATAAATACAGTTTCATCTTAATTTCCACCATGAGAGGCGGTAGGAGATAATTAAACAATCATTGTTTCGTGATACGTTAGTTTTACATCCACAGAAACAAGATGTTCTTTACCCATTTGATGGAGGTGTGTGTAAGTGTAGTTAGAATAATTCTCATTAAAACATCATAGTATATTTAGGATACTGGTTTTGTTATAAAATAAAGGAATAAAAAGAGTTTAGGGGGTTGTAGAAGTAAAATAAAACAAAATAAAACAAAATAATTTAAGAGAAACTGTTACCTTTAATATGGGTAACTTCATTTGGTTTGAACCAAATGGACTTTATGATGTTACTTGTGCCTAAGGTAAGGATTCTAGGTGTAATATAGGGATCTTTAGAGCTTATTTGGGTAGGGTTTGGGGGAGCCAAAGGTCTTGAGAGGTGTGTGGAATGGGTTTGAAGTGGTGTCCTTTTATAAGGGGAAGGAGGGGCTCTTTAGGAAAGTGTGAAAATAGTATTTTATTATATAGTGATATTAAGTTTCTAAAGGTAAAAATCTAATTAAAGTATAAGATAAGATGACTCATGGTAGAAATAAAATCATCCAATAAGAATTGGACTGGTTTTAGATATTGTTTTAATATTAATAATCTTATTTATTTAAATCATTTATTAATGAGGTAAATACTAGAACATCAATGTGTCATAAATAATTTAATTTATTTGATGTCTAAAAATTATAAAAAATACCATATTTTAGGAAATATTTTTATCATTATAATGAATTTTTATATTTTAAACAATTAATTATATAACCCCATGTAAAAATTGATTGACTAAAAGATATTTGTTTATGTCATTTTTGCCTTTACTTTAAGTTAATTATAATAAAGTGTCCTTATCATTAATAAGTGGCTCCATGGGATCCCAAAATCGACCCAAGGATGCCCATGGTCGTCCATTACTCATCCAATAAGGTTAGGACAAGTTTTAAGGTAATTTTGTATTATTATAATATTCTTTTTACCTTGAATTACCCTATTTACCTTTAACCGCTGTAAATAAAAGTCAAAAGTTACTATTCACAAAAAATTATTTTCATCTTATTGAACCGCATATTACTTTCTAATAACAACCATGTATCTTATATTTTCTAAATTCAATTCACAGAAGCGGTAAAATTTCATTTAAATGAAAAATTCGGATTTTTAACTACTACTTAGTGGTTTCACTATTCATCAAAAATTGAGGTTTTTCAGAAAAATACCAAAAAATCAGCCTAATATATATTTGATATTCTGAATTAAAAAATGATATATATTTTAAAAAATTCAAAACATAGAATTTGTATTAATTAATTTAAAATTAATTCTCGTTGTCAAAACAAATAGCGTGTTTTTAAGAAATTATAACTATCAAAAGATTGACACTTGTTTACGTATAATTTCAAAGGGAAATTAATTCCAATGACCAAAATTGGATTAAAGGGTAAAAATATAATCTAATTAAACTTCAAAAAATTTTTAATATATAATATATCCTTAGAAATATATTAGATTAAAAGGTAGTTTTGAATTAAAATACAATATTTCTCACTATTCATAAAAAATGAATATTATTAGAAAAATACCAAAATTTCATCCAAAGTAAATTTTGATGTCTCGATTATAAAGAATAATTTTATTGTGTCAAATTTAATATGTAAAAGGGTCAAATATTGGATTTAAAAAGGGTTCACCATTAAAATGTGGTAAAATTGATTTTTTTTTGAAAAATACATTTTTTATCTGAAAAATTGAATTTGTTCTTATAATATGTATAAGAAACACATAATACAAAAGTTAAAATTATATAGAGTATAATAAATTCAAAATCCAGTTAATATTATTCATAACCGCTTTTCAACGGCTAGTTTGGTAAGTCGTGGTGCGCTCGAACTTGATGTCGCGTGTAGCGAAATCTATTGAATTTAAAGAAAATAACTTACTATAAAATCTTGGTGTGTTACATTATCCCCTCCTTTAATAAATTGCGTCCTTGAAATTTGAAAATTTTCTTCGAAAATAAAAGGTTATAAATAGGAAAATACCTTTGTGGAAAACCCACATCGGAAATTAGGTTAATAAAATTTAGTCTTAATAAGAGGGAAAGGGAGATGAAAAAGTCACCACCAAATTATGATCTCGATTAAGAGAACCTTGGTGGAAATTAGAGACACCTAATTGGAGGAAAAATGTAAATATTTATAGGGAGTGATTGAGGTCATCAATCAAAAACATGTGTAAAATTGAGGTCCTCAAAGCCATCAATCTATAATGATTTAAAATATCATCGATTCAACAAAACATAAAGAATTAGGATAACACATTTTTGGTTTTAATATCCCTTCCCTAAATTTTAATAATTAATTTATTCATAGAATAAGAAAACAAAAATATACTTGACAAGTAGAGTTTCATACTTCATCTAATTCTTACCACAAACTCATCTTTCACTCCAAATAATGAGTATTAAAGATGACTTGGTCACACCTAAAGTGCTATAATCAACTTATAGAGAATCATATAACCTACAATGGATGAATTATATATTTCTCTTTTCTTTAGAGATTAACCAAAACCAAAATGGTTAGTAAAAGATTAGATGATCCCAAAATGATAATACTTTAGAGAAAGAAATACTAATCTTAATTTCTAAAATTAAACCAACAATACCCAAAGATCAATATATACCATTCAATAAACAATTGTCCATAAAATATTTCAATATAATCCAAACTAATATAGAATCCCAAAACTTGGGAGAATTTTCTTACGTAGTCTTCCACGTTGAATTGTATCTCCAAATAACATCAACTACTCGTAATGTCACATATTTAAAAGTAATTAACCTAATCAGATATTCTCTATCACAGGTTAATCATTTCCATAAATAACCCAAATTTCTATAAATACACAATAAAAACATAGGTAAAAACCCACCATTTCTCCTCAAATGAAATCCCATAGTATTCTATTTTATTTAGGCATATAGTGTTACCAAAAGAGAAAACATCTTCCAAAATAACATTTATAACTTAATCACCAAATAATTTTCCTATACTAAGGATAAATCATAAGTTCCCAAAATGAATATATTATTGATGCATAAAATCATTTAACTAAAAATAATTAGTTATACTAACCAGGGACCTCACGCAGTATGGTGGTAGGCGATAAATCCCAATCGCACTATGGTTGTGGGTTCGATTCCCACATCTTTGTCCG
The DNA here is from genome assembly GCA_963277665.1 of Viscum album. NCBI lineage: Eukaryota > Viridiplantae > Streptophyta > Magnoliopsida > Santalales > Viscaceae > Viscum > Viscum album. The sequence goes on along the minus strand of OY728123.1, from coordinate 1,938,191,289 downwards.
ATGTGATTGGTTGTCACATGGTCTGCATGTTGTCCTTTTTCAAAAACTATATAATTTTATAATATTCCAAAAAATGATATATATTCCTCAAAGTAACTATAACATAATTTCATCACAAATGTTATCTCATACCTCGCATTTTTATCCCAAAATTTAATAACTTGTAATTGCCTCAAACTCAATGATCATATAAAACCAAATGGTTATTTATAAATATATCCACAACAGAAAAGATAATTCTTACTGAAATATCATTTTCACATGAAAAACTGTAAGGTTATAAATACAAGAGAAAAGTCTTCTAAAGTTATCCCATCAACAAAGAGCACTAATAATTTTTAAACATTTCTCCATCCATTTATTTCCACATAGATTCTTTCTTGACCAAGATGATATCCTATAAAATAGGGCATTCACCCGGGTAATGCCTAGGTCCCCTACATTTATGGAAAATTACTGTAAATGGATTCTTGGGACCATTTTTATTTTCTTCCATAATACTCTTCATTTTTCCTCGAAAATTATTTACTTTATGTCCCACTTTCCCACACATAAAGCATTTATTTATTCCATTAAGACACCTTCCTAGGTGTATCCTTCCACATTTCCTGCATGATAGAAAATGATCTTTCTTTTCTCCATGGTCTTCACTACTGGAGCTCTTATCATTCACCACTTTTCTCTTCTTTGTTGAGTCTGGGAGTTGGTTAATATATATGTTGTTGATCATATTTTTGGAAAAATAATTCGGCATAAACACAATATCTTTTACATCTATCAATATTCCATTTTGTTGCTTATTTTCTCCACTATTCCCACCTTTTACATCATCTTCAATGTTACATGGACTTCCATGGAATCCAGCCATTGACTAACACAAGAAATCATAGTGTGAGTCATAAAATCATTTAGAGAATATCATAACATTGTATTTTTAATCTAAAACACCTTATGATTAACCAAGGTTATTAATTATCATCTTATATTAAAATCCTTTAATTCAGTTTGTAAAGAAAATGTGAATTATCTTAAGCATATCCCCAGGGAGTATCGTAACCAAGAGTGAAGCAAGTCCTATTGTCATGTACCAGGATACCCTAGGTTAAGCCTGAAACTCTTTGTTGAAGTTTTCACTCCTAGGTACATTTGTGCCAGAGCCACCTTTACCTTCTTATATCTAGACAGGGATGTATTTCTTGGAAAATACACAAAATATCTACATTAGAAAAATTATATAAAGTTCTTATATACTAATAGTCAAAGTCTATCTTAGGGTAATGTGATCTAATTAGAGTTTACTTAAATATAGTTTCCAGGGTTCGTACTAAACTTCCTCTGATAGAAACTGTAACGCCCTGACCCCAGAAGCCCAGAGCCAGTGAATTATTTTAATACATTGGAATGGTTACAAGGAATCAAGTCCTGAAAGACCAATCAGTTTAGTAGTCTTGAAAAATATATTACATAAATGAACGTTACATTACACATTAGAAAATAAAACATGACATAAATTATCCATTGGGAACTCCATTAATCCTCTAGCTTAACCCTACATATCAATCATAATACATTTCTTGGAATCCTGGTAAAATAAAACATAAGAAAGGGGTGAGCTCAAATGCTCAGTAAGAGTAAGAAATACAGTGGAAGATAACATAAACATTAGGCATGATGAATAATTGAAAACACATGAATTAAAAAATAATAAACATGAGCACTTTATGGAAGGAATATGAGATGTGTAAATAATGAAATAATAAAACATAGTCATGGGTATTTTACTATTAGAATAACCACATGATATATCAATAACTAATATCATAATGATGGAATGCATAATGCATGACATTCTGAAACATTTTGTCAAAGCCTCGACCAAGACATCTAAAAATGGTTGAGGCCTCGACCAAAACCATATATCAAAAATTGGGAAAGGCCTCGACCAATTCCAAATATAATTGTCTCATGAGACCTACTGATGCCTCAAGGAGCTATAGAGGGATCCACTCGTCACTTAATAAGTCCAATGCATTCCTTATATGAAAAGGTTGAAACATAATCTAAACATTCGTATTAAAACTAGAAAACGAAATGTCTATATTTTAACCACAAACCATGACTGGTATAAAAATAGCATATCCACAGTAAAAAAAAACTCATTCAATACAATATGGAAGATTTTATTATAATAGATTAACCTAAATCGAGAATAATGAAGGATATTTACATAGATAAAAATAATCATCAATACCATTTGAGAGAAATATCCCCCTTTACTTGAAAACATTTAAAAATCTCACTGTTTATCAAGAAGTCGTTTAAAATTGATTTTTGAATCAAAGTTTCCCATACTACATTGAAACTTTTAAAATGAATTTTAATTTTAAAACATTAATTTCCATATAAATAAATACTTAAAACCATTTTTAAAACATGGACATTAATGGGAAAGACTTAGAAGAATAAATCTTTTAAAACATTTAAAATGATATTTTAGTTAGAGTTCCAAACCAAATGAGAGACGCTTGAATAAAAATAATTGAGATAATAAAAACTTTATAATATTAATAGAATAAATTATTTCGTGATATAATATGTTAAAGGACATTATATACACCTTATAAATGTTAATTGGTGCATAAGAACAAATAAATCTCAATGGAATGTAAATCGAGATAAAGTCCCTTATAAAAACTGTATCCTTAGGTTAAGGATAAATCAATGACATAATTATGTGTGAAAAATAAAAATACACTCAATATTATTGGATATTAAGTGTAAATAAATAAGAGTATGTTCACACATATTCTTGTAAAAACAACACCAATGAATCGGATGTTTAACTCAATGAATGAAGATTGAGTTAAAAATACACTTATCAAGTTCATATCGATGACCAGAGAATTTATCAATGGAGTGATTATGTGTATTAAAAGAATATACACTAAAAGGGTAGTGTAAATTAATATAAAAATAATAAATAGTGATTCCACACATAATCATGGAGTAAAATAATCAATAAAGTACGTGTAAAGCCCAATGAATGGAAATTGAAATTTGAAATTCCCTTACCGATTTGGTAACTTACGAAACATACAACCCATGAAAGAAGTATCATAAAATGAAGATGTAAATACCCATAAAGTAAATTATATTACACAAATAATACAATCATGGGTAGTACATACACCACACAAAAGGAAACAGTGGCAATATAGCATGAATCTCATGGGAATAAGAAGTGAGATGAAAATCCCTTTCCATGTGGTAATCAATCGAGTCGTATGACCAAAAGTTAAAAACCGCCAAATGAATCCCATAATTAATTTAATATAAAGATAATTATGATAATATATATCAAATAGCAGTGCACAATACACCACATGAAATAAATAAGTGGTGAACAATAGAAATCTCACAGAATTAAAAGTGAGATAAGAAACCCCTTACCTCAAGTCCGACTTGTCTTGTATGTTCCTTGTTCTGCCTGAATAATAAAATTATGTTAATTTATATTTTATTAATAACATTTTTCAAGTTTATTATTCCTCTTTATCACTTATTACCTTACTATAACAATTATTTAATTATTTGACTTCATATTGGATATTTTATTGATATTTGGAATTTGAGTAAAAAATGAACTTGTTATAATTACAAATTGTCCGTGTGGTCAAAATTCCATTATATATAGAATTATATACATGATTTATATATATTATATATATATATATATATTATATATCTAGACTATATATGTATTTATAACAGTAAATAACATTTGGATATAAGAAATGAAATGCACTGTTCGTGGAAGCGGTAAGCCGTACGTACGCATGAACGCTACTTTCGTTTCTATTTTGTATTTTAATGGAATTAAAACATAATTATACATAGGTATATCATAATTATAGTATAATATAATATATAATATCATAAAATGCATCTTTTATATGTCCCACATAAGGCATTAACGATTCATATCACTTTGAGGGGGAGGTAGTTTGCATTTCCTTAAATGAAATTATCGTGCTTACCCATAATAGAGACCATAAAAGTATGATATAAATTAAAAATATAGAAGCCTAAAGAAAACATAAACATAATATATATCATATATAAATATATTTTCATCTTAATGGCCACCATGAGAGGCGGTAGAAGATAGTTGAAAAATCATCATTTCGTGAGGCGTTAGTTTTCCATCCACAGAAACAACATGTTCTTTACCCATTAGATGGAGGTGTGTATAAGTGTAGTTTGAATAATTCTCATAAAAACATTCTAGTATGTTGAGGATACTGGTGATTTTATAAAATAAAGGAATAAAAAGAGTTTATGGGGGTTGGAGAAGTAAAATAAAACAAAATAAAACAAAATAATTTAAGAGAAACCGTTACCTTTAATTTAGTTAACTTCCTTTGGTTTGAACCAAAAGGACTTCTTGAAGTGACTTCTGCATAAGGTAAGGCTTATAGGTGTAATAGAGGGATCTTGAGATCTTATTTGGGCATGGGTTGGATGAACCAAGGGGCATGATAGGTGTGTGGAATGGGTTAGAATTGGTGTCCTTTTATAACGGGGAGGAGGGGCTCTTTAGAAAATTGCGAAAATACTATTTTATTATATAGTGATATTTGGTTTCTAAAGGTCCAAAACTAATTAAAGTAATATATAATATTACTCATGGTCAAAATAAAATTATCCCATAAGAATTGGATAGGTTTTGAATATTGGTTGCAGATGGTCACTTCTTGCTTCTATCAGCTCTCAACTCCAACACTGTGTGATTTTGGAGTCTTCTAAGCAAATCAGGAATCTTTTTCTGGCTGCGGTGGCTGAGCTTATGCATGTGATCTGGTATGAAAAAAATAATTTTATTCATAATAATTACTTGTTAAATGTCAATTCAGGTAAAACATGTATTCTCATTGCCATTAAGGATGCTGCCTCTCTTTAGAAGGATCATTGTGACAACTCTATTGGTGATTTTGAGATCCTACGCCGTCTTTGAATTGTGAGTTCTTATAGGCCACGCCAATGTACCTTTGAGGTCTTATGGCAAGCCCCGCTTCCAGGATGGATCAAAGTGAATGTTGAAGAGGCTTCTAGAGGTAACCCTGGTCTGGAAGGCTGTGGTGCCATCTTCAGAGACTTTCTTGGCAGATGTCTTGGCTGCTTCTTCGGTGGATGTGGCAGGACCTCGACTTTGGAAGCAGAAATGTTGGGAGTCATCCATGCGGTGGATTTTTCCATTCAGAAGGGTTGGAACAACCTATTGATTGAATGTGACTCAACCACTATTTTCCAAGATATCTGGAAGGGAGTGGTGCACCTTGATTGGCCTCTTACCTGTCCATGGATGAAATGTCTTGCTTCGCTTAGGAATATCAACTACATTGCCACATATGTGTTCTGCGAAGCGAACATGGTTGTTAATAGTCTTTCCAACAAGGGGGTCAATCAGGTCATTACCTGGTTGGATGATTTGCCTGATGTTTCGCTCTCTCTCTTCAATAAGGATTGTAATAAGATTCCATCTTTTAGACTTTTATAACTCCTTTTCTTTTATGCAATAAATTGTGACTTGGTCTTTGACTGAGGCACCACCTCTTATAAAAAAACAGTATTTCTCACTATTCATAAAAAAATGAATATTATTAGAAAAATACCAAAATTTCATCCAAAGTAAATTTTGATGTCCCGATTCAAAATAAGAATTTTATTTTTGTCAATTTAAATATGTAAAAGGGTCAAATATTGGATTTAAAAAGGGTTTTCCATTAAAATGTGGTAAAATTTAATTTTTCTGAAAAATATATTTGTTATCTAAAAAATTGAATTTTTTCTTATAATATGTCTAAGAAACACATAACACATAAGTTAAAATTATATGGAGTATGTAAAATTCAAAATCTAGTTAATACTATTCATAACCGCTTCCGAACGACTAGTTTGGTAAGTCATGGTGCACTCAAACTCGATGTTGCGTGTAATCAATGCTATTGAATTTAAAGAAAATAACTTACTATGAAAACTTGGGGTGTTACAACAAGTGCAGTGGGGGACCTACCTCAACTCGCAACTCGATCACGACTACGTGACACACCCCACACTTACACATGAGTATGCACAACCAGCTGACCATGGTATCGATGGTCTTCCTCACTAACATGCTACAAAAACCACAAAAATAATTAAAAGCACATAAAAATTGATTTAAAATAAACCAAATGAATAAACAATGCAAAAACCACCTCAAAAAATGTAATCCAAACGTAAACTTTTGAAATCAAGGGCACCTCAAAATATTTCCAAAACATAATATACACCACATATAATATTTAATAAACCAATTAAAAGTTTATAAAATAGTTTTAAATAAGACCACAATGCTTTTACATTAAAACACACCCAAAAAACACTCTCTTTATGTCCAACCTCAAACAAAGACTATTTCAAATTGTGATTCACAATAGTTTCTTAATTGAATAATTTATTCAAACTTAAAAACCACTTGTAGGAAATAAAAAAAACTTTTAACACGCACAATATACCAAATTTTCACATGGAAAACTCATTTCTAAACAATTTCACATAAAATAAATTATTCTCGACATTGCACGTCACCAATTAATTATAAAAAACAATGAAAAATACATGAAACAAGTGAATCTTAAATCCATAAGATTTTTCCAAGGGGAAACCCACCTCAACACCAAGGAGTAATGAAAATTCACGCTCGAGACTGGTGCGTGATCTCATTCACACCTCAACTGCTTGTTTCAGAAGCTTAATTAAACCCTTAATAATCAATATTGAACCCAAATTAAAGTATAAAATTAAGAAATCAAACCCCAAAACATAAAATTTTATCCAAAACAAACTCCCTCAAAGAATCTCTATCCCATGAACCCATACTAAAAGAGAAAAATAATCGACATTGGGAGAGGGTGTCTGAGAAGGGGGGATGCAGGTCGTACGATTCATGATTGAATAAGCACAAAGGGGGGGGGGGGGGGTAGGGGTAGGAGGGATTCTGGTAGAGGGGACTAGCTGGTAGAAGTCACGCTATAGGTGGGTTGGCCAGATGGGAGGAGCGGCAGTTGAGAGCCACGCCAGAGACGAGTTGACCAGAGGATTCACTGGCAGGATGAATTAGGGAAGGGGAAAGTATAGGGTGACAATGGTGGGTGGGTGGCGTGCGGAAGGGGGGTGTGAGGCCGGTGGGTATGATATAGAGGAGGGAGGCCAACAAAGAGAGGGAGGCAGGTAGGAGGAGAGGAAGGTTGGTAGGAGGAGAAATTTTGATGAAGGGAAAGACGAAGAGGGGCGTTACAACAAGGTAGAGGTGGGTGGAGGTGCACTGCAACAAGGGAGAAGGGGGGTAGGGTGTCACATGATAGGTAAGGTATCACAAGAGGGTGGAGGCCTAAAGAAGAGGGTAGAAAAATGGGATAAAGGAAACCCTAAAAATAAAAAAAATTAATATAAAAATAATAATAATTTTAAAAAAATTACAACCAATAATAATAATAATAATATGATAGTAAACATAAAAATAATAGACGTATTTATATCATTTTATGAATAATAAAATTTATTTAACAAAAATAAAAATTATAAATGACGAAAAAATTTAAAAAATTTACTCATTTTAATTTTCCAAAGATAGGTTGATCTTGCCTTTTCCTGGGCGAAGTAGGGTGGGGTTTCCAAAATTCACTTCGCCCATGCGCCCAATGACATCAACTAAAAAATGCACACTTTTTTAAATAAATAAAAATTTTTGTTCGGGATTCAACTTGAACCTCAACAAAAATATTTTGAAAACCAAATAAATAATAAAATAAAATAATTAGATAGGTCAGGGTGTGACAGGACCATCACCCTAATTTGTCATGGAGTACCACTCTAATGATCCTACCTGATCACGGTCATCATCGAGTTCCACCTAAATAAATATCATGCTAAGAAAGCATCACATCATCTCTCAAAATCCACTATGGAGTCCACTATCTTTTTCTCTGTTGAATAAATTAAGGATATGCTACTCAAGACCCAAAATCCAAGTCCAAAGGAAGGATATATGAGATGTTTATGTTTCCAAAAAAGGAAATAAGGGGAACATATCATGTCATAGGACCCACATAGTGTGTGGTCTAACTCCATCACCTAGACATGTCATTTATATTACATTAATCACTTCTCATATTGGGCTATATGGCATGTAGGGGGGGGGGGGGTCTACATAGCTTTTCCGAGCCACTGAGGGTGCTGCTAATTCTCCATGACCATGTTCATGTACTTTGGTACCTGGAATATTCCAGAACATTCCCATTCTTGTGTTATCCCATAGTACATGGTGTCTCACCATAAAAAGTTTACATGGTGTGTGGAGGTCCCACAAAAACTCTGATACTTTTAATTCTGTATAAACCCTAGTGCCACATTCCTAGGGGATATACGTCATGTGCTCATCGAGAAATGCTTCGTGTTGTCATATTTTTCATATAAAAACCGATACACTATGAGGATCCTAGATCTATGAATATTTATTCAAACATTGAATCTTATCAATTCGAAAATGGATCATTTTTCTTTAGATGGTGATCCCAGCCATTCGATGGCTGGAAATTAGTTCCCAATTCATCCTAGTGGTTCCTTGTACACACCTTGAACCTCCCTTTGAACCTTAGTCATCTCAGATCCCATATACATGAATCCAAAACCTTTATACAATGATTTATCCAAAATACCTTACTTGATCATTGATATATTCAACACATGAGAAACCATTGTAAATCTTGGGGTCTTATCAGGCTTTTTCTTGCTCGACAATGTCAAATCATAACTTCATGGTCCAAAAATGTCTAATGAAAATACTTTTGGGGTGAATGGTATAAAAAGTAGGGTTTACAAATCATTACCAAGTTTAATTTTAAAAAATAATCAATTGGGATGATACAGGGCGATGAAATAATTGAATAATCAATTAAATATGTACAAGGGCACATGCATGGGTTCTAAATCAACACTGATCAATGAATTAGGAAAGATCATGATAAATCATTTAATAAAACGAGGAATAATCTAAAAATTAATATTAATACATGTGTATTATATCATTCAACATTGTAGATCATGCATGCCAATGAAGGAAAGAAGTCCTTGCATTTGTTGCGAATCAATCTGCTTTGATTTGGGGTATCATCATTATCAAATCTTGATTTTCCAATAGGAGGAAGAAGACACTTTGAATTCTCCCAGGCGAAAGTATCTAAACCAAGAGAAATTTTTATAATTTTTTACTCATAGAAGAATCATTTTAATTTATATTAATTAATTAATTAATTAATTAATATCAATTAATTAATAAAATGAATGTACTACTGAGGTCCATTTTATCTCAATGCCTAGTGACGACCTATTTTAGGTCACACTTAGGGTAAAAATCACATTTTGAACTCAACCATGGTATCAGATTTATAATTTGAGATTAAAATTAGGTGTTATAATAATAACTTTAAGAAAGAGTTCACATGTAATAAAAATGTATTTAATATTTTTTAAAAATTAATTACGGGCACACCTAGCCTTGAAATCGCATGTCTTCTCAGTTACTAGTTGTAAAAATATATGTAGAAATATTCTAAAGTCTTACAAGAAAATATATCTCAATATCATTAATGAATCTGGTAGCTTAAAATTGGTTGCACGATGGTTTCTTATGGTTCAAGTTTCCATTCATTGTGATCATGTTCCATGATAATGATATTTCTAATGGGGAACCAGATTCATGGGTGTCATCAATGGTGTTTACTAGTGACTGGAAATGATATCATTTGAGGATAATGGAAGCAGATAATAGAAATAGAGTGTTTGATCATAGGGGAGAGGAAGTGAGGTGTGAGGAAGTCATTTTAGTGAAGAATAGTAATGCACATAACATTTAACCCAATAGAAATGAGTAAAGTTGAGCTCTTGAATATATAATAATGCATGATATTGATATGTAAGATTTATACAACATGGATGAGATCTCACATAAACTTTAATACACATTAATGGCCTTTACTGACCTACACAGGCCTTTAGGCTTGGGCCTATGAGCTACATGAAAAATAAATGGCCATATCCTACCACCTACCACTCGATCAATCCCTCCCAGTGTGATATATTTATTGTTTAACCCTCTTAGACTGGGTAAGAGGCTTACTGTAATACTAGTTTAGGGATACCTTGGCTTGGCCCCATTTTTTACATCTACAAATTTTAAATTAATTCATAATATCTTTAAAAAAACATTATTCATAAAATAAATCCTTAAAAATAAACATTTTAAATCATTTTAATTTCACATTTTTTGTTTCCCACATTTAACAAAAAGACTCATATGGGTATACTCAGTAAAAAAAATCCAAAATATTTATAAAATGTTTAAGATATTTCATGATAATATGAGTGAATCAAGTGCTGTAAATGATATGAGATTTGAATATTTTTTTAATAATTAAGAATATTATCCAATTGCTCGCAAATCTCATATCATGGAATAAAAATTTCAATCCCAACTGAATATGAAATTAGTAAAGAGAATCACATAAGAAAAGACTAATCAGAATTTATTTTCTTTTTAATATTGTAACTTTGAATGAAAAATATGCTACTTTGTGGGAAGATAAAAAATTTAGAAAAATATCTACATTAAATAAGAAAATGTGAAGAGTTTCTTGATTTTAAACTGTGTTAAATGGAGGTAAAACATTCTTTCAAAATGAAGAATTTTAGAAAAGTAAGTTTTCTATAAAGACTACTGGCTGAAGAAGAGGATTGGTCTTTTATGGTTATTTTTAGTAATTTAGAGGCCTTGGAAATATGATGAGATGATTTTTATTTATATTAATCACATTTATGTTTGTTAATAATTTTTTATGGCACACATTTAGGGGGAGAAAACTATTTCAAACAAATGGAGTCGGTAATAATGTTGTTGAAAAATAAAGAGTGAATTGTATGAACCATTTTTAATACTTGAATGAAGTGTGTGGGAGTTATGATCCACAAGTTCATATCACTGAATAATTTCTCCTAATACTTTCATTTATAAAATTTAAACATGATCCTAAAGGATTTTAGTTTAGAGACATGAGATAGAAATAAACAAAGTATAATATCCATTACATGAATAATAATAATGAAATTGAGAATCCATTAGATATTATTGACTCCAAATAAGAAAAAAAAACAAGTATAATCAAGAATATGGTTGGAGGAGTGATCTAAAGTAGAGTATAACATAAAATTAATGATAAATAAGTCACTATGATTTCAGGACAATAATTTTAATGTTCTAAAAAAAGGTTGAAGTGAAGCGCAATAATAAAAAAGAATCTTTAGCATGTAATATATTTAAAGTGAAGAAGAAGATGAATTCCCCCAATATAAAGTGTTACTTATTTATTTTTTTTCGAATCAAATTAGATTTTAGAAAAAATGAGTCAAAAAAATAATCCAAATATATTGAAGAAGAAACTATAACCTTCACTTTTCAAAGGGTAAATTATGATGTTTTATCCGCTCTCCCCCTTTTTATTTAGATATTTTTTGTCTAAGGGAGAGGCATAAAACCTAAACCAATTTATTCTTATGTACTAATGTAATTTTTAATGGGAATAATAACTATATGGGGGTAGAATACAAATAATTTTGTTTATCAAAATTGGAGTGATATATCTTATTTAGGGAGAGCATATATTTAGAGGGAGTTATTAAATGTGTGAAGCTATAATGATTTAATGTATTATGAAATATTCTAAATTTTTTGGTGAGCATGTATGTTGGAACATGTTATACATAGGTTCAAGGAATATTTTTTCATAAGTGGAATAATTGTTGTTTTAAGAAGTCGATCTTAGTTGGTTTTATGTGTTGCAATAAAGTGGATGCAAGTCACTCTGATTAACAACTTGACATTACTGTTCAATGTTCTTATTTCATAAATTTATTTCATTCATGTAGGATTATAATTATTGAATGATGATTCATTTCTAAGTGTGATGAGTTTTAATAGTGATTTATGTTCAATAATTTCCTATAAAATTCAAAGGGGGAGATTATTGAGCCCATGAATGGGGAAGATGGGATGTTCTGGAGTTAAATAATAATCCACTCTAATTATTGTCTTTGTAATAGAGAATATGAATTGTGAAGAATTTGATATGGGTTTTGTGTTGGTTTTGTTTTAATACATAAATAAAGTACAAAATAAGATATAATAGAGTTTATAATATGAGATGTAGGTTGTGAATATGTTTATAAGGTGATTTATGTTTAGAAGATACTACTTAGAAGTTAGAATATTTAAAAAAGTAAAGATATTAGAAATAAATTTCCTAGAAGTTACTCTATGAGTTGTGGATGTTGAGCTAAATTATATCTGAAAAATGAACTTAGTTGTGTCACAGATGAAAAAATTCATGATGATTTATGTTTTCTAGGATAATTTGAAGAAGTTTTATGTTAAAGATGTTATCTAAGGAGAAGTATGTGAATGTTAAATTCTTGGATGATGTTTGTAATATTTTTTATGTTTAACATATTGGAATGATGAAAATAAAAAATTCAATACATAAAGGTTACTTACAAATATCTAAAGGTCAACCTGATAATACATCATTAAATTTAAAATTTCTATAGTTTCACTATAATAAATAAATGTATAATTTACTAATATAAAAATATCACCATGACAATATTGTTGAAAACTAAAAAATTCCCCAAAATATAAATGGTAATTCCCTGATACATAAATGAGATTTTCTTCATAGGTGAAGGAGGTTTCCCTAAGCAGGAAGTAGAAAATTGCGAAAGACCTCAAACATAGGGTCATTTCCAAAAATACATAAGGGTAATTTCCAAAATATGTAAGGGTAATTTTATATATATATATATATATAATGATACACAATGGATCTAAACATATACAAAAATATGAAATTTTTTAAAGGTTATCACTATGTTTTAAATGAATAATTTTTAAGAGTTAAGGATGATTCTGAAGATAAATGATTATATTGAAATGGTTATTTTATGTATTATATATCACAATGGTAAATAGTGATAAAATTAAATTGAGAATGAGTCTATGATATGAAGATGATAAACATGCCATAATTCAAGCCCTGAATGAATAAAGTGTTACAACTACATCAATTATTTGAGATATAGTTAAGTCGTGTTGGGAAGTTTATGTCGTAGTAACTAATGGACATTGGTATAAATTTTAGATTCATTTCATAATGTGAATCAATGAGAGTTTAGATCCATTCAATGTTATTATGGAGAGAATAGTTGAATTATATAGAATTTCGGTACACAAAAAATAATGAATAATGTTCTCAAGCTTTTGGATAAACTTAATTTTTAATTATATGCAGTAAGAAGTCACACTATATTAATTTGGAATGATAGAATGAATATATAAGATAAATATAAGTTGAAAAGAAGTTAAAGAGATGTTTTGAGTTTCCATTTTAATTTTAAATGAATGTATGAAATTCAATAGGAGCCTATTTTTATATAAGAAAAATGAATTTATAGACTTGAATGATCATTTAAGAGAGCTTCTATTGAAGAATAATAAATAGAAAACGTGAGATAAACTATGAAAAACACACACATTTTTACATAAATTATTTAATTTATACATCAAATCATATAAAAAAATATAATAATCCAGAGGTTTAATTACTCTAGGGATTTTCCACATAATCCTATTACACATTATTTCTTTAAAATCTCCCACAAAAGTTTCCACAAAAGGCTTCCATCAATAAATAATATTTCATGTAATTTCATTTGTAAAATTAAAAAATAATAATAAGTGGTTTTAAATGATCTATAAGGGAAGAAATTATCAATAAGTCATAAAGTGTTAGATAATAAGCATGTGATAAAAAAGGGAAATATATGACTAAAAAGAATACGGAAACATAAGATATATTCATAGGGAATGATATAATAGAATATAACCTCAATAATCATATATATACCATGGTGTCAGAAATTGAAGGAATGATACCTTAATAATGAATCATAGAGCATGAAATTGACATGTGTAATAACATATGGATATGTCACAAGTATAATAATAGAAAATAATAAAATTGTGAGAAATAATTTTAGTCATTTCCATAAAATTAAAAGTTATAATTCACTTTCAAAAGTCATTTTAAAAAATGTGAAAAGATAATTTTTAAAAAAATCACCCTAAAATAATACTAGATAATTTATCATTGAAAAATAATAAATTCTATGTAAATAAATGTTGTGTGGATGACAAAAATATATGTCCATGAAATGAAACAATGTTTTAGCTTTCACACTATTTTAAATAAAAAAACTTATCAAAGAAATATTTTATATTTTATTTTCTGCAAATCCATAAAGATATATATGAAAATTAAAAAAATAATATACATTTTTATTTCAAAACAATGAATGAAATATTTTTAGATAATAATAATATGAACATAAAAGAGAAAGATCTACTATAAATAATGGGATTTTTTTATTAACAACAAAATATTTTTATCGATAATGAAATCAACCAATGGAAAATATTTCGTTCTATAATAGATGTTCCATAATTATTAATAAGGCACTAGGTTCACTCCATGGGAGTTTCAGGTATGATTCTTCAAGATGAAATCCACAACACACTATTTTCAGAAAAAATAATGTAAATAAAAGGTGTTATATAAATAATGAGTTAAATATAAATATACTATTTAGAAAATGAAAATGAAAATTTATTTAGTTATTAATATCATATATTACTAGTAATTGTTTTATTATCATCCTTAATAAAAATCCGTAGAACCATTCATATAGGTGGTTAAACTAAACCAAACAAGAATATGCAACAATCAAAAGATGTGTATGATTATTAAGTAATTATATTATAATGTTATTATCAAAAAACCATAATTATATTATTTATATTTTATAAAATATGTAAATTACAGTTCAATAGAGTTTTATGAACAATATAAATGAAAAATAATTACTAGAAATGATAACTTACAAAGAATAAATTGTGTCACCTCTTTGATACCTTCTTGGTTTTGAAGGAATTTGAGAAGTATCAATGGACCAAAATCTACCAAATGTGGTAGAGTCTTGTTAGGGAAATAAATTTCGAAAGTTATATAATGGAATTTGATTTTTATTTTTTTATTTGAATGGGTGGTTGGGGGTACTTTTATATGATATAGGAGTGGTAATTTTGCAAATAATTATGACAGAATAAAAAAAAAATTTATTTTCAATTAAAGAAGTTAAAATATTGAAAAAAATAATTAGTATAAGATTATTGGAGGTTTATAAAGACCCAATATACTCATTTGTGACAATTTAGGTATTTTGCCCTTGATATAAAAATTTTACCTTTTTAATATATATAGTGGTGACTAACTTTTAATTTGGTAATGAAATTTTATATTTAAAAATTAAAAAGTTATTATAACATACTTTCAGAATTATGATTTAAAATATGAAATCTATTTTATTTTATTCAATTGAAAAAAGTGATAATAATTAATTTTAATATAAAAATTCATAATAAGGGAAAAAATAATTTCTTTATAAAAATTAATTTTTATGTATAAAATGAATTTATTCTTATTTCATGCAAAGTAAAAAAAATTAAATAAATATTAATTTGTTTGTTTAAGTATATTGTAAATAAATCACATTAAATTCATTATTAAATATTAATTAACTTATTTAATTAAGATAAATATACATAATATATAGAAAAATACTATATATTTTAAAAACAAGTCTTTTAACATTAAACAAATCTGTTTTTATTTTTTAAAATAAATAAATTATTTCCTCAAAATTACTAATTTTTTTTATTAAATAATTGTTTTGAATTTTATTTTAAAATTTTACATTATAATAATTTCAAAAATGAAATAATGAGAACAAATATAAAATTTTATACATAAATAATTATATGATTATTTCATCCCAACGTCAACTTTAAAATAACTAAAGGACTCTTGGAATATCTAATGGTAAGATAATAAATGGTGGGAGTAGTGGGTAGTGATCTAGCTAGCTTGAATATCTTAGTGATTTTAGTGAGCTCAAAATTCTATCATAGATGATTCCACTCATGTCATACTTGTTTAAGTTTAGCTTGTGCTTGGTATTGGGAATTCCCAAGAAACACTATATCCTTTTCAAGCTCAAAAAATTACCCTTCTATGGAAAAATCCCACTACATGATTCCATTTTTTATCTCTTCTAGATAGGCTTCATAATATGGTTACTCTATTTATATCTTCCAATAAAAAAATATGTTATAGAATTCATGTTTAATAATTTTAACTCTTTACTATATCATGGTTAATTTTAGTTTTTCATTTCATGAGATTATAGATATCAATCACTCAAAATTTATTTAAGGATAAATATATTTTAAAATCATAGGTTGTTATATTCTATACCCCTAAAAAAGATTTTATCCCTAAAAATTTGTTTACTTTGAAAAAATAAATGATGGTATTTTTGTCTCATGAAATATTCAGTTTCCACATAGCCTCCTCAAACTTATGATTTCACCATAGATCCTTTTCTAGGTGGGTAATATTCTTCCAAATTACTTTATCTTTTCGATCTAATATCCACACTAATTTCTCCTCATAAGAGTTTTCCTGTTCCAATTTTATAGAATAAGAGTTTTTCAGATGGGTTAGATCTAGTATATACATCCTAAAAAGTGATACATGTAACATACTATACACCTAAGAGAGGTTTAGTTGACGTTCTACATGATAAAATATAGTACCTACATGATCAAGAATATAAGAGTTAGAAATGTATTCAAGCCTCTATTTTCTCTTTTTCACAGATCTCATTACCCTCTTCTAGGGAGATATTCTAAGAAATAATTTGCCAAAATCATTTAATTATAGATATCATTAATGTTTATGAATATAAAATTTCTATCAATTTTTTTAATATTTTGTATGTTTATAAATGATTTGAACATTCTCAATCATTTCAATGATAAGAATATGTCCCAAAATCTTCCTTTGTCAAACTTCATTCCAACTTGTTAGAGTTATGAATATTTTTTCATATAGAGTATCATATGGCTCCATTTGAACGATAGAGTATAAATTGTTATTATATAATAAATCAATTAGAAGAATATTTTTATCCCAAGTTCTATTGAAATCTATTCAGTAATATATTAGAATATCTTCAAACATTTTAATTGACCTTTCAAATTGGCCATCATTTTTAGGACAAACAATAATGTTAAATCCAAGATATATATCAATTATTTATTGAATAAATCTCCATAATTTTTATGTGAACCTTGGAGATTCATAAGATCAATCAAAAGTTATAATATATAAATCCTTACCAGTACCTTTATTTTTTTACTTTTCATGTTTACTGAGTGAGAAGTCATCTCAAATTGTAATGAATCATGTTGAATTTATATGTTTAACTACCACTATCAAGATAGAATTACTATTTTTAGATGTATTAGGAAGACTAGTGATAAAGTACATAATGATTTTATCCCATTTAAAATATTGTACCTGTAATGGTTTCAATATCTCCATATATTTATGAAATTCTTCTTTTATATAATGGAATACTAAGAATAGAGATATATAATCTAATATCTTCCTTATTTTGAAATCCCACTAAAAGTGTTTCTTAATGTCACTAATCTTATTTGTGTGTCTATGATTAATGTATAAGGATTATATCTAGGTATCATTTAACATCTCCCCCAATTTTTGTTATTAAGGGACACATATTCATTTTTAAAATTTACAAATTTACCATTTTTGAAGTTGAGCTTTGGGGTAATTTTAACTAAGTCTACGGCTCCTATAATATTTATGGACTTCCTTGATCTTCAAATAGATAAATTATAGCTTATTTATTTAGTAATAGAATAATTTCATTATGATTTCAATACCCATCCTTTTAATATCTATAAAGATTTGGTCCTTTTCAATCCTTATGAAGTATAGGATTACATGATTCTTTTTACATAGAGAATCATCAAACATGTTTTTGTTCAAATTATGGTAATTTATCGAGAAATCATAGTGTTTTATTAACTATAATAATCACATTGGGTGCATTTTCAATTACTTCTATGTGAATATATGCATGAACAATTTTTTATCAGTATATATATCACACTTTTCACCGTAGAGAAAATTCCATGAAATATTTTATGAAAATATTACTGCTGAAAGCTACAGATAATGCATCAGGTAATTTTGTTCAAAAACCATTAATTGTCACAATTCATAATGAATTACATTCTCATTTTTATAATAACACATCCCAATACATTCCTTGAATAATCACTATATATGAAAACCCTTCTCTACCAAAGGGTAATGTAAGAACAAGTGCAATGACTAATGACTGGTTTAATTCCTTGATGATTTCTTAAAATTATTCAATTCGTTGGAACTTCACTACATTATATGTTAAATTATTTAGAGGATATGAAAATTATGGTAGATGTATCCCAATGACTCAAAAGTATTTTAATAAATTAAGATAACTACGGATCATAATAACATTGGTTTGTCTGGTCCATTGTTAAATCTCCTCTGTATTTGAAGGATCCATTGATATAACCTTTCTAGTGATTACATAATCGAAGAAGGATACTTTTTAAAAAAAAAATAACATTTATTGAACTTAGAATGTAGTTTATCCTTTCATAATATCATTAGAACAATCCTAAAATAATCTTCGTTTTCCCCACTATTAGAATATAATAAAATATCATGAACTAATGCTACTATAAAATTTTAAGTTAACATTTAAACACCCACATAAAGATATGTATAAGGACTATATGTGAATTTATAAGTAAAAAGGTGTCACTCTGAGTTCATGGTGTCCATATATTGAGAGAAATAATATTTTATGAATATCTCCTCTCTTTTACCTTAATTGATAGTGTCTAGATCTAAGATCCAGCTCTAAGATTTATTGATCCCATATAAGTAGATAAAACATAACATGAATACATGGTGAATGATATTTTTTCATGGTCATGGTTTTTTAGTTAATGATAATAAATTAAATGGTTGATTGATCCATCCTTCTTCTTGATAAAGAGGATTTTTTCACTCAATGGTGAATAAATTATATAGTTATCCCTACTATCCATACATAAATATTACAACATTTTAGAGGAATCTTAAATAATTTTAAAAATTATTCATACCTGAGGACCATAGAGGATTAGTGTCTTTGGAAACTTGGATACATAAAAAACTAGTACATAAAAGATCTATATAATTTCTGATTAAGTTCTTTACATGTAAAAACCTTATTAGAAATATCATACATAAATACTTTCTTCATAACATATTAAATGGAAATATAAGAAAGTGAGGGGTTTGATTATTTATGAGGGTAAACATAATATATATCAATAAATGATCATAAGTGAGCATAAGATAAGCATATGAGTGTGATAACATTATCAATAATTAAAATAATCACTCTTAATTAGTCAAGGATATTTAATCATGAAACATAAAATAAGGTTTTATAAAGATAATGACACAATATTAAAGATTTTAGATTAATCAATAATAGAAAATGATCCATGAAATCATATCATAAGTGTAGTGACCTTGACCCAAGAAGCCCAAGGCCGATTCTTGATATCATTAAAATTTTACAAGATACAAGTAAACATATCTCAAAGGGCCTAATAGTTTAGTAGTATTGGTAAACTAGATACATACCAGAGTCTTACATTACATTCAAATCCAAAAATTAAAAAATATTTTTTTAAATAATTGTATTACCTCTAAAATATCCATTCATATCAAACATAATACTCTATAGTATCTAGGGGAAATAAAATAAATTAAGGCTGAGCTCAAATGATAAGTAATGGTTATGTATAGTGGATGTTATCTTGAATAAGTATTAATAATAAATGTGTAAAGGTAAGTAATTGTGAAAAAATTACATTTAAATAACTATATAAGTAAAAAAACTATATGTTAAGGTAAATAACTAAAAACACATGCCATTTAATCAATAAAATGGAAATTAAATGCATCCAGAGATAATATCATTATGAAACACCTGGATAATAATTAATATACTCTTAATAAAACTAATTATTATTTATCAAAGATAATGATTCCTCATAAAATTATATGTTTACCTTTCAGACCTTTCATAAGATGATTTAGCGTACTACTATCATGACTGTTCATAAGAAAATTTAAAACACACTGATTACAAATGCATAGGGTTTGTCCAACCAATTTCATCTCATGAGACCGTTGATGAGTAAATGGGTTTTCATTAATTAGTCCCCAACCCTTGTCTTAATTTTCTAATTCATTCCTTATATATTAAATAATATATTTAACTCAAAAACAACGTGCCTTATCAAATATCCACACTGAGTGAAAGGATACTGATTTATCAGTATTTCCCTATTTAATCAAATAAAATTCAAAGTAAACATTGTATGTAAAAATAGTATACAGTTAAGGATATAATAATATTAACCACACACAAAAATAGATATTTAAGATAAAATTATTGTACAATGAAAAATGTTTACAAGAAAGTGATTATTTCAAGAGAAAGGTAACAATCACCAAAGAAAGTGATATTGAAAAATAACTCTTACCATTTAGTAATTTCCATGTCAAATCCAATTGGATAAAATAATTCAAATAGAAACATAAAATACCATTTCTAATTAATTATTTATGATATTAAATATAAAATGGGTAGTATATACACTACATAAAATTGAATTGGATCATAATAATAAATAATTATAAATGGAATCTAAATTGAGTTGGAATACATTACCTTATGATTTATTTGGTTGAACATGACTTAAAATCCTAAATAGTAGCATTAAACTCGAAATTAAATTATTAATAAACCATATTAAAATTTATAATATCATATATGATCCCTTTAAAACATATTATTACTAATTAATTAATAATGTGTCACTATTTGCGTTGTTTAAGGTGCAAATTTCCTTGTCTCCTCATTCATGTTTTGTTATAAAAGTTATGGTTCTTTAAAAATATATAAAGTAATACCATCTAAATAATAATAATAATTAAATAATTATAATATTTCAAAATTAATTATACTTTTAAAATATATCATTGTTTATTGTTAGGAAAAATAAAGTACGTTGTGATCATGGAGACGGTAGGCCATATGTATACACGAGTGACGTTTTCCATTTTTCAATGATCCTTAGGGGAATATGGTAAGTAATATTTTACCTTTAAATAATTACTATAATATCATTTATATCATATTATATACTTATCAATATCATTTATATATATTTGTGATGAAATGAGAGTCACATCCATGTGTGAAGGTTGTAGCCCACACATACCTAAACGACAATATCGTCTTTCATTATGAGAAAATGTAAGAAAATAAAATGATATATAATCTTTCAATAATGATAAATACATCCTTAATATAATAATTATGTCATTTATATAACATATAATCATTAAACTATTCTTTATCACCTTTCTTATGAAGCATTTGTTAAAGACAAATCACATCGCTTTGTGAGGCGGTAGTCTGTTGTATTCACAATTGACATTGTTGTATCTCATATGGAATGAAAGGTAGGAATATATATATATATATATATCTGATATAGTTACACATGAGGTATAATTTTGTTATATATATTATATATATACTTTATATTTATTATAATTCTAATCCTTCAGTAGCAGTAATTAAAAAATGAACGACATTAGTTCGTGAGGTGGTAGTCCACCGTACACATGAACAATAATTTCAGAACCCATTTTATGGAAGTATATATGGTGTTATTTCATTAATTTTTTATCAAAAAATAAAATGATATGTAATATAATGATTTTATTATATCATCATGGTTTAACAATAATTTAAGGAGGTAGAGAAATAATTAAAAGAAAGCCACTCACTAAATATAATTACCTCTTCTTTAGGTATCATTGATTTTTTTCACTAAACCTTACCTAGGTTGTCTTTTTGTGAAAAATGAGTCTTCTAATATGGGTTAAGGGAAGTTAGGAAGTTTATAGGGCATGTATTGGACAAGAAAAAGTGTGTTTATGGTGTGAATAAGAGATTAGAGGGTGTGGACTTTTATAAGTGGGGTAAGTGGCCCACTTGTAATATTTTGAAAGAGTGAATTACACCAATATTTTGTGTCACCAAGCCACAATTACAGTCCATTACCAATAATAGATGGTATAAGGTCAATATATTCCCAAAAAATATGTTTTAGACAAGTTTCGTGTCATTATTAGACCTTATATTCTAAGTTAAACTACTAAGTAAACACATTTTTACCTTAATCACTTTAATTAATTTTAACTATTTTCAATAATAATTATTGTAAAAAATTAATTTAAACTTATTATATAACATAAAATTTTATTCTTCTAAATATGAAATCTATTTGTTTCAAATTTAACTCAAATATGTGGAAGAAGTTATTTTATAATTAATCCAACTAAGTAAAAAAGAGTGTTTTTACTGTTAAAATGTTCAAAATGTTCAAAATGTTTTTATATCTAAATTTAATATGATTTTTTTAAATTAAATAAATTTTATTAATATATTTATTAATTAAATATTTTTTTTTCTAAATATAATTAACAATATAATTTAATATTATAATTTTTTGAGAAGAAAATATAGTTTTCAATTAAAATACAGTATTTCCAACTATTCATCAAAAAATGAAACTTCTCAAAAAATTCCTAAAAACTCAGCTAAAAATATTTTCTTTTCTAATTTTAAAAACGATGTCAATTTTTTAGGATAAATTTTATAAAATTTTAAATATTTATTTTTAATTATGTGTGCTTAACGTGACAACACCTTCTTTTAAGAAAATACAGTTTTGTAGAAAACAGTTTTTTTCTTTCAAATGATTATTATGTTATTTATGATCAATAGATAAACTATAAATGTGTGTAAAGTATATATTTTTATAAGTTATTTAATCCTATACATACCTACAATTATAATGGGGAGGTGATAACTGTCATATTAAATAATAATATAAGTAGTATATTGTTGTTTGGTGAAATTTGGTCATGCTTGTAACGCTAGTTATCGAAAAAACATGTTGTTGCTTGTAATGAAAGCTAAAATCAGCATTTCAAACATTGAAATATATATAATTTATTGAGTTTATTTAAAGTGCTAAATATATCATAAATACTGGGAATATTATATTCCCTTCTATACTTGTGTTGTGTGTCACACACACAATTAAATGAACTTTTATTCTTTTATAACTTTAGGGCGTTACATTCTCCCAACCTTAAATGAGTTTCATACTCACTATTTAAACTTGATATTAGAAATTAAGGGTTTGAAATTTGAAATTAATTTTGTTGAAAACCCCACATCATAGAAGAGTTAAAAAAATATCCCCTTAATAAGAGAGAAAAGGAAGTACAATGGTCATATTGAAAAACACATATCTTGATTTCTAATTAGGTGCACATTATAGGGAAGTGAAGATACGTACATTAAGGGAAACATTAAATATTTATAGAGAGTAACTGAGGTCATTTATCCAAATAAAGTGAATGATCAATGGAATGTTTAAGGCCTTAAATCTATAAATTGATGATGATTTAAAAGACCATTTGTTCATCATAAATGAAGGCATTAGGTTAATTTTTTTAAAATATCATTTTCCTAAAGTTGAGGAAGTATTTTAATATATAATATTATAAGAAAATAAACTTTCTTTTTATATTTCTATTTCACAAAATGACGTCTTCCTTTAGGCTTGCTTCGATCAATTTCAACTTCATCCCTTAATTCAAGAAATGAATATCTAGAAAATAATTTTTTATGATTGAAGCTCTAAAATTCACGTTTAGAAGATTTTATGATCCGTAAAAAAATTGTTTACATATTTATATAACAATTTTAATAAAAAAATATTTTTAGTGCATGTTATCTAATATAATAAATTACTCACTAAAACTAAAAATTAATTCCTCTGGTTCATCATTAATATTTATTTTTCAAATCATTGAACTAAAAACAATAACATATTAACCAAGAAATCACATAGGCCAGTGGTAGGTGATAAAACCTTATCATCATTGGGTCATCCATTAAAACCCTATGATCTTTATGAAATTGTTTTATTTTCACCCAACACACTAGTTTTCATTTTTCTAAAATATAATTCATATAACACTCTAAAAACATACTGGTTACAAATCCATAGGCTTCTCCCAACTAATTTCATACCACGAGACCACCGATGCATATAGGGGAATTAATTTACCATTACCCAACCCATGTAATTAATTTTAAAGTAATTATTCATATATAGAATAATGATTTTAACATATTAATAATTTTCCTTACAAAATATCCATATTGAGTAAAGGATACAAATTTATAAATATTTCCTCTGTTAATAAAATAACATTAAAACTATAAACCATATGGACAAAGAATATTTGGTTTAGTAAATAATAATATAAATAAGACTATAATATGAATATTTAATATAAATTTAGTTTCCAATAAAAATGCGCATAAGAAAGTGATTTTTTCCTGAGAATGTTAACAATCACAAACGAACAGGAGATTAAACAATAACTTTTATCATTTGGTATTTTTGAATTCAAAAAATAATTGGATTAAATAAATAAAATTAAAGCATAAAATAAAATTAATAATTAAGGATTCATGATATTACATTTAAAATATAAAGTATATACATGAAATAAAAGTGAATTGGTTCATAATAACAAATAACTCTCAATGGAATGTAAATTGAGACAAAAATCCCTTACATTATGTTTCCTTTTGTTTGAATATTTTTTAACCTCATGTATAGTAGTTTTAAACTTGTTATTAACTTATTATATAACCATATAAATATTTATAAATTCATATATGATCATTTTATTACATATTATAAACCATTTGTTAAAAAATATTCATTATATTCATTATCTTGGGTGTTAAGTGCCTTGTTTTCTCATGTGTGTTTTTTCACAAAAGATCTAGTTATTTAATATATTATATTGTTATATAATATATATAATAATAATAATGACATATTTATCATATTTTTACACTAATTATACTTCTAAAATCAATCATGAATGATGGTAACAAAAAATGTAGAATGTTACGATCATGGAGACAACAGGTTGTACATACATATGAGTAACATTTTCTATTTTCCATTGATCATTATAGAAATTAGGTAAGAAATATTTTAATTTTTTATGAATGATAATTATATCATTAAATACATATTATATACTAATATATATCATTCATGTGGTGTGGTGATGAAAAGAGAGTCACATCACTTTGGGAAGGCTGTAGTCTACACGTATATAAATGACATTATCCTTTTTATTGAGTGAAAAATCTAGAAAAAAACATAATATATTATCTTTAAATACTGATAAATATACCATTAATATAGTTATTATGTGATTTATATCACATTTAATCATTAACCCTATATTTATCACATTCAATGTGAAGTGTTAGTGAGAGACGAATCACATCGCTTTGTGTAGCGGTAGTCTATCGTACTCATGAGCGAATTTATAATATCACCTGTAGAATGAAAGGTAAATATATATAAGATTTAGTGCATAAATAAGTATAATTATGTTTTATTATATATATATATATTATTCACCACAATACCCATCCATTAGAGGTGGAAATAGAAAATAAGGACATTTGTTCACGAGGTAGTAGTTCATCGTACACATGAACGTTGATTTCTTAACCCATTTGATGGAAGTGAAAGTTTTTTATGCAATTACCTAGTTATAAATACATCGAAATATTTTTAATATAATTATGTTGTTATATCATCATACATTAATGAAAATTTAAGGATGTGGAGAATGATGTAAAATAATGTCACTCGTTGAAGAACGTTACCTCTTGTTCAATAAATTTCATTTAGTTTTCAATAAACCCTTATTATGTTTAAATTATTCAAAAAATAAGGATTTCATTATTATAGGGTATATTTTATGTGATTTTGGTAGGGATTTTCTTAACCAAAGTGGTTTTAATGTGTGTAAAAGATTTGATAGGGGGTTGATTTTTATAAGTCGGGTGAGTGATACACTTGTTTGATTTTAAGGAGTGAATTATAACCACATATTTATTAATGAAAAAAGGTCCAATAAATGATCTATTAATGATACTATATGAGATAAGGTCTACATATGGTAAAAAAGGGGTTTATAATAAGTGTTGGTTCATTCCTACACCTTATATTCTATGTTTAACCACTAAGTAAACTCATTTTCCCTTAATCAATGTAATTAATTCTAATTGTTTTGACTTTTCATTATGGTAAAAAAATAATCTAAACATATTAGATAATATAAATTATTATCATTACAAATATTTTAAATTAAACACATAGAAGTGTTGGAATTTAATTTAAAATTAATCCCACAGACGTGGCGGGGAAATGGGTTTTAAAGTGAAAAAGTTAATAAAATTACAATGTTTTTATATTTATATTAAATATGAAAATTATTAAAACAAATTAATTATATTAATAGATGTTATATTTTACTTTTTTTACATTAAAATTAATTAAAAATATAATTTAACATTATTAACTATTTAGATGAAAAGGATGCTCTGAATTAAAAAACCATTATTTTCCACTATTCATCAAAAAAAACTTCTCAAAAAAATACCAAACATTTACCCTAAGATAATAGTGGTATTAAAATTAAAAAATTGAATTATATTTTATCAAAATTTTTTTCTAAATGTGTTACATGTAATTTTAAACTATGTGTTCTATACACAAATAATCCGTCTTTTATGAAAATAATGTTTCTCTAAAAATGTTTCTTATTCTATTAAATGATTCTAATTATTAGTTATGATCAATAGATAGAAAATAATTTTTTTATAAAATATATATTTTCATAAGATATTTAACAATAATCTTACCCTCCATTCCAATGTCTATATAATAACTAGAATATTAAATAATAATTTTAATATTATATTCATTTTGTCAAAAATCGATCTTACGTGTTACTCAAACTATCGAAAAATAATGTTATTGCTTGTAATGAATGAAAAATTCAGTGTTATGTGAATTACAAGATTTAGAATTTATTTAATTTATTTAAAATAATAAATATTTCGTAATGTTTAGTGTTTTTATATTCTATTTTATGCTTTTATTGTGTCTCACATATGAAATTGGGTAACATTTTACTCTTTATGATGTTCATAGTGTTACAATAAGCATAAGATATATGTGTTTGTAATATAAATAATCTAAGAAATTCATTTTATTTTTCAAGGATCACTGATAATAATAACATAATGGATTGTGTTTGCTTCCCATTCCATCATTTTGTAGTCAAGTTTCACCCCTTAGACTATCATAGTGTACAAAGTCCCTAATTGAGTTGGGTTCACTCACAATTCAAGTTATTATTATCTCATGAGAAAACCATATTTACCCAATTTATTATAAGGATATATAATTATGGTTCCACCCTTTACATAATTAAAACAATAAATATGTGTTCCAAAATATCATAAAACATTCATCATATCATCAAATAATAACCCATATAAAGGATATGTTCTTCATAAAAATTCCATCATCATTACTATAAATTATATTGTGAAAGAATAAAGATGGTGAAATGGGATATTTTACATATTAAATCATTATAAATATAAAATTATATTGTTATAGAAGAAAATACATTGAAAAAACCATTATTACATTTCTATAGGAATATAACCTTTCATTTTAAAATAATTTATTTAAAATCTAAAAAATTCTAAAATATTAATTAATTTTTTTTGTTCAAAATAATGAAGGAAAAATTTAATGTAAGATTTAACTAAAAGAGTATTCATGATGGTGGAGAAATCTATTTATAAGGTTTTTGTTAAAGATAAAAATCCTTTGATATTTTTGATAAAAATAAATAAGTACATTATATGGATAATGACATGAATTTTTCATTATTTTTTTATTAAATTAAATAAGTGAGTAAATATTAATTTAATAAATATTTTTATAATATTAAAAAAATTATTTAAAATATTTTAAACAAAATATATATATGTAAATAAAAATCCTTATATGTAGATAAAAACATCATTAGTTTTCATTAAAAAAATTATTTGAGTATATTGAGTACTTAAAGAGAAAAAAAATAAATTAAATCATGAAATATAAAAAAATAACCCTAAGGAAGAAATTTTTTTTTTGGGAGATATTTCCAAAAAATTCAGCACCATAAAATTTAGTCATAAATAATCCTGAAAAAATGAAATCGTAAGATAAACCACATATGTAAAGTAAATATTGATTCATAAGTTTTATGAACTCTTATATAAGAAATTTAAATTTATTAAACATATATAATATAAAATTAATAATATTTATAATACTATAAATTGTAAAATTATAACATGTCTTCACCTATTCAATAACAATCTTTCATTATCATAATCATTCTAGGTGTTAACTACTTCTTCTTTGAAGTATGTTTTGTTTCAATGTTTATAGTACTTGCGAATAAATAATGGTTCCACAATATCCAAAATATTAATAATTAGATAAATATAAAATATATTTAATATATACATATTGATATCCAATCATATAAACTGATGATGATAAATGAATTACATCAATATATGGCCATGATAGTCAATACATACGAACGAGTGACGTTTACATTTTTAATGGAATGAATGAAATAAATGTAATTATTAGTTCTTATTTGGAGAAAAAATATTATAAATTAAATATGATATATAAATAATAAATCTATTATAATAACCTACCATGAATGATGGTGGTGGAAAATTAGTTGTATCGTTATCTGGAGGTGGTAGTCCACACATACAAATGAAAAATATTTTAAAATACCATTGGATTGAGAAGAAAAGGTAAATGATTGTTCTATAATCATAATAACTTTTTATTATATTTAAAAAACTGGATAAATACTGTTTTTAATGATGAAAAAATTTATAGGAAGTTGAAGAAAAAATAAAAGTGAAAGAGTCTATTTAAGATATATTCTTCTTCATTGAGAGACCACTTTTAGCTTACTCCATAAGAATTAGAGGACATGTATTAAGATAATAATAGAATATAATTAATGAAGGGAAGAATTATAGAAAGGTTTTTTAGAAGGTATTTTATTATTTATAAGGATAGTAATGTGTGAATAATCTAAGAGAATAGGCTCCCTTTTATAAGTGGGGGGGGGGGGCACACCTGGATTTTCATAAAATATTTCAATAATTTAAGGTCACTTTCATTGGAATGTGTCTCCAAGCATGAATTTATTTTAAGGTTGGATAATATAAGGTTTATATATTTTTAAAAGATATTAATTTTACATTTTTGTGTGGAAATCATACTGTTATCTCAAGGTTGATCCCATAATAAAGTCATTTTAACCTTAAACATGTTAACAAAATTTTACTTTTTTAATAATTATTATTAAAAACAATAAGGTGAAAATATTAAATTACAATAACAAATATAATTAATAATTTTTAATCCATTTTACTAGATTTCGTTTCTATAATATGATGAATTTAATTTTAATTCAGCATGAAAACCCAAATAAAAACCTATTTTCAAAAAATTATTTTTAAGTATAAAACTAATTTTCTTCCATTACATACTTTTTAAAGACCATAAAATGAATTATAAGATAATATATTTAATTTATAATCTATTTATTTAATTTAAAAAATAAATAATTATATATTAAATTAATTTATTAAGATAAAAATGCATTTTGCGTATAAAAAAGGTTTTTTTAAAATGTGTTTTTAAGAAAAAAAATAACTTATACAAAAATCAAGTATAATGATGATTTATAATTATTTAACTTTTTAAATTATAATTAATTGATACATAGACAACATAATATTATATTCAAAATATACTGGTACTATTAATTATAAATAAATGACGATTTATTCAAAAATGGTTATTTTTCACTAATCAATGAAAAATAAATCATTTTAGAAAAAATCTTAAAAATGAACCCTATTATAATATTGATGTGATAATTTTGAAAAATATATTCACTTCCTCAAATAACTTTTTTCAAAAATTTATAAATTAATTATAAAGTTCACATGATAAAATGTGATAAAACCTGTTTTGAAGAAAACATATCTTTGAAGTGTAAAATGACATTAAAAAAAATTGGGTACTTATTTATTATAAATCAATCAATATATTTTGTGATTAAATAAACATTTATAAATGAAATTACCATTTTAAATAAATTTAATGCCTTATTAAGATTAAGAAATGTTTTAATTGAAAACACATTCACTTATTTGATTATTTGGTACCGCTATAAGCTATATCCTTCAGGATTTAGAAGACCATCATGAATCATCACCATTGATAATGTAACACTGGTAAAATAACTATTTGGATTAGTATATTTAGTGTTTTGATGAATTCCATTTTCCATAGATGAAATAAGTGATGGCCTTGACCAGTATGAATATACTCTATGAAGTCTATTTATCAGATATTGTATGAAATAAAAAATCACTTGGTTTTACCTTAACCATTCTCAATATAAGATTCAACAACTAAATTGTGAGAGAAATATTTTATGGTAAAATTTTGAAATCATCACGATCATGACCCAAACTATGTTCTCTAAACCACAATATGAAAATATCACCAACACACACCATACCCTTAGAACTTTAATTTTGGTAATAATGGACTATGTGTCAATACACAAAGAGTAGTTGTTTATAATTTTATTTTTAATAAAAAATTATTATATTTATCATTTTTAATATTAATTTCTAAATTATTAAATAATTAGTTTGATAAAAATTATATTTTGATCTGATAAAATGATTTTTTTGGGCAATATATAGTTTAAATCAAAACACAATTTTTTTAAGAATTAAATAATTTTTGTAATAAATGATATTTTAATAAATTTTTATTATAAAATTATATTTTTTAAATATAAATGAAAATAAAATTTTTATAAGAGTACTTTTTTATAAGGTTTAGAAAACCTTTATTATAAAAAACCGCAATATTTTTCAATAAAGGTGTAATTTTGATTTAAAAGTGTAAATTATCAAACATAGAAAATTATTTGGATAAATTAAATATTATTTTTGAAATCATCATGTAAAAATTATCTAATGGTGTATTTTTATTAATTTTCCTCAATAATAAAATTCTTGGGTAAAAATTAAATACTATATACATATACACAATGTATTATGATACCAGAAAACCCAAGAAGTTTTATAATAAAAACTTTAATAATTATAAATGAAAAAAATTATGGTTTATATTTAATATATTTCATTTTTTAGTTTATTTTATTATTTTTATAAACACTTTATGAATCCTCAAATACCATTATTATATCTTGAGGATTTAAAATCAACTATTTATAAACACGAGTCACTTTCACGTCACCAAGGGAATTATTTTATTATCTTCAGTTATAAACCATATAAAATAATGAAAACCACTCCTCTTTGGAAGATACCGTAAAAGAATATTATGGTAAGGTTTTTTATTTTGATAACTTTATTATATAGATTTCAAAACTAAAGTTTATAAAATAATGAAGTAGCCCCCTCTCTTTCCCTGTATTAAACCTCCCATGATACCATTTCTCTTCACTAAAAAAAATTAATCATGAAATTTATCCAACCATAACTTTATATAACCCTCCAAAGGTACCATAAAAATCTCAAGAATCTCATCTAAATCTTTTAGTAGTGACCTCTCAATATACATGATCCTCTCTATCCATTCTTTATTCAAGTACCTCCTTTATATTATGCATTTTGTTTTCCAAATTTTCATGTTGGGATAAGTTTTTACACATCCCCATTAATTCCATTATTATGTACAAGTGATGGGATTACCCTTTAAATCTAACCAATCGCTCACTTTAATCCTTATGTACCCTTGTTATGCTATAAAAAGTATCATAAGAATTTCTATGCCAAAAAGGTTTGTAGTGAAAACCCATCCCCAATTTCACTCAAGGTCATTAACGTAGATGTTCTTATCCTTTATTTATTAAGTAATTACATTTATTTAACACATATTAATTATTATTGGGATTAAAAGTGAGGAAATGGAACCTTATGTGGAGTGATCAATGTGGCACACTTAAGTATGTATATGACATGAATATGATGGGTGGGAACAGAATTATATAGTCCACGAATACATTGAGCATTGTTTTATCCTCATGATATGCCATGTATGGTTCCCAAGAGGTTATCCTAAGAACATTATGTTTTAATTCATTGGATGATATCCTTGAATTATTTTATGACATCATGTTTTTTTTGTTTCAACATTACCATGTTACCTTTATGCTATCATGTGATATCATGCCTCATTGTTCTAGATTATGATTATGATGAATCTTATTTTACCTTGAAATTACTCTTGTATAACATGTAATAAATTACAATATTGTATAAATTTTTTATTACCTTACTGGGATTTATAGCTTAACCTTTTATTATCTACATCCGTAAGTGATCCTCTGTAGTTTTAAAATAATGATGGAATTGTAAGAGAATGTTAATGATTTTTTAAATAATGTTTGTGTACTTATATTCCATGTTGTTATTATATTTAAAAAATTTCCAAAAGACACTACACCTCATGATATTATAGGTTTTCATTTGTGTGAATTTATATAATAAATCATGGAATAATTTAGTTGGTATCATAGGAATGTTAGTTTTTTTTGGATTCAGATTAGAAGAATCTAGTGAAAACCTTAAGGATAACACTAAACATAGGTAAATATACCTAAATTTTGTTAAAGTATAGAGTAATTGGTTTCCAATAATATATATCATTGTATGGATACTACAAGTGGATATGGCTCTAAAAATGCTATACCTGGGGGTAATGACCACAAAAATGATGCATTCAGCTAGACATGAT
Source organism: Viscum album (assembly GCA_963277665.1). Classification (NCBI taxonomy): domain Eukaryota; kingdom Viridiplantae; phylum Streptophyta; class Magnoliopsida; order Santalales; family Viscaceae; genus Viscum; species Viscum album. The sequence goes on along the minus strand of OY728123.1, from coordinate 1,938,158,180 downwards.
TGTAAAATGGTACACAACAACCAGAATTTTTACACACCCAATTTTATACTCCTGGGGAATACGATTTGGAAAATTTTAAAAAACATTACAATCCATTTTTAAGGGAAAATATTCCTATTGTATTTTATGTTACGAAAAAGACCATGGATAACTTAGATTGAATCCTATAAATTCATATGTTGTGGTTTATATGTCATTTATGCATTATCCCTTTAATATTAATTGTTTCCCACTAACATATTTAATAGTTTAAAAATACTCCGTCATGATTCTTCATTTATTATAGTTAATAGAGAGAAATTTGGGGAAATGATTCAACAACCAATGTGAGGGAAAATGTGATGACTACTAAAAAGAGATTCCCTGCCCAATGGTATAAGGAATCATGAAATTCAAGATTATAATTTATCTATAGACTCAGGTTTTTACCAAAAATATGAATCGTGAAGAAAAAGTAATTCGCCATACGAAACGGAATGTTGTAATTTAGAACATTATGTAAAAAAGGGCATTGAATTTTAGTTAATCTTCCAATAATTTGATCACAGAAGAATGAATCAACTCTATTTAGAAGATCTTCTATATACATTAATTATTTAAAAGATAAAATGTCATGTTGGTTATTTATCATATGAAAGGATAATATTATCAATGATGGATGTTGGTAAATAATAATATGCCTAATGAGGAGATTTAAGTGATGGAGTTGAAGGAATTTTATAAATTTATTTTTGAAAAATGTTTTCCTTACACTATCCAACTGAAAATTGAGATGGAATTATTAAGACTCAAAAAAGTACGACGAATCCCTTGTGTAATTCATGGAAAACTTCAAAATACATGAATGATGAACCTTAGGATTTATTATTACCCCCAAATATAAATTTGACCACTTATTTTGTTTTCTTAATCCAAGTATATAGAAATCCTTAGTGATTTTGGACTATGAACCTATGAGAAAATTATATTATGTTACCTAAAAGGAAAAATGGAGAGTAGTGAATACCAAGGGTACTACATGTATAAGATGAAGAAAATTATATTTAATTCCTGTGGTATTATTGAGAAATATAATGGTGGAAATAAATTTAAACACCCCACTTGTCAAGAGTGCTGGAAGAAGCACCATGGAAATTTCTAGAAGAAGCCGAGGAAATACATTAGTTGGATGAATGATAGAAACATAGATTACAAATTATGATGTAGGATACCCTCTATTGTTATGGAAGAAAAGAATTATCCATTAAACCCTTGGCCTATTTTTAATGTTCTAACTACAAGTAATAAGGAAACTAACAGAACTAAATCCCCAATCCAATGTTTTTCGATGACAACTAACACCAATATCCTCAAAGGCCTGTAGAGGAAGGGTGATATTTTTCCCTCATAACTATTAAGGCATATCCCAAAAAAATTTAATGAATGTTATAAGAGTCATTAATTCAAGAACAATTAACTTATTTTTTTTATTTTTGTTCTACACATTATTTAATATCTTGCAAGTTTAGAACTATAAAAACAACACTGAAAATCATAAAAGTAAAAAAATAAGTGAAAGTTACAAATGGGGAAATTATTTGATCCTAGGTATATAACTCATCCACTATAAAACATTATGGGTTAAAATTACCAACAAACAATATGATGCCTCCTTTAGTGTAATTTTTTGTTGTTGTGGGTATGGAGTGAATTTACTTATATTGAGTCTACAAAAATTTCCATGAGAAGGAAATCATCTTCTGTATCATTATTCAAACTATGATTTTATACAATAGAAAGGTGGAAGATGAATATCCATTATGATCATCAGATCAGGAATAAATATTATTTCCCTATGACAAAGCATATCAATCTTATATGGTTGAAACTAAGGAGAAGATCATCCTTGAACATATTCTCATTATGAGGGAATACACTGATGTGTTTCATGAGAAATTTATTGGTCTTCCTCCCAGGTGAGAGGTTGAATTTTCAAACGATCATATACCCATAGTTTTAAAATTATCTAATAATCTATATAGAATTATATTTATTAAACTTTAGGGGCTTATGAATAAACTAGAGGATAAATTTTATAAAGCATTCATATGACCAAGTTCTTTACTATGGGGTCAACTAGTCATATTATTTAGGAAGAAGGATGGGTCAATATTTATTTTCATTTATTATTATAAGATAAACATGATCAAGACAATGAAAAAGTATCATAATCCATATATTTATGTCTTGTTTTATAAACTATGTGAATTTGAGTATTTCTCTAAGGTGGATCTTCATTAGGGATATTATCAAGTAATGGTGAAGAAGGTGGATATCCCCAGCACTAATCTTCATAAAAGGTGTGAGAACTTCCAGTTCATAGTAATTACATTTATCCTCATTAATTATCCATATATAATTGTGTAATTAATCAATATATTCTTTAGTGATGATCTTTAATAAATTATGGGAGTCTTACTAATTGATATTCTTATCTACTCCAAAAGAAAGGAGGAAAATGTAGAGCATTAGAATACTATACTAAAGTCTATACATAAATAAAATTTGTATCAAAATTATAATAAATAATTTTTCTAATTGGATTCAAAAATATTATTAGGTCTTGTAATGAATAATAAAGAGATATCTATGGATCCAAAGAAAATAGAGACAATCTAAGGATGTTCATGACCTACATCTGTGACGAATATTTATAGTTTCCTTGGATTTGTTTGGGTATTCATATTGATTTGTGAGAAACTTCACAAGATTTTTAGGCCCACTAACAAGGTTAAATCGAAAGGGGTTATTTTTTTTCTAGAATTTTGAATGTGAAGAAACCTATAAGGATATAGAGAATAGTATACTCACTATAGCTATGCTCAAATTACCCACTAGTGGGGATGGAATTGTGATCTAATTTTATGCATCTAAAAATGGATCAGATTGTGTGCTCATAAAATATGCAAAAGTGATAGCCTATTCAACTCACTAATTAAATATTCTTAAGAAGTGATACTGAAATTTTGATGTAGAACTACATGTATTGATCTTCGTATTGAATATTTGGTGACAATATCTCTATGGGGATATGTTTGATATATAGGGATCATAAAACCCTCATGTATATATCCACACAAAATGATCTTAATATGAGACAATCAAGGTGGTTATATTTGATCAAGTATTTTTATTGTTCAATCCATTAAAATATTTGGAAGAAAAAAAAACTTGTAGATACTCTAAGTAGAAAGAATCTTCCAACCCTATCCATAATGAGGATTGAAATAGATCTGATCCTTTTTGACATGCAAAGGATGAAAATGGGAATAATTTTTAAAGGATCTTCATCTTTCTATGATCAAATAAAAACTTCATCATATATTTATTAGAGGATAAAGCATTCCTATAAAGATAATGAAATACTATATAAGAAGGTAGACCATATTCTGAAGTTCAACTTTTCTGAAGATGGAGTTATAAGGTTTGAAGACCAAAAATTTGTCCCTTTAAAACTAGAACTGAATAGAGAACATCTAAATGATGAACATATATCATCCTTATCTATTCATATAGGAAGCAATATTTTTTATAGATATTTGAAGAAAAACGTTTGATGGGATAACATGAAGAGAGAGATTATAGAGTTTTTATCTCAATTCTTGGTATGAAAACAAGTAAGGGTATAATGATACCATTAACCATACAAGTATGGAAATGGGAAAACATAACCGAGAATTTCATCATAGGAAACCCTAAGAAACCTAAAGGAAATAATCCCATTTGGGTGGTATTCGATCTCTTTAAATATTAAGTATATTTAATCTTTATTAATGAATATTTATATCTTGACTAACTCACCAAGACATACATGAGAGATGTGGTAAGACTTCATGTAATTCCAATATCTATTATATATGATTGATATATTAGTTTTACCGTGAGTTCTTAGATAATCCATCTATAAACATTGAATATTGAATTGAACTTCAACATTTATTATCACCGTTAGATAGATTGTCAGTCTAAGGGGACAATTCAATATCTAAAATATATGACGCGGTCATCTTAAATTGATTTATAAGTATTTTTAGGTTATCACCTTCCCCTAGTGGAGTTATCATATAACAAAAGTTTCTATTATAGAATTCAAATGACACATTATGAGGCTTTGTATGGGAAGTGGTTTTGGAATCCAAAATTGAAGGATGAAGTTAGGGAGTGATGTTAATGGGAGTTTGTCTCATCCAAGAGATGTAAATAAAGGTTCATAGATCACAAAATAATTTAAAATCTTCTCAAAGTTGACATTAAAGTTATATAGAAAATCATTGACGAGATAAGAAATATGTGGTTGGAGATGAAATTCTCTTTTATATATCTCTACCAATGAAATTCATGACGATTGGGAAAACATGAAATCTTATCCCTAGATACATTATCCCATTTGAGATCCTTTAACACATTGGAGTGGTGGCCTATCGACTATTACTCCCACCTAACCTATCTAAAATATATGATATTTTCTATGTATCCCTCTTGAGAAAGTACATACTAGACCCCTCACATGTATTAAATCCAGAGGTGTTATCATTAGAGAATGATATTTCATATGAGGAGTAGTTGATGAATATATTATATTATAGATACAATGTTAAAAGAAACCAGAAAACTCTCTCAGTTAAATTATTGTGGTGGAACCAAAATTTTGAGGATGTGAATTGGGAATAGTTAAAGAAGAATAAACTAATATATCCTCGTCTATTTTTTATATGAAATAAAAAATTTTGTTGGTGAAATTTATTAAGGGGGATAATGTACCGACCCAAACATTTATAAATAAAATAACATTTTAAAACAAATTAAATTATTTATTCTTCAATCTATATATAGAAAATATAAGTACTTATTTGGTTATTTTGTACTACTATATGTTATACTATTTCAGATATAAAAGACCATCAATAACCTAATGAATGGTAATATTGATATTGTATTGTAATAATAAATATTAGTATATTAAGGGTAATGAAAATTTCCATTTTGAACTGATGAAAAAAGAGATATCCTCGAATAGTAGTATCATATCATATGAAGCCCATTTATCAGAGCATTGAAAGAAGATATAATCATTGATATTTTTTTTGACTAAGCTAAAGTTGAGATATATCAATTTAAGAATGAGTGAAACCATTTATGAGAAAATTACAAGATCATAAAGATCATGACCTAATCCATGCTCACTGAACCACCCCATAAAAATCTCACGATCACACACCTTACCATAAGAGCTTTCACTGGTGTAATAAATGGATATATGTCTCTACCCTAGTAGTTTGAATTTTTATATTTTTCATTTTAATAATTTTTTTTCATATTTATCCCATTTTTAATACTTTTTAAATGATTAAATTATTAGTCTTATAAAAATTAAATATTGATACGATGAATCAAAAAATGTATTTTTTGGAAATATATAGTTTCAATCAAGACAATATTTTTAGTGAAGTAATTAATTTTTGAAATAAGTTATATTTTAATGAAATATTATTAATAAATAATATTTATTAAATATAAATGATAATATAATTTTATGAAGTGAAAATAATTTTTATAAGGTCTGAGAAAAATAAAATTATAAAAAAACAATTATTTTCCAATAAATGTGGATTTTTGATTTAAAATTATAAATTATCATATATAGAGAATTATTTTTGTTAAATCAATATTTTTTTTTGTGAAATAAGTATTTCAAAATTATCCAATGCTGAATTTTTCATAATTTTATGATATAGTAAAATTTTTGGTTAAAACTTAAATATGATATAAATATAAGTTATTTAATATGATATCATAAAAGGTTAAAAGTTATATAATAAATAATATAATGGGTATCTCTAGAAAAAATTGTGTTTCCCCTTTAAATTAATTTTTTTTATTTTATTTGATTAATTTTATTAACCCATTATTAATCATCCAAAACCTATATTATATTTCAAGGTTTAAAAAAAATCATCATAAACATGACTCATTTCTACATCACTAAGGGAATTATTTTAATATTTTCAATTCATAGACAGATAAAATAGTGAGAACCACTCATCTTTAGTAGAAACCATTTGATGGTTTATGGTTTTTATTACATTAATTTATAAAGACCAATACCTATGTTTAGAAAATAGTAAATAAATACCCTATATTTTCTTATATAAATCCATCCAAGATCCCATTTATCTTCACTAAAAAACTTTAGATCACGAAATTAGACTTTTATTTCCTCTCTATATCCTTCTCAAGGTTCCCAAAATCTCTTAAGAAGCTCCTCTAAAACATTAAGAAACACCCTCTTATTGTAAGAGATTATATCCTCTTCTTTATTCAAGAACTTAATTTATATTATTCCTTTTTTTTCAATTATGAATTTGGGGATACATATTTTTACATATATATTGTCACCTTATAATTTAAAAGTTGTTAGATACCCCTTTCAATCTTATTAATCACCACATTAATCCTTTTATACCCTTGTTATGGTTCTGAAATTATCCTGTGAATTTCCATGCCAAAACCTTGTGTAGTGAATACCCATCCCCATTTCCAGTCAATGGTATTCACCTAGATGTATCTATCCTTCCTTGATAGGGTAATTCCATATATTTAACCCAAAATCCTTATTCATGGAATTAAAAGTGATGAAATACACCCTTATATTGAATGATCGATGTAGAACACATATAAATGTATAGGATATGAATGTGATGGGTGGTCCAATAATTATTTATCCTTTCAATGCATTGGATAATGTTTTAATCTCATTAGATTTCATATATGGTGCACAAAAGGTTATCCTAACCATGATATGTTATGATGCCTTTTGGATTATCACTGACTTATGTTATGATGTCGTGTTTTCTGTTGTCTCCACATTCCCATGTCTCCTTCATGCTATCTTGTTATTTAATTACTCATTATTCATGATTATGATTCTTACCACACTTATTTTACCTTAATATTCTTCTTAGATCACATTTACTACTTTACTTTATTTTATTCTTTATTTATTCTATTATTATTCTTTATACGTCCAAGGTTTTTAAGTGTAGTTTCAGAATAATGATGAAATTTTAGAATCATACTAATAAATTTTTAAATAATATTACTGTACGTATTTTGAAAGTTGTTATGATATTAACATAACTTCATAAATACACTAGGCCTCATGATCTTATGGGTTTTACTTAGTAATATTTTATTTAACAAATATTGGAATTAAGTTTTTTGAATATTTGAGTTATCATAAATTTTCATTAAGAAATACTTGAATACATATTTTCAAAAAGTGATTATTACTATCTGTAATTTAAAATTTATGGGTTAGATTATAATAGTTTTCTATATAACATTTCATATCGACTCAGGGTTTCATATAAGGTAAGGTATTGAATTGTTTAAGTCTTATTTCAATGTAAATACATATAATATCTTAGGGTGTAACATTATACCCCCATAAAATTAATTTCTCCCATGAAATTCAGTAACCATGGTAAAAAGGAATGAGTATATCTCTATTTAATTACATCATAGGGTACCCATATGGATTTCATAAATTTATGATTCCTCTACAGAAAAGTAACTGGTTGTTTGGTGTTATCCCATATAACTTTATTTATATAACCCAATATTTTTACACATTATTCTTCATAGGAAACAACATGATCCAGTGGTATAACCTCTAGGTTTAGTGTATATGAAGGATTAGTTGTGTACTTCTTTAGAAAGGATATATGGAACACATCATGAAATTGATAGTTATTTAGTCTGAGTGCCATGGTATAAGATAAAGTCCCCACTCAATCAAGATTCTTGATTGGACCAATATACATAGGGAAAAAATTTCCCTTCCTTAAAAATATCATAACCATTATCAATGGTGAAATTCATAGGAAAATCTTCTCATCAACCTCAAATTTCAGATCTAAAAAATGATTGTGAGTATAACTCTTATATTCAGTTTGATGTACCTTGATATGTTGCTGAATTTATATAAAATTATCTACAATTTCTTCATCTAGATCAACTCTTAATAAATTTGTTTCTCCAACTTCTTCCCATTATTTTATATTCCTATACATAATTCACTATAGGGATTCATAATGATCTTTCTAAATAATCGATTGAAGTACATTATTGTCAGAAAAATAATTTAGGGGAAGGTTTGTATCCCAACCAATTTTGAAATATAGAAAACATGATCTTAATATATCCCCCATGGTTTAAAAATTCCTATTAGACTAGCCATCTATATGAGGATAAAATGAATTACTAAAACAAAAATCATTATTAAGATATTACTAAATTATTCTCCAGGAAATTGGGGCAAGTGTTGAATCCAAATCAAATACAATAGATTATGGTACCCCATGTAACCTTACTAGTTATTTAATGTATACCTGGGAAAGATGTTCAATAGAGAAATATTATCAAATAGAAATTAATTGAACAAGATTCCTAAGGTAATCGAATGCAACCCAAATATAACTATTTCCTTTAGATGTTTTGGGAGTCCTAAAAAGTTATTCTTGGTGATTTTTTCCCATTTATTTTCTGGTATAGGTTAGGTTTGGAGAATCCTATTTGAATTTCGTCTCTCATCCTCAAATAGTTGACACAACAATCTCCAAGATAAATACACAACAATATATCTCTTTATATTTTCCCACCAAAAACACTTTTTCAGATCTATATAGTTCTTTATACCTCTAGGTTGAATATATCATGGCGAGTTATGAGATTATTCCAATAGTTACCTCTATATTTGTGGTATTTATTGGACTTATAATAAGTTCTTAAACCTTATCATTACATCAAAATTAAGGTTGAATAGAAGACTATTTTCCACCTTTATTTGAAACTCCACATTCCTCCTTTTCACCTCATTAATCATTACATGAAAATATTTTTGAACAATCATTTGAGAAATAAAATATTTATCCCTTTAAAATTCATATTCTTTATCACATATTCAACTATTTTAAGATTAGTATATAATTTAAACCATTCTAATCAGTATAAATGTAACACCATTGTCAATAAATATATCTTCTTAATATAATTAATTCAAATATTACGTCAGTTAACTCCAAATCATGAGTTGGGTAATTTTACTCATGAAGCTTCAATTAACATGACAAATAAGTTATCACTATATCATTCTATATATTAATAAATCTAATAACTTTATTTGAATGATTAACATATAATAAAAACCCTCTTTAGTGTAGTATAGTGTGAGTATAATTTCCTTAGAAAACCTTCCCTTTTGTATATTGAAATTTTCTTCACTCTCATCAGTCCAAATAAACTTAACACACTTATGAGTTATCTTGGAGATTAAATTAGATAGAAATAATAAATTCTTCACAAAGAATCATTAATATCCATACAATCTAATAAAACTACTGATTTTATTCATAGCATTTGGTTTGGGAAAATGTTCAATAAATTTATTCATTGATGGATCCACTGATATTCCCTCTCTTGAAATTATTTAAACAAAAATGAAACTTTTTATATACAAAATTCACACTTGGTAAATTTTTTATAGAACTTATCAACCCTTTGTATATTTAGTAAAATATTAATTTGATCTTCAAGATCTTATTTTCTTTCAAAATATATAATAAAACCATCTATAAAGACTAATACAAACTGATCAAGGTAATCCATAAATAATTGATTCATTGAATCCATGAAGATAGTGGGTTAACTAGTAAGACCAAATGTTATGGATATAAATTTATTGTTTCTATACCTATATTGAAAGGGTATCATGTGTATGTCTTCACTTTTGACCATCAAATGATAGTATACATATCAATGATCAATCATTGGAAACTATATAGCTCCCCGTAATTGAACGAATATATCATTAATTTGGGAAATATGATACATATTCATGATCCTGATCTTTCTAAGTTCTTGATAATCAATACAGATTCACATTGGTCCATATTTATTAATAAAAAAAGTATAGATAAACCCCATGGTGATACACTTGGATTAATAAATCCCTAATCAAGATTCTCCTGGTGGTTATTCTTTAATTCCTACAACTCAACCGGGTTCATTATATATGGAGTATTTAGAATATGTGTAGCATCAAGCATGGGTAATATTCAAAAAACTACTTCATGTTTTAGATAAATTCTAGGAAAATTCTCTATAAATACATCAACAAAATGTCACACAATAAGAATATAATGATTCTTGACGTTCTCTATAACCATCAAAGATAAATACCTACTTTGAATAGGAATAATGACTAATGCAATGGATGAATTTTCATTACATGTTCACATTTATCCTCACAATGATAAAAAATAATATCATTGTTCAAATAATCAAATGTGAATTCCCTTATGTAGAAATTTATATAAATAATTCCGATCCATTTAAAAAATCACAACAAATCTAGCTATAGAAAGAATATCAGGATTTTAAGGAAGCACATTCCAACAAACATAAATAAAGGAAGAATAATAGGATTAAGAAGAAATCATCATAACATTATGATTTTTTAATTTTATTTAATAAACTAGTCTTTTAGTAAGTAATGTGATACCCTTACAAAATTTTTCTAACACAAAAAAGTTGATATAATCAAAATGAAATAAAAAAATTTAGTTATAGAGTGTATGGTATGTATACCATTAACCAATTAGTTATCCCACCACATATCAACAATAGTGATTGTATGAGAGTTCCCTTTATCTCTAGGATTATTATGTTTTTAAATTTTAACATCATAATTAACCCTATGACTATAGGACTAGTTAAAATAATATTTATACTAGATGTAATTACTATATTGGAGTATGAGTGGTTCATTTCATGGTGATTTATCCTCATTTTTATATTAAGGAAAATTATTACCATTACATAAACATTTTATTTACTTATGAACTTATTTTCTACACTTAATAATTTTACCGGTCCCTTGGGGACAATATTATCCATTCTTCTTTCCACACTTCTAGCATAAATGGAAACTCATATTTTTCCCTCAATGAATTTTTGTATTATAATTTCCTTTAATTTAAATGTTTCTTTTCTTATCAAAACCTTGATGTTGATGTGTGACTCATATATCCATTTCAATCATTACAGTATATTGAAATATTTATTCATAGCTACTAAAGTATCTTATAGATTTATTTTTTGAAGACTTGGTTTTAATCCTTGGAATAATTGATCAATATTAATTTATGGTTCAATAACAATACCAAAAGAATACCTTAAAAACATGCACAATTTTCTTCATAGGTACCAACATATTTATCATCCTTATACTTAATTATATTTATTTAATTATCTATATTCATATATAAAATACCTAGAATGTAATTATTTAAAAATGAACTCTTAAACTCATCCAATTCCATAGAGTAATTTTCTTCCCATTGCCTCATAATGTTTATAAGATTCCACCAATGATCCAATTCATCTTCCAAATGATAAATTCTTATTTAACTAAGTCATTTTATGAGAACTGGAGAATGGAAAATATCTTTTTAGTGGTACTAATCTATTTCTCAGTAATTAGTGAAACAAAAAACTCATATAAAGAATCTGGATATTTTCTCATGAAGAAATAAACAGTATATTTTTTATTCTGTTTCCCATTTTCCAGCCCAACATTAGTCACAGATTTATAAAGCTGTATAAGAATTACAAAATAATTTTCCATTACAACTCTCATCGAATTATGTTTCTTTGGGGTATAATTATTTCATTGTCTATCACATTCAACATTATCATGGTTCGTTCTAGTTCCATTCACTAAATGAAGAAAAAAATAATATTATGATTAACAATAATCATTGTGGGAAATTAACTAATTATGAAAATAATTTATAGGATGTATAAATCACAACAACTTATTTTCAATCTATAAAACATTAGGTTTAACCCTATGTAATCCATGGTCATAATCTATTCGAATAGTTCATAATAGATATTAAAAAAATTAATTTACCTAACAATATCCCCTAGTACGGTCAAATCAGATTCTCAATAAGGTACCATTCACCATGAACCATAATGATAGACAAGATATACTTGAACAACTATTATTGGGTATATTACCCCTAGATGTATCTATGCCAAAACCAAGTCCAATTGAATATTTTTTAATAGGGATATATTTTCTTAGGAAAGACACACTCATTAAACTACCATAACTTATGTTATTTCTATATTATTAATATTATCATATTGGTTCTCAAAAAATATTCCTCAAAATATTTTTTAAAGGTAACTAAACCTTTATTATGATACCAACTATAGTGAACCATAATTTATATCCATCACTATTAAATCATTTTAGGTTAATATTCAATATATTTCACAATGATACACACATAAAGAAGATATATGAATAACCTATTTTAAAACATGGATATGGAAACAATTCATACATAAAATATCTACATAATTTTTAATTAAGTTCTTCACAGTTATCAGAATTTGTATGTGTATCATACTTAAAACCATTATTCATAACCTGGGGAAGGGAACCATAAGAAAGGGTGAGGAAAAAAATGCTTAGTTAGGGTAAAAATAAGATATATAAATGAATGATCACAAGTGTGCATAAGATAAGAGCAATGGTTCGATAACATCATTAATACTTACAATAATCATACCAAATAAGTTAAATATCACTAATCATGAAACATATTGTAAGGTTTTTTCAAAAAAAAAAGACATAAGAGTGTGAGATCATCAATAATTAATCTGGACCTATAAAAACATATCATAATCATGTGTCATACATTTTTAAAATATAAAAAATTCATTGAAAATCATTTCCTTGGTCAATAAAGATATCCAAAATTATTATAGTTGACTGGGTTCACTCCTCGTTCCATTATTCTGTAGTCAAGGTTCACTCCCACGATTATCTTATTGAACAAAGTACCTTACTAAACTAGGGTAACTCCCCATTCTAGTCCAAATTATCTCATGAGATATCCCTATTTACATAATGAATTGTAAGGATATATATTTCTAGTCTCTCCCATCACACAATTAAAACTATTCATAGGCATTCCATAGGATCTTAAAACATTCATCAAATCATCAAAACCATAGCCAAGTGAAAGGATGTGGGTTTTATAGACATATCACCATAATAATAATAAATGATCCCAATAAATAACAAAGATGTTAACATTTAATAATATTCTCATTAAATCATAATAATCATCAATGGAAGTTGTTATAAATTAAATTTTTTTTAAATGATCACTTGACTATTTACATAGGAAAATCCACTTTCATTTTGAAATAAATTATTTAAAATATAAAAATGTAAAAAATATTAACAAAAAAAATTTATATGAAAATAAATAAGGAAACTTATAATTAAATATTCAAATAAAAAATTATTAAGTATGGTGGAGATACCCATTCAAGCAGTGTATATTAAAATCAAAATTCCATCCACATTTTTCAAAAACAATTCAGAAGTACCCTGTTCAGAAAATGAAATAAATATCCCTTTAATATTATTTAAGGAAATTAAAAAAATGGGATACAATGAATTTAATATGACTTGGGAATAGAAATAATATTCCAGAATATGTTTTGAAGAAAATATTTATATAGAATAAAATATTCTTAACCGATGAGAAAAACAATGTCGATTTTTCTTAAACCCATTCATTCAGTATCTTGAGTACATAATGAGTGGAAAATGAAAGAAAAACATGAAATATATAAAAATATCTTGATTATAATATAATAAGAAATAATTTTGAGAGATATACCATACCATTTAATCATTATAAAATTTAAGCATGAACAATATGATAAAAATGAGTTTGTAACATAAAACTCTTACCTCAAGTTTTTCATTCTTTGTAAGAACTCTAAAATACTACATAATATATTTAAATTTATTATTATTATTATTATTATATAACATAACTATTTTAACACCAACAATTCCATAATTTTCTTACTTATAACATTTTATCTCCCACTCAATAATAATCATTCATTATTATTATAATTATCAATTCGCGTATTAACTCTTTCATTTTTCATGTATGTTTTTGATCAAAAGTTATGGTCCCTGAGATTTTCTCACAGTTCCTTAATATTAATTAATTTAATTAATATTAAAACAAAATATAAACTCATTATATATATAGATATCTATAACCACGTATACATATAAATGATGAAAAATTAATTACATCACTATGTGGAGATGGTAGTTGGTACGTAGGCACGAGTTATGTGTCAATTTTTGGATAGATGTAAGGAAATATATATAAATGTCAATTAAAAATTTAAGCATAGTTATTATAAAATACATATCATATATAAACATTAAATCAATCATAATAACCCACCATAAAAACTTTTGGTCAAAAAAATGAGTCATATTACAACAAGGATGTGGTAGTCCACACGTACACCTGAGTGATACGTTCATCTCCCATTGGAGTGAGAAGTAGAAGTAAATTATTTCTCCATAATAATAAAATATAAGTATATTTATTACAATTTATTTATCATGTTTTTATGGATATATAGAGTCTATTTTAAGTATAAGGATAAATAAAATTGAAGGAACATGGTTAATCTCTATACATATTCTTTGAGAGACATCCTTTGTCTTACTTTATAAGCCTTGAAGGATTTTATATAATTGAATAAAAGATGATATAGAATAAAGGGAAGGATTATAAGAATGTTTTTTTTAAATTATTAATCGATATAGAATGTTAAAATCGAGTGAATATGGAAGTAGAAGAGGTGCCTTTTTATATGTGAGGGGAGGGACACACATGGAATTTCTTAAAAGTTTTTTATGATTTAAGGTCAATTTAATGATAAATTGGATTCAAATGGTATGGTATTAAAATTTATGATAATATAAGGTCCAAATACCTTATAAAATAATAATTTTACAATTTTGGTTTTCAATCCTACCCATATCTCATGGTTTAACCCTAGGTAAACCCGTTTTAACTTAACCTTGCAATTTTTTTTTACTATTTTTACTATACAATATGAAAAAAATTAAGTTGAACATATTATATATTATTAATTATAATGATTAATATTATTAAATCAATTTTCCTAGATTCAATTTATATAAGTGTTATAATTTTATTTTAATTAATCGCACAAACCGCAATGAGAGCCCATTTTAACAAAATGGTTTTTAGTATAAAACAAAATATAATTCCATTAGATAACTTTTAAAATAATGAAATAAATGATTAAATATTATATTTAATATATAATATATTAATTTAATTAATATAGTAATAAATAGTGATTTATTTAATTTGTTAATTCAAAAACTCATTACGTGCATACAAATAGTTTTTTAGAAATTGTTTTTAGCCAAACAAATAAACGATAAGAAAATAAAGTATTATGATTATTAATTTGTAATATATTTAATTATTTATAATAAATTTTTAATTAGGTTACATTATTAATAAACAAAAAACATAATGTGAAATTTAGTTCAAAAGAAATGGTTTTTATCTCACAAAAATCACTATTTTTACTAATCGGTGAAAAATAAATCCTTTTAGAAAAATATTATAAATTCACTACAAGATAGTATTTACATGATGATTTTGAAATCAAATATTAATATTCTCAAAAAAAATATAATTTTTTTTTGCAATGTTATATTGTATAAATGATAAAAAAGATAATTTTGAATCATAAATTACATTACATAAATTTGAGTACTTATTTATTATGAATTAATCAAAACATTAGAATTAATAAAATAATTTATATAATTTTTTCATAAATAGGTAATTACTATTCATAACTTTTAATTTAATGGAATTGATATAAGAATTTACTATATCATAGTTTATATAGACTCGGGGTTTCCTATAATGAATGTTAAAAAATATATCATGTTTTATTTCAATGGAAATACATATAAAATCATTGGGTGATAAAGCATAGGAATATAAATCATTTTTCCAAATTTAAATGATGTTTCTTCTTCAATTATTCCAATTCCAGATAGGTCATTTTATAGGGATGACTTGATATTGTCATAATTCCTTGCATGAGTTTAATTAAATACCTAACCTCATGTTCTTAAAAAAACCTGAATATATTAAAGAAATATGTCAAGATAATTGAACACAATTGGCATGTATGCAATGTTGAGTTCCTCCCCATCCATTTGGGCCATGTATCCCTCTTTATTGGGTATTTTGACCCATATTATTGAGTTTTCTTTTAAAGGGAGTTCATGATCATCCTTGCATTTGAATTTAATAATGGAATGATATGAAATATGAAATGAGGTTTCCTTTTCCAAATTCACATGAAGTTTCTTCGTTAATTATTCCAATTCCAAAGAGGTCATTCTGTGTGGAATATTTTATATCATCGTAATTACTGGTAAATGTTTAATTGAAAACCTAACCTCATGTCCTTGGGGAAGAACATGAATATAATCATGAAATATGTCAATATACTTGCATAAAATTGGCATGTCGCTAATATTGAGTTTCTCCCCATCAATTTAAGCCATGTATCCCTCATTATTGGGTATTATGACCCATATTATTGAGTTTTATTCCATGGGGAGTTCATGATCATCCTAGAATTTAAATTCAATAATGGGATGATATGGGATATGAAATGAGGTTTCTTTTACATGATATTTTTTATGAGATCTATTTAGAGAGAGATAATCCATGTTAAATATCACATAAAACTATACCAATGGAAGAATTAAAATATCTATAAGATTTATCATCCCACAAAACATGATTTTAGAAGAGTTATATTCCTTGTATAAAATCATCAAACTAACTACTCATTTTATGGATAACTTAATATCCAATATTCTTGGTGGTGAATCAATATTATTATAAAACTTACATGATATGAATGAATATAAATAAATAAAATAAAAAAAATATTTCCATATTTCTAGTGGAGAATAAGTGGAACATTAAAAACTTAATTATAATTCCACCTTTATTAGTAGTGATTTCATAGGTTATTACTTGTTCCTTTGGTCCTGGAGGTTATTGATGTGTACTTTCCTCTTTAGGCCATGGAATAGGGAACTGATCTTCATAATGTTCAAACCTCTATAATATGAATCATTGAATTTAGTTGGTGCATTAGTTGTGACCCTCTTCTCATTCATTATGTTAATATGATTGTTCATTTTTTCACATGTAAAACATATTATTGATCCCTTGGGGAAATATTTGGAGTGTTGATTTTTATATTTTTTCCTGTAGGAATTTATTTCATCCATGTGATTTATCATTTAGATTTACATTAAACTTCATTTTTTTCTTATATCCAAATACATGGGAATAATGAGAGTATCTAGTTATATTTCCACCTTAATAGTACATAGAATTATTTCTATATAGCTACCAAAGTCAATTATGGATAATTATTTTAAAATAATAAATTTTAATAAACAAAATAAACAATTGTTCTTATTTTATGGGTCAATAATAAAATCAAATGCATACATTCAAAGTATAATAAAGTTCTATTTATATTTACCAATGGACCCATTAACTTATTATTTTAAATTTAGGAATTATCTCCCTATTTTTATAAGAATATTTCAATGAAAATAATTTTTGAACAATTTTTTAAACTTTTCCCATTATATAAACTCAACTTATTCATTTTTCATTATATTATTCTTTAGAGTCCACTATTTTTTAGATTATAATACCAAATTGTAAATGGTTGGGACAACCATTTAATGATATGAGCACTAGATAATGAAAATATCTTTTATATTATGTTCATCGATTTCCCAGAAATTTTTGGATTGAATAAAAAACAAAATTTTTATATATTTTTCAACATAAAGGACTCGATTTCTTAACTTCTCTTAATGAGATATGCCAAATTAGTTCCCTAAATAAATTAAATAGGAAGCTAGTGGATGTCGGGGTCAATACCATATGAATTGAACGAAGAAGTAGTTATAGGTGTGAATCAATGAGAATTAAATGATTATCTTGACAAATGAATGAAAATGAATAAATTATGGGAGTGAAGTTATTTCTAAATACAATTAAAGTATAAAAAAAAATATTAGAAAAAAAGTGTTTCGGGGTTGTAATGTCATTTGGGTTAATTATAAAAATGTTCTTTATTAGACAAAATCATTTATGAAATTTTTTACCATGGGGATTCAACTATGTTATTGTTTCTAAGTCTGAAACTAGATAACTATTCCATTTAGAAATTAATTCCTGGTTTTGGTAATTTATTAATTAAAAAAATTTAAATTAATACACCAAAATCCGTGGTAATGGGTTTTCTCAATAGCTATGGGTTCGCCTATTGAATTCCCTTTAGTTTCCCCCAGCTATTTTATTCATGGTATGATATGACACAATTGGTGAATTTTGGGATAAGGTATTATCAAAAAAATAGAATATGAGAAAACACAGCGTAATTTCAATTACAACACACCCATAACCATATCACAACCCCAACACATAGATACCATATTCTTATGACTATGCTTATAGTGTACGGAATGAGTAGAAACTCAATCTATACCATATAAATCATAATAATAGAGGATAATAGAGGCATTTCATTGAAAAATAATGAAAATAAATCAAAAAATCCTAATGGGTTCAGGAAGAGATCAAGTCGATCGAGTTTTCGAACCTACCCATGGAATAACCAACCCTGAAATCAGAGGGATGGATCTAAATTTATAGAAAATATATCTACATGGTGAGTACTATACATTATATGGTGTTTACACTGGTAAACCATATAACTCTTGGATTTATCCTTTGGTAGGTGGCCTATGGTACTTTTCATTTCATTTTATGTGTCGACGATTAGTTGGTGGAAGTACATGGTGCATGACACAACATTCATGGAGGGTATTCAAAGACAAAGACCCGAGTATCCAGAAACCATTGCCTTTTGTTATTGTATTAGAAAGACTAAAATGTATCAAATCTTAATGTAACTAAGAGTTTATAAATCCGGGTAAACTAGATACATACATGGGTTCCTTTATTTACATTAGGAATAGGAAATAAAACATAATATATAACAAATGTAAATGCTTAGAATCCTTGAAATCTATTTCATAGATGTCTTCTTCATAACCCGAGAAAAGAAAAAAAAATACGGGTTAGCTCAAAATGATCATTAATGGGTTAATTATAGAATAAAATATCATGAATCAATATTTAGAATCAATATATAATGGTAGATAACTGAAAACACATTCTATTAAATCAATAAAATGAGAATGAAATGTATCCATTTATTTTTCATAGTGAAAATATCATGGATAATAATAACTAAATGTTTAATGAAGGAAATTATTAATT
Source organism: Viscum album (assembly GCA_963277665.1). Taxonomy (NCBI): domain Eukaryota; kingdom Viridiplantae; phylum Streptophyta; class Magnoliopsida; order Santalales; family Viscaceae; genus Viscum; species Viscum album. The sequence goes on along the minus strand of OY728123.1, from coordinate 1,938,138,792 downwards.
ATTGGATTTCATGTATCTAGAACATGATACAATATACCATTAAGACATATTATTAAATATTGTTTAAGTCTATGGGTTGAAACCCATTTGATTCTTCTTATAAACAAAAAATAAAGGTTTATCGGTAACTGATTTATCTCACAAGACCTATCCATGCATACAGGGGATATCTATAACTAGGAATCACCTGTGTCTTCCATTCCAAAAAAATTAATCATATATCAAATAATTTATTTAATTCATTAATCAATATGCCTTAACATCAAATATCTATATAGAGTAAAGGATACAGATTTATCAATATTTTCCCATTTAATAAAAGGACATTCAAAGTAAATATCTGATTTAAAAATGGTATATGGTTCCAAAAATACTTATATATGTGACATAAATAATATATATGTTAAATTAAAAGTGATCTGAAAAGAATATTGGATACACCACATAAAAATTATTAGGTGAACAATACTAAGTAAGTCTAAATGAAATGAAAATTCAGACAAAGTCCGTTACCTTACGATTTTCTTTAGTTGAACATTCATTATTATCTTATATAATGGTTTAAATAATTAAGTTAATTTATACCAGAACCATATATATATATGTATTTACATTATCATATATTATCCTCTTATATCATATTCTTATCCGTTTGTTCATATCATTTTGTTATCAACTGTGTTTCTGGTGTTAATTGATTTCTTTTTCTATGAATGTTTTGGAATGTAAATCTTGGTTTGTGTTCATAGTATATAGTTGATTAATCATAAAAATGGTTTTAAGGTCATAGATACCATATTTATTCATTACATATGTTTTTAGAATAAATCTAGAATGGTGAACAAGGAAAATGAATCAAATTGTGTCATGGAGACGGTAAGTTGTACATATGCATGAGTGACAATATCATTTATATATGGTTGAATGGGTTACGAATTTGATGGTATAATAAATTTTACAGAATCAATATCATTTCATATTATATATATATGTATTATTTATATCATTATACCCATTTAAGTAATGTGGTGACGAAAAATAGATTACACCACGACGTGGAGACGGTAAGTCGTACGTACTCAAGCACGATGCTTTCATTTTTAATTGGATGGAGAAAAGGTTTTATATAGTTGTATCATAATAATAATAAAATTTAGGAATATATAATATACTACAGATATTAATTTATCCAAGAAACAACAGATGGAGATGAAGTTAAATAAGAAACAAACTTGAAAGAGTCGATAAAGATGCTTACTTCTTCCTCAACAAACTTCCTTTAATCTAATCTTATGTGATATAGGGTATGTATTTGGGAAGGAATAGAACCTAAAAAACATAAATAAGGATTTTGATAATTGAAATGGTTAGGGTTTGGTATTTATATATGGTTCAAATTGGTGTGAGTAAGTGAGGGATAAGGTTCCCTTTTATAATTGAGGGGAGGAATACTTTTGGAAATCCTCAATATATTAAAATTTATTAACGATATTGTGGAGACAAAGACTTACAAATGTCATATTAATTATTAAGGGAAGAAATTTTAGACCACATATTAGCCTAGTTGTTATTATTTTACATTTTTATTATTTTTAAATTACTTAATAATATATTAATTAAATAAAGTATCATTATTGTCAAATTTGATACTATTCATTTAATTTGACTTGAAATACATGTAAAAAAAGTTTTTATTCAAATATAATTATGCAAAATAACTCAAACACGTCATATAAATCTCGATATTTTTTATACACATTAACACATCACAAATATATAAAAATTAATAATTTTAAAATCAATTTTTTTCTATTAATTAAATAAATACTATTTTAGTGTTCCCTAAGTATTTAATGTAAATATATAATTTCTAAAATATAAAAATAAATTTATTTAATGAATTAAATTTCATTAAGATAAAAATAGACGTTTATTTTCATTGATATCTTGCTTTTTTTTCTATATGAACACCTAAAAGATATTACTTACAGTGAGAGTAACAATTTGTAACTATCATTGATTGAAATATTATATGAATTATTTGCATGAAAAAATGTCCGTTAAACAACAAAAATTAGATATTAAGGTGATAAAGGTTTAATAATCTTGATTTAATAATATTTGAACAAATTAGGTCATTGTTATATCCTTATCTTTTGGTTTTAACTAACATTTAACCCTTTTAACTCTTATTGTGACAACATGGATATTTACTCATTTAGGGTTAATATAGTTACTATAAAATGAAAAAATATAATAAATGAATCATGGATGATATTTTCAACAATATCCCAATAAGTTTTTTAATTTTATATTTTTACATATTTTATATTATTTAATAAATTATTATTTATTTTAATATAACATTAATGTCAATTTTGGAGCTATTCATTATTTTATCTTTTACGAAAATCAATACAACAAGATATCTTTGATTTTTTTAAAACATAAATAACATGACAAATTAATCTATAAAATTAATGGATGAAATTAATTATTTCAAGTAATATTTATTTCAATATTTTTTATATCATTTTTCTGTTATATCAATTAATTAAAAAATTATTACATCATTAATGTGACTACATTTAAGGTAATAAATTTATTACATAAGAAATATAAATAAATTACCATAATTTAGATAAATATTTTATATTTCCAATTAATTTATATAGATGAATATATCTTCAAAACAAACCTATGATAAAAAAAGTTATATTTATTTAAACATAAGTATGACATCTTTGACTATTCATTAAAATAAAATACTATAAAGTGATTAAAGTCATCCATGTGGCACCATGATGTTGTTAAATTTTCACAAGGATGATTTTCGGTTGACCATCACTCATCCAATAAAACTATTACATGTTTTAAGGGAATTTTTTAATATTTATAATATTATATTCACCTTTAATTTCTTGATTTAGCCTTAATTGTGTTAATACAAATTTATAAAGTTACACTTCATATTTTGAAAAAAGAAAAGGGAAATATTTAATAATTTCATAAAAAATATTCCAAATATTTAATCCATCTCTCAAAATTTAAAACATATAATTTTATGGGATTAATTTAAAAATAATTCGGGAGATGGTGTGAGAAAACCAGTTTTATTGTGAAAACATGCAAACGTGTGAAATGTTTTTATATAAAAATTCAATATAAATAATATTAAAATGAACTTAATTGAATTAAAATATTTATAATTGATATAATTTTACATTTAAAAATTATTTAATATATAATTTACAATCATAAATTATTTAGATTAATTTCAGCTTTCAATTAAAATGAGGTATTTTTTTTACTGTTAATCAAAAACTAAATCATATAAAAATATATAAAAAAACAACCAAAGTAAATTTTTATATTATTATTTCACAAATGATGTTAATTTTTTTAAATATATATTATAAAGTTGTTCAATTTTTTAAAACAATTGCTCCATTAAAAAAAGGAAAAACTACATTTAGAAGAAAAATATTTTTATGCGTAAAAGTGAATTTATTTTTATATCATATCTAGAAAACACATAATATTAATTTCAAACAATATATTGAATATATAATTTATAAATTTCATAATGTGGTTAATAATATTCATTCCCTCTAATTTAATGGCTAGGTTATTCTAATATTTCATTATTCATTTATATTTGGGGTTGCTTTCAGTGTAAGTTATCAAAGAGATTAAATTTAACCTGAGACAAACCATAACATACATGGGTTTCACATTCTCCCCTCCTATAATAAATTCTGCCCTTTCAATTTGAAATTGAACTTTAAAATTCAAAGGTTAATACTTGAATTTTTTGTGGGAAACCCACACCATAAATATTTTTAATAAAACATCCTCTTAATAAGAGGCAATTGAAATGAAAATGTCACCACACAATTAGGATTTTGAATAGAAGAGTGTTAGAAGGAAGTGAAAATGGGGATATTTAAGAGAAATTATACTATCATGTTTTGATGAAGAGTGATAGAGAAAATGGTCATTAGAAAGTTAACCCTCACAATACTGTAAATTTGTGATCAGTTTAAAGATATTTGATTTATTATAAGGAAAAGTAAAAAGATAACATTTTTTCCAATATATTTTTCCTAGAGTTGAGGGACTATTTTACTATTTAGATAAGTTCATTATATAATAAAAATACTCAATTACTTTCTATTTCATGAGAAAAATCTCATCCTTTGGTTGTGCTTCGATTTATGTTATCTTCATTTCATACACATAGAGATGGATATTCAAGATAAATTTTCATGCCCAAAACACTTTTGATTAATCATATAGTTGAAAAAAAATTACTTCATCCTCTAAATGTTTATTGAATCCAAAAAATTTAGCACATTGTTCCCAATAAATCATAATTTCACCTCAAACAATAATATACAATATTTAACTAAATCCATTGCAATCTTAAGACTCATCCAAAATATATATTTCCAAATTCATAAGAAAAAAATGTCTATAAGTTAACAAAATCAATTTTAACACTAGAATATCCAAACAACCTAAATTAGCTCTTATTTTACATATTAAATATATAGATACATTAATTAACTTAATAACTTAATGAAAACATGCATGATTCCAAAAATTAAATCCCATGTTGTTAAATATATTCCTTAAATCCAAACATACACTAAACAAAAAAATTAAATAATCCATAAAATCCATAACCAATTTCATTGTCAGAAATACTATCCCATAAAAATCTCTTCATCATTTTATTCTCATAATTAAGAATATTCTCTAGGTTATCTTCCCCCAATCATGTGTTTTCCAAAAGATCATCTTTCTATAGAATCACTTCTCTTGGTTATCGGTGCAAATCATCATGTGCTCCCAAATACTTATATAATATGTAATTAGATTGAATCCTTATATATCCATAGCATCATTGATAATATAATTCTTTAATCCAAATACACAACTATTTTAGTAATTCTAATTCATTCATAAAACATTAATTATACTTCTTCATCTTATTCTTTAATACCTATTTCCCTTTATAAGTCATTTGTGGTATCTTCATCATCAGTAATATAACCTTGTGGGTTCTCTTCATGATATTTTCTCAAAGGACATAGATGTTCCTTACATTAAATCATTAATTATAACTAACGACATTATTCTCATCCAGTCTGATAACCAAACATTTCATTTTCCATCAGTAATTAATAACATTGTTTCATTCTCTAACATACACAAAAAATCTTCCCATTATTACAATACATTCATTTTGTTGTTTCTTATCACATTTCAAACAAATAGTAAATATAATCATCATTCCTCCATAACATCCACCGCCCAATATCTCTGTGATCTCTATCCTTTTCTTGATGGATGAGTCCTAGTGTTGGTTAAGGCGCATGTTGTTAATAATATATCTTGATTACTGGTTGATCATAATCAGAATATTCTTCACACCAATAACTATCCCATTTTATTTATCATTAACACATATCTATGAAATTATTCATTAACCCAATTCCTTATAGTTATGTCCATCGACTAAAACCAAAACAAACACAGTGTGACCAATATTAATCCTAGTGAAATAGTCGTACATAATTATTTATAGGATGTCTAAATCAAGATATCTTTATCTCAATCTAAAAGTCTATAGGTTTAACATAGGTTATCCAGTTCCATTACCAATTCTATAGGATATTATTATATGCATATACTTATCTTAAAAATTCAGTCATAGGTTTAGTTCTTGAGTCTATTTTTTCATAAATCCATTACCCAAGGTTTCTACTAAACATCCTATGATACAAACTATAAAGGATGAGAACCCAGTAGCCCCAAGTTGGGGCTTTAATATTTTAAATTGGAATGATTACAAGGAATAAAATCTCAATGGATGAAATAGTTTAATATTCTTGGTAAACCAGATACATAAACATTCCTTATTTTATATTGGGAATATAAAATAAAACATAAAACATAATAAATTTAAATGCTCTGAATCCTTGAAAAATATTTCAATGATATCTTATTAATAAAAAGGGAAAAGGAAACATAATTAGGGGGAGATCAAATTCTCAATAAGGGTTTAGGTATAACAGATACTAAATCAACGTTCATGATAAACATGGAATAATAGATAATTAAACACACATTCCAATTAATCAATAAACTCATAAGGAGATGAATCTATATATTTTATCATAGTAAAAAATATCTGGGATAATAAAAATAGAATGTAGAATTAAGGCAATGCATAATTATTGGATGTCTTGTTTTTAGAAAATGAACCACTATATTGTTAATACCTATTATCAATATAGTTTAATTATGTGGTTAGAAACCCGTATTATTCTATTTGGAAACAAATGTGAAGAGATTGTCTATAACAAATTTGTATAATGAGACTTGTCGATGCATTTAGGAGCTATCTGTGACTAATCCACACCCATGTTTGTCAGTATAAATCATTCCTCTTGTATCAAATAATCAATTTTAATTCATGGATAAATATTCATTATAATAAAATATCTATATTGTGAAAAAGATACATATTTATCAATATTTCCCTATTTAATCCAACAGAATTCAAAGTAAATAACATATGTAAAATGGTATATGTTTTAGGAAATACTCACATATAAGATATAAACAGTATGCATATTAATTGAAAAATGATCTCGAAGGAGTAGTAGATATACCACATAAAAATGATTTGGTGCATAATACCGTGTAAGTCGCAATGAAATAGAAATTGAGATGAAGTCACTTACCTTTCACTTTCATTTAGTTAAATGTGCAACAATCCCAAATTTTAATGTACAAATATGTATTTGATAGTGTGCATGACATGAATCCCCAAGAGCAGAAGAGAATATAATATCCTGAGACTCTACTATATAATTAGTATTTTATATAAATTCCATACATGACATATATTATAATGCATGCTGCATTAATTTATCTTTTATCCCTCACAAGTCCTAATTTCCTCGATATCATACGTTACACACAAGAGAAACCTTATTTGTTGGATTTCGTTACATACAAGATCGAGTTTCACCGAACAATAAGGTATTATTAAAAATTATTATTTAATATAATATGATATCAACTAGTCATTAAATTAGTAGTTATAAATAGTAATAACTAACTTATGAAAATGATATTTTATAAAATTAACGAATTAATTAATTGGTAAAAAATTAATTAGAAATGTATATATGAATAAAATTAATAAAAAGTGAATATTTTTATAGAAGACTATTTTTATGCTCAAAAAGTTGTTTTACAATAATAGATTAAATTAATTAAAATTAGTGAGATAAATTAATGTAATATATATATATATATTATATTCAATAAAATATTTTTTATATTTATCAATTAGGTTTGATAGACATAACATAAGAACAAACTATATATTACACATAAAACCCTATATTTTTATAAAGTCAATTTTTTCGCCTTTTAGCGGAGAATAAATATTAAATATGAATTTTTGACACATTAATTGATTTAATATGTAAAAATAAACATAATATTTCAAATAGAAACATAATAATTTTATTAGGGTTAATTTTAGATATTTTTATGAAACATAAGATTTTTAATGAATAGTAAAAAATACTAAATTTTAGTTCAACACTTTGGGTTCATCTAAGTTATTTATAAGGTTAAATTTTATTTTTAATTTATTTTAATGTATAATTTGATAATATTTGAATAATCTAATAATACATCTTTCATTGGAATAAATTTCTCTTTTTAAATTGAATACAAAAATATAGAAACCATATGATGTTTTTATTTAAAAACCTGCATTATCGGACTATCTCCAGGATTAAATTTAAATTAACATCGACAAATTCTATGATTTTAATTTCAAAAAATGGATTTAATATTTTTAATATGAATAATTTATAATTTATAATATGAAAAAATTTGTTTTCACAAAAAATATTAGTGAAAGTAATTAGAATTAATTACAATTATTAAGAAACAATTAATCTTCATAAAAGACTAAACCTTTATCTTTAGAGACAAATGCCTTATAAAACTGTAAAAAAACCCATTTTATGGAAATAATTCGGTCAATAACCTTAAATTATTGATTTTTGTTTTTTATGTCATTTTTTAAGTAAGAACGTGTGTACACCTAACTTATTTCCAAAATTTCCAAGTGAGTCATTTTCTTTCCCTGTAAAAGGGCCCCAACTCTCCCCATTCAACACACCTATAAAACCACTTAGGTTAAGAAAATATATGACCAAATGTATTCCTAAAATACATCCCCTTGTCCTTGAATCATCCCTTGTTCATAATGCCATCCATGGAATCCTTTTGGTTCAACCAAAAGGAGTTACCCGATTAAGAGGTAAAAGTTTTCATAAAATAATTAGTTTTTTTCATTCTCCATCCCCTAAAATATTATTTTTATATAATTTTATAACAACTCCATTATAATCAATATAAAATTATTTTTTTATTCTATGGTTTTTACCAAAACTTACATACACTTTCATAAAGAACATACTATTTCGGTGTATGACGAACTACTAACTCACCAAACGATGATTGTTCATTTTTCCCTTTACCACCTCTCATAGTGGTCATTATGATGAATAATATTTTTATATATTATATTTAATATTTATTTATACTTATTTAATCCTTTTATTATACATACCATTAATAATTTCCATTTTCCATTAATACGATAACATTACTTGAGGAAGTGTGGACTACCGCCCCCTCAAAGTGATGTGATTCGTTCACACGATCCATGGAATGTATAAAGGTTTATTATAATTAAACATATCAATCATATATATATATATATATATTATTCTTGAAATAATTAATTTTTTATAAATAATATATATATATATATATATATATATATGATTTTCTTTACTATCTATTCACACATAAAAAAGACATAATGTCGGTTGTGGGCGTATAGACTTCCACCTCCTCGACACAACATGATTACTTTGACATTAAAAAATTTATATATGTAAGTATATATGATTAAATAATATGGTATTTATGATATAATTAAAATTATATAAATATATGGTGTTACTTACATTCTTTACATAATGATCATTGAAAAATTAGAACGTTACTCATGCATACATACAGCCTACCATCTCCATGATTATAACATTGATTCATTTTTCATAATTGTATGTAATAATTGTTTTTAAAAGTATAATTAATTTATAAATAAGATAATTATGCCATAATTATTATTCTGGATATGTTATATAATGACTCCTTTGACCATAGCTGACCAACCAAAGTACTTTTTTAAAAATAAACTGAATTTGGTTAGAACACCCATTGTAAACATAATTTAAAGTAGTTGTACACAAAATAGTAGAAAGTTAAATAAATGTAACTATATACATTAAAAATTTTCTCAAGAAAGTATAAAATTAACATAATCTTATAATACATGAAGTTAAATTATGTTCAATTGAACAGAAACACAAGGAAATAGATTCTCATATCACTTTTTACATCCATGAGATAATTGTCATGTTCTCCACTTACATCTTTTGGGTGGGGTATCATCTTACCATTTTTTTATATCATATCATTAATAATTTTATATTATTGGTGTTTTAATCTTTTATTTATTGTTTTTTACTCCATGAGGATTATGATTTTAAATGTTTCAACGTGGTATGGGACACTTTGGAATGTTTAAAGATTATTTTCTCAACAACTTTGATGATATTTAAATTTTATTTCCATTCAAGGAAATTATATAAAAAATGTTCAATGAAACATTTCAATTTCTTATCATGTTGTTATTGATGAATATTTTCATGTATTAGTACCATTTTTCCAATCTTTGGTACTCAATGTTTTAAAAAATGTTTTTAAGTAAACCCAACTTTGTTTCTGTCTTTAGTTAGAGAATCTATTTTCTTCTAAAAACCAGGTTTTTTTAAAATGTTTTAATTTTTTTAAAATTATTTTTTAAATAAATTTTAATCATCTTTTTATTTTACCAATTATTTTAAATGAATCTATTTTTTTGATTTATAATCAAGTAATTTTTATAACCTTTAACCTTGAAAAATGAATTATCTTTTTACCTCACAGAGCCTGTATGGACTTACCCATTGTTCCTTATTTGAAGGTTCATTTTCATGTTTAAAAGATTAATTTTTAAATAATATATTTTTAAAATTGATTTTCAAAAAAAATAATTTCAATTTGTTTCAAAACAAAAGGATATTTTCTTTAATAATGGTTTATATTTGATTTGGACAAGGATAATATTCAAAATTAATTCCTTGATTTCTTTTAGTCCTCTTCAAATATCCAATATTATATGATCATTGACATTGAATTTTCCCTAAATATCAATATAATTTTTCATAGATATTCTTATTACCTAAACCATATGAAAATTTTCATAAGGTTTTTAATTTGAATGTTATTTTATTATTTTTGGAAATATTGATATATCAGTATACTATATTCAATACAAATATTTAATAAGACATATTGTTTATTCGATACGAGGAAGATTTTGGACATGCAATAAATGGGTGGGACCATTTAAAGAAAGACATATGGGTTTAGAAATAGTAATAAAATCCCCATAATGCATTATTAGTCTTATAGTATAAATTAGTTTCACAAAATAAAAAATTTTAAACTATATCTTTATTGTATAGTTATCTTGTGCCTATAAGACATGACGTCCAAAAATTTAGAATTTAATTTATTGATAATTTTTTTATTACTATTAATCCATTATATTTTTCATCGACATATCTATGGATACATTTCATTTTAGTTAATTGATTAGATTCTATGTGTTTCAGTTTCTTACCTTTCCATATTGATTTTTCATTATCTAGTTATTTGAGTGGCATGTATTTCTATTTATTACCTTTCCATGTTTTTATGTACTTTCTTCTCAATTTATTGATTATATGGTATGCGTTTATATTATTTAACATTTCATAATTAATAATCTCATTGTTTAATTATTTTTTCCTCCATACTTTACCCTTAATGAGATTTTTAGCTAACCATTATTATGTTTCTTTCCCCAAGAATACAAGAAGAATACTATGAGAGATATGTAGGGATATACTAGATGTATTAGAGTTATACTCAAATTTATTTTTTTATTTATTAGAGAAAAATATGTTGTAATTGGTGTATTTATTTATAATAACATTATCCTACATGTATCTAGTTTACCAACACTACTAAACTCTTATACCATCAAGATTTGATTCCTTATAATCATGAAAATGTAATCAGTAGAAGACACCATATCTTGAATATCTATGGTCAGGTCGATATAGTTGGTATCAAAATATATTTAGTAGAAACATTAGGAACTAGATTTAAGAAAACATAGGTTGTAGAACATAAACCTAAGGTAGAATTTGAGGATAAATATAGAACACCATCGTAGAATTATGGTAAGGTAGAGATTATATCGGTCTTCCAAAAAATTAATCCCTATCTGAATACTACAAGTGGACACAGTTCTGGAAAATATATCCCTAGGAGTAACAATTCTAATAAGGTGTTCTGTCCCTAACTTGGGGTGATATAGTAAACGAAAATGAGACTTACAATGCACCTAGTTTGATACTCCTGGGGGATATGCCAACGAAAATTCACATTTTATTTACAGACTATTATGAAGGGTTTAGATACATAATATGTTGCCTAGGTTAAACCTAAGGTGTTTTATATCGAATATAAGGTGTCATGGTTTATAAATCTTAGCAATGATATTGTTGATAAATTCTAGAGCAAGGAAGGGCCTATGTTAACATAAAACGGATTAAGTATTTATGTACAGAGGTTGTATTGAAAATCATATTTAAAAGTCTATTTAGTTATTAACCTTATTTTAAGGTTCTTTATTAAATTTATTTAGGAAATTATATTTATATGGTTTTATTAAAGGAAAAACTATAAGCTGGGTGACAACCATTCAAATACAACAAGGATTCAGGTCTTGAACCCATGATCAAATGATTATAAGGGTTTCACGCTAACTACTAACCTATAAAATATAATTGTTAAATTTTTATTGTTTTTAGTTAAAAAATTTGATGAGTAAATATTAATGATAAGCCTATAGTATCACTTTTGAGGATTAGAGATTAATCTATTAAATATTTTTTTTTTCAAAGATATTTAAAGACAAATAGTCATACTTTTAACTCTTTTATGGGTCTTAAGATACATTATAAATGAATCTTTCTACTTCATGCATCATTAATAATTATCTAATGAATTAGAAATTTACCAAAGAACTAAAAAGATTTAGGATTGATCATATAAAATATAAAACTATCAATAAATTATATTTTCTTATATTTTTAGAGAATAAAATAATTCCTCAAAATTAGGAAAATTATCTTAAAAAAAATGATATCCTAAAACCTTAATTCTATTGAATCAATAATCTCTTAAATAATAACATATTTATGTCTTTGAGTTTCTCAAATTTCCATTGACTTCTCACTTTTTTGTGATTTTGACCTCATTCAATCCCTATAAATATTTATGATTTTCCTCGAAGTACGTATCCTTACTTTCAATTTATGTTCTCCTACTTAGATTCCTAGTTATATATTAGTCAATTCGACCCATGTACTTACCACTCTTTATTTTCTAGAGGATGATTTATGAAACATTCTCACTATGTGGGGTTTAAAAATAAGAAATATCAAACAATATATTACCAAGATCAATTCTAAATTGTGAGGATGAAATTTAATTATGGTGGGGAAAATTTAACACACCAAAATTCTAAAGTACCAAATTATTTTCAATAGTGTGCATGACATGAATCACGTAGCATTTAAGGGAATATATTATCCAGAGACGCTTCTATATATTTAATATTTTAAAAAAATAAATACAAGATATTGGTTGTAATGAAAACAACATTGATTTAGCATGAATCTCCCTAAATATATAATTTACTTGATATTGTGTGTTTCAGGAAATAGATACCTTCTTCAATGGCTTTAGGTACACACAAGTATGAGTTTTTCCAAACAATTAGGTATTATTAAAATGTTAGTATTTAATATAATATGATATAAACTAGCTGTTAAATGAGAAGTAATGAATATTAATAAATATATTATGAATTAATTGGTTACAAATTAATTAGAAATGACTGTAATAATCAGCTGAATATAAAGTTAATATTTTTATAGAAAAATATTTTTATGCTAAAAAAGTTGTTTTAAGATAACGGAAAAATAAATTAAAATTAGTGAGTTATATTGATATAATACATATATAGATATATTGTATTCAATAAAATATTTTTATATCCACCCATTAGGTTTGATAGACATAAGAGAATAACAAGCTCTATTTTACATGTAAAAACGTATGTGTTTATAAAGGCAATGTTAACACCTTTTAATGGAGAACAAATTTTAAAACTTAATTTTATAAATTAAATTGATTTAATATACCAAAATTCACTTCATATTTTAATTATAAACATAATAATTAGCTGAGGGTAAATTTTTTAATATTTTTATGAAGTATTTCATTTGTTAATGAATGGTTAAAATACTTAATTTTAAATCAAAACTTCTTTATCATCTAATTTATTTATAAGGTTAAATTATATTTTTTATTAGTTCAATGTTTAATTAAATAATATTTCTATCAATTAATAATATTTATTTCATTTGAATAAATTTATCTATTAAATTGATTATAAAAACATAACAAACTTTTGATCATTTTTACTTTATAAACCCGGATTGGCATCCTGTCTGCAGGATTAAATTTAATTTAATTTTTCCACCCATGTGATCGGAATTTGAAAAAAAGGATTAAATATTTTTTATTTTCATAATTTAAAATTTATAATAAGGTGAATTTTTTTTACTGAAAAGATAAGTGAAAGTAATTAAAATTAATTACAATTATTAAGGTAAAATTTATCTTAATAAAGGATTAAACCTTTTATTTAGGGGTTTAAATTACAGACCCCCTTGTAAAAAACCAATTTTATGGCCATAAATATTATATTAACCTTATATTATTGAGTTTTTTTTTGTTATGACTTTTTTAGTTAATAACATGTGTACACCTAACTTGTTTCCAAAAATTCCATTTGATTCATTTTCTATCTCTTTAAAAGACACCACCTCGCCCCATTCCTCACACCAACAAAACAACTTTGGATCAGTGAACATATTCCCAAATATATTTCCAACATCCCTAACCTAAAACATAAATCCTACCTTTATTCATAAATCATTCTAATTAATCTATTTGGTTCAACCAAAATAAGTTACTAGATTTTGAGGTAACATTTTTCCTTAAACTGTTTAATTTTATTTCTATTATCAAGCCCCTAAAATATTAGTATTTTATCATTTAATAAAAAATAAAGTATCCTAAACATAATATGATATTTATTCTATGTTTTTTAACTATAAAAAAACACACTCCCATCTAATGGGTAACAAACATACTGCTTCGGTGTACAATGAACTACTACCTCATGAAATGATGATCGTTCATTTTTTACTTTACCACCAATCATGGTAAAAATTATGATAGAAACTTTTTTGGTATATGATATTTATTATTTATTAATAATTATGTTATAATTTTATTACACATATCATTAATACCTTACATTTTTCATTAATATAATAACATTATTTGAGGAAGGGTGAACTACTGCCCCCCAAGCGGTGTGATTCATTTACGTGATCCATGTAATGTATAAAATATTATTTTAATTAAAAATATGATAAATAAAAAACATATATATGATATTCACGAAAATTACTAGAAATATACAATATATATATATATATATATATATTATTTTCTTTATTATCCTTTCACACACTAAAAAGTGATAATATCTTTCATGGACATGTGGAGTACCGCCTCCTCAATAAGATGTGATTCATTTTAAAAAAAAGAATTATATATATAATAATATATGATTAAATAATAAGGTATTGATGATAGAATAATCATTCTGGAAATATATGGTGTTACTTACCTTCTTTCTATAACGATCATTGAAAAATAAGAATGTTACTCATGTGTACGTACGACCGACCATCTCCATGATTCTAACATTGATAGATTTTTCATAACCATATGTAATAATTGTTTTTAAAAATAAAATTAATGTATAAATATGATAATTATTCAATGATAATTATTCTTGAGATGTTTTATAATGACCCATTTGACCATATTTGAAAAACCAATTTTTTTGACACATAAACCGAATTTGGTCAAAACACCCGATGTAAACATAATTGTTTAAGTTGTTGTATACAAAATAGTTAAAAGTAAACTAAAATTAATTATAAAAATGATAAAGGTTATTAATAAAGTAGAAAATTGACATAATAATATTATACAAGATGTTTAAGGATGTTCAATTGAAAGGAAACACCAACTAAAACATTCTCATCTCAATTTTTACATTTGTGAGATAAATGTAATTTTCACCACTTAAATATTTTATGTGGTGTATATACTACCCATTTTGATATATTATATCATTAATACTTTTATATTCATGCTATTTTAAAATTTCATTTAATTTTATTCCTCTATGAGGATTTTTATTTAAAATGTTTCAAAGTGGTATGGGCACTTTGGAATGTTTAAAGATTATTTTCCTAAAAACAACTTTAATATAATTTTAATGTTATTTCAATTCAAGGAAATTATATTAAATTGTTCAATTAAATATTTAATTTTATCTCCTTTTTTTATTAATGAACATTTTAAGTATTAGTACCATTTTACACTCTTTGATACTAATTTTTTTTAGAAATTGTTTTTATGAAAAATCGAATTTGTTTCTCTCTTTATTCAAAGAATCTATTTTCTTCTAAAAACCATGTTTTACTAAAAAAATTTCAAAAATGTTTTCCAAATGATTTGGTAAAGAAAATTTTGAACTTTTTTCTTTTACCATTTTTTTCGAAGGAATATTATTATCTCTTTCTAAACATGGATTTTTTCTAACCTTTAACCATGCAAAAGGAATGTTCTTTTAACCTCATATGGCTTTTACGGATTTACCAACCATTATTTATTTGAATCTTTATTTTCATGTTTAAATGGTTAATTTCAAGGGAAATATTTTCAAAACGTATTTTCAAATAACCTTTTTTCAAATGGTTTTCCAAAACAAAAGAATATTACCCTTAATAATGTTTTTAAAAGATATTTTTACATTTTTCCATTCATAAAATAAAAAAACACTTTATTTTACTATACTTAGGGTATGTTGTATTGATACAATAATTAATATTTCTTAGGATGGTTTATGTTTCATTAGACCAAGAATAATATTCACATTCACTTATTTGATTCCTTTTAGTTCCCTTCAAATATTCAATTTTATATAATCATTTGACATTGAATTTTCCCAAAATATCCATATAATTTTTTATGGATATTATTTTTCCCTAAACCATATGAAAATTTTCATATGGTGTTTACATTTAATGTTATTTTATTATATTTTGGAAATATTGATAAATATGTATACTTTATTCAATTTTAATATCTTATAAGGCATATTGTTTATTCGATATAAGGAATGTTTTTTCTAAGTAATATACAGTTTGAGGACCATTTAAGGAAATCCCTATGGGTTTGGGATCAGTTAATGAAATCCCCATGATAAATAAATAGTATAGTGGGATGAATTATGTGCATAAATAAGAAAAGTGTAAACTATCTCTTGACGATAAAACAATCATGTTCCTAGAAAAAATGATGTCCAATAATTAATCATTTCCTTTATTAATAATTTTTTTATTATTCATACATGAGATTTTTTGTTAACATATCTATGCGTAAATTTCATTTCAGTTCATTGAGTATATGGAATGTGTTTCAATTTCTTACCATTCAATTTTTATTTTTCCTTATCTAGTAATTTCAATGGAATGTGTTTCCATTTATTACCTTTTCATATTGTTAATGCACTTCCTTCTCATTTTGTTAAATATATGGTAGGTGTGTTAAACTATTTACCATGCCATAATTATTAATATCAATGATTAATTATTTCTTCCACTACAATTTACCTTTATTAATCATTTAGCTCACCCGTATTATGTTTATTTCCCTAGGAATATAGGAAGATAATTATGAAAGATATACATGGATATACTAGATAGAATAGAGTTATCCTCAAATTTATTAATTTATTGGGAAGAAGAAATATTATGTTAACATTAGTGTGTTATTTTTTCATAGAAGTGTCTTATATGTATCTAGATTTCAAAGAATACTAAAATCTATTCCTTTGATATTTGATTTGTAATCATACTAATGTAATTAGCAGCAGACACCATCTTCATTCTATTTGAGGTCAGGTCACTACAGAATGTCATTTAAACATAAGAATATTGGTTTAATGAATTTATTTAATTAATAATATAACCATATCTATATTTATTATATTATATATAATCCTCTTATATCATCTTATCACCCATTTGTTTATAATATTTCATTATTACCCTTGTTTCAGGTGTTAACTACTTTATTTTTCTATGTATGTTTTGTCATGTAAGTCATAGTTATTGTTCATAAGATATAGTTCTGTCATCTACATAATTAAATTAAGGGTATAAATATCAAATTTATTCATTATATACATTTTTATAATAATTGTTAAATGGGGAACAAGGAAAATGAATCACATTACATTGTGAAGATGGTAAGTCGTACGTACGCACGAGCGCTAATATCATTTTCATATATTTGAAAGGGTAAGGAAATGGATGATATAGTATTTTTTAGATAATAAATTTAATTTAATATGTAATATATATATCCATTATATCCATAATTACCCCCACCTAATTAATGTTGTGAGGAAAAATAGATTACATAATGACATGGAGACTATAAGTGGTATGTACGCACGTGCGATGCTTTAATTTTTCATAGGATGGATAAAAGATGGAATATGGTTATACCATAAGGATAATAAAATTGAAACATATATATGATACTAGATTTATTAATTTATCATGAAAAAAAATAAGCATTGGAAGTGGAAGAAGAATAAAACTTGAAAGAGTCGATAAAGACAATTACCTCTTGTTCAAAAGACTTCCTTTAATATCTTCTTAAGTGATATACGGTAGATCTATTAGAAGGACCAAAAATCTATAAAATAAATAAGTATTTTTATAATATAAATTTTCCAGGTTTGGTCAAGCTAGATGGTTCACAGTCTTTTGACTATGTGAGGGAGTAGGTTTCATTTAATAATTGAGGTAAGGGGTACATTTGGAAATCCTCAAAATATTAAAATTTATTACGGCTATTCTAGTGAATAAGGATTTAGAATGGCTAATAAACGAATAGGAGAATACATTTTTTACTATATATTTTTTTCTTTTTGATAATTTAACATTTTTTCATTTTTAAATAATGTAATAATATATTAATTTAATAAGATATCATTATTTCCAAATTTTATACTCTTCATCTATGTTGATATTAAATACGTCAAGAAAATGTAGGAATTCAAGTATAATGTGTTCAAACATCTCTAATATAACCTGTAGATCTAGAAAATTAGATTAGACACATTAAATCATCCCAAATATTTCAAAACAAAATATTTTTAAAATCAATTATTTTATTTTACTTTGAATTAAATAAATAATTTATTTTTCATTAGAGTAGCATTTATGGTATTTATATAATTTATAAAAATTAAAAATAAAATTAAAAATGAAAAAAATAATTAAGATAAAAATTGACATTTATTTCCATTAATATCCTTATTTTCCTTTTGGTGGACACTTAAAAGATATTAAATACAAAGTGAGTGTCATTTTGTAACTATCATTGATTTAAATAATATATAAGTTGTTTTAATGGAAAAGTGCATACTAAAAATCTCCAATTTGAATGTAATATGATAAGGGTCTAACCCTCTTTATCTAATAATTTTTTTGACATGTTTAGGTCATGGTTATACACTTATCTTTTGATATTAATGATTATTTAACCCCTTTAACTCTTTCAATGACAAAATGGATTTTTTACTCTTTTGGGGTCAATATATTTACTATAAAGTGAAAAAATAATCATAAAATAATCATGGATGAAATTTTCAACATTATCAAAATAATTTGGATAAATTTAATCTTTTAATATATTTTATATCATTTAATAAAATATTATTTATTTTAATATAACACTAATGTCTATTTTGAAACTATTCATTACTTTGGCTTTAAAAAAAATAAATAAAACAAGATATCCAAGAGAACATTATACAATAAAATTAGTAACATGTCAATATAATATATAATTTTTTAAGAAGACATTAATTATTTCAAATTTTTATTATTTTAATATTCTTAATATCATTTAATTAATATTTACATTAAGTAAAAAATTATTGTATCATCAAAGTGTCAACAATTAAGGTAATTATTTTTCCACTTAAAAAATTATAAATAAATTAACATGATGTATATATATCTTTTATATTTAAAATTACTATTTATATTCAAATAAAGCTTCTAAATAACTCTATATTAAAAATTTTATAGTTGTTAAATCATAAGTATGACATCTTTGAATTTTCATTAAAAAAGAATACTATAGAAGGATTAAATTAATCCATGTGGATAAAAGAGGTTAGAAAATTAGACTTAGGACGATTTAGTTTAAAATTAACTCATCTAATTAAATGAGGAAAATTGTTAGGGTATTTTCCAGATATTTATAACATATTTTTTACTCCTAATTACTTGGTTTACCCTTAACTGTGGTAATACAAATCACTACATTTACTATTCATATTGTCCAAAAATAAATGTGACCTATTTAATAAATTGGAACCATTGTATACCAAATATGTAATATATTTTTCAAAATTAAAATTAGATAATTAGATAGAACTAATTTAAAATTAATCCCATATATGGGGTGAGAAAAAAAGTTTTTAATGTGAAAAAGTGAAAATGTTTGAAATGTTTTTAAATCAAAATTAAATATAAAAAATATTCTAATAAAATTAATTTAATTAATATATGTATTATTTTTCTTATGTTACATTAAAATAAATTTAAAACATAATATAACACTATAAATTATATAGGTGAAAAGTCATTTTCCAGTTAAAATGCTGTATTTTATACTAATCATTAAAAAATGAAACATATCAAAAAATACCAAAAAATCAACCAAAGTAAATTTTGATATTAATATTTCATAAATGAGGTTTTTTTGTCAATGATTATTTTGAAAAGTGTCAAAATTTAGTTTTGAAACTACTTTTCCATTAAAAGGTGGAAATTAGTTTTTTAAAAAATACTGCTTTTTATGCATAAAAATGGATTTATTTTTATAAAATTTATAGAAAACAGATAAGATAAATATTATATGTTACATTGAATATATAATTTATAAATTTCATAATGTGGATAATACTAGTACTTCCCACCAATTTAACAGTTAGGTAGTATTAATATTTCATTGTTCATTTATGTTAGGTGTGGTATGTAATGTAAGATATCTAAGAGGTTAAATTTAATAGGAGAAAAACCATAAAATATTATGATGTAATATTAAAACCTAAAATTTATAAACCAAATACTTATATAAGGGCATACATGGTATGTGTCATGATTTACATGGCCTGTAAGTTCCGATTCACGACATGGGCGTGTACGCGGGCTAACCGAGTTGTGCCTCTTGCAAAAGTACAAAGTTTGGGTTTATAAATAAAACAACATGCATATTTATATTTTTATCTATTTACCTCATAATATTTTATCTCACTGGATCAACTAGAAAATCACCCATAATCATCAAAATATATCATTTTATCTATAAAAAAACAAGTATTTTTTTTGAAAAATGTGTTTTACTCAATAAATTGAATGAATTAGTTTACAAAATTTCAGCACATAATTGTCCCCCATACTTAGTCATTTTATTTCATTCATGAAAAATCTGAAAATGAAATTAAAATAATCAACACTATATAAGGAAATTATTCATAAAATTATAATTAATAATATTATATTCATATTATTTAATTTTAAAAAGGAATAAAACATATGTTAATTTCAAAGACATTCTAATCCCACCTCATATATAATTTAATTAAACACATTGATCCTCTTATATTAATTTTTTCTTTAACTATTTATAAATATGGAAGACAATTTATTATGTACAAAACTCATAAAAATGATGAACTCATCACCCAAGATCATGTAATTGGAGTTATTCTCAATATAATGTATATGAACTATATCCATAATGTTGAAACAGTTTTAAATGTCAACATAGATATTAAACCAAGAAAAAATTAGCTCTTTTAATAAGGATATGATGATTATAAGGCTAAGGGAAGGAAGTTAATGATGTAAAAATAATTTTGGAGGATTAAAAAGTAATCTAAATTATTTAATATTAATGAAATATATTAATTGAAAAAGCGTAATGAAAATTTATCCCTTTAAAAATATCTTAGTGGTAAAAAACCATCTCTTCCATAAACAACATGGGTTCATAAACACTCTATGAGTGAAATGAATGAATTTAGTCTGTATTTTATTTTATTTTTTCAAATATTCATTTATCTAAAAGATGAGTTGGGAAAAAAAGGAATGGTGTTTTTTAACCCATTCACCCAAATGAAAAAGTGATAATCTATCCAACATGTAATTTTGTGTTTTCTCACCAAAATATAGCATGAATCTACAAATTCTATTTTTAATACTTAAATGAGTATTTATGTAGTATAATAAAACAATTATAATAATAAGGATTAATGTTCTTGTAATATGGAATCCTATGACGGTGGTTCATGGTTTCTATAGGTTTCACATAGATAAAATGTAGGGTTTCTATCAATGTCAAAAGGGGTTGAAAATATTAATAAAACTCATTAGTCATTTTACTATGATTAAAAAAATTTATTTTTTGATAAGAAAAACATTCAATTTCTTATCATTTTAAATATTCTTAGAATCACTCTAAAAACAGGGAATGAGAAAGAATATTAAAACTGGTTCTGAATACCTCTTAGTAATGAGGATAAAAATAATCCAATCAGGCCATGAGAAAATATAAATGATAAGTATAAAAAATAAGAATTATAGAGAATTAATTTCAAAAATCAATACATATCATCAATCATTTTAATATACATTAAAATTAAAATATAAATTTTGATTTAAAATTCCCACAGTTAACATTACTATTAAAATTAATAATTAATCAAAAAATTAAAATTCAAAAATTTTTGTTCTAATTATTTATGTAAAATATTTCAGTCAAAATGAAATTAATAGTGTAGTCAATAGGATCTCCCCCACACATAATATCACATTGGGTCCTCTATGTGAAATACCAAGTATAATAAGTGGATGTAAAATGACACAACCATACCCGACTATGGTAGAGTAGTGGAACAAAGCAAACCAATTAAAGGGAATGAAAATAAATGAAAAAATAATAATCCCATTATAATGAGATTGAAATGTTGGAAAAAGTAAAAAGTAATTTCCCAAAACATACCAGAGTACCTATGATGGTTGATGTAAGGGAAAAATTATTCTGCATGCAATACACACACACACATACACACACACACACACACACATATATATAATTGAAAAACTATGTGGATAATAGTCACTAAGTGGCCTCAAGAGAGGGAATTTCTTATGATTGGGTGTTATAGAGGGAGGAAAAAACTATAGAGGATGCTACTAATGTGTATCCCATGTTCTAATTATCTAGATCGGTAGAAATATTCTTGTCCCTGACTATGGGAGTGGTTCCTGCACCATAAAAAGAAAGAACAACAAAGTCAGCGCTTAAGGATGGAGGCTGAGGGTGAGAATGAGGAGAAGGTGTTAGTGGAAAGGAAAGTACCAATTAATACATAATAAATCCCAAAATAACATATATATTAACAAACTAGTGATTAATATCATCATTTTTATTATCAATGGTGTCAAAGAAGAAAAATTCATGAAAATCATCTGAGGGTGAAGGTGGAGTTGGGTCTTTGGATGGGTTATTAGATGGAATTACGGGAGGAGAGGGAAAAAAGTGGTAAGGGATGAAGGGGAAGGATCCACTGGTTTATGGGATGGAGGTGGTGGTATTTGGTTAGTAAAACCCTCTGGATAATGTGTGTACTCTCACACTATAGTGGGTGATGGGAAATCTTGGATGATAACATAGGTTCTTCCCAACATCTAGACTATCCTCGTGAGAATAAAAATGAAATATTCTATCTGATGAGTAGAACATAACCGATCCTGAGTGAGATAGGGCTCGAATCCCCCTAAATAATGGGCCAATATAGTGGCACAAAACCCACCATACATGTTATCCAAACATTTGGTGACATTGAATAGAATCCTGGGGAAGTACTATAGGGAATGTAGGGGTAATCATATTAGATGATGAAATTTAGAAGCTACATTTATCATCTAAACAAAACACCCATGTCCTTATATAGGGGGAATAAAATGGAACTATGGTATTAGTGAGTAGATTATAGGCTAGGGGAGATGACCAAAAGTTTCTTATTAGAAGTCTGAGAATATTTGACATTAGGTACAAAAATGACTTGCCACATAGAGAGCGGGTTTTATCTGTTTGGTTGATAGAGGTTGGTAATAGGGGTTGGGGTGGATAGATGAGGGTAAAAGTTTCTCCCTCATACAAACTCTTCAATAACTAGCTCAAAAACATATTCCAACTAGTGGGAATCTAATCAGAGTAACCATTTCACTCATTGTATCACAATAATCTAGTGTTTTGAACTTGAAATTCATATAAAAATTTAAAACTAAATCTTGAAATATAGTAGTGATGACTTTAGGAACCATGATCATATGGGTGTTCCCAAAAATATCGGTGATCATATCTAAGAGTATCATTTGATCTAGGATATTAGTGTTGAGGAATCATTTTCTCAACTAAATAATACACCACAAAATTGACAACAACATGTTACTAACATGATGTAGATCATCAAAGATGAGGCATAAATATTCATAGGGCCATGTAGCTGTGAGAGCTAGTTGTGGTGGTGTGCCAACCACTAGAGCGGAGTGCTATGATGTTTCAATTACTAATGGAGTTTCATCAATATCTACTTATTTGGTTATATTAGTTTATTTGGATACTGGTAATGGAATCATGTAACTCGTGGGATTTGGAGATACTGATGTGGCTGCGGGCGACACCTATAGTGGTAAAACTGCTAGAAGGGTGGCTATGAAAGTGGTATTTCCGTCACAGAAGCCTTCCTTTATGTCTCCACAAGAATTCAGTTTGGAGAAGAATACTCCTCATTAGTATTCATCATGGGAATATTCCCACTAAACTAATCTCTATCATCCATATTCTGAAAATTATGAAATAAATAAATCAAAGAAAAAGAAAAAGAAAAATAAAGAATATCAGAAATTTCAAAAGTGCAATGTGTATTTTTTGACTATATATATTTATTTTTTTATATTTTGAATCATGTGTGACCAAAAAATACATTCCCAAGACTCATTGTGCTGACCATCCTGGTTTACATGATGTGTGGTGACAATCACATTATGTATGGGAACAGGGGAATACAAGCTGTGTTTCTACCCTTACACATCCTTTTTAAAGTAGATATAATACTTTAAGTGTACCTAAAACAAACACCATGTGTGTAAATATTGTGATCTAATTTGTATAGGAATCATGGAATATGATCTTCATTAGATGGGTAGAGGTATAGGTACATGACAGGTGTTGATTCCATATGTTGTGTGTTTTCAAATTTCATCCATTAAAATGACTATCCATGTACAAATCATGCATGATATGTGTTCTTAATCTATTCCCATGTGGTATGAGTTTTTTATGAACACCAAAAAAATATGTAAAAACTTTAAAAAAATGCATCAAAATCTTTTAAATACAGGTTGAGGGACAACATAAATGGATCTAGGAAGGAAATTTGAAAAACAATCATAACCTCAAATGTAGTGAAATGAAGTAATCTAATGGGGGGGGGGGGGGTTCTTCTATATGACACAATTAGAATGGGAGGGTGGGGGGGTGGCTTGACACATGTACAAGCTGAGTAAGCTTTCATTTTTATTAAAGGGGAAGTACATGTCATGTACTTACCACCAAAAACCATGCATGAATTTATATAAGACCTTTTCAAAGACATATATATGTTGTTTATAATATTTGGTTATTATTATGAACTATTTATTAATTATTATTTAAAATTATAAATATATAAATTTATATATGAAAAAATAAACCTATGCAAGTAGTGTATCAGGAAAATTATCTATATGTGTAATAAACATGGAAAAAGAGGATTAAAATTCCATTTTTGTGCTCGGGGTGTCATTTGAACCAGAAAAAAATTTGATCTAGGAGAGAAACCACAACCCATGGATTGATGTTTGTAGTACTGATATTATTATAGTTTTTGAAATTTTATTAATATTTCAAGCACTATAATGTTGAAATAAGGAACACAAGGTGTGTCATTTTTTACAAATTGGGATAACGTTTTTGAGATTTTCCAAATTTGAACCTGAGTCTGTTCGACCATGGGATATGACTTTTCCCTTCAAACCACACCATATTTGGTGAATTATTATTATTAAAATACACTTAAGCCTTTTTATAAAAATTCTATACATATAACATAACCAATCTATATAAATAAATTATCTATGGGTTTATTTTAGTGAAAAAATATATAACCAGGCCGACTATAGGGGATCAAAGTTAGGTATTTTGGACAGTTGACTATGGCCCTGCTAGCCAATTGAACCCCACCCTCAGTTTAGTTTTATTTTTGAAATGATTTTATTATTTATTTAAACATCACAAATTTCATTTAATAAAAAAAGGGGTAAAAAATAATGATCCTATTCCCAACGAGGGTGTATAGGGATCCAAACTATTTACGAGTAGAATAAAATTAACTGACCTTTCTATCACCAATTGTTTCAATAATTTTAATTTACCAAATCAATATTTATTTTCTCTAAAAGTATTATTATAATATACACATAAAAAAATGGTAAAAACCATGTAAATTGATACAAATTCTGTGTAATCTCAATTTATTCTTGTCTAAATAGTATTTTTATAAAAATAAGAAAAGGATACTAGACAATGTTTAATATAAAAGTAAAAACCACGTATGTATTGGATAAAATAGAGAGAGAGAGAGGTATAGTTTGGGGTTTCCTACCAAAAATAACCTTTATTTTAGTTATTTTTCTCAATAATGGTATGATCACCTACCCATGATTTAAATTTAGATGTGGTGTCATTTGTGCAAACCACAACCCATGTCTAGTGCGTTCATTTTGCAAACAATTTCCTTGACCATCATGTGGTTTGGTAGGTGGATTTCCTAAACCACTATTTATAGCCATTAAATGATGAAGGTGTACTTGTTACTTGGTTTTTTCTTGTATGAATTCCACATATGCAGATTCAAGTTGTTACGTTTAAAAAAAAGGAAAGTATGAATAGCGTCAAAATTGACAAAATTCGTAACTTAAAATATAAAATAATTTATTAAATGTTATAAAATTTATAAAAATATAATATTAGAAAAAATGGTTAGGATAAGTTATAATATTTCATAAATGATTCTTTTGTTGGTCATTTGACATGTTATGGTAATTACATTAACACACAAAGTGTAAATAACATGACATCACTGTAAGATTAAAAAAAGTAAAATAAGGGTTATAAAAAAAGATAAGTATTACAAAATATTCAAAACCAAAATAATATTAATTTAATGATGGGTGTTAGACCCAAAATCATTTTATCTTAAAAATAAATGATTTTGGGACAATTTCGAACCATAATTTAATTTATATTAATTTAATATTTTAATGGTTTTAAAGGGTGCCCCATCCCTCTCAAATAAAAAAGTACCCACAATTCTATAATAATCAAACTTTAAAAGCCTTTTAGTTTTTCCAATATCTACTCAAACCTATTCCAAGAATCCCTCCCACATTTTTGAGGCCTTATATTAGGCATTCCATATTTCTTAAAGCTGCTAAGGGGTTCTTCATAGGTGATTAACCGAAAAAGAGGTATCATTTTCTTTAAGTCTTTCTATTTTATTTCTTCTTCCACATCCTTCAATTATCTTACAAACATGATGAGAAAAAACTAAAATATCATCAATATACATATATGGTATTAGGTTAATATTATCACCTAAATACATATCCACTTCCATTAAATGGGAAAGTAATTAATCATTAATGCATAGACGTGAACTATCACATCCATGAACCGATATAATTCGTTTTACATAACCATCTATCAAGATTGGTTATAATTATGTAATAAATGTTTGTATATGATATTCATTACCTATTTATCATTTTAAAATAAAAATATTTATGTTATGTTCTTACTTTCCATGCAGATAAAAATGATAACACCGTTCATGCGTACATGTGAACTATCACCTCCTTGGAGCGATGTGAATAATTTTTATTCACCGCATCACTTATATAGTATATATAAGTATATTTAAATAATTATTATGATTTTAATAATAATATTATAATTATTTAAATGTAAAATAATAATTATCTTATTTCCATAATGAAAAATGAAAAGTTGAAGCATTACTCATGTGTACGTACGACCTATCGTCCCCAAGATTATAACTTTGTTCATTATTCATAGAATAAACGATTATTTTAATTTTAAAAGTATATTTGATGTATGAAATTGATTATTATGTCATGAATATTATTCTGGAGATGATGGGACAATGACCATATGGACTATTGATATCAAGCAATGTTCATTTTCAACTCAAGTACCGAATTTTGACAAAATGTCTGATATGAACATAAATAATTATTTAATTTTTAAAATATGTTAATAAGTGATATAAAAGGAATAATAGACATTAAAATGGTTTTAAAAAAATTATAAATTAACATATATTTATTATTCAGGAATATAATGATTTTACGTGACGAGTGAGACTCCAGGTAAGGGATTTTGTCTCAATCTCCATTCATTGAGCCATTTCTTGATAATATGAACCTTAATTCTTTTATAAGGAATATATACAACCAATATGAAATTTAATATCAATTTTTATCTATAATAATGTTATTGATTATTTTGGTAAATATATTAATTCATGGAGATTATGATTTAAATTTTCAAAGTTGTATGGGACACCTTGAACGTTTAAAGATTTAATTATCAAATCATTTTTTTCATAATATTAATTTACATGTTTACTTATATGGATATAATAAGATCATAAAGGAAATTTTATTTCTATATTTAATTTCATTCAATTTTTTTTCAAAATGGAATATTTGGTACAATGCATTTTACTTTCTTTATAAAAGTAAAAAATGGATTTTTTGTTTGTTTTAATGTATACAACGACAATGACTTCTCTGCTACCATAACATTTATTTGATATTTAGATTCATTTATAAAGATTAATTTATTTTTAAAGGAATTTAAATCCCTTATTTGGGTATCTTGGTATTGAAAATGGGTTTTTAAATGAAAATGGTATTTTTATATGATTTTTTTCACATGGGATTATATGAATTTTTCAAAATAGTTTTGTGATGAAAATGTTTTCTGAAATGGTAAGAAAGAATTATATGAAACAGGTGATCCCAATATAGATTATATAATGGGTTGTGCCCCATTATAGATCACGGGTGATTATGAAAAATCTTATATGAATTTTGGATCCCCATTGTAGCTCACTGGTGAGCCTATTATAGCTTATATGAATATTTGAGCCCCATTATTACTCAATGGTGAGCCCAATATAACTTATATGAAGGGTGATCCTGATTATAGATCATAAATTTGGAAGACAAACATATGGTTATTCTAATTGGAGTAGGATTGAAAGGGTTTTATGTATATGGTTATCCAAGTCACCTAAATTAGTTTTAATTTATTTATATTGGTTTTAATGTTTTACATTGAGAAAAAATTATGAATGTTATTTATGTGAAAATGTTTTGTTTAATTATATCAAATAACATTAAATGGGTTACCATGTTTTAACTAGGATAATGATTTATTTATTTTCATGTCCCTTATTAATAATTTTTGTTCATAACAAATTTTAATTTTTTTTCACGTGTCTTAAGAATGGTAAGGAAAAAGAAGATACCAAGATGAAATTATTAAAGATATGTCTTGAAAAGAAATCATGTTTTATTTTAAAAGGATTTACTATGGTGAAAAAATGGATACTGAGTATAAGTGTCCACTTGTAATGTATGAGTTTACTATGTTGAGTTTTTCTTAATTATATAAAAATCTAAACATAAAATATCCCATAATTTAAATTGTAGTTCATAAACACTAGAATAAGATATGTTTAAGGTCTAGTCCTTATAGTTGGTATTTGAGCATGGTTTAGAAAAATTTAGAGATTAAGATGTATTCTTAAGTGATAGGGATATATTATGAGTTTATTATTTTTAGGTTGATCATAAGATCAATATCTTATAAATCACTTTTGAGACTTATGTTATGAAATTTCAAGGTAATTAACGTTATTTTGTAGACATTTATTTTTGAGGTAGCTATTGGTTATTAATTTTTGGGATGAAAAATTGAAGGTATAGAATATAATTTGATTTTAAAACATGTTATGGTTATTTTTTGGATTTTATATCTTTTTGGTAATTTTATAATAATTATATAGTTTTCGAAAAAGGACAACACAAAAACCATATGACAACCTGTTGTGTCAGACAAGGCTATGGGAATTGAACCCACAACCATTGTGTGACATGGATATATCGCCTACCACATGCCTACGTGAAGTCCCTGGTTCATATGAATTTTTATTTTTAGTTAAAATAGTTTATGGAATAAGAATAAGTTGATTTTGGGAACTTATGTTCTATCAAATAGATATCCTTAGTATAAGAAAATGATTTAGGGATTAAGTGATGATATTTTAGTTTGGATGACGTTCACTGTTTTGGGAACCCTTTAAACATAAGGAAAATAGAACACTATTGGATTTTATTTGAGGAGTAAAGGTTGAATTTTATTTTGGAAGAATCAAGGTTTTTATTTTGGTCTTATGGTGATTTGGGTTATTTATGGAAATGATTATCCTATCTTAGAGATTATGAAATTAGGTTAATTACATTTTGGTTTAAGTTATTAAGAGTGGTTGATATTATCTGTAGATAAATGTTAAAATTTATCTTGGAAGATTAAGTAATCAAATTCATCAGAATTTTGGGTTTCAATCTTAGTTTGGGCTGTTTTGAGAAATTTTAAGGAATGTAATCTATTGAATGGTCTTTGTGAAAATTTGGATATTACTATTGAATTTTTGAGATTAAAATTTTGAATTCTAATTATAAAAGATTATTATTTTTGAAGGAAATTATCAGATATTATACTAACCATTTTGGTTTGATTATTGTTTAAAGGTAGAATAAATTGATAGTTAACCTTTTTTCGGTTTATGTGAGTTTTTAGAATTTGATTATAGTACTTTAGGTGTGAATAATTCATCTTAAATACCCATAATTTGAGAAAAATATGAGTTTGTGATGGAATTTTATTAATAAATTAAACTCTACATTTCAAGTAAGTGTATTTCAATATTTTCTTATTCTATGTACTAAAATAATTCATCAACTTTATAAAAAGGATCTTAAAATAAAAAAATTGTTTACTTTTCATACCACTAAATGAAAGACCATTTAACCCATCACATTGTTGTGGTTTTCTGATTCTCAGCTTTATCCTAATCATGTTTTCAGTCACTATGCATCAAAACCTGATGGTTATTTTTTCTTCTATATCCATGTTTTTCTACATGGAATCCTAGCATGTTTTATCTTAGGTGACCTGTGTACGGTCTTATCTTTCTTTTGAAGTGGAAGTTTTATTTATCCTTTTTTATAATGTAGGAATGCAATAAATGTATTTTTAAGATTCATTCCTTATTTACCTAACCCAAATTAAAACTTCGAGGATATAATTTCTAAAATGGGATATAATGAAACATCCCAAGTTTTTAAAAGGAGACAATATGTTCGATAGCGTACATAATAATCCACATCCAACTTAAGAGAACAACTAAATATTATTATGTTACCTTATAACCAAGATAATAAAATGGTTTGAGTGAAAATATTAATTTATCTATGAAATATATTGTTTACACATGTATATTATTAATTCTTTTGTGAATAAATATTTCTAAATGAAAAAAAAACACTTTCAAAAGGAAATGATTTTCTAAAAAACAATTTAAATTAAAATAAGTGAGATTATAAAATACTAAAGTCATGATTTAAAAACTTTATTAATGTTACATTTATAAAACATATTCAATTTAATTATTAAAATTCGTATTTTATGTTTTCTAGACATAATATAAGAATAAATTCAATTTTTATATAAAAGAAGTATTTTTTTTAAAAACATATAGTTTTATTGCCTTTTGATTGTTAAAACATTTTAAATCAATTTTTGTCACTTTTATATGTTATATTTGAAAAAAATAAAATTATTCTTTGGAAGAGTGATATAAAAATTTACTTTGGATAAAATTTGGGTATTTTTCTGATAAAATTAATACTTTAATGAATATTATAATATACTGCATTTTAATTCAAAAATGATATCCCATATAATTTATTTATATTGTTTGAATATATTTTTAATTTTTTTAAAGTATAATTATAGTATTTTTTTATCATTTAATTCAATTATAGTATTTGGATGTAATTTCACATTGAAATTTGATATAAACACATTTCAATCTTCTGATCGTGTTTACTTTTTTAAAAACCCTTTTTTCATTCTGACAACGAGAATACTTTTTAAATTTATTTTTTCCACTTATGTGAAGTGAATTTTTAAAACATAACATATATGGTTTTAATTATTATGAAAAATTTGTCTTAATAGGACCAAATAATTTTTGGAAAATAGTAACTTTAGTATTTTAATTACCATGGTTAAAGGGTAAATCTGGAAACAAAGGTTAAAAATAATATAATAATGATATAAAACCACCCTAACATGGGTATTAATATTATCTTATGAGTTATGGATGACCAATAAAACCATTTAAATGAAAATTGGTTCTTTATAAGCCACTTGGTTGTGATTATGACATTTATTACTTTTAATGTATAGGAAAAATTATCATAACCATGACTCTTATTACTAAAAAAATTTAATATGGGGTTATATAAGTGATATATTCACTATAAAAAGTCATTATAAATATAAAACAAATCCCTACATCATGTAATTTTATTTAAAAAGTTTTGACATTAAGTAATTAAATTTAATTATGACATAATGATGAGGTAGGGATTGATTTATTAATGAAAGAATCAAATAAATGATTTTATAAATACTAAAATAAATATTATTTGACCTAATTTATGCCATAAAAAAATATTTTGGATTACTATGGCATGTTAAGATTGTTTTAATGTATTTTGTTTTGAAAGGAATCAATTTATTATGATTTTTAAAAAAAATTCAAGTATGAATAATGTCAAAATTGACATAATTCATAACTTCAAATATAAAATATTTTATTAAATATTATAAATTTTTTAAAAATATATTATTGACAAAATGGTTAGTATAAGTCCTAATATTTCAAAAATGAAACTTTTTATGATCATTTGACAAGTTATGATAATTCCATTAACACAGAAAGTGTAAATAACATGATATCACGATATGATTAGAAAGTGTAAAATAAGGGTTAAATAAAAAAAATAGGATTAAAAAATATACAAAACTTATATAACTTCAATTAAATTAAATATATTCAACCCAAAATAATATTATCTTCGAAATAAATCATTTTGGGACCATTTGTAGGTGAAATTGAATTTATATAAATTTAATATTTTAAGAGTTTCCAATGGTTCACCTCCCCTCTCATATAAAAAGGTACCCACTCTTCTCTAATACTCACACTTCTAAATCCTTTTCGTTCATCCAAAATCTACCCAAAACTCATCCTATAACCCCTTACCATGTTATTGAGGGATTATATTTGGTAGGACACCATTATTAGAGGTGTTAAGGTGTTCTTCAATGGTGATCAGCTGAAGAAGAGGTATCATTTTATTTAAATATTTCTATTTTATTTCTTCTTCCACATACTTTTAATCTACTCCACCCATGATGAAATAATAACTCCAGTATCCTAAATATACTGATAAGTTATTATGGTAATATCATTACCTAAATCCATCACCACATCCATTAAATGGGAAATAAATTAATCGTTCGCGTGTATGTGTGAACTATCACCTCCACGAACTAATATAATTCATTTTCCATATCCATATATCAAGATCAGTTATATGGTGGAATAAATATTTATATATGATATTAATGAAATTTTTATCATTGTAAAATAATAATATTTCAGGTGTGTTCTTACCTTCTATGAACATAAAAACGATAATGTCATTTGTGCATATGTGTGAACTATCACCGCCACGAAGCGATGTGAATCATTTTTATTCACCGAATCACTTGTTTGATATATAGAAGTATATTTAAATTATTATTATTATTTTAATAATATTATGATAATTATGGGAATATAAAATAATAAATACCTTATTTCCATAATGATTAATGAAAAGTGGAAATGTTACTCATGCGTACGTATGCCTTACTGTCTCCATGATTATAATACGGTTTTTTCATACCATAAATTATTGGTTTGATTTAAAAAGTATAATTGATTTATTAAAGTGATTATTATTTCATGAATATTATTATATAGATTTTGGGCTTATGACCACATGGACTATTGACATCATTCTAAGTTCATTTTCCACTCAAGTACCGAATTTTTGACAAAATGTCCGATATGACTTAAATAATTATGTAATTTTTATAACATGGTAATAAGTGATATAAAAGGAATAATAAACTTCAAAAGGTTTTAAATAATTTATAAATTATCCTATGTTTATTATTCTGGAAGATAATGATTGTACATTATGAACTCAAGGTAAGGGATTTTATCTCAATCTCCTTTCATTGATACATTTATTGATAATATGCACCTTTGTTCTTTTATAACACATATATACAGAAAATAAGAACTTTAATATCCAAGTTTTATCTATAGTAATGGTATTTATTAATTTATTAAATGTATTAATTCATGGAGATTAATATTTAAGTGTTCAAAGTGTTATGGGACACCATGAATTTTTAAGGATTTAATTATCAATTATTTTTCTTCATGATATTAATTTACATATTTATTTATATGAATATAAAAATCATTATAGATGAAATTTTATTTCTATCATTAATTTCATTCAATGTTTTAAAAATGTAATCTTTTAATATAAGTGTCTTACTTTTTTTACAAAATGACAAAAGGAATGTTTTTTGTTTTTACATATATGGAGACAAGGACATATCCATCGTTGTAACAATTATTTGATATTTAGAATTCTATATAAGACTTAATTTATTTAAAAGGAAAAGAAATACCTTAATTTAGTATCTTGGTATTGAAAATTATTTCTTAAATAAAAAATGTTAGATTTATATGAAAATGTTATTCAGAGTGGATTATAAGAGTTTTTCAAAAGGGTTTTGTGATGAACATGTTTTTTGAAATGGTACTTGAGCATTATATGAAACTGGTGGGCGCGATATAGCTTATATGAATGGTGATGCCCATTATAGATCTCTAATTTAGAATAATACAATATGGTTATTCCAATTGGAAGGGGTTTTAAAGGTTTTTATGTATATGATTCTCTAATCCACCTAAATAAGTCTTAATTGATTTCTATTGGTTTAAATGTTTTTCATTGAGAAAAAAGTATGAGTGTTATTAATGTGATTTTTTTTATTCCATTCAATCAAATAACGTTAAATGAGTTACCATGTTTTAACTAGACTAATGGTTTATTTATTTTTTATGTCCCTCACTGAGTTTTTTTTGCTCATCCCAAGTTTGAATTTTTTTTACAGGTCGTATGTTTGGTAAGGACAAAGAAAATTACATGATGAAAGTATTGAAGATGTTTCATGAAAATAAAGCATGTTTTATTTTAAAAGGGTTTACTTTGGTTAAAAATGGATAATGAATATAAGTTTCCACTTTTAACGTATTATTTTTCTATATAAAATTATTTCCCAATTCTTTAAAACACTAAACTTAAAACATCATCTAATCTGAATTCTAATTAAAAAACACTAGAATAATATTTGTTTAAGGTTAGGTCCATATATTTGGATACATAAAAACATCATATATAATAATAATAGTATCACTAATGATATATTTAAGAATATTATTTATATATATTATCTTTGGATAATATTTTTAAAACATTTATTACATATTTATTACCTATTTTAGGTTTATTTAGATCATCAGTGTTACTAGTATTAATTATTCCTAATTTTTTTTGGAAAAATAGTTTTATTTATCATTAATTATTCATGATTTCATAACCTACATAATATTAAATGAACTATAATAAATATTTCATGATGATTCCTACTGATCTAGGTTCAATTCATAGTAATTTTTGTTAAGATTATTCAAGATGAAATCTATGATGCGCTTGTTTCTATAAATTTTAATGA
Source organism: Viscum album (assembly GCA_963277665.1). Lineage (NCBI taxonomy): Eukaryota > Viridiplantae > Streptophyta > Magnoliopsida > Santalales > Viscaceae > Viscum > Viscum album. The sequence continues at coordinate 1,938,103,086 of OY728123.1, read as the reverse complement.
ATACAATGTTTTATGTTAATAATGAGTTAAATCAAAATATTACGATTTTATAACCCAAAAAAAAATATTTAATTATTAATATCTTTTCATACCATTAATTATACTTTCAAAACCCTCCACAAAAAAAATTTATACCATCCTTCATCTAGGTAGTTAAACTGACCCAAACATGAACATGATATAATAAATGGATGAGTATGATTATGAAGTGATTATATTACAATGTCATTATTATTGAAGTATAATTATATTATTTATTTTTTATCAAAAAAGATAAATTATAATTTACATGAGGTGTAATAGGATTATTAACGAAAAATATTGATAAGAAATTATTACTTGCAATGGAGAAATCATATATAATCTTAGAAATATTCTTTTTTTAAGGGAATTTGGTAAATATATAGGGTCTAAAAGCTTCCCAATAATTCAATAGTATTATTATGGAATGAAATGTGGAAGCTTGTCAAGGATAATTTTGACTTTAAGTGTGAGTTTGAATGGGTGTTTGAGGGGTCCTTTTATAAGTTAGAGGAGTGACAATTTTTTGCAAATAATTATTTCCTAATTTAAAATGAAACATCCTTTTAAAGGAATGTGGATCCAATTTTAAATAATACTTAATATTTTATAAAGGGAGTTATATTAATTCCCGATATAATCATTTATGACATATTTTTTCACTACCCCTTGATTTAATGGTTTTACCTTGTTTGATATTTACCATGGGGATAACCATTTACCATAGTAACTAATTTCTATTCCTAGTAATAAAATTAACATTATTAAATAATTTGTACTTTTTTTCCAAATAATAAATATATTTTATTTTATTTAATTTCTAAAATTTATAATAATTAATTTGAACATAAAAATGCATAACTATTTAAAAAAAACTATTTTTAAGAATAAACGATTTTATTCTAATTCTTTTCCATGTAAAAAATCATTAAATAAAATTTTATTTCCTTTGTTATATATATTATCAATAATTTTCATTAAAATCATTATTTAATATAAATTAATTTATTTTATTAAAATTAAAGTAAATAATATATTGATGAATATATTTTCTTGGAAAAAATAGCACTTTTTAAAATTAAATTATATTATTTATAATTTTAAAAATTCAATACATATTTTCTAAACATTAATCACCATATTTTCTTTAAATAAACCCATTTGAAATTATTCTAAAATTATATTCTAAAAAAATTATAAGTAAATAATGATGACATTTATATAATTTATTACATTAATAATTAAAAATTTATATCACCCTTACTTCTTCTTAAAAACCCATCAGGGCCACCACAAAAGATTTAAGTGTAAGATAAGAAATATTGGTTATTAAAGATGGTTATTCTGCTAGCATAGATCTCATTGTTATTTCGAAAATCTTTAACTTCTCTTGTAGATGATTTCAGTTAATTTTTACTTATTGAAGTTCATTATGGGCTTCGTCTAGGAAAAATCATACCAAAACTGCCTCCTTTTCAAGATAAAAAATGATCCTCATATGGAAGAACACTATTGAATGATTCCATTTTATCCCTATTTTTTTTAGTTTAATAATTCTGTTACTTTTATTTATACCCTTTAATTAAATTTCTATGTTATAATAGTTTTATTTAAAAAATTTATATCATTAATATGTTGTCCTTCATTTTAGTTTGAGATTTCTTGTGAAACAATTTATCAAACACGAAAAATTTATTTTAACATAAATATATATTAAATTTTTTGAGTATTTATATAAGGGGTTTATGTAACTAAGTTTTCCCCAAACAAGAGAGAAGAAGAAGAATTTTACTTGCACAATGCAAGTATATAAAGAATAAGGGAAAGAGAATGAACTTGATGTATATGTATATTTACCACACCTATTATATATTTAATAAGTATGGGACCAATATATAATTTCAAAAAGATGACTATTCATTAGAATATGATAATACCTACCTCTATGAATATAGAACACCATCAAAAGAAAACATTGATTATGTAATAAACCTTTGTTTTTAGGTAAAGGGACTACTACGTTGCATTCATATGAGAAAAGTTCTTGCATAAACCCATATCATTTTACCCATAATAATGATTCTAGTTAATCATATAGTATTGGGTGATTTCAATCATACCAACGATTAGATACTGATTTTGAGTAGTGGAACTTATACATTGAGAGTATTTATTTGTTTTCTATCATCGACACGTGTGAGTTAAAAACCGAGACTGTTGACTCTAATAAATGACAGATGTTGATTTCAAAAGAAATCCTAAAATAAAAAAAATAATATTTTTTACTGATACACCCCCTCCACCTCTCGAAGAAAATTCCACATGCCAAGGGCCATAACATGTTTGAATCATGAGAGTATTAATTTATTGTTTTTTAAATTTTTATTAAAAAATTAAATTATGAGTCTATATAAATCTCTAGATAATTCCTTTAGTTTAGTGGATATTAGTTATATAGTGTAGTTGTGGAGGGTTTTTTTTAATTATATTGAATAACATTGATATGAAGAGAGTTATTATGTCCTCTTAATAAAGGAATATTTATATTTCATATATGAGAAGTTAGGGGGATCTAGTAAAGAGTATTTAATTTCAATAAAAATAAAAGGTCATTCTATTTCTCTTAAACCCTTCAATTTTATTGATAAAAAATGATAGATAAAAATGACACGAAGTGAGATAATATCATACTATTTGTTTTGTAGTATGAATAATTTGAATGAACTTCTAGTTTCTAATATTGATATATATCCCAGTTTCTAGTTCAAAAGATTTAGTGATGTGACCCTTCTTGTAGTTATAATGAATGATGTTCCCCTGTTGGTTGTTTTATAAAGTCATGTTCCCTGACTACTAGTTCTAAAACTTGATGTGACTTTGCAATTAGTTATTTATTAATAAGTTTCAAAATTTTTATTATTTTTAATATTGTAATCCAATGTTTGGTTTTTGGTCTGATAGGATACATTTTGAATTTTAATTTTGGGTACATATAATAAGGATTTCATTTATTTATTATTCCCTAACTCTATTTATAGTAAAAGAAAGATGATTATTAGGTTTATTGTCATGGTTTTTATTGTGATTATATTTAAATTTTTTGATATTGATATAGATATATATGTAGTGTAATATTATGTGTAATTTGAAAACAAAAGATAATTAAATATAGTGCTTTTTATTAATTAATAATTGTTAACCAGTTTAATAATTAGTAGTCTTCCAGATGTGTTACAATAACTATTTACTGGTAGTTAACAATAGTTGTTAGTTAGTAATTAAAAATCTTACTTACTATGAAATTTATATCTATGATTTATGGTAATTATTGATAGGTCATTGAGGTGAGATTTTTTTAAATAATCAACAATTCTCTAAGTAAATATTGGTGGTTCATGATTGTACAATTAATTGTAATTGTTGATAGTTTCTTAGAGTAATTATCAACATTTCAAATTATAGGTAGTTAAAACTAACAATGGTTCTTAATGAATGGGAGTTGAGACATTAAAAGGGTGAAGTTTATTATGTTTTAATTATACATATTATTACTTTTTTATAATATTTGAGTATTTATGCGCACTTATCATTAAAATTCTACAACCTCCCATGATTTTAGTCTATAATGGACAAACATTGAGTGGTAAATTAGGATTTTTATTTTGATAACTAGTCAATCTACATAATCTCCATGTTCATGAATAGATTCATTTTAATAGAGACATGGAATTCTATATTATATGTTATAGTATAAAAGATGGTTGGAGTTGGTATATGGAGGCCCTTCTTTAAAGGATTTATCACTATATTACTTATATATATATAGATATGTTGTGTGGGTTATTGTCTTAATATTTGGGTTTTAATGATTATATTTATTAGTTTTTATTCTATTTTATATCATCATCCCATGAATTAATTCATATTATCAATACCTAATAAACTATATTGATTTATGTGATAAATCTAATAATTAATTTATGATACCCCCTATTAAATATTTATTTATTTTTCACATTTTTATTTGAATTTTTTCATTGGTACATATGTCACTTATCTTAGAAATGTAGAGCAAGGATCTCGAGTATATTTCTTTTATATATTTTTAATGTATATTTTATATATTTTTTTAAGTTGATTTAATTTTCTTAATCTATATAATTGTATTTTTGAATGAAATTATCATACAAAAAGTTATATAAAAACTATTTTCAGGTTGTACTTATCAAATTTTTAGATTTTTCATTTATAAAGTGAAATTATTCTCATGTTATGTGTGATTTATAAAGTCAATGTTAGTCTCTATCACATTTTATATTAGATAAGGGAATGTGTTTCCATATCCAATCATTTTTATGCTATGGAGGATTGCCAAGGGTGTTAGGTCACAAAAAAATGAATGTGTTCCTTTAAATGAATTAATTTATATTTATTTTAATAGTCATAATACTTTTAGGGATAATAGTTGAAAAAATAAATAAATATTATAGTGTGTAAGGAAAAATGTTTTCAAACCATTTATGGTATTTTTTTTTGAGATTTAGAGGTGTGAAGGTCTTACTAGGAGAATGGTGATGTTTTGGACCTCTAGCCTTTGAAACCCCCAATATGTATCCAATGGTGGAGTTTATTTGGGAGCTTTGGCTATAGGGATTAGCCATCTTGGTGCATAGGGAACCTCTAGCTAAAAGCCCCCATTTTCTAATCCATTGTAGTTCTTTTTCAAAGTGTTGTTTGGTTTTCTAGAAAACACATAAATGTTGAGGGTGGTTACTCTAGGTTTTGTCCTAAGTCATTGTGTGATATAAACCGTGAGGGGGGATACTACACATCATGGAATATACTAAAAGGAGAATTTAGTCGATGGTGTCATGAACATGTTAGATACCAACACACCATGGTTTTAGTTTGGTCAGTTTTTATATGGGTGAAATAACCACTTAGATGGTGAGGTACATACTATTTTGAAAGATGTGATCTTAGATTTATCTTTTACCAGAGACTCTATAGTTTTTGATGAAGTTAACACACTACAGTTAAGTCCTTTTAGATTTTTTCTATAAATATATGGCAGGGATTCCATTGGAATGACTTTATTTCCTTCCTTAAAACCATATTTGACCCCATACCTTTTTTCGTTCCACCAATTCATTACATCATTAATATAAATATCCTGACTCATGGGGGATACATTATCTTTCAATTAAAGTTACTAGGGTGGTATCCATCAAATTTGGTCATGGTTGATCTATGACTCTCATTTCCTTGTGCGATGTTCTATGAAGTATTATATTAAGGTAAAGGATTTGAATCTTATCCGTTATTTCATGTTTTGGAGTGGCATTAACATAATTAAATTTTAATGGTTAAATGGAAGATATTAATCTAATATACCAAATAATCTTGAAATAAAGAACTATAATATATTTTAAGGGTGTTTTGTTAAGCATGTTATTATGATGTGTTTCATAACGATTTCCATATTTGTTTTTATACATATTTTGAAAGTATATTTTTTGTGATTATTGATATTCCTCTCTATTTTTTTTCATGGCTTAAACTATTTAAATAATTTCAAGATAATAATATACTAAATATAATGAATGAATCGTAATTTAACTTCATAATTATTCCTTAAAACTGACTAATACATTAAATTATTACTTTAATAATATTTATTTGATGAATATGAATACAAATAACTATTGATTAAATAAGTTATTATTTGTTGAAACCTTATTATAATGAATTGGTTATTTAAGTTGGTAAATAATGTCAATATTTTTCGGAATTTATAAATAGTGTCCATATACATTTTAATTTTTCCATTTATTATTACATGCTTTATTGAAGATTTATTGATGGATTATTAATGTTGGTTGTTTTTAGGAATTTAATTTTATACATTTTACATAGTTGGAATGATATAACCCTTACTATGAATATAATTGAACCCTGTTACAGTTGGATTATTTAAAATGATTGTGATGTTTTTCCAAAGGATTAAAATGGATTGATGCAGTTATGATGCGATAATGTGGAAAGGTATCGAGGATTATGATAGAATGATTATATTGGTTTGAGACCCTTACTTAGTGATAGTTTCCCTATCATTTAACCATTGTGTATATTTAATTCTTTCCATTTATTTCTAATTTTCTTATTGGTACATGTAGTCCTTGAGATGGGTTTGTGTGGGTCATCAAATACCTGAGATTTAGGGATATTGAATAAATTATTAATTAACTAATGGTCATGGGTATTGAGGATGGTAATGATATATTTAGTGGGAACCGTGGATTGTTTGGGATGAATTCTCTCTGTACATAAACTTGGAAATTTAGAATTTTATTATGGAATATAAATGCACCATGGCTTTATGGGTATGAAATTATTAAACCAAAATTGATAATCGAATACTAAAAACTAAATGATTGCTAAAAATATTTGACATTTATGCTTGTATGGTAGATGATTTCGTATTTCTAGTCATTAATAATGTATGTATGGGTTTTGTATAGGATTTTATCTATAATTTGAGTCTAAATTAGGATAGTTTCTCTTTTATTTCTATAATTATGTTCTTTAATTTCTTACACTTCACCGCCTAAGTCAATAGGAGATCCAGAAACCCATATATGGTCTTGGATATTGAGAGTTACTCCAAAATATATGAGGTTTGGGATTTGTAAAACTAATTACTCCCCTACCCCACTCTTTCTTCCAGACAAATATAGTATGTAAGCAAGTTTGGTTTATAGTGGATTATAATTATAAGTTATGTGTTCATTTGAGTTATAACGATTCAAAATTACGACACACATGTATATACTGGTTGTGAAGGCTCAATTATATAAAATAAACAAGTATCCCGATTGTAATTGATTTTAATTATAATATTTTTATCTCAATACAGTCCATGGATACATAGATTATAGTGTGTAGATACATGTGAATTTATGTCTCTTAATCTTTCCATGGGGTTATGAGAATGTGATAATGATGTTGTTGGAGTATTTGTTTTTAGGGAAGTGGAATATAAATGTGGTGATGGCTAGGTTTTGATATGTTTTCATGAATGTTAATTATGAAACTTTGATTATATTAGAGAACCAAGAAATAGTATGTTTGGGTTTAGGGTGGCTGGTTATGTGGGAAAGTTGATGCAGGGTTTCCCTATTTAATATATTATTTTGATATTAGTCTACCAAATTCTATACGTATTTAGTGGGAGATATCTAGTAAGGTTTTGAATATAGTTCACCTAATATGGGTAACTAGTTTGTTTCTATATTTATTCATGGTAATTTATAATGATTATTCCATATTTTACAACTTATTTCAGGGAGGATCTTACAGAATACACCAATATTTTCACCCCTATATAAATTTATATGGGGTGTTGGTGTTCTTGCATGTTTTTCTGGATATGTTTCTGTTTATGGTCATTGTTATAGTAATTTTTAGTGGTATATTTTAATTTGATTTTGTCATTATATGATTTTTTATATATTAGTATTGGTTTATTTATGTTATGGTGTTTATTAGTGGATTATTTTCATTTTACTTGGAATTTTTAGGGTAATAAATCCCACTTGTGTATTTATTATACCATTGATGATAAACTATAAAACATGGATTAATATAGGTGGGCGTCAGGGGTCACTATCATCTTCACTGCTAATACTAGTGGGGTATCATCAGGGATGGGTCATGATAGAGTGGTATCAATGCTTTCGGTAGAGTAGTTGTACAAATCATAGGGATATGAAGTAATGTGAAATTTATGGATTAGTAGTGATAGAGTGTCAACTAAACACCACATATTATTAAAGTGTTTGAAAAAATCACTTAGAGTTTTTATGGATTGTGTCTATTGAAAATTTATTTTGAGTGTTTGGAGGCATCCTAAAAGGAATTATAGAAGTAAAAAAAGAGTTAATAAGGTTTTTTAATGTTGAATAAAAATGTGTCTAGAATATGAAATCTACAAAAAAATACATTTTATTTTTATATGATAAGAGTTTAGGAAGAAAATATCTTTTGGGTAGAAGTTATCCATGCCACAGTGAGGCAACATACCACAACTCATCATACTACACAATAAAATATCCAAATAGATAAACATTCTACATCATAATACAATGAACTACACCATAATAGAAGGTAATGTGAAGGAACAATAGTCTAACCACATGATAGGTACATTTGAGAAACCAAAAACTATAGAGGTAGTAATCTAGACTCAAAGATAGCCTCAACATAGGCAACATGAAGGTGAAGGAAATAAGGAGGAAAGACAATGATATAGAGTGTCATTGTGGAGTAATAAAACATGTGTGGGGAAAACAATGACCCACCAATATGGGGAGGTACCTAAGGGATAATTTTTTAAGGTTTTATCACACATCTATGATTTAATTAGTAAATTTAATTGATCAAATTATGTTGTGGGATATAGGCTAATGTGTGATATACTACTAGATAGGCTTCTATGCCGTATAATGAAACAAATAAAATTCTGTTGGTATAAATGTTGTACTAAAAATAGTGTGAGATATAATTATATAGCTGGTGATCATCCTAATTTCAGGGTCATTGATGTTTTTAGGTTTTATATTCCATTGAGAACAAGCTAAATTAAGGTAATATTATAGAGAATATGTCCACAATGTAGAAATATCATGCAGTATGGAGGGTTTGTATATATAAGGGTATATGTTTTTATTATTTAGAAGCCTAAAAAGAATACATATATCAAAAATATAATACATTTTAGTAGTTAGATAAGTAAATAATCCTTATAGGATTTTGAACCAATATTTCAAGATGTTAAGAGGTTGTTATTTTAATAATCTTATCATATCTGGCCAACTATTGGAGACCATAATGTAGTGAAGAGTTATACACCATCAGATTGTATGTTCTAATCATACTACCCCATAATATAGGGAAGAGTTATACACCATCAGATTGTATGTTTCAATAATCTTATCAGATATGGCCAACTATTGAAATCAAGGTACTATATTAAAATGATAATTCACACAGACTCATCCCATATTAGGGTATAATCCTTGATAGGGACCAAAAAGTTATATCTGAGATGATGTTTTTAGTGAAGTATTTTTTCCCTAAAAATCACAGATTCTACAGAAGTTTTCAATTAAATAGGTATTTTTTTTTCAAATGGATGATTTTAATTTGCATAAAAATAGAATGTAACAATACTTTCCTTCTCCATCAATGGATTTATACATGGAGCATATATATGGAATAATAACTAATATGGACATCAATGTGTTATCAAAAAGAAAAAATAAGGAATTTGATGTTGATGATAATGAAATTATTGGATTAGGAGAATCTATTTCCATCCACATACATACAAAGGTTATGTCTTTAAAATAATCTCATATTATATAGAATTTTTTAATATTAACTAAGGTGAATCTATAGTTTGAGAGGAAAAGTAGAAAGTGATTCTCAATAAATATAAAATTTTGAGGTTGAGACAAACTGAAGTAGATGATGAGTTTTTTGATCATCTAAGTGCCATTATAAAAGATATTCATAATAGTTTTGAAAAAATTAATGATTTAAAAATCATTAAACAAGTTCTAAGAATATTTCATCTATATTATTATGTGAATATTTTATTTCTTGAAGATAAGTATGTGAAGGTAATATTTATGGATTACATAATTAGTAGTTCTATCATGTATAAAATGAAGAAAAAAGATAATTAATTTGGATCAAATGAGAACCCATAGAAGGTATATTTCAATGTAATGAACACACATTATATAAAATAATATCCTGATATAGATGAGGTTAATGAGGTGATGTATTTCCTTTCCTTTAACCATAATATGTTAAAAAGAAAATTTTAAGGAAATCATCAAATCAATTTCATTATTTGTTGTAAATCTAGACAACTTGTGGATAAAATACCAATATATATCATTACAATGAGGAAGATGATGATCCTATGAAGATATCATTAATATAGGTGAAGTAAAATAATAGGTTAGAGTATATGAACTTCAATAGTATAAAACTCATTTTAATATTATTTAAAAGTGTAGAGAAAACTAAAGAAAAAAAGTTCAAGGATTTTAGTTACCTTAGTAAAAATTATTTGGTGGATATTATAAAAAAAATCAACTAATGACAATGATGAGAAAAATGATAGAGTTGAAAGAAGAGTAAATAATTAGAAAAAAGTCAATAAATTTCTTAATGAAATTGACATTTGTTTTGGGATAAAAAAATAACAAAAATTAAATTATTCATGATAATAAGATTTATATGAAATAATATGATCATTATAATTTAGACTTGAATGACACAATTGAAAAACATAAATCATTCATTTCTAATAATCTAATAAATTTTGATCTAAGGCTCAAATTTAATGAATGGGAAAAGATAATGGATGATATATCTAAATTATAAAAACATAGAATTAAATATTGAAGATAAAAAAATAGAATTTGTGATGTGGTTGCGGAATATTAATGACTGGGAAATATTCCTCATGCCCAATATTTCATTAAGAATTTCAAGGTCATTAGAAACAAATAAAGTTCACATGGTTTCCACTAAATATCATGTTCCTATTCCATAAGTGCAACAATTCAAAAATAAATGTAAAGTTATTGTGCAGCATGATAAAAATTATAATACTACCATGATTTATTCTAAAGTACATGTTTCAACACCTTAAAGTAAATATGACTTATTAGCATACCAAAATATTATTTTTCAACTTAAAAAAGTTAAAATAAGAGACCAAAAATTTGTTTTTATTATTTTGGAATGTTGGTATATAATCAGTATGTGGGTTTCAATTTAAAATAGTTTTCTTATAGTAACAAATCCAAAAATAGGAAAGTAGTTTTCAATTTTATCTTATGTTTTTAATCATTATATATTTTTTGTGTGTAGGATTTTGGCAAAAAGAAAATAATTATGTCTCAAGGATTAATGGATGGTTCCTTAAAGAACTCGAAATAGTGTAAGACAATCTCTATAGGTGACCCAAAATAGGATAAAAACTCCCAAATTTTTTTTCTAGAAATTTAGAATGAAACCATGATTTTGTAGGTGTGGAAATAGTATCCACCACTGAAATATTTTAACCAATTGTCTTATGTGAAGAAAAGAATACATGAGAAGGAAATAATTACGAAGGATTTTTTAATAGAAACATGTAGGTATGGATTATAGGTTCTAAACAGTAACTATACCTAAAAAATGAATAAAAATGAAGATCTTGTCATATATATTAAATATATTAAAAGTCAATTGGTTCAATTTTTCAATGATGAGGGACTTCAGATAGTTGTCCTTAGAAAATATGAGGTCAGTAAAAAAGATCCGGTAAGTATAGTTTTCATCATATTTAATGGTCTCATCCATAATATATTAAGTGAATGTTATTTGTGTGATTTAGGAAACACAATGTAATTTTGCAAGAAGGGATGAAATTTTCAAGATAAAAATGGTTTATTTGTTTGAAAAGGAAGAAGTGACAATGTAAATAATTCACATATTTTTTTTATAAAAATTAGTTTAATCTTTCCATATAGAATTAATATAGGTTTTAGCATAAGCGACTTAACCATTTGACCTGAAAAGATTTTAAAAATTTGGTAATGAATTATGGATCATTAGAAATTTTCAAGCCAACATGTTATAACACACATAAATTTTATTCTTGTAAAAAAATATGATTATTCAAAAGAATTATAGGAAAATAAAGGAACCCATCAAAATTACTTAATATTGTTCCCATGGATGTTTTTTTCCAGTATTTCCTAAAATTTATAATGGTAAGAAGTGTTACATTTTTTTGGTTAATTATTTTCATAAAATGGTATGGTTAACAGTGACTACTCCTAAAAAATGAGGTATTCACGAATGTATCTTTATATAGAAGAAAATATGAAATGATTTTGGGTGTAGAGATCCAAAATCTTAAAACTTGAGAACATATAGAATATAAAAACAACCAAGTATAAGAATATATAGAAAAATATTGGGATCAACATCAAGAGTTAAAGGTGAGAAATTATTTTAAAAATGATATTGTTGAAAGAATAGAATGAATAATTAACAACATGGACTAGACTATGCTTATAGAAAATTATCTACCAGAGAAGTATTATAAATAATTAATTCTTCCTGTTTTCTATATCTCAAACCATGGATTTTTATCTCAAAATATAGAACTAAAAAAATATAAAATACAATATGGAAACAATCCCACACTTATATAAATTTATTTTTTTAAAATAAGATATTTATTATCAACAAACAGAATAATAATACTTTAAGAGTACAAGTTGGAAAATGATTTTTCAAGTATATTATTTCCAGAGTAATTTATATAGTTATTACAAAAAATATGGGTAGGATTTTTAAAATAAATTCTGATTCTGTAACTAAATATGAGAAAATTTAAAAAAACTTTGAGTATATTTCAGTTTCAGTTGAGTATATTAAACATAGAAACAACCCCATTTTAGGCATGGAGTTATTTGGATGTGCGTGTCCTATGGAAAGTTCTAGGGACTACAGAGAACTAATATTATATATCTAATGATGTGGAAAACATATTAAGAATGGAAGCTATATTCCGAAGTTCAAGAAGGTCATAAATAAATAAAAACAACATCATTGGTGACTAGAAAGATATGGTTAAAACAAGAAGGATGAAGATTTATTAGAATAATTATATTTATCCCAAATAGAATTAAAATATTTTTAAGATGTTGAATTGGATGAATGTTGGGTCAAGGATATGCATGTATATCTTGAATAAATTGAGAGAAATAGTAATTGGGATGTTTTAACAAGCCTAAAAAATAATAAATTTATTAGAACTAAGTGGGTTTTCATAAAGAAATATTTATTAATATGGGTGAAAAATAACACTTCCTGACTTGTGTTTAAGGGGTATTCTCAAATTTAGGGAAATTATAATGATGAAACATTTAAGCTCATGGGTCACAAGGAGATTTTATGGAAATTATTAGATATGGTATTGTAAAATACCTTCAATGTATATCGAATGAATATTAAAAGTTGAGGCTGAAAACTCAGTTTGTTTGGGGAAGGGGATAGAGTACAAAGAAAATCTTGCAATAAGCAGTACATGGATGAAATCAGTGAGACTGGAACTCAAGACCTCGCCAAGAACCACAGGAGCATCTACCAACTGATCTGCACCCTGGGGGATATATAGAATGAATATTACGTCAACAGTAATTAAAATATTCTTTGAAGAGGAAGCCTGTATTAAGAAAATATATGGGTTTCTCATTCATGAATATAACAGAAGTGTGTTTTAGTTAAATAATGATTTATATGGTCTAATAGAATACTGAAGGGTCTAGTAATCATACCTAGATTAATACCTAATAATGATCTATAGTAAAAAAGAATGCCTTAATCATAACTTTTACATGATGAAAGTGAAAAAAAATAAGATGGGTTTTCTTATATATATTACCAACATCATATTTAGAGGCCTAGATGACACCCAATCTGAGAATTGTTTAGAGTTAATGACTTATGAATTTGAGATGTTTTTTATTTCTGAATAATTATTTTTTCCTTTTAATTCATGTCATTCAATGAAATGTAGAGGAATAAATCTACCAAACTAGATATTCCAATGAGGTTGTGAAAATGTTTTAAATGGATGATTCGAAACCAATGTGTTCTTTAGAAGTGACCTGGATGAAATTATCCATATATGGTGAAAAAAATTAATTTTATGCGGCTATTTTCATGAAACTCATTGGTTGAATACTCTACCTAGAATCTAATTGTCTAGACATTGTGTTTTCAATGAATCAAGCAACCTTTTATCAATGTTTGACCAAATAATGTCACATTAAATATGTGAGAATAATTATTTGATATGTTAATCATATATTAAATTATGGAAAATTCTTTTCTATAACATCATAACATCAATTAATAGGTTTTACTGATATAGACTATGTTTATTTGGTTTATGACGGAGAGTCTAGTTCATGAGGTGTGTTCCATCCTAAAAGTTTTTTCATTTCATGGATAAGTAAAAAAATTAATTCTATATATATTTAATCTCTACAAAGGGTAAACATATAGAATAAACTCAATCATATTCCTAGTTTATATGGATGAAAGAATTACTTTATGACCTTGGGTTGGAAGTTGAATCTCCTACCCTAAACAAGTGTGACAACTTGAGTTCTATAACTCTGAAAAAACATTCCTAGTCATCGTTCAAGAACCATGTATTTTAAAATTAAATAAATTTTCATAGTGGATATGATCGTAAACTCATTATTGATATTAAATTACAAGTATAATAAAGATCCTGTGTTTGATATCATGACTAAGGGATTACTAAATTTTTATTTTGAGTGACATGGATTGGCCCTAGGTGTCCAATTAAACCTATATATCTAGTTTGGTTTTGAGATAGAAACCCCACTCACCCATGGTAATTTATCCTTGATAATGGTATGATTTATCTAATCAATCCATTATTTATATTTCAAACTCTATTTATTAAACCTATAAATAAGTTTTCTTTAGTTTCATTTAAAGTGGGGGATAAATGATTCATGAAAATAAGTGGAATTAATTTTATTAAATTGATGTTTATATTTTTTGTTGACATGGGGGGAGTACTAACAAGGGGGAGTGTTTGATTTCATGATTTGGGGGATGATTTTTTAAAAGTGTTGCTTCAAATCATAAATTTCAACAAAGTCTTATCTTCCTGATGATTTTATCTATCTCTTGTTTCTCACATCAAACTTTTATCATGTGATATTAGTGTTTTTTTATTGATGAGTTATTAAAGAACTCAAATATGTTAATATGATCAGTAATTGGTGATTATAAAAAAGTTTCTTAAGTTATATTTTTTTTAAAATTTTACATGGATAGAATAGTTTTGTTTTCTTTATAATTCTCAACAAACCTAAAGGGGGTATTGTTGGAAAAAATACATTCAGTATTTTATATAGACTATGTTTGATTAAAAATATATATATATATTTGGAAGTCTCTTTGAAGGAATTTTAAAATCCATGATGAATCATGAAGAAGGATAGTTGAACCTATACAACAATCTTTCTAGAAGACAAACACTATAGAGTAACATCTTTGGTTTCATCATAATATGATTTTTGATAAAAAATATACTACATTTTAAAATAGTCCATGTCATAGTTTTACTATATTCCACAAATTATTGTACTTATCTAAAAAATATCCAATGAAGAAATTTATACACCACAATTGAATTAGATACACCACAAAATAATGGAAAGTAAAATAAGAATTAACAAGATATATTCGAGGTCCATCCAAGAATCTATCCATCATAGAGGCAGCTGGTGGGGCGCAAAGACAAACCCAACCTAAATGGTGGGAAAGTTAAGTAAATAAAGTGTTAAAACCATAGTGAAAGGTTTATCTAGGAATAATTATATGATTTCTTGGGAGATATGTGAATTTATGGTTTGGGGAGGTACCTAAGAGATATTTTTAAGAGGTATGCACCCAATTCCATGATTTTTTTGTAGTAATCATCTTGATGAATGTCATATGTTCTATAAAGTCTGATATATGCTATGCTAAAAGATAAGAGTCCAAAAAATAGAATTAAATATAATGAATTTATATAACATGTATGTAGAACTCTCTATATCACAAGGGAAAAAGTCATAGGGTCGATCAACTGAATTTTGGCGTCGTTGGAGTTTTGAGGGTTCTGGTGATATGGAGAATAAAATACACCATAATAATTTTTTTGATGAAGTGCTTTGGTCAAAGACCAGAGCCCAATTTATTAATAAACAAGAAAGGATTACAAGAGGCGAAAAGATGGGATTTTTTTACAATCTCTATCAGAAAGGTATAGTAAGTCAGAAGGAATAGAGTCCATCCAAGTCATGCTCTGATGAACTCCTTTTTTGGCAAGAGCATCAGCAACAACATTCGCTTCCCGGTAGGCATGAGTAGCTATATAGTCCATCCCATGGAGAAAATTCAAACAATTCATCCAATATGTGGTAAGTGTCCAGGCCAGATGGATGTTGCCATTCCAGATGGCATAAATGATAGTGGTTGAATCACTTTCTATCCAGAGCTTTCTCCAACCTCTTTGAAGCGCAAAATCAACAGCATGAATGACCCCCAACATTTCCGCCTCCAGAGAAGAAGAGTGACCACATCCAACATAGAAGCAGCCCTGACACTGCCCAGCTGAGTCTCTGAAGATGGCACCACAACTGGCAGGTCCTGGGTTGCCTTTGGAGGTTCCATCGATGTTCACTTTAGTCCATCCTGGCATTGGAGATTTCCAGAACACTTAAAATGAGTGTTTGGGCTTTGGGTAGATGCCAGGACATAGAGCTGTCGAAGAATCACAAAGTCACCAACTGAGTTGTTACAACAGTCTTTTTGTATTGAGGCAGCTTTATGAACCGTAAGAAGAATCCGAGCTTTCCCTTCATTTATATTGAGACGGTTATTATTGTGAATGAGAGCATTTCTAACATACCAGATCTCATGTAGAAGCTCTGCCACTGCCGCCAGGAAAAGGTTTTTTATCTGCAGATAAATATCATATCTAGTACAATTTTTTAATAACAAGGAAATTGAGTCAGTAAAGAACCATCTGTAATTAAATAAATCAGAAATATAATTCCATAGAGGAGAGGCCATCACGCAAGATAGAAAAAGATGATTGGCATCCTCTTTATGTTGATTACACAGGAGACACTTAGAACAGAGTTGAAAACCCAAATTTTGAAGACAGGTTTCCATTGGTAATCTATTATGGGAAATGCTCCAAATAAGGGTGAGCCTAGAAGGTTTAATCCAGGGTTTGTTAAAATGATTCACCCATATAAAACTAGAGTCATTATCAGAGAAATTATGCTTATAATAATTTTTTGAATCTAGGATCCCATTGGTAGAAGGCTCCCAAACAAGGAAATCACCATCAGGAGAAAAAAGATGGTTGTCAATAATTTGCGCAATATTTTCAGGGAGATCATGATGGTGAGATTGTAAGACCTCCTTTATA
Source organism: Viscum album (assembly GCA_963277665.1). Lineage (NCBI taxonomy): Eukaryota > Viridiplantae > Streptophyta > Magnoliopsida > Santalales > Viscaceae > Viscum > Viscum album. The sequence continues at coordinate 1,938,085,961 of OY728123.1, read as the reverse complement.
GTCTGATTAGTATCTTTAGGAGGATTATTAGAGGGTAACAAGGATATCAGAGGGGTACCACACCAATTGTCACACCAAAAATTTATGGAAGAATCAACACTGACTATCCATCTAGAATTTTGCATGATCCTATGATAAGAGTCCTGGATAGAGGGCCAGATGGATGAGCTGATGAAATTAAAATTACCTTTTAAAAGCTTAAAGTGGAATCTATGGTTCAAGAATTCAGTATCCTTAGAAGTGGAATTAATAATGTGCCATGTGAGGCGGGCCTGAAGAGCATCATTGAACAATTTTAAATTTTTTATGCCAATACCACCATTAGCAATGGGTTTACAGCAAGATTTCCATGGTATTGTTACAAGCTTCTTTTCAAAAATGCTTCCATACCAAATGAAGTTTTTAATATAAGTGTTAATTTTTTTTAAAATGATGACGGGACATTTATAAACCATAAAAGAATAGACCATTTTAGAAACAATGGTCGATTTAACCAAACAAATTCTCCCAGCCATAGAGAGAGTTTTCCCTTTCCAGCTAGCGAGTTGATTTGTGATTTGATCAATGATGTTAGCAAAATAGGTTTCTTTGGTCCGACCCCAAAATATTGGAACACCCAAATAATTGAAAGGTAATAAACCCTCTTTAATACCCAGATAAGTGGTGATATTAGATTTCCTTCTTGCAGGAAATTTTTTTCCAAAAAAGATAAACGATTTGTTCCAAGAAATTGCTTGCCCAGAGATTTGTTCATAGTGAGAAATCGCTTGCTTAAGAACATGAATATTTTTTCGATCCCCTTTTATGAATAAAATAATCTCATCAGCATATAAAAGGTGTGTAGGGGCATTTAAATTCCTGGCAACTTGAATAGGTTTAATCATATTTTGATCAACCAGCTTGTTAAGAAGTCTACTTAGGTAATCCTCACCAATAAAAAAAATGATAGCAGAAAGAGGGTCACCCTGCCTGACACCCTTTGAGCAAATGAAGAAACCTCTAGGGGTACCATTAATTAGGATAGAGATATAGGCTGAGCGAAAGAGAGTCTCAATTCTACCAATGAAAGAATCATTAAAGCCGAAGTTTTTTAGAACTTTGAAGATAAAATTCCAGTCTATGGTGTCAAAATCCTTTCTGATATCTAGTTTGATGGCCACATAGCCCCCTCTTGTGCTTCTATTTAAACTGTTGGTACATTCCGAAGCAAGACAGATACAGTCTTGGATAGACCTTCCTTTAATAAAACCAAATTGGTTCCAAGAGACGATTCTATTGCAGATAGGTGCAAGTCTATTAGCAATAATTTTGGAAATTATTTTATAGATAGTGTTAATCAAAGCAATTGGTCTGAATTGATGGATCTCAGAAGCATTCCCAACCTTAGGAATTAAGGATAGAAATTGAGCATTGATTCCATGAGGTAGAGGTCCATGGGTGAAAAAGGTCTTAACAAGGTTACAAACATCATTGTGTATTATATCCCAATGCTTTTGGAAAAAACCATTATTGAATCTGTCCGGACCGGGAGCACTGTCAGGATTAAGACCAAAGACTGTGTCTTTGATTTCATGATCAAGAGGGATGCTTAAAAGAGTCTCATTGTCTTGTTCATCCACCATTAAAGGAATAATATCCGGTTTAAGATCAATATTTATATCAGGACCATTAAAAATGCTATAAAAGTACGAGGTGACATGGTCCGTAATGGATTCTTCAGAATCAATGATCAAGTCATTTTTAATGAGCATAGTAATAGGACAATTGACCTTTCTAATTCTTTGAAGATAGTTATAGAATTTTGTATTTTTATCACCATCTGTCAGCCATTTAGTCCTGAACATTTTTTTACAAATATTGTCCTTAAAAGTAAGAAGGGAATTAAGTTTAGAAGAGATATTAGCTTCCAATTGAGGGTCCATATTTAAATCTAAATTTGTGTTCTGAGTTTGGATACGATTGACTTCATATTCAAGATAGAAGATATCAAGATCTATTTGAGTATTTTTATTTTTACACCAACCTTTAAGGGCCTGGTTGAGGATTTTTAATTTGCATAAACAGGAAAAAGAATCATTATGGTGTTTCATGGAGTTCCAGGTTTCATAGATAATGGTGACACATTCAGGGTTCGAGGACCAAGCATTATTAAATTTTAAAGGAATGATAGGATTACGATCATTCGTAAGAATTCTAACAAGGATAGAATGATGATCAGAGTTGAGTCTCGGAAGGGTTACACTGGATATTTTGTCCCAGTTGTCAAGAGTCTTCATGTTGACAAAAGCTCTGTCAAGTTTACTAGCAACGTTTTTGTTGTGATGCATCCTATACCAAGTTTATTTTTCACCAATGAGAGTGATTTCAAAAAGGTTAGAGTCATCAATAGTAGAGTTAAATTCCTTGGAGGAAATAGAAAGGTGAGAGGGACCAATTTTTTCAGAGGGGCAAAGGATGGCATTGAAGTCACCCAAAACAACCCAGGATTCTTGAATGTGTTTCGCCATATCAAGGAGTTCATTCCATAAAGGTCTCCTCTCCTGGTATCTATTCTTGGCATAAACCATAGTGCAAAAGATATGCCGACCATTCCACAAGAATTCACAGGTAAGTTGTTGTTCAGAAATTCTAAAAATGTTGACATTTTTTAAAGAGTTTTGGAAAAAGATCCACAAAGAGTCAAAATGAGGACCACTTTTACAAGATCCTAAAAAATTGTAATTGAGAGAGCCAAATATCATATAGTTCAATTTAAAGTTGACTTTAGGTTCAGAAATGGAAAAGAGTTGAGTTTTATGAGTGTTTAAAATACTCTTATGTGTTGTGGAGGTGTCATTGTTGGCTATACCTTGACAGTTCCAATAAAGGATATTCATTACTATTTGCGGATTGGGTTAGAACCCTTATTTTTTTTAGATTTACCAGATCCCTTCTTCTTTTGGGATCTTGTAACCATTGAGGAAGAGGTAGACTCCCGTTGACTCTCATGAGCTTCATATATTTGAGAGGAATTAGATTTCAGGTCTGATTTTGGATTAGGGGCAGCAACTGGAGTACTCATAAGATCAGTACAGTTCAGAGTGTGATTTTTGTCCAGTCCATGAATAGTGTCCTACTCAGATGAGAGCTGTTTCTCATCCCTAACCAGAATAATCTCACTATCTGGGGCGAAATGAGGTGGGGTAGTTGGTACAAGAGGGGGAATTTCTGAGGAAGCAGGAGGAAACGTAGGGCTTGTCTGGACAATCCCTATAACAGCAACCTGAGCAGAGGGTTGCACAGGATGAGAAAATGTACCAGACTTAGGCTGGACAGTTTTAGGTGCATCAGGTAACAAAGAATCCAAAGTAGAATTAGGAATAGAAACATAGTCCTTCTTGCCAGCAGGAGGATTAGGTACCATGTTGAACATCGAACAGGAGGCAGGATTATGGATAGAGTCAGGGTTTGAAACATGGACATGTAGTGTGGTGTGTGATATGCTGAGAGCCAAGTGAATGACAGGATCAATCCTAGTCGCTTGTAAGACAGATTCATTAATAGGACTAGAAGTTTTTTCAACAGAAACCGAAGTAGAGTTGTCAGAATGGTGTTGCAAAAGGGCAGAAGTCTGCATGTCAAAAGGAGTATTGGCCACCACCTTGTCGACTGAAACAGGTTCTATAAACAATATGGAAGCAGAATCAAGTGTGTGTGATGAAATGTGAGCAGAAGTAATTCCAGGAGAGGCAGGATTAGCAGTTTGAGTCTCTATAACAGGGGCATTGGAAACAGAAGAAACAGGGTTATCATTTGAAGTGAAAAGCACAGAGTTACCTGGATCTTCAGTGTTCGCAACCTTACCCTATGTTTTGCTAGGAGCAGCAGAATTCTCTATGAGAGCCGAAGACAAAGTGTCCTCCAGGTCCCTACAAATTTTCTCATTTAAACATGAAGTACCAGAGGCAGGGGAATTATTGGGAGGATTGGAAAGAGTTAAAGGGTATCTCTTAACTGAACTACCTCTGATGCCCTCAACCACTAGTTTTTCTATACCATTTGGATTGTCTTTTTAATGTTGGGCCTCTTCTTCCGTAACCAAATCCCCCAGGATTTTCCTTCTAGGGATAGAAGGTCAACTGATTTTTTAACCCAAATATTTTGCTTTTTTTGTGGGGGTTCAGTATTAACTATGACATTCTTCCCTTTTTTAGCATTCTTGACCTTGTGCCAATCATTATTAATAGGAGGGTCCATTTGTTTTCTAAAAACCCTACAGTTTTCAAGTTTATGTCCAATCAGTTTGCATACTCCACAGAAGGGTGGATTCTTTTCATACTCAATGCTAAGCTCTAATCTAAGATCAGGGGCATTAAACCTATGTTAGAAGGAAGTTCATTGGCTAAGATTACTTCAACCATAATTCTATCATAAAGACCTAGATCCCCATTCAAAGTTCTATGATCAATTTTAATAGGGGATCCAATGCAAGACGCAATGTCATTTAAAATCTTCGGGTGCCAATAAAACCAATTAAGCCCATGAATTCTAACCCATACTTGTGCCATATAATTTTTGTGTGTGTATGGGTTAAATGCAGGGTCTCAATCCAAAATTATAAGAAATCCAGGGTACATCTGCAGATTACCGAGCTTCCATACCTGATCGAGTTCATCTTGAGAACTGAAGAGGATGTGATAGTAGCCTTTCCCAAGGAGGACCATCTTCCATTTTGAGGAATTCCAGCAGTGTGCAATCCTGATCTTTAGGTCGGAAAGAGGCCAGGGTCTATGCCCTGCGTTGTATGAGACACGGCCAAGGACCGAGTACTTGCACAGTTGTTCTCTTTGCTTCAGGGCTTCCGGATCAGAATCGACCAAGAAGCCACCGTCTTCCAGCTTTCTATAGAGCGGTTGCATATAGTCTTTCACACTACTAAGATCAGTACCTTTCAGTGCATTGTGGAAGGAGACAGGAAGAGATCGAAGAGGAATTTGAAAGTTTCCTACTTCGATTTTTGAGGCATCAGAATCTGTCGAAGAGAGAACCGGAGGGGAAACCATTTCCCACTACGGATCGAAGCCGGCCATCCGAAAGCTCCCCATAGTAATTATATAAATAATATATCAATTAATCTAAAATATCTTTTAATGTGGAGTGTGTATTTATGTTAGTTTATAGTATTTGAATACTTCTAATCTAATATCTATCCTTTCTATAGAAAATAGACTATGTCATAGTAGGTCAAGATGTAGAGAATCATTGTAGGATTTTTCACTAATATTTCAAGGATTTAAGAGGATAGTATTTTGGTGAGAATTATAGATCTGGTAAAATATAGGAGTCTAAGTCACAACAATTATTTCAACATATTTTGTACTTAATCTAAATTATATGGGAAATATCTATGTCATAGTATTGTCTCTAAGTAAGATGACTACTTAGTAGAATTTGATAACAAGACATAGTAATGGGGTAGTCAAAAAACTAGAAATTAGACCAAGAAGGTATGTAATGGAATTTAAGGGGTTTTATGACACATTAATGGACCTTAATAATCATATATAATTATGAAAAAAATAATGGAATTAATTATAATGTGGAAATGTGGAAGATCTAATTCCAATACTTGGATTAAATAAGGTTAATAGAATTTTCCAAAAATGGACACACGATTTTGGTAGGTAACATAGAATTAAAAAATAAAGAATATAAAAAAATATAATAGAGGTGATAATTGAATTCTTGACATTCTGGAAATTGAAATGAAAAAAATGAGGTGGATATTTTAGGATCCATACCTCACAGGAAGTTTCTCAAGTTTGTGTTTAGGTGAAGATATATTTTATGTGTGATTCATCATCATATATTTTTAAGAGAAGATGACAATTATATGATTGGATGCAATCACCAAAATATGAATAAGGGAAGTTATGTTTTCAAATATAGAGAGGATGGAGATTTCATAGGTTCGGTGTGAATTCTCCATTATGTACAAATAAAAAAAAGTTTTATACCCTGGTGTCTCAGGTGAATTGGCACATTGAATTTGAATAAACCTTGGATTAAAACAACTAAACCAAGTTAATTTATTGTGTTTTTTATTTCATTATTAACTTATACAGATAAAATGAGGGGGGCAAAGAAGTTTAACTCCCATGACTAGAAAAATATTGAGATCATTGGGCTATGTTTAAAATATAAGATACCATGATTCACCCCTTCTCAAGTTATAACCATTGATAGTGACAACAAGTAATAAATAGTGGATATTTAGGAAATTATATTTTAAGGGGACTTATGATCCAATCTAAAGACTGAGTTTACTAAATGTAATAGATAAAGTGATGATGTATATAAGGTAGAGACCTATGTATGGATCATTCATCATGCTTGTTTGTGCATGTGTGTTATATTGGGTAGATATTGGTAATTAGGATGAAACATACTTAATTGTCCTTAACTATTCCTTTTTTTTTTGTATTTAGGGAGTTTTTTTTGAAAAATAGATACCTGAATCCTGGTGGGGTGGTGAATTAGGGTGATGAAATATTTTAAATTTTCATTGCATTAATTAATTTTCACCTTATAGATTTTGTTCAAGAGTTTAATGGGTCACATTCAATCTTGTATGCTTACATTCCATTTCTCGGGTTGATAATGTATATATTGAAATTAAAAAATATAAAAAAAAACTTATTTTACATTTTTCTCCACTAATGGGTAATACTAAGATCACACACCAATGATTTATAAATGTTTCAAGGCTATAATACTCTTACAAGGGTAATTATAAATGCTCCAGGAAGGTATCACTACTGATACTAGGAACAATGTATCTTATTGAACTATTAACCACTACTCAATTCATGGATTTGTCATTTTATAGGCTTAAGCGTATCTTCAATAGTTAAGAGACTTATAGGTCATTCTCTATTGAATGTTAGACTCTAGTTCTATCTCAAACTTAGAGTTGATGCTCCTTGAGCTCTTTTTTGTTGCATAATTTTTCCATTCTCTAAATTATTTGAGATCAATGCTCAATATATTAGGGATGAATATACAGATTCACTCAAACTACAAAATCTATTCTTAGGATATTGATAATTTCAGGATTGAAAATATCTATTTTGGTCTTCATCTTCTATTTTGAGATATTAGATAAATAATTTTTTTTATCTTCACATGAATATACACACTGGAATCCTTTTCTTGTTTTGTTAAAAAACTAGATATGTATAATACACATATTTGCCTTTTTTTCTTACACTTATTCTTAATGTTTCAGAATATCACACTATTTTTATTTTAATCATATCTATTTTTTATTTTTCAAAAACACTAGATATATCAAGGTTTCATTGATTAATTTATTATTGAAAACTATCTACAGTGATGTGTCCCCATATCTAGTTCTTTTTAGAACTACCACGAGTAGTTTATATACATTCATGAAAAACTCCATGAACAAAAAAAGAGGATGGAGATTATACTAGGTCATCATATTCTTTAGGATATTTCCTATTTTCCCAAGAAGTAACAACCTTTTCAAGTTCAAATAAGACCTCTAAGATTAACTCTACGAGTCAAGACATTAACTTTGTAACACCCCAAGCTTCTACGGTACACTTCTCTTTGAATAATGTGATAGCGTGTGTTGTACGCAACACCGAGTTCTAACACACCATAACTAATCAAACTAGCCGTTATGAATAGTAATACCTACTTTTTGAAATTATATATATTTTATATTTGAAAATGGACTTCATTTTTGGATTCGGAATATCGAATTTAGCCTAAGGTGAAATTTTGGTACATTTCGGATAACTTTCATATTTTGATGAATAGTGAAAATTACTAAGTTTTAATTAAAAACAACTTTTTTAATCAAAATAATTAATAGTGATAAATTATGAATTTGAGTGGTTTTAAAGTATATTTAGAATATATTTTTACCATTTAATATAATGTTGGTCATTGGACATAATTTTACAATTAAACCGAACATAAACGAGTGTCAATCTTTTGATAGTTATTATCTCTTAAAAACACGCTTTTTGTTTTGACAGCGGGAATTAATTTTAAATTAATTTCTGCCACTTCTATGTTTTGAATTTAGGAAAATGGATTCCATATTTGTAATCAGGATGTTCAAATTGTGTAAATAGGTAACTTTTATTTTTAGACATTTTGAATAATTACTGCGGTAAATATTTTATTTACCATGGTTAAGGGTAAATCCGGTAAATAAGGGTTACAAAATAATATTATAATAATACGAAATTACCCTAAAACGTGTCTTAACCTTATTGGTCGATACATGGTCGACCCTGGGAATCTTTGGGTCTATTTTGGGACCCCATGGATCCACTTGTAAGTGATAATGACACTTTATTTTAATTAAGTTAAAATGAATACAAAAATGACACAAGCATATATCTTTTAGAAAAACAATTGTTACATAGGGTTATATATGTTGTATTTTAGATTATAAATATTCATTATAAAGCTAAAAATATTTAATACCTAATGATATTTTATTTATAATTTTTAGACAGTAAATAATTTATTTTATTTATGACACAATGATGATGCAGTAATTACTATAATAGTGAAAAATTAAAATAATTGATATTATAAATACCCAAATAAATATAATATGAAACTTTTAATGAATTAAACTAATTTTCTAGGATAATATGATATATTATTATTGATTTAATTGACTTTGTTCGAAGTAATCAATCTGTTATGAGTTTCACAAAAATCAACTATTGAATAGTGTCAAAATTGACATAAAAGAGTTCTTAAAACAAATATTATATTCTTAATTGATATTAAATTCCTAAAAAATCTACGGTTCGGCCAAGATACTTATATCATGATAGGTCCATCATTAATGTACCACTTGGGGGTCACTTGGATGTATATAGTAAGTTTATTAACCATATTATATAAAAATACAAAGAGACATTGTAAAAGTGAAACTAATTAACTTAGAGTTAATACATAAAGATAAGGTTAATATAAGTACCCAAACCTGTCTAAATTCTATTGGTTGAGTGGGTTTCGACCTATCCCCACCTTAACCTTTGAATAATAAGATTTGGAGCCATTAAAAACCGAATATGAATTTATTATAAATTAATATTTCTAGCTTTTCCAAAGGTGCCCCTCACCCCTCTTATAAAAGGGAACTCCTCCTTCTCATTTCTTCACACATTCAAAGCCTTTTGGTTCGGCCAAACTCTGCCCAAATACTCTCCCAACATCCCTCACTACAACCTAGAGGCCTTAGTTTTATCAGAAAGCCAACCTAAGGAGCCCTTTTGATCAAATCAAAAGGAAGAACCCGAAGAAGAGGTAATGATTTCACCACCCTTCTCCAAGTTCATTTATTCTTCCACTTCTTCTTCCTTTGTTATTACCATTCTAAAATAATAACTCCAGTATCTCACATATACTGTGATTTTATTATAAATATGGTACAACCATATTCTGTATTCTATCCACCCTTTGAATAACATGTCACCATACGTGCGTACGTACGGACTACCGTCTCCACGTCGTGGTGTAATTGTTATTCAATATAATATTATTTGGATGGGTATAATAATGATGTGTAACTCATGTAAATAATAAATATAACATGTTAATGATTCTGTATATATGATATACCATCCATTTATATATTATTTTAATATCAAAAGAATGATATTGTCGCTCGTGCGTACGTATGGACTACCGTCTCCACGAACGCGATGAGATTCATTCTCCATCGTATCCATTCAAGTATAATTATCATTTGATGATTTAAAAATGATGTTTAAGGACTAGATATCATTCTGGATATGAATAAGATACAACAACCATGGCTTATGTAACAAAACATATAAAAGAAAATGAGTAAGTTAACTCCCGAAACGACGATAATTCTAAGATATTATTAACAAATCAATGTTAAAAGATCATATATGATATCATATTATTATATATGATTCTTGTATATTTTAATAACAACTATTTCACCATTATACAGGAGGTTAACCTACCACAACCAAGGAAAAGTACAAGGTAAGGGTTTACTTTACAACCTCTTCATTATCCAAGGTTGTTTATACGTAATAATCTACTGGGATCTCTTTATCATCCACATCCATGTTTCTTAAAAATGCATTTCAAAACATTTTTACTATTTACTAGAATATGAGTTAAAGTCATTTATACCCTTTTTGACTTTTATAAGTGGTTTATAAAGGAATATTTCGGTCGTTTTCAAAACAAGGTCCTTTTTAACCTTTTCGACAGAATTAAGGTAAGAATGTTTTTTTAACTTATACGGCGGGTGCGGCTATTTTCCGCCGTTATAAAATCTTCAAAGCTTCCCTTACAAGCTTATAAGAATATTTTCAAAGAAAATGTTTTATTTTATAGGGATCTTAAATTATTTCAAAATAAAAGGAGATATTTCTTTAAAAAGAATTTTGATTTCATCTATGTCAACATCCTTTGATGGATTTTAAGATTATTTGAAGTTGATTTATTATGATACAAAACGTCTATATTGTATTGAAGGTTTTGTGATATGTTTGACTATGGATGTGCTATTTTTATACCATTCATAGTTTATGGTGAAAGTATTGACATTTCATATGGTAGTTTTAATATGAATGTTTATGTTATGTTTAAACCTTTTCATATGGGAATGCATTGGACTTAATATGTGACGGGTGGAGCCCGCTATAGCTCCTCGATGCATCAGTAGGTCTCATGAGACAAACTAGTGTCTTGGCAAAAGGCCTTGACAAAATATTATTTGTAGTCTTGGCACGAGGCCTTGGCTATGTGGTTATGATAGTCTGGCATTATGCATTCCAACATTATGAAAGTGGTTATTGATTTTTGCATGTGATTATTCGATTAGTAGAATATCCATGTGAATAAGTAAATGGCATTATTTCATTTTATTTATGCCATACCATGTTGAAAGTTCATATTTAAAAGGCTTTTGTTTTAGTTATACATTGGCTTAAATGTTTATTCTTATTTATAAAAGTTTCCGCTATATTGTTATCCTTACTGGGCATTTGAGCTCACCCCTTTTCTATGTTTTATTTTTCCCAGGATGTGAAGAAGTAAGTTATGAATGACCTGCAGGGATTTTATGAGGGGTTAATAGTGTGGATTGTGGAAACATTATGTTGTTGTAGTAGTTTTTCATTTTATGATGTAATGTAAAACTTATGAATATATCTAGTGTTTCCAAGGCTACTAAACCAATCGGTCTTTCGAGATTTGATCTTTCTTGTGATCATGCCAATGTTATGTAATAATGCACCGACTCTGGGTAACTGGGGTCGGGGAGTTACAGTTGGTATCAGAGGAAGTTTAGTACAAACCTTGGAAGCTAGATTTAGATAAACTCTGATTAGAGAACGTAGACCTAAGATGAACTTTGAGGATTAGTATAGAAGAACTTCCTAGAATTTTGGTATTGTAGAGATTTTGTGAGTTTTCCAAGCAATACATCCCTGTCTGGATACGAGCAGGTAGAGGCAGCTCTGGAACAGATGTACCTAGGGGTAAAACCCGAAAACACCGCTTTGAGCTAGACTCGAACGGGAACTGGTGCACGACAACGGGCCTTACTGCACTCTTGGTTACGACACTCCCGGGGGATATGCTTAGGATAACTCTCATTTTCTTTACAAATCATTTTGAAGGGATTATGAGTATATACTTCCTCAAAGAAAACATTCTTATGATTATGGATTATATCCATAAATAGTTCAATTTATGTTAAGTGTTTTATAAGTATGGGATTATGTATTTTGATTCATAAATCGATCTAGTTTAGGCCATTGTTTAAAAATGGCACCTAGTGGAAGAAATGGAAACCGTATCAATGCACGCACTCCATGTAGGGATTGCCCTCCTGCTCAAGATAATTATAGTGGGGCTGGTGATGCAACTGGTGCTGATCAGCTAATCACCATACTGGGACAACTTACTCAGGTTATGAATAATAACCTTACCCGTATGGAGCACCCTGATACGCAACGTGGAGGATCAATGTTAGATCGATTCATGAGGCTACAACCACCAACATTCAATGGGAATACAAATCCCTTAGTAGCTGAGCAATGGATATTTTCCCTAGAGAAAATATTTCAGGCTTTGGGGAGCAGTGAAAGGGAAAAAGTTATCATGGCAGTTTACCGCCTCACTGGAGATGCTGATCAATGGTGGTCATTGATTCAAAATACGAAGGAAGATGATGAAGTATCAAATATGGAATGGAGGGAGTTCAAAGATCTGTTTTTAGAAAAATACTTCCCTCGCGACCATCGAGCAGATATGGAAAGGCAATTTCTGAGTCTGAGACAAAAGGAGGATGAGAATGTCACAAAGTATGAGGCTAACTTTACCAGGTTAGCGAGGTACGCTGGTGATTATATTCGTAACCCAAGAAGTAAGATTGATCGTTTCTTTGATGGGTTAAAACCATTTCTCCGTCGAGCGTTAGTCTCACAATCATTTTCATCGTACGAAGACATTGTCTCATGTGCTATCAAGACCGAAAAGGAATTCTCTAAGTCTTATGACTTTAAAGAAAAGCAAGATAAGAAGAGACCTGCTGATCAATCTGGGAATGGAAATAAGGGGAAGAAGGGAAAGGTTGAATATCCATCTTGTGGTAAATGCGGGAAGAAACATCCTGGTACTTGCTTGAAGGGAATGGGAGTCTGTTACAAGTGTGGTGAAAAAGGCCACCAAGCTCATGATTGCAAGGGGAAGAAGGAAGCTACCGACGTTCAGTGCTACAATTGTAGGGAGATGGGGCATTATGCAAATTCATGTCCTAAGCGTCAGGAGAACTTACCTCAGAAAAGGCCAAGGGATCAAGGCCAGGATTATGCTATCACTACTGCTGAGGTAGAAGCTCCGAAAGACGTGGTGGCAGGTAATTTAATGGTTTCCTCAAGTTTAGAAAATGCATTATTTGATTCTGGATCATCGCATTGTTTCATATCTTCCCAGTTTGCTAAGAAAATTAGATATTTCCAATTTGATTTAATAAGGGAGTTGTCAGTTAAAACTCCTAAGGGAAGTATCGTTGCAACAAAGTTTTGTGAATCAGTCCCCATTAGAGCACATAAATTTTCTTTATCTGCTGATTTCATCGTCATACCTATGATTGAGTTTGATATAATCCTCGGTATGGACTGGCTTTCAGACTATGATCCGAAGATTTATTGTAAGAAGAAAGAGGTTACGATTCTTGATGATAATGATAAGGAGCACCTTATTTTTAGAGCAGAATCGTCACCACCTAATTCTTATTTAGATCCACCCCCAGTAGCTCAATTTAATTCAATTATTGGGGAGGAAGAGAATGAAATAACTGTCGGTGAGGAAAGGAATGTTCAAATAGAGGATGTACCTGTTGTGAAAGAATTTGTAGATGTATTTCCGGAAGATTTACCTGGACATCCTCCAGAACGAGAAGTTGAGTTTTCTATTGATTTGATTCCTGGATCAAGGCCTATATCGAAGACCCCTTATAGAATGGCCACTGTAGAGTTAGTCGAACTAAAGAAACTACTAGAGGAATTGAGTAATAAGGGATTTATTCGCCCTAGTGTTTCTCCATGGGGAGCCCCTGTTATTTTTGTTAAAAAGAAAGATGGATCTATGAGGTTATGTATCGACTACAGGGAGATCAATGCTATAACGATAAAGAACAAGTATCCCCTACCTCGTATTGATGATTTATTTGACCAACTGCATGGAGCTCAATAATTTTCAAAGATTGACCTTCGATCTGGATACCATCAGTTGTGTGTGAAGAAGGAAGAAATTCCGAAAATAGCATTTCGAACTAGGTACGGGCATTGCGAGTTTACTGTAATGCCGTTTGGATTGACTAATGCACCCTCTGTATTCATGGATCTAATGAATAGAGTTTTCAAGGAGTATCTCGATGAATTTGTGGTGGTATTTATTGATGATATCTTGGTATACTCCAAAACCTACGAAGATCATGAAAATCACTTGCGCATTATCTTGAAGACTCTGAGGAGGCATTAATTATATGGGAAGTTTAGCAAGTGTGAATTCTGGCTTCAGGAGATTTCTTTTCTTGGCCATATTGTCTCTAAAGATGGAATCTCTGTTGATCCTTCTAAGACCAAGGCAATCCAAGAATGGCCAGAACCTACGAGTATAACTGAGGTACGTAGTTTTATTGGTTTGGCAGGTTATTATCGACGTTTCGTCCAGAATTTTGCCCGATTGGCTAACCCATTAACGAAGCTCACACGTAAAGGGGTTAAATTTGTTTGGACAAAAGAGTGTGAAGAATGTTTCGAAGAACTGAAGAGAAGATTAGTCAATGCTCCTATATTGACTCTACCATCGGGGAATGATGGGTTCGTTATTTATAGTGATGCATCGAAGAAAGGACTTGGCTGTGTCCTTATGCAGAATGATAGAGTTATTTCCTATGCATCACGACAGTTGAAAATTCATGAACAAAAATATCCTACTCATGATCTCGAGTTAGCAGCAGTGATCTTTGCTTTGAAGATATGGAGGCACTACCTCTATGGTGAAAAATGTGAGATTTATACTGATCACAAGAGTTTGAAGTATATTTTCTCACAAAAAGAACTCAACATGAGGCAAAGGAGATGGATTGAATTACTCAAGGATTATGATTGTACGATACACTACCACCCAGGGAAGGCAAACAAGGTGGCAGATGCTTTGAGTAGAAAAGACCATGGAGTTTTGAACAATATGAGAATTGAAAGGGATCCAATTTTCATGGATCTAGTGAAGATGGACATGGGAATAACCAAGGAAGGTGAAACATCAATGCTTTTTCAAATGGTTTACAAACCATCTTTACTAGAAAGGATTAAGAGTTCTCAGACCGATGATGAAGAATTCCAAAAGAAGATTAAAGCTGTGAATGATGGGAGATTGAGAGACTTTGTGTATGAAGATGGAATTTTGAAATTCGGGAAGAGACTTTGTGTTCCCAATATACCTGATCTAAAAAGGGAATTGCTGGATGATGCTCATAGTTCCAATTTCTCTATACACCCTGGGAGCACCAAAATGTATAGAGATTTGAAGGAACATTTTTGGTGGGACAACATGAAGAGGGAGATTGCTGATTTTGTGTCAAGATGTATGGTTTGTCAACAAGTGAAAGCTGGAAGACAACAGCCTGGAGGAGTCATGCAACCTCTTCCCATACCGGAGTGGAAATGGGACAATGTTACGATGGACTTTGTCATGGGGCTACCAAAGACTCCTAGAAGGAACGATGCAATATGGGTTATTGTTGATCGTCTTACCAAGACAACACATTTTCTTGCTATAAGAGAAGATATACCCCTGGAACGTCTAGCAAGACTATATATTAATGAAGTTGTGAGACTTCATGGAGTACCCCTATCGATTGTTTCTGATCGTGATCCCCGTTTTACTTCAAGATTCTGGAAAAGTCTTCAGAAATCCCTGGATACTAAACTTCATTTGAGCACTGCTTACCACCCTCAGATAGACGGACAATCAGAACGGACTATTCAAACCTTAGAAGACATGTTGAGATCTTTCTCACTTGACTTTCAGGGTATGTGGGATCAATATTTACCTTTGGTAGAATTTTCCTATAACAATAGCTTCCATTCGAGTATTCAGATGGCACCATATGAAGCGTTATACGGAAAGAGATGTCGTACACCAACCTGTTGGGATGACGTTGGTGAAAGAAAACTTGTAGGCCCAGAACTGGTGGATGAAACGATGGAAAAGGTGAAAGTAATCCAAAATCACATCAAAGCAGCTCAAAGTAGGCAGAAGAGCTATGCCGATAATCGAAGGAAGGATTTGGAATTTCAAGTCGGTGATCATGTTTTTCTGAAGGTATCTCCATGGAAGGGAGTCATACGTTTTGTTAAGAAAGGTAAATTGAGTCCCAGGTACATCGGACCTTTCGAAATTCTAGAACGAATTGGGGTTGTAGCTTACCGATTGGCAATGCCGCCAAGTCTCTCCAAAGTTCACGATGTGTTCCACGTATCTCTATTGAGGAAATACATGCCTGATCCGACACATGTACTCACCTATGAGGAATTAGAACTGGAACCCGATCTGTCTTATTGCGAAGAGCCCGTCAAGATTCTTGATACGAGAGAACAAGTGCTGAGAAACCGGACGACGCGTCTGGTAAAAGTTTTGTGGAGAAACCATAAGATGGAAGAGGCAACGTGGGAACCTGAGGAACTTATGATGAAGAACCACCCGAGTCTTTTTATGCAGTAATACCCTAGAAATTGCGAGGACACAATTATTTGAAGGAGGGGAGAATGTAACACCCCAAGCTTCTACGGTACGCTTCTCTTTGAATAATGTGATAACGTGTGTTGTACGCAACACCGAGTTCTAACACACCATAACTAATCAAACTAGCCGTTATGAATAGTAATACCTACTTTTTGAAATTATATATATTTTATAGTTGAAAATGGACTTCATTTTTGGATTCGGAATATCGAATTTAGTCTAAGGTGAAATTTTGGTACATTTCAGATAACTTTCATATTTTGATGAATAGTGAAAATTACTAAGTTTTAATTAAAAACAACTTTTTTAATCAAAATAATTAATAGTGATAAATTATGAATTTGAGTGTTTTTAAAGTATATTTAGAATATATTTTTACCATTTAATATAATGTTGGTCATTGGACATAATTTTACAATTAAACCGAACATAAACGAGTGTCAATCTTTTGATAGTTATTATCTCTTAAAAACACGCTTTTTGTTTTGACAGCGGGAATTAATTTTAAATTAATTTATGCCACTTATATGTTTTGAATTTAGGAAAATGGATTCCATATTTGGAATCAGGATGTTCAAATTTTGTAAATAGGTAACTTTTATTTTTAGACATTTTGAATAATTACTGCGGTAAATATTTTATTTACCATGGTTAAGGGTAAATCCGGTAAATAAGGGTTAAACAATAATATTATAATAATACTAAATTACCCTAAAACGTGTCTTAACCTTATTGTTTGATACATGGTAGACCATGGGAATCTTTGGGTCTATTTTGGGACCCCATGGATCCACTTGTAAGTGATAATGACACTTTATTTTAATTAAGTTAAAATGAATACAAAAATGACACAAGCATATATCTTTTAGAAAAACAATTGTTACATAGGGTTATATATGTTTGATTTTAGATTATAAATATTAATTAGAAAGATAAAACGATTTCCTACATAATTATATTTTATTTATAATTTTTAGACATTAAATAATTTATTTTATTTATGAAACAATGATGATGCAGTAATTACTATAATAGTGAAAAATTAAAATAATTGATATTATAAATACCCAAATAAATATAATATGAAACTTTTAATGAATTAAACTAATTTTCTAGGATAATATGATATATTATGATTGATTTAATTGACTTTGTTCGAAGTAATCAATCTTTTATGAGTTTCACAAAAATCAACTATTGAATAGTGTCAAAATTGACATAAAAGAGTTCTTAAAACAAATATTATATTATTAATTGATATTAAATTCCTAAAAATCTAAGGTTCGGCCAAAAGACTTATATCATGATAGTTCCATCATTAATGTACCACTTGGGGGTCTCTTGGATGTATATAGTAAGTTTATTAACCATATTATATAAAAATACAAAGAGACATTGTAAAAGTGAAACTAATTAACTTAGAGTTAATACTTAAAGATAAGGTTAATATAAGTACCCAAACCTGTCTAAATTATATTGGTTGAGTGGTTTTCGACCTATCCCCACCTTAAAATTTGAATAATAAGCTTTGGAGCCATTAGAAACCGAATATGAATTTATTATAAATTAATATTTCTAGCTTTTCCAAAGGTGCCCCTCACCCCTCTTATAAAAGGGCACTCCTACTTCTCATTTCTTCACACCTTCAAAGCCTTTTGGTTCTGCCAAACTCTGCCCAAATACTCTCCCAACATCCCTCACTACAACCTAGAGGCCTTAGTTTGATCCTAAAGCCAACCTAAGGAGCCCTTTTGATCAAATCAAAAGGAAGAACCCGAAGAAGAGGTAATGATTTCACCACCCTTCTCCAAGTTCATTTCTTCTTCCACTTCTTCTTCCTTTGTTCTTACCATTCTAAAATAATAACTCCAGTATCTCACATATACTGTGATGTTATTATAAATATGTTACAACCATATTCAGTATTCTATCCACCCTTTGAATAACATGTCACCATACGTGCGTACGTACGGACTACCGTCTCCACGTCGTGGTGTAATTGTTATTCAATA
This sequence comes from Viscum album, assembly GCA_963277665.1. Taxonomy (NCBI): domain Eukaryota; kingdom Viridiplantae; phylum Streptophyta; class Magnoliopsida; order Santalales; family Viscaceae; genus Viscum; species Viscum album. Next base: position 1,938,067,611 of record OY728123.1, on the reverse strand, counting down.
TAATATTATTTGGATGGGTATAATAATGATGTGTAACTCATGTAAATAATAAATATAACATGTTAATGATTCTGTATATATGATATACCATCCATTTATATATTATTTTAATATCAAAAGAATGATATTGTCGCTCGTGCGTACGTACGGACTACCGTCTCCACGAACGCGATGAGATTCATTCTCCATCGTATCCATTCAAGTATAATTATCATTTGATGATTTAAAAATGATGTTTAAGGACTAGATATAATTCTGGATATGAATAAGATACAACAACCATGGCTTATGTAACAAAACATATAAAAGAAAATGAGTAAGTTAACTCCCGAAACGACGATAATTCTAAGATATTATTAACAAATCAATGTTAAAAGATCATATATGATATCATATTATTATATATGATTCTTGTATATTTTAATAAAAACTATTTCACCATTATACAGGAGGTTAACCTACCCCAACCAAGGAAAAGTACAAGGTAAGGGTTTACTTTACAACCTCTTCATTATCCAAGGTTGTTTATACGTAATAATCTACTGGGATCTCTTTATCATCCACATCCATGTTTCTTAAAAATGCATTTCAAAACATTTTTACTATTTACTAGAATATGAGTTAAAGTCATTTATACCCTTTTTGACTTTTATAAGTGGTTTATAAAGGAATCTTTCGGTCGTTTTCAAAACAAGGTCCTTTTTAACCTTTTCGACAGAATTAAGGTAAGAATGTTTTTTTAACTTATACGGCGGGTGCGGCTATTTTCCGCCGTTATAAAATCTTCAAAGCTTCCCTTACAATCTTATAAGAATATTTTCAAAGAAAATGTTTTATTTTATATGGATCTTAAATTATTTCAAAATAAAAGGAGATATTTCTTTAAAAAGAATTTTGATTTCATCTATGTCAACATCCTTTGATGGATTTTAAGATTATTTGAAGTTGATTTATTATGATACAAAACTTCTATATTGTATTGAAGGTTTTGTGATATCTTTGACTGTGGATGTGCTATTTTTATACCATTCATAGTTTATGGTGAAAGTATTGACATTTCATATGCTAGTTTTAATATGAATGTTTATGTTAGGTTTAAACCTTTTCATATGGGAATGCATTGGACTTAATATGTGACGGGTGGAGCCCGCTATAGCTCCTCGATGCATCGGTAGGTCTCATGAGACAAACTAGTGTCTTGGCACAAGGCCTTGAAAAAATCTTATTTGTAGTCTTGGCACGAGGCCTTGGCTATGTGGTTATAATAGTCTGGAATTATGCATTCCAACATTATGAAAGTGGTTATTGATTTTTGCATGTGATTATTCGATTAGTAGAATATCCATGTGAATAAGTAAATGGCATTATTTCATTTTATTTATGCCATACCATGTTGAAAGTTCATATTTAAAAGGCTTTTGTTTTAGTTATACATTGCCTTAAATGTTTATTCTTATTTATGAAAGTTTCCTCTATATTGTTATCCTTACTGGGCATTTGAGCTCACCCCTTTTCTATGTTTTATTTTTCCCAGGATGTGAAGAAGTAAGTTATGAATGACCTGCAGGGATTTTATGAGGGGTTAATAGTGTGGATTGTGGAAACATTATGTTGTTGTAGTAGTTTTTCATTTTATGATGTAATGTAAAACTTATGAATATATCTAGTGTTTCCAAGGCTACTAAACCAATCGGTCTTTCGAGATTTGATCTTTCTTGTGATCATGCCAATGTTATGTAATAATGCACCGACTCTGGGTAACTGGGGTCGGGGCGTTACAAACTTGAAAACCCCATGATCTTAAAACTTCCACAAATAGTGTCCAAAAACCATATCCTCCCCTAACTCTCTGGGATTTTAAATGTAAGGAAACCATTAATATATCTTAATATATATACAATATAATATTCTTAGTATTTATCATAAACCTTGGATTTTAAATCTATTTAAAATCCTCCATTTAAATCGTCTAATTATAGAATCACATCTCTTCTATTGAATTCCATCTTCAAGTCCACATAAACAATACATCATCTTTATATATTTTTAGATTCATCAAAACTTACCAATAAAACCATCAATGAAATATCTCACACCACACCCAACTAGCCATTTTGTCTTCAGTGGAAATACATCTAATTCTAACAACACCCTCTATTATGGTGTGGTTTCATTCACTTGGTTGTTTTTACATCCAAATATCTCAACTTGATAAAAAAATCTACCATATTTCAATTCAAGTAAAACATAGATTTCACCATTCTCATAGAGGGATTCCCTACTTTTTATAAGTATAACCTTTAACTACAATACATATATCTACGATGTAGTCAACATTTACAAGTAACATTGATAATTGATAAAGCCATTAAATCATTCCAACCATCCCTAAAACATTCCAATCCAAACCTTACATGACATTGAAGTACGATTACATAATATGTGTTACATTTACCTGAGATAGATACCACACTTACATGAGTGGGTAGTTTTTTAGACCAAATATTATATGAGTTAGGAATGAAAATTCCATGAGTCCATGTTAACCCATGCGAAAACTATATATATCCTCACATAAATGACCAGTTACCCCTACTCAAAATCCTATTTATATACCTTTATATATATAATAAAACACACAATATCTCCTTTATAAAGCTCTATACATTTATATAAAACACGATTTTCCTTAATGCAGCCAGTTTAATTAACCTTTCTTAGCCTCCAAACTCTTCTATTTACCATTTGATGGGTCAATGTATATATTTACATATTTATAGAAGTATTTAAATAATTTTTTAGATAATTAAAATTTAACATATGTTGTCCAAAAAATGGAATCTTCATGAAATATTAAATATTTCTTTCTTCAACACCTTTATCAAGCATCCTCCATGTAATTTATTCTATACTTCATTTAACTCTTATATCATAATTCCAAAAACATATTTTCAAAAAATCCAAAATACAAAAAAATGATTTCAACATTATCTCCATTCATATTTGTTTTCACTATATTCAATAAATTCTATGTATATTACTCATCTCTACCCCCTTATCAATAAAATAAAAAGGTTTCTCTTCCCACTTTCTTTGGGGGTTATCATAGTTATATTAAGCCCTTCCTTAAAATTCTCCTTGAACAAAATGTTAGATAGAAACTCAACACCATATTAAATATTTTAAGGATACTATATTTAGAGATACAATTTTCCCCATTAATAATTTTCATTAAATTTTATATGAATCCATAAAAGACTTTTAATTACTTTAATTTTACTATGTTTACATTGCATATTTCAAACTTATAGCTTTTAAAAAGTGAATTTCTCCTTTAAATCCTCAATGAGTGAATGACCACTTGGAAATGTATTGTAAAAAAACTCTATTCTTACTACGCCAAATATTAGTATAAGAAAAAATATTTGATGTTATTAATTTCAATGTTTTCAGAATTTTCTATATATATCCCTAAAGAAGAATGAATCATTAGAAAATGAATACTCCTGTGATACTCAAAAAAAATCTCACTGAATATTTAGTAACTAAATTTTAAATCACATGGGTGAGGAACATGCCAATTGAAACACCAATGGATAAAACTTCTTCCAAGGGAGACATATATATTTTAGATGTGGCTAAGCATCCTTCAAGTTGACAAAACCAACTACCCTTGATTGTGTGGAAATCCAGATACCAAATGGTGGAATGATTTTTACCTGGGATATTTTTTATACCATTTTATTGACACCATTCATTCTCCAAGATGATTTGGGGTATCCTGAAAAAACACTCAGAAGATACAATTGGGTTAGTACATAAGAAATATACAAGAAAAATTATATAATTACACTTCTTAACCATTTTTTGAGTCAATTCCTCAGGGTATTGAATCACCAGCTAAGTCCCAAAATAGCTTCTAAAGGCTTTCTTCCATGTCTCAAATCTATTGGGATATCTTTGTACTTGGATTGAACACTTGGATCTCTTTAAATTATCTATAATATCCATAGTTTTGAGAGATTTTATCAGGTGAAGACAACTTCCCACATGAATTAGAATATTTTAGTATGAATGCTCAGTCTCTATCTCAAATTTTTCAATTTGAAATATTTATTAACACAACTCAATAGGCTTTCCACAACTTGATATATTATAACTTTTTCTAGCCTTTATCATATGTGATTTAATTTACCAATATAATAGCTCTGTATAGTTATAGATATTCCTTGAAGTCCAATTTTTAAATCATTTTTTATTCAAGGAGTATTTTATTCTAACGAACACATAGTGCACACCCTCCTATATTAAATCTCATAGATTCTATATCAAACTTTACAAATAAAAAAATTCTTCACCATGTATTCATTTTTTTTAATATAATGAAGTAACCCAAGTAAAAAATTCCATATTTTGACAAAAGTTTTATGGAAAAACATTACATAACACTTTAAAGACCACACCATAACCATAAATTAGTGTATTTCGATACAGGATACATAAAAAATTTATTCTATTATTGATATTAAATATATTATAGTAATTATATAAATTACTATAACTTTATTAGACATGCCATACCTAAAACATTATTTCATAACATGGGGAAAATTAAAACATAATAAAGGGTGAGTTCAGATGTTCTGTAAGGGTAAACATAAGAGAAATAAATAAATTATCAAAAGTGAGAATAATGGTATGTGAACATTATTATAATACAGAAAATTTATATCTAATAAATTAAATATAATTAATCATGATTCATGAAATAAGTATATGTTATAAAAAAAAGAAAAAATTTATAAGAGTTTAGAATCATCAATTTTTATTCATTAGCCATGAGAGTATATAATAAACATAGTAATGTTGCACAAGCATAGTATTATTCTATTTTAAACATGTATAAATAGTAATATGTTCACTCATTAATGTAAGGACATTAAATAATGTCATATCATAAACATATAGACATGAATATATGTCCATGCTTAACCTTATGGACATGAATCCTTTTACACACATAAACTTATAAACATTAAAATAGGTCCATGCATCACATTGTTAATATGAAATCTGGTTCACACATAACAAAATTATCTCATATGTTATACATATTTACCCAATGCATTAGAGGGCTATAACAATCCCTCATATTACATAATCATAACCCATTAATATTTTTTCCACAAGATCATGAAAACATTTATCATTCCATCATAGATTAATTCATGGGAAAGTAAATAAGATTCATCAATATCCCATCATCATAATCATAAATATTTTAGTGAATTAATAAAAATGGAATCATTTGATCATACCCATAGTGAATCATAAGTAACATTAATATATGTTTTCTCAGATGAAAATACATTTAAAAGAACCCTTTCAACATTTCTTCAAAAAAAATAATTTTTTTCAATTTTAATTCACTTATCTAAAATATATAAATTTATAAAATATTAAGAAGATAATTTTTTTGAAAATATAAATTTAAACTTATCATTAAAGATTTAAAGTACTATTCAGTAATAATGGTGGGAAAATATGTTCATGCGGTGTATGTTAAAAGAAATATTATGTTTATACCTTTGGTAAAAAGTAACTCATTAAAAAATTTTACTTATAAATCATTTAAATAAAATAAAAAATGGTTAAAAATTACTTTAATGAGAAATATTAAAAACAGTATTGAGAATTTCTTATAAAAAATATGGACATGGTATAAAAATATTCTTAGCCAAAGGGGAAAGTAAATTTTGTTTTTCTTAAAATAATTTTCTCATTAATTTTTATTAATAAGGAATGAAAAAAGTTAATATTAATTTAAAATAACATGAATGAATACAGTATAATAAAAAACAAGTTTTAATTCATAAGATTCATATATTTTCCCCAAATGGAAATTTAGTATAGAAAATTCGAAAATGAAATGAAATTGCAGTATAAACCCTTACCGCTTTGGTAATCTTTGAACCAAATTATCATAAAACAGAGAAACATAGATGGATTTTTAAATCCAAAAAATATTTATCAAAATAATAAGAAAATATAATCAGGTGACATATATAAACCAAAAAATAGAAATATATGGAGAATATGGAACTTGTCTCCTGGAAATAAAAGTTGGATGAGAAATCACATCACCTCATGTCACATCTTGTATCATATGTGTTCAAACATCATTTATATTAAATATATTTTAATTATAAATATATGCTATAACCATACTTAGAAAAATAATATAATATTTGATTTAATTATAATATATTACCACTAATTTTTAATAATTATTTAACAAAATCACTGTTTTGGTTGATAAAGACTTAGTTTTCCATTATAGTTTCAGATTAGTAGTCTAAGTACTTATATATTGATCACAGTTACAGAATCTCTATAATTTAAATCATGTAATTAGTATCATATGTAATCACTATATATGATTTTATAACTATTCATATAAATTAATGATGAAAAATAAATTATATCCCTTCTTGGAGATGGATTTCCATAAATATGCTTGAGTGATGGTTCCACTTTTTGATGGATTGAACGAAAGAAAAGTAATTAAAAATTTACATTATTGAACTATAGTAATTATATATATATATATATATATTCTATAAATCTGTAATTATAACCCTCAATTTGAAGGGGCGATGTAAAACAAAATGCATCGATTCGTTGAAGTGATAGTCCACATGTACACATGTGAGTTTTTTTGTTTTACCATAGGTTAAAAAACTGATGGATATTTTTTTTACCATAATTATAACAAAAAATCATTATATTTTATATAATTAAATTATTATTTTATAGTTGATACCATATAATTATATGAGGTAGAGGAGTAAATAAAATTAAAAGTAATTATTTTGAGTTATACCTCTTTGTTGAGAAACCTCCATTGTCTTACACCTTAAGCCTTGAAAGGATGGTATTTTTGAATGCCCATATCCTCTAGGAAGTGTGTGTGGAATATAGGATGGTATTAGGTTAGGTGTTGGATAATGTATTAGGTTAGGTATTGGATAATATATTAGGATAAATGTTATGAGTAAGAGAGGAATGGAGGTTTCATTTTATTAGTGAGGGAAAGGTCATAATTGAAATTATTTAAAAGATTAAATAATATATATTCTATAATCATGTAAAGTGGAATCAAGGAACCGAAAATTAGATTATAAGATGTGATAGGGTATAAATAAACATAAAAAATACATTTAGTCAGGTTTTGAAATTTTAGGACTCCTCTTCTAGTTAATCCACTTTAAACACATTTTCACCTTAACTCTCATAACTTAATTTTTCGCAATGATATCATTATTATATTGAAAAAAATAAAAAGGTAATTATGAAAAAATTTGGACATTTGAATTATAAATTTTGAATTTATTTTTTATTTTCTGTATCAATAGTATTTAGAAGTTAATTTTAATATAAGAAAATATAATGAATGGAATTTTTTTAGGATAATTCCTTATTTATATATAAAAATAATTTTACATTAAAATAAAGTAAAAGGTTTGTTTACATGATTTTTTGGTTATTTAATAAAATAAGGTTTTTATAATTTTTAATCTATCCAAAATTGAATAACAACTTTCATCCATAATATTTAATGCAAAGACTCAAAAAAATATAATTTTAATAAAATATTATTAATCTTTCCAAAATTCATGCATAGTTCCCAAATTCAAAATAATGTTTAAAAAAAATTATTTAAATGATTAAAATTAATATTTTTTTTATAAAAACTAATAAAATAGTATAAATGAATGTATTATATATATATATATATATATTAAATCATTCCCTAATATCTTTCAAACTATTTTACAAGTTTTACCCCTCACTAAGGTGACAAATATTTACCATGGTTACTATTCATAATGAAAAATTGAAAAAAGGAACTATTTACCAAATTTAAACTTTATGATTAAAAATTTGGAATAAACTTTTTAATATTAAATTTATTTAATTGTTAGAGATAAATTTTAATATAGATGCATAAAATGAAAGGAGAAAAAGTTTTTAGAATTTTTTTTAAAATCTAAAAATGAACTTGTTCCATAATCAATTATAATTATAATTACTATTTAATAAATTATATCATATAAAATTAGTAATGTATTATTTTAAATTAATATTAAATTCAACACATAATGGTACTTTAAAATTAATTAATTTAATAAAATTAATTACAGTCCTACAGAATTCGTCATTTTTTACTATTCACTTAAATTTATATAATTTCAGAAAACTCCTAAACATTCACTATAAGATTATATTAATATGATGAATTATAAAATTATATTAATTTCATAAGAAAAAATATATATAAAATATATATTTTAATTATAATATTTGTATATAAAATGTAATAAAAAACATTTTTGAAGAATATATATTTTTGAAGTATAAAATAACTCTACTAAAAATTCAGTAATTATGAATTAATAAAAATATTTGAATTATATAAAAAATCTATCCATAGATTTCATAATTCAGTAATTAATATTCATACATTAGAATTTAATGTCTAGGTTATAATAGTAACTTTTAAATAGTTATATTTTTATATAATAAGATAATTTGTACAAAGCCTATTGTTGTATGTTATAAAAGTTATTAAGAACTTCTACATCATTAAATATAAATATATCATAAAATATTGGGGTCTAAAACTCTAATACCCTTAAATAAATATTTTTCATAGAATTTTTTTCTCTATAATTAAGGGTTTCATATTTTAATATACCTTCCTTGAAAACCTATATCATACAAACGAATAAAAAATCTTTTTTTTCATAAGGGGAAGTTGGAAACATGAAAATAATATAAAATAACACATAACTGAGTTCTTAGAGAAGAAGGATATTAGTGGGATGTAAAAATATGGACAGAGAGGAGAACAATAATATTCAAAGAATAATATAGAGTGATATAGAACATGGCCATAAGAAGATTAATTCTTACAAATCCATAAATAAAATAGTGTTAAAAAGACCATAAATTCACCAGAAATAATGGTAATGGATATCATTTAAATTTCTAGATCCATCTTATAGACATGAGGGATTCCTTTATTGTCATGATATATTTCACAAGAAAATATTATTAGTTTATTTCACTCCATTTCATAAGAAAAGTTTCCTCCTTTTTTTGTTCTTTGGTCAATTTTTACTTCCATCACATTTATTACTCTAATGAGTAATTTTATAATATAAAATTTTCAAGTTTCAAGAACTAAAATCATATTTTAATAAAATAAAGTCAAATATAAAAAGATATTAACTTTATTTTATGAAATTAACCAAGATTAAAATGATTATAACAAGATAGTCATCAAGATGAATAAAACATTATTCCTTAATGTTTAAAATCATAATAATTACACCCAAATCTCAAATTAAATCATTCCATAACTATATATCCTTAAAAATCATAAAAATATTCATAAATGTGATTGAAACCTAATTATTATAAATATTCTATCACATATCCATCCATGATCAAATTAATAAATTATTTCTAAATAATACTAATCACTCATAAATTATTATGAAAAAATGTATATTCCTTAATCATATATTATTCAAAATAAAGTAGTCATTTCAGAATGTAAAGTCAAAATAAAATCACATATTCTTAAAATATAAAATTCTCAAGTTATTCAATAAATATTTTCATAAATTATCAAAAAATACAACCAATAGAAGTTTGTGTTCTTCAAAAAACTAATAAATGGTCATTGTTTTATTTAGAGTATAAAATGTGATATACTTATTCTAGAAATTTATATTAAATCTATATAGAGATATATTTTTGGTGAGTAAAATCAAATAAAATTTCAGTGAAGGATGTAAAATAAGTTTTCCATTGGTATAATTCATACAAATATCAACTTTGAATCCCCAACTATGGAGTAAGGAATAAGTGTTACCCAATAATCATAGTTAACATCAGATATTATGATTTCATAAGATTTTCCTTTTTTTACATTGATATCAAAGGTTAGTAATGCTTATTATCTTCATTGTAGTTTGGATTTTGGAAATTATTCACATAATACCCAAACATCAGGTATCTATATCATTAGGTTGTTGGTTGGGGTTAAAATTTCTATTGATTCATTTCATTGATGAAACTCTTCAAATTACTTCGACATTATACTACTTGATGGCCGAGCCTCACACACTTCAAACATATTCATTATTGTTTTGGTAAATTACCAGAGTTTTTACTCCCATATTTTCACATGTTGGTGGTTGAAACTTTTTCCCTCCATGTGGTATACCATTATATATTTCATGAAACCCTGAATTTCTTTTATTATCACCAAAACCATTAAAATGGTTTATATCATCCATTTCCACTTTGAGTTCACATCGAAAAATAAATTGATATCTTACATTGTTCTTTATAGTTAATTCCTTCAAATACATGTTTTTAATCCGCCAATGAAATGATCAATATTTTCTTAGGGTTAATGATAAAACTATAAGTATACCTTGAAATTATTTTAATGTTTTATTCATTTGTACTAATAGAATCATAAACCATTTTCATTATCACTAGAAAATCTATATACACATGAGTATAAATATTTACTAGCAAAGAAAGATTGAAAATATTTCCTAAAACGCTTCCCATCCCATTGAGTTGATTTCTTCCTCTGGAATTATGTTCTTGATGAGAATATACCTTTGATATGATTCACCTTAAAATATATAAATTACAAGAACAACCTTATCATTATACATGGACTAGGGCATATAAATTATCTTCTATATTGTAATAGTACATTTCTCAAAAATATGTTTTCTATATTACCCATAGAAATATGCTTGATGTTGTTGTATATATAAATCAAGTGAATGTTTCTCCCGTCACTGTGAATTTGGAAGGTCAACATGGTTATCATTCTTACCCATAGTTTGAAAAATTTGTGTAGGAATAGTAAAAATCTAAGATATTCTAACTTTTATTCCATTTGGTTTCTCATTTTATTGTCCATTAAATTTAGAATGTAGATTATTCATCCTTGATTTATCCAATTAATAAAAGAATATAATATTGTGTAGGCCTCATGCTATAGAAATTGGGGTGATCAATCACATAATTACGAAAATTATTCCAAATATGTCCAAAATATAGAACCTTATTATCATCATATGATAACATAATTTTATCTCACATCACTATGAATTATCACAGGTTGTCAAATATTTTTTCAAATTAATTAATCATATGATTTCTTAAAGATAATTTGAATTAATCAAATTATATCTTGATGGAGTGTCTATATTAGTGTGTAGAATTAGACCTACTCATCATGAAGTCATAAAGATCGAGTTAATACCCAATATTCCTCTTTCTAAATTCTTCACCCATGGTGAATCTATGACATAGATACAAGCACTTTATAGTATATAGATAGGGATTTGATTCCACAAAAACAACATAATCTATAATTTATAAAAACATTAAGATTTTATCCTTATCTTAGACTTATCCATAATGGTTTTATGAAAGTTTTATAACCATAATCTCCAAAAATTAACTAAAACATTCTTTGATAGCAACTGAGGTGACCTATTCAGCATATACATACTTTCTACATCATTTATTAAGTAAAAACATTACATAACATATTAACACATTCCCATGAACCAAAAGGATTTGGTTTATTTAGAGGGAAGAAATATAAAAGACATATTAACTTGTTTAGCATTCCATAATTAAAAAAATTATTTTTAACAAAGGGATAATAAAAACATAATAAATTGAAAGATATTATTCCCAGTAAGGGAAAACATAGGAGACATCAATCAAAGACAATTAGTTTAAATAAGGTTATGATAAAATGATTAAAAAATATAAAAGACATACCCAATCAATTAAATAATATTAATCATGGGTCCTAGAATATATATTTTTGATAACAAAATAAAAAATTCATAGAGAGTGGTATCATAAATATAATTAATGATCCACAAGAGTATATCATATAAAAATAAATATCAGAAAAGCCTTGTATTATAACATTATGAACATGTATAATTACTAAAAAGTTCCCTCATTATTTTAATGACATGAAATATTATCATTTACTAAACTTAGAGACATGAAACAATGCCATTCCATAAACATATAAATGTGAAACTATGTCCATCCATAAAATTATCGATAAAAACCAAGTCCATACATTAATTTGTTAACATGAAACTAGTTTCACACATAAAAAAAGTATCTCATGGGTTATCTATATTTACCCAATGCATTTGAGGGTGTTAACGAGCCTGCCCATCTCATAGTCATAATACATTCATATATATATATATATACCACAATATCATGAAAATATAGCTTAACCTATGGAAAAATAAAATAAGTTTCATTAATATCTCATAATTATAATCACAAAATATCTATAAAAAGAATTAATATTATATTGTTTGACCATATCCTCAACAAATCATAAGTAATGTTATGGGATGTTTTTATAAATAAAAACTCATCCGAAAGACCGTTGGAAAATTTATGGTGGAAAATACCCTTTTTAATTTAAAAACAACATATTTTAAATATAAAAATTCTAATAACTATATGGAAAAACATTCCTTGAAAAGAACTATGTAATCGTATAAATTCATTTTAAATGTAAAGCTTAATCATAATGGCATGATAATCTATTCATGTGGTGTATGTCAAAAAAAGATTTAGTTTACACTTTTGGTAGAAAGTAACCCATTTAGAGAATTAAAAGAACATTACTTTTCAACATTTTATATAAATCCAAAAAATGTTAAAATTTAATTTAATAAATCTCTTTAAAATAGTATAAATCATTAATTTAAACATTTTTGAAAAAATATGGAAATGGAAGGAAAATATACTTGACCAAAGATTAAATAAAGTATATTAACCTTGTAAAAAAATTTCTCAGTCATTTTTAGTACAAAATAGAAAAATTTTATAGTATTACTTTAATATTTCAATAATAAACCTAGGATATTAAAATATATAGGTATTAAGGAATAAGAAACATATAATTTCCCTCAATGTAAATTTAGTAAATATAATCCAAAAAATGAGATTGTAACATAAACCCTTACCTCTTTAGTAATATGTAAATCTAAATATCATTAATTAAGTTACCTAATATGGATTTTTATATCAACATCATTTCTATAAAAATAATAATATGAATTAATGGGATGTATGCACAATAATAAATAGAAACAAGTTGGGAATATAAAATATGTCTCACCGAAATAAATGTTCGATAAGAAATCCCCTTACCTCAAGTCTCATCTTGCTTTAAAATAATTCAAAACCCATCTATAATAAATATATATATTATTATAATTTTTCTAAAAAACCACATATATATATATATATATTATGATATATTATTTAATTATAACAACTTATCACTATTTTATTAATAATTATTTATTGAAATCATAGTTATGGGTGATAAATTCTTTTTTAATGAAGTTTTTAGTTTGGAAATCTATTTACTTGTAATTTTATCTTGATAAATAATATAATTGTTTTCCATTTAATGAGTATGATTTATTCATTGTATAAACTTGTAAACCATTTTATATAAATCATGGATGAAAATTTACTCCCATCAATTCATGGATATGGTAGAATGTATGTATTCTAGAATAATGTTTCCACATTTCATTGGATGGAACGAAATAAAGTAAATAATAATTCACCTTTATAAAAAAAATCATATCATATGTATCACATATATTCAGTAAATCCATCATTATAACCTTCAATTTGAATCATCTATAAAAAACAAAACACAATTCTTGGTGGAGGTGGTAGTCCAAACGTATGCACGAGCAAGGATTTATTTTCATATAGAATAGAAAGGATATGGATAATGGATGTTAAATAATAATAATAAAAATTAATCATATTGAATATAATAATTAATTATTTTATTATGGATAAGATATAATTATAGGAGGTAAAATAAGATATACAGTTTAAATTACTTGATTAAGAGATATACATCTTCATTGAGAAACCAACTATAGATTAAACCATAATAATTAAAAGGATAATATTTCATAAATAGGAGATGATCTATTATGTGGGTATGGAATCTAGGATGGTATTGTGATGGGTATTTTCTGATATATAATTCTAATCCATTGTGAATAAGGTAGTATATGAGGTTCCCTATTATAAGTGAAGGAAAAGACACGCATAGAATTACATAAAAGAGTAAATAATATATATAAATATTGTAAAGTTAAAAAAGAAACCAAAAAATTAAAAATTAAAATGTTAAAGGGTCCAAAAAAACAATACTATCTAATTTAGATATGTTTTGGATACATTTTAATCATTACATCATATTTAAACAACTTTAAACCCATTTAATCTTTAATACTGATAACTTAAATTTTACTATGATAAAATATTAACATGAACATAAATAAAAGTTTCCATGCAACTAAAATTTTAAATTATTATTCCAAAATTTTAATTCTTTTAATTTTATTCAATATATATATGGTTTAGGAATTAGTTTTAATATAATTAAACAAAATGCATGAAAACCATTTTTTAGGAAGATAGGTGATTTATGTATGAAAATAATTTTATATTGAAATCAACTAAACTTTTGATTTCTATAATTTTATTTGGTTATTTAATTATAAATTAATATTTTTTAATGATTTCTCAATACAAAACCAAATGGAACCCTACATAGATAACATTAAATGGAAAGATAAAAAAATAGTTTTTAATTTGAGTAAAACATGACTTATCTTCACAAAATTCAATATTGGGTTTAAAAGTTTAAAATAATGTTATAAAATACCAAAAATTAACTCTATAATCATATTTTTTGTTTAAAAAACTCATAAAAAAAATTAAACTTTTATTGATGTTCAAATTCTATAACTTGTATTTTTAACCTTGTTTTGCCTATTTTACTCTTACCAAGGTGACAAATATTTACCACAGTTAATATTCATAAAAAAAATAAAATTGAATGATTTTACAAATTTAATAATCTTGTATAAAAATATGGAATACATATTTCAATATTAAATTAATGTAATTGGTATAATCAATTTTAATATAAACACATAATACACCATAAGAAACAATTCTTAGAAAAATGTGTTTTACACATAAAAATTAACTTATACAATAATCATGTATATTGTCGATTCATAATTTTTTAATTAGATTATATATAATTAAATTATACTTATTTTAATTTAATATTAAATTCAAACAACAATGGGAATTTTAAATTACATTATTTAATGATAAGAAATGAATGTTTTCTAAAAGGTGGTATTTTTAACTATTCACTTAAAAACGTATTTCAAAAAAAAATCTCTATAAGGTAATATTGACATGATTATTTAAAATATTATATTAATTTATTCAAATAAAATTTATCAAAATTTTATAAATTAATTATAATTTCTGTGTTAAAATCCAATAAAAACATATTTGAAGAAAACATATTTTTGAAGCATAAAATGAATCAGCCGAAAATTGAGTACTTGAATGTTAATTAATACATTAGAATTATATATAACCAATATCCAGTTTTTATTATGTGATTATTTATATTTATACCTTCTAATATAATGGTTAGATTTTAATTACCACATTGAGATAATATATTTTTTACATTATATCATAATTGATTAAAAGTTCAGTGTTGGGTGTTAAGAAAGTTTCCATGAACATACAATTTATAAAATTTAAATATATAATAATATTTTGGCGAGTCACATGAACATATCCCATGTATTTTATCTACACCCTTGACCCCTCATCACTCCACATGTCATATGTAATCATAATATACAAGCGGAGAGGGTACCTCCAACATCATCATGTGAAGGCATGTTGATTCTCATGATGAACCATCTATTTTCTTAAAGCATTATTTTAAGATTTTATTATGGTGACCATTTATATAAAAAACCTATGTAACATCTCTTTTGAATGTATTTTTTTTAAATTCCCTTTTCTTACCTTTCGATTCTTTATTATTGTAAGTAAATCATTTTCATTTTTGTTGTTCCATCTTCCATTAAAATTCAGGATGATCTTGATGTATGATTTATTATTATTTGAACACATGATCAATATTATTTTTATATATCTTATAACCAAAATATCCCCATCATATTTTATTAACATATGTATTTTATTATTCTCTCTCCTAGAGGGATGTTGTGAGTGTAACATGATAGTTGTTGGTTTCAACCTTATTCGAGCTCCCCCTTTTTCTCGAAAATAGTGCGTCTACATGCTAAATTAATTGATTTATTTATATTATGATATATCCTTATATATAAAAATAACAAGTGATTTCATTTTGAATTATTTGGTTCTTCTCTACTAAGCCTTTCCACATGACCATAGTTAAAACAAATACAACATCTTATATAAAAATCATGCCTCATGAAATCTCTTCATTGTTGAGATATTATTACAATATTATTCGTTCATCCATTGAGAACTCAAGATTATATAAACACTCTCATAGTGTGTACATTTCATTTAAAAAGTAGAATATAATTTATAAATTCACTTGAAAGACTTTTGTTCCATATTTCATTTGAATCTTCATTCTCTCTAATTATTTTAGATTTCATCTATTATTCTTTTGAACGAATAATTTCATATTTTGAACATTGAATGTTCCACTTTTTGATGCTTCCTTAGTAATGTTCCCCACATTATCCTTATGTTTTGAGGATCATAGATCAAATTAAATAACTTTAACGTTCTCAACCTATTATTTCAATTGAGCCTATATAACCTTCCTTATTTAATTGAATACTATTCTGGATTGTCACCTCTCTTCAAGTTGTGTCTTAATGTGGATAATACATACATTTTATTCTTTATCAATGACCATTACTTACAAATTTCTTAAGAAAAATCTTCTAATAACTGACCTTAATAATTAATATTTTCACCCATAATTTTTATGTCCACATTTAAGGACACCTCCACTCTTCCCAATATTTTGGTTTCCCTGTATAGATATTGAATAATAGTAAGGTTCAGTTAGATAATGATATCCTAGTTTTACACTATTTCATATAGGAACTAGATCTCTTCTTGATATCTACATGAGAATCCTCTAGAATGATGACATAATTTTTTTCTATATCATCATTATAATCAACATGTCGAATAATATCTAATGGGAATTCTGAATTTCCATATTCAGATCCATCTAAAAAAATATTTTTAGGATCCAAAATAATAATTGAACTATAATTTATTACCTAGATTTGATTGGTAGTCATCTTAGGAGTCTTATTCTCATTATCTTCATTCTTCTTGTGTTTTTTCATCATCCATTATTCACTAGACATATTCAATAGTTTCTAATATCAACCATGTTTCAATATCTATACGAATTATAAAACAAAACCCCTTTTGTCTTAACCAATTTTACATAAATGATTTCCATGGTCTTCAATAATTTGAATATTGTAGAAAGATGGATGTCTATCTAATTAAATTCACTATAAAATATTCTTTATAAGATATTTTGAGACCTTTCATATCTATTTTTCTCAGTTTTATTTGATAAATTAGTATCTTGTTGGATTTATTCCATTAAAACCTTTCCAAAAGACAACATGAATATTAGTATTTAATCTACTAGCCATAAAAAATATTTCTTGTAAAAAAGTGGTTTAAAATTTGATTTTATGTATGTAGAAAATTAAAATAGAATGATATTAAACCTTAAAGTCATATCCTTATAGACTTGATACAATTATTGGATTCAGAGACACCCAATGAGGGGTGGAGTGAATTCGTGTGATTATTGATTTAAACCTTTCATTATGTTGGTCCTTTTTCACTTTATATAAATTTTTCCTATGTTATAAGTGACATGTTTAATATCATGTTATTATAATCCATTTCTTGAGTAGATAAAATAGAAATGAAAGTAAAACAAGAAAACATACAATATTTTAAATGGTTTACCAGTAAAGGAAAATACAAGGAGAACACCCCAATAATGTGTTAGTGTTCCCAAAATATAATAATCTTACTAGGGTAATTTAAGTGGTTAAAGGAATGGATAAATATTTATAAGAGAAAAAATGACTATTTTGTCACTCTCACTCACTACTTGAGTTAAGGAATGGTCAATTTTTAGACATTAGGGTCTCTTATATAGTTAAAATACCTATAAGAGTATCACTATTGAGTGTAAGAATACTCTTTTACATCACAATATTGGTAGACTCTATTTGACCTCTAGTAAAATGTATAATGTTTTTCTTAATTAAAGAAAATGGGATCAACCTCACATATATTATATTTGAATCTATGACTCAACTCAAACAAACAAATACCATAACTAAAAATGATAATTTCATGATAGAAATTATTCATTATGATCCTTTTCATTTTTGACTAAATATAGAAATAATAAACAACTATATTATTCTCCCTAATCTAAAAAATAATATCCTTTTCTTCTTTTATTAAAAAATAAAATATTCAAAATACATAGGTTCTCCTTCAATTCATACACTTCTTCTTGATTTGAATAAATATCTCTATTTATTTTTTATTCTTCTATTCTCTATATTTCCTCTTCAAAAAATAATAGATTTTTCAATGGATTAATTACCCCTTTCTTATTCATAACTGGAAATAGAAATGAATCACCATATTTATATATTTCTAGAGATGCCTCAAGGAGTTTATATACCTTCTTCCACAATTATTTACCCAAAAACTAATGATAGAGGCTATACTAGGTATTAATTTTCTTTCATCATTCTTTCACCTATATCGAGTAATAATAACTTGTTTATATTTAAACAAAACCATCGAGATTAACTCCATGAGTCTCTTCCTTAACCTACAACTCCTGCAGTCCCCAAAAGTCAAAAAACATTTCTACATATTTTATTATCTCATCAATTATTCTAACTATTAAATGTAGTAAGACCATAAAAATATATTATTTAAAATATACCACAATCTTAATTATGTTTATCCAAAACCTTGGATTTTAAATCTACATAAATCCCCAATTTATATTCTAAAATTATATAAGCATATTTCCTCCATTAAAACCCTTATTTAAATCTCCCCAATTATTTCCGCATGAAACTCATCATATTTAACTAGATTTTTAATTTTAATGTTGACTTCCAAGATAAATACTCAAGTAAACATCAATCCCTAAGACCAAATAGTTATTTTCAGCTATGGTGAAAAAATATTTGATGCTTACCACAACTTTTACTGTCAAATGGTTTCATTAAATTATTTATTTTCCATCCCTAAATATGAAAATGATGTAGTGATATACCTAATCTCTACATGATACACCATGGATGTTAACAAACCAATAGGGGGATTTCTTATTTTACACAGGTAAAACAATAAACTAAAACACCTATCTTCATGAAACGGTCATCGTATTCAAGTAATTTTGATCATCGTTATACCCCTTCAATATTTATTATATTACATGAACCCTTTTGATCGTACCCTTACATAAAATAAGAGAACCCTCCCACAATATAGATTACCTTTATGTGAGATAGGAATGAACCTTACTTGAGTCATGAAATTTAGATAATGACCCTTATATATGATTTGGATGATCCATATACTAGTTCATTTTCAGCTTTACACAACCCTCCTATACCCTTACATAGCTGAACAATTACCTATATGTAGTAACCTGTCATTTTACATTTAGAAGGACTTCAACAATCAGTTGGAACTTTACCCAATTATTTAACTTTAAATAGGTTATGAGATACCTTTAAATAGTCTTTCTTATTACCTATATGAATCATCCAAACACTATTTTTTAAAACTTCCATACGTTAGAGTATTCCTTTATGTTGATAGAGTAGTCTTCAAGTAACCATTACATAAATACCTAAAATAACCTGTAAGCAAGTTGTATTGTGAAATCAACATGCGATATGATATATTTTATTACTTACATCCTTCATCAAAACTAAACTCCATGTAATTCATATCATTATCATTCAACTCTTATATCATAATTCTATTTGAATATTGTTAAAAAAAATGAATTTACAACCATAGTTGCAACAAAATCCCAAAAAATTTCTATTTTATAGGTATGAATCTATATTGGTGTTCCAATTAGGATTTTATTGATTATGTTCAACATGATTTTTCAGTATATCACATTAATGTTGAATAATATGAAGAATAATCTTGTAATAATACAATTTATGAGTTTTTGTTCCAAATCCTATATAATAATGAGGACTTTATTTAATATTAGGATACTAAGGGTTTATTGGAGTATATAGAGATTTACTTAAGTCAAATTTATACTCGAATGGATCTATAGATTCCTTTATATGTTAGAATATTTTATGTATCTACACATTAGTTGTCATTTTTGTTTCTTACAGATCGTGAGTCATTAGTGGTTTCATTGGAGAAGTTCTATGATCAGTTTCTAGTTGAGTTCCTTTATTTAACCATGATGTTTTCTTATTGATAGAAGATCCTTAATCTATACTAGGGTAATTCCAACATTTTCAAGTTTGTTATCTGATTCATGAATTGTCTATATTATTATTCATACCTTCTACCATATGAGTAGGCTATTGAAATTCAATTTGAGAAGGTGTTCTGTCTGGTTATCCTATATCAAGAGACCGTATTCTTGTCATCATAGTATCATGAGATGGGATAAAATGAATATGTTCCCAATATAATGATATCTAGGAATAAATAATCATGGGTGGGTAGTCTTTATGACTCCTTATGGTGCATAAATTAGGGTAGAGGTTATGAGTACCATATTCTGTCAATGTTTTAGATAATAGGGAGATGGTTCCTCCTATCATTTTACCATTTCACCAGTGCATAAAACTATCATACCCTTAATAAGGGATAAAATGTTGTTTTATTTTTTTTTCTAGTGGTCAGGTATATCATAAGAGTTTCCATCCTTCCTCTGTAGCCAATGTGTAGATAACAACCCACTTTAGGTTTAGTCATTCTAGTAGTATCCTCTAAGGAAGAAAAAAACAACATGGGGATTTAGGGTTGATCAAAATTGAATTGATGGGTGGATATAGTAAATACCAATGATTCCCTTCATGCTCAAGGATATAGAGTAGAGGTAAGCCTTGGATATGGTATTCATTAGGTCCAGAGAGGTCATGGAGTAGTATGTTGTCGTATTCATGCCTTAGATTTACCTACATCATGAGAGAAAAACCTTGTACAAGGTTCAATCTATATTTATTCTACATATATGTATACTTGATATGGTTTTATATATATTCAATCCTTTATTTCATCCATCATTTTCCTAAATCTAGGTAATTTTTTATAATGTATTTCAATTCACTTTTCATTTACTATTTTGTTGTTTGTAAATCTAGCTTATATGATGTATGCAGAGATTTTGAGATGATATTAGGGAAGCATCATAATTTCATAAATTTTCTATTTTTTCAAGTACATCCATACATCATCATCATCATCATCATCATGGAATTTTATTATTTGGGGTAGGCTATCTTGAATTACTATAGTAGTTTGTTGTAATTTTTATTGATAATAGTGAACATGTTGGGATCATTAGCAAGAAAGAACCTAATATGGGTCATAGAAATTTCAGTTACATATATTCTATGATGGGTGAATTGGTGAGATATTAGTATATGTGCATCTGGTTGGGTTTCCTAGGGTTATATTAGTGTAAACTAAATTCTTACATGAAACATTTTTGACAATACCCCTTTGGTATGAGATCAATTTTAGAATAGATTTATATTGGAGTGTCACTCAAATATATATGTCCCTATATATTATGGTTCATATTGACTTGTGGGGGATATATATAGAATTCAATGAACTTTTGTAGAGTGGTTTTATTAAACCACTATTTCACCGTGTGATGGGTCAGTCATATTTTTTAGGAATGCAGATGGTAGTCTGAAATTGTGTATCGATTATAATAACTTGAACTAGTTGATAGTGAGTAAATGATACCACTTCATTGAATTGGTATTCTATTCATTGATACAATGGGATATAAATAGTTCTTGAAGATTTATTTGCAATCAGAATATCATCAGATGTTGTTATGGGATTAGGATATTCATAAGAATTCCTTCAGATGTCATGAATACAGTAGCCATGTTCATGGAACTTATGAAATATATGTTCCATGAATTTCACAATTAGTTTACAGAAGTGTTCATTGATGAAATACTTGTGTATTTTGAGTTTAAAAATGAGAATTCATAAATATTCCATTAATTTTGGAGGTTCTTCGACATCAACATTTATTAAAGAATCTATCAAAGTGTAATTACTAGACCCTTAGGTTCATTTCTTAGGATTATTTATATTGCAATGGGATGTTGTTATGGATCCCTTAAATATTGTGGTTATTATTACTTGGGTATCCCCTACTAATCAAGTATAGGAATAGAGTTTCCTCGATCTGACGTGGTAATAAAGGGGTTTGATTCCAAATTTTCTTAGATTGTGACACCTATAATAGCCTTGAACATAATGGATAAAATTTTTATATAGACTATAATGTTAAAGGATGATTTTCAATACTGGAAAGAGAAACTAGTAAGTGGGACTATAGAATATATTCCAAAGTTGGGAGTTATGATTGAGGTTTATTTCAATGATTCACACCATAGATTAGGACAAATTATTACTAAAAGAAGAGAGGTCATATTATATGGGTCTCAATAGTTACAAAATTATGAATGTAATTGTTCAACCCATGATCCTATTCATACCATGTTTGTGTTAAATTGGAGGTAATATAAGTATTATATCATCATTGATCAATTTATGGTCTTCATAGACCATAAGAGTTTGAGATATTTCCATTAAAAACATGATATGAACATTCTATAGTGACACTATATTGAATTATTATTGGACTATGACATCCGTATTTCTTATAAACCAAGGAAAGGTAGCTTTGTATGTAATTATTTGAACAAGAAGTCATGTGATGATGTTTTTTCATTATTCCAGTGTTTTTATGAGAGTGTTAGAGGATTTTTAATGACATACCTTGATAAGGGGGAAGTTAATGGTAGTGGGTTTATTTACTAGAAGACGATGCAATAAACATTGGTGGATAAAGTAGAAAATATCAGTTGGTAGATTATGAGGTGGAGGTTTAGATATATCATGTTGTTTTTATTTATACTCAT
Source organism: Viscum album (assembly GCA_963277665.1). Taxonomy (NCBI): domain Eukaryota; kingdom Viridiplantae; phylum Streptophyta; class Magnoliopsida; order Santalales; family Viscaceae; genus Viscum; species Viscum album. The sequence continues at coordinate 1,938,044,359 of OY728123.1, read as the reverse complement.
AAGGTGTGGTCTAAGGATATTCAGTATCAGGTGTCATTTTAGGGGAGGATCTTCATTCCTTTTCTAATGCATGATGTGGCTCATTTTGGGTTCTATATTTCACCCATAGAAGTATTACCTAGAATGGATAATATTTATCAAACAATGAGGAATATTTTTTGGTGCTGTTGGATGATGAAATTAGTTATAAAGTTTATATCACAATGTTCGAGTTTTGGGAAGGTTAAGGCTATGCATCGTGTTCCTGATGGGTTCTACAACCACTTGATTTCCCCTAATAGAAGTAAGAGGACATTTCAATGAAATTTATCACCAGTTTAACTCCAGGTAAAAGTGGATTTAATTTTATATGGGTTATTATGGATTATTTTTTGATTTTATATCACTTCATAGAGACTGAGGAGTCAATCCAATTGAATGTTTTATTGGGACATCTGTTGGATGTGTGGGTGATTCTCTATAGGGTTCCAAAGAAAATCATATTTGACCAGGATCTCTATTTCACCTCCTAGGTATTTAGAGGCCTCAAAAATGATTTCTTATCTCCATTATTCCATAGAATATTAGTTTCTTTAGAGATTTATGGTCCAACATAGAAAACTATTAATACCATGGAATACATTTTTCATGAAATCATATTGGATTTTTTAGGATCATGGGTGAAGAGCATGCCATTGGTAGAGTTTTCCTATAATTATAGGTTTAAATCAACCATTATTATTCATACATTCAAATTGTTGTATAACTGACCTTATAGGTCTCTATTATGTTGGAATGAGGTTAGAAAATCAATAATATTTAGATTATAATTAGTTCAGTTTATAATATTGATGGTGCAAATGATTCATTAGTGAAACACTGATATTTTCATGCATATTTTGTTACCTAGTCTATTTATTTTCAGTGTATTTTAGTGAATACATTAAATTTTTTTACTTTTATAATTAAATTTTGGGAAATATGAAATGTGAAATTAAAATTCTTTAAAAATAATATTTTTTAAGGAGTTAGAAGTCGGTAATTTATTTCTACAATATATTGAAATCTTATTAAGTCAATTATTTTTCAAGTGTGAAATTTTTTCCCATCAGCTGGTCCTCAACCTGAATCCCCAAAATCAACCTAGAAAGGGCCAACAGATCCCATACACCCATAACGATCCCCATGGAAGGACTGAAAAGGGCATTAAGGTGCACGGTGGATGAAGCCCATGTAGGGCCTGCATGGATGAAATCTAAAAGTATTCATAGGTGGACCAAATCCCATGCATATCGGCCCATTATGATCTAGCCCATGAAGTGTTGGGTGGAGAGTCTCACTGAGTGATCAATCCCATGGTGGTGGTATGAGTCCAATGACTCCAGTTTGGCTTCTATGCTTGATTACATCCATGCCTTGATACTTATACAAGATCACCCCCGCATCCTGTTCTAACATGGGACAAAAACAAATATCTATTCAATGTTAAATAAGACACACCATCCCATTACTCACTACATAGACTCATACTTGGACATCCCACACCACCATATTCTACTACACTGCCCCCACTCCACCTCGTTGGCCACCACTACACAAACTGAGAAACTCCATTACTGACACCCTGATGCTTAGGTTCGAGATAAATATTAAAACCAAGGCTTGATATCACCAGGGATCATCTCTTACCTGTCATATAGCTCCAATTTTTTTTGAAGCCTCCTCCAACCATTGTGAAGGACAGAGAGTTTGAGTGACCATTATCCTCATTTTCCATGCACATTAGCATCTGATGCCTCTCTTAAAACACCGCACCAGTGGTAGAAAACTTCTACTCAACTCCACCGAGCCTAATCAGAGCCAAATTTTCTTGAAATTAAAATGTTTACTCATGATCCTCTATCAATTCAATAGTCACTCTTGAGACAATGTTGATACTATAGTAATTTCTTAGCCACCATTAATGCAATAGTGACCCATAATCCACCATTGAACTGATAGTGACACGTGAGTCACCATTGATATGATGGTGACTCTTTAGCCACTATTGATAAAAGGGTGGATCACGATCCATCATTGAGATTATGGAAACTCATGATCCATTGTTTTTTCAAAAGTAACTCGCGAGACACCGGTGAGCTAACGATGAATTATGAGACACCGTTGAGCTTTTTCCACCACTGTACACTGACATCTATCACATCTTCTACTGATAAGAGCACATCCATTTCTGAAAAATTGTAGCCCTTATTAAGTTAATCTAATATTACAAGGCCTTACACTTCCAAGAAGAAGTGATCAAGTCATTTGGACACTATGAATAATGGATGTGGTTTGATAAAATTCACTATTACTCTGCATTGCCACAAAACCTATCTCTTGTTGTCGTGACACCACTTCCATGTCCACAACAACCCAGTTTCTCTACCACCACTTCCATTACCACATAGAGTTTCACATCCCTTTGTCCATAGAAATCCCATTCAACCCTTAAAGATATTTTTTTTGGATCTTAGTCTATTATACAATATGCATTACCTGAAAGATTCAAGTATTTCCAAAACTGAATATACATGTCTCAAGGAATCATAAAATAAAAGATATACATGTGTATCTTGCAGATCTGAGGAATATTTGAAGTAGACTGAAGGTTGTCCTAAATTCCTAAAAAAGGAGGTGGTATCTCTTTAACTATGAGAACTTAAAACTTCTAAGAGATAACTTATGCAACTCTTAGACACTATGTTATTACTGTTATAATTTATTTATTATTTTATCATGTCTTCGGCCTCATATACCGCTATTGTTTCTTTTTTAATGGATGAGAGGACCCTTTCTATGATTAGTTAAGGGAAGGCGTCCAGTTTTAATACTGATGTCATAGTCTTATCAATGTCTTATGTATCTTTTTTTTATTAAATATTTTTCAATTTTTGATTTTATAATTTTAATGAGATATAATTTTATTTTTATTTCAAATATGAATATTCAAAAATTTCATTAATTAAGAAAACAATTCTCCATCGTCTTGGTATTGAATCAATGTGACTGGGTGATCTAGTTATAAAAAGAGAAGTGTTTAGTGATTACTAAACATGTGGGGAAGACACAATGGGATAATATGATCATTTAGGGTTCTCAATTCACAATCTTGAATTACCTAAGTGATCCAAGGGATACCCACCATTCCATCCACAAATTGGAAGGAGAATAGTCTAACTAGAGATATTGGGTGGATTATTATCATTATCAATAAATTTTAATCTAGGGTGGGGAATGATGAGTTATTGTTAATATGTTCATTAAACTAATTAATAAAAAAAAAAGATTTAATTACAAAAAGGTCCATGATATCATTAAAAAATGGAATCCAAACCAAAAAACCCTGTCAATTTTCTCTATATAATATTCAAAAACTATGTTCCTTTCTACCTATTCATTTAAATCTAGTTATTTAATTTAATTTTTCATTTGTAAAATATTTATTAAAAATATTACTCTTGGGATATGAATTTAGTTATCACAACAACTGCACCCTTATATGGGAAAAAATATATTTTCCCACACCCCACTATTACGTGGTTTTAGAACATGGAATTATTTATAGGGAGCAGTTTTTTAACCAACCCCTTAACATGAATGACTATTACCTCCAATGACGAAATCTTAGATCCTAACCATGAGATAGAGTGAAATTTTCTAGGCATTCATAGGAATATTATCATTGAAAATAACTTGGAACAAATAAATCTAGAAGACTCAACAAAAACATCAAGTTTTATATCCGATCCAACAGACATGAAAATTTATCCAAGATAGAACCTAAAAGACCTTTTTCCACCAAAATTTTCCAATAATAATAATCAATTGTCTATGGATATGAAAAAATTATTTTTAATTCTTAGTCAATCTGATTTCTATGTTACCCATGTTTCATTTCCTTATAAGGGAATACCCAATCCAAAACATAGAAGAGTTTAGTTATGTTTGTTCAAGATTCAACCTAAGAGGTGTGGTGGATGAACCAGTCAAGTGTAGCGTATTCCCACTTTCACTGGAGGGAAAAGCTAAATAATGGTTATCATGCCTGAAACCTAGAGAGATACTTGACTAGGATGGTCTCTAAATAATTTTTATGAAGATATTATTCTGATCCTGATGAAGAACCATAATAAACAAGGATATTTATGCCCTTATAGAAGCTACTAGAGAGACCCTATAATAATATTAGTAATTATTTTAATAATTGTGTAAAAGATATACTCACCAAACTATGGATGATAATCACGTTTTTATATACTTATTCCAAGGGCTACTGGAAAATGATAGAAACCACTTGCATTTATAACATGAAGGCTCATTTATTAATGATTCACCGGTGGAGTCTAGGAGCCTAATTGAGAAGATTGCATAGAAATGAAAACAATTTTTATCAAGAGGTTTAAAAACCAGAGGAATTTATGAGGTAAAATCTTATAACTCATCACCATTGATTAAAATAAAACATGAAGAAATGAAAAACCTTGTAATATGGATGGGAGTAAAACAAGTGAATAAAAAACCTTCCCTACCTCAGGAATGTGGATTATGTGCATCACCCCATCATTAAACTGGTTAGTGTGCAGAGGTACATGGTAAACACAGCTATGTATCTACATTCCAACCGAGGCAGTTTCCATAGACCCATCCATGGAGGTAAGGTCAAGCCTAATAAGGATATAGGGGTTAGAAAATTTAGAATAGACCCCATTTATAGTAGAAATTATAGAATCCACCACCTTTATGAAAATCATACAACAAGTATTACCAATAAAAAACCTAACAACCATTAGTTTTCAAAAAAAAAAACAATATACATCCCTCATATATTGTACCACCAGTCGAATAAAGGAAATGAATAGATATAGGGAAGGTAAAAAATATAGTAAAATATCATTCAAATAAATTATAGATTCTCAGGGATATTCTGTGAAAAAATTCCATAAAACTCATAACTCAGACAATCCTAATCCCAACAGAAAGGGTCATAATGATCATCATAAGGATTTGAAAGGAGATATTGGCACCATAAGGTAAGGAATCCAAAGATTAACTAGATTAAGGTGAATCTGTTACTTCTAAAAATTATAGATATATTATAGAAGAGAAAAACAAACCACCTACACAATAGGTCAAGAAGGAAGAGGAAGAATCTAGGACACGATTTATGAATAAAAGAACAAAAAACTCCATCATAGATACTGAAATGTGATAAGAAATTCACCCCATTCCATTCCCATTCATATTTATAGAATCCAAGAGTATTTAGGAAAATAATCTTCAAAAATAAATCCAAGAGACATTTTAAAAGGTTGAAATTAATAAATCCCTCTTGGAATATATAATTCAAATTCCCAAATATACCAAATCTCCAATTGATATTTAAACCAACATAAATTGGTTGGATGGGAATGAAAGAATCAACCAAGGTAGAAGTGTTTCATCCATGATCACACCACTATTACCCAAAAAATGTCAATATCCAAGGAAATTCTATATTCCCTACAACATTTGTGTGAAAATTTTAAATTCATTATATGATATTGGTGCTTCCATTAGTGTCATGTATAAATATATAATTTTATCCTTGAAAATAGGTAATCTAAAACCCAAAAAAGTGTTTTTCAAATTAGAAAATAGATCTGTTGTCTTCATAGCTAGAGTTTTATAGTATTTTTTCATGGGAGTTTTAGTACTTGTTTTTTTAATATATTTCAATGTGATAAATATGGATGAAGAAAAATCATTGTGGAATTCACCCATAATTTTGGGAAGACCATTGGTAAATATCGCTAGGACAATCATTAATGTATATTAAGGAAACCTAAAAATGGAGTTGGGAGAAACTAAGGTGTAATTCAATGTTCTTGACTTGAAGAGGAACCCTTAAAACAATTAGTCACACTTTTCAATTATCCACACATATGGTATGAAGCCCATGGAAGACTTAGGTATGCCTAATGAATTTTTATTCTTAGGAGATAACCTTTTTGCTGAAAGAACCAATGTAATATTTGATACTATAAAATCTATATCTATTATCAATAATAAATAACATTGGAATTATTTAATAATTTTCTAGAGGAACCTGATATGATACCATTTTCTAAAAAAAAATTTGATTTTGAAGTATTATATTGGAATTTTATCTCTTCTCTAAATAAATAAACATTACTATAACTAAGAACCCTCACATGGGAATTAAATATTTTCAATTTATGGAAGGATAATATAATGTAATGAACCTTCATGGTCCATTACATTGTAAAATTCTGGTGTTTTGGGTGTCCTGGACCCCATCAGTGAGTCAGAAGGGCGTCGATGTTAGTGATAGGGTGTCATTGTGGTGTCACCTATCAGTACCACTGATCAGTGTCTCACCCTTGTTTCCATGCCTTAATGGTGCCACCATGGGGTTTCAGGTATCTTTCCCAAGTTTGTTTTCCGTAACGTCTCTTTTAAATTTTATTACATATTTTAAAGTTTTTAAGACCATTTTAAGATTGGTAAAGTATATTTTAAATACCCAAAGAGTCGAGCGATCTTTTAATTAACAAAATGTATGGATTTTTAATGAGTTTCACACCCTTTACACATTTCCAATTACACCCATATTATTCATTTTTCTCTGTATAAATGTAACCTATCTAACTCTCCTTCATGAGAGGATATATCTTAAAATATCTGAGGGAATTATTAAATCTCAATAAATTCAAACATGTGGAACTGGCCAGCCGCATTGTAAAACCACAACCCTCTTTTAAAGAACTTTGAGATTTTACATCATGTAACTCTATGATCAGACCTTTTATCACACTAAGATCTTTTTCTTCCTTGGTCTATTATTTTTTCTTGGTGCGCTTTGAGTCCCTCTTTCAGAGATGATTCATTCCTGTTTTAGACCCCACCTATTTAGTTATTCTTAGAGTTTCTAGTCGCATCATCCACAATTCATGGTGCTAGGAGAAAACATTGATCCTTGATCATCCAATTAGGGGTCTTTCCTTCATCTCTATTTACTATGAGTCATGTATGTGTGTGTGATAATGTTTCCATGGGATGTAGATGAAACTAACTTTAATAAAGATAATAAATGGACCTTTAAAGAATGAAGTGGTGGGAAAGATGATGATGATGTTATAATTCACATTCATTTTTATGTTGGGAATTTATACTAAAAATTGTGCTCGCTGGTGGTCCTTTCTTTCACACTAATAAAGCTATGTTTTCTGGATAATCTTTTCATTGAATGACTATAATAGAAAAACTAATTAATCACATAAAATTTGTTGATTAAATGGATGCTCAATAGATAATAAACCTTGTGTGATCCCCCCAATTAACTAAATATAAAGAAAGAACTTAATTAATGGTGTGGGTAAATCTAAAAACTTCCTTGCACTATTCTGATGATATGTATGGTTTTTTGGGTTTGGTACTTTGTGGGGTGATGTGAATGGTAATGGAACCATTGGTTGAGAGGTTGTCAGTTTGTGAATCTAAGACTATGTGGATCCAAGGCTAAATGTTTTGGACCCAAAAGTTGGGGAATGGTTGTGTTCTAGTACTTCGAGGGATCTCACTAATCCCATTTTGATGTTGTTACTTACAAGAGAACTGGGATTGAATGCTTGAATGCCTGCTAGGTAGTTTTGTTTTAGTTGTTGTTTTTGTCTTGTGGGTTTTCATGTTAGTTGCTCAGTAGTGGAATAATATTTAAATAGAATCAATTGAACATGATAAATAGAACGGGTACTATGGGAAACTATTTTCAAGAAATGGGGTTTTCTCGGGTTGTGGTTGTTGCGTACTACTGCATGTAGGGGTAGTAGAAAGAGTGGTTGTGTATGGGCTAGTTGTTGGTTTTAGGACCCTTAGGTTGGGATGAGTTCATGATTTCATATATGTATAAAATTGAGTTCTTTTGTTTTCTCATTCAATCCCCACACATGTTGAGAAATTCATCCTTAACACCCCTATTTCATAGGGGAGGGTGTTTTTTCTAAAATTCCTATAAGTGGCTAGTTATTAAATCATTTATGCTCTCTATCCCTGGTAGATAAAGACTCTCCGGATAGGTTGTGACAACATGTGGTTAATCATGGCCCGAGATTTTTTAGGTAGGGTGTGTTTTGGTGTGTTGTCATAAGTGTGTGTGGGTAGGTTTTTTCCCAAGTGTCTTCAGGATGATTCCCATGTGTCTTTGGGTGTAGCGGTGGTTGTTATGTCCTAGGTGTATGCAGGTGTGGTTATAGGTGGTTATGGTGGTCCAAGTGTTTGCGAGCGGGATAAACGTGTGGTTTGGATGGCTCATTGGGTTGTTTTTGGGTGGTAGTGGAACTTCAGTGGGATTTGTGGGGGAGGTGTGATGCGTAGGATGTCATAAATAACTAGTGTGAAAGCAGTGTGAGGTACCCAAATATCTATGTGATATTACTATTATTTTAACTGAATTGGATTATTTGGGAAGTTTTCCTTGGTTAGGCTGGGTGGATAGTTTTCCTTGCTAGGTGTTTTGGTTACCTTTTTTCTCACTGGGCTTTAGAATGTCTCCCCACTTGTGAAAGAGTTCTTTTTGGTTTCCCTTCTGAGTATACCTATATACTCACCCTACATATATATAAATACTTACAAGTTTCTAGGATGAGTTTGAGAACTGTGTCGGACCTTAATAGATTCGGAATTGGGATAGTTATATTTGTCTCTTTTCTTTCTTTTGGTACTTCCTTTAGAGTATTCTTGTACTTTGTATCACTTTATTTTGAATATGCATGTAGAAAAAGAGGTTTTGTATTTACTTTTAATTTTGGTATTTGGTGTTTTTTGGGATTTACTATCTCATCTCCCAATATTGTTCTATAAAAATGGTAACGTTATCTATATTATGTGAGATTATATACCCTTGGTGCTAGTCACCACTTTGGGTTCTATTGAAGGCAGTGATTGGGGGTCATTATCTCCCCTTCAACTTGAAGAAGGAAGGGTCTAGCAGTTTGTTGTCCCTTCCATCATATTGGAGAAGGTGGGTCATGACAGAATGATATCAGAAGTGATTTTTGAGAGATAGGATGGAGTTTAAGGTTAGGTATAGTGAGGATTTCATGGGATGATAGTGAAACAGTGTCCAGAAATCGTGGTATGTAAAATTGGCCCGGGAAGACTAGTTAAGACATAGGATTTTAGGCCCCCCATGATATGATGTAGGGACTCTGGACCTACCGAATGACCAAGTGAGACTATGCTTATTATAGTGTAGAGACCCTAGGAAAGGTACATGCATCATAATTACTTGTGTTTTTGTGTGTCCTGGTTGTATTGAGAATTTAAAATAAATACAATATTTAAGAAAAATTTAGAAGAAATATTATACACTACTCGAGCTTAGGAATTCTTTGTTTACCATGTAGCTATGGAACCCAAACAACATCCATGAGTATTGTGGGTGGTCAAAGACCAACAGGTTGATTTGGTTGATCCAAAGAGGGTTATTGAGAGGAGGAGGAAGAACAGTGGTAGAAAACACTTCGCTCATTCCAGCGGTAGGCTCTAGGGAAGTATGAGGGCAGAGTCTCAGGCATTGAGACAGAGAGCTGGATCGAAGAGCTATTGATAGCTTTCAGCTTAATCAGTGCTCCGTTAGAGTAATGTGATCCTTTTACTATAATCCAAATGTGGGGAGGGGCACGTTAGTGGTGGATTCTCTATATCAGGTAGAAGAATGAAGTTGAGGTTTTTTTGACCGACTTTGAGAAGGAGTTCCGAGAGGAATTCCTTTATTCCATGATGAAGGCTGAAAAGTGTCAAGTGATACTCTCCCTACATTAAGGGAATATTTACGTAAGGGAGTTGGGATTCAAGTTCAAGGATCTCCTTGGTTTGTCTCCAGAACTCTTCCCGGACGAGGAGTTGTTTGCAAGACACTTATAGGAGGCAATCCTACCTTCTCCTCAATATGTTTTCACTCCCTTCACTCCACCTATTTACATGGAGGTTTAGAAGAATGATGAAGTGGAGGAGAGGATGCACACTATAGGAGGTGTTCTATGAGAGGGTATCCAGTTGATAACATTAAAGAGTAATTCCATTAGCAGAAGGCCTCCAACATCAGGGCCTTCTAGGTTTCGACCGACAGGGAGTAGGCCTCAACAGTTACAATTCCGAAATCCCAGACCTTGCCTTCTCTCTACAGGGATATGATAGAGGTGCTTTAACTGTGGTAGCTATGGGAATATTCAGAATCAGTTCCATGTTCAAGTGTAGTACAGTGGGGGTGTGTAGGATCAATTCCCACCTCAGTAGCACTAGTTGCCGACAAGAACATTTCAACAGCAGCAGCAGCAGCAGGGGCAGGGAGCTCCTGCTCCATCGAGGGAAGAAGGTGCCGAAGGAGGAAACAATCTGGGTGATCCTCAAGGACCTCAACCAGGGCATGTTCGGGGTGGTAGCTGATAGCTGATGGGAAGAGGAGTTGGGTGTCGACAGTTGCATGCCGCATGGGTAGCTGTTTCCATAGGGCGAGAAGTCATTCAAGGTACAATTAGTTTGTTTAGTACTCTTGCATGTGCCTTGTTTGATTCTGGAGATTCACACTCCTTTTTTCCACCTAGTATAGCCCATGCCTCCGGTCTAGACATAGAGAGACTTACCACACCTATGGTTTTTAGAATGCTAGTTGGAGTTTAGACCAGCTTGTTTGATTTTTTTTGAGGATACAGACCAATGTTGGGGCCACATCAGTCTAGTGGGGATATCTTTATGCTGAAAATGCAGCCATACGATGCCATCCTATGCAACAACTAATTATTTTCTATTCAAACTGTTATTGAATGTTTTTGAAGAAGGGATTTTTTATCAGATATGGGCATATATTGTGTATCTTTTGTTACTGAGCAGGGTTTCTAGGAGGGAAACCAATGTGTCGATCCCGTTATTTATTTTTTATCAAAGATGTCAATGTAATCAGAATAATCATAGATGGTGGATGTTCCAAGGAATGTCAGTGAGTTACGGGATGTATTCTCTATATAGTGTGTGAATATACCCGCTCGATGTGATTTTGAGTTCGGGATAGAATTACAAACCGATGCTCATCCGATTTCAATGGATCCCTATAGGATGTCACCTTCTGAATTGAAAAAGTTATGGATTTAGGTTTATGAATTGATGAAGAAGGGTTTTATTTGACCAAGCATGTCACCATAGGGTGCTCCAATATGGTTTGAAAATAAGGTAGATGGTGGTATCATATTGTTCATCGACTATCGAATACTAAATAAGGTGACAGTCAAGAACCGTTACCCCCTCCCAAGGATTGATGGCATTTTTTACCATTTGAAGGGAGTAGGTTAGTTCTCTATGATCTACCTATGGTCAGGATATTAGTAATTGAGGGTTAAAGAGGGTGACATCCCAAATACCGGTTTTACATGAAGGTTTGGGATATTTTATTTTATGGTCATGTTGTTCAACGTTATGAATGGACTAGCCATGTTCTTAGGGCTCACGAAATCTGTTTTCCATGAGTATCTAGACCAGTTTGTAGTCATGTTCATCAATGACATCCTGATCTACTCAAGATTAGAGGAGGATCATACTGAGAATCTAAGGAATGTTTTGGAGGTCGTCTAACACCACCAACTCAATAGGAAGTTGTCCAAGTGCAAGTTCTAGACATGATAGGTACACATCCTTGGACACAGGGTGTCCCAGTAGGGAATAACAGTGGACCCGTCGAAGATCAAAGCTGTTGTTTCTTGGGAAACACTCAAGAATGAGGTATAGGATTGCAGTTTGTTGGGTCTCGCAGGTTACTACCAAAGGTTTGTACCCAAATTCTCTCGAGTTGCAACACAGTTGACAACCTTGACCAGAAAGGACCAGGATTTTTTATGGAGTGAGATGTGCCAAGAAGCCTTTAGTAATCTGAAAGGGAAGCTGTTTAGTTCCCCAGTGTTGAGGGTACTAAAATAAGGGGTAACATTTGAAGTGTTCTATGATGATTCTGGTCTAGGCTTGGGGTGTGTGATGATTTAGAAGTGGGGAGTGATCTCTTATGGGTCTAAGAAGTTACACCCTCATGAACGTAACTATGCCACCCACAACCTAGAGCTTGTAGCTGTTGTGTTCACACAAATGTTATAGAATCATTACCTTATTAGGGAATGTTTTGTGTTCTTCACAGATCACAAGAGCTTGAGGTATGTCTTATCCGAGTGAGACGTAAACTTGCGATAGCAAAGGTGGATAAAGTTTCTTCAGGAATATGACTTTGATATCTTTTACACCTTAGTAAAGGGGAATGAATTGTCCGATTCTTTGAGTAGGAAGTCACTAAAGGATGTGGTTTTGAAGTAAGCATATTCTTGGAAGGAAATGGAGGTGTTGACTACTTTCAATTTTCACATAAGAGTGGAGAACTATAGAGGTTGTCTTTTTTAGATGAAAGTGTAGTCTTAATTGGTACAATAGCCGGAAGAGTTTTAGTGGGGAGACTCAGTGGATAAAGTGATGCATGATCATTTTAACTAGGGTAATGCTCTGAAAGGATGGTCAGAAGATGGTTAGAATCATATTCTTTTCCACAGGAAGTTGTTTGTCCCCAAGATGATGCGCAAGGGAGTTCTCGATGAGTTCCATAATTCAGCCCAGGAGTTAAACCAAGAAGTTTACAAGATGTATTGGGGATAGGTAGGTCAGTTTTGGTGGCTCAGAGTAAAGTGGTTAGTGGTAGAGTTTGTAGAAATGTTCCTCGTGTGTCAGCATGTGAAGGATGAACAATGTGTTCCTGGTGGTCTGTTGCAACCCTTAGAAGTTCCTGAGTGGATTTGTGATGATGTATCAATGGATTTCTTCCCAGGAATACCCAGGGATGAGGGAGGCTATGATTCTATTTGGGAAGTGGTAGATCGATTGATGAAATCGACTCACTTATTAGTAGTTAAGGACTCTAGCGTAGTGGATTCCTTAGCCAGAAAGTACGTGGGTGAAGTTGTGCGGATTCACAGAGTTCCCAAAACCATTATTTTGGATTGAGATACATGATTTACTTCATGAGTATTTAATGGATTACATCATCCTTTTGTCACCCAGTTGTGTCTTAGGAATTATTTCCACTGTCATATAGATGGGAAGACATAGAGGGCCTTCCATACATTAGAGGATATGCTACAAGCGTGTGTCCTTGAATTCCGAGGATCATGGGTATGAAAATTTCCTCAAGTAGAGTTTTCCAACAAAAATGGATATCAATCTACCATTGGTATTGTACCATTCAAATCCTTGTATGGAAGACCATGTCGTTCACCCGTGTGCTAGACATAGGTTTGGGAGTCAGGTGTTCTTGGACCCAAGGTAGTACAAAGAATGACCGAGATGGTTCAACATGTGCGTTATAGGATAAAGGTGGCTCAGGACAAGAACAAGTCATATTCCAATCATAGGAGGAGACCCTTAGAGTTCGAGGTTGGGGACAACGTGTTCTTAAAGGTGTCCCCTCAGCGTGGACAACAGAGGTTTGGAAGGGTAAGTAAGCTTTGTCCTAGGTTCATTGGACCCTTAGAGGTTTTGGGAAGTGTTGGTGAGGTGGAATATCAGATTGAATTACCACCGTTTCTAGAGAGGACCCACAACCTCTTTCATGTATCATATCTCTATCGGTATTTACACAATGAATCCCATGTCGTTTATTGGGGAGAGTAGGATATCAAGGATGATGAGACGTTTGTGGATCAACCAATGTTAATTGAGGATCCTAAGGAGAAGTTGATTCATGGGCAGACCATTCCCTTGGTTTGTGTGATGTATAGGAATAGTGGAATTGAGGAGAGTACTTGGGAATAAAAGGAACATATGCATGCCCAGTACCCAGAGCTATTCTGAGTTTTGATCTTGTATTTTCTTTGTGCTTTGCTGTGATGTAATGCATGACCTTGTTTGCTATAATATGGGAGGTTTTCCATGTTCTCTGAATGTGTGTGAGAAGTCCTGACTATGGGGAGGGAAAGACTTGATCCCTAATCAAGACGCATTAATGTGGATGTGATTAAACCCATACAGACAAGTCAGTGCCACCCAACGTGGATAATACCTTTACATGGAGGAAAGGAATCCCTAATCCATGTGTCAGGGTAGTGTGATCTTCAAGTTTTGTGTGGATGTTTGGGGTGGTAGCTATCAGGAGGTGTTCTTGGATGTAAAGGTTTTATTTTTCCACTTTTGAGCTACTCATTGTGGATTATTCTTGATAGGTATCTTACAAGGTGGTTGTCCAGACCCCATACTTCTTTGAGTTTAGTCTTGATTCTTAAGGAAGAGAATAGTTTGAGAGGTATCTGATGTAATGGAATAGACCTTATTGGTCAATTAATTTGTCAAATTCTCGTGTTTGGGGTGTCTTGGACCCCATCAGTGAGTCAGGAGGGCGTCGGTGGCAGTGTGTCACCATAGTGTCACCTATCAGTGCCACTGATCGGTGTCTCACCGATCAGTGCCGCACACAAACGGTGCCACTGTGAGGTGTCAGGTTTCTTTCCCTAGTTTTTTTGTAACTCCTATTTAAGATTTTATTACCTCTTTCAAAGTGGTTTAATACTATTTTAAGTCCAATAATGTATATTTTAAATACCAAAGGACTCGGGTGACCCGTGAATTACAAAAAATGTGTGGATTTTTATGGAGTTTCATACCCTTTCCATGTTTCTAATTATGCCCCTGTTATGATTTTTTTCTCAATTTAAATGTAACTTATCTAACTATCCATCGTGAAATGATCTATCTCATTGTATCTGAGGGAATTATTAAATATCAATAAATTTAAACATGTGAAATCGTCCAGCCACATGGTCAAACCACGACAGACTTTTTAAGCACATCAAGATAGCACATCTCATAACTCTAGGATCAGGAATTTTACCACACTAATATATTCTTCTTAATTGGTTTATTTCTTTTTTACTTTATAAACTTGTATTCCCTCTTCTAGAGACATGTTGTGCCAACATGAGAGCCCTCCTATTCAGTTCTACTTGGAGTTTCTAGTCACGTCATCCCTAGTTCTTGGTGCAGGAGAAAACTTCGATCCTTGACCATTCAAGTAGGGGTTTTTCCTCCATCTCTCTTTACTGTTCATCATGCGGGGTGGGTGTGATAATGTTCCCTCATGACATATATAAAGCTGAATTTAACGAATATAATAAATGAAACTTTTAATGAATGAAGGGGTGGGAAACATGATGATGATGTTTTATTTTACCTTCGTTTTTATGTTGTCAATTTGTATGGGATCATGTCCACTAAAAATTGAGGTTGTTGATGGTCCTTTATTAAACACTA
This sequence comes from Viscum album, assembly GCA_963277665.1. Taxonomy (NCBI): domain Eukaryota; kingdom Viridiplantae; phylum Streptophyta; class Magnoliopsida; order Santalales; family Viscaceae; genus Viscum; species Viscum album. The sequence goes on along the minus strand of OY728123.1, from coordinate 1,938,029,011 downwards.
ATGAAGATCTGTTTTCTAGATAATCATGTAATTAAATGTCTATAACATGTAAAATTATTAATCATTTAATATTGGATGATTAAATGGATTTGTGATGGATAAGAACCCTTGTGTGATCACCTCGGTTGACTAAACAAAAATAAGGAACTTAATTAATGGTGTGGATAAATCTGAAAACTTCCTTACACTATTTGGATGATATATATGGATATTCTATTTGATACATTGTGGGGTGATGTGGATAGGAATAGAACCTCTGGTTGAGAAGTTGTTGGTTTGTGAATATGAGGATGTGTGGAGCTAGGGGTAAATGTTCTGGACCGATAAGTTGGGGCTTGGTTTGGTTCAAGTACTTTGATGGATCTCACAGATCCTATTTTGGTGTTGATACTTATAAGATAATCATGAGTGAATGCTTGGACACCATCCTTGATATTTTTTTCAGTTGTTTTTTGGGTTTTGGTTATGCCTATTAGTTTCCCGGTCGTAAAAGAATATTTAAATGGAATCACCTGAACATGATAATGATAATGGGTACAATGGAGAACTGTTTTCCCGAAATGGGTTGTGCTGTGGTTGTGGCTATTGTGTACTGGTGCATGTAGGGGTAGCAATATGAGTGGTCACGTGAGGGTAGGTTATTGGTTTTGGGACCCTTAGGTTGGGATGAATTCCTGATTACCTATATGTATAAAATTTTGTTCTTATGTTTCTTATATGAACCCCACCAATGTTGTGAACTTATTGAAGAACACCCCCATTTCATGGCATAGGGTGTTTTTTCCAACATCCCTATGAGTGGATATTTATTAGCTCTTTTCTGCTCCCTCTCCCAGGTATCCCAAGACTCTTCGGGTAGGCTATGATGGCATGAGGTTCATTATAACCCAAGACTCTTCAAACAAAGTGTGTTGTGGTGGGTTGGCCCAGGTGTGTGTGGGTAGGTTTTATTCCTAAGTGTCTTCGAGATGTGGCCCAGGTGTTTGAGGGCACGATTATGTGTGGTTTTGGTGGCCCAGGTTTTTACGGGTGAGATAAACGTGCAGTTGGGATGGCACATGGGGTTGTTGTTAGGAAGGTAGTGGAACTGTAGTGATATTTTTTGGGGGAGGTCTCATGTGTAGGATGTCCTAAATAACCTGTGGGAAAGCAGTATAGGGTACCCAAATATCAATTTGCTATTATAATTATTTTACTTATGTTGCATTATTTGGGAAGCGTGCCTTGGTATGGATAGGTGGATTGTTTTCTTTACCGGGTGATTTGGTTACCTATTTTCTCACGAGGCATTAGAATGTCTCCCCACTGGTGCACGAGACCTTTTGGTTTCCCTACTGAGTATACTGGTATACTCACCCTAGGTATATAAAATTGATTTTAGGTTTCCAGGAGGACTTTGAGGACCGTGTCAGACCTTACTAGCTCAGGAGTTGAGATATTTATTCTGTTTTTCTTTCATTTGGTAATTCCTACAGAGTTTTATTTCACTTTCTATCAATTTGTTTTGAACATGCATGTGGAAAAAGGGTTTTTGACATTACTTTTACTTTTAGTATTTGGAGTTGTTTATGATTTACTGTATTATCTCCCAATCTTGTTCTATAAAAAGGGCATTTCCTTTCATATTATATGATATTCTATACCCTTGGTGTTAGTCGCGACTATAGGCCCTATTGAAGGTGGGACTCATTGGCCATTTTATCTCCTTAAACTTGAAAAAGTAAGGGTCTATAATTGTTTTTCCCTTTCATCCTCTTGGAGAAGGTGGGTTGTGATAAAGAAATTTTTTTAGTGATCATAGCTAACAACCTATCCCAAGGCCAAGTGAAATATTTGATTTACCTTTTAACAGGAAACACTCACACCATAGGGTGTACCCTTGGAGACATCCTTAATATTATCCCCAAGTCCTGTTCCCATATAGGTTTGATAGATAGAGACTCTAGACCTATTAGTAATACCTAGAGGAAACTTAACCCCACCATTATATAAATTGATAATAAAGAGATTTAAATTCTATTGGCAGTTGACATAATTTACCAAATTCCTAACTCCAAGGGGGTCAACTCCATTCATGCGGGTCCTAGGAAAACTGGTTTGAAAATAGTGAAAATTTTGATTAATGAATTAATCTCTATGAGAATCAAAAACTATTGGAGGGTATAAATTGACTCCACAAAAAACAATCATGTAACATAAAAAAATCAATTCCTCATCCCATTCATAGACCAAATGTTAAAATGGTTGGAAGGAAAGACACATTATAATTTTATGGATGATTTTCTATTAATTTTTAGGTACACATTTCTCTAGAATACCATGAGGATACAATACTCACCTTCCCTTTTATGACTATTTCTTATAAGTGGATGCCTTTACGAATATTCAATGCTCTAGATACATTCCATCAATGTATCGAAAGTATTATCTCAGATCACATTGAGGACTTCCTAGATGGATTTAGGGATAAATTTACTTTTTTGGAATATCTACAGATCATTACTTAGGGAAAATGGAAAATGATTTGAGAAGATATATTGGGAAAAATATTTTTTTGAACATTGAGAATCATCAATATATGGTTTAAAAGGGAAGGTTCTGGGTCATATAATTTCACACAAAGGAGTTTAGGTGGATAATTATAATGTTTATGTAATCAATTGTTTTACATATTCCACCTATGTTAGAAATATTATATCATTTTTGGTCTATGTGGAGTTTTAAATAAGATTTAATCAGGGTAAAATTTATCTACCCCATTAAATGCTACATTTAAAATAACCTGACTCTTTTGTTAGAGATGATTTTAGAGATGAATTTGATGAGTTGAAGGAAATGTTGATAAACCAAATTTTTTTGAAAATCCTATATTTGGAGTACACATTTGAGTTTATTTTTTATGCATCAATCAATGTTTTGGGATCATTATTCTCTAAAATAATTGAATGAAGAACATAAGTAAACAATTATGCCTCAAGAGAATTGGATGCAACTCAGATAAATTACAAAACTACTTAAAATTAATTACTTATTTTTCTATTTTAAATTGAAAATATAGATCTTATTTACTGGTAAACAAAGTGATTATGTATTTTTATCATGTATAACATAGGAACATTCTAAATAAGGATGATGCCAAACCAGGGCTAGTGAGATAGATACTTCTCATACAAGAATTCAACCTAGAGATCAAGGAAAAGAAGGAAATATAAAACCAAGTAGAAAATCAAAACAGTAGCCCCCCAAACACTGCTAAAATAGACAGTCTAGAACTAATTCTACTCAATGATCACATGCCTAGAGGGAAACTCTACACAGTGAAGGGTGAAGTACTATGGTATGCTGATATAGTGAATTATTTATCCACCTCTTATGTACCCTCTCACCATAACTATCATCAAAATATCAAACCTGATTCTAAATCCAAATTCAATATTTTGGTAGAAGTTATACTATGGAAAATTTATAATGATCAATTCATAAAGAGGTGATTATGAGAAAGTTAAATAGATTCTTAATTCATATTTTGTCATAAAATAATCTATAGGGGTTACTTTGGACCTCATAGAATGGATAGAAAAGTATTGGAATCATGAGTTTATTGGCCTAAATTATTAAAATATTATCATACATTCTACATAAAATGTGAGAAGTGTCAATATTCAGAATTTATTTTGAAAAAATATAAAATTACTCAAAAAATAATAATTTTTTTCTAAATATATAAAATACCCGGAATTGATTTTATGAGACCCTTTCCCATTTATTTTGGGAATTATTACATTTTACTTGTGGTAGATTATGTCTCTAAATGTGTGTATAATAAGGTCACCAAGACTGATGATGCCATGGTTGTCTGTGTTTTATTCTGTACTAACATATTTTGTATGTTTAGAGTACCATGGGACATCATTAGTGACTAAGGTACACATTTTTTTAATTAAAAATATGGATGATATTCTTAAAAAGTATAGGGTTTACCATAATACATATACAATTTATCCTCATTAAACAATAGTGCAAGATAATGTGTGTAACCAGAAGATAAAAGTTATTTCGGAGAAAATAGTAAAACCTAACCAGAAGGATTGGATCAAAATTAATGAATACACCTTATGGGAATGCCAAAAATCTTACAAGAAACCTATAAACATGATCCCATATAATATGGTTTATTGAAATATTATTCATCTACCAGTGGAATTGGAGCAACACTCTTTCTAAGCTGTAAAATAGGTGAATTTAGATTTAGTGAGTGTAAGGAAAGGGAGAAATATTGAAGTCTAAGAACTAGAAGAAATTAGAATAGAGGCTTTTGAGAACTCATTAATTTAAATAATAGAACCAAATTGTCACATGAAAAACTGATCTTCAAAAATACCTTTCAACCAGGAGACCAGTCCTACTATACAGTTCTAGAAAGAATTTATTTCAAGGTAATATTTATTATAGGTGGGAAGGATGCTTTATATTTATTAATGTATATTCCTTTGGTTTAATTCTGATTAAGAGAGGAGTGGTAGAAAACCCATTCACTATTAATAGTTAGAGACTGAAAACTTTCCATGGGAATATGAATCAAGAACTAGTTGATGAGATCATATTTCTCCATCCCATCTACTAATTTATCTCCAAAATATTAGGTCGATCCAACAAAATTAATCAAAGGCTATTTGAAGATACAACCCTAGTTTTACCTTTTTCCTAGGATTTAAGATTTGGTCACATATTCCCTTATTCCCTTGAGTTTTAGTAGAATGGTTCTTATAATGGTATGAGTTGTTTTATAGTACCTCAAAAAAAGGATTTAATAAGAAACATCATGAACTGAGAAAGAAGTAGGGACTAATATTCATGATTATAGTGACTTCATCCTTATATTCTTTATGTTAAAACTCCCTGCATTTTTTCTATGAAACTAGTTTAGAGGTTTGAATTGAAAAAATTTCATCCTGGTGCTTGAATTCGTGATTTATTTGAAATTTTTATGAGATAAGAGTTTCTTAGGAATAATATTATACCATTTTCTAGATTTCATGGATAATAATAATAAATGAGTAAAATAGATAATTAAATGTTTGAATTGAATCATGGATATTAAAATGATGACTCATGATTTTAGGGAATTAGGTGATTCATGTAAATAAAATTTCAATTAAATTTCCACACATTGAAGTCATGAAATTCATGTAAATTTATTTATTATTATTATTCATTCCGTCAGTTATTTTCTGAAATAAAATGTCCCATTCTCAATAGGACTTATAGTCCAATTACTTTCCATTCAGTCTTGATAATAATACTTGAGTGATCCTGGTACATGCTACCAACTAAAACATGCACTTGAACATTCCAAATCTATAACAATGAAAATACCATCTAAAAGTATTGAAGAATCTTTGGAAAATCTCTTATCCTTGAATAACACCTTTAGATTAATCATTTTTTAGCCCATGGATCCAATAAATGACCATTTTTTGGAATGATCCATGTTTTAACTCGCTTTTTACTATTCCTACCCTACTATTAGTATTATTATTATAAAATTACGTTGACGTTTTGGGGATGAAAAAATCAGGGTGGGATATATGAAATAAATTCTTCTTAAAAGGTGTAGGGGTGCTACATATAGGGATCAAAAAATATTTTTATTTATCATACTAGTAAACTATTTTCCCTTATTGAAAAAATGAAAATAATAATAATGTGTTGTGACTTAGAAGAATAGAAAATCACCATTACTAGACTGATGATTTTTATTATACGTGTTTAGGTGGTGGACATTAGGTTTATTCCAAGCATGACTTTCGAAAACGTAAAAAATGGAAATATGTACTTGGAAAAAGAGAAATAACTATAAAATTAGTGAAAAAATCAAGAATATTTAAATCATTCTTTATTTTTTATTTGATAATGACATTATATTTATCTTTTGGGTGAAGTTGGAGTTTTTACTTTGAAGGGAATAATGTAATCACACTTTCACTTTTGATAGCTTGATTTATATTCTAAGAGATAACCTTCCTTTTTAAGCCTTAATTTTGAATCATCAAATATTACCATCCATAAATCATTAGAGTCCTTTGAACACTGATTGAAAAGACCTCATGATTTTATATGACTTTTTCCTTCACAAATTGGAGAAAATAGTTCCATTAAAATACTATATATCAGGAGCATGTTCTCGTTATACGATCTCAACTCTACTTGAATTTATATCATGAGTGATGAGTGAAAGGATTCAAGGTGAGTTAAATCATGATTTGGAATGTTTAATAATAATAAATTAAGGAACTTTATTAAAGGATAAGAGAAGGACTATAATTTTCAATTGGAAAAAAGTAAAATACATTTTTATATTATTTTCTTCATTATTGAGAAATCAAATTGTAATTTTCTGTGGAATTTAAAATCATGGATTTAATATTGATAATTATTTTGATTAATTTATTTTAAATTTAAACAATAATAACATAGGTTCCCTATAAATTTTATTTTAATAATTTATTATGGAGGAAAATCGTGGTTTATTTGTGGGGGTAATTGAAACAATGATATTTTTAGGTATTTTTTTATCATCAAATATCTTGATTTTTAGTGACATTAAATGAATAAATTCAAAATTTTCAATGTTTTAAATAAATAATATTCTATTTGAAATTTGGAAGTAAAATTTTCTAAAAAGAACAAATTTTTATGGAGTTATATGTTAGGAATTTATTTCTACAATATATTGAAATTCTGTTTAGCATTTATTATTTTTTAGGCATAAAACAATTGGACAATTAATTTTCCCTAAACTAAAATCCCCCAAATCCACCTTGCAAGGGGAAAAAGATCATGACTGACCATTCTACGACCCATGAAAGTCCTACCAAGGGCATGAGGCTTCATAGGGGATGAATCTCAGACAGGGCTTATATGGATGACATCTATTAGAATTCATAAGTGGAAAAAATCTCATGTGAATTGAATAATGGTTTTAAGTCCCACATGATGGAAGGATGGGAGTTTCATCAGGTTATCTATCCCATAGAGGGGGTAGGGGTCCTATAAATCTAGTCTACCTTCTTTCTCCGATTATTGCCACACCTTGGTACATATACAAGAGGACCCTCATATCTTATTCCAATGTGGCACATAGAAAACATAGGCACTATTTATTTTTAGATAAACATCACTATATCATGCCTAACTCTTCTTCCACACACCCATACACTCCATACCACTACACTAACACTGCTCTTCCTCTCCAACCACCACTACATAGACTATGAATCTCAATTACTGATACCCCAAAGTTCGAGGTCAATATCAGTCACCATTGTGAGGCCTAAAATCATTAGGGATCATCTTATAAACCCTTATATGACTCTATTAAGATCATTTAGATACCCATATGGCCACTAGGAATGATGAAGGGGTTGAAGGTTAATAATCCTTTACTTCCATGCATGCTAACCTTTGTTGTTGTGCTTCAACTATTGAACCAATGGTACTATGCCACTACTTGACTCCACTAACCCATTAAAAACCACTATTGTTGTCTAAGACAACAGTGACTCATGATTCACCGTTTAGATAATGGTGACTTGTGAGCTTCCATTGATCCAATAGTGACTCATGAGACACCATTGATATAACATTAAATTGTGAGCCACCGTTGAGCTGATAGTGACTCATGAGCCATCATTGATATGAAGGTGGCTCATGATACACCATTGAGATTACAATGCCTGGTGATCCACTATTTTCCCATTGGTGACCCTTGAGCCACCGTTGATCTGATTGTGACTCATTATCCATTATTGATATCATGGTGTATGAGCCACTGTTGAGAGGTTTCCACCCCTAGATGACTCAATCTTCCACCTCTACTACTGAATAAAGGATCATAATTTTAGTTAGATTATAGCCCTTGTTAATACTATATACTCTACCAAGGCCATACACCACCATTAATAATTTTTCGACTCATCTGGACAATGTAAAGGACTATGATGTTTTACTAAATCCAATGATGCTTTCCATTGTTGCACCACTGAGCTCTGGTTTCTGTGCCACCACTACCATGTCCATGACCACTAAGTGTCAATTCCAACCCTTCAACATCCCAATGGAGTTCCAAATCCCACCATCCATGAAAATCTTATTGAAACCATGAAGAGACTTCCCTTGTGGATCTTATTTAATTATGCAATATGAAACACCTGAATGATTCGGGTGCTTTAAAAACACAATGATCAGGTCTTGGAGGATTTAAAAATAAAATAGATACATGTGTATCATTATGATCCATTGGAAATTTCAAGAACATCAAAGGTAGTCTTCATTACCTAGAAAAGGAGGAGGCAACCTTATAATGATGAGAGCAAAGTACCTGAAGGAGAGAACACTTACTACTACTGGACACTTTTTTTCACTAATTTTATTTATTTCTTCTTCCATCATGTCTTCTACCACTTATACTCCCATTTTTACTTTTTAGTGGAGGGTTATACCCTTTTTATGATTGGTTGAAGGGGATGTGACTTTTTCTAATGATTTATTTCTAGTTTAATCAATTTTTTTTATCTCTTTTGGTTTATTAAGTGGTTTTTTATTTAGGATTTCGAAATTTTAATGGGATAAGATTGAATTTTTATCTAAAACTTGAGAATTATAAAATTTCATTGATTAAAAAAATTATTCTCCCACTTCTTGGTATTTTATCACAATGATTGGGTTATCTAGTGTTAGGAAAAGAAGTGTTTAGTTATTTCTAAACATGCAGGGAATACATATTGTGCTAATATGAGAAATTAGGGTACTCAATTCCAGATTTTGAATTACCTAGGTGATCATAGGGATACAAAAAATTCATTTTACACTTTTTGAGTAGAGTATTCCATCCCAAGAAATTGGTTTGATTATTCTCCCTATCAATCAATCATAATCAAGGATGGATAGGGATAAATTATTATTAATATGATCATTAAACTAATTAATCAAAAAATATATTCAATTCTAAAAGGGCCATTATTGAATTAAAAAATAAATCCAAACCTAAATCCCTGTAAATTTTTCTCTAAAATGACCTTTATAATATAGGATCCTTATTTCATGTTCCTTACATTCTTGTTCATTAATTTTCATTCTTATTCACGATATCTTGATTCAAAACACTAATTTTGGGAGACGACATAGGTTATAAATAATACTATACCATTAGGGGGAAAAATTATCATTTGTTATACCCCACGACTGGGTACGATCATTGAGCTAGTGAATATAATGTAATATTGTTAAAATACCATTACTAATCATGGTAGGAGGAAACTATAGCTTTATATTAGAGATAATGTACTCTAGAAGGTATCTTTTATTCATGGGATGTGTAGGTTCATTCATGGTAGTGGTATTTCTCCCTTATTGTTTAGACCTTTTAATATATTGGAATTTGTTTTTGTAGTTATGTTTCAATGGTAACTTACCCAATAAATAGACTAGATCGATGATGTCTTCCATGTGTCACATATTTTCAAGTGTCTTGATGATGAATCCTATTTCATTGACTGGGGTGAGTTATAAGTTGATGATGACTCAACATTCAAGAGAAAACCTATTAAGATATATGTTCATCCGGAGAAGGTATTTCGTATGTGTTATATTCTATCAGTTCATGTCTTATATAGACATGATATATTAGAAAAATATTCTTGGGAATATGAGACATAGATGCATTCTCAATATCCTTAATTGTTTAATGAATGCATTTTTTAATATGATATTTCTGACCATATATTGGTTTATGAGATATTAAAGACTATGTTATCTATTAATATGTTGTGTATATTATGATTTTATTACATTGGGATCATTATGATATATATTTTTGGGTGGTTTTTTATCCCCTTAAAATTTTTTCTTTTCCAAAATTGGTTTTGATTCTTTTGGACGTGAATCAATTGAGAGGTATCTGATAGAGGCACCCTATTTTTTCAATACTTTAATTTGTATTATTTATATATTTGGATGTTAGTAGAGGATAATAGAATTTGTTTTAGAGTATAAAGGATATTTTTTTAGCTCTTTGGGATCTAAAATGCATATTTTTTTCTTGTAGTGGTGGTTTTTTAGAGATGTGGCCATGGGGGTTATTAGTTTCGATGCATGGTGAACCATGTGGTGTGAAATGTTCAGTATATAAGTCATGAGAGAACAATATTATGGTTTTTTAAATTTTTATAGATAGAAATAAATGGAAATCATTGTTCCCCCACATTATGTTCTAATCCATAGTGTGATGAATATAGTGAGCAGAACTACTCCATGTCATGTTGGATCCTTAAGGGTGTCCTGATCATATTGGGTACCAAAACATCATGGTATTGATAAATCACATTTTTAAATAAGTTAAATGGCCACTGATAAGATTGGGGTTATAATATTTTCTAGGAAAATATCTCATATATATATATATATGACCAAAATCCCATTATTGTGGTTAAAGTTGCCATGTCATGGTGAAGTCCCACTATATTTTTTGATATATAAGGCATCAAGATTATCTTGGATTAAATATTATATCTATTTTTAAAACCATATATAATATTAGATATTTCTTGTTTCCTTCCAGAAAATCCTTTATGGATATAAACCACTTGAATAATGGGGGTATATTCTCTCTCGATCCAATGTCCCATGGTTGTTTCCATCTTGTTAACAGTTGTTGATCTCTAGTTATTATATTCTTTTACAATGTGCCTTGATGATTCATATCGAAGAATGGGATTTATATATTATAATTTATTTCATTTTTTTAATGTGGGAGTAACATGATTTATCTTAAATGGGTAAAATGAGTTTAAACTAATGAAGATAAAATTATTGAACTAGAGATTTGGAACATATTTGAAGGGTGTTATGTTTCCCAAATAATAATTATATTTTACAAGAATGTTTCCTAGTGTGTTTTTATATAAGTTTTTAATGTATATTTATGTGATTAATGATATTCATTGGTACATTTGGAATGATATGAACTAGTTGAAAAACATAAATTTGTTAAGATTTGGAATATAGTGACAACAATATTCATTGAACATTATAATTATTTCTTGAAATTTCTTAACATGATAAAGTGTTTCTTTTAAATTGTTTTTATATGAATATATAAAATAATAGATAAAAATTAATATTTTTCTTGTTTTTTAAAACTAACTCATAGTGAATTTTTTAATCTAGTTGGTAAAAATTTATAATGCTTGCTTGACTGAATAAAAAAATTATGAAATATCTGGACATAGTTTTCTTTATACATGCATTATTATTGAAACATTATTGATTGATCATTGATGTTGTTTATCGGTAAGAATATTACTTTATACCATTTATATATTTGGAATGATATAGAACTTTTTATGAATTTAAATGAACCCAATTATAGTTGGATTATTTGATAAGGGTTAGGCTTTTTCTCTAGGTGTGGAAATGGATTTATGTTGTTGATGATTAGATTATGTTTAATGGAATTGGGGAGAATATGGAATGGTTTTCAAGGGATAGGATCCTTTCTTGGTGATTGTTTAATAGATTCTATTCTTATTTCATACTTTCTGTAGATTTTTATTCTATTACATGTACCTATATTCTTATTGATGGGACTAGTTGACTCATAGAATACTTGGGATTATTTAATGATAAATTAATTATATATAAACAAATGTGAATTCATATTGATAATAGAAATGATATATTAAATGGTTTAAAGGATTGGAAAGGTTGAATTGTCTAGGAGAATATCCTTAGAAATTTGAAATTGTAATGTTGAATATTGAAGAACCTATGCTGGATGGTTATGAAATTGTTGAACCATAATTGATAAAGGTTTATTAAAAAGTAAATTATTAGTGATAATTTTTTATCTTTATTATTGTATGATTGATGAGTTTTTATTTCTTATTCTTAATAATTGTTTTTGAGTTGTCATGTAGGGTGTTTTATATAGTTTGGGTCTATAGTCAGATAGTTTCTTTCAGAATGGATTTTTATAGTCTATTATTATATTTTACTATTTATTATACCACACTTCTAGAGTTAGTAGGGGGAGATAAAAGAAATATTTTTCCTTGGGTTTTAAGTTTTATTAAAAATAATGTATGACATCAAGGATTTTTAGGACTAAATTCTCACCCTAACCCACTCTTCATTCTAGAAATATATTGTATATAGGCATATATAGGCTTATAATTTTGCGGTATGGGATCACAATGGATATAATGGCTCATAGTTATGACATATATTTATATAAAGTTTGTGGAAGCACAAATTTATAATGTATACATTTATCCAGAATATAATGGAATTTTATTAATATTTTTTATGGGATATAATAGATTAAATTATAGTGTATACTAACATGGGATTTGATGGATCTCAATATTGCAACATGGTTATGTGAACATGATAATAATGTTCCAATAGAAAGTATTCATGGATATGTAATATTAATGTGATGATTATGTGTATGTGATATGTTTTCATGGATGTACAATACAACACTTATAATGGGCGAGAGTTAGAAGAGATAAAATATTGGGGTTTAAGGAAATGCATTTATTGTAACCAAACAATTGTGGTACCTTTATTATGTATATTATTTTTATTTTAGGTTACTTATTATTTCACATTTTCTAAGTGTTCCATGGTGTGTTTGGAAAAATTCTTCACCTCATTTAGGCATGGAGTGACTTTCCCTGATTAGACATATAGATTTGGTATGATTCTTCCAAATTTTTATGAGTAGTTTTAGGGGAGTATCATGATGAGCATAACTTTATAATCAACCTTATATATATATACATTTAGGACTAAAAGATGCATTCCATTATTGATCTTGGATTTAATAGAACATGGTGGTTGTTCATGTGATTTTGGTATTCTAGCCACTGTCACAGGAATCTTCTGTGGTATATTTTCATTTTTCTTTCTCATTGAATAGAATTTCATGTATTAATATTTCTTAATTTGTGTTATATAGTTTTCTGGTGGTTTATTTTAATTTTATTGGAATTTTTTTATCGAAATTCCACCCACTTTTGTATCTTTATACCCTCAGTGATAGTGACCAACTAGTAGTATATTAGAGCTAGGCTTTGAGGTCACTCTTATCCTCACTGCCAGCCTAGGAGGGGTACCAATGGGGTGATTCATGAATGTGTGTATAAAATTTTCACGGAATATATGTCTCCACTAGATTTATACATTAATAAATTTATAGTTTTGAAAAGAATACAATTATTTTATTAGAGGTAAACTAAAAAATATTCCTGACCCCTAGTTATGTTTAACAAAGTTATATGATATATCAAGGAAATAACTCACAATAACCACAAATATTGAATTTGAAATTGGTAATTTTGTAATATTTTTTAAAATAATATAATTAAAACTACTAGGTGACACACCTGATATCTGATGTAAAGGAAATAATTTAGGAATATTAAGAACATCTAATGAATTTATTGAAATCAAGGAAAATAGTTGGAATGATGTCATGAAAAGAATAATGAAGATAATAACCTAATAATGGATGAATGGAATATTGAAACAAAAGAAGATAGAGAAGAATGACCAAAATAAAATAATTCATCAATATCATTCTCTTTTTAATTGGACCAAAAAAATTAATAATATCCAATATAAAATTTTGAAATTTTAAATAAACATCACATTTAAATACACATTGAATAGTTTTTCGAAAGCCTACCCATATATTCAATAATCATGAAGTATTTTGATACAAATAATAAAATCATTGACAACATGGGTACAATTTCTATTGTAGGGGAATTATCTACCATAGTGTAATGATATTTAATAAATTAATAAAAAAATTTAGGTAGTTTTTTATACTATTCCACTTTGAATATTTTAAATTTGGGAAAACATAATTGGATTTTAGGGAACATGTAAATATTGTTTCAGTCATCATATATAAAAGATCAATATTTTTCAAGATACATTAAACTAGAAATTATATTAAATCATTGAATTCAATTGTGAAATATCCAACATACTTTAATGAAGATTTTTCGGTAAATATGTATATATTATATTTTTAGTGGATTTTATTTTTTTAATGACTTGGTTCATTATGATATATTTTAATATTTAATATTATATTATGAATTTTTTACCTGAAATTTATTTAGAATAATTATAAATGTGATAATATATATATTTATGTGTTTTTTGGCAACAATTACTCTTATCAATGTACCTATATAACTCAATTTGGGTTTTTTTAGAGTTTGGTGGTCCAATTAGTGCAGTTATCAATCTTTTTTAACCATTAAAAATTTAATTGGAATCCACCTAAGATTTGTAAATATATAGAAATCTATTTCCTAGTTTTCTAATACACAAGGAGTTTATTGGGAATCTAGTTTCACTGCAATGGACAAAAAAATTTCCTATAAGATCATTAAAGGTATAGTGATGAACTAAAATATTTTTGTAAACAATGGAATTTAAAAAAAATCATTCATGTTTTTGATAAAATATTAATTTTTTTTCCATTTTACCAATGTATATTAGAGAACTGAACACCCCATTTCTCTCAATTGGATATTTTATTCTCTATTAATTCCAAAAATATCATTTCTTAATGTATTTGATATCCATTTGTGTTATTTGACCATGAAGCTCATGACCAAGGAAAAACCTACCCTGCAATGTATATTTGATTATATTTTTGATAGGTTCACCATTTATAACTCTCATTTTTCTTATTTTGATGTTTTTGTAAATTTTTATAGTTTTATCTTGATTCAAAATTTAGTTTTCCAAAGGAGGGTTCAGACTAGTATGTTGATGGTGACAACAAACTAATACTATGATTTAATTTATATTTATTGCTTATTTTTGTAGGGGGATTGGAAATTATACATGAGTATCAAATGGATGAATTAATGATTTATAATTTAATGAAATTATATATGTGAGTTTTTGGGCCTAAAATTAACACGTTCTATAGAAAAACCTTAATTTAGAGTGTTCTGAACATCAAGGTACTCAATAAGGCATACTAATCAAATAATGAAAATTGGTTTTATAACTTGTAAATTAATTAACATGGTGAATGAGTGGGGATTATGAAATAATAAATTTATGTTTGAGAACTATGTTTTTTATGTATGATTGTGTTGAAACCTGATCCTAATTGATATATTTTATAGATATAATTTCATTTATGATTTTATTTATTAAATATTTTTCCTTAGGTTTAATTATTTGATAGTTTTTTTATTTTTTATATGATAGTGATTATAGGTTTCTTTTTTCGATATGTTACCCCATTAACATGTTAGGTATTTTTATAAGTCATGTTACTTTATGTGCAAGGATAATTCCACCAATAATGTAATACCTTGGAAAAAGTTGTGTTTATGATCTATGTTAGACTATGGATGTTGATATTTCCATATGATATGTCATAATATTTATGAAGGGGTCTTTATAAGATATGTTGACCATTTATGAATAATGTTAAAAAAATGATATAATATAATATTTATTAATTATTTATATTTAATAAATTCTACATTCATTTCATTCAAAATGAATATTTTCATTCACATGATTTCATGAGATGTGTTTTGGGAAATGTTATATCATCATACATAGTTGTACTCACACCATTGACATGCATTTTTTATATATGAAAATATTTTACATCTCATGAAAAATAAAGGTGAAAATATACAATATTAGAGGGATTTGATTTTATTAATTTGTTGGAACATAAATATTACATTTAGTGTCAAGTCTGAGACTCATTTTGGGATATAATTTATTTTCATTATTTCTACTTAACTTCATTTTATTTATTTGAAACTCATTTGTTAACATTTAATCTTGATTTTTTGGACAAAATAAAATGAGAAGCATAATTTTGGGTTGGGAAATTTATAATGATGGTGGTATGGTTTAATTTCTATTCTATTATGTATCTTTTATTATTTCATCATAATTATTTCTATTTGTTATTATTTTATCTGGTGGTTAATCGCTCCGTGGTGATTTATCATAATCCCTAAGTTCTAGTTTTTGACATCTACCAATTGATGGAAATTCTAGAGGAAAAATGGTGCTCTACCATGATGATATGGTTATTCGAGGTATGATGTTATAAAATGGTATGAATGAGGCTTTTTCTTTTTAAATTATTTTTATAATTTTTAATATATTTTAGAGAGGAGATTAAAGTGCCTAAAATCACAAGAGATGTTTTTTATATTTATATCATGTCAATTTATAATATAAAACCATGTTTTCAAGGGGTATAATATATAATTTATTTTAATTTTAATAATATTATAATGTTTATTTCTAAGGGGTGTGATTTTTCAAGATTTAGAAATTTTTATTTAATCGTGTTATTGGAAAGAAAGGGGACATTTCTTATCCACCATACTCTACATATAGAATCTTGATATAAGTATGAATGTAATGATATCAATTTTTACTGAATTAAAAGTGGATACAATGGAATATGTTCAAGGTTTGCATGTATATTTTTTTAGTTGATATTTTATAATTTATGATATGATATTTCATAAATTATATTTATGTTGCATAGTAAAAGTGTTGGAGAAAATTGGAAGTGTTATGTAGATAACGTTCCATTAATATGATACCTAGAAACTATTGTTGATGTGCACCTCACACTGAGTTTGATCTTGGTCATCTATGTTGTGGGAAGGTTTAATTTTATGATTCCAGTCAAGATTGATGATATTGATCAGGAGTTTATTGGTAAAACATCCTAAAATGACCACATGCTTTGTATGATAATATAAGTATTAGAATTCATAAAATTATAATTTAATTTTTTTAAAAAAACTAAACTAATTATAACGTGGTTTATTTTATACATAGTATCATTAATAAAATCATGATCCTTAAAATTTCACCCTAATAAATTATTTAAATTGACAGTGTTTAATGGATTTTTTATTTAGTTGGAAAGATTAAAAATATTTGAAAAAATTTAAAATAAAAACATTTGGTAAAATATAATTTCCTAGAACATAAATACATAAATTTAAAATATTATAAGAAATAATTATGTATTGTATTAAATTATTCTAAACATTAATTTAGTTTATTATTTTCCCTAATTTTAAACAAATTATTTACCTGAATTTATTAATTTAATTATTCTAGTACTTAGAAAAATAAAATCTTCATTTAAACATAAAAACATTGACTAATTACATTATCATGAATAAATATTAAACCATATAGTTTACACATTATATTTTCATTCTTTAGTTAACCAAATTTGAGCATGCATGATAAAAGAAGAATATTGTAAATGAAATATGAAAATTATAAACCCAAAAACTAAAATTAGAAAAAATATATCTAAATAAAACAATCACCCTTAAAATAACAACATTATTTAAATTAATTTTATGACAGTTTTAAAAGGGTGATCAGGTTAAATATTTTAATAAAAATTATTTTTATGGAATTATTTCTGTAATAACCAAACTCTTACTCCTTTATTAAGTTTTCCACATAC
This sequence comes from Viscum album, assembly GCA_963277665.1. Classification (NCBI taxonomy): domain Eukaryota; kingdom Viridiplantae; phylum Streptophyta; class Magnoliopsida; order Santalales; family Viscaceae; genus Viscum; species Viscum album. Next base: position 1,938,011,439 of record OY728123.1, on the reverse strand, counting down.
CATGTCCATCTATTTTACAAATGAATATAGTTATAAAGTTCATATAGTTAGTTTTATTTATAAACCCAAATCCAAATTTATTTAGTTCAAAAAATAATTATAGTATCATTGATGGATTTATCTACATTTTTATAAATTAATATAAAAAAATTCATAAATATCATGAACGTACATATGGTTTTCATATCTTTCATTTTCATCCTAAAATTTATGGTATAATCCTTATAAGTCTATTATTTAAAAATATTTTTAATTTTTCTGACTTACCTTTTCGTTTTTGACAACTAAATGGAATTTTCTTAAACACCCACAATCCCTCATTTAATAAAAACCCCCTACCATGAATGGATTTTTAATGTCTCAATGGTATGAAATCACTATATTTCAAGAAAACACTGTCCAAATAATGGTTTCATCAATGTATAAAATGGTCTTGAATATCTCTCTCATGATTAAAATCTTCTAGTCCTCTGTGAAATATATTTTACAACAGATCATGTTAATCCCTTATGGAAACATTAGAACAAAATGATATATGGTAATTTATATCTATACCATCACATGGAAGTATTCATCATCCATGTCAATTGGTGTTAAAATCATAAACAATGTTTTGTTTCATCATTCATCATTTATAATTTATTCCTAAAATAGCTCGTAAATTAATTCTTTCACATTTTAATTGTTTTGTTTGTATTCCATACATGAAAGTAAACTGAAAAAAAATCAATATAAATTATAGTAAGACATTGTATAGCCTTATTATTGTTTGTGATATCAATCACCATTTGTGGTTCAACATCTTATTATGTTCATTTCATTATAATGTATGTATTTCCCCCCAACTCCCATGGTTTATCCTTCTAACTATGTAGAGTGTTTCATCATTCATATCCTATAAATACCTAAGTTACACAATTACATGACTGACACTACTATCCAATCACAGCCTGGGATAAGACCTCTTCCTTATACATAATTAATTAAATAATATATTTGACTAAATATTAAAATTAAACCTAAATTAAAAAATAATTAATTAATATACTAGAACCAAAATCATAAATCCAATAATTAAAAACCTAAATCAATTATAAATAATTATTTATATATAATATCATCATTTTATTAACTAAATATTATTAATTTATATAATAAAATTCCTAAAAATTTACTAGTATATGTTAAAGATACTTTAAATTAGATTAAAACTATCCCTTAAAATAACTGATATGTTTTATATATCAAATGACCTCGTACATGAACTCTTATTTTCAAACAAAAATATATATACAAATTTTCTGAAGGAAAATATATTATATTAAAAATTAAAATTTAATTGATAATATAAATTATACAATACTTAAATGTGTATAAATATTAAAGAATCACATGAAAACATCACATCAAATTATTTATTTTCAAAAAAACAAATCAACCATTTAAACAAATTTATTTGTAATTGAAATATAAAATTTTATAATAATAAACTTCAAATCATTCATTTAAATGGGGATTTATTTTAATTTACATTTCCGTCCAACATTTAGTTCTTGAAAAACATCAAAACATTTTAATTAATTTTATTATACATATATATTTTTATTTCTTTTTTATATTTTCCATTTTGTATAGGAAAAATAAAAAATTAATTATTTATAATCCATTTGTTTCTTAAGATCAATTTTGTTTGAAAATAATTATAACATGAGATGTCTAAAAGAAGAAAAATTCCTAATGATCATAATAAATACCAAATAAACTATATAAGATAGACCAAACATAAAACTTATATAATAACTATCAATATTATATTATAATTATTGGTTATACTTAAAAAAATAAGGAGAACATTTTAATATCCGTAGTTTAATACAAGAATCAATTTAATGAATCTTGTTAGTAGTCATATACATGAAATTAATTGAAAAAATTAATTTTGATCACATACTCAAAATACACCAAGTTACTCTAATATAAATGACCATTGGAAATTGAAAATCTATATAATTTATAAATATAAATCCATCATTTTACTAGAATCATGAAGAAAAAATAAAAAATTATCATTCTATATTTACCTTTCTTCTAATATATTACTTGTTATAAGTAATGAAAATTTATATTTTAAATAATGTATGACAAAATTCCTAAGAAACTATTTCTATTGAAGATTAAAAATAAAAAAATGAATATAAAAATTGGCATGTAATTTTATTCCATTTTTTAAAATTCAAAAAAAATAAAAGTAATAATGGTAAGGTATAAAATATATATGAAATTTCAAACAATATTCCCCGCCAATTGAAAAGATATTCTTCCATTATTTTTTCAAATTTGATATATGTTTATTTTTTTACAATATAAAATAAAATATAAAAATGAAAGCATTAGGTACATTCTTTTATTGATAAAACATATTTTATTGGATTAATAATTAAAAAATATTCATAAATAAGTAATAATTATTATAATAAATCAAAAAATAAAAAAAATGGATTCCTCCTGAAAGATAATTTTTTTCAACTATCTTATGTAGATATTTCTTCAACAAGTAATGTAATATAATAATATAATAATGTTACTTGATCTGGTTCAATTACTGGTCCCAACTAATGTTATTAAACATTGATGGGTCCTTACTAGTATTATTAATTCATATATAATATTTTTTGTTTTTATTTATTTTTGATGTATATAGGTATATTCTACCAAATATTAGTCTATTTGGAAAAATAAAAAATTTATATCATGGCTATAAAAAACTTGTTTTCCTTACATTACCTCTTATATAAAAGTGACTTGTTGATTATCTATAATATTCTCAATAAAACAAATTTTTTATATTATATTATATATTTCATCATTTCCATTCCTCATCATAGAATATAATTATATTATTTATTAAATAGAAGAAACATTTACTAATTCCATATGGGTTCTTTTTCTCTAATCCTCTTCCCCTTCATTTAAATTTATTATTACTAGATGTATATTTAATTTCACATGATGCATATAAAATCTTAGTAAGAAATCACTAATTTTAATATTTAAAAAGTCATTTTATATTTATAAAAAAATTCATCCAAGAAAAGGGGTTTTATATCCTCATCAATCTAAACTAAAAGGATATTGGCTAAAATAGAAATATTATAAATTTTTATGAAAACCCCATTAAATAAAAATTCATAAAAATATTGGTATTATAGAGAATTTGTGATAAAGAAAATTTTTAGTTGAGATTTTAAAATCTAATTTTTATTATTTTATATTTTATTAATTGTTTTTTGATGATATTTTGGGTTAAAGATGTTTGGAAGGGTTATTTTTAAAACTAAAGAATTATTTTCTGTTGGTGGTTCTAAAAAATGGGCCATAAAATATAAATAGGTATCATTGAGAGTATAGAGGAAAAAAGAGAAAAATCATAGAATTATTTACCAATAAAATTATATTACGAATCGAACATGAATCTAGAGGGAAAGTGAAACTATTAGCTCATGTTTTTACTATCCTATGTATTATGGTAAATCACTAGGACGTTGAGGCATACCGTATATCTGATGGAAGGACAATGGATTCCAAAAATGATAATGATATATTTTTAAAAATATTATGAATTTGGGGTGGGTAATGTAAAAAAATTATTCATTTTTTAATTATTCTATCATAAACCAATAGATACCCCTAATTATATTTTATCTCAAACTTTATTTTACCACCATGATACTCTTGACTTTTTTACTGAAATATTAATAAATTTTATTTTGTGATTGGTGTCGATAGTTATCTATTGATAATTTATTATATATTTTTTTGAATTTTAATATATTTCAATGCATATAATTTATTATTTATGTTTTTATTTGAATGGAAAAGAGATATTTGAAATGATGGGATTGAAATATTATCTTAAAATTCATATTTTAATGAAATTAACAGTGGGAGATATCTTATATATAAAATGGATACTGTATGAGGTAACGAGAATATATATTGTGAAAGGAATTATTGGTACTAATTTGGAATTATATGAAATCAAGTAAAATTATATTATTAACATGTAAATAAATTAAAAAACTTAATGAGTGGGGTTTATAATATTAAAAAAATATAGTTTTGATTTATATGGTTTTACTATTGTTACATAATCATATTTACCAATAATGATATATGCCAGTTATGATTTCAGTTTTGATTTTATTAAATAATAATTTTATCTAGATGAGGTAAATTCTGCAATCCTTGATATACCCTTAATTATGAGTAATTACATTAGATATATTATGCAATGGATAAGAATAATTCAACAATATATGTCACTCTATGGATGGGTAGTTTTATATAAGATACATTATAATATGGGTATGATTTTCTCATTTGACAGTTAAAAAAATCCATACATTCTAGAAATGGTTAAATAATTTTAGGTATAACATCATGGTATCCTAATAATATTATGATATATTGACATTTTTTTCAATTAATGAATGAAATTTTGTATCGGTATTATTTTACATTATCACATATATGTGAATTATTTCATAAGATATGTTTATAGATAGTTAACACCATCCTACCAGTATTTTATCACACCATATATAAACACATTGCATGTACATATATATTTTTTGTATCATGGTATATGAAAGGGAAAGATTCATATTTTTTATAGGAAACTAGACCATCCCTAGTCCTCTAAATTATGGTTTAGGGGTATTATAGGTGTTTGGGTGGGGTGTAAAAGATGCATGGAGGAGAAATGTATGGAATTTTTGAGTTTCAAAATGGGAATTTTGGTTATCTTCTATGTCATGAAAAATACCATGGTCTCATATTTAGCTATGTTTTAATGGATAATTTTCTAGGCTTATAGATCTATGATTTGAAATCATATTATTTTGGTTTTTAATAATGCGTTGGTTTTGTATGGAATGGAGGGGTTGTTTTATTAGGTGTGGTTCATTGGTGAATTCTTTATATGCTATAGGGAGTACAAAAATAATAATTTTTTCATTATGGTGCCCATAATCATGTTCAATATGATTATTTCCCATGGTGGAATCATATAAATATAATGGTAATGATGAGGGAGAAAATGGTTTTCCCATAGTGGTTTTTAGATTGAATTGTGGGGAGGTGTTGCGTCCCGGTGGGTTCTATTACCCCATAGTGGTTCTCAAATATGGATCCTATAGAAAAAATTATCATCACATCTTAAAAATACCATATATATTTTAAATTCCATGAGACTTATATATTTGTTTCACAATGATCAATATACTATTTTTGAGTCCTTCACTACATCTATGTGCAGACACACTAGTAAAAAATAGATTTCATGTCAGAGTTTTAATATTGGTCATTAAATAACCAATATTAAAACATTTTTTACGGATTTAAATTATAATCTTTTAATAAATGATTATAAATCAAATTATTTAATTATTTTTAATATATAACTAATCTTAAAAAAATTCATGGGATTTTTCAATGTTATTTTTATTAATAACATGCATTAAAAGTAAAATTTTGTAAATCATGAAAATGATGTTTCATTTTTTTGATAGAACACCTTTTAATTTTATAATTTCTAATAAAAAATTAGTATTTGAAGATAAAATTTTTAAATAAGAATTTATATTTTCTTCACATACCACCCTTATTGATTTATGATCTATAATTTCAATAGAAATTGTCACTCCACTAGATCTCTATTCAATGATTTTAGTACGATATTTATAATTAATCTTTTATAATTTAATTTACTTATAATTAGTTATTTCAATCTATAAATTTGTTAATAATTAGTTTTCTCTTATTAATAATACAAATTTTGATCACGTTAAAAATTAAATATTTTTAATGTTATTTATTAGACAGAGTATAAAATTATTATAAGTTTTAGCTGCAAAAGTCTTACAAGTAATTTCCTAAAAAAATTAATCAAATAGATAAATCCACAATAATTTTAACTATATAAAATATTAAAAATAGATCCTTTACAATGTATTTTTTATAACCGACTTCAAAATTATATAAATTTACTATATGATAGGATTTTATCATCGGTTGTAATAAAAATGTTTTGAAATATATTTACTAAATACCTTATAATTATGTCACCTAAAAAATTTACATTAAAATCCTTAAAAATTGATGTAAAAATGTTATTTTTTTTACAGGTTTCACTAGAATATTTTATTATGAATTCAACCATCCATTTTTATTGGTTTGATCTTTTTGGTCCTCCTTAATCCCTAGAGATCCTTCCATTTAATTTTATCTATTATTTAGAAATGTTGTTGGTTATCAATCCTTCTACATCATGTGAATGGTCTCTTTTCAATTCGAGGTTCTCTTTCCTTCATTCTCACCCATACTTTATCTATTTTTTTTTCATTTACTTCATTTTTTAACTTATTGTATATGTATGGAAGATTCTATCAAATAATTTTTTTTGTTTATTTTTGATGTTCACAGCTAAAATTGATATGTTATAGGCATGTTTCTATTTATATTAGGATAATGGAGGTGTTTAGTCATTATTCTATTCTCTATCATCTATTGTGGTTATTAGAGCACTGTTTGAGGTATTTGGTTTTTAATATGTTTTCAAATTATTATGAATTGAATAGGGAATTATCCTGCCTATTTTTCGATAGAAACTATTTATAATAATCCTGATTAAGATATTTTAAAAGATGAAGTACATATAAAAGGGTATAAGTGAATTGTATGTGTTTAATATGTTTTATATATTTTTATCATATATTAATATCAACATTGATAATCATGAAAGTATGATTCTTTTTTGTTATTATTATTGATGAGTTTTATCACTCTCATAATTTTGTATGTAACATAATGATTGTAATTAAAGTAATGGTGGAAATATATAGTTATTGTTTGACAATACTATGGGTAGATTTTTATATACGTGTAGAAGAATAAATAATTGATGTAGATTATGTTATTAGCTACTATAGTTTTATTATTATCATTTTATGGTTATTTTTGTCTTGGTATTTTTAGTTTTCTGTGGTTGATAGTGGTGTGATGATATAATGTTTTTCCATGTTTAAATAATGTGATTAAAGAGGGGGAGAGTGGATAATTATATTGTTAAAGGGGTTGAATTGATGCTAGGGTTGTTGGTTTGATATGTTATGGTGGTTGACCTAGGCACGAGGATTAGTTGATGTGTGCCTTTTTATAGTTTCCAATAAGGATGTGGATACAATTAATACTAATAATTAATGTATTCATTGAATAGTACCATGGGTAATGAATTGTGATGAAAGGTGAATTTTTGTACATAAATAATGAGGTGATAGAATTTATAAAAATAATTAAAATGTTTATTTTGATTTAAATGTTATGATTGAAACATAATTGATGTTAAGAATAAATGGATATCAATGATGTAAAAATTAGTGTTGTATTGTCTAATGAATATAAATTTGGTAAATGAATGAAGCAGTTAATAAAGGGATTCTAATTAACTAATATGACTTTAATTAAAGTATGTGAAGTTATGTGGCTATGATTTAGCTATTGCGAGGAGATAAAGGAGTTAGTTTTTTTATAGAGTTGGAAACAACGTTTATGTGTTGTTATAATATTTTTGGTTTAATTTTATTATATCATGTAGTATACACTTTGGTTGGGATTTTGTGTTATTATATTTTCATTATAGTCCCTATTATTTCTTATTCATGACCACCAAAGTCAGGTAACCTTACCGATACCCATGTGTTGTTATGGGTTTTTAGTTTAACTCTAATATGAATAATGGAGGTGATATCATTGACATACTACAACTTCAACCCTACTATATTTTCCATATACAAGATAGTCTCTGATGGTTTGAGGATATGGTAAGATACGATATTGTTATGACATGGTTTCATGGTGAAAAGAATGTATGGGAGAGGGAGGGGCTGAAGTCAATGTATTTAATCTTACATTCACTAATATGGTTTGGTATAAAGATGTGTTAGTGTTTTGGTTTTTGATATGTTGTTTTTTCTATGATCATATGGATGTGATATATGGTATATTGTTTTATAGATATAGTTGGGATTAAATAACAAAGACATGTTTCTTTTGGGTTTCAGGGTTACTAATTCTGCGGGGAAGTGGATTTGGGGCACCTTTATATGTATATATTTCATGATATTATATTTCCATAATTTTGGTTGGTTTTGGGAGAGTGATACATAATAGTAATAGTGGATCAACTGACCTATTAGTTAACAATTTTATTTTTATATTTATTTACTAATTCATAAATATGATTTTTTCACAATTTTTTGAGTGGTTATAGGGAGGATACCATAGTTTATAGTTGGATTATAATCCCTATAATATATATCTTATTTTATATTTTATTTAGGGATTATTTGATTGAGTTGAACATTATTATAATGGGACATATATTTTGTCATTTTTCACAGAGATACAATCATTGGATTTTCTTATTTATGGTGGTCATTCGAAAGTCACATATTATTCCAAACATAATATACCTCATGTGATTAGTTTTATTTTATATTAATTGTAGTTGATTAGTGTTTATTTGTTATATTATTGGGACATGTGATTCTAATTCCTCCCATATATATATATTTTTTATAACCAAAGTGCTAGTCTCAAACCTGTCTTTTATCTGAAGTGAGCTTCAATAGTCACACAAGTGTTAAATTAAAACCAATAAGGGGTTCAATTAGTGATGGGTCAGGAGATTATAGATTGTTATGTCTTCATAAGTTTGGAATGGAAATGTATATCAATATTCAAGATGATCCTAAGGCCCATTTTTTAATGTCATTGACATTCATTTTGACTACATTATTTTAAGAAAATTCTTTTAATAATGTTATTGGGTAAAGTTTATTTATATATTTTTTAATTATATGATATTATTAACATGTTTTAGTATTGAGATATTTTCCAATTTTATAGAATTGATTTCATTTTGATATGTATATTTGTTTTATTTATATAGCAATGTTGACTCTTATTATATTAATTGAGTGTAAATCCATCTTCATCAATTCATTTGAAACACTGGTACTAGTTTTTAACCTATATAATTCATTGAGAACACATGAGATTATATAGTAATTTTCCTTAGTGGCATGTTAATTCTGAGATTTGATGTTACACTTGCTCTTACTGTAGATGTTGAGAAAACACCCATCATTAAATGGAAAACATTTTTAGTAGTGGGAGGGGATATAATTGATATCAATAGTAGGGATTTCTATTTTTGAGTTCACAAAGATAAAGTGAAAATAAATATAAATAAAGTTCTACGGAATCTAAATTAAGGATAATAGTAATTGGATAACTATGGTTCTTGGTTGTAAATATTGAATATTTTCACTATGTTACTATCATTTAAGATATAGAAGTGGCCTAATAGGTTTAGTTATATCATAATTCAAAGGTAGGTTTTTAGGAATTATTTAAAATATAAGATTATTCTGATGAATTTGAAAAGGATACAAACACTTCAATGATTGAAGGTACATTTAAATAATTGATGGAGAAATGTTTGTGTAAAAGAATTTCAATTAAGACCACCCATTTATTCACATAGAGTAACTTCATTATGATCTTCTAGAACATATCACAATGATGTAATATCAAGATAAAATATTTGAACAAAATCACCCCATGGTGTAATAATTATTTTATTATATTACAATTTAATAAATAATTAGGGATTATTTAAGTTAAATAAATAAGATATACTAACCTTTATTTTTACCCATAATTAGTCAAGTGATTTCATTAATTTTTTTTTATTTTTTAGGATCATTAAAATATTAAATCCCGAACAAGAAGAAATGAAGAATGTAATAATGCTTAGGTGGAAGGGGAGTAATTATTTATATTATATAAATTCATTTATAACTTCCTTTAAAATATTTAATTCATTCATAATTTAAAAATTAAAAAATAAATTTCAGGCCCATTAATTGATTTATTACTATTTTGGGATCTATGATACAATGATTTTCAAAAGAATACCTTTAGACATTATTTAAAATGTTCTTTTTAATTAACTAAAATGAGTATTAATATGGGTGTTTATGTTAAAATAACATGTAAAAATTTTATAGATTGGTAATTATTTCAGTGAATAGATAAATTTTTGTAATTGATGGTTTGTATAATTTTAATAATAAATGAATATTGTTATGAGAGTTATATAGATTATTTTAGGTATATATTGAATACACTATAAAATTTTAATTTAGTATTTTTATAGGTATTTGTAAAAGATAATTCAGGGAAGAGAACCATGTAACAATCTATGTTTATAAAACATCCCCTAATATTTTGTTAACTAAAACAAAAATATTTTTTATTAGGGATTAATAGTTGAAATGGATATTTTGTGCTTTGTTTGACAACTAAGGATGAAATAAAAATTCTCCCCTCACATTTCCCTTAACAATTTCTAAAATGTAAAATAATAAAAAAACATAACAAAATCATTGGAATAATGAAAAATTATTTTTTTCTTTCATATATGAAATATTAAAATAAATTGGAAATTGAAAAGAATCCTTACTCAACATGAGAATATGGTGGTTTCAAATTAAAATAATTTTAATTTGGAATTAGAAAGAAAGGTATATTAGATAATTAATTATTTTTTTGATAAATTTATGATTTGAAAATATGATTTGATGCAAATCTTGGAAATATATTCACAATTGATAATTTTATAATTTTAATTAAATATTTTATTTGGATACTGTTATGATATATTTTTTATAATTATTTGTATGTCACGAACCACCATTGGCAAGATAAGGGAAGGGGTGGAAAATTTCCCCACCCTTCCTTCCTCAAGATGAATATGATATAATAACCCCCCTTGTTCCGCCTCTAGTAGGCCTTAGAGTGGAGACTAGCACCAAGGGTATATATTTTCACAATATGGGAGGCATTACCATTTTTTTTATTTTAACAAGATCGGGAGATAAGAAAAGCCATCAACCAAACACCAAGGTACAATATGTATAAAAGTAAACCCAAAGCCAAACCCACTTGCATGTTTTAAACAAAACTGAAACAAAAGTAAAAGAATCTCCAAAGTGAAATAACAAAAAGAAAAAAGGAAAACTGAGCAGCAGTATGAAAACAGAGCATCGACCAACAACAACTCCCAATGTTTAGACTATTAGGATCCCACCCATTAATCAATTCCCTTATGGAAACCCAAAAGTAGACGTAGGGTAAAAATAAAATTATACGCAGTAGGGAACCTCAATCTCTCATCGAAAAGTGGGGAGACATTCTAATGCCCCATGAAAAACAGAAGTAACCAGACACAGAGAAAGGAAACTAACCACCCAACCTCAAAAGGCACACTCCCCTAATATTACATGCTAAGTATATAGTAGTATAACACATCATTACTAGGTACCCAACACCAACCTCCCACGGTTCATCTATAAATCCTTCACCTAAAACCTCTCCCACAAGTTATAGTGCCATATCCCACCTGTACACACCTGGGAAACAACCATCCACATATTCTGCCCGCAAACACCTTGGCTAAAACCACACAACTAGCCCGCAGACCCCTAGGACCTATCACAACCACATCCCACACAGTTCTACCCGCACACACCTAGGCTCCACAAGAGTCACACATCTTGCATAAAGACACATGGGCCTCACCCCAAAGACACCTAAGAAACTAAAACCACACCTCTCACCTGAAGGAACCTAGGACTCATCCCAAATAAACTTGGGAACAATCTTCCTAAAAAAAATAGACATCATATCTATAATAGAAAACTGCTCAACGGTTCTAGGATAAAACATCACACCTTTCCCAAAGAGTCTTGGGATAATATAAATAACTCAGGCCATCATAGCCTCTGGGAGAGGGAACATAAAAGAGTTAACGACCAAGAAAAACACCCCCATGAGATGGGGTTGTTTGGCAATAAGTGCTCAACATTGGTGGAGTTAACTCTAAACATTAAGAAAATACATCATTAATATTGAAAAAGAACTCTTCTCATCTTATAGATTCTAAAACAAAGATCCATGCATGTGCCAAATCACTACTACCCCTACGACATGCACAAAAAAAATACCAAAACTCCCCATTCAAGTTATCATGTTGGAAAATTTATAGTTCAACTATCCTTTCACTGCTGTGAAACTAATGGTCACAACCATATGTAGGAACAATAAAAAAACAGAAACAAAAAGAAGTGATTTAATAGCTCACTTGCATTTTTTATTTTAAGTAAAAAAAAAAGGAGATGCCTCAAACCATGTCCCTACTAGCTTATGGCCACAACACAACCAAAGGATGTTCAACTTCCTATAAGATAATACAGTCCAAAATCGATCAAACTCTCAATATTAGGTCATATTCCACAACCAGTGCCACCCCATGATCTCACCACCACCACCACATAACCTGTATAGGGATCCAAGAAGATTCCTCACGCATATCATTAAAACAAATCACGTAGTTTATATATTCTACCAACATTGTCCACCATGTTCCTCATTTTCATTTGTTTAACTGGGGTTACCATAGTGGGGTTAATTTCATCAGTCATCCATTTAAACGGCCAGGTATATGTGATTAACCTTTTTCCACCTTTAACCTTTTTAATCACTACCATGTCTAGAAAAAAGAGCATTACCAGTGCGCAAACAAGGACCACCAATGACCATTATTTTTAGTAGGCTTAAGATAGTACAATTCAAAATGTAGAAAAGAATAATAACAACATCATCTCTGCCCCATCACCCTTCCATTTAACATTCATTTTTTATCTTTGTTAGAGGTCAAATTTCAACTATGTATTATGGAATCATTGTCATACCCACCCCTCATAATGCACGTAAATGAGAGATGAAGGTATAATTTCATACCTTGATGATCAGAGATTTTCGTTTCTTCCTCATGTCAAGAACTTATTTTGTAACTTTATCGATACCTCCCGATTGCCCCAAAATTGGGGGGTGCAATAGGATAAGTAAAACCCCATAGAAGGGATGATATGAGGAGTGTAGATTGATCCCACGACTTCTTGGTAACAGAGGAAGGGTTCAAGAATCACGTACTAGAGAACAAGAATAAAGAACTAAGGAAAAAGGATATCTCTTTCCTTAATAAGATTTAACGGAGTAGAAATTTAAGATATGCTGAAGTTTCCCATTAATGAGAGGATCATATTAAACCCCACGGTTTGACCAAGTAATGGTTTACCCTTCATTACAAAAATATAAAACAAGAGTTATGGAATTTTAATCGTACATAAAGTCCTTAAAAAGGGGCTTTAAAATAATTTTATGTCAAAGGAAATTTCAAAGGGGAGAAACAATAGGAATCTAGAAACACAGTACACCAAACATGAAATTTGAAATTTTTTTGGATGACCCACTATTATGAAAAACTCACTAGTCTAAAAACACTATTCATGAACTAAAAATTTGGCCAAGGTAATAGCCTACTATTGGAAATATCCTACTATTCTGGAAACACTGTTCATGAACTAGAAATTTGGAAAAGGAAAAATTCTACTGTTGGAAATAGACTATTGTTCTAGAAACACTATTCATGAACTAGAAATTTGGAAAAGGAAATAGCCTACTGTTGGAAATAGCCTACTAATTTAAAAACAATATTCATGATATAGAAATTTGGAAAAGGGAATAACCTATAGTTTGAAATAGCCTACTCTTCTCGAAACACTATTCATGAACTAGGTATTTGGCAAAGGGAATAACCAGCTATTGGAAATAGCCTAATGTTCTGGAAACACTGTTCCTGAACTATAAAATTCGAGAAGTGTTGGGAATAAGTCACCATGACCTCATCAGACACCTCAAACACCATATTTTCGAAAATTAATAGTCTAAAGAGGTCTGGGCCATTACATTAGATACCTCTAAAAAAATTCTTATCCTTGAGAATTCAAAACCAACCTAGAAGAAATGAGAGGTCGGAACAACTACTCTATAAGATACCTCTTAGGGGAAAACCACCCTGAGTTATTTGAATGTTGGAACAAAACCTTGAAATCTAAGAAAACTCCCCCCAATATTTATCACATTTAAACAGCTACACAAACCCCAAAGATCACACTCTCCAGAAAAATGGGTCAGGGAGTTCCTTCTTACATGTTAGGATATTATCCGATTTAGGTGGCACTGACTCGCCCGCACAGGTTTAATCACATCCAAATTAATGTATCCTGATTAAGAGTTAAGTCCTCCCTTCCCTACACATTTGGACACATCACACGCATATAGAGAATAAGAGAACAATAATTCCATATCCAAACAAGTCAAGCATAACATCCCATCAAAGGTACAAAAAATGAAATCATCAAAGAAAAACTCAGCACAATAACTTTAAACAGCTCTGGGTACTGGACACGCATCTGGGACTCCCACTCACAAGTACTATACTCGACACCACCATGTTTTCACAAGACACAAACCAAGGGAATATAATTCCCATGTAACACCTTCTCCTTGTGGTGTTGAATCTGTACCAACCGCTCCTCGAAGAACATATCATCATCAACATCGATCTCACTCCAATCGATGCCGTGTGGGTCATCATAAAGATAATGATAGAGTTGTGATACTTGGAAAGCATCATGTATCCAGCTCATCTACGGGGGAATTTCTATCTGATACACCATAACTCCAACATGAGCTAATACCTCGAATGAACCAACAAACCGGGGATAAAGCTCACTCCTGTGACCGAACCTTCACTACCCATGATGAGGGGAAAACTTTAAGAACACATGGTGTCTAATCGCGATCTCTAAATCCATTCTCCTTGGATTTACATATGAATTATTCTTGTATTGAGGTGTCTTTAGCCTCTCACGCACAAGCTGAACTTTCTATGTGGTGCTCTGCACCACCTTCAGCCCAAGAACGCCTGCCTCACCAACCTATGTCCAGCACACAGTTGAATGACACGACCTTATGTACAAATCCTCAAACGATTCCATCAAAATGGTAGTGTGGAAGATGTTGTTGTAGGAAAACTCTACTAAAGGAAAGTTTCGTACCCATGATCCCCAAAAATCCAGAACACGTGATCGTATAATGTCCTTCAATGTATGGATTGTCACCTCCGTCTTCCCATCTTTCTGAGGGTGGAAGGCAGTGCTAAGCCATAGCTGGGTTCCAAAATCATGCTACAATACCCTTTAGACTCATTCTATAAATTATGTATCCCAGTCTAAGACAATGTAACTAGGAACTCCATGAAACTGCACCACCTCATCTACATACCACTGTGTTAAGGCACTCACCGAGCTCAAATCCTTGATCGCTAAGAAGTCAACTGATTTCGTCAACTGATCCACCGCTAACCAGATAATATCATATCCTCCTTGAGTCCTAGGTATATTTATAATGAAATATATTGAGATTTCATCCCACTTCCACCTGGGTAAATCTAAAGGCTACAACAAACATCTAGGAACACAGTGTTTATCCTTTACCTGCCGACACACCAAGCACTTTTCCACAAACTCCGTCATTGCTCGCTTCAACCTGGTCCACCAAAACCATCCCCTCGGGCCTCGATACATCTTGGAAACTCCAAGGTTTACCATTAGGTCTGAGCTATATAACTCACAAAGAACTTCCCCACACATCACCTCTAAAACAAACAACCTTCCATAGAAAAGAATTCAATTCTGACCATCCTTCGAACACCCTTTAGGAGCATTTCCCTAGCCAACATGATCACACATCACTCCTGCCTCTGATTCTCCCCACTGGGACTCCTCCACTTGATACATCATAGATGACTGCACTGTCATCTGAGAAAACAACCTCTTCCGCCATCCTGCCTCACATATAGGTGTAAGGAAACAAATTCTCTCATTGCTATCTAAGCATCTGCAGACTCTCGAACTACTTCCTTTTGTGATTTTCTAATAAAGGAATCAGACACAACATTCCCCTTACCTTAGGTGTCAGAGACCTCGAAGTTGTAGTCTTGAAGAAACTCCACCCATCTCCGCTACCACATGTTCAGATCCCATTCAGAAAAGATATACCTTATACTATTATTATTAGTGAAGACCACAAAGTGCTCCCTAATGAGGTAATACTGCCACAACATTAATAAGAACACTAATGATACAAGATATAGATCATGGGTGGTATAGTTACTCTCATGAGGATGCAGTTTCCTAGACCCATAAGAGATCACTCCCCGTGGCTGCATCAACACACATCCCAAACCACGACTGGAAGCATCACAAAACACCTCAATAAAACTACTTCCTCTAGAAAGCTGAGAACTGGAGCACTAACTAGTTTCTACTTTAGATAAATAAAATCTACCGGACACTACTCTCTTCATGTGAATTCGTGGTCCTTCATAGTAAAATCAGTCAATAGAGATACAACTTGAGGGAATTTTGGCACAAACCTCGGGTAATAGCCTGCCAAGCCCAAAAAACTACAAACTTCTACCACATTCTTAGGTGTTACCTAAGAAACAATTACCTCCACCTTCAATGGGTCTACTGCTACCCCTTTATGAGACACCATGTGTTTGAGGAAGTGCACTTCTTGTATCAATAAATTAAACTTGGATAACTTCCCATAGAGCTTGTGACGTCGAGGGACCTCCATGGCTATTCTGAGATCACCAACACGCTCTTATTCTAGCCTAGAATATATCAGAATTTCATCGATATAAACAATGATGAACAGGTCTAGACACTCATGGAAAATAGAGTTCATGAAGATCATGAACACAAATGGTGAATTCGTGACACTGAATGACATAACTACGAACTCAAAGTGTCTATACCTGCACCTAAAATATATCTTCATGATATCAATCTTTTTCACCCTCATATAGTGATATCCAGACCACAAACCGATCTTAGAGAACCATCTTGATCCCTTCCATTGGTCGAAGAGATCGTCTATACTTGAGAGAGGGTAACGGTTCATGAGAGTTACTAGTTTCAACTCTGATAGTCTATGCAGAACCTGAGATCACCATCTTCCTTCTTCACAAACAAAACCTAAGCAGTCCATTGAAACATGCTAGGTTAGACCAAACACTTCTTCATCAGGTCGTTAATCTGAATCTAAAACTCTCAAAACTCAGAAGGCTCCATATGATAGGGATCCATTGAAACCGTATGAGCACCAGGTCGTAATTCTACTGAAATCAATGTCTTGTCGAGGGGGTAGAGTCACAACCTCCTCAAGAAATACATCCAAAAATACTCTAACAACCCCCAGAACTCCCACTATCTCTGCATATGCCAACTCTGATGACGATCTGTATCACATAGAAAGAAGAGCCTCTATGAGCTGGCTTCCCATCTGACAACTCCGCTCACTGAAAAAAGTGACACACTAACCTTCCTCTTTGGAAAACACAACTCTTATTCAGAATCAGTCGATAAAAACACACATAGAGAAAAACCAGTTGATGCCTAGAATAACTTCTTATGGATGCATCTATAATAGAATAATATCTACACTAGACTGATGTGGCCCTAACATTAGTCTACATCCTCAGAAAACAAAAATCAAACTGGTCTGACCTCCAACTATTGTACTCAATACCAAGGGAACAAGAATTCCTTCTGTGTCCAGACCCAATGCATGGGCCAGATCAGGTGAAAAAAAGGAGTGTGAGGACCCCAAATAAAACAAAGCAGAAACAAGCGTGCAGAACAAATAGATCATACCTCGAATGACCTCCAGCCCCACCGGCACTGCTAACTCTTCAGTATGCACCTATCCGTGGCCAGATCCTCTGCCTCTTTACTGTCGACCAACTCCTTGAACACACCCCAATAAAGGTCCATGAGGATCACCCTGGGGTCAGAATCCACTCACAACATTCTTCCATGGAGGATCAGGGGCCTGCTATTGGAAAGGCCTCGCTGGAAACTACTGCTGATTAGGTGGATACTGAGCCTTCCCATCACCATTGTACTATACTAGAGCTGGGAACCATCTCTAAATGTTCCCAAAAACACCATAGGAAAAGCATCTTAGTCATGGGACTGTAGGAAAAGGGAAATGACTAGAGGATCGAAATTAGAACTGCTGAGGCCTACTCCCCACTAGTTGAAACCTAGAAGGCCATATCATAAGAGATCTATTACTAACTGCCTTTCCATTTGATGAGATCGACTGGCTCCCATCTCATGGTACTACTCCTTGAGATTTCATCCTTTCCCCCACCCCATCCTTCTTTTGCACTACCAAGTACTTCGATAGGGAACAGAGAGTAACATCATACTAAAGAGATGGTCGAAGCACCTCTTCTAAACATCTCGCCTGAGACTCTTTATCTAGAATGAGGTCTGATGAAAAATGATAGAGATCATTTAACTTAATCCCCAATTCCCCCACTGACATACTTACTTGATTAAGGGCGAGAAATTCTTGTCTCTTCTCATCTTTTGTCGTATAAGAAAAGAATTCCTCTCGAAACGCCTTCTCAAAAACAGCCCACGAGACCTCTATCTCCGCCTTTTCCCCAAGGAAGAGAATCCACCCCTGACGCACTACTCCTCTCATCTGGATGACTGCCAATGGGACCCAGTAATCCCTTGGATTAGAGATTATATTGAAGTAAATCCGAATCTCCTCAAGCCATCCTTCTGTTTCTACATCTTAGATGCTGCCCTCGTATTTATAGATGGTCGGTCACTGGGAAGAATGTATAGTCCACTACCACCTCTCATCCTCCTCCTCTCAATCATCTCTCTACTAATTAGTTGGAACAACCTGCAGAGCCTCAACTGGCCGTTCCACACGTGGATGATGTCTGGGTGCTATAACATCCAGGTAAACAAGGAATGCCTAATCTCGAGTAGTAAAGAATTTTACTTATGATTTATTTATCATATTATTAAATTTTATCCCAATGACACCCCAATTTATGTAGGAACACAAGTAATTATAATGCATGAAACTTTCATAGGGTCTCTACCCAACAATCAATATAGGCTCACTTGGTCGTTTGGTTGGCTTAGAGTCCTTGCATCGTATCATAGGGGAGGGATAAAATCACGTGTCCTATCCGGTCTTTCCAAGACTATGTAACACACAAAGATTTTATAGAACTATTTCCTTACCATCCAATGCAATTCCCACTTTACCTAACTCCATACTCTATCCTATCTCTAAACCATCACCACTGATACCATTCTGTCATGACCTGCCTTTGGAAAGACGAGGGAATGGGTTAAAAGTTCCCCACCCTTCCTTCCTTAAGACGACGATGAGATAATGAGCCCCCTAGCCCCACCTCCATTAGGAACAGTAGTGGCGACTAGCACCAAGGGTATATATTTTTACAATATGGGAGTCATTACCCTTTTTTATTTTAACAATATCAAGAAATAAGAGAACCCAACCACCAAACACCAAGGTAAAATATGTATAAAAACAAACCCAAATCCAAAGCCACATGCTTGTTTTAAACAAAACCGAAACAAAATTACAGGAATCTACAAAGCACAATACCAAAAAGGAAAAAGGAAAAATGAGCAGCAGTAGGAAAACCAAGCACTGGCCACCAAAAACTTACAACGTCTAGATTAGTAGGGTCCTGCATGGTCCTAAAAGCCCTCCTAGAAACCTGAATGTAAACTTTGGGTGAGAATACATCTATACTCAGCATGGAACCTAAAATTCTCATGCACAAGGGGGGAGACATTGTAATTTCCCGTAAAAAAATAGAATTAACCAGACATCGAGCAAGCAAACTAACCACCCAGCCTCACAAGGCACACTCCCCAAATATCGAAATCCATGTAATAGTAGTATAGAACATCATTACTGGGTACCCCAAACCACCCACCCACTAGTCATCTAGAAATACTATCCCTCAAACCTACCTCAAAAGTACCACTTCCATATCCTACCCACACACACCTAAGACACAACCATCCACATATCCTTCCCACAAACACCTGGTCCATAACCACAAAATCTGCCTGCAGACACTTGATCCATATCACAACCACATCCTAGAAAGTTCTTACCGCGCACAACAAGGATCCAGAACAGTCACACATCTTTCTATAAGAAACCTGGGCCTCATCCTGAAGACACCTTGGAAACTACAACCACACCACTTGCCCGAAGACACATGGGCATCATCACAAAGACACTTGGGAACATTTTGACTGAAAACACGTAGGCCTCGTATCCATAAAAGAAACCTGACCAAAGGTTCTGGGCTTAAGAAACACACCATGCTTGAAGAGTCGTGGGACAAAGTAACCACCTCATTCCATCACAATGTTTAGGAGAGGGAGAAGAAAGAAGATAACAACCAGGGAAAACACCCTCCCCCATGATATGGGTGTGTTCTTCACTAAGTACTCAACATGGGTGGGGTACACTCTAAACATGAAGAAAATACATGATTCATACTAAACAACTACTCTTCATATTCTATGGTTTCTAAAAAAATATCCAAGAATATTCTACAACACTACTACTCCTACGACATGCACAAAATAATAATCCAAAAACTCCCCATTCAGGTTATAATGTTTGATAATTTACAGTTCAAATATTATTTCACTACTGGGAAACTAATAGGCACAACCATAAGCAGGAACAATCCAAAAAATAGATACAAAAAAGAAGTGATATAATAGTTCACTTGTGTTTTTTATTGTAAGAAAAAAAACAAAGGGAGATACCTCAAACCACATCCTTGCCAGCTTGCAGCCACAAAAAAACAAAGAAAGTTCAACTTCATACAAGATCATCGAGTCCAAAATCGATCAACCTATAAACAGTAGGTTTTATTGCACAACAAGTCCCACCCCATGATCTCAACAACACCACCACATTACCCATACGGGGCACCAAACAGATTCCTCATGTATATCATTAAAACAGATCAAGCAATTTACATATTCAACCACAGTAGTCACCATGTTCATCCTTTTCTTTTTTTTAACTGGTGTGATCACACATGGGTTGCTTTCATCAGGCATCCATTTAAATATCCAGGTATATGTGATTAACATTTGTTTTTCATGTTGCACCTTTTTAATCACTATCATGTCAAGAAAACAGAGCATTACCAGTGTAGAAACAAGGACCACCAAGGACCATGATTTTCAATAGGCTTAAGCCTGTAAAATTCACAGTGAAAAAAATAATAATAGCAACATCATCTTTACCCAATACCCATTAAATCTTACAACCATTTATTATCTTTGTTATAGGCCGGGCTTCAACTATATCTCGTGGAAACATTGTCACACCCAACCCACATGAGGCATGTAATAGGGAGACGAAGGTATAATTTCTTACATTGATGATCAAAGATCGTTGTTTCTTCCTCAAGTCGAGAACATATAATGGAACTTGACCGATACCTCCCGGTTTCTCCAAAATAGGGGGTTCAATAAAAGTAGTGAAAACCCAAGAAAGGGATTATCTGAGGAGTGCAGATTGACACCAAGACTTCATGGGAATAGATGAAGGGTTAGTGCATCTCGCACATGGGAACAAGAAGGAATAACCAAGGAAAAAGGATCTCTCATCCCTTAAAAATATTTAACAGAGCTCTAATTTTAGATAAATTGATTTTTTCCATTAATGAGAGGATCACATTAAACCCAACGTTTTGACTAAGTAAAGGTTTCCACACCATTAAATAAATATTAAAATAGGAGTAATGACCTTTGAATCGGCCTTAGATTCCTTAAAAATAGGCTTTAAATGTATTTTAAATCAAAGGAAACATAAAAGGGGAAAAACTGGTGGATGTTTAAAACACTGTACACCAAACATGAAATTTGAAAAAGTGTTGGATGATTCACCTTTCTGGAAATCTCACAAATCTAGAAAAACTGTAGAACCTCACTAGTCTAGAAACACTGTTCATGAACTCGAAATTTGGAAAAGGGAATAGTTTGCTGTTGGAAATAGCCTACTATTTTGGAAACACTATTAATGTACTAGAAATTTTGAAAAGTGAATAGACTGCTATTAGAAATAACCAACTATTCTGGAAACACTATTCATGAACAAGAAATTTGGAAAAGGAAAAAGATTGATGTTAAAAATAGTCAACTATTCTGGAAACACTTTTCATGAACTAGAAATTTGGAAAATGAAATAGCCTGCTGTTGGAAATAGCCTACTGTTCTGCAAACTCTATTCATAAACTAGAAATGTGGAAAAGGGAAGAGCCTGTTGTTGGAAATAGCCTACTGTTATGAAAACATTGTTCATGAACTAGAAATTTGGCAAAGGGAATAATCTGTTGTTGGAAATATCATACTGTTCTGGAAACAATTTTCATGAACTAGATATTTGGAAAAAATTACCAAGAATAATTCACCTTGACTGCCCAAAACACCTCAAACACCAGATTTCAGAAAAGTAATGGACTAGAGATGTCAAGGCTATTGCAGTGTAGGTCCATGATTGAGTATATGAATATATTTATGTCACAGACTTCCCCAACAGGTACCCCTCTAAGGCTTGATGTGTAGATAAGAGTGACCCCCAAATACCTCCTCTAATAAACCATAGGATGGTGAGTAGAACTGATAGTATTAGACACAGACATATGGGAGAAATTTCCTCAAAATTACAATCAATTGAAAAATAATCCACCAATAAAATCTATAATAATAAATAAACCTATACCAATATATAAATTGTTTTATAATGAATGATTTGGAAAGGAAATAGTCCATGAGAAACTCATATATTAGTGACCACAAACACTATAAATCCACCAAATAACCATCACAACTTCATAATAACATGCTAGATCAACAAATCCCTTCTGATGCAAAAAAAAGGATTTTATATATAGTGGTGAGCATAAAAATATACTCAATATGATCCTCCATAAAACCACCATTTAAAATGAGTAATAAACATAATAAATACATGGTGAATAAATATAGGAATGAAATCATCACCTAAGTTTGGTATACAACATTCCCATTTTCACCTAGGCATGCTCACAAATTAATGCATGGAAGTGAGTAGCATAATTTAAAAGGTATACATATATAAGGATACTGAACCACTTCCACATTCCCCATAAACCAATGTCCTTGATACTCAACATATCTTGTCCTAGTTCTCCCATCCCCTCAATAAATCATAATACACTTATCAGAAAAAAATCATATCCACCAGCACATAATCGAAACCATAATTCCATCACATCCCCATAATTTTATAGTAATAATGAGAACCCTTAAAACTATTTTACATACACACTATACCTTAATCCATTACAACCCACACATAATAACACATGTAATAACTATAATCCATTACAACATAGATACAAGTAAATTCAATAGACTTTGTCATCTATACCCATATTATGAATGTATTCCAATGCTATAAGCCATTAAAACCTGTATGAGATCACATCCAATAAATTTAAGAAAACAAAACATAGATATTCCAACTTAGATAATATATCTATTCATGATACTAATATCAAGGGAGTATTCATCCACCTATAACATTGAAAAACATGGTTTTAGAAGAACACCCACAACCCAAGTCCAAATATGGGATTTTTTCATGTTATCTAACTCGAGTGGGGGAGTGTAAAAAATATGTCAATATAATGAATAATATATCACAAAAAATTATAATGAATTTAACTAATCAATGACTTAGTCTATAATAGATATCCCACTTATAAACAAATGTAAAATCACTAATGAATTGGATTTCAAAACCTTATTAAGAACATAATCATAAATGTTCAACATTATCCTTAATAATGTATTGTTAATTTATTAGAAAAAATTTGTAATATAATTCCACCAATTGCGGATTAATATTCACATTAACCATCTAAATACAAAGTGATTTTATTCAACATATTACAAACTACATCTCATTAAACATTATTCAACTTTAATTTTTAATCATATTTCAGTTACCATATATCATATTATTTCAATAACCACCCCTTTAATTAATTCATTAATTATTGTCATTAATGAACATGGGTAATAGAAAAATAACTATTCCCAAGTTAAGGAAGGATATATATGAATGAAATAAACACTAAAAAACAATAAATAACCACATATATTCTTATAATGGATCCTAACACGAGGAAAAACATCAAAATTAATTCCAAACATTTTGGAAACTATCCCACCCTCAACTAGATCAAGATTTCACCACAACCATATCAACACATATCAACCCTATCTATATTAACAAACCCATACTTGGGTTGAAATTAAAAAATAGTAATGGGTCTAATATTATAAAAAACTGTATATGGAATAAAATCCAACTTATAATATAAATAATTTAAATGTTCAACAAATATAACATGAATCAATGTGCACAAGATTATAGTAAACAAGGTCTAAATGTAGTCATTTACTAGTATTAATTTTAGAAATCATCATCTTCCAATTCCATCTTAATTTAAAAATATTATTATGTGAAGGATTAATAAAGTAATGAAAAATAATATTAAAACTTCTAATATCTATAATTAAAAATAAATAAATAGTCACAAATCATCACTATATCATATATTGATATTTCAGTGTTGAAGGCTAACTATGTTCATTAGCTTGTGTAATTCTCTTAGTTTTCATACCATCTTTAAGTGATTATCATATTCTGACATGATATTCAAAATATAAGATCATGATAGGAAATTACCACAAAATTTATGAAATAAATTCTCTAAATATCATGAACTTATAAATAATAATAGGTGAATCATAACTCCTTTTTAAATTTCATTAATTCATGATTATTATTTTCTTTAACTTAGTCCTAGAAATTAAACAAATGGAAACCAAAGATTGAAAATAACATATTAAATTAAATAAGTCTATAATCTCTAAACTCTGTTGGAGCCTTAGAAACTAAATGTGTAAGAACAAATAGATATAAGGGGAGAGAGGTTTTCTCAAGTTTAAGAACAAGTGAGTAAAATTTGGAAAACAAATATCAGAAAAACCACTCTCAAATCCCTAAATTATGACCAAAAAATTAATGTACAACTTACACTATTACCATTATATGAATAATAGAGAATTAACTAGGAATTAATATGAGAAAATCACCATGAACCACAATGGGGATGATCTCTTGAAGCCAAGGGACAAAACAAATCGAGGGTCACTCATAAGTCTTTGAAGATGTATCATTATTCATCCACAATCTATGAGAAGTGAGAAATATCAACAAAAAGGTTGGTCCACCCTAAATTTAAGAATTCAAATTCATTAATCATGTCATGATTCTATCAATCATTTCCACCTTAATAAAACAAAACCAACTAATGTTAGATTTAATTTGGTCTATGGAGGTCACAATGCAAAGAGAATCCCCGCAACACAACATCCAAATTCGAAAAAATTACAATGTCATGATTATAGTAGAAATGGTCATTATTTTGATATTTTTTCATTTTATTATTTATGTGTCTTATGAATGATAATAACTTTATTAATCATAACATATTAATAAATAAAAAAGGGATATAATCATTTATATTGTAAAGAGATTTAATCTTGAGAAAACTACTCTTACATATTCAGTATTTTAATTTTATATATGAATTAATTACTCATGTGTAATGAATATTTTACTTTCACTAATGAATAAATGACTCTTACATATTAATAAATGACTTTTACATATCAATGAATGACACTTGATTATTCAATATTTAAATTTTGTACATCATGGTTTTACTCTAACCTATTACTATATGGACACTTACATACTATTTTTTTTTGGAAAAGTATGGAGTTTCTCTATGATATGTAAGGGTACAAAAATCATACATTAGGGTAAATTCTATGAAAATGGGTGATACATAAGGGCCACTAACACGATGAGGGTGATATGTATGGGTTATTTTCATGGAAAGGACAGATACATAAGGGTCACTTCTATAACCAAGGGTGAAACAAAAGGGTCATTTTTAGAAAAATGACGACACATAAGGGTCACTTATGTTACCAAGGGAGATATATAAGGATCATGTTTATGATAAAGTGTGACATTTAAGGATGAAATTCATGGATAATGATTATATGTAATAGTCATTACCATGGTAAAGGGCGATAACTAATGTTTACTTCCATACCAAGTTTGATAGATTAGGATCATTTTGATAAAAAATGGTGATATTTAAGTTCCACATAATATGTGTGAGCAAGTTCAATATTTTTCAAAAATTATGTGGGAGGGACCAAAAAACTAGACATTAGAATTTCCCTCCTCCAAAAAATATCAACTTTAGCAATGCCCCCTTCCACTATCCTTCTCCTAAAACCACCATGAATACCACCAGCCATCTCAAAACTCCATCAACAAATAGAAAATGAAAAAATTATGGGTCAAAAACATTTTACCACTTATATAACATACCTACCAAAAAATTCCGACCCTTGAGAATCAAAATCCCAATTAGAAGGGAAAAAGGAAGGGGTTATAAAAAAACACTATGTGTGATAAATCTTGAGGATCTCACTATAATATGAATATAAATAATTCATCATAATGGAAAGTCATAAATTCAAAAAAATTCATCAATTAATTCAAGGTTCTACATATCACCATAATAGAATAAATAATTGATCAACTCTAGATACTATGAATGAATGTGAGACTTATGTTCTTGAATAAACTCTTTTAATGCACCGTGATTCCATAATACATGAATTAAAGGGGTAACTCACTCATTCAATACCTTATCTTGATAGTCCTAGATCTCAAAATTTCTTTCCTTGAGTATCACATCGTCTCCAACTTCTTACTCACCATAGTATAAAACAAGGGAGTCATCATGAAGACACTAAAAAAGATGTGATATATGCAAGAATTCATGAATCAAATCCTTATGTGGGAGAATCACCAATAGATATAGAACCTCACGAAAGTATCTAACACATTGAAAGGTAAAAAATAAGATAATAATATTACCTGCATGACTAAAACATTAATACTCATTCAAAGAAGATACCTTCAAGAATATATTATTTCCAATTCCAAGCACTTATGGTATACTCCTATAATAAGTGTTGGACTTATGATGATCTTGAGTTTCCTTCATCCAATCTTGAATCAAATTCACCATCTCATTCATGATATACCCAAATCTCAGTCCCAAAATTATTGACTCTCCATCATCATACCAACACAATAGAGATCTTAAATTTCATTTATACAATGCATCAAATAAAACTATACAATTAGTTGATTGATAGATATTATTATTGGAATAATCCACCAATAATATGTGACTCAACCACAAACCAATGGAAACCAAAACACATTCAAATAAGAACAAAACCAATGTATTTTTATTAATATATCAGTTTTATTTATCTTTTGAATTTATTTTCATTTATAAGGTATTTATTTTAAAATTAATAAGATTTTATATGATCATTTATATTCTCATTATACAAATTAATTTAATATGTTTACTTCTTTTTATACATAACTATTCATTTAAAGGATCAATATTTTTTAAATGATTTATTACTATGATATATTTGAAGAATTATATGATTTATGATATTTTATAATTGAATATTTATGTTAATTTTATGGATTTATATTGATATTTTTTATTTTGATTTCAAAATACCAACCAGGTTCAACCTATAATGTTTAACAAATTAGCATCCCATAATGACCGAAGGGAATTATTGATTTCCTTGTGCTTTTGACATTAAATAGTGTACCATAAAAGGAAAAATGGGAATACTTTCACCTTTAATAGACATATGATATTGTAGAAACAAATAGAGTTACATAGTCGATATCCTAAATATACCATATTTCAAATAATCAAACCAAAAAATTATTTCCAAAAACTATATAATAAGATCTCAATGACCAAATGAAATAACATCCATATCATGGAACCAAAAAAAAGTATGGGTTTATCTCTATAATACCATACATCACCACCATTGTATCCCACTAGAAAGGAAAAATGATCTAGAACATTCATCATCTACATAAATATTTTCTCTTTACCTATATTTTATAGAACCAAGGATACAAATACTTAAAGGAATGTTTTGGGAGTTAGCACTAAAAAAATACCAGGATACCATCAAATAATAAATATGATGTCTATCCATATGAATCTATTAGTTCTTAGTGAGAAATATATTTATAAAACATTCTATATAGATATCAATTACTTTTAATAACATTACATTCAAAATATCCTTTGGTTTTATTTTCAAAAACCTTACATATCAAATGAATCATGAGAATAAGAAAAAATATCAATGAGGAATAATAAAAGGCAACAATCATGTTTTTATGAATCCATAAATCAAGAGGAAAAGTAATATAAAAGATATATCAATGTAATGTATCCACAAATCACTAATGGAAAATCACAACACATGGGTGTAAAAAAATTATAAATCCATGAATCATTAGTTGAAATAAGTGAATTCCATGTTTCGAAACCATAGATACTAGAAAAGGATACCCACTATCAACTATGGAATCATGATCACATCTCATAGTGAAATTTTCATCAATTAGGGATTGTCTTTTTTTAGTTTATCCCTATACACCACGGTATTTTTTGATGTTCTACAATGTCATTATTGCATTCAAGAAACCAAATTAATATTTTATAAAAAATTTCCAAGGTAATACATTCAATTTCCATTCATAAAAAACCCTATTAAAATAATTTTTTCCATTTGATGCAATTCATCGATCACATCATGTTAATCAATATAGTTTTCACAAAGAAATATTTTTTATAAACAATTCCATAATAATAAAATATTTATTTCACTTAAAATTGATGTAAAATCCACAATTGAATTAACTAAATCCGTATGTAATCATAATAATTCAATGCCTTCCATGGTAAATACTATTATATATAAACACCTACCTCAACAATGATGAAAAAATCATTTCACTCAAAACAAATGATGTTAAATCTGTAGACCGAGTCCTATAAAACCTAGATTCAGTAAAAACACTATCTATTCTCATTTGAAACCTCTAGATCTAGAAACAAAATACCATTTGGTTTCCATTAGGATTTGGTATTATGAATTTAATAGAAGATCTAGTGAAAAGAGGTGAAAATAAATTGAAAAGGGAAGATACCTTAAAGAGATCTCTAAATAGTGGTCAAGGATAACCAATGAATAAAGGGGAGAGTTTTATAGATAATCATGGAAGTGATGGTTAAAAAAATAAGGGATTATAGTAGGATAATATTTATAATGAATAATGTAATTGAGTTTATTTTCTATTTTTAGAAGTTTGGATCCAAGGACATAGTTAGGCCGCATGTTGTGAAAATCCATATACTAACCATGTGATGGCCAGTATCCTTTTAAAACCTAGCCACATAGTTTCTTAGTTATCAAAGGATGTTTTAAAAAATTATGCTCATGCTATGAAACTTCTTATGAAAAAAACTCAAACATGTGTATATTTTTCCTAGAGATTCACATAGTTAAAAAACCATAATAAAAATATACAAAATGCCATTATAATCTATATATCTATATCTAATTGTTAGTATAATCTTAGAATTGACCATGTGATAAAATATGTTCCTTGTCTATTTTCCACAAAACCCTAAAATTCTAACCAATGAATCCCAAAATCCTATCAAACCTCAAAATTGATAGATTGTGATTATAAAAAAGAAGGTCTCTAACACAAATGGCCTCACAGTTCTCACAAACATTAATTGTTTTGTTCTAATAAAGACTCCATATCATGAACCCATAAATAGATAAGGTCATTATTGAATCATCAAGGCCTTATTCTCCCATGTCTCATGGTTTTACCTACAACACTTCCTTCTCACTCAAACTATTGTGTTCATCTTTCCACACATCACATAATATTTTCATTCCATATTATAAATATTCCATTAAACCAATGAGGTGTAAGGTTAAATTTCAGAATCCTACCACTCAATCACGTGGGATGGATCAAACTAATACTTATTCAGTTGTGAGTCATGGAATACAATATTTATAGAATCCAAATGACCAAGAATGTGTAATCGATAAGAAACCTTCTCGAGTCACACCATAATATAAAATGTTGTGACATAAATTACCCCACATCCCCAAACATCTATGTCTATACATAAATAGATGAATGACCTATGTACAAGCTAGGAATACCTATTAATAATATTTCACTTTTTCCTAGTTCATTTTTTAAACATTCTAATCTAGCATAATTATTCCATAGATTACTTTACTACCTGAGTAAAATATTTCCACTCAAAGTATCAATGAAAATGTATCCTTTTTTAAGGGTGTATGGAGTATAAAAATAAATGGTTTTAAGGTACTCTACCCACCATATTAGTCTCAATTTGAGGACCATATGATTGAAAAATATGATTTATACTATTGTGGTATCAATACTCTATAATCCATTCCTTCAAGAGTTAGCATCATTAGGACTTAAAAATGTCCATCATTATCACCAAATCTAGATCATGAGTTTTTTAGTTAATCTAATGGTGGAATAATTAATGAGATACGTAATCTAACACATGTTTTCAATATATTATAACAGAACCTAAAACCATACATAATGTATCACTGTATACCAAATAACCCAAACTCATCTCAGGAAATATCAAGACTAGAGATGAATTCAATATCACATTAAACTCCTCAAAATATATCTAACACCGATTGATGTAAACCAAATTCACACTCTTATAGAAGAACTATTTCATGGGATATGTATGGTTAGTGAATTCTAGAAACAATTCCGTTAATATCTAGAATATCCAAAGACTCTATAGATTTCAAACATATTTCTAGTCCAAACCCAAGTCATCACCACTAGAATCTTCTCAGGGTCCACTAAAACACCTTTATGAGAAATTTTATTGCCAATAAATTTCACCTCTTGAATCCTGAACAAGAATTTAAATTTCTTCCCATATAGACGATACTCTTTTAATATTATTAATATGATACTCAAATGCTCAGTACGATCATTATTAGATTTGAAATAAACAATGATATCATCTGTTGAATAAATTATGAAGAAATCCAAGAACCAATGGAATATATGATTTATTAAGTTTTTGAAGAAGAGGATGATGCCTTGGCCAGAAAACCAAGGCACAATTGTTATGAAAGAAAGAGATTGAAAAAGTCTGAAAGACAGTAAAACATTACAATACATATTATGAAATGGAAGTAAATCAGCAAGAAGATCCTCATGCCATGTGATATCTTGATTGAATATCTTGTTGGAAAGGCCATCAATGACCATGTTGGATTCACGATATATATGAGTGATGATATAGTCAATGTAGATAAGAGAGCAGGTAAAATCCATCCAACGGGTGGTGATCGGTCACGTAAGGTGTATCACACCATTCCATACCGCTTGCACAATGGTGGCTGAGTTTATCTCTATCCAGAGGTTACTCTAACCATACTACATGAAAAAATAAACTGCATGTATAGTGCACATCATTTCATCTTCCATCGAATAATAAATTCCACAACTACCATAATAGCATCCAAGGATCTGACCAAGATGGATCCAGAAGATGAATCCAGAGCCTGTGGGGCCCATATTTCATTTGGAGGCACCATCCACATTTACATTAACCCATCTAGGGAAAGTTGAATGCTAGAAAACTTCAGAAGTGTCATGGGGTGGGTAGAATTTTCCATCAATATGAAGTCATCGTAGAATGCCAAAATCTTTCACCATGTTTTTGCAATCTCCCTTTTGGATCGAAGAGACTTCATGTATGGAAACGAGGATCTGCATCCAACCTGAATTATGGATAAATTATCACTTTTTATGAATAATAGAATTTATATCATACCAGACCACATGGTGGATCCCAACTACAATAACAAATAAAAGGTTATTAATTTTATAAGGGTTATTCATATTTGTACATCAATTTAGTTGAGATTCTAAAGAGTCATGAGTCATCCATCTGAAGTCAAAAATGTAAAAAATATAGTTCCTTGGTTTTATTAAGTCAATAAACACTATATTAAAATTATTAAATCCAAATATAATACCCATATATTAATAATTCCCATACATGATCTTGAATTCCATCTTAGGAAAAGCTTCCTCTCAGAACCCCATCTGATGGTACCTTGATCTCAAAAAATATTAAAATACCACCAAAATCACATGAAATGATCAAAAGATTCATAAATCTTAGGTAAATTATATTTATTCATGACCATCAAATGTTTGAATTTTTAGTAATTAACAGAAATTCAAAGTCTAATATCTTCTTTCTTTAAAATGATCACTGTTAATTTACAAGGTGAAACCCGGGGAAGACTAAACCCCTTAGACTCAATATCCACAAAAAGTACCATTAACTACATTATTTAGGTTGGTTTAATATGGTATCATGATAAAGATATTAGACTTATCCATGGAATAAATTCTGTTAAAATATAAAATTCTCTTTGAGTTGAAAACATATAAATATCATCTTGGAAAACATTAGGAAACTCACACACCACCATATAAAGAAGTTCATAAATACATAGATCAATAAAATCAATTAAAATTTATGAAAACTAGAATGATATTATCTCAGAACTAGGTGAAATGGGACCCAATATCTAATATATAGAGTGACACTTAAACTAAAATACATGAGTGATTTTATTAAAAGAAAGAAGTTAGACCCGATGACGATAAAAAGTGATCTTTTTTTTCTAGATAATAATCCAATAAATTAAAATTATAAAGTCAAGGATGTTAATAAGAACCAATATAAAAATACCATATGGTATTGTGCCAGGAAAGTATCACTCAACACATGGGACATTTAATACCCTGCTCTCACCTCTTTCCTAATGAAGTGGAAAGAGTCATTATGAAAGGCATAAACTCTGAGCACAATTGAAATTTATCAATAGGTTTGTATGAGATAACGGAATGAGTATCACTAGTATAAAACATATCCATAAATATAGAATATATAAAAAAACCATTCCTCTGATGGTACTCAATATTTATACTAACTTATCTAGTGCATACTATACCATTTAGATACATCCAAACTCATGATTCCATTTCTTTATGACATGAGAATAAATATTATCATGTGGTTGAGATCCCACCCCTTTTTTTGTAGGATCTAAACTGGGGGCCCATTTTGAAGATGGATGCAACTACACAACCCTATGATTAAATCTCACATAAACCCAAATGTCAACCAAATTTAAAATAATCATTAAACCACTTGGGATTTGAGTTACAATCATATTTGAGGTGTCCCTTTCTACCACCATGAAAATTGACCACCTAACTTTACCCTAACTTCTTCTATGAACTCCTATCACAACCTTGGTGTTGGTCACCCCCATTCCTCTTCTGGAAAGAAATTGAACATTTTCCACCTCCTACTATCAGTGATGCTTTGAAGATCCATGTCTTCCCAACTATATCCACCTCATCCATATATTTATTTTCCATAACCTCCATAATGGTGGTTAGAAAAATAAGAATTCGTACAACCAAACATATTCACCCAAAAAAATATTGATCATCCTTACATTAAAAGATTCATTGGAAATTGGATCTAGAGATAGGTTCACCAACTAAGAAAACTGAGTAGCATACTCTATGATTATAATGACCCGAATCTTATCGTACATGGACATTACATTACTTTTGCGGAATACTTAGTACATAACAAAAACACACACACAAGGATCGTAATAGTTTAGTGTCTTTGGAAACTCGGAATGTAATCTTCTAAACGTGGTGAAAGATCTTCAATATCTCCCATAATGATCTTCCCCTTTTTTTTACCTAAAACCTTTCTTTATATCCTGGGGAAAGAAAAACAAAAAAGGGTGAGCTCAAATGCTCAGTAAGGGTAAACAAAAGAAATATCAATCACATCATATACATAAGAACGTAGCTTTTGGAAATCTTGACCTGCAAAAGAGCTCATAATATCATAACATGGGATAAATCATAGAATTGAAAATGAGATCCCCATAATCATAACATAAAACTTGAAACATTGTGGCATGCACACATAATCCTGGAAAATCATTTCTTGTTAGTCATGACTCATTGCCAAGACTATCTTAGTGGACAAAGTCCCTTTCTGAACCGAGTTCACTCCTCGTTTCAGTCCTGTATCACTGAACCGAAATAACCTTCCGTTCCAGCCATGTCTATCTCATGAGATATAAAATCTTTACCCAATGCATTGGAGGGAGATATAGGTCCCACCCATCTTATAATGAATCCTTTCTTATGTGTGCCACATAATCATAAATCATACATCATCGCATAACCCATGTAATAAAAATGGGATTCTTAAACATGACATCACAAAACAATTCATATAAGATAAAGGAATTCATAAAAATGTTTCCATCACAACATAATCAAATCCATGTAATAATAGGGATAAAAACAGAACCCTTTATTATCTTAGATGGAAAATAATTTTGATAAAATACTTGAACTTCATTCTTGAGGAAAATATCCTTTCTACTTCAAAAACACTTTTCCTTTCTTAACATGTCATAAAACTTTAAAATAAAAGAAGTTGATTAAAAATAAACTTGAAAACTTGTAAAGGAAGCTTCTTGGAAATAATGTTTTAAAAATCCATTCATGCCGTATAAGTTAAAAAAAACATTCTTCGTACTTTTGTCGGAAAAGTCAAAAAGTACCTCGTACGGAAAAACGACAAAAGATTCCTTTCATATTCTTTACTAAAAACTCAACTAAGGGTAAAATTGGATTTAAACTATTGCAAGTGGATGGAAACAATATTACATATTGAGGTAACATGGATGTGGATGATAAAATACACCCCAGTAAATACTTACGAATAAACAATCTCGGATAAAAATGAGATTGTGATATTTCCCTTACCTTAGGTCCGACTTGCTTTGTAACTGTCCGAACCTCCTGTATAATGATTTAAATCATGTTATTGACTTATTACAGAATCATATTCATTTTTATGATATCATATATGGTTCACTTATGACATTATATTACCCGTTCTTTTGTAAATTCCATGTTAAAGAAGCGTTTTGGGTAAAATCGTTTCATTTATCGTAGGTGTTTTGACTTGTTGTTCTTGACATCATTATTACATATATCATGATTTACTTACTTCCAGAATATAAAATATGATTTATATATCATATATATTCAGTATATATATATATATAATAGGTAGATAAATAAAATGAAAAACACCGTTCATGGAGACGGTAGTCCGTACGTACGCATGAACGCTGTTTTCCTTTCCTTATTGTCTTGAAATGGAAGTAAGTAGATGACATACATATGTATATATATACATAAATCCAGTAGCTTTATAATGTCATATATTTCATTATTATTTCTTATATATACATTATAATCATTCTTAAATGGTTAACATGGAGAATGAATCTCATCGCGTCGTGGAGACGGTATTCCGTACGTACGCACGAGCGATGATATCATTTCTATAAATATTGAATTGAATTGGAGTGGATTATACAATATATCAGAATCAATATGATGTTTTAATAACTATGTATAGTTATTCTTTACACCATTATACCCATCCATGTAAGGTGGTGGTGGAAAATAGATTACACCACGGCGTGGAGACGGTATTCCGTACGTACGCACGCGCGGTGATTTCTTTTTCCGTAGGATGGATAGATGGTGAAATAGGTTTGTTTCATACTTATAATAACATATCAGTATATGAATGATACTGATGTTATTACTTCATAATGAAACAACCTAAGAAGAAGAAGTGGAAGAAGAAATAAAGATGAAAGAATTGGTAACGGTAATTACCTCTTCTTTGAAGTGCCTCTTTGAGACCTCCTCTTAGGGCACTAAAATTGGTCTTGGAGGAATACCAGAACCTCTAGGATGTTTCTAGGGAAGTGGAGAGGGGAAATTGGCAGTGGTTGGCCGAGCTTGAGTGCTCAAATTGGTGTGAGGAGGAGGGGGAGGAGGTGTCCTTTTATAGGGGAGGAGAGGGGCACCTTAGGAATATCTCAAAATATTATTTTATATTAAAGTCAAAATCGGTTTATAATGGTTCCAAAGGGTCTTATTTCGAAGCTAAAGTGGGGATGGGTCGAAATCCTATCAACCAATAGGATTTAGACAAGTTTAGTGTATTATGTTTAAACTTATCAATTAGATTTAACTCTAAGTTAAATAATTTAACTTTTACCGTGTCTTTTTGTTTTCTTTCACTATATGGTTAATAAACTTACTATAACATGCCAAACGAACCCCAAATTGTATATTATTAATACATATATCCTTATCTAAGTCATTTGGCCGAACCTTAGATTTTTAGTAATAAAATAACAATTAATAATATAATATTTGATTTAAAAACTATTTTGTGTCAATTTTGACACTATTTGATATATGATTTTTGTGAAAGTCATAACAGAATTATATGTTCGAACCAAGTTGATTAAATCAACACTAATATATCATAGTAACCTAGAAAATTAGTGGAATTCATAAAAAGTCTTAAATTACATTTATTTGGGTATTTATATTATCAATTATGTCAATATTTCATTAATAAGATAATTACTGCATCATCTTTGTGTCATAAATAAATTATATTATTTGATGTCTAAAAATTACAAATAAAATCCCATCATGTAGTAGATCTTTTTAGCTTTCTAAGGAATATTTATAGTCGAATTTATCTTATGTATAACCCCATATTAAAAATGATTTACTTATTAAACTTTGATTTTAACTATTTTAACCCTTCTTTAAATAAATTAATAATAAATGTCCAAATCTAATCCAAGTGGGCCTAAATGGTCATATTTTATTCCTAAGTTTGTTTTTGGTCGAATTACACTTGTCCAATATAATTAGGACATGTGTTAGGGTAATATTAATATCATATTTACCCTTAGTTACCCTATTTACTATTAACCGTGGTAAAAAAGTAAAAAGTTACTATTCACCAAAAAATTATTTTCATCTCATTGAACCACATTTTAGTCCTTGATATTAACCGTGTCTCTCGGATTTTCGAAATTCCATTCACAGAAGCGGTAAAATTATGTTTTATGCAAAATTCAGTTTTTAACCTACCACTTAGTAGTTTCACTATTCATCAAAAATTGATGTTTTTCAGAACAATGCCAAAATTTCATCCCAAGCTATATTTCATATTCCGAATTCAAAAATGAAGTCTATTTTACCAAATTCATAACATAAAAGTTGCATTAATTAATTTTATAATTAAATCCCGCTGTTAAAACAAATAGCGTGTTTTTAAGAAACAATATCGATCAAAAGATTGACACTTGTTTATGTCTAGTTTAAATGTGAAATTACATCCAATGACCAACATTGTATTAAATTGTAAAAATATATTCTAAATATACTTTAAAACCACTCAAATTAATGATTTATCACTATTAATTATTTCGATTAAAAAAGTTGTTTTTAATTATAATTTAGTAATTTTCACTATTCATCAGAATATGAAAGTTATCCGAAAAGTACCAAAATTTCACCTTAGGCTAAATTCGATACTCCGAATCCAAAAATGAAGTCCATTTTGAGAGTTAAAATTTCTAAAATTTAAAAAGTGGTTATTACTATTCATAACGGCTAGTTTTAATAATATTTTAATAGCATATCATTGTTTCGTGAAACTCAGGATTACGTACCACACACGCTATCGAGGAAGGTTGCGATTGCATGTAATGCAAGGCAAGTCAAGGATGCATGTTGTGCAAGCTCCTTTTGGTGTAGCGTATAACACAAGACATTAGTAAAATAAAAAGAATATTTTTTCATAAAATCTCAGGCTGTTACATTCTACCCCCCTTAAAATGAATTTCGCCCTCGAAATTCGTCGGGGTTATAAATGGTTTACTATTTGAAAGTTTCTTTAATAGAAACCCACATCGTAAAAGGGAATACCAAAACTTGGCTTTTAAAAACTAAAGTATGAAATGTAACGATTACCCAAATAAACTAATCACTGGGTTTCCACATAGGTGAAAATATGGATATGGAAGAGAAATCTAACCATCATGTTCTGATGGAGAGTGGTAGTGAACATGGCTATGGAAAAGCCAGTAATCACAAATCCATAGATTTGTGATGATATAAGGTACCATCTGATTCATCAGGTATAAGATCACTAGGACAACATTTTTGGTTTTCAAGATCATTTCCCTAAAGTTGAAAATTTGCTTAAAATAAATACTTACTTTATTTTGGTACAATCTCACTTTTGTTCGTGCCTTGAACAATTTCTACTTCATCTCTTAAATAAATGAAGTTGAATTTGTTATTTGTGAAGTGTTAGCAGATTATGTGATAGAATGATGGGTCATTCCATCTGTCTCAAACAAAAGGTTAGAAAAAGTTATTAAATATACATAAGTCATTCTATAGTGAGATTAATCACATATGGTTCCTAAAATGGACTTATACTTCATATATCATACTGCTTAATATAATAACACTAGTTTCTACTAAACAGGGACTTCCTGTAGGTCAGTGGTAGGAGATAAAGGCCAGTCGCACTTCGGTTGTGGGTTCGATTCCTACAGCCTTGTCCGAAGCGATGGGCTGTCGCCCGTCCTGCAGGTTGTCCTTTTTCTAAAACTACATTACTATAACATCCCATAAATAATATCGAAAATCTTCTATCCTTAAAAAATACTAACTTATGTCCAATATAATCCAGTCTAATCTTTAGGCTTATACATAATACTGCAGTCCACTCTCATAATATAGTGACAACGAGTACCAGAGATTTAATACTGTCGTTGATCCCCACATATCATAAGATATGTCTTTTTGGTCACATTCCAAACATTCAAAGTCCTTAATCGTGTATTCTCTTGAATACCTTAGTGAAAACATGAGTGCAGTTAAAAGTTAACACTTTCCACATACCAAAATCCTCAAAATTCTATATACTCAAACCATGATATCACTTAGTCCTTATATCAATCATGAGCTCATTAATACTATTAAACATTTCATTTTCTCGTCTTCATTATGTGCATATCATCTTATTTCCAAAAAAAATATCTCAATCACTTTGAATACCACATCAATAAATATTGCAATACTTAATGATACAACATTATTTTGGAATCCCATTACATAAACACTTAATCATTCCACCACATCATTGTCATATTCAACATTTCCAATAGTGATCGCATGTGATTTCCCTTTGTCCTTTGCCTTCAGTGGTTGCTCATGTTGATCATCACTAACCCTTGGATTAGGGCAATTATTAGCATAATGCCCCATTTCCTTGCACTTGAAGCATTGAAGTGTTGGTGGTGCGTTCTCTGCAGTGTTTACTTTATTCACATCATTAGAAACCCTTTTTCCATTACTTCGACACTCAGCTACTCGATGACCTTCTTTTCCACACTTAAAACATTTTCTAGTCCCTTTAAGACAATCTCCACCATGCTTCTTCCCACACTTTGTGCATAAGGAAACATTCATCTTCTTTTCATCATTATTCTG
Organism: Viscum album; assembly: GCA_963277665.1. Classification (NCBI taxonomy): domain Eukaryota; kingdom Viridiplantae; phylum Streptophyta; class Magnoliopsida; order Santalales; family Viscaceae; genus Viscum; species Viscum album. Next base: position 1,937,971,854 of record OY728123.1, on the reverse strand, counting down.
AGATTTCTCCTTGAACTCCATCTTTCGTTTCTTGTCAAAACCATGAGATGGATATGTAACACCAACTTCCATTTCTACCTTGATAGCACAACGCACAATTTCTTCATAGCTACTGAAGTCTCTTATAGCTAATGCCCTTCGAAGACTTGGTTTTAAGCCACTGAAAAATCGATCAACTTTACTTTCAGGTTGGATGATAATTCCAGAAGCATACCTTGCAAGTCTTGTAAAATTTGCTTCATAGGTACCAACAGATTCATCGTCCCTTTGCTTCAGTTCAAGAAACTCTTTCTCCATCTTTGTTCGAAGAATACGAGGGAAGTACTTACTGAAAAACAAGTTCTTGAACTCGTCCCATTCCATGGACTCAATTTCATCTCTTGGCCTCGTATTCTTGATAAGATTCCACCATTGATCAGCTTCACCTTCCAAACGATATACTGCAAAGATGACTTTATCATGTTCAGAACATTGAAGAACTGAAAATATCTTTTCAGTAGTACTAATCCATTGTTCAGCAACTAATGGATCAGTAGACCCACTGAAAGAAGGTGGACGTTGCCTCATGAAGGACTCAATAGAATATTGTTCCCTTCTCTGCTCATTTGGAAGTCCAGAATGATTCATAGCTTGTGTAAGTATAGCAATAAGATTTTGCAGTCCATCTCCCATAACATTTGTTTGTTGAGGAGGGCAATCATTGCATTTTCCATTGCATTGATCAACACGGTTCCTTCGGGTTCCAGCCATCGTCTAAAACCCAAAAAGAATAGTGTGAGAGGCAAAAATCATGCTAGGGAAAACAACATAATAAAGGGGGAGTACCTTCAATATCCAACATCTTAGGTTTAATTCTATGATCGTTAGCGTAATTCTATTACTATAACCTATACGTATACTTATCCCTAGGGACATCTCTAGGCATACCTTAGAAATATCTCTAGGGATCTCACTAAAGTTCTCGCATCCTAGTTTCCAAAGGTTGACTAAACCTTTCCTCTGATACCAACTATAATGACCCAAAGCTTATCGTACATGGACATTACATTACTTTTGCGGAATACTTAGTACATAACAAAAACACACACACAAGGATCGTAATAGTTTAGTGTCTTTGGAAACTCGGAACGTAATCTTCTAAACGTGGTGAAAGATCTTCAATATCTCCCATAATGATCTTCCCCTTTTTTTTACCTAAAACCTTTCTTTATATCCTGGGGAAAGAAAAACAAAAAAGGGTGAGCTCAAATGCTCAGTAAGGGTAAACAAAAGAAATATCAATCACATCATATACATAAGAACGTAGCTTTTGGAAATCTTGACCTGAAAAAGAGCTCATAATATCATAACATGGGATAAATCATAGAATTGAAAATGAGATCCCCATAATCATAACATAAAACTTGAAACTTTGTGGCATGCACACATAATCATGGAAAATCATTTCTTGTTAGTCATGACTCATTTCCAAGACTATCTTAGTGGAAAAAGTCCCTTTCTGAACCGAGTTCACTCCTCGTTTCAGTCCTGTATCACTGAACCGAAATAACCTTCCGTTCCAGCTATGTCTATCTCATGAGATATAAAATCTTTACCCAATTCATTGGAGGGAGATATAGGTCCCACCCATCTTATAATGAATCCTTTCTTATGTGTGCCACATAATCATAAATCATACATCATCGCATAACCCATGTAATAAAAATGGGATTCTTAAACATGACATCATAAAACAATTCATATAAGATAAAGGAATTCATAAAAATGTTTCCATCACAACATAATCAAATCCATGTAATAATAGGGATAAAAACAGAACCCTTTATTATCTTAGATGGAAAATAATTTTGATAAAATACTTGAACTTCATTCTTGAGGAAAATATCCTTTCTACTTCAAAAACACTTTTCCTTTCTTAACATGTCATAAAACTTTAAACTAAAAGAAGTTGATTAAAAATAAACTTGAAAACTTGTAAAGGAAGCTTCTTGGAAATAATGTTTTAAAAATCCATTCATGCCGTATAAGTTAAAAAAAACATTCTTCGTACTTTTGTCGGAAAAGTCAAAAAGTACCTCATACGGAAAAACGACAAAAGATTCCTTTCATATTCTTTACTAAAAACTCACCTAAGGGTAAAATTGGATTTAAACTATTGCAAGTGGATGGAAACAATATTACATATTGAGGGAACATGGATGTGGATGATAAAATACACCCCAGTAAATACTTACGAATAAACAATCTCGAATAAAAATGAGATTGTGATATTTCCCTTACCTTAGGTCCGACTTGCTTTGTAACTGTCCGAACCTCCTGTATAATGATTTAAATCATGTTATTTACTTATTACAGAATCATATTCATTGTTATGATATCATATATGGTTCACTTATGACATTATATTACCCGTTCTTTTGTAAATTCCATGTTAAAGAAGCGTTTTGGGTAAAATCATTTCATTTATCGTAGGTGTTTTGACTTGTTGTTCTTGACATCATTATTACATATATCATGATTTACTTACTTCCAGAATATAAAATATGATTTATATATCATATATATTCAGTATATATATATATATAATAGGTAGATAAATAAAATGAAAAACACCGTTCATGGAGACGGTAGTCCGTACGTACGCATGAACGCTGTTTTCCTTTCCTTATTGTCTTGAAATGGAAGTAAGTAGATGACATACATATGTATATATATACATAAATCCAGTAGCTTTATAATGTCATATATTTCATTATTATTTCTTATATATACATTATAATCATTCTTAAATGGTTAACATGGAGAATGAATCTCATCGCGTCGTGGAGACGGTATTCCGTACGTACGCACGGGCGATGATATCATTTCTATAAATATTGAATTGAATTGGAGTGGATTATACAATATATCAGAATCAATATGATGTTTTAATAACTATGTATAGTTATTCTTTACACCATTATACCCATCCATGTAAGGTGGTGGTGGAAAATAGATTACACCACGGCGTGGAGACGGTATTCCGTACGTACGCACGCGCGGTGATTTCTTTTTCCGTAGGATGGATAGATGGTGAAATAGGTTTGTTTCATACTTATAATAACATATCAGTATATTAATGATACTGATGTTATTACTTCATAATGAAACAACCTAAGAAGAAGAAGTGGAAGAAGAAATAAAGATGAAAGAATTGGTAACGGTAATTACCTCTTCTTTGAAGTGCCTCTTTGAGACCTCCTCTTAGGGCACTAAAATTGGTCTTGGAGGAAGACCAGAACCTCTAGGATGTTTCTAGGGAAGTGGAGAGGAGAAATTGGCAGGGGTTGGCCGAGCTTGAGTGCTCAAATTGGTGTGAGGAGGAGGGGGAGGAGGTGTCCTTTTATAGGGGAGGAGAGGGGCACCTTAGGAATATCTCAAAATATTATTTTATATTAAAGTCAAAATCGGTTTATAATGGTGCCAAAGGGTCTTATTTCGAAGCTAAAGTGGGGATGGGTCGAAATCCTATCAACCAATAGGATTTAGACAAGTTTAGGGTATTATGTTTAACCTTATCAATTAGATTTAACTCTAAGTTAAATAATTTAACTTTTACCGTGTCTTTTTGTTTTCTTTCACTATATGGTTAATAAACTTACTATAACATGCCAAACGAACCCCAAATTGTATATTATTAATACATATATCCTTATCTAAGTCATTTGGCCGAACCTTAGATTTTTAGGAATAAAATAACAATTAATAATATAATATTTGATTTAAAAACTATTTTGTGTCAATTTTGACACTATTTGATATATGATTTTTGTGAAAGTCATAACAGAATTATATGTTCAAACCAAGTTGATTAAATCAACACTAATATATCATAGTAACCTAGAAAATTAGTGGAATTCATAATAAGTCTTAAATTACATTTATTTTGGTATTTATATTATCAATTATGTCAATATTTCATTAATAAGATAATTACTGCATCATCTTTGTGTCATAAATAAATTATATTATTTGATGTCTAAAAATTACAAATAAAATCCCATAATGTAGGAAAGCTTTTTATCTTTCTAATGAATATTTATAGTCTAATTTATCTTATGTATAACCCCATATTAAAAATGATTTACTTATTGAACTTTGATTTTAACTATTTTAACCCTTCTTTAAATAAATTAATAATAAATGTCCAAATCTAATCCAAGTGGGCCTAAATGGTCATATTTTATTCCTAAGTTTGTTTTTGGTCAAATTACACTTGTCCAATATAATTAGGACATGTGTTAGGGTAATATTAATATCATATTTACCCTTAGTTACCCTATTTACTATTAACCGTGGTAAAAAAAGTAAAAAGTTACTATTCACCAAAAAATTATTTTCATCTCATTGAACCACATTTTAGTCCTTGATATTAACCGTGTCTCTCGGATTTTCGAAATTCCATTCACAGAAGCAGTAAAATTAATTTTTATGCAAAATTCAGTTTTTAACCTACCACTTAGTAGTTTCACTATTCATCAAAAATTGATGTTTTTCAGAACAATGCCAAAATTTCATCCCAAGCTATATTTCATATTCCGAATTCAAAAATGAAGTATATTTTACCAAATTCATAACATAAAAGTTGCATTAATTAATTTTATAATTAAATCCCGCTGTTAAAACAAATAGCGTGTTTTTAAGAAACAATATCTATCAAAAGATTGACACTTGTTTATGTCTATTTTAAATGTGAAATTACATCCAATGACCAACATTGTATTAAATTGTAAAAATATATTCTAAATATACTTTAAAACCACTCAAATTAATGATTTATCACTATTAATTATTTCGATTAAAAAAGTTGTTTTTAATTATAATTTAGTAATTTTCACTATTCATCAGAATATGAAAGTTATCCGAAAAGTACCAAAATTTCACCTTAGGCTAAATTCGATACTCCGAATCCAAAAATGAAGTCCATTTTGAGAGTTAAAATTTCTAAAATTTAAAAAGTGGTTATTACTATTCATAACGGCTAGTTTTAATAATATTTTAATAGCATATCATTGTTTCGTGAAACTCAGGATTACGTACCACACACGCTATCGAGGAAGGTTGTGATTGCGTGTAATGCAAGGCAAGTCAAGGATGCGTGTTGTGCAAGCTCCTTTTGATGTAGCGTATAAAACAAGACATTAGTAAAATAAAAAGAATATTTTTTCATAAAATCTCGGGCTGTTACAATGATAGAATGATCTCCTAGCTTCAAAGTAATGAAATATTGATCCTTTTATACCCTCAGTTCCTTGAGATGGAAAAATTGATTGAAGGATTTATTTCAAGTATTATATGTGATATCTACATGAAAATTGGCTTGTATAATAGGTTTACACAAATTTTATTTTAACACAACAAGAATATATGTAGAAAAAGAATCCTTGGAGACTTATATAGTTTTAAGGAAGTAGAAAATATTATAAACCATCATGATCCATTCCTTTGATTCCTAGGGTCCCATGTCTCTATAGAATATCAATGGATGATGCTTGGTAAATTCTTAATCATGGACCTACCTTTGTTTCGGTTCAATATTTTGTACTTGGCACATGATATAAAAAATTCAAAATGTAGTTTCTTCAAAATAAAAGACAATTATAGAACTCAAAAATGGGGTTTTCTCAAAATATTCCTCTCTAGTATTTTGATATTCTCTTATTAGAGGATCCATAATCTATAAAACTAGAGGATGGAAACCATTATGAAAATTTTTTATTCTTTATAATAAATAGGATATAGATAAATTAATGCTAAAAAGGATAAAATAGTAAAAACATAATGTTAGAAAATGCCAAAAACCCCATGGTAACTCATGTATTTTCATGAAATTGAGTTATCCATGCCCACTACAACACTACCTCTTGTGTTTCAACAGTCATATCTCTATTAAATCCAAAGCCTCCCGAATCAAGAGTGTGTTACACGAGTATGAGCACATTATTTCATAATAACATTACCCTTTCATACCAATTTGTAATAAACCAACCCAGGTAAACCTATAATGTTAATGAAATTGGACTTCCACAAGTCTTGAAGTAGATTCTTGATTATCTTGGGATTATGATAGTAATTACGGAATTATAAAAAGAAACAAATAAAATATTTTTAACTCAATAATCAATGGATAATATGGTAACACAAATTATTCCAAAGATGATATCCAAAATATTTCATATATCAATTTAAAAAAGCATAAAGGTAACATCAACAACTATCTATCATGGTATAAAAAAAACTAAAACACAATAAATAACATGGAACCTAAGACATCCCATGGGTCTATCTACAGTTGAAAATAAACCACCACCATCAAAAACCACTATAAAGGAAACATGATACGTGAGATTTATCTTTTAAATGACACTCTTAAAATTACCTATATGTTTGAAAACTAAGGAAAAAATATCCCAGTGAAAAAATTAGTTTTTGAGACCTAGATCACTATAGTATACCACCAAAGAATAAATATAATGTATATCAACATTAAACTAATAGTTCTTCTTCAAAACCGTATTTATAAACCATTTTAAAAATACATTATTTCAATTCAAAAACATTTCATTCAAAACATAATTTGTAATTCATATAAAAACATACCATATTAAAAAAATCATGAGAAAATTAAAAACTATCCACGAGGCATAATAGAAGGAAATAACCAAGTTTTCATGAATATATAAATCAATGTTCAATCAAATCTAAAATATATATCTTGGTAATGTATATACAAAGCACCAAGGGGGTAATGACGACACAAGGGTGTAGATAACTAAGATAAATAAGAATCATTAGATAATATAATTTAATTTTATATTTAAAACCTTGGTTCCCAAATAAATCATACCCACATAGAATTATTAGAACCTCTACTAGTGATAACTTACACTAGTAAGTCTTCTATGTATTTTTTTCCACGTACACAAAGGGTTTTTTCCATTTTTTATGATATCATCATTATATTTAAGAAACCAAATTCATATTTTCTAAAAAAGTTCCAAGGAAATTCATTCCATTTCCATACATGAGAAACCATTTTAAAAAGCAATTTCTTCTTTGATGCAATTCATCAAACACATCATGTGCATCATAATGGTTTTAAACAAAAACAAATTTTTTTTAAATATTCCATATCCATTAGTGATAAATTTCACCACTCATGTATTTATAAGAATAAACTTCATAATTTAAAACCAAATAGAATCATAATAAGGAATATAATTCCATGGGAAAACTTTTTGGATATAGGTAACTGCCTTAAGAATGATGGATATCTCATTCCCATAAAATTTGGTGATAACAAACTAACATATTGGGTCCCCATAATACTAGGTCACATAAAAATATAATTAATTCCGAATAAAACCCTCTAGATCCATAAATAACATCCCAAGGTTCTATCAAGATAATGGAGAAATTGTTCATGGGAATATCTAGATAAAATATGAGAAATTAAAAGATAAACTAAACCTACCTCAAATTAACCTACACAAAATGATCAAGGATCATTGAGGAATCAAGGGGATATCCCTATAGAGAATAATAGAGGTGATAGTTTGATATGATGATGGATTATTTGGGATTAGAATTAAAAATGACCAAGGGTATCAAGGTAATTTTCTGTTTTAATATGATTTGATTGGAGTGCGTAGAAAGGTTGTATAGTTTCAAAAAACATGGACCTACCATGTAATTCCCACTATACAATGAAAAAGGATTCATAATATTTCTTGGGAATTTCAATAATATTTAAAAAACTATGTTCAATATATGTGATATCCTTTAGAATAAATGAAAACTATTGGTAAGGTTTTCCAAGATAATTTGATGTATTGAAAAACCATGCTAACTACGAAAATATTTTCACTAATATCTATACATATATATCAAATGTTTACCACATTGTTAGCACTAAACATACACATAAACCATTATCCATGCCTAATTTTCCCTAAACACAAAAATTTAAACCCTTTATTCCTAAAACCCTCTAAAAATTGAAAACTGGTAGATGAAGAAAATAACTAAGAATACATGTAAACTAAAAGGAAATAATTTTTTTAGTCATAGAAATAATTTTATCATCATATGAAATAGGAAAGTGGTATTTTATTTGAAAAATAAATCGATTTTAATATAAATGAATTTTTTACTATGTATTATATGATTTTATTAAAAGTGAAATTTTTGAATTTTAAAAATTTAATTTGATAAAATGGACCTCATTTTTGGATTTATAATGTCAAAATTATATTAGGGTGACTTTTTAAGATTTTTATAAACAATATATTTTGTTATTGAATTTTTAAAAAATATTGTTTTTATGAATACCATAAACTTTATAACATCATTTGGATATAAATAAGAATACAAATTTTGGAAACCTATTGGGAATTTTATACAAACTAGGTTAAATAATCTTATAGTAGGTAGATATAATGTATGATAAATTTAATGAACAACATTTTTAATCATATTTTGTTGATACAAATCCGATTTTCTCTTCTTCAGATGAAAATATTCAAATGATGAAATTAAAGCATTAAAGAGACATAATAATTTTACATGGATCAATGAAACTGGGATAGTTTATGGATCATACAAAGTTATTATGTTTATGTACCACAATTCACTAAGAACACTATTTTTAAAATTTTCAAAGAAGACTCAATGACCCTCCACATTCACAACCATTCACACTTTGAATGATCAATGATATCTCAACTAAAATGGGATCAGTAATCGTCTAGAAGATTATCCAATTATTCTGAAGCACCAAAAATTTAGTTTACATATAAGACTGTTTTCCAAAAATCTAATTTTTATATGAGAGATGAAATCATTTTTTAGAAATATTTATTCCATGGAAAAATCCTTTAAAAAAATTGGTTCTCCATAAAATGTTTATTGTTCACCATATAATGAAATTGTGTGATGTCCACCACATTATTCTCACCATGTATGGGTTAAAATGATTTGTTCTATATGTATTTTAATACATGATCTATCACATGTAACACCTTTCAAGATCTTACTCACGTACTCCACATATTAAAAAATTCCTTATGTAGTTATTGTTCACCATGTAATTCCTTATATATACTAACTCTATATACAATGATTCACTTATATTTCAAAAAACTTTATTATATTTTAGAATTTCTTGCTAAACATATCTTCTAAGAATTAATACTTAGTGCTGATGAATTGATTTAAATTTCCTTATATAAGAAAGGGTTCTAAAAAATCAAATAATCAAAAATTATTGTTTCATCTATCACTAAAAATATTCTATGTAAAACATTTTTCCTTCCAACTATGAAATATATCCTCTTAATATTTTCTTGTGATACCCTTTTATGGACTATAAAATTTTGTATGGTCGACCAAAATTTCATTACTCCACCAAAAAAGACATCCTTATCATGTAGTTTTGTGATCATATTTTTTAGTCTATGAGAATATTATGCAGCCTTGAACTCCACATGAGGTCATCAATAATTTTAGCTAGCCTACATAATAATTATGTAGAAACCACCCTTCTCTCCTGATTTTCATGCGAATTTGTTTTTCAAACACTTGGAAGCATCTCCATCATTTAAAAGTTATTCCATGTAATGATTGGGTCATTATCAAAATACATTTTTCATTAAACAAAAAAAATCTACAACAAGGTAATGAGAGGGAATTTTTCCTAGAAATATTTCCATTGGGTTTTTTAACAACACCTCAACCCTTGATACCACATTAACCCTTTTATTACCAATTCAAGGATAAATCTCACATGAATTCTTCTTCAAACACCATTTACATAAGGAAACTATATAATGTGGTCAAATCCTTACTCAAGACATAGTCTAATCACCCACAAGACAATATTATCATGATAAAAAAGAGCTGTATGAATGGATAATCAATGATTCAGTTTACTCTTTAGACCACATGTTATTTATTTATTGATATGAAATGATAAACCAAAAATAACTTTTTCAGATTGTTACACCATGTGCAGCTCTCAAGAAGACCACTTCTTCAACCACACACCATAAACCACTTCCATCAAGAACCTATAGACACCCTTCTATATATTTAATCATTTGAATACACCACTATATCATCATTAAACAATGAAAAAAATATTCCAAAATTTAGTAACTTTTTTAAACCCCTGATTAATCATAAAATAACACTCACCATGTCACCAACTTTTCATCTATCATCAATGTGACTTTCCAAACATTTTAAAATAACCCAGTGGTCACTCATTAATAGTATATGAAATTTAAATTAACACAAATAAACACATAATACAATTAAAAAAACAACATAGGAAGTGGAGGCTCCACATTCACACTTGTTCAAGTATAGAGAATCAACTAGAATATAAGAGGTAAAAAATGAATTTCAAATGTTTTCCTATGTAAGGTCTTATTAAAAATTTATGTGACTAGAATTTCAGTCTAAATATAATATAACTTTATTAACCAATGATCTAATTTCTTCTTAAGGAAATGTTACAGTATTTCAATATACATTTTCTATGAGCGATGTATTGGTTTTTTTATGATTTATAGAACACGAATTATCAAAATGGATTATGATTATGGATTCCACTTACATTACCATATAATAAAGTTTATACTTAATCCCCAATAATTTTATGAATTCATGGGTGGACATAATATATTTAGCTTGTACAGTTTTCACAAAATGTAATATTCTTTCTTTCTTGGCTACAAAATACACAATCCATCAAGGTAAAATATACCACATGAGGTTAAAATTTTGTAATCTATTTAATCAACCTAATCTAGATCCTTATATCCCACAAACCCATTTTTTGGTATTACTATGTAAATTAGGTGAAAATATATTTTGACTTTGATATATCATAAAATTCTCTTTAATGTAACCATGTCTTTATAATTGGGATTACATTAAAATTGTGTCTACTAACTTGTGGAAAAAATAATATTAGGTTCTGTTGTTATTAAATATAATATTATTCCAATAATTTTCTTCAATTTTATCACATTTACAAATTTTACATTATCATCCCTTGAAAATTTAATCCTGGTAGAAACTGGTGTTATCATATCCTTGCAATCTTCCATTTAAAATATTCTTAGCACCTCGTTATCATGTTTAGTTTGAGAAATAAAATTTTTATTTCTTCCTTTTACCACTTATAAACTAAGGAAAACATCATCTCACCAAATTATTGACATTTTGAATTCACACTTAAAGAATTATTCAATTTTTGTTATGTGTAAATCATTTGACCCACAGAAAAAATATGCACAAAAAACACCAACACTATATTACTATTATTACTATCTTTATAGACATAAGTATTGTAATAAAGTGCTTTAGTTTTAATACTTAGTTTCTTTATAAAATTATTAAATCTTAAAAAAAAATTTTGTTAGAGTTTTTTTCAATACACGCATTTATAACTTTAATTGAGAAATTTTCCATTCATCTTCATGAATGAAAAAATATTTTTCAATTCAATATATAACTATTCTCCTATAACACCATTAAATTTTTTTTATTTAAAATCCATATAGAACAATTTGAATTTTACTTTCACTTATATGTGTAAGAATATTCAAATAGTTTCTATCTTAGCAATGATTGTAAGTTTATCATTAATATCAATTCCCTCTATCTGGGAATATTCCTTAAACATTAGTTATTATTTTTTACAAAATATCATGAATTATTAATTAATTTTGTTCTATAAGACCCATTTATTCATAATTAAAATATAATCCCCCAACCTCAAAACAATATCCCATGTCTAATTCATCTTGATTTGGTCAATATCTTCATTCATAGACTAAAACCAATACTTATCTCTAACTAATTCATCAAATCATTTTGTCTCTGCCTAATATAAGAAATATGTTTAATATTGTGACTTCATTATCCTTGTTTTTACTAGGTATTATTGATTATTTATTATTTTTCTATCAATTTTATCTTTAATTTTTTTAATTTTTATAGATACAGTTCATGATTCATCCTTCTCATCATTAGTATTTTTTTATAAATTAGTAATTTTTACTTTTCTTCCCAAATTTTATTTACCTCATAATAATTATTATTATAAAACATCTTACTATTTTTTGTAGATCACAATCATTTTTCATTATAATGACATCACATCTTTTGACTTATTTTCGTATCCTCTTATAGAAGTATTTATATACTTGTCTTCTTTTCCTGAGTATCCAACAAAAATCCCTTCATCTCTACTTAATTAAAACATTATTTTATTATCCTTATTGTGTATAAAACACTTACATACAATTAATTTAAATTATTTCATCCTTGGCTTCATTCTATACCATAGCTTGTATGGGGTCTTCTATTCAATTGCACAGGAAAAACCTCTATTAGAAATGTCAAACTATGTCAGCACTCCTTCCTTCCAAAACATCTCTACTTTGTTATCTCAATAAGAATAATTCTTGTAAAATTGGTAATAATGTATTTTATTCTCCCAGCGACACCATTTTTATATATACTTATCATTTCTAATACTTAGTGACTTATCCCATGTTTCTTGAGATAATTCTCCATTGGGATATTTTTTTAACATTATACCATTTTTAGTCTAAAACATCATAATTTTATGTCAGTAATATTTTATGCATCTCTCCATCACTGAGTAATTAATTATATACCTTGGAATTGTGAAGAATGGAAAATATCTATTTCATCTTGCTAAAATCATAAATAAGAATAACAAAATATATATCACCATGAATAGATCATGGTGAGATAGGTCCACACACATCAACATTCACCAGTTCAAGAAATCATAATGTCTCTAATTCTTTTTTCTAGTACATATTTTGAATTATATTCCTTTATTAGATGGAATCTCACTTGTGAGTATAAACATGTGATATATTAGCTATATATATTTGTTTCATATTTGACCATATCATCCAAAGATGGTTTGATTAAATAGAATTTCCTTCTTTTTTATAACCTGTTTTATTCCAAAATTAACAAGAATCATATCTATTATTACCAACTCACATGTTAGAGATTATTATTCATTTTAATTCCATTAAAAAAAACTCGATCATATTTTCCCTTGTTGATACTAAATTTCTTGGTAAATGTTTTTGAATTGCTTGAGTTAAAAAGCTTACTGATAGTGATGAATTTTGACTGAGACCATAAATCACCAAGACACTAGCTTTTATAATATCTTTTTCCCCATCCATTTATTTTAAAATTCTAATAATCATTAGTATCTCATAAATTCCAAATATTAATACTCTTCCCATTTCATACTTGATGTATATCACCCAATAATTATTTTCAATCACATGAGAGTTTTATCTTTTAACAATGATCTATATACCATTGAAATCTGATGCTTTAAAGAAAATATATACAAGTAATTATAAGGGGGATATTTTATTCATAATCTATTATATTTTAATCACACATGGTGTTTATTAAAAAGGATTAACTTCTTTAATGTATGATGGAACAAAATTATCATTCATGGATGAAAATCCATTTTTTATTTACAGATCAATTGATATTTCTTTGAGTTGTTGTATATGAAATATTTGAGTATGAATTGGAAAATTATTCTTCATTTTTTACAATAAATATTTTTACATGTGTCTAAATGATACAAATAAAAGTCAATGACAACCAAAGAATTCCTAGAATATTGATATCTTTTGGATTTCGATGATTGTATTCTTCTCTTAGGTAGATTTTGGAAATGTAAACTCATTTCCAAAATTTCTTATCTTAAAAAACAATACAACCTAATATGAGATTCATTCTAATGATTAATTAATACATAACAATATTTCCCTTGGGTTCTCTATATCTTTTGATTTATATTCATAACTAAATCAATTTTACACCTTAGAGTTAGTGTTTTTATAGAAGAAATCATCATATCTTTCTATATTAAATAAGGTCTGATGATAGTTTTTTTAATATTATATTTTATTTTATTCTCCTAAAATTTCTTGGGCTATTTTTTGGACCACTATTCTCTAATAGTACTTTTCCCACTGCATCTATGGATATATTTACCGATGTTATATCCGGAGTCAAGAATTTCTCCTGGTCTTATAATTTTCATCACAGGCTAACAAAACCTACCTCATGATCATCAATACATTTGTATCAATATTTTACTACGATATTAAAATATTCATAAACCTTTATCTGTAATTCAATTATGAGAATTAACACAATTAATTTCTCCATGTCTTTGAACATTTATATATTTGAACATTTTAATTTATAGTTTATACATAAAGTATACTCTTCTTTCTGTTTCATATAGAATTTGGAATAATTAAGCACTCTATTTTATTTCTTAATTTTATCTCTCAAAACACCTATTTCTTCAATAGTGGCATAATATTATATCAAGATATCAAATATTCCTTCTATATCTCCTTTATCATTATTTCTATCTTCTTTTGTCTGGGAACTCCCCATAACATCCACCAATGCATTTCCCCCCATGACATTAATCGTAAACTTTTTATTCTAGATCAGATTCATATGAAAAATAATTTGTTAGTGAAAAAAGTATTTTATTCTTGAATAAATTGTTTATACATTTTTTCCAACCTTCACATTAGATGAAGGATTCTCCATTGGAAGTTTATCACCCCTAACATCATTATCTTGAAACTTAATTGGAAAATTTTTTGTTGGGTTCCCAAAAATTTAACATTGAAAACTATTGAATTGAAACTCCCCTTTAAACATTAATTTTTTCATTTTATATATTAGAAAAGTAATTACATATTTCTATAAATATATTATTCCTCATGGACATCCTCCATGGTGAGTTCTTCATAACCTTGAATGTAAAATTAAAATAATTACCCTTTACTACATCATCATTATTATCATTTCTCATCTCAATTAATATAATATAAATGCATAATATATTAAATGTAAACTCATTAGGATCCTTGTCCTCGAGTATAGAGACATTAGGATTGAACAACAGTGGGAATATTCTCCAGATGAGCATGATAATCATTGCATCATATAGATTTTCTCCAATACCACACTTGTTATCCACAATCACATTAACTCAATAAAATAATGCATCAATAGATTTATATATGTGCTTCTTCATGTACTCATAAATTTTCTATAGAACATTTAATCTAGATTCTTAGACCATTGAATCACCTTTATAGATATTTTTAATATTCTTCTACAAATCATGTGAATACTTAATCTTCATTAATTTCATTTATATTGTGTTGGATAAATATCCCCTTAAAATATTGATTCATATAGAATCATTATCCAGTTCTATTAAATAATACTATGTTCAATCTTTATTGACCATACTAATAATGATTCCATGAATAAAAGCTATATATACATCTATTCGTATGGATTAGAAGCTCTGTTTCATTCAATACATCCATAGTTGAAAAATATTTCCCTCAAAGATCAAAATTCATTTGTGATTGAATGATATCATGAATTCAACTATAGGAGATTCAGAAAGCTTAACCTATATTGTTGAAACAATAATTATCCCCACTAGTTTAAATACAAAGATATGAGGATGAATCAAGGTATGGATAATTAAATAAGCCAGAAGTTTTGATCTTGTTTAGTTGTAAAAAACCCCTATTTTCTTTTCTTCTCACAAAAATATATTTACATCGAAATAAATGAATGAAAAATGAAAAACAATGTTACTTAATTCACCCAAAAATGGTATAGTGTAAATATCATGAAAAAAAATTGTGCCTATGTAATATAATTCACTATGTTCACTATTGTTACAATGTTTGGACTAGACTCTCTATCCTTAATGATTTATAACCATTCAAACTCTGAAATCTACCTGATATCTGAACTATTTTTTCACTACTCATATAGAGGATTTTACCATTTTCAAGGTCACTAAATATTTATTTCACACATAAAATAGTGTTATATTATGCTCAATTTTTATATGAGAGAGGAAATCCTCTTATATTTTAGATATTTCATCCATGGAAAACACCTATGATAAAATATCTTCCTTTTATGTGGTTTATTATTCAACGTGTGATGCCATTAAGTGATTTGCACCATTTTATGGTCATATATTATTACCTTACACGTTTTAATAACCATATATTTTCTTAAATGAGATACCTCATGTAATGTATTAATTTATCTTCAAAGAATACTCTACCTCTCATGAAATTCATCACACCACTGATGCTCACCACATAACTAATTACAAGGACTAATATCACGTACTTCTCTTCACATATACATTTCTATGTGAATAATTTTTAGAAAATATATAATTTATAACAAAATAAATCAACTCATAATTTTTTATATACACTAATGAAGTTATTAGTAGATCCTTATAGGTGAAATATTTCTAAAAAATATTCTTGTCAGAAATTACTATTCAATCCATCAATTAAAAATACATCCAATAAAAACTAGATTCCTTCCAACAATTAATAGAAACATCCTCACATAGTCACATGATCAACTTTTTTGGTCTATGAAAACCTTTTTTGTCAACCGAAACAATGTCACTCCATTGAAAATGGTAACCTTATCATGTTGTTATGTGATCCCCTTTCATGGTCTGTAAGAATCATATGTCATATAAAACTCCTCATGTGGTATGAAAAAATATTATGAAGTCTTCGCAATCCTTATGCATAAACCACCATTTTCCCTATAATTTTGTACTCTAAAATTGGGAACATTGGGAAACACTTCCATAATTAAAACCTTCTTCTTCGAAACCACTGGAAAATTTTCAACTATCGTTTTTCAATAAACCCAACATCCCAAAATCTAAAAAATTATAATGAGGGATATTTTTCCTTAAAAAATTATTAAATTACAATTTAATCAAAATATAATAAACTATTATCCAATTAAAATATCTATATCTTTATGTTGAGACAAATATGAATAAATTTATTAGCACTGACACAATGCTTGTCAAATATTTTAAAAGTAAAAATTGGTATCTTTGAGATAAAATTAATGAGGTGATATGGTTATGATCTAATTTTAGAATAAATAAGATTACTAACCAATGATGTGATCTACATATTTATGAATTTTAAAATTACATAATAATTTAATTATCAAAATTCTTTCTCCGGACTAGAATAAGGTGAAAATTTTAAGAATAATATCATAAATATATATTATCAAGATAGGTCCAAGAATAAAAATATATTATGCATATTATTATGTTATAATACTGTTGAATAATAAAATTAATTTATGTTAGTTTTTTATTTGAAAATTTAAATAACATAGTTTTTATCCAAACACTTATGCAACATCAATGCAGTCCTTGTAAAAGTGGGAGATAAGTCATAGATGACGATTTTAACATATTTAAAGTGATAAAGTGTAAATTAATTATATAAATTTTTTATTGTTTAAATATCTATGAAATAAAAGTAATTATATTAAAATTAATTTGTAAAATATACAATCATTTAGGTATTTTTAAAATCAAATTAAATTAATAACCCTGATGTTGTTCTTAAGGGGTATTTAATATTACTAATGATTTATCAAAAAATGAAAAATCCTAAAAAATATAATAAGTCAACTATGGTTGTTTAACAGTTGGAAATTTCACCTAATTTACATATGTTTTCAACTTTATATTTTAAAATTATATTCTTCACCCTTAGAGACTAAACATTAATGAATATTCTAATGAATGATTTCTAAAAAAGAGTGCTCTCTCTACCCTTTCCAAATCCTATCTAATGTTTTGTTTTCTCTAAGTATTATAACCAACTCCTTCTAAAATTTTCCTCTTCACCTTAATAAGTCTTTAGTCTTTCCAAAATTCCTTTCTCTAAATCCTTTAGAAATAATTCAAATGAGGTGACTCAAAGAGAAAGGTACGAGTTTTAAAGTCTTTTCTCCATTCTTGTTTCTAATTAATTGTATAAAAAATATCTTAAATATAAAATTAACTTTATTTTATGGTAAATTATTATTTTATTTTAATTATTTTCCCCTATCAATGATGATATATCACCCATTAACTCTCACCAAACTCTCTTTAATAAGTTGTTCCTACATCGAAATAGGGGGTTCAAAAACCATATATTTTTAGTTTACGTTTTCTATTACTCTTTTCAACAAAATAAGAAATAAATATAATTAACCATATAGTATTATATTAATTATTATGAAATTATTTTATAAAATATTTTTTTATTTTCCCACACATTAAAAACATTTATAATACATCACACATTGTGGTGGTTATACACTAACTAAGTGAATAATTATGTTTTCTTAAACACATGTATTTTTTGAATATTCTTAAAAAATAATTTCACGATTGAATATAAGATTAACATACAATTAATTTCATGATTATTTTTCTTTTATGGTGAAATATTCATCATAATAATGAAATTAATAATTAATAATTAAAGTTATTTTTAACCATAAAAAACAAGATAATCGAGGAAGATTATATAAATGGTAACTATTTCATAACCTATTTAGCCAATTTTTTTATAAAATGACATAAAATAAATTACATGAAACTTCTAGATATTATGAAACCATTGGATGAGTATCTTTGACCATTATCATTATACTGAAGCTATTTTAGAACTATTCACCAAAAAACATCAACATAACCAAAACTTGAAAAAGTAATACATTTAAAATAAATTATATAATAATAACTAAATATACATTAAAAATATTATAAATTGAATTTTTAATTAATATAATTTTATTATTCAAGTCATTATAGAATTCATGAGGAATACCGTGACTTGAGGTACAATTATTATTTACTAAATTTTCATTCGGGGAGTTATATCCTTTCTCATTTTACTATATTATTAAAAGATTATATATATTTTTACATTTTTATTGTTTCATGTTTCATTACCTATAGTTTTAAAAGTATTTACATTTATAAAATATAATATCTTCCAGAATATATTTTTACTTGACATCTTACACTCTTTTTAAGGTGTTTTCACTAAAACCATTACTTTATAATGTTTTAAATTATTTTCTCAACTATCTATCCCTAATTTTTTATAAGAATTATATTTATCACATTCTTATTTATGTTGATATGTATTATACACTTTTCCTTAATTTCTTTCACAATATGTAATTTCATAACCCATTCTTTTAAAATAATTTTTATGGGTTTATATAAATTCTCATGTTTATGGGTGGAAAAATATTTTTTATCAGTTTTATTCATATTATGTGTTTAAATGAAAGGGAATATGTGTTTTATTCATTTTATAGTTCTCGAATGTTATATATTATTATCGTTATGCATGGGATAAAATCCACTAATGAATTGGGAAATGATTTATTTTATGTTAAAATAATGATGTAATTAATTCGATAATATTCATTATATTATTGGTTATTGGAACAAGTTGGTTATAAGTAATTATATTTAATGTATTACTTTAAAGGGTGTTGAATATAATTTTATAATAAGAATTACTATATCTTATTTTCTTTTAAAAAATTTTAAATTAAAATATTTATATTTCATGAGACTAAAAGATATGTTTAAAATTAATGTAAATTTTATGATCTTATAAATGTTAACACTTATTTTTCAAAGACAATTTGTTCATGAGTTCTAATATTTTCATGAAACATTAATGACATTTATATTTCCTTTATACTGTTTAAGAATTATTTAATGTAATTTTATGAGTAAACCAGTATATTTAATGTTTGAAAATATTTGTTATATGAGTTGAATGTTTTTGTTGGATGCAATTGTTTTTCAGGGGTGCACATTTTTTCCATGGGAATAAGGGGGTTCCCATTCATTTATACACCTTAAAAATCTTTATATTTTCAATCAATTATTTTGAAATATTTTTATAGGGTATAAATATTTTTCCGAATCAATATTAAATAAATGTAATGTTTACGAGGTTAAAACCTTGAATGATGAAAGTGTAACATTTAATAGTTCATATTAGTTAAAAAATGTCTATTATTTAAATTTTTATTATTATTTAAAGGAATTTCCTAATCAATAAAACTATAAACTGAAAGTTTATTAGTTATGTAAGTGAATCAAAATGTTTTTTAAATCTTTTAAAAATGGGATGTTTATGTTCGGGACATTAAAAGTGGTATCTGAGTAGGGTTTAGATAAATTTAAATACTGAGAAATTATCAGTTAAGGATAATTTAAGGGTTATAGATACCGTCATGTTTTAGTAAGTTTATGGGTGCTAATAATTCTAGGTAATAAATATTATTTTGGTTTCTTCTGTGATTTCATTTGAAGATGAATAATTATATATCATGAGACATTTATTTTGTTTTAAGAAGAAGACATCATTGAGTTATTGAAAAAATTTACGGCTAGCATGTTATTTAATGTTGAAATTATTATTTTTATTTGGGAAAAATGGTTATTTAATTTTTTTTATTATGGATTGAGCCATATATATAACCTTGTGGATTGATTAGTGATTTTGTGACAATGTGATAAAAGTTATTTTGGAAAAAAAATCGTTATTTTTTGGAACATAACATGATTAAGGTATATAAAAAATTATTAGGTACTATGTGATTGTATTTAAATGTAGTTAATATTATTTTAAGGATATACATTGATTTAATTTTTAGAGGAAAATTTAATTGTAATATTCTTTTATGTCATAGTAATTCATGTTATTTGTTGAATTTGTTAATATAATTTCTAATAGAAATTATTAAGGATGTTTTTAATGAAATTTAAGGTTCAATAAATTTTAGGATAAAGGTTAATTGGAATTTTGGTAATAACATGTGATATAGGTTTTCCTGATTTTTGGCTAAGAATTTTTTAAGAATGATTTTAGAGATTTTACAGGGTTTAGTTGTGTTGAGGATTATGTAAAGAATGATTAATATATAAAAATTAATATAACCTAGGTTGAAAGAAAAGTGTCATTATTTATATTGAATGTGATATTGGGTAGGATATCTTAGACTTAATATGACCTCTTACTATGATTTTATTCAACATATCTACACTAAAAATTTAGGTATTTCATAAATTGATAGAAATATGTGGAATAAAACATTATAAAATGAAATATAAAAAGAATAACATTATAATTCAATGAATATCATGATTCATACGAAGAAAATTTATCTATTTTGATCATGAAAAATTCATTTTGGCAATTCAGTGTTTGAAATATATTGTGAATTAATGGTTGGATCTGATCACAAATTAAAACCATTGGATGAAATTTTCCTTCTGAATTAGAAAAAATTAAAGTAATTATGTTTTCTCATATTTTCTTTCTTAAAATGAAAAAATAATTCCCCAATTTAAAAATAATGGAAGATAAATATATCAAGGAATAAATGAGAACAATCACCTGACTATCACATTTTGACTTGGGAAACTCATTCACAGGTATGAGTCTTATAAAGTAATATACATAGTTTAAGAAATATTTATTTATGAAATGATACATTTAAAAGTCATAAAAAATATTTATGAAATCCATATTTCATATTATTCCTATTTTATGATACACTTATTTTGGGGAGAACAAAATGAAATCACAAGGATGGAATTTATTTTTAGGGGAACATGTCACAACCCATATATTTTTAGTAATATATCTGTTTTATTTATCTTGTGAACTTATATTTCCTTATATAATATATATTTTACAATATATATATGTTTATGTGAACAAATTTATTGTCTACAAATATTTATAAATATTATGGTTTTTTCAAGTTATAGAAAATGTCTTATTTAATGTTTATTTTTTAAATACTGTCTTATTGTGATCTATATAATGAATTATTTAATTATTGGATATTTATACATGAATATTTCTATTAATTATGTTGATTTATATTGATATTAGTTATTATTATTGTTTTATAAGTTTGTTTATCTCGATATGAAATAAGAATTCAAGTTTTCAATTGAAAAATGGACATTTTTTTCCAAAATAAATTGATTTTCAATGTATATATGATTTTATTAAAAGAAAATATTTAAAATTAAATATATATAATTTAATAAAATGGAATTAATTTTTGTAATCACTATATCAAAAATATATTTTTGTGAATTATTGGGTTTTTTTTGAACAAGTTGATTTTTCTTGTGAATGGTAAACAATATTATTTTTATAAATGCCATAAATTTTTTGGAATGATCATAATATAAATGTGGATTAATAAATTATGAAACTTGTTTAACATACCATAAAAGAAAATATACCCACATCATTATAAAATTATTATGAAATTAATATAAATTTATTTTTATATCATGATAAATAAGAAACCACATATTAGTGTTAATAGAGTGCAATGCAGTTTTAGAATAGACCAAATCGACGTTTTTTAGATAATATTTAAGCAGTGACAAGGAAATTGTTTAATTTATGGAAAAATATTATTTTTAATTAATATTGTTTCTATATATTTATGAATTTTAACCATATATAAAAAGTTAATTATCCAAATTATTACCCAGTTCTCGCACTAGGTGAGAAAAGTCTAAATAAAATCATAAATATGTTATCATGGTTAGAATTTGAGTTACAATATAATATGAGTGGTATTATACTATAATAATGAATAAAAAAATATATATCTCATTAATTTTTTTTTAAATTTAAATAATAGAATTATTATCCCAAAAGATTATGTGGTGTTAAAGAAGTGCCAGCGTATGTAGGTGAAAATTCAAATATGTTTATTTTAAAATATTTAAAGTGATGAGGTATTTATGAAATAGTGTTTTTAATGAAATTTATAAAAATTTATAAAAGATAAGTATTTAGATAAAAATTAATTCATGAATTTTATAATCATTTGTGTATTTTTAATCTCAAATTACAACATAGCCCAGAAAATGAATTGAAGTGGTATTTAATGTTAAAAATGATTTATAAATTTATAAAAATAATAATACCTAATAATGAGTAAATTTGGGATGTTTTATGGTTTAAAATGTCTTATATTATTCATTTTTTATCCACTTCCAATCTTAATATTGCATTATTTATCGTTAAATACTAGATATATTTTAAAATTCCATATAATTTATTCAATAAATTTAGACTCATTATACCATTTTTGAGGAACATATAAGGTTAAATTTTCTATAAATATTATAAAAAAATAATTCTATAAACATCCATTTTCATGTTCATAATACTCCTTTACTTCTTAAATTGTTTTCAAAATCCTTTAGAATCAATCAAAAGGAGGTGACTCAAACAGTAGTATATGGGTTTCCAAGACCCTTTCTCATTTATTACATATAATTCAATACCATAAAAATATTTTAAACCTCTATATACTTTTACGGTATAACTCCTTTATCATGTTATTTTCATATATTTTATCCATCAATGGTGACTTATCACCCATTACCGATCACTGAAATCTTCTTCACATGTCGTTATGATGTCGAAATACGGGTTTAAAACAATGTATTTTCATTCGAATTCATTTATTACACATTTAAATAAAATAGGTAATATTTAAATGAAACCATAAAATAATAACAAAATTATTACATAATTATTCTATAAAACTACAATATTTTTTGTTTTCCATTTTTTAACACTTTATAAAAATATGAATCGCTCTAGTGGTTTTACAATGCCTATGTAAATCATCTCGTTTTCATAAACATACATACCTCAAATATTATATTTTTAAATGATTTAATGATTGAATATAAAATTAATATTTCAAGTAATATCATGATTAGTAAATTATATTGGTATAATATCCCCCACAATAATTAAATTAGTCCTAAACCGTCATAGTTATTTTTTAACCATCAAAACCTAGATTATCGAGAAAAGGTATCTTAATGTGAAGTATTTCATCACCTATAGAACTCCTTCACATATATAATTACATAAAAAATATACTACCAATTTTTTAGTTCTTATGTAACCTTCAGAAAAGGTTCTTTGATGATTACCATTATACCAATGGTTTTTTGGATTTATTGATCGAAAAACACAAAAATGACCAACTTGAGATATATTAATCAAATTAAAATGTAATACATACTTAAAATAAGAAAATTTACATAGAAAAGGTTCAAAATAAATTAAATAATTATAATAATTTTATTATTGTTGATTTTATCGGATATTTCATGTGTTTCAGTGTTGGAAATTTGAATGTTGATCAAATAATTACATTAATTTTTAATTCATTTTAGTCCACATAATCACAATATATTTTTACTAATAAAGTAAATTTATGTGTATTTTAGTATTAATTTTATTGTAATGTCTAATTAAATATCCCCATAATTCATAATGTTCTCTACCCTTAATTCGTATGACTTTTTATTCTATAATGTATTCTGAATGTTTTGAAGTAGTCTGAAAGCAGTATTCAAAATAAATTGTTTCAACCAAATGTTGGTATCAAACCCCATGGTTAACCTAAATTCTAGGTTTGGTAACCTAACATTGGATAAGTAATGTCACTTTTGTAAATATACATATGATCTAAATTTTATTTTTTAAAACCTCCATTTTGTCAAGAAACCCTATGTTTGAGTATATATTATTTTTTTATATTAACAAACCTTTTAGATTCACCCATATGTTGTGAAGAATAGTTTTGGAATTATCCTAATGTAGAGAAACCCCGTAATGAATCAATTGTCTATGGGATTTTAATTTTGAATAATATTGAGATTTATGTAATGGTTTCGCCAGAGTAAATATCTCATTAAAACCCATTCATTGACCATTTGAACGTATCTACAACAATATATTAAATCATTAATATTTATAAAATATTTTATTAATTTTAGTATCCGATTAAAATCAATATTTAAATGTGTTGAATGTTTTTAAACTCTTGATTTATTTGCTAATATTTTCTGATCGACTTGAAACATTTTTAATAGATATTCTAATTTATTCTCAATAGAGTTATTTTATCAATAACATAATGTCAAATATTTTTCAACGACTCTATAGTTAGCTGGATTTATATAAGAAGAATATTTTAAAAAATCATCTATAATTTATGATAATATTTGAAATTTTCTACTACTATATCATTTATACATTCTCTACAGCATCCTAGAGATTATTCAGAAGGAATGTACATGAATTCTAGACTATATTCCTCTGAAGATATATTCTCCTTTATGTTATAGAGGAAAATGTGAGAATAACTAATATTGAACAATCTATAAGTAATCTATGTACTCATAGACTGTCAACTTCTCTTAATAATATGGGGTTTTTTATGTTCCATATAATAGAACATTATGTCCCTATAAAATATTTTTTTGAAATGTGTAAACTAACTCTACATAATTATCTATGTACGTAGATATAAGGAAATGTTTATTTAAAATCACTAATCTAATGGAGAGAGTGTTGGTGGAGTGGATATGAGGGCCTTTATTCCCAAAACCACTATAAAGGTTTATGTGTTATTTTCATTATTATCAATTTTTTTAATATATCAATAGAAAAAAATAATATATCACTTTCTAAATTGTAAGGACATATTGTTTATAAATTATCTATGTGTTTTAAAAAGGAATAAATTTACCCCCCATTTGTGTCTTCATTTTTATTCTGACCAAAATATTTGTTTCAAAAGATTAATCTTTATTGAATCCACTTATATTGTAAGAATGTTGAGTAAAGATATCCAGGTGAAGAATGTTTCCTTTAGTCAAGAATAATGAAGTCTTATCAAAGATAAGGTATCTATATTTTAATAGTAAAAATTATTGATTTTGGAAGGTCTATATGGTTATATATTGGAGGAATCATGATTTTAACATTTATATAAATTTTTTAAATTCTTTTTAAAATTTGAAGGAATTTCTATAAAAGTGGGACACTTCTAAAGAAGATGGTTATGATCAAAATTCAGCATACATGAACATAACCACTTTTGGACATGAAACTAATGAATTCAATTATGTATCTCAATGTCCTAATGCTTATAAGATGTGTAATAAAATTTTAGTTCCTTATGAAGGAGAAAAAAAATGCAATATAGTTGTGGCACAACATTGAAAAATTAAAATTTGATACTTTTAGAAAGTATTAAGGTCACAATATTTCTCAAATTAATTGATGATTGATTGAAATAGTTAGTATTGTTTCCGTTCTGGGAACTCCAATTCGACAACCAGACTAGAGACTAAATATACTTATATTTTTACATAGTATGTGGAATAAAATATGTATTGTAATCAGAAAATCAACTCTAATGAAAAATATTATGACGAGACAGTTGATTTAAACTCTAATTTTTTATAAATAAGAAATATAGGTATAGGGAGAAGTTCATCGAATGATCAATAGAAATTATACAATTCTTAATGTTATGATTCCAAAATGTAAAAACATGATAAAGGTGGATGATATGAACCAAAATTATTTATGTTTCTCAAACTCTATGGATGACTTTTCTCATCTAGTAATATGGTTCAAAAAGTAATATAAAAAGAAAAAATGAACTAGGATGTCATTGAATGATTCCATGAATAATGTTCAGGGATTAAAAGAGGTTATATGTTATGAGTAAAAATACATTGGGAATATGAAAACCTTGTTACCCATAGCTAAAGGAGATAAGAAAAATATAGAAAAAGGAAAGGGAAATCATAATTAAAGAAGATTATGATAACCAAAGAAAGAGAGTAATGAAGTCTCTATGATGTGTTTATTAAGACCTAATAATAACATCATTTTATGATTTGGAACATGTTTTTTTAAATAGAAATCAAAAATGTTCTTTCTGGATAAGGAATATGAGGTGTAATCTTACTATTCAACTAATTCTAATTTTTAAAGCTACAAAAATTGGAAATTAATTTAATATTGTTCCATGATTGATGAAAAGTATGAATCCTTAATGGAAAATAATAAATCCTTAACTAAAAATTAGATTATTTTCTTAAGTGAATAATATTTCATATTACTAAATCACCTTGGATTTAAATAAAAAATAACAAAATCAGTTTCTAGGTGTACTAATCAGGAAAATAAAATCAAATAATTTAAAGCTGATATACAACCATTTAAAATTAATATTAGTGTGTTTAAATAGGAATAAGAGACTTTAAAAAAGATTATTATTAAGAATATTTAGATAAAATAATGTTTTTGAAAAACTAAATAAGTGTAGTAAATATTTTATTCATAGTTCAAATAATAACATGTATAGAGTTAACAATTTTTACTATATAATTAGTAGACATTATTCAATTAAATTTCTCATCAAAAATATTAATATTAGTACTAATAAAAAGGATTATGATTATAAATATTTATCTAAATGAATTTCCTAAAATTTTAAATATATCTAGTTTCTAATATCATTTCTCATTGACACTGTTGGTCCAAATATAAATTTTGTATGAATAATATTTTTTATCTGAAATATTTTAGGTAAAACTTAATAAGGATATAAATGAAATATGATATCTATAATATAAAAAATAATAATTTACATACATTTATATTATTTCAAAATTGAATAATATTCATTATAAAATATAACAAAACTAGGACATGACTATATAGGTATAGTGTATTTAGAAACTGGGAATCATGAACAACTAGTTCATAATAAATCTTTATTATCTACCACTTATATCAATAGAACTAAAACCATGTATGACATATCTTACTTAATACCCTTATTCATGACATGTGGAAGGAAACATATGAATGAGTGAGCTCATATGCTCAATGAGGGTAAAAAATGAAGATGTATATCATATTATAATCATAATACATAATAACAAAACATTTGAATATATTATCCTTCATATGGAAGATCGTGATATCATTCCATAGGATAAATCATAAAAGCCTATTAGAATTAATGAATGTAATAAAAAAATTAATAATATAGGATATTAATTTTTTTCCATACACATAATCATATAAAATAATTTCATATTAGTCAAGGATCATTTCCAAGACCTTCATAACCGAAAAAGACCATTACTAAACCGAGTTCACTCCTCGTTCTATCCCTGAACTATTAAACCATGATCATTTAGTATTCCAACTTTGTATATTTCATGAGATAAATTATTTTACCCAATACATTGGAGGGATATATAGTTAACACCCATATCATAATTAAATCATTCTTACGTGTATAATAACATAAATCATTCATCATAACTCAAGGAACACAATGGGTTTCTTCAAACATCATAACATAATCCATGTAAAACAAATGAAATTAATAAATATCATTCCATGATAAACACAATCAAATCATAGAAACAATAAGTATAATATACTTGAAAAATAACCGTATTAAATAATTCCATCTTAGATGTAAAATAGGTTTTACATAACACTTGAAAATAATTATTGAGGAGAATATCATTTCTTCTTTAAAATGTTTTCTTTTCTCAAAATCCAACACAATTTTAAAGAAAATTAATTTATTATAAGATAAAATTGAAATCATGTATAGTATGATTCATGTAAATAGGGCATTATAAAAACATAAGAATATTTTTATTCCATAAAAGATAAAAAACACTCTCTTATACTTTTTCATGAAAAGTCAAAAAAGTACCTCATATCGAAAATGAAAAAAGATTCCTTTTATATTGTTTAATAAAAATGTACCAATGGAAAACATTGAATCTATAAAATTGTAGAATAATAGTAAGGATATTTTGGAATAAATAATTTTAAATCATTGATGTGAATGATAAATATACCCCAGTAAATACTTCTATATAAACAATCTCGGATAATAATGGGATTGTGAAATTATCCCGTACCTTATGTATGATTTCCATTGAATATATATTAACCTACTATATAATGATTGAAATAATTTAATTTAATTATTTCATAATTATATTTATTTTTATGTTATCGTATATGATCATATTATCATTCGTTTGTTAGTAAAATTATTACCTATCCATCAGATGTTAACCTCATAATTTTTTATTCCTGTTTTGTCGAATAAGTTCTTGTTCCTCTTCTTAGGATATAGTAACATAATTTAAAGAATGATATTAGTATAATATATATCATATTTATTTATTCCACTCATTTATATAATCATTCTTTAATGACGATCCATTATAATAAACCACTTCGCATCATGGAGACAGTAGGCTGTATGTACGCACGAGTGACGATATGATTCCCATAATTATTGAGTGGTATTGAACAAGATGGTGTATAATATTTCAGAATCAATTTTATGTTATAAAAATTATATATAGTTATTATTTCCATCATTATACCCATACAAATAAGGTGGTAGTGAAAAATATATTACAACACAATGTAAAGATTGTCAATCGTAAGTATGCACAAGTGGTGACTTCATTTTTTATAGGATGGATAGAATATGGAATTTGGTTGTTTCATAATAATAATAATTTATTATTATATAATTTATACTGGAGTTATAATTTTATAATGAAAAAACTCATGAAACAACCATATATATAATAAGAAATAATATTGAAAGAATCTTTAGAGGAGATTACCTCTTCTTTGATATGCTCCATCTAAATCTCCACTTAAAGAGATAGAGTTTTTATTTGAAGAATACCAAAATCTATATAATATAACAAGTTAAGTTGATAAAGGAAATTTTAAGGGGATCTCCAAGCATGAAAACTCAATTTAAATTAAATAGGTGAGGGAGGATGTTCCCTTTTATAATTGAGGTGATGGGTACTTTTAGGATCTCAAAAAATATTATTTTATAATAAAATAAAACCTCATCCAAAAACATCCAAAATTTTCCAATTTAGAATATGAGAGGAGATAGGGTTGTAATATCATCAAAAAATAAATTTTAGTATAGTTTTTCTTTAAATTTAAACCTTATCATTTTAATTAACACTTAGTTATTCTATTTAATATTTAAATATTGTAACAAATAGTTTAATATTATAAGTGTGAAATATTTACTTATTTAATGTAAATGATACCATAAATAAATTACTTATAACATATTTAACCAAATAATTATTAATATATATTTTATAAAATGTTTTATGTTTTTTATATAATGAAATATAACATTGTTTTGATAAATAATCAAAAATTTTATTTTTGACACTATTCAATTCATTGATTTTTAAAAGCATCAAGATAACAAGTTAACTTCGATCCAATTATTTTATTATATTAAAAAGGAAAATATTTTCTATTAAATTAATTATACACATTAATTTCCCCAAATCTTCTATATCTAATATATATACTAATCCTGGCATTCAAGCATCTACGCGTCAAAACAATGTACTTCCAAGTCAATTATTTCAGACGTGCCGCTCCTCCATAGCTCCATGTCACCCCTCCCTGGGGAATGTAATTTTTCTCTCTGCCTCCCGCAATATCTTCAACTGATAATGTTGTAGGTCTTGACCTACCGATCTCTCATACTCCCCCCACTATCTTCCTCCCAGTCGTGGTCTACAAGCCGTCTATCTCCAACCATCTCCTCCCGATTTCAACAGAAGTCTCCATGTTTTTTTCCTTTTTCGGTCATGGTCGAGATAAATATATTCGTGACCTAGGGTTTCCGCAGGCTCCAAATGCAGTCGTCATCTACCTCCCAGCTTTCTTGAAAACTGCCATCTTTGCACGTTGTCTTCCTCCTTGCACTGGTTGTAGAATTGTCCTCCATCCTGTTGAAATGCGCACTCAGACTTCCATGGTTCATAATGGGACCACGAATCCCTTTATACCAGATAGAGCTATGTTCAAGTGTTCTTACAAAATCCTCCTTACCTTCCTTAAAGTTTGATTTAATTCCATAATTACTGATTGTAGCAACTGGCAGTCCATACCTTTGACCCCCACTAAAGTTTTCAATTTCAGGCTGGTATTCACAAGATTATTGGGTTTTCAATTTCTTGGGAAGTCTCATTGACATCATCAAAGCCTTTATGAATCTCATATTCCCACCCACATTATCTTATCACTTTATTTATGAATACATCTTAGTAATGGAAAAACTAAATTCTTTAAACTATATATATGGTATCAATTTACTTCTTTAACTATTCATGTTCAATTACCGTTTTATGAATATTCTTTTACTCTTTCAATAACATATACTTCTATGATGGTTTCTTGTACAATTTTCCTTTAATCATATTCCGATATCATTTCATTTTAGTATGTTGATATCCAAATCCATATTTAGTTGTCTGAATATACAATACCAGTTTCGAAAAAAAACTTCTACTATAGTCTGTTGTTAAAATTTATTTTAAATTTATTTGACTAAAATTTCGTTATCCATATGGATATCCACATGCATATTTGGTTGTATGGTATTAAATTTACTCAATGAAATATAAATATCTATTGTTTAATGTTATAGCCTGTAACGTCTTTTCCTTTATTATATAAAATTCAGTAACTATTATGTACTCTGTGCATTATATTCTCTCACTTCACAACTTGACTGTAAGCTATAAAGAAAAAACAAACAAACATAAAATGTCTGTCAAACTATAGAGATGCAAGAATGCAATGAAGGTTACTTATGAGGGAATGATAGACAATTAGTGTGTTTTCTACTAAGTACCCTTGAAAATGTTCTATTTACTATCCTCTGTTCAATAGTTTCATTCATTACACTTTCCACATGATCAGTGATGACAACTACTGGAGACTATTCAATGTCATCTACCAAACATTTTGGTACTTAGTTGAGTAAATCTGTATCAATAGGTGGCATCACACGTGGAGTCACATGCATTCTATTATAATCACTATGTATAATTTTTAGTTTCTTTTTCATTAACTAGTAGCATCATTACGATGTTTTATTGTGCATTACATACTAACTAAAATCATTTATACTAAATTACTTTTAATACAGAGCCTTAACATTTGTCTGCTCAGTTAAATACACACTTCTATTTCCCTTCAAAATGTACAGATGCAAGGGTACAGTGCAGACTACGTATGAAGGAATGACATAAAGATGGTGAGTTTTTTAATACCGTCCCTATAAATTGTTGTAGTTATTTAAATTCTATTATAGCCAATAGTAATTGATGTTGCCCAACTTTGAGTGGTGACATATACTAAAAATTCTTTTATAGCATCTAGTATACTATTTGGAACCCTAAATAGTTTACTTAAACCAACAAATATATTCAAAAATAAAGTAACAAGTGTGCATCTATCATATATATTTAACAATGGTTAGTTCTGTTTAAATTTACATTTATAAATCATTGAACTGCACACTACATTCCACAGTAACACATATTATTAATAATTAATTGCTTCTTTGTGCATACTTCCAGAACCTTCTAAATCTCCGTCAACATTGTATGCTAGATCTTAGAAACAAAAACAATGACCAAATTGCTTGACACATTCTCCTTTACTTTTCTTTAAGTATCATAACTATTAAATTTTATGCATGTATTGTATATCATATAACATATGTATTCCCATTATAACATTTTGGTCATCAATTTTAATAGATTTAATGGATAAATAAAATACTATACCTGATTCATCACCTGATACCTAGACATAGTAATAATGACTACTATTTATACACATTACCATACCTTTTATTCTAGTTATACTTCTTATGTAGCCCTATACAAACAGATTCTTCTTAACACTTCCTGCTGATGGGAACTATAAGATGTTATCATGTGTAGGTATGTTGTACACTACAATTTTACACACACACACATATATACCACTGTACATTCTGCGGAGAAGTTAGTTTTATTCTAAAACTACTTCCAGGTTTATGACATCAATAATTTTTTCGAGAATTAATTATAATAAATACTTAAGAGGCTCAAGAAAACATAAATGTTGACATAAATGGTACTATAAACTGTAGAGGTAATTAAATGTATACATTTCACTTTAAACATTACTGAGTTATTTATGATTTTAGCTAGTCTAAAATTACACACCGCTTGCTACTACAAGAGAGTCACTAGAACAGGAAACTGCTGAGAACACGGGTTCATGTACTTTCTAAACATGCATTTATGGTTCTTTTATACAAAATCATCCTCTCTATTATTGACTAAAGATTTTTAATGACATATTTTACAATAATATTATGTTCAATCAGGATATTATGATATTGGAGAGCCTTATAACATCTTTCAATATTGTCAATCTTTTTTGTGGATTGATTAAAGAAACAAGAAATTTAGCAATAAACAAAACCAACATATTTCTCAATGCTGCTCAATGGGAAAGGTTGCCTTGGACTTACTACCAGAATTTCTTGAATACCAAAGGATGTGGGTGCTTGATCAACTTCTACTGAATCTGGATTATTCCAATACCACATTCATATTTACAATTATATGTTTTCAATCACATCAATGGGTGAGAAGTTAGATAGGTCATTCAATAATGGTCGATATCCATGTATATTCAGATTTCATGAACAAAACTACTATCACATAGGTAGTTTATGTCAATGTGATGGACATCCACCGAGGTTCTCACAACTATACGGTTACGATACTACAAATGAGTTCCATAATAAAATTCACAAAATGAGGTATCCTTAATATTCAATTATTTTTTCTAAGTTAAAAAAACATTTACCATTTTATGTTAACCTATATAATTTCTCCAGAAATTATGACAAAAATCAATAATATATTATTAACTACAATATTGTTGAGAACCTACAACATATAGTTCATGAGAACAAATCTTTGTCTTATGAATTTATAAGTTCAAGGGATGTTATTATCCGTCAGGAGATTCCAACTATAAAGGTACAACTCTTTAAAAGAAGACAAACACATTCTGTGATATATAACCATCCAAATACTTCTGAAATTTCAATGTTTATTGTCGGTGATATTGATGATCTCAACCAAGAACATGAAATCATCATTCAAACTAAAATCAGGGATTTATAATGACTTGATGATCTACACTCACTATCTTTTCCATTGCAGTATCCTTTGATTTTCACAGGTGCTTATGATGGATATTGTGACAACGTGTTGCATCGTGATACTCAATTCACTACAAGTACTACACTTAGGAACATAACAATGAGAGAGTACTTCACATTCCACTTGCAATTCCGTGATAATGATGCGTCGATCTTACTACATTCTAGATTATTACTAAAACAGTTTACTATTTATTCTTATACGATTAGTGTGTCTCAAATACTATCATTTATTCACTTCAATTAGAAGATATTCAGGTTCAAACTTTATAATGGGTTACAAGATGCAATGCTTCTAGGTGACCGTGAAGCGGAATCATGATGGAAGAGTATCATATTACCTTCTACTTTTATGGTTGGTCCAAGGTATATGATCTAGAATAACCAAGATGATATGTTGATATGTAATTGGTCCAGGTATCCAGATCTAATTTTAACATTTACTTGTAACCTGATGTGTCCTGAAATAACATGATTTCCTAGAAGTTGCAATATCTTTCCACCAGACTGCCCGCAAATATTATTGTGAGTTTTCAATATTAAATTTGATCGTCAAATAAAATATTTAAGTGAAGGTTGTTTTTTGGGAAGTCATGGGTAGGTAACTATTTTTTGTACATACTATCCCGTATGTTCAATTACTTATTATATATTTTGTCATCTTTTATTAACTGTCAAACTATTTTCTTCCCATGCAGTTGTTCAAATTCTGGAGTTTATAAAACGACACTTGCCTCATGTTCAAATCCACCTATTTCTCTATCATGAAAAAAAATTTCACACTCCAATAGATGTAAACAATATTTTATGTGCTAAAATTTAAAATAAATTTTCCTACCAAAGACAACATGGAGCTGTTAAGAATTTTATGATCCACAGCCCTTGCGGTGAAGCCTACCGTAATTCGCCCTGTATGAGAAATGGAAAATGCTCCAAATTATTTCCAAAGAAATTTGTTGGGCATACCACTATTGATGATGATTGTAACATTCTCTATCATAGAAAGGATGATGTAATTATAGTTCTGAAAAAAATAATCCCTTTATATAATTAGTTTTTGTACCATACAATTCTATTTTTCTATTAAAGTATCAAGCTAATATGAATATTGATGTTCACAATCTGTCGCCTAACAAAGGAAATGATCGTGTAACAGTAGCACTCTATGAGAGAAACAATAGATAGTTCTCAGACAAAAATGTTGATGAAATAAAAATGTACTATGATTATCGGTACTTATGTCCTTGTAAGGCCTCTTAGAGAAAATTTTCATATGATATCCATTACATATATCCACCAGTTGAGAGGTTAGGTTTCCATTTACACGGACAACATTTTGTAATATACAATGAAAAAGATAATATTGTAGATGTCTTAAATCACTATAAAATCAATGATACAATGTTCAACTCTTGGTTTCAAGTAAATACAATGTACCCGAAGGCTAGAGCTATAACTTTTGTATAAATCCCAACTAATTTTTTTTACCACTCAAATGAAAAGAAATCATATTATCAAAGGAAGGGAATTTTTATTGGAAGACTATAATATGTTCCACAAACAACTGGAAAACTATTTTACT
The DNA here is from genome assembly GCA_963277665.1 of Viscum album. NCBI lineage: Eukaryota > Viridiplantae > Streptophyta > Magnoliopsida > Santalales > Viscaceae > Viscum > Viscum album. The sequence goes on along the minus strand of OY728123.1, from coordinate 1,937,936,234 downwards.
TACAGATACATATAACAAAAATCCATGGTGCTACTTCATATGAAGATATCAAAACAGTTATCACGGTTACTCATGGAATATTTAGAGAGGCCTGTTATGATTTGGGACTACTAGCAGATGAAACCTAATTTATCGAAGCTATAAAAGAGGTTTCAAATTGGTGAATGGAAGACTATGTACACAGTATCTTTGCAAAAATTTTATTTTCCAATAACATTTCTCATCCAGACATTGTTTGGTAAAAAAACCTGTTACATTCTAGTTTAAGATATATTATATGCCCAAAGATCGGCTACAAATTCAAGGTCTATATGTTTTTCTCAGCTTATATTTTCAAACCAGTTATGTATAACTATTTTCTATTTTTTCATATTTCTTATGCTATTCAGAAATATAGTTAGATAAAAGTTACGTAAAAATTCATTGAAATTAGTAGATTAAATAATAATTAAATGTTGTTTATTTTTCCCCATAGTTTGTGCTATCTAATTAGTTATTTCACCACCGATATGGATATATATTTTAGTTATTATAAATTAATAGATTCACTGCATGTAGTTTCGTTTATACTACTCTAAAACCATGTTTCTAAATTTTCTAGATTTGACACTCACAGAACATAAAATACATTTGTATTCTCTACTTGAAATAGAGTAGATATTACAGAGCAGTGGAACATCTCTTAGATTTTATTCTCCCATGCCAGTTCCAAATTCTACAATTGATACTCATATGAATTGTCTAGTTGTATAAGAACTAAATTACAATAGATAAATACTAAGAAATGAGTATAGAACTTTAAAGACTATGGTTACAATTGAACAAAAAGTGGTGATGGATGTCATTTGTTATTAATTATCTATAAATACTTGTGGTTTCTTCTTCTTGAACTGATATAGAGGCATAGGTAAAACATTCATATGGAAGATCCAAATATAATTTCTACTGTCTGAGAGATCTATTGTACCTACGATTTCTTCAAGTGGAATTGCATCCTTACTACTTTCTGTAAGACACACTGCACATTCTAAATTTTGTATTCCAATATTCATTACTGAGCTATCTGTTTTCAATATTCAGCAAGGAAGTGTTGAATCAGAACTTATACACTCTACAAAGATGATTATTTGGGATGATGATTCTATGGTTTATAAGTACTTCTTTGAGGCTCTAGACTGTACTCTCAAATATATAATGACAGTAGAAAATGTTAATGCAACAAATTTACTATTCATTGGTCTTACAATTGTATTGGGTGGAGATTTCAAAAAAATATTACCTGTAATACTAGGTGGTAATAGAAATGATATTGTATTTGAAGGTATTAATTCATTGTATCTTTGGAAACACTGTCGGGTATTAACTCTAACAAATAATATGATATTTCTTTTCTCTAAATCCACCAATGATTCAAATGAGGTCCATTATTTTGCAAAATGGACTTTGGATATTGGCGAAGGTTGATTTCAAGAACCTAATGATAGTAAAGAACTCTTCCAAATTCCATCAGCATATCTTCTTTACTACACTACAAATGCAATGGTTGCCATTGTGGAGAATACTTAACTGATTTTAGTGAAAAATATAGTGACTTATCCTATCTAAAAGAGTTTTCCATTCTAGCTCCAAACTGTTTTGTTGTTCAAGAAGTAAATTATTACATGATGTCACTTAAAAACACTGAAAACAAAGACTACTTAAGCTCTGATTCAGTCTGCAATGATAGCTTTGATACAGATAGGGAAGAAAAAATATACACCTCTGAGATGTTAAATGGTACAAACATCTATGGTTTGAATGTCCAAAAAATTTCTCTAAAGATTGGTGTCCCCATTTTGTTACTAATTAATGTAGATAAATATGTTGGTTTATGTAATGACACCCGTATGATTCTTACACACTTACGTGATCATGTCATATGAGAAAAAGATTTGAATAGATATATCTCTGCAATGATGGGTTCTCTCATGGTCAATTATATTTTTCGGTTTCTAGGGTCACATATGCATGTGGTTTAAAAATTGTTTTTGATGATAACAATAACACATCATCTCATTACACACAAAATATTGTGTACCACCAAATATTTGATAACCTTTCTTAGGTACCATTTTAAAAAACATGTAAATTTTTTATAGTTGTTTGACTTTGGAATGTGTACTTCAAGAAGTGTGTAACTGCTTACCATGTTCTTTTTTTTTTCAGAACTAATAAAATTTGTATAGATTGAAAAGAAAATTTCCAGATCAATTACACTGTTAAATGTGATTACCACCAAGGATGATGAAACACTTAGGATTGAGGTTCGTGTTTTAAAAATGTGGTGAAATTCATCTCCCAACTACTCTAATGTTGTTGTTGCTATAGATCAAATAATTACTGATTAAGAGGTCAGTATACATTACATAACTAATGTCAGATTCTTTCATATTATTTTACTATTATGTTTTACACATCTGTCAGTATATATATATTTTTTCTCTATCATATGTCATATAATTTTTTAATCTAATGTCCAACATTTAAACATTCTATTATAAGGGAATCAAAATTCAGTGTAAAATCACTACCCTCAAGCTTATCTCTGAGTGTAGAGATCTCTTGCATGGAGGGATCTTCTATATGATACAGAACATCCAAATAGCATCAAACCATGGTAGTTACTTGGGATATAGACATGCCTGCAGAATAATGTTTACATCTACGACGTTTTTTCATCCATGTGATGTAGAAATTACACTTTTTAGTTTTTATTTTACTTCATATGATGATACTACTCAAATGATGGTTCTATAAGAACATTTAATAGGTAGGTTCCACTACCAACTGCATGTTAAATTTCTGTCTAGAAATGTTTAATAAATTAATCATTACAGTATTTTATACTTAGTCCTTATTGTTTTCAAATTAAGTCTATTTCTATCACATATATTATAGAAATAATTGGACTACTATGATACACTAATCTAGTGAAATCTATTGGCCTTTCTAACCGCAGAATGCAGATTACTCTAGAGGATGACATGTCATTGTTTTTGTAGATTTACATTTTATGACTGCAAAAAAAATATTTATTCATTTTGTTAATTTATTTTCATATAGAGGTTTGCAACTAACCTGTAGTTTATTGGGTGAGTTTGTAAATGAAATGACAAAATAATTGGAAAATAACAGAGTCATATACCATTATGATATTACAACTCATCCAGGTGAAGTGGTTGAGCATTATGGTTTATGTCTACATTATATACTTTTGTAGTTTTTAATTATTTCATAAAATATGTTGCATGAACACCTACCTCTCTAATTATGATTTATTTGACATCATAATCCTTTCAACATCTATTATTTTCATAACTACAATGAATTTAATGAATATTATTTATGATATTAATATTTATGAAGTAGATAATTTCAGATGTAGGTAACATTATATGTAATATTTTTTGTATATTTTTACATGTTTAAGCACTATGCATCATAATATTAATACACAACTATTCATATTAATTATTTTTAAGAATTTAATTCCAAATTGACTAGGTCTGGGTTGGTAATAACATCACAGTTGTGTATCCCACCACGAACTATTGCCAACCCCTCTGCAGTAGTCTAGTATTGGAATAACAAGAAAACAATATCAGATGTAAAAAATATCTTTGGGTTAAAAAATCATCCTTAATTTAGGAAATTCATTATGTTGTATTATGAACTCTTCGCCTCTTTCCTGTACTAATGAGATTATTATTATGAACTCACTCTACTACAACCTAAATGTTTCTTAATAGTAACTACAATACTAAAAATTCAATATTCTCATAGCTAGTTTTTCAATTCATGAATCATTTTCTCGAAGAATGTACATGTTTTAGACGACAAAATTTGTTGCCAAAATTGAAAATTAACTCTTAACAGCACTACTCGCAGGTTTTATATTTTTTTTTATTTCTGAAATCACTTATTGTCACTATGCTTCTATCAACACAACAAAGAAAATTACTTAATATCACTGAATATGTAACCCCAATATTAAATCCAACAAATTTAGAGTGCTACTAATGGTTACTCATATAACAGACTCGTGTTCAGTTTCATTATTTAAAAAACAAGTCATCCAATTATTACATAAAATAGGTGCAGAGTTGAGAACTGCTATGATTTAGGTACAACCAACTTTTTGTATGACCTCATTATTTTTTTCAATTATTTATCCTAACAATGCTTATCATTCGTAATTTAGGACGATGATGGGTATGGTTTTCCTCTATAGTTGAAAATTTTAAAATAAAAAAAGTTCTATTATCAATTGATGTAACCAATTACAATATTCAAAACCATCATCATTAATTTGAACAAAACATCTTTAGAGTACAATTTATCAGTGATAATGACAACTACATTACAAGCTTTACTAATAGCTTTGAATGCAATCAAGTTTTGAAGCCAAGGTTTTCTTATTTTTCTAAGATAACATAAAATTACATATCTATAATTTTTTATTTATTTTACTCTACAGGGTCCTCAAATTAGTGGGTATTCATAGGATAGTATTGGCATTGAATATATCAAGGTACAATGTGCTTCATTTTTTTTGTTTTCTTTAATAACAGACATAATTCATGTTACTGTAATTTTCATTCCAACCATGCATAATAAGAACATCAAACTGGCAGGTCTTATCCATCATGTTCAAACACTACCACTTGATTTGATTCTTGTACCTCTAAAATGTCATCTACTCAGGTATGTAATAGTTATCTTCATTGAATACTAACTTATGTCCTTTACTGTAAAAATACATGCATGATTAACACATAGTTTCGATGTTTTTAGCATATCTGACATACAACTCATTAAATATATAACTGGAAACTATTAACAATATGATATGTTCTTCATTGATTTCAACATCAACAAGTTCCATCAAATTCTTCTTTTATATTATCTACATTGAAATACATTTTACAAGAATTTTATGCGGAGGATGAGGTGCAACATGGTCTTCAGATTAGTCGAGATAGTTTAGGTACAATTACTCATTGTACTCAACATGAAAGGTGAATGAAGGGAAATTTGAACAAGAAAAACGAGAAAGAAGACTGAGATTTTCTTCTCTAATGTCTTGGTAATAATACTTATTAGTTATTCAATTGGATTTAATTCATTTTTTGTGGAACCTTAAGTGCAATAAATACTATTCTATAGATTTTTGTATTTGGAATTTCTCATGGGGGACATTTTTGGTATGAATTATCTGCAGTTTGATTATAAAGTTTACATGTTGTATGTTTTTCATGTAGCATGCTTTTCATGATGGATGGTTTTCATTACATGATGGATGGTTTTAATGTCATGCTAGATGATTTTCATAGGAGGAATTTTTTATTAGTTTTTCATGCTCGATGTTTTAGCATTAAGCTGGACGTTACTCATTATGGAATAAGAGAATGGTGGTGGTTTTTGATGTTAGAAGTTTTAATGAAAATTTTTTAGTTTGTGTTACTCATGCTAGACATCATTTAATACGGTTCATTTTTTTCATTAGGTTTTTCAAGTTGATGGATGATTTTTTGGGTGGATGTTACACATTTAATGACATTTTTTCCCTTCTATTCATGATTAAATGTTTACTGTGTTGTTTCATTGTTATTTAATTGTTTTACTAGTATTTGTGAATACAAAAATAAGAACTGGTAATAAAGGCATGTATTTTTTCATAAAGTCGGGGAGTTAACATCCATTCCGACCATTATATCAATACAGGTAATTTTTGCATGAATGGGACTGAATTCAATATGAAAATTCAAGACAATAAATTTCTGTTTCATTAATTTGGTGGCAATAAATTGATACTCATGTACAATTGTTTTCATTTTTCATCTGTTCATTTCTATTCAACATCATTTGGAATGACTTGTGGATTACGGTTTTAGGTTTGAAGAATGAAAAAATAGGAAATGACCTCTATAAAAACATCCTATGGATCAATCTAAAACCTTTAGTCACCTCCAACGACATTTTTTTCAGGACTCTCTATCCAAGGTAGGATATCTGTCTTCTTCAAACTAGGGAATGTGTACATTTATTCCTGGATATATCTTGTCTTCGAGGGATATTTTTGTTCATAAGATGCATCTAGGGTGTGCTGCGGTTTTCTTAAACAAAAGTTTTTAGGTAGTTTGAACAATTTTCCTCATGCCTTCTCTATAGAAGTCTTGAATGACTTCAGTACTGGTAAGTCTGTATACCTTCAGTTTCCAATATTCAGTAAATCCTTAGTAGATGTGTTTCCAGTGAGTATGTTATTTTCAATAATTTTTCTTGGATGGAATTATTTGTTTTGTTCACTATTAATATGTTACATTCACTAAAATATGATTCCACTATTACTATGTTTGTAATCACTTTAATAGAATAGTATTCAATGTAAGTTAGTTCATTGTTAATATGTTGTGTTCCTACTACTATGTTAAGTAGTTTACATAATGCGTGGTTGAAGTTGCATATTTGGTTAAGTAGTGAATGTCATGTCTGTCACTACTGTGGGAAAATATATTAATTTTTCATATAAAGATTCATACTTATTTGAATATATTTAATGAAAAGGCACATTAAATAGTTACAATGAATTAATTATTTTATTGGTTTCGTACCTCACCTTCATATTATACTTTTCTTTTGAATTACATTCAAATATAGTTTCCAAAAAACCTTCAACATTTTATTCATCAATATCTGTAATTTCAATATCCTCTTTCATACCTTAACTTCCTACAGTTTTTATAAGTACACTAAAACTGTGATCTTTTTACACTCCATGTAAAAGTTCTTAAATATTCTTCTGATAGGATTCTTCATAGAAGAGTTCTGTGTGGTCGATAACTCCTTGCTCGGGAAGTTGAAGTCACACCCCCTCCTCCACTCTCAACTAAAAAAATTGGACAGATATCTGTGCTAGAGGAAAAAATCAATAACCTTCTAGAACAACTAGAATAACTTTGAGAAGCTGGAAAAGTGGATGCAGCGTAGACATTAATGAGAAATTTATAGGTACTTACTGCCGAGAAAACATTATTGATTCAGAAACCGTAGACTAAAAATATATTCATGATTTCTCTATAGAAAATGATGTCTCTTTGTGAGAACTATGGTTTTATTGATCCGAGAAATGATTTTACTAAGAGAAGTCAATCTCACATCACATGAAAGCAGCATATATGGTAAGGGATTTCATTATAGGGTAAGATTTTTCTTATTTTTTATGACATTAACATTATACTACTACAAAAAAATTCTTCTAAATGACCCCCCTTCCACACACATATATATGGACATACAAGTTTTAGTTAACAATTGAAATATTAATAAATATATATCTTTTGTTTATCAGGGAAACTGGTGATGATGCTACTTTGAAATGAGGAAATTCCACTAAGCTATATTGAAATAATGATGTTATGTGGAACACTACTACTTCCAGGTGATGAATTTCATCAAATCCTTTAAGAAAAGGAAAATATTAAAATAGCATAATCCATTATTGATAACATGAAACTGTACATGATAAATAATATCTGTTCTATAACAAAATTAGTAATTCAGTTTTGGTTTCTCTAACAACCCAGTTTTCTGAGTCCAAAAAATTAAGAATCATATATGTGTATGTTCCTATTCTTGCATGTGCTATTGAGGAATCTAGCTGAGGAAAATATTTTCTAGTTTGATGATTTGTGGTAAAGTAGATATTCATTTGAATCAAAACATCACATTTTACAGGTCAGAAAAAGTCACAATCATGCTTTTACTCTATTTTTTATTCCATTACTATATGAATTTGGCAGTCATTCGAAATCATTTGCACATGTGTGATTGAGTCTAATTAATTTATAGTATGGTTTCTCTAACAACCCAGTTGTCTAGGTCCAACTAATTGAGAATATTTTATGTGGATGTTCTTATTTAAACAGGTGCTATTGGGGAATCTGAATTTAGGAAAATTATTGCTGGTTTGATGATTTGTGGTAATGTAAATGTTTTGTTGAAACAACACATCACATTTTATAGGTCAGAACAAGTCACAATCATGATTTTCCTCTGTTTTTCAGTCCATTACTATATGCATGTGGCGGTCCTTTCAAATTATTTAAACAATTATGACTGAATATAATTAATTTATATTCATCTATACATATCTGACGTTATATATAATGATTTCATCTACCTCTCCCCAAACCTCTAGTAATTCAAATATTTTGACTTTGTCATTATTTTTATCTCATCTGACAGATCCAATAGTTATGTAATTAATCCATGGGGTGGAAATATACTTCGCAGAAGTGAGAGAAATCCAAGGAGCTTAATTTGTTTTTACAGGGGAAAAATACCTTCTTGAGGACCTATTGTTATGATGATAATATGTTGACATATGAGAGACATGCTTATAATGTTGTGGATATGATCAATATCTTGTAAGGTCTAGTAGAAAATCGTCTTCCATGGCCTCTCTCCTCATCTAAAGTCAATTACTTTTAGTACTTCTTAAAGACTCTACTTAGAGTTCTTATCATATTTGATATTAAAACTATATGTAAATAAATAATTTCATATTTACATATTATTATCCAACTGTTTGCCACCAATAGCATATATATTGTAGGAATGAAATTTATAAAATCCTAAATTTACACTATGAAATGAACTTCAGTGGCCATATATACAGCTGTATGGATATTTTTTCAGTTTCATGATTACATTTTACATAATGAATTTGTTTCTATCAGAGATGGACTCTTTCATATTTATTACTTTATGCATAAGAATTCACATTATAGTGTGAAATATGAAACTCTTTCAATAGTCTTTAATTTAAATATTTTTATAGTATACTACAATATTACTTATGAAAAAAATATAATGCTAATTGAATTTTCAAAAGGTCATGTTTATTAATATTATATGATAAAAAGATGTATTTCCACAATCACATTGTTTCATTAATTTGTGGTGACATGTATATATACACTATGTATTCTATTGTCATGCATGTGTATATATTCTTTGAAATTACAATCACATCGCCTACAATATATCTATAAATATTTCCATTGCTTTCTTAATATTATGTATTGAAGTTGTATACAATACATCAATTTGTCTTTACATATTTATTTTGATTCAATTTAATGTTTTCATGTAATATGAAGTGGCTGTTGACTCTATGACTTCATAAATTTATTTTAGTTAGTTTCACATTTTGTGTCATATTTTTCTGTGATATCTACGTCCCATTTCCATATTATTCTATATAAATAAAGAAATGTGTCACTCAATTTTAAATTTTCCCAAACATCCCACTCATTTAATTTATTATTATTTCATTTATTTTCACATTTCTCAATTTTATTATTTCAACCACTATCTTATCTTTGATTTTTCATTAACTTTTAATTTCAGTGCCTACATTATAATTATTGGGAATGAAATTGTTAATGAATTCAAATATTCTAGTATCAAAATTTAAAAATTCATATACTTTTACTCTATCGTTTTTCTTTGTCAACTATTTGAATGGTGTCTTCATATTCTATACACTCCTATTCCATTATCATACTCCAATACATTGTAATTAAAATTATACAACATTACTCTTTCTTTTAAACATTTATAAATATTAATCTCTTATTAAAAGAAAAATAATTATTCTATGACACCGTACAATAACATGAGTGACTACTAGTTATCTTTATTTTAATATTTCTAAAAACCTTTATTTGATATTTCCCATAATAAAATAACTACTACACCAGTTTTTTGGTAATTATTTAATACACTTAATTGTTAAATAAAAATTAAAATAAAATACTACGAGGAAGGTAAATAAACTATATTTCATAATAATAATCTTAGTCAAATATATCTTATATAAAATACATCATTAAAAATGTTTTACTTTTAAAAACACAAATGTGACAAGTTTATCATCACTTTAAATAAAATAATACAAGTTTCATAACCTGTTTTATAAGCTTCCAATGGAAAATAACTCAACCCTTGGAGGGTTATAGTCGAGCTATACTTGACCAATAATATTTAATCAAGTGTTTTTGTATTATAATGGTTATTATAATTTTAATAATAATTATTTTGTTAATTTCTGATTAATTAAATAATTTATGCATCATTAAACTAAAAGTCATTAAGGTAATCAGTTATTTACAAAAAATTAAAAATAAATTATCAGGATAAATAAAAACATTTTTTTATTCATATGACTATTTATAATCAAAATTTTCTTCTATATAACACTATATTAAAATTATTTGGTTATTAAAATTTGAGTGAGACGTATTTAAATTTTCATTAAATAAAATAAATTAAATATCCTAATCTCATCCAAGGGGTTTCAAAAAGACAGCAATTAAACCAAATGAATATTAAGGCCATAAAAAATTATCCAATGATATTAGTACATGTTTTAGGGTAATTGAATAATATTATTTTTACCCTTAATTACATGATTTACCCTTTCACAATATTAATAAAAATTATTGAAGTTACTAATCGTAATTCCCCAAAACAAATGTAAGGTATTAACATAATTTTGACTTACAGATTTCAAATATGTAATCAATTTTCAATTTTAAAATCACATAATTTACCGTAATTAAGTTAAAATTAATCCTATTATCAGAGAGAGAAGATGTTTTAAAAGTCAAAACATTGAAAAAGACTAAAATGTTTTTACATCAGAATTCAATGTAAAACCAATTATTATGACATAAATTATATTTAATGATAAAAATATAATATATTTATACTCTAAAACCATTCTATATTATAATTTTTCATTATAACTTTTTTTTGAGGATTTTTTTTCAATTAAAATTTTTTGTATGATTACTATTCATCTAAACATGAAAGTTATTAGAAAATATCCAAAATTAGTCCCAAGTAAATTTTTATATCCTGATTACAAATAAAATACTTATGTTGTAATATAATAATTATTAATGTCTGAAAATCATAATTTAAAAGGGGTTCTCCATTAAAATGTGGAAAATTACTCTTTTGAAAATATAGGTTTTTATACATCGAATAGGGATTCTTTATAACTTTTGACAAAAATATCTTTTGGATGAATATGAAAAATATCTTATTAATTATAAAACATATATATTTCATTAATTTAATTTTTTGTTGGTAATTCAATGAATATCTTAATATAAAAAATAAAAATTTATAATTGATTTATATTTTTTGTCATAAATAAATGGAATCTAATGAATTTTAATAAGACAATGATATTTATTCTCGATAACCTAATGGATAGTATAAAATGATAATTTTATATAAAGGTTATCTTTCATTATTTTAAACTCATTGTTTTCTATAATGTAAGCTATTGAAGAATTGATATTATTTAAATTATTTCATAAAAACATTCGGGTGTTACATTATTCCCCCCTTTAACTGAATTTCACCCTTGAAATTCATCATTTGGAAACAAATAAATGAGGATAATTCAGCCTCATCACATCCTCAAGTTCCCCCATATCCCCATCATATTTTCTGTTTCACCAAAAAACATTAATGAAACGAGAGGTCTTTTTTTGTAGAATGTTTTCACTATGATCTAGAATCTGTATTGGGTTTTGTTCATAAAAGAGATATTTCTACAGTGGTACAACATACATGTTTATTAAATTTTAAGGTTCAAGTATCGAATTTATCCTAAGATATATATGGAACACATCATGAACTTGAGAAAGATTTGGTGGATGCACCAATCGGTAAACTACCTTCCCAACACAATCTAGAATTTCAAAAGGATAGTATACCTAGGGATCAACTTTCCCATATTTCCAAATCTCATTACTCTGTTTGAGGGATATATTCATAGAAACACATTGTTACCCACTTCAAACTCTATGTTTTATCTATTATTTTCATCATAAGGTTTCTATCAACTATGAGCTGCTCTTATGTGTTCTTGAATAAATATAACCAATTATTCCATTTTATTAATAAGATAAAGTCCAAATATATTTTTCTCCTAACTTCATCCCAAAGTTAGAGTTATTCACTTCATTCCATATAGGGATTCATATAAATCATTCTTAATATTAGAGTGAAAGATATTATTGTAAGAACATTCCACCCAATGTAGTTGATGATCCTGACCACCTTTGAAATCCATAGAGAATGCCCTCAAAATGACTTCTAGAGTTTGAATTGTCCTCTCAGACTGACTGTCTATCTGAGGATGATAAGTAGTGATAAAACATAACTCTATATACAAAGCCTTTAGAAAACTTCACTATAACTTTGAGGCAATCCTTGGATCCCGATTAGATGTAATGAAATTTTTTACTCCATGAAATATTACGACTTTCTTTACATTTGTCATGGAATGATGGTCAAGAGAGAAATCTTATCAAATATCAGTGTTATAACATCTTAAGGTGATAAAATATAGCCCATATATCATTATGGACTTTAGATGTTTTGGGATATTTACTGAAAATGTCCATAGTGTTGTTTTTACTTTTTCATTATGGTATGAGTAATGGTTGTAATATCTCCTTAGACTTCTATCTCTCAACATTAACTTGCTGACAAACCATGCACTGAGAGACATATTCAACAACATATATTTTATTTCTATCCCACTAGAAACACTCTTTCTAGTCCTTGTAAATCTGTGAGCTTCTAGGATTAATATAGAATGAATAACTATGAGCATCATCCAATACCTATTTCTTTAATTCTGGTATGGTAGGAATAAAAACTTGGTTCCAAAACCATATTATTCCATCATAATCAAGGCTGAATTTAGGAAAATTTCTTACATTATTTTGTATCTTCACATATTCCTTATGAACCTCCTTAATATTCACTTGTATAGATGGTTGAACATTAACATCATAAAGATAATGTTTCTCCAATTCCTTTAAAACTTAAAGATTTATCCTTTAAAAATCCATAAATATTGTATCTTTTGTGATCCTCATCATGGATATGCTAGCATGGTCCTTTTGAATCAAAGCATGTTTGACCTTGTTCACGTTATGAGGTTGGTAATGTATTGATCATTTGTAATATTTAATCAAATACAACTATATTCTTTGTAACGACCCAAACATTCATTAATGGAAATGCCTCTTGATCTAATTAAATGTATTATTCTGGTTATATTAAATTTGAACTTCAATGGTTTTATATTTATGGATTTTAAAACAACGTTATGAATTGTGACCGTTGCTAATATAGTCGTTGAACAGTGATTACATGATTTGTATAAATATAGGGCTTCAAAAAATCCAGTTTACTTCTCCCATATGAAGCCCATTTATCAGAGCTCGAAAAAGAGGTGGCATCATTAGGCTTCGCTCTTGACCAAGCCCAAGATGAGCTTGAACACATTAATCTTGAGCAGAAACGGTTACAGGAGAAGTGGAAGTTAATAGAGATTTAGCACCTGAGCGAGGTTATATGAGCCACCCCAATAGTGTGTCACCATCACACACCTTACCCTTCAGTCTTATGCTGTTGTTATAATGGGTTATGTAACAAGACCCTAGAACTATTAATATTTACATTATTTTTTTATAAAGAATGTGCATTCATTTTATTATTGTTACTTTGTTAATAGTTTTTAAAGCACAAATAGTATTTTTAGTTAATATTAAACTAAGAAATATATTTCAATGAATTAATGTATTTTTGAATTAAATAATATTTTAATATAATATTATTAAAATTAAACTAATTTTCATTAAATATAAATTATTGTATAATTTTATGAATGAAATTGTAATTTTTATTAAGGTTTGAAATCTATTTTTATCAAAAAACCCATGATTTTTCGATAAATGTCGGTTTTTATATTAAAAGTAAAAATTCACATATTTAGAAAATTATTTAGAGAAAATGAATATTATATTTGGAATCTGGACGTCAAAATTATCCACTGGTGAATTTCTTATAATTGTTTGAGATAGTCTAATTTTTGGGTAAAAATTAAATATCATTTAAATATATAATGTGTTTTATAACACCATAATGACCCAATAGTGATGTAATAAAATACTATAAATGAAATTTTCGGCCAATATATATTTTAACATTAAAATAATGTGATTTTATTTTTTTTTATTTCTTTTATAAAGCTTTAGTGGACCCTCCAAGACTTATAGAACATTTTGTCTTTTTAAATTGTTTTCCTTGAGAGTGTGACTCACCTCCACATAAACACCATCAATATTTTAAGAATTTAGGCCATGGGAATTATAAAATATTGTTTTCCAATCCCCCTTGAAAAAATACATTTGGAAGAAACAATAGTATGGTTTGTGGTATTGATTATTTTAATGTGTGGTAACCCAAACCTAAATATTAAAGAATTCCCTCTCTTTTCCTATATAAACCCACCCAAGCTCTCACTTAATCTTCCCTCAATACCTTTAAAGTTCAACAAAAACCTTACCTCCTCTCTATATAATCTTCCTAAGGATCACCAAGCTCCCAAGAAACCTCTCTCAAGCATCTCCCAAGCCTTTGGGATCACACTTCCAAGTAAGGGATTTCATCTTTTCTCATTTTTGTCTCAATTTCATTATGTGGTTATTCCCTTTTGTTTTCAATTACAAATGTTTTGGTATGATTTTCGAACCTCCACCGTACTACCCTATTTATTTTTTCATGATTTTAGATACATTTCTCTCTCATTAATTCCTTCCATGTACACCCGTTACCGTGCAGAAATTCCGTTAGGAATCTCTCTCTCCTCATTTATATTCAATCAATTAATCTGTATTGTGAATATAAATTCCATTAATTATGTTAGTACATGTATCTATATGACACCCTTACTTTCCATTTCATGTACATGTTATGATACACTCATTTATCTCTCATCAACCATTTTTTTGAATTCCTATGTCACGCCGTTACGCTGCCGAAATTGCCCGTCGATTTTCTGAGCCAATGTCATTATGTAGTGAATACCATGCCGATTTTCCCATCAAGGGTATTAAAATTTATGCACATTTAATTATTTATTATAGTTTTTCATGTACTAATTCCACGTTTTTTTATCTTGGAATAAATGACGAGGTTTAATGAATCAATGTTACATGATTTATGTGGCACATTTATGCATGAAATGAAGTGTTTAAGAAGGGTGCGCCCTGATAGCGCTTCAATGCATTGGGAAAATATTAATATCATGATAAGTCAAGTGCAATTAGGATTTAATCATGCTAATTATATTTCAATGAGGGTTTACTCATTCTCCATGTGCAATGAGCCTTTGCTCATGCTAAAATCATGTTAAATGTTGTTTCCACATTTCCATGTTATGATTATCATGATCTATCATGTCTTTATCTTAATGTTTCTCTTGTACTCCATTGATATGCCTATTTTCTAACATGTAATTTATTCCTCATGTTATTCCATGTTTATTTCCTTACTAGGCTTTATATCTCACCCTTTTCTTATCCATGTTCTTCGGTTATCTCATGCAATGCTAAGTACGAGGGAATGTAGTGGTCATGTAACAGAAGTTTTAAATAAATATATTTTGTGCTTTATGTTTTATGATGTTATGTAATATTCCTAATCCCCAAATAAACTAGATCTTTCGATCTTCTATGTTTTATCAAGTGAATATTTTATGTAATAAATTTGGTTTATGTGTGTAATTAAAAGCAGGGTTGTCATATTCTTTGATCCATATTTAGTCATTTTGTGTGAAAATATTCTTTAAACTTTTATGATTAGTATAAATATCACACCATTAACTATAAAGATAATTCCTCCATATCATTAGTAAAAAGATAACCACAGCTAACTCCAAATTGAGAGTTGGGAAATCTTGATCATGGATTTTCAATTTTTGTGAGACATAATATATCACCATATCATTTTTAATGAGAACACAACCCATACCCTTATTGGATGCATCATTGTAGATTACAAACCTTTTTCAACTAAAAGGAAGTGTGATCATAGGTGCACTAGCTAAAATTATACTTATATCATTAAAATTCTCTTCAAAT
This sequence comes from Viscum album, assembly GCA_963277665.1. NCBI lineage: Eukaryota > Viridiplantae > Streptophyta > Magnoliopsida > Santalales > Viscaceae > Viscum > Viscum album. Next base: position 1,937,920,173 of record OY728123.1, on the reverse strand, counting down.
TTCTCTATCCACATGAAGTTACCTCCTTTATAAATCAACTTGGTGAGTCGATTAGATAATCATACAAAATCTTTCACAAAACATCGATAATATCTATCCAAACCATGAAAACTTTGACATCAGTTATCATCGTTGGTCTCATCCAATTTCAATAACTTTTGTTTTTTATGGATCCATAAATATGCCATATCTTGTGAATATTTGACCAAAAAATAAAACATTCTGGATCCAAAATCCACACTTGGTAAATATTTCTTAACGATTCTTGCTTCTTAGGGTCTCTAATACAATTCTCAAGTTATCTTCATGATCTTACTTTCTATTTGAATAGACAATAATGTCTTGTGTAAAGACTACCACAAACGGATCAAGATAGTCTCTAAAGACACTATTCATTAGATCCACAAAAACAGAGGGGGAATTTGTAATAAGAAAATGAATCACTATAAATTCATAGTGTCTTACCTTGTACAAAATATCATCTTCAGTATATCCTTCTTATTAACCCCAATTTGATGATATCCTGGATTAAGATAAATCTTCGGAAACTATTGAGCACCATGAAGTTGGTCAAATAAGTCATCAATTCGGGGAAGATGATATTTTTCTTGATAGATATTATTTTATGTTCTCAATTTTCAATGCAGAGTCTCATTGATCCATCTTTCTTCTTAACAACTCGAATATGTGCTCCCCAAGGTGAAACACTATGTAATATAAATCCATTTTCAAGATTCTCTTAGAGTTTATTCTTCAATTCCTACAACCCAATTGGGGATATTCTATAAGGTATCATTGAAATAGGCATAGAACCAAGTATGTGTTCTATTGAAAACTCAACTTCATGATTTGGTGGAAGAAATAGAAATTCTTCTGAAAAGACATAATCAAACTCTTGCACAATGAGTGTATTATATTGAAAGTGGGTACCCCATACCCAATATGTATTTTAATTTTACTACCACTATATGTATTCTTTTTATTATATATACATATGTTCACCCTATCATAATAGTGTAGATAATTCTGCATCCACGTTGTTTATGGAAATGTACTTAGATTACATGTCATATAAAAGGGTTATAACAGATCCCATGCTGTAATGAGAACCCCAAGATTCTGTGACAGTAATCATAAAGTAATTTCTTATGGTCTAGATACATCATTTTAAAAGGACACACATGATTTGTGACCATTAAGTGCTGAGGGATCATAATCCTTGAGACTTATTATCATGACGTTTAAACATGATGATCTCTAGTTATTGAGATCAGGAGGACTGGCCCACATAATAGGAACAACACATGTTTCATGTGTCATTAGTCATTCCTATTTATGGGCACATGTAATTCTCTTAAAACTATAGATCATTATCAATGTATGTCATTTAATTGCATACTTTGATGCAAGGTAAAAAACATATAGATAAAGTTGAAGTGAGGTAGTTTGTGTTGGTTACGTCATTAGTGACATGACATTGATTGAATGATCAAGAGAGTATTTGTTTCTTTTGAGTTCAGGAAGAGATATCTTAGTCCTGGATGATTAGGATGGTTTCACCTTCATTAAATCCATGTCCATGGTAGTGGAAGGTAAAATCATTCGTACATATCAACAAAAAAATAAAGCAAGATAAAGGATGATGCCACTAGTGTGCATTTTGCATTATTATGATGTCGATAATGAATATATTATATTATACATACCATGTTTGTAGGAAGGTAGTCATTTATTTGACTTTACATTATCTCTATATGGGCCTCAATGTGTTGCTAGGCCCCACTCTTAGTCGGTGAATATAATTCACTAATATTGAGATAAGGGCCTAGAGGGTCACACACTATAGCACTTTAAGAATCTTCCCTATTCTGTGGAATTGAAATATAGAACTTGGTGGGACCCTCCAAGGGGTCCGAGTGTTATCCTTATTCTATGGATCATCGAATAAAAAATAAATACTTTAATTATTCAATTTTGGAATAATTTATTGAATTTATTTATAACATTTATTTTCAAGTGATTAAGTAAATACAGAGAAAATATTATGGGAATGGATTTAAATTTATAGGGATCATTTAATATTTTGAAGAGATGTGAGTCAAGTTATAGACTCAAGTTTATCATGAAAAATAAATTTAATATATATATTGGAGTTAGTGCTAAAATCAAAAATATTATTAATGGAATAATTTAAAATTCCATAAATAAATATTTATTATACTTTTACTATGAATATCTATTACATAGGGGGAAGGAACTCATACCGAGTATTCTAGAAATTCACTATAAAAGTAAGAGAGTCTCTCCCCATAAAAATATTCATGTGATAGAATAGAGAGCCTCTCTCTCCTCTTGGAATATAGATAGAGATTCTCTTAAGAAAATAAGAACTTCAACATTATCCTTCTTGGATCAAAGTCTATTGCCTTGCGGTGATCATCATTTCATCGAACAAGAGCTGTGTGTGGACGATATAGAGGGATTCGACATCGGAGTCTTCAAGAAACGCTCGCTGATATCCTATGATTGACTTTCACTCATCAGATCTGAACAAGGTATGTGTTTGATTTTATTTTTTCACTCTATCAAATCTACACGTGGTCCTCAAACCTTACTAGGATAAGATCACTGAAGTCGACATTTTTACATTTCTCCGGTGATGCAAAAAGTTTTAAATTCTCGGCCCATCGGATTCCACTACCCATCCCGATAACTAATAGTGGTATCAGAGGGATGTGTGGTTTCCGAGAGTGAAAAAGAAAAATTAAATTTCATTAAATTTAAGTTTGGGGCATTAAATTGGTTCCAACGGATCTGACCTCACGTTAATCCGTTTCCAAATGGCCAGGTTATGGCCATTTGAAAATTTTAAAAGGATCGACTTCTTTAGTTTTAAATATTCATATTATTATTTTATGAAGAACGCATTTTAATTTTATTTATGTGTTCTTCAATGTACTGAAATCTGGCCATGATTTTTCCAGAATCTGGTCACCGGAATTAATACGGTGGGTTTATTTTTTAGGGGATAAATAAAATATATTGTACTAAAATATTATTTTATTTTTATCAAATAAAAATATTAATTAAAATGGGTCTATAGACTTTGGGTCAAGTTTGTCTTTTTTTTAAAGTATTTATACTTTATAATGTTTAAAAAAAATAAAGAACAAGACCCAAAATTTGGGGTCTTATTCCCTTTTTTTAAATAAAAAAGGGAAAAGGGGTATTGATTTATTCTAAATAGAAAATTTAAAAAAAAAAGGAAAAGGGGAAGAAGACCCATATGTATTCTTCCAAGTGCAAGGAGGCCGCCCCCTAGAAAATCCTAGTAGCCATACCACCCCACACCGCCACGGGCTGCCTCCCTCCGCAGCTCGCCGGAGCGCCGCACCTGGTTCCCCATCCTACTGCACTACGTCGGCCCGACCCTTGGCCTATTCCTGGTCACACTGCCTGGAACCCCAACCTCCTTTCAATCACATGCACCACCCCTATCCTACATAGACTAGACCCCCTCATGCTACCCCAGGTCTCAACACTTCCTCCACCTGCTAGCGCTATCGTCACGCCTTGCCAGACCAGGCCGCCTCCGTAAGCGAACCCCAAGCCAGCCTCCCCTAGTCTCACACCATCCCAAAAGACCCCCTACCCCCTATGATGTTGTTTCAGCCGGACCATGCCCCTGCCATTCCTGGCTACCTCCTTATGGCTTGTCGGAGTAGCGCTCCACCATAACGACATGCCTCACCACTGCCTTCACCACTAGTTTGAGTAGTGCACCACCACCTTCACACCTCTTTGAAAAATGCTTTCATCTCGTGGTATTTTCTGGACAGCACAGAGACACCATGTTCAAGAAGCAGTCAGGCCACTATGATGCCACATTAATGACATGTTATCTCCACGGTCACCCTATGGTAATGTCGCGGTCACGCCTTAGTGACACCCCGGTCACACCATGGTGATGCCATTTTCATGCCGCAGTCACGCTGCAGTCATGCCGCGATCACGCTTTGATTTGGCCCTACTCTAGGATGACACCTCGCGGGTATTCACACTCCTTCCGGAGATCTTCCTTGACTATAGGTAAGCCCTCAAATTAGTTTTAATTAATTTTGTTTTCTAAATTAATTTAATTAGAATTATTTTTTGGTTTGAGTTTAATTTAATATGAAACATTAATTATAATTATAATTAAAATTAAATTAAGTTTTTAATTAAAGTTTTATAATTAAGATTAAATTAATGGTTTAATTTATTATTTGGAGTTAAAATTAAATTAAATTGTATGTACCGATAAACATAAATAAATTAAAACTATTTAAAATTCCTTTAATATATTAGAGCACCCTTAAACGATATAAAATTATTGAAGTTTAATTTTCAATTGTTCTTTATTTGTGCCGACTAGTAATGAGAATGTGATCGAACCATGCATGTCTGGGTTATTTATTTATTTAACTATTTATTCAATGCGTGTAATGATTATAATAATTAATTATATAAATGACAGTTTATGAATCGTCCTTTAATTACATTTTGTACAAGGGCCTACATGTCCAATGCACAAGTAGTATTTTGTACCCATATACCCCCTCTCTTGTGTGTGAGTATATTTGTAAGTAAACGGTGATGATCCAAGATATAGACCCCGCCATGTCGAGGCGATAATCTAGAAGGGAGTCAAGAACATTTCACGAAGGCTAGCTACATTGTGAGTCAGGTGTCGAATCAGGTATGTATTCCCCAAGGTCAAGATTGATCCATTATGGATCGATCATAATATAATGCTTAAGAACATTCAAATTACCTAATTTACCTTTATGCATTATTTATTTTTTTATGTGTATTCATGATTATTAATTTATCACATAGAATAGTAAACCAGATAAAAAATGCATAAAGATGTGACGAATGTATTTTTATTACATGTTCAGTTATGAGCGCGACAATCTAGTTTAAACATATCAATAAAAAATAATTATATTCATTGATAAATATAAAAATCCCTCAGAGATATATTAATTCCAAAGGCCTTCCATTTATCAAATCTATATAAAACCAGGTGTTTGGGATTCTCTTTTTCCAAAGTTGAGAGCGCCTTTTAATACCAGGGCGTTTTCATGAGAGAACTAGGTCGACTTAACTGAAGTGAGTAGTCAAGGATTTTCTATAGCTAAATTTGTATCACTTTAGAGGAAAGATGTTGAGGGGATCAAGTTTGAATTCCAAAAGTTGGGACTTTACTCAACAACACAAGGAACCACAAGTCAAGTGGTTGTATAGCCTAGTACCTACCTTGAAACCCTTCGAGTAGTGGTGTAACCATTGTTTGTAGACCATGAGGGAGGATTTGGGGATCCTTTTTACTAGATTTAAAGTGATTGATTATTCTGAATATAATAGTGGGGGCTATTAAGGTTCCCTAAAATAGTGCGAGACATTAAAATGAAATAATAATTTAATAATCATAAATGTCAAAAGGTCACAAAAAAAGTACTGACCACTAAATATTTATCTGATGTAGATTTAAAATGGAAATCAACCCCACCACAAGTAATTTATATCTATGATAAATTATGGATAAAGAAAATATCATAACTAGAAATAACTTCCAGGAGTGGTACAGATGCTTACGTATAGTACTACGCCCAGAAAGGATGTTATATGTGTTGGAATCCCTAGTCTCTTCTGAGCCTTCTCAGGGAGCGAGTAAGGCATAAAAAGATAAATGGAGAAATCATGTATATGATGTAGTTGATGTTAAATGCATAATGTTTTCATCCATGTCTATCAAATTTCAAAAAATTCTTGAGGATAAGGACACCTATAAGATTCTTTCACATTTCAAATAATTATATCAGGAGAGGGATAGACAGAAAAAGGTACGAGATCTCATGTTCCCATTATAAGTTTAAGATAGCACAAGGGAACCACGCCGGTCCTCCTGTACACAAGATTATTTGGTACATTGAGCGGGTATAATCTCCTAGGTTCAAATTGAACCAAGAACTAGGTGAGGATCCCATTATTACCTCTTTACCACCAATCTTATCTACTTTCATTATAAATTATAACCTGAATGATATAAAAAAGTCACTCCCAAACTTTTTGGATTTATTTCTCCAAGATAAAACGGATACAGAAAATACCAATTCATCTGTCCTTATGGTGAAAAATAAAAACAAGGGAAAGTAAAATGGGTCTAAGTCCATGTCAAGGCCAAACATAACAGGGAATATTCTAGTAAAGAAGCCAAATATTCGGTGGCAAAGTAATGAGTATGAAGCATTCTTCTTTGGATGTGCCAAGAAAGGCCACTGGAAGAAGAATTATAGAGCTGGGAAAAAGAAGTGAACTGATTCTTCTACTTCAGGTATTTTGGTCATTGAATACAATATATATTTATCTTCATGTTGGGTATTGGGTAAAACATGTGGCTTACACTTTTTTATTCATATAAAGGAACCAAATAAGTTAAATAAGATTGGAAAAGGTGAAGTGGATCTCCGAGTTTCTAATGGTGCAAGTCTTGCAGCCTTGGTAGTGGGAGACTATCACTCAACCTTCCCAAGTTGTTTGGTTCTAGTTTTAAAAACTGCTATTATGTACCTTTTATAACCAAGAAAATTATATTTGTGTTGAGTTTAGACACTGTGATTTTATTACATGTTTGGAAGAAAATGTTTTCTCTTTTATAGGGATGACATATGTTATGGTATGGAACATCATAACAATTGTTTATAAATTCTAGAACTCGAGAACTCCGTAATGGAAATCAATGAAAAAAATAGAAACCATGGACCTTATATCACCCATATATGAAACTTCAGGCTTGGTCATGTAAAAAATGAGTGATTATGAAGATTACAACAATAAGGTTATCTGGACTCGGTACAGTTATAACCCTTGGATGCATGTCAAGATTGTTTTTAAGAAATTTTTTTCCAAAGAACCTTTCTCAGGAAAGGGAGAAAGATATAATGATGTACTGAAATTAATACATACTGATGTATGTGGTCCATTTCCAGTAGAGTAAAGGGGTGATTTTTCATACTTCATTACTTTTACTGATGACTATAGTAGGTGTGGATATATCAACTTAATGCGGTATAAGTCTGAATCCTTTAGGATACCTAAGGAATACCTAAATAAAGTAGAAAACCAACTTTGTAAGAAGATTAAAGCACTCAACTCATACCTAGGTAGAGAATATCTCAACCAAGATTTCATTGATCCCTTATTGGAGTGTGGGATAGTATCCGAACACACTCCTCCTTATACACCACTATGGAATGGTGTTAGTGAAATATGGAATATGATCCTGATTGACATAGTTAGATCAATGATGAGTTATGCAACTCTTACATTATCCTTTTAGGGATATGATTTGCAGACATCAGCATATACCCTTAACCAAGTACCAACTAAGGCTACATAAGGTATTCCATATGAGTTATGGAATGGAAAGAAACCTAGTATGACAGACATAAATGTATGGGGGTGCAAGGTACTTTTCAATACTTTACCAAGTGAAAAATTAGCATCAATAAGAATGAAGTGAATCTTTATATGTTATACTAAGAAAAAAAGGACATTGCCTATATAAAACTTTGGATAGAAAAGTTTTTGTAGAATGATATGTCATATTTCTAGAAATAGAACACATTTCTATTGGATATAGTGGCAGCTAGATTGACTTTGATGAAGTTAATGCTCCAGATGCAGAAGAGTTGGTAGTGGAACAATCTATACAAGGACAAGTGGAAGATGAATTTTTTCCTAAGACACCAATACTTTATAGGTCTATGCAAGAGGTTAGAAAACAAGAAAGTTATGGTTTTCTTGTCACTGAGTCAGGTGACACATTAGTCTTTAAGGAAGATGAACCCTTGACCTAAAAAGAAGCAGTATAAGGAAAAGAAGCTCCTAAATGGAAAGAAGCCATGAATTCTGAGATAGAGTCCATGTACCAAAATCAATTTTGGATTTTGGTAGACCCTCTATATGATGTAAATATCATCAGATGAAAATGGGTATTCAAAAAGAAGACGGACATGGATGGTGAGGTTAATGCCTTCCAAGAAAGATTGATTACAAAGGGGTTTAGGAAACATCAAGGAATTAACGATGATGAAACCTTGTCACTAGTAGAAATGATTAAATACATCAGAAGATTTATTGAAATATGATCCTTTCATGATTATAAAATTTGGAAAATAGATGTCAAAACCGTTTTTATAAATTTGAATTTGGTCGAAGACTTCTATATAACTCAACCCGAAGGGTTTTTCATATAAAAGATCCCAATAAAGTATGCAAGCTAAAGAGATCCATTTATGGATTGAAGTAGGCATCATGGTCATGGAACATTCATTTTGATGAGGCTATAAGAGAATTTTGTTTTTTCAAAAATGAAAGCGATCATTGTGTTTATAAAAAGGTTGAAGGGAATTCCATAGTTTTCCTAGTGTTATATGTTGATGGCATATTGATTACAGGAAACAAGGTCCAAGTCTTAAAGTCAGATAAGACTTCTTTAAATGAATGCTTATCCATGAAAAAATTAGTTTAAGCATTCCACATTCTAGGGATCAAGATCTATCGAGATAGATTTCAAAGGCTTCTTGGGCTAATTCAAAGTACATATATTGATATCGTACTCAAAAGGTACAATATGGAACAATCCAAAAGTGGATTATTGCTTCTATCACATGGTATAAATATCTCCAAGAAAGTGTTTCCACAAAAACAAGAAGAGATTTATTGAATGAATATAATCCCTTATGCCTCAGCAGTGGGTTATACCTTGTATTCCATGTTATGTACTTGGTTTGATGTCGCCTTTACTTTAAGCATGGTCGGTAGATATCAAGACAATCCTTGAGAGCTGCATTGGGAAGCTGTTAAAACTATCCTAAAGTACTTGAGGAATATAAAGGATATGTTTCTAGTTTATGGAAGATATTCGGAACTAGTAGTAGAGGATAAACTGATGATAGTTTCCAAATAGATCACGATGACCTGAAATTGCATTTAGGCGATAACTTTTGCCTGAATGGTGGTGTAGTGAGTTGGAGAAGATCGAAGCAAGTTGTGGATGATGATTCTACAATAGAGTATGAATATATTTCAACTTACGATGTAGTAAAGGAAGCAGTCTAGATATGAAGCTTTACCTCAAACATTTATTTTGGACCTAGCAGTGCAGACCCTACTCCAATATATTTCCATAATACTACTACAATGGTTGCTTCCAAGAAGCCCATGCCTCATAAGAGGACAAAGCATATTCTGCAGAATTTTCATCTGTTGAAAGATTTTACAAAAAGATATGAAGTTTCAGTTTGCGGAGTAGCCACAGAGGACAATGCGACAAACCCCCTGACTAAATCCATTTCTCAATAGAAGCATGATTCTCATGTGAGAGCTAGCGGATTGAATCCTATTAGCATTTGGCTCTAGTAAAAGTGGGAGTGTTGAAAGTGGGTTCCCTAGACCAAACATGTGTTGTAATTTTATTACCACTACATGTATGTAGTTTTTTATATATACATGTGTTTACCTTTCCATAATAGTGTAGATACTTCTGACTCCACTTTGTTTATGGAAATTTCCTTAGATTACATGTCGTATCAAAGGGATATAGCAGATCCCAGGATATAATGAGAACTTAGAGATTTCATGAAATTAATATTAAAGTAATTTCTTATGGTGTAGTTCCATAAATATGAAAGGACATATATGATGTGTGACCCTCAGGTGCTGGGGGCTCTTAAGTATTGAGAGTTCTTCTCATTAAGTTCACACTTGAAGATCTCTAGTTATTGAGATCATGATGACTGGCCAACATAATAGGAACACCACATGTTTTTTTTGTAATTATTTGTTCCTATAAACAAACATGTGTAATGGTCTCCATACATGAGATCATTATCGATGTTTGTCATTTAATTGTGTACTTTGATGCAAGGCGTAAACCATGACGACAAAGTCATGGTGAGGTAGTTTATGTTGGGTACCCCATTGGTGACATGACATTGATTGAATGATCAAGATATGATTTTTCTCTTCTGAGTTAAGAAAGAGATATGTTGGTCCTGGTTGATTATGATGGTTGTACCTTCATTAAATTAATTTCTATGGTAGTGGATGTTAATACCATCCGGACATATCAAAAAATAAAATAAAGAAAGATAAATGACGAGGAAACTAGTTTTCATTCTGAGTTATTGAGATATCAATGACGAATAGATTATATTACATATACCATATTTGTAGGAAGGTAATCGTTGATTGTACTTTACCTTATCTCTGTAGGGGCTCGATGGGTTTCTAGACCCCTATCTTAGTTGGTGAATATGATTCACTACTATTGTGATAGGGGAATATAGGGTCACACACTTTAGCGCTTTGAGAATCTTCCATATTCTGGGGAATAAGAATAAAGAACTTGGTGGTCCCTACCAAGTGGTCCTAGTATTATCCATATTCTATAGATCACCAAATAATAAATAAATTATTTAATTATTCAAGTATGGAATAATTTTTTAAATTTATTTATTACATGTATTTGAAAGTGATTAAGTAAATACAAAGATAAAATATTATTCGAATGGATTTAAATATCTAGGGTTTGTTTAATATTTTCAAGAGAAATGAGTCGAGTTATAGACTCAATTTTATCTCTAAACATATGTTTAATATGCATATATATTTATTGTAGTTAGGGATAAAATAATAAATATTATTTATGGAATAATTTAATTTTTCACAAATAAATATTTATAATACTTATACTGTGAATATCTATTACACGAGGTTCGAGAACCCATACTGGGTATTCTTGATATTCACAATATAAGTAAAAGAGGATCTCCCAATAAAACTATTCATATACTAGAATTGAGAGCCTATCTCTCCTTCTGGAATCAAGGGAGAGATTCTCTCAAGAAAGAAAGAACTTCAAGATATTACTTATAGGATAGAAGTCTCTTTCCTTACAGTTATCATCATTGCATCGAAGAGCTCATTGGTGTATTGTGCTAGCACCCTGATTCCAATGAACGACATGCGAGAAGATTTGAGAGGTGTGTATGGACGATCTAGAGGGATTCGATGTCAGAGTCTTCATGCAACAGTCTCCAATATCATGTGAAAGACATGAACTCATCAGATCCGAACAAGGTACATGTTCTATTTTATTTTTCTGCTCTGTCAAATCCACACATGGCCCCCATACTGTACTGGTAAAAGATCACTGGAGTCGATGTTTTTACGTTTCTATGGTGATGCAAGAATTTTTAAATTACCAGACCATTGACTTACACTACCCATCCTTCTACCTAACTTATTATTAGTTGTGATTTTATTCCCAACTATTATATATATATAACCTACATTTATAGAAATCTAGACCCATAAAATGGAATAAATTTCTACTAGAAGGTTATATTAATCCGTGCATCGATAGATGATCATATATTAATCCATAAGATGAAATGTGAATTCCGTTCATTAGAAATTTATATGAGCTCCATATAGAGAACGAAAATCTATGCCAAGAATCACATAAAACTCCACTTTAGAAAGTTTCTTAAGATTTGAAAGAAGAAATTTCCCACAAACATCAAATAGAGAAAAATTATAAACATTTTATGCGACTGTTGTTTCATTAGGAGTTGTCACAGATAACTCAGCATCTAATTGTTTAGGTAATATGGTGATACCCATAGAGAGTAATTCATAAATAATATAGTGGGTGGATAAAGAATGAAATAAAACATTAATTATTTAGAATTGATGGTATTTGTATCGTTAACCACATCATTATCGTACTCCACATTTCCAATAGTGATCGCATGCGAATTTCCATTTTTTTTGGCAATAAGACTTTTTTGATGTCGATCATCATTAATAAACTTTTTGTAAGGTCATTGATTAGAAAAATTCTCCCATTTACTTTTACTTGTATCATTGATGTGTAGGAGGTGCATTATGTGTATTCTTTTCTCAATTCACATCATTAGACATCTTTTTCCCATCACATCAGAATTCAACTTCCTGATGAACTTCTCTTCCACACTTAAAACATTTTTAATTCTCTTTAAGAAAATTTCCTCTACGTTTCATTAAATACTTTGAGAATAAAGAAAAAATTCATATTCTTTTTAGTGTGGTCTTCATATTTTCCCTTGAATTTTGTTTTTTCCTTCTTATCACAATAATATGATTGATGGGTTACTCCAATATACATCTAAACCTTGAGGAAAAAGAGAAAAATTTACTCATAGATATTGAAGTACCTTAGGGATAATTCCATTAAAAGACATGGTTTTAAGAAACTAAAGAAATGATCAATTTTAATCTTATGTGTGATAATAATTCATGAATTTTACCTTTTATGTATTGTAAAATTTTCTTTTTAGGTATCAATAAAATCATTTCCCTTTTTCTTAAGCTCAAGGAACTCCTTCACCATCTTTGTTCAAAGAATATGTGGAAATTAATTTTTTAAAATTATGTTCTTGAACTCATCCAATCCCATGTATTCAGTTTCATCTATTTTTTTCTTATTTATAATAAGTTTTTACCATTGGTCAACTTCGCATTCAAAATGATAGACTAATAAGATGACTTTATCATGTTCTAAACATAGGAGAGATGAAAATAACTTTTCAGGGTTACTAATCCCTTTTTCAGCCATTAATGGATCTGAGGAACCATTAGAAGAAGGTGGATGATGCCTTGTGAGTGAATTAATGGAATTTTGTGTCCTATTTTTCTAGTTTATAAGTCTTAAATGATTCATATATTGAGAAAGTTTTGTGATCATAGCTACAATATTTTTCATTAAATCTCCCAAAACATTTGATTTCTCAGGAGGAAAATAATTTCATTTCCTATCGTATTCTACATTAATATGGTTCCTTTGGGTTCTATACATTGACAAAAACCAAAAATCATAGTGTGAGAAACACTAATCATTATGGGAAAACAACATAATCAAGAATAAAATTTCAATTTAGGACACTTTAAGTTTTATCCAATATTATTCATTATCATTTCAAAAACACTAGGATTGTAACATATAGTTTGACATATCCTTTTGGTTCTTACTAAGTTTTTCTCATCCTAGTTTCCAAAGTTTAATTATACCTTTCCTATGATTCCGACTTTAATGACCCATACATTACATAAATTAATATTACCTCAAAAATAATGAAGGTCATGTCAATATATAAAAAAATTATGACATGACAGTATAGAAATAGTGTCTTTAGAAACAGGAAAAAAAATAAAATTGGTTTAAAATATATATTCATAGTATCACACTTATTTCATTATAAATGGACCCCTTTTTGACATAACATACTTAATACCCTTCTTCATTACTTGGGGAAAATAAACATATGAAAGGGTGATATTAGATGATCAGTAAGGTTAAATAAGGGAGATATCAATGACATCATAATAAAAATACATAGGAATATATCATTGGGAAATCTCATCCTTTATATGAAAGATTGTGATATCATTCAATGGGATAAATCATAAAAATTCATAAGAATAAATGAATGTAATCCCAAAATTCATAATATAATACATGAAATTTTTGTGTAATACACTTAAGCATAGAAAATAATTTCATATTAATCAAGGATCATTTCCCCGAACATCATAGAAGACAAATACCATTACTAAACAGAGTTTACTCCTCCTTATAGCCTTGTACTACTGAGCCTAGATCATTTACCATTACATACATGTCTATATCAGAAGATATAAATCTGTAACCAATGAATTTATAGGACATATAGGCCCCAAACATATCATATTGAAATAATTATTACATACCCCACAATAACATAAATCATTCATTATATCCTAGGGAATAAAATGGGTTTTTTAAACACTATAACATAATCTGTGTAAAACAAATGGAATTCATAAGTATTATTCCATAACAAACACATAAAAACCATAGGAAAAATAAGGATACTATAATTAAAAAATAAACTGATTAAATAATTCCATCATAGAAGGAAAATAATTTTGATATAACACATGAAATTAATTTTTGAGGAAAATATCATTTTTTATTGAAAAACATTTTGTTTTCTCAAAACGCTGCACAATTTTAAAGGAAAAGAATTTATTTGAAGATAAAATTGAAATTTTGTAGATTAATATTAATTGAAATAAGGTGTTATGGAAATGTTAAAATCCATTCATGCTGTATAAGTAAAAAACACCCTCCTCATACTTTTTTCTAAAAATGTAAATAAAAGTACCTTGTATTGAAAACAAAAAAAAAGATTCATTCCATATCATTTAATAAAAATTAACCAATGTGTAAATTTTACATAAATTTATTTATTATAATATAAATAATATTTTTGAATACATGATTAGGAAACATAGACATGGATGATAAATATACCCTAGTAAATACTTACATATAAAGAATCTCTGATAATAATGGGTCTGTGAAATTATCCTTTCCCTTAGGTCTGATTTCCATTGTATGTTTTTGAAACAAATGTATATTTATTTAAATAATTTTATTTACTTATTTAACAATCATATACATTTTTATTATATCATATTTTATTATATTATTATAAAATGTTTAGTAACATTATTACTCGTCCACTGGGTGTTAACTTCTTTATTTTCTTACAGATTTTTTGTCAGAGAAGTTCATGATCCTATTCTTAGGTTATAGTTATATAATTTAAAATATTATATTAGTATTATATATATATATATCATATTTATTAATTCAATTCAATTATATAATAATTATTTAATGATCATCATATATAATGAATCACACTACTTCGTGGAAATGGTAGGTCATACGTACGCACGAGCAATGATATCATTATCATATTTATTGAATGGTATTGAAGTGGATGGTTTATAACATTTTAGAATAAATATAATGTTATATTAATCATATATAGTCTTTATTTAAATCATTATACCCATCCAAATAATGTGGTGGTGAAAAACATATTACACCATATTGTGGAGATGGTAGGTCGTACGTACACAAACCTAGTGATTTTGTTTTTCATTGGATGGATAGAAGATTGAATATGGTTTTTTCATAATATTAATAATATATTATTATATTTTTGATACCATATTTATTAAATTATGATGAAAAAACTCATAAGTATAAAGTATAAGAAGAAAGATGTTTGAAAGAATCGCTAGAGGATATTACCTCTTCTTCAACATGCTCCCTCTAAATCTCCTCTTAAAGAACTAGAGATGGTCTTCAAAGAAGAAAATAACCTTAATAATGTGACTAGGGATGTTTATAAAGTAAATATGTAAAGTATGAAGGACCTTTATGGAACAATTTAAAGTGAAGAGATGGGGGAGGATGTGCTCTTTTATAATTGAGATGAGGGGATCTTTTCGGATCTCCAAACATATTAATTTATAATAAAATCATACCCCTTCCAAAAACCTCCAAATTGGACAAATTTTGAATTTGAGATGAGCTAGGGTTTTAATATAATCTACTCATAAATTTTATACACATTTTTCTATCAATATAAACCTTATCATTTTAATTAACACTGAGTTATTCGATTACATTTTTAACTATGGTAACAAATATTTTAATATTAAAAGGGAGATATATTTACTTATTTGATGTCAATTAGACCATAAATAAATAACATAGAACATATTAGACCATATAAAAATTATTATATATTTTTAAAAATGATTTATTATTTTTAAATAATTTAATAAAACATTGTTTGGATAAATAATCAATATTGTCAATTTTGACACTATTCAATTCATTGATTTTTAAAAATATTAAGAAAACAATTGAAAAAAGGAAAAATTATTTTATTACATTAATAATAGGTAAATTTTATATATAAAATTAATTTTACATTTGAATTATCCCAATTTATATTTAATTTAATATTTTAATAACATTTATTTGATATTTCCCTTTAATAGAATAACTCCACAACATTTTTGTGTAGTTATTTAAAGCACTTATATTTTGAATAAAAATTAAAAATAAAATATTATGATGAAGATAAATATAATAGATTTAATAATAATACTTTTAGTCCAATATATATTCTATAAAATCCATTATTAAAAATGTTATTATTTATAAAACATGAATGTGACATGTTTATCATCACTTTAAATAAAATGAAATAAGTTTCATGATCTCTTCTATAAGGCTCAAAATGGTCAATGAAATTACCCATGGATGGTTATGGTAGATATATACTAAAAAATAATACTTTGGAAAGTTTTTGGGTCATTTAATGGTTTTTATCATTTTAATAATTATTATTTTATTTATTTCAAATCAATTAAATAATTTCTACATCACTAAATTATAAGTCTTTACTGTATTTATTTATCTCAAAAAGTAATTAATAAAATATCAGGATAAATAAAAAAAATTATTTTTAAAATTTTTATTTATAATAATATTTATCGTCGGTATAACCTTATATTAAAAATGATTTATTTATTAAAATTTAAGTGAGACATATTTAACTTTTCTTTAAATAAATAAATTAAATGTCCTGATCTGATCATGGTTGCTTCAAAAGGACAACATTTATACCCAAATATTATTTAGGTTGAAACAAATTCATTATATTAGTTCAAGTGTTAGGGTAATTTTATAATATTCATTTTACCCATAATTACAAGATTTACCTTTTTACCATATTAATACAAATTATCAAAGTTACCATTCATAAGGCGCAAAAATAAAATTAAGGTATCTCCATGATTTGGAATTACTGATTAAAAATATTGAATCCATTTTTGAAAATTTGTAGAATATAATTTTTAGTAATTAATTTAAAAATAATCCCATTTTCGGAGATTAAAAAAGTTTTAACTGTTCAACTATTTCAAAAGATTAAAATATTTTTACATTTTAATTTAATTTAAAAATAATGTTAATTATTTTCATTATATAGTATGGTAAAAATATAGTCTATTTATAATTTAAAACCATTAAATAATATAATTAAAACATATAAATTATTTTTATGGAAAAAGTTGTTTTCAATTAAAACTTATTGTTTTTTACTATTCATCAAAATTTTATAGTTATTAGAAAATATAAAAAATTCATCCAAAGTAAATTTTTATATCTCAATTCTAAAGAAAATGTATATGATTTCATATATAATTATTAATGTGTCAAAATAATGATTTAAAAGTAGATCTTCATTAAAATGTAGAAAATTATCCTTTTGAAAAATATAGGTTTTTATAGAATGAATTGGTTTCATTGATACCTTATGAAAAAAATATCTATTGGATGAATATAAAAAATATTTCATTAAGTATATAACATACATATTTAATTAATTTCATTTACTAATAGCAATTCACTAAATTTATTAAAAACACAAATAAAAATATATAATTGATTTGTATTTTTGTCAAAAATAATTAGTAGCCAATGAATTTTCATAATTTAGTTATGTTTATTCATGATAAACAAACAAATGTGATAAAATGATCATTTTATAATAAGGGTGTCTCACAGTTTGTTTAAACTCATGGTTATGGGCAATTCAGCTATTGAAGAATTAATATTATTTAAATTATTTCATCAAAACATCAGGATGTAACATAGACAATGGATATTCAAGGAATAGTAGTGGATAATTTTCTAATTTCTCTGAAATTTCAACAACAGGTGGATTCTTGGTTTACTTTATTGTTAATTCAAAAAATATGGTCACTGGAGTTGGATCAATCAGATATTCATAAGGTAATTTTATTAAATAAAGGTCTACACTTTACAGGGTTGAGGAACAAGTATTTACCAACTATGTGATTCATGATTTTTTAGTTTAATTTAATAACATTAATTGTTATATTTTTTGAAGATAATCAACTAGTTTTTAAAGAACCAAGAACTTAAAAGGATGATATATTTAACATTAGTTCCCTATTTGAATAGAAATTTAACAGTATATATGAAAAAAATAAGTGAATACCATTTAAGGAATAAGAGACATGTCCATTTCAATATATTTTTCCTATATAAGATTCCTATGAAAATTTAGTTTCTTATCTTACTATTCTTAATTTTGATAATAATTGAATTTTGTATACATGATATATAGGATTATTCAAAAAATTACATGAAATATATTGAATTAATGTAGTTTACCTAACTATTTTTTAAAATAAGATGTTTCAAAACCATACATATCATGAATAAATAATTAGTCAAGCATTTACTTAAAAATACACCTTATGATTTATGGAATAATAGAAAACCAAATGTTGGATAATGGAATATTTTTTATGCAATCTATATATCTTCAATACTAAGAAAAACATTGTTAGTTTTGATACCACGGTAGATAAATGAATATTTATTTGGTATTTTTATATTTTTTATAATGCTTATTGATTTTTCCATAAAAAGGCAAGGATAGTTGAAGAATTTATCCATGTTAATATTTATTAGAGTGATACATTTTATCATAATATAATTCAAATAGATGAAGTTAATAATTTTTTTTAATAACACGATACATGATTCTTCTAATGATATGTTCGAAATAAAATTAGAGTATAATCAAATACAATTTTGTTCTGAGTAATAAGAAAATATGGAATTAAAATTGCCTTACCTAGATAGCCTAGATCATTATAGGACCACCATCTATATATTATTTTGAGAGACCAATATGAAGGAGTTATGTCTATGGAGAAATGTTGGAAACCTAACTGAATTCTCTGTATTTCTGACCCAGTTTGAACCTTATACTTTAGAATAATACTAATATGGTTTGTGTTTGATGTTATCTATATAGTAAGAGATAAAATAGATTAAGATGAATTTTGTATGGGAATTAGTTGAAACTCCCTCGAACAATCGTGTAATAAAAAAAGAATGAGTATTTATAAATATGAATGGTGATAATGTTATATGTACTAGCAATTAATCTAGTATAGTTTCTAAGTGTTACAAAGGGGAAGTTATAGGTTTTTAGGAATCATTTTCCCCAGTTTCTATGCTTAAATCCATTGGGATCTATTACTAGTAGTATACAATACATCTTGTTTTATATTTTTCTTTATGAAAGATCTCAAAAAAATATTAACGATTCTTTTCTATCTACTTTTTAAATAGTTTCCATATACTTGAATTGAATAATTTTTATATCTCTAATTTATTCAAAACATTTATATTTGATTTAATTTAATATAGTGATTTTGATTTTGGAGGGCGTGGATTAAATAAAAAGAGAACATAAGGTACATTTAACTTTTTAGGAAAGTACCTAGTTTCATATTATAGTAAAATTAAGCATTTTGTTACATCACAACCTTTTTTTTCAAAATAAATATCTTCTAGAAGTTGTTGTGAATTAGTGTTTTCGATAAAGCATTCCCTTCTATACTTTAAAATTAGTTTCAATCAAATTCTTATTTTCTGTGATTGTAAAATTTCTATTAGTATTTTAATAAAGAATATGCCTCATTCTAGGAATAAAAATATTGATATAAGGGATAATTTTCCAATATATCATGTTCATAAAGGCGATATATCTTAACAATTTATCAATTTCAAGTATAAAGTTGTATATCTTAAAGATATGTTGGTTCCACACCCTAGAATTAGAGAGGTTCCTATACTTATTGAAAATGTTGTTGAGGGGGTT
Source organism: Viscum album (assembly GCA_963277665.1). NCBI lineage: Eukaryota > Viridiplantae > Streptophyta > Magnoliopsida > Santalales > Viscaceae > Viscum > Viscum album. The sequence goes on along the minus strand of OY728123.1, from coordinate 1,937,900,467 downwards.
GGTGAAGTTAATAAATTAGTATCTACTAAGTAATAAATGGTTCTAATGGATGTTGAGTAAGATTTTAATGAAATATATGGTAAAGTTTATTGATATGGGGAAAGAGTTAAGTTGGTTTTTCTTTGTAGAGAATAACCATTTTAGAAAACTTCTTATTCCCATGGTTATCAAATAACAAAAAAATATGTTAAAGAGGATCATTCTATCGAACAAGTAAGTACCCAATAAATAATTATAAATGAATTAATATAGGATAGGTCAAATAATTTTGTATAAAGGACTTTGGGGAGGATGGTAGAAGAGGATACTGAAGATACAAAAGTTCTAAGCAAAATATCATCTCATTTTGGTGATGGTGTAAAAGTACAACCACTTTAGTTAGTTGAGGTTGGATAAACCTCTAATAATTATTAATAAGTACCATTTGAATCTAATTATGATTATAGTTTTTATTCTTAAGTATAAGGATTTGATTAATATCCTCTCTTGAGGCTTGATCTATTGAAGGAAGAAGTTATGAAGCTTTAGTCTGAGCATTTGAGTTCTGAAAATGCTATTGAAGATTTTAGTTTTTTTTCTATTTCTATAACTAATTTCAGTCTCTCCAAACAAAATATCAAAATTTGAAGGGAATTCAAATTTGAATAAGAAATTTTGATGATTTGTGGGAAATTTAGCTGATCAGGTTTGAAGGTTTAGAGATGACCTTGTTTCTAAGTTTGACTAACATTATCTAAAAAAGTTCTAGTCAAATTATTTTCAATTTATAAGAGCTAGTTCAAGTCAAGTATGTTATTATAATTAATGTGAAAAAGTATATATATGTGGTAAGAATATTATAGTTTCATTAATTTGATATACCTTCATGACTAAGTGAATTCAATGTTTACCATGTGATAATGTTCCTCTACACACACAGATGGAATATAATAAATATTTAATTGAAAGGTTAACTTCTACAGAGCCATATGTTTGGTTGTTGTCCAACCAATTGAGTGTTATGTGGGAAAAATGTGTTCAATATTATAATATAATTCATTATTTTTTGAAGTTTAACCTAGTTTAATTGGTAAAAATGTTTAAAGATTCAATATTTTTATTGAATGAATAGGATGGTATGATAAACCAAAATTTAATGGAGTTAATAAAAGAGTTGAAGGCTCTGTGTCAAAATATAAAATATTTTCAAACCAAAAGATCTTATTCATTAGACAAGACTAACCGTAAAATTTTATCTCACATAGTACCATCTCCCAATAAACCATGATATAGTTACTAATTTAATTTAGGCTAATTTATAAGATATGCTATCTTATTATTCTTACTTATTTTCTATTTACATTTTTTTGTTCTAGAGACAATCCATTTTTTTGAATGTCCATAACATTGTATTAAATAATATTAACTTTCAGTTTTGGGATGTATTGAATGTGTTTTAATCGAACTTTATACATACATTTTGAATTCACAAAAAGGTTGAAAATATTGACAAACATGACATTTTATAATTTTATTATAAAAAATCATAAATAGATCAACCCCATCTGAAAAATATGTCAAACCTAAATTAGACCATGGTTATTTATATTTATATGAGTTTTGTGATAATCAGGGGGTGTTTCAGTATATAAATGTTAGTCAAAAAATTCTATTGACATATCAATGACTTTTATACTCACAGACACCCTCATTTATTTTACAAATGAAGTTTCATTATGTTAATTTCAATATCATATTTTATTATAATATTTATTTTCATTTCCCTAGAATTATTAACGTTCAATAATCTTAATTCATAAGAAGTTTTATTCAATAGTTTATTATTTGCATTTCTATTTAGTCTATAATCACTGATCAAAATGTGATGTAGCAACCCAAATTTATTATCTAACCCTTCATTTAATCTAAATGATAGGTTTGGGAACATAAAATTTAATAAGGAACGTGACTTTTGGAACATTTTGTATGGGATGAACATTTAGTTTGGGAACCTAACATTTATGAAGAAACCCAATATTTTAGTATCTAACATTTAGTATATTAACCTATCATTTTGAATCAGCTATTCATTGAAAAGTTTACTTTTGGAGTTATCCTTAAATAGAGAAACGCTATGTTAAATCAGTTTTTTTGGGATTTGAATTTTGGATATATATGATATTTCTACAACAATTTCACCAAAGTAAATTTCTCATTAAAATATGTTCGAATAATATTTCAAAGGGCCTTTAACAAAGGATTAAAAAAATTACTTTTATGGTATGTAATTAATTTTAGTGGATAATTAAAATAAAATTTCAAACAAGTTGACTATTATGGAATTATTGATTTATCTAGAGATATTATCAGATATGCATGACCAATATTAAAATGAGATTCTTATATATACCAAATGGATTTATATGTTAGATATAATAGAATAAAATTTTATTAAACAAATACTGACTTATATGATGTTTTGTAGTTTAGATATATCTAAAATATCATCGATACTTTCTTGGAATATTTCTTTTTTGTTACAGTTGTTTAATATAAACATTATCTACAAAAATAGATATTCTTTATAAGGACTATTCCCGGATGTTATTCTAATATTCCTATGAAGGTTTGATATTCTGTCATTTACTGAAGAAACTATGAGCTAAACTAGTATTAAAAAATAAACATGTCAACTATATTCTTCTGAAGGGCCAGCTTATTATAATAATGTCTCTCTACAATAAAAGTTTTATTATATGGGGTGTTAACCCCCAAAAAATATTTTAATGGATTATATGAAAATATGAACTTAAATTTCCCTCCCACTCTTATTAGTGGTGGGTTTTCAAAAGTGAAAATATGGCCAGATGAATTTAGAGGTGGTTAATTTTGAGGGGGATTTACCCATTCTAAATTTTAGATAAAAAAATTTAAACAACCTAAATTTTTTATGGTTAATAGATTTTTTTATTCAACATATTTAGGTTGGTTATCAAACACTTTATTTTGGTGGTTGAAAACGAGCATAATTTTTAAGTTATATAAAATTTTAAATTGTCTTCCCTATCATCCACCTTTGTTCAATGCGAAGCAACCCCCACCCCCAACCAGCATGTGAAGTCCCTAGCCCATGTGAAGTGCGTCTGGTGATTTCAACTGGTCAGATGGCCTTTTTTGAAATCACCCCATCCAAGGGACTCAATCCCCCCTCCCCTAATACCAAAACAACATGCCCTTACCACTTAAAAAATCAAAATTTTGGTTGTTATATACATAGGTTGATATTTATATAAATAAGTATTAGGTGTATAATATATTTAAATACATCTATATACACATCCTTATATACTAATTTATATAGACACTATTATATTCATATAAATATTATGTGTATATTTATATCATATATATTTCAGGGATATATTAAATACATTATAAAATGTATACAAAATTATAATTGGGGGAAATGTTTATATGAATTAGTTTGGCTATGTTTGAGATTGGAATAGGATAAATATCTAGATTAATTCATCAAATCATATACAATTAGTATTTTGAAGAAATGATCCCCATATACCATGACAACCAATGCCGAAGTTATTTCAGAGTGAATACATATGTGTAATTTTTTTTGTTTATAGGATCATTCTTCTAAAAGAAAAAAAAACTATTTCTGTTTTGAGGATATGGTAAATAATGTTTCCAAAATCAATGGTTTTACTGATTATATATTTATTTACTTTGTGATTGGATATTTTATTGATTTTTTCCTTTAAATGAACACAAGTAAAATGCATGGTAATTTGGGTATTTCTTATCAAATCCTAAATCACTTTATATCCATGAATGGAAAATTTAATTCAATCATTATTCAATTAAAAGTACCTATGCACAGGTTTGGGAAATATTTTTGGATTTAATTGGGGTTTTTGGAAACCAAATATTTCTTATGTAATTGTAGCTACTATTGGGGTCCCCTTCTAGATTGATAAGGAGATTGAGATGGTGAGGTTTGGGAAATATTCTAGGATTTTGGTGGATGTTGATCTCACTGTAACTCTAATAGAGAAGGTAATTTTTTCAACTGATAATTATGATATAAATTTAAGAATTGTTAATGAAAAGTTACCATCTTTTATGTTGAATATATGGTCACTGGTCACTCAGTGGAAAATGTAGAAGAAATCCTGGTTTTGGGTTTGTTCCTCAAAGGTACATTTTGAGAGTGATTGCGTCACGAGGAAAATGAAGTTAATCTGGTGATGAATGAAGATGAGTCTTTAAATAATGTTAGAGATAATGTGGAAATACTTCTTAAAGAAGGTTTAGGATCTTTTTATAGAGATAAAATTCCAAAAGTGGAATCATGTATGCATTTGGGTTTTGTTTAGTGTATTGAAGGGGCTATATATCCATAGTCTGAGTAGGATTATCTTCTTGTTCAATTTGAGTAGGGTGTGGTTGCTCATTCTAGTACTATTTATGATGGGTATCTTGAGGGATAGGTGTATTAGGGGATTAATTATCACCTAAGAATTTAAGAGGCTATAAAAAAATCATAAATATTTCTGAAATGGGGTAAGGTTTTAGACCTTGATGAATCCCTATAAGTTCCTTTAAAAAGTTAAATATTGTAACAGGATGCAGCAGATAAAGGAAAGTATTATGATGATGAGGGTTTTTCAGAATTTCTGCCTAACAATTCTCTGCTTATGAAGGATTACTCCCATATCAAACCTACTATAAGTACAAGATCAACTTCCAATGATAGGATTATGAAAATGAATCAATTCTAAACAATACAGTCTGACTCTGATTGAGGGAGGATTATGATGTCTACAATCAACCGGACTATTATCTTTGATGTATCAATGCATTTTGCTTGTTAATATCTAATAATGAGGGTATGTTTCATTGTCTTCCCCATTCACCTCTTTCATACTTTGTACTTTTTCTTTTTTTAATAAATATGGTGTCTGACCTAGACTTTTTCAGTATATGTATAGAAATGTATATTATAAAATATAAAATATATATTATATAGTTATACTATTTATTCGCATATATATATATACATAAAAAACTAAATATTATATTATATAAGAAAATATAAAATAAAAAAATATATTATACATATAAAAATACTTATTATATTATACGGATCAGTTGAAATATATTTATTTATATATTTAATATTTGTATGTTTGTAACTCAAAAATACAAATAAATCATATATATATCTTATATTTATATATATATATTATTTAATATATATATATAAATATATACTATATACTATATATTTATATATTTCCCAAATATTATATATATATATATATATTATTTACATGTACAAATTTTAAAAATAATTATACATATATTACATATTTATACGAATAAAATATATGTAATATATTTCACAAGTACAATTATATGTATAAAAATATGTATATTATATATATATTTATACATTTTAATATATTTATTTTATATTATATATAATAAACATATAGTTAATATAATACATTTTTAATTTAGTTATTATATATAAAAAATATAATATTATATATATAATATAATATAATATAATATTTTTATATAGATAAAATTATATATATATATATATATATTTACATATATAAATATATCTATATATTAATTTATCTACATATTTATAGTTATATTATGTATTCAAATGTGTGTATATATATATATATTATTAATTTAAATAATTATCTATATGTTAATATAAATTTAATTGTTTATAGGTAAATATTTATCTATATATTTTTTGATATATTTATTTAAATATTTATTTATATAGATATAATGTATTTATTTATACATTTATATATTATATTTATGCTTTTTTATTGTAATTAATAATATATGAGATACATTTTTAAAAAAAAGAACAACATATTAATGTACACATTATAAACTTATTGTCATGTATACATATAAATATGACTAAATAAAATCAAATAAATTATTTATATAAATATATTACATAATATGCTCTTATAATGTATTTAAACACACACATATATATATTATTTTTGTTATATATACGTATAAAAATATATATATTATGGAATTTGTTTTTAGAAAAGGTTAGGAGTCCACAAAACCCTCTAATAAAATAAATTATAGGTGGTTTGGACCCCCCTCTAGTCTCTTAAATTGGGCGGGGGTTTTAACCACACCTAATTTAAGATATTAAAGGGGTTTATGAACTTCCACTAATGTCAAAGATTAGCGGCCGTTATGAAGCTTCTTTAATATCTTAAAATAGATTGGGTTCAAGAACACCTATAATTTAAGATATTAAAGGGGTTGTGAACTACCACTTTTTTCATAATAAAAATTCCATATATTCAGTGGTTGTAATTATTAAATTTGTAATGGTTTTCGCATAACCCCCTCTAAAATATACCCAAAAACTAAAAAAATAAGGATAAAAAATATGAGGGGGTTAATAAAAAATAGAGGGGTTTCAATTCCCCCTTTAATTTAAGAAATTAGCGGGGGGATGTGTACATATTCTAAATTTTATGATTAAAATGTTTTTCTCATAACCCCCTCTAATTTATATTTAAAATTAGTTTAGAGTGAATTTTTTATAAACCCCTTTAAATAACCACCACTAATCTACTATTCTTTATGTAGATTGTATTTTTCAAGGTTCCTTATAATAGAACCTGAAGGTCCTGTAAAGGCCTTGATGTGAGGTTTCAACTACCTGCACTTAGTTTTCATGGTACCTAAATAAAAGGGCATGATTAGTGAAAATATCTACTATTGTGGTGAGATAATTGGGGGAGTGTACTAGGGGGACTTTTTTCCTCAAACCAATATGAAAAGTGTTGTTCTATTTTCTTTATTATTCCACTACACAATCATTTTGAAAACAATGGAACTGAATCACTTTCCAAAACAAAATGATTGATATTTTTTAAGTTATCCAAGTGTTTTAAATGATCACAATATCACCAAAAAGTTTTCCTTCATATTTACTGTGACCTAATAGTGAAGGAATGGGGTAAGTGAATTCATGACTCACCTTCCTTTCAATGAGGTATGTCCTTTCTTCTTTGAATATATTACCATAAGATGGTGTATATAATATACAATTTGATAGTTTTTTATTATATTTCCTTCTATTTCATGAGTATTTATATTTCTATAAAAATATTTCATTAATAGTTTCTTATATTACATAGAATTTTTTTTATAAGGGGTTTTATCTCAAAAGTTTACTTTAAATTCTTTTTAAAGGATTATTTTTACAAAACTCTCCAAAATGTTTTCGAATAACATTATTTCATAGTTTATTATTAATATTTATATATACTCAAAAAGTTTATTTCATTATTCTCTCAATAAATAATTAATTCAATCATTCTTTTAAAATCATTTCTTCATTGATGGTTAACTTAAACTCTTAAGATTCTTGTTTGAGAAGTATGTTTTTATAATTTTATTTAGGTTATTAGCTAAATGAAATATATTATGTGTTATATTAATGTTATAGTTATATTTTTTTAAAGAAGAATATGGTTGGTCTAATGATATATCTCCTCAATACAATGGGTAATAATTTATTCTCTATATAAATGTTGTTAGAATTAACTAGAGAAAGGTTTTTCAATTATGTGTTATTTGAAATAACAAGTTATTTGTTATCCTATTGCAAGGGTGATTTGAGAAAATGATGAATATATTGTATAAATAATCCTCCTTATATAATTTATTATTTTCCATTAGTTTTAATTATAATATATGGATTTCATGTGAAAAGAAGATGAGTTCACAATTGAATTAATTTTTATAATCTTTTGGATGTAAATTGTTATTTTTTATGTAAATTATTTTCACAAGTTATCATGTATTTTAAGGGACTTTCATATAATTTCTATTTCTTTTATTCTTATTTATGATTTTATAATAAATAATTTTTTATGTAAGTGGGTATTTTTAATTTATGAATGTATGTTCTATATTTGATGAACTTTTTTATTTGCATGAAATATGTTTTCAATGGAATTAAACTATTTTAATTTCCTATTTATTTTTCTCTTTCTTTCATACCATGAATTGATATTTTTTATGATCATACCATATTGTAAAATTATTTTATTTGGTTTAATGATGAATATGAGTGATTATGAATTCAATGATCTAGTTATGAGTTTTACCCTTGAACAAATAATTTGTAACTTATAAGAGTTTGGATTAGTGGAAAAAAATATCCATTTGGTGAAAAAATATGGGTTATGTTATGTGAGAGAGTTTTATAATTTACTAAAACTCTAAAACTAATAAGTTTTAGGTATTTAAGTGATATAAAATATATACTGACTCTACTTTCAATGGTTTTTTATTTTAGGTTCTTTACATGCAACATGCCTTCTAATGTAATTACTATTCGCTCTTTCTGGCCATCTATTTATAGATAAATGGTTTTGTTGAGGACTAGTTATGAGATAAAAGAATGTAAGATACCCTTAAATACTTAACAGGTAAATTTAATATCATTACCATATAAGATCATCATCTGGACCCCATGGATCCTCACAATCTTATCTAAATAAAATTATGGGAGGAAATCGAATATGCTCGACTCCAAAATCACTATAAAGTGTGCTGAATTTTTCAAAACAAATCCATGATAACCTAGATAATATTAAATCTACTCTAATATTATGGAAAAATGGACATTAAATCCTCCAAAATATCCTTATAATTCCACTGAGGTAAATATTTTGGTTGGAGTAACCCACTAGTAAAGCGATATTTAGAATTCACCTTCTAGAAGACCAAAGACTGGGATTTGATCACAATGACAGACCTCATCATCCCTTTGAACCCAAACTGACTCCTCAAGGCATGATACATCATAAATAGACAAGGATTTATAATTAAGGTTGATATATGAGACTTGTGAAGAACCACCTGCCACATCACAATGAGAACAAAGATCCTTATTGGGAATAAGATTCCGTATCAGTCACCCTCATACTATATGGGAGTCCCCACTAATAATGTGATCATTAAAAACATCCAAATCCAAATCTCCAAATTAAAATTATTCCATATTGTTCACAAATAATGAATACATGCTAATATTCTAGATAAATCCTCTATTATAGACTTTCTAAAAATCAAGGTGCATTATTTAAATCTTCATCATCACTCTCCAATCATTTTCAGAATCATGCACAATATCACAATGTTTCCTATTCCTTAGTGTTTTAGAACAAATATATACTTTCCCTAGTGTATATTAAAAATTAATATTATGATCAAATAATAATTTTATCCACCACCATTTTCATAGGTTAAATTATTGTTTTGAGAAGATATATCTCAAACTCTTGTGATCCATAAATACAAAAAAGGTTTTACTAATGTTAAATTATCTCTATGAAAAAACTTAAAAAATGGTTGTGTAAATATTGACATCTTTCAAACATTAATCCACCCTATTGAAGATTTATAATATGAACATATACATGATTATCCTAAATTTACTCAAGAAAATAATAAAACTACTTAGTCTAAATAAATATTTATCCTTTTTGTCAAGGATTACATAGGATTCATGATTCATAATTAATTAGGTACTAACCTCCTATAATACCCATTGAGACCAAGGAAAATTTATTCCACCATAAAATTCTTGGGGATACACAAAAAACAAACACGTTGATCATTATAAGATACACTATTTATCCATAATTATATGAAACATTCATTGAGAATTTAACCTCATATCCCAATAAAATACACTTTTATAGCTTCCCAAAAATTTTATGGCATTGAAGAACCACAAAAATGGACCACAGGTTGTCTATATGTCATTTCTCAAACTCATAATTCATTAGGATTTCATTAATGAAGGCCACCACAAACTATTTAGAAAACACGTAGAATATAAATATTATCAACCCCTGGGACATGTATACCACATTCATGAAACTGAAAGGGAATTACCCTAAAATCATAGTTCTTATAACAATATGTGAATTCAATCTTCAGTATATCTTTATCTTTAACCTGAATATAATTATATCATGTTAGAAATTCTGTCATTTAAAACTATCTAGATCCCTTAATTTGATAGTATATAACATAAAACCTTGTAAGGGGATAGAGGTAGTTTACCATCAATATATTTAATAAAAAACAGTAGATATAAAATTGTAGAATACAATCTGCCTTCTTCAAAAATAGGAATTAAATACCCCAATGTTGAACACTAGCTGAATAAAACCTATCTATAAAATATCATCAATTTGAATATAAATCTCAAAAAATAAAAAGGCTTTATCCAATATGAATACATGTATATAAGAGTGACACACGACTACCAATTTACCCCAAAACTAGTTTCACATCAATGGTGAAACATCATAACCACTTTAGAAAAAACCATACGGTATATGTCTAAACCCCTTAGAAAAACCATTGGGTAAACCTAAATTGAAATCTAAATCAACTCCATTTTTATAAGAAATATAATTTTAGTACATATCTATCCCTTATGACAGTCCCACCCACAAATGAACATAAAATTATCTCTATAATCATTAAATATTATAAATATCCTTCAAAAAACCTTAACCATATTTAGCCATTCCAAACTAAAGATGACATTATACTATAACATTTAAAAATATAGGAAGTCTCATGGAGACCATTTTTGAAATAAAATTATATCAAAATCTATATATTCATCATGAAAGTAAACTAAACCACCAAAAATTGTAGTTAATCTCTAGGAACAGGTATTCCCTACACCTTAATACCTAAATCCGGGAAATAAGGAAGGTTAAATAAAATAGTGAATATCTTCTAAATAAAAATAAGAACATAAACAAATATAAAATAGATAGATGGTACCTAACATGATGTTTATCTCACATATCATCAATAAATATAGGGCCTGCATTATACGACATCATATTCTATGAACTCTTTCGCTTGGATGTTATCCAACTCTATGATCATGCTCTACTCTATCCCTTAGGAAATGGGGATTGACATAGCTATCCTTTTCCCACTACATATCCTCTTTTCTTACCAATGCATGGAGTACCATACCGATTTTACTATTTCATCATAATATATTATTTAAGTGGTCGATCCTCTATTGGGTCTCCATATGTACATTGAATATTAAGGAAGTTCAAATATTCTAGCTGATGAAGATCTTGAACTCTGAAATAAAAGAAAAAAACATTTTATATTCTGATATAGGTCTGAGAAATTCCGTCTATGGTGAAAAAAGGTAAAGTATTCATAATCCAACTCCCCACTATATGAAACATTGTCTAACCAAGAAATTGAGATCCCCTTTCAGTACATCAAATCATTCGTAAGACCTAATGATTTCCCTACTATGATTATTTGGTCTGAGCTAATATGTTATCAAAAACTTATTTTGTTTCCAATACAACAAATAATGCCGACAACATGAACAATGTGTTTTAGTACTCTATTGTTGGATGAAACACCTCTATATAATACCTAGATTTATACACTTAAACTATAAAGAGGTAAAAATAATAATCTAAGAGTTTATTGAACTGAAACCCAAACTTGTTCATGTTATAAATCATTGAGAATATAGAAATTATATCAAAAAAATGTATCACATTCTTAGAAATTGAAAGGATATTGTCTTATAAATGAACATTAATCTTCTCCCATGAAATTGTTGAATTCTATCAATCACTAAGAAATAATACCCACCACTAAAAAGAATCTCCTCACAACATACATATTGCTAAAAATATAGGTCTTCATCAATCAACAAATCGAATTAAAAGTAACATCCACCTCCTCCAACAATTCCATAAACTCCTAATCAGAATTAGATAGCCATTCATATATAATCCATAATGATATAACTCTTGATTCACCTTTATACAAGAATATTTTTTTTCTTCCTCAAATATCTTGTGATATATTGGTGTATCATATTGTACTTCACTAATATGAACCTAATGGGTATGTTGAATAAGATCCCTACCTATGAAAGAAAAAAATATTATGGACTTCTAAAACCTAGGACATGGACTCTTTAATAGTATTTATCTAAAATAAAAAATAATTAGCATCATCTACTTAATTAAATCATAAGATTAATAAATTATGTTGCATGATCATTACATAGGTCTATAGCACACAAGAATAATCACTTCACCTATCACGTTTAGTAATCATAATTCCATTATATCATGTCATAGGGGACTCAAATCCCCTTTTTCCAATCCAGTCTCACTTTCTTAAATCACATACTAAGTTTAACTAAAATAGTTTCCCTAAAAACTGATAAAATCCTCACCAATACTTATCTTCAATATTTAACATATCCCTTAACAAAATTATCCTATAAAAACTATTTATAAATCAACCCCATGGGTACCCCTTCTAGGCAGGTTGTAAAGATGATAGTTACACCTGCATCCCACCTCCATTTGTCCATAGTTTAGATATGTGAACTAGGGGTATGAAACACACATATTAGTGGAATAAACCTCAAAATTATCATGAAATGATAAATTATACAACAAATAATTTCATAATAAAAAATAAATCAGTCTTATTACATTAAATATTATAAAATGAAACACAAAAATTGTATATTTACTAGAAACACTTCTATAATAGTGAACACAAACACTAATAATCCCTCAAAGAAAGATTATGAGATAGTGATTTCAAGATCAATCAGAAAATCCCACACAAGAAATTGAAAAACAATCACAACCATATCCTAGAACAACCAATGTGGGGATGGGTGAATTAGGATGTGAATTAATTTTCACTTTTTTTGTATTTCTCTTATATTATAATGATCATTGTGTATCTAATGATTTTTTAGACAAACTTGTTATTGTGGATTATATGAAAATAATGCCTGAAAATTGATATTTACCTGGATAATCACTATGGGAAAATCCAATTAGCATATATCAATAGTGTGTTAACATAATATGGTGAAATTATCTTAATTTAGTTATTAAAAATATGTATGAAGGGTTCAATACAGATCTCATATCCACTCCCACTTCAGGATCACTTATGCAGTTCTTGTGAAGAGGAAATATAAATGATGAAACTCACAATTTCATACAATGTAGTTATATAATTTAAATAATAACACCAAATAGTAAGAGCGATATAATTCTAATATTTATATACTTTTTATTCTTGCCCATTAATCTATATCTTCAAAAAACATCTATAACACTTAACAGACACCTACTTTCATAATCTTTTCATATAATTTAAATCCTCAAGAATAACCATCAATCCTATTTATTCAATTTATGACTGTAAATATTTTCCCTATATTAAAATAATACATTAATTTTATAGAATCCTCCTTTAAATATTGGTCAAAATCTTCCATTTATTTTTTGATTTAGTTTCTAGAAGAATCATATATTTGAATATTACGTAATTTTATTGTGTATCTTTCTATAAAATACCCATGAATGAAATTTATTTAATACTTAAATTATTTTAAATCCAAAAATGGTTTTTTGTTGACTCCCCTTCAAATCATGATATTCTCTATCCATTAAAATATAAAATATAATAAAAAAAGTACTACTTTGATTATTCAGATTGAATGTTTCAATAAAAGTGTAAACTCATAAATTTTTTTAATAATATTTAAAATGAATATTTTTTATGAATAAAATTCAATTGAATCCAAATTCAAGAAACTTATTTTTTCTAATACATATTAATATTTCATTTAGGAGTATTGGGTTATAGTATATATGAATCTTACTTTCCCCTCCTTAAGATACATCATGTTTCAATATTTTTTAAAATGTGAAAACCTTACAAACATTCTTGAAGAACCTTATGAGGTATGTTAATCAAAATTTGAAGAATCCTTTACTAAAAGTAAATATTATTTGGTTTAACATTATGAATTCAATATAAAACTTTTGATGAACCTTACATAGATCCATCAACAATAGAAATATTTTGTTAAACATTATGAATATAGTTTGAACCTTTATAAGATTCTACTAAACCATAAAAACCTATCACTAAAACGTTTTAATATGTAAATTAACCTTATAACTATTTAAATGAACCTTATAAAGATATAATGTTCAAAAAATATCAACTTTATGATCACAAGAATAAGTTCCGTACTATTCAATTTTTTGTAATCCTTCCAAAATAATGTGACTCCAATAGAATTATCCCAAATCACTTTCATGAAATTAAACCACTTAGTATATCTCACAAAACATGGTTGAAAACAAATCCAATAAATACAATTCATGGTTCCAAGATTCCCTCCATTTGTATTCTATTTGAATTCCTAAAGATCCATCCCCAATGTCTTACTCGATTATCTCCTCTAAGTATATCAATCAATCTAACGATGCTATGTATATTTTTTCCACTATAAAACAATATTTCTAGCCCTATAATGTTTTTATTTTTACCAGCCTTTGAAAATAAAATTAAAAGGAATGGTTTTCTCCAAAAACTTTTATCCTATAGAAGTTGAATTACATTGGAAACTATGTAAAGTTTCAACAATACACTCTCTAAGACTACATTATCCATGGTTTTTTGTATAAAATAATAAAATATAATAATATCCACAACATAATCCAGAAGATACAAATAAACCCCCTATTTTTCCACAAGAAACATAAATGTATAATAACCCCCTTTCTCTCAAATACCTAGAATAAAATCACACGTATTGACAATAGAGAAAAACCAAGTGATGCTTTGAAATAAAAAGGGATAAGTAATATTTTCAAACCTATATTGTCTGAAAGATGTCGCTGAAATCAAAGGCTAAACATATGTATCTAAAATGATATTGTATCCAAGTATTTCATTATGATATCCATTACCTAGTGATTAGACCCAAAAAAATTATATCTTGAAAATTCTTTGATATACTTTTTCCGTAATAGAAGGATTAATTATTTCGAGGTTCCTAATTATAAAGTGTTTCACTGGAATCTTATTAAATTTAATGGTTCTATTTTTTTCATAGATGAGTCCATATATTATTTCACTTACATACCTATATATTATAGTTATTATTCTACCACTAGAATCTATGTGCGGGAAATTGTAATAACAATGTATTATTCCTCATTTGTGATTTGTGATATACTTTCCTTCTTCTTTCACAAGAATCCCATACACTTGGTGACAATATAGAAAGTGACTACACTTTTGGAGTTTTGTACACTATATAATCCCCAATTAAAATCTAATAAGGTTGGAATCAAATCGAACATTTCTTCGTTAAAGATAATGAAATATGTAAGAGTACCACTGATATACCTCATAATCCATTTCACTTTCACTAGATTTTATTATATGTGACTAATTGGAAATTGATATTCCAAAAGAGTTAAATAAAAAATGCTAGGTTGTGTGGATTTTAAATATGTGATACTTTTAATAATTATTCCATAGGAAATTGGATCAATTGTATTTACATCTTTATGATTCATAATATTTCTTGGAACAAAAATGGGAATTGACATCATCTTGGAATAAAGTATATCAAAATTTTTAAACAGCTCAACAACCCTCTTTCCATAGGGAAAAAAATGTATATCTCACTTATTTAAATCACTAAATCACAATAAAGTAATAAATAACAGCAATAATTTTCATCTAGAATTATAGATAGTCAATTTAAAAAATCCACATACTTATTTTTTATTACTTCCTCCAAAAATAATGTCATATACATACACCCAAAACACAAATTGTTATTCCTTAGAAACATTCACATAAAAAGTATGATCAACATCTTCCCATTTAATCTAAAATTTATTCTGGTGATAGTAATTTTAAGAATACACTACATGAAGTTCTTGTTTTATCAATACAAATCCATATGAAATCGAAAAATTTTATATTCATCACTTGTAATCAAGAAACCCATGGGTTGTTATATATATGACACTTATAAATCCATTTTATAAAATTTATTTTAACATTCATCTAAAATATTCAGGATCTTATTTGAGTTAAAATTTCCATGAATTACCCAACTAACTCATGTCCAGACACTAGTATGAAGTTATCCTTTATATCAACCCCTTCCACTAGAGCATAACCTTTACACACCAACCTGAAATTATTTAGATCTATACTACAAATTTAATCAAATATATTCTGAAAGCCCCATTTATTTACAATCATGTCATGATGTTTGGGAATCTCAGCTATTTACCATATATATTTTTAATCAATTTAATCCAACTACTTGTTCATGTACTACACCCATGATTTATTATTTTCATTTTCTTATAAAAATTCATTATCTTCTATGGATAATAGAATAATTCTCTCTATTAACCTCATTCTTCCAGTTATAGTTGGTGTAGTTGTTTCCCAATGGTATTTTACAGATCAACATTCATCCTCATATTTTTTATTTGAGATGTAGTGTTTTTTTAAATAATATATTCCTCCTTTTATTCAACTTCATTATCTTTATATTTTGATGAACATTGGATAATTTATGTCTTTGCTTCAAATTCACCACCTTCTTCACATAATTTATTCATAAATTAGAATTTGGGTTTATTTCATTCCCTCCCTTAATCACCTAAACATCATGGATATAAATAATTTTTCATAAATTGTTTTAAGAAGTTACAAGACATAATATTCATAGAGTATCAAAAAATAATCCATTATCTGTTTCATCAGTATCTTTACACAAATTTATTTCCATATTTAATTTGTAATAGTCACTACTAAAAAATTTAAAATTATTAAATGATGGATTTATCCCATGACTCATATCATAGGGAGTATAATCCTTTATTAGGGATAGAAGATACTGGTTATGAGTGTACACATCAACCTAAATATCCTTTTTCCAGTAAAACTGTGATAAAAATTTTTTAATGAGAATTGTTCAATCCATGTGGTTCGTTAATAAATTTAGATGTCTAATTATTCAATTTTACTATAGTGTTATGATTTTGGATACAGAATTCTTGAGAGTATGTATTTCTAGATAATTCTAAAATTAAATGGATATTTATTAAGATCTATTGTCAAATTGAAGATTTTTTATAATATGAACAATTTATTTCTCCAATCTCTTTCTGTATCACTTCATTCAATCCATTTCCACTATCTTACTTCTCATGAAAATCATACACACACTTCTACAATAATCTTAAAAAAAGTGAATACAATATTTTTCTCCTAATGTTTTAGATAGGTTAATTGGTCCACATACATCTTCATGGACTAGGTCACGTGTATTGGACACTGTCTTCTTCTTATATTTAAAGGTTATGTAAAATATTACCTTACATAAGTCTATCACATTTTTTATTTTTATCATGATTCAAATTATGTAATTCCAAAACTACATTAATCTTAAATATATTATCAATGAATTTTTTTGTGAATATTTCCAATCCTTTGATACCAAAAACTATTTTCTTTTTCCATGGAATGAAAACAAATGTTCTATTTTCTTTCAATTTGATACAGATTCCCATTAAATTACCATCTTTTAATGATATTATATATAGTTTATTTTCTGATTAATAATACTTTAATATTGAAAGTATTATTGATCCTAGAGAACAATGTTTTCTCATACTCAAGAAGTTGTATATCAACTCATTTATATGAATAAATTTGTGTTCTTTATAATTTCTTCTGTTATCTGTGTTTTTAAACTTCAATATTTTTTGGAGTTACATAAATTATGAATCTCAATGTTGAAATATTGATGGTTTTAGTATCTTCAATGCTTTAAAAATTTAATCACATTTATGAATTTAATACAGAATTCCCTCATGTTGTCTCTCAAGGGGTTATTATAGTTATTTTCCAAAAATTTGCTTTGGTTTTCTATTTTTGAAAAATAATATGTAACTAAATTATGGGGTTTTATTATATGGATAAAATAAAATATAAATCAAAATATATTTGAAACTTAAAATATGAAAATATTTATTTTCAAAATAGATTAAAAAAAATGGATAATGTTTTTAAGATAGTAATAGCAGTTAGTGTTTATTATTTATATTATCCCTTATTCCTTGTATACAATTATTTTTTAATTGTATGTATCTCTTATCACCAAGAGATGTACATGAAAACGTCAATATTAACCTAGAGTTTATACCATGAACTTGATATATGTGTTGTTCCATTTATAAAAGTGATTTAAAATCTAAAAGATCTCTATGAAATTGAATCTCTCCAAACTCACTATGTTAATGGAAAGACCATTCCAAAGAAGTATAAATATAAAGAACCCTCATTTTACTTTTATAAACTAAAAAATCATGAATAGTTTTGAATAAAGATAATTTAGGATTTAGAAAATAAATTATTTATTTCAGGTTGTTAATTCTAGAAAAAAATGAAAATAAGAAGCTATAAAATACATAGATTCGGAAAGGATTGTCCTCATATTTCCAAAACCCTAGTGGATTAAAGGTTTTATTCGAAAATAGATAAATACAATCCCATATCCCTTCATAAATATTTACAACTCAAAAGAAATAATAAGCACCTCACATCCTTGCACAAACTATACACACTCACAATTATAGTCCCTCCCCTCATGAATAATCATGTTCCTCTTATTTTTTCATAAAATAGTGGAAAAAATATTTAAAACTAGGGGAGCCCTTCAATCAATCTATTATAAATTTCACATGTATGTAAAAATAATTCTCAGTTAGGTATAGGCTGTAGTTGTATCACACTTTTCTCATGTGGGTCGATAGTATTTTTGTGCATTGAATTTACTAATTTATATTTAAATCATCCCTTATTTATTCTTCCCAGACTACCAAAAACATAAAATCGTCTTATTCATAAGTAATAAATTCACATGGATTGGACAAAGTGAAAAATTGGATGTTATAGAGATACATCCACTCCTTTGATTCTCTAAAGCACTAAGTCGTGGTCATTTCATATAAATTTGAACGATTTTTCATTTAACATTCAATTTGATAGGACTTCAAAGTCCAACGAAATGGAAAATTCATACAAAATTGGAATTGATTTAATATAGAAGTGAAATGGTAACACAATATTAGGTTTAATGTCTTACAAAACCCAAATAAAAGTCACAAAATTCTTTGATATTTTTTCAAAAATAAGGAAAGAGTCATGAGAAACTTGGCAAAGTCATATAGAAATTAATGAAATATAAAAAAACTTTTCTCGGGTAAATTAAAATTCTCAATATTTAAAAAAAATATTAGATTCATAGAATAATTCTATAATTTATTAAAAACACATAAAAATTTAACTTTTTTTTTTCAATTTTCACAACTAAATCGAATATATCCCAAAATCCCAAAAAATAATGATTTTATTTTCAAAAGGATAATATTTTGTGTATTTATTCCTTCAAATAAACAAGAAAAATTATGAAAATTATATTTATATAAATTCCACCACACTTTTAAATTTTACTACTAGATGATTAGTCCTAATGAGAATAGATGAATAGTTATGTGGGGGTGAATTGATCGTCTCTAAAATTTATATGATTTATTATCTAAGTAAATAATAAATTCAGTGAAAAATAAATTGATATAAATATAGTGATTTTATAATAGTTTATAACTAATGATCCTAAACTATAATTTTTCCCTATCATGCACTGAGAAATAAGACACCCATTATATGTGACTCTCTAACTTTAAAATATTTATAAAATCCATTTTACAACAAACTTCTTCACCCATTAAGGAACAACCCAATAATATATCCTTCTGCACACCTGATGGATTAAACTAATCATCTTGTATTTTTTAAACCTTGAGTCACAATCCAAAAGATAACTTTTTAAGTAGTGGTAGAAACAAAAACTACCATTTACCTGGTCCGTGGAAAAATAAAATCCTAAGTATTTTGTGGTTATATAAGATCTTGAATTTTAACAATTGTTAGAAAGTCATAACCCTTTATCCTACATTTTTATTTATAGTATAACCCAATATTATTACAA
Organism: Viscum album; assembly: GCA_963277665.1. Taxonomy (NCBI): domain Eukaryota; kingdom Viridiplantae; phylum Streptophyta; class Magnoliopsida; order Santalales; family Viscaceae; genus Viscum; species Viscum album. The sequence continues at coordinate 1,937,880,459 of OY728123.1, read as the reverse complement.
ACAAAAAATAACTGAAATAATTAAAAAATGGATCTGAGTATCAAAGAAGCAATGTTCTCTATTGTAAAAATTGATTAAATGATTGTAGTTCAGTTGAGAGAAGTAATTGATTGGGAAAGTACATTAGGCGGTTTAAGGATATCATCATTATCATGTATTTTAATCTAGATATATCTAACTAATTATATAGAGTTATTCAATTCACAATATATAAAAATAATTAATCTTGTTTTATTTCATCCTTCCTAAATAAACACTTTATTTATTCATCAAATGTTCCAGAAAAACATACCCACATAGGCCACATTAAGAATCAATAATTTCAAAACATGTTTTATAGTGAAAAAATAATGAATAACTAATATTGGAAAAAAAATAATGAACCTTAATGTCCCTTAGAACACTCCCATTAATTATATGTAATAAACTATTAAAATTCTAATAACATTAAATTAGAAAACCATGTTTTCCTTGGAAACCGGTGTAAGACTTCAACCCCTGTGTAATGTATTTAATCCTATATGAAATTATTCTAAATAAACTGTTTATCATCTAAATAAATAATAAGTATATAATATATCATTATACTGATTAAAATAATTAAAATAAACATTCATAAAATTATATAAATATATAAAATTAATGAAAAATAAAGAATCTTATAGAACATTCCATGTTAGACATGGCAGGTTATACTCATAGTATGTTTCTCTTTGTGGTAGATATTAACTTGTGATAGGTTATGTACATAATCACTTTATATTATAATGTGTGGTAACATATCTTATAACATGTGGTCACCTAAACCATGTAGTCACTCAAATTTCATCATATGGTCCCTTCACTTCTTTTCATGTTCTTACATAGAAATAAAAAATGTGGTCACTTAGAAGCATAAAAAGAATCAACGTGGAAATATAATTTTATGTAACTTGGATGTATAACATGTGGTCACATGGAAATATAACATGATTTCACTTGAAAATATAATATTTTCTCACTTGGAAATATAATGTGTTGTCACGTTATTTTTCTCAATGTGATCATCTCCAGACTTTTTAAAATTTGACTTAAAGGTTACTTCTAGACTTCAACCAATTTTCAAGAAAATAATAATAATATACTAACAGCATACAAAATAAAACCCATACAATACATGAAGTTTCTAGTGATCAAAAAAATATAATAGATTAAATATGTACACTAGAAGAATCGAATTGATGAAATGTTTTATCCCAAAACAAAGTAAATATCCCCCTAAATATTTGTTGTATGAATGAAAATAAATCATTTAAAATTTTATTTTTTTTCAAAATATTCTAAATACAGGGGTTTAGTATAAATGTTATCGATTTTATCTTCTCTAAAATTAGACTCTCTAATTATATTTCATTTTTGAAAAGGGTTTCTAATAAAATTTTACCATAATTAAATGTGTTTAGTCCTATGATATTGTAAATGAGTTTTAGAGACAAAAATTGTAGATGTATTATCACAATAACAGAAGATCTTTATAAAAATAATACCACAATAATAATGTGTCTGATTATTCTATAATGTCATTGAACGAATAGAAGATGAAACATCATACTCACTTTTAGTAACAGATACAACCACTCAATTGTGTTTCAAATATCTCAAAGAAACTAATTTTTTTCAAGAATGTGACACATAAATATTGTCCATTTTCAATATATTTTTTAACCACCAAAATGGGAGTCTAATAAACTATTTTTGTTAAATTCAGAATATGCATGATAAAATAATCCAATATTATGATATCCTATAATATACTTAACTATTATTTTAACTTACTATTAACAACATTATTTTGGATTAGATTTAAATTTAGAACATATATAGACTAAAAAAATCAAAAATACTATAGATGTTATAAAATAAAGCAATTTAGTAATCATAGTAATAAAAATAATATTATCAATAGATTTCCCAGCTTCATCAAAGATTATCTTATAAGAAATACACATTAGAATGTTTTAGATTTTATAATTATCAATACCAACCCAATTAACCAATTATTTAGTATATTTTGATGGATTAAGAAAGATACCATATTTTCTTTGAAATACATGAAAACCCAAAAAGAATTTATTTTCACCCATAAGTAACATGTCAATTTTCAAATTCATTAAATATGAAAATTCATTACAAATTTTATTAGTTGAAAAAAATGATAGTATCATTGGAATATATTGTAAGGACCTTCCCTTAAACCTTACTTAATATTGAATTAAATGAATAATTCACATTGAGGATCATTTCAGGTTTAGAGTTTTAGAGAATTAGGACATAACTATTACATCTCAAAATATTACAAAGTAGACACTTCTACTAAGTTTATATAAAATAAAAACTCTTAAAAAGTAACATGTCTAGTTCCATGTTTTATATAGAATGACTTTTCCATGATCCCATCCTTGACCCTATTCCTCATTAAGTCCTGTGAAAAACATTTCAGAAACTTGGGGTGAGCATAAAAAGCTCAGTAAGGGATACAAAAAGAATGAAAACTGTTAGTTTTTCAAAACCACAAGTAAACCATGTATACTTAATCAATGTAATACCTTTCGCCTTTATGAAGTAGTAAAAACTCTTCACTGAATAAAAGATCATTACATACCCTTTTGTAACCAAAATATTACCATAAAACCCATATAAAGAACACATAACATATAAAGGAAACTTGGGACATAAACATACTTAAATAAAATAACCATACGGTTGAATTCAACACATATCACTTAATGGAATAGCTATACGGCCGACTTCCATACCCAATGCATTGGAGGTTATAACGTAACCACCCGTCATATTGTTTATCACGTAACCACCCATCAAATGTCCAAGTACCATTATAAAATCATAAGACATAAAACAAATATAATGGAAAGAAAACATTTCCACACATTGATCACAATATAACACATAAATATATTGACATAAAAAATCCATTATAAAAACCATTTTTAATACCAAAATACATAAAATAGTATATGGTATTTATTTCATTTTAAAAACATTACGGCTTGTTTAGGAAGCCAAAGAACAAATAATACTCGCTGCGGCGAAAAAGGTCATTGTCACCACGTACATTAAAAAAAATTCCTTTTTGTCATTTAGTAAAACACTTCGTAGAAAAATATTCCTTTTGTATAAAAGTCTAAGTCAAAGGGGTTTATAAACTGTATAAAAAAAGTTGGGTATAAAACAAAATATGCCTCAATGGAAGGAGATTGAGACGAAGTCCCTTACCTCGGGTCTGACTTGACTCGATTGTTCATTAACCTCCTTAATAATAAACTAAAGTTAATTACTACTTTCTTAATAACCCTTTTCATGTTCATTATTCCTTTTATATCATTTATTACCCTGTTATGAACATTTTCTAATCAATTAAGTTAATAACGGTCATTTTGTCGATATTTGGTACTTGAGTCAAAAGTGAACTTCTTATATTTACAAGTTGTTCACGTAGTCAAATATCCATTATCTCAAGAATGATATTCATGATGTAGATGCCATATATATCATATATATCCATTATATACATGCATTTATAATATTTCATAATCATTTAGAGATAAGAAATGAAATGCACCGTTCATGGAGACGGTAAGCCGTACGTACGCATGAATGCTACTTTCATTTCTATGTCATATTAATGGAATTAAAAATAAATGAGAGATATGTATATTTTAATTCCAGAATTATATTCATCATTTAGATGTAACATACAACATATAAATCCATTATATCTATGTAATTATAATAGTACATTACATTTGGGGATAAGAAATGAAATGCACCGTTCATGGAGACGGTAAGCCGTACGTACGCATGAACACTACTTTCATTTCTATCTCATACTTTAATGGAAAGAAATAATAATTATATAAAGGTATATTATAATTCCAGTATAATATCATATATAATAAAATTAAACCTATCCTTTATATGTACCACATATGGTATTAACGAATCAAATCACTTTGAGGGGAAGGTAGTCCGCACTTCCTAAAATGAAGATATTGCGTTTACCCATAACGGAACTATAAAGGTATGCCAAAAATGAACAATACAGAAGCATAAGGAAAACATAAACATAATATATATCATATATAAATACAGTGACATCTTAATGGCCCCCTTTTAATGTGTTAAAATAATATTGAATAATCATCGTTTCATGAGGCAAAAATTCACAATCCATGGAAACAGAATGTTCATTAACAATTAGATGTAGGTGTGTGTAAGTGTAGCTCGAATCATTCTCATAACAACATACTAGTATATTTAAGATACTGGTGTTGTAACAAAATATATGAATAAAAAGTTTTTATGGGGTTGGAGAAGCAAAAAACAACAAAAGAACACAAGTGAAGTCATTACCTTAAAATCGGGTAACTCTTCTTGGTTTGAACCAAAAGGGTTCCTTGAAGAGCTTTCTTCCCAAGTGAAGGATTCTAGGATGAGGATAGGGATGTGGAGAGACAAAATAATCAGAGCTTGGCAGAGCCAAAGGCTTGAGAGGTGTGGGTAAGGTGGTATAGGTGAGGGCCTTTTATAATAGGAGAGGAGGAGCACTCTTGGAAAGGTATATAATGTTACTTTATTTTCAAATGAGTTTTGGATTTAAATGGTTTCACACAGATGTGTTTTGAGGATAAGGTGATAAGGGTTCTAAATCCACCCATCCAATAGGTTTTGGACATGTGTAGGTCTCAAATTTTACATTATCTTTCCATTTTATTTAAATTGTTAAATAATGAGGTAATCGCTGCATCATCATGATGTCATAAATAATTTAATTTATTTAATGAATAAAAATTATAAAAAATATCATGATGTAGGAATTCTTTTTAGCTTTCTAATGAATATTTATAGTCAAAAATCTGACTTGTATAACCCCATGTAAAAATTATTTTAATCCCATTGAACTACATTTTACTTCTTAATAAAAATCATTTATATTGGAATTTTGTTATTCAAATCACAGAAGTGGTAAAGTTCCATTTAAACGAAAAATCAGTTTTTTTAACTACCACATTGTGGTTTCACTATTCATAAAAAATTATGGTTTTTCAGAAAAGTACCAAAACTTCACCCTAAGCTATATTTGATATTCCGATTTCAAAAATGATGCCTATTTTATAAAATTAAAAACATATAAGTTGCATTAATTAATTTAATAATTAATTCCCGCTGTCAAAACTAATAGTGTGTTTTTATGAAACAAAATGTATTAAAAGATTGACACTAGTTTAAGTCTTATTTCAAAGTAAAATTAATTCCAACAACCACTATTGGATTAAATGGGGAAAATATATTCTAATTTAACTTTAAACCCAATTCAAAAGATAATCTAATCATATTAATAAATTAGATTAAAAAGAGGTTTTGAATTAAAATATGACATTTTTCACTATTCATAAAAAAATGATCTTTATCGGAAAAATACCAAAAATTTACACAAAGTAAATTTTGATGTCCCGATTATAAAGAAGAGTTTTATTTGGTCCAAAAGAATTTATAAGAGTGACCAAAACTATATTTAAAGAGGGTTCACCATCAAAAGGAGATAGTTCGACCTTTTAGTGAATATTAGAGTATATATGCCTAAAATTGAATTCTTTTCTTATTTTAATCATTTATCTTTTATTGGATAAATATAAAAACATTTGAAAAACATATATAATCATATTTTATTTATTTCTATTCATTCTTGCCAATACAATGGCTACGTGTTAACTACCATTTAAAATAATATTATTTTATTACTAGTGTGCAACGTAAGATTTCAAAGAAACTCTTTGTTGCGTATCGGGTACGCTATCGAACATAGAAACCCCTTTAAAGTAAAATTAATATTTAATTCACATATATTAATAAATATAAAAGTGTTTTATTCTTTATTTACTTGGGATGTTACATCCTTCTACCCTTTTGGGAATTGTGTCCTCGCAATTTTATTCACTTATCAAAATAAGTGGGGTGTATTTATCCCTCATAGCATTTTCAGATTCCCATGTTGCCTCTTTAACCATATGGTTTTTCTACAAAACCTTTACCTAGTGAGTTACCTTATTTCACAACACTTTCTCTCTTCAGTCAAGAATCTGGACTGGTTGTTCTTCATAAGAGAGATTCTCTTCCAACTGAACTACCTCTGGGATCAAAACATGAGATGGATCTGGCATATAATTTCTCATCATCAAAACATGAAAAACATTGTGTACCTGAGATAAACATGGAGGTAAATCCACTAGGTAAGTAACTGATCCAACTTTCTCCAGAATTTAATCTGGTCCAATGAACCTTGGACTCAGCTTTCCTTTCTTACCAAATCGCATCACGCTTTTCCATGGTGAAACTTTGAGAAAAACATGATCACATACATCGAAAGATAGATCCTTCCTCCAATTATCCGTATAACTCTTCTGCCTGCTCTGAGCTATTCTAATTTGTTTCTGAATCAACTGAATTTTTTTTGCCATCTCTTCTACCAATTCTGGTCCAATTAGCTTCCTTTCACCAACTTCATCCCAAAAAGCTGGAGTTCGACTTCGCTTCCCATATAATGCCTCAAATGGTTCCATCTGTATACTATAATGAAAACTGTTATTATATGAAAACTCAACCAAAGAAAGATGTTGGTCCCAACTTCCATGATGATCCATAGAGAAAGAACGTAGCATATCCTCCATGGTCTGAATTGTTTGTTATGACTTCCCGTCTGATTTCGGATGAAAAGTTGTACTAATATTTAATTCAGTACCCAACGACTTATGAAGGCCTTTCCAAATGTTAGAAGTAAACCTGGGATCACGATCAGATATAATGGAAAGGGGAACTCAATGAAACCTGACTATCTCTTTAAGATACAATCGAGAAAGTCAATCTAGAGATAAAGTATCTCGAATAGGAAGGAAATGAGCAGATTTAGTCAAGCGATCAACAGTAACCCTGATTGCATTATTACCTCGAGATGTCTTCGGTAATCACACAACAAAGTACGTGGATATATTTTCCCATTTCCACTCTAGCACCGGTAATGACTGAAGCATCCCTTTCGGTAACTGTCACTCTTCTTTAACTTGCTGACAAGTCAAACATTTCACAGTAAAATCAGCAATATCTCTTTTCATTCCATCCCACCAGTAATACTCCCGCAGATCTCTATACATATTAGTATGGCTAGGATGAATTGAAAACGGGGAACTATGAGCCTCACATAATAACTCACCCTTCAACTGCGAATCACAAGGCACATATAATATCTTCCCAAACCTCAAAACAAAATCATTATCAATATTAAATTCAGGAAACTTACCCTTCTGAACCAGCTCTACCTTTTTCTGCAACCCGCTATCTTTCCTCTGCGCTTGCTTAATTCTGTCTGATAGGGACGATCTCACTGATACCTGAATCAAAATAGAATAACTTCCTGCACCAACAACATCTATGCCAAAGTTCATCAAATCAAAAACCAAAGGATCTCGTTCCAAACGTATCATGGTTAATGAAGCATTACTTTTTCGACTCAAAGCATCAACCACCTTATTTACTTTTCCCGGATGGTAATGAATTTTATAATTATAATCCTTGATTTATTCTAGCCATCTCCTTTGTCTCATGTTCAATTATTTCTGAGTGAATATATACTTTAAACTTTTGTGATCAGTATATATTTCACACTTTACTCCATACAAATGGTGCCTCGAAATTTTTAGAGAAAAACAACAACAACTAATTCCAAATCATGTGTAGGGTAATTTACCTCATGAGTTTTCAACTAATGTGAAGCATATGCAATTACCTGATCATTCTACATTAGGACACAACCAAGTACTTTCAATGAAACATCACTATAGATAACAAACTCACCATTCCTTGAAGGAAGTTCCAAAACTGGATCATTCACCAATCTTCTTTTAAAATCCTGAAAACAATCATCACATTCTTTTGTCTAGATAAACTTAAAACCCTTCCGAGTTAGCTTAGTCATTGGACTAGATAACTGTGAAAAATTTTCAACAAACCTTCGGTAGTAACCTGCCAAAGCAAGAAAACTAAGGATCTCGGTTACATTTGTGGGTCTTGGCCATTATTCAACAACTTTTGTTTTAGTAGGATCAACAGTTATGCCATCTTTTGAAACAATGTGACCAAGGAAAGAAGTTTGTTGTCACCAAAACTCACACTTGCTAAATTTTCCATATAGTTTCTTTTATTTTAAGGTTTTCAAAATAACCCTTAAATGAATTTCATAATCCTATTTACTTTTAGAAAACACCAAAATATCATCGATGAAAACAACCACAAACTTATCCAAGAACTCATGGAAAATTCTATTCATAAGGTCCATGAATACAGTAGGTGCATTGGTCAACCCAAAAGGCATAACTACAAATTCATAATGGCCATATCTAGTACAAAACACAGTCTTTGGAATGTCTGCTTCTTTTACTTTCAACTGATGGTACCCCGACCTCAAGTCAATCTTCGAAAAATACTGAGCTCCTTGGAGCTGATCAAACAAATAATCGATATGAGGCAAAGGATACTTGTTCTTAACAGTAATTTTATTAAAGGCTCTATAATCAATGAAAAGTCTCATTGAACCATCTTTATTTTTAACAAACAAGATAGGAGCACCCCATAGTGATGTGCTAGGTCGAATGAAACCTTTATCTAATAACTCCTGAAATTATTTCTTTAAATCTAAAAGTTCAACTTGAGCCATTTGATAATAGGGTTTTAAAATTGGCTTAGAATCAGAAACTAAGTCAACAGTAAATTCAACTTCCTGATCATGAATAATACCAGGAAACACATCAGAAAAAACATCAAGATACACATTTACCACTGGCACATCATTAATCTGAACAGTTCCTTTATTTTCAACAATATGTGCAAGATAACATTCATTTGCATCTTTTACTAGTTTCTCAACTTCCTGATATGTTATCAAAATCAAGGGTTCATTCTTTTCCACAAACTGAAAATCTTTCTAAAAATAAACCATTTTAGCTCTGTAGTCAGTCTTAGCATGAAAAACAGAAATCCAATCCATGCCCAAAATAACATCAAACTCTACTAGAGGTAAAAAAATAAGGTTTGCTGGTATATTCTTTCTGCACATAAGGATAGGAAGGTTCTTATAATTTATTTTTGTCTCAACGTTTCCTCCAGGTGTTTTTACCATAACTTCATGATTTATATCTTGAGATGGAATTTCCAATTTACTAGAAAACTTCTCAGAAATGAAAGAATGTGTAGACCCCGAATCAAACAACACATTGGCATAATCCGAACAAACAAACAGTGTACCTGATACTATTTCATTCAATGGACCAACATCAACTGAAGTAGTTGCAAAGGATTTCACCACCCCTTTCTGCTTGTAGTCTGGCTGCTTTCCCCCAGTTCAGTTCTTCGTTAGACAATCATGTGCATAATGACTCATTTAATTACACTTAAAACATCTTACCACTGACTTTTCATTGCCTGCTTGATCATCTTCCTTATAGTTACGAGAAATATGACCAGACTTACCACACCGAAAGAACTTTCCAGACTTGGATAAACATTCTCCAGGATGCATTTTACCACACTTCTCATAGGATGGATATTTGGTTTTCATACCTCCTTGATTTTTTGATGAATTCTTCCATTTTTCCTGCCAACTGGACCTCTTATTCTGTTTTTTTTTCAAAAAACACCTGATCATCGGAAAATTCCATTTCCACCTTCTCTGCACATTAAACAAGTTTTTCATAAGTTTTGAACTCATAATAAGCTAAATCCCTTTGATACTTTGGCATTAACCCTAAGTAAAAACAATTGATTTTACTATCAAGATCTCGTATGAAGTTTGGAGCATACCTTTCCAGTCGAGTGAACTTAGCTTCATAAGAAGCCACTGAGTCATCCTCCTGCCTCAATTATAGGAATTGTTTTTCCATCCTAAGACGAACCACCTTAGGAAAATATTTCTCAAGAAAAATACCTTTGAATTCATCCCAGTGAGGATCATCAATATCATCACTTTCCCTGATATTTTTCATCATCGACCACCACTGATCTACTTCACCTTCAAAACGGTAAACAAAAAGACTAACATTTTTGATGTTATGAACACCCCATGACATCAAAAATCTTTTCCTATGCTTTAATACACCCTTCAGCTAAGACAAGGTCATATGATCCTCTAAATGATGGGGGATATTGCTTCATGAAATGTTCCACCACTGACATGTTCCTCTGTGGTTGATCTGGCTGATATCATGCATGGATACCACCACCATTTATAGTCTGAGTAAATTATGCCATCACTACAAAAAATTGTCCAGTTCCAATTCCAACCATCTGAGGTTTCTGATTTTGAAGGTTGTCTTTCTCCTAATGTCGTCCCAACATATTTTCTTTTTTTCCTCTGTGGAAAACCATTCTGAGAACAGAAATATCTTAGGCGAAGCAACATGGTAATCTTTAAATGCTATATCATTTCAATCATACCATAAATTAATTTATAATTTAACAATTTTCTAACTCCTAAAGTTGTCTAAACTGACCTCTGATAACAACCATAAGGACCCAGCCTTAAACCTTACATAATATTGAATTAAATGAATAATTCACATTAAGGATCTTTTCAGGTTTAGAGTTTTAGAGAATTAGGACATAACTATTACATCTCAAAAGATTAAAAGTAGACACTTATACTAAGTTTCCATAAAATAAAAACTCTTAAAATGTAACATGTCTAGTTCCATGTTTTAGATAGCATGACATTTCCTTGATCCCATCCTTGACCCTATTCCACATTATGACCTGTGAAAATCATTTCAAAAACTTGGGGTGAGCATAAAAAGATCAGTAAGGGATACACAAAGAATGAAAACTGTTAGTTTTTCAAAACAACAAGAAAACCATGTATAATTAATCAAAGTAATACCTTTCACCTTTATGAAGTAGTAAAAACTATTCACTGAATAAAAGACCATTACATACCCATTTGTAACCAAAATATTACCATAAAAACCATATAAAGAACACATAACATATAAAGGTAACTTGGGACAAAAACATACTTAAATGGAATAACCATATAGTCGACTTCCACACATATCACTTAATGGAATAGCCATACGGCCGACTTCCATACCCAATGCATTGGAGGTTATAACATAACCACCCGTCCTAGTATTCACGGCTCCACTCGTCATATGGTTTATCACGTAACCACCCGTCAAATGTCCAAGTACCATTATAAAATCATAAGACATAAAACAAATATAATGGAAAGAAAACATTTCCACACTTTGATCACAATATAACACATAAATATATTGACACAACAAATCCATTATAAAAACCATTTTCAATACCAAAATACATAAAATAGTATATGTTATTTATTTCATTTTAAAAACTTTAAGGCTTGTTGAGGAATCCAAAGCCCAAATAATACTCGCAGCGGCGAAAAAGGTCATTGTCACCGCGTACGTTAAAAAAACATTCCTTTTTGTCATTTAGTAAAATGCTTCATAGAAAAAGATTCATTTTTTATAAAAGTAAAATTAAAAGGGGTTTCTACACCGTATAAATGAATGTTGTGTATAAAATGAAATATTCCCCAATGAAAGGAGATTGAGACGAAGTCCCTTACCTTGGGCCCGACTTGACTATATCGTTCCTTAACCTCCTGAATAATAAACTAATGTTGATTTCTACTTGCTTAAGAACCCTTTTCAAGTTCATTATTCCCTTTATATCACTTATTACCATGTTATGAACATTATGTAATCAATTAAGTTAATAACAATCATTTTGTCGATATTTGGTACTTGAGTCAAAAGTGAACTTCTTATATTTACAAGTTGTTCACGTAGTCAAATATCCATTATCTCAAGAATGATGTTCATGATGTAGATTCAATATATATCATATATATCCAGTATATACATGCATTTATAATATTTTATAATCATTTAGAGGTAAGAAATTAAATGCACCGTTCATGGAGATGGTAAGCCGTACGTACGCATCAGCGCTACTTTCATTTCAATGTCATATTAATGGAATTAAAACTAAATGAGAGATATGTACATTTTAATTCCAGAATTATATTCATCATTTAGATGTAACATAAATCATATACATCCATTATATCTATGTACTTATAATAGTACATTGCATTTGGGGATAAGAAATGAAATGCACCGTTCATGGAGACGGTAAGCCGTACGTACGCATGAACGCTACTTTCATTTATATCTCATACTTTAATGGAAAGAAATAATAATTATATAAAGGTATATTATAATTCCAGTATAATATCATATATAATATCATTAAATATATCCTTTATATGTACCACATATGGTATTAACAAATCAAATCACTTTGAGGGGGCAGTATTCCGCACTTCCTAAAATGAAGATATCGCATTTACCCACAATGGAAACCATAAAGGTATGCCACAAATGAAAAATACAAAAGCCATAGAGTGTGTACTCGTGCTCGATCAATACTTAGTATGGATCGATCATCTTTCCATAGCAACAAGACTGAGGGACCTGGGGTCAAAACCGGGCTTCTGATGTTTTAATGTTTTCTATGCTCATTTAAAATTCTCGTGGACTAGAAGCTCTGGTTAAGACTGATTTCATTGCCTCATAAGTGAAGAAGAACAAAGTTGATATTGTGGCTATCCTAAATGAACCTGGATAAAATTGAGGATTCTTTTCGCTGAGTCAGGATGCATGGATCCATGCAGGCTGCCCCTGAGAACAGGTATATTTTGATCTTTTGAAATAAGGGTATTTCTTTGGATGTGGTCGAGGAAGGGGGTAAACTTATTACAACAAAAGTATTAAAAGGTACATAGAGATTATTTGTTTACTTTTTATATGGATGTTGCGATGCTCAGGTCAGAAGACGGTTGGGGCAAGAGATTGGATCCTTTGACCTATAGGATATTCCATGGTTTGTAGTAGGGGATTTCAACATTGTCTTCGATCCCAATGGATGGATAGAAAGTGGTGCTCTTCCCATTCTGACCAGCTTGGTGTTTGTTCAATTTGCAGTGATCTCAGGGCTTCTCAATATGGGTTATACAAGTGATCACTTCAGGTCGAACAATAATCTGCATGGAGGCAGGTGATGTTGGAGCCGGCTCGATTGGTGCCTGGATAATAGTAATCCCATCAGTTCATTTCCAAATGAAATTTTGAAAGACTTGGCTCGCTAAATATCATATCACTCCCAATTTATTGTTTCTTTTCTTCTTGGGTTGGATACAAAGGAGCATTTTAGGCTCTACCATTAGTGGGAACGAAATCTTGGCTACCTGAGAGTGGTTCATGACCTGTGAAAAAGACTGATTAAGGGGTACTCGTGGTTTTCTCTACACAATAATCTTTGGAGGATGAAGCACGTGATTCATTCATGTGATGGGAACTTACCTCCATCCGATCATAGCATGGAGGATCTAAAATAGATAATTGAAAACTAATAATCTCACCTAGAGGAAGAATGAAATGACATGTTGTTCAAGGAGTTAATGGATAAAAGGGAATCATGGGATGAGCTACTTATTAAATATTAACGGATAGCAGATGATCATTCCTGTGTGAAATATTTAAAAGAGGGTGTCAAAAAATCATCATTTTTTCATTCATGTATTCAAGAATGAAGATGGTTGATCCAAACCAACATTTTACTTGAGGTTGGAACCTATAAGAATGATAGAGACACTGTGGGATGTATGACACTTTTGTTCTTCAAGAATCTCCTCACTAGTCCTAATTCGAGGATGCGCAAGGGATACCCAAGTGGAGTTACAAACATTTGGGAGGTGATTCAAAATGATGTGTCGACTCACGAAAATAACGGCCTAGAAGAGGTCCCAAATGAGGAAGAGATCCATATGGCGATGATGCATTTTGACCCCACAAGTTCACCCGAACCAGACAGTTTTCTATGAGCATTTTACAGAGAGGCGTGGGTTGTGGTTAATGGAGAGATCAGTGACATTTCCAAGATTACATTGGGGTTGGGAGTATCCCTTGGGTAGCTTGTGCTATGGCCCTTGTTCTCATACCAAAGGTTAATCATCCATCTCTTATTTATAACTATCATCCAGTTATCTTTTTCAACATTCCATACAAGATCATTGAGTGTATTATTAACCTGAGGTTGTCCAAACTCTTATCCCAGTTTATCTCAATTGAGCATCATGGTTTTGTGAGAGGTCTCTCTTTATAGGGGGAAATTTCTTTTGATATGGAGGTTATTTGGGACATAAAATTTAAAACCCATGGATACAACATGGATATCAAACATAAAATGAAAAGGTATTATGATAGGATTGAATGGAGCATCATTAACAAAGTTCTTGCAGTTAGGGGTTTCTCGCCAAGGTATGTGGATTTACACTTCCATTATTTCAGCTCGTTTTGGTTGGATCTTTCTTTATGGGGAATGTCTCATAGCTTCTTCAAGGCTACAAGAGGTCTCTGGTAGGGGGACCCGATCTCTCCAAGTATCTTCATCCATGCTCAGGATTCTCTCAGCCACCTTATCAATCGGGGCTTGTCTAATGGATGTGTTCTTCCATATATAAGGAAACAAAATCTTCCATCATTTTACCACCTGATGATAGTGGATGAAACTATCATATTCCTTATTAGGTTCGAGGACTCCGTTCATGGTATCAAGAGGATCCTTGATGATTACTGCTAAAAGAGTGGGCATGTACTTAGTAATTCTAAAAGTAATATTTTCTTTATTCGGAAGAGTGCTCCCAGTCATTCTGCTTCCCTGTGTTGTTGCATGGACATGTAGCGTGGTACCTTCCCAATGGAGTATATGGGCATGCCTATTGCATTAGGAAGGCTTCATGTTCGGTACATAAACCATGTTGTTAATAAGATCACACATCATATCCTCAACTGAAAAAACATCTATTTATTTTTTGGGGTCCATTTTTCATTGGTTAACAGTGTTCTGTGTCCCATGCCAGTCCATCCTTTATCTTCTATCAATATCCCATAGGGGATCATCAAAAATATTGAAAAGGTTCTGTGTAGTTTTATATGGGATGATATGTCTGAGGGGAAATGACATTGGGACTCATGGGAAAGGACGGCGAGACCTGTCCAAGAAGGAGGGATTAAGGTGAGAAGCCTCCATAAAACGTTGCATTGTTCTCATGCCAAGATCGCGTGGGAAGTTCTAGTGGAACACACATTATAGTTCAAGTCAACGTCTCTTATCTATGAGGGTAATGGGGAGTATATGTGTGGTTTTGCATCTCCCTTCTCATATAAAATATCTTCTTTTATCTAAGACCCCCAACATCATTATCATTGGATTGTTGGGGAAGGGAATATCTCCATTTGGTATCAGAATTGGGGGAGGCTCTATTCTTGGTTTTTCTGGATGTCCAGTCCATTTCATCACCCTTAGAGAGGCACATAATTATCCCAGGTTTACATCGGTGGTTTTGGGAAAAGAGAAAAAAGCATCTCTTTAGTCCATTGTGATTTATTATGAACTCGATCGGTGTGTGTTTACACCCTCCACCTTAGGCGCTTTCCCCTTCATGGATTTCTGCGAACAGTCTTATTCTTTAGATCAAAAGAATAATTGGAATGGCTTTGTGTGGTGTAATATAATCCCATCAAAATATAACTTCCTCATCTGGCATATCAGGAACTTCGCTATAGCTATGGACCATAACATCGAAAAATTGGGTATAAGATTTTCCTTGATCTTCCATTATTGTATCTTTAGGAGGGAGAATATAATTTATCACATTTTCTTTGAAGGTGATTGGGATCTCGCAACATGGTCATTATTAGGAGGCTTCATGGATCTTCCACCTTACGAATAGAGGGAGGATTCATTTTTGGAATGGTTTTTCAATGGTGCTCACAAACCCGACACGGAGAGGATGGCTAGACATTTATTCTCAGTGCTAGGTGATAGAGATTATGGAACACAAGAAACCAGGCTAGGTTAGAGGGTTCTCATCCTTTGGTAGTGGCAACTCCCTTATGGCCGAGCCCAAAGCAATGCTTACCAAGATTACTCTTTGCACTCAGCAGAACATTTACAGCTCTCATGCAGAGACCGACTCAATGATTCTACACGACTCCCTGCATGGTAAAGGATTCATCCCCTAGTCCATTACCTACATTTTCTGGAAATATAAATCCATCCTTTGAAACAACTTCAATGTGACTTACACGTGGCGTGAGGGAAATCAGGTTGCGTATTACCTTGACTCCTTGGTAGATTAGAGTTCCATCAACACTTATCTCCTTAACCATAACTGATTGAAGCTAGAGGGTGTTAACTTGATTAGAGGGTATGCCCTTAGTTTGTATTATTTTTTGCCCCCCTAAATCTTTTGTTTCCTTGTTGAACATTTCTCTCTTTTAATAAAAATTTGATTTTGATAGACAAGATATTAGGGAGACTTTGGGGATGATTTTCCCTTTAAAATTAATATAACCTATCAACATATGAATACTAAACATCTAATTTTCTTATATGATGCATGAAAGAAAATATTAAACTCAAATTAAAACTAAAAAAACATATCAGAGTGACCATGAAACATGGAATATAAAATGAAAGAACAAACTGAAAACAAGAATAAAAGACACCATGAGTCATGATCTAATGTTCCCCTTGATTAGATCATGTGTATTACTCCACTTATCATTCCATGTTCTCATGATAAAAACACAGAGAAATTGGATACACTCCCCTTATCTGAATGTTTATTAATGAAATTCACCCACTTAATGAAGTCCCCAAGTGAAATGTGAGTATAAAATGAATATGTATTCTCCAAATACTTATCATCACATTCCACTGGGATAGAACATGCACAAAAATTTATATAAAATATCTAGAAATAATTTTAAAATAGATTATATAAAGTCTCAAAATAAATCCATGTGATAAAAAAATAAAAAACATTATTTACATCAATTCATAATTAGAATATCATTATCCCATTTTCACAAACAAAACCATCCATATAAACCCAACCACACACACAAAACACTAAATAATTGTGTAACCATTAATGGTGGTACTCCCTGACAATAATTTATCCAACAATGAATAGTGTAATTTCATATCCACATTCAATTCTAATCGAACACATGAAAACCCCAATGTAAAAAATGAAATGCCAAGAAATATTCATAACCAATTCATCCTTGAAATCATTTCAATAAAAAACATCTTCTATCCAAACAATTTCCTTATTTTAAAATCAATATTATATCATTATATGAAAAGTGTATTTTCCAAAATATGTCAATTTTTACAAAATTCGACAATGCACACAAAAAAAGGTTCTATAAAAACCAAAAAATCATTCCATTTAAAATCCATGAAAATTAATTTCTAAAAAATAAGCCTTCCAGTTATATAAATATAGAGAGATAAGACACATACCTAAAATTCAATTGGTTGGTATAATAAATTTATGATTAAACTACCGATCCTCCTACATACTTAAATTCCTTAAGAAGACCCTAAAATGATCTCTTAAGAATTTATACCAACATATATATTAATTTATTCCATGACTATTCTATTTTTTCAATAAAGAAAAACCTAGAGATCTGAGTTAAGATAGAATAACCAGAAACAAACCATGGATTACACAATATCAAGCTCGGTGAGGCATTGGAATTAGAGTTATATTGTTTAAGGTCTTTGAAAATTACCTTTAGGAACATTGGAAGCCAAGAGGAATGAAAAAACCATTTAATAGGAATTACAGTCTCTATCCATGCAAAACATGGTCGTTGAGGTTTATTTAATGACATAAATAGATAATTAACATTATGAATCCATCAAAGGGTATCATAAATAAAATATTATGGCCTCCTTTGATTATTTTTATGGGAAAATATATATTGAAGTATAAATTTGATCTGAATGATATACAATCATTGAAAAACACTTGATGAACACATTTATTCATTTCAAGAATTTATGGCCTCTTCCATCAAAAAAATTCTTGTCCTTAAACTGCCATTTACAACATGAGTTTTCTCATAATAAAATTCTAGCCAGAAAAACCAAGGATATTCATCTATTTACCCACTAAAAACTTCCAAAAAACTACCCTAATGACTAAGAAATAAAAGGAAAAGCATATAATATTATCACACCTCAAATCAGGGGGGTTAAATGTACTCTCCTTATAAGAATTCTATAAAATTATAATGATTTAAGGGATTGATTCAATCATGTTTAATGTTTCTTGAAGATTAAAAGTATTTTCTTTATTCCAACATCAGATGAATAATATCACTACCCAGGAAATTTTTTATTATATTCTAGAAGAGGTGTTGTCAAATATTCTGTGATCGGGGAAAAGAAGGTATATACATAATATTTACAAAAAAACCATACATGAATAGAGGGGGATTCCATCCAAAACTGAACTCAAATTTGTATAGTTCAACATGAATACATTCTATATAGAAGACCAAGATGCCACATCTAGTGGTAAGATTTCATGAATCTAGTCTGCAGAACTCAACTTGAATGGATTGAAAGGAAAAGTTCAACATGAAACAATACAATATAGTGGATCTCAAAATATTGAAACATATGTTGGGAACTTCTTCATTTGAACCTATATAATGAAGATAAATATTTCCATTTTTATAAATTATATAAAACCATAGATATGATTGTTTTTGTACTTGTATGACCTCACATCCTTATGTATACAAAATTTCATTGCATGGTGAACATTATTTCATACCTCATTCTTAAATAAGAAAATAAATATTTTATCTAATAATATTTTACTTCCTACAGTATATCTAGAAATGAAATATCCTACCTGAAACTTGAATGGTAGTGCTCCATGAAATGAATTGAGTCCTCAATGGCTGCATTACCTCTTAATGATTCATTTCATAAAGGGACTGATACATATTTTAAGAAGAGTAATACAACACATGCATTTCAAGAATGGATATGGATTTCCTGAATATGTTTTTTATCACCGTCTATATGCGACCATGGAATTGGAATGCTACACTAATATTACTCTTTTATTGAAACAATTTTTCCTTACAGAATTTATGGACATTGTAGGTTAGTTTATTATGAGTTATTTGAAATTTTAGTTAAAACATTATGGTTAGGGAAATTATATCTATTAAAGGTTATACAGGTTTTTGAATAATATGATATTATTTCAATTATCATGTATATTTTGAATTTATTTCAAATTAATGGACAGTTATTCATTGTATTAATTATGATGATATTAGAATATTGGTATTTAAAATTTTTTGAAGGAACATTTTCATGAATTTTGTTAATACTATGTTCTAAGAGATATTTATTTTAATGATACTAAAACAATTTAGAGGGTCATCATTATAGATATTTTTAGGAGTTCAAATTTATTGGATTCTCAGATGTTTGGTATAATTGAATGTCCCTATTTATAGGAAGTAAAATTTTAAAATCCAAAATAAATATTTTAATTTAATTTTATTATTTTAATTTCATGGTAAATTTTATTATATTACTTTTAACTAGATTCAGTGGGTAAAAATAATTTTACAGATAATTTTGTAAATATTATTCAACTGTTAAATTTGAAAATCTACTTCATTTATAGTTGATGTTTTATGGAATTATTTGACTCTTGGTCAATCATATATTTATTTAAATTAAAATAAAAAATATTTTAATTTAATCAAATTACATATATATATTATTTTAGATATTATTGTGGATAATATTTTTGAAACATTATGGAAGAGAGAAAAGAATATTTAAAAATTATTATAATGTTTAAATTATTATTATTTTAATTCATTTTCTAAGAATCTTCAACTATAAGACAAGAATTTTGGAGAAACGCATGGAATATTTTTCACTTAATTAATTAAAATTAATTAATTTGTATACTAAGTTTGAAACAACAAAAAATGTTTGATTATTAAGAGATAATTAAGATGGTGGAGATGTTACCATAAAGAGTGAAATAATGATTACACTATTGACACAAACAAATTAAATTTATTATTATTATTATTATTATTATTATGATTTAATTAAAAGAAGGAATTCCTCACTCATTAAATACCTATTTGTTTCAATTGTGTTTTATTAAAGAGAAAATCATTAGTTGGTTATGGAGGAAACAATGTACCAAAGAGACATAAACTTCTATATAAAATATCATTTCCACTATTTTTTGACTGATTATATTCAATCATGGGTGAAGTTTCACCCATATTTCTTATTTGTTGAGGTCACCAACAAAAGGGACCAAAGTAGTAGTTGAAATCCTGGCACCATGTAACAGTTCCTTACACTCGACTATACGGGTCCCTAGATAAAATGATCTGATTAGTGAAAATTATCAAACACGTAGAGGGAGTTTTGGTGAAGTGGATTACAGGATCTTTGTTCCCTAATCCACTATTAATATTTTTTTCCATTCTATTATTTAATTTATTATCAGTTTCATTACTTAACATAATGATAGAAGGATAATATCTATTTAAATTAAATGGGATGATTTAATTTTAACAATTGCTTTAAAGGAAACAATTAACACACCCCATCTTATGTATTATCCATAATCTCAGGTTAAAAATTTGTATCAGATCCTACTCTCTAAGGTAGTATCATTTTTTCACTTAATAATCTAGATATAATTTTCTAACTGATAATGATAATTTTCAATGGATGATTTAAGAGAAGGTATGTCTATGATATATTCCCCTTATTTCAATGGTGATAGTCATAGTTACTATAAAGGTTGTATGATTATATATTCGAATAATTTTATACTAAATATTTATTTGAAATCTATGAAACCATATAATATTCTAAAAGGTGAACCTAAAATGTGGAGTGCTAGTCATATAGATGATTATGAAATTAATTAAACGGTTTTGAATGATATTTTTTATAGATTAAGAAGAAATTAATTTAAATGAGTTTATTAGGGTACTATGACATATGAAATGTGGGAAACCATTTCATTTTTCATTGAATGATCCAATAAAGTTTGAAAACTAAGGTAAAATACTTTTATTTATAAATTTGACACCTTTAGGGTGTTGAAATAAAAATGGGATACTTAGAAGAGTGGGAGGTTAACAGTAATTTTCAATGATATTTTTCCTTAGGGAATCTAATTCCAAAACTAGATCAGACATTAAAGGAAATTAGATCCTTTCCCTCCAGAAGAATGGATTCATGGACAATATCGTAAAATCCAAACTGATTTATTATTTAATGATTATAGAATTGACTGGAACCTTTTTGAGGTATAAATATTAGATGAAAGATAAATTCAAGGATCATAATTCTTTAAAGAAACATTTTAAGTCAATTTTTCAAAGGATGAATTTTTTATTTCCAATTCTAGTCATTAAGGTTTTACTGATAAGTTATAGATTTATCAAGAGAAATAGTATAGTTGTATAAAAGTATAAAATTGAAATTAAAAATCAGTAAATAGGTTGTCAGATGATATTAATATAAAATGAATTATTATTTGAGACCATGATTCTGTTTGGTTATGGATTAAATTAAATATAATTATGAAATTAATGGTGAGAAAAATAGAAAGTATACCTATATTTCATCTAAATATTCAAGTAATAAATATAATTCTAAATATTAAGATGAATATTTAAATCAAATGAAAATTTTATAACATATGTCTCACATTGATGATATAAAATCATCATTCCTTCATAGTTATAATTTAGAAAATCATTTTTTTCAAGCATATGAAATATTACACTATGCTAGAAGAAAAATTGGAACCCTCAAATTAGGTTCTTCTAAAAATCATAAAATATAATGATACAATTTTTAGAGAAAAAATATTTTTATTAGAGAGATTATGGATTTAAGATCAAATATTTTCCAAAACTCTCTCATTTTCTTGAAAATTAAATCGATGAGTTATTTTCTAAATTTGATACATAAATAAATTGCTAGTATGTTTACTGAGGTGGGAAATTATATAATTAAATTCGTGGTTTAAATAAAATCCATAAAGGTAGGATTGGTTTTTGTAGTATTGGAGGAATGTTGTTCTTGGTTTTAAAAGAAAGAGTATATCTATTATTAGATATTTTCATTATTATATTGATACAAATCACACTAATTATTGATATTTTTAAATCATTAATTTTTTTTGGATTAATCATGTTCAACTCTCAAAAAATTTATCAAATTTTAAAATTTTAATTTCTACTAAGAAAAACAAACTTTTGTTACCTAAATAATTAATTTCTAATACATCAGTAATAAAAATAATATTGGTTCTAAAAGGAACTTGATTTGATATTATATAGTTTTTTGCAACAAAAAATCAATGTTAAATTATTTTTTATCTATTTAATAAATGAGGATTTCTTAAATTTCTATTTCTTATAAACATAATTATTTTAAAGGAAAATATCATTAGAGATGGATGTGTTAAAATGTAGGAAGTTCTTTTTCTGTTTTAATTATTATATTTAGTTTTTATGTACTTTATATTTGATAAATAGGAACAATTTTTATAACAATTTATTTACCTTATATATTCAATACCTTTCTTAAATAACCTCTTAATGAATTTTTTTTCTTTTTGTTTTGGCTATCATAATTTTTAATTCTATGTTGGCATGAGATATTCAAAAAAATATTTTCAAGCAATAATTTTATTATTTTAGTATTTGATATTTACTACTATTTTATTATATTATGTTATAAATTGATTTCATCATTTATATCAGTTTTTGTAAAACAAACATGCTCTTTTAATTTTAAATACTATTAAATGAAGTTATAATTTTAATATTTTTAATTTATTCATCATCATGTTAATAAATATATTATCATATGGAGTAATTTAAATTAAATTTAAATTATTTGAAAATATATTATTCCTTGAATATATTTATTTCTATAATTATTTTATGGTGGGTAAAGTTATGTTTAATTATTTTATGGAATGAATTAAATTTATATCTATATATTTTTATTTTTTGAAAATAAATTATTATTCATTAAAAATAATTTTACATATTTTTCAAATTCAAATTCATTTCTTTTATATTATGAAATGAGTCTTATTTTAAAGTGTTTTTTTATTACTTCATTTATAATTCCTCAAAACTATTTTAATTGTACACGTTTGAAAATTTTAATACAAATTTTTCTTTTTGTTATTTAATCTATAAAGCGGGTGATATTGTAAAAAATGTGAGTGTTTTATTCATTAATATTAAATATATATAATATTTTGAAAACCATAAAGGTTATAGTTGTAATATATATCATGTGTTCATATTATTTATCATTCTTTTATTTATTCACATATTCAAACTCTCATTACTTAAACTTTTTTTCATTATAAAAAAGGGGAGAAATTATTTTATATGACTGGGATTTTTAATTATAAAAAAGGTTGGGGTTTTTGAATGGATCCTTACAGAATTATTTATATTCAAATAATTACTCAAACCCATATTATGTATATTATTTATATTTAGATAATTACTAAAAACTCTATTTTTTATATCAATTGTTTTTTATTTGATAATTATTCATTGTTAAAATTTATTATTGTTTAATTTCTTTAACCATTTATTATTTTATATTTTGTTTTATTATTGTAGTATTATATGGTTACTCTTTTTTATCTTTAGAAAATGTACAAGTTCAAATTGAATCCATTACTACAAAACTATGCATTTACACCCCTTGGAATGGGTGAACACAATTGGTGGTTGATCATGGTTAACATCAGTGACCCGCAATGGTAGTAGCTAAACTGAATTAAAAAAAGGAACAATCCCCCCCAATATCCCTCATACCCTAACCCTCCTCCCCCATATCCTTACCTTCCCAAAGAGACCCATGGACACCACCTATAACTCTAGGCTCACCCATTGCCACTACTACATGCAGAGTTACTTCCTTTGCCACAATTGGAGCCACTGCCGCTACCCATCCTCCCTCACCAATATCCCTCACGTATGATCTGTCCGACCTCTTCCTCCACCCCTTCTCCAGCGTACACTATGGTACCTGAATCCACTGTCTCCACCCATCTGTCTTCACCGCCACCCCTACATCACACCTTTCCCGACATTTCTGTACACCCCCACCCACATCTATGCCTCAAAAATCTCCCATATACTGATCTATGTGGCCTAGGGTTCCATTAGTTGAGTATTATTTCCCATTTAGATAATTTTTCATCCATGTATCTCATCATCAGAAATTTTTTCTTCCATTAATCATTCTTCTAAGTCACTTTTAATATCAATATTCAATTTTCATAGAACTCATCTCATTGGTTCCTTAGGTTAATCACGAACATAATATACAATGGTATGTCACATTTTAAAACAAATCTATGGAATGTTCCTCAAAAAATTAACCGTCGTTTAGGTTATACTAATTTCTTATTCCATTTTCTAAATTATTTTCCCTCATAATTGACTCGATACTTTTTTTGATTGGGTTTATAGGTTAATTATTGATAAAACCTACAATGCCCTCTCACAATTTTCCTAATTAGGTGAATTTAAAGATCAAGATAAAATTCAAGTATTTGGGATATGATCCACTACCCATGTCTCAAAATATGTATGTTATCTCTAATTAGATTACCTATAATATACTCTCCTACATTCCACTATATCGGCCTTGGCCCCATAGATAATAGAAGTACTATGATATAAAATTTTGATTTAAATTGCATTTTCAAAAAATCATCATAGTTTTCTTTTTTGTCCTATTTTATCCATGAAAAGTTTTATACTACTATTGAAATAGATTCTTTGAAGAAATGGAAATATGCATGGGAAAGAACTTTAATAAATATATATCATGTGATTTAGAAGAGTTTTTGTGACAAATTATATAGTATGTGAAGCAATGTGGTGCCCATTATTCTCATATGAATTTATTAACGAATCCAAACCACTTATTTTTATATAGTGATTCATCCTTATTGGAATAAAATTATTGTGTTGGTAACATAAATGATAAATAATTATCTATTGCTGAAACAAAAACTAGTTTCAGGTTTTCATGTTTTTTCTTATTCTTATGCCAATCATGGCTCAGTACTCTGGAAAAAACCAAGTGAAAAAAATGTGTAAACCTATATAAAAAATCTGAATTAATTATCCAATTATTTTCTTTTTAATTAACAATTTTTTACTGAATTCATTTACTTTAAGTTGGGGTTTTAATTTGTGGGCATGATATGGGAAAATGTATTCCCGGGGCATGATGCAAGTGACATATGTGCATTAATTCATGAATAGATATAAGGGATTCATATATCAAGCACTAAATGCTATTCAAATGTGGATGTAACATTTAAGTAGTTGTTTTAAGTTCCTTGAGGGAGGTAAAATATCATCATACAGGCTCACCTTCTATATGCATATGTTGTATAATCACGTTGTATATCAACATTTTAGTATACTAATTTTTGGTATATACATATTCTATATTCTTCTATATTATAATGTATTTTCATATTAAAATTTGGTTAATATTATTTTTATACTACTTATTCATAATATCAAAACTTCATATTATATATAGAACTATACTTATATGAGGATGGTCTAACACCCTGGGCTGTTATGTAAAATAAATATATTATATGTTGTATATATTGTGTCTTCATATACACATGTCACCATATACTTCCTATATATTACTTCTTATACCCATGTCACCCTATCCAACCTCCTCACGCCTCTAATATCATAACTGATACGCAATCACTTTGCATATCCTTGTCCCTCCCCGACCTTTATCCCTATCTTCAACTCCCACCTTCAACACCCCATCACCCATTCCATTCTCAACCCCCTACATCCCATCACCTCCTTGAAACTCCAAGAACTCTTCTTCCCTATCTACACAATTACACACTTCCGCATTCTTACCTCCTCACCATTCTATATCCTCATCCCATTTTTTTTGTAATTTACCACCTTTTTATAATGTTCCATCCTATTTTCAAAATTTATATCTCTTTTTAAACTAACATTAGGTTTATCCTTCCACTAATTATTTCTTATCATTATTTAATCCCACAGATACCACCCCAAATTACTTCCCCTTAATGTTCCATATCCCTAAATCCCCACACTTTACTTCCTCCATATACACATATGTCATGCATCGTATCCAAAAAATATATCTTCTAATTAAATCAGTTCTTGTTGAACATGCTTAGGTTTGCAAAAAATTCACAGTACTACATCTTCCAAAGCACATAAGCTACCATAAAAATCCAAAGAACCTAAAAATATCTCATGCCTACCTCACATCCTCTGTAGAAATATTGCCTCTGTCTCTATATCCACCGGATCCATCCTCTTCTGTGTCTTCATCAACGTCCACCGTCACTTCCGGTTTCATCATTATCTCCCATATTCACCTATCATGTTCCATACTTTTTCATTTTCACCTCTACCTGGCTCTTCTAGCTATCGGTAATTCTTTTTCTCTCTGGGTATTATATATTTATTTATTTTATTTCATTTTTCTCATTCGATTTCATCTGTGACTTTTAACATCCACTAAAATTGTGTTTTTTATGAATTTATCGATACCACTTCTCTTAGATACATTGATTTATTATTATTTCTCTATTTATACATGTTATCTATATTGATAATTAGATAATTAGGGTTTTGAGCTTTGATTAGTAAATTGGAGTCTCTAACCATAATCATCTTTTAACTTTTCACCATTTTTATTTATTAACACTATATTTTCAAGCGTTATTTAGATGTCTAACTTGAAAGAATTTTTTATTTTTTGTTAAATTATATAAAATTTCTTATTTTATAAAATCATAGATGTTTTATTTTATTACATATTACACAATAATCAACATCTCACTTCTATAAATAGACTCTGTATCATAATCATCATGAGACACCTTTAACAAAATTAAAATCTTAGAATATATTTTTTATAACTAATCTACTTTCTTAAAGGTTTTATTTTTATAAAGGAAATCATAATTATCAGTCCTAGTTCTCTATTAAACCAATTATTATTTCAATATAAATTCCCTTTTTTACTGACTTATTTCTTAGTGAGCATTATATTCCTTTTTTAGTTTGACTTTTTTTAATCAAACACATGTAATATGCACTGAATTTTATTAGGGTCAGATATTCCCATGAAATTTATTATTGGGATGTTTTGAAAAATTCATGACACCCCATTACAAAGATGTCACAAATGACTACAAATCAAAAATGCATGGTACAAAGATACTCTGTAATGATAGATTTTGAAAATGAAAAATAATGTTAACATTGTCCCAGATTTGGCCGCATGTCCTTTCATTCTCAAATTAAATATTATATAACTATATGAAATGATAATATTTTAAATATAAAAAAAAGAATATTATAAAGTTTCTTTTGTATTTCATATCATTAAATTAACTATAGTTTGACAATTTCCTTAAACCAAATAGACTATCCTTTTCACTTATACCCAATTGCTAATATTTACATTGATATGTGAAATGTATTATTATTTCCATTTATAGAAGTTATGATAAATGGTTTTCTACCTTCTTATATGGTTATATTTTTTTTGACATCGAAAATTTTAACAAAAATAAGTGCACTAATTATTTTCCTAAAAAATGTAAATTTATTATTTAATAAATGGTTTATATTCCTGTAGTCCACAAACATAGGGATATTATTATTTAAAATGTATTATATCATTTATTTGTAGATAATTATTATGAGGAGTTTTTATTCTTTTAATTAATTTTTATTTAATAAAATCATTTTGGTTATTACTTTTTCTAAAACAAACAGAAAGTATATGGGGATATGTTTGATGTATGTTTGATTGACACTTAATAGTTGTATTAGTGAGTCATAAACAATTTATTATTGATAACGATTTGATAATCATAAAGATATGAAATAGATCATCATAAAAAATACATATTAGAGGATCTATAGTAAACTAATGGATTATAGATACTATTTGTATACTTATAATATGTAATATGTTAGTCTATGCTGATCCAAAATCTAAAACATTATAATATTAGATTAATGTACACCATAAAATACATGTGTACTAATATTAATTATATATCAGATGACATGTTACATATTAGATGTCATCTGTTAGTATATAGATGTACTGTATTTGATATCAGAGGTAATCTATTGTTCTATTTGCAGTTTACTAGTGTTTCATCTTTGTGGTCTATAATCGGTTGTATATAATGATAATCACATACTATATAGGATACATATCAGAGGTAATCTATTTTTCTATTTGCAGTTTACTAGTGTTTCATCTTTGTGGTCTATAATCGGTTGTATGTAATGATAATCACATACTATATATGATACATATCAGAGGTAATATTTTAGAATACCAATATAATATTATATATAGTTCAATTTAATATTATATCTACTCTTATACATATTTTAATTTAATATTAGGTTATGTTAATACACTTTTAAATCCTACCCATTTAATACTTTCTATTATTATACACTGTCTAATGTCAGTAGTACAAAAACCTTTTTTATGTTGTTTTTTTGCCTTTTAATGTTGGTTTTTAAGCGATGTTATTGCGAGTGACATTAACAATATGATTCCTTACATAGGTTATTTAATAACCAACTTAAAAAATGGGGTTTAATGGTTTTTAAAGTTGGTTTTTAAAAAACTTACGTGAAATACATTATGGAAATGTCGTTAAGAAGCCTTTTTTTACGTCGGTTTTTGAAAAAACAAACATTAAAAGTCAGTTTTTACGTCTATTATTTAATAACCTAAGTTAAAAGTGATTTTTAACGTAGGTTATTAAATAACCGATGTAAACAATGGTTACCATTTTGTAGAAAATTTTCTACGCTTTCATTTGACAGGTCATAGAGCTCAGACGGAGTTACGGATAAAAAGTTATGACCATTAGAAGATTGATATTTTATTCGAGGAAAGATTGAATGAGCCAACCGTAGCTTCCTCTTAGAAGGATTTTTTGAATCCGTAGGGGGATTTTTAGTTTTAACATGATATAAATAATCATCCATCATTATAATAAATTAATAATTGTTAAATTTTATATCAATTAGGAAAATTACTCCTAGAAAATATAAATCATGGGAAAATAATTATAAATACCTTGACGAGGTCACAGAAATAAGAAATCGTTGATTCACGTTGAAGATCAAACATGTTGATTTGGTGGAACAATGATAGGTGAATGAAATGATCATAAAATGGTATATCATTTAAGAAAACAAATCATAAAAAACCTAAATCATGGATATTTGATTAAATATACTTTGATGAGATCACCTAAAGAAGAAATTATTGGTTCACATTGAAGATCAAAAGAGCCGATTTGTGGGAATGATAATGGTTGAAATAAATGATAGTTAAATTAGGATGTTTTTATAATGGATAAATATAATTGATATGCTAAGAGAAAATGTGGTATTAAAAATTTTAGGTGGAAATTCAAAATTTCTATGCCACAATGTAAAAAAATTGAAATTTTATATTCGAGGGATATTAAAATTATCTTTCACATCAGTTTTATGATAACCGACATGAAAAGATATTACAATTATCACTTATTTTTCATGTCGGTCATTATAAAACAGATGTCATAAATCAATCTTTATCACTTTTTCATGTCGGTTATTACATAACCGACATGAAAAATTAATTTTCAGGACTTTTCATGCTAGTTACTTAATAACCGAGGTTAAAAGGTATTTTTCACATCGGTTATTTAATAACTGATGTGAAAAGAGTTTAGAAAAATATAGTTCATTTCCCAATCTTTAATTTGACAGGTCATAGATCTCAAACGGTGTTACGGATTAAAATTAATGGCCTTCAGAATTTGGAATTCCCTAAGACATCATTTAGAGATGATCAACTTCTGAAGGCCATAAATTTTTATCCGTAGCTCCGTTTGAGCTCCGTAACATGTCAAATTAAATATTGGGAAATGAACAAAATTTTTGTAAGCTTTTTTCACATTGGTTATTAAACTACCGACGTGAAAAATACCATTAACATCGGTTATTAAATAACCAACGTGAAAAATTCATGAAAATCGATTTTTCACGTCGGTTATTTAATAACCGATGTGAAAAATATGTGAAAATTTTAATATATTTTCATGGAAATAGATTTTTCACGTCGGTTATTTAATAAATAACATGGAAAAGTGATGCACATTGATTTTTCACATCAGGTATTATATAACCGACATGAAAAATCAGATAAAAAACGTTTTTCACGTCAGTTCTTATATAACTGATGTGAAAAATCTGAGAAAAAGTATTTTTAAGTCGGTTATATAATAACCGACATGAAAAATCGATTTTGAGATATTTTCATGTCGGTTCTAAAAAACCAACGAGAAAAATGGTGACGTAAAAAAAGTTTTTTGTACTAGTGTGTTTTAAATATTTATCTATTTTAATTTATACTATGATACACTATCTTTTAATATTGTCGACTATTATACACTTTCTTCTTTAAATTTATAATATTATACAATTGGACTTAATATTATATACTGTTATACTCATAATCTTATTTTTATATTTTCATAAATCCATATTGTGGTTTGTGGGAACCAAATACAGCCAGACCACATCATACATCATCCAAAAACAATCAGCGGGGAACCAAATTCAACATCTAAATAAATAGTACAAAAAATAAACCCAAATCCATGAAGTAAAAATTAAAAATTGAACTAATAACATAACAACATTAACCACCTTGAGTATAAATCCATCACTACCTTCTATGTCAGTCACGTCAAGTCAACATACACTATGTCATCATCCCCATAAAAAATACCACTATGAACATCTTGTGGGGGCTACTCCCAATCATGGGAGGATGCAGCGGAGGAAGGGTTGTTTGTCAGCAACAAATTTCAATAGGTGAATTCCTACCCAGGAAGCTACGGGAGAATTCACAAAGGTGGGAAGCCAACCATGGATGAGTAGATAGTAGCGTGAAGACTACTAAAGGGTAGATGAGCAACCTAAAAAACTGGAGAAAAAATTATTTTCCATCCTATTTTTAAATGAGTTGAAAATCCAAGGATTTTTAGATGTGTAAAATTTAGTGATCCTCTGATGAGTTTTCTGAGAGATATTTGAGTTGTCCTCCCTTTTTCTGTTACATGTAGGCTTCATGATGAACCACGTTCAATCCTATCATTTTCTCATATTTTGTGTGATTTATGTGTCCATGCACCTATATTGCGCCCTTACACATATCGTCCTTGAAAACACATGCCAGTGGCCTCAACCAATCACACTAGAAATTGGATACTATATGGAATTCCCTACATACCATTGAACCACAGAAAAAAATAACAGAAACCACATACCAGAATCAACCAAATGAAATAATTGACAATAATCCACCATCATCACCAATCGTTGAGGAATTGAAGAAGCGCAACAATAGACATAGACAAAAAACCAAGTTTGGATCCAAAAATAGATATGGGGCCACTATAGTAGATGCATCTGGGAATGCCGAAGACCTCTCAAACCCACCTCCCATGAAACATTGAAAAACAACCGCAAAAACTTGATCAGGATAGGAGAGGTAGAATCCTAGAGCAAGAGTAGAGTAAAGAGTAGATGAAGGCATCAAAAACAAGAACTGACCATCGGTAAGACCACTAAACTCTAACTCAGATCCATCACCAAGAGAACAAAAAATAATGGGGAACAAATAGCACACTAAACCAGAAATCCAAGAATCCATATTCCTCATCATGAAGAAAATTACGAAACCAACCTGTGCCTGGAAACCCCCATCACAATACAAATCATAATGAAACTCCATCATATAATGAAGGAAACACAATAAGAAACCAAATCTTGGTGAGCTATAATTAAAAACAGTAGAGAAAAAATGAAACACTGAGAAAAAATCGAGATCATGAAATGGAAAACATAATGCAAGGAACTAAAAAAAGGAGACAACAGAGATAACTGGAAAGCATGACTAGATCCAGAAGATGTGAGATATAATAAAAACGAACCCCAATAAAAGTGAGACCGGATAGTGAGTGCAAGAGACACGTCATATTCCACCACCAACAGAACCCATGTCATTAGAGAAGCATTGAGTTAAATAGATGTGGTGTTTATTAGCTATGGTTCTAGAAAAAAGTGTGAACGTTTCAGGGATAGATTTCTAGGGGGAACATAAGGGAACAAGGAAGGGAGAATAAGAAGAATGCAAAAACCTCTTACTACAAGGGGGATTATATAAGGGCATAAACACCGACGTTAGGATGGAACCCTAGAATGATGAGAGGATGGAGACGCTGAGTGTGGGGAGCCATCTCCACTAGTATACACTGTACACTATTATAGACTATCATTTTTTCAATGTCTACTTAATACACATTCTTTTAATAATATATACCTTTATACATGGTCATTTCATATTTTCTACTGATATACATTTCCTATTTAATATTTTATCTATATTTATACCATTTTTTTTAAACGGGTGTGTTTTATATTTATTAATTTTAATGTATGACCTTCCCATTTATTTTTCAAGATATGATAGCTAATAAATACTACAACTATTTTTTTAATACTTCATTTAATTATTATATATCACATATACTAAAAAGTATATGAATAAATTTCCATATCCTTCATCTATTAATTATTTCAAATATTATGGTATCTCACTGAAATGTACAAGAATATTAATTTATGCATTTTATCCCACAATATATTATATCTCACTAAATTTTATAGGAATATATTGTGTTCAATGTAGTTTATTTATCACTATATTGTCTTCAATGCACTATAATATTTTTGAATATCAATCTATTAAAACTGATATTTAATTTAGATGGGCTATCAAGATACATAGAATAACCCTTTTTGCTTTCTTCCTTTACAACTAAGGGGTTTTGCATTTAATTGTGCCATATTTTGAGTCGTTGGAAATGATGAAATAAAAGGTAATTTAAAAATAATAGTATCTATATGTTTATTCCCATTAAACAATTTTAAATTAATATTTATTTGTTTTTTCATAGTATAACCATATAAATAGAATTCGATGATGTTTTTTTAAAATATTTCTATAAATATATTACATGTATAGAAATTTAATACTACCCTTATGGAAATAATTGATTACCATTATGATACCACTTAAAACTACCTCTTATTTGAAGGAAAATATTATATACTGGATTTATTTATCATTAATGTATTCTTTTTCTAATGTTTCTCAACCATTTTCGTAGATGGTATTACATGGTACCTTCATTTCCATATTTTACTTTGTTCCTTAAAAAAAAACTACTATGAGATTCTAGGTCATGGAGCTTGATGCACCATTATATGATTTCCAGTAATTTCCTCCAAAATAGTGAACCTATTTTCTTATACAATATTTCTTCTGGTGTAAAATATTTCATTGTATTTGATAATAATTATTTTTCTCCATGTGCCTTTTTTAAATCTCTTTTGGGCATCATATCTTGGAAATTTCATGCAATTAAAAGAATTAAATTATTTATAAATGTAATGATGCCTCATGGGGTCCTCTTTTTGAGTTATATATTAATACTATAGGCATTGTTCTTATATACAATTCTTGGGAATCATGAAACATAGTCATGTCATGTACAAAACCGTACAAAAAAGTATAATTTTACTTTTACCCTATTCTGGGCCTCCTTTATTTTGTAATTACCTAGGATAATACATTAATTTGTTGATTTTAGATTTATTTGTTATTGTTCTTGATTGGGCCATCATAGTGGGAATATTCATGTTTTGTTTTCTCTTTAATGGGATGATTTTTATTTCATGTTTCTCACTCATCTCAGGTTTCATTCATATTTTAGCAGTCATTTCATTTAGAAATAAGATAACATCCAAAAATAATTTTCTCATTTCTTCAAGATGAGTCTTAAGTGGGAGAAAACTTCCCCTCTAACACCTACACTATGGTCAGCCACCTCATGACTTTTTGGTAGTTTTCTTCAATCATGACATATTGGTCATTCATTTTTTCTTCACTGTTCATTATTTTAAAATTCAACACCTAAAAACTATATCAAATTTTTTTAATGTCAAATAATATAGATATATATACTAGTAACACTTATAGAATCACTCCCATTTTAACCATACCATCTTTTAAGCATGACATCTCTTATTGGTGGATATATAAAACTACCTATATTTAAAATATTATGATGTATACTTTTCATTAGTTAGGTAACATTATTATTTTAACCCCATATTATGGTCTAAATATTCTCATACATATGATTTCACAAAACAAGGGTAAGTGTAAAATAAAAAATGGATACAAATTTTTACCATGATTGAAGATTTATTCTTCCTTCTAATATGTCTTATTTGATTTTTATGGCTTCCAATTTCAAGAACTGACATTACAACATGTTTAAAAAAATCAGCTGAATCTTCCACAATTCTATATAAATATTGAATACCATATTTATTAAATTGATTTTTTATCTTTTTTGAATGGTTATAAATCAATTTATCAAATTTTATTATTTATTTTTAATTTTTTAAACATGTATTCTATAACTATATCATCTATAATTTATATATATGATTAATTCTGTTTCATTAAGAATATTTGATTATTTAGGAGTCCAATTGTTGGTTCATTTATTTATAAAAGTTATTATTTATTTTGGTAAATATTATTTTCAAGAAGTTTTGACATCTTGATGGTGACGAATATAAAAATATACCATCTTTTCATTACACATTATAGGTGTTTTGGTCCATTTAATATAATCATAATAAATTAGAAGTCTATTTTTTAACCATTTTTTATTGGATTATTTAATTTCTCTATAAATGATAGAATTTATGTACATATTTATTCATTAAATATTTTTATGTGAGAATAGTCTTAAACATATTTCAAGTAAGGTTCATATGTGGATTTTATAGAATTCAAAAAATGAACAGATTTATCTTCTTTTTCTCCATAAGTGAGATGAACTCTCAATAAGTTGAATTTTGATAACCTTTTAGTTTAAGAATATATATTAACCTATAGGTCACCTCTAAATTATCAATTTTTCCATCAATGGTGCTAATATAATTCTTGAAATCAACTATAAAGATATTATACTTACGACTTCTTGTAAATCATGATTATTTATATTCTTCCGTTTACTTATAGGTTATACATATCAAATACGTACATAGTCTCTTAAATAATTTTTCAATGAATAAGTGATTTATATTTAATTTTACACCTAAAGTGGACAGTTTCACAATATAAGCTAGATGTATAGTTAATTGATGACTAATTGTAGTTTGATTACTGCATCTATAATCTGATATGTTTCAATGTTGATGATATCTATTTTCTTGTGAGAAACACTAATAGTTCAATTTATGATTTAGGGAGTAGATTTTATACAATATCTTTTAAAAAATATTATGTTTTTCTTATGAGTACAATTGGGTGATGGTGTGTATGAAATTATATCATGATTTGACCCATTATGAATCAAAATTCCTTATTTTGGGAAATGATAAGAATTGTTTCAAGACATCACTTTGGTCTAAATGAAGATGTTTCTTAATCATTTAATGTGATGTAATACGTGAATACATTACATTGTACCACTAGTGATGAATATTATTAGCAGGCAACATTTTGTTTTTTGTTTGGTGTATGATTATATATATACATGCTTCACATTTTCATTAAAGTGAAAGTTCATGTTTTTTTACGTGAATCTTTAAAATTATTGGATGTTTGGAGAACTTGAAAGTTGGAAAGATTAATAAATCTGCATTCTTGTGACTAAAAGGCATGAGATGAGATGATTTGTTTTGATATATTAATTGATATAGGTTGTTAGTGGGTTTTTTTCGTTCTGTGAAAAATTTATGAAAAATTATGATTATAATAAAAAATAAATATGGTGGGTAAAATATTATTTACAGAAAATTTGATATGACAGGATAAGGACGTGATCATCACCAAAAATCTAATTTATATAGTTTTCCAGGAATACATGTTGTACAGAAGACCCTAATGCTCACATGTATCCACATTGTAAAACGTGACATGATCTATTTAAAAGGAAAAGGCCAACATGCAATGATAAAGTATAGAGGACTTCATGTTGGATGAAAAAATGATATGCAGTTCTTCATTTGAGCATACTGGGTGAAGATAACCCACACCATTATGGAAAAAAATTTAAAATTTATATTGAATAATGTTTGGTAACTTGAATTAACTCAGTACCTTCTATGTAAAAAAATTCATTGCATGAAAAACATGAACTCATGTTCATAGATTAAAAAAGATCGAAAGGCTCATATCTTCTCCCAATATCTTATCCAATGCACATATAAATCACCAATAAACTAGATGAAATTAATTCAATGGTGTTACATGAAATGAATTGAGGAATCAACTAAACCATGGAGTCTCATTGATTCATTTCATGTATAGAAATTTGTATATCCGAACTAGCGTATTACCTCACATGCATTTTCATAATAGAGATGGAGATATTAGAATATTGGTATTTTAGAATTTTCAAAAGATTGATATTATAGAATTATGGATAAGCTATTATTACAAGGTATTTACTTTGACGATACCATAAATATTGGAAGGTATTAGATCCAAATATTTTTGAAGATATTTATATTATAAAATTTGTAAACATTTTTACTATGGATTATATATATATGAAGTACATTTTTCTAAATCCAAAATGAAAATATAAATTTGAATTTCATATTTTGATTACAAAAAATTGAAAAATATTATATATTATTTGATTTATTGTGAAAAAATAAGTGTGCTGTTATTTTTCAAACCAATATTAAAATTTTTAATTTGAATAAGTGATATCTTTATAGAAGATTAGTTATGAAATTATCATATAATAAAAACAAGAAATTTATAGAAATATATATTCTAACATATTTGAATATTTTCAAAGGCCATGTGTAGCTTATTTTGGAAATTATCTGGGAGACTATTTTGGAATCATTTTTAGAAGAACAGAAATAATATTTTAATATTATTATCATGTTTCAATTGTTATTTTCAAAATTTACATCAAGGTAAGATTAAATGATTATGAAATAATAATATATAAAATCATGAATTGTTTTTTGTAAGATTACTACAAATTATTTAGGATTGATACAATGTCTGTAATATAAAATAATATTCTACTATAAATAAAGAATGAAGATGGTGGAGGTGTTACTAAAAAAGATGACACAATGATGAAACTCTTGACACAAAATATAGCATTATTATTTTCTTTATGTTACTATCATTCAAATATGGAACCGTACACTAATTAAAGATCTATTTTATACTGTTGTGATTTATTGAAGATCAAATCATCTATAATATATGAAGGAAATTTTATTCCAAAGTTTTGTTATCAACTACATCAAATTTTATTTTTACTGAAGTGTATACTAGTCTTATTCAATCATTGTGGATGTTTGATATAAATTTTTTAGTTGTTGAGGTCCCATAAAAAATGACATAGAGACCCAGTTGAATACCATGTAGCATTTATCTTTTTCTTGAACTCGACTATTAATGTCCCTAGATAAATGGACATATTAGTGAAAATTACCATGCTCATAAAGAGAGTGTTGGTGGAGTGTAATAGATGATACTTATCACCTAAATCACTATAAATAAACTTTTCATTCTCATTCATTTATTTATTTTCCACAACATTAAATTATGTTATGTCAATGGGAAAATTATGTTTATTTCAATAAGGTTGATTTAATTTTATAAAATGTTTTAAAATGACACATACTACCCCAATATTTTTTATCATAATTTGATGAAAAGAGTGAAATGAAAATTTATTAAATTTCATTCAAATAAAATAAAAAAGTTTTAACCAGTTTCAAAATTCCAGTTGATTCACAAGCAATAAGTTCAGAAGGATCATTTATTTAACATCCTAAATTTTATCATTCTCTTAATTATGAATTTATTTAATTATTTTCTATATTAACAAAAAAAATAATCCATTAACTGCTTTTCAATCCTTTTTTAAATCAATTTTTGTATTTTAAAAGTTAGAAGGTTCTCACTCATCACTTTTAGAAGAAAACAAATAGATTACGTTAAAATGAAAAAAACTGATTGATTATCAATTGGGGTTTTCATGGATAGAAAGTAATTGAAGTTGTCTACTTATCTTTTAAATTATAATGAAAAGGTTCCTTTTTGGACATTAATGATTTCATTTTCAATTTTCATGGTGGGTATTATAACAATCAGTGGTGAATGGTTATTAATATAATTATATTATATATCTGATACATAAAAATCAATAGGGAGAATAATTTTTCATACCTAAACTCGAACTTATTCAAAAAAATCATCAAGTTTTTTGTAATTACCATAGAAATTTGAATTAATATTCTTGTAACACCCCAATATTCAACGGTACGTTTCCCTTTGAATAATTCAATAGCTTGTATTGTATGAAATTTCGAGATTATAACAAACTGGGACCAATCAAACTAGCCGTTATAAATAATAATAACCAATTTTTGAAATTTTATAAAAAAATTTCATCAAAATGGACTTCATTTTTTAATTTGGAATATTTAAATTAACATAGGGTGAATTTTTGACATTTTTCTGATAACATTCAATTTTTTTATGAATAGTGAAAAACACTGCGTTATTGGTTAAAACCGAATTTTTATTTAAATAATTATTTATTTTATTTAAATTTATTTTAGGTGAAAATAGATACATAATAACTATAGAAGTTCAATTTAATTCTTTGGAGTAATTTTATAATAATTTTAGATATATAAAAAGTTTATTGAACTTTTTACTGTCTTTAACCCACCTCTTAGGGGCATTTGCAAATTTGCATAAAACTTAATTTTACCACTTCTGAGAGTTGGTTTTCAAAAATCTAAGAGGAATGGTTAATATTAGAAAGTAAAATGTGGTTTAATAAGATGAAAATAATTTTGGGTGAATAATGTCTTTTGACTTTTATTTACCATGGTTAAAAGGAAATAAGGGAATTATGGTAAAAATGATATCATAATTACCCTAACACATGTCCTAATTCTATTATATAAGTATAATTCGACCAAAAACAACCTTAGGTATAACATATGACCCCCTTTGGTCCACATGGATTATATTTGGACATTTATTATTATTTTATTTAAAGAAGTGTTAAAAGAGTTAAATACAATGTTTAATAACTAACCCATTTTTAATATAGGGATACTCACAATATAAATTAGACTATAAATATTAATTATAAATCTAAAAATATTTAATACATAATGGTATTTTATTTATATATTTTAGACATTAAATAATTTAATTTATTGATGACACAATGATGATGCAGTAATTACCTTATTAATGAAATATTAAAATAATTGATATTATAAATATCCAAATAAATTTAAATTGAGACCTATGATGAATTACATAATTTAATAGGTTAATATGACATGTTAAGGTTGGTTAAATAAATTTTATTCTAAGTGATAAAGATTTAATGGCTTTCAAAAAAATCAAATACTAAAGAGTGTCAAAATTGACATAATTGAGTTTCTAAAACAAATATTATATTATTAATTGATATAATATTCATAAACTTGTAAATTTCGGCCAAAAAACTTATATAAGGTTATATATATTAATAATTAACCACTTAGGATTCTTTTGACAGTTTATAGTAATCTTATTAACCAAATAATATAAAAATACAAAGAGGCATGGTAAATGTCAAACTATTTAACTAAGAGTTAAATATAAAATATAATGCTAATATGGTTGAATAACCTGTCTAAAACGTATTGGTTTAGATTTTTTGGACTCATCCCCACATTATACACTAAATAATCATTTTTTATTCATTAGAAACTGAAAATTATTTTGTTATAAAATAATATTTCAAGCTTTTCCTAAAGTGACCCCCATCTCTCTTATAAAAGGGTACTTCCCCTTCTCTCAAAATCACACCTCCAAAGCCATTTGGCTCGGCCAAAATCTTCCCAAATATCCTCCTAACTTTCCTCCATTCATCCTAGAGGCCTTCCTTTGGTCAGAAACCCAACCTAAGGAACCCTTTTGATAATATCAAAAGAAAGACTAGAAGAAGAGGTAAATATTTCATCACCTATTTCAAGTTCTTTTTATCATCCACTTCCCCTTTCTTTGTTGTTTCCATAACAAAATAATAAATATAGTACTTTATACATACTATGATGTTATTATAAATATGGTATAGTGATATTCATTATTCTATCTATCCTAAAAATGACAAAGTCAACATACGTGTGTAATTACGGCTTACCATCTCTACGTCATAGTGTAGTTTGTTATTCAAACACTTAATTATTTGTATGAGTATAATAATGAGCATGAATAATGTAAATAATAAATATAACATGTTAATTATTCGGTATATTTGATATAAAATTAAATTACATACTATTTTTTCATCAATATATTGATATTTTTTATCATGTGTACGTACGGATTACCGTCTCCACGAACGTGATGAGATTCATTTCCCCATCATAACCATTCAAGAATAATTTTCATTTGATGACTAAAAATAATGTTTATGAACACAATATCATTCTGGATATGAATCAAATACATACTATCCATAACAAACATGTATTACGTAACCAAGCATATGAAATAAAATGAACCATTTAACACCCGAAACGATGATACTACTGAAATATTATTAAACAAACCAATATTATAGGATCATATATGATATCATATTTATGTATATAGTTCTTTTTTATTTTAATAACAATTATTTAACTATTATATAAGAGGTTAACATACCCTCGACCAAGGAAAAGTACAAGGTAATGGTTAATTGCACAATATCTTTATTATTTAAGGTTGTTTTTACATAAGTATCTACTGGGACCTCTTTATCATCCACATCCATGATTTCTTAAAAATGTACTTCAATTTTTTAACTATTTATGACACTATTGGTTAAAGTCATTTATATCCTTATATGACCTTATATTTTTTTAATGGAATATTTCCGTTGTTTTCCAAATAAGGTACTTTATGACCTTTTCGAAATAATTAAGGTTAGAATGTTTTTTTAACTTATATGGTGGGTGAAACAATTTACTGCCGTTATAACATCATCAAAGCTTCCCTTAAAATATTATAATATATTTTTCAAAATATATGTTTTCTTTAATAATTATGTGACTCTTAAATTGTTTTATAAAAGAAATAGGTATTTCTTTCAAATAGTTTTTTTTATCTATGTCAACATCCTTTGATGGATTTTAAACATGTTTGTAGTTGATTTACTATGATAAAAAATCTTCTATATTGTATTGAATGTTTTGTGATATGTTTGAAAATGGATGTGTTATTTTTATACCATTCAAGTTTTATGGTTAAAATACTGAAATTTATTATACTAGTTTAAATACGAATGTTAATGTTTTGTTTCAACCTTTTCATATTAAGAATGTATTAGACTTAGTATGTGGCGGGCAGAGCCCGCTATAGCTCATCGATGCATCGGTATGTCACATGAGACAATTAGATATGGAATTTCCCGGACCTTTCACAATTTTGAAATATGATTTTTGCTAGGGCCTAAATCATATTTATACCACTTGGCCAAGGCCTTGACATGATGTTTCAAAATGTCTGGCATTATACATTACCTCATTATGAAAATAATAATAATGGGTCATGTGGTTATTCTACTAGTAGATTACCCATGACTATGTTTTATTATCGTATTATTTACTCATCTCATATTCCTGCCATAATTTCTTAAAGTTTATTATTTGTAAAGGCATGTGTTTTCAATTATTCATCATACCTAATGTTTATTTTATCTTCTGTTGTATTACTTACCCTTACTGAGAATTTGAGCTCACCCCTTTCTTATGTTTCATTTTACCAGGATTTGAAGAAGTTAGTTATGAGTGACTTCCAGGAAAAATCTAGAAGACTTGGATGTTTCTAATAGAACAAATTAGTGATATATTTCTTTTCAAGTTGTAATGTTGAACTTATGTATGTATCTTGTTTCCAATAACACTGAACTGATCAGTCCTTTTGGACATGATTCCTTGTATCATGCCAATGTTATGTAATAAAGTACCAACTCTGGGTAACTGGGGTTGGGGCATTATAGTTTGTTTCAGAGGAAGTTTAGAACAATCCTTGGAAACGAGATTTAGAAAAAACTCTGATTAGAGAACATTACCCTAAGAGAGACTTTGAGGATTAGTATAGAAAAACTTCCTAGAATTTTGGTACTTTAGAGATTTTGTGATTTTTCCAAGCAATACATCCCTATATGGATACGAGCAGTTAGATGTGGATCTTGCACAGATGTACCTAGGGGTAAAAATCGAAAACACCACTTTGAGCTAAACTTGAATGGGAACTGGTGCACGACAATCGGCCTTGCTGCACTCTTGGTTACGACACTCTCGAGGGATATTCTTAGGATAATTCTCATTTTCTTTACAAAACATTATAAAGTATTTATGAGTATATACATCTTAAAAGAAAACATTTTTATCAATATGGATTATATCCATAAACTGTTCAATTTATGTTAAGTGTTTTACAAGTTCGAAATTATGTATTACTATTCATAAACTAATATATTATATGCCATTATTTAGGAATGGAACCTAGTGGAAGGAATGGAAACTGTATCAATTCACGTAATCCATGTAGGTATTTCCATCCTAGTAAAGTTAATAATAGTAGAGTTGGTGATGCAACTGGTGCTGATCAGCTTTTCAATATACTGAGAAAACTCACTTAGGTTATGAATAATAACCTTACCTGTATGAAGCACCCTGATCCACAATGCGGAGGATCAATTTTAGGCCACTTCATGAGGAAAAAACCTCCAACATTAAATGGGAGTACAAATCTGTTAGTAGTTGAGCAATGGATAAGTTCCTTAGAGAGAATACTTCGTGCTTGGGGGAGTAGCGAAAGGGAAAAAATTGTCATGGTAGTTTGTCGCCACACCGGAGATGCATATCAATTGTGGTCAATAATTCAAAACAAAAGGAGGATGAAGAAGTATCAAGTATGGAATTGAGGGAGTTTAAAGAGATTTTCTTAGAAAAGTACTATCCTCATGACCATCGAGTGGATATGAAAAGTCGATTTATGAGTCTGAGACAAAAAGAGGATAATAATGTTGCAAAGTATGAAGCTAACATTACAAGGAAAGCAGGGCATGTTGCAGATTATATAAGTAACCCAAAATATAAGATTTATCATTTCTTTGATGGGTTAAAATCATTTCTCTGTCGAGAATTAGTCTCACAATCCTTCTCATCATATGAAGATATTGTTGCATGTACTATAAAGAAATAAAAGAAATTATCTAAGTATTATGAATTTAAAGCAAAGAAAGAGAAGAATAGATCAACATAACACCCTGGTAAAGAAAATAAGGAAACAGGAAATAAGGGAAGAGTTGAATTTCCAACCTATAATAATTGTGGAAGGAAGTACCCTAGTGGATATCTAAAAGGAAAAGGAGTATGCTACAAATGTGGATAGAAAGCCCATATTTCTAGTGATTGTAAGGGGAAGAAAGAAGCTACCAATGTTCAATGCTACAATTGTAGTGTGATGAGAAATTATTCAAATGTATGTCCTAAGCATCAGGTAAACTTACCTCAGAAAAGGCCAAGGGATCAAGGAAAATATTATGCGATCACTACTACTGAGATTGAAGGACCGAAAGATGTGGTGGTAGGTAATTTAAGGGTTTCCTCAATTTTGGACAATGCATTATTTAATTCTGGATCATCTCATTGTTTCATATCTTCCCAGTTATCTAAGAAACTTAGATATTTCCAATTTGATTTAACAAGGGAGTTTTTAGTCAAAACTCCTAGGGGAAGTTTCATTGCAACAATGTTTTGTTAATTAGTCTCCATTAAGTCATATAAAGGATATTTATCTTCTAATCTAATCATCATACCCCTGACTGAATTTGATATAATCCTTAGTGTGAATTTTCTCTCATACCATGATGGAAAAATTTATTGTATGAAGAAGGAGGTTACAATTCTCAATGATGATAAGGATTACCTTATCTTTAGAGTAGAAACGTTTCCATCTGATTCTTATCTAGATCCACCCCTAATAGCTCTACTAAATTAAATTATTAGGGAGGATGAGAATGAAATAATTATGGGCGAGGAAAATAATGTTTGAATATAGGATTTACCTATTTTGGGAGAATATATTGATGTGTTTCCAGAGGATTTACCTGGACATCCTTCAG
Source organism: Viscum album (assembly GCA_963277665.1). Taxonomy (NCBI): domain Eukaryota; kingdom Viridiplantae; phylum Streptophyta; class Magnoliopsida; order Santalales; family Viscaceae; genus Viscum; species Viscum album. Next base: position 1,937,835,962 of record OY728123.1, on the reverse strand, counting down.
AACGATAAATTGAGTTTTCCATTGATTTAATTCCTGGTTCAAGTCCCAAATCAAAGACCTCTTATAAAATGTCCACTTTAGAATTAGTGGAACTAAAGAAACAACTAGAGGAATTGAGTAATAAGGTATTTATTCACCCTAGTGTTTCTCCATGGGAAGCCCCTGTATTTTTTGTTAAGAAGAAAGATAAACCTATGAGGTTGTGCATTGACTACAAGGAGATCATTGTTATAATAATAAAGAAAAAGTATCACCTACCACACATTAATGATTTATTATACCAACTTTATGGAGTTCAAAAGTTCTCAAAGATTGACCTTTAATCTGGATATCATCAGTTGTGTGTGAAGAAGGAAGACATTCCGAAAATATCATTTTGAACCAGGTACGAGCATTACAACTTTACAGTAATGCCTTTTGGATTGAATAATTCACCCTATATCTTCATGGATCTAATGAATAGAGTTTCCAAATAATATCTTGATGAATTTTTAGTGGTATTTATTGATGATATATTGGTAAACTCAAAAAGATTCAAAGATCATGAAAATCACTTGCGCATTATTCTAAAGACTCTAAGAAGAAATGAATTATATGGGAAGTTTAAAAAGTGTAAATTTTGTCCTCAGGTGATTTATTTTCTTGGTCATATTTTCTCTACGAATGGAATATCGGTTGATCATTCAAAGACCAAAGCAATCCAAGAATAGCCAGCACCGACGAGTATAACTTAGGTACGTAGTTTTATTGGTTTAACAGGTTATTATCAACGTTTCATCCAGAATTTTCCCCGGTTGGCTACCCATTAACCAAGATCACTAGTAAAGGGGTTAAATTTGTTTGGACCAAAGAGTGTGAATAATTCTTTTGAATAACTAAAGAGAAGATTAGTCAACACTCTTATCGTGACACTATAATCAGGGAACGATGTGATTGTTATTTATAGTGACACTTCAACAAAAGTATTTGGTTGTTTCCTTATGAAAAATAATAGAGTTATTTCCCATGCATCACAACAGCTAAAAATTCATGAGATAAACAATCCCACTCATGATCTTGAGTTATCAGCTATAATCTTCACTCTGAAGATATGGAGACACTATCTCAATGTTAAAAAATGTGAGATTTATACTGATCACAAGAGTTTGAAGTGTATTTTCAGACAAAAGTAACTAAACATGAGGCAAATAATATGGCTTGAACTACTCAAGGATTATGATTACACAATACACTACCACTCAGGGAAGGAAAATAAGAGGTCAGATGCTTTGATCAAAAAGGATCCTGAAGTTTTGATCATGATGAGAGTTGAAAGGGATCCTATTTTCATGGATTCAGTGAAGATGGATATGGGAAGAACAATGGAATGTGAAACAACAATACTTTCTCAAATGGTTGCCAAACCATATTTACTAGAAGGGGTAAAAAGTTCTCAAACTGATGATGCGGAGTTTCAAAAGACGATTAAAGTTGTAAATGATCGGAGATTGAGTGACTTCGAATTTGGAGATGGAATTTTGAAATTTGGGAAGAGTCTTTGTGTTCCCAATATACCTGATCTAAAAAGGGAATTGTTGGATGATGCTCATAGATCTAATTTCTTTATACACCCTGGGAACACCCAAATGTATAGAGATTTTAAGGACCATTTTTTTGGTCGGCAACATGAAAAGGTAGATTGCTAATTTTGTGTCAAGATGTATGATTTGACAATAATTGAAATATAGAAGACAACATACTAGAGGAGTCATGCAACCTATTACCATACCTGAGTGTAAATGGGATGATATTAGGATGGAATACGTCATGGTGCTACCATGGAATCCTAGATGGAATGATGCAATATAGTTTATTGTAGATCGTCTTACTAAGTCATCACATTTTCATGATATAAGATAATATTTACTGCTTGAACGTTTAGAAAGACTATATATTAATGAAGTTTTAAGACTTAATAGAGTACCCTTATTGATTGTTTCTGATCGTGATCCCTGTTTTACATTAAGATTCTAGAAAGTCTTCAGAAATCTCTGGATACTGAACTTCGTTTGAGCACTACCTACCACCCTCAAACTGATGGAAAATCATAACGGACAATTCAAACCATAGAATACATGTTAATGTCTTGATCACCTGACTTTCAAGGTATGTGGGATCAATATTTTTCTCTGGTATAATTTTCCATATAACATGATCTTTCATTCAAGTATTCAGATGGCACCATAAGAAGCGTTATATGAAAAGATATGTCACGCACAAACTTTTTGGGATGATGTTGGTGAAAGAAAACTTTTAGGCACAGAACTTGTTGAGGAAACAATGTAAAAGGTGATGGTTATTTAAACCCATATCAAAGTAGCTCAATGTAGGTAGAGGAGCTATGTCGAAAATTGAATGAAGGATTTGGAATTTCAGCTAGGAGATCATGTTTTCTTAAAGGTATCTCCATGGAAGGGATTTATATGATTTAGTAAGAATGGTAAATTAAGTCCAAGGTACATCAGAACTTTCTAAATTCTAGAACGAATTGGGGCTGTAGCTTACCATTTAGAAATTCTACCAAATCTGTCCAATGTTTAAAATGTGTTCCACATATCACTGTTGAGAAAATACATGCCTGACCCAACGCATGTACTCACCTATAGAGAAATTAAATTGGAACATGATTTGTCTTATTGTGAAGATCGTATTAAGATTCTTGATATCAGAGAACAATTGTTAAGAAACCAGACAACTCGTCTGGTAAAAGTTCTTTGGGGAAACCATAGGATGGAAGAGGCAATGTGGGAACCAGGGGAACTTATGATGAAGAACCACCCAAATCTCTTTGTGCTTTAATATTCTAAAAATTTTGAGGATTAAATTATTTGAATTAGGGAAGAATGTAACACCCCATGCTTCCATGGTACATTTTCCTATGAATAATGTAATAACTTGCATTGTATGCAACTTCGAGATTCTAACACACTGCGACCAATCAAACTAGCTGTTATGAATAATAATACCCACTTTTTGAAATTTTATGAAGTTTATTTTTTAAAATGGACTTCATTTTTGAATTTAGAATATCAAAATTACCTTAGGGTGAATTTTTGGTATTTTTTGAAAATATTTAATTTTGATGAATAGTAAAAAACACTACGTTATTGGTTAAAACCGAATTTTTATTTAAATAATTATTTATTTAATTTAAATTTATTTTAGGTAAAAATAGATACATAATACCTATATATGTTCAATGTAATTAATTGGAGTCATTTTATAAAAAGCTTAGATATATAAAAATTTTATTGAACTTTTTACCGTCTTTTACCCACCTCCTAGGAGCATTTGCAAATTTGCATAAAACTTAATTTTACCTCTTCTGAGAGTTGATTTTAAAAAATCTTAGAGACTCGGTTAATATCTATAAGTAAAATATGGTTCAATAAGATGAAAATAGTTTTTTTGTGAATAGTAACTTTTGACTTTTATTTACCACAGTTAAGAAAATTGGGCACTTAAGGGTAAAAATGATAACATATTACCCTAACACATGTTCTAATTCTATTGGATTAGTGTAATTCAACCAAAAAGAACCATAGGAATAAAATATGACCCCCTCTGGTTCACTTGGAAAAGATTAAGACATTTATTATTATTTTATTTAAAGAAGAGTTAAAAGAGTTAAATTCAAAGTCTAATAACTAAACCATTTTTAATATAGGGTTACAAAAAATATAAATTCGACTATAAATATTAATTACAAAGATAATAAGATTTCATAAATAATGGTAATTTGTTTATATTTTTTAGACATTAAATAATTAAATTTATTTATGACACAATGATAATACAATAATTACCTTATTAATGAAATATTAAAATAATTATTATTATAAATATATCAATAAATGTAAATTAAGAATTATTATGAATTAAAATAATTTTATAGGTTAATATGAAATGTTAGGGTTGGTTAAATGAATTTTATTCAAAGCCATATAGTTTTAATGGATTTTAAAAAATCAAATACTAAATAGTGTCAAAATTGACATAATTGAGTTTTTAAAACAAATACTATATTATAAATTGATTTAATATTAATAAAAATATATAACTTTTCCAAAAGACTAATAAAAGATTATATATATTAATAATGAACCAATTTGGGTTCTCTTGGTAGTTTATAGTAAGTTTTTTAACCATATTATATAAAAATACAAAGAGACATGGTAAATGTCAAACTATTTAACTAATAGTTAAATCTAAAATATAATGTTAATATGGTGACCTAAACCTTTATAAAACATATTTTTTGAGAGGTTTTTGAACCATAACCACCTTATCCTATAAATAAATCATTTTTAATCCATTAAAATCTGAAAATTATTTTATTATAAAATAATATTTCAAGATTTTCCTAAAGTGACCCTCACCACTCTTATAAAAGGGAACTTCCCCTTATCTCAAAATAACACCTCCAAATCCATTTGGATCGACCAAAATCTTCCCAGATATCCTCCCAACTATCATAATTTCATCCTAGAGGCATTACTTTTGTCAAAAATCTAACCTAAAGAGCCTTTTTGATCAAATCCAAAGGAAGAAACTGAAGAAGAGGTAAATATTTCATCACCTATTTCAAGTTATTTTCTTCTTCCACATCCTTTTTCTTTGTAGTTTCCAAACAAAAATAATAAACCCATAACCTTCTATATACTTTTATGTCATTAAAAATATGGTACAACTATATTTGTTATTTTATCTATCTTATAAATGACAAAGTCACCATACGTGCATACGTACAGCTTACCGTCTCCACGTCGTGGTGTAGTTTGTTATTCAAACACATCATTATTTGGATGGGTAAAATAATGAATATAACTAATTTAAATTATAAATATAGCATTTTAATGATTCTTTATATATGATATGCCATCCAATTACATACGATTTCTCCATCAATATAATGATATTGTCTCTCATATGTACGTACTGATTACCGTCTCCACGAACGCGATGAGATTCATTTCCCCATCATAACCATTCAAGAACAATTTTCATTTGATGACTAAAAATAATGTTTATGAACATAATATTATTCTGTATATGAATCAAATACATCATATCCATAATAATTATGGCATACGTAACCAAGCATATAAAGGAAAATGAATCTGTTAACACCCGAAATTATGATACTACTAAAATATTATTAAAGAAAGCAATATTAGAGGATCATATATAATATAAAATTTATGTATATTGTTCTTTTATAATTTAATAAAAATGATTTAACTATTATACATGAGGTTAAATTACCCTCGAATAAGTAAAAGTACAAGGTATGGGTTAATTTCACAATCTCTTTATTATTCGAGGTTGTTTTTATGTAAGTATCTACTCGTACCTCTTTATCATCCACATCCATGATTTCTTAAAAATTTATTTCAAAACATTTTTACTATTTACTAGACTATGGGTTATATTTATTTATACACTTATTTTACCTTATATGTTTTGAATGGAATCTTTCCATCATTTTCCAAACAAGGTGCTTTTTGACCTTTTCGACAAAATTAATTTAAGAATGTTTTTTTATCTTATATGGCGGGTTCAACTATTTTTCACCGTTATAACATAATAAAATCTTATCTTACAAGAATATAGGAATATTTTGAAAATAAATGTTTTGCATTATAATTATGTGACTCTTAAATGGTTTCAAAATATAAAGAGGTATTTCTTATAAATATTTTTCATTTCATCTATGTCAACATCCTTTGACGGATTTAAAAATTGTTTGAAGTTGATTTATTATGATACAAATCTCAATATTGTATTGAAGTTTTTGTGATATGTTTGACTATGGATGTGTTATTTTTATACCATTCAAGTTTTATAGTTAAATTATTGACATTTTTTTATGCTAGTTTTAATACAAATGTTTATGTTATGTTTTAACCTTTTCATATGAGGAATGTATTGGACTTATTATGTGACAGGTGGAGCCCGCTATAGCTCCTCGGTGAATCGGTAGGTATCATGAGACAATTATACATTGAATTGGATGAGCCATTTCCCAATTTTGATATATGGTTTTGGCCAAGTCTTAAATCATTTTTGACGTCCTCACTGAGGCCTTGAAAAGATGTTTCAGAATTTTCGGCATTATAAATTCCCTTATTATGAGAATAATAATGTTGGTTTATGTAGTTATTCAACTAGTAGAAAACCCATGACTATGTTTTATTATAGAATTAGTTACTCAGCTCATATTCCGGCCATAAAGTTTTCATGTTTATTATTAGTAAAGGCATGTGTTTTTGATTATTTATCATGCCTAATGTTTATGTTGTCTTCTATTGTATTGATTTCCCTTACTGAGCATTTCAGCTCACCCCATTCTTATGTTTCATTTTCCTAATATATGTGGAAGTTAGTTATGAGTAACTTCCAGGAATAATCTAGGAGACTTGGTTGTTTCTAATCGAACAAATTAGTGCTCTATTTTTTTTCAAATTGTAATTTTGAACTTATGTTTTTATCTTGTTTCCAGTAATACTAAACCAATCGGCCTTTTGGGACATGATTCCTTAAATCATGAAAATGTTATGTATTAAAGCACCGACTCTGGGTAACTTGGGTCTGGACATTACAATTCCAATATGTTCAGGTTCTATGTAATATTTCATTCTTTTTCCATGTATGTTTTCCTTAAAGTTACTTATTTTTATAAAATCTAAATAATTTTTTTGAAAAAATGTTATATTGGTGAAATAACATAATAAATGTTGTAATTACTTGCTTAAGAGAAAATGTCTAGTTAACACTTTAAATTATTAAATGGAATTTAATTTGAGTCAAACACTAAGTACTATGAGTTTCTGAGGCCCAAAAAGACTCAGTGAAGGGGAAATAATAAAATTAATTTTATTATATTTAGAATGGAAATTTTATTAAAAATAATTGAATATCTCCAAAGTTAAGAATCTTACAAAAAATATGAGATCACGGGTAAATCTGAAACATGATGTTTACCCTAGAAAGAGTATGATATATTGATCTGTCAAATGTTTGGATTCCTTGATCATAAGATAATGTTTTAAATATATTTTTTTATTTATTCTTATTGAAAAAAATTATTATCTAAAAAATAATGCATTGTAGGAGAAATATGATACCACCAAATTCTCTAGAACGGGGGGTTTACCCTAGACGGAGTATAATTATTTTACGTAATAGATGAATTATTAAGGTCATAAATTAAAATTGTTTTATTTGATTAAATAATTAAATTAATTAATTAATAATATGGATTTATTGTTCATTCATCTTCTCTGACAGATGGAGGCCATTTTTCCACCATAGAAACTAGAAACCTCATTTATGGACCATTTTCACCACAATAAAGCTTGAAACGTATTCTAGGGGTCAAATAAATCACAATGCCAACAAAAACTGAATAAAATAGACATCAAATGAGGATTTTTAATTTAAGGTTTCCATTTAAGTCCAAAAGATCAAAATCTATTTATAAATCAACAAATTTTTGGGGATATGGTTAGATTTGGTCATTTTCAGACACTTTCAGTGGTCACTTGGGTAGGTTGGGTGACTCCAACTTTTTCCTTTATAGAAACCTAATGTGCTACCCTACTTGATTTCCATGTGCACCTCTACATGTATCACCTCTAGGTTTCCCATTACTTTTTTAATTTTTTAAAATATATTCAATTATCTCTATTTTCTATACTTTTCAATAATTCTTCTAAAAAACACGTGTATTGGGAAAAAAGAAAGAGAAAAAGGAAAATTGTTTTATAAATGATAATTCTATTTTTTAAAATGTTAATTTCATTTATTTTTAAATAAAATTATCAAAGAATGATATGATGAAATAATCTATTAATAACTATCATTTTGTCATATTTTTGAAATAATATGAAATATTATTATAAATAAATACCATGTAATTATTACATGATAATTATATATTATATTATCATAAGATATTTACTAGTAGATAACAAGTGTTTTTAGGTTTTTCATCTATTTTTTATTTTTTTCTCGCACCAAACCAAACCATACCTCATTTTTTACATGTGAATCATCTTTTTTATAAGGTAGGCAGTCTGAAATCCAATCCCAAAGTCCAATTTGTTATGTGCATGAAAATTTTCAAATATCATGGTGTAATTAATTATTGAGTTTTTATTTTATATTGAATTAATTAATTGTGGAAATTAATTAATTTGGGTGATTGTAAAATTGCTAATACAATTGATTGGTTTAAATATTTATTTGAAAAATTTATTAATAGGATTTTTTGATGATGGATTTGGTTAATTAATTTTTTAATAAATTAATAGTCATGATGTGATTAATTAATTTCGTTTTTTTGAATAAATAAATTTTGGATTTAATTAACAGTAATGATGTGATAATTTTATTTAGTTATTTTGGATAATTAGTTTAGGAATTAATTAACGATCATGATGTGGTTAATTAATTTTGATGATTTAAATAAATAAATAATTAATTAATTATTGAATTATGGAATGGTAACATGGACCCTAAAATGTGTTTGTAAGTTATGGAATGGTAACAGAGTCATTAAAATGTGTGTAAGAGTTATAGAGTGGTAACATAGTCACTCAAATGAGTGTGTGAGTTTTGGAATGGTAACAATGAAATTCAAATGTTTTTGTCAGTTATTTATAGGTAACATAGTCATTCAATTGTATGTGTTGGTTATGGAATGGTAACATGGACATTCAAATATATTCATGAGTTTTGGAATTGTAACATAGAAATTCAAAATGATTCAGTTTTTTAATGGTAACATAGTCAATATAATAGGTGAAATATAATAATGGAACATGATCATCCTTTTTTTGTCGTTGAATAAAGAATATTAAATAATTACATAAATAGTTTAATTTTGCATTGTAATTATTTTCATTATAGAACTGAAAAAACATTCAATTGACTGGATTTTTTCTAGAAACCATTGGTGGAGGCCTACAGAGTTGTAGCCACACCCTATTAGGGATTCCTGATCGGTACCTGAATAGATTTTCATTAATTTATGGAAGGATAGGGGTAAGAGGCCCATTTTAAATGGCTCAGTCATGATGGAGTAACTTTGATGGAGCTGAACATGGTTCAGGATCAGCATGGGATTATTATGTGTTTCAATTTACAGTTTTTATTTATATACACTTGATGCCAATATAGGTATTGAATGTTTCAATTTTAGCTGAGAATTGTATTTCCTATCTTGGTTATTCTTGCAATTTTAATACTATTATGTTTATATATGCTTTTGAAATTTCTTGTTTACTTCTACTAGTATTTTACTCTATTAAAAGATGGTATAGTCTCCCCAAGATTGACTTACCAGACCCTCACTGCTAGTCGTAAACCTCTGGTATACGGGGAGACGTTCCTGAGGTCATGTGTGAACTATCTCAAGGAATCAGGGCATGGAACCTGGGTCGGGATATTACAAAGCGGTATCAGAGGTCCATATTTCTTTCTTATTATTTCTTATTACTGTTTGGGAAATGTTAGATAGGAGACTAGGAAGACTTTTGGCATTGTAATGAGCTCATGCATAGGTGTTTCAAACCAACGTATGGGGGAAAACCCAAGTAATTGATGTGGTATTATTGTCATTTCTCTTGGCTATTACATTTCAATATTATATCACCTTGGGAGACGAACTTATTGTGGGATATTATTATTATTTTTGTAATTTCATGAGTAGTGATTTGTAGTCCATAATGGCATGAGTGTTGAGTCTTCTTACATCATTCTAGGCACCCAATATTATTGTGAGATACATTATTTAAGGAAAGAATGGGAAAATATGTTATAGTTAAGTTGTTGAAAGTAAAATGTTTTCCATGCTAATGAAATTGAAATGAAAATGGTTTCTAACATGAAATTGAACAATATTTTAAAATTTTTAAAGAAAAGAATAACTCAGTTTCCAAATAAGATATTTAATGTGATAATGTGTTTACCCTTTTTAACTAAGACCTAGATGTAGGGTGGTTAAGGGTAAAGAAAACACCTTGATCTGGACCATGTGGTGAGACATGGGGAAGTGACTTATAGTAGCGTGTTATGTTTTGCTCTTATATAATTGTGCTAACTTAGTGAATTTTTACCTAAGTTGTGCGTTTGGATTTATAGAAATATTATCCCAGGATGCTTGTTGAGAGGAAAACTGGGGGGGGGCATGGCTGGGAATGGTTCTCTAGTAGTGAAACCTAAGGCACTGATAGTCCAAGTTGAGGAAGTAGGGGAATAGTTTCGAGAGAACATCACTCCCTTCGAGAAATACATGGATTGATACCTACGGTGGTATATAAGAAAAATGTCGGATATGATATGGGAACTTCAATGTCATCACCCTAGGATGTTTACTAGAGAAGGCATATTAGAGGAAGTAGAGTTTTTGGTTGATTCGATTTAGACTATACTTCACCACATGAAGATTTTAGTTGAGAAGATTGTTGATATGGAAAATTACATGTTGTGTGGTCAAGTGAAATGTCAACGATACATCCAAAAATGGGATTTATATATGAAAGATATGGAGTGGAAGGACATTCAAGATGATTTCTTTGAGCTCTTTTAACCATAGATTCTCATGCAGGAGAAAGCAGCTGAGTTCATGAGGTTGACTTGTGGGAATCTATCTTTGATGGATGATCTTGGATGCTTTATATTCATTCAATGTTTTTATACAACAATTGAAGTAAGTGAGGATACATTATCAAGATGATTTCATGAAATAATTAAATGTCAAATTATGTCTGAGTTGATTTTTTTTTGGTGAAGAAGTTTACAGAAGTGCTAAATCAAGCTCTCATTTCTAAGGGTAACCTGAAGGAGAATACTAGTGAAAAAAATAGATAACTTCTTGATGGTTAGATGGTATTAACCTTGAGAGTAGGAAGCTTTTATAAGATTGTTTTAGTCTGGGTAGTAGGAATAATAATATCCTGGGAGAAAATTCAGTTTTGTAGGATCTTTCTCAAGTGTTTTACCACCAGCACGGTTTTCCATGACACTATCACAGAAAATATCCCCAAACACGAGTGGAATTAATTTCATGTAAAATTTCAAGACATATATTGATGTTTTAAAGAAACCCAAGGCATTTAGGTGGTGATGGAGGAGCTATATGAAACCAGAGTGTGAGATGAGGGTCTTCTACACCATACCAGTCTAGAAGTTGGAGTTCTACTAGCCGAGGTGGTATAGATAGCAGACGTGCTACTTATGGGAAAGAGTTCCCATATCAACAGAGTAGTGAATCTCATGGAAGTTGGATAGTATCACAGGCAATAGCTATAGGATGGTTACATGTGGTAAATCCTACACTTGTGGATAGCGAGCCTGGACCATTGACAATGATAGGTACTATTCATATAGCTTTTACCTTAGCTAGTACCTTATTTGATACTAGTTCATATCATTATTTTATATCTACAAAAACTATTAGTGGTTTGATCGTAGAAATGGAGTTTTTGAGTGGGGTTATGATGATAGATACATGTTTGGGATTACGATCCACAAACAACTATATGTACAAGGTATGTTCTCTTGATATCAAAGAGTACAGTTTTCTATGGGATCTATATATCCTTGACATGACATCCTTCAGCCAGATTCTGGGTATTGACTAGCTAGTTGCATACCGAGCCTACCTTGATTTTTAATGCTAGAGGGTGACATTTACTTCTCCTCATGGTGACCAGTACATTCACTGTAGGTAGTGGGAAATCTAGGTAGGCTAAATAGGGCCAATTACATAGCAACTAGGAGAGTTTATAGCCTCAGATTCCAATCTTTTACTGGATGATGAAGGTGTCACGAAAGGTTTCCTTCCACTAGTGGTGTAAATGCTTCAAGATTTATTTCCAAATTTATTATCAAGGCCTCTACCTTATTTGGATGTGAAAATTACTATTGAACTCATGTCAATGGATGAGAGAGTATCTATTCCACCATATAGAAGGACACCAATATAGCTTCAAGAACTCAAAGATCAGCTGAAATACATAAAGGATAAAGGACTTATCCATCCAAGTACATCACCTTGGGAATCACCTATTCTGACTACAAAGAAGACTGACAAGATTTTACATTTGTGTGTGGATTATCAGAGGTTGAACAAGATGACTGGGACGAATTGATATCCTCTTCCACGTATTGATGATATATTTGACAAGTTTAAGGGAGGTTGTTTCTTCACAATGATCGACATAAGATCGGGGTATCATCAGCTGAGAGTTAAGACTTATGATATGCTGAGGACTACTGTTAGGAGAAGGTATGGTCTTCATGAGTTTTTCGTAATGCCATTTTGGTTGGCAAACACCTTAGTTGTGTTTGTGTAAATGGTGAATAAATTTTATAATTCATACCTGGATTAGTTTCTGGGGGTATTTGGGGATGTCATATTTTTGTACACCAATACTAATGACGTTAATTCCCAACATCTTCACATAGTCCTACGTACACAGAGATAATTTCAGATATATGAGATTCTATCTAAGTGTCTATTTTTGATTGACCAGGTACACTTCATGTGGTAAATCATATAGAAGGATGGTGTTAGTGGACCTAGAAAAGGTTCCAGCAGTGGTTTCATGGAATCATCCCAGGAATGTTATAAATATTCGATGTTTTTTGGGGTTAGCTGTATATTATAGGAGATTCATCCAAAACATTCTGCATTTGGTATCACCACATTCTTGCTTGTCTAAAAACTGAGTAAAGTTTGAATGGTCGGAGGATTGTGAGAAATCCTTTCAGGATTTGTAGGGTTGTTTGACATCAGTACCAATTTGGGGTGTACCTCAGTAAGGTGAAGAGTTCATGGTGTATTTTGACGCTTCTGGGATTAGACTTGGAGTTGTGTTGATGAAAAGTGATAAATTTGTGGTGTACGAGTCTTGTCATCTAAGGCCATATGAACAAAATTACACTATGCATGACCTCAAGTTAGAAGCAGTGGTTTATTCTTTGAAGTGTTTGAAAAAATAAATCTTTGGTGAAACATTTATAGTTTATAGTGACTAAAGGATCTTGAGATGTATCTTTTCACAGTGCAATTTGTATCTTCAGAAGCAGAGATGGTTTTAGTATATGTGTTCATTTTATTTTGAACTGGAATTAACACACAAGAAAGAAACATTGTGGATGACACTTTATGTTTGAAAACTCACACATAGATGGTTCAGGAATCTAATACTGAGTGAAAGATGATGATGTTTCCAGATTAGATACATATTGTTGTTCAGGAAGGACATAAGCATATGAAACTTGTGTCATTTTGTAGTAGAGTCTACACTTTTGAGATGAATTAGGGATAAAAAATATGAGTACCTAGGGTGATTATCCTTTAGGGAAATCTTTGAAGGAGGGGAGACAAATTCTGAGTGTAATATAGATGGGGATATGATCATCAATTTGAATAATAGGGTTTTTGGCCCTAATATCAAGTGAGAGGAGCTCATGAGGAAATTTCATGCCTCAATGTGGGTAGTGTATCTAGGTGTGACAAAAATATACTGAGACTTATGATAATAAATTTGGTGGGTGGATATGAAAAAGCATAAAATATGTTACGTGACACAATGCTACACTTGTTAGTAGGTGAAGTTAGAGCATCGTTGACCTAGAGGTTTGCTACAACCTTTTTCTATTTGAAAATTAATGTGGGATGAAGTTACCATGGAATTTTTGGTAGGACTTCCAATGTCACTTAGGAATAATGCCACAATTTGAGTCATTGTGGATTGACTGAAAAAGTTAGTGCATTTATTTCCTATAATGTAAACCTTTACAATAGAGGAGTTGTGAGTTCTATTTGTATAAGATAATGTTCGTCTATACGAGGTTCCATAGACTATAGTTTCATATCGTGATTCATTCTTTACATCATGCTTCAGGTATGGATAAAAATGAACTTGGTAAAATAATTTTATTGAGTACATATTTCTAGCCACAAATTGATGGGAAGTCAGAGCGTACTCTACAAGTGGTTGAAGATTTGCTGAAAAAATGCATGCTTGACTCTAGTGGGTCATGGAAAAAGCACTTTTCTTTAGTGGATTTTTCCTAGAACAATGGTTACCAGGAAAGTATTCAGATGAAAAAATATGAGGATCTTTATGGTAGGCAATGAAAATCACTATTATGCTATATAGAAGTAGGTGAGTCAAAGTTGTTGGGACCGAGTCTCATGTAGGATATGATGGATCGGGTTTAGATGTATCAGAAACATATGACTATGGCTAAGAGTAGGCATAAGTTTCACGATGATAGATGGAGAAAACCCCTATAGTTTATAGAGGGTGATTGTGTATTCCTTCAGGTTTCTCCTACGTTGGGTCACAACATAATACTAAGACAATTAATGTTGGTGCCCAAGTTTTTTGGATCTTTTGAGATCTTGGAGAGAATTAGGTTGGTAGAATACCGATTGGCTCTTCAACATAAATATTGTGCCACATATGATTTTTTTCTGTGTATCCAAACTAAAATGGTATCACCTCGACCCTTCTTGTGTGATTGATGTGGTTGATTTCAATCTTGAGATAGATACGTCTTTACAGAGGCATCTGATACATGTATTGTATTGTAGTGAGAAGGTGTTGATAGTAAATATTGTATATATAGTTCGTGTATTATGGAAACATAGACATGAGTAGAAAGACACATGGTAATGGGGGAAAATATGCAGGCTCTGTGGCATGATATTTTTGGCTCGGAATATTATAAATGCTCAGGATTGCATCTTATGGAAAAGTTATTATAAGGTTGGGAGATTGTAATATTTCTCCCCTATTCCCGATATGATTTCCTTCTAGTAGTTTCACTTTATAGATAATAAATACAATATGTGAATAAATATTTTATTAGAGAAACAAATCCATAAATAGTTTAAAGGATTTACATATGATAAAATTCCCAGTTAACGCTTTTGATTATTTAATTGAATTTTTTCAGAGTCACAAACTGAGCAATGTGAGTTTCAGAGGCCCGGAAATATTTAGTGAAGGAGAAATGAAAATATTAATTATATTATAGTTTTTATGACCAATTTATTGAAAAAAACATAATAACTACAAAATAGTGCATCGTATGAAACATCTGAGATCACGGTTAAATTCCAAACGTGGTGTTTACTATGGAAAGGGTATGATATATTTAGGCATTGGATGTTCAGATGCCTCGCTCGCAAGATAATGTTTTAAATAAAACTTTTATTTATTTATTATTATTGAAAACATTGTTTTCTCACAAACCATGCATCATATGAGGATTATAATAACGTTGATGGTCAAAAAATGGGGGTTTTACCTTTGGTGGAGTATAATTCTTATCCACAACGAAATTATTTTGAAGGTCACAAATTAAAATAGTTTTATTTAGTTAAAAAAATTAATTAATTAATCAAATGGATTTACTATTCACTCATCTTCTCTAATGGATGGATGCCATTTTTGTCCATATAAGAATCTAGAAACCTCATTTATAAACTATTTTCAGCATAATAAATCGTGAAACTTCTTCTAGGTGTAAAATAAATCACTCTTCTAACAAAAAATAGATGAAATAGACATAAAATGAGGAGTTTTAATTTAGGACTAATATTGAAGTCAAAATTTTCAAGATCTCTTCGTAAAAGAACCAGTTTTTGTGGATTGGTATAGATCTGGTCATTTGAAAACACCTTCTTTGGTAACTTTGGTAGGTCAGGCGACACCCACTTATTTCTCTTTGGAATCCTAGTGTGCCACACACTGATGTAATATTTACCTATGTTCCTCTACCTGGTGCGCCTCTAGGTTCTCCACTATTATTTTTATTTTGAAAACTATATATCTTATTATCTATATTTTATATCCTTTTCAATAATTATATTCATAAAAATATGGTTGAAAAAAATTGAAAAAGGAGGATTGTTTTGTAAATGATAATTCTAATTTTTTAAAATGATAATTTCATTGTTTTTTAGAATAAATTATCAAAGAATAATTTTAAAAAATAATATTTTAATAATAATTATTTTGTCATATTGGTTAAATAATATCAAATAAAATTATAAATAAATACTTTAGAATTATTACATGATAATTTTATATGATATTATCTTAATTTATTTATCAGTGTATAACTTGGATTTTTATGGTGTCCGTCCGTTATTCATTTTTCACTCAAACCCAAACAAACTATACAATGATTTTTGATATGTGAATCATCTTTGTTATATGTTAGTTTGTCTGGGATCCAATCATATTGACTTATTTGTTATAAAAATTCAACTATACAAATATCATGGTGTAATTAATAATTGAGTTTTTCATCTATATTCCATTAATTAAATTTGTAAATTAATTAATTTGGGTGATCATGAAATTGGTAATATAATTTAATGATTTAAATAATTATTTGATAAACTAGATAAGATAATTTTTTATGATGGATCCAATTAATTAATTTTCGAATTAATTAACGGTCATGATGTGATTAATTAATATATTTTATTAAATAAATTAATTTTGGAATTAATTAACAGTCATGATGTGATTATTTAATTTTGTTGTTTTAAATAATTAGTTTTAGAATTAACTAAATTTCATGATGTTGTTAATTAATTTGGTATAGTAACATAATTAATTAACGAATTAATTATCAAATTATGGAATGGTTACATGGACATTAAAAGGTGTGCATGTGTTGTGGAATGCTAACTTGTTAATTCAAATTTGTGTATGTGTGATGGAATGTTAACATGGTCCCCAAAATGTGTGTGTGAGTTGTGGAATTGTATCACGGACATTCTAATGTGTGCATGAGTTATGGAATAGTAACATAGTTATTCAATTTTGTGTGTGAGTTATGGAATAGTAACATGGACAATCAAATGTTTGCGGGAGTAGTGGAATAATAACATGGACATTCCAAATGTGTTAGTTATGCAATGGTAACAGTGTCATTCCAATGGGTGAAATATAATAATGGTAACATGATCATATTTTTGTGTTTCTAAATAATGTATATTAAATAATGTCACTAACTATATAATTATACATTGTAAATATTTTCATTATACAACTGCATACACTTTCAATTGACTGGATTTTTTCTATGCACCATTAGTGGTGGCTTACTGAGTTATACTCGCACCCTACCCCAACTTCATGATTGGTACCCAAATAGATATTCATGGATGCAGGATAGGATAATGGTGAGGGTACCATGTTATATAGATAATTTTGGATGGAGCAACGTTAAAGGAGTTTAACATGGTTTGGGACCCACCTCAGATTCATAAGTGTGATCAATTTTTAGTTTTAATTTTTAGACACTTGATACCTATATAGGCATTTCATGTTTCCATTTTAGATGAGTATTTTATTTATTATCTTGGTTAGTCTTGTGACATTAGTATTTTTATTATTATATATGCCTCTAAAACCTCTTGTTTTTATCCACTAGTATTTTAATACAATAAAAGAGGGTATTTTCTCCCCAAGACAGACTTACGAGACCCTCACTACTAGTCAGAAGCCTCTAGCATAAAGGGATACACACCTGAGGTCATGTGTGAATAGGCTAGAGGAAACATTTCCTATCACCCAGGTCAATACATTACATTATATAACCTACAAATATTAGAATATATTGTGTGATATTAAATTTATTGTATCTCCCAAGTCAATAATAAAATCTTTTCACTAAAATTTTCATATGGTCAAAGGGATTTTAATGTTTATTATGACCATTAATTTGATAGAAAAATTTTGTTTTATAATAGATGAAACATTCCTCCCTAAATTGAATTTATCTATCACTTTGAATATTATTTTTTGAGAGAATGTATCTTTAAAAAAATTGTATTTTGAAATCTGTTTAATATCATGTACCAAGTAAATGTGGATTTTTTATTTTTTAATGTTCCTAAAACTTCCTCACCCAATTAATTTTCAGCGCTTTTTTCTTTAATAGTTCACCCCTTGAATAAGTAAATAGTGGTTGGAATATATCTTGATAATTTTGAATATAAGGATATAAAATCTTTTTTGATCGCTATTTTTCTATTCGATCAAATCATCTTCTAGTGAGAAATGATTTTTATTTTGAAACAAACTATGAATTTTGAGTAGATTTATAATTTTGATCAAGATTATCATCAGTTTTTCTCTATCCAAGAATTAATAAAATATGTAAATATAGTGTGGAAGCCCCATGAATATATTTGGGTTCAAAATCAGGTGTGGTATTTTTATTTTAAGGGTAATTCTTCTTGGTTCCACTCCTAAGATCAATGGTAATAAAATTATCTTTTTTTATTTCTTAAATTCAACAGAGGTGGTGATTGTAAACCTCTACTAATTTAATTTCATAGGATACATAAATCAGTTGATAATTTTCAGTCTTCAAATATTCTTCTTGGTTAGTTGTTTCTAGGATTTTTTATTGTATTTCCTCAAATATTATTGTTATTATTTTGTATCCACCTATTGTTTTCCCATGGATTAATCAAAATTATATTCAAAATTTTAGATGAGTTGAATAGGCTAGAAAATCCTTCCAAAATCGAAATTTTCTTTCTCATTGAAGTAGCTAGACTGAGAATTGTTTGGATCATCATTGAAAAAATCTTTTTGGTTGATCAGCTTGTCAAATAATCTCTTGAGGTAGATCATTTTAGCCCCAGTTGAATGGTCGATTGGTGTAAAAAATATTTCTTTGGTGGTTTATACTGGCCTTCCAAGAATGAAATCTTTATAATTTTCAACAGGCTATTGAATTTTATGACAATTATTAATAATGTTTCTTTTAAAGTAAAAATTCCATTATAGAATTAAATTTGGAATGTTTTTTCATTTTTTGGGTTGATATGGATGGGTGTTAGACGAAATAATTGTCCTAAAAATTATGTAAATTTAAATATCTTTACTCACAATCGTGATATTTTTATAATTTGATATTGTAACTCCATGAGAATATTTAACATGAAAAAACACCTCTTGTTTCATATTGTTGATCAAGTTGGACCATGATTATAATTAATTTCTTATAAGTAATATATACTTTTTATAAAATATATCCCTTGGAAGTATCATAAATTATACTCTTATCAGTGAGAACAAATCATTCATACAAATATTATAATAATATTTTCACTAATTTGATTATAGGGGAAACTAGTACAAATACTTTTAATATATCATAGTTTTCATACAAATTTTCATCTTGGATTTTTATAATTTTAAAAATTTCTTTTCTATTAGTATCAATTCTAGTGGTTGGAAAAAAATCAATTAAAATATTTTTCAATTTATTCAAATCTATAATAAAATATAATTGTGAATAAAAGAAACATTCTTATTCAAATCCTTCCAACGAAAAAGGAAATTATTTATGTTTTAAATTGTTACCACTAACTCAGACTGTATTCATGTTTACATAGAGATAAATAAAATATTGACGATATTCATGTGGATATGCACCTGGGAGATGATTAAATTTTGGAATTTGATAAAAAAAATATAAATTTAATTTCAAGGCTAGTAGGGTAATTAAAAATATTAACATTTTTTCTTGTTGGATTGTTTGTGGTAAAATAAAAACTAGTCACTGGGAACATTCTAATTCCTAAATATATAGACTGTAATGTTTTATTAATTTCATGATTTGAAGGTAAAAATTATGATTATAATTTTAGGACGTATAAAAAAAATGATTAAACAAAAGAAACCACCCTGACAATCACACTAGTTGAAATATTGAGGGTTTTATTTTATTCAACCATTTCAAAATTCAGTCCCACTAATGATTAAAATATAGTTTTCCCTCTTAATTTCACTGAGTGAGGTTGTTAGAATTATGTTTCAAATTTTAACTTTTTTCTAATTTTTAAATAAAAAATAACCAAATTTGGGGATTTTATTGTTTCAATCAAATCAAAACTAAAAAAAACAGATTGCAATTATTATTTTTTATTTTTATTATTTATTTTCCCACACATGTTTGAGAATTCACATAGTACTTTATAGGATTATAAATTTTAGTTCCAAACTACACATACTACTAGGGAATTATAAATCGACAGTGTAGAGACAAACCCTTAGAGATAACTAAGGGGAAAACAATTTTAATAAAACCCTTGGAATAGATTCCTCAAATTTACATATTAGGTATCATTTTTATTAAACACGTGTAGTTTGGATTTAATTCTTTAAACTAAGATGATATTAGGGTCAATTTCATGAAACTTTGAAATAGGTGATCCAATATTTAGTCTGGAATAGTAATAAAGATTAGGATGCGAAGGGATGGAAGTGTCACCAATTGATTTTGGTCAAACCAATTGGATCTACTAATGTACAAACTGTACCGTGGTCAGGGTATAGTTAAAGTCATAAGTTAATTACACTTAATTTTTAAGAATAAAGTGTCAAAGGATAGTATTCATAGTCATTCTAGACTCCAATTAGGTCAGTCTCATTCAATTTTGCTTCCCAGGGTCAAGGTTGTGAAAAATAATATGATGAAAAATTATTATTAACTTAACTACTAGACATAAGTTCTCCAAGGTTAAATATATAAATTTATTTGTATTATAAACACCATTAGATTCAACCCCTAAACCTTGTAGAATTATTCGCACATGGGAATGTTGGTCAGAAGTAGGGAAATACTAAAAAATTTACACATAATCATGAAATCACTAAGAAATAAGAAATTTGTGATTAAAAACAATTAATAATCAATCTCAAACAACTAAAATAAATTTAAATATAATAAACAACTCACTGTGTATGAAGAAAAAATGAAGAACAATGTAGGAATTGAAGATTATTGGTGATTTATGTTAAAATTGATGTTAATAATAGAAATTGATTCTCAATTGATGTAGAATAGTTATATATTAACAAATAACACAATAGGATTTATTAAAAAGTGCAAAAGAATTAATAAAAACTACTCCGGAATGAAAAAAATAAAATGGGAGAAAATATTAAAAGACAATTAATGTGTATCGGTCTCTTTTATGCATCCGACCGACATTGGAATATTTTTAGGATCGAGAATTACCCAACGTGTAAAGAATTCACATCATGTCCTTGATTAAGTATCTTCTATCCCAACATCTGCAAGACATGTTTTTGAGATCCACAATTTCTTCTAGAAAATCAGCTCATATCACTGACTAGGTGGAAATTTGAACATTTCACGTCATGTATCCTCCGCATAGTATGAACATGATTCACATTAAATTGGGTTTGAATGTGAAATTATCCTAATGTGTAATGCATATACACATCATGAAACAACTTCATGTCATGTTCTATCTTCATGGGTTGGTTTGTACCCTGCAAATATGCTATGAAAAAAGGACTACATGTCATGTGTGTAATACACGATGTGTAAATATTATTTCTTCTACTCATTAGTATTAATTCCATAGAGTCCTAAATTCCTAATTAATTTCAAAATAAATTAATTATCAATTAAAACATGAATAACATTTAATTAAAAATAACCAATATGTTTATATAAATTCATTTCATTAAATTTCCCCAAACTTGAAATACTTCTTGTCCTAAAAAAAGAATCTCAATAAGAATTCTAATGGAAGTAGTTTTTAAATAAATATACATGCATTGAAACAAGGAAAATGAAACTAAGTTTAAGTAAACAAAACATAGTCATATAGAATCCATCCTATAGAGAAAATCAGTCATGCCTTTGATTCTATATGCAAATAATTTATTCATTTAACTATAATTTCATAACTGTTTCTTGAATGCTATAACATTTTTTAATTTTCCTCACAATTAATTTTCTCTCATCACTAAAGTAAGAAATGTAAATATATTTAGGCTCATACCTTGAATAAGTGTTCCTAAACATAGGATTTCATGGGTTATAATATCTCGACTTCATAAAGACAAAAACAAAATCAATCATGAGGGATTCAGAGAAAGGGTTCAAATGGATCTGATAATAAGGGTAGGTGGTAAAGTGATAAAATACAAGATCCAAAGGTGGGTAATCTCTAAAGTATAATACATGAAAATCACAAATAGTATAATGAAGTAGCTCCTCCGGAAAGAAATGTGTCTGTGATCTAACAACTCATGTTGGTTTCATGAGTATATAAATTATTTAATAATAATATATCATGTGCCTTATTTTGGATTTATTTTTCAAAAATCATGACTAGGAAAGATATCACATCTATCACTTAACCACATATGATCCATCGAAGGATTCATTAATCTGGAAATGGTAATTTGTGACCTTCCTAATACACAACACAATATATTTTTCTATTTCTTTATATATAAATTTATATATTTATTTTGTTAAAGGAAAATGGTATATGTAGAAATTTCCAAAGTAACCATGAACTACATCATATAAAAAGGGTGAATGTTCCATCCTACATATCCTAAATTATAACACCTTTCATCCATCTATAGTAAAAATTACCCCACACATGTAAAATGGATAATCAGGCATCGTACCAATAGTAGGGTAGGAATGGATAAATTTTTTTAAATGGATCCATCATAATAATGTTATTCATTTATTTTAAGATCTAAAGAAGAATAAAATTTAAAAGTTGGTCTTATGAAATAGTGGGTCATGAAAATTTCCTCAATCATTTTAAAAGGAAATTTATTCAATTATAGCCTCAAAAAGTTCTAAATGCATGTTATGAGAGGTTTAAAGAACCTAGGCATCTCTAAAGAAATATATTTAGAAAAGAATGTGAAATTTGAGGTCTAGAGTCTTCTCATTAATGGGAGAAAATTAAAATAAATTTCAACCACTCAGGGTATAAAATCCAATGATAAGTCAGTCAAAAGAGATTTCATGAATCATGGATTTCAATTATAGCTACTCAACTTTGTAGTCATGCTAAAAATACAAAATTTTGTAAAAATAGGTTTCAATAATATCCCACATAACATTGTATTTTATATAAATGGGTGTAATGATTTTTTAGGTTTAATCAATGCTTTCAGTGAAAAATATCTCATAGACTAGGGAAAAAAAGAAAAAAACTAAGTGTATCGATAGTAAATCTCAATACAGACTCCCATAAACATAAAATTATATAGTTTCCAAACTATTTGAGAATTAATCATGGGAGTTATATCAATAAAATAATAGAAAAATTGAAATGAAAATTTGAAATTGAAATTAGGAAGTCAATATCTCTCTATATTAAAAGTCATTCTATGGGGAATCTTATTGGATTTTGAGTGGATTTATTGTGATCTAAAATATTTTTTAGGAATATAATGCCAACACAAGATAAAAAATTATTAAACATTTTTAAAACAAATGGAAGATTAAAATATGAAGGTGAACATATTTTATAGTAAGAAAAACAACATAGATAAATCTAGTAATAGAGTACAGTAACATTCAGGGTGATCTATGTAAATAAAATTCTAAAGGAGAAAACCAAAGTTCATAATAACATGATTGAAAAAAAAATATGTTACCTACCCTAAATTTTATGTCAATAACATGATCATCTAGCTAGATGAACAAGGAAATCAGTTAGTATCATCCATTTGGTTAGAATTCCACAGCCTCCAATAAGAAATAGTGGTTCTTTCATCAAGATCATAATTTTTTTTGGTAGAATTTATCTCCTCAGATACATACTAAGAATGAATTTTGTGTTTCAAGAATATAATTCATGCTTGTGGACGTGGGGACACAATCTGAGCATAGATCTCAAGTTACATCTCCTCAAGCTAGCACTCGATGTTAACTGGATGCTGAGATATCTGATGTAGGAGCTAGTATGGTGGAGAGAAAGGCATGTCAATAACCATAGAAGAGAAATAAGATCTAGATATGGATAATTTAACGTACCGGTCAAATGAAAAATAAGTTAACATGTATAGAATCAAACAATTTTGTGTCATCAATATATAAATGAAGTTACACAATATGGAAAATGAAATAAATATAATAAGAAAATATCACCCAAATAAAATAAAAATGTGGAGGGTTCCAAATAGAACTAATATGTAAACTAAAATTTATTAAGATCCACATTAGGAATCCCCTCTCAAATAGTGGGTTAATGTAGTTGGTCCTCCATATCAATGCCAGCGATGGTGGAAGGGTATGAGGGATAGAATATTGTGGTGGGTGTGATGGTACTATAATATAGGTTATTTGAGGAAGGGGAGGTGATGTCTCAACCTGTATGGATGTCATCTATCTCCAATTATATATCTTTGAAGGGAACGTCATATAGGGATGGTCTGGTGGTTCCCTAGTCTCATTGGGCTTCCTTGACAAGATAGTTTTTTAGGGAAGCTGGATCAGTGAGCTCTTGTGGTAGGTTGATAGGGGTGGTGTGTAAGGTGTTAATAGATAATGGAGTGTGGTATTTAAAGGGTAGTGGGTGGGGGGAGGAAGTGGAAACTTTAGGTGTAGGGATGGTGACATAGGATGGTACCATGAAAGAAATTCCTAGATGAAGGAACATCTTTTGTTGGTTCTCTAGAAGAAGCTAGATGGATGGTCATAGGTTGGATAGGGGAGGAGCGGTAACTAAAAATTTGGAAGGGATAGAGGTGGAGGTGGTGGTACCAGTGGGGGAGGAGGTAGTAGGGATGATAGATTTGGTAAAAGTAATATTGGTGTGTGATGTTGGATCAACTGCATGTGGGGCAAGGGACACATTGGAATCCTTAATATAAATTGGTGCCCACAAATATATGCCTCCACTCTTCATCAGTATCCCCATACAATGGAGTAGGAGGAAGTTGATCAACTCCATTGTACCTTGGTATTTGAGGGTAAGGGTGGAATCAAAGATTCCAAGGTGCCTAGTGGGGTGGCTGATATGTAAACCTCTCATCAACTTACCTCTAGTCTACCTCACATGAACCTCATAATATAAACCAAAAATGGAATTCCATATAAAAGGTTGGTCCACCCATTGATGTAGAAAGAATGGTAATTCCCACCTAGATCAAGATCCCATGAATCTTTGCACGATTGAGCTATAAATGTTTTGAGGATTAGTAAAGGATCCAGGGTGCAACACCATGGTGTTGGGTGGAATTCACAATCTAAGGATTGTATGAAATCTAAGGATCACATTATATGAAATGTTAGAATCTCACATCATCTATCTTGATTAAATTGAGATGTTGACTAGGAAAGAATAGGAAGGTGAAGAAATCGATGGAGTAGTGGTCAAGTCTAACACCAACCTCGGTGAGGGTGAATTCATTGTTTCTTCATTTGAGTTTGAATTGGATACTTTTTATGGGCTACGTTAAGGTGGAAAAGAACTCTAAAAATATCTCCCAGAATATCTCATCACACACCAGGGTAATGGGTGATAGGTGTAGTCATAATATGAGGTCATTCAGGTGAATATTTTGTAGCTTGAGTATGTTGAGATTGATGATATTTTTGGACAGCATATGTTTCTCATATAAAATTAACAACATGACCCGAAACATTGGGTGGATAGGTTAAGGATGGGTTGAAGATGAGGATAGACCAATCCATGCAACCCACTGGAGGTCAAATGTGACTTCAAAGTGGGTTAGGTTGTAGAAGAGGTAGATGATGGGGTTGGAGAAGATGAGGTGGAGGGTGATGGAGGGTGAATAGACCACCAACATTGGCCCAAAAAGGTCCCTAACACTTTGGTGCATGATTGGATGGGGGGGGGGTTGAAGGTATTTTTCATTTAGACCATTTTCCTGAAAAACAAAATTGTGGATTAGAGAGGAGGATATAGGGGAGGTTGGGGAAGGAGGGTTAGATTCTAAGTGACGTAGAGGGAGCGGTGGAGGTGGGATGGTCATGGAGTTTGAGGATCATTGGGGGGGGGGGTCGTCAAGAACCCTAGGTTGAAAAACTTTTAAAGATCCATGAAATTTTACATCATGTAACATTACATGATGTCAATTACTCTTTTTTTTTTGTTATGATACATGCACACCATGTAATGAGTACACAACCTGTATGTGTGAATTTACCCCTTTTTGATCCTAGGCCTGTATCCATTGCTTCCAAAATGTCTTGGGATTTCTTAAACTATAATATACCATACTCTATTATATTTTACCTAACCTATATTTCCTCCCAATTAGTGCACTATATATTTTATAAATCTAAAAAAGTTTTGATGTGAAGTACTTTAAAAACAACAACACACATCTCGTGAATTTGTTTTTAAAAAATAGAGGATATAATTGGTGGCACGAAATTCATTGTAAAGGGTGTAATATAATTTATGTTCTCATGATAATATTATCCTATTTCAATAGTAGTTATTTTCTAATTTTCATTCTTACTAGTCACATGATCATCATTATTATCAGTAAGAGAGATATTTTGACAATTCATCAATTCCTCACACCCATCCAAATTTATATTTTGATATTTTCTAAAAGCCACTTTGAGGGTATGTGGTTACCAAACATCACAAGATAAAAATAACTACACCACAACCGCATAAACAATCCAAAATCACGAGATCCGGCTTAACCATGCCACCAACAGGGAAATCAAATTCAAATTTCAAAAACAAAAAGCTGGTTATCAGACAACGTGCTAGTAACAGTTTTAATAATGAGTTGGTTTGATATCCACATCGAGATGTATAAATGTTGATTCGGTCACCTGCCTCGATTTGGGGCGACGACTTATCCATCATCCAGACATCTCCAACAACATTGCATCTTGGAACCACCTCCATCAACATCGTCACTATCATCACCAGAAATTCCATCAACATCATCACTGACTTCATCACTCGACATCAACGCCCTTCGTCGGCATCAACCCCAAAATAACCCTCACCTTCATCTTCCACTCTACACGCTTCTTAAGAACATACCTCTCCATTCACATCTCAAGAACACCCAAAAAGCACAAAAAGGAATATACCCTTCATCAAAATAAATCGAAGAGAGGAATCACCAGTCACAGTTCCATGGATACCCATCTACTAGGACGAACACATCCCAAAGTCTCCCCAAACAACAACACACCCAACTGAACTGGGAGGGTGCGAAGATCCTGGATTGCAGAGTAGAGTACAAGCGTCGGGACTCCCGTGAGCCGAACCGTGAATCCATCACTATCAACCAACCTTGGCCTATGAAGTTGAAGTCTCCACAAGACACCGAAGCACTCGAACTCACATCCCAGAGAGTCAAAAAGTCTACTACACAATCCTAGTTGGAGATAGAGGTGGAGGACAGGTGCTAGAGCAGAGAAACGTATTGTCAAAATCCTTGATGAAACACAACTTCGAGACCCAAAGAGAAACCCTAGAGTGAAATAAGAACACTGAAATAGATAACCAGTGAGAATGGAACCCTAAAAGAAGTACTGGATTGAAACCCTAAATAGAACCCAAAAAAAAAAGAAACAAGAGAGAAGATGGAGAGAATGTCACCAAGAATAAAATTCTAAACCCGAGAGAAAAAATTGGGAGTGAGGAGGGACCTGTAGAGAGAGAAACCATGAAGAAAACCCAAAGAGAGAGGCAAAAGAGAGGTGAGGCTGAAGACAAATAGTATTCCCAAAATGAGGGGAATTTCTCCTTCTTCTTCCAGGTCTAGGTTAAGAAAAACCGATGGAAAAAAGGAAAATTTCAAACTTTCACTAAGAAATCATCTAGAAATCCATGACTCTGCAAGACTAAATGGTCATAATGTTCGACAAATACCCATATTACTTTTAGTTAACTAAGCCCTAGATTCTTATGAACACTCATAAGAATGAGATTTAAATTTTCACCTATATCACACCAGGATCTTTCAAAATTTCATGTCTTTATAGTTCATGGAATTAAGAAGCTCTTGGGATCCTGCATTTTCAGTTTTCAATTCCATTGAAAATTTATGAATAACTATTTATGTAAGTATAAGACTCTTAATTCCTCCATTTTATTTTTTTCGATAAAAAAGTATTTAATGAATCTCACATAAGTGGGTACTTAAGGAATTACCTATATAAAGGGAAAATTGATATGTAATTATTTAAAAAACTATTTAATTTTATATATTTACTCTCCTTTTGGGATTTATTCATTCATTTAGGAAATCATAGTGGTAGAATGTATTGTTTTGGTCCTATGTAAACTTATTCCTTGTGACATTGTTCTTTTATTGGCGATTTATTAGTTTATTATGCATCCTGAGGTCCCTCATGACTGGATTTATATGATTATATTATTTGATTTTAATCATATTAATGTGGTTACTAGAATTCCATCATATTTTCACTCCTAGTAATGTTATCTTTAAAATACTCCCTTGGATGATCTTCAGTGTTACAAGGAAAAGTACCTAGTATCTGATCAAATAAAGTCTTTAAGGTAATTCCCCATTTGATGCTCCATACTACGTAGGGAAGCCTTGTGGTTTTTCATTTAAGTATATTGAGTTTTTATACTATGATTTATACATGAAGGTGGTGAGAACGTTTTCATTATTAGATTAGATAGTTTGGGCTTGTTGTGATGGTCTTGGAGAAGCATATTGATTTTGATGTTATTGAGCTAGTGGAAATTATTGAGGTCTAGGAATATGTTATTAGAATTGGTGTTGTTTTCAAGGATATAAACCTTTTGGTAGATACCTAGGTTGTCAATAATATTTTAGTTTCACATAGCCACTCCTCTACTGAAAATAACATTATTCTTGCTGATGTGGCTGCTCAGCCAACTTTTTCTGGTAATATTGTTTTGTTTAGTACTACTATGGTTGATGGAATTAATTTTTTTATAGTAATTGAGGTAATTAAAATATTTGGATTATTGTTCTTTCATCCCTATGAAATAATATAGGTACAAAATAAGAATTCATAACAGCTCATAGGGTTCGATCTCCATCATAGGAGAAAGAGGTGTGGTGGTTTAGAAGGTAATTGAAATGACACCATCTTCTTTTTCAGAGCATCAACTTGGGATGACACACATTTAGTCTCCCTAACATTATGGAATACATGATGAGATAGTCATAAATCACTTTTATGTAGACTGGACTTTTGTAAAACATCAACCATGTCAAATAATCCACATTCTGAAATCTTGAGAATTAATACTCAATTAGTAGCAATGTCTACTACAGTACGGGTCGCATGTGGGAGTCCCTAGTAAGTCATAAAAAAATGAATCCATAAATTGATTTTGTGATGTGAGTACTATCGGGTTATCTCTTTATATATATCCCATGCCTCCCATGATAATTTCTATACGCCTGGAAGATGTTTTTAATTTCATTATATAGATTCTATGTTAGGATGGTTGGAAAATATATGTCAAGAAATTTTGTGGAAAGTTCATCCCAAGTCAAGATCAACTTAGGAGTTTTACTTTTTAGACAACTATTACCTCTATTTTTCAAGGATTATCGGATGAAACGAAGACTAATTGCATCTGATGACACACATTGGTTGTGAAATCTATCGCAAAACCTATAAATGTTGGGAATATTCTCATGGTGTTCCTCATTTTGTTAACCACTAAATTGATACATGTTTTGAATCATGTGAATAAGTTGAATCTTGATTTCAAAAGTCATTACTCGAATAGGTGGAAGCACAATGATTGGAATAACATCAGTAATGGATGGAAATTTATAATCCATAATGGTACACTAATGTAGTGCTAGGTAATCTCCCTGATTTGAAGGTAGTGAATATTGCATGTTTTTTTGGTGGGATGTGAAGGATTTATTTGTTTATCCATTGAGAATAAGTAACATGTAGTTATGTAATGACTAATCTTATGATAGACCAGTATAAGTTCTTCATCGTCGATCATCTTTGAAGGAGTCAGAGGCCCCTGATGTAAGCACTATCCAAGAAAGAGAGAGAGAGAGAGAGGATGCATGTTCACATGTACTAGAAAATAATTAAAAAAAGGGAAACAAGAAAGAAGAAAGGGTATGGGGTGAGGTAATATGGGGTTGATCTAAATATAACTATTCCTATGAAAAAAACATTCTGAAATATGATTCTCCTACATGTTCATTTAAATTCTCATGGTTTTTGGTCATATTAGAAATTTAGAGTCCCTATAAGGCCCAAGCCTAAAATATTAATTAATCCTGAGATAAGTCAATAATTTTAATAAAATCATCCTTTATATGTTCCATGTATAGAATTAACGAGTCATATTAGGTTGAGGGGCGTTATTCCAGACTTCCTAAAATGAAATTGTCATATTTATACATCATGGAAAGAATAAAGGTATGTTGTAAATAAAAACTATAGAATCATATAGACAATATAAATATAATATATATTATATAAAAATAATGTTCTGTCATAATAGCCACCATGAAAGGTGGTAGGAGAAAATTGAACAATCATTGTTTTGTGAGGTAGTAGTTTGTCGTACACAGAAATAGTATGTTCGTATTAATTAGGTGAAGGTTTGTGTAAGTGTAATTTTAATCCTTATCATAGAAACATCCAAGGAAATTTTATATACTATTATTGTTATGTTATCATAGAATAATAAGAACATATAGAGTGGAGAAGGAAAATAACATATAAGAACTTGAGAGAAGACATTACCTCTAAATTGGGTAACTTCTATTGATTTGAGACAAATGGATTTCTTAAATTGAATTATACACAAGGTAAGTCTAAGAGGAGAAATGAATGGATTTTGGGAGATTATTTGAGAAAAAGTTTTACTAGAAAAGGGGCTTTAGGGGTTTGAGTAAGTGGGTAGAGGTGGTGGCCTTTTATAAGAGGGTGGAGGGGCACTTTAGGAAAGTCTTGAGATATTATTTTATTATATATACAATTATTTTTAAAAAGGGTCCAAAACTAATTTAATTTGAAGAAAAAATTATTTTGGTATTAATAACCATCATCCAATAATTGTAAGACAAGTTTTGAATATTTTTGTTATGATTGTCTTTTTGGTTTAACCCTCATTTTACCCTTTTTAATCTTATAATGATATTATTTTATTTTCACATTGTTGGTCAATTTAATTACCATATCCTGTCAAGTGACCCACAAAAAGTAATTTATGACATCTTTCGACTTATTATAACCATATGAAAAAATACTATATTTTTTGTAATTTAATATCATTTAATAAACTATTTTATATTTAAAGTTTGGAATTAGGTAAATATTGGATACAATTCAAACTTGAATTTTGTACAAAATCATAAAAACATGATTCCTTAAAAAAACATTGAATCAATCCTAACATATCATATTCACATAGATAATTCAAGGATGAAATTAATTATGTCCAAAAATATTTATTTTAATATTTATAATATCAGTTATTTGAATCCTTTATAAATAAAGAAATCAATGAATCGTCATTGTGTCATTAATAAAATTATTTATTTAATTTCTAAAAATTATAAATAAAAAATAATGTAGGAAATATTTTTTATCTTTATAATTACTATTTATAGTCAATGATATCAGTTATATAACCCTATATTGAAATTGTTTTAGTAAAAGATAATTGTTTTTTATTATATTTCTCTTTGCTTTAAATTAATTCTTATAACATGTCATTATCACACCAAAGTGGCACTATGGGGTCCCCAAATCGACCCAAAGATTCTCATGGTCAGATATATCTCATCCAATAGGATTTTGACACCTGTTAGGGTAGTTTAATATTATTATAACATTATTTTTTAATCTTATTTACCATATTTATCCTTTAACCATGATAAATAAAACAATTTCTGATGTTACTATTCATAATGTGAAAAAATAAAAGGCAACGATTTAAAAAATTTGGTCCTTCTGATTCCAAATATTGAATCAATTTTACAAATTACAAACACATAATTGGATGAAATTAATTGAAAATAAATTCTCCATTATCGAAACAAGAAAACGGGTTTTAAAAAGTAAAAACTATCAAAAGATTGACATGTGTTTATGTCCAAATTCAATGAGAAATTATTTCCAATTTACAAAAATTAAATTAAATGATAAAAAATCAATCTAATTACACTTTAAAACTAATTAAAATTATAATCTAATTGTATAAATAAATTAGATGAAAATGTAGTTTTGAGTTAAAATGTAGTATTTTTCAATATTCATTAAAATATGAATTTCATCCAAAAATACCAAAATTTCATCCAAAGTAAAGTTTTATGTTACAATAACAAATAATAAGTTTATTCTGTCGAATGGAACATATAAAAGTTACAAAAATCTATTTAAAGAGGGTTCTTCATCAAAATGTGGTAAAATGACCTTTTAAAAATATTAGAGTATTTTATGCTTAAAAATGGATTTATTATCATTTTAAGGCTATAAAATTTATTGGAAAAATTTAAAAACATTTAAAAAACATGTATAATCATATTATAGTTAGTTTTGTTCATTCCCTCCAATACAACGGCTAGGAGATAAAACCATTCATAAAAATAATATTATTTTTGTATTATTTTTTGGTATAACTAAAGGTTGTGTGAAAAGTATGATTTTGATGAAATGTATTGTTGTGTGTCGAGTATGATATCAATAAAATCACACTTTTAATAAAAAATCAATATCTTATTCATACATATTAATCAATTTGAAATAAAATTATTCTACAAATAGATGGGATGCCACATCATTCCCCCATTTTGGAAATAGCTTCCCCTAAAATTTATTTACTTATAAAACTAGGGGAGGTATTTTCCATCATAAAATCTTCATACTCCCAGGTTTCCTCTTCAACCATATGGTTTTTCCACAAAATCATTACTTGATTAATCAAATAATTCCACAACAGATTCTCTCTATTGTCCAGAATATGTACTGGTTGTTCCTCATAAGAAATATTGTCTTCCCACTGAATTATATCTAGACTCAAAACAAGAGATGGATCCATTATATATTTCCTTAAAACTAAACCCTGAATTACATTGTGTACCTACGATAAACATGGAGGTAAATCTACCCTGTAGGCACCTGATATAACTTTTTCCTGGATATCATAGGGTCCAATGAACCTCGGACTCAGCTTCCCATTGTTATCAAAACACATCACCCTTTTTCCATGGAGAAACGTTTAGAAAGACCTGGTCACCTACTTTAAAGAATGATCATTCCTTCAGCTATCTATATAAATTTTCTTCCAACTCTTTTTTTTCCTCATGTGTTTCTAAATCAAATGAATTTTTTCTTCCATATTTTCAAGAAATGTTGGTCCCATCAACGTCCTTTCACCTACTCCATCCCAAAAAGATAGAGTTAAAAACCTCTTTCTATATAATGCCGTAAATGTTGCATTAAATATATTGGAATAAAATTTTGATTTTAAGAAAACTTATCCAAAGAAATTTGTCGATCCCAAGAACCCTGGTAATCCAATGAACAAGCATCTAGCATATCCTCCAAGGTCTAAATTATTCATTCTGACTACCCATATGATTGAGGATGAAAATATGTAATTAATATTAATTTATTTACTAATTACTTCTTGAAGGCCTTCCCAAAAGTTAGAAGTGAACCTAGGATCACGATCAGATATAATTGAGAGGGTAACTCCATGTAACCAGACTATCTCTTTAATATACAATCTAAAAAGTTGATCTAGAGTCTGAGTATCTCGAATAGGAAAAAAATTAATATATTTAGTCAATTGATCAATAGTAAACTATATTTCAATGTTACCCCAAGAAGTTTTTGGTAATACCAATATGAAATATATGGACACATTTTCCTATTTCCACTCTAGTACTGTAAAATAATGAAACATTCTTTTTGGTAACTACAGCTCTGCTTTAACCTATTGTAAAATCAAACACTTCACAATAAATCCAAAAATATCTCATTTTATTCCATCCCAATAGAAATACTCTATAATATCTCTACACATCGTAATACTTCTAGGATGAACTAAAAATATAGAACTATGAGCTTCACATAACAACACATTCTTCAAATGTGAATCCCAAGGCACACGTAATCTCTTTCAAAACCTAAAAACACAATCTTTATCAAGGTTAAAATCCAGTAACATACCCTTATCATCCAATTTTAACTTTTTCTACAACTCATTCCCTTTTTCTTTACATGCTTAATACTTTTTGATAGAGATGATTTTACTGCCACTTGAAACAAAACCAAGGAATTCCCTACACCAATAACTTCCAATCCAAAATTAGTCAAATAAAAAACCAAAGGATATTGTTCCAAATGTAGGATGGCGAATTTACCATTACTCTTTAGACTCAAAATCATCATCCACTTTATATTATTTATCATATGGTAATAGATCATGAAGGTATAATCCTTGATTAATTCCAACCATCTCCTCTGTCTCATGGTTAATTATTTCTGAGTGAATATATACTTAAAACTATTATGATCAATAAGTATTTCACACTTTATTCCTTACAAATGATGCCTCTCAATTTTTAATGCAAAAAACAACAACAACTAACTCCAAATCATGTGTATGATAATTTAACTCATGAGGTTTCAATTGAAGTTAAGCATAAGCAATTAACTGATCATTATACATTAGGACACAACCAAGTCCTTTAAATGATGCATCATTGTAGATAAGAAATTCACTATTCCTGGATGTCAAGGAAAAACAGGATCATTTACTAATCTTTTTTAGTTCCTAAAAACAATCATCACAATCTTTGTCCAAATGACCTTAACTCCCATATGCGTTAGCTTAGTTAGTGAGATAGTTAATTGACAAACAATTTCAGCAAACATTCAGTAATAACCCACTAATCTAATAAAAGGATGAATCTATACGGTATTGGTAAGTTTTGTCCATTGTGGAATACCTTTTTTATAGAAGGGTCAATAGTTATTCCATCTTTAGAAACAACATTACCAAGGAAAGGAATATGTTGAAAACAAAATTCACACTTACTAAACCTTTCATATAGTTTCTTTTCTTTAAAGGTTAGAAAAAAAAATCCTTAAGTGACTTTCATTATCCTCCTAGATTTTAAAATATACCAAAATATCATCTATAAACAGAACAAAAAACTGATCCAAAAACTAACAAAAGACTTCATTTATACTTTCTCAGTACATCGGAAACGTTTCTCACAGCTTTATAACTCATGAGATTCTAATGCCCATCGATATTTCAGCTTCAATCTTGACTAAAACGATTTATATCACTATCAATATCCTAGATAAAATTTGGGACATACCTTGAAAAATGGGTGAAAATTTCTTCATATGAATCCATAGAATCTCCCTCCTTTTATCTCAATTCCAAGAATTGATTCTCTATCCTAGGTCGAATAGGCTTAGGGAAATATTTCTCAAGGAAGATATTCTAAAATTCATCCTATTCTATGGTGTCAATCTCTTCACTTCCTTTGATATTTTTCATCATTGACCACCACTGATCAACATCACCTTTAAAAATATAAACATCAAGACTAACGTTTTGACTGTATGAACAACCCATTACATCAAAAATCTTTTCCAATGCTTTATTCCACCCTTAAGAATACATAGGATCAGATGATCCTTATAATTATAGAGGGCGTTGACTCATTAAATTAGTTGCGATCTACATATGCATCTATGTTTGGTCTAGTAGATCTCGTGTATGGACACCACCACCACTTATCGCCTGATTCAAATTCTCCATCACTGCAACAAACTGATGAGTTCCATTTCTGACCATCTCAAGATGATATTTTGGAAGGTTATTTCCCCTGTATTCTTTCTTAGCACATCTTCCACGTTTTCTCTGAGGAAAACCATTCTAAAAAAACATATCTTAGAAGAAGAAAAGTGGAAATATTCAAACTATATATCATTTTAAATTGACAATAAATTAAAAATATTTTATGTATATTCTATGAATAATTATCCAACTCCTAAAGTTATCTAAATCGACCTCTGATACAAACATTATGGCCATATCCTTAAACATTAATAAATCTTGAGATATGGAAATAATTTGACTTCAATTCACATCGATGATATTTTTAGGTTTATATTTTTAGAGAATTAGGTAAGAACAACTTGAATATTATAAGTAGACACTTCTACTCACTATCCATTTTTTTATATAACAAAAACTATTTAAAAAGAAACATGTTTTTTTCATGTTTGAAACAACATGACTGTTCCTTGATCCCACCCTTGATTATATTCTTCTTTATGTCCTGTGAAAAACATAACAAAACTTTGGATGAGCACAAAAAGATCAGTAATGGATACCTAAATAAAGAAAAACAATTAGTCGTGGGATAACAGTAAAACCTTTAATATTTTATCATAATGTAATACGTTTTACCTTTAAGAAGTAATAAATTTAATTTATTGAATATAAGCTCATTTCATACCCTTTATGTAACCAAAATATTATCATAAATCCCATATAAAGAAATATATAACATAATATGATAACAAGGGACATGAACATACATAAATAGAATAGCCATCTGGCCAACATCTAGACATATCACTAAATGGAATTGCCATATGGATGAATTTTATACCCAATGCATCGGAGGATAGAACGTAACCACCCATCCTTGGTTTATCATGGAACCACCTGTTATTTGGTAAATCATATAACCACCCATTATTGGTTTATCATGTAACCACCCGTCAAATGCCTAAGTACCATTTTATAATCATCACATGTAAAATAATAAACAATATCAACATTTCACTAATAACATTTATTTTTTAATCAAAAGAAACAATTTCAAGATATTGAAATTCTAAATCCACTTTCAAACCCATTTTTAGTACCAAAACACAAAAAAAGGGAATAAAATTTTTATTTTCCTTTTAAAATCATTAAGGCTTATAAAGGAATCCAAGTATCAAATAATAGTTTTGGCAGGGGAGAAGTCATTGTCGCCACATATGTTAAAAACATTCATTTTTTCATTTATCCAAACACTTAATATAAATAATATTCCTTTTGAATGAAATTTAATTTAAAATTGGTTTATTATACACCGTATAAAAGATGGTGTATATTATCAAAATATGCCTCAATGAAAGGAGATTGAGACGAAGTACCTTACCTTGAGTCTGACTAATCTCGTAAAATCATTATGTTCTTGAATAATAAACATAGGTTAATTTATAATTTTCTTAGAACATTGTTAAATTTTGTTTTTTTCCTTTTACATCACTTATTAACACGTTATAAAAATTACAATATTATTTTAGTTAATATCGGTTGTTTTGTCAATATTCAGTACTTGAGTTGAAAATGAACTTGTTTTGATATAAATTATCCATGTAGTCAAAATTAAATCATCTTTATAATTATATTAATTATTTAAATATCATATATATCAGGTATATATGTATTTTAAATATTCCATAATATGTGGAGATAAGAAATCAAATGCACCGTTCACAGAGACGATTGGTCGTGTGTGCGCATGAAAGCTACTTTCATTTCTTTGTCATATTAAAAGAATAATAATAAAATGATATAAGTGTATATTATAATACAAGTATTATATGTATTTCATCTTTGTCTCATAGTTATAATAAAACCATCCTTTATACGTTCCATGTATAGCATGAATGAGTCATATAACTTTGAGGGGGTGGTAGTCCACACTTCCTCAAATAAAATTATCATATTTACACAACATGGAAATAATAAAGGTATATTGTAAATAATAATCACAGAATTATATATATAATATAAATATAATATATGTCATATATTAATACGGTTCATCATAATGGCCACCATGAGAGCTGTTAGGAGAAAATTGAACAATCATAATTTTGTGAGGCAATAGTTCACCGTGCACATAATATGCTCGTAACCATTATAAAGAGGTGTGTGTAAGTGTAGTTAGAATAATTTTTAATAAAAACATCCTAGTATATTGAGGATAATTGTGTTGTTATGTAATCGTAGAATAATAAGCTCATAGAGGGTGTATAAGGATAATAAAATAAAAGAAATTGAGAGATGACATCACCTCTAAATCGGGTATCTTCTTTTGATATGAGCCAAAATGATTTCTTGAATTTACTTCTACCAAAGATAAGTATTATAATACAAATGAAAGAATGTTAGGAGGTTATTTTAGTAGAATTGGGATAATATCGGGGGTTTTAGAGGTGTGATTAAGTGGGAAGAGGTGGTGTCCTTTTATAAGTGGGAGGAGGGGTACTTTAGGAATGTATTGAAATATTATTTTATTTTAAAAACAAATTAGATAAAAAAAAACTCAAAAACTAAATTAATTTGAATATAATATGATTATGGTTTTAATACCAATAATTCAATAAATTTTAGAATTTTTTTTAATATTTTCTATCCTTTACTTTTTGGTTTAATACATATTTTTTCCTTTTTAATCTTACATTGATATCATGTAATCTACACATTAGAAGTTAATGTAATTACCATATCATGTAAAACAACCAAAAAAAGTAATTTATGACATATTTTGACTTATCTTATCCATTTGGATCAATATTAGTTTTTTATGAATTTAATACCATTTAATAAACTATTTTATATTTTAAGTTATGAATTATGATAATTTTGGACACTATTCATACATGACTTTTTAAAAAATTCATGACAACTTGATTTATCTGAAAAAAAACATTGGATAAATCCTAACCTGTAATATTCTCCTTGAAAAATATTGTATGAAATTAATTATGTCAATTAATATTTATTTTAATATTTATAATATCATTTATTTTAATCCTTTATTAATGAAGCAATCACTGTATTATCATTACGTAATAAATAATATTTATTTATTTAATGTCTAAAAACTATAAATAAAATACCATGATGTAGGAAATATGTTTATATTTCTAATAATTATTTATAGTAAAATAAATCTGTTATATAACCCTATATTAAAATTATTATGTAAAAGATACCAGTTTAAGTTATATTTCACTTTACTTGTAATTATTTTTTATAATATGTCATTATCACCACGAAGTGGTTCCATGGGGTCCCCAAATAGAACCAGGGATTCCCATGGTCAGACATGTCTCATGAAATAGGATTTAAACACATGTTGAGAAAATGTAATATTGTTATAATATTATT
Organism: Viscum album; assembly: GCA_963277665.1. Taxonomy (NCBI): domain Eukaryota; kingdom Viridiplantae; phylum Streptophyta; class Magnoliopsida; order Santalales; family Viscaceae; genus Viscum; species Viscum album. The sequence continues at coordinate 1,937,796,874 of OY728123.1, read as the reverse complement.
TTTTTACTCTTATTTACCAGATTTATCCTTTAACCAGGATAAAAATAATAATTACTAAAGTTATTCATAATGTTTAAAAATAAAAGGTAACTATTTATACAATTCAATCCTTATGATTAAAAATATAAAATAATGTTTTCCAAATAAACAACACAGAATTGGAAGAAATTAATTTAAAATTAAATCCTCTTGTCAAAAACAAAAAACGGGTTTTTAATAAGTAGTAACTATTAAAAGATTAACAAGTGTTTATGTCCAATTTCAATGGAAAATTACATCAAATGAAAAAAATTGTACTAAATGATAAAAATTTATCCAATTACCATTTAAAACAAACTATAAGAAAAGCTAACTATATATATAAATTTTATGAAAAGGTAGTTAAGAATTAAAATGCATTATTTTTCACTATTCATAAAAATTTGAATTTCATCAATTAACACCAAAATTTCAACAAAAGTAAATTTTGATGTTTCTCTTCCAAAGAAGTTGTTTATTTTTTCAAATACAACATATTAAAGTGAAAAATATATATTTCAAAATGTTTTATTATTTTTCGGTATAACTCAATGTTGTGTGCAACGTAAGATTTCTGAGAAACCTGCCGTTGCATGTTGAGTACGCTATCAGACAAAGTGTACATTTAATGTAAAATTAATATCTTATTCCTAAATATTAATAGATATGAAGAATTATTATTCTATAAATACTTGGGATGCTAAATCATTACCCCCTTTTGGAAATGGCATCACCAAAATTTTATTTACATATAAAATAAGTGGGTGTATTTACCCCTTATAGAATTTTCTGATTCGTATGTTGGCTCTTCAACCATATAGTTTTTTCAAAAAAATATTTACCTAATGAATCAAATTATTCTGTAACATTTTCTCTCTACGGTCAATAATCTGCACTAGATGATACTCTTAAGAAAGATTCTCTTCCAAATAAACCACCTCTAGACTCAAAACTTGATATGGATCCGGAATATATTTCCTCAACATTTAAATATGAAAAAAATTATGTACATGGGATAAATATGAGGTAAAGAAACCCTATAGGAAACTGATCCAATGTTCTCTAGGATTTCATAGGGTCCAATGAACTTCAGACTAAGCTATCCCTTTTTAACAAAAAGCATCACACTATTCCATGAAGAAACATTGAGAAAGATATGATCACCTACCTCGAACAGAAGATCCTTCCTTTGGTTATCTGTATATTTTTCTACTAGCTATGTGATTCTATCATATGATTCTGAATCAACTAAACATTTTCTACTTTCTCTTCTACCAATTCTGGTCCCATCTCTTCCTTTCACCCACTTCATCCCAAAAAGATTGTGTTCGACACCACCTTAAATATAAGGCCCCAAATGGTGGCATATATATTTTAGAATGAAAAATGATATTATAAGAAAACTAAACCAAAGAATGATGTTGATATGAAAATCCCTGGTAATCTATTGAAAAAGCATGTAACATATCCTCCAAGGTTTGAATTGTTCATTCTCAATGTCAATATGATTTACGATGAAAATATATACTAAACTTTAATCCAGTTACCAATGACTTATAAAGTCCTTTCCAAAAGTTATTAGTGAACCTGGGATCACAATCAGATACAATGGAGAGTAAAACTCCATGTAACTTCTCTATCACTTTAATATACAATTGAGAAAGTTGATCTAGAAAAAAATATATCGAATGGGAAGAAAATGAGCAAATTTAGTCATTCGATCAATGATAAACTACATTTCATTGTTACTTTAAGATGTTTTCGGTAATCCCACAACAAAATCCTTGGACACATTTTCCCATTTCCACTATTGCACAAAAAAGGTGGAAGCATCCCTTTTTCTAACATCCACTCTTCTTTAAGCTCTTGAAAAATCAAACACATCATAGAAAAGTCAGCAATATCTCTTTCATTCCATCCCACCAGAAATACTCATGAAGATCTATGTACATCATATTACTTCCCATATGAACTGAAAAAGAAGAACTGTGATCTTCACATAACAAATATTTCTTCAACAATGAATCATAAGGCACATGTAATATCATTCAAAACCTCAAAACACGATATTTATCAAAGTTTAATTCTTATAACATACCCTTCTGAACCAATTTTAGATTTTTCTAAAACTCACTGTCTTCTTTCTATAATTTCTGAAAACTGCTTGATAGAGATGATTTCACAACCACCTAAAACAAAATAGAGTAATTACCTACACCAACAACTTCAAATTCAAAATTCATAAAATCATAAAACAAAGGATCTCATTCCAAATGTAGAATGGTTAATGTATCATTAATCATTAGACTGATAACATTATCCACTTTATTTTTCTTTCATAGATGGTAAGGGATCTGGAAATCATAATCCTTGATAAATTCCATACTTCTCCCATGTCTCATATTTAATTCTTTCTGATTGAATATATAATTCAAGCATTAGTGATCAGAATATATTTTTCACTTTACTCTATACAAATGATTCCTCCAAATTTTTAAGGAAAAAAACAACATAAGCTAATTTCAAATCATGTATAGGGTAATTTAGCTCATGGGGTTTCAACTGGCATGAATAAAAATCAATTACCTGATCATTATACATTAGGAAAAAACTAATAACTTTTAATGATGCATCATTGTAGATAAAAAATTCATCATTCCGGGAAGGCAAGGAAAAAACTAGAGCATTTACCAATTTGCTTTTAGTTCATGAAAACAATTATCACAATATGTTTTCTAACTAAAAAAACTCCCTTACATGTTATCTTAGTTAGTGGGCTTGATAACTAAGAAATTGTTTCAATAAACCTTCAACAATAACTAAAAGATCTATGAAAACTATAAATATATGTGATATTGGTTGGTTTTTTTCGTTCTTCAAAAACTTTTTAAAGGGTCAGCAATTATTCCATCTTTAGAAACAATATAACCAAGGAATGAAATTTTATGCAACCAGAATTCAATCTTACTAAACTTTACATATATTTTCTTTTCTTTTAATGTTTTAAAAACAATATTTAAGTGACATTATTTTTTATCTCATCTTTTAGAATATAGTGAAATATCATCTATAAACACAACCAAAAACCTAATAAAAAATTTATGAAAGACATCATTTCCATTTTCTCAGTACATTAGAAAACTTTCTCATAAATTTTTAACTCATGAGAAGCTAATTCCCTTCGATATTTCAGCTTTAATCAAGAGTAAAACAAATTTATGTTACTAACAATATCCTAGATAAAATGTGGGGCGTACCTTGACAAATGGGTGAAATTGTCTTCAAATGAAACCATATAATCTTCTTCATTTTGACTCAATTAAAATAATTACTTTCCATCCTATGTCAAAAAGCCTTTGTAAAATATTTCTCAAATAAAATATTCTTAAATTTATCCCATTCCAGGGTGTCAATATCTCCACTTCGTCTGATATTTTTAATCATCAGACACCACTAATAGGTTTCACCTTCAAAATGATACAAAACAAGAATAACATTCTTATTTTATAAAAAAAACATTACATCAAAAATCTTTTCCAATTCTTTTATCCACCCTTCATCTTACATAGGGTCAGATGATCCTCTGAATGATCAGGAATATTGCCTCATTAAATTATCTATGATTGAGATATTACTCTGTGGTTAGTCTAGTTGATCTCATGGATGGACACCACCACCATTTATCACCTCATTAATCTAATAAATCAAAACGAAAAACTAATCCATTATGATTCATACTATCTCAAGATGTTGATTTGGATGGTTATTTTCCTCTGTATGCTTTCCCAGCATAGTTTCCATGTTTCCTCTGTGGAAAACCATTATAAAAAAACATATATTAAAAAATGAAACATGAAAATAATAAAATTATATATCATTCTAGTTTTAACATAAAGTAAAAATCTTATATGGATATTATAGTAACAATATTCTAACTCTTGAAGTTATCTAAACTGACCTCTGATACCAACTATAAGGCCCCTTCCATAAACATCACCTAATCTTGAAATAAGTCAACAATTTTACATTATTTCACATTGAGGATCTTTTATGGTTGAGGTATTTAGATAATTAATTCATAAAAACTTGAATATTATAAGAAGACACTTATACTCACTATCCATTTTCTCATAAAATAAAAACTCTTTAAAAAGAAACATGTCTCGATTCTTATTTTATACAACATGAATTTTACTTGATCTATTTGTTGACCCTAATCTTATTTATATCATGTAAAAAAATTCAATACTTGGGATGAAAATAAAAATATCAATAAGGGATACACAAAGAAGTAAAATTGTTATTCTTGAGATAACATGAAAACCATAAATACATTATCCAAAAGTAATACTTTTCTTCTTTAAGAAGTAGTGAATATAGTTCACTGAATAGAAGATCGTTTCTTACCCTTTTGTAACAAAAATATTACCACAAAGAACATAGATAACAATATATAACATATAAAGGACACTTAGGACATAAACATACATAAATGGAAGAACCATACGATAAACTTCTACACATAACACTAAATGGACTAACCATATGACTGACTTTAATACCCAATGCGTTAGAGGTTATAACGTAACCATCTTTCCTTGGATTATAACGGAACCTCCCATAATTTAGTTAATCACCCAAATATCCATAATTGGTTTATCACATAACCACACCTCAAATTTCCAAGTACCATTATAGAATCATAAAGCATAAAATAACTCAATTATCAACATTTCACTAATAAAATTTTATTTGCAATCACAAGAAATTATTTCAAGATATTAATATAGAAAAAACACTTTAAAAACCATTTTCATTACCAAAACACAAAAAAAGGGAATACATGATTTATTTTCCTTTTAAAAACATTAAGTCTTATAGAGGATTCCAAATATAAAATAAGTGTTAGGGCGATAGAGAATTTGTTGTCACTGCATACTTTAAAAACATTATTTTTTGCCGTTTAGTAAAATGATTCATAGAAAAAAGATTCCCTATGAATAAAATATAAATTAAAAGGGGTTTAGTATACCCTTTATAAATGAAGGAGGTGTATATTATACAATTATGCCTCAACTAAATGATATTGAGGCGAAGTCCCTTACCTTGAGTCTAACTCATATCATATAATCGTTATGATCCTGAATAATAAATGTAGGTTAATTTCTACTTTTTGGATAACCAATTTAAATTTTATTATTCCTTGTATCTCACTTATTACCATTTTCTAAATTTTATATAATTATTTAATGTAATATCGATCGTTTTGTCGATATTCGGTACTTGAGTGGAAAATGAACTTGTCTTGATATAAATTATCCATGTAGTGAAAATTACATAATCATAAGAATAATGTAAAATATTTAAATATAATATATATCTAGTATATATATATTTATAATATTCCCTAACAATTTTAGATAAGAAAAGAAATGCATCGTTCGTGGAAACTATAGGTCGTAAGTATGCAAGAACACTAATTTCATTTCTTTGTCCTATTAAAAGAATAATAATAAAATTATGTAAATGTATATTATAATAAAAGAATTATATTTATGTCATGTATGTATCATATGTTTAATAAATAAATCCTTTTTACGTTCCATGTATATCATTAATGAGCCATATCACTTTGATGGGGCGGAAGTCCACCGATTCTCAAATTAAATTATCGTATTTACACATCACGGAAAGAATAAAAATATATTGTAATTAAAAATTAAATAATAATTGAGATAATATTAATATAATATATATAATATATAAATAAATTTCCATCAGAATGGCCACCTTGAGAGTTGGTAGAAGAAAATTGAACAATCATCATTTTGTGTGGCAGTAGTTCATCGTACACAGAAACCATATGTTCATATCCATTATATGGAGGTGGGTGTAAGTGTAGTTATAATAGTTATAATAAAAACATCCTAATATATTAATGATACTGTTTTTTAATGTAATAATATAATAAGAAGACAATAGGGAGTGTAGAATACAAATAAAAGAAAAGAACTTGAGAGAAGACATTATCTCTAAATCGGGTAACTTCTATTGATATGATCCAAACAGCCTTCTTGAATTTCATTCATCCCAATGTAAGGATTATAAGTGAAAGGGAGGTATTTTAGCATAATTTAGATGTGTCAAGGGGCATGGGAGGTTTGAGTAAGTGGGTATAGGTGGTGGCCTTTTATAAGAGGTAGGAGGGGCACTTTATGAAAGTCTTTAAATATTATTTTATTATTAATTCAATTTCTATTAAAAAAGGTATAAAACACATTTAATTTGAAAATTAGATGATTTTGGTTCTAATAACCATCATCAAATAATTTTTAGGCAAGTTTTTAATATTTTTTATCCTTATCATTTTGGTTTAACCATTATTTTACCCTTTTTAATCTTATATTGATCTCATGTAATTTACACATTGCGGGTTAATGTAATTACCTTATCGAGTCAAAAGACACAAAAAAAGACATTTATGACATATTTATTCTTATATTAACAATTTTAAAAAATACCATATTATTAGGAATTTAATATCATTTAATAAACTATTTTATATTTTATGTTATGGATTAGGTAAATTTTGGACAATATTCATACATGATTTTTTAGGAATTCATAACCACTTAATTCCTTAAAAACCCTTTAATCAATCCTAAAATGTCCTATTACAATATATAATTAGATTTTAGAATTAATTATGTCATATAATATTTATTTTAATATTTATAATATCGTTTATTTGAATCCATTATTAATGAAGTAATCACGGCATCATCATTTTGTCATAAAAAAATTATTTATTTTATGTATAAAAATTATAAATAAAATACCATGATGTAGGAAATATTTTTATCTTTATAATGACTATTTATAGTGAAACATATCAGTTATATAACCCAATATTAAAATTTTTAGTAAGAGATACAAGTTTATGTTATATTTCTCTTTACTTTAAATTTACTATTATAACATGTCATTACCACACATAAGTGGTTCCATGGGGTATGCAAATAGACCCACGGATGCCCATAATTATAAAAATCTCAACCAATAGGATTAATACATGTGTTATTGTAGTTTAATACTAGTATAATATTATTTTTTAGTCATATTTTCCATATTTACCCTTTAACCATGGTAAAAAAAAATTATTTCTGAAGTTACTAGTCAAAATATCCAAAAATAAAAGGTGTCTATTTAAAAAAAAATTTACCTTATGTTTTAAAATATAGAATCCATTTTTTCAAATTAAAAAATAATAATTCGATGTAATTAATTTGAAATTAATCCCCGTCGTCTAAACTAGAAAGCTGGTTTTTAAGAAGAAATAAATATCAAAATATTGACTCGTGTTTATGTCTAATTTCAATGAAAAATTACTTTAAATGGCCAAAATTTGATTAAATTATAAAAAATTATTCTAATCACACTTTATATACAATTATAAGAACAATATTACTATATAAATAAATTAGATGAAAAGGCAGTTTTGAATTAAAATGTAGTATTTTTTACTATTTATTAAAATATGAATTTCCTCATAAAAATACAAGAATTTCAACCAAAGTAAATATTGATGTTCTGATTCTAAATAAGAATTTTATTTTCTCAAATATAACAAATAACGGTGTCAAAAAACTACATTTAAAAAGTTTTCTCCATCAATTTTTTTTAAAACAACCTTTTAAAAATATTAGAGTATTTTATGCTTATAATTGGATTCATTCTCATTTTTTACCTCTAAAATTTATTGGATAAATGTAAAATCCTTTAACAAAAATTTATAATAATATATTTTTTTATTATATTCATTCTTGAAAATAAAATTACTATGTGTTAACTTCCATTTAGAATATTATTATTATTATAGAATTTTTTTTGGTATAAATCAATGTTGTGTGTAACGTAAGATTTTAGAGAAACCTGTTTTTACGTGTTGAGTACTCTATCCAACAAAAAGTCCCTTTAGCATAAAATTAAAATATTATTCATAAATATAAATTGACATGAAAAGTTATTATTCAATAAATATGTAAGATCATAGAGTCCCAAACTAAACTTAATTCTAGGGTATAATAAAATGGATGTACATGGTTGAACCCAGAGAGATCACTGGTGTTAAGGAAACCATTCTAACAAAAACATTATAAAATATTACTCACATTAACTATTATGTTTTGGTTTTTACAATATCATGGTTGGTTGGATTTAATTTAGAAAACTATAAATCGATTAGGATCAGTTTTAGGCATCATGGAAAAAGGTAATTCTTTATTTAGCATAGTTTATTCCAAAAACGTAGTTTATGAATCCGTACAAGGGTCTCCAATTGGATTTAGTCAAACTAATTATATATAAAAATTATAGAACTATCTCATGTTCATCTTATTACTAATAATATTTGTTCTTTATATTTATATTCAATGTATAAAGTGCCAGAGACTACTGGTTATAGTCCTACTCAACACTAAAAAATTGCACTTCTCGTAGTTAAGGATAACAAAAAAGAATGTGATAAAGATAATTATTAACACAATTAATATACATATGGTTATTAAGGTTTAATATATATATTCATTAGGATAATAGAAACCCATAATCTCTACCACTAACCCTCTTAGGATTAATCACACATCGAATGTAAAGACCCGGAAATTTCAAGGAAAATTTTTTCTTAATTTTCTTTGGAATTTTACAAGAACGCAGTTTCTGACGGTGCCTGAATCCGAGGTCCGGTGTACCAGGAATCAATTTTAGAAGTTTAGCTCGGGTACGTTCGGTGAACGAATGAGTGGGAATTTCTAACTTTTGAACCGGTGCTCGGAATCAAATTCCGAGGGCACCGATGGAACTGTAGCGATGGTAATTGCTTAGGAAATCATGTTCCAGAGTTGCGTTTTCACGAGAGTTGATGATAAAAATTGTGGAAGTTTAATTTATAATTATTCTACAATTTTTATTTTACTCTAAGTGTTTAATTCTTGATGGAAGTTGGGTAACCACCCAACCTCCATTGGGAGGTTATGAGGGTGGTGGGGCCCACACGAACCCCACCCCTTCATATCCTCTAACCCCTCTCAACTTCCATTAAATGTTGATAACTTAAGTTTACTAAACTTATGAAATTAATGTGGTGAGTTAAATGTAAGTTTTTGAAATTCAAACTCTTGAATTTCAAAGGTTTTGGGGTGTTAATAAATTAAGTGAGGCTTAATTTATTTATGGGTTAATTTCTTAGTTGCTTGAGAGCCTTTGGAAAAGAAAGGCTAAGGAAAGCTAGGGTTCTTCATCCTCTTCGACGAAGAACACGAGGAACGCGAAGAAATCATCGAACTCCATCGAAGAACGCCGAGTCCTCGAAGACCGATTCCGCGACACCGATCCATGACGCGATGTCTCTTTCTGCAACGGTTCTTCCGCGATGTCTCTCTTTCCGCGACGCTGTTTCCGCGACGCGACTTCCTCCTTCCAAGTCGCCTCTTTCCACGACGGTTATACCGCGACGTTTTCTCTTTGACGAACCTCCGAAAAAGCTCCGCTCTTGAAGACAAGGTAGGGGTTTTAATTTTATTTATTTATTTTGTTCTTGAATACCAACTTGACGATATTCATGGTTTAAAACCAATAGTTATCAAATAACGCGAGGGGGCCGGACCGCACAAACACGGCCGACCCTCCTCCTTTTTTTCATGTTGGTTCCTTTGTGGTTTGGTAAGAGAAGGTGTGGTGTCGTCGCACGACGCGGAATCATGTGACAAGGAAATGCGCGGCGCCATCGCACCACGCCGTGAAAAGAAGAACAAGGACGCGACACCGTCGCGCCGCATTGGAGAAACCCGAAGACATCCGCGGACGGAGTCGGGCCATGGCGAAGGGGAGCGGCGTCAACGCGCCGCACCGGAGAACTGCGAAGACGGCGCGTTTTGTTATTTGACGTCCGGACTGACAAGCGACGACAAAACGGGGCCACAATGTATTTTTGAAGCTTGCTTAGTAAAGTACGAGACCTGAGATGAACACCGACTCAGACAGTTTTGAAAACGGACCACCGGAGCAACTCCAGTGGCCCGCAGAAATGCCTGGAGGCACGGGTCGCCAGCGTGGCATGCCAGTGACCGAAGGCGGCGACCGGAGTTTTCCGGCCACCAGGCGGCGCCGCCGCCCGAGCGCGCTGCCGGAAGAATTGGCGGCGGTTGTTGCGCCGTTGCCCTCAATTAACGGCGAGGGGCGGGCCGCACGCACCCCCCGCTCCCCGATTTCGGCTCGGCCACGCCGAACAGCGGCTGGCCGGTCGGGCCGGACCGAGCCGGCCGGGCCGGGCCGCGCCAGTTGGGCCGGGCTGGGTCCAGTCGGGTCGGACCCGGTTTGGGACGACCCAGGGGGGTCGGGCCGGGTCGGTCCGGGCCCAGACCCCCCGTTTTCGGACCACTTTCGGTCAAATGCCCATATCTCGGGCTATGGACCTCCGATCGACGCACCACAAGTTGCGTAGTGATCCTTGGAATGAGATAGTCGTTTTAGTATATTACACTCAAGGTTTCGAAGAACTTTGTGTTCGGCCGGGATGGGTTGTACACGAAACCAATCGGGCCCTTGGAGCGGAAACGCTTTTATCTTTAGCACCAGACTTCTGATTGACGTGCCGTCGACTTTGATGGATTTCTCTAAGAGGGATGGATCTTTTGGCTTACTCCGCTTGAGGTTTGGATGCCGTCGGAGTGCGGTCGGGTTGGTTCGCTCATGAAACCAACCGAGCCCCTGGAACGAAAAAGCCAATAACTCATAGACCGGGCGTCCGATTGACGCGCCGTCTGTTTCGTTGAATTCCTCTTGATGAAACGGAACTTTTGGCATACTTCACTCGAGATTTGGATATAGTTGGATATTGTCTGGGTTGGATTGCACCCGAAATCCAACCGAGCCCCTGGAACGGAAAATCTGATATCTTTCAGACAGGACGTTTGTTTGACGAACCGTCAACGACGTTGATGATCTCATTGAGAAATGGTCCCTATTAGTATACCCTATGAGAGGTCGGGGTACAGTTGAGATACAGCTGGGATTGGTTCGCTCAAGAAACCAACCAGGCCCCTATGATGAAAAGTCTAGTAACTCACAGACCGGGCGTCCGTTTGACCCACCGTCTGTTGCGTTGAGACCCCTATGACGAGGCAGTACGTTGAGATACTTCTTTATGGGATTTTGAGATACTTGGAGTATCGACCAGTAGCTCGTGGATCGGACCCTCCCAGAGACGAGCATACGGAGTACGGAGACCGTGTAGCTGGCTGGGACCTGAAGACTGTTTGTCCGATTCGATTTGGAGAGACTTGTATAGCCCAGTGGGGAGTACTACTGTGTTTGGGTGGCAGACCCACAGCGGGGAGCACTACTGTGTTTGGGTGGCAGACCCGCGGTACTCGACAGGAGGAGTACCTCTGTAGGCTCTGAGGGGGGGAGCACTACTGTGTTTGGGTGGTAGACCCCGGCGGGAAGCACTACTGTGTGAGGTGGCAGGCCCACAGTACTCGACAGGAGGAGTACCTCAGTAGTCTTAGGTTAGTGAGCAGTACCTCGGAGTTGTGACAGGACCACTATACACTCTAGAGATGGAGCTCTTCAGCAGTTATGGTTCTGACAATGAAAATCCTGGTTTGAGCTGAGACTTTTTACCTTTGTGTTTACCTCATGATTGAGATGGGTCACTTGATAACTTAGGTATATGTATGAGAATATACCTGGGTAGTGGTTATCCATTGATTTCATGATCTTGGTGTTTTCCTCATGATTGATAAGGGTTACTTGATAACTTAGGTATATGCATGACCATATACCTAAGTAGAGGTTATCTGTTAAGATCTTCTTTGTGGTTATCCTTCTTGGTTTTTGTGAGACCTTGAGGGTCTCGGGGTCCCTACTGAGTATCGTTATACTCACACCTACACGGGTTATGACCGCACCTCGTTGTGTTGGTTGCAGATGACGAGTCAGTACCCGGAGGTGGAATACACAACGAGTCAGTATCCGGAGGTGGACTTAGCGATGAGACAAAAAATGGAGGAGGTTGACGGGCTAGGGTGTTGTGGAGGCCATCTGTACCTACCCTTCAGGTAGGATGCGTGGTGGACGATCCAGGAGCTGCGCCATCTGTACCTACCCTTCAGGTAGGATCTGAGGAGGACGACCGAGGTGCCGCTTCCGTTCTTACAGCTATTGTCTTTTCCTGTTGTACTTTGTTCAATTGTAGTTGTACATTCATTTGGGTTTGTATTCTGGCCCATTTACCTTTCAGCACTTCTCTTTGTACTTAGTGTTTTACTTCCTCTTGTACTCTATGATGTTTTGTTTACTTCTATAAAGGCAATGCCTTCCTAGCTAACGGGATTTACGCCTTTGGTGCCAGTCGCCAGCCCATGGCCTATGGAAGGCGGGCTTGGGGTAGTCACGACACGGGCCCCGAGGACGGATCGTGACAAATTGGTATGAGAGGAGTCGGTTCTACTTTAGAACTTATAACTCTGATATTTTGTTCCTGTGAAGCAATAGTGTTAAGAGTACCGAGTGTGGTTTTCAGTTGAGAGAGTCCAGTGTTGGTGCGGGTGGCCGACGTATCCATACACCAGGACCCTGGCAACTGATTTCTGACTTTGTGAACGAAAACACTGATTGTGTGTGTGTTTCCAGAAGTTTTATTTAAATATCAGCTCAAACCAGGTCAACTCACTAGGTATAAATCGTTTGACCATGTCATGTTTTTTATTTCAGGATGCCTCCCCATGGACGACCAGCTAGAGCCCCGAGAGTGGTACGTACTGACAGCCCGCCGAGCGACGTGGCCTCAGTACAGGGCCCTATCTCAGTTGAGGCACCAGCAGAGGCACCAGCGTTACTACTACCCATTGGGCCACCGATGCCACAAGCCCCAGTAGCAGAGGGTGCAAGTCGCTTGAGTGCACTGCACGAGTTCCAGTGCCAGAGACCACCCAGGTTCCAGGGAGGGACGGACCCACATGCGGCTGAGGATTGGCTGGAGGCTATGGTGAGAGTTTTCAGGCTAGTGGGGATGCCATCATATTTCATGGTGATCCTTGCTGCCAGCCTTCTTCAGGCAACAACCGATAGATGGTGGAGCCTGATGCTCCGGATGCATGACGATGCGACTCTTCTTTGGGCAGACTTCGAGAGCCTGTTCCAGGCAGAGTTTGTACCATCCACCCTTCGAGCGGTGCGTATACAGGAGCTACTTCAGCTGTATCAGGGCAGCATGACAGTGGCGCAGTATTCAGAGAGGTTCACAGACCTCTCACGCTACTCCACAGATATGGTTCGAGACCCGTTCTTCAGGGCCCGAACCTTCGAGTAGGGGCTCAGGTGAGAGATTAGAGCTTCTGTGGTTCCACTCAGCATTCCGAGACAAACAGGGGTGTTAGAGAGAGCCCTTTTGGTGGAGAGTTTTCGTGCTGAGCAGTCTCTAGCAGCAGGACCCACCACTAGATGGCATGCGCCAGAATCTTCTATAGCAAGCATTAGACAGATTACGCAGAGGTCCAAGAGGACCAGACCTACAGGTGGTCGACCGCGTGACTTAGGGTCGGTAGTGTGAGGAACCAAGGGAAGTGACACAGCCAGACCTGCCATGCAGTGTTACTCCTGCAGTGGAGTTGGTCACATGTCACGTGACTGTCCGACCCTCCATTGAGATGACCAGAAGTTAAATGAAGAACCTCTGAGGCAGAGGCAGAGGTTCGATCAGTGCGGACCGCAAAGAGCAGGCGGCCATGGCAGAGGAGCTGGCCGTGTAGCTGGAGGTGGACGACGCTTTGAGATGTTTCCACCACCACCACCAGGAGGTCCATCCTGACCATAGGAGATAGGGGGACATGGGAGAGCTCAGATTCAGGTAGCAGAAGCTTTTGACTACGAAACTCCAGAAGCGAGTGGACAGGAGTGGAACTATTGGTGTATATCTAGTTACTTGATGTTGTTGTTATATTTGTGTCTTTGTACCATGAGATACCATAAAATAAAGACACTTACCTTTGTGATGTTATCAATCATGTCTTCTCTTCTGTTGTTACTAAGAGGTTCCGGATTAAACTGTTGACCTGACCCTCACGTGTGAGATACCTACTGGAAGAGTCCCAGTTACCACACACTGAAGCCGACAGTGTGACTCAACCCTTGGAGGCGAGAGTAATGGTTGGATCTCGTGGTAGTAGCGTTGAGGCCTTACGACGTCATCTTTGGTATGGATTAGTATCATCCATGTCAGGATTGACTGTATTAGGAAAAGAAAGTGGTTCATCCAGGGGATGAGATCAGATTTCTCTTATCGGCAAAGAAGAAATCTTTGCAGCTCTTGTGGGAACGGAGATGGTCCAAGCCACGACAGAGAAGGTCCCGGTCATCCAGGAGGCAGAGACCACTAGAGTTCGAGGATGGAGACCATGTTTCCCTATGGGTCTCACCTCGATGAGGTTTACGGAGGTGTGGCCTAGGCGGCATGTTATTTCCGAGGTTCAGTAGTCTTTTTCAGGTCCTCAGCAGGGTAGGCGAGGAGGTTTACCGCTTGACCCATCCACCTCAGTTGCACCAGGTTCACGACGTTTTTCCAAGTATCTCAACAGAGGAGATACGTGCTTGATCCTTCACACATCATCGACCTCAGGGAGTTGGACATCGATAATAGGGCGTCATGCATGGAGGTTCCAGTGGGGATCGAGGATCGACAGGAGCGGATTCTACGAGGACGGTCGATTCCTCTTGTGCGTTTTCGAAGGCAGCATAGAAACCTCCAGGTAAGCACATAGGAGCGGAAGGCTCAGATGCGTGCTCTGTACAGCTTTTGTGACCCTAGTTTGTGTTGAAGCTTTACGGGGACGTAAAGCCCTGAGGTGGCAGTAATGTAAAGACCCGTAAATTTCAAGGGAATTTTTTTCTTAATTTTCTTCGGAATTTTACAAGAACTCAGTTTCTGACGGCGCCTGAATCCGATTTCCGGTGTACCCGAAATCAATTTCCGAAGTTTAGCTCGGGTACGTTCAGTGAACGAACGAGCGGGAATTTCTAACTTTTGAACCGGTGATCAGAATAAAATTTCGAGGGCACTGATGGAACCGTAGCGCCGGTAATTTCTTAGGAACTCCTGTTCTGGAGTTGTGTTTTCACGAGAGTTGATGATAAAAATTGAGGAAGTTTAATTTATAATTATTCTACAATTTTTATTTTACTCTAAGTGTTTAATTCTTGATGGAAGTTGGGTAACCACCCAACCTCCCTTGGGAGGTTAAGAGGGTGGTGGGGCCCACACGAACCCCACCCCTTCATATCCTCTAACCCCTCTCAACTCCCATTAAATGTTGATAACTTAAGTTTACTAAACTTATGGAATTAATGTGGTGAGTTAAATGTATGTTTTTGAAATTAAAACTCTTGAATTTCAAAGGTTTTGTGGTGCTAATAAATTAAGTGAGGCTTAATTTATTTACAGGTTAATTTCTTAGTTTCTTGAGAGCCTTTGGAAAAGAAAGGCTTAGGAAAGCTAGGGTTCTTCATCCTCTTCGACGAAGAACACGAGGAACGCGAAGAACGCATCGAACTCCGTCGAAGAATGTCGAGTCCTCGAAGACCGGCTCCGCGACACCGATCCACAACGCGACGTCTCTTTCCGCAACGATTCTTCCGCAACATCTCTCTTTCCGCGACGCCGTTTCCGCGATGCGACTTCCTCCTTCCAAGTCGCCACTTTCCGCGACGGTTATACCGCGACGTTTTCTCTTCGACGAACCTCCGAACATGCTCCGCTCTTGAAGCCAAGGTAGGGGTTTTAATATTATTTATTTATTTTATTCTTGAATACCAACTTGACGATCTTCGTGGTTTAAAACCAATAGTTATCGAATAACGTGAGGGGGCAGGACCAGACAAACACGACTGACCCTCCTCCTTTTTTTTCATGTTGGTTCCTTTGTGGTTTGGTACGAGAAGGTGTGGTGTCGTTGCACCATGCAGAATCATGCGACAAGGAAATGTGCGACGCCATCGTGCCGTGCCGTGAAAAGAAGAACAAGGATGCGCCGCGGTCGCGCCGCATCAGAGAAACCCGAAGACATCCGCGGACAGAGTCGGGCCACGGTGAAGGGGCGTGGCGTCAACGCGCCACACCGGAGAACTGTGAAGATGTCCCGTTTTGTTATTTGACGTGCGGATTAAAGAGCGACGAAAAAACAGGCCCGCAAAGTATTTTTGAAGCTTGCGCAGTAAAGTACGAGACCCGAGATGAACACCGGCTCAGACGGTTTTGAAAACGGACCACCGGAGCAACTCCGGCGGCCCGCGGAAGCGCCCAGAGGCGCGACAGCGATCGGAGCCACGCCGGCGAACGGAGGTGCCGACCGGAGCCGTCCAGCCGCCAGGCGGCGGCGGCGCCCGAGCGCGCCTCCGGAAGAATTGGCGGCGGCGGTTGCGCCGCCGCCCTCAATTAACGGCGAGGGGCGGGCCGCGCGCACCCCCCGCTCCCCGACTTCGGCTCGGCAACGCCGAGCCGTGGCTGGTCGGTCGGGCCGGGCTGGGTCCAGTCGGGTCGGACCTGGTTTGGGCCGACCCAGGGGGGGGGGGGGGGGGGTCGGGCCGGGCCTGTCCGGGCCAGGACCCCCCATTTTCGGACCACTTTCGGTCAAATGCACATATCTTGGGCTACGGACCTCCGATCGATGCACCACCAGATGCGTAGAGATCCTTGGAATGAGACGGTCGTTTCGGTATATTACACTCAAGGTTTTGGAGAACTTTGTGTTTGGCCGAGTTGGTTCGTACACGAAACCAACCGGGCCCTCGGAGCAAAAACGCTTATATCTTTAGCACCAGACGTCCGATTGACGTGCCGTCGACTTTGATGGATTCCTAAAAGAGAGACGGATCTTTTGGCTTACTCCTCTCGAGGTTTGGATGCCGTCGGAGTGCGGTCGGGTTGGTTCGCTCACGAAACCAACTGGGCCCCTGGAACGAAAAAGCCAATAACTCACAGACCGGGCGTCTGATTGACGCGCCGTCTGTTTCGTTGAATTCCTCTTGATGAGACAGATCTTTTGGAATACTTCGCTCGAGATTTGGATACAGTAGGATAGTGGCCGGGTTGGATTGCACCTGAAATCCAACCGAGCCCCTGGAACGGAAAAGCTGATATCTTTCAGACAGGATGTCCGTTTGACGAACCGTCAGCAGCATTGATGATCTCGTTGAGAAACGGTCCCTATGAGTATACCCTATGAGAGTTCGGGGTATAGTTGAGATACGGATGGGATTGGTTCGCTCACGAAACGAACCGGGCCCCTAGGATGAAAAGGCGAGTAACTCACAAACCGGGCATCCGTTTGACCCGCCATCTGTTGCATTGAGACCCCTACGACGAGGCGGTACTTTGAAGTACTTCTTCATGGGACTTTGAGATACTTGGAGTATCAGACAGTAGCTCGTGGAGCAGACCCTCCCAGAGACAAGCGTACGGAGTATGGAGACCGTGTAGCTGGCTGGGACCTGAAGACTAGTTGTCCGATTCGAGTTAGAGAGACTTGTATAGCCCAGTGGGGAGCACTACTGTGTTTGGGTGGCAGAACCACGGTGGGGAGCACTACTGTGTTTGGGTGGAAGACCCGCGGTACTCGACAAGAGGAGTACCTCTGTAGGCTATGAGTGGGGGGGGGGGAGCACTACTGTGTTTGGGTGGCAGACTCCGGCGGGAAGCACTATTGTGTGAGGTGGCAGGCCCGCGGTACTCGACAGGAGGAGTACCTCAGAAGTCTTAGGTTAGTGAGCAATACCTCAGAGTCATGACAGGACCACTATACACTCTAGAGACGGAGCTCTTCAGCAGTTACAGTTTCGATAATGAAAATCTTGTTTTGAACTGAGACTTTTGACCTTTGTGTTTACGTCATGATTGAGATGGGTCACTTGATAACTTAGGTATATGTATGGGCATATACCTGGGTAGTCGTTATCCGTTGATTTCATGATCTTGGTGTTTTCCTCATGATTGAGAAGGGTTACTTGATAACTTAGGTATATGCATGAGCATTTACCTAAGTAGAGGTTATCTGTTAAGATCTTCTTTGTGGTTATCCGTGTTGGTTTTAGTGAGACCTTGAGGGTCTCAGGGTCCCTACTGAGTATCGTTATACTCACCCCTGCACATGCTATGCCCGCACCTCGTTGTGTTGGTTGCAGACGACGAGTCAGTACCCGAAGGTGGACTACACGACGAGTCAGTATCCGGAGGTGGACTTAGCGACGAGACAACACATAGAGGAGGTTGACGGGAGAGAGCGTTGTGGAGGCTATATATACCTACCCTTCAGGTAGGATCCGTGGTGGACGATCCAGGAGCTGCGCCATCTGTACCTACCCATCAGGTTGGATCCGAGGAGGACGACCTAGGATCCACTTTCGTTCTTCCAGCTGTTGTCTTTTCCCGTTGTACTTTGTTCAGTTGTAGTTGTACTTTCATTTGGGTTTCTATTCTGGCCCATTTACCTTTCAGCACTTCTCTTTGTACTTAGTGTTTTACTTCCTCTTGTACTCTATGGTGTTTTGTTTTCT
Organism: Viscum album; assembly: GCA_963277665.1. Taxonomy (NCBI): domain Eukaryota; kingdom Viridiplantae; phylum Streptophyta; class Magnoliopsida; order Santalales; family Viscaceae; genus Viscum; species Viscum album. The sequence continues at coordinate 1,937,778,250 of OY728123.1, read as the reverse complement.
TCTATAAAGGCAATGCCTTCCCAGCTATCGGGATTTACACCTTTGGTGCTAGTCGCCAGCCCCTGGCCTATGGAAAGCAGGCTTGGGGTAGTCACGACACGGGCCCCGAGGACGGGTCGTGACATCGAAGGGTTGATCAAAAGTTAGAAGATACTAAAAATTCTATGAATAATCATAAAACTGTTGAGAAATAAAACATTTTGGGTTGAAAAATTGAGAATCATGATAAAAAAATTAATATAAATGTAAATATAATAAAAAACATAGTATGCATGATGAAAAAATGGTGCTTGAGTTGATAAAGAATAACGCTCAATGTTGAAATGGAAATAAAATATGAAAAAAACATAATAGAGGAAGAACAGATGTAGATCAACCAAAAATGCAAAATTATTTAATAAAAAATTTAATGGAATTAACTAAAACTAGTTTTTATCATGAATATATTAAAAATGGAGAAATGGTCATTAGAAAACAAATGCATAAGGGTCTCTCCTGTGCACACGGTCAGTGATGAAATAATAATAGGCTCAATAAATACAGAACATGTAAATCATTCAAATCACATACTTTATTATGTTGATTTGGTCTTGACATTTATATTTCGTGTAATCGGTCTTCAATTCGTGTATTTGAGAACCAGAATTTACTCTATAAAATCAGCTACTATCATTGACCAGTGGGACTCTGTACTTTTCATGTCGTGTACCCTCTAGACATCATCAACTTGATTCACTTTAAAGAGGATTTTGAACATGAAATTATCATAACATTTAATTCATAGACACATAATTCAATAGCTTCACATCATGTACTATCTTTATAGATTTTTATTTTTCCTAAATTAATGTTTTGAATGATTATGACACATCATTTTTGTAGTATACAACATGTAAATACATTCTTACCTTTTTAAACATTTATTTCTTTGTGTCTAAAAATTATAATTCCTGTAAAAATACACTAACACCCAGTGCATTATTGAATAAAACAAGAATATTATTTAATTAAATGTATCCAATATGTATATAAAAATTCACCTTATCAATTTTGGTAAAATATTGAAAATAAGATTGAAAATAATATTTTTAATATTAAATAAGTGGTTATTGTTGATATTTCAGATTCTTTTTTTATACCATTTTTATAATTCTTTTCTAATTTTATTCGTCAGTGATCAACCAAATAAATCTTAGTTACCACTGAAATATATAAATATTGTATAAAAATAACTGATTATATCAGTTGTAATCTTTATAAAGGTGATTTAAAAGGTCAATTATCTTCAAGCAATTGAATTTCATGAAACTGACTATGATCAATATGAAGATATTAGAAATGTAGTTTAAATAACTAGAAAAATGATTTTAAATTTATAAATTGAATGATAATATATAATGGTTGATAAGAAAGAGAATTAGAGGGTGGAAACATCTCCATTCAAGAAGGTAATTAATATAAAAAACTAAGAATAAATATTAAAATATATAGACACCAAAAGGATTATACTTGGATTTGGACAACCAAAAGTACTTATGGAGTTTTTTCTAACATGGATAAATCAAATCCCATACTCCTCTTAAATTTCTAACTATCTAGAAAATACCCTTATCACCTCACAACCTTGCATGAACTGAAACCACTCACTTCTATAGTCCCTCCACTCTTGTATCTTTTTGTTACTCATATTCTTATATTAAAATGAAGTAAATTTTTTAAGTTATAAAATCCTTCAATAATTATTTTAGAAGCTTCATGATCTTGAAGAATTCATTGTCATTTATATTCATTTGAAAGTAGTAACATTATTTTATCATTTGTATTGGATGACAACATTTACTTTTTTATGCATTGAATGAATTTATTTTTCTATAAATATTCTTTTATTTCTTCTTCAAATACACCCATGAACACAAACTCTTTATCTTCAAAATCAATGAGTTCACATAGATCTTACAAGGTGATAGTTTGGAAGTTGAAGTGTTATATAATCTCTTATGAAGTTAAATGTACATAGTAATGGGCATTTTATATGATAATAACTATTTTTTTATATAAATTTTTATTTCACAAGACCTTGATATCATATAAAAATGAAAAATATCATACAAAATTGAAATTGAGGTTATATGAGAATTAAGATTCTATATAATATAGGGTTTGCAGTCAAACAAAATCCAAAGATATTTATAGGATTCAGGTAGAGTCATTCAAAAATTGGAAATAAGTTATACAAAACAGGTGAAAGTCATATAAAATTTCATGACTTAGTGAAAATTATTTAATTCAGTTGAAAATAGAATTTCAATGAATTTATAAATAAAAGAATATGTTGATAAAATAATCCATGAATTGATTATAAAAAATGAAATGATTATTTTTTTCATAGTTTCACAATAAAATCCATGATATCACCAAAACAATGATGAGTTTATTTTAAAAAAGACTAGATGGTGGTGATTATTACTTCAAATACACTTAATGTTTTATTAAAATTTTATTTTTATCAGTAGGAACATCTAATGTTTCTTTCTATATGTTTAGAATGTTTAAATTTTCTCTCATAATGTATTATAAGCTTTTATAAAGGATCCAAATACTATTGGTTTTATTTTCTTATAGCACATATTACATCATATTATTCTTGTCTCTTATCCTTTTTTATTTTATATAGAGTTTTTATTTGATTGGAAAACTAGGGAAAAGCTGTTTTTTTTCTTTAATGTATGTATAATTTTTATACCAAACTTCTAACTCCAATAGAGAGTGTTTATTTCTTAGTGGAATCGTATTATATTTACACGAATATATATTCCTTTTATTTATAGGTATTAAATTTTTATCTCTTCATTATTTTAAAGGATAGATTTATGACCATAGTTAAAATAGCTAAAACAATAACCATAAAAAGAGTTTCTTCTTTGGGTCAATTTATATATAATAATTATCCTTTTATTTATTAGTAGTGATTCTCCCCATAAAAAGATTTCATCCTCTGCAAAAAATATCATCATGTGGAAAATAAATTCATTAAAAATTATTTTATAAGTTAGGATATTTTCCAACATCTACTCCTCCATTTGTCTCATACCTTAGTGTAATTCTAATGTTGAAAATCAGTTTTTTAGTATTTAATATTGTTCACGAATTTTTCATTACCCTTTTTAATATTGTTGATATATTTTCATTTGAGGGCTCATAAACATAGCTAATACCACTTTTTCCCATACACTCTATTATTTCTTCATCCAAAATTTTCCCAACACTATATGATCCCCATTAGTCTATTTCCAATAATGTTTTATCAAGGAACCTACCACATTGTAACTGTCTCTTTGATTCAATATAATTTATTTTAGTTTTGAAATTACCTTTTAAGGTTTCCTCTTCATATTGTAGATAATCAATTATCTAATCTTTATAAATATGGAAAAGAATTGAGATAATAAATTTATTTATAAAAAATTTAATTTTTATTTTTTAGTCAATTAATTATTAAACAATTACATAACCCAATTTTTGATCATCCAAATATTCTAATAATCTGTCAATTTCAATATTAATTTGATATAAAAATTATATGTATTTTTTTATAAAAGAAATAACATTTTTATCCTTGTTTCTTGGAATATCATGCTCTTTAGGAGCTCATTCTGGTTAAACAATATGTTGAATCATGCACTCATTCTCTATATCATTCCATTCATCAAGGTTTTATTTTTTTCAACAGTCAACATAATCGCATTGTATTTATCAAAATTAAGCATATTTTCTTCTTTTTTCACATAATTTTCGTTATCAACTTATTTTTTACCCCAAGGCTCTTGTTTTTTAAATTATATATAGAAAATATTATTTTATTATACAAAATCTCGATTTATTATTCTTAATCATTAAGACATTGATTTCATCTAGATATGGTATGTCAAACCATACAACCTTTTTAATGTGATATGATTAAATATCCTTCAAATCCTTCTTTTCCCTTCTTGAATTTTATAGATACTAAAGAATGAAACTCATCATTAATATATTACTCATCACCAAGTTGTCTATTAATTTCATGTTTCTCCATGTATTTAAATTCTATATCCTTGATAACATTTTTTTTGTTCCATTTTGTTTAAACTTTACTTTATAAGGAACCAAAATACTATGTTAATCTTCCAGTGATAAGTCGGTCAGATTTACCACTTCAAGAGCAGATGTTTTTAGGTTTTATAGAGGTTTAAATCTCTTTAATATCTTATTTACAACATTCGCAACATTAATCTTTCCACCAAACCCTCAGATAGATCCGAAAAGCTCAAAAATGTTTTTTAACAAAAAATTAATATTTTCATTGTGATATATCTTTAAGTGTTAAAAATGATTTTGTATGAAATGAAGCTTTACATCCTTATATTTGGAACCATCATCAAATAAATTCATGTCTCCTTCAGTTATATAGAGTTAAAAAACATAACCCACATAAACTCCATGAATATATGTAAAAAAATAATTTATGAGAGATATTAAATGATCTCACATTTAATTGATCCAAAATTTTCAATTTCTCTCATCGAAAAATGGAACATTGTTCTCTATAATTATAATTTTCATGAAATCCAATTTTTAGAGGAATTTTATATTTTATGGAGCTTTTGGATTTGATACCACATGATATAACCACATCTTGACTCAACTAAAGAGTGGAGGGGGGAATTAGAGTGTGAATTTATATGTTACTTTTTGGATATTTCATTCATCTTAGGAAGAGAAATAATATTCTATTGACTTTTTACACAAATATGTGATAGTGGAACATGTGAAATGAATGTGAAGGCACTACATTTTACACGGTTCACTCATGAAAACATATTTTTACAACACTTTTATAAATGTTTAGCTTAAATTTAATTAATTATTTTATCTATTTTATGTATTTTTGTTTATTTGTTTTGTATTTTCAATGTTTTTTAGAATAAAAGTCAGGTAATTTCTATTTATTTTATATTAATATTAGTTATTTAATTATTATTATTATTATCATATAAACACAATATTTTCATATAGATATATCACATCTCAATAAATGAATATTAATTCTAAAACCAAACAATCAAAGATAGAAGAATATCATTCTAGTGTCGTTTGGAATACAAAATTATATTCAACTTGTTCTTAGGGGTATTCGATTATGTTCTTAGTGAAAAGAACCCCTATTAGACATATCATTCCTAAAACCATTATTAATAACATAGGTAAAGGAAACATAAGAAAGGGTTGGATTAGATTCTCAGTAAGGATAAAAAATGGTGATATCAATGATCACATAATAATAACATAAGAATAAGGGTATTTGAACATGAACTTGACATTTAAAATACATACCGTGTATGTCATTAATAATAATACTTATTCATGGAATAATTATTAATAGTTCATAAGACTATAATATGAAATGAATCATGGAACATGATCCAAGGTATAATAACATTAGAATTTGACATGGTATTATGGTATAAACAGAAGAATAAAAAAAACAATTTCCTTAGTAGTCAAGGATAATTTTTTAGACTATCATCATGGATTTGATTTATGCCCTAACTATTGGAGTAGTTATGGTTCACTCCCAAGACTATTATAGTGGCAATAACTCATTGTTGAACTGTGTTTACATAGAATTATAGTCATGTTTATCACATGAGATATCTATTGGCCAATGTATTTGAGGGAGATATAGGTCTTTCCAATCAAATAATAAAAAACACATGTATGTATTAAAAAAGGTAATACATAACAAATAATATTAGAACCAATGAAAGTAAATCTATTTCATAATGATTTCATTATAGCATAACCCACTGAAAATAACTAGGTTTCATAAACATTTTATCATAGTATAACCTATGGAAAAGAAATCGGTTTGAAAAACATCATTTCAAAATAAAAATAAACCATCACAGGAATGAATAATTATTGTATCCATGAATATTATCCCCAATCAAGAATAAGTGAAATTGAGGTTTTTTTGTTTTTGATGAATTGAAATGACATTAATGTATAATTAAAACATTTTTTCAGAAAACAACCTTTCCATTTTGAAATTGATTATATAAAATCTAAATTTTAATAAAATACTATATGAAACATTTTATTTCAAAATAACTATTGAAACATTTAAGATATCAATAAAATAATTTATTATTCATGATGAATGTAAATTATGATTATTCCATATAAGTTAAAAGAAAAAATTATTTTCCAATTATTATAAAACATCAAAGACTACCCCATTCAAAAAAGGATAAGAATATTCCTTTTAAAATTTTTTGTAAAAAATCAAACATGTGTAAATTTAAATATCAAAAATCATTTTATAATTTTAAACACTTTAGTTAAAACATATTTAGAAAACATGAATATAAAATTAAATGGATTTTTTTACTGAAGAGATAAATAAATTTGAGATTTCTTAAAAAATTTCTTTTGGACTCTAGTGTACATAAAGAGAGGAAAATGAAATTAAAGTATTTATTATTTCTAAATGAATATATGAGTATAAAATTCATGATATTATTCAAAGGTATATAATAATATATTATCATTGAAAACATGATCATAAGAAATCCTGATAAACAATGATATTGTAACATAAAACACTTACCAAATTGGGAATATTTGAATCTCAAGCCCCATGAAAGGATAAATTCAAATAAAAAATTATAAATCATGAAAGGAATGATATTAAAGATATAACATTTATAACATGAAGTATATTATCCCTCAATATAAATGTGTGTTGAGTTTTCTATGGTCTTCTCAAAAATAAATGTGGGATAAGACATATATTACCTTGAGTTCAACTTGATTAAATGAAAATTTTCATACTTTATAAAAAACAATTTATTACTTTATAAAAATCATGTATATACTTATAAAATCATATATACCCTTTATATACAAATTTATAATTATTCATAAATGTAAGGAAATAAAACTGAATTAAACCGGTCATAAAGATGGTAGGTCGTAGGTTCATATGAACATTGTTTTCATTATTAGAAGAAAAGAATGAAATAATGGTAAATAATAAATAACTTTCAAATAATAATGAGTAAAAAATATATATATATTATATATATTTATCAAATCCATCCTTATTACCATTGTAGTAAAATAAAAATTAAAAAAAATCATATCACTTCATGGAAGGGGTGGTCAAAACGTATAGACTAATGAAGTTACCATTTTCCAATGGTTTTGACTATATGAAGGTATACATTTTATTATTCCTAAATAAGTTTAATAATTTTATAATTATTATATATAAACATTAAAACTTTCATAAAACTCTTTTATGAATTCTATTGATGAAAACAAATTTTTATTTATACGTGGAGATAGTGATCCCTATGTTCGCACAAGAGATAATTTGACATCCAATTTGATTAAAAGAGTGTTAATTAAGGTGATTTTATAATAACAATAAAATATAATATAATTGATTGTAATAATTTTATTATTTTCAGAATATTATAATAGATTTGGGGGAGGAAAAGAATAATTTAAAATAAAGTGATGAGTTGAGGAGATTATTTATTTTATTAAATGACACCTTTATATATCCTCTTATGGGCTCTAAGGTTAGTATTTCAAAAATTAAAGCAACTGTATTATTTTTTCTATAAATTTTTGAAGTAAATTTTGACATTTTGGGTGATCTATATGGATCATTTTGGTGTGATCAAGAGAAAGGAAGGGTTCCCTTCTATAATTGAGGGGATGGGTACTTTAATAATTTATTAAAATATAAATATAAGATAAATAATATATGTTGAAAAATTGATTAAAATTTTTAATATTACATTCAAGTATGATGATGAGTAATACTCCTTTTATCCAACAAAATTTGGGTAGGTTCGGAAGACGTATTTAATTATCTTTTTTTAACCCTTCGTTGACCTACTTACAATTCTTGTAGTATTATAGTTTTCAATCATTTTTGGTTTTGTTATGTTACTTTTAAATGAAAAACGACCAATAAATAGAAAATGAATGATTTTTAAAACCATATAAATTTCATTTGAAAAAATATTATTTTTTCATTAATTTTATATCTTTTAATTAATGAAATTTATTAAAAAATACAGTTAATGTAATTTTTATAACTATTCATTACATAGACTTCAATAACATCAATAAAAAAATTAAATATGATATAATTTCTTGATAGATTTATAATAAGTTATATTCATATTAAAATATATGGATTTCTTAAATTTCTTTATATCATATTTCTTTAAATATTTTTGATATCCTTTATTTGATTATTCCACAAATTGAATAATTACTGCATCAACATTGTGTAAGTATTTAAGGTAATTGTTTCTTCATTAAAATTTTAAATTAAATAACCACGATGAAAAAAATAATTTATATTTAAATTTAATATTTAAAACATAAAATATTTTTGGTTTTTACACATGTTAATAACATTATAGTTTTAAAAAATAAGAGTGTTAAAATTTTCACATTCATTTACATAAAATGTTATAAAATTCATAATCACATCCACGTGGTAGAAAATATATATAATAAATATTCCTGAGAGTGTGGATGAAATTAAATAATTAAATAAAATTAATTTCAATTTTAGGTCCATCATAAAGTTATTTTTATATTATTTTTAACCATTAGTAATCTTATTTACCCTTTTATAGTGGCAACAAAAAATACCAAAGTTACTATTAATATTGACCAAGATAAAAGGGTCCAATTTAAAAAATATGAACCTTATAATTATATAAATGGAATTCAATGGATTATGTTCAATTAAAACAATTGTATAAAATTAATTTTATAATGATAAATAAACAAACATTGAAAACAGATTTTTTGAAAAATACATTTTTAGAATGAAACATTGTTTAATCTTGTCCCATGCTTAGAAAATAATATTAAATGAACATTAAAACATTTTATTGAAAATATAATTTTTAAATTTCTTCTCAATCATCATCAATATTTATTATTTTAATTTATTATGAAAAAATTATATTACATGAATAAAAATAGATTTTAGAAATATATTTACTTTTTATTTTGAATGTTTTTTATTTTTATTTATAATCAATAAATGGAAAATGAATTAAATTTATAAATATGTTACCATGAATTTATTCATACTTTTTTTAGTCCTATTCAAGCTCAATGATCCAAAGGCAAAGAAATTACAATCAAATAAAAATATTTTAATATTATGTCGCAGTTTATTTAAACATGGTGTTGTGTGTCACACAAGCTTGCAAAAAATGAAATTTATTTGAAAAAAAAATATATTTCATAAAATATCTTGGTGATACATTATCCCATCAAAAAAAATTCACCCTCATAATTTGTCTTTTCTATAAATGGTTTGATAGTTGAATTTTTTTTCTCAAAACCTACACCATATAAAGGAATAATAAAACATCCTTTAAAAGGGAACATGTAAAACATTATTTTTTACTAATATGACATAAAATATTGATATATAAAAAACATACCACATGAGGAATTATATAGAGTGATAGAGAACATGGTTAGTAGAACGTTAATAACCACAAAACTATAAATATTTGAGAAGTAAAAATATGATAAATTCATCAGAATCAATGTTTCCATGAATTTTGGATATCCTTGATATACTTTTCTTATAGTCAATGAATTCTTGTACCATCTAGAATAAGAACATAAGGAAAAATACATACATGAAATGTCTAAATGTATAATTTATTAAATTTCTACTGCAATTTAATCTTTTACCCCAAACAATGGGTGTTCGAGATGATTTTTTAATGCTTGAAGCACTAATATTAACTTGGAAGGGATAAAAAAGTGTATCATTAAATTCCACTTACTTTTATACATTCACCAAAATAAAAAAATTTAAGAAAATGATAATTGTAAAAATTAATTTACCATTATATGATGGACTAAAACATTAATTTCAAAATACTTAATTACCATATTAACTTCAACATTAATGATTATTTTAATCTCGAAGGCTACACACATCAGCTTAAAAATTTAAAAATTTAATTTAATTTTTCCCAATTATTATTTTATATTAAATCATATGTGGAACCTAAGGTTAACATTTATCTGAACCCAATAATACATATACCAAATATTATTGATTTTAATGAAAATAAATATATAATCTTGTAATAAAATGTATTTCACCAAAATATCATGGACCAAAATTAGATACTAACCTAAAAGGAAATCCATAACATTACTATAAATATCTTTGAAAATATCAAATTTTCAATGAATCGCTTTTGAACCATTAATATTATTCATATCCCACTATATAGTAGCCCATAATTAACTTAACATAAACCATATAACATCCCAAAAGGGTATTTAAAACTCAACAAATTATTTTTACTCAAACCCTATGAAATTTTGACATCAAAAGATCACACCATAAAAATTTTAAAAGGGGTTATTAATGCCTTTGAAATTATGACAAACCCTATACCTATATACCCATGATAGTATCCATAAATGTTATGCTAACCTTAAATGAATACCTATATGATCAAAAAAATATAATCCATATTCCTTAAATAAGCTCGCAAAATATTGAATATATTACATTAATAAAAAAATACAATAATTTTAATTAATGATAACATAAATCACATTTTCATCAAATCACTAGCCAGTTTCATTATTACTAATATTATCATTGTCAATCGTCTCTTTTAACTAACTAAATATTGTTATTTCAACATGAGACACATATTAAAGTTTATCTTTCCAGTAATATTTTGTTCTTTAAATTACCATATTACCTCTAAGTTGGATTTACTTGTTATTATTAACATTCAAAATATATTTTCAAATACTTCAAGAAAAATCACTATAAAACAATCCTGAGACGATTCACGATTTTTATAAACATACATTAATTGGCTTGATACATAAGAAACATAATTCATTAATCCAAATACATAAATACTTCAATCATTCCACTTATATCTTAAATCATTAACTTGGATTGATCAACTTATTCCCTAAGTGTTCTTTCATACAATAAAAAATATGAATAATTTATTTTGATTCATGAACCCCAATTTATCCATGCTTACTTTTAACAAATGTATCATTTTAAAAAAATCCCTTAACATTTAAATTTCATTGATAGTTTCTTCATCATCATATATAAAACCATTACTTGTATGAACATTCTAATTCCCCTCTTGATCTTTCCCCCTAGGACAACAATTTTCACAATGACTATACTTTCCAAATTTGAAACATTCATTTATCAATTATACATTAGGTATATCATTTTTCTCACCCATTGTGTTAACCAAACCATCCATTTTTCTTTGACAATTACTCTCTCTTTTTCCCTATTTTCCACACTCGAAACATCTTAAAATTCATCAAATAAATTCACATGAATATATTTCGGAATATTAATCCCCTTTTTTAAATGGAATTTATGAAACTCCATCTTTACCATATATTGGTGTTATGAAACTCAACTAAGATGACATTTTTAATCAAATAACAAAATATTTAATTACGGATAATCACATTTTTTCACATTACATCACTTATTTTACTTGGTTTCCCATGAGTAGAATCATTCCATTGACCATAACATTCAATATTAGCATGATTACTTTATGTTTTATCCATTGAATAAAACCAAAAGGCATATTATGAGTAAAAAATCATACTGGGAAACAATATAATGATTATAAATCTTTTATATAATTCTTAAATCATAACAAATTTTTATATAACCTTATAGGTTTAACCTAGGTCATTCATGATCATTACCAAAAAAATTGTATTTTATCTTATTATTATAATTATCCACTAGGTTCAGACTAATGTTATCTCACTATAGTTTCCAAAGGCAAACTAAACCATGTTTTAATACCAAATATAGTGACCCACATTTTTTAAACATAGATATCACATATTAATAAATGAATATTCATTACATAACATAATGATCCACACAATAATACTATAGGTCTGGAATATTTGGAAACTTGGATATATAAATAATTGGTTAATAAGAGTCTCTCATTATTTTATTCATAACTAGAAACCATATTATAAATATAATTCTTAAACCATTTATTCATAACATGGGGAAAAGTTAACATAATAATGGGTGAGATTAGATTCTCAGTAAGGGTAAAAAAAGAGATATATTAATGATCATGTAAGCATTAAATGAGAAAAAAAGATATCATAACATGGTATTAACATTTTAAATCCACATCATATATATCATAGATCATTATATTAAGTTGCAATATATATCTTGGTAGTTCATAAGTCATGAATCATAATTTAATAAAAAATCGGGATCTAAAAGAGCTTAACATATGCATAAGACATGGAATTTTGGCATCAAAATAAGCATAGAAAATCATTTCCTTAGTAATCAAGTCTGATTTCCAATTCTTTCATAGTGGATTGGGTTTAGTCTCCAATCTATCATTATATTCAAGATTCATCCCTAATACTACCATGGTTGAAAGTGTCCTTTACTGAACTGGGATCACTCCCTATTTCATCCATGTTTATCTTATGAGATATCTATATTTAACCAATGCGTTGGAGGGTTATATTGGTTAAACCCTTCACATAATGAAAATGGTACATTTTTGTTCCACAATCTCATAATGTATTCATCATCTTATAACCCAAGAAAATAAATGGATCTCATTAACATTTCTTCATAACATAACCCATATAAAATAATTGGAATCATAAATATTTCAACATTTCATCTTATCATAACACATGGAAGAGAAAAAGTTTTCATAAAAATAATTTCATAGTAAAGATAAAATATATTGATAAATAATAACGATGGTATTACTGGATCATATACTTAGTAAATAATAATTTAAATCATTGGTTCTTGTATTTGACGAATTGAAGTACCATGAAATGATCATTAGTACATTATTGAAGAAAATAATATTTCTATTTTGAATTCAATTTTTTAATAAATAAAAATTTCTATAATATAATGAAAAAGATTTCTTTTAATATAACCATGGAAACATGAAATGTATTATTCAAATATTTTGGAGGTATTTATGGTGGTAAATTATTATCATGTCGTATATGTTAAAAGAAAAACAAATTCCTTTCACATTTTTGAAAGAATTCCAGTAGTACCTCATCCATAAAACAACCATAAGATTCATTTAAAACCACTTTCTAAAGTGTAACATGGGTAAAAATGACATAAAAAATGGGATATTATTATTAACCTTAGTAAAAACATTTTCCAAACTCATGAATATGGATAAAAAAGACTTTTCATCGATAAAGAGAAATAAATTTTCTTTTCCTTAAAATATATTCCTCATTATCTAGTGGTCTAAAAGAGATGAAAATAAAACTAAAGATTCTTTTATCCATAAATAAAAATAGGAGAAGAAAAATTAAGATATTATTTAATGGTAGATCATAATATATCATCATAAAAAACATCACCATAAATAATCCTAATAAACTCTGAGATTAAAATGTAAAACCCATACCACCTTGGTAAAATTTAAATCAACACAAAGGAGTGAATCAATAGAAAAATAAAATATCATGAAAATAAGGATTCTCATTATATAACATGTAAAATTTGAAATATACGCACCACAAAAAAAGAAATCTTTTGGGAATTTATGAGTTTCCCAAAAATTAAATTCAGATTATGAAATTATTACCTTTGGTTCCACATAGTTCGAAGGCACTCCATCCTCCTATATAATGATTATAAATTTATTATAAATATATATTAGAATAATTTACTTATAAAATAATTTATATACATTATATACCTATTTAGAATCATCCATAAAAGGTAGATATATAAAAATAAACCACATTTTTCATGGAGAGGCAGGCCACACATACACATGAACGTTGTTTTCACTTTTCTATATATTAAAATATTGAAAGGTAGATAATAAATCACATTTAAAGAAAAAATATTATATCATATATATCATTTACAATAATTAAATTTATTCCTACTAAAATCTCATTAAAATGGAAATGAAAAACGAATCACATCACTTCATGGAGGTGGTAGTCCACACGTACGCACGAACAACGTTATCATTTTCCAATGGATTTTAAGGTAAAAATAAATATATTATATTACATTTCAAAATGTTTAATCATGTAATAATTATCATTTATAAAAATTATAACCATCATAATAACCATATATAAAATATGGTGACGAAAAATGAATTGTATCGCTACATGGAGATGTTAATCCATACGTACGCACGGGCTATACTTTCACATCCCATTTGATAGGAAAAAATGTGAATGAAGGTTATTTCATATTAATAATAAAATTTATGTATTTTTTGGATACTTAATTTATTATTTTATGATTAATATAAACTCTTTTTATGAGTTAAAATAGGAATTAAAAACAATTTCATTAGTTAGGGAGATTACCTCTTTTTCAAAATGACTCCTTTAGATCTCCTCTTAAAGGTTCTTGGGTTAGTATTATAGGAAGATATAAACCTCTTGAAAGTATATAAGGATGTTTATAAAATATATTATATAGAAAATATTAAGTCTTTATGGATCAATGTGGTGAGAATAAGATAAGGGAGGGGTTCCCTTTTATAATTTTGGGGTGGGGTATTTTAGGAATTTCTTAAAATAAAAATGAATAAAAATTATATTTGATGCTATAATGGATAAAAATTGATAATACTCAAATAAAATATGATTATGGGTCTATATTACTACATATAATTAAATTTCTCCATGCTTATAAAATATTTTTACCCTTATCATTTTTATTTATGCCTTCATTAACCATTTTGACAATTAGCGTAATATTTTATTTTTAGATACTTTAAGGGTTATTAATGTTACTATAAAACATAAAAAATCTCCATATATAGATAAATGTTTATTTTTACAACCAAATAACATTAATCTTTTAAATATAATATTTATATTAATTTTATATCATTTAATAATGTAAAATTAATTATAAAATATTATTAATATCACTTCTTGAATTATTCACTACATTGACTTTGATAACATGAAAACAAGAAAAGAAACTCAAACTATGTATTTTGGTATACTTATAACATGTTATATACACCTATAAAGTATATCTATTATAGTAATTCTTTCAAATTATATTAATTTTAAAATTTTTAATATCATTTATTGGATTATTCCTAAAATTTAATGATTACTAGGTCAGTGTTGTCTACGAATTTGAGGAAATTATTTAATTAAATATAATTAATATTAAATAACCATTTACAATTAAAATAACTATTTATAACATGTAATATTTTCTTTTTCCCCTGATAAAAATATTATTGTTACTTAAAATAAGACTTTAACAATGTTTACTTTTCTTTACAAAAAAGTAGTATAAATTTCATAATCATATCCAAATAAAATAACATAATATAATAGAATATTGGATAAATATGGATGAAATTTATTAATAAAATAAATTTAAGGAACGTTATAGCGTAATGTTATAGTACTTATCATATTAATTTTAACAATTAATTTTTTGATTTACCATTTATTGTTGTAAAAAAACACAAATGTTACTATTCATATTATCCAAAATAAAAAGATAAAATTTAAAAAATTTCAACCTCTTACTTCAAAATATGTAATAAATTTTGTCAAACACAGTTTATAAAAGAGGAATAAAATAATTTTAATATAACCGTGAAACACAAGAAAAAACTACTTTTAGAAAAATACATTTCTAATGATAAATATTGTAAAATCTTATCCTAATATTTTAAAAAATTAAAGAATATTAAAAAATATGATTGAGTATATAGAAAATCAAATTCATTAAAATCATTCATGAAGGGTGATTTAATTAATTTATTAAAATAAAAATATATTATGTGGAAAAAATTTATTTAAAAAAAATAATTTTTCTTTCAATTATTTTTCATTTTCACATATATTAACTTGATAGATAATGAATTAATTTTATACCTATGAAAAAATATATTTTTACAAAATTTGTTAGTCTTATTCATACGTTCAAATATAACTATTAATCGATACCAATCAAATAATAATATTTTAATAGTATATCGCGTTTTGTTAAAACTCGGTGTTGCGTGTCACACATACTAGAAAAAAATTAATTTTTTTAAATTTTTTCATAAAAACTATGTGTGTTACCATTTATATATATTAATTATTATATGATTATCATATATATAAAATTAGATATAATAATTACTATTTTTTTGGAAATATTCATAATATTACTATTTATATCAATATTTTCATAGTAGAATTATTTTATATTAATTTGGTATAGTTTTTATAGAGGCATAATATCCACCTTGTGTATCCCCCCTCATTAGAACCAGAATCCTCTATTCTATCTCCTCCATCAAATCATCACTCAGCCATCGACCTATATCCCAAATGAAACACTTATAGCATGAAACCCCACCTATTACCAAATCATTGAATATTGTCTCAACTACAACAACCCCTATCAACCACCCCATATACTATCATCCTTTATTAGAATTTCTCTCTAAAAAAATGAACTAGTCTCTCAATAATTCACACATTATAATCCATGATCATTGTTTATTTGGATGTGATTGGTGTTGGTTCTTTTTCTCATATATCGTAAGTTTTTTATTAGCATTAGTGTCTCAATAATGGTCCGTATTGAGTTCATATTTGGTGGTTGTTGATGTATGTTGAAAATGTGTGCAATGGTTTTCTATAGCAAAGCACTATTTCCTATTTGTTGATCCTCAGTGTTGTCCTGCGATGATCATTTTTTATTTTAACATATTGACATCAATTTATTTTAATTATTTCATATTTATGATATAAATGGATAAATTTTTTGTATTAGTTTTTTGATTAGGTGATGGTATATGTAAGAACATTATGTATTTTTTATTTTTACCTTATATATTTTTTAATTTAATTTGATTGTAATTTTTTAACATTATACCTATGTCCGAAAAATTATCATATTATATTTTCACACATGATTTGATTCTTATTAATGTGATATTTATTAACTAATCACGAGCGATATAAAAATTAGATAATTTATTTATTTTATTGAATCACAAGAGTGAGAGAACCTTATGCCACATGTGAACGAATGTAGAATAAATAATAATATAAATTTACTACTCAATATTTTTCTTATTACCCTTAAAAATATTATACGGGATGCCAAATAGAAAATCATGTGTGAGAAAAATTGAAAATGATAAATACTTTGACAATGTGATAAGTGGTTCATTTTATTTCACCAAGTTACATGACATTGAAATATATCATGAATTTTTCATAGCACCAGAGAATGAGACATTGAATAATTTTTGAAGAAAACTGGATTATTATCTTACATTATAAAATAACACTTTAAAATATTTTGATTAAAATATGACATAATGACAATCCGACAAATAATAAATGGGATATTGAAATTGAATAAATAGTGTTACATGAACTTAAGAAGAAATTATGACCTCAAAGTTCCATCTTTACTATATTTCACTAGGCTAGTTTTAGATTATTTAAATCGTTTTTTAGTATTTTTAATTATAGTTTTTAAATACGTTATAAATTCATATGTTGGAACATTTTATGGTGATGTTATGTTATCTCTCAAATGATCTGTGGTTTTGGGTACTTAGGCGCAATATAGTGGCTGAATAATGCCTTATCTCAAAGAGGCAGTTCCTAAAAAAACTTCTAAAAGGTATTTTGAGAAAAAATAAAAAAAAATAAATACACTAATTAGTGTGATGGGGGGTTTAAATTTATAAAACAATAAGAAGTATGTTGGAAGAAGATTTAATTTTTTTATTTTTGAACTTTATTTAAAAACACAATGTGAATATGTTTTTTTATAAAATAATTTTTAGAATGTATGATCCATATAACAATATTTCTTTACATAATTATTAATCATTATCATTTAAAATAAAATACACTTAATGTGGATCCCACAATTTTTAACTCCCGAACCCTACATGAATTTACCTCTGCCAGAAAGTTGAAATAAATTAATCCCTATGCAAGCTTCGAAACATGTAATCTTAGCAACTTGATTTGAATGATGTTCTAATGATTGATTTTGTTAAGTGGTAAATTGGGTAATATATACATTTTTTAAATTAGTATTAATTTACTCTTGGGAGAATATATTTTAACTCAAAAAATTGATCCCAGGTTTCTTTATTTTACTACTAAAGATCACACACACAAATTTACACAGCACTCAACCATACATGTTTTGTGTTAATTTTTCAATTTAATGAGTAAAAAAATAAAATTAAAAAACAAATTCATGGTTCATATTAAATTATTTATATTAAAATCATTTAAAAAAAATTAATATGGTTAGAGGTAGATTGGCTACTATGAAAAGGTATACTTCTATGGGTGGTATAGTCATCGTAGAATTGATTTGCATTTGTAATGGTGTTATAATGGGTTATAACCCAATCCCATTATTATATTGATTTACATCCCAAAGAAAACAATTATAAAAAAAATAAATTCAAAATAGATAATGAAGTGGAATATAAATGGATTTTTTATTACAAAAACAAAAACATTACAACAATAACAAGAATAATAATAATAATAATAATAATAATAATAATAATAAGGCTTCTATGAAGGGATCCTTGTCTCAAGAGCTATCGATCATTCAATAATGAGATAATTGGAATGGAACCACTAATAATCTTTAATATAATTCCAAAAAAATGGCTGACCCCCTACAAATGAGAATAAAATATATATAGACAATTAATGGGACCCTATGTTATTGAGTAATTTCAAGTGTGAATGGGAAATTAATCCAAATAATTAAATCCAACATGACTTGATGACAATTGGATTTTTAGAATTTTTCAAAAACAAAATGAAAAAAAACCATAGTGAATGTCAAGGAGGTATAAATTAATGGAGACTAAGGAAATACCCATTAATGATATTATTACTATCCATAGTAATAGAACCTAAACTCAAAAAAAACATTGACACTAAACTCTATAATACTATTTGAAGTGAGTGAATCATCACCTCTATTTTTATCCCCCCCATGTATGATATATGTCTATGTCCGTAGGAAACAATCTTTGGTAGCTCCAAATTGGATTAATAATACTATAATGGCTCAGGTTGAATAAAATAATGGAATTAAACATAATAGATGAATTTGATTCAACGGAAGATGTAAATATATTATGGGCCTACAAATTGAATTTCTAATGTGGATGCAATATGCCTCTGATTAAAGCGACTATCATCTACTATAAAATGTCTGGAATCCAAGGATGGTTGAAACAACTAAATTATGAATGATCCCACATCATTGCATAACACCGTGGATTAAATAACCTTTAGTGTTAAGTTTGAGACTATCTATGAGAAGAATCTAATAGACCCACGAACCGTTATCCATATATTTTTTCAGGACTACGTCCCAATACTAAGGTTGAAAAAGATTATTAAAAGTGAACAAGATGGAACATTTTTAAACCTAGAACTAATAGTGGGTCTCTTATAACAATATAGCCTACAAATATCCTCAATTGGGCTTAAGGTATTTGTGAAATGCATAATTTTGAGCATTCCAAATAATATGACACCCATCTACAAAAAGAATTACACCCCCAATTTCTTTTAGATCCCCACCTACAAGAGAAGAAAATAGTTGGAAAGGAAGGAATACAGAGACATGAAACCTATAATTCCATAAAGAAAAGTCTATTTATAATATGACAAATACACATTCAAATATAGTTTAAATTTGTATTTGGTACCAGGGATGCTACAACAAAAACACTCAGAAAAAATGTAACACCCTTCTTCTGAACTTCATCATCAGTAAAATGTACTTTGTTGTAGAGGTTCTAAGAAAAAAATTCATCTTAATGGGGATTTATTTATTTCATAAATCATTAGAATTGGTAAAAACTATTTTAAATACATTTAAACGATCTCAAAACACTAAAAATATGAAGTATCCCGAATGGGAGGAAGTGAAGATGGGATAATCTGAGATATATTCTAGATGGATCCTTGTATTTTTTCTGGTGATCATTAAGAATAATGTCCATGAAATAACGATAATAGTAGGCCTCCTTGAAGTTGATATTGGAAGAAATACATCCTGTAAAATAAAGAACAAATCCAGAACTGTAATTATATATGAAAATATATATCTTTATTCAATAATGATGTGAGAGTTATCGAGAATATATCTTGTACTTTTATAGAGCTCATGCTAGATGTGATAACCCATATTTACCCCATTCCAATGGTCTGGAAAGGAACCATATTTTTTCCTAATGAAATTCTCCAAGATATAATGTTTAAAGAGATCCTATTGAGCAAATTTTCCTACATTAAAGTAATGGTTTCATTTATACATAAGATATTCATTCCCCCTTCATGAATAGTCATAGTTAATGTTTTCTAAGTGCTCCACTATTATCTCCATTATATATGTGCGTCCAAAATAAAAGATTTATAAATTTATCCATTTTCCTAGTAACATCCTTTATATCTATGTAAATTTAAAAAAACATGAATTATATTATAGGTCAAGATGCTATTAATCTGAGTAATTTTCCCTATAAAAGAGAGGAATTTACTTTTCTAATTATTAATTATTATGTTGATTCTATAACATATCCCATAAAAATGTTGAGTGAGAATTTTTCCTTTAAAAAGTGGGGATCCAAGATAGTCTATATTGAAGTTCATTTTTAGTGATTCCAAGTATGTACTCAATATATTTAGAATTCAAACTAGAACAGGATTTGGAGTTGTAGACACTATGCTTGTGTATGCTGATGTGTTACCAACATTTTCTGTTGTATGAATAAAATATAAATTGATAATGAGAATATAATTAATTCCTCTATTAATGAATAAATTAACATCATCCATAAATTATAAGTGATATATTCCTTTAAAACATAGTCAACTTCTAAAGGGTCAAACATGGTAATCAAACATACTACTATTGAGGTTTCTAGAAAGAAAGTCCTAGTTAAGGATAAAAAGGATCGAAGAAATAGGGTCACCTTGCTAAATGACCATGAAATATTTAAAGAATCCAAATATCCTCCCCATTAATTAAATAGTGAACCAAGTGGAATAAATGCATCTGATACCTCAAAGAAAAGTATCTTCTTCTCCTTAAAAATTTAATGGATTCATTAGGATTTAGTGTTTTAGTTATTGATTTATGGTTTACAATAGTGTTGGGTTGTTATTATGTTATTCTTATCAAGAGGCAACAAAGACTTAAGGTGGAATTATTTAGGTGGAATAAAAACCAAGATCCTCACTTATATAATACTAAAGGTTTATATGAAGAAAATTGAGAAGCTTGGTATGTATATATAGTTTCAATGGGAAAATTTTGTTTTCTCTTGCTTCTATCCTAAGAATAAGATCCTGGAAAAAGTTATCATAGATTATGAAAAAGTTACTAAAGAGTGTTCTAGAAATAAATGTCATGGGTTGGGAGAATGAAACAAATGTTATTTTCATACTTAACTTAGGGATAAAAAATTCATTGGTAATGTTAGTTTGACACTTCTAGATGGTTCTCATTTTAGTGAAGTTGATGTCACTTTCCCCTTTACTATTTATCATTTCTTTAAACTCTAATAGGGACCAAGTATTGGTTTAAGTGATGGTTATCAGTTTTTTAACAAGGATGATAATTTTTTAGTAATGTTATTGGGTAAATTGATGATCCCAAAAACCACTCAATGAGTGTTCTCACATAGGAGGGAGGAGTTCTGATAGATATTAAAGTCCTCAATCCAGAATGTTCTTCTGGCATCGATGATTTCTTGGGATCTTTATTCCAAGACATTTGGAACTACGTTAAATATAATGGTTTATCTAATCTTTAGGATTTTTTTAAATAATATCACCTCTCTATAGATATTTCTTCCACTGGAAGGGTCCTTATACCTAATGTACGGTTAATTCAACATTAACCGACTAATTTACCATAAAAATGTCTGAACTATCTATCCTTACAGAATTATTGTTTTTGAAGATGTTGTTTCTCTATAAATAATAGAATTTTCATCCTAATCTAATACTATATGTATAAATTTATCATCCTAGGTTTTTGGAGCGGGTCTAATTCCTAAAACAATTTAAATTATTTTAGAGTGTGGTGGTAAGACAAAAAAAATTCATGATCTTCTGAACTAAATCCAATATTTTTCTTAACTGAATTAATTATTAAGATTTAATTTAATCCTTTACAAGTTCCAATGGGTTTGGTTCGGTTTTGGGTGCATCAGTGGCCAAACGTCCATCTTTCTATGGTGTGTATAATAGGGTGTACAGTTTGGACAAAATGTATGACTCCCCGAGGAAATTGTACTATCATCCGTTGGATCTTTTCATGTTTTATAAAACCATGTAATAGGGGGTGAAAATATATGTGGGTAACTATGTATTATTTTAATAGAGGACCACGCATAGTTGGTGCATGGATTGGAAAACCGTGGGGGGAAATAGTGTGGATATGGGTACCTAGATAGTGGGTGTTACATGGTTAGTGCATGGTAAGAAAAATTATTCAAACTAACTCTATAAACAATTAAAAACTGTGCTACTATGTTTCTTACCTTTTCTGAAATTCTTTTACACATCCCATTTATTCTCCCTTTCTTGTGTGTTTAGTAGGAATCTCCCATTTCCTCCTTCTCCCTTGGGCATTGAGGGATATCCACCATCCAAACCCCAAATTGGTCTTCATTGGTCTCTTTGGAACCACATCAGTGAGTCTTAAAATCCTCTTCCTTTTTTCTCTTCTTCTATAACTATATATATCACTAAATCTATGTTATGTGATTTATCTTATTTTCAAGGATTTCATCTAAAACATCAATTTATTCCAAACCAGGTTCAGTCAGAGGCTAATACTGGACCACATAGGGTCTTGTAGTGTAAAGTAGGTGGGAATAGCTTTCATATGATTTTTTATCTATTTTTAGGGTGTGTATTTGATCACAACATTTTTTAGTTTGAGTGAGACCCTAAAACATTGTCTCCATGCCTCTAAATTAATTATGAGACTTTTTGGGATTCCGTTGAGAATTTAATATCCTTGATAATATGTGTGAGGATGAGTTAGAGGCTATGAACCTCTTAAGTAGTTTTGGTCAGGTGTGTTTAATTTATTTTAATTGAAATTGATGCATTACACAACTTAAAATGATTATTTGAGAATGTGATTGACTTGTCCTGAATATGGATATGGTGTTTATAATATGGGTTTTAAAGACACTAGTTTTCCGATTTGGATTGTCCAAGATATATTGGGTGATATTTGTCTCTGGATAGGTGAAAATGTTGTCAAGATGAGGCAATGAGGTTGTAAGGTTATGGGCATAGATCATGTGACATTGGATAGTGTTGACCATCTGATTGAACGAAATAACCATAAGGGTACAAGAAGTAGTGATGATGTGGCTTTGGTACTTTGCTGGTGAATTTCACTCACTAGGATTGGCTAATGTTGCATTTTAGTCATGTTCACATAGATTGGACACAGATGAAGAGGTTTTTCTGACAACTCATTAGGGTATATTAATTTGTTATGTGCAGCTTACGGTGGTTTTGATCACTATTTTGGTTGGAGGTTTTTTCTGTATAAATCAATGGGGATAGTGAGGAGCCATCAGTTTAGAGTGTTGAGACCATCGGTTTGGGGCTAAGGCTCGCCATATTTGTTTGAGGTCATTCGGATGAGATTATGTGGGAGTATGGTATCATTGTTCCTTGGAAAATCGACTATTGATCTGGTGATGTTATTATTTGGAGGATAGATATTATTTTTCATTGGGAATCATCTTTGATCTGATATGGACTTTTCTGAGTTGTGGTACATAGGCACAGGTAACCCTTTGAGATGTTATATATTTTTTTTGTAAATGAGGTGTTAGTTGGAATGATGTGTGAGGTGATTCTATTAGACGTGGAACCTAAGGGTTCACCTGGACTGCTTTTCCTCAAAGGGTGCCTTGGTCTTATCTCTAAGGATTTTATCCTCTACTGTTATATCGGGAAAGGCTGAATGAAGTGATTTATTCCTTGTTTTGATTGATCTCAAAGTGATTAGGTTATTTATGGGATGTGATTATGTTGTTTCATTTATTTAGATACATCTTCCATATCAGAGATGCAAGTTAGAAACACATTGGTGGTGACATACTGAGATAATTTTTCACACTCTATATGGGCCCATTGGGATGCCTATAAACGTTATTACCTTGTGATTGGGTAATGATTTTGGCTTATGACCTAGACTAGATTGATCATGTTGTTTTACTAACATGGGATTCGTGGTAGGGGGACTTGATGTTCCTGCACCGGCTGGAGTTACTCCTTTGAGTATTTCTTTTGTACCAACATGTCTATTATATGTATAAATTGAGGTCTTCCATGAGAGACAATGATTTATTATTGTTTTATATGACATATTTTAATATGATTTATCATTTAAAAATGGTATTTTTTGGTGTTTAATTATACAAATGGTATGTTTAGCATATTTATTTATCTATATTATAGTCTCTTTATTATTCTTCTATTACATGTTATTTCGTCCACTATGGCAAGTTACTATTCTCTCCATCATATGGTATTCCTTCTATCCACTACTATATATTTGTAGAAATTTATTATCATTAATATAAGAGGGTATATTCTCTTCACAATCACTTCTTTACACCCTAACTTCTAGTTGGTTGCCTTTGGACTACAATGAGGTGTGCCTAAGGCCTGGTGATGGCACACTGACCCTAAGAACCATTCAGGTGTAAGGATAGTTTGGGGCACTTAAAATTGTAATAGATGAGTATATTTTACCTATTTTGGGTATTAATATTTTGTTTAAGGTATAATAGAGACTATGATATAGTCATAATAAGTTTTAAAGATCACGTTTGGAAACCACCAACCCAATTCATAAGGGACATACCAAGTTTCCATAGGTGGGAATTTTGTTTCTGTATTTCCCTTTTTATAGTTGATTTGATATCCATCTCGATTGGTTCACTTAGGTGTGATTATTATCTTTTATAAAATTTGAACCTTGACCTGACATGAAATAAAAGGGATTTTATACCCTTGGTATAGTATGGAATGGGATGTTTTTTTGATTTTGATAGTAATATAGGATTTGATACATATAAAAGTTCCAATGTTAAATTGATTGTGATTATCATTGGTGACAAGGATTGTGCAAATAGGGGTTGTGTTGTTTAAAGTGACAACAAAGGAAGGTAAATATTGATTTCCTACTTAAAATTCTTTGGTGGCATTGTGCTCACCCAACCCAGGAAAGCAATTCCAATGAGATATGAATATGATGTGTGATGCCTATATTTATATGGGATTGAATCAGATAGTAAAAGGAATGGATTGAAAAATGGGTTTAAATTAATAGCAATTTTGGGTTACGTGATTGTCAGATTTAAGAAACATGGATCTATAGGGTGGGAATGACCAAAGGAATTTAGAAGTGAGCTACTTAAGAAGTCATCAAAACAAGATAAACATTGTTTTCATGTATATCACTCTTTGGTGGAATCTTACTTAGCTACCTCAGACTGAGACTAGATTTTTACCTATAATGGGGGTAGGTGATGGTCTATGAGTATAGATTTATATGTGATTTTGGTATCTGATATTGGCATGTAATCGGTCATGAGGCTAGATGTTGTTGGAAATGTTTTGGATGGTGGAGTAAAGGTAGTGAGTTTGAACTACCTATTTTCACTTTATCCATATGCATTATACATTTCTTATACGGATGTAAGACTATTATATTGGTATTTAGTGGGCTTCAACCGAGAAGGTTTGTACTGGAGCATCATGAAAGTGGTGATTTGGTACCACAAGAGCATCCATAGGTTGAGACCCCTGAGATTCGGAATAAGGCCCCAAAATGTGGGGTAGATCATGAGTTGTATCTATAGGAATAGGTATTGTATTATTTATAGTCATGTCAACCTCCAGATTTGATAGATTTTTGTCCATGGAATGATGAGTTACTCAAAGAGAACATGGTATGTGTCATTGAAGAGATTGACTGGGGAGATTAGGGAACTGATCTTTCAATTGAATACTTGGCTTATGAGTTTTAGTCATAGCATCCACCACTATTTATGTATGGTGTTGACCACTGGAAGTGGAGAACTAGTTAGATTTTGTGAGAACCATTTTTAAGAAGCATGATACACAACCAATCCATAGGGTTAAGATGGTTACATACATGATAATAGAATTTACACTACTGCCGAAATCGTTTATCATGGTGGCATTTTTTACGTCGATTATATATAACTAACATGGAAAACCGTAAAATTGGATTTTACACATCAGTTATTTTATAACTGATGTGATAAATCTATAATGCACATTTATCATGTTGGTTATTTTTTTAACCGATGTGATAAATCTCCATTATTGGATTTATCACGTTGATTATAAAATAATAGAGGATATAAATAGAATCACGAAGTTTTATCACGTTGGTTATTTTATAAACGATGTGATAAACTGAGGATCAGGGGTTTATCACATCAGTTATAAATTAGATGAGGTGATAAACTAAAAAAAATTATCACGTCGTTTATAAAATAATCGACATTATAAACTAAGTGCCATTGATTTATCACATCGGTTATTTTATAACGGATGTGATAAATCAAGTCTAGATGGTTTATCAGGTCAGTTATAAAATAACCGACGTGATAAAGCATTTAAATGATTTATCAGGACTGGTATGCTTATCTTTATTCTTTGATATGCGGCTTGCAGATCTTTTCTCTAACGTGGAAAACCTAGAAACCCACCTAGAACTCATTCCCTCAACATCATTTTTTCTAGATCCTTAATCATCATTATTATTAGAAAATATCTTAGATCGACTCCCAATCCCTAAGTAAGACTTTCAACCTGCCCTGATTTCATTTCTTCTTTTTTGAGGATGCCCTAAATTCATTTTTTTTATTTTGTTTTCTTTCATTATAATTTTCAATTTTATAATATAGTTTCTCACCTATTTATGTATGTTTTTAATGCATCTTGATAGTTAATATAATTATAGAATCAAATTGATTTTTTTCAAATGATCAAGAGTTATCTATTACGAAAATTGTGGTGAATAAATTCTAGATTTTACAACATTTTTTCTTTATGGGTTGAGCCATTGAGGGTTATATATCATCATTTTGTCATTATGGGATTAACAAACAAGGGTCATGTAGAATTCCATGTTTATGGTTTTTCTTTTTTTTCTTCTTAATTGTTTTTCTTGTTATTAGAAATAATAAATTTTACACATGATTAATTTCATTTTATTATATTTCAAAATTGGTTTGCATTCAAATTAATATATTTTTCTTATAAATATAATATTTTCTTTTCTTTACAAGATGTGTAATTTTGATATTTGTTACAGGTAATAATGAGTCAAAGTTGTATTAAGACACATCAAATGAGCAATGAATATGAGGAAGGTATTGTTTCTTTTTTGGAATTTTCTAAACGAACTATTCTAAGAAATGACATTTTTTTTGTCCATGATTGGAATTTTTGAATATGAAGAAGTTGAAAAGCAGAGAGATCAAAGATCATATGATTTGTCATGGTTTAAATCCAAGTTATAGACCTTGTATTTGGTATGGTGAAACTCAACAGAATGTCATATCTATTGATGATGATGATTTGCAAAATGATAACACAAATGGAATTGAAGAAATGATTCGTGATATTGCAGCAGAACAAATTGAGATAGAACCAAAAGTTGCACATCTATATGGTGATGATAAAAAACCATTGTACCCTAGTTGATCATATTTTAATATTTATTCAGCACTGTTAGGATTGATTAGCCTGAATATGAAACATGTATGGATTGAAAAAAGTTTTACGGAGCCGATACAATTGTTGAAAAACATTCTTCCAAAAGACAAAAATCTTCCAGAATCACATTATAAGGAGAAAAAAATATTATGCCTGATGGGAATTGGATACAATAAAATAAATGCATTTTCGACAGACTGTATAATATATAGGAAGGAATACGAATTTCTGTCCGAGTTTCCTAAATATGGGACATCACAGTATAAGTTGAAAGCAAAAGCACAGGCTGATGTAGAGATTATAGAGATCCCTGCCAAAGTATTTTGGTATCTTCCTATAATTCATTTTTTGAATGGTTTATTTGCAAACTCCCATAATGAAAAAAGATTAATATGGTATACTGATGGGCATATATGTGATGGAAAAATTCGTCATCCATGTTGTTATCGACAATGGAAAAAAATTGATGAGCAGTATCCAACATTCAGAAATGAAATTACAAATCTCAGACTTGGATTGTGCACAGATGGAATGAATCTATATTGGAGTCTCATTAGCACACATAATTCATGCCCATTTTTATTGGTAATTTATAACCTCACTTATTAAGTTTGTATGAAGTTAAAATATTTCATGTTGAGTATAATGATCTATGGTCCAAACCAACCCAGAAATGATATTGATGTTTTCTTGTCACCATTGATTGATGATTTGAAACTTTTATGGGAGGATGGTATAAGATTGTATGATTCTTATAAGGTGAATTATTTTTAAATATATGAAGTGCTTATGTTCACTATAAATTACTTCCCAGTGTATGGAAATTTGTCTGGATACAATGTTAAGGGGAATAAAGAATGTCCAATTTGAAAACAATAGACTTCATATTGTCAATTGCATCATGGGTGGAAAACAGTCTACATGGTTCATCGAACGTTTTTACCTATAGATCACTCATATAGAAGACTAAAAAGGTATACAATGGGTCACAAGAATTAGATATTTCACCGAAAACATTATCCCCTGATGAGTATTTTGAGAGGGTGAAAACCCTTGATGTGACATTAGGAAAGACACATAAATCTGGTAATGATAGACATGTTTGGAAAAAAATGTCAATATTTTTTGATCTACCATATTGGAGATATCATGAAGTGAAGCATAATATTGATGTCATGCCAGTGGAGAAGAATATCTTCAACAGTTTGATTGGAACATTGTTAAATATTAAAGGAAAGGAAAAAAGATGGATTGGATGCAAGATTAGACTTACTATCAATGGGAATACGTTTGGAGTTAGCTCTGACTTTTGATGGAAGACAAACATTTCTTCCACTTTCTTATCATAAATTATTCAAAAGGGATAAAATTAGCTTCTGTCAGTGGCTTCATGATATAAAAGTCCCTCAATGTTATTCTTCAAATGTAAAAAACTTTGTCTCTCTTAAGGATTTGAAGTTGATAGGTATGATATCTCATGATTGTCACGTCATGATGCAATAACTTCTACTAGTTGCATTGCATGGAATATTTTCCATCCATCTCTGAAAGACTATAAAGAAGGTGTGTTATCTTTACAATTCAATTTATAATAAGGTGATTGATGTAAATCCTTTGAACATTTTGGAAACGGATGAAATATCTATACTTTTTCAATTGGAATTCTATTTCCCTCCATCTTTTTTTTGATATAATTGTGCATTTAATGGTTCATATTGTTCAGGAAATAAGGATTTTTGGACCTGTATATCTTCGTTGGATGTATCCTTTAGAAAGGTATATGAAAATATTGAAAGGGTATGTTAAAAATCCTTATCGACCTGAAGCTTCCATTGTTAAAAAGTATATTTCTGAGGAGGATGTAGAGTTTTGTATGAGAAACTTGTCTGTAGTGGAGCACATAGGTTTTCCTATATCTCTTCATCAATGAGTTAATACTGAGGTAACGGGGATTTTAGGATTGAAAGTCATATTGTTGTCAGCTGAACAGATGAAGAAGGTACATTTATACATCTTGAATAACATAGCTAATGCTCAACTGTATATCACATTTCATATTAATGATTTGAAACAATGTCATCCAAAAAAGAATGAAATGTGGATTTTTAATGAGCACAACAAAACATTTTTGACATGGTTTGAAGAGACCCCACTTGGTAGATCAGATATCTCAGATATGTTAATATAGTTAGTGGGTGGTGCAAGTTTAAATTTAATAACAAAGTCCAGGTATGACATTAACGTCTATACATTTCCTGTGAAAGCTCAGGACAACAGAAGTGCTATTCATAATAGTGTGGTATTGGTGTTTTTAGAAGCAATGCATTTTTCTACCTCTAAAGATAGAAGTACAATTTATGCAACAAGTGCAAATTATGGAGTCATAGAAGAAATATGAGAGGTTGATTACTTTAAAATTAATGTTCCTGTTTTTAACTACAAATGGTGTTTCAGTAACAACAGTGCCAGACAAGATGAATTTGGAATGATAATTCTTAATCTGGATATGTTGGAAGACACAACAGATTCTATTATACTGGTAACACTTGCAAAACAGATTTTATATGTTGTTAATCAATCAGATATGCAGTGGTCTATTGTTTTACAAGAAAAAAGCAATATGTTGGTTAAGATCAACTTGATGTAGATGATGATTTATGTGATATCCTTACTTCCATGGAAGGATTAGCATAAAATAATGATGAGCATGTTGTAGACATGGTTTGTTCCATAAGGAATGATCATGAAGAAGGAATTTGGGAAAATAATCCATTTGTACATTCCTAATATTAAAGGTAATGTATGTTTACCATGTTTACCGTGTTTACCATGTTTACCATGTTTAACATGTTTACCTTTTTTACCATGTTTACCACGTTTACCATGTTTACCAAGTTTACCATGTTTACCTTATTTACCATGTTTACCATAGTTTACCATAGTTTACCATGTTTAACATGTTTACGATATTTTACCATGTTTTACCATATTTTATCATAGTTTATCTTGTTTTCCATTACGTATGTTATATATTTATTGATTTTGTTGAAATTCTAATTACACTACCATGTTTACTATGTTTACTATATTTACCATTGTTTATCATGATAAACCATATTTACCATGTTTACCATTGTGATTTTTAAATTTGTTTATTTTTCAATTAATGTTTCCTTTTTTGATTTCAAGGACAATGACAAATCAATCAGTTGATCAACCACATGATTCTGAAGTTGAGCAACATGATGATTCATCTGGGGAGGAACATTTACATGCTATTTTTGATGTTCCCCAATCTTCTTCATGTGCTCCCATAACAACTATGTAACAGCCCAAGATTTTATAAAAAATATTTTTTTAATTTTATTAATGTCTTGTGTTGTACGCTACACCAAAAGGAGCTTGCACAACACGCATCCTTGACTTGCCTTGCATTACACGCAATCGTGACCTTCCTCGATAGCGTGTGTAGTACGCAATAACGAGTTTCACTAAACAACGATATGCTATTAAAATGTTATTAAAACTAGCCGTTATGAATAGTAATAACCACTTTTTAAAATTCTGTAAATCATATTTTTCAAAATGAACTTCATTTTTGGATTCGGAGTATCGAATTTAGCCTAAGGTGAAATTTTGGTACATTTCGGATAACTTTCATATTCTGATGAAAAGTGAAAATTACTAAATTATAATTAAAAAAAACAACTTTTTTAATCGAAATAATTAATAGTGATAAATTATTAATTGGAGTAGTTTTAAAGTATATTTAGAATATATCATTACAATTTAATACAATGTTGGTCATTGGATGTAATTGCACATTTAAACCAGACATAAACAAGTGTCAATCTTTTGATAGATATTGTTTCTTAAAAACACGCTATTTGTTTTAACAGCGGGATTTAATTATAAAATTAATTAATGCAACTTCTATGTTATGAATTTGGTAAAATAGACTTCATTTTTGAATTCGGAATATGAAATATAGCTTAGGATGAAATTTTGGCATTTTTCTGAAAACCTTCATTTTTTGATGAATAGTGAAACTACTAAGTGGTAGTTAAAAAACTGAATTTTTCATAAAACTTAATTTTACCGCTTCTGTGAATGGAATTTCAAAAATCCGAGAGAC
This sequence comes from Viscum album, assembly GCA_963277665.1. NCBI lineage: Eukaryota > Viridiplantae > Streptophyta > Magnoliopsida > Santalales > Viscaceae > Viscum > Viscum album. The sequence continues at coordinate 1,937,746,158 of OY728123.1, read as the reverse complement.
ACGGTTGATGTCAGTAAGTAAAATGTGGTTCAATGAGATGAAAATAATTTTTGGTGAATAGTAACTTTTTACTTTTATTTACCACGGTTAAAAGTAAATAGGGTAATTAAGGGTAATAATGATATTAATATTACCCTAACACATGTCCTAATTCTATTGGACAAGTGTATCTCGACCAAAAACAACCTTAAGTGTAAAATATTATCATTTAGGCCCACTTGGATTAGATTAGGACATTTATTATTATTTAATTCAAAGAAGAGTTAAAAGAGTTAAAATCAAAGTTTATTCACTAAAACATTTTTAATATGGGGTTATACATAAGATAAATTCGACTATAAATATTCATTAGAAAGATAAAACTATTTCCTACATAATGATATTTTATTTATAATTTTTAGACTTTAAATAAATTAATTTATTTATGACACAACGATGATGCAGTAATTACCCTTTTAAGGAGATATTAACATAATTGATGTTATAAATACTCAAATGAATGTAATTTGAGACTTTTTATGCATTCCACTAATTTTCTAGGTTACTATGATATATTAGTGTTGATTTAACCAACTTGGTTCGAACATATAATTCTGTTATGACTTTCACAAAAATCATATATCAAATAGTGTCAAAATTGAAACACAATAGTTTTTAAATCAAATATTATATTATTAATTGTTATTTTATTCTTAAAAATCTAAGGTTCGGCCAAATGACTTAGATAATGATATATATATTAATAATAAACAATTTGGGGTTCGTTTGGCATGTTATAGTAAGTGTATTAACCATATAGTGAAAGAAAACAAAAAGACACGGTAAAAGTTAAATTATTTAACTTAGTGTTAAATCTAATTGATAAGGTTAAAATAAGAACCTAAACTTGTCTAAATCCTATTGGTTGATAGGATTTCGACCCATCCCCACTTTAGCTTCGAAATAAGACCCTTTGGAACCATTATAAACCGATTTTTACTTTAATATAAAATAATATTTTGAGATATTCCTAAGGTGCCCCTCTCCTCCCTTATAAAAGGACACCTCCTCCCCCTCCTCCTGACACCAATTTGAGCACTCAAGCTCGGCCAACCCCTGCCAAAATCTCTTCTCCACTTCCCTAGCAACATCCTAGAGGTTCTGGTCTTCCTCAAAGACCAATTTTAGTTCCCTAAGAGGAGGTCTCCAAAAGGCGCTTCAAAGAAGAGGAGGTTCAGACACTTACAAAGCAAGTCGGACATAAGGTAAGGAAAATACCACAATCTCATTTTTATCCGAGATTGTTTATTCGTAAGTATTTACTACGGTGTATTTTATCATCCACGTACATGTTTCATAAATATTTAATATTATTTCCATCCACCTACAATTGTTTAAATCCATTTTTACCCTTCAGTGAGTTTTTAGTAAAAGAAGTGAAAGGAATCTTTTGTCGTTTTCCGTACGAGGTACTTTTTGACTTTTCCGAAAAAAGTACGAAGAATGTTTTTTTTAACTTATACGGCCTGAATGGATTTTTAAAACATTATTTCCAAGAAACTTCCTTTACAAGTTTTCAAGTTTATTTTTAATCAACTTCTTTTATTTTAAATTCGTATGACATGTTATGAAAGGAAAAATGTTTTTGAAGAAGAAAGGATATTTTCCTCAAGAATGGAGTTCAAGTATTTTATCAAAATTATTTTCCATCTAAGATAATAAAAGGGTTCTGTTTTTATCCCTATTATTAAATTGGTTTGATTATATTGTGATGGAAATATTTTTATGAATTCCTTTATCTTATATGAATTGTTTTATGATGTCATGTTGTTTAAGAATCCCATTTTTATTACATAGGTTATGCAATGATGTATGATTTATGATTTTGTGGCACACATAAGAATGGTATCATTATGAGATGGGTGGGACCTATATCTCCCTCCAATGCATTGGGTAAAGATTTTATATCTCATGAGATAGACAGGGCTGGAACGGTATGTTATACCGGTTCAGTGAAACAGGACTGAAACGAGGGTTACTCGATTCAGAAAGGGACTTTGTCCACTAAGATAGTCTTGGCAATGAGTCTTGACTAACAAGAAATGATTCTCTATGATTATGTGTGTATGCCACAAAGTTTCAAGTTTTATGTTATGATTATGGGGATCTCATTTTCACTTCTATGATTTATTCCATGTTAAGATATTATGATCTCTTTTGCAGGTTATGATTTTCAAAAAGATATGATATGATTTTTAGTTCCTTTATTTGCCTTGATGAGCATTTGAGCTCACCCTTTTATGTTTTCTTTTCCCCAGGATATAAAGAAAGGTTTTATGTAAAAAAAGGGAAGATCTTTATGGGAGATATTGAAGATCTTTCACCACGATTAGAAGATTACGTTCCGAGTTTCCAAAGACACTAAACTATTACGATCCTTGTGTGTGTGTTTTTGTTATGTACTAAGTATTCCACAAAATTAATGTAAGGTCCATGTACGTCAAGATACGGGTCTCTACAAACTAAGAGTTCAAGAGTTGGTAAATGTGGAAGAAAACGTCTACCAAAATTATCAGTTTCCTGTGCCTAGGACCAGAGGATAGTAGTTTAATTTGATGACAATTATTTTCCAAGATGTCCAAATGAAAACGATTTTAAGATTTTTGTATCAACTCAAAGGAAAAGAAAAGTTAGAATTTTTTACACTGATTGGAAAAGTGTGGACGAAACGATAAAATATCAGTTGTGGGAGACTATTTTGGTAAGATCTTTTTCTACTGTTTGACATATATTTAATAAAATATAGTATAATATAAACACTCTCTTATTTATCAGATGACATTTGATATTACTGACACTGAAGGACTCAAGAAGAAATGTTTATCGATGGAAACTAGAAGATGGAGGGATTTCGAATCGACCAACACATAAGATTTCATTTATGGTCAAAGAAATCATAACAATCCATGTCGTATATATCCTTCCATAGATGAAGACACATGGATAAAATTTGTTCAAATTAGGAGACAAGAATCATTTTTGGTAGGTGCAATGTATACATTTATAAGCTTTCTTATATGACTAAACTTATTTATAATTTGTTAAAGATTTCTTTTTATCAATTTACAAAAAAATGAAATATTATCAGGAGATCCAAGATAAAAATTTATATCCTCATAGCATATCTCGGGGAGGGTATACATTATTGGAAGAACAAATGATGGTAGAAAAATTAGAAAAAAATACAACTGAGTCTCCAAGTTCAGGAGAGGTTGTTCCTCCGTCCCCTACATCGAGATATGAAAAATGGAAGAGGGATCAGATGGGCAAAAGGGGGAAACATCTTTCAAATGAATCGAGGATCGTAGCTGAGAGTATTATAAGATATTTATTCTATTTAATTAAATTTTTGTTTATGAATTATATACTTTGAATCAATAAATAATTTTTTTTAATTAATTAATACATGATTCCCATGAGGAGAAGAGAACATAGGGGGGATTTAAAGCTACTGGGAGGTATGATATTTTATCTGAAGCATTGGGAAAGCCCGAACAACCTGGTCGTGTATGAGGATACCTGACGGGTGTATCGGTAAGAAAAGTGTTTCCATGTTATTCAACGTCTTCTATTGAGGTTGTGTATAAAAAAATAGATTCTTTGGAGGCTGAAGTTCAAAATATTAATGCGACGATGGAGGAAAAGATTAGAGCATTAGTACAGTTTATGTTTATAGACATGAAAAGACAATTTGAGACTGCAGCTCCCACTCCTCCAACTCCCCCTACAGACCCCATTTTTTGTGCTCCACCTCCGGAAGCATCTCCCACTCCCCCACCTTCAGCAGTATCTCCCACTCCTCTACCTCAGACTGTGGCCTCCATTGCTCCACCTCAACCTGCGTAATCCATTTTTTATCCTACTTCATCGCCACATTTTCCTACTTATTGTGAGTTGTATGTTGATGACACTCACCATCATATAATGGAATATGGGCTGGTATATTGTATGGGAGATACGGTTCATCATCAGTAGTTAGAGGTATAGCAGTATAGGGTCACTGTACAGGATATTATAGATATATCAGCTTGAGTTCTGGTACCTACAGATGAGGTGATGACAATTAAACATAGTATCGGCCACTTTTTAGTTTTGCCATCCAGACTTCTGCGAGTCATTAACGTAGAGGTATGTGTGTTATATCTTATATTTTATTTATTAATAAAGTTATTTTAGCATTTTAAAGATAATATATTTATCAATTTATTTATAGGAATACTTTAAAGGTAAATAAATACATTATAGAGAACAACAAAGACAAATGGCTATGACATCAGATATAGATTCTAGTAGTCTTGGAAGATTGTCAAGATATTCAAATTTATTAGCAGAGCATTATTCATTTCTATTAAAAGGTCATGTTTTTTGAATTTCAATAAATGTGGGAATTTGGCCATCCAGACTTCTGCGAGTCATTAACGTAGAGCTTGTCCCTGCGTTAAATTTAAAAAAACGAGTACTTATTTCTGTTTCGTATTAGGTAACTATATAACATATGTGAGGGGAATGACTAGACAGATGTATATGGGTTCATGGACCCACATTTTATTTCACCTGATGCATATTCATTGAATGAGGAAGAAAGAGAAATTTATGTTGCTGAAAGATTTCAACAAAATATTATCACATGGTGTTGGATGATGCCTTATTGTGAGAGGTATGAAACATATATCTGATAGTGTTCTATCTCTTTTAAAAAAAATTACTAACTTAAAATTTTCCTATATATCAGTTATCATTGGATGTTGGGTGTTTTTTGTCCACAAGAGAAAACACTATATTAAATATGCTATGTCCAATGTGATGCGCGGAAAAGTTTTAAGAATTCATTGGAGAAGAATGTTTCAATTTCCTAATAGTTTTTTATATTATAATAAATTTTAAATTTATCTCATTCATATTATTTTCTAACAGGGGATGGAACAACTATCAAAAAACCACAAACAAAAGGGGTGCCACGATCAAATATATACAAGTGGAGGTAAATATCCATTTATAATTTGTACCTTTGGATGTATTATATAAAAATTAATAATTAATTGACACTCATTTAAATAAAAATTTCATATACAACAAGGCTTCATCGAATCCGGATATTATATGTTAAGATTTATGTATGAAATAATTACAACGAGAACACTTTTGAAGTTTGACCAGGTTAGATTTTATTATGAACATTGCGATAATATTTTAGTTGATTTATTCATGTTACATGTTAACTATTTTCCTTTAACTTTTTTTATATTCTTGATGACCCTAATTCGTATAGTGGTAATGAAGTCAAACACTTACAAGTGGAGTGGTCAAATTGTTTTACAGGTTTGATTGGATTTTTGTTTTCTTGTAATGTAAAATGTAATTTTGAAAATTTTAATTTTAATTGCGTTTTTTTGGTTGTTTTGGTTGGATTTACGTTCATTTTAGTTGACATTGTAAATTTTTAATGTTATCAATGTAAATGCTTAATTTTTCTTTGGCTTTTGTTTTAGTCTACTTCTGTTTTTCCAATACGTATTCTTGGTTTGGTTTCTGGTTGTTTCTGTGGAGAGCAGAGAAATTATTTCTATTTTTTTAAAATAAATTGGTTTTTCACATCGAATATTTTATAACCAACGTGATAAACGATTGGGGAAGTGTTTATCACGTCAGTTATTTGAATAAATGACATGATAAACCCCTGTGGAATGGTTTATCACGTTGGTTATTTAATAACAGACATGATAAACAACCCCGCACTGGTTTATCACATCGGTTATTAAATAACCGATGGGAAAAACCCTCCCCCAACTGGGTTCTCACATGGCTTATTTTATAACCGACGTGATAAAGGACTAGAAAGGGTATTTAATGTTGGCTATTTGAATAACCGACATGATATACACCTGGGAAATGTTTATTATGTCAGTTATTTAATAACCGTTGTGATAAACACTCTGTCACTAGTTTTTCACATCGGTTATTAAATAACTGATGTGAAAAACACCTCGATGTTATGTTTTTTACGTCGGTTATTTAAAAACCGACATAAAAAACAATATTTATAATGTCATCCGTATTAACATCCAGGAAAAACCGACATAAAAAACATTTTTTTCACTAGTGTGACAAAGGGATAGTGGTACATGTGGGTTTAGGTAGGAAGAAATTAGGCGCTAGCATGGAATGATTTTTAAAGATGTTTCTTTAATAACTTCTTCCTAGATATTTTGATAGAGGATAAATATTGAGAGTTCTTGATCCAATTGATGGAATACATTTCAATCATCTAATGCATCTAATTTAACAAATATTTCTTGTTTCACATCTGGTATCATAGGTGATGACAACATGTGGTTTAGTTGTTTTAAATATGTTTTGCGGCATTCCATTCAGGTGATGGTAAACATCATTAGGTTAGCCTCATTCTCAGAGGTGGTGAGTCAGGAACACATAGCCCTAGGAATCCTGATGGACTCATCACCTTCAATATGGTTGGTGGTGTGAGGCGATGTTAGTGGAAATATTTCAGGTGGCATGAAGTGATTATAAGAGGAGACTTAGTAGTGTGTTTAGGATATAAACTCGAGTGGACCATTGAGGTGAGGGTCTTCAATGATGTTCTTTCAGTGTGGGAAGTCGGATCATGTGAGAAGGAAGTGTGATCATGCACCAAAGAAATTCCATGAATGAAGTTAGGTCAGTAATATCAATAATTTTGGAAGGAATGGTTCTTGGATAGTCATAAGTTATGGAATGGGTAAGACTCAGAGTTCTCTAGTTGGATCGAGAGAAGTAACAAGAGCGGGTAGATAAGATTCAACTGCATGTAAAGGCCATTGGATAGATAATGGGACCCAGTAGTGGGTTTAATGGTCGGTAGCTCGTGAAACACTATAGTGAGGCTATAATTTAGTTAGTCAGACATCATGCCATGTGCCCGTCTTCGAGATTCTAGGGTTAGAGAAGGACATCAAGATGAAAATGGTGAGAGGTACATTATAGGTGTGATGAAGTTTCGTTTTATTTTTTTTATGTACCCTTTTGTGGGCATGTCCATTGTGGGTGAACAAGGTATATGAGATATATTCTTTGGGACTAACCAGATGCTAGTTATAGGTATGCATTGAATAAAATGTTTATATATATACACACACATATATATAAATACATACATACATATATAAATATATGCGGTGCGCGGAACCCGTATTACCTATGGGAATTGATGTGATTTGAGACTAATTGATCTGAATTGGAATTAAGGAATCAGTATGATGTGGGTTTAAAGTAAGGTTCAAGGAACTGTGACTGATTTTGGTCATCTGATGAGATATAGGATCTTATAGGTTCTATGTCCAACATGGGCATTAGGTGAGCATATGATGAGATGCAATATGTGATCTGTGTCAGATGTGACATTGGATTTACTAAACCGTCTAATGAGGTGTTAGAGTGACACTTCATAATGGGAGGAATTTAGAATCTGGAGATGGTTGTGAACCATCATTTTATTAGTGTATTGGGTCATGAAGTTATCAGGGTAGGTAACTCATGAGGTTGGGAGCACCATGAGAGAGTTAACTTGTGACTTTGTGACCATGGTATACCTGGTTGATCTAGATGAGATGGGTACATTAAGTACCATTTATGTGTGATTTTTTATAGCTTTCTTATGAGATATGTTATGGTGGGAATATTTTAATGCCCTTAGTTTTTTGGAGTGGGATGAATTCCTCAACCTTTTTGATTTTTTTGGAGTTTTCTCACCTCGAAAACTCTTTTATTGATCTTATAAACTAATTTTGAATGTTTCCTTGACCTTATGATTTGTTTTAAGATTTTTTTTACCCCGTGAATGTTCCTTAGGGTTTTTGTTGGTTTTTTAGGTCATTAGATGTTGAAAAACAAACATTTTATGGTGTCAACACTGGGATGTGTGGTTTAAAATGATAATTCATCTCCCATGGGAAACCATGAAGACTTTTATTAGATATATTCATGTTTTTCCAAACAATGCAAGGGAAAATTAAGGTTGTGCAGGGAACTATACAATGATTATAATTGGATCATTCATAGTTGGTTCATGGTTTGGGAAATAGTGTGGGCTATCCATACACAGTGGGGAACATAGATAGTTGGTGTCACACAGTTGGCACACTTTTATCCAAACCATGTGAGTAAATCATGTGACCCATTAAAAAGAGTCAAATTCCATTTCTTCTTATTCCACCTATTTCATTTCCTCATACAATTTCTTATCCCTTTCACATGTGTAAAGTTGGTTGTTCCAATTTCCTCTCCCTCCCTTAGGCATTGAGGGGCCTCCACTGTCTAAACTTAAAAATGATTACCATCATTCTCAATAGAACTGCATCAGTGAGTCTTTGAATCCAATAATTTATTTTATCCTTTTATCTCTCCATACAATGTGATAAATAATGCATTTCATATAAATTAATTATAAAACATTTTCGGATGTTGTTGGTAATTCCCTAGATATGGACATATGTGTGAGGCCGGGTAAGAGTTCTTAGAACACATGGAATGTTTAGGTTGTGTGTGTTAAATTTATTTAAATTAAAATTGTTTTATCAAACAACTTTTGATGGTTCCCTAGGAATGTATTGGGCGTGTCCAATGAATGGATATGATATTGATCATATGGCTTGAGGTGATTTTGTTCATCATCTTGAGAAGGGACTAGATACTTTGGGTGATGTTGATCATTGATTGTGTGACATGGTCATCAAGTTGAGATGATGAGGATTTCAGTTTGTGGGCAGAGATCACATGTTATCAGATGGTGTTGATCAATTGATTGTCTAAAATGGTCTCATAGGCATGTGGTTCTAGTATGATGTGACTTAGGTACTATTTTTGTGATTTCTGCTCATCGAGATTGGAAGATGTGTTGTTGGGATCATGTTCACATAGATAGGACTCATATGCTAAGGTGGTGTTCACCACTCACGTGGGTTGAGGATTCAGTTATATGAGTATTTGGGTGGGGTTGATCACTATTTTGGTTGGATGTTCCAAGAATAGAAATCCATGTAGATGGTGAGGAGCCATCAGTTGATGGTGTTGAGACCATCGATGGGGGGATAATTCTCTCTGTATTTTTTTATTCCATTAGACTATGTTTTTATGGGAGGAAGAGTATTGCCATTCCCCCAGAAGTCAGTTGCTGAGTCAGTAGTGGAATTATTTTTAGGACTGATATCAGTGTGCCTCATAAATCGAACTCAATCCCATGGGGACTCCTATATGTTGAGGGTTATAGGATCATGTAATTTTTGGGGAGTGCCTTCAATATGTTAGATATTTCTCTGGATAATACATGTAGGTTGGCATGAGGTGATGAGTTATTCTATTAGAGGTGGAACCTAGGGATTCATCAAGACTAATTTTCATTAGTGGATACCTTGGGATTTTCAATATGGATCGCCTCTACTACAGTTATATTGATGTTTTTTTGGAGAAGGCGATTGCTTCCATGTGGATATTGAGCACAAGAGAAGTTGTGTATTCTTGTGACATGATCATGTTTCTTATTTATTTTACACACACTTGTCATATCAAATATTTATTTTGGTTACATAATGGTGGTGGCATACTATGATTATTTCTCACACCCTACATGGGAAATTCAGGATGCATGAATAATTTATGGTATTGTAACCATGTAAATGTTTTGATTAGGATATGAAATATAGTGATAATGTTGGGCTGGTAACTTAGGATAGATGGAAGGGGACCTTGAGATTACTATATTTTCTATAGTTACTCTTTTGAGACTTTCATTCGTACCATAATTCATATTATATGTATTTACTAAGGTCATCTACCGGAAAAACGTTTTGTTTATTGTTCTGTTTGACCTATTGTGATATCAATGCTAATTTAATATTGGAATCTTTCGCATTTTAATTTTACAAATGGTGTGTTTATCTTATCTATTTATTACTAATGTAGTTTGTTTATGTTTCAATGTTTGTGTGTTATTTCATACTCTACGATGGGTTTCTGGTCTTGTTGTCTTATGGAATTTATTTATTCCTCTTTTATATATCTATAACCCATTATTATTATTACCAAAAAATTTTTATAGTTTCCCCATTCTCACCTTTTAACACCCTCACTACTAGTCAGTTGCCTTTGGCATATTGGGAGGCGCACCTAAGGCATAGTGGGACACTGAACCTGAGTATTGTTTAGGTGGAAAGACGAGCCATGGAACCATAGAATACATATCCCAAATGGTGAATTGGTTTCCAATATAATGAGTCTAATTTATATTTGTTTCAATATACCATTTACTTCAATAAATTGCATGATCTTTATTGGATGATCTAAATGAAAGTGGAATCCCATTTAGTTAATTTGTTTTTTTTTTGAAAATATAGTATTCAAATTAACCATATAAAATATATTTAGGACTAAAATATAACAGTTTACCTGAAAGGGGAGATTTTTTAATTTTCATAATATTTTAAAATAAGTGACCTAATATCAAATATTCCATAAATAAATATATTTAACACAATGTTATGAAATTGTGTCATTTATTGTCAACAAAACATTTAATAAAATGTGTTTTATTAACTCCCCCACACATATCATTTTCCAGTCCCTAGTAAAGACACCGGTCATGTATTCTAGAAAATTGTGATTAGATTTTTAGGCTAACAACTCCCAATCCATTGTGGTAGTTTAGGAAAAGTAAAAACCTCATCAATAATTCAATATTAATAAAGTTGAAAAACATTGTCTCATAAATATAAAAAATAAAAAACTATTGAGATTAATGAAACTAATAATAGAGAAACAAGTTTTGGTTCTACCATGCCATAAATTCCCCAACTGTGTAAATTCCAACCATTTCAAGATAATATCTCCACACTTTCATTAGTATATTCAGGTAGAGTAAAACATTTTTTTAAATGGTATAATTCCATAAAACATGTTATATATCATTATGATATCTAACTTCAAGACTCACTCACATAATCATTCTTGAATATTAAACCTTAAGAAAATGACCTAGGTATACTCACATATTGTATATTTCATAACTCTCCTCTATGTATAGATAATAATAAAAATGTGCATGTTTTTAATTTTTATTGATTTTTAGTTTTTAGGGTGATAAACTATTAAATATTATTTAAATATGAATAATTAAATTTGTTAATGTAATGAAACTGATCAATGAAAAATGAATGTATAGGTCAACCATTTATGTACGATTATTATTTTACCTAACATGGTTATATATTCAATTGAGTATGAAAAGTTTCACAAGCCATGGTTGTGTGAGAAGTTGTGTGGAGAAATAAATGACATAATTTACCCTTAATATATATCACAAACAATTATGTCAAACTTTAATAGGTTTTTAATGACATAACTAATCATATCATCTATGAATTCCATATATATATAACTCAACCCTTAATGATTAAATCATTCTCATGATTATAATGCTTCCAATTAATTATGAAAACATGAATTTTTGTTATTTTTAACATTTAAATGAGAGTTATCCTTGGAGTTTTGTTTTTTTCTGTTTTTTTAGTTTTTTTAAAGAAAATGCTGCAAAAATTATAAATGAAAAATAATGAAACACATAGACAAAAAACACATAAATGAAAATCCTAAAGAAGTGGACACAAAAATGTGTACCCTCACCCACTAAATTTTTTACATTTTCCTTAATTTTATCTAATGAGATGATACATTCATAAGAAATATAGAAATCTATATACAAAGAAAATATAAAATTTAAAGGTTTAGGGTCAACCTGATGTTCTGAATTGATGATGGGGTCATGTTTTGTGATGAAATTAATTACATGTGTGGGGATTACATCATTTCATTATGTAAAATTATACCCATTGACTATAAATATCCTTACAATTTATTCTTGTTTCGTATCAATTTTACTAAACTGAATAATATTAGATACAACATAATGATCTAACCATCCATGACACAACTTATCGGGTATCATCTTTAGTCATGAACTATAGAGAATGACTTTTTCACCCCCATTAAACTCCCTATTATAGATCGTCATTTAATGTGTTTATTTTTCACACAAATTATATATCATTAATTAATTATATTTTGATAGTCAGATATCTTGAATCTCTTAAAGATATATTTTCAATTGATTTCATTCCTTGGACGAATCCATGATTTATTTCATTATCGCCCAAAAGTTATTAATGATTGTCTTCCATGGGGAGATGGTATGATTTCTAAAAAATAATCTAGAATGGGGACATACCAATGGGTGTCTTATACAACATCATATTATACCAATGAGCATCATCTAATAATTTTTACAAGTCCATTATATTAATATGATTTCTTTTTTATTTTTTTCAACTCTCAGTTTGAAACATCGGCGTGGCCATTTGTTTGGGGGTGGTAGGGAGTAGATGTTTTTTGTGTCACCCTATAATTCAAAAGGTGGGAATACAGATTATAATTTAAAAATTATGTCCCTTAATCACTTATTATAGCCTTTGGTAATCTAAAATAGTAAAACATTTGATCCTTTATAGGACCGATTACGGCATGAGAATCATCAGTTCTAGTGGCTTTAGCCTCAACCCATTTTATAACATAATAAAATATAAAAATTATATAATAAACCAAATGAATTTTTAAATGGTCCCCTAAAATCAATTCCACATACATAAAAACTTCAATGTATAATATGGGTTGTTGAGGCATCTCCTATATATTATAAGTATTACAAGTTTAGTTGTAATGTAAGAATGACATAAAAACACATGGGCATCATGGAACAAACTATACCAACATAATCATAATCCTAAAACCTCCCTAGCTTTCCAATGGGGGCCACCCTGCCTTACACTGAACTGTGTATTACATAAATGTATAAAAGACTCAAACTCATGATTAGGAACACGCCTCCTAATAACATGGTCACTACACATGCATCATAGGTATGTATTATCCCATACATAATACCTAAAATAACTTTTCAATTTATATATTTTTTGCTCCTTTATATTTTTAGGTATTTTCGAAGTGAAAATATAGTAAACTAAATAAGTATACCAATGATGTGAACCTGAGACTATGTAATGTTTCTCATTGATAAATGGGCCCTGAAGTGGTACATGGTCTCTTTGTCATCCTATTGTGTCTGAGTGATCTAGTACATGTGGTCTGTCACTATATTCTTTGAACCCTTCATATACTTTATCAAAACATGAAACTATTGTAGAACTAACATCTAATGGATAAGTATAGGCTTTGCATATATCTTCTTTATGTGGTACCTCCAAGAAGTATTGTAAGAAAAAAACTACATTAGATCCTAATAAATAAGAACAAAGTTTATTTAAAGTAAATATAAAATAAAGAAAACTCTTATTTATGGTTTTGTGGTTTGATTTTAGAGAATACAATTTCTTCATAAGATAGGAAATCACATTTGAATATCCCTCTTCCCTTTGTGATAATACCACTCCAACTGTGATGTGTAAAGAATCAGTTATAAGCTCAAATAGAAGCTCAAGCTCCCACTGTGGGGAAAGAACGATTAGTGGAGTGGTTAACAGTACATTATATCATCAAATGATACCTTAAATGAAACATAAACTATTATTTCAATATATTTTTGATGTAATCAATATAAAACTATATATATTATACTAAAATATCTGATGAAGTATCGATCAAAACCAGCCTTTCCAAGGAATGATCGAACATCATACACGCTTGTAGGATATAGAAAGAAAGAAATAATTTATAAATTTGATATATCAACCTCGACGTCATGTGATGAAACTACATGACCAAGTAAATTTCCATTATATATAATTAAATTTCAATATTGAATGTTCAAAACCATATGTTTATCAACATAAAGATGCGACACATTACCAAAACTCAAGAGACACTCATTATTTATAGAAGAATAAATATGAAATTTATTCATAAATACCTCCTTGAAAGATTCAAGTAAATAAGAAAATATACTCCCCATGAATCTATATAAGGTTCCTGGGGTATTATAAAGTTAAAATGGTTTCCTTTGGTGACAAATTTACAAACATAGAAGGTGATTTTCACCTTATAATAGTCCCCTGATACAATGGAAACCTGAAAATTTCCAATGAATCCTTCCAAGAAGAAATAGTGTGTCCTACTTATAAGTCTCTTAAGAAACTAGACATTTGATGGAATGGGGAAATGGTCATTATGATTGGATTGATTCAGTTTCATATAATCTATTCATACTAACCAAATATTCATAAATCTCATTAGAAATAACTCATCCATTTAATTTAATATAAAAGTAAACCCTTTTTATATTGGTATAACTTAGAACGGGTTAACCCCATGAGATTCATAAATAGGGTAAGAGATATACGCCTCATAAAAATTTTCAACCTCTTTCTCACAACTTCTATTACTATTGGTTTAAGTATCCTTTGGAGTAGCCTAACATGATTGTAACTATCCTCCAAAATAATCCTATGCTAACAAATGGATCGGATAATACCTGGTATTTCTGTTCAGTTCCACCCATTTTCCCTAATATTATCTATTAATATATTTTAATGTTTTTTCTTACTAAGGTAGGAAATTATTTTCAATTATCATAGGAAATATTTCATCATTCAATAGGATTGAATATTTTAGGTTTTGCGGTAATGGTTTAAGTTCCAATTTGGGAGGGATCTATACTGATGGAAATGATTTTTAAAGGATATATGTGCATGATGAATACCAGGGTCTAAATATTAATCATTAACATTAGTGAATAATCAATTAGATCCATCTAAAAATCAAAAATCATGTGATAATCAGAAATATATATTCCTAGAGTCAGAAAAATAATCCATATAAAAATAAGAAATGAGTGTGGTTTGTTTATAAAAAATAGGTGTAACAGTATGTGGAAACATATAAATAGAAAAAATCCTATAGATCCATCTAAAAATAGAATTATTATTATATATAAAACAATGATAATCAAAATTTTGAGAGTCATTAAAATTTTAATAAGAAATAGATATGAAGAATGTAGAATGGTAATCTGAGGTGGTAATTCATGGAGTATAAAATCATATGATCTCATCACTAAACTCCATAGAATGTGTACCCACATGGAAATTTATGATTTTCAAGGACGGTTTGAGGAATTTCAAACTGAGAATTATGAGAGCATGATAAATTACCCTAACATCCTTCATATTCAGCATGTATAAATCCACATGAATGATCATGTCTCCTACCGAAACAAGGAAAACCTTGATGACTCACATATGGTATGTTTTGGTCATATCCTCTAGTTTCACTACTACTCTTATTAGCTTCAACACACAAATCTGTAAAGAATATAAAATAAAGTGAGGAATTTTATTTATTGAAGATCTGAAATCACTTTAAGCATCCTAAAACTGAACTCCCCTATAGTGCCTGGAATGGTGAATGTATAGGGGTCCTTGATCTTTCTAGTAATCTCCATGGTTGATTTGATGAGTGCTAGTAAATTAATATCATGTTTAATTATATAATATACATTTATTTATCTTTTATTTGTACACAATTCTTTCATAAACATGGAAAAAATTAATATTTTTTTGATTTCATCATGTATAGGTATGTTGATCTCGATGTGATTGAATGTATCTAAAACCTCTTTTTTCAACGCCACTTCATCCATATTGTTGTTTTGTAAAAATATTTTCATAAATGGAAGTGGTTTATCTGAAAAATAAACAATATTTGCCTTACCTTTTTTTCTACTTTGGTGTCTCATAATATGGTAATGAATGGGGCTTCTTTATGTTTGAGTTGGAACCTGATGGATAGATAAGAGCATATATCAGAACTATGTTTCCCACTTCACACTATGATGGAATTAAAATCCCCCTTGGAGTATTTAGTAGGATTATAAGGATGACTTTTGATTTAATGGTTATGATTTCATGGAGGGAATTTGATATCTTTATTCTTTTCATATTTGTCTCCCTCAACTATATGTCATAAATCTTTAGCTAATTTTGTTGGTTATGAAAATTATTTTTTAGAAGATCATTACTCTTAGAATCTACCTTTGGTTTGGGGGATCCCTACTATTGTTTATATGTTGAAGCTAAATCTTTGAATCTTTTATGGGGGTATTGGAATCATTGTTGGTAAAGAGTTGGGTACTATAGTTTTATTTTTAAAAATGGGTATTTGTTTTTTTCCAGAGCTATAACTCATATCTGAGTGATCTTTTCACAGTTGATTATATGGTGTTGTGAAGGAATATTACTTCTTCTGTGGATGTGTTTATTTCAACTGCTTACACGGTCACCCATGAAACATATTTATAAAATTATATATCTATTTTAATTGGGTGAAACAATTTGTAGGGTGTTCTTGTTTAGTGAAAATTACATAGGTACCCATAGGAGTTGGTTGTAATGTCTTTTAAGCCAAATAAATCTATCAAATCAAATGGCCAATCCATCTATTGTAGTGTCTATTAATTGATTTTCAATAGAAGTATTAACCTAATATACGACTTTAATTGTTTTTTACCTAGATATTTTATTAATTGAGTATTTTGTGAAATATTTTCAATTAATTCTTGTGTAGCTACTATTATTTCTTTGACCAATTTCCCTCTTTACATGATATCCACCAAAATTTTCTCCATAGGGGTGATTCCTTCATAAATGTTATGAATGAGTGGTTTCTCACTAATTTGGCAGTGTAGGGTTATTACACACAACTTATAGAAATGGTCATAGTACTCATGAATTGAAGCCCTTTACATCTGCTAGATTAGTGAGATATCTTTTAGAATTGATTTATTCCTTGAATATATTAAAATATCTGAATAAAAAGATATTCCATATCATATATACCTAATATTTTTCATTTCAATCATTGTAGAATGGGAATTATCTTAGCTTAAATTGTAATTTAGAGACATTATTTTGATTTATTGTTGATAAAAAAACATTAAATTCTTTTATATAAATATTTGGATCCTCTCGAGAGAGGCCATGAAATGTTTGAAAATATGTATCAATCCATATTTTTAATTCAAAGTAAGATTCTAGTTTTGTTTTTTAATACATATTGGTTGACAATTAATGTCTAAAACATCCAATTATTTAATGGTTATATCAAGTTCCTTTAAATTATTTATATCCATTGGATCTATTTTTAGGTTTTATTTATACATTATTCCAATTTCAATGTCCCTGTAATGGAGGAATTCACTAATGGGGTGATTGTTTAAACATTCTTTAGACTGAGACTGTCTAATTCGAGCCCTAAGTCTATGTTTAATATCCTTTTCAAAAGAAATTACATCCTTGGGTTTATTTTTTTCATAAATCAAGGAAAAAAATAAATGAATAAAAAATTACCATAATAAAAATTATAATAATTTTTAATCGATGCTCCAAAAAAATTGAAAAATATTTAAGAAACAGGAAATATTACAGAGGAAGAGAAGAATGGATTAAAGTAAAAAATTAAATAATTCATACAATTAGTTAAATAAATTACATTCCTTTAAAAAATGATTCTAATTTTAAAAGAACAATCATGATCTCTCTTAGGTGATGTGTGGTTTTTGGGTACATAGGTTTAGTAGAGTTTCTTATAAAGGCCACCTCTTAAGGTGGATATAATTAAAACAACATCTTAATTAAATTATGAGAATAAAAATAAAAATAAACACACTATATAGAAGGATGGTAGAGGGTGATTTTAACATTAACAAAATAAGAAGAAGCATGTTGGAAGAAGAGTGTATTTTTTAGAATTAATTAACAAAACGCGATGAAAAGATATTTTTTTAGAAAATATTTTTTGATGTCAGAATCAATCTAGGTCTACCTAATCACATTGTTATTAATAATTATTATTTAAATTAATAATAACTTAATTATGGTCCCCATATTTTTTAACCCCTGAACCCATTAATAATTTTCCTCAACCACAATGATGAATTGAAGTAAACCCATGGCTAGCTTCAGAAAATGAAATCGTAGCGCCGTATATTGATTAATGATATAAGTAAATTATATGGTAAGTGGTAAATTGAAAAATATATCCATTCTAGAAATGATGATGAATTGGGTTTCTGGATTTTATTTGAACTCCACAAATTGATCTTATGAACATTACTTTACTGATTAATATAATGTAAGGAAAATTCAGACATTACTCAACCTCACATGTTTTTTGTTAATTGTTAAATTGCATGAGTGAGAATTTTAAATTAAAAAATAAATTCAAGGATATTGTTATATTAATTATAATAGTAAAATTTATTCAAGGAAAATAAAATTAAGAAAGTTTGAGGTAGACCGATTTCTATGAAAAACAACTCTTTCATGTGCAGTTTAGTCATTATAGAAACAATTTTCATTCAAAATGGTCTTAAAAGGGGGTATTACCCCCATCAAATATATAATACCTATTTAAATAACATATATTAAACTTAATAACAAATAAATTGGAAATAAAAGGATAAAAGGAAGATAAATTGAGATTTTATTACAAAAACAATACAAACATTTCATCACAAAGAAGAACAATTATTAGATGAGGGGATACTTACTTCAAGAGATACCCATATTTCAAGGATTTTATAATTGGAGTATATCTAATTATTATCTTACCAAAAACTTTATAATTCAGCTATAACCCCATAAATTTTGGAAAAACATGCATTTATTGAGTGGATTGGAGGATAAGGTTTCAATACATTACAAGTGTGAATGTAAAATTCGAAAAAATATTTTAGTCCAACTTGCACCAATTAATTGACTTCAAAATGTGTCATCCATCTATTCTTATAGAATTATTGTTTTTTTGTAATTTACTTCTCTATCTACTATCCAAATTGTTTGCCGATCCAAGCTTGGATGTAGAATATATGTCTCAAATGGTGATGTGGTTCCCAATATGATGAGTACATTTCAACTTGGACTTCATAGCCCATTTAGTCCAATGAAATGATTGATCTATCTCAGATAATATCATTAAAAGTTATTAAAAATTAAGTTAATATTTGTTTTATAAAATTTCATGTCCAAATAATCTATATAGAAATATATATAGCCAGAATATAATAGTACACTTTAAAGGTTCAAAACATGAATTTTTTTAAAATTTTCAAATGAATGATCTAGTAAAAAATGATTTATAAATAAACTATTCTAACATAATGTGAACAAATTATTTCATTTATAATCTATAAAATATTCAATAAAATAATTTTTATCATATATTCTTCCAATAGGATGTTATTAGTGTCTACTCACTTACTCTTTATTGGTTATACATAACCACCACTACTACAATAATTAGTATGTTTCATAATTTACTATATTTGGAGAATAATGATGAAACATACCAAATTTCAACCCCTATTTTCTGGGATAATATTATAAATAATATGTCCTTAAAAAAGAGTGACTTATGATAAAGGGAAAAAGTAAAGAAAAACATAAAATGAAATTCATATTACTACTCTTGGTGATTCACCATTATAGGATACTTAAAAAGTACGAGGACATTAGTATTTCATGGTCAATGTCACGTGTTTATAATAAAAACCACTATAATTTCATGAAATTCATAGTAAATACCAATCTTGTCCAACAATCATGAGTTCTCCAAGTAATCATGTTAATTTTAATGATTTTTAGTCAAGTCCAAATCAAGATTTGTGGGAGAATTATTCACCATATCTTAATATTAGTTCATTCCCATAGTTTAATCATTCTTAAATTAAATATATTATAAAAATTGATGAACATAGTAGTTATTTTCTTCAATATAGTTTTCAATTTTTTTATAAAAATTTCAAAACTCTACTACATATTTTTGAAATCCTATAGACCATAAACTTCTTTTTCCACTAATATATGATAATCAATTTGATCAATAAATTTGTAATAAAATCACATTTTCATAATATTAAATAATATATAATGCTATGAATGTGGAATTCAATTTTCAAACTTCAAGAATAGTGTAATGAAAATTTTTCTTCAGATTGAAAAATTGATAAAATCAACATAAAAATATTGAACAGAAATTGAGAAAAATCATTCAATTAGTATCTCACTAGAAATTGATGTTCCAAATTAGAAAAATTCTTATAAAAAACTGTATTAGAGGGTTAATATTAAAAAACTCCATTTACTAATTAAGAACATGATCTTTATTTGATTGATACCCCTATTAATCATCTTATAGTTGACTCATTTTTACCAAAACCTGATTCCATAGTTTTTGTCACATTTTAACATCCTAAAGTGTACTGTATTATATATAATGGTCTATCAAATAATTTGATTTCATGTACATATCCAATGAGTTAATGTCCCTTCTTCCATAATGTTATAATGAGTACATTTTATGAATATCAACTTTTACCTTTAGAGTTTGAAAATTCATTTTATAATGAAATGGTTATTGATATGGGGACCTTATTTAGTATGATAAGATAAACAATTACCCATGTTGTCATGGATTACTCGAAACCAATAGACATCACATAAAATAAAATTCTCTCTCCTCGATTTTTTGGTTTACTTTTGATTTTCACACATTTTCAAAAATGGTTGTGCCTGAAATAGTTCAATAGTTGAAAAATCAGTTAGTAATGGTGGTTAGTGACCCACAAAACATTCGAGAAATTGTTGTAGAATGATATTAAATATAGGATCTTAAGTTCATGGTAAAACATGTTATAATGGAGAAACATTATGAGGGAAATACTAAATAAACTTTTAGAGAAGATATCATGTATGATAGGATGAAGTCACTTTCTCCACATAAGCATGTTCCACCTACTCTATGTACTGAATATTATACCACTTCACATGGGATACCAATGTATGGTATAAATACTTTTGGCCAAGGATAATTCAATGACCCAATGGATCATAAATTTAGTTTGGAACATATTTAATTTCCTATTTTTTTGATCATTGATGAGAAATAATTATGATAAATGATTAAAGTTTCATTCAAAGATGTGATGTATATAAGAATATCACAAAGGGATTTGGGTAAGGGTAGTTTCAATCTTATACACAATCATATATGTAATATTCTTGATATTCATATTAATTTACTATACACAGATTTCAATTATTCACCATGTTTTACTTCTTATGTGAATTATTTAACTTATTTTGAGATATGTAATTTCTATTTAATTTCATACATAGATTTTTTACCCTAATTTATTAGATACATCATACTGAGTATATTAAATTTAGAATATCGCTGGATATATGTAGAAAATATAATAATGATGAATCAAAAACATTGTATGCATTTTCATTTGATCCTGGTGGAGTTCCATCATATCTAGATAAAGAAAAAGTAAACGTAGTGCTCAATGATAGGAAACAAATGATTAATTATTTTTTGTTTCACTATATTTAGTTGTATTAATTTTAGTTTTTAGGTAATAAAATAATATTCATTTACCTATAATAATTGTTCACCTAGAACTATAGTGAATTTCAATTTACCATGCTTACTTTTTTCGACCACTTGATCTCCTTCTTTTGGTTGTATATTCATGTTATGATGCGAGTACGTGATATATATTTTATATATGTAAACATGAACCATTTTTAATTATTCATTAGATAAAGTAGGCCTCTACACATATTTATATTATTATTTTTATAAGTGTTACAATTTCTTTTATATTTTATTCATTCTTCCAAAACACTACTTAAAGAAAATAACATTATAAACAAATTAAAAACTGACATCCCCATTATTATCAAACCCACATTAAAATTTCTATATTTCTATAATAAATTTTTTTTGAGACATATAACTCATTTTCTCGTTTACTTTGAGAACATGATTCCAAGGTTAAATTCATTGATTTTTTATAACATTATTTTGATTATTTATTATATCATTTCATTGTATAAATATATTTTTATCAAACTTGTTTATTTTTTTTACATTTATCTTCACTATTGATTATTCATATTGTCTTTCATTATATTTTCATATTTGTGAGGGATTTGGAACCTTTTTAAAACAAAAACTATTTCTATTTTTCTTGAGGTAATATTCTTATTTTTATGCATTCTAGAAAATTCCATGCCTTCTTATCAAAATGATTGTGATTAACAAAGTTTTCATTGAAATATATGAGGAATTTATATTTTATATTTATCCCCTTGACCAAATTATATAGTATTACATTTTCTTAATTTTGTATCCCTAACAAAACATGAATAATATTTATTAGTATGATCCCATAACTAATTCCCTTACATGTTTGTATAGCACATGATAAAACACAAAAATATTACATTAATTCCATATTGAAAACATTATATATCATAACTAAACACACCGTCCAAGAACCAAAAGGTTTATAATCTTTGGCGATTAGATAAATAGTCATATTACACATTATATATTTGAAATACTAAATAAAATACTCTCCATAAGAGTTCCTTTTAAACATAATCATGTTTTCGATTTCCAAGTGAAATTGGAATCATACTAAAGATTAAGCTCAAATGATCAGTAAGGGAAAACATATTAATGAGTCATAAAGGGTTCAATCATATGTGTATGATAAAACAAGAATATGGAAGAAATATTTGATTAACAGACACATGGAAATATAATATTCGATTAAAATTCATGATAGAAGTACATATAAACTCATAAATTATAAATATATTGTCGTATAAGAAATTCAAGGCCTGAGACATTAATTTTGATTTTGGAGAATAACATCAAAATATGGAATAAATTGGGATTTGGTATATAAATTATCATATAAACTTATAACTTTGTTATAAAACTCAATAATTCCCATTTATTTTATTTGGAACAATCACAATCATGTCCACATATCATGTTGCAGAAAAGCCTACTCAAGACAACACATTAATTTTTGAATAAACTCAATCGTTTCCACTCTAAACATCATTATCCCATGAGATATAAATCTTTACCAAATAAAATTGAGGGATATATAGGAGTCTATATGTTATATACTAATAAATTATATTTGTGTGTACCACATTAAAATAATCATAAAACATATCATGGAAAACAAATTAAAATAAAAATAGCCTCATATCATTCTAGATGTTATTGCATAATGTGACGTAAACAGTTTATCAATTGATACACATAATTAAATATCCCAAAAGGAGTGAAAAATAATTTTTAATTTTATCATGAAATTACTCTTGGGTTTTGTTCAGAAATCACCATTCAATGATTTTCTCCTTAAAATGTTTCATAGTGGTGACCATGAGGTTGTCTCATGAGGAGGTCCCGCACTAATCAATCAAACTGTCACTTTGTTAATTTTTTATAAAATTGATAACTAAAAGAGGTTATTTTTAATGAATTAAAATGTTATAAATAAAATAAAATCATAATTAAATAATATAACTACATTATATATTAGAAATCAGAAGAAAATCAGACTAAAAAGGAAGGCATTAGTGGACAAACCATGATTGTTAGAAACACCCTTTATCATTTTCAAAAATTTATTTCCAATTTAATTATAAAATGTATTCCTAAATACCTCATATTATACAAATATTAACTATGAAACATAACAAAACCTCAATTATGGGTGTTTATATTCTTATGAAAGTGATTTGAGTACCCAATGACCTCTGAGTAATCAAACCTAATTGAACTTATTGTGATCAATGGGAAGACATCACCCAAATATGTATAAATAATAAGAAAATTATTTTAAAGTAAAAATATGATAAAAAATATATATAAATAAATAATAAATTTAAAACAAGAATGAAAGAGGTCTCTTTCAATCATGAAAAAAAATTACAGAATAATTTAAAACATAAATGTTCACGTTGTAGAACACAACCTCAAAATGGTTGAATCCTCAGATCTCCACGTACCACCACCACTTTCTCTTTAGACCTTAATGAAATAACTATAATAAATTTAACTCCTCTTTTACATCATATAAAATACATAAATTCTCAACCCCTTCTTCCACCCCCTCCCACGAAAGAAGGTGAATATGAAAATATTAATATAAAAAGGTGTGGAAATCTTTTTTCTAGTTCTGCTTACTAGAATTTTGTTTATGGTTTGGGCTCTTAAAATCCTAATAAATATATTATACATACTAAATAGTTTTTCTAAAATATATCTTATAAGTAACCTCAGTATTTTATATTATGATGAAATGTGGTACAAAAGTTATGAATTAATTATTGAGGCTAATTGTTTCTGCTTGAGGAGACTCTTCATATCCCACAATGTTGACTTGATCAAAGAATACATTAATGATATAATATATTCTTTAATATCAATAGGAAAATTGTACATTGTGTCCCCTTTCACCTAAAATTGTAATCAACTCATTTTTACACCAATAAGAAAAGTTATACCAGATTCAATGATGTGTGACTCATTCTTCTTGCCAGAAACACATTCTACAAAGTCTTATTTTTTTGGGACTCTAGAAGTCGAATGAAGACTTATCCAAGTTGACATATTTGTATCCCAAAGATATATAAATCATATTATAAAGTAATAAGTTAATTTAGATCAATAAGTAAGAAGATATAGATAAAATACCAAAATGATTATAAATAGACAAATTTCCAAAATTTAGCTCAAAGACGAAAAAAATTACAAAACAAATAAAATTTCATATATAATGAAATATTAATGGTGATTAAATAATTTAAATTTATATTTAATATAATTATGATTTATACTCAATCAATTCCCCTCACACTTATCTCTTGGATTCCTGGACAACTAAGCATCAAAATCAAATCAAAACATATTCAAAACATAAACTAATGAGGATCCCCAGTTAATCCCTAATTATCAAAAGATATCATGCCTCATCAAAATAAATATTTCAATTTCTCAATTAATCTCACTAAATCCATTTCCACTTTATTTCTCATCTGGTGTACACAACACACTTACCTTAAAAAACATTTCTCTCAATACAGAAATATGGATATTCAAAAAAGATTTTCTCATCCAATCACCTAAAATAATATCCAATTTATTGATAAATTTATACATATCTAACTGATTTGATCCAAGAACATGTGGTTATCATGAATAATTTTTAAGATTTTTCAAAGGAATAATGTTGTTGGGTTTCAAATGCGAAAAGTTTGAGGCCGAATAAAGAGGATTTGGATTTTTTGAAGCAAAAAATGAATGATTATAATTTTCAATCAATTATGGTTTCCTACTTACACTACTACAAAGAAAATAATTTATGAGAAACTCTAATAATTTCTTTTCCATACCATTCTATAAATATTTCATAATAAAAGTGACATTTATTTTATTTTTTTGGAATGCTCCAGATAGGGTACGACTTTCTTTAATTAAGAGCTCCAGATAGACATAACTCCATTTCATTTGAGAGTTCCAGATGGGAACAAATATAAGCCATAAAGACCTATATTTTTCTACACTAAACGTGTATTGAAAGTTTTTAAAACACCTAGAAGCAACACCAAAGGATATATAATACCACTAGTCGTCTCCCCTGATACTTAAGTTCAAATAGATCATGTATTTTTACTTCCATAGAAGATTGGAAAGGGATAATGGATTAAAATGTGGATAACCTAATAGGTTGTACATGAATTTTAAGGGTTCAAAATAGATAAATGTAAAATTTGGATCAGAATAAAAAGGATAATCATTAAAAAGGGGGATTTTTAATTCAAAAAAAAATATTCCTCAATCATTTCAATCACAAATACCCTAGCCCTAGGGTTTTGACAAATATAAATTAATTTCTGGTCCAAATAATCACGAATTGGTTCTCTCAATAAATGATGTTAGTGTGATGAAGATGTCAAAATTGGTTCAAAATCCTCCCAGGAGTGGGAATTTAAATGAAAAATATAGTGATATGTGGCATGATATTCCAAAATAAGATGTATTTTAATAACATTTCCAAATAAAATTGAACTTGAAAAAATTTCATTCTCATCGTTTATTTATGTTCAATTTCAATGAATTGATTGGTTCATCCATTAAAATGGGTTTAAAAGGTTTCAAAGATCATCATTTGGCCTCAAATTATTTTTACATAAAATTCAAAATAAAACATACATAAATTGAAAATGAAACACACAAAATAATAATCTACCCAATTTGTTTCTACCCCAAACTTGTTTTCTACAACTTCCTCATTGTGCATAGATTATATGAGAAATGAAAATAAAAATGATAATAAATTAAAAAACAATTTTCATATAAAGAAACAACTTAGTTTTTTATTGAGTCTAATTAACCTTGAGCTAGTCTCCTTGATGGTTAAACATATAATGCTACATAACAAATAAAACAGATCATCAATGTTTTTTTTGAAATTAAAAAAAAATAAATAGTAATAGGAGGAATAATTTACTTGGTATGAACACCCACGTGGGTGATAGGATTTCCCTACCCCTTTTCAGTAAATTTTGGCTGATCATCCACAATCGGGAGGTGAGTGATGTTTCATCAAAATGAATCATTAAAATAATTTTTATCCAATATTTATAAGATAAAAAATTTGAAGGGGCTATAAAAAATAGATTTCTTCAGGTTCCCCTCCATGAAATTATAATTTAAATATTGTATTGGGAGTGAGAAAAAAATGTAAAAGAAACTTCCAAGCACCTTATCCTCACAAAAACCCTTCACTAGTTTTTTAATCGTAATCTCATAATATGGTTCATCTTAAGGTTTAGCATCGAAAATTATTTCCTCATTGAAAAATATATTGGTTCCACCATATTCATGTGTACTAGTTAATTCAAATAGACACACCATTTTTTCATAAATTTCAGGATTGAAATACTCGTCATCTAAAAATTGAATCTACTCATAATCAATGGGTAGTAAATATTCATGAAGAGAATAAGTTACCAAATTATTGACAAAATAATGAAGAAAATGTAGATCAAAATTTGAGACAACTCTCTATGGATTCTCAGGTTCTAACTATTTCTTGAGGTAGAAAATATTTGCATTGAAAGTAGGAAGCATCTCAGATTCCCCTAAATTCACATAAAATCTGAATAAATCATATGTATATTTCTCATTAGCCAAAGATTCATTCACAGGTTCAGAATTTTCAACTCAAAAAATATAGTATTTATATGAAATTTCATTTTGAATAAATTCCACACAAAAATTTTACATTTTTTCACTTCAAAAATACATTCTAATTTGTGAATCAATTATAACTTTTTCAATCAAATTTGAGAAATGAGATTCCAAATCAATTTCTAACTCACCCACAAAAGGATCCTAAAATGCAAAAGTGGGTGGGAAAATACTTTCTATTCCTTGATAATCTTTTTGATATTTTAATTCTTTCAATTATTTGAAATCATTTGAATGAATCATAGTTTTTTAACATAATTCATGAATCATGGAAGCTCGATGTTGAAGACCCAACTAATTGTTTTATATCCTAAAATTTTTTTCTTAGGGAATTAATGTATTATCATTGAATAGAGATTCAAAAAATTATTCATTACATGAATCCCCAAATAGTCGATAATCGGGCTAGGAATTTGAGATATCATTGCGAGATTCTTTTTTTTAATACCTTCAAATTCGTGGTTAAAATCAAAAAAAAAACAAATCAAATGAATCTAAGGAAACCTCCCCATCAAAGACACCAAATTAATGATTAGGTTTTTGTTGTGAAACTATAAGCAATAATGACCCCTTTAAAATGTAGCCCAGTGGTGACCACGAGGTTGTCTCACGATAAGTTTTCTCACAATATTATCAGGCATTCACCTTGTAAATTTGATTTTTCTAAAAGTTAAAAATAAAATTAGATAATTTAAATGAAATAAAATATGTTGAATTATAGTAAATAATAAAGAAATAAGAAATCTATATTATCGATTATAAATCAGATGCATACTTGAATGAAAAAGACAAGATAAAGAAGGTCGAAGTGGAAAAACCTAAATTGCAAAGCCAAATTTATGTTAGGGTTTTTTCACAAAACTCCATTCCATAATTCTCCCCTTCAAATTTATCACAGTAGTGTCCATGAGGTTGTGTCATGAGAATGTTCCACACTAAGCTGTCAAACTGTCACTTTGTAAATTTTTTTTGCTAAAACATAGAACAAAAATTGGGGATTTTAAATAAATTAAGAAATGTTTAATTACAAAAATTCATAATGAAATAATAAATCTATCTTATCTATAAGAAATTATAAGTATACTAAACGAAAACGAGTAAGCTAATAAAGGCAACAATGGAAAACCTTGATCGTCAGACACACCCTTTATCATTGTCAAAAATTGTTTTCTTATTTAATTTTATAATGTATACCCGAAGACATAGTAGTATACACCTATATTTACCAAAAACAATAACAAGATCTCAATTATGGGTGTTTACCTGCTTATGAATGTTATTTGATTACCCAAAGACATCCTAGCAATCAAAACTAATTGATCTTATTATACTCAATCGGGAGAAATCACCCAAAGATATTTAAACAACAAGACAATAATTTTATAGTAATAATATACTAAAAAATCTATAAAATTACTCATAAATAATGAGAAAAGATACCAAATTAAATTAAGAGAACAATTTATAGAATAATTTAGAAGATAAATGCTCACAATAAAGAACACAAACTCAAATGGGATGAATTCTAGTATCTCTTCTTCTCACCACCACATGGATTTTAGCCCTTAATTTCTTGATTATCATCAACATAACACATATTATCAAGAATATTTCCTCTATAAAATACCAATATATCCTTCTAAACCCTTCAAATTATGGTGAAAAAGAAAATATAATGGGAAAGGGTGTAAAAATAATTTTTCTAGAACATATTCTTTAAATTTGCCTCTAATTTTGTAATCTTCCTAGCCTAATAGATCTCTGCTCCCCTATGATTTTTTTAAAAATTTATTTTTTATATTAACATAAGATTTCACCCTAATTTGACCCATGGTATAAATGTTCTGAATTAATTAATGAGGATAACTTTTTTTCTCGAGGAGACACTTCAAATCCCTCAATTTTTATTCCATCAAAGAATATGTTAATTAATGAATTTATCCTTGAAACTCAACAAGGTCATGGATAATTTATTGAACTTGTGGTAAAAATTAAAATAAATGTATATGGACACATTTAAAAAATGTATACCTGATTTAATTATTTCTGACCCAATTTTTACCCAGAAAAACATTCTACAAATACTAATTTCTTTTGTCCTCTAGAATGCCTCATAAAGACTTATCCTAGTTTTCATATCTGTTGACAAAAAACATTTGAATCCTATAAAAAATGAATCAGTTTATTTGGAGCAATATTAATAAATTTATATCCGAATTATTGAAATGATTAACCCTAGTTAAAATTCTAGAATTAGGCAATTTTCACAATTTTTCTCAAAACATAACAAAATTCAAAAAAACATGTAATTTCACTTATAATGAAAAATTCATGGTGATTAAATAATTTAAATTTTTTAAAAAATATTGAATATGTCAGTTATGTCATTGAAATTACTCAATATGAGGTAGGTCCTTTATAGAAAGTCATTAGAATGGAAGATGAGTCTTGAAAAAGAGTTTTTTGAAATCATTTTTATCATTTTCCAAAAATAAAAAGTTATAAGTCATATTGAAAATTAATTTTTCATGAAACTAAATTTCAGACATCATAACACCTCAATTTGAAATTATAATGAATAATTAGTCCTTGAAAATAAATAAATTTTATATAAATAAATATCGACTGGAAGATAATAATGTATAAGTATGAATACAAATTTCTATCATATGAATTAAATTTTCTTATAAGATTGTGTTTATGTATTCTAAAATACCATATATATGCCTTCAATTTTTCTACAATCATGATTTTAGAAGACCTCAAAATATTTTTCTTGAATCTTGGTATCTATATACAATTGACCAAGGATTCCTCCTTATGCACCATGTTTGTGACTTACAACATAAAGAGTA
The DNA here is from genome assembly GCA_963277665.1 of Viscum album. Taxonomy (NCBI): domain Eukaryota; kingdom Viridiplantae; phylum Streptophyta; class Magnoliopsida; order Santalales; family Viscaceae; genus Viscum; species Viscum album. The sequence continues at coordinate 1,937,716,084 of OY728123.1, read as the reverse complement.
TATCTCTCTTTTTTCTTTATCCTTATGGGGGGGGATATTTATAGTGTAAAAGAAATACCGTGAAGGAGATAGTTTTTCTCTCTTATTTTTATGTATATGTGATATAAAAATTATTTTTCCCCTTCTAAGTGTACGTTAAGAGTTGAGCTAATTAATATAATTAATTGTAATTAGAAAAATTTTATGGGAATGAGAGATATCATAGGTAAATAATTTATTTTTTATTATATTGATTCAACATGATTTTGTATAGGATATTGTTCATTTTGAAATTTTTATATAAATTGATTTTTTTTTTATTGTTGAAATATAATTGTTGATTATCCTCACATGAAAATGGTAAATTCTTTAAAGATAGTAATTAATCAAATTTTGTGTATTTATGAATTGTTAGTGTTTCCCAATTTTTAATGAATTGTATTGATGTGATGCTGTGTTTAATGAGTAGAATATAGGTGAGGTTGTTTTCGATGATTATATTTTGGTTTTTGGGGGTGATGTGTGACATGTGATACAAGAATATGATGTTGATATTGGAATGGTTGATGGAATTCTGTGTTTTCTTGGTAGATTCTTGGTAACTATGTAATTATTGAAAAGTAGAGATTTATAATTAAATTATATTGGGTTGGAATAAGTGTTTTGTAGATAAGAAAGAATGAAATATAAATTATATGATTATTTTTAATAATGATATGGAATGATTGTTAAGGAATATAAAAATAGTTGGGTTTTGATGTGCTAAATTAAAAACTATGAAATTAATATGTTTTAATTATCTTAAATTAACTGAGATATAAATGAATTGGTTGTATAAAATGAGATATTTGGGTAAATGGGAGTTATTTAAAACTCAATAATTCATGAAATGGAAGAACTTGTAATTGAAGAGGTATTGGTGTGGATTTTTTATGGTGGTTTAATTGAGTGATGTATTAGTTGTGTAAGTAACATTGATGTATGATAGAGGTTATATAAAGGTTTTACTGGTTGAGAGGTTTTTGTTTTTTAAAACCGTTTTTTGAGATTTTGTTAACAAATATATTTTTTACTTACATTTTTACTTCCAAAAACTCCCCACCTTTTTGCACTATGTGATTACACCCAAATCTTTTTTGGAGTGTTTTTTCCAACATTCAGATATTAAGGACATATGGCTTGATACCCCCTCTTTTTCACTCTCTCTTCTGAGAGAATTTGATATGAACAAGATGTGATTTATAGAATTTAAAATAGAAATAGTGGATATTTTTTATTTTATGGGGAGTTGGTTCATGGTGGGGGTCATTCGTTAAAGAGGGGGGGTTACAAGGTTGATATCCTTTATGGTCATGATACCCTACTATTCTGGTCAAGGAAGAGGTTGAGATATAATGTGGTGGCCTAAGTGGTTCTGGGATATATGTGATGTGCTGGCCTAGGTGTATTTGTGAGAGATTTCATATGATATCCTATGTGTCATTTGGAGATATGTGATGTTATTTATCATGTGTCTTCAAGGGAGATGTGATGAGGTTACATAGGTGCCATTGATAAGGGTTCTATAGAATATATAAGAGCATCGAGATGTATTATCCTAGGATGGGAGAACATCAAATCAATTTTAAATATGTTAAGGGTTCCCTTTTATAGGTGTGATTCATATTATATTACCATAATTTGAATTTTTATTTGAAAGATTAGCTTTGGGGAGGTCAGGAACTGGTTGACCAGACATGTTTCTATTGATTATTTTCTTTTTTGAATGGGTAATTAGTTTACTCTTCCCACACATTCATGAAAGTCATTAGATATGTTCAAACAAAGTATGTATTTTTTTCTCACCCTAAGTATATATAAACCATTATGTAGGTTTCAAGGAAAACTAAATGGATTAATATGGACATTATTAGTTTGGGAGTTGGAGAAATTGTTGAACTTTTTTCAATAGGGTTTTTTTTGTTTTACTTAGAGAATATCATTGTATTTTTATGACATTACATTCATGATGGGATATTTTAGATCTTACATTTTCTTATGTTTTTTGAGTTGTTTGGTTTTTCATTTCATATATTTTGATCCAAATTTTATTTCTGTGAAGGTTAATACCTCTCATATGTCTCCCTATATTAATACTCTCAGTGCTAGTCACTATCCTAGAGCCTACTAAATGTGGGACTTGAGGGAAATTATCTCCCTTTTTCATTTTTTGTCCCAAGAGAGGTACCTTTAGAGGGAGGGTATAGTGACCCAATATTTTCATACCTAGATATTACTTCATGTTTTATAAATATTAATAAAATTATACTAACACATGCATGGGGACTGTAATAGTTTTTTTCATTTGGAAACATTGAATCAAAAACACAAGTCCATAAATGAGTTACTCCATCTCCCACAATGTTCTCACAATTATCACCCATTAGAGATAGATCATATATAAAACATATCATAAAAACCTGAAGAAGAGAAACTAATTAATGGGTGATCATGGATGCACAATAATGGTATGAAAGGGTGATACATGACAACATCATAAAAAAAGGGAATTTAAGCATGATCATAATATTTCAAAATCATACCATTCATATCAAATATCATAATATTGAGTCATGGAATAAATATTGGTCATTCATAAGACTTTAATTATAAGGGAATTAAATAACATGAGTCATGAGAATATAAAAATTGAATAAGAAATATAATTTATGGAATATGCATAAGAATATAAAATATTTTTCGTATTATCCAAGGAACGCTAAAAAAACCATCATAATGGAAAAGGTCTCTTACTTATCTGGGATCACTCCCCTTTCAATCCCTATCTTAATAAATAGAGTTCACTCCCATTCTAACCCTATCTTACTAAATCTAGTTCACTCCCTTTTCTATCCCTATCATAGTGAACCACTTCCACTCCCTGTTCTAGTCCTATTTTACTAAAATGGGTTCACCCGCATTATATTGTTGTCTATCTCATGAGATATAAATCATTACCCAAACCATTTTTGAGATATGTAGGTCCCACCATTCATATAATTAAAACTCTATTTATATGTTCCCAATTTCATAAACATTCATCAGATCATAACCCATGAAATGAAAAGGGCATCATAAAACGTTTATTATATAATAGCATATGGAAAAGGGAGAGGTTTCATAATCATTTTATCATATAATAACACATTAAAATAAGAAGGTTTCATAAGAATTTCCCCATTGTATAAACTATGGAAGAGAAGTATGTTTCATAAACATAATTCTCTAAACAATTAACAAATTCCTAGAAAGAATATAAACAGTATCAATAGATTATATCTCCAATATGACATAGTTAATACCAACAGATGTCATCTTATATAGGAAATAAATTTTGAAATATAATTTTAAAACATTTAATGAGGAAGATATACTTTCCTATTTTAAATATTAATATTTAAACATAATTCATTTCGAAACAATTTCTATTTAAAATTAATCTTGAAAATTTATAAAATAATATTGTAGAATCATTGAACACTTTTCTTTAGGAAGATATTCTTCCCACTTTCAAAAAAAATTTAAAACCTAAAATGTTTTGAAAATACTTTTTTTGAAAATAATCTTGAAACCTTATAAAGTTATCTTTAAAAATAAATTAATAGATGTATTGAGAACGATATCCTTTCCACATTGAAAAACTTTTTTAAAACATAAAGTATTTTTAAAATCATTTTCTTTGAAATTATCCTTGAAAACATATAAATGTATCTTAAAATATCATTTATAACTTTTCTTGAGGAAAATATCATTTCCTCTTTGAAAAACATTTATTAAAACATAAAATTTCATAATAATTTTATTTTAAAATAATCTTGAAAACATATCAATAATTATTTAAAATATTTAAAATCTTTAGAATTATTTATTGAGTATAATATCCTTTCTTCTTTTAAAAAACATTTTTGTATTTATTTTAAAAACATGGTTTTGGAAGAAATATAGTTTTCAATCGAAAATGTAATTTTTTTTACAAAATATTATTTTGGTCTCTGGAGTACATAAAGAGAGGAAAATGAATAGAGAAAATATATTCTAATAAATATACTATAGGAAAATAAATTTATTTGAAACTAGGGAGATTTATATCATAATATTTCAACATTAAAAACTTAATCATAAATAATCTTGATAAATGATTAGAGTATAAGGTAAAACCCTTACAACTTTGGTAAACATGATTCATATTCTAAATAAAAGTCTAAAATACTATTAAACATAAAAATATAATGAGAATAAATAAATCCATGATATTAAATTTCAATATGTATGTATACACACCTCTTACAATAATATAGATAATAGAACAAACGTCTCAAAGAAGGAAAATTTCGAAAAAATTCTTTACTACTTTGGTACATTTTCAATGGTATACCTCATGAAGAAGATATAGTAAAAAGGATTTTTATGACCACATAATATTAAGAAAAATTATCCTAAAATAAATATATAATAAACCACATAAAATAAATAGGTTGTGAATATGGCATCTGTCTCACAAAAGTAAAAGTTGAGATGGAAATCCCATCCATTATGTTTTAACTTCCTTCATACATGTTTGAACAATTTATATAGTAAATAAAATTTTATAATAAATATATTAAAAAATATATATATATTATAAAATCTATAATTTTTATATCACCTTTTTTTACCCATTTATTAATAATTTTATGATAAAGTTATGTTTTGGTTAATAACTGCATTGTTTTTTCATTTAAGTTTTGATTTTTTATTTTTGATCCTATAACATAAATAATTATTCAATCAAAACTGAAATGTAATAAATTATATAAATATAATATATATTTATTATATATTTATTTATATTAATCCATAAAATCTAGTGACAGTAAATTAAATACATTATCTATGGAGATGGTTGGTTTACGTATGCATGAACTTTGTTTCCATTTTCTTTTTGGATTGAAAGAAAGAGTTATAGACAATATATTATCATTAAAGAGTCATTTTTATGTCAAATACATCACATATATTCATTAAACCCATAATTAATTTATTCTTTATAATGTGTGAATGAATCACATCGCTTCACGAGGCAGTAGTCCAATACACACGGTCGATGTTTTTGTATTCCCATAAAATATAGAGTATAATTTTATATGTGATATAATTATCCCTAAATTATAATAAAATCATAAATATAATAAATATCATATATAAACTATTAATTAATTAATTTTTTTAATCGTGAGAGGTGGTAATGGAAAAAAAGGAAAACTTTGGTTCATGAGACGGTATTTCGTCACACACACAAATGATTATTATGTAACCCATTTTAGTGAAATGAATATGGCTATAGGTAATTACATAGACATAAAAAAATCTCTGTATATTAAATATTCTGAGTTTATTATAAAATCATTATACAAAAAAATTGGTTGTTCTATGAATAAATAATAAAAAGATTACCATTGATGAACATTATCTCCTCTTCAGGTATCCTACTTTCGTTTGCACTAAAATCCTTATCAGGGCGGATTTATGTTCAATGTAAGGTTTCTAAGATGATGAGAGAGAATTTAAGAAGTGACTTGGTCATATTTTTGTCAATATAAAGGGTTTGGAGGTGTTAGTATGTGAGGGGTGAGCCCCCATTTATATTTGAGGAGGGGTGGAGTTTTTTAAAATACCGAAAAGTATTCACCATTGGTAGGTATCCCTCACCACATGTGGCTCCAAAATTGAATAATAATGGATGTAAGTTTTGATGTTGTTAGGAAAAACTTCATTCACAAACAAATAAACATATTCTTATCATGTTATTCCTTATCATTTAAGGTTACTCAATTTTACCCTTTTTATTTTTTCTACAGTAACTTGTATATTTTTATTATCTGAGGAAATTTATCCTTTAATGAAAAAAATAAAATGATATTTATTATATAATTTTAACTGTTGATTATAAATATTAAATTCAATTATAAATATAATATTTTGTGAATTTGTTTATTAATATAAATGCATGTATTGCGCAAAACCCTATTCTAACCATAATCACATTAATAAATTTAATTTGATTCCACTAATTAATATGGTAAAATTTCAAATTAACTTACTATATAATAAAAATAAACTAATTAAATATATTTAATCCTTTCTTCAAATTAAATTCTCCAAAGTGATATAATTTAATTTATAATTAATCCCATAAACATGACAAGATAGTTTTTAATCAAAGTAAAACTGATCAAAGCATTATAACGTTTTTATATCAACTTTTATTAAGACATTGATTACAATGATCAATATTATATTAATATATATATATATATATATATCTGTATAATTGAAATAATTAATCCTTAAAAAAATTAAAATATAATTTAACTTTTTTGATAATTTAGTCCAAAAGATAGTTTTCATTTAAAATTGTGAAGGTTTAGATGCACACATAAGGGGATTCACATTAGGGTCTCTTCCACCCACCACCTTCTTCTTCCCCTATTGCAGATCGGATTTTTCTCAATTAATCATCCAAGAGATCTTGTGCCATGTGACATATCTTTTGTGGCAGCATCCTATGAATTCATGGGCTCGAAATCTTGGCAAAGCTCTAAGTTTTCTGGATTTTGTAGCCCTCCCTTTCAAATTTGATGGGGTTTTAGAAGGAGGCCTGGTGAGGGTCTGATGTTCGATTTCCAAAATTCTACGATGAATTTTTTCATCACATTGTTGCATTGGATGTGGGTGCGTTGGGATTATCTGGTCTTTGAATATGCTCTGAGGTGGTGAAAATAATTGCAATCTTCTTCTGGTTTGTTCCGGCATTAGGATGACGATTTTCAATAATGTTTTTTGATGTTTACTGCATTTTTTTAGTGCGGTTTAGTTATGTTTTGGTTCGTGATTGGGATTTGGTTTTGTGTTTTGCGGTTGATCTCTTCGGCTTTGCAGTGACGTCTCATTCCAGTGGCAGTGGTGATTTCTGTTTGGGGGTTTTTGTGACTCTGACAGATGTGGGTAGCTTCCATGAAGGTTTGTGAAATGATGGATGCCTAATGAGGATGATTCATGGTTTGTGTATGGGGGTGCCCATATAAAGCAGGACTTGGGAATTCATGAGACAAATTTGGATGATTCCAGAGCTGTGAGCTTGTTAGTGAGATATTTTCAAAGTCCCAGGGCTCAGGGCTGGGAGGACACAAACCTGTAGCCTTTATTTATGGGATGAGGATATGAGCAAGCCACATGACTGGAGTTGATGTAGGTAAAATCCTTCATTTCGGCTGCAACCGGCTCTCTAAGTGGATAGGGAAGGCTGGATAGTTAGAATGTCTTGAGACCCTTAGACCCAAACATTATCGGAACCAAACCCAAAGGACTTTGGAAGGTCGGGGATGAGGGTAGGTATCTGGTTTGGGAAATAAATCAAGTAAGGGGTCTCTGTGTATGCAGATGGCCCATAATTCCAGAGTGGTAATAGAGTTGGGGAACCATTTCCATGGTCTGAAGGTCCATAATCCACCAGTATATCTAGAGGATGAGTCTTCTGATGATGATGACTGTTACAGTCACCACTCAGTGGATATCTTGGACCGAATTAAAAGAAAGGAAAACATGACCCTAGAAATAAGTACGAGAAAAAGGCACGCATGACTTGGGGGAATGAATTATGTATGAGGGTAAAAAACCAAAGGGATGCAAAGATTACTCAAACTTTCCAAAACCAATGGAGACTTGGTGGGGCAAGAACTGTAGAAAAAAGGAAGTTAAAGATGTTCAGAATGGGGAAAGTGAAGAATCGAGCAGGAATTTAAGAGAAAGGGAATAAGAATATGGGGAGTGATTTCAACTTATCTTTCACTCTAAGGAAGAAATTATTGAAACAAGTCTCTGACCCAATGTCTCAGAAGAGGAGATCAAAATAATTTATGATCGTCGATAGCAAGTTGATGCTAATGAGGGGCAAGAATTGTGGATAGAAAAACAAGACCATATATTGTCTTGGGGATTCAATTAGAGAAAAATCCACACATAGTAATTTATTCAAAAAATGGAAAGGATGATCACTCACCTTGAAGAGTTATTCATAGAAGTTCTGTAAACCTATGTTAGCACATTACACTGGGAGTTTTATATAGTTTCTGAGTCAAGTAATCTTAGCCTGGTGTTTAATCATTTTTCCAGCTCTTTCATCATGTATTTTTATTTTGTTGATGAACAATGGTTGACCATTTTTCCTTAAAATGAATTTTATTAATAAAAATTTTTAATTTGGAGGAGTAGGTTGAACCCAATATTAATGGTTATGATGTTGGGTAGGATCCTTGCTTTATAGTTTTAAATGAGTTTTTTTCTCCATGTACTAACTATTGAGGCTTGGTTGTTATATAAGTCATGATTTCATGTTGGGTTCCCCCTCAACCTTTAAAAGGGGGTCCCTAATAAAAAAATGATTTTCATTGAGTCATTTAAAATTCATTTTTTTCATTATCCATCAAAAAATAAATTTTTTTATAAAAATCCCCAAAAATCACCCTAATATAATTTTTGAAATTATGAATTCAAAAGAGAAGTTTATTTTATCATATTAATTTTCTATAATTTACTAAAATTAATTTTATTATAATTTTAAACAATACAAAAAAACAATATTTTAGAGAAAATAGTATTTGTAAAACATATAAAGTCATTACAAAAAATTATGTACTTTATTATCTATATCTTTCATTTATATAAAAAAATTATACATAATATTTAAAAAGTAGTTATTAATATTCATATCACTATGATTAAGGTCTAGGTTATAATGTTCACGTTCAAATAATTATATTATTAATATATTTTGGTTTCATTAAAACTCAATATTGTGTATACCACAAGCTTAAATTTTCGTTATGTGTAACACAATTCATCTAAGAAATTTAATTTATTTGATAAAAACTCATAAACTCATGGAGTGATACATAATAACCCCCAAAAAATAAATTCCTTTGTTTAATTCAGAATTTTAATACAAACAAGTGAGGATATTTCTGCCTCCTCACATCTTCAAGTTCTCATGTAACTTCCTCAAACTGTTGATTTTTCTATAAAACTATGACCAGGTGAGTGGTATTATTTAATATAACTTTCTAAGTATGATCTAGAATATCTATTAGTTGAGCCTCATAGAAAATATATTGATATAGTTTTATTACCTATGAGTTTAGAACTTGTTAAGTGTCAGGTATATACTTCTTCACGAGAGATACATGGAATACATCATGCACTTGATAATGGTTTGGTGGAAGTGAAAATAGAAATTATATTATCATGATATGATCTAAAATTTCAAAGGGAATTATATACATAGGGATTATTTTCCATTTCTTTATCAACCTGATAACCTTATTTCATGGAGATATTCTTCAAAACACCTTGTCACAAAGTCAAAATTTTAGATCATGTGAGTGATTATCAATATAATATTTTATTTGGCTCGAAGCTACCTTTGTGTCTTTTAAAATGACATTAAACTTCTGTTCTATTTATTTATTTGTCTCAGGTCCCAATAGCTTTCTTTCTCTAACTTCATTACAATTCATTAGAGCTCTAGATTTATTTCTATAGAGCTCATCATAAGGATCCATATAAATGGTTGAGTGAAAACTATTATTTTATTAATACTCAAAATGAGGAAAGTTTTGATCCCAGCAAACTTTTAAATCTTTAGGGTAATATATCAAAATTTCCTCTATGGTTTGAATTGTTATTTCAGACATACCATCTATTTGAGAATAATACACAGTTCTAAAACTCAACTCTGTATCAAGATCTTGTTGAAGACTTTTCCAAAAAAATTAAGGTAAACCTTAGAACCTAATCAGACACAATGGAATGTCGTACTCCTTGAATCCTTTACACTTTCTTAATTTATATTCTAAAAGTATGATCCAAATAGATATCTTCTCTAGTAATAATGGTGTGTGCTTACTTAGTAAGAAGATAAACTATAACCCATAGAGAATTATTATTTTTAGACATTTTGGGAAGTCTAAAGATAAATTCCACCGTGATTTTTTCCATTTTCCTTTATGGTATGGGTATTATATGAAACAAACCCTTAGAATTTTTTATTTTACACTTATATTGATAACATACTAAGAACCTAGACACAAACTCATGGTATCACTCTTCATGTTATCCAAATAGAGGTATTATTTCAAACTTATATACATCTTCTTACTTACATGATGAATAGAGAATGAAGAATTATGATCTTACTCTAACTAATTATTCATTATGTATGGTTTATGTGTAACGCATACACAATTATGTAACCTTATCATTCTATCATGATAAGGGTTAAACTAGTGAACATTTCTATCCCACTTTTGCAGCTCAACATCTTCCTTCTGTACCACTTTAATCTTCATTGGGATTGATGTTTAACCATTAAATTTAGAAAGCTAATATTTTTATCCCATCCTCAATTGTTTTTATATCCATATGTTGAAAATCCATATATAATTTTTCTCTGGTAATCCTCATCATGTATAAGCTATCAGGATTCATTATACTCAAAACATCGACCACATTTTTCACCTTCCCCATTGGTAATTTATTGAGAATTAAAATCATTAATCATATTTAACCATATTCTTAGTCACATGTATAACTCCTTTTATCTGAATATATAATTTAATTTCTTTTATCTGTATATATTTCACACTATTTCTATAAAGCTAATGCTTATGTATCTAATATGAAAAAATTACTGCAGCTAACTCCAAATCTTGAGTTCGATAATATTTCTCAAGAGCCATTAATTTTCATGAGGTATAAGATATAACCATATTATTCTGAATAATAAAATATCAAAATCCCTTCTTGGATGCACCATGATGTATTACAAACCCTTGTCCACAATAGGGTAATGTAAGAATATGTGCACGAACTAATCTTATCTTTAGTTCCTTGAATGTTTCCTTAAATTTATCAATTTAGAGAAACATGGATCCTTTTTGAGTTAAATTGGTTAGTGGAATATATATTTGTGATAAATTATACAAAGTCCTTTAATAAGAGATATCTAAAAAAAGAAAACTATATATATCAATCACCATGGATGGTCTGTTCCAACACTCAATAACCTCTATATTTTCTTGATCTACTGATATTCCCTCAATTGAAATTATATAACCCAAAACTGAAACATTTTATAGACAAAATTAACACTTATTAATTTTTCATATATTTACCCATTTCTAATGGATTTTGGTACAATTCTAAAGTGGGTTTCATTCTATTCCGTTCACTTTGAACAAATAATAATATCATCAATAAATACTATAAAAAAACTAATCAGGGTAATATATAAAGACTCTATTCATTTATCCATGAATAAATTGGAGGGAATTGGTAAGATCGAATGGAATTACTATATATTCATAGTCTCTATACTTTGTACAGAATGAGGTCTTGGGTACATCCTCTTTCTTGACCCTTAGTTTATGACATCCATAATGAATGTCAATCTTGGAAAAGTATTGAGCAATGTGCAGTTGATCAAACATGTCATCAAAATATGGAAGAGGATACTTGTTCTTAATTGTGATATTGCTTATGTTTGGATAATCAATAAACAATAGTAATAATCGATTTTTTATGTTAAAAAAGGAATAGGGATTCCCCATGGTGATATACTTTGAAGTATAAATTACTTGTCAAGGTTTTCCTTTAGTTTATTCTTTAATTCATGCAACTCAATTGAGCCTACTCTATAGAATGTCTCTAAAATTTGTGCGGAACTAATTATAATTCCTATTGAGAAGTAAATGAAAAGTTTTTTTCTAGTTCTAGGAAAATTTTATGGAAATTCAAAATCAAATTCACACTCAATTGGAATATTATTGATATCATGTTTGTCCTAACCCATTTTACATTAAAACCCATTCCAAAAGGGAATCAAGTACCATATAGTAGATGTGATCTCCATTAAATGTTTATACTTATCATCTCATTTATAGAACTTCATAGGTAGATATTTAATATCAAATGTGACTTTCTTTCCTCTACAATTGATATTCGATTTATGTATAGAAAGCCAATCCATGGTTAGGGTAACATGAAATTCCCCCATATGAAGACTAAAAGGATTTACAGGAAGAGCATTCCCAGTAATGTCAACAACAAAGGAATCATATAATTCATATGCAATCATTGTACCATTAAGGGTTTTCACTGCTAATTCCATATCAAATAATTTGGGTGGAATCTTGATACCTTTAACAGATTCATCATATAAGAAAGAATGGGTAAATCCAGAGTCGATTGGGCATTAGATGTTCTAGGGTGGATGGTAAGTTTACCTTTCACCATTTCGTTAACACTCCCCTTGATGTAGACATTTTTAAAACACATTTTCACATTATTTATTATAATTAATTTTATTTTTCATTATTAAAATAATTCACTTTTTATTAATTATCAATTTTTTTCTTTTTTATATTAAATTCTAAAAATAGTGTTTTTTAATAAAAATATTTAATCTGTTTTTTTAGTTATTTAGAATAATTAAATGTTTAATAACTAATTTTGGTTTTACCACCATTTTTAATTTTTCTTATTTTATTTAAATTATATTTTTCTATTTCCATTAATACATTCCTTAATAAATTATTATGTGTTTCAAAATAATTATTTCCTTTAATATTTTATTTGATTAATTATTTATGTAATTATTGTTCAATTTATTAAATCTTAGTTTTTTAATTAATTTTTGAATTGTACTGATTTATTCATTTTCATTATTTTTTTGGTTAATTTATTTTGATCTTTTTATTTTCATCAAATTCATAAATTTAATTATTTAATTCTCTAAATTTGATAATAAAATTTTTTTACTCTAATTTAAATTTTAAATTGTCTTGATTTATTTTTTTAATGTTTTTAAAGTCATTTATTAACTTTATTTTTTACATATGAACAATCGATAGGTATCACTCTAGTACTACCATGCTTACATCACCAGTATGCCACCGCTAACCCTCTAGCACCCATGGATCCACTACCAGTTGCTTCTTCCACCAGTAACACCCCATCCACCACCAGCTGCCAATATACCACTACTAAGATAGTGATACTATTAGATTCTTTAATAGTCGCTAGCAGCACCCCATCCACTGGTAACAAATCCATCTATCATTTCCACTATATACAAGATTGAACCCATGATGCTTTTAACCACATTAATATCTACCATGTTAGAAACTATTCAATATCAGGCACTACTATTGTAAAAGTTTTCAAATAGAGAGTAACAGAAGCCACATCTACCAATCCCCATTACATTGATTCTCTTTCGTGGTCCAAGATCCCTCTCAAGAGGGATGAAACAAAACTAAAGAATAAGAATCTAGACACCACATAATTTGAAGAAATCATATGCCACTACTGTAGAATATCTTTCACCACTAATGATTTGCCTTCACCAAGGTTTGTGCTATCAACAAATCTAAATCCCAGCACCACTATATAACCTAGAACTGCCTCAAAGAATCAATAAATTTTCACCTCCCTTTATGCCTAGATCCCCTCTTCCTTTTCAAGATATATGCAATCTCTTAAGGAAGAGGATTAGTACCATGCCAAATGTAGTTGGATGAGGCTTCCTCCCTAATCTATTGGAGGTCAGTCGAGTGGTCCCCTCTTGAAGAATAAAGGATGTGTGCCTAGAGGAGGTAGATAAGAAGAAAAATATAAAAAATAAAAAAATAAAAAATATAGAGGTAATTAATACACTTAATATAATAAAAAAAATATAAATAAATTTAATAAAATATATATATAATAATAGTAGTAATAATTTTAATAGTTTTATGATAATATATATATTTACAAGTATGTTAATAAAAATATATGTAGAATCTTTTATAGTTTTGTATAATTATCATAATAAACATATATAAATTGTTATTACTAATAAGTATATAAATATAGAAAATAAATTTATATATTAATGTATCTATTTTTAATAATATAATTAATATATATGTATATTTATTTATTTATTTACATAAATTTTTAATACATAATTAGTCCTGTAAAACCCAAATTGGAATTTCCTTAAAATTTGATATATATTTTTCATTTTATTATGTAAAGAACATTGTAGTGTGAACACAAGAATTATAATCGGGCGATCATTGACCTTGAGAGAACTGTGTGGATAGAATCTAGGTGTGGGATCATAGTGGATGCATGACACATGTCTATAATTATGTTCGAAGGAGCTTGTACTCTAGTGAGTGATGAGGAAAATAATAACAATGAATGTGCTATATAGAGGAGATAGAGAACATTTGGGAGTAGAGACAAGAGATAGAAACTTGAATAAGAAGACTCATGAAGAAGAAATGGAATGAGATACTCACTTCACAACCTCTTCAACCCGAAACATAGACGATATTACAAACACTCATCCTTACAATAGAGGTGCATCACATGAGGATTATATGCCATTTTCATCATGAAGAGGTAGAGAATAAATATCAACAATTGGGAGTTTATATAGATTTAGTAGGGAGAAAGAACAATCTTCACTCTATTCTATTTTCACTATTTTTGTTCAGCATGAACATATTTTTATAAGAATCTCATATTTTCTTGAATCTAATTATAAACTTCAGATAATCAACTTTAGGTGGATATTTTGAGAAAGTTAATCCATTTTACATTGTACATGCATTTTCTATGCTGGTTTATTTTTTCACTTTCTCTTCGTAGATTATTTTTTACAAAACATTAAGAATCATTGAAAGTTGTTCTTTATAAGTCTTTAATTACAACTTTGAATATGATGATTTAATCGAAAAGTGGATAAAGATCAAGAGAGAGAAGCATACTGAGTTCAACTGACATTTTGACCTTAGTGATTACTGATTTTCTCTCACTATTTTATTAAATGTTCTCTTTAGTTAATAAGATGCAGTGTCCATTTAGTCATAAGTTGACCTAATGTAAAAGTTGGTTATCCTACTAACATAAGTTCCAAGAATATCTATTAAAATTAATGACCAAAGAAAAATCATTATAAAAATAGTCCATCTGATTTCACTCCATTCATAAATTTTTTATTCTCACTGTTTTTTTGTGCTTCTGTCTTTTTTTCCTGTCTTCATTGACACTCACTTTTACACATAAAAGAAAATATTCATTTTCATAATACTTATTCACCATACACAACTCCAGGTTTAGGTTTTTTGTCTAACTTTTTTATTTTCGTTCTTTTTTATCACTATCTTAACTCAGTAGTTCCCTTTGGTTTGAACCTCTTACCATAGTACTAGTTATAGGTATTAAGTGGGCTTAAAATAGTAAATTTTCACAAGTATAATGAAACACATGCCAATTTTTTGTTCATTTCCAGGGAAGTCACGTGTGGTAAAGAACCGGAATAAAAAAATGATATAAAATAAAAAAATAGAAAACATAATTCTAAACCTTTCATCGCTAAATAACTTATAAAAAATTTATTCATGAAAAATCAAAAATGAAAAAAAATAAAATATTTTAGAGCTTCCATTGTATGAAAATTATTTCTAAACCTGATATCATAGAGCCTTTCATTCCAAAATTTGAAAAAAAACCTCATACATTTGAAAATGAACATAGATGGAATCAAAATTTTGGATAATAAAGAATATGAGAACAATAATAATCCACCACTTGAAAATAAAAACCCACCTCGCGATAGGATGATTGAGAGTAACGATATGAGAGAGTTCTTGTTCGCAACTATTTCTATAAATATGTCATGTATTTGTCTCTCAAATAGGTTTAGAAATTATGAAATAAGGAATTCTATGTTTTCCTTGCTAATTTATTTCAATGGAATTCTAGATGATGACTCACTTAACATCATTCGGGACTTATATTTTATTGTCCAATAGATGCAACTGATACGCTTATGTGAGGAAGAACTAAAGTTGAGAGTTTTATATTTTTCAAGTCAATGGAAATGGATGGACTTGGTTTCCATAGTTATTGGATGAAATATTTTTCACCAATGATCAATTATATAATTTCTTCAGCATGAAATTATATCCTAGGAGAATGAATTTTGAAATCAGACACAAAATAATATGTTTTAGGAATGATGAGGGATAACTATTCTATGAATCTTGGGACCAATTTATGGGATTACATATACAATTTATGAACCACCAATGCGCTCCCCATTTCTTCTTGTATACTTTCTATAAAAGTATCTCCCTTTCCTAGTAAACTTTGGTCAACAAATCTACAAGAGGGGATTTTAGTGATAGAACTGATGAGGAGTTTAAATGGATTTTTTAACACACTAGAAAAAAAAAACCACATAATTTATCAATAAGAAGAATCATTGTGTGGAATTATCTGGACCTTCTTCCATATGATGAATCCCAAGTAATTGGACTTTTCATTGAAAATACTTAGAATACTCTTCAAGAGAAATTCCACCTCTGTGGCATGTTTGGGAACATACTCTCTTGGTGTACCGATTTTGACATGCCAACAGAATTTTCTGAGAATGTAAATTTTATAGGATATATTACTAGAATATATCCTAGGGATGATACATTTTAGAACACTAATAATCAGGGGTTTATAAACCATACAAACCTATCATCGAGGGGGGAGTTAGTTCTTCAACATGCAGATCCCACTAGTATATAGTAACCACCTAAGAAGTAGTTCCATCCCTAACCAAAACCAAAACTATCCAACTCACAAGATGCTTTATGGGGTATTTTACAGATATTTATATTTAGGTTTGATGAAAAAAGGTCTAAAATGACTTTGAAAAATTAAAATGGATTCAAGTATGAAAAATTTGGAAGATCAAATGTGGCAGTTGGTAGGAGAAGTTGGTAGTAGAGACAAGGGTAGGCTTATATGTACCACAAAATCCAACCCCAAATACAATTCTTTGGCTTTGAATATAAGAATTTATCTCCATAGTCATAAAGAGTCTATGAAAGTACCCCAAACTGGTGAAAAATAAAACCTAGTTGAATCTGGTAATTCAAATATTGAAAATGTTGAATCTTGAAAATTAGACAGAAGCACTAAAAACACCCTGAATCATGTTTTTCCAAATAAAAAACAAAAAAATTACATCAAAAAAATGAAAATAAAGGCAATAAATCTTGAAGAGTAAGTTAAAGGGTTTACCAAAATACTCAGAAAAAATCTCATAAAATCCATTTTATACAATGAATAAAAAATGGAAACCCATGATTTTGATCTATGGAAATTTCTTAAACATGGTAAAAAAATAAACATTGACTTTAGAATATTATATAATATAACAAGAAATAAAAAGGAGGAATCAATAAACCAATAATAATGAATCATTATATGATATGATGAGATGTGTCTACATGTCAAACTAGAATAAATAAATAATAAAGGAATCATCCGACACTAAGTTAACCCAAAATACCCTAGTCTTAAACACAATGTTAGTCCATTCTAAAAACACTATCACTCTAGTAAGAAAACATTAGTAATTATGTCCCTTGTCCTTTTCCAAACCATTATCCATGAAATCTACTCAGGTTCTAAAAAACACATGAATAGTGGTGAGTATAAATTAGTAAGTAGACACAACCATGTATAAACAAAACCTATCTAATAATATGTGTATGTAATAAGTGATAAAAATGTCTATTAATTAATTCAGTTAATACAATATAATAGTCAACCTACTTCTAAACCATGTAGGATTGTCTCTAATCTTGTATCACAACCATTCAAACTAAAAAATATATATCCATTAAAAAAATCAGAAAATTATGGGCCAAGGATACTTTATCATCATTTTAGCATGATACTGCACAGAACCCACTAAATATAATCATTAAAACATGGGAATTAGAAAATCCCACACAATATAATCATTACATAATGGTATAGGGATGTGCCTCCCCAATGTAAACATTATAATATGGGATTTGGTAAGTCTTGGTCAATATAATCATTAGAGAATGGGTCTGGGAAAAGGATGCTCAATGTTAACATTATAACATGAGTCAAAACACATGTCATTGCAATAAGGATATTTCAATATCACATCATATGGCTCCACAGTTAATTATTCAAATTTTTATTTATATTTCAATCACACATTCATTTATATAACAATTTATCAATTGCGACATCCATACATAAATACATTTCCATGGGGATTATATATCAAGAAATCATTTTAATCTCATTTCATGATAAACACACATTAATCCATTATCCAATTCATATTCAGCAAAGGTCCTTTCATTCTATGTGTATCTATAAGTTAGGTCATATCAAAAATTGAGCCCATGGGGATCTATAAATTATTCCATTCCATGATTTACCATTAATTAAGGAATAGTTTAATTAAAGTGCATATTACATTATTACAGTCACAATATTTCATATATATTACAATTTAACAATCCATAGGGTTGGGTTCATAGTCCTTACCTTTAATCTAGATGTTTAGCTGCCACAACAATGGGTAATTCCAGTGGAATATATGTGAGGGATAAAAAAAATGAAACCTAGGTCACATGACACCAAAACCAACTACAGTCGCTTTATTTTCACCATGGAGATAGATAATGATTGAAGGGAGTGGAAATCTAAAGAAGGTCAACATTCCATTGATTTATTGCAGAACAAAATTATTACAATGGAGGGGAGGGTCCCAAAATTAGTAGGAGAACCTTCATTTTTAAGTGGAGAAAGTGTTTATCTAAAAATGAAGAGAATTAGTCAAATAATAGACTAAAAGTCAATGGGTCCAACGAATACATGACATGTATTTCCTCATTTTTATGTTATGAGAAAAATACCATTTCTATGGGTTAATAATTATCTGGATCGACATTTGCACTATGTTAAATTTGTTCATGGTGTATGACCAATTTACATCATAAAATAGTTCATGACTTGTGTCTATCACTAGCTACACATCGTCTAACATGAACATAATATACAATTAATCTGTAGAATATTTTCATCCCAAATTCTATATAAAAACTAGAACCATCTTCAATTCCACTCAAATCATATATACCCTTCATAATCCCATTTTACCTTTTTATATTTTGAATAAATTAATTCAAATAGACATGCATCCATGAAGTTAGGTTATTTTACCCAAAAATGGATCTTCATCTCCAAACAAAACTCAACCACCATGGTTCCAATGAAAAATTGAAATACTTATGCACCTTGAAATAGATGGGTCATACAATTATGATAATATCTAAAATATAAATTTGAAAAAATCAATCCAGATATTTATTAATTTATGCCACATTTTCTGACATATGATACTTTTGGACAAACCTATGAATATGTTTTATTCAATCCTTGGTTATCAATTATCATTTTTCTATTATGTTATATAAACTAATTATTTAATATCATTGTTAAATATTTTATAATTGATCATAAATAGATTGTGATTGACCAAGGAATATACCCTCGGAGTGTCTCATCATGTGTGAAATATTAGGCTCACTCATCAAGAATCAAAATGATGATTGATTGAATGATCAACCAAACATTTTAGATGTTATGAAGCATAGATTCATATATTCCACAACCACATCCAATTTTTAGTATTTATGTAGGGTTTTATATCTATGAAAAACCACATAATAACTAAATTATAAAATCAACAAAATCTTATCCAATACTTATACATATTCTAGGGATTTTTTTTTGTTTTCTTATCTAATTCCATGAATAAAATGATCATTATAGGATTAGAAGTAAATAATATACTACTCAATAGGTTTATCTATACGATTGTTATTGTGGTAAATATTAACTTATCAGTCCTTAAATTATCCTCAATAAACATCCAATCTCTAATTTTGTCTAAACCATTCCACTAATACCAACTATGATTACATGAAACCTCACTCCCAGATATAGATTCATAGAGAAATAATATACCTAATCGCTTTGATAAAATCTAAAAAACCCAGATTTTAGGGTCTTAAGATTGATATAATGACAAAAAGAGTGGGTGAATTATAGTTTATAAAATAAATCATACCAATAACTTTTACCACTCATTTGAATTATCAGACAGACTCTATTTCTAATATTTTCATGGAATTAATCGGATGAACCTCATTCGGATACTTTTTTTTAATAATAATAATATGATAATTTTTTGAAAATATAAAACTTTCCTTAAGTAAATGAAAAATATAAATAATAAAGTGAAAAAAAGTTACACATTATAATGTTATAAACACTAAATTATAGAAATATTATAATATTATATAAACACATTACCCATTAATATAAAGAAAATATATCAACTTGACTTATGGTATCCATGGTTTAACATAACCTTAAATTCATATATTTCTATAATAATAATCTTCTCAATCGAAGATATTGGAATAGCTCTACCTTTCGAGTCCCAAAATCAATTGATCATAATGATCAGACACAACAGTCTTACTATCCCTAGAAGCCCTCGATTAAACCTGATTAAACACTCTCATTAAAAATGAGTAAATGTTTTAAGACATTTAGCATCCTCACATGGATTTATTAAAATTTAAAATATTCATAAAATGATAAATTAAAAAACTAATAAAAAGAGGTTACAAAGAAACCAAGTAAGTTAAAAAATATTAAGTTGAAAAGGAATATTCTTTTTTCCTCCAAAAATGAACATCTATTTATAAGAATAATGTAAATGGATATATTTTATGATTATTGGAGTTGGTTGTAACGTCTTTAGGTGAACTCTTCCTTTAATTGGAATGCACTATACAGGAACTATATAATTTTATTTTTGGAATCATCTTTATAATGATATAAAATTGTATATCTAGTATGGTAATGTATCATATATAATAATACAGATTTCAATCATCTGGTAAAAATAAAAATCACCATTCAATAATTTTTAGAGAGTTTTATCCTTGTATTATGCATTCCTATATTTAATTAATATCTTTCCAATTAAGAAAGTGGAACCTCATCTAGTGATACTTAGTTAAAAATTGAATTTTAAAAATTATAAAAAAATCCTTTGATGAAATATGAAATCGTTCATCAAATTTTCAATGTATATGTACATATAATTATAATGTTTTGTTTGATTATAATAAAAATATGATTATTTCATTCATTCGATTAATGAATATTTTATGATTAACAAAGATCATTTGGTTAACAATGTTTTCTACATCAGGTAAAATATTTATGTTTTTAAAAAACATTCTAAAAATGTGGGTAGTATAATGTTAGTAAAACATTTAATTTGAGAATATGTGTTGTGTTTTTGAAAAAAACGTTATATAGTATTGAAATTATAAATTTTGAATCAATGATATTCCCAATTTTGGAATGAAAAAACACAACCAATAAAAAGTAAACTAAAGATAAAAATTACTTCAAAAAAATTATATTCCCTTTTGATTTATAATTTTATTATTTGTATTTATACATCTAACTTATTAGAATAAATCATCTTCATTCTTTATTTTTCTCTACCTATATATACTTCTCCCTATTTTTTAACAATCAAATTCAGAACTAACATTGTAAAACATTAGGTTTTCATAACTTTATTAAGATATGTTATTTTCTTTGTTTCTCTAATTTTGTGATTTTCAAAAAATGAAGGTATAAATGGTAATATAAAATTTTGATAAAAAACATTTCTATAAAACAATTTCGTGTAAATGAACATTCATCCAAAATATTGAAAGAACATTCATCCAAAAAAATTATAAAACAATCATTTGAAAAACTATAGAAAAAATTCATTCAAACATTCATTCCACAAATATTTTGAATGTTACAAATCCTCAAGAATTTACATTCAAATAAAAATCATTATTTACTTTGAAACTTATTCAAAATGAATTTCATTTTATTAAAGTTTACTTGAAATATATCTCACTTTGTGTGCATGGAATTATTCATCACAATCATATCATACAAGACATATAAATTCCTATTTTCTTGATTTAACTTGAGAAAATCCTCTTCCGGAAACATTAATTTTCAATTATCATATTTCAAGTTTAAAACTTCCTATTTAAGGAAACAATTGTCTTATTATATTCAAAAAATTAGTTTTGTTGAGGAAAAGTGATATTCTTAATATCCTCTACCTCCTTTGCCTTTTTCGAAACATCAAAAGATAGATATTTGAATAACCTTATATAACAAATGTAGATTTATTGAATCACTTTATCATTTTATCATGATATATGATCCCACTATCTATTTTGTTAACCATACAAAAGCATGGTTTAACATAATACTCTTAGATTTATACATATCTATGAAAGAATTAAATTATGATTCATTTTTAATAACACCCTCAACTAATTGTTTCAAATAATTTTAGATTTTGAGAGCTTCCGTCTTTCCATGAATATAATTACAATGGAATTAAATGTCTAGAAAATAATGGAGTTAATCCTCGAGTTTCTTCCTCACATCACTAAAAAACGTTATCATCATCTCCATATTTAGTCTGAGTCAATACCTGGTGAAAATGTTTAATCAAATGAATCATCTTGAATCTAAACTTTTGATGTCCAACCCTTTTATTTTCCATTCCCTTTTATTGTATCATAAACATACAGAAATTCCCCATTCTTATCCGACTCATATTTTTCTAAATTCGTACTATGGTAATGTTTATTACCGTATTCTTCCTAACTCAATTAATTTCATGAAGTATAAATATTTGTATCCCTCCACAACAAGGAATTAGAATAGGATGATATATAATTAGTTTTCTATTTTAATTATTCTTATAAAACTTTTTATATTTTTTCATCAATTCTTAATAATGATTTCTCAAACTACTTGAAGGCTACTTGATATTATTCCTCACCTTGATTTGATAAATATTTTTCTTCCATAACTTTTTTACTATTTTATTTATGAATTGTCAATGGAATTTTATAAGGTCAAACATGTTCTTCTTGTGATGGAATAACATGAGATATAATAGACTGAGGTGTAATAGACTGAGCTTTTATAGGTTGGAAAACCAATAAAGGAAAAAATGAATGAGATTATACATGACTAGAACATTTATCATCTATATGAGATTTCTGAACACCTTTCAATATGGTATCTATAATTTTAGATTCAATAAACCCTGTTTTATGCCTTCTCTTATTTTCCTCTTCCATTAATGTTTCATGAAATTGTTCATTGATTGCTAACTCCTCTTCTCTATCAAGACCACTAAATAGATCAACTACCTTCATTTGCAGTTTATGTTTGATTACCTCTTTATAGGCCCCATATTATATTGTTTTAGCTTTATTATTGTGTTGGGGGAGAACGTATATCCTTTTTATTCTCTTTATATTTTTTATTTAACTAATGAAATTATAATTCAAATGTATCCTTATATGAGGATATCAAACTGTAGATACTTCTAGTCATGGAAAAAATAATATATTTCTAACTCTATAATTCCAATTATATTTTTACTTTTCATAAATAGTAAAAGTATAAATTTTTTTAGGATTATAATATTTTCAAATAATCATGACATAATTCTCAACTCTAGTATTAAGTAAAAAATGGTTTCATACTTTATCTTTAATATTCAGGGTTATCACTATTGAGAATCGATCGTCTTCTAGGATTAAGTTTCTCTAGATTTCCTGGTGAAACAAATCTGACCCAAATATCCTCTCAGTACTAGTACCCAACCCGAATTTCCACATTACCAATGGGCGTTATGGGTCCCCATAAGCTGTGACTAGCACCTGGGCATAAATAATAAATAGATGTAATATTTTCGACCAAATTAACTAAAAAACATGGCATACATATTCATATAATAGATAGAAATAGTTTAATAGATATATATAACCCATAACCAAAAGAAGAACGCAGAGATGACACAACTCAAAAGGTAAAAAAAGAATTTGTGAGAGACAAGCCCAAATGAAATAGTTAATAAAACTAAATGGATACTCGAATTGTATTAATATGGAATCATATCAAAACTCTCATCATCTAACCTCCGCATACCCAAAACCAGCTGATAGAATCGTCACCACCTTATTCTGGCACCTTACCTTACCCTACATATAAATATATAACAAGTTCTATGCACAACTAATGGGGTGCATAGGGTGTGAGCTAACCAGCTTAGTAGGATCCCACATAGGTCCTCCATAATTGGCCTCTATACAACAATCCAACCATTTTCAAATCTAATAAAATAAGGCATGACATATAATTTAATATTTTTATATCAAAATCAAGAAAAAAAAATTAATTTCCCCATTTTTCACATTTCTAAATAAATTAAGTAAATAATTTTAAAATCATTGCATATTTATATATCAAAATAGACATATCAAATTAAACCTAATTATGTATCACATATCATATAAAATCCATGGTAGTACAATAGAAATAATAAAATCCAAAATTGTTCAAATCATCTAAATCATGAGTAACATCACACTAATGATAATACTAGGTCAATATCACAATGACAATTTTACCCCAAACCTTGAAAATTGTGTGCACATCAAGCCCCTAGAAAAATTCATTGAATATAGGTTGTAGAGAAACACCCCAAAAAGTGAACCTCCCAATAGATTATACTAGTCCCAACAACAATAGGCCTATAGAGTAGAGGAAAATCATGAATATCCCCCTTATAATATCAACAGAAGGGGAATATTTCTACAAAATCCACCTAAATACCCAAGAAATCTCTTGCACTCTATTTTCAAAACCAATTCATAAAATAATTTCAATGAAACCATTCATTGATTATCATTTGACTGATTAAAAAATCCTTTTTATTTACCAAAACTAGAGGGAACACATATTTTATCAAAAAATAATTTAAACACACATGAATAAAATAAATCAATGATTCCATTTTATTTATATTGTAATTTATCAAAATAAATGAAATGTAGTTAAACAACAGAGTCTAGATAGGGTTCCACCTACCATAAAAATCAGGTCCCAGACACCGACAATATTATCCACCAACATGGAATAAAACAAAAATGACAATGGAGTCCCAATAATGCAATCCACACATATTAAAATTGATTAAAACATAATAGTTAGTAGCGAAGATAATTCAAAGCATTCCTTGAAGAATGCACACCCACCACACCATCGTAAAAAAGGATCGGCCATCGAAACAATATCACATGGCATATATTGAAACCAAAAAAGATAAATTTTATCTGATATCAAATGATACAATAATTCAATCACAAAAAACTGATATGATCAATGTAAATGAATAAATATAAATGAATACCCACCTATCAATATATAACCAAACCACAATGAAAATCAATCACTGGAAGAAGAGAATGAGATTGAGAGGAGGTTCCCAAAATCGCTAGGGAAGAGGTCTGGGTCAAGATCAAAGAGGTTGGATATTTAATGAATAAATAATCACTTGTTCGACGCCCTAAAAATCTACCCTCATGATAATGACATAGATTGTAATCCCTTTACACCTTGTGTAGTCAATTTGGTCCATACACATAGAAAAACTAGTCTCTGATTAAAAATATAATAATCATTACATATAGTGGAATCCTTTTCCATAAAATGTAATAATTGATGTTGTTTATTCAGCTCCTAACATGATCCTAGTGAAACATAACTGACATTAAATCCATTCACATAGTGTGTATTTTTTAGAAGATATCGTGAAATCTAGATTTCATCTGAAAACTCCAAAAAAACTCTGCCAATCTCTAAACTTCAGAAAAACTCTAAAAATACATTACACATTTATACCCAAATTCAATTAATTAAAAAAACATGCATACTCTAAATTAAGTTAATTTTACCCTGCACATGATTTCTATCTGTTGGAGTCCCAAGACAACTTAAAATAGAGAGGGAAACTAATATATATAATGGAGTTACATTAAATATATATTGGGATGTTAAAAAATATCCACAATATGAATTTCCATCCATAGGAAGTCAGGTAGAAAAATTAGGTGTGGGAAATTTATGAGTCTATTATTCCATCATCAATTACTTATGCACCCAAGGCTCATGAGAATTGGAACCATGTATCTATAAAAATATGTAAAAAGTAGATGTACCATACAATACATTCAAATTAGAGTCAAAGATATCAACTAGATACACCATAATAAAAACTTTTGGTTCTAAATCTATTTATTCACAACTCAGAATGTGATGGAGGTCAAGATGTTATTTATAAAGCATTGATATGTAAAAAACATCACAAATTATTATCAACTGAACTAGAAGTTCCAAATGATATGAAACCTAGTCATTCTTCTCAGGGACCTCAATCGGTCTAACATCTCTTTGAATAAACACTCCCTATTTCCAAACCCGGTGGTGACCCAAAGGAAGAGTAAATTTCAGGAAAACCCACCCATCTAGGGAAAACTCAAAAGGATTATGTTGTTGATCCAATTATGGGTTCCTATCGACTCTGAGATGTAACCAATTGAAGATTTCTATTATTAATCCTTATATAAGTATCCATAAAAAACCCGATCCCACCAAAGAGGCTTATCCCACCTCTTCCCAACAACGATTTGATCTGCATGGGATACCATAAAATTCCTTAAAATGAGGCATTTTGAGCTAAGACAAATAATTTTTTTAAAATAAAAATCAATCAGTCCCATATGGCTATCCCAATATCCATAATAATCTAATACATGGGAAAAGAGTATATCCTTGAGGATCTAAATCTCCCACTTTGGCTGACCATCTTTCTGTGGATGCTTAGTTGTAATCCACATGACTTGGGTCCCCATCACTTTTTCGTAACTCTTAAATAATATCAAGGTATACCCTGAATACCTCTAAGAAATTATTATAGAATTAACCATATATAACATCATAATCATATGCATATACATCTTACCTATATAGTAATCTTTTGTAGTTTACTGAATGAAAATAAAATGAGATGACATTATCAAATGATCATTCACCACTCATATAGAATACATAAATCATAGATTATATGGTAATCTCATAATAGTGTACATATATTCCTCCTCCCATTTACAAACATGAACTTAAAGAGGCTACCGATAACCAGAACATTTCAGATGATTTTTCTTTAGTTTCTGGAAGGAATAAAATTGGGAAACATTATCTGCAATTTCATGATTCATACACATCCACAAGAATTTCTGCCACATGTAATAATACTTTATTATGCTTCTTGGATGATTTTACCAAAACTATATATGACAATAAAACACAATTGAGCACCTCACAAGTTATGGGATGACAAACCGATCCCCAAAATGGAGTATACCATCAGAAGAGAGAGACCCACCAGAAAATGTTTCCCCAACATTAAGGGTTTCCCAAATTCCACTAAACTCATCATCATATTATTTACTCTAAATAATATGCTATTGTATGGATGAAGATAACTAAACATTGTTAATAACAATAATAAAAAAATCCTAATAAGCATCTAAATGAATTTAATAAAAAATAACCGTAATGTTCCACTCTTTGATTCCAAGACAACTTGTATTGGTACATTACTTATAAGAGTGTCAGTAATGACATTCTTCTTTCCCATGGTATATAAAATGTTTATGTCAAACATTTGAATGTATTAAACCCATAATATCTATATGATATTTATTTCTTTATGATAAAAAACGTATCTCACACACATATGTTCATAAAAGATTATGAATTTCTCCGGAAAAAGATAATGCCACCAACACTAAAGTGCAGGAAATTATACAGAAAGCAATAAGACATGAGTGGGTGTTTTTTCTTATGTAGATGAAGCTAAGGAGAGTAAAAATATACTAAATTATCATCCTTCTTAAGAATCGAAACAAAATCTATTCCAAATAATAATATAAAACCACATACCCTATACCAGACTTAGGTATGATCATTCTAGGTTTCAATGTCGGATTTTATTTTATCTCTTCAAAATAATACAAACACATTGTGTCTCATATTAATTGTTCCCCTTTCTTGGAAATAGTGTTAATGGTGACACTAACTATGAGAAGTACTTTATGAAATTTCTATACTATCTTATAAGACCAATAATGCTCTAAATATCAAATACATAACATTGTCCTTCCCATGAAAAGACATCTTTCACCTTCTTATGATAAACTAACAGTCCATTCTTAGAAATTACATTACCCAATAACATCACTTCATGTATCCAAAAATTCTATTTTTTAAAGAATTTAATACAAATAGGGACTTCTATATATTTATGGAACCAAAATCAAATGGTGCTCATTATCATTCTTAGATCTCAAATAATCAAAAATATCATACATGAACACTACCAAAAAGTTTCGACTTACATAAGGAATATCCCATTTATTAAATCTATAAAAACTATAGTAGTGTTAGTCAGAAAAAATAAAAAAAATATTCATAAATTTTACAAATTCTAATATATGGTATCTTTGGTATATCAGACATCAAAACTCTGAGCTGGTGATAACCTGATTGAAGACTGATCTTAGAAAACCACTTTCCCTATTTAACTAATTAAAAAAATATTCCAAGAAAGTAAATAGATACAAGTTATAAACTATTACTCAGTTCATCTTTCTATGGTCCACACACAATATGAATGCACCATCTACCTTCTTTGAAAATACCATAGGGTTTTCCCTAGGGAAAAAACTTTGGTGAAAAAAGATCCATTTTTCCCTCAGTTCATCCTACTAAATCTTGATTTGTTTCTGGTTTTATGGTTTCATACGATAAGAAGGTATCAGAATTGACTTTCTAACTATAACAACTTCAATCATCAACTCTTACACACTCTCTAGAGGAGTCCCAGATAAAACATTTGAGAAAAAATTAGGACTCTCCTGAATGATAGTGGGTAGATCAAAAATAGAAGAAACATAATCAGGGTCAAATGTAAAAGAAGACAAAAAACTCATGCTCTTTGGATGGGGAATGTCCTAAACAAACAAACCTCAAATCCCACTCTCCTAAAAACACTTTTGATCTCCCATAAAGCACAAAAAAATGATATGCATTGATGATAACAATCATCCTCATCATGATGAGTGATAATCCAATCAATCTTAATGATAGTGTAAAATAAATCTAGATCAGGAACAAAGTAATCCCAGACAAATAAAAAACCATCTTTCAAAAATACACATGAAGGAAATTGAAAACCCTATTGTTTCCTCTTCCCAAGAGGCTTCTCTAAATCCATAAAAAAGTAAATGAGATATATTATATGTTTAAGTATATCAAAAAATATCTAGATATAAATGATTAGGAATCACTTGTATCATATAAATCTATCTTTACTGAAGAAAAAATAATTATGGTACCTCTCACCAACATGGGATCTGCATTTACCACTACTAGAAACTCATATACTTTGTGGATAATCTTCAATCCTAAGTAATGTTTCTAAAGCCGTATATTTATTGAATAATATGACTACCCCATAGTAGCCTTTAGATCCAATGATCACTAACTCTATCAAGGTGTACAAATAGACTGAAAAACACATTTTTGATGACCATAAAATCTATAAATGTTACACATATTTTTAGGTGAATGAAAGTAATTCCAGTTGTGTCCAAAAACTCCATGCTAATTTCAGTTCATAGGCACACTGATGGCTACAACATAAGGGGATGTAGAGTCCTATTGTGGAGAACCAAATCCACCACTCCTTGGATGATCTGGGAACTTCCTCTTTTCCCTAGAAAGCTATTGAATATGGAACTAGGTGGAAGAGAAGTGTAATAATAGAAGTGTAATAATATCTAACCATACCTTTCATACTCATCACATCCATAATTTTCATATTTATTATCTCCTAATAGATCAAATAATTAACAGAAATACATGTGATATGATATTTTGTTATAACCCATTCAGGAACTTCAGAGCATATAACAGGTCATTCATCAATACATTTATAGAAAAACAAAAAATATCCTAAAATTGATTGGTGTACATCGACATCAAATTCTCTATATGATCCAAAGTTAATAAAGATATAGAATTTTCCAATATATGTGACTATGAGAAAAATATTTAAATAAGTGGTTCTTGAGACACTTCTAGTCCAATCCTATATTCCTATATTCCTATACCATTTAAAACCACCATTGATTTTTGGGACCCTCAAGTCAAAATTCTATACACATGACATTGATACTCTTAGGTGTGTTTAGGAATTCAAATATAAGGTTGATCTTTTAAATTCTTTACTCTTCCTCCAAAAGTTAATTTGTATCATTAATGATGGTAGATTCTTTTGAAATAACTCCTCTGATTAATCTCTGCCTCCTATAACTGCTGGATTTTACTTTACTTCTATGTTTTGAATATTCATTACATTATTGTTGATATGAGGAACTTACAACATGTTAGCCTGATAATCTTCTGATCCATAGGATTATTCCACTTAGGAGCATCACCTACTCCCTCAAATGAAAATCACATAATATGTCACAAATGTAATCTACTTCACACTAAAACAAAATAAAAGATCATTCAATATAATAAAATCATTTTAAACCTTAAATCTATATGAAATAATTGGGATTAATGTCAACAACTCAAAACAAGATACACACTTCCCAAAATACCATCATATGTTTAATATCATTTTGGAAAGATATGGTTTGGAACTCACCTTAATCTACCTCTCATGTTCTAAAAATCCTATCTCCAGTCTTCCAGATGTCCCAAGAAAAGGACTCTAGATAAAAAACCATATTTCTAATAACCAAATGTGATGCACTTATCCCATATAACCCCTCAATACTAGTACCTGGCCCAAATTTTCACATACCAAAATGACATTCCTAATCCCCACAGGATGAATTCTATCACCGGAGAAGGGTCATCTACCTTGGCTTTAAAGTCAGGTTCTATTTCTCTATAGATGGAGGGTGAGTCGTTTGGGGGTCGAGAAAAGGGGTGTTGTTCAAGGAAGCTCTTTGTGGTCCGTCTTTGGCCCAGACGCCCTTCGTTGAAATGTAAAAGGTGTCTGCAGTTCAGGGGTTGGTGTAAAAACCTCCAGTGGTGGTGCATCAAAGAGGTTCAGCTAGGGAGGAGTGAGCTCTGGTGGTGGTTCTGTCTGGAAAAGTGCTTTAGGAGGTGGCGGCCAATCATGACCTTTCCTTGGTGGCTCGTTTCGGTAGTAACAAGTTGACGCTCATCTTGTTTCAAAGATGTGTGTATTCATGGGGCCTTGAGCATCCATTGAATGTCTCGGCTATCTCCGAAGTAGCTTTCTATATTCATACATTTTCAAGGGAAGATTTTGTGGAGGTCTAGGAACGTGCTGATCATAGGTGCGGAGCATGGTGGTTCTCCCTTTCCCAATAGTCTTGGAATTTTCACTACGGTAGGGAGATCTCTTCAGAGGCAGTTTGGATGATCTTTCTGGGGTTCCTTTCCCTAGTCATAATCCTACAATTCATATGGTGGTGGGTGATTACTTGGGATCGTTTCTTTGTTCGGATGTGGAGACCGGATGTCTACAGGCAGCGAAAAACCCTCTGATCTATGTGGAGATGGATATGTTGGTGGATCGACCCTCACTTGTTATTAAGAATTTTCTAAAATTAATTTTATACAATGATTTTCCTTCAGAGTGTTTACAGGTTTTGGCGTTTCCATGTTGAGCGCAGACACCTTTCCGGGAAGCCTCTGGCCTTTGCAGACGGGATCTTCTAGGGCTGATTAGACTTTGGTGTTAGTGGTCTTCCCAGAGAGGGACCTTCTAATTTATCAGGATCCCTGTTCCCTTTCCTCTAGCATGTTATAATGAATTCATAGGCCCATGTCTTCTTCCCAGTCATTATTTTTGTATTTTGTCGCCACTTTCTCTGAAGTTTCAGAACATGTCACTTTTTACCAACCTGGCTTCACGGGTGAATAGTCAAGAGATGGGGGGAGCTCTGTCGAAGGTTACAGTGGGGAAACTCAACGTGGTGTGTGAATATTCTCCGAGGATCCTCTTGATCTCTTTATTTCATGGCATGCTGGATGTGTTTCTTTTTCACTTTCCTCTTAGGTCTTGTGGTTTTTCCCTATCAGAGGTGTCGAACGGTTTGGGCAAGAAGACTATCCTCATGCTGAAGCGGGTCTTCTCCCCTGAAGGCTCGACAAGGCCTATCACTCATTCAAGATCGAAGGAGTCTAGTGGCATCTTATTCATTTCTCTACCTAATGGATCCGGAAAGAAATACTAAAGGTTCATGTGATTATGGTATCGCTTCTCATTTGGAATGTCTGGGGTATTGGATAACAAGTGAAGTGTCCCTTCATGAAAAATGAGACCCAGAAACATAAAACCTCCCATGTGGCCATTCTTGAGCCCAAGAAAAATCTAGATATTTATCATAAAGGCATTGAAAATGGTATATCATAAGTTTTTTCATGGTCATCCATAGAACACTCATGTATGGGTTTGTTGGAGGAATAATCTTGTGGTGGATATGGTTGGGATTTCATCGCAGTTTATGGATCTCTCAATTTATGTTAATGGTCTGGTGATTATTCTTAGTATGTTGTATGTGAGTACTAATGTATTAGATAAAATACTTCTATGGAATCATCTATAGTCTTTACAAACAAATTATCTACTATGGTTTGTAGGGGATATTTCAACGTGATAGCAGACCCCTATGAAAATAAGGGTGGTTCAATAGCTGGTTTGTAGGGTGTGTATGATTTTTGGGATTTCATGTCTAAGGTAGGACTTTTCGATATGGGGTTTCCAGGTTCTAAGTACACATGGTTCAACAATAGATGGGGAAATATAAGGGTATGGAGTCTACTTGGTTGATTCCATTACAACATCCAGGGGAGGGATTTATTCTCCAAGATGATGGTGACTCGCATCCCTCTGGCGCTATCGGATCATGCTACATTGCTGATGGACGTCAAACGAGAGGATTTGCGTAGGTGGGAAATCCATTTTAACATAAACGGGCACTAGGACGAAATATTTAGGGACATTCTTCATTACTCTTTGGCCAAGGAAGGGGATGGGAGGTCATAGAGTTGTCTAACATACAGGTTGAAGCGTCTAAAAGATGATATTCAGAGTTGGATGGAGAATAGGAATGTGGATAATTTTTGTGTGTAAAGTCTACAAGATGATATTAGTAAATTAGAGGAGGTTCTTCTGGAGGCTTGGGTTGATATATATTTTTTCCTGCTTTGGGATAAGTGTGCGCTTCTGGCATAGAAGTTATTAGAGGTGTAGAGAGATCTTAAACATCAGTCTCAGGTTAAGTAGCTTAAGGAAGGTGATCTGAATAGTGATTTTTTTCATGCATGTTTGATGGAGCGGAGGTTCATGAAAATCAAACTTAATATGGGTAATGGTTTCTTCACATCGGATGTGGAGGTGGCTGGTCAGTTGGTGTTGGGGCATTTTAAAGGTTTGTTGGGAGAGGAGGTGACTGTGAGGGGTGTGTGAAACAAGGGATCTTGCACTAAAGAGGAATTTATGGGTTGTTTATCATAGATGCATAACAATGTGGAAAATATGTGGTTATCTGCTCTACCTACAGAGGAGGAGTTAAGGGAGACGGTCTTTAATTTACCTTAGGAGAGTGCTCTGGGTCCGGATGGGTTTCCGGGGGCATTCTATGTTGCATCTTGGAAGGTGGTCGGTCCATAGGTGGTGGAAGTGGTTCAAGACTACTTTAGTGGGGGTCCATTAAATATAGCTATTTGTGCTTATCGCATTGTTCTTATTCTAAATGTGAAGGATCCAACTATCATCGGGGAATACAGACCCATTTACCCCGGCAATGTTTTTTATAATATTTCGGCTTCTCTAATTGCAACCTGGGATATCAAAGTTCTTCCCTAGCTAGTATCAAGGGAGCAGCATGGATTCATTAGAGGTCATAGTATACCGGGGGAGATTGAGATTAAGTGTGAATTGGAGAATGATATAAATTGGAGGGTTTTGGGTTCAAATTTTATTTTACAGGTGGATATAGACAAAGCATATGATCGAATGGAGTGGAGCTTCATTATTCGGGTAATGTGGAGGTGTGGGTTTCATGAGTGGTTCTGCAATATTTTTTTAGGTGTCTCTCATCTTATTGGCTTTCTGTATTGATTGTAGGGAAATATTTTTGTTTCTTTAATCCGGTTCGTGGGGTTAGGCAGGGGGATCCCCTTTCCCCAAGATTGTTTGTCTTGGATCAAGAACTCCTTTCTGGCAATCTCTGGAAAGTCATGGAGGAGGGTAGACTGGATTCTTATCGTGCTAAAGGTGGAATGGTAAGAATCTCACACTTAATGTTCATCAAGAACATTCTAATTTTTACTAACGGGAGGAGAAAATCCTTGTTGAATCTTATGAAAATTTTGGGCACATATGGGAGGTTGAGTGTGCAGGTTATCAATGCCTCAAAAATCATTGCATTCATTTCCAACATGTGTTTACATCAAAGATGTAAGAGAATTATGGATGTCTTGGGTTTCCAAAAAATTCAGATGCCTATTCTTTACTTGTGGGGTGCCACTTTCCTTTGGCGGCATTAGGCAACTCAATTTTGAGGACATCATTTCTCATCTGTTGGGAATGATTCAGAAATGGAAGAGTAAATTTCTTTCTTTTGGTGGAAGGGTGGTGTTGGTTTATAGTGTGTTGTCATCTATTCCTATTCATGTTTTTTTGGTGCTTCAACCACCCAAAGGGGTTGTTAAGTGGATCGATAGCATTCTGAATTCATTTGTGTGGGATGTCAATCAGTTGGGATGAGTGCACTAGGCCTCTTGGGATCGCATGGTAAGAATAGTGGAAGAAGGGGGAGTTGGGTTACGTAATTTTAAGGGAGCCATGCAAGGCATGCAAGGAAGATTGGATTGGGATATTATTATGAGTGAGACTTTGTGGGTTGCATTTTTTAGGGGAAGATATGGAGATCCATGGGAGGTTTCGGCTACTAGTTCATGATTTACATGGCTATCCTGATGCATGGTGTCTCATTTGGAGGCTCTTTCGGACTCATCTAGGTTGATTATCGGCAAGGGGGAATTAATCTTCTATAAGGCCAATTGGGTGGGAGAGAAGATGGAGTTTCCTGGCTATCCACACCCAGAAATTTTGTATAAGGAGGCCTAACTCCAACCTGATCTGCTACTTGAATCTCTTAAGGATGGATAGAGGAGGATACAAGAAGGAATCGTCTTGAATGAGGAACTAGATACATGTTTCTTCATAGGGTCATCTTTAGGAAGGTTCTATTCTAAGGACTATAATAGAATGGAGAATTCGGAGGGTCTACAGGAGGTGGAAGTGATCAAGATGTGGTGCAAGGATATCCCTTCCAAGATGAATTTTCTCATTTGGTGGGTTAGGAATAAATCATTTCCCACAGATGAGAACATATAATAGAGAGAGGTTTCTTTGGTGTCTCGGTGTTTTTGCTGCGAGTGGCTGCATGTTGAATCAATTGCTCACCTTTTATTTCAGAGCAGCTGGGTGCATTACTTGTGGTCTCTTTTTTCTCTACAACCTTGTATTGTGGTAGAACATTTATTTTTACAGGAGATCATTTATTCTTGGTTTCATGGTGTCGAAGGTTGGGTTGGAGGCTACAATATCCCGGAGGTCATTCTTGCATCAATTAGCAGGGTCATCTGGGAGGCATTTAAACAGGTTAGGGGTGGAAATATTTGGTCTCCCTTGCTCTTGCTTGTCCGGATGAGAGCATTGATATAGGATCTTGGTAAGCTATTTTTGGGGAATCAGTTTATGGCACCGTTGTGTTATCTTATGCATTGGCCAGGCAGCCTCATGTCGAATGAGGGTATGTGGATCAGGTAGATACCTCCAATATGGGGATGGATGTTTAATGTGGATGGATCTTGTATAGGGTGACTAGTGAGAGGAGTAGGGGTGCTTCGGGACAAATAGGGTTCAATTCTATTCAAGTTCAGTGCGTTCTATGGTATGGGGTCTTCGTTAGGGGTAGAGGTGCAAGCCCTGGTTACTAGCTTTGGGATTTATAGGGAGAAGGATATCCAGGTGGAGGAGATTGAGTCTAATTCAAAAATTTTGGTGTCTCTTATTCAAAAATGGCAAAAATCTCCTTCTAACTTGATTTATCTACTTCGGAGATGCATGAAAGAGTTTAAACATGGATGGGACCTTCGCTATATTTGGAGGGAAGGTAATTTTTCAGCTGACTCACTTTCTTGACTGGGGAGTCCTTCTGAAAATCTTGTGATTTATGATAGATTAGGTTCCCTCCCTATGGAGTGTAGGATAGTGATCCAAGGGGATGCACTAGGTCTTCACCAATTTTTCCCCTTGAGGTGGGTTTTTTCTGCACATCTTTACAGTTTTAATACAATGTTAAAGTTAATAGGGGAATGATTTCTTCTAACCCAAGTAACATCATGAAATACATATGCATATGGTAAAACAAAATAGTGGAAGAGATACATATATTTCATAACTAAAATAAGATAATTGAAATGATACAACTCAAACGGTTATAAAACAAATTCAAAGATTTATGTATAATTGCAAAGGAAAACAAAATTGAATGACTACTCGAACAAACACCATGTGATAGTATGGGAAAACTCTGACCATCTCACCCTGGGAAACCCAAACACAAGTCACAGAAAACATCACCACCTCACTATGGTGCATTACCTTTCCCTGTATCAAAATACATAACAATGTCTATTTTCTATAGAAGGGGTGTCAAGGGTGTAAGCTAATATTCTCACTAGGATCCAAACAAGGTGTTCCCTAAAAATAATCTATACAATAATCAATGCATGATAAAAATAATTAAAAATAAGGAATGATATAGAGTTTAACAGTTTTATATCAAAAACATAAAAACCAATTTAACTTCCCCTTTTTCCAAATTACCAAATAAAGTAGTTAAATAAGTTTTAATTCTTTTCAATTCATATATCAAAATAGATATATAAAATCTATCTAAAATCATGTATCACATAGAGTATCAAATCCATCGAAGTACAGTCGAAATACTAAAATTACAAATAGCCAAAATCATCCAAATCACATGTTACATCATGATAAGGTTCAAATCAGGTCAGTATATCTAGGACACTCATAACCCCAACATAGACAATTACATGTGCATCATGCCCATGTACATTTTCATCAAATCAAGGTAGGGGAGGAACACCCTAGAAGAGACCCTTTAAATATCATCAACCAAGTACCTATAAAAATTGGCCTAGGGAGAAATTTAAATTCACATGAGAGAACCCCCAAAAGCTTAGAAAAAATGACATATTTCTAAACTTTCCAACTATTTTCACAAATCTTTCCTTATGATCTATTCTCAAAACCAATTCATCAAATCATTTCATCGAAATGACTCTTTGAAACCATTTCAAAATGATTTGAAAACCCTTTTTATTTACCAAACCTAGGGGAAACCCATCATTAATAGAAAATAAATTTTATCACACATAATTGAAATCATTAAATAATTCCATTTAATTTATAAAACAATTTATCAAAACCTTAGAAATTTAGTTCACCATCACAAGCTATAGACGGAAAAACCTACCTCAAAACCTGGGAGTACACAACCTAAATGGGATCCACCAACAAGGAAGACCACACAGATGAAAAATGAGGCCCTACAATCCAATACAAACATCTCATTATTTATTCAATAAACAAAAATGGTTAGCCGAGAAGGAAATTCACAACATACCTCAAAGAACGCACACCCATAACACCACAATCAATAATGGATCAGCGCCTGAAACAATATCACATGATTGGTCTGGAAAGGAAATAAGATAAACATTATCTCATATCAACAGATTCAATAACACAACACAACAACGCTACTTTGATTAATGTAATTAAAGAAAATGAATGGATTACTCACCCGGAGAGATGAAACCCATATGAAATAGAGAAAAATCATTGAATGAAGTGATTCACATGGAATGAATATTCCCAAGATCCTCATAGAAGAGTTATTAATTGAGTTCAAGGAGACTCTACATTGAATGAATAACGAATCACTTATAGGATGCACTAAAAATCTAAACTCATGAGAATTACATTGTGAGTAATCCATTTGAATGTCATATAAACCACTACGTCCATATACGCCGAAAAGACCATCCCCATTTTATAACAACCTATATTTAAACATTTCACATTTTGTAACCTATTTTCATGCTATGAACTCATTCATTAAATTTATTCATCTTATAACATGAGCCTGAAAAATAATAAATGTTTTTCACCCCTTCGTATGGTGTGTAATCATCCAGCAGACAGTAAGAAACCCATATTTCAGTAGAAAACTCCAAAACACATCCAACATTATTCAAACTTAGGGATAACCATGTAAATATATTACACCATTAAATCCAAACTCTATTAATCAAAAAATATACATCTTTAAACATTAGGTTATTTCCCCTAATAAATACTCTCCATCCTCAAGTATCCATTGATTCACCCAAATAAAGACAAAAATTAACATAGAGAATGTAATTACCTAAAATAAATTAACTTGATTTCACATATACCTTTGATCCCTAAAACTATACTCTATATATAAGTACATTTTAGTGTCAAAAAAGTATAAAAAGTTTATAAGCAACGGTTTATAAAATTATTTGTAAAACTAAAGAAACTTTATTAACAACAAAAGTAAAAACTAGCATGTTAAGTAGTAGAACAAGATTTGATACCAAATATAGTATCGTAAGAGTAATAAAATCCCTACATGAGAGTGGGTGAATTTTATTTTATAAAATTAAACTTAAAAATAAATTTTATCACACTTTTAAATTATCAGAAGGTATCTCTATCTGATTATTACAAAGCCATAAAACGAAGAACCTTTTTCTTATAATTTTTATATAATTACAGTAATAATAAAATTTTATAGAAATATTATTCTTACCTTATGTAAATTCATAGAATAAATAAAAAATTAAATTAAAAAAAACTTTTAATGCTCTAAAGATAAACATATATCACCACATTAACCATTAGTGTAATGGAATTCAATCACATTAACTTAAGGTATTCATGGTTTAACCAAACGATAATGTTTTTTCTTTCTACATCTACAAAACTATTGATCGTAGTGATAATAATATCTATATCATCATATACCCAAAAATCCCTCGATCATAATGATCCAAAACAACAGAATTCTTAACCCCATAATCCCTCGATCAAACTTAATCAAACTAAGAGATTTCAAATTCAGAAATGTTTAATACTTTTCAAATCCTCACACATATTTATTAAAATAAAAAACGCTCCAAATATTACAAATAAATAAACTAGTAATAATACATTACAATTAAACTATGTAACATTAGATAGATTGAATTACCAAAAAATATTAATTTTTCCCTCCTTGAAAAAACCTCTATTTATATAAATATCACAAAAATTTATAAACCTTGATTCCTAGAGTTTCTTAAAATATATTTGGATGAACGCTTCCTTAACTTTGAATATTCTATATATACTCTATATTGTAGTAATGTTGGTATCATCATAAAAATAATATAAAATACTCTATATGGCAGAGTGAACATTATTTATCTAATAAGATTGATTCTGATTATTCGGTAGGAAAAAATCATTAATCAATAGTTTTTACATATTTTGTTCTAGATAGTTTATCAACCTCTGTCTAATGAATATATGTCTAATTAATAAAGTGGAACATCATCTAGTGATACATAGTTAAACATTATAAGATAGAGATTAAAAAACATTTTTTAATGAAATATTATATCTTTTATCTGATGTATAAAGTACACATCCATCTAGTTATAATGATTCATCTCATTATACAGATAATTTAATTATGTTTATCATCCGATTAACAATAATTATACAATTAAAAAAATATTATCTAGATAAAAAAGATTTTTATATCAGATAAAAATTATTCTTATTCTACAAAAAATATTCTGAAGCCTTGGTAATTTTAAATTTAATAAAACATGGTATATAATAAAATGTGTTTTGATTTTCAAAAAAAATGTTTGAAAATGTTGAATGTATGACTTTCAACTAAACATGGATGTAACCACATGTTACTAAAAAAATAATGATTATTAAATATATTAAACCAGAATGATATTTTCATGTGTAGATATTTATTTAGTTATGACACATCATTAGCTAATTAATCCCATTTTATTTTTATCGAGAAAAAATACACTACATAAGACACTATCTAAACCATGAAGAGTCTTAAACATCTCCCATAAATTCTTCAACACATGATATCCTTCTAAAAATTTCATGTGTACTAATTTTCTTCATAACTTGGGAATTGAAAATATGTTTGGATAAGATCAAATTACTATTATGGGAAAACATAAATCAAAATAAATAATGGTATAAACATGGAATAAATATTATTGATTGAATTGGTAAACAACATGAATTCAAAATAAATTTAAAATGGGGAGCATGATATATCGATAAAAATTAATTAAATATATTATATCAATAAGACTAATCCCATAATAATGGAATTTATATTTTAAGATATTAAAAAAAATTGAGGCATTGTACTAGTACACATTACACCCCATCGAGACCATAGTTAATAATTCTTTCTGAATAGGGAAAGCATACAAAAAATACCCAAATATGTTTTTTCTTGTGAGACCTATCAATGAATAGAGGGTCTATATAAATTTTGTCCACATACTTCACCTAGTTAAATCAAATTTATTAACCCTATGGTTCAACACATCTTTTCATACAATTTTTTAAGGAAATATCATATTAATTAAAACATGTATATCCCCATAATGAAGAATATTGAATATTAATACATGGTTAAAAAATGTATAAAAAAAATAATCAAGAATAATTTCATTAATTTTCCCCATTTCAATAAAGGTGTAACACAATCATAATATATCTTAAGAATGAAAGTGGATGGTCAATCAAAATATAGTCAAAATTTCAAAAACCATAGTATAATAATATACAGTAAACTAATAATTTTACCCAATTTAATAAAATATCTTACTTTCTATGAGAACATCATAAAATCATAGTAATGTAAAATGTGATGTTCGTACTATACAGAATAGTGAGTATACAACTAGGACAACAATGTAATGACATTATTATAATCCAATAAAAGAAAAAAAATTATCATTTCAAAATAACATATTACAATAGGTGATAAATTTCTATCAAAGGGTTTATGTGGTAAGAATTTATATCCCCAGGAAATAATGATATAATACCACATAATACAGTAAAATGGTAGAATGTGTAATATCCCAAAATCCACTTTCACTTAATAACCCTGTTATAGTTTGGATCTATTTTTTTTAATCTCAGTTATAATTGTTGATTATTGGTTGTTTCTCCCTATTTGGGTCTTCTGAGAGGTTAAGAAAGTTTTTTTGATTCATTTTTTAGAGTTTGGGAGGTGGGTGAAGGGTTTAGTTTGGGAGTTGGATTTTTCATGTAGTTAAAATATATGTTGGGGTCCCATTGACTCACCGATGGAAACCATAGTACATCCATTGGGAGAATTGCATTCGGGTATTCCAAAAAGTATCCCATCAGCTAGCTAGTGGGAATGTTGTAAAATTGGGTTCTAAAAGGAATCCCATTGTGGATCTAGAAGGACCCCATTGACCTATAGGTGGGAAACAACAACTATCCAATAATAATGATGAGTTAAGGAAAATCAAGAGTAGTATCATATTTCTTTTTAAATAAATATTTTTTCTCCTATAATCTCATTTCCCTTGAACCCATTTCAACCCTAATCATAGTGGAGACCCTCTTGAGGTGAATTCGGCACTTCTGACCATGTTTCTTCATAGATCAAATTATATTCTAAGGTGTTTTGTCTCTCTTAGTGAGTTTCTTAGATATATTAATCAAATTCCTTAGAAATAATGTTTCTCTTTTCCCAATGGTCTATGGATCATGGGATATTATAGTATTTTTATTTTTATTTATGAATTTTGATTCTAGGATTCTCCTTTATCATTGATGATTTTGACTATGAATTAGTGTATCTTGTGTTAGTTGGTTGTTAATATCAATTAAGGTAGGTGGTATCATAATAATAACACTATTAATTTAAAATGTAGGTTATCTTTTATTTTTAATGATAATTATAATTTATTTTCAAATCTTAATGAGTGTTTCTTGATTTAGGATTTCCAAAGTGCATATTGTGTGTTTTTATGTATTTTAAACCTCTTGGGTGTGGAATTTTAAAAAGGGTTTTGATTTTAAAAAAATGGATTGAAATTAATGACTGCCATAAATCAATATTTTGATGATCAATTTTGACAAAAAGAGGCATGAAGTGTATTTTTATTGAAATAAAATGAAATTTTTTTAAAGGATTGAGTTTTAATGAAAATCATTTGATGGATTATTTTTTAAATGACATTTCATGTTTCTAAAAATTATGTTGGGGTCAATTGAAAATATTTATTATTTAAAAGGATTTTAGATTGAATGATATTAATTGTATCCCCTTGTCTGTTTGTTTTTCTTAAATCAAATGGAACTTGGGTAGCTTTTGGTTAAGAACACATGTTAGGAATGTATTAGATTTTCCTAATGGTATTATTATGTCTCCTACACAAAATAATAAATTTTTATGGTATTGAGTTTATTATTACAGTTTTTAAAATATCCTCCATTGGCCTCAAGCCTAAAAATTTCTGCACACTAGGAGAAATAGTTCACTAATATGTGTATACATCTATGTATAACCCTATCCTTGGGTCTATAAACCAAGATTTTTTTATTTAATATGAGTTCTTGAGAAATTATTTGTATATTACAATATTATGAAATGATTTATTAATTTATTCTTTGATATAAAATATTATTCATGCTATTTTGATGAAAATTTACTTTTATACCTATTTCAATCTATCCACTATTTTTTTTTGAAAAACCTGTTTTGATATAAACTATGAAAATATTTACATTCCATATTATATCCAGAAT
The DNA here is from genome assembly GCA_963277665.1 of Viscum album. Lineage (NCBI taxonomy): Eukaryota > Viridiplantae > Streptophyta > Magnoliopsida > Santalales > Viscaceae > Viscum > Viscum album. The sequence continues at coordinate 1,937,673,063 of OY728123.1, read as the reverse complement.
TGTGAATATTTGGTTTATCTAATTTAGATTTAGTATAAAATAATGTATGTAATCCTACATGGATATTATTTCTCACACCCTACTTTTTTTCTTTTGGTATTTATATTCTTTCTTATGACATTCTCGATTAAAGGAAATGCACTGCTTATAAGTAGTTAATGATAATGATTAGTCAAACCGTTATAATAGGTGGTGACTAGTGTATCTTGTGTTCACCTTGTTACATGGAGATCTTATTGTGATGTCTTTGATGATTTTAAGATGAATTAGTATAATTTAACTATTTTTTGTTTTGTATCTATATACTTTTGGTGTCTTTATATGGTGGAGTTTTTGGAATACTAACTATATGTTGATTTCTATCCATTATTTTACGATTATGGGTTATTCTTATAGAGAAAATGTACCCCCTTTTTTATTAATGATTCTCTAATACTACTCATCATCCCATGGGGATCATGAATTCCCTTGGATCCATGTTAGAATAAATTTTTCTATGTTTTAGGTAGGTTATATAGGTAATTTTTGTGATAAATTTTATCAAATGGAGGTTGACTATCTTCTTTATGTCATTATATAGTTAGGGATTTCTGGATAAAATAGAGTCAGGATTGGAAAAAAATAAGGTGTAGTTCATAGGTGATTTCGTGTCTAGATCTAATCAAGAAGATCCTAAAGTTACCTATGTTATTTGGAAAAGTGCCTTTGAATAAATTTTATGATTAAATTATTTAATTTTACAAAACATTAATATGAGATTTTTGTTCCGTGGTTGAATTATGATTAATAGATATAATGATATTAATCCCCTTGGATGATGTTTCCATTGTATTTTTTATTATTGTATAGTAAAATTCCCCCGATAATTTTCAGGACATACTTCATGTGGGAGATACTAATTAACCCCATAAGGATAACCCTATAGTTTACCTGATCATTTGTTAGGATATTTTGTGTGTGTGTTCTAATCATTGGGCCATGTGGTTGTGCCTGTTCTCATTCTGGATGAAGTAGTGGAACCTCAATGGGATGACAATGGTGATTTTTCTGAGGGGTTTCTTCATCAAAAAAATAAATATTTCTAGGTAAAATCACCCTCAATAGGTAGAAGATTGATTGGGAAACATCTTGAAAATCTTCGAGTTCATGAAGAATCGATATTTTATTAAGGTGAAATGTGTTGTCTTCAAACATAAAAGGACAAGTATAAGGGGATGGGATGATATAATTATGAAAAATAAGACCAAGTTCATATAGTATAAGTAATTCAATACTCTATTTATAGGGAACTTATATCAAGATTTTATGTACATTACTATGTCCTTGGAATTTCCAAACCATTGTTAACTTGATTGGACTATGAATCATTATGCTAATCGTTTTGTTAAACCCCCTCATTTTGCACCTAATATGGTGTCAAATGATAAGGTTATGGACCAGAGGTTTGAGATGGGTTTTTTATTAGATATTTAATCACAAGTATTCATTTTTAATTTTACCTATTATGCTGGTGTACATGATAGATATCTGATGGAAGTAATTGTCCTTGCTAGTATGTTAGGGTTGACAGGAGTTCTTTCTTCATCTAGAGGAATCTCAAGTAAACCCATTAATGTTAAGAGGAAGAAAGATAAATATTTTGGTGGAAAATGTGTGGATGGATCTTAATAATAGTACTCTTCTAAATAATATTCAGTGTCTAAAAATTTCTAAATTATTGTTTTTAATTTAGAAAGGTTTGGAAATGATGTGAACATTCATAGAATCACTGAAGATATATAAATCATTCATATATTCAGGAAATTTGAATCGGTTATTCGTTTTTTACCACTCTACATAGTTTTATACGTTCATCAGTACTAAGAGTCTCTATACTATAGTCATATTCATTAATAAAAAATGTTTCCAAACATAGGAATTTTGAACAAATAATCTTCAGATAGTGGATGAATCTCTAATGGAAAATGATGTAGGTCATATGGTAGTGATATTTAACATCACTATTGAATCATCATCATTTACTACTCTTTTTTATATTGATGCCCCTCATTATTTCATATAAACTCGTATTGTGGACTTGTTGAATCATCCCAGGGAGATTATGCCTTATGTGGTGGAAATAACAAAACCTCTCAGGACCCAAAGAGAGCATGGATTTCAATTCCAATATTTTTAATTCTCTCTATCAAGATTTGATCTCATATGGGAATTTTTAGTGCATGAAATTAATCATATATATTTCATTCTCATGATGGAAAAGTTGATTTCTTATAAATACAATATTGACTATTATCTTCACCGATTATCCTTCACTACCCCGGATGGGGAGTGGCAATATTTTCAAGTGGGATGGAACCCAAGGGCTAGTTGTTTCAGACCACCTCATTTAGATTTGGGTAAGATTAAATGCTTTATTTCTATTTAACTAAAGAATGAATCTTTATTTGGTGATATCCCACAAGTAGGATTTGAATTTTAAAATATGTTCATGTATGACTTTTAGGTGTTTTCATCAGTGAGAGAGGTGGAGTTTTTTATCCACTTTTTACTAAGTTATTATCCTATACATATTTCATGATATCATATAAAAACCAAAAAAATGAATAAACATCAAAATCAATTGGATGAGTTAATTCCCAATGGGTTTATTTGACCTAGCCTGTCACCGTGGCTTGCACCAGTTCGTTTATCCAAGAATTTTGATGGGCCCTTCACTTGTGTTTTTATTAATGAAATATCAATCGGGTTAAAATAAATAAAAATTATCTAGTTCACTATATTTATTATTTTTGACCATATAAAAGGGGTGAAGTGGTTGTTGAATATTTTTATTTGGTCTTCTTATCACCAGTATAGGAAAAAGAATTTGTATATCCTAAAGATTGCCTTCAAGAGTTTGTATGGAAATTAAAATTAACTTAATATACTATTTTGTTTGTCCAATTAAGATTATGTGTTTATGGAGTTGATGAAAAACATAATTTAATAGTATCTAAACATCATTTTGGCATTATTTATTGATGACATCATGGTTTACAATAAAACTAAGAAGTATCATGTGTGTTACTAGAGATCAGTTATGTATATCTTGAGAAATCACAAAATTTTTGTCCAGCTATAAAAATAAAATATCTGTATTCAAGAGGTTATGTTATTGAGGCATGAGGATTTCTAATAGGATATCCTAGTTGTTCATAAAAACATTATAGTTTTCATGCCTTGGAAAGAACCACATAACATTTCTGAGGTATGTAGATTCTTGGGATTGGTAGGGTATTATCGATATTTTTTTGAATGATTTATATAAATAAGGTTCTTCATTAAATTTAATTGCATGGTAGATAGTAAAGTTCACATGGTATTTTAAACTTCAAGATAAATTTGATTATTTTAAGAATCATTTGACTTTATATATTGTGTTGGCTCTTGTTAGACTGGAAAGTTATATGTGGTTTTTTAGGATGCCTTAGGTCTAGGTTTGGGTAATATTATCATGCATCAAGATCTTGTGGGGGATTATAGTTATTTCTATATTATAACTCATGAGAATAAATATCCCACACATGGACTAAAACTCATATATGTAATATCAATCTTATGTGTTGGATGCACTACCTCTTATAATAAAGTTTCACCATTTACTTAAATCGTAAATTCTGTAGTTATTTCTTCTTAGAAAATTATTTTAATCTCTAACATAGGAAATAGGTAGAGTACCTATATTATTGTGACATAGAAATTTCCTACACCCAAGTGAGGGGAAAAAAATTCACTAATTTATTGAGTAATAAGAATCCAAAAAAATCACTAAAATAATCAATAAAAAAGTGGAATATGATGGATCTCTTTTCCCATATACATTTACTTGTCACAAAGGATGAGGGTGATTTTTCTTCGGTGAATTTTCAGTTAATATCATATCTTATAGAGATGCTTCTTTAGTATTAGTAACTTTATGTTGAGTTATGAATCATCAGTTATTCTTTATAGGGTGTGGATACCATTGGTGAATTTTATTTCTCTCATTTTATTTAGGAACCAATTTAATGTTCCATTACCAACGAGGAGGTATGTGATATGGGATTATCATCGGTACCATTGGAAATGCCCCAATGTAAAAAAAATGTGTTTTATAAAATCTGGTTATGATTCTGGTGGCCATGTTTGAAATGATACCTTGATTATTTTCTTTACCAATTTTATATTTGTCAACAAATTATGGGCAAGAATCATAAGACTTTTGGTTTATTTCATCACCTTCCCATGTCTACAAGGAAGTGTTATTGGCAAGAATCATAATACTTTGTCCTGGTGACATGTTTTCCATGAAAGGTTTATTTTTCATGTGTTGTGCTTAATTAATATTATTTTATGTGAAGTGAAATTGTTTTATGGGCAAGAATAATAAGACTTTGGTTGGGTGACATGTGTTTAATGAAGGGTGTATTTTTCATGTGTTGTGCAAAATTTATATTATTTTACGGGAAGTGAAATTTTTTTAGCTGTGTTTGGAGCATTTGGTGGTTATTGGACGCCCTTTCATCATTGTAGGGTGTTATTCTCCTCGCGGTGTGGGTTTTGGCCATCAGTGACAAAGACCTATAGGTATATACATGGGTAATCATTTATATATGTATATCCTCCTGGAATATACTCCCTCATGGTGCGGGGAATATATAGTTGGGTCAAAGGGTATATATATATATATATATATATATATATATATGAAAATGTTTATGCATATAGGTGAATCTTTGTTTGGTATCTATCGTCAAGAGCAACAAATTTTAGTTAGAAAGTGCCAAGAGCTGAGTGGATGGTTTGGTTCCACCTTGAGGTAGTTCCCCACAGCAGTTTCCATTATATTTATAATTTATTAATTTCGTTTTATTTCAAAAAATTTAAATTAATGTTAAATAATATTAAATAATTAGTCTTAGTAATAATGTTTGTTGCGAAAGATAGTAATTTCTTCTTATGATTGAATTCCCTGGAAATGTTGTTTTAATGTCCATAATACATGATTATAAAATGCCCCATTGTCCTTTGTACTTATGTCTTAGTTTTAAAATGTTGATTTGGGTTTCTAAAATGGATTTCATAAATGAGGTTTCAAATGCTTGTGATATTGAAAGTTGTTTTTTATGGATTCTTTTGAAGTGACTTGGAATGTGTTGGTTCTTCTGAAAAATGGTTGGTGCTTATTGGTTGGTTAAAGCCCATTTGGAACATTAATGAAATGAAATAATTTGAAAACTCTCTTTGGGGGGACTCAGGGGTGATCTACTGTGTTTGTGGATTGTGTGAGTTGTTGTGTATAGTGGTAGTGCATTGTTATTGGTTACTTGATTTATATTGTTCACTCATCCCTTTTTATTACATGTGTTGACAAGGGAACCTGACATAGAAAGTGAGTATTATGAGAACGATTGTTGCACTAGTTTAGATTATGCATTGGCTAGTGGCCCTTAGTACGGACTTCGCTCTGCTAGGGTATTGGTCCCCTCGGTTAGGCCAGGTACGGCAACACAGAGCATTAGGGAATTATGATGTCATTGAGAGTAGGCTTTCCTTTAGAATGAGTCACATGTAGAGTATGTTTTGGATTGTTCACGAGCTCCTAGGTTCGACCCATGCTATCTTTAGTTCTTATTTGTATGTAGCGGACATTTGAGGTGATTAGTTTGGTTTTTTTCCCTTTTCACCAGTTTTCTATTCCCCTTATTGTGTGTTGTGTGTGTGCTTATGGTTTTACTCTTGTTTATCAACTGAAATTTGGATTTTAAATTTTTCGTAAAAATGTTTTAAAAATGTAATGCATCTTTTTTCGTCAAAAAATAATCTTTTTTATCTGAATTACAAAGGTAAATGGAATATTAATTTCCTTATAAATGAATGTGCAAGTTGAAACTCATATTTTATATAATGTTATTCAAATTTGAGATTATTTAAGTTCTTTATTTACTGGCAGTGTTTGGGGAATAGATTTTTTGGGCGGGCATATTGAGTTTTACTACTCATGACTTTAGTGTTTTATTGTTTTTAGTTTCTGTTACAGGTTCTACATGAACTTGTTCGCCTTGGGAGACATTCATTCATGAGTTCGAGAGTGACCCAGGAGGTCACACAGAGATAATGGTTGTTTCATTCTCTTAGTTTTATTTTCATCAGTTCATTTTCAGTCGCTTTATTTGGTTTATTTATTTTGAGTTTTCTTTTAATATTTACTCTAATTTTATTCATTTTTATTTGGAAAAATTGTTCCCATATTTTTTGTCGATGCCCTAGTGCTTTTTGTCATCCCAGGAGGATCAGGAACACCTCTCGAGCCTTATCGCAGGCCCACATGGGTGACCGGTTTAGGGTCGACTTGGGTTGGTTTGTGACAAAATGTTTTCAAAAGAGGTTTTTTCATGTTATTTGGGGTGTTGTGTAGATTGGAGATAGGATTTTTAGTACTCTAGCGGTAGGTGTGGGAAGAGCATCGTGAACTCTTTATCACTCCAATCCTTGAATACCCATGGGTGGTTTGTGATTTATGTTTTTGGCTTTGGTTTTTGAGGATGGGGGATGACAACAAGAGTAAACCAGTACTGTGCGGGGTTTCAAATGGAGTAGTGACCCATGTGACGTCGGAGAGTAAGGTTCGACACTCTTTATGGTTGGCACTTGCCTAGGTCATGGTCTTCTAAACCATGTAGTCGGGTCTCGCATGACCACTAGTTCTTTGTCCAGGTGCTTTAGTGTTGGTGATGTCTTGGTTCAGTTTTTAGTTGGCATGAAGGGGGGGGGGGTTAATCGAAAGAGTTGTTTGGGGTTGATTTTATTTTATCTTGGTGTAAGTTGTTCATGTTTTTTGGGGTTCTTTTCTCTTGGACCTTGTTTTTTGAATTTTGATTTTGATTTTTTGAAATTGAATTTCTATAAGAATGTATTGGGTTATTTAAAATTTAAGTGAGTTATTTTGAAAGTGGGAAGCATTTTAATAATTTTTCATGAAAGTTTTGAAAGGGTTTTGGAAAAATTTATTCTCAGAATATTGGGAATGTTTTGTTTTAAAATAGGAAGAGACTTATTTTGTCCAATGGTATTCTTTTGGCTGCTCACGTGTGCATGTGGAAGTGATTTTTTTGATCGTCTCGACAGGTGCCTGACTGGCATGAAAATGCATATTTTCAAGGAATCATATAATAAAGTTTGTGAGTGAGTGATTGATTTATAAGGATTCTTCTTGTTTCCTGAAAAGTGGGTTTTTCTCTAAAATGGGTTTTTGTGCTTAAATGGATTGGTAATTGGAAAATGGATTTGAGTTCAGAGTGAAGATGACTTTTTCAAATGTGATTTTATTTTTTTTTTGTGCTTGGTTTTTCATGAGGGTGTTTTTCTTTTAAAAATAATTGATGTTTTAAATTACAATCTATTATATGTGTCTCCAAAATGTGGATGTTTGTTTTGTGAGGTGCTTGGTTTTGTGGAAAGCTAGTTTTGTGTGTCTTGTTCGAGATATTCCCCCTTGAAACCTCCCATGGGTTTCTAGTAGGTCTCTCTTAGTTCTTAACTCTTCCCAGACACTCAGTGGAGTGACAGAGTTGGGTTCTTCTCAGTTGTGATGGTTGTTTGTAGGCGTTGAGGTCGGATGAATTTTGTTGAGTGATTTGGGAATGTTGGGAGTGTCTCAGGATTTTTAAGGACTCTAAAGGTTGTGTTGGGGTATGTTTTCTCAATTATATCTATAGGTGCAGGACTATTCCAATAAATAGATTCGTTCTGTCCTCGATCCGAATGAGGATGTCTTGAGCGATCCTTAACACTAACTTCATCCTGTGGTTGTACCTAAGGAAGTGAAGGCGAGGAAAAGTGGTGGATCCTATAGGTGCTCGACCAGTCAATAGATGATGAAGGAGGTGTGTTGACCCTTCGACAAGACTGTTTCAGGTTCCCAAGAGGTGTTGTAAAGTGATCAGTTTAAAACTCGTAATAGTTGTTGGTCTTGTTTATATTGTTTTAATTGAAGGTTCCTCATCCGATTAGGAGTGTGAACTGAAGGGACTTATTCCTCAAATGATTCTTCTATCAGTCCATGTTTTCTGTCTAACAGACCACTCTATCACTTATCTCTAGTGTGGTCATTCAGGCAGTCTAAGACGTTCTCCACAATTCATAGTTAGTATGTTGATGGAGAGGTCACTTGGGACACGATGAGAAGAAGGAGGGTTTCTTTTCCATCAGAGGAAGTTTCAGTCAGAGGTGGTCAGCTAATGACTTCAAGGTGGTAGATGCTTTATACATCAAGACCCCAACCATATATCTCTCGTGGTGACGCTTGCGTGCAGTAAAAACTCATTGGATGTTGTATGATCTCGATCCAACTTATGTTCGCAGAAATGGGATGGGGACAGATTAAGTTCCCTATGGCGGTATTGTCTCTGAAGTCTTTACTTTTGTTGTGAAGGTCCAAAAGGCCTTGTCTCCTTGTTGTTGTCTTCATTTTTGTGAGCCCCTCTTGGGCCCTAGGAAGGTTCAGAGAATTCGTATTGTAGTAAAGCCAGTGGGTGTGATCTGTCAACCTTATTGTGGATGGTTATGGTTCAGATATCACTCGTTTTAGAGATGCTCTTGTCATGTGGGATTGACGCGCACCAATCCAGTTTTCCGCTAGGTTAGGCGTTCCCACTATCAATACCATCTCACGTGGTGAAGTGTTGTTTTCTATGGTAATTTTCTGTGCAAGTCAGACTGTGTTGGTGGGTTCCTGACGGAGAGTTCAGTCTAAATCACTCAAAATAAAAGGAGAATATTGTGCGGGTTTTGTGGTGTTAAGAAAATGATGAAATGGTGGGGGGACCCACTACGGGTCTCACCGGTGTATTTTCTTATGTTAGTTTGGTTAAACTTAGGGATCTTATAAGGTTAATCCAGTGTTAGAGGTTCTTATGGTTTTGTAGGTCTTTTTGGTTTGGAGAACAAATGTTTGAAAAGAATCCTAATATGGTGGGGAGACCACCATAGGACGAACATGTGGAAAACACTATCTTTAAAGTGTGTATGGTGGGGAAATCATTTTCTTCTGCTCTACCAGACCTTGACATTGGTAATTGGTTAGCTCAAGTAGTTATTTTCTTGATGAATGTTCTCAGAGGTCTCGAGTAGCCCCGGTGATCCCTAAGTTAGTGGTCGGGGTGTTCCATGTGGTAGTTTTGTTTCTAGGTGAATTCCTTACTATTGGTTATATTTCTTGGAGATTCTTGTTTTGAGATCATTGGAGTTTCAGGTCATGGGTTTTTTGAATCCTCAGTCATCGGGCGATTGGTGTTTTATTTGAAGTATCCTCATGGTTTCACTTGGAACCCCTAGATAACCTAGTCTTTTGGGACATTCTAGGGGTATAAAGTGTCATGGTGTGGAGAATTTCCACACATGGACATCACACGTCAGTAATTATTTTATTTTTATTTTTTTAGTTGGTTTTTGTGTTAAGGTTTATTTTATGTTATTTTATTTTATTTCTAATTTAATTTTTTTTTATTTTCCATTTCCTTTCCATTTTTTCTATATTTTTCCCCATTTCTCTTCCCGACCCCTATTCTTGGTCTCACTACACCCCTTGGTTTATAGTGCATAAGACCTCCCCCACCATACCCTACATCACTCCGCCCTCTTTCACTATGGCTGCACCAATCGATAACCCGCATCACCACTGCCTTGCGCCGACCCCACACTACCACTGCCTCGTGTCCACCATGCACTACCACTGTCTCAAACAGGACTTGCGCCACCCTGCATCCCACCCCACCAGAATAGTGCCGCCCCTTTTTCTTGCTAGTTTCCCGGAACAGCGTACCTCTTGAAACCCGACCAACCCTCCTCTTCCTCATCACAGATTCATTCTTCTTCATTAGGCTGATTTCATTATTTGAGAATTTATCGGATTGGGGATTTGTGTTGCATTTGGTTCAATTTTTATGTGAGTGGTTTGATGTATTTATTTTAGGGTTTAATTTGACTATTGTGTGGTGTAGTTGTGTGGCGATTAGAGTTCAACATTAATTTTTTGGAATTGTGATACCAAAGGTAGCTGGTTCCAGGCATAAACATTATTTTGTGTTTTAATTTTATTGTTTAATCAATTTATTATGTTATTTGATTAGTCTTTTTGGTGCAAATATAGTTTTTATTGAATTTTAATATGATTTTGAAGTGTTTAGTAACATATTTATGTGATATGAATGTTTTGATTTTATGAAAACCTGTGTTGAGACATTTCTAGTGTTTTTATAAATTGTGTTGTTGATTTATTATGTTTCGCAAGGTATGTGAAATCTATTTTGACATGTAACGGGTGTGCGTTTGGCCACAAAAGGGGTTTTTGGGTTGTCTTTTGTGTTCAAAGTCTTTTGATACTATTTTTGAGTTGCTTTAAAATATCGTTAAGTGGTTTATTAAATCTTATAAAGTGTGTACACCTTGTGTAGTAAAATGTTTTAATGTTATTTTAATTTTAAAGAGTGGAGTTAGAGTATGTTTTTTTAAGTGAATCTTTGTTATACATCTTGGAAAAGTTTTATTAATTATTTAAATGGTTTATTAAGTTGTTATTGTGATACAAATTGGCCTTGGGACATGTTTTCCATGAATGGTTTATTTTTCCGGTGTTGTACTTAGTTTATATTATTTTATTGGAAGGGAATTTTTTTTGTTGTGTTTGGAGCCTTTGGGAGTTCTTGGACTCCCTTAGATCATTATACGATGTTTTTCTCATCACGGTGTGGGGTTTGGTCGTTAGTGACAAAGACCTATAGGTATATACATGGGTAAGAATATATCTATGTATATACTCCTTGCGTATATTTCCTCATGGCATAGGGAATATGTACATGGGTCAAAGGCTGTGTGTATATATATATGTGTGTGAAAAATGTATATGTGTATAGGTGAAGCAGTTTTGGGTTGCCATCTCCAAGAGAAACAACTTTTAGTTAGAAAGTGCCAAGATCTGAGTGGACGGATTGGTTCCACCTTGAGGTAGGTGCCCACTACACTTTCCAATATATTTAGAATTTAATAATTTCTTGTTATTTCATTAATATTAAAATAATGGTAAATAATATTAAATAATTAGTCTTAGCAGTAATGTTTGTTGTGAAAGAGAGTAATTTTCTATTATGTTTGAATTGTCTGGAAATGTTTTTTTTAATGTGCATAATACATGTTGATAAAATGCCCCATTGGACTTTTTTACTTCATCCTTAGTTTCAAAATGGTTATTTGGGTTTCTCAAATAGATTTTATAAATGGATTTTCAAATGGTTTTTGAGATTTAAATTAGTGGTTCTTTGATTATTTGGAAGTGAGTTACCATGTGTTGGTTCTTCTGAAAAGAGGTTGGTGTTGTGTGGTTGGTTAAGGCTTGTTTTTCAATTTAAAGAAATGAAATGTTTTGAAAACACTCTTTGGGGTGACTCAGGGGTGATCATGCTATGTACGTGGATTGTGTGAGTTGTTGTGTGTGGTGTTCGTGCATTGTGATTGGTTACTTGATTGAAATTGTTGAATCATCTCTTTTTGTTGCGTGTGTTGACATGGGAATCTGGTATAGTAAGTGAATCTTCTGATAATGATTGTTGCACTAGTTTAGATTATGCACTGGCTAGTGGCCCTTTGTACGAACTTTTCTCTATTAGGGGATTGGGCCTCTTGGTTAGGCCAGGTAGGGAAACACCGAGCTTTAGGGAATTATGGCATCATTGAGAGTAAGCATACCTTCAGGATGATTCACATGTATAGTACGTTCTGGATTATCCAAGATCTCCTAGGTTCAACCCATGTAATCTTTAGTGCTTATTTGTATGTAGTGGATATTTGAGGCACTTAGTTTGATTTTCGGCCCTTTGCACCACTTTTCAATTGCCCTTATTTTGTGTTGTGTTTGTGCGTATAGTTTTACTCTTGTTTAACAATTGAAATTTGGATTTTAAATTGTTTGAAAAAATGTTTTAAAAATGAAATGCATCTTTTTTCTCCACACCTTAAACTTTTTTCTCTGAATTAGAAATGGCAATGGACTGTTACTTTCCATAGAAATGAAAGTGCATGTGAAAACTCATATTTTAAATAATGTAGTTCAATCTTGATATTGGGAATGTTCTTTATTTACTGGTAGTGTTTTGGGAATATATTTTTTGGGTGTGCCTACTAAGTTTTAATACTCATGCCTATAGTGTTTTGTTGTTTTTAGTTTCAGTTGCAGGTTTTACACGAGCTTTTTCTCCTTGGGAGACATTTGGTCGTGAGTTGGAGAGTGACCCATGAGCTCACAAGGAGATAGTGGTTTTTACATTTGGTTTGTTTTGTTTTCTTCCTTTCTTGTACAGTCGCTTTATTTGGTTTATTTATTCTAAGTTTCCATTTATTATATACTATGCTTTTATCCATTTGTATTGCGTGAAATTGTTCCCATATTTTCTCTCAATTCCCTTGCACTTATCACCAGCCCGAGAGGATTGGTAACACCTCTTGGGCCTTGTTGTGGGCTGAACTCTGGTGACCGGTTTAGGGTTGACTTAGGTTGGTTCATGACAACAACGATCCAATGAGGTATTTTGAACCAGATAGTCAATAAAAAGATAATTACTAGTATAGGGAATTGTATGTATACTCAAAAATTAAATGTAATTTACATGTGAAGATCCTCCTATTTTTGTTTTGAAGATGTAATAAATTAAAATAACCATTGTTTTTCATTAGGAATTACATTTTGATCATGTGTTAAAATTATTAAATTAAAATTAAGACTACATGTTGAGTTTGTCATACTACCTCCAGAAAATTCCTATATTACTAGATCCATAAGTGGTATCAAATTGGGGAAATGTTTAATTTATAAATATTTATTATTTATTGATTGACAGAATTTGTTACCAATTTATTTTATTTATATCGATTCATTTTAATTTCCTACATAGTCAGATCTATTATCTATTTTTTATTACTAACATGTCCCCTAAACAGTTATGATTATAAAGTGATGAAACCTTTGAAGAAAAACATTTGGAGGTTCCAAAGTCTCATACAAGAGAAACCCAAAGAACGTAGAGTCCAATACATTTTTACACACCATGTATTGCTGTTTTTATGTTTCTAACTCACTCTATAGGGTCAAATATAAATAAATTGGATCTAAGATATAACAAAATCAGATCCATATATAGATTTAAAGTGGATAGATCATGACATGAAAAAACCATGCAATTTGTAATAATTAAACATGATGTGTAGCCCATGTTTTATGATGGATGAGAACATGGTGTGTTTCGATGTGTTGATTATTATATACATGTTACGGATAAGGATGATTTTTTGAAACTCTGAGGTAACACACCATGTATTCCTAGTACACATTTTTCTCCTTGAACACATATATTATAGAAACATACCCAGTCCCAAGGAGAGTTCTATGAAAATAGAATGAAGATAGTACATGTCATGTACTCTATTGTAGATAGTGTTACCAGTTTTTCACAGAAAAAAAATTAAATATATAATTAAAAACTTTTCACATGTGTTTAGTGTGTCATTTATTTAAAAAAGTACAAACCACGTTATAGGATTGATAATCATATATTTTATCTATTTCTAGTTTGAAAATTTGGGAAATCGCATGTCCTTTCCTTCTAGTACAAATGTTTTCTCCACTAATTCAAAATGAAATTAACATTGATTAAAATTATAGATGACAGTGAATCACATATTCTTGGATGGAATTTTGATAAATTCAATAATTTTAATAAATAAGTGGTATATTATATTAATTAAATAATTATTCAATGTAGTTGATAACAAGACTGAAATTGAATGCTCATTTCATGATGTGTGGTTGATCAGGGAACTAGATCATCCATTTATATGTGATTGGTTTCTTTATATTTATTATGGTTAAATTAAAATAATATACTATGTGTCATCACCCTCCCCATATTTTTTTAATGGTTTTCATGCCCAAGAGTTGTATTATATTAACCTCATTTATCAAATCCATTGGATCCCCTCACATACATATGATTAAAATATTGTGTAAGGATGGACCTCTCATTGAAGAGGAGGTAGTATGATTCAGGGAGTCGAGGCAAACCAATCATGGCGATACGTAGGAGGAAAATGTGAAATACTAAAACACACACAAATCTATGGTTCAACATGTTTCCCCATATGGTTGAGGGTTAGTTTATCATCTAATAAATAAAATAACCATTAGGGAATATAATGATCATAATACATATATTTTTATTTATTCAGTTTCATCGTTAATTATTTATGTTTTTGGATGGTAAAAGATCACCTAAAATGAGAATTTACAATCATATAATATATAATAAGATATAACTAGTTTATTAGTGAATGTTTTATCAATGATGGTTAATTAATTAAGTAAAATCCACTTAATATTAATAATTCATGTGATAATGTCTTTATGGTAAAAAAAGTAAAAATTATTTCAGCTAAAATATTATGTCAACATTTTTCTCCACTACTTAATTTAGAATTGACCTCAATGTTCAAAGTTCTTAACCAACCCAAGTAGGGGTGCTTTAAATTTTCATGCATGTTTTAATTTAATTTGTTTGAATTTACTTGAAAACTTTTACATATAAGGTTGATGGCCTAAGAAAGAATTAGTGTAACTAAGAGGAAAAGTTTAAGGAAATTCTATTCAAGATTTCATGGTTGGAGGGTCCACTAAATGGTCAAGGAACTGCAAGTTAATGAAGATGGAAAGTTACAGCAACATAAAACCCTTAAATTAACTTGACATGAACAAATATAGGTTATGAGAATGGTAAAATTTATCCTCTACCCTAGAATGTTTTAGAGACAATATATTCCAAAACTAATGGTGTGGGATATTTTTTTATTGAAAACATATTTGGAGATTAATGGAATTTATTTTAAATTTATTAATATGTTTTTGATTTTAAAGAAGTAATAATTTTATTATCTTAATTTGTAGAAATGTAAAATCAAATGAATTTGAAAATATCATTGTGATCCATACTATATTTGGATAACCTTATCACTGGTGAGAATTTCTAGGAATGTTATTGGTTCATATGCATTATATTATACCATGAATATGAATTCTACATATATGAATCCACACTTCATGAGTTGCTTGTAAAAGAGGGTAGAAAAAAATAAGTATCCATGAATTTAAAACTTGTGGAAGATAAAATAAATTCCAAATGTTTCATTTTTTCATCCATTTCAAATTAGATTCTAAATAAATGTGTTTATATGGATACAAATATAATCATTTCTCACGTTTAAGATCTATATCAAGAGAATGTGAGATATGAGAGATATGAGATCTTTAATTCATTGTTCACAGTAAATCTTAGAGATTTGGCACCATATGGGCCATATGTTTTCAAGAGGATTCAAAACATTAAGAATCTATACATACTAGGTTTTATTATCATAGATGATTTTCACACAAATAATTTTTTCCTCACTACACAAAAACTTCTCCCATTTTACTATGAATTATAATGTGAGAAATTGAGAGAAGACACATTCAAACAAACCAAATATTATGTACCATGTCGATAAAAACATGGGGCATGAAAAACCCACCTTCCTTATGAAAAATACGAGGTGTAAAAACAAGTTAAAGTGGCCAAAAAATTATTGAATTCTAAGTCTCTATAGAACCATCCTTCTAAGATGAAGATGATCTAGAAGAAATAAAAGGAATAGTATGTAGTATGTTTTTTATGTGGTTACCCGACCCATTGGAAGAGAAATTTTACCCCACTAAATAATCAAGGGAAATATTTCGGTGTGTTCATTATTGAGTGTAATAATTTTTTATCTATAAGTTTCGCATTATATACTACATGTGGTGATCACATTAGGATCCAAATATAGGAACCAATTAGATTTCAGATGGTTTCTAGACATGGGGTGGGTTTGCGAGTTTCTAATAGAGCGAGTTTTTCTAATCTATCTAGTATAGACAACCATATCACATAAATTATATTATTTATTTTTATTTTCAAGAATTTGTTTAATGTTTTTAGGGTTACCAATTATATCATTTCTGTTTCCTTTTTAAATATAGATGGATTTATAATCAGTTATTTATATATGAACTAAAACTTTTATAAACATGGAGTATTTTATAGTATGGAATTGATGAATAGGGGTATTTATGAATTAAATTAGTAAAATATAATTTTATAAATTGATATGAAAAAATACACACAAATCATATAACACAAAATTGATCCTTAACCGTATTTTTTACAGAAAATGAGTATTTTTTGACAATGGTCTATCAAGATGGTTACTTATACTCTTTTAATCATAAAACACTTAAAATATATCAACCATGTTTACATGTTAATATGAACAAACCACCATTTGGTGGCCAATGTGAAATGGATAGAGATTTTCTAGAATTGGTACATGCTGATGTGTGAAGAACTTTTCAAGTAGATGCAAGAGGTATATTTTCATACATTATTACATTTACCAATGACATGAGTAGGTATGGTAATATATAATTAATGAGGAATATTTTTGAATCGATTGAGAAGTTCAAGGAATTAAATAATTTAGTTCAAAATCATGTTGGTAGAAAAACAAAGAACCTTTTATAGGATTGAGGTGGTGAATAAATTACCCAAAACGTTATTGACTATCAATGGGAGTATGATATTTTATCTCAAATCACCTCACCTAATACACCATAGTAGAATAGTAGTGGTTAATGGAGGAGTTCTAACATTATGGGAATTTTATGGTTTGTTATATGTCACAAAGATTTCTATTATCCTATTTGGGATATACATTACATAAGCAATTGTACTTATTGAGTACGTACTAACTAAAGTGAAAAAACGTATTCCATTCATGTTATAGAGTGGAAATAAATCGATTTTGTCACATGTTTATACATGGGGTTATAAATAATTAGTTAAGGTTAGTACAAGAAACCAATTAGCACATTGATTCATTATGTGTATCTTTATTAGGAATCCCAAGGAAAAAGGTGATACTATCTATAGAACACTTGAAACAAGAAAGAAAATTTTGTAAGATACAGAATCATTCTTGAGAGGGAGAACATCGCCCTGGAGGATATAGTAATTAATATTAAATTATATTAAGATAAGTATCTTGATATACAAGATTTTCTAATGTAACAGGTTCCATAAGTCCTTAGGAATGTTGTTATTCCAAAAACACAGGCACCATGTAGGAGTAAAAAAAGGGAAGAGAACTGGGGAGATATGGTTTTCTAGTTTCCAATGATTTCTACTCATTATTGGTTGAAAATAAAGATCTTATCTATTCCAAGGATTTATTATAGTGATCATAGTATACAAGATTCCATGAATACCTAAATTTTTAGATGGATTCAATTTATCAATAAAATATTTGTTTTCTAATTGACCCATTAATTGATGAAAAATTTGTATTGTAAATGGTTATTTAAGATAAAACTGGACATAGTAGGTAAATTAAATACCTATAAAGAATAAATAAGTTATAAAGGTTTTATAAAACATAGTGTCACTGAAAATGATTAAACATTTTTTTTCAGTTTCTATGTTTAAAACCCAATTAATTTTAATTTTTAATAGCTTTCTATGAGCATGAGGCTTGTAGAATAGCTGTCAAAATCACCTTCCCTAATGCGAAGCTTCAAGGGGATGTTTATATAATACAGTTAGAAAGTTTTGTGACTTTTGTATGTTCCAAAAAGTTATGCAAGTTGTATATATCCACTTATGGATAAAAGAAATCATTCAGGTCATGGAATATTTATTTTGATTAAGACATAAAATAATTTGGCTTCATTAAGAGAGAATGTGATCCTTGTATTTATAAAAATATTAATGGGTTTATAGTTGTTTTCATAGTATTATATGTTGATGACATATTATTCATTGGAAATGATATAAAAGACTTATACGAGGTTATGTTAGTGTGGGAAAAGTGAATATCCATGAAGGACATAGTTGAAGTACCCTATATTCTAGGGATAAATATAATACATGAAAGATCAAAGAGGCCAATTGGATGAATTCAAGTAACATACATTGTAAAGATAGTAATGAATTTTAATATGGTAAATCTCAATACAGGATTCTCAACATTGAACAAGATCTTGATGTAGTTCATAATAGTAAAGACCCTCTCATTGTGATAAAACAATAGTGGTGCCACTTTAAAATGATCAAAGGTCACATAAAATGATAAAGAGAATAATTAAGAAGTCTCATTTAATGATGTATTTTTATCAATGATGTGATGTTTTAGTGAGAAGAGTATCTATAGATGAAGTGTGAAAAAACCATTGAATAATTAATTATTTCCGCAGAGGCATGAGTATCATAAAATATATAGTGGGGTGAAAGATATTATCTATTAGTTCTAGTGAAAGTGGGGGACTATTGAATTTTGTGACCTATAACTAACTTTTTTGTACTTCATTACATGTTTTAATTATTTTTGATTTTTCTAATCACATAATTATTCTTCCTTTACATGAAATTTCTATGTGATAATTTCATAAGAATATAATTTGCACTAAAAGGTCATGGAAGTTTCCCGCTATGATTAAAACCAAAAACTCCCATGAAGGAATTTATGAATGTATATTCTATGAAGAGATGATATTTTTAATGGGACAGAGTTGATACATTCTATCAGGGGAAATGGGCTCATATGACATTAATACAACTTCTCATAATGTTCACCCATGGTAATTCCCAGTATATGAGGATATGATAATGAAACCATGAATATGAGATATTCATTTCCATTTTTATTTGGATATTACTATCATCAAACATGTGTATTAATCAATAAACAATAATATTTTCATTAATAAATATCATGACTCATATACATTTATGTATTGAATAAAACTGTGATGAAATATTCTCACAGTGATGTAAGTTACATTAGGTGCAAGATGAGTGATATTAAATTAATGGATAATGAAAGAATGGATTTATCCCATCAAACCTATTATGGATTTTGATATATCAATCCGTTTTATTTAATGGAATTGCATACATAAATTTTTTCATGTGGTGTTTGGTGGGTGAGTTTATTTTTGGAAATTCAAAAAAGTAGGTTTTCATCATATAGATTAATAGCACCAGCATGCAACGTTCATCATTTGTGTTCTTGGATAAAAGTATTTTATCACATAGTAATAATTTGAGGGTGGTTGGATGTCATTTTGACATTAACATCCTTCTATATATAATCCTAAGCATGTTTCTAAATGATAATGTTTGAATTTAGGTGATTACTTCTAAATCTACTGAAAAAGTGCCCTAGTGTGTCACACACTATGTTTATTCACAATCTTAGATAAATTCTAGTTTTTAATTTAATTAATTTTAGTAAATAATATATGTTGCGGGGTTGGATTATTTCTATGATTTAGTCACATGTTCTTCAAAAGGGTGAGTGATTTAAATGATAATAAAAAAAATTCAATGTTTTTTTGAAAATAATATTTATTTTTATTTATTATTGAATAAATAAGTGACATTTATTTATTAAAGAAATAGTTATTATTCCAAAATCAATGAATAAAAATGAGGGAAAGAAGACTGAGCATAGCGGTCAAATTTAAAATGGTATAAATGATGAATATTTATGTTCATAAAGTGTTTCAAATGTAAAGTGATTCATAATAATAATACTATTTTTAATACAAATTTTTAAAATTAAGAATTATAATGTGGGGATGGGACTGTGTTTAATTTTACAACACTAAACCTTCCATAATAAATATTGAATTATATCACTTTCTAAATAGAATATGGTTCTAAAAAATTGATGGAGAGAGATATAGAGATACTCCTTTATTCCTTATAGTCAGATCTAGAGATCTAGAGCACACACTCTCTATATCCTTTCTCAATCCATTGTGATAACATCAAGAGTTTTCCTTCAAGAATAATAATTCTACTATGATCAACCACAAAATATACAAGTGATCCTAATAAGTCATGTTAGCATTTAGTTATTCCACAATGATGTTCAAAACTTTTGGTGTATTTGTGGAGCACCACTAGAGGGATTCTTCACTTTCATATTGAATCAAAATGAGATTTTTATGAGGTATAGTAAATCATATAGTCAAAAAAATAAATAATTAGAAGTTGCTGTTATTATATATATATTAAAAAATTAATTCTAAATTACATGATAAGATCCTCCTCTTTTGGTTATGGTGATTTTATCTTTTAATTTAATCTATGGGATTCATTAGACATGAAGTTTGAACTTATGTCACTTTAATTATATGTAAATTAAGATGAAAAATCTATTATGTAGTAACACCATAGGATGCTTCTGCTATGCCTAGTCCCATCAAGTGGTACAAATATAACTGCATGTTTAATTTATAATTATTTATTATTCATTGATTTTTTTATGAAATCCATTTTTCTTTTACTTATATCAATTCATTTTAATATAAGAAATCAACACATGTTTCCATTATTCATTATAGCTAACAAAAGCTATAAATTGTTAAGATTATGAAATGAAAAGAAAATTAAATAACACTATCTAGTGTTTCTAAAGGATCATCAAGATAAAACCAGAGTACAAAGAGTGTACTGGATGTATACAGGTCATGTATTTTTGTTTTCAGGTTCTTATCTCACACAATCTAGTCATTTTTTATGGAATCAAATATAAGATATGAAAAAGTCGGATTGGTGTATACATCTAAATAGACTGAAACATGGAATGAATTATTATACACTTTTTAACCATAGTAGATGTTGTGTAGTCCCTATTTTCTCATAGCCTACAATATAGAGTGTCCTAATGCATCATTTATTAGCCACATAACAAGGGGTTGATTGAGGTGTGAAACTCTGAGTCCATAGTCTATATATTATTAGTACACACCATGTACCTCAATCATATCCATGAAAGGAGACACACACAGTCCTAAGATGTGTGTCAGAGACAATAGAAAGAGATTGTGCATGGTAAGTACTTTAATACACATTGTGTTATCAATTTCAGATAGGGTGCCCATTTTTCAATGAAAAATATTAAATATATAATCATAAATATTAAAATGTACTTCATGTTTTATATTTCTGAAATAGTGAATTCCATGTCATATAATTGATGATTATATTTTAAATATATTTCTCCGATACAATTTTGGATAGACATATCCAGTTCCCCCCTTGTACACTTGTGGGCTTAATTAATTTTAAATGAAATTTTTTTCCAAATTAGAGAAGATTGTTAGTTATGGATTCTTGGATATAGTTAATATATATTTAATGAATATGATTATTTTTTCCATGAATTATATTAATTAATTAAACCATTTATTTATTTTATAATAATATTAAAAATGTATTCTCATTTCTTGATGTGTTGATGATCTTATAATTAGACCATCTTAAAAAGTCTCCTTCATACCCATCTCATGTCTTGAGTAGGGAGGACATTGATATGGAACCAGATATTTTCATGAATAAGAAGCTGGTTTGGAATGTCTATTCTCAAATAAATGTTCTTTATGAAATTTATATAACTTTTCTTCCGGTTATGTGGTGGTGATAATTATAACATAACGACACCAACATTAATCTATAAAATAGGGTTTAGTTTGTACCATCTTGTTTTTTATTTTATCTTTGGGTTTTCTTATTGATTCTTGGTTTTTTCTCCATGTTTGATCTTTTTTAGGGCTTGAGAAAGTGGTTTTGATGCATGTTTGAGAGGCAAGGATATGGATGATATGTCTAGCCTAGAAGTGGCCTTAGTCATACAGTTATAATAGTTATAGGAGGCCCACGGTCTCGTCGGGGGTGGACACCAGCCATACTTTGTGAGGTTAGAAGTGGGGTCCTCCTATAAGAATCTCATCGTCTATTTGAGGTCCTACTAGTAGATGTGGGTTCCTATAGGAATATCTATAGATAGTTGGTGGAACTTCCAGAATAGTGGTAATTCTTCCTTGTACCACGAGCTAGCTGGTGGAAGCTAGCGGCTAGCCGATGATGTTGATGGGACCAAGAATTACTATTGTAAAATTATATTTTTTTCATTTAATATTATTCATACCTATAATATCATCTCCTAGAACCCATTTGGACACTGAAAACATTAGAGAACCTCTTGGGGAAAATTGTTCCCTTCTGGCCAAGTATCCTCAGGATTAAAGTTTCATATGAATCATTTTATCTCTATTGAGGAGTGTGTATTATATATCTTTATGAAATACCTTATAACTAATGTTTGATCTACTATAGGGGATATAGATTATTGGGATATTGTTGTATTTGAGTTTTTTCTTAGGTGATTGTAATGATAAGATTATCCACTGATCATTCAAGCTTTTGAATCTTTATTGGTTGATCCCATGTTGGGTGATCATTGATCTAAATTGAGGTTGGTTGTTTCACAAGGGCATCTCTATCAATTTAATCCTTTGATTCTGGTTTATTTTTAATGGGACTTATAATTGATTTAAAAATCCTAATTTAGGTTTTTGGAATTATTATTTATCAATGGTATGTTGTGTGTGAGTATGTTAAACCTATTGGGTGTGTGTTTCCTAACAAATTAGTGATTTTCAAAAAAATTATTGAAATGAATGAATGATTTGATGTATAAATTTGGTGATTAAATTTGAGAATAGGCTGAATGAAATATTTTATTTTTTGAAATTAAAACAATCATTTTCTAAGGCATGATTTATATTGAAAAAATTTGATAGTTTACTTTTCAAATGAAGCGGTATGTTTTGAAACATGAACATAGAGACAATTAAAATGATTTTTTGTTTGAAATTATCTAATATTGAATTACATTAATGGTATCCCCTTGTATATTTGTTTCCCTCAAACCATATGGGATTTTTTTAGGTATGTTGGAAGAACACACACTATCCTTGTATTAGGTCTATTTGGAAATGGATTAACATAGAAAATGCAAAATAAACTATTTTAAGGGATGGGTATTTATTCTTATAGGAATTTTCATATTTTACATAGTTTTATGAACTAATAATGTATGCACACTAAGATCCTTGCTTCTCTAAGATGTGTTAGAATCCTTGTACAATGAAATCCTAGGGTCTCATAACCATGATGATATGACTAAAAATTAGTTATTGAGAAATGATTTATATGTGCTAGAGTTATAAAGTTATTATCTATGAATATTTTCACTGAAAATATTACTCTTTCTTATTTTGATAAAAAAAGGAATTTTGATTCAATTTAATTATATACATTGAATCTCCTTGACAGATTGTTTTGATAAAAACTATAAATGGATTTACACAACATTTTATATTTATAACTGAAAAGTAATTTTTTATTTAAAATAACATTTAAGAAAAAGTGAGAGACCTAAGAAGTCATAAAAACAAAAACTAACCATAAAATGATCTCACAAATTCATTAAATATAAATCTAAGTATATTATAGTCAACCAGTTCATATAACTCTCAATGCCACATAGTTAAAAACATATCTAGGTTGAATTTTAAATGAGATTCAATCTGACCTGTCATTTAGTCCCATATTTGAATATATTCTTCCCTAATGATCAACCCTTCATTTAATCCTCTCGAAAAAATTCCACATTTTTTCAATCCAATTCATTTTCTCCTCATTAATGGAAAACTGAATAGTTCTCCCATATATATTATTAATTACCACTTTTAGATTTTTGATATTAGATGATTATGCTAACATTTACTCTGTATATTGAATAACATGTTCCAAGTATTTCTTTTTCTCCCCTCCCAATTTTCTTCCCACCTTTTTCATATCTTCATCAAATGTTATATACTCCTAAACCAGGGATCTACACTTAGATTCCTTGATATTAGTGGTATGAGTATTATTTCCCATATTTCCAAAAACTAGATTGACACCATCGGTCATTATAGATTCCCCTAATTTGACATTTGTCTCATTACTCCTTGCATTTCCTAAATGACCAATTATTATTATGTTTTGACTTTTTAAGTAATATTTGGTGGATCTTGATTACCCCCACCCATTTTATCAGGAAATTGAAAAAAATAATAATCCCTTGATTTCCATTCCTTGATCCATGACTAACCAGTGTGTTCCATTTATATACCTTTCCATGATTCATTATTTATTGGGAGTCCACCTCTTAATCACTTGGATCATACTATTCCGAAGACCATAACATGACCTCTTCTTATTTACATCTTGGGATATAGTTTTTTCATCCATCTAGGCCCACATTGTCTTTTAAACTTCCAATCAATATAGGGAAATGATTATGGATCTTAATTGGATTTGTTTCTTTGTATTGTTCGAGCATCCCTCAACTTGGATACACTACCAAATTCTGTTTAGGAGTTTTCTATCATGACGTTATATTTATAATTGTGAATATTTTAGTTTTCTGATATGGATTCATTATAAAATGATTAGGGAATAATACTAGGAAGTCATTTCACACAATATTACTTTCAATCTATTAATTTTTAGACATCATTATGATAGGTCTAGGGAAATGAAAATCACCACATGGGGGAATTAGATTCCCTTGATTAACGAGACCTTGAGAGTTGGAACTAACCTATGTATCATGTGATCCACTAAATACATTGAGATCTTGTTGTAATGTCATTGATTTTTTTATATTAGACGGGATAACTTATTGATTTGGGGGTTTTATTTATACAAATTTGGGTCCTTTGTCTTCATAAGTGTTTAGAATATTGATTTCTTATTGATTTATATATATTTTTAAACTTGATGAGTTATTATTGTATAGAAATCATTGAATATATTTTTATTCTTGATAACCTATCACCGGTTTCGAGCTTGTGAACTCCCTTTGGTCTATGTTATGATTTATGTGGTTATAATTTTGGTGACCTATCAAGGGTAGTCCATTGTAGAATTTACCCATCATATCTGAAATAATTTCAAAGAAAAATCATACATCAATGAAGAAATATTGAGTTACCAAAAATACTCACTACGGGGGAAAAAATTGAATACATAGCCAGTAGAATAAGGAAATAGGATTTACAAATAAATACCATTAAATAAAAGTAAATAAGGTATGAAACATTCATGGGATAGTAAATAAGTACAACACCATACAAATATAACATGGTGCGTAACATGTAATATATTTCAAAGTATCAGAATTTTGACCAAAAAAACCCTCGTAGCTTGACTAACACATTATTCAAAACCCCTCAAAAGAGAGTAATTGTAATTTAAATTTAAGTACCATGATTAAATAATAAATCATTATATGACATATCAAATATGCAGCATATATAAAAAAATGAAATTAGGTCCATAATACCAAACATGTCTCAAATAGAGTAATTTCAGAAAAAACACTTAACCCTTTCCCTAGATTTAATGAACATACATTCACCACATTTATCACAGAAATATCTATCATAATTAGTTAAATCATAACATTTCTAATATATACTTTCATTCATAAATTTCATAAATAGACATTCTCTATATGAATTTTTCCTTTTTTCCATATCGGGTGTTTAGTATCTTGATTGTTTGTACTAGTTTCATAAAATTGGTGTCCATATTTATTAATCATCAAAATTTCATAATCAAAAAGTCATTAAGGATACCACTATGGATGATTTATATTTAGATAATATGTTCAAAAACACTTTCTTGAGTGTCTAAGTTGTTTTCCTTGAAGATTAAATTGATAATAAACATGTTTCAATGATTCCTAACCATCTATGTGTGTTTTCGTAATTAATGAATTAAATATTGATATGAGATCAAAATAACAAACAATAAAACATTATTTACTCATTTATAACATATTATAAAAGTAATTATGAACCCATATTAATCCATGATATAAATTCATTTTATTTTTCATGTGGGTGGTTAGACCAACACAAACATGATCATACCATGACTTAATGAATAATATGAGGTAGTTTTGTTAAAATATTATCATAATGACATTAAAAACATCATATTTTTTCAATAATATCAGAACCATAATGACATTAAATTAATGATGATAATTTATTGATCAAGTAATTATTAGGTTCACTATTTTGAAATACTAGAACCATAATGACATTAAAAACATCATATTTTTTCACTAATACCAACCTTATATCCATCTTTTTATGGTGGTGAATGAAAATGAAACATGTTACATTGTATAGGTGGTAGTCTTCACAACGCATGAACGATGGTTTTTTAATGGATTGGGTATATTAAAAAAATTATAATAACCTTAATATAGTAAAATCATAGTATATAAAGAATAATAATATAATTATACTTATATTTATATAAAAACATATTGAAATAATATAACTAACAAGGAAAACTAAGTATTATATAATACACACATTTGGGATGTGAATTTGCAGGGAAGTATCCATCTAAATGAAGGCATCATACTATGTAATGTTGACCTAAAGATTTAGAATGTTGAGTATTTTAAGAGGAAAAAATTGGTATATTTTAATGAAAACATTTGAATTATATGTGATCCATAAGGTAGTTAATATGTTAAAATGTTATATGTGAGGAGAACGGTTGTTTTGGGGGTAACCCTTACATTTTTAATAATGTAAGGTCACTATTCTAGTGAAAAAAGACAAAAAAAAATGGAATACATGGGTGATAAAAACTAGTGTGTGTCAACACTCACCACAACACTCATTTTGGAAATAAATTTTAGTGTTTTAGGGGGGTTTTATCTTTTTCCCTTCTACTGTGATTTACTTTTACATTAGTAATTAATTTAAAATATTACTAATTAATTTTATTGAAAATGATGAAGATTGAATCTTTTATCTAATTTAATGCACTTAATTAATATATAGAAAGTAATTTTATCAAATTAAATATTCAAAACATTGAAAATTTTATTTTAGAATAAATACATTTAATTGCAAAAAAAGGTTTTTTAGAGAAATAATGTTTTAAGGTATAAATAAATCTATAGAAATAAATTATCATTGATACTAATTTTAATGAGATAAAATGACTTGTTATAAAAATTTGATGGGGATGAGGCTTCTAATGAAATCAAAAACTAAATCTCTATTAAAAATACATGATTCAATGAAATGACTAAGAATTATTGTTTTCTAAAGTAACACTTTAATTAGTTCCAAAAATATTTGACATGGTATTTTTATGTAAAAAAAATATTTTCAAATTTATATTATTATTTCTTAAATATATATTTTATTAACTAAAAGGTATTTTAAACCTCTATTTTATTCTAATAAAATGATGTTTACATTAAAATTACATTTTTATTGAAAACAAAAATTTACGCCTATAAACTATTATTTTCAAAAAAAAGATAAAATATTCATACCAAGTAAATATTGATATGACAAACTCATAAATGTTTTTTATTTTAATAATTTAAAATTAATAAATTTATAAATAAAATTCAAAAATAAAATTCAAAAATATAATGAAAATTTTTATATGTTAGAAAATGAAATTAAATCTTCATTGTTGGGAATGAGCCTTGTGCATGAGGTGTCTAATAAATTGAATTTGATCAGGTAGAGTTTGTCGATATCTCAAAGTCTTTCTATGCCTTATGTTGTTCATATGCATCATGATTTAAAAAATTTTGGGTGATCGAGTGTTCCTGAAGGTGGAACCTCTGCTAGTTAAAGTGGAATATTAGTAAGTGTTTATATTTGATTTAAAATCAATTAATGATGTTTTCTATGTATAAAAGTTTAAAAGGTATAAGTATGATCTTTCCCATGTGTTGAGATAGGAGGAGTTAGTTGGATCCTAATCCATCTTTGTTTAAGCCACCAGTGTAGGTTATAGATTCCTAAGAGAAGGTTATTTGTGGGAATTATATTATATTGGTTTGGATTCTGTTTTATAACTGTTTTTATGAGCTTGATATTTTTGAGTATATGTCTATAGAGGAAAATGATTACCCATTGAAGTTTTTAGATTAGTCTTTGAGATGAATTTCAAGGGGAAAAATTCAAGGTGGTGAGAATTATCGTATCTGTGATTTTGTTATGAAGTATTTTTTTTCTTTATATTTTTTATAGAATTTATCTCTTGGGTTTCCTTTTAGTGTTGGATTAAAATGGTAGTTTTGGGCTTGGAATAAAGTTTTATAGGTTTGGAACGTGGGTTTTTAAAACCATGCGCACTTTCCCAGGAAATTGTGCAGAATTATTTCATTTTGGGACAGCTTCTACCACCTGGTTGGTGAACAATTTGTAAAATTGGGTGGGATAAATAGGTGGAATGTTCTTTTTGGATATTTAGGGGCACAAAGTTTCTAAATGTTTTTTCAAACCATGTAGGAAGATTGACTGACTTTTCTTTCCCATTAAAAATTTTAAACTTACCAATGTCTCCTCTACAATTTAAAACCCAAATCCCCGTTACTCACCCCATTTGAGTTCTCCAACCTTAGGATCTTCCCAATCATCTTCTAGGATCCTTTGGACTCCCTCCTATTGGTGGATTAGGTGTTCATTCATCAAGGAAATATCAATTAAGTGGTTTTCCCTTGATTTATTCCCTCATTTTAGGGTTTTCTTCCCTCTTTCTTAAGTTTCTATTTTACAGTGGTTGTTTACCTAAAATAAAGTTCAATATTATATTTTTGTAGTAGATATTTATGATTTTTGTTCAAAATTTATTTTATAGTGTTGTGTGGTGGTGTGGTTGTTGTTTTGAAACATTTTTTAGAATATTCCAAGAGTATGTTTCGTGGTTCCATTATTTTACATTATTTGATGAGTTTGGATTTCATGACTTGATTTATGAATTTTTTCTATGAATTTCTTGTGTGGTGTAAATCTTTTTTTGTAAAGAGTTCCACTTCAATATGTGATAAAAATTGTATTTTCAAAGTAAAATGGTTATTTTTTCATGTGTGCCATGTTATGGTACTTCTTGGAAGTGTTTGTGGTTTTTTTCAAAGGTTAGAAATATTTTTTTTGAAGGAACCTGAGGTGAGAATGTAAGGAAAGTGGGTTCTTTAAATGAAATGGATTTTATGGAACGTTGGCTACTTTTTTGAGCTTTTAAGGTGATGTGTTAATCTATTAAATGATGATAGACATGATTTAATGTCAAAATTTCTTTACGTGTGCATTCAGAAATGTCTTGGTCCATGAAAATGTTTTAATTGATTATGTCCCTTTCTTATAATACTTCCAAATGGGTTTTATGGATTGCACCAGCTGTGGAATTTTTTTTTCAATGGTTTTCTATTTGTGAAATGGAATGTGATTTTGGTTATTGAAATTGGTCATTTACATATATTGTTTTGAAAGTGTTGATTCCCATTGTGCTTATGTGTCTTGGAATGTTTTTGTAAATGTGATGGTTATGTGATGTGTGAAATGGAATTTGAGAACAAAGGGAATGTTGGGTAACTAGGTGGGTGAACTAGAAATAGTATGCTAGTGTTTTTGAAGTGGAAAGGCTCAGATTATTCAAGTTGATTGACACTGTTTGATCCGAACAGGAAATACCTAGATCAAATTAACTTAATTTATTATAGAAAAACTAACTAAACATATGATACGATCAAAGACCACTAGGCCCTGGGGATGGTCCCTCATAGTGGCTCGTGCATTAGAACATGTTCGCATTGGGTTATAATTTGGAGATTGTTGGTCCAGTGGGATGGATCTTTCCTAGTGCCTCATGCATGGTAAAGTAGTTGGTAGTTGAGTTAGGGGATATTCATCATTAAGGTATGAGTTTCATAGTGACTCACTTATTCTAGCTACCCTTAGGTATTTACCCATGGTGATCTCTTGTGACATTATATAAGTTATGTGGTACCGACCATCAGTACACAATAAACCCAATGTACCATATTCCATTAAGGCTTGTTTATTTTGAAAAAGAATGGTTTATCTCGAAACAATGTTTTTCTAAAAGGGTTTACTTGAAATTTATTTCAAAAATGTTTCAAAGTGATTTTATATAACGTTTTCATGTTAATTTATCTTCTAATGTTATGGAAAGTAATTTTTTTCTTTTGGGTAGAATCATACTGTGATTTGGATCACACACTTCATACACCTTTGGGTATATACATACTTTGTTATGTATGACCTCGGTAAAGGTAATATGATTTGGGGTGATGGTGGTTCCAGTTTCTAGAGAGTTACACTAGTTGTAGGTGTTGGTGGTCGTGTTTGGAGGGTGATGTCCTTCAAGTTTCAAATAAGATTTTGGGATGTCCAGTGGATCCCTTTCCATTTTTGTACATCATATTATATTTTAAATTATAAAATATTGATTATAATAATTTTTTTTATAGTATTTGGTTGTGGTTATTGTTTATTTTTTCGTTACTTTTTTGGGTTGGTTATTGTTAAAAAAAATGGTAGAAATAATTCCCAAAGTATATTGTTGATACTCAGGTACTAGTTGACAGCCCATGGGGATCAGGAATTACCTTAGGGCCTTATCTCAGGCTGAGTTTGAAATTGGGTTGGAGGGTATCCTTACTTGGTTCATGACAAGCCATAACCACATTCCCTTTACACTACCACTGCTAGCCATGATCCCTTTTGAGGACTAACATGCTCCCATAAAAATGTCTCTCGCATAATCCATCTACCAACAAGAAGCAATTGAAGCACTTAACTCTATATTGGTTTATCAAATATAGGTACCCAAAGAGACCCAGTCCCATAGATCTATCCTCCTTTGACAACACCAAACATGAGATGTTTCATGTCACCATCCATGTCTTGAATTTCACTATGGAGGGTCCTTTCTAAAAATATCATTAGAGCATATTGGTAAATTCCATCATTGATTTTTTCATAATAAATTAATAATTAGACATGTAAATGATAAATACTTCATGATATAAATTATTAAATCAAATTTTAATTTACTACTAAATGTAGCAGCCAAATGGAAGGATCATTAGATAATATTTTTTTATTAATTTATAGATATATTTGTAATTACCTTATCTTAAAATTATTATTTTGATTATTTTGTTGACTATAATCATCATAAAATCTTTGATTTAAATCATCCAAGTATAAAACCCTATAGTTGTGATCCAAATGTACTCTAAAATCTCAAAACATCCTCATGGAATCATCAAATGAAATTATGGTTGATTTTGATCACCTCTATCATTTTTCAATGATCGCAACTAGAGTCTCTTCATGGAAAAAATATTTTTTCATTCTCCAAAATGTAAAAATGTATAGAAGGATTATTTTTTATTCCTTGAGAAAGTTATTAATGATTTTATGTAACAGCCCAAGATTTTATAAAAAAAATATTCTTTTTAATTTTATTAATGTCTTGTGTTGTACGCTACACCAAAAGGAGCTTGCACAACACACATCCTTGACTTGACTTGCATTACACGCAATCGCGACCTTCCTCGATAGCGTGTGTAGTACGCAATACCGAGTTTCACTAAACAACGATATGCTATAAAAATATTATTAAAACTAGCCGTTATGAATAGTAATAACCACTTTTTGAAATCCAGTAAATCTTATTTTTCAAAATGAACTTTATTTTTGGATTCGGAGTATCGAATTTAGCCTAAGGTGAAATTTTGGTACTTTTCGGATAACATTCATATTCTGATGAATAGTGAAAATTACTAAATTATAATTAAAAACAACTTTTTTAATCGAAATAATTAATAGTGATAAATCATTAATTTGAGTGGTTTTAAAGTATATTTAGAATATATTTTTACAATTTAATACAATGTTGGTCATTGGATGTAGTTTCACATTTAAACTAGACATAAACAAGTGTCAATCTTTTGATAGATATTGTTTCTTAAAAACACGCTATTTGTTTTAACAGCGGGATTTAATTATAAAATTAATTAATGCAACTTTTATGTTATGAATTTGGTAAAATAGACTTCATTTTTGAATTCGGAATATGAAATATAGCTTGGGATGAATTTTTGGCATTGTTCTGAAAAACATCAATTTTTGATGAATAGTGAAACTACTAAGTGGTAGGTTAAAAACTGAATTTTACATAAAACATAATTTTACCGCTTCTGTGAATGGAATTTCGAAAATCCGAGAGACACGGTTAATATCAAGGACTAAAATGTGGTTCAATGAGATAAAAATAATTTTTTGGTGAATAGTAACTTTTTACTATTTTTACCGCGGTTAATAGTAAATAGGGTAACTAAGGGTAAATATGATATTACTATTACCCTAACACATGTCCTAATTCTATTGGACAAGTGTAATTCGACCAAAAAACAAACTTAGGAATAAAATATGACCATTTAGGCCCACTTGGATTAGATTAGGACATTTATTATTAATTTATTTAAAGAAAGGTTAAAATAGTTAAAATCAAAGTTTAATAAGTAAATCATTTTTAATATGGGGTTATACATAAGATATATTCGACTATAAATATTCATTAGAAAGCTAAAAAGATTTCCTACATAATGGTATTTTATTTGTAAATTTTAGACATCAAATAATTTAATTAATTTATGACACAAAGATGATGCAGTAATTATCTTATTTATGAAATATTGACATAATTGATGTTATAAACACCAAAATAAATGTAATTTGAGAATTTTTATGAATTCCACTAATTTTATAGGTTACTATGATATATTAATGTTGATTTAATCAACTTGGTTCGAACATTTAATTCTGTTATGACTTTCACAAAAATCATATATCAAATAGTGTCAAAATTGACACAAAATAGTTTTTAAATCAAATATTATATTATTAATTGTTATTTTATTCCTAAAAATCTAAGGTTCGGCCAAATGACTTAGATAAGGATATATATATTAATAATAAACAATTTGGGGTTCGTTTGGCATGTTATAGTAAGTGTATTAACCATATAGTGAAAGAAAACAAAAAGACACGGTAAAAGTCAAATTATTTAACTTAGAGTTAAATCTAATTGATAAGGTTTAAAATAAGATCCAAACATGTCTAAATTTGATTGGTTGATGATATTACAACCCTATCTCATCTATTCTTCGAATATGAGTCATTTTTGGAGGTTTTTAAGTGGGGTTAGATTTATTATAAATTAATATTTTTAAGAATTCCTAAGGTGCCCCTCTCCTCCCCTATAAAAGGACACCTCCTCCCCCTCCTCCTCACACCAATTTGAGCACTCACGCTCGGCCAACCCCTGCCAATTTATCCTCTCCACTTCCCTAGCAACATCCTAGAGGTTCTGGTCTTCCTTAAAGACCAATTTTAGTGCCCTAAGAGGAGGTCTCAAAGAGGCACTTCAAAGAAGAGGTAATTACCGTTACCAATTCTTTCATCTTTATTTCTTCTTCCACTTCTTCTTCTTAGGTTGTTTCATTATGAAGTAATAACATCAGTATCACTCATATACTGATATGTTATTATAAGTATGAAACAACCCTATTTCACCATCTATCCATCCTACAGAAAAAGAAATCACCGCGCGTGCGTACGTACGGAATACCGTCTCCACGCCGTGGTGTAATCTATTTTCCACCACCACCTTACATGGATGGGTATAATGGTGTAAAGAATAACTATACATAGTTATTACAACATCATATTGATTCTGATATATTTTATAATACACTCCAATTCAATTCAATATTTATAGAAATGATATCATCGCTCGTGCGTACGTACGGAATACCGTCTCCACGACGCGATGAGATTCATTCTCCATGTTAACCATTTAAGAATGATTATAATGTATATATAAGAAATAATAATGAAATATATGACATTATAAAGCTACTGGATTTGTGTATATATATATATACATATGTATGTCATCTACTTACTTCCATTTCAAGACAATAAGGAAAGGAAAACAGCGTTCATGCGTACGTACGGACTACCGTCTCCATGAACGGTGTTTTTCATTTTATTTATCTACCTATTATATATATATATACTGAATATATATGATATATAAATCATATTTTATATTCTGGAAGTAAGTAAATCATGATATAAGTAATAATGATGTCAAGAACAACAAGTCAAAACACCTACGATAAATGAAACGATTTTACCCAAAACGCTTCTTTAACATGGAATTTACAAAAGAACGGGTAATATAATGTCATAAGTGAACCATATATGATATCATAACAATGAATATGATTCTGTAATAAGTCAATAACATGATTTAAATCATTATACAGGAGGTTCGGACACTTACAAAGCAAGTCGGACCTAAGGTAAGGGAAATATCACAATCTCACTTTTATCCGAGATTGTTTTTACTTTGGTAATTACTGGGGTGTATTTTATCATCCACATCCATGTTTCATCAATATGTAATATTATTTCCATCCACCTACAATTGTTTAAATCCATTTTTATCCTTCGGTGAGTTTTTAGTAATATGTACGAAAGGAATCTTTTGTCATTTTTCGAACGAGGTACTTTTTGACTTTTCCGACAAAAGTACGAAGAATGTTTTTTTTAACTTATACGGCACGAACGGATTTCTACTGTTTTATAAAGCATTATTTTAATGAAGCTTCCTCTAAAAGATTTCATGACTATTTTCAATAAAATATCTTTCTTTTAAAATTGCATGATGTTTTGTGAAAAGAAATTGATTTTGAAGAAGAAAGGATATTTTCCTCAAGAATTCAATTCAGGTGTTTTATCAAAATTATTTTCCTTCTAAGATAATAAAGGGTTCTGTTTCTATCCATATTTTTACATTGATTTTACTATGTTGTGATGGAATTATGTTTATGAATTCCTTTATCTTATATGAATTGATTTATGATGTCATGATGTTTCAAGAATCCCATTTTTGTTACATGTGTTATGCGATGATGTATGTTTTATGATTATGTGGCACACATAAGAAAGGATTCATTATAAGATGGGTGGGACCTATATCTCCCTCCAATGCATTGGGTAAAGATTTTATATCTCATGAGATAGACATGGCTGGAATGGTAGGTTATACCGGTTCAGTGAAACAGGACTGAAACGAGGATTACTCGATTCAGAAAGGGACTTTGTCCACTAAGATAGTCTTGGAAATGAGTCTTGACTAACAAGAAATGATTCTCTATGATTATGTGTGTATGCCACAATGAGTAATGTTTTAAGTTATGATTTCATTTTCACTTCTATGATTTATCCCACGTTATGATATTATGAGCTCTTTTGCAGGTTAAGATTTCCAAAAGCTATGTTCTTACGTATATGATGTGATTGATATTTCTTTTGTTTACCCTTACTGAGCATTTGAGCTCACCCTTTTATGTTTTCTTTTCCCCAGGATATAAAGAAAGGTTTTAGGTAAAAAAAAAGGAAGATCTTTGTGGGATATATTGAAGATCTTTCACCACGTTTAGAAGATTACGATCCGAGTTTCCAAAGACACTAAACTATTACGATCCTTGTTTGTATATTTTTGTTATGTATTAAGTATTCCGCAAAAGTAATGTAATGTCCATGTACGTCAAGATACGGGTCTCTACAGTTGGTATCAGAGGAAAGGTTTAGTCAACCTTTGGAAACTAGGACGCGAAAACGTTAGTGAGATCCCTAGAGATATTTCTAAGGTATGTCTAGGGATGTCCCTAAGGATAAGTATACGTATAGGATATAGTCCTAGAACTATGGTAATGATATTAGATTAAACCTAAGATGTTAGATATTGAAGTTACTCCCCCTTTATTATGATTTTTTTTCCTCTAACACTATTTTTTGTTGGGGTTTTAGAAAATCGTTGGAAACAAGATGATTCACGATAATGGAGGATATGATGGACAATGGAATGATATTCTTCATAATGAAATGGGATTTGGAAGTCCAAACATAATTATTATGCCGAATCAGCAATCTCATAATATGATCAATAAAGTAAAATTTGGTAAGTTTCCTGACTCGGCTAATAAGAGAAAGATGGAGTTTCATGATGATCATAGAGGAAAGAAAGTTCAATTTCCCCTATGTAAATCATGTGGGAAGAGGCATAAAGGAGAATGTTTCAAGGGAACTGGAAGATGCTTTGGGTGTGGAAAAGAAGGACACAAAGCAAGTAAGTACAAAGGAAAAGGGTCGGTTAACACCATGGATGAGGATAATGGTATTGCTACGACATCAAAAATGGTTAAGTGTTTTAAATGTGGAATGTATGGGCATTATGCAAACAAATGCCCTAAGGTAAAGACTCATGAAGAGAATCAGTATGGTCATATGGGTAGTATTTATGTGGATGATGATGAAGAGACTACAAATGATATGTGAGATGAAAGAATTTTTGAAGCTCGGTCAATGGTTTGAGAATGTAGTGGAATGATTACATGTTTATCATGTGTAATTTTGGAATAAAGAGACATCTATGGATTGTTACACTGTTGTCTTTCCTTGTGTTTTGAAAGTGTATGATTAATGTTACCAGTATCCATGAAAGGTTATTCAGATATTTTTGGAATGTAGATGATATGCGCATAATGAAGGGATAAGGAGAAAATTAAATGTTTGATAGTATTCATGAGCTCATGATTGATATAAGGACTAAGTGATATCATGGTTTGAGTATATAGAATTTTGAGGATTTTGGTATGTGGAAAGTGTTAACTTTTAACTGCACTCATGTTTTCACTAAGGTATTCAAGAGAATACACGATTAAGGGCTTTGAATGTTTGGAATGTGACCAACAAGACATATCTTATGATATGTGGGGATCAACGACAGTATTAAATCTCTGGTAATCATTGTCACTATATTATGAGAGTGGACTACAGTATTATGTATAAGCCTAAAGATTAGACTGAATTATGTTGGACATAAGTTAGTATTGTTTAAGGATAGAAGATTTTCGATATTATTGATGGGATGTTATAGTAACGTAGTTTTTGAAAAAGGGACAACCTGCAGGACGAGCGACAGCCCATCGCTTCGGACAAGGCTGTAGGAATCGAACCCACAACCGAAGTGCGACTGGCCTTTATCGCCTACCACTGACCTACAGGAAGTCCCTGTTTAGTAGAAACTAGTTTTATTATATTAATCAGTATGATATATGAAGTATAAGTCCATTTTAGGAACCATATATGATTAATCCCACTATAGATCGACTTATGTATATAAATTTTGCTAACCTTTTGAGACAGATGGAATGACCCGTCATTCTATCACATGATCTGCTAACACTTCACGAATAACAAATTCAACTTCATTTATTTGAGAGATGAAGTGGAAATTGTTAAAGGCACGAACAACAGTGAGATTGTACCAAAATAAAGTAAGTATTTATTCTAATTCAAATTTTCAACTTTAGGGAAATGATCTTGAAAACCAAAAATGTTGTCCTAGTGATCTTATACCTGATGAATCAGATGGTACCTTAGATCGTCACAAATTTATGGATTTGTGATTACTGGATTTTCCATAGCCATGTTCTCTACCACTCTCCATCAGAACATGATGGTTAGATTTCTCTTCCATATCCATATTTTCACCTATGTGGAAACCCAGTGATTAGTTTATTTGGGTAATCATTACATTTCATACTTTAGTTTTTAAAGCCAAGTTTTGGTATTCCCTTTTACGATGTGGGTTTCTATTAAAGAAACTTTCAAATAGTAAACCATTTATAACCCCGACGAATTTCGAGGGCGAAATTCATTTTAAGGAGGGTAGAATGTAACAGCCCAAGATTTTATAAAAAAAATATTCTTTTTAATTTTATTAATGTCTTGTGTTGTACGCTACACCAAAAGGAGCTTGCACAACACACATCCTTGACTTGACTTGCATTACACGCAATCGCGACCTTCCTCGATAGCGTGTGTAGTACGCAATACCGAGTTTCACTAAACAACGATATGCTATAAAAATATTATTAAAACTAGCCGTTATGAATAGTAATAACCACTTTTTGAAATCCAGTAAATCTTATTTTTCAAAATGAACTTTATTTTTGGATTCGGAGTATCGAATTTAGCCTAAGGTGAAATTTTGGTACTTTTCGGATAACATTCATATTCTGATGAATAGTGAAAATTACTAAATTATAATTAAAAACAACTTTTTTAATCGAAATAATTAATAGTGATAAATCATTAATTTGAGTGGTTTTAAAGTATATTTATAATATATTTTTACAATTTAATACAATGTTGGTCATTGGATGTAGTTTCACATTTAAACTAGACATAAACAAGTGTCAATCTTTTGATAGATATTGTTTCTTAAAAACACGCTATTTGTTTTAACAGCAGGATTTAATTATAAAATTAATTAATGCAACTTTTATGTTATGAATTTGGTAAAATAGACTTCATTTTTGAATTCGGAATATGAAATATAGCTTGGGATGAATTTTTGGCATTGTTCTGAAAAACATCAATTTTTGATGAATAGTGAAACTACTAAGTGGTAGGTTAAAAACTGAATTTTACATAAAACTTAATTTTACCGCTTCTGTGAATGGAATTTCGAAAATCCGAGAGACACGGTTAATATCAAGGACTAAAATGTGGTTCAATGAGATAAAAATAATTTTTTGGTGAATAGTAACTTTTTACTATTTTTACCGCGGTTAATAGTAAATAGGGTAACTAAGGGTAAATATGATATTACTATTACCCTAACACATGTCCTAATTCTATTGGACAAGTGTAATTCGACCGAAAAACAAACTTAGGAATAAAATATGACCATTTAGGCCCACTTGGATTAGATTAGGACATTTATTATTAATTTATTTAAAGAAAGGTTAAAATAGTTAAAATCAAAGTTTAATAAGTAAATCATTTTTAATATGGGGTTATACATAAGATAAATTCGACTATAAATATTCATTAGAAAGATAAAAAGATTTCCTACATAATGGTATTTAATTTGTAAATTTTAGACATCGAATAATTTAATTAATTTATGACACAAAGATGATGCAGTAATTATCTTATTTATGAAATATTGACATAATTGATGTTATAAACACCAAAATAAATGTAATTTGAGAATTTTTATGAATTCCACTACTTTTATAGGTTACTATGATATATTAATGTTGATTTAATCAACTTGGTTCGAACATTTAATTCTGTTATGACTTTCACAAAAATCATATATCAAATAGTGTCAAAATTGACACAAAATAGTTTTTAAATCAAATATTATATTATTAATTGTTATTTTATTCCTAAAAATCTAAGGTTCGGACAAATGACTTAGATAAGGATATATATATTAATAATAAACAATTTGGGGTTCGTTTGGCATGTTATAGTAAGTGTATTAACCATATAGTGAAAGCAAATAAAAAGACACGGTAAAAGTCAAATTATTTAACTTAGAGTTAAATCTAATTGATAAGGTTTAAAATAAGATCCAAACATGTCTAAATTTGATTGGTTGATGAGATTACAACCCTATCTCATCTAAACTTCGAATATGAGTCATTTTTGGAGGTTTTTAAGTGGGGTTAGATTTATTATAAATTAATATTTTTAAGAATTCCTAAGGTGCCCCTCTCCTCCCCTATAAAAGGACACCTCCTCCCCCTCCTCCTCACACCAATTTGAGCACTCAAGCTCGGCCAACCCCTGCCAATTTATCCTCTCCACTTCCCTAGCAATATCCTAGAGGTTCTGGTCTTCCTCAAAGACCAATTTTAGTGCCCTAAGAGGAGGTCTCAAAGAGGCACTTCAAAGAAGAGGTAATTACCGTTACCAATTCTTTCATCTTTATTTCTTCTTCCACTTCTTCTTCTTAGGTTGTTTCATTATGAAGTAATAACATCAGTATCACTCATATACTGATATGTTATTATAAGTATGAAACAACCCTATTTCACCATCTATCCATCCTACGGAAAAAGAAATCACCGCGCGTGCGTACGTACGGAATACCGTCTCCACGCCGTGGTGTAATCTATTTTCCACCACCACCTTACATGGATGGGTATAATGATGTAAAGAATAACTATACATAGTTATTACAACATCATATTGATTCTGATATATTTTATAATACACTCCAATTCAATTCAATATTTATAGAAATGATATCATCGCTCGTGCGTACGTACGGAATACCGTCTCCACGACGCGATGAGATTCATTCTCCATGTTAACCATTTAAGAATGATTATAATGTATATATAAGAAATAATAATGAAATATATGACATTATAAAGCTACTGGATTTGTTTATATATATATACATATGTATGTCATCTACTTACTTCCATTTCAAGACAATAAGGAAAGGAAAACAGCGTTCATGCGTACGTACGGACTACCGTCTCCATGAACGGTGTTTTTCATTTTATTTATCTACCTATTATATATATATATATACTGAATATATATGATATATAAATCATATTTTATATTCTGGAAGTATGTAAATCATGATATAAGTAATAATGATGTCAAGAACAACAAGTCAAAACACCTACGATAAATGAAACGATTTTACCCAAAACGCTTCTTTAACATGGAATTTACAAAAGAACGGGTAATATAATGTCATAAGTGAACCATATATGATATCATAACAATGAATATGATTCTGTAATAAGTCAATAACATGATTTAAATCATTATACAGGAGGTTCGGACACTTACAAAGCAAGTCGTACCTAAGGTAAGGGAAATATCACAATCTCACTTTTATCCGAGATTGTTTTTACTTTGGTAATTACTGGGGTGTATTTTATCATCCACATCCATGTTTCATCAATATGTAATATTATTTCCATCCACCTACAATTGTTTAAATCCATTTTTACCCTTCGGTGAGTTTTTAGTAATATGTACGAAAGGAATCTTTTGTCATTTTTCGAACGAGGTACTTTTTGACTTTTCCGACAAAAGTACGAAGAATGTTTTTTTTTTAACTTATACGGCACGAACGGATTTCTACTGTTTTATAAAGCATTATTTTAATGAAGCTTCCTCTAAAAGATTTCATGACTATTTTCAATAAAATATCTTTCTTTTAAAATTGCATGATGTTTTGTGAAAAGAAATTGATTTTGAAGAAGAAAGGATATTTTCCTCAAGAATTCAATTCAAGTGTTTTATCAAAATTATTTTCCATCTAAGATAATAAAGGGTTCTGTTTCTATCCATATTTTTACATTGATTTGACTATGTTGTGATGGAATTATGTTTATGAATTCCTTTATCTTATATGAATTTATTTATGATGTCATGATGTTTCAAGAATCCCATTTTTGTTACATGTGTTATGCGATGATGTATGTTTTATGATTATGTGGCACACATAAGAAAGGATTCATTATAAGATGGGTGGGACCTATATCTCCCTCCAATGCATTGGGTAAAGATTTTATATCTCATGAGATAGACATGGCTGGAATGGTAGGTTATACCGGTTCAGTGAAACAGGACCGAAACGAGGATTACTCGATTCAGAAAGGGACTTTGTCCACTAAGATAGTCTTGGCAATGAGTCTTGACTAACAAGAAATGATTCTCTATGATTATGTGTGTATGCCACAATGAGTAATGTTTTAAGTTATGATTTCATTTTCACTTCTATGATTTATCCCACGTTATGATATTATGAGCTCTTTTGCAGGTTAAGATTTCCAAAAGCTATGTTCTTACGTATATGATGTGATTGATATTTCTTTTGTTTACCCTTACTGAGCATTTGAGCTCACCCTTTTATGTTTTCTTTTCCCCAGGATATAAAGAAAGGTTTTAGGTAAAAAAAAGGAAGATCTTTGTGGGATATATTGAAGATCTTTCACCACGTTTAGAAGATTACGATCCGAGTTTCCAAAGACACTAAACTATTACGATCCTTGTTTGTATATTTTTGTTATGTATTAAGTATTCCGCAAAAGTAATGTAATGTCCATGTACGTCAAGATACGGGTCTCTACATTTTATCTATAGGGATTGAGAGAAATCCCCTCTAGTTTTTTTTTGAAAAATAATTGGATGAGCCTTGAAAGTGATATAATTGGGTATTGATAAACCTAGGTTTGGATTAATATTTCCCCATAGGATCTTGGAGAATTCCTTATACCTTAACACAACTCATATATGATAATAATAAATATATAATTATTATTCACTAAACATGAAGAATAATTAATTATAAATATATATAATTTATTAAAAAAATAATTTAATTTTTATAGAAATGATATTTAATATATCATTTCTAACCAGAGCATTAAAATCGACCCACTTATCCTCCTCTATATTTATTGAATCATGAATAATTACTATTTATTTAACATATAAACATTATTTTTTTAGTCTTAGATGAATATACAAAATAATATAATCACAAATTTTTAAAAATAAATAATTATTACTATTTAACTCATCTATTTATTATTTTAAATAAAACATGAATGACTCCTAGAAATCAACCAGTATAGAATAATTATTAAAATAGAATGAAGGAATAACATTTATCAAGTCATCTTAAATTGAAAATATAATTTAACTAATATCTTAGAGACACTTAGTGTGTGACCCTCAATGCCTTTTTAATAATGGCATCAGGAAGAATCACTTAATGTCCCGGGTTATAATATAGAAACATGATAAGGTTCTAATAGAGAAAGAAGCTAATGTAAAAAAATTATACACCAACATATGAATGATCAATATGTATTGTAATCCCTTTATCATGATATATATAATCAAGAAGGTCGCATTCTAGTCTCATCAAACTATGTGCTCGATGTCTCTTTCTTTGAGTTTCTGAAAATGAACCAACCCACATAAAGATTTTCCATAGTTTTTTATGGGATTTAATTCCCATAAAATGGACAAAGATATTAGCTTCTATTTTATATAAAAAAGTTATAAATTGTTTTTCACATTTTCCATTAATGAAATATGATTTGTGACATACCCAGAATAACCTACTTCACTAAGAGAATATTTTATCATGGTTTTTAAAAATACATTAAATTACACAAGTTATAATGTTAATTAATAATAATAATAAATTATAAGGATAAATACTCACATCCACTTATAGGAATACCCAATGAAACATATAAATATGTATTTATTTTTAACTAGTCTTATTCTTATAATCCTTTTCTCTATAAATATCAATGGGTATACACCATTAGAAAGTAAATTAACAAACTATGAATCTCCACCCTTGTAAGGTTGTATCATTTTTGTCCTATAAAATGATATCATCCATAAAAAGAACATATATTAGAGAATATTGTCATGGAAACTCTAGGTTATCATCATAGCATGGAACCATTATGAAATTTAAATGAAACAATATTTTTATTGAAATTATCACATATGATTTCCTAAAAAAATAGCCATCATGTTGTGATAAGAAGTTTATAAGTATTCAAAAAAATGAGTACAGGTAATCATAAAATACATAGAAGTTGCTTTTTGGGAACCAAATCCAATAGAATCCAACTTATACAAAATCCAATTTATAACCACCATTATTCTACTATCTCTCACATGATACTCTTTCTTCTAGTAACATAAAGATTTAGTTATGAGCTCTTCTATATTATCATCCATGGAAACACTTCTCATTTCATCTTTTCCCCTATGAGAAGTGTACCATAATATGTGATACTTTCTGAGTATATTTTTTCCAGTGGTGTGACCTTGGATCCTTTAAGAGAGCCACCAATGTAGTATTACAAAAATATAATATAGTAAAATCCTTACTAATATGTTTAAAATAAAAATTTAGGACAATGTTTCATATCTAAATAGATTCTTTACATATATAAAAAGATACTATATACTCGAAATAAATTATATAATCAACAAAAACTGGTTTCTTTGATATCTTTGAACTCAATACTCCTCTATTGAAAAATAATAAATATCCAAACATTTCATATAGATCATTCTAA
This sequence comes from Viscum album, assembly GCA_963277665.1. Taxonomy (NCBI): domain Eukaryota; kingdom Viridiplantae; phylum Streptophyta; class Magnoliopsida; order Santalales; family Viscaceae; genus Viscum; species Viscum album. The sequence goes on along the minus strand of OY728123.1, from coordinate 1,937,629,149 downwards.
TTAGTTTGAATTATAGTATCTATATAACACTATATGACTTGCTCTTAATCTCCTCCATAAATCAGGAACATATCATTAGTTCACCTCATATACTTAATGATAACAATAACAACAAACCAATTTTGTTCACATGGATTAGATTGATATCAGCTTATAATATTAATGGTATAGGTAAAATCAAGCCTCACACACAAAATGTAATATATGATTGATCCTATCATAGAACCATATGGGATACTAATAATTCTTTTGCTTTCCTACTAAGTTTGAGCACATGTCTTCTTGGAAAGATTTATAGCATGGACACTATAACCAAGAACCTCTTAAATCGTTCCATGAGGAACCTCTTCAGGATTTTATCAATGTACATACTTAGGCATTTTCAAAGTAGCCTCCATGAATTCATAAGGATTAATATTAATGCCAAGAATATAGTTTGATTCACTTAAATACTTCATGGATAAGCTCTTTTTCAACCAGTCCTTAACTAACAATAATAATGTCATTTAATTTCTGATAAGTAATATTTTGATGGCTTGCACTACTAAGATAATGACCACACTATAACTAGCCTTCATATAAACAGATCGATCATATTTGTTCTCATTGAAACTAAATTATTTTATTGCTTCATCTAACTAAATGTTTCATCTCTTAGATTCTTGATTTAATCCATTAATGGAAATATGTGACTTTGATAAATATTTGGAATTAACTATATTCATAACCCTTCTTATTTTGTCGATAAATACATCTTTATGAAGGTTACCACTATATAAATCACTTTTCAAATCCATATTCGAAATAACATAGCCATAGATATCTACCATAGCAAGTATAAAGCTAATAGATTTAAATATGGATATTAGAGAAAAGGTTTCATCTTAGTTAATGCCTTGACATTATTCAAACTCTTTACCCACAAGCTATGATTTATAAGTATTCACTTTACCAGTTATTTACAATTTTTCTTTAATACTATTTTCACCTAATGATATTTACATCAATAGAAAGATAAAAAATAATTGAATCATGGTTCAAATAAATAGAATCCTTCTCAAAATTCATGGAATCCTTCCATATTACATCTTCTAGTCTCTTTGCTTCCTATGTCTAGGGAAGTGGCCATTATTGAAAATAAATAATGAATCACCATCATTAGTATCTAAAAAACCATATATTTTTTGTTTTATAACCCATTTGATGATCCTTCATAGTACATGTGTTTGTTTATCAACATCCACCATTAGTACCTATAGAATATATTCATGTATCAACTCTTGTATATCTCGTGCATCAATTTTATTTAGTTAAATCTCACTTCCACTATCATATTTGAGGATATCCCCATATCAAAAAATGAGTAATGTTGTACAATGATTACATTCTTTTTTTATGGGTTGTGCAGATTGAATCTCATTAATTCATTGGGATATCCTATAAAAATACACTTCATGCCCTAGGGTAAAAATTTGTTTCTAGACTTTCCATTGATAGATGCCTCACTTCCCTAAGCATGTGTATCTAAACAAATGGTGAGTTTACCACTCTATAACTCAATGAAAATGTTATTTTCTTATTTATTTAGTTTGAGTTTTATTATATAACTTGTAGTGTGTGTTTTAATTCCCTAAAATGATAATTGGATACATGTGTGACTCGTCATCAAGATTATCATGTTATGCTAGGTACATTTTCTCATTTCACCAGCACCATTACACTATGATGTATAAGGTAGAGTGATTTTATTTAAAATTCCATAATCTTATAGAAATTCAATAAAATATCGGTTAAGATACTCACCACCTTGATCGGATCAAATATTCTTTAACTTCCATCCAAGTTGAATCTCAAATTCCTTCTTGAAATATTTCAATTTCATAAAGGACATAGACTTATACCTCAACAAGTAAATATAATAATATCTACATAAATTAACATTAAATGTTATGAATTATGAATTACCACATCTTTATTATATCATTAATCATCTAAAAACCTCAGCATGTACCAATTCTAGAATATTTTGGAAGCTTATCCATTTCCACCAAATGGTGGTTTGGTATTCTTACTATATAAATAGGTAAAAACTATTTCACGTTGTTTTATTTCATAAGAGTGAAAGTAACCATCTGGATAAAATATTATCAAATACTTATGATTTACATGACTAAGATGGTGATATCACAATCGGGTGTTTAATGAGTAATGTCAATTCAAATTATTATCATCTTCCAAAATTTGGTTTGTGAAATTTTATAAGTAAAGACCATTATTCAGTTGTGTTAAACCATAAAAAATTCCATATTTTTTAAAATGTAATTAATTATTTATAAATTTTCAGATAAATCTATCTACATCATGGAAATAATCAAACATGATGTTCTTAATAAAAGTAGAAACAAAATAGTAGTTAATTGAAATTAAATCTTATTGGTTGGCAATGAAAGGTTGTAGTATCCTATAGCCAAAGAATATATCCATGATTCATTAAATGATCTAATACACACCTCTCATATTAAAATATTCTTTAATCAACTTGGTTCATATAATATAATACATATGTGGGCACCAAAAATTGTATCTAATAACCAATTGGTAGATATATGAAGACTTAGCACAATAAAAAATGCAACTAAAGCCTCCCATTTCCCCTTTGTATAGGTGTAGTTCATCCTCCAGTGTACTAGATTGTCAAATTATAAACATATCCTCTCTTATTCCATCTCATACGATTGGATATTCTTGGAAGGACAATGTTCAAGAGCCTTAGATGTGGAATTATTCATTGGGCCCTTTCCCTTATTCCTGTATTTCTTAGTCACCATAAAGACCATGGGTTTTTCACATATAATGACTTTATCAACATGGAGAATAAGAGTAATGAGTTATAAAAGTTTTTTTAAATATTTCTTATATCATTGTTCAAAATATAATTGCAGAATCATTTAAGTAGTGAGGATATAATAATATTTTTATACATCTCACTAGGGATCAAAAACCCCAATATGTGTAAGAAAACTATTTATCAAGTAATATTGAATTTATGGATCCCATTAGATTCTAAATCTAAATGTTGGAAAATTAATAGTGTGTTTTCAATATCATACATCTCTTTTCTCTAATTATCTTGATTAAGATCCTGAATGTTAGACATGATGCAAAATGAATCCACATCCTCATGTTTCTTTAAATGATAACAAGGAATTTAGGATAACATGAAATATTGAAAATACATTATATCATTCACATGTTTGAGGTGTAGTGATAGTTCTTCATAACAAGTCTCATTAGTTGGAGACTCATGAAGTGGGGTTTCTAGGACATATAATTTCAATTCATGTAAAATTATAACATATAGGTGCCTATAACATTACTACAAATTTCACCTTGTGAGGAGGTTGTATTAACTAGTATGGATAAGTGTGGTATACAAAATTTGAGTACCTTTAAATTTATACAAAAATTAAGAGCTTACCTTTTTTACATTATTTATGTTACAAAATTATATATCTAAATTTTTAAATTCAATAATCTCCAACTATTTTTCCTAACCTCAATATCCATCACCATATATTTTAAAATATAATGTTTAATGTATATTTTATTGTTAAGGATCCATATTTCCATTATCATAAAACATAATTGGGTAAGATAAGTTACTTAAATGGTTTTAGGTAGGCATAACTTACTATTTGAATTAACTCACAACCCCTTGTTTTTTGAGTGCGTAAAGTCCCAAACCATATAGGTATTATATTGTATGTTTTATATCATCATTTTTTAGATTGTAATTTGTTAGTTTCATATGTAAAGTTTAAAGTATATTTTTTGTGGTTTTATAGGGTTTTAGAGACATTATAGGTGCTGAACGGTTTGGGAATAGGCAAGGTAAAATGTGTGGTTTACCCCAACAAAAAAGTTCCACTTGTTAGAGAAGGGAATTGGGTGGCATGTATATAGAATATAGTCATATTTAATCATGATAACATACCCATAAAACTATGTGACTCGTGATATAGGTGATGAACTAGGTTGAAGCACAATTTTCCAAACTATGTTCTCAAACCATGCGGGTTCTCTATAGCATAAGTGATCCACAAATAGTTAGCGCATAGTTTGGTAAAAAATGTGACCAAAACATGTACATAAAATTAATTAATTAGAAGATTATATTATAGGGATAAGAAATCCCTAAAACCTCTCATTATTCATTTTATTTCTATGGATGCCAAACCTAGGGACTCCAGTGGTCGTTCATGGTGAATTGATTCTTTTTTTAGAGTGATTCTATTTGATATTAAGATTTATTCCATAGTTATTTCATGTTTTCTGATTATGTTCCATATGTAATTCATGTTCTTCCTTGATCTCCACTTTCCACATAGAATGATTCTTAGATCTGGGCTTTTCTGCTCAAATATATAGACCCTTATGTGACATAATTGGGTATTCTTATTTAAATAATGAATAGGAATATAGATATAAGAAATGGTAATTTTTTCAGTGTTAGATCAAGATATACCATTTATTGAGGATATCATTTGGTAATCCTTATCAAATTATTGACCTTTCCATATTTTTTTTCATCATGTTTAGTTCTAATTTTCCTTTTATACTGGATTGGGGATTACTATATCCATTATTTTTGTGATGGTGTGTTTTGATTGTTTTTTCATGATGTTGGGCATTAATAATATTGAGGTAGGCAGTTCCGTAATGTAGTTGTCCCTTTTATAATGTTTTTTCCTTAATAGAGATTTCATATGCGTGTGTAGGTATCCATGAGACATAAGTTTTATATTGATTATGTATGTCCATGTGAATGACTTCCAAGATTTATTCTTGACAATTTATTCTAATTATATATGTGTTAAATCCTATTTTTTGTTATTTTATGACCTATGGTGGTTTTATTTTTGAATAAAATAATAATTAGACCATAGAGGCTTGGACAAAACTTATAATGGGAGCATGTGTGACATGAGTTACCAATGATAGTTAATATGGACACATGGAATTAGTAAAAAAACTTTCAGGCATGAACCGATGTCGTTCTGTGGTATGATGACTTTTTGGTGTTATATGATGATATCATTGTTTGACCCAAGGTATAGACAAGACACGAGGGACTTTTGGCCTTATCCATGATATAGACAGTGCATAACGGCCTTCTTTCCCAACCCAATAAAATTGGCCAAGTGTCTTCTTAGAGATATGTTGTGGTCTTGTGGCTGACCCTTTACCTTGATTTAGGTTATGGGATTCCATCCATTATTAAAAAAAATCAGGTATATTAGAGTTTTTTGTTGTATTTTTTATTGTATAAGTACTTTTTATATGGTTTATTGTTGATAAATTTTTTATTTTTTGAATTATTATGGAATATGGCTCCTATGCATGTAAAGTTGTGTTAAAGACACGTTGGTGTTGTCCTATTAAGTTATACTCACACCCTATATGAGAATCTCAATGCATGTGCATACTTCATTATTAGATATCCAAGGAAGGGTAAGGACCCAATAGTGGGTAGCTGAAGAGATAAATATTGTTGTTCATATGCAGTGATATGAAGATATTTGGATAGATATGATTTTTTATAAATTTATTTATCTATTTATTTTTTATAGACATTGGTTTGAACTGCACCATTGGGTATCATTAGATTATTTCATTTTATGACTATGTGATATATATAATTCTCTCTAACATAGTATTTAGTATTGTTTTATTCTATTGTGGAATTTTGGTGTGTTACATATACTTTGTATAATTATAGTGTATGGATACTCATATCGATGGTATAGTCCTCCCACGTCTCTATTTGGACCCTCGATGATAGTTAGAATCTCTTGCATATCAGGAGGCATGAAGAGGCCAAGTGGATCCCGGGTCCGAAATGGGTGATTTGGGGTAAAGTGATACAAAATCATATCAAATAAATTTTACCTTATTCTATTATTGACTATGTTTGGGAACATGGTAAAATAATGTTTGGTTATGTGGAAATTAGGTAGGGGAGAAAATGTGTGCCTAGATCACACATGTGTAATAGACCTAAAATTTATTGGGGATGGGACCACTATTATAGTTATGGATTTACTATTTTATGTGGTCCAAAATATGTTTTGTTATTATTTTTTATGGGATATTGTTGTTCTAAAGCATCATGACTGGTCATATAGGACCATAGGTCATAAATACATACCTAATGTTTGTATGGTTAGTGGTACAATAAAATAAATTTCATGTTTTATGATATATACTTATATGATATATTCTTTCTATATTAGTGTGTGATATATCCATGTGAACATTAGATTTATTAATCTTGGTAATTATATTTTGTTATATATATATATATATGACTGTGACTAACGTGTATGTATGGGAGACTAATATTGGGACATGGATAGAATATTAAGGGTTATGCCTTATTTTTGGTAGCCTCATAGGATAGTTATTCCATATAATTCCTTATTATACCAATGAATTTATTCGTCTGATACCTTAATAGAGTTATTACCAGTTTTCTATAAACTTGTTTGGAATTCAAGATAACTCCACCGTAGAGACGTTTGATGGGACTTCTTGGTGATGAATAAAAGAATACTTTATCTAGGAAGGACACACCAATTCTAATATCTATTGTGTAAAATGATCTATTTGATCATTTTAATTTGTGACCTCAATAGGTTTTCATCTCCAACATCCTCCATACTAATGGGGAACTGGAATCCCTCGTGATATTGGGAACGAAATTGGAATCTTTGAGGGAGTATTTTATGTATAGAGACTCAAGTGGACCAATTAGTGAAGATGGATGGTTTTTGGATATAGTGACCTCTTGGGAGGTTGTGGGGGTGTTATGAACCAGTGATGAAGGCCTGAGGGCCTGACTTGGGAGGGGTTCAATAATATCATCCTCAGAGATTTTCTTCTTAAATAATATAAATGTGGGATAAGATTAGAAATTTTTAGTGCTTCAATTAGCATAAATTTCCTTGTATTCTTACTTAGATTAATTTTTAGAGTTACTTCAATCTACTCCTCTATTGGTTTGGAACAAGGCACAGAAGTCGAGAAATTTTTCTATTGATCTTCATCTGAAACATATGTGCTAGTTCTGAATCATTTACCTAATAAAATATATAAAGTTTATTAAAAAATATATGTTGATAAATAAGGGTTTTGAAAATGGAAATTTATATGTGATTCTTTTATCCATTGGAGCACTGATGAAAAAGTATTTTAGCAGTGTTTTTTATGACTCTTTCGGTAATAGGAAGAGGAAGGAAGCAGAGTCACACTTGGAAAATGATAATAAAATTAAATATAGTAGAGGCTCATCATAACCCTTTATGGGAAGATGTGGTATATAGTGTTTCAAATATAGAAATTGTGGTAAATATCATAAATTGTGTCCAATACCTCAATGAATGTTTAAATGATGTGGAAACACGGGGCAATGTCAGTAGCTCTACTCAAGGGTTTCAGGGATTGGATCTTGCATGAGTGTGTGGTAGTTTTAGACTACGTCTGCTGACGCTCCTTTCTGTCACAAAGTCTAACGACTGAAAAGGGAAATACCATAGTCCAAAGTGATTCATTTTAACACCCCGAGATTTTACGATAAATATTATTTTTAATTTCATTAATGTCTTGTGTTGTACGCTACACCAAAAGGAGCTTTCATAACACACATCCTAGACTTGCCTTGCATTACACACATTCGCGACCTTCCTCGATAGCGTGTGTAGTACGCAATACTGAGTTTCACTAAACAACGATATGCTATTAAAATGTTATTAAAACTAGCCGTTATGAATAGTAATAACCACTTTTTGAAATTTTGTAAATTTTATTTTTCAAAATGGAATTCATTTTTGGATTCGTAATATCGAAATTATCTTAGGGTGAAATTTTGGTACTTTTCGGATAACTTTCATTTTTTGATGAATAGTGAAAATTGCTAAATTTTAATTAAAAACAACCTTTTTAATAGAAATAATTAATAGTGATAAATTATTAATTTGATTGGTTTTAAAGTATATTTAGAATATATTTTTACAATTTAATACAATGTTGGTTATTGGATGTAATTTCACATTTAAACCAGACATAAACAACTGTCAATATTTTGATAGTTATTATCTCTTAAGAACATGCTATTTGTTTTGACGACGAGAATTAGTTTTTAAATTAATTAATGAAACTGATATGTTTTGAATTTGGTAAAATAGACATAATTTTTGAATTCATAATATCAAATATAGCTTAGGCCTAATTTTTGGTATTTTTCTGAAAACTTTCAATTTTTGATGAATAGTGAAACCACTAAGTGGTAGTTAAAAAAACTGAATTTTTCATAAAACTTAATTTTAACGCTTCTGTGAGTGGAATTTCGAAAATCCAAGAGACACAGTTAATATCAAGGACTAAAATGTGGTTCAATGAGATGAAAATAATTTTTGGTGAATAGTAACTTTTTACTTTTTTTACCACGGTTAAAAGTAAATAGGGTAATTAAGGGTAAAAATGATATTATTATTACCCTAACACATTTCCTAATTCTATTGGATAAGTGTAATTCGACCAAAAACAACCTTAGCAATAAAATATGACCATTTAGGCCCACTTATATTAGATTAGGACATTTATTATTAATTTATTTAAACAAGGGTTAAAATAGTTAAAATCAATGTTTAATAAGTAAATCATTTTTAATATAGGGTTATACATAAGATAAATTCTACTATAAATATTCATTAGAAAGCTAAAAAGATTTTCTACATAATGATATTTTCTTTGTAATTTTTAGACTTTACATAATTTAATTTATTTATGACACAACGATGATAAAGAAATTATCTTATTAGTGAAATATTAACATAATTGATGTTACAAACACCAAAATAAATGTAATTTGGGACTTTTTATGAATTAAACTAATTTTCTAGGTTAATATGACATGTTAGTATTGATTTAATTAACCTTTTTCGAACTAATAATTCTGTTATGATTTTCACAAAAATCAATTATTAAATAGTGTCAAAATTGACATAAAATAGTTTTTAAAACAAATATTATATTAGTAATTGTTATTTTATTCCTAAAAATCTACGGTTCGGCCAAATGACTTATATAAGGTTATATAGATTAATAATAAACAACTTTGGGTCCGTTTGGCTGCTTATAGTAAGTTTATTAACCTTATAGTATAAGAACACAAGAAGACACGGTAAAAGTAAAATTATTTAATTTAATGTTCAATCTAAATGATAAGGTTCAAATAGGAACCTAAACATGTCTAAATTCTATTTTATGAGCGGATTGTGACTCATACCCACCTTATATTCGAAATAAATAACTTTGGAGCTATTTAAAACCGAATTTTGATTTATAATAAAAGAATATTTTTAGTTATTCCAAAGGTGCCCCTCTCCTCCCTTATAAAAGGGCTCCTCCTCCATCTCTTCCTCACACCACTTTGAGCCTTCCAGATCGTCAAACCCCTACCAAATTCCCTTCTCCACTTCCCTAGAAACATCCTAGAGGTTTTGGTCTTCCTCAAAGACCAATTTTAGTGCCCTAAAAGGAGATCTCAAAGAGGCGCTTCAAAGAAGACGTAATGTCCGTTACCGATTCTTTCATCTTTATTTCTTCTTCCACTTCTTCTTCTTAGGTTGTTTCATTATGAAGTAATAACGTAAGTATCACTTATATAATGATATGTTATTATAATTATGAAACAACCTTATTTCACCATCTATCCATCCTATGGGAAACGAAATCATCGCGCGTGCGTAAGTACGGAATACCGTCTCCACGTCGTGGTGTAATCTATTTTCCACCACCACCTTAATTGGATGGGTATAATTGTGTACATAATAACTATATATGATTAGTTTAAAGTTATATTCATTCTGAAATAGTATACATACACTCTAATACAATTACACGATCATGAGAATGACATCATCGCTCATGCGTACGTACGGACTACCGTCTCCACGACGCAATGAGATTCATTCTCCACGTTAACCATTCCTGAATGATTATAAATTATATATAATAAGTAATAATGAAATATATTACATAATAATGATTCTGGATTTATGTGTATATATATGTATGTCATCTACTTAATTCCATTCAACTCAATAAGGAAAAGAAAACAGCGTTCATGCGTACGTACGGTCTACCATCTCCATGAACGGTGTATTTCTTTCCATTTACTGATCTATTATATATATATATATATTATGAATATATATTATATATAAATCATGTTTAATATTCTGGAATTAAGTAATCATGATCTAAGTATTCATATGAATAATTACAAGTCAAAACACGGACGACAAATGAAACGATTTTACCCAAAACGCTCTTTAACATGGAATTTACAAAAGAATGGGTAATATAAAGCCATAAGTGAACCATATATGATATCATAACAATGAGTATGATTATGGAATAAGTCAGTGACATTATTTAAATCATTATACAGGAGGTTCGGACACATACGAAGCAAATCAGACCTAAGGTAAGGCAAATATCACAATCTCATTTTTATCCGAGATTGTTTATACTTTGGTATTTACTGGGGTGTATTTTATCATCCACATCCATGTTTCCTAAATATGTAATATTATTTCCATCCACCTACAATTGTTTAAATCCAATTTTACCCTTTTGTGAGTTTTTAGTAAAGGATATGAAAGGAATCTTTTGTCGTTTTTCGTACGAGGTACTTTTTGACTTTTCCGACAAAAGTACGAGAAGAATGTTTTTTTAACTTATACAGAATGAATGGATTTTTAAAACATTATTTCCAAGAATCTTCCTTTACAAGTTTTCAAGTTTATTTTTAATCAACTTCTTTTAGTTTAAAACGGTATGACATGTTAAGAAAGGAAAAGTATTTTTGAAGTAGAAAGGATATTTTCCTCAAGAATTGAGTTCAAGTGTGTTATCAAAATTATTTTCCATATAAGATAATAAAGGGTTCTGTTTATATCCCTATTATTACATGGATTTGATTATGTTGTGATGGAAATATTTTTTTATGAATTCTTTTATCTTATATGAATTTTTTTATGATGTCACGATGTTTAAGAATTCCGTTTTTATTACATGGGTTATGCAATGATGTATGATTTATGATTTTGTGGCACACATAAGAATGGTATCATTATGAGATGGTTGGGACCTATATCTCCCTCCAATGCATTGGTTAATGATTTTATATATCATGAGATAGACATGGTTGGAACGGTAGGTTATACCGGTTCAGTGAAACAAGACTGAATCGAGGAGTGAACTCGGCTCAGAAAGGGACTTTGTCCACTAAGATAGTCTTGGCAATGAGTTTTGACTGATAAGAAATGATTCTCTATGATTATGTGTGTATGCCACAAAGACTCATGTTTTAAGTTATGATTATTGGGATTACATTTCACTACTATGATTTATCCCATGTTATGAAATTATGATCTCTTTTGCAGGTTATGATTTCCAAAAGATATGTTCTTATGAATATGACGTGATTGATATTTATTTTGTTTACCCTTACTGAGCATTTGAGCTCACCCTTTTATGTTTTCTTTTCCCCAGGACATAAAGAAAGGATTTATGTTTAAAAAAGAAGAAGATCTTTATGGGAGATGTTGAAGATCTTTCACCACGATTAGAAGATTATATTCCGAGTTTCCAAAGATTTTAAACTATTACGGTCCTTGTGTGTGTGTTTTTGTTATGTACTAAGTATTCCGCAGAAGTAATGTAATGTCCATGTACGTTAAGCTTCAGGTCTTTACAGTTGGTATCAGAGGAAAGGTTTAGTCAACCTTTGGAAACTAGGATGCAAAAACGTTAGTGAGAACCCTAGAGATATTTCTAAGGTATGTCTAGGGATGTCCCTAAGGATAAGTATACGTATAGGATACAGTCCTAGAACTATGGTAACAATCATAGAATTTAACCTAAGATGTTAGATATTGAGGATACTCCCCCTTTATTATGTTTTTTCCTTAGCATGATTTTTTCCTCTCACGCTATTCTTTTTGGGTTTTAGATGATGGCTGGAACCCGAAGGAACCGTGTTGATCAATGCAATGGACAATGAAATGATTGTCCTCCTGAACAAAAAAATGTTATGGGAGATGGAGTGCAAAATCTTATTGCTATACTTACACAAGCAATGAATCATTATGGACTTCCAAATGAGCAGAGAAGGGAACAATAATCTATTGAGTACTTCATGAGGCAACATCCACCTTCTTTCAGTGGGTCTTCTGATCCACTTGTTGCTGAAAAATGGATCAGTACCACTGAAAAGATATTTTTAGTTCTTCAATGTTCTGAACATGATAAAGTCATCTTAGCAATATATCGTTTGGAAGGTGAAGTTGATCAATGGTGTAATCTTATCAAGAATATGAGGCAAAGAGATGAAATTGAGTCCATGGAATGGGATGAGTTCAAGAACTTATTTTTCAATAAGTACTTCCCTCGTATTCTTCGAACAAAGATGGAGAAGGAGTTTCTTGAACTAAAGAAAAAGGATGATGAATATGTTGGTATATACGTAGTGAATTTTACAAGGCTTTCAAGGTATGCATCTGGATTTATCATCCAACCTGAATCTAAAGTTGATCAATTATTCAGTGGCATAAAACCAAATCTTCGAAGGGAATTAACTATAAGAGACTTCAGTAGCTATGAAGAAATTGTGCGCTGTGCTATCAAGGTAGAAATGGAAGTTGGTGTTACTTATCCATCTCATAGTTTTGACAAGAAACGAAAGATGGAGTTCATGGACAAATATCAGAATAATGGTGAAAAGAAGATGAATGTTTCCTTATGCTCAAAGTGTGGAAAGAAGCATGGTGGCCATGAGATTGTCTTAAGGGGAATAGAATATGTTTTAAGTGTGGAAAAGAAGTTCATCGAGTAGCTGAGTGTCGAAGTAATGGAAAAAGGGTTTCTAATGATGTGAATAAAGAAAATACTACAGAGAATGCACCAACAACACTTCAATGCTTCAAGTGCAAGGAAATGGGGCATTATGCTAATAAATTCCCTAATCCATGGGTTAGTGATGATCGACATGAGCAACCACTTAAGGCAAAGGACAAAGGGAAGTCACATGCGATCACTATTGGCGATGTTGAATATGACAACGATGTGGTTGAATGATTAAGTGTTTTTGTAATGGGATTCCAAAATAATGTTGTATATAGTATCGTGGAATATTGGAATATTTATGTTTTTGTCTATTATGGTTTTCAATAATTTTATGGCATCGGTAACCATGAAAAGTGATTGAAATATTTTTGGAAAGCAGATGATATGCACATAATGAAGGGATAAAGAGAATCCAATATGTTTGATAATATTCATGAGCTCATGATTGATATAAAGACTAAGTGATATCATGGTTTGAGGATATAGAATTTTGAGGATTTTGGTATGTGGAAAGTGTTAACTTTTAACTGCATTTATGTTTTCACTAAGGTTCAATGGATATTCATTCTTCTAGAGAATACATGATTAAGAAGTATGATATATGAAGTATAAGTCCATTTTAGGAACCATGTATGATTAATCTCACTATATATGGACTTATGTATTTTTTGATAACTTTTCTAACCTTTTGTTTGAGACGGATGGAATGACCCATCATTCTATCACATGATCTGCTAACACATCACAAATGACAAATTAAACTTCATTTCTTTAATAGATGAAGTGGAAATTGTCCAAAGAATGAAAAATGGTGAGACTATACCAATATCATGAAAGTATTTCTTCTAATTCCAATTTCATCAACTTTAGGGAAATGATCTTGAAAACCAAAAAGGTTGTCTTAGTGCTCTTATATCTGATGAATCAGATGGTACCTTAGATCGTCACAAATTTATGGCTTTGTGATTGCTGGCTTTTCCAGATCCATGTTCTCTACCACTCTCCATCAGAATATGATGGTTAGATTTCTCTTCCATATCCATATTTTCACCTATGTAGAAACCCAGTGATTAGTTTATTTGGGTAACCGTTATGTTTCATACTTTTGTTTTTAAAGATAGGTTTTGGTATTCCTTTTTATGATGTGGGTTTCTATTAAAGAAACTTTCGAATAGTAAACCATTTATAACCCCGACGAATTTTGAGGGTGAAATTCATTTTAAGGGGGGTAGAATGTAACACCCCGAGATTTTATGAAAAATATTCTTTTTAATTTCATTAATGTCTTGTGTCGTACGCTACACCAAAAGGAGCTTCCCTAACATGCATCCTTGACTTGCCTTGCATTACACACAATCGCAACCTTCCTCGATAGCGTGTGTAGTACGCAATACCGAGTTTCACTAAACAACGATATGCTATTAAAATATTATTAAAACTAGTCATTATGATTAGTAATAACCACTTTTTGAAATTATGTAAATTATAATTTTCAAAATGGAATTCATTTTTGGATTCCTAATATCGAAATTAGCTTAGGGTGAAATTTTGGTACTTTTCCGATAACTTTCATTTTCTGATGAATAGTGAAAATTACTAAATTTTAATTAAAAACAACCTTTTTAATAGAAATAATTAATAGTGATAAATTATTAATTTTATTGGTTTTAAAGTATATTTAGAATATATTTTTACAATTTAATACAATGTTGGTTATTGGATGTAATTTCACATTTAAACCAGACATAAACAACTGTCAATCTTTTGATAGTTATTATCTCTTAAGAACGCGCTATTTGTTTTGACGACGGGAATTAATTTTTAAATTAATTAATGCAACTGATATGTTTTGAATTTGGTAAAATAGACATCATTTTTTAATTCATAATATCAAATATAGCTTAGGCCTAATTTTTGTTATTTTTCTGAAAACTTTCAATTTTTGATGAATAGTGAAACCACTAAGTGGTAGTTAAAAAAACTAAATTTTTCATAAAACTTAATTTTACCACTTTTGTGAGTGGAATTTAGAAAATCTGAGAGACACGGTTAATATCAAGGACTAAAATGTGGTTCAATAAGATTAAAATAATTTTTGGTGAATAGTAACTTTTTACTTTTTTTACCACAGTTAAAAGTAAATAGGGTAATTAAGGGTAAAATTGATATTATTATTACCCTAACACATTTCCTAATTCTATTGGATAAATGTAAGTCGACCAAAAACAACCATAGGAATAAAATATGACCATTTAGGCCCACTTGGATTAGATTAGGACATTTATTATTAATTTATTTAAAGAAGGGTTAAAATAGTTAAAATCATAGTTTAATAAGTAAATAATATTTAATATAGTGTTATACATAAGATAAATTCGACTATAAATAGTCATTAGAAATATAAAAAAGTTCCTACATAATGATATTTTATTTGTAATTTTTAGACTTTAAATAATTTATTTTATTTATGACACAATGATGATGCAGTAATTATCTTATTAATGAAATATTGACATAATTGATGTTATAAACACCAAAATAAATGTAATTTGAGACTTTTTATGAATTAAACTAATTTTCTAGGTTAATAGTACATCTTAGTATTGATTTAATTAACTTTGTTCGAACTAATCATTCTGTTATAATTTTCAGAAAAATCAATTATTAAATAGTGTCAAAATTGACATAAAATAGTTTTAAAAACAAATATTATATTATTAATTGTTATTTTATTCCTAAAAATCTAAGGTTCGGCCAAATGACTTAGATAAGGTTATATATAATAATAATAAACAAATTGGGGTTCGTTTGGCTGCTTATAGTATGTTTATTAACCTTATTGTATAAGAACACAAGAAGACACGGTAAAAGTAAAATTATTTAATTTAATGTTAAATCTAAATGATAAGGTTAAAATAGGAACCTAAACTTGTATAAATTCTATTGTATGAGAGTATTTCGACCCATCCCCACATTAGCTTTGAAATAAATCAATTTGGATCTATTTAAAACTGAATTTGGATTTATAATAAAATAATATTTTTAGTTATTCCAAAGGTGTCCCTCTCCTCCCTTATAAAAGGGCACCTCCTCCCTCTCTTCCTCACACCACTTTGGGCCTTCAAGCTCAGACAAACCCAGCCAAATTCCCTTTCTCCACTTCCCCAAAAACATCCTAGAGGTTTTGGTCTTCCTCAAATACCAATTTTAGTGCCCTAAAAGAAGATCTCAAAGAGGCGCTTCAAAGAAGAGGTAATGTCCGTTACCGATTCTTTCATCTTTATTTCTTCTTCCACTTCTTATTCTTAGGTTGTTTCGTTATGAAGTAATAACATCAGTATCACTTATATACTGATATGTTATTATAATTATGAAACAACCTTATTTCACCATCTATCCATCCTACGGAGAACGAAATCAACGCGCGTGCGTACGTACGGAATACCGTCTCCACGCCGTGGTGTAATCTATTTTCCACCACCACCTTACTTGGATGGGTATAATGGTGTAAATAATAACTATATATGATTATTTTAAAGTTATATTGATTCTGATGTAGTATACATACACTCTAATACAATTCCACGATCATGAGAACGATATCATCGCTCGTGCGTACGTACGGACTACCGTCTCCATGACGCGATGAGATTCATTCTCCACGTTAACCATTCATGAATGATTATAAAGTATATATAATAAGTAATAATGAAATATATGACATAATAATTATTCTATATTTATGTGTATATATATGTATTTCATCTACTTAATTCCATTCAACTCAATAAGGAAAACAAAACAGCGTTCATGCATACATACGGTCTACCGTCTCCATGAACGGTGTATTTCTTTCCATTTACGGATCTATTATATATATATATATATATATATTCTGAATATATATTATATATAAATCATGTTTTATATTATGGAATTAAGTAATCATGATCTAAGTAATCATATGAATAATTACAAGTCAAAACACGGACGACAAATGAAACGATTTTACCCAAAACGCTTTTTAACATGGAATTTACAAAAGAATGGGTAATATAAAGCCATAAGTGAACCATATATGATATAATAACAATGAGTATGATTCTGTAATAAGTCAATGACATTATTTAAATAATTATACAGGAGGTTCAGACACATACGAAGAAAATCGGACCTAAGGTAAGGGAAATATCACAATCTCATTTTTATCCGAGATTGTTTATACTTTTGTATTTACTGGGGTGTATTTTATCATCCAAATCCATGTTTCCTCAATATTTAATATTATTTCCATCCACCTACAATTTTTTAAGTCCAATTTTACCCTTCGGGGAGTTTTTAGTAAAGGATATGAAAGGAATCTTTTGTCATTTTTCGTACGAGGTACTTTTTGACTTTTCCGACAAAAGTACGAGAAGAATGTTTTTTTAACTTATACGGCATGAATGGATTTTTAAAAAATTATTTCTAAGAAGCTTCCTTTACAAGTTTTCATGTTTATTTTTAATCAACTTCTTTTATTTTAAAACGGTATGACATGTTAAGAAAGGAAAATTATTTTTGAAGTATAAAGGATATTTTCCTCAAGAATGGAGTTCAAGTGTGTTATCAAAATTATTTTCCATCTAAGATAATAAAGGGTTATGCTTCTGTCCCTATTATTACATGGATTTGATTATTTTGTGATGGAAATATTTTTTTTTATGAATTCTTTTATCCTATATGAATTGTTTTATGATGTCACTATGTTTGAGAATTCCGTTTTTATTACATGGGTTAAGCAATGATGTATGATTTATGATTTTGTGGCACACATAAGAATGGTATAATTATGAGATTGGTGGGACCTATATCTCCATCCAATTCATTGGATAAAGATTTTATATCTCATGAGATAGACATGGATGAAACGGTAGCTTATACCGGTTCAGTGAAATAGGACTGAAACGAGGAGTGAACTCGGCTCAGAAAGGGACTTTGTCCACTAAGATAGTATTGGAAATGAGTCTTGACTAATAAGAAATGATTCTCTACGATTATGTGTGTATGCCACAAAGTTTCATGTTTTATGTTATGATTATTTGGATTACATTTCACTACTATGATTTATCCCATGTTATGAAATTATGATCTCTTTTGCAGGTTAAGATTTCCAAAAGATATGTTCTTATGAATATGTCGTGATTGATATTTCTTTTGTTTACCCTTACTGATAATTTGAGCTCACCCTTTTATGTTTTATTTTCCCCAGGACATAAAGAAAGGATTTAGGTTAAAAAAAAGAATATATTTATGGGAGATACTGAAGATCTTTCACCACGATTAGGAGATTATATTCCGAGTTTCCAAAGACACTAAACTATTACAGTCATTGTGTGTGTGTTTTTGTTATGTACTAAGTATTTCAAAAAAGTAATTTAATGTCCATGTACGTTAAGCTTTGAGTCTTTATAGTTGGTATCAAAGGAAAGGTTTAGTCAACCGTTGGAAATTAGGATGCGAAAACGTTAGTGAGATCCCTAGAGATATTTCAAAGGTATGTCTAGGGATGTCCCTAAGGATAAGTATACGTATAGGATACAATCCTAGAACTACGGTAACGATCATTTAATTTAACCTAAGTTGTTAGATATTGAGGATACTCCCCCTTTATTATGTTGTTTTCCCTAGCAAGATTTTTTCCTCTCACACTATTCTTTTTGGGTTTTAAAAAATGGCTGGAACCCGAATGAACCGTGTTGATCAATGCAATGGACAATGCAATGATTGTCCTCCTGAACAAACTAATTTTATGGGAGATGGAGTGCAAAATCTTATTGCTATACTTACACAATCTATGAATCATTCTGGACTTCGAAATGAGCAGAGAAGGGAACAATATTCTATTGAGTACTTCATGAGGCAACGTCCACCTTCTTTCAGTGGGTCTTCTGATCCACTTGTTGCTGAACAATGGATCAGTACTACTGAAAAGATATTTTCAGTTCTTCAATTTTCTAAACAGATAAACTCATCTTAGCAGTATATCGTTTGGAAGGTGAATCTGATCAATGGTGGAATCTTACCAAGAATATGAGGCAAAGAGATGAAATTGAGTCCATGGAATGGGACGAGTTCAAGAACTTATTTTTCAATAAGCACTTCCCTCTTATTCTTCGAACAAAGATGGAGAAGGAGTTTCTTGAACTAAAGAAAAAGGATGATGAATCTGTTGGTATATACAAAGTGAATTTTACAAGGCTTGCAAGGTATGCATCTGGATTTATCATCCAACCTGAAAGTAATGTTGATCGATTCTTCAGTGGCTTAAAACCAAATCTTCGAAGGTCATTAGCTATAAGAGACTTCAGTAGCTATGAAGAAATTGTGCATTGTGCTATCAAGGTAGAAATGGAAGTTAGTGTTACTTATCCATCTCATAGTTTTGACAAGAAACGAAAGATGGAGTTCAAGGAGAAATCTCAGAATAATGGTAAAAATAAGATGAATGTTTCATTATGCTCAAAGTGTGTAAAGAAGAATGGTGGAGAATGTCTTAAGGGGACTAGAAAATGTTTTAAGTGTGGAAAATAAGGTCATCTAGCAGCTGAGTGTCGAAGTAATGGAAAAAGGGTTTCTAATGATGTGAAAAAAAGAAAAGACTGCAGAGAACGCACCAACAACACTTCAATTCTTCAAGTGCAAGGAAATGGGGAATTATGCTAATAAATGCCCTAATCTAAGGGTTAGTGATGATCGACATGAGCAACCACTTAAGGCAAAGGAAAAATTAAAGTCACATGCGATCACTATTGGCGATGTTGAATATGACAACGATGTGGTGGAATGATTAAGTATTTATGTAATGGGATTCTAGAAAAATGTTGTATATAGTATCGTGGAATATTGGAATATTTATGTTTTGGTCTATTATGGTTTTCAATAATTTTATGACATCAGTAACCATGAAAAGTGATTGAAATATTTTTGGAAAGCAGTTGATATGCACATAATGAAGGGATAAACAGAATCTAATATGTTTGATAGTATTCATGAGCTCGTGATGGATATAAGGACTAAGTGATATCATGGTTTGAGGATATAGAATTTTGAGTATTTTGGTATGTGGAAAGTTTTAACTTTTAACTGCATTCATGTTTTCACTAAGGTTCAATGGATATTCATTCTTCACGAGAATACATGATTAAGGTATTCACATGTTTGTAATTTGACCAACAAGATATATCTTATGATATATGGGGGAGAAATGATGGAATTCACGTGATCATTTTCTTTATACTATGAGCTTGGACTGAAGTAGTTTAGATAAGCCTAAAGATTGGAATGGATTATGTTGGACATAAGTTAGTATTGTTTAAGGATAAAACTTTTTTGATATTGTTGATGGGATTTTATAGTAATATAGCTTTAGAAAAAGGACAACCTGCAGGACGGGTGACAACCCATCGCATCGGACAAGGCTGTGGGAATCGAACCCACAATTGAAGTGTGACTGGCCTTTATCGCCTACCACTGGCCTACAGGAAGTCCCTGTTTAGTAGAAACTAGTTTTATTATATTAATCAGTATGATATATGAAGTATAAGTCCATTTTAGGAACCATATATGATTAATCTCACTATAGATGGACTTATGTATTTTTTGATAACTTTTATAACCTTTTGTTTGAGATAGATGGAATGACCCATCATTCTATCACATGATCTGCTAACACATCACAAATGAAAAATTCAACTTCATTTCTTTAATAGATGAAGTGGAAATTGTCCAAAGAACGACAAACGGTGAGACTATACCAAAATCACAAAAGTATTTCTTCTAATTCCAATTACATCAACTTTAGGGAAATGATCTTGAAAACCAAAAATGTTGTCCTGGTGCTCTTATATCTGATGAATCAGATGGTACCTTAGATCATCACAAATTTATGGCTTTGTGATTTCTGGCTTTTCCATATCCATGTTCTCTACAACTTTCCATCAGAACATGATGGTTAGATTTCTCTTCCATATCCATATTTTCACCTATCTGGAAACCCAGTGATTAGTTTATTTGGTTAACCGTTACGTTTCATACTTTTGTTTTTAAAGATTGGTTTTGGTATTCCTTTTTACGATGTGGGTTTCTATTAAAGAAACTTTCTAATAGTAAACCATTTATAACCCCGATGAATTTCAAGGGCGAAATTCATTTTAAGGGGGGTAGAATGTAATACCCCGAGATTTTATGAAAAATATTATTTTTAATTTCATTAATGGCTTGTGTTGTATGCTACACCAAAAGGATCTGGCACAACATGCATCCTTGACTTGACTTTCATTAGACGCAATCGCGACCTTCCTCGATAGCGTGTGTAGTACGCAATACCGAGTTTCACTAAACAATGATATGCTATTAAAATATTATTAAAACTAGCCGTTATGAATAGTAATAACCACTTTTGAAATTTTGTAAATTTTATTTTTGAAAATGGAATTCATTTTTGGATTCGTAATATCGAAATTAGCTTAGGGTGAAATTTTGGTACTTTTCGGATAACTTTCATTTTCTGATGAATAGTGAAAATTACAAAATTTTAATTAAAAACAAACTTTTTAATAGAAATAATTAATAGTGATAAATTATTAATTTAATTGGTTTTAAAGTATATTTAAAATATATTTTTACAATTTAATACAATGTTGGTTATTGGATGAAATTTCACATTTAAACCAGACATAAACAACTGTCAATCTTTTGATAGTTATTATCTCTTAAGAACACGCTATTTGTTTTGACGACGAGAATTAATTTTTAAATTAATTAGTGCAACTGATATGTTTTGAATTTGTTAAAATAGAAATCATTTTTAAATTCATAATATCAAATATTTCTTAGGCCTAATTTTTGGTATTTTTCTGAAAACTTTCAATTTTTGATGAATTGTGAAACCACTAAGTGGTTGTTAAAAAAACTGAATTTTTCATAAAATTTAATTTTACCGCTTCTGTGAGTGGAATTTCTAAAATCTGAGAGACACGGTTAATATCAAGGACTAAAATTTGGTTCAATGAGATGAAAATAATTTTTGGTGAATAGTAACTTTTTACTTTTTTTACCACAGTTAAAAGTAAATAGGGTAATTAAGGGTAAAAATGATATTATTATTACCCTAACACATTTCCTAATTCTATTGGATAAGTGTAATTCGACCAGAAACAACCTTAGGAATAAAATATGACCATTTAGGCCCACTTGAATTAGATTAGTACATTTATTATTAATTTATTTAAAGAAGGGTTAAAATAGTTAAAATCAAAGTTTAATAAGTAAATCATTTTTAATATAAAGTTATACATAAGATAAATTCGACTATAAATAGTCATTAGAAAGATAAAAATATTTCCTACATAATTATATTTTATTCGTAATTTTTAGACTTTAAATAATTTAATTTATTTATGACACAATGATGATGCATTAATTATCTTATTAATGAAATATTGACATAATTGATGTTATAAACACCAAAATAAATGTAATTTGAGACTTTTTATGAATTAAAATAATTTTCTAGTTTAATATGATATGTTAGTATTGATTTAATTAACTTCTTTCGAACTAATCATTCTGTTATGATTTTTACAAAAATCAATTACTAAATAGTGTCAAACTTGACATAAAATAGTTTTTAAAATAAATATTATATTAGTAATTATTCTTTTATTCCTAAAAATCTAAGGTTTGGCCAAATTACATAGATAAGGTTATATATATTAATAATAAACAACTTGGGGTTCGTTTGGTTGCTTATAGTAAGTTTATTAACCTTATCGTATAAGAACACAAGAAGACACTGTAAAAGTAAAATTATTTAATTTAATGTTAAATCTAAATGATAAGGTTAGAATAGGAACCTAAACTTGTCTAAATTCTATTGGATGAGAGGATTGCGACCCATCCCCACCTTAGCTTCGAAATAAATCTATTTGGAGCTATTTAGAACCGAATTTGGAAATATAATAAAATAATATTTTTGGTTATTCCAAAGGTGCCCCTCTCCTCCCGTATAAAAGGGCACCTCCTCCCTCTCTTCCACACACCACTTTGAGCCTTCAGGCTCGGTCAAAACCTGAAAAATTCCCTTCTCCACTTCCCTAGAAACATCCTAGAGGTTCTGGTCTTCCTCAAAGACCAATTTTAGTGCCCTAAAAGGAGATCTCAAAGAGGCGCTTCAAAGAAGAGGTAATGTCCGTTACCGATTCTTTCATCTTTATTTCTTCTTCCACTTCTTCTTCTTAGGTTGTTTCATTATGAAGTAATAACATCAGTATCACTTATATACTGATATGTTATTATAATTATGAAACAACCTTATTTCACCATCTATCCATCCTACAGAAAACGAAATCACCGCGCGTGCGTACGTACGGAATACCATCTCCACGCCGTGGTGTAATCTATTTTCCACCACCACCTACTTGGATGGGAATAATGGTGTACATAATAACTATATATGATTATTGTAAAGTGATATTGATTCTGAAATAGTATATATACACTCTAATACAATTCCATGATCATGAGAATGATATCATCGCTCGTGCGTACGTACGGACTACCATCTCCACGACGCGATGAGATTCATTCTCCACGTTAACCATTCATGAATGATTATAAATTATATATAATAAGTAATAATGAAATATATGACATAATATTGATTCTGGATTTATGTGTATATATATATGTATGTCATCTACTTAATTCCATTCAACTCAATAAGGAAAAGAAAACATCGTTCATGCGTACGTACGGTCTACCGTCTCCATGAACGGTGTATTTCTTTCCATTTAATGATCTATTATATATATATATATATATATATATTCTGAATATATATTATATATAAATCATGTTTTATATTCTGGAATTAAGTAATCATGATCTAAGTAATCATATGAATAATTACAAGTCAAAACACGGACGACAAATGAAACGATTTTACCCAAAACGCTCTTTAACATGGAATTTACAAAAGAATGGGTAATATAAAGCCATAAGTGAACCATATATGATATCATAACAATGAGTATGATTCTGAAATAAGTCAATGACATTATGTAAATAATTATACAAGAGTTTTGGACACATACGAAGCAAATCAGACCTAAGGTAAGGGAAATATCACAATCTCATTTTTATCCGAGATTGTTTATACTTTGGTATTTACTGGGGTGTATTTTATCATCCACATCCATGTTTCCTCAATATGTAATATTATTTCCATCCACCTACAATTGTTTAAATCCAATTTTACCCTTCGTAGAATTTTTAGTAAAAGATATGAAAGGAATCTTTTGTCGTTTTTCGTACGAGGTACTTTTTGACTTTAAAGACAAAAGTACGAGAAGAATGTTTTTTTAACTTATATGGCATCAATGGATTTTTAAAACATTATTTCCAAGAAGCTTCCTTTACAAGTTTTCAAGTTTATTTTTAATCAACTTTTTTAGTTTGAAATTGTATGACATGTTAAGAAAGGAAAAGTATTTTTGAAGTAGAAAGGATATTTTCCTCAAGAATGGAGTTCAAGTGTGTTATCAAAATTATTTTCCATCTAAGATAATAAAGGGTTCTGTTTCTATCCCTATTATTATATGGATTTGATTATGTTGTGATGGAAATATTTTTTTTATGAATTCTTTTATCTTATATGAATTGTTTTATGATATCATGATGTTTAAGAATTCCGTTTTTTTTACATGGGTTATGCAATGATGTATGATTTATGATTTTGTGGCACACATAAGAATGGTATCATTATGAGATGGGTGGGACCTATATCTCCCTCCAATGCATTGGGTAAAAAAAATTTATCTCATGAGATAGACATGGATGGAACGGTAGGTTATACCGGTTCAGTGAAACATGACTGAAACGAGGAGTGAACTCGTCTCAGAAAGGGACTTTGTCCACTAAGATAGTCTTGGCAATGAGTCTTGACTAATAAGAAATGATTCTCTATGATTATGTGTGGATTCCACAAAGTTTTATGTTATATGTTATGACTATTGGGATTACATTTCACTATTATGATTTATCCCATGTTGTGAAATTATGATCTCTTTTGCAGGTTAAGATTTCCAAAAGATATGTTCTTATGAATATGATGTGATTGATATTTCTTTTGTTTACCCTTATTGAGCATTTGAGTTCACCCTTTTATGTTTTCTTTTCCCCAGGACATAAACAAAGGATTTAGGTTTAAAAAAAAGAAGATCTTTATGGGAGATGTTGAAGATCTTTCACCACGATTAGAAGATTATATTCCGAGTTTCCAAAGACACTAAACTATTACGGTCCTTGTGTGTGTGTTTTTGTTATGTACTAAGTATTCCGCAAAAGTAATGTAATGTCCATGTACGTTAAGCTTCGGGTCTTTACATTCATCCTTTGAAGAAACATCAAAAATAGACAAAGGCATGAAGAAGGATTTCCTCCCACTTGGGTTGGGCAAGTTTCTTCATGGTCGCACAAGTATACTTCTGTGACACATAAAGGTCACGCATGTAACTTGTGATCCCTCTTTGATTTTTTCCAAAGGTCTTCCCTGGTCTATAAATACCCCTTGTGGGCCCCCCATTTTGAGTAAGGAAAAATTCCAAAACTCAGATTCGAGCTCCCAGTGCCCTAGTCTCTTCTGGAAATATTCCAAACACTTGTATGGTAATTTCTTACCTAGAATGGAATATCTAAACAGGGGAAACAAGGCCTAAGTGTTGAAACTCATCAACACTTGTGCGCCTATGTGGCCAGCCCTTAAGGGAAATGACCACACTTGCACGCCGCCTTATCCCTTCAATAAAAATTGCACACCACACTTTTGGAAGACTTTAGGGATAATAATAAGGGCTTGAGCCAAGCCTCTCCCAAGTATTACCCTACGTGTTGACCGTCGCGCAAGTACCCTTGTGTCGCGCAAGTATACTTGTACGACCAGGACTTGCGCGACCATGCAGGACTTGTGTGCCTCTCTATTTGGGTGGCCCGTTTGCCTATTCACTTGATTTCTTCAAATCCACCTCTCCTATTCAAAATTTAGCCTTTATAACCCTCTTCAAAGCCATTTATGGCATTGTTCCTTTGTTGGATTCCTTATCTGAAAGGAATTCAAAACCTAGTGATTTACATATCTTTATGTCACTAATGTTAGAGATTTCATTCAGTCAACCTCATCCCTTAAAGATGAGAGTATATTTTATATGGGCCTCCTTCTCAAGAGTAAGTCCCAATCTCAAAATCCCAAATTGGGGCATCCTCCTTAGGAGTAAGCCCCAAGTCTCCTCAACTGGGCCTCCTTTTCAGAAGTAATCCCCAGTCATCAAGTTCCCTTAATTTTTGGCATCCTCCTTTGGATTAAGCCCCAACCATAATTCTTTTAATATGGGCATCCTACTTATGAGTAAGCCCCAAGTTCCCAAAATCCAAATTTCCTTAAACTGGGATTCCTTTTTAGGAGTAATCCCCAGTCATAATTCCCTTTAACCTGGGCCTCTTCTTTAGGATTATGCTCGAGTCATAATTTCTCTTAACCAGTATTAATTTACTTTTGATTTGGGCTTCCTTCTCAGGAGTAAAACCCAATCATAAGTCCTCTATAATTTGGGAATCCTTCTCAGGATTAAGTCCTAAGTTAAGTATCTAAATTTCCATAAAGCACATATACCTTTATGGACCTTGTTCTCGGGTTTCTTCCTGGAATTAAATCCTAATCTTCATCTATCTGGGAAGTCATATATACATAAGCCCCACATCATTTCTTATAATTGCATCTTTCATGGCACAATTGTCTTGTTTTACCAATACCTCTTTTTTCTCAACCAAGCATGACTCATGTGAGCTTAGAGTGTAAAAGTAATTATGGCATCTTTCTTTGAGCCGTCAATCATGCATAAACCTCATATTTCCTTACCCGAACTATGTGGGGTCTGATTCCTTTTCTGAAACAAAGGATATATAGGTAGCCCATCTGTGGGTACGATCCCAATTTAGAAATAATATATGTACTTCTGAATGACAATAAACTTCAAGTGCCCCGCTGAGTGGATTTAAAACCAGTATAGTTATCATAATGACCAAGATATTTCTATATAATGTGTCAAAGGATACCATTGAATAAGAATCTCTAACAAATACAGAGGATTCTCTATCAATGAAGAACCTCTAATACATATAAAAGATTCTCTAAATCACATACATATTAATCATTGATTGTCATATCTAAAGGAAAGCTCATTTTCATACTTGGTAATTTAATAAGGATTTAAAAAAATAACTTAAATCTATAAAGAGAGTCCCGAAGTAGACAGTAATTCCCCTCAAAAAGGTGTGATGAGTCTGACCTCCCATCCTCTCGACCAATGCGAATTCTTAAGACTCATCAGTTCACAACTAATGAGTACCTACTATTTGAATGTAGGTCCAAATGGATATGGAATCATTGGATGTTTCCAGTTCTATAGACAAACCTGTTAGAAACCGCTTAGAATGTTTGAACCATAAATCAATGAGGTCATTCCCATTTCCAAAGGAAACAATGTCCCAAGTGTATATATGGGTCCCTTAGTAGTATATTTAGACCCTATAGACATTTATGACACATGAAAGTGATGCCTCTCTGGTGAAGGCCTGTTGAGATGAAGCATATAGAGTTTGCATTGTGTACCCTATCCCAAATTTTGATAGATAGGGACCATCAACTGTGAGAGGTATGGTCCTGATTAACTCTATAATTTATTATATATTTTTATATATTGGATATCCTCACTCATTTATATATACACAAAGTTTATTTCAACATAACTTTTCAGTCAAGTTATATTATGATTTACTCACTCCTGATACACCCTTGGATAAGAAAGTGGATTGTCTTCATAGATTTTCATAATGTTACATAGTTGCTGGATATGTAAATATTTCTGACTTAATGAGTCTCAATATTACTAAATTAAATTTAATATTTAGTAAGTACTAGATGAAAAGACATCTAGAACACATAAAATGAAATAGGATACGAGTAGCATTTACTACACCTTAGGATGAATTTTTTTTAAAGCTATAAATTGGATGTTGGAGAAGGAAAAATATAGTCATCCCTCAGTCATATTTTTGATATCATAACATAGGTATTAGTTATAGTTCTTGTGGTTATTTATGAAATAACTATCTATTTATTTCCTCCCATATCGGTCCTCTACCCGGATGTCTTCCTTGAAGATATCTCAAGACATACTTCTGATGGAGGAGTTATCATTATGGTAAAAATCAGTCCATGGGAAAAAATATATTGATTCTTCTATATCATATGGTTTTGGATGATTTTAATAAATTAAATATTCATTTTTAGAATTTATATGGGAATGGATCTTTCTAACCGATCACATCTCCATATGGTGCTTTTGTGATATTCATAAAGAAGAAAGAAAATATTCTTTAGTTATGTGTGGATTAAAAAAAGTTAGACCAAGTGAAAATAAAGAAAAATATCCCATTTTAAAGTATAATTTCCATATTTTATTATTTATTGGTATCATAGTAGTTCCTCAATATTGGAATGTGATCACGCTACCACATAATTCTGGTTAAGAGGATGATGGTCATAAGACAACATGCAATAGAATATACGGACTCTAAGATTTTCTTTTCATGAATATCAGGTAAAACATTGACCATGGGTGTTCATTTATCTCATGAAAATGAATATTTCATCTATATTTAGACAACTTAATTGTGGTATATTTATGAAATTCTTCTATACTCATAGACCCCATAGATGAACGCTAAAGACCTAGAAATTGTGTTGAGTACACATTGGGTGCATAGACATTATTCCTAATCTCAATGTGTCACCTATGGATCCATGAGTTATGTCTTCTTGGGAAAGTATTCTATGAGGTGGAAATTTCCATGGATAAAAATAATATATAGTAGCTTATGTATTGATCACACCATAGAATATTTTTTAAAATAAGTAGTTTCCTTGATTTTAATATGTATTTTAGGTGTTCAATTCATGGATTCTACCACTTGGAGGCAGCTATGAATGGAAAGACTATGAATGGAGGGATATTTGAGTGGAAATATTAGTGTAAATAGGCCTTCTTTATGATGAATTATATTTTAAAATTATCACATATTTTATCATTTCATGGGATTGGGAATGGATATGTAGTCTACTATGATGATTTAGTTATTTAATAAAAATTTGTGTTGATAATGATAGAGCAAGTAGTTTCTAATGGTTCATGTCAATTATTAACCCATGAGTGTAACTACCCTATGAATGACTTAATGTAGGTAGTTTTGGTCCATTCCTGGAACTATTGGTGAAATTATCTCTTCAGTGGGAGGATTTTCATTTTCATAGACCACAATATCATGCAATATATATTCTATTGGTGGAAGTTAAATATATAGAAAAAACTTTGGGTGGAGTGTCTATAAATTATTGAATTTGGGATGTACTAAACATCTAAAAATTTAATGTTATTGAATATTCCCCTAGAAATAACATATAGGAGTTGGGGATGCGACATTTATAGTAAGTGTTGTAGTTGATGATCCTGATGGTTGAGTAGCTGGGGGATATATATATAAGGACCAAGGGGTAATTAGTTTTTAACCTTTGGATATTATCTGTGAATTTATATATCAGTCAAATACTATACATAATTCATATCGTGACAGCTTAATGATATGGGAAATATGGACATGGTTTGAAACAATTATAGGGTTGTCCTTTTACAAAAAATACAAGATCTACACCCAAGAGAGAGTAGTGGTTCTTGCTTCCATGAGGTAAGAGTTGATTAGGAACTACCATGAATCTAAAAATGTAATTATACCAAAGTTCGAGGTTGATGTATCAATATATTAGGGAATACTTCTAGTAGACATGAATTAAGATAGACATTGTGGGATTTGTCTCTTGTTTTCTAATTTGACATAAAATTAATTTCGAGCATCAACATCTCAGAGAACTTCTTCTGACACCTCCAGTGAATCTATGGAGTTGGGATGACATAATTATGGTCTTTTTAATGATATTTTCTATTACTAAAATATGTCATGATATTGTTTTGGTTATTTTTTATAGTATTATTAAGGTATTGAATATCTTACCAATCTATGAGACTCACTCTGTAATTATGTTGGGAAAGATTTATGTTTTGGAGATTGTTAAACTATGTGAATTTCCAAATATTATCATATCAAAAAATTATTTTCATATTACATGATTGTTTTTTCATATAATTAAATATGATTATGGAGTATCTTCCCAAACTATTTGGCATTCAGAGAGAATGATAAATATTTTATAGGATATGTTGTGGTAATGATTTCTTGTTTTTGGTGGGGAATGGGATGGATAACTAATCTTAATAGAGTTCATATGAAATAATATATCTAAGTATTTGATTAATATGGTACCTTTTGAGTATCTTTACAATGTTCTATGCTACTCAATAATGTATTGGTATGAGGTTGGGTAGGCATATGTCATTGGGTGAAGAATTTTGTTAGAGAACCTGGAGATAGTTTAGTTGATTAGTTACTGGTTTGTAACCACTTAATAGATACAAAAATCATAAACCAACCAGAGGAGTTGAACATTGAGGTTTTTTTGTAGCCAATCTCTCTTATGTGTTACTCCTTGGTTAGGGGATTAGTGTTTATAGATGATAGGGAACATGGTATCGTGGTTTTTAAAACCATTTTATATAACTTATCATATCAAAGAACTATCTTACCAACTATTCTTTCATCTATGATATTGTGTTATACATTAAATTATTATCTTTCATAACTTTGGAGGTACAAGTTTGATCCTATGCATGTGATCAACAATGTGGGAATTGAGAAAGAACAAGGTTCATCTTTTTTTGATCACCAAATGTGATTTGTAAACTAGTGTAACAAGGTGTTGAGAAAGAATATATCACCACTTGTTTGAATTATATAGAAGAAGTGGTTTATTGAAGTAGAAAAATTGGATAATTGGAGATATATATGGACTCAATGGTCCAAATGGTTTAGCCAAGATTATTAGAGACACCTCTCTTTGATATGAATAAATTATTTGGGGGGATTTTAATGACCCTAACCATTCCTGTATTCAATGCCTTATTTTATCCCTTATTTAAGTTTTTTTGAGTTTGGATTTCTCTGCGTGAATCTTCAAGTAGATGTTGGAGTATTATTTAGGATTTTTGATAAATTTAAGTGGATTTATGGTTTGAGCATGGTTATAGAAGAAATGTGTGGTTATACTCAAGAAATTGGGAGGAATGTTAGATAATTATAGTGGGTGGCCCATAGTTGGTGCATGGTTAGATCTAACAATTTGTCCATTCCTAGAAAACTATGTGACTCGGGATAGACGAAAAATTCATTATTTTCTGAACCATGTGACCAAACTGTTTTGGTTCTCTATGGAGGCATTAAGCCTCCCAGGTTTGGTGCATTGTTTAGTAAACCAATCGGAACAAATTAATAAATCCAAAATTAGATTTAAAAACCAAAACCTATCATTTTCTTAATATTCCTTGGTCTCTTGAACTTAGGATCTATTTTGGACATTCTTGTGAATTTATTACTTATATAAAGATATCTCAATAAATCATAATATGTTGTGCCTGGTTATATAAAGGCATGTAATCATTTTCCCTCCATTCCTTGTGTTTTTCCTTAATCTCCTCTTTTCCCTTAGAAGGAGTATTAGATTCAGGCTATCAGGGATAGATATATATATATCATTATTTTATATACTTTTGGATTCTTATTTTATCGATTCATAGATATCCAAATATTTAAAATCATAATTTTTCTATGGCTATATCTATGTCTACTATTGATGAAAAAACTCATTGGGTAAGCCCTATAAATTTCTAGCCCTTATCTTATTCTTAATTCATGACTTTGGTTCTAATTTTACTTTCATGGTGTATTGGGGATATTTCTATACATCATTAGTGTCAATGTGTGATATAGGTGGGGTTTCAAGTCCTTGGTAATCAAATAAACTTGAGGTAGGAGTTTTTGTATCTAAATTGCCCCTTGTATAAGGTTTTTTCTTTGATAGTGATTGTATGTATGTGTGTAGCCATGATGCCCTTGTTTTAAATTGATCACATGTGTCTGTATGAGTACAAGATTAATTCATCATATGATATTTTTTGTATATATGTTCTACTCCCTATTGAGTTTGATTATATGTACTATGGAGGTTTTTCTAATGGTAGTAAATAACAAGTGGAATATCAACACTTGGTTAACCCTTAGAGGTGGAGAATGTGTGACATATGATTATGATAATAGTAAATCCAGAAATAGGGCATGGGTACGATCAACATGTGGTGTGACTTAAGGTAAAAGCATAATATGAAAACCCTATGGTCTGATCCAAGTAAGTAGTGAGATATGATGAACCTGTGGTCTGACCTAAGGTAGGATGGGGTAATATGGGATTATGTCCTGACCCATGACATGGATGGTGATTGTAGACCATATATCTTGAGAAATGTATCTTATAAATGAGGGTAATTATTTATATATAGTTTCCTTGTGGTAAACCCTTTATTATGAATTATATTGTGGTTTTACTTCTAGTATGGATCTGAAGAAGGTACAACCAGGGTTCATGGTGACTTGGTTGGTGCTTGACCACTCAACATAAGGTTGATTTTTATTTCTTTAACATTGTCTAGTTAACATTGAATACACCTATTAATCTTGTAAAAATATGTTATGGATGTATAGATGGTGTCCTACTAGGTTATACTCACACCGTTCATAGGAATCATGATGCATGTACATACTTCATGATCAAGGATCTAGCGAAGGGAAAGGGATCTTCAATAGGTAGCTGAAGAGATGGATCTTGGGGATTTGTTATAGTACCATGAAAAAATCTATATAGATATTCTAGAACCTTTATTTATTTCAAAATTCATTTTTCTTACACATAGGTTTGATCTACCACATTGGGGATCCATAGATTATTTCATTTTGTTATTTTGTGATATCTGGTATTCCATCTATTATTTCATTTATAATTATTTAATTTCATTTTGTTACAAGGAGAAATTACATATACTTGTATATAATTTTGGTTTTTGTTATTGATATCGAGGGTATAGTCTCTCCACCAATCTATTTGGGCCCTCACAGCTATTCTATAACCTTTATTTCTATGTGGTTCATGCATGAGGTCATGTAACTCAATTTCTTGGACTGGGTGATTGGGCTTGTTGAGTTTTATAATGGAGTAGAAATCCTAATATTTTGGATCATGATTTCCTGAACTATTTCCTCTTAGTTACAAAAATTAATTCTTGTGAATTCAACCCATTATGTGAACTATGTTTAAATTAACCAAAAAATTATATCTAAAATTCCTCCATAATTGAAAGCATCCCAACATGGGTCAGTCATGAATTTTGAATTGTTTATTCAATTTTAACTCAATTAGTTGTGATTTTTTTTTATATTTAAATATCATATTTTATTTATTAAATCCTTGTTAATATTCAATGGAATTTATTTAGGTAATTTAACCATATATTAGAAAAAAAATATTAATAAACCAATATATTTTAATAATATCATGAAATATTGTTAATTAATTTAATTTATGTGATCATGATATATAATTTTTAAAGAAATTGACAATGCATGTAGATAGAAATATAATAATAATAGTTGTATTATCATGAGCCTCCCTAATAATTAGTTTTTCTAGCAGATTGGAAACTAACACACGACCCTATTGGAAACCACCTTGAGCTATAATATGGTTCTTACCACATCTATCCATCTATCCGTCTATGTATATCCCATACTAGTTTCACCTAGATTGAAAACTTTAACCTCTTCTACTTTCATTGGAGATCCATCCATTACATAATATTTACTCATTTACAGGTGAGGGGAACAAAAGGATGTGTTTAAAGGGTTATTTATAAAACAAAAATATTATCACACAAATAGTAACACAATAAAAGGAAGGGATGACACACATGTAATAAATTTAATTTAATGGAAGTAATATATTATAAAAATGGATAATAATCACATACACGGGTCTAGTCTAAGCTCATAATTATCTGTACTTGTGGAAAAAATATATTTTTAATCTATCAAATAATAACTCCAATTCATTATTTAATTAAGGAAAAAGTTATTAATTGTTTTTAAAGGTTGGGGTAGAAGCCTTGATTTATTACTTAAAGCAATGACCTCTTTAGTGTGGGTATTGGGAGACCCATTACATAGCCCAAATGCCCAAGGACAAGTGGCCTGAATACAAGGCTTGAAAGCTATTCTTTTCCAAAGGACCCCTTGGTGAATAGTATTGCTACAATGCTCGCGCTGTTACATTGCCTACTACAGTCCAACCTCGGCTACAGTAACTACGTCGTTACAGTTTCACCACTACTACAGTTTCTCCACTGCTACAGTACTTCTACAACCCTGTTATAGTACTAATAAAATACCCAGTACTATTTTTTTACCCGTATTTGATCCTGTGTCTTTTGGATGCCAAGCAGGGGCCTGTACCAATTGGGTACAAGATTGTTGTCAAGGATAAATTCATTAATTAATATGTTATAAAAATACAATTATAATTATATTAATTTCATCCAAAATATCATAGAATTTCCATGACCTATAATATTAAACAAATTAAGTAAACTAATTTCTTATAAAATTAACAAATTTCATAAGTATACTTTAAGGTGACAACATATACTCTTCGAAACTACTCAATAAGGAATTTGAATTGGGTATTCCCACAACATCTTACATACATGGAGTGAAACAAAATTTGACACCATTTATTTTAAAATAAAAGACACATATACACATGTGTATTATGTTTTATGGAATTTTATCAATTCTTATAGAGTTCACTACAACTAAAGGACATACTCGACATGAAGATTAAAATTTAACACAAAAATTAATTTAATATATAATTAATAATATTGTGTATAGTAAAATTAATGAAACATGGAACACATGTAAATATTTTTACTTATATAATTAATTTATCTATATGTGTTAAATTAATCACATGATAAACAACATATTACACATCATGTACTTAGACCACGTATTGTTTGATCTCCTCTACCAATGTTCTCAATACATAACTATGTACTAGGAATTCCTATTGACCAAGGATGTGTTCGAAGTATACATACTGTATGGAATCTGAAAACTATGTAACCTTGAAGTTTCATGGTTTCTCATTCCCAATGTTGTGTAGTGAATACACCACTGTAACAACTTAATATTTTTTAAATTATTTTATTGGAATAATTTATTGTTTTTGATATTTTTTATTTCATGAAACACTAAAAATAGTAATTTTATATATATTAAATAACTAATTATTGATCTTGTTATAATTAATTCTAAGTTAATCATGAAATACACACAATATAAATGTTATATGTCTTTATATGGGCACCTAGTTTTTCATACCATTCACACAATACTGACTTTCATCGATGGCTTTCATAAAACACAAGAACAATCATTGATGAACAATAATATATTAAAAATACTATGATTTAACATAATAATATCTAATAATTCTTTTTGATATTCTTCCAATAGATTTTATAGATATAATATAAGAATAATCCTAATTTAACACAAAAAACCAAGAATTTTTGTTAAGGATATTTTACCACTTTTTAATGAAGAACCTATTTTGATCTATATTTTGGAACATTATTAAGTCATATATTTAAAAAAAATATGAAATAATAAATATGTTAGGATAAATTTTTCATATTTTTCTTTAAGATTTATTTTTAAATGTACAGTTAAAAATATTTAGTTTTAATTCAAAATTTTATTTCCATCTAATTTAATTATATATTTATATTATATTTTAAGTTGGTTTAAAAGTTCAATTAGATTAATTTTTTATCAATAACATAAATTTAGGCCACTATAATCAATTTCAAATTGAAATTGACTATAAAAACATAGCAATCTTTTGAACGTTTTTACTTTAAAAACTCATATTTTCATCCCGTCTGTGGGATTAAAGTTTAATTATTTTATACCACTTATATGATTTGAATTTTTAAAAATGAATTATATATTTTTAATTAGAATAATTTATAAATTATAATAATAATAACTTAATTTTTGACCAAAATTATTACTGAATGTAATTAAAATTAATTTCAACTTTTAAATTAACCTTCACAAGGGACTAAAACTGGATCATAAGGCCTAATATGACCAATAAAATTGTCCAAAATCCATTGGATGATAATATGTAGACCCAATCCTCCATTTTATTTACATTATAATATTATTGGATCCACATTCAAAAATAAAAAAAGAGAGGGCTTTCCCTTTCCCAAAATATTACATTAGTGCCACTCATCCTCCATTATAAAAGGCATCCTTTCCTTCCACATCCTCACAACTCTCAAGGAAATTTATATCGGCCAAACTATTATAACATATCTCTCAAAAATCCAT
Source organism: Viscum album (assembly GCA_963277665.1). Classification (NCBI taxonomy): domain Eukaryota; kingdom Viridiplantae; phylum Streptophyta; class Magnoliopsida; order Santalales; family Viscaceae; genus Viscum; species Viscum album. Next base: position 1,937,592,627 of record OY728123.1, on the reverse strand, counting down.
CACTTACTACTTGAAGCCTCAATTGGGAAGAAAGGCTTCCATGGAATCCCTTTCGGTTCAAACCAAAATGAGTTACCCGATTAAGAGGTAACTCCCTCCCTAACACTCCTTTATTTTATTTTCTTTCTCCACTACCTAAAATATTATTATTACATGTTTTTATAAGACAAAAATAGTTTCCTAAATATACCAGTATGTTTTTATGCTATATTTGTTACCTAAAATTACAGACACTTTCATCTAATTTGTAATGAATATATTGATTAAGTGTATAGGGAACTATCGCCTCACTAAATGATGATTGTTCATTTTTTTCATACCACCCATCAGTGAAACTATGTTTATATATTTTATATGTTGTTTTTATTGTTTTTTAAGATTATATAATTCTATTAGAATACATATCGTTAAACATTACATTTTTTTTAATACAATAACTTCGTTTGAGAACGTTTGGACTACCATCCCCTCAAAGCAATGTGATTCATTTATACCATACATGAAATGTATAAAGTATGGGTTTAAAAAATATATATTATATATATTATATAATAAATATAATTTAATAATGATATATATAAATATATACATATTTCTCTTTTACTTTCTTTCTTTCAATAGACAATAAGATAGAAATAATATTCATCCGTATGTACGACTTACTATCTCCATGAAAGATGTATTTCATTTTATAATTCTATACTTGATGAACAATAATAATACACATATATTTAATATAAATTATATTTAAATCATGTTTTAGTGTCTTAAAAGATGATATAATTATAAGGACCAAATATATTACAAATTAATACACATGTGAAAAATAAATAGGATATTAACCAAAGTGAAACCATAACATATAATTGTTTTGGAGAAAGTAATATAAATCCATAATCAGTCCATATATGGAATTATAATTAAGAATAAAGTTCTATGAAAGACTTATAATAAATTTATAATTATTATATTATATTTTTGAATGGGTATGATGAGAGTCAATACTGAACGTATAAAAATTTCATCTCAATCTTTTCTTCAATGAGATACATGCCTTATTCACCACCCAAATCTTTTATATTGTGTATATACTACCAGTGAATGTATAATATGCATAATATACTTCAATATATGGGTATTTACATGAACATTTTATGATCTTTAAATCATTGGTTTTTTTTAAAAAAAAATCAATTTAGTAAATTAATTTTGTCTCAATTTTCATTCTTTGAGAAACATGTCATGTTATACACCTATATTGTTTTTGAGGTGTATAAAATGACTTTGAAATTTTACATCATGAATCTCATTATTTTCATGATACTTTAATCTTCAAGTAATTTCATTTCCCTACAAGGGAGTATCAATCGATGTTATCATGTGGTGAGAGTTAATTAATACAATCTCATAATTTATCAAGATTTTTTATGATCAAGTTTTTGTTGAGGAAATATTATGATCTATCTTTGAATAACACTCATTAATTTTTTCTCCTGTGGTAGGTCTTGATTTATTCATGTATTTGTATCATTTTCAACTATTTTTTTACTTAAGATAATTTAGAAATATATTTTAATAAAATATGACGTTACCTATATCTTCGGTCATAAATATGTATTCTTTCAAACCCATGCATTCCAAAAAGGGATTCCAAGAATGTTGGAAAAAAAGAACTTTTTACCATTTTTATCTTTTACCAATGTTTTAAAAGGACTATTCTTATCTCTTTATGAACAAGGAAATTTTCTAACCTTTTTACAAATTAATAGGAATGTTCTTTTTAACTCCTATAGAATTTACAGATCTACTCATCATGATTTATTTGAAGATTCATTTACATGGTTAATAGAGATACTTTTTATGATTTTTTTAATAAGATTTCCAATAAAAGGGTTTTGAAAATGTTGTAAATATTATTTTATAATTTTCCAAGGAAGAATAGTATTTAGAAGGATTTCAATCCCATATAATACATGATGGTTTCATAGATTTAGTGGCAGTTTATGGTAACCATCATAGTGGGTGCATTTTGCAGTGGTTTTAATGGTTTTAGCGGTAGTTTCTTCCAGTGAAACATGTATTTTTTTAGAGGTGGTTATAACCACTGCTAAAAAATATCAATTTCTCTGGGGGGGAACCCTCGATAAAACCATTAAAACTACCTCAATATAATAAAGGAATATGAAAACTATTTAGCGGTGATTAAAATCACCGCTAAAAAATATCAGTTTCACCAGGGAAAATCACCTCTAAAACCATTAAAATCGTCACGATATAATAAAGGAATATGAAAAATGTTTAGCGGCGGTTAAAATCACCGCAAAATACCGTAATTGTAGAAACGGTTAAACCCACCACTAAATATATTATATTTATTTTGCGGTGGTTAAAACCACCGCTAAAGCAAGATTTACAAACAAAAATGCTTCTGATACTATAGGACCATTACCAATGCCCTGAAAAAAACCATTCTAATTGATATAACATATAACAGATCATAACAACAACACATTGCAACCACCCCACATCACAACCACCCCACATCACCACCACCACACATCATAACCACTACACATCACAACCACCAAGCATAATTTAGTTTCAATAAATATTTTTATCATAATTAATAAATTATTATGAAGTGTATTCACACAGAAATACAAACATACATAGAAAGTTTTTATATGTGGTGAGGTTATACAAACATACATAGAAAGTTTTATAAAAACCAAAACAAAACACTATCTAAAAATAAGTCATAATAGGAAAACCCAGTGAGTGTGGCCATCTAAGAATAAATACAAGAATAAGTAAAAATCATGTGATTTCCCTCTTCCCCTTAAAATTAAATTAATCTTGTTTATTATCTTTATTAAGATGATGTACCATTTACCCAAATAAATACAAAAGAAGGATATTTCCAAATGTACATATAAAGAAGGGGAGATGAAGGATCCCCAACCTTGACTAAATCTTTAAGGGTAAATGAACAAGAACCAAGGATAAACCACCACTGATCTCAAGTGAATCACTGTTGAATCCAATGAATAATAAGATTCCATAAAAAACCACCCAAAAACGTTAGTTACCACCATAATGGACTCTTGAATATAATATAAATATAATAAAGGATTAATGGGTAAATATGGGGCTACCTAGAATCAAATAACTTCAATATAAATTATCCAATATGATCCAAGTGGTTTGGAACACCAAGGGAGGTGACTGAGGAAGGGGAGGATGAGAAAGGGTCAACAGAGAATTGAGGGAAAGTCAAAAATTCAAAATAAATAGGTAATAAAACATCTATTTGTAAGTGAATCACAATTTAATCTAATAAAACATGGTTAATATCTAAAACTCATGTGGTGTGTTTGGTAAAAGTGTGATCTAGAACCCTCATTATCATTTTAACTTTTTCCCATTTTAAAATGGAATTTTACCTCCCTAAAATATTAGAACATGGAGTGGTCTAAGCCATTGTGGTTCTTCTTTATTCTTACATGTATAGAATCCATGACCTAGTTCCCATTTCCCAACCATTTTACCTTCACAATGTCCAAGGCTACAATGTGGTAAGATTGGGATTCCTATTTTGGACAGGTGGTCCTATAATATTCCATGCCCACCCATGGGAATTTCATGATTCGCATGGTGCATAGAAAAACCACTAGGACAATGTGCATAACACCGTGTCATCCCCAATTCATGGTTTTATATCCCATTCTACCCAAGATCATGCCCAACATAAAACTACCTTCTTCATATCCAGACAAGTCATTTCACAAGTCATGGTGTCCTTCAAAAGGATAAAGAACAACTTCAAACCTAAAAATCACCACAAAACTCTCCGTAAACATCCCCAAGACCTGATAATGCACAAAGGGATGTTTATAAAGGGTATGTAAAATTACACTCATTATATTTATTTTATTCCATATTATTTCTCAATTATAAGTCAAGGTGATCCTAGTTTCCCCAAAATTGTAAGAACTATGTGTGTATTGATTCATATTTTAATCGGATACATAGTGATTCCTAGATCTCCTGTCTCAAACCCAACCAAAAAACATATATAAAATCCACCAGTTTATTTTAGGGACTCAATTTCTTAATTCACATTGGTTTTTAATCCATAGGGTTGGCATCAAGACAAGTTCATTTCATTTTAAACATCAGTTTAAAATACATTAAACCTCATATAATAAGGTATTTCTTATATGATATTAAACTATAGATTATTTTAGTGATTTTAACATGATGTTAAACTATGTGATTTATTGTCCATCTTGTAAGACTTGAAAATTCCTAGAGTAGTCTACCTAGTAAGAAATGTCTTCCTATATATATTATTCAAATCTACATAAGGATCCTTATCATGTGGTTCTTTATCCATAAACCATTTTCATGAAAAATAAATGACTCTTACCCTAAGAAAGAGCCTTATATGAATATGGGTATTATATAAAAACTATATGTGGATTGATTCGTGATGTTTCAATATATGTAATGATGTTGGGATATCCTATAATAGGCCTTGGTGAAAATTATAATCACAATGGTTATACCCTAAAGGAAGGACCCTTCCTCATTCCCATCAATTTTTTTATTTCCTTCTAACATAATGGTTCCCACTCATCCTTCTCCTCCTATACACGAGAGAAATTTTTATACATGACCTTTTCTAAAAACTATGAATGGATTGATTGATGTTACTTTTGGATATGTTTTTTATAGTTCATCCTTGGGTAAAAACCCTAATAAATTTAGGAAAAATGAATCATAAACCATGATTCATGAAAACAAAATAATCAACATATATGGTGCATAACACACTCAAGAAATCAACACATAAAAGGAAACATCACAAATCAATAAAATACATAAAAAGAAACATGAGAAATCAATAAAGTGCTAGGTCATGAAAATGTTTGGTGGGAACTATGTGACACACAAGATTCATATACAAACTGACTGTTATTATATTTGTCCAACATATCAACAAAATAACTAAACACAGTCTAATGATGAACAAAGCTCGCCACCCTCTCCACCTCCGTTTCTACTTCCTACTACCACCTCAAAGAACTTTCTATTGAAAATTAAATACTATTGTATAAGTATATTTAAACATAAAACCAATAAAAGTTTTCAAACTAAATGATTTTGAATTTTTTATTAACCTACTCACCACCAGTCGATGCAATACCACCAGGGGAAGATCCTATTGTCTTCTAATATAGATAAATCATTGATTTCAGCAATGCAGATATCTGAGCCCCCTAGTCGTGAACTGTGTTTCATAAAGAACCAATATCTCTCTGAGTATCTCACGGTATGGACTGACTGCAACCAAGAGTTGATGAAGCTGAAATCCTTGGTGGTTTCCCAAAGACCTCAGATTGTACGGGTCCCAAACCCATCCTGTGCACCCTACCAGGATGCTCTTTCCCAAGGACTTTAGCAACCTGGTCATCCTGGGAGACAGAGTAGGACTGCGACGGATTTCCATCCCACGGTTCTTTAATTTTTACCTATAAATCAAATAGCAGTCATATTAGAAGAAATATATATTAACAAAGTAAAAATTGATAATAAGTTATTAAAAAGAAAAATGAGTTCATACCCCAACATCTTTGGCAGGCTCATTAAAAAAGCATTCATCGGATTTTTGGTGAACATTCAACCACACTTCTGTTCAGGATGCTTTATCCCCTAAACTCTGTCACTGTATTAAAATAACATAAATCAATAATTTAATATATTAAATAAATAATATAGTCGTATAAATATTTAAACTAATGAAATGATTTCCAAAGCATATCAGTTTCTAGAAAAACTCTTTGACCCCCGCAGTGTGAGGGATGACCTGTTTAGCCTGGCTTGAAGCATTATTTCTCGAAATATCCTGCAGTAAATAAAATTAAATTTAATATTAATTAATTCAAAGTCATATCCTCTTAATATACATGTATAAACTTAAAATAAGATTATTATAGTAATATATATTTAAATATCTTCTGCTTCTCATCATGATGTATGTCAAAAAAACATTACATTACTCTTTGGGTACCCCATCGGGTTGCTTGTCATACTTCTTTTGGGAGGTCAATAAAGTATCATTGACATCGCTCCAAAATCTCCATTTAATGACTTTCCTTTTTTCCATGATTCTTCAATGTCCATTTTCGTGCCATCAAATCAGCAACTGTAAAGTGGAAAAACATATTTACACAGAAAATGATTTTGAAAAACATTAATAACATGACATTAAATTACAACATAATGTATTAAAATTTCCTTTATTTGGGAATCAAAAACATTATTTTTCCAACTTGCAGGCATATGTCTCATATCATCGTATGAAATAGGAAGGGAAATAGGCTTCACGGTCAGCTGGCCAAATATCTGGCCAAGTAATCCTACGATGTCATCTATAGAGACCCCTTATGAATCAAGTTGGAAAATTATATTCTCTCCAATCAGATTCCATACATCTGAACGTTTTATGTTTTTATCCACAGTTTCATTATTTCGATATTTAATTAACAAATAGTTAGTATATAAAAGTGTAATAAATTTATTCATATTAAAAATTTTACCTATAACATTCTCCCTCTAGTATCCCTATGAAGAACTAGAAGTGGTGTGGCACTCCCCTTCCACTGAGGCTCCTAAAGCGGGAGGTGACGACGGAGCTAATGAAGGGATGCTCAGAGAGGGTGTGAGAGATAGTGCAGGGGGGCAGGTGAATGGTGGTTCACATGTCTTAGGGAGGGAGATAGATGGATCACCATCTATCACAATGGTCAATGAAATAGTACATTGCTTCCTTCTTGGAATTCCTATAATTCAATCAAATAAATTTAAGTTTAGAACATATATTTCAAAAAAAATATGTATAAAAAAATTAAAAAATATAACATATGCACAATACTAACAAAACAGTATACATAATAATGATAATGAATGATTTCACAAATGAAATAAGTGGTTGCTAAATGAAAGAATAATTGTACATACAATCAATTTCTCCTTGAATAATGTTAGTTTCCTTCTACATTACTTTTTCCACATCATTCATCCTTGATAGACTAATATTATCAATATCATGGTGGACAAATAATTCTAATTTTTGTTGTTGATGATATTTAATGTTAGAAGTCAAATATTTTACTTTATTACCCATATCATACAAATCTTTTGGTTTTACGTGAGCAACTACACTGCACCCTTTATCCAAAACATCATTCACATAATATAAGATTTTTCCTTGTGATGATAAGATATATGAATCATATAGTTCACGATTACCAACATCTATCAAGCGAGAGAAGTTCATAAAAGTAAACTATAAGGAATCTCTTTTAACACCTCTGATAATATCAACCCAATTGAATTTGAATAAAACAACTGAAAAATGCCCATGGTAGTTTAATTCAAGAATATCAGTCAGATTTCTATAGTATCCCACATCAGAAAATGTAAATATACTACTATTTTGTGTTTTCAATCCCTCTTATTGATCGACTATACAAAATCTAAAGTCATTCATGTTCTAAGAGTCTAAATTTCTAACTTATTTTAGAGGACGGCGAGAATGAAAATTCAAATATTCAAACAACTATGCTCGAGTATTAGAATTCATGATCTGAAAAAAGATATATACTTTATTAGAATTAAAAAATATATGTGTCAACCTAATATTTATATTTATCGAAATATTTATGAACTTACACATCATTCAAACCATTCTACAAGATCTTTATTAATAGATTTTGTTATATCTTTCTCATTTCGTGTTCGACCTATCATTCACCTCTTTTTTTGTATCCTCAAATCTTTAATAAATGGATCTTCAATTTCACTATTCAGAAGCACATATCTTTGTTCCTAAAACAATTAAATTTCTTTCAGTGTAACATTTGAGGTACTCCAAACTGATCGGACAATAGGAGGAAATATTTTTGATTTCCCATGTATTTGAGATAGATTTGGTGTCTCATCAACATGTCCAATATGATTAAATTGTGTCTCAATATCATCCAAGTATCAAGAACAGAAGGTAAGACACTCTCTTTCCAAATATCCTTCAGCAATAGAGCCTTTTGGTTGATCTTTATTTCTCATGTATGATTTCAAATGTCCAAGATATCTGTGAAATAAAAAACATAATTATGAATTTAATTAAGTGACAAAGATTGTTTACTTAAATGAAAAACAAAAAAATAAAGTACCTCTCAATTGGATACATCCATCGATAATGATTGGGGCCTCCTAATTTGGCATCCTCAACATAATTCACAGTTAAATGCATCGTGACTATAAAAAACGATGGAGGAAAGATCATCTCCATTTCACAAACTATCAATAAAAACCTCTCCTAAAGGTTTTCAAGTTCAAATGGATGTAGACACATCACACATAGTTTCGAGAAATATGTGTAGAATTGGATTACAACAGCAGTAACTTTTTTAGGTAATAATGTACGCAATGCCAATAATAGTAACGACTGTTACAAAATATGTGAATCGTTACTTTTCAATCCATGTAACTTACGATTATTTATGTCAAAAAAACATGATATGTTACTTGAATACCCATCAGATACTTTAACATGCTTTAAAGTTTGAAGGAATGTATCTTTATCCATATTTTTCATTGAAAAAATTGTCTGAGTATACTTTTCATTATCATTTGGCTAGAGATCACATATTATGTTCATTACTTATAAGTATTTTTGAGGATTGAGATGATCCTTTGACTTTCCATGATCATTAAGAAATGTGAACAAAAACATTTCTTATACATTCCTCTCAATATGAATCATAGCAAGATTATGCAACAACAAATTAAATTCCCAATACAGAAGTTTGAAGAATATACTTTTTTTCTTTCATTGTTGCATTCAGATTTCACTTGACGATGCACTTCGAACCCATTTCCCACTATCATTCAAATGATAAACCTGCCCAAATTCTGTTTCAACTTTTCCAAGTTGTGCCAATATTTCAGAACTAGTTAACAACTTTAGAGGTGGTCTTCGATAAATGAAACCATTAAATTTTGATATGTTCAGCTGTAATCTATGAGATGCATCGATAAATCTTCGATGGCATAAGAAGAACCATTTTATACTATGAGGTAGCTATTTGGGATCAAAATAAAAGTTGCAAATAAGATAATACATACCCTTGTAAGTGTTCCAACTAGATAAATTCCTAAGCCTAGAGAAGTCACTAAAGGTCCACATTAAAGCAGCATGAATTTTGAACACTGTTTTAGAAGAAACATAAAATTTCTCAACCAAGTTGGACCATAACTCCTGTAATTATTCAATTAAAGGATGAAAGTATACATCAATATCATTTCCAAGCATTTTTTTACAAGAATAATCATCAAGATGATAAAATAAATTTTTTTCATACACATCAACGGAGGCATATTATAAGGGATCAAAACAACTGGCCAAATGCTATAACTGGCAATCAAAGTCCCAAATGGGTTGAATCCATTAGCAGCCAATCCCAATTGAATATTAATAGGATCAGCTAAGAAATATGGATGTAATGAATCTAATGTCTTCCATGATTTTGAATCTCATGGATGTCATATTAACTTTTCATTGTTATTATCTACGGAATGACACATCATGTGTTCGGCAGTTTTTGATGATAAGAATAATCTTTGCAGTTGAGGATTTAAAGGAAAGTAACACAAAACCTTTACAGGTGTGTTCATTTTCTTCATCTTCATAATAGTATGTTGATTCAGACTTCCAACATCACCCATTTACTTCCATCTAGAAGAAGAACATTTTTTGCACTTTGGTCTACTTGAATCCTCTTGCCAATAAAGCATACAATCATTAATACATGCATGTATTTTTGTATAATTAAAACTAAGCCTATTAAAAACTTTTTTTCATATCATAAGAAGACTTGAGGATGCTTTCTTCAATAAATTTGTCATGCAACAATTCCAATATCATGGACATTGCCTTATTTGTAATTTCTCAAAGACATTTGATATGGTACATCTTTAGAAAAAAATTGAATGTTTCAAACATCCACAATACCACTCTAGATTTCCATCGTCAACTAAATCATGAAATGTATTTTCCTTAGTGAATTTTTCTCTTACATTAGTCACCAAATTATCAATGGGAGGGTCCTCTGATATGTTACAATCTTCCTCTGGTTGTCCTAAAGCCTCAAAAATGTCACTTGTCACGTTCCTATTTGTAGCACCCTCATATGACTATTCTGATATGTTTTGATGTTGATGGTGGTGTCTTGTATTTCCAAATGATTCATTTATAAGGTTTTTCATTCCATTTCCCATTGTTGATGATGTTTGGATCTCATTATTTGGATTGACATCAGTTCTCAACCTTTCTATAATGTTCGATTATCCATGCCAAATCCACCACAAATATTGAGTAGGGAATTGCTTCAATATTAAATGTTCATAAACTTAATATCTCTTATACCATCTTCTAAATTTACATTTAGGACATTTATATCTTATTCTTCCTTCAACAGATCGATTGTAAATTGAAAAATTTAAAAACACCTCCAGACCCTTAACACTCAAAGGTGTGTTCCTCGGTAATGTGGTCCAGATTTTATCCATGTATATAAAAATGTACAAACACAATACTAAAAAAAATTAAAACACATAAATATTAATAAATAGGGAAATATATTCATATATAATAGTTTAAAAATATATAAATATGTTAACTATTTGGACAGATTCTAGGATTATGTCAAAAAAATCAGCAAACACAGTTTTTCTCGATATCCCATGGTAACTTAAGGAACTTTAAGATGATATCTGGCCAAAACATTTCTTATATTGTTTCTATTAAGTCTCAAAATTACTATCTCTTATCTACCAAGGCATACCAAACTATATTTCAATTTCAAAGAAGAGTCATGAATGCCTTTGATACCAATTTTTCAGTGACCAACCTAGATAAACTGCCTAAGCGGCATATAATAGGGTTTATATGTAGATCGCAGATTTGATGGATGAATAGATATATAAAAAGAAATAAGAATGAGGTGAAGAAAATAGAGGCATATTATATTTGTGAAGATATGCATGTGTGATAGAGGATACAGATGGGGGAACCATGGAGGATGGGAAATAGATGTTGGGATGATGGGAAAGTGTTAAAGGTGGAGCTAGAGGAATGGACATAGGGAAGAAGATATAGAATATTTTTTCATATGATAGAAAAAAACACTCAATTAAAATTATACATTTGTTAAAGAACCTTATATTCATTATGTAAGTATGAAACCAGAACCAATTGTATTGATCCATCACTAGAAAGGATAATTTATATCATCTTGGGGTTCTAAAGAAAATTTTATGTTAACATAGCTATTTTATTAACTAGAGTAATATCCATCAAACTACAAGGTTTAATATAGACATGAAAATTGTGTATTTATAAGTATAAGACATACACTTTGAGTAGTATACTCAGTAGGCCAATTTTTTGGATATATAATGCAATTTGTATAAAAATCCTACCAAAATACCATGAAATTATTTGATGATTATATTGTCTAAGTTATTTGAGTGGAAAAATATATCCATTCAATAAAAATACCCAAGGTAATTGACTATGTTTCATAAGAGGTCACATAAATGTAATTATACCGAGACATATACTGTATAAAAAAGATAAAACTAACATGATATGGTTTTATATTTTGAACATATGTTATATTTTATTGTTTTAGAATGTAAAATTAATATCCTATAAAGAGTACTATTTTTCAACTAGTCATGATTAACTATTATATATAAATTCAATAAAGGATTCCATATTGATAAATTTACTTCTTTGTTTTGTTTTCTTCTCAAATTGATGTATTATTATTGGTGGGTATTCAAGATAATCTATTCATGGGTGAATAAAAGTGGTAATAATAAGGAATTTTTTTATACCATTTCCCCATACATTAATTTATTGATAGATCAAAATTTAATTTCTCACTTTTGAGTGGAGGAAGAAAAATATTGGGCACAATTAACCATAATATAAATACCATCCGAAAATACATGCCCATGATAGAGGTTATGCTAATCTAGAACATTCATTAGAAGAATAAATAAATAATTAACGCTTGATATTAGAATGTATGGATCCTAATTTTTTTAAATTTCTTGATATAAATTGATAATATCAGACACAAAATTATTATAGGATTTATCCTGTATTGTCACATGATCTAGAACTCTATCATGTATTGAAATCAGATCGCTTATGGTACGTCAAGCATGCATCCTCGTATTATGTAGGATTCTAACTAGATGCAAGTTTGTGATAATATATCATTGATATTGCACCCCCTTTATGTATAGTTACAATATAGTGGAAATAAACAATATAGATAAATATCGTTTTAATGGAAATAGATGAAAGATTATGGCATGCTACTTGGAAGAAAAATGATGAACCAATAAGCAATTAAAAATAAATCATTTAATCGCACGATAAAATTTATCAAAATGGACAACTAAAGGTAATACAAATAAAATAACCATCTAACTAAATAACTTTTAGAAAGTTTGAAATCCATTCCAACCATCACTATAGAACCATGGAATGATAAAATTATTGGGAAAATACCATTTTATATGCATTTCAACATCATATTTAATCCCTCTAGATAATCATTTCACCATCCCGAACAAATCTGTCTCTATAAAATTTATGTTATCTAGTCATATCCCTTTATATAATCATTACAATAAGAAATTCATCTAATCCCCCTATATAATCATTACAGTATTAAACTAGTCCAATCTCTCAATACAGGCATTAAAGAGTGAATTTTTTCCTAGCCTTGTATATAATAATTACAACATGAAACTCAAAACAGGTCACAACAGTAATCATATCACAATATTATATCATAAACTCAATGATTAATTCTAAAAATTACCATATGTCTTCCAATTTACTATTCATATTCATAACAAATTATTTCCAGTAATTTCTATTAACAATAATCTAATAACAAATTCAGGTTATGTCCTGAAATCACCAAGGTTTTTATATCATGATAAACACATATTATTCTATTTTTCAATTCATTATTAATCAAGGATATCCACACCCATGAGTATCCACAAGTTCTCTTACAATAGCATTTAATCTAAATGGATCCAAGGAATAATCCCACCCATGAATTATAATCATTAATCATTCAATTAATTAATGTTAACATTGTGATGGAAAAAATTTTATACTACCAATTATTAATAATTAAACATACCATTATGATTGGTTGATCTATTTCAAAAACATTTGAAGCAAAAAAGACTACCTAATATGAAAATTAGAAAGGCAGTGAGGTGGCGAGGGGTGAGGCGGTGAGGCGGTGAGGGGGCGAGGTGGTGAGGGGATAGGGATTCGGGGGTCGCTGGGGGGGTCTCATGGGGGTTGGGGAGAGAATGGGGGTCGCAGGGGTGGTTGGGACATGTCGAGGTTGAAAAAAAAGTTTTAAAGGCAGTTTATAAAATATCACCGCAAAATCATTAATAAAACATTTACCATCAGTTTACTAAATAATCGCAAAAAACCACCACAAAAAGCTATTAATTTTTATTTTAATATAGCGTCATTTAATTTTACTCATGAATATTGGGGGGGATGAATAAATCCTTCCATTAAAATTCATTATCTAAATGGTTTTAGTTTTATGAAATGATTCTTATGAAAAAAAAATTTATTTAATGGGTTTTATGCTTATGAAACCCACTTCTTCTCACTAATTATTCTATAATGAAGTGATTATGAAACCTATCACGATTCCCTAGGTTAAGATATGATTACATTTTTACGATTATAATTTCATTTTATATGTCATGGTATGTTTGTTTATGTATTTTGGAACATGTATGTATGATTTCATTAAGATATGGGTGGGACCTATACATCCCTCCAATTAATTGGTTAATGATTTATATATCATGAGGTAGACATGGATGGAATGAGGGTTGGACTTAGTTCAATTTTACAGGGATGGAATGAGGAGTGAACTCTGTTCAGTAGTACAGGGTTGGAATGGAGAGTGAACTTGGTTCAGTAAAGGAATTTTTCACTGAAATGGCCCCGACAGATATTCCAAAGATACTATGGAAATCATTTTACATTCTTATATGGTTTCCATAATTCCATGTTTTATTCTTATGTTATACTTTCACGGACTCTATTCTCTATTTCTTTATGATTATGTATTTATGAACAATTATTCTCTATTACAAGATTCATCATGATGATCTTTGATATATATAATATGATCTTAAAATGTTTTTATCACTTTATTGTACTCTTATTCTAATGTTTATTTTTACATGTGTCCATATTTTTCCTTTACTGAGTGTCTGATCCCATCCATTTTTTTCTTTCCTTCCGTAGTTTATGAAGATACATAATATGTTTGATTTTTCAAAGAAAGGTTATAGTCAAGAAGAACCTAGTGGGTGATAATGTAGCTCACTTATGTAGCAATGTTTATGATTCTATGTTTCCAAAGGTACTAGACTAATACAATGTTTTGAAATTTGTTTTTTTATGTTTTAAGCATTCTGAAAATGTGGTGTAATCTATTTGTATGCTAGTATGGGGTTTTTATAGTTGCTATCATAGAAAATGTTTAGTTAACCTTTGGAAACTATTATTATAACACCATAGTGATAACTATAAGGAAATTTATAAGGATAAGTATAAGTATAAGGAAAAGTATAGGAAAATGTACTGGAATTTTGGTAATGGATAGAGTGAGTGAATTCCTAGAATGAAATCGTTGTATGGATACTAAAAGTGGACATAGATCTAGCATAGTTATACACCTATATAATGGCCAGGACCTCTCTAGTCCATTACTTTGTGAAAATGCGGTGTTTGAGGTGTTCTTGGAGGTCAAGGTGACTTATCCCCAACACTTTTCCAAATTTCCAATTCTATGAATAGTTCCATTGGTGAAAAGTTATATCACTAACTTATAATGGTAGGTGAACAATGTTCTATCGGTCAGGTTCAGTGAACATTTTTCTTTTGATGAGGCTCAGTGAACATTGTTTCCAGAAAAGTGAGTTTTATCGGTAACCTCTAACGGTATGTGTACAGTAACGGTAGGTGTATAGTGTTTCCAGAATGGTGATGTCTATTGGTAACCTCTATCAGTAACATCTAACGGTAGTTTTACATTGTTTCCAGAATTGTGAGTTCTATCAATAACCTCTATCGGTAACCTCTAGTGGTAGGTGTACAGAAACGGTAGGTGTTCAGTGTTTTCAGAATGGTGAGGTCTATCGGTAACCTCTATCGGTAACCTCTAACGGTAGGTGTACAGAAACATTAGGTGTACAGTTCTTCCAAAATGGTGATGTTTATCGGTAACCTCTATTGGTAACCTCTAACGGTAGGTGTACAGTAACGGTTGGTGTACAGTGTATCTAGAATGGTGAGTTCTATCGGTAACCCCTAACGGTAGGTGTATAGTAATGGTAGGTGAACAGTGCTTCCAGAATGGTGAGGTTCTAACGGTGAGGTTCATGAACAGTGTTTTTCTTTGCCAAATTTTGAGTATGTGAACAATATTTCTAGCTTATTACAGTATCGCCCCTTTGACATAAAATACTTTTAAAGCCTTATTTTAAGGACTCTTAAGGCCAATTCAAAGACCATAAATCCTATATTAATTATTCCTAAGGCCTGGGATTTTTTTACTTGTTCAAACCGCGTGGTTTAATGGGATCCACTTTTTAATGGGAAATTATGTGTATCTTAGACTGTCACCCCATTAAATCGTCAAAAGGGATAAGAATTATTCTTCCCTTATTCATCCTCTTTTTTCTCAGCTATGAGATGATATAACCTTTCAATCATTCCTGTTGGAGTTGCACAATAAAACTTTACTCCTCGGATAGGTTCCACTCTATTTTGATGCAACCAAGCTGTATCAATCAATCATTGATAAAAGGTATGTTTTATCATCGTTCTTTTGGGGATCATCTTCTCATGTTTCTCCATTCCATATAATATCATGTAATATCCATGCATCTAATGGGGTTTTTCTTGGGATTTGGTTGGTATGGTCGTACCATGGCATCCTCGGGTGGATGCAGTTGTCGCGAGAGGAGTATCATGACCTGTTGTGTGGATAAAGAACGTGAGGAACTGTTTGAGGTAGGGGATTCATTGCTTCTCTTTTCTTTTACATGAAAATGTATTTTTAACATGTTCAACCCCACTTGATGACAATGGAATTGACATAATAAATATTTTCACCAGATAAATAAATTGATAACAATCGTATGTTATTTCCTCTTGTTTTGCTAGATAGTGTGATATCTATGCTTTCTTTTCTTAACTGTTTATTCCTGATGGAAATCGGTAAAGAACATAAATTGGGATTAATTGATAGTTGTTTGGCTAAAGATAAAGAGGCATATAAATGAATCTGTTTCTTATTGTAATTTAATGTTAATCAAATTGGCACAGTAATAATGTTTAATTAATTATGATAGCATACTGATTAGGTTTCCTAAATTTGGAACCTACGAATAATAAATCTGTTAATTCAAGATGGATTAAAGAACTTATTGTTTGATAATTCATTAAAGGGTTCTGAGTTACCCTCTTGATTGTTGAAGGGCCAAGAGCCCAATTGATGTGATGTTTGTTTCCTGATGCTTGTTCTGTGATGTGATCCTGGATGGTCGTTTTGATATGTGGGGGCATGGAGGCTTTTGGTTGTGGTAGCAAATAAAACCTAGAGTGGCGAGATGCATCAGTTTATGCATTTTTGTGTCGGGGAGGACACCAGGGATGATGGAATGGGATGGATGTGATTGTTGGATGCTTGTTGTTTTTTTTTTGATTGGCTGTTTATCTTCTTTACATTCCCCACTACTCAAGGTATCCTATCTTACTTACCCTTCTTCTGAAAGATGCAAAGACACGCGGGGTATGCCATGAGCTTTCTATGTTTATATTCTCAAGGAAGTATGGGTATATTCTCTTGTTATAAGTGGAAAAGACTCGACATGTAGTATATCTACTCACCATGTTGAGCCCCCTTATGTTTAGTAGCATAGAATGTTTTTCTAGAATGCCTTGGAATGTGGGAAATTAATTCTGTAATGAATAATTGAATAAATTGTGTTAACCCATGGGGTTGGTGTTTGCTAGAACATAATGATGCAGTTGTAATGTTGAAGGAACCGTTGACTTTGGGTGTGATGCTAATGAAGTTTAATGTGGAATTGTTCATGGTTAATTAATGTTTAAATATTTAATTAATGTAAAGTGGAACTGATAAAAAAAAGAAAGGAAGTAATCCAATAAAGATCTTTAAATGGTTGTGTACTTATAGGATACCTAGTCTTCGAAGTAGCATCCCATATTCGAAGAGATGTTAGCTTCAGTTGAGTTTAAGACTAGGTTATGCCCATAGTGTGGTTGTGAGATATAGTATATACTGTAAATTTTTGTATTTCTATATGCTACTCCACCCTGTCAGTAAGGGAACTGACACCCTGGGGATTCTAAGCCCTGGGGGGTATTTTCCCCAAAATTCCACTGGGAGAATGAATGGTTGACTACCCCCTTTGGCCCCACTCTCTTCTCTTGGTAGTTACATGTACTGGTAGGCAAAATGGTAAGTTTTCCCCATATATGTGTGTAGATGGATGTAAGGTCTTGGGGTTATTCACACACAAATTTTCTGGATATAGTATACTATGGACTACTATAGGTGTAACGTGTACAGGTTGTGATGGCTTGAGGATCTTTACTCGGTGTATGGGTTGTAAAGGCTCGAGGTATAATACCTAATGTATGATACATGTTATGCAGTCTTTGGTGGCTCCTAGAAACTACCTGGTTACTTTTCTTACATGGATGTGGTGGTTTTGTTGCACGAGGTGCATGTTTTGGTGCTTTGCCCAGGTGTCTCCGGGAAAGCCTTTTTGGAGAGTGATGCTAAGGATGTGCGACGTTGGGGAAAAGTTAAAAAACAGTGGGGAAGTAGTAGCGGGGTACCCTTGATATTCTTTATTATATGATATATTCGTATATCCACAACTTGGTGAGAGTATCCATGGTGAGGTTGGGAACATAGTATACATGTTTAGGTGATGAGTTAGTTTTAGCCTTTGTTCACTGTGTTTTAGCATGCTTTCTTTACTTTTTCATGAAAGGCTTTGGGGAGGATCCTACTGAGTATACTTTTACACTCACCCTATGTATCTATAAACTGTTTTTTAGGTCACTTGGAGCAGGTTGGAGATCAATCTAGTTATTACTATCTTGTGGTTGCAGGAGCTGTTTTGGCTTGTGGATGCTGCTATTTTACATTCCTTTGGTCACTAGTGGTTTTTCCCTTCAAGTTGTAGTTCTTTTTCATGAAATTACATATGTGCACTAAGGTTTTTTTTATATTTCAGTTCTGACTTGGAGTTGGTTGGTGTCTATCTTATCTCTCTCTTCCGCATGTGTTCTCTGAGAGGGTAATGCCTCCCATTTGTGTGTTTACTATACCCTCAGTGCTAGTCGCCAACCTGGAGCCTACTAGAGGTAGGACTCATGGGTCATTATCTCCCTTCTCACATTGCCAACCTATAAGGGGTAAATTTGTGTGGAGGGGGTCATGACATAGTGGTATTAGAGGTCCGGTTGAGGGATTGGATGGAGTTTGGAGTTAGGAACACGTGAGGTTACATGGGTTAGTAGTGAAACGGTGTCATTCATGTTTAGCATGTGAGGTAAGCACTGGATACCGGTTGATACATAGGCGTTTAGAGTCCCCTATGATCAAATGTATGGAACTTTATGTTTATAATGGCTACTAAATAAGGTGATACTAGTTTCAGGGTAGAGACCGTAGAAAAGGATCATGCGTCATTCTTCTTTGTTCCTGTGTTTGAATGGGTAGCCTTTGGGATAGGTCAACCTAAAATGAGTAAAATAAAATAATCTATTAATTAATGTTAAGTCTCTCATATTCTAGGTTTAGGAACTCTAATGGTTTTTTATTTTACATGTATGGATCTAGGTCGACGTCCTCATCAGGTTTTTGAAGAAAATGTCTAGTAGCATGTTCCAGCAGATCACTGCAGAGTAGAGGCTGACAAGGATGACACTTGGAGGAAGACACTCCAAGAGTTTCAGTGACAGAGTCTGCAGAAGTACGAGGGATCCGTTTCAGATGCAGTCACGGAAGACTGGTTAGAGGAGGTCAAGATCGTCTTCAGTTCGATCGGTGCTCGGAAGGATCACTGGGTGTCCTTGGTTGTGACGATTTTGTATGGATCAGGGAGGTAGTGGTGGTTCTTGTTCCTCAGGGATCGTGAGGAGTCAGCGATCTCATGGGACGAGTTATGAGACATGTTTAGAGTTGAGTTTCTTTCTTCAACTATGAAGGCATCCAATCCCCAGGAGATTCTTACCTTTTGACATAGGTTCTCCAGTGTTCGAGAGTTTGATATCCATTTTAGGAACCTTTTACGATATGCTTCGGACCTATTTCCAGATGAGGAGGCCAGGGCGAGACATTTCTAGGAGGCTTTGTGTCTAGAGATCGAGCACCAGGTCAACCCATTTATGATTAAAACATATCTTGAGGTGCTGGTAGGGGAAGAGGTTGTCGAGAGGACTTTTTCCAGGACCGAATCATCACGAGAGTGGAATTGGTATGATTCCTCACGAAGTAGAGATGTTGACTGGGGTTCCCGATTTTCAAGGTAGAAGGGTTTCCGTTTAGTTTGGGGTAGGTCCAAGCCCTTCACATCTCATTTCTCCAGAGGCAGTAACTCTGAGGCCTATGTCAAGGGAACAGGTGCTTGTTTTTCATGTGGTGGTCATGGTCATCAGCAGCGGGAGTGCCTGACCTTTCTGAGCGGTCATCGTGCACCAGGCGCTATGCTTCAAGTTCCTCTGTTGAGGCAGTTCCAGCCGAGGTAGTAGGAGCTGGTTGCACCAGCTTTAGATTAGTAGAGGGTAGATGGGGCAGGCAGAGGATAGCCCCATGACACTCCCTGTCCTCAGAGAGCAGAGTGCGGCCATGGTGGTGGTCGTCATCAGGGCCAGAGAGGCCATGGAGGAGGTCGTGGTCAGCTTCATGATCTAGTGTTTCCAGCTCCAGGTGAGCCAGATGTCATTAGAGGTACCCTCTACTTGTTTTCTACCTTTGTGCATTCCTTGTTTGATTCAAGAGAGACACACTCCTTCATATCACCTACCCTTGTCCATGCTTTGGGACTTGAATTAGAGAGGCTTCCAGTGCCTTTGGCATTGACTACACCAGTTGGAGGTCAAGCTGACTTGTTTGAAGTATTTAGATATTTTGAGCTAGTGTTGGGGAAATACCGCTCTTAGTGAGATTTCGTATGTTTACGAATAAAACCATATGATGTCATCCTTGGCATGTATTGGTTGTATTAGATGTAGGATATCGTGGATTGCTTCATTAATAAGGTCATTTTCATTAGTGCGGATGGAGATCCAGTGATGTTTTTTGTTGAGAGTGATCCTCGGATGGGTCATAGGTGCATTCCATCCTTATCATCCATGATGGCTAATATGATGCTGAGTTCTTCAGAGTTTCAGTAGCTGGTGTTTTCTAAGGTCGTAGAGGAGCACCATGATGTCTTTCCAGAAGAGGTTGTAGCATTACCCCCTCAACGAGAGATCAAGTTTGGGATCAAGCTACATCCAGGAGCGTCTCCTATCTCTATGTATCCATATAGGATGGCCCCTTCTAAGTTACCAGATCTACGTATACAGATTGATGGTTTGTTATAGTGTGGTTTTGTTCATCCAAGTGTGTCGTTGTGGGGTGCACCAGTTTTGTTCGTGAAGAAGGCTGACGACAGATTGCAGTAGTGTGTTGATTATCGTCACTTAAACAAATTGACAATAAACAATCACCATCCTCTTCCACGGATTGATGATTTATTTGATCAACTGAACATTGCAATTTGGTTCTCAAAGATTGACTTGCATTCAGGATATCATCAGATGCGTGTGAAGGATGACGATATTTCTAAGACTTCTTTCCATTATTATCGTGGGAATTATGAGTTCATTGTAATGTCATTTGGAGTGATGAATTCTCTATGTGCATTCATGGAACTAATAAATGTTGTGTTCTATGAGTTCTTGAAAAAGTTCATGGTAGTTTTCATCGACCAAATCCTTGTGTACTCCACATCTGAGGAGGATCATGCAGAGCATCTACAAGCGGTTTTGGGAGTTCTTTGTCAACATCAATTGTTTGGGAAGTTGTCAAAGTGTGATTTTTGGGCTCGAGAAGTCTGTTTCTTGGGGAATGTTGTGTCCCAATAGGGAGTAGTTGTGGAACCATAGAAGATAGAAGCATTTTTGTCTTGGTCATCCCCCAAGATAGTCTCAGAGGTGTGAACTTTCCTTGGTCTCACATGCTACTACATGAGGTTTGTATCCGATTTCTCACGAGTCGCGACTCTGCTGACAGATTTGACCAGGAAGGATCAAGTATTTATATGGACTGATCAGTTTTAGGCAACTTTCGAGTATCTAAAGGAAAAGTTAGTAAGTGATCCAGTCCTTTTTCTTCTAGCGAAGGGAGTTTAGTTTGACGTTTTCTGTGATGCTTCACATCTAGGGTTAGGTTGTGTTCTCATGAAACTGAGGTCATTTGTTTCTTATGTATCTCGACAGTTGCGTCCCCATAAACGAAACTATTCCACCCATGATCTTGAGTTGGCATCCGTGGTGTTTTCTCTGAAGTTATGTAGACATTACCTCATTGGTGATCGCTTTATGGTTTTCACCGAGCATAAGAGTTTGAGATATGTTTTCTCCCAGCATCACTTGAACTTAAAAAAGTGTCAGTGGATGGAGTTCTTATAGGAATACAACTTCAAAATATTGTATACTCCTGGAAAAGGGATTGTTTTAGCTGATGTAGTGAGCCTATAGTCATGTAGTAATGTTTTGCGTGAATCTGGTGATTCCTGGAGAGTAATGGAAGAATTTTCCTCATTACATCTTGATATGGGAGAAGTTGGGGTAGAGGTTGACTTTTTCAGATGATGGTATAGTCATCCCTGATACAGAAGGTGGAAGAGTCCCAGTTGGGGGATCTAGAGGTGGAGGTCTGGAGAGACCATGTTGTTTGTGGTGAAGCCCCAGATGGTTGGTCGAAGGATGAACAACACCGAGTGTTGTATAATGGAAGGCTTTTTGTTCCCTTGACTATGAATGATACATTTCTTAGAGAGTTCCATAGTTCACCTTTAGCAGTACATGCTGGCATGAAAAAGATGTACTGATCCTTGAGGAGTCAGTTTTGGTGGTCTGGGCTGAAGAATGCGGTTACAGAGTTAGTGTCTCGATGTTTAGTCTGCCAGAAGGTGAAGTCCGAACACCATGTTCCTGGTTGACTTCTCCAGACATTAGAGATTCCTCAATGGAAGTGGGAGGACATCTCAATGGACTTTGTTACTAGTTTACCTCAATATCTGGGAAGACATGATGCTATTTGGGTGGTAGTGGATCATTTAACAAAATCGTCCCACTTCATAGCAATAAAGGAGTCGAGCTCAGTGGATGTTTTGTCAAGGCAGTATCTAGAGGAGGTGGTGAGACTTCATGGAGTCCCTAGTATGATCATTTCTGATCGAGATCCTCATTTTACCTCCAAGGTGTGGACATGTCTCCTACTTTCTTTTGGTTCTATACTATGCCTTAGCACTATTTTTCATCCTCAAACGGATGGTTAGATAGAGAGAACCATCTAGACTCCTGAAGACATGTTACGCTCTTGTGATCTTAATTTTGGAGGTTCATGGATGAGGCACTTACCCTTGGTGGAGTTCACTTACAATAGTAGTTTTCACTCCACCATCGGTATGGCACCGTTTGAAGCCTTGTATGGTCGGCCTTTCTGTTCTCCGTTGTGCTGGACTGGGGTTGGAGAGTAGGAAATTATCGGACCGGAACTAGTGAAGAATACAATAGAGATGGTCTAGGTGATTCATGAGAGGTTGAAGATTGCGTAAGATTGTCAGAAATTATATTTTGATCAAATTTGGAGACCCTTAGAGTATAATATTGGGGATCATGTGTTTCTGAAGGTGACTCCCCATCGTGGGCAGCGAAGCTTTGGTCGTGGAAGTAATCTTTCTCCCCGATTTGTTGGGCCTTTCGAGCTGTTAGCGTGTATTGAAGCTATGGCGTATCGAGTAGCACTTCCCCCACTGATGAGTCAGATACATAAGGTTTTCCATGTATCACAGCTCCGTCATTATCTTCATGATGACTCTCACATCATCGATTGGGGAGAGATCGATGTTGATGATGAGGAAACCTTCGAGGAGCGGCCTGTGGAGATCCGAGACAGCAAGGAGAAGGTGTTGTGTAGTCTTTTTATCCCCTTAGTTCGTGTCTTGGAGTGACACGATGTCATGGAGGGGAGTACATGGGAACGTGAGTCACAAATACGTGCTCAATTCCTAGAGTTGTTTTATGTTTAAATATTTTCATTTAACGATGTTTCCTTTGTGGTTAGACCTTTCATGTTTTATTTATGATTTTCATTTTTGGATTTTTTGGCTTGCTCTCTTTTGAGAGGTATATCAATGGGTGGTTGTTTGGATGCTTTTTCTTTTTTTAGGTGGGTTTTCAATTCTTGAGGATGAGAATGTTTTGAGTGGTATCTGATGTAATGGTTCAGACCTCTCTGGTCTATTACTTTGTGAAAATGTGGTGTTTTAGGTGTTTCAAGAGGTCAAGGTGACTTATCCCCAACACTTTTCCAAATTTCCAATTCTGTGAATAGTTCTATCTGTGAAAATTTCTATGGGTAACCTATAATGGTAGGTGAACAATGTTCTATCGGTGAGGTTCAGTGACCAGTGTTCTATCGGTGAGGTTTAGTGAAAATTGTTTCCAGAATGGTGAGGTCTATCGGAAACCTTTAATGGTAGGTGTACAGTAACTGTAGGTGTACAGTGTTTCTAGAATGATGAGGTCTATCGATAAACTCTATCAGTAACCTCTAACTGTAGGTGTATAGTATCGATAGGTTTATAGTGTTTCCAGAACGGTGAGGTCTATCGGTAACCTCTATTGGAAAACTCTAATTGTAGGTGTAAAGTAACGGTAAGTGTACAATGTTTCCAGAATGGTTAGGACTATGGGTAACCTTTATCAGTAACCTCTAATGATAGGAGTACAGTAATGGTAGGTGTACAGTGTTTCCAGAATGGTGAGGTCTATTGATAACCTCTAACAATCGGTGTACAGTAACGGTGGGTGTATAGTATTTCCAGAACGGTGAGGTCTATCAGTAACCCCTAACAGTAGGTGTATAGTAACGGGAGGTGTACAATGTTTCCATAATGGCGAGGTTCTAACGGTGAGTTTCATGAACAGTTTTTTTCCTTTTCCAAATTTTGAGTACATGAACAGTGTTTCCAGATTCCTACAGTTTCGCCCCTTTGATGTTTCCTTTCACGTAAAATACATTAAAAACTTATTTTAAGGACTCTTAAAGCCGATTCAAAGGCCATAAATCCTATATTAATTACTTCTAAGGCCCTGAATGTTTTTACTTAGTCAAACCGTGTGCTTTAATTCGATCTACTTTTGCTGGGAAATTAAGTATATCTTAAACTATTTCCCCATTTAAACATCAAAAGGGACAAGATATCTTCTTCCCTTGTTCTTCCTCTTTGTTCTTGGCTATGAGATACTAGAACATTTCAATCCTTCCCGTAGGAGTTGTACAATCAAACTTTACTCCTCAGATTGGTTCCACTCTGTTTTGATACAACCAAGCTATATCGATCAATCTTTGATTAAGGTATGTTTTATCGTCATTCTTTTAGGGATCATCTTCTTCTATTTCTCATTTCCATATTATAGCATGAAATATCCATGCTTCCAATGGTGTTTTTCTTAGGTATTGGTTGGTGTGGGTGTATCGTGGCATCTTCAGGTGGATGCAGTTGTTGTGAGAGGAGGATCGTGACCCGTTGTGTGGATAAAGAACATGAGGAACTATTTGAGGTAGGGGATTTGTTGCTTATCTTTTCTTTTACGTGAAACAGTATTGTTAGAATGTTTAATCCCACTAGATGACAATGGAATTGACATAATAAATATTTTAACTGGATAAATAAACTTATTTTGAATGTATGTTATTTCCTCTTGTTTTTCTATATAGTGCAATATCTACGCTTGCTTTTCTTAGCTATTCGTTCTTGATGGAAATAGGTAAAGAAGGTAAATTGGGATTAATTGATAATTGTTTGGCTAAAGATAAAGAGGCATGTAAATGTATCTGGTTCTTTTTGTAATTTAATTTTAATCAAATTGGCGCAATAAGTATGTTTAATTAATTGTGATAGCTTACTGATTAGTTTTCCCGAATTTTGAACCCACGAATAAAAAAATATGTTAATTCAAGATGGATTAAAGAACTGATTGTTTGATAATTCCATAAAGGGTTTTGATTTACCCTCTAGATTATTGAAGGGCCAAGAGTCCAACTGATGTGATGTTTGTTTCCTGTTTTTTGTGTTGTGATGTGATCTTAGATGGCTGTTGTGATATGTGGGGGCATGGAGACTTTTGGTTGTGGTAGTAGATGATGCCTAGAGTGGAAAGATGCATCGGTTTATACATGTGGGTGTCGAGGAGGACACCAGGGATGGTGGTATGAGATGGATTTGATTTTTGGATGCATGATATTTGTTTTTGATTGGTTGTTTATCTACTTTACTTCCTCCACTTCTCAAGGTTTCTGGTCTTACTTACCCTTCCTCCAAAAGAGGCGAAGACACGTGGGGTATGACACGTGATTTCCGTGTTTAGCTTCTCAAGGAAGGATGGGTATATTCCCTTTCTATAAGCGATAAAGACTCAACGGGTAGTAAATCTACTCACCGTGTTGATCCCCCTTGTGTTTAGTAGAATAGAATGTTATACTAGAATGCTTGGGAATGTGGGAGAGTAATTATATAATGAATAATTGAATAAATGATGTTAACCCATGGGGTTTGAGTTTGCAGGAACATAATGAAGAGGTTGTAATTTTGAAGGAAAAGTTGACTTTAGGTGTGATTCTAATGAAATTTAATGTGGAATTGTTCATGGTTAATTAATATTTAAAGAATTAATTAATGTAAATTGGAACTTATAAAAAAAAGGAATGAAGTAATCGAATAAATCTCTTTAAATGGTTGTGTTCTTATACGATACCTAGTCTTAGAAGTAGCATCTCGGATTATGAGAGATGTTAGCTGTAGTTGTGTCTAAGACTAGGTTATGCCCATAGTGTGGTTTTGAGATATAGTATATCCTGTAATTTTTGTGTTTCTATATGCTACTCCACCCAGTCAGTAAGGGAAACTAACACCCTGGGGATTCTGATCCCTGGGGGGTGTTTTACCCAACATTTGGGTTGGATGAAAAATGGCGGGCTACCCCCTTTGGCCTCGCTCTCTTCTCTTGGTAGTTACTTGTGCATGTAGGCACAACAGTTAGTTATCCCCATATATGTGTATAGAGGGCTGTAAGTTCTTGTGGTTATTCATACACATATATTCTTGATATAGTATCTTATAGAATACTATAGGTGTAACGTGTATAGGTTGTGGTGTCTTGAGGATCCTTACTCAGTGTATGGGTTGTAATGGCTTGAGATATAATTCCTAATGTATGATACACATTATGCGTTCTATGGTGGCTCCTAGAAACTACCTGTTTACTTTTCTTACATGGATGTGGTGGTTTTGTTGCATGAGGTGCATGTTTTGGTGCTTCTCCCAAGTGTCTGTGGGCAAGCCTTTTTGGAGAGAGATGCTCAGGACGTGCGACGTTGGGGCAAAGTGGAAAAACAGTGGGGAAGTAGTAGCGGGGTACCCTTGATATTCTTTATTAAATCATATATTCTTGTATTCATTACTTGGTGAGAGTAGCCATGGTGAGGTTGGGAACTTAGTATACCTGATTTGGTTACGAGTTAGTTTCAGTTGTTGTTCACT
This sequence comes from Viscum album, assembly GCA_963277665.1. Taxonomy (NCBI): domain Eukaryota; kingdom Viridiplantae; phylum Streptophyta; class Magnoliopsida; order Santalales; family Viscaceae; genus Viscum; species Viscum album. The sequence goes on along the minus strand of OY728123.1, from coordinate 1,937,565,561 downwards.
GTGATTTAGAATGATTTCTTTACTTTTGCATGAGAGGCTTTGGGGAGGATCCTACTAATTATACTATTATACTCACCCTGTGTATTTATAAACTGTTTTTCAAGTCACTTGGAGCAGGTTGGAGATCAGGTTGGTAACTACTAACTTGTGGTTTCAGGAGTTGTTCAGGCCTGTGGTTGTTGGTATTTTACTTTCTTTTGGGTACTTGCAGTTTTTTCCTTCATGTTGTAGCACTTTTAAATGACATTACATATTTTCACTTGGTTTTTCTTTTATATTTCATTTCTAAGTTGGAGTTGGTTTGTTTCTATCTTATCTCTCTCTTCTGCATGTGTTCTCTTAGAGGGTAATGCCTCCCATTTGTGTGTTTACTATACCCTCAGTGCTAGTCGCCAACTCGGGGCCTACTGGAGGCAGGACTTGGGGGTCATTATCTCCCTTCTCACATTTCCATCCTAGGAGGGGTACACTTTGTGGGGAGGGGATCATGACAACCTAGGTATAACAACATTGATAATATTTCTTGGGCCTAACTCTTGGTAATCTGGTGCATGACAACTGCCCTTGCTGCACACCTGGTTTGAAACTCTTAGGGAATATGCTTTTGAAATTCACAATCTCTTCGCAACCCATTATGAAGGATTTGAATAGAAGATGAATATGAATAACCTTGGATAAACCTAACTTTTCTTCGAATACAAGTTGGGTGTCATGGTTTATAAATCATATCAGTAATTTTTTATAATTATTTGGTTTTACTATATGATATGTGTTTCTCACCATGTTTTTTATCGTTTTAGTCAATTGAGATAACTCGAAAGAACATGGTTTTAATTGAATATACCAAATATGAAAAGTATATTAATTATAAAAATAAATTTTCCAAGTGGAAATCTAAGGAATATAATTAGAAAGGTTGTATTAATATTGGTTATACATTAAAGATAAAGAGACCGCAAACAACTTGTGAAAGGCATGTGATCGTCTTCTAGTGTTGTTTACATTAATTATAAGAACCATTAACATATTGAGTTTGAGTAACCTTAATACATGATTCATATTTTATAATATGGGAAATTGGTATCAAGGAATAAGTCGATGAAGCTTGATTAATGGTTTGAGAATAATTTTTGATGAATGAAGTAATTATGTTTTGGAATTCAATGATTATGTTATATGAATCTTGAAATATATATATATTTTTAGAATATGTATCCATTTATAAATGTAGATGATACATTTAATGGTGAAAAAGACATAGAAAATCGGTATTTTTATTATGGTATTCTAACCCTTAAAGTGATCAAGATATTGAGTAAATTGTGTTTCTCTTGGAAAAGAGATGATTGGTTTGGATAAAGTAAATTGGACAGAACTGATTACCTTGGATCTGATTATTTATTGGTTGAAAAAGTGTTCTATTACCTCCTATTTGATGTTTACAACTTATTAGATTTATGGAATATATCATTTTACCTTTAAAAAAACAATGTATGCATTTTTTCTAAAATTATTTATAGTAATTTTGGATTTTTGCGTGTTTCAAGAAAATATATGATGAAGCTATTCAATTTTTTGAAATGTGACAACAAAGAAATACATTGTGATATATGGGGGAACATTATTAAGTTTATTTTGTGACTTTATTTCTAATGTTATAGATTTTCAAATTATGGAATGGTTATAAGGTTAACCAGTTATGAAAATTTTTAGTTAAACTTCAGATGAAGTATTTATGTAGTCAGTTTCCATTAAAAACCATAGTTAAAATTCTATAGAGTGATTAAAATTATTTCAAGTATTTCTAAAATATTTATTTTTGAAGTTATATTAATTTAATTGTCGAAAAGGACATCATTTCAACTGGGCAACAACCCATGATGTTTAGTACGGCTGTGGGTCTTGAACCCTTGACCAAAGGATGATATGGTTTTCAGACCTACTAATAGGCTACTCTATGTCCTTATTAATGTGTAATTTTTTTGCTTAAAATTTTTAATAATAAATATCATGTTTTTTATTGATGACCTCAATCACTCCTTAAAATTTACTCTTTTCCTCTAAGGCCATATTTTGACTTCCCATCTTTGTTTCCCATTTGTAAACCCTGTTTTATGTTGTATTGGGCCATTGTCTTGTTTCTAACATTCTTGTTTTTCTAAATGAATTTTAAGTACTCATTTTAATGATGTGGGTTTATAATAAAAGAACATTCCAGTATTAAAACATTAATAACCCATATGAATTTTATTGGATAATTTTATTTTAAGGGGGGTAGAATGTAACACCCTGAGTTTTTCTGAATTTTTTATCTAATTAATTTATTCTTTTTTATATTTTTCATTTCACACAACACTAAAAATAGTTATTTTATATAAATTAAATCACTATGCCTGGATTTCATTATATATAATTACATGTTAATCATGAACTGAACACAACATAAATCTTATATTTCTCTATACAGAAAATTGAGGTTATCATACGTTTAATGCAAGACTGCATTTCATCAATGGCTTGCGTAATATGGTAGACTAAGCATTATTGAAAAATATTATTTTATTAAAAATATTATTATTTAATATAATAATATATAACATAGTGGTTAAGATATATTTTATGAATATTATTAACTAACTTATGAAAAATTTTGTTTTCAAAAATTTTAAAATGAATTAATTAGTTATAAATTATTTTGAAATGAATATAAGAACCAATTAAATATAAAGAGAGTGTCTTTATAGAAAACTATTCTTTTGATCACGAAGTTAGTTTAATCATTAACAATTAAAATAATTAAAATTATAAAGTAATTTTACTGTAATATATATGGTATATATCTAATGAAATATTTTTATATTCATCCTGTAGATTTTATAGTAATATGATAAGAATATACCAATTTTAACTCATAAAACCCAGTATTTTTTAATCAAATTTTACCACATTTTAATGGAGAACCTATTTTAGATCTAAAATTTTGAACTTTTATAATCCTTATATGTCAAAATTAATTTTTAAAAATAAAGATAAAATTTAGTCTAGGATAAATTGTTGGTATTTTTCTGTAAGGTTTCATTTTTTAATGGAAAGTAAAAAATAATGAATTTTAATACAAAACTGATTTTCATATAATTTATTTTTATAGTTAAATTAGATTTTAAGTTGGTTTAAAAGTTTAATTAGATTATTTTTTATCAATAAATATAATTTAGTTTATTGGAATAAATTTCACTTTGACATTGACTATAAACACGTAGTAAACTTTTGAACATTTTCACATTAAAAACTCATATAGTCATCCCATCTACAGGATTAAATTAAAATTAATTTATGACGTTTCTGTGATTGAAATTTGGAATCATGGATTCTATATTTGGAGTTGTTATAATATATAATTTCAAATAACATCAACAAAGTTTATTACCAAAAACATTAGTGAAGGTAATTAAAATTAATAACAACGATTAAGATTAAATTATGTTTAACAAGGGACTAAACCCTAAAATTAAGGCCTAATATGACATATAAATAATCCCAAGATCTATATACAGGCCATATATATAACTTAAACTACATTTTATAAAATTTGGATCATTATTGGATCCACTTTCAATAAACAAATGTGGGTGGGGTTTCCCTTTTACAGATTATTACAAGAGTGCCAATCCTCCTCCATTATAAAAGGCATTAACTCCTCCCACTTCCACACAACTCTAAAGTAACATTGGATTGCCCAAAATGTTCCAAAATAGCTCTCCAACATCCCTCTCTTCCTCATTGAATCCTCCTTAGGGAAGAATTCCATACATGGAATCCCTTTGGTGCAAACCAAAAAGAGTTGCATGATTAAGAGACCACACCCTCCTTCAACCTCTTTTCTATCACATTCTTTGTCCACTCCCCAATCTCTTCTTATTCAATTGTTTAATAAAAAATATTATCCTAAATATATTAGTATTTTTTTATGATAATGTTTCTATAATGACTTTAACTGTAATAAATAAAATTCCATTATGATTTAATGTCTCATTATGTATAGTGATTATTGAAAATATATGCACTTGTTTTGTTTTGTTTTATCCAATTGGACTCAAAATACCATTATGAATCTTTTCCATTGATAATATACATGTTACACATTTATTACATGAATATTATAAATATATGGATTTAATTAATCTAATTGACACAAACAAAGAAAGCGATGGACTCATCTAGTAGAATTGTTCCCTATGAAGCCCATTTATTAGAGATTACAAGGTATATAGAATCACTCATATTTTCCATTTAAAACCACAAGATGATATCCAATTAATTAAGTATGATCGAAACTGTTTATGGGATAAGTCTGTGCTCATCAAGATCATGACCCAAACCATGTTCGGAGAATAGCCCCATGAAGGTATCACTATTGCATACCTTACTCTTAGGGAATACGCTATTGTCATATAGGGATATGAATCAAGACCATAATAATATTAATATTTATACATTAATGAATTTATTTCCATTTTTATTGTTACTTTATAAATTATTTTTATTTTTATTCAATTAAATAGAAATTATATTTTTGGGTAAAATTCAAAGTCAATTAAGGGATTTATTTTGATGAATTAATTAATTTTTGAAATAAATATAATTTTCATAAAACATTATTATTAAATAAGGTTTATTAATTATAAATTCTCGTATAATTTTTATGAAGTTAAATTTACTTCTCATGAGGGTTCATAAACTGTTATTGTAAAAAATCACAGCATTTTTCAATAAATGTGGAGTCTAATTTTTAATGTAAAAATGCACATATTTTAAAAATTATTTAGAAAAAATAAATATTATGTTTTGAGTTATAATTTATAAATTACTCAGTCATGAATTTTTCATAATTTTATGAGATATTCTAATTTCCAGGAAAAAATTAAATACCATATAAATATACGATGTGTTTTATAACATCATAATGACCCAAAAATTATTTAATAAATACTATAATGGGTACTCTGATAAATATATATCATTTACCCTTAAAATAATATGATTATAATTTTAACTTATTAATTTTAAAATTCCTTTATGAATCATCCATAATATATAATATATTTTTTGATTTTAAATTTATTTCTTTAAAAGAGTAAATCACCTCCACATAAGAATGGGTAATATTTTAATATGTTCTGCCATTTTACTAAAAAATAATGAAAACCTCTCCACATTGGTAAATACCATAGTCAAACCCATTGGAATGTTTGTGGTTTTGAATATTTTATAATATAGAGTCCAAAACCTATGTTTGTAAAATATTAAAGAATTCCCCTCTAATTCCCATTGTAAACCCAACAATGATCCCACTTATCTTCACTAAAAATACTTAAAACACATCCTTATTGTTTCTTCTCCTCTCTATAATCCTTCAAAGGCACCCCAAACTCTCAATAATCTCCTTTTAAATCTTTTGAAGACAAACACTCAAGTAAAGGTTCTTTCATTTCTCATCTTTATCCATGTCTCTTTATCTCTTTATACCCTAATATTTTCAACTAATAATGGTGGGGTATGTTTTTTATTCTCTTATATGTCCCTTATTATGTATAAATGATGAGATAAACCTTAATATATCATTAATCAATCCCATGTACACCTCTTACCATGAGGAAATTTCATAATAATTCTTCAGTTCCCTTTCTATTCAAGCTTGTTTATTATCAAATGTATAGAAATGTCCATACATTTTGAAACTACTTTCAACATCATGTAAAAATGATGAGAGACCCATTTCACTTTCATCAACCCATTTTTGAAATTTCAAGTGATGTTGTTATGCTGTCGAATTTTCACCATGATTTTTTATGCCAACTAATAGTGTGGTGAATACCATACCCATTTCCTATAAAGGCTGTTCATTTTTATGCACATGTTCCTTTGGATTATGGACTTATATGTATTTTGATAACACTACATGATCTTTTAATAAAATATTTTCATGAATGAATCCATGTTTTATAATCTATCTAGTGCACATAAGCTTGAGAATTAAATGAAAGTGACAGGTGCTCCCAAAATTATACAGTGCTCTAATGAATTGGGTAATGTTTAGTATCATTATACGTCATCCAAGGATAGGGGTATACCTTTTTTTACTTCTTCCACAATTTTGTATTGATGGTTTATCCCTGACCTATGATTATGATTTATTGTTTTATGTTGTTGTCACATTTCCCATATTATAATTATCATGATACATCATGCCTTGTTATTCATGTTCCTCTATTCCTCATTGTTTTTCCTTTTCTACCATGTATTATTATGTTCATGATATTTCATTTTTATTCCCTTATTGGGATTTATGGATAACCCCCTTCTTATTTATTTCCCTATGTTATAAAATGAATTTTTAAGATCAATCATGTTAAAGATGTTTTCAATAAATATGTGGTAATTCTTGTTTAATGTTGTAATGAAATGTAACTGATTACCAAACAAAATATACCTGTCAATATTTCTAGTTTTATTATGTGTAATTTCATATAAATAAATCATGTATTAATTTTTAATAAAGATAAATGTTGTTATAGTTGGTATTAGAGGAAAGTTTTAGTTATTTTTGGGATTATTCTTAGAAAAATCTAGAGAAAGTCATATGGATAAGACTAAGTATAAGAAAACATCCCTAGTTTTTTTAGTATAAGGTAAGTGGGTTATAAATAAAATAAAAACTTGTTTGGTTGCTATTATTTTTATGAGGTTCTATCATAGATGTACCTAGGAGTAACAAATCTGACAAGGTGTTCTGGGCCTAGCTCGGGGTAACCTAGTACACGACAATGATCCTTACTACACACCATGTTTTAAACTACAAGGGGATATACTTTGGTAATTCATAATATCATTGTGAACCATTAATATGGGAGTAAAAAAATTTCCCATAATACTATATGTTATGAAATAGATCACGGATATCCAAGAATGAGGACTTTCAATCTATATGGTAAGGAAATACATGTAATTTATAAGTTATACCTTTAATGTGAGGAGCAATGTATTGATTTTCCTAATGAGATTCCCAACCCGATGGGAGAAGGAATCACACACTTCATGAGGATAATCAATCAAATGAGTCCACTTATGAATTTAATCTTGGATTTGGAGGAGCATCTAAACCCATCCCCCTACCTATGAGAGAAAAATCCACAATTGAGGGATTCAAGCATCAAAGGCCCCCTACATTCAATGGGTCATCTGATCCCTTAATAGTGGAATAGTGGATCAACTCCATTGAAAAGATATTATCCATACTTAAATGTTATAAACAATAGTTGGTTTTAATGGTTTCTTATCATATGAAATGTGATGCTAATCAGTGGTGTATATTTATCAAAAACACAATTCAAGAGGAAGAGATCGAAAAAATATTGGGGCATATGAGGAAACCTCAAAAGGATTTCATGATATGCCTTTGGCTTTTTCGTGACCCTCGTGTGAATGATTGAATGTATCTTTAGTGGGAAAAAACATAGCCTCTAGAAATACCTGGTTATCCATTACTTTAATTGATATGGTGAAATTGTTTGATGTTCCTTCAAAGTTTAAATGGCGATCAGGGAATCTCAGGGGTACCATAGTGATAAGAATAAGAAAGAAGAGATGAATTCTAGGAGTCTGAGAGAGAGATCTAATGGTGATAAGAAATTTCAACATCCCAATTACCAATGTTTCAGAAAGAAGAACCTTGGAAATTGAATGAAGCGGATGAGGAAATTATTTATGTTCATGGAGGAAGGGGACCTAGCCAGTTATTTTTGGAAGAGTAAACCTGAAAATGCATCGGAGGAAAGGAATTCTCTGATCAACCCTCAACATATTATTAATTTCTACAACATCAGGAAACCATGGAACTTTTCAAACCATTGCACTAAGAGATATGTTTTTCAAGACAACCAACAACCTCTACGGTAGAATAGGTAGGATTTTCCCATCAATACCACCAAACTAAATCCTAACAACAAAATTGTGATAGGGATTCTAGTAATTTATTCAATAATAGGGAACATGATTTTTTATTCTAGTTTTATGAATTCCATCATATCATGAAATTTTATTAGAACTATCCAAACACCACCACAAATCTTGGATGTATAGTTGTTAATTAAAATGAGAAATGATGAAATTATTTCATCCCAAGTATATAAGTCCTTCTTTTTCAATGTTTGTGGGATGCACTTCTAGAAAAAACATTTCATACTCCATTTAGTGCGATTTGAAGCAATTCTAGGCAGGGATTGTCTTTCCCTATATAGATACAATATAAATTGTTATGAGAAAGACATGACTCTCAATATTGAGGATCGAACCACGATTATGTACATGTTAAATGAAGAGGATGAATCTTCAGTATCACCATAATATCAAACATGGATATTATTTCCCTATGATCAAGTGTATCTAGCTCAAAGGATTGAGTCTAAGGAAAGTATCATCCCCAAAGACATGACCACTGTGATGGAATATGATGATGTGTTTCCCAAGTAATTTTCAAGTCTTAATCCTAAATATAATGTTGAATATTCAATCAATATTATAATTGGGACATTAAAATTATTTGGGACTCCATATAGAATGGTTATTTTGGAACATGAGAAGTTGAAGAAACAACTACAGGATAATCTAGATAACGTTTCATAGGCCCAAGTAATTCACCATGGGGTGCACTGGTCCTCTTCATCAAGAAGAAGGATGGTCCACTATGTCTTTGCATCGATTATCGTGTTCTCAACAAGATCATGACAAAGAACAAGTATCTTCATCCCCAAATTGATAAATTTATTGAAAAACTACATGGAGAAAAATACTTCCCTAAGGTGGATCTTTGGTTGGTATATTACCAATTTCGGGTGAATAAGGAGGATATCCACAAGACTATTTTTCATACAATGTATGGACACTATGAGTTCATAGTGATGCCTTTAGCACTCACTAATGCTCCCTCAATACTTATGTACTTGATGAATTGATTCTTCTTGGATTACCTCAAAAACATATGGTGTTATTTATAGATAATATTCTAACATACTCCAAAAGTAAGGAGGAGGATAAGGTGCATTTGAACACTGTCCTAATTACCTTTTGAATGGAAAAATTCTTGCGAGGTAAAAAAAAGTGAAGTTCTTGTTGAAGTAAGTATCATTCTTGGGGAATATCATGACAAGTAATGGGATATATGTGGACCCTTAAAAGACAAAATCAATTTATGGATAGATGAGGCCAACATCTCTGACATATATCCATAGTTACCTAGGGATAGCTAGGTATTATCACAAAATTGTGAGAACTTTCCCACCATTTTCTAACCCTCTTACCAAGAAAACATTAAATGGTGTTATGTTTTCTTATAATGATGAATGTGATGACAGCTTCAAAGAGTTGAAAATGTGTCTTATCACTATGCATGTTCTCACACTACCCAAAATTGGAGATATTTTCAGGGTATTATATGATGCTTCGATGAAGCGTTTGAGTTGTGTGTTGATGAAAAATGACACAGGCATAGACTATTCTTCAAGGTAGTTGAAATATCATGAAAAGAACTACCAAACAAATGATCTGGAGTTTTCGGTAGTGATTTTTACTTTAATAATTTTGTGGCATTATCTCTTTAGGGATAATTTTGAAATATATATGGATAAAAAATGTCTCAATTATATATTCACATACAAAGAGTTTAATATACCAAAATAAATATGGTTAGAGCTAATCGAAGACTATGACTACTCAATCCACTACCTTCCTCAGAAAGAAAATAAAGTAGAAGACACTCTAAGTAGAATGGATCTGAAAATTCTATCAGTGACTGGAATTTAGTGGGATCTGATCTTCTTAGATCATGAAAGGATGGACATGGGAATCATAAATGGGGTAATTTCATCAGTCCTTTTACAAATTATTGGTAAAATGTATCTTATCGATACGTTAATGGATACTCATAGAGTTTATATGGGAATTCAGAAGAAGGTGGAAGTTATAAGGAAAGGTAAATCCTCGGAGATCAATGTTAATGATAAACGTGCATTAATATTTGGTTCAAAACTATGTGTACCATCAAATTATGAGCTAAACAAGGAGCTTTTCGATGATGCACATAGATAAACCTTCTCCATCCACCCAAGAAGCACAAATATGTATCAATATCTTTGAGAATACTATTCGTGAGACAATATGAAGAAGGAGATCAAAAAATACCCATGAAGATGTCTTATATGTCAGCAAGTGAAAACAAAATTCCAAAATCAAAAGGGATGATGAAACCATTACCCATACCTATTTGGAAATGGGAAAACATCACCATGAACTTTGTCACTGATATTCCAAAGACATCAAGAGGGAATAATGTTACATGGGTTGTGGTGTATCATCTTATAATGACTGAACACTATATTATGATATGAGAGGAATTATCATTGGATCTACTTACATCAGAATACATCAAATAAGTGGCCAAGATGCATGGAATTCCAAAATCGATTGTATCCAATTGAGATCTGACATTCACCTCTAATTCTGGAAGAGTCTCCAGTATTTTTTGAATACTATGTTAATTTTCATCATGGAATAACACTCTCAAACTTATAGAAAATATGAGAAGACTATCCAAACACTTTAGTATATGTTGAGAGAATTATCAATGGGCATAAAAGGAGGATTATATCAACATCTTCCTCTGGCTGAGTTCTCTTACAACCATAATTTCCAATAAAGTATCCAAATAGATTCCGATGATTCCCTTTATGGTAAGAGGTGCAAAACACCTGCATAATGGGATGAAGTTGGGAACGAAAACAGAAAGGTCCTGAAATATTCAAGTAAATGGTGGAAATGGTTAATATAATTAAACAGTACATCAAGGCATCTCAGAGATGAAAAAAATAGTTATGTTGACAATCATCAATGATACCTAGAGTTTGATGTTGGAGACAACGTATTCCGTCAAATATCTATGTGGAATAATGTTATGAGATTTGGGAAGACAAGAATCCTATTTCAATGTACATAATCCCATTTAAGAACATTGATCATATCATGGTTGTGTCCTATAGACTTTCACTCCCACCTAACATATATCGAGTTTCTGAAGTATTCAATGTATCAATCCTAAGGAAGTACATACATAACCCCTCACATGTGCTCAATCCATAGGTAGTACCACTAGATAATAATCTCCCCTATGAAGATCTTCCGGTGAAGATCTTAGATCATAAACACAATGTTCTACGAAATAATGCAATGCAACACATGAAACTGTTCTGTAGAAACCACATGTTTGAAGAAAAAATTTGTGAATTGAAGGAAGATATGAGACAGAATTACCCTAATATATTTTAAGGTGGTGAAATGAAAATTTTGAGGGTGAAATTTCTCAAGGGAGGAAGAGTGTAATGACCCAAATGATTATAAATAAAATTCCTTTATAATTTAATGTTTTATTATGTAATATGGTTAAATAAAACACAGGCACTTGGATTGTTTAATTTTATCCAATTGGACTCAATGTACCACTGATAATATTTATCATTGATAATATATACATTAAATAGTGATTATATTATGAGTATAAATATAGGGCTTTAATGAATCTAACTATTATAGAAAAAGAATGAAATAGCCTCATCCAGTAATAGTGTACCCGATGAATCCCATTTATCAGAGTGTCCAAGGGATATATAATCACATGGAATTTTCCTTTACCAATCCATATATTAGACCCAACAACTTAAGCATGAGTGACACTATTTATGATAGAAGTTAAGGATCATCGAGATCACAGCACAAACCATGTTCATTGGAGGACCCATAAAAGTCTCACTGTCATGAAAATTGATCATAGTGAATACACCGATGTAATAAAGTTATATGTATCAATTCCTTAAAAAATTTATATTTATAGAATAATGAATTCATTTCCTCTTTTATTGTTACTTTATAAATGATTTTGTTTCAATAAATTGAACACAAATTGTATTTTTGGGTAATATTCAAATTCAATTAAGGGAAATTTGTTATGAATTAATTGATCTTTGAAATAAATAATATTTCATATAATTTTATTATTAAATAATCTTTATTAATTATAAATTGTCATATACTTTTTTTTAAGAAAAATGTACTTTTTTGTTGGGGTTTAAAAACTATTATTCTCAAAACACCCAATTTTTAAAATAAAGGTCAAATATTATATTAAAAGTAAAAATTCAAATATCTAGATAGTTATTTAGATAAAAGAAATATTGTTTTTTTAATTTTAATTTTGAAATTATCCAATGTTTAATTTTTCATAATTTTTTGAGACAATCAATTTTTTGAGGAAAAAAAATTAAATACATTTAAATATACAGTGTGTTTTATGACATCATAATGACCAAAAAATGTTGAAATAAATACTATAATGTGTATCCTCCTCAAAATATATGTTTTAACCTCAAAATAATATTTTTTAAATTTTTTTATAATTTAAAATGCCCTTATGAATTCTCCCAAATATGAAATATATTTCAAGATTTTAAATTCCTTTCCTGAAAAGAGTGTCTCACCTCCACATAAGAAAAGAGAATATATTAATATGTTCATCCATTTTCCTAATAAAATAATTAAAACCTATCCAAATTGGAAAACAAACATGTCAAAAACCATGGTATACTTTGTGGTTTTGATTATTTTGTAATGTAGAGTCCAAAACCTATGTTTGTGAAATATTAAAGAATTCCCCACTCATTTCCAATATAATCCCACCCAATTTACCACTTATCTTCACTGAAAATTCTTATAGAACGTCCTTAATTTTCCCTTACCTCTCTATAATAGTCCCAAGGCACCCCAATCCATCAAGAATCACCTTTTCAAGCTTTTTTAGTCACACACTCAAGTAGGGGTGCTTTCCTTTCTTATTTTATCCATGTTTATTTATCTTATTGTTATATTTTAATTTAAAAAAATAATGTTGGGTAATGTTTCATAACCTACCCCTTACTGATATTATTATTTATAAATTATGATATAAACCTTTCCCTCTCATTACACATTCCCATGTACACCTGTTACCATGCAAAAATTTCATAAGCATCCTTTCCTTTCTCTTTTTATTCAAGATTATTTATTATTATATGCCTTCTTTTTTTAATTAAGTATTTGTTTAAATGTCCTTAAATTTCTCTAATCCTATCCAAATTATTTCCAAATGATTATAGACCCATATATCTCTCATCCATAAATTTTATAAATGTTTACGTGGCATTGTTATGTTGATGAATTTTCACTATGATTGTTTATGCAAAACAAATTATAGAGTGAATACCATACCCATTCTCAATCTAGGGTGTTCAATTTTATGCACATATACCTTTTTATTGGGGAAATAAATGTATTTATTTGACACTCCTTAATAGTGGAATAAATTATTATAACGAATGAATCCATTTTTTATGATCTATGTGTCGCACATAAGAATGAAAATGAAATGAAAGTGACGGGTGCGCCTAGAATTATACTGTGCTCCAATGCATTGGGTAATGTTTAGTATCATCATATGTCCTGTTATGATAGAGTTTACCTAGTTCATTTATGGGACATTCTACACCATGAATTATTTGTGGTTTCTCCTTGATCCATGTTTATGATGCTGTTTTTTATGTTGTTTCCACATTTCACATGTTATTATTATCATTCTATATCATGCCTTATTAATAATGTTCCTCTATATCCCATTTTTTTCCTTCGTCTAACATGTAATATTATATTCATGTTATAAAAATTTTCTTCCTTTATTTTTATTTATGGGTCACCCATTTTTTATGTTTTCCCTATGTTTTCAAATGGAGTTTTAGGCTCAAGCGTGTTAATAATGTTTTTAATAAAGATGTTGTAATTCTTGTTTAAAGTTGTAATGAAATGTACCTAATTCTAAAATACCCAATAATGGTCAATATTTTAGGTTGTATTAAGTTTAAGTTTCTGTAATTAAATCATTTATTAATGTTTAATAAATATAAGGGTTGTTATAGTTGGTATCAAAGGAAATGTTCAATTATTTTTGGGATTAGTCTTAGAAAACATTATTGAAATCCATTTGGATAAGACTAAGTATAATAAAAAAATACCTCAATTTTGGTTATCATAGAGTATGTTTTTTATCAAGAAAATACATCCATGTATGGTTACTATGATTGGATGTGGTTCTGGCACAGATGTACCTAGGAGTAACAACTTCAACAAGGTATTCGGGTGAGACTCGGGGTAACCCAGTACACGACAACACTTCTTACTATGCACCTAGGTTAACACTCCTTACAGATATTCTTTGGGTATTGATAAAATAATTATGAACCATTATTATGGGATTAAAAAAATTTGAATAATAGTATATGTTAGGATATAGATCATGGATAATAAGTACTGTAGCGTAGAAGTCCATAAGTTAAGGAAATAAATATAAGTAATTATTTATCCCTTTAATGTCATTAAATTTCCATTTATGTGTTAAAAATTTAAATATAATCATCCTTATTTTTCATTTTCTTGTATCCAATCACCATAAATAGAAGGAATCGGGTAAAAAATCAATGTAAAGAGTAATATGATGACTAACCCCAATGAGATTCCCAACCCGATGGGAGTGGGAATCATAGAATTCATGACGATACTCTCTCATCTAACTGAGGTTCTAAATATAATCATAGATTAGGATAATAATACCCCCCCCCAATAAGTTAGAAAAATCATAAATTGATATCTTAATGCGTCAAAGGCCTATTACTTTCAATGGTCCCTTAGAACCCTTAATAGTGAAATAGTGGATCAACTCCATTGAGAAGGTCTTTTCCATCCTAAAATGTTCTAAATAGGAGATGGTTATGCTAGATATTTATCATATGTAATGTGATTTGATCAGTAGTGGACATTGATAAAAAATATGAAGCATTATGAAGAGATTGAGGAAATTGTATTGAAGGATTTTGAAAACTTGTTTTTCGATAAATATTTTCCTCATATTCTATGTATTAAAATGGAATGTGAATTCCTTTCCCTTAAGTAAAAAAGATGATGAATCTATTAGATAGTATGAGAAAAAAATTCCCAAGCTTGTATGATATTACTCAAGAATTTTCATCACCCCTGATGAGAGGTTGACCACTTCTTTGTTGGGATAAAACCTAGCATACAAGAATCCCTGGTTACCTGTGATGTTGATAGATATAAAGAAATTATATGATGTTCCCTCAATGCCAAAGTGGAAATTAGATAATAGTAGGGGTATCATGGGGATAATTAGTATAAACTGGATATCAATTCTATCAGTCTGATCGAGAAATATAATGGTGTTAAGAAATTTAAACACCCCACATGCCAAAGGTACAGTAAGAAGCACCCTATAAATTTCCTGAAAGGGATGAGGAAATTCTTCTTTTGTGGGAAGGAATGGAACCTAAACATTTATTTTTTATAGTATAACCCTAATACTATGATGGAGGAATGGAATTATCCAATGAAATATCATCATATTTTACAATAGTATAATTTTTGGGAACCAGAGAACTTTGCAAACCAATGTACTAATCTAAGGGCTTTCATAGACAACCAATACCATCCAAGGTAGTAAGAGTGAGCATTTTCCATCACTATCGCTGAAGTTAATCTATAAAATTATGTGGTGATAGATAATCTAGTTATTCATTCAATAATAGTGAATGTACATTTTTATTCTTATTATACACATTCTTTAAAAACATGAAAGTTTAGAAGAACTATCCAAACATCACCACAAATCATGGAAGTAGAGTTGTCGATGAAAATGAAAAATTGGTAAATTAATTCATCCCAGTTATATAACTCCTCCCCTGTCAAATTTTTTGGGCTGAACTTCCCATATAGCTTTATCATACTCCCATTGTTGGAATTTTATGTAATTCTATGCATGGATTGAATTTCTCTATATATATCCAAAAATAAATTACCACTATAAGAAAATAAATCATCCTTCAATACATGCCCATTGTGAGGGAATACATTGATGTGTTTCCCAAGGAATTTCCTTGTATTAATCCTTGATGAGAGGTTGAATTTTTAATTGATCATATACCTAGGGTGTTACCATTATCCAAGTATTTATATAGAATAGATGTTGTAGAACATGAAGAGATGAACAAAAAACTATAGGATAATCTAGATAAAGTTATAGTATTCCCAAGTGCTTCACCTTAGGGTGCACCAATCCTCTTTTTCAAGAAGAATGATGGGTCATTGCGCATTTTAATTTATTATCTTAAGCTCAGGAAGATCACGATAAGAATAATTTTCCACTATCTCAAATTGATGAATTGTTTGATCAGTTATGTGGATCACAATACTTCTCCATGGTGAATCAGTGGTTGGTATATTACTAAGTTAGTGTGAAGAAGGATGATATCCTTTTTATACCCGGTAAAGGCACTATGAGTTCATAGTTATGACTTTTGGACTCAATAATGCTCCATGAATAATTACGGACATAATGAATAGATTATTTAGGTATTACAACAACAAAAATTTTATAGTATTAATAGATGATATTATAATATATTCCAAAAGAAAGTAAGAGCATGAGGATAATTTGAATAGTGTTCAAAATACATTATGAATGGATAAGCTTTATGAAAATTATAGCGAACACGGGTTATTGTTGAAATAATTCTCATTCTTGGAGAAAATAATCACAAGTAATGGGATATATATAAACCCTTAAAAGACTAATGTAATCTAAGGATGGCTAAGGCCATCATCTGTGATAGTTATCTACAGTTTCTTTATGTTAACTGGGTATTATCTTTTAATTTTGAGTAATTTATCATGACTTTCAAACACTCTTACCAAGATAACTCAATCGTATGTAAAGTTTTCTTGGAATTATAAATGTGAAGATGGATTCAATGAGTTAACAGAGTCTTATCACTACACATATTCTCACACTACCCACAAGTTGAGACATTTCATGGTATTCAGCGATGCTTTGATAAAGGGACTTGGATGTGTGTTGATGGAAAATGAAAATGTTATTTCCTATTCATCATGGAAGTTGAAAGATCATGAACAGAACTAACCAACACATCATCTAGAGTTTTATGTTGTGATTTTTCCTGTAAAAAAATTATAGCATTTTCTCTTTAGGGAGAAGTGTGAAATATATACGGATCACAAAAGTATCAAGTATATATTCACACAGAAGGAGATGAATATGTGCCAACAAAGATGGTTAGAGTTGATAAAAGACTAGGACTGATCAATCCAATAACATCCTGTGAATGTGAATAAAGTAGTAGATTCTATAGGAAGATAGGATTAAACAATTCATTCAATGATGAGAATTAAGAGGGATTTGGCCTTCTTAGATTTTGAGAGGATGGACATAGGAATCATAATGGAGGGAACATCACCTATAGTTTCAAAAATGAATGCTCAATTGTATCTTCTAGTGAGGTTAAACCTTGCTAAAAGAGTTCACGTGGGAATTCAGAATAAATTGGAAGATATAAGGAAAGGTAAATCATCGGAGATCAATGTTAATGGTGAAGGTTTTTTGAGATTTGTGTCAAGGTGTTCTAATGGATGATGTAAATAGCTCAACCTTCTCCATCCACCTAGGAATCACAAAGATTTATCGATATATCTGAGAATGTTATTGGTGAGACAATATGAAGAAACTAATCATAGAGTATACATCAAGATGTATTCTATGTTATCCAGTGAAAGAGGAATTGAAAAAATCAAAGGGGGTTAGTAAATGATTTCCCATACCTAAATGCAAATAATAAAACATCACTATGGGCATTTACACTAATATTCCAATGACATCAATTGGGAATAATGATATATGGGTTGTGGTGGATCGTCTTATAAAGAATGCATAGATCATTGTGACACAAGAGGAATTATCAGTAGATATACTTTCACAGATATACATCAGGGAATTGGTCTGGTTAGATGGAGTACCACTGTAGATTGTATCTGATCAAGATCTAAGATTCACCTCTAAGTTCTAGAAGAGTCTCAAGAATTCTCTGAATATTGAGTTCAACTTTATAACATTTTATCAACCCTTTGGATGAAGGCTAGTATGAGTAGACTATCTAGACACATGATAGCATATTGAGATCATACATAATGGCTTAAAAGGAGGATGGTATCAACATATTTCTCTAGTTTAGTTCTCTTACAAAAATAGTTTCCAATCGAGCATCCAAATGGATCCCTATAAATCACTTAATAGGAAGTGGTATAGAACACCTTCATCATGGGATGAAGTTGGGGAACAAAAACTACTAGGTTTGGAAATTCTTGATGAGATAGTAGAAAAGGCTAAGACCATTCAGCAGAACATCAAGGATGCTCAGGTTCGACATAAGAGCGATGTTGATAATCATCGAAGAGACCTAGAGTTTGATGTTAGAGACATGTTATTCATCCAAATATTTCTATGGAAGAAAGTGATGATATTTGGGAATGTAAATCTTAGTTTAAGATACATTGGGCTCTTTGAGATTCTTAATCACATCATAGTAGTGGTCTATCAACTTGAAATCACACCCAACCTATCTCAAGTTCATCTTTTATAGCATGTATCACTCTTGAGGAATTCCATACCTGACCCCTCACACATACTCAATCAATTTGTGTTACAATTGGAGAATGATATTTCCATTGAGGAGAATATGGTGGAGATTTTAGATCACAGAGAAAACATACTATGAAATAAGATAATGCACTTTTTCAAAGTGTTGTATTGAAGAAACAAGTTTCAAGAAGAAATGTGGGAATAGGATTATGTGATTAGATAGAAATAATCCCATATGTTTTAAATGGGGATATGAAAATTTTGACGGTGAAATTCTTCAAGGGTGAATATTGTAATGACCAAAACTATTATAAATAGAAATCCCTTATAATTTAAGGCTTTATTATGTAATATCTTTATATAAAACACATTCACTTGTTTTTCTTTATTTTATCCAAATGGATTAAAAATATCATTATTAATATTTACCACTAATAATAGAGATATTAAACAGTGATCACATGATTAATATAAATATAGGGCCTTAACGAATCCAATTGACACATATAAATGAATTTATGGGCTTGTATAGTAGGATTGTACCCTATGAAGCCCATTTACCATAGCTTACTAGGGATATAACATCACTGGAATTATCCCATGAACGTTTTTTATGTTGATATCCAATTACTTAAGCATGAGAGAAACCATTTATGGTATAATATCGAGCTCATCAAGATTACGACCCAAACCATATTCACTAATTGACCCTATGAAAGTCTCACCATCACCCACCTTACTCTTAAGAAGTATACAGGTGTAATAAAGGGATGTTTCATAATTCCTTTATAATACGAATATTTATAGAATAATGAATTTATTTCCATTTTTATTGTTACTTTTTAACTGACTTCAATTTTGATTCTCTTAAACATAAATTGAATTTTGGGATAATATTCAAATTCCATTAAGGGATTTATTTTGAAGAACTACTGGATTTTTGAAATAAATAGTATTTTAAAAAAAATATATTATTAAATATTTATTCTTAATTATAAATGGTCAAATAATTTTTATTAAGTGACAGTTAATTTTCATAAGGATTAAAAAACTATTACTGTTAAAAAACCCCATCAGTTTTAATAAATGTCAAATCTCATTAAAAAGTTAAATGAAAATATTAATAAAATTCTTTATATAATATAAATATTATTTTTGGAATCAAAATTTTAAAATAATTCAATGGCGAATTTTTTATAATTTTTAGATATAGTCATGTTTTCGGTGAAAAAAATAAATAACGTATAAATATACTATGTGTTTTATATAATCATAATGACCCAAAAATGATGTAATAAATACTATAATGTGTATCCCAGGACAAATACAATTTTTTACATTAAAAAAATAATATTTTCTTTTTATTTGATTAATTTTAGAATTCCATTAGGAATCCACCAAAATATATAATATAGTTTATGGTTTTAAATTCATTTCTTTAAAAGAGTGGCTCTCCTCCACATAAGAAAGTATAATATTTTAATATGATCAGAATATTGCCTAATAAAATAAATAAAACCTTTCTAATTTAGTAAAAACCATGGGAAAACCATTTGAAGGTTTTTTGTTTTAATATTTTATTCTATAGAGTCCAAAACCATTGTTTGTGAAATATTAAAGAATTATCCTCTCGTTTTCTATATAAACCCAACCTTTCTTTGACTTATCTTTAGTTAAAATCCATGTAGAATGACCTTAATATAACTTTCCTACTCTATAATCCTCAAAAGGCTCTAAACTCTCTCGAGAAACACCTTTTCAAGCTTTTGGAACCACACACTCAAGTAAAGGTTCTTTCCATTCTGATCTTTATCCATATTTATTTATCTTGGTATGCCCTTTTATATTCAAATAGTAATGATGGGGTATGTTTTAGAACCTCCCCACTATTTAATAGTATTATGTCTAAATGATTATAGACCCATTTATATCCCATTAATATCTCCCATGTACACCTATTACAATGACCGATTTTCGTAAGCATACTTTCTTTTCTCATTTTATTCAAGCTTATTTATTATAATAGGCATTAATTTTATAATTCTATATGTGTGACCATATCCTTAAGTTTACCTAATGATTTCCACTTCATGTCTAAAAAATTATAGACCCATTTCTCTCTCATGAGCCTATTTTATGATTTTTTTAGGTGACATTGTTATGCTTCCAAATTTTCACAGTGATTTTTATGCCAAACAAATTATGTAATGAACACCATACCAATTTCCTATCAAGGGTATCCACTTTTATATAGATATCAATTTTTATTAGGGAATTACATGTATTTATTTCACACTCCTTAATTTTTGAATAAATTATAATTAGGTATTAATCCATGTTTTATGATCTATGTATTTCAAATAAGCATAAGAATGAAATGAAAGTGGTGAGTGCACCTAGAATTATATTGTACTCTAATGAATTGCATAATGTTTAGAATCATTATAAGTCATGTTGGGATAGGGATATACCTAATTACTTTATTTGACTTTTTCCACCATAAATTATTTATGGTTTATCCATGAACTATATTTATGATACATTGTTTTATTTTGTTGCTACATTTCCCATGTTATGATTGTCATGCTATATCATGCAGTATTATTTATGTTCATATATGCCTCATTGTTTTTCTTTGACTAACATGTATTATTATATTCATGTTATTCCATCGTTAATAATTTA
This sequence comes from Viscum album, assembly GCA_963277665.1. NCBI lineage: Eukaryota > Viridiplantae > Streptophyta > Magnoliopsida > Santalales > Viscaceae > Viscum > Viscum album. The sequence goes on along the minus strand of OY728123.1, from coordinate 1,937,544,245 downwards.
CTATGATTTAATTGTCACCCCTTACTTATGTATTCCTATAGGTTATCCAATGTAGTGTAAATCTCAATAATCATCATCATCAGTCTCATTTTTATTCTAGAAAACTAATGAGCCAGGAAAGGAAAATAGTTCCTAGGGGGGCATAATGTAATTAAGACTGAGGGAATCCCTTGAAATTAGGTTAACCCCCTCTGGTTTAAATAAATAAACATTGGGTAAGTTCTTGACATCAGATCCTTGTTCATCAAGAGATTCCAGGTGGTCTTCCACTTTATTCTCCTCACGCTAGGTGTGGGAAACCCTGAATTTGTTCATAAGAATTTTCTTTAATTTATTATTGATGTAAGAGATGGGCCAAGGAGTGTGACCTTTACCCTAGAGGTCATTGTGAATAACCATTGAGTCAGTTTAAACCTCATAAGAATGGATATTCTCTTGATGGAAAAGAATTTGGCCTGTGAAACCCGCCATAGCCTCTACCGCAATGGAGGTTCTGTTTCCATAAAACATTGTATTGGCCAACACCATACTTAACTTGTCATCTTTAAATACTCCTCATCCACACATGCTTCCATAGATTCATGACCCATTTGTGTTCATCTTCAGGCCAACATGAAGGGGGATCCACCAAACCCAGTGCTCAGAAGCCTGAGGGCAGGGGAGTGAACTATAGGAGAGGAGACCATCATCCCCCGAAGGTAGGGTGCTTCCTGACAATTTTTAACCTCAATCATGTTAAAGAATTTTTTAGTAAATATGTTGTAATTATTTATTAAAGTTGTAATTAAATGTATCTAATTACCAAAGACACTAGAATTATCAATAATTTCTGTTTTATTAAGTTTAATTTTTAATAATTAAATAATATTTAAATTTTAAATTATGATAATTGTTTTTATATTTTTGACCTACACTTACACACACTTCCATCTAACGGGTAACAAACATAGTGTTTACATGTTTGGTGAACTACCACCTCACTAAATGATGATTGTTCATTTTTTTACTATATATCATGTAGAAAATTATGATGGAAACTATATTAATATATATTATATATTATATTTATTATGGATTTAATCTTATCTATTTCTTTTACAATTAATATCTTTATACTTTCCATTTTGCGTTAATACGATAATGTTGTTTGAAGAAGAGTGGACTACTACCCCCTCGAAGCACAGTGATTTGTTCATAAACTACATGGAATGTATTAAGGATGGTTTTAGAGAATATATATGATATATATGATACAATAAAACTAATTTAATATTCATATATATACATATATATACAACTATGTCTTTTATTTTCTTTCTTTCTTCAAGACAATTAAATGAAAATAGTGTTCATGCATACATACAACTTACCATCCCCTTAAACGGTCTATTCTATTTCATACATCTATAATCTATGTACTATTATAATACATATCAAATGAATATGAATTATATTTAAATCATGGTTTAAATTCCTAAAATCATGATATAAGTATAATTACAGAAGATATAACAATTTAAGACACATGTGAAAAACAAAGTGAATACTACCCAAAGTGAAAACTAAACATAGAATTGTTAATAATTGGTTAATATAAATCCATAATAAAAAATATATATGGAATTATAAGAAATAAAATTATTCTATTATAGATGTATAATAAATTTATATTTATAATATATGAGGTTTTCCTGAGTATTACAAGATTCAATACACAAGGTAAGTGAATTTCATCTCACTCTTTAATTCCCTAAGATACATTCCTTATTCACCACTCACTTATTTTGTGTAGTGTATATAGTACCCATGAATGTATTATATTTTTCCTATACATAAATATATAGGAATTTACATGGATATTTTAGGATCTTTACATCATGGGGTTTAGGTTTCAAAAGTTACAAAATTAGTAAATTTATTTTATATCAATTATCCTTCATTGGGTCACATGCCATGTTATACACCTATATTATATTTATAACACGTATAAACTAAATTTTAAAATTTATATCAACAATATCATTATTTTCATGATATTTTATTCCCTATGTAATTTCATTTTTTTATATGGGTTGTATGAATCAAGGTCACCATGTGGTAAGAGTCTATTGAAACAATCTCAATATTTATCGAGATTGTTTACGATCACATTTTGGTTGATGAAATATTATGATCCATACATCAAGAACAATCATTTCTTTTATTATCCTCTATTTAGTATTTTTGCCTTAATTTATTGATATCATTTTTTCACTCTCTGGTACATAAGATAATTAAGAAATTTTTTTAAGAAAATATCACTTTACATCTATCGTTGGTTGGAAATCAGTGTTATTTCAAAACAATGATTTCTAAAAAGTGATTCCAATAATATTATTCTAAAACCAAATTTGCACTTTATGTGTTTTAAACAAATCAATAGAATAATCTTATCTCTTTTTTAAAAATGAAACCTTCAAACCTTCTTATTGTGCAAAAGGAATGTTCTATTTATCTCATGCGACTTGTATGTATTTACTTAATGTCATGTCTTTGAATTTATTTTTCATATTTAATAAGATTAATTTTTAAGAAAATTTTTATAAAATTTATTTTCAAATAAATGGGTTTTCAAATGTTTTTAAATATTATTTTATATGTTATTTATGAAAAACAGGTTTCAAAAGTTTTTAAATCCCCTCTGTATGTTTTAAAAGTAAAAAAGGCTTTAATTTTTTTTTCAATGCTTCATTTAAATTTTTTCAAGTCTATTATCATAAAAATGGTTTTCAAAAGGTTTTCCATATTAAGAATCATATTTAAAATTATAAAGGATAATATCCTCATGATTTTTTTTAAAATATCTTTAAAAAATTTCTCCCAACTAAGATAACATACTTTGGTGTTACTCATGCCTTTATAGAGAAATGATTCTAAATTTCTATTAATATTCTGTATCTGAATTGTTTGATATTCATAGTATGATGTTTAAAAATTCCATTTATATTTAACGGTTTATATTCTTTTGAAACCTATTATTTTCTTGGGTTATGCTTCGATGAAATGATTATGAAACTTGACACTTTTCAATGGGTTAAGATATGATGGCATGTATATGACACTTATTTCATTTCATGGGTTATGATATGATTGTTGATGATTTTGTGTCACACATATATTTGATTTCTTTATGATATGGGTGGGACTTGTATCTCCCTCTAAATAATTGGGTGAATATTTATATCTCATTAGATATACATTGCTAGAATGAGAAGAGAACTCGGTTCAGTATTGAAATCATGGAATGGAGAGTTGAATCGGTTTAGTAATACACGGCAAGAATAGGGAATGAACTCGGTTCAGTAAAGGTATTTGAACACTAAGATTTCCTTAGAAGCGATACCAGGAATACTATGGAAATCATATAATATTATTATATACTTTCCATAATTCCATTATTTTTATTTCTTTGTTACACTTTCCTGGCCTATGTTCTTTATTTCCTTATGATTCATGTCTTTATAAACTGGTGGGCATTTTTCCATGATTCATGATTATGATCTTTGATATATAAGGTATGATCTTCAAATTTTTTGATCACGTTCTCATTCTCATATGATCATGTTTATGCCTACATGGCTCCCTTGTTTACCCTTAATAAGCATTTGAGTCCACCCATTTTTATGTTTCTTTCCCCATGTTATGAAGATACATATTATATTTTAGGTGTCTATGAAGGGTGATAGTCTACAAGAAAATAGTGGGAGATAATGTACCTCACTTATATGCCAATTTTTATGATTCCATGTTTCTCAAGGAACTAGACTAATATAGTATTTGGGCATATTTTTTTGTAATGTTTTAAGTATTACACAAATGTTATGTAATGTCTGTGTATGCTATCATGGGTCGTTATAGTTTGTATCAGATCAAATATTAAGTTATCCTTCGTAAAATAGGATGATAGAAACTTACTGATAACTCTATGGACATGTCTAAGTATAGTCTAAGGATATATAAAAGTATTATAAAATGTATTGAAATTTTGGAAAATGATAGATTGAGTGGTTTCCTAAAAATACACCACTATCTTGATACTACAAGTGGATGTATCTCTAGAACATATGTACCTAGGGTTAATAACTATAACAAGTTGTCTCGGATCTAACTCGAGGTAATCTAGTGCATAACAATTTTCCTTACTGCATAGATAGTTTTATATTCTGAGGGGATACTCAATGGAAATTCATAAATACTTCATGAACCATTATGAAATATTTGAATATAATACAACTATAAATAACCTAGGATATACATAAGGTGTCATCGATTAAAAGTTAAGAGGCCCGATTTAGACATCCTATAAGTAATATTTCATGATTATGTGGTTTTATTCTATAATATGTGTTTCTCACCCTGTGCTTTATGATTTTAGTCATTTGAGATATCTATAATGAACATGTTTAAAATTTAATGTCTTAGATGTGAAATGTATGGGAATTTGAAAAATAAATTCACCATTTTTAAATCTCATAATGAGAATGAGGAAGGTGGTATGAGTATTGGTTATATTTCTGGAGATAAATAGACTGCAAATGACTTGTGAAAGGTATGTAATGTTCATCTAGAATTGTTTACATTTATCATAATAAGCGTGGTAAGATTGATTTTGAGGAAACTTAACTCATGATTCATATTTCTTATTCTATGAAATTGGTATTATGGAATATGTTTATGAAGTCTGGGTAATGTCTTAAGAATTAAGTTGGATGAATGAATTAATTATGTTTTGGAATTCAAATATAAAGTTATATGAATCATGAAATATATAAGTATTTTCAGTATAATTTTTCATTAAGGAATAAAAAAGATATGTTTAATGGTGTAGAATACATAGAGAACTGATATTTTGATTAAGTGAAGGTAAACCTAAATGTGATCATGAGGTTGAGAAAATGGTGTTTCGCTTGGATAAAGAAATGATTGATTTGGATAAAGTAAATTGGATAAAACTCATTACCATGGATCTGATTATTGATTGGATTACAAGGTGGTATGTGTCTACATGAATGAAGTTTACAACTTATTGGATATAAGTAAAATATCTAGAAACCTTTGGAATAAGGAATCTTTAATGTTTTTCAATCTTTTCTATGGTAATTCGTGTTATTACCATGTTTCAATATAATATATGATGAATGTATTCACATGTTTTAAATCTGACAACCAGGAGCTACTTACTGATATTTTTGGGATCGATGTATAATTTTTTTTTTAATTTCATTCTAATGTTTTGTTTTTAAACTTTTTGAAGGATTAAAAGTTTAATCAGTTATATAAATATTAAGTTAAACATCAGATGAAGTATTTATATAGTTTGTCTGTATTCAGAACCTTAATTAAAAGCATATCTAGTGATAAAACTTGTTTTAAGGATTTTCATCATATTTATTTTTGAAATTTTATTAATGTACATTTAGAAAAGGAAATAATATATGTCAACTGATACCCATCATATTCAGCAAGGTCGTGTGTCTTGAACCCATGACCAATGATGATAAGGGTTTCATGCCTACCATTTGTTTATAATATCTCATTATTAAGGTGTAATTGTTTAGGTAAAATTTGATGAAAAAATATATTATTTTTGAATGATGAATTCAATAACTCCCTAATATTAAATCATTTCCTCCAAGTCCATATTTTTACTTCCTACATGTGTTCTCTAATCTAGAAACCTAGTTATACATTACTTTTGGTAATTATCATGTTTCTAACTTTATTTTTTCTTAAGAGAGTTTATGTATTAATTTTTATGACGTGGGTTTCTATGAAACAATATTTCAAGTGTTTAAATTTAAATCACCTAGAATAATTTTGAGGAAGAAATTCATTTCAAGGGGAGTACAATATAACCCCGTTAGATTTTATGAATTATGTTTTTCAAATTTATTTATTCTTTTTGATTTTTTTCATCTCATGAAACACTGAAAAAATTTATTTTATATAAATTAAAGTACTATGTCTGGATTTTATTATACACAATGCCAAGTTAATCAAGAACTAAACACAATATAATGGTTTTCTTTCTCTACAAAGAACATCAAGGTTACTTTATGTTTCATAGAAGACTATTTTTCCTCGATTTCTTGCATAAAATGCAAGACCGACTATTACCTAACAATAATATATTATTAAAAATACTATTATTTAATATAATAATATATAAAATCTCCATTAAATAATATTTTATGAATATTATTAGTTGTCTTATAGAATAAATTCACTAAATTTAAAATGAATTAATTAATTGGAAATTATTTATAAATGAATATAAGAACTAATTCAATATAAAGGTGTATTTTTATAGAAAAATAAACTTATGCTCACAAAGATGTTTTAATACTAATAAATTAAATTAATTAAAATTAGAAAGTTGTTTAAAGTAAATATTTATTACATATATACAAGGAAAGAATTTTTATATTCATACACTATATTTTATAGGCATAAGATAAGAATAAATCCAATTTAACACTTAAAACCCAATATTTATATTTAGGAAATATAACCAAATTTTAAATGATAACCTATTTTAAATATACATTTTGTAACATTCATAAATCTTATATTTCATAATAAAATTCATATTTGAAATACAATCCTAAAAATTAGGTTTGGATATATATTTGATAATTTTTGGTACGGTTTCATTTTTAATGAATAGTTAAAATACTGAATTTTCATTCAAAACTACTTTTTCATATAATTTATTTTTATAGTTATATTATATTTTAGGTTTCTTTAACAGTTTAATTAGATTACATTTTTATTAAATAGTAATATTTAGGCCATTGGAATCAATTTTACTTTGAAATTGACTATGAAAACATACCAAACATTTGAATGTTTTTACTTTAAAAACATGTATTCTCGTCCCATCTGCATTATTAAGTTTAAATTAATTTCTACCTCATCTGTGATTAAAATTTGAAAAAATGGATTCAATATTTGGAATTATTATAATTAATAATCAATAATAATATCAACTTAGTTTTTTAGCAAAAATATTAGTGAAGGTAATTAAAATTAATTACAATGATTAAGATTAAATTAAATTTTATAAGGGACTAAACCTTAATCTTAAGGCCTAATATGATCTTTACACTTGTCCAAAAGACATTTTATGTCCATATATAGTCCCTATACTACCTTTTATACTCTTTGGACCATTATTGGATCCACTTTAAAAAAATGTTGGTGGGGTTTCCCTTTTCCAAAATATTATAAGACTGTCACTCCTCCTCCATTATAAAAGTCATCCTCTCCTCCAAATTCTACACACCTCTAAAAACACATTTCCTAGAAAAAAATGAAAAATAGCTCCCCAAAATCCAACACTTTATCCTTTAATCCTACCTTGGGAAGAATGGATTCCAGGGAATCCATTGGAAGATTACCGAAAGGAATTACCTACTGAAGACGTAACACTCTCCCTCAAACTCCTTTCATTTATTTTCTTTCTCCACACCCTAATATCTTATTATTCAATTATTTTATAACAAAAAAGGTATCATAAATATACTAGGGTTTTATTATGATATTTTTTTTACCTACCCTTAAACACACTTTCATCCAATGGGTAACAAATATATGTTAACTTCTACGGAGAACTACCACCTCACAAGACTATGATTGTTAATTTTTTCTTCACCGTCTCCCATGGTAGAAATTATTATACATAAATTAATATTAGTTTATATAATAAATTTATTTTGGCTTTTAAAAATGCGTAATTATTTTACAACCCAGTTCTTTATACTTTCTATTGTTTTAATACAATAACTTTTTTTGAGAAAATATGGACTACCTTTCCCTCAAAGTGATGTGATTTTTTGATTCACTACATTGACTATATTAATTATGGTTTTAGTGAGTATATATGATATATATGATATAATAATAATAATTTTATAATTATATATATATACATATATGCCTTTTACTATCTATCTTTCAACATGACAATTAAACATAAATAGCGTTCATGCATACGTACGACTTACCATCTCCATGAACAACGTATTCCATTTCATAATTATATATTATATGAACTATTATAATACAAATATACTAAATATAAATCATATTTAAATCATATTTTAGATTTTTTAAATTATGATATAAGTTTAAAGGCCAAAGATATAGCAAATTAAGACACATGTGAAAAACAAAGTGGATATTATAGGAAGTGAAACCTTAACAAAGAACTATTAAAAAGAGGGTAATATAAAGACATAGTAAAACAATATATGTTATTATAAGTAATAATATTGTTCTATGGAATACATATAATTCATTCATATTTAGTTTAAATTAGTTTTGAATGAGTATGAAGAGAGTCAAGCTAAGGGAATTTCATCTCACTCTTTATTTCTATATGATACATTCCTTATTCAGCACTCACTTATTTTGTGTGTTGTATATACTACCCATGAAGGTATTATATACTTTGTATACATAAACAAATGGGTATTTAAATATATATATTTTGATATTTATATCAAGGGGATTAATTTTAAAATGTAACCAAAATGATAAATTCATTTTGTCTGAATTTTTCTTCTTTGAGACACATTCCATTTAATACACCAATGTTTTTATATTATGTGTATAAAATACCATTAAAATGTTATATCATGAATATACTTATTTTTATGATATTTTAATCTATATGTAATCTCATTTTTCTATAGGGGGAGTATGAAACATTGTTACTATGTGGTAAGAGTTTTTTGAAACAATATCACAGTTTATCAAGATTGTTTGTGATCAAAAGTTTTTGAGGAAATCATATAATCTATATTTCAAAAACACTCATAAATTTTATTCTCCTCTCGTTAGTCTTGATTTCTTCATGTATTGGTACTATTTCCCCACCCTTTGATATATAACATAACTAATAAAATGTTTAAATGAAAATATGACCTTACCTCCAGATTTGGTCATAAATTTGTGGTCTTTAAAACCCATTCGTTCCAAATATATATTCAATGAATATTATAATAAAATTAATTTTTACCTTTTCTGTATTTTACCAATGTTTTTAAAGTAATATTCTTGTCCCTTTCGGAATAAGTAATTTTTCTAAAAAATTTACCTTGCAAAAGGAATGTTATTTTTACCTCATGCAGAATGCATGTATTTACCCAACTCTATTTCTTTGAAGCTTCTACTTTATGTTTAATAGAGTTAATATTTAAGAAAATTAATTAAAAGATATTTTCAAAGAAATGGTTTTTCAAAAAAAAATTAATCTTATTTTATATGTTCTCAAGGAAAAACATTTTTCCAAATGTTTTCAAACCCATGTAAAAGTTTTCAAGGTAAAAAATAATTTCAAAATTTTTTCAATGGTTTCTTATATAAAATTTCATGTTTATTTTTATAAGAAAAATTAAAAAGATTTTATGTCTTAATGATAATTTTTTAAAAGATAAAGAATAATTTATAAATGAAGTATTTTTAAAATATCTTTAAAAATTATCTCCCATCTAAGATAAAATATGTTAGTATTACTCATGAATATTTGGGTAAATGATTAAATATTTGCATTCATATTCTTTATCTGGATGGTTTAAGTTTTTTATAATGATGTTTATGAAATACTATTCTCCTTCATGGGTTATATTCTTATGAAACCCACTTATTTTCAAAGGTTATGATTTAATGAAACTGTTATGAAATCTATCACTTTTCCATAGGTTAAGATATTATTACATTTTTATGACACTCACTGTAACACCCCAAGCTTCCACGGTACGTTTCCCTTCGAATAATGCGATAGCGTGTGTTGTACGCAACCTCGAGTTCTAACACACACCACAACTAATTAAACTAGCCGTTGTGAATACCAATACCTACTTTTTGAAATTATATATATTTTATATTTGAAAATGGGCTTCATTTTTGGATTCGGAATATCAAAATTAGCCTGGGGTGAAATTTTGGTACATTTCGGATAACTTTCATATTTTGATGAATAGTGAAAATTACTAAATTTTAATTAAAAACAACTTTTTTAATCAAAATAATTAATAGTGATAAATTGTGAATTTGAGTGGTTTTAAAGTATATTAAGAATATATTTTTACCATTTAATATAATGTTGGTCATTGGACATAATTTTACAATTAAACCGAACATAAACAAGTGTCAATCTTTTGATAGTTATTACCTCTTAAAAACACGCTTTTTGTTTTGACAGCGAGAATTAATTTTAAATTAATTTCTGCCACTTCTGTGTTTTGAATTTAGGAAAATGGATTCCATATTTGGAATCAGGATGTCCAAATTATGTAAATAGGTAACTTTTATTTTTACACATTTTGAATAATTACTGCGGTAAATATTTTATTTACCATGGTTAAAGGGTAAATCCGGTAAATAAGGGTTAAAAAAATAATATTATAATAATACTAAATTACCATAAAACGTGTCTTAACCCTATTGGTTGATACAGGGTCGACCATGGGCATCTTTGGGTCTGTTTTGGGACCCCATGGATCCACTTGTAAGTGATAATGACACATTATATTAATAAAGTTAAAATAAAAATAAAAATGGCATAAGCTTACATCTTTTAGAAGAACAATTTTTACATAGGGTTATACATGTTGGATTTTCGATTATAAATATTCATTAGAAAGATAAATCGATTTCATACATAATGATATTTTATTTATAATTTTTAGACATCAAATAATTTAAATTATTAATGACACAATAATGATGCAATGTTTACCTCATTAATAAATCATTTAAATAAATAAGATTATAATGATTAAAATATTATCTAAAACCTGTCCAATTATTATTGGTTGATGTTATTTAGAATATGAGTCATCTTATCTTCGACCTCAATGATTTTTGGACCATTATAAACCGAATACAAATATATTATAAAGTAATACTTTCACACTTTCCTAAAGAGCCCCTCCTCTCCCTTATAAAAGGAGACCACTTCTACTCATTCCTCACACCTCTCAAGCCACTTGGCTCGTCCAAAATCTGCCCAACTAAGCTCCCCACATCCCTCTCCTCCTCCTTGAAGCTTACCCTTAGGTAGAAAGCATTTCAAGAAGTCCTTTGGTTCCAACCAAAGTGAGTTACCTAAATTAAAGGTAACGATTTCTCTTAAATTATTTTCATTTATTTTTCTTCTCCAACCCCCAAACTCTTTTCATTTCCTTTCTTTTGTAACAACACCAGTATCCTCAATATACTAGGATGTTGTTATAAGAAGGATTCAAACTACACATACACACAACTCCATCTAATGGATGATGAACATAATGTTTCTGTGGATGGAAAACTAACGCCTCACGAAACGATGATTGTTCAAATACATCTTACCGCCTCTCATGGTGGCCATTATGATGGAACTGTAATTAAATATGATATTAATGATATATATTTTATATATAAGCTTCTGTAATTCCATTTTATTTCATACCATTATTCGTTTCATGTTGTATATACATACGATAATTTCATTTGAGGAAGTGCGGACTACCGCCCCCTTAAAATGATATGACTCGTTCATACCACACATGGAACGTATAAAGGATGGTGTTAATGAACTTAAGTAACATATATAAAATATTATATTATACTGTAATAGTAATATACCTATGTATCATTTGGATTCGATTATTTTATAATAAAAAATTAAATGGAAGTAGCGTTCGTGCGTACGTACGGACTACCGTCTCCACGAACGCGATGAGATTCATTCTCCATCGTATCCATTCAAGTATAATTATCATTTAATGATTTAAAAATGATGTTTAAGGACTTGATATCATTCTGGATACGAATAAGATACAACAAACATGACTTATGTAACAAAACATATAAAAGAAAATGAGTAAATTAACACACGAAACGACGATAATACTAAGATATTATCAAATCAATATTAAAAGATCATATATGATATCATATTAATGTATATGATTCTTTTATAATTTAATAACAATTATTTCACCATTATACAGGAGGTTAACCTACCCCAACCAAGGAAAAGTACAAGGTAAGGGTTATTTCACAATCTCTTCATTATCCGAGGTTGTTTATACGTAATAATCTACTGGGATATCTTTATCATCCACATCCATGTTTCTTAAAAATGTATTTCAAAACATTTTTACTATTTACAAGAATATGGGTTAAAGTCATTTATACCCTTGTTTGACTTTTTATAAGAGGTTTATAAAGGAATCTTTCCGTCGTTTTCAAAACAAGGTCCTTTTTAACCTTTTCGACAAAATTTAGGTAAGAATGTTTTTTTTAACTTATACGGCGGGTGCGGTAATTTTACGCCGTTATAAAATCTTCAAAGCTTTACTTAGAATCTTATAAGAATATTTTCAAAGAAAATGTTTTATTTTATATGGATCTTAAATGATTTCGAAATAAAAGGAGATATTTCTTTAAAAAGAATTTTGATTTCATCTATGTCAACATCCTTTGACGGATTTTAAGATTATTTGAAGTTGATTTATTATGATACAAAACTTCTATATTGTATTGAAGGTTTTGTGATATGTTTGACTATGGATGTGCTATTTTTATACCATTCATAGTTTATGGTGAAATTATTGACATTTCGTATGCTAGTTTTAATACGAATGTTTATGTTATGTTTAAACCTTTTCATATGGGAATGCATTGGACTTAATAAGTGACGGGTGGAGCCCGCTATAGCTCCTCGATGCATCGGTAGGTCTCATGAGACAAACTAGTGTCTTGGCACAAGGCCTTGACAAAATCTTATTTGTAGTCTTGGCACGAGGCCTTGGCTATGTGGTTATGATAGTCTGGCATTATGCATTCCAACATTATGAAAGTGGTTATTGATTTTTTGCATGTGATTATTCGATTAGTAGAATATCCATGTGAATAAGTAAATGGAATTATTTCATTTTATTTATGCCATACCATGTTGAAAGTTCATATTTAAAAGGCTTTTGTTTTAGTTATACATTGCCTTAAATGTTTATTCTTATTTATGAAAGTTTCTGCTATATTGTTATCCTTACTGGGCATTTGAGCTCACCCCTTTTCTATGTTTTATTTTTCCCAGGATGTGAAGAAGTAAGTTATGAATGACCTGCAGGGATTTTATGAGGGGTTAATAGTGTGGGTTGTGGAAACAGTATGTTGTTGTAGTAGTTTTTCATTTTATGATGTAATGTAAAACTTATGAATATATCTAGTGTTTCCAAGGCTACTAAACCAATCGGTCTTTCGAGATTTGATCTTTCTTGTGATCATGCCAATGTTATGTAATAATGCACCGACTCTGGGTAACTGGGGTCGGGGCGCTACAGTTGGTATCAGAGGAAGTTTAGTACAAACCTTGGAAGCTAGATTTAGATAAACTCTGATTAGAGCACGTAGACCTAAGATGAACTTTGAGGATTAGTATAGAAGAACTTCCTAGAATTTTGGTATTGTAGAGATTTTGTGAGTTTTCCGAGCAATACATCCCTGTCTGGATACGAGCAGGTAGAGGCGGCTCTGGCACAGATGTACCTAGGGGTAAAACCCGAAAACACCGCTTTGAGCTAGACTCGAACGGGAACTGGTGCACGACAACGGGCCTTGCTGCACTCTTGGTTACGACACTCCCGGGGGATATTCTTAGGATAACTCTCATTTTCTTTACAAATCATTATGAAGGGTTTATGAGTATATACTTCCTCAAAGAAAACATTTTTATGATTATGGATTATATCCATAAATAGCTCAATTTATGTTAAGTGTTTTATAAGTATGGGATTATGTATTTTGATTCATAAACTGATCTAGTTTATGCCATTGTTTAGAAATGGCGGCTAGTGGAAGAAATGGAAACCGTATCAATGCACGCACTCCATGTAGGGATTGCCCTCCTGCTCAAGATAATTATAGTGGGGCTGGTGATGCAACTGGTGCCGATCAGCTAATCACCATACTGGGACAACTTACTCAGGTTATGAATAATAACCTTACCCGTATGGAGCACCCTGATCCGCAGCGTGGAGGATCAATGTTAGATCGATTCATGAGGCAACAACCACCAACTTTCAACGGGAATACAAATCCATTAGTAGCTGAGCAATGGATATTTTCCCTAGAGAAAATATTTCAGGCTTTGGGGAGCAGTGAAAGGGAAAAAGTTATCATGGCAGTTTACCGCCTCACTGGAGATGCTGATCAATGGTGGTCATTGATTCAAAACATGAAGGAAGATGATGAAGTATCAAATATGGAATGGAGGGAGTTCAAAGATCTGTTTTTAGAAAAATACTTCCCTCGCGACCATCGAGCGGATATGGAAAGGCAATTTCTAAGTCTGAGACAAAAGGAGGATGATAATGTCACAAAGTATGAGGCTAACTTTACAAGGTTAGCGAGGTATGCTGGAGATTATATACGCAACCCAAGAAGTAAGATTGATCGTTTCTTTGATGGGTTAAAACCATTTCTCCGTCGAGCATTAGTCTCACAATCCTTTTCATCGTACGAAGACATTGTCTCATGTGCTATCAAGACCGAAAAGGAATTCTCTAAGTCTTATGACTTTAAAGCGAAGCAAGAGAAGAAGAGACCTGCTGATCAATCTGGGAATGGAAATAAGGGGAAGAAGGGAAAGGTTGAATATCCATCTTCTGGTAAATGCGGGAAGAAACACCCCGGTGCTTGCCTGAAGGGAATGGGAGTCTGTTACAAGTGTGGTGAAAAAGGCCACCAAGCTCATGATTGCAAGGGGAAGAAGGAAGCTACCAACGTTCAGTGCTACAATTGCAGGGAGATGGGGCATTATGCAAATGCATGTCCTAAGCGTCAGGAGAACTTACCTCAGAAAAGGCCAAGGGATCAAGGACAGGCTTATGCTATCACTACTGCTGAGGTAGAAGCTCCGAAAGACGTGGTGGCAGGTAATTTAATGGTTTCCTCAAGTTTAGCAAATGCATTATTTGATTCTGGATCATCGCATTGTTTCATATCTTCCCAGTTTGCTAAGAAAATTAGATATTTCCAATTTGATTTAATAAGGGAGTTGTCAGTCAAAACTCCTAAGGGAAGTATCGTTGCAACAAAGTTTTGTGAATCAGTCCCCATTAGAGCACATAAATTTTCTTTATCTGCTGATCTCATCGTCATACCTATGATTGAGTTTGATATAATCCTCGGTATGGACTGGCTTTCGGACTATGATGCGAAGATTTATTGTAAGAAGAAAGAGGTTACGATTCTTGATGATAATGATAAGGAACACCTTATTTTTAGAGCAGAATCGTCACCACCTAATTCTTATTTAGATCCACCCTCAATAGCTCAACTAAATTCAATTATTGGGGAGGAAGAGAATGAAATAACTGTCGGTGAGGAAAGTAATGTTCAAATAGAGGATGTACCTATTGTGAAAGAATTTGTAGATGTATTTTCCGGAAGATTTACCTGGACATCCTCCAGAACGAGAAGTTGAGTTTTCCATTGATTTGATTCCTGGATCAAGGCCTATATCGAAGACCCCTTATAGAATGGCCACTGTAGAGTTAGTCGAACTAAAGAAACAACTAGAGGAATTGAGTAATAAGGGATTTATTCGCCCTAGTGTTTCTCCATGGGGAGCCCCTGTTCTTTTTGTTAAAAAGAAAGATGGATCTGTGAGGTTATGTATCGACTACAGGGAGATCAATGCTATAACGATAAAGAACAAGTATCCCCTACCTCGTATTGATGATTTATTTGACCAACTGCATGGAGCTCAATACTTTTCAAAGATTGACCTTCGATCTGGATACCATCAGTTGTGTGTAAAGAAGGAAGACATTCCGAAGACAGCATTTCGAACCAGGTACGGGCATTACGAGTTTACTGTAATGCCGTTTGGATTGACTAATGCACACTCTGTATTCATGGATCTGATGAATAGAGTTTTCAAGGAGTATCTCGATGAATTTGTGGTGGTATTTATTGATGATATCTTGGTATACTCCAAAACCTACGAAGATCATGAAAATCACTTGCGCATTATCTTGAAGACTCTGAGGAGGCATGAATTATATGGAAAGTTTAGCAAGTGTGAATTCTGGCTTCAGGAGATTTCTTTTCTTGGCCATATTGTCTCTAAAGATGGAATCTCTGTTGATCCTTCTAAGACCAAAGCAATCCAAGAATGGCCAGCACCTACGAGTATAACTGAGGTACGTAGTTTTATTGGCTTGGCAGGTTATTATCGACGTTTCGTCCAGAATTTTGCCCGATTGGCTAACCCATTAACGAAGCTCACACGTAAAGGGGTTAAATTTGTTTGGACAAAAGAGTGTGAAGAATGTTTCGAAGAACTGAAGAGAAGATTAGTCAATGCTCCTATATTGACTCTACCATCGGGGAATGATGGGTTCGTTATTTATAGTGATCCATCAAAGAAAGGACTTGGTTGTTTCCTTATGCAGAATGATAGAGTTATTGCCTATGCATCACGACAGTTGAAAATTCATGAACAAAACTATCCTACTCATGATCTTGAGTTAGCAGCTGTGATCTTTGCTTTGAAGATATGGAGGCACTACCTCTATGGTGAAAAATGTGAGATTTATACTGATCACAAGAGTCTGAAGTATATTTTCTCACAAAAAGAACTCAACATGAGGCAAAGGAGATGGCTTGAATTACTCAAGGATTATGATTGCACGATACACTACCACCCGGGGAAAGCAAACAAAGTAGCAGATGCTTTGAGCAGAAAAGACCATGGAGTTCTGAACATGATGAGAATTGAAAGGGATCCAATTTTCATGGATCTAGAGAAGATGGACATGGGAATAACCAGGGAAGGTGAAACATCAATGCTTTTTCAAATGGTTTCCAAACCATCTTTACTAGAAAGGATTAAGAGTTCCCAGACCGATGATGAAGAATTTCAGAAGAAGATTAAAGCTGTGAATGATAGAAGATTGAGAGACTTTGTGTATGAAGATGGAATTTTGAAATTCGGGAAGAGACTTTGTGTTCCCAATATACCTGATCTAAAAAGGGAATTGCTGGATGACGCTCATAGTTCCAATTTCTCTATACACCCTGGGAGCACCAAAATGTATAGAGATTTGAAGGAACATTTTTGGTGGGACAACATGAAGAGGGAGATTGCTGATTTTGTGTCAAGATGTATGGTTTGTCAACAAGTGAAAGCTGGAAGGCAACAGCCTGGAGGAGTCATGCAACCTCTTCCCATACCGGAGTGGAAATGGGACAATATTACGATGGACTTTGTCATGGGGATACCAAAGACTCCTAGAAGGAACGATGCAATATGGGTTATTGTTGATCGTCTTACCAAGTCAGCACATTTTCTTGCTATAAGAGAAGATCTACCCCTGGAACGTCTAGCAAGACTATACATTAATGAAGTTGTGAGACTTCATGGAGTTCCCCTATCGATTGTTTCTGATCGTGATCCCCGTTTTACTTCAAGATTTTGGAAAAGTCTTCAGAAATCCCTGGATACTGAACTTCATTTGAGCACTGCTTACCACCCTCAGACAGATGGACAATCAGAACGGACTATTCAGACCTTAGAAGACATGTTGAGATCTTGCTCACTTGATTTTCAGGGTATGTGGGATCAATATTTACCACTAGTAGAATTTTCCTATAACAATAGCTTCCATTCGAGTATTCAGATGGCACCATATGAAGCGTTATACGGAAAGAGATGTCGTACACCAACCTGTTGGGATGACGTTGGTGAAAGAAAACTTGTAGGCCCAGAACTGGTGGAGGAAACGGTGGAAAAGGTGAAGGTAATCCAAAATCACATCAAAGCAGCTCAAAGTAGGCAGAAGAGCTATGCCGATAATCGAAGGAAGGATTTGGAATTTCAGGTCGGTGATCATGTTTTCTTAAAGGTATGTCCATGGAAGGGAGTCATACGTTTTGGTAAGAAAGGTAAATTGAGTCCCAGGTACATCAGACCTTTCGAAATTCTAGAACGAATTGGGGCTGTAGCTTACAGATTGGCAATGCCGCCAAGTCTCTCCAAAGTTCACGATGTGTTTCCACGTATCTCTGTTGAGAAAATACATGCCTGACCCAACGCATGTACTCACCTATGAGGAATTAGAACTGGAACCTGATCTTTCCTATTGTGAAGAGCCCGTCAGGATTCTTGATACAAGAGAACAAGTACTGAGAAACCGGACGACGCGTCTGGTAAAAGTTTTGTGGAGAAACCATAAGATGGAAGAGGCAACGTGGGAACCCGAGGAACTTATGATGAAGAACCACCCGAGTCTTTTCATGTAATAAGTATTCTAGAAATTGCGAGGACGCAATTATTTGAAGGAGGGTAGAATGTAACACCCCAAGCTTCCACGGTACGTTTCCCTTCGAATAATGCGATAGCGTGTGTTGTACGCAACCTCGAGTTCTAACACACACCACAACTAATTAAACTAGCCGTTGTGAATACTAATACCTACTTTTTGAAATTATATATATTTTATATTTGAAAATGGACTTCATTTTTGGATTCGGAATATCAAAATTAGCCTAGGGTGAAATTTTGGTACATTTCGGATAACTTTCATATTTTGATGAATAGTGAAAATTACTAAATTTTAATTAAAAACAACTTTTTTAATCAAAATAATTAATAGTGATAAATTGTGAATTTGAGTGGTTTTAAAGTATATTTATAATATATTTTTACCATTTAATATAATGTTGGTCATTGGACATAATTTTACAATTAAACCGAACATAAACAAATGTCAATCTTTTGATAGTTATTACCTCTTAAAAACACGCTTTTTGTTTTGACAGCGGGAATTAATTTTAAATTAATTTCTGCCACTTCTGTGTTTTGAATTTAGGAAAATGGATTCCATATTTGGAATCAGGATGTCCAAATTATGTAAATAGGTAACTTTTATTTTTACACATTTTGAATAATTACTGCGGTAAATATTTTATTTACCATGGTTAAAGGGTAAATCCGGTAAATAAGGGTTAAAAAAATAATATTATAATAATAATAAATTACCCTAAAACGTGTCTTAACCCTATTGGTTGATACATGGTCGACCATGGGCATCTTTGGGTCTGTTTTGGGACCCCATGGATCCACTTGTAAGTGATAATGACACATTATATTAATAAAGTTAAAATAAAAATAAAAATGGCATAAGCTTACATCTTTTAGAAGAACAATTTTTACATAGGGTTATAAATGTTGGATTTTCGATTATAAATATTCATTAGAACGATAAAAAGATTTCCTACATAATGATATTTTATTTATAATTTTTAGACATCAAATAATTTAAATTATTAATGACACAATAATGATGCAATGTTTACCTCATTAATAAATCATTTAAATAAATAAGATTATAATGATTAAAATATTATCTAAAACCTGTCCAATTATTATTGGTTGATGTTATTTAGAATATGAGTCATCTTATCGTCGACCTCAATGATTTTTTGACCATTATAAACCGAATACAAATATATTATGAAGTAATACTTTCACACTTTCCTAAAGAGCCCCTCCTCTCCCTTATAAAAGGAGACCACTTCTACTCATTCCTCACACCTCTCAAGCCACTTGGCTCGTCCAAACTCTGCCCAACTAAGCTCCCCACATCCCTCTCCTCCTCCTTGAAGCTTACCCTTAGGCAGAAAGCATTTCAAGAAGTCCTTTGGTTCCAACCAAAGTGAGTTACCTAAATTAAAGGTAACGATTTCTCTTAAATTATTTTCATTTATTTTGCTTCTCCAACCCCCAAACTCTTTTTATTTACTTTCTTTTGTAAAAACACCAGTATCCTCAATATACTAGGATGTTGTTATAAGAAGTATTCAAACTACACATACACACAACTCCATCTAATGGATGATGAACATAATGTTTCTTTGGATGGCAAACTAACGCCTCACGAAATGATGATTGTTCAAATACATCTTACCGCCTCTCATGGTGGCCATTATGATGGAACTGTAATTAAATATGATATTAATGATATATATTTTATATATAAGCTTCTGTAATTCCATTTTATTTCATACCATTATTCGTTTCATGTTGTATATACATAAGATAATTTCATTTGAGGAAGTGCGGACTACCGCCCCCTTAAAATGATATGACTCGTTCATACCACACATGGAACGTATAAAGGATGGTGTTAATGAACTTAAGTAACATATATAAAATATTATATTATACTAGAATAGTAATATACCTATGTATCATTTGGATTCGATTCTTTTAAAATAAAAAATTAAATTGAAGTAGCGTTCGTGCGTACGTACGGACTACCGTCTCCACGAACGCGATGAGATTCATTCTCCATCGTATCCATTCAAGTATAATTATCATTTAATGATTTAAAAATGATGTTTAAGGACTTGATATCATTCTGGATATGAATAAGATACAACAAACATGACTTATGTAACAAAACATATAAAAGAAAATGAGTAAGTTAACACACGAAACGACGATAATACTAAGATATTATCAAATCAATATTAAAAGATCATATATGATATCATATTAATGTATATGATTCTTTTATAATTTAATAACAATTATTTCACCATTATACAGGAGGTTAACCTACCCCAACCAAGGAAAAGTACACGGTAAGGGTTATTTCACAATCTCTTCATTATCCGAGGTTGTTTATACGTAATAATCTACTGGGATATCTTTATCATCCACATCCATGTTTCTTAAAAATGTATTTCAAAACATTTTTACTATTTACAAGAATATGGGTTAAAGTCATTTATACCCTTGTTTGACTTTTTATAAGAGGTTTATAAAGGAATCTTTCCGTCGTTTTCAAAACAAGGTCCTTTTTAACCTTTTCGACAAAATTGAGGTAAGAATGTTTTTTTTAACTTATACGGCGGGTGCGGTAATTTTACGCCGTTATAAAATCTTCAAAGCTTTACTTAGAAGCTTATAAGAATATTTTCAAAGAAAATGTTTTATTTTATATGGATCTTAAATGATTTCAAAATAAAAGGAGATATTTCTTTAAAAAGAATTTTGATTTCATCTATGTCAACATCCTTTGACGGATTTTAAGATTATTTGAAGTTGATTTATTATGATACAAAACTTCTATATTTTATTGAAGGTTTTTTGATATGTTTGACTATGGATGTGCTATTTTTATACCGTTCATAGTTTATGGTGAAATTATTGATATTTCGTATGCTAGTTTTAATACGAATGTTTATGTTATGTTTAAACCTTTTCATATGGGAATGCATTGGACTTAATAAGTGACGGGTGGAGCCCGCTATAGCTCCTCGATGCATCGGTAGGTCTCATGAAACAAACTAGTGTCTTGGAAGAAGGCCTTGACAAAATCTTATTTGTAGTCTTGGCACGAGGCCTTGGCTATGTGGTTATGATAGTCTGGCATTATGCATTCCAACATTATGAAAGTGGTTATTGATTTTTGCATGTGATTATTCGATTAGTAGAATATCCATGTGAATAAGTAAATGGCATTATTTCATTTTATTTATGCCATACCATGTTGAAAGTTCATATTTAAAAGGCTTTTGTTTTAGTTATACATTGCCTTAAATGTTTATTCTTATTTATGAAAGTTTCCGCTATATTGTTATCCTTACTGGGCATTTGAGCTCACCCCTTTTCTATGTTTTATTTTTTCCAGGATGTGAAGAAGTAAGTTATGAATGACCTGCAGGGATTTTATGAGGGGTTAATAGTGTGGATTGTGGAAACATTATGTTGTTGTAGTAGTTTTTCATTTTATGATGTAATGTAAAACTTATGAATATATCTAGTGTTTCCAAGGCTACTAAACCAATCGGTCTTTCGAGATTTGATCTTTCTTGTGATCATGCCAATGTTATGTAATAATGCACCGACTCTGGGTAACTGGGGTCGGGGCGCTACACTCACTTCATTTCATGGGTTATGATATTATTTTTTATGATCCTGTGGAAGATGCACGTATGATTTCATTATGAGATGGGTGGGACTTATATCTCTATCTAAGGTATTAAGTAAAGAATTATATATAATGAGATATACATGGATGGAATGAGGAGTGAACCCGATATTATTACATGGCTTGAACAAGGAGTGAACTTAGTTCATTAATATAGTGATGGAATGGGGAGTTAACCAGGTTCAGTAAATGACTTTTTCTACAAAGATAACCTTGGAAATGATGCTAAGACTACTATGGAAATCATATTATATGCATATGTGTTTTAAAAATTCCATGTTTTATTCCTATTTAATACTTTCATGGAATGAGTTCTTTATTTATTTATGATTCATGTATTTTTGAACTATTAGGATTTAGGCCATGATTCATGATTATGATCATTGATATGCAGGGTATGATTTCCAAATATTTTTATCAAATTATCATACTCTTATAATCAGTTTTATGCTTATATGTCTCCCTTATTTACCCTTAATGATAATATTATATCACTGCATTTCATGTTTCCTTCCCTAGGTTATGAAGATACATATTATGTTCGATGTGTCTAAGAAGTGTTCTAGTCAAGAAGAACCTAGTCATAGATAATTTAGCTCACTTATGTACCAATTTTCATGTTTCCATGTTTCTAAAGGTACTAAAACAATACGGTGTTTTGGAGTCTATATTTTTAATGTTTTATGTATTCTAAAAAGGTGATGTAATTTCTATTTATGTCAATACATTTTCTTTATAATGATGTAGCTTTTACCCCAGTGTTTTCCACTACAAAAACACATGGACTACACAACAAGAAAGAGAGTTACTAGAATTTAGTTCTTAAAACGTCACCCTAGCTTGGTTTTTTCAAAAAGTGGTGTATATTATATACAACCTGTATTTATTCAATCCTTGATGAATAGATTTTATCACAAGTTTTCGTATTGTGTTGAACTCATGTACATGGATTGTATGTTTAGGATACAGGTTGGGTACTATTGTGTTATTTGGATAGGATATTCAACATCCTTTGATTGAGTCTTTGGATGTTCTTCCTATTATTTTAACCATTTCCATGATATAGTACCGAGAATGAAGAATAGAATAGGATAAATCAATGTTCATATTTGAGGAATGATTAAACAAAAACTATGGATAATTTTAAATTTATATCATCCATCAATGATTAATAAATAATTACTAATTAATTATGTGAAATTTTTTTAACTAATTTTTAGTCACTGGGTAATCAATAGCACCTATTATGAATAGGAAACTTAAATTTTTTTAATAGAAAAATAACAATAGATCTACACAAAAAATAATTCTATGACATACAGATTTAAATTTAAGATTAATTTACTTAAGAATGTTGATACAAAAAAGGAATGTTCATGAAATGTAATTTATAATTAATTTATATGTGTATTCATAATTAACTTGTCTTGTAATTATTTCTTCAATGATGGTTTGGTCGAATAATTTCATTATACAGTCATGTATTTACTGGACCAATGGTATAATCCATCTAGGGATGACCCACATGTGGTAAAAAATTATAAGAACATAAACACAGAATCATGGGGTTCAACTGTGGTCAGTTAAGATCTATTTCATCATTCATTGTTTAATGAATTAGGAATCAATTAATTGATTAAATATTCATTTTTTTGTCAAAATTTTTTGAGAGAAAAAGGGGATTAAAGAATTAGTTCTTGAGCATGTTCATGATAATTCTCTCTCTTGAGTTTGAGAGAAATTATTTATAGTTTTATGTTTCATAATAAGTGGTTGACCATTTAATGTGATATAAATGGGTATTTATAAGTCTAGGGTAGGGCTTGAAATTACGAATAGGACCCCAAAAAATTTTGATTCAATAACAAACCTCATATATAATAATAATATACATATTATTAAAATTTTCTTTAATTGTGTAATGATGTTCCTTGTGGGCCGATGGACCACTGAGAGAGGAGAGGTGAATTAGGGGTCTTATAAAACAATTAAATATTATTTCCTAATAATTTAACCTCCAAGACTTTTCTAGTCTTAGTTTACTAATTAATATTTAATACAGCCTTACATAGATAATTAAGTGAATAAAGACATAATAAACACAATGATTTATACATGTTTTAGTACCAAAACATACACCTTTCCATCATTGGTTATCCACCCCCCATCACAGATTCTCCACTATATTAAAAATTAATTATCTAAAATTATAGGGTTTATCACAAACCAAAACCAAATCGTAGTATCATAGATATTCTATAAGATAGATATAGACCATCCACGTTCCTACTCCTGATAATAAATTACATGTCGGTTTCACACTAGAATTCTTCAATAGATTCATGTTGTATCCACAAAGTCACATTGTGAACTCCCTACACACACTAAGTCGCATAGGACCTATTGTATTACACCAGATAAATATAATTTTTCCATTGAGGTTTCTCTTTGGAAGTATAATATTAGACCTAAACTTGATAATTATGCCCCAAAAAGTGTGATATACTTCAACTCAACATTAGGTCTTTGAATTCTCTAAAATCAGATACTTGTATTATTTGTAACTTGGTCGCCACTTAAAAATAAACATCATCAGTTTTCTAGATCAATGGTCTCCAATTATATTCAAACCAAACTACTCTTCAGACTTTTTAGGGACTCAAAACTAAAGAAATAATATAATAAAGTTAAATTCATCCTAATTATGTTTTATTTTTATCAAAATTGTAAAACCATGGATATCAGAGGATCTTGTTTTATCACTTATTCAGCTCTCTCAAACTAATATTAGTATGATTTTTGGATTTATATCCTTTTTCTCTACATTATTAATTTATTAATTCCTATTATTAGTTAATATATCAAGTTTTATCCTAGTTATAAATATTTTCACCAACTATTGAGGGTGAAAACTTCTTATTTTCTCTATTTTAGCCTCCTCGATCTACAAAACTTCTCATATAAATGGGCCAATAAATTGAATTAACCATTCAAGTTAATTCTCATAAATTGTATATTTATGGGACATAGTATTATCTATCTCAAAAGAATAAAATTGGAATGACCCTTTTGGTTTCCCATGTATTGTCATGTTCTTATTTTCCAACTCAAAATGTATGCCTAGAATATCCGTCATTAAATATTTATTTTTTTTAATTGAACCCAAAAATCTTGAAAAAATAACTTCAGTGGTATTTCCTTATTATTCATCCAAATATTCCAAAATAATCTACATATCAAATCAGATAGTAGAATAAATTATGTTGAAAATATTTTACGGAATGAAACTAATTTCATTTACATGTCTAGATTTTATGATATTCAGAATACTTCTTACTATTCAGGCTTGACTATTTTCACATCCTATCATCTCAATTTCACTTAAATTCTTAACAGTGTCTAGTAGATTAGTAAAATAATATATATATCTCATTAAAAAGTTATTTATACACCTTTTAAAACAATTACTGCTTTAATGTAACTTCATAGGTACAGTTATTGGAAACTCATATAACTCATTTCCCCCATTAAGAAATAAATACAGTCATTCTTATCATTTGATCATCCTACAAAAAGGATTTAATCATGGATTAAATAATATCAATTATGTTTTAAACTTTAATTTACATCACAATAATATTTTTAATTAATTTCATTGGGATTGTAAAATTATGAAAACATCATAGTTTTGATCAACATTTATCTTACTGTTCAACAGATGAAGATTGGCTCATTTATATTCACAAGATTTAATATAATGAACTTTTAGTTGTTTTGTATGTTTATAAAATGATTGAAAATCTCTTACATCACCCAAAATATATCACCTTCATTGGATTTAAAATCTGGAAAATTGGTTTTTCATCTAGCCAAACATTTAAAAATGTTTTATGTATTGAAGTTGTATATTGGGATCATTGATGAAACTCATTTATAAAGTCTCCCATTCTAGTACTTTTTTCAGTGGTATAACTCTTACTCTTACCTAATTAATACTAACACTCTCTTCCACATAAAATTTTCTATATCATCTAGAATACTTACATTTAATTAAAGTCATATGATGAGCTCAAATACGTATGGATAAGTCCTACAAAAATGTATTATGTTGTTGTTTAAGTCATTTAATCAAGAATTTGTTAATTCATAATAAAAAAATCATATGATATACTATAAAGCCTTACGATGAAGTATTATTCTCCACCAGAGTATATATATTGAACATATAATTTTTTATAATCGCATTAATCATATGATGTTTCTGGAAAAGTATTACACTTAGGAATTCCATTTTCCTATTCCAATTCAAAAATATACAGACTTAATTAAATGACATTGGGAATTCTCTAAATCAATTCATCCATTATAAATCCCCATATTTTCAAAATAAAACACTAGGAATCAATAAAAGTCATGTCTAATAACTTAAGGATGGAACCTTTTTCTATAGTCAGTCCTACGACTCATTGAATTTATTTTATTAACCTATCTAGTTTCTCGATTATCTAATCAACAGTGACTGATTAGCATCCATATCATCAACATTCTCTAAAATTATTTATGAAACAATTAACCACTTTTTCTTATTTTCTATGATATGTGGATCATCTCAAATATTCAACTGATTTATTTAGAGGTTCTAGGAAATATTTTATTCATTTATTTTGTGTATCCATATCTTCTTTTCTTTATTCCCAATATGTTGGTAACAAACTGATTAATCACCTTTCTCGTGTATCCTTTATATTAGAACATCTTTTGGAATGGTTGGGAACTCAATTCATCACTCATATCATATTTTCATTTCTTATAAAGAGAATCTTAATGCTTAAAAAATATGACCAAAAAGGTTTTTTCACTTCAAACTCCCCCTTTTTATTTGTTGGAAATTTCAAATATCTCTATTAGTTAATTTAATTCTTATCCCCCTAATAAAAAGTAAATTCAAAGGGGAGGAAATTCTATTCCCATTAAATGTTAGTTTAAATTTCCTCTCACCCTTATTGACAAGGATGGTATGTCAAAGTACTTCCTTAATACTCAACTTATTCTTTACAAACAATTATGGATATTACTTTACATATTATACTCATTAAATTATTATTAATATCAAAATAGATATTGATATACAAACTGATAATAATTAAAAAATGGTGATGGTATTATTCAACTTCCTCTCCCTTATTATGAATTAGATTTGGGATTTTTCTCAACAACATCTTATCACCACATAGCTCTTAACAAGTTCTACATGAGAAAAAAAGGTTCATTTTTAGATACGAAGTGAAATTAATTAAATATAAGACCACTTTTAAAAAACAAAACCACTTTATAACATGGTATAACCTTACTCTGTTTTCGAATATCTCCCAAAATTCAATTATATATTGAATTCATATTCTGTGATATACTATCATTTCCAAGTGACAATCAGAAATAAATATGGACATAAGCATCATCAGAATTAATCATGACATCACATTTCTATTAGAAATTTTTTATCAAAAAATAACATATATGTGTACATGAAAAAACCCTTTGAGAAAATATTATAGAAACATTTAGAAAAAAATATCTCTATATTTTCTCATGTTATACCAGATCATTAATTCTAAAAATAGGTTTGTTCTAATAGATCTTGTAGAAACTTTTTTAAACCAACACTCGTCTTCCTAAAATAGACCATAAGGTTAAAGTAAATGTATATTACATCCCATTTTTTCCAAAATAAAACCCCCATTATTATTATTGAAAACAATATAACAAATAGAATAAGTGTGAGGGTCATACCTAAACCATCAACATATGTTGGGGTTTTCTAGATTTCTAGAATTTAAGAACATAAGAAATCTTAGGATACTTCACTTATTCAATAGCTCCCACTTAGGGGGTGCTTATCATACAAAATCACCTTCAATTATAATAAAGAAATCACTTTAATGTTTATTAGATAATAAGGAGAAAATATAAATAGATCCTTGACATTAGTAAGAGGTTTGATGAAGATTTCTCATCCCACGATATTCAGCTTCAATTCTTCACACTTACACCCTAAAATTTATAGCATTATACACCATTGGGTATAATGGTCATTTTTCATTCACAACATATTTCAAAAATGGAGAGGCTTTCTTTTATTGTTCAATAATAAAAAATTAACTATTTGGTTCATTATTTACCATCATTATAAGGGTTCCAATAACCATACCAACTTGGTTATATCTTTCCAAGATTGATACCCTTTTATATTTAATCATTCTTACATTTTAATGATTTCCTTATATGGATTTCTTGAAAAATTCCATGGTGGGGTACCTATTATAAAAGGTATTATTTTGTTTCATTTGGTTCGTATCCTTGGTGGAATTCTTCTTATGAGTTTTAGACCCATCCTAGAATACCTTTCTCTTAGATGTTTAGTAATTTTTCTCCACCTACTTCATATTCTATCGAGACCCATCATTCACATTAGTGAATGAATTGTATTGTTCTAAAAGATACCAATACTAATAATAAATATGAATCTTTATATATAAATATTCACTAAAGTCATAAAACAGTTTAAATCTATTATTTAATTTCTTGTTCATTATTTTATTTTAATTTAACTTATATGAAGTTGGTTTTCTATAACTTCTAACTTTTCTCCCCTTACTTCATATCCTTATTTGAATTTCATATGTTGGCATATTATTCCAATAATATATTCATAGGTTTCTAAAACTCCCCCACCACCAATAATGACTAAGAAATATTATTCTTATTCTTATAGTATAATCAACTCAGATTTATAATCTTTATATTTTTTAAGTTCATACAAGATTAATTATATTGGGTTGGGTAACTTGTCCTCTAAGAATTACTCACTTCCAAAAAAATTATTAGAGGTTTTACCAAAAAATTCCCCCATCCACATTTATAAAGATTTTAATTTATATTCATCACTTCCACAAATTCCATATTCATTACATACATTTCCATTTGGACTCTTGGTTTTATTCTTCCATGTTATTGAGGTGGAAGTTTTTCTATCACTTCTCAAGAACTCCTTATGACTAGCTTGAGTAACCTTCTAAGGAAAAATCATCATTGAGATTTTTTGGGTATAATTTTTAATTTTATATATTTTATAATATCTAAAGTGAGTTGATTATATATTTTCAATTTAATCTTCTTTTATTGAATCTTTTTTTGAGTGATTTTATATCATCCTCAATATATATGTACCTAACTTCTTAGTAACTATCTATATTATTGATCTGTTCATAATTAATCATTCTTATTTGGTGAATTGAACTATCAATCTCCTTTATATTAATATATTTCAACTATAATTTTGAATACTTGACATTCATTGTGACTATCTATAGCTTATAAAGAGCATGGATTACCCCTGTAATAATATCCTTGTTCAATTACATATCAAAAAATATTCTTTTAAATTTTTCATTCATCATAGAAATTTTATAATTGAAAATTAAAGGTCTTTTATTAGTTAATATTCACTACTTTTGATCAGTTACTACATCTTATAACCTTATCATCCAATTTTTTCTCCATGAAATAAAATTATTCCATTAACTTTTAATAAAAAAACAATTTGATAGAATTTAGTATATTGGTAAAAACCTAATTGAAAACTGTATTTAAATACCTTCAAATATGTGTATAAAAATATTTATTAGTTAAAATGTCTCAATTTTCCTCACATCCATCATAGATTGTATTTTTCTTTGTTTTGTATTCCATATATAACCCATGTTATTATATTTTGGAGGAAACCCCCATTTATGGTATAGTCGGAGTAGAGATAGAATACATGATATAATAAGCATCATCAGTCATCTCAAATCTATACATAATTCAAATAGTTTCATAAGGAACATTTGTTTTCTATGATACCAATTAAGGTTTCCATATGACAGATAAACCACTATGATTGGAGGGTAAAATTAGTGGTCACATAAAAATTTTATACTTATTTTTTAATAATTTTTTCTCCTATAGTTTTTATGTATAAATTCATCCACAATAGCATCTCATAATTTTACCCACTTAATGCAGTATATAGTTGAGAAGAACAGAAGAATTTTTGCAAGATTGTTCAAAGTATCACTTCTTTACATGACTAGTTATACACCCCAATCAAGTTTTCAAAATAATAATAAAATGTAGAAAACTAATAGTGGAGGGTGATTCAAAAAACATAAAAATATAATAGTGTAATTGATATTATATTAAATGGAGTCACACCACCGATTTTCTTACACCTCATGTGACTTTACTTTCTTTCTTCATGTTGAACTTCGTTCACAGCTTCAGATTTTAGTCACTGAGTCAAATGGTGATCTATATGCACACCATGAGTCACATAGGTTCTATGTATTTTCACCATTATATTCTTAGTGGATCTTATTTGTAAGTAGATCAAAAAAATTACACATAATTTTAATCCACTAAAAATATTTATACCCTTCAACTCAACAGAAGGACTTTGACTGATAGTATATCTCTCAAATGTACTACCATTAACTCATCCCCTACATAAAACTCAACATCTCTAGTTTCCATTCAATTTAGTCTATAATTTTCTTCAAACCCATCATATCCTCCTTTCATCATGTCAATCGACAACAATAAAATAAGGTAATATATAGCTGGTTGGCCTTTTCCAATTTTATTATTCTCAAACTTCTACAACCAAGTATGTCATAGGATATTATTTTTCTTAATTATTGGGATTTGTCAAACTAATCTCAATATAATGGTTAGGTCTATCGCATTCTTCTACTTTACAAAAACATTAAGTTGATACTTAAACTTATTAAATAGATCTGGTTTCATTTTGTTCTTTGTGATTTAGCCTACTTATTATTGGGGAAATATAATATTTTTTCTATTTCATACTCTTCGATCTATAGAAAATCCAACATATAGAAGTTTCTAAATAAAATTATTCTTTTGTTTTTCACTTTCACTAAATGGTATAATAAAGGGACATATAATCATGCACCAGAAATTCATAATAGTGGAATAAAAATTTTGTGTTCCCATGTATTCTCATTTGATTATTTTTCAAATCATATGTTAATCCCTAAATATCGTTAATTTAAGGATTGTTATTTTTAGAAAATAAGACAAAATATATTAATAATGTGTCTTTAGTATTATCAACTTATTCATCTTCAAAAGCATCCACTAGAATCCAAATATTTAATCATACAACTATATAAAATAAATAATAAACATTCTAAGGCATGGAACTGATTTCATTTTCATTTCCATGTTTTAAAGAATATGTAATATTTATCACTATTAAAGATTTGGTAAATTTCTATCCTTCGATATAAATTTCATTTATTTCCTTCTCTATAACTTGGAGATCATCAAACTCATTCATATATTTTAGTTTATAATTATTTATTCACTTTTTTAAATAGCTAGAGCTTCTATGTTACTTCATCTACATTATTACTGAAAACTCATGAAACTCATTTTCTTTATCAAAAAATGAATTTAATAGATAATATCATTTTATTCCCTTAAAATAGGATTGAATCAATTCTTAAATAAGATTCAAGATATTTTTAACTCAAATGCACATCATAAGTATCATTGGATTAAATTTCCTCATCACTATAGAATTCTGTAAAATTACCATTTTCATTCAACTATTATCTTAACTTTACATGGATGAAGACCAAATAATGATTCTTCTCATAATTGAATAATACACCATTTTAAATGTTTTTTATGTTTGTATCTTGATCTGACAAATATTTCATCATCCAAAATATTTCTTCTTTATTAGATTCAAAATCCAGTCACTCGATTTATCATTTATCATAACTTCAAATGATTCTTATGTATAAAGGTAATATGTTAGGATATTCAAAGAAATACCTTAATTAAGGATTAAATTTAGGTACTTATGATCTGTAAAACAAGACTTGTTATCTAATCTAGAATATTCACACTCTCTTCTTTTCAAAATTTTTTATATCATCATAAAGTGTTACATTATTGAATATCCATAAAATGAGATCATATCCATAAAGTGAACTTTATAATAAAGACTTATTTTGTTGATAAGGACAAAAAATCAGTACATTTTTTAATTTAAATACACTATAATATCTTATTATAGACATAAAAAATATTACATTCAGTAATTGTTCATTTTTTGAGTTCTAGTTTAACAATTTATAGACTTCATAAAAGGATATCAAGGCTTCTCAAACTCAACTAATACACTATAAATCATCATCCCTGAGATATAAAATCATATAAACTAGAATCATTCATGTTCAATAACCCAAGGATGGAACCACTAGTATCAACTATATATTTAACCATTATAATATATTTTCTTTACTAAACATGCATCTTGATAAATTTTTTACCCATAATAAACCATAATCAAACTACTCAAACTTTTTTGAATGTTTTATAAAAAATTAAACTACTTATAGTACATAAATAACACATTAGTACATTCTCATACAATATTCTATGATATTCAGGAAATTTTGAAATTTTTCCAACCAAGTATTACACACAACCATCTCTTCTTTTTTTCCTTTTCTAATATGTGAGAAACAACATCATTAATTACATGTATAATATATCAATTATGAAGTCACGTATTTATAAATGGATGGATACTCACTCAATAACCCATATAATCTTTTCATTTATTTTATTTACAATAATAATTGATAAAAAAGAAAACTGTGAAACATTAGGCACTTCACATAATACATGTTGATAAATAAACATCATTTATTAAATAAATAATGAAAATTTCATTTTAAAGATATTTAATATAACTTTTCTGGATGAACCATTAAAATTGGTTCAATTATCCCCCATGGAATTTACATAATCTTAAATATTTATTATTTATTTAATAAATAAATATTAATACATTATTCACTAATAAAAAAAATTATATTCACTAAGTATTGAAAATAAATATTTTTTATTATTCAACACATTTACTTATTATTTTGAATAACTCTTTTTTAAATATTGGATATTATACAATCTCAAATAATTATTAAACCATGAATTGGAGACAATATTTATCCTCAATTGTTAAACTAAAAATAGATTTATTCTTAGATCTTGGATAAAAATAGTGTGTGATACTCTAGAAAACTTTCACTGTGACATTAGACAATATAGTTTAGTATTCAATTATAGTTTCTAGTAACAAACCAAGGATACAATTTTAGAAAAAGTTAATGTATTAATGATAAAAAAATTCATAATAACACTAAATATACAATTTTAATATTTTTTATTATATCTCTAATCAGGTAGGTTGCATGTTGTTGACATCAATCTATGTGCTTGATGTGCCATCCTTTGACTTTCGGAAAATGAACCTACCCACATAAGACCATGGTCATGGATTTTATTATGAATTTAATTTTTATAACAGGTTAAAATATATAATCTTTTTTTTAATAAAATAAATAAATAAAACTTTTCTTGATTTATCAGTTATTGTAACATTACCTCTGACGTAACTAATATATACTACTACTACGGGAGAAAATGTAACCATGGATTTTTCCAATACATAAAAGTATAGGACTTATGGTATCCATTAATAATAAGCTTATCTTTTAAGGTTAAATACATTAATTCATAGAAGGGAATATACACTAACATGTATAAATGTATATTTTCCACTAGCATGACTTATTCTCATATTCTTATACTTTGAAAATTACTACGGATTTACACTTAGAGAAAATGTATCAAAGTCATATGATCCTCCACCCTGAAAAAACTATTTCATTTTTTTAATATAAAATGATATAATTAGGATATAAATCATGTATTCATGAATAGTATCATGAAATTAATAGGTTCTCACCATAGTAGAAAATTATTATTACTTTTTTTTGTGATATTTATTTCTTTAAACAGGTTGGGGTCAGAACCCCTTGTCTTAAATAAAAAAGTGCTATTTTAAAATGGGTTTTTAGGTAACCCGTCAATGACCCCATGACATTTGGGAAAATTTCCCAGTAAAAATTGAATAGAATTCCCAGTGGAATGAAGGCTAAAGTATTTAAAGGTTGTGAGTGTGTATTGTGTATCACTCCATGTCACAAGACAAATTTTACGCCGCCCCTTGATAGTGAAAATTGTACCATGAACCCATTATAAATAATGCATCACCCAAATGTCCTGAACCATTGAATCATGAAAAGACAAGAACAATTTTATAGGTAATCCCTCTATCAATAGTTTTAGATGAGGGATAGTTTATAAGTTCCACCACACCCATAACTCTTTCAAGTCGCCCTCCTAGTGATGCCTATATAGCCTTTTCCAGTAACACCTATATGATTCTTCACAATTGAGGTCTGGTTTCAACAATGTGTAGACATGTAGAATGGATTCCATCAGTCTGAATTCATTAAAACAAGGTTACCAAAGGCTATATGGTAGTATTTAACATTCCTATCCAATTAAACGAGGATTCCCACCCAACAGTGTCTACCTGCATTACTAACCTATTGCACTGAGCTGTATTCCTGGTACTTCCCATACTATATTCTTATCACAAGTGTTGACATGGATACCCATAGGAATAGAGTCCATATAAATATATCACAAAGTACCAGTGGTAAAATCAAAAAATTGAGTCCAAATGGTCCATGGGTTTGAGAACCTAATCCAACCTACATGGGTGCATTAAAGCCATCACTTCCCTCTCTATTAACCTTTTACATTGAAACAATACTATTGTAACTAGTTGAAGCCACACCATCATCAATGCCTAAATACATGGGTATTTATATATTCCTATCCACATTATAAAAATGTGACCACCCTTTTAAAACTATACAAAACTAAATAAAAGATTTTTTCACACCCTGAAGCCTTCCTAGGAGAAATCAATGATGTCATCTCTTCCAAAACCACGTCTTCATTGTCGCTCATGTGCACTGATGTTTTCACCTTCCCCGCCTCTAAAAAATGATAAAACTACAATTTTTTTGCTTCCATGGATTCTTCCACACCCCTCCTATGGTAATTCTAAAATGATCACACCATAATTTTAATTTCCAACATTCCCTGATGAAAGGAATATGACCAGATCTAGGTAAGAATAATCAGATCTGAAAAAATGTATGTAAGAATCCATTATATTTAATATATGATATAATGAATACAAATTTGAAGGATATTTAAATCCCAATAAATATATCATTTTGATATATATATATATATATATATATTAAAGATCTGTGATACCAACCTTCTGCAGCATTATTTATACATGAGTAGTTGATATCTTCATTATATAAGGCATATGTTTATTTGGAAAGTTCGAAAAATCAACTATTCATACATATATAAATTTTTATATATCTCTAGTATCAAATAAATTGGTAACCATAAAAAATTCAATAAGTATAATAACTTATATTGATGAAGTTAAAACATTATATTCCAAGGCTAATAGAATTGATGTTTAATAAATCATAGACAGTAAGAGTTTTAGATATACCAATAAATATAGGGTATATACACAATTGAATCTTCCCATCAGATAAACTTCATATACAAATATACTCCTAATAATAATATTACACTAACATAAAGAGATAAAATTGATCATGGTATCCTGTTATATCTATGGAACAAAAAATAATTATTTTATGGATATTTTTCTTATAAAATATTTAAATATTTCACATTCATAAACACGTATAGGAAGTATTTAGATTCTCCTCACACAATTTTATAGAAATTTTTAGCTTAAAACACTGTTAAAATATAATATATATACTACAATGGGTGTTATTGAGGTAGATTGAGAAGTACATCTTGAACTAATATAACTTTACCAATATTGAAAATCCTGTATCAAATTTTTTTCATGGAAACTCCCATCATTACAATGAGAAATACAAGAAGGGTCTCTACCCATACCTAGAAATACAGCTTCATTTTTTATACACTTGAGGATTTTTTATCCACCTCAATATATATTGGTAAATTAAATAAAAATTATTTCAATATAATTCCTAGGTGTAAACCCATATGGAATCATTGAGCTATAAACACATAATTTTTAATTTTTTATGATGAAAACTAAATGAATTCAGGAAAATAATTCACATACTCTACCATTGTAAAATACCTTTCTAATGAAACATCAACTCACATTATTTGGACAACATGCATAATACAATTGTGTGAACAAGTATTTAAAATTTTTTATATCATATTCTCATGTGATTTTTCCTAAGAAATTTATTGACAATATATTCAACTATGATCATTAAGAATAAAGGTGACACATTTAACTATTAAGGAATCAGTTATCCGATAGAATTCCAAAATTCTTCCAATATGTTATATCTATACCTAAACATCATAATTATATTTAGTACCTAATAATGATGGAGTATTATGGGGAAGGATCCCTTAATATTGATCCTTATCTTGGTTTGTAATATGGTTGATTTCCCATTCAATTGATTAGATTATTTAAAAAAACACTTCAACAATATTTTTATCAAATAGTGGAATATATTATAGAATGTTATTTTTTCTCCTTCAAGAGGACTAACTATGAATCATCTGTGAGACATGATTCTATTTGAATTCCAATAAAGAAAATAAATGTAATCAAAAAAGTAAAATCAAGTTGAAATCAGATAAAAAATATTTAAAATAAAAATATGTCACATGAATAATAAAAAAAATTATAATAAATTTTTTTGTTAAAATAAAATAAAATAAAATAAATTACACTGGATTATTTCATAAACCATGCACTAACCATGTATTACAATCTAGAAATTATAGAACAAGATTCAAGGTTTGGATTCATTGTTTTTATAAAGAAATCATCAACTATATAAATGATAACATACATTGAAAATTAGTTTTCATGGACTCTTCATGGTTTTAAGTCCATGTCCCCTTAAAATTCATTTCAAAGTTTCTTGGTATGTGTTAAATTTCACAAAAAATGATATTTAATCAACCTTTAAATAAAAAAATATATTTACAACTTCTAATTAAAACACTAGGCTAGTCAAGAAATGTGTTGGTCAAGAAGATACTCATAATATACCTCTTTATTTTCTGAGATATTATCCCAGATATACCATAATTAAAAATAAATTCAAATTAAAAATAGTAATTCACCCCATTTTTTTATGAACCAAATCAAACTAACTTTTACCATTTCTAGAGTTGATTCTCCACAATTTCTTAACCACATTCTCAATCCCCATGGGTTGGTAATAAGTAATGTGGAATAAATTTTACTCATTTATTAATGGTCTTCCTTGATAATTTATAATTATAAAAAATGGGTTTTAAGTTTAAACCCAACATCACCTTTATATATATTAGTAATTATACATAAAAAACAAATTTTACAATGAAAGATGTCTATGCACTGAATAACTTGAAATAATAATGCATTATCCATATACACAATAACATTAAAGTTAATATAAACCATGATCATAAAGAGTGATAAACATCCAACTAGTATATATAAAAACTAATGTATTATAATAATGGAGGAATAAGTGGGGCAGAAAACTGATAAGAATGAGTACAGGAGTGTTAGAAAAATATATATTCTATTAGATGAATAAAGTGATTAATTGACTCTACCCATCTCCATGTGATTAGAGAGCTTCCCCCACTTCTCACCTCATTCAATACTAATTAAAATATATAAATAACACACTTTATCAAAATAGTGTTTTGCCTCAAACTTCATCAATAAAGTCCAAATCATTATATATAAAATGTGTATATATAGTGTGAATTATGGCATGCCTCGTATAAATCTACTAAATTATCTATGAATATGTTTTATAAAATTAATAATTCCATACTAGTTCAAAATAAAAATATAACTACATAATTTTAATTTTACTTAAAACAAATAAAAATACTATCATGTATATGAGCTTTACATAGACATAATCAATAAAAAATTATAAAAAAATATTCATATACATAAGTAATTTCATGAATGACAACAATTTAAAATAAATCATTTATCAAGTCATCAAAAAAGATAGTATATATGAAAAAATTAATCAAAGATTCATTCTTAAAATTAAATTTCTAACTATACCCATATCCAAAAGTGTGAAGACTATAAGATAGAGTAGAATATTATACAATCATTAGTTTTCCCTATCCCAATTGAAATTAAATACTAGCTATGAAGATGGCATGAAAGTACCCAAAGAGGAATCATATCTAGTTTGTCATAGACTGGGTGACATCATTACATGTAAGGGAATAATCTAGGTAGATTGATATCATACACAACAATAGATACTTCCCTTATACACCCTCTTATGTTCCCTATGTATTTATATAAAGGTTCACTATAACCAAGTTGGGATATGTAATTCAAAACAATTTCCTTAAAATAATATCTACTCAACTATAAATTATTAGTCAACATTCAAAATATATATATGTTTGAACCTATTTTCAAGGTGGGGAATAAAATGAGAAATTGGAAACCGTAGGACGCACATTATAAGTAAAACAATCACAAATTATATATGAAATGTTTTATAAAACCACCTCAAGTACACTTTATAATTCATAACACATCATTTCATGAAAACAATTTTTATTATTTCTTTGTAAGATCAATTTTTTACTTTTACAAACACTTTTTATACAACACATAAAAAATAATTAATTTTATAATTTTAAAATATTTTTCCTTATTTTATATAATAAATAATAGAGAATATTTATATAACAATAATTTTTTTAGTTATTTTGAATAAATTTTACATCACATAAAATATATTTTAAAACAAACAATTACACCCATGGTTTATGATATAATAAAAATTACATAGATTTACCCCGTGAAATTTGAATAATCCAATGGAAATGATGATATTCCACAATAGTAGATGAGAAAGAGTCTTAAAAACGGAAATAGAACCCCTAAAATTTGAAACATCAATAATGGTTTTCAGTTATGAAAAACTCTAATCCACCATGTCTTTATTAGGGAGTAAACCAAATATAATAAGAATGTATAATAAAAAAGGGAATTATTTTGTGAAACATACATTAAGTAACCTCCCACTACGAAAGAAGATTGACAATGAGAAGTAAAGGGAATGATGAGAATCAAGGGTGGTCAACAACAGAAAAGTGGATGAGGAAATGAGATACAAATGTAAGGTTTGTTAATTTAAAATGATGTTTAAAGAATTAAATTAATTAAAAAAATTAAAGAATCACATAGGCTGGGTTCATGGTTTGGTTAACTTTTCACTAACCATGAAAGTTATTTTAGAATAAAATATTTAACAAAAATAGTTTTGATTCATGGTTAGATAAATAATGATATAACCATGAATTTATATTCTTAATCCCCTTTAATGTTCTCTTGGATTTAAAAAAATTATGGCGTATTCATGAACCCTTAGTATTTGATCTAGTATTTTTATAAAAAATTAAAATTTTAATTCAATTTCTAAAATTAAATAAAGAATAAATGATTTATAAAATATATATATGAAAGTTACGTTATTGGAATCACATATACATTTAGTTGCCCGGATACTTCGAATATTACATTCATGTACATCCAACCCATATATTCACAATTATACAATTATATAATCACTAAACATATAAACACATAAAGTGTGATTCACTTATATAGGTGATACCATTAAATTCTTTTAAAAAAATTAATAGTGAATAATAATTATTATATAGGTATGGTCATAAAATAACTTATTCTATATCAATCCCGAGAATTGATTACATATATATCATATGAGAAGAAAAATACCTTATTTTTTAAACCATAACCAATCACACAGTTAGAAACATACAAAACCACTCCCTAGTTACCACTACCTCACGATTAGTATTGGAATGATATTAATACATGATAGTTATCATGATTAGTTTTTTTATGTTAATAAAAACTCAATATAAAGCATTATCTATTCTATTTTAATTTTTTATTACACTCTATGTGGTATACATAGTGGGTTATCCTATACCCATAACTAATTGTATGCCCTATTATCAAATTTCATATATTTATATAAATCCCAAAACAAGATAATCTTTACATGTTAGTATAACTTATAGAACAAAATTATGACCATTAGTTAGTGATCATATAATTTATTATTTTAAATGGATAATTTACATTCCCCTTCAAGTAATAAATGAATCCAACATGAATAAAACAAAATATAAGGACCCCTTTATTATAACGTGACACATTCTATATTTTTAAATTTTAATAAAAATACTAACAAAATTATACGTAAACATTACTCTAATCATATTCCATATGATAGACCAAAAGAGAGAAATAATTTTTATATATTTTATATTAAATCATTACGTCCCTGTATAATTCTTGACACATCCAAATGAAACTATCATATAAATCCTCCAACTAAATTTCTTTAATGGTTTTATATCAACATATAATTATTATTTTAATAATATTTTTTATGACCATTAATTATTATGTTCCACACTTTAAAAATAATAATAAAATTGTTTACTTCCCAATATTTGATTTTACAATGATAATAATAATTGTTGTGTAAATACAAAAAAAAGTTTTATGACAACCATTATTATAATTAGAACAATTCTGTTGAATAATTTTTTTGAGATCATTTAGTAGAAAAATAAAATGTATTACTTAAACTGGAAGGATATTTTATTATTGGTATCAAAGAATACAGAGGTTTATATTAATGGTATTTCGACAAGATTGTACTTTTATTATTTTATGCATGCTTCGTTGAATAATAAACTAACCTAAATGGTTTGGAAGGAATCCATTTCTATTTATTAAGAATATTATTAGAACCAACACATCATATTTAAAGAATCATTTCAAAACATAGTTTCCTTCTTCATTGTATTGTATATGTGGTGTGCAATGGAAGATAGACCACATTTTTTTGAGTTATGAGGATTTATCCTTAGTTTATTAAATTGGTTATCAGAGTCTAGTTTCTAATACTATTTTATATCCTATAATAAAAAATTGAGGATTTATATAATCTAGTAAATCCATAAGATATTTTAACTCTTTCAAAGTGGGTAATGAATTAGTAGATCTAAATTTATATGGTGCCATATTTACATGGTGTAATAATTAAAAGGGTGGTATGAGTTTTTCTATATGGCTGAATAAGTTCCTAGAAATCTTTAATTGGAAAAATGTATCTGTTTTCATAATGTTTTGATCAATGAATATTTTTTATTATACTCGGTGAACATTTAACCAAAAAATATGGCTTCAAGTACTCGCATATATGGACTAAATGAGAAGAATTTTTTCAAGAAGTTTTACTTTTTAGAGTGAGATTTCTACTAGACATTCCATATCAAGATTCCAAATAAATTTGAATATACTTGTAATGGTGACATAAAAGTGGAGGGATGATCTTAACTATGATATGGGTGGTACTGATGTTATTTCAAGGGATATTAAAGATATGAATAGAATCATACGTTTAGTTTGGAACTTGTAGGTCTATGAGGATATGTCTCATAACAATGTGTGGATGAACGCTCTCCCATTGATCAAAGATATGTAATCCTGGGAAATATTTCTATCACTTTTGTTAAAATATGGAGATCTAAAAAAATTATATAAATATTATTATTAAAGAGAAATAATTTTTATCGAGGCACAAACTTCAAAATAAAGACACATACTATGAGTATTTTGTTGATATTCAAGGTGGATTGTTAGTAAACTGCATTTTTTATTCTAATATTATTCAAATTAAATAATAATACCGACATGGAAATGATCCTAAATTGTAATGTTTTATTAATAATATTTTATCCATATTTCAGGACCTACACGTCATATCACTAAGTTGTTTAACAAAAGCAAAAGAAAAAGAAATATATAAATCTATTGAGCTCATGGGGATGGATTTTATTACTATAAGTAACAACTCTCATGGTTTTCTCCATTTTAATGGAATATTATAAAATATGAAATTTATAGTTCATTGAAGGATTTTTTTAATGGGTGTCATGATCCCAAAAACCATGGCAGCAAACATGCTAATTATTCTTCCCCAGAATAATCATTTTAATCTCTTTTAACACTTATTATTGGTAAACATTTTTCAATTTCTACTACATATTTATTAATAAAATTATTAATGATAGGTCATCACCTTTATTTCCATCATTAATTTAGAATAACAACATTGTTTTGTTAATTGAAGGGAGATTTAAGGGGAAGCTGTTATGGATCATAAAAAGTAGGTAAAGTTAGATCATAATGTACTAGGGGTAGTGTAATGATTAATATTAACATAGATAAATCTTAAGACATGATATAATGGGGATTAATATTTTAGCCTTGAGAATAGTGGGGTTTACTAGCTAAGTCTGTGATTTACTTTTTAGGTTAAATTCTTCTCCATGCATATTGACCTCCCTAGTGGGTATAGTTTATGGATTCTCTTTTTCAATGATAATCCATCAACAAATATACCCTCTCTCCCCAACCATATTTTTCATTAAACATGATGTATCTATAAGAAATTTGAATTTATATATATATGATGGTAAAATAAGGAATTATTTATGTTTTTATGGGTCTTCAGGTCACTCACATTTATTCTTTATGGATGGGGTCCAATTTTTCATGAATGTTAATAAAAAATACATATTCAATTTATAAAAAATCCACAAAACATATGTTTTATAGAGAAGATAAACCATGAACTCTAAAATAGATGTTTTTTACTTAATAATAAAATGTCTCATAAGAGGAGGTAACTCTATGGGATGTGGTCTAGTATTAGTATGATGGATTTTCCTTTCAAGTTCCTCTACGTTCAATCGATCTAAATGAATGTAAGAATCCATAAATTTGATTCTATCATTTAAAAAATGTCCATGTAAATTCAGAATTAGAATAATATCTTATTTTTTTCACATGATCACTTTTATGAAAATTTTCATGTCAACTATTCTATTCAATTTATTATTTATAGTATTGGCTCTTAAACAGGTCATTCACATATTGTATATATGTTCTCATATTTTATCTGGGGTAGTGGTAAGGGAAAACACTTTCATTTGGATTATTCCAAATCATTATCTATTCATATAATATAGGGTGTTATTAATTTCCAATGCTTATAGTAAATAATTAATTCCCTTTAGGAACAAATTGATTGATATTGTATGGTTGGATCATCCATTTGGGTATAGTTCATTTGTTCAAAGAATTTTAATTTATTAGATGTGGTTGTATACTATAATTGAATATCATATCCTATAATCATGAACCAAATTATTCCACATATTCATTACATTATTGATCAATATTGTTGGATTCTGGGTATTGGGGATATTTATTTTTGGAAGGATCGATTGATGGGTGCTCAGATTCACTTTACAGGGTGCCTGACATTAAAAACTCTATTAGGGTGCCTTTTTATTATATTTAGTTAATTAATTTAGTTGTTAATGTGGACCATAATTCCCATTAAAGATACATTTTTCACAAATTTTATAATGATTGTCCAGTCAATTTACTGAGTCTTATTGGCATGTTCT
This sequence comes from Viscum album, assembly GCA_963277665.1. Classification (NCBI taxonomy): domain Eukaryota; kingdom Viridiplantae; phylum Streptophyta; class Magnoliopsida; order Santalales; family Viscaceae; genus Viscum; species Viscum album. Next base: position 1,937,500,587 of record OY728123.1, on the reverse strand, counting down.
CCTTAGATATGTTTCAATCCTTCAAAAGGATATGAAATAAAAAAATAGTGGGGGTCCTATATCTATAATAAGTAAATATATATTAAAATTAGATTCATTATTTGGAAGATTATAAAGGTACACAAAACCTATGGAATCTATGATCCATATTAAAGGTATTTATTTGGATTCTAAATTCTTGTTCTACACACTATCTCTTGAATACAAAAACCACCTCTTCACGAAATTCTCATCAACATTCGGTTTATAGTATTGCTTTGTGAACATTATGGATCTACATATCAGGAATGGTTTCTTCAAATAGCTTCTCAACATTTGGTTCTTGCACATATAAAACAACCATGTAGGGTTTCTCCATCTTTTCAATTTTTTTCTTGTGTTCTTGATATTATGATGGGAATGTAATGATGTCACTTATAGACATAAATAACCATAATTACATTTCATTCCCCATCATAAAATCAAAACAGAAATAATTATTGATATTTATATTATATGAATAAATTCATATGGAATCCTTTATTCTTAATGGTTCTACATCCTCCACTTGAGGAATGGGAAGAAGGTTATTTCAATAAGAATTTAGGATTGATGGAACCCTTTATGTATCTAGTTCAAAATAAATATTGATGGCTCTATCTATAATAATACTTTGTTAGGGGAGTGTATTTTGTGTGTTTTATGGATCAATGTTGTTTGGGTTTATTGTAAAATTTCTTCATAGATACATTATTCTCATATAAGAATATCCATTACAATTTGGTATCAACTTTTTCCATGTGAGGGGAATCCAGCTAGCTTGTATTGAATGTGATTCTAAAAAAAATTCATGTTTTTTAATTACTTTTTCATCAAACATTTCATTCTCATACTATAAGGCCCCAGCCTTAAACCTTACATAATATTGAAATAATTGAATAATTCACATTGAGGATCTTTTCAGGTTTAGAGTTTTAGAGAATTAGGACATAATTATTACATCTAAAAAGATTACAAAGTAGTCAGTTCTACTAAATTTCCATAAAATAAAAAACTCTTAAAAAGAAACATGTCTAGTTCAATGTTTTAGGTAGCATGACTTTCCCTTGATCCCATCCTTGCCCTTATTCCATGTTAAGTCCTGTGAAAAACATTTCAAAAACTTGGGATGAGCAAAACAATCTCAGTAAGGGATACACAAATAATGAAAACTATTAGTTTTTCAAAACAACAATTAAACCATGTATACTTTATCAAAGTAATACTTTTCACCTTTTCGAAGTAGTAAAAACTCTACACTGAATAAAAGTTCATTACATACCTTTCTGTAACCAAAATATTACCATAAAACCCTTATAAAGATCACATAACATATAAAGGTAACTTGGGACATAAACATACTTAAGTGGAATAACCATAAGGACGACTTCCACACATATCACTTAATGGAATAGCCATTCGGTCAACTTCCATACATACTTAATGGAATAGCCATACAGCCAACTTCCATACCCAATACATTGGGGGTTATAACGTAACCACCCGTCCTGGTATTCACGGTAGCACCCATCATATGGTTTATCACGTAACCACCCGTCAAATGTCCAAGTACCAATATGAAATCATAAAACATAAAACCAATATAATGTAATGATAAAATTTCCACATTTCAATCACAATATATCATTTAAATATATTGACATTATAGAATCCTTTATCAAAACCATTTTCAATACCAAAATACATAAAATAGTATATGGTATTTATTTTATTTTAAAATCATTACGTCTTGTTGAGGAAGCCAAATACCAAATAATACTCGCGGCGGCAGAAAAGGTTGTTGTCACCGCGTACATTAAAAGAAACATTCCTTTTTGTCGTTTAGTAAAACGCTTCGTAGAAAAAGATACCTTTTGAATAAAAGTAAAATTCAAAGGGGTTTATAAACCGTATAAAAAATGTTGTGTATAAAATGAAATATGCCTCAATGAAAGGATATTGAGATGGAGTCCCTTACAACGACGGTATCCTTGGTTTAAGGATAAATCAATTACATAATTATTTGTCAAAAATGAATACACCAAATATAAGTGGATATTAAGTGTAAAAAATCAGTGTTTATTCACACATATTCATAGAACGACATATTCAAGGAGTATAAGTTTATCCCAAAGAATCAAATTTGGGTTAAGAAGTTCCCTTGAAAAAATTTGACAGCCTAATGGTGTCACTACAAAATTCAGAAAATAATTTGATGAGAGATAAAAAGGGTATCTCATAACATAGAAATAAAATTTAAATCAATAAGGTTACAGAAGAACATATCTCAACATAATGGTATGTGAATTAAAATACATAACAAAATAAATCTTTTAAAAAGAGGAGGGTGAAAGGTTCCCTTACCGACATGGGTATCTTTCGAAACATACACCCAGTGAAAGAAGGACAATACAACATTGATGTAAATACTCATAAATGAAATTATAATACACAATGAGTAAAATAATGGGCATTACATACTCCACTCAAAGGAAATTGTGGAAAATGTAGCATAAATCCCACGGGAATAAAAGTGAGATGAAAAATCCCTTATGAAAACTCGGCAGCCTAACGGCGCCACTTAAAACTTACAAAAACGGATTGATGAGGTCAAATAGGGTCTCTCATCATATTAACATAAATTTTACATAAAGATTAATATAAAATAACATCCCCCAACATAACAAATAGAAGCTTAAAAGAAGTGACATAAAGGAGGGTACTTAAAAAGAGAGAGGTTAGTTCTCTTACGAAAATTCGGCAGCATAACGGCGCCACTCAAAACTTCCAAAATGGATTGATGAGAGAGAATAGGGTCTCTAATCATATGAACATAAAAATTACAGTAAGAGTAATATGAAATAAAACCCCAATAACAAGAAAATATGAGCTTTAAAAGGAATGACATAAAAAAGTGTACTTAAAAAGAAAGAGAGGAGTAGGATCCCTTACCTCGGGTCCGACTTGACTCGATCGTTCTTTAACATCCTGAATAATAAACTTGAGTTAATTTAGACTTTCTTAAGAACATTTTTCAAGTTCATTATTCCTTTTATATCAATTATTGACATGTTATAAACATTATGTAATCATTTAAGTTAATAATGTTTGTTTTGTCGATATTTGGTTCTTAAGTCAAAAGTGGACTTCTTACAATTACATGTTGTTCGTGTGGTCAAAGGTTCCTTATATCCAGAATGACATTCCTGATTTTGATATCATATATATCATATATATTCAGCATATACATGTATTTATAATATTACATAATCATTTAGAGGTAAGAAATGAAATGCATCGTTCATGGAGACGGTAAGTCGTACGTACGCATGAACGCTACTTTCATTTCCTGGTCATATTAATGGAATTAATAACTAAATGAGAGGTATGTATATTTTAATTCCTGAATTATATTCATCATTTAGATGTATCATTCATCATATATATCAATTATATACATGTACTTACAAGAGTACATTACATTTGGGGATAAGAAATGAAATGCACCGTTCATGGAGACGGTAAGCCGTACGTACGCATGAACGCTGTATTAATTTCTATCTCATACTTTAATGGAAATAAATAATAATGATATAGAGGTATATTATAATTCCATTATAACATAATATATAATAACTTTAAATCCATCCTTTATACGTCCCACATATGGCATTAACGAATCACATCACTTTGAGGGGGCGGTAGTCCGCACTTCCTAAAATGAAGTTATCGTGTTTACCCACAATGGAAACCATAAAGGTATACCACAAATGAAAAATACAGAAGCATAAGGAAAACATAAACATAATATATATCATATTTAAATAGAGTGACATCTTTATGGCCACCTTTGAAGGTGTTATATGAGTGTTGAACAATCATCGTTTCGTGAGGCAGAAATTCGCCATCCACAGAAACAGTATGTTCTTTAACCATTAGATAAAGGTGTGTGTAAGTGTAGCTCGAATACTTATTATACCAACATCCTAGTATATTTAAGATACTGTATTTGTTACAAAATAAATGAATAAAAAGAGTTTAGGGGGTAGGAGAAGCAAAATAAAACAAAAGAGCGCAAGTGAAGACGTTACCTTAAAATCGGGTAACTCCCTTTGGTTTGAACCAAAAGTGTTTCTTTAAGAGCTTCCTGACTAAGTTAAGGCTTCTAGGATGAGGAGAGGGATGTGTAGAGACAAACGTATCAGAGATTGGTCGAACCAAAGGCTTGAGAGGTGTGGGTAAGGTGGTAGAGGTCGGGGCCTTTTATAAGAGGAGAGGAGGGGCACTCTTGGTAAAGTATAAAATGTTACTTTATTTTCAAATGGTTTTCGGATTTTAATGGTACCACATTGATGAGTTTCGAGGATAAGGAGATAAGGGTTCTAAAACCACCCATAAAATAGGTTTTTGACATGTGTAGGTCCTAGATGTTTCATTATCATTCCATTTTATTTAAATCGTTAACTAATGAGGTCATCGCTGCATTATCATGATGTCATAAGGAATTTAATTTATTTAATGTCTAAAAATTATAAAACAAATCCTATGATGCAGGAAATATTTTTAGATTTCCAATAACTATTTATAGTAAAACTTCTGACTTGTATAACCACATGTAACAATTTCTTTAGTAAAACAACTAATGTTTGTGACATTTTTATTTTAACTTTAAATAAAAGGAATAAATGTCATTATCATACCCATGTGGCTCCATGGGGTACCAAAAATCGACCCATGGGTTTTCTTGGTCGGCCATAACTCATCCAAGAGGGTTAGGACATGTTTCAAGATATTTTCATTTTTTTATAATATCATTTTTACCTAAAATCACACTAATTACCTTTAATCGCGATTAAAAAAAATTAAAAGGTACTTTTCATCAAAAATTATTTTCATCCCATTGAACCAAATTTTACTTAAAAATTAAAATCATTTAAATTGGATTTTTGAAATTCAAATCACAAAAGTGGTAAAGTCCCATTTAAACGAAAAATCAAATTTTGTAACCACCACTATGGGGTTTCACTATTCATCAAAAATTAAAGTTTTTCAGAAAAATACCAAAAATTCACTCTAAGCTATATTTGATATTCCGAATTCAAAAATGATTTCTATTTTACCAAATTCATAACATATAAGTTTCATTAATTAATTTTATAATTAAACCCTGCTGTTAAAACAAACAGCGTGTTTTTAAGAAACAATATCTTTCAAAAGATTGACACTCGTTTATGTCCAACCTTAAAGTGGTATTAATTACAATGACCACCATTAGATTAAGTGGTAAAAATATATTCTATTTACACTTTAAAACCAATTAGAAAGATAATCTATTCATATAAATAAATTAGATTAAAAAGGGGTTTTGAATTAAAATACAACATTTTTCACTATTCATAAAAAATGAACTTTATCAGAAAAATTCCAAAAATTTACACAAAGTTAATTTTGATGTGCCGATTCTAAAGAAGAATTTTATTTGGTCCAATAGAATGTATAAGAGTGACCAAAACTATATTTAAAGAGGGTTCTCCATCAAAAGGTGGTTAATCGACCGTTTAAAGAATATTTATGCATAAAATTGGATTCATTTGCATTTGAAGCCTCTAACATTTATTGGATAAAAGTAAAAACATTTAACAAACATATATAATAAGATTTTAGTTAATTCTATTCATTCCCAACAACACAACGGCTATGTGGTAACTAACATTTAAAATAATATTATTTTATTACTAGTGTGCAGCTTATGATTTCAAAGAAACTCTTTGTTGAATATTGGGTAAGCCATCGAGTATAGTGTTCCCTTTAAATTAATGTTAATATTTTATTCAAAAATATGGATAAATATAAAAATTTCATATTCTTTATTTACCTGGGGTGTTACATCCTTCCCCCCTTTTGGGAATTGCATCCTCGCAATTTTAAAATTGCTCTCGTAAACTTCATTGAAAGTCCCACATCGGAAAAGGAGTAAATTAACCTATCACTTTAGAAGAAAGAAAGGAAATTACAAAGGTCACCCGAGTTAACCCATACTAGGATTCCATGTATGAAAATATGGACATGGAGGAAAAAACAAAGGGTCATGTTCTGATGGAGAGTGATAGTAAACATGTCTCGGAGAAAGTTAACCATAAGAAAATCACAAACTTGTGATGGGTTAAACGGTATTCGATTCCCGAGTAGGAAAAGTTAACAGACAACATTTTTTTTTAAGTTAATTTTCATGGAGGAATTTATTTTTGAGCTTAACTAAATCATAATGAAACATACTTACTTGTCATGTAGACTTTCAACTTTTACTAGATTCTTTAATCAAACTCATATTTTCTCCAAAAGCCGGGTTTTTAGGAAGACTTGTTCGCATTAAGAGTACTATAATCAATTTCTAGAGAATCACCTAATCCAAAAAAGAGAACTATACACTTCCCATGTCTTTAGACTCTAACCAAAACCAAAACCAAAAAGGTTAGTACAGGATCAAATAATCCAGAAAAGGATAACCCTCTATAAAAATAAAATCTATTCTTAATCTCCAAAATTTGTCCAACAAAACCCAAAGTTCAACGAGGACCATTCGATAAAAAATTTGTCCATAAAATTCCTCAAAATAAAGAAAATTAAGATTGAAACCCAAATATTTGAAGGATTTAGTCACATAGTCTTCCATGTTAAATTGTAACATTTATCTCCAAACAACATCAGTTGCGCCAAAAGTCTCGTATTGAAAAGTAATTAACCTAATCACATATCCTCCATGATAGGTTAATAAATTTCCATAGATCTCCCAAAATCAACATACTCTTAATTCATAAAATCATTTAACTGAAAATAATTAGTCAAACTAACCAGGGAATTCGCGTAGTCCAGTGGTCGGCGATAAATACCCATTGCACTTTGGTTGTGGGTTCGATTCCCACAGCTTTATCCGACGCGACGGGTTGTCACACGGTCTGTGTGTTGTCTTTTTTTCAAAACTACATAATTATTAAAACATTCCCCAATAACGAGATAAAATCTTTAAAAATAACCATAATGTAAGTTAACCTCAATTTTATCTCATGACTTTCACTTTCCATCATCACATATAGTAACCCATAATTACCTCGAAAGTGAGGATCATATAAACCCAAATGGTTCTTTAAAACTATGTCCAAAAAAACAGATTACTATTCTTCAAATAAAATTTTCATATATCAAACATCAGTGTTACACATACTATAAAAACTCTTCTAATGTACCCCATCACCAAAAGACACTTAATACTCTTAAGAATTTCACCATAACTCTTGAAGCCCTTATTTGTTGACTTCTTACTCATTAAACATTCTTCATGATCTATTAACCATTCCTTTCCAACTTATTCTGAAATACTTTTTTCCTACAAACAAAATCATGAATCATATCCTAAGATTCCAAAATAGGAAAACAAAAGTTAAGAAATAATCCATACCTTTGATTGGTCATTTTCAGTTTCTTCATCCTCAATCAGAATGGCATTAGGTATTGGTAAATGAATATTTGTATGATCTTGGTGATCCCATTCCCAAAACTTCTTCATAGGACATGTGTTTGCATAATGACCATACACACCACATTTAAAACATTCAATTGATCCCTCAGAAAGAACTTCTTTCCCTTTCCTCGAGTCAACTGGATGCTTCCTTTTTCCATGGAAGGTTCTTGCTTTATGACCTTCATTTCCACATCTATAGCATATTTCTGTCCCTTAGAAACATTTTCCTAGGAGTTTCTTTCCACATCTATGACACATAGGTTTTTTAACACACTTACCTTTATGATTATTACCTGTAGTTCCGTAGGGATTTGTTTCTCGCATATATGATTCCTTATAGAAATCACCAAGGTTTAGGTGGTCAATCATGACTCCAAATAGTTGGTTGAGGATAAACACAACTGTTCTCATTTCATCTCCCATATCATTCAGCTGATCACTCCGAAAACTGTCACAGTTTCCTTCACATCCACCGTTACTTTGGTGCCTGCTAGATCCAGCCATTTACTAAAACCAAAAAGGTCAGTGTGAGTATGTCAACAAAACCATCATGTACTAATGAGGAAGATAAACACTAAGATATACATACTCATTCACTTTATCTAAAACTATGACTGTTTATGAAATCCTAACCATTATGGTCTTGTCACTTATGCTTAAAGAATACCCTAACCTCTAAAGTTATCTAAACCGACCTCTAATACCAAGTATAAGGCCCCAGCCTTAAACCTTACTTAATATTGAATTAAATGAAAAATTCACATTGAGGATCTTTTCAGGTTTAGAGTTTTAGAGAATTAGGACATAATTATTACATCTCAAAAGATTACAAAGTAGTCACTTCTACTAAATTTCCATAAAATAAAAAACTCTTAAAAAGAAACATGTCTAGTTCCATGTTTTAGGTAGCATGACTTTCCCTTGATCCCATCCTTGACCATATTCCATGTTAAGTCCTATAAAAAACATTTCAAAAACTTGGGATGAGCATAAAAAGGTCAGTAAGGGATACAAAAAGAATGAAAACTATTAGTTTTTCAAAACAACAATTAAACCATGTCTACTTTATCAAAGTAATACTTTTCACCTTTTCGAAGTAGTAAAAAATCTACACTGAATAAAAGTTCATTACTTACATTTCTATAACCAAAAGATTACCATAAAACCCTTATAAAGATCACATAATATATAAAGGTAACTTGGGACATAAACATACTTAAGTGGAATAACCATAAGGTCGACTTCCACACATATCACTTAATGGAATAGCCATTCTGCCAACTTCCATACATACTTAATGGAATAGCCATACGACCGAATTCCATACCCAATGCATTGGAGGTTATAACATAACCACCCGTCCTGGTATTCAGGGCACCACCCGTCATATGGTTTATCACGTAACCACCCATCAAATGTCAAAGAACCAATATAAAATCATAAAACATAAAACCAATATAAAGGAATGATAACATTTCCACATTTCAATCACAATATATCATTTAAATATATTGACATTATAGAATCCTTTATCAAAACCATTTTCAATACCAAAATACATAAAATAGTATATGGTATTTATTTTATTTTAAAAACATTACGGCTTGTTGAGGAAGCCAAAGACCAAATAATACTCGTGGTAGCGGAAAAGGTCGTTGTCACCGCGTACGTTAAAAGAAACATTCCTTTTTGTCGTTTAGTAAAATGCTTCGTAGAAAAAGATTCTTTTTGTATAAAAGTAAAGTTCAAAGGGGTTTATACACCGTATAAAATAAAGTTGTGTATAAAACGAAATATGCCTCAATGAAAGGTGATTGAGACGAAGTCCCTTACAAAGACGGTATCTTTGGTTTAAGGATAAATCAATTACATAATTAAGTGTGACAAAAGAATACACCAAATATAAGTGGATATTAAGTGTAAAACAATTAGAGGTTATTCACACATATTCATAGAACGACCTATTCAAGGAGTATAAGTTTATCCCAAATAATCAAATTTGGGTTAAGAATTTCCCTTGCAAAAATTTGACAGCCTAATGGCGTCACTACAAAATTCATAAAATGAGTTGATGAGAGATAAAAAGGGTATCTCATCACATAGAAATAAAATTTAAATCAATAAGGATATAGAAGAACATATCCCAACATAATGGTATGTGAATTAAAAGACATAACAAAAGAAGTCTTTTAAAAAGAGGGGGGTGAAAGGTTCCCTTATCGACATGGGTATCTTTCGAAACATACACCCAGTGAAAGAAGGACAATACAACATTGATGTAAATACTCATAAATGAAAGTATAATACACAATGAGTAAAATAATGGTCAGTACATACACCACTCAAAGAAATTGTGGCAAATGTAGCATAAATCCCACAGGAATAAAAGTGAGATGAAAAATCCCTTACGAAAACTCGGCAGCCTAACGACGCCACTTAAAATATACAAAAATGGATTGATGAGATCAAATAGGGTATCTCATCATATTAACATAATGTTTACAGAAAGAGGAATATAAAACAACATCCCCCAACATAACAAAGATAAGCATAAAAGAAGTGACATAAAGGAGAGTACTTAAAAAGAGAGAGGTCAGTTCTCTTACGAAAATTCGGCAGCCTAACGGCGCCACTCAAAACTTCCAAAATGGATTGATGAGAGAGAATATGGTCTCTCATCATATGAACATAAAAATTACAGTAAGATTAATATAAAATAACATCCCAATAACAAGAAATATGATCTTTAAAAGGAATGACATAAAGGATTTTACTTAAAAAGAAAGAGAGGAGTAGGATCCCTTACCTCGGGTCCAACTTGACTCGATCGTTCTTTAACGTCCTGAATAATAAACTTGAGTTAATTTATACTTGCTTAAGAACCTTTTTCAAGTTCATTATTCCTTTTATATCAATTATTGACATGTTTTAAACATTATGTAATCATTTAAGTTAATAATGTTTGTTTTGTCGATATTTGGTTCTTAAGTCAAAAGTGGACTTCTTACAATTACATGTTGTTCGTGTGGTCAAAGGTTCTTTATATACAGAATGAAATTCCTGATTTTTATATCATATATATCCAGAATATACATGTATTTATAATATTACATAATCATTTAGAGGTAAGAAATGAAATGCATCGTTCATGGAGACGGTAAGCCGTACGTACGCATGAATGCTACGTTCATTTCCTTGTCATATTAATGGAATTAATAACTATAAGAGAAGTATGTATATTTTAATTCCAGAATTATATTCATCATTTATATTTATCATTCATCATATATATCCATTATATACATGTACTTACAATAGTACATTACATTTGGGGATAAGAAATGAAATGCACCGTTCATGGAGACGGTAAGTCGTACGTACGCATGAACGCTACTTTCATTTCTACCTCATACTTTAATGGAAAGAAATAATAATGATATAGAGGTATATTATAATTTAAGTATAACATAATATATAATAACTTTAAATCCATCCTTTATACGTCCCACATATGGCATTAACGAATCAAATCACTTTGAGGGGGCGGTAGTCCGCACTTCCTAAAATGAAATTATTGTGTTTACCCACAATGGAAACCATAAAGGTATACCACAAATGAAAAAAACAGAAGAATAAGGAAAACATAATATATATCATATATAAATAGAGTTAATTCTTTATGGCCACCATTGAAGGTGTTAAATGAGTGTTGAACAATCATCGTTTTGTGAGGCAGAAATTCGTCATCCACAGAAACAGTATGTTCTTTAACCATTAGATGAAGGTGTGTGTAAGTGTAGCTCGAATAATTCTTAAAACAACATCCTAGTATATTTAAGATACTGGATTTGTTACAAAATAAATGAATAAAAAGATTTTAGGGTGTTGGAGAAGCAAAATAAAACAAAATAGCACAAGTGAAGACGTTACCTTAAAATCGGGTAACTCCCTTTGGTTTGAACCAAAAGGTTTTCTTTAAGAGCTTCCTGCATAAGTTAAGGCTTCTAGGATGAGGAGAGGGATTTTTAGAGACAAAAGGATCAGATATTTGCCGAACCAAAGGCTTGAGAGGTGTGGGTAAGGTTGTAGAGGTGGGGGCCTTTTATAAGAGGAGAGGTGGGGCACTATTGGTAAAGTATAAAATGTTACTTTATTTTCAAATGGTTTTCGGATTTTAATAGTCCCACATAGATGTTTTTCGAGGATAAGGTGATAAGGGTTCGAAATCCACCCATCCAATATGTTTTGGACATGTGTAGGTCCTAGATGTTTCATTATCGTTCCATTTTATTTAAATCGTTAAATAATGAGGTCATCGCTGCATCATCATGATGTCATAAAGAATTTAATTTATTTAATGTCTAAAAATTATAAAAAAAATACTATGATGTAGAAAATCTTTTTAGCTTTCCTATTACTATTTATAGTAAAACTTCTGACGTGTATACCCACATGTAAAAATTTCTTTAGTAAAACAACTCATGTTTGTGACATTTTTATTTTAACTTTAAATAAAAGGCATAAATGTCATTATCATACCCAAGTGGCTCCTTGGGGTACCAAAAATCGACCCATGGGTTGTCTTGGTCGGACATAACTCATCCAATAGGGTTAGAACATGTTTCAAGATATTTTCATTTTATTATAATATCATTTTTACCTTAAATCACCCTAATTACCTTTAATCGCGATTAATAATACTTAAAAGGTACTTTTCATCAAAAATTATTTTCATCCCATTGAACCACATTTTACTTAACAATTAAAATCATTTAAATTGGATTTTTTAAATTCAAATCACATAAGTGGTAAAGTCCCATTTAAACGAAAAATCAAATTTTGTAACCACCACTTTGGGGTTTCACTATTAATCAAAAATTAAAGTTTTTCAGAAAAATACCAAAAATTAACTCTAAGCTATATTTGATATTCTGAATTCAAAAATTATTTCTATTTTACCAAATTCATAACATAGAAGTTGCGTTAATTAATTTTATAATTAAACCCTGCTGTTAAAACAAATAGCGTGTTTTTAAGAAACAATATCTTTCAAAAGATTGACATTCGTTTATGTCCAACCTTAAATTGGTATTAATTACAATGACCACCATTGGATTAAATGGTAAAAATATATTATATTTACAATTTAAAACCAATTAGAATGATAATCTAGCCATATAAATAAATTAGATTAAAAAGAGGTTTTGAATTAAAATACAACATTTTTCACTATTCATAAAAAATGAACTTTATCAGAAAAATACCAAAAATTTACACAAAGTTAATTTTGATGTGCCGATTCTAAAAAATAATTTTATTTGGTCCAATAAAATGTATAAGAGTGACCAAAACTATATTTAAAGAGGGTTCTCTATCAAAAGGCGGTTAATCGACCGTTTAAAGAAGATTTATGCTTAAAATTGGATTCATTTGAATTTTAAGCCTCTAAAATTTATTGGATAAAAGTAAAAACATTTAAAAAAACATATATAATCATATTTTAGTTATTTATATTCATTCCCAACAACAAAACGGCTATGTGGTAACTAACATTTAAAATAATATTATTTTATTACTAGTGTGCAGCTCATGATTTCAAAGAAACTCTTTGTTGCATATTGGGTAAGCCATCGAGTATAGAATTCCCTTTAAATTAATGTTAATATTTTATTCAAAAAAATGGGTAAATATAAAAATTTCATATTCTTTATTTACCTGGGGGTTACACATACCCAATCTAGTATTGCTCTGTGAAGATGGAATAGATTACTATTATCACACACACACTAAGTGTGGGAAAATGATCAATGATACTTTTTCTTTATAAGGGAAATCGACCAATGGTGTAGAGGTATTCTCCTCCCCTAAGAGTCTTACATTGATATACAAGACCTTTTTAAGATCCAATTAAGTAAGACTTCATTTTACCAGCCTTTTTTTCGCATGTATTCTACTTTATTTTATTTTCAATCATGTAAACTAGATCTCTAATATTTGAATAAATTAAAATATTTTAAAAAAATTGCGACTAAATGGAAATAATAATATATTTGTTAAAAATTGATCTTCTCTATGTTTGAACATATTCTCACTATACTTTTAGAAATTTTATATTAACTAAATTTGTTATCTAATACCCATATTCCTTTTTAGGGAATAATTTAAATTCCCATAGAGGAATATTTAATAAATTAATTTTTGAAATAATTTATTATGTGGTATTTTTAATGATTGGAGAAAAAATCAAAAATAATATTTTATTCTTTAAAATATTCTGTTATTGTGTGGTTGTAACTCTTTCCCTTGAACATTGAATAATAAATTTGAAAAATAACTTTTATCATAGATAAGTCTTATTTTATCCTTGAATTTTATAAACCTTATCATATAATTGGATCAATCTAGAACCATGGTTAGAAGATAAATCATCTTATATTGTTGAAAACAATAATTATTTACAATATACTTCTCATATCTATTAGGAGACAATAATATAAAAATACAAAACCTTTTTTCATATTCACATTATCATTAGAACAATTCATAAAATCCAAATCCTTAATATAGAAACCCTTCATCGCTTCACTTGAAATCAAACTTAACATGTCATTTGTGTACTCTACCTCCATTTTGAACTCCTATACGTATTTATAACATTTTTATAACATATGATCGGTATTATATACCTTAAAAAATAACATAATAGATTTATATTACAATAGTGCCTCTTCTAGACTCTCTATAGTGTTTCATGAATTCCTTATGGTATTCTGGGAAATTACTTCTATGGTGACCACGTTAACAATAATGGAACCACTATACCTCCTCCAAAAAATTATATTCATTTTTTAATGTCTTGGATTTATTATTTTACCCAGCAATATTCTTATATTAACATAAAATTTAGAGTCTAATACTATTAATATTTGACCTGATCTGAAACATCCCATATCCTCATCTACCATCTACAAAATATAAAGGATATAAGGTAAAAATATTATACTATATTATTTTTTAATTTATAATAAATATTTGAATCCTTTATAGATATTCTTATTATATGAATTATATAGATATATCCATCTATAAATTATACCCAAACCTCTCTAATTCATTTTAGGGCCTAATAATGTCAAGTACTGAGTTGAGAGTAAAGTTATTTGAATTATCTTACATAAAAAAAATTCCTTCGTTGCTTCATAGATCTCCTTACTGTATTTTTCATGATAGAGAATCTTATGTTTATTTATCCTCAATAATATTTCCATGTTGCATTCTTATTTTTATAATATAATCTCATGGGATATAATTATGAGTGAATAGATATCAATAAAATATTGATTATTTTTCTCCTTAGTATCAGGGTTTATTTTTTGAATAACATCAAAAATTTGATACACTTTCGTAGGATATATATAGAAATGATTACGCTTTTTCTCCATTCATATTCCTTATCAACAGTGACATTACAATTCCCCTTCATAGCTCCTTATTTCACATGTTTCAGCCCTTCCTCCCTAGGGTTTCTTGGCACTATGGTCACTGTTCTCTCTAGTAGTTGTTATTCTTCCCTACATTGTGATTCCTCTTTATCTGGGTTCTCATTTTTATCAGAGTTTATTTTTTGATATTTTTTTCAATTCTCTCAAGGATGTATAATTTAGTACTGTTCTTCTTCATGTATTTAATAGTTCTAGTTTTATCCATATTTTTTTGTTTTGATTTATTTCTGTCATCTTTCTTTGTGCATTTAAATTGTGTTTTACTATCAAAGATTCCTTCCACCTACAACTTTTCACCTTTATCCTTAATCATCATTCTAAACTCAATTTTTATCTAAAATTTTGGTTTACTTAATGGTTTTGTAATGTTATGACGGAATTATTGTATTGACTCTTTGACCACTCCTATTTTGGGACTTCGTGTTTGGTTGGTTTGCTTTTGTGGTTGTCTCTCATAGTTGAGGATATTACTCATTTATCCTATTCTCTTTTTTCATATTCCATCATCTTTTACCACAAATATATTTACATGATATATATCAGGGTTTCTTGGGTCTTTTTGGTGGTTCTACAGAATGTGGACCCAATGAAAATGAGTGATTCTACTTTTTTACAATGGCATCAATGATTAATCATCAACTTAGAGTCTTGATTTTTATAGTATAGATATTTAACTGGTGGTGATTCCTTAATGCTTTGGTGATGGATTTTTTCTAGGATTTTGCTTATGGGTATATGGAGTTAATTTTCTTCAATGAATAAATATCTCTCTTGATGAAGTCCTTGTCACCATGTTGAGTTGTTAGTGATGGTAGGACTCTGGTGATATGTGGTAAGTTCATAGATTCAATGGATTTTAGTTATTTATAGTGATAGAGAATGTAATTTTCTGATGGTGTATTTTCAATAATGATGTGGTTGATGTTAATGGATTGGTTTTACATCATATTAAATGTCTTTATGTGGTCTAGAGGCCAAGGCATTGATTTGAGTTTTTGCTTGAAATTTTAATTTCTTTTTTTTGTACCGGGGCCTAAGGTTATGTTTGATCATTATTTGTTTTTCAATTTTTATTTGTTTTCATTATGTTGTTTTGATTTAGGTTCTAAGTAATATGTAAATTTCTCACTCAACCAAAAAATATATTTTTCAAATATATAAAATAATATACTCGGATTACAAATGGGTTCTTTTAACAAATTAATTTTTACTAATTGTTTGAGAAATGTTTTTATGTTTATATAATAATGTAATAAATTTTCATTTTGATTCTCCTTTTATATAATGGATCTGGAAATAAATTTTTATACTGATTATTCCATTTTTATTTCAATCATGTTTTTAGGTGTTGATTTTCATGTTTTATAAACTTTTTATAAGGAATTTTATAAATCTGGTTTCATTAAAATGATAACCCCTTATAATTTTAAATCATATTTATTTGTGAACCAATATCATTATTTATCTAATAAATAGTTTTATTTATAATTCCAATAATATTTTAGATATTATGGTATACCAAAATCATAATCATATCATATATGATTCGTACATAGTTTAGTAGATAAGTCATTTCCCAAAAAATAGATGGGTTAGAAAAAATATATTCTTATGGAATCCTAACATTTTGAGTAACCAATAAATGTGTAAGACAATGAAAACATATGATACAACCACCATGTCATATTAATGTAACTCATATTATGATTTCTATACATAAGACAATACATGGTCAGCTAGCTTGGTCATGTTAATAAGTATTTGGATGATAAATGACTTAAAAATGATCAATTTGGTATAAGTGGATTGGGTTTTAAATCTCACTATCTTATCCCATGTGTTCTATTAATTTATAAAATCTTCTAATTATTAAAAAAATTTATCTTATAACTTCAACCAAATTAATATACTAAATTATATAGATATATAATACTATATAGTACTCATGACTCAAACAATATACCTAAAACATTAATTACAGTTATAAATATACATATACAAATGCATATCATTCATAAGGTACATGAAACTTATCCACGTAATGGTTTAGAATAAAAAAAACTAAAATCCTCACAAGAGTAATTATTGTGGGATACTTAGCCAACAACTACTTTATTTGACATAGAATAATACCCAAGACAGTGAGAAGTCCAACCCAAACACCCTTCACCATTAGATTTTTTCTAAAGAGGGAAAATAATTCAAATATAATATTGAAGACTAAAATGTGTAAATAATAACAAATCGTTAATATCTTATTCATCTGCCATTAACAAATTAGTGTACATGTTGAATATTGAAAAATCTTATGTCGAACCAAGCATATACTCTAAATGTTCATGGTATGAGATTTATTTGATATGGAATAATATTGGGGTATGAGATTTATTTGATATGAAATAATATTGTAAACTAATTATAAAATTTATTAATAACATAAAACATTTTGAAAATTTAGAAAAAATGTCATAATAAAAAACCTTCACTGTTTTTCTATAAATTGTTTCATGGTTCCTATTAACAATCCACCTTATCTAATATATCCAATGTTGTTTTTCATGGGTGAATATTCTTTTGGATAAGCCTTTAAAAATCATTATTTTGAAAAGTTTTGTTCTTTTTATTAACAAAGTCAAAGTTTTAATATAGAAATATCTGTTTCATATAAAAATGAAATTTTTTGGAAAAAATATGTGTAAAAATAAAAAAATTTATTATGATATATATTTCAAAAACATTTAATCACTAGTGGAAACCACATTTAAAATTCTGCCTTTTTTCATTTTTAACATTGGTTTTTAACCGATGTTTATAAAGGCAACATTATAAATAAGGTTTTTGTTGTTGTTGTTTTTAAACCAACATTAAAACCCACATTTTTGAAATTTGGTGCCAATTTTAGGAATCTTTTATAGTATAAAATAACAACAAAAAAGAGATTTTGAATCGGTTTATAGTAGAAACTCACACCATAGGCCCCGTTATTTTTAGTTTTCGACGTGTGTTTTGGTTTAAACTTATTTTTTCGACATTTAATTGTAATTTTATAATATAAATCGTTGAAAAAAAATTATTTGTGATATTTTTATAGAAATAATTGATTCTGAAGTGCTACTATATTTTTTTAAAATGTTTCTAGGTTAGGTTTTTTCAAAACCAACGCTGAAAGATAAAAAATTAAAAAAATCACAAATATCACACCCAAAAAAATATCAGATTTCTTGTAATAGAGAACAAAATATACATCAATCAAAAATCATGTATCATAGACTAAAAACTAAAAAAAAATAAACATAATTTAGAAACATAATCAAAATAACATTATCTATGTTATTATATTTTAAACTAGAATATTAAAACAAGTACCTCATAATTTAGAACAACGTTATTTGTAGTTTTTAATCATTATTTTAGGATCATTAGGTTTAAAAAAATATTATAAAAAAATAATTATCTTTTGAACACTTTTTATTAGAAAAAATTAATATTAATCATGAACCTTAAAAGATGCATACCTTAAATTGCAATCATACATAAAAAATGTTTCACAGGAAAAGATTGAAGATGGGTAAGTTCAGATTTCATATTTTATTTGACCTAAATGGACTTCTATAATAATAATGAATGATATAATATTAAAAAAATATAACACCAGGATATAAAATATAAAATAATTAATATAACTAACCTTATCAAAATCATTCATTACCGTAGTTTTAATTATCTGATACATGAATATTAAAACATAATAACCACATTAGATATTTCACTATTGATGATGAAACTATGGTTATAGAACAACAACATAACAATAAAAACAAATATATGTTTATATATATCAAAAAAATATTATCTAATACAAAAAATATTTACCTTTTATTCCACGCATTAGATTTTATCTGAGTTGTTTCTTGATAAGTGATATATGTAAAACATTTTACATCACCTCAATTTTCATATATACCAACTAAAAAACAAGTTTAAAAAATAATAATTAAATATAATGATCTTATAGAAATGAATAGATCCTAATTTTCTAACTAGGTTCTAATTTTTTACGAACACCGCTTAATAAATAGAAAATCTAGTATAATATGAATTCACTTGGGTAGAACATGCCTAACATCCAATACACTCTAAAATACCAAAAATTCACAATTAAGGACATTATAATTAATGATAATTCAAAATTATCTTAGTGTTTTTACCCATCAAGGAATGGAAAAACCGACAACCATTCTCTATCTTTAATAATCTCTTGAAAATATATGTTACACTATCAGCAACCCTCAAATAATTAACACCCATTGAATTGAATTTTGGTTCTATAAATCCATAAATTCCATAGGAATAATTTTGAATAAGAGGCATGGAAGGATACATAATTATATAATTAATATATTAAGTCATTTAAAGACATATTTATTTCATAAAATAAAAATAAAAATAAAAATTTAATTACTTTGAAAGAAACTCTAACACAGGCACACCAAGCTCTTCAAAATAAATCAAATACATGATATCTTTTTTGGTAATTCTCATGGGATATTCTCTTCCACATATATCATATGTCTTCTAAATCTAAAATAAACTATCCATGGATAAAGAATCCCAAAATAATCTTGGTATCCTGTTAGGAATATGAGAAGTATTTAAAGTAGTTTTTTCTTGAACTTTCTATTTTTTTATGCCAATTATTCAAATTTTAGATACTAATATATAAATTACATTTCATAAAACATTATAATTAATTTTCAAAAAAAAATTAATTATTAATTTTTAAAAAATGAATACCTGGTTGAAAATATAATCTTGAACGCTAGATAGGAAATATAAAAAACATTCATATAATCTTTAACTCTGGTAACCTCCTCACTAGTAAATGGTTGTAGAGAATTTGGATCAACAATATCATGTATTGATACTGTGACCTGACCCATGGGAATGGGCTGGTGATGTGTACAATCCCCAAAAATATGTATGAATTTGTACGCTAAAATACGTACATTTTGATCTCCATTATAAAAATACTAGAATAAAGTGTGGTCTGAGAAAGGTGGTGGGGGATCTATGTGTGGAGGATCGGTAAGCTGGTCTGGTTGGGTGGGTTGTTCTGACTACGTAGCCAACTGGGAAGGATAGGTAGGTTGGGAAGCCTATATAGACTGTGACTGCTTCATCAATTGTTCTTACATAGCATGAACAGTTGATTGAATTTGATCACCCATGTACAATATCATATTTTTCATCTCAACTTTTATATATTTGATTTCTAGATCTCTTTATTTCATATAATGATGATGAAAAAATTCTGAATACTAACACATGTCTCATATCCTCTTATATGGTCATGATGTCTTGATTTCCTAAAGAAGTGGCTATGATTTCTATACTACCCTTAGGGATAAAAGTGACCTATGTATATTTATCCTAGATGTAATCCTAAAATGATAAACTAAAATGGTATATTTGTGTTTTTAATTTATAAAATACAAGAATTCATGAAAAAAATTATTTACTTATAATTATTTCAGCTACTTCCTTCTCCTTCTATATAAAATAGATATCATTTTTTTCTTGTCAATATTTTTAATTTTTCAAGGAGGATGAGGTGATATGGAGGATCTAACTATACCTTATTTAAACAACTTTTAGACTTAGTAATTAGTGCTTCAAAATTTTATGAAATATTTTTTTATCGAAGAAACGATACCCTCCATGTGATAAAGTATGACGGTATACATTCTACAATTAGATCTCTTGACGAGATTTCCTAGAGAAATGTTATATAAAAATTAACTACAATATAATTAAGTAAATATATAATAAATTTTACAATATAAAATAATCATTATACTAGAAATGCTTCATCATGTTGACTGGAAACATATTTATTCCATGTATCTACATCAAAAAACTCATACTTGAGACATGAGTTTTCATTTTTTTTCATTCCAAAAACAAATATTTTTTCCAATTTGGTGTTGAAACATGTCTATCAAAAATTTTATAAATAAACACATAATTTCTTAATTTCTTTCATTTCTTCAAAATCTAATTTCATTTGTAATTGAATAAATTAAATATTTTTCATTTAAAATTTATATGATTTTTCAAATGATATAAAATAAATTTATTGAATTATTTTACCATTACAGCCTCCAAAAGCAGATCTATCACCATATTCTCAAAGTACTTCTAATTAGGATATAAAATTCTAATCCTACAACAAATTTTAATGGTGATATAACTGATAGAAAACATTACATTTGGGCTAGTTTTATTTTTATTATCATTCAAACTAATATGAAATAGCCTGCATCCATGAGAAAGTGACAGTTTTGGTAAATATTTCATGCCATGTTTACCAACTCAAGAAATCATTTTCTAAATAGAAAAAGGATAAGACTCCATTGCAGAATTCTCGTCAGTATACATTCAAATTTTTTTTAATTAAAAGTCTCCTTTCATTAAATAATGATATTATTGAACATTTAGTAATATGAAAAATTAAATATATCTCTGTACATAGTCCTCTAACTCTATATCTGTATATATTCTTGAAATAGAAAATTGTAATGAAATTATTATGTATCTACATATTATTAAATAACTGAATAATTATAAAACAAGAAAAAAAATAATATATAAGTAAAAAATTGGCACACATATGTGTTTTTTTGAAAAAATAATTCAATTCTTTTAACCAAAAAATATGCAAGGTAAAATATTAAATATAAACAAGACCTCTAAAATGATATAAACATTTATTAATTTTAATACCATAGTTTGAAAAAGTGTTTTAATATGCCTAAATTTAAAAAAATATATAATAATATATGTTAGGTATTTCAATGAAAACTTTTATAACCATAACCCTAGAATATAAAATTTAACACAAAAAATAAAATAAATTATCAAATATATATAATTAAACATCTGACAGTTATTAAAAAATACAGTTTATTTATTTTAATTTTTTATGATTATAATTATTTTAAATGTTAATGATTCAATCATTACGATAAATTCTTATGCAACACTGATATAGTATTTGTGAATATAGTAGAAAAATCAATTAAATAATTTCAAAAAAATTGAAATTAATATTATATGAGTGAGTAAAATTTCCCAAAAATTTTAAAGATAAATCTAAGAAATTAATGATAATTTAATTTTACGGATTTAAATTCAACTGTTTTAATATTTTTTACAAAATCAAATTTTGTGAATAGTTATTTAATTGACTGTAATTTTATTTTTTGATAAATAAAATATTTAAAAATATACAAAATATTAAATAGGACATTTAGGATTTCAAATGGACAATAATGTCATCCCTTGTCAATTTTGAATCCTATTCTCAAATTATCAGTAAATTACGAGTCTTTAATATCTAAAAATTGATTACCATTATTAATGATAAAATAGGTGAACCATTATGTTAAACAAAATTATACTATTTAAAATTATATATATAACTATATAAACTTTATTAGGGGATTATATTGAGTAATTCCCTCCTTCTATTGGAATACATTCCATTTTGGAGCCATTTGACTTGTGTTAGAATCATATTATCTTATAATATTTTATATATTTCCATAAATGACATTAATGACACTTTATAATTTAACTATATTTTATTAAATGATAAAAAATTTATAAAAAATAAAAATTCATCCAGGTTAATAGGATATAGTTGAAAATAAAAAATCATTCCCCATTTATGGGTTAGTGGTTCTTTTATAAAAAAATTCATGGATCCTAAAAACTAAAAAAATCATTGATATCATGAAAATTGTCAAAATGTTAATGATGGGATAAAACTAATGGATTAGGGTTCAAAAATCACCTATACATATACAAATTTTATTATATTATAGAATTTGGAAACATAATAATCTTATATTATAAATAATTCAATTTGGATCCCCCTAAACCTAAACATTAATTTTTATTAAAATAATAATTTAAGTAATTCTAAGTGTTCCCCTCCCCTCACATTTAAATGTGAAAGCACTCTCCTATATTCCTCGCACATTTGGATTTCTATATCTTGAAAAAAATCTAAAAAATTCCCTTATGAACTTTGATATTCATGAATTATATTTTTTGTTCATCTTATAAGACCATTCTGTGCATCCTCAACAAGTGATCTAAAGGAGTCCAACCGAAGAAGAGGTAATCATATTACCCAAACACCATAAATTTATTTATCCTTATACCTCCTATAAATCCATGGTATCATTATAAAAATATTATATTATTATATTAAATATAATTTATTTTATTTATGATTATGTAAAAACCATAATCTACCATCATCCCATATGTTGTATAAAGATAATGGTGCTCATGTGTACGTGTGGACTACCACCTCCAAGAAGCGATGCGACTCATTTGTACAATTTTGCTTTAAATATGTAGTAATAATTATTGATTTAATGAATATATAAGATATATATGTTATAAAAATGATCATGGATAGTGGAATTGATATTTACCAATATTTCCTTCCTTCCGTCAAAAAATGAAAACAACATCCATGTATACAAACGACCTACATTCTCCATTAATAGTGTATTAATTTTTCAATTACTATATTTTAGGGATGAATAGTAATATATATATATATATATAATTATTATTTAAGACTTTTATATCATGGTTAATTTTTTTTGAGATGATAGAACCATGATCAATATACAAGGGCTGGAACTGCTATACCAAAACTCCCATAAAATGAATAAACATAACACCCAAAGATTGTGATTTTAGAAAACAATTATTAATAAAATTAAGTTGAAAAGTTATAATTATATATGTGATTCAATTATTGATTTATAGTAATGTTAAATTTGCTATATAGTAGGATAGATGTAACGTACTGAATTCATTTTTTCAAACCATTTGTGTGTTTCTAAGTCTTGTGGTTCTCAGAGGAGGCCTATAGTGGGTATGGAGGTGGTTGCGTATTATAATATAGAAGAAGGGATAATTAAAAACAAGTAAGTGTTTCACATCTTCAATTCATGTTTTATTTCTTGTGGGACAACCTGATTCACATCCTAAAATATGTTCACAACTTATGTGTGGATGGTTGGTTGGGTGTCTCAATATGTAAAATAATTCATGTCCAAATGGTCTGAGGTGAATGATTTTTAGTGGTAACTAATACATAACACTTACATGGCATGTAATGGTTTCACACTGTGAATAACTACTGTGCAGAACACATGTATAAGTTTTACAGCCCTGAGATTTATCAAACCCTATGACCCATCTTGTAAACCTCAGTGGGCCAGGAACACTCACTTTAGGTGTTTAGAAATCCCTTTGGTAGGGATTGATTCTCAGCTTCATGCATTCCATTTTGTGTTTATTCGAGGTATGTTCCACAATTTTCTATCTTGGTTCATTAATCATAATCTTATTACTTCTTCTTCCCATGGGATGTAATTTTATCTCTATCATTCTATAGGAGTTTTCATTGTTATATATTACTGTGGTTGTGGTCAGGTGTCCTTGAAGGGATGCAACTCTTATAGAAGGGGAGATCAGGATACACGACATGGTTCTATTATCATGTAAAGAATGCTTCTACCATTGTGGTTGGGGGTTCATTTATTCTTCGATTTTTTCTCTGTGAACATAAATTTGGCATGGTTTAACCTTTGGATACTAATGGGATTGACTAAATATTGATTTCAAAGGAGTAATGTTGACTTGGATTGTGATTTCATGTTGATATCATGATAGAGTTTTTCTTCTTGATTTTCTTGGTACTGTGTTTTATAAGTTATGTTTTTAGCAATTATTATAATTTTTTGGATTAACATGTTGATCTTGATATAAAATCATGAATCTTGGAAAATGAATGGGTAGTACAGGCATGGCACACCAGATGAATTAAAGTGCAATGATGAAACTAGTGGGGAAGGAGTGGGGAACCCATGATTCTTCATAATTATATTATATTATCTCTTTTATGGGATACTTGTTTAGTTTAATCCATGGTGATTCTGGGAACACATTATACCATTTTAGGTAATGATTTTTTTACTAATGTTCACATGATTTAGTATTCTTTCATTATATTGTTCATTAGATACTATGGAGAAAATCCTTATGGGTACACTATTATGATCACCCTATATATATATAATATTTTTTGAGTTCATTAAAAAAAGTTGGATATCATGATATCAATTATAAGCTCATGGTATTGAAAGAGATGTTTGGGATTTGTGGTTTCTTCTGTCTTTACCCTTTGGTACTTTTACTTTTCCTTTTAGTAATTATGGTAAAATATGGAATTGCCTGTTTGCAATTTAGATTTATTTATATATATATGTCTAAAAATTTTATGATTATTGTAATAGTATTATCTCTCTGTTCTACAATTTTTTTTGGAGGGTAATGAATCTCATTATATGATTATTATATTATCAATACTATTCAGAAACATGTGCTAAACCAAAGGGTGTAATCAGGATGACACCATCTTTCTTTACTCATTATTTAACTTGGATTAGTAAACTTTAGGGAAGGGGTTCATGAAATAGTAGTATTAGAGGTTCTATTTTAAGGTATTGGATAGAGTTTGGAGTTAGGCATGGGTAAGATTTCATGGGTTGGTAATGAAATTGTATTAGAAAAGTTTGGTAAGAAATGTAAACATAAGAGACTATCTAAGAAATGAATATTTAGTTCCACCTATGATCTGATGTGTTTTATTTTAAGATAATCGAGCCTAAAAAAAATGTTATACTGGTTGAAGGGTAGAGACCTAGGTAAGCATGATTCGTCATTATTATTTTCCACAATGTCTAAAATGGGTGTACCTTGGGATAGGATAAAATTAAAACACGATAACAACTAATTAATTAAATAATAATAAATATTCCATATTCAAGGATTAGGATCTCTAGCATTTTTATCTTTCTTAAGACATGGCTCTATGTAGACGTCCTCATATGGTTTTTACCAAATAGTTTCATAATTATTTTCTTATATATAATTATAGAGTGGAAGTCAATGAATATGGAACTTGGAGGAGAACAATTAGATAGTTTTAGTGCCAGAGTGTTCATAAGTATGAAAGATCTATTTCATATTCTATCATAAAAGATAGGTTAGAGGATGTTGAGATAGAATTCAGTTCGATCTGTACTGGGATGGGGCACTGGGTTTCATTATCTTTAATAACTATACCTAGATCTATGAGGTTGTGGTTGTTCTTATCCCTCAAGGATCATGAGGATTCATAAATATTGTAGTATATGTTCTGAGATCAGTTTGGAGAAGAGTTTCTTTAATCAAATGTGAAGGTGACTAGTTTCCAAGAGCCTTTTATCCTTCTATAGGGGATTTCAAACATGCAAGTTTTTGGGATCCATTTAATCATTTTTATTATATTATTTACATTGTTATCATATGAAAAGGATAGGTAGAGTAATTTTGAGGAGGTTTTTTGTCCATAGATCCATCACTAGGCCAAGCCATTAATTTTAATGATATATCTGAAGGTGTTTTTGGGAGAAGAGGTTATTAAGAGGATTTTGGGATGAACAAGATCTTCATGGGAGGGTATCTATTAGTATTCCATAAAAATAAGAGATATGGTATAGGTTTCCTAGTTACTTTGTTAGAAAATATATTAGTTCCTCGAGGGTATGTCCTACAATACAAGAAAATTTCCCTATACCCTTGGTTTTGGAAAAAAAACATGGGTATATGTATTTGACGATAATCTATACCCATGGTTTTTAAAAAATGTGTATAGGGTATTCTTTAATAACTAAATCCATGATTTTGAAAAAACATAATAATATGTTTTTTCAAGACCTATAACAATAGTTTTACAAAACTGTTCATATAACATTCACGTATTAAGGTGGGAAAAAAACATTTCCACTATAGAAAAATGAAATTCTGTGGGAACACCTATTTCCACTATTTTACACATATATCCATGGATTAAATAAATATATATTTACATACCAATAAGTCATTGTGGTGTAGTGTTTATGAAAGTAAATTTCATAATGTTGGTCCACGGATTGAAACCCATGATGAATTATTTTTGAAACATATATCCATGGTTTTGAAACTATTGGTATAGGGCTAATGACAAAGTGGTATGCACCAATTGCCACTGTTTTGAAATCATGAGTAAATAATTCTCAAACAGTGGATATATGTTAGAGATGTAATAATGGATAAACACCCCATAGTTTCTCAAATGGTGGGTATAGCCTATACCCAAATTTTTGGGGGTTATACCCATGAATCAAAAATGCGGGTATAGGTGCCTTTTCCAATAATATCACTCCTCATAATACGGTTTCTATGGGGGTGTAGTATCTCAAACCTATTATAATGGATCATAAAATTGTTTTTATTGTGTAATATGAGGTAATAATAATTGACAGTTCCTGGCCATTCTTATTTTTCAACAATCTCCTGGTGTTTCACTTTAGGTTTCTCTGTTCAGGAAGTTTTAGCCGAGGTAGTAGTTGTAAGGTGTTCCAATATGGGATCAGTAGTGAGGATATGAGTAAGTAGAGGATATCACCAAGATTCTCATCATTCTTTGAGATCGTAGTGAATCCATATAGGTGGTCATAAGATGTTTTAATGAGTTCGTGGAGTAGTTCATGATCAACTTCATGCTTTAACATCAGTAGTGTCAGGTGATCCAGACATCGTTTGAGAGACCAATTTCTTATTTTCTACTTTGATGAATGTTTTTTCCAATTCAAGAGACTCACACTCTTTTCTATCACCTGTCCTCAAACATTTTATGTGACTATTGTTCAATAGGCTTCCAGCATCCATTTTGTTGAATACACTTGTTAGAGGTTGATGTTACATGTATAAAGTGTGTAGAGATTGTGAGCTATCTCTAGGGTAGCACCACCCTTGTGGAGAATTCCAATTTCTATGGATATAGCCATATAAAATCATCCTTGAAATGTGTTGGTTGTATTAGGTGAAGTATATCAAGGATTAATTCAAGAGAAAAGTTGTATTATATGATGTTGGTTGATATCCATCCGGGGTTTTAAGTGATCAAGGCCCTCAGATGGGTCAAATTCATGCTCATTTTTTTCCTTTCTTAATAGAAAATTGCTTTCTTGGAATATCATAATTTCAATAGTTAGTGTTTTTAGTAATCAAGGAAGGTCCCCCTAATGTATTTTTAGAGGAGGTTGTACTATTACCCCCTTAATGGGAGATTGATTTGGAGATCAAGCTAAATACATGCATATCTCCCATATCTATGTATCCATATAGGATGGATCATTATGAGTTTCAGGATCTAGGAGTACATCCTGATGATCAATTCTAGTGAGGTTTTTTTCAAACAAGTGCTTCACCAAGGGGCGAACAAATTTATTTCATGAGGTATTTTAATGGTGGTATACTTTGTATAAATTATAATTTATTAAACAAAGTGATAGTGAATAATTTCACTCCTCTTCTATGGATTGATAAATTATTGCACAAATGAAGGGAGAAATTTGGATATTATAGATTTATATATGGTTAATATGTCATCAGATGGGGGTGAAGGATGTATATATTTAGAAGACTTATTTTCATTGTCATCATGAACATTATGAGTTCATTGGGTTGTAGTTTTGTGTAAAGAATGATCCGACTATTTTCATAGGGTTGAGAAATGTATTGTTCATTGTGTTCATAGAAATTTTCATGGTAGTTTTCATCAATGAAATCCTTATATACACCATGACTTAGAAGAATCAGTTGGAGAATTTGTTATCAATCTTTTGGGTAGCTCATCATGAGTAGTTCTTCAATAAGTTGTCAAATGTTGAGTTTTGGGATTAAGAAGTACATTTCACGAGGCATGACATGTTGCAATAGGGAGTAGCTATGGATTTTTCAAAGACTGATGTGATTGTTTATAATAATCCCCCAATAATGAAGAATATGTTCATAGTTTACTTGGTCTTATTATATATTAAATGGGGTTATTAGATGATTTTTCTCAGGTAGTGACTCCTCTGACCGCCTAGACCAAAAAGGATGGTGTGTAATTGTAGACTAACTAGTGTTCAGTAGCTTTTAATTACCAGATCGATAATTTGGTGGGTTCTCCAGTCCTTTGTTTCCTAGAATAAGGATTTAAGTTTGAGGTTTTATGTGATGCACATGTCTTGTATTGGAATGAATTATGATGTATTATATGTCTGTTGTTTCTTATCGGTCTCAATAGTTACATCCCTATGATTG
The DNA here is from genome assembly GCA_963277665.1 of Viscum album. NCBI lineage: Eukaryota > Viridiplantae > Streptophyta > Magnoliopsida > Santalales > Viscaceae > Viscum > Viscum album. The sequence goes on along the minus strand of OY728123.1, from coordinate 1,937,471,283 downwards.
TAACTATGCTACCCATGATCTTGAGTTTCCATCAGTTGTGATTTCTAAGAATTTGTAGTGAAATTACCTCAAAAATGATCATTTTGTGGTGTTTACCAACCATAAGAGCATGAAGTATGTATTCTACCATTGTTACATGAACTTTTGATATAGGTGGTGGATTTAATTCTTATAGGATTATGACTTTGATATTTCATACATGCCAAAAATGGGAAATTTTTTCTCTAATTTTCTGAGTATGAAGTCACGTAGTGATTCCATGCATGAATCTAGACATTCTAAGAGGGTGATGTAATAAGTCTCTACAATGTATCATTATCTGGTATAGGTTGGATTCAAAGGATGTATTTTCTAAATTATAGTGCATTCATATTTGTTGTAGTGGGTAGAGGAGTTCCCACTAGGGGATTATGAATTGTATTTCTGGATGGATTGTGTTATCCTTGACGATTCCCCTAATTTTTTGTCTAAGGATGGACAAAAATTGATTTTATTCAAAGGAATGGTTGTTATTCCTTCTACAATTCATGATATGGTTCTCAATGAGTTCTATGTCTCCCTTTTTTCTACACATCCCAATATGAAAATGATGTATCATGATTTGAAAGGATTGTTTTTGTGGTCTGGGTTAAAGCCTATAGTTAATGAATTTTTTATCAATGTTTCATCTTATATATGTTGAAGGATGAGAATCATGTTCCATATTGTTTAAAAAAATTAGATGTTACCCAGTTGAATTGGGAGGACATCTCAGTTGACTTAGATACCAGTTTACCTTGAGCCCAGGGAGGCTTAGATGCTATATATGTGATAGTGGATTGTTTGAGAAAAGCATACCACTTTTTGATATCAGGGACTCAATTCCAATAGATATTTTATTAAGGAATTATTATTATAATTTTTGTGACTCCATGGAGTACTGAGGATAATAAAATCTGATCAATTTCTACATTTTACCTCCAGTGTGTGGAGAGGTCTCTAGCATGATTTTGGACCTTTGGTATTCCTTGTTACTACATTCCATTTACATATGAAAGGTCAAATAGGGCATACCATACAAACTCCTAAAGATAAGTTATACTTTTATATCTTATATTTTGGAGCATTGTGGATGAGGCACCTACCCATATTTGATTTTTCATACAGTAATAGTTTCCACTCCACCATGGGTAGGGTTTCATTTGAACCTCTCTAAGACCAACCCTTCCACTCTTCATTGTGATGGACTAGGATCAGATAGGTAGAAATTATCAAGATATAACTAGAATAAAATATGATAGAGATGGTACAGGTAATTTTTGAGAGGATGGAGGTAGTATAGGATAATATTAAATACTATCATGGTCATGTGAGGATACCTCAATTATTTTTTGGTTCAGAACATGTGTTTTTAAAGGTGCCTCCTCATCTTAGTAAGTGCTGGTTTTGTAATGCAAGTAATCTTTCTTCCCAATTTTTTGGTCCCTTCAAGGTGTTATCTCATGTTGGATCCCTGGCATATCAAATAGAACATCCCCTATAGATGAGGATAATATACAATTTTTTTCATATGTTTCATCTATTTCATCATCACCATGATAACTCTCATGTCATTGATTGCGGTGAAATAGATGTTCAAGATGATGATATATTCATGGAGTATCCTATAGAGATCCAATACCTATAAAAGAAGGTGTTTTGTAGGAATTATATTCCATTTTATTATATCTTGTAGAGGCATAGTTGCATGGAGGAGAGTACATTGGAACATAACTCACAAATGCGCACTCAGTACCATGAGCTATTTTATGTTTATCTCTTCTATTTTGACATTATTATTTTTACCTCTCATTACCTTTTTGTAATATGAGATGGTTCCCTATTTTTAATTGTTTCTAACCTTTAAACCGTTTGAGAGTTATCTCCGCTGAAAATTTTTGTAAGATCTGTTGGTTTTTGTTGAGTGGTTTTGCATTGTTCCTATGATAAGGTGGTTGAGCTCCTATGATGGTGAGATCCTTATTTGGTAACTCATGGGGTGGTTATTCAAACATACCTTTTTTCTCTCTAGTTCTGGTTTTAGATTCTTGGGGATGAAAATATTTTTAGTGGTATCTAATGTTAGGGCTCAGATCCATCTAGTCCAACCCTTTTCATGTTTCCCAATCCAATGGTGCTTAGAGGAGTCAAATAGAGGGTTTTCTGGTGATTGGATTCTAAAATCAAGAATAAGTTATAATTAAATAAATGTAAGGGTTTTACTTCATGAATGTATTGTTCATAACCTAGGTTAGAGAATGATTCATGATCTAAAAGATATTCAAAACTAGTGTGGAGTTGTCCATGGTGTACATTATGGTGTGAATTAATTTGAGGCCAAATGATCTTATGTGATCTATTTTTCAGTAGAACATAAAACCCAAATCATACACAACATGAATGTGTTTCACACCATGAAAAATGGTTGATAATTAAACCTTTATATTTTGGCATTCAAAAGTTTAATTAAGACCCTTGAAATTTCTCCCAAACCCCAAGCGGCTAGCAGATCACTCTTTAGGAGTATTTGAATAACTTCGACATGGATAAATTCTTCAATTCCCATGTTTGATATGTGGGGATATGATGGATTTTATACCTTTTTCACTCATGGTTCTTCAATTTTGATTCACCCTCTTATTCATTTCATATGATTGAGGTTCCACCCCATCATTATGATGAAGTTTTCTTGGTTTTTTGTTGGTGGAGTTTTGGAAAATAATTCTTAGAGGGATGAAGCTCTTGTGGGATGGGTGATTAGGATCTATTAAGTGGGTATATTCTAATTAAAATTATTATGATGAATTTGAGGAAGGGGATTCATTTATTCACAAATTAATTTACATGAAACCATAATGTTGGAATGGTTTATGATTTTTGTAATGAAATAGAATAAAACAAATATAGATTTTATAATGTTAATAAGAAATTGGATTGCGATAACAGGTTTATGTATGATACTGTGATAATGGTTTTAAAATTTATTTACTAGATAGTGTGATAAATATTTTATGCATGTTATCATGTCTTGTGATTCTATGCATTAACATGTTGATCTTGATACAAAATGATGATCATATGTGAAGAGACAGGCAGTGAAGGTGAGGTTCACTGGATGAACCAAAGGGTAATGGTGAAACAAAGGGGTAACAATAGTGTAGTACCCTTGATAGTTAATTAATATATTATATTCTCTCTTGTATGTGATGCATGGAGAGAGTTATACATGGTGAGTTTAGGATCTTAAAATGTATGTTTATGTGATGAGTTAGTTTCACTATTGTTCACTATAATTAAGATTTATTTATTTATCTTTTTCATGGGAGGATTCTGAGAGAATCCTACTTAGTATGTTGTTATTAACACCCTAAATATATATAAATTATTATAAATTTCATAAGTATGAGGTTTTACCTAAGCTGGAATATTACTAGATCATGATTTTGTAGGATATTTTGGGCTTCATAGTTATTGTCATCATTACCTTTTGGTAAATTTAGTTTTACCTTTAGTTTTTAAATTATTATATGAAATTAATTTTTACACTTTGTATTTTAAAATATTTATGTCTGAAAAATTGTTTATTGGTGTATCCAAATTTTCTATATCTTCTCCATGTTCTCTTAGAGGGTAAGATTAATTCCTATGATTGTAAGATTATTATAACCTTAGTGATATTCCCCAACCTGCAACTTATTGAAGGTAGTAATCAGGAATTCACCATCTAAAACATCTTATTTTCCAACTCAAAGGGGAACAATTTGGGGGGAGGGTTCATGAAATTTTTTTACTTTCTAAGAATATAAAAAATATTGGTAGTGGTTTCTCGTTTCAAATTAATTTTTTGGAGATGTATCCCATATTAACCATATTTTTCCTTTTTGTGGTGTATATAATTACCAAGATTTTATTATATGATTATTTCATGATAATTATGGGTATTTATAAATCCACTTATGGTTCTCCCTTCCTAGAGGTTTTTATATGGATATTTCCAATGAAGTACGTGCTTTATGTTAGAATGTCACTATTTTTTGTATTTTTTATGACTAATTTTCTAATGATTACACTTTTTGATATACCTCTAAATAAACTCATAATTTTTATTATGCAATGTTTATTTCTTAAATTTTCATGCTTTATTAGCATTTTTCACTCTTTGGAACTCAAAAGGGTATGGAAAATATTTTTATGATAAGTTGTCATTATTTCTCTTCTTTCAGTCAATATACCAATTTCATTCATATCAATAATTTATTAAAAAATTAAATCAAATTTTTGAATATTCTCTAATGAAATTTTTAATAGTAATTTTCACCCATGTTTTAATTTCTATAAAAAACTTTCAAAGTAAACTTCATATCATCTTCAGAACAAGGAAATTTTTAATGTGAGAATATAATATTTCTTTCAACATAAACAACATGAACCAAATTTTCCAACATCATGACTACTCCTAATATTTGGAACATACATTAGGAAATTCTAGGTTTCATCTTAATGAAAATTATTTCCTTAATATATTAGATATATTTTTATATTGAATAAGCGATTTCAAAATGAAATGTATGTTTTCCATAAAAAATATTTCAGTGATATTTTAATGTAATTTTCATCTATGATAATATCCATTGATGTTAATTATGACTTACTAGGAATATAATCCAATGATATCATTCTTATTATTTATATTTATGGTTTAGGATTAGGAAGAGGAATATTTATGAAACTAATTTATTTTCCACAGGTTATGCTATTATGAATTTTTGAAATGACTATGAAACTCCTCTTATTTTCCCATGTTTTGGTATTATGATATGATTTATGATTTATGATATTATAGCATGCACACACACACGCATATATATGTATATATATTGTTTTTATTTTGTGATGAGTGGTCCTGGAACTATATAACTCTCTATTTCATTGGTTATAGTTTTATATCACTAGAGATAAATATGGGAAACTCATCTATAAGATTAATTATCTCGAGGAAACTATAAGGGATTCCCGATCCATAATTGGAAACCAGTTATTATTCCTAATCAGTTATGATATTAGAAATGGGTTTTGATTCCCAATACACTATTTATATATGTTCTTAGTAGATAAAAATTAAAAATTAGTTATTTTTTAACATATAATATTTCTATTCTTTTGTGACATGTTTTTTCTTATGATATGAATTCTTAGTTAATTATTTAGTAGTGATGATTTTTCTCTTTTATGATTTTTATGATTAAATTGATAATGAATTATACTATGATTCATTGTTATAATCCATGCTAAATTGGTTATGAATGTTCTATGTTTTCATCATAATATCATACCCTTATTCTTATCTTAAGAATTCAAATGATCATCGATTGGTATCTTCCTTTTTTTACTATTACTGAGAATATGAGATCACCCTTTTTTATTCTTCCATTCCCTAGTTTATGAGGATTGGTTTTAAGTAGGGTGTGTCAATAAGGTAATAAAGTGAGAATAAAATTTTCATACATGATTAATAATGTTCCTTTTTCGATGCTTTAGTTAGGGACCACCTGTGTGTCACACCACGAATTTTTTTGCTTTCTGTTATAGCCCCACATACTCACCTTCCATATGTGGGAATAATTCTTCACATTCATTAATGATTTTTGATCCTTGATCGAGAGATGATGATAGGATTTTGGTTCCTCCTCCAATGGATTCATCCTCAGAAACAATCACCAAGTCTGGTTATCTATGATATTCTTAATAGGTGTTTTTTAAACTCATTATTAACATCATCCCTTTGTGGACACTAATTAATTACACTACTTCTGAATAGAAAGGTATAATCCTTTGGTGAGGGGAGTAGTCACATTTGGAATCGATGTGCATGTTTGGAAATTGGACACATTGGTCACCTGTAAATTTTCTTCTCATGAGGGAATCTTACATGATGCATCTTTGGCATGGAACCAAATGAATCCCATGTCGATCCTGGATTAATAATTCCTGAGGGGTGATTATTCGAATAATACTTACCTCAAACATCCAATTTTTTATATGGTGTGTCTATGGGTTCAATTCAAAAAGTTTAACATCTTATGTTGATATAGTTGGTTGATAAAAAAATTTTGTGGATGTGGATCATATAGGTATCTCCCTAGGAGGTAATATTTCACACCATAATGGCTTAATAATGATCTAATTCTCTATGTAGGTGAAACCAGGATGGTTTTATCTAATGCTTCGTGGATGTACAACCAGGATGCTTGGATATAACGCCATGTGAAGGAAGAACCAGGATGGTTTGATTTAATGCCCTTTAGAGCGGAAATAGGATGGTTGGATATAAATCCCCATGTAGGAAAGACCATAATACTTATATATAGAACCCTTTGGAGTAAAACCCATGATGGTTAGATCTAACACCCAGTGGAGGTGAAACAAGGATGTTTGGATCTTACTCCCTATAGAGGAAGAATCCATATGGCTAGATGTAATGCCTCATAGAGGCAGAACAAGGGTTTTTTGATCTAATTCATGGTGGAGGAGGAACCAAGATGGTTTGATCTAATTCCCAGCGTATGAGGAACTGGTATTTTTGGATATAACACCCTATGGATATGTAACTATGATTGTTGGATCGATCGCCTAGTAGAAGAGAAACACTGATGGTTAGATGTAATTCCCCAAAGAGGTAGAACATATAGGGTTGGATCCAACTCCCTAAGGATGTGGAAATAAGATGGATGGATCTAACACCCCATGGATGTAGAACCAGAATGGTTGGATCAAAAACCCCATGGAGGCGGAACTAGAATGGTTGGATCTAACACCCCATGGAGGAAACACTAAGAAGTGTGTCTGTTAGAGAGAAAACCTAAGTTTACCATTTTTAGGATTGATCTTTAGATAGGCTTCCTACATACCATATTTAGAATATAAGGATCAAACCCCACATTGTTCGATTCCACAGTTTATGATCATATGATAGGACCGGTGTATATAGTTTAACATTGTGTGGTATGGATGCTTGTGTAATGGAAGGTGCGTCAATGAGGGATAGTGTGGGGCTTAAGTGTTGACGTTGTACTTCACAATAGTAATTCTCTTGGTTGGAATGGTGTGGGAATTACACATCTCGATGCTCATAGGTTCTCATTTCAGGTGAGTGTAAGCGGTTGGAGGACCATCCCATGTCACTCATACATGGAGCGTCTTACATTCGACACACTAGGTAAGGTCGCCGTTTTATGTCATAAACTGAGGAAATTAACATTCAATTTATCTTTGTACTAACATAATGTGTATCTAGTAAGTTTTAAATCATGTATATCAGATGTGGGTGGACTCTCTCCTCACCCACAAATATTAGGTGATAATATCCCATGCTCCATTAGTTAGGGATTGTATTTTGAACTGTCAGTGTACAACAAAGGGAGGAGTGGTCAATCACAAGGACCAAATTATTATCCCAATACTTAAAGGCAAAGGGAGTTAGAAAGACACATATTCTTAGAAAACAATTAATGGTGGGAGGATCAATAATAACTAGGGTAGAAGTGGGAGGACAAATGAGTTTGTGGAATAGGTCATGTCGGGACTCTATGTGCAGGTGGACTGGTCCAAGATTAGAGTTGGGTCCCTAAACACTCAACCTTCATGATAGGGTTTCCAAATAATAGAGGAACCATGGAGAAGCCTAGAAGGTGGTATTCATGAATCTAGGGGATCTTCAAAGAGGTTCTTCATGAATCCTGGATGCATCAAAAATTTCAGAGTACTCTGAGAGGAGTATAGAAAAACAGGGTACCCCAACCTTGAAGTGAATTCCTAGATTTAGAAAGGATTTCTTCCCAATGGTAGAATTATTTATGAAGCCTAAAGTTACATATAGGGTCTTCTTATTTTACAAATGTTATATTCCATCACTAATGTAATACCTTCTATGGATGAGGCTTTAAATAACACATAATATAGTGTTTTGAAAAGACTTGATACCTTGGATAATCCATTTTCTCTTTAGCTCGGAAAGCTTGGGAGGTCAATGAACTGGGAGGAATTTGGAATCTGAAATTTTGGGTAAAAACTCAAAAAATATCAAAGATAAGGGTGTATTTATAGGCAAGTGGTTTCATGAATATTGGGGGTGTTCATGAAGAGAACGAAGCTTCGCGAATGGGTGAAACTCCAGGAATCTGAGATTCGCACTTGCAAAGGCACCATCAACTGTTTTCACTGTCATAAAGCCCTATGTGACTTCGAAAATAATTGTGATGTCTTTTATTGTGAGGTATTCATATTTTTATGAATTAAACATTCCAATGGGGATATTTTTTAGCTCATACCATTTGTGACGGTGTCCGTCTTTGCAAAATAGACTCCATAGAGGGTTTTGGGATGTTTTGGATCAGATTCACTCAGAACCTGCCCTAAGTTCCTTATAAATTTCCATGGAATGCATATTTCGTCATCTAGAATTCCACCCCCCCCCCCACCCCACGTATGGGATCTGATAGTGAAAATTAAGGCTATATTCTGAGGGAGAATCACTGAATATTGACAATCAACTCTTGTTCAAAAAAAAAACTTCTGAAACCTATTCTCAGTGACTACATCATGAAGCCCATCATGAAGAATGGGAATACATATACCTATAAATATCACAGGGGGAGGGGGTATCAAAGTGACCAAAAAACTTTTATAAAAAACTTGATTTTCTCTTTTTACATGAAGCACCTCATCTTCATAATCATTCTTCACAAATGCTATACTTCCAACAAAACTCATTGAACTTTTATCCTCGAACACTTATCTGTGATCTAGACACCAAAAACCACATCATAACTTATTAATTACTGTGTTCCATGTCTTTGTAAAAATTCTCTATAAATGGCATTCGTTAACTACATTCATGAACCAATCTCAAAGAACAACTATTTACTGAATCCAATGGTTCCTCAAGGAGTGAACACTGATGTCACATAAATATAAGAGATGGTGGGGAATATCATTATCAAGATTTATATCCAAAGTTCCTAAGACAATGAATAATTTATTTAACTTTTTATAGAGGCATAAAATGAAAATCCCCTATGAAAAAGGTTACTACTCTATGGAATTGGGTAGAGAGAGGATGTCTTTATCCCAAAGTGAGCAGAGACAAAGTATCCTACAACTTCAAAGGCATAACTAGGAAGTACCAGTGGCAGAAGGATATTGTATGCCAAATAAAGAAATATCCTGTTACAATTATAGTGGACATTCTATAAAAACACATTAACAACATTGATGAGGATAAGTTGCAAGGTGAGTTATCCCCTCTGTAGTATTATATGATCCTCAATGTGGGTATGGGGATCCATATATGGGATAGAATCACAATAAAAAATTTGGCTTTTACCAATAGAAAATCACTAACAAATAATATATCTATTGTTAGTAATTATTAATTCCAATAGATATTAATTTCTATTGATATTAACTTGAGACACCAACAGTTTTCCTTACCAACAGATATATATGTTTATATTTGTAGTTCAATACCAAAAAATTATTTACCAAAATTTAAATCTATTGTATTATCATAATAATACCAACAATTGATTTACCAATAAATAAATCTATTGTTACTGATTATTATTACCAAAAAAATCATTTTTCATTATAAAAATGTTTTGTAATAAATTATTTGTAAATATCAAATATTTTACCAAAAAATGAATATGTAGATAGATATATTACCTATTATAAACATATCATTTTGATAATAAAAATATATGATTAATTAAAATAACTATAGTTTAAATTAAATACCTATAAAAATATATGACAATATATATATAAACATATTTTGTGTATAATATAAATTTTTATATCAACTATATGGATATTAGGAACACCCCCACCTAGGGTCTTTCTGTTCGGCATCGCCATGACCCCCCTTCCCCAACCCTAACAACCCTTTCCTCACCGGTGTTCCTCGACAGTGTTCCTAGAAAACATCCTCAGGGGAACCTCGCACTATTACCGATCAACGTTCCACATTCAAATCCTCAGAAGAAACCATCCCATTTCCCGGTCGACGTCCCGCACCAACATTATCCCACAATCCCCTCTCTCTATTCCTAGAAGACATCCTCATGTGAAACCCCTCACGGGACCTTCTGTCTAAGGTGTTCCAAACCTTATTCCCTGCTCCAATTTCATTGCCCACATTGTTTTAGGACTGTATCCCCACGCAACCACTCTTTCCCTGGCGCCTCAGCTCAACCATATCTGATATAGATAAGTTGTAATTTTTCTTTTCATTTGATATTTTTTTTACTATTATAATTCTATGTTAAAAATATAGCCCATTTTCCCAAATTTTTTAATGCAAAACAACATGTATTCATAAATAAAAATTAGTAGAAGTGTCACAAGAGTAATTTAATGAAAATGTTCAATGATTAAAAATAAGAAAAAAAATAGAACTCAAGCAGTTGATGGAATCCCTAAATATAGTGGGTTTATTCATTAAATAACTATTGGTAGAGATTTTGGGTACTAGCCCTAATTCTAGTGTTATTGCTTCAATGAACAAATGAAAAACGTTTCATCTTTATATTGTTACATATATATCTTTATTGTTATTGAATATCAATACTTATAACTTTCATAACTTCATATACATGTACCGCTCTCAAATTTTTCATTTTATTTCCTCTATATCCATCCTCCATATTGAATTTATTTTTTAGATTTACTACATTGATCAATTAATTGTTGTGTTTCGTTTCAATTTTAGTGAAGACATGTCATATGTGGATTTAAATGTTTCAAAAACAAAATATTTATGTAGAAATTCCTATTGACGTCATAAATTAAAACCTATTACATTTTTCAACCCATTCCACATGTAGATTTATGATCAAGATATTGATGCTCTAATGAATGATCATTTCAGAACTATAGAAATAGATACGCATTTTTAAGAAGGAAACATAGTTTATAGTATGATCATATACATTTTAAATGTTACTAATCCTATACTCTTAATGTTATTATCAATTTTTGAGTTCTTATGAATGGTCCAACTTCTTTAAAGATATAATTATTAAATCACTTTGATAATATTCTTCTTTATGGGATGAAAGTAGTTAATAAAGAAAATTTCCTTACATGGATCTATACCATTTTATTTCGGATGTGGCATACAATATGCTCTTCATGCCATAATTATTATATTATTCAGAATTTGAGTCATGTTAAATGCATCAATATACATATTTTGAGATGTTTTTAGCTAATGTGGTATATCCTTTTTGTAGTGGTGGTTTTATAGTTCACAGTTAAGAGCTATCTTAGATTATTAGAAATGATTTACATGGAATCTGGGGGCCATGGTTTAGTCACCATAGTAAATTTATATGAAAATATTTATTTATTAATGCCAATTTTTTTTGACATACACATTAAAGAACAACATATTGATCTATAAATATCTCTTATGATAAAACTACTAACCCATGAATACTCAAACTTTGAAGAATAAAATATTGTTCTTAAGATATAATAGGGTGATAAAGATAAATTGTCTTATCATTATGTAGTTTAATAATGATTTTATATGAGATGTTAAATAGTTTATTTTAATGATAAACTCTAAAAAGAAATAGTTGTGTAGTATGGGGAACAAAGGAAAGAGACGTTAATTTTGTAACTATGGGTATATTCCCACCAATAAAGAAATTGAGCATTGATTTAATCAGATACTTGTTTATTGTCTCCAATTCATATAAATTAAAAGATCATATAAAACCATCTAGGCCCTATGCCCATTAGAGTCATATAATCTTTACTTACTCATATATTTCCACTTCATCATAAATATTAACCGTGCCTGCATTATGATGTTCAATATATTTCATCCAACTCTTCAAAGTTTCATGGACGATAAGACTTTTTACTAGAGAATGCTATAATTTTGGGCTATCACCTTCACCTCTATAGAGATAATGAGATTGAAGGACATTATTGATGTATTTCAAGAGATGGGAATTTTCAGTACGTGTTTCATTCAATCATGGGAAAACGGTGAGTTTTTGTGTTTTTATTTTAGTTGTTATGATCTTCCACATGTTTTGTTTCTTGTTTCATTGAACCACACCCATTATATTTACAAAAATAGAATGATGTTGAAGCCGCTATAGAGTTTTATCATCAAACCATAGAATGAATGATTTCTAAAATTGTGGAGGAACTTAAACGAAATCCTAAGTTTAAATATAGAAACATTACCTAGAAATGACTCTGCTTATATTATTTTTTGATGGGTGCATGTGGATTTTCTAATGGATTTGAAGCAGAGATGAATCTATTTTAATGGTGATACATTTCTTAGATCTTAGTACTATTGAGATGATAATGTTGTAGTTATTTGAGGTTTTTTATCTTCATTTGATCACTTTTTTAGATCGAACTCACTAGTATATATAGTCTGATTGTTTTTTTTATATTTATGTTGAATTTAGATCAGAGAACTTCAACTAATGTTGTTTAGTTCTTCATTAAATTTAAAATTGAAGTTTTTTTATATATTTGTTTGGGGATTTTGGGAACTTGTGAGCAGTGGAGGGATCCAAGTATTTTTTTTGATTCTATGTTTTAGTGGTTGGATTTAGCTACCAAACCGAATTTTTTGTCATTTTGGGGGATTATATTTTATGTCTTCATGTTTGATTTGTCTAAATCATATACTATTTCTATCAATTGGAATAGAGTTGAACTGCATTCAAAGTCAAGTTTCCTGATTTTTTGTATGATGAAGTTGTTTGAAGATGGTTTGATATTAAGTATTTTTGGGACTGTTGAGATCAAATATTTCTATTTATTCTTGATTCAGTTTGCAGACAGGATTAAAATAGTTATGATATCTTTCTTTACATGTGACAACTAAGTTGTGATGTCCATAGATCATGATCTTTCACGATATGATGGATATTCATTTGTAAGTGGCATCATATTTCTACCGACCTTTATATTTTTTATCTCTATATATAGAAGGATTATTTCTTAGAGGATGAACTGATCCATTTCTCATTCACTTCTTGGTGTATGCTTCTACCTTCATCAACATTTTATGAGTTTAGGACTCTACTGTATATGTATCTTCTAATCTTGAATAATGAAACAAGTTAAAAGGAAGCAACAAGTTCTAAAATAGAGTATCATCATTTCATGCACAGCTACATAAAGAATTTTGAAAGAGGGAAATCCAATTCAAGTGTACACCTTCATGTGATGGAAACCATTCAAGTGTACACCTTCATATGTCAAATCTTGTTTTACATTAACAGGTTGGATTATGGATGGACTATCAAAGCATGGTAGGCTTGATTTATTTGGAGATGATTAGGTCCATTTTCTTTCACCACTTTGTGTCTTTTTTTAAACAATTTTCATTTTCATGTTGGTGTAAGCTCGTTACACCTTGTGTATTCATTGAAACTTTTATTTTATTTAATAATGATTCAGAGGTATGAGTTGGGGGACCAACACATGTCTCATTTATCTTAATTTTTGGGTTTCAATTCATATAGATAATTTTCAATCATTATTGGATATGTTTTTTGGGTTTTTGTGATTTATATATTTGAGTCAAAGGGCGTGGAGTATTAGTGACTAGTGTTATCTTAAAGGTATTAAAGCTAGATCAATTTGTTTCTAATTAGTACTCAAGTTGAATTGATAGTCTTGATACATGGATGAGTCACTGCTGTTGGTGTACTGAAGGCTTTGGTATTGTTGGAGTAGGCTCACTGGACCAGCAACATAGATGGGTTGTTGGTTCTGGAGTTGGGTAAGTGGGGCATGGATGGGTTTCTTGCACTTGGGGGTGTGATGTATCCTGTTGGGTGATATTATTGGGTGTGGTGGGATGGGGTATCCTTTATTTTTTAATCAAAATTTTGTATTAAATTTCATTATTAATTTAATTACTTTTTTTCTAAATTTTAACATTCATGGAAATCTTCTTCAATTTAATAATTAAAAGAGTTGAATTATATATTATAAATTAATAAATATAAAAAAAATAAAACTTTTATTCAAATGCAATTTATAAATATATATGATATGTTGGTAATATTATTTCCAATAAAAAAATTATCAAAAAATCTATTGCTAAACACTTTAACCAACATATATATTATCTGTTGGTATTATTATAATTGTAACAGAACCATTTTATTTGTCCCAAAAACATTTAGTGATGAAGTTTTTACCTATAGTTTAGTGAAAGGTACATATGTGTTGGTAAAACGTTTTACCAATAGAAAATTCCATTTTACCAACAAATATGTTGCTCTTGGAAAAAACAACCTTTTGTAGTGAATGATAGGTGGGATTTTCACTAGGGTGGTAGCTTCACCGATGAGTGGGCCTGGGGTGAATGTTTGGGAGCATCATTACATGATTTTGAGGAAGATATTAATCATGTAGGACTTTATTAAATATAATGATCTTCATAGTTCCACATCCATCTCACTTAGGAAATCATTCCCCAATTTCTATGAATATGGTCATTGGGGATCAATACGTTTCACTTGCATCATGGAGAGGTTGGCATCATCCATTGATACCTTTATCAAATCACTACGATCCGTTTTCTGGGGGTGATGTATGATGAGTCCCTATTAGTGGAGAATGTATGGGGATGCCAAGAGAGGCTGAAGACACTGGAGAAGGCATTGAGGAATATGGTGTAAGGCACTAATGATGAGAAGATGGGGATGATGAGTGTCTCCTTTAAACAATGTTTTTGTTACTTTCTTAATGAACTATCTACGCATTTTTTTTTGGGGGAAGAGGTAGTAAAGAAACTACTCATGAGTCATTACACATGTCCTAGAGGATACCATGGAAAAAGGGGTATCCTAATAGAATATCTTAGAGTCAATAAAGTGGTTTTATTGGGTATACAGTATCAAGATAGAAGCTCAATCAATAATGAGGATAGTAGTATTTATCGTTGTGATTATTTACTGATGGATTCTCTCTATGAGGGATTTAAATCTAGGAGTGCGAGAAAGCACTATTATAATGGTGGAAATGATAGCAATAGAGTTTCATATCAACTTTGTTGTCCCAGTGCTAGCATAGTTATACAAGGTGTTTCACTACATCAGGGAAGAGAAGATGTTCATATGTGTGTGTGGCCCCCTCCACTATTTTTACAGATGGGTGGCTTTACCCATGGTGGGATATGTCCATTTCCACTCCCACAACAAATTTTCGAACAATGATCTTGAATATCATAGGAATCCTCCCATTCATGTTGGGTATCGTGTAAGTTCTTGAGAAGTTTTATTTGGATGAGCACTTCATATTTAACTTGTCCCCCTTTTCAATGGGGATGGTGACTGATTATATTATAGGTACCCTCAAAAAGGTGTTGTACCTATGGTACTTATGAGGTGGGGTACTCATGGTGAGGGATGACTGCGAGCCAATCTGTGAGTTGTATAACACACATTTGTTCACAGGGTAGTTCAGGTGTCTACATAGTCTGACACTGAAGGTGTACTCAAAGGTGAACCAAAAATTACATCCTTCATTAATGATTTATTTTTGGAATATTTTTGCATGTGAATATGGAAAGATGAAAAATGAGTTTCCTCCACCAACTTTATCTTATGGACTCTTTCATAAGTATGCACAAAGTTGATCATGCACGTATCCTAGGGATATTCTAATATAGTGATCAATCGAAGCCAATGAAGGAGTGTCCATCCAACTATTAGGTCTGGTCCAAGTGCTAGCTAGTTCACATCATGGTAGCAGAGTTTGCACAATATGCAAGGCAACAGTTGTGGGTCTAGCGGTTTTTGGGCCTCAATATTGGAGATTTGTAGGGAGAGGGGAAACAGTGGGCTCGGTGCTCTTAGGAAATAGGTATCATTAAGAAGAAAAAACTTACTTGGAGGCCCTATGGATAGATTTCCACTCTCCTAGTAAATATTTTCATTGCATGGACCTTCCCAGTGAAATCATCTTTCCTAAATCTTGGGACTACATGGATGTCTACAAGAAATTTCAAAACACTCATAGGGACTGGTCTTAGCTAAATAGAGATGGGATGGGTATCACTAGTATTGGTCATTCCAAAACTGGTTTCCTCATATCTCGAGATGAGGTAGAGTGATAAATAGCAGAGCTAGAGGACCTGGTCCATTATTCGGTCACTATTTTCCCTTTGACCAACTTGGTAAGTGTGTTGTGGGAATGACCTCCCCCCTACAATCATCGGGGAAAGGGTCAGTTGTACATGTGCCTCTATAAGAGGAGTTAGATGATTCCTTTCAAGGAAAAACCTATTTCAGTTCCTCCATGATATTAATCACTTCTACTAACCATGTACATATCTATATTTTATGTTCCTCGGATATAACCTGATCTTAGAAATGTGGCCTAACTCCCTTCTCACCTACGCAAGAATCAATAAAGTTAGAGTGGGAGGTCCAAAACAGGCTTGAAAAGGGGGATGATGATACCTAAACCCATGGAGAAGAGAGTGTGGGGTCCCTTCCAGATATTGTGTCTATATGTGGACTCTCATTAGAGCCTACAAAAAAGGCACTGGTCATTAAAGAGACCATTCTGAGGGGCTACCTGTACACATCCTGGAGATCCTTTCTAGAGTGTACATTTCATTTAAGCCTCTTCTTACTCTGCCATTAAATAATTTTTCATATTATTCTTATGATGAACTTTTGAATTTTTAAATGTTACTGCTAATGGTGCTCGGAACTTGGCCATTGGCACTGACACTTTCTTTGACTATGTATGATTTTGAAGTGGTGACTGCAGGGAGTTCCCTCCCGACAGAGATGGACAGGGTGGCTACAGTGGTTGGGAAAACCATAGAAGCCCCATTGGAAGGGACTACTTCGATTTTTCCCTCACTAGAAGGGATCCAAATAGAGCCCATCCAAGGGCTATCCAAATGATTTTTAGTGGAATAGTATGTGGTAGTAGCTTCACTGAATATGGATACATAAGATTAAGTCTCCACGAAGGAGGCGGAAATTATGATGGGAGAACATGCGGCTGGGGAAGTAGCACTAGATGAACCATCCCTAGAATTTCAACTGGTGGCATCTGGGGTTGTATATGGTTCTACTACTAGTGAAGTGGATGGTGAGGACAAGCTCCAGGATATATTTTTTCATTCACTCATGGCCAAATACAAGTATGTGGAGGATCCAACTGATAATATAGTGGTGATATTTCTTTCATATGAGCCTACAAAACCTGAAGATTTTGAGTATTACATCTCAGAGTATGTTGTTGATAATTAAGTCATGCACCATAATGTGGGGAGGTACATGCAGAATTTTATCACCAAAACTAAGAAAAATGAACTGCCAAAACAGGAGGGATCTCTCTTCTACTGATTAGTCAGTTTGGCTACCTATGGGGTGAACTCCGAAAAACCTACTCATGTTGGCCTAGGATTTCCTCATCGAGAGAGAACATTCATAGTATAATACACTCAAAGTATCCTAGAATCATCATAATGTTGATAGTTTCAATGCTTTTGAGTGGGCTTAAAGATATATCATCCATCTAGAGGGGTTGGCGAGCATGTAGTATTTGTGGAAACTCTGGTTGAGTTCACTAATAGTATTATGGCCCAGATTCGAGAGGCCAAGCCCAAGAAAGAAGAGGTGATATATTCAGTGATTTTAGTACTAGGCTAAAGAATATAGGCAGAGGATCAGAGCTAAGGATGTCTTCTCCAATTCTGATGAGCAAAATAACACCTAGACATGTGGTAATGGATCCTAGAGGCCACTCAACATATGATGGATGAACTCAATATTTAATTCGCCGTGTTCAATCTCGGAATGAAATTTTACATAAAATAAGGTTAAAATACATAGATTATCCTCTAAAACATTGTTTTGATTTCAACTCCTCCATTATTGAATATATTTCCTTGTTCTATCACTGTAATTTGATTAAATTTTTGAGAAAAAAGAAAATAAATCTCTAATCTCATGTGATTAAAATTCACTGTGAGAAAAAAGGATGTAACTTTTATTACTCATTCATATGAGACTGTTAGAGAATCATTTAGCACTAAAGGTCTTCTATTTTACACTGAAAATAGAGTGTTTGGGTTGAGAGAGGTTGTGGCTGGAGGAAGAGTCCTTCTGAAAATCCAAATTTATTTTACAATGTGATCTAGTGCAAGAAATTGGATAACTACAAGGGCATTTAGTTCTACAAAAACAAATGGGAGAGAATATTTGGTATCACAACAACCAAAATTGGGAACATAATGGGGGTGGAATCAAGATTTAGGATAACAGGTGACCATTTTCACAACACAACATCCATATCACTTATCTGAGAATATGGTAAAACAAATGATATTTGACCACTATCCATGTTTGAAATATGTATCTCACCTTAGAAGTATATTGAATATTCCTCTAGGGAATTGACATGGGATGGTAGGTGACCCTTATCCAGACACCATATTGTTGGAGGGTCCCTTCAGACATTGAAGGTGATTATGATCAAAATTAGGGGAATGAAAATCATGATAATGAGATGATGGAATGTTCAATGAATTCAAAGACTCTTGTAATTACACCACCAGGACATTAAATCGTGTTATTGTGGTTGTATCGGTTTGAGATAATTTCAAACCCATCTTCCAAGGGAATAACCATCTAACATGCCACGATATGGTTAAATGAATCTTATGGTTGATGAAAAACTCTGAAGGAAGGGTTTCTCGGGGTAGGTTCTGAGATGCCTTGAAGTTTTACAATATTCTATTAGGATGATAGACACATTGTTTTACATGAGGTAGTTGGAAATGTAGTTAAACTTCATACAATGAGGATGACGTATCACATAGTTTTACATCATGTTATTAAGAATTATCTCATGGTTTAATGTAATGTGACCATGAAGTAGAGTATATGGGGACAATGTACTGGGAAAGCCAACATTATTCATCATATTAGGTCAAGAGGGAATCCCATTCTCATTATATTGGGTAAATTCACAGTTTAGTGTCATGTAAAAAGGACATAGTCAATCGATGTGAATGGAAAGCCTTGGAGGTCCTTAGACATGGGATATCCCATAATAACTTCATATTCATAAATATTAAGGTCATGATGTTGGGACTATATAAAGTTTTCCTCAAGGGAATGTGTGAAACATCGATGGAAGGTCACCTAGGGTGAGCAGAGGGGCCTTGGAGTCCACCTGATGCCACACATAATATTTCTAACAATAATGGAGGGACCTTGGATGCCAAATGATGCCTCAAAAGACATCTCTAATAAAAATTGCTACAATATTATTTTTTGGTCCTAGAGTTTATACTTGTTGGGTCTTAGTTTATAGTCATAGAATTTGGACTCAGAGATCTTTATTTTAGAGCTGTAGAGTTTGGAGAATGAAAATAGTAACTATCAAATGGATATGTAAAGCACAAAAGAGTAATAAACCTAATGTGAATGTGGTCTGAGGAGCCCCAACATAACACAATACATTCATGAGAGAACTCACATACACCTTAATGTCATGATACTTCAACATAAATTATGTATATCTTGACCACATTGGTAGGATCCATTCTAAGACTCTTAATCCCATGTCTGTCATGTTTGTTGTGAGAAACAAGTATTGGTGAAGAAATTCCATGGATACATGGAAGTGCATGGAAGGTGGAAGCAGGATCTAAGTTGAGTATTTCCCAATGATATTGACTTTCTTACATGATGTATGAGGATAAATAGAGGATTAAAAGAGGGTTTTGGAACTCCACTAAGAAATAAGGAGGTCAAAATAAGGTAAATCATGACTTTTGAGGATTGGATAAGGGAGAAAAGGATATCGATGCATTGAAAACTTACCATGTTTGAAACACAAAATCCACAATTTCACCACTCAGGAAAAGGTTAAAAAATGTGGGATGGACTGTTGACCATGTTTGAAATATAGGATCCATAAGTTTTTCCAAAGATCCATCGGGGTTTTAGACCATGATGGGATATGGGTCATTTAGTCCTGGATAAATCCTTTTTATGGTACCGGTTTGGATTTAAAGGATGTTGGAAACCCAAACCAAGGACTAATAAAAGTGTGGAGATGAAATGGGGGAATTTTTTTGTGGTATTAAACACCTTCGGTTTCACACCATAGAGAATTTGAGCATGCTAACGGGGAAAATAAAAAAGTAGGATCAAAACCATTTTGAGGACGGTGGGTATCATATCATCTCCCATTAGGTGGAATATCTTTATTACATCAGGTAATGTGATTTCCTCATATTAATAATACAAGGCATCCTGATTTGATTTTGGATAGGCCTGTAGTTTAACGTCATGTGTTGATGACATTGATCCTGGAATTTTTAGTTCACGCAACTCAAACTAAGGTTGATCCATGTTTAAAATCATAGAACTTGAACTGTAGTGGGACACAATCTTCTTAGGTAGATTATCAGGGAATAGAAGAGTGATAACCTGATGTGAATGAGGGGATAAAGGTCCCTATGACAAACAAATCCTCAAAAACTATATCCAAATTCCACATCATGTCCTTAGGAATGAGGATCCCATAAAACGTTGACCGAGTTGTTGGAACCAAGATAAAATATCTCAGTGTCGCTACAAATCCCATAAGGATGGGAATAAATCTGCATGTAATTCTAGTATGTGGTGTAGTAGGATACCGACACAAGTAGGGGGATACCCTCTCGTATGAGTTTGAAGAGTCTTCTCATCCATCGATCTGAGGTGTCCTAGACTTACACAGGGTAAGGTTACAGTTTAACATTGTGTGGTGAGGATGTTGGTTTGTCCCATATTTATCATACAAGGAATCCTATTTTGATGTAGGGTAAAGCATCCATAATTTAGAGGAATCCCAGATTTTTTGGGGTAAGATTATATTCTATTGTCATGCGATGAAGATTCATCTTCCTCACATCAGTCTATGATGTCATCCCAACCCACTGATGTGTCATGGTAATTCAATGGGGATAATAATTGGTAAGAAGCTTGTAGAACAGTTTGGGGTGATTTCACCATAGATAACAGATGCCTCTATAGTTAATGTGTGGCTCGAACTGGAGACATAAATTCTAGGAATCACTATGTGTCCCAATGGGATGGTAATCAAGTAATATATAGCTCTAGATATGGGTTCAAATAGTTTCAGGTCACATGTTATGGACAAGGAGGGTGGATTTGAGGATGTGTACATGGTGAAGAAGAGTTCAAACCCAACATGAATGATCCAAGGATGATATGCACCATATAATGATATCTTAAATCTGATTGAACGTAGTTTTAGGTCCTATAGCTTGGGACATGGGTAATCAGTTAAACATCATGATTTATATATTGTAAATGTGGTTACTTCAACGATATTTGTGAAGTGTGCAATAGTTAAATCGATTTTGAATAAAAAATGAAGGGTAGTTAATGAGAAATGTATTCAGTGTTAAACGAAACATAGTTTAAGGTCATAAGGATTCGACTAAATGAAAAGGAAGCAAATAGTTCAATGTCATTATGCTTTTACATGGAAGATATTTATGTCATGGGAACCTATGTAGAAAAAGTATAAGAAATACCCAACATGGATGATACTAGGAGGCTCATTCCACAAATGGGGTCAGAGGGCTAAGGGGTTGGTGAATTGTGGTTGGTCTTGAAGACAAAATTTATATTTTCCTCTACATATCCCATGAATATGGTAACCAAGACACACATATTTCTACAAAAATGGCATGATAAGACACCAAAACCAATGGGGGAAATTATCTTTTTTGAGGTAATTAAGTCATCTCAAAAATATTTTGGGGTATCCCATATTTGGGGGTCGGGGTAGACTTTTCTAACATATCATACTTATTGTGTGAGACACCCCAGTTTTGAATAGTGTGGGATCATAGATTAACATTGTGTGTTGAGGTCATTGTTCATCATATTTTAATTTCATATAGCTTAGATTATATGGGATTCTTCTAATTTAGGGTAACATAACCCAGAGCAGGAAGGAATCATATTTTAAGGTCATAGGGTTTGGACCATCGAGTTTATAATAGTGTCATGTCTTAAATCTTAGAATAAGGGCTCTTAGTTTAAGTTCATACAGTTTGGAATAAGGGGGAATAGTCCCAATTTGATATTGGTAGCCGAATTGAATGAAAAACCAGATGTGAATGAGGTTCGAGGAGACCTAACACCACACAATACATTAATAAAGAGACTCGCGTGTAGTTTAAGGTTTTGATGCTCAGACTTTGGATCCTATTTCATAGTCATAGTTTTAAGAACATTTGTGTATATTAACATCATGTGGATGGATGTAGGAAGAATCCTTGTGTAAATAACTACCTATGATTCTTTACATTGTTTTTAGGTGTGATATGCTCTTCGTCTATAGTGATCAAAGAGTATGAACCATTGGAATAGACCTTGTGAATGATCTAAATTCCTCCTCAGTTTGGATCCAAATTTTGTAGAATATTTCTAGGTATCATTGGTCTTTCAAGGGACAGTAAGATATCTACATATTGAAAATAATGTAGGGAAACCTTATTACTAAAAACTCTCTCTATCTTGATCTGGTGTCTCCTGATATTATGCAAGTCCTGAAAACTATTCTCTTCGAGGGATTTCAGCTCAGCTAAACAAAATTTTACTATTTATTATGGTGTATTCTAGTCATAGAAAAGTTTTCAGAGGGATCGAAATTGAACCTTGATGAGGAATACTTCCTTTGTTCCATATACCATATAATATACAGTCACTTCATAGTAAATTTGATTCATTGAACGATAATCCTAGAGGGTGTTGGGGATATTTTACTACCAATTTTTCTTATTCTTCCCTTCCATGTTTTGTAGGTTGTTAGAGATGAACATTTTAAATTCCTAAATATATCCATTTTCTTGCACATGGTAGCAAGAGGTATGGTTTTTCTAGATGTTTTCCTTGGCATACAATATCATCAGCTCAAAATCATAGATGTTGGTGATCTTTTTAGTGAGATATAATGTGGAACTCTGAATTGCTGAATGATGTGCGAGCTGAAAATTTGGATAATAGATCGGGCCTCAACTTCCTTGAGGGGAATAGATTCTCCACACATAAAAAATAAATCCATTGTGGTCATAATGATCTTTCACTGATGATATGTTGTTGGTGGATACAGGAAAAAAATATAAAGGCCCCATATTTCAAATGGTTAAGAATAATTGGTGATGTGGAGAAGCTCCAGTGGTTGATGCACAATATTATTTTGCATCTGACATGTGTGAAGCCCCTTAGAATACTTGATACAGTTGTGGACACTAGTTGGCCAAAAGTATCCTAGCTTCTAGATCTAGAGGTAGATCCTCAATCCCTCCCAATGGGCACTATAGGACCAAGCATGTACTTCCTACATATCATGGGGAAACTCATATCCTTGGATGAAATACTGGATAATTCCATAAAACCCATTTCTATAGAGATTTTATTCATGGATAGTCCCCTTATGATGGGTTAACTATTCTGTATTCCAAAAAATTCTCTCATACTCCGCTTGATCTGGTAGGAGAGTGTCACACTAAAGATACTACATAAAAGGTGTTGTCTAGTCAGAGATTTCATCTACTATGGGATGACCTATGAGTCCTGATGTGGAAGTAGTAGATTTCATCTATTTTACCTACTTCCTTTCACAATCATTTGGGAAAATAGGAGTTATAACTCACTAATGTTCCACATGAACTAAAAGGTCATCCTGGTCAAGATCTATAAGATACATGATCAAACTATCTAGAGCATCGGCTCAACCATTATTTGAATGATGGAAATGAGTCACTTCTAGTTGGGAAGGGAACTAGGTCATAAAAAGGTGAATAAGTTCTATCAGTAGTACAAGATATGTATTTATAATGATTTATTCACCATTGATCCACTTGAAAGATAACTTAGAATCTCCCTTCACATGAAAGTAAGGCACATCAATATTGAGGTCCAGTAAAAGGCTAGTGATTAGAGACTAATACATTACCAAATTGAGGGATTATCCTTCTAATATCAATAATGAATAAGCTAAAATGACATGTGTTTGTGTGATGATGTAAATCCCCAAGCCTACCCTATTATGCTTGGAATATTTTAGATTTCTATCAGTTGGCCTCTGGGAGGCACCAGAAAAATGAATATGCCAATAAAAAATATTATTATACACTAAGAGGATGGCCTCATCTAGGAATTAAATATACAGGGTTTGTACTTTCGGGGCTATATGAGTGGCCAAAAATTTCTTCAATGCCTAATCCTTGATGGTTTTCTATAGAACGAACCTAATGTTGAACTACTAAACGATAACTTCCTAGCATGGGAGTTGTCCTTTTATAATTGTTTGGTTACAGATATACTTTATCGAGTCCACACAAGAATCCAGATATATCTCAAGATGATGCAAATAATGTTGCAAATTCTTCACTACATTGACCAGTGTGAGGCAGCTCTTCTTGATAGGGGAGTACCTATCCTCCGTATCTAGGAGTATGTTACTAAGATATTTTAAACCATTCTCCCAAACAATATTATTTTTCTATGAGATAAGTGAACTTAGAGGCCCTTCTATGGCGATCATAGAAATGACCAAAAGGCATTCCAAAAATGGATTGCATCAGAAGAATTTTTTATAGAAGATACTACTTGATTTCCTTGAACATGTTATGGAACTAATCATCCCACTGGTAGAAGGTTCCTTTCTTCGTCAACCTTGAAAATATATTAAACTTATCGATAAGATTAATGATGAATCGGTGTATGTAGGATATGTGGCATGGAAGACCAAGGATCTCCCAAAGGTTTATGGGGGGAGGCCTATGGATAATGGAATTGGCCTTATTTGGACCAATCTCAATGAATTTTTACCTTATGATGAAGATGATAAACTTCCCAGAAAAAACCCTGAACACCCAAATTAAGGGGATCATCTTTAAATGTAGGTATTAGATAAAGTCAGACACTTTCACAAGATCTCTGAGATGGTCTTTATGCTAGTAGAATTTGACCAAAAATACTTCCACATGTAATTTTAATAATATCCTACCAATCAGTTTGAAGATGTAGTTCATGGCCTATTGATAAGTAGCTCATGAATTCCTCAACCCAAAGGGAATTACCTGATAGAAAATGATACCTTGTGGTTCCTTGAATGTTGTGGAATCATCTTACTTAGGGGACATCCGAATCTGATTGTACCTAGAATATCTTTCGATAAAGGAGAAGTTCTGGAACCCTACAGTTGCATTGATCTAAAGATATATCATTATAAGTGTAAAATCATCCATCGGGCTATTGAATTTGAGATCCAAGATGTCAATATAGACTCTAATATTCATGTTCTTCTTCCTGGCTTGGATGACTTTGGCTAGATATTTTGGGTACTGAAATTTCCAGATGAAGATGGCTTTCATAATCTTATCAACCTCAGCCTCAGAATGAAAACATCAAAGTGGTGTATTTTTCTAGGAGTTTGATCAAATCTATGGTGAATTTATGGGAGAACATGATGGTGGACGGTGACCTGATGTTCTAGTCCTAAAATCTCATCAAAGGTCCAAGTGAACACATCATGATACTACTATTAATATAGGGGTATATCTTTACTGATCAGTTTTGGCCTCAAATATGTCTTAGTACCAATATTCACCTATACCAACTCATCAAATATGGTAAAGACACCCTCTTGAAAAGAAGAAGTAGAATCTCCTAAATACTCTTCGTTATCTAAGGGAGAAGAATCAGCATGGGGAGGTTCATTGTCACACCCCATGAATTTAAAAATAAATTTAATATTGAATGCATGAAACACTGAGTCTCTATAAAACAACACTTTGTTATAACCTAGCCAATGAACATAATTTTTCCACTTCTGAGATTTGTATTTTGAAAAACTGACATACACAGTTTTAATCAATAAAATATTTAGAGTATAATAGGATCAGAATACATTTTTGGTGAATAGTAACTTGACCCTTATGAATAGTAATGTGAACTTATGAATTGTAATACAAACCTTATGAATAGTAATGTCACCCATGTGCGTATAGATAAAATTTAAGAACTATATATAAGACAATGCATATTTTAAAAAATTAAAAATTAAGTGTTTGTATTTTTGGGAGAAATAAATATTTAATTATAATTTTAAATTAAAAAATTAATAAAATTCATTTTCATATATTTAAATCCAAAATAGATATTTTATTTTCCAATGATTTTAGAATATTTTTATGAGACCTAAGTTCAATTTTTGAAAGCATTATAAAATCATTTTAAAATTTAAAATCTCCATTTTTCATGAAAATGAGGTTTTTATTTAAAATTTAACATTCTCTTATTTATAAAATTATTCTAAAAAAATGTAGTAAAATTTTCAATTCTATAAGTAAAAAAATGGATAGGGTGAATTGTTTTGGATTTTTCTTAAATAATTTAATTTTTTGGTGAATAGTGAAATTTGATAATTTATGAAATGTGCTAAATAAATGAATTTATGCAGCATGCTTGAGTCATGGATTGTGTAAATTTCCATTGTTTCAAACTCAAATTAACTTATTACTATTTTTAAAAAAAATCAACACTATTGATTATCTTGATCAAAATAATAATATAATAAATAAGATATTCAACAAATAACCCTGTTCCTCCACTATAAAAGTTACCCCTTACTCCCTCTTCTCTTCACTCCTATAAGATTTTACACTTTTAAATTTTATACCCAAATACTCTTCCCTAACCTATCCCCACATACAAGAGCTATTGGTCTTTCTAAAATATCAAAATCCCTTCCCCTTAAGGAGGTTCTCAAGGAGGTTATTTCAAGAGGTAAATCCTCTTTTTCAATTAATTTCATTTACATTTATATTCTTTTATTATTATCTCCTCACATACTTTATAAAATTTATCATGATTACATCATTATCATCTATATAATGTAATTATATCATTTTAATGTAATAACCATTACCAATCATTTTACTCTCCCTATTTTATTTTATAAACGAAATCATCATCCGAAAGGTTCCAATTTATAACCTTTAGGGATGTGAAGATTCGTTCTTCAAATTCTTCTCCAAATATGTTCATTAAACTATTTTAACAGTATAAAAATATTTTAAAAATAATATTAGAACCTCTTTATTGTTCTAGAATTAACATATTTACAAAATAAAAAGTGATAAAATAAAATGAATTCTCTATGATCAATAATAGTCGTAATAATCTAAATGATTATCACTAAATGTATTATCTAATGATTCATCCTCATAATATGTAACCAAATTATATATATGACCATTTAAAATTATGTATTGACATTAATAAAATTAAATTACAATTCTTTAGAATTATACAAATTTTAAATGAACTCCATTACATATAATGAAGAGAACTGATCATGAAATCAAGCAAAAGAAACACTCTGGAATGACAGAATTCAATAAAATAACTTATCAGTAAGGCCATAAGTGAACCTAGTAAAACTATAATGAATAAAATACATGTATATTAGGTTATAAATTAATTAATTAATGGATTTAATTTGGTTATCCAGTAATTTAATGTCAAGTGAAGAACACATTCAGACATAAGGTAAGGGTTTTCTACATGAACCTCCATTTTCTATTGGGTTAATATTATTCTCTACAAACCTCAATTAAATTCTTAGTTATTTTTATTTACTCCAGGTGATTTATATTTTAATGTTTTATATATGTGTACCAAAAATAATCCTTCTTTCTTATATGGGGAGTTACATGTTTTAAAAGGATCTTTGAAAAACAATTCCTGATAAATAAGCTCATTTCAAAGGAACTTATTGAATTATTATCAATTTTAAAATGCAATATCTAATATATTTTTATCCACCATTATTTTTCTAAAATAAATAATTTTATTATGAAAAAACTAAATTAATTCACTTTTTTTTTTATGAAAATATTTTTTCAAAATAAATCTTCTTTTCAAAGAAAAAGAGTATTTATCTTAAGAATTGCTCGATGTTTTTATATGAGTATTTTCATCTATTTCAACACTCTTTTTGATTGTTGTATATAATTTGGATTAATATTACATGATAAAATATACCATATTTTATTTATTGGTTTGTGATTATATTGGTTTTGGATGTGCTATCTTGACACCATTCACCATATTACTTCGAATGGTTAGTGTTTATATTTAATGATTGGGGAAAGTTAATTGCATTGCATGTATAAGTTTAAATATGAATTTAAATGTTGTTTATGTTTATCCCAATTCATATTAAGAATTAATTGGACATATTATATGATGTAAGTGTCTCTCTATAGACCCTTTATTCATCGGTAGGTCTCATGCGAGAAACTAGCATGGGTTTTTACCCATTTTGTATTGTGTCTTGGTTGATGCCTTGACAGTATGATTATGATGTCCAACATTACGCATTCCCTCATTATTAAATTATAGATTGATAGTAAAAGTTATTATTTGACTATTAGGATATCAATGGTTAAGTTTTATGTAATTATTTAATCAATTTTTCTTCTGGACATATTATTCTTAGGTTTATTTTTTAAGGAATTTTTTTTAATTATTCAACATGCCTAGAGTTTATGTTTATAATTACATTTACTGTATTATTTACCATTTTAAGCATCTAATATCACCCCTTTCTTTTGTTTTATATTTCCCCGGGATGTGAAGAAGTGTTTTATGAATGGATTTCAAGGAGAATATATGAGTTTTGGGAGTTACAAATAGATCTTATATTTTTTATTTCATTTCAAGTTATAATGTTGAACATATGTATGTATATGGTATTCCAAAACTACTGAACTATTAAATCCTTTGGGATATTACTTTATTGTAACCATAAAAATGTAATAAAAAATGCAATGACTTTTGGAAACTGGGGTTGGGATGTTACAGTTGGTATCATAGGATTTTTAGTAGAAAACATGGAATGTATATATAGAAAATGTAGATTAGGGAAAAATACCTATGGTAGATTTTGAGGATAAGAATACAAAAACATCCTAGAATTTTATTAAGAAATATATTTTGTGGATCTTCCTAGAAAATAAATCCCTATTTGGATACTACAAGTGGATGTGGTTCTAGAATAGATGTACCAAGGGTTAATAACTCTAAAAATGTGTTTCAAGCCTGACTTGGGGTAACCTAGTACAGGAAAACAGGCCTTACTGTGCACCTGGTTTGACACTCATAAGGGATATGAAAAAGATAATTCACTTTTTCTTTACAATGCATTAGGATGTATTTAGAATCAATTTTACCAATAAAGAAACCAGGTTTATTACTATGGGATTAGTTATTCATAGGATTTCAATTTATATTAAGTATTATACTAGTTGAGAATATAAAATATGATTCATATCCTAATATAGTGTATTCAGTCATTTAGAAATGGTTCTTAGTGGAATAAATGGAAATTTCATGAATGCGCGTACCCTATATTGGGATAGTACCACTGTGTAAGATAATGATGTTGGTTCTGGAGCTATGACTAGTGTTGAGAAACTTATAACTTTACTGGAACAACTAACTCAGGTTATGAACAATAACCATACCCATATAGAGAACCCTAAACCACAAGGTGGAGGAGAAATTTTACTTAGCTTTACGCAATAATATCCTCTATCATTTAATGGGAATAAAAACCCATTCGTAAAAGACCAGTGGATAATTTCCTTGAAGATTATATTTCTCACATTGGGATTTAACAAAAGGGACAAGGTTGTCATGGAATTTTATCGTTTATAGTGAGATTATGATCAATGGTGGTTACTAATTCCAAACACAAAGGAGGAGGAAGTGAGTTAAAATCTGGAATGGATTAATTTTAAGCAAACCTTATAAGAAAAACACTTTTCTTTTGAATAGAAAGTGGATATGGAATGTCAGTTTTGTATTCTAAGGAAAAAAAATATAAGAACATTGAGAAGTATAAATCTAACTCCATAAGGTTAGAAAGGAATTCCATAAACAACATATGTAATCCAAGGAAAAATATTGATCAATTATTTTACATTTTAAAACCATTCCTCTAAATGGAACTAGTCTCCCAAATTTTCTCATCATATGAAGATATAGTTTCATGTACTATCAAGAGAGAAAAATAATTCTTCTAGTATTATGAATTCAAGGGAATACAAGAGAATAATAGGGTTGTTGAACACTCTAGAATAGAAAAGGGGAATAAGGGAATAATTTACTTTCTATCTTATGAAAATTTTGGGAAGAAACACCTTGGTACTTTCCTGAAGAGATTGGGTGTTTGTTACAAGTGTGGAGGAAAAGGCCACCAATCACGTGATTGAAAGAAAAATAAATAAGTCACCAATGTAAAATGATATAATTGAAAAGATATGGGAGATTATGAAAATTATTTTCCTAATATTTAACAAAACATTCCTCATATAAGGCCAAGGGTGCAAGGACAAGCTT
Organism: Viscum album; assembly: GCA_963277665.1. Taxonomy (NCBI): domain Eukaryota; kingdom Viridiplantae; phylum Streptophyta; class Magnoliopsida; order Santalales; family Viscaceae; genus Viscum; species Viscum album. The sequence goes on along the minus strand of OY728123.1, from coordinate 1,937,440,744 downwards.
ATGCTATCACAACTACTGATGTTAAAGTTTCTAGTGCCATGGTGGTGGGTACTTTAATCATTTCCTCAAACTTAGAACATCTCATTCTTTTATATCTTCCTAGTTTTCCAATAAAATTATATATTTAAAGTTTGATTTAATAAAGGTTTTTTAGTCAAAACTCCTAAGGGAAGTATCATAGAAATGAATATGTGTCAATTAGTCCCCCTTATGACACAAAAACGTAATTTTGGTGCAGACCTTATCATCATACCCATGATTGACATTGATATGATTCTTCATATGAATTGTCTTTAAAAATAAGATATGAGAATTTATTTCATGAAGAAGGATGTTACAATTTTTTATATTGGTGTATAATCCCTTATCATTAGAGAAGAAACATCATCATATGATTCTTTTCTAGATCCACCACAGTAGCTCTACTGAATGCAATTATCTGTGAGGATGATAACTAAATATATATTAGTCATGAAAGGAATCTAAAAATTGAGGATGATATTATTGTGAAATAATATGTTGATTTTTTCTAGAGGATTTACTGGGGCATCCTCTTGATAAAGAAGTTAAGTTCACCATTGACCGAATTCCCAGTTCAAGACCTATATCAAAAATACCTTTTGGAATAGACACTATGGAGTTAGTAGAACTAAAAAAACACTTAAGCAATAGAGTGATAAAGGATTTATTCTCCCTAGTGTTTCTATATGGTGATACCCTATTATTTTCATCAATATGAATGATTGATATATAAGTCTATGCACTGAATACATAGAGATCAATGTTATTATGATAAATAACAACTATCCTCTTCCTTGAAATGATTCCTTATTTGTCAACTTCACCGAGACCAATATTTTTCAGAGATTAACATTCGATATGGATATCATCTGTTGCATGTGAGGATGGAATATATTCCAAAAACAGTATTTCAAACTGGGTATCAACATTATAAGTTTATAGTAATTCCTTCTAGATAGACTAATGCACCATCTGTTTTCGTGGATCTAATGAGATGAGTTTTCAAGAAATATCTTGATCACTTTTTTGGTATTTATTGATTATATTTTATTATACTATAAAATCTACTAAGATCATGACAATCACTTGGGAATTATTCTAAATATTCTTAGAAGAAACAAATGATATGGGAAGTTTATAAATTGTGAATTCTACTTTTAAGTAGTTTCTTTTATGGGTCATATTTTCTCTAAGGACAAAATTTTAGTTTATCCTATTAAGACAAATGTTGTTAAAGAATTTACTACACCAATGAACATAACCTAAGTACGTAGTTTTATTTTTTTAGAAGGTTATTATAGAAGTTTTTTCATAACTTCACCCATTTTGCAAACCCATTGACCAAGTTTACTCATAAAGGGGCTAAGTTCATATAGAAAAAATAATGTGAATAATGTTTTGAAGAATTGAATATGATATTAGTGAATGACCCACTCCTTATTCTATTATTAGAAAATGGTGGGTTTTTTATCTATAGTGATTCATCAAAGAAATGACTTGCTTATTTCATCATGCAGAATGAAATATTTATTACATATGCATCAAGGCAGTTAAAAATTCATGAAAGAAACTATCCAACTCATGGTCTTGAGTTAGAAGCTTTAATTGTTTCTCCAAAAATATGGATACATTATCTCTATGGTGAAATATGTGAGATATATATGGATCACAAGATCTTAAAATATTTATTCTCATAGAAGTAACTCAACATGATACAAACTAAATGTATTGAGTTATTTATGGATTACAATTATTCTATATAGTACCACCTAGGAATAGAAAATAAGTTAGTTAATGCATTGAGTGGTAATGATCATGAATTTTTTTTAAAAATTAGCATTGAAAGGAATCGTGTATTCATGGATCCATTAAAGATGGATACGGTAATTATCAAACAAGGTAAATCATCATTACTATTTTAATTGTTGTCCAGACCATCATTAATAGAAAGAATTAAAACTTCTCAATATGATGATGATAATATTTAAAATAAAATTTGAGGTGTCAAGGATGGGAAGTTGGTTGACTTTATATGTTGGGATTGAATTATAAAATTTTGGAAGAGGCTATATGTTCCCTCTATAACCGAGTTGAAAAGGGATTTATTTGATGATGAACATAGCGCAAATTTATCTACACACCCTAGTAACACTAAAATGTATAGAGATTTGAAGGAACATTTTAGGTGGTACAACATGAGGTGGGAAATTGTACATTATGTATCAGGATTTTTAGAAATTCGAAAAAATGAAGGTCGAACAAAAACATCCTAGAGGATTCATGAAACCTCTACCTATTACTAAATGGAAATGGGATGGCATCACCATGTATTTTTTCACAGTATTACCCAAAACTCCAGGAAAGAATGATGAAATATGGGTAATTATTGATCAATATATGAAATCTGCACATTTCCTTGCTATAAGGAAGAATTTTCCACTGGGGAAACTTGAATGAATCTATATCAATGAATTTGTGAATTCACGGAGAACCTATATCAATTATGTTTGATCATGATCCTTGTTTCAACTCAAAATTCTGGAAGTTTATTCAGAAATATTTTGATACTAAGCTTTGATTGAGTACTTCTTATCACCCTCAAATTACAGGCAATTAGAAAGGATGATTTAAAAATTAGACAACATGTTTAGATCATGCTCACATGGTTATTTAAGGTATGTGGGACCATTATTCACCATCAGTGGAGTTTTCCTACAATACTATTTTACATTCTAGTATTAAAAAGGCACTACATGAAGCATTGTACAGAAAGATATTTCATAAACCAACATGTTGTGATCATTTTGGTGAAAGGAATCTGGTCACCCCAGATCATGTAGAGGAAACAATTGAAAAGGTAAAGAAACTTCAAACACATATCAAAGCATCTCAACTTAGGAAAAATAGAAAAACTGATAATTGAATGAAGAATTTGGAATTTCAAGACAGATATCAAATTTTATTGAATGTATCTTTATGGAAAGGGTGTTATAATATTTGGAAAGAAATGGAAATTAATCCCTAGGTACATTAGAAATTTTAAATTTATAGTGAGAATTGGAGCTATGGATTATCATTTAAAAATAATTCCTAGACTTTCCAATGTACGTAATGTGATTCATGTCTCATTATTGAGAAAGTACTTGCCATACACAATGCATGTACTAAATTATGAAGGTATAGAATTGTAACAAAATTTATCTTACTCTGAAGAGCCTATCGAGATTCTAGACACTAAAGAGTAGGTTTTGTAGAATAGAATTACTCAACTGGTAAAGTTGCTTTGGAAAAATCATAAAATTGAAGAGGCAACATGGGATCCTAAGGAACTTATGATAAAGAACTACCCAAATCTTTTTATAAGTTAACATTCTGATAATTTCAATGATTAAATATTTTCTCAGGGGGAATAACATATCACCCTACGAATTTAAAAATAAATTTAATATTGAATGCATGAAACACTGAGTCTCTATGAAATAACACTTTTTTATATCCTACCCAATTACTAAAAATTTTCGGCTTCTAATATTTGAATTTCGAAAAACTGACATACACAGTTGTGATTAGTAAGATATTTAAAGTCTGATAGTATCAACATACATTTTTGTGAATATCAACCTAAACCTTATTAATATTAAATTACCCTTATGAATATTAATAAGACCCTTATGAATAGTACCTTCACCCATGTATGTAAAACAATTTAGGCACTATATAAATGAGAATGAATATTTTAAAAAATTACTAATTAAGGGTTGGTATTTTTGTAAGTAATAAATATTTAACTACAATTTTATATTGTTAAATTAATAAAACAAATTTTCAAAAAATTTATTCCTGAACAGTAATTTGTTTCCTATGGTTTTTGGATAATTTGATGATACCCTAGTTAAAATTTTCAATGTATTATAAAATCACTTTTAAATTTAAAATCTATATTTTTCAAGTAAATAATTATTTTATTTAAAAACTAAATTTCTCTTATTTATAATATTATTATTATAAAATAGAGTACATATTTTAATTCTACATGTTAAAAAAAATTACGGTGATATTTTTTGATTTTTTTGAAATACTTGAATTTTTGGTTGAATAGTGAAATTCGATAATTTACAAAATATACTAAATAAATGAATTTCTGTATCATTCTTGAGTCAAGGATGTTGAAAATGGCCACTGGTTCAAACTCACATGAACTTATATCTATTTTTTGTGACAATAATCAACATTATTTCTTGTCTTGATAATATAATGAAATAATGAATAATATATTCAAAAAAACACCCCTCTCATCCACTATAAAATCCACCACTCAGTCTCACTTTTATTTAATCCTCTAATCCTTGAATCTTCTCAAAATTATACCCAAATAATCTTCCCGAGCCTCTCCCCACATCCAATTTCGCTTGGCCTTTCCAAATAACCAAAAATATTCATCCCTTAAGGAGGTTCTCAAGGAGGTTATTTCAAGAGGTAAATCCTCTTCCTTTTTAAATTAATTTCATTTCAATTTATCTTCTTTTCTTATTATTTCACCATATCCACTATAAAATTGGTCATGATAACTCTAGTATCATCTATATTCTGGAATTATATCATTTTAATTTAATAACCATAATCAATCTCTTTTCTCTCCCTCTTTTATTTTATAAACAAAATTATCATTCCAGAGGTGCCAATTTACAACCTTCATGGACCACGAAGTTCAGTTCTCCGAATACTTCTTCAAAGTTGTTCATTAAACAATTTTAATGGATTAAAAATATTATAAAATAAATATTACAACCTTTTTATGTTCTTTATGTAACATGATTACATAATACATGCAAAAAAATAAAATGAGTTCATTATGATCAATAATCGTTGTGATTATCTAAACGATTATCACTAAATATAGTATGTACTGATTCATCTTGATAATACGTAACCCAATGATATATATAACCATTTAAACTTATTTATTCTCATTAATAACATTAAATTCCTATTTTATAGAATTATTCAATTTTCAATTGAACTCTATTACTAATAATCAAGCAAAACGATCATGATATGAAGGAAATAAACACTCTGAAATAACATAATTCAATCATATAACTTATCAATAAGTCCATAAATGAGACCAATAAAACTATAATGAATAAAATACATGTATATAAGTTTCTAAATGAATTAATTAATTCATTTAAGTTGATTATCCATAAATTTAATGTCATGTGTAGAATACATTCGGACATAAGGTAAGTGTTTTCTACCCGAACCTCCATTTTCTTTCGTGTTACATTTACTCGCTACATAGCCCAATGAAATTGTTAATTATTATTATTTACTCCCCATTAATTCTGTGTGAATTGTCTATATATGTACCAAAAATAATCCTTCTTTCTTTTATGGGGAGTTACATGTTTTAAAAGTGTATTTCAAAAATTCTTCCCGATAAACAAGCATGTTTCAATGGAACTCCTCAAATTTTTATCTATTTTCAAATGCATTGTATAATATATTTTTATCCACCATAATTTTTATAAAATAAATAATTTTTTATGAGAAAAATAAATTAATTAACTTTTGGTGTTATGAAAAAAAAATCCAAAATAACTCTTATTTTCAATGTAAAAGAGTATTTATCTCAAGAATTACTCGATAATTTAATATGATTATTTTTATCTATTTCAACACTCTTCATGATTATTATTTTTAATTGGGATTAATATTTTATGATATCATATAAAATATTTTATTGAATGGTTTATGATTAGTTTGACTATGGATATTCAATCATGATATCATTCACCATATTACTCCAAATGGTTTATGTTTATATTTAGTGATTGGGGAAAGTTAATTTTGTTTCATATGTTAGTTTTAATATGAATGTATATGTCATTAATTTTTATCCATGTTCACGTGAGCAATGAATTGGAATATAATGTGATTGATTGTGCCCTCTATAGCCCCTTAATGCATCAATAGGTCTCAGGAGACAAACTCACAGTGATTTTCACTGATTATGTATGGTGTCTTGGCTGAGGCCTTCATGGTATGGTTATGATATCTGGAATTATGCATTCCCTCATTATGAAACTATAGATTTACAGTCCATGTGATTATTTTACAAGTAGAATATCTATGGTTTTGTTTTATGTCATTATTTAATCAATTTTTATTCCTTCCGTATTATGCTTAAGTTTTTTTAAAGACACGTGTTTTTATTTCTTCTATTTGCACATTGTTTTTGTTTATGATTTTTTTTGCTATATTATTTAACCTTACTAAGAATCTGATCTCACCCATTTCTTATATTTTATATTTTCCCAATATGGGAAGATTTATATTATGAATGACTTGTAGGGATACACTACTAAAAATACCCTTTTTATCAGCACTAAAAATGGGCTTTAATAGTTCTAGAAAAGTGTTGTTAAATCCGGTGAAGATAAAAGGGGTTCCCCTTTATCAGTGCTCCAAAAAGCACAGATAAATACCCCTTTTATTAGTGCTAAAAAGATCATTGATGAAAGGGGCCCTTATCAGCACTAAAAAAAGGGGCTGATAAAAGACCCCTTTTATTAGTGCTTTTTTAGGGCTGATAAAACTAAAAAAAAATTAAAAAATTTAAAAAAAAATTTAAAAAAAAAAACCTGCCAAACTCGGGGGGGGGGGCTTTTTACAGTGCTTGAGCCCCCTCCACCCACCCACCAACCCTTATCAGCGCTTTATCGTGCATCTAGTGCCCGCATGCACTGCCTCTACCCCTTATCAATTCTATACCCCACCTTTATCAGCGCTATACCCTTAAATTTACCCTTGCGTACGCACCCCTGCCTCCACCCGGATTTGATCTCCAGACCTCCCCCCAGCGTGCCTGAAGCCTTTGCCACTCCCCTATATTGATTTTTTCTCTTATTTTATGATATATCTACTTATCTATATATATATATTTAGTTATATTTATTCATATAGTAATATATATTTATATTAATATATATATATATAGTTATATTAATAAATATATATAGTTATATTGATATATATATATAGTTATATCAATATATATTTATAGTTATATTAATATATATTTGCAGTTATATCAATATATATGTAGTTATATTAATATATATATATATATTTAGATTAATATATAGGTATATAAATATTTCTATATTGGTACTCTAAATAAAATGGATATTAGTTATTATTTAGATAGAGCTAATATATTTTATATGTAAATATATATTATTATTTATATTTATAATTAAATTTTTATGTGTGAATATATAAAAAATATGTATATATTGTTATATATTTGATTATAAATAGAAGTGCATTATAAAAAATGATAAAAGTTTAAAGACATAATATCAATATGAATGTAATACCTTAGAATAAATTCAGTCCCCACCAAAAAAATCCAATTATACCCCCTTAAATGAGGCTGAAAATCCACAAAATGTTAAAAAATCGGGGTACCCCGACTAAAACCTCTATTTTGGAGGCCTTTTGGGCCTTTTGGCCTCAAAAAAACCTTGACCAGGTCTCCCCGGGTAATAGGGGTGTAGAGCTCGCCGCACGCTTCGATTTGATATGTGGTAGAACTCAAACGGACACCCAGATCAAAAGTTATGGCCGTTTGAAGTTCGAGTTGCATTTTCAACATATTTTGGGTCTTTTTTTAGTTTTTTGATTTTTTGGGTCTTCAAATTGTTATGAAATGACTATCCATACAAAACAGTTAAAAAATTATAAATTAAAAAATATATATTATTTTTTTATAAGCCATTTTCACTAAATATCTTATATATTAAGTATATTAAGTGTAAATGTATATTTATACTTATCTAAATTATATTTAAAAATTATATGTTATATTTATATCAATATAACTATGTTAGTATATTTATATATTATTTTTAATTAATTTTTTTTGAAGTCGACCCATTATCAGAGCTTTTATAAAAATTGCTGATAAAGGGGGGTACCTTTATCAGCGCTAAAAAAGTGTTGATAAAGGGGGACCTTTATCATATTTTTTTAGTGCTGATAAAGTTACCCCACTTTATCAATGCTTTTTCATTAGCATTGATAAAGGTTGGCACCAGGAAAAACTATTTTTGTGGTAGTGATAATCTAGGATTTATGGGAGTTACCAATGGATATGATATTTTGTAATTCATTTCAAGTTGTAATGTTGAACTCATGTATGTATATGGTCTTCCAAAACTACAGAACTCTTCTGTCCTTCAGGATAAGACTTTCTTGTAATCATTCCAATTTATGAAAATAATGCACTAACACTGGGGAATTGGTGTCGGGGTATTACATTCATCCAAGAAAAATGTTTTGGGTGGAGCATTGGTTCCAGCTTGGGTGGACATTGAATCTCTACTGAGAGACTTCTGTTATGATGAAATTTCAATGACAATAGATGTTGAGCTAATTCCAATAGACCTTCAACCACTAGTTCCATGCTTGATGTAAAAGCAATGGTGGTGGGTCGGATTTTGATTATTTTTACCATCTCGACAGAATAGATGTCAATCCTATGCAATGGTGGCCATAGGTAGAATATCTCAGTACCTTACATAAGTGGGAGATTCTTGTACTACCTAGTCTTGTCACTTGTAAGAGTATGAGGTAATATTTTTTCACTCTTTATATCTAGTTATGTAGTGTCCCTTTCTCTTTTTAATTAAAAAGAAACTTCCCAAATCCATCATTGTGGATTCAAACTGATGAATCATAAGGATAAAGGCATCATCAAAATCTCTCTATGGGAGGATCATAGTGGTCGACCATGCAACATCTTTGGACTAAACATTATTCCCCATTCTCTTATAATAACCAATATCAAAATAGCAGTCTTAACAGGAGTATAATGGGGGGAATCACTTTTTCTTACACTAATCGACCTTTGATGGACTAATTGAGCAATTGGTGATACGAGAATGTGACTTCCATATAAAGATGAATCTGGGGACTACCCAGTATTATGTTTTAAGTTGTATCATGTGAGAATACAATGAGTACAGTTCTTTCTATCAATCCTATAAACTGGGGTTTCAACCAAATTCTTCCAGATGATCTCTTCTCGGTTCAATCATATCCTTGAATCTTTAGGTATAAGGGATTAAAATATTTTTCAGTCATTAAAATCTTGCATATCATTCAAGTTAGGATAAGGTTAATCCTGGAACCTTTGTCGACCTGGTAGAAATAAATATCTATGCCATTGAAATGGACTGTGATATACAAAAGATAGGTGTTCCCATACATGATGGTTCCCTCATCTTCTCTAGATAATGAGATGATGGCTTGGAATTCCTCATACTCGACCTCTATAGTATAGAAGGCTTATGTGGTAGAGACCTCTTCTTTGAATTGGAGGGGGGGATTTCAAGGCTTATTCAAGATTCTAATGCATTTCATTCGATAGGTTTAGGGACTTGATAATCGAGATAATTTTAGGAATTATAGATAGAAGATTCAACATTTCCTTCTTCCGTTAGAGGTGAACATTTTTTCCCTATATGGGGATGATCTTTACTAGGAGGCACAATGGATGTTGCCTACGAAGCTATACGGTCAACAGTTGTGGTGTGTCTAGCAGAGAAGGATGGGAGGATTTTTCCAACTAAGCTATACATATCATCTTCTTCCAAGTCTTAGTATCATGCATGACTCTACATGTGTCACTGGATTAATTATTATGATAGATTTCATTCCCTTTTCCTCCCCTTCAAAGGCATCGATTGTAGGAATTCGAGGGATTTGAAGGGTATTTCACATCATTAGGAAGTGTGAAGTGGTCCACCAACTTGACGTAATTCACATAAACATACTATTGATCATCATTATAGGGGTATTCCAACAATGGGAAAAACCTGGGAACAATTACCAATAGATAAGGCATGAAATTATCATGAGTGTCGGATGGATTTGGTATAGGTGGGGGACACTGATTTCCCTTGCATCGTCGGTTCCTACTTCTCTGAGATTCGAAAGGTTGTGATGCAACTGAAAAAGTAGTGGCTAGAGATATAAATGTAACCACATGAGGTTATGACCTACCTAAGTTAGGAAAAATGACACCATGGGTTCCATAAAATACACTATGGTCCAACCAATCAATATTATTATGGGTACCATGACTATAAGCATGCTTCCATTCACATGATCCCTCACGGTCGCTTTCAATATCATAGGGGATGTGTGTGACTGATTCTGGGACATTGTCTAAATTGACCATATTGTTATTCATTTTCTCCTAGACTTAATCCTTAAACAAAAATCATTGTATCACGGTTATTCCAAGGATTTTGTGGTATGGTAAGTTATCAGGGAGGTTAGTGCATCTAACTTCCTGGGTCCCCTTACACTATGGCTGCTTTAGAATCCCCTCCACCTGGGTATTGATGAAATAACTATAGACTAGTGGATCTTTGAAATAATTTTTCTTGTTCCTCTTATCCAGTAAGGGAAATCTTGGAGCCTATCCATGATGATGGGTTAGTTCCTAAAGAGGGTTTGGAGCAACAATCCATCATCTAGGTGGTTGGGCTTGGAAAGGTAGTGACTGCCAGTTCCATGTTGGGTGAGGCGATTCCTAGTAAGGTGGATTCACACAAAGAGGATCTTTAAGTAGAGGTTCCAATAATTCTAGTGGCTCTTGATTCCCCACATGTATGGTGATGGAGGTATCGGCGTTGTAAAACATTCTCATGGGAGATGGAGAAGGAAAAAGATGTGCTTCTTTAGTCCTACATTGGTTCCTCCAGACACTAGGAATTTTCATTAAAATCTGAGAACCCACTTTGAAAGTTTTGAGTGATTATTTTAGGGACCATCTCATTCTTAACATTCCCCAGGAACATTTTTATTAGCTACTCTTTATTTAGCTACATGTCGAGTGAGTACGTGAGTCCTTTCCACTAGGATAAAAAATCAACGACATTCTTATTTAGAATTTTCTTGAACATTATGTGTTTAATAATGATTTTATTGCACATTGAGAAGTTGAAATGGTATAGGAACTACCTACTAAGTTCTTCCCAAAAAATGATGGACTCTAAGGGTAACTTTCTTTACCATAAAAACATAGATCCTTCATGTATATGGGTGAAATAAAGGAGTTTGAAGACTTCTTTCGGCACTAGGATTCCCAATATAGGCTCGTACCTTGAGATGAAGTGTCCAAATTCTACATTAGGTTACCCATCCAATTGAATGTGTAAATTATTTTTCTCCCAAAATTTTGTGGTTAATACTTTTCATGTACCCATGTTGTATATAGATTTCCATTGGGTGGGATCACTGGTTTTTGCATATCCAAATCCTCAAGGATATTAGTGAGAGCGAATATCAAATATTCTTGTAAAGGGTCCTTATCATGGTGAGGATTACTAACCCCCAACACATTGCTAAGCTCATCAACTCAATATGTAGCCTCAGTAGCTCATGTAGCAGCTCAAACTGGGTCTCAATGAGGGAAATCGTGATTCTTAGGTGGGTTCAGTGACTCATACCTCAGTCACTTTCCATACCCCCATTTTCTAATCTATCTCGATATATAGGGTTTCTGAGCATGATTGATGAAATAGGATAAGGGGAAATTGCTGCCATATTGGAGGGGATATGGTGTCCGGTCGAGTGGTGCCTAAATCTTGGAATTGGTCAGGAATGATCTCATTGATAACCCTTTTTTTTCTTCAACATGTTGAAACAAGGTGGCCACTATGGTGTCCACCTCTTATTTCAATGTAGCCTTAGAGGGATCATTGGGTTCAACATTCCCTTTACCCTTATTTTGAGGACATTAGGGAGGCAACATCTCATTGGGTGGATCCCCAAGGCCTAGTGGCTGCCTGTGCTAGTGGGATACACACCCATATTAAGGTGTGTCTTGTACTATCCTACCCCTGGAGGTGGGTTTTCCCAGTCACCTTCTGTATAACCATCCATGTTCTCTTGATCATATAGTTGGGTGGGTATTACCATATTCACCGAATAATTCTTAAAGGGGAAGTGTCACACCCAGACCTAGCTGATACGCGACTTGCATGAGAGTTATAAAACAGTGCGGCAATCACACACCTTAACCATGTATGTGGTCAGTGCCGAGTGACACGGTCCGAGCACGGCTCACCCAACCACACGCTCGGCAGCACAGGAGTCATGCAGTTGAGCAATGTTTAAAATAAATAAATTATTTTGTTATTAGGGTCGTTAAACTATCATTATTTTTATGTAAATTGTTATTGATATTTGATTTTTATTGTTATTATTATTTTATTGTTAATAAATTTTATTAATATTATCTTTGTTGTGGTTAATTTTATTATTATTATTTTTGGTTTTATTATTATTATTATTATTATTATTATTATTATTATTATTTGTATTTTTATTATAACTATTTGTATTATTATTATTATTATTATTGTTATTATTAATATTGTAATAATATTATAATTATTAGTAATGAAAAAATATATATAGCAAACCCGTTCTACCCAAATCCCCCCCCCCCTTTCCCCTCTTTGTAGCGCTGCCCCAACCCCCCTGCGCCTCTTCGGTTCAGCACACAACCCACCAGGCACCTCGTCTATGCCCCAAACCCCTTTCACCCAGGCCTCCGCCTATTTTCTGCCTCCCTCTACCCGCAAGCTCCAGCGGTGCCTCTCCCCCTTCGCTGTCCAGCGCTCCCCCCCTGTTACATCCTCCTTCTGCACGAACCATCCACCCCCAGTTTCTCCCTTTGCTTCTGTTGCGCCTCCACCCGCCAGGAGACCTCCCCTCTATGGCACACACTACTCCCCGGCTCCGAATCGCCCTACTTCGTGCGACCCCCCTTCATCCTCCTTCTTGGCACAGCCCCCACCCCCTTGTTTTGTTACGTGCCGCACCACTTTCCCATTTCAACCCCCTTCGCCCTTATGCCCTTGGCATGCCAGATCCAGGGGTCCCGAATGCCCTCAGCGCATCAGGTCTAGGTGTTGTGCCTGGTCCTCCGCCCACGTCTAGCTTGCCTCCCCTGCCGGACATCTTGAAATCTTTTCCTCCACCAATGGTCATTGCTCCACCACTGGTCCCAGTTCATCCCTCTGCCCTTGACCTTCCAGATCCAGTGGTTCCGAATGATCCTCCTCCTTTTAGTGCAACCCTAGATTGGAAAATGTTGAGGGATGTTCTCCTTCATCCCATGCCTTCCCATTCTTCTATTCCTAAAAGCCCGCTAAGAATCTTGATGTCACCATCCCTCGCTGGAGCCCTAGTGGTTGACATTCCAACATAAGCCTTCGAATCGGCTGTGTGTTTCCATCATTGGACTTTGGTCACCCATTTTGGAGCGTATCAGCCCCCTTTGGCCCTCTTCCATAACTCTGTATCCTCTTGGGGTCTTGATGCACCAACGAGGGTCTCTATTTTGAACCGAAAAACATTCTGCATTATTCTGGTCTCGTGCGACGACTTTGTGAAAGCCTGGTCCCAGAGCCCGCATTCCGTCAGCAAATGGTGTTTCAACCTTTTTCGGGTGGTCCGACCATTTTTACGAAGGCAATTCAGCTAATTAGAATTGTTTGATGAAATAATTTTTTCATTTAATTAAATTAGAATATTATTTAAATTATTTGTTTGGTGCAAATTTTGTGTTTATCATTTGTTGAGTTGCTTCACTTATTTGAGTGTAGTTTTGTGGTAAAACATTGTTGCGCACCATTCGAATGTTCTATTAATTGTCTAACTGATTTATTAAATGATTTTTGTGCTGAAAAAATATATATTTATATTTTTTTAGATTTTGTTATGCGTTGATGTGAATTTGATCATAAAAGTGTTTTTTAGGGGTTTAAGTTGGTTTCGTGTGTGTAAAGTCAAGTTACGCTTTTCAATTTTTTTCGTAATATTTTAAATGGTTTACTAAATAATTTTGAGGCTTCTAGTTTGGTTTTGAAAATGTGTTTAGGTTCATGCGCATTAAATTTATATTTCATCGTGTCATGCGTTTTTGTCTGGTTTTTCACTCTAAGTGTTTTCTTGAAATGGTTCGTTGGCTTGGCGTCATGTGGTTTTGTTAACACTTTGAGTATTTTTAAATTGGCCTAACAAATAATTTTGATTGTGTGGGTTGTGTTTTGAAAACGTGTCGAGGTGGTTCTTTTGCGTTTTTTGCTTGTTTGGATTATTTTAAATCCTTTTTTGGGTGATTTTAGTTTTATGTGTTTATTGCAACGCATTGGTGGGATAAACCCATGTTACCGTGATCATCGATTTATGCATGCTTGTGTGCTTGTGCGAGGTGCGTCGTGTTGTTGCGTTGTCGTGTTCGAGCTGCGAGTTGAGGAAGGTTCCCATTGCACTGATTTTTAAAATTTAAGTTACATTATTTCTTTCTATTTGTGCAAACTAATTATTCAAATTAAATATGTTATTAATTTTAATAAATGTGAGATAATATAAGATAATTAATTTTTAATATATGACAATTAATTTTTAAATGATTATTTGGTGTAAAAAAAGTCGTTTATTTTATACACGACACTTGAAACATTTTCTTGACGAGCGAACACCCAGTATTGAAAGAATGCCCCTTTGGCCTTTAAACATAATTCACAGAATTTCAAATGTATTTCTGGTTTTAATGATAAATGATTTCTTCTCAAGCATGAACAAGAATTTTGTTTCTTTTTAGAGTAGTGATTGTGAAATGTATTTAATGCCCATTTGGCACTTTATCGCAAAGCGATGAAAATATTTTGATTAAAACCCTCCTAGGATAACTCTCATTCCATGGTTTCAATTGATTGTTTGGGAGGCTATGATTAGAGGCTCCCAGGTACTTGAGTCGTTTAAAGGAAAGAGGTTGTTTCATGGAGTGGCTCAGGGTGTTGCCTGTTTTGCTTTATATATATATATGATTGGATGCTTGGTTGTCATCTGTTGGTTCTCCCTCTTTCCAAACACTTGATATATGGGAATCTGGCATATTGAGAGAATATTATAAGAATGATTGCTGCACTGGTAGGTTATGGTACTGACCAGTGGCCCATAGTAGGTGGATTCATTGGGTTTATTACTATGGGATTTTCCCTCTAACTTCCTGAGAGAGGATAGTCGAGTGTATTGTGCATTTTGATTTCATTGTGACATGTCAACAAGGAATATTTCGCATGTATTTGTGTCTTCTAGTTTATTCTCGATCTCCTAGGTTCACCCATGTCTATTCGGCTTTTGTTGCTTGCAGTAGTGATTTTGATGCTCATATGTACACCTACATTTCCCTTACTGTGTGTTTTACTTTGTGCATTTCTGGTGTATCGTTTTCCTTGGAATGTGGTTAATTTCTTTTGATTAGGTTTCTAAAAATGGTTTTCAAATGAAAGTGTTTAATACTTTTTGTGCAAATTTGAAAATGTAAACATCACATTCCCTTTAAAAAAGATCCATTGACACTAATGAAATGAACCCAAGTTTGGAAATGGTTAAGGGTAATGGTTCGTACTTTGTTTTTAAGTAAAATATTTAGAAAAACATACTTTTATATATTGTATTTCAAACATGAAATGATGATTCTTTTATTTTAAAGGCAGTGCATTGGGAATAGATATCGAGCTAGCCTACTGAGTTTTAATAATCACGCCTATAGTGTTTTATTGTTTTTAGTTCTGTTGCAGGTTCCAGATTCAGTGGTTCACCTTGCGCGATGTTGGTTGTGGTATTGGAGAGTGACCCATGGGGTCAGGTGGAGTTATGGTCATGGTCAGGTTAGTAGCGTTGTTGGTTGTTCTTTGTTTATTCATTTTTGTTCTATTTATTTTCTTTTGCTTAGTCTATTTTCTTTTGGGCCAAATCATTCTCACCTATTAAATTTTGATACCCAGCACTAGTTTCCAGCCTGTGGGGATCGGGAATGCCCCTCAGGCCATGTCGCGGGCTAGCTTGGGTGACCTGTTCAGGGTCGACCCTAGTTGGTTCATGACAAAATGGTATCAGAGCAGGATCTTGTTATTTGGGGTGTCTGGTAGATGGAGATTAGAATTTTCAGGACTCGAGAGGTAGGTACGAGAAGGACGTCATGAACCCTCGCTCGTTCTGCACCTCGAGTCACCAGGGATAGTCCCGGAATTGAGTCTTTGTTTCATTCTAGTTTGTTTTGGAGTAAGGGATGACAATGGAGGTAAACCAATGTTACATCGTGATCTCACATGGAGTAGTGACCCATGTGGAGTTTGGGTACATGGTTTGAATTCCTCCTAGTTGTTGACGCTTACATGAGGCATGGCCCACCACCATGTCAAAAGGTTATGTGCGACCGCTAGTCCCTCACTCCGGTGGTTTGATGCAAGTTGAGTGTAAGATCCCGGTTCTTAATTTAGAGGTACGGGTTTCTTCTTTTCTATTTTCCTTAAGTGTTCTGAGAAAATATGGAAAATGGGGAAAATTTCCAAAATTTGGAAAGTACACGTCATGTACTTTGTCCACATGTTGTGTAATTTTGGCAGTGTGGGATATGTACACAAGGCGTGTGGCCATGCCGGGGATGAAGGGTGTAGGAACCAATTACACGCCGTGTAGTGGTCCTTTACACGCCGTGTAGTGAGTCGGTGGGCGAATAGTAAGGCGGTGGCCAACTGAGTGACAGAATGCACCGTGTACTCATTAAGACACGCTGTGTAGCCATGTCGGTAGGTGAAGAGTGCCACGCTGGTGAGAAGCTGCAAGAGGAACAGTTTAAAAATGAGAAGTACACACTGTGTACTTGGAAATATACGCCATGTACATTTTTTCACTTAAAATGGGCAGTAGCCTCCCCTTTAACACCCCAAGCTTCTATGGTACGCTTCTCTTTGAATAATGCAATAGCGTGTGTTGTACGCAACATCGAGTTCTAACACACCACAACCTATCAAACTAGCTGTTATGAATAGTAACACCTACTTTTTGAAATTTTATAAATTTTATCGCTTAAAATGGATTTTATTTTTGGATTCGGAATATCTAATTTAGCCAAGGGTGAAATTTTGGAACTTTTAGGATAAAATTTATATTTTTATGAATAGTGAAAATTACTAAATTTTAATTAAAAACAACTTTTTTAATCAAAATAATTTATATTGATAAATTATGGATTTATGTGGTTTTAAAGTATATTTAGAATATATTTTTACCATTTAATACAATGTTGGTCATTGTACATAATTTTACAATTAAACTGGACATAAACAAGTGTCAATCTTTTGATATTTATCATCTCTTAAAAATATGCTTTTTGTTTTAGCAATGGGAATTAATTTTAAATTAATTTCTGACACTTCTGTGTTTTGAATTTGGAAAAATAGATTCCATATTTGAAATCAAGATGTTCATATTGTGTAAATAGGTAACTTTTATTTTTAGACAATTTGAATAATTACTTCGGTAAATATTTTATTTGTCATGGTTATGGGTAAATCTGGTAAATAAGAGTTAAAATAATAATATTATAATAATACTAAATTACCCTAAAACGTGTCTAAACCTTACTGGTAGATACATGTCTGACCATGGACATCTTTGGGTCGATTTTGGGACCACATGGAGCCACTTGTAGGTGATAGGGACACTTTATTTTAATTAAGTAAAAATAAATACAAACATTACATAAGCATATATCTTTTAGAAAAAAACTCTTTACATAAGGTTATATATGTTGGATTTTCGACTATAATTATTAATTAGATTTATAAAACGATTTCCTAGATAATGATATTTTATTTATAATTTTTAAACATTAAATAATTTAATTTATTTATGACACAATGATGATGCAGTAATTACCATAATAGTGAAAAATTAAAATAATTAATATTATAAATACCAAAATAAATATAATTTGAGACTTTTTATGAATTAAACTAATTTTCTAGGTTCATATGACATATTAGGAGTGATTTAATTAATTTTTTTCGAAGTAATCATTCTGTTATGATTTTTACAAAAATCAACTATTGAATAGTGTCAAAATTGACATAAAAGAGTTTTTAAACAAAATGTTATATTATTAATTGATATTAAATTCCTAAAAATCTAAGGATTGGCCAAGAGACTTATATAATGATAGGTGTATCATTAATGGACCACTTGGGGGTCTCTTGGATGTATATAGTAAGTTTATTAACCATAATATAAAAATACAAAGAGACATTGTAAAAGTGAAACTAATTAACTAAGAGTTAATACTTAAATATAAGGTTAATATAGTAACCCAAGCCTATATAAATTCTATTGGTTGAGTTTTTTAGACCCATCAACACCTTAACCTTAAAATAATACACTTTGGAGCCATTAAAAATCGAATATGAATTTATTATAAAATAATATTTCTAGCTTTTCCAAAGGTGCCCCTCACCCCTCTTATAAAAGGGCATTATCCCTTATCATTAACTCACACCTTCAAAGCCTATTGGTTCGGACAACCTCTTCCCAAATACTCTCTCAACTTCCCTCACTTCATCCTAGAGGCCTTCCTTTAGTCATAAATCCAACTTAAGGATCCCTTTCGATCAAATCAAAAGGAAGAACCCGAAGAAGAGGTAATGATTTCACCACCCTTTTTCAAGTTCCTTTCTTCTTCCACTTCTTCTTTCTTTGTTATTAACATTATAAAATAATAACTCCAGTATATTATATATAATTTTATGTTATTATAAACATTTTAAAACCATATTTCAGTATTCTAACCATCCTTTGAATAACATGTCACCATACGTGCGTACGTACGGATTACCGTCTCCACGTCCTGGTGTAATTGTTATTCAATAAATTATTATTTGGATGGGTGTAATAATGGTGTGTAATTCATGTAAATAATAAATATAACATGATAATTATTCTTTATATATTATATAACATCCAATTATATATTATTTTAATATCAAAATAATGTTATTGTCGCTCGTGCGTACGTACAGACTACTGTCTCCACGAACGCGATGAGATTCATTCTCCATCGTATCCATTCAAGTATAATTCTCATTTTATGATTAATAATAGTATCTAAGGACTTGATATCATTATTTATATGAATAAGATACAACCTATCCATGGAAAAAATGGATTACGTAACAAAACATATAAATCAAAACGAGTAAGTTAACACCCGAAAAAACGATAATTCTATGATATTATTAACAAAGAAATGTTAAAAGATCATATATGATATCATATTAATGTATATGATTCTTGAATAATTTAATAAAAATTATTTCACCATTATACAGGAGGTTAACCTACCCTCAACCAAGGAAAAGTACAAGGTAAGGGTTTATTTTGCAATCTCTTCATTATCCAAGGTTGTTTATACGTAATAATCTACTGGGACTTCTTTATCATCCACATCCATGTTTCATTAAAATGTATTTAAAAACATTTTTACTATTTACTTGAATATGGGTTAAATTCATTTATACCCTTTTTGACTTTCTATAATAGGTTTATAAAGGAATATTTCCATCGTTTTCCAAACAAGTTGTTTTTTAACCTTTTCGACAGAATTAAGGTAAGAATGTTTTTTTAACTTATATGGCAGGTGCGGCTAATTCCCGCCATTATAAAATCTTAGAAGATTCCCCTACAATATTATAAGAATATTTTAAAATAAAATGTTTTATTTTATATGACTCTTAAATTATTTCAAAATAAAAAGAGATATTTCTCTAAAAAGAGTTTTGATTTCATCTATGTCAACATCCTTTGATAGATTTTAAGCTTATTTGAAGCTGATTTATTATGAAACAAAACTTCCTTATTGTATTGAAGGTTTTGTGATTTGTTTGATTGTGGATGTGTTATTTTTTATACCATTCATGGTTTATTGGGAATGTATTGACATTTCGTATGCTAGTTTTAATACGAATGTTTATGTTATGTTTAAACCTATTCATATGAGGAATGCATTGGACTTAATATGTGACGGGTGGAGCCTGCTATAGCTCCTCGATGCATCGGTAGGTCTCATGAGACAAACTAGTGTCTTTGAACAAGGCATTGGCAAAATCTTATTTGTAGTCTTGGCACGAGGCCTTGGCTATGTGGTTATGATAGTCTCACATTATACATTCCATCATTATGAAAGTGGTTATTGATATTGCATGTGATTATTCGACTAGTAGAATATCCATGTTAATAAGTTAATGGAATTATTTCATTTTATTTTTGCCATACTATGTTGAATTTCAAGTTTAAAAGGCTTTTGTTTTAATTATACATTGACTTGATTGTTTATTATTATTTATGAAAGTTTCCACTATATTGTTATCCTTACTGGGCATTTGAGCTCACCCCTTTTCTATGTTTTATTTTTTCCAGGATGTGAAGAATTAAATTATGAATGACCTATAGGGATAGTATGAGGGGATAAGAGTGTGGAATATGGAGACTATGTTGTTGTAGTTTTCATTTTTATGATGTAATGTAAAAATTTATGAATATATCTAGTGTTTCCATGGCTACTAAACTAATCGGTCTTTCGAGACTTGATCTTTCTTGTGATCATGCCAATGTTATGTAATAAGGCACCGACTCTGGGTCACTGGGGTCGGGGCGTTATACAATAGAATGATCTAAATGTCACAACAACAACAACCACATACGAATTCTCACTGTGTAATATAATACCATTGTCACATAATATCATCAAGAAGGTTTCATGATTGTGTCATCAACCTATATGATTGATACATCATTATTTGAATATCTGAAATAAACTCATTGTTACACCTTGGCCAAGGAATTTAAAGATATGGTTATATTTCTATCAAAGTGCTGAGATATTCAAATCCATAAATATCAAAGGGACAAATCATTTCTTGACTTATCCATTAATAAAATTTCATTCGTGAAAAATACAATATACCATACTTCCTGCCAACATAGGGCATGATGGTTTTCATCCAAAAATAAAAATGTGTGATTCCAAACATTCATTAATGATAATATTAAAGTCTAGTGACCATTACACATTCTCGTAGATATAAATATCTGATGACACCAATACAAGTGGAATTCCTACTGGTTGGTCTATTCTCATAATCTCTTGTCTTAGAGATTACTAAGTACAAACTTCATGGAAATAAGTCCCATATTATTATGAGTACTCTCACCTGATGGTCTATATATTATGTGTCTCAACATAGTATATTATCCAGCCACAGAGCTATATTAAGAATATTGTCATAGTACATTAGGGTTCTCATCATAGTGGGGAACTACTATAATCTTATCAATGCATGAAATACTCTAGGACATTATTACATTATGGTCATGTAGAACAATAAAAAATTTGTAATAAGATTTTTAATTTAATACATCAAAAAATCATGTAATCAAAATAAAAAATAGTTGGTTATAGGACACAAACACTAAAAAACTCCCACATGGACTAGAGACATATGCATATGACTTTCAGTCTTTTAGACCTCATATGATAATCATGTTTTTGTTGAGTAAAGTCTTTAGTCAAAGATTCCACCACATTTTCTTCTAAAAAAATACTACTCAATGTAACTTCATATATATGAGAAAACCCCATCAAGAGATTATAATTCCTAATTTTTTGCTTTGTCGTCAGACGTGGCCTTGGATATTTTGCGAGATCCACCCATATAATATTGTCACAATAGAGTGTGATGGGTTACTCATGGATAGGTACCACATCAAGATCTTGAATGAAATTGATCATCAAAACAGCTTCATTTACTTCCTCAGAAACGGCAATATACTTGGACACTACTATCGAATCTATGACCACAACCTTCTTTGAGCTATTCCAATTCATAGAAACTCTATTCACAATGAAGATGTATCCCGTTTTGACTTTATGTCATCTTGATCAGTATTGGAATAAGAATATGCATATCCATTAGTAACTAGTTCCTTATATCCTCTATATACCAAGAACATATCCCCTCGAATACTTAAGGATAGTATTGTCAACGATCCAATGCTGGTCACCTGGATCAACTTGATATCTTCCTACCTCACTGAATTTGTAGGTGACATCAAGCCTAGCTCATAGCATATAATATATGACTGACCCAATCACTGATGTTTATGGAATATTTTCCATTTTATCTATTTCCACCTAGGTAAGCGAACACATTTTCTTGGAAAGATGAGTTCTATATGATGCTGTAAACAATCTACTATTTAATTGTTTTATATTGAATATCCTAAGTATCATCAATATATGTACTTTGACATCGAATGAGAAATGTCTTGGATCTATCAAGATAGGTCTTGATCCTAGAAATATATACTGTCTCACCCAAGTATTTCATGGAAAATCATTTATTCAACTATTCCATAATAGATAGTATAAGTAGTATTTCATTTCCAATAATAAATTGTTCATCAACATATACTATTATGAAAATGACTTAACTCCCACTAAACCATTTTTAGACACAAGGCTCAAATTATTTCTTTATAAAATGAAATCTCATTATGGATTCCTCAAAACGAATGTTCCATGACCTGGATTCTTTCCCTAATCCATAAAAGTATTTTTGTGACATTTATGTCCTATTGGCATGCTTTATAGTCATAAACCCTCTAGGTTGGGTCAGGTATACATATTCCTTATGGTTCCCATTAAGGAAGGTTGTTTTGACATAAATTTTCTAAATCTCATAGTAATGGTAATTCTTAATGGAAAGTATAATTATGATTGATTTAAACATTTTAACTGGTGAAAAGGATTCATCATAGTCAAATCCTTGATGTTGTTTAAACCATTTTGCAACCAGTTGCACCTTATAGGTACTAAGGTGTCCTTCCCTATCAAGTTTCTTCTTGAATACCCATTTTCATCCAACAATATTTACATCCACTATAGGATCTACCAAAATATATACGTTGTTTTAGTACATGGAATCCATATCAGAATTCTCATCTTCATGCCACTTGGAAACATATGTTTGACATATTGCTTTCTTATAGGTTAGAGGGTCATTATTGTCAACTAATTATGACTTACCATCCTTGGTAACTAGAAAACCATACCATTTTGGTTCTTTAACCACTCTTGTACTCCTACGTGTTTCTTGGGTGTCTGGAATAGATACTTCTTCCATTGGGCTCTGTGGAATCTAATATGGTACCAACTTTTGGTTCCTTGAGCCTCAACTTCATCAAGGTTTATCTAACTCCCACTATCTATTTTGAATATGTGCTCACTCTAAAGGAATATTGTTTGTATTTCCACTATAACCTTTTTTTCTGAGGGTTCGTATTGGTAATATCCCCCTGTTTCATTGGGGTATCCTATAAAGGTACACTTTGTGCCTTGGAGTGCATTTTTTCACCTAAATAGGCCTCAACAAATGCTTAACTTACCCCCATATGTGAATTTGATAATATGGTTTTTATTCTAATCCAAAATTCATATGGAATATCATTTATTGATTTATCTGATACTTGGTTTAGTTTGTGTATTTTTTTTAACGTATATCTCCAAAAAAAATAATGGAAGACTTGCATGACTCGTCATTGATCTCATAATGTCCAACAAGTTGGGTTCCTTTATTCGCTTACACCATTCCACAGAGGTGTGTAAAGCAGAGTGAGTTGGGATGGGATCCCGAAATCATATATGTAACCAACGATTTCTTGATAAAGATATTATCTACCTTGGTCTTATTGGAGTTTATTAATCTTCTTACCAAGATGGTTCTCAACTTTGTTCTTGTTCTCCTTGAATTTATCAAAATAATCTAACTTATACATTATTAATTAAATATATCCATATTTATTAAAATCATCAATAAAAGTTATGAAGAATGAGTACCAACCCCTTGCATCAACATGAATTGATCAACACACATCGGTATAAAATAATTAAATAATTTTGTTATCCCATTCACCTTTCTAACTAAATGGGGCTTTACTCATTTTTCTGTGAAAACTTTCATGGCTTACACCAATTGGTTTTAGTTCTAAAGAATAAAAATATCCATATTGAGGTAATTTTTTCAATCATTTTTCATTTATAGGACCTATCTAGTGATGCCAATGTTGGGTGTGGTATGAGTAATGTGAGGTAACATTGTTATCAATTGCCAACACTTGATTCACGTAATCCAACATGTAAACACTATTATGTAAATGTGCCTTACCATAAAAAATTCTATCTTTATAAAATAAGAAACTTTAATTCCAAATTTTAAAATGAATCCACATGTATTTGGTGTGGATATAGAAATAATATTTTGGGTAACTAAAGACACATAATTACAACCCTTAAATACCCTGATCATTCTGGTCAGTAAAGTGAGGTGGTAGTCCCTAATAGTTATAGCAGCAAGTTTATCTCTATTGGATTCTCACAGATCTACCTCCCCTTGGTCAATATTTCTGAATCTACTTGGTTATAGTATATGAATAAATATGTGACCACCACAAGATGTATCTAATAATAAATTTTTATAAATAGATAAATTTCACTCGATAAAAGATGAAATTGAATATTCCCATTACTTCTTTAGATTACTTATATTTTTCTCCAAGTGGTCCATCTTGACACATGTCAAATAGAAATCATTATGTACCCTTTCTTCCCATATGATCTTTTTCTTCTTGTAATGGCGTAATGAAGCTTTGGTCTTAAAGATACTTTATTTCCCATTTAATTTTTTCAATATAAGGACAGAAGGATTTTCGCACATCATATATTTATCTACTTCGAGAAGGAGGAAAATAATATCTGGAATAGACTTATCAATGTTGTTCATATTAAAATTCACAATAAAGTTGGAGAAGATCTAAAGAAGTAATGTCATAATGAGATCGGTGCCCAGTTCTTTGAGGAGTTTAAACTCTATAACCTCTAGGCGCTCATTATATCCAATGATCATTAGAATGTGAGGACCATTTTGGGAACCCTCTACAAGCTTACTCTGATAAACGGCATTGTAAATCTCAATCTGTTTATTTCTATCTCTCTCCAGTTAAATACCTTAGAGGTGCTAAATCAGGTTATACATATCCATATTTTTGTGAGACTTCATGTTTTCACTAGAAATATATGAAAGCATCAAGCATTGAATGTCAACCACATCATTCATATATATCATTTACTTTAGTAACACTTTATCACTAGCTTCTTGAGTAGGTATATCATGCATTAAGGATTCTTTCATGTAAGATTTCTTTTCATGGTTTTGAAGGACCCAAAGTCATCTAAACCACTCTTAGATGTTACATCCAGTGAGGATATTGTCTTTATCCAAAATTGATCATAGATATAGTTAGATTTTCATTTTATTCAACTATTAAAAGAGAATATTATTAGTACTTTTCTTGATTACAAATTTTCTGAGAAAAAATTATGGATTTTATTAAATCTCCCATTATTTTTTAAAGTCCCAATATCCATTGCCATTGAACTTGGAATGTCTAGTTTCTAGGACATTATAGTTTCAAGGATCCATATTTCCCCCCACATGTCCCCCAATAAGGGTTGGTAAAACTACTTTGAATGAATTTTGGTAGGAATTTATTTTCCAACTACGACCTTGTAGGTCATTGATCCTTTGATTGGTCACCCCAATCTAGAAATCATGACTTCGATTTTCTCAACCATTGCCTCCAAATTACACCATGTATGGCAAGGGATAATCCTCTTGATGCAAAATGGTTATGTAAAACTGAAACTTTCATAAGAACTCCCCTTATAAAAGTAAGTGTTCCAATAAGGTTTGGGCAAACACATAGTTCTATTTTCCTCCTTAATCCAGTATGAGATGGATTTGTCTAAATTAACATGAGATTGACGGAATTTATTTTATTATGAATATATTTTTATATATTATTATCTTTTAAATTTCTAGATAATATTTAAGTTGATGTTTACATAATTAATTAACCATGTTTTGATAAAACATTTACGCATAATCTAATTTATTTAAATTTTCTCTTTTCATATTAATTCAATCATTTATGTGATATCATTCTTCCATAAATAAATATAATTTTAATGTATTAGACAATAATTAATTAATTAATTAAATGACCTGATCATGAGCTTATCTAATAGTTGATTTAATGATTGTACATTAAATCAGCCTATGACCTAGGGGAAATAACTCATTGTGTTGGATTTGGCATGAGCTACAACATTCCATGTGTATACCTATGTGTCATCGAGTTATCATTATTATGGTTATGTCTTGAACTATCCCCACATACCTTGGAATGATTCATTAATTAAAAGTATTTATTAATCACATGTAGGTGAGGGGAACCAAATGATTCGTTAAAGGGAATTACATAAATATCCTTGAACACATAGGTCTTACATAGTAATGCAGCGACAAATGACTTGTAGGCCATCTTTTAATTCAATTCAAATAATTACAAAACCAGGCAATAAATTTAATTAAATAAATTCTAAAACTTATATAGGTCTAGTTCGAACTCATGAATGGTCACACATAGAAACAAATACACAAAATTAAATAGATAAAATTCATTTATTCATTATTTTATTATTTAAGATAACATTCGTTCATTAATCAATCAATCAATTAATTAATTAATTCCCATTCATCTTAACGATAATTCAATATTATTTGTAGATACCCATCATTAATGGAATTCATGGATAATAAATGACATAAAAAATAATTAAATATTAATTACAATAAATAAATTGAGTATTTTAAAATTCTTTAAAACCATTATTATATTTTGAGACAAATAATTGTGTGCTAATCAATAAAATAAGGTTTTAATAATGAAATTTTAATTTTAATTTAATTTTAATTTCTTCCATTGATGGGATACTACGCGGTGTGTATATGCAGTTACATGCCATGTACCTCGGTTGTCGTATATCCAAGTCACATTCCCAAGGCTTATGTGTGTGTACATGACTAGACAAAATGGTATGTACATGCTAATTCCACACCCTGTATCTGATTTCCATGTGCCATGTTGGCCCAGTCAAAACATGGTGTGCAAAAAAATCATCAAATATAATTATTTAGTCATCACATCTAATAGTGTTTTTAATTTCCTACCCTAGTTTCCATTGTTATATAATGATGTTTTTTATTTAAAATAATTGTTTTCAAAATTATAAATGGTACATCTTCTTTTTTCTCAAAATGAGTCTTAAATTTTTTTTAAAACTTATTTCATCAATTCCAAAATCATTTATTATTTCTTTTGTTTCACTGATAATATTATTAATTGATACTATATACCCCCATTGTCTAAATGGATTATAATAATGTCTCAAGGAAGTTCATATAAAACCTCTTTAATTCTGCTAGGTTAATTATGCTATGATGGAATTATGAATTTTATTCATATTCATATGACATGAATATGTATGGATAACCTTATGTGATGAGTGATCAAGTGATTATATTGGTTTCCATTTATTGAGTAGAAAACTCAATCGACTATGGTACTCTATCTACTATGTGTTGATCTTCTGTTTAGTGATCCTTGATATATAGAATAATTTTTTATTCTTATTAAAAGTCACATTCATATTATTATATTATGTTTTCAGGGAACATTATTGTTGTCGCATGTTTCCACACTCTTATATCTCATGTATTATAATATTAAAAAAATAATTATTCTATAACCATTGATTTATGATCTATAATTCTCTATGTATAATTATTTTATGTTTTTTTCCATGAACATTGATTATGTTCTTGGGCCCATGATTATATTATCCTCACTTATGATCTTCAATTGACTTCCCCTAGGCTTATAATTACTAAGAATATGATCTCACCATTCTCTTAAGTCTCCTTTCCACTTTTTATGAAGAATAATATTATGTATGGTATGTTAGTAAGGGTATCATGTGAAAATATTATTTTTGGGATATATTATAGATGTTGTAAAATGAGTTGACTATGTTTCTTTTATCCAAAGACACTAAACATTTATGTTCTTGGGTGTGAGTTATTGTGATATGTAATGATTATTGATATAATATGATATAATATGTATTTATATTTCTTAGGTCACCTTAATTGATATTGAAGAGGGTTTCATTTGTTTTGGGGGTTATAATAATAGTATTTTTCATAAAATAACATGTGATGAACCAAAAAGGATTGTAGGACGAACCTAAAATTTCAAAGTTTGAAATGGAGGTGTCTTAATGTAAGACATTGTATGATTGATTTCAATTATCATTTGATTTATTACTCTTATTATTGTTACATGATACTCATACTACTAATTTTGGTTTTAATAAGGAGAAGGAGATAAAATCATGAAATTGAGGCGGTGTTAGGTATGCTCAATATTCATAACATCTTATTATAGACTTTTTCATGCATTCCTTCATATGGTGAGATACCTCTTAGAAATTTTGTTTTTATCCTGAATAGTTATATATTGATTTATTAGTGAAAACTCTTAATGGTATGATGATTGAATATCTAGTTTATAACTACTCTCTTATAGAATTTTGTGGGAATGTGGTTGGACACAATATCATTGAAAATATCAAAATATAAATATTTATTTAACCATTAAACTACTTAAAATATTATGGGGGCGCATATGGGGGTCATATCTATAGTTAAGTCTTGTATAATAGATCATCACCTAATAAATAAAAAAATAAAAAAACAACAAAAAAACAAAAAATGGAAACAAGAAAAATAGTGAAATAGTGTTGTGAATGTGATTATGTGGTGTGAAATAGAATTTTTGGTGAATTAATGATGATTAAAGGGGGGAATAGAAGGATATATAAATTGATAAAGATGGAGATAACTGATCTCTATGAAATAAACATTAAAAAATTGTGTTTTAAAATATCATTAAATATAGTTATTCTAGTACTTATATAAAAATTTATGATTCATCAAGGTCTTTCTTTAGTGAAATTTAAGATCTTTGTTATCACCCATTTGAAATAATCTCTCAACTGTTACGTTTGATAAATATTATTCCTTAATAGAGAATTGAATCTTAACCTTTTCAATTATTCTAAATAGTGGTTAAAATTCAAGAGTTTAATGGTTCTCTATCATCACCTATCTATCTTTAGAATAGTGATAAAGGATACCCATTAAGAGTAAAATAAGATATGTTGAATTTTTTTTATTATAATAAACAAATTAATGAGAGAAAAATAGATTTACTAATTTTAATACACTATATTATGATTCCCATAAGATATTTAGTTACATATGTATAGAATGAAAAAAAATATTAGTAAACACATTCTTCATTAAAGAGAAACCAAATATAGATGAAGAAGAAAACAAACTTCTCTATTAAATAGGCCTTATTCCTATGGGTTCCTCTATTCTATACTCTCAAGCGAATGTTCCAAAGGTGCCCCACACCCCTCTTTTAAATGGGCACTCCTCCTTCTCATTAATTCACATCTTAAAATCCTTTTAGTTTGGCCAAACTCTGCCCAAATACTCTCTCAACTTCCTTCACTACAACCTAGAGGCCTTAGTTTGATCATAAATCCAACCTAAGGAGTTCTTTTGATCAAATCAAAAGGAAGAACCCGAAGAAGAGGTAATAATTTCACCACCCTTTTTCAAGTTCCTTTCTTCTTCCACTTATTCATTATTTGTTATTACCATTCTAAATTAATAACTCCAGTATCATAAATATACAGTTATGTTATTATAAATATGGTACAACCATTTTCAGTATTCTATCCACCCTTTGAATAACATGTCACCATACGTGCGTACGTACGGATTACCATTTCCACGTCGTGGTGCAATTGTTATTCAATATATTATTATTTGGATGGGTATAATAATGATTTATAATTCATGTAAATAATAAATATAACATGACAATGATTCTTTATATATGATATACGATGCAATTATATATTATTTTAATATCAAAAGAACGATATTGTCGCTTGTGTGTACGTACGGACTACCGTCTCCACGAACGCGATGAGATTCATTCTCCATCATATCCATACAAGTATAATTATCATTTTATGATTTAAAAATAATGTTTACGGACTTGATATCATTCTGGATATGAATAAGATACATCCTATCCATTACAAATATGGCTTACGTAACAAAACATATAAAAGAAAATGAGTAAGTTAACACCCAAAACAACGATAATACTAAGATATTATTAACAAATCAATTTTAAAAGATCATATATGATATCATATTAATGTATATGATTCTTGTATAATTTAATAAGAATTATTTCACCATTATACAGGAGGTTAACCTACCCCCAACCAAGGAAAAGTACAAGGTTATGGTTTATTTTGCAGTCTCTTCATTACCTGAGATTGTTTATACGTAAAAATCTACTAGGATTTCTTTATCATCCACATCCATGTTTCTTAAAAATGTATTTAAAAACATTTTTAATATTTACAAGAAAATGGGTTAAAGTCATTTATACCCTTATTTGGGTTTTTATAAGAGTTTTATAAAGGAATCTTTCCATTTTTTTCCAAACAAGGTGATTTTTCACCTTTTTGACAGAATTAAGGTAAGAATGTTTTTTTAAATTATACAATGGGTGTGGCTATTTTGCACCGTTATAAAATATTTGAAGCTTACCTTACAATATTATAAAAAAAATCAAATTAAATGTTTTATTTTTTAATTATGTGACTCTTAAATGATTTCAAAATAGGAAGAGATATTTCTCTAAAAAGAGTTTTGATTTCATCTATGTCAACATCCTTTGATGGATTTTAAGTTTATTTGGAGTTGATTTATTATAATATAAAACTTCTATATTGTATTGATGGTTTTGTTATATGTTTGACTATGGATGTGTTATTTTTATACCATTCATGGTTTATGAATAAAGTATTGACATTTTGTATGCTAGTTTTAATATGAATGTTTATGTTATGTTTAAACCCGTTCATACGAGGAATGCATTGGACTTAATAAGTGACGGGTGGAGACCGCTATAGATCCTTGATGCATCTGTAGGTCTCATGAGACAAACTAGTGTCTTGGCACAAGGCCTTGGCAAAATATTATTTGTAGTCTTGGTACGAGGCCTTGGCTATGTGGTTATGATAGTCTGGCATTATGCATTCCATCATTATAAAAGTGGTTATTGATATTGCATGTGATTATTCGATTAGTATAATATCCTTGTTAATAAGTAAATGGAATTATTTCATTTTATTTTTGCCATACTATGTTGAAGTTCAAGTTTAAAAGGCTTTTGTTTTAGTTATACATTGCCTTAAATGTTTATTTTTATTTATGCAAGTTTCTGCTATATTGTTATCCTTACTGGGCATTTGAGCTCACCCCTTTTCTATGTATTATTTTTTCCAGGATGTGAAGAAGTAATTTATGAATGACCTGCAGGGATAATATGAGGGGATATGAGTGTGGAATATGGATACTATATTGTTGTAGTTTTCATTTTATGTTGTAATGTAAACTTTATTAATATATCTAGTGTTACCAAGGCTACTAAACGAATCGGTCTTTTGAGAATTGATCTTTCTTGTGATCATGCCAATGTTATGTACTGATTAATTGACTTTGGGTAACTGAGGTCGGGGTGTTACAGTTGGTATCAGAGGAATTTTAGTACAAACCTTGGAAGCTAGATTTAGATAAACTCTGATTAGAGCACATAGACCTAAGATGAACTTTGAGGATTAGTATAGAAGAACATCCTAGAATTTTGGTATTGTAGAGATTTTGTGAGTTTTCCGAGAAATACATCCCTATCTGGATACGAGCAGGTAGAGGCAGATCTGGCATAGATGTACCTAGGGGTAAAACCCAAAAACACTACTTTGAGCTAGACTCGATCGGGAACTGGTGCACGATAATGGGCCTTGCTGCACTCTTGGTTACGATACTCCCGGGGGATATTCTTAGGATAAATCTCAATTTATATAAAAATCATTATGAAGGGTTTATGAGTATATACTTCCTAAAAGAAAACATTTTTATGATTATGGATTATATCCATAAATAGTTCAATTTATGTTAAGTGTTTTATAAGTATGAAATTATGTATTTTGATTCATAAACTGATCTAGTTTATGCCATTGTTTAGAAATGGAACCTATTGGAAGAAATGGAAACTGTATCAATTAACGCACTCCATGTAGGGATTACCCTCCTTCTCAAGATAATTATAGTGGATCTGGTGATGCAACTAGCACCAATCAGCTAATCACCATACTAGGACAACTCACTCAGGTTACGAATAATAACCTTACCCGTATAGAGCACCCTGATCCACAACGTGGAGGGTCAATGTTAGATCGCTTTATGAGGAAACAACCACCAATATTCAATGGGAGTAAAAATCCCTTAGTAGCTGAGCAATGGATAAATTCCCTAGAGAAAATATTCCAGGCTTTGGGGAGTAGTGAAAGGGAAAAAGTTATCATGGCAGTTTACCGCCTCACTGGAGATGTTGATCAATGGTGGTCATTGATTCAAAACATGAAGGAAGATGATGAAGTATCAAATATGGAATGGAGGGAGTTCAGAGATCTATTTTTAGAAAAATACTTTCTTCATGACCATCGAGCAGATATGGAAAGGCAATTTCTAAGTCTGAGACAAAATGAGGATGAGAATGTCGCAAAGTATGAGGCTAACTTTACAAGGTTAGCATGGTATGCTGGAGATTATATAAGTAAACCAAGAAGTAAGATTGATAGTTTCTTTGATGGGTTAAAACCATTTCTCCTTTGAGCATTAGTCTCACAAACCTTCTCGTCGTATGAAGACATTGTCTCATGTGCTATCAATACAGAAAAAGAATTCTCTAAGTCTTATGACTTTAAAGAAAAGCAAGAGAAGAAGTGATATGTTGATCAATTTGGGAATGGAAATAAGGGGAATAAGGGAAAGTTTTAATGTCCATCATGTGATAAATGTGGGAAGAAACACCCCAATACTTGCGTAAAAGGAACGGGAGTCTGTTACAAGTGTGGTGAAAAAGGCCACCAAGCTCGTGATGGCAAAGGGAAGAAGGAAGATACTGATGTTTAGTGATACAATTCCATGGATATGGGGCATTATGAAAATGAATTTTCTAAGCGTCAGGGGAACTTACCTCAGAAAAGGCCAAGGGATCAAGGCCAAGCTTATGATATCACTACTGCTGAGGTAGAAGCTCTGAAAGACGTGGTGGCAGGTAATTTAATGGTTTCCTCAAGTTTAGAAAATGCATTATTTGATTCTGGATCATCACATTGTTTCATATCTTCCTAGTTTTCTATGAAAATTAGATATTTCCAATTTTATTTAACAAGGTAGTTGTTAGTTAAAACTCCTAAGGGAAGTATCATTGCAACAAAGTTTTGTGAATCAGTCCCCATTAGAGCATATAAATGTTCTTTATCTAGTGATCTCATCATCATACCTATGATTGAGTTTGATATAATCCACAGTATGGACTGGCTTTCGGACTATGATGCGAAGATTTATTGTAAGAAGAAAGAGGTTACGATTCTTGATGATGATGATAAGGAACACCTTATCTTTAGAGCAGAATCGTCACCACCTAATTCTTATCTAGATCCACCCCCAGTAGCTCAACTAAATTCAATTATTGGGGAGGAAGAGAATTAAATGACTATGGGTGAGGAAAGGAATGTTCAAATAGAGGATGTACCTATTGTGAAAGAATATGTAGATGTGTTTTCGGAAGATTTACCTAGACATCCTCCAGAACGAGAAGTTGAGTTTTCCATTGATTTAATTCCAAGATCAAGGCCTATATCGAAGACCCCTTATAGAATGGCCACTATAGAATTAGTTGAACTAAAGAAACAACTAGGGGAATTGAGTAATAAGAGATTTATTCGCCCTAGTTTTTCTCCATGGGGAGCCCATATCCTCTTTGTTAAAAAGAAAGATGGATCTATGAGGTTATGTATCAACTACAGGGAGATCAATGCTATAACAATAAAGAACAAGTATCCCCTACCTCTCATTAATGATTTATTTGACCAACTACATGGATCTCAATACTTTTCAAAGATCGGCCTTCGATCTGGATACCATCAATTGTGTGTAAATAAGTAAGACATTCCAAAGACATAATTTCGAACCAAGTATGGGCATTACGAGTTTACTGTAATGCCTTTTGGATTGACTAATGCACCCTATGTATTCATGGATCTTATGAATAGAGTTTTCAAGGAATATATAGATGAATTTGTGGTGGTATTTATTGATTATATCTTAGTATACTCCAAAAGATACGAAGATCATAAAAATCACTAGCGCATTATCCTGAAGACTCTGAGAAGACATGAATTATATTGGAAGTTTAGCTAGTGTGAATTCGGGCTTCAAGAGATTTCTTTTCTTGGTCGTATTGTCTCAAAATATGGAATCTCTGTTGATCCTTCTAAGACCAATGCAATCCAAGAATGGCCAGCACCGACGAGTATAACTGAGGTACATAGTTTTATTGGTTTAGTAGGCTATTATCGACGTTTCATCCAGAATTTTGCCCGATTGGCTAACCCATTAACAAAGCTCACACGTAAAGGGGTTAAATTTGTTTGGACAAAACAGTGTGAAGAATGTTTAGAAGAATTCAAGAGAAAATTAGTCAATTCTCATGTATTGACTCTACCATCAGGGAATGATGGGTTCATTTTTTATAGTGATGCATCGATGAAAGGACTTGGTTGTGTCTTTATGCAGAATGATAGGGTTATTGCCTATGCATCACGATAGTTAAAAATTCATGAGCAAAACTATCCTACTCATGATCTCGAGTTAGCAGCTGTGATCTTTGCTTTGAAGATATGGAGGCACTACCTCTATGGTGGAAAATGTGAAATTTATACTGATCACAATAGTTTGAAGTATATTTTCTCACAAAAAGAACTCAACATGAGGAAAAGGAGATGGCTTGAATTACTCAAGGATTATTATTGTACGATACACTACCACCCGGGGAAAGAAAAAAAGGTGGCAGATGCTTTGAGTAGAAAAGATCATGGAGTTTTGAGCAATATGAGAATTGAAAGGGATCCAATTTTCATGGATCTAGTGAAGATGGACATGGGAATAACCATGGAAGGTGAAACATCAATTCTTTTTCAAATGGTTGCCAAACCATCTTTACTAGAAAGGATTAAGAGTTCTCAGACTGACGGTGAAGAATTTAAAAAGAAGATTAAAGCAGTGAATGATGGTAGATTGAGAGACTTTGTGTATGAAGATGGAATATTGAAATTCGGGAAGAGACTTTGTGTTCCCAATATTACTGATCTAAAAAGGGTATTACTGGATGATGCTCATAGTTCCAATTTCTCTATACACCCTGGGAGCACTAAAATATATAGAGATTTGAAGGAACATTTTTGGTGGGACAACATGAAGAGGGAGATTACTGATTTTGTGTCAAGATGTATTGTTTGTCAACAAGTGAAAGCTGGAAGGCAATAGCCTGGAGGAGTCATGTAACCTCTTCCCATACCGATGTGGAAATGGGACAATATTACGATGGACTTAGTCATGGGACTACCAAAGACTCCGAGAAGGAACGGTGAAATAAGGGTTATAGTTGATCGTCTTACAAAGTCATCACATTTTCTTGATATAAGAGAATATCTACCACTGGAACGTCTATCAAGACTATATATTAATGAAGTTGTGAGACTACATGGAGTACACCTATCGATTGTTTCTGATTGTGATCCCCATTTTACTTCAAGATTCTGGAAGAGTCTTCAGAAATCCCTAGATACTGAACTTCTTTTGAGCACTGCCTACCACCCTCAGACAGATGGACAATCAGAACGAACTATTTAGACCTTAGAAGACATGTTGAGATCCTACTCACTTGACTTTCAGGGTATGTGGGATAAATATTTACCTCTGGTAGAATTTTCCTATAACAATATCTTCTATTCGAGTATCCAGATGGCACCATATGAAGCGTTATACGGAAAGAGATGTCGCACACCAACCTGTTGGGATGACGTTGGTGAAAGAAAACTTTTAGGTCCAGAACTGGTAGAGGAAACAATGGAAAAGGTGAAGGTAATCCAAAATCACATCAAAGCATCTCAAAGTAGGCAGAAGAGCTATGCCGATAATCGGAGGATGGATTTGAAATTTCAAGTCGGTGGTCATGTTTTCATGAAGGTATCTCCATGGAAGGGAGTCATACATTTTGTTAAGAAAGTTAAATTGAGTCCCAGGTACATCGGACCTTTCGAAATTCTAGAACGAATTGGGGCTGTAGCTTACCGATTGGCAATGCCGCCAAGTCTCTCCAAAGTTCATGATGTGTTCCACGTTTCTCTGTTGAGGAAATACATGCCTAACCCAATGTATGTACTCACCTATGAGGAATTAGAACTGGAACCCAATCTGTCTTATTGCGAAGAGCCCGTAAGAATTTTTTATACAAGAGAACAAGTATTGAGAAACCGGACGACGCTTCTGGTATAAGTTTTGTGGAGAAACCATAAGATGGAAGAGGCAACGTGGGAACCCTAGGAACTTATAATGAAGAACCACCCGATTCTTTTCATGCGGTAGTATTCAAGAAATTTTGAGGATGAAATTATTTGAAGGAGGGGATAATGTAACACCCCAAGCTTCTACGGTACGCTTCTCTTTGAATAATGCGAGAGCGTGGGTTGTACGCAACATCGAGTTCTAACACACCACAACCAATCAAACTAGCCTTTATAAATAGTAATACCTACTTTTTGAAATCATATAAATTTTATCTCTCAAAATGGAATTTATTTTTGGATTCGGAATATCGAATTTATCCTAGGGTAAAATTTTGTAACATTTCGGATAAAATTTATATTTTGATGAATAGTGAAAATTACTAAATTTTAATTAAAAACTACTTTTTTAATCAAAATAATTTATATTGATAAATTATGAATTTGTGTGGTTTTAAAGTATATTTATAATATAGTTTTACCATTTAATACAATGTTATACATTGTACATAATTTTACAATAAAACCAGACATAAACAAGTGTCAATCTTTTGATAGTTATTATCTCTTAAAAACACGTTTTTTGTTTTAACAACGGGAATTAATTTTAAATTAATTTCTGCCACTTCTATGTTTTGAATTTGGAAAAATGGATTCCATATTTGGAATCAAGATGTTCATATTTTGTAAATTGGTAAATTTTATTTTTAGATATTTTGAATAATTACTTCGGTAAATATTTTATTTACCATGGTTAAGGGTAAATCTGGTAAATAAGGGTTAAAACATAATATTATAATAATAGTAAATTACAATAAAACATGTCTTCACCTTATTGGTAGATGCATGTCCGACCATGGTCATATTTGGGACGATTTTGGGACCACATGGAGCCACTTGTAGGTGATAGGGACACTTTATTTTAATTAAGTTAAAATAAATACAAAAATGACATAAGCATATATCTTTTAGAAAACAAATTTTTACATAAGATTATATATGTTGGATTTTCGACTATAAATATTCATTAGAAATATAACATGATTTCCTACATAATTAAATTTTATTTATAATTTTTAGAAATTAAATAATTAAATTTATTTATGACACAATGATGATGCAGTAATTACCATAATAGTGAAAAATTATAATAATTAATATTATAAATACACAAATAAATATAATTTGAGACTTTTTATGAATTAAACTACTTTTCTAGGTTCATATGTCATGTTAGGAATGATTTAACTAAATGTTTTTGAATTAATCATTATTTTATAATTTTTTAAAAAATCAACTATTGAATAGTGTCAAAATTTACATAAAAGAGTTTTAAAAAAAATATTATATTATTAATTAATATTAAATTCCAAAAAAACTAAGGTTCGTCCAAAAGACTTATATCATGATAGGTGTATCATTAATGGACCACTTTTGGGTAACTTGGATTTATATAGTAAGTTTATTAACCATATAATATAAAAATACAAAGAGACATTGTAAAAGTGAAACTAATTAACTAAGAGTTAATACTTAAAGATAAGGTTAATATAGTAACCAAAACCTGTCTAAATCCAATTGGTTTATGGTTTTAGACCTATTCCCACCTTAACCTTTAAATAATTCACTTTTGAGCCATTAGAAACCTAATATGAATTTATTATAAAATAATATTTCTTGCTTTTCCAAAGGTGCCCCTCACCCCTCTTATAAAAGGGCACTCCTCCTTCTCATTAATTCACACCTTCAAAGCCTTTTTTTCGGCCAAAATCTATCCAAATACTCTCTAAACTTCCCTCACTACAACCTAGAGGCCTTAGTGTGATCAAAAATCTAACCTAAGGAGTCCTTTTGATCAAATCAAAAGGAAGAACCCAAAGAAGAGGTAATAATTTCACCACCCTTTTTCAAGTTCCTTTCTTCTTCCACTTCTTCTTTATTTGTTATTACAATTATAAAATAATAACTCCGGTATATTATATATACTGTAATGTTATTATAAATATGGTACAACCATATTCAGTATTCTATCCATCCTTTTAATAACATGTCACTATACGTGCGTATGTACGGCTTACCGTCTCCACGTCGTGGTGTAATTGTTATTCAATATATTATTATTTGGATGGGTATAATAATGATTTATAATTCATGTAAATAATAAATATAACATGATAATTATTCTTTATATATGATATACCATCCAATTATATATTATTTTATTATCAAAAGAATGATATTGTCGCTCGTGCGTACGTACGGACTACCGTCTCCACGTACGCGATGAGATTCATTCTCCATCGTATCCATTCAAGTATAATTATCATTTGATGATTTAAAAATAATTTTTAAGGACTTGATATCCTTCTGGATATAAATAAGATACAACCTATCCGTTACAAACATGGCTTACATAACAAAACATATAAAAGAAAACGAGTAAGTTAATACCCAAAACAATGATAATACTAAGATATTATTAACAAATCAATGTTAAAAGATCATATATGATATCATATTAATGTATATGATTATTTTATAATTTAATAACAATTATTTCACCATTATACAGGAGTTTAACCTACCCCCAACCAAGGAAAAGTACAAGGTAAGGGTTTATTTTTCAATCTCTTCATTATTCGAGGTTGTTTATACGTAAAAATCTACTGAGATTTCTTTATCATCCACATCCATGTTTCTTAAAAATGTACTTCAAAACATTTTTACTATTTACAAGAATATGTGTTAAAGTCATTTATACCCTTATTTGTGTTTTTATAAGAGTATTATAAAGGAATATTTTCGTCATTTTCCAATCAAGGATCTTTTTAACCTTTTTGACAGAATTAAGGTAAGAATGTTTTTTTAACTTATACAGCGGGTACAGCTATTTTACGCCATTATAAAATCTTTGAAGCTTACTTTACATGATTATAAGAAAATGTTCAAAGTAAATGTTTTATTTTTTAATTATGTGACTCTTAAATGATTTCAAAATAGGAAGATATATTTCTCTAAAAAGTTTTTTGATTTCATTTATGTCAACATCCTTTGATGGATTTTAAGTTTATTTGGAGTTGATTTATTATGATACAAAACTTCCATATTGTATTGATGGTTTTGTTATATGTTTGACTTTGGATGTTTTATTTTTATACAATTCATCGTTTATGAAGAACGTATTGACATTTCGTATGCTAGTTTTAATACGAATGTCTACGTTATGTTTAAACCTGTTCATATGAGAAATGCATTGGACTTAATAAGTGGTGGGTAGAGCCCGCTATAGCTTCTAGATGCATCGGTAGGTCTCATGAGACAAACTAGTGTCTTGGCACAAGGCCTTGGTGAAATCTTATTTGTAGTCTTGGCATGAGGCCTTCGCTATGTGGTTATGATAGTTTGGCATTATGCATTCCATCATTATGAAAGTGGTTATTGATATTGCATGTGATTATTCAATTAGTAGAACATCCATGTGAATAAGTAAATGGCATTATTTCATTTTATTTTTCCATAATATGTTGAATTTCAAGTTTAAAAGGCTTTTGTTTTAGTTATACATTGCCTTAAATGTTTATTCTTATTTATGAAAGTTTCCTCTATATTGTTATCCTTACTAGGCATTTGTGCTCACCCCTTTTCTATGTATTATTTTTACCAAGATGTGAAGAAGTAATTTATGAATGACCTGTAGGGATAATATGAGGGGATAAGAGTGTGGAATATGGAGACTATATTGTTTTAGTTTTCATTTTATGATGTAATGTAAACTTTATTAGTATATCTAGTGTTACCAGGGCTACTAAATGAATTGGTATTTCGAGATTTGTTCTTTCTTGTGATCATGCCAATGTTATGTACTAATGCACCGACTCTGGGTAACTGGGGTCGGGGCGTTACATCCCATGTTCATAGGGAAGGCTTAAAATGGGAAGGAGGCTCAGGAGACGATGGCCGAAGCTTCAGAGATCCGTCGGGCGTTCATCGGGAGTTCGTTTCCACCTCAGATGATCTTGTTGGAATCGTACTGGTAAGCTCTCTCTTCTCCTGGAGTAGTTCTTACTAATTATTCCCCTAACGAAAGTTATTTGCGTTTAAACGGAAAATTATTTTACCTCAGATCTACCTCATTCTAGGACGATTCGTGGAACGTCGTTCGAGTATATCGATCAAGGGCGCATAAGGTAAGTGTCTTGGTGTTAATTTTTCCAACTATTGTGCGTTTTGTGAGTTTTTGTGTGTTATTTTACCATAAACCCATGTTTGGGTGTCGTGTGGCTGAGGTCGTGGCTATTTTGAATACCTAGAATTGTATAGGTAATTATTAAAATGTTGTTTGTCATCGTTGCTTGGATCTAGGACAATCCCGAGGGGTGCGTTCCTCTATTTAGCTGTTTGGCCAGGATACCCGAGGGTATGCCATGTTTAAATTATGAATTATTTTTGCCTTGAGAGGATTTGTATGTAAATTGCATGTTTATATGTTGGGCATGGCCTGGTTACTTATGTGTGAGGGAAGTGTTTTACTATAGCTCGTGGGCGTTGTTTTGCTTAGCCCGAGGGAAGTTGTTATCCTAGCCTAAGGGAAACTTCTTTCGTGCCTGAGTGCGATAAACTCTGTGCCTGAGGGAAACACTTCGTATGCCTGAGGGAAAATTCTACTACGCCTTACGGAAATACCTACAGGTTGGATTTTGATTACCTGAGGGTAAGAGTTTACATGTCTGAGGACGTTGGATGTTTACTTAGAATAATCATTGTGGTGATATTTTAAATTAAAAGATTAAATGGATATTAAAATTGCAATATAAATGGTTAAGTTAGTTACTGTGTAGTACTGCTTACATTATTGCATTTTACTATTGCACACTATTGTTGCAGGTTTTACACACAGTTGAGCATGAGCCTTAGGTGGGTGCCTACTGGGAATTTATTTCTCACACCCTGTTTGGGTCACGCTTTTCGGCCCAAACAGATTATGTTTCTGCAGGTGTAGATAAGGGAAATGGTCCTTATACAGGTACTTGATTGCTGCTGGGGTGTAGGAGAGCACGGGACCGAGCATTGGCACGCGATGCTGCGGGCTGTTCTATTTTGCTTTTATGTACTTGTATTTTAGTTGTATTATACTACTATGTAACATGTTCTGGTTGTTGCCATAGAATTGGAGACATGTTGCATCATATCTATATAACGGGTTGGTTATATCTACTGTAGATGTTTATTTTAGTTGTGTATGGTTTACTACTTCCCTTGTTGCTGTATGTTTTATTTATATTCCACTACACTACACTTTGACAAATGAGGGCATAGTTTTCCCACTATCAGACCTGGGCCTACGCTGTTAGTCGGTGCCCGGAACCAGGTCGTTATAAAGTGGTAGCAAAGGGAGTTCTTTTCTTTGAATTACTATTTGGAACCTTAGTCAGGGATAAGATGAAATGGTAGTTGGTAATAATTTGTGCTTAAGCGTAGCGAACCCGTGTACAGGGAAAAGCTAATTTACCTCGTGTTGAAATTTTTCTGATTTTGCTATTTAACGGTTGAATTGATTTTCACTGAAGGGTGACATGCTTGTGATTGTGTTGTTTATATTTTATCTATGGGTTCTACTTAGTTGCAACCCGACGAGATAAGGGTATGCCATCTCATGCATCATTTAGGCACATGCTAGAAATCACATACCATGCGTTGTTTCATGCCATGTAGGTGCATTAGAAA
The DNA here is from genome assembly GCA_963277665.1 of Viscum album. Taxonomy (NCBI): domain Eukaryota; kingdom Viridiplantae; phylum Streptophyta; class Magnoliopsida; order Santalales; family Viscaceae; genus Viscum; species Viscum album. The sequence goes on along the minus strand of OY728123.1, from coordinate 1,937,398,545 downwards.
TTTCTTGTTGTTGTGATAGTTATTGTGCTAGAAAAGCATGTTGTTGTGATAGCTTCTTTGATAGATACCAGTTGTTTGATGAGGTATTTTTTATGATCTGGTTAAAATAATGGACACTAAACTTTGGTTTTTGGGAAGTATGGGCCCCCATTTACTGGAATTTGGTGGATCATTGAATATTTATTTTGTTATAACACAGATAAGATGTCAAACTTTGATTCATGGGGAGTATGGGCCCTCACAGATCGAAATTTGGCACTTAGGTATTGTTTTTCAGTGTTTTCTAGGTTCCAGGGAAGTTTCTGAGGCATACTGTCCGAAAACCCAGAATACACGCCGTGTAGTACTGTAGACACGTGGTGTATGTTATTTTGTTCGGGAAGAAAAATAAACTTTTTTGAGTACACATCGTGTACCATAATTACCCGTCGTGTAGTTTCTTCTAGTGTCACAAACCATGTGGGCGGCGACACAGGGAAGGGAATAGATTAGGGAAAACACGCCATGTAGCTTATGTACACACCGTGTAGTGTTGACCCGGTGTTCGTCGTGTAACTAGAAACACGAGCAGAGGAAACCTTAAGACATACACGCCGTGTCCACTGTGGAACACACCGTGTAGTGTGACCTGGGAACCCGGCTGTGTAACTAATAATACCGGTCGGGGTGATCCTTTTGAGTACACGTCGTGTGTATATAGAACATGCTATGTAGGTTGAGCCGTATAAACCGGCCGTGTAACTAATAACACGGATCGGCAGAGCTCGTCTAGAACGCGTCGTGTACCTGTGGGAAACGTCGTATAGTCTTGTCCGGGGACAGACCGTGTGGACTTAGCCATGTGGCTGGGAAGATGAAGTATTGTACATGCCGTGTGATGGTGTAACACGCCGTGTAGTGTCAAGACAAGTAGTCGGACATTTCACAAGTGACACAGGTAGTTGGAAATAACACCATACACATCGTGTAGATGATATACACGCTGTGTAGTTTTGTTCAAATGGTAGCCTTGTGGCTTAGCCGTGTAGAAGGACCCGAGCAGGGGAAGAGGAGTCAGGTACATGTCGTGTAGTCAGTATACACGCCGTGTAGTCTTTTTTTGCAACTTTTGAATGCCTTATTCCTCCTGTTTCCTTTCAGGTTCCTTTGTTTTCGGTTGTTGTTAATCTTGATCTAAGGTGTTTGTTTGACCTTGTAGAGTCATGCCGCCGAGATGATCTCGCATTGTTCGCCAGGAGAGCGGCGACGACTATACTTCAGAAATGGTCAGCCATGGGCTACGAGTTGATCCTCCAACAGAGCCAGATGTAGCGCCAGCCATTATACCGGACACAGGTGTGGAGGCTTAGTTCCGTGAAGGCTTTATGCGGTTTATGCAGACCTTTCAGGGAGCACCGCCGGTTTCCACATCTATGGCTGAGCTGACTCGTATCTTTCAACAGCAACATCTGCTTACGTTTTCAAGGGATGGCGGGCCACAGGCTGCAAAGTCTTGGCTAGGATTGATGCAGACTATTTTTGAGCATCTTGAGATGCCTCTAGGGCAGAGTGTCAATCTCGCGACGTACAAGTTGCGTCATTCCACCAAGAGGTGGTGGGATGGTACCACCCAGTCAGAGCATCACAGAGACATGGCGTGGGAATATTATTAGGTAATCAAGTTCTTCTTCCTAGAGACTCTGTGGGAAGATAGAGCTCGAGAGTTCATGAATCTGCAACAGGGAGCTATGTCGGTGATGGACTATTCTGCTCGCTTTATCGAGCTTCATCATTTTTCACCCGTGCTGGTGGGAGATGAGGCGCTGAGAGTCAGAAATTTTGAGGATGGTCTTCGTTATGACATCCGACCACTGGTCAATGTTTTCAGGTTGCCTTCAGTAAATTCTATTGTGAACCAGGTGCTGATTACAAAGAGGAACCTGTGGGAATCTAGTGGTGTGGTCCAGGGCGGTTCATCACCAGCTATTAGTACAATTTATGCTAGCAAGAGGAAGAGACAAATGGGCTTTTCTTAGGGTGGAAGTACCAGTCAGGCAGTTTCTTTAGTTGGTCCGGTCAGGTGCTACCAGTGTGGTAGAGAGGGGCACAAGAGACCGCAGTGCCCACGAGACCCAGTGGAGTGCCGAGCTTGCGGCAAGATGGGTCATCTGCAACGCTTTTGTAGGGCGTTTCCATCGATGGCTAGTGAGAGGGGTTCTATGCAGACTCTGCATGTGGGAGCAGGACTTGTGGCTTCTTACCAGTCAGGGAACTGGAATATGTCAGGGCATGCGGGAAGAGATGGTGGTTGTTGTGGTGGTAGCCAGACATCGGGATCTCAGAGGCAGCAGGGAGGGATAGCTCAGGGTAGCCAGGCTATGTCGTAGGGCTACGGCACTGGGCAGGCATATGCAGTGCACCAGACCCAGCAGGAGAAGGATCCCAAACCTTCTACAGTTAGAGGTACTATCCTAGTAGCTTTTATTTTATCTTAAGTACTTTTTGATATGGGTGATACACATAGTTTCCTATATGTACCCGTAGTAGAGAGCCTTGGGCTCTTTGTTTCTACTTCTTCTGATATCCTGATGCTAGACACACCGTTGGGGACTAGAACAGCTGGTTTACGTCAGTGCAAGGAGTTCCCTCTTGAGGTTGGTGGGTGTAACTTCCTTTGGGACCTCTATGTCTTAGAGATGATGTCTTATGATTTCATTCTTGGGATGGACTTGTTGGTTCCCTTTCGAGCCTTTGTAGACTGCTATCGTTGCAGGGTGAGTTTCATGTCACTAGAGGGCGGAGAGTTTCTATACAAGGGCGAGTGGGATGTTCAGGTGAGTCGATCTTGACCAGAGCATCATGGGTGGGGTGGAGTCACAGCCCGGATTTCGAGTTTATATCTGGATGACCAGGAGACTTTTCAAACGGATTTCCCTCCAGTGGATGATCGATTCAGGGATGTCTTTCTGGACGAATTTCCAGGTCTTCCTCCAGATCAAGTGGTGGATTTCTCTATGGAGCTCGTGCCAGGAGCAGCACCGGTGTCCATTCCTCCTTACAAGATGGCTACAGCTAATTTGAAGGATCTCAAGAGGTAGTTAGAGGAGTTATAGGAAAAGGGTAACATCTGAACGAGTACTTCTCCATGGGGTTCGCCGGTCCTTTTTGTGAAGAAGGTGGATTGTACTCTTAGACTATGTGTGGATTATCGGAAGTTGAACCAGCTGACGGTCAAGAACTGATATCCCTTGCCGAGGATTGATGATCTTTTTGATCAACTTCATGGAGCACGAGTGTTCTCGAAGATTGAATTGAGGTCAGGATATCATCAGTTGCACGTTAGACCATCTGATATACCTCTCACGGCTTTCAGGAGAAAGTATGGTCTATATGAGTATACAGTTATGCCATTCAGACTAATGAACACTCTAGCAGTTTTCATGGATCTGATGAATCGTGTGTTTCATCCTTATCTAGACTCTTTTGTGGTAGTATTCATGGACGACATCTTGGTTTACTCTCACACTCGACACGACAATGCCACCCATCTTGAGATTGTATTGAGTACACTGAGAGAGCATCGGCTATATGCTAATCTCTCAAAGTTCCACTTTTGGATGGACTAGATTCACTTCCTGGGTCATATCATCTCAGAGGAAGGAGTTTCAGAAGACCCAGAGAAGGTGAGAGAAGTAGTTTCCTGGGAGCAGCCTAAGAACGTGTTTGAGATACGAAGTTTCTTATGGATGTCTGGTTACTACAGAAATTTTATACAGGACTTCTCTTGCTTAGCAGCATCATTGACGGGCTTGACTAAGAAGTGTGTTAAGTTTGTTTTGTCAGAAGCTTGCGAGACAGCCTTTCTGGACCTGAAAGGAAGGTTGACATCAGCAACGATCCTGATGCTCCTAGATCAGGGGAAAATCTATACAGTTTACTGTGATGCATCAGGTATTGGGCTGGGAGTAGTGTTGATGCAGGGCGATCGAGTTGTTGTGTATGGGGCTTGGCAGTTGAGGCCACATGAGTGGAATTACCCGACGCATGATCTCGAGTTGGCTATAGTTGTGCATGTGTTGCGCTATTGGAGACACTATCTCTTGGGAGAAAATTTTGTGGTTTTCACCAACTACAAAAGTCTCAAGTATATCTTTAATCAGCGTGACTTGAATCAGAGGTAGCGAAGGTGGGTCGAATACATTCAGTCCTTCAGTTTTGAGTTTTCATATGCACCTGGTAAAGGTAATGCAGTAGCCGATGCACTGAGCAAGAAGACTCAGATACAGGTTGTGCAGGAGGCCAATGGTGAATGGCAGCTTATGGATTTGTTCTCTGAGATGCATTTGGAGGTTCATGACAATCAAGGGCAGACTTATCTTTCATCTTTAGTTGTGACCTCTACCCTCCTGGATAGAGTGAGGGTGAGACAGCTATCTGATCCAGAAGGCCTAGTTCTATGGGTGTCGATGGCAAGTGAGGACCCTCCTCCTGGTTGGACGATAGGCGATGATTAGGTTCTGCATTTCCGTGGATGAGTGTGGGTTCCAGGGGATATATGTGAGGAGCTGATGCGGGGGTTTCATGCTTCACTTTGGGCGGTTCATCCCAGGGTTACCAAGATGTACCGTGACTTGAGACGTCAGTACTGGTGGCTGGGTATGAAGAGAGAAGTAGTTGGTTTTGTTACTAGGTGTTCCACCTGTTAGTAGGTGAAGGCGGAGCATCAGAGGACAGTCGGACTGTTGCAGCAGTTACTTGTTCCAGAGTGGAAATGGGATGATGTCGCGATGGATTTCGTGACTGGTTTGCTAAGGTCACCTCGAGGTAATTATGCCGTGTGGGTTGTTGTGGACTAACTCACGAAGGTAGCTCACTTTTTACCAATCAAGGAGACCTTTGGTGTTGATGATCTTGGAAAGTTGTATATCCGAGAGATCGTACGTCTTCATGGGGTCACTCATACTATCGTTTCAGATAGGGATTCCCATTTTAGATCTCGTTTTTGGCAGAGTTTTCAAAGGGCACTGGGTACACAGGTGCTTTTGAGCACAACTTACCACCCTCAAACCGATGGCCAGTCAGAACGTACTATAAAGGTGCTTGAGGACATGCTACGAGCATGTGTCCTAGACTTTGGGGGCTCTTGAGAGAAGCACATACCCCTAGTCAAGTTTGCCTGTAATAACAGCTTTCAGGCAACTATTGAGATGGCACCATACAAGGCTTTATATGTTAGGACATGTCGATCACCTTTGTGCTGGTAAGAGGCAGGTGAGGTAACTTTACTGGGACCACATCTCATGCAGCAGACTTCTGAGCAGGTCCAGTTGTTCCAGAAGCGGATGGCTACCACACAGTCTCGTCAAAAATCAAATGTTGATCGCCGTAGACAACCTTTGAAGTTCGTGGTCGGGGATTAATTTATGTTTATTTACATATTCATTGTATGATACCTCTTTCATGGGTTGCATGTTTCGTAATATACCAAATTGGTAAGGGTTATTTCACAATCTCTTCATTATCCGAGGTTGTTTATACGTAATAATCTACTGGGATCTCTTTATCATCCACATCCATGTTTCTTAATAATGTATTTCACAACATTTTTACTATTTACAAGAATATGGGTTAAAGTCATTATTACCCTTATGTGTTTCGAAAGGAATCTTTCCGTCGTTTTCCAAACAAGGAAATTTTAACCTTTTCGACAAATTTAAGGTAAGAATGTTTTTTTTAACTTATACGGCGGGTGCGGCTATTTACCGCCATTATAAAATCGTCAAAGCTTCCCTTAAAAGCTTATAAGAATATTTTCAAATTGAATGTATTATTTATAATTATGTTACTTTTAAAATGATTTCAAAAAAGTGATATTTCTCTAAAATAGTTTTGATTTCATCTATGTCAACATTCTTGGATGGCTTTTAAGATTATTTGAAGTTGATTTATTATGATACAAAACATCCAAATTTTATTGAAGGTTTTGTGATATTTTTGACTGTGGATAAGTTATTCGTATGGCACTCATGGATTTTGTTTAGAGTATTGACATTTCATAAGTTATTTGTAATCCGGATATTTATGTTATATTTCAACCTTTCATTCAGATGAATGTGTTAGACAAGTATGTTCCGGGTTGGGGACCGGTAAAAGTAAGCCCTCCGGTTTGGTCTCCGGTTATTAGAGGAACTCCAGTTTGGTCTCCAGTTATTATAGGCACTCCGGGTTGGTGTCCGGTTATTAGAGGCACTCCGGGTTGGTGTCCGGTTATTAGAGGTACTCCGGGTTGGGTTCCGGTTACAGTTAGCCCCAAGGTCTTGGTACGAGGCCTTGAAAAAGAAATTAAAGTTCAGCATTATGCATTCCAACATTATGAAAGTTGTTATTGATTTTTGCATGTGATTATTCGATTAGTAGAATATCCATGCGAATAAGTAAATGGAATTATTTCATTTTATTAATGCCATACCATGTTGAAAGTTCATGTTTGAAAGGCTTTTTTTTAGTTATACATTGCCTTAAATGTTTATTCTCATTTATGAAAGTTTCCGCTATATTGTTATCCTTACTCGGCATTTCAGCTCACCCCTTTTCTATGTTTTATTTTTCCCAGGAAGTGAAGAAGTAAGTTATGAATGACCTGCAGGGATATTATGTGGGGATATGAGTGTGGATTATGGATACATTATGTTGTTGTAGTAGTTTTTCATTTTATGATGTAATGTAAAACTTATGAATATATCTAGTGATTCCAAGGCTACTAAACCAATCGGTCTTTCGAGATTTGATCTTTCTTGTGATCAGGCCAATGTTATGTAATAATGCACCGACTCTGGGTAGCTAGGGTTGGGGCGTTACAGTTGGTATCAGAGAAAGTTTAGTACAAACCTTTGAAGCTAGATTTAGATAAACTCTGATTAGAGCACGTAGACCTAAGATGAACTTTGAGGATTATTATAGAAGAACTTCCTAGAATTTTGGTATTGTAGAGATTTTGTGAGTTTTCCGAGCAATACATCCCTATCTGGATACGAGCAGGTAGAGGCGGCACTGGCACAGATGTACCTAGGGGTAAAACCCGAAAACACCGCTTTGAGCTAGACTCGAACGGGAACTGGTGCACGACAACGGGCCTTGCTGCACTCTTGGTTACGACACTCCCGGGGGATATGATTAGGATAATTCTCATTTTATTTACAAACAATTATGAAGGGTTTATGAGTATATACATCCTCAAAGGAGACATTTTTATGATTATGGATTATATCCATAAATAGTTCAATTTATGTTAAGTGTTTTATAATGATGGGATTATGTATTTTGATTCCTAAACAGATCTAGTGTATGCCATTGTTTAGAAATGGCGCCCAGTAGAAGGAATGATAACTCCAGAAATGCACATGATCCAAAGAGAAGGAAGGATCATATCATTCATGGTCTTAAGCTAGAATTTATAAGAGAAATAGTCTCCCATGTATTATCATCATATGAAGAAATAATATCATGTGTTGATAAGATAAGTAAAGAGTTTACTGAGTCCTATGGCTTTGAAGGGAAGCAAGAGAAGAAAAGGATGGAAGAGAGAAAGATGGATAAAGGGAAGAGGGAAAAGAAGAATTTTCCCATATGTGGTAACTGTGGAAAGAAACACCCTGGAACTTACCTGAAAGGAATGGGAGTTTGTTATAAGTGTGGAGGAAAAGGGCACAAAGTACGTGACTGCAAGGGTAAGAAAATGGTTTTAAATGTACAATGCTTAATTTGCAAGGGGTTCGGACACTACGCGAACCTATGTCCCAGTCATCAGACTATGCCGCAAATGATGCTATTGGATAATAATCAAGTTATGATACTACCACAGATGAAGAGGAATGATTAGAGTTCTTATGTTGATTATGTCAATTGAGTGTTGTATCAACAATGTACTTGTTATAATAATTATGGAGTATATAAGGATTGTACTGCAGTACTATTTCATTAAGGACTTGAGATTGTGTGGAACAAAGAAAAGTGACTCAATAGAAGGTTAAATTTTTGGAAAATATATGGTTGAGAGAAAGATAAACCATAATATGGTTCTGATACCGAGGTAGTGATTTTAGAATAATACATGATTGATTTGGATAAATTATATTGGATATTCTCGACTACCTTGAAGCTGATTAATGATTTGTCTATTCCATCATTGTTGGGGTTTAAAACATTTTTGGATTGATGAAGTATATCCAGCATTCTATATGCAATAAGGGAGCATGAATGTAATCAATAAAGATTATGGTAAATCATGATGTTTCAGTGTATTAAAAGAAATACATGATGAAGGTATTCATATGCTATTATGGGGTAAAAAGGATCTACATTATGTTTACCTTCTTTATAAATGTTGGACTGTGAGTTTGGACAGAAGTATTTTGGATAGTTCTAGTTTGGATTATTTTGGATTGCCATAAAAGGACAACCCGGAGGTCGGGCGGCAACCCGTCGCGTCCGGCAAGGCTGCGAGACTTGAACCCGCAACTGAAGGGCGACAAGGGTGTATCACCTACCACTGGCCCACGAGATGTCCTGGATTAAATAATGTAGTTTTTTTTAAAGATCTGGTAGATGAATTATAAATTCATTTATTTTGGAACCCTGTATGAATAGTATAAATAGAAAAAAAAATTATATTCTATTATCTTTTAGAGTGAAAGATGAGTTTGTGGTAGAAATGTATTAATGGATAAAACTCAAATTATAAAGTAAGTATATCTCCTTATGATCTTATCCAATCTCATAAATAAATTCCTCAACATTAATAAAAGGAACTTAGAACAAAAATGTTGTCCTAGATGGTACCTTAAATCATCACTAATTTATGGCTTTGGGATTTTTGGCCTTTTCATAGCCATGTTCTCTACCACTCTCCATCAGATAATTGATGGTTAGATTTGTCTTCCATATCCATATTTTCCTACATGTAACCCTAGTATGTGTTATTTTTGGTAATCTTCATACTTTCCACTCTTTATTTTAAATAGAGGCCTCGTTAATTCATTTTTCGATGTGGGATTTCAACTAAGATATTTTGAAATGTCAAAAATGTGTTATCCTAATACCCTATGTTTTGTTGAACCGATGGTATTTTAAATCATCATATATTGATGAGTTTAAGGACCTCAATTTCATACTTGTTTTTGATTGATGGCCTCAATCACTACCTATAAATATTTACATTTTTCCTCCAATTAAATGTCTCTAATTGCCACCAATGTTCTCCAAATTGAGATCATAATTTGGTGGTGACCCTTTCATTTCTCTTTTCCTCATATTAAGACTAAATTTTAGTAACCCAATTTCCGATGTGGGTTTTTCCACAAATATATTTTCTATTTTCAACCTTTTATTTTCGAAGAACAATTTCAAATTGTGAGGACGCAATTTATTGAAGGAGGGGAGAATGTAACACCCCAAGATTTCATAGTGTGTTATTTCTTCAAAATAATTCAATAACTTGCACTACACGCAACACTGAGTTCAATCACACCATGACTTACAAAAAAAATCCATTCAAAAGAGGTTATGAATAGTATTATCTAAATTTTAAACTTTATATAATCCTTATAATTTTAGAATCAATATTATGAGTTTCTTAGATATAATGCAAGAACAAATTCATTTTCAGTATTGCACTTTTATCAACTTTTAATAGTGAACCCTTTTTTTAAATACAATATTTTAAACTTTTTGACTAAATGGGGACATCAAAAAATTTAAAATGAAACATCCCAAGCTTCCACGGTACGCTTTCCTTTGAATAATACAGTAGCGTGTGTTGTATGCAACTTCGAGTTTTAACACACACCACAATCGATCAAACCAGCCGTTATGAATAGTAATACCTACTTTTTGAAATTATATATATTTTATATTTCAAAATTGACTTCATTTTTGGATTCTTAGTGTCGAATTTACCATAAGGTGAAATTTTGGTACTTTTCGGATAACTTTCGTATTTTGATGAATAGTGAAAATTACTAAATTTTAATTAAAAACAACTTTTTTAATCAAAATAATTAATAGTGATAAATTATGAATTTGAGTGGTTTTAAAGTATATTTAGAATATAGTTTTACCATTTAATATAATGTTGGTCATTGGACATAATTTTACAATTAAACCGAACATAAACAAGTGTCAATCTTTTGATAGTTATTATCCCTTAAAAACACGCTTTTTGTTTTGACAGCGGGAATTAATTTTAAATTAATTTCTGCCACTTCTGTGTTTTGAATTTAGGAAAATGGATTCCATATTTGGAATCAGGATGTTCAAATTGTGTAAATAGGTAACTTTTATTTTTAGACATTTTGAATAATTACTGCGGTAAATATTTTATTTATCATGGTTAAGGGTAAATCCTGTAAATAAGGGTTAAAAAATAATATTATAATAATACTAAATTACTCTAAAACGTGTCTTAACCCTATTGGTTGATACATGGTCGACCATGGGCATCTTTGGGTCTATTTTGGGACCCCATGGATCCACTTGTAAGTGATAATGACACTTTATTTTAATTAAGTTAAAATGAATACAAAAATGACACAAGCATATATCTTTTAGAAAAACAATTGTTACATAGGGTTATATATGTTGGATTTTAGATTATAAATATTCATTAGAAAGCTAAAAAGCTTTCCTACATAATTATATTTTATTTATAATTTTTAGACATTAAATAATTTATTTTATTTATGACACCATGATGATGCAGTAATTACTATAATAGTGAAAAATTAAAATAATTGATATTATAAATACCCAAATAAATATAATATGAAACTTTTAATGAATTAAAGTAATTTTCTAGGATAATATGATATATTAGTATTGATTTAATTAACTTTTTTCTAAGTAATCAATCTGTTATGAGTTTCACAAAAATCAACTATTGAATAGTGTCAAAATTGACATAAAAGAGTTCTTAAAAAAAATATTATATTATTAATTGATATTAAATTCCTAAAAATCTAAGGTTCGGCCAAGAGACTTATATCATGATAGGTTCATCATTAATGTACCACTTGGGGGTCTCTTGGATGTATGTAGTAAGTTTATTAACCATATTATATAAAAATACAAAGAGACATTGTAAAAGTGAAACTAATTAACTTATAGTTAATACTTAAAGATAAGGTTAATATAAGTACCCAAACCTGTCTAAATTCTATTGGTTGAGTGGTTTTCTACCTATCCCCACCTTAAAATTTGAATAATAAACTTTGGAGCCATTATAAACCTAATATAAATTTATTATAAATTAATATGTCTAGCTTTTCCAAAGGTGCCCCTCACCCCTCTTATAAAAGGGCACTCCTCCTTCTCATTTATTCACACCTTAAAAGCCTTTTGGTTAAGCCAAAATCTGAACAAATAATCTCCCAACATCCCTCACTAAACCCTAGAGGCCTTAGTTTGATCATAAAGCCAACCTAAGGAGCCCTTTTGATCAAATCAAAAGGAAGAACTCGAAGAAGAGGTAATGTTTTCACCACCCCTTTTCAAGTTCCTTTCTTCTTCCACTTCTTCTTTCTTTGTTCTTACCAATCTAAAATAATAACTCCAGTATCTCACATATACTGTGATGTTATTATAAATATGTTACAACCATATTCAGTATTCTATCCACCCTTTGAATAACATGTCACCATACGTACGTACGTACGGCTTACCGTCTCCACGTCATGGTGTAATTGTTATTCAATATATTATTTTTTGGATGGGTATAATAATGATGTGTAACTCATGTAAATAATAAATATAACATGTTAATGATTCTGTATATATGATATACCATCCATTTATATATTATTTTAATATCAAAAGAATGATACTGTCGCTCGTGCGTACGTACGGACTACCGTCTCCACGAACGCGATGAGATTCATTCTCCATCGTATCCATTCAAGTATAATTATCATTTGATGATTTGAAAAATGATGTTTAAGGACTTGATATCATTCTGTATATGAATAATATACAACCTATCCTTTACAAACATGGCTTACATAACAAAACATATAAAAGAAAACAAGTAAGTTAACACCCGAAACAATGATAATACTAAGATATTATTATCAAATCAATATTAAAAGATCATATATGATATCATATTAATATATATGATTCTTGAATAATTTAATAACAATTATTTAACCATTATACAGGAGTTTAACCTACCCCAACCAAGGAAAAGTACAAGGTAAGGTATTTTCTTATCTCACTTTCAATTCCGTGAGATTTCCATTGTTCGCCACTAAATTATTGAAAGTGGTGTATTGTGTACTGCCATTTGATATATATTATCATGATTCTCTTTATATTCATTTTTTTCTGGAAATAATTTGGTGGTAATTAACTTTTGTCCATACGACTCAGTTGATTAACGTGGTAAGGGGTTTTCATCTCACTCCTTATTCTCGTGAGATTCATGCCATATTGCAACCATTACCTTATGTGTGGTGTATGTACTACCCATAATTATATTATTTGTGTAATACACTTTAATTTATGTGTATTTACATATTCATTATATGATACCTCTTTCATGGGTTGCATGTTTCGTAAGATACCAAATTGGTAAGGGTTATTTCACAATCTCTTCATTATCCGAGGTTGTTTATACGTAATAATCTACTGGGATCTCTTTATCATCCACATCCATGTTTCTTAATAATGTATTTCACAACATTTTTACTATTTACAAGAATATGGGTTAAAGTCATTATTACCCTTATGTGTTTCGAAAGGAATCTTTCCGTCGTTTTCCAAACAAGGAACTTTTAACCTTTTCGACAAATTTATGGTAAGAATGTTTTTTTTAACTTATACGGCAGGTGCGGCTATTTACCGCCGTTATAAAATCGTCAAAGCTTCCCTTAAAAGCTTATAAGAATATTTTCAAATTGAATGTATTATTTATAATTATGTTACTTTTAAAATGATTTAAAAAAAGAGATATTTCTCTAAAATAGTTTTGATTTCATCTATGTCAACATTCTTGGATGGCTTTTAAGATTATTTGAAGTTGATTTATTATGATACAAAACATCCAAATTTTATTGAAGGTTTTGTGCTATTTTTGACTGTGGATAAGTTATTCTTATGTCACTCATGTATTTTGTTTAGAGTATTGACATTTCATAAGTTATTTGTAATCCGGATATTTATGTTATATTTCAACCTTTCATTCAGATGAATGTGTTAGACAAGTATGTTCTGGGTTGGGGACCGGTAAAAGTAAGCCCTCCGGTTTGGTCTCCGGTTATTAGAGGAACTCCGGTTTGGTCTCCGGTTATTAGAGGCACTCCGGGTTGGTGTCCGGTTATTAGAGGCACTCTGGGATGGTGTCCGGTTATTAGAGGCACTCTGGGTTGGGTTCCGGTTACAGTTAGCCCCAAGGTCTTGGGACGAGGCCTTGACAAAGAAATTAAAGTTCAGCATTATGCATTCCAACATTATGAAAGTGGTTATTGATTTTTTCATGTGATTATTAGATTAGTAGAATATCCATGTGAATAATTAAATGGAATTATTTCATTTTATTAATGTCATACCATGTTGAAAGTTCATGTTTGAAAGGATTTTGTTTTAGTTATACATTGCCTTAAATGTTTATTCTTATTTATGGAAGTTTCCACTATATTGTTATCCTTACTGGGCATTTGAGCTCACCCCTTTTCTATGTTTTATTTTTCCCAGGAAGTGAAGAAGTAAGTTATGAATGACCTGCAGGGATATTATGTGGGGATATGAGTGTGGATTATTGATACATTATGTTGTTGTAGTAGTTTTTCATTTTATGATGTAATGTAAAACTTATGAATATATCTAGTGTTTCCGAGGCTACTAAACCAATCGGTCTTTAGAGATTTGATCTTTCTTGTGATCATGCCAATGTTATGTAATAATGCACCGACTCTGGGTAACTAGGGTCGGGGCATTACAGGAACAGTTTAAAAATGGGGAGTACACACCATGTACTTGGAAATACACGTCGTGTACTTTGTTTTTTTGCTTAAAATGGGCAGTAGCCTCCCCTATTCACAGGGAAGGATTAGAACGGGAAGGAGGCTCGGGAGAGGATGGTCGAAGCTTCAGAGATCCACCAGGCATTTGTCGGGAGTCCGTTTCCACCTCGGACGATCTCGTTGGAACCGCACGGGTAAGCTCTCTCTTCTACTAGAGTAGTTCTTACCAATTCTTCCCCTAACGGGAGTTATTTACATTTAAACGGAAAATTATTTTACCTTATATTTACCGTGTTCAATTACGTTTTGTGGAACATCATTCGAGTATACCGATCATGGGCGTATAAGGTAGGTGGCTTGGTGTTAATTTTTCCAACTATTGTGCGTTTTTTGCGTTTTTGTGCATTATTGTACTAGAAACCCATGTTGGGGTGTCGTGTGGCTGAGGCCGTGGGTATTTTGAATACTCAGAATTGTATAGGTAATTAAATGTGATATTAAAATGTTTTTTGGTATCGTTGCTTGGATCTAGGACCATCTCGAGGGGTGCATTCCTCTATTTAGCTGTTTGGACAGGATACCCGAGAGTATGCCATGTTTAAATTATACATTACTTTTTCCTTGAGAGGATTTGTATGTAAATTGCATGTTTATATGTTGGGCACGGCCTAGTTACTTATGCCTGATGGTTGTGTTTTACTATAGCCCATGGGCGTTGTTTTTCTTAGCTCGAGGGAAGTTGTTATCCTAGCCTGAGGGAAAATTCTTCCATTCCTGAGGGCGATAGACTCTGTGCCTGAGGGAGACACTTCGTACACCTGGGGGGAAATTCTGTTACGCCTGAGGGCAATACCTGCGGGTTGAATTATGATTACCTGAGGGTAAGGGTTTACATGTCTGAAGACGTTGGTTGTTTACTTATAATATTCACTATGGTGATATTTTAAATTTAAAGATTAAAAGGATATTAAAATGGTAATATAAATGGTTAAGTTAGTTACTGTTTTGTACAGCTTACTTTATTGCATTTTACTACTGCACACTAGTGTTGCATGTTATACACACAGTTGAGCACGGGCCTTAGGTGGGTGCCTACTGGGAATTTATTTCTCACACCCTATTTGGGTCACATTTTTCGGCCCAAACAGATTACGTTTCTGCAAGTGTAGATAAGGGCTAGGGTCCTCATACAGGTAATTGATGGCTGCTGGGGTGTAGGATAGCATGGGACCAAGCATTGGCTCGTGAGGCTGCGGGATGTTCTATTTTTCTTTTCTATACTTGTATTTCAGTTGTATTGTACTTCTATGTAACATGTTCTGGCTATTTTCTTAGAATTGGAGACATGTTTCATCATATATATATATACCTGGTTGGTTATATATTCTGCAGATGTTTATTTTAGTTGTGTATGGTTTACTGCTTCCGATGTTACTGTATGTTGTATTTATATTCCACTGCGCTACACTTTGACAAATGAGGGCATAGTTTCCCCACTATCAGATCTGGGCCCTCACTGTTAGTCAGCAGCCTCTGGTATTTAGGGAAATGTGGTTGAGGTCACGTGGCGAACCGGGTTCGGAGCACCGGTTGAGTGGCACCCGGAACCGGGACGTTACATTGAGTGTCGTTTTCATTCCGGTTGGTGTAAGTACGTTTTTGGTAAAGAAAAATAAGGTTTTTGAAAATGGGACTGATTTCTTTTTAAGGACTTTAAATTTATTAAATGGGTTTTAAAAATAAAAGCCTTTGGTTTGGAAAACTAGTGTTTACTTAGAAATTGGGCGAGAATTGTTTGGGGTGAAACCTCAGGTACTCCGTATGAACGTTTTCACATGTGAGAGGATGCATGGGAAGTGCATGTTGGTGCGTATGAATGAAAGTGGATTAAGACATGTGCAACGGTTCATGGTATTACCTGGGTGTGTTTGAAATTAAAGGCTTGACCATGTTTTCTAAATTGTCTTTTAAAGTGAAAAATGGTTTTGGAAAGTGATTTTGGTTTGAAAAGTGGATTTGGTATTTGGAGAGTGGTCTTGAAAGAAAGCGGTTTTGAAAAAAAGGGTGGTTTTGGAATCTAAAATGGAACAAGAATTTTGAACAGGGAATTTTGGGTTGTGTTTTTGGTTGTTTGGTTTTTTTGAGCCGGTTATTGTTGGATGAGGGTGTTTTATTGATGTTGTTTCAATTGACATCGGTTTGGACTTGGTGTTTTATATGTTGTTCAGAAATGCCGCCCAGAAAGGTTCCCAGAGTTTTGATGAGTCATGCCCAGTTTTTGGTCCTTATCGGACGTTGACTATCCTTTACGGTGATCAGGGTCTGTTAGAGATAGTAGAGTGTCTTTAAGAGGTCAAGTGTGTCTTCAGGGTATTGGGAACTCCCAAAGCTGTTAGAGTACATGCAGTCCTGGGACTGTTTGAAGGTATAGCTCTGGACGAGTAAGAGTTGTTCTCCCCGCCATTATTGAAAGTTGGGATGATGTGGTATGTCTTCAAAGCCGTCTTCGTTCAATGTTTTATACTTGTGGAGGTGAAGAGGAAGAAAATGGAAGAGCTCATGCATGTTCAACATGGCCAGAAAATGGTGAAAGTGTATGTTGACCATTTCAAGGATCTTGCATCTCTTTTTCTGGAGGTAGTGCCGCAGGACTGGATGAATACATCTCCCTTCAATAGGGGTCTTAGTCTAGAGATCAAGGAGCGAGTCCTCCCTTTTTGGGAGAATCACTTTTGCGAAGTTGGTGCATGAGGTGTTCCTAGATGAGTTAGTTTTCGGAGCAAAAAAAGTTGCCAATCCACCGAATCCAGTGGCTCATGAAGGTCCCCCATCTGACGAACAAAGTGTGTCAGGTAAGTTTGTTTCTAAAGAGTTCTCTACAGTGTCTCTAACTCCAGTTCATCGGATCGTCTAATGGTGTACTGTCAGTACGGACGTTTAGGGCATGTAAGTCGTCATATCACACCCCTCCAAAGACGTGACATCATTGAAGGTGTCTGGATCATCTAGAGAAGCTTTTTAGTAAGCGTCACCTGAGGAAGACACCATGACCAGAAGATTCCAGCGTCTGACTGTGAGTCAGGAGATGCTTCAACCATCAGATCCCCAGCCATAGGTCTTGGGGTAAAGCTCGCGCGCAGTTAGGAGTTTTCATGGGTGTGACACCTTAGTCCAGGTTTCATGTTTCGTGTTGGAAATGAAACATTTAATGTCCTTCCATTCTCGTTCTCCCACTTTTAAAGTTTTGGTGTTGTCATAGGTTCATTGAGTCATTGTGAGGTTGGGATGAACGTGTTTGTTTGTAATCCAAACAGACTTGTTTGTCTCATTATGGTGTTCTGGATTGTTTGTTTTTCTAAGAAGTGTGTTTTAACCTTGTATTGGTAAGTCTCAGTCTGAAACTGTTCGTTTGGAGATGTAAGTGCCTATAGAAGGATCGATGTTTGTGGTAATTCTCGAGTTTACTTCGTGGGTTAAGTTCTTCTTGGAGGTTTCTCTCTAGTGTTTGGGGATTTTGGTCGATGTCAACAGTTCCAAGTTTTAGTGGAGGTGTTGTTTCGCTAGTGCTATAAAGGTTAGTCTGGATCGGTTGGGAGTTCCAGTGTCCCCCCCCCTTCCTTGGATGGTATGTTTGGGTGTTGAATTTCTGCACTAGTTGAGTTCTTGTGGTGGGGAGAACCATCTCGTGTTCTCCCATTCTATTATGTTGTGGTTTCTTCTGGTCTCATTTGGGAATGGATTCTTATTATGTCAATTGTTCGACTAGGTGACTTTCTGGGCGCAGAAAGTGTTTGCCGTGGGGAGAATTGTCACACCCTGACCTAGCTGATACGCAACCTGCACGAGAGTTAGAAAACAGCGCGGCAGTCACACACCTTAACCCTGTATGTGGTCAGTGCCGAGTGACACGGTCTGAGCGCAGCTCACCCAACTACACGCTCGGTGGCACATGAGTCGTGCATTTGGGTGATGTTCAAAAGAAATAAAATATTTTGTTATTAGGGTTGTTAAATTATCATTATTCTTATTTAAATTTTTATTGATATTTTATTTTTATTGTTATTATTACTTTATTGTTAATAAATTTTATTAATATTATCTTTGTTATGGTTAATTTTGTTATTATTATTTTTTGCTTTATTATTGTTATTATCAGTTGTATTTTTATTGTTATTATTTGTATTATTATTATTATTATTATTATTATTTTTATTATTAATATTTTAATAATATTATAATTATTAGGAATGAAAAAAAATATAGCAAACCCTAGCTACCCAAAGCCCCCCCTTTCCCCTCTTTGCAGTGCCGCCCCAACCCCCCCCCCCCCCTGCACCTCTTCGGTTCGGCGCACAACCCACCAGGCGCCTAATCTGCACCCCAACCCCCTTCACCCTAGCCTCGGCCTATTTTCCACCTCCCTCCACCCACAAGCTCCTGTGGCGCCTCTCCCCCTTATCTATCCAGCGCTACCCCCCCCCCCCCCTCCCCCATTACAGTCTCCTTCTGCTCGAACCAGCCGCCCCCGGTTTCTCCCTCTGCCTCTGTCGTGCCTCCACCCACCAGACGACCACCCCGCTTTGGCGATCGCTGCTCCCCAGCTCCGCATCACCCTGCTCCATGCGACCCCCCTTCATCCTCATGTTCGGCACAGCCCCCACCCTCCTTGTTTTGTTGCACGCCGCACCTCTTTCCCATTTCCACCCCCTTCGGCCTTCTTCCCTTGGCACGCCAGATCCGGGGGTCCCGAATTCCCTTGGCGCATCAGGTCTGGGTGTTGTGCCTGGTCCTCCGCCCACATCCATCTCGTCTCCCATGTTGGATGTCTTTCTACCTTTTCCTCCTCCAAAGGTCGTCCCTCCTCTGTTGGTCCCAGCTCGTCCCTTTGCCCATGGCCTGCCAGATCTAGCAGTTAAGAAGGATCCTCCTCCTTTCAGTGCAGCCCTGGTTCAGCAAATTTTGAGGGATGTTCTCCTTCGTTTTGTGCCTTCCCATTATTCTATTCCTGAAATCCCGCTAAGTATCTTGCAGTCGTCATCCGTCACTGGAGCCCCGGTGGTTGATTTTCCAACATAAGCCTTCGAATCGGATGTGGGTTTTCATTGTTGGACCTTGGTCGCTCGTTTTGGAGAGGATCATCCCCTTTTGGCCCTCTTCCAGAACTTCGTATCCTCTTGGGGTCTT
This sequence comes from Viscum album, assembly GCA_963277665.1. Lineage (NCBI taxonomy): Eukaryota > Viridiplantae > Streptophyta > Magnoliopsida > Santalales > Viscaceae > Viscum > Viscum album. Next base: position 1,937,379,370 of record OY728123.1, on the reverse strand, counting down.
GATGCACCAGCGAGGGTCTCTATTTTGAACCGAAAAACTTTCTACACTGTTCTGGTCTCGCGTGACGACTTTGTGAAAGCCTGGTCTCAGAGCCCACGTTCTATCAGAAAATGGTGTTTCAACCTTTTCCGAGTGGTCAACCCATTTTTAGGTAGGAAATTCCACCAATTAGAATTTTTTGATGAATTAATTTGTGCGTTTAATTAAATTAACATGTTATTTAAATTATTTGTTTGGTGAAAAGTTTTTTTTAGCATTTGTTGAATTTCTTTTCTTATTTGAGTGTAGTTTTGTGGTAAAACTTTGTTTTGCACCATTCGAATGTTCTATTAATTGTCTAACTGATTTATTAAATGATTTTTGTGCTGCAAAAATATATATTTATATTTTTTTTAGAGTTTGTTATGCGTTGATGTGAATTTGATCATAAAAGTGTTTTTTAGGGGTTTAAGTTGGTTTCGTGTGTTTAAAGTCACGTTACACATTTCAATTTTTTTAAATTTTTAAATGGATTATTAAATAATTTTGAGGCTTCGAGTTTGGTTTTGGAAATGTGTTTATGTGCTTGCGCATTAAATTTATATTTCATCGTGTTGTGCGCTTATGTCTGGTTTTGCACTCTAAGTGTTTTCTTGAAATGGGTCATTGTCTTGGAATCGTTTGCTTTTGTTAACACTTTGAGGATTTTTAAAGTGGATTAATAAATAATTTTTATTGTGTGGGTTGTGGTTTGAAAACGTGTCGAGGTGGTTCTTTCACGTTGTTTTCTTGTTTGGATTGTTTTAAATCCATCTTTGTGTGATTTTAGTTTTATGCGTTTATTACAGAGCGTTGGCAGGATAACCCCGCGTTACCATGTTCATCAGTTTTTGCGTGCTTGTGCGCTTGTGCGAGGCATGTTGCATTGTTGCGTTGTCATGTTCGAGCTGCGAGTCGAGGTAGGTTCCCATTTCACTACTTTTTAAAATTTAAGTTACCTTATTTCTTATTTTTTGTGCACACTAATTGTTCAAATTAAATATGTTATTAATTTTAATAAATGTGAGATAATATAAGATAACTAATTTTTAACATAAGTCAATTAAGTTTTAAATGACTATTTGGTGTAAAAAAGAGCTGTTTATTTTATACACAACACTTGAAACATTTTCTTGACGAGCGGACACCCAGTATTGAAAGAATGCTTGTTTGGCCTTTAAACATAATTCATGGAATTTAAAATGTAGTTTTGGTTTTAATGATAAATGATTTCTTCTCAAGCATGAACAAGCATTTTGGTTCTTTTTGGAGTAGTGATTGTGAAATTTATTTAATGCCCGTTTGGCACTTTATGGAAAAGTGATGAAATTTTTTTGATAAAAAACCTCCTAGGACAACTCTCATGCCTTGGTTACAATTGATTGTTTGGGAGGCTACACTTAGAGGCTCCCGGGTACTTGAGTAGTTTAAAGGCAAGAGGTTGTTTCATGGAGTGGCTCTAGGTGATTCCTGTTGTGCTTTATATATATATATATGATTGGATGCTCGGTTGGAATCGTTTGGCTCACCCCCTTTCCAAACACTTGAGACATCGGAATCTTGCATATTGAGAGAATATTCTAAAAATGATTGCTGCAATGGTAGGTTATGGTACTGACTAGTGGCTCATATTAGGTGGATATATTGGGTTTATTACTATGGGATTTTCCCTCGACCTGCCCGAGAGAGGATGGTCGAGTGTATTTTGTGTTTTTATTTCATCATGACATGTCAACAGGGATGATTTATCATATATTGGTGTCTTTTGGTTTATTCTCGATCTCCTAGGTTCACCCATGTCTATTCGGCTTTTGTTTCTTGCAGTAGTGATTACGATGCTCATATGTACACCTATATTTCCCTTACTGTGTGTTTTACTTTGTGCATTTCTGGGGTATGGTTTTCCTTGGAATGTGGTAAATTGCTTTTGATTAGGTTTCTAAAAATGGTTTTCAAATGAAAGTTTTTAATCCTTTTTGTGCAAATTTGAAAATGTAAACATCACATCCCTTTAAATAAAGAGCCATTGACACTAATGAAATGAACCCAAGTTTTTAAATGGTTAAGGGTAATGGTTCGTACTTTGTTTTTAAGTAAAATATTTAGAAAAAAATACTTATATATATTGTAGTTCAAACATGAAATGATGTTTCTTTTATTTTAAAGGTAGTGCATTGGGGATAGATATCAGGATAGCCTACTGAGTTTTAATACTCACACATATCGTGTTTTCTTGTTTTTAGTTCTAGTAAAGGTTCCAGCTTCAGTTATTCGCCTTGATCGATGTTGGTTGTTGTATTGGAGAGTGACCCTTGGGGTCACGTGGAGTTTTGGTCATGGTCAGGTTAGTAGCGTTGTTGGTTGTTCTTTGTTTATTTGTTTTTAGTTCTATTTATTTTCTGTTTCATAGTTTATTTTCTTTCGGGCCCAATCATTCTCACCTGTTAAATTTTGATGCCCGACAGTAGTTGTCAGCCCATGGGGATCGAGAACGCCCCTCGGGCCATGTTGCGCGCTGGCTCGGGTGACCTGTTCAGGTTCGACCCGGGTTGGTTCATGACAGGAAGCCTCAACATTAAAGGGTAGGTTAGGATCATATAGAATCAGGCTGAAATTGAGATCATTACACTCTCCCCATACCCCATTCTACACATGCAGAAATGCGACTTCCATGATTCATTAGAGCTCCCAGAGGCTCTTCATGCATATCTTTTGAAGGTTTGGTGTTAGTCAGGTGACTCAAGCCACTGAGCTACTGGGAGCGCTTCCAATACAACCCTTAATCACTGCTGATCAATTGCTTCAAGGTGCCCCTAGATTCCTAGGTATGACAACTAATATTCATAGAGGTGGTGAAAAATTTCCCAGATGTTCTAGAAGAAGCACACAGTATGAACCTTAGTATGGGACTTCGGGATGTCAAAGATGGGAGTTTTATCTGTCAATATTAACATAGAGAACTATCCAGTATCTAAAGACTCCCACAGGCTCTCTTGCTTGGAGGTAGGGCCTTACTCTTGGTCATCCCAAACCTCGATTGGTGCTGGCTGGGAGTTAGGGGTTGCACTGATGGGAATCGGTGTTGTGGTGGGTTTTCTGGTAGAGGTTTCACTGTGAAAATAAATGGTTCACAGCATGCTAAAGAATATCTTGTGGGAGGAACCAACTGAATCATCACATCCTTATAAAACTAAAGTGTTCACCACTTCCTCGTTATCAATGGTGGTGATGTTCATCAGCGATTCAGTTCGTTTATCTCTATCTAGTGGAGTCATCCATATCCACATCATCTCTCCTACACCCAATTTAGAGGTAGAGAGGTGGGAGACTAGAAGGGACAAGTATGGGTGCACCATAAGCTACTAGAATAGATCCAGGACATCCTCCACCTACATGTACTTATGAAGGGAACTGGGGATCCTGTGGATTTGATCTTCAGAGATAGAAAACTTCACCTTTTTGGATTCTTCCCTAGATTCCAACAATCAGGGTGTAGGTTCCATTACTGAGTCAACTATGTCCAAGGAATATGAAATATCAACAAGGTTGATGATGACATATCACTTCCTAGGATTTTTTTTATCATCGATTCTTTACCCTTATTCCCTGGGACGTTTCATTAGATAGGGTACCTCTTTACCATGGGGAATACCTCCATGTTTTTGTGTAGAAACGTGTGGGTACATTTACTTTGGCTAGTTGGGATATGTAGAGGGCCTATGTAAAAGTTTTTTTCAGAGTGGGTATTACCTTTGCATTAACTAGGTTATGAGTGGGGAGGACCTCTATTCTAGTTTCCAAAAAAGTGGGGATGACCATCTCTTTAGTCGGAAATTGGGAGGATATCTTTTTGTAAGATCGCTATTATGAAGAATACCTCAATTCTTGTTACTAAAATAGTGGGTATAACCTATTCATGGGTCAGTGGGAAAATAGTGAGGACATTTATATTTCTTATTGGAGTTGGGAGGACTTCTAATATGATGATTTCTTCAATGGGGAGGACATCAATGTTTTCATGGCTGAGTAATGGGAGAACCTACTTACTGATTGTTAATCAAGTGTGGAGGAACTCCTCCTTGGTCAGTGCGGGAGTAGGGAGGACCTCTGTTTGAGTTGGGAATGGAACAAGTATGGACTTTTAGATTTTTTTCTAATAAGTGGTGAGGAAATCTTCTTAGTATACTGTTATTATATGTAGAACCTTCAGACTGAAATTAATTGTTATGGTTTGTCTAGTAATGGTTGACAGTGATGCTATAAACTGCTAGAGTCAACCCATACTATATATGAGGTGGTTGTGGTCTTGATCCCAGTTAGGAAAATATAGATCCTTGTTCATCAATTGCATGGATTTTATGGAATTATTTTGTGTTGGAAGGGGTCATTGGAGTCATGGAAGATACTTCACCTTGTCTGAAACTCTTTATATCCTTATCCTAATTAGCATCATGTATTTCATACTGAGAATGGAAGAGCAAGGGTAAAATACACTTATTCTTCAGTATGAGGAACCATTCATTGATAACGCTGACGGGGCCTGGTGGGAGCCATCAATGAAATCTCCCCAACAGTATTAATCTCTAAGGTGATATGATAATCACACACCATCTCAGAATAGATGACCTAATCATAGCATCATTATGGGGATAGACTCTTTAAGGGATTTTTCTTTTAAATGAGGGTAGTTTCTCCCTATGCGGACCATGGTCGAGATGTTGTCGGTCAAGAAATGATTCCTACAACTCCTAACAGGCCATATAGCATTTGGTAATGACACCCTATTTCTTGTATTAACATACGATGATGTCCATCACCCACTTCTAGATGACTTTTGTTGGTGATATAGGGCTTGGGTAGCCAGTATCTGTTGTCGCAGAAGAAGTCACAATAGGGCTAGAGTCATAAAGGACTGTCATATTTGAATTTCTCATTCCTAGAACATGTGGGAATTGGGTTTCTAGTTCCTGACTATTTAACTACTATAAGGTGTGTGGATTTACATGTCAGTATGGGTTTAATGAAAGTTATTCCCAATTCCCCAACATCTTCCAATATTCTGAAGAAGGATAGAGACCCACGTTAACAATGTCACAGACTAAGAATTATAAAATTTTAACTACCTCAACTTTTGAGAGAGTTCCATGATGGGCCCACCATTTTCATGATTGGAACTGGTGCAGGATAACTAGATCTGTTAAAATGAAAATCTTCTGATACCTCAAAGCTATTAACCCCGATATTGAAGAGAAGAGTTTTACATCAGGTTTACCATTTCTATTTCGAACACTTTTTTGGGGCCCGAATGTGCTTCAGCAAAAAAATGTGCATCCTGGAACTAATATACTTGTGTTCCCACATTCCCAAAGTGGGATGATTTAATCATTTTCAATTTTGATGTCTTGTCCTTGACCAAAATGAGAAGATGTGATTTTATTTCCTCCTTCTATGTGTTCCTCCTTGGAAATCATTACCTAGTTTGGGTCTCCCTCATAGACTTCATATGTGTTCATGGAACACATACCTAGAACCATCTCTTTGTGGATAGTGAATAATAACACTATTTATATCTAGTAAGGAAGAAAACTTTAGTAAGAGGAATAGTCATGTTGTTCATTGTTGTGCATGTCTAGATGTTGGGATCAATGTTCACCTATGAACATTTTTCTCATTAGGGAACCTCACATAAGGAATATTAACCAAATATCATATCGATCATGAGGTAACAACCCTAGACATGTGTGTATTATGAGGATTTTTACCTCAGGTATCCTTTGTTTTATATAAGTTAGCTATTTGTGGTCAATTCACATGTTTAACTACTTATGGATACAGATTGAAACATCTAGACGGGATAGACTGCGGAACATGTTTAATGTCATGTTGAGATAGAGTTTATTGATTAGAACAAACCATATATTTTGATCATGTAGGTGAATCCCAAGTATGGTAGTTTTCATAACTGAATGGTATACCAATGATACAATTACCTATTGAGGAAAAACTAGGATGGTTGGATCAAAATCCCTATGGAGGAAGAACCATAATGGTTGGATCTAATTCCTTCTAGAGGAGAAACTAGGATTTTTGGATCTAACACACCTTTAAAGATGAAACTTGATGCTTGGATATAACCCCACATAGTGGAGGAACCAAAATAAAGGATCTAATACCTTATGGAGGATGAGTTGGGATGGTCAGATCTATCACCCTATAGATGCTGAACTAGGATAGTTGGATCTAACGCCCTATGAAGGTGGAACTAGGATGGTGGATATAACTCCCAATGGTGGTTCAAATTGCATGTATGGATCTAATTCCTTATGGAGGTGGAATCATGATGGTTGTATATAACTCACTATGGAGGTAGAATAAGGATGGTTGGATATAATTCCCTATGGAGGTGGAACTAGGATGGTTTTATCTAATGCCCTGCATAGGAAGAACCTAGATGGTTAAATCTAAAACCCCATGGGGGTGGAACCCAGTGGTTAGATCTAATTCCATATAGAGGAGAAACAAGGATAGTGGGATCTTACTCCCTATATTGGTGAAACTATAGTGGTTGGATATGATACCCACGGAGGTGGAACCAGAATGGTTAGATCTAACACCTCATGGTGGAAAAAAATGAAGTTTTCCCCGAGGAAGGAATATGTAAGTTTATCATTATTGGAGACTAAACCTTAGGGCACCATCTTATATACCCTATTTAGAATACATGGTTCAAAACCCACGTAGTTATATGCTGGAATTTTATGTCATGTGACATGAAAAATCCATACTGTTTAAGATCATGTGGTAAGGATTCTCATTTCTAAGAAGGAGTGTCGACAAGGAAATGTGTGGGGCATATGCATTGAATCTTCCTTTTCCAAGGGGATTTATCTTAGTTGGAATGGATTTTTGGATTACACATTAATATACCTATAGGATCTCATTCCATGTTACTATAAGTGGTGTGAGTACCATCCTATGCCACTCATATAAGTAGAAACTCATGTTCGATGCGTAAGTTAAAATCATAGATTGATATCATGTTCTTATGATGTTGTCTTGTAGTTAATCATCATTTGACTAGAACATAGAGCTAGGTAGTTTTACATCATGAATCTTAGTTATGAATGGACTCATTCCTAACCCCCTATGACTTATGTGACTATATATCATGATATTTTAGGTTTGAAATACATTTGGAACTACCAAGGTACAATGAATGCTGGAGTCATTAATTACGAGGTCCACATTATGTTCCCTATTCATAGAATATAATAGAGTTGTGATTAAACCTATTCTTAGAACCACAAGGAATGTTGGAGGATCTATCCAAACATGGGATGTATTGGGTGAAATCAGGAGTGGGTGTCATAGGTCATGTGGAGACTCGAGGTGCAGCTGGACTGGTCCTGGATTGGTCTGGGGGCCCATGATGCCCAACCTTTGTGAAAGAGTTAGAAAAGGGGGGGGCACCATGGAGTGGACCAGGAGAGGGGTTTCATGATGGTTGGGTCTCATTATAAATTTTATTCATTAATCATGGATGTAACATAAAGGTCATAGGCCTTCACGAAAGGCATCCCTAACTAGTTTTAGAATTTAAATAACACAAGGGATATGGATTTGTGATGTTTGGATATCTTGGATGATACATTTTCACTTTAGATCATAGATCTCAGAATGTTCATAAATTGGGAGCAATTTGGAAGCTGAAAGGCCTAATAAAAATACCTAAAAGATTATAATGAAGGTGGTATTTATAAGAAAACTTCATCATTAATATTACGGGTCTTTGAAAAGATAAATGAGATTCATGAATGGGACCAAATATAGGTTCCTGAGAGTCGCATTTTTGAATAAATCATCAACCATTCAAATGGTCTTGAATCCATCTGTGACTTTGAAAATTATTTTGTTGGGTTATACCATCAGGTTTTTAGGTGATAATGAAGAAACCTTTTGGCCTGGGAGGTTCACAAAATCCTTCCATTCATGAAGGATCTGGGCTTTAGGAAACAGACTCCTTAGAGGGTTTTTGGGCCATTTTGGTTTGGATTTTCACCAAACCAGTCATGCCTTATTTGAATAATCATGTGGCATTCATATTATGGTTCTAAAAGTCACTAAATAATATTTTTTAGTATCTATTCTCCAAAAACATAAAAACATTGTCAATATATCTAGGATCTTAATTTTTTATATAATATTAAACTAAATTGATTTAATATTTATATAAAAAATATTGGGTCTCTATATTTCGAATCCTAAAGGGGTTTAGTAAATTATTGCATAATAATATTAGGGAACTTTGGTGAAAACAATATATATTATCCTCTGTATATAATTACCACTAATATTTTCTTAAGATAGAGATTTTGTTTTCCATATCAATACATTCGTGCCTGAATCTTTTAGTGGATGTGGTTTTGACATAGATGTTTATAATTGTAATAATCCTAAAAAGTGTTTTCCATGTATATATCAGTAATAATTTTGGTTCATGGTGATTCTTACATTACTACACACCTATTTTAACAATCCTATGCAAATTCTTTTTGTATTCATATTTTATTTAGAAAACATGATGAAGTATTTCAATAGCTATTGACAGTGAATGATATAGGTTAGACCTAATGTTTTATAGATTGAAAGGAATGTGTCATAATTTAGACATACTATGAATTTTTTTTTGGGATTATATGATTCCTCACTATGACCATTGTTGATCACACTATTATTTTTTGTTTTAGTCAATGGCTAGAACCAAATGGAATTGTGTCAATGTTGAAAGTGAAGGACAATGGAATGATTATCCTCTTAATAATCCAAGTGAAACAAGATATGGAATATGAATCCTTATGGTTGTATCTAATCAAATATCTAATTATATTATTATTAATCACTACTATGGTGACATTCCTTGTACACCCAATAAGAGAAAAATGGAGTTTGGGGAAGTATATAGAGGGATGAATATTCATCTTGTTACATGTAAAGTATGTGGGAAGAAGTTCTCATGTAAATTTCTATGGAGAACAATAAAATATTATATGTGTGTAATAAAATGCCATTGAGAATTTAATTTCTAATTATAAATGAAATCTTTATGGGGGTGAATGAATTTCATCCTAATATACAATTTATAGTTTAATTTATTATATATTAGTATTATGGGCATTATTTGTGCCAATGCAACAATCCAAGGGTTAACTCCCAAACTATAAGAAGACCTATGTTAGTTCAACCATTGATGTATAAAGATTTAAGATATTATGTATTGGGATATGTGAATTATGTTATAGAGGTTTTATGAGGGTGTTTTTTGGGATATAACAATAATGAAACAACTACAGATTATTCCACTATTTTTTTTAATGGTTTTAAAACATATGTTGAATGGTACTGATAACCAATAAAAGTGAATTAGTGATAAAGTTATAGTTTTTAAAGGTACTAAATATATTGTTTATATTGATGAAGAACATGGGATAATATTGGTTCCCTTAAAATTTGTTAGTGATTTCATGACAAATTAATTCAGGTCATCTTGGGTGTTGTTTATTGAACTTTGGATTTATGGAATATATTCAATAGTCATAGCTTTTCAATGAGAAATATGGATTTTTTAAATTTTTGGAAAAAAATATTTTTTCAATTGGGGTTATATTAAGATTAATGGGTACTATCATTGGTTTATAAGTTTATTTTTTATCATGACTTCAGAGTCATATATACTGCTTTTGAGTTATTGGTGTATGGGTTTTTGAGGTGATTTCAAACATTAATTGTGATTAAGAAGAATAATTCATTAAGGATTAAATAACACTTTGGGTTAGTATATGATTTGATGTTAAGTAAATTATGCTCTATTTGATAGTAGGACATAGATAATAATTGTGGTTAAAATGTAATTCATTGTCATGGTGATATTTTTATAGAGATTTATTTTCATGCTAAGGATTACCTTTTAGGTTAGTATCTAAATATTAATTGGGATATATTTGGAATTTTCACTACATTATAAGATTATATAGTGATATTTCATCATTATTAGTGATAAATTTGGTGGTTTTTATTTTGGTTGAGATACACGTATCCTTTATGATTAATAAGTTATTTAAAATTGATTTTTTAATAAGAATTAAATTAAATTTTTTGGATGTTACCTAAATAGAATGAGAACACCAATAAGGTTAAAAAATTCATTAATGTTGAGGTTACATAGGTTATTTGGTATATAGGTTTATTTATGAAATGATCTAAGTAGTAAAAGGTTATTCTTATTGAGGAAATTTTAGAGTTAAACGGAATGTTTATAAATTTTTAATATTATCTTATATTTTCGCCACTATTCAATGTTGATAAATATTTAAACATAGAAGGAATAGGTTATAATAGTTTTGTAGATTATGTTGTTGATTTTATTTCATTATGCATGAAAAAATCATCTCAAATACTAATCATTTTATAAAAAGATGATATTTTATCGTAAATTGACTAGATGTTTAAATGGTACTTTTCATGAAAGTATGTTTCTATATTTTTTAGACTAGATAGTAAAGAAATTTCTTAACTATAGGAATAAGATATTTAATAAATAATGTTATCCTATGAAATTAATTTCTGATGAATTGAGTGTCTTTTTCACACCATATAGAATTATCATTTTATGTCCATTAACTTTCTATAGATCATTAACTTTCTTGTTTTCAATTTTCTCTATCACTCTCCATGAATATTTGGAAAATAAATTTTCTTTGATGTAAATTTATTCTCTACCCACAAATGTTCTCCTATTTGGTAAATTAGTTATCAGTTATTCCACCTGAACTTCTCATATCAATTTACATACTATTAGAAGGATGTTTTATTAACCCTTTTTATGATGTGGGGTTTTAACAAATGAATTTACAAGTATCAAAACTTTAACTAGAAATCACAAGTTAAAATCATAAGGATAAAATTTATTATATTAGATACAATGTAAATCCCTGTAATTTAAGAAAAAACATTATGTTAGATAGTGTTTAAACCATAGAAAACTAATCTTAGGGTGAAATTTTGGAATATTTATAAACATATTGATTTATCATTGAATAGTGAAAAATACCTTCATTTAAAATAATCCCACTATTATTTCAATTTGATCACAAATAAATAGAATTATTTTTATAATATATAATTAATTACACATTGATCATCAATATAATTGATTTAATTATAAGTTTTTTTTTGTCAAAAAAAATATTTGTTCCAATAAACTATTTTTTCTTTTGTTTTTGACATTTTTATTATATTTTGTTTTTTAAAATTATCGGATTTTTATTTCATGAAATTGAGATAATTTTTAGTTCCCTAATTTCAAATTTATCTGTAACAACCCAGACTTTTTAATTATATCTATTTCCTAATTTTGTGTGTTATTTTATTTTATAATGAACAAAACTTTTTTAATTAATTAATGTAGTTGGTATAATTAAAATGAGACTATTGGGTTTCAACTGTTATATGACCGTTGGTCAATATGACCATTGGAAACTATAATCTTAACATTGTGTTTTTATAAATACGTTTATATTGGATAATTAATACAGAAAGAATATTGAATGGGCTCATCCAGTAGACTCGAGCCATATGAAGCCCATCTTTCGGAGCTTGGGAAAGAGGTAGAATCACTAGGCTTTTCTCTGAACCAAGACCAAGCCGAAATTCAATGTATAAATCTGGAACAGAATCACCTATGGGAGAAGTTCAAGGTGATAGAAATCACCACTTAGGAAATTTTGTCCGAGACACCCCAAGATTCTATCACCATAGCACACCTAACACTTAGGAAATATACTGGTGTTATAAGGGGCTATGTAATGAGACCTTAGCTGCTTTGTGTAATCCTTTTAAAAATAAAATTGTAATTTATTCTTATAGAAAAGTTTGTAAATTTCAAATATCTGGATAAATATAGGATGATTATTATTAATTAATTTAGGAAAAACGGGTATTTTAAAATATTTTTTTATTCATTAAATAATTAATAATGTGAAATGATTTTCAAAAAATGGTTTTCTACAGTTGTCATCAGTGAGAAATTTAGAGTCTAATAAGATCAACTTGGTTTTTAGTAAATACTAAAGTAGGAATAGTAACATACCCATATGAATACTAATGAATAGTAATTTGACCAAAAAACTAGAAACTTCACCCATGAATGTATAAATACATTTTAGAACACTTAAAAGTGAAAAAATGATCAAAGTTTAAGTTTTTGTATTTTTCTACGCCATAAATATTTTATTTACAATTTTATAATTAATTTAATAATTTAAAATAGAAATTTATTTTCATAAAATTTAATCATAAATTGTTACTTTATTGTCTTATGGGTATACGATATTTTTATGGGACCTTGACTACTTTTTTATGGTGTTACAAAATGAGTTATAGTTTTAAAGTTGTATATTTAGAATAAATAATGATTTTATTTAAAAATTAAATTAAAAATATATAGAAAATTATTTACACAAAATGGACTTCATTTTTTATTCCAGATCATCTATATTATGTTAGCGTGAATTTTTGGGTTTTTTCTAAAACAGTTGAATTTTCAGTGAATAGTAAAAATGCAGTTTTGAGTTTTGGGTGTTTAATGACATCATTAATGATGTAATAATGATGTAAGATTTCTGGTCAACTTATTAATAGTTACATATGCTATTATTTTTCCCAAGTGACCAATACCATGGGAAAATAATATGGTCAAGCCCATGGTTTTTCAAATACCACCGATGAGGTGTCCCTTGGAAATTAATAATTTATTCATTCACTTTCCCTATAAATACCAAGACATTTATCCCATTCATTTCATTCCAAAATCATCCTCAACGAAGTTCTGGTCTCCTTACCTCCCAAGGAGTCCTCCCAAGGTGCCGTCAATCCTCCCAAGGTCCCGAACATTAAGCTTTTGAAGTTACTCTTCAAGGTAAGGGATCCTTTCACCCTCCTTTTAAGTCATGAATTCCTTTATGGTGTGTCTTCTAGTTTCCACATATTTATGTTGAGGGTATGTTATTATATGTTTTTAATACTGTCCATTTCATTTCCAAATGATGAGATACCATTTTCTCTCTCATCAATTTTTTTTTTGAATTTTTAATTGAATTCGTTAGGCTGCTGAATTTCTTTTAAAAGAAATTAAATCTTTGCATTTCTTTTATGTTTCCTTTTCTTGTGGTGTGTCATTATAATATCCATACCGTGTTCTTATCTCCATGTTATTATGTATTTATATTGTAATATGAGTTATGTATAAGTGGGTTACCCATGTACCCTCTATTTTTTTATTAATTTCTAAAACCATGTTATATAGTTGTTATGCTGCAGAACTTTCGTCTCAAAATTTCTATCTCTTTCTCTGAAGAAATTATCTTGTTTATTTATGTGAATACATAGAACTATTTAGTTTCTATGGGTGTTTATAAATATATAAAAAATATATATATTATTCTGGAATGTACATACATATAACCTTCACCCCCTTTCCATGGGTTATAAATGATATAATGATCTTATTTTTTTAGAACTTTTAAAACGTCGCGATTTTGAAATGAAATCCATTTCTTTTATTCTATATGGGTTATTTATGAAATATTTGATTATGATCTATGTGGATAACATGAAATTAAAGACATAATAAAGTTACTCCTTGATATCACTCCAATGCATTGGGTGAAGAATTAATCTCTAGAGATGACAAGTTTCACGATACCTTGGTGAATAACCTTGGTAATTTTTATGACACCTCGGGGATAAACCTTGGTGATATGCTAATGAATGTCTAAATGAAATTTTGTATCCACATATTCAATTTATGTTTCAAGTTATTTTCATTATGGTATTCATATACTTCCATTTCTCAGGTCCTTATGTTTTTATTCAATTTCTTATTGATGTTACAAGTAAACTAATTCCCTTGTTTACCCTTACAGGGCCTTCTGCTCACCCTTTCCTTTGAATGTATGTCTCCAGGTTATGGGACGAAGTAATTGTACCTAGGTTGAACTTATGATGAATCCTTAAAAGTGTATTAGAAGAATGTTATTTGTTGTTTTTCATGTTTTATGTTCTTGATTTCCAATACACTAGACTTTAAAGATCCTCTGTTTGTAAAATGTAATGAAAAGCTATGTAATAAAAAGGTGGGATGCCATATTATCTATATATCAAATTTTTATTTTTGGTTTCAAATTTATAATTTTTTTGTTAATAGTAAATCAAAAAATAGTTTTTATAAAATATGGAACGTTTTATAATATCCTTGAAACATAAATATTGTATAAATATTTATGAAACTTGTGGAAACTTACAAGTAAAATAAAAAAGGTTGGGTTACAACTCTAAATTGGAGGCTCATAGATACTCCAATAAAATCCTATAAATAAATGTATTGGGGACTCGAACCCATTATTGGAACCCCAAAGCCCCTCCCATAGTTCAACCCTAGCCATGTGAGGCGGGAAAATGACATGAAATAAATTATACTAAAATTTTGATGCAAAAAAAACAAATTCTGTAAATTTGGATTTATTTCTTGATAAATGTGAAAAAAAATTACTTTTGATGCATTGTTTGATCATTAGTGGAAAAGTAAAATTTTATATAATAGAGATAATATTTGAAAAAGTGGAAGTATTTTCATGACATTATTATTGTATATAAAATATTATTATTTAATTATATTGATATATATGAATTTTGGAGATATATAACATGTGACTTATCCTAATTCTCGTGGAAGGCTATAAAAGTAAAAAATAACATGTTTAATGATTTTTCATGACATTGGTATGAGTAAATATAAAAATATAATGAATCTAAAAGTTTATTCTGAACTTAGTTTCTTATTATGGTAATTTAATATTAATTTTATATATTGAAAAAATTACCTTAATGGATTACACAAGACCGACACAGTGTTAGTAGAAACTATAGAACAATATTGTAATTGATATTAAAAACAATAAAATAAATATTTTTTGAGATATGTTAAGTGCCCAAATAATTTTAATGATATATATAACATATTATTATTGTATGAAATGTATATATTCTAATTCAATTATTTTATTGTTGTTTTCAATTTCACATTATGTAAATATTTCTAAAAATGGAATTAATCCATTTTATGTACAATACTATTTTATTAAATTATTCAAATACAATAAAAATATTCAAAGATTAAATTAGGATAATAAATGTTATAAAATTTTATCCATTTTCCCTTCATGATCCAATTGTCACCAGATAAGTAAAATTATTACACTTTTATATTTAAAGTATTCATCAGAATAGTAAATGTTAAAATTGATTAACTAAGTGGTTAAACCAAAATATATGGTTTAAAATAATATCTATAAATTTTGAAATAATATTGGGTGATTATATTATTACCATATCCTTTTTATCAACTAATCCCTATCATTTCGGAACCATTTTACATTATTTAGACATATATTATTTTATAATATTTCATGAATTTCTAAAAATGAAATTAAAGTTATTTTATAATAAAAAATATTTTAGTAAATGATTTAAAATTAATAAAATACCCATATAATGACATTTTTATTTTATATTTTTGTTAATATCATTCATGTTTCATTTATGGGTTGATTTTTCTTTTAAAGTAAATTTATTTACACCTAAATAGAAAACAAACATTGATATCATGTTAATTGTCTTAAGGGTTGAATACAGTTAAAATTTAGAGATAAGTGTTAAAAAATCACCTAAATATTCAAATATTTTTTTAAAATAGAGGATTTAGACTCATCTTCATACAATATTATAAATAGATACACTTTTATCCACTTTATCTTGAAATTTAATTTATATTAATTTAATAATTTATGTAATTAGAAGTGCCCCCCCCCCACATAAAAAAGGGAACAAATTATCCTCTCTATGTCGCACCATTTGAACCATATTTATTGACCAATATCTTCTCAATTATCTTCTCAAATTTCATATTCACTAAATAGATGTGTTTTATTCTAAAAAGGTTATTCTGATTTTCCTTAATACGACATCTATATGAGGCCTACCATTGAAGCTATAAGCATCTTACCTGGCCTTTCTCAATTTATTTATTCTTATAACTCCAATAAATAAATTGTTTCCATTGTAAAATGTTTAATTTATTATCACAAATATACTTAATCATTATTAGGTTGTGAAAACAATATTTTATCTTCATCCCAACCATTTTTAAATGATAACATTGTTCGTGTATATGTGTGGACTACAACCTACATGAAGTGATGTGATTCATTTTTCAATTCTTATTTACATGGAATATAATAAATATAGATTTAATTAATATATAGGATATAATAATGATCCAAGTAAATTTAATCATTATTTACCTCTCTTTCATTCCATCCATCAAAAGATGAACGTATCATTCATGGGTATGTATGGCCTATCATAAACTTGAATGGTGTAATTCATTTTTATATCTCTACCTTTTTTGCATTACTAAGTAAATTTATGAAATTTATATCATGGTCAAAATTCTAGATATTATGGAACCATGATCAATTTATAAAGACAAGAACGACTAAACTCTAACTTTCATTAAAACAAAATTACTGACACATAAAAATGATTATTTAAATACAGAATTATTAATAAATTGGGTTTGAAATTTTATAAATGGATATTATAAGATACTATAATTTTGTATCTTATTTTGGTATTGATTTATAATAAATATTAATTTATGATTTAGGAGGACAGTTCACTTCCTAAATAAATTGAACTTGCGGGAAGTGTTTTTGGTCTCACTATTATTTCGGTGGTAATTATCTAATATTTACCAATTGTTTCCTATGTGTGGTGTATATATAGACCATGAATTTATTTTGAGGTGCCTTAATGAAAATTATGGGTAATTTAAAATCCATAAAAGATTCACTAATTCATTAGGATTTGATATATATATTACCAAAGATGTTAGGGTTTATGTTATAATCTCGTTTTTAAGAGGATTTTTTATGATTAAGATTATAATTATAGACTTTTATGATCTTACAATAAAGAAATTGATTATGATTATTATTCTACATTTATTTATTTATATTTTATGTTTTATTACCATTTTTCTCTCATTGTAACTCAAAAAAATTATTAAGTGTTTTTAAAACAACTAGCCATATTTCCCCTCCTTCCATTGGAAAACCATTTTCTTCTATATACAAAACTTCTAAAATGTTTTAAATCATGTTTTTTACTATTATCTAATTATTTTTTAAAAATACTTTTATTAAATATGTTTTAAATACTATATAATGTTTTCAAAGGAATCATCATGACATTTTATAAAATATGTACTTTTTACCGAATATAGGAATGAAATCTTTTTTTTAAAGTACACAGAATGAACAAATTTTTCACCCTTATGATTATCAAATGTTATTAAATATAATTTAAAATATTACATGGTACTTTGGAGTGAAATTTTTTCTTATTATTTTTTAAATATTTGGATTTAAAAAGGTAAAATCAAAATGAAAAGAAAATTTTCTTTATGAAATATTCCATTTATCTTTTATAGAAATTTGAATCTATGATAACATTATTTAATGTGAATTTTATTTTAATGTTGATATAATTAAATTTTAATATCCTTAAATATTTCTTGGATATTTTATTATTATGAATATGATATGTTTTTGAAACCAATTTATTTTCCATGGATTGTGTTATTATGAATTTATAAAATGTTTAAGAAAGAAGTTTTCATTCCACAGGTTATGATATGATGACATGATGACCATTTTATGATATTGTGACACACATATGTTTTGGTTTCATTATTTTTTGGGTAGGACCATAATTATATATCATTCAATTCATTTTGTAATGTTTTATATCTCATGAAATAGTAATGGTAATAAAGTTGATGTGCTTGATCAACTATGGTAACCATATAAGATTTTATGATGCACTATGTGAGAAATGTGATTATTTATGATCTGTTAAGATATAGGAAACCGATGTCGATTCTGGATCCACTATGACTTGATGGTCTTATTAATAAACCATGATATATTAAAGGTTTCTATATCTATAATTGTGCCATCATTTTCTGATATTTTTTATTCTTATGATTTGACCTCGTGGTTCCTGATTGATTAGTAATGATTTATCTCTCTGGTGATTATTTAATTTAATATGATAAAGAATTATTTCATAATTCACGATTATAATCCCTATTATATTGGGTATGAACGTTGTATTTTATGATTATAATATCATTACTTATGCATATTTTATGCTTGAAAATGATCATTGATTGATATCGCCCTTTTTTACTCTTACTGCTCATATAAGCTCTCCATTTTTGTATATTTCCTTTCCCCAGGTAATGAAGAATTTTTTAAGTAGGCTATGTCAATAATGGAATAATGTGAGATAAAATTTATGATAGATAATAGTTAATATACCTAAATAAGATTTTTTTTCTATCTTGTCTCTAAAGAAACTAATACTTTATTATTATATAATGTAAAATTAGGTTATTTATTGAATATTTATCTAAAATGATGCAATATTTATATAAGAAAACCTTGGGTATCCAAATGAAAATTGAATGAAAAAATACATAAACCTATAGGGTTTATGGTTGATGAGATATAGACTATGATTCTTGGATTTGTGGCATTAGATGGCGCTTGGAATGGTAGGATGCATGGTGAAATGCATGGTGGTTTTGGGGAAAGAACTAGGATGGATGGAACAAGTAAAATATTGGAATTTCATTTTTCATGAGGAAAGCTAGTATTATTACTTGGTAATGAATCTTATTTAATTCAGGGATGGTCGAATTACATTTTTTCCTACATCCCATCTCCCACTTCTTGACACAAATTGTTTTTCATAGTTTAATCTACTTATATAGAAATTTTGGATGTTTCCTAGAGTACCTAGATTTAATGAATGATAATCATTAGTAAATTTTGAACACATGGGTTTGCTACTAAAATGGAACTCCAAATGGTAAATCTTTTGGAACTATTGAATCAGTTAGATTATACATAGAATTCATATACTTAGACATTAATTAATGTAATAGAAAATTTTTAATGGAAATAATTAATTAAATATTTCCTTGAATGAGTGTATACTTATAGGATATACAGTCTTTAATATTCCTAGAGAGACATTCAAGAGAAAATAGTTTTAGTTGAGGTTAATAAAAGTTTAATTCTCATATTTTGGTTATGATATATACATATTCTTTATGTTGTGTGATATCATATTATACTCCACTAATTTTAGTTGGGATAAAAACACATAGTGGGCTCTTGGATAATTATTTCCCAAATATTTGAATTTGTGTGGAATATATGGATGAATACCCCCTCTAGCCCCACTCTTTTATCCTGGTATAATTATTTTCTAGTATCCATGGTGGTTACCTTTAAATTATATATTTTTTTAGAGTTATGTAATGTATTCTGGTTATTTCACACACATGCATCTCTATGGATATTATCCTATAGATTTTTATAGGTTTGTTATGTATGGGTTGTGATAACTTCTGGAATAATTATCGACATATAGGTTGTGGCGTCTCTTAAAAACTACTTAATTACTGTTGGGATATGTAGAATGGGAATATTGAAATATTTGATGCAAGAGATGAATGGAATTCAGAAATGAGTTATGTGATGCATAGGCCTAATGATGTTATACAGTAACCCAAGTTTCTTTAGGTTGCCTTACTTTTTGAAAGAGATGGATGTGCATGTGTGGGGTCGGGGAGAGTTGAAAACTATTAGGGAATTAGTAGTGGGGGAACCTTCTTTTAAAATATTCCTTGTTTTTTTATACTTTTTGATGGATTCAAGGTGAGGTTGGAAACCTACCATACCTGATTAGGTGCATTGTTAGCTTTAGTTGTTTTTCACTATGTTTTAGTATGTTTTCATTATATTTTTTAGGAGAGGATCATGGGATGATACTAACTTTTATACATATTTTACTCACCCTAGATATATATAAACTAATTTTCATGACCACAGGAGTATTTTGGGTATCTTTATGGACTTCAATATCTCATGAAGTTTGGTTTAAAGTTGTATGGGCCTCGATTTTGCAACAAATGACTTTTATTTTAGTACTTGTAGTTTCATTTATAGTTTTCAAATTTGCATGAAACGTACTTAATGTAATGGTATATAAATTTTCTTTCTCTTATGTTAAATAGTTGTTGTGTGTTTCTAACTTATATCTCATTACTTATGCTCACTTATAGAGAAATTTATCCAATTTGTTTGTAAGATACACACATAGTTCTTGTCTCATGCTTGTGGCATATTTGAGAAGGGATTTGGGAATAACTGTCTCCTTTATCTCATTGATATAATAGGAGGGGTGCCTTGGGGGGTAGGGGTTCATGAAACATTCAAAAATATTAGATAAATATTTTATGATATTGGTGGAAAATTCCCCACAATTTAAATTATCAACATAAATTAATTTTACGGAGAGAAATCATTTTTTACCTTGGTAACCTATTTTTATAAAAATTTATGATATTGAAAATATTTAAAAAATATAAAATTATTATTACAAATTTTAGAACAACCAAACATCATTATATTTCTATATGTTGTAATAAATTTTTTTGGTGAAAAATTACCTAATTCAACAATGATATAATTTTTTAAATGAGCCTTTTATGTGTACAATTGTATACAAACTAAAATAATTTCTAGTATTGATTATCATGAAATTAATTGGTATATGATTTAGAAAAAAAAATTGTTATATGACGTTAACATGAATATAATACCTAAGGTATCATCATCAAAGCGTAATTAGTATAGAATAACCAAAATTTCTTTTTATTATAAAAAAATATAGTGTCCAAAAAATTCATGAATAGATTTAGAAACCAAGTATATAAATATTTGTTACATTAGTTGAATACCTAAAGGAAATTTTGGTTAATAAAAAGGTTTCATATATTTTTAAGTAATTTCTATGTCCTAATTTTTTAATAAATGTTTTGGTATTTGAAAAAACAATACTTTTACTATTCACATAAACATTTACATTTTTTGAAAAATCCTGATATTTCACCCAAAGATTTTATTGACATGATGAATCAAAAAATTATGATCATTTTATCAAACTAAATTTCTAAAATATGGAAATTTAAATTTTAAATAAACCAAATATAATGTAAACTAAAATTAATATTTTTCGACACAATGTTTATATTTGTCTGGAAATAATTAATTAATGAGTATTTATAATTTATATATTAATTCATGAAATTTTATAATTGTATTTATAGAAAATATCCAAAAAATTATAAATAAATTTTATTTTTGGAATGTCATATATTATTTTATTTTTATAAAAACCCATAACTCAAATAAATATTTTCTTTAAAATAAGTTATGATTCCTATAAAATTGAAATTATTTAATTATAAATGAATAATTTATTTTATAATTGTGTAATATATAAATAAAATGTAATATGATCCATTTTTTATTAACAAAATATTATTTATTTTCCTTCAGTGCTGAGTGCAACAAAACCTATTGAACACATTGAATTTATTCTGAATGGAAATATGTATTAAATCATTGTGTGTCACAAATAACATTCTATAGGAGGGTTTCTACCTAGAGGCATTGAGGGTGTATTTTTTTCAAGAAATATCATACATTAAAAAAGATTCCACGAATGAAATTGTCTGAAATTTGTGGTTTAATAAATTTATAATATTGATTATGGGTCTGATTCGGATTGACCATTTTTATGTTTTTAAATTAAGAAGATCTCATATGAAAAGTTTCATATACTAATTTTGTTATTAAAAACCACATATAAACTATATTATATGTTTTATCATTGGATATTTAAAATTTACATATAGGGATTTTCCATTTTTATTGAAATATGATAGTAATTTTGTGAGGGCTGCTAGATTATTCTAGTGGTCATGCTACTATTATTTAATTATTGTGGTGATTGGTATCCATATATTTGTGGAATAAATTACATATTGATAGATTCTATCTAGTAGCATGGACAATATAACAGGAAAATTATTCAATTAATATTACCATTCAAACCATCATAGTGTTCTTGTCAGTTTTTAGGTGCTGCTGAAAAGCATTTCGAATATGTGTATGAAACAAGTTTTGATTATCAATTGATCCACTTTATGATTTGAGCTGCAATTTATAACCTCTATTTAAAAAACCCTATACATGTAAAAATAGTGAGAGCTAGTCTTCTATCCTTTAAAATTTTCCATACTAGTTAGAAAATTTTATAACACTTATATTTAATATATTATGGATAAATTACCACTAATTTAGATCATAATTCATTATCTCATTTTGATAATGTGATTATATTATTTATAGATAATGGTGCCTTTATTGGGGTTCCATCATGGTGGATATTATGCCATATATTATTATCCTTAATATGCTTTGGTACTTGAAAGCTGACATTTTAATATAATGTGAAACAAATAATATGAGGTGATGTTATCCAATAATGGTGTCTATGTCCCAATGGTATGGCGTGAAGGTCCAATACTCAAAAATTATAGTCGATTTCCACTTTGATGATATTCTTACCTTCATGTGATATCCATGTGATAGGGTATTTACATCCTTTTATTGTAAGGTGATACATGAACATTACCATGGGGATAACCAATGGTTGTCACTTATCAAGTGGTTAACACATATATAAACATACTTTCTAGAGAATACATCATGGTGTTTCTATCCATTATATGAGTTCAAAGACATGTTATGTAAGGTGATGAGTTCCCATAAAATGATCATTATTCATGTAAAATTTATATTTTTTTTAATGGTTCATAGATGTCAACAGTATGAATGAAATTTTCTTTTTTAGGTATGAAGTGGAGCATAGGGATAACTAAAGTAATTTGATACTCTTATCACTATTGTACTAGTCATGTGGAAAATTTTCATTATGAAAACTTTACATTTTATGGGTCTCTTTTTTTTCATGTAATTTCATCTAAGGGGATACATTAGAAATTATCCACTACAATATATGAAATATTGATTATTAATTTTTTTAAAGTGGTGGAGTAATGGAAAAATAGTGGCATGGTGGCCCTTATCCAAAGTCCCAATATTAAAAATTTGGGTATGATTTTATGTTTCTAAGACCAATGGGATATTAAGATGAAAAAACACTAGTTGATGATAGCGTCCCCAAAAAATGAAATGTAGTATAAGAAAATCATGTTTCAGTTAAATAAATTATAAGCTTTAATAAACTAGGATACTTTACATGAAGGACCAAAAATGTTTTTATAAGGGTGTAGAACACAAATAAAGTGCATATTAGCTATGGTTATCATCATAACTGTATTTTAATAAAAGGTGTCACTGATGAGAAATTTGTTATTGTTGGGAAGATTTAGAATTATTTCCCTATGTATTTTTTCTTTTTTTTTGTTTCCTTCATATGGTAGTGACAATATCATCACTAGGATATCATTAAATGTTATAAGAAACTATTTATAGATACATTGGGGAAAATAAGTGATTTACACATGTGATAGAGAGAATATTGATTTATAGACAATGTGTTATTAAAGTATCTTATGCTGTTATTGTTGTATTTTCTCTTGTCTATAGAGAATAAGAAAAGTTAAATTATAAAATATTGAGAATTTAACCCTATATCTCTTCAAAATTCCTTATATAATCTCTATTATTTCACCAAAAAAAAATTTTTGGTATTGATAAATTATCCCAATGTGATAGATATAAATTTATCATTAATCTTGGTTTGTTTAATTCTCTCATAGAAGTTATCATTTGAGATGATTTGTTTCTAACCGGGTATTTTTTATTCTATATTTAACTTAATTATATAAAGATAGAAGTATTTTTTATGAGAAATATTTTTTGGTTTAAACCCCAAGAATGAACCATTTAATGAGATTTTTTTTTATAGAGTAATCATAGGATCAGACATGATGTCAACATTTCTATAAACATGTGGAATCCCTAGAAAGTTTGTTGTAGATGTTGTGAGGTGATGATATATTAGTTGAAAAATTATTATTTTCATTCTAAGTATACAAGTTAATATGTTTATGGGCTGATGAATCCCCTATAATAGAGGATTTTCACATTGATTGGTGTTTTTTTGGAAATCCATTTTTAATTTCACTTTACATTTTCATTTCATATATAAATTGATTAATTATAAGTAGAATTTGTTATTTTAAATTAAATTTGGTGTTATATAGCTCATTTTATTGATTTATATAATCTTTAGTACATAAAAATATTTAAAATATTAATTTCTCCAATGTTAATGACCAAAGAAAAATTTCATCATTATTTTGTTGATCTCTAGGTAATGGTGTTTTTACATTCACTAAATGTATATTTACTTGGAAATTTTAGTTATTTATAGAATGAGGTGTTTTCATTAGGTGAGTTGTTATCTCCATTTTTGAATATTTAACATCATGTTGAGTTCATTCATATATGATATTATTTAGTTAGTTATCCTAGTTCTTACTATAAAAATCATTATGTATTCTTATATGATATATTTCTCCATTTTCCCTATATGTGAGACCTGCAGAAATTTGAAATAAGGAGGGAGTTAATCATTGGGTGGTGAAAATGAATCATATATCAATGGAGATCAAATTTCTGGACATCAATGTGAAAATAAAACTATTTTTGTTTTTATCATTATTTTAAAAAAAATACTATATTTTTTAAATTTATCATTTATTATACCACCCATAATCAAATTCATGCAGATTATCCATCATGAAAATATCCTGAATATTATGGATGTCCAATATTTAAATTTTTTAATAAAATAATCAACTATATTTAATCATTATATAAATTCATGAGGTAGTAATGTTAGAATTTATTCATGGATTATTTTAAATTCTAAGTCCAAAATCTTAAATGGACCATTATTACACGCTATTCAAGAAAAAATATTATTATTCATATTTTTGGCATAAAAATAACATAAATATAATTACATTGATATTTCATGTTTGATGTGAAAAAATTTTATAATTCATGATTATAGAAATATGTTTGTGTTTAGAGGATAATCCTGATTTAAAAAAAATAGAGAAATTTTAAAACATTGATTTCCAAATATCCTACTAATAATTTTATTTATCATCATATATATTCTCTTTTCAAAATTTCTTGTATTCTTTCATTCACAATTTCTTTGGATTTTGAATGTTATCCTGGTGGACTGTGTCTCCATAGTACCCCACTTTTTCTTATTTTTCATTCATATTTTTTCAAAGACCCTCATGACAGATTTTAGATAAACTTTTTGGTTCCCCAATTAGGCGATGACCAAAATCATAAAAATAAATTTTCATTTTAGTGTTGTTACAAAAAGGGAAAATCTTGGTAAAATATATATATAATCTATTCAATTTGATAAATAATGTGAAAACAAATCAATTATATATTATAAGAAGAAATTTTGGCACTCAAACCATGAACCTTTTCTAATTATGTGTCAGGTGTAATTTTTTCTAAAAGAACATAGCTGGTAGCCTAAAATGTTACAGAATTTGAATATATAAAAAATCAACTATAAGGTGTATAGTCCATGAAATGTATATCATTAACTTTTTCCCCATGTAGCGGATATGGTTTCTATTGTATAAAAATATATCATAGCATATAAAATTGAAGTAAGTTCCATTTATGGTGACTGGTATAATCTATGGTTTACATTAGATAGTTATATTTTCTATCTTGTGCAGTCTCTGGAAAATTTTATTTTTAGGGCTTCAATGTCTGAAACATGTTTTACTATAGTCCATACATCATTGACTCATGATAACCACATTGAATTTACCACACTGTGGAATGAGATTTACAATAACCTTATATTTATGGATTGTGGAAATATACATCCTAAGTTCAAAAGACCATGTATTTCAGAGAACATACTATTTATTCTATGACTATTGGTTTTTTAACAACTTCTCACCTGATCGTCCGAATAGGACACTTCAATAGTCCATTCAGAATATTATCACATATATAACATCATTATCCATATATCATCATTATATGGAGATGTTTTCTAGGATTATTGGGTATTTTTGTTTCATAGCATCATAGAGATGATCATAATCCATTGATGAGTTAATTGGGGAATCCATGGCATTGAAATCCCATTGATATAATTTAATTCCAAGTCACATATCATATATATACATAGTTTAGTAGGTAACCCCCTTTTCATTGGGAATAGGTTATTAAAATAATGAAGTAAAGAGACTATTTGGAAAACGAATTTCCAATATGAGGACTTGTGAATCCTTCATAAGGTTCGGTACCCTATTCACCACCACACATACTATTGTGAGGAATGGGTTTCACACTACAATTAATGTGATATATAATGGAATGGTGTTTCCCGAGTAAATATATTTGATACAATTGGACAAACCTAATCATATGTTAATTACATGACCTAAAGTAAATATTTCATTACAAAAAATTACTAATACATTTTAGGTCTATAATTTTAGATAATTAAGAAAAAACATTAAATAAAAAAACTCATTTTTTCAACTAATGGGAATTTTCCATGTTTTTTTGTGGTGGAAAATTCATAATCCATAACAAGTTTTTATAATCTACCATAAATTATTATCATAAGATACGCTTATAGAAACATATTATATATTAATTATATTCCTAAAATTTGGAATATAAAACATAATAAAGTAGTGTTATCATATTCTCTATTAGGGTAAACATAATTGATAGGAATCATGGATCCTAAGTGAGCATAAAATGATCATATGGGAATAATCAAGATATATAAGAAAATTCTACCCAAAACTCCTAGGTTAGGAATCTTGGAATAAATCATGAAATAAATTAATAAGTTAATCTAATGATTTAATCAATATATATGAGCCAATATAGAATAACATAATCATGAGAATTAATATAAAACTACAAAAAAACCTTTCAACTTTGGCACAAACATTAGTATAGGAGATATTACATCCATCAAACACATCATATATATCCATGTTTATGAGAAATTAAAATATACTCATGAATAATTATCTCATTATATATAATCATTAAACCAAATCATTTTGAGGGAGATATAGGATAGCAATATTAATCATCCATACATTTGAGTGCCACTTGAAATTAATATTTTATCTCATCATAAATAACACATCAAAATTAAATTAGTTTCATAAAACATCCCATGTGAAAACTATTAACATTTATATCATAAAGAAACTATGTATAGAAAATGGTTTTAATTCAACACATCATCAAGAACCTATGAAAAAAAAAATTGTTTCCATTGTATTCACATAAGTTTATCATTATTAATTCTATAAATAATAATAACATGACAAACTCATAGAAAATAGACAGTTATCCAATATAATCAAGTAACCATCTAGGTAAATACCATTAAATCCAGATAATAAAAAATATGGTATTTCCACTATAAATATAAAGGTCATATATTTAAGTCGCTAAGGTCCCAAAATTTATCGATGTATGTCATCGTGATTTCTAACCATAAATCAAATGAATAATAATAGGGTGTTCACAAATGAAAAAAATTTGATAAAAATTCATTTTTATACACTAATGACGATTTTAAAAATCAATAGTAGTGATAAATAATTATTACAAAAGGGATGGATATTACATTAGTCACACATATAATTAAGGTGTACGTTAATATTGGAATAATATTCATGATCAAAAATAATATATGTCAAAGAAAATTTAATATCTAAAAATTAATTTTTAGCAATTTTGGAAAAGTCACATATGGAATAATAATATCCTTGATCATTAGACAAAATATTTAAAAATATTCATAAAACTATGAGAGAAATAATCTATTGAAAAAACCATGAAAATATAGATAAAAATCATCATATAAAATGATAATTATGGTGTAACTAAATTTTCACGTGTAAACATTAATGAAATAATATTTTCACATAATTACAAAAATAAAAAATAAAAAAAATATAAAAAATTACTTAACAGTTTTAAAAGAAGGCCTTGTAGAAGAAAATTAAATTAAAAAATTATTTTAGCATGGATAATAGCACTTGATAAGTCATCAAATTAATGAATATATTAGAAAAGTGGAGGTTTCCAATCAAAAAAATGTGGGGTCCATTTCAAGAAATACTTCAGGTAAATATAAGTTAAGAGGTAATAAAATATAAATGTAAAACAAAAAATATCATGAATAAACATATTAAATTAAGATTTGTTTTATTAAGAATAAAAATTAACCATGTGGGTTATCCTCCAAAAATAATATTGAATTTAATATAACATCAGAAATAAAACCCTTGCTCTTTGAATGACATTTATATGAAAACCACTTTTATAATAGGTATGTTTTGAACCAATGGCCATTTTTTAATGAAATTACCTTATATGGATCTTAAAACCCTATAATGTGTTAAATTTAATTAATTAGTTAATATTCATGCCATATTAACGTTATCATGTTTTTCATTAAAAAATATATCTAAATACATAAAATTTTAGACAAAGAATCACATACCTTGTTTTACTACTAAGTCAAATGTACTCGATGATCCTGTATAGAAAAAATAAATATATTAATAAAACAATTTAGAAACTATATTAGATTATAAAAATTTTATAAATATCATTTATAATTATTATATATATTTATATAATCCATTTAGTGCCTATTCATGATGTCTAGAATGGGTAATCTATGTCATTTTAAACTAGAATCATAAAAGTGATGTTGTTATGGATTTTTTTCCCAATGTTCATCAATCCAATTTAATTAAATGTAATTAAATTTTTTACTTATAGTTACATATTATGTTAAAATTTCCTTTCATGAGTAATTCTTTCTTTTTCCTAGAATAAGAAATAAACAATGAACATTTTTCGGTGATTTTCAACATACGAATGGGGTTTTCTTAATTTGTGAGTAAAATTTTGATATATGGTTTCTAGAACAAACTAAAAGTTCTTATTAACACGTTTTTATATTATTATACTTGTAATTATTTTTTTTAATCATCCATGATATAATTTCGTATAATTGTTCAAGTAGGTTCTTATATCGACCCGAACATCGACATAAAATGCTTAATGGTATATTATAAGGTGATTTGAAAACAATATAAGTAAACCAATAGAATAATGATACAATTTAATAATTATTAGGGTGATAAATAATAATTATAAATCAATCGCAAGTATAGGTAATAGATATGAAAATATCCCATATTATGAATTACATAGTTTCCTCTTAGTACGATTATTTTAAATGACTAGATTAACAACAATCGTTTGTTGAACATATCACTATTATGTTATCAGGTTTTTTATACAAGACCCATAATGATTAAAAAATAATATTTATCCATTAAAAAATCTCATTTCTATCCATTTAATGAAGTGATGAAAATAAAAAAGGAATCAATCATCCCATGGAGGTGATAGTCCATTCATGCGCAAGGATGGATATTTTTTCCCATAGAAGGCGATAAATGAATAATTTGTTTTTAAATTTCATAATATAAAATATTTTATAAATATTTATATATTTATTAAATTACATATTAGTACCATCCAGGTATTTTGTTTAACGAAACTGAAACATGAGGTTTTGTTGAGGTGGTAGTCCATGCAGACAAAAATGCCATTTTCTATTTTCTTTGTGAAAATGGATGTATGGTTAAAGAATGTTAAACAATTATAATTACATACCAGTATAATAATGATATTTATTTTATAATTTTAAAATGGTGAAAATTAATTTGATAAATAATAAATGAATATAATGACAAAGAAAAGAGAAATTAATTGAAAGAAATCTATACATCAATACATGGGTTACTTCCTTTATGAATGGGGACATACCATTTAAGGTTATTCTTTTGAGAATACCATAAACACATTTAGGTGTCTATGAGTGATTGGGAGAGGTTTGGTGTAACGACCTGAAATTTAGAATAAATTTTGTTTCCTAACTTTCTGTATTATTTTATTTTATACTCGACAAAACTGTTTCATTTAATAAAATGAGTATAATTAAAATAAGACCGTTGGGTTTCAACTGTTATATAACCATTGTTTAATAAGATTGAGGGAAACTAAATGTTATGATTATTGTATATAAGTACAAGTGATCTTGATTATTTAATATAGAAAAAAGATTTGATGGCCTCATCCAGTAGTCTCGGGCCGATCAAAGCCCATCTGATGGAACTCGCGAAGGAGGTAGCGCCTTTGGGCTTTGATCTCAACCAAACCCAAGCCGAACTTTGTCATGTGAAGCAGGAATGGAATCGCCTTCATGAGAAGTTCAAGATGATAGAAATCACTACTCTAGAAATGCTGGCAGAGCCGCCCCAAGATTATATCACCCTAGAACATCTTACTCTTAGGTACTATATTGGTGTTATAAGGGGTTATATAACGAGACCTTAACTGCCTTGTGTAATCCTTTGATTTAAATAAAAATTGTGATTTCTTCTTATGATGTAGTTTTTGAATTTTCAAGTTTCTGGATAAATATAGTATGCATATTATTGATGAATTTTAGAAAAAATATATTTTTAAAATATTTATGTAAACCTTAAATAATTAATAATGTGTAATGATCTTCAAAATATGGTCTTCTACAGCTGTGTTCGGTATGAAATTTAGAATCTAATAAGATCAACATAATTTTTGGTGAATAGTAAATTATGAATAGTTATTTTATGCTTATGATTAGAAATGTGACCAAATGGATTTAGTAATCTCACTTAAAGAAAGTATTAATATAATTTAGGCACCTTAATTAAGTAATGTGATTCAATAAAATAGGTAAATAACTGATTCTGAAATTATTGTTTAAGTATTAGTTTTTTTGGTTTTATAGAGTTTTATATTTAAAAATTAAATTAAAAATATTTAGAAAATCATTTTCATAAGATGGATCTCATTTTTTAAAATCAGAGCATTGATATTTGGTTAAGGTGAATTTTTGGGATTTATCTGAGAAAGTTGAATTTTCAATGAATAGTTTTTTTATTTAAAAATTAAACTAAAAATATTTAGAAAATTATTTTCATAAAATGGATCTCATTTTTGAAATCGGAGCATTGATATTTGGTTAAGGTAAATTTTTGGAATTTTTCTGAGAAAGTTGAATTTTCAGTGAATAGTGAAAATGCAGTTTTTGAGTTTTGAGTGTTTAATGACATCATTAAGGATGTAATAATTATGAAGTAATTATGGTCGACTTATTAATAGTAAGATAAGGTATGTGGTTTACCAATATTCTAATACCATAGGAAAATATTGTGGTCAAGCCCATGGTTTTTCCAATACCACCGATGAGGTGTCCCTTGGAAATTAATGCTTTGTCCCCTCACTTCAACTATAAATACCAAGCCTTTCACTCATTCATTTCATTTCCAAATTCTTCCCAACGAAGTTTTGGTCTCCTTACCTCCCAAGGAGTCCTCCCATGGTGCCTTCAAGCCTCCCGATGTCCTGACCTTCAAGCTTTCGAAGTTACTCTTTAAGGTAAGGGATCCTTTCACACTCCTCTTTTAATCCATGACTTCCTTTATGTTGTTCCTTCTAATTACTATCTATTTTTGTTGAGGGTATGTTCTTATATGTTATTATTACTTCCCATTTCATGTCCAAATTATGGGATACCCTTTCTTCTCTCATCAATTTTCTTTCTGAATTTTTATGTGGCACCATTAGGCTGCCGAATTTTTCGTAAAAGGAATACAATCTTCTCATTCCTTTCATGTTCCCTTTTCATGTGGTATGTCATTAAAATTTCCATAACATGTTCTTATCGCCAAGTAATCCTGTATTTTTACTCTGTTATATGTTATTTATGAGATGGTTACTCCTGTACCCTCTCTTTTCAATGTTTTCTAAAACCTTGTTATATAGGCATTATGTTGCGGAAATGTTTCCTCAAAATTTCTATCTCTTTCTCTCCAGAAATTCTCTGGTTTTATTTATGTGAATACCCAGAACTATTTCGTTTCTTTTGGTTTTCATTAATATATAAATATGATCTATTTGATTCTACAATTAACATACATATAAACCTCACTCCCTTTACATGGGTTATAAATGACATAATGATCTCACTTTTAAGCTCTTTTTAAATGTCACGATTTTGATATGAAACCCATTTCACTGAATATATTAGGGTTATTTATGAAATGATTGATTATGATATATGTGGCTCACATGAAATTAAATACATATTAATGGTGCTCCCTGATAGCACTATAATGCATTGGGTAAATATTTAATCTCAAGATATGACAAGTTTCACAATCCCTTGGTGAATAACCTTGGTAATTTTTATGACACCTTGGGGATAGACCTTGGTGATATGTTCATGAATGTATAAATGAAATTTTGTAGACACATATTAAAGTTAGGTCTCAAGTTATTTTCATTATGATATGCCTATAATTCCATTTCTCATATCTTTATGTTGTTATTCAAGTTCTTGTTGATATAAAAAGTACATTGATTCCCTTGTTTACCCTTATTGGGCCTTCTACTCACCCTTTACATTGATGTCTGTCTCCAGGATATGAGATGCAGTAAATATACATAGGATAAACCTATGATGAAACCTTACAAGTGGTTTAGAAGAATGTTTTATGTTTTTCTCATGTTTTATGTTCCGGATTTCCAAGACACTAGACTTTAAAGATCCTCTGTTTGTAAAATGTAATGAAATGTTATGTAATAAAAAGGTGGGATTTTATAGTTGGTATCAAAGGATAGTTTAGTTATTTATGGAAATTAGGATATGAAAACTTTATGAATAACCCTATAGAAAAGTTAAAATATAGGAAATCTTCCTGATATTTTGGTAAGTATTGAGTAAGTTGATTTTCAAGAAAATACATCACTGTCTAGATATGAGTAGGTAGAGGTGGCTCTAGCACAGATGTACATAGGGGTAAAACCCGAAAACACCGCTTTGAG
Organism: Viscum album; assembly: GCA_963277665.1. Taxonomy (NCBI): domain Eukaryota; kingdom Viridiplantae; phylum Streptophyta; class Magnoliopsida; order Santalales; family Viscaceae; genus Viscum; species Viscum album. The sequence goes on along the minus strand of OY728123.1, from coordinate 1,937,346,239 downwards.
CTAGACTCGAATGAGAACTGTTATACAAAATGGCCCTTGCTTCACTATTGGTTACGACACTCTCGGGGGATATGTTTGGTTAATCACAAGCTTTTTATGAATCATTATGAAGGAATTATAGAAAAATGTAATTGTCTACGAATGAATTTTTAGGATATAAAATCCTTTTTAGTTAAATTATTCATAAATGAAAGAAGTTTCTCACGAAGGATTTATTATTTTAGAAATTTCCCCATCATCTAGTAATACGTTGATGTATTTCCTGAGGAGTTACCCGGACCTCCCCCAAAAAGAGAGGTAGATTTCTCCATTGAACTCGTACATGGATCTCATCTGATGTCAAAGACCTCCTATAGGATGGAAAATGTACAGCTAGAGGAATTAAAGAAACAACTCCAAGATATTTTGGAGAATGAGTTTATCTGACCAAGCGTGTCTCCTTGGGAAGCACCAGTTCTCTTTGTGAAGAAGAAGAATGGATCGATGCAGCTATGCATTGATTATAGAGAACTGAATGGGATCACAGAGAAGAACAAATACTCTATTCCAAGAATTGATGACTTATTTGACCAAGTTTTTGGGACTCAATTCTTATCTAAGATTGATCTTCATTTTGTTTATCATCAATTGAGGGTAAATAATGATGATATTCCAAAAACTACCTTCCAATTAAGATAAGGGCATTATTAGTTTTTTTTATTCCCCTCGGACTGACTAATGCACCTGCTATTTTTATGGATCAAGAATAAGTTTATTTGGGAAACTTATGTTTTATCAAATGGATATCCTTTGTATAGAAAAATGATTTGGTGATTAAATGATAAAGGTTATTTTGAATGATTTTTTCTCTTTTGGAGTACTATATGCCTAAGGGAAATAAAATACTACAGCATTTAAATTGAGGAGGAATGGTTTAATTTTTTTTATGAATTTATGTACTCATTGTGGACATGTGGTGATTTGGGTTATTTCTGGACAATTATGAACCTAGCATAGAGAATATGTGAGTAGGTTTATTACACTTTAGTATGAGACTTTAATAGTAGTCGATTTTATTTGGAGATAAATGTTAATATTTATTAGGGAAGACTGTGTGATTAAATCCTTCTGAGTTTTGGGTTCCAATTTTAGTTTGGATTATTCTGAATAATTTTAAGGATGATTGTGTATTGAATGGTCTTTTTGGAACTTTGGTTACTTTTTTTGAATTTTTGAGATTAATAGTAATATTTCTTTTTATAAAGGATAATCCTTTTGGGGGATTATATGATCTCGTACTAACCATTTTAGTTTTAGTTGATGACTAAATATAAGGGGAAAATATATTTATTCTTTTTTGGATTATGTGATTCTCTAGAAGATGATTCTTGTGCTTTTGATAAGACCAGGTCTTTTTGAATGCTCATTGTTTGGAGAAAAGATTAGTCTTGGTGGAAACTTATTAAGGGATGAAACTCGACATGAAGGTAATTATATTTCCTCATGTTTATATTCTATGTATTAAATTAATTCCTCAAAATTATTAAAAAGAATGTAAAACAAAAACATTGTTGGTTTATGTTTCCTACTAGGTAATCAAAGACCATTTAACACATCTTAAGTTTGTGATCTTCTTAGGGTTAATTTTCTCCTAATCTTGTTTTCTATCACTCTCCATCAGAACTTGACCCTTTGTTTTCTCTTCTATATCCATGTTTTCATACAGTTAATCCTAGTATGGGTTAACTCAGGTGACCTTTTTACTCCCCTTTCTTTCATTTAAAGTAAGAGTTTTACTGACTCTTTTTCTGATGTGGGACTTTCAACGAAATTTCCAAGACCAATTTTAAAATTGCGAGGATACAATTTATTAAGGGGGGAATATTGTAACGACCCAAAATTTTGAATAAAATTTTTTCCTAAATTTGTTTGTTATTTTATTTTATACTCAACAAAACTATTTCATTTAATAAAATGAGTATAATTAAAATAAGACCATTGGGTTTCGATAGTTATATGACCATTGGTCAATAAGACCAAGGGAAACTAAATGTTACTATTATTGTCTATAAATACAAGTGATATTGATTAATTAACATAGAAAGAAGATTTGATGGCCCCATCCAGTAGTCTGGGGCTGATCGAAGCCCATCTGACGGAACTCTGGAAGGAGGTAGCACCTTTGAGCTTTGCTCTGGACTAAACCCAAGCCGAACTTCACCGTGTGAAGCTGGAATGGAATATCCTTCATGAGAAGTTCAAGCTGATAGAAATCACTACTCGGGAAATGTTGGTCGAGCCGCCCCAAGATTCTATCACCCAAGCACACCTTACTCTTAGGTCCTATGCTGGTGTTATAAGGGGTTATGTAAAAAGACTGTAACTGCCTTGTGTAATCCATTCATTTAAATAAAAAATGTGATTTCTTCTTATGATGAATTTTGTGAATTTTAAAATGTGTGGATAAATATATTATGCATATTATTGATTAATTTTAGAAAAAATATATTTTTAAAATATTTATGTAAACCTTAAATAATTAATAATGTGTAATGTTTTTCAAAAAATTGTCTTTTACAGATGTGTTCAGTATGAAATTCAGAGTCTAATAAGATCAACATAATTTTTGGTGAATAGTAAATTATGAATAGTGATTTTATACTTATTATTAGTAATGTGGACAAATAGATTTAGTAATATCACTTAAATAAAGTATTAATATAATTTAGGCACCATGATTAAGTAATATAATTCAATAAAATAAGTAAATAACTGTTTCGAAAATTATTGGTTAAGTATTAGTTTTTTCAGGTGAATAATTTTTTTTTATTTAAAAATAAAATTAAAAATATTTTTAAAATAATTTTCATGAAATGGAGTTCAATTTTGAAATCAGATCATCGATATTTGGTTAAGGTGAAGTTTTCGGATTTTTCTGAGAAAGTTGAATTTTCAGTGAATAGTGTTTTTATTTAAAAATTAAACTAAAAATATTTATAAAATTATTTTCATAAAATGGAGCTAATTTTTTAAATCAAAGAATTGATATTTTGTTAAGGTAAATTTTTGGGGTTTTTCTGAGAAAGTTGAATTTTCGGTGAATAGTGAAAATACAGTTTTTGAGTTTGTGGTGTTTAATGACATCATTAAGGATGTAATAATTATGAAATAATTCTGGTTGATTTATGAATATTAATATATGGTATGAGTTGTCCCAGGTGGCCAATACCATGGGAAAATACCATGGGCAAGCCCATGGTTACGCCAATACCACCGATGAGGTGTCCCTTGGCAGTTAATGTTTTATCCCCTCACTTCTCCTATAAATACCAAGCCTTTCCCTCATTCATTTAATTTATAAATCCTTAATAATAAATTTCTGGTCTCTTTACCTCTCAAGAGGTCCTCCCAAGGTTCCCTCAAGCCTCTTGAGGTCCTGAACATTAAGCTTTCAAAGTTACTCATCAAGGTAAGGGATCCTTTCACTCTCCTCTTTGATGCCATGACTTCCTTTATATTGTGTCTTCTAGATTCCATCTATTTTTGTTGAGGGTATGTTCTTATATGTTCTTATTAATTCCCATTTCATGTCCAAATTATGGGACACCATTTCTCTACTCATCAATTTTCTATCTGAATTTTTATGTGACGCCTTTAGGCTGCCAAATTTTTCGTAAAAGGAACCGAATCTTCTCTTTCATTTCATGTTTCCTTTTCATGTGGTATGTCATTAAAATTTACATAACATGTTCTTATCTCCATGTAATCCTTTATTTATACTCTTTTATAGGTTATTTATGAGTGGGTTACTCTGGTACCCTCTCTATTCAATGTTTTCTAAAACCTTGTTATATAGTCGTTATGCTGCGGGAATTTTGCCTCAAAATTTCTATGTCTTTCTCTCCAGAATTTCTATGGTTTTATTTATGTGTATACCCAGTCCTATTTCGTTTATGTGGGTGTTCATAAATATATAAATATGATCCTTTTTATTCTGTAATTGACATACATATAACCCTCACTCCCTTTCCATGGGTTATAAATTACATAATGATCTCATTTTTAAGCTCTTTTTAAATGTCACGATTTTGACATGAAACCCATTTCCTTAAATATATTTGGGTTATTTATGAAATTATTGATTATGATATATGTGGTTCACATGAAATTAAAGACATATTATTGGTGCACCCTGATAGTACTCCAATGCATTGGGTAAAGATTTAATCTCTAGAGATGAAAAGTTTCACAATACCTTGATGAATAACCTTGGTAATTTTTATGACACCTTGGGGATGGACATTGGTGATATGTTCATGAATGTATAAATGAAATGTTGTGGCCACATATTCAAGTTATGTTTCAAGTCCTTTTCATTTTTATATTCTTAAACTTCCATTTCTCATATCTTTATGTTGTTATTCAAGTTCTTATTGATATCACAAGTACACGGATTCCCTTGTATACCCTTACTGGGACTTCTACTCACCCTTTCCTTTGATGTTTGTATCCAAGATATGAGATGAAGTAAATGTACATAGGATGAACCTATGATGAAGCCTTACAAGTGGTTTAGAATAATGTTTTATGTTTTTCTCAGGTTTTATGTTCCTGATTTCCAAGACACTAGACTTTAAATATCCTCTGTTTGTAGAATGTAATGAAATGTCATGTAATAAAAAGGCGGGATGTTATAGTTGGTATAAAAGGATAGTTTAGTTATTTATGGAAATTATGATATGAAAACTTTATGAAGAACCCTATATAAAAGTTTAAATATAGTCAATCTTCTTGGTATTTTAGTGACTATTGAGTATGTGGTTTATAAAGAAAATACATCTATGTCTGGATACGATCAGGTAGAGGTGGCTCTGGCATAGATGTGCATAGAGGTAAAACCCAAAAACACCACTTTGAGATATAATCGAATGGGAACTGGAACACAACAACAGGTCTTGCTGCACTCTTGGTTACGACACTCCCGGTGGATATGTTTGGTTAATCTCAAGTTTTTTATGAGTCATTATGAAGGAATTATAGAAAAATGTAATCGTCTAAGAATGAAGTTTTAAGACATAAAATCCTTTTTAGTTAAAAGATTCATAAATGAAATAAGTTTCTCACAAAGGAGTTATTCTTTTAGAAAATTTCCCCATTGTCTAGGAATACGTTGATGTATTTCTTGAGGACTTACCTGGATCTCCCCTAGAAAGAGAGGTAGAGTTATCCATTGAACTCATACCTGGATCTTATCTGATGTCAAAGACCCCCTACAGGATGGAAAATGTGGATCGAGATGAATTAAAGAAACAACTCCAAGATCTTTTGGAGAATGGGTTTATCCGACAAAGTGTGCTCCTTGGGGAGCACCAGTTCTCTTTGTGAAGAAGAAGGATGGATCGATGCAGCTATGCATTGATTATAGAAAACACAATGGGATCATAGTGAAGAACAAATACTCTCTTCCAAGAATTGATGACTTATTTGACCAACTTCATGTGATTAAATTCTTCTCTAAGATTTATCTTTTTTCTGGTTATCATCAATTGAGGGTGAAGAATGATGATATTCCAAAAACTATCTTCCAATCAGGATATGGGCATTAGCAGTTTGTTGTTATGCCCTTCGGACTGAGAAATGCACCTGCTATTTTTATGGATCAAGAATATGTTGATTTTGGAAACTATTGTTTTATCAAATGGATATCATTTGTATAGGAAAATGATTTGGTGATTAAATGATAAAGGTTATTTTGGATGATGTTTTCTCTTTTGGATTACTATATTCTTAAGGGAAATAAAATACTACAGGATTTAAATTGAGGAGGAATGGTTGAATTTATTTTTTTAAGAATTTTTGTATTTATTGTGGACATATGGTGATTTGGGTAAATACTAGAAAATGATGAACCTTGCATAGAGAATATGTGAATAGGTTAATTACACATTATTATGAGACTTTAATAGTAGTCAATGTTTTTTGGAGATAAATGTTAAGATTTATTTGGGAGGACTATGTGATTAAATCCTTCTGAGTTTTGGGTTCCAAGCTTAGTTTGGATTATTCTGAAGAATTTTAAGGATGATTGTGTATTGAATAGTCTTTCTGGAACTTTGGGTAATTTTGTTGAATTTTGGATATTAATAGTAATATTTCTTTTTAGAAAGGATTATCCTTTTTGGGGATTACATGATCTCGTACTAACCATTTTAGTTTTAGTTGATGACTAAAGACAAGTGAAAAATATAGTTATTATTTTGTAGATTATTTGATTCTCAAAAAGATGATTCTAGTGCTTTTTATGAGACCAAATCTTTTTAAATGCTTATTGTTTGGATAAAAGATTATTCTTGGTGTAAAATTATTAAGGGAAGAAACTCTAATTGAAGGTAAGTATATTTCCTTATGCTTTTATTCTATGTAGTAAATGAATTCCTCAAAATTATGAAAAGGAACATAAAACAAAAACTTTATTGGTTTATGTTTCCTACTCGGTAATCAAAGACTGTTTAACATGTCTTAAGTTTGTGATCTTCTTGTGGTTAATTTTCTCCTAATCATGTTTCCTATTACTCTCCATCATAACTTGACCCTTTTTTTTCTCTTCCATATCCATGTTTTCCTACATGAAATCCTAGTATGGGTTAACTTGGGTGACCTTTTTACTTCCCTTTCTTTATTTTAAAGCAATAGTTTTTCTGACTCTTTTTCCGATGTGGGAGTTTCAATGAAATTTCCAACCCCAATTTTAAAATTTCGAGGATGCAATTTATTAAGGAGGGAAGATTGTAACGAACCACAATTTTGAATAAATTTTTTTCCTTAACTTTGTGTGTTATTTTATTTTATACTCAACAAAACTAATTCACTTAATAAAATAGGTATAATTAAAATAAGACCATTGGGTTTCAACTGTTATATGACCATTGGTCAATAAGACTGAGGGAAACTAAATGTTACGATTATTGTCAATAAATACAAGTGATCTTGATTAATTAATATAGAAAGAATATTCAATGGCCCCATCCAGTAGTCTTGGGCTGATTGAAGCTCATCTGACGGAACTCAGGAAGGAGGTAGCACCTTTGGGATTTGCTCTGGACCAAACCCAAGACGAACTTCATCATGTGAAGCTAGAACAGAATTGCCTTTGTGAGAAGTTCAATCTAATAGAAATCACTACTCGGGCAATGTTGGTCGAGCCGCCCCAAGATTCTATCACCATAGAACCCCTTACTCTTAGGTCTTATGCTGGTGTTAAAAGGGTTTATGTAACAAGACCATAACTACCTTGTGTAATCCTTTGATTTAAATAAAAATTGTGATTTCTTCTTATGATGAAGTTTGTGAATTTTTAAATGTCCAAATAAATATAATATGCATATTATTGATGAATTTTAGAAAAATTATATTTTTAAAATATTTATGTAAACCTTAAATATTTAATAATGTGTAATGGTTTTAAAAAATGGTATTCTACAGCTGTGTTTGGTATGAAATTTAGAGTCTAATAAGATCAACTTAAATTTTGATGAATATTAAATTATGAATAGTGATTTTATGCTTAAGATTAGTAATAGGACCAAATGGATTTAGTAATCTCACTTAAAGAATGTATTAGTATAATTTAGACACTTTGATTAAGTAATGTGTTTCAATAAAATAGGTAAATAACTATTTCAGAAATTATTGGTTAAGTTTTAGTATTTTCAGGTGAATAGTGTTTTTATTTAAAAATTAAATTAAAAAAATTTAGAAAATTTTTTTCATAAAAAGGAGCTCATTTTTTAAATCAGAGCATAGATATTTTGTTAAGGTGAATTTTTCAGATTTTTATGAGAAAGTTGAATTTTTAGTGAATAGTGTTTTTATAAAAAAACTAAATTAAAAAAATTTAGATAATTATTTTCATAAAATGGAACTCATTTTTAAAATCAGAGCATCGATATTTGGTTAAGGTGACTTTTTGGTATTTTTCTGATAAAGTTGAATTTTCTGTGAATAGTGAAAATACAGTTTTTGAGTTTTGGGTGTTTAATGACATTATTAAGGATATAATAATTATTCAATAATTTTGTTCGACTTATGAGTATTAAGATAAGGGTTTAGGTGTCCCAAGTGGCCAATACCATGGAAAATACCAAGGGCAAGCCCAGGGTTTTGCCAATACCATCGATGAGGTGTCCCTTGGCAATTAATGCTTTGTCCTCTCACTTCTCTTATAAATACCAAGCCTTTCCCTCATTCATTTCATTTACAAATCTTTACCAATGAAGTTCTGGTCTCTTTACCTCCCAAGGAGTCTTCCCAACGTTCCCTCAAGCCTCCCAAGGTCCCGACCTTCAAGCTTTCTAAGTTACTCTTCAAGGTAAGGGATCCTTTCACCCTCCTCTTTTAAGCCATGACATCCTTTATGTTGTGTCTTCTAGTTTCCAAATATTTTTGTTGATGGTATGTTATTATATGTTCTTATTAATGCCCATTTCATTTCCAAATTATGTGATACCCTTACTTCTCTCATCAATTTTCTTTTTCAATTTTTATGTGATGTCGTTAGGCTGCCAAATGTTTCGTAAAAGGAATTGCATATTCTCTTTCCTTTCATGTTTCCTTTTCTTGTGGTATGTCATTAAAATTTCCATACCATGTTCTTATCTCCATGTAATCCTGTATTTGTAATGTGTTATAAGTTATTTTTGAGTGTCTTACTCTTGTACCCTATCTTTTTAATGTTTTCTAAAACCTTGTTATATAGTCGTTATGCAGCGGAAATTTTGCTTCAAAATTTCTATCTCTTTCTCTCCAGAAATTCTATGGTTTTATTTATGTGAATACCCAGACCTATTTCATTTCTTTGGGTGTTCATAAATATATAAATATGATCTATTTGATTCTGGAATTGATATATGTATAACCCTCACTCCTTTTCCATGGGTTATAAATGACATAATGATCTCATTTTTAAACTCTTTTTAGACGTCACGATTTTGATATGAAACCCATTTCATTGAATCTATTTTGGTTATTTATGAAATGATTGATTATGATATTTGTGGCTCACATGAATTTAAATACATATTAAGGGTTCTTCCTGATATCGCTCCAATGAATTTGGTAAAGATTTAATCTCTAGAGATGATAAGTTTCACAATACCTTGGTGAATAACCTTGGTAATTTTTATGACACCTTGGGGTTGGACCTTGGGGAAATGTTCATGAATGTTTAAATGAAATGTTGTAGCCACATATTCAAGTTATGTTTCAAGTTCTTTTCATTATGATATGTCTATACTTCTATTTCTCATATCTTTATGTTGTTATTCAAGTTCTTATTGATATCACAAGTACACTGATTCCCCTGTTTACACTTACTGGGCCTTCTACTCACCCTTTCCATTGATGTCTTTCTACAAGATATGATATGCAGTAAATGTACATAGTATGAACCTATGATGAATCCTTACAAGTGGTTTAGAAGAATGTTATATGTTTTTCTCATGTTTTATGTTCCTGATTTCCAAGACACTAGACTTTAAAGATCCTTTGTTTGTAAAATGTAATGAAATGTTATGTAATAAAATGGTGGGATGTTATATTTGGTATGGTTTTGGTCTAAACTATTTTTTACTTTTTTGAGGGAGAGTGAAGATATGGGAGCCCCTTTCTAAAAGAGAAATGGTTTGACTTTTTTCTAAATACCCCAAACTTTTCAATAATGGGGTGTAAATATCAAAAAACAAAGTGGCGCAAAATAGAAAAATAACAGGGTAGAGAAGAGATAAGGTTGATCCAAATCTCAAAAATTTAAATTAGAAACACTTTTTATGCTCTGTAACCCTTTAATTTTAACTTTATCCATTTAATATTTTACCGTGATAACTTGTTTTTATCTAGGGTAACTTATTCATTATTCCAAAAACAGAATTGGATATTATTACAAAAAACTACTAATTCCAATTTTTATTGTATTGTATTTTATTAAATTTTTATAAGTGATAAAAAAATTACAGTACTAAATCTTTAATGAATTAAAAACAATTTTATGAAAAAAATAAATTAAATTTTAAAACACCAATTATGGGTATTTTAATTAATACCAAAATTGTTAAAATTTTAATATTCCTTAGAATATACATATTTGGCCTTATAAAAATGATTATTTTATTTAAAATTCTGAATCATGTACTGATAATTTCATAAATGTTCTATTATTTGTAAAAAAAATTACTATTCACCAAGAAATAATTATTTTTAGAAAAATCTCAAAATTTCATGTTAAGGTAATGTTAAAATTATAAATCCAAAAAGGTATTTTTGTTTATAAAATTACAATTATAAATTATATAATTATATTTTTAAATTAAAACAATATGTATGAAGAAAAACATTCTTAATTAAAAAAATACCTTTTTAGATTTATTGTATATTTAATCTAGTTTCATATAGATTTTTAAATAATTAAATTTTTATATATAATTTTATAAAAGTAAACAGTATATATTATAATAAAATTTGAGGTATGATCAATTTATTTTTGTTAGGAAAATATAATACCCCCTTTTTAATCGATTTTTCAAAAAACAACCTTTTTAAAATATGAAGCATAAGGAATAATGATATATAATACTGATTGATTATTATCCTATTACAAAATATTTATTATATTATTCATGTAATTTTAATATTTCATGGTTTTTTTATTCCATATATTGTGTTTGAAATAATTTATTGTAGATATATTAATTTTAATGGTTCAAAATCTCAAGTCGATACATTATACCACTTTAAATAATTTGTTTCCTCACTATTTTCATTATTACTCTTTGATGAATGTAGGTGAGGGTAATATTGACATATCCATCATTTGGGAAATGACTTCTAATATGGAATCCACATTAAATTCATAGTTATACTAAGTTTCTTATGTTTCCTAAAACTACCTAAATCATTGATACAATGACGTACTCCTATATGTATATACACAAATCATATATTAACCATTAAATACCTTTAAAAAAACTATTTCAATCACCAAGAAATTAAACCATTGTTATATTATATATTCTTCAATAAATTAACCATATTTTCAAACATCAAATGTATTAATCACATGAACATTAGGTCCGATACTAGTCAATATATATCATAATCCCGAAACAAAGATAAAAATGAGAATAAAATATCATGGATTACATTTTCAATAAATCAATAATTAATAAGAATAAAATCTAACTCACTTATCTCAAAATCAAGAAAACATTTGATACCTCATCATTTATCATATATTGAACATAATAGTTATCCATAACTTGATTATTTTTTAATTAATAGTAATAAAAATTATAAATCATTATCATAAAATCACATTTTAAGGATATTAAATCCATTTATTGTTTGTTTCAAATACCTTGAATCATAACTACTAAATAAAATTTTGTACATGATTCAGATAACCCTTAGTAATTTTTAGATATACCAAACTATAATCGATAATTATAAATCAATAATGAATATAGGTTTTATTATCATAAATTTATTTCTAATATACAATTAACCTCATAACATTAGTTAATACTATAAAAGGTACATTTTCTATCATAATGGGAATATATGAAGATTCTGAACAATTTAAGTATGCACCTGTATTCAGTTATATTACATAGTTTTCCTTTAATACATAACTTTCATAGTCCTATCTATGTTACCTTGTTTCAACAAAATACTGAAACCAAATTATAAATGGTGATATTCAAAATATTCATATTATATGAATATTAGAGGTCAATCATAACATATTTTCAATAAAAGCATAATTTCAACCTATGATACTTTTATTTCAACTATATCACAAATGGTTTGTCACATAAATCTCTTGGATTTTCCTATGATAAATTTTTTATTTTCTCTCATAATTATCATCCTAATCACTTAATGTGATATGGAAATAAATCCATTATAAGGCTTCATAAAGAGAAAGTGATTGACTAAAAAATATCCCCCAAGTGATGCATACTATGTGTGCAGTTAGTCCTCATTGTCATTCCTCATGTGATTATTATGTTAATACCCAATAAAAAAATTTCAAATTTACTAAATATATGTATACATATCCTAGATCCTATATCCACTTGTACTATTCAGACAATGATGTTATTCCCATGAAAACCACACATTCTATACTACTCCAAAATATTATGACATTATCCTATATATATACTTAACTCTTATACTTATCCTTAGGTCATTCTCTAATGTTATCTAATCCAAATCCCTAAATAAAATGTGTATTATTATGTTAGCATTAAATCATAAACTATCTAAAATGCTAATATTTACATTTAAAATTATGGAAAACCTTAACCAATTAGACATTTATGACATTTCAAATTCCTAAATTATCCTAAATGGATAACATCCTAATATTAAATTTTATTTATACCCTACTATAATCCAAACTATTATATAAAAGACCTAATAATCTAGTAATTATAGGACTTAATGAAAATTTATCAAAAAAAATATTCCTAGGACTTTTATATAATTAATAAAAAATATTAATTAATGAAACTATGGTACTTTTCAACAAATAAAATTTTTTCCTTTTCACTATTATATGAACTTCTTAATCCATAAAAATTCTTCCACATATCAAATTATTTATTATCATAAGACAATATTCTATATCCAGTTATATATTACATTATTTTATAACTTTGGGAAATGGAATCATAGAAAAGGGTGAACACAGATTCTTATTATTGTTAAAAATAATCGATAATAATCAAGAATCATAAGTGAGAATAATATGATAATATGTGTGTTGACACTAATTGAGAAATTAACCGAAAGGACTCTGAAGAGAACTCCATATATTTCAGATCCCAAAAAAATGATCGAAAAGTACAATGGAAAATCAACAATAATCCCAAAGAGCGTTGCGATGGAGTAGCTTCATGGACCTACGAGGCCGACCTATGTGGCCGACCTACACGGCCGACCTACGCGACCGACCTATGCAGACGAACTACGTGGCAGATCTCCACACCAGAAGCTTTTTTATGCACCTACGTGGAGTACTTGCGTGGCGGAGTTGCACGAAGTACCTACGTGGGAAACATGTCTTCGACCAGGCCCATCCGTGCCAATAAATAGAGCCCTTGGGCACCCCATTTCAGGACAGAAAAAAAGTGAAAGACTCTCTAAATCTCCCATGGTGTATCTCTTTCACCTAGATCCCTGAAATTGTCTCATGTAGCTCTATAAACTACAAGAGAAGAGATAATTAAATTGGATAATCCTATTTTTAAGTTCTTCACATTCTTCAGTCATCATCCATACCTTCACGGTATACCAGTTCGCCATACTTGCGCGGTATACCTGTGCGGCATACCTGTGTGATATACCTGCACGCTATATCTGTGCGGTATAATTGCACAATACAAGCAATGCGGGGTACCTACATGGAATACTTGCATGAAATACCTACATGACCATATCAACTACCCTCTTTTAAAATCCATTCATGGTAGGGTATCTCTTTCCTTGGTTCCCTTATCTGAAAAGGGCTAATTTGGAGACTCCACCAAAACCTCATGACTTCTCAAACCTTTAGGAAAGGCACATCAACGTGTCTCCTATTTGGGTTTGTATTTCCACAGTCAGAGGTTTCCCACATTTTTTTCATAATGGGGTTAGGATTTATGAGATTTTTGTGGGTTTGTATATCCACAGTCACATGGAATTTTCTCCCAGGAACAGTGTTGGGAAGTTCTCGGCTTGGGGGAAGGATTGGGTCTTGGCCTCTACATTCTCAAAGGGATGACCTGGGATCTCAGGTTTCTGGTATGGAAGTTATGGTTCACCTATTTCTTTTCCACGCAAGCATAAGAGAATTCTCCCTCCCCTACCAGGACCAATTTTAGGGCATCCATCCTGGTATAAGCCCCTCACCTTCACCCCTTCATCCTTACATTGGATAGTCCAATGTAAATAGAAAAAAGGGAATGTTTGTCACCTTTCCCTCTTACACGGTCGACGCACCCTCTTCCATCAACGTGGAGGAAAATTTTCAATGTGTGAATTCCTTTTTTGAATCTTTGACATTCTCTTGTTTTTTCACACCGAGCACAATTAACGTGGCCTTAGAGATTTTTCATGATTACAACATTTTCACGATCCAAGGAACTATGAGAACTATGATTCATGTTCAAACAAGGATATGTAGGAAACTATTTTAGAGCCCGAGCTCACTAGATATCCTCCTCAGGAATCCAACCCTAAATTCCTCCAATTTGGGAATCCTCCCTAGGAAATAAGCCCCAAATTCAATCCTCAAATCATTAAGGAATCCTTTTTCATGAAGTTAGCCCAAACTCACCTCCCTAAAAGGACCATACTCTCCTACGAGACTTATCGAACTACATGGGCATTGATTCCCATCCATATGGGATACATAGAAAGCCTCATTGAGGTTCAAACCCAACATTTCAAATCAATCCTATTCTCTGTGGGCCATATTACCAATAGGTTCTAATCTTACATGGAAACCCATATCCCTTCCAATTTTCTTGTCCTGCTTCAGTATAGGACCCACACTGAGTTTCAACTAAGCACCTTCTGCTTAGATATCCTTATCACATGACCTTAAAAGATATGATGTGTCCAATTAAGAGACACTGAACTACGAGGGTTTTGATTCCTTTCACAAGGATACTTAGGTAGCCTATTTTAGGGGCACGATCCCAAAATTAAAACAAACCTTTATCTCCCTAGATGACAATAAATTCTACAGTGCCCCACTGAGTGGCTTAAAAATTAGTATAATTACAGCGATGACTAAAAGAATCTCTGGTCAGTATGTTTGAGGATACCAATAATGGAAATCCTCGAATACATACAAATATTTCCATTAATGAAGAACCTTGAATTCATACTGATGATTCTAAATTTTACACATGTTAATAAGTGATTATAAATTCCAAGGGATACTTATGATATACTTAGTGAATTAAAAATGATTCATGAAAAAAATTTAATTTTACAAAGAGAGTCCCAGAGTAGACAATAATTCCTCCCAAAAGGGTGTGATGAGTCTGACCTCCCATCGTCACGACCAATGCACGTTCTTAAGTATTGTAAAGTTCAAAACTTAATAAACGCATGCCTTTGGAAAGTAGGTTCTATTTGGATAAATAATTGTAGGAAGTTTCCGGTTCAATGAATAAATCTAATGGAAACTGCCTGGAAACAGTTATTCCTAAATCTTGAACACATGTTTCAAGGAACTACGAAACAAAAATGGTGAACCCGGGGTAAATCCTTAACCAAGTTAATAATGTTACCCACATGTTATTCCCCTATCAATTGATAAAGGAAGGCTAGAAAAAGGTATTAATCATGCATGTATCCATGTAAAAAGATGTTGTTTTAATTGATCTTGTTGTTGTACTCAGTTTTCCATAGAATTATCTTCAATTCAAATAATGGATTTCTCCGAGACAACATCTGTGAATTTCCCAACCGTTGTTCAACCTAGATCTCCATCCACAAGAAGGAAATTATCACCTACCCAACATCTTCAATGTTGGCTCTCTAATGTGCTGGTGAAGGAATATCACCAGCATGGTACAATCCCGACTTTGGAGGCTGCTTGACAGGCTCTCCAAGACAACAAAAATCCTCGATCATCTGGCCAACAATGACCAATGATCAAGAAGCAGATAGTTCCAACCACTGTCTCTAACCGTTTCGGGTCCTTATCCCTAGAATGGAACAACTAGTCCCTCTCATACTACAGGGAGGTAGATCAAGAGGTCACTCAAGGCCTCAATTCAAGAATGCAGAAGTCCTTCCTAAAGAATCCCACTAGCAATCACCTCTAGAATCATGTGGTACTGAACCCCCAACATGATGGGGTGTTTCCTCTGGACGTTTGGCCCAAGTCTCTCAGACTCGGGCATGCAAGATGAACCTCTAGGGACAACATCCGGTCAATAGAGAGAAGGTTCTTACCTCTAACCCTTCTGTAGAATTCCATAGACCTAACCTGATGGCAAACAACGATCGGATAAAAACACTCATCTGTCCTAATTTTTTTGCTCAGTAGGCTCTTCTGATAGCCACTCACCAGTCCCACCAGATAAACCTGGTGGAGTATCATGAACAGGAACATACACCTATTTAAAAGTTATCAACCAATTAGTAGGCTCATTTTATTTCATTTAAAGAGGCCCGACAATCTAATATGGTGGAAACTGGTAAATAGGAACATACACCTATTTACAATCACCAATTCTATCAGCAGTCTCGCCTGCCATTATTGAAGAAAGTTCTTCAACCATACTTGATGGAAAACATCAAGCAGGCACATACACCAACCAAAGTTCATCAATCCTACCAATATTCTCGTTTGGTATCACCCTGAGAAGTCATTCGGAAAGCTCCGACGACAAATTTGTGGAGGACCCAACTCTCAACTCCCATGTGTGAGTACTTTCAATATCCATTGGCAAGAAAGGGAGAATAGGAGTAGGCACATACACCTACTCCAAATACAGAATGGAATTATATTCATGTTCTGGTTGCTGAAGTCACTAAACACAACTTATCAATGGTGAACGGGCAGATGCATATCCCTTCCCATATTCTGGAAGCATGCCAGGAAATTTTAACAACTACTTTAGTAATAGTTGGGGAACAGACATATAAATCTGTCCCCACACATGGGATGACACATCGGCATGCCATCCTAAAGCAGATACACACCTATATTCCAGTCCAGGAGGGTCATAGGGCATATTCCCCCATATCATAGGGACAATAGGATCGGGAACATACACCCTTTCCAATTGGAGTTAATCGTCCTGTTTTGGTAACTACTCCAAGGTAGGCACATACACCTACCCATTATAACCACTTCTCCCAGCAGGTGTCCCCAACTAAGTATAAGAGAACATCCAAAAAGAATTCTCTCCAAACACCATTGGAAAATCAAGATTCAAGCTGTGATTTAGCTCCTCTTAGCGCGGGATTTCTTGAATCCCTTAGACCTTTATATGTTACAGCTCAAGATCTTACCCTCTCATTAATAAATTTTGGTAGTGGTAGTTGTAATTCTGAATATTCTCATCGGAAACATCATCATGAAGGCTTGATTCATGAAAAAAATTTCAATCCAGAGTGTTTATCTCTAGATGAGAGCTAGGTCAACCTTCCATGTGTCCAGGAGACCAAGGAGCATGAAGATTTATCCCTTATTGTAATCCACCACGGTGACCCTCCCCATGATGTAATTTTCTGCGAAATTCCCCTCCACAATAGTATCCTGAATTGCCAAAATTATATAATAATTGACAATGTCGCGAAAAAAAGTTTGTCCTATCTCAAGGAACTTGAAAACACAAATCTAGTCATGTATGGTGATTTGTCATTTATGGGTGAAACACTTTCTCAAATAGAAGATGACTTAAGGTAATAGTCATTCTTCAAAACTCCTTTAGGTCATTTGTATTTTAATACAGAGCATCCACTCTGGTCAGATCAAGTGGAGAAACCTCTTGTGAAATATGAAGAAGATGTGTTAAACATGAGGAAACAATTAGCTAAAGGAGAAATACCAGTCAGGTTCTTATTTTTGGAAAACTCTCAGTATGATGTTCTAGAATTGATAACAGCAGATTGCATTCATGAAATTCATCTCAACTTATGGAAAACTCTTCGTCATTTGAAAACCAAAGTATTACCACATGATGAATATCAAAATCATGTAAAGGTAATACAAGGGTTGTAGTGCCAAATTGACTTAGCATCTATCTAAGTTTCCCAACATCCAAATGTTGAAAAATAGTAGATAACCCTTCAGTGTGCATGTCTCAATGCTCTAAAGAGACTACACCAGTTAATTTCAGATTCCCCATCTAGGGCTCGCATCAGAGGATGGGGTGCATATGGAAAACTTCATTTCACTGCACTCCAAAATCAGAAAAGTCCACAAAAAGTGGTTTCATGCAATGTTATTTTCCATATACGGCACCAATCAATAGGTTTTGTATGCAATCAAATGTACACTCAAGAACAGGCCTCAACCAGTTCTCATCAAAATCAGGCCCAAAGAAAAGAAGTTGTTGAGCTACTTTTACATCAAGTATCTGAGAATCTTGAACAGGCATCCCATTTAGAGGATTTCAAGCATCATACGGTGTAAATTTATGAAATATCATAGCGATCTTATGAAACAGATGATTTGAGTAATTTTTTGATAATTCACCAAGCAAATGTTCGAACCAAAATCCACAAAATCAGAAGAGCAATTGCACGAATTTCAGATATAGCAGTTCAAGAATCACCCCAGCTTTCCAGGATGGGGGAACATTTAATTAAACCTTAAAATTTATTAAACAATGTTCAAATATTTGAAGAAGAAGAACACAAATAGCTCTAGCCTACAGGGCTGGGGGATTTTTCACATCTATAATCCCCTCCTCAACGGAAGTCAGTTTTTCCCGATTAGGGAATAAGCCACTAGGAAAGCATACAATTGAACTCTACAATGATTCAATTTATGTTACTATCTACCAAAAATTTCTAGGGAATTCTTCATATATGAGATTGAAGTCTCGTGGAAGAAAAAAAGGGAGAGGATATAGAAGAAACACTAACAAAATTCAATCAACGTATTATGCGTCAGTCAATGTTATCAACACCATTGCAAAAGATCCTCTAGAAAATAAGTCTACTTCAGGGGAATCAGAAGATGAAGTTCTTGACTATAATATGGTACACACCATGACAAATGAAGAAGGTGTTCGTACCCCAAATCATTGGCTTACCCATAATTTTGGTATGCCTTTAAATAACCGACTCCCCCTCTCCGAAAGGAATCTAACAAGGGGAAAGGAAAAATGTCATATTGCATCTCACTTTTCCATGGGATAAGGTCAATATATTTCACTTGAAGAGAGATTTTCACATCAAGAAGAGGAAATTAAGCGGTTTAAAAGACTCAATATAGAGTTACTTCAAAATAGAATTGCTAATAGACATACTCCACAGGAAAGTCCTCAACTTGAAAATCCTGTAGGATCTTCTCAGTAAAGGAGATTTGTAGTAACTAAATATGAGGATAATGAATTCCCTCCATTGGGTACACAATCAAGATAGGATCATATACATTTTGATAGACCTATTCCCATGGGTTATCCAAGGTATATATCAACACCACCGTCAGTGGTTTTATCGGTCGTTGCATCAGCTCAAGCTCCAGGTGCTATAACTGCATAGAATCCAGCTCATCCGGATATTCCCCAAATGCTTTTGAACACAATTGAGGAATTAATGACTTTATTGGAAGCTATAGAGGAACAACATGTACCAGTTAAACCAAAAAAGAGAGCTTACCCTGAATAGGTAGATTCAATTCCTCCCCCACCAAATTTTGTGAATACCACATTCCCAATCTTTAATGGTTTGGGAGATCTAGAACAAAACTTAACACATTTTGTTTCTTGTTATAATCCTATTATGAGAAATTCTAAAAAACAAGAACTAGTTAAGCTTAGGTGTTTTGTGTAATCATTACAAGGACCAACTTTTGTCTCGTATACAAGTTTGCAATATTGATCAATTATTGGGTGGGAATCTCTCTTTCCGAAATTCCTTCTTCAATTTAGCTCAACACTTCCAAAGACGGTAGTTTTATATCTTAAAAATTGTAAACAAATGGAGAATGAAATAGTTTCATATTTCATTGGTCAATGGAAGGGATTAACATATTCCTTAAGTTTAGCACTCCCTAAAGAAGAGTTGTTGACAATCTATGTGGCAAATCTGTGTGATTAATTACACACACCATTTATCCCTATAAAATACACAGGATTGTTGAGAAACCTTACTTCAATTGTTTAGTAGATATAAGACTCTATTATAGAAGATAAGGCTAAAACTCATGTAATTCCATCAACTCCAGGAAGGAGGATAGGAAAGGAAAAAAGCTACTATAATCACACTCAAACAGAAACCTCTACCTGCTTCTACTTCATGAACCTCATCATATCGAAGGGCTCTACCTCCTGAGCATCAGTAGCAATGACCGTCTCGTCAATATGATCAAAGATATCAAAGGTGGAAACAGTTTGAGTAATTAAAGAATAAAGTTGATTCTTTCAATAATGAACAAATTCTTGGCAACTTCATCACATCTTTAGAAAAACAATTGGTTCAGTTTCCAAGGCTGAAGAAGCCAAATAAAGATGGTGATGAAGATCTTCCAAATTATTCTCCCTTTCATAAGATTTTGGAAAACCCCATTCTGTAGTGATTTGTTTTCAAAGACCTTCTACAAAAGATGGTAGACTTTGGAAAAGTGGAATTGAAAAGTTCATCAGCTCAAGTAGCATGTGTTACTGCTACCAATCCATAGGAATAAGGAGAATGGAAAGAAGTTAAAAGTAAAAGTGTTCAAAAATATGATGGTTGGATGATCAATAAAACAATTAACTGGACACATGCTATTTTATAAACACAATTGAAACAACCAATTGTGTCTTCTACCACTCCTGCCACAGAAAAAACATCTTCATAAAATGGTCATTCCTCAAAGAAACAAAATGGAAATAAGGATAAATAGCAGCCCGAAGTAGAAGAGCTCGCATCAAGGCCAAAGTTGTCCTTGACCCTAGATGATTTTATGCCATCTGTTTCAAAATCACGAGCACCGCCCTGCCAAACAGCACAACTAGAAGTAACCTGTCAGGTAGAATCTTTGTCAGATGAAGAATTGATCTTTGGTTCCATTAATGTTATCCATTTAACGGATCATTATTCCAATGGTGATTCAGATTATAATGATCCATAATTCATTGTACCCAATTGGGGAACTAGAGGATGAGGCCAAGGTAGATGATACAAGGGAAGACGTGGGAATTCTAGAAACCACATTAGTCCTCACTGCAAGACTTTAAGCTACATAATGCCATGTCCTTGCTGCAAGACTTAAAACTGCACAGACCCCATGTCCTATTTACAAGACATTTAACTGCATAACAGCCAACCATAGTCCTCACTACAAGACTTTAAAATGAACAGTACCATAGTCCTCACTGCAAGACTTTAAACTTCACAGTACCATAGTCCTCACAGTAAGACATTAAACTACACAGTATCATAGTCCTTAAATCAAGACTTTAAACTGCACAGTACCATAGTCTTCATTGAAAGATGTTAAACTGCACAGTTCCATAGTCCTCACTATAAGACTTTAAACTGCAGAGTACCATAGTCCTCACTGCAAGACTTCAAACTGCACAGTACATTAGTCCTCACTATAAAACTTTAAACTGCATAGTATATAAGTCCTCACTGGAAGACTTTAAACTGCACAATACCATAGTCCCCACTTCTAGACTTTAAACTGCACTATACATTAGTCCTCACTAAAAGATGTTAAACCGCAAAGTACATTAGTCCTCACTACAAGACATTAAACTACACAGTACATTAGTCCTCACTACAAGACTTTAAACTGCACATTACATTAGTCCTCATTGCAAGACTTTAAACTGCACAGTACATTAGTCCTAACTGCTAGACTTTAAACTTCACAGTACCATGTCCTTGTTGCAAGACTTAAAAATGCACATCCCCCATGTCCCAGTTGTAAGACATTAAAATGAATAACAACCACATTAGTCCTCACTGTAAGACTTTAAACTACACAGTACAATGTCCTTACTGCAAGACTTTAAACTACACAGTACAATGTTCTTACTACAAGACTATAAACTACATGATATAATTTCTTTGATGCAAGACTTTAAACTACATAAGACCCATGTCCTAGTTTCAAGACATTAAACTACATAACAACAATAAGAATCCATGATGCATGACGTTAAAGTGCATATCATCTTCATCCTTATCGCATGACGTTAAACTACATGACATCATTTTTACAACTAACATTTCTCTTTAAGACATTAGAAGTTCCCATAAGCAAACGTCTTTGATGTCATCACTACTCCTTAGTAGTACATGAATCCCTCTCTTTCCAATGTCAAAGTCAGATCTGCATAGAGACCATGTTTCAAGAACTATGTTTGGCTTGATTCTCATTTTTATAGAGATATGTAGAGATGCCTAAATCTCTAGTTTTGGGCCCAGCCACAATCACAAAATCTTCTTATTTTCTTTTCTCCTCTTGTATATGAATCAGATCTATATAGAGTGTTTCCTTAAGATATATTATTTGGTCTTTACACCATTTTATGTCTTAAATATTTACCGTTCTCTCAGAATGTGATAAATCCCCCATTCTTCATGTCAATCTTCACAAGAGGAATTATTTTTTATAGAAATACGTACGGCTTGATTCTCATTTTATTTTGAGATATGTAGAGACGCCTAAATATCCAATGTTGGGCCCAACCATGATAAAAAAAACCCTTTTTTATATAAGAATCAAATCTGTGTAAGAAATGTTTTAATAAATATGTATGCATTGATTCTTTGCCCAATAAAACATATAATGACACTTTGGTTTTATCCCTTAATATATTTACAATACGTCTTCCCTTTCACATCGATTCATTGTCATCCTTACCACATGATGTTAAACTGCATGAAAATCTAATACCTGTATTCTTCATTTGCATTACCTTTACATTATAAAAGAAACCCATACTCCTCCTTGTTTCTCTCACCGAGCATAGCTCGCATGAGCTTAGGAATTGGGTAAATGGATTCTTTTTATAAATAAGATGTTTTCAGTTTTTTAAGGGGTTATCAATGTCCCTGCATGACTTTAAACTGCATAGTATAATTTCCTCACCACATAACTTAAAAATTCACAGTACAATGTCCTCACTACATGACTTCAAACTACACATCATCATATTCATCAAAGGAAAAAAAGAAAGTCTTTGTTTTACATATGAGTCAGATCTATATAAAGGACATAAAACTCATGGTCAATATTGATTCAAATATTTCTCATAAACATTGAACATAAACCCACATCCACATTTCACACTATTAATATTGAATATTTCTAGATCCCCATAATCTTTCTTATGGTTTCTGGTGATAAGATATATAAATACCTGAGAGCTCTTTTTCCTGACTATGCAGCATGTGCCCTTAGGCGGCCTTGCATAAGTTTCCTACACAACAAGCCTATTAGCTAAAAGATGTCATTATTTGGCTATGCAGCATATACCCCATTTGTCTATGCATAATACATCCCCCATAATTGGTTTGTCAAGTAATGTTAACTTTGTTCTTAGTTATAGTATCTTTTTCCCCATTAATCATTGATAACAATATACAAAAATCTGTATTTTAAAATAGTCATTCAAGTATACTTGTCCCATTATCTTTCTCACAATCTAAAAATATTCAAGACCATGGTTTTCACATTTCCTTCACCATGTGTTTGATGCACTAGGGAATAACATTGAAATCACTTGGCTACATATCATATATTGCTTCCATTTCTGGCCCAATTTGTATAACCTAAAACTACAGACACCATATCTTTTACATTTGGATAAAACCTTCATAAAAGTCTTGTTCCTTAGATTCATTGGATATCTTGATTGGAAATTCCCTTCCCATATTCAGGTACCTTTCTCCATAAATCAAACTCTATGCTTTAGAAAAACTGAATCTCCATAAACTTTCTTCGACTTTTAGCAATAGAATGTCAAACTTCTGAGTGCTCTTTTGCCTGACTATGTAGCATGTGCCCTTATACAGCCTTGCATAAGTTGCAAACATAATAGTACTGTCAGACAAAAGTTTCCGCTACTTGAGTATAAAGCATATTCCCCAGTTGACCCTACATAATACATCCCCCATAACGATTTTTACAAGTAATGGTAACTTCGTTCCTAGAAAAAACTTCCTCTAATGATTTTATCCCTTTTCCCAAATCATTCTGCGGTTCCAAAAATTCTTAAATAATAGTTTATAGATTTCCCTTCTATAACTGAATATGATTGTATTTTTTCAAACAAATCATCAAGAAATTGGGAGAGTTTTCTCATACCTTTGGTCAGAGATAAAGACCTTAAATTAAATCCACAAAATTTCCTTACTGCATGACTTAAAACTGCACAATACGAATGTTCTTACTGCATGACTTAAAACTGCACAGTACCAATGTCCTCACTGTATGACTTAAAACTGCACAGTACCAATGTCCTTACTGCATGACTAAAAACTTCACAGTACGATATCAAAAATCTCCCCTTTTCTGATAAATATTTAACCATTAATCATACACCAAATTTGTATAAAAATGGTTTTCCTATTAATGACTTATGTTGGTATAAAATATCCCTTTTTCATTCTTAAAATTCATTTCCTTGGAAAAACCACCTATTGTAGTCTTGATTCACCCAAAACTTATTTCCCCCGATCTATTGATAGAAAATGTTAAATCCCTAAAGAACTCTTTTTCTTGACTATGTAGAATGTTCCCTTAGGCGGCCCTACATAATTTTCCTATATAACAGGTCTTTCAGTCAACAGATACCACAATTTGGCTATGTAGCATATGCCCCAGTTGGCCCTGCATAACGCGGCCCCCATAACGGGTTTGTTAAATAATGGTAACTTTGTTCTTGGGAAAGACACCCCTTATGTTGATAGAGGTTTTAGATTTGGTGACCATAAAAATCATGACTCAAGATTCCCCTTGGAAATGTTTAAAAAATATTAAAGCAATTATTAGACATAATGTTTTGTTTGGGATTTAATTCAAAGTTTATGTTTAAGGCTATTCGAACCTAAATATTAGCCTTTTATAGTCCACAGTCATGACTCTAAACTACCAGTAACAAAAGACTTTGTACTCATTAGATTGAGAACTCGTGAAGGGAACTATGAACAAAATTTGAGTCCCACCTCACTAAACATACATTTTTGTATAATATAAGTAATATTTAGGAATAAAAAAAGAGGTTCAAAAGATAAAAAAAATTAGGGTTATCCATATAACCCTAGAAATAGTCAAATTATGCTCATTAGGTCCCTCGGCTTAAAAAGAAAATTTTTAGCACTTCATTTTTATTATTATAATAATGATTTTTTAACATAAAGGAATCATTATCATTATTTACTTTTCATATTGAAATCATAAAAAATAGGAAGGAATATTTTTTATGATTGAAAAAAAATTCTTTAATTCATATGAAAATAAAGGTTCATCCACAAAATGGAGCCTCTCTATCATGTTTTAGATTAAACTCTGAACATGACTTTTCATTTGTTGGACCGTTTCATATGCTCTATCAGCTGCCTGTTGAAGTTGAGATAGTTGAGCAACTCCAGCCTCCTCTACCTAATGAAGTGCTTCCTTAGAAGTTGAAATGGTAGTTATCACTTCTAATTGGGTTTCTTTTAATGTCTAATTTAACATCTCAAGCTTTTTATAAATAGCATCCAGTTGTTGTTGAAGATATAACAACTCCTTTGTGGTTTCTTTAATTTTTTGGCTAATCTCATGTGATTTCTTGTTATGATTTGCCTCCGCCTCAATTATTGTAGCTTAAAATCCCTCAATATTGATGTGTCATTTAGCTTATTCAAGATCTTGTCGTAGCTTAAGATCCTGCTCCCTCCGGAAAATAGTCTCTTTCATGGCATCATAGACTGGCCAATAATTAAATCCATCAAATCCCAATACATAGAATAATTCTGGGAGTTTTTAAAATTGGGACAACAATTCATCTAAAGTATTTTCAGAAATTATTCTCCAGATATGCCGCCATGTCTTCTTATGTGCCATAAAAGAGCATATTGCATCTCTAAGTATGAATCTGAGTCACTAAAAAGAGGTAAAATGTACTCCAGAAATAGGTTGCTTAAAGAGTTTCCTTGTTCTACTTCTCTTGGGCCAATAGAAGCTTCACCTTCTGATCTAGGAACTGATAACCCTAAGTGATAAAATCAAGGTCATTATTTGTTTCAAATAGAGGAAAAAATATGATTCAAACAGATGATTATATTTACCCAAAAATGAGTCAGCTACTTGATTTGGTTCATTCCCCATATTCTCAGCCTCAATGTTTGAGTAGATGTTTCTTGAGAAGGGGCATTTCCTTGAATTTTCTCAATTATAACATTTGAAGGATCTGGAACATATCTTGATGAGGTATCCTATATAGATATTTCTCCAGTCCTAGTGGAAGGATAAAGTGGAACACCCAATTCCTGAAGAGACTTAGCAACATTTTCTACAGATAAAGTTGACTAAGGTGAACTTTGATGTAAAGAATCAAGTTGAAGTGAAATTATGTTTAAAAAAATACAATAATAGGGACTTATATCCTTGAAATTATTCCTGAAAATCCCCAAAATACTTGATGGAACCCAGAATATCAATATTTAGATTTTGGGTGTCTATCATTTCAGTGTATATGGCCTGAAATGTTATAGTATTCTCACCATTTAAGGTATCCAACAAATGTTGTTTCATGACTAAATTGGCTATGCTGACATTTAGTTTCATTGTCTCTTAAATTTTTATGCCAGCATCAGGTCCTTCCAGGTTCTGGTCAACATCAACATTTTTCTTTGATTGCCATGGATCTTCATTCCTTTCTTTTGAAGCAATAGGAATATCAGTGTTGATTATTTCAGGATCCATTGAAAAAACCAACGAAATAATTTATTTAATCTTACCACGAATTTCCTCTCTCTCATTAGATCCAGGAGAAGGTATAGATGAATCTTTTGATGATTTATCAACTAAAATTCCAGATTCGTCAGCATGAACTTGGGTTTTCCCAAGGATTCTTTTTTTGGTCTTGAAGAATCAGCTCTTAATCCCTTGAGAGAGGAGAGAGATATAGATCCTTCAAGAGGATAAAACATGGTTAATAGAATATATTGATAAAGTTGTATTCCCTAAGGGTCGTATAATTACTTAATCTTTCTGTGAACGCTTCGAATCAATACCATTTCCCTCTTGCGTTTTTGTTCAAAAGCATGGGGAGAGATAGAAACACTCCTCTTAGTATGGGAAACTTGAGGTAATGGTTTAGGATTATCTGTCTCCATTACCCTAGTCATTATTCTTTCTCTTGGAGAAAGTTCTGGAGACCTGGGAGGATCATTTTTTGCATCGATAGAGGAGCCTGCAAGACCATACTAAGGTGATTCGGCAATTGTTTCGGATCTTCCTTCTTTACATTCAAGCTGTGCAAATATATTTTTTCATCAATATTAATGATGATAAAAGGTAAATCAGAGTTGAGACAAAATAAAAAGGGAAATACATTCTCAGTATTAACATAAATATCTCACTCCTCCTCTGAGTCGATAATTACCCCTTCACGGACTCCTAAGTCTCGCATATGAGATACTCATTTAGAGGCTGGTATTTTTTCATCAGTTTCATATATAAAAGCCTCCAGATCCACAATAAACTTTTTTACTTCAGCCAAGATATCGTCCTGATTGCAATCAGAAGGTTCCTTGATGTCACCTTTATCTGGTATTCAAATACCTGATCAGAGAAATGCACAGGAGTCCCTAAGATCGTGGGTTACACTCTCCCAATGATGAATGGCTGAAGGTCGCACATAATTCATTCTTGGAATGGTTGATTGTGGAGGAGATTCAATTCCCTCTAAATGGTAATCTTCTTCAGGCATCCTTTCTTCAAAAAGTTCAACAGATGGAATAAGAAACTTTGTTTGATGGTGGCAACTGGATCGACTTGGCATTGGAGGTTTTTCTTCTCTAGCCCTGGTCTTCCTAGTATATTTTCTGAAAAGACATTTTGTGGGCTCTGAAACCTCTGAAACTTCTGTATCATCTCTTGACTTGGACTTCTCACCATGATTTCCACGTGAAACAGATGTTGTAGATTCTTCTCGATATATTCCTCTCATCAAAGCCCCTTGAGGATATGAAGTGGCCCAAGCTTTGGTATACCCATCTTCTAATCCAATCGATGCATCTGGTGGAGGTAGTGTAATTGACAGTTTGGATACATCTAAATCCATTAGGATACATAATTGGCTCGCTACCATTGGGTGTTTCTCCTATCTGACATACGTAGGTGAAAAGGTGTTTAATTATTGAAGGCATCTGAACTGACGAGAAAACCTATAGGGAATATAAGCCTCACAAATAACTTCACCATAAATCCTGGTTGATAATATGCAATCCCTGAATGCCATCATATAAGATCTCATCTCATAATTATTTTCTTTACCATCATCAATAAATGATTCAAATGGTGGGTTACCAAAAGGAAAGAAGATGAATTCTCCCGAGACATTCAATACCTTAATATCCTCATTAGGTCTCAAGTTCAAAGGCTTAATACTAGAAACTTTCTGTAAAAATGGGTTGAATTGACCATTGGGAACTCTGACTGAATTCAACACTGGGTATGAAGAAAAATGTGCTGCAATCCAGCCCCATAACACTTGGAATGGCCCTGAAATCCAAAATGGAGCCTTTTCATTGTATAAATGTAGCATGAGATGGTAAATTCTTGCTAATATAGGGGTTTCTAGCCCAATATAATACCCCTCCACCAATTTAGTTGTGACGATGAAAGTCCCTGACCTTACACCACCTCTGTATTCACAGACTGGAAGGAAATAAACACTTATCCACATAGAAAAGAAATGTAGGTAAGCGTACTTTTTCATCTATATCAGGTTTGAATTTATATCCCCATTACTTATAATCACCTATTTCCACTATAGGCCAATATGTTCCAAAAATTCTATCTGCAGAAGGACAAATAGTATGATGTCCACATGTTTGAACTTCCTCTATTGTTGGTTCTAAGAAGGCTTCCATTCACACCCTAGAATGAATATCTTTATTTTCCTTAGGTAAATTCTTCACTATCTTAAAAAATTAATGAGATAACGGTGGTGTTCTAGAAGAATTACCCCATGTTGTAGTACGTGGAATGAATTCACCATACATTTCCCCAAGAATGGGAACTCCAGCTATTTGGTAAATGTCCCAATGACTAATACCAACTTCATCATGCATCAAATTAAATGAATTTGATTGTGGACTCCATCGGATCAGTAATTAAGGAATGAATTCATTTTTATAAACATAATTTTTCCCTATCCAGATAGCTTTGTAGATATGAACGTCTGATAACTCTTTTCTGAATTCTGCAAAAGTTTGATGTACCCAGAATGCCCACATCCACTGGGGTTTTATACCCCCTCAAGAATGAAGGTCCCAATATCCTTCCCAACCATTATATTGATCTTTTTTAGAAGACCGAAAAGTGGAATCATAACAATGTGGTCTTGGCTCTACAACATGATTGTTTATATCAAGAGTGAAACCACTGTGATGAAGGATGCAGATAATAGTGATTGTTCCTTCTTGTATTGGAACTCCTATTTCACTAATATTCAAGTATTTACAATTGGAGTAATGAAGAAACCAATTCTTTGGAAATTACTTCTTAACAGATGGAACATGGGCGTCTTGCAAAAGCCCATTCCCATACAATGTTAAATAAGGACATTGTGCGTAGTCACATTGGTACGGAATTAGACCCTTCTATAGCCCAAGAAGAGTACTCTCAACAATGTCATAATAGTTTGGTCTGGAGATCTTCATCATTTTGTTTTGGCGAGCCTTAGATTCTTCATTGTAAGTCATCAAATGAGTCATTATTTCCTGCAAAAGAATTATCAAACTTTTGGGTCATAATTTTAAAGAGGAAATAAAAAAATTGGCACAGTACACAGTTCGTGTAGGTCCTTCAATGAGGCATGTCACGTAGGTCCTTCGACGAGGAATGTTTTGTAGCTTCTTCGTCGAGCTCTGTCACATAGGTCCTTCACCAAGTTTCCTAGTGAAAATACTTCTATCAAGTCATTTGGCATAGCTCCATCGCTTAAAATAATTTTACCTTGAAGAAATTTCATGGAAATTATGCAAGAGAAAAATACAATAAGAGCTGGTCGAACGAGCTACGCAGTGAGAACTACAAAATTTTTTAGAAACCACAGATGAAGAAAAAATCATGAAGGGTGGGACCTATTTATAGTTAACTAAAGACCTACGCATCCGAACTGCACGCAACCTCTTTGTGTCATACCACCATGAAGCATCTGCACTGTAAAACTGCACAGTTCGGCAAATTCCACCTCAGGAATCGACCCTCTTTGTACGTTTTGGGTCCAATCTTAGGGGGGATTTTGTTGACACTGCATGAGAAATTAACCAAAAGTACTATGAAGAAAACTCCAGATCTTTCAGATCCCAAAGTGAGGTTTGAAAAGTACAAAGGAAAATCAACAACACTCCCAAAGAGATTCGTGAAGGAGTAGCTTCACGAACATACACAGCCGACCTATATGGCCGACCTACATGGTCGACCTACATGGAAAATCTCCACGCCAGAAGATTTTTTATGCACCTACATAGATCACCTGCATGGTGGAGCTACACAAAGCACCTATGTGGGAAAAATCTCTTTTACCAGGCCCATTCGTGCCTATAAATAAAGCTCTTGGGCTCCCCATTTCGGGACTGAAAAAAACTGAAAGACTCTCTGAAGCTCCCATTGTGTTTCTCTTTCACCTAGATCCCTCAAATTGTCTTAGGTAGCTCTCTAAACCATGAGAGAATAGATAATTAAATTAGATAATCATGTTTTAAAGTTATTCACATTCTTCAGTCATCATCTATACCTGTGAGGTATACCTGCGCGCCATACCTGTGTGGTATACCGACGCGCCATGCCTGCGCAATATACCAGTGTGCCATACCTACGTAGAGTACCTGCACGTTAAAAGCAACAAGGGGTACCTATGTGGCATACTTACATGAAATACCTACACGACCAGATCAAGTACCCTTTTTTTAAAGCCATTCATGGCAGGGTATCTCTTTTTTTGGTTCCCTTATCTAAAAGAGGCTATGTTGAAGCCTCCACCAAAACCTCCTGACTTGTCAAACCTTTGGGAAAGGCACAACATTGTGTCTCCTATTTGGGTTTTTATTTCCACGGTCATAGGTTTCCCACATTTTTTTACAATGGGGTTAGGATTCATGGGATGTTTTTGGGTTTTTATATCCACAGTCACATGGACTTTTCTCCTAGAAACAGTGTTGGGAAGTTCTCGGTTTGGGTGAAGGATTGGGTCTTGGCCTCTCCCTTCTCAAACAGATGACCTGAGATCTTAGGTTTCTGGTAGCGAAGATATGGTTCCCCTATTTATTTTTTACAGAAGCATAGGAGAATTCTCCCTCCCCTACCAGGACCGATTTTAGGGCATCCATCCTGGTATAAGCCCCTCACCTTCACCCCTTCTTCCTTAAATTGGACAATCCAATGTAAATAGAACAGATGTAAGGTTTTTCACCTTTTCCTCTTCCACGGTCGACGTGCCCTCTTCCATCGACATGGAGAAAAATTTTTAACATGTGAATGCATTTGTTGAATCTTTTACATTTCCTTGATTCTCAAACCAAGCATAACTCATGTGGGGTTTGAGATTTGTCATGATTACAGCATTTTCACAATCTAAGGAACTCTGAGAACTCTGATTCATGTTCAAAACAGGATATGTAGGAATCTCTTTCAGAGCCTGAGATCACTGGATATCCTCCTCAAGAATCCAACCATAAATTCCCTCAATTTGGGCATCCTCCCTAAGAAATAAACCCTAAATTAGATCCTCAAATCATCAAGGCATCCTTTTTCATGAATTAAGCCCAAAATCACCTCTCTCAAAGGACTATACTCTCTTACGAGACCTATCAAACTATGTGGGCTTTTATTCCCATCCATATTGGATACGTAAGAAGAATCCTTGAGGTTAAAAGACAACATTTCAAATCAACCCTATTCTCTTTGGTCCATATTCCCAACAGGTTCTAATCTTACATGGAAACCCATATCCCGTCCAAGTTCCTTGGGCTCCTTCAGCATATGTCCCACACTGAGTTTCAACTAGTCACCTTCCGCTTAGAGGTCCTTATCGAATGATCTTAAAAGGTATGATGTGTCTTATTAAGTGACACTGAACTATGAGGGTTCTGATTCCTTTCAAAAGGATACATAGGTAGCCCATTTTATGGGCATGGTCCCAATATCAAAACAAACATTCATCTCCCTGGATGACAATAAATTCCAGAGTGCCCCACTGAGGGGATTAAAAACCAGTACCATCACAATGATTATTAAAAGAATCTCTAATTGGTATATTAGAGGATACCATTGATGGAAAACCTCAAATACATATGGATATTTCCATTAATGAAGAACCTTGAATGCATACTAATGATTCAAAATTTTCACATGTTAATAAGTGATTATAAATTCCAATGGATACTTATGATATACTTGGTGAATTAATAAAGATTCATGAATATATTTTAATTTTACAAAGAGAGTCCTGAAGTAGAAAATAATTCCCCCCAAAAGGGAGTGATGATTCTGACCTCCCATCCTCTCGGCCAATGCGCGTTCTTAAGTATTGTAAAGTTCAAAACATAACGAATGCCTGACTTTGGAAAGTAGGTCCTCTTTGGATAATGAACTGTTGGAAGATTCTGGTTCCATGAATAAATACAATGGAAACCACCTAGAAATAGTGATTCTTAAATATAGAATAGACGTTTCGATGAACTATGAAATAATGGATATCGTCGAGATATAAAAGAAAATAATTCCCAAAAAAGTATAGTTCATAAATAATGGAATAAATCTTGATATATAAAAATAAATGAATCTGAATTTGATTCAATAAATATGATCCATGAGAGCATATAATTTTCATGAGAATACAAATAAAATTATGAAACATAAGTCAATATTGGTACATTCTTTAGTATAGGAAACATTACATTAATCAGACACATCATCACACCCAAACCTTACGAGAAATGAAAATGTAACTCTAAATACTTATCTGATTAGATATAATCTTTAAAACTGCACTATAGGGTGATATATGACCTCCCTTGTTATCATTTATAGATATGAGTGCCACTTTAAATCAATCACTAATCCCATTATAAAGAACCTATGGAACTAAAATGGTTTTCATAAAACATTTTAAATAATAATAAATTACAATTATGGCATAAAGAACCCATGAAATGAAAATGAATTGCATTCAACATGTCATAAATAACTGGTGGTATGAAAATAGGTTTTATATGCATTAACATAATGGAATAATACACAATTCTATAAACAATGAACACATTATAATACCATGAAAAATAAATGGGTATCAAATGACATCATGTAACATACTAGTTAAATAATGTTCCATCGTGATAATAAAGCATATAATATTTACACTATAGATATAATGTTTATACAGTTTATTCAACAAACTTCCCCAAATAAAATAATATAAAGAATATTTTTGGTCACCCTTCAATAAAATAAATCAAAAAAACTATTTCACAAAGTATATACATTAGATGAAAATTCATGGTTATACACTTAAGATGATTAAGGAAGATAAAGGTAGTGATATACCATTCATGAAAAGTGAATGATATTATACATTTCATCTAGATAAATAAGGTACACTATTATATTTGATGAATATCCTCGATTAATCTAATATATTACAAAGGATAGTGAATTAGAATAAATATATTTTTTAAGTTTTATAAATATAATATCATAAATACAATAAGTCCTTGATGAATGGAAATAATAATAAAAAAACATTTTAAAAATATAGGTGATTTTTTTTAAAACCATGAAAATGTAGTGATAAATAATCATATAGAATTAAAAACATGGTGTAATTATGTACTCACACATATACATTAAAAAATAATAATTTCACATTTTAATGAAAATGATCCATATAGAAAACATTAAAATTTATATTAATCCATTATTATAAGTTCATGTAGTATAAAATTCCTTAATAAATTGGTGGGGAACAGATAAGGACACCTAAAATGGAATCCTATGAATATATATTTGGTAAGAAGGGAAGTTCTCATTTGAAAATAAAATATGGGGTCAATTTCAAGACATACATTGGGTAAAATTTGAGTCAAGGGGAAATAAAATATATATGGAAGATATAAAACACCATGAAAATACAACGTAAATTATGAGAGGATTTATAAACAACACAAATTCCATAGATGTATTATCTTTCAAAAACCCATTTTTTGAAAATAATATTAGAAAAAATCCCTCCCACTATCGATAACATTTTGATCAAAACCACATTCAAGTATAGTATTTTTTGAATAAATGGAATTTTTTTAAAAATAATTACATGATATTGATTTTAAAAACCCATGAATATTGTAAAAATAATTTAACAATAATGAAACAAAAAATATTAATTTTATCATGGTGTGCATTAAGGAATATATCTCAAGAAATTAAATTTGAGATGTAGAACCTCGAACATTATGTCTCTTATTAGTTTCATTCACTCTAATATCATTCATAAAAATATAAATTTCTTAATAACATTTTATAGAAACTTTTTCCAATAAAAAACCTTTATAAACATCATTTAAAATAACTCTCTACATTTAAATTTTTCAGTTATCACCTATTTTTGATGTCAGGTATGGGTTATCTTCATTGGTTTTAAATAGTCTCATAATAGTGGTGTTATTATTCATTATTTTCCCCATGTTTTTAATTTAGAGTTCATTAATGACACATTAATACTTGAATTATAATTATTTTTGTTTTTTTAATTTTCATTCATGATTACAATAGTCTTTATCATAGAAAATGAAGTTGACAATTAAAAGTTTTCTGTGATTTTAAACCTACAAAGGTAGTTTTATTAATTTCTGATTTAAATACCAATGTATCATTTCCAGAAAAGTAAAAAAATAAATATTTATATAATATGATACCAATAATTATTGTTTCATATTCATTCATTATATAATTTCAAAACATTGTTCAAATAGATTGTCAAAACTATAATGACATGAACATACTATTCTTGATTAATGATTATGAAGTGATTTTATTGAAAATTCCTTACACCTATAACATAATGATGTCATTTAGTTTTTATTTTTTATTATTTTATAAATATAAAATATATAAAATAAATGTTTCAACATATGAAAATAGTATACAATTTTTATTAATGATTTTCCTCTTAGTAACCTTGTTTTCAACGATTAAATTAATGATAACAATTTGTGGATAATATAATAATTAGGTTATATAGTTTTTTATTATATAATATTAATGATTTCCTAAAAAAAATATTTATCCACTAAATCCATTCCCATGACCATCCATGTAAGGTCGTGATGAAATTAAAAATGGAAATCAACCATCCATTAAAGGTTCTGGTTAAAACGTATGCATGGTTGATGATTTGATTATCCATAGAATTTTATAAATAAATAATATAGTTTAGCGTTAAAAAATGTAAAATATTTAATAAATATCATGCATATTTATTTAATTAAAATCTAGGAAATTCCATGTTTTTTGGTTAAGGAAATGAAAAATGATATTTTATTGAGGCAGTAGTCCACACACATACAATTATCATTTTTTATTATATTAGAGAAAAAAGGAAGTTGTGGATAAGTATTGTACTATTTTGATAATAAAAATGATATAAAAATGATTCTAATGTTATAATTTTATTATAGTAAAAATAAATTTTAGATATAAGAAATTCATATACAAAAAAAATAAATGAGGAAGAAACAGATATAAATTTATACTGCACTGAATGGGTCATCTCTATTACGAATGGGGATAAAACACTAAAGGATAATTATTTAAGAAAACCATAAAAACATTAAGATTTATTTCAGTTCTTAATAGTGTTTTGGTGTGAGTGTAGTCCAAACTAAGTTGGTTTTAGAGTGAGTGGATGCAATGATTGGAGATCCCCTTTTATAAGTTAAATGGGTTGACATTTTTTTAAAAACCCGAAACATTTCAACAATTAGAAGTCAATCTAAACAAATATAGCTCATAATTTGATAAATAATGGATAGGAAAAGGTATAAGTTCTATTCGCAACATAACACTAAATTATAAACATTTAAAAAAATCATGCCCTTTTCCCCAAGAATTATAAAGATTTTCATTGAAGATTTAACCAAGTTAATTAGATTTTACATATGGATATTTATTATTTATGATGAAAATTAAAATTTCCCCTTTTACCTAATTTATACTATATGATAAAAAAAATAAAAAAAAATTATTCAATTTCAAAACCTGATAAAAATTAATTTTAAAATAAAACATATATAATGAATCTAATTGATTTTTTTAAATATAACTTAAATTCAAAAATATAAAATACTCGTATTGAAATTCACGAAAATTTTCTTAAAATTATAAATTCACTTATAAAATGCATATTTGGTCTAATAAGAAAGGTTTTTTTAATTTTAATTTCATTAATATATAATAATAATTTCAAAAAATTCTTGTCATTTGTAAAAACAATATTTTTTACTATTTATCTAGAAATCAATATTTTTAGAAAAATATGAAAAACTAATTATATGATAATTTTGAAGTTATAAATCTTGATATGAACTTAATTTTATCAAATACATATTCTAAAATATATATAATCACTTTTCAAATGAAAATAACATATATAAATAAAAACTGATTTTGTTCAAGAAAATAACATTTCTGGAAATCATGATTTTCTAATCATATTTTGTTGGTCAGGGTGGAAACTCAAGAGGGGGGTGAATTGAGTTCCAAATTAATATTTTTGTTAAAAACTTTATGATAAAAATTCCCCAATTTGAAACAGCCAAGTTAATTAAGGCAGTAGAGATATAAATGTTCAATTGGTCAACATGTTTCTTAAAGGTTGATTAGTCCTTAGTTGAATCAGTGTAAAACACTTATCCCCCATTGTGATTAGAAAAAATAAAATAAGACAAAAAAAGATATAGAAGTATATTTTTTTATTAATGATACAAGAGTAAAAATATTCAAAAATATTACAATAATCTCTTTCAACTAAGATATCCAACATTCAATCCACATCAAATATGTCCAAGTGATCATTGCCTTTGGAAGATGAGGAGGCAGGGTCAAAAGATGGAGGGATAGACCAAGGTATAGTAGTAAGAAAGGTATAAGGAGCTTCTATAGAAGCATCATTAGACCGACAATGAGTAGATCTCTGAGTAATCATTGGACTCAAGCTTCTGATGGCCTGTGGAGGGGTAATGAAAGGGGCAGCACTAGTAGATCCTGATCCAAATCAGGAAAAAAGTAAGGTTAGAGGGACAATAATGGGATTACATTCCACGTGGAGAAATGGAAAAATGATATTAATAAAATCCATAATGATTCTTCCTCCTATTTCTATAGATGAGATTAAATCATCCTTATTCTACATGAACTTTTCCAAATAAAGTGTTAACTCTCTATGCTTGCTAACTTGATACTTAAAAGCATACGTGGCAGGTGGGATCCTCAAGTTCTCGAACAGCAGCTTGAAGTGACCATCCATCTGATGCTTAGTGTAAACCTATTTATAATAGAAGTCAAACTGCTCTTTGATGACCTTATGATATTGGCCAGTCACCCTCAAGTAAATCTCCTACAAGCTTATGAATGTATCTGGTATGGTAAATGGCCTGAGTCATAGGCTGAGGGTTTGAGGTACTTGTACTAGATAGCTTCTCCATTTATTCTCTAAAAATTGATCTGAAGGCTTCTCTATCAACAGGATGATAGTCTGATGAGGAAGCATATGCACATATATGTGCCATGGTAAAAGCTATTGTCTCCTTATAATAATTGGTCAATCCACTAATCAACCTCTTCACATCATAATCCTGACCACTCACATGTGTCTCCATAAAATTCCTAAAGTCATTAAACACAGTGACCATCTGCTGAGCCACACTCTTAACATACTTATGGTCTTTGTCAACATAAGCTCTTGAAGCCGTATATGAGTCTAAACTCTCAATTTACTATTTCATAGACTTCATAGATTCTTCCAAGATTCTCACATGATTCTGGAATTACTTCACTTCATGTATTAAGTTGGAGTTAAAGTTTGAGATTATTCTTTAAAAAGTAGATACCACAATCTCTTTATAGAGATCCGCTATTCTCTCTATACCAATGAATATCTCATCAAATTTCCTCTTAAAATATGATTTTAATGACTCTAATTCATTCTTCTTCACATAACCTTGGGGTAGAAGAACCACCAGTTTCACTATAGTGGTCGCTAAAATAGAATTAACTAGAGGGATTCTGCTAGGTTTTTCATTCTCAGAATCTTCACATTCTAAGCCCAAAATATTGAATCCAGGTTTTTCTGACCAATCGCCTATCTAATGAAAAACAAAAACTTAACCTGTGGAAACAGGTTCCTCTCCCTCACTTGGAAAATCTTCCTAGACAAATACATTCTCTTCTTCCAGTGTTCCTTGATCAACTGAACCAGAGGAAGAATCTACTACAACTTCTTCTACAAAATCTTTGACGACTACCATAGCAATTCCAGCTCCAACTGATTCAACATCCTCTTCCTCTTCACTCTCGGCCATTATTTTTTTCCTATCAAAGGACTAAGACTTAGGCATTTGTTCTTCTCTTTCATCAATAGATGTGTCAAACACCTCATGATCATATTCAACTTCATTATTCTTCTCTAAGGTGTCTCCAAAAGTAATGTATCTTAAGAAAATCTCTTCTCCTTCTTCTTTAGTGGTTTCCTCATCATCACTGTCCCTTAGGACAATCTCTCTTCTGTGTAATCTCTTCAGTGGAATAGGCTCTCCAAATGAGACAGTACCAACATGCAGGCTTGATGGATGGTTAGGATCACTCCTATCATCTACAGAGGAATCCTCTCTTTCTTGTACAACAACAACCTCATCTTCTGCATCTGAGTACACTGGATCCACTTCATTAGGATTTAAACCTAGAACTCTTCTATTTTTTTGGAAAAGTAGGATTGGAAATAGGATTTAATTCCTCATATATCTTATCTTAATCATTCACCCATTCTCTTTTCCAAGGTTTCTAGTTCATCTTCATAAACTTGAAAACTATTTTGGTAGTGCATAATTTGTCCCTTAGAACTATGAATTCTTCGTTTTTTCCAGAAACTCCATTCACTTTCAATATCAGGGATATCAACTTGTCCTAAAATAAAGCATTTTACTTGGAACGAGGCATAGTAATATCCTCTAACTAAACCATAAAAAACCTAAAAATATTTATCCTCCATCCATGCTTAAACAGATACAATGGAAATATGTATTGATACTTCAAAGTAGAAAAGTCCCCTCTCTTGGAACTCAAGAAATGTTGGACAAATTTAAATAGTAATCTCTTTTACCCATCCATCTCAGCATAAATTAGATTTCTAGGTATTCCATTCCCTAATAGTTCGTACAGATCCACTTCATAGCAGAAATACTCACTGGTGGGAGGTGTCACTCTATAGTAGTAGACAAATATGCCTTTATGTGGGAATCTTAAGCATTCAGCCCCTCCAACAGAATATAATCTCATACTTACTCTATTTAAATTTGAAGACATTCATTTCTCATCCTCATATTTTTTGAACTTCATAAACTCATAAAATTCCATGACTAGCTTCGGATAATATGGTCCATTGTTGTTTTCAAAACATTATACCCAATGCAGAGCTTCGAGTGCCTTTAGTACTACAGACCTGCTCAAAAGCAGCCATTCTGAACTTAATTCCATTTTTACAACAATTTCCCTCTTTTAAAAATTTGGATTTATCAGCTTTTCCACAACCTTTCTTCCAAGACTATACTCATATCAAGGTCTCTTGGGGTTTGGTGTGTATCCTTCATCAATAACCATCAGCCTCTTGAGTCGTTCCATTGTGATATGATGCAGTTTTAGGATTTTAGAAGAAGGTTAGGTTCAAGGATTCTAGAGCAAAAGGTTAGGGAGAGGATTAAAGTGGAATGAAATGTGGCTTGCACTTTGTTTTTATCATTTAGGGATCGAAAAACAAATCGATTAAATGAAATATATAATATTAAAATGTTTCATATTCCGGTAGAAAAACACTAAGTCCAGTACCTATCAGTAAGGTCGACTAATGGTAAGGTGTGAACAGTGAGTTCTATTGGTGAGGTCCAATAGTGAGGTGCCCCAACGGTGATGTTAAAGGGTGAGGTTCAATAGTGATGTGTCCTAACAGTGAGGTTCAACGGTGGGGTCTCCAAATGGTGAGGTGTCCTAACGGTGAGGATCAATGGTGAGGTGTCCTAATGGTGAGGTTCAACAGTGAGGTTTCCTAACGGTGAGGTGTCCTAATGTTGTGGTTCAATGGTGAGGTATTCTAACAGTGAGGTTCAATGGTGAGGATTCCTAATGGTGACGTTCAATGGTGAGGTGTCCTAACGGTTAGGTTAAACAGTGAGGTGTCTTAATGGTGAGGTGTCCTAAAGGTGAGGTTCAACGGTGAGGTGACCTAACGGTGAGGTTCAACAGTGAGGTTTCCTAATGGCGATGTTCAATGGTGAGGTGTCCTAAAGTCAAAAATTTATTATACATAACTCATGTTTGATGTAATTTAACCTCTTAGAATTCAAAGGCTTTTTGAATATATCATCCAATTGACGTTCAGTGCCAATGAATTCAAGAGTGATCACCAATTTGATAATGATCTCTCAAAAAGTGATGTCTCTCATGAATGTGATTTTTCCTATCATGAGATACTGGATTTTGAGAGATTTTAATAGCACTTTTGTTTTCACAATTTATAGAGACATGTTTGAATTGGTATCCATAGTCTAGTAAAGTGTGTTTCATTCAAAGAATTTGAGCACAACAACTACCAGAAGCTATATATTCAGCTTCGGTAGTGGATAATGCAACATAATTTTGTTTCTTACTACAACATGATACTAGTGAATTTGCCAAAATGTGACATGTTCCAAAGGTTCATTTTCTATCTAACTTGCAATCAATAAAGTCAACATCTGAATAATTTATCAAATCAAATGATTGTTCTCTTGGATAAAATAGTCCAAAGTTTGTATTATACTTGATATATTTAAAAATCCTTTTCACAGTAGTTAAAAGAGATTATTTAGGATTGTATTGAAAACGAGGAAACATACATACATTGAACATTATATTAAGTCAGCTAGTAGTAAGGTGGAGAAAACTTCCAATCATACCTTTATAATTGGTTTGATCTATTGGTTTACTAGTTTCATTAGCATCCAACTTACAAGTGGTACTCATATGTGTATCACTAACTTTAATACTATCCAAAGAAAAACATTTCAAAAGATCCTTAGTATATTTACTATTATTTAAAACAATGCAATTTTTATTTTGAAAATTTTGAAATCCAAGGAAAAATTTAAGTTCCCCCATTAAACTCATTTCAAATTCATCTTGCATAATCGTTCAAAAATCAATACATAAAGAATTTTTAGAAGATCTAAAAATAAATTCATCTATATAAATTTTTACTATTAAAACATATTTGGAAATCCTTTTAATTAAAAGAGTAGGATCATCTATTCCTTTAGTAAAACCTTTTGAAATCAAAAAAGAACTAAGTCTATCATATCAATCTCTAGGATCTTGTTTTAGACCATATAAATATTTAGAAAGTTTAAAAACATGATTTGAAAAATGGGGATTTATAAATCTAGGGGGTTTTTCAGAAAACACTTCCTCAACTATATACCCAATTAGAAATGCACTTTTAACATCCATTTGATAATGTTTGAAATTCAGATGTGTTGTATAAGCAAGTAATATCCAAATGGATTCTATTCTAGTTATAGGTGAAAAGGTTTCATCATATTCTATTCCTTCTTCTTTACTATATCATTGTGAATATAATATATACTTCTTTCTAACTATATTTCCAAACTCATCAACTTTGTTTATAAACACCCATTTAGTGCCTATGGTCAAAGTGTCCTTAGGTCATTCCACTAATTCCCAAACATTGTTTCTTTCAAATTGATTTAATTCTTATTTCATAGCTATCACCAAAAATTCATCATATATAGAATCATTAATATTTTTTGGGTTGAAGTTGTGAAATAAAATCTTTATCTTCAATCTGGTTTCTCAAAGAAGCTCTAGTTTGTGTCCCTTTATTTATATCACCTACTGCAGCATTTAAATAATTATTGTTGAGAATTTTAATACCTATATAAAGGGTTAGACTAGACTCTTCATGGTTTTCTACAAGTTTAGATTCAACAGGCTCATATTCTGAAAAATTTCAATAACTAGTTGTTTTCACTGGGGGTTCACAGTTTTTATCATTAAGGTCTAGAATTGAAATATCTTCCTCAAGATATTCCAGGGAGGTTTTAGTGTAACGACCCAAACTTTCATTAATGAAAATTCCTCTTCATCTAATTAAATGTATTATTTTGTAAAGTGGTCATATAAAATACGCACTTCTTTTGTTTTATGTTTCTAGAATTTAAAATACCGTTAATAATCTTGACAATTTCTAATATAGACATTGAACAGTGATCACATGATTAGTATAAATATAGGGCTTTAACAAATCCAATTTTCTTAGACAAAGGGAGCAAGGGCCTCATCCAGTAGAATTTCCCCATACGACGCCCATTTTTCGGAGCTCGAAAAGGAGGTGGTGTCATTAGGGTTCAATTTTGACCAAGCCAAATCCAAGTTTGAATATGTTAAGCTCGAGTGTAACCTCCTATGAGAGAAGTGGAAGTTGATAGAGATTACCACTCGAGCAATGCTATCCGAGCCACCCCAAGAGTCTGTCACAATCACGCACCTTACCCTAAGGTCTTATGTGGGTGTTTTAATGGGTTATGTAACAATACCCTAGTACTATGATTATGTACATTATTCTTGTATAGAGAATATACATTCTTTTTATTAATGATACTTTGTAAATAGTTTTTAAAGCACAAATAGTATTTTTAGTCAATATTCAACTAAGAAATCTATTTTGATGAATTAATGGATTTTTTAATTAAATATTATTTTAATAAAATATTATTATTATTATAAAATTACTTTTTATAAAATATAAATGATCGTATAATTTTATAAATGCAATTGTAATATTTGTTAAGGTTTGAAAGTCGTTTTTGTCAAAACCCATAAATTTTTTATA
The DNA here is from genome assembly GCA_963277665.1 of Viscum album. Lineage (NCBI taxonomy): Eukaryota > Viridiplantae > Streptophyta > Magnoliopsida > Santalales > Viscaceae > Viscum > Viscum album. The sequence continues at coordinate 1,937,303,157 of OY728123.1, read as the reverse complement.
ATTGTCAGTTTTTATTTAAAAGTAAAAATTCACATATTTAGAAAATTATTTAGATAAAATTAATATTATTTTTCGAATCAAGACATTGAAATTATCCAATGGTGAATTTTTCATAATTTTCTGAGATAGTCGAATTTTTGGGTAAAAAAAATATCGTTTAAATATATAATGTGTTTTATGACATCATAATGACCCAATAGTTATTTAATAAAATAATATAAATGATATTTTTGGCCAATATATGTTTTACTATTAAAATAATTTGATTTTTGGTTTGTTTGATTTATTTTACAAAACTTTTGTGGACCCTCCAAGAATTATAAAACATTTGAAATTTTTAAATTGTTTTCCTTGAGAGTGTGACTCACCTCCACATAAGCAACCCTATTATTTTAAGACATTTAGACATTTTCCTCATAAAATATTGTTTTCCACTTCCCTTGGGGAAAACCATGGGAAAAAACCATGGTCTGGTTTGTGTTATTGATTAGTTTAATGTGTGGTGACCCAAACCTAAATAATAAAGAATTCCCCCTCCTTTCTGATATAAATCCACTCAATCTCAAACATTCTCTTCACTCAAAGCCTTTGGAGTTCATCCAACCTTCCCTCCTCTCTCTATAATCCTCCCAAGGTTCCTTAATCTCCCAATAATCCTCTATCAACCCTCTCCCAAGCCTTTGGGATCACACTTCCAAGTAAAGGATTTCTTCATTTCTCATTTATGTCCAATTTTCTTTAAGTTTTTATGCCCTTTTTTTCAATTAAAAATGTTTGGGTATGATTTAAAACATCCCCCATACTTCCCTATTTATGTTTTTAAGATGGTAGAACATTTTCTCTCTCATTAATTCCTCCCATGTACACCCGTTACCGTGCCAAAATTCCGTGAGTAATTTCTCTCTCCTCTTTTACATCCAAGTAATTATTTTGTATTATGCATATAAATTCCATTAATTTTTTTGGGAAATGTATTTATATGACCCACTTACTATCCATTTCATTTACATATGATGAGACATCCACTTCTCTCCCATAATCCATTTTCAGGAATCCTTATGTCACGCCGTTATGCTGTCGAAATTGCTCCGTGTTTTTTCAAGCCAAGATCATTGTGTAGTGAATATCATACCCATGTCTCTACCAAGGGTATTCACCTTTATGAACATATACATATTGAATGGTACTTTCATGTAATTATTACACATTACTTGATCATGGAATAAATTATTATTTTGATTGGTTCCTTGTTATATGATCCATGTGGCACACTTATGCATGAAATGAATTGTTTAAGAAGGGTTCCCCTGATAGTGCTCCAATGCATTGGGTAAAGTATAGTATCATGGTACGTCATGTGCAATGATGTTGACTCATTATAGTTCAAGTGAAATTAGGGTTAACTTTTGATTCATGTGTAATGAGTGTTTACTCATGCTCTATGTGCAATGAGCCTTGGATCATGATAAATTCCATGTTAAGTGTTGTTGCCACATTTCCATATTATTATTATAAATATTTATCATTCATTTATGTTCATGTTTATCTTGTGCTCCATTTATATGCCTACTATCTAACATGTATTGTATTACTCATTTTATTCCATGTTTATTCCCTTACTGTTCATTATAACTCACATTTTTCTTATGCATGTCCTCATGTTATCCTATACAATGCTAAGTACTATGGAATATAGTGGTCATGCAAAGGAATGTTTCAATAAAGATGTTTTATTTCATGTTTTAAGTTGTTATGTAATGATCATAATCCCCAAAGACACATTACCTCTTGATCTTCTATGTGGTATCAAGTGATGTTTATGTAATAAATCATGTTTTAGTGTTTAATAAAGAGCAGGGTTGTCATAGTTGGTATCAAATGATACGTTTAGTTATTTTTCGGATTATGATTAGAAAAACCTAGTGAAGCCTTATATACAAGACTAAGTTTAATAAAAACTTCTCTAAGTTTTGGTGGGTATTGAGTAAGTGGTTTATCAAGAAAATAAATCCCTGTCTGGATACGATCAGATAGAGGCATCTCTAGCACAAATATACCCAGGGCTGAAAACCCTGACAAGGAATTTCAGGATATACCATGGGTATCCTGGTACATGGAAATGGGACTTTTTGCGCTCTTGGTTATGAAACTCTCAGGGGATATGCATTGGTAAATTCACAAGCTTAGTATGAACTATTATTAAGGTAAAAAAAATTCCCCTAAGAATATATGTTAGAAATCAGATCACAGATAACATAGATTGATTCCTATAGATTCATAAGCTAAGAAAATAAAATATTTTTATAAGTCATCTGTTTTTGTATTACCTTTATGTGTTACCCATAACTTTCCTTTTATTCCATCCAATGGACAGTAATAGGAGGAATCGGGCTAACAACCAATGTGAATATCAATGTAATGATTGTGCTAATGAGATTCCCAATATGATAGAAGTAGGAATTAAGAACTTTGTCACGATACTCTCTCAGTTAACTCAAATATTTGAATAGAAACATCGGTCAAGAGGAACATTCACCCCCTCCCCCCCCCCCCCCCCGTGCAAGAAAGAACAAGTCGTTATCGAAATCGTCATGAGACAACGTCCTACTACTTTTAATGAATCATCCAATCCCTCAATTTTTGAACAATTAATCAACTCAATTGAAAAGATACTCTCCATCCTTAAATGTTCCGAACAAGAGAAGGTTCTTCTGGCTGCTTATTGTATGGAGGGTGAAGCCGATAAATGGTGGAAATTGATCAAAAATATGAATCCTGAGAAGTAGTTCGAGGCATTGGAATTGAAGTATTTATAGAAGATGTTTTTTTATAAATACTTTTTTGTGTACCCTCCAACTTAAGATGGAAAGGGACTTCCTTGACCTCAAGAAAAAAGATAACGAAGCTGTCAGAGCGTACTAGGAAAACTTCACAACGCTTGCACGATTTGCTTCAGGCTAGGTCGTTAACCCTAAATGCAAGGTTGACCTCTTCTTTGGTGGGATGAAACCTAGCCTACGGAAATCCCTAGTGATCCTTGACTTCGATAGATATGAGGAAATTATCTGATGTGCCCTAAAATTTAAAATGGAGATTGGAAAACCATTGTGGTATCATGGGGATAAGAAGCGTAAGGTGTACTTTAATTCTGTAAGTCTGATGGATAAATCCAATGGTGCTTAGAAAATATAGTACCCCACTTTCCAAATGTGAGGAAAGAAGCGCCCCGAAAATTTAATGAAGGGGGTGAGGAAATTCTTTAGGTGTGGAAGAGAATGGAACCTAGCTATTAACTATCAGCAAAAAAAACCCGACTACGATAGAGGAGAGGAACGATCCTTTCAACTCTCAACGTGTTGTTCCTTGCTTCAACTGCAAATAACCAGGGCACCAAGCAAATCAATTCCCTAAGACAAGGGTTTTCGGAGGAAACCAACAACCTCCAAGGTAGCAAGGTTGAGCTTTTTTCATCATTGTTTCCAAAGTGAACCCTGAAAAGGAAGTGGTAACAGGTATGATAGTTAATCATTCAATAACAGTGAACATAATTTTTGATTCTGGTTCTATGCAATTTTTATATCCTGAATGTTTAGTAGAACAATCCCAATATGACCACAAATCATGGAATTGAATATGTCTGTGAATATTGAAAATGGGGCAATAATTTCATCCCATGAATATAACTCCTCCCCTATCATAATCAATGGATTGAAATTCATGGAGAACCTCATCATACTCCCTCTGGTGGAATTTGATTCAATTCTTGTCATGGATTAGCTTTACCTATATAGAGCCAACATAAATTTTCGTAAAAAGAGAAATCACTCTCCATGTGGAGAATCGAGCCCAAATTCTATACAAGTTCAAGGAGGAAGATGAATATTATTTAGCTCTATCATCTCAAGCATGGATATTACTGCCCTATGATCATGTGTATCTGGCTCAGATGATTCAGTCCAAGGAAGAAACCATCCTTGAAGACATTCCTATTATGAGGGAATTCACTGAAGTGTTTCCAGAAGAATTTCCTGGTCTTCCTCCTAGAACAGATGTTGAATTCTCAATTGATCTTGTACCTAGGGAATTTCCAATATCCAAGACTCCATATAGAATCTATGTTTTTGAGCTTAAGGAGATAAAGAAAAAACTATAGGAGAATCTGGATAAAGTGTTTATATGCCCAAGTGCTTCACCATGGGGTGCACTAGTCCTCTTCGTCAAGAAGAAGGATGGGTCAATGCATCTTTGCATCGATTATCATGAGCTTAACAAAATCGCGATAAAGAACAAGTATCCTCTCCAATGAATTCATTACTTTTTCGATCAGATCTGTGGAGAGAAATACTTATCTAAGTTATATTTGTGGTTGGGATATTATCAAGTAAGTGTGAAGAAGGAAGATATCCCAAGACTTCTTTTCATATAAGATACGAGCACTATGAATTCATAGTAATTCCTTTAGGACTCACTAATGCTCCAGCAATCTTCACGGACTTGATGAATAGAGTCTTTAGAGATTACCTAGACAAATTTGTGGTAGTATTTGTAGATGATATTCTAATATAATCCAAAACCAAGGAGGATCGTGAGGAGCATCTAAGAACTGTACTAGATACCTTAAGGAAGAATAAGCTCTATGAAAAGTATAGTAACTATGAGTTTTGGTTGAAGGAGGTCACATTCTTGGGCCAAATCATCACAAGAAATAGGATATCTTTGGATCCCTACAAGATAGCTAAAATTGAGGGGTGGCTGAGGACAACATCGACAATGGATATCTGTATCTTCTTGGGTTTAGCTGAATATTATCAACCATTTGTGAAAATTTATCATGATTGTCCAACCCTCTTACCAAGCTAAATCGGAAGTGAGTAAAGTTTTCTTGGAGTGATTAATGCAAATAAAGCTTCAATAAATTGAAAAGGAGGCTTATCACTATTCCCATTATCACTTTACCCATAGGTAGAAAACAATTTGTGGTATTCAGTGATGCTTCACAGAAGGAACTGGGTTGTGTGTTGATGAAAAATGACAAATTCATTGCCTATGCTTCAAGGAAATTGAATGTTCATGAGCAGAATTATCCAACACAATATATGGAGTTGGCTTTGGTGATCTTCACCTTAAATTTTTTGTAGCATTATCTATTTGGGGAGAAGTGTGAAATATATACGGACCACAAAAACCTCAAATATATATTCACATAGAAAGAGTTGAACATGCGCCAATGAAGATGGTTAGAACTGATCAAAGACTACGACTTCTCAATCCATTACCACCCTAGGAAAGCGAACAAGGGTGGCAGATGCTCTATGTAGAAAGGACCCAGAAATTCTATCATTGATGAGAATTGAGAAGGATCCAATCTTCTTAGATTTGATGAAAATGGAAATGGGAATCATAAAGAAGGGAACATCATCAATCCTTTCACCAATTATTGCCCAACAATCTCTTTTATAAAAGTTAAAGGATGCTCAAAAGGATGATGTGAGAATTCAGAATAAAATGGAAGCTATCGGAAAAGGGAAATCCTCGGAGTTCAATGTTAATGAAGAAAGAATTGTGAGATTTGGGAAAAGACTATGTGTTCCATCAATTATGGAGCTTAAGATGGAACTTTTGGATGATGCACATAGTTCGAATTTCTCTATTCACCCAGGAAACACAAAGATGTATTGAGATCTCCAAGAGCATTATTGGTGGGATAATATGAAGAAGGAGATCGTTGAGTATACATCAAAGTGCCTAGTGTGTCAGCAAGTGAAATTAGAGAGGCATAAGTCTAAGGGGATGATGCAACCATTACCCATACCAACATGGAAATGGGATAAAATCACCATAGAATTTGTCACTGGACTTCCGAAGACATCCAAAGGCAACAATCCAATCTAGATTGTTGTGGATCGTCTTACAAATTCTGAACACTTCATTGCTATTCCGGAGGATTTATCATTGGATCTACTGGAACAGTTATATATCAAGTAAGTGGTAAGGCTACACGGAGTACCACAATCTATTGTATCTGATTGAGATCCAAGATTCACCTATAAGTTTTGGAAGATACTTCAACATGCTCTGGATACTGAACTGAACTTCAGTACGGCATATCATCCCCAAACTGATGGACAATATAAACGAACTATTCAGACACTGGAAGATATGTTAATATTATGTTCAATGGACTTTAAAGGGGGATGGGATCAACATCTTCCTCTAATTGAATTATCCTACAATAATAATTTCTACTCGAGTATCTGAATGGCACCTTATGAAGCCCTATACAGGAAGAGGTGCAGAACATCAGCATGTTGGTATAATGTTAGTGAGTGTATGCTTCTAGGACCAAAAATGGTCAAAGAAATGGTAGAGAAGGTGAAAACCATTTAGTAGAATATCAATGCATCACATAGTCGACCGAAGAGTTATGCATATAACCGTCGATGAGACCTTGAGTTAAAATTTGGAGACATGGTATTTCTATGCATATCTCCTTGGACGAAATTCATGAGGTTTGGAAAGAAATGGAAGTTAATTCCTAGGTACATCGGCCCCTTAGAGATTCTTGATCGTGTCGAGGATGTGACCTATCGACTATCACTTCCACAAACCATGGCCAAAGTACATGATGTCTTTCATGTATCCCTCTTAAGGAAGTACATACCAGACCCTTCACGTGTACTCTCTTTAGAGGTAGTACAGCTAGAGGATGATCTTTCTTATGAGGAATAACTAATGAATATCTTAGATCATAGATAAAATGTTCTTTGAAATAAGACAATGCCCCCAATAAAGGTGTCATGTAAAAAACCACAAGTTTGAAGAAGTGATATAGGAATCAGAAGAAGTGATGAAGTAAAGTTACCCGCATTTGTTTTAGAGTGGGAAACAAAAATCTCAATGGTGAAATTTCTTAAGGGGGGAAGATTTTAATGACCCAAACTTTCATTAATGAAAATTTCTCCAGATCTAATTAAATTCCTTATTATGTGAAATGATTTTATAACATATGCACTTATTTCTTTTCTAGATTTTAAAATACCATTAAAAATTATGACTGTTTATAATATAGTCTTTGAATAGTGATCACATGATTAGTATAAATATAGGGCTTTAACAAATCCAATTTACTCAGACAAAGGGAGTGATGGCCTCATCCAGTAGACTTCCCTCATACGAAGCCCATTTGTCGGAGCTCGGAAAGGAGGTGGAATCATTGGGATTGAATCTTAACCAAGCCCAAGCCTATCTTGAATACATTAAGCTTAAGAAGAACCACCTACGATAGAAGTGGAATTTGATAGAGATTACCACTCGAGCAATGTTTTTTGAGCCACCCCAAGAGTCTGTCAACATCGTGCACCTTACTCTAAGGTCTTATGAGGGTGTTTTAAGGGTTTATGTAACAAGACCCTAGTACTATGATTATATATATTATTCTTGTATATATAATATACTTTCTTTTTATTATTGTTACTTTGTAAATAGTTTTTAAATCACAAATAGTATTTTTAGTCAATATTCAACTAAGAAATATATTTTGATGAATTAATGGATTTTTGAATTAAATAATATTTTAATAAAATATTATTATTATTATTAAATTAATTTCTATTAAATATAAATGATCTTATAATTTTATGAATGCAATTGTAATTTTTTGTTAAGGTTGTTAAGCCATTTTTGTCGAATCCCATGAATTTTATATAAATGTCGGTTTTCATTTTAAAAGTAAAAATTGAAATATTTAAAAAAATATTTAGATAAAATGAATATTATTTTTGGAATCAGGACCTCAAAATTATCCAACAGTGAATTTTTCATAATTGTCTAAGACAGTCTAATTTTTGGGTAAAAAATAAATACTGTTTAAATATATAATGTGTTTTATGACATCATAATGACGCAATAGTGATGTAATAAAATAATATAAATGATATTTTCAGCCAATATATGTTTTAACATTAAAATAATGTTATTTTAGGTTTGTTTGATTTATTTTACAAAACTTTAGTGGACCCTCCAAGAGTTATAAAACATTTTCACTTTTTAAATTGTTTTCCTTGAGAGTGTGACTCACCTCTACATAATCAACCCTATTATTTTAAGATGTTAGTACATTCTACATATAAAATATTTTTTTTCCACTCCCCTTTGGCAAAAACCATTGTAAAAACCCATGGTCTAGTTTGTGGTACTGATTAGTTTAATGTGTGGTGACCCAAACCAAAATAATAAAGAATTCTCTCTCCTTTCCTATATAAACCCACCCAATCTCTCACATCCTCTTCACTCAAAGCCTTTGGAGTTAGTCAAAACTCTTCCCTAATCTCTCTAGATTCCTCCCCAGGTTACCCAAGCTCCCAAGAAGCCTCTCTCAATCCTCTCACAAGCCTTTGGGATTACACATCCAAGTAAGGGATTTCTTCCTTTCTCATTTTTTCCAATTTTATTTAAGTTATTATGCCCTTTTGTTTTCAATTAAAAATGTTGGGGTATGATTTTTCACCTCCCCCATACTGACCTATTTATTTTTTCATGATTGGAGACCCCTTTATCTCTCATTAATTCCTCCCATGTACACCTGATACCATGCTGAAATTCCGTGTGGGATTTCTCTCTCCTCTTTTACATCCAAGTAATTCATTTGTATTATGATTCTAAATTCCATTACGTTCTTTGGGACATGTATATATATGACCCCATTAATTTAAATTTCATTTATATATTATAAGACACACATTTCTCTCTCGTCAACCATTTTCATGAATCCTTATGTCACGTCGTTATGCTGCCAAAATTGCACCCTGTTTTCCCAAGCCAAGATCATTGTGTAGTAAATATCATACACATGTATCTATCAAGGGTAATAAATTTTATGCACGTATACATCTTGAATTGTTCTTTAATTTAATTATTTAACATTACTTGATCATGTAAGAACTTGTGATGTTGATTGATTCCATGTTATATGATCCATGTGGCACACTTATGCATGAAATAAATTTTTTACGAAGGGTGCGCCCTGATAGCGCTCCAATGCATTGGGTAACGTATAGTATCATGGTACATCAAGTGAAATGAGTGTTGACTCATTCTAATTCAAGTGAATTTATGGTTTACTCGTGGTTCATGTGCAATGAGGGCTTAATCATGCTCAATGTCCAATGAGCCTTGGCTCATGCTAAATTCTATGTTAAGTTTGTTGCCACATTTTCATGTCATGATTATCATGATTTATCAAGCCTTTATGTTCATGTTTCTATTGTAATCCATTTATATGCCTATTATCTAAGATTTATTTTATTCCTCATGTTATTCCATGTTTAGTCCCTTACTAGGCTTTATAGCTTACCATTTTCTTATGCATGTCCTCAGGTTCTCCCATGCAATGCTAAGTACGAGGGAATGTAGTGGTCATGTAAAGGAATTTTTCCATAAAGATGTTATATTTAATGTTTTAATATGTTATTTAATGATCATAATCCCAAAAGACACTAGACCTATCGATCTTTTATGTGGTATCAATTGATGCTTATGTAATAAATCATGTTTTAGTGTGTAATAAAGAACAGGGTTGTCATATTTAGGTACATGTGGATCAGTCTCATCAAATTTACCATGAACTGATTCTTCTACACATTTGGTTCTCTTATTTAATACTCTATAGGATTTACTAGAGATTGAGTAACCTAGTAAAATTCCTTCATCAATTTTTGAATCAAATTTTTCAAGATTATACTTAGTGTTAAGGATAAATAATTTTGAACCAAAAACTCTAAAGTAATTAACCTTAGGTTTTCTATTATTTCATAGATCATAACTGGTATTATTAAGAACATGTCTAATTAAAACTCTATTGATGATTTAATAAGTTGTATTAACAGCTTCAGTCCAAAATAGATAGGCAGGTTATATTCAATAAGCACAGTCCAAGAAATCTCTTGAAGTGTCCTATTTCTTCTTTCTACGACTCCATTTTATTGAGGAGTTATAGGAGTAGAGAAATTGTGATTAGGGCCATAATATGAGAAAAAAAGACTCAAACTCTTGATTTTAAAACTCACTGCCATGATCACTTCTCAAGGTGTTAATTCTAATTCCACTATGATTTTCTACAAACTTAGAATATTTAATAAAGTGAGAACATGCTTCAATTTTGTGGGCTGGAAAGTATACCCAAGTGTATCTAGAAAAATAATCTAAAAGAACATATACATTGTGATATCCATTTAAACATGAAACTCTTGATAGTCCAAACAAATCCATGTGAATCAACTCAAGAGATTGAGAAGTTGAAACTTATTTATTTTGTTTGAAAGAAACTTTGTTCTGTTTTCCCTTTTGATAAGGATTAAAAACTTTGTAAAGTGGGAATTCCAATTTAGATAAGTCTATGTCTAAACCTTTCCTAGTTAGTTTCTTAAGTGAGTGTACATTTTATTATCCTAGTATTTTTTCCATAAACAATATTCCTTATGAAAATCATTCAAATAAGAAACATTTGTTTTAGCTAAAGAATTTAAATCAACATCATATAAATTTTCATTTCTAAGATAAGTGAATATTAAGTCATTTTTAGAATTAAAAACATTTCATGTGTCATTTTCAAACATAACATTAAAATATTTGTCCCACAATTGAGAGATACAAAGTAGATTGTACTTTAACCCATCAACAAAAAGTACTTTTGAAATTAATATAGTATTTGGATTACCAATTTGGCCTAATTCGACTATCTTTCCCTTAGCATTATCAAAAAATGTAACATGTCCACCATCAACTTTGATTAGGCTCTTAAAGTTTGAATAGTATTCTGTCATATGTCTTGAACATCCAATATCCAAGTACCATAGGGTTTTACCGGAGATCCTTAGATAACTTTCCTACAAAAATGATTAAGCATAGGGTAACTTTGGTACCCAGATTTTCTTGGGTCGAGAGAGGTTAGCAAGTAAATCATTGGAAACCCATATTTGTCTTATAGGTTTCTTATAATCAACAGTAATGTTTTTATACATAAACACTTTGTTAGGTCCTTTAGAAAATTGTTTTTCAAGAGATGGTCTAGAACTTGAACTAGCAGTAAATTGTCCAGACTTTGGAACAAATTTTTTCTTAATAATCCTTCTCAGTCTTGATTGATATCCTAGACCAATTGTGTATTTTAGATCAATTTGTTTCCCTAGAAACTGAGTAAAGGTATCACTACCAGCTGTAAACTTCTGATGATCTCCTTTTAATTGCTTATTTGATAATTTATGTTCAGTATTTTTTTAACATCTGAGAAAATTTTTCTTTTTCAATATCCAAATAAGACTTATAATTGGAATTTAAAGCACGTTGTCTTTTCAATAATTTATATTTATCCTTGAGTTCCTTAAAGGTATTCTCAATCATTCCAAAGTATTTAAACATTTGATTCTTAGTCATATTTTTATCATTATTTGATTCACTTTCATTCCATGAATAGTAAGAATTATGTATAGGAGAATTAGGTCTTACCTCAGATGTTTCTGTTATGAAACACATGATTTCATGATTGTTCATATTAGTATCAGAAGTGTCAGATTCACTAGATTAGTCTTTTGAAGCACTCCAAGTAGCTTTCATAGTCTTTTTATATCCCTTTACCTTGTCTTCATATTTATTTTTAAATTTCATCTTGGGGAAATCAGCCTTCACATGACCTTTTCATTTACACTCATAGCAGATTATGTCATTTCTTTTGTCATTACATTTTCTATCATTTTTAACTGTCCTTTACTATCATGCCTTCCTTTATAGTTTGAATTTATAAAGAACCTATTCTTTCAGTATAACTTTTTGAATCTTCTAGCTAGATGATCCATCTCCTCATCATTATCAGAATCGGAATCTTCACTGGTGGAGCTATCTATAGGAACTTTAACCTTTTCCTTGTCTTTTCACTTTGATTTTGTAGTCTTGAATGCTACAGATTTATTTCTTGGTTCTTTATCTACTTCTTGATTCACCTTAATATCTTCTTCATAAATCATAATTTTTCCAATTATTTCCTTCACTGTTGTCATGTTTATGTCATAGCAGAAACAGAAGTTCCTCTCCATCTCTCAGTTAGGCATCGAAGAAATCTCATAATATGATCCTTGTTGTCCACTGGTCTCCTATGAAGACTCATGGTATTTTATATTTCATTGAACCTGAGATAAATTTTAGAGATAGGTTCATTAGGATTCATTTTAAAGTTATTATATTTAATAGTATAACTATTTAATCTCATTTCTTTAACATTAGTTGTTCCCTCATGGGAAATACCCAAAGTATCAAAAATTTCATATGCAGTTTTATAGGAAGACATTCTATTCAATTATTCATCACCTAGAGAATAGTACAATGCATTCATTTCTTTACAATTATTATTATATATAACATTAGTCAACTGAGACCATGTGTCCTTAGTAGTATCAGGTAATGCATGTAGTTCTTCAATTGTGTCCCAGATTTCAGGACACATTCTCTCTAGATACATTTTCATTTTCAATTTCCACTGATCATAGTTATTACCATTAAATAAAGTTGGCATGTTAGTAGCTGAAAACTCAACTCAGTTATCCATATCTAATTAGAATTTAAAGAACTAAAAATTTAGATATGACATAAATTTTAAGAAATTTATGATATAACTAAAATAACAGTTGAAAAGAATTTGAACTGCTTAAAAAAGAGTTTTGATGGTACCAATATACAACACCTCTGATACCAAATGTTGGTCGGGGTGGAAACTCAAGAGGGGGGTGAATTGAGTTCCTACTTAAAATTTCTGTTAAAAACATTATGATAAAAATCCTCCAATTTGAAACATCCCAGTTAATTAAGGCAGTATAGATATAAATTCTCAATTAGTCAACAAGTTTCTCAAAGGTTGATTAGTCCTCAATTGAATTAGTGTAAAACTCTTATACAACATTTGAAATTGGTTTACTGAATTAACCACATATACACACTAACAAAAACTAACTATCAGAGTTAATGTAAAACAGTTTTCTATTTTTGAAATTATAAGTAGTGTAAAATAGAAAAATAGAGTATTACAAAATATAGTACACAGCAAAATTAAACAAGAGGGTCAGTCTCAAGCTGAGACTTAATCCTCTAAACTTGGTGATCACCTGCCACAAAGAATTTTATATTAACAATAAACTTGATTCATAGCATGTATCAGGCTTTACAACTGTTTTCACAAACTATCCAGGTATTACAACCTCTACCATGGTTCTTTGTGGGAAAAACACAAAACCAAGCCACACACGTCCTCTTCTACAATTATGTGTGGGAAACAAAAATACAAGGAATGTTTAGTGTGAGGATTTTCAGTATCCTCCAGTTTAATCACAGGAGACCGTGTGTGTGTAAAAGACAAACACACACTGCTGAAAAATGTAAGATAAAGAACACAATAGAGATAGTGTTATAAATATTGAGTTTATAAGGCTCTATGTTCTTGCAGTTCATCTCTTAACTCCTTGGAGGGAAGAAATTGCAGTTCAAGTGTTTCTCTAGAAGTTGTCTCCAAAAAAGAGTGTTGAAACTCTAGATTCTAGCTTCCAGGTACTGAAGTGTTCTACTTCTTGGTTTGAAACAGATTTGATGAAGCATAGAAGGCAGTCTTGAATTTGATCTCCCAAATGATCTTTCTGAAGCTCTTGGGTTCATAGTGTAAGTGCTGGTGTGTTTTTCTTGTTCTTCAGATCTAGCGTGTAATGTTCCTCACTCTTACTTATCTTCTCTAGCTCGATATTCTATTTTATATTTGAGTTCCGACAATAAGAATGATAAAACCTCGTGTGTTCCTCCTCGTACCTCATGTTGTCTCCAAATACGGCCTATTGATATATATAAAATCAGAATTAATTAATGTCATAATCATTAAAGTTACCAAATATTATCGTTCGAATAATCATAAAAAAATTGACAAAGTATGGAGTAGAAGATTAGCTATCGGTATACTGGTAGCGGTAGCCTTCTCAATTGTAGCTTTCAAAAATATAGGTTTCATTGGTAGGCTTCATTTGTAGGCTTCATCGATAGGCTTCATCGGTAGACTACATCGGTGACCTTTTAGCAGTAACCTTTAGTGGTAACTCTACAACAGTAGCCTTTGAGTAGTAGACTCGTATTGATAACTTAGAGGTAATATTTATCAGTGGTAACCTCTAGCAGTAACCTCTAGAGGTAACCTTCTAGTGTTAAACTATAGTGGTAACCTCTAGAGGTAACCTTATAGTAGTAAAATCTAGCAGTAACCTTACAATATTAGACTTAACTGGTGACCTTTTACTTAGAGAAATTTTGTGTTGTAAACTTAATCAAGAGATAAGTGAGATTGAAAATGAATAATTGTTATATGATAAAAAATAAAGAAAAATAATTGTCATATAAATGAATCATGATTTGGGATTATCAAAACAGGTGAGTCCAACATATTTCATATATATTTATAAATAATTGAAAATTGATATATCACTTTATTAATATAAATATTATCTATTATAAAAAACTTTTTACTATAATCTATTTATTTTATTAATTTTAAGTAAAATACATCATTTTATATATGTTTTTTTCAAAATGTAGCCACTGTAAAATATTAAACTAAGGTAATAATAATGTATAATTGTTTGGACTGCTTATTATCCTTTTATATACTAATGATTATATTATTAATTTAATTTTAATATATGGTGGTTACTTTATATTTTTTTGTCTTTAAAACATGTTTTAGAAGATATTATTAATTTAAATTGTCTAAAATCTTATTTCATGACATATCCCATTATACTTGGAGTTATTTAATTTCAATGTATCAGGTTCTAGAACTATATAGGTGAAAATATAACCTATATAAATACATACATCAATAATTTGGAGGTCTGCTCTTATCGCTTTAGACATATTATGTTGGTGTTCTGAGTTATTGGGTTGCTTAAACATCATTGGTTTAACAATATATATGGTTTCCCTTACCCTAAATGGCCCAAAGGCCATATATTTTTTATTAATATTTCATAATCCACCTTTTAAGGGTTGAGGGGGAACCCTTACAGGTCCCTTAGGCATAGTGAAAAACTATATGACCCAAATGTCTTAAAGGAATTCATCCCTAGATATGAATACTTCGAACGGCCCCTCCCCAGCATCTATATCATGATTTTAGCTCTCCACCTTCGCATGGTTGTTCAACTAGTTGTCCTATAAAGAGATTATAGGCTTAGTACTGATGGAAGTTTTTGTACCCCCTCATTCTTCCAAATTTGGTAAGTTCTACTCTGGTAAATGCACCTGCTCTGAATCCCTATATAGAGCCTAATACTTATAGAGTCTATCTGGTTTATTCTTCACATCATGTGGCCCAAAGTCCTTGAGGGGACTCAAAGGCCTTAGGATAGCTCAAAATCCTTACTGGCCTGATGTCATGGGTTCCCCAAAGTATTGAAGGACTTGAGGACCGAACTGATGGCCCAAAGGCCGAATCGGACAAATAGTTCTTTCTACTACAGTACCAAACAGTACCTTCTAAATTATTGGATACACCATACTCTACAGTACCTGATACATTACTAAATTAGTAACCCATAATTATTCCTCCACCTGGATTTGATTCTGGGCCTCTTGGATTTCATTCAGGAACCCCCACCACTCAGGTATAGGCTCATTGAACTTGGTTTTACCTCATCATGTGATTGTTTATGAGATTTTTTGTAGTGGTTTTTGGGATTCTTCATATTATTTTTATTTTAATCATGGTGTGGATTACATTATCTACTAGTTTTGTGATTTTTTTTTACTTTTCCAGATCTTCTAGGGAGAGATAACTACAAGAGCTTAGTTATATATATAGATAAAAGTGTTAATTAAGGTAACTTACCTTTATCTATTTACCACCTACCTATAAAAAATTAATGAATTTATCTTATTATTATTTAATTCTTAGTCCTAATAATCAAAAATGATTTTTATTTTAACATTAATTTCGGTAGTCTTGGAAACCTATATATATGTCTACACTAACATCTATGTTTGATTTTTAGCAACATATTTTTTTCATTGGACACATGTAAATGTTTAGTGCTAGTATTGGTGGTTGTGGAGATATAGTATATCATGTTTAGGAAATTATTATTCAGACATTATAGTTTCTTATTATTATGGTTGTTTTTTGATATTTCCCTCAAGGAATTCATCATAAAAGAATGTTATATTCCATTATGTATAAATATTTAAAATTGTGATATTATCATGAATTATGGTTATAACTCTAGGTTTTCCCTCAAGTAATTGTGTTATAAATTTTCCTACATCACCTATCCTATTTGAGATGGGCTTGTATTGGAACACGTAGCTTACCACTGGCCCACGTAAGCTCCCAATGGGTTTGGTTATGTCATAAGACTTTATAAAATGTCAACAAAGTCATATTTCATAACAAACATCAAATGAATCATTGCGTATCTTTATTATGATATTTACCCCTACTCGATAGATGAAAAATAATTTGATAAAAGTATTAACAAATGAATTAAGCTGAGGCATGACACTAGTATAACCCATCATATCATATCATTGACATTATATCTTGTGACTAATTGAAATAACATAATTAATATAATTATAAATATTTTACTATTATGATGTCTCATAGAATAATGACATTTATTTTTTTCAACCCGTAAGAGGGGAATAAATAAATTCACCCCATTTAACCTGATGCCTTAACCTAATAGTTATGAGTATTCCTATAGTTTTCCAAGCGACTACATATCACTAAAAGAGACTTCATCAACATAGGTCCTCTTAAGATTAGAAGGTCAACCATCCCTCTCCATATAAGTAAAAATTTTATTTCCTCTAAACACAAACAAGATCTCACATGGTAAAAATTTTCAACCAACACCAGTAGAATGACAATTTATTTCCAAAAACAAAGACATATATAACTACATCAAAAGTGATAATAAGAAAACAAGTTAGGAGAGAATTATAGAGCTTCATTAAAATTTTACAGAGAAGATTATATGAGATATTATAAATGATGATATAGAAAATTTATATAAGAATATATAAAATGAATGGATAGATAAATAAAAAGGAAAATAAATAAGTTATCAGGATATTATTTTAATGGAATCCCATTACTTAAGGCCTCGATGTTCATTAGACATACTTCAAGCATATTAAAAAATATGTTTCTAAACTATTTATATAATCATTATATTATTTTTTAAATAAATATTTATAAATATTTATATTGATTTGATATTGAATTTAATATGTATCTATATAAAAATAAACAATAGAAAAGTCATGATTTTTATGGTTCCATTTTTATTTTTTATATGAAAGTCTCAATAATTGTTATTTATTAATGAATTAATAAAATATAGAATATAAAGAAAATAACTTCTAATGTTTTATAGGAGTTCATATGTTCCATCATCACATAATGTTTAGATTAATTATAATCTTTAGAAGTGTATTTAGTGACACGTGATCATTGTAGGTTTCATTACATTATATAGATATGTTTTAATATAATCGAATCTATGATAATTATATATTTGGGGAATAATTATTTTATTATATTTCTATAATATTATTTATTTATTAATTTATAAATATTCATATTAATTGTAGGTAGTTTTATATGTAAAATAACATAATGTATAATTCATGTTAACTCACCCACTGAAATTTATCCTAAAATGAAGTGTCAAAAAATAATCAACTAAAATTTGGAAAATAAAAAAAAATAAAAATGTGATGAAATATTCATTTTATTTTATTTATATAATATATTATATTTATATATCCTATGAAAATAATAAACAATGAAAGACATTTAACTCAAGCATATTATATCATCAAATGGTCTATTACTTAGATATAAAACATGTATATCAATGGCTTGAGTTTTTATTATACCAAATCTGAGTTGACATATATTAGAGGATTATCAAAAAAATAATTTTATATTTTTATAAAATTAATGAATATCAAATTTACTAACAATGTAAAGTGGAGTGGGTAATATATATATGTGATGAAAGTTGTAATCTTTCTATGTTCTTATTCCATAAAAAAATGAGGTGCTTTTAGAATAAGGACATGTTATATCATATAATATATGTTAATGAAAACATAATTATGATTCATTTATTTCTGTTGCATAGAACATTGGAAATTATGATAGAGGATTTATATATCAACATCTATTAAATATTATTCATGAATTTGGATTTATAAATGGAAATTTTTCATCATAAATAGTATAAAGATGGATTTTCAAATCCATAATATGATGTGCCTATTTATATGACATGTTATAGTATTTTTTACCTTAGTGGACTTTGGACTATATATGTTTGTATTTACACCATGATAAATATATGTGATTCAATTGTATAATATCTAGACTAAATAAGACATGTGAAAATTAAATTATATATGTACGAATGAAATCATATATGTCATATGATTAATTAATATATCATGGAAAAAATATCATTTTTTTTAGAAATAAGTAGGATTATAACACTCTAAATACAATTATATTTGGTTTAGTTATGAAATTATTTATTAAATGTACAATTTGATCATTATTTTGAATAAGGATATAGATCATACCAACATTTCATAGTTCCATGCTTATATCAAATTACATATTTCTTTTAGGAAACATTGCACAATTGGGATTAGTCCACGTATTAAAAAATTATTTTATTAATAAAACAAAGTTTCTTTTTTCTATTACATATTTAAAATAATTAATTTTAATATAGTTATATAATTTAGTAGTTAATTTGGATATATTATATAAATTATGAGATATCTATACGGTTAATATAAAAACATGGTAATATAACAACTGAAAAAATGGGATTGGGTTTGGGGGTTCATTTACTATGCTTTTAATGTATATAACATGAATAAAATTAATAATCCCATAGAATTTATCCATTTATGCACCTCATATGCATTATTTTACTAATTTAGAGTCTCATTAATGAACATCTCATGGTGGTTTAGTTCTTATACCAATTTTTGATGTATTTAATACTATAAATTATTTTTCTCATGAGATTTATTATATCCATTTTAGTTTTTGATGAATTTTTATCCCTTAGATTATATTAAATTACTAAATAAAAAAAATATCATATAGAAGGGATCTATTTTTTATTTCATTACGAGGAAGAAATGGGGGTTTTTGGAGTACTCTATATTATCTCATATGAGAGAACTATCATGCTCATAACATCTAACAGGTTCTCTTGAGTTTTTCAATTTAATTTATTCACATTATAACCACATCAATAATTAGTATCACATTGATTGGAAGGGGATACCACTAGGTCATTATTTATAAGCATAAACTATTAGTATAGATAATAAATTTATTTTGATAATTCATAAATGTTCAAAATATATTAGTCATGCTTAAATTTTTGGTTTAATTTAGTTTTTTTATTCAAATTTTTATTATTAATTATTTTTTCATTATTTTATCTTATTACTATTTTCACAACTTCATGAGTGTCTTTATCATCCATAATAAAATTTTATGGTATTAAATCCCAACATTGTTAGTGATAAATTAAGAAAAAATATTATAAATTGTGTTGATATATACAAATTATATAAAACTTATATAAGACTCATATGTAACAATAATGGATGGTTTAACTCTATCATCACATGTCATAAGGTTTATTCAGAATATTTGGTTCGCACTCTTCCCTTGTGTGAAATATTACATACATTGTGATCTACCCTAGTGAACCCCTTATGAATGTAACATCATTATGTCTTAATAAAATCAATCATATTATAAATAATGTTAATATGAAATTTTAAGGAAGTATTGAACATTATTTTTGATAAAAATATTAAATTAATACAGTAATTAGTTTTCATAATATATATTTATTATGTAACATATATATTTTTTAATTATATTGAATATAATCATGTTTGTAATGTATGTGAATCACATAATAAAAATAATTATACAAAAAATTAATCCATATATCATATAAAAAATTATTATATGAATTCTATCTTGAGCCATATTCTCCAAGACCTATATCAATCAAATAAATGGGTTGTGTTTGGATAAAAAAAATAATAAAACATCTTTTAGGTGAAAAAATGTAATAATTAGCATAACTTGAGTGTTAAGTGATAATTTTATAGATATCTCAATCACATTAACTTCTAGATGCAATGTTTGGATGATATTCATGAGAGGACCTTAGAAAACATTTCTTTAATTAAAAATAAAAATGTTATATTTAGAAAAAAAAATATCATTGATATGTATACCTAAATATACTTGTCTGGATAGATAATTTTAGTTGAGTTAAAAAATATACAAATATAAATTATGGCCCCTTTCGTTTTATTTATAAGGGTCGTTATTTTTATGAAATGATATTCAATTAAAAAAAATTAATATTAAAAAAAAAAGATATGCCTAATGAAATAGATTGTTTTATTGAATTTCCTAAAATCAAACAAAAATAAAATATAGCATGATGATGAGAACTTTATATGTAATAATTTTATATAATTAGTTCCAAGAAAATGTTTTGAAGTTTGGGAATTCTAGTCCAAAAGAAGCAAATATTATAGATTCTATAGAAAAAATTGATTGTTAAAATTTTTAAAATTGTACATCATATCTATAAGGATGAATATAAGAATTAAATAAAATAATATGATTATTTATCTTGTATAATTCTAGGTAATATAAGTCTTAATATTAATATGAATCATTATTTAATGGGCGAATTTAATATATTTTTTCAAACATTTAAAAATATAAAATAAATGATTTATATAATTGAATAGTATGATAAAACAATGTAATATTTATACTAAAAGATACCTTAGGGATAACCATTTTATACTCATGTGCGAAAAATGATTTTGTATATGATGAAATTGTAGTTGAATGGTATTCAAAATATTAACAATTTGGAAATTAATGTGGCCATGTAATTATTATCGGGAGAATTTTATAACATTTTTTTATTTTTAATATGATAAACATTGATTGTTCTATTCCTTGAAATTTCATTATGTTTATAATATCTAAATAAAACATAAACTTTCAACTTCCTATCATTATTATGAAGATACAAAATTTTAAAATCACATCAGCAAAAATAAAAAGGTTTTAATGTGCATGTATCATATTTATGAATTGAATTATATCATAATTCTTCGCAAAAAAGGATGAAAATGATTATTTTACACAAAAAAACATTGGAAGATGAATTTTCCTCCTTAAATAATGATGATTAAAACTAAATGTGGTAATTGTTAGAAAAAATCATTTATTAATCGTTTAATGAAAATTTTGTCTTACTATAAATAAAAGTCCTTAATTTAAGAATTGAATCACATATTTTTAAGTAAATCAATTCAACAGTAATATTATGTTTATTATATGAGTGTAGACTAATGCTTTAGGAAATGAGAAAAACATGTAACATTGTCTATGAGGAAAATGAATCTATATTTTCTGACTTGATTAAAACTATTGATAGAATAATATTATGATGTATCAACACTAATAATGAATTTTATTTATGTATATTTCTCATATATGTTATTTTATCCATTCATAAAAATTAGCATATAATATTTTGTGTATTTAAATTATATTTTTTATGTTAAAGATATAATTTTTAATAAAAAATATATATATTAAATTTTAAAAAATCTATCTATAATGTGAATAATAATATCGTTAAGTTTTTTATTTGATTATAGATATCGATATCAATCATTCCTAGGTTATATAAATAATAAATATATCCAATAACATAATAATTACTAATTACAATATTATATTAATTATGAGTATTTTAAATTATTTGAATCTTATTTGTGATGTAATGTTATAAAATCATCTTTTATGGTTAATTGGTATCAAGGTAATGATGCTGGACATTATGTCTTATATAAGGGAGGTGAGATCTTCTATTTTTTCATTTTATATATTTATATTTTTTACCTAGAGGTGAAAAGTAGGGGGATTTTGATGAGGTGACAACCATTCATCAGATAGTGAAATAAATCATGTATTTAAGGTGATATAATCTTATGGAAATATTTGATGAATCAAATTGTTGGAGGTTTACAAATAAGGTGGGAATTTTTTTATATATAGACTTATTCTTTGTGGTCATCGATTCATGCATCTATAATCAAATTATTTGAGTTTTCCAATGGTGTAATCTTGTTTCAAGTTATTGGAAATCTAAATCATATATTAATTAAATAATAAAGAATTTTAAATCGATTTTTATCTTCATTTTGAAAGTATTTCTTGAATATTATCTTTAATAATCCTCAATTATTTGTTTAGTTTTTTTGTTGATTCATTATTGTAGACCATTCATATTGATATATTGACAATAGATATCTTATTGTTATAATGTTATCATAAATATAACTAGCTTGATGAAAAATCATTAGATTGTTTAATATGATAGATTTATTTTTTTTTATAAAGAAATATCACTATCCAAATATATATATATATATATATATATCTGAATTTTAAGTCATTGTTTCACATAACATATTGTAAAAACTATCTCAATCATCAGTGGGATTATCATTAAATAATTATCATATTCATTTGTCTATTGTTTTTCATGATTGAATAAAAAATTCATAGAATAATAAATCCACTAATAATTATATCGTTTCTTATTTATCATTTTTATCTAAAGTCAAGATAATGAAATGGTAGGTGGATCTAACTTTCATAAACCAAATGGTAGGATAGCTAAAATCAGTTAAGGAGTTATCACAAGTCATAGGAATGTCATCTATAAAATGTGATAACAAGGCTGACGACTATAATATGAACAATTACAATGAAATTTATAACACCACAAGTGGGATACATGTCAAACAGTGAATCAAGGATGATTTTTCTATAAAACAGAGACCACATGGGTGAAATCATTGAAGGAAATAATTAAGAAATTTCACAGTAAAACATTGTGTATTAATGGAACCACATGTAATGTAGTTTTCATCTGATATTTTGTATTGTATATGTTAGAGATAATTTCACATGACATGTAACTCTAATGTATATGTCATGTATGGTCACATTCCACCTTTTTAAGCTAGGGTTTAATTTATAGAATTAAATTTAACACTGAAAGTAATTTATTAGTACATTTCATGTAGTTCTATGTTACTTGAAATGTGTTGTTATACACACACTATTAAACTCTATGAACCATATTTAATGTACCTTTCACATGAAATCCATTTAGTTTGACCCCATTGATAAGTATGGTGGAAGAATAGAAATTATGTTTCACACTCTATTTTCTTTAGATTACATATCACTCACTATTTAAACGTCAATGTTTTTTCTTAAAATCCCACTTAGTATTGGAATGTGAAAGTATAGAGAGATGGGACATACATGTTTTTACTCATTCATGTTTGATTTTTGTTTTGATGGTTGAATTGGTGTGGGTGAGTTATTTAGACTAAAAAATAGGTCAAAAACTCCTTAGAGTTTCATTGATTCCACGGTCTAGTTCATCCATATAGATATTTGAGTTTTAAATCCTCCTTATTGATAGGACATAATACCCAATATAATTAGAAGATGACCCCCTCAGTTGATTCCCATCCCACACAATGATATGGTGTCCTCAATAAAGATCCATAACCCCTAAATTATCATATACAGCTTAATTAGGAATGTATCCCCTGATATAGTTATATAGTGATTTCAAGGATAGTTGGTGGTTGGGAAAATAGAGTTTAGGAACTCCCTCTTGTGTTAGGGTGTGGTGTTATATCAATAGAGTTATTTTATTTTAATTTATCATGATGATGTTACTTATAAGGTAAGATATTTCATTGAATTATATTTATTCTACTAATGATTCATTGTTCCACTCTTTTTATGTTTTCGTTTTGATATGTCGATTATATTGGTTTGTGTTAGTTAGAGACTACAAGTTTTATGATACACTCGGGTTCCCTTCTATATGATATTTTCTAAGATTTAAGATATGGTAGTTTAAGGATTCATCATATTCCTAGATTTTTATTTATATTTGGATTAGATGATATGTGAGACTATCATTAATATGAGTGTCACACTCTGACTCTATATTTATTAATTCATTTTTTTATTTTAATTATAGTTAATATTTATTCAATGTTTCAATTAAAATAGTTTTAATGTTATTTAAATTCGTGTAATTTTATCATAGACATGTATTTAGTAGAAACCATCCAGTAACTTTATATTTTCTTTGTAATTTAATATATCCAAATCATAGGGTTGGTGCATGATTTTTGTAACTTTGTGTCCTATCGTGTGGGGTTCTCTAATCCATCCAGTTAAGGGCACATGATTTTCACACAGTTATTCCAAATTTTTGATCAAATATTTCTAATATTTATAATGTTTTTTCTAAAAAAATTAATTTTATGAATATTTGATCCCCTTTATACCCCTAAATAAGGCTAAACCTCATCCTTATACTTGTATCATGACACATGATGTATGGTGATCCCTCTCAAGAAAATCAAACTCTCTCTCATCATCTGTTATATAATATTGAAACACATCTGACCAACTTAAGTATCGAATCCTATAAGATGACATCAAGATCTAATACATTTAAAGAACTATATTAACTACTAGATTTAAAAACAACTATATATTCTTGGACATAACAATCCCATAATAACATGAATTAAATAAAATATTATATTGCATACAACTTCAAGATAATTTTTTATGGGTATTTTCAAAATTAGTAAAAATCATAAACTAATAAACCCTATGTTTTTCTCAAATAATGGAAATTTAATTTTTTTTATGACTAAAAAATAATCTAAATAATACATAATAATTCTTCAATATATCATCAAATTCACCGCATAATCTAATTCCTTAAAAAATCATGTGCAATTTACTTTTATTTATAACCTCAGGAAATATAGACATAACAAGGGGTGATCTCAAATGCTCAATAAGGGAAAACATACAACTGAGGAAATTATGGAATAAATTATATTAAAGGAATATATAATCATCATAATTATATAAACATATTCAAGAAGGATAATATAGTATATAGGGATATAAATGAAACTAATTCCATTGTAATGATTGTAATAACTAAATTCATTGTAATGGAATTTATAATGTCTCAAATCATGTTAATAGTAGTAAGGACTCCACCAAGACGTCATTCTTAACATTGAGTCTATAACAAATAAATCACACACTATCAATACTTTAGTCAAGACATCTTGCTTAATTAGGCAGGCTTAAACAAAATAAAAAAAGTGTATTCATCTCAAGAGACCAACTGATGCACTGGGTGGCTATATTATGTCCTAACCCACCAATCAAGTGTTTAATTACAATGAATTTAACATATGGGATGTTTATAAATTATAAACAATACATTTTTAAATTTCCTATGTAATAAATAAATATATGTATCGTTATAAAAAATATATCAATTTTTTCGTATTCTCAAATAAGTAGATAGAATGACATTCTATGTATGAATCCCCCAAACCAACATTGTAAAAAAAAGGGTATTGGGTTTTGTCAATAATTTACACAATAAATTAACATATATAATGTCTGTGAACACACTTCAATTGAAGGAAGGACATATAGAGTGTTCAAAAGGTAAATCAACTGGACGTAAAATATAACATATAAAACTAGATTATTATTCAAGAAAAATATAGTGATAGATTATTTAATTGATAGAAAATAACATTACATCATCCATACTAAGAAATAATTAGAATAGATGAAAAATAATTTATACCCAGTGTAACAATTGAAAACTCAAAAGGATTTTATATTAATGAAATATTTACTTTAAACAGAATGATTTGGATCATATTAGATAATAACAGAACATAAAATGAATTGTTTGATACCATGAGTTGAACTACCAAAATTAAAAATATATATTTATTATAGGATTAATTGTATATCATAAATAAAATTATTGTAAAACTTTTTAAATAAGAAAAGGAAAATTGAGTTCAAAACATAAAAGGTATTTTAGAAAACTTTTTTAAATTTTATGTAAAATAAAAATTTACATGTCAATTTCAAAAGTATATATTGAAAAGGTAAAGTGAAATATTTTAAAAACATTTATTTTTAGAAAATCGAAAATATTTGAGACTTGAAAAATTCATAATTTTTTTATTGGAAATAGGGATCCAAATAAAAAACATCTAATTATGAAAGGAAACATTTAATTACTTTTGTGTTACCCTTTTTAGAACCCTTCTTTGAGAGAAGAGTAATAAAACATTATTTATGTTAAATGTTATTTTATCTCAATTGGATTATAAAATAATATAATTAAAAATCATGGTGGATGAACCCAAATATGGAAGAAAAATGTTCAGCACAAAACTTCATAACTCAATGAAAGGAGATTCGAGATATCAATATATCATATGATAAATGAAGTACATAAGGTAAGAAATATTTGACATGGATTTATGTGGTAGGAATTTAAGTCCATAGAATAAAATTACATAGTACCTTTTAATAAAATGAAGTATTGAAATTAACAACAATATATGACATAATTTCCTAAAATGATCATAAATCATTTAAAGAAAATTGAGTTACCAAAAACTCTTATGACTAGGGTAACACTTGGGTCAAAAAAAATGGACCAAAAGAACATGATTTAATTTAGTATATCCCATGAATTATAATAAAATAATTTATTTCACATTCATAGTGTGGTAATTAAATTAAATACAACACAATAGAAACATGGTGTATAACATTTAATTTCTCTCAATGAATTGTAATTAAGTCCTTGATTAAACATAAGGATTTAAATTTTTTGACTCAAGATCCCTCAAAGGATATATTTCAAAATTGATAAATAAATACTATGAATAAATGGGAAAATATGAATGAAAATATAATTTTATTATTATTTACATTGTTCAGTGGAAACCATGTTAGATATTGTAATTATATCTTAATGAATTGAAATTTCAGATGAAAACCCCTTACCTTGTATCATAGATTCCACAAACTCACTCTATCCTCATATATAAAAAAATAGCTATTATATTAAAAAAAATTATAACCATACCCACATCAATTGTATTTATATAATTTATTTATATTCATTCTCTATATAGATTTCCATTATTTATTGTATATTATCAATATCTATTTTATGTAAACATGATTATTCTCAATACATTTCATACAATGGTGTTGGGATAAATTATTTCTAAAAATAAAATCTTTGTGAGATTATTAATGGTACTAGAATATATGTTTCGTTGTATTTTTAAGTTATTATTTCATTCCATGAATGTTTCTATTGAAATCCATGAAGATAAAATCGATGATGAGCGTGTTTTAGATATTCCTAACAAATTAAAGGTATTTTAATAAATACTAAGTTCAATAATAATCATACAATTCATAATAAAAAAAATTATTATTTACAAATTTATATCATATTATACTAGTAATTAAGTTCCAATAGTCATCCATAATCAAACACTCATAGACTAGTTAGGTTCCATTGATAAGTGTCCTAAATAAGTGGTACACTATTTTTATAAATTCATTCTCATAAAATTATAACTCTGACTAATTGATGTATCAATACATAATATTTAATTCCCATCCTAACCCAATATGAAACAATGATACAGAGAGAATAGAACAACAGTATTTTATAGGGTTTCTCCAAAAAACCTACTCTTTGCTGTTACAGGTGATTCCCCTTAGTTACAGATTCTTCACTATATATAGGTTGTTACATTCAAGGAATGTCTCATTCCCCTAAAACCTGAATCCCACAACGATCACACTCTCAAGTAGCATTATATAACATAATTTAAAACACATAAAATTTATCAACAAATAATCCTGCTATGTCATATACTGATAAATAATCTCATTGAATACATCCACTTTTCATCATTGTATGATCCACTGATAGAAAGAACAATGTCAGGCTCTACCTAATTTGGAACTACCTCAAGATGTAATATTTTTCAAAAAAAAAGAAGATAATTTAATTTTTTTGTTTAAAAAATATATAAAATAATAAATTGAAACTCAATTCTCAAATCTTTCTCACAATTCCCTAGTCTTCAAATGATGTGGATGGATCTCAATACACTGATAACTCAGGTTTGAATTTCTTCTAAAATACTATCTAGCATTAGTCTAAAATGATCAGGAATATATTCTCCTTATTTATTTGGTGTACTTGTTTCATTAAAATGTGCATAAGTGATATAAAAAATTCTCTAGTACTAATTTATGTTGAAATAATCTTACAAAACCTCAATAAACTCTTTCTTCAAAAATTATCTACTCAATTTTTTCATCTACATTTCAATCATGGATAAAAAATTTCATGGGTATTCACAAACATATTTTATTATAATTCATGAACGGATGATGCAAAATCCTTTACTAAACCATAAAACATATAGATTCACCTAATTTTAATTTTATGTTATTCGAAAATATACTTCACATCATGTAATATAAATGCTCAATTTCACTTTCTTCTTCTGTAATAATATGTACACATGAATTATCTTCCTCATTAAACTTCACAAAATTAATATGGTTTTTGGTTCCCCTATCTTCTTCTGGTACTAGTGAGTACAAAATGTCACTAAACCATCATACAAGTATAAAATCACACAAGTTATTCTTCTTTGTGAAAGCTAGGATGATTTAAAAAATGTCTCAATAACTTCACATGATACATGATTTGAAGATCACATGTAGTGTATGATGGGTCTTATTCTTCCCATAAATGGAATTATAGGTCCTCCTATCATTGACATAGCCAATAAGCCTAATGGGATATTTTTTTTCTCCCAAAAGTCAAAGAGCCTCACGGTTCTCAGTTTCAATCTAGAGAATGAGATCCTTGAAGACGAATTACAACATAAACTGAATTCTCATTTATAGCATGACATTTTCAGACAAGGATCACCACATATCCATCATTCCTTCACTATCTAAAAACTCTAATAAATAATATGAGTAATTTCTATTTTTAAACTTCATTCAAAATATTTTGTCTCTTGGTTTTTTTATAAAAAGTCCCAAATATCTCAATATTTATCGAATATTTTAATAATGAAAAACATTGTATCCATTCTTATGAAAGTGTGGATACTTATTTTTAAAATTATAGATCATGTGTAAAAAATAATATCATATTAATCTTATGATTCTTGATTTCCACTCAACATATTTGGTTCTTCCTCAATGTAAGGTATGGTTGCATGTAAACAGATGCATGAAAATCATAGAATCATACAAGATGATCCAGTGTATGATCATATCAAAATATTATCCATTTTTAGGATCTTAACCTTAAAATATATTACTCATACTAGTTTTGAGGTTTTATTTTACACTTATATTAGTTTTACATTTGTTTTATCTTGTCTAAAGTGTGTTTGGGTCAGTTTTCAGAAGTTTTTTGAGGGGGTATATGGTCGACACATGGTTTTCCATAACTATGCAACCACCCTTGGAAACTGTACACCCCTTGGATAGTGGTATTTTCAAAATTTGAACATGATTTGAAAAATCATGCACCTCAAGTAAAATCCATGTACCCCATGGGATGTAGGATAAAATATTAGGGTTCACAGTTTGACTAGTAATTTGGGACTTCCATGAAACCATGCATGCATTTATTTGAGGCCTTGAATTGTTATTTACAAATTTCATATCCCTAAATTTATATCCCTAATCACCCTGCTTAACAAAACATGATTTATGTTTCTTTTGGAGGCTCTCCATAGAATTACATGAATCATATAACTTTTTACTTTGTGAATCAAAGGTATGGTGGAACAAGATTGGATCTCCAATATGATATTATATTGATTGTTTTAGGTTTATCTATCTCCCATATTTCTCAACCTTTGGAGAAGGATTATTTAATTTCATTGAGGATGGTTTAGAAATATGTTTTAATGGATCTTGTTTCATTGGATATGGATCTTAGGTTTTGACTTTAGATATTCCTTACCATTGTAAATTTGATCATTTTACATCAAATTAAGGGATATGGTTTGGTGTGAAGTCATCAAAAATCTTTAGGTGGGTGGTCTAATTTCTATTTCCCATAGTCTATAACATGATCTTGTTATTGTAGTTTTATTGTTCAATTTTCATGTTGGGAACTTTAATTTTAAATTTTAAACAATGATTTGATTCCAATATGATTTGGGGACCCATCACAGATTCTGTTGGACCCATTATATATTTGAGACCAATATTTATGGAAATACAGGGGGTGTACAAATAAAATTTAAATGATTATTTATGAAATGTGAAGAGGGAAATAATGGGTTAATGAAAATGAACTAACTCAATGTTTTGTTATTTGATATTGGGATTTAAAGGGCTGATTAGATTCACCTTGAAGGGTTAATGTGATGTGTATAATTATTGATAAATGAATTAATGGTGAATTTTTCATGATTTTCCTTATTATTAAAGTAAAGAACCATTTTTTTGATTGATAAATGAAATGTTTCACTATGATATGAATGAATGATAAGAAGATTAATAATGTTGTACCATGACTTATATATTGTGATATATATGATTGATCAGTGAGGGGTGGGTCAGGGAATAATGCTCCAGATACAAATCGTATTCCAGAATAATTCACTAGGCCCATGATGAATTCATGTGAACCGCGAGTTGTGGAAGAGGGGTTGGTTCTCCAAAAACCAAAAGGGTTATAGATTTTTTATCAAGGCCTAAAATATATATTTTTAAAAGAATATGAATGGTGAGGTTTGGGTCAGGGACTAATTGTAACATCCCAAGTAAGTAATGAATAATGGATATTCTTATCTATGTTTATTTAAGAATTAGATAGTGTTTTAGAGGCTTAAAACGAGAATAAATCCAATCTTAAGTATGGAATACACTAATATTTTTATTAGATTGTTTTAGTTCCTTTTGATGGAAAACCATTTTTAAATCGAACTTTTGAAAATTTTATAAGCTCTATTTGTCAAAATAAACTTATTATTTATGATTGGGACATTTAAATTTACCTTGGGTTAATTTTTGATATTTTTCTGACAATGTTCATTTTTTTATGAATTGTGAAATAAACTGCATTTTACATAAAAACTGCTTTTTCATCTAATTTAATTATATGGTTAGATTATCTTTTTATTTAGTTTTAAAGTGTAATTAGAATATATTTTTACCATTTAATCCAATGTTGGTCATTATAATTAATTATACTTTGTAATTGGGCATAAACAAGTGTCAAACTTTTCATAGATATTGTTTCAGAAAAACTCGCTATTTATTTTGACAACGGGAATTATTTTTAAATTAATTATTGAAATTTCTGTGTTTGGAATTTTGTAAAATGGATTACATATTTTGAATCATAAGGCCCAAATAATGTAATCAAGACTCTTTTTTTTGACATTATGAATAGTAACGACGGTAATTATCTTTAATTATCCTGATTAATTAGTAATCGGGTAGTTAAGGATAATAAAATAATATCATAATAATAACAAATGACCCCAAAATGTGTCCTAATGCTACTTGCTGTATCATGGCAGACCATGGTATGCCTTGTTCCAAACTTGGGGACCCCATGGAATCACTTTTGTGTGATAATTACTTTTTATATTTTTATTTTTTAAAGAAATTTAAATATAACAAAGAATGTATCACCTGAGTTCAACATTTTTAATTTTGTATACATAAATGATATCTTGGACTATAAATAGTCATTGGAAATCTAAAAATATTTCCTACATCAGATTATTTTTTATAATTTTTATACATTAAATAAATTAAATTATTTATGACATCATGATGATGCAGCGATTACCTCATTAATGAACGATTTAAATAAAATGAAACGATAATGTAAAATATAAGACTTTAACATGTAAAAGACCTATTTTATGAGTATATTTCGAACCCTTATCACCTTATCCTCGAAATATATCAATGTGGGACCTTTAAAATCCGAAACCCATTTTAATATAAAGTAACATTTTATAACTTTCCAAGAGTGCCCCTCATCTCCTCTTATAAAAGGACCCCACCTCTACCTCTTTACACACACTTATCAAGCCATTGGCTCAGCCAAGACATACTCATTTTATCTTTCCACATCCCTATCTTCATCCTAGAAGCCTTAACTTAGGCAGAATGCTCTTCAAGAAAACCTTTTGGTACAAAACAAGAGGAGTTACCCGATTTAAAGGTAAAGTCTTCTCTAATGTTCTTCTGTTTTATTTTGCTTATCTAACCCCCTAAACTATTTTTATTAATTTCTTTTGTAACAAAACCAGTATTTTCAATATAATATGATATTTTTATAATAATTATTCAAGCTAAACTTACACACACCTACATCTAATGGTTAAAGAACATATTGTTTCTGTGGATGGTGAATTTCTTCCTCACTAAACAATGATTGTTCAATATTCTTATAACACCTTAAAAGGTGGCCATTAATATGTCACTATATTTATATATGATGTATAATATGTTTATTTTTTCCTTAATCTTCTGTATTTTTTATTTATGGCATACCTTTATGGCTTCCATTTTGGGTAAACGCGATATCTTCATTTTAGGAAGTGCGGACTACCGCCTCCTCAAAGTGATTTGATTCATTAATGCCATATGTGGGACATATAAAGTATGGAGTTAAAGATATTATATATGATATTATACTATAATTATAATATACCTTTATATAACTATGATTCAATTACATTAAATAGGAAATATAATTGAAAGTAGCGTTCATGTGTACGTGCGGCTTACCGTCTCCATGAATGGTGCATTTCATTTCTTACCTCTAAATGTTATGTAATATTATAAATGCATGTATATATTGGATATATATGATATATATGATATCTACATCATGAATATAATTCTGGATATAATGGATATTTTACCACATTAACAACTTGTAATTATAAAGAGTTTATTTTGACTCAAGTACCAATGATCGAAAAAACGATCATTATTAACTTAAATAATTAAATAGTGTTCATAACATATTATTAAGTGATATAAAGGGAATAATGAACTTGAAAAAGGTTCTTAAGCAATTATAAATTAACTCAAGTTTATTATTCAGGATGTTAAAGAACGATCGAGTCAAGTCAGACCCAAGGTATGGGACTGCGTCTCAATATCCTTTCATTGAGGCATATTTTGTTTTATACAAAACTTTCTTTTATACGGTGTATAAAACCCTTTGACTTTTACATTTATTCAAAATGAATCTTTTTTATACGAAGATTTTTACTAAATAACAAAAGGTAATGTTTTTTCATACGTATGTGGCGACAACGACTTCTCCGCCGTCGTGACCATTATTTGAGTTTCGGCTTCCTCTACAAGCCGTAACTTGTTTTTAAAATGAAAAAATAAATACCATGTTTCACTTTTCTTTTATTTTGGTATTTAAAATGGTTTTCATAATTTTTTTATTATATCAATGTGTTTTATTGATATCTTGTGATTGAAATGTGGAAATGTTATGTTTCCTTTATGCATGTTTTATGTTATACAATTATGTTATGGTTCTTGTGAATTTTTTATGAAGATGGGTGGTTCCATGATAAACTAAGGGTGGGTGAGCCCTATATATCTCTCCAATGCATTGGGTAACACGAAGGGGTTAAACATTAAGGTTTCCCCAAAGATTTTTAGGGAATATACTATGATGGTTATTCCAAACATAACCATGAGGGTTACTCACTATGTAAGAATGTTATGAATGCCGCAAGTTACCTTTATGTCTTATGGTTTCTATGATTTATTCATAATTTGATGAGGTATGTTAAAATTCTTATGTTTTATGTGTAAAGTATGATTTCATACATGGACTAATGTTTTCATTTCGTACTTTTATATCCCTTACTGAGCTTTTTATACTCATCCCAAGTTTTTGAAATGTTTTTCAGAGGTCATGGGAAAAGTTCATGATGTGATGATAGTGTCGAGGAAGAGTCAAGAAAGAATCCATGTTTTGTTTTAAATGTGTCTCCTTTGATGGTAAAAAAGAATATTGTATTTTATATAACCACCTTGTTCAAATGTGGAATTTAATGCTTGATTTATAATCTAATTCTCTAAAACTCTAAACCTAAAAAATCCTCAATGTGTACTCTTGAAATAACTCAATATTAAGTAATGTTTAAGGCTGGGCCTTATAGTTGGTATCAGAGGTCAGTTTAGATAACTTTAGGAGTTATAATTCTAATTAAATGATTATCCAAAAATATTTTTTTATGGTCAAATTGAAATGATATAGCATTTGAAGATTACCATGTTGCTTCATCTAAGACCTGTTTGTTCAGAATGGTTTTCTGTAGAGGAAACAGGGAAGTAGTGCTAGGAAGGCATATAGAAGGAAATTAACTTCCGAATCAGCATCCTGGGATGGTCGGAATTGGAACTCAACAGTTGGTTGCAGTAATGGCGCAGTTGACTCAAGCGATAAATGGTGGTGGTATCCATGCACGAGTTCAGCCAGATCAACTGCAGAGGAACATTTCAGTGGTGGAATATTTCATGAGGCAACATCCCCCATAATTCAGAGGATCATCTGACCCTGTGCTAGCTGAAGGGTGGATTAAAGCACTGGAGAAGGTTTTAGATGTCATGGGGTGTTCAGACAATCAAAAGTTTAGTCTTGCTATTTACCGTTTGGAGGGTGAAGCAGATCAGTGGTGGTCGATGGTTAAAAACATTAGGGATGCTGATGAGATTGATGCTCTCGACTGGGATGAATTCAAAGGTATGTTTCTTGAGAAGTATTTTCCTAAGGTTGTTTGACTTAGGATGGAAAAACATTTCTTGGAATTGAGGCAATAGGACGACTCAGTGGCTTCTTATGAAGAAAGGTTCACTCGATTGGCAAGGTATTCTCCAAATTTTATCTGAGACCTTAATAGTAAAATCAGTCGTTTTTACTCAGGATTAAAGCCAAAATATCAAAGGGATTTAGCTTCTCACGAGTTCAAAAGTTATGAAAATCTTGTTTGATGTGCTGAGAAGGTGGAAATGGAGTTTGCTGATGATCAAGTGTTCTATAACAACCAATAGAAGAAGAGACCGAGGTGGCAGGAGAGAAGGAAGAATTCTTCAAAAAGGTCTGATGGTAAGAAAACTAAGTTTCTAGTTTGTGATAAATGTGGTAAAATGTATGTTTAGGAATGTCTTCTGAATTCTGGAAAGTGCTACCGATGTGGTAATATGGGACATAAGTCTCGTGATTGCACTGAAAAAGATCAGGGTGATGGTAAGAACAAATTTGAGTTACAGTTAGTGAAATATTTCAAGTGCAATGAGATGGGTCACTATGCAAATGAGTGTCGAACAAAGAGCTCAAGTGATTGGAAGTAGCTAGACTATAAGCAGAAAGGGGTTGTGAAATCCTTTGCAACTAATTCAGCAGATGTTGGTCCATCAAATGAAGAGGTATCAGTTACTTTGTTTTTTCTGATTATGCCAGTGTGTTGTTTGATTCAGGGTCTACACATTCTTTCATCTCTGAAAACTTTTCTAGTAAAATGGGAATACCATCTCAAGAAATGACTCCTGAAATTGTGGTAAAAACACCTGGGGGAAATGTTGAGGCAAAATTAATTTATAAGAATCTTCCTATCCTTATCCGTGGAAAGAACCTACTTGCAAACCTTATTATTTTACCTCTTGTAGAGTTTGATGTTATCATGGGTATGGATTGGATCTCTATTTACCATGCTAAGATTAAATTTAGAGCGAAAGAAGTTTCTTTTCAGAAAAACTTTCAGTTTGTGTAAAATAATGAACCCTTACTGTTGATAACATATCAAGAGGCCGAGAAACTTGTTAAAGATGGAAATGAATGTTACCTTGTACATATTGTTAAAAACAAGGGAACTGTTCATATTAATGATGTGCAAGTGGTAAATGAGTATCCTGATGCTTTTCATGATTAGTTGCATGGAATAATACTAGATCAGGAAGTTGAGTTTACTATTGACTTAGTTCCTGATGCTAAGCCAATTTCAAAACCCCCTTATCGAATGGTTCAAATTGAACTTTTAGAGTTGAAGGAGAAATTGCAAGATTTATTGGAGAAAGGTTTCATTTGACCAAGAACATCACCATGGGGTGCTCCTGTTTTATTTTTTAAAAAGAAAGATGGTCCAATGAGACTTTGAATTGATTATAGAGCCTTGAATAACATCACTGTTAAGAAAAATATCCTTTGCCTCATATCGATGAATTGTTTGATCAGCTCTAGGGAGCTCAGTATTTTTCAAAGATTGACCTGAGATCGGTGAACCATCAGTTGAAGGTAAAGGAAGCAGATATTATGAAGACTGTGTTTCGTACAAGATATGGCCATTATGAATTTGTAGTTATACCTTTTGGGCTAACCAATGCACCTGTTGTATTCATGGACCTTATGAATAGAATTTTCCATGAGTTCTTGGATAAGTTTTTTGTTGTTTTCATTGATGATATTTTGGAGTTTTCTAAAAGTAAAGAGGAGCATGAAAGACATTTAAGGGTTATATTTAAGGGCTATTTTTCAAAACTTAAAAGAAAAGAAATTGTATAGTAAATTCAGCAAGTGTGAGTTTTGGTTGCAACAAATTTCTTTCCTTGGTAACATTGTTTCTAAAGATGGGATAACTGTTGATCCTGCCAAAACAAAGTTTGTGGAAGAATGGACAAGACCCACAAATGTAACTGAGATTCGTAGTTTTTTTGGTTTGGCAGGCTATTACCGAAGTTTTGTTAGAAATTTTTCATGGTTATCTTGTCCAATGACTAAGCTAACTTGGAAGGGCGTTAAGTTTATCTGGACAAAAGAATGTGATGATTGTTTTCAGGAATTGAAAAGAAGATTGGTGAATACTCTAGTTTTGTCACTACCTTCCAGGAATGGGGAGTTTGTTATCTATACTAATGCTTCATTGAAAGGACTTGGTTGCATCCTAATGCAGAATGATCAGGTAATTGCTTAGGCTTCACGTCAGTTGACAACTCATGAGGTAAATTACCCTAAACGTGATTTGGTATTAGCTGTTGTTGTCTTCGCTTTAAAAATTTGGAGGCATCATTTGTATGGAGTAAAGTGAGAAATATATACTGCTCACAAAAGTTTAAAGTATATATTCACTCAGAAATAATTGAACATGAGATAGAGGATATGTCTAGAATTAATCAAGGATTATGATTGTACAATTCATTACCATCTGGGAAAATCAAATAAAGTGGCTGATGCTTTGAGTCGAAAAAGTAATGCTTCATTAACAATGTTTCCTTTGGAACGTTATCCTTTAGTAAAGGATTTTATGAACTTTGGAATAGAAGTTGTTGGTGAAGGATGACCTTCTATTTTTTTTCAGGTATCAGTGAAATCTTCTTTATCAGACAGAATTAAGCAAGCACAGAAGCAAGACAGCAAGTTGCAGAAAAAGGTAGAGCTGGTTCCAAAGGGTAAGTTGCCTAAATTCAACATTGATGATGATTGTGTTTTGAGATTTGGGAAGTGGTTGTGTGTGCCTTGTGATTCACAGTTGAAGAGAGAGTTGTTATGTGAAGCTCATAGTTCTCTGTTTTCAGTCAATCCAGGCAGTACTAAGATGTATAGAGATCTTCGGGAGTATTACTAGTGGGACAGAATGAAAAGGGATATTGTTGATTTTACTGTGAAGTGTTTGACTTGTCAATAGATAAAAGCAGAGCTGCAGTTAATGAAAGGGATGCTTCAACGTTTACCAGTGCCAGAGTGGAAATGGTAGAATATATCCATGGACTTCATTGTGGGATTGTCGAAGACACCTCCAGGTAATAATGTAATCTGGATTATTGTTGATCGCTTGACTAAATCTGCTCATTTCCTTACTATACGAGATACTTTTTCCCTAGATCAAATTTCTCGTTTATATCTTAAAGAGATATTCAGGTTACATGGAGTTCCTATCTCCATTGTATCTGACCGGGATCCCAGGTTCACTTCTAACTTTTGGAAAGGCCTTCAGAAGTCGTTGGATACTAAATTAAATTTTAGTATAGCTTTTCATCCTCAATCAGATGGGCAGTCAGAATGAACAATTTAGAGTTTGGAGGATATGCTACGTGCTTGTTCTATGGATTATCAGGGAAGTTCGGACCAACATCTTTCTTTTTTTGAGTTTTCTTATAATAACAGTTTTCATTCCAGTATACAGATGGCACCATTTGAGGCATTATATGCGAAGCGGTTTCAAACTCCGGATTTCTGGGATGAAGTGGATGAAAGGAAGTAGATGGGACTGGAATTGGTAGAAGAGTTGGTAGAAAAAGGTCATCTGATACAGAAACACATGAGAATATCTTAGAGTAGACAGAAGAGTTATGCGGACAACAGGAAGAAGGATCTCTCTTTTGAGGTAGGTGATCATGTTTTTCTCAAAGTATCACCATGGAAAAGTGTGATGTGATTTGGTAAGAAAGGAAAGGTGATTCCAAGGTTCATTGGACCATATGAAATTTTGGAGAGAGTTGGATCAGTTTCATAATGAGTGGCTTTACCTCCGAGTTTATCTCAGGTACACAATGTTTTTCATGCTTCAATGTTAAGGAAGTACATGCCAGATCCATCTCATGTTTTGAGTCCAGAGGTAATTCAGCTGGAAGAGAATCTATCTTATGAGGAACAACCGGCCCAGATTCTTGACCACAGGGAGAAAGTGTTGTGGAATATGGTGATTCATCAATTAATGGTTTTTTGGAAAAACCACATGAGTGAAGAGGCAACATGGGAATCTGAAAATGCAATGAGGGATAAATACCCCCACTTATTCGATAAGTAAATAAATTGTGGCGACGCAATTTTCTAAATGAGAGAAGGATGTAACATCCCAATTAAGTAATGAATAATTGATATTATTATCTATGTCTATTTACGAATTAGATTGTTTTAGAGGCTTAAAATGAGAATAAATCCAATCTTAAGCATGTAATACACTAATATTTTTAAAATATTTTTTTACTTACTTTTGATGGTAAAACATTTTTAAATCTATCTTTTGACAATTTTATAAGCTCTATTTTTCAAAATAACCTTATTCTTTATGATTGGGACATTGAAATTTACCTTGGGTTAATTTTTGGTATTTTTCTGACAATGTTCATTTTTTATGAATAGTGAAAAATACTGCATTTTACATCAAAACTAATTTTTCATATAATTTAATTATATGGTTATATTATCTTTTAATTTGGTTATAAAGTGTAATTAAAATATATTTTTACCATTTAATCCAATTTTGGTCATTATAATTAATTATACATTGGAATTTGGCATAAACAAGTTCCAAACTTTTTATAGATATTGTTTCAGAAAACACTGCTATTTGTTTTGACAACCGGAATTATTTTTAAATTAATTATTGTAATTTCTGGGTTCGGAATTTGGTAAAATGTATTAAATATTTTTAATCAGAAGTTTGAAATTATTTAATCAAAGCTCTTTTGTTTTTGGACATTAAGAATAGTAACGAAGGTAATTATCTTTAATTATCTTGATTAATTAGTAAACGGGTAGTTAAGGATAATAAAATAATATCATAATAATAACAAATGACCACAACATGTGTCCTAATGCTACTTTTTGCGTCATGGCCGAACATGGGATTCCTTGTGCCAAACTTGGGGACACCATGGAATCACTTTTGTGTGATAATGACTTTTTATCTTTTTATTTTTTAAAGAAAGTTAAATATAACAAAGAATGTCTCACCTGAGTAAAACATTTTTAATTTTGTCTACATAAATTATCTCTTAGAATATAAATATTCATTGGAAATCTAAAAAGATTTCCTATGTCATAGTATTTTTTATATAATTTTTATACATTAAATAAATTAAATTATTTATGACATCATGATGATGCAGCGATTACCTCATTAATGAACAATTTCAATAAAATGAAAAGATAATATAAAATATAAGACTTACACTTGTCAAAGACCAATTATATGAGTATATTTCGAACCTTTATCACCTTATCCTCTAAATATATCAATGTGGGACCTTTAAAATACGAAACACATTTTAATATAAAGAAACATTTTATAACTTTCTAAGAGTGCCCCTCCTCTCCTCTTATAAAAGGCCCCCACCTCTACCTATTTATACACACTTCTCAAGCCATTATCTCGGCCAAGATCTGCTCATTTTATCTCTCCACATCCCTCTATTCATTCTAGAATCCTTACCTTATGTTTAAAGATTTTCAAGAAACCATTTTGGTACAAACCAAGAGGAGTTACCCGATTTAAAGGTAAAGTCTTCTCTAATGTTCTTTTGTTTTATTTTTCTTCTACAACCCCCTAAACTCTTTTTATTAATTTATTTTGTAACAACACCAGTATGATAAATATACTAATATGTTTTTATAAGAATTATTAGAGATACACATACACAGACCTACTTCTAATGGTTAAAGAACATACTGTTTCCGTGGATGGCGAATTTTTGCCTAACGAAATGATGATAGTTCAATATTCTTATAACACCTTCAAAGGTGGCCATTAATATGTCACTATATTTATATATGATGTATAATATTTTTATGTTTTCCTTAATATTCTGTATTTTTCATTTATGGCATACCTTTATAGCTTCCATTATGGGTAAATGTGATATCTTCATTTTAGGAAGTGCGGACTACCGCCTCCTCAAAGTGATTTGATTCGTTAATGCCATATGTGGGACATATAAAGGATTTATTTAATGATATTATATATGATATTATTATTGAATTATAATATACATTTATATCACTATGATTCAATTACACTAAATAGGAAATAGAAATGAAAGTAGTGTTCATGCGTACGTACAGCTTACCGTCTCCATGAACGGTGCATTTCATTTCTTACCTCTAAATGTTATGTAATATTATAAATGCATGTATATACTGGATATATATGATATATATGATATCTAAATCATGAATATAATTCTGGATATAATTTATATTTTACCACATGAACAACATGTAATTATAAAGAGTTTATTTTTGACTCAAGTACCAATGATCGACAAAACAACCATTATTAACTTAAATAATTACATAGTGTTCCTAACATGGTAATAAGTGATATAAAAGGAATAATTAACTTGAAAAAGGTTCTTAATCAATTAGAAATTAACACAAGTTTATTATTCAGGAT
The DNA here is from genome assembly GCA_963277665.1 of Viscum album. Lineage (NCBI taxonomy): Eukaryota > Viridiplantae > Streptophyta > Magnoliopsida > Santalales > Viscaceae > Viscum > Viscum album. The sequence goes on along the minus strand of OY728123.1, from coordinate 1,937,261,817 downwards.
GTTAAACAATGATCGAGTCAAGTTGGACCCGAGTTATGAGACTTCATCTCAATCTCCTTTCATTGAGGCATATTTTGTTTTATACACAACTTTCTTTTATACAATGTATAAACCCCTTTGACTTTTACGTTTATTCAAAAGGAATATTTTTTATACGAAGCGTTTTACTAAACAGCAAAAGGGAATGTTTTTTCGTACGTATGCGGTGACAACGACTTCTCCGCCGCCGTGACCATTATTTGAGTTTTGGCTTCCTCTACAAGCCATAAAATTTTTTTTAAAAATGAAAAAATAAATACCATGTTTCACTTTTCTTTTATTTTGGTATTGAAAATGGTTTTCATAATATTTTTTTATATCAATGTGTTGTGTTGATATCTTGTGATTGAAATGTGGAAATGTTATGTTTCCTTTATACATGTTTTATGTGATACAATTATGTTATGGTTCTTGGGCATTATTTATGAATAGGGGTGGTTCCATGATAAACTAATGGTGGGTGAGCCCGATATAGATCTCCAATGCATTGGGTAACGTGAAGGGCTTAAATGTTAAGGTTTCTTCGAAAGATTTAGGTAATATATTGTGATGGGTATTGTAGAGACCCGTAGCTTGACGTACATGTACATTACATTACTTTTGCGGAATACTTAGTACATAACAAAAACACACACGCAAGGATCGTAATAGTTTAGTGTCTTTGGAAACTCGGAATAAAATCTTCTAATCCTGGTGAAAGATCTTCAACATCTCCCATAAAGATCTTCCTTTTTTTTACTTAAAACCTTTCTTTATATCATGGGGAAAGAAAAACAAAAAAGGGTGAGCTCAAATGCTCAGTAAGGGTAAACAAAAGAAATATCAATCACATCATATACATAAGAACGTAGCTTTTGGAAATCTTGACCTGCAAAAGAGCTCATAATATCATAACATGGGATAAATCATAGAATTGAAAATGAGCTCCCCATAATCATAACATAAAACTTGAAACTTTGTGGCATGCACACATAATCATGGAAAATCATTTCTTGTTAGTCATGACTCATTGCCAAGACTATCTTAGTGGACAAAGTCCCTTTCTGAACCGAGTTCACTCCTCGTTTCAGTCCTGTATCACTGAACCGAAATAACCTTCCGTTCCAGCCATGTCTATCTCATGAGATATAAAATCTTTACCCAATGCATTGGAGGGAGATATAGGTCCCACCCATCTTATAATGAATCCTTTCTTATGTGTGCCACATAATCATAAAACATACATCATTGCATAACACATGTAACAAAAATGGGATTCTTGAAACATCATGACATCATAAAACAATTCATATAAGATAAAGGAATTCATAAAAATATTTCCATCACAACATAATCAAATCCATGTAATAATAGGGATAAAAACAGAACCCTTTTATTATCTTAGATGGAAAATAATTTTGATAAAATACTTGAACTCCATTCTTGAGGAAAATATCCTTTCTACTTCAAAAAACATTTTTCCTTTCATAACATGTCATACGACTTTAAAATAAAAGAAGTTGATTAAAAATAAAATTGATAACTTGTAAAGGAAGCTTCTTGGAAATAATGTTTTAAAAATCCATCCATGCCGTATAAGTTAAAAAAAACATTCTTCGTACTTTTGTCGGAAAAGTCAAAAAGTACCTCGTACGAAAAACGACAAAAGATTCCTTTCATTTCTTTTACTAAAAACTCACCGAAGGGTAAAAATGGATTTAAACAATTGTAGGTGGATGGAATTAATATTACATATTGATGAAACATGGATGTGGATGATAAAATACACCCCAGTAAATACTTACGAATAAACAATCTCGGATAAAAATGAGATTGTGATATTTCCCTTACCTTAGGTCCGACTTGCTTTGTAACTGTCCGAACCTCCTGTATAATGATTTAAATCATGTTATTGACTTATTACAGAATAATATTCATTGTTATGATATCATATATGGTTCACTTATGACATTATATTACCCGTTCTTTTGTAAATTCCATGTTAAAGAAGCGTTTTGGGTAAAATCGTTTCATTTATCGTAGGTGTTTTGACTTGTTGTTCTTGACATCATTATTACATATATCATGATTTACTTACTTCCAGAATATAAAATATGATTTATATATCATATATATTCAGTATATATATATATATATAATAGGTAGATAAATAAAATGAAAAACACCGTTTATGGAGACGGTAGTCCGTACGTACGCATGAACGTTGTTTTCCTTTCCTTAATGTCTTGAAATGGAAGTAAGTAGATGACATACATATGTATATATATACATAAATACAGTATCTTTATAATGTCATATATTTCATTATTATTTCTTATATATACATTATAATCATTCTTAAATGGTTAACATGGAGAATGAATCTCATCGCGTCGTGGAGACGGTATTCCGTACGTACGCACGAGCGATGATATCATTTCTATAAATATTGAATTGAATTGGAGTGGATTATACAATATATCAGAATCAATATGATGTTGTAATAACCATGTATAGTTATTCTTTACACCATTATACCCATCCATGTAAGGTGGTGGTGGAAAATAGATTACACCACGGCGTGGAGACGGTATTCCGTACGTACGCACGCGCGGTGATTTCTTTTTTCGTAGGATGGATAGATGGTGAAATAGGTTTGTTTCATACTTATAATAACATATCAGTATATGAGTGATACTGATGTTATTACTTCATAATGAAACAACCTAAGAAGAAGAAGTGGAAGAAGAAATAAAGATGAAAGAATTGGTAACGGTAATTACCTCTTCTTTGAAGTGCTTCTTTGAGACCTCCTTTTAGGGAACTAAAATTGGTCTTTGAGGAAGACCAGAACCTCTAGGATGTTTCTAGGGAAGTGGAGAGGAGAAATTGGCAGGGGTTGGCCGAGCTTGAGTGCTCAAATTGGTGTGAGGAGGAGGGGGAGGAGGTGTCCTTTTATAGGGGAGGAGAGGGGCACCTTAGGAATTCTTAAAAATATTAATTTATAATAAATCTAACCCCACTTAAAAACCTCCAAAAATGACTCATATTCGAAGATTAGATGAGATAGGGTTGTAATCGCATCAACCAATTAAATTTAGACATGTTTGGATATTATTTTAAACCTTATCAATTAGATTTAACTCTAAGTTAAATAATTTAACTTTTACCGTGTCTTTTTGTTTTCTTTCACTATATGGTTAATAAACTTACTATAACATGCCAAAAGAACCCCAAATTGTTTATTATTAATATATATATCCTTATCTAAGTCATTTGGCCGAACCTTAGATTTTTAGGAATAAAATAACAATTAATAATATAATATTTGATTTAAAAACTATTTTGTGTCAATTTTGACACTATTTGATATATGATTTTTGTGAAAGTCATAACAGAATTATATGTTCGAACCAAGTTTATTAAATCAACATTAATATATCATAGTAACCTAGAAAATTAGTGGAATTCATAAAAAATCTCAAATTACATTTATTTTGGTGTTTATAACATCAATTATGTCAATATTTCATTAATAAGATAATTACTGCATCATCGTTGTGTCATAAATAAATTAAATTATTTGATGTATAAAAATTACAAATAAAATACCATCATGTAGGAAATCTTTTTAGCTTTCTAATGAATATTTACAATATAATTTATCTTATGTATAACCCCATATTAAAAATGATTTACTTATTAAACTTTGATTTTAACTATTTTAACCCTTCTTTAAATAAATTAATAATAAATGTCCTAATCTAATCCAAGTCGGCCTAAATGGTCATATTTTATTCCTAAGTTTGTTTTTGGTCGAATTACACTTGTCCAATAGAATTAGGACATGTGTTAGGGTAATATTAATATCATATTTACCCTTAGTTACCCTATTTACTATTAACCGCGGTAAAAAAAAGTAAAAAGTTATTATTCACCAAAAATTATTTTCATCTCATTGAACCACATTTTAGTCCTTGATATTAACCGTGTCTCTCGGATTTTCGAAATTCCATTCACAGAAGGGGTAAAATTAAGTTTTATGCAAAATTCAGTTTTTAACCTACCACTTAGTGGTTTCACTATTCATCAAAAATTGAAAGTTTTCAGAAAAATGCCAAAATTTCATCCTAAGCTATATTTCATATTCAGAATTCAAAAATGAAGTCTATTTTACCAAATTCATAACATAGAAGTTGAATTAATTAATTTTATAATTAAATCCCGCTATTAAAACAAATAGCGTGTTTTTACGAAACAATATCTATCAAAAGATTGACACTTGTTTATGTCTGGTTTAAATGTGAAATTACGTCCAATGACCAACATTGTATTAAATTGTAAAAATATATTCTAAATATACTTTAAAACCACTCAAATTAATAATTTATCACTATTAATTATTTCGATTAAAAAATTTGTTTTTAATTATAATTTAGTAATTTTCACTATTCATCAGAATATGAAAGTTATCCGAAATGTACCAAAATTTCACCTTAGGCTAAATTCGATACTCCGAATCCAAAAATGAAATCCATTTTGAAAAATAAAATTTACAAAATTTCAAAAAGTGGTTATTACTATTCATAACGGCTAGTTTTAATAATATTTTTATAGCATATCGTTGTTTAGTGAAACTCGGTATTGCGTACTACACACGCTATCGAGGAAGGTCGCGATTGCGTGTAATGCAAGTCAAGTCAAGGATGTGTGTTGTGCAAGCTCCTTTTGGTGTAGCGTACAACACAAGACATTAATAAAATTAAAAAGAATATTTTTTTTTTATAAAATCTTGGGCTGTTACATTCTACCCTCCTTAAAATGAATTTCGCCCTCGAAATTCGTCGGGGTTATAAATGGTTTACTATTTGAAAGTTTCTTTAATAGAAACCCACATCGTAAAAGGGAATACCAAAACTTGGCTTTAAAAACTAAAGTATGAAATGTAATGATTACCTAAATAAACTAATCACTGGGTTTCCACATAGGTGAAAATATGGATATGGAAGAGAAATCTAACCATCATGTTCTGATGGAGAGTGGTAGAGAACATGGCTATGGAAAATCCAGTAATCACAAATCCATAAATTTGTGACGATCTAAGGTACCATCTGATTCATCAGGTATAAGATCACTAGGACAACATTTTTGGTTTTCAAGATCATTTCCCTAAAGTTGAAAATTTGAATTAGAATAAATACTTACTTTATTTTGGTACAATCTCACTGTTGTTCGTGCCTTTAACAATTTCCACTTCATCTCTTAAATAAATGAAGTTGAATTTGTTATTCGTGAAGTGTTAGCAGATCATGTGATAGAATGACGGGTCATTCCATCTGTCTCAAAAGGTTAGCAAAATTTATATACATAAGTCGATCTATAGTGGGATTAATCATATATGGTTCCTAAAATGGACTTATACTTCATATATCATACTGATTAATATAATAAAACTAGTTTCTACTAAACAGGGACTTCCTGTAGGTCAGTGGTAGGCGATAAAGGCCAGTCGCACTTCGGTTGTGGGTTCGATTCCTACAGCCTTGTCCGAAGCGATGGGCTGTCGCTCGTCCTGCAGGTTGTCCCTTTTTCAAAAACTACGTTACTATAACATCCCATCAATAATATCGAAAATCTTCTATCCTTAAACAATACTAACTTATGTCCAACATAATTCAGTCTAATCTTTAGGCTTATACATAATACTGCAGTCCACTCTCATAATATAGTGACAATGATTACCAGAGATTTAATACTGTCGTTGATCCCCACATATCATAAGATATGTCTTGTTGGTCACATTCCAAACATTCAAAGTCCTTAATCGTGTATTCTCTTGAATACCTTAGTGAAAACATGAGTGCAGTTAAAAGTTAACACTTTCCACATACCAAAATCCTCAAAATTCTATATACTCAAACCATGATATCACTTAGTCCTTATATCAATCATGAGCTCATGAATACTATCAAACATTTAATTTTCTCCTTATCCCTTCATTATGCGCATATCATCTACATTCCAAAAATATCTGAATAACCTTTCATGGATACTGGTAACATTAATCATACACTTTCAAAACACAAGGAAAGACAACAGTGTAACAATCCATAGATGTCTCTTTATTCCAAAATTACACATGATAAACATGTAATCATTCCACTACATTCTCAAACCATTGACCGAGCTTCAAAAATTCTTTCATCTCACATATCATTTGTAGTCTCTTCATCATCATCCACATAAATACTACCCATATGACCATACTGATTCTCTTCATGAGTCTTTACCTTAGGGAATTTGTTTGCATAATGCCCATACATTCCACATTTAAAACACTTAACCATTTTTGATGTCGTAGCAATACCATTATCCTCATCCATGGTGTTAACCGACCCTTTTCCTTTGCACTTACTTGCTTTGTGTCCTTCTTTTCCACACCCAAAGCATCTTCCAGTTCCCTTGAAACATTCTCCTTTATGCCTCTTCCCACATGATTTACATAGGGGAAATTGAACTTTTTTTCCTCTATGATCATCATGAAACTCCATCTTTCTCTTATTAGCCGAGTCAGGAAACTTACCAAATTTTACTTTATTGATCATATTATGAGATTGCTGATTCGGCATAATAATTATGTTTGGACTTCCAAATCCCATTTCATTATGAAGAATATCATTCCATTGTCCATCATATCCTCCATTATCGTGAATCATCTTGTTTCCAACGATTTTCTAAAACCCCAACAAAAAATAGTGTTAGAGGAAAAAAAAATCATAATAAAGGGGGAGTAACTTCAATATCTAACATCTTAGGTTTAATCTAATATCATTACCATAGTTCTAGGACTATATCCTATACGTATACTTATCCTTAGGGACATCCCTAGACATACCTTAGAAATATCTCTAGGGATCTCACTAACGTTTTCGCATCCTAGTTTCCAAAGGTTGACTAAACCTTTCCTTTGATACCAACTGTAGAGACCCGTAGCTTGACGTACATGTACATTACATTACTTTTGCGGAATACTTAGTACATAACAAAAACACACACGCAAGGATCGTAATAGTTTAGTGTCTTTGGAAACTCGGAATAAAATCTTCTAATCCTGGTGAAAGATCTTCAACATCTCCCATAAAGATCTTCCTTTTTTTTTACTTAAAACATTTCTTTATATCCTGGGGAAAGAAAAACAAAAAAGGGTGAGCTCAAATGCTCAGTAAGGGTAAACAAAAGAAATATCAATCACATCATATACATAAGAACGTAGCTTTTGGAAATCTTGACCTGCAAAAGAGCTCATAATATCATAACATGGGATAAATCATAGAATTGAAAATGAGATCCCCATAATCATAACATAAAACTTGAAACTTTGTGGCATGCACACATAATCATGGAAAATCATTTCTTGTTAGTCATGACTCATTGCCAAGACTATCTTAGTGGACAAAGTCCCTTTCTGAACCGAGTTCACTCCTCGTTTCAGTCCTGTATCACTGAACCGAAATAACCTTCCGTTCCAGCCATGTCTATCTCATGAGATATAAAATCTTTACCCAATGCATTGGAGGGAGATATAGGTCCCACCCATCTTATAATGAATCCTTTCTTATGTGTGCCACATAATCATAAAACATACATCATTGCATAACACATGTAACAAAAATGGGATTCTTGAAACATCATGACATCATAAAACAATTCATATAAGATAAAGGAATTCATAAAAATATTTCCATCACAACATAATCAAATCCATGTAATAATAGGGATAAAAACAGAACCCTTTTATTATCTTAGATGGAAAATAATTTTGATAAAATACTTGAACTCCATTCTTGAGGAAAATATCCTTTCTACTTCAAAAAACATTTTTCCTTTCATAACATGTCATACGACTTTAAAATAAAAGAAGTTGATTAAAAATAAAATTGATAACTTGTAAAGGAAGCTTCTTGGAAATAATGTTTTAAAAATCCATCCATGCCTTATAAGTTAAAAAAAACATTCTTCGTACTTTTGTCGGAAAAGTCAAAAAGTACCTCGTACGAAAAACGACAAAAGATTCCTTTCATTTCTTTTACTAAAAACTCACCGAAGGGTAAAAATGGATTTAAACAATTGTAGGTGGATGGAAGTAATATTACATATTGATGAAACATGGATGTGGATGATAAAATACACCCCAGTAAATACTTACGAATAAACAATCTCGGATAAAAATGAGATTGTGATATTTCCCTTACCTTAGGTCCGACTTGCTTTGTAACTGTCCGAACCTCCTGTATAATGATTTAAATCATGTTATTGACTTATTACAGAATCATATTCATTGTTATGATATCATATATGGTTCACTTATGACATTATATTACCCGTTCTTTTGTAAATTTAATGTTAAAGAAGTGTTTTGGGTAAAATCGTTTCATTTATCGTAGATGTTTTGACTTGTTGTTCTTGACATCATTATTACATATATCATGATTTACTTACTTCCAGAATATAAAATATGATTTATATATCATATATATTCAGTATATATATATATATAATAGGTAGATAAATAAAATGAAAAACACCGTTCATGGAGACGGTAGTCCGTACGTACGCATGAACGCTGTTTTCCTTTCCTTATTGTCTTGAAATGGAAGTAAGTAGATGACATACATATGTATATATATACATAAATCCAGTATCTTTATAATGTCATATATTTCATTATTATTTCTTATATATACATTATAATCATTCTTAAATGGTTAACATGGAGAATGAATCTCATCGCGTCGTGGAGACGGTATTCCGTACGTACGCACGAGCGATGATATCATTTCTATAAATATTGAATTGAATTGGAGTGGATTATACAATATATCAGAATCAATATGATGTTGTAATAACCATGTATAGTTATTCTTTACACCATTATACCCATCCATGTAAGGTGGTGGTGGAAAATACATTACACCACGGCGTGGAGACGGTATTCCGTACGTACGCACGTGCGGTGATTTCTTTTTCCGTAGGATGGATAGATGGTGAAATAGGTTTGTTTCATACTTATAATAACATATCAGTATATGAGTGATACTGATGTTATTACTTCATAATGAAACAACCTAAGAAGAAGAAGTGGAAGAAGAAATAAAGATGAAAGAATTGGTAACGGTAATTACCTCTTCTTTGAAGTGCTTCTTTGAGACCTCCTTTTAGGGAACTAAAATTGGTCTTTGAGGAAGACCAGAACCTCTAGGATGTTGCTAGGGAAGTGGAGAGGAGAAATTGGCAGGGGTTGGCCGAGCTTGAGTGCTCAAATTGGTGTGAGGAGGAGGGGGAGGAGGTGTCCTTTTATAGGGGAGGAGAGGGGCACCTTAGGAATTCTTAAAAATATTAATTTATAATAAATCTAACCCCACTTAAAAACCTCCAAAAATGACTCATATTCGAAGATTAGATGAGATAGTGTTGTAATCTCATCAACCAATTAAATTTAGACATGTTTGGATATTATTTTAAACCTTATCAATTAGATTTAACTCTAAGTTAAATAATTTAACTTTTACCGTGTCTTTTTGTTTTCTTTCACTATATGGTTAATAAACTTACTATAACATGCCAAAAGAACCCCAAATTGTTTATTATTAATATATATATCCTTATCTAAGTCATTTGGCCGAACCTTAGATTTTTAGGAATAAAATAACAATTAATAATATAATATTTGATTTAAAAACTATTTTGTGTCAATTTTGACACTATTTGATATATGATTTTTGTGAAAGTCATAACAGAATTATATGTTCGAACCAAGTTTATTAAATCAACATTAATATATCATAGTAACCTAGAAAATTAGTGGAATTCATAAAAAATCTCAAATTACATTTATTTTTGTGTTTATAACATCAATTATGCCAATATTTCATTAATAAGATAATTACTGCATCATCGTTGTGTCATAAATAAATTAAATTATTTAATGTCTCAAAATTAAAAATAAAATACCATCATGTAGGAAATATTTTTAGCTTTCTAATGAATATTTACAATTGAATTTATCTTATGTATAACCCCATATTAAAAATGATTTACTTATTAAACTTTGATTTTAACTATTTTAACCCTTCTTTAAATAAATTAATAATAAATGTCCTAATCTAATCCAAGTCGGCCTAAATGGTCATCTTTTATTCCTAAGTTTGTTTTTGGTCGAATTACACTTGTCCAATAGAATTAGGACAAGTGTTAGGGTAATAGTAATATCATATTTACCCTTAGTTACCCTATTTACTATTAACCGCGGTAAAAAAAAGTAAAAAGTTACTATTCACCAAAAATTATTTTCATCTCATTGAACCACATTTTAGTCCTTGATATTAACCGTGTCTCTCGGATTTTCGAAATTCCATTCACAGAAGGGGTAAAATTAAGTTTTATGCAAAATTCAGTTTTTAACCTACCACTTAGTGGTTTCACTATTCATCAAAAATTGAAAGTTTTCAGAAAAATGCCCAAATTTCATCCTAAGCTATATTTCATATTCCGAATTCAAAAATGAAGTCTATTTTACCAAATTCATAACATAGAAGTTGAATTAATTAATTTTATAATTAAATCCCGCTATTAAAACAAATAGCGTGTTTTTACGAAACAATATCTATCAAAAGATTGACACTTGTTTATGTCTGGTTTAAATGTGAAATTACGTCCAATGACCAACATTGTATTAAATTGTAAAAATATATTCTAAATATACTTTAAAACCACTCAAATTAATAATTTATCACTATTAATTATTTCGATTAAAAAAGTTGTTTTTAATTATAATTTTGTAATTTTCACTATTCATCAGAATATGAAAGTTATCCGAAATGTACCAAAATTTCACCTTAGGCTAAATTCGATACTCCGAATCCAAAAATGAAATCCATTTTGAAAAATAAAATTTACAAAATTTCAAAAAGTGGTTATTACTATTCATAACGGCTAGTTTTAATAATATTTTTATAGCATATCGTTGTTTAGTGAAACTCGGTATTGCGTACTACACACGCTATCGAGGAAGGTCGCGATTGCGTGTAATGAAAGTCAAGTCAAGGATGTGTGTTGTGCAAGCTCCTTTTGGTGTAGCGTACAACACAAGACATTAATAAAATTAAAAAGAATATTTTTTTTTTATAAAATCTTGGGTTGTTACAGGTATTCCAAACGTAACCATGAGGGTAACTCCATACATAAGAATGTTATGAATGCCTCAAGTTACCTTTATGTCTTATGATTTCTATGATGTATTCATGATTTGATGAGGTATGTTAAAATGCTTATGTTTTATGTGTAAAGTATGATTTCATACATGGATTAATGTTTTTATTTCGAACTTTTATATCCCTTACTGAGCTTTTTATACTCATCCCAAGTTTTTGAAATGTTTTTCACAGGTCATGGGAAAGGTACATGATGTGATGATAGTGTCGAGGAAGAGTCAAGAAAGAATCCATGTTTTTTTTAAATGTGTCTCCTTTGATGGGAAAAAGAATACTGTCTTTTATGTGACCACCTTGTTCAAATGTGGAATGTAATGCTTGATTTATGATCTAATTCTCTAAAACTCTAAACCTGAAAAGATCATCAATGTGTACTCTTGAAAAAACTCAAGATTAAGTAATGTTTAAGGTTGGGCCTTATACTAATACTCTGAATACCCATGGGGTGGAAGACTACTATTCTCAAACCTCGATGAATAAATGTGAATAGGTATCTATACTGACACTCCATGAAAAGAAAAGATAAAATTGGAATTAAATGAATCATGAAATACCATGAAATAATGAATTTTTATATCCCTATGGTGTATGGTTTAGACTTCAACATACACTAAAGTAGGTACGATCGGCTCAGGCGTCACCATGAATTAGGGGTGATTATTTGGTAAAATAAATAATAATAAATGTGAAACCTGTATACTTTTTTGGATTATTTATTATTTATTTTTACAACTGTATGCACTTTTATAAACTACATATTCCTTTATACACTATTGGTGGTGGCCTAATGAGTTTTAATTAAACCCTACTCAGGCTACCTAGTTAATACCCAAATTGACTTTATGATTATAGGATGGGATAAGGTAAATATCCCGATGTTAGATGGATGTGATGAGATTCAGGATGGATCATGGTTTAGGGAAGTAAACATGATTTTGGAAACTTTATGGTATATTTCAGTGTGTCTTTACTTTTTGTTTTCATTATACATTTGACATTTTTATGGCATGGCATATTTACTATTTAGCCTATAGTTATTTTCCCAATTTTGGATGACCATGATATGTTGGTGTTTAATGATTATTGTTTACTATATTTTATCTGGTTTTTATTTATCTTCATTGTTGTTATACTTTAATAAAGAGGGTATAGTCTCACCAAATTACATATTAGACCTTTGTTTATAGTTAGTAGCCTCTAGTGTACAGGGAGGCTCTCCTGAGGTCACGTAACAATCCATATCAGGGAGTCACCATGTGGAACCCAGGTTGGGATGTTAAAAAGTAGAATTAGAGGGGGTTTTATTTTCTTTTTAGTTAGATGATTATTTTGGAATAGTAGAAAGGATTCTAGGATGAGTTAGTTCATGGTCATTATATCATGTATAGGATTAGTTAACCCATGTTTTAGGGAAACCCCATGTACCCAGAGTGGGATTATTGTTCTTAATGAATGTTGTTACAGATGAATATTATTTCACCTTGGGGGATGCATTTTTTGTGTGATGTTATTAATCACTAATATTTTCCTTATATCCTAGTATGGCATGATATTTGAGTATTCATCCATCATTCTAGGAATATAATAATTTTTGTGACAGGTATCATATTATACATTCATGAAAAATCCTATTATGAGTGGATTGTGAGAGTTGAAAATATTTTAACCCTTCTTTGAGTAATTTTCAAAAATAGTTCCTAATAATAATTTAATAATGGATAAAATATATTAAATGTGTATATTTCGAATGATAAAAATGGTATTATGATGGTAAAACTTATGAATATAAAATTTGTTACCCTATAATGCCCATATTCCAAGTTACGAATGGTTTAGGGAAGTGATAGTGCCTCATTTTTTACCATGGGGTGATGTTCAAGGGATATATTTTTATAGATTTATGTGAATGTGTATTATGTAAATGTTTCGATGGTGTTTTTTTTTCTAATACATGTTTTTGAAATTGTAGAGACATGCTTCCATGACGGTATTTTTTGGTAGGATGGCGGGAGAGAATTGTTGTAAATGATCCTCCAACAGTGGGATAAGAGGCCCCAATAGTTCCATATGAACATTCGGGAGATCTTTCTCTCTATATGCATTTCATAGAGTGATACCCAGGGTGGTCTATGCTTAATATGTTTGATTTGACATGGGAGTTCTAGTAGCATCATCGTCTGACCTTCATTAGAGAGGGTGGACCTGATGTATCCTGAAACGACCCAATGTTTTATCAATGAAATTACATTATTATAATTATTTATTATAGTATAATCATATAATATTACATATAGAACACAATAAAAACTTTATAAATGAATAAAGAGCGAAATAAAAGGTGTCTCTATAAGTTAAGGAATGGATATCGATGAAATAGTAACTTGTCCTTTGGAATAGTAATGTGATCCTTATGAATAGTAAACCATTCAATGTAATAGTAACCCCAACAATGAAAGTATAAATAAAATTTATCCATATTATATGTAAAACTATGATATAATTATATCATAGTATAGGTAAATTAATTTTTTTTAAACTATTAATAAAGTGTTTGTGTTTTTGTAAGTCTTGTATATTTAATTACAATTTTATGATTAATTTAATAATTTAAAATAAAATTTATTTTCATCAAATTTATTCATAAATAATTATTTTTATGAATTATGATTATAAGATAATTTTAAGAGACCTTAGTTAATTTTTCAAAGTGGTAGAAAAGCAGTTTTAATTTTAAAAATGTATTTTTAAATTAAATTAGGATTTTAATTAAATATTATATTTCTCATATTTAGAAAATTATTTGATAAAATGGAGTTCATTATTTAATTTTACACACAGAAAAATTGTTGGGGTGAAGTTTTTGGATTTTTCTAAAATAATTGAATTTTTGGGGAATAGTAAAATACGATAATCTACGATAAATGATAAATAAATGAATTTTTGCATCATACTTGAGTAATGGATGATATAAATAGCCATTGGTTAGAACTCAAATGCAATAGTTACTGTTTTTTGTCATAATAATAAATACTATTTATAGTCTTGAGCAAAAACATTAATCTAATGATTAAAATAATGGATAACCCCTCCTCTCCTCCACTAGAAATACCACCCCTCTTTACCTCTTCTCTTCACTCATATCAAGCTTTTTTCCTCGTCCAAATTCTACTAAAATTACCCCCTAAGCTCATCTCCCACGTCCATCATTCCTTGGTCTCTTCAAAATACCAAATCCACTCTCCTAAAGAGGTTCTCGAGGAAGTTATTTTCACTATGTAAATTCTTCTTTTCATTTCTTTTATTTTATTTCAAGTTCCTTTATTTATTTTTCTTTAATCAAATCCATTCATCCAAATGTTATGATAAATATAGTAACTTACATGTACTATAATTTTGTTATGATAATGTAATAATTCATTATCATCTCTCATTTCCCCCCCTTTTGTACTAGAAATGAAAACATCATCTAAGATATATTAATTTATCACATTCAAGGATGATAGGTTTCCAATTTATATTACCGTATTCAATTATCATCAGGAAACCATTTTTAAGGTTAAAACAAACTATAATATATTTATTATTTATAATTTAAGTTTCTATAATCTTTTATACACATTATATTAATTTATGAAACAAAATGTGTTTGATGTGGTCAAAAAACCGCAATTCACCAAAATGGTAATCATAGTTTTGTATAAATATTAATATACACTCTAAATAACCAAATTAATTTTATAACCATTTAATATTATAGATTTTCACAAATAACATAAAACTTTAATTCTATAAAATCATTCTCATCTTACATGTTTATCCTTACATGTATATAAGTAAACCAATCATGAAAACCAAGGAAACAAATTCTCACAAAAATTGAAATTGAGCCTCTTAACCCACCAAAAAGGTAATGAATAAAATTAATAAGGTCATACTAAATAAATTACATGAATAATAGGTTATTTATATATATATTAATTAATTTAATTTTGTTATCCCTAAAATTAAGATCAATTGAAGGATACCATCGGACTTATGGTAAGGGATTCTTCTCAAACATCAATTATTCCTTTAGATTGCTCTATCATTCATTTTACCCAAATGAAGTTATCTGTTATTTTTATGAACATATTATAAAGGATTTGTACATTCTCTGAAATCATGTATCAAGGTCCATTCATCATTATCCTTTGGGGATATACATGTTTTTAAGTGGTTCCCTCCTCAATACATCCCAGTAAGAAAACTCATTTAAGAGAAATTCCCAAATTCTTACCCATTTTCAAGTACACAGTATGTTCTATTTTTAAGCACCCATTATTTTCAAAAAACCACTCATTTTATTATAAAAACCTTCTTGGTTCACTTCTGGTTTTATATAAATGATTATTCCTTTTTATTTTTTAAAATACCTGTGATATTTTCCTTTAACCACACTAAAATGTTTTAATTCTAAAAGTTCCATAAATACTATTTTTACATGTTAATACTTCAAGTTGAGAAAACTTTTCCTGATTTATGCCTATAATACCCTGCTATTGTACGTGAATGATGTAATTCCTTTCTTAAGTGTAAAGTTTTATGATAATCAGATTTTTTATTCTTTATGACTTGATTGTGATACCCCAATCTTAACATGGATAACCCTTTTGTTTATGTATGATTGATTCTGTATGATTATATATGTAGAAATAATATTCATGAACATGTTAAGACAGGTTCAATTAAATAGTACTCCAATGTATTAGAAAAATTTGAGTCTCATGATACGTTAAGTGCAACGGTCTTGGCGGTTATCCTTGACTCGTGCAACTATGTGCAACAATCTTGGGGCTTAACCTTGACCTATGTTCCTATATGTAAAATGAGCCTTGACCTGGGAAAAATTATTTTTTTATGTTGATTAATCATTACTATGAATCCATTTTTATATGATCCCATGTTTATATTTTATGATTCCATATGTTTCATTCCTTTTTATATCACTATGTCATGCCTTCTAACCCATGTGCTAAAGATTTATTCTTATGTTTATTCACTTACTGTGCTTTTTAGATCATCCCTTTGTTCATGTTATTCCCGGGTTATCCTATGAAGATGTATGAGCACAATGGAAGTAAGGATCTCTTTGTGATGATTAAATAATAAAAAAAATTATTTAGTCTCATGTTTTTAGGTTTATGTACCTAGTCTTCCAAGACACTAGACTTTACAATTCTTTTCTTGTAATATGATAATATATTATTCTTAAAATCATGTAATGATATGTGTAAAAGTCTAGGGTCTCCATATAGATAAGTTTTATATTGAGTCTAACCAAAAAATTACAAACCATTTAGAGACTCCTATATAGAAAAGTGTCGAGTTTCCAACTTTTATTTTTAGAGGATAAGAACAATGCTAGTGAAATATCAAGGCTTCGGATGAGTAGTCTGAGGGCATGGTATGGAAGGAATTCCAAAATAATTTCATGGAATACTCTTACCCATAAACTCTATGTAAGGAGTTGGAGGAAGATTTCATATGGTTGACCCATAGAAATATGTATTTGATGGGCTAAGATGGCTGCTTCACTAATCTTCAATGATTTCCCCCAAGGTTGTTAGGAGATGAGGTAACTGTGGAAAGATGATTCCTGGATGGACTTAAAGGTAAGATTAAGTATCATGTTAATGTATTCTGATTAAAGAAGTTAGATGTGATGGTGAACCGAGATATCATATCTGAGGGGAACCTAAATGAGCATTCCAATGGATTAAGGTGGTTTCTATATGATGATTAGGAGGTATGAATTCTAAGGGTAGGAAATGTCGATATGATAACATTAAATATTAAAGTGAAAAATAGAGTAGACGGGGAGAAGGTTTAGTTACTCAGGGTAATACTCATGTTCTTTTCCATCAGTTTGGTAGGATAGGTCACATTTATATCCAGTGTCCCCAACCACCAATGGATTGAAGAACTGTCTAAATGACGGGACACTTATAGTGACCCTACCCTATTAAACATATTCTTACATGATTTTAAACATAATAATTCGTGAATTACAAACTAAGGACCAAATATTCTAGTGTCTTTGGAAGATTTTGTACATAATTATAAATCATGAAACCAAAATGAAAAAAAAACTATTATTTCATCTCCATTTTGATCTCCTAAAATCCTTTTATCTATTAAATCTATATAGGATAATGTAGGGAATACATGAAAAAATGTATGAGCTAAAAATCCCAGTAATTTAATAGACACAAGAATAAAGAATAACATATGGGTTAGAAGGAATAAAATTATGACATAAAATGAATGGAACAAGAATGAAAATATCGAATTGTAACATATAGAACATGGTATCATGTAATCATGGAAGCATATAAATGTTCCAGTAATATATTACATGACATAAGCATGATTCGAGGCTAACTTCAAAGACTATATCACTTGGGGGAAACTCATATAATAGATTAGGTTTAATCCATAATTCAACACATGATATCTCATGAGAATCAAAATTTCCCAATTATTTAGAGAGCTATCCAGGCACCCCCATCATAACATTTTCATGCAATAGTTTTCTACATAAATAATCAAGCAAAAGGGATACACATAAGGGTTACCCATGGAATAAAATGGTTATCAAAATCATTTCATAAGGCATAACCAAATGGAATATCATAATTTAGACCAAGAAGGAATGGTGTTAAATCATAATTGGGTAATGATATGGTAAAATGGGTGGAGATAATAATAAATGATTTCCTACAGAATTTGAAACATGTAAAAAGAGTATTTAATAAACTTTACAAATGATCCACTTTATTGTGGCTCAATGAAAAATTTTAAAGATTTTTTAAAAAGAAAAAATGAATAATTTTTTTAATAAAAACAGAAATAAAAAATATAGTTTTTCATGATAAAATGATTTATATTAGAAAAATAATTGTGTCTTAAAACATATTATGGAGTGCACTTCAGAATAGTTAAGAAATGGTGAACTTTCTTTTAATTGGGCTTTCTTACCAGGAGTAATTTTGAAGGGAAATTTATAATAAATGTATTCCCTTGTCAATAAAGGTTGAAATGAGATAGGTACACATTTTTGGAACATACACAAATAATATAGGAGGATTAAATAAGAATAATTAATATTTAAATTGGAAAAAAGAGAGAGAAAGTTTAACCCAAAGGAAAAAATGGAGGTTCATAGAGATCACGTACCTTATGTCGTAATGTGTTCTCAACATGCACTTAATATCCAAGATAATAAAATTAGATTCGTTAACAATAGAATAAAAAACCTATTCAAAATATATTTGATTGATTCTAATTTTATTAAGTACTTTTATTTCCATTTTGATGAGTTATAATGTTTAGATTTTTTATTCTAGGTGTGTTTGTTTCATGGTTTTATGGTCATCTCCCTTGAGTATAATTATGTAAGTTCTTGTAAAATGGAATAAAAACACAATAATAGGAATTAAATGATATTAATGAAATTCATGAAGTTTTATTGGTCTCATATGTTAGTTTTTGTTTTTTTAATGATTATGAATCATTTTATAGAACATTAATGATAAATGTTTGGTTTATTTTTGGCTGTTTTCCAATCATCACATACTAGTTTCATTTTATTTAATATTTTGTCAATAAATTAGTTCCATAAAATTAAAGAAGTTATAATATATATATGAAAATATTTTTTAACCATAATAATGGTTTTATGACCATCCTAGAAGGTGTTAATGGAAAACAATAACTCATCATTCATAAAGGTAGTGAATCGACACCTCACAGAAGATGTTTTCATTTTTAAAATAAAATTAGAGAAGATATTTGATGAAGTATGTTCCATTAAAAAATTAGAATAAAATTATATGTATGATATTTTAGTTATCATTTCACTTTTAATAGGTTAGGTAATGGGAGGATAAGAATATAAAAAAGAAATTAAAATAGAAAAAAGGAGGATTTTACCTCTTGAGTGTCATCTCCTTGAGAACCACCTTAAGAAATATGAAATTTATCTTTTGGTGATACCATAAAAACTAGGACATGGGTTTGATTATTGAGAGATAAATTGGGTAGAATATTATAAATATTAAAGGCCTAGAAGTTGTGAGTACAAGAGATGGCGAGGGGTGGTATAAGAGTCGGAGAGGGGGGTTTTGATTATTTTATTTATTTGTTTATAATGTTGGCTCAAGACTATAAATAGTGTTGATTCTTATGACTATGTATTGTATGTAGTGAATTTTATTTTGATCTAATGGTTTCTTACATCATCCATGACTCAAAATTCATGTATTTGGCTTAAAATTTTATATACCATAAATTACTGTATTTCCTTATTCACAAAAAACAAAACTATTTTAGAAAAATACTAAAAAATCACCCTAATAATATATGGACATGTAGATCTAAAAAATGGACTCTATTTTATGAAAATAATATTCTAAATAAGGAAATTTTAATTTTTAATTAAAATCATCATTTATATGAAAAAAATAGATTTTAATATTTTAAATGATTTTATGACACATTGAGAAATTAATTAAGGTCCCATAAAATAATATTATAATTATAATAAAACGAAATATTATTTTATGAATTTATTTTATGAAAATAATTTTTTTTAACTTATTTTATATATAAAATTCTAAATAAACATTTACATCTTACAAAAATACCAACACATAATTTATCATTTTTAAAAAGTTTATTTACTTATTCCATTATATAAATATATAAAATTTTAATTTATAATATATTTAATTTTTATTTGTAACTTCTAAGGTGAGGTTATTATTCTATTGGTTGGATTACTATTCCTAATGGTTATATTACTATTCCAATGGTCAGGTTACTATTCCATTAGTATAGGTTCCTTAATTTCTTTAAATGCCTCTTATTTAATTCTTAATTTATGAAAATAATGTTTCAATTAGGTTCTCTATGTGATGTATGTGTTTTATACAGAATAAAAATTTATAATAAGGGAAATTACATTGAAAAAATTTCGTGTCATTATATTCTTCTCACTTATGAAATTTCTCCCTTAAAATTTCATTGTACATTCTTTGTTGAAAATAGGTGAGGATACATCTCCTTCATTGGTTCCTCTAGTTCCCCTGTCACTTCATCATACTTATGATTCCCCCACAAAAATTTGAAAATATGAGTCATCTTGTTTCACATGAATTTACCACTAGGGTCCAAGATCTTCACCATATTCTCCTCATACGCGAGGTCGTTCTACAGTTGTACAACCTACATATTCAGTATAAGTGAGGGGTTAGGTATATACTTCATTAGGAAAGATACATGAAAAATGTAGTAAAATTGAGAAATATTTGGTGTAAGTGAAAGAATATAGGTCATTGATCCTATGTTATCAAGGATATAAAACAGACCAATGTACCTTGGGTTATGCTTCCCTTTCTTTCAAAACATCATGAATCTCTTCCATGGTGATATTCAAAGGAAGAAATATTATCCAACAAAGGACACCAAATCCCTTTGATGGTTGTCATCAAAGCTCTTTTTCCAAGTCTTAGTAGATTTAAAATGTTTTTGGATGGAATGAACATTCTCTATTATCTCTAGCACAAGATCAGGTCCAAGTAACTTTTGTTATCTATCTTCATACCAATAGGTTGGTGTTTTAAATCGGTTCCCATGTAGATCTTAATATGGATCCACATTAATAATCAAGTAGAAACTACTGTCTTATGAGAACTCTACCAATGTGATATGTTGATCCCATCTACCTTTAAATTTTTTCATAAGGCTCTCAGCATTTACTCAAGCATATGAATAGACCTTTCGTATTAGGCATCAGTTTTGGGGTGATATAAACTACTAAAATTCAATTCAGTACTCAAATAATGTTGAACAATTCTCCATAATTTAGATATGAATCTTGGATCGTGATGAGATATGATCGAAAGTGGTACCACATACTACCTCACCACTTCTTCCACACATAACATGGTGATTTATTCAGCTGGAAAAGCTTCCCAAATAGAAATTATGTGGGCAGTCTTGGTGAGTCAATCAACCAGAACCCATACTGTACTGTTTCCTATTAATATTTTTAGGGCACTAGTGACAAAGTCCATAGTGATATTCTCTAATTTCCATGTGGATATAGGAAATGGTTTCATCAAACCTTTATAATTTTTTTCTTTTCTTGAACTTTATTACATACAAAACAACTTGAGATATAATTTGCAATATATTTTTTTATATTATCCCACAAGAAGTTTTCTCGAAGATTAGGGTAGATCTTATTACTTATAGGGTATATAGAGAATGATTATTAATGTTAATTAACTAGTAGATTCTTCTTTATCTCAAGTGATTAAGGCGCATAAACCCTAGTTTTGGACTGGATCACTATTTAATTGTTTTTTTTTTGAGGTGTGGAATGGGTTTTTCTTATTAGGATACCATTTTCACGTTTCCTGGAAACTCCAAAGCTTTCCCCCATATATAGATGGGTACATATTTTCTTTCCAAATGCTAGCGTTCATCTATGATTTTAGGCACAGTGACTCTGAAGGACTCACACTAGTCGATAGGATGGGAGTTCAGGATCATCGCAAACTTTTTGGGGGGGAATGTTTCATACTTTGGGACTCTCTTATAGATTTATGTTACGTTCATGACTCTATTCATAATCTCAATCTGGACATGTTACCCTGAAAAAATAATCCATTGGTTAATTCTATCATTAAACAATGGAAGTGGACCCTCATTGATGAACCAAGGAAAGTGTAGTCTCATTAGTGAATCCATATGTATGTGTAATGACCCAAAATTTCATTAATGGAAATCCCTCTTGATCTAATTAAATGTCTCTTTATGTAAAATTTTTGTATAAAATGTCAACTTATTTGGTTTTATGTTATGAATTGTGACCATTTCTAATGTAGCTATTGAACAGTTATCACATGATTATTATAAATATAGGGCTTTAACAAATCCAATTTACTCAGACAAAGTAAGTGATGGCCTCATCTAGTAGACATGCCCCATACGAAGCCCATTTGTCAGAGCTCAGAAAGGAGGTTGCTACATTGGGTTTCACTCTCGACCAAGTCCAATCCGAGCTTGAATATGTAAATCTCTAGTGAGACTGCCTGCGAGAGAAGTCGAAGTTTATAGATATTACCACCCAAGCAATGTTATCCAAGCCACCCCAAGAGTCTGTCACCATCACACACCTTACTCTTCGGTCTTATACGGGTGTTATAAGGGGTTATGTAACAATACTTTAGCACTATGGTTATGTACATTAATTTTTTATATAATAATGAATATACTTTCATTTTATTATTGTTACCTTGTAAATAGATTTTAAAGCACAAATAGTATTTTTAGTTAATGTTCATCTAAGAAATATATTTTGAGGAATTAATGGATTTTTGAATTAAATAAAATTTTAATAAAATTTTATTATTTTTATTAAATTAAATTTTTTTAAATATAAAATATTGTCTAATTTTATGAATGCAATTGTAATTTTTATTAAGGTTTGAAAGACATTTTTGTCAAAACCCATGAATTTTCTATAAATGTTAGTTTTTATTTTAAAAGTGAAAATTAACATATTTAGAAAATTATTTACATAAAATGAATATTATTTCTGGAATCAGGATTGTGAAATTATCCAATGGTGAAATTTTCATAATTTTCTAAGACAGTCAAATTTTTGGGTAAAAAATATACCATTTAAATATATAATGTGTTTTATGACATCATAATGACCCAATAGTGATGTAATAAAATAATATAAACATTATGTTCATACAATATATGTTTTACCATTAAAATAATTTGATTTTTTTTTGTTTGGTTTATTTTACAAAGCTTTAGTGGACCCTTCAGGACTTACTAAACATATAGTCTTTTTAAATTGTTTTCCTTGGGAGTGTAACTCACCTCCACATAAGCAACCCCATTATTTTAAGAAGTTTGGACTATGGCCTTATAAAATATTTTTTTCCACTCTCCTTTTGCAAAAACCATTGTAAAATTCCATGGGATGGTTTTTGGTTTTGATTAGTTTAATGTGAGTTGTCCCAAACCTAAATAATAAACAATTCCCTCTCCTTTCCTATATATACTCACCCAAGCTCCCAATTCCTCCTCACTCAAAGCCTTTGGAGTTCATCCAAACTCGTCCCTACTCTCTCTAGAATCCCCCCAAGGTGCCACAATCTCCTGATAAGCCTCTCTCAAGCCTATCTCAAGCCTTTGGAAGCACACTTCCAAGCAAGAGTTTTTCTTCCTTTCTCATTTTTGTCCTATATTCTTTAAATTTTTATTCCCTTTTATTTTCAATTATAAATGTTGAGGTATGGTTTATAACCTCCCCCATACTACCCTATTTATGTTTGAATGATGGGATACCCTTTTCTCTCTCATTATATGCCTCCCATGTAGACCTGTTACTATGTTGAAATTCCGAAAGGAATTCCTCTCTTCCCATTTACATTCAAGCAATTATTTTGTATCATGAATCTAAATTGCATTAAATTTTTTGGAACATATACGTATATGAACCACTTACTTTAAATGTCATGTAAATATTATTAAACACCCCTTTCTCTCTCATCAACAATTTTTATGAGTTCTTATGTCACATCGTTATGCTGCTGAAATTACATTGCGCTTTTCCAAGCCAAAGTCATTGTGTAGTGAATACCATGCCCATTTCTCTATCATGGGTATTCAACTTTATGAAAATTTACTTATTTATTAAAGAGTTTCATGTATCTATTACAGATTAGTTTATCTTTTAATAATTGATTATTTTGAATGATTCAATGTTTTATGATCCATGTGGCATACTTTTTCATGAAAGGAAATTTTTAAAAAGGGTGTTCCCTGAGAGCACTCCATTGCATTGGGTAAAGTATAGTATCATGATACGTCATGTTCAATGGGTGTTTAATCATTCTAATTAAAGTGAAATAAGATTTTACTCATGCTTCATGTGCAATGAGGGTTTACTCATGCTCCATTTGCAATGAGCTTTAGCTCATACTAATTCCATGTTAAGTGTTGTTGCCACATTTTCATGTTATGATTATCATGCTTTATCATGACTTTATGTTTATGCTTCTCTTGTTATCTATTTATATGAATATTGTATAACATGTATTTTATTCCTCATGTTATTCCATGATTATTAACTTACTAGGATTTATATCTCACCCTTTTCTTATGCATGTCCTCGGGTTATCCCATGCAATGCTAAGTACGAGGGAATGTAGTGGTCATGTAAAGCAAGTTTTCAATAAAGATGTTGTATTTCATGTTTTAAGTTTTTATGTATTGATCCTAATCCCCAAAGACACTAGAACTCTCTATCTTTTATGTTGTATCAAGTGAAGTTTATGTAATAAATTGTGTTCAATTGGGTAATAAATGACCAGGGTTTTCATAGTTGGTATCATAGGATGGGTTTAATTATTTTTGGTATTAGGATTAGAAAATTCTAGTAAATCCTTAGATACAGGACTAAGTATAATAAAAACATCCCTAAGTTTTGGTTAGTATTAAGTCATTGGTTTATCAAGAAAATACATCCCTGTCTGGATACGAGCAGGTAGAGGTGGCTCTAGAACAGATGTATCCTAGGGGTAAAACCCGAAAATTCCGCTTTGAGCTAGACTCGAACGGGAACTGGTGCACGACAATGGGCCTTGCTAAACTCTTGGTTATGACACTCCTAAGGGATATTCTTTGGTAAATTCACAATCTTATTATGAACCATTATTAAGAGACTTAACAAATCCCCTAAGAATATATGTTAGAAAGTAGATCATGGATAACATAGACTGAAGCCAATAGATTCATATGTTAAGGAAATAAAAGTTATTTATAAGTCATCAATTTTGTCTTTGTATTACCCTTTCTGTGTTACCCCTGACTTTTCATTTATTCCATCCAATGGCCGGTAATAGGAGGACTCAGGCTAACAACCGATGTGAAGATCAATGTGATGAAAATACTAATGAGATGTCCAATCCAATGGGAGTGGAAATCGCAAACTTTGTCACACTTATCTCTCAGCTAACTCAAGCTTTGAATAGAAACATGGGTAAAGAAGAACCTTCAACCCCCCCCCCCCCCCGAATAAAGAACAACTCGCTATCGAGAGCTTTATAAGACAAATGCCTCATACTTTTAATGGAACATATGATCCCTCAATCACTGAACAATAGATCAACTCCATTGAAAATATCTTCTCCATACTTTAATTTTCTGAACAAGAGAAGGTTATCCTAGATACTTATCATATAGAGGGTTAAGCTGATCAGTGGTGGATGTTGATCAAAAATATTAAGCCTGAGGAGGAGATCTAGGCATTGGAATGGAAGGATTTCCAAAAGATGTGTTTTGATAAAGATTTTCCGCACACCCTCCGGATTAAGATGGAATGGTACTTCCTTGACCTCAAGCAGAAAAACAATGAATCTATTGAAGAGTATGAGGAAAACTTTACAAGGATTACACGATATGCCTCCTGCTTTGTCGTTACCCCTGAATGCAAGGATGACCACTTCTTTGGTGGGATGAAACCTAGCCTGCAGAAAGCGCAGGCGATCTGTGACTTAGACAGCTATGAGGAAATTGTCTGATGTGCCCTCATGGTCAAAAAGAAGATCATAGAATCTCATGTGTATCATGAGGATAAGAAGCGTAAGGTGTACTTCAATGCTAGCGGTTTGATGGATAAATCCAACGGTGCTAAGAAGATCCAGTACCCCACTTGCCAAAAGTGCTGAAAGAAGTACCCAGGAAATTGCCTAAAGGGGACTAGGAAATGCTTTAGGTGTGGAAGAGAAGGGAACCTGGCTATTAACTGTCGGCAAGAAAGACCCACGGCTGTGACATAGGAGAGGAACACTCTGTTCAAACCTCAACATGTGGTTCATTGCTACAACGACAAAGAACCATGGAATCTTGCAAATCTGTTCCCTAATACAAGGGTTTTCGGAGACAACCAACAACCTCCAAGGCAACAAAGGCAAGATTTTTCCATCATAACTGCCGAAGTGAACCCCGAAAATGAAGTGGTGATAGGTACGCAATTTAATCATTCAAGAATAGCAAACGTACTTTTTGATTCAGCTTCTACGCATTATTTTATATCTCGAATGTTTAGTAGAACAATCCCAGCACCACTACAAATTATGGAAGTGAAGATTTCAGTGAGTACGGAAAATGGGGAAATCATTGAATCCCATGAATATAACTCCTCTCAAGTCTTAATATTTGGATTAAATTTCCCAGGGAATCTCTTCATACTCCCTCTGGTGGAATTTGATGCAATTCTTGGCATGTATTAGATTTCCTTATATAGAGCCAAAATAAATTGTTATGAGAGGAAAATCACTCTCCATGTGGAGAATCAACCCCCAATTCTATAAAATTGGAAGGAGGAAGATGAATCTTATTTAGATCCATCATCTCAAGTGTGGATATTACTGCCCTATGAGCACGCGTATTTGGCTCAGATGATTGAGTCTAAGGAGGCAAACATCCTTGAATACATGCCTATTATGAGGGAATTCGCTGATGTGTTTCCCGAGGAATTGTCTGGTCTTCCTCCTAGAAGAGATGTTGAATTATCAATTGATCTTATACCTGGTACATTGCCAATATCCAAGACTCCATATAGAATGGCTGTTTTGGAGCTTGAGGAGATGAAGAGACAACTACAGGAGAATCTAGAAAAAGGTTTTATATGCCCAAGTGCTTCACCATGGGGTTCACCATTCCTCTTCGTCAAGAAGAAGGATGGGTCAATGCTCCTTTGCATCGATTATCATGAGCTCAAAAAATCATGATAAAGAACAAGTATCCTCTCCCACAAATTGATGACTTTTCCGATCAGCTGTGTGGAGAAAAATACTTCTCCAAGGTGGATTTGTGGTCAGGATATTATCAAGTAAGGGTGAAGAAGGAAGATATCCCCAAGACTGCTTTTCGTACAAGATACGGGCACTATGAATTCATAGTATTGCCTTTAGGACTCACTAATGCTCTAGAAATCTTCATGGACTTGATGAATAGAGTCCTTAGAGATTACCTAGACAAATTTTTGGTAGTATTTATAGATGATATTATAATATAATCCAAAACCAAAGAGGATAATGAGGAGCAAATAAGAATTGTACTAGATACCTTGCAGAAGTAGAAGCTCTATGCAAAGTACAAAAAGTGTCATTTCTGGTTGAAGGTGGTCTCATTCTTTGGCTATATCATTAAAAGAAATTGGATATCTGTAGATCCCTATAAAATAGATGCATTTGAGGTATGGTCAAGGACAATATCATTAACAAATATCCGTAGCTTCTTGGGGTTAAATGGATATTATTCACGATTTCTGAGAAATTTCTCACTATTGTCCAACCCTATAACCAAGCTAACTTGGGAGGGAGTAAAGTTTTCGTGGAGTGATGAATGCGAAGAAATATTTAAGAAGTTGAAAAGGAGTCTTATCACTGCGCTTGTGCTCACTTTACTCACAAGTGGGGAACTTTTCCTGGAATTCAGTAATGCTTCGAATAAGGTTCTGGGATGTGTGTTGATGCAAAATGACAAATTCATTGCCTATGCTTCAAGGCAATTGAAATTTCATGAACATAACTATCCAACACAAGGCCATGAGTTGTCTGTAGTGATCTTCGCTTTGAAAATTTGGCGGAATTATCTCTTTGGAAAGAAGTATGAAATATATATGGACAACGAAAGCCTCAAGTATATATTCACACAGAAAGAGTTAAACATGCGCCAACGAAGATGGTTAGATCTGATCAAAGACTATCACTACTCAATCCATTACCACCATGAGAAAGTGAACAAGGTGTTGGATGCCCTATGTAGAAAGGACCCAGTGATTATATCATTTATGAGAATTGAAAAGGATCCAATCTTCGTAGATTTTATGAAGATGGACATGGGAATCATAAATAATGCAACATCATCAATCCTTTCACAAATTATTACTCAACCATCACTTTTGGAAAAGATAAAGGATGCTCAAAAGGATGATGTGATAATTCAAGAAAAAGTGGAAGCTATTGGAAAAGGAAAATCCTCTAATTTTGATTTTAATGAAGAAGGAATTGTGATATTTCGGAAAATACTATGTGTTCCATCAAATCTGAAGCTGAAGAATGAACTTTTGGATGATGCACATAGTTCAAATTTCTCTATTCACCCAAGAAACACAAAGATGTATCATGATCTCCAAGGGAATTATTGGTGGGATAATATGAAGAAGGAGATCGCTGAATATACATCAAAGTGTTTGGTGTGTTAGTAAGTGAAGGCAGAGAGGCAGAATTATAAGGGTATGATGCAACCATTTCCCATACCAAAATGGAAATAGGAGAACATCACCATGGAATTTGTCACCGGACTTCCGAAGACATCCAAAGGAAACAATGCAATCTGGGTTCTTGTGGATCATCTTACAAAGGTTGCACACTTCATTGATATTTGGGAGGATTTATCATTGGATCAAATGGAACTGATATATATCAGGGAAGTGGTAAGGCTTAATGGATTACCACTATCTATTATGTCCGATCGAGATCTAAGATTCACCTCTACGTATTGGAAGAGTCTTCAACATGCTCGGAATACTGAACTGAACTTCAGTAAAACCTATCATCCTCAAACTTATGGCCAATCTGAGAAGACTATACAAACACTTGAGGACATGTTGTGAGCGTGCTCAATGGACTTTAAAGGTGGATGGGATCAACATATTCCTCTGGTTGAGTTCTCTTATAATAACAGTTTCCACTCAAGCATCCAAATGGCACCATATGAAGCCCTTTATGGGAAAAGGTGCAGAACATCGACGTGTTGGGATGAGGTTGGTGAGCGTAAGCTGCTTGGACCAGAAATGGTCGAAGAAATGGTAGAGAATGTGGAAACTATTTAGCAGCATATCAAGGTAGCCCAGAGTTGACAGAAGAGTTTTGCAGATAACCATTGACGAGACCTTGAGTTTAAAGTTGGAGACATGGTATTTCAATGCATATCTCCGTGGAATAAGGTTATGAGGTTTGGAAATAAAGGGATGTTAAGTGTCAGGTACATCATCCCCTTAGAGATTCTTGATCATGTCGGGGTTGTGGCCATTCGACTAGAACTTACACCTACCATGGCCAAAGTACAAGATGTATTTCATGTATCCCTCTTAATGAAGTACATACCGGACCCTTCATATGTACTCTCTTCTGAGGTGGTATAGTTAGAGGATGATCATTCTTATTAGGAGAAACCAGTGAAGATCTTAGATCATAGAGAATAAGTTCTACGAAATAAGGAAACTCCCCTCATCAAGGTGTTGTGGAGAAACCAAAAGTTTGAAGAAGTGAAGTAGGAATCGGAGGAAGTGATGAAGCAGAGTTACCCACATCTATTTTAGTGTAGGAATGGAAATATCAAGGGAAAAATTTCTTAAGGGGGGGAAGATTCTAACGACCCAAAATTTCAAGAATGGAAATCCCCCTAGATCTAATTAAATGTCTCGTTATGTAAAATGTTTATATAAAATGTCGGCTTATTTGGTTTTATGTTAAGAATTGTGACCATTTCTAATATAGACATTGAACAGTGATCACATGATTAGTATAGATATAGGGCTTTAACAGATCTAATTTACTCATACAAAGGAAGTGATGGCCTCATCCAATAGATGTGCCCCATACGAAGCCCATTTGTCTAAGCTTAGAAAGGAGGTTTTGTCTTTGGGCTTCACTCTTGACCAAGCCCAAGCCGAGCTTGAATATTTAAGCTCAAGCAGAACCTCCTAGGAGAGAATTGGAAGTTGATAGAGATTACCACCCGAGCAATGTTATCCGGGCCACCCCAAGAGCTGGTCACCATCACACACCTTACTCTTCGGTCTTATGCGGGTGTTATAAGGGGTTATGTAACAATACCTTATCACTAAGTTTATGTACATTATTTTTGTATATAATAATGAATATACTTTCATTTTATTTTTTTTACCTTGTAAATAGTTTTTAAAGCACAAATTGTATTTTTAGTTAATGTTCAACTAAGAAATATATTTTGATGAATTAAAGGATTTTTGAATTAAATAATGCTTTAATAAAATATTATTATTATTATTAAATTAATTTTTTATTAAATATAAATGATCGTATAATTTTAAGAATACAATTGTAATTTTTATTTAGGTTTGAAAGACATTTTTGTCAAAAGCGATGAATTTTTGATAAATGTCGGTTTTTATTTTAAAAGTAAAAATTAACATATTTAAAAAAAATATTTAGATAAAATGAATATTATTTCTTGAATCAAGATGTCGAAATTATCCAACAGTGGATTTTTCATAATTTTCTGAGACAGTCAAATTTTTGGGTAAAAACTTAAATACTGTTTAAATATATAATGTGTTTTATGACATCATAATGTCCCAATAGTGATGTAATTAAATACTATATACTTTATTTTCGAACAATATATATTTTACCATTAAAATAATGTGATTTTGGGTTTGTTTGTTTATTTTACAAAGCTTTAGTTGACCCTTAAAGACTTATTAAACATTTTATCTTTTTAAATTATTTTCCTTGGGAGTGTGACTCACCTCCACATAAGCAACCCCATTATTTTAAGAATTTCGGACTTTGGAATTATAAAATAGTGTTTTCTAATCCTCTTTGGAAAAAAAACACTGGCAAAAACCATGGTCTGGTTTGTGGCTTTGATTAGTTTAATGTGAGGTGTCCCAAACCTAAATAATAAACAATTCCCTGACCTTTCCTATATAAACTCACCCAAGCTCCCACTTCCTCCTCACTCAATGTAATGACCCAAAATTTTGAATAAATCTTATTTCCTAATTTTATGTGTTATTTTATTTTATTTTTATACTCAAAAAAATGTTTCATTTGATAACATGAGTATAATTAAAATGAGATCGTTGGGTTTTGACTGTTATATGACCGTTGGTCAATATGACCGCTGGAAACTAAACGTTTTGATTATTGTCTCTAAATACAAGTAATCTTGGTTAATTATTATTGAAAGAAGATTCTATGGCCTCACCCAGTAGTCTTGGACCGATCAAAACCCATCTAACAGAACTTGGGAAGGAGGTAGCACCATTGGGCTTTGCTCTGGACCAAACCCAAGCCGAACTTCATCGTGTGAAGCTAGAATGGAATCGCCTTTGCAAGAAGTTCAAACTGATAGAAATTACTACTCGTGCGATGTTGGCCGAGCCTCCCTCAGATTCTCTCACCTTAGCACACCTTACACATAGGTCCTATGCTGGTGTTATAAGGGGCTATGTAAGGAGACCGTAATTGCACTGTGTAATCCTTTGTTTTAAATGAAAATTGGGATTTATTCTTATGATTAAGTTTATGAATTTTCAAATGACCAGATAAAATTTTTGATGAATTTTAGAAAACGGATATTTTAAAAATGTTTATGTAAACCTTAAATAATTAAAAATGTTTAATGATTTTCAAAAAATGGTCTTCTACAATTATGTTCAGTACGAAATTTAGAGTCTAATAAGATCAACTTAATTTTTGATGAATAGTAAATTATTAATAGTTATTTTACGCTTGGGATTAGTAATGTGTCCAAATGGATTAGTAATGTCACTCAAAGAAAGTTTTAATATAATTTAGACACCTAGATTAAGTAATGTGATTCAATAAAATGGGTAAATAAAGGTTTCATAAATTATTAGTCAAGTATTAGTTTTTTGGGGTGAATAGTGTTTTTTAATTAAAAATTAAATTAAAAATATTTAGAAAAATATTTTTATAAAATGGAATTTATTTTTGAACTCAGAGCACTGATATTATGTTATGGTAATTTTTGGAGTTTTTTCTAAAAAAATGAATTTTCGGTGAATAGTGTTTTTATTTAAAAATTAAATTAAAATTATTTAGAAAATTATTTTTATAAAATGGAGTTCATATTTGTAATCAGAGCGTCGATA
Organism: Viscum album; assembly: GCA_963277665.1. Classification (NCBI taxonomy): domain Eukaryota; kingdom Viridiplantae; phylum Streptophyta; class Magnoliopsida; order Santalales; family Viscaceae; genus Viscum; species Viscum album. The sequence goes on along the minus strand of OY728123.1, from coordinate 1,937,229,510 downwards.
TTTTATTAAGGTGAAAGTTTGGGTTTTTTCTGAGAAAGATGAATTTTCAGTGAATAGTAAAAAAAGCAGTTTTAGGGTTTCAGTATGCTTAATGACATCATAGCTGTGTCATGGTGATTTCATGAGATATTTTAATGGTTGGCCAACCTAAGGTTATGAATAATTGTTTTGGGGGCCCCATATAGCCTAACTTCATGGGAAATATCATGGGAGAGCACATGGTTTTGAGAAAAGCACTTGTGAGGTGTCCCTTGGCCATTAATTCCTTGTCCCCTCACTTTCCCTATAAATACCAAGCCATTATCTCATCCTTTGGACTCCAAAATCATTCTAAACTAAGTTCTGGTCTCCTTAACTCCCAAGGAGTCCTCCCAAGGTTCCCTCAAGCCTATCAAGGTCCCAACCTTTGAGTTTTAAGAGTTACTTTTAAGGTAAGGGATCCGACCTCTCTCTTTCTTTTCAAGTAATCTCTTTTATGTCATTTATTTTATGCTCCATGTTCTTATTTTGGAGGATGTTATTATATATTCATCTTACTTCCCTTTTCATGTTCATATTATGAGAGACCCCCTCTTTCTCTCATCGATTCATTTTAATAATGTTTAAGTGGCGTCGTTAGGCTGCCGAATTTTTAAGTGATTCTTTCACCATTCTCGTTTTCAAGTTCTATTTTCTTGTCAATTCTTTCAAGTTCCTTTTTATTATGTTGGGGTATTATATCTATATATATCATACTGATCTTTTAAGATCATATTATGAGAGACCCCATTTTATCTCTTCAATACATTATTCTAAAGTTTTAAGTGACGCCGTTAGGCTGCCTAATTTTTAAGTGGTTCTTTCACCTTTCTCATTTTTCAAAGTTCTACTTTCATGTCAAGTCTTTCAAGTTCCTTTTTATTATGTTGGGGTATGATATCTAAATATATCATACTGATATTTTATGTTCATATGATGAGAGACCCTATTTGATCTCGTCAATTCATTTTTTTCAAGTTTAAGTGACGTCGTTATGCTGCCGAATTTTCATAAGAGAAATGTTATTTTTGTCTGCCTTTCATGTTCTTCATTAAATATGGTATATCTTTCAAATTTCATTACCATGTTCTTAAATCCCTTATACTCTATCCCCCTACTGTTTTATGGATCATTTATGAGTGGTTGACCCATGTCCCCTCTCTTTTCAATGTTTTCTAAAACCCTGTAACATAGCTGTTATGCTGCAGAATTTTCGTCTCAATATGCCTCTCCCTTTTTCTCAAAATTATTTTATGTTATTAGGTGAATACAAAAAGATCTTAATTCTATATGGGTATTCACATATATATAAAAATGTTCTATTTTAAATTCTGGGATTTACATACATGAAACCCGCTTTCCCTTTCTGTGGGTTTAAAGTGACATAAAGATCATGTCTTTAAAGCAGTTTTTAAAACGTTATGATTATGAAATGAAACCCATTTATTTTATGCTATATGGGTTGTTTATGAAATTATTTATGATGATATATGTGTCTCAAATGATAATAAATACATTTCAAGGGTGAGCCCAGATAGATCTTCAATGCATTGGGTAAAGACTTAATCTCTAGAGATGACTTTTTAGACTGATACCTTGGTGAATAACCTTGGTAATTTTTAATGAAACCTTGGGGATGGACCTTGGTGAAACGAAATGATTTTCAATATTAAATGTTTCAGCCACATTTTCAAGTTACAAAAAATGTTATTTTCATTATGATATATCTCATGATTTCTTTCTCATGCCTTAAAGTTCTTTTCATGACCTTATTGAAGTATCTCAAGTTCACATGTAAAATGTTTCTCTTGTTTCCCTTACTGGGCCTTCTGCTCACCCTTTCTTTTGATGTTTGTCCCCAAGTTAAGAGATGAAGTAATGAACCTAGGATGAACTTAAGGAGAAGAATTTGAAGTGTTTAAGAAGAATGTTTTATATTGTTTTCATGTATTATGTTCCTGGTTTCCAAGACACTAAACCTTAAAGATCCTCAGTTTTGTGTAATGTAATGAAAGTTTATGTGATAAAAAGACAGGATGCTATACTCAAAGCCTTTGGAATTCATCCAACCACTGCCCTTATCTCTCTATAATCCTTCCAGGGTTCCCCAAGCTCCCAAGAAGCCTCTCTCAATCATCTCTCAAGCCTTTGGAATCACACTTCCAAGTAAGGGTTTTTCTTCCTTTCTCATTTTTTCCCAATATTCTTTAAATTGTTATGCCCTTTTATTTTCAATTATAAATGTTGGTGTATGGTTTTTCACCTCCCCCGTACTTTCAAATTTATGTTTTAATGACGGGAGACCCATTTATCTCTCATTAAATGCCTCCCATGTACACCGGTTACTCTACCAAAATTCTGAAAGGAATTTATCTCTCCTCATTTACATTCAAGCAATTATTTTTTATCATGAATCTAAATTCCATTAAATTTGCTGGGACAAGTATCTATATGACCCCCTTAATTTCCATGTCATGTAAATATTATAATACACCCCTTTCTCTCTCATCAACCACTTCTATGATAACTTATGCCATGTCGTTATGCTGCTGAAATTGCATCACGCTTTTCCAAGCCAAAGTCATTGTGTAGTGAATACCAGCCCATTTCTCTATCAAGGGTATCCACCTTTATGAAAATTTAATTATTTTTTAAAGATTTTTATGTATGTATTCCACATTCCTTTATCGTGGAATAATTTATTATGTTGAATGATTCAATGTTTTATGATCCATGTGGAACACTTATGCATGAAATGAAATGTTTACGAAGGGTGCGCCCTGGTAGCGCTCCAATGCATTGGGTAAAGTATAGTATCATGATAATTTATGTACAATTAGTGATTAATCATGATAATTCAAGTGCAATGAGGGTTTACTCATTCTCCGTGTGCAATGAGTATTGGCTCATGCTAATTCCATGTTAAGTGTTGTTGTCACATTTCCATGTTATGATTATCGTGATTTATCATTCCTTTATGTTTATGCTTCTTATGTGCTCTATTGATATACCTATTTTCTAACATGTGTTATATTCTTCAGGTTATTCCATGATTATTCCCTTACTGGGCTTTATATCTCACCCTTTTCTTCTGCATATCCTTAGGTTATCCCATGCAATGCTAAGTATGAGGGAATGTAGTAGTCATGTAAATGAAGTTTTCAATAAAGATGTTGTATTTCATGTTTTAATATGTTTTGTAATTATCCTATGCACCAAAGACACTAGAACTCTCAATATTTTATGTTGTATCAAGTGAATTTTATGTAATAAATTATGTTTAATTGTGTAATAAAAGATCAGGGTTGTCATAGTATGTATTCAAGGTTCTTTATTCATTTCCCTAATGATGAATCGCCACCTTATGTGTTGAAGTTGTATGACCAAATGCTTCGGAATGTTTTTCCATATGAGGAGGTGATTAATATTCAAATGAGGGGATTGCTTCATTATGATTAATCCTATGTATCATAGTTATTGAAAGAATAAAAAACCCATGAAGTTCATTCGTTCTCTAGGGACTGGCACCATGGTGTATGCCCTTATATGAGGGTTATTTGTGCCATACCACTCGTCTGGGCTTATATTCTAAGATTTCCCTAGTTAGTGAAAAATCATGATGTCTAAGGAGGTGTTTGTTGCATCTCCATAAGACCATGTGATCTAGGATCAGTGTGAGAAACAAGGGGGAATAGATGATCAATCTCATGGAATGTAGATATGGGACTTATGTACTGGAACAACCATTGAGGTTTTTGGTATAGAGCTCGGGACTTAAGAAGGCATCCTATATATCCTGAATATAGTAGGAATAAGATTCAGTATTGTTTGGTTATCCCTTAACCTACTGATAGGCTAAGGTGGATGATAACACTTGGGGACATTATGACCATCCTTAAGGTTTCAAGAATGCTAGGTGTTTATACTGAGATAGATTTCCTATTTCTTAGGGACATACTATATGATGTCGGTAGTTGGGTCTTAAATACTGAGGCTACCCTTATAACCCTGGGGTGTATTGTGTAGATGAAATGATCAGTGAAACTCCCAAATCTCACATGATCCATGCTCATTGTGAGAAACAATGGTTAGCAAGTGATCAATTTCATTTCCTTGGGTAATGGTCTTAGATACTGGGATCTACCTATATGATCATTATGAAACTCAAACTTTGAGAGGTGGATTACGTGTAACACCCCAGGTAAATAAAGAATATTACTTTTTCATATTTATTAATATTTGTGAATATAATATTAATATTACTTTAAATAGGATGCTATGTTCGATGGCGTACCCAAAACGCAACAACGAGTTTTTTTGAAATCTTACAATGCACACTAATAATATAATAATATTATTGTAAATGGTAGTAAAATCCAAGTCGATGTAATGGTGGGAATGAACAGAACTAAATAAAAAGTGATTATATATTCTTGTCAAATATTTTTATATTTATTCAATAAATGTTAGATGCTTAAAATGCGAATGAATCCGATTTTAAGCATAAATATTATAATATTCTTTAAAAGGTCGATTAACCGACTTTTGATGGTGAACCCCTTTTAAATCCACTTTTTTAGAATTTTATATGTTATATTTGACAAAATAAAATTCTTTTTAGAATCGGGACATCAAAATTTACTTTGTATAAATTTTTGGTATTTTTCCAAGAAAGTTCATTTTTTTAATGAATAGTGTAAAATGTTGTATTTTAATTCAAAACCTCCTTTTAATCTAATTTATTTATATGATTAAATTATCTTTTGAATTGTTTTTAAAGTTAAATTAGAATATATTTTTACCATTTATTCCAATGGTTGTCATTGGAATTAATTTCACTTTGAAACTGGACTTAAACAAGTGTCAATCTTTTGATAGATATTGTTTCTTAAAAAGATGCTATTTGTTTTGACAACAGGAATTAATTATTAAATTGATTAATGAAACTTATATGTTTTGAATTTTGTAAAAGAAACATCAATTTTGAATTTGGAATATCAAATATAGCTTAGGGTGAATTTTTTGTATTTTCCTGAGAAACTTCAATTTTTGATGAATAGTGAAACCACTAAGTGGTTGTTAAAAAACTGAATTTTCATTTAAATGAAATTTTACCACCTCTGTGATTTGAATTTCAAAAATCCGACATACATGGTTGTCATTAGGAAGTAAAATGTGGTTCAATGGGATGAAAATATTTTTTGGTGAATAGTAACTTTTAAGTTTTATTAATCGCGATTAAAGGTAATTAGTGTAATTTAAGGTAAAGATAATGTTATAATAATATGAAATTACCTTCACACATGTTCTACCATTATTGGATGAGTCATGGCCGACCAAGAAAATCCATGAGTAAACTTGGGGGCCCCATAGAGCCACTTGGGTAAGAAAATGACATTAATAACTTTTTATTTAAAATTAAAATATAAATATCACAAACATGTATTGTTTTACTAAAACAATTTTTAAATGGGGTAATACAAGTCATATTTTTTATTATAAATAATCATTGGAAGGATAAAAATATTTCCTAGATCATATTAGTTTTTTATAATTTATAGACATTAAATAAATTAATTTATTTATGACACCATGATGATGCAGCGATTACCTCATTAATGAACGATTTAAATAAAATAAAAAGATAATGTAAAATATAAGATATAAACTTGTCAAAAACCTATTGGATTGGTGGATTTAGAACCCTTATCACTTTATCCTTGAAATATATAATTGCGGGACCTTTAATATCCTAAAATCATTTTATAATAAAGTAACTTTTCAAGACTTTCCAAGAGTACCCCTCCTCCCTCTTATAAAAGGCCCCCACATCTACCCCCTTACCCCAACCTCTCAAGCCTTTGGCTTGACCAAACTCTGCTCATTTTATCTCTCAACATCCCTCTCTTCAGCCTAAAAGCCTTACCTTAGGCAGAATTCTCTTTAAGAAAACCTTTTGGTTCAAACCAAAGGGAGTTACCCAATTTAAAGGTAATGTCCTCTCTTATGTTATTTTGTTTTATTTTGCTTCTCCAACCCAATAAACTCTTTTTATTCCTTTATTTTGTAGCAACAGAAGTATCTTAAATATACTAGGATGTTGTTATGAGAAGTATTCGAGATACACTTACACACACCTCCATCTAATGGTTAAAGAACATACTGTTTCCATGGATGGCGAATTACTGCCTCACGAAACGATGATTGTTCTATCTTCTCCTAAAACCTCTCATGGTGTCCATTATGATGGAAATATATTTATTTATGATATATATTATATTTATTTCCTCTCCATTCTTCTGTATTTTACCTTTAAAACACACCTTTATGCTTTGCATGTTGTGCAAATGTGATAATTTCATTTGAGGAAGTGTGGACTACCGCCCCCTCAAGTGATGTGAATCATTCATGCAATACATGGAATGTATAAAGAATGAAATTAATGAACTTATGTGACCTATATAACATATATATTATAATTTAATTATAATATATATATATATCACATTTATTTTTAATTCCATTAAATACGAAATAGAAATGAAAGTAGCGTTCATGCGTACGTACAGCTTACCGTCTCCATGAACCATTTCATTTCTTACCTCTAAATGTTAAGTAATATTATAAATGCAAGTATATATTGGTTATATATGATATCTAAATCATGAATATAATTCTGGATATAATGGATATTTTACCACATGAACAACTTGTAGTTATAAGAAGTTTATTTTTGACTCAAGTACCAATGATCAACAAAATGACAGTTATTAACTTAAATAATTAAATAATGTTCCTAACATGGTAATAAGTGATATAAAAGGAATAATGAACTTGAAAAAGTTTCTTAGGAAAGTAGAAATAAACTCTAGTTTATTATTCAGGATATTAAAGAACGATCGAGTCAAGTCAGACACAAGGTAAGGGATCCTACCTCTCTCTTTCTTTTTAAGTACTATCTTTTATGTCATTTATTTTAAGCTCTTATTTCTTATGTTTGGGGATGTTATTTTATATTCATCATTCTGTAATTTTTATGTTCATATTATGAGATACCCTATTTGATCTCATAAATCCATTTTTGGACGTTTTAAGCGTCGTTAGGCTGCCGAGTTTTCGTAAGGGGTTTTTCATCTCACTTTTATTCCCGTGAGATTTATGCTACATTTTCCACCATTTCCTTTGATTAGTATAATTACAGACCATTATTATACTCTTTGTGTAATATACTTTCGTTTATGAGTATTTACATCAATGTTTTATTGTCCTTCTTTCATGGGATGTACATTTCGAAAGATACCCAAGTCGGTAAGGGAACCTTTCACCCTCCTCTTTTTAAAATACTTCTTTTGTTATGTATTTTAATTTACATCTTATTATGTATGGATATGTTCTTATATATCCTTATTGATGTAAAATTTATTTCCAAGTGATGAGATACCCTTTTTATCTCTCATCATCTAATTTTCTTAATTTTAAAGTGATGCCATTAGGCTGTCGAATTTTTACAAGGTAACTTCTAAAACCAATTTCGATTTATTTTGGTTCAACTTGTAGTTATTGAATATGTCATCATTTGAATATGTGTGAATGACCTCTGATTGTTTTACACTTAATATCCACTTATATTGGGTGTATTTATATTTGTCACACATAATTATGAGATTGATTTATCCTTAAGGATACCATCTTTATAATGGATTTCATCTCAATTTACATTTCCATTGAGACTTCATTATTGTTATGCACCAATTCACTCTTATATGGTGTATTTACTATCCTTTTACATAATATATCATGAATCCCTTTATTCTCATGATATTATAAAGTTCTGATTAAATGTTATTTGTATTCAAGAGTCTCTCATTTTGTTAAAAACTCTTTAACAAAAAATATCAATTTTGAATGTTTTAAAGATTTATTATTATCATTAATGTCCATGTTTAAAAAAAGGTTTTTAGTATTTATTTATATAGACATTAATTTTTTAAAATTATAATTCCATTAAAAGTTTCAAAGTGGTATGGGACACTCTGATTCAAAAATCATTTTTTAAATGGTTTTTGAAGATGGATTGATTATTTCAATATCTTGAAATTACTCCTTGTGATTGAAAATGAAATGTTATTGGTGAAATGGTTATATTTGAAATATTTTATTTGTTATGATGGTACTTGGACATTTGACAGGTGGTTACGTGATAAACCATATGACGGGTGGTGCCGTGAATACCAGGACGGGTGGTTACGTTATAACCTCCAATGCATTGGGTATGGAAGTCGGCCGTATGGCTATTCCATGTAGTGATATATGTGGAAGTTGACCATATGGTTATTCCAGTTAAGTATGTTTTATTCCCAAGTTACCATTATATGTTATGTGTTCTTTATCTGGGTTTATAGTAATCTTTTGGTTACAAGGGATAAGTGGTGATCTTTTATTCAGTGAAGAGTATTTACTACTTCGTAAAGGTGAAAAGTATTACTTTGATAAACTATTCATGGTTTACTTGTTGTTTTGAAAAACTAATAGTTTTATTTCTTTGTGTATCCTTTACTGGGCTATTTATGCTCATCCCAAGTTTTTGAAATGTTTTCCACATTACTTAAAGATGAATAGGTTCAAGGATGGGATCAAGGAAAGACATGTTATCTAAAACATGGAACTCGACAAGTTTCTTTTTAAGAGTTTTTATTTTATGGAAACTTAGTAGAAGTGTCTAATTTTTAATCTTTTGAGATATAATAGTTATGTCCTAATTCTCTAAAACTCTAAACCTGAAAAGATCCTCTATGTGAATTATTCATTTAATTCATGATTATTTAATGTGATAAGGATGAGTCCTTATATTACGTATCCTGAATATGGATGGATTTAGAGTTGGTGTAGTTCTTCCCATCAGGTCATACACTCTGATATTTCCATGAAGGTATGGCCTCACTTGTCAAGAGGGTATGGTATGACCTAGTTGACCTATCTAGGGGACATCACAATATCCATATTTTTTCTCAATAAGCTATCACATATCCTTTATGACATGTCCAGAAGGTGTCACATGCCTTGGATGACCACCCTTAAGTAAATCACGACTACTAGATAATATGAACAGTGGGCACCATGAGTCTTGGTCAATATTCCTAGAGGATTTTATGAGAGCCCATTGATATTCCTGAATGAACTCGCAAGACTTGGTTTACAAGTCCATAGGATGTCTCGTTTCTTGTATTTTATCACTGGAGAGAATATCAAGTCCTTGCTAATGTGTATAGAGGACGTCTCGAGATCCCATTATTATGAAAAGGTTCTTTTGTGAGACTTGGCTGACATGATCAGGTGCCATTATATGAGTTATTCAATGCATTTGAAGGATGTTGTGAGGCTTAGGGGAAAATTCCAAGAGGAAATTTGTGATACTATGGAGATATATCTAAATGGGTCATGTGAATTTTTCTTTACATGTCTATAGGGATTCGTATGACCCAAGTAGCATGTTGAAGGAGCATTGTGAGATCTGGAGGGATGTTTCCTACTGATATCAAGTGTCCTTGGGAAGCTCATGTAAAGCACACATGGGTCAGAAAACATGTTTTTATTTAAGTCTTCCACCTTTAGTTTTTTGTTCTGGCCTTTACCTTGTGGATTCCTTAGTTTTATTTAGTGTTAGTTTATCTAGAGTATCACATTGTCTAGTGGGTGTGTGGGATGTTCTTTTCAAAGTCCAGTGGAGACCCTTCTCATGATATATGAATGATCATGTAAAGTGTCTCATGTCAAGTGTGTGACTACTCTGGATTCCTGCCAGTGTAATACCTGACAAAATCTTGGTTGCCCGTGTGATCAGTTGCTCTAAGAATTCTACTCTAGCAATAGTGTGAGACATTAAGAGTTATCCCCTACGTTGTCATAGTGAGAACCAAGATAAAAAATCCAACACACTATTTTAGGTTCAAGTAGGGAATTTATAGGCCTCTTCACCCTGATTTTTTACAAATTCATGCGGTACATCTGGCATGAATCCTGGATAGAGTCAGTGAAGGGTTCTGTGGCTATGCGGCTTCATGGGTCTTTTTCATGGGTTGTTCTAAGTGTGTCACCTTATTTTCAGTGACTGTGAGCCTCTTCCAGCAATTTCTCTTTAATTATATTATTACTGATTGACGAATAATTTCTTGATCATGTAGTTATGTTAAAGAAATTTTCTTCTTATCCTATAGAAATGATTGAGGGTATTCATGAGTGATAAATACCTTTCTGGGATTACGTCATGGGGAAAGGTTGGATTTCCTAAGTGTCTTATCCAGATCCAATTGACTTTTCAGGAGGTCCCACAGGGCCACATTGTGGATGTCCTGGAACATCACATGTGTTTCAGTGACCTCAAGAGCTTTCACCTCCTCCCTTTTTATCCCCTTTATCTTATTTTCCAAAGTTCAGGGATTATGTGAGTTTTCATGTATAATGTCAGGGAATTTAATCAATTTTTTTATGATGAATTACGTAACCAATATGGGCTATATAAGGATTTGAGACAATGTTGTGGAAAAATCCATCAGTTTTCCCCTAGAGTGCTGAAGGTGGATCACAAATCCACCTAGGCATATCGGAGGTGCTTCGTATAATGAGGATGACAAGACAAATAGTTTTCATGAGATGAGGAAGATGTGTCAGTGACATCTCAAAGTATCTTAAGGATCACTGGGGGCACACTAGATGTTCTTCAGTGATTGTGAGAGCCTCTCACCTCCCCCCTTTTATCTTCTTTGTTTCATTATAAAAATGTTTGGCGGTCTTTTTATTTTTCTTGTATATCATCTTGGAATTTAATTCCTCCCAAGGATTATTTGGTGCATGTGATTTATGACAATAGGGGTTCTATAACATTGGATATTGTTCATCCCTATTCTTGAAATAAATTTGGATGGTTTTTCAGGAACTTTCCAGTGACAAACAATGTGGCCTAGAGGCACTCATTCGGTTGTTTGGGGAGCCTTAAAAATATAAATAAGTTTTGTTAAAGGGGGTCTATGGGATTTTCCGCAGGTTATGCACTACGTGTGGAGTCTTCATATGGTCTTTGAAATATTCATGTGATCACGAGTCACTTGGAGTCTCATACGATCCACAATTATGGGCTCTTTTGATATTATGGGGAAGGTAACACCCCTATTAAAGTATTTATTCCTTTGTTATTTTTTCTAATTCTTATTTGGAAGGTATCAAAAAAATTCCACCCTCCAGAGTGACATCTGTGGGTACAAGTTCTTGGTTATGAGGAAAAATAATTACTAGTTAATTCTATAGCGGAGTCGTGATCCAGTTATCTTAGGTAATGTTTGGTAAACCGGGTGACATTTGGTATCCCACGAGATGTACTATATATAGGGAGGGGTGGAGAAGAATTCATCCTGTCATTCAACCCTTCTCTAGAAGGATATAATTTTTTTCCTCCATCGAGTACCTCTGTCGTGAGACCATACCATGAAACCTGATCACGAGCCACATTAGTGAGTCTGCACCGCATATCTATCTCATCGGAGCTTTTCTACAAGACTATTTCTTTCTCATATTATCATCTAATCCTACTGTGAATCATACTTTAGTAACATATCAAACATCTTCTATGATGGATATGATTGTATTGAGGACTTTTTGAGAGTTTTTGGCTTGATCAATTGATTTTTTTAACTAACGTGACCATGTATAGGTAACATTATTGCATGTCTCAAAATGTTCATGTGATTTGTGTGATGCCCTAGGAGTGTTATGCAACCCGTGAGTCCTTTAGAGTTCAGGCGATCCATAGACTCCTTATGCAATTCGTGAATCCCTTGTCGAGTCATGTGATGCATCAGATGTTGTTGTTCCTCATCATTCTTTGAAAATTTTATTTTAGTCTCCTATCATGTGACACTTACTTATTTTCATATGGATTATAATCCTCAACAAGGTCCCTCAGTGGCATCCAATTAAAGGGCCCGGATTTCCAAAAATCATAATGTTGATCACCGCTATCATGTGTGTACAGTTAATGAGAGTCTAAAGGTATTCCTCTAACCAGGGCTTCAGGACTATCTCTTGTCTCATTAAATCCCTTTATATGATTTTTTATTGCTGGATGATATATTTATATCTCCCCCATAAATTAATCTTCCATCTCACTGGGTTTCAAGTTCCCCCGACTATGTTCGGATGACAATTACGAAGGACGGTCTATTGGTCATAGCTCAATACATGGGTTTATCTTATATATTGGTAAAGTCTCCTTTGAATCCGGATGGACATTAATTCACCCAAAAACTTATTTCACAAAGATATTTAAGTATACTTTCATATTATCTGGACACTTCTCGTGGAATATAGTATTCAAAATGGGATCTTTGTGATCATGGTAACTTTTCTGACAAATGTGCACGGCCATTTTGGGTGAGTAAAAGATGTTTGGAGTTTACTGAGGATCTGTATCGGGTTCAAATTTATAAATTCATGTGTATCAATTAATTTTTTTTTACCTCCAACTTGTCATTCTCTGAGAAATTATTAGTCGTTGGTGTGTTGGGACCAACACATTCCATCTTCCTCATGATGAGGTGGGTATCATATTGTGGGATATTCATGAACTGAGAAATATTCCTCCTCTTGGAGATATTTATGATGAATTTATTCCTACTACATACATATTGGATGATCCATTATAAACCTTAGTTTTAGATAGGGATATGGTTCTTATCATTTAGAGGAAATTGAAGAGAGAGATATGATGGTGTGCTTTATTATTTCTTTAATTAATTGGGTCAATATTTTTGTGTAGTAGTGGGTCTAGAACAATTGTTATTTTTCCCCTTCAGTACCCTTCCCAACAAAATTGTGACATTGTTGGTCTATATTGGTCCATTTTGGAAACTGAGGACTATACCTAATGGGAGTATTAGGTTAACCCATATGTCTCTCCAGAACATAGGTTGGATGGATTTATGTCTATGTTTTTAAATGGGTGGATTTTCTCGGTTGGGGATGCATGCTCTGGAATTTGAGTTAGCACATTGGTGATGGAAACATGACTTGCAGAAGGGTGGAGCCTTGACCTTGCAGTACTATTCTGTACACATCTCTACCAAATTATGGTCTATATACAACAAGGCAACACTATTTAAAATATAAGTGTCCTTCTTGAATTCTTGTTCGGCTATATAGGGAAGCACGTCCATTTTAATGAGTACTACAATGCTTCTAGGATCCTGGATGCCTCATCCCATCATAGACTAAAGAAATTTCTGGGATGGGGGCTATGTATCTAAGCCCTACTAAGTTCAAAGGTTTACTACATCAATCTGGTAGCTTTTACTTTGCTACTTTTGGTGCACCGAGTGGTCTGATTATTGACAATCACAATAGTTCTCTTGATGAAATATCTTATATGATCTCCCTTTAGAATGGAGTTCTCATAGGTGGGGTGGACGGGCTGGTCATCTATGATCCATACACACCATATCAATTTTTTTGACATTTTGGCTGTGTTTAGAGAGTTTCTCCCATCCCTTGGTTAGCGTCCAAGGAAAACAACATCCAAGATTCATTATTCAATTATGGAAGATACTACCGCATTAATATATTAGGGTTGAGATCATAATTTTTTCTACCATGATTTCACTCTCCTTGCCAAGGATTATGCATGGCCTTGGGTAATAGTTTATCCCAATGGTGTGTTAGGACAGCTGGTATGTCATGTGGATAGGCCTTTTTCATCACTAAATCCTTTATATTTGGGGTTGATGGAATTGATTGAGGAAACATACGACTAATAATGGAAATGAACCCACCCTAATAATAGTTATTTAGATAGTGGATTAGACTCAATTGAGTAGATCAATCATCCAGTACAAGCTACAAATGATACGCCTATTGTGAGAAGATATTAGGGGGACTCCACTCCTACTTATTTATTTGTTCGGCTAATTATCCATTCATCAATCCAACCTAATCCTTTAGTTGTAGGTTTTTATGAGAGATTTAGAATGATCTATAAACACATTCATTCCTTGATAAATAAAACCCCCATGGAGTTATTTCTTGAACAAGGGAATTCCTTCACTAATTACTCCATTTCTTGGGGGTAGATGGTTTTGACCTTCAGCCTCTGTACAAAATTATGAAGCAAATCATTTTGATTCGATGAGATCTGACCATAAGTGAATGGTATAAGCATGACATTATGTATGAGGATCCCCATGTAATGAATATGAGGGAGATATCAGAGGAATTGGAGAAATTTATTTGTCTGAGATCTGAATTGAAAGATAAAATGGATGTGTGCATTGTACAAACATGGTGGTTTGAGGAAATCATTGCTCATTTGAAGTCTTATCATTCTACATATTCAACATCACTAATTCTTTCTCAAAATACAATTGAATGGTCGATTGGTTTGGTTGAGACTCTCCATCATAGAGTGGAAGTGGAAGAAGTGATAAGAGAAACACTTCATCATTTTTTCGATTATCCCTAATGGAGTCATACTGACCTTGTTGGCATAGAAGATTGACTTTTTTCATAGTTTTACCATTGTAATGGATCATGTTTTGGTTGAATATTCATAAAAACTCCAAAATTTGGAGATCCCACCCCCCCTTTTTGCACAATATAAACAAACATTTCTAAATTTTCATTTTTATATCCATAATATTTTCGTATATGACATGCATATCATCCCACTATTATGATATTATGTGAATTACTCGTGATTACCATCCTTTTTTGAAAATCAATGGAATATGAATGTCCGGATTTTTAGATTTGTTTATTTAAATGCTCATTAATTCCCACTAAAATGGTGTTCCATACTAATGAATGTATTCTAGTTATCTTGTAAAATATATATCATGGAGGGAGATTGCTCCATTATTTTCCTAATCTTATAGTCTTGGTGAGAATATCTTGATTTTACTAAGTCCATATAGGGATCCATACAAGGTCCTTTAGACTGTATTACCTATGTGACTTAGTTTAGGTACTTTTATCTTGGACCTATTATCTATTTAGTTTAGGGTATTTTAGCTCAGACCTAATGTTGGTTTTAGTTTAAGGCCTTTTAGCTCAGAAATTATATTACTTTAGTGTAAGGTCTCTTATCTTGGACCTGGTGTTACTTTTATTTTCAATTATTTTAGCTTGGATCCTATCATCATTTTAGTTTAGTTTCTTCTAGCTTGGACCTTATGTAATATTGGGATATAAGACCCAAGATGACTCAAAACACTATGGGGTGCTGAGTTCCTCTGTGTTATTTTTTGGTTACCTAAGGTTTGGAGATCCTTTCATAAAAGGAGGAGACGCTTTTAGTTTGTGGGTTAAATTCCTTATGCATCGATATCATGGTCAATAAAATTTTATCTTCACTCTTTTCCAAGGTCTTATAATAGATTTAGTTGGTGAATATAGTGAAGGGTGAAATACTAGGGAAGATAGGTCCACCTGGATAGTTGGAATGTGGGTGATGTGAGTCACATCAAAAATCTTGAGCTTGGTAATATAGAATGGTGTATACATGATGGGTATGTCCCTTAACACAATGGGGTGTCAGGTTCTACCATGGTGTCATTTATGATCACAAGTATTAGGAAGCCCTTTATACTGGGTTAATATATCTCTATTCAGTGGGTCTGATCCTTTCTATATAAATAGCATGGTCGAATTGAGAGATCTCTTTTCATTTCCAATGGATATGAAAATTCGTGGAAATGAAAACATTAAGACGATTAATTTAGGAATAGAAGGTAGTTTATCCATGAAATGGATCTGGTACCCAAGGTAAACTTTGATCCAATTGAACAAATTGAGACCTATTCCTTGTTGTTTCAAATCATGAGGGATGATCCATTAAAAGGTTCAATAATGAACAACCACATTCCATCCTTTAGAAATGGTACAAAACATGGTGATGTAACATTGAGGATATCAGATCTGATTGAATAGTCTGATACGGAGATTGTAAATCATAGTCCAAATTGCTCAGGTCATAAGAAAGGTATAGGATAACCACCCAAGGGATATCTTAAAACATAAGGGGGTGTTATGTTCTGTCGTAATGACCCCAGGCTCATAAGAACCATAAAAAACATTATATCGGGCCATGATGCTTTGGTTGGTCGATTTGAGCCCTTATATCAATAGCATGTCCAAGTGGAGAGATATCTTTTCTTCTTAATTAGAAATGAAAGTTTGGGGATGAGATGAGAGGATTAAATTCATGAAGTTGTATTTATGGAAAATGTAAGATCCAAGATGGTTTTGACCACCCTAAAAGTTGTGATACCACCTGTCAAACATATTCACATGGCTAGGAAGTGTGAATATTCATTTCTATAATTTTTTCTTGGACCAGGGGGTCCAACGATCATATATTGGCTTTTATGAGGGCTATAGAGTAAACCCTATGAGCTTTATGACTTACTTATCTAGGCCCTGATTTTTTCCTAAACTCTAAAGATGAAGATTTTAAGGAGTGAAGACTTAAATTTTGATTAGGCGGTCTTTCATGGGTATTCAACCTGACAAGTTTTGTGTCTATTTTACATAACATTTTAAAATCTTTTGATTTGGACTATTATAGGCTAGATTGTAAGTTTGTCAAACTTTTTACAAAATGTAGGTACTTTTTGGTCATGACACATGTGCACCAAATATGGGAGATGTTACACAAGATCCTAATTAGGATGTTAAGGGTCAAAAGTAATCCAACATTCTTATGGTAGATTGGTGAAATTATTGTAAATATTGGGTCAAGATTCTCAAGTCATGCGTAATGATATGGTACAATCACTTTGGGGATAACCTAAAACACGATGGGTTTCTCGATTCTACAGTGGTGACATTGGGATCACAAGAATTGGAAAGCCCTTTATACTAGGATAAGATATCTTTGGTTAGTGGGTCTAAGCCCTTTCATCAATATCATTGTCAGATAAAGAGATATAATTTATTTTTCAAGGAAAATAGGAGGTTTTCGATGACCCAAGATTCTTGAAACATGAAGTGTGGTGTATGGATTGATGTGCTTAAAAATATTATGGAATTACCCTAATCGTTGGTTGGCCTAGGTAAGGCTCTTATGGTCCTATGATAAGGAAGGTTGAAGAATGATGATTTCACTAGTTTAACATTATGTATTGGGGATTTTCCTACCTCTGTGTAGTTTAACGTGATGCAATAAGGATGTAACTCCGTGTAGTTTAACATCATGTACTAAGGACATACTTCCATGCAGTTTAACATCACTCAGTAAGGACGTGCTTCCATGTGGTTTAACATTATGTTTTAAGGACATACATCTGTGTAGATTAACATTGTGAATTGATTATTTACTTTCATTTATTTTAAATTCGTGTGGTACTTCCATGTACTTTAACATCCTGTGGTAAGGATGTACTTCCATGCAGTTTAGAGTCATGCAGTGAGGATGTACATCCATGCAGTTTGATTTCAAGCGGTAAGGATGTGGGAATTGACATGAAATTGTATAAATGTTGTGGTTGGTCCCAAAGATGGAGACTCAGGAATCACTATGTATCTAATGAGTTTCAGAATCAAGATGCATGTAGTTCTAAATGAAGTCTCTGGTGTGGGTCTAGCCCATATTCTAGGAGGGGTGATTTTTATATTTGATTGTTTTTTTTTGGGCTCGGTGTTGGGAATTATATTGTTATTACATAAAATATGAGAGAATGAATCAAGTAAAACGTAGTTATTGAATGGGAAATACTATACATAGGTCTTACCCATACGTTGAGGTTAGAATTATTTCTGTTTACCATTCTAGTTGATCCCCCTATTGGAGATCCAGGATTCACTATGTGTCATGTGATTACAAGAACAAAGCTACATGTAGTTCTTAATTTTCCATGTAATTTAATATCATGCAGTGAGGGAATGTGTGAACTGATGTGAATTGATTGAAATATTATGGTTGGGACCAATGGTGAAAGTTTGGGCGTCACTACATATCTCATGCGAATGATAATCAAACCACATGTAGTTGTGATGAACCATGTAGTTTAAATTCCTGTGGAAAGGACGTTGAAAGTATATTTTAACATCATGCGGTGAGGAATCATGGTATGCCTATTGTGGTCTTTCATTTTGGATTGTAATGTACCTTTTTGTAACTTTATGTCTTTATTGTGAGGGTATGTACCTTCTGCAACTTGAAAGATCGTGTGAGTTATACTCAGTGTGAGAAACAATGAATAAAAAGGGTTTCCCTAAAATGTAGTGACATTTGAGGGTATAGAAAGGAAGTTTTAAATCATGTAGTGGCTACACCAATATATAGGATTGATGCATCCCTATTTATCTCATTTGATATGATAATAAATCCATACATAGTTCTATAATAAGCATGTAGTTTAACGTCATACATCTAGAACATAGGTGAATTGACATGAATAGATGTGGATATGACAGATCCATGTAGTTTTATTTAATGTGGTAAATAAATTGTCCATGTTATTTAATGTATTGTGTTAAAGATTAAAGCTGTTATATAGTTCAATTTCTTACTTCCAGGATGAATTTCATACAATTTAAAGTCATGTGTTCATGATGATTTAGGTACAGTTTAACGTCATGTGGAAAGGATGAATTCCATATAGTTTAACATCATGTGGTCAGGTTGAATTACATATAGTTTAATTTCAAGTGGTCAGGATGAATGATATGACTTAAACTAATGTGGATTCCCTTAGTGTGGACGATATTCCAAGTATTTCTATAGAAATATTTCATTGGTGGGAGGTTTGACACACTCCCCATCCATTGTGGCCAATCATTAGGTCCCATTGTTATAGAACTTATGTATAATGTAATGTACCTCCCATTTGGGATCCAACTTTGGGGGCTTATTTCTTGGTATCATTAAAGTTATTAGTACCAATACCAATCCCCATGGATAAATGACAAAAGGAGAAACCTTTTGTTAAAGGTTCGTGCAATTCGATTCGGGTGGACCTCAAGGTTTTTCATTGTGCAGAACCTATTCTTATTAAGAAGGTCCAATTCATATAGTCACTTTTGTGGTTTCTCATCATCTAATATTTTTTCACATATGGATACTTGGATCAAGGGCAGCTGGACCTCTATAGGTAACAATGCCTCGGTCCAATACACCAATAAGTATGGTGTTGTTTGTGTATTAGTACACGTGGTAGTACAACATGCCCATAATGCATGGAGGAGTTTTTTTGGACAAGGATTCTTATCCATGTTCACTATATTCTGGAAAATATTAGATAGATTCTTATTGAGGGCCTATGTCTATGCATTTTTAGTTTCATGATAGTGAGATGAGTGATTGGACTCGATATTGTAGACTTCCTATAGTTTCTTCAACTCCATAGAATAGAAATCAGTGTCGTTTTCAGTCAATACTGTGTGAGGGGGGATCGAGGATAGTGATGATATAAAACTTTAAGAGGTTAATGATATTATTTTTCCTAACGTCCTTGAGTAGTATCGCCTCATCCCATTTGGAAAAGATATCGATTGCAATAAGGATGTACTTGAACTACTTAGTTGTGGCTGGGAGATATGGCCCAACAACATCCATCCCCCAAATGGAAAATGTCTAGGAATATTTAGAAATGTGTAGAAATTAAAGAGGTTGATCTATGAAGTTTTCTTGGATTTTTCATGCAGGACATTTCATAGTGAATGCCACGCATTTCTAGGTCATGGTTTTTCAGCAATATCCTAACATCTTGATCCGGTGGGAAATCCAAGTCCCATATTAGTGGGCACTGCAACATCCTACATGGAATTTTTTGATAAAGGTCGAAATATACCCTTATCTTATGAATATGAGGAGGATCCCATTGAAACAACACTTATAAAGGGTTTTCTTCTCATTTAGGTCATCTCGCAGGGTAAAGTTCAGGGAATGGTGTTGAATATATTTCCTTTCGGCTCTATCCATTGGGAGAGTCCCATTTTTCATATAGCTAATTATGGGTTCCATCCATCCATGGGTGATTGTTGGTGAATCATTCTCTAGGGCGGTGTTGACCTGATTGATCTCATCCATATCACAGACAATGCAAGTCGAGACTATTCTCTAAAGTGTAATACATAAGAATACTTCTCCCTAATAATGGTTGGCTAAGACAGTGGTTGAATTGGACAATGTGTTGATTCTAGCATTATGTGATTGGGGAACATGATAAAATGTCAGATCAAAGGGGAATTCTTCATTTAGACCCCAGACATAGCCTGTGATAGGGAATAATTGCTCCTTTTTTATGGCATATTCAGCATTAACATGCTTTATCACTATCTCTGAATCCCCTTCAATGTACCTGTAGGATTTTCTTAGCTGAAGGGCTAATTCCTAGCCAATTATGAGGGCTTGGTATTCTACCTCATTATTTGTGCAGCCTTTAAATAATGAGAAAAATTAGGGCATGAATGATTTTTCCAGAGAGACAAATACGACCCCTAATCCAACCTGATCGAACTTAGAGTTTTCCATACTTCTTCTGATAAGACTTAGTTAGTTGCTATAAAAATACATATCCCATGTTTGGGGAGTGTCATGGGCATAGAAGAACTCTTCATATGAAATCTCAGTGTATTTCGGCATATTTTTTGAGGCAGGATGTGCTACAAGGAAATTAGCTAGGGCTTGTCCTTTCACTGACTTCGGTGACACAAACTGAATTTCATATTGCTAAAAAATGACCACCCATCATCCCATTTTAGATTCAGGATCGTGCGGCCAAGGATTTACTTGATCTTATCAATATAATAGAACGATTAGACTTTGTGGTGCTAAAAGTAATGACTTAACTTTTTAACTATGAAGATGTGTGTGATACACTTCTTCTTTACATCATAGTATCGGGTATTAGTACCTAGAATAATCAATCTGGGGTAATAAAGACTATTCTCACACCCCGTAACATTATTTTGTGTGAGGAGGGTTCCCAATGATCATTTCATGGATTCCATATATAATATTAGGGGCCTCCCTTCCACCATAAGTATCAGGATCGGTGGGTGTAATAGGTACTCCATGAGACTTTTGAAGGATTTTTGGAAATCATCATCCCATTACAAGGTGGATCCCTTCTTCATTAGCCACGTTAAGGGGAGATCCTTGTTGGAAAGGTTAGTTATGAATCACCGAATGTAAATGAGGTTCCCTTGGAGCCCCCTTAATTCATTGGGATTTCTGGGAGGTTCCACTGCTAAGATAGAACTAGTCTTCTCTCAATTGACCTCAATGTCAAGGTGGCCTACCACAAAACCAAGGAATTTCCCTAACATTAACCCTAAAGAAAACTTCAGTGGATTAATCTTCAAATTTTTAAGTCCCAGCCTATAGAAAATTGTTTAACGGTCTATGAATTGATCACATTGTTGAAGAGATTTAACCACCAGGTCATTGACATAACATTCAGCTATCTTTCCTAGGAATGGCTTGAATATATGTTGCATGGTGTGTTGATAAGTGGTGCAATAATTTTTCAAACCAAAGGGCATGATATGATAGAAAAATATCCCCCATGGTGCTCTGAAGGCATTGACTTATTCTTCTTTGGGGTTCATATTTATATAATTGTACCATGAGTACCCATCCATTAAAAAGTGCTTGGAAACTAGAAGTTGCATCGATCAATAGAGTTGTGATCGGCAATGGGAAATCATCCTATGTAAAATGTCAATTAATGTATCTAAAATCAATAAGACTCTAATATTACCATTCTTATTCTTTGTAGGGATGATGTGGGCAATCCACCATGGGTGTTGCTCTTCTCATAAAAAATTGGGTTCGATCAACTTGTCGATCTCTACCTTTTTTGGTGCCATTAGAGGAGTGTGTCCTACTAGATTCCTTCTTGAAGCCCTAATGCTCATTGGGTAACCCGAGGTAGTGTGTATCCACATCTAGGTTGAGTCCAGAAATTTTTTTGTTGTTCCATGAGAACACATATCGATGTTTCTTTAGAAATTTGATGTACATATGTTTCTATTTGAGGGGAATTGTAAAACTAATCATTGTAGGTCGTGGGTCTTTCTCTATGACTAGATTTATCTACCTAAGTTCATCAATTAAGGTGGAGAAACCATCCACAAATGTTGGAGGGGAATTCCTAAGGTCAGCCTCATCTTCTTCTATCTCTGAGTCTATGGAGGATTTTTCAAAGAAATATATAAATATAGGGGCTTCCATATCATTATTAGGGTGAGAGATTCCATGAGAATAGACATTGTAATCCCCTATTGACTGATTTGTTATATAGAGATGTCGGGTCTAATAGTGTTTGATGTTTTTTATGAGGATAATAAGGGCTTGGACCTCTAGAATTATATCAGTGACCTAAACCAGGTTTGTGGGGAGTACATAAACACCATCGATAATAATCTATGGATTCATAGGGTTGGTTATCAAGCCATTGGGAGCGGAAAAATGTACATCATCATCCACCATTTTTCATTTGCCTCTCATTTTATAGAAATCTTCATCATCATATGTAGACCTACAAGTCCCAAAGGGATCAATATAACCATTTAGTATGTCAAAATTTACATTAATGGGATACTTCAAACACTAATGGAATGTTGAAGTTATCTTTAGGTGGTTGTGGAGCCAGGGCCTTCTGAGCAAGATGTTATACTTGGTGTCTTACAAGATTACCATAATCTAAGCATATGATATAAGATCCCCAAATTGGGATTTGATCTGGATCTTTCCAAGTGGCCTTTTCTCATGCTTATCATACCCTTGGATGGTTATCTTAGTGGGAGACAAATATCCTTCTTCATATCCCAAACACCATAGGGTTCAGAAATTGATAATGTTGATCCCGAAATCCTTATCAATTATATCTCTTTGGAAATTGACATTATTGACTCCACCTGAGACATATTGGGGTATGATATGTCCTTGAAGGGGCTCTTTCTGATCATGATCAGTGAATGAGATGGTGATATGATATTCTGATGACATAGTCTCCACTTGATTGACCTCAACTACAGCGACTTATGTCTTTAACTCTTTTGGAATCTAAAGGTCTTCAGCAAGTCCCTCCATGAGTTATTTTAAAAGATGGAGTGCATCAAGGACTGATAGTTTTACTGGGACTGCCACTGGCTATTTTAAAATGTCAAAAATTTGTGCCATGGGTTTGTACTTATTGATATGGGGTTGTTTTAGGATGTGAGGATGAGGAGACGAGGCATTTGGGATAGATGAACCTGGTGCTTGTGTAGGAGTTGTGGTAGAATATAGTACCAATCACACATGTCATCCTAGCCTTCCCCGTTTTCTTGGTTGGTTAGGATGATCCCCTTATTTGTGTTCAAGCAAGACAATCGGGTGCAGACAGCTGCTAGAGGGATCTGAGACACCTCCCTATCTTTACTGGGCTTGATGGAGAGTTTTCCCATGAATCTCACCTTCATGTTTATTTTCCATAGGGACATAACAAGAATATTAGGTCAGACCACTCCTACATTTTCCTCTATATCCTCGGTTCTTGTGCTTGCGACCACACATTCCCCAGTTATGTGTAGGAAACTCATTACATGGGTAAAAATATTCATCGGAGAAGGGTTTTAATAAGTGTATCATGTTAGAAGAACCAAATATGAGTTATTCATCGGATGGGGCTTCTATTTGGTGGGCCACTTTACATGTTTTGGGTTCTACAGGGAAGAAATCAATGAAAGTTAAGGCTCACATTGAAATATAATATGAATTCTTCTTCTTATGTCTATTTATGATTTTGGTAGTCACACCCACTTTTGAGGGTCACATTTGGAATCTCATTCTTGGGTGGTGGAGTTATTGCGGGTTTTTGAAATTGTTCTCTTGGAGTGTAATGGTCTTGATCAACTATCTTTGATTTATCCTCTTTTTTAATTTTCATGCACATATGGCTGGGATATGTTTCAAATAACCATTTTATTCTAGTTGGATCATGGTTATGCAATACACTACTCTGGTGAGTTATCTAACACCACTTCTTCGAAGTCAACTATGCCTTGAGAAACATATTTCAATATGAATATGTTCTGGATGTTATGACCCAACCTTCTATGGAAGGGGAAATAATCCTGATGATGAGTGAGGTAGACCTCATTGGGATTCTTGGGTTTTCAAAGTGTGAGTAGGTTATTGTCCAGGGCTGCCAAGAAATAATCGGGGACCTGTTCATTTCAGAAGGAGTATTCTTTATTCCTTCATTCTTCAAATCCCAGACAACCCTCATTTATTTGTGCTTAGGAATTAGGGAACTTTTTTTTCTTTCACCACTTGACTGGAGGTGCTAGGTGTTTTTTGGCTTGCATTGGTAATTGGACAGGCGCCACTTCCAGATTGAGAGTGAAATATGGAGCTTCTGATCTATCTAGCCTTTTTCCCTATATTATGGGTATGATTTTAGTTTTGGATTGGGTTCACTGGATGTATTCTTCTAGACATTAGTCTATTTCAACAAACTCATAGAATCCACTAGGATATTTCATTGGAATCATTGGAATTTTCAACTCATCCCTATGATTTTCATCACAGAGTTATAATAGTTGTTCTTATGAGGGAGGGATACAGAGTGAATTGGTCAAGCCCTTCCACATTGATATAACATTAGAAACCCTATCATTCTTGCATTGATTGAAGTTCGTTGGGTCGATGATCGTTTTCTTACTCAGTGTAGAAAAGAATTGATGAAGGAGTTGATGATGAAGCTCTTCCCATCCTAACATGGATCCTTCTGTCAGACTATTATACCATACAATGGATTTCCAAATTAGATTCCATAAAAAACACCTCATCTTTGTCATTTCTTGTTGTTATTAAGGGAAAAACATCATCCCATATCGGCACACTAAGTTTTTGAGATTTTTTTCGGGGTCTCGCACACCATCAAAGGTAGATAAGGTTGGATTTCTGAAATTGGGTGGAGGAAAAGTGTCATCCACCCAACTTGGATATGGATTCCACTCAGACTGCATAGGTGCGTGTCTCCCTTCCATGGCTTCAATTCGAGTATCCAAGGACTCAATGGTATTAAGGACATCTGGGGAACCATTTCATAATCCCTCTTCTATACAAAGGGAGCTGGTGGTTTTGAAAAGGTGGTTTCACTTTTATCTCCTCCTAATTTTCGATTCGTCCCAAGATTGAATGGTTGTCCTGACGAGTGAGAGGCAACTGTAGCAAATAAGGGAAGTCGTGATCATTTTAAAAATCCTCATTTTTTTGGACTACCTGTCTAGATCCAGTACTAATATAATGATCGAATATTGATCTTAATGGTGGATCATCCATGGGAGGGAGAACATTCATCTCTTTCTGAAGATGATACCCAGTGTGAATATTACATCTGAGTATCTCCTTCTTAAGTTGTCAAAGTGTTTATATTTTTCTTTCATATTGTGATGATAGATCCACCAGGGAAGGAACCCCATTTTTTTTGGAGGTGAGTGGGATGTGGTTATACCCTCTCCCTTGGTAATATTCACTCATGGAGGTGGAAACTCGATATTTTGAGGTTACATGTTTTGGATCCGTCTTTTGTTCCTAATTAGTGTAGCCTCATTTAGTGCATCCAATTCAACCTCCTCCCAAGGTATGTTTTACATGTTACGTCCCTCTGCATTTGTGTAGTGATCAATATCTTCTATGTTTACAGTGATGACATTCACATAGTCATATTAGGAAATGGTGGTTGTGCCATTACTTTTGATGTGACCAGTTGATTCCACTCTATATTATTGAGGGTCATCATTCAAACCCTTGTCTATATTGGTCCCTTTTTTTCTTATGGCCCTAATGGGGTCTAATTATCTTTACTGTACATTCCTCCCATTTTGTTCTATGAATAGTGACTCTAAGGGGTTTTCTGGTCATGCCTGCCAAACATTCCCCAATCAGCAAGGGTTTTTCTTTTGGTGGGAGGAGCTCATGGAATTCTGACCAATGATTGATTCCTCTCAACTTGGAGAACTCTAATTCCATTTATGGTGATGTTGATGATGAATATGCCCCTAGCTTTGTGGGGAGGGAATCATTTGGGGCTATAATTGGCATGGATAGGTCCATTTATTGAGGATCCAATGACTCTAAATGGGGTCCTGATGATTCTCATGACAGTTATAAAGATATAAATTCCCTCATCCTAATGGGGTGGGTGTGATCTAGAATCACCACTGATGTCTTCTTGGTTCTATGAGGGGATAATGAACCTTGTCATGATGATTGAGATATAAATTCTCCCATACCATCTAGATGGGGTTCACCTGTGGATGTCAAGGGTAGGACTTCAATCATATCGGGAATTGATGATCAGAGGGGTGGAGGTGGTGGTAGATATTCTCCGAGCCAATGGGGATAAGTATACTCCTAGACAGCTAAAATGGTATCTGTTATTGAGGTCTGTGTGATGTGGTGCAGTGGTACTCGTGTGGGAGATGGGTGCTATGTTAGCCCATAGTGAGAACCATTTCTTAAGTGAAGTTTTCAGAGTGATTGAAACTTTGGTCTCCATGTTTGAAATGAATTCCTATTGCTTTGAGGGGCCCAGTTTGAAGTTGTTTGGCTATCATATCTCTCTCTGTATAATTTTTGGGAACTCTTGTAGAAGAGGCATTTCGTCGTAGTGACCAACTGGCCTGAGCGTTACTTGGTCGCCTGATCTCATCAAAGGCTATAACATTGTAGGATGTCAAATGTTAGGGATTTATTAATCAAAGGTAGAATCAAAGTGTAATTCTCTATATTATCCCTTTCCTTTAATATGAATGAATGATTTGGATTTGTAGATAAGATGTAGAATATTTGTGATGCAATGTCAACATGTGTGTTATAGGTTTGTTTTGTGCTTATCTATCTTTGAATCCCATACCATGGAGATAGCATCCAGGTCTAACTAACAATATAGTATATTGATTTTCTGAAGGTGAAATTTGTGTCTTGGATAAAGCAGATGTCGACTCTTCAGTCACTGATGAGTAGCCCACATATTCTTGTGTAGATAAGGTATTCACTCTATTTCTTGTTCATTTGGGATCTCATAGATTTCATTGGTGAGGGGTAATAACATGATAGAGAAGTTGTTTTTTGATAACCCTCTCCATATGTAAATGTTCATATCCTCCCCATTAGACTTATATACCTCCATCATTTCATAACATAGAAGATAGTTCTAATGCTCGCCTACTGATGGGAGTGGGGTGCTGTTGCAAGTTGATGGGGAACTATATATAGTTGACCCTGATGATTTGAGCACCTCTCTATATGAATGTGTTGGAGTTTTGGACACCTCTCCATATGAGGGTGTCTAGGAAAGGGGAGGATTTCTTTGTCCATGGTAGATATCACCACGGGGAGGTTGACTATAGTGGATTCCAATAGAAAATTTCCAATGATCCATCTCTATGCTACCATGAGGAGGACTATCACGGTAATGATTGTATTATACTTCTACTTTAATAGAAGAGTCAGTAGACCTTTGTAGTGTTGAGAATGTGTCTCAAACAACAACAATGACATTGGAATTGAGCCAATTAGGGACATGGACCATGTTCTCCAAGGTGTGTGCTTCTCTAACATGGTGGGCCCTGGTTGGATCAAGAAAATGGACTTGGTCTTAATATCCATTCCCCATAAGAATATGACAATGGGCCTCCTGAATGGGTGATATAATATGAGCATCCCCCCCCCCCATTTTTGTCCTAGAATGATATTGGTACAATCATTCATTAGCATAATTAGTAATATGTGACTTGATTTTTTGACCTGTTGGAGTATGCCATACATATTCACTTATAGGAATATGAGCCTGTACAAGGGTTTGTGTCGTTCCCACTTGGTTATCCTCAACCAGAACAAGGATATATGCCCAATCCTAGGATTTTGGATTATGTCTCTGGATTTCATCAATAGGAGTATGAGAATATCCTGGGGTTTTTTCTCTTCTATTGTGGTGATCCCTAGCTATAACAGTGATATGATCTGATCTTGGGAATTTTGAATATGTCGTCAGACATTTTTGACATTCATGTGACCCTATCCCAAGGTGTCTTCTAATCTCACCTGTAAAGACTCTGTTGGACTGGGAATATGAACCAGGTCTGATGCCTCTCCCTTCATCGAAGTTGGTTGATAATCCTCTATGGTAGGAGTGAGAATTTTCTCATTCCCTGGTACATCCACTTGTTCATCATGATCATATTTTTGAGCTCTCTTGTCTTTAGCTATAAAATTATGCACCTATCCCTTCATCTAAAACAATACTAGAATATGTCAGTGGAGTTTTTATTTGTTTCTAAATTATATTGTCATCATAGAAAAGTGTGTGCAGTTATATAATCCTGCACTTTTTATGTATCCATGATAAACTATAATATGTATTCTATTAAAGTTGGGATATATGACCACTACTTTCCTCCTTAGGACACCAGAATATGCCAATGGACTTCATGCGCAGGGGTAGGATTATGAGCCCCCCCCCCCCATGCCTATTGTGGGAATATGCCCATAGACTTGTTCTGAACGAGTAGTGATATGAGCCTGCTATTTGGTTATGACTGAATATGGTGGGATTCATCATTTATAGAAGTGGAGATATGAGACCTCTCCTAGATATCCAATTCCTTCCTCCTTTAATGATCCATCCTTCTAGTCTGTGCATGGGAATCATATGTGGTTGTGCATTGAATGGTACCCTCATCAGCTGACTGACGGGTACCAATGGGATGGCGTTGGAAATAGAAGTTGACAGGTCCACTCCTCAGTGGCCCATAAACCTAAAGGTAGTTGTATTTATCCTCTTGGTACACCTTCAAAATATATGGAAGATGGCGGTTTTTGAGCTTCGGAGATAAGCTTCTGAAGCTATTGTTTGTGTTGACGAGAGCCACCGGCATAGCTACAGCCTCTCCCCAACGATGCAGACTCATCATACATCGTACTTGGAGAACTTCATGAGAATATTCTATGGTTAGGATTGTACTATTTTGGTGGTACTCCCAGACCATGGAATTCATCACATATCTATGGAGTCATTGTGCAAGTGAGATTATCTTATGAACCATAGAAATTTCATTCACAGATGATATTCTGGAGTGAATTATGGATGATGAAGACATTTTCTCGAATCAAGATGTTATCAATATCTACAGTCATGTATATAATAAGGGAAAAATGTTACCAATTAGTGCAATATAGTAGGCATAATGTGCTCAATCAGATATGCATGGTTAACACAATTGTCTTGATGTTCCATGATTCGATTGTTCTCCATGTTTTGACTTTTCAAAATGAAGATGTACTTATTTTATGAGAACCATAGTTACAATGGATTCCTTATAAGATCATTCTAGTCTTAATGCCTTGTTTATATTAGTTTTTCAAAACAAAGTGTCTTGGGTAATTATAACCAAATATTTATTTTATTAGAGATATTCTTGTTCGTTTTATCATTTTGTTTGTGTATATGGGAAAATAAAATGGCCCAGTGGAAAATAACCAACCATTTTTTCATTTGAGAGATTCGGGTTTGGTTCACCATTTTTTGTGTATAGTAGAAAACAAAATTTCATGATGTATAGTAACTAATAAATTTTTCATTGGAGAGATTCACATTAGGTTCACTATTTTGGTTTGCATATAGGGGAAAACGAAATGGACTAACGGGTAATAAATAATCATTTTTTCATTAGATATATTCACATCGGGTTCACTATTTTTGGTTACTCGGGTTTTTGGGGGCTACAATGGGTTTTACTCATCGGGCTACCACTTTCATGTTTTATAGAAACTCCCAATGGTTTTCCCATCTATAGTTGGGTATAGACCTAATTTCCAAAGGCTTTAATCCATTTGAATTTTCAGTCTCAATGACTCTTTGGGACTCTCATTAGTTGAGAGGATGAGAGGTTGGGACCATATCCCCTTTTGGGGGGAAATTTTTTCCTGCTTTGGGACAGTCTTATAGATTTAAGATATGTTCATGACTCTCTTCTTAATATTGATACGTGACCAGTTACCCTGAAAAAATATTGATTGGATAATTATCTCATTAAAAAAAAGGGTTGTCTCAATGGTGCCCCAAGGAATGTGAGGTCTCATTAGTCAATCCATTTGAATGTATTTGAGATTCTTCATCGATATTTCAAATGGTGAATAGCCAATTTATGTGCTGAAGTCGTATGAATAAATGATTTATCATGTTATTCTTTGTGGTGAGGTTGTTAATATTCTGAGGAGGGGATTGATCCATTATGAGGTGTCCTACATATCCTGGTTATTGCAGGAATCAAAACCCATAATGTTTTTTCACTCCCTTGGTAATGTCCCTAAGGTGTATTTCCATTATGTGATGGGTGTTCATGCCATACCACTCATCTGGGATTGCATTATAAGATTTTCATTCTTAGTGGAAATTCATGACATATAATGAGGTGTGCATTTTATCTACCTAAGCCTATATGATCTATGATCAGTGTTAGAAACAAGTTGGGATAGATGATTAGTCTCATGGTATGTAGATATGGGACTTATGTACTGGGAAAACCCTTGAGGTGTTTGGTATATAGAATGGCCATTAGGAATTTATCCTACATATCCTGAGTATGGAAGGATTTAGAGTCATTATAGTTTGGTTATCCCTTAACCTGATGATAGGATATGGTGGATTATCACACTTTGTGACATTATGATTATCCTTGTGGTTTTAGGAATTCTAGGGGATTATACTGAGATGGATTCCTTATTGATCAGGGACATACTATATTTTGTTGGTAGTTAGGACTTACACACGGAGGCTTCCCTTATAAACTTAAAGTGTATAGTGCAGATGACATGATTAGTGAAACTCTGTAGGCCCACATGATCCATGATCGTTGTGAGAAACAAGGGTTAGCAAGTGATCAATGTCATTACTTTGGGTAAGGGACTGAGATACTGGGATTGACCTGGATGATCAATATGGGACTAAACATCGAATAGGTGTAATTTGTATCCTGAATATGGTGAGAATCAGAGTTATCATTATTCCCTCCATCGGGGATAACACTCTAAGGTTGCCCTAAAGGTTTGGCCCGAATTGTCTGGAGGGTGTCACATGACGCAGTTGACCTGTCTGGAGTACATCTCAAGATCTAGATGGTTTCCTATAAAATATATCACATATCCTTCATGACATGTCTAGAAGATGTCGTATGTATTTGATGACATCCCTGAAGGGCATCGTGGGTCCTGGATAATATGCTCGGAGGGTGTCGCGGTTTTTGGCTGATATGCCTAGAGGATTTCACGAGATCCCATTGATACACCATGATGCTCCCAGGATACTTGGTTGAAATGTCCATAGGATGTCACGTGTCCTGGAAAAAATCCCCAGATTTCATCACATTTCCTATATATTATGTCTAGAGGATGTCGAGAGAGTCCATTATTATGCCTAGGTATATTCACGAGACTTGACTAACATGAGCAGGCACCATTTTATGAGTCGGGTGATGCATCTGAAGGATGTCGTGAGGCTTGGGAGAAAAATATGTGTGTAATTTTACGTGAATATGTTGATACATTCAAATGGTTTAGGTGAATTTTTATTGAAATGTTTAAAGAGATTCATATGATCGAGGGAGCATGCTGAAATAGCTACGTGAGATCTAGGAGACATGTCTCGGTGCTATCGTGCGTCTTCGGGAGGTTTACATAGAGCACACATGGGTCCGGGAACATGTTTTGATTTTAGTCATCCACCTTCAGTCTTTGGTCTAGCCTTTACCTTATAGATTCCTTGGTTTTATTCAGTGTTAGTTTATCTTGAGTCTCGCATGGTATAGTGGGTGTACGAGATGTTCTTCGCATAGCCCACCAGAGCCCCTTCACATGATCTATGAATGTTCAAGTGAAGTGTCTCATGACTAGAGAATAACTACATTGGCTATCCACCAATATATTACCTAATAGAAGGTTAGCTAGTCGTGTGATCAGTTTCTCCAAAAAAATCTGCTCTAACACTGGTGCGAGACTCCAGGAGTTCTTTTATGCATAGTCGCGATGAGCTCTGAGATCAAAAATCTATCACCCTCTATGAGATTGGGGTGGGCAATTTATTAGCCTCTCCACCTTGATTTTTTTTATTTGTACAGCATATCTGGCATGAATCTTGTCTAGAGTCGATGAAGGGGTTTTCACCATGCGGCTCCATGATTCTTTTTTGTGGGTCGTTATGAGTGTGTCACTTGTTTTTTAGAGATCCCAAGTCTATTCCATCAACTTATCTTTTATCATATTATTGCTGATGGATGAAGACTTTCGTAATCATGTGGGAATGTCAAAGTATTTTTTATCTTGTCTTATGAACATGCCTAAGGACATTCACAAGAGACTAATGCCTTTCCTATAATACATTTTAGAGAAGGTTGTCTTTCCTAGGCTTATTTGTGAGATCTAGTTAACTTTTCGGGGGGCCTCACAGGGCCACATTGTGGACGTCTAGGCATGTCACATGTCTTTCAGTGACTATGATAGCACTCACCTCCTCCATTTTTATCCATTTTCTTTTATTTTAAAATTGCATGCATTATGTGATTTTTCATGAGTAATATCAAGAATATTTACTCAATTTTTTTAGAATGTCTCACATGAACAATATCGGTTATATGAGGATGTGCGAGCAGGTGGTGGAAAAATCCATTTGTTTATCATTAGAGCACCGAAGGTGGAGTGTGAAGTCACCTTGGTATACCTAGTCCACATCACGTAATGAGGATGGAAAGATAATGGGTTTTTTCAAGACAAGGAAGATATTTTATAAATGACTCACAACATCTTTCTGATTGCTAGGGGCATGTCGCATGTCCTTCAATGACTGCGAGTGCCTCTCACCTTCTTCCCTTTATCTTCTAGTTTTTATTATACTATGTTCCATGGATCTTGTAATTTTTCTTGGATATCATCAAGTAATTTTATTCATCCCATATATGATATGAATCATTATATTTATGACCATGGGGGTTCTCTAACTTTGAATATTGTTCCTACTTATTCTTAGAAGAATATTGGATGGTTTGTTAGGAACTTTCCAATAAGAAACCATGTGGACTGGGGGAACTCATTCAGTTGCCTGGAGAAACTTTGAAAGAGCGGGAGGGGGATCTATGGGATTTAACAAATTTTATACGCTACGCATGGAGTCTTCACATGACCTTTAAAATGGTTATTCTCTCATGAGTCCCTTGGAGTCTCATACGATCCAAAATTCTATACTCCTTTTGTTTTGTACAGAATTTAATAACCCTATTCAAGTATTTCATCCTTTTTTATTTTTACTGATTCTTATTTAGTGGGCATCAATAATCACCCTATCATTATTGATGTGAAACTCATGTAGTATCCTTTACTTTAAAATTTTCAATATCTTCTATAGCTCCACATCATCCATTTATGCCTCCATGATATTCTACTAGATATATGGTTATAATATTATTTGGGAAAGGTAGGATGTATTCCCTAATATTATGATTTCCAAGTCCATCATTTTCATTTCCAGGAATAGAGGGTCTTTCTCAATTTTCCTCATGGTTAGAGTAGTAGGTTCTTTGAAATATTGGGTACATAATTTTAAATAATGGAACCAAAATAAAAACATATTTTATTTAATCTTTATAATGTGATCTTAAATTCCTTTTAACTCTTATATATTTATAAGATAACCAAGGGAATACATGAATAAAGGAATGATCTAAAAACCCAATAAGGGAATAAACACAGGAATGATGAATATCACATGACTTAGAAGGCATAAAATGATTACATAAAAAATGCATCACGCAAGAACAAAATTAAGTAAGAATAACATATAGATCAATGGATAATTTAATCATGGAAATATAAAAATGTGGAATAAACATATATCATGACATAAAAATGATTCGATGCTAACTGCCAATACTACATCACATGGTGGAAAATTACCCATAATGGATTAAGCTTAGTACATAATCCCATGAATGACATGTCATGAGAATAAAAATTACCAAATGCATTGCATAACTGTCCGGTCACAAACATCATAACATGTTCATGAAAATGTGTGTTATATAAACAATCATGCAAAATAGATACACATAAATGTTACCCATGTAAAGAAATGGGAATCATAATCATGTCATAAGGAATAACCAAAGGTAATAATATAATACATTATTTCTAACTAAAGCGTAAAAATCTAAAAATAGTATTTAAGAAATTTCATAAAATAGCCACTTTAGTTCTGTTTAAGAGAAAATATTAAAGAGTATTTAAAGGGGGTAAATCATAATTTTTAATATAAAACCTAAAATAAACTAAGGAAGTTTTTTATGATAAAATGAGTTATTTTAGAAAATTAATGGTGTATTAAAACTCATTATGGAGTGTACTTGATAATGCATAAGAAATGGGGAACTTCCATTTAATCGGGCTTGCTTATTGGGAGGATTTCATAAGGGAACCTTATAAAACATGTATTTACCCTAAAAAAGAATAAAATAATCTATGTTTTTATTTTTAGAACATATAAACATAATATACAAGGATTATATAAGAATAATTATGAATTACCTTAGTTTAAAGATAGATAAAACATAACTCAAAGGAAAAAATAGAG
The DNA here is from genome assembly GCA_963277665.1 of Viscum album. NCBI lineage: Eukaryota > Viridiplantae > Streptophyta > Magnoliopsida > Santalales > Viscaceae > Viscum > Viscum album. The sequence goes on along the minus strand of OY728123.1, from coordinate 1,937,194,837 downwards.
GTTTGGAGTGATCCCATACATTGGGTCTGAATGTGTTCCACACTTGCACTTAATGTCATTGATAATCAAATTAGATTCATTAATAATTAATTGATAACCTTATAAACGTATATTTTATTTATTATAATTTTATTATGTTCATTTATGTCCATTTTATTAGTTAAATTTTTACTTTCTTTTTTCTGTGATCATTCGTTTTAGGTTTTGTGGTCAGTTTCCTTGAGTATAATTAGGGAAGTTCTTCTAAAATGGAAGAAAAACACCATATGTGGAATTATATGTAATGAATAAAATTATTCAATTTAAATTGGTCTAATATATCGTTTGTTTTTCAATTATGAGGGTGATTCATTTGATAAAACATTAATGATAAATTATTGGTTTATTTTTGGCGGTTTTTCTAACCATCAAAAACTAGTATCACCTTATTTAATATTTTTTCTATAAATTACTTTAAAAATATTAAAAGAGTTATAAAATAAATATTAAAATCTTTTTTCACCGTAATAATGGTTTAATTACCATCCTTAAAGGTGTTAATGGAAAACAAAAACTCAGCATCCATGAAGGTAGTGAATTGACACCACACAGATGATGTTTTAATTTTTAGAATAAAACAAGAAGAGAAGAGATTTGATGATAGATATCCCATTAACAAAATAAAAATCTAGTATATGGATGATACTTGAGTTATCATGTCACTTTATATATGGTAGGTGAGTGGAGGATAATAAAATAAATTAAATTAAAATAGAAAGAAGGATGATTTTACCTCTTGAATATCGTCTCCTTGAGAACCTCTTTAAGGCAATTGGAACTGGTCTTTTGGTGATACCAGAAAGAAAAAAATATGTGAGAAAGTGTATTTAGAGTGTAATTTGGTAGAATATTATCAGGATCTAAGGATTATAAGGTGTGATGAGAAGAGGTGGTCAGGGGTGGTATTTATGGGGGGTGGAGAGGGGTGTTTTTGATTTTTTTTATTCATTTGTTTATTATTTGGGATCAAGAAAATCAAGAGTGTTTATTTTTTTGACTATGTACAGTAAATATTTCATGTGATGTTAAAATAATGGGTTAGTAAATCATTCAGGACTCAAAAATTCATGTATTTGGATTGAATGTTAAATAGCATAAATTATTGTATTTCACTATTCAACAAAAAATAAACTATTTTATAAAAATACCAAAAATACACCCTAACCATTTTTTGATGTGTAGATTTCAAAAATGGAATCTATTTGATAAAAGTAATTTTATAAATATGAGAAATATATTTTAAAACTAAAATCATCATCTATTTAAAATATATAGATTTTAATATTATAACTGATTTTATGACACTTTGAAAAATTAATTAAGTTAAAATAATATTATCTTATAATTATAGTACAAAAAATATTAATTTAAGAATTTATTTTATGAAATTAAATTTTCTCTTAAATATTTATATAATTTATAAAATTTTAAATAAAAAATTATGTTTCAGAAAATAAAAACACTTAATTTTTTATTTTTAAATATTTATTTACTTATTCAATGACATAAAAATATCATATTTTCATTTTTATGTTGCATAAATTCTATTATAATTTCATAGTTTATGTTAATATTCAATTTTCTATATTACAATTCCATCGTTATAGGTTTATTAATTTATATCTATACCACTTATTTCATTATTAATTTATTAGAATAATGTTTTTATTTGGTTCCCTATGTGATGTACATGTTCTATACTATTTAACATAATAATATGAATGGAAATAAAAATGGAAAAATCCTAGGTTTTTATAACACATGCAGAGGTTTTGTTGAATCCTCAGATGATGGGTCGGGATGGTGGGGCTATCCCGAACTAGAGCACTAGAAGGGGGAATTCTAACCCATACCAGTGGGCTAGTATGATTTCTACTGGAATTGGTGGTCAAGGTGGTGGGCATGGTAATTAAGGGAAAGATCTCCTAAATCAGAAGGGTATTACAACTCAGGGGACTCAAACTACAAATTAGGATATAGGGATAGGTTAGTTTCATGTTGTTCATCCTACACTTGTGGATAGTAAGGCTCATCCAACGATAGTTATAGTTATTATTATTATAGATTTTATGCTTTATATTTCTTTATTTTATACAAAATCCTCACATTATTTTATATTTTCTTGACTTATGAATGGTTTGAGTCCAATGGTGGAGTTTCTGAGTGGAATTTTGATGATCGACACACTACTAGGTGTACATTCAAAGGAAATCTATCAATGAAAGGTATTTTCCCTCATGGTCAGTGATTTTGATTTTATTTGGGATCATTACATACCTAGCATGTCATTTTTTGACTTTATATTGGGTATGTAATGGATGGTACGACACTGATCCCACATTGATTGTCACCATAATAGAGTCACCTTTACATCTCCGGAGGGTAACTATTTTTTTCAACATGGGGAATGGGATATTCGGGCTATCCATGCAACACCAATTCATTAGAAACTAGGGGATCTGGCCACCTAGGTCACGAATCTTTTGTTTGATTAAGGGAATGTAAAGAAAAGTTCCTTTCCACCTATATTTGGTTGATTTTAGGACATGTTTCTTGAAGAATTTTCAGAGATTCCACCTAAGAAGGATATTGATTTTATAAGTGAACTCATATATGCAGTTGATCCAATTTGTATTCCAACTTAATTAATGGTAATAATAGAGGTTCAACTATTGGAGTGTTAGTTGAAATAATTTAGGGATAAAGGATTTATCCATCTAAGCACATCACCCTTGGTTATCCAATTTTGTTTTCTAAGAAGGATGGTGATAAATTATATTTATGTTTTTATTAATGGATGTTTATTCAGACAACAATTATGAACTTGTATCCTCTTCTTCATATTAACGGTCTCATTGTCTAGTTTAGAGATTCTTTTCTATTCTACAGGATTGACTTGAGATCATGGTATCATCATTTGAGAGTGATCCTTTTGATATACAAAACACTTATTCTAAAATTATGTATGGTCTATAGGATTTTTTTATGGTGTCATTTGGATTAAGAAATGTTCATACTGTGTTTATGACCTTCATACAAATTAATATTTCACCTGTACATAGATTAGTTTTTGGTTGTTTTGTAGATGACATCATGGTGTACACCATGACACATGATGATCATAATAAACATCATTACATCATCCTGAGTATACTGAGAGAGAATATTCTATACACCAAGCTATCAAAGTGTTAATTTAGGATTTATAGGTAACATTTCATGTTTCACATCATCTATGAAGTTGGTGTTTTAGTTGACCCTAGAAAATCTCAAGTAGTTTTTCTTGGAAGAATCCCAATAATATTTTTAATATTCTAAACTTTCTAGGATTGGTGGGAAATTCTGGTAGATTCATTCAAGAAATTTAGATTTTGGAAGAACCATTTTTGGGTTCAACTACAAAAGAGATCAAATTAAAATTTTCGGGATCATGTGAGAATTATTTCTAGGAGTTGAAGAAGCTTTTGAATACTACACTGATTTTGTTCCCACCCGATATGGGTGAGTACTTTATAGTGTTTTGTGATGCATTCGGGAGTGGAAAGGACAAGGGATGATTCAGATCAATTGATTCATAGTGTATGGATCATGATAGAAGAGTCCACATTAATGAAATTATCCTACATAGAATATCAGGTTTTCTGTGTTGGTTTATTCCTAAAAGTGTTGGGAAAATTTCATCCAGGGTGAATTTTACCATATATACTGACCAAAAGATTATAATTTATATCTTTTTTAAGTGATATTTGAAACTCCAAAAATAGATATGGGTTGAATATATGTAATCACTTGATTTTTTTCTAGACTATAAATTGGAAAATAGACACAATTTTTCTAATTCTTTGAGCCCAGAAACATAGACTCGGGAAGTACATGGGTCTAGCTCTGAGTGGAAGATGATGAATTTTTTTCTGATATGCAATTGAATATTTAGTAGTTCTAGGGGATATGACCCTCATATACCTATTATTGTAGTTTACACATCAAATATGGATCAAGGATAGGAAGTATGAGGATCCAGAGTGTTTGGAATTGAGGTAATTCTTTAAAGGTGGGGAATCATGTTCCGATTGGAATATAGATGAGGATAAGATAATCTATACATGGGGTCATTTGGTTGTGACTATGTGTATGGATGAGGAGATGATGCATGAGTTTCACACCCTAATGGGTAAAATTAAACCTGGTTTGACAAAAATATACTATGACCTATATCAATAGTATTGGTGGTCAGGTATGAAAAAGGAAAATCTAGGTTTCATTATATAATGATACACATGTCATTAGGTAAAGGATGAGCACCAGTGACATGGTTATCTGTTGTATCCATTTCTCATTCTAGAATAGAAGTTGTGTGACATTAAAATGAAATTTTTGGTATGTCATTTTAGGATCCCTTTAAATAATTACTCTATATGGGTGATTATAGACTAGTTGGAAAACGCATCCAATTTCTTGTCTATCTGGTATACTTTCATAGTTGATCTATTGGGGGATATGTATGTTCAAGAGATTTTCCATTTTCATGGGGTGCCAAGGATATTAGTTTCATCTCATGATTCACACATTACTTTACGCTTATGTTAAGGATTATATAAGTCACTTGGTATATAGGAGTTTCTCATTATGTAATTTCACCCATAGATAGAAAGTTAATTAGAGTGTACTATCCAGGTGCTCGAGGACATGCTAAGGGAATGCGTCAAAGACTTTGGTGGATCCTGGTAGAATCACTTAGCATTCATTAAGTTCATATATATAAATAGTTAATATGTGAAAATCTAGATGGAACCATATTACGCACTTTATGGTAGGCTATAAATATCGCATTTCTATTAGAAGGAGGCATGTGAGTCAGAGTTTTTAGTAATTAGTCTTGTGTATGAGACATCAGAGCAGGTTCAATTGATTTAAAAATTTATTTCTATGACACAAAGTCAATATATATATTATGTTAATCGATGTCCTGGACCTATTTATTTTATAGTGGGTGATCTTGTATTCCTTTGAGTGTCATAGAGATTGGGACACCATAGAATTCGGATCTAGGGAATGATAGATCCTAAGTTTGTTGGACCATTTGAGATTGTGGAGAAAATTGGATTGATGGTGTCTTGATTAGGTCTTCCATAGAGGTATATTTTTATGTATGATTATTTTCATGTGCCATGGATTTAGCGGTATCACACTGACCCTTATCATGTGGTCGATGTTGATGATGTTTTTCTTGAGGACTATGCTTCCTCTAAGGGGCATCTGACTCATGTTGTGGGTGATAGTGATAATTTGTTACAAAGGAAGACTGTGTTGTCTGTTAGAGTGTTGTGTTATAATTTCCATGGTTAAGACAAAACATGGGAGAGGGAAGAATATATACATTCCTAGTTTCCGAATCTTATTACCTCAAAGTTGTAGAGATAATTTGGAGTACATCTTGAGGATGATATTTTATAATATGGGGAGATTGAAAGATCCTAACCTTTCTATATATATCTATTACTTATTTTTAGGTATTAATTTAAACTTATTTTAGTTTTACATTGGTTTTAAATTATCTTAGTTTTATTCGGGTGTCTTCTTGGAAGTTATGGGGGTGTTTGGGAAGTGCAAGGTTGGTGCATGGTTTTCCCAAATCATGTTCCCATCCAAAAAAAACTATGAACCACTTGGATAGTGGTATTCACATGATTTGAAATCCATTTGAAAAACTTTGTGCCTCCAGGAGAAACCATTCCCCCTGGATAGTAGGGTATCATGGTTATGGTGCACATTTATTTTGACAATGAATTCCTTCTAGGAAACCATGTGCATCATTATTTAATGCCTTAATTTTTTAATTATAAATTCTTGAACCCCTGGTTTATATACCTAATCATACCCACTCGACCTAACTCAGTTTCTACTTCTTTTAGATTCTCTCAAGAGAATTCTAAGGATCCTTAAACACCTTCCTTTTCAAATTGATTGTTTTGTAGAAGAATATTGGCTCCTTGGTAAGAGATTCTATTCTTTGCATTAGGTACACCCCTATCATGTCTTTTACCCCTTTAAAGAGGTTTGATTTCCATACATTTTCAATTGTATAGATCTAGGTTTTAATGGATCTAATTTCACTGAAAATTAATCATAGGTTTTGGTACTAGATTTTTCTCATCAATGTGAATTCAATTGTCCTACATCAAAATAAGGGTTATAGTTTGGAGAGTGTCCATCAATGATCTTTAGGTATGTGGTCTAATTACTAATCCCTATGTTCTTGATCATTATATTTTAATTATAGTAATATCTTTTCATTCCCATGTTGGGAAATTTCATTTTTTATTTGAAATACTAATTTGACTCTCATGTTATTGTGAGACCCATTAGAGATTACATTGGAAACATTGGATATTTGAGACCATGCTTGATGAAACCCCATGGGGTGTGCCAATACACTTGAAAATATGATTTATAAAATGTAAAAAGGGGAATAATGGGTTAATGAATGTGAACTAAATACTTGTTTCATGGATTGATAATGGGATTTAAAGGGTTTATTGGATGAACCTTGAAGGGATAATTATATGTGAATAATTATTGATAAATGAATTCATGGTGAAGTATTTGGGTTATTCATTATGATTAAAGTAAATAACCATTGATGTGATTGATAAATGAAATGGTGTACCGTTATTTGAATGATTGAAAATAAGGTTAATGATATATAATATTCATTTAAATAATATGATCTATATGATTTATAAATTAGGTTTCATTTGGGGACTGATTTTATAAATACCCAAGGGGTTCTAGGCTGATGCTCTAGTCCCCTAAAACATTTATGTAAACAAGGAGTTGTTAGATAGTGAATGGTTATCAAAATAAAATGGGGTTACACACGAATTCTCTAGGCCCCTAATATATATTTATATGTGAATAAAAATAGTGAGGTGTGTGTTAGGTACTAATTCTATGAATACCCATGTGGTGCCAAACTACTACTATAGGCCCCTGAAGCATGATTGGGATTTGGTATCTACACTAGTGATCCATGTTAATGTAGGAGAAATTAAAGTAAAATAATGAATGAAATATTAGGAAATAATTAATTTGATATACCTATGGTTTACATGCAATACTTCGGCATGGGATGAAGAATGTATGTGTGGCTCGGGTGCAACTGTGAAGCCGAGAACCAATGTGGTCAATTAAAGAATAATGAATGTGAAACCAGTTAACATTTATTCTCTTATTTATTATTTCTTTATACAAATACATACCCTATTTTATATTGGATATTACTTTATATGCTCTTGGTGGTAGCCCACATAGTTTTACTTACACCCTACTTAGGTTTCTTGATCGGCACCCAAATATAATTCAAGTTTGTAGGATGGGATAAGGGCAAGTGACCTATGTAACATTGATGAGTTGGGATTCAGTATTGAGCATGGTTAAAGGAACCATACATGATGTTAGGACCTAATTGAGAGATGTCATTGTGTATTTGTTTTGTGTTTTTGTTAGACACTTGACACTTGTATAATACTACATATTTAATATGTTGGTCTATGGTCATTTTCTGAGTTCTGTATTATCAGGATATATTGGTCTTTATTGGTTATTTTTCATTATATTTTTTCATTTTTTATTTATTTTAGTTGTTGTACCACTTTGATAAAGGGGGTATAGTCTCCCCACATTATGTATTAGACCCTCTTTATTAGTTATCAGACTCTAGCATATGGGGTGCCACTCCATAGGCCATGTAATAAACCGACTTGGGGCACCAGCATCTGGCACCTAGGTCTGGATGTTTCACCATTAAATCATGGATCAATGATGGAATTCATAGTTTTCTATGACTCCCATATCATCATCATCATTATTTATTTATTTATTTGGAGAAGGAAATTATAGGGAAAAGAAAGGGAATACTGGAGAGAAACTAGGGGATAAAATAGTTCTTACCAAGTGCATCCACTCTAATAATGTTAAACCCCTCTGGTTCCAAAAATTTCAGATTATAGAAGTAGAAAACACCTGAGTTATGAGCTTCTAGAGAGGCTAGGTGATCCACCACTTTATTACACTATCACCACGTGTGAACGATATGAATATTAGTGGTCTCATGATTACCTTGGTTGGAATATGCTTGGTCCATTATTAATAATTTCGAACATAAAGTGTTAGCCAAAATTTAAATTCATGACATATGAGGCACACCATTAAATTCCAAACTACTCAAATATAAATATTCATTTCTCAAATGTATCAATTCTCTTCATATCCAATATCAAATAAATTATCCACTTTTTTATCATTGATTTCAATGATAAATTCCTTATTCTTCAATATCATAATATCATTGAACATAATTTATAAAAATATTTGAAATCTTCAACCCATATAGTACTTAACTTTTTTGTTCAGAATGGTTCAAAAATTGTTACAATTAATATGGATAATAATCATTCTCCTTACATAGACACTTTATCTCTACTCCTAAAACACATATTGTATCATTTAAAACAAATAAAATACTTTCTTAGACTCAAAAATATCATCCTATTTATTTTTTTCAATATATTATCACCTCATTACAGTCAATATGTGGACTAACATCATTCAACACTCTTATTTCAAATAAAATGAAAATTATTAGATGGGGAAATCTAAAAAAAAATCTCCCACCTTATATGAATGTCTCATGACTTATTCTAAGAGATAGATAATATAAAAGAGTTATATTAGAAAAGAGCCTTCAATTAATCTACTCTAAGTCTATATTGTCAAACTAGTTGTAGAAAATAAGAGAGATAATAAAAAAAAATTGTATTGTCAATAAAATACCATGTTTGTGAAATAATTATTAGAAATTATTAATTATACTTTTAAGGGTTGAAAATAATCATATTTAAATAATAAATGAACAATCATGTTCACATTTCAGTAAACGCATCAGAAATATCGTGTGAAAAAAGATGTAGCTCCCCCTTTATAGCTCAATATAAACAGACCTAATAATAATTATAAATTCATTCATAGTAGGTATTTTGTCATTTTTTTCCTTCCTCATATTTCAATTTTACAAATTTATTCAGAAGTTCCACATTCATTATGTAGTGATGATTTAATAACTTTAACTTATCAATAATCCTCATCAAGTGATGCATCCATCTCCTTAAATTCCTTGTATTTCATTACAAAAACATATATATATATATATATATATGATGTCATTTGGAGGGACCAATTGTTTCTTTATTAGTTTCATTTAGGATGAGAGTTTCTTCTAATCTTGGGCCATTATATTCCTCTAATCATAGCATGAAAAGTTTTATTTGGAATTTTGTTTGAGTCTCATCTTATTCATTATCTTCTTTATTCCCATGAACTTCTTATTTTTGTGGAACAACTTTTTTCAATTTTTTCTTTAAGATATTCATGTTACTAGTTGAGGGAAATTTCTCATCAACATTGACCTCATCCTTTAAAGAAGCATTATTTACACTAGAATTAAAATTTCATTTAGAATCCTCTTTTTGTCTAAACTATTTCAGTTGGCCAAGAAAATTATCAAATATTTATTCTTTATATATTCATCCTTTTTGTGTGTGTCCTTTTTCTTCTCAAAAGTACATGACCACCACTCATTATAATTTTGTATTGTGTTCACTTTCATATTATGTAGAACCTCTCTAACTAATCTCGACATGTATTACCCAACTTTATGAGATTATAATCCACATCTTCCACACATTTCTTCTAAGTATTTATAAATATTTTTTATTGGAGTCTTGTATGGATTTTTATCAATACATTATTTATTTTAAGTTCCTTATTGTTTTTTCATCATAGCTCCCCGTTGGATCATTACTTTTTTTGTTTTAATGAAATATTATACCAATAAGAGTATGATTTATGTCCATATTTTCCACGAAACAAGTGAAATATTCTAAAATCTGATCATCCATTTTGTTTATAAACCTATCCCTAAAATACATGATATTTTGTTTTGATAAACCAAGATTAGTTTTCTAAGGGTAAACGGTCTTACTGGTATCTTTTTTTAACCATTATATGTGGTGAATACCTATCTCTTGAAATATTAGTTGACACAGATTCCCCAGTACTATTAGTGATGTCGTATCTATTTTTGAAACCATATAGGAGTAGATTTAGCTTGTTTATTGAAACCCTTTATCTCAGTAACATGAGAGTTCTTATCATTTATCCCAATTCAATTGTGCAAGTATTCAATGTTGCTATTAAATTCATTGTGAACTACAACATATATGTATTTTCACTAAGATAATTCTTTCTCACTGTGAATTAGTTTATCTTCAAGATCACTCGCCATATTCTTAATCTCATCCACCATAAATTTATAATTCTTATTCCAATTAAGAAAATAAATTTATATTCTATCATGATTTACTTTTTCAGCATCTAATTTATTATTTACTCTCTCCATATTCTTCTTCTATTACTTAAGATATGTGTTTCTCTCAAGAGAAGCCTATAACTCATCTTTAATCCTCTGTTCATGATATTTTCTTATATATCCATCATTATCGATACATGAGGAATCAGATCCTAACTAAATAGGATCATGGTAATTTAATTATTCTTCTGAATATATAGTAGAATATTATGTTTCTTATGTATACATTCTTATTTAATTCATGTTTCTATTACAATAATACATCTTCTTCTACTTATCTTTTTTCAGGATTTTCATTTTATTCATTGGATTATGATTCTTCTATTTTTTCGGAAATTTATTAAAATGCATCCAATTCAAATATAGTTGTAGCACATTAACAGGTTATTCAATTTTCCATTTAATTTTTCCAATATAAAAAAACATGAAATAATACTAATAATTTCATATAGGTATTCATCCTCATCAGTATCTTCTAAATCATGTGAATCCTCAACTTCAAAATGTTTGGTCATTCCTTTTCATTTTTGGTCAAATGTTATCTCATATATTATCTTCATTTTTAAAGTTTGTTCCTTTCTCATTTCATAATAAATGATTATATTTCTTAATTAATCTTTTAAAATGTATTTATTATCCTGAAACGATGAAATCTTTTGATCAAATCTATCAGAGCAATTTCTAAACTGCTTCTTCATGATTGTTGAATCTTCCAGGTTCTCACCAAATACACAAATATAATTTACTATATCATCAACTCTAATGAAATTGTTATCAATGTTTTATTAATGTTTATTTTTAATATCATCAATATTTCTTCAATATATTTTCAATTTTTCTTCCTCAATATTGACGGTTACTTAACTGATTCTCAATTTATCCCAAATTTCCATGGAAGTTTACAGACCTCTAACTTTTGTGTGCACCATTTATTATAATGTAATCTGGATATCATTCTGTTATTTTCTATCATATTTCTAGATTTATATAATCATATTGATTCATTTAATCATTCTTAGAATTAGTTAAGAGGCCTAATTTTACTACATATCTCACTTCTAGACCAAGATACAAAAGGAATGGTATCATATTGTTCCTCCAATTACGGTATTTCATTCCATAAAAAGTATTTATTCCTTAGTTACATTCTAATTTAACATTTTTAAATTCCCATAATATTAAAGTATGTTCATATGGAACATTTCTATGATACAAATTGAAATACCCAAGGATTTTTTAGGTATCACTGATAAGTTGTTTGAATTAGTGGTACAAAGTTTTTAAAAAATCATCTCTTTTGGTTCAACCTCAGTGAGTTATTAAATCCCCAATACCTCATCTTAGATGATTGTCCACACCCTATATAAAATATTAATAAATATATCAAAACAATAATGTATCTTAAAAGGTGGATTCAAAATTTATACTCCTTGCTGCGATCAGTTATCAGCCCCCCCCCCGCCAGGTTTAAAAATTACTCACTATATATTGGTGGATACTTATTGGGAAATACTATACATTAACATCACTTCAAGATATGATCCTTTTATAGAAATAACATTGTTAACTTCTAACCTATTTTTCACTACCTCATGTTGTAATATTTCTCCACATGAAAACCAGATCACCTTATTTGTTTGTATAAAAGGGTAAGAACATTGGTAATTGATTTTAAACCTCTTGATATTAATCACTTTTAAATATACTTTAAATGATATAAAATTATCTCAATACACTAATATCTCAGGAATAAATGATGCCTGAAATATTTCCCATTATCAATAAAAAATTATTAGGTAGATGATTCCATACTTTTGATAAAGCTTCAGCCTCAATAAAATGTGTTCAAGTGATGCACAAAATTTTTTCAAAAACAAATTATATGATAATGATCTTTCACAACTTATGCACAATATTTATTATTGAATTATCAACTCAATTCTCTCAACTTTACTTCATTAATGGACAATAAATTTAATGGGTCCTCCAAAACGCCATTTATTATAATGCATTCAATGATTATTAATATATATTGAATAATCCCTTACATATATAGATTCCATTTTCTATTATTTTATGTGCTTATTAAATATATTTCACTTAATATAACTATAATGGTCAATTCCACATTTTTATTCATGTATTATACCTAAAATCTATTTATCGTTACACTCCATGAAAAAAATATTATTTTCGGTTCTTTTTTCTCTTTCATATACCAGTGGGTACATGAGGTCACTCAACCTTTGAACAAGTGTATAGTCATAAGTGTTATTATTAGTTGTGGAAAAAAATTGTGGATGTTATTAAGAACATAATTTAATAATTAATGTGAATATCATATGTAGTGTATGCCATATCTTATTATTCTTGTAAATGGATGTGCAGGTTATTCTATCCTTTTCATAGCCATGTAATTCTTGTGGGAGTCATTTGTTCCACATTTAAGCAGAGATCCTCATAGTACACAGTTTCTCTTAATAAAATTAGATACCCAAAGATAAGTGATCAAAAAAACTGAATGATTTTACCGCCATAAAAATTTATTGTTGAGGATCAAAGACTCTCCTTCACTCTTTAATAGAATCAAATCTTCAAAACATGTGTCAAGTGAATAGCCAATTTAAAACTACCACAAAATATATTTGGAATCTTGTTTTGTTAATATTATGAAGAATAAAGAGTTTCTAAAATATTTTTATATTTAAAAAAGTCTCATGCTTTCTTATGTGAGGATGGATTCTTCCTTCATGAATTCTGAATCATGTGCATGATATCATATCACATGCATCTTTTCATGCATTAATATCACTCTATAGCTTTGATAATTCCATCACCTAAGCTATAACTTCATATAAACATATACATACACATCATTGACACATGAATGATTTTACAATATATGAACATCTCAAAATAGTGGTCATTCAAGATTATATTAACGATGGTAGTTTCATAATTCATGAACTTTGACATACATAAATGTTTTGAGCATTGGTAAATTCAAGATAATGTGGAGCTGCAATCAGATGGCATAATATCTTCTAATTGAATGTCCATGTTATATCTTTATGTTTTTATTATGTATGAGAACTATACAGAAAATAATAATCATACATCTTTATTTTTTTGATATAACTCTCCTTAATAAAAGATATTTTTCCCCATACCTCTAAATCTGGCACTAGGGTCAGTACAACAACACACCATAACACACACTGGACTTCCACAAATCATACATACCAACACAAGCCCAATGCGTACACCATCCTCTCATACTCCCATCATGCTATACCTATGGGTGTTGTGCATCCTCACATGATACAATGTCTAGATAGGGATAATAAGCTTTTATACCTATGAAGTGGTTTTACAGGTCCCTTATCAAGAATATAGTTGGTCCCTTTTTTAAAATAAATGATAAAAATAAGAGTTAGTAAAATTTTAATTCCATGACATATGAGACTCACCATCAAATACTTATCCACTCAATTATAAATATCTAATTCTCAAAAAATATCAATTTTCTTCATCTCTATGATCAATGGAATTAACCTATTTCTTTTTATCTTGTAATTCAATTATAAATTCTAAATTCATCAACATTAAAATATCTTCACATAATACTATTTTTAAAATAATGTTAAATCTCCAAACACCTCTTATATATGTCTTTGGAAGTATGAATGGTTCAATAATTTTAATAATTAATATAGAGAATAATTATTATCCATGCTCCAAAAAATCATCTCAACCCACCAAAATCATATAAACTCATTGATAAAAAATTTAACACTTAATTGGGATGAACATAAGATACTAATTTATAAGACTATTTATATAAGCGGTCAAAATGAACCAAACATTAATATACCATGATTAATGGATGATTTTCTCATGGTTTAGTTCTAATATCATTATACTAGAAGAAAAGTGATTATGTTAATTTTTTGTTAGTGTGTTATTTTAGAATTGGATGGATTTAGAAGAAGATTTAATGGATATGAAAATATCACATAATATGAATAAAATGATTCCCCCCAATATATAACTATTTAAAATGATTGAAATAATGATGATAGTTTTTTATCATATCATCAATAGGTTCTCCAACATTTCATACCAGAACCTTAATGATATCATAAAAATTATTTTAATCCATTAAATGCATTCTTTAGACCAGTAATAAACATCATTAATGAAATACAAAATTCATTACTCCATAAAGGGAGTAGTATGCATGTACACATTGATGATGATTTCATTTTAGATAGAACAAAATAAGTGATTTATATTATTTATCATTTAATAATATTATACACATAATAAATATTATATTTATTTATTAAATTCCATTATTTAACCATCCACAGTAGGCGGTGAAGGAATATTTGTTCGTTGCTTCATGGAGGAAGTAGTCCACACATATTCATGAATCTTGTTATCATTTTTTCCTAAGGGAAGAGGGAAAAGGGTTGCTAATTATTTTTACCTTAACATGATAAAATTAAGTATATAACCATTACTAATGTTACTATATAAGGATTATAATATTAGGATTATAAAGGCAAGAAAATAAAGAATTTATGTAAAAATGATTAATCGTTATGAGAACATTGAACGTTCCTTGTAGAATTCCTAGGTAATTGATGCCTTAGTCTAAAATATTAGGACGAAAATAAATTTTCTGAATGATAGGATTCCAATGTAAGGAAAAAATTTAGGTTTTATGTGAAAAATTATTTTTAGGAGTGTCATTTAAGGGGTGGAGATAGGGCCCTTTTAGAACTGGAAAGGCTTATAATTTTTGTAAATGATAATAAATTTTTAATAATGGGAAGTCAATATCAAGACATGTGGCTCCAAAATTAAGAAATAACATATTGGATAAGATATAAGGTCAATAAATACTATATTATTCAACTAAAAATATCTTTTCAACACATTAACATTAGATTTTCCACTTTTAACATTTTTACATTTATAGTGGTAAATAGTGTATTCCTTAAAACATTTTAATTTAAACAAACAAATGTCACTTTTTTACAGAATATTGACCATATAATTCAAATTTATAAATATTTTAAATAATATTAATTTATTGAATTGGTGTATGTTAAATTAAATTGTATAATTTATTAAAATAGTTTAAGTGAAAAAATTGACCTCTTTTTTTAATATAAAATAATGGTTTATAAATTAATCAGAATATATAAAGTGTATAATGAAACTTTAAAACATATTTTTTCATTAAAATGGATTCAAAAATTTATATATTATGATAATGTCATAACATCATGAAATTTTTTAAAATGGTATATTGCACTATTCACCATAAAATCAGTCTTTCCATAAAAAACCTAAAATTAATCTTAATATAATATACACAATATAATCCTAAAAAGAAGTTAAAATATTTAGCGAAACATATTACTAAGTATAAAATGGATATACTAAAATATATTATTTTATCACTATTTACATGTTTTTTTATGTATAAATTCATATCGCTAAAAAATTAAATATTTAGAGAAATATATTGCTAAGTATAAAATGGTTGTATATTGTGTTTTAGCTATACCGATTGAATTTCATAGATGTTAAAATTTAACACTTTAGTTATATCTATAAATATTTTTTAAATCGGATATTTCCATTTATTCTTGTTGATTTCAAGGCTCTATTTTAAGGGATATACTTATTTTTAACATTTTTAACATAATTGTTTTCTTAGGTTTGGTGCTGTGTTTAGTGAATGATATTGAAAAAATTGATTTTTTTTAATGTAAACATATTTTAAAATTCCTATGTGTTATATTTTTGTCCACATAAATAAGTTTCATAGACATAATTTAAATTATAACTTATTAATTAAATTATTTCACATTATTTAAAAGACATATATAACTCAAGATATATTCTATAAAGAGGTGGCTATATTAATATCTAAGGGATAACTATGAAAAACATTTTTTCATCCATAGTGCTAACCAAAATCATCATTTTTCCTCCTTAATTAAATTATTTATTTCAAATATTTCCAGAAAAAACATTCTTCATGTTCATTGATGAGATTTCTGTAGGTACTTTTTCCCATATTCTTGACATGAAGAAGATTGAATATTATTTCCATCATCATCCCCATCGCCAGATTTTCCAAGAGTTTAAATTATTCCCTTATTTGGTTTTTTTGGATTTATAATACTTTTTATATTGATAATCATAATTCATGGATGTTGGTTCGATATAACCACTACTTTTCTCAGTCTAAATCTCATTTATATAGGTTCATCATTGAGGCAACCACTGTATTTCCAATACACACATTGTTAACTTGGTTCCTTCTATAATTATCCATTACTAAAACCCAAAGGAATTAATGTGAGGGATGAATGATAATGTAATTATTACTAGAAATTAAATTCAATATTAGATGTATTACTATTTGAAATTGTCTTTTAGTTTATCCAAAAATAAATATCAGTACAATATTTTCTTCAATAGGTTGGGACATCCCATTTTCCTTATCCAAATTACTTAACATCACAAATATATCATAATGGAATGTAATGATAATGTTATTAACCAGATAATATCCCCCTGAAGTTTCAAACCAAGTGTGGAGTTAGGCCTCTATATCATACACCTGATGGTGGTCAAGAGAATACCAAATCTCCCCTTTTTAGGTTATTACACTTGGTATATATTTTTGAGTTCCCTCATCCACTTTTCATATAAATACATGGAAGTAAATGATATAGAAACCACATACTACAAACCTCAAAAATTCTTCAGTATGTCATCCAATACTTATACTTGTTCAAATTGTTTTAGTAAAGTTATTTTATCTTAATCCTTAATAAAATGTCATTATTAACTAAAAATTAAATCATATATTATACCAAAGGGTTATCTATTCAATTGAAATTAAGATCAATCATACATATTTAACTAATTAATTGTCCTCAACAAACATCTTAATCTCTAAATTTCTCTAAAAAATTATCTAATACCAATTTTAATGCCTCATTCCCACACTGTTGCATCCAGTTTTCATAAACACATACTTTATATTCTAGAATTGATAAAAAAAATATAGATTATCATAAATAACTATCCCATAATTACATGAATAAAATAAAATATTTCATTATATAAATTTCCAAGACCTTTTAGGTTTAGGTCATTAGATAATTAGGATAAATAATAAATTAAAAACCCCATATCTTTCCCAACTAATGAAAATTAAAAAAAAACCTGAAAAAAAATATATAGTATATAATAATTCTTTAATATCCCCAAAAAATTACCACACATACTATTTTTGTTAGACCTGTCATTTGTAATACTATTTTTAATAACCTTGGAAAGGGGAAATATAAAAATGGGTGAGATCAAATGCTCTATAATGGGAACACATACAACTAATGAAATCATGTAATAGATATAAGAAAAATATTATATAAGAAATAAGTAATCATCATAGTTACATAATAACCATAAAGTAAGATAATATTACACCCATGGATAAAAAATAAAGGCGACGTATCACATATATAATAATAACTAAATTTATAGAGAAGGTATTTTTAATTTCAGGCATCTTGATAATTCCTTTTTTAGCTCATAAAATAAATCCTTATTTTCATTAGGTTTGTAGCCAAGAAATTATTCTTTTCATCCAGATAAGCAGTCACGACATATTTAATAATTGATATGGTATTCACTATACACAAATATTTTCATCAAATGAGACCCATTGATTCAACAAAGGGATATATATTATTGGTCCCCACCCATTACTTATTTATATTCAATGAGTTTTTCATAAGAGGTAATAAGTAAACAATAAATAATAACATTTTTCAATAATAATATATATTAGAATAAAAACATACAAAACACAAATATGTTTCCCCAAATCAATAAAAGAGATCATATTTTTATAACACATTCAGATAAATAAGGTCAATGGATTAATAATTCATAGATAGCTTTCTAAAGTAATTAGTAAACATCTAGTTGATTTTAAATAGTTCCATAATAAATATATAGAATACATTTATACGTAAGCATATGTAAAACTACAACCATATAGAGAAAAAGTTATACAATCATATAAATAATTTACTCAATCTATAGATTTATATAATCTTGGTGAAACCCCATTAATCAATGAATGAAAATATATTGTATTCTTAGAGGAAATTAAATGGGTAGAAAATCATTCCAACAAAAGTAGATGATATGGCATGATTGAGGCAGTGAATGGTCATTTATTTGATATAAAATGACATTATATAATTCAATCAGAGAAATAAGGTTGATGGATTAAAATGATTGTATTCCATTTGTAATAAAGGAAACTTGGAAGGATGTCAAAATAGATGAAATATATTCCTATACAAGATTTCATTGAATTGTATCTCAAAAATAGATCAAGAATTGAATTGTTTAATACCACAAGTTTTTTCACCCAAATTATAAGTATATATACATATATTTATTGGATTATAAATAATTTAAGATAAATACACTATGAATAAAATGAATATGAAAAATAAAATATAGGTAGAAATATTAAATTCCTTTTAGAAAAAATCATTAACATTTACGTAAAATACAAATATGTGTGTTACGTTCAAAAGTAATTTTTGAAAATGAGAAGTAAATGATTATGAAAAAATTTAGTTTTAAAATAATTCTAAATAATGTATCCTCCAAATTAAAATATATATTTATCCAAGAAATTTAAATCCAATATTAAACCATTTTATTATAAAAGTAATACTTTTAAAAGATTAAAATTAACTATATTGAATACCCATATTGTAAAAGATATAAGAAAACTATATTTGTATTAGAAGATCAATTTCAAAAAACTTATTATGACATATCATATAAAAAAATTATTTTAGGTGAACACAAGAATTTATGAAAAAATTTCAATATAAAACTTTATAACTCATTGAAAGGATATTTCATATATCAGTATCCCTTATGGGAAACATACTCTATAAGGCAATAAATATTTGGAAAAACTATATGGGGTATGATTTGTAATACATAGAAATAAATGATAAAATACCACATAATAAAATAAATGGTAGAATGTTACCATCATATTGGAAATAAGTTCAAGATAAGTATCATAACTCAATGAAAAAAATGATTTACAAAAACACTTATGATTGGGGTAACATGTGAGTCCAAATATATTTGAAGAAAAAATATTATTTTTTTATATTTTATCCCATCTATTACAAGGATATATAATATAGAAAATTAATGGGATAATAAATCAATAAAACACCAGACAATGGAAACATGGTACATAATATGTAACATATCTCAATGAATGAGAGTTGAGACCAAGAAAACCCTTACGACATTAAGAATTTTCCACTCAAGACCCCTTAAAGGCTAAAATTTCAAATAGAACATTAAATACTAAGAATAATGATAGTATCATGATAAAAATATATATAAGGGGTTGTAATTATATAATTCAATAGAAAACATATTTTATAACTTAATCATATATAAAGGAATTAAAATTTGAGAAATATGATCCTTGACTTTTATACTAGCTTCCATGAACACAATCTATCCTCCTATATAAAAAAACACATCTTTTATCATAACTTAATTCAGAAACTTACTCGTATTTTCCCTAATATGCTTCATTTATTGTCATTTTTATATGAATTATACTTATTTATTACCTATTATCAATATTGAGTATAAGTAATATTGATTGTTTTAAACTAGTTTTGTAAAAATGATGTTGGTATCCATTATTGTTAAAAAGTTAATAATCATATTATCATTAATGTTACTAAAATATATGTTCAATCATATTTATAAAGTTATAATTTCATTTCATGGTATATATTTTTTAAATTCATGAACCTGAAATAGATAATGATCATGATTCGGTGATTCATAAAGAAAAAAAGGTGTTTTCATTACAAATTAGTTTAATAGTATTTTTATCATTCCCTACCATAAAAAATATTATATAAATATTTATATCATATTATAGTAGTAATTTAGTTCCCATTGAAAATCATGAGAAAAATATATAGTATTGTTAAGTATATTGTTAAAGACACCCAAACATTAACATGCCATGATTAATTGATAATTGATGTGGATGTATTTTGATGCATCTTGGTGACATAACTTATTTAAATTAATTATTTTTTTGTTTTTATAAAAAAAATTAACTAATTAATTCAATTTGTTGTTAATTTGACATTCTAATAATATAATTGTTAAATAATTATTTCATAATTAATAAATGTTTCTTTTTATTTAACTTTGAATTTATTATTTAATTTTGAAGTTTATTTTAAAATTATTATTATAATGTCAGTGTTTAATTTCATTTTCATATAATTCATTTAATACTTTCCTTTTATTTAATTAATTAATTAATTAATTAAAACTTAATAATCAATTTCTTTTATTCAAATAACTTAAACAATTTGAACACGTAATTATAATTTAACCATAATAATTTATTTTATAATTTATTTAATTAATTAATTAAAAATTTAATTATTTTAATAAATTGTTTTTAATGTATTTTATTCTTCTAAAAAAATCATTAGTTTACATTTTATTTAAATATTTAACTGGAAAAAAAAAATTAAATTTAACCTACACTTTAAAAAAATTAATAAATTATCTTTATTTATTTCATTTTGGGTTTTATTTGAAGTACATGAGTGTATTTTTTATGAGAAGTGGCCCAACAGTGGAGTAATATATTTTTCAAAGGTATTTTCATATAATAAAACATAGAATTAAAATAGTTTTCTAAGTCAAAGATCAGCAGCACTATATCTCAACTTATTTTTTCATAAGACAATTTAATCATATATATAGGAGGGATAATGTATAAGAGAAGGCATGCTGGTAAGATAAATTCTTCCACCCTGAAGACAATTATCTTACTCATCTTGTTAGATAGGGTTTTTTAAAATTTCAAAATCTAGCTCAGATTTAGGTGTGTCATTGTTGATGATTAGATGAAGTCCAACGGTAGCCAGTGGTGAAACCAGGACCGAGATAAAAAAGAAACAAAGTTGGATATAATAAAGACCATGGTCTCCACTCTTCCCAAGAATAATTGAATCCAACCCCTCTTCCATCATGAATATATTGAGGTTGCTGACGACCAAACCCGATTTGGACCGAAAGCAGTTTATCTAATTTCGGGTTGAGGAAGATCCCATTAAGATTATGACAGAACATTAGAACTGAGTTTTGTTTACCATTTTCTGGCCAACCAAATTTGTGACTATTGTCATACTGTCTCATTAAAGGACAAAGTGGATGAGTACAAAAGACCGAACCTTTGATTCCATTCTTGTATAAAGCTTGTCTGAGCTCAAAGGTTATTTTTTAATTGAGCTTGATCATGTGTAAATTGTTGGTGCTTTCGATTGATGAATATCTATGAAGATAATCTGAGGTCTATTTTTATGAAGAGAACTGTTCAACCAATGTGGATGAAGCCTTTCTGGAGTTTTAATAAAAAATGTGTGGATACTCACCAAAGGTGATGAGGCATATATGGAACTAGTTGATCTAGTTTGGAATGCAGTTCATGGGTGTGATAGTTTAATAATTATTGATGGTATGATTTTTTTGATGGAATATTTTTATGTGTATAGGTGTTATTATTATGGTGATGAAATACACCCACAATACAAGTTTAGCATTTGGGCCAGATATGAGGATTTTTGTGTTTTCACCATGATCATAGTTTCTATATATGAATGGTCTGGCTTAAGAGCTTGTTGAGTGAAGGAAAGAGAGAGAAGAAAATAATAAAAATTATAAAAATTTCCTAAATAAAAAATTGTTTGCAAGGACATTAAATGTTATCTAAACACATGTTAAAGTTGATTAAAGAACTTTTGTTAAAGTCATAGGAGCAGTGATTGAAGGAAAAATGACATAGTTCCTTTATTTGACGGTCATCTACAGATGTGTGAATTTTGTTTATCATTTTCAGGGGGAATAAAAAGGTTTGAAACACATTATTTTTTAGGAAATAATTGAAGAAGGACAACATAACATATCATTATTTTTTGAGAAGTTAGATGGGGAAATGAGAGCAAAACTGGGATAATTTCTTTGAAGATGTTGTAACTTCGACGGTCGATAAAGATGAAGATTGAAGTAAACTACTACTCAATGGAGATGTCCCACTAAATTTATTCTAGGTGAAACTAGTGTATTCACTTTGTTAAGTCCTTTTGAGTTTTTAATTCCTTTTATTTCACCATTGTAATGCTTTCTATATTCATAATTTTCTAAATGTGATTTCTTCTTGAAATTTCAATGATATGTTTTCTTGTTATTTATTTTTCCTTCATTATGACTATGAAACCTTTTTAATTATAATGTGAACCCCTTTGAATAAAGTTCAATAATTTGAGTCCATTGGGAGTCTAAATATAAATCACACTGTTTAAATTTTTCATTCTTCAATCAAATAAATGTGAGTACAACATATGTTCTTCGTGTATTTGTTTTTGACAGTCATTGAAATCATTAACCAACTCCTTAATAAAGGAGATATAATTCTAAAATATCAGCTATAATCATATTTCAATGAACTGAATGAATTGAAATATTTGAGATTAAGTCTTTTATTGAATGAATTAAATTTGTGAAAACCATTAAAAACGACGAAGAAAGACTGATCTGTTTGAACACTAGTTAGGTTGTTGGTTCTTTATGTTTGTTAAATCTTATTGATAATTTCATTCACTATGTTTCATCTATCTCGTTTATTTTTTTAATATCTATAGTTCATTGAATCTTGTTTTTATGTTTTTCTTAAAGATCAAATCCCTTCGGAAAAAATTAAAATTTCAAAAGCAGTAAATAAAAAAAAATCATGACAAAATGATCCCTACAGGTCTGAATCAATAAGAGAAAACCTTGGTTACTGCATTATGGTAGTTCATATGTTTTAAAGTTTGGGTTAGGTTTATGTGACACAAAAACCTAGATAATTAATTTGTTCCATTATTAGGGAGATATCTAAGGGGCTTATGAAAAATAAAAAAATCATAATCCGCATAAAAAAATTAAATAAAACTATTTCCTTTATAAATATTATTTTGTATGTTCATCAACCCAAAATATTAAAAAAACCAAAATTCTTACAATATTAGGACTTTAACAATTGAAAAATAGAAACAAAAACAATTTATATAGTTTTAAAATTTATAAACAATTTAAACATCACAAAACGAAACACCAAAAACAATTTCTTTTGAAACAAAAAAATTAAAAAATCTAGAAAAAATGACTGACCATAGAATATTGGATGATCTTGATATGCCTGATATATAAAATTAGAAAAACTATCTAGGATACCCTGATATTTCTCTTAGTTTTGAACTAAGATCAGGAGTAATCCATTATTTACAAAACTTCGAAAGACTTTTAGGAGGGGACCCTCACAAACACCTACATGAATTTTTCATAGTTTCTATCACCATGAAGCCCCAAGGGGTTTGTGAGGATCAAATAAAAATGTGGTATTTTTCATTTTCATTGTATTGACTAGATAAAAAATAGTTTCACTATTCACAATCTTTTACCATAGTATATTGGCATCAATTGAAGAAAAAAATAGAAACTTTTTTTTCATCCTCTGGCACTATCTCTCTTATGAAGGACATCTATGGAATTAGGAACCTCCAAGGGTAGACTCTTCGTAAAGACTAGGAGAGATTTAAGATGATTTTCTCTAGCTTCCCTCACCAGTGAATATCTGACCATCTCCTAATCCAATATTTTTATGAAGGTTTAGTCTTGATGGATAGAAGTATGATAGATTTTGCAATAGTAGAATCACTAATTGACAAAACTCACATTGATTCGAGGAATCTAATCTCTGATATTGACCAAAATTCACAAAGTTTTTGTACTAGGGTTCTAATTCATGAAAAATGGATAGAAAAGTGTCTTCTTCCAATTCTAAAAATAGTCTAATAGAGAGACAATTGAGTGAACTTGATATCATGATGAAACAAATGTTGGATAATTATACATCTTTAAAATCACAATCCCAAATAGAACTGGTTTATACCATCCAAATACACTATGGTATTTTTTATACCACTGATCATATTAATGATCAGTATACAATCATATAAGAAAAATATTAATTTTTAAATGGGATCATTTCTGGAAAACATTTCCAGAACAACCCAAATATCTAATTTCCAAAATCCAAATTTCCAATATAGTCCATTTAAATCTAATCATAATTTCAATAAAGGTTATAATAACCAAAAGAAACATTGGTTTAGGCCTAATGATCAAAAAATAGGAATTTATAGGACAAAAATTTTAATCAGCATCTTTGGTATAGCCAAACTCAATTCTTAAATCAAGATACTGAGATTTTTTCTGATTTCTTGAAGCAACAAAATAAAAAGTAACAAGTTAATAAATGAAAAGATTCATACTTGGAAGAATTGGTTAAAAAGAAACAATATATTTCACAAAAAAAAACATGTGTTTCTTAAAATATTGGTTACAAAAATTGGTCAAATGGAAACCGAAATCAGCCGTTTTAATAAAAAAAAAGTGCTAATTTTCCATCCCAATATAATGTGAATTTAAGAGGAAGATATAATGTGAATGGAATAGTCTAAAGAAGGGGAATTGAAATTAAAAATATCTAATCTGAAAACATTGAATAATAACCTAAAAAATATACCATCTTATGAAATAAATGTCAAATCACATAAACAAGTTTCAAAAATAGATTCTAAACTTTTTTAAGAACATGATAAATATTCAAAACAAAATACAATGCATTTACCTATTGAATTAGAAAAAATGAACAAGAAGTGGGAAATTCAAATTGAAAGAACTTTTATGGATTTTACAAATTTATTGGGTTTTTAAAAGGGAAAAAACAAATTTGATGATGATATTAAAATGTATAGGGAGTCATTTCCCTATCCTTTGGGAATCCCACTTGTTAATAACAATGTTAGAACCAAGATAGACAAGGAGGTACTTGAATATTTTAAAAAAGTCCAAATTAATGTGCTTTTTTAGATTCTATAAAACATATCCCTTAATATGAAAAATTTCTTAAGGTAATATGCACTCATAATAGGGATATCAAGGGAGGTGAGAAAGTTAATTTGGGAAGAAATGTTTCTTCCATGATCCAACACCCTCACCTTATTAAATGAAGGTATACAGGTACATTTTCAATCCCATGTGTTATTGGTAATCATCTGTTTAATGATGTGATGTTATAATTAGTAGATTCCATAAATGTTATAAATTTTTATATCCTTTATTCTATGTGTTTTTGAGATCTCAAAAAAACTATAATTGTCATCCGAATAGCTAACATGAACTCAGATAATCTATCTAGAGTTGTTGAATATGTATTGGGAAGGATAAAAGATTTAGTTTTCCCTGCTGGTTTTTATATGATGTACATAAAATATGGTAATTTTATTTTACATTCCCCAGTAATTTTTGGAATACAATTCTTGAAAATTTCTAAGACGATAATAAATGTTCATAAAGGTACCTTATCTTTATATTTTGGAGGTTACATAGTAAATTTTAAAATCATTAAATCAATAAGACACCCTATGGAAGAACACTCTACACACCAAGTTAATATGGTTGACTGGTTTTACACAAAATTTTTTCTTTATTATATTCAAGAAAACTAATATATTGATTCTTAGTAAAATGAACATTCCCTATAAAAATAACCTTTTTCTGCTGAAGAATATTTTGATTCCAAAAATTATGAAATCTTTTTCACTAATTAATATGTAAATAAATAAGTCCTTTAGAAATTTTTACAATACTTTGGAATTTATAAACATGTGAAGAATGAATTTTTGGCTGAAATTATTACAAAAAATGATGAGATTTTTTTGAAAGCTTCAGAACATGTTCTACTGCTTAAAATTCTAATTTAATGACTAAAACTAATTAATATTCTTCTAAAAATGTCTCAAACTCCTCTCAATACTTCATTGAAAAATCACAACATATCGGTGAACATGAATATTAAAATTATTCAAATGATAACACAAATTTTAGTCTTGAAAATTCATGTACTTTTATTTTAGGAGATTTTAGTTCTACTATTCTTCAAGTAGTTTCAATGGAATAAAAAATAACTCAAAGAACCCATAGGACTTGCTTCATTTAAAGAGGTCAGACCATCTACACTCAAACTCAAACATTTTCCTGAAAATATGAAATATGATTAATTAGATTCAAATAATAACTTCCTGTTATAATTTCAGGTGGGTTGTCCAACGAATAGGAAAATAAACTCTTAGAGGTCCTTAGAAAGAATAGAAATGACATAGGCCGATCTTTATATGGTCTTGTAGGTATTAATCCTTTGGTATGCATGCATAGGATTATTTTTTAGGATTATTACAAACATATTAACAATTTAAAATGATATTTAGTCAAACACTTCTTGAAGTAGTCAAAAAATAGTTTACTACCTTGTTGGATTCAGGTATTATCTACACTATTTTTGATAGTCAATGGGTAATTCCGGTTCAAATCCTTCTTAAAAAATGTGGGTTCAAATTTTTCAAAATTGATTTTGGAGATCTAGTTACTTCTATGTTACCCAAAAAGTGGAGGGTATGAATTGATTATATAATATTGAACTTATTGACTAGAAAATACCACTTTCCCTTTCCTTTTATTAATAAAATACTTCAATGGTTAGCAGGTCAATCCCATTATTTCTTCTTAGATTTATTTTCTGGTTACTTCTAGATTCATATAGCTCTAGATGATCAGGATAAAAAAATTCACATATCCTTTGGGTACTTTTTATTTTTAGATAATTCCATTTAGACTATGTAATTCTCCTTCCACCATCTAAATATAAAAGCTTATAATTTTTTTAGAATTTCTTAAGGAAATCATTGAAGTTTTTATGGATGATATTCTAAAGAGCTTAGGGGTTGTTCTTAGAGTCTTTACTAAGAAGAAACTTGTTGTAAACTATGAAAAATTCTATTTTATATATGAAAGTGGAATAGTTCCTGGTCATGATGTGTCTAAAAATACAATCCAAGTGGAAAAGTACTAGGTTTATATCATCTCTTCACTCCCTTTTCCTAATACTATTAAGAATATAAGATCTTTTCATGGCTATAATTGATTTTATAAAAATTTATAAAGGATTTTATAAGGATTTCTCTTCCATTTACAAGATTAGTCTATAAAGAAGTTCCTTTTTTCTTTTATGAGAAGGGAATGGAATCCTTTAATGAACTAAAATAGAAACTAGTGTTCCCACCTCTAGATCAACCACCTAATTGGATTTTTCATTTTGATTTGATAACTTATGTATTAGAGTTTTCATTGGGGGATAATCTCGGTCAAAATGTGGAGAAGAAATAACATGTCTTTGCTTATGCTTGTAGGACTATAGATGATTCCCAATCCAATTACTCCAATAATAATAACTAATTTCTGGTTGAAGCATTTTACCTATATATGTTTAGAAGTTATCTTTTGGGATCTAAAGTTGTGGTTGTAACTAATCATTTTAAATTTTGGTATCTCTTGAAGGAAACAAAGTCAAAACTGAGGTTGGTTCAATGGATTTTGTTAATTCAAGAATTTGATATGGAGATCCAAGATAGTAAAGGAATTGAGAAAAACATGGATGGTAAATTGAGTAGGATACCTACTGAGTTTTGTTAAGATAAATCTTTTCTTCATCCCATTAGATATATTTTTTTGGGGGTGAATTTTTATTCTGTTGTCAATGATAAAAGGCCATGGTTTTAAAATATTGTGAATTATTTGGATACTAAAATTTTTCCACACTGGTTTTCTAATCAACAAGTTATAAGACATATTACAGATTCAAGGAAATATGTCTCAGATGATTCTTTCTTGTGGAGTTTGGTAAGGGGCCAGATTATTAGGAGATGCATTCTAAATTCTAAAATTCCTATAATTTTTAAATTTTTTATACTTTGAGTTATGCTGGCCACCATAGACCACATAGAACTTCTATGACGGTGTTAGATACATGGAATTATTGGTCCACCATTTTTAAATATTCTCGTGATTACTCTAAGATTTTTGTAACATTTCAATTCCAAAGAAACATTTCTCAATGAAATGGGATTCCACAATAATCTTGGTTTTTTTGTGATGTCTTTTTTGTTTATAGAATGGATTGTATCGGTCATTTTTTAAATTACTTTGGATACTCGTACATTATTTACGAGGTTGATTTTCTGTTTAATTTGATTGAAGATATTCCCATTAGGAAAGATGACGATAGGGTGGTAACCCAGGTTGTCTAGAGTAATCTATTTTGTAGATTTGGGATGCACATATTTATTCTCACAGACGAGGGCACTCATTTTTGTAATAGGACACTTGAGGATTTTTTGAAAAGATATGGGGTAATTCATAAATATTCTACACCCTATCACCCTCAAACAAATGGAATATTTGAAGTTTAAAATAGAGATATTAAAACATGTTCTTGAGAAATTTGTTAACTCGAACAAGAAATATTAAAGCTTGAAGATTTAGGATTATCTTTGGGCATATAGGTATACCTATAAGACTTCAATAGGTATGTCACCTTATAGGTTGGTTTCTGGAAGATATTTCCATTTACCTATGGAGGTTGAGCATAAATATTTTTTTTCTAACAAATATTGTAATATGAATCTGTTTGTATCTTGAAAAGATAGGAAGTTATGTTTATATGAGTTAGAAAAATGTGAGGATTTTTAAGGAGAAAACCAATGACCTTCAGGATAACATGATTTTGAATAAAGATTTTTATATTAGATATAAGTGTTGTTGTACAACTCCAGGATGAAGCTTTTACCTGGTAACTCTCATTCCTAATAGGATGGACATTTTATTGTAAATCATGTTTTCTATTTTGGTGTTGTACAGATTCTGTAAGAGTTTTTGTCCTAGAAGCAACTGGTTCTACATTTATTACATGGATATTTAATATATTATTACATATTGTTCATTGTTTTGCATAAATATTATATAATAATCTCCTAGAGTATTTGTTACATTGATAAGGTCATGGTAGTTCCCCAATATGATGAGAACATTGAAATGTTATAACAATATTCTTAAATATAGTTCTTCGGTTGGATTAAATACTATGATGGGACACATAGCATGCAGACCGTTAGGTGTGAGTACTTGTAAGAAGATGAGACTTCCTCTCATTAAGTTCACACTTGGTAATCTCTAAGATAGGAGATTATGAGAACAGACCTGCTAGTAGGAATTATGCATGTTTTAGTGTCATCGGATATTTCTATATGTGAGTGTGTGTAATGATCCTTATACTTTAATATTATCATTAATACATTTCAGGACTCACGTACTTTGATTTACTGATGAAAACCGTCACGTGGACAGTTGGTGGGTAGTAGGGTATGTTGGGACAGTCATGAGTGGTATGTTATTAATGGATAAGTCAAAGAATTATATGTTCATTCCATTTATGGAAGATGATATCTCATCCTTTTGATTGAAATAGAACCATCACGTAAAATTCCATGTCCATGGTGTAATGATGAGTTTATTTCAGGTAGACAAAGAATGGCGTATCAAGTATAAAAGTTGATGATACTATCCTGAAACCTTCTTGATGAGATATTGTGACAAAGGGTTTATATTACATAGTGATCATTCAAATGTGGATGTCGTTGTTACTACTTTACATTCTTTCTCTTGGGTGACTTGACCCGTTTCTAGACAGTACTCTTGGACTTTAGGCAAGCCTACCTAATTCCAATGAGAAAGAATCTTAGAGGGTCACACACTAAGTGTTTTTGGTGGTATCAGTTAAATTAAATTTGAATTTAATTAATGAAATAAATATTATTCTCAAGACCATGGAATAATTTTGTTCAAGTTAAAATGGTCTCACAAACTAAATAAAATTTATTTATTTATTTTATTGAACATTTAATAAATATTTATTTACTAGTTTGTAAATAAAATATTTATTTAAGAGAATAAATTATTTATTTATTTATTCGAGTGTTCAATAAATATAAATGGAGTTCGAGCTGACCATGTTTAGTCTGGTAGTAAAATAATTATTTAAAAGACGGTAAATAATTATTTAACAAGTTTGCACAAGTTAAAATAATAATGATGCTCCTATATTTTTTTAATGTAGAATTTTATTTTATAATTCCCTTTTGCAAAATTTGGTGCACCATGAATAATGACACAGTATTATTATTATGAGAATGGGTTTTCTCTAAGTTTATGAATGTATTTAATTCTTTCTATGCAATTAAATATTGTAACTGAAATTCCATGTATATAATTAGAAAATTAGGCCTATTGTGCCATTCACCGCATCACACGCTTGGTGAATTGAGAATTGTTGAGCCAAAAAATTAATCTCTCAAATAATATTCTCTCCCCTCTCAAGAATTGGAGACGTTCTTCAAGACCAAAGAACAAGCGATCAAGAATGACCGTCATAAGACACTCACTTCACCGCACTAGCACCCAGAGAACGAGGGGTGTCGATCGGTGGTCATCGGAGCACGTATGGATCACCTCTAGAGGGATTCTACTTTGGATCCTTACAAGCACAGCGAGATAATCTAGAAGGGTCATTTCGGACGATCAACATCATCAATGAAGAAAAATACAAAAAATCTAGGTATTATTTTTCTTTAAGAAATTAATTAAATTAATTATAAACATGATGTGAAAGATCCTATCTAACGGTTTTGGGCATATTTCTTATTTATCTCAATATTTGATTCTATTTTGTGGAGACTGGCGTTCATCATCATATTGATCCTACAATAATCATTGATCACGGTAAAAATAAAATTTGGGTGTTGTTCCAACCACGCTTCTGCTGTGCCCAGAGCCCTCAAGTGGTATCAGAGAAGTTATATCATAGTTTATAATTATATAAATATTTCGTTGATGACTTACGCATTTAATAATTTAGTTGTTTCAATTTAAGTTAATAATTCTTCAACTATGAATCTCAATATCTATTCTTCCTCTTTTGTTTCTCGTTCACCTTACAGAATAGATCTTTTCTTTTAATTTTGATTAAAATAAAATAGAGGATCTCATCCGGAGGTTCCAATGATTCCTGGTCGTATAATAGCAGAAAAGATGGTGTGTTTTCGGCAGTACACGTCATGTAGAAAAGATTCAATGCATCGGACCGGTCTGCCAAGCCAAGTCGTGTGTTGGAGTCTTTCTAAGTCTTAAATGACTTCATGTGTTGATCAAGAACGGGTGGCACGCGGTTTCTAGATTACACATCATGTGGCCCAAATGGACACGGCGTGTAGTCCCTTTGGGTTAAGGTTGGACTGGGTACCTCATACATGACTAGCCTGGTTGGAGACCGGGTAATGAGGAACTACACAGTGTGTATCCAACTCGACATGTTGTTTACTTTGAAGATTTCCGAAGTACACTCACACGTTGTTTCTCAGGAGTGTACTTCAGATGGACGGTGAACAATAGTACACGCTGTGTAGTTGGAACTACTGGTCATGTACTCATCTAAATTATGCAGATTTATTAAAATTTATTATTATATTATAAAAACCCTTGATAAGTGTACCATTGTGTGGGTGTAAAGCTGAGGCACAACACGTGATAGGTGTTTTATATATACGTTTTTAATTTAACATATGTGTAATGTTCATTTCTACTCATTGGGTAGTTATGAATAAGAATTCACTGGGTTGCCTCCTTGGTAAAAGTTACGTAAAAAGATAATTTTAAATGAATTTATTTGTTTAAAATTATTATGGATGAGAATCTCAACGAAATTCAAAAAAGGATTTAATACAAAAGGATTGATTAATTAAAGATGATAATTAATTGATTTGAACGTGTTTTATCTTAAATAAAAATGATTAAACAATTGAATGCTTGTTTTATTTATGCATAAATATCGTTACATGTATGGATTATCATGATCTAGACCAAGACCTTTTTACATGTATGGTTTCTTTTAATTTATTTATTTGAATTAAATTTGTTGGCCTGTGAGCCTTATCCTCATTAATTTGTAGGGCATGTGTGCCCAAGGTTTCTTTTATATAAAACCCCCCTTTACACCTCACCTACATGTGATTTAAAAAAAGTCATATGTAATGGATAGAACTCCCAAGATATTGGAGGCAGTTCAAGATGGAGCTGAGATAAAACCAATCCTGGGAGATACAGAGGTGGACAGGTGGAAGATGTAAACACAAACCCAAATGGTTCAAGGTGTTTCTCCCCTAGGACGGGGTTAGTTTATCAACTTATAGATAAACTAACCATTATAAAATCCCATGATCATGTCATTTACTTTATTTTATTTTTGTCATTTTAATGGTTTATCATTATGGATGTGTTGTTACGATCACCTAATTAATGAATTAAAAAAGCATGTAAGATGGAACAAAAATAAACCAGACTTATGCGTAAATATTATCAATACATGTTTAATCACTTAAGTAAGTTCCATATAATATTAACAAGCATGTGATAATAATAAATTCATGAATAAGACATAAAAATCCCTCAAATAAAATTTTAAGTCGGTCCAAGCCTTCTGTTACTTGATTAAGGGAAAAACATAATAAAACTATGTGTTTGACCAACCCTTGTTGGGATGCTTACTTTTATACAGGAAGCCCTTATGAAAGGTTTTGGGTTGACTTAACTATATTACATCAAAAGGAGTATCCATTGCTAGACTTGGTGTAATATTGGAGGCAAGAGTTGAGGAAATCCAAAGTCAAGATTTTAGGATTGGGGAGTCCACTCAACAAATCAAGGAGTTGCAAGCCCACATTTGGAAAAGACCTACCTACCTAAATACCTTCTAATAGTTTGACCAACACTTGTTGGGGTTTTGTGAAGGGGAATATGAATCCTTGCCACTAGAATTTCATGGCAACTAGACATTCTGAGTACAATGGTTAGGGTCATTGCGACTTGATAAAATAGTGGGAGACTTAATAATATTTCTTATTTCTCTTAAAATGTAACCAAGAAAGTACTAATGATCTGCTCTTTTAATTTTAGAATAAAAATGACAATCTCATCAACCACACTATACCTACGATCAATTCGAGATAAAGACAACATCCACATCGGTAGTAACTTCTAGAAATGGTTTTGACGCCTTCAGGTTATCCTACGCCATGAACGGAAGTCGTACATGCTAAAGTCACCATTACCTAATATGCCTGCCAAAGAGGCGAGTGAAGAGGATTTCCTAGTCTACGAGAAACATATGAAGGATGCAGTCGACATTCAATGTTTGATGTTATCATCAATGTCTAGTGAACTCATGAAGTCTCATGAAAACATGGATGCTTATAGCATGCTCGAGAACCTCTGTGGTCTTTACTAGGAGAGAGAAAGACAAAAAAGGTTTGAGATCTCTAAGGCACTCTTTCAGAATAAGCTTGGAGAAGGTGCCCCGGCTGGGCCTCATGTAGTCAAGCTCATTGGATACATTGAGCACCTGGAGGTTCTAGGGTTTAAACTCCCAGAAGAACTGGGCACTGATATCAATCTCACATCACTCCCTCAGAGCTTCTCTAACTTTTTTGTCAATTTCAATATGAACAACATTGAGAAGTCTCTATCTGGTCTTC
Organism: Viscum album; assembly: GCA_963277665.1. Classification (NCBI taxonomy): domain Eukaryota; kingdom Viridiplantae; phylum Streptophyta; class Magnoliopsida; order Santalales; family Viscaceae; genus Viscum; species Viscum album. The sequence goes on along the minus strand of OY728123.1, from coordinate 1,937,160,661 downwards.
TTATCCTCATTCGCCAAGTGGACAAAGATATGAAGTGTGAAAAACCTTATGTCCTTATGGTGAATAAGAGGAAAGGAAAGGCGAAGAGCTTTAAGCCCAAAGATTCTTCAAGGCCTTCCAAGAAAAGTAAGATCAAAGGGGAGGCAAGGTAATAGGAGTTTGTTTGTTTTGCATGTGGCAAGAAGGGCTACTGGAAGAAGAATTGCACCAAGCCTAAGAAGCAAGGGGAAGCTTTAGGTGCATTTGTTATCAAATGAAATCTATATGTTTCTACAAATTGGGTATTAGATACAGCTTGTGGTGCTCACATATGTATCCAAATACAAGAACCAAGTAGATTTAGGAAGATTGATCGAGGAGAGGTAGATCTACGAGCAGCCAATAGAGCCAGACTTGCTGTTGTAGCTGTTGGGGACTACCACCTCACATTTCCAATTAGGATGATCTTGGTGTTAACGGGTTTTTTTTATGTGCCTTTTGTAACCAAAAAACATAATTTCTGTATCCAGACTAGATATAGTTGGATTTTTTTCAATTTTGGAAAAAAAATATTCTTTTATAAAATAGAATTTGTTTTGTAGGGCACATTTATACAATGGTATTTATGTGTTGGATTACACAAACTAAGTAATGGAAATCGATGAAAAAGATACTTCACATGACTCATACCACACCCAAATTTGGCATCACCGAATTGGTCATGTAAACGAGAAACACTTGACAAAGTTACATCAAGATGGATATTTATATTCTTTCGAACTAAAACCATTTGGCATATGTCATGCATGTTTATAAGGAAAAATGACCAAAGTCCCATTTGGTGGGAAAGGTGAAAGAGCTAAATATCTTCTTGAATTGGTTCATACTGATGTGTGTGGGCCATTTCCAGTTGAAGAAAGTGGTGGGTACTCATACTTCATAACTTTTACTGATGACTTTAATAGATATGGATATATCTACTTAATGAAGTATAAGTAGGATTCTTTTGATAAGTTCAATGAATACAAGAATGAAGTTGATAACTAGCTTAGTAATAAGATTAAGAAACTCTGCTCAGACCAAGGTGGGGAATATCGTAATCAGGACTTCATTGATTACTTATGAGAGTTTGAGATCCTAACCTAAATTACTCCTACTTACACACCTCAATGGAATAGTGTAAGAGAAAGGAGGAACCGCACCTTTTTGGATATGGTGAGATCAATGATGAGTCATGAGAGTCTTCCATTATCCTATTTGAGTTATATATTACAAACAATGGCACACATACTAAACCAAGTACCAACTAAATCGATAAATGGTATTCCATACGAGTTTTGGAGTGGAATAAAATTCATGTTATCGAATTTACATGTGTGGAGTAGTGAAGATTTTGTTAAGGCCTCTTCAGGTAACAAACTCTCACCATGAGGCAAAAAGTGTACCTTTATAGGATACCCCAAGAAAACAAGGGTATATTACCTATACAAACCCTCAGACAAAAAGGTTATAGTGGAAAGACATGCCATATTCCTTGAGAGGGAGCATATATCCAAAATAGATAGTGGGAGAGAGATAGATTTTGATGAAGTCAAGGCTCAAGGTACACAAGAGTTGGTGTAGGAATAGATTCCACAAAGCCCCGTGGAAGAAGAATATGTTCCAAAGATACAAGTACTGCGTTGGAGTACAAGAGAGGATAGATAATTAGAATGTTACAGTTTTCTAGTTACCGAGGATGGCGACTCATTATTAGTTGATAATAATGATCCTCTAACCTACAAGGAAACAGTAATTGGAACATACAATACCAAGTGGAAAGAAGCCATAAATTCTGAAAAGCATTCCATGTATCAAAACCTGGTTTGGATTTTGGTAGATCCTTCAGTTGATGTAAATACTATTGGTTGAAAATGGGCATTCAAGAATAAACTATACATGGAAGGACAAGTTAGTACCTATATGGCATGACTGGTTGCAAAAGGGTTTAAGCAGCATCAAGGAATTGACTACGATGAAACCTTCTCACCAGTTACAATGTTGAAATCCATCAGAATTATACTTTCCAATGTGTCTAACTATGACTATGAGATTTGTAAAATAGATGTCAAAACAACATTCCTTAATGGGGACCTTCATAAATATGTCTACATGACATAACCTAAATGTTTTATGACTCCAAAGGATGCCAATAAGGTATTCCAAAAAAACATTTACAGATTAAAGTAAGCATCCAGGTCATGGAACATTCATTTTGATGAATCCATAAGAGAATTTGGTTTTATCAAGAATAGATGTGAGCCTTGTCTCTACAAATGGTTTAGTGGGAGTGCAGTCATTTTCCTAATAGTATATGTTGATGACATACTACTTATTGAAAATGAGATACTAGCCTTACAATCTATTAAGGCATGGTTGATTCAATGCTTCTCCATGAAGGACTTGGGTGAGGCGGCATATATTCTTGGGATAAAGATCCATTGTGATAGATCCAAGAGATTGTTGGGCCTAAGTCAAAGTACATACATTGATAAGATACTGAAGAGATTCAGTATGTAACAATCCAAGAGGGGATTGTTTCCAGTGTCACATGGCATTCATCTTTCCAAGAAAATGTGTCCTTAGACACACGAGTAAAGAAAGATAATGGCAAGAACTCCATATGCATCAGCAATTCGTTAAGTTGTGTATGTCATGATATGTACTAGGCTGGATGTCACCTACGTATTAAGTGTGGTAGGCAGATATCAAGCTAACCCAATTGACCATCATTGGATGGCAGTCAAGACTATCCTAAAGTATATAAGGTGTACTAAGGATATGTTCCTAGTTTATGGATGACATGAGGAACTAGTCATCAGAGGATATGTAGATTCTAGTTTCCAGACTGATCAAGATGACATGAAGTCACAAACGGGATACATCTTCACTATTAATGGAGGTGCACTGAGTTGGAAGAGATCAAAGTAGAGTGTGGTTACATATTCTATAGTAGAGTCCAAGTATATAAGAGCTTTTGAGGTAGCTAAATAAGCAGTTTGGATGCAAAGCTTCATCTAGGAGCTTAATGTGATACCTAGTAGTAAAGATCTCATCATACTGTATTGTGATAATACTACAGTGGTGGATCTAGAAAAAGAGTCAAGGTCACATCAGCGGAAAAAGCACATACTTAGGAAGTATCATCTCTTGAGGGATTTTTCGCAGAGAGGTGAAGTTGTAGTGAGCAGTATTTCTACAGAAGACAATGTAGAGGACCCCTTGACTAAAGCCTTGACTCAGCATAAATATGATCATCATGTGAGGTCTAGAGAACTAAAAGTCATAGGTAGTTATCTCTAGTCCAAGTGGGAGTTTGTAAGAGTTGGATTCCAAGAAACAACCGGTTTTACTTTTATTACATGGATATTTAATGTATTATTACATATTGTTCATTGTTCTGCATGACTATGATGTAATAATATCAAAGAGTATTTGTTACATTGATAAGGTCATGGCAGTTCCCCGCAATGATGAGAACCTTGAAATTCTATAATAATATTCTTAAATATAGTTCAGCAGTTGAATGACATACTATGATGGGACACGTAGAATGCAGACTGTCAGTTGCGAGTACTCATAAGCAGACGAGACTTCCTCTCATTAAGTATGCACTTGGTAATCTCCAAGATAAGTGATTATGAGAACAAACCCGCTAGTAGGAATTCTGCATGTTTTAGTGTCATCAGATATTTCTATCTGCGAGTGTGTGTAATGATCCTTAGACTTTAAAATTATCATTAATACGTGTCAAGACTCACTCACTTTGATATACTGATGAAAACCTTCATGCAGACAGTTGGCGGGAAGTAGGGTGCATTACGAGTGGCATATTATTAATGGATAAGTCGATGAAGGATTTTTCCCTTTAATTTATGGAAATTGATATATTGTCCCTTTGATTGAAATAGAACCGTCGCGCGAAATTTCATGGTGATGGTGTAATGAAAATTTTATTTCAGGTTGTCAAATCACAACGTATCAAGCATAAAAGTTGATGACACTATCATGAAACTTTCCTGATGAGATATTACAACAAAGAGATTATATTACACAGTGAGCGTTCCTATGTGGATTTCATTATTGCGACTTTACGTTCTTTCTCTTGGGTGACTTGACCTGTTGCTAGACAGTACTCTTGTTCTTTAGGCAATCCTGTCTAATGGCAAGGAGAAAAAATCCTAGAGGGTCACACACTAAGTGTTTTTTGTGGTCTCAGTTAAATTCTATTTGAATTTAATTAATTAAATAAATATTATTCTCAAGACCATAGAATAATTTTATATAAGTTAAAATTATCGTATACATTAAATAAAATATATTTTTTAATTTTATTGAACATTTAATAAATATTTATTTACAATTTTGTAAATTAAATATTTATTTAAGAGAATAAATTATTTATTTATTTATTCAGGTGTTCAATAAATGGAAGTGGAGTTCAAGTGAACCAAGGTTGGTCCGGTAGTAAAATAATTATTTACAAGATCGTAAATACTTATTTAACAAGTCGGCACAAGTTAAAATAATAATGATGCTGCTATTATTTTATGACGCGGAATTTTATTTTATAATTTCGTTTTGCGCAAGTTGGTACACCATTAATAATGACATGGTATTATTATTATTATGATCATGGGTTTTCTCTAAGTTCGTGAATGTATTTAATTGTTGTTATGCAATTAAATATTGTAACTGAAATTCCATGTATATAAATAGAAAAGTATACCTATTATTCCATACACCACACCACACACTTGATAAATTGAGAATTGTTGACCCAAACAATTTATCTCTCAAATATTCTTCTCTCCCCTCTCAAGAATGAGAGACGTTCTTTAAGGCCGAAGAACAAGAAATCAAGAACAACTGACACAAGACACTCGCTTTGTCGCGCTAGCACACAGAGAACGACCGGTGTCGATCGGAGGCCACCGGAGCACGTGTAGATCACCGTAAGAGGGATTCTAGTTTGGATCCTTATAAGCATAACGAGATAATCTGGAAGGTTCATTTCGGATGATCAACATTATCAATGAAAAAAATACCAAAGATCCGGGTATTATTTTTCTTTATGAAATTAGTTAAATTGATTGTAAATATGATGTGAAAAATCCTCTCAGAAGGTATCGAGCCTCTTTCTTATTTATCTAAATCTTTGATTATATTATATGCAGACTAGTGTTCATCATCTTATAGATCCCAGAATAATCATTGATCATGCTAAAAATCAAAGTTGGGTGTCATCCCAACCACGCTTCTACTGCGCCCAAATCCTCTAGATTCGAGATCCCAGAAATGATGTTCTATTTACTATCAATGGACATTAGCTGAAATTTTTTGGGAAGGTAATAATGAACCTCCTATGGATGAGTTATTTTTTCTAGATGCTGAATACATATGGATAAATAGGTTTTTTCTTCCCTTGCAGTTTTTGTTTGTTTTGAATTATTGTGGTGAAGGTGCAAAACTTCTGTAGTGTTAATCATTTTATTTTTGCTTCATAGTTTTTCTTTTTAGAAAATAAAGTGTTTTTAATGAGATAATCCTTTCACATTTTTCACTATAAGGAATCCATTTAGGTATCCCATTCAAGTTATCTATTTGATCTAATGTCTTATCAAATGAAATGAACAAAAAAAGAAACAATCTGGACCAACTGGATTCAACCCCACATTTTCTCAACTCTTTTTACATTTTACTAGATATGAATATTTCGTGAATTTCATGTTAATATACTTATATTTTTAAGAGTTTCCAAGCTATCCAAAGGATCCCTATAAAAGTAAATAAGGGGGATCATTTTAGTGTATCTGAAGAGACATAAAGATTCTATTTTAGTGGAGTTTTTTTAAAAAAATCTTCTCACTTTATCGTACTTATAAAATTTTATTGTTATTACTAATTTGGTCATAAATTGATAAAATTTTAGAAATGAAAGAACCTTTTTCATGCTGAAAATTATTTATTAAATATTATAGTTTCTTCACGTTAATAGATTATTTGGACATGTGTATTAATCCTAAATAATTTTGTGCTTTGCTGAAAAATTTTATGTACATTTCATGGAAATTCACTAATATACATATTATATTTTTGGGATGTTTGTTTAAAGTGGTAATCAGTTATGAACTTCTAATTTTTTTTTTATTATTTTTATTATGTGGAAAAAATTCATCGATCTTTCATGCAACCCATTTCAAACATGACTTTAATCTATTATATTGCAAATATTTTTGAACTTTTAAAAATCAATTTACATGTTTTCTCCACATTTAGTTCAACATTGAGGACAATGTTGATATTTAGTGGGGGTATTTCGATTATATAATATGTATGACAATGTGAGACCATCGAACACCCCTTGAAATTTTTTAAATTTAATTGTTTCCTGAGCATCAATGATTATTTTTCAGTAGTTTTAAATTTATTCCGAAGTTCGAGTGTTCTGTAGCCACATTGAGGAGGTTAATTTTATATTACCCATTATATTTAAGTGTTTAATTGATTTTTAATTATCTTCATGAGAAATGGTGGGCTTACTAAAGAATTGTGAGAATGTTTTAGAATTATATTTTTCCTTTAAATATTTTAATTTGGATTCAAACTCATATGATAGACATTCAAATGAATTGTGAAAAGAAAATCCAAATCAAGGTTGACCTTTTTCTTTGATTCTATAAGTTGTCAAATGAGTTAATTGTACTCTTTTTAATTTATTAAATGTGATCATCCAAACAAAGTTTCTAATTAATTGATTTCAAGTTATGTGAGTCGGTTCTTATGGAGGTAAAGATAAGTTTGGACTTACATTTAATTGAAATTGAAAATATTTTAATCTGAATTCAAATTTTTTGGTTTAATTGATTTTGTAAAACCATAATTTATTTTCTACTTAAAGTGAACTTTATTTATTGAGGGTAAATATTTTCACAACTTGATGAAATCTAAGGGGGAAAATCTTGTTGGAAACCATTATAGTGTGGAAACCCAGTATTTCAAACTTGAAATTTATTTCAAATCTAGTGAATTTGATTAAATGTTTTACTTGAGTAAAATATAAACATAGTGTGAGGGAACCGATGTGGCTATATTTGGATACATGTTTTCCACCTAACTTCTTTAAATTAATTATGTTTTTGTTTTTATAATAATTTTTTAACTAATTACATCTTTTTTGTGTTAACTTGATGCTTAAATAATATAACAGTTAAAATAATGATTTTATAATTATTAAATGTTTCTTTTTATTTAACTTTAAACTTATTATTTAATTTTTAGATTTATTTTAAAATAATTATTCTAATCTCATAGCTAAATTTCATTTTTTTGATAATTAATTTTAATCTCTACCTTGTTTTTAAATAATTATTTAATTAATTGAGGCTAAACAATAATTATTTTATTCAAATAATTTAAATAATTGTGGCATGAAATTATAATTTAACCATTTTAATTAATTTTATAATTTCTTTAATTAACTAATTATTCAGTTAATTATTTACTCAATTGTTTTTAATATATTTTATACCTATAACAAAATAAATAGTTTAGTTTTTATTTAAATATTTAATTGAGAATTTTTTAAATTTAACATATACCTTAAAATTTATTAATGAATTGTCTTTTTTATTTATTTCATTTTGGGTTTTATTTTAAGTAAAAGAGTGTATTATTTTTTAGTAGCAGTTCAACACTGGTGGAAGATATTTTTCAAAGTTGTATTTGTGTAAGAAAATTTGGACTTAAAATAATTTTTTATATCAAGGATCACCAAAACAGAATCTCAAAATATTTTTTCATATGGTAATTTAATGATATCATGAGGGTAGAGGCGTGTGAAAACGCATTCTTGAAAGATAAATTCTCCCACTCAGAAAAAAATTATCTTACATATCTCATAAGATATTGTTTTAAAAAATTTCAAACCTGAGGAACCCATCATGACTTTAGCACTGTGTTTGGTGAGATTTTAGTAAAAGAAAAGAAATGATTTGACATTTTATAAAAGAAAAGAAATGATTGTGATTTCTCTCCTTGTGTTTGGTTCAATAAATTAGTAAAAGAAAAGAAATGATTTGGATTTCACTACATCTTGTTTGGTGAATATTTTTAAAGAAAAATAAAAGAAATTATTTTGTGATACATGTAGAAAATAGGAATAAAATTGTAATTTTAAAATATTAACAACCCTCCACCGTCATTTCTTTCCAAATCATCTCAATTTTGGGGTGATTAAAAAACAATAGCAGGAGAGAAATCTTCTCCCCTTATCATTAATCTCCCTTTAAAGTTATCTCTCCAAATAAGAGAAACCAATTTCTCAATATCTATTTATTTTCGCTCCTTATCATTCCTCATTCCAAACTAGCCCTAGGTGTTCTGCTGCTGAATATTAGAAAAATCCCACCTGCAGCCACCGGTGAAACTAGAACTAAGCTCAAAAGGAAATGAAGCCAGATCTAGTGAATACAGTGGTCGCCTCACTTCCTAAGAAGCTTTAAATATAAACCTTCTTCCACCATGAATCTATTGAGGCCTCCAATGGCCAAATCCTACATTTGGATCTGGTCGAGGGTCATTTCAAAGCTGTTTCCCATGATAAGAATCAGATCCATGAAGAACCACAAGAAGAATATGACACTGAGCCACCAACGCTGCAACCGGGGCCTCCATCGTTAATGAAGGAAGCTGAAGGCTTCATCTGATCTTCTTTCTGAAACCGATGCACTTAATTTAGAGATAATCAGAATTCATGGATATGAGGTTAAGGATGACCGAAGCCGATAGTGTTACCTTAATGCTGACACTGAGAAGCACTCGAATCAGATCTAGACAGATAGAGGTTTACCTGATTTCGGTTGAGGAAGATCTCATCTAATCAGTGACTGAATCTTAGATCTAAATTTCATTTACCACTTTAACACTGACTGAAATCATGATTGTTGCCATATGATCTCATTGAAGGATGAATAGGATAAGTTCTGATGACCAAAACTTTGATTCAATTCTATTTTGAAGCTCGACTAAGCTCAAAGGTTCTTTTTGAATTGATCTCGATCGTGTAGAAATTGTAGGTGCATTTAATTGATGAATATCTAAGGAAGATCATCTAAGTTTGATTTTTAGGAGGATAATTTTTTTGTCAATGTGGATGTATCCTTTACCAATTTTGTATGCAGACTGTATGGGTACTTCATGAATAAGGATGAGCCATATATAAAATTGGTTGATTTGGTTTTAAATGAGGTCTATTTGTGTGATAGTTTGTGAATTATTGATGATATGAATTTTTTTTTGTAATTTTTTTGACGTGAAAGGGTGTCAATATTTTGGTGATTAACTACACCCATTAGATAAGTGTATAATTTTTTCTATATGTGAGGATTTTTGTGTGTTCACCATGATTACAGTTACTGTATATAAATGGGATGGCTTATGAGCTTGTTGAGCAGAGGGAAGAGAGAATAAAATAGTAAAAAAATTAATAATTTCTTAATGAAGTTATTGTTTCCTGAGACATTAAATTCCACATGTTCACTTGTTATATTTGACAGTAGGATGTTTTTTAAATTCACTAGAATAGTGACCGAAGGGAAGATGACTTAGTTCCTTCATTTAATGGTCATCTCCAGAGGTGGGTATTTTGTTAGTTATATTCCGGGGAAAAGGGTTGCAACATATTATTTTTGAGTGATTAAAATTATAATAGACAACATAACATACGATGATTTTTAGAGATGCCTGAAGTAGAGATGAGAGCAAAACCATGAGATTTTCTTGGAAGTTGATATAAATCTACCATCAAATGAAGATGAAGATTTAAGTGTGTTGCTTATCATCGGAGATGTCTGACTATATTTCTGCTAGCTGAAACTAGTGTATTCATAAGGTGAAGTATTTCAGAGTTTTTAAATCCTTTTATTTCACAATTATAATTATTTCTAGATTATTGATTTTAGAAATGTGATTACTTATTGAAATTTCATTGATATTTTTTATTATTATTAATTTCTATTCCATTCTGAGTATCAAAAATTTTCAATCAGACTATGATAAACATTGAATGTGGTTCATTAATTTAAGATTAGTTGGAGTTTGAAGATGATTCACAATATAGAAATTTATCATTCCTCGATCAAAGAAATTTGAGTACAACATGTGTTGTCTATGTCTTTCATTTCTATGATCATTAAAATCATTGACCATCTCCTTCAGAAAGGAGATCTGCTTCCAAGATCTCAATTGTATCACATTTTAATTAATTGAATGAATTTCTAGATTTGAGATTAAATTATTTCATTTAAATAATTAACGTTGTGAAAACATTTAAAATTTATAAAGAAATATTGATCTGTTTGAAATAAAAGTTGGGCACCCACTTCTTCCTATTTTTTTAATTTTACTGTTGCCTTCTTTCATTCTATTTTCAGTGTTTTTATTTATTTCTTAATTTCTTTTGGGTAGTAAATCTTGTTTTGATTTCTACCTTTCTATTTAAAATCCCTTTCAAAAAAATTAAAATTTTAATATAAGAAAATGAAAAAATTGTAACAAAATAACCCCTATAGAACGGCCTCTCTATGAGACAACCTTGGTCACCAATTTACTGCAATTCATCAGTTTTAATGTTGAAGTTAGTTTTAAGCGAGACAAAAATCATAATAATAAAAAATAGTATGGTGTTTTTGTTTTAATATAATTGTAACAAAATAATAATGATATATTTTATTTTGTATTAGTTTAATATATCAAAACATTAATTAATTAAAATAATAAGAAATGGATATGAAAATATGGCACAATACGAATAAATAAATTTCTACCCAAGACACATTTTTAAATGATCGAATTGATGATGATCATTTATTGATCATATCAATAATATATTCTTGATGGGTCATGCTAGAACATTAATGATATTATAAAAGTAATATTTATCCACTAACACATTATTAGGACTATCCAACAATAATGGTATTGAAAGGAGCAATGTATCATATTAAGGATGAGGTATTCAGCATGTATGCATGAATGATGATTTTGTCTCATAAAAGATTAAAAAATTGATATAGATTTCTATTTAAGAATATTATTTAAGTTATATATGTCGTAATTATTTATTAAATACCCTTTATTACAATCCAAAATGTGAGGTGAAGGATAACGAACTTATTGCTTCCTTATGGTGGTAGTCTAAATCATATGCATGAATTAAATTTTTAATTTTTCATAAAGGAAGAGGGAAATGGTGGGTGAAAATTACTTCCTTAACATAATAATATTAATTTAAAAAATTGTTTTACCTTATTGGGATGATAAATATATTATTTTAAAGGTAATTTACAAAGGAAATAAGTTTATTAAAAAGAATTATTCATGCTGAGAACATTGAGTTTTCCTTGTATAAATAAATAGAAATGGATGGAATAGGATAAAAAATTATTCCAAGAATAAAATTGAAGAAAAAAATGATTAAATGGGAATGGTTAAGGTCAATGTTACAAGAGGAAACATGATTTTAAGAGTGGTGTTGAAGGGGTGGGGAGAGTCTCCTTCTTTAAGTAAAAATGGATTTCATTTTGGAAAATAATATTAACAGTATAATAAGAGGAGGTCACTCTTAAGGAATGTGGCGTAAAAATTAATAAATAAAAGAGTGTGAAATAGATAGGTTTGATAAATCATCTACCAATAAATTTTTCACTTTTCTTAGACATTTCTTCAATAATTTACCAATAGATTATGTACTTTTAGAGTTTTCAGTTTTTCTGGGTTAACTACATTTTACCTTAGCAGTTTATATAATATGTCTAAAAATAAAATATAACCTATTACATAATTTAGACCATATGATTACATATTGGTGATTCATTTATTATTATGATATATTTAAATGTGACATATGTTAATTTTAAATTTATAATGGATTAAAATATTATTAATGAAAATTTTGACTTAAGTTTTTAAAAATCAAATATGGGATTACAAATTAATCTAAATTTTAAAAATGTATAATTTTACATATAAAATATATATATTTTCAGGAAAAAGCTTTCAAAAATTTATATATAATAATGATGTTATAAAATCACTTTATTTATAAAAACAAGATAATCGCAGGAGTAGTGGAGGTGGGTCTTAGCAGCGAGCCTCCTCTAAACCATTTGTTACAGCGGGTAATGTGCCTCTGACTTGCTATGATTGTGGAAAGGGAGGACACACTAGACATTCTTGACCTATGCCTAAAAAAGATGTGTAATAGTTGTGGACGTGTTGGTCACTTGCATTGCTTTTCTCAATCTATGACTATGACTCATTGTATTCAGGGTTCATCAGCTCCAAAGAAAACTTTGGTGTAGTCAGAAGCTTTAAAAACTACCAGGATCTAGCCACAGGCCTTATAAGTGAATCATTTTCACATAGTAGATGAGTGTCCAGTGGAAGTTGATTTAGGTCTGTAAATAGTGAGAGGTACTACACTTATTTCATCTTTATTAGTAATTTCTTTATTTGATATTAGTGTCTCCCAATCATTTATATCTACACATTTTTTTGATGTTATCAAAATTACAACAGAATTTATGTCCTTTAAAATGGAGTTAGAAACACCTCTTGGAAAAAGGAAAGATCAGGGGTTCAGGTGTCCTTATTTTTCGTTAACGATAGCCAATACGGAGTTAGTATAGGATTTTATTGTTCTTGATCTGGATCTGTCTGACGTCATCATTGACATGTATTGGCATGTCTCTCATCAATCTGAGGTTGATTTTTATCATCGATGTGTTTCGTTTCTTACTACTTATTGGATATCTCGTGTGTTTTAGGGGGAGTGGGACCCGAGGTCAGGTTGTGTCGGGCCTTCCTTCCCAAATATCAAGAGTTTGTTGGTTGCTATTGTGTTTGAGACCAATGATGTTTATTCTGTTGATGGTCTTCCTTTTGTTGTTAGATACTTTCTTAACATTTTCTCAGACAATTTGGTTGGTCTTCCTATAGAGAGATAGGTAGATTTTATGATTGATCTAGTTCTAGGTACACAACTGATATCGATACATTCTTATCATATGGCACCAATGGAGCTGAAATAACTCAAAATTCAATTGGGCAACCTATTAGAAAAAGGTTTCATTCGCCCTAGTGTTTCACCTTGGGTATCCCCTGTGCTCTTTTCCTAGAAACCATATGGTTCACTTCATTTATGTTTGCACTATCGGAAGTTGAACCAGGTAATAGTTAAGAAAAAATATCATTTGCCTCATAAGGATGGTTTTTTTGATCAGTTGAAGGGGGAAAGTGTTTTTCGAGGATTGATCTTCGATCAGGTTCTCATTATATTAGAGTTCGAGAGTTTGATATAACCAATATAGCTTTCAGAAGTAGGTATGGCCATTATGAATACAATTTGATTCTTTTTGGTTTGACTAATGCTCCTACAGTTTTTATGGCCTTGATGAATCAGATATTCCATCATTATCATAGTTCCTTTGTGGTAGTGTTTGTGGAAGATATTATAGTTTATTTGAAATACGAGTGTGAGCATGATCACCATATGAGTTTGAATTTGGAAATTTTGAGAAGTCACTGTTTTTATGAAAATCTATTAAAATGTAGTTTTTGGATTCAAGAAGTAAAGTTCTTAGGGAATATAATTTCTGATCATGGATTATCAGTTGATCTAGAGAAGGTAAAGGTTGTTTTGTCATGGAAGGAACCATGGAATGTCTTTGAGATATGAAGCTTCTTTGGTCTTTCTAGATACTACCAATGGTTTGTCAAGGAATTCTCTAAGTTGGAATCACCTTTGACTACTCTTACCAGGAAAGTGGTGAAATTCACCTGGGATTTTAAGTTTTAGAATTCATTCAATAAACTAAAAAGTCTTCTAACATTGGCTCCTATTCTAATATTACTTGATCCTAGTAAGGGATACATGGTTTTTTGAGATGCTTCTGATGCTGTTTTGGGATTCGTGCTTATGAAAGATGACCATGTGTAGCTTATGGATCTTTTCAGCTTTTAATGCATAAGAATAATTACCCCACTCATGATTTAGAGCTTATTGTAGTCATGCATACACTTAAATTTTTGTAGCACTCTCTTTGGGGAGAAGTTCACGGTCTTCTCAGATCATAATAGTCTGAGTGATATCTTTTCTCAAAAGGACTTGAATCTTAGACAAAGATTATGGGTAAAATTCCTTCATACGTTTGACTTTGATATTACCTACACCCCAGGTAATAAAAACATTATTGTGGATGCTCTTAACATGAATATACCATCACAGGCTATTCTAAAATCAAAGTGAGTGAAACCTTATGGGGCTTTTCACTCAGTTCCACCTAGATTCTTAGTAGGATGTTTGAGGTATAGTTCTAGACAGTGTTCAGTTATCTTCATCTGTCTTGGAGTCTATTTTGTAGAGTCGTCAATGGGATTATGAGTTTGAGAAGACTCGATAAAGGAATCATAGGTTTACCTCAAGCATACTTGGGAGACCTTCTTCAATTATTCCAGATAGGGAACCAAGGTTTACCTTAAGGTTCTGGAGGAGTCTCTAAGAGGTGATGGGAACTCAGGTCAAGTATATCACAACTTACCATCCATAGACAAATGGTCAAACATAGCAAGTAATTCACATTTTGGAGGATATTTTATGCACTTGTATCTTATATTAAAGAGGATCCTGAGATATCTATCTGGGACTGGTTAAGTGGGTTTACAACAAAAGTTATCAGTATTCAGTAAGAAGTTATCCCTTCAAGGCATTGTATAATTGCCCGTGTAGATCACCTATTTTTTGGGATGAGGTGGGAGAAGTATCTTTAGTTAGACCAATTTTAGTTCAGGAAATGTACGCAAATATTTTGGGTGTACATCGACGTCTGGTTACATCCCAGAGTTAAAAGAAATAATATGTGGATCAGCAGCATCGACCTTTGGATTTCCCCATAGTTGACTGGTTTTTCTTGAAACTTTCTCCTCAATTGGGTCACTATCGACTTGGAAAGTTGGGAAAGTTGGCTTCGAGATACGTTGGACCGTTTGAGGTCACTGAGTGGCTCAAAAAAATTTCTTTTCTGTTATCATTTTTGGTCCAGTTGAAAGGTATTCATGATGTTTCCATATATCTCATCTCAGTAAATATCTCCCTAATCCCACTCACATTTTTAGTAGGGAAGAAATTGAGTTAGATCCATATTCTTCTATTTTGGAGAAACTGGATGAGATCATCGACTCTCAAGTGAAAGTCTTGTGTGGGAATTCAATTTCATTAGTCAGAGTTCTATGAAAACAAGGATCATATTCTCATGCAACTTGGGAATGTGAATTGTTGATGAGGGAGTAGTGGCCTCATATTTCACCGGGGATTACATCTTCCACGTGACTTATAGGAGAAATAATTTCTTTATAGTGGGTAGTTTATAACATCTTGTTACCATTTTACTAGGTATGCCCTTAACCTCATCATGGTTTTCCCCTCCTTTTATATTGGGAGGATACCTATAATGGTGAAGTTAGATATTTGTTGTACTTTCAACTTCAACCAGCCTTTTCTATAGGATATGGGAATATTTCACACTGTGTAACTGGGTTACAGCCGTGTAATTTTTTATGGGTATAATCCATGAAAGGGGATTCATGCTATGAAATATTACACATTGTGAATGTTTTAAATAATGGATTTTTAATTATAGCTGAAGGGTTTTCAGCATATGTGGGATGTGGTAGTTACACATCATGAACCCAAGTTACATGTTGTGTAACAACCATGTTCAGTTTTTAAAAATAGCTTGTGGATATTTTGTTTTAGTCCCTTCTCTAGTTCTTCAGGGCTCTCGACCTAAGGCATTCCCAGTGCGTTTTTGAGAGACTCAACCCCTCCTAGATCGATCTGTTCGACATTTGATCTTCGTTTTGACTACAATGAAACTCTCTAGGTGATTAACATTTATACTTCATTGTTTCTTATGACCATAGTATTATCTTTGGGTGGTGTCTTTGGATCTATTGGTTTAATATGGTGTTGTATTATTGTTTTCTCCTAGATCCATTGTGTGATCTCATTTCAGAGGCCTTTTTCTTTGTTGGCAGTGGTGTGGTAGGGGTTCATCTTTGATTTATGTAAGTTTCCTCTCTTTTTCTGGCCCCTTTCCTTATAAATTGAATCAATATTGATGTGGATTTTATTCTAGGGCCTTTATTGACATTTTTTGGTTTTGTTGGTTTTGGATTCCTTTATGGGTGTGTGCAAACTGAGTTTTCATGTATGTGGTTATGTCTCTAGCCTATGATGATGGATCTTGTTATTTTTCTTTACAAAATGATTCATATTTAAATTGGAATGATTTTTTTATGTGTGTTAAAAAGGGTTTTTAATAAAAAATGCTTTTTACCTGGTTACTGATAAATGGAGAGAAAATTGGTATTTTCAAAGCATTAAAATGGAATTGTGAAATGGTTTTGAAATGGTTTTCAAAGAATTTAAATGAATTGTGAAAAAAGCACATGGGTTACCTTGGGTACTTATGCGGAAGGTTTAGCTTGAGTCCATCATACATTATTTTGTGATTATCAAGGAGGTTTGTCTTGGGGGTTTCCTCTATTTCCTAGGCCCGTTGTTATAGGGGACCAATATTTACATTATTGGGGAGTTTACTCATGGGGTGTTCCTCTGATTCCTAGTCCCATTGTTCTAGTATCTAGTTTGTGCACTTGATTATTATGGTACGAGTAGTCTATGGCCAGGACCTATAGTATTCCTTGGTGTTGTGATACCTGTGCTTTTGTTTTGTATTTCTTTGTTTTCTGAGTTATCCTTAATATACATGTTTATGCTTGTGAAAAATGATATGAAAAATGTGATTTGAAATTGATATACCATCTTTTGTTTAGAGTTGTGGATAAGTGGAAATGTTTACCATGTTTTTTATAAAAACTACATTACATCTTATCATTCCATGATTTTACTTAAAATTAGCATGTAATAATGGTTATAAAGAGACTTGATATGGAACACTAGGGTGAAATCCTTGACTACTTTATCATGATGAATCAAATTGATTATGTTTTTAAAGTATATTTATAGTCTAGGGAAGACAGTAGGTCATCTATCAAGGAGCTTTGGATGTTTAAAGTGTGTATTTTTAATAAATATTACTAAAAGAGGGGTGGTTTTGAAAACTGTTTTAAAAACTATAATAACTTAATTAAAGAGTTTAGTAGTTGAAAAATAAAGGTGGTATTTTAAGAATTATGAGAGAAGGATATCATTTAAAGTTCACTACACATCTTGGATAGTTCATTGTTCGGAAAATTTCACATGGTTTTGTTTCATTCTTTGGTTGAAGGTTGTTAAGATCTTGATTCCCCTCTTACCCCTTAAAACGATGCACAAAGAAGAAACCCTTGACACAACAATCGTGTTGTCAAGGTTTGGTCCTCAATCATTAAAAAAAGATACCAAATCATACTAAAATCTCATATATGTGTGAGAGAGAACGGATGCTTGTGTTTTCCAATCAGAACAACCCAAGATTCCCACTTGAAATCTCAACCCAATCGGTGTTGAACTAAAAAGTGTTTCACTTAATTATATCAAAGTAAATGCAATCAAGGGAGAATAATGTCAAGATAATAAATAAGTTAAATATTTAACACACAAATTACACAAAATCAGTATAAGAAAAAGTGTTGGAACTCCCTCTCAAGTGTGTGTAGCTCCCTCGAAATGATCGTCTGCTGTTTAGCTCACCAGTGAGAGGAGGAGGAGGCTCGGGTGTAACTTTGACTTCATCCTTGATCTCCCTATGAGGATAAGGGCCTCCCGAAATTCTTGGATGAGTATAAGACTCCTTTGGGAGTCCAAAATGGTAGATATTTTCTTCTGGTTTGAACTTACAAATGAGGTTCCCAAAGTATCATTTTATAGGAAAAGTGGAAGGTGGTTTTGGGCACAGATATTGTGTAAAATCACTTGGCCAATTGTTTTCTATGAATAGATAGAAATATATCACTTTTGGAAAAACTAAAATTTGTAGACCTACATCCTCAAAATCTCCATTGAAATTTTCGCTTCATTTTGACACCAACAGCTCGAGATATGGACAGATCACAGCACACCACTTTTGACTTCTTTCAAATTCAGTGTGATGGATAGATTGGTTCAGATGGGCATATTAGTTGATGAATTTGGCTTGGTTTTCTTCAGATTAAATGTATCCCATTGAATTTTGGACTATTCCATAAAATTTCATCCCATTTGGATGCATGGTTCAGTAATAGTATGCAGAAGAGTCCACTAGTGTGTATAGATCCTGCACAGTTTGGCCCATTTTTCTTGCACATCATCATAGACCCTCCAAATCACCTCCACCTACAATGTAATTATAAAAACAAGAAACAGTTCCCTTTTTAATAGTAATAAACACAAAAATAATTCAATCAAACATGAATTTCAATTTGTTATTATTTTTATAATTTTCAATACAAAACTAGTTTAGCACAGTGGTGTAAGGGTGAAAATGAAATAGTGAATCATTGTGTGATCAGTCCTACTGATCCTGTTAGCTCACACTCTACACATCTCTTTAGTGGTGTGTACGACTTTTTTTTCTTCCAGTGTAAGGAAAATCAAGTCATTGTATTGAGGTGGTAAGGTTCGTGTCAGCTGGTTGGGTAGCTGGTGGTGAGATGGTAGAGGTTCATCCATGCTATCATTTAGAGTAGGTATTTGTCTTGGGTCCTTTCCAGTTGGACTTGTCCATTATAGTTTTTATCTAATTTTATTGTTTTCAATTTCTGCTATTTTCTTACATTTATTGCATATATATCTTTTTCATCTTCCATTGTTCCTTTTTTTAGTACATATATTCCATGTGTTTGATTAGGTTGGGAGAAATCATTCCCTTTGTTGTGTTTTTCAATACCTGGGTTCTTGTTTCTAACCCATGGGGATCAAGAATGCCCTTCAGGTATATAACATAATTGGTTGGGTATCGGGTTTGAGGGAAGCTCAGTTCAGTGCGTTACAATGCCCATGTCATTAAAATATATTTTCGATATGTCTTTCTTTTACTATATGAAATGAACTCATCTATACACCATTTCCATGGAATTTAATGTGATGGTTATATTTCAATCAAAGGGTGATGATATAACATTCCATTAAGATAGAAAGTAAAAAACCCTTCCTTGACTTATTTATTAATTTCATGTCATTTGTAATGCACCAAACATAATTTTGACCATATGTCATCATGTTTTATGAAAATACATCAAAGTTTTTGATTCATTAAATGTATTCATAACAATAATACGGTCTAAGTATCATTGTGAACACTTGTAAATAGGAATATCCAATGAAATATAAGCATGTGGATTTCCTATTGGGGGGTTTGTTCCCATATTCTCTTGTCTTAGAGATTACCAAGTGTGAACTTCATGAGAAGATGGATCATTTTATTATGAGTTCCCATACCTAATAGTCAACATCCTATGTGTCTCATCATAGAATATTATCCGATCATTGAAAAATATTTAAGAATATCATCATATAATTTCAAGGTTCTCATTATAGTTGGGAACTTCTATGACCTTTAAAATGAAATATATACTCTAGGATATTATTATATTAAAGTCATGAAAAACAATGAAGAATATGTAATAAGATATTTTATTAATATTTAGTTATTTTAAAATATAGGAATCTAATATACAAACAGTTGATTCAAGAACACCAACTCCAACATAAAGGTAGAGTGTAGAAACGCAAAGTACTTGCATAAGGATTTTATTATGTATACATTAGAATATTTTTAATGGATATGTAAGAGTTTTTTGTGGATTTTTTGTAAAATATGTTATACATGAGAGTCTTAAGGATATTACATAAGGGTAAACCCATGAGGTTTCTAGAAGGGTGCATTGTGTACTAGAAGTAGAAGTTAAGGTAGTTGAGTCTTTAAAAAAGTAGAGGGTTACCCATAAATATTGGATCCAGGTGAACTCACATTCCATGAATATTGAAAGACGATGGCATGGGTCTCCCCAGATGGACCCTCCAATATATTTATATAGTGAATTCATTTTTTAGGACTGATTTTTCTGTTTTTAATAATATTTTTCATCTTTAATAAAAGTGATTGCAATATTAACCCCATGGATTAAGACTAATTCCAAACCATATAAAACACTTGTGTTGTTATTTTCCATTATTTATTTGTTTTCTTTTTCATTAGAAAGTTCTTATCTCATTTTTTTTGGAAGTGTGTGTCACGGTGAGATTACATAGGTGTGGAATGTCTTTTTAGTTTTTGTATATAATTAACAGAGGTTCATTATAGTTCATTGTTTCTACCTAATAAATTTTGTAGGATAACTTCTGATGTTCAAAAGTTATGTGTACCCAAAAAGATTAGGAAAAATATTGATAATTTATTTTTTATATATGGTAACTAACCTCACATAAATCTAAAAAATAGAGTGTTCATTGTAACTAAAAGTATGTGTTTTCAATTAAGATACATTTTAGTTCAAAACATGCATCACACACTCAAAACCAATAAAATTCACACATAGTGTCTTGATACTATATTAAAAATATCAATAATTCAATTTTGATATATAGTAATTAACTACACATCAATCCTACAAAAATGTTTCAATTATGACCAAAAGTGTTTCTTTTCATTTAAAAATGACAGTTTAGTTCAAAACATTGTTACATACTCAAAATAGAGAAAACATTATTATATTTTCTTGATACTTTAGAAAAAATATTGATAATTTATTTTTGATGCACAGTGAATAACCTCACATCAATCCCATAAAAGGTGTGGTCAGTATGACTATAAGTGCGTGATTTCCTTTAAAAGTGATATATTAGTTCAAAATATGCATCACATACTCTAAACCAAGAAATTATGTTTGGATTTTCATGATCATTTAGTTAAAATATTTATAATTCATTTGTTATATGTAGGAATTAACCTCAAATAAAGATGACATAGTGAATGGGGAAATTATTGGGTCCATGGTTTATAACTCCTACCTGGTTAATGTTTGTGGAATGAACCTCCCAGCAAATCTCTTCATACTTCTATTAGTGTAGTTCAATGTTATCATATGCATCGATTGGATATCTTTGTACAAATCCAACATCAACTCTTAGGAAAGGGAGATCACTCTTCACATCCCGAAGCATCCTCCAATTATTTACAAGTGTAAGTAGGAATATGAATCTCTTTTAGAATTATCATATCAAGTGTGGATATTGCTGCCTTATGAGCAAGCATATTTATCTCAAATTATTAAGACAAAGGATAGAATCATGCTTTAATATATGCCCATCATGAGGGATTACAAAGATGTATTCATCAAAGAGTTTCCTGGTCTTTCTCCTGATCGATAGGTTGAGTTCTCAATTGAACTTATTTCTGGGTCTCTTCCGATATCAAAGACACCATATAGAATATCCATCATAGAGATGGAAGAGCTGAAGAAGCGGGTACAGAAGAATCTAGAGAAGGGTTTTATATTCCCGGGTGCTTTTCCATAGGTCGCTCTAGTCCTCTTCATCAAAAGGAATGATGGATCAATGAGCCTCTACATTGATTATCGTGATCTCAAAAAAATGATGATAAATAACAAGTATCTCCAACCTCAGATAGATGACTTGTTCGATCAGCTTTGTGGGGACATTTATTTCTCTAAGGTGGACCTTGGATTGGGATACCACCAATTAAAGGGGAGGAAGGAATATATTCCCAATACTTCCTTTCAATGTGCACCCAAAAACATTAGGAAAAATATTGATAATTCATTTTTTATATATGTTAACTAACCTCACATCAATCTAAAAAACAGTGTGGTCATTATAACTAAAAGTATGCATTTTCAATTAAGATGAATTTTAGTTCAAAACACGCATCACATACTCAAAACCAAGAAAATTCACACATAGTGTCATGATACTATATTAAAAAAACCAATAATTCAATTTTGATATATAGGAATTAACTATACATCAATCCTAAAAAAGATGTTTAAATTATGACCAAAAGTGTTTCTTTTCATTTAAAAATGACAGTTTAGTTCAAAACATTGTTACAAACTCAAAATAGAGAAAATATTATTATGTTTTCTTGATACTTTAGAAAAAATATTGATAATTCATTTGTGATACATAGTGAATAACCTCACATCAATCCCATAAAAGGTGTGGTCAGTATTATTATAAGTGCGTGATTTCATTTAAAAGTGATATATTAGTTCAAAACATGCATCACATAATCTAAACCATGAAATTAAGTTTGTATTTTCATGATACTTTAGTTAAAATATATATAATTCATTTGTTATATGTAGGAATTAACCTCAAATAAATATGACACAGTGAATGGAAAATTTATTGGGTCCATGGTTTATAACTGCTACCCAGTTAATGTTTGTGAAATAAACCTCCCAGAAAATCTTGTCATACTACTATTATTGAAGTTAAATTTTATCCTGGTAATGGATTGGCTATCTTTGTACAAATCCAACATTAACTCTCGGGAAATGGATATCACTCTTCACATCTTGAAGCAACCTCTAATTATTTACAAGCGTAAGGAGGAAGATGAATTACCTTTTGAATCATCATCTCAAGTGTGAATATTTCTGCCTTATGAGAAAGCATATCAAGCTCAAATGATTGAGATAAAGGAGAGAATCATGCTTGAATACATTCACATCATGAGGGATTACAAAAATTTATTCCTCGAAGAGTTTCTTGGTCTTTCTCCTGATCGAGAGGTTGAGTTCTCAATTGAACTTATTCATGGGTCTCTTCCTATATCAAAGAAACCATATAGAATAGACACCACAGAGCTGGAAGAGATAAGGAAGCAGGTATAGAAGAATCTATATAAGGGTTTTATATGCTCGATTGCTTCCCCATGGGGTGCACCAGTCCTCTTCGTCAAAAGGAATGATGGATCAATGAGCCTCTGTATTGATTTTTGTGAGCTCAATAAAATGATGATAAAGAACAATTATCCCCTACCTCAGATAGATGACTTGTTTGATTATCTTTGTGGGACATTTATTTCTCTAAGGTGGACCTTAGATCGGGATACCACCAATTAAAGGTGAGGAAGGAAGATATTCCCAAGACTTCCTTTCAAACGAGGTATAAATAATTAAAGGTGAGGAAGGAAGATATTCCCAAGTTATGTGTACCCAAAAACATTTGGAAAAATATTAACAATTCATTTTTTATATATGGTAACTAACCTTACATCAATCTGAAAAACAATGTGGTCATTATAACTAAAAGTATGTGTTTTCAATTAAGATACATTTTAGTTCAAAACACGCATCACATACTAAAAACCAAGAAAATTCACACATAGTGTCTTGATACTATATTAAAAATATCAATAATTCAATTTTGATATATAGGAATTAACTACACATAAATCCTACAAAATATGTTTCAATTATGACCAAAAGTGTTTCTCTTCATTTAAAAATGACAGTTTAGTTCAAAACATTGTTACATAATCAAAATAGAGAAAAAATTATTATATTTTCTTGATACTTTATGAAAAATATTGATAATTTATTTGTGATACATAGTGAATAAACACACATCAATATCGTAATCGTTGTGGTCAGTATAACTATAAGTGCATGAAATATGCATCACATACTCTAAACCAAGAAATTAAGTTTGGATTGTCATGATAATTTAGTTAAAATATGTTGAATTCATTTGTTATATGTAGGAATTAACCTCAAATAAATATCACACATAGTGTGGTAGTTATTGTTGAAACTGGATTTTTTCATTTAAAAGTGACATCTTACTTCAAAAAACATTTCATATAATCAAAATCAAGAAAAACTATAGAATTAACTTGATAAATTAAGACAACTACCAGAAATTCATTTTTTTAGGAATTAACCTCATGTTAATATAACACACGGTATATCTAGTATGACTAAAATAGCAAGTTTTAATTTAAAACTGACATTTTAGTTCAAAACCAACAACACCTACTAAAAAATAAGCAAAATAACTCATATTAACTTAATAATTTATTAACTGTATAATATTCATTTTTTTTATACAGAAATTAACCATATAATGATCTAGAATATGGTGTGTCTGTTATGACTAAAACATTGTGTTTTTATTTAAAAGTGACATTTTAGTTCAAAACACATTTCACATACTCAAAATAAAGAAAATAATATTAGATTATCTTTATAATTTAATTTAATGATTGATAATTCATAAGTTATGTGTAGGAATTAACCTCATGTAAATATAACACACGGTGTTTTCGGAATGACTAAAAATATATGTTTTCAGTGTAAAAGTGACATTTTTATTCAAAACACAAATCCCATACTCAAAACTAAAAAAAATTCTCAGATTCTCTTGAAACTATAGAAAAAATATCTATAATTCATTTGTAATATATATGAATTATTCACATATCAATATGACTTACAATTTGGTCATTTTTACTGAAAGTGTGTATTTTAAAAGTGATATTTTAGTTTAAAAAATTATTCACTTAAAACTGATAAAATTAACTTTTATTATCTTAATAATTGTTTAAAATATTGACAATTTATTTGTTATGTGTATAAATTAACCGCATGTCAATTTGACACATGGTGTGGCTGGTATGACTGTAAGTGCATATTTTCAGTTTAAAAGTAAATTTTTTGTTGAAAATACATGTCACATAATCATAATTCATAAAACCTACTAGTGTTATCTTGATACTTTAATGAAAATATTGAGAATTTATTTTCGATGTATAGGAATTGACCTCCTATCAATCTGACACATGGTGTGAACGATATAATAGAAAGTACACATTCTCATTTTAATAGTCACATTTTAGTTATAATGCATGTTAAATGCTCAAAAACAAGAAAAAACACTGGAATTTTCTTTATAACTTAAGAAGAAGATCAATAATTATGTTTTTATGTTTGGGAATTAATCGAATGTCAACCTAACACACAGTGTGGTCGTTATGACTAAAAGAATGTTTTTTCTTTAAAAGATACATTTTAGTTCAAAACACGTATCACATACTCAAAACTTAAAAAACTTACCCAGATTGTATTAATACTTTAGTAAAAATACAAATAATTTATTTTTGATGTATAAGAATTATCCTCAAATTAATCGGACACACGGTGTAGCTGGTATGAATGAAAGTGTGTCACATATTCAAAATAGAGACAACATGTTGCGAGTGTCATATTACTTTGTAATAAGTTTTATTTATGTGTTATCTTATCTTTTTTATTTATGTATTATATTAAATATTTAATTATGTTTTTTATTTATATTTTATTTATGAATTATTATATCATATTTATGTTTTATTTATTTCTTTATAGTATTTCAAAAGTAAGTATTGTTTTTTATTATAGGAATATTCTTCTTTTCTTTGAGATGGGGGTGGTGTATTTAATAATTGGTGGCCTGATTGTGATCTATTGGAATGTAGTATTAGGTGTTGAGTCAATAAGGTTTTCCTTATGAATTTTCCATTCCTTCTTGTTTTGAAAATCACAAACACCTTATACTTAAGTAAATCTATATTTCACTTCTATAAAGAAAATTTCCTTCCCAAAGGAATTTACCACTACCATGTTTTCATTGTTCATATCAATATTTTTCTGAAGTATAAAAATCGAATTCATATCTAAAACCTTGGAATCGTATAATACTTAGACATGAAGCATTCTGTTTTAGGATCCGAATTCTGGATATGAACTCTAATGAAGTTCAACTCCGAATTCTGGATACGAACTCTAATTAAGTTCAACTCTGAATTCTGGATACGAACACTCATGAAGTTCCACTCCGAATTCTGGATACGAACTCTCATGAAGTTCCACTCCGAATTCTGGATACAAACTCTCGTGAAGTTCCACTCTGAATTCTAGATACGGACTCTCATGAAGTTCCACTCCGAATTCCGAGTACGAACTCTCATAAAGTTCTACTTCTAATTATGGATACGAACTCTCATGTAGTTCGACTCCGAATTCTGATTACGAACTTACCTAAGTTCTGACTCCGAGTTCATTGAATTCAGACTCCGAACTCTTATGAGTTCTGACTCCGAATACCCATGAACTCTGACTCTGAACTTTTTAAGTTCTGGTTCCAAATTCTGGTGAAACCAGACTCTGAATTTCCTTTAAATTCAGACTCCAGTTTTCTACAGAATTCAGGTTCCAAATTCCTACAAAACAGAATCTAAATATCACTTTATTATAGACTCGGAATTCCATTTTGTTTAGACTCCTAACTTTTATTGGTTACATTCCGAACTTCAGTTTTACTTATGCTTACACTTGTTTCATTACAAAACGATGTCGTGATTTCAGTTATTGACTAACTGTTGGTTGAGTGACATGTGTACAGGTCCCTCCAAAATTCAAGGAAGAATATGACCGTTGGAGGAGGGAGACGACCATTGGAGCTTTTCCTATAAATAGGAGATCATTTGAATGAGATCGTGACTGAACTTAGACTGAACTTTGACATCTATGCTTACATACTGTTGAAGTGATTTCTAGAGAGAGAGTTACTTATCAACTCTCAAGCTTTGTGCAGAATGTTTGAACTACTTGTTCAAACTTTGCCTTGTGTAGACTTTCTTCATGCGACTCTGATTGTTGCTGATTACAATCGAGGGCTTCCAAGGATAGGAACACAGAGGTTCCAACACCTTGAAGTTGAGGTCTTCCTTGCTAAGGAAGAAAGAGGTGTAGACTACCTGATAGTTGAGGGATTGTGGGGATAGCAAGACAGACTCTGATCTTCATATTGAGGGATTACCCTGGTGTGGGTAAGACAGACTTTCTTGAAAGTATAAATCAAGGGACCTTTATCCAAGATTTTTGGATACCCTTCTCTTTGGGTTAAAAGAGTTTATACTTGTTACTTGTATTTTTACTACTTTGTTTTTCCACTGCATTTTGTATTGTTAAGGAAATTATAACTTTCTTATACTTCCTTACTTGTACTCTAATATAGTTAGATTCTATATGCTTTAAGGTAGAATCTTCATCTTTAGCTAAAAATTTCCTTAGGAAATTTTTAAATGGTATAATTCACCCCCCCCCCTCTTGTATCTTTCTGGGAATATCATTCTTATTTTGATCCTATGTTTGGTACTATAGAGTATATCATACTCAAACATACCATCAGAAAAATTGGTATCATAGGGAGGTTCAATCTGAATTAATCTCACGATTAGATTCAGAAGAGAATTAGTTCTCAGAAAAGCATTTTTTGGATTCACATGTTTGGAATTGAACTTCTAGATTCATATTTTTTGGAATCTGTTTTTTGGAATTATAGTTCTGATTCATCTTTCACTTTCTTAGAATATTTTCTTTGTTTACAATCTTTTTCTACTAACCAGTTTTTGTGGAAAGAATTTTATTAAAGATGGAAGGTTTAAATGTTGGTTCCATAGACAATCTTAATCCAACCAGGCCACCAATCTTTGATGGTAATGATTATGAATATTGGAGATATCGAATGAAAACTCTCATTATCAATACTGGAGTAGAAAATTTTGTTATGCTTACTAGTGGATATAAAATTCCTGATAAATAAGTAAGTGCCTTTACAAATCAAGAAAAGCATGAATACCAACTCAACTATATGGTACGCAATACTTTACTTTATTCAATGACTAGAAATATATATAGCCAAATTTATTCTTGTGAAGCAGCAAATTCTATATGGAAGAAACTTGTAGTTACACATTTTGGAACTTCTAATGTGATTGAGACTAGAAGAGCCATGCTGAGAGCCGAATATCATGGTTTTAATTTTCCTTATGGAGAACCAATTTGTAAGGTGCAACAGAGATTCATGACTATTTTGAATAGATTAAAATCAATGGGAGAGAAAGGTTTAGATGATGAAGACCTTGTTGACAAGATCATAGATATTATACCCAATGAGTGGTAATCAAAAAGGACTGAAATTGATGAAAACAGAAAGGTTACTCAGATTACCCTTGATGAGTTGTTTGGAACTCTTCTTCAACATGAGAGAAGAATGAATAGAGATGCTGACAACATAAAGACGAAAAATAGAAATGGTAGTGTAGCTTTTACTACTACTTCCAATCATATGAAATCTAATACTCCTAAGACAGTTACTAGATCAAGATCTGAGAAAGTTGTTATCCATTCTGAATCTAGTGGAAGTGAAACCTCAGAAAATGAATTAAGAAATATTTCTCGAAGGATGAACAAGATAGCTGGACAGAGGAACTTTCAATATAAATACAAGAAGAAGGAAAGGAAAGACAAGAAACATTCTGAAGTTACATGCTATGAATGCAACAGAGTTAGACACATAAGACCTGATTACCCTATGCTCAAGAGAAAAGAAAGAAAGGAAAGGAATTATAAGAAAAACAGAAAGAAGTATTACAAGTCCAAAGCTAAGAAAGTGTTGAAAGACAATGACACTTGGAGTGCTAGTGGTGGAGACTCCTCAGATGAATCATCGGATTATGAATCTTCCGTACAGAATAATCTTGGTCTTTTAGCCAGACTACCTATTGATAATCATTGCTTGATGGCTAAGGTACACAATGCTGAATCAATGGCCAATGTTTCTTTGAATCCTAATGATAGTAAATATTATAAATCTTTTGATGAAGATAATACTTTACCTAACTATGAAGAAGTTTCTAGGTATGCCAAAATCATTGAAAATGAGAATTCAAAACTCATGAAAAAACTCAATAAGGAAAATTCTAGGAATATTATTCTTACTATGGAAATATCAGATCTTTCTAAAGATCTTGATAAAAAAATGACGATTTTGAATGTATTTCAAAAAATCTTGAGGAATTAAGTTCTGAGAAGAATAAACTTTCAAAATATCTGGAAAACATAATTTCTAAGAGAGATGTTTTCGAGCCTAGCTCTAGTTCAAATGTTTTTGAAGACAAGAACTTAGTTATAAAACTCAAATATGAAATAATTTCTTTAAGGAAGTGTTTGTCAAACTTTACCCTAGGTAAGGAAAAATTTTGATAAAATGTATTCACAAATCCGACCTGGAAGGAATACTTCTGGTTTTGGTTACACATGTTCTAAACCAATTTTTAGTAACAATTACTTTGTTCCTCAAAGTTCTCCATTCTGCACAAAGTGTCAATGGGGTGGCCATTGGGAAAATAATTTCTCTCTAAACAAAACCCAATCTCTAGGATTTCATAAGGCTTATTTTTCTAAGAAGATGTTGGTACCCAAAATTTTACTTTCTGAGATTTCCAGATCCAAGAAAGTTGGGATTCTGAAAATCTAACTTTTTCTTATTTTCAGGAAAATAAGTAAAGTACCAACAACAATACATGGTACATGGATATTAGATGTTCCCTGCATATGACTGGTAATAAAAGGTATTTTGAAAATATTATCAAGACGAAAGTAGGAAAATTAACTTTCAGAAATAATGCTTAGGTAGAAATTATTGGTATAGGTAACATCGTTCTTCTTGGAAAAACTTTAATTTCAAATGTTTTGTTTGTTAAGGGTCTTAAGAACAACCTCGTCAGCATAAGTCAATTATGTGATGAAGGCTATCTTTTGAATTTTAGGAATGATAAGTGCTCAGTACACAATTCCAAGGAAGAGTTTATTCTTTCTTCCCAAAGGCAAGAGAATGTCTACACGCTAAACTTAGAAGACCTTATGATCCAAGACTTACCTTGCCTAAGTGAAATGGAAGATCATTCTTGGTTGTGGCATAGAAGGTTAGGACACAGTAACCTTAGGAACTTATGTAAACTTTCTAAGAAAGGTTTAGTTAAGGATCTACCGGAGTTTATATTTGATTCTTCAAAAGTTTGTGACCCTTATCAATATGGAAAGAAACATAAATCAAGTTTTAAATCAGTCGGTGAACTCTCAACCACAGATGCATTACAGCTGGTGCATATCGATCTTTTTCGTCCAACACAAACTGGAAGCATTGGGGTAAAGTAGTCTGTATTTGTTTTGGTTTATGATTACATTAGATTTACATGGGTCTATTTTCTAGCAAAGAAGTATGAATCATTTTCTTATTTCAAAAGGTTTAGAGCCCAAGTCAAAAATAAGAAAAATTTCCATTGAAAGCTATTCATAGTGATCATGGAAGAGAATTTCAAAATTCTGATTTTGAAACTTTTTGTAGTAGAAAAGGTATTAATCACAATTTTTCAGCACCCAAAACACCTCAACAAAATGGTGGTGTTGAAAGAAGAAATATAATTCTTCAAGAGATAAAGAGAACCATGTTGAGTAAGTATTCTGTAGCTAAACATTTTTTGTCTGAAGCTATAAGTACTGCTTCTTACACTATAAATCAAGTTTTAATTAGACCTTTTCTTAATAAAACTCCTTATGAGTTATGGAATGGTAGAAAACATAGACTTTCCTACTTTAAGTTTTTTGGATGCAAGGTATTCATTCTGAATACTAAAGATAACTTACAAAAATTTGCACCAAAATCTGATGAAGGAATTTTCTTAGGCTACTCCGTAACTTCTAAGGCTTATAGATTTTTCAATAAAAACACTTGTACTGTTGAAGAGATAGTACATATTAAATTTGATGAAACTGATCCTTCTATTTTTAAACAACCCCAACCTACATCCTCGGATGAGTTTTCAAAAACTGATTATCAACCTATGATAGAAGATTCTTCTGATATGGAAAATGTTCAAGAAGATACTTCTGAAACATTTACCGCAGAAGATTTCCTACCCTATGTTGATGAACAAGTTTTACAAAACCCAATCCAGTCATTTCTTAAGAATCATCCCAGTGATAGTATCATTGGTGATGTGAATAAACTTGTAAGGACTAGAAGTTCCTTAATAAATAAAGTAGAGAATCTAGCATTTCTTTCCCAATTAGAACTAAAAAGCACTAATGAAGCTTTAGGTGATGATGATTGGATTAAAGCCATGAAATATGAACTAAATGAATTCGAAATGAATAAATTCTGGACCTTGGTTGAAAGACCTAAGGAAACTTCTGTTATTAGAGTAAAATGGGTCTTCAGAAATAAGTGTGATGAAAATGGAATCATTGTAAGAAATAAAGCTAGATTAGTTGCTAAAGGCTATAATCAACAAGAAGGAATAGACTATGAAGAAACCTTTTCTCTATTAGCTAGACTTGAATTTATTCGTATTTTACTTTCCTTTGCAGCATTCTTCAATTTCAATCTTTTTCAAATGATGTAAAATGTTCTTTCCTTAATGGTTATATTCAAGAGGAAGTTTTTGTTGAACAAATTCCTAGTTTTGAAGATAAAAAACATCCTAATCATGTTTTTAGACTTACCAAAGCTTTTTATAGTCTTAAACAAGCCCCTCGAGCTTGGTATGATAGACTTACAGGATTTTTGCTTCAAAATAACTATGTTAAGCGAAATGCAGATCCAACTCTTTTCATAAAGAAAGATAAGAAAAATGTTTTGATTGTTCAAATTTATGTTGATGACATTATATTTGGTTCAACTCAGCAATCTTTAACTGATTACTTTGCAAATCTAATGAAATCTGAGTTTGAAATGTGTATGATGGGTGAGTTAGCATTTTTACTTGGTTTTCAAATTTCTCAAAAACTAGAAGGAATCTACATATCCAAACATAAGTATATTAAAGATCTTCTTAAAAAGTATGGATATGACAACACTAAAAGTATAAGTACTCCTATTTGTACCTCAAACACACTTGATCTTGATGAAGCTGGGAAACCAGTAGATCAAACATATTTTAGAGGTATGATAGAAAGTCTACTTTACTTGATAGATAGTCAACCAGACTTGATGTTTTTAGTATGATTATGTGTAAGATAACAATCCAATCCTAAGGAATCTCATTTAAAGTCAGTGAAAAGAATATTTCTCTACTTGAAGGGAACCATTGATTTAGGACTATTTTATACTTCTGGAAATGATTTTATTTTAAAGATTTTTTCAGATGCTGAATTTGGTGGATGTAAAATGGATAGAAAGAGTACATCCAGAACTTGTCATTTCTTAGGATATTCATTAGTTTCTTGGTCTTGAAAGAATAAAAATTCAGTAGCACTCTCCACTGCTGAAGTAGAATATGTAGCAGCTAGAATTTGTTGTGCTCAAGTGTTGTGGATGCAACACACACTCACAGATTATGGCTTGAGTTTTACTAAGACTAAAATTTTGTGTGATAACACAAGTTCCATTTCCCTTAGTAAAAACCCTGCACATCACTCCCGTACAAAGCACATAGATTTTAGGCATCACTTTCTTAGGGATCACACACTTAAAGGAGATATCATTCTTCAGTTTATCGGAACGCAAGATCAACTTGCTGACATTTTCACAAAATCTTTACCTTCTGGTAGATTTGAATACATTAAACAGAAGTTAGGGATGATAACCATAAGTTAATATTCCTTTATTAACTTCTTTTTGAACCATTCTCCTTACAGTAATAAACTCCTTTTCATAGGGAGAGTACATATCCTTGTAAGTTTTCTAAAAAAAATCAGTTTTTTTTTGAAATTTTTGTAATGAAGTTTTCATACTGGAAATTTTCATAATGAAGTTTTCGTACTGGAAATTTTTCGTAATCAAGTTTTGGTACACAAATTTTTTTCAATAAAATATTACTTCTTATGTTTTTCATAGTGAGTTTTTTATAGTGAGTTTTTTGTATCCAACTTTTCTTCAAGAAGAATATCACCTATTACGAATAAACTTCCTAGCCAATACAAAAGGTATGACTTCCTTACTTAAGTTTTCATAATCGTTTTTAGTTGCTGGTATTTTCTTTTTTTTTCTCGGATTCGTTTCTTCTTAAATCCGAATTTTTTTTTAAAACCTCAAAAGATCGGATTCAAGATTTCCTTGCGGGCATGTTTTCAACCTTCAGATCAGATCAGAGAGTTTTTTCAACCATTAGATTTTTTTTGGAAGTTGAAAGGTCACCACCATCGCCTATATAAAGGGGACCCCTAATGCTATCCCACGTCGATTTCCAAGATCTCGCGTCTCAAAGCTCTACCTCAGTTCTTAAAGACCGTTCTGAATCTCTCAGAACTCCTCCATTCTGAATGCTTGCAGAAGCCACTTCTCAAGAAATGTCTACTATCAAGACAATCTCAAGTTGGTTATTCTACAGGGAAAGGTTGGTCTATCTGAACTTTTTTAGTAAGTATGATTCTCTTATTTCTAATAATATAAAGCTAAATAGGTGGAAATATTTCTTCACATCAAATACAAAGGATTAGGATGTTTTTTATACGGATTTTCTTGTAGAATTTTATGAGTCTGTTTCCTTCTATGAAGAAGATGGAAGAGAAAACTTCTCCTTTAAGAGCCATGGAAAGACATACAAGCTTTATTACACCAAGGTTGCAATCTTGGTGGGATTATCATACAATGGTGAAGCTGAATTTTGTTCACATAAGTTACCAAATGTGCAAAGAAGTTTCAGTAAAGTGAAGGCAATGGAATTCCTTGGACTCAAAGATGAAAAAACAGCAAAGATTTCTCATCTCTCCACCAACAACCGGATTCTGTAGTTGTGGGTTCAAGGATTTTTCGTTCCGAGAATAGGTGATAAGGATAACCTAAAAAAAGTGATATTTACATCTTGGATTTATTGGTAAATCTAAGAAAGATCAATCTGATGAGGCACATTCTTATTATAGTTCATAACATCAAGAATGGAACTTTGAAAGCTCAAATTATTATATATCCTGCTCTTCTCTCCAAGCTTATTATTCGGTGTCTTGATTCTTTCAAGGTTTCTTGCACCTACAAACTGATAAATTTCAAGATGATTCTGATTAGTGATGGCACCTTAAAGAGGATAAAAGTTTCTTTTTCAAAACAGATAGGTGAGTTTTAAGATCTGCTAGAGGATGACACAGAAGCTGTTCTAGAAAATGTAGAGAAAGTTGAACCATCTAAGAAGGCAGGGAAGAAGAGGAAGCTTAAGGAGGTGGTGGCTGAAGGTAAAACCCCCAAAGCTAAGGAAACTCAATCCACACCTCCCAAACTGAAGAAACAAAAAGCTTATCCAGATAAAGTAGATGCAAAATTGAGGGAAGATAAGGAAAAGCGTAAAGAAGGGGATCCACAGTTCGGATTGGACCCTGCTGAGGCTAAGGCCTTAAGAGAAAAAGTTGCGGATGAGTTAGAGAAACAAGGCAAGGAGAAGAATATGAAGAAGAAAAGGTTTGAGGATGAAGTTGTTCAATATCTCTTGAAATTCATAGAAATAGCCTCCAAGAATATTCCCATTCTGAAGTCTTTCTTGGTTGAAAGTTTTCCTGAGACTCTGGGGAAGAATTTTGTCACTCTGGAAAAATATAAAGAGAAAGAAGTTTTTGAAGAAGTAAAAGAAGAAGATAAGGTACAAGAAGAAGAGGTAGTAGAAGAATAAGTAGAAGAATACAGTGGTGATCTAAATGAATTGATTAAACAAATTGAGAAATATCAAGAGAAGGAAAACCCATCAGAAAAAATACCAATCCAAACTTTTGAGGTCGAGTCCTCAAAGCTTGTCACTCCGGGAAAGGGAGATGAGAAAGATAGTAAGAGATATGATGATAAGGAAGAAGAGAAATAAAATGAATTACCTGAGGAAAAAATCTATGAGATGCACTTTCTTGAAGAAGGAGCAAAGAAGGAGAAACCTGATGAAGACATGACAGTTAAACTATCTGAAAGTGAGAAAGAATCTATTGATGAGGAACCTATTCTGAAAGTTGATAAGGGTAAGCAAGTGATTATGGACACCCCAACAAAAGATATTGTAAGGAAGAAGGATACTGGTGGCTCTTAAAGAAGAAAGTTGGTGGAAGTTGAAGAAGAATAATCCCCGAGCAAGGTGTCTGATTTGGAATCATCAGCACTGGGACATGATTTTGTTGTTGAATCTTTGAAGAAATTAGGGGATACAATTCCGATCTTTCCTAAAATAGACTCCAGGTGCCAAATACTTTAGCACAGCTTAAATCAGAAGTCAGAATCTTTATCCATGGTGATGGATAAATGTGTAAAGATTGAGGCAGATCATAAAAATTTCCCTATCAATTATGAGGTCCACAGAAAACCTTACAGCAAAATGACTTTATGGTCAAAGAAAATCGATGATGTTTTGACAGAGCTTGATACCTTTCAGAATGATGTGAAAGAAGCTTTTGACACTAAGGATTCCAAGATGAAGAATTTTCAGGATAAGCTGACCCTTGAGTAAAATTATCAGAATCAACAAGTGAGGGATCTGAATGGGAAGCTTAACTCAGTTGCTCAAAACTGGAAAGGGGAAAGATATCTCCGGATTGAGATTGAAGAGAAGCTTGTGAAGCAGGATGAAATTATTAAGGCACAGTCTGAGGCTCTGAAGGCTCAAGATAAAAGTATTAAAGCCTTATAAAAACAAGTTGAGGAGGACCAGAAATACTTGAAGAAACTAAAAACCCTGCTAAAGAAGTTAATCCCCAAGGAAAATGAAGACAAATAGACCAATCCGATTTTTTGTTGTAATGTCTTTCCTTGTAAAAATTCTTTCAATTATAATGAAATATATGGTTGTTTTTATCTTGTGTTATTATGTTCTAATGTTTTAGGTATTTTATTTCTTTTCTATTCCCTTAAATTCTTTTTGAAAATCACAAAGGGGGAGAAGGAAAAATCTAAAAGGGAGAAGAAAAATTTCTAAGTTAAGAACTATCCTTAAGTAAGGGGGAGTTTCTCATTACAAAGCTTTTCATTTCCATGATAATAAAAACTCCATTCTGGAAATCTAGAATACAATCCTTAGAGTTACTAAGCCTAAGGGGGGGTTAGTTGTATTCATCATCATCTATGAACAAAGGGAGATAAGTTTTAATTTCAAAGTCTAAAAAAAAATTTTTTATAATTCCTTATATTATTTTTTGAAAGGTGGTTTGTTCTTTCCAAAAAGGCTGAGATTGTTGAGTCAATAAGGTTTTCCTTATGAATTTTCCATTCCTTCTTGTTTTGAAAATCACAAAAACCTTATACTTAAGTAAATCAATAGTTTAATTCTATAAGGAAAATTTCCTTCCTAAAGAAATTTACCCCTACCATGTTTTCATTGTTCATATCAATATTTTTCTTAAGTATAAAAATTGGATTCATATCTAAAACCTCAGAATCATATAATACTTAGACATGAAGCATTCTATTTTAGGATCTAAATTCTGGATACGAACTCTAATGAAGTTCAACTCTGAATTCTAGATACGAACTCTAATGAAGTTCAACTTCGAATTCTAGATACAAACTCTCATGAAGTTCCACTCTAAATTCTGGATATGAACTCTCATGAAGTTCCACTCCGAATTCTGGATACGAACTCTCATGAAGTTCCACTCCAAATTCCAAGTACGAACTCTCATAAAGTTATAATCTGAATTATGGATATGAACTCTCATGTAGTTTGACACTGAATTCTGATTATGAACTTATCTAAGTTCTGACTCCTAGTTCTCTAAATTTAGACTTCGAACTCTTATGAGTTCTGACTCCAAATACCCATGAACTCTGACTCTGAACTTTGTAAGTTATGGTTCTAAATTCTGGTGAAACCAGACTTCGAATTTTCTTGAAATTCAGACTCTATTTTTCTACAGAATTCTGGTTCCAAATTCCAACAAAACAGAATCCGAATATCTCTTTATTATAAAATCTGAATTCCATTTTTGTTAGACTCCAAACTTTTATTTGCTTACATTCCGAACTTTAGTTTTACTTATTCTTACACTTGTTTCATTACAAAACGATGTCGTGCTTTCAGTTATTGACTAACTATTGGTTGGGTGACACATGTACAGGTCCCTCCGAAATTTAAGGAAGAATATGACCATTGGAGGAGGGAGCCAACTGTTGGAGATTTTCCTATAAATAGGAGATCATTTGAACGAGCTCGTGACTGAACTTGGACTAAACTTTGACATCTGTGCTTACATGTTGTAGAAGTGATTTCTAGAGAGATAGGCTCTTATAAACTCTTAAGCTTCATGAAAAAAAGTTTGAACGGCTTGTTCAAACTTTTCCTTGTATAGACTTGCTTCGTGTGACTTCGATTATTGCTGATTACAATCGAGGGCTTCTAGGGATATGAAGACAGAGGTTCCAACACCTTGAAGTTGAGGGCTTCCTTGCTGAGGAAGGCAGAGGTGTCGACTACCTGATAGTTGAGGGCTTGCGGGGATAGTAAGACAGACTCTGATCTTCATATTGAGGGCTTACCCTGGTGTGGGTAAGACAGACTTTCTTGAAAGTATAAATCAAGGGACCTTTATCCAAGGTTGATTGATACCCTTATCTTTGGGTTAAAAGAGTTTATACTTGTTACTTGTAGTTTTACAAATTTGTTTTTCTGCTTTATTTTGTATTGCTAAGGAAAGTATGAATTTCTTATACTTCCTTACTTGTACTCTGATATAGTTAGATTCTATACGCTTTAAGGTAGAATCTTCATCTTTAGCTAAAAATTTTCTTACAAAATTTTTAAAAGGTACAATTCACTCCCACCCCCATGTATCTTTCAGAGAATCTCATTCTTATTTCGATCCTACGTTTGGTACTATAAAGTATATCATACTCAAACATACCATCCTAACAAATTGTATTAGAGGGAGGTTCAATCTGAATTACTCTCATGAAAGAATTTTTTTAATAATAAAAGAATGTTTTTATGATACCAGGACCATATCCATATTTATGATATCATATATTATACTCTTATATCATTTTGGTAATAATATTTCAGTATTAGCATTGTTTTGGGTGTTAAATACTTCATTTCCCCATTCATGTAATTCATATTTTTTACTCATAATATAAATTTTATAAACTTATAATCTTGTAAGGAAAGCTTCAAAATTTTAAGGAATCATAATGACAGAAAATAGCCACTTGCAACGTATAAGTTAAAAAACATTCTTTTGTAATAACATAGCCGCTTGCACCGTATAATTTCAAAATAAATGTTTTCTTTTATAATTTTGTGTCTTCTAAATTATTTCAATGTAAAAAAGGGATATTTACCTCAAAGAGTTTTAATGAATTTATTAAATTATTTTCATCTATCTTAATATCATTTGTTCTATTTTATTCTTATTTGAGGTTGAATTATTATGATAAAATCTTCCATATTGTATTTAAGGGTTTATGATATATTTTATTATGGATGTGCTATGTTTATAAAATTCATGGTTTATAGTTAAAGTATTAACATTTCATATTATAGTTTTAATATGAATGTTTAGATTTTGTTTCACCCTTTTCAAAAGAAGAATGCATTGGAATTAGTAAGTGATGGGAGAGGCCAACTATATCCCCTCGATGCATTAGTAGGTATCATGAGACAAACTAGTTTCTTGGAACAAGTACTTGTTAGTGTGGTAATGGTCTTGGTATTATGCCTTGATGGTATGGTTATGATTTCCAGCATTACGCATTTCATCGTTATGAGATTATTAATTTATATTGCATGTTATTATTTGACTAGTAGAATAACCATGTGAAAGTTTAGATGGAATTATTTGATTTATTCTTTCCATATTGTGCTGAATATTATGTTTAAAATTATATTGCTTCATTTTTATACCTTGCCATAAAAGTTTATGCTTATTTATGATAGCTTCTACTACATTGTTTATCCTTACTGAGCATTTGATCTCACCCTTTTCTTATGTTACATTTTTTCCTAGGATGTGAAGAATTATATAATGATTGACATGCAGTGATAGTCTAAGGGACATGAGAGTTTTTAAAGGGGGTAATTTTTTATTTTTCATTTCAGGATGTAATATAAAAATGAAGTTTCAATCTAGAATTTCCAAAGCTACTAAACTGATTTGTCCTTTAGGATTTGATTTTATTATGATCGTGCCAATGTAATAAAATAATTCACTAACTTTGGTCAACTGGGTTTTGGGAATTACAGTTGGTACAATAGGAAGTTTAGTACAAACCTTGGAAACTAGATTTAGAAGAAAAAAACTTGAATAGGGAACATTACCTTAAGAGATAATTTGAGGATAAGTATATAAGAAAATCCTAGAATTTTTTTAATATAGAGAGTATGTGGATATTACAAGAAAGTAATTCCATGTCTGGATATTAAAAGTGGATGTGGTTCTAGCATAGATGTACCTAGGAGTGAAAACTCTGACAAGGTGTTATGAGCTTGACTCGGGGAAACCTGTTACACAACAATGGGACTTACTGCACACCTAGTTTGACACTCTAAGGGGATATGCTTATGATAATTCATATTTTCTTTAAAAACCATTATGAAGGATTTATGATTAACTATGTCACCAAAGAAACATTTTTATGATTATAGATTATATATGCATAAATTTTTCAATTTATGTTAAGTATTTTACTAGTTTGGAATTATGCATTATGATTCATAACCTAATCTAGTGTATTCCATTATTTAGAAATAGAACCCAATGTAAGAAATGGAAATCATATCAATGCACTTAATCCATGTAGGGATTTCCCTCCTATGAAAGATAATGATAGTGGAGATGATGATACAACTTGTGTTGAACAGTTTATAACCATACTGGGACAGATGACTCAAATTATGAATAATAACCTTACCCATATGGAGCACCCTATTCCACAACATAGAGGATCAATGTTAGACTACTTCATAATCCAAAAACCTCCAACATTCAGTGGGACTAAAAATCCATTTTTATCTGAGCAATGGATAAGTTCCTTAGAGAAAATATTTCTTTCTTTGGGGATTAATGAAACAGAAAAGGTTTTCATGGTAGTTTATTATCTCTCAAGAGATGTGGATCAATTATGGTCATTAATAAAAAACATGAAGGAGGGTGAAGAAGTAGAAAATATGGAATGAAGAGAGTTTAAAGAACTTTTCCTAGAAAAATAATTTTCCCGTGAACATCGAGTTGATATGGAAAGGTAATTTCTGAGTCTAAAAAAAAAAGTGGATGGGGATGTTTCATATTATAAGGATAGCTTCACAAGGTTATAAAGGCATGTTTCAGACTAAATATATATACCAAGAAGTGATATTGATCAATTATTTGATGGGTTAAAACTATTCCTCTGACAGGCTTTGGTCACAAAATCTTTCTCATCATATGTATATATAGTCTCATGTACTATCAAGATAGAAATGGAATTCTCTAAGTCTAATGACTTTAAAGGGAATAAAGAGAAGAAGAAGGCCACTAAACACTCTAGGAAGGGAAATAAGGGGGAGAAGGGAAAATCTTACTTTCTATCTTGCAGTAATTATGGAAAGAAACACCACGGTACTTTTCTAAAGGGGATGGGAATTTGTCACAAGTGTGGTGAAAAAGGAAACCAATATCGTGATTATAAGGGGAAGAAAGAGGATTTCAATGTTCAATGATACAATTTTAATAAAATGGTACATTATTCAAATGAATTTCCTAAGCATCAAGTAAAGTTTCATCAGAAAAGGCTAAGGGAGAAAGGCCAATCTTATGAAATCACAACTACTGAGGTTGAAGTTCCAAATGATGTGGAGGAAGGTACTGTAATCATATCCTCAAATCTAGGAAAATCTTTATTTGACTCTTGATCCTCAAATTCCTTTATATCTTTTTAGTTTTCTTTAAAAATTAGATATATCCAATTCACTTTAACAAGGGATTTTTCAGTCAAAACTCATAAGGGAAGTCACATTACAACAAATATGTGTCAAGCAGTTCCCATTATGGCATATAAACATGATTTATCTGATAAATTTATTATCATATCAATGGTTGACTTGAATATAATCCTCGATATATATTGGATATAAAAATATGATGCAAAAAATTATTGTAAGAAGAAAGAAGTTACCATTTGTGAGTATGATGTGGAATCCAATATCTTTAGAGGAGAAACTTCATCACCTGATTCTTATCAAAAATCCACCCCCAATATATTTATTGAATGAGATTCTTGGGAAGTTATAGGAAATAACTTCTAGGGATGAAGAAATAAATATTCAAATTGAGGGTGTACCTATTGTAAAGGAATACAATGATTTGTTTCTTGAAGATTTACATGGACACCCCCCAGAGCGTGAAGTTGAGTTTTCTATTGATTTAATCCTTGATGCAAGACCAATATCAAAGACTCCTTATAGAATGTCCACTGTAGAATTATTATATCTGAAGAAACAACTATAGGAGTTGAGTAATAATGGATTTATTCTCCATAGTGTTTCTCTATGGGGATCCCCAGTTCTTTT
Source organism: Viscum album (assembly GCA_963277665.1). Lineage (NCBI taxonomy): Eukaryota > Viridiplantae > Streptophyta > Magnoliopsida > Santalales > Viscaceae > Viscum > Viscum album. The sequence continues at coordinate 1,937,119,310 of OY728123.1, read as the reverse complement.
TGTTAATAAGAAAGATGGATCAATGAGGTTGTGTATTGAGTATAGAGAAATCAATGATATTACAATAAAGAAAAATTATCCCCTGTCTCACATTGATGATTTATTTGATCAAATTCATGGAGCTCAATATTTTTCTAAAATTGACCTTCGTTATGGATATCGTCAATTGTGTGTAAAAAAATATATTATAATGATAGCATTCCAAATAATGTATGGTCCTTATGAATTTATGGTAATTCCATTTGGATTCACTAATGCACCCTCTATTTTTATGGATCTAATGAATAGCCTATTCAAATAATATCTTGATGATTTTGTCACAGTATTTATTAATCATATCTTGGTATACTCCAAAATCTATGAATACCATGAGAAACACTTGCAGATTGTTCTGAATAGTCTTAGAATAAAGGAACTATATGGGAAGTTTATCAAGTGTGAATTCTGGATTCAGGAAATTTCTTTTCTTGGTCATATTGTCTCAAAGGATGGAATATTTTTGGATCCTGTAAAGACAAAGGCAATCCATGAATGGCCAACACCAATGAGTATAACTGAGGTATACAGTTTTATTGGTTTAGCAGGTTACTATTGGTGTTTTGTCTAGAATTTTTCCCGATTGGAAAACCCATTAACCAAGCTCACACGTAAAGGGGTTAAATTCGTCTGGACAAAATATTGTGAAGAATGTTTTGAATAATTGAAGAGAATATTATTCAATGTTCCTATATTGAATCTACCATCTGGGAATGATGGGTTTTCTATTTATAATGATGCATCAAGGAAAGGACCCAGTCATGTAATTATGCAGAATGGTGGGGTTATTGCTTATGCGTCAAGGTAATTAAAAATTAAGGAACAAAACTAAACAACTCATGATTTGGAGTAAGTTGTAGTAATATATTCTCTGAAGATATGGAGACACTATCTCTATGGTGAAATATGTGAGATATAAATTGATCAAAAGGGTTTGAAATATATTTTCTCACAGAAAGTAGTCAACCTGAGACAAAGGATATGGCTTGAGCTACTCAAGGATTATGATTTCATAATACACTACCAACTAGGGAAGTAAAATAAGGTGGAAGAAGCATTGATTAGAAAATACCATGGAGTTCTAAACAAAATGAGAGTTGAAAGGGATCCTATTTTTATGGATCTAGTAAATATGGATATGGGAATTATCATGGAAGGTGAATCATCACTAATTTTTCAAATGTATGTCAAACATTCTTTTCTGGAAAGGAAAAAAAGTTCTCAGTCTCATGATGAGGAGTTTCAAAATAAAATTAAAGTTGTGAATGATGGGAGACTGATTGACTTCATATTTGAATATGGTATTCTAAAATTTGGGAAAAGGCTTTGTGTTCTTTCTATACCTGAGATAAAAAATAGAATTATTAGATGATTCTCATAGCTCCAATTTCTTTATACACCATGGTGTAAATAATATGTATAGATATTTGAAGGAACATTTTTGGTGGGACAACATGAAGAGGGATATTGATGATTATGTGTAGAGATGGTTGTTCTGTCAATAGGTGAAGAGTGGAAGACAACATCCTAGAGGATTCATGAAACCTCTTTCTATACCTTTGTAGAAATGGGATCATATTACGATGGACTTTATCATGGGGCTACCAAAGACTCTTAGAATAAATGATGTGATATGGGTTATTATTGATCTTCTTACCAAATCAACACATTTTCTTGTTATAAGTGAAGATTTACCACTTGAACATTTAGCAAGACTATATTTTAATGAATTCGTAAGACTTTATGGTGTACCCTTATCAATTTTTTATGACCATGATTGTTTTTTTACATCACAGTTTTGGAAAACTCTTCAGAAGGCTCTAGATATCGAGTTTCGTTTGAGCACTGCCTACCACCCTCAGAATGATGGAAAATTATAAAGGACAATTAAATCCTTATAAGACATGTTGATATCTTGTTCTCTTGACTTTCAAGGTATGTAGGATCAATATTTACCTTTGGTAGAATTTTCCTATAACAATAGATTCCATTTAAGTATACATATGAAACCATATGAAGTGTTATATAGAAAGAGATGTAGTACACCAACTTGTTGGAAAGATGTTGGTGAAATAAAACTTATAGGCCCTAAAATTGTTGAGGAAATGATGGAAAAGGTAAAAACTATTCATACACATATGAAAACAGCTCAAAGTAATCAAAAGAGTGCCACTGGTAACCGAATGAAGGATTTGGAATTTCAAGTGGGAGATCATGTTTTCCTAAAGTTATCTCTTTGGAGGGTGTTATACAATTTGGTAAGAAGGGTAACATAAGTCCCATATATATCGGACCTTTTGAAATTTTGGAATGAATTGGAGATGTATCTTACCATTTGGAAATGTTGTCAAGTCTCTCCAAAGTTCATGATGTGTTCCACGTATCAATGTTAAGTAAATACATGCCAGACCCAACACATGTACTCACCTACGAAGAAGTAGAACTGGAACCCGATCTGTGTCATTGTGAAGAGCCAATCAAGATTCTTGATACCAGAGAATAAGTGTTGAGAAATCGGATGACATGTCTGGTAAAGGTTCTTTGGAAACCCATAAATTGGAAGAGGTGATGTGGGAACTTGAAGAACTTTTGGTAAAGAAACACCCAAATATTTTTATGAAATGATATTCTATAAATTTTGTGGACAAAATTATTTGAAGGAGGGACGAATTTAACACCCCAAACTTCCATGGTATGCTTCCTTTTAAATAATTCAATAGTTTGTGCTACACGCAATATTGAGTTCGAGCGCACCATGACCTTTCAAACTAGCCGTTTAAAAAAGAAGTTATGAATAGTATTAAACAAATTATGAAACTAATAAATTTTATTTTTAAAAATAGACTTTATTTTTTAATTCAGAATATCAAAATTATCTTAGGGATAAATTTTGGTAATTTTCTAAAAAGTTTTAATTTTTAATGAACAGTGAAAAATATTGCATTATTGTTAAAAACCAACTATTTAATTTAAATAATTATTTTACTGTAAATTGATTTTAAAGTTACAATAGATAACTAATACATATATTAATCCAAAATAGTTTATTAGAATCATATTTCAATATAATTAGATATAAAAATTTATTAAACTTTTGAACGTCTCTTTTACCCACCTTCTAGCCACATCAACATGATTTGCATTAAACGTATTTTTACCACTTATATGAATTGAATTTTAAAAAAATATACATACATGGTTGTAATCATTATGAAAATTTTGGTCTAATAATATCCAAATAATTTTTTAGGAATAGTAACTTTTGGATATGATTTACCACGGTTAAAGGTAAATAGGGTAATTAAAGGTAAAATTATTATTATAATAATATAATATTATACTAACACTTGTCCTGATTTAATTGGATAAGTGTGTTTTGACTGAAATAAACCTTAGGTTTAAATTATGATCTTTTTAAGCCACTTATGTTAGATTAAGACGTTTATTATATTTTATTTAAAGAAGAGTTAAAAATGTCAAATTCAAGTTTTAATAACTAAACTATTTTTAATATTGGGTTATAAATAATATAAATTAGAATATATATTTTATTTATAAATCTAAAATTATTATCTACATAATGGTATTTTTTTATAATTATAGGTAACAATTAATTAAATTAAATGGTGATATAATAATGTTGTAGTAATTGAATTATTAAAGGAAGAATCAACTAAATGATATTTAAAATATTAAAATAAATATAATTTGGCTGAATTAATTATGTAAACTAATTTTATAGATAATATATAAAAGTTAGTGAGATATTAGAAGTATTGGTTTGAATTTACCATGTTGGTTTGATATTTTTAAAAATGAAAATTTTTAATAGTATCAAAATTAACAAAAATGATACTTTAAAATAAATAATATTTAATTAAATGTTATAAAACTCATAAAAATATCAGTTTAGGAAAAATAACAAGGATAGTGTTAAATATTTCATAAATTATCCAATTGGGGTTCGTTTGTCATTTTATAGTAACTATATTAACCCTATAGTGTAAAAATACAAGAAGAGACGGTAAGAGTTAAACTGTTTAACTAAGGGTTAAAACCAAAAGATAAGGTTAATTTCATGAACTAAACTTATATAAAAATAATTTTATAATATTATTTATAATCATACTCTTCTCATCCTCAAAATAAATCACTTTCAAGCTGTTTTAAATCAAAAATGAATTTATAATAAATTAATATTTTAAGATCTTCCAAAAGTGCCCCCCACCCCTCTTATAAAAGGGGACTTCTCCTTCTCTTTAATTTACACCTCCAAAGCCATTTTTCTCGGACAAACTCTACCCACTTATTCTCCCAACTTATCTAAATTTATCCTAGAGGCCACACATTGGGCATAAATCCATCCTAAGAAGTCCTTTTGTGCAAACCAAAAAGAGACACCTGAAAAAAAAAAAAGGGTATTGTTTTATCATCTATTTTAAAGTTCTATTCTTATACTACTTCCTCTTTCTAGTTTGTTTCCATATTAAAATAATAAATAAATTATCATCCATATACTGATATGTTATTATAATCATGGGAGAAACATATTACTCATTTTATCCATCATATGAATAACAATATCACCATACATGCGTACGTATGGCTTACCGTCTCCGTGTCGTGGTGTAATTTATTATTTAACACAAATTTATTTGTATGGGTATAATGATGAGTATAATTAATATAAATAATAAATATAACATGATAATTATTCTTTATAATTAATATAACATCCAATTTTACACCATTTAACCATTAAGGGGATGATATCGTCGCTCGTGCGTATGTGCGGCCTACCGTCTCTATTACGCGATGATATTCATTATCTACATTAACCATTAAAGAATGATTATAAAATTTATATTAGGATTAAAAATAATAATTACGAACTTAATTTAATTCTTTATATGAATAAAATATATCCTATTCATAAGAAACATGACTTACATGATAAAACAGGAATGGGAAAACGAAGCAGTTAACACACGAAACAACGATAATACTGAAATATTATTACCAAAATGATATAAGAGGAAAATATATGACATCATAAATATGGATATGGTCCTAGTATAATTTAATAACCTGTTTTAACCATTATAAAGGATTATAACTCACCCTTGACTCAAGTAAAGTATAAGGTAAGGGTTAATTTCACAATCTCTTTATTATCGGAGATTGCTTATATGCATCTACTGGAATTTCCTTATCATCCTTGTCCATATTTCTTAAAATGTAATTAAAAATATTATAGACAATTTTTTAAAAGTCATTTTTACCCATGTTTGATTTTTTTTAAATGTCTTTAAAGGAATCTTTCCATCATTTTCCAAACGAGGTACTTTATAACCTTTTCAATAAATTTTAAGGAAGAATGTTTTTTTTAACTTATACAGCGCAAGAGGCTATTTTATGCCATTATGAAACCTTAACATTTTGAATCGTTACTTACAAAATTATATAGTTATTTTAAAAATAATTTTTTTTATAATTTTGTGGTTTCTAAATGATTTCAATGTAAAAAAGGGATATTTCCCTCAAAGAGTTTTAATGAATTTATTAAATTATTTTCATCTATGTCAACATCCTTCGTTGTATTTTATGCTTGGTTGAGGTTGACTTATTATGATACAATATTACACATTGTATTGAAGGGTTTTTGTTATATTTTACTATGGATGGGCTATGTTTATACCATTCATGGTTTATGGTTAAAGTATTAACATGTCGTGTGTTAGTTTTAATACGAATGTTTATGTTATGTTTCAACCTTTTCAAAAGAGTAATTAATTAGACTTAGTAAGTGACGGGAAGTTCCATATATAGGCCCTCGAGGCATCGGTAGGTCTCATGAGGCAAACTAGTGTCTTTGCACAAGGCCTTGATGGTATGGTAATGGTCTTGGCAGGAGGCCTTGACGGTATGGTTATGATATTTTGCATTGTGAATTTCTTTATAATGAGATTAATTATTTATATTTCATGTGATTATTTGACTAGTAGAATAACCATGTGAAAGTTTAAATGGAATTATTTGGTTTATTTTTTCCATATTATGATAAATATTATGTTTAAAAGGTTTTTGTTTCAGTTTTATACCATGCCTTAAAATTTTATGCCTATTTATGATAGATTATGTTATATTGTTTATACTTACTGAGCATCTGAGCTCACCCCTTTATTATGTTTCATTTTTCCATAGGATGTGAAGAAGTAATTTATGATTAACATGCGATGATAATCTAATGGATGTGAGAGTTTTCAAAGTGGATAATATGTTGTTTTTCATTTTAAGTTGTAATGTAAAACTTATGTTTGTATCAAGAATTTACAAGGTTACTAAATTGATCGGTCCATAGGGATTTGGTTTTATTGTAATCATGCCAATGTAATAAAATAATGCAAAAAATTTGGAAAATTGTGGTTTGGGTGTTACATCTTCAGATAAAGCATTAGTAAGCACATTAATTATGAAGTTCTCGTCTATAAGACTCACCACTATGAAAGGTGTGCATGAGAACATTATGAAGATGAGGGATATAATATCTAAATATAAGAATCTTAAGGTTGATATGTCTAAGACATTTCTAGTGCATTATATTCTCAATACTAATCCACATAAATGTATCCCCTTTAAAATATATTATAACACACATAAGGATAAATAGTCTATTAATGAATTAATGACCATGTGTATTCAAGAGGAGGAAAGGATTTTGGTAGAATTAGAAGAAACTAATATGATAAAAATACACCAGAAACCGAATACTCATAAAGTTCAAGTCAATGGGATGAGTAAAGATAAATTGATATCCCAACCTAATATTAAAAGGAAATCATTTTTTTCTTATATAAAGGAAAAGAACATGCAAATAAAATATTTTCTAAATTTCATAAATGACATGAAAAAGAAAGATATTTCAATCTCCTTGATTTTTTATGAATCAAATATGATTGATACAATTTATAGCACTTGGTGGATTGATTCTGGTTTTACAATCCATATTTTGAATACATCGTAGGGTATGTAAAACTAAAGGAAACCAATGGGAAATGAGCTAGGCATCTAATCAGGAAAAAATTTGTCCTCACATGTGGAAGCCATGGGGAAATGCATTATGGTTTTGAGAACTATATTTACTTTTTACATAAAAAAAGTTCATCAATAATCAATGTTTCTATAAAAACATGAATTCTGTTTCTAATCTTACACTGATAGGTTTTAAATTCAGTTTTTATAAAACTATTTTTTCCTTAATCTATTGAAATTAATTTTTTTTATATTGTATATTAATTGATGATATTTTATTTAACAACCAGAGTTTATAAATGAATTTTTATTCTTGAAATAAATGTGTGTTATATTATATTATAAACACACAACACATAAAGAAACCAACAAAAATTTATTTCATTAATAGAAATAATTACATTAATCAGAAACCAAATCCATAAAAATTATAAACATTATAAGAGGAAAATAAAAATAAAATATAAAAACTACAATGAGCAAATATAGATCGCCCCAATCTACCAGAATCATCACCCCCAACAAACAACACTATGGAAATGAAACAAAATATTATTAAAGCAGTCACCATTATAAAAAATGGAAGTATAACACCTTAATATGAATTGTAATGAATGTAGAATAAAGGAATGAAGATTTTATAGGAGGTAATATGACCATTGTAATAGTAATGTGATCATTAGAATAGTAACATGGCTATTGGGAATGGTAACATGACCACTGGAAATAGTAACATGATCGTTTGAATAGAAATTTGAAAAAAAAAATTATAAAATATAATATAAATACTATTTATCATTAGTAATTTAATTAAATATAAATATTATAATACCATAAAATAAATATTAAGACTAAAAACTCAAAGAAATTATTCTTAGATTTTTAATAAACTGTACTATAAGGTATTTCATAAAAAAACATACTTTTTATATTAAAATTTAAAATAAAATATGTTAGAAAATTATTTTTATAAAATGAATATCACTTTTGAAATTAGCACATCAAAATTTTCCAATGCTGATGTCTCTTTAATTTTCTGAAACACAATAATTTTTATGTGAATGGTAAAAAAATATTTTTTTTTCAAATACCGCATGTTTTATGAAATAATGATGACATAATAATGAATTAATAAATACTAAATTTGTTATTTTAGCCAAAAAAAATTAATAAGATAACTTTGTCATTTAAAAACAATAAACTTAATTTCCAATCCTAAAAAGTATTTTTCAAAGTCTAAAATCAAAATTGGTCCCTTAAAATAAAATTTTTCATTTTCCACCTTACTTTTTAATAAACTATTGAATTCAAATTATAAATGGGTTTAAATTCCTAAAAATATTTTATTTTATTGATATATAATTTATATTGTTAAAAATCACTATTACAAGGTCAACCTTTGATATAATATTTTAATAAATATTTTATTCTAAAAATGTCCCTCTCCTCATGTATAAATAATCAATCTCCCTCCCCTCGGAAAACCACTCCTACATCGCATACCAAAGGCAAACATATATTGGTTCTGAGTATATTATATGCACCAAATCTGGAATTCCCAACATTTATTTTTTACATAATCGATGATTAATCAGGGATATACATCAATAATAATCACCATGACCAATCAAATTGAATTAAACACTAATTTCTGAGTTAACACTACAACTAAAGTATAGGATTATAATATATTATTTATAATTATTTTAAATAATTAAATAATTATCCAACAATGAATTTTTTATTCATTCATGAATCTGACACTGTTCTGTTGTTGGAATTAAGAGTATATTCCCTCCCGAAGTGATCCACATGTGTTTTGCGAACCTCTGAACATTTCCATATGAATATCTAAGGGTTAGTATGGTAGATATTAATACTTGTGTAATTTTTTTTTTGATCACCCAACAAATATCTTCAAGGAAGGGTTATCATCAATCTCTCTATACATGAGAGTGGTGGTGGAAGAGGGTCACTATTCATTTTTGAGAGCGTTCTCCAAGAGGGATCTCTCTAGGGCTTTGATAACCAAAATGAATTTGACCACTCAATAAAATAACATAATTGGGTTATACCACTTGGGTTAGAAAATAATAAATACAGAGGTGTCCTTATTATTTATTCAATCCCCAAAGAACCTCATATCTATAATAATATTATTATTATTATTTCTAAACATGCACTAAACTTATTAATTAATTAAATATTATTTAAAATAATATTTAATATATATTATTTCTCACCAGATATAAAATTCGGTCCATGATTCCTTCGTAATATTTAGAAGGACATGAATAATTACTATTTATTTAATAAATAAATATCTCTACATTATTCTATAATAAATAAATAAATATTATATTCACTGAATAGAAAATAAATATTTATAAAATATTCTTCTCAGAAAATATTTTCTCAAAAAACCAGTTACGACATATATACGATCAAGAAAACATGAATAATTATTAAACCACATGTGAAAATAATATTTACTCAAATTTTTAAATATTAAATAATAATTTTATTTAACTGAGATTCTGGATATGCTTAGTGTGTAACCCTGTAAGCCTCTTTCTTAGTGGTAATAGAAAAATAAGTCCAAAGTCCAATGTTAGCCTCTAAAAATATGTTAAGGAACCCATAGAGAAGGAAGTTAATGTTTCAATGACATATAACCTCAGACGGATGCTTACCATATAATAAAATCCTTTTATTGTGATATCTCTAATCATGCAGGTTTCATGTTGGTTCCATCAACCTATAATCTTGATATCTATTTCCTTGACTTTCTAAAAATTGAACTTTACTAATAAACGCCATGTACATGGATTTATTTAGGCTATATCATTTCCATAAAAGGGGTTGAGATATCAACTTTTTCTAAAGAAAAGAATGGACAAATCCTTTCACACATTATTCGTTAATGAAACATTTCTCATGTCGCACCCAACGTATCCTACTTCTCTATGAACATATGTTGTCATGATTTTCATCAATACATCAAAGTATGTGATTCATAATATCCAGTAATAATAATCTTAAAGTCTAAGGATAAATACACAAATATATGGATAGGAATATCCATTCATGCATATAAATATGAATTTCCTACTGGCGGGCCTCGTTCTCATAATCACCTACACTGGAAATTACCAAGGCTGAACACCATGAGAAGGTGTCTCAATGTCTTATGAGCCTCTTGACCCCAATAGCCTGTATTTTCAGTGAACCTAAAAACATATATTAAGAATACTTTCAGGGTACTTCTGGGTTCTTATCATAGAAGGAAATTGCTACAACCTTTCAGTGTGACAATTAGTCTTAGAAAATTATCACATACTATGTCACACAGAAGAACAATCATGATGTGATATAAATTTTTATTAATATTCAAAACCGATAATATAGGTATTCATAAAGTAAACATAAGTTGGTTTTTTGGAACTAACTCCGAAAGACTCCCACTCTCACTAGAGCCAGCTACTAACAGCCTTCAATCTACAAGATCTCACATGATACTCATTCTTCTGCATAGATAATTCTTTATTTAAGGGGTCCTCTACATTTAATTCTATGGAAACTCTACTAACTATAAAATCACCCCTTTGGAAAATAAATACCTCAATAGGTGATACTTACAGATTATATACTTTTTTTGTGTAAGATTTGGTGTCCTAGAACCAACTGGTTGTAATTTTAATACATGGATATCTAATGTATTTAAATATTGAACATCTTATTACATATTGTTCATTGTTCTGCATGACTATGATGTAATAATGTCCTAGAGTATTTTTTTCATTGATAAGTTCATGTCAATTCCCCGCTATGATGAGAACCTTGAAATGTTATAACAATATTCTTAAATATAGTTCTATGGTTGGATGACATACTATAAAGGGACACATAGAATGTAGACCATCAAGTGCGAGTACTCGTAAGCAGATGAGACTTCCTCTCATGAAGTTCTCACTTGGTAATCTACAAGACAAGAGATTATGAGAACAGAGCTATCAATAGGAATTCCACATGTTTTGGTGTCATCATATATTTCAATCTACGAGAATGTGTAATGATCCTTAGACTTTAATATTATCATTAATACATGTCACGACTCGTGAAATTTGATTTACTAATGAAAACCTTCACGCATACAGTTGGTGGGAAGTAGGGTATGTTGGGTGGGTCATGAATGACATGATATTAATGTATAAGTTGAGGAAGGATATGTTCCTTCCATTTATGGAAGTTGATATCTCGTCCTTTTGATTGAAATAGAACTTTCAAGTGAAATTCCATAAACATGGTGTAACGACGAGTTTATTTTAGGTATTCGAAGAATGATGTATCAAGTATAAAGGTTGATGACACTATCATGAAACCTTCTTGATGAGATATTGAGGCAAAGGGATTATATTACACACTGAGCATTTGTATACAGATGTCTTTGTTACGACTTTACATTATTTATCTTGGGTTCCTTGACCTATTGCTAGACAGTACTATTGGACTTTAGATAAGCTCGCCTAATGCCAATGATAAAGAATCCTAGAGGGTCACACACTAAGTGTTTTTGGTGGTCTTGGTTAAATTCTATTTGAATTTAATTAATGAAATAAATATTATTCTCAATATCATGGAATAATTGTATTCAAGTTAATATGACCACATAAATTAAATAAAATATATTTATTTATTTTATTTAACATTTAATAAATATTTATTTAAGAGAATAAATTATTTATTTATTTATTCGGGTATTCAATAAATAGAAGTGGAGTTTGATCAGACCAAGGTCGATCTGGTAGTAAAATAATTATTTGTAAGATGGTAAATAGTTATTAGTTGGCACAAGTTAAAATAATAATGACGCTGCTATTATTTTGTGACCTAGAATTTTTATTTATAATTCTTTTTTGTGCAAGTTGGCACACCATAAATAATGACGCGGTATTATTATTATGAGCATGGTTTTTCTCTAACTTTATGAATGTATTTAATTTTTGTTATTCAATTAAATATTATAATTGAATTTACATGCATATAAAAAGACAAGTATGTATATTGTGCCATAGCGAAAACACTGCATGCTTGGTGAATTGAGAATTATTGAGCTAAACAATTTCTCTCTCTAATCCTCTTCCCGTCCCTCTCAAGAAAGAGAGACATTCTTCAAATCCTAAGAACAAGTGATCAAGAACAACTGACACAAGACACTCACTTCCCCGCACTGTCACTCAGAGAATGAGTGATGTCGATCGAAGTCCATCGAAGCACGTGTGGATCACCACTAGAGAGATTCTAGTTTGGATCCTCACAAATGCAACAAGATAATCTAAAAGGTTTGTTCCGAATGATCAACATCATCAACAAATAAAATACTGGAGATCCAATTATTCTCTTATTTATGAAATTAATTAAATTAATTATAAACATGATGTGCAAGATCCTCTCAAAAGGTTTCAGGTCTCTTCTTTCTTTATCTAAATCTTTGATTCTATTTCGTAGAGACTGGCGTTCATCTTCGTATTGATCCTAGAATAATCATTGATCATGGTAAAAATTAAAGTTGGGTGTTGGCCCAACCGTGCTTCTACTACACTCGGAACTTACAAGTTGTATCATAGGGGTTACATTATAGTTTATAATTATTTAAATATTTCATTGATGATTTACGCATTTAATAATTTAGTTGTTTCAATTCAATTTAATCATTCTACAAATATGAATCTCGAGATCTGTTCCCCCTCTTTCGTTTCTCGTTCACCTTATAGAAACGATGTTTTCTTTTAATTTTGATTAAAATAAAATAGGGGATCTCCTCTGAAGGTGCCAAAGGTTCTTCTCCGTACAATACAAGAACACACGATGTGTATTCAGAAGTACATATTGTGTAGCCAAGGTTCAATGCACCAGGTCTGGTCCGCCAAACCAAGCCATGTCATTGAAGTTTATCTAAGCCTTAATGACTCTGTTTTTTGACCAGGAATAGGTGGCACGTGGTTTTTGAATTACACACCATGTGGCCCACTGTACACGATGTGTAGTCCCTTCGGGATAGGGTTAAACTGTGTACCTTGTACACGGCTTGCCCGGATGGAGGCTATGTAACGATGAACTACACAGCATGTGGCCTACAAGAAATTCCATGTACTCCAAATATTTATGAAGTACACTCACACACTATTTCCCCAAGAATGTACTTAAGATGGATGGTGAAAAAAATAGTACACGTCATGTAGTTGGAACTAGACTCCGTGTACTCATCCAAATTACACATATTTATTAAAATTTATTATTATATTATACAAACCTTTAAGACGTGTACCATCATGCAGGCATAAAGATGATGCACAACACGTGATAGGTGTTTTATATATATGTGTTTAATTTATCATCTGCATAAAGTTCATTTCTACTCATTGGGTAGTTATGAATAGGAATTCACTGGGTTGACTACATAGTACAAGTTACGTAAAAATATAATTTTAAATTAATTTATTTGTTTAAAATTATGATGGATGAGAATATAAAGTAAATTCATAAAGGGGTTTAAGATAAAAGGATTGATTAATTAAAGATGATAATTAATTAATTCGAGTGGGATTTATCTTAAAAAAGAACAATTAAATAATTGAATTCTAGTTTTATTTATGCGTAAATATAGTTGCATGTATGGATGATCATGAGCTAGACCAAGACCTTTTTATGTGCATGGTTTATTTTAATTTATTTATTTCAATTAAATTTTTTGGCATGCGAGCCTTATCTTCATTAATATGTAGGGCCTGCATGCCCAAGTTTTCTTTCATATAAACCCCCTTTTTACCCATCACCTTCATGTGAGTTAAAAAAAGGAATATGTAATGTATGGAACTCCCAATCTAGTGGATATGGTTCAATCTGAAGCTAAGATAAAACCATTCGTAGGAGATACATATGTGGATAGGTGGAAAGTTGTAAACATGAACCCAAAAGGTTCAAGATGTTTCTCCCCTTGGTTAGGGTTAGTTTATCAACCGCTGGATAAACTAACCATTATAAAATCTCATGATCATTCTCTTTATTTTATTTCTGTTAGTTGCATGGTTTATCATTATGGATGTGTTTTCACGATCACATAATTAATGATTTAAACAATCATGCAATATAGAACTAAAATAAACCATACTTATGCATAAATATTATCAAGACATGGTTAATCACTTAAGTAAGTTCCACTTAATATTAACAATCATGTGATAATGATAATAAGTAATTAGTGCATAAGAGATAAAAATACCTCAAATAAAATATTAAGTCAGACCAAGCCTTTTGTTACTTGATTAAGGGAAAAACTCAACAAAACTATGTGTTTGACCAACCCTTGTTGGGACTATTACTTTTATACAGGAAGCCCTTATGAAAGTTTTTGGGTTGAATTAACCATATTATATCAATAGGAGTAGCCCTTGAAAGACTTGGTGTAATATTGGAGGTAAGAGTTGAGGAAATACAAAGTCATGATTTCAGGATTGGGGAGTCCACTCAACAGATCAAGGAGCTGCAAGCCCGTAGTTGGCCAAGACCTACCTACCAAAATACCTTCTAATAGCTTGAACAACCCCTGTTGGGGTTACGCGAAGGGGAATATGGATCCTTGCCACTAAATTTCATGGAAACTATACATTCCAAGTTCAATGGTGAGGGTCATTAGGACTTGATAAAATAGTAGGAGACCTAATAAAAATTTATTATTTCTCATAAAATGTAATCAATAATGTACTAATGATCTACTCTTTTAATTGTAGAATAAAGATTACAATCTTGTCAACCACACTATCCCTGCAATCAATTTTGGATAAAGACAACATCCTCACCAATAGTAACTGCCAGGAATGGTTTATACACCATCGGGTTATCCTATGCCATGAAAGGAAGTCTTACGTGCTGGAGTCAGCATTACCTGATCCTCCTGCCAAAGAGGTGAGTGATAAGAATTTCCTAGTCTAGGGAAACATATAAATTACACGGTCGATGTTCAATGTTTGATGTTATCATCAATGTCTATTGAGTTTGTAAAATCTCATAAAAACATGGATGCTTTTAGACTGCTCGAGCACCTCTGTGTTCTTTACTAGGAGAGAGTAAGACCGAAAAGGTTTGAGATCTCTAAGACACTCTTTTAGAATAATTTTGGAGAAGGTGCCCCATTTGGGCCTCATATAGTCAAGCTCATTGGATACATTGAGCGCGTGGAGGTTCTAGGGCTTAAACTCCCCGAAGAACTAGGCACCGATCTCATTCTTTCATCACTCCCTCAGAACTTCTATAACTTTGTTTTCAATTTCAATATGAACAACATTGAGAAGTCTTTATCTGATCTTATTATCCCTATTCACCAAGTAGACAAAGATATGAAGTATGAAAATCCTTATGTCCTTATGGCAAATAAGAAGAAAGGGAAGGTGAAGAGCTTTAATCCCAAAGCTTCTTCATGACCTTCCAAGAAAAGGAAGATCAAAGGGGAAGCAAGGGAACAGGAGGCTGTTTGTTTTTCATGTTCAAAGAAGTGCCACTAGAAGAAGAACTAAACCTAGCCTAAGAAGCAAGGGGAAGCTTCATGTGCATTTGTTATCGAATGAAATATATTTTTTTCTACAAATTGGGTATTAGATACAGCTTTTGGTGCCCACATATGTATCCAAATATGGGAACCACATAGATTCAGGAATATTGACCGAGGGGGGGTATATCTATGGCATCCAACGGAGCCAAACTTACTATTGTAGCTATCAGGGACTACCACCTTACGTTTCCAACTAGGATGATATTGGTGTTAAAGGGTTTTTATTATGTGTCGTCTATTAATAAAAACATTATTTATGTATCTAGATTAGATACAGATGGATTTGTTTTCAGGTTTGGAAATGAATGTTGCTTCATTTACAAATATATCATTTGTTTTGGTGGGGAACATTTATACAACGTTCTTTACGTGTTGTATTACATAAACCAAGTAATGAAAATCGATAACAAAGTTACTTCACATGACTCATACCACACCCAAATTTGGCATCACCATCTAGGTCATGTTAATGAGAAACGCTTGAAAAAGTTACATCAAGATGGATATTTATATTATTTCAAAATAAAACCAGTTGGTGTATGTCATGCATGTTTACAAAGCAAAATAACCAAATCCCCATTTCATGGGAAATGTAAAAGGGATAAATAACTTATTTAATTGGTTCATACGGATGTTTGTGGAATATTTCCAATTGAAGAAAAGGGAGGGTACTCATACTTCATAACTTTTACTAATTATTTTAGTAGATATGTATATATCTACATAATGAGGTATAAGTCAGATTCTTTTGATAAGTTCAAAGAATAGAAGAATGAAGTTGAGAACCATCTTGGTAAAAAGGTTAAGAAACTCCGCTCAGGCCAAGGTGGAGAATATCTTAATCAAGACTTCATTTATTACTTATGAGAGTTTGGGATCCTATCCTAACTCACTCCTCCATACACACCCCAATGGAATGGTGTGAGTGAAAGGAGGAATGGAACCTTGTTGGACATGGTGAGATAAATGATGAGTCATGTGAGTCTTCCATTATCCTTTTGGGAATATGTGTTACAAACAGTATCCCACATAATAAACCAAGTACCAACTAAATCGATAAATAGTATTCCATACGAGTTCTGGAGTGGAAAAAAACGATGTTACCTAATTTATATGTGTGAGGTAGCAAAGTGTTTGTTAAGGCCTCTTCAGCTGACAAACTCGCACCCCAAGGAACAAAATGTACCTTTATAAGATACCCTAAAGAAAAAAGGGGATATTACATATACAACCCCTCAGAAAAAAAGGTTATAGTGGAAAGACATTCCATATTCATTGATAGGGATCACATCTCCAAAATAGATAGTGGGAGCGATATAGACTTCAATGAAGTCGCGGCTCAAGGTACACAAGATTTGGTATAGGAACAGTGATTAGTCACTGAAAGGGTCTAATATTAATTGTTAATATCTTTATATTAATTGTTCCAAAGTCCATAAACATTGTTTTTAGTGCATTACATAAATATAACTTCATTCCTTATCAAAAAATGTAATTCATGTTTAAAATGCAAATTTGGGCCCAATCATTCATTTGTTTGTGGACAACATTATATTCATTTTATGAATTTTAAATTTTTTAATATTATTGATCACTTTGTTTGGAACATTTTATCTTTTAGGTCCGATGGATGAATCCAAAAGGAAGATGGAGAATTTTGCGCCTGAAGGCAGAAACTTGCTGGAAAAAAGCATAATGGGCATAAGGCCCATCAAACAAATGTGGGGCCCAAAAACTAAGCCCAATGAAGCTAAAATTTATACATTATAAAGATACAAATATGAGGATCATTTTATTTAACTGTGGCCGGAGCTAATTCTGATGTTATCATGATGATAAAGGGATCTGAAGTTGAGATTTAAATGGGGGACCCGACATTAATGCACAAAAATCCGTCCCACCATTTCGACTATAACTTCCAAACGGATGAGGTAAATTTCCTGAAATCTTTACAGCACTTAGAGAATAGATGGATGAAGATATTTCTCTTCTACATCCCCTACGGATTCGGCCTTCTTCAATTGCTAATTCACACGTAAATATGGTAGACGAATCTGGACAGTTTTCCGAGTCAAATTCGAAACATCAATTTCCTTTTGATTATTCACCCTCCATTTGAATCTATTAATTGTTGGGGGTGAATTAATTGTTGGGAAATGTAACTAAGGATCCTAATATTCCTATATAAGGAGCTAATGGTGAAGGTAATAGGGGTGTAAATTTTTCTTATCATCTTTTTTTGTTTGTTTCATTGTAAGGTTATGCTTCAAAATTTCCTTTGTAATGTTTTCCATTTCCATGTAAGTTTCTTTTTTGTATATTTATGTTCTTAATCAACTTCTTTCTCTTCTATATTTTCCATTTCATTTATTAAAACTTTATTATCACAAATCGCAGTGATATCTCTGTGTTGTTGTGAATTAGTTCACACATAGGTGTGAATTTCATTCACACACACGGAGGAGTGCTCGTTATTTCTGTGGTTTTAAATTATTCAATCCAATTCTTGTTAGTCATCTTCCGCCCACCATTGAGAGTATACCATCAATGGAGGGCTAACCCTTTAATGTTTTTATCTTAGGAGGATGCAAAGGCTAGATTGAATGTTATTTTATGAACGAATTGTTGTTAATTGGATAATTAATTTAAGACATCCATTCTTCAGTTATTTCTACTCTTCATCTTTACTGTGTTTGAGAAAACTAAATTCAATTACTAAATGACCATATACCTCGTAGAGATCATGAATTTGGTTCTCTAAGTTTATAGTGGATTAGTAATTGTGTTTAGTATGCACCAAACCAGAAAATGATGAAGGTAGTGTTATTTTTGAAGAATGGATTCATCAAGAATTAATAAAACAAAAATTGTTTAAAGAAGTAAAATTCATTCAATCCACCCCGAGCATAATCCTAGATCAACCCATTTTCATTGAATTTAATTCACGTAGGTTTCTTAGTGTTATTTAAACCATCCAAAATCGAACCCAAATTTGGCTACTTCAAAGCCCATCCTTCACCAAATCAAAGCGTCTCAAGGTTACTTCTTTGGTCCTTGTGGATTCGACCCCTACATGTACTACATCGACCGCTTTTACCAGTAGGGTAAATTTGGGCGCAACCAAATTTTGGCACCGTTGCTGGGGACCAAGTAAGTTCCTTAGACCAAAAACCTTCTTTTCTTACCCCCATTCTTCTATTCTCATCCCAATTCTCTTATCTTTTCCCTTTCTCACTTTTTTTTTGGCGCATGTCCGCCTACACCCGCGATAAATCAAACAGATTAGTTAGGGTGGATACTCCTAGGGCTGGGGAGTCAAGCACTAAAAGAGGTCTATTTCCTTTAGATCCAAATCTTACTAATACTCCAAATTTATATGTTGAGTTCGATACAATGGAGAATCTCCCACAAAACCAAATCATAAACCGGGGAGGGAACCAAAATAACGGGCAAGACCCTAACTTGGGAATTGTTGCAGACCCGACCATGAATGACTACCTCACACCAACATGGACCAATGCACCCTCATGCATTAGGCATGATAACATAGGATATTCCCAATATTTTTTCAAACCCCATGTCCTAAACCACCTTCCAACCTTTCATGGGATGGAGTCTGAGATGCCTTACCTTCATGTTAAAGAATTTAATGACATTGTCGAAACCATGTGCCCACCAATTCAAATTGAATCTGCTAAAATGAGACTTTTTCATTTTTCTCTTAAGGATCGAGCAAATAATTGGTTAAACAATTTGATACCAGCATCCATTCACTCTTGGAACCAACTTCAACGATAATTTTATAAAAAATACTTCTCCTATCACAAAACAATTGCACTTAAAAAGAGAATACAAAACTTTTTTGAAAGAGAGGGAGAAACATTCTATGAAACATGGGAAAGGTTCAAGGACACATTAAACATGGTACCGCACCATGGTTTCTTAATCCCAGAACAAGTGAGAATTTTCTATAAAGGGTTGTGTCCCAGAAACAAACAATTCATTGATATGATGTGTAATGGAACCTTCAAAAACAAAGCTCCAAATGATGATTACGAGTATCTAGAAAATCTTGCTAAACAAAACCAAACATGGGGAACATCACCATACTATGAGAATACACACAAATCTGGTGGAATGTAAAATCTTGGAGAAGAAGAAAACCTTAGAGCAAAACTTGCTGCACTCACAAGGAAAGTTGAGGAGATTGATCTTAGAAAGGTCCACAAAACCCAAATTGTTGAGCTTGTTTGTACAATTTGTGACAAGAATGACAACAAGACTAATAATTCCCCAACCATTACTTCCATCAAGGATGTTCTTTTAGGAGGACCACCAGAATAAGTTAATGCAATGAACTTTCAAAAGCCACAATTCACGAACACCTTCAATCCAAGGTATAATGACCATCCAGGCTTCCGTTGGAAGGACAATCAACAACCAACACAACAACAATGTATCAATCCATACCCTCAACAAAACTTTCAACCTCCGAATTAGTTCCAACCACAACCGGTCCAATTCCAACATCCTCATGTACAATATCAACAACCCATCCAACAACCAAAGTATCCTCCTGGGATAAACCCACAAGCTCAAGCACCAACTCAAATTGTTCCACAAAGCCTACTAGAAAAATTGTGCAAACAAATGGACAAAACGAACTCAGAATTCTCATCCATTAAATAAGAACTTCAAACCATCAAAACTGGAAAGGTACCCATTCCCACACAGGCCATTCCACAACAAACATCAAGGGGAGAGTCAAGTTTCACTCAAACAACTCAGGAACAACTAAAGGCTGTGATGGTTTTAAGAAGTGGGAAATCAATTGAAAAACCTGAATAAATAGTCCAGAAACCATGTGAAGCTTCAAACTCTAATGAAAATTCAAATGAACCACAAGCTCAAACTGAAGAAACTGATAACAATGTGAAAGAAACAACACTCAAACAAATAACTCAACAACCTGCACCATTTCCTCAATGTATGAGGGGGAAAACCAAGCCTGAATTGAGTGACACATTGAGGGAAATCTTCTCACGAGTAAAGTTGAACATTCCCCTTCTCGATGCCATCCAAACCATACCTTCCTACTCAAAGTACCTTAAGGACTTGTGCACTTTTAAAATAAAATATTCACATAAAAACCAAGTCCTTTTGGCTGCTAATGTGAGTACAATCATTCAAGGGACCATTCCTCCTAAGATGAAAGACCCAGGATGCCCTTACATAAATGTTGAAGTAGGAGAGAACAAAGTTTTCAAAGCCTTGTGTGATCTAGGTGCCAGTGTGAACCTCATTCCTTATTCCATGTATTGTCAGTTAGGGCTCAAAGAACTCCAACCCACATCTGTCACTCTTCAACTTGTTGATCATAGTGTTCGAGTTCCAAAGGGGATCTTAAAAGATGTTTTAGTGAAAGTTGAAAATTTCATTTACCCAGCTGACTTCATTGTTCTGGACAATCACCCAATCTTAGGTCTGAGGGAGCAAACCCCAATCATACTTGGTCGTCCCTTTCTTGCAACAATCAACTCTGTTATCCAAGTCCGAAATGGGAACATGACCATCACATTTGGGAACATGAGTCTAGACTTGAACATATACAATGAAAACTCTCAAATTGGGGGTGATGAAGAGATCCATGAGGTTAATTGGATTGGTAGTGTTGATAATGAACTCAATTAACATCAAGGAGTTACTGAAGGATGGTTAAGTCAAGAAGAGATTGATTTTCTTTATTCACATGAGGGAAATTTGTCTCCTTGGAATGAATCTATTTCAGACAGCTCTATTGATGAATTTCTAGAATCACCAATCAATGATACCATGGTTAAAATAAATAACATTGAGTCCATGTCCATTCATGACACTACTCTGGAAAATTTAGTGGATGAAAATTCAGTTCACAAGGAACCAATTTTGTCAAGAAATTTGAACAAAGAAACTAAGTTCAATACAAAGTCTCATCCTTTCTTGGAAATTCATGACCAATCTAATCTTGAATTTAAAGTCTTACCTTCATCACTAAAGTATGCGTTCTTAGGGGACAGTCAATCCTTTCCTGTTGTCATTTCTTCCTCTCTTGAAGCCGATCATGAGAGGATGCTTCTAGATGTTCTTAGGAGACACAAGAAAGCCATTGGATGGACCCTATCTGATATTCCTAGGATTAGCCCACTTATCAGGACTCATAGAATTATTCTTGAATCTAAGTCAAAGCCATGTTGTCAACCTCAGAGGCGACTCAATCCTAATCTCATGGAAGTAGTGAGAAAAGAACTTTTGAAATTGTTAAAAGCTGGTATTATCTATCCTATAGCTGAGAGTGAGTGGGTTAGCCTAATCCATGTGGTTCTAAAGAAGGCTGGAATCACAGTAATAACCAACAAGGATAGAGAGATGCTTCCAAAAAGGGTCAGTAGTGGATGGAGAGTTTTTATTGACTATAGGAATCTCAACTTTTGTACCAAGAAAGACCATTTCCCCTTACCCTTTATTGATCAAGTCCTCGAGCGAGTGGCGGGTCATCAATTCTATTGCTTCTTAGATGGATTCTCAGGGTATAATCAAATCGAAGTCTCCTTAGAGGATCAAGTAAAAACAACCTTCACTTGTCCATTCAGCACTTTTTCCTTCAATCGCACGCCCTTTGGGTTATGTAATTCCCCTGGTACCTTCCAGCGGTGCATGATGGGAATATTCTCGGATATGGTGGGGGATTTTTTAGAGGTCTTCATGGATGACTTCTCCATCTTTGTGGATACTTTTGAGGGATTCCTTATAAATGTTGAAAAGGTTTTGTCAAGGTGTGAGGATAAGAATCTCATACTAAATTGGGAAAAATGTCATTTCATGGTAAGGGAAGGACTTGTTTTAGGTCATCTGGTATCTGGTAGAGGGATTGAAGTTGATAAAGCTAAGGTTGACATCATTCATCACCTTCCCTATCCTAAAACTGTTAAGGAAGTGAGGTCCTTCTTAGGACATGAAGGTTTTTATAGAAGGTTCATTAGGAATTTCAGCTCTATTTCTCGACCACTTTGTGCTCTATTGGTAAAAGATGCTCCATTTTTATGGACAGAAAGCTGTGAGGAATCATTCTCTACACTCAAGTCAACTCTTATATCTCCACCTATAATGAAAACTCCAAATTGGAAACTTTCTTTCGAGCTCATGTGTGATGCAAGTGATTTCGCTGTAGGAGCAGTCTTAGGACAATGGTGTGAGAAAACTCCACATGTCATTGCTTATGCAAACAAATCTTTAAATGATGCACAAATAAACTACACCACCACTGAGAAAGAGTTGCTTGCTGTTGTATTTGCCTTAGATAAATTCAGGTCTTATCTCTTAGGATCACCCATCATTGTCTTCACTGACCATTCATCCCTAAAATACCTTTTCCAAAAACAAGATGCCAAGGCTAGATTGATTAGGTGGGTCCTTCTTCTTCAAGAGTTCGATTTAACCATTAAGGATAAAAAGGGTGTTGAAAATATTGTAGTTGATCACCTCTCTAGGATGGAATTCAAAGACAACTCACACCACCTCTCTGTGTCTGATTCATTTCCCAATGAGCACCTCTATTCAGTGAGTGATTGCCCTTGGTATGCTGACATAGAAAACCATTTGGTGACGGGTGACATTCCAAAATTCTTGGGGACCCAAGCTAAGAGGAAATTCCTTTCTGATGTCAAACAATATGTGTTTGATGATCCTTTCCTCTTCAAGTTCTGTCCTGATCAAATCATCAGTAGATTTATTCCCGAGTCTGAGCAAGAGTCCATTCTAAAATTTTGTCATGGAGAGGCATGTGGGGCCACTTTTCTACAAAGAAAACCACTGAAAAGGTCCTCCAAAGTGGTTTCTACTGGCCGAACCTCACTAAGGATTCCTTCCAATTCTGCAAAAGTTTTCCTCAGTGTCAGCAATTAGGATCCATTACAAAAAGGAATCAAATGCCCCTCACTCCCATTCTGGTCATTGAAATCTTTGATTATTGGGGAATTGATTTCATGGGACCCTTTCCAAACTCTAAGGGATACCTCTACATCCTCTTAGCTATTGATTATGTCTCAAAATGGGTTGAATCCATTCCCACCAAGTCCAATGACCACCATGTTGTGATCCTATTTCTGAAAGAGCATATATTTTCTCAATTTGGAATTCCAAGGGCTATAATCAGTGATCGTGGAACCCATTTCTGCAACCGCCCATTCTCTTCACTGATGTCTAAGTATGGTATTACTCATAAAGTTTCCACTGCATACCATCCTCAAACCAATGGTGAAGCTGAGTTGGAAAATAGAGAAATTAAGCAAATTCTTGAAAAAACTGCCAATCACTCTAGGAAAGATTGGTCCGAGAAACTCTTAGATTCCCTTTGGGCATATCGAACTACTTTCAAAACTATCCTAGGCATGTCACCGTATAGATTGGTTTATGGAAAAGCATGTCATCTACCTGTTGAAATTGAGCATAAGGACTTTTGGGCAATAAAAAAATGAACTTTGACATTTCTTTGGTTGAAACAAAAAGTAAATTAGATCTTAATGAACTTGAGGAACTTAGGATGGAGGCTTATGAAAATTCAAGGATCAATAAATATAAAGTTCAAGCCTACCAATCTAGGAATCTCAAATTAAAACACTTTGAACTGGGAAAATTTGTGTTCTTGTATAGTTTAAAACATCATCTACACCCAGGAAAGCTAAGGTCTAGATGGTCTGGTCTATACCTAATGCATCATGTGTACCCTCATGGGGCAATAGAGATTCAGGATCCCACAAGTGGTCATGTCTCCAAAGTCAATGGTCATAGGTTAAAACCATTCATTGAATCATTCAATAAACAAGAAACCAAGGAGGAGTTAACTGAGCCAACATATGAACTAGAGAAAAATTGATAGATTTAGGGTACAAGTCGGGCTAACGACGTTAAACAAAAGCGTTGCACGGGAGGCAACTCGTGGTTTTCATGTTTCCAATCACTGTGAATCATCTTTTGTTTCCTTCTGATTAATTTTGTTATTTTTTTATATAGACTATTGACCTGTTCTTATTTTATGAGTAAGGATGGGTATGAAAAGGGAGCACCGTATTCATCCGTGTCACGCGGTGTGATCCCTGAGTAATAACTTACCCAGAAAATATAAATAAGACAATGTATCATCAGTTTATTTTATTTTATTTATGTTTTTGTAGGTTAAAAAAAATTAGACTCTTGACCTGTTCTTATTTTATGATTATGGATGGGTATGAAAGGGGAGCACCGTATTCATCTGTGTCATGCGGTGTGATCCCTGAGTAATACCTTACCCAGAAATTTAAAAGAAGACAATGTATCATTATTTTGACTTAAAAAAAACCATAAAAATTATGGTACTTGGAATTAAATAAATCATTGTGTTGTTTGTTTTGTCTACTTTGTCCTTCTTTTTGTGGTTCAGGAACTATTTTGGGTGATACATGTTCAATCAAGGAGGTTCCTACATCCCCCAAGTGATCAAAGGAGTAATCTGAAGCATCATGAACTTCAACTTTAAAAACCAGGTGAATTTGTTCCATGTTTATCATTCTCAATTTCATCTTTGAACTCCTCTCCTACCCCCTTCTAACTTTTCTTTTCTTTAAACACTGGGGACAGTGTTATTCTAAGTTAGGGGAGATAAAAAATGATTTTTTTTGTGAATAAAAACATGCATGAAAAGAAAAATTCCATTAACCATAAACAAGATAACACACATTGCAAACTCTAAAATTGGATATCAAATAAATTTTTCATGCCTTGATTCTGATTTTAATGCAAGTTTAAGTTCATGATCATAGTTTTTGGAAAGTGCGGTTTTCCGATGTGATTTTTCAATGTTTACATTTTCATCCTCTTAATAAAAATGCTACAATGCACGTCTACTAGATTGTGGGTGTAAATTTTCGTTCTTTGGTCCCTTTCATTATAGCATAGGGTTCTAGGGTCACTTTTAGTTTAATTTGAGTATCCATAAAAACAAAAAAACAAAAAAAAATGACAACATAGAGCAATGTTTTGTCCAAATGTGTGGCATCCGGCACTTGGGGATCGTAACTCCATAGTTGTCTTGCCTAGAGTTAGGCTTTATATCTCTATTGTAGAGCATGAAATTGACAATATGTGTAGCGTCCGGCACTTGGGGATCGTGACTCCATAGTTGTCTTGCCCAGAGTTAGTCTTTTCATATCTATTGTGGATAAAAAAATCATCAAAAAAAATCAAAAAAAAAATAGATACTCATATTAAGGTTTAATGTGATTCCCACCTAGCGCTTCCATTTATTCCCCTTGAACAATAAAATGGGCCCCATATCTTTTGTGATGCACAACACTTTATCATGCTTAATTGAAATTGGATGAAATGTGGCGATGAATTTGAACAAAGGAATGGTCTTGGGCTTGGGATATGCTTATGGACCTAGATTGTTTTAAATTATTTTGATGGGTTCCATAATTTTTTGGTATGAGGTCTTTGGGTGAGCAATGTGTATTTAAATGTTTTTGGAAAAGGGGATTTGAATTTCATATTTGTAATATATTTTTCTCGGGACTAGAAAAACTCAAGTTGGGGGGTGTGATTAGTCACTGAAAGTTTCTAATATTAATTGTTAATATCTTTATATTAATTGTTCCAAATTACATAAACATTGTTTTTAGTGCATTACATAAATAGAACTTCATTCCTCATCAAAAATGCAATTCATGTTTAAAATGCAAATTTGGGCCCAATCATTCATTTGTTTGTGTACAACACTATATTCATTTTATGAATTTTAAATTTTGGGATATTATTGATCACTTTGTTTGGAAAATTTTATCTTTTAGGTCCAATGGATGAATCCCAAAGGAAGATGGATAATTTTGCGCCTGAAGGCAGAAACTTGCTGGAAAAAAGCATAATGGGCCTAAGGCCCATCAAACAAATGTGGGGCCCACAAAATAAGCCCAATGAATCTAAAATTTATACAGTATAAAGATAAAAATATGTGGATCATTTTATTCAACTGTTTCTTGAGCTAATTCAGATTTTATCATGATGATAAAGGGATCTTAAGTTGAGATTTAAATGGTGGACCCGACATTAATGCACAAAAATCCGTCCTACCATTTCGACTATAACTTCCAAACGGCTGAGCAAAATTTCCTGAAATTTTTACAAATCATATAGGAAATATGGATGAAGATATCTCTCTTCTACAGACCCTACGGATTCGGCCTTCTTCAATTGCTAATTCACATATCAATATGGTAGACGAATCTGGACAGTTTTCTGGGTCAAATTCGAAACATCAATTTCCTTTTGATTATTCACCCTCCATTTGACTCTATTAATTGTCGGGGGTGAATTAATTGTTGGGGGATGTACCTAAGGCTCCTAATATTCCTATATAATGATCTAGTGGTTAAGGGAATAGGGGTTGAAATTTTTCTTATTATCTTTTTTTGCTTGTTTCATTGTAAGGTTATGCTTCAAAATTTCCTTTGTAATGTTTACCATTTCCATGTAAGTTTCTTTTTTGTATCTTTATGTTCTTAATCAACTTATTTATCTTTTATATTTTAAATTTCATTTATTAAAACTTTATTATCACAAAGCACAGTGATATCTCTATGTTGTTGTGAATTAGTTCACACATAGGTGTGAATTTCATTCACACACACGGAGGAGTGCTCGTTATTTCCGCGGTTTTAAATTCTTCAATCCAATTCTTATTAGTCATATTCTGACCACCATTGAGAGTATACCATCAATGGAGGGATATCCCTTTAATGGGTTGATATTAGGAGGATGCAAAGGCTGGATTGAATGTTATTTTATGAATGAATTGTTGTTAATTGGATAATTAATTTAATACATCCATTCTTCAGTTATTTCTACTCTTCATCTTTACTGTGTTTGAGCAAACTAAATTCAATTACTAAATGACCATATACCTCGGAGAGATCATGAATTTGGTTCTCTAAGTGTATAGGGGATTAGTAATTGTGTTTAGTATACACCAAACCAGAAAATGATGAAGGTAGTGTTATTTTTGAAGAATGGATTCATCAAATTTAATAAAACCAAAATTGTTTAAAGAAGTAAAATTCATTCAATCCACCCCGAGCATAATCCTAGATCAACCCATTTTCATTGAATTTAATTCACGTAGGTTTCTTAGTATTATTTAAACCATCCAAAATCGAACCCAAAGTTGGCTACTTCAAAGCCCATCCTTCACCAAATCATAGCGTCTCAAGGTTACTTCTTTGGTCCCTATGGATTCGACCCCTACATGTACTACATCGACTGCTTTTACTAGTAGGGTAAATTTGGGCGCAACCAAACAGATTCTGAAAATCCATAGGAAAGAATAATCTATTCCAGAGACAAAATTATTGCGTAGGAGTAAAATAGAGGTTAGATAACTAAAACGGTACATTTTTCTAGTTACTAAGGATGGTGACTCATTATTAGTTGATATTAATGATCCTCTGGCCTACAGGGAGGCAGTAAGTGGAACAGACATTTCCAAGTGGAAAGAATCCATGAATTCTGAAATGTATTCCAGGTATCAAAACAAAGTTTGTATTTTGGTATATCCTATAGTTGATGTAAATCCTGTTGGTTGCAAATGGGTATTCAAGAAGAACCTAGACATGGAAGTACAATTCAATACCTATAAGGAATGAATGGTTACAAAAGGTTTTAAACAGCATCAAGGAATTGACTACGATGAAACCTTTTCACCAGTTGCAGTGCTAAAATCCATCAGAATTATACTTTCCATTGTAGCTTACCATGACAATGAGATTTATCAAATGGACACCAAAACATCCTTCCTTAATGGGAACCTCTAGGAAGATGTCTACATGACACAACCTAAAGGTATTATGACTCCAAAGGATGCCAATAAGGTAAGCAAGTTACAAAAATCCATGTATGGATTAAATCAAGCATCCAGGTCATGGAATAGTCATTTTGATGAAGCCATAATAGAATTTGGATTTATGAAGAACGAATGTGATCCTTGTGTCTAAAAACAGTTTAGTGGGAGTGCAGTCATTTTTATAAAAGTATATTTTGATGACATATTACTTATTGGAAATGAGATACCAGTCTTACAGTTTGTTAAGTCATGGTTCAATCAATACTTCTCCGCGAAGGAATTGGGTGAGGAAACATATATTCTTGCGATCAAGATTCATCATGATAGATCCAAGAGATTGTTGGGCCTAAGTCAAAGTATATACATTGATAAGATAATGAAGATATTCAGTATGG
Organism: Viscum album; assembly: GCA_963277665.1. Taxonomy (NCBI): domain Eukaryota; kingdom Viridiplantae; phylum Streptophyta; class Magnoliopsida; order Santalales; family Viscaceae; genus Viscum; species Viscum album. Next base: position 1,937,090,335 of record OY728123.1, on the reverse strand, counting down.
AAAAATCTAAGAGGGGATTGTTTCCAGTTTCACATGGCATTCATCTTTTCAAGAAAATGTGTCCTCAAATACATGAGTAAAGAATGATAATGGAAAGGACTCTATATGCATCAAAAATTGGGTCAGTCATGTATTTCATGCTCTGTACTTGGCTGGATGTCGCCCATTCATTAAGTGCGGTAGGCAGATATCAAGCTAACCCAGGTGACCGCTCTTAGATGGTAGTCAAGACTATCCTAAAGTATCTAATATGTACTAAGAATATGTTCTTGGTTTATAGAGTAGATAAGGAACTAGTTATCAGTGGATATGCATATGCTAGTTTCTAGACTGATCAAGATGACATGAAGTCACAAACAGGATACATCTTCACTTTGAATGGAGGTGTAGTGAGCTGGAAGAGCTCATAGCAGAGTGTGGTCGCAGATTCTACAGCAGATTCCAAGTATATCGCAGCTTCTGAGGTAGCTAAAGAAGCAGTTTGGATGTGAGGCTTCTTCTAGGAGTTGGATTTGATACATAGAAGTAAATATCTCATCACATTGTATTGTGATAATACTACAGGAGTGGCTCTTGCAAAAGAGCCATGGTCACATCAATGGACAAAGCCCATACTTCCGAAGTATCATCTCTTGAGGGATTTTTCTCAGAGAGGTGAACTTGCAGTGAGTACTATTTCCAAATAAGACAACATAGTGGACCCCTTGACTTAGTCCTTGAATCAACAGAAACATGACCACCATGTGAGTACTAGTAGATTGAAAGTCGTAGGTAGTTGGCTCTAGTCCAAGTGGGATTTTGTAAGAGTTGGTGTCCTAGAACCAATTGGTTGTACTTTGATTACATGGATATTTAATGTATTTAAATATTAAACGTCTCATTATATATTTTTCATTGTTCTTCATGAATATGATGTAATAATGTCCTAGAGTATTTGTTTCATTGATAAGGTCATGGTAGTTCTCCTCTATAGTGAGAACCTTGAAATTCTATAACAATATTCTTAAATATATTTTTATGGTTGGATGACATACTATGAATGGAAATATAGCATGATGATTGTCAGTTTAGAGTACTCGTAAGTAGATGAGACTTCCTCTCATGAAGTTCTCACTTGGTAATCTCCAAGATAGAAGATTATGAGAGCAGACCTGCCACTAGGAATTTCGCATGTTTTCGTGTCATCAGATATCTCTATCTCTGAGCATGTGTAATGATCCTTATACATTAATATTATCATTAATATGTTTCATGACTTGCACACTTTTATTTATTAACAAAAACCATCATTCAAATAGTTGGCGAGAAGTAGGGTATGTTGGGTGTGTCATGAGTGACATGATATTAATGGATAAATCGAGGAAGGATTTGTCCCTTCCATTTATGGAAGTTGATATCTCATCCTTTTGATTGAAATAGAACCCTCACACGAAATTCCATGGCCATGGTGTAACGAAAAGTTTAATTCAGGTAGTTAAAGAATGATGTATCAAGTATAAAAGTTGATGACACTATCATGAAACCTGGTTGATATTAACAAGCATGTAATCAAAGATAATAAAATTCCAATTTACGTATAAGGATAAAATCCCTCAAAAGAAATATTAAGTCGTTATATCCTTCCATAATCTTGGTTAGAATCGAACCATAGTTCAAAGTGCTGGACCAACCCTAGTTGGGGTTCTTTTAATTATCAGGGAATTCTAATTCAAGATTTTAGGTTGACTTGACTTGGTTCGCATCAAGGTTTGACTGCCACAGCAGGACTTGGTGTGACCAAGAGGCAAAGGTTGAGGAAATCCAAAATAAAATGATTTTAGGATTGGGGAGTCCACTCAGCGGATCAAGGAGCTGCGAGTTAATGTAGTTGGCATTTGGAATGCCTACCTAAAACCCTTCAAGTTTCTTGACCAACCCTAGTTGGGTTAATGCAAAGGGAAATATGGATACCTTCCACTAGAATATTCAGGCAACAGAATATTCTGAAGTCAATGCTGAGGGCTATTGGATTTTGATAAAATAGTGGGAGACTGGTAAGTATTAATTTATTTATTTGTCTCAATTTTGTAATAAAGTACTAAACCTTTTCTCATCTTAATTTGTAGAAACAGCAAGAAAATTACTTCAAACATATTATTGTGAACCATACTTGAGAAGGAAAACCTTCTCACCAGCACCAATTTCCAAGAGTGTCAGAGGCGTTTGCGCATCATCCTTTTCCATGAAAAGAAATTATATGTGCTGGAAGAGCCTATTCGAGTTGTTCCTGGGAAAGAGGAAAATGATGAGGAATTATCTCTCTATATGAAACACATGGATGATTCAACAGATGTCCATTGTTTCATGCTATCGTCCATGTCCAATGAGCTCTTGAAACAATATGAAAACATGGACGCGTATAGCATGATGTCTCGCCTTAAGGATCTATACCAAGAGAAGGCGAGACAGAAGTGGTATGAGATCTCCAATGCTTTGTTTGCAACTAAGCTTGGAGAGTTTGTGCCAGCTGGACATCATGTAGTCAAGCTTATTGGCTACATTGAATGCCTGGACATCTTAGGGATTAAATTCCCAGATGAGTTGCGTACAGATCTCATCTTATCATCACTGCCCAAGACCTTCTCTAGATTTATTGTCAACTACAACATGAGAAACAATGATAAGAGTCTATCAAAAATTCTGACCTTGATTCTCCAGGTAGATAAGGAGATGGGGTGTGAAAAACCCGCAGTCCTTATGGTGAACAGGAAAAGGAAGGACAAGGCAAAGGGGCCAAAGAATTATAAATAGTCTGAAGCCCCCGAGAACCGTCCCTCCAAGAAGGGAAAGATCCAGAGGCAGGGAAAGGAACGGGAGGCGGTGTGTTTTTCATGTGGCAAGCAAGGCCATTGGAAGAGGAACTACACCCAGAAGCATGGGGACGCTAAAGGTGCATTCGTTATCAAGTATAATCTTTCTATTTCTACACATTGGGTATTAGATATAGCTTGTGGGGCTCACATCTGTATTAAAATGAAGGAACCAAGTAGATTTAGAAAGATTTCCAGAGGAGAGGTAGATCTTCGAGCTGCTAATGGCGCAAGGCTGGCTGCGTTGGCTATTGGCGATTACCACCTCTCATTGACAAATGGAATTATTTTGGTTTTACAAGACTATTATTATATTCCTAATGTTACAAAGAACATAATTTCTGTATCTTGTTTGGATATGGATGGATTTATTTTCAAGTTTGGAAATAAGGGTTGTCTCTTTTATAAGAACAATGTATGTTATGGTATGGCACATTTAAATAATGGTTTGTATGTACTGAATTATGAAAACCAAGTGTTGACAATCGATAATGAAACAAACTCACATGACTCATACATCACCCAGTTGTGGCATCACCATCTCGGTCATGTAAATGAGAAGCGCTTGAAAAAGCTCTGCCAAGATGGCTATTTAGACTATACTGATCTAAAACCACTTGATAGATGTCACGCTTGTTTACAAGGAAAAATGACCAATCCTCCTTTTAGTGGACAGAGTGAAAGGGCCACGGAGCTTCTAGGATTGGTACACACGGATGTGTGTGGACCATTTCCAGTAGAAGCTAGAGGTGAATATTCTTACTTCATTACTTTTACTGATGATTTGAGTAGATATGACTATGTCTACTTAATGAGGTATAAGTCAGAGTCCTTAGAGAAATTTATGGAATTAAAGAATGAAGTAGAGAATCAGCTTGGTAAGAAGATAAAGAAGCTTCGATCGGATCGAGGTGGAGAATATCTGAACTAAGAGTTCATCGATCTTCTACGGGATTCTGGGATTCTATCTCAGCTCAATCCTCCTTATACACCACAGTGGAATGATGTTAGTGAAAGGAGGAATGGCACCTTGTTGGACTTGGTGAGGTCGATGATGAGTCATGCGGATCTTCCATTATCCTTTTGGGGATATGCATTACAAACTGCAGCATACACATTAAACCGAGTACCAACTAAAGTGGAAAATGGAATTCCATCCGAGTTATGGAATGGAAGGAAACCCACTTTGTCGCACACATGTGTATGGGGATGTGAGGCGTTTGTTAAGGCCTTCTCATGCAACAAACTAGCACCCCGGGGCATGATGTGTATCTTTATAGGATATCACAAGGAAACGAAAGGATATTACCTATATAACCCTTCAGACAAGAAAGTGATTGTCGCCAGACAAGCTGTCTTTCTTGAGAGGGAGCACATCCTCAAGAAGGATAGTGGGTGCAATATTGACTTCAACGAAGTTGATGCTCAAGATACACAGGACTTAGTACAGTAACAAGTTTCATAGGTCCCCATGGAAGAGGTTCCAAAAACACAAGTACTGCGTAGGATCTCAAGAGAGGTAAGGGAACTAGAAAGATTTGGTTTCCTAGTCACAGAGGATGGTGAATCATTATTGTTGGACAATGATGAACCTCTCTCATACAAGGAAGTAGTAGAAAGCTTAGAAGAAAAAAGATAGCTAGAAGCTACGAATTCTGAGATGGATTCCATGTATCAGAACCAAGTCTGGGTTCTGGTCGATGATCCAGTTGATGTAAAGCCTATTGGATTCAAATGGGTATTCAAGATAAATCTGGACATGGAAGGTCAAGTCAGCACCTTTAAAGCATGGCTTGTGGCTAAAGGGTTCAGACAGCATCAAGGAATTGACTATGATGAAACCTTCTCTCCAGTTTCCATGTTTAAATCCATAATAATCATACTTACCATAGCAGCTTACCATGACTACGAGGTTTGGAAGATGGATGTCAAAACAGCATTCCTTAACGGAAGCCTTCAGGAATATGTCTATATGATACAACCAGAAGGGTTCGTGACACCAAGTGAATCCAAACGGGTTTTCAAGTTGAAAAAATCCATTTATGGATTAAAGAAAGCATCCAGGTCATGGAACATTTGATTTGATGAAGCCATAAAGGAATTTGGGTTCATTAAGAACGAATGTGAGCCATGTGTTTATAAGCGGTTTAATGGCAATGCGATCATTATCCTAGTAGTATATGTTGAAAAAATATTTCTTAGTGTAAACGATGTATCCATCTTACAGTCAGTTAAGGACTGGTTGAATAGGTGTTTCTCCATGATGTACTTGGGTGAAGCAGCCTACATTCTAGGGATCAAGATCATTCATGATAGATCCAAGAGGCTGCTTGGACTATGTCGGGGTACATACATTGACTAGATACTAAAGAGATTTTGTATGGAACAATCCAAGAGGGTATTAGTTCCAGTGTCGCATGGCCTACATCTTTCTAAGAAAATGTGTCATCAGACACAACAAGAGAAAGATAGAATGAGTAATATCCCATACGCTTCGGTTATAGGATCCATCATGTATGCCATGTTATGTACCAGGTTTGATGTTGCCTATGCACTGAGCATGGTAGGCAGATATCAAGAAGATCCAAGAGAATAGAATTGGACTGCTTTTAATACTATCCTTAAGAATCTAAGAATAACTAAGGATATGTTCCTGGTGTATGGAGGAGACAAGGAGCTTTTCATCAGAGGTTATGATAATGCTGGTTTTTAGACATATCAGAATGATCTAAAGTCACAATCTGGATATGTTTTCTGTCTCAATGGAGGAGCTGTGAGCTGGAAGAGTTCAAAGCAGCCAGTTGTTGCGGATTCTACAGCAGAGTATGAATATATAGCAGCTTATGATGCAGCCAAGGAAGCCGTATGGATTCAGAACTTTTTCCAATATCTTGATGTGGTGCCTAGAAGTAAATATCCCATTACATTGTATTGTGATAATACTTCAGCAGTGGATCTTGCAAAAGAACTAAGGTCACATCAATGGACAAATCATATAATCTGAAAGTATCACCTCTTGAGGGATTTCTATCAAAGGGGTGAATTTGCAGTGAGTAGAGTGTCCACAGAAGAGAATGTGGTGGACCCCATGACTAAAGGCATATCTCAGTAGAAGCATGAATATCATGTGAGAGCTAGCGGGTTAAAGGTTTTTAGCAGTTGGCTCTAGTCCAAGTGGGAGTCTGTTAGAGTTGGTGGCCAAGAACCAACTACTTTGTACTTTATTCATTAATAAAAGCCTTATCACATCTTGATTGTTCTTCTATGTGACAATGCATGTGATAATGTCTTGTGGATAGTTGTTACATTAAAGGGTCATAGCAGATCCCTGCTATGATGAGAACCCAGAAGTGCCATAACACTATTCTTGAATATATGTTCTATGGTCGGATGATGTTATTTGAGGGACACAAATAATACAGGCCATTAGGGGTGAGGACTCATAAAACTTTGAGGCACCTTCTCATGGTGTGCGCCCTTGGTAATATCTAGGAGGATATTATGAGAATGAGACATGCCAGTAGGAAATCCACATTTCATAGTGTCATTGGTTGTTAGTATCTGTGGACATGTGTATTGGTCCTTAGACTTTAATATTATTATTAATGGGTATTACAACTCGCGCACTTAGATGTATTGATGAAATCTGTGATGACACACTGTTCACAGTGAGGTAGGATACGTTGGGTGTGTCATGAGTAATGCTGCATTAATAGATAATCCGAGAAAAGATTTGTCCCTTCTGTTCCATAACAGAAGTAGATATCTCAGGCCCTTTGATGGAATTAATATAGCCTAAATAAATCCATGGCCACGGTATGGTATGGGTGAGTCCAATTCCAGAAATTCAAAGAAATAATAATCGAGCAAATGGGTTGATGGCACTAGCATGAAACCCGCTAGATTCAATATATCGAGACAAAGGGATTATATTACGCGGTAATCATTCGTATGAGGTGACACGTCATTGCAACGTTAACTTATTTCTCTATGGGTTCCTTGGCATGTTGCTAGACTCTAACCTTGGACTTTAGGCAGGCTCTACCTAATGCCACTGAGAAAGGGGCCTAGAGGGTCACACACTAAGTGTGTCCATGTATCTTAGTTAAATATTAATTTAAAAAGTTAAATAAATATTATTCCTGACTGTGGTTTAATAATTATTTAAGGATACCTAATTTCATTTATTTCGTCACTAGTTATTTGAGAGAATATATTGTGGGAGAAATAATACATTTATAGGCGAGTAATGCAGTTACATTTATTTAAGAAATAAATAGTCGTTACTCAAGGACTAATAAATGTGGTGGAGGAAATAAAGTAAAGTGGAAAATAAAATTACACGATGTGTAGTTTTATGGAAAACAAGTACACGCCGTGTATTAATGATTACATGTCGTGTAGTTTTTTCAGTCGGGATTTTGAGGATATAATATTGTTTTATTAAATTGTATTTATTATAATCAGTATGGGCACATGTCAAGGAATTAATAATTCGACATGGGGGTTTTCAATAAGAGTTAATGAAATAAATAAAATGCGTAACATGTTTATTTATTTTCATAACTCTATAACCTCAAACTTGATTATAAATATCCTCACAACCCCAACACTTTTCGATAGGGAATTGTTGTGGACAACAATTCTGGATAATTCTTTCAAGGCCAAAAGAACTCCTTCCTCCAAGAACACTCTCAAGACTGAGAGACCAAGGCGATCGAAGGCGGACATCGCAAGCGAAGGTTCTTCCACGCTAGCACCCAGAGATCCCTTCAGCGACATCAGGAGATACGTGGCACACATGTGGATCACTGCTAGAGGAATCCTACACTTGGATTCTACGACGCAACAATGGATCACAGGATCGTGACCGGAGACATCAACGAAGAAATAATTCCACCAAGATAATTCTTCTGAATTAATTAAATTAATTATAACCAACATATGATGATCCTATATTTTTGGTTCCATAATTCCCTCTTAAGTTTTTCATTTTTCATTCCATTCTGAAGATTCGGCATTTTACATCATGACGGATCTTGGATTGAACATTGTTTAAATGTTAAAATTAAAGTTGGGAAAACCCACCAATGTGTTTTCACTGTGCCTGAAACATTCAAAATTATGATGCGAAGATTTATTGTAAGAATAAGGAAGTTACAATTTTTGAAAATGGTGTAGAATCCCTTGTCTTTAGGGAAAAAACTTCGCCACATGATTCTTATCTTGAACCACCCCCAGTAGTTCTACTGAATGCAATACTTAGAGAGGAAGATAAACCAATATCTATGGGCAAGGAAATAAATATTAAAATTGAAGATGTGCACATAGTTCAAGAGTACATTGATGTATTTCCAGAGGATTTAACTGGACATCCTCCAGAGTAGGAAGTTGAGTTCTATATTGATTTAATTCCTGATTCAAGACCTATATCAAAGACTACCTATAGAATGGCCATTGTGGAGTTAGTGGAGATAAAGAAACAATTAGAGGAGTTGAATGAAAAAGGATTTATTCGACCTAGTGTTTCTCTATAGGGATCCCCGATCTTGTTTGTCAAAAAGAAAGATGGATCCATGAGTTTGTGCATTGATTATAGAAAAATCAATTATATTAAAATAAAAAATAAGTACCCTCTACCCTGGATTAATGATTTATTTAATCAAATTCATGGAGCTCAATAATTATCAAAGATTTACCTTCGATCCGAATATCATCGGTTGCGTGTGAGAAAGGAAGATATTCCTAAGTCAGCATTTCAGTCCAGGTATGGGCATTATGAATTTACGATGATGCCTTTTTGACTGACAAATGAACCCTCTATTTTCATGTATTTAATGAATATATTTTTTAAGGAATATTTTGATAACTTTGTTGTGGTATTCATTGATGATATCCTTGTATACACAAAAATCTATGAAGACCATGAGAATCACTTGCAGATTATTCTGAGAACTCTTAGAAGAAATAAATTATATGGGAAAGTTAGCAAGTGTGAATTCTGGATTTAATATGTTTCTTAGCTAGGCCTTATTTCCTCTAAGGATGGAATCCTAGTTGATCCTGCAAAGACAAAGGCAATCCAAGATTGGCCCATGCTAAAAAACATAACTGAGGTATGCATTTTTATTGGATTAGAAGGTTACTATCAGCGTTTCGTTCATAATTTAACCCGTCTGGCTAACCCGCTAGCCAATATCACATGTAAAGGAGTTAATTTTGTGTGGGAAAAAGAATGCACAGAATGATTCAAAGAATTGAAAACAAGATTGGTCAATGCTCCAATTTTGACTCTTCCATCTGGAAGTGATGGATTTGTAATATACAGTGATGCATCAAAGAATGGACTGGGTTGCATCCTTATGAAAAAAAAAATTTATTGCTTATGCATCAAGATAGTTGAAGACCCTTGATCAAAATTATCCAACTCATGATCTTGAGTTAGCAGCCATAATATTTGCTGTGAAAATATGGAGACATTATCTCTACGGAGAAAGATGTGAGATTTATACGGACCACAAGAGTTTGAAATACATTTTCACACAAAAAGAAATCAACATGAGGCAAAGGAGATGGCTCGAGTTACTCAAATATTACGATTCTTCAATAAACTACCTCCCAGGAAAGGCGAATAAGGTGGTAGATGCACTAAGTAGTAAGGATCATGGACTTTTGACTCAAATGAGGATTGAGAGGGATCCTATATTTTTGGATCTAGAAAAGATGGATATGGGAATTGTTAAGGAAAGGGAAACATCTTTAATATTTAAAATGATTGCTAAACCATATTTATTAGAGAAGATAAAAATATCTCAATCTGATGATGAGAATCTGAATAAGAAAATTAATGTTGTCAAGGATGGGAGACCAGCTGACTTCGTGTATGAAGAACGAGTTCTGAAGTTTGGGAAGAGGTTATGTGTTATATCATTACCTGAGCTAAAAAGGAAACTATTAGATGATTCCCATAGCTAAAATCTCTCTATACACCCAGGTAGCACCAATATGTACAGAGATATGAAGGAATATTTTTGGGGGGATAATATAAAGAGGGAAATTGCTGACTATGTGTCAAGGTGTCTAGTTTTTCAACAAGTGAAGGCAGAGAGACAACATCCAAAATGAGTGATGCAACCTTTACCTATTTCTATGTGGAAGTGGGATAACGTTATGATGGATTTTATCACCGGACTACCAAGGAAACCTAGAAGGAATGATGCAATATGGGTAATTGTTGATCATCTCACAAAATCAGCACATTTCCTTTCTATAAGAAGGGACTTTCCACTTGATAGCTTGGAAATATTTTATATTAATGAAGTTGTAAGACTTCATGGTGCACCTCTATCAATTGTATCCGATCGAGATCCCTGATTTACTTCAAAACTATGGAAAAGTCTCCAGAAAGCATGAGTATTGTTTATCACCCCGAAACTGATGGACAATCTGAAAAGGACTATTCAAACTATAGAAGACATGCTGAGGTCATGCTCTCTTGACTTCCAAGGTATGTAGAATAAATACTTTCCTTTGGTGGAATTTTCCTACAACAATAGTTTCCACTCTAGTATTCAAATGGCTCCATATGAAGCATTATATGGAAAGAGATGTCGAACTCCAACTTGTTGGGACGAATTTGGTGAGAGGAAAATTATAGGCCCAGAACTTATTGAAGAGACCATGACAAAGGTGAAGAAAATACAAGCCCATATTAAAGCATCCCAAAGTAGGTATAAAATTTATGCTGACAGCTGGAGAAAGGAATTGGAATTCCAAGTGGGATATCATGTATTTCTGAAAGTATCTCCATGGAAGGGTGTCTTAAGGTTCAGTAAGAAAGGGAAACTAAGCCCCAGGTACATCAGACCATTTGAAATTTTGGAAAGAATCGGATCTATAGCTTACCATTTAGCAATGCCGCCAAATATCTCCAGAGTTAATGATGTGTTCCACATGTCATTGTTAAAGAAATACATGCCATACCCAATGCATGTACTCACGTATCAAGAAATAGAACTGGAACCTGATTTGTCATACTGTGAAAATCCTATCGGGATTGTTGACACAAGGGAGAATATATTGAGAAATCGGACAACTCATCTAGTAAAGTTTATTTGGAGAAACCAAAATATGGAGGAAGCAACATGGGAACTAGAAAATTTCATGAAGAAGGACCATCCACATATTTTTTTTGGGCTTTATACATAAAATTTTGAGGACAAAATTTCCAAAGGAGGGAATAATATAACACCCCAAACATTTTATGGTATGTTTCTCTTAAATTCTTGTTATTCATTAGATAGCCCATATTTCATAAAGAACTAAGTATTTTGTGAAACAAAACATTATAGGAGAAAGTTATATTCTATCCATTAAACATAAATTTTCCACTTCTATGTTTTGAATTTCGAAAAACAGTCCTCTAGAGTTGTGACCAGTAAGTCATTTGGAGTCTAATAGAACCAACTTGATTTTTTGATGAATAGTATCATACACTTATGAATAGTAATATGAATAGTAATATGAATAGTAATATGACCCTTATAAATAGTAAATAATGATAATATTTTATTTTCTTAAGGAAATAAGATAATGAGAAGTTAATTAATTTTTCAATGTAATACAAAACTAATTATACCTTTAAATTGTTATTTTTCGAATTAACTTAGATTTAATTTAAAAATTAAATGAAAAATACTTAGAAAATTATTTTCAAGAAATTTATTTCATTTTTAAATTCTACACGTCAAAAAATGGTTCGGGTAAAGTTTTGGGATTTTTCTAAAATACTTGGATTTTTTCATGAATAGTAAAAATACAGATTTGAGTTTTCGGTAGTTTAATGACATCATAATGATGTAATAATTAATATAAATGGATTGTCTACTTTTGTGCAGTATCTTATGACATGAGGTGTCCTAAGTGTCTTAAACCATGGGCAAATACCATGGGCAAGCCCATGGTTTTGTGAAAACCACTAACGAGGTGTGCCCTTTAATTAATAAAAAACTCTCTCTTAATTACTATAAATACCCACTCACCACCCCCCCCCCACCACCTTTATTTTATTTCATTCCAAACTCAATATCCTCGAAGATCTGGTGGTATTACCTCCCTAGGATTCCTCCCAAGCTGTCCTTAATCCCCCAAGGTCCCATCCTTCAAGATCTAGGAGTTACTCTACAAGGTAAAGGAATCCTTCATTATCTTCTTTTAGTCGACACTTCCTCTATGTTATCTATTTGATTTTCTATTATCATATGTTGGGGTTTGATTTTATTTTTTATTCTTGCTGTACTTTTGATTTCAATATGATGAGATACCCTTTTTCTCTCATCATTTCATTTAATAAAATTTTAAGCGACGTCGTTAGGCTGCCGAATTTTCATAAGGGATCTCTCACCTTTTCTTTTATTTTCAAGTTCATCACTTTTATTTTTCTCTCCTCACATCCTCTGTACAAATGAACATGATAAACTCCATTATCATCTATATACTTGAATTATATCATGTGAATGGAATAACTATCATCAATATCCTTACTCTCTCCCTTGTATTTTTATAAACGAAATCAACGTCCATGAGGTTCCTATTTATAACCTTTGTGGACGACGGAGTTTTGTTCTTCACTTTCACCTTAATTACTGGCCATGAAACCATTTTAATGGTTTAAATAAATAAGAATATATTTATTTCACCCCATTAATGTTATGTAATCCTTATACACTCATAATATAGGATAATAATACAAAACAAGTTCATTATGAACAAAACGGCCAAGTTAATCCGAATATTTGTAATAAACTTTTAACTATTGAATCATCATCATGGAATATACCCCAAAATAATTTATATATCCTTAATTTCATTAATAAAATATATTAACAATTCTGGATATTTAACCACATTTCAAATGAACTTCCATTCATGAAAACAAGTAAACAAATCATGAAAACTAAGGAAGAAAATGCTTTAAAAACAAGAAAATTGAACCTCTTAAACCCATAAAAGGGCCATGAATGAACCTAATAAGGTTATAATAAATAAATTAAATGTATAGGAGTTTTTCTATTTATTAATTAATTAAGCTAAATTTTATTATTGAGGTCATTAAAACAAATGAAGAACACACTCGAGCATAAGGTAAGGGGTTTCTCATCTCACTTTCATTTCTGTGAGATTTTCATTTTTCACCACTTATTTCTTGTATGTGGTATATTTGTACTGAAATTTGATATATAATAACATTATTATCTTTATATTCATTTTATTCAATGATTTATTTTAGAGTTATTAAGTTCTGGTCGTATGATTCGACCGATTACATTGTGGTAAGAGACTATGTCTCAACAATTATTTTGTTGTGACTAACTTTGTATGGTGCACCTAAAAATACTTATGCGGTGTACCTACTGCCCATTTTAAATAACTTTTCATTTGAAATTATATATCCATAATCTCATTTCATGGATATGTTTTTTTTCTAAACTTTATACCATTTTACATACAGTGTTTATTTGGAAAGTTATTTTAATTATGGAAATATTGATGAATCTGTATACTCTACTCTATACGGATATTGAAAAGGCATATTGCTATTATATTAAATCAATGTATAATTTGGACATGCGGTGGATGGTGGGGCCCTCTATATCCCCTCTATGCATCGGTAGGTCTCATGAGACAAATCAGTTGGCGACAAACCCTTTGAGTTTGTTTCCAAAAATTAGACAAGTTTCAACCCACAGAACTAAACCATTTTTACGATATTATGGTATCATGTGCCAAATACATGATGTAAAATTAATAAGAATTCTCTTTATTCATTATCAGTTATTAATATCCATGAGTTTCTCACTATGACAACATCTATGGATGTAGTTTCATTCTCAGTTTATTAAGGGCGTGAGTTTTTCATTTATTCACCATGCCATGTTGATTATGTCAAATTGTTTATGATTAAGTTATTATTCATTCATGATTATGATATTTGTAACCCTTACTGATAATTTGAGCTCACCCCTTTCATTTTTTACTTTCAAAAGGTGATGAAGAGGAGATTTTTTATTGAGATCTTGTGGATGCAGTTTTTAGTTTTCGTTATGTATTGTATTTTGTAAACTTTTCCAATGTAATTTTTGTAACATATATGTATATAGTTTCTTCAAGACTACTAAAATGATCATTCCTTAAGGATTTTTATTCCTTCTAATCATTAAAATATCACAAGTAATGCATCGGATCCGGCCTAGAGGGGTCGGGGTGTTTTAGTTCATCATGGTAGCATGACTCTACTATTCCAAACACAAGCCTCAAAAAATAATGATATCAAAGTTTGCAGCTCAAAAGCATAGGATAAGTCAAAATAATCCTATAAACAGGTCATACCACACAATTTACTCCTAAATCCAAGACTGGTAAAAGAAACTATCGTAAAATTTACTAGAGACACCACCTATTTCCCACTCAAAAGATGGGTCTATATCAAGTTCTATGTTTATGATTTCAATTTTCCATCTGAATTTCATATCCATTTCACATTCCATTTTTAATGGATAAACCAAATGGTTCAACACTTCTGATACATAAGGACCTTACTCCTCATGAATTGAAATATGGTATCCACCAACTCCACACCATAACACGTTCCAGTCTATGAGACTCATGGTCCATGACTCAATGTGCCACAGTTGGCAGTTTAGGGTGTTTATTGTAACCCCATCCATAAAACACTTCCTAGGTTACAAAATTCACTATAAGTACCGACCATGTTTTTCAAAACACTTTACAGAATTCTATCACAATATCAGGTGTATCTATCATGACACCTATCACAACATCATGAAATAGGAAATGCAACCTATAGCACATGCATAAAGCATGGCATGTGATTTCTAGAAGTTCCTAAAATGATGCATGAGATGGAATTTCCTCATCACATTGAGTTGAAACAAAATATAACCCACAATCGCATCAATAATAAAATCAAAATTCAAGTGCATCACCCAATAGAAGAATCAAATAAACTATATTAGTCAAATTTTAGAAAACATTAATTTTTATTTGAGGCAATTTGGATTTTTCCTGAACATGGGTCAGCTATGCCCATGCATATCTCATTATCAAATTTCAATCCTTACTAAATCTCCTATCTATTTTTCCAAAATCATAAAGCACAAAATAAAAAAATATTATACCACTTTGTAATATCCTGGACTTGAATGCCACTCAATAGTGCCTCAAGCCTGATTGGTCACATGGCCACAGGCGCATCTCCCAAAATGCCAGAGGGTTCTAACTAGAAGCGAAGGACTAGGGTATGTTTATGGGGAGACAATTCCCTATTATTAGAGTGTAACATAGTGGTATCAATCATGCATATCAAATAGAAGAAGCAGTATAACATTCATACAACATATAATAACCAAGACAGGAAATATATACACTATTCTAGAAGTAATCTCATATAAAGATGATGATGAGACATGTCATGTCTCTAAAAACATCCAAAATAGGTATAAAATAGTACAATACAATACATATATCAAAATACCAAGAAAGACCCAAAAGTGCTTTCTCTAAATATCATCACATAAAATAGTACAATAAAATACATATATCAAAATACCAAGAAAGACCCAAAAGTGGTATCTCTAAATAGCATCACAAGCATTGGCTCGGTCTAGTTCTCTCCTGCTCCTAAGCATGGAACAAATTCAAGCATCGTACTAGGGGTATTTTCCCCAATACCTACCTAAATCCATAGAGTCTATCCTAGTACCCAAAGATAGCCCGAACAGGGTGTGAGAGAAAATCCTATTATGTCACTAACCAAAGGACTATAACAAATCCAAGTTGTGCAATATAACAAGATAAATCAGAGTGAAATATATATCACAGGTAAGAAGTAAATAAATGTAAGTTCCCATAGAATGTATACTATAGAACAAGTGATGTTTTATAGCCCAAAAAGGTTCCCTTAAAAATAAGGGTCAATCTCATATAATAAGGTGGTAGTAAAGTAAGTACAAGTAAACACCACGACCTCACTGTATATACAACATATCATATCACTCATGGACTTACCGTATAACTTGTAAAGAAAATCAACCATGGCTAGTTCGTATAACTAGGAGTGTTAGAACAAATACGTCCAAGTCATATAACCAATAATATCTCATTTACCATGGTTGTATCGTAAAACCAATATTTTCACATTTACCATGGTCGTGTCATATCATAAGTTTTGGACCCCGCATGGCCAGATCCAAGGTATAGTGGACCAAGCCATCCTCATCGATTCCCTGGAGTATCTTAATGGAAACTAGGCTAGCATTGATTTTGGGTCTAAGGATAATGTCTACCGACCATTTCCATTATGAGCCTAAGACAAATCAGATCTAAGGGGTAACAAGGCTCAAGGCATCCTATGGAATCAAAATCCAAGGAGCATATAGGTCCAAGGCATTCTCTACCATTTCCATGACCCATGAATTAGTACATAGTGTCATACGTATTCATTAATTAATTCATATTAAATTTTCATGATTATACCCACTCATATCACAATTCACATTCAAATCCCTTTCATGATGTTATCTAATCACATAAACAGTTCCATATGAACCTTTTAATCAAAAGCACCAGCATGAAAATGAGGAAAAACATCTCCTAAAAAAATCATCAATAGGATTACTCTAACTAGGAAATCACTAACAACACCCCATGGTTGGATTAACAAAATCATAGACATAGTAAATTTATATGTCACACCTTATGGGTGGTCGTGGTTAGAGAAAAAACCTCTAATGAATCTCAAAGGAACTAAAGGGAATCCCTAAAAGGTTCCATTTCATTTAATTCAATTTTTCAATTAACATTCAGGGTTGATCCAGAAAGTATAGTGGGGAGAACAATAGAAACTAGATTAATAAACCATCAAACCAAATGAGAAAATTATAAATCACCTACCATAGGTTTGTATTAGAGTGATCATCTAGTATCATCTCCTGATTCGACTCAGATCAGGAGAAAAAAAAAGAACGGATAAAGAAAGTGGAAATAGAGAAAATTATCTTGAACCTAAATAACTTCATTGATACAAATAATAATTAAGAATGGCACAAAATAAATTGGGTACTCACTAACACTAATCCAATGTGACTGATGGAGCTTGATTCTGAGATGAGAGTGAGGAATGGGAGAAAATCCTACCCAAAGGCCTTTCAAGGAGCTCCCATGCATCCACTGATGTTCGTGGGAGGAGAAGAATACTATTTTTTAGGTTATAAGAATTTTAAGGGAAAATGGTAATTTCCCAAAGAATTCTTGGGCTACACGGCTGGCCAAACTATGAGCCAACCATGAACCCACTACTGTAAGGAGGGTTACCTTGCATGGTTTACCTGCACAGTTTTCTAAACTATGCACAAATCGTGTCTTATAACATTATCAAAAACTCTATAGTTTTTTCATGTCCATGTTCCCCAACTTACATGGTTTATCAAATCATGCAGACTCCTCCATCCCACTGTCCAACATCATACGGTTTCATCAAACCCTGTGGCTTGGGTCACATGGTTACTACTAACCATGTGGCATATCTGTTTCCCTACAATATTTGGGTTCTAGGCTCTAAACAATCCCTATACACCCCTAATAAACCCATAACCTCAAAGGGTATTCACACTAGGCTATAAACAAGAATTCAAAGAAAAATTAAAAATATATGTACCTTGTACGAAAACCCAAGATATTACACATGCCCTAAATTATCCATTTATTCTATGACTCTTGTTCCTCTTGATATAAACCCTAATTTAGGTGTTTTCATGGCCAATTTTAGGTATTTGGTGTGATTTTATTGGTTCGGGTGGTGATTCTTGGTGGTTTAGCTTCATTGTGGTTAAGTTTATAAGTCTTTATCATGCTACGACATTTGTAATAATTGTATGCCATGATTTGTATATGAGTGCATGTGTAACCCTATGAGACCTATTTGTTTAGTCTTAAAGTGAGTTATTTAGGTTCTTATCGATGTAGTTAGTTTCTTAGAGGGTGGGTGTTATTTGTGTGCCTTGAAAATGTTGAATGAGATCCTTATACCGAGGATAAAGGTACGGTTGTCTTCTTAGGTATTTGGGCCTATAAAACACCATTTGGGTTTTAAAAGGGATATAATGAGGTGGTATGATGATGTTTGTGTTAATTATATGATGATTAATGACCATAAGTGATATTTATTAGCTTGAAATGTGATTTAAGGAAGGCTATGAGTAATATAGTTGGGTTCTTTTGTGATTTTGATGGTCGACGTGAATGAGACATCGGTACAGATTATAGTAGTGTGATTTTACCTTGATTTTTTGGCTAATGATGCATGTTGTTTCTTATTTCTTTCTTATTTATGTTACCTACCTTGATCATTTAGTGATGGGTCAGTGTGATTTATGTTACCTTCCTGAGTACATGGGGGTGGTTTAGTGTGCTTGATGTGAACTCCTTGAGTGAGCAAGGATGGGTCAATGTAATTGATGTGACCTACCTAAGTGTGCAGGGATGGTTTGGTGTACTAGATTTGTCCTTTCTAAGTGTGTAGGTATGGGTCAGTGTAACATCTCACTCTAAATAATTTTACTAGGAAGAGTAGGACTGACACTAACTGTAGGTGACATCCCCAAGACACTAAAGGGCATTAATAAATTCTAAGGGATTAGAAGAAAAATAGGGCATGGTTTTCCCTTAATAATAGAAAAATCCTACTGACACAAATGTAAACATACAAACCCTCTATATTATATATGATTAAAATTATTATAAATAAAAATTAAAACCCAAAAAACCACAATAATATTAGAGTGAAAAAAGAAATAAGAGAATATAACAAAGAATATGAAAGATAACATAATGACAAGACACCAAGGTGATATCATCCCAAGCATCACCTAAACTAACTCAAAGATCCAACTCCATGTGAAACACCCATAGTATAAAGATGAATCACTCAAGAAGTATAATACATTTACCTTTCCAGTGACCCAATAAAGAATAATTGCAAACACACCAAGGTTCCCAAGTAGGGAGTGAGTATATTACTCAGTAGGTACTCCCATTTCTAAACTGGAATAGGTAAAAAAATACAATGTTCTAGCTGGTCATTGGTGCTCTACCTTGACCTGCTAACAAGTGAGGTATCTCAAAACAAACTATTCTACTTTCCTATTCATTCCAAACCACCAAAACTATGATTTTAGAACATCATACATTTTTTTCAATACCAAGATGAACAAACCATCAAAAATTGTGGTAGGAATTAAGATTTTTTTCTTGATAGGTTAGAGATACCACTATATAATTTTTAAAATGAAACACTAAACTATCATCTAGTATACATCCCTCAATGGTCTCCCTCCCTTTGATTTTGGACCTCATGGTTAAACATTCTAGATCAGATGTTTGATAATCTTTAACCTTCTAAATCAAATTATGAAAAAAAGGAGACTAGATAGAAAACCATATAATAACCCTATTCAATATAATTCATATGTATATTCACTATGGTTGATATTAGCTACCACTGATCTAAGACCTCTTTAGCTGAATGATTATAAGATTTCCTAATCAATGCATCATCCATAAAATTTCCCCTACCTAGAGTGTACGTCAGGTCAAATTCAAACATCTTTAGATATTCCATCCATCTCTGTTACCTTATATTCAAGTCCCTTTGTGAAAAAATGTGTTTCAAGCTCTTGTGATCTGTAAAAACCATAAATTTCTCAAAAAAAGATAATTTCACCAAGTCTTAAAGGCTTTAACTATATCATCCAATTCCAAAACATGTGATGGGTAAATATTCTCATTCACCCATAACTATCATGAGCCATAAGCTACAACATAATCTCCCTTCATGAGAACACATCCCAACCCAAAACCAAATGTAACATAATAGACCATATAGCTAAGTCTTGAATCCAAAAACAAAAGGATATGTGATGATGTAATCCCAACCTTAAGTTTTTGTAAATATTTTTGGCACTCATATCTCTATTAGAAAGAAAAACCTATCCTTGTTAAATATGTTATTGGAAAGTAAATTCATGAAAAATCACAAACAAAGCGTCGATATTATCATGTTAAGCTGAAGAAACCATGTATCTCAAACACATTATTCAGTGGTTTCCAAGAGATATAAACTTAATATTTTTGGTATCTATAGACATTACTATTTAAGATATGATTTGATCAAGGAAAAAAATCCTATTATATCCATAAATCACACATTAAAATCATAGAATTAAGTATATGTTCTCGCTTGATACCCAACCCTATAGGAAAGTGTTTTTCATGATTGATCTTAGTCCTAGCCCGAATGGCCCGAAGGCCTTCATTTTTATTGATTTTTGATAACCCCATTTCAAGGGATGAGGGGGAACCCTTACAAGGCCCGTAGGTTCAGAGATTACATAGACCATAGGCTTATAAGATTACATAACCCAAAGGTCTTAGGGAATTTAACCAGACTATCTACAAGGAACTACCCCTCCCCAGAATTTGCAGCATGATAGTAGCTCTCCACCTTCGCATGGTCTGGCTAGGCTTCCCATGCAAGCACAGGCTGGTCCCGATGGCATAGCCATACCCTCTCATTCTTACAAATCAATTTGGTTATGCTCTGGTTAGTTCACCTTCTCTGAATCCTCTTCTAGGGTTGTTCCTTTTTTGTAGTGTGGCTGGGGCAACCTCATGTGGCCTGAAGGCCTTGAGGAGGCCCGAAGGCCTTAAAGGTGGCCCAAAAGCAGTACTGACCCTAAGGCTTGGGTGGCCCGAAAGCCTTAAGGACTCTAAGCCCAAACCGGTGTCCCAAGGTGAATAGTTCCATCTGCTACAGTACCAAATAGTACCTGCTATAGAAACTGTTGCAATGCCTGCTATAGTACCTACACAGTGTACAGTTCTGCTACAGTACCTGTATAGTGTACAGTTCTGCTACAGTCCCCACACAGTGTACAGTTCTGCTATAGTACCTACTACAGTATTGCTATAGTACCAAAAATATTTCTCTGCCTGGTTTTGAACCTGGGTCTTTTGGATGCACTTAAGGATACCTCACCAACTGGGCAGAGGCTCATGTGTAAACCTGTGTTGCTAACACCGACTCCCAAAGGGGGTCCCCCACCATCCCAAGTGCGCGCCACATTCCCCTGCTAAGAAATGGCTTTGAATCGCCCTATTCATAATACGAACATCACTACAAAGGATTCAAGATAAATCTAAAATATTTGATTTATCAATTCTATAAACACTAATGGTTTATTTATAAGACCAAAAGGCATTGCCACATATTCCTAGTGACCATAACGTCTCCTGAATATTGTATTTAGAATGTCCTCCTTCTGAAGTTAGAGGACCACTAAGCTCCCATAAACTGATCAAATAGATCATAAATTCATGGAAGAATATATCGATTATTTATCATAACTTATTTGAACTTATAGTAGTCAAAAAAATCCCAATATTTCCATCTGCCTTCTTTATAAAAAGAATTGGTGATGCCCACAAAGATGTGCTAGATCAAATGAACCCTTTTTTAACTCATTCAGTATGAATTTAAATTCCCTTAATTCCATTAGATAAATCCTATAATATGGAATTTAAATATGAATTTTCACTTGTAGTAGATCAATCATAAGTTTAACTTCCCTTTCAGGTGGTAACCTTGATAAATTGTCAAGAAAAAAATCAGGAAACTAGCTAATAATGGATGGAAATCTGTATGTTCAATCTCATCAAAAAATTCCAAAATAATCACTTCCAACTGGTAAGAGATATTCCTAACCACCAGTACCAATTTTCCTTCTCTACTAGAATTCACATCCCAATATCCTTTAAATATATTCCTAACACTAAAAGAAGATGTGAAATTAACCTGTCTGGCATAATAATCAACGTGGGCCTTGAAAGTTGTCAACCAATCCATTAACAAAATTTGGTGATAGATGTTAATCTCAAGAACAATGAAATACTAAACCAATTCAACACCATTGATACTTATAGAACATGAAATTCACTTAAAAGCTCAATGCTCTCATCAGTTGAGAGGTGTTTGATGTTTCAAAATAGAAGGCATCATCTCAACATGTAAACCCATATGATCAATAAAATAAGAAGAAATTAGAGAGTGGGATTCACCTATATCAAAAAAAATCTTTCATAAGGGTATAATTAAAAATAATAGTACCTTGAACTATCGAAGGACCATATTGATCCTCCATGATCATAATATTTACATCGTATATCTTATTACTAGATCCTTATCAATCCTTTCTTCCTTTGTGAGATTGTATAACCTGAGGAATCATAGTATTCTTTGAATCACCTTGACTCACTTAGTTATAAGGATGATAGTTATTATAATGATATATCCCTATTTAAGTATAGGATGTTTGAGAGACATGATATGTATCCCTAGTTGGTGACTTTGTATCACTACGACGGTGATACTAAAGATATCTCATTTGATTATAATTGTGACATGCCCTAGGTGGTTCCATACAACTTGACTTGATATGATCAATTTAAACACACTAAAAACATAAAGTCTTACTCTTGGTTTCTATAGGAAAGTTAAATGATCATGTGGTTTGATTTGGATAGACTCCCCTACCTTAGAATTCAGTTTACCTCTTCCTCTTATTTCCCATATTTGATTTCCCACCTTTTCTAGTGGATATTAACATACTCCCTCAATCTAGATTTATATAGTTATCTCTTTCTGACACCATTTCACCATTTACCATTTCCATATAATCAATAATACAAAGGAAATTAATTTTAGAGTGAATCTCTGATCACAAACCCAATTCAAAGATGCATGCCTTCAAGGATGCACTTGTAGAAACTTCTAGGGAAAAGTGGAATAAGTTCATAAACTTAGCAGCATACTCTATCATGGATAGATTCTCTTGCTTCAATATTAATAAATTATTCATCCATTTTATCTTGAATGTGTGAAGATATAATTTTTTTTGAACAATTATTTAAAATCCTCCCACATAATTCTTTGGTCAACTTTAGATTGGACATCTAAATACTACCATTGGATTTTGAGATCCTCTAGCATATATCCTTCTAACTTAACTTTTATATCTTCAAATATACATAGTAAATAAAAGATCTGATTCATTCTATTCATCAATACCTTCGATTTTTTAGGCTTGGAATCTCCCTAAAATATGGGTGGGTTTTATTTATAAAATTATATGGAGTGGTCCACTTGTCAAGGTTAATCATTCTGATTTCCTCTATCAATGACTTTAAAATACTAAAAATTATCTAGATAAGTTTTTTTTCACCTATGACTCATGTGAAACTAAATTTTCCATAGCCACTTCTTGCTGATTCATACGATGTCAAATGGATTCCATTCTCTATAACTAGAATAGAACAATACTTAGTCATCATTCAGTAGAAATTGAAAGCATAGAAAATCCCAAATCATTATAAGAAACAATAATTACAACCAATTGTAGACGCCGAAAAAGTCCGTAACTCCCAGAGGAAGTTTCGAAATGACAAAGCGAAGTCATGCTCGAATCAGAGGCCCGGTCCGGAGGCTCGGGAAGTGGTGCGTGAAATAAAGGAGGACTTGCGCGAAATAATGTTGTGCGTGCGAAGAATCCCCAGGATTCGCGTAATTGAGCCACTGGAGCGCGCAATTTTGCGCGCCCCAGTTCCACGCGGTGAAGCTTTGCGCGCCGACGGTTCCCGGCACAGAAGATTTCGTGCGCCGCCTAGATTCCACACCGGCCGATGCCTATAAGTAGAAGGCGACCCCAAACGGTTTGGGGTTGCGGAATTCAGAATGGCTCCCGTGTGTGCAATTCAGACTCCCTCACACGCAAGATGGCTTCTAGGTAATTCCCCTTTTTGCGCAACCTTGCCCCGGGGTTTGCATTTGCGCGCAACTCCACTGGCTTAAGTGAATTTTCCCACTCCTCCGGATTCTTCCCATGCGTGCAATCCCCTTCTGTACGCGCAATCTCAATCCTTTGCACGCAATCACCTATTTGTGCAATCCTCTGGTCCTATTTCACACTATCCCAGGGTTTTGCGCAGAAAACTTCTCTTTACGAGCAACACCTAAGACCCTTTACCTTGACGCCCCTTAGCTACCTCTCCGCGCTGGCACCTGATGTCTTCCCTGCCGGGCATGCGCGCCATGCGTTGTTTTCCCATACGGCCTTCCAGGCTCGTACGAAGTAACCTCAAGGTCCCTTGGGCAGTGTTTCTTGTTGCATTGATTTGCCTTATGCTTCTCCGCATAGGCACGCTAACTGCTATTGCTTCTTCGCATAGCCACGCTAACGTGGACCCCTCCATGGTTCGCCCTGCGGCCCCCCTTCACCACGGCCTTGCCGATTCCGTCCCTCCCACAAGGGGTAGAGGGCATTGGGCATGTAATCCCTAGATTTGTGGAGCAAACCCACCTCGTCCAAGCTGTAGGACGTTAAACTGCTAAGCACCTCGTCCTTAACACATGATGTTAAACTGTGGTCTGACCCCGTGCCTCGCACGCAGGGTCCCCCCTGCTCGAACATTCTTTATGCCCACTCGTCTCCATGGGAATGGATTCTTCCTCACATGGAATGAGATCCTCCTTGTTGGAGTGGAGTTTGTCCACGGGGGAAGGGCTGCCTCATAGCGTAATCCCCTAGCCTCTCTTGCAGAAGGTTGCACCCATGCACCTCCATACTTCCCCAGTGCCAAGGCCAGTGGAGTCTCTTTCCCACTGCGCTTTGTCGCACCATGGGACTCCATCCTGGAGTAAGCCCCGGAACCAAGGGCTGCTAACCACACGTAAGCCCCTATTTCCTCTTTGGGATGCTCAACGCGTAAGCCCCTTTCCGCTTCTCACGGACGCACCCTTTGCGACGTGATCGTCTGGTCCCTGTTGCCTCTTGTTTCTCACACCGAGCATGACTCACGTGGGCTTAGAGCGCGCATAGACCATGAAATCCTCCTATGGGCCACCCCAGAGCGTAAGCCCCATCCCAACAAACTATGTGGACTTTGATCTGTGCTAACGCATGGTACGTAGGAAGCCTACACTAGGTTCAAGCCCACCACCCGGTCGTTCCGACCTACTTCACGTCAGTTCACCAACAATTTGGGATGCCTCAGAGTGTAAGCCCCAAATTCCCTCATCATGCATGACATTAAACTGTATGCCCTAAAATAAGTGGACTTTGATCCATGCTAACGCATGGTACGTAGGAATCCTCCATGAGGTTCAAGCCCATCACTCAATTGTTCCGACCCCTTTGTGTCGGTTCACAACCACCTTTATGGGCCGCCTCAGAGCCTAAGCCCCATACCCACCGTTATGGGCCACCTCAGAGCATAATCCCCCATAGCTCACACCCACGTATCATCCTGACTTCCCCCTCGAGCCCATGTGCCTTGGGAAGCTCATGCCCTAGCCCGAAGATCTTACTTCTTCCAGGCTCTAATCCATGTGTTCGTTCTCACGGGTCACCTCTTCAGGTGCCCCAACGTACCACTAAACTACGCGGACTTTGATTCCCTACTATGGGGATACGTAGGAAGCCTCCACGAGGTTCAAGCCTGTCACTCCATCACGCATCCTGATCCTTACCCGGGTCGCCACATCCCGGTGAGATCATGCCACCCCATTCCACTCCATGGTATCTGAGAAGCCACCCATGTGCTAGCCCCAACATCAGTGTTCCCCTTAGGGGGTCCCTCAGTCTGATCTGTCCTTGCAAGACGTTAAACTCGTGGAATACCCCGTGTCAAACATGGGAAGCTGAGGAAAACCTCAGATGGTACGCAATTCCCCGCATTTGATGTGGGATGCCTCGGGCTTCCGCCCCCTCGAGAATCCCTATAATAAGGGAAAGAAGACATACATAACAAACCCCCAGCGTCAAGACATGCCGAAGACACCCCAGCGTGACCATTCTTCTCACCGAAGGTTGCTGCCCCGACCAGACCCCTTGGAGAATCTCGACGGAAGCGGCGTAATTAACTGGCGACCATGTAGATATGGCACCAGGAACGAGCTTCATGAGCCCGTCTTAAATCTATGAGGGGGACCCGGACTAGGTGACGAGCTCTGAGGAGGAATCCACGGAAAGAAGAACTGACATCCCATCATCCCGGTTTCGATCAAGGAGCAGGCATCCCTGAACAAGGAACGAATGTCGCCCGCCTTTGGAAAGCGGGAATGCAGGCCGCGAGCTGCGCGACCTCTCCGTGATGGACACATGCGCGCGCGCGCCGGTGTAAAAGCGTCGGAAACAGAAAATGGTGAACCCGACGTGAATCTATTCTCCTCAATACGGAGAATGGTAGTGTTCGGGGTGTCGGAAGATTAGCATGTCATAGGTCTGGGTACCTATCACAGGGATGTGAAACCTGCCAGGGGTTGAGGCAGTCAGGGTGTTGAGCACTCCGTTCTGCGACGTCATCAGCATGGATCCCTCTCACCGACCACGGAAGACTAAATGATGTTGGGCTATTGGTTGTCAATTTCTTTTCCTATTAGTACTAATGTTTTTATCTCCCTGCTTCCAGGAATCAAATCACTGCATCCGGAGCTTGATCTCCACCTACCCACCGGTGCAGGGGCAGGGGCAGCACCGACGCGGCTACCCCTCACGGTCATGCCTTTTCCATATTCACTTCGGCTCTGATTTCTATGACTGTCAGGCACTCACGCCCCCTCTCCCCGTCAGAAATCATCCAGCAAAGGGTGATCAACGACTTGGTTCATAGGTACGATGAGGAAGGGATCATCCCCACCAGGGGCATGGACCGTTTGGATCTAGAGGTGGATGTGCCTCACCATCGTCGCCGCCCATGAGGGCCGTGCAGGGAGCCTCCACTACCCACTCTGACATTCAATCGCTTCGGGAGCCTATCCTTGGAGCACCTTGACACATCCCTCCCCTACGCCAATGAGGTGGGGGATGTCCGGGTCCGCCTGATCAGAGTCCCGTCCTAGGGGTTAATGGAAAGAGCCCCCACCAGGCTGCGTCGACGCCACCGCCCGACTCCCCAAGCCGAGGAGTAGGCAATCTTCGTGCCCGCACCACCGGCTCCAACCCATCTGATCCGACGCCAGCGTCGGGCACGAGCGAAAGAGAATGCCCGTCCTGGGGCGCCAACATCAGCAACCACTGTGGCCTGAGCCACTGCTGACTCCTGTTACCAGACCCCCGCATACGTTGAGCAGGGGCATTCACATTCCTGACTGGGATCGAGGCCTCGATCGCCCTGCAGGAAGGCTGGTTCGACTCTCCCGGTCGCAGGCACGAGCAATGGCCACCGCGGACCAATCTGTGGTAGTCCCACCCACCATGAAGTCTCATTTCGTGCCACTGATCTGGAAAGCCGAAGGCTTCTTCGCGACAGCTACGCTCCGGGTATGACTCTTTCCAGTTCCCACTGCACTAGTTATGAGGTCACTCCCCCTAACGCTGGTCGCGAGTATGGAGTCATTGCGTATCTGGTCGCTCACGCACATGGAGGTCCTCCCCATGTCCCTTTCGACATCTGTCCCGGTGCTTCTTGCACCCCGGCCTTCATTCCCCTCTGCCCCAGCGCTATTGTGGCCAGGGGACTCCTTGAAGGAAATCATCCTTACCCTGAGGAGCCACCCAGGGGTAGGAAGTCGGGGTGTCGTCGCCGTAAGAGGAATGTCAGGGGAGTCCGGACGGAAATTAGACCAGTCTATTTCTCGGACTCTGAGGCGGAG
Source organism: Viscum album (assembly GCA_963277665.1). Classification (NCBI taxonomy): domain Eukaryota; kingdom Viridiplantae; phylum Streptophyta; class Magnoliopsida; order Santalales; family Viscaceae; genus Viscum; species Viscum album. The sequence goes on along the minus strand of OY728123.1, from coordinate 1,937,062,705 downwards.
TACGACTCAACGATGGAACCTTCCCCCCAACCCTTTGAGTCGAGGGCAGGGATGGGGACACGGTGCGTCAGTCTCATACTCACTGAATGTGAGATCCATATGATTCCCTCCTCCCTCCGAAGGTATATCCAGGAGGACGAGGACTTGGCGTACCCCCAAGGGTCAAACCTGCAGTTACCACTGGCCTCCCCGGAAGCAACTTCCACCTCAGTCGGGGAGGGTGGGGAACTTTTCTGGGGACAGACGGAAGAGTCGAAATGTGAAACACACTCGACGAGCATTGATACTATGACAGGAGGCCTGTTTTCCAGCCCATCCTATCGTGACGTGGTAGCCAGGGCACTGAAACCCTTGGAGGACGACTCAGGGATTGGTGGCCAATCGGCATATTCGTCGTATACCCCGTCGGCCAGCCCACCGGCCTGACGGCCTGCCTCGGCGTCGTTTCCAGCTCCCCAGCCATTCTCTGTTGATGAGAAGGGGAAGAAAGGGCCGGATCTCAAACCAGAGTCGTGGAGCTTCTGGACCATCCTCGCAGCGGGCCACTTCCCCAAAAAGTTTTAGCTGGTCTCAGGATCGGATTTTGATATGCCAGAGTTGCTCACCCCGGGAGAGTTTGAGTGTTTTCCCCAGACTCTCCGGGTGACTCTCTCCCGTCTTCACCATCAGCTGGTGCCTTATCCCAGGAGTCAAGCACATCTAGAGGATATCTGTGAGCAGTGCCGTCGGGTCGACCTGACTGCGCTCCCCGAAGTTCGGCACCCCGAGTCACTCAACCACCACGGGGCCCTCCAACAACAATGCGTCCAAAGTTTTCAAGTACTCGGAAAGGTTATCGAGGAAGCCACCCCCCATGTGCACGTTCGCGGATGGGGGCAGTACGCTGCCCTTATTTTCTGTGCGATCCGCCGACAGCCCGATTCACTGGGCGGCCCTGAGGGAATGTCGCCAAAGGCAGTGGCGGTCAACATGGCTGACCTTTCAGATGAGGGAAACGGTGTGGAGATCCTCAATGGGGACTCTCCCCCTGAGTACAAGCCGCTACTGGACCCATCTGGGAGGATTACTCGCCAACAGAGGAGCCTCATAGGTCTCTCTGCACCCACGGAGGCACTAACACTGAGCCGAAACATCAGCAAGGGTAAAGAGAACGTCGGGTCTGTCAAGCTAACTGACCCATCTGCCTCAGTACAGAAGGCAGAGGAAGACCCCGATAAGGCCATGCTACGCCAACAGCTTTCTGAGAAAAAGAGGCTGGTTGATGAGCTCTTGGCCGAACGCATTACAGAGTGGTGGCCTGACTACGGTAACCCTAGGCCAGGATAGCAGGGGCAGGAACACCTACCCCTTGACGAGATTCCCCCGGGCAACCACAACCATGTTGCATTCGCCGACAGGGGAGAGGCCGGAGCCTATGGCAAGAGGGTGTGATACATCTCGCCGAACCCTCCCGAGTGGCAGGATCACCTGGGGGACCCTGCACGGTTTCCTCCCGCTGCCCCGAGAGTCGCTCCTCCAGCTGCCCCGCAAGCTGTTAAGCCTTACTACCGTATTGAAGAGCCCGGAAATGCACTTGTAGTTAGAGATCCCCGTCGGGATAGGAATCCACATCTGGACAATCTAATGGAAGTACTCATCACCCTCTTAGAGGCCCTGGAAACTCAGCAGGTGGCAATCCCACTGGACGGCAAGCCATACCCAGCGTGGGTGGATGATATGTCGGCCCCGCCGGGATTTGAGAACCCCACTTTCACCCCCTTTAACGGGACCGGAGACCCGCCACAACACCTGGCCCACTTCAACTCAAGGTGCGGGCCTATGTTAGGTACTTCGGCGCAGTAGGAGGTTGCCAAGATTCGTTGCTTCGTTCAGATGCTGGAAGGACCAGCATTCGTCTGGTACAGCCAGCTCCCTGTCGAATCTGTGACTAGCTAGGAGGACCTTCTCCGGAAATTTCTCTACCAGTTCAGTACCACAATCTGGAAGACGAACATCGCAGACCTCTTCAGGTGCAAACAAAGGCCCGATGAGCGGGTCGCAGACTTTTTCGCTCGGTGGAAGGGGCTCACGTACTCCCTTGACATGCCACTAACTTAGGAGAAATTACTGAAAATGTGTGTAGGGAATGTCAACGCAGAGCTGGTTCCTTCTCTGATCACTTAGAATTACCCCAGAGGGTTCCAGGACTTCTCAGACAAGGCTCAGCGCCTCGAAGAAGCCCTGCAACAGGCCATTCAGGCACGCCCGCTGCCTCTTGTAATCCCTGTAAGGAGAGCCGCCAGAGCCGAGCCCGCTACTGTGGCCCAGATAGAGGCCCCCAGATAGCTAGATTTTCTACCAGTAAGGCCATATTAGTAGCCCCATAGGGGTCCACCCCCACGGGCACAGCCTCCGGCCCAGCAGCAAATGCCTCAAAATCGGCAGGCGCCTCCGCGTAACGCACCGCCACCACCTAGGCGAGATAATCAGGATACGCCTCCTCAGCATGCTCCTCTGGCCCCTGTTCATAGTCAGCCTCCAAGATCCCCCTTTCCAGACAGAAGGAATCGGACTTACTCGTTTGATGAGGCCCAGGTCTCCGGTTATTTCCGTAGTGCCTTGGAACAGAAGATCGTGTGGCTTCCTGAGTGCCGAAAGCCATAAGAGGCGCATCTCACTGATCACCCTAACTACTACCCTTATCACCGGACCCTGGGGAACACTATCCAGCGATTCTATGTGTTCAAGGACTGGCTCCAAGACCAGATTGACAACAACATAGTTAGGTTGGGCCCAGCCCCGGTGCAAGTGGCGGGTGTCTTCGTGAGATCAGATGGCAGCAGTGGCAACAAGGATGAGTGGCAACAAGTTTCTGACAATGGGTCCCAGAATTATAATGACTGGATGACCCGCAGGACGGTCGCCCGTGCCCATGGCATCATCTGTGCCTGCCTGAGTCAGCTAGAGCCCTCAGAATCTGCGAGCGCTATTTTTGCATCGTCATCCCAGCCTACCTCTTCCCAAAAGAGCAAGTGGTGATGCAAGAAGACAAAACGTGCCCTACCAATGCCATCATCATTTCGCAAACTTGGCGATTTTATGCCCCCAGAAATAGGGATCCCTCCGAGACTCCATCTGTTAGTGGATGACTCCTCGAGTGAAAGCCCGGGGTACGCTTCGGTTAACACCGTAGAGTTGTTAAATCCCTTTTTGACTCCCGATGATGAGGAAATCCAGGTGGACCTCCCCAATGTCCCCAGCCATCGCCAACGTCGGCGGAGCCATGGCTACGTGAATTTCCGGGGCACGGAAGTCGTCACCTCTAGTTAGGTCGTGCATGATACTGAGACCAGGCAACAGGCCCGATACAGAGATCAGCACACACGGCCCCCTCACCCGGTGTCGACAGGTTCGCCTCCACCACCATTTTTGTTGCTGGATCAGGTGAGACCACCTCGGCCATGCCGCAACCAGCCCTGCCCTACCACCGGCCGACTACAGCCTTCTGGTCCTAATACGGTAGCCACCTCCCAGGCTTCGACTAGTGAACAGTGAGACGTGCCTAGTACCAGTTAGTCACTGGTCCCGCCGGCAGGGCCTGTCATGCCTCCAATCACAGAGCAGCCTCCTTTAAGCAGAATCTCGCATTTGGATCGAAAGTATGATGTTCTGAAGCACCTGGCCGGCATTCCGTCAAGGCTTTCTATCCTTGAGGCTCTTCGTCTATCGTCTAAAATGCGTGAGGCACTCGCCGAGGCTCTAAAGAGCCCCCTCCAGTTTGAGATGGAGGTGGCGGCCGTAGAAGCCTTCAACACCGAGGAGATTGATGATGCTGAATGTCAGGCGGTTACCCCATTTTCTGGTGAAGATGAAGACCTTACCATACAGGGGCACATTCACCCACTGTACATCACCATCCAGTTCAATGGTGTGGAAGTCCACCACTGTCTTGTTGACATGGATTTTGGGATTAACCTAATCCCAAATCGGATGCTACAGAAGTTGGGAATGTCTGAGGATGATCTAACTCCCTCCGACCTCAGGATCTAGGGGTATGATAGGACCGAGCAAACTCCACTCGGCAAGATTCATTTGAAGACCTAGTTCGGAGGCCTAATTTCCAATACCGAATTCATGGTTGTCTCTAAGGACATCACCTACAATGCGTTGATGGGCAGGTCGTGGCTCCACCTTCACGCAGCGGTCCCCTCATCGTATCACCAGTTCCTCAAATACTCCCTTAAGGGTCGAGTGGGCTTGCTCCAAGGAGATGCGTCTCCTTTTGCCTCTTGTGAAGCCCATTATCTGGATGCTGACTATTACAATAGCGAGGACAAGCAGATCCTGGTAGGTGAGTTTGATCCCACCACTATCACGAGTGACCCCTGGGTAGGTTTGGATGACGCATATGTCTTCCCAATCCATCGGTTGGAGGCCAAAACCCCCAACATGGGGCAGTGCTTTGTTGTTTCGGGTACCAGAGGAAGGCATATTTCTGGGTCCAAGTGACGTCGGGAAATCACCTCGTACTCTTACACCAACCAGGATCAGGTGACCCCCGAGCCCCCTACCCCTATACGATATCGGTACATTAGGCTCATGGCAATGGCAGTATGTCATACGTGTCTTTTTCGCCGAGCCGGAATCGACTGGCTCAAGCCAACGTGCCACTACTGCTTTGATGTCATAAAGCGTGGCCCCTTGGGCCGAAGTCCAGATGGGATTGGATCAACCGCCTTTGTCGCCATGGTCTCTGCAGTGCATGAGTCTCCTGACGTGACGACCTCTACCGCCCAAGCCGGCACCAGCTTCCCATCAGGGTCTGGCAGCCCCGAAATGGCTCCCCCTGTGGATGACCCCTCCACAAGAAGAGAGGAGAACATGGAAGATTCTACTCCTACCTTTGAGGAGGGAATCCCCATCACAGTCGACGAGTCAGTGCAGGTGAACCTCGGTAGCAAGGCGGACCCGAGACCCACATTGGTCAGCACCGCTATGCCCCCCGAGGAACGGCAACAGTACGTAGACTTCCTCAGACAGCACCGTGATGTGTTCTCCTAGAGTTATGATGAGATTCCAGGACTAGATCCCCAGGTAGCCGTCCACTGCCTTGGCCTTCCAGAAAACCATCACGGGTTCAAGCAGCCTCCTAGAAAGATGCACCCCTCTCACAGTGCCATGGTTGAGGCCGAAGTTGATAAGCTCATCAAATCCAACTTCATCAAGGAAGTCCAGTACCCCAGGTGGATAGCCAACATTGTGCTAGTCAGGAAGAAGAATGGGTAGATCTGGGTTTGTATCGACTTCCGCGATCTCAATCGCCACTGTCCAAAGGATGATTTTTCCCTTCCTGTGATAGAGTTGTTGATCGATGCCACGGCCGGGTTCCAGGCCCTCTCCTTCATGGATGGGTACTCCGGGTACAACCAGATCCAGATGGCCCCTGAGGATGAAGAGTTCACTGCCTTCAGGGCCCCCCAGGGCACTTTCTGCTACCAGGTTATGCCCTTCGGCCTGAAGAATGTGGGTGCCACCTATCAACGGGCTATGCATCACATATTCAAGCCGATTCTCGGGAAACTGGTGGAGTGCTACATGGATGACCTGGTGGTTAAATCTCGTCAGCACCAGGACTATCTCAAAGACCTTGAGAAAGTGTTCGGCTTCCTCCGTTCTCACCACTTGAAGATGAACCCGTTGAAGTGTGCCTTCGCGGTCACCTCTGCAAAGTTTCTTGGCTTCGTTGTTAGATATCAAGGCATCGAGATTGAACCAGAGAAGATCAATTCCATCAGTCAGATGCCTCCCCCTAATAATATTCGAGAGCTGAGAGGCCTTCAAGGCCACTTAGCCTATATACGCCGATTCATTGCGAATCTGGCCAAAAAGTGTAAGACCTTTTCTCCGCTCATGAAGAAAAGTGCCGCCTATGAATGGGATGAAGAGTGTCAGATCGCTTTTGAGGAAATCAAGAAGTATCTACTCCAACCTCCGGTCTTGATGCCACCCATTTCCGGAAAGCCGCTGGTCCTTTACGTGACCGCCCTGGAGCGATCCCTCGGCGTACTTCTCGCCCAAAAGAACAACGAGGGAACAGAGAACAGCCTCTACTACCTCAGTCGCATGCTCCTCGACGCGGAAATTAGATATTCACCCATCGAGAAGAGATTCCTGGAACTCGTATTTTCCATGAAAAAATTGTGCCACTACTTGCAGCACCACGAGGTATAGCTGGTCTCTCGGGTAGACCCATTGAAATACATCCTGAACCGACCTATGTTGACTGGCCGATTGGCGTGCTGGGCGGTGATCCTCCAGCAGTTCGACATCAAGTCCAAACCTTAGAAGGACGTCAAAGGATAGGTGTTGGCAGACTTCTTAGCTGCCCACCCAACCTCCACGGACCAGCCACTAGATCTAGGCTTTCCTGATGAGGCAATCCTCTCAGTCGATCACGCCATCCCATGTTGGCAGATGCACTTTGAAGGTGCCTCACGGATCCCCACCGGTAGAAGTCTCAACAATCCTAGGCTCAACAGAGTGGGCTTGGGTATCATATTCATCACCCCAGAGAAAGTCGTTCTGCCGTATTCATTCCTGTTGTTAGAAGGCTGCACCAACAATGAGGCAGAGTATCATGCCCTCATCAGTGGCCTCTAGTTGGCTCTCAAGATTGGTGTACCCCATATGTATGTAAAAGGGGACTCTGAGCTAGTCATCAAGCATGTCAATGGTGACTATGCTGTTAGAAATCCAGAACTCGTGCCATTGCTGGAATGCACCCTCCGTCTAATTGCTAATTTCCCCTCCCGGCCAGAGGTCGTTCACATTCCCCGGTTGCAGAACAATCGAGCAGATGCTTTGGCCAGCCTGGCCGCATCACTTGCGGAGCCCGAACAGGATGACCTAATTATCCACGTGGCACACCGGAGAGTCATTTATCCTGTTATTCCGGAGGGCGATCGTGGCCCGTGAGTGAAACATCTCACCGCTGGTGCCCCTACGTCAGGATCCCCAGGGGCTTCAGGTGCGGTAATCAAGACAGTTCCTGACAGGAGGATGCCCTTGGTTGAATATCTCTGTCATGGCAATCTTCCATCGGACCAAGCCAAGTGAGAGCGAATCCGATGCCGCACGCCACAGTTCACCCTTCAGAGCGGTCCCAGCCTTGAGAATCTCCTTTACAGGTGCGGATTTGATGGTGTTCTCCTCTGTTGCCTTCAAGGAGTCGAGATCCCACAGTTCATGCAAGAAGTGCACGCTCGTTCCTATGGCGCCCACCAGGACAGGTCGAAGTTGTCCCACTAGATTCGGAGGCTGGGATACTTCTGGCCCTCCATGATCTACGACTGCATCGAGTATGCCAAGAGGTGTCATGCATGCCAAGTTCATGCTAACTTTGTGCATTGGCCACCGGAGCCTCTCCATACTACCAAGTATTCTTGGCCCTTTGTAGTCTGGGGGTTGGATGTCGTAGGACCTTACCCACCGGTGATGGCCTGCCAGTGCCGGTTCATCATGACCGCTATGGATTTCTTCTCTAAGTAGGCAAAGGCAATCCCGCTCAAAGAATTCAAAGCCTATTCTATCGCTGACTTCGTGAGATCCAATATCATCTATCGATTTGGAGTACCTCACGCTATCCTCACGGATAATGGAACCAACTTATGAGCAGCCAAGCTGAAGAAATTGTATGCCAAGTACAACATTCGCTCTAACCACACCTCCCGCTATCATGCGCAGGAGAATGGACAGATCAAGGCGTTTAACAAAACCCTCTCTAACATCCTGCAATAGATGGTTGGTCAGAACAAGAAAAGTTGGTCGGACAAGCTCCCCAACGCCCTCTGGGGTTATAGGACGACGACTCGTAACTCCACCCAGGTGACTCCGTATTCCCTGGTATATGGAGCTGAGGTCGTCCTGCCCATTGAGATTCAGTTTCCCTCATTACGCATGGCGGTCTACGACCAGCAAGCGCCGGATAGAGTTGCCAAAATTCGTCTAGCCGAATTGGAAGCGCTGGACGAAAGTAGGCTTCACGCTTTACATAACTTGGAAAGGCATCAGAGCAGGATGGCTCGAGCTTTCAATAAGAAGGTTCACCTCTACTCCTTCCTGCAAGGCAACCTGGTGCTGGCTCTCAGAGCGCCAATGATTCCTGGCAGGAAACCACCCAAGTTGGAGCCCAAATGAGAGGGGTCTTTCATTGTCCATAAGGTCTATCCCAATGGTGCGTATTCCCTAGTGACTACGGATGGCGAGTGTGTCACTCCTCCAACCAATGCCAGGTTCCTCAAACGGTATTTTTCCTGACTCCTTGGTCCGAGTTCTAATACCTTAAAACTAAGATCCTTACATGGTCCAGCATGACCTTAAACTACATTTTATCCTACATCTGAGCTCCTTGGTCCGAGTTCTAAGACCTTAAAACTAAGATCCTTACATGGTCCAGCATGACCTTAAACTACATTTTCCCTACATATGGGCTCCTTGGTCCGAGTTCTAAGACATAAAACTAAGATCCTCTTATGGTCTCAGATGACCATAAACTGCACCCAGTCCAGTATGACCTTAAACTGCATTTTTACCTACATCTGGGCTCCTTGGTCCGAGTTCTAAGACCTAAAACTAAGATCCTTACCCCATCCCACATGACGTTAAACTGTATTTAATCCTACATGATGTTAAACTGCGTCTCTAGAACTACGTGTGGCTTGATTCCCATCTTTATGGGATACGTAGGACTGCCTGAACACTTAGATTTTAGGTCCAACCCCATCTCTTTGGAGATCCCACGATCTCCTGGTTGCCTCGGTCCAAGCCATACAACCTTAAACTATGCTTCCAGGTCCAAGACATACGACCTTAAACTATACTGTCAGGTCCAAGCCATATGACCTTAAACTATGCTGCCAGGTCCAACCACATGACCATAAACTGTGATGATATCGTCCCGTTAAGATGCTACCTCTCAAGAACTACGTATGGCTTGATTCTCATCCTTGTGAGATACGTAGGAGTGCCTGGGAACTTCCCCATAGGCTCAGCCTAACTTTTCATGTTCGGTCTCTCGGCCTAAACGCATCCCTAGGAGCACATAGTAAGTAGGGATTTGCCCCATTCATGTTGGGTTTTGCAACTGCTTTACCATGTGGCTCCCATTCCCCTTATCCTTTGGGCCGATTTCTAAGACCTAAAACTAAGATCCTCCTGTGGTCCCGCAAGACCTTAAACTGCACCCGATTTAGCATGACCTTAAACTACATTTTTCCCTACATCTGGGCTCCTTGGTCCGAGTTCTAAGACCTAAAACTAAGATCCTCCTGCGGTCCCGCATGACCTTAAACTGCACCAGGTCCAAGCCATACGACCATAAACTATGCTAGAAGGTCCAATCCATACGACCTTAAACTATGCTGCAGGTCCAAGCCATATGACCTTAAACTATGCTTCCAGGTCCAAGCCATACGACCTTAAACTATGCTGCCAGGTCCAAGCCATACGACCTTAAACTATGCTGCCAGGTCCAAGACATACGACCTTAAACAATGATTCTAGGTCCAATCCATACGACCTTAAACTATGCTTCCAGGTCCAAGCCATACGACCTTAAACTATGCTTCTAGGTCCAAGCTATACGACCTTAGACTATGCTACCAGGTCCAAGCCATATGACCATAAACTATGTTGTCAGGTCCAACCACATGACCATAAACTATGATGATATTGTCCCGTTAAGACGCTACCTCTCAAGAACTACATATGGCTTGATTCTCATCCTTGTGAGATACGTAGGAGTGCCTGGGAACTTCCCCACAGGCCCAGCCTAACTTTTCGTGTTCGGTCTCTCGGCCTAAATGCGTCCCTATAAGCACATAGTAAGCAGGGCTTTGCCCCATTCATGTTGGGTTTTGCAACCACTTTACCGTGTGTCTCCCATTCCCCTTATCCTTTGGTCTGAGTTCTAAGAATTAAAACTAATATCCTTTCCTTGGCTTTCCACGACTTGGTCTCTCTTGTAGGATTGTACGGTGTGGTGCGGGATTATTTCCTCATTCACGTCAGGTTACTCGTCGTACCGTGCCTATCCCCAGATGAGATGTGCCCCCTATCCCTCAAGATGTTAAACTGTATTTCATCCTACATAATGTTAAAATGTGCTTCTATAACTATGTGTGGCTTGATTCTCATCCTAATGAGATACGTAGGAATGCCCAGACATTTTGTCTTGGGTCCAGCCCCAGGGATTATCAAATCATGTCCCTCCTTATTGTCGGCCCCTCGGCCTGACTTCTTGGGAAGTGGTGTAATCGTGACATCTACCCCGAATAAGTTTGAGATGCCCCATAGTAATAATGGGAAGCAGCAGTTCTCTCACCAGAGAGGTCCTGTCTGAAAATTAGGACAATCATTGATCAGGTTGGTACGTCCGCCTAATGCGCCTCCACCACGGTGGCACAATTTCGGGAGTGTTGGAATCTTTTCGAACAAACCACCGCTCCACTTTCCATGCTTTACGTGCCCCTTTATTCGGATCCTCGTTCTCTTTCATGTTCGATGGGACCCCCTGACAGTATGGATGATAGACCTATGGTCCACCTACTGTCCTGGGCTAACATTTCGGAGGACTGGTCATGTTTGATGGGACCCCCTAACAGTATGGATGATAGACTTTGGTCCGCCTATTGTAGCAATATGGATGATAGACCTATAGTCCGCCTGCTATCCTGGGCCAACGTTCCAGAAAATTGACCAGCGATATTTGAGTTAGGCCCCGTGTTGCAAACATGGTCAGTGGTCAGCCCTCACTTATTGTCCCCATTCCGAGCCAACATGACATGGATGCTGCGTTTCCATCATGGTTAACAGTTGTCCTCCATCATTGCGCCCCAGAGTGTTCTAAATTCGGGTAGCGTGATTCACCTTTCCTTTCCATCTCCCTATGTTCGGATGGATTTCAATGCCCCCGGCATTGCCCCGCTCATGTGTCAAAGCACATTGAGAAGGTGATATATCAATCGGTCTGAGGTCTTCTCCACAAAAATCCAGGCCCAATTTTGGATGCCTGAAGCTTGGTTAATGCCCCACAGTTGGACGAAATGATAGCATGAGTATCCTTTGCTTCTCGTGTTGGGTGCGACCCACAAGAGCTTAGGGGTGATTTTTTATTCATTTCAGAATTATGGTTGAGCATATTAAACCAAAGGTACAAATAAATGGATTTGCCCATGTATTGGATTGAGATGATGAGCAGTACAAGCAAGAAGTTCATGAAATGTCCAAAACAAATCCCTTAAGGATCAGCGTGTTGAATCGATCTTTCCAGCGCTGCTACCCTTTGGCTAGTAGCCTCCAGGACCACTTCTCGCTCCTTGAAGACTCTCTCCTCATCAGCCGCCGCAGAGCGCAGCTCGCCAATCCTAGCTTGTGCATGTTCCCGCTCGGTTTAAAGTGAGGTAATCTGGTGACTCGCCTCCATCTGTTGTTCCTGCGCATCATCCAGTTGGGCCGTCAGTTGCTCCACAAGCTCAGAGCATGTTGCAATGAAGGCCTCCTTATCTGCCGCCTACCCTTCGAGGTACTGGACTTCCTGCTCCTCCCTCAACAACGCTCGGGCACTCGCCGATCTTTCCCGACACTGGGAAACGTCGGTACGCCGGCTACTCTTGCGTATCTTCTTGGCCATATAATCACGGACCGTCAGATGAAGGTGCTGAGCGTCAGCCCCTCCAACGTATAGGAAGCGCAGCCAGGTCTGGAGTGATCCCATCCGCCTTAACCAATCTGACTGGGGATGCCTGATAAAGAGCTGGATACACTTCCACCCTTTGCGTCGTGTCATCCGGCTCTCCTCAGCAGCCTCTGAGTCTGAGTCGTCTATCTCCTCAAGGTCAGTGGGTCGGTACGTAGGTAAGGCATCCAGCAGATCGGCAGTAGGATCTGCCTCATGGATATCTTCATGAGTAATAGGATCCTCGATGCCCGGGCGACCTTCCTCTCTTTCCCCAACAGTGACGGTGCCTCCGTCAGCTTCCGGCCTCGCCTCAAGAACAGCATTGCTGATGTCCGCTGCCCCCTGTTCACCAATTTTCAGGGCCGACTTAGTGTAGGGATCATGTTCTGAATGAGGTGGTATGTCCGCCACTGGTCCTCTCACGGATGGCTCGGGCTCTGCAGCCTGACGAGCCTCCAATGTTGAGATCACTGCACAAGGCATACGCTAATTAGTTGGGATCTTTTGATAACAAGCGCCAGTAGTGAAGCGTGAGACTTACAGGAATCCAGAGCGTCGGCCTCCAGTGTTTCGGCCACTGTAGGAGCCGCCATGATGGGAGACCCCTCTGCGCTTGTCAATTCAATGATGGGTTTCATATCCCCATCCTTTCCCATCGGTTACCTTCCTCCCTCCTCTAGTGGGGATGCCTGGCCAACACTTAGGCGCTCCTGAGTGAGGTAGAGAGATGGTTTGGAAATTGAAAAGGATAATGGACGAAGAAGGGAAATGAATGAGGATAGAGACAAACCTCGAGTATCTCGGTTATGTTGAGATTAGAGCTGACAATATCACCACTCTCTTGGATACTCCCTTGGTAGGTTGCCCCCTGCGAACCCTCACCTTTGGGTTCTCCTTCTTCTCCATCTTCTTCTTCGCCTTCGTCTTCTCCGGTCTCCTCCTCCCCCTCCGACTCCTCGTCACTATCGCCTTCTCCCGGTAGCATCACCTCCAGATAATGTTCCTGGACGAGCATCACTTTCACTAGGAAAGTTGGCTCCGCACACCGACCCCTTTGGCGCGTGTATGTGTCCATGGCCATCAGATAAGCATGCTGCCGATGGAAGTTTACTTGGTCATTAACTCGAACGAGCCCGACCTCTGGCAGCTGGATCCCGTTTTGCATTATCTTCTACCATATGGATTCAACGCTCAGTGATTGCCACAGGGTCACCAGGCCGACCACAGTGCTGGGAGAATTGCATCTTGGGAAGGTTCGAGCAGGTATCTTATCTGCTTCCCGGGCAGCTCTCTGGCCACCTCGTGTGACCCCCTATGGGCAACGAGGTCGCGGTGGCACTGTGTGATGTTCCCAGTACTGAAGTCCCGGCCTGCGCAGGCCTTGCTGCCTGACGCACCCCTAGTTCCCCCCTTCCAGCATCACCTTGCCTTCTCCCCTGTCGTCCGGTTTCCACGCGAGTAGCCTCGAGTTTCTGAACTTGCTTGCGTAAAATCCCCTCAGGGTACGCGATGGTCCAGTGCTTGGCATACTCGGTTGCTAGGCCAGCGTCAACCCCGGTGGGAGGAAGAGTAATGACGTCGCTGGAGCTGAAAGTGGTAAACATCAACCACATCTGGCGCAGAACGCAGGGATTCTTCTCCTTCCAGATAGCCGTGAATACCTTCTTCGGCATTCGTTGGAGGCACCCGAATTTCCTGGCGAATCGGGATGGAACGTAAGGCTCACAGATCACCTTCCCGTCGATCCGAGCCACGATCACCCCACCCTGAATGCTCTGGAAATACTCCTACTGTTCCAGATATCCTCGCCCATTTTCCACCATCTGGATGACCGGGGTAGGGAACGGGTTGAAGTGGAAGTTGGTGTGGTTACAAATGCAGATTCTCACACCCTCCTCATTGAGCGTCATCAGCGCCACCCCGGCGATGTTTAGCACGGACGGTCGTAGGCCATTGCCCGGAGGACGGATGGCGTTTGGGAAAGTGTACCCACCGAGATGAGACACCACCTAGCCGTGGAAGATCTGGAAGAGGCCACATACTCTCCGGGGTGACCCCCCTCGTAAGATACATCCCAGGATGGCATACAGCTTGGCCAGAACGGGGACCACCAAGTTGAACCGTTTGTAGGAAGCCATGGTGCCCTCTATCACCAGTATTGCTGGACGGATGCCCATCCTCACGTCTCGCACCGGCAGGAGCCACCCGCTCAGGAAGGCAGTGAGGAACCCGGCGTACCAGATGTTCGGGTCCTAGGTCTCAATGACACGGTAGCCTCATGATTGGTATTGACCCACCTCCAGGGTCCTCCAGTATGACCCATCCCTGCTCCTCTGAGCCACGGTTGGGCACCGTTTACCCCGTCCTAGCATCTTGATTGCCGAATACTTCTCAAGGAACTGGCTGAACCAGCCCTTGTAGGCAATGTCCTTCAGGAAGTCCTTGACCCCCAGCCTCTCTTTGGCCAGCTCCAACAGGTGCCATGTCAGCATGGGGGTCTGTGACCTATCTTCCCAGGTGTTCTTTGGAGGAACGAACTCGTCGTATTGGTAGCCCTCCATTGGGATACCTCCGATGCAGTGAACATCCCAGAGACTGATGCCAACTTTCCCATGGTGAAGGTGGAATGTGTTGGTATCAGGAGACCATCAGGTGAATAGCTCTGGCCCGAGCTCAAGTTGACGGTGGAAGTGGAACTGCGACATCCATACCGCCTCGAACAGGCCAATATGCCACAGTTCATCCCCAAACTGGTCGCAAGTATGGTGAACCCAGAATGCCTAGGCCCACTCACTAGTGAAGTTTCCCCGGACTGCAGGTCCCAATCCTTCAGCCAGCCCTTCGTGTCATCTGTGACGCTCTGACGGAACGTGCTCATGTAGAGGGCTGGAGAATTATCTACAATAGGCTCATCCCCAATAATGGTCCTGGTCCTCGGGTTCAGGACATATACATCCATATGTCTGGTTTCCCTAGCAGGATGGTCGTTGTTGGTGATGTTGTAGCGAGGAAGCTCATCCTCCCGGGTCACCCATGACCGCGGTGTGTCCACCTCGAAGCCCTGCAAGGGAACCTCCTCCAGGATGCCAAAGTTCCATATTAGGAGGTTTTCAGACAGGGGATACATCTTCTAGGATGGGGTCAGCAGATTGAACAAGGTCAGGTTGTTGGAAACGATCACCTTGGCGCCATAAACCTCCTCGTTCGTCTCCATTTCGGTCCTATGAGTGGTGGCGTCCCCCTCATCAACTCGGTTTGCGGCCATCTCGAATATTTCGGGAGTTACACGAAATCAAGATGTAGGAATCAGAGAGTGCTACGTGAAATCTGAAGTTGCGGCGCAAAATCTAGGATTTGGGCACGCAATCGACACTCTAGGGGCGGAATATCCCGAGTAGGCGCGCAAGTACGGCCAAAATTTGGAAGGAATTACGTGCTGCCAGAGCATTTTTACATGCAGCTGCGGTAGCAATTTCGCGCATGAGAGCGGTAAGCCTATCGCGTGGAAAAGTTTGAGTACAGATTCGGGACCCAGCGCCCCTTTTTATAGGTGAGTACAGGGTTCCGCGCTGTGCGGAAATAGAATTCCGCACGGATCCATCATTTTGCGCACCGCATCGGTGTTTTGCGCGTTAAGTGCCCAGGAGAGACCCTGTTTCGGCGTTTCCCTTGGAATCTGACCGTTGCGACCTCTTTCTGATCCAATTTCGAGGGGGGGAATTTGTAGACACCTAAAAAGTCTGTAACTCCTAGATGAAGTTTCTAAATGACAAAGAGAATTCATATTCGGAATCAGAGGCCCAGTACGGAGGCCCGGGAAGTGGTGTGCGAAATAAAGGAGGACTTGCGCGAAATAATGTTGTGCGCGCGAAGCATCCCCCGGATTCGTGTAATCGATCCGGTGGTGTGTGCAATTTTGCACGCCCTGGTTCCGTGTGGTGAAGCTTTGCGCACCGATGGTTCGCGGCATGGAAGATTTCGCACGCCGCCTGGATTCCGCGCCGGCCGATGCCAATAAGTAGAAGGCGACCCCAAACGGTTTGGGGTTGCGGAATTCAGAAAGGCTCCCATGCGTGAAATTTGGACTCCCCAGTGTGCAAGATGACTTCCAGGTAATTCCTCTTTTCGCGCAACCTTACCCCGGGGTTTGCCTTTGCGCACAACTCCAATGGCTTAAGTGAATTTGCCCACTCCTCCAGGTTCTTCCCTTGCACACAATCCCCTTTTGTGCACGCAATCCCAATCATTTTCACGCAATCACCTATCCGTGCAATCCTCTGGTCCTATTGCGCTCCATACCGGTGTTTTGCGTGCAAAACTTCTCTTTGCGCGCAACACCTGGGACCCTTTACCTTGACACCCCTTGGCTGCCTCTCCACGCCGACACCTGATGTCTTCCCTGTCGAGCATGCGCACCATGCGTTGTTTTCTTGTACGGACTTCCAGGCTCATATAAAGTAACCTCAAGGTCCCTTGGGTGGTGTTTCCCTTTGCGTTTCTTTTCCTTATGCTTCTCCTCATATGCACGCTAACGGCTATTGCTTCTTCGCATAGCCACGCTAACGTGGACCCCTTGATGGTTCGCCCTCCTGCCCCCCTTCACTACGGCCTTGCTGATGCCTTCCCTCCCACAAGGGGTATAGGGAATTGGGAATGTAATCCCTAGAGGTGTGGAGCTAACCCACATCGTCCAAGCTCCAGGACGTTAAACTGCTAAGCACCTCGTCCTTAACACATGACGTTAAACTATGGTCTGACCCCGTGCCCCGCACGCAGGGTCCCCCCAGCTCGGACATTCTTTATGCCCACTCGTCTCCACAGGAATGGATTCTTCCTCACATGGAATGAGATCCTCCTTGTTGGAGTGGCATTTTTCCATGGGGGAAGGGCTGCCTCAGAGCGTAATCCCCTAGCCTCTCTTACGGAAGGTTGCACCCATGCACCTCCGTACTTCCCCACTGCCAAGGCCAGTGGAGTCACTTTCCCACTGCGCTTTGTCGCACCATGGGCCTCCATCCTAGAATAAGTCCCAGCACCAAGGGCCGCTAACCACGCGTAAGCCCCTCTTTTCTCTTTGGGCCACTCAACGCGTAAGCCCCTTTCCGCTTCTCATGGATGCACCCTTTGCGACGTGATCGTCTGGTCCCTGTTGCCTCTTGTTTCTCACACCGAGCATGACTCACATGGGATTAGAGCGTGCATCAACCATGACATCCTCATATGGGCCGCCCCAGAGTGTAATCCCTATCCCAGCGTACTACGTGGACTTTGATCTGTGCTAACGCATGATACGTAGGAAGCCTCCACGAGGTTCAAGTTCACCACCCGGTCGTTCCGACCTTCTTCACGTCGGTTCGCCAACACTTTGGGCTGCCTCAGAGTGTAAGCCCCAAATTCCCTCATCCCTCATGACGTTAAACTGTATGCCCTGAACTACGTGGACTTTGATCCGTGCTAACACATGGTACGTAGGATGCCTCCACGAGTTTCAAGCCCATCACTCAGTTGTTCCGACCCCTTTGTGTTGGTTCACAACCACCTTTATGGGCCGCCTCAAAGCGTAAGCCCTATACCCACCGTTATGGGCCACCTCAGAGCATAAGCCCCCATACCTCACACCCACGTCTCATCCTAACCTCCCCCTCGAGCCCACATTCCTTGGGAATCTCATGCCCTAGCCCGAAGATCTTACATCCTCCAGGCTCCAATCCATGCGTTCATTCTCACGGGTCGCCTCTTCAGGTGCCCCACCGTACCACCGAACTACACGGACTTTGATTCCCTACCATGGGGATACGTAGAAAGCCTCCACGAGATTCAATCTCGTCACTCCATCACCCATCCTGATCCTTACCCGGGCTGCCACATCCTGGTGAGATCATGCCACCCCATTCCACTCCATGGTATCCGGGAAGTCGCCCACGTGCTGGCCCCAACATCGGTGTTCCCCCTAGTGGGTCCCTCAGTAGGATCCGTCCTCGCAAGACGTTAAACTCACGGCATACCATGTGTCAAACATGGGAAGCTGAGGAAAACCTCAGATGGTATGCAATTCCCCGCATTTGATGTGGGATGCCTCGGGCTTCCGCGCCCTCGAGAATCCCTATAATAAGGGACAGAAGACATACATTCCAAACCCCCAGCATCAAGACATGCCGACGACACCCCAGCATGGCCATTCTCCTCACTGAAGGTTGCTACCCCGACCAGGCCCCTTGGAGCGTCTCGACGGAAGCGGCGTAATTAACTGGCGTCCATGTAGATATGGCGTCGGGAACGAGCTTCACGAACCCGTCTTAAATCTATGAGGGAGACCCAGACTAGGGGACGAGCTCCGAGGAGGAATCCACAGAAGGAAGAATCGACATCCCATCATCTCAGTTTCAATCAAGGAGAAGGAATCCCTAAACAAGGAATGAATGCAGTCCACCTTTGGAAATCGGGAATGCGAACCGCGAGCCGCGCGTCCTCTCCTTGACGGACACGCGCCCCGGCGTAAAAGCATCAGAAACACCAATATTTCAAGAATAATTATTTTTAACCATTTTCTATAAATCATAAAACATCATATGAATAATGAAATATTTGTGGTAAGTCTTCATACTAATGTATGATATGAAATACTCATCAGTTAAACCCATGATAATGAAATGAAACACACTTGGAAGTTCCTTGGAATACTCTTGTTCCCTAACCACCCTAGTAACTTTAAGTTCAATATAAAAAGGTTAGATATATATTTTTAAGTTATAAATTTCAAGTTTTGATGTTCCTATATCCTTGTTACCATCCAAAAAGATATATAAAATGACCAATACTGATACCAATTATAACATCCCACACCAACTCATTGGATTGAGAAGAGATATGGTGACACTAAACTTCGGTGACATCCCTAAGATGCCAAAGGGTGGTAATAAATAAAAATAGATTAGAAGAAAATTGGGGGGATATTTTCCATTATTAGGGATAATAACATGCTAACATAAATGTGAACTTCCAACCCCCCTATATGATGAATTATTAAAATTAATATAAATAAAGTAAAATAAAAAAAACTACAATAATATCAGAGTGACAACAAAAACAAGAAACAATAACAAAGAAGATAAAAGATAATATAATGACATGGAACCAAGGTGGCATAAACCCAAGAATCACCCAAACTAACTCAAAGATCCAACTCCATGTGAAACACCCATGGTATCAATATGTGTCACTCAATAAGTATATCACTTAGTAGGTAACCCCCAGATACTTCCCAATATATTCTACTAGGAAAAGAACAAGTTAAAACATTTTATATAACCATTTTAAAAACAAATAAACTATTTATACAAGTACATAAATGAAATCCAAGTGAGAAAAACCATAAACCATCTCATTAAAATAAATTAACACTTGTCATAATAATTTCTATGTTCACACATACACCCATCCACACACTCAATCTTGGTGTCACACATTAACGGTGGTACTTCACAACTATGCTTCATCCCTCTCTCACGGTGGTACTTCATGACCATACTTAGTCCCAATAAACACACATCAACCCAATTAAGCAAATTTTCATACCAAAACATTTTACATAAAATAATTATTTCATTAAAACATTTCATTAAACATATTTCTTTCATAAAAACCACACTATAATTTTAAAACCATCATTTTAAAATTATAAGCATAAAGGTCTTCCAAAACTATAAATTTCTCATATTTCCAAAACATAAACCAAAATGGTTTCCTTTAAGAAATCACACATCATTTACATAAAAAATCAAAGAAAATATTTTTAGAAAAACTAAGACTTCAAATTCTGGAGCAAGTGGAGATAAGATAGAATACATTTACCTCTCAATAGATGATGAAACAAAGAGTGACATTAAGAACCTATAGATACATCCTTGAATCTTCTTCAATTACATAGATCTAACAATATCTCATCAATATCCACCATGTAGTATGTAGATATATCCATGGTGGAATAGATATAATTATTTTTGTGAGATATGAAGATTAGATCTAAGAATAACAAGTATGAATAAGAACTTATTGGTGATTTCGGATCTCCATCGTACTTTGATTCATAAAAAGTCACCTCAAGATGAAATGGAATCCCCAAGGGATCCTAAGAGGGGGAAATAGTTTGATAACCAGAAATAATAGGTGAAACATGAGGGTTTTGGGGCCTTAATCCAAATTAAAATATAATTTTAAGATCATAAATTGCACATCTCATGGTTAGGACACATGGTTTGTCAAACCATGAGAAACTATTTGAGGGTACTAGACATCACCTAGGTAGTCACACAGTTTTTTTGCATGGTTTGAAAAACTATGTGCCAAATGTGTGGCACTATTATCTCAAGGCTATCCCCTCTCGTGGTTGGCTTGAACAGTTTGATAAACCATGTTCCAACTATGCTTTTGACATTGTATTTATTCACATGATTTCCCTTGGCATGTTCGTGGTTCGGAAAAACTAATCTCAAATTGTGCACTTTCCTAGTGACTTCCAGCATCACCTTGCATGGTTTCCTGGAGATATTATATAGTTTCTAATGAACATTATCAAACCATATACCTTCGTAAATGCTTCCAAAACACTCTAAAAACTCCCATAACATAACCCAAATATTATATAACTTAAAAAATACATAATTAATGGGTAAGTACCTAAAACCAGGGGTGTTACTACTTTTGTGATTGATGCGACCTCCCTTTAGTGTGTGAGGATATGTCTATGTGATTGACAAGGCTATGACTTGAGTGATAAGGCATGGGTCATGTATTGTATGTGTTACTTAGATTTCGATAGACTGTTCCTTCTAGGAATGAGTTGAAGCTGATAGGGTTGGGGTTCATGGAAACTTGGTTATCTCATGATAACCCATTGGGTTATGTGTTTATTTATGTATTTATTTTCTATCATTGCATACACTTTTATATGATTGTATCACTTATATTAAGTATATGTTCGTGGTGTTCTACTATTTTTATATTCACACCTTGAGTAGGGGTCTTGGTGGTAATATAGACTTTACGGACATGGCTTTAGATGAAGTCAAGGACCCTAGTTAGGGTAGGTGTGAAGAAGGAGTTGGTTGGTTGAAGCGATGTTAAGATAAACTCCAAGATTATTTGTTATAGATGCCTCTTTATTTTTCCTTTGATTATTGTATTTAAAATATAGATATGTCACATGTGAGGATCTATCTATGACTCATGTATTGGATATCGTATTCTATTTATTCATAGCATATGATGGTATTATTGTTATTTATTCCATTATCTGGTCTTCTTATATTTATCTTTTTAACTATTTCTTATGTTGTATTCGCTTACTCTGATGTTTCTCTATTATCATGGTAATAGTCTCCCCAAGGTGTCACTTAGGCCCTCACCGCTAGTCGGTAGCCTTTTGTGTATGGTGATTCATGCAAGAGTTCATGTGGCTCCCCATATCAAACTGAGTGATTCAGGATGGGGTCTTACAAAATGGTATCAAAGAAATTTTCTTTGAATTACTATTTAGTTCTTAGTATAAAAGAGATTGGGTGTTTTTGGGACTTTGTATGGAACTCATTCTAGGGATTAGTTATCCCACATATGGGGAAAGTCCACATAACCTGTTATGGGATTTATTTTCTTACTTTTTGTTTTTACTATTGACCTATTTCACCTAGAGTGATGCACATGACATTGTTATATGTGTTTTATGGGATTTTCTATTGCCCTTATTACAATAGTGAGTGAGTTCATATATTGTGGATAAGAAAGTATGTTCTCATGTAATGAACATGTTTTTCTATGATTGATATATTTTTTAATTAATTAAATGTTAGAAATAATATATTTGGAGTTTTTATAAATACATTATTTCTAAATTACACTTTTCATGGAAATGGTAGGTCATACGTACGCATGAACATTGTTTCCATTTTTTCAATGGATGGAAAAAAAGAAAGTTAAATAATAATTAACCTTTATTGAATCATTTTTATATAATATATATCATATATATTCATTAAATTTATCATTATTACCAACCATGTCAAAATTAAATGAAAAAATGTATCGATTTCTTCGTTGAGGTGGTAGTCCACACATACGCATGAGCGACGTTATCGTTTTTCAAAAGATTGAAAAGTAATAAGGTATATGTTATATTATAATTATAAAATTATAATTATTTCATAAATATTATATATATATATATATATATTAAATCCATTATTATATTCAATCATGAGAGGCAGTCATGGAAAATGAATTACATCAATTTATGAGGCGGTAGTCCGTCTTACACACGATCAACGGTTTTATTTCCCATTTAATGTAAGAGGAGATGGAAATAGGTTATGATATTAACATGATAACATATAATTATATTGAATATAATTGTGTTATTATTTCATCATAGTTGAATAATATTTGAATTATTTTTATTAAAAAAAAAATAAAATTTCTCAATTAAGAATGATACCTCTTCTTCAGACAACCTCTTTAGGTTTGCACCGAAATCTTTCTTGTGAGGGATTTATAATAAAAATATAGACTCTAGAAAATGGCTAGAGATGAAATGAAATGATTTTTTAAGGTATTTTTTGAACCAAATTTGTCTTAAAGTGTGAAGTGGAGAGCATGGGGGGTAACCTTTTATAAGTGGGGGAGGGAACCCACTTGGAAATTTCCTAAAAGAATACAAAATGATAAAGTCATTCGCAATAAAAATTATTCCAATGACCTTATATTCAAGTGAGGTAAAATATAAGTTCAAAATATGTCAATACAATAGGATTTGGACATGTTTAATTAGAAAAATGACCTTTATTTTTTTGGTTTAACCCCCCCCCCCCCGTTTTAACCTTAAACGCGGTGTTTAATTTTTACTGTTTTCGCTATTCATTATGATAAAAAATTAGGTATAAATAATTACCTAATATTAATTATGATAATTCCAAAAAAAATTACCCATTTTATAAAATTCAAATCACATAAGTGGTATAATTTAATTGAAAATTAAACCCACAAACATAATGAAAAAACTGTTTTCCAAATAAAACATTTTCATAAGTATAAAAAGTTTGTATATAAAAATTAAATATGAAATTGATTCCAAGGACCTAAATTTGATTAATAATAATATAATTGAACTAAGTTTACTTTTAAACCATTTTAAAACAAAATTTCTCTTTTTAAATGCTTTAAATAAAAATACAGTTTTCAATAAAAATTCTCATTTTTCATTATTCATCAAAAAATAATATTTTCATAAAATTATAAAAAATTAAATTTAAGATAATTTTTAAATATTTATATCAAAAATTAAGTTTATTTTCCAAATACACTTTCTAAAATTGAAAAAAAAAAAACACTAACGTGACAAAACCACTTTTTAAGAAAATGTCATTTTTAAGCATAAAACTAGATTTATTATTATCTCATTCCTAGAAAATATATTATATGAATGATAAAATATTTTATTTAATATATATAAATTTCATTAAAATTATTAACTGATAGTGACTAATTTAATTTATTAAGATAAAAACACACAGCATGCATGAATAGTTTTTGAGAGAAATACTTCTTTTACTTTCAAATGATTTTTATTTTAATTTCTAATCAATTGATAACCAATGAATTTATTTTTTACATTTTTAAATAATATATTTTTCATTATTTATTTATTTATACTCATTATTTCCAAATTAATTACTAGGTTATAACTATCATATTAAATAATAATATTTTAATAGTATATTGCAGTTCATTTAAACTCAATGTTTCCTATAACGCAATCCATAAAAGAAATTAAATTTATATAAAATAATATTTTAATATTATATTACGGTTCTTTTAAACTCAGTGTTTCATGTAATTAAATCTAAAAATAAAATAAAATTTATATAAAATCTCAGGTTGTTACTCATAGTCTTTTAGATAGTGACCCTAATGTAACAAGGTTAGAGATCGGCATCGAGTTATGTGATGTTGAGGTTGTCTAGAAGGATAGTTCTTGTCATTTTTTTTAGATAATTTTTCATGTTTAATGGTTTAATAGTTTTGGTGGAGGATATCAGTGAGTTTAACATCTAGAGAGTTGAAGATCAATGATGTTTCCTGTTGAAATGAAACTAGGGTGTGTTTTGGTAATATTTGACCAATAAGACCTAGGCATCGAGGTATTACTAATGGGTGAGGTGAGGTATTTGTGGGTTAGTAAAGAAGTGACCAAGGGTTCATGGTATGTGGTTGTGTGAGGTGATCAACTCATCAAACGAATGAGTTGTGACCCATCAAGAATTGGGTAGTGTGGAAGTAAATGGTGGGTTTGGGAAAACATGTGTGGGGTTGTTATCTCGGAATGGTGGTTTAGGAATTAGGGGAGTGCCCTATAGTGGTTCATGGTGTACTTGGAATGTTTTTCAATTATTGGCAGGAATAGGTCGTGGATGTAGTATATTGGATTTCAATATTTATGCACTGGTTAGAGGGAATGTGGCCTTTTGAGTTGAATTTTGTTTGGGTTTGGAAGTGTGATCTTGTTTGAGAAGTGTTAGTGGTTCTTGTGTAGTTCTTGTGGGTGTCGGTGTTTTAATGAAAAAAAGGTATGTTTGCGCATGTGGACTGATGATGATGGGAATTCCTTGGTGCACATCGATATTGATGTGTAAATGAACATAAATCATAAGTAGGGTTGGGTTGTAATAGTTTTTTCATGTAAGTGGATGAGTTTCACGAACGAATGAGGGATACCTATGTGTATGTATCGATCAGAGGTGATCAGGTGTGGGCTAGTGGAACTAACTAGTGGAGTGAATCTTAATCCATTATAAAAACTTTATGTTGGTGGTATCGTGGTTTCTTAGGGTCTTTATGAGAATGGTGTTGGTTTAGGGTGATTTTTTGTTCTTAGTGGTGGTTATGTGTAATGGAAACTATCAATATTCGATCCAGATCACTCACCATTGTTTTGATTAAGGTGGAAAAGTTGAGGGTTGTTGGTTCAATAATGGTAGGATAATTTTCCAAGTAGGTGTATTTGTTCATAATAAAGTTGTTTATCGCTTAGGGGGGTGGCATTGGTATGACGACCAGAGGCGAAAACCCTTGGAGTTCACCGTGGATGATCGAGTGTCTCCTTGGTTAGGGAATAAATGTTTGAGGAAGAAAGAAAATTTAGTGTTGTAGTTAGTGGGTACGAGAAGTCCCCTACTCATGTGGTTGTTTGAATGGATTCTATATTGGAGGTAGGTGTATCTTTTAGGAGTGTTTAGTTCATGTTGTAAACTGAAGTGAGGAAAGGGATATGAGGAAAGGTAGAACTTATTTTTTGACTATGTGATTGCATGGATGTATCCAAATTGAGGATTGAGAGTATAAATTAGATATCTAAGTTCAATGGTCAAATTGGTTTAGGAGAGACCCCTAGAGACACTTCTTAGGTACAATAAGTCCTTGGGTGGTTTAATGACCCTCATAATTTCCAAGGTGAGTTATGGATTGTTTTTTTCTTGATCATGTGTATCTTGGTTGTTTCTGACTGTTTGAGGTGTTAGGGTTGTTCATAAGTGAGATCGTGAGGAACATGTTGGACTTACAACTAATCTGGAGCTGCAAGTATGATTTCACAGTGTGATACAGGTGTCATGCCTTGAATAAGTAGAGGTAGGGCTGCATAGACACTTCCTGCAATGGATCATGGCATAAACCTTAGGTTCATTCCATAAAAAGGATCATGGGTTATTTTTTCAGGGGAAAGGTTGTAATTTTCCCTGGACCCCCCATATTTCCCCTACTCTCTTCTCCCTTGATCCTCACACAAACTAGGAAATTTTGGGGCTCCCTTCTTGGTGATTTTGGCCCCCTTCCTCTCATTTCTTCACTGGTTGAAGTGGTGTTTTTTGCAATTGGTTCCTCTCAGTGATTCTAAGTGTTCTCATGAAAAAAATGCTCATATTCTTCTTTGTTTCTTATTTCTCTTGATGTAAACCCTAATTTGGGTGATTCCATGGATGATTTTAGTGATATTTCATGATTGGATTGATATGAGTGGTGATTCATGGTGGTTTAGATTTTTCGCACTTGAGGTTGGAAGTCCTTACCATTATACAGTATTTGTATAGAATTGTAAGCTATGATTTGCATGAGGGTGCATGAATAGACCTTTGAGTCCTCTACTTTTAATCTTAAAGTGAGAGAGTGAGGTCCACATTGATTTAGTTAGTCCCTTAGATGGGGATTGTGATTTTTCTTCCATAAAAATGATGAATGGCTGCCTTGTACTGAGGATAGTGGTAGGGTTGTCTGCTTGGGTATTTGGGGTTGTAAAGTGTTCTTTTTTGGAGGGTTTATAAAGGTCTATAATGAGTTGGTATGATGATTTTTGGGTTCATGAGATGATGTGGGCTAACCATGAGTGATATGTATTAGCTTGGTGTGTGATTTTAGGATGACCATGAATGAGATAGTTGGGTTCTGTTGTGATGTTGATGGCCATTGTGAGTGAGGTGTTGAGTTAGGTTATGGTTATGAAAGTTCCCCCTACTTTTGTTAGATTGTGATTCATGTTGTTGCTTGTTGCTTGATGTGGCCTCCCTTTGAGTGTACAATGTTGAGACAGTTTGATTGATTTGACCTCACAAAGTGTTCGAGGATAAGTCGGTGTTCTTCATGTGACCTCCCTGAGTGTGTGAGTATCTATCAGTGTGTTTGATCAAACTTCTCTTAAATTTGTAGGAATGGGTTATTATATTGGTTTCAGGTGCAGTGGAAGCATGCGATGGGTGGTTCCCAACTTTTATTTTTTCCACAATAAATGATCAATTTGAGATCTATATGATGATGAACACCATGATCCACAAAATTGAGTCAAAGAAATAGACAATGAATAATTATGTCAGAACCGAGAGAGAGGATCATCACATATTATTTATAATTAATTTAATTAAATAAAGAATTGCCTTTGTTGGAATTATTTCTTTGTTGATGAATCTGGTGCGGTCCACCGTCATTGTGTTGTAGAAACCAAGTATAGATTTCCTCTAGTAGATGATTACTATGTAATATAATTCCTTTATCTTGATATCTCTAATCAAGAAGGTTTCATGCTAGTTCCATCAACCTATGTGATCAATTTCTCTTTCTTTCACTTCTCAGAAATTAAACTTGCCTATAGAACACCATGGACTTTAATTTATTTAGGTTATATCATTTCCATCAAAGGCCTTGAGATATCAACTTCCATTAATAAAAATAAGGGAAAAATCCTTTCCCACATTATTCATTAATGCAATATTACTCATGATGCACCCAATATATCCTACTTTGCCGCGAACATCTATCATCACAGTTTTCATCAATACATCTAAGTGTGCGACTCATAATACTCATTAATAATAAACTTAAAGTTTAAGGATCAATACACACATACGTAGATAGGAATATCTAATGACACATAGAAATGTGGATTTCCTACTAGAGGGTCTCATTCTCATAATATCCTATTGGATATTACCAAGGGAATATACCATGAAAAGGTGCATCAAATTCCTATGAGTATCCACCTTTGATATCCTATATCATTTGTGTCCCTCAAATGATATCATCCAGATATAGAACATTTATTCAAGAATAGTTTCATATCACTTTTGAGTTCTCATCATAGTAGAGAATTATTATGACATTTTAGTATGAAAGCTACTCTTAAGACATTATCACATACTATGTCACATGTGCATCTTTGGCCGCAGCTCTCTTCTTCATAGCAATATCATCTCCATTGCTATGGTTCTTCGGGCATCATGTTTTGGATGGCATCTAACTTCGATCTTAGCGGCGAGGTTCAGATCTGGATATTTTGAATTAGCTTTGAGTGGTGTGCATATCTTCTTCTTCGGCTTCTGTTCCAATTTCGAGCATCTCTTTTCTCTATAGTGATGGATTTCAATGAATCTAGGGTTCTTCAGGCATCGCATTTCAAATGTCTTATGGATTATTTTATGGTGGCATGGGGTCAGATCTGGTTGCTTTGAATCAGCTTTATGTGACTTTATAGGTTGTTATTCTTCAACGGCTTTTGTTCCAGATCTGATGGTAGATTCTCTCATCTTGGTTTTCGGTTCTTATGTGAGGGTTCTATTTCATCTTTACGGGTCAGGATATGGAGGGTGTCTGGTGTGATTTTGGTTGTTTTGGTGCTTCAAAAAATATGGTTCTCATTTGGTATGTTGGATTTTGAAAGTTTATTTTCAGTTCACTGGTTTATTTTTGGGTTCCTAAAGGAAGGCATGGATCTCTAACAAAATTTCATCTTCTCAAGTCTGTTATGATGTCCTAGTACACCACTCCCTTCCCAATCATTCTGGTGTGGTGCTCTCTAAGGAGGTTTTGGGATTTTTTGTTTGAGTGGCCAAACGTTTCCAGTAGAAGTGCTTCCCTGATGGGCCCCTATTTGTGATTTTTCTTGCTGTTTTATGAATGAATTTGCTTTTTTTGGTGCTAGTTTGTTTAATGTTTAATCAATGGTTATGCTTCCTACTCTATTTTTGTGTACTTCATAATTGGGGACCATAGACATGAGCTCCTTTGAGGTATTTGTCTGCGCATTCCTCTTCTCTTTCTCTAGGATTCTTCA
This sequence comes from Viscum album, assembly GCA_963277665.1. Lineage (NCBI taxonomy): Eukaryota > Viridiplantae > Streptophyta > Magnoliopsida > Santalales > Viscaceae > Viscum > Viscum album. Next base: position 1,937,034,347 of record OY728123.1, on the reverse strand, counting down.
ACTCCCTCTAAGGAGGATCTGAGCGGTGGTCTTCATGGTGCTTTGGGATGTGAGGGAGAGCGACCACTGGAGTCTTGTGGTGGATCTATCTCTATTGGCTCCTAGTGATGTTATTCAATGGCTTCAAAGGATTCTGATGAGGTGGGCGCATGGCTTGAGGATGAAAATGGCGGTCCTTCTTATCATGAACCAGATCTGGTTATCATCCAAACCGACTCCTGACCCGATCCGTGATAAGGCCCGAAGGGCATTCCCTATCCACATGGGCTGGAACAATTTCTCAGGTATCATAAATAAAGGTTTGAGAATTATTTACCTGAGTTTATAAACATAAAACAACCAACAATAATCAATAAACCGAAACTGAAAAATTGGACCAAACAAGTATTAACAAAAATTCAGAATTGAATTGTATAATTTTAAAAAAAATCCCAAGAGGACCATAAATAAAAAGGAGTAGAAAGTATGACTCGAGAACCACCACATGACAAGGGGACATCACCCTAAAGCCTTCTCCACAACACCGCTCTCAGAAGAGAATCCAACAACCTGAACCGCCATATCCAAGGACATTGCCCTTACCTCTATCAAACATTATCACATCTACTTACACCCAAAGGTGTATATAGGGTGTGAGATTATTCCCAATATTATTTCACCCAAAAATATTCCATGTGATAAACATTTTAAGACAAAAATATTGTAAGTTTTTATAAACAAGAAATGTTAGATCAATTTCTAAAAGGTGAAACTTGAAATGAAAATATCTTTCCAGAGGGAAACTTGGAAGAATGCACACTTTTAAATAAAACACATATGATACTGAATTTTCTAAAAAAACACACTTTATTTCAATGGTAAGTACCATACATCCAATGATCACTAGTCACGGGAACACCCCTAGGCACTAGTTAGTTGTGGGTCCCTAGATACATCATATCTCAGTGTTTAAGTAACTATAGACAATATAATTCTCATGCACAATACACTAGGAGGTGAAACCCCAATGGACTAGTGGTCCCCATACATCATCAAATATTAGTTAGTGTTATCATTTTCAAACTTTCTAAGTGAAATAGGGATAATACCACTACTGGATCACTACCATACTAGTTCTAATCTGCCCACCTAGATACCTGGGTTTCCCTATTTATGCTCAAACAAGTTCCTTGTGTTATAAAATACAATTTTCACATATAAATACCATTTTTAAATCATAAACACACCAAACAGTACCCAATATGTTTTCACCTTTTTTGTAACTCAATAAACCATTTAAAATTTTCATAAAACAATTTCAAGAAGTAAAACAAGGATTTGCGCACAAAAATCCATTTCAAAACCCACTTTTAAGGCCAAAATCACCCCAATGACATACCAAAACATAATTGGCATCCCTATAAACATTTAATAAACCATTTTCATAGATTATAAACTTCCCTCAAATGATACCACATGAGTTACACATGAGTAACACACAATTTTAAGAAAAAATGAAATTTAAAATCAAATGCTTAACTAATTTTATTAAAAAAAATCTCACTACACACAATAGGTAAGAAACATGCTAGGAAGGTAAAGTAATCAAAGATAACTCATAAAATAATTCTTACGCATGTAATCACTTACCTTAGATGTCAAAACCCCCAAATCTTTGTGCAAAACTTCAACTGCACCACAAGTGAGTGAAAGCGAACCCCAATCTACAATATTGAACCAAGAAACTCAATATTAAACCCTAGGTATGAAACCCTAGATGTTGGAATTTTATAACTTCAAGGAGGGAATAAACGCTATAGAGAAGGAAGAAAACAAAAGAGGAATCACTTACTTGAAGAATCTTGAAGTTTCCCCACCAAAAACCCTTTCAAGACTGCGTTCCAAGGGAGATTAAAGGAGCTTGGGATACTTATATGGATACTAGGGTCAAATGGGGGAAGAAAGGGGTAAAATATGTTTAATTGAGGAAGGTAAAAATTGGAATTAAAAAATATTTTAATGAGCTAGACATTTTTCACGGTTTGTCTTCACGGTTTAGCCAATCGTGCATCCAAACCGTACACCCAGTTCTATCCACCCAAAACATGTCCATTTTCTTTCAAATTTAGGGGGAAACTAGGGGTAAATATAGTCCAAGAGTAGAAGATAAAAATAACTAAAAATAAGTACATGGATATGAAAATTCTCCCACCATGAAAACTTTCCACCCTGAAAAGTCAACCCAAAGCTTGATTGGAAAACAAGAATCGTTACTCTTGATCGACCCACGACTTCCACTCCCATGTCTCATGCACATCATTCTTATGCTTCCAAAGGACCCGGACAAGTGGGATATACTTTCCCTAAAGAACCTTCTCTTGGGAATCCACTATTTACACCGGTTGTTTGAACACTGATAAATCGAGCTCTATCTCCAACTCTTCCCAATTCAACACATGAGACAGATCTAGATTATACTTATTTGGTTGGGAGACATGGAATATGTCATGAATTGATGTTAACTGAGAGTGAAAATCTAACATGTATTCCACCTTTACAATCCTCTTGATGATCTAAAAAGTTCAGAAATACCTCGGCATTAGCTTTCCCTTCTTTCCCAAATGTTGATGGCCCAAATGAGGGTCCACCTTCAAGAATACCTGATCACCCATAGAAAACTCAAGATCCCGACACCTCTTGTCAGAATAAGATTTGTGGTGACTCTGAGTTGTCAATAACTACTATCTAATCAACTTGAACTTATCAGATCTCTCTTCTACAAGGTTCAAACCCAATAGTGAGGTCTCACCTACCTCATCCCAACACAGGGGGGGCCAAAAAGGCTGACCATAGAGCGCCTCAAAAGGATCCATTCAAATATAGGATTAATAACTGTTATTATAAGAAAACTCAACCAATCCCAAATGGATATCCCATGATCCTCTAAAATCCAAAACACATGCCCAAATCATTTCCTCAAAAATATTATTTTCTTGCTCCTTCTGACCATTCCTTTGAGGATGGTATGTCGTGCTCATCTTAATATGAAATCTCAAGGCCTTTTTAAGGTCTTCCCAAAACCAAGAGGTAAAATGGGGGTATCCATCTAATACAAGCACTGATGGAACACCATGAAGCCTTACCACCTCTTAAATATACAATCGGCTCAACTCATCCACTTTAGTTATATCTCTGACTATAATAAAGTGGGTTGATTTGGTCATCCGATCAATCACAACCCAAATAGAATTCTTACCTCAAGGTGTATGAGGTAAGACAAAAATGAAATTCATGGTGACCTTGTCCTACTTCTAGGTTTGAATGGGTAACGGCTGAATCAAACCAGAGGTCCTTTGATGCATTTCTTTTATCTACTGACATGTAAATCATATTGATACGAAGTCAGTTATGTCTCGTCTCATACCTGGCCACCAGAAATGCCGAAGAACATCATAATAAATTTTAGTATCTCTGGGATGAATGGCCCACTGAGATTAGTGGCTATCCTACATCACCACCTTACTCAGAGACAACGGCACCACTAAACAGCCCTTGAAGCATAAGATTCCCTCAGGAGATGAAGACTAATTTGTAGATGTCTCCCCACCATGAAGAAACTGCATAGACCACTGACACATATCATTACTAGGTTGTTCCTGGTGAATCAACTCTAGAATAGAGGGAGTAAATTGCACACTTTCTAGAAAAGTATCTTCACTATGCTTATTGGTGTCTACATGCATCTAGGAAAAAAGTCCCATCAGATTCCACTCATCACTGGACTTCCTCAAAGCCTGCACTGGTAATTTTCTGTTTGAGGCATTAGCTTCCACATTACCCTTGATTGAGTTATAGATGATATCAAAGTTGAACTCTTACAGATATTTGATCTAGCAACACTTCCTCAAATTTAGATCCTTATATGAGAATATGTAGTCCAAGAACTTATGATCAGAGTAGACCAAAAACTTCTCCTCAAATAGGTAGTGACACTACCTCTTCAAAGCATGCATAACCACTGCTAATTACAAGTCATGGGTTGGGTAATTCTTTTCATGTGGTCAGAGTTGGAAAGAGTCATACAGCACCATGTGATCACCCTGCATAAGCACACATCCAAGACCCATACCTGAAGCATCGCAATACACCACATAACCCTTTCCAGATTTCGGAAAGATCAACATGGGGCAGTAGTCAACCGCCACTTCAACTTCTCAAAGGATGTCTAACATTCTAGGCCCTATTAAAACTTCGCCCCTTTCTGGGTGAGTGAGGTCATGGGAAAAGCAAGTCGAGATAAATTCCGAACAAACTGTTTATAATAACCTGTCAGGCTAAGGAAACTCCTGATCCCAAACACATTCTTTGGATACTCCCGTAGTATAATTGCAATGATCTTCTCAAGTTCCACTAAAACCCCCTTTTCTGAGATGACATGACCCAGAAAATTCACCTCCCTAATACAGAAAGTGCACTTATACAACTTTGTATAAAGGCGATGATCTTGTAGAGTGCCCAACACGATCCTCAAATGATGCTCATGCTCTTCCTCAGATATAGAGTAAACCAAGATGTCATCCATGAATACCACGAAGAAGGAGTCGAGATACTGGTGGAACACCCTATTCATGAGTGCCATAAAAAACCGTTGAAGCATTGGTCAATCCGAAAGGCATGACCAAGTACTCAAAGTGGTCGTACCTGCTTCGGAAAGCAATTTTTGGGATATCCGCCTCTCTCACCCTGACTTGGTGGTAACCCGAAAAAAATTATATCTTGGAAAACTAATTTACTCCCTTCAACTAATCAAACAATTCATCTATTCATGTCAAAGGATATTTATTCTTGATGGTTACCTAATTCAGCTTTTGGTAGTAAATGCACAACTAGAGGGAATCCTCGACCTTATTTATAAATAGAATAGGAGCGACCCAAGGAGAGACGCTCAGGCGAATGAATCCTTTGGATTCCAAATCATCTAGTTGTATCTTTAATTCCCTCAACTATGTGGGGTCCATACGATATGAGAGAAGAGATATTTACTATGTTCCTAGCGCCAAATCAATCAATAACTCCACATCCCACTCTAGGGGAAAGCCTGAAAAAATCAACTAGAAATACCTTCGGGAACTCATCCACTACATGAGATAATCAATCCTCAAGAGAACAATCATCATCCTCTAGCATGAGTGATTATAACTAGAAGATAAGATTTCCAAACTCTAGGAGTGGAGGTCCCACACAACCCGACCAAGGATCCCATTCCCTAAGAAAGATATAGGGACTCCCATCAGGTGCCATGAAACTCACCTGCCGCCTATAGCAATCGATATGCACTTGAAAATGCACTAGCCAATCCATTCTAAGGATTACATTAAAAAGTTCCATATCCAAGACCAGTAGGTCCTAATCCATCTCCACCCCTAACATAGAAAGTGCACAAGATGGGCACCTGAGACATTGCTCCTTCTTCTTACCCAACAGAGTCACCAACTCCATCACAAAAGACAACAACTCAGTTTGAAAATTCAGCATATTCACAAGACTAGTAGAGATAGAATCACCAGTATCAAATAAAATAATATCTATAGAAGATGAAATCAAAATGGTGCCTCGAACTCTCAAAAGTCTTGCATCTGATCCCGCTGTTTCCTGATCCATAGCATGAAGATGCCTAGTCTATTCCTGAGAATGGTTACTTTCTTATGGCTCTACCCTGAACCAGTTCTGCCTAGAAGACGATCTAGCCCTACCACCACATCCACCAAACCGATATCCCACCGTCCTAGACATCTCTGACTGAACTGACACTCCCCTGGATGCCATGGATCCTACCCTACTCTGAAGGGGACATGTAACCTTGAAAAAACACTGCAAGTGCCCCCATAGCTCCATACTTATAAAAAGGACTTAGATAAGGCGTACATGTAGGTCGGGTGTTCCCTAGCCTCCTGCACTAGTGGCACACAACAGACCTTGCATAAGAAGCCACATATGAAAACTACATAGGAGGATGGCCTGAACTACCACCTCCCTTCTTCCCCTACTCTCTCTTAATTTCTTCTCCAACAAACTACCACTGCCCATCAATGATATTTTCCCATAGAAACCAAAATTTCCATTTTGATCAATCTTGAACATGCAAGCATGATCGACCACCTTAGAATAAGTTCCCATCTTGAACAAGAAGACCAGAGAGTAAATTTTCAATTGCATCCCCTTCTCAAACTTCTGATCTTTCATATATTCATTAGAAACAATATTAGGTGGGTACTTCACTAGCTCTCCATCACTGAACAATCTCCCTAGGAAAGATACATGAACTCTTGGGATCTTTCATAGGTTAAGACCTCAGGGCAAAAATGCTCATTAAAGATGGTACTGAAATCCTTCTAGCGCATCTGCTCATTCTTCCCAACCTGAAGCACTGATTCCCACCACCTGTGACTGGGACCTTCTAGTAAAAATGATGTGCATTTCACCCTAACCTCCTTAGGTGAGTCAAGAAATTCGAACATGCACTTTATCTTCTCAATCCACTCCTCTGCTTCCTGAGGCTTTGTGCTATCTCAAAAAGTAGGAGACTTGTTCTTCATAAACTCTTGGGTTTTTCCTTCCTAAGATCATGTTCATATTCTATGATTAGAGTAGGAGTAGGACTTACTCCCTGACACAGAGCCTAGACATCCCGAACCATAGATTTTACCATCAATTAGTGGGGGAGAACTCTCTCCGACTTCCTCACGTGGGTGTATGGGAGATTTCTGGGGAGGCATGTTTCTATAAAAAAAGAAATAGTCACAAGAGAAATATTTAGTAAAACAATTATGAAAAATTTCAGCAATAACATTAAATATAAATAAACAAAACTCATCACGACAATGAAATAAACAACTACTTCACCACCAACCAATGTCCACGTGAAGTCTGTAGCCTGCACATCCCGCCAGGAAGAGAATTCAAACAGACAATCCTCACATCCCATAGAGACTTGAGGTCTATCATAAGAGGTACTGGCTAGACACCCTACTCACAACTATAACTCCAAGCCTCGATAGTCTTAGCTCCTGTCTAACTAGACTCTTTCCAAATAACATGACCCAAAGAGCTTAACCATTCTCTAATACCATTTTGTCACAAACTAGATCTGCTCGCAATCCAAACCGGAACCCGACCCAATCTGTGACAAGGCCCAAAGGGTTTTCCATATTCCCATGGTCTGGAAAAAGTTCCTGGGTATCATAAATAAAGTTTTGGGAACTATTTACCTGAGTTTAGAAACATAAAACAACCAACAATAATCAATAAACATAAACTGAAAAATTGGACCAAACAAGTCTTAACAAAAATTCAGAATTGAATTACATAGTTTTAAATAAAGCCCAAGAGGGACACAACTAAAATAGAGCAGCAAGTCTGACTCAAGAACCACCACATGGTAAGGGGAAATCACCCCCAAGCCTTTCCATAACACATCACCTAAAAGAGAAGCTAAAAACTTGAATTGTCGTCTCAAAGAACCTTTCCCTTACCTATATAAAACATTATCAAGTCTACTTACACCCAAAGGTGTAAGTAGGGTGTGAGACTAATCCCAATAGGATATCACCCAAAAATATTCCTTGTGATAAACATTTTAAGACAAAAATATTTCAAGTTTTTATAAATAAGAAATGATAGAATTATTTCTAAAAGGTGCAACTTTAAATGAAAACAACTTTCAAGATAGAAACTTGGAAGAATGCACACTTTTAAATAAAATACACATGCTACTGGATTTTCCATCAAAATACACCATATGCTGATGGTAAGTACCATATAGCCAATGATCACTAGCAACGGGAACACCCATAGGCACTAGCTAGTTGTGGGTCCCTAGGTACATCGTATCTCGGTGTATAAGTAACCATAACCAATATACTTCTCATGAATAAGCCACTAGGAGGGGAAACTCCAATGGCCTAGTGGTCCTCAAACATCATCAAAGTTTAGTTAGTGTTATCATCATCAAACTTTCTAAGTGAAATAGGGACGATACCACTACCAGATCACTAGCATACTAGTCCTAGTCCGCCCACCTAGATACCTGGGTTTCTCTCTTTGTGCTAAAACAAGTTCCACATGTTATAAAACACCATTTGCACATAAAAATACCACTACTGAATCATACACACACAAAACAGTACCCAACATGTTTTCCATCCTTTGTGTAACTCAATAAACCATTTGAAATTTTCATAAAACAATTCTAAGAAGTAAAACAAGGCTTTGCCCACAAAATCCATTTCAAACCCCACTTTCAAGGATAAAATCACCCCAATACCATACCAAAATAGAATTTTCAGCCCTATAAACATTTAATAAACTATTTTCATATATTATAAAATTCCTTCCAAGGATACCACATGAGTTACACATGAAAAACACACAATTTCCAGAAAAAATGCAACTTTAAAATCAAATTCTTAACCAATTTTATCAAAAATAATTTTTGCACCACACACAATAGGTAATAAACATGATAGGAAGGTCAGGAAAGAAAATATAACTCATCAAATAATGATTACGCATGGAATCACCTACCTTAGATGTCAAAAACCCCAAATATTTGTGTGAAACTTCAATTGCACCACAAGTGAGTGAAAGTGAACCCTAATCCACAAGATTAAACCCATAAATTCAATATTAAACCCTAGGGATGAAACCCTAGATTCTGGAATTTTAAAAATTCAAGGAGGGAAGAAATAGCAGTGCAAAATGGGCTGTGGACCCGCAGGCTAAGCTGGCATTGGGCGGGTTTGGTCCGGGGTGGGTTTATTAAAAATAACCCACATTTTAAGTGGGTTTATACGGATAGCCCGCACAGGAATCCAACTTGGGTAGGTTTACCCACATGGATACGGGATGACCCATGGGTTCTTTTAAAAAAAATTACAATAATTATTATAAAATTAAATTTTAAAATATAATTTCATTTATGAGGTAGTGTAGAAGTCATTAAATGTGACTCTTCCTTTTCCCAACTCTCTTAACCCGAAGTTTCCTCGGAACCCAGCCTACCTCCTTATTTATTACCCAGCCTTCCTCCTCCTTATTTTATTTATCCAACCAAACTCTGGCCTCACCACCCTGTCACCCCTCCCAAGCTCCCCCACGACCCCCAACTTCATTGCCCTCTAATCCTATTCCACCCCCCCCCCCCATCACCCCCACCCGACCACCCCTGTGACCCCCAACTTCACCACCCTCTGATCCTACACCACCACCACCCCCCCCCCCATCACCCCACCCGTCTGACCTACTCCATGACTCTCGTCACCCCTGACCAGCCTCCTCGCCTCCTCCGCCTACGACCCCTATCACCCCAGCCCTACCTCCTCACATCCTCCTCCTGCGACCCTCGTTACCCTCACCTCCTCATCCTACGGCCCCTGTCACCCCCACCCGGCATCCTCATCTCCTCTGCCTGTGACCCCTATCACCCCTAATCGACCTCCTTACCTCCTCCACCAGAGACCCCCGTCACCCCCCCCCCCCCCACCTGGCCTCCTTTCCTCCTCTTCCGACAACCCCTGTCATCCCCCTCCCAGACTCCTCACCTTCTCCGCATGCCACCCCCATCACCCTCGCCACCTCCGCCGACGACCCCCATCACCCCCCCTCCTAGCCTCTTCACCTCTTCCGCCGATGACCCCTTGTCACCACCCTCTCAGCCTCCTTGCCTCCTTCGTCGGTGACCCCAGCCCTGCTTCCTCGCCTACTCCGCTGGAGACCCCCCATCACCATCGCCTCCTCCACCGGCAACCCCGTCACCCCCGCTCAACCTCCTCCGACTGCGGGTTGCCCGTGGTCATGACCGCATCCGCTGTGGGGTGGGGCAGGCTTGATAAATCCAAACATTTTTTATGTGGGATTCTGTGGGTCTATACCTAATGGGATTAAGCTCACACGGGCTTGGCCCGCCCCGCCCCTCCCCATCCATTTTTCATTTCTTGGAAGAAACCCTAGAGAAAAGGAAGAAAAATAATATAGGAATCACTTACTTGAAGAATATTGAAGTTTTCCCACCAAAAACCCCTTCAAGATTGGGTTTCAAGGGAGATTGAGGGAGATCGGGATACTTATATGGGTGCTAGGGTTGAATAGTAGAAGAAAGGGTTGAGGTAGGATTAATTACAGAAGGGAAAAATTGGAATTATAAAATATTTTTAATGATCTGGACATTGTGCATGGTTTGTCTGCGTTGTTTAGTAAACCATGCAACCAAACTATGTGCCCAGTTCTTTCTACCCAAAACATGTCAATTTTCTTCCAAATTCAAGGGGAACCTAGGGAGAACCTAGGGGGAAGATAGTCCAAAAATAGAAGAGAAAAATACCTGAAAATAAGGACATGGATGTGACACTTCTGATTTTGAATTTTAACTTCTAAAGCTTTCTCATGCACGGATATTCATAGTTTGCGACAATATATTGGTCATGGTGATATTTTGATTCTATAATGTGAAAGAATCTATAAACTCTATAAGAAAAAACTTCAAATGGGGATTTAGAGAAGGAATCATTCACTAGATCTTGGCCATCCAGATTTGGAAGAATGAGAGGGTATGGCTTTTTCCATCGGTAATAGGCTCATGCAACCCTACACGAGAATATTTGCAAAGTGTTCATGTGATAGTGGAGGCTTAACATAATTATTTATTCCCTGGGTAGGTTCATTTCTTGTAGTCTCTATCTAGGATGACTTTCCTTTTAATGGTTTTTATTGGTTGAAGTTGTTAGGGTTCACACTTAGCCTTTAAAAGTGTCATTTGAAAATTCAAAAAAAAATTAATTCTACCACATACTATATCATAGAGAAGAATAATCATGATGTGATACATAGTCTATTAATATTAAAAAAAGTGAATAAAAATTATCATAAAGTACATAGAAGTTGGTTCTAGGGTACCAACTCCAACAGAATATCACTTACACTAGAGTCAACTCCTAACAACCTTCAGTCTGCTAGGTCTCACATGATACTCATGTTTTTGTTGAGATAGGCCTTTAGTAAAGGGGTTTTACATGTTCTCTTCCATGGATAATCTACTTACTACAACTTCACCCCTATGATGAAAATCTCTCAAGAGGTGATACTTCTAGAGTATGTGCTTTGTCCGTTGGTGTGACCTTGGCTCTTTTTTAAGAGTCGCTACTGTAGTATCATCACAATAAAATGTGATAGGGTCTTTTCTGTTAGGTACCACATCAAGCTCCTAGAAAAAGTTCCAAATCCAAATGGCTTCCTTGGATGCATTAGAAGCTATTATATACTCAGACTCCACTATAGAATCAATGACAATTGGCTGCTTTGAACTCTTCTATCTCACAGCTCCTCTGTTGGGAAAAAACATATCCTAATTGTGACTTCAGATCATTCTAATCTGTCTAAAAACTAGCATCAGTTTAACCCTTGGTGGCTAGCTCATTATCTCCTCCATACACTAGGAACATATCCTTAGTTCTTCTCATATACTTAAGGATATCCTTAACAGCAGTCCAATGTTGTTCTCCTAGATCTGCTTCATATCTGCCTACCATGCTTAGTGCATAGGCAACATCAAGTCTAGTACATAACATGGCATGCATGATTGATCCTGTCACTGAGGAATATGGGATCTTACTCATTTTCTCTTTCTCTTGTTGTGTTTGAGGACACATTTTCTTAAAAATATGTAAACCATGTGACATTGGAACCAATCCCCTCTTGGATTGTTCCATATTAAATCTCTTTAGTATCTAGTCAATATATGTAATTTGACTTAGTCTAAGAAGCCTCTTGGATATATCATGAATGATCTTGATCCCTAGAATATATTAGAATATAGGTTGCTTTACATAATTTATTCATGGACAAACACTTGTTTAACCAGTCCTTAACTGACTGTAAGACTGATATTTCATTTCCAATAAATAATATGTTACAACATATACTACTAGGGTGTAGACTACATTCCCACTAAACCTCTTGTAAACACACGACTCACACTACCACAAAAACAGTTTTTTCCCGATGCCAACCTTTATCAGCGCTAACGAAAAAGTGCTGATAAAGGGGGGTACCTTTATGAGTGCTCAAAAAGTTCTGATAAATGGTACCTTTATTAGCGCTTTTTTTAGCGCTGATAAAGGGACCCCCTTTATCAGCGCTTTTTTTAGTAGCGCTGATAAAGGGTCAAATTCAAAAAAATAATTAAAAATAATATATAAATATAGTTATATTGATATAAATATAAATTTTAATTTTTAAATATATTTTAGATAAGTATAAATATACATTTACACTTAATATATGAGATATTTAGTGAAAATGGCTTATAAAAAAATTAAAAAAATATTTTTAATTAATAATTTGCTAATTATTATGGAGGAATATTCATTTAATAACAATATGAAGACTAAAAAAATTAAAAAAATTTAAAAAAATCCAAAATATGTTGAAAAACGCAACTCGAACTTCAAACGGTCATAACTTTTGATCCGGGTGTCCGTTTGAGCTCTACCACATATCAAATCGAAGCCTGCGACGAGATCTACACCGCTGTGACCCAGGGGGACCAGGTCAAGATTTTTAAAAGGCCAAAAAATTCCCATAAGGCCTCCAAAACTGAGTTTTTAGTTGGGGTACCTCGATTTTTTAACATTTTATGGATTTTCAGCCTCATTTAAGGGGGTGTTATTGCCTTTTTTTGGTGGGGACTGAATTTATTCCAAGTTATTACATTCATATTGATATTATGTCTTTGAAATTTTATCATTTTTTATAATTAACTGCTATTTATAATCAAATATATAACTATATGTACATATTTTTTATATATTCACACCTAAAAATTTAATTTTTTAAATAAATAATTAAACATATTTACATATAAAATATATTAGCTTTATCTAAATAATAACTAATATCCATTTTATTTAAAATACCAGTATATGAATATTTATATAACTATATATTAATATAACTATATATATATTAATATAACTATATATATATATATATATTAATATAACTATAAATATATATATTAATATAACTATATATATATATATTAATATAACTATATATATATTAATATAACTATATATATTAATATAAATATATATTACTATATGAATAAATATAACTATATGTATATATAAATAAATAGATATATCATAAATAAGAGAAAAAATCAATATAGGGGAGTGGAAAAGGCTTAAGGCGCAAAGTGGGGAGGTCTCGATATCAAATCCGGGTGGAGGCAGGGGCGCACGCGTGAGGGTGAATTTAAGGGTCTAGCACTGATAAAGGTGGGGTATAGCACTGATAAAGGGTGGAGGCGGTGCGTGCGGGCACTGGAGGTGTGGGAAAGCGCTGATAGAGGGGGGATCAAGCGCTGTAAAAAGCCCCCCCGAGATTGGCTGGATTTTTTTTATTTTTTTTAATTTTTTTTAGATTTATCAGCACTTTTTTTAGCACGGATAAAAGGGGTATTTATCAGTGCTTTTTGGAGCGCTGATAAAGGGGACCCCCCCTAACTTCGTCAGCTTTAACAGCGCTTTTCTAGCGTTGTTAAATCCCATTTTTAGCGCTGATAAAAGGGGTATTTATAGTAGTGTCCCATTCATTCTTAATGAAACCAAATTCTTTTTTGGATTCATCAAATCAAATGTTCCATGACATGGATTCTTTCTTCAATCCATAAATGGATCCCTGCAACTTGAAAATATTTTTGCGATCACCTGGAGTCACAAACCCTTATAGTTATATCATATAGACATATTCCTGAAGGTTCCCATTAATTAATTCAGTTTTGACATCCATATACCAAATATCATAGTCATCATAAGCTGTTATATCAAGTAGAATTCTAATGGATTTAAATATGGAAACTGGTGAAAATGTTTTATCATAGTCAATTCCTTGATTCTATTTAAACCCTTTACCTATTAGCCTTTCTTTGTAGGTATTTATTTTACCTTTCATGTCTATTTTCCTCTTGAATTCCCATTTGAATCCAACAGGGTTTACATCAACTAGCACATAGAATATAACTCAAACTTGGTTCTGATACATGGAATTCATTTTAGAATTCATGGATTCTTACCATCTTGTAGCTTCTGATCTTTCTGCTACATCATTTTAGGATAGAGTTTCATCATTGTTAACCAATAATGAATCACTATCCTCAGTGACTAGAAAACCATATATCTCTAGTTCTCTTACCTCTCTTACGCTCCCATAAAGTACTTGTGTTCCAAGAACTACTTCTTCCATGGAGACATGTGGAAACTATTCCTGTTCCAAATCTTGTGTATCTTGAGCATCAACTTCATCAATGTCAATATTTCTCCCACTATCCTTTTTTAGGATTTTCTCCCTCTTGAGAGAGACAGCTTGTGTTACTACAGCCACTTTCTTCTCTGAAGGGTTATATAGGTAGTATCCCCTTGTTTCCTTAGGATACCCTATAAAGATACATTTCGTGCCTTGATATTCTAGTTTGTTTCCCAATAAGTCCTTAACAAACACCTCTCAAAGTCATACACATGTATTCGAAAAAATGGGTTTCTTTCCACTCCATATCTCAAAGGGAATTTCATTTTCCACTTTAGTTGGAACTCAGTTTAATGTGTATGTCGTGGTTTTTAATGCATATCACCAAAAGGATAATGGAATATATTCATGACTAATCGTTGACTTTACTATATCTAACAAGGTATGGTTCCTCCTTTCACTAACACCATTCCACTATGGTGTAAAAGTTGCAGTGAGTTGAGATAGAATCCCAAACTCGGGTAAAAAGTAGATGAACTCTTGGTTAAGATATTCACCACCTCAACCCGATCAAAGCCTATTTATCTTATTACCTAGTTTATTATCTACTTCATTCTTTAATTACTTGAATTTCTCAAAGAACTTAGACTTATACCTCATTAAGTATACATAGCGAATCTACTCAAGTCATCAGTAAAAGTTATGAAGTAAGAATATCCACCTCTAGATTCTACTAGAAATGGTCCACATACATAAGTGTGAACCAATCCTAGAACCTATGTAACATCCCGGGTAAATAAAGAAATAATAAATTCTCTTTTTTATTAATATTTTGTGAATTAAATATTAATTTTACTTTAAAGGGGTTGTTATGTTTGATGGCGTACCCGATACGCAACAACGGGTTTCTTTGAAATCTTACGTTGCACACTAATAATATAATATTATTATTTTAAATGGTAGTTAACTCCTAGCCATTGTATTGGAAGGAATGAACAAAACTAACTACAATGTGATTATACATGTTTGTTAAATAAAATTTAGAGGCTTAAAATGTGAATGAATCTAATTTTAAGCATGATTTACTTTAAAAGGCCTATTTACCGCCTTTTAATAGAGAAACCTCTTTAAATATATTTTTGGTCACTTTTATATGTTCTATTTGACAAAATAAAATTCTTATTTATATTCAGGACATCAAAATTTACTTTGGGTAAATTTTTGGTACTTTTCCGGTAAAGTTCATTTTTAAATGAACAGTGAAAAATACTGTATTTTTATTCAAATGTGCCTTTTAATATAACTTATTTATATTGTTAGATTATATTTTTAATTGGTTTTAAAGTTTAATTATATTATGTTTTTACCAATTAATCCAATGTTGGTCATTGAAATTAATTTCACTTTGAAATTGGATATAAACAAGTGTCGATCTTTTGATAGTTATTGTTTCTTAAAAACACACTATTTGTTTTAATAACAGAAATTAATTTTAAATTAATTAATGAAACTTATATGTTTTGAATTTGGTAAAATAGACATCATTTTTGAAATCATAATATCAAATATATCTTAGACTAAATTTTTGGTAGTTTTCTGAAGAACTTTAATTTTTGATGAATAATGAAACCACTAAGTAGTAGTTAAAAACTGACATTTTCATTTAAATGAAATTTTACCGCTTCTATGGATTGAATTTCTAAAATCTGACATAAATGGTTGTTATTAGTAAGTAAAATGTGGTTCAATAAGATGAAAATAATTTTTGGTGAATAGTAATTTTTGACTTTTATTTACCACGGTTAAAGGTAAATAGGGTAATTCATGGTAAAAAGAATATTATAATAGTAATAAAAATTACCTTAAAAATTGTCCTAACCTTATTGGTTGAGTCATTTATGACCATGGGTATCTTTGGGTCGATTTTGGGACCCCATGGAGCCACATGGGAGTGATAATGATACTTTAGATTAATTAACTTAAAGTAATGTTAAAAATGACACAAATAAATATCTTTTAGTAAATAAATTTTTACATGGGGTTAATCTATCTTTTAAACTATAAATATTCATTGAAAAGATTAAAGTACATCATGGTATTTTTTTATAATTTTTAGACATCAAATAAATTAAATTATTTATGACACAATAATGATGCAGTATTTACCTCATTAATAAAAGATTTAAATAAATAAGATTATAAATATTAAAACAATATCCAAAACTTGTAAAATTCTTATTGGATGATTTTATTTTGACCATTAGTCATATTATCTTCATCTTTAATGAGTTTTGGACCTTTATAAACTGAATATCATTATATAATAAAATAATATTTTCACACTTTCCTAAAGAGCCCCTCCTCCACCTTATAAAAAGCCCCCACTTCTTACTCATTCCTCACACCTCTCAAGCCCCTTGGCTCATCCAACCCCTAACCAAATATGCTCTCAAGATCCCTCTCCTAATCCTAGAATCCTTACCTTAGGCATAAGGCACTTTAAGAAGTCCTTTTGGTTCAAACCAAAGAAAGTTACCCAAATTAACGGTAACGATTCCTCTTAACTTATTTTATTTTATTTTACTTCTCCAACCCCTAAAATCTTTTTATTCCTTTATTTTATAAAAACACCAGTATCCTAAATATACTATCATTTTTTTAGGAGAAGGATTTGAACTACACTTACACACACCTCCATCTAATGGGTGAAGAACATATTGTTTCTGTGAATGGAAAACTAACGTCTCACGAAACGATGATTGTTAGATTATCTCCTACCGCCTATCATGGTGTCCATTAAGATGAAAATATATTTATATTTGATATATATTATTTTTATTTTTTATTTATGCTTATGTATTATTCTTTTATAGCATACCTTTATGGTTTCCATTATGGGTAAACGAGATAATTTCATTTGAGGAAGTGCGGACTATCGCCCCCTCAAAGTGATATGACTCGTTAATACCATATGTGGGACATATAAAGGATAGTGTTAATAATATTATATATGATATTATACTGTAATTATAATATACCTATTTATCATTATGTTTTAATTCCATTAAATTACAAAATAGAAATGAAAGTAGCGTTCATGCGTACGTACGACTCACCGTCTCTGTGAACGGTGCATTTCATTTCTTATCTCCAAAATGTTATGTACTATTATAAATACATATATATACTAGATATATATGATGTATATGATATCTAAATCATGAATATCATTCTGGAGATAATGGACTATTGACCGCACGGACAACTTGTAATTATATGGTGTTCATTTGTGACTCAAGTACCAAATATCGACAAAACAACCATTATTAACTTAAATGATTAAATAATGTTTATAAAATGGTAATAAGTGATATAAAAGGAATAATAAACTTTAAAATGTTTCTTAAGAAATTATAAATTAACTTTAGTTTATTATTCAGGAGATTAAAGAACGAACGGGTCAAGTTGGACACGAGGTAAGGGACTCCATCTCAATCTCCTTTCATTGAGGCATATTTCGATAATATATACCTTCTTATTTTACACGGTGTATAATAAAACCCTTTGAATTTTACTTTCATTCAAAGGGAATATTTTTTCTACTAAGCATTTTACTAAACGACAAAAAGAATGTTTTTAATGTTTGTGGCGACAATGACCTCTCTGTCGCCGTAATTGTTATTTGGCTTCCTCTATAAGCCCTAATGTTTTCTAAAATGAAAAGTAAATCCCTTATTCTGTTTTGAGTGTTTTGGTATTGAAAATGGTTTTTTAAATGGATTGATTATTTTAATATCTTGAAATTATTTCTTGTGATTGAAAATTAAATGTTATTAGTGAAATTTTTATATTTTCAATATTTTATGTGTTGTGATTTTATAATGGTAATTGGGAATTTGATGGGTGGTTACGTGATAAACCAGATGATGGGTGGTGCCGTGATAAACCAGGATGGGTGGTTATGTTATAACCTCCAATGAATTGGTTATGTAAGTCAGTCATATGGATATTCCATTTAGTGATATATGTGGAAGTCGACCTTATGGTTATTCCACTTAAGAATGTTTATGTCCCAAGTTACCTTTATATGTTATGTGTTATTTATATGGGTTTATGGGAATATTTTTCTTAGAAAAGGGTAAGAAATGATCTTTTATTCAGTGAAGAGTATTTACTACTTCATAAAGGTGAAATGTGTTACTTATGATAAAGTATTCATGGTTTACTTGTTGTTTTGAAAAACTAACAATTTTCCTTCTTTGTGTATCCCTTACTGAGTTTTTTATGCTCATCCCAAGTTTTTGAAATATTTTTCAAAGGATATAAAGTGGAATAGGGTCAAGGATGGGATCAAAGAAATGTCATGTTTTCTAAAACATGGAACTATACATGACACTTTTTTAAGATTTTTTATTTTGTGAAAAAAATAGAAACTAAGTAGATGTGTCTACATTTATTATTCATGTTGTTATGTAAATGTTATGACCTAACTCTATAAAACTATAAACCTGAAAAGATCCTCAATGTCAATTATTTGTTTAATTCAAGAATATGTAATGTTTTAATGTCATGGCCTTATAGTTGGTATCAGTGGTTGGTTTAGACAACTTTAGGAGTTATAATATAGTTAAATTAATATCCATAAATTATTTTAGTTTAAGTTATGATTGAAATGATATAGAATTTATAGATTATCATGTTGCTTCGCCTAAGCTATTTCTGTGTTCAGAATGGTTTTCTGTAGAGGAAACAGGGCAGCTATGTTGGGACAATATCAGGAGGAAGACAACCATCCAAATCAGCAACCTGAGATGGTTGGAATCGGAACTAAACAGTTTGTTGCGGTGATGGCATAGTTGACTTAGGCTATAAATGGTGGTGGTATCCATTCACGAAATCAGCCAGACCAACCACAGAGGAATGTGTCAGTAGTGGAGAATTTCATGAGGCAACATCCCCCATCATTCAGAGGATCATCTGACCTTGTGCTAGCATAATGGTAGATTAAAGCACTGGAGAAAATTTTCGATGTCATGGGTTGTTTAGAACATCAAAAGGTTAGTCTCACTATTTACCATTTTGAAGGTGAAGCTGATCAGTGGTGGTCGAAGGTGAAAATATCAGGGATAGTGAGGAGATTGATGCTCTTGTTTGGGATGAATTCAAAGGTATGTTCCTTGATAAATATTTTCCTAAAGTGGTTCGACTTATGATGGAAAAAAAATTCTTGGAATTGAGGCAGGTGGATGACTCAGTGGCTGTTTACGAAGGAAAGTTCACTTGACTGGCAAGGTATGCTCCAAATTTCATCCAAGCTCTTGATAGTAAGATAAATCGATTTTACTCAGGGTTGAAGCCATGATATCGAAGATAATTAGCCTCTCGTGAGTTCAAAAGTTATAAGATATTTGTTTGATGTGCGAAGAAGGTGGAAATGGATTTTGTCGATGATCAGGTGTTCTTTGATAAACAACAGAATAAGAGGTCCAGTTTGCAGGCAAAGGGAAAGAATTCATCAACGAAGCATGGAGGTAAGAAAACTAAATATCCATCTTGTGATAAGTGTGGTAAAAATAATCCTGGAGAATGTTTATCAAAGTCTGGGAAGTGCTTTCAATGTGGTAAGTCTGGTCATATTGCTCATAACTGTAAGGAAAATGATCAAGCAAACAATGAAAAGCCAGCGGTAAAATGTTTTAAGTGCAATGAAATGGGTCATTATGAAAATGGTTGTCCAGTGAAGAACTCAAATGAGGGAAAGAAACCAGACCACAAGTAGAAAGGGGTGGTGAAATCCTTTGCAACTACTTCAGCAGATGTTGGGTCATCAAATGAAGTAGTATCAGGTACACTGTTTGTTTGTTCAGATTATAGCAATGTGTTTGATTCAGGGTCTACACATTCTTTCATTTCTGAGAAGTTTTCTATTAAATTAGGAATTCTATCTCAAGATATGAATCCTGAACTTATGGTAAAAACACCTGGAGGAAATTTTGAGACAAAAAGAAATTATAAAAACCTTCCTATCCTTGTGTGCATAAAGAATCTACCTACAAACCTTATTGTTTTGCCTCTAGTAGAGTTTGATGTAATTTTGGGCATGGATTGGTTGTCTGTTTATCATGCTAATATTGACTGTAGATCTAAAGGGTTTTATTTTCAGAAATATTTTCAGTTTGTATACAAGAATGAACCCTTAATTTTGATAATATATCAGGAAGCTGAGAAACTAGTAAAATATGGAAATGAATGTCACCTTGCATATATTGTTGAAAATAAAGTAACTGTTCAGATTAATGATGTTCCAGTGGTAAATTAGTACCTTGATGTTTTTCCTGATGAATTTCCTGGTATTATACCTGATAGGGAAGTTTAATTTACTGTTGACTTAGTTCCTGATGCTAATCCAATTTCAGAACTCCCTTATCAAATGGCTCAAATTGAACTTTTAGAGTTAAAGAAGAAATTACAAGAGTTATTAGATAAAGGTTTCATTCGACCTATCACATCACCATGGGGTTCTCCTGTCTTATTTGTTAAAAATAAAGATGGTTCAATGAGACTTTGCATTGATTATAGAGCATTTAATAACATCACTGTTAAGAACAAGTATCTTTTGCCTCATATCGATGATTTTTTTGATCAGCTCCAGGGAGCTCAGTATTTTTCGAAGATTGATTTGAGGTCGGGGTACCATCAGTTGAAATAAAAGGAAGCAGACATTCCAAAGACCACATTTTGTACTAGATATAGTCATTATGAATTTGTAGTTATTCCTTTTGGTTTAACCAATGCACCTGCTATATTCATGAATCTTATGAATAGAATTTTTTGTGGGTTCTTGGATAAGTTTGTGGTTGTGTTCATTGATGATATTTTGTTTTATTCCAAAATTAAAGAGGAACATGAAAGTCATTTAAGGGTTGTCTTGAAAACCTTAAAAGAAAAGAAATTGTTTTGTAAATTCAACAAGTGTGAGTTTTGGTTACAGAAAATTTCTTTCCTTGGTCACATTGTTTCAAAAAATGGCATAACTTTTGATCCTTCTAAAACAAAGGTTGTTAAAGAATGGACAAGACCCACAAATATAACTGAGATCCATAGTTTTCTTGGTTTAGAAGGTTATTACCGGAGGTTTGTTGAGAATTTTGCATGGTTGTCTAGTCCAATGACTAAGTTAACTCGAAAAGGTGTTAAGTTCATTTGGACAAAAGAATGTGATGATTGTTTTTAGGAATTGAAAAGAAGATTGGCGAATGCTCCAGTTTTGGCACTGCCTTCCAGAAATGGTGAGTTTGTTATTTATAGTGATGCTTCGTTGAAAGGACTTGGATGTTTCCTTATGTATAATGATCAGGTAATTTCTTACGCTTCACGTCAGTTGAAACCTCATGAGTTAAATTACCCTACAAATGATTTGGAATTCGTTGTTGTTGTTTTTACTTTAAAATTTTGGAGGCATCGTTTGTATGGAGTAAAATGTGAAATATATACTGACCACAAAATTTTGAAGTATATATTCACTCAAAAAGAATTGAACATGAGATAGAGGAGATGG
Source organism: Viscum album (assembly GCA_963277665.1). Lineage (NCBI taxonomy): Eukaryota > Viridiplantae > Streptophyta > Magnoliopsida > Santalales > Viscaceae > Viscum > Viscum album. The sequence goes on along the minus strand of OY728123.1, from coordinate 1,937,012,509 downwards.
TTGGAATTAATCAAGGATTATGATTGCAATATTCATTACCATCCAAGAAAGGAAAATAAAGTGGTTGATGCTTTGAGTCGAAAAATTAATGCTTCACTAACCATGATACGTTTGGAACGAGATCCTTTGGTTTTTGATTTGATGAACTTTGGAAAAGAAGTTTTTGGTGTAGGAAATTATTCTGTTTTGTTTCAGGTATTAGTGAAATCACCTCTATCAGACAGAATAAAGAAAGTGTAGAAAGAAGATAGTGAGTTGTAGAAAAAGTTATAGTTGGTTCAGAAGGGTAAGTTTCCTGATTTTAACATTGATAATGATTGTGTTTTGAGGTTTGGAAAAAGATTATGTGTGCCTTGTGATTCATAGTTAAAGAATGAGTTGTTATGTGAAGCTCATAGTTCCTCAGTTTTAGTTCATCCTGACAGTACAAATATGTACAGAGATCTTTGGGAGTATTACTGGTGGGATGGAATGAAAAGAGATATTTTTGATTTTACTATGAAGTGTTTGACTTGTCAGTTGGTTAAAGCATAGTGGCAGTTACCGAAATGGATGCTTTAGTATTTACTGGTTCCAGAGTGGAAATGGGAAAATATATCCATGAACTTTGTTATGGGATTACCAAAGACATCTCAAGGAAATAATGCAATATGGGTTATTGTTGATCAGTTGACTAAATCTGCTAATTTCCTTCCTATTCAAGATACTTTGTCTCTAGATCAACTTTCTCAGTTGTATGTTAAATAGATAGTCAGGTTGCATGGAGTTCCCCTCTCCATTGTATCTGACGTGATCCCATGTTTACTTTTAACTTTTGGAAATGCCTTCAGAAGTCGTTGGGTACTGAATTAAATTTTAGTATAGCTTTTCATCCGCAATCAGATGGGCAGTCAGAATGAACAATTCAACCCTTGGAGGATATGTTACATGCTTGTTCACTGGATTACCAGGGAAGTTGGGACCAACATATTTCTTTGGTTGAATTTTCTTATAATAACAGTTTTCATTCCAGTATACAGATGGCTCTATTTGAGGCATTATATGGAAATTATTGTCAAACTCCAACATTTTGGGATGAAGTAGGTGAAAGGAAGCTGATGGGACCAGAATTGGTAGAAGAGATGGCAGAGAAAGTTCAGTTGATTCAGAATCACATGAGAACAGCTCAAAGCAGGCAGAAAAGTTATACAAATAACCGGAGGAAGGATCTATCTTTTGAGATAGGTGATCATGTCTTTCTCAAAGTTTCTCCATAGAAAAGTGTGATGTGTTTTGTTAATAAGGGAAAGTTGAGTCTGAGGTTCATTGGACCTTATGAAATCCTAGAGAAAGTTGGATCAGTTGCGTACAGAGTGGTTTTACTTCCATGTTTATCCCAGGTACACAATTTTTTTCATGTTTCAATGTTGAGAAAGTATATGTCAGATCCATTTCAGGTTTTGAGTCCAGAGGTAGTTCAGTTGGAAGAGAAACTCTCTTATGAGGAATAACCAGTCCAGATTCTTGACCATAGAGATCAAGTGTTGCAGAATAAGGTAATTCACCAGGAAAAGGTTTTGTGTAAAAACCATATGATTGAAGAGGCAACATGAGAATATGAAAATGCTATGAGGGATAAATACCCCCACTTATTTGATAAGTGAATAAAATTGTGAGGACGCAATTTCCAAAAAGGGGAAGGATGTAACATCCCAGGTAAATAAAGAAATAATACGTTCTCTTTCATATTAATATTTTGTGAATTAAATATTAATTTTACTTTAAAGGGTTTGCTATGTTCGATGGAGTACCCGATACACAACAACGGGTTTCTTTGAAATCTTACACTGCACACTAATAATATAATATTATTATTTTAAATGGTAGTTAACTCCTATCCATTGTATTGTAAGGAATGAAAAAAACAAACTACAATATTATTATATATGTTTGTTAAATAAAATTTAGAGGCTTAAAATGTGAATGAATCTAATTTTAAGCATAATTTACTTTAAAAGGTCGATTTACCGCCTTTTAATGGTGAACCCTCTTTAAATCTAGTTTTGGTTAATTTTATATGTTTTATTTGACAAAACTATTCTTTATATTTGGGACATCAAAATTTACTTTGGGTAAATTTTTGGTATTTTTCTGGTAAAGTTCATTTTTTAATGAATAGTGAAAATACTGTATTTTTATTCAAAAGTGAATTTTAATATAATTTATTTATATGGTTATATTATATTTTTAATTGGTTTTAAAGTTTAATTATATTATTATTTTACCATTTAATCAAATTATGGTCATTGGAATTAATTTCACTTTGAAATTGGACATAAACAAGTGTCGATCTTTCGATAGTTATTATTTTTTAAAAACACACTATTTGTTTTGACAATGGGAATTAATTTTAAATTAATTAATGCAACTTATATGTTTTTTATTTTGTAAAATATACATCATTTTTGAATTCAGAATATCAAATATAGCGTAGGATGATTTTTTGTAGTTTTCTGAAAAACTTTAATTTTTGATGAATAGTGAAACCACTAAGTAGTAGTTAAAAACTGACATTTTCATTTAAATGAAATTTTACCGCTTCTGTGGATTTAATTTCAAAAATCTGATATACATGGTTTTTATTATTAATTAAAATGTGGTTTAATAAGATGAAAATAATTTTTGGTAAATAGTAACTTTTGACTTTTATCTACCGTGGTTAAAGGTAAATCGGGTAATTCAAGGTAAAAAGAATATTATAATAATAAAAAATTACATTAAAACTTGTCTTAACCTTATTGGTTGAGTCATTTACGATCATGGGCATCTTTTGGTCGATTTTGGGACCCCATGGAGCCACTTGTGAGTGATAATGACACTTTAGATTAATTAACTTAAAGTAATGATAAAAATGACACAAACAAATATCTTTTAGTAAATAAATTTTTACATGGGGTTATATAAGCTATAATTTTTACTATAAATATTAATTGGAAAGATGAAACGATTTCTTACATCATGGTATTTTTTTTATAATTTTTAGACATCAAATAAATTAAATTATTTATGACACAATAATGATGCAGTATTTACCTCATTAATGAAAGATTTAAATAAATAAGATTATAAATATTAAAACAATATCCAAAACTTATCCATTTCTTATTGTATGATTTTATTTCGATCACTAGTCATCTTATCTTCATCTTTAATTAGTTTTGGACCTTTAGAAACTGAATATCATTAAATAATAAAATAATATTTTCACACTTTCCTAAAGAGTCTCTCCTCCCCTTTATAAAAAGCCCTCACTTCTTACTCATTTGTCACATCTCTCAAGCCCCTTGGATCATCCAAACCCTGACCAAATAAGCTCTCAATATCCCTATCCTCCTCCTAGAAGCCTTACCTTAGGTATAAGACACTTCAAGAAGTCCTTTTGGTTCAAACCAAATGAAGTTACCCAAATTAACGGAAATGATTCCTCTTAACTTCTTTTCTTTTATTTTACTTCTCCAACCCCTAAACTCTTTTTATTCCTTTATTTTATAATAACACCAGAATCCTAAATATACTAGGATATTTTTATGATAATTATTTGAACTAAACTTACACACACCTTCATCTAATGGGTGAAGAACATACTGTTTCTGTGAATGGAAAACTAACGCCTCACGAAACGATGATTGTTTGATTATCTCCTACCACCTCTCATGGTGGCCATTAAGATGACAAAATATTTATATATGATATATATTATGTTTATGTTTTCTTTATTCTTATTTATTATTCTTTTATAGCATACCTTTGTGGTTTCCATTATGGGTAAACGCGATAATTTCATTTGAGGAAGTGCGGACTATCGCCCCCTCAAAGTGATATGACTCATTAATGTCATATGTGAGATGTATAAAGGATAGTGTTAATGATATTATATATGATATTATACTAGAATTATAATATACCTATGTATAATTATGTTTTAATTCCCTTAAAGTACGAAATAGAAATAAAAGTAGCGTTCATGCGTACGTACGGCTTACCGTCTCCATGAACGGTGCATTTCATTTCTTATCTACAAAATGTTATGTACTGTTATAAATACATATATATACTGGATATATATGATGTATATTATATTTAAATCATGAATATCATTCTGGAGATAATGGACTATTGACCACAAGGACAACTTTTGATTATATGGTGTTCATTTGTGACTCAAGTACCAAATATCGACAAAACAACCATTATTAACTTAAATGATTATATAATGTTTATAACATGGTAATAAGTGATATAAAATGAATAATAAACTTTAAAAAGGTTCTTAAGAAATTAGAAATTAACTTTAGTTTTCTATTCAGGAGATTAAAGAACGAACGGGTCAAGTCAGACACGAGGTAAGGGACTTCATCTCAATCTCATTTCATTGAGGCATATTTTGATAATATATACCTTCTTCTTTTACATGGTGTATAATAAAACCCTTTAAATTTTACTTTCATTCAAAGGAAATATTTTTTCTATGAAGCGTTTTACTAAATGACAGACAGAATGTTTTTAACATTTGCGGCAACAATGACCTCTCCACCGCCGTAATCGTTATTTGGATTCCTCTATAAACCTTAATGTTTTATAAAATGAAAAGGAAATCCCTTATTCTGTTTTTGGGTGTTTTGGTATTGAAAATGGTTTTGAAATGGATTGATTATTTCAATATCTTGAAATTATTTCTTGTTATTGCAAATTAATTGTTATTAGTGAAATGTTTATATTTTCAATATTTTATGTGTTATGATTTTATAATGGTACTTGGACATTTGACGGGTGGTTACATGATAAACCAAATGACGAGTGGTGTCGTGATAAACCAGGATGGGTGGTTACGTTATAACCTCCAATGCATTAGGTATGGAAGTCGGCCGTATGGCTATTCCATTTAGTGATATGTGTGGAATTCGAACGTATGGTTATTCCACTTAAGAATGTTTATGTCCCAAGTTACCTTTATATGTTATATGTTCTTTATATCGGTTTTATGGTAATATTTTGGTTACAAAAGGGTAATAAATAATGTTTTATTCAGTGAAGAGTATTTACTACTTCATAAAGGTGAAATGTATTACTTATGATAAAGTATTTATGGTTTACTTTTTGTTTTGAAAAACTAACAATTTTCATTCTTTATGTATCCCTTACTGAGATTTTTATGTCCATCCCAAGTTTTTGAAATGTTTTTCACAGGAAATAAAGTGGAATAGGGTCAAGGATGGGATCAAGGAAATGTCATGTTGTCTAAAACATGAAACTAGACATGACTCTTTTTTTAAGAGTTTTTATTTTGTGAAAAAAATGGAAACTGAGTAGATGTGTCTATATGTATTATTCATGTTGTTATGTAAATGTTATGACCTAACTCTCTAAAACTCTAAACCTGAAAAGATTCTCAATGTGAATTTTTTTTTAATTCAAGAATATCTAATGTTTTAAGGTTGGGGCCTTATAACCTCTGTAGGTCTTTCACCCTATCCTCCAAATGGTGGTTTGTTCATTTTTTCTTGTAAACAAGAATGACATATTTCAAGTGGTTTTAGATTAGAAGAGTCTAAATAGCCTTCTTGATAGAGCTTTATCAAACACTTCTTGTTTACATGAACAATACAGTGATGCCAAAGCTGGGTGTTGTATGAGTAATGTGAACATGATTCATTATCAATTGTCAACACTTTGTTTTCTTAATTTAATACATAAATACCATTATTTAATTATGTCACATCATAACATATGTTATCCTTATAAAAGAAACATCTTTTATTTCTAAATTTAAAAATAAACCCATTTATATCTAGTCATGATACAGAAATTATGTTTTTGGTAACTGTAGGTAAATAATAGAAATATTTAAAAACCAAAATCATTCTCATTGGCAATGAGAGGTGGAAGTCACCAATGGTTAGGGCATCCAAACTTGCTCCATTAGAAGCTCTTAGTTCCACCTCTCCTATGGAAATCTTTCGAAAACTAGTTGGTTCCTGTATTTGGATATAGATGTTAGCACCACAAGATGTATCTAATATCCAATGTGTAGATATGGAAAGATTTCACTTGATAACAAACACACCTTTAGCTTCCCCTTGATTCTTGGTGTGGTTCCTCTTCCAGTGGCCTGACTTTCCACATACAAAACATATTGTCTCTTTTTCCTTTCCCTGCCTCTAGATCTTCCCTTTCTTGGAAGGGTGGTGCTCGGGAGCTTTAGACTCTTTATAGGTCTTGGGCCCCTTTGACTTGTTCTTACTTTTCTTATTCACTATAAAGACCATGGGTTTATCACACCTCATGTCCTTATCCACTTGGCGAATCAAGGTCAGAAGTTCAGAAAGACTCTTCTCATTATTGCTCATATTGTAATTAACAATGAAGCTGGAGGAGGTCTTGGGAAGTGATAAAAGTATGATATTTGTATACAACTCGTCCGGGAATTTAATCCCTAAGATGCCCAGGCATTCAACGTAGCCAATAAGCTTGGCTATATGAGGCTCAGCTGGCATAGACTCTCTAAGATTAGTTGTGAACAAAGCATTGGAGATCTCATACCTCTCTTATCTCACCTTCTCTTAATACAGATCCTGAAGGTGAGATATCATGTTATACGCATTCATGTCCTCATGTTGCTTCAAAATCTCATTGGACATGGATGATAACATGAAGCACTATAAATCTATAACATCATTTAGATGTTTCTCATAGAGAGATAACTCTTCATCACTTGCCTCATTACCAGGTGCAACTATAAAAGGTTCTTCTAGAACATTCAATTTCCTTTCATGGTGAAGGATGCCACATAGGCGCCTTTGTCATTCTTGGAAATTTACACTAGAGATAAGGTTTTCATTCTCAAGTATAGATCGCAATGATATGTTTGATGTCATTTTATTTTTTATTTCTACAAAATAAGATAAGCAAAATTTTAGTACTTTATCTGATAAAATTTAGACAAATAATTAATATTATATTTATTAGTCTCCCACTATTTTATCTAAACTCAATAGCCCTTACCATTAGCTTCGAAATATCCTATTTCTTGGACATTCTAATGGAAAGGATTCATATTCCCCTTCTCATTACCCCAATTTGGGTTGGTTAAGAAACTTGAATGGTTTTAGATAGGCATTCCAAATGCCAGTTGTATTAACTCATACTTCTTTGATATGTTGAGTGGACTCCCCAATCCTGAAATCATTAATTTATATTTCCTCAACCCTTGTCTCTCAGTTACATCAAGTCCTGCTTGGGCAGTCAACCCTTGATGTGAACCAAGTTAAGTAAACCCAAAACTTCATGTTAGAATTCCATGATAATTGAAAGCACCCCAACTTGGTTTGGTCAAGCACTTTGAACTATGGTTCGATTTTAACTAAAGTAGTAGAAGGTTATACCGACTTAATATTTTATTGAGGGGTTTTATCTTCTTATGTGTAAATTTCTAATTATTATCTTAATCACATGTTTGTTAATATTAAATGGATTTACTTAAATAATTAACCATGTCTTAGATAATATTTCCACATAAGACAATTTATTTTAGTTCTATCTTACATGCTTGTTAATTTCATTAAATTCTGTGATAATGAAAAGACATTCATAATGAAATAACCATGAAAATGACAGAAATAAAACAATAAAGTGGTATAATCATGAGATTATAATAATGGTTAGTTTATCTGGTGGTTGATAAACTAATTATTGACCTAGGGAAAAACACCTTGAACTAATTAAGGTTCGTGTTGCAGCTTTTCACATGTCCGTATTTGTATCTCATTAGGTTGGTTTTGTCTTGACTCTGAACTTGAACCACCTCCACTAGCTTGGGAGCTCCATCTTTTACATATTATTTTTAACTCACATGCAGGTGATGGGAAAAAGGGTTTACATAAAAGAAACTGTGGGCACAGAGGCCCTGCATAATAAGAGGAGATAAGGCGTGCAAGCCAAAAATTTAATTTAATAATAAATTAAATGAAACTAATCACATACGAAGGTCTGGTCTAGCTCCTGATCATCCACATGTATGCAATGAATTATGCATTTAATAAAACTAGCATTCAATTCTTAATTATTCTTATTTAAGATAAATCACGCTCGAATCAATTAATTATTATTTTTAATTAATCAATTCTTTTATCTTAATTCTCATTCGAAATTCTTTGAGATTATCATCCATTATAATTTTAAACAAATTAAATAAATTCATTTAAAATTAATTGTGTACATACATGTATCTTGGAGGAAACACGGTGAATACCTGTCCGATTCTTCCCAACATGTATTATACTCATATACTATTTTACTCTTTTGACATATGGCATACACAACTTATCGCGTACTTTCAAAATGTGTACTTCACGAATGATTACACAAAGTACAGGATTTTTTGGTCACGTGTTATACTTCAATGCATGCCGAGTAACAGCTTGTAATACAACTCATACATGATATGCTAATTTAAACATTATGAAAATATTAATTAAACATTTATATATATATATTAAAGCCTATCACATGGTGTGTCCTATCTTTATGACCATACTCAAGTACATGTCTCGAGGTTTACACTGTATAATAAATAAATTTTAAATATGTGTAGCTTAGTATAAGTACACAGCGTGTAGATCCGATATACACAGCGTGTACATCTCTCACCGTCTATCTGAGACACACACCTAAGGACTTGTTGTGTAATTTGTGCCTCAAAAAATTTGGAGTGCACGGTGTGTCCAATGGGCAACATGTTGTGTAAACTCCAAGTTACACGGTTACCGGTCAGGTAGGTCGTGTATGGAATACACGATCCATCTGTGACTCAAAGGGACTACATGCTGTGTATGTGGGCTACATGACGTGTAGTCCGGATGACTGTGCATCATTAAATTATGGTCAACACGCAGTGCATTAAGTGTGTAATTAATGCAATAATCAATGCATAATCTTGAATTGATTTCCAAATTAATTTTGATGCATTGAACGTGACTACACGACGTGTAACTCCGATTACACGATGTGTAGTCTCTTTTCATTCGGCCAGAAACCTTGGCACCTCCGGATGAATTCCTCAATTTTATTTTAATCATAAAACTATTCATTTCAATTAGATCTATGAGAAACGGATAAGGAAGAATCAGATATCGTAATTCATATTAAAATAATGATTAAACTTGAATTGAAAAACCAAATTAAAATGTGAAAATCCTCAATGATATTTAAATAATTATAAATAATTATGTGATCCCTTTGATATCACTTGTTGGTACCGGGCACAGTGGAAGCGCATAATGGGCGGTGCCCAACTTTTCTTTTTACCATAATCGATGATCAATCTGAGATCTATGTGATGATTAACATCGTGATCCACAGAATTGACTCAAAGAAATATACAATGAAGAATTACATTGGAACCAAGAGAGACAATCATCACATATTAATTATAATTAATTTAATTAAATAGAGAATTACCTTTGTTGGAATTCTTTCTCCGTTGATGAATCCAGTGACAGATCTGTGGTTCATCATCGTTGTGTTGTGGAAACCAAGTGTAGATTTCCTCTAGCGGTGATTTACACGTATTCCATGAATCTCCAGACGTCGTTGAAAGAATCTTGGGGTGCTATCACGACAGATCCTTGTGCTTGCATTGTCCATCTTTGATCACTTCAAGAACCATTTCCAAAATGTTCTCCTTGATCCGATGGAGGATGATTGTTTTCCATTCTTGGGAGCGCTCTTAGATAAGGGAGTTCTCTATGCTTGAGAGGATTCTTCAAATCCATTGTGCACAACCAAGACAAATGAATTAGATAACTTTAGAAAATAATATAATTGGATATTTATATTTCTAGGGTTAAAATAGAATAATTGCACAAGTAAACTTATTTATTTATTTAATCATAGCGAAACCTCATGTCAAATAATATTATTATTATTATTTCTCGACATGAATTTAACTTACAAATTATAATTAAATATTATTTAGTCAAATAATATTTAATATTATTATTTTTCATTTGACCATTTAACTTGATTCGTCATTCCTTGACAATATTTATCAGATCTTGAATAATGACTATTTATTTATTAAATAAATATTACTGCATTATTCGTTGATAAATAAATTAATAGTATATTCACTAAATAGCAAATAAATATTTATTAAATATTCCACTCACATTATATTCTCTCGAATAACCGGTGACGTGATATATGCGATCAAACATACATAAATCATTATTAAACCACGTGCGGGAATAATATTTATTCAACTTGTTAAATAATAAATAATAATATATTATTTAACTGAGATTTTAGATAAGCTTAATGTGTGACCCTCTAGGCTTCTTTTTCAATGGTATTAGGTGGAGGAGCCTAAAGTTCATGGTTAGCGTCTATCAACACATCAAGGCACCCATAGAGAAAGAAATTAATGTCACAACAACATGTTACCTCATACGGATGCTTATTGTGTAATATGATCTCTTTATCTTGATATCTCTAATCAAACAGGTTGCATGCTACTGTCATCAACCTATGTGCTCGATTTCTTCTTTGATTTTCCAAAAATTGAACTTGCCTATAGATTAGGCTATATCGTTTTCATTAAAAGATTTGAGATATCGACTTCCGTTGATAAACTAAAAGGACAAATCATTTCTCGTCTTATTCATTAATGCAATATTACTTGTGACGTACCCAAAATATTCTACTTCACCGTGAACATCAGTCGTCGCAGTTTTTGTCAATACATCTAAGTGTGCAACTCATAATACTCATTAATAATAATCTTAAAGTCTGAGAACCAATACACACATCCGCATATAGGAACATCCAATGACACATAGAAATGTGAATTTCCTACTGGTGGGTCTCGTTCTCATAATATCTCGCTGGATATTTCTAAGCGTGTACACCATGAGAAGGTGTCTCAAAGTCCTGTGAGTCTCCACCCCTGATAATCTGTATCATTTTTGTTCCTCAAATGACATCATCCGGCTATAGAACATTTATTCAAGAATAGTGTTGTGGTGCTTTCAGGTTCTCATCATAGCGGGGAACTGCTATGACTTAGTGCAACAACTACTCTTAGGACATTATCACATACCATGTCACATAGAAGAACAATAATTACGTGTTAAGTAGTTTATTAATATTCAAAACCATGAATACAAGTTATCATAAAGTACATAGAAGTTGGTTCTAAGGCACCAACTTCAACACGTTATGCTTGACGATGTTGTGACCTAAGTGATAAGGTGTGGACCATGAATTGTATGTGTTACTGAGACTTTGATAGACCATTCAATCGAGCAATGAGATGAAGCTACTAGGGTTGAGGTTCATGTAATCCTAGTTAGCACACGATGACCAGGTGTGTTGTGTGTTTTTTTATGTATTTATTTTTTTTCATCCTACACACTTTTATATGACTATTTCACTTATATTAAGGACGCACTAATGGTGTTCTACTGAGTTGATACTCAGACTTTGCACGAGCATCTTGGTGTGTGTGTGGACATTATGGTCATGGTTTTAGATGAGGTAAAGGGCCCTGCTTAGGGCATGCTTAAGGAGGAGTTAATGGGTTAAGGTGATGTTAACACAAACACCATGATCATTTTGCAGAGATTGCTCTGTTTATTTTGCCTTTAATTATTATACATATACATCTGTCACATGTGGAGATCTCTCTCTGACTTGTGTTCTGGATATTATGTATAAGGCCCCGGCCTTAAACCTTACTTAATATTGAATTAAATGAATGATTCATAATGAGGATCTTTTCAGGTTTAGAGTTTTAGAGAATTAGGACATAACTATTACATTTCAAAAGATTACAAAGTAGCCACTTCTACTAAATTTCCATAAAATAAAAACTCTTAAAAAGAAACATGTCTAGTTCCATGTTTTAGATAGCATGACTTTCCCTTGATCCCATCCTTGACCCTATTCCACATTAAGCCCTGTGAAAAAAAATTCAAAAAAACTTGGGGTGAGTATAAAAAGCTCAGTAAGGGATACACAAAGAATGAAAACTGTTAGTTTTTCAATACAACAAGTAAACCATGTATACTTTATCAAAGTAACACCTTTCACCTTTAGGAAGTAGTAAAAACTCTTCACTGAATAAAATATCATTACTTACCCTTTTGTAACCAAAAGATTTCCATAAAACCCATATAAAGAACACATAACATATAAAGGTAACTTGGGACATAAACATACTTAAATGGAATAACTGTACGGTCGACTTACACACATATCACTTAATGGAATAGCCATACAGCCGACTTCCATACCCAATGCATTGGAGGTTATAACGTAACCACCCGTCCTGGTATTCACGGCACCACCCGTCATATGGTTTATCACGTAACCACCCATAAAATGTCCAAGTACCATCATTACACATAAAATATTGAAAATATAAACATTTCAACAACAACATTTCATTTTCAATTACAATAAGTAATTCCAAGATATTGAATTAATCAATCCATTTTCAAAAATCATTTAAAAGAGATTTTTGGATCAAAGTGTCCCATACGACTTTGAAGCTTTTAATGGAATTATAATTTTAAAACATTAATGTCTATATAAATAAATACTAAAAACCATTTTGAAAACATGGACATTAAAGATAAAGATTTAGAATAATGAATCTTTAAAACATTTAAAACGATATTTTTGTTAAAGAGTTTTTAACAAAAAGAGAGACTCTTGAATACAAATAATTGTGGAATAACATTTAATACAAACTTTATAATATCATGAGAATAAAGTTATTCATGATACAATATTTCAAAGGACAGTAAACACACCATATAAGAGTGAATTGGTGCATAACAACAATGAAGTCTCAATAGAAATGTAAATTGAGATGAAATCCATTATAAAGATGGTATCCTAAGGATAAATCTATCACATAATTATGTGTGAGAAATATAATACACCCAATATAAGTGGATATTAAGTGTGAAACAATCATAGGTCATTCACACATAATCTTGGAAAAACAAAACCAATGACATAGATATTTAACTCAATGAAATGATATTGAGTTATGATTTTCCATACAAGTTCGTAAGAATTTATCAATGAGATGATTATGTGTAGAAATAGTATATCCACACAAAGGTTTGTGGAAATTACAACATAGAGATTCCACACATAATATTGGCATAATAAAATCAAGAAGTAGAGGTTTAACCCAAAGAATTGAAAGTGGGTTAAGAAGTTCCCTTACAGAAATCCGACAGCCTAACGGCGTCACTTTAAAATTCAGAAAATGAGTTGATGAGAGGGAAAATGGTATCTCATCACTTGGACATCAAATTTACATAAATAAGGATATATAAGAACATATGCAAATATAATATTATGTGAATTAAAATACATAACAAAAGAATTCATTTAAAAAGAGCAGGATGAAAGGTCCCCTTACCGAGTTGGGTAACTTTCAAAACATACAACCCATGGAAGAAGGGTCATACAATGAAGATGTAAATACAAATAAATGAAATTATACTATAAAAAGTGTATAATGATGGGAATTACATACACCACTCAAAGTAAATAGTGGAAAACGTTGCATAAATGTCACGGGAATAAAAGTGAGATGAAAAATCCCTTACGAAAACTTGGCAGCCTAACGGCGCCACTTAAAACATACAAAAATGGATTGATGAGATAAAATAGGGTCTCTCATAATATTAACATAAAAATTACAGTATGATAAATATAAAATAACATCCCCAAACATAAGAAAGATGAGCTTAAAATAAATTACATAAAAGAGAGTACTTAAAAAGAAATAGAGAGGTTGGATCCCTTACCTCGGGTCCGACTTGAATCGATCGTTCTTTAACGTCCTGAATAATAAACTTGAGTTAATTTCTACTAGCTTAAGAACCTTTTTCAAGTTAATTATTACTTTTATATCACTTATTACCATGTTATGAACACTATGTAATTATTTAAGTTAATAATGGTCGTTTTATCGATCATTGGTACTTGAGTCAAAAATAAACTCTTTATAATTACAAGTTGTTCATGTGGTAAAATATCCATTATATCAAGAATTATATTAATGATGTAGATATCATATATATCATATATATCATATATATCCAGTATATACATTCATTTATAATATTACATAATCATTTATAGGTAAGAAATGAAATGCACCGTTCATGGAGACGGTAAGCCTTACGTACGCATGAACGCTACTTTCATTTCTATGTCATATTAATGGAATTAAAACTAAATGAGAGGTATGTATATTTTAATTACAGAATTATATTCATAACTTAGATGTAACATACATCATATATATCCATTATATATATGTACTTATAATAGTACATTACATTTGGGGATAAGAAATGAAATGCACCGTTCATGGAGACGGTAAGCTGTACGTACGCATGAACGCTACTTTCATTTCTATCTCATACTTTAATGGAGTGAAATCATAATGATATAAAGGTATGTTATAATTCCAGTATAATATCATATATAATATCATTAAATCCATCCTTTATACTTCCCACGTATGGCATTAACGAATCAAATCACTTTGAGGGGGCGGTAGTCCGTACTTCCTAAAATGAAATTATCGTGTTTACCCACAATGGAAACCATAAAGGTATGCCACAAATGAAAAATACAGAAGCTTAAGTAAAACATAAACATATTATATATCATATATAAGTATAGTGTCATCTTAATGACCACCTTTGAAGGTGTAATATGAGTGTTGAACAATCATCATTTCGTGATGCAGAAATTCGCCATCCACAGAAACAGTATGTTCTTTAACCATTAGATGAAGGTGTGTGTAAGTGTAGCTCGAATCCTTCTTATAAAAACATACTAGTATATTGAGGATACTGGTTTTGTTACAAAAGAAATGAATAAAAAGAGTTTAGGGGGTCGGAGAAGCAAAATAAAACATAAGAACACAAGAGAAGACACTACCTTTAAAACGGGTAACTCTTTTTGATTTGAGCTCAAAGGCTTCTTTGGGAAGACTTCTGCCCAAAGTGAGGCTTCTTGGAGTAAGAGAAGGATGTGGAGAGGCAAATTGGGCAGGGGTTGGCCGAGCCAAAGGCTTGAGAGGTGTGGGTAAGGAGGTAGAGGTGGGGACCTTTTATAAGAGGAGAGGAGGGGCACTCTTGGAATGTTAAGAAAAGATACTTTATTATAAAATGATTTTCGGATAAAAAGGGTCCCACAATTATATATTTAGAGGATAATGTGATAAGGGTTCTAAATCCACCCATCCAATAGGTTTTTGACAAGTGTAGGTCTTAGATTTTACATTATCTTTTCATTTTATTTAAATTGTTAAATAATGAGGTAATCGCTGCATCATCATGGTGTCATAAATAATTTAATTTATTTATGGTCTAAAAATTATAAAAAAAACTATCATGATGTAGGAAATATTTTTATATTTCTAATTAATATTTATAGTCAAAATTATGACTTGTATAACCCCATTCAAAAATTGTTTTAGTAAAACATCTCATGTTTGTGACATTTTTATTTTAACATTAAATAAAAAGTTATTAATGTCATTTTCCTACCAAAGTGGCTCCATAGGGTCCTCAAGTTGACCCATGGATTGTCTTGGTCGGCCATGACACATCCAATAAGGGTAGTACATGTGTCTAGGTCATTTCATATTATTAAAATGTTATTTTTACCTTAAACTACATTAATTACCTCTAATCGTGATTAAGAACATAAAAGTTACTATTCACCAAAAAATTATTTTAATCCCATTGAACCACATTTTACTTCCTAATGAAAAACATGTATGTAGGATTTTTGAAATTCAAAACACAGAGGTGGAAAATTTTCATTTACATGAAAAATCAGTTTCTTTAACTACCACTTAGTGGTTTCACTATTCATCAAAAATTGAAGTTTTTCAGAAAAATAGCAAAAATTAACCCTAAGCTATATTTGATATTCCGAACTCAAAAATAATGTATATTTTACAAAATTCAAAACATATAAGTTTCATTAATTAATTTAATAATTAATTCCCGTTGTCAAAACAAATAGCGTGTTTTTAAGAAACAATATCTATTAAAAGATTGACACTAGTTTAAGTCCAATTTCAAAGTGAAATTAATTCCAATGACCACTATTGGATTAAATGGTAAAAATATATTCTAATTTTACTTTAAAAAAATTCAAAAGATAATCTAATAATATAAATAAATTAGATTAAAAAGAGGTTTTGAATTAAAATACAACATTTTTCACTATTCATTAAAAAATGAACTTTATCGGAAAGATACCAAAAATTTACACAAAATAAATTCTGATGTCTCGATTCTAAAGAAGAATTTTATTTTGTCAAATATAACACATAAAATTGTCAAAAAGTGGATTTAAAAGAGGTTCGCCGTCAAAAGGCGGTTAATCGACCTTCTAAAGAATATTAGAATATTTACGCTTAAAATTGAATTCATTCACATTTTTAATCCTCTAACATTTATTGTAAAAAGTAAAATTATTTGACAAACATATATAATCATTTTGTAGTTAGTTCTGTTCATTCCCTTCATTGCAACGGTTAGGCGTTAACTACCATTTAAAATAATATTATTTTATTATTATAGTGCAACGTAAGATTTCAAAGGAACTCGTTGTTGCGTATTGGGTAAGCCATCAAGCATAGCGTTCCCTTTAAATTAATATTAACATTTTATTCACAAATAGGGATAAATATAAAAATGTCATATTCTTTATTTACTTGGGGTGTTACATCCTTCCCCCCTTTTGGGAATTGCGTCCTCGCAATTTTAAAATTGGGCTCGGAAACATCCTTGAAAGTCCCACATCGGAACAAGAGTCGGGAAAACAATCACTTTAAAATAAAGAAAGAGAAGTACAGAGGTCACCCGAGTTAACCCATACTAGGATTCCATGTAGGAAAACATGGACATGGAGGAGAAAACATAGGGTCATGTTCTGATTGAGAGTGATAGAAAACATGTTTAGGAGAAAGTTAACCACAAGAAAACCACAAACTTGTGATTGGTTAAACGGTATTCGATTCCCCAGTAGGAAAAGTTAATAGACAAAATTTTTGTTTTAAGTTAATTTTTATTGAGTAATTTATTCATAAGGAAACATAATTACTTATCATGTTGACTTTCAACTTTTATTAGATTTCTTACACAAACTCATATTTTCTCCAAAAGACGAGTATTTAGGAAGACTTGTTCACATTAAGAGTACTATAATCAACTTCTAGAGAATCACCTAATCCAAAAAAGAGAACTATATACTTCCCATGTCTTTAGACTTTAACCAAAACCAAAACCAAAAAGGTTAGTACAAGATCAGATAATCCAGAAAAGGATAACCCTTTATAAAAAAGAAAATATATTCTTAATCTCCAAAATTTGTCCAACAAAAACCAAAGTTCAACGAGGACCATTCGATAAAAAAATTTTCCATAAAATTATTCAAAGTAAACCAAACTAAGATTGAAACCCAAATATTTGAAGGATTTAGTCACATAGTCTTCCAAGTTAAATCGTAACATTTATCTCCAAACAACATCAGTTTCTCTTAAAGTCTTGTATTGAAAAGTAATTAACCTAATCACATATCCTCCATGATAGGTTAATAAATTTCCATAGATAACCCAAAATCAACTTACTCTTAATTCATAAAATCATCTAACTAAAAAGAATCAGTCAAACTAACCAGGGACTTCACGTAGTCCAGTGGTAGGCGATAAATACCAGTTGCACTTTGGTTGTGGGTTCGATTCCCGCAGCTTTGTCCGACGCGACGGGTTGTCACACGGTCTGCGTGTTGTACATTTTCCAAAACTATATAATTCTTAAACATTCCACAACAACGAGATAAAATCTTCAAAAATAACCATAACATAATTTAACCTCAATTTTATCTCATGTATTTCACTTTCCATCATAACATATAGCAACCCATAATTACCTCAAAAGTAAGGATCATATAAACCCAAATGGTTCTTTATAACTATGTCCACAAAAGAACAGATAACTATTCCTTGAATAAAATTTTCATATATCAAACATCAGGGTTACACATACTATAAAAAGTCTTCTAATGTAACCTCATCAACAAAAGAGACTTAATACTCTTAATAATTTCACCATAACTCTTGAATCCCTTATACGTTGACTTCTTACTCATTCAACATTCTTAATGATCCATTAACTATTCATTTCCAACTTATTCTGAAATACTTATTTCCTACAAACAAAATCATGAATCATATCCTAAGATTCCAAAATAGGAAAACAAAAGTTAAGAAATAATCCATACCTTTGACTAGTCATTGTCAGTTTCTTCATCCTCAATCGGAATGGCATTAGGTATTAGTAAATGAATACGTGTACGATCTTGGTGATCCCATTCCCGAAACTTCTTCATAGGACATGTGTTTGCATAATGACCATGCACACCACATTTAAAACATTCAATTGATCCCTCAGAAAGAACTTCTTTCCCCTTCCACGAGTCAACTGGATGCTTCCTTTTTCCATGGAAGGTTCTTTCTTTATGAACTCCATTTCCACATCTATAGCATATTTCTGTCCCTTTGAAACATTTTCCTAGGTGTTTCTTTCCACATCTTTGACACATAGATTTTTTAACACACTTACCTTTATGATTATTACCTGTAGTTCCGTAGGGATTTGTTTCTCGCATATATGATGCCTTATAGAAATCACCAAGTTTAGGTGGTCAATCATGACTCTAGAAAGTTGGTGGAGGATAAACACAAGAGTTCTCATTGCAGCTCCCATATCATTCAGTTGCTCACTCAGAAAACTATCACAGTTTCCTTCACATCCACCGTTACTTTGGTGCCTGCTAGATCCAGCCATTTACTAAAACCAACAAGGTCAGTGTGAGCATATCAACAAAACCATCATGTACTAAAGAGGAAGATAAACACTAATATATACTTAATAATTCAATTTATCTAAAACTAGGACTCTTTCTGAAATCCTAATCATTATGGTAATGTCTCTTATGCTTAGAGAATACCCTAACCTCTAAAGTTATCTAAATCGACCTCTGATACCAACTATAAGGCCCCAGCCTTAAACCTCACTTAATATTGAATTAAATGAATAATTCAAATTGAGGATCTTTTTAGGTTTAGAGTTTTAGATAATTAGGACATAACTATTACATTTCAAAAGATTACAAAGTAGTCACTTCTACTAAATTTCCATAAAATAAAAACTCTTAAAAAGAAACATGTCTAGTTCCATGTTTTAGATAGCATGACTTCCCCTTGATCTCATCCTTGACCATATTCCACATTAAGCCCTGTGAAAAACATTTCAAAAAAACTTGGGGTGAGCATAAAAAGCTTAGTAAGGGATACACAAAGAATGAAAACTGTTAGTTTTTTAATACAACAAGTAAACCATGTATACTTTATCAAAGTAATACCTTTCACCTTTAGGAAGTAGTAAAAACTCTTCACTGAATAAAATATCATTACTTACCCTTTTGTAACCAAAATATTACCATAAAACTCATTGATTAGTCACTGAAAGTGGATAATATTAATTTTTAATATCTTTATATTCATTGTTCCAAATTACATAAACATTGTTTTTAGTGCATTACATAAATAGAACTTCATTTCTCATCAAAAATGCAATTCATGTTTAAAATGCAAATTTGGGCCCAATCATTCATTTGTTTGTTGAAAATATTATATTCATTTTCTGAATTTGAAATTTTGGGATATGATTGATCACTTTGTTTGGAACATTTTATCTTTTAGGGTTGATGGATGAATCCCAAAGGAAGATGGAGAATTTTGCGCCTGAAGCCAGAAACTTGCTGGAAAAAGCATAATGGGCCTAAGACCCATCAAACAAATGTGGGGCCCAGAAACCAAGCCCAATGAAGCTAAAATTTATACAGTACAAATATAACAATATTAGGATCATTTTATTCAACTGTGTCCAGAGCTAATTCTTATTTTTTCATGATGATAAAGGGATATGAAGTTAAGATTTAAATGGTGGATCCGACATTAATGCACAGAAATCCGTTCCACCATTGCGACCATAACATCCAAACGGCTGAGCCAAATTTCCTGAAATTTTGATATCTTCTAGAATACACATGGAAGAAGATATTTTATATTTATGACACCTTCGGATTCAGCCATATGAAGTGTCAAAATCACACGTCAAAATGGAGGACGAATCTGGACAGTTTTCCAGGTCAACTTTGAAACGTCAATTTCTTTTTGATTCTTCACCCTCCTTTTGACTCTCTTAATTGTTGGGGGGTGAATTTAATGTTGGGGGTGGACATAAGGCTCCTAATATGCCTATATAAGGAGCTGGTGGTGAAGGGAATAATCATCTAACATTTTCCTTTGAATCCATGTTTTTCTTTCAATTGTAATTTCCGCTTTCGTTTTGTAATGGCATCGTCAATTTCTCTAATGTAAGTTTTTCATTCACATTTATTATTTTAATAAAATTTCTTCTTATTCTTCACTTTTTATTTTTCTTTTCTTCACACGTTGATACCGTTGAATCATGGTGTGAAATTATTCACACCAGCACTTGTGATTTCAATCACACAACGGTGGAGTGTTCGTTCTTTTAATAATTTTCTTCTTCTTCAATTCCGCCCCCATAAGTCTACATCCCGCTTCCATTGGTAGAATAGAATCAATGGAGGGAAAACCTTTTAAGAGTTGATCCAAGGGAGTAGAAAGGTCAGGGATTGAATGTTATTTCATGTACTTAATATTTAAATCTATTCGTTATTTTAGGATTTTCATTTGATGAGTTACATTCTTTCTCATCTTTGCCAACTTTAATGATGACACATTTTGAGTGCTAGTACGATCTATTTCCTTTGAGTGCTCATTAAAGTGATCCTCAAAGTGAATTAGTGATTAGCCTTGGAATTGTGTAGGGATTAAATTGGTGAATGATTTGGAAGAATTATCTCATTGTTGGATATGTCTTGAATTAATGATATGAAATTTTCTATGAAAAGAAATTCATCCAATCCACCCCAAGAAAAACCCTAAGATCAACCCACCATCAATAATTGTTTAGTTCCCATCATTTTTTTATTATATCTTATTTAAATTATATCTTTAGTTCTCCAATTAAAATCTACCTCAAAGTTGGCCACTTCATAGCCAATCCATTAATAAATCATAGCGTCTCAAGGTTACTTCTTCGGTCCCTGTGGATTCGATCCCTACTTGTACTTCAACGACCGCTTTTACCAGTAGGGTAAATTTGGGCGCAACCAAATTTTGGCGCCGTTTTCGGGGACCCAAGTAAGTACCTTAGACCCGCATCTTCTTTTCTCACCCCAAATTCTCTATTCTCGCCCTAATTTCTCTTCTCTTTCCCCTTTCTATTTCTGTGTTTCCAAAAAAACCCCAAAACCAATTTTCAATCAATTCAAATGGATTATCCTCCAGAATACACCTTCATAAATCAATGTTGTAATCAAGTCAGAAATCAATATTGGGAAACACCTCACATAGGGAATTTCATTGACCAATCCTTAATTGAATACACCACACCAGATGAGATGTACAATCAATGGAATGCTGAATGTTTACAAGATCAATTTCCATACCTATCAAGAATGATTGAAAAGATAAATAATGAGGAAGTCCATGATATACAAACATATATCAACCCTAATCCTGAAAAAATTCTTGAACAATTGTGTAAACAAATGGATAAAATGAATTCAGAAGTTTCATCTTTCAGATTAGAACTACAAAGCTTTAAGACTTTTCAGGAACCCATTCCCACTCAAGATGTTCTTTCCTCATCATTGATAGATGAATCTTTTATCCCAAAAACCTCCCATGAATTGAAAAAAGAACCAACCTTTGGATATGGGATAACTGAACAAGATCAAAGAAATGTTAAAGGGTATTTAAATCAGGATGAAATTAATTTTTTGGATTCACAAGGGGAAAATTTGTCTTCATGGATTGAGTGTTCGGAATATTGCCCCAATAACAATTTTTTAGAATCACCGATCATTGAACCATTGGGAGATATAACAAATATTGTGTCTATACCCACTCATGAAATTCAAATGGAAAATTTTGTGGATGAATCATCTTTTCAAAAGGAACCAATTCTTTCAAATGTTTTTAAAGAAGAAACAATTTTTGATTCAAATTATAATTCTTCTTTAGGAAAATTCAATCAAACTGAACTCGATGTTTTAATACTTCCTTCCATACTCAATAATCCCTCTATTTATGATAACCAAGACCATTCAATTATCATCAATTATCATCAATTTTCATCAAGAATCTCACCATGTAGGAATGAACCTTGAAATCATAGGAAATAATCCGGATAAAACACGATCAACCATTTTAGATATTCCTTGGATTTTACCAATCATTGTAGAAAATATGATTTCATACGAAACAAATTTCAAAAAAACAATCAATCTCAATCTTGTTGAAGTGGAGAAAGATGGGTTCATTAAAATTTTGAAAGTTGGAATTGGATAAGTTGGGGGGTTCAAGTCGAGCTAACGACGTTAAACAAAAGCGCTGCATGGGAGGCAACCCATGGTTTTTATGTTTTCCAATTATTTTGAATCATTTTTTTTTTCATATAATAAATTACCATAAACTGTTGACATGTTCTTCTTTTATGAGTAAGGATGGGTATGAAAGGGGAGCACCATATTCATCCGTGTCACGTGGTGTGATCTCTGAGTAATACCTTACCCAGAAAATATAAAGAAGACAATGTATCATCAGTTTATTTTGTTTTGTTTTATTTTTTTTATAGGTTAAAAAAAATAAAAGGACATGTTGAAATCCATAAGTAAAATCCATTCACCGCAATCCAAGCTGCTGAGACTCAAATCCCGGATTGAAGGGAGACTATGCCATGCGCTATCATCATCAACCACCAGGTGACTTCATTCCATGATTTTCATTTTAAATTTCTTCATTGAACTCCTCTCCTACCCCCTTATAACTTTTCTTTTCTTTAAACACTGGGGACAGTGTTATTCTAAGTTGGGGGGGGATAAAAAATGATTTTTTTTTATTTTGTGAATAAAAACATGCATAAAAAGAAAAATTACATTAACCATAAATATGATAAACACACATTTCAAACTCTAAAATTGGATATCAAATAAATTTTGCATGTCATGATTCTGATTTTAATGCAAGTTTAAGTTCATGAGCATAGTTTTTGGAAAGTGCGGTTGTCCGATATGATTTTTCAAAGTTTACATTTTCATCCTCTTAATAAAAATGCCACAATGCACACCTACTGGATCGTGGGTGTAAATTTGAGTTCTCGGGTCCCTTTCATTATAGCATAGGGTTCTGGGGTCACTTTTAGTTTAATTTGAGTATCCAAAAAAAACAAACAAAACACACAAAAAAAAACAAAACAAAAAACAAAAAAATTGACCACATAGAGCAATGTTTTGTCCAAATGCGTGGTGTCCGGCACTTGGGGATCGTGACTCCATAGTTGTCTTGCCCAGAGTTAGGCTTTATATCTCTATTGTAGAGCATGAAATTGACAAAATGCGTGGCGTCCGGCACTTGGGGATTGTGACTCCATAGTTGTCTTGCCCAATGTTAGTCTTTTCATATCTATTGTGGTTAAAAAAAATTAATAAAAAATATCAAAAAAATTAAAAAAAATAGATACTCATCTTAAGGTTTAATGTGATTCCCACCTAGCGCTTCCATTTTTTCCCCTTGAACAATAAAATGGGCCCCATATCTTTTGTGATGCACAACACTTTATCATGCTTAATTGAAATTGGATGAAATGTGGCGATGAATTTGAACAAAGGAATGGGCTTGGGCTTGGGATATGCTTATGGACCTATCTTGTTTTAAATGATTTTGATGGGTTCCATAATTTTTTTGGTATGAGGTCTTTGGGTGAGCAATGTGTATTTAAATGTTTTTGGAAAAAGGGATTTGAATTTCATATTTGTAATATATTTTGCTCGGGACTAGAAAAACTCAAGTTGGGGAGTGTGATTAGTCACTGAAAGTGTCTAATATTAATTTTTAATATCTTTATATTCATTGTTCCAAATTCCAAAAACATTGTTTTTAGTGCATTACATAAATAGAACTTCATTTCTCATCAAAAATGCAATTCATGTTTAAAATGCAAATTTGGGCCCAATCATTCATTTGTTTGTTGACAATATTATATTCATTTTCTGAATTTGAAATTTTGGGATATGATTTATCACTTTGTTTGGAACATTTTATCTTTTAGGTCCGATGAATGAATCCAAAAGGAAGATGGAGAATTTTGCGCCTGAAGCCAGAAACTTTCTGGAAAAAGCATAATGGGCCTAAGACTCATCAAACAAATGTGGGGCCCAGAAACCAAGCCCAAGGATACTCAAATTTTTACAGTACAAAGATAACAATATGAGGATCATTTTATTCAACTGTGGCCGGAGCTAATTCTGATGTTTTCATGATGATAAAGGGATATGAAGTTAAGATTTAAATGGTGGATCCGACATTAATGCACAGAAATCCGTTCCACCATTGCGACCATAACATCCAAACGGCTGAGCCAAATTTCCTGAAATTTTGAGAGATTATAGAAGACACATGGACGAAGATATTTTATATTTATGACACCTTCGGATTCGGCCATATGAAGTGTCCAAATCACACGTCAAAATGGAGGAAGAATCTGGACAGTTTTCCGGGTCAACTTCGAAACGTCAATTTCCTTTTGATTCTTCACCCTCCTTTTGACTCTATTAATTGTTGGGGGGTGAATTTAATGTTGGGGGTGGACATAAGGCTCCTAATATGCCTATATAAGGAGCTGTTGTTGAAGGGAATAATCATCTAACATTTTCCTTTGAATCCATGTTTTTCTTTCAATTGTAATTTCCGCTTTCGTTTTGTAATGGCATCGTCAATTTCTCCAATGTAAGTTTTTCATTCACATTTATTATTTTAATAAAATTTCTTCTTATTATTCACTTTTTATTTTTCTTTTCTTCACACGTTGATACCGTTGAATCATGGTGTGAAATTATTCACACCAGCACTTGTGATTTCAATCACACAACGGTGGAGTGTTCGTTCTTTTAATAATTTTCTTCTTCTTTAATTCTGCCCCCATAAGTCTACATCCCGCTTCCATTGGTAGAATAGCATCAATGGAGGGCAAACCTTTTAAGAGTTGATCCAAGGGAGTAGCAAGGTCAGGGATTGAATGTTATTTCATGTACTTAATATTTAAATCTATTCGTTATTTTAGGATTTTCATTTGATGAGTTACATTCTTTCTCATCTTTGCCAACTTTAATGATGACACATTTTGAGTGCTAGTACGATCTATTTCCTTTGAGTGCTCATTAAAGTGATACTCAAAGTGAATTAGTGATTAGAATTGGAATTGTGTAGGGATTAAATTGGTGAATGATTTGGAAGAATTATCTCATTGTTGGATATGTCTTGAATTAATGACATGAAATTTTCTATGAAAAGAAATTCAACCAATCCACCCCAAGAAAAACCCTAAGATCAACCCACCATCAATAATTGTTTAGTTCCCATAATTTTTTTTATTATATCTTATTTAAATTATATCTTTAGTTCTCCAATTAAAATCTACCTCAAAGTTGGCCACTTCATAGCCAATCCATCAATAAATCATAGCGTCTCAAGGTTACTTCTTCGGTCCCTATGGATTCGATCCCTACTTGTACTTCAACGACCGCTTTTACCAGTAGGATAAATTTGGGCGCAACCACTCATATAAAGAACACATAACATATAAAGGTAACTTGGGACATAAACATACTTAAATGGAATAACCGTACGGTCGACTTCCACACATATCACTTAATGGAATAGCCATATGGCCGACTTCCATACCCAATGCATTGGAAGTTATAACGTAACCACCCATCCTGGTATTCACGGCACCACCCGTCATATGGTTTATCACGTAACCACCCATAAAATGTCCAAGTACCATCATTACACATAAAATATTGAAAATATAAACATTTCAACAACAACATTTCATTTGTAATTACAATAAGTAATTCCAAGATATTGAATTAATCAATCCATTTTCAAAAATCATTTAAAAGAGATTTTTCAATCAAAGTGTCCCATACCACTTTGAAGCTTTTAATGGAATTATAATTTTAAAACATTAATGTCCATATAAATAAATACTGAAAACCATTTTGAAAACATGGACATTAAAGATAAAGATTTAGAATAATGAATCTTTAAAACATTTAAAACGATATTTTTGTTAAAGAGTTTTTAACAAAATGAGAGACTCTTGAATACAAATAATTACGGAATAACATTTAATACGAACTTTATAATATCATGAGAATAAAGGTATTCATGATATAATATGCCAAAGGACGGTATACACACCATATAAGAGTGAATTTGTGAATAACAACAATGAAGTCTCAATAGAAATGTAAATTGAGATGAAATCCATTATAAAGATGGTATCCTTAAATTAAGGATAAATATATCACATAATTATGTGTGAGAAATATAATACACCCAATATAAGTGGATATTAAGTGTGAAACAATCAGTGGTCATTCACACATAATCTTGGAAAAACAAAACCAATGACATAGATATTTAACTCAATGAAATGAGATTGAGTTATAATTTCCCATACAAGTTCGTAAGAATTTATCAATGAGATGATTATGTGTAGAAATAGTATATCCACACAAAGGTTTGTGGAAATTAAAACATAGAGATTCCAAACATAATATTGGCATAATAAAATCAAGAAGTAGAGGTTTAACCCAAAGAATTGAAAGTGGGTTAAGAAGTTCCCTTACAGAAATCTGACAGCCTAACGGCGTCACTTTAAAATTCAGAAAATGAGTTGATGAGAGGGAAAATGGTATCTCATCACTTGGACATAAAATTTACATAAATAAGGATATATAAGAACATATGCCAACATAATATTATGTGAATTAAAAAACATAACAAAAGAAGTCTTTTAAAAAGAGCAGGGTGAAAGGTCCCCTTACCGAGTTGGGTAACTTTCAAAACATACACCCCATGGAAGAAGGGTCATACAATAAAGATGTAAATACCCATAAATGAAATTATACTATACAAAGTGTATAATAATGGGCAGTACATACACCACTCAAAGGAAATTGGGGAAAACGTTGCATAAATGTCATGGGAATAAAAGTGAGATGAAAAATCACTTACGAAAACTCGGCAGCCTAACGGCGCCACTTAAAACATCCAAAAATGGATTGATGAGATCAAATAGGGTCTCTCATAATATGAACATAAAAAGTACAGTATGAGGAATATAAAAGAACACACCCAAATATAAGAAAGACGAGCTTAAAAGAAATTACATAAAAGAGAGTACTTAAAAAGAAAGAGAGAGGTTGGATCCCTTACCTCGGGTCCGACTTGACTCGATCGTTCTTTAACGTCCTGAATAATAAAATTGAGTTAATTTCTACTTTCTTAAGAACCTTTTTCAAGTTAATTATTCCTTTTATATCACTTATTACCATGTTATGAACACTATGTAATTATTTAAGTTCATAATGGTCCTTTTGTTGATCCTTGGTACTTGAGTCAAAAATAAACTCTTTATAATTACAAGTTGTTTATGTGGTAAAATATCCATTATATCAAGAATTATATTAATGATGTAGATATCATATATATCATATATATCCAGTATATACATGCATTTATAATATTACATAATCATTTAGAGGTAAGAAATGAAATGCACCGTTTATGGAGACGGTAAGTCGTACGTATGCATGAACGCTACTTTCATTTCTATGTCATATTAATGGAATTAAAACTAAATGAGAGGTATGTATATTTTAATTACAGAATTATATTCATCACTTAGATGTAACATAAATCATACATATCCATTATATATATGTACTTATAATAGTTCATTACATTTGGGGAAAAGAAATGAAATGCACCGTTCATGGAGACGGTAAGCTGTACGTACGCATGAACGCTACTTTCATTTCTATCTCATACTTTAATGGAGTGAAATCATAATGATATAAAGGTATATTATAATTCCAGTATAATATCATATATAATATCATTAAATCCATCCTTTATACGTCTCACGTATGGCATTAACGAATCAAATCAATTTGAGGGGGCGGTAGTCCATACTTCCTAAAATGAAATTATCGTGTTTACCCACAATGGAAACCATAAAGGTATGCCACAAATGAAAAATACAGAAGCTTAAGTAAAACATAAACATATTATATATCATATATAAGTATAGTGTCATCTTAATGACCACCTTTGAAGGTGTAATATGAGTGTTGAACAATCATCGCTTCGTGATGCAGAAATTCGCCATCCACAGAAACAGTATGTTCTTTAACCATTAGATGAAGGTGTGTGTAAGTGTAGCTCGAATCCTTCTTATAAAAACATCCTAGTATATTGAGGATACTGGTGTTGTTACAAAAGAAATGAATAAAAAGAGTTTAGGGGGTCGGAGAAGCAAAATAAAACATAAGAACACAAGAGAAGACACTACCTTTAAAACGGGTAACTCTTTTTGATTTGAGCTCAAAGGCTTCTTTGGGAAGACTTCTGCCCAAAGTGAGGCTTCTAGGAGTAAGAGAATGATGTGGAGAGGCAAAGTGGGCAGGGGTTGTCCGAGCCAAAGGCTTGAGAGGTGTGGGTAAGGAGGTAGAGGTGGGGACCTTTTATAAGAGGAGAGGATGGGCACTCTTGGAATGTTAAGAAAAGATACTTTATTATAAAATGATTTTCGGATAAAAAGGGTCCCACAATTATATATTTAGAGGATAATGTGATAAGGGTTCGAAATCCACCCATCCAATAGGTTTTTGACAAGTGTAGGTCTTAGATTTTACATTATCTTTTCATTTTATTTAAATCGTTAAATAATGAGGTAATCGCTGCATCATCATGGTGTCATAAATAATTTAATTTATTTAATGTCTAAAAATTATAAAAAAATATCATGATGTAGGAAATCTTTTTATCTTTCTAATGAATATTTGTAGTCAAAATTATGACTTGTATAACCCTGTTTAAAAATTGTTTTAGTAAAACATTTCATGTTTGTGACATTTTTATTTTAACATTAAATAAAAAGTTATTAATGTCATTTTCCTACCAAAGTGGCTCCATGGGGTCCCCAAGTTGACTCATGGATTGTCTTGGTCGGTCATGACACATCCAATAAGGGTAGGACATGTGTCTAGGTCATTTCATATTATTAAAACATTATTTTTACCTTAAACTACATTAATTACCTCTAATCGCGATTAAGAACATAAAAGTTACTATTCACCAAAAAATTATTTTAATCTCATAGAACCACATTTTACTTCCTAATGACAACCATGTATGTCGGATTTTTGAAATTCAAAACACAGAGGTGGCAAAGTTTCATTTACATGAAAAAAACAGTTTCTTTAACTACCACTTAGTGGTTTCACTATTCATCAAAAATTGAAGTTTTTCAGAAAAATACCAAAAATTCACCCTAAGCTATATTTGATATTCCGAACTCAAAAATGATGTATATTTTACAAAATTCAAAACATATAAGTTGCATTAATTAATTTAATAATTAATTCCCGCTGTCAAAACAAATAGCGTGTTTTTAAGAAACAATGTCTATTAAAAAATTTACACTAGTTTAAGTCCAATTTCAAAGTGAAATTAATTCAAATGACCACTATTGGATTAAATGGTAAAAATATATTCTAATTTTACTTTAAAAACAATTCAAAAGATAATCTAATCATATAAATAAATTAGATTAAAAAGAGGTTTTGAATTAAAATACAACATTTTTCACTATTCATTAAAAAATGAACTTTATCGGAAAGATACCAAAAATTTACACAAAGTAAATTTTGATGTCTCGATTCTAAAGAAGAATTTTATTTTGTCAAATATAACACATAAAATTGTCAAAAAGTGGATTTAAAAGAGGTTCGCCGTCAAAAGGCGGTTAATCGACCTTCTAAAGAATATTAGAATGTTTACGCTTAAAATTGAATTCATTCACATTTTTAATCCTCTAACATTTATTGTAAAAAGTAAAAACATTTGACAAACATATATAATCATTTTGTAGTTAATTATGTTCATTCCCTCCATTACAACGGCTAGGCGTTAACTATCATTTAAAATAATATTATTTTATTATTATAGTGCAACGTAAGATTTCAAAGGAACTCGTTGTTGCGTATTGAGTAAGCCATCAAGCATAGCGTTCCTTTTAAATTAATATTAACATTTTATTCACAAATATGGATAAATATAAAAATGTCATATTCTTTATTTATCTTGGGTGTTACATTATGTCATTTTGTTATAGCATTTGATGATATTATTGTTATTGATTTCGCTATGTGATATTTCGTTGTTTGTCTTTATTATTGTTGTTTTTATTATATGTGTTTAGTCTAATGTTTCTCTTTTATCGAGGGCATAGTCTCCTCATGGCGCTGCTTAGTCCCTTGTCCCTAGTTGGAAGACTTTTGCGTATGGAGAAGTGAGGTCATTGGGCCTCTGGCTTGGACCGGGTGATTCAGACCGGGGTGTTATATGATCATTGTAGATCATTTGACTAAAGACTTGTCTTTGTTTAAATTCAATGACCACGTAATATGCGGATGATTAAGTTCCACCCTATATATTTTTGGCGTATAAAGAAATTTTATTTGAAATTTCTTATATACGAATATTTCTCTCTTTAGTTTATGTGTACACATTCATTAGAAATATTTCGAGGCTATATAATAAACTATGCGATTAAAGTTTATTCATATGATTTTTAAGATGCATAATACATTGTGATACATGAAAGACACTAATAGTTATTTAAAGGATGCACCGCTATGATTCATGTATCAAAGGAGATTGAATTAATATATTTTCATTCATTTTATAGATCAAGTGGGAAAATGTAATAAATGGTTTATCATTTAATTGTAAATGTAAAAAATTTTGGACCAATAAATTGTTGTCCATAAAATTAATATGGTCCATTGCGTTTATACAACAAATTATGGACAATGAAAATAATGTATTAAATTTGGTTAGTAATATTATTGAATTAATTGATGATAATCAATCACCCGTGCATCAACCTTATTTACTGACAGAGAGTTGGATTGAGTTCTTCAAAATAGAACCCACTATAAATATTAAGACCCTTACATTCAATACACCATCTAAAAGCTCAAGCAGAGAGTAAAGGCATTCATTTTTTATTTACTCAATTTTTCACGTTCTTTTGCAAGGGATAGAGGTGATTATCATTTTATTTGCATCAAAGAAACTAACCGTTTCTAGAATTCATTTTAATTAAATTTATCTAACAAAAGAAACAATATATATATATATAATATGCATGTTATTGAGAATACAATACCAAAAAAAAAAAAAAAAAACACAGAGGGCATATCCACTGGGGATAAATCATCAAACCGCCATTTTATTATAAAGAGTGGTCAGAAGTCTCATTGAAAGCCCTAAAGGCCTTGCGTTGTGTGAAGGTTGAACTGGGTCCGCCTCCTATGTCTGCGTCAGGCTGTCAGTGTTATGTTGCATGACAATAAAGAGTGGTCAGAAGTCTCATTTTATTAATATGTTTATTTATGCAAATAAAATTTATATTTATCAAATTTAAACTATATTTACTATAAATAGTTTATAGCAGTATATATACATTGCTATAAATATATTGTATTTTATATAATGTATAAAGTTTTATAAATTATCAATAAAATAATATACACGTCATTATTTAAAAAGGTATACGGGTCTAAGCATTTTTTTTCTCAAAAAAAAAAAAAAAAACTTAACAGCGCCCTATACCAAAGATTCAAATTATATATTAATAATGACGTGTATATTATTTTATTGATAATTTATAAAACTTTATACATTATATAAAATACAATATATTTATAGCAATGTATATATACTGCTATAAACTATTTATAGTAAATATAGTTTAAATTTGATAAATATAAATTTTATTTGCATAAATAAACATATTAACCTCCACCACACGATTTATTTATATTAT
Organism: Viscum album; assembly: GCA_963277665.1. NCBI lineage: Eukaryota > Viridiplantae > Streptophyta > Magnoliopsida > Santalales > Viscaceae > Viscum > Viscum album. Next base: position 1,936,980,296 of record OY728123.1, on the reverse strand, counting down.
TGAAGATCAGAGGGGGTGGACCATTTTCTAAAAGGACACTTCTTTGATTGGTGCACGTGAAAAAATATACCTCATCATAATTTCCGGGGGTGGGGTACAAAAGAAATAATGGCGCAGACGGGGGATTCGACAAAAACGACACTGCTTTGATTGGTGCATGTGGAAAAACGACACTGGTTTGATGTGATATATATATATATATATATTCATATTCATTTGTTAGTTGCAGTATATTTTAAATTTGATGCATATAAATTTTATTTGAATAAATAAATATATTAACCTCCACCACACGATTCATTTATAATATTGAAGATAAGTGAAGAAGGACCATTCTCTAGAACAACACTGCTTTATTGGTGCACGTGAATATATATATATTGTTGGTTACAATTTTTTTTTTAAGGACTGCATTTTTAAACTGAAATGAACATAAATTTTCGTTAAATAAGGCGCCCAGATTCTGCTTTTTTCGGACTGGAATTTACGGTAAATAATTATTTTCCATGAATTTATGGACACCTTTTGCATTTTTTCAGTCGTACCATTATAATTATTTTTTTATATTTAAATATTTCAATAAAAATCAATCAAATCAATCCTATATGGTTCGGATCTTCTTTTAGTGGATGGCGTGGCGATTTTTGGAACGGTCTAAAATACAAACAATTAGTTAATTAGTCAATTTACTATAGTATTTTAAAACACAATTATAATTTAAATTATAATTAAAATACTATTTATAAATGCAGTTTTATATGAAAATATAACTGAAAATGGAAATAAAATATAAATTAATGTAATTAAAATAATTAATTATAATCGTAATTGCACAATTAAATTTATTATGACTAAATTTAATTATCAATATAATTCTAATTATAATTAATTTAACTAAATACAATTTTAAAGCAAATTATATTTGTACTTGTAACTATAGATATAAATATCATTATAGTTAATTTAACCTATTTTTATTGAATTAGATTATGTGTGGAAATCAATTACATATTACCAAACAATCAACTTCTAGTTTTTTATTTCCAATTTCAAATTTATGATTTCAATTTCAAAATTTCAAATCAGATATAATAGAACTCATTTGTTTATTTATGTTTTTTTTGTTAACAAAAGTACTTTTTCTTTTAAAAAACTACTTATCTAAAAATTATAATGTGTTTGTTTAAGATTTTTCAAAAAGTGGAATAAAAAAAAGAATTTTAAATCAATTTCCCACTATCACTAGTCCACAACACATGTAGTGTGTCTTAAAACATTGATATTTCAAAATTGAAAACAACATTTAAAGTAAAAAACAAAAGAATAGTCGCTTTTGTAATTTTTTTATGAACAAACAAAACCACAAATACAATCAAGCCTTACACATAGTAGAATGCTTCACTAAGATAAATATAAAGTGCATTGCAGTTGAGGTGTCTTGAGTGCTAAACTCCATAATCTTGCATAAAAAAGATCGAGGTTCAAATCCCAAGAAGCCCGTTGGGGGATTTACGAAGCAAATAGTGACATAGACATGATGCAAGCAGGTGTCGACGCAGACATAACACAGACTATGTGACACGGGCAGGATGATGCATGCATGATGGTGCACTAGATCTTCAGACCATTTTATAAGGTCATTTGGTATGAGGCCTACAAGCTATGTAATGAGTCTCCCTCTACCAATATAATAAGATGTTTTTTGGTTTCATAATAAAAATAGGCTTCGGCCTCAACTTATATATATATAAAGAAGTGCAACAATCACAACCATCCTAACATTGAGAGAATGACATGCAATCATTCACAACAATAACCTGACATATATATGTTCAAATTGCAAAAAACCAAAACATATAGAAGCAGTCACACTAATGGTAGCGACACACGACAAAGATGAAACAAAACCATCCATCCCCACTCCCCACTACAGGCCAACATGATGTTCTTGGACTTCTGAAACTTCATATAAATGTTGAACTAAAAATATTGATAGGAGTTTGAGTTGTGTTTTTAGCAAAATAGTAAAGAAAAGTCTCATACTATGTTTGCAGAAGTTGTGGAGGAGTTTTTGAGAAGCTTGGAGTTTGACAAAAATTGTTTGGCAAAGAAGGATCAAACCACACTGGTTGTTGTAGAAATGGCCATGGTTTATGAAATCCACAAAACATGTTGCAGAGTTTTACAAGGGAAGATATTTTGGAGCTAAGGGTGGTAATCACTGAGGATCTATATTGCATCAAAACAATGTCTTGGTGACGTTTGAAGCGAAGTGCCTTCATAGAGTACAAAACATGCTCTACAGTTTTTTGACAAAGGCGTTTCAATGTAAGTGAGTTCGAGCATTTTCAAGAAAGACTTGATATGATGGCCATTGGTTTCACCCAAATTTACCCAAGTTTTTAGGGTTAAGCGGTCACTTGTAATTTAGCTTGGGTTGTTGAATCCTCAGAGACTTAAGAAGTAACATACCAACACGCACATTCTATGAGTTGTTTTTGGCTATGAAGTGACTAACTTGAGTTGATTTTAGACGGTTTTAAGTGAACGCTAAGAGACTTAAGTGAATTCAATTTAAAAGAATGAGTTGATCCTAAGTTATCACTGGGGTGAGGCATGACTGATAGATTACTTTGGTTGTTTGTGGTTGTTCTGTTAACTTTTGTGATTTCTCACTTTTTCCTCAAAGTGTTTTGATAATAAAAAAGTAAATTTCAGTCACTTGGGGTGGATTGGATGCATTCTTTTTTCAACTATTTCAATTTCTTATATCTGAGATGAGTTCATTTAAGAAGATCAAACAACATCATCACTTACTGGTTTAATACCTACACACCTTAATACTAATCACCTATACACTTGGATGATCAAGGTTTTGAGCACTCTAAGGTAAAAGTTCGTATTAGCACTTGAAGTGTGTGACCTTAAATTCGACAAGGACGAAGGAGTTTAAAGATCGTCAAACAAAATTCTCAATTAAAAAAACTAATTAGACATTAATGGAGTGAGAAATAACATCCAATCCAGCCCCTTGCTACTCCATTGGATCAACCCATAAGTGGGTTAACCCTCCATTGATGCTATTATTTCAATAAAAGCGAGAAGTAGACACATGAGAGAGGAATTGGAGAAGTTTAAAAAAAAACAATGAAATAACAATTACTCCACCGTTGTGTGATAATTTCACAAGGTTTGGTGTGAATAAATTCACACCTTGAGCCAACGGTATCAACGTGATATGAAGAAGAAAAAAATAAGAGAAGAATAAGAACTTTTATTAAGAAACTAAGGTGAATTGAACAACTTAAATGAGAAAGACAAACTCAAGGCAACAAAATCGCATTATAACATTACAATTAAACAAAGCACCAAAGATGATCAAATACTTTAACGACACTGCTCTAAATAGACATTTTTGAAGCCTTGGGTTGAGCGTACAACAGTCTAAGTCTTCCCACTTGAGTATGGTAGGCCTAGGGTGGTGAAAAGTTTGTGAAATTTAGATTTTTCCACCATTGACCCAAAATGACATCCAGCTTGCATCCACACAACAGAGGTGCCTAAATGAGATTCTAGATGACCGAATTGGAGTGGTCTATAGAAGACGAAAATGAGGCTCCGGATGTCCCCTAACTGTCTGTAAAGTTTCAACCCAAATGGATTTTTGAATTTTGAGATATGGTCGAAATAGTGGGCTATTTTTCTGGGCCACAGAATCTGGCACATAATTTTATCCCCAACTTGGGCCGCATGTAACTCCATTAAAACATCCAAATTATCTCTTTTCACTATGGGATTAAATGTTCCCCATGATGTCCTCTATCTTCAGTTAAATTTTTATAATCATTGGGCTTGGATATTGACTGCTACAGTCTCTTTATTGGGCTGCTGTCCAGTTTACTTTGCTCAGAATGTGTTGCCATGAAAGCCCATTTTGGTGGTCTTCCAATGTGAATCTTTAAGTATTCCAAATGTATTAATTGTTTCCAATGTAACGAGGAACCTGAAAATTAAATATGAAAATAAAATCAAGACCATTGAGTATTTTATACAGTTTTCAAAAATGTACTATGTAATAGTGCATTTAAACAAGGAATTACAATTATAATATGAAATAATGTTCAAAGTGTAAAATGCACTAAAAACGGTGTTTATGATTAATAAAGAACATGAATATTATAATATAAAAAATGAATATTAGCATATTTCTATGACTAATCACACCCCCAACTTGAGTTTTTCTAGTCCTGAGTAAAATATATATATCAACAATCTGAAATTCAAATTCCCTTTTCCAAAAACATTTTAATAAACAATGATTACCAAAAACCCTTATACCAAACAATCATGAAACCCAGCAAAATATTTTAATACAAGATATTTTCATAAGCATATCCCAATCCAAATCCCATTCCTTTGTTCAAATTCATCGCCATATTTCATTCAATATCAATTAAGCATGGTGATGTGTTGTGTATCACAATAGACACAAGGGTTCATCTTTATTCAATGAGGAAATGATAGAAGTTCTAGGTGGAATCAAATTTCAATATTAAGATGAGTATTCAATTATATATATATATATATTTTTCAATTTTTCCATTATAATTGAAATTGCACTCAATAGAGTCAACCCATGTAGCGAGACTTTGCTGATGACTCCTAGAATCAAAGACCTTATGGCACCAAGTGATTCCCACATACTCGGGCATTATCTTGTGTTAACTCAGTCAAAAACAAAGTCAAATTACCACAAATAGAGATAAAATTACTAACTCTGGGCCAGAACACTATGGAGTCACGATCCCCAATACCAAAATCCACACATTAGGTCATTTCATTACTCTACGTGCAAATTTATTGTTTTATTTTTTTGATTTTTTTGAATACTAATATTAAAACTAAAATGATCACCAAACCTATTCTATTTATTTGGGGGACCCTATGAACTCAAACTAATACCCCACTATCCAAAGGACGTGCGTTGTGATCTTTTTTTTATTTTGATGAAAATATAAACGATGAAATATCATATTAGACATCCACGCTTTCCAAAATCTATGCTCATGAAATTATACATGGATTAAAATTAGAATCTGGGCATGCTAAATTATTTGATATTCAGTTTCAAAGTTTTCAATGTGTATTATCATGTTCAAAGTTAAAGGAATTTTTCCTTCCATTTACACACATTTTTTATTTCACAAGGATTTTTTTCTCTTTTCACCCCCCAACTTAGAATAACACCGTCTCTAGTGTTTAAAGGAAATAAAACATAGAAGGGGGTAGAGGAGAGGAGTCAAGGAGGATATTGGAAATGAGAATCATGGAATGAAGTCACCTGGTGGTTGAAGTTGATGTTCGTGCTGCTCCAATTTAATCCTTCGATATCCATGTCACTCACAGAGTTCCATAGTAGAACAAGGAAAAACAAACAAACAAACAAACAATATATATATATATATATATATTTATATTTATATAAAATAAAGTAAAATATAAGTTTATATTATAGAATAAGGAAGAACTATAAACTGTCGGTCAGTTGAAAGCGTGTTCCCCTGTCTCCCTTCGGTCCCGAGTTCGAGTCCCCACAGCTTAACCGGTTGTGACGGGGTTTTCCCCATGACCTACGACGTGTCCTTTTATTTTTTTTAATTTTTTTTTGTATTTTCTTTTAACCTACAAACACATAAAAATAAAATAAAATAAACTGATGATAAATTATCTTCTTTTTAAATTTCCGGGTAAGATATTACTTAGGGACCACACCACGTGACACAAATGAATACGGCGCTCCCCTTTCCATACTCATCCATACTCATAATAGAAGAACAGGTCAACAGTGCAAGGTACTATCATATCCAGAGCTGATTGATTACGTATTTTTTTAAATATCAAATTGATTTATTAATCATGTTTGAAAATCAAAGATGATTAACAATGATTGGAACCATGAAAACCACAGGTTGCCTCCCATGTAATGCTTTTGCTTAACATCGCTAGCTCGACATGAACCCCCTAACTTACCCATTACCAATTTTTAATATTTTAAGGACCAAATATTTCTCTGTCCACTAGATTGAGATTGATTCTTTGTTTATAATTTTTGTTATGAGCAAACCAATGTTCTATAATGAGTGGTAAAATCCAAGGAATATCAGAAATGGTTGATCCAGTTTCCTCTGCAGTCTTGCCTAAGACATCAATGATCATTCCAACTTTTTTGGTTTAAATAGAAGAATTAATTATAAATGAAAGGTCATGGTTATACCCTATGAAAGGATACTTGAGTTTGGAATTAAGGATAATAATTTTGAGCTTGGGTTGGATAGGACATTCAGACACAAGTTGAGATTTTAAATCCAACTCAATTTCATTTTCCAAATTTCTCAACAGAATCAGTTCCTTTTGAACAGAAGATTCAACCACAAAATTAGAAAGATCAGTGTTAGGAATGGGTATGGACTCAATGCTTGTGATTTCTCTCAATGGTTTAGTGATTAGTGTTTTTGAAAAATCATAAATGGAGTTATACTTAGAAGACTCAATCCATGATGTCAAATTCTCCTCTTTTGAATCCAAAAAATCAATTTCCTCCTGATTTAAATATCCTTCAATAATTCCTTGATCCTTTTCATCTATCCCAAATCCAAAGGTTGGTTATCCAGTAAATTCATGTGGGGTTTGTGTGAAACAAGAAAGATCACATAAGGTTATGGAATGGACAGTCAATGTAGGGTTGGGTTCCTCACACGTTTCAATGATTTGTAGTTCTAATCTCAATGATGAAACTTCCAAATTCATTTTATCAATTTTTTCACACAATTATTCAATAATTTGTTAGATATTAGGATGGATAGAAGCTTGGACATCATGTAATTCCCTAATATTGATCTCCTCAACCATCCTTGAGAGGGATGAAAAATTTATCCTTTGAATATTCATCATCCCAATGATTGTACATATCACCAGGTGTGTGGTAATTAATCAAGGGCTGATCAAAGAAATTTACTAATTTAGGGGCTTACCAATATTTATTTTCCATTTAATTCCAGCATGGGTTTGTGACATGTTAATTTGGAAGATACTCCATGGGAGAAGATTGAAAGTTGGATTCTAGATTCTCAGGACGCACACATATATAAAGGGGTAAAGATAAGAGATATGGGGGTGAAAATAGAGATTGTAGGGTGATAAAAGGATTATAGTGTCTAAGATAACTTAATTAGGTCCCCAGAAATGATGCCAAAATTTGGCCTCGCCCAAATTTACCCAAGTTTTTAGGGTTAAGCGGTCGCTTGTAGTTTAGCTTGGGTTGTCGAATCCTCAAAGAACTAAGAAGTAACCTTTAAACACGTACATTATATGGATTGTTTTTGGCTATGAAGTGGCCAAATTGGGTTTATTTTAGTTGGTTTTAAGTGAAATATAAGAGACTTAAGTGAATTCAATTTAAAAGAATTATTTGATCCTAGGTCATCACTTGGGGTGGATTGGATGCATTCCTTTTTCAACTATTTCAATTTCTTATATTTGAGATGAGTTCAATTAAAAAGATCAAACAACATCATAAATTATTGGTTTGAATACCTACACACCTTAATACTAATCACCTATGCACTTGGAGGATCAAGGTTTTGATCACTCCAAGGTAAAAGTTCATATTAGCACTTGAAGTGTGTGGCCTTAAATTCAACAAGGATGAATGAGTTTAAAGATAGTCAAACAAAATTCTCAATTAAAAGAAGTGATTAGAAATTAATGGACTGAGAAATAACATCCAATCCAGCCCCTTTATACTCCCTTGGATCAAACCATAAGTGGTTTATCCCTCCATTGATGCTATGGTTTCAATGGAAGCGGTAAGTAGACTCATGAGGGAGGAATTGAATAAGTAAAAAAAACAATGAAATAAAGATCACTCCACAGTTGTGTAATAATTTCACAAGTTTTGGTGTGAATAAATTCACATCTTGATCCAATGGTATAAAAGTGATATGAAGAATAACATAATAAGAGAATAAGAAGAACCTTTATTAAGAAACTAAGGTGAATTGAACAACTTACATGAGAAAGACAAACTCAAGGCAACAAAACTGCAACATAACATTACAATTAAACAAAGCACCAAAGATGATCAAATATTTCAAAAAAACCGCCTTAAATAGGAATTTTTGAAGCCTTGTGTCTATCCTACAACATTAAAAGTCTTCCCAACTGAGTATGGTAGTACTAAGATGGTGGAAAGTTTGTGGAATTTAGACTTTTCCTTCCTTGACCAAAAATGAGATCCATCTTGCATCTACAAAATAGAGGCACATAAATGAGCTTCTATATGGCCAAATTGGAGTGTTCCATAGTAGAATACAATGAGTCTAAGAATGTACCCTAACTGTATGTAAAGTTTCAGCCCAAATGTATTTTTTAATTTCGATATATGGTCGAAATGGTGGGCTGTTTTTCTGGGCTGCAGAATCTGTCCCATAATTTTATCCCCAACTTGGCCCACATAAAACTCCATAAAAAATCCTAATTATATCTTGTCACTGTTGGATGAAATGTTCCCCATGATGTCCTCTATATTAAGCTAAATTTTTATAATCATTATCCTTGGATATTGGATTCTATAGTCTCTTTATTGGGCTGCTGTCCAAATTACTTTGCCCAGAATGTGTTGCCATGAAAGCCCATTTTGGTGGTCTTCAAATGTGAATATTCAAGGAATCCAAAAGTATTAATTGTTCCCAATGTAATTAGTAACTTTAAAATTAAATATGAAAATAAAATAAAGATCATTTATTATTTTATATGGAGTTCAAAAATGTATCATGTAATAGTGCATTTTAAGAAGGAATTACAATTATAATATGAAATAATGTTCAACGTATAAAATGAACTAAAAATGGTGTTTATGATTAATAAAGAAAATTAATATTATAATATAAACAATGACTATTAGACTCTTTCAATGGCTAATCATCCACACTCAAGTGACCATTTCATAAGGTGTTTTAGTGACTCAAAAATTAGAAATTTTATTACAAAATGCATTAGAGTGAGGGAAAAAATAAAGGAGGTTTGAAGTGGTGGAGCCCCAGGGTAGACCACATACAGTGTTCTTACAATCCAATGGTAAATAACCAATGCTCAAATATGTAATAAACACCTCTTCCTGGTCACCTTTGAAAGCTAGAAGATCAGTCACAATATTCCCCTAATGCCAAGGGTGAATAATCTCCACTTATTGGTGAAACATGCTTCTATATGCTTTGATGACAAGTGCTCCTGTGACTAAGTGAGTTCCCCCAAAAAGAACATGACCACTAAGGTCGAATCCAATTCAACCACAGAGATCACAATATTGTTCAATTTACAAAGAGTAATTTCAGTTAACATAACATAGGCTTTTGTTAGGAGAGTGATGGGTTTCGTATGAACATCTAATGATCATATACAACGGAAGAAAACCCAAAACACATGAGATATATTCTTCAAAAATCAATATATAAATAATCCAAAAAATATAGTACCTATAAACTGTGTATGTAACACCCTGATATTTTATGAGAAGTAAACTTTTTTATACACAATATCAAAGAAATCTTTCATGGCACACAACACTAGCTTGGCTTGCATTACACGCAATCGCGACCTTCCTCGATAGCGTGTGTAGTACGCAATACCGAGTTTCACTAAACAACAATATAGTATTATAATATTATAAACTAGCCATTATGAATATTATTAAATGAATTTTGAATTTTATAACATTATTATTCATCTTACATATTTTCTAGAACATGGTATGAGAACAAAATAATTTTTTCGGGTAAAATAAGTATTTTTCAAAAAATGCAGTTTTGCCGCCTTTTGATGGCACACCAGCTTTAAATCTAGTTTTTGACAAGTTTATAAGTTCAATTTGAAAAAATAAAATTCTTCTTTAGAATCAGGATATAAAATTTACTTTGGATAAATTTTTCATATTATTCTGATAACTTTTATATTTTAATGAATAGTAAAAACACGCTATATTTTAATTAAAATAATTCTTTTCATCATAATAATTTATATGGTTTAATTATAATATTGAATGGTTTTAAAGTATAAATAGAATATATTTTTACCATTCAATATAATTTATGTCATTAGCATTAATTTTACATTGAATTCATAGGTAAAAACATTTCAATCTTTGGCAATATTTTAACTTTTAAAACCCGTTTGCTTAACAACGAGATTAATTTTAAATTAATTAATGAAACTTCTGTGTTTTGAATTTTTAAAAATGGATTCCATATTTGGATTCAGTGGGTCCAAATTATGTTAATAGGTTACTTTTATTTTTTTTGAGATTATAAATAGTAACTACGGTAATTTTTATTTACTGCAGTTAAAGGTAAATTGGGTAATTAAGGGTAAATATAAGATTGTAAAATTATCCTAACACTTGCCAAAATCCTATTGGATGAATAAAAGTAGACCCATATCACCTAAGGGTCGGACTATATTTATTTCATGTACTTTTTACCATGAAATAATATAATTATTATTAAAACCAAAGAAAGTGACAACATGTCACTCTCTTGAATCTTATAAGTATAATAATTTTAATTTAGTGATAAACTTCATGAAACATCAAACATGAATAGTCTCCAGAAAGATAATAAAATTATCTACATCATGTAAATTTATTTATAATTTTTAGGTATTAAATAATTATCATTAAGTATGACACAATAGTGATGTTGAAATTATTTTATTGATTGAATTATCAAATATATTATTTTAAAAGTATTAAAATAAATATTATATGAACTATTTAATGTGCTCCACTAATTTTCTAGATAAAAATGACATGTTATGAATCTATTAAATCTTTTAGTTCAAACATATCTTCTGTATATATTTTATTTAAATTCAAATAAATGAATAGTGTCAAAATTGACACTATTGTTATTTTATAAAAATTACATATTATAAAATTGTTTAAAAATCACAAAAAAAATTAAAAATTAAAAATTAAAATTTATATGGTCTAAAATGTAATAAATCATACAATTATGGACAATTCAAAACATATAAGTAATTATTTATAATGATTCAAAATTTAGAATTTTATTACCACAAATAAAATTAAATAGATTATATAAGGATAAATCAAGTTTATAATGTTTTAATTAAATTCCCAACTTGTATAGATTTTATTTGTTGATGATATTTCAACCCTATCTCATCTAATATTTGGATTTGAGTCATTTTGGAGGTTTTTAAGTGGGGTTGGAATTTATTATAAATTAATATTTCTTATAATTCCAAAGGTGCCCCTCTCCTCCCTTATAAAAGGGCATCTCCTCCTTCTCCTATTTACACAATTTAAAGACTTCAAGCTCGGCCAAAACCTGACCATTTCTCTTCTCCACTTCCCTAGAAACATCCTAGAGGTCCTGGTTTTCTTCAAAGACCAATCTTAGTGCCCTAAGAGGTGGTTTCAAAGAGGCGTGTCGAAGAAGAGGTAATATCCATTACCGATTCTTTCAAATTTATATCTTCTTATACTTATTCTTCTTTAGTTGTTTCATTATGAATTAATAAAATCAGTATCACTCATATACTGATATGTTATTATAAATATGAAACAATCCAAATTCACCTTCTATCCATCCTACAGAAAATGAAATCACCGCGCGTGCGTACGTACGGAATACCGTCTCCACGCCGTGGTGTAATATGTTTTCCACCACCACCTTACTTGGATGAGTATAATGGTGTAAATAATAACTATATATAATTATTATCAAGTGATATTTATTCTGAAATAGTATACATACACTTCAATAAAATTCCACGATCATGGGAACGATATCATCGCTCGTGCGTACGTACGACCTACCGTCTCCACGATGTGATGCGACTTGTTCTACATGATCTTCATTGAATAATGATTATATAAATGAATTAAATAAATAAATATGATATATATTACATTAATATCATTCTGTAAATGAGGTATCTATAACCTAAAAAGAGGAATAAGAATTTATTCAACAAAACATGCATAAGAACATAAAGCAATAAACACCCGAATAACAAGTAGCAATGAAATATTACTAATAAAAAGATAAGAATATGATCATATATGATATCATAAAAATGAATATTATTCTGTAATAAGTCAATGAAATTATTTAAATCATTATACAGGAGGTTCAGATACGTACAAAGCATATCGGACCTAAGGTAAGGGAAAATCTCGCAATCTCAATTTTTATCTGAGATTGTTTATACTTCAGAATTTAATAGGGAATATTTATCATCCACATCCATGTTACCTCAATATGTAATATTATTTCTATCCTCCTACAATTTTACTCATTTTTGAGTTTTAGTAAAATATATGAAAGGAATCTTTTGTCGTTTTTCGTACAAGGTACTTTTTGACTTTTTCGGCCAAAGTACGAGAAAAATGTTTTTTAACTTATAAAACATGAATGGATTTTTATGATTTCATAGAAAATTATTTCCATTAAGCTTACTTTACAAGTTTTAAAGTTTATTTTTAATCAACTTCTTTTAGTTTAAAATTGTATGACATGTTAAGAAAGGAAAAATGTTTTTGAAGTAAAAATTATATTTTCCTCAAGAATGGAGTTCAAGTGTTTCATCAAAATTATTTTCCATCTAAGATAATATAGGGTTTTGTTTCTATCCGTATTATTACATTGATTTGATTATGTTGTGATGGAATTATTTTTATAAAGTACTTTATCTTATATGAATTTTTTTATGATGTCACGATGTTTAAGAATCCCATTTTTATTACATGGGTTATGCTATGATGTATGAATTATGATTTTGTGGCACACATAATAATGGTTTCATTATGAGATGGGTAGGACCTATATCTCCCTCTAATGCATTGGGTAAAGATTTATATCTTATGAGATAGACATGGCTGGAACAACAAGTTAATCTGGTTCAGTGATACAGGACTGGAACGAGAAGTGAACTCGGTTCAGTAATGGACTTTGTCCTCTATGATAGTCTTGGAAATGAGTCTTGACTAATATGAAATGATTTTCTATGATTATGCGTGTATTCCACAAAGTATCATGTTTTATGTTTTTATTATTTGGGATTACATTTCACCACTATGATTTATCCCATGTTATGATATTATGATCTCTTTTGCAGGTTAAGATATTCAAAATGTTATGTTCTTATGAATATGATATGATTGATATTTCTTTTGTTTACCCTTACTGAGCATTTGAGCTCACCCTTTTGTATGTTTTCTTTTCCCCAGGTCTGGATGAAGGGTATTAAGTAAAATATGCCAAAAGGGACTCTAGATATGATGAAATAAATGGGAGACAATGTAGATGATTTATGAACCAGTTGTTTATGTTTCCCAGTTTCTAAAGACACTATACCTATACGGTCCTTTCATGGTTTTTTTATATGTTGTAATAAGTATTCTTCAATGTTTTGAAGTAATAACCATGTATGTAAAGTATGGGTCATTATAGTTGGTATTAGAGGAAAGGTATAGTCAACCTTTGGAAACTAGGATGTGGAAGCCTTAGTAAGAACCCTAAGGATATGTATAAGAATAGAACACAATCTTAGTGTTTTAGAAATGACCATGAACAACCTATGATAAGACCTAAAGTGTGAAATTTTATTCTTGATTTTGTGGTTTTCCTATTATGATCAGTGTTTCTCACACTATGCTTCTTGGTTTTAGTCAATGGCTGGAACCCAAAGGAACTGTGTTAATGCTGAATGTGATGGGAAATGCAATAATTGTCCCCCTGAGAAACCAAACGTTATGGGAGCTGGAATGTAAAATATTGTAGCCATGATCACACAACTTTCTCAAGCTATGAACCATGCAGGACTTCCAAACGATCAAAGGAAGAAGCAACATTCTGTTGAATCCTTCATGAGGCAGCGCCCACCTTCATTCAGCGGGTCTTCTGATCCATTAGTGGATGAACAATGGATCAGTACCACTGAAAAGATATTTTCAGTTCTATAATGTTCTGAGCATGATAAAGTCATCTTAGCCATATATCGTTTGGAAGGTGATGCTGATCAAAGGTGAAATCTTATCAAGAATACGAGGCAAAGAGATGAAATTGAGTCCATGGAATGGGACGAGTTCAAGAACTTATTTTTCAATAAGTCCTTCCCTCATATTCTTCGAACAAGGATGTAGAAGGAGTTTCTTGAACTGAAGCAAAAGGATGATGAATCTGTTGGTACCTACGAAGAAAATTTTACAAGACTTGCAAGGTACGCTTCCGGAATTATTATCCAACAAGAGAGTAAAATCGATCGATTCTTTAGTGTCTTAAAACCAAGTCTTCGAAGGGCGTTAGCCATAAGGGACTTCAATAGCTATGAGGAAATTGTTCTATGTTCTCTCAAGGTTGAGATGGAGATTAGAGTAACCAATCAATCATATGGGTTTGATAAGAAGAGGAAAATGGAATTCAAAGGGAAATCTAATGACCACAATGAAAAGAAGATGAGTTTTCCTTTATGATCAAATTATGGAAAGAAACATGGAGGGAATTGTCTTAAAGGGACAAGCAAATGTTTTAAGTGTGGAAAAGAAGGTCATCGGGCTGTTGAATGTCGAAATAATGGGAAGAAGATGTATAATGATGCAAACAAAGAAACGGATACACAAAATGAACCTCCTACACTTCAATGTTTCAAGTTCAAGGAAATGAGGCATTATTCCAATCAATGCCCTAATCCAAGGGTTGTTGATGATGATCGACATCAATAAACTCTTAAGGCCAAAGAAAAAGGAAAGTCACATGCAATTACTATCGGTGATGTGGAGTACGATAACGAAGTGGTGAAAGGTACACTTACCATCCACTCTAAGGTAGCAAATATTTTATTTGATTCTGGATCCACCCACTCTTTTATTTCTTAAGAATTTTCTAAGGGTATCACCATATTACCTCAACAATTAGATGTTGAGTTAGCTGTGACAACTCCTAATGGCACAATGGTCACATCAAAAGTTTACAATTCTTCTCCGATTGAATTTTGTGGGAAAGTGCTTCCTGCAAATCTTGTGATCCTTCCTATAGTGGAATTTAATGTGATTCTTGGCATGGATTGAATTTCTTTATACGAAGCTCATATCAATTGCCAAAGAAGGGAAATCACATTTAATATTCCTGATCAATCTACTTTCATCTATCGATGCAAGGATGAATATAACCTTCCAGTGGAAATTTCTTCCATCTTATGGGTCTTGATTCCAATAAATGAAGGTTATTTATCTCAAATGGTTGGAGAGAAAATCATGATTAAGAATATTCCCATTGCATGTGAGTTTGATGATGTCTTTCTGGAGGAATTGCCAGGTCTTCCACCAAATCGTGAAGTTGAGTTTTCAATAGAACTCATACCAGGTGATATGCCCATTTAAAAGACACCTTATAGAATGGCCCCAATTGAATTGCAGGAATTGAAGAACCAACTCCAAGAGAATCTTGATAAAGGATTCATACGCCCTAGTACGTCACCTTGGGGATCACCTATTCTGTTTTTTAATAAGAAATATGGATCAATGAGACTCTGCATTGATTATCGAGAACTTAAAAAGATCACTATCAAGAACAAATATCCTCTCCCGTGCATTGATGACTTATTTTACCAACTATGCGGAGCTCAATACTTTTCCAAGATTGATCTTCGTTCAGGGTATCATCAATTAAGGGTCAAAAAGAGGATATACCAAAGACATCTTTTCATACAAGGTATGGACACTATGAATTTATAGTAATGCCATTTGGTCTTACTAATGCCCCTGCTATCTTCATGGATCTGATGAATAGAGTCTTTAGAGACTATCTTGATCAATTTGTGGTAGTCTTTATAGACGATATTCTTGTATATTCAAAGAGAAAGGAAGAACATGAAGATCACTTGAGAATTTTATTAAAGACCCTAAGAAAGGATAAGCATTATGCCAAATTTACCAAGTGTGAATTTTGGATTCAAAAAGTTTCATTTTTGGGTCACATAATCTCAAAAGAGGGGATATCTGTGGATCCATCAAAGACAGAGGTTATCAAAAGATGGCTGAGACCAACAATAGTAACTGGGATCTGAAGTTTTCTTGGTTTGGCTGGATATTATTGACGTTTTGTGAAAGATTTTTCACAATTATCCAATCCACTCACCAGGTTGACTCGAAAAGGAGTTAAGTTCGTGTGGACGGAGGAGTGTGAAGAGAATTTCAAGGAGTTGAAAAGAAGGTTATCCAGTGCACCTATGCTCACACTGCCTTGTAGTGGAGAAAGGTTAGTGATCTACAATGATGCATCCAAGAAGGTATTGGGGTGTGTTCTCATGCAAAATGATATGGTGATAGCTTATGCCTCATTACAGTTGAAAATCCATGAGAAAAATTACCCAATTCATGATTTGGAGTTAGCTGTGGTAATCTTTGCATTAAATATTTGGAGGTATTATCTTTATGGTGAATGGTGTGATATTTATACTGATCATAAAAGTTTAAAGTATATTTTCACACAAAAGGAGCTGAATATGCACTAAAGAAGATGGTTAGAGTTGATTAAGGACTACGACTGCTCAATTCATTATCACCCTGGGAAAGAAAACAAGGTGGCAGATGCATTAAGTTGACAAGACCATGCTAGCTTATCTATGATGAGGATCACAAAAGATCCAATATTTATGGATTTACAAAGGATTGATCTTGGAATTATAATGGAAAGGAAAAAATCTTATCTTTCTTAAATGAATGTTCAACCATCTATGCTTGTGAAGATTAAAGAGGCAAAAAAAGAAGATGAAGAGTTACAAAAGAAGGTGAGAAATGTTCCTGAATTCAACCTTGATTGTGATGGGATAATAAGGTTCAGGAATCAGGTTTGTGTTCCTCCCATCCCAGAATTAAAGAAGGAGCTGCTGGATGAGGCTCATAGTTCTTCTTTCTCTATTCATCCTGGAATCACGAAGATGTATAGGGACCTGAAAGAGTACTTCTGGTGGGATGGCATGAAAAGAGATGTTGCTAAATATGTCTCTCAATGCTTGGTTTGTCAGAAAGTTAAAGCTGAGAGACATAAGTCTAAGGGGATGTTACAACCATTACCCATACCCGAATGGAAATGGGAAAACATCACTATAGACTTTGTCACTAGACTTCCTAAAACATCCAAAGGCAATAATGCTATCTGGGTCATAGTTGATCATCTTATGAAGTCAGCACACTTCATTGCTATTAGAGAAGATATCTATCTGGATCATATTTCCAGGATATATGTAAAGGAAGTGGTAAGATTGTATGGAGTACCACTTTCCATTATATCTGATCGGGATCCGAGGTTTACCTCGAAGTTCTAGCGAAGTCTTCAGCATACTCTAGATACAGAGTTGAGTTTCAGCACTATTTATCATCCTCAGACCAATGGTCAGTCTGAGAGAACAGTTCAAAATCTAGAAGACATGTTGAGAGCTTGCTCTATGGATTTCAAAGGTAGTTGGGATCAACACCGACCTCTGGTGGAATTTTCTTATAATAATAGCTTTCACTCCAGCATTCAGATGGCTCCTTATGAATCTCTCTATGGAAAGAAATTCCGAACTCCAACTTGCTGGGATGAAGTTGGGGAAAGAAAGCTATTAGGACCTGATCTTGTTGATGAGATGGAAGAAAAGGTCAGATCTATTCAACAACACATAAGAGCAGCTCGTAGTCAACAAAAAAGTTATACCGACAACCAAATAAAAGACCTAGAGTTTGAAGTGGGTGATAAAGTGTTCTTACGAATATCTCCTTGGAAGAGAGTAATGAGATTTGGAAAGAAGGGAAAGCTGAGACCTAGGTATATCGGTCCTTTCGAAATACTTGATCGTGTTGGAAAATTATCTTACCGATTGGCGCTTCCATCAAATCTCTCTCAAGTTCACGATGTGTTCCATGTATCTCTCCTGAGAAAGTACATACCTGATCCTTCACATGTACTAAGCTCAGAAGTTGTATCGCTGGAGCAATATCTTTCTTATGAAGAACAGCCGATAGAGATTCTGGATCATAGCGAAAAAGTTCTACAGAACAAGACCACTTTCTTGGTTAAAATTTTATTGAGGAACCACCAATTAGAATAAGCTACATGAGAGCTTGAGGATATGATAAGGGAGAGGTATCCTCATCTGTTTGTTACGAAGTGACGAATTTCGAGGGAGAAATTCATTTTAAGGGGGATAGGATGTAACACCCTGATATTTTATGAGAAGTATATTTTTTTATACGCAACATCAAAGGAATCTTTCATGGCACACAACACTATCTTGGATTGCGTTACACGCAATCGCGACCTTCCTCGATAGCGTGTGTAGTACGCAATACCGAGTTTCACTAAACAACAATATATTATTATAATATTATAAACTAGCCGTTATGAATAGTATTAACTGAATTTTTAATTTTATAACATTATTATTCATCTTACATATTTTCTAGAACATGGTATGAGAATAAAATAATTTTTTCGGGTAAAATAAGTATTTTTCAAAAAATGCAGTTTTGCCGCCTTTTGATGACGCACCAACTTTAAATCTAGTTTTTGACAAGTTTATAAGTTCAGTTTGACAAAATAAAATTCTTCTTTAGAATAAGGATATAAAAATTTACTTTGAATAAAATTTTCATATTATTCTGATAATTTTCATATTTTTATGAATAGTAAAAACACGCTATATTTTAATTAAAAACAATTCTTTTCATCGTAATAATTTATATGGTTTAATTATAATATTTAATGGTTTTAAAGTATAAATATAATATATTTTTACCATTTAATATAATTGATGTCATTAACATTAATTTTATATTGAATTCATAGGTAAAAACATTTCAATCTTTGGCAATGTTTTAACTTTTAAAACCCATTTGCTTAACAACGAGATTAATTTTAAATTAATTAATGAAACTTCTGTGTTTTGAATTTTTAAAAATGGATTCCATATTTGGATTCAGTGGGTCCAAATTATGTTAATAGGTTACTTTTATTTTTTTGAGATTATGAATAGTAACTACGATAATTTTTATTTACTGCAGTTAAAGGTAAATCGGGTAATTAAGGGTAAATATAAGATTATAATATTACCCCAACACTTTCCAAAATCCTATTGGATGAATAAAATTCGACCCATATCACCTAAGGGTCGGACTAGATTCATTTCATGGACTTTTTACCATGAAATAATATAATTATTATTAAAACCAAAGAAAGTGACAACATGTCACTCTCTTGAATCTTATAAGTATAATAATTTTAATTTAGTGATAAACTTCATGAAACTTAGAACATGAATAGTCTCCAGAAATATAATAAAATTTTCTACATCATGTGAATTTATTTATAATTTTTAGGGATTAAATAATTATCATTAATTATGACACAATAGTGATGTTGAAATTATTTTATTGATTGAATTATCAAATATATGATTTTAAAAGTATTAAAATAAATATTATATGAACTATTTAATGTGATCCACTAATTTTATAGATAAAAATGACATATTATGAATCTATTAAATCTTTTAGTTCAAACATATATTCTTTATATATTTTATTTAAATTCAAATAAATGAATAGTGTCAAAATTGACACTATTGTTATTTTATAAAAATTACATATTATAAAATTGTTTAAAAATCACAAAAATATTTAAAAATTATAAATTAAAATTTATATAGTCTAAAATGTAATAAATCATAAAATTATGTACAATTCACAACATATAAGTAATTATTTATAATGATTTAAAATTTATAATGTTATTACCACAAAAAAATTAAATAGATTATATAAGGATAAATCAAGTTGATAATGTTTAAAATAAATTCCCAACTTGTCTAAATTTTATTTTTTGATTATATTTCAACCATATCTCATCTAATCTCCAGATTTGAGTCATTTTGGAGGTTTTTAAGTGGGGTTAGAATTTATTATAAATTAATATTTCTTATAATTCTAAAGGTGCCCCTCTCCTCCCTTATATAAGGGCACCTCCTCCCTCTCCTCTTTACACAATTTAGAGCCTTAAAGCTTGGCCAAAACCTTCCCATTTCTCTTCTACACTTCCCTAGAAACATCCTAGAGTTCCTGGTCTTCTTCAAAGACCAATCTTAGTGCCCTAAGAGGAGGTTTTAAAGAGGCGTGTCGAAGAAGAGGTAATATCGGTTATTGATTCTTTCAAATTTATTTCTTCTTCTACTTATTCTTATTTAGTTGTTTCATTATGAAGTAATAAAATTAGTATCACTCATATACTGATATGTTATTATAAATATGAAACAACCCCAATTCACCTTCTATCCATCCTATGGAAAATGAAATCACCGCACGTGCGTACGTACGGAATACTGTCTCTACGCCGTGGTGTAATATGTTTTCCCCCACCACCTTACTTTGATGGGTATAATGGTGTAAAGAATAACTATATATGATTATTTTCAAGTGATATTGATTCTGAAATATTATAAATACACTTCAATACAATTCCATGATCAGGGGAACGATATCATCGCTCGTGCGTACGTACGGCCTACCGTCTCCACGATGTGATGTGACTCATTCTACATGATCTTCATTGAATAATGATTATATAAATTAATTTAATAAATAAATATGATATATATTACATTAATACCATTATGTAAATGAGGTATCTATAACCTAAAAAGAGGAATAAGAATTTATTTGACAAAAAATGCATAAGAACATAAAGCAACAAACACCCGAATAACAAGTAACAATGAAATATTACTAATAAAAAGATAAGAATATGATAATATATGATATCATAACAATGAATATTATTCTTTAATAAGTCAATGGCATTATTTAAATCATTATATAGAAGGTTCAGATACGTACAAAGCATATCGGACCTAAGGTAAGGGAAAATCTCGCAATCTCAATTTTTATCCGAGATTGTTTATACTTCAGAATTTACTAGGAAATATTTATCATCCACATCCATGTTACCTCAATATGTAATATTATTTCTATCCTCCTATAATTTTACTCATTGGTGAGTTTTAGTAAAAGATATGAAAGGAATCTTTTGTCGTTTTTCGTACAAGGTACTTTTTGACTTTTCCGGCCAAAGTACGAGAAGAATGTTTTTTAACTTATACGACATGAATGGATTTTTATGATTTCATAGAACATTATTTCCATGAAGCTTACTTTACAAGTTTTCAAGTTTATTTTTAATAAACTTATTTTAGTTTAAAATTTTATGACATGTTAAGAAAGGAAAAATGTTTTTGAAGTAGAAATGATATTTTCCTCAAGAATGGAGTTCAAGTGTTTTATCAAAATTATTTTCCATCTAAGATAATATAGGGTTCTGTTTCTATCCCTATTATTACATTGATTTGATTATGTTGTGATGAAATTATTTTTATAAAGTCCTTTATCTTATATGAATTGTTTTATGATGTCACGATGTTTAAGAATCCCATTTTTATTACATGGGTTATGCTATGAAGTATGAATTATGATTTTGTGGCACACATAATAATGGTTTCATTATGAGATGGGTGGGACCTATATCTCCCTCCAATGCATTGGGTAAAGATTTATATCTCATGAGATAGACATGGCTGGAACGACAAGTTAATTCAGTTCAGTGATACAGGACTGGAACGAGGAGTGAACTCGGTTCAGTAATGGACTTTGTCCGCTATTATAGTCTTGGAAATGAGTCTTGACTAATATGAAATGATTTTATATTATTATGTGTGTATGCCAAAAAGTATCATGTTTATGTTATGATTATTTGGGATTACATTTCACCACTATGATTTATCCCATGTTATGATATTATGATCTCTTTTGCAGGTTAATATATTCAAAATGTTATGTTCTTATGAATATGATATAATTGATATTTCTTTTTTTTTACCCTTACTGAGCATTTGAGCTCACCCTTTTGTATGTTTTCTTTTCCCCAGGTCTGGATGAAGGGTATTAAGTAGAATATTCCAAAATGGACTCTAGATATGATGAAATAAATGGGAGACAACATAGATGATTTATGAACCAATTGTTTATGTTTCCCAGTTTCTAAAGACACTATAACTATATGGTCCTTTCATGGTTTTTTTATATGTTGTAATAATTATGCTTCAATTTTTTGAAGTAATAACCATGTATGTAAAGTATGGGTCATTATAGTGTACAACAACAACTATATTCTTCATCGGTGAAGGAGAATTCATTATTTGAGATCATGAAGAGTAGTAAACAAATGCACCCTTTCTATGAGGTGATTAAACAGCCACTTGAATCCATGATCGTATCATGAGGATACCATAAAGATGACGGGGTGCTGGATCATTATTTGTGAAACTATAAACAACACCTTAGGAAGAAGGGATATTTGACAGAGGCTCTCAAGTATCGTACTACAACACACCTATCCATCACATGGAAGTGGTTTATATAGGCAATCAAGGGTGCTCTTTAATTGATGTGTCATTTATTCATATATTACAACATATGAATAAATGCTACAATAAATATATGAATTCATCATATGAATACATAAACTCATTTATGATTCATCTTATGACATGTTTTTTTAATAAATATAGAGCATTAAAAGAATCAACATTTGGTTCCAAGGGGCCTGGTGTTATAACCTCCTTTACCTCTTATAACGATTCAATGTTTTATCAATGGAATTCCCTTCTTATAATTATGAATTATAGTATAATCACATAAAACTACATATAAAACACAATAAAAACCTTATAAATTAAGAATGAGTGAAATAAAAGGTATCTCTTGAAGTTAAGGAACATATATCAATGAAATAGTAACTTGAACTTTGGAATAATAATATGAACCGTATGAATAGTAAACCAGTCAATGTAATAGTAACCTAACTAATGAATGTATAAATAAAATGTATCCATCTTATAAGTGTCAATATGATATGATTATATCATAGTATAAGTAAATATTTTAAAAATTATTAATTAAGTGTTGGTATTTTTATAAGTCATAAATATTTAATTACAATTTTATGAATAATTTAATGATTTAAAAAAAATGTAATTTCAGAAAGTTTATTAATAAATTATTGTTTTGATGTCTTATGATTATATGATACTTTTATGAGACCATAATAATTTTTTTAAAGTGTTAGAAAAATAGTTTTAATTATAAAATTTGTATTTTTCAAGTAGATAATGATTTTACTTTTAATTTTAATTTATCATATTTAGAAAATTATTTTCAATAAATGGATTTAATTTTTTAATTCTACACATTGAAAAATGGTTAGGGTGAATTTTTGGGATTTTTCTGAAGTACTTGATTTTTTTGGTGAATAGTAAAATATGGTATATATACATTATATGTTAAATACACTATTCATTGATTAATAACTAATATAAGAACCATTGGTTCGAACTCACATGATATAATTACTGTATTTAGTCTCAAGAATCATCACTATTGCTTGTATTGAATAAAATAATAAAATAATGATTAAAATAATGGAAAAAATCTTATCTCCTCCACTATAAATACCAACCCTCACCCCCTTTTCTCCTTATACCTCTCAAGCCTTGAGATTTGTATATATTATTACCAATACTATTCCCAAACCTCTCCCCTTTGTCCTAGAGCTTTTGGTATTAACAAAAGACCAAAAACCAATCCCTTAAAGGCGGCTCTCAAGAGGAAGGAATCAAGAAGTAAAACCCTCTTCCATTTTCTTTCAATTTATTTTCAAGTTCCATTACTTTATTTTCTATCCTCATATATCCTTCCCCCTACTTTTATACTTGAAATGAAAACACCATCTGATATGTGTTAATTTATCACATTCAAGGACAACGAGTTTTCAATTTCTATCACCATCTTTAATTCTAGTCATGAAATCATTTTTATGGCTGAACCAGATTATTATATATGTAATATATTTTATGTAATGTTCTGAAATCATTTTGCACAAATGATATTAATTTATAAAACAAAATGAGTTTTTTGTGATCGAGAAACTTCCAAATTATTCCAAACGAACCGTTCATGAAAATTAAGAAAACGAGCACTTCTGAACGATAAAATTGAACACTATAACTCATAAAAAAAGGAATAAATGAACTTAATAAGGTTATAATAAATCAATTACTTGTATAAGAGGTTATGTAATTACTAATTAATTAATCTAATTTGATTATCCAGGACATTAAGATCAAGTGAAGAACACCTTCAGACTTAAGGTAAGGGATTCTACCAAAACATTTATTATTCCTTTGGGTTATTCTTTCTCTCTCTTTACCCAAATGAAATTATATCTTATTTTTTATGCACATCTTCTAAATTTTGTTCATATTTTCCAATATCTTGTTTCAAGATCCATTTATCCTTATTTTTCAGGGATATACATGTTTTTAAAAGGTTCCCTACTCAATTCTTCCTAATAAGCAAGCCTGATTTAAGGAAACTTCCAGAATTCATACCCATCTTAAAGTGCACTCTATAATATATTTTGAGCCACTATATATTCTCTAAAATCACTCTTTTTTATTATGAAAACCTTATTGGTTCACTTCTAGTTTTATATAAAATATTATACCATATTCTGTTTTAAAATCTCTTTGATATTTTCCTTAAACCACACTAAAATGTTTTAATTATAAAAATTCTTAAATGCTCTTTTACATGTTATCACTTCAGTTTGACATCACTTATCAATGCATATTTTACCTTATGAATTTCCATGTATATTATTAATCTATTCTTTCATGGACACTATTATGATATACCCATTTTAATGCCTTATGACATGATTATGATACCCATTTCTTTCCATGAGTAACCTTTATATTATGTTTGATTACTTATGTATGATTATTTATGTGGAAAGCACATTCATGAACATGTTATGATGGGTTCACCCAAATAGATCTTCAATTAATTGAGTAAAGTTTAGTCTCATGAGATGTTATGTGTAACAGTCTTGTTGGTTAGCCTTGATTCGTGCTCCATGTGCAAGAGTCTTGGTGGTTAGCCTTGACTCATGCTCCTCTAAGTGCAATGAGCCTTGACATGTGCTAAAGTCATGTTTTATGTTTCTTCCACATTACTATGATTCCATTACTATATGACACCATGTTTGATATGTTATGATTCCTTATATCATGTTCCATGCCTTTTTATATCATTATGTCATGCCTTTTAACCCATGTGCTAAGATTTATTCTTATGATTATTCCCTTACTGAGATTTATATCTCATCCATTTTTTAATGTTATACCCAGGTTATCCTATGTAGATATTTGAGCATAATGGAAGTTAGGATCTCAATGTGGAGATTAAATAAAAGTTAATTTTATGATGTTTAACTATGTACTTAATCGTCCAAGACACTAGACTTTTCAATCATTGGCTTGTAATATGATGTTTAAATATGCCTAAAACCATGTAATGATATGTGTAAAAGATTAGGGAACTATAGTTGGTATCATAGGAAGGTCTAGTTATTTTTGGCGATTAGGAATAAAAAATTTTAGTAAGAACATTATGGATAAAACTAAGTATAAGAAAAAAACCCTAAATTTTGGTAAGTATAGAGTAAGTGGTTTATCAATCAAATACACCCCTGTCTGGATACTACAAGTGGACATGGTTTTGGAACAGATGTACATAGGAGTAACAAATTTAATAAGGTGTTCTGGGTCTGACTCGAGGTAACCTGGTACACAACAACGGGCCTTACAACACACCTATTTTGACACTCGTGAGGGATATGGTTTGGTAAATTCATAAGCTCATTATGAACCATTATTAAGGGAACAAAAAAACTCATAAGAGAATATATTAGGAAACAGATCATGGATAACCTAGATTGAAACCTAGAGAATCACAAGTTAGGATATACTTTTATTTTTCATGTTTATCCTTTTATGATTAATGTTTACTTTTATATTCTTATTATATAAATATTCAATCCACCTAATTGATATATTTTTAGTTAATGATAGGAAATAGAAGAACACATGCTAACAATCAATGTGATAAGGAATGTGAAGCTTAACCTAATGATATACCCAATATGATGGGAATGAGTGCTCAAAAATTTATGATAGTACTTGCTCAGCTGGTTCAAGTTATGAATAATAACATGAATCATGTGGAACACCCTACTCCTCCAAGGAAAGAGAAAGTTGTCGTCAAATACTTTATATAGAAAATCCCTCACATGTTTGGTGGATCTTATGATCCCCTCCTCACAAAACAATGAATTAACTCCATTGAAAATATATTCTCTGTCCTCCAGTGCTTAGAAGAAGTGAAATTTGTGCTGGAATTATATTGTTTTTATGAGGAAGCTGATCAGTGGTGGACACTGATAAAAAAAACAAAGTCCAAGAAGGAAATCTATTCCATGGATTAAGAGGAATTAAATATTTTTTTTCAATAAATATTTTACCTGAACCCTCCATCTCAAAATGGAAAGAGAGTTTCTCATACTTAAGAAGAAGGAATATGGGTCTATCAAGGTGTATGAAGAAAACTTTACAAGGCTTGAAAGGTACGCCTCCAGATTTTTCATGAACACCAAAATCAAGGTGGGTTATTGTATTATTTTTTGGTATAACTCAACATTGTGTGACCTATCAGGCCCACTGTACTCATTGATGAAGAGCCGAGGTGTTTGATGATATGACTGATGATTTTACTTTCCTACTACAGATTATACATGGTGTGAGTTGTCTTGATTCATGATCAATCTTTGTGATTTTTTTTTGGATTGCTTTGTGGTATTTCCTTTGAGTTTTGGGATCCCTATTGAGTATTTTGTTACTCACCCCTGCACGGGCTTCATCGGCACGTGTTGTGTCTGGTGTAGATGATCACTCCTTGATGGAGGACCTACCGGCCTAGGATCCGGTGGTTCCCAGTGAGACCAGGCAGGCGGGATTCCCTTATAAAGCTTCCAACAGCTACTCCACACTTACTCGTCAGGTGGGGTTTTCAGTGGATGGCTATCCAGAGTTTCTTTTGTACTTTCCTGTTTTCTAGTTAGTCTTTTGTTGGCTTTGTATTCTGGTCCATTTTAATTTCAGTTTCACTTGTACTTAGTGGTTATTTATAGTGGCCTGTTTGTTCTTCTTTCTGGTTTTGGGATGTGGTTGTGTGTGTGTGTGTACAAGTACTTAGTAAAATGCCTCATACTTCTAGGTTTATGCCTTTGGCGCTGGTCGCCAACCCCTGGACTTTGGGATTCGGGCTTGGGGGAGTCACAACACTGGCCTTGGGGGATGGGTCGTGATAGTGAAAAACTTCTCATGATTTTCAAACCCAATGAGCAAGCTGACATGAAAGGGAGTGCATTTTTTCTAGACTCAAGAATGCAAGGAAATATTTAAGGATCTAAAAAAGAGGCTTATCACTATGCCGGTACTCACACTCTCGATAAGTGGTGAACTCTTTGTGGTGTACAACTATGCTTCCAAAAAGGGATTAGGCTATTTACTTATGAAAAATGATAAAGCGATAACCTATGCTTTAAGGTAGTTGAAAATTCATGAGCAGAACTATCCCACACATGATCTGGAGTTGGTAGGTGTGATCTTTGTGTTGAAATTTGTCAGCATTATCTCTATGGAAAGAAGTGTGAGATATATAATAATCACAAGAGTTTAAAATATATATTCACAAAGAAGGAGATTAATATGTGCCCTCTAAGATGGTTAGATCTCATCAAGGATCACGACTTCTCAATCCAATACAATCCTGATAAGGCAAATAAGGTAGCAGATTCTCTAAGTAGAAAGGATCCTATATCTTTATTAATGATGAGAATCGAGAAGGATCCAATCTTCTTAGATTTTCATAGGATGAACATGTGAATCATTAAGTGAGGAACATCATAAATCCTTTCTCAAATTATTCCTCAACCATACCTCGTGGAGAAAATAAAGGATTCTCAAAGAAAAGATGTGGAAATTCTAGAAAGGGTGGAAGCTATTAGAAATGAGAAATCCTCTGAGTTCAAGATTAACGAGGAAGGAGTTGTAATATTTAGGTCATGATTATGTGTACCATCTGATCCAGATATATAGAATGATCTTCTAAATGATGCACATATCTCAACCTTCTCTATTCACCCAGGGAGCATAAAGATATATAGGGATCTCTGGGAGAACTATTGGTGGGGAAATATGAAGAAGGAGATCGCTAAGTATATATCTAAGTGCCTGGTATGTTATCAAGTGAAGGATGAAAGGAAAAATTCTAAGGGGATGATGGAACCACTACCCATACTAACATGGAAGTGGAAGAACATTACCATTGACTTTGTCAATGGACTTCTAAGGACATCCAGAGGAAACAATGCTATATGGGTTATTATAGATTGTCTTACAATGATAAATTATTTTATCATAATTCAAGAGGACTTATCACTCAATAAACTTGTGAGGATATATATCAAATAGGTGGTAAGGCTGCATGGAGTAACACTATTGATTGTATCTAATAAAGATATGATATTCACCTCCAAGTTCTGGAAAAATCTCCAATATGCTCTAATCACTGATCTGAACTTTAGTACGACCTATCATCCTCAAATTGAAGGCCAATTTGAGCAAACTATTCATAAACATGAATATATGTTTAGAGTGTGTTCTATAGACTTTAAAATAGGATGGGACTAACAGATACCTTTGGTTGAGTTTTCTTACAACAATAGTTTCCACTCAAGCATTCGATTGACACCATATAAAGCCCTTTATGGGAAAAGGTGCAAATAACTGGTGTACTGGGATGAAGTCGGTGAGTGTAAGCTTCTAGGACCTAGAATGGTCAAATAAATGGAGGAGAAGGTGAAAACCATTTAGCAACACATCAAGGCAGCACACAGTTGATAAAAGATATATTCATACAATCATTGACAAGACCTTGAGTTCAAAGTTAGATACATGGTATTCCTCCACATATCTTCACGGAAAAAGGTCATGCAATTTGGGAAGAAAGGAAAGCTAAGTCCCAAGTACATCGACCCCTTTGATATTCTTGATCATGTCAGAGTTGTGGCCTATTGACTAGCACTTCAACCTACCATGTCTAAAGCACACGATATATTCCATATATCCCTCTTAAGAAAGTACATACCAGATCCTTCACATGTACTATCTTCAGAAGTTGCACAGTTGGAGAATGATATTTCTTATGAGGAGCAGCCAATAAAGATCTTGGATCATAGAGATAAATTTCTATGCAACAAGACTACTTACCTGGTCAAATTACTATGGAATAACTATAAGTATAAATAGGAAACATGGGAACTGGAGGAATCGATGAAGGAAAAGCACCCACACCTGTTTTCTGCTTAGAATGTAAAATGAAATTTTGAGGGTGAAATTTTATAAGGGGGGAAGAATGTAACAACCCAATGTTTTATCAATGGAATTTTATTCTTATAATTATGTCTTATAGTATAATCACATAAGATTACATATAGAACATAACACAAACCTTATAAATAAAGAATAAGTGAAATAAAAGGTATATCTAGAAGTTAAGGAACACATACTGATAAAATAGAAACTTGACCTTTGGAATAGTAATGTGACCCTTAAGAATAGTAAATTGGCCAATGTAATAGTAACCTCCCCAATGAATGTATAAATACAATTTTTCTATCTTATAAGTGTCAATATGATATAATTATATAATAGTATAAGTATGTAAATATTCTAAAAATTATTAATTAAGTGTTGGTATTTTTCTAAGTCATAAATATTTAATTACAATTTTATGAGTAATTTAATAATTTAAAAGAAAATTTATTTTCATAATGTTTATGAATAATTTTTTTTATGTCTTATGATTATAGAATAATTTTATGAGACCTTAATAAAATTTTCGAAGTATTAGAAAAGAAATTTTAATTTTAAAATTTGTATTTTCCAAGTAAATAATGATTTTAATTAAAAATTAAATTTATAATATTTATAAAATTATTTTCAAGTAATGGAGTTCATTTTTGAATTCTGCACGTTGAAAAATGGTTATGGTGCATTTTTGGGATTTTTCTAAAATACTAGAATTTTTAGTGAATAGTAAAATATGATAATTTACAGTATATATACATTATATATTAAATACAATATTAATCGAGTCATCACTAATGTAAGCACCATTAGTTCTGAATCACATGATCTAATTACTATATTTAGTCTCAAGAATCAACACACTTTCTTATCTTGAATAAAATAATAAAATAATGATTAAAATAATGGGGAAACCCTCCTCTCCTACATTATAAATACCACCCTCACCCCCTCTTCTCATCATAACTATCAAGAATTGAGACTTGTCTATATTATGCACAATACTCTTCCCAAATATCCCCCCATGTTCGTGAGCTTTTGGTCTTAACAAAAGACCAAAAACCAATCCCTTAAGGAGGATCTCAAGAGGAAGAAATCAAGAGGTAAAACTCTCTTCCTATTTATTTTAATTTATTTTCAAGTCTCTTTAATTTATTTTCTATCATAATATCTCCTCCCCCCACCTTTTATACTTGAAATTAAAACACCATCCGAGATGTGCTAATTTATCACATTCAGGGATGACGGGTTTTCAATTTTTATTACCGTCTTCAATTCTGGTCATGAAATCTTTTTTATGGTTGAACTGGATTATTATATATGTAATATATCCCATTTAATGTTCTAGAATCATTTTATATACATGATATTAATTTATAAAACAAAATTATTTCATTTTGATCGAAAAAATTCCAAATTAATCCAAGCAAACCGATCATGAAAATTAAGAAAACAAGCACTTCTGAACAATAAAATTGAAAACTATAACTTATAAAAATGGGAATAAATGAACTTAGTATGGTTATAATAAATAAACTAATTATATAATAGGTTCTGGAATTATTAATTAATGAATCTAATTTAATTATCCAGGACATTAAGATCATGTGAAGAACACCTTCCGACTTAAGGTAAGGGATTCTACGAGAACATCCATTATTCCTTCAGGTTATTCTTTCTCTCTCTTTACCCAAATTAAATTCTATGTTTCTTTTATGAGAATCTTATAAATGTTGTGTATATGTTACTAGATCATGTACCAAGATCCTTTCATCCTGCTTTTTCAGAGACATACATGTTTTTAAAAGGTTCCCTACTCAATTCTTCTCAATAAGCAAACCCAATTTAAGGGAACTTCCTGGATTCTTACCCATATTAAAGTGTACTATATAAACTATTTTGAGCGACCATATATTCTATAAAATCAATATTTTTGTTTTGAAAAATTTCTTGGTTCACTTATGGTTTTATATAAAATATTATTCTATATTCTGTTTTAAAATCTCTTTAATATTTTCCTTAAACCACACTAAAATGTTTTAATTCTAAAGATTTTTAAATTATATTTTATATGTTATCACTTCAGTTTGACATCAATTATCATGATATATGCCTATTTTACCTTATTAATGTCCATGTATGTTCTAAATACATTCTTTCATGGAAACTTTTATGATATACCCATTTTTAATGCCTTATGACATGATTATGATACCCATTTCTTTCCATGGGTCACCTTTATGTTATGTTTGATTACTTATGTATGATTATTTATGTGGAAAGAATATTCATGAAAATGTTATGATGGGTGAACTCAGATATCTCTCCAATTAATTGGGTAATTTTTAGTCTCATGAGATGTTATGTGAAACGTTCTTGGTGGTTAGACTTGATTCGTGCTCCATGTGCAAGAGTCTTTGTGGTTAGCCTTGACTTGTGCTTCTCTAAGTGCAATGAGTATTGACTTGTGATAAATTCATGTTTTATGTTTCTTACACAATAATATTATTCCATGAACACATGATCCCATGTTTTATATGTTATTATTCCTTATATCATGTTCCATGTCTTTTTATATCATTATGTCATGCCTTCTAAACCATGTGCTAAGATTTATTCTTATGATTATTCCCTTACCGGGATTTATATCTCATCTCTTTGTTCATGTTATCACCAGTTTATCCTATGAATATGTTTGAGAATAATGGAATTTAGGATCTCAATGTGGAGATTAAATAAAAGTTATTTCTTATGATGTTTAATTATGCACCTAATCTTCCAAGAAACTAGATTTTTTGATCTTTGGCTTGTAATATGATGTTTAAATATGCCTAAAATCATGTAATGATATGTGTAAAAGGCTAGGGTCTCTATAATTATTTTAAATTTTCATCATAT
This sequence comes from Viscum album, assembly GCA_963277665.1. Classification (NCBI taxonomy): domain Eukaryota; kingdom Viridiplantae; phylum Streptophyta; class Magnoliopsida; order Santalales; family Viscaceae; genus Viscum; species Viscum album. The sequence goes on along the minus strand of OY728123.1, from coordinate 1,936,947,962 downwards.
GAATGCATAACCTTCTTATAAGTGTTGATAACAACTATGAAATCTATATTTCATAGATACAAGCAAAGATAAACCATTAGAAAAACATCTATGCTACTCAAGATACTAAGGGGTCTGGTGTGATCTCCATCAAACATACCCATATCTCTAAAAAAACATGTACACCATAAGATGTATCATATACATCATATGTATGAAGGTTCTGAGTGTAGTGGAAGTTCTAGTGGTGGGTGATATATTTAAAATTTCTTTTAAATAAATTTTTATGGAACCCCGATGGTAGATCTTTTCATGATATATTTATTATTAATTTATTTAGATATGAATAAATCATACCTCATCTTGGGATCTTTCTTCATAGGATATGTTGATCATCTGAAAAACCCTTTTTGGATTACCTTCATTGCGCTTGTAGGATCCAAGTATAGAATCCCTATTGTGGTGATCCACACGCACCCCTTTGATCTTCGAATTACACCGATTAACTTTTGTGTTCTAGTATGGCGAATCAATCGTCTTGTTTTGTTCATCTTGATAACTCAAGTTACTTTGGTCTTGAAGGAGTTCTTCTACTCCGAATGGCCCGAAGGCCTTCATTTTTATTGATTTTTTGATAACCCCCCTTTCAAGGGATGAGGGGCAACCCTTACAAGGCCCGTAGGCTCAAATATTACATGGCCTATAGGCTTAGGAGATTACATGACCCGAAGGTCTTAGGGAATTAAACCAGACTATCTACAAGGAACTGCCCCTCCCCAGTATCTTCATCATGACAGTAGCTCTCCACCTTCGCATGACCGTCTGGATTGGATTCCCATGCAAGCACAGGCTGGTCCCGATGGCATAGCCATACCCTCTCATTCTGACAAATCCACTTGGCTCTACTCTAGTGAGTGCACATACTTTGAATCCTCTTTTGGGGATGCTCCTTTTTTGTAGTATGTCTGGGGCAACTGCATGTGGCCCGAAGGCCTTGAGGTGGCCCGAAATCCCTACTGACCCGAAGGCCTGGGTGGCCCGAAAGCCTTAAGGACTCCAAGCCCAAACCGTTGGCCCAAGGTGAATAGTTCCAGCTGCTACAGTACCGAACAGTACCTGCTACAGTACCAGAACAATGTACAGTTCTGTTATAGTACCAGTACAGTGTATAGTTCTACTACAGTACCCACACAGTGTACAGTCTGCTATAGTACTGCAATAATTCCTGCTATAGTACTGCTATAGTCCCGGAAATATGCATCTACCTAATTTTGAACCTGGGTCTTGTGGATGCACTTAAGAATACCTCACCAACTGATCTAAGGCTCATGTGTAGAAGGAGTTCTTCTCATTCTTGAGAAAATAGTGGAGAAAAAACGTGAGAGATAAGTTCGTTGGGCGCAACAATTATCAATTCTCAATTTTTTGATTCAGTGATCAATACTACACAATACACATAACCATCTATTTATAGAGTTGGGATTTAGGTTAAAATATTATTTAATTGTCTGTTGACCCTTAAATAATATAATAATCTTTAACAAACCAAAATCCATATAATAATAATTATTTGTTTGTCATGTACTAACTCACTAAATGATAAATATATTTTACCGACATGCAAAATAATATTTATCAATGGACACAGTCTTAGTTTTTTCATCCTCCATGACATTTATTAAATATCCAAATAAATATTTAATTAAATATTTTATTCATAAATAAATATTTTATCCACAATCCAGAGAATAAATATTAATTAAACATTAAATAAGTAAATATAAATATTTTATTTATAATCTAGTGAATAAATATTTATATACATATTCATGTAACTAAATAAATTGTTTATTAAAGAATAAATAAATATTTATTACCTTGAAAATATTAGCAATCAATAAAACTTGAATAAAATTGTTCCTCAGTATTGAGAAAATTATTTATTCCATTAATTAAATTAAAATATAATTTAATCAAGAGCAATGAAAATACTTAGTATGTGACAATATAGGATTATTTTTTGTTGACATTAGGTAAGTATGATTAAGTTCAAGATTACAGTCTAGTAATGGGTTAAAGAAACCAAGGGAAATAACTTAATGTCGCATAGATGATAACCACATACAAATGATCACTGTGTAACTTAATCCATTTGTCTCAATATCTCATCAATCCGGTTTCACATCTGTGTCATCAATCTATGTGCTCGATATATCTTTCTTTGAATAAATAAATGTTTCATTACACCATGGCTATTGAATTTAATGTGGCAGTTCTATTCAAATAAAAGGGTCAATATATAAAATTCCATAAAGATAGAGGAGAAAAATTCTTCCTCAACTTATCCATTAATAACATTTCATTCGTGATGCACCCAACACACCCTACTTCTCGCCAACATATGAAGTAATGGTTTTTGTCAGTAAATCTAAGTGTATGAGTCATCACATGTATTAATGATAATATTAAAGTCTAAATACCATTACAAACACACACAAATAAGAATATCTGATGACACCAAAACATGCGGAATTCCTACAGGCAGGTTTATTCTCATAATCTTCAATCTTGGATATTTCCAAGTGTGAACTTAATGAGAAGAAGACTCATCCGATTATGAGTACTCACACTTGACAATATACATAACATGTGTCCCTATCATATTATGTTATCCAACTATATAACTATATTTAAGAATATCTTCACGACACTTCAAGGTTCTCATCATAGAGGGGAACTACTATGACCTTATCAATATGACAGATACTGTAGGACATAATCACATTAATGTTATATTGAAGAAAAATCAATATGCAATAAGATATTAATATTAATATTCACTTATTTGAATATACATATAATCTAAAGTATAAATGAGTTGGTTCTAGGGAAACAACTCCAAAAAACTCTCACTTTCACTATAAGAAATTGCTAATGATGGGTTAGTTCTCACATGTTGAACATGATTCCGCAGAGTATGGTTATAGATGTTGTCCCTACCATATTTCCACGACTAGGGTTGGTAAATACACATGTTTTTGTGGCGAATATTTTTACTACAAGATTAATAACATAAGAAAATCACTCAAGAAGTGATATAACCAAGTGTCTATATTTTGTTCCCATGTCAAAGTTTTGAAATCTTGACTAATTCCATAGTCAAAGATTATCATAAAAATGATAAGACTCTTTATTTTTTGGTATAACCCAAAATCAGAAATGGGAGGTTTCTAAACTAATCCTTAATATACATCATAAGACACAACATACTTGGATATTATAGACATGGAAACCATTGGATATAATAACTCTTTCTTGCATATTACCTTATCTATTTTTGTGATACATGATCAAATTGAACTAAGTAAAGTCAAGCATTCAATTTCCATGATCACTAGTATTCCTACTTCTCAAGACACTGGGAACTAATCCTATTTTTTTTTTCAAACTTCAGTACATATCATGGAACATGAGATGAATTACTAGAACTTAAGCTTGTTAAATTATTTCAATCTCCATAATCTCTTCCTCTTCCTATGCATGTTCTACTATAAAGATTATACTCCAAGAACAATTTGGTCTTGAATTGTTTCAACTTGTATTTTTCAATACATTGTAAATATATGTACTATGAATATATTTAGAAAACCCATGGATCTATTTTATAGATCTTGTTCCCTAGAACACATTTGTTACTTTAAGTCATAATTGGATAAATTTCATTCCTCAGTGTCAATAAAATTGTAATACACAACATTTTTTTTCCATATGTTATCAAAATATTTATCTTAAAAACTTATTGTTTTCTCACTAACTTGATAGAGACACATGTCACTCATTCATTTCCAAATAAACATTATATGATCACTATATATGATTTATCTATAAATGAATTTATGTAATCTATTTGTCTCATTGTAATTAATTGATGTCATTGAACCTTTTTAGTTATGCCTTGTAGACATATACCTTAGGGAATCCTTTTGGTCATGTCATATATACATCTTACATAAGGATTCATCCATATGAGGCAGCCTTAATAATCAATATCCCAATACAATGATCATAGAAGTATGTTTTGAAAAGTACAATTCAATATGATTTTAGTCCTGATGATTAGTATATAGGTTTTTTCATAGACTAAACCCTTTTTATTAATCAATCATGCTTTATTAGTACCATATTGTACTATCTATGTTCATTTTCTCTTGAATACTCTCCAGCAATATCAAGTCTTAGAAATATTCAAAATAAGGAATTTAAAATTTTAATATATGGAGTCCGTCACTTGAATTTATACATACTTTTCAACCTTATCATATTACCATCTACTAATTCCTTGTAGAAATATATATTATAAAATAGTAATATATGTATCACCCACCTCAATAAACAGAAACCACCCCTTTGGTTATAAATTCCGATAAAGTATGTCTCTCTAGAACTCCTCCTCCTACTAATATTAGTTGAGTCCAGTATTCTTATGCTAACTCATGTGGATCTAGAGCCTTAATCTTTTCTAAGTTAAGTCTCCTCCCACTATATTCAAAGATAAATTCTTCCTTTAATGGAATTATAGTTTGTCTTGACTAGTCATTAATATCCTTAGTGGATATAAGATTATTAACTTAGATGTACCTTAGTGTTTTGATATTTATTTGTAGCTAAAACTATCTTTTAAAAAATGATTTCTAGCAAACACTCATGGTAGTTTCCTAATATATTATTATCATATCTCAATTGATATAATATCCATTAGACAATATAATTGGCATATGGTTAATTATTTCACTTTTATTTGAAAAACATGTCTTGGAAATAATAATGGAACCTTTTCAATATATATAACACTCATTATTTATCATCCATATACTATTATCTATACATTGATGTATATAAGGAAATGTGAGTTAGGGATAAACTTTACTCCTTATATATGATCAATGATTACTTAAATACGATGTTCTCTAACAAACCAACATAGAGATTCCTCAATATTTATAAAATCCACTCATTTACTTTAGTGAGTATTTCTAGAATTTCTTAAAGGAATCTCATAAAGTATATGAAGTTACCTTTATCTTTAGAATAGATCACATGACCATGTTGAACGAACTTTAAAAAATTTGCGATGTACCTTTTTTAAAAGGTTTCTTTATTTAAAACATGATAATTAGTTTGTTTGTATATCTAGTACCATATCTCAATTGAGACTCAAACAGTTTTATGGGTATAAATGGGTCAAATAATTTTTTTTTGAAAAAAAGTATCTCACCATAGTTGGATAAGAGTCTTATATTTTATATTCACCATTCATTGTAACGAAAATATATGATTCAAGAGATACTGAAACAATAGTTTAGTATCAAAGTACCATAAAAGAATTTATTTCAAATGGGAAATAATGTATTGTTGTGTCTAGTTGGAAACTAAGATGAATGTTTTGGTAACACACATTAAAAACTTTGATCAATCCATTTTGGCAATGAGAAGTAGTGATATACCCTTAGAAGATATAAGAATCACTAGTTCTCAACTCCTTTTGAGTTCACATCATAACCTTAATATTCTTGTTTGTTTACTATATTCAAATACATGTATGTTGTAAACATATAGTATTTAGAACACAAGATGTGAATAGAAACTTAATGAATATGACTGAATTAGATGAACCTATTTTCTTCTTTAATTATTTAAAATTTATTTTCCAGTGTCCAAGATTTTTACATGAGAAACAAATAGCCCCTATTCATTCTCTTACCTTTGAATCTTTTGTCTCTTTGAAGGGAACTGTAAATGATCTTATGGATATATATTATCTATGGGAAATTCAACCCTGTATTTAAATATTGCAACCACAAGGGGTAGAGAAAAAGGTTTCAAATAGTCTTTATCTACTTGGTGAAGTATGGAAAAAGTTTCTTAGGTGACTTATCCATTTCATTTATCCGGGCTTGAAAAAATAAGGACAATCTTGGTGGTAAGTTTAATAAAATAAGATTAATGGATAATTTATTATCCAAGTAGAAGCCTAATTTTTCTAATTAATCAATATACCCTACAATATTGAAAGCATGATCAGTAGATAAATTACCTTATTATATGTTTCATTCATATAATACATTGAAAATATTATTTATTTCAATCATTTCTTTATTTTTCTCAAGAAACTGGAGATGACAAATTATAGTGTGAGAATCCATGTATTTATGTTTTATCATCATCTCTCTAGACATAGTTGACAATATGATACAATAGGCATAGGAATAATCCTCTACATATCTCTGGTAGGCTTCTTTGTTACCTTCACTCACTTTCTGGGGTGGCAAAACATGAAAAGGGTATTTCAACACATAATATAAATTTTCTGATAAAAATACATCACATAAACATGATTATACCATATTCAAAAATTTATATTTGTAAGGAAATACTCTAAGTCAAGGAATGATCACACTGTATTCATGGGTTTTATTTTGTTTTTCTATAATAATTAAAACAAATGATTAATACTTTACTTGATTACAAATTATTTGAGAAGAATAAATTTAATTTTATTAAGTCTTTCAATTTTATCAATTTCCAATAGCCCTCACCATTGAACTCAAAATATTCAATTTCTAGGACATTCTAGTGGCAAGGACCCATATTCCTCTTCTTATAACCCCAATGAGGTGTGGTCAGGCTACTTAAAGGTATTTAGGTAGGCAAGTCTTTTCCAACTACGAGCTTGCAACTCCTTGATATATTGAGTGAAATCCCCAATCTTGAAATCCTAACTTGGATTTACTTAACTAGTACCTTCAATTTATATCAAGTTTAGTGAGAGTTACTTCTATTTATGTAAGATGGTTAATTCAACCCAAAAACTTCATAATAACTCTATGATAAAAGTAAGTGTCCCAATGAAGGTTGGTAAAACACTTAGTTCTATGGATTTAATTCCTAATCAAGAAATGTAAGGACAAGTATGAATTAATATTTAGTTAAGTTATTTTATTTTATTATGCATAAAATTATCAAGTTTTATCTTTTGTATGTCTTGTTAATATTTAGTGAATTTTACTTATGTGATTAACCATGTTTTGATAAAATATTTACACATAATCCATTTATTTACATTCTATATTTTCATATTAATTCATTTATTTATGTGATAGTGGTATTTCATCCATTAAATAAATAATGCATAAGATATAAATAAATAAATAAATAAATAAATAAATAAATAAATAAATGTCCTGATCACGATCTTATCTAATAGTTTATTTTTAGAGTGGACAATAAATCAACCTATGACCTTAGGGAGAAACTCCTTGTGTTAGACTTGGCATGAGTTGTATCATTCCACTTGTCCACCAATGTATCATTTGAGTTAGCATAATCTTGGTTCTATCTTGAATCGCCTACATGCGCCTTTGGATACTCCATTTGTTAAATGTATTTATAACTCACATGAAATTCAAGGGAACCTAAGGATTGGTTAAGGGTAATTACATAAATAATCATAGACACACAGGTCCTAAATAATAATGGAGATATGGATGACCCACATGCCATCAATTTTAATTTAATAATTAATAATTATAAACTAATGCAATAAATTGAATTAAATAATGCCAACACATACACAGGTCTTGGTCAAGATCATGATCACTCATATACATGAAATAGTCATGAAAAAGTATACTGGATAACATTCATTTCTATCATTATTTATTATTAAGATTAAGACACTTTTATTAATTAATTGATTGATTAATTAATCAATTCCCTTTCATCTTAATGACCATTCAAATTTCCTTTGGAGATACCCATCATGAATAAATTTTTGGAAAATACATGGCATGACCAATTAATATATATAATTACAATAAATTAATTGAGCATATTTAATTCTTTAAAACCATTGTTAAATTGTAAAATAGAATTGGTTCCAATCAATATAATAAGGTTTTAATTATACAATTATCAATTTAATGTAATTTTTTTATTTTAGTTATTGGGAGACTACATAGAATGTGATTATGAGCTACATGATGTGTACCTCGGTTGTTGTGTACCTAAGATACATTCTTGGGCCTTAGATGTGTTCCTCGACTGGACTAAATGGCATATACAAGCCAGATAAAAGCCGTGTATCACTCTTTATTTTTTTCCTCACATCCCACAAAAATGATTGATGTGTTCTTTGGATACAGGATCACACAATGTGTAAGCCAGCTACATGTCATGTGTTCCTCTTACCATGTGTCTGAAAAACCCACAAAGAAACTCAGTATGTTCTTCAGACATAGGAAATAATAAACTCCACAAAGTGTACACTAACTATATGTCATGTACTTAATTAGTGCTATAGGATGTCAGTCTTATGTGGTATTGACCGTGTATTTGGCCACATAGTTTGCATGGATTTTTCTGCTAAACCATGTAGAATAGATGACATGTATGCCATCTACATGCTGTGTAATCTGACATTTTGTGTGCTTAGTTGGACCAATCAACATGAAATGTTCAATAAAGGGATTGTGTGTATTTACTGCCTGGAACAACGTGCATCCCACAACATGACTAGGTGCATTTAACTTGGGTATAAAATGTGTACTTATTACTACACGTTATGTAATCACATTTGATCCGTCCAGAATACTTGACACTTATCTATGGAATCTCTAATCATTCTTCATCTATTCTTGGACTTAAGAAATTGCGAATCTCAAATGAAGAAACTAGTATGTTGAAGGAATGTTAATTAAAATCATATTAAATAACAAATAATCTTGAAATGATAATCAAACCACTATTTCACATATCACTGCTACAAAAAAGGCCTTTAACAATGCTATAAAATACCCTTTATTAGTGCTAGATAAGCGCTAAATACTAGAGCGAGATTGAAAGACCTAGTCTTTTATCAACACATATAGAAGCATTGATAAAGGGGAAGCTGTAGTGTGCTGTAACAACACACTGCAGTACCAATCCAGTGCACCCTAACAACACATCACATCACCAAAAACACCACAAAATCATAAAAATAAAGTACGAATATAAAATTTAAATGAAATAAAATTTACAACACAAATACAATAAAAACAATATTATATTATAGATATTTCAAACATTGGTTTATATGATTACATAAGTACCAATTATTATATACATTTAAAAACGACAGTCTTCCTTTTTCTTTTGATCCTAACCCTTGATCGAGAAAAAAAATCACCTGTATAAGAAAAAAATTCTTATATTAGTAATAGTATATAGAAATTAATTAACAGAAAGTGTTAATTTTAAACTAAAATTTGATTTATAGAAGGAACTCTGTGTTTCAAATTGAGTTGCAGTTGATTCTTGCACGTCACACCATTTCTTGTTCGTCTTCAAGCATTATCTCTATAAAAATTAACTAAATAAGTATCAGATAAAAATTATAAGGAAATTAATTAATTAATAGAAGATAGAATTATTAGAAAATAATATAGGATACTTTTCTTAGTTTTGGAGATGCGATGCACGTTTTAAACTAAAATGACACTTATATATTGAAAAGATGTACTTTGAGTCATATCGGTCACACCGTGCATTATATTGAGGTGAGAATAAATATTACACATCACAAATGACTTATGGATTGTTTTCCTAAATTATTAAAACAATTTGAATGTGTTTGATCAGTTTTAAGTACGTCGCTTTTCTTTTTTACTAAAATGTCATTTTAAACTCAAAACACACACTTTGACTCATACCTGTCACATCATGTGTCAGTTTTATCTGATAACAATTTTGAAATGTCACAAATGACTTATGAATCATTTTACTAAATTATATATACAATCTGAGAATGTTTTATTAGTTTTCAGTGAGTGACACTTTTTGAACTAAAATGTAGATTTTAAACTCATAACAGACACATTGGGTCATATCAGACACATCGTATATCATATTGAGGTAAAACTTATTTCTACACATTAAAAATGAATTATGTATTGTTTTCCTGAAGTATTAAAACAATAAGAATGCATTTTCTCAGTTTTGAGTAGGCCAGTTGTAATTTTTACTAAAATTGAAGTTAATTTTAAATAAAAAGACGTACTTGGAGTCATACCGGTCACACCATTCATCAGATTGAGGTGAGAATAATTCTTACACATCCAAAATGGATTATGTATCATTTTAATAATGTATCAAAATAATATGAATTAATTTACTCGGTTTTGAGTATGCCACTTGTATTTTTTACTAAAATGTCATTTAAAAATGGAAACACGCACTTTGACTCATATTGATCACATCATGTATTGGTTTTACATGATAATAATTCCTAAATTTCAAAAATAACTTATTAATTAATTTCATAAATTATCAAGAAAATCCAAGTGCGTTCTCTTGGTTTTCAGTGAGTGACATTTTTTGAACTAAACTGTCGATTTTAAACTGATAACGGACAGATTGAGTCATATCGGGCACATCATGTATCAAATTAAGGTGAAACTGATTCCTACACTTCAAAAATTAATCATGGATATTTTCTCTAAAGTATCAAAACAACATGAATTCATTTTATTAGTTTTTGAGTCGGCCAATTTTCCTTTTTACTAAAATTGATGTAAATTTTAAATAAAAAGACACACTTGGAGTCATACCGGTCACACCATGCATCAGATTGAGGTAATTCTGATTACTACATGTCAAAAATGACATATGTATCATTTTAATAAAGTATAAAAACAATATTAATTCATTTTCTTGGATTTGAGTAGGTTAGTTGTCCTTTTTACTAAAATTGATGTCAATTTTAAATAAAAAGATGCACTTGGAGTCATACCGATCTCTTCGTGCATTATATTGAGGTGAATATGATTCATACACATTAAAAATGACGTATGGATCATTTTATTAAAGTATTAAAACAATATAAATGCATTTTTTTAGTTTTGAGTAGGCCAGTTGTTCTTTTTACTAAAATTGATGTCAATTTTAAATAAAAAGACACACTTGAAGTCATACCGATCACAACATACGCCAGATTGAGGTGTGGATAATTCCTACACATCCCAAATGTATTACGGATAATTGTTATAAATTATCAAAATAACATGAATGTGTTTACTTGGTTTTGAGTATGTCACTTGTCTTTTTTACAAAAATGTCATTTTAAAATGAAAACACACACTATGACTCATATCGATCACATCGTCTATCGGTTTGATGTGAGACCAATTACTACATGTTACAAATGACTTATTGATCAATTTGCTAAATTATTAATAAAATAAGAGCATGTTTTCTTGATTTTTAGTGAGTGACATTTTTTGAACTAAACTTTCAATTTTAAACTGATAACGGATACATTGAGTCATACTGAGAATATTATGTATTATATTGAGGTGAGATTTATTATTTAATGTCAAAATGACTTAAGGATATTTTAACTAAATTATAAAAACAATACTAACTCATTTTCTTGGTTTTTAGTAGGTAATTTGTCCTTTAAAATTGATTTCAATTTTAAATAAAAATATTTACATGGAGTCATACTAGTCACACTGTGAGTCGGATTGAGGTGCCACTGATTTCTACATGTAAAAAATGACTTATGAATTGTTTTACTAAAGTATAAAAAAGTATGAATAAATTTTCTTGGTTTTAAGTACATCACTTGTCCTTTTTACTAAAATTGATGTCAGTTTTAAATAAAAATATGCACTTGAAGTCATACCGGTTACACTGTTCATTGGATTGAGGTGAGGATGATTCCTACAAGTCACAAATGACTTATGAATTTTTTTACTAAAGTATAAAAACAATACAAATGAGTTTTCTTAGTTTTGAGTTGGTCAATTGTACTTTTCACTAAAATTGATGTTAATTTTAAATAAAAAGGTGCACTTGGAGTCATATTGATCACACCGTGCGTCAGATTGAGGTGAGAATAATTCCTAAACATCTGAAATGTCTTATGTATTGTTTTAATAAAGTATAAAAATAATATGAATATAAAGCCCCAACCTTAAAAATTACTTATTCTTGAGATCAGTCAATAATTTGACTTTAATTCACATCAAGGATCTTTTCAGGTTTAGAAATTTAGAGAATTAGGTCATAACTTATACATAACATCTTGAATATTACAAGTAGACACTTATACTCACTATCTATTTTTTTCATAAAAAAACTCTTTAAAAAGAAACATGACATTGTTTCATGTTTTATCAACCTAACTTTTCATCGATCCCATCCTTGACTCTATTATTCTTTATGTCCTGTGAAAAAAATTTCAAAACTTGGGATGAGCATAAAAAGCTCAGTAAGGGATACATAATGAAAGAAAACTATTAGTATTGGGATAACATGAAAACCATGAATACTTTATCATAAAGTAATACTTTTCACCTTTAAGAAGTAGTAAATATACTTCACTAAATATAAGATCATTGGTTACACTTTTTGTAACCAAAAGATTACCATAAATACTATAGAAATCAACATATATCATATAAAGGTAACTTGGTACATAAATATACTTAAATGGAATAACCATTCGGTTGACTTCCACACACATCACTAAATAGAATAGCTATATGGTCGACTTCCATACTCAATGTATTGGAGGTTATAACGTAACCACCCATCCTTGGTTTATCACATAACCACCCATCATTTGGTTTATCACATAACCACCCATCATTGGTTTATCACATAACCACCTATCAAATGTACAAGTACCATTATATAATCATAACACATAAAATATTGAAAATATCAATATTTCACTAATAACATTTCATTTGAAATCACAAGAAATCATTTAAAGATATTGAAATACCCAATCCATTTCAAAAACCATTTTCAATACCAAAACAACAAAAAAGGGAATATGGTATTTCTTTTCCTTTTAAAATCATTATGTCTTATAGAGGAAGCTAAATATCAAATAACAATAATGGCGGTTGAGAGATCATTGTCACCACATACGTTAAAAAAATTCATTTTGTTGTTTAGTAAAATGCTTCGTAGAAAAAAGATTCCCTTTGAATGAAATTAAAAGTCAAAGGGTTATATTATACACTATATAAAAGAAGAAGGTTTATATTGTCAAAAATGCCTCAATGGAAGGAGATTGAGACGATGTCCCTTACTTTGAGTCCGACTCATCATGTATGTTCCTTGTTATTCCTGAATAATAAAATTAAGTTAATTTCTACTTGATTCATAATCTTTTCAAGCTTATTATTCCTTTTATATCACTTATTACCACATTATAAAAATTACATAATTATTTAAGTTAATATCGGTAGTGTTGTCGATATTCGGTACTTGAGTCGAAAATGAACTTGTTTTGATATAAATTGTACATTTAGTCAAAAGTACATCATATACATAATGATATTCATGATTTAAATATCATATATATATAGTATATATTTATTTATAATAGTCCATCACATTTTGAGATAATAAATTAAATGCACCGTTCATGGACACAGTTGGCTGTACGTATGCATGAACACTACTTTATTTTCTTTGTCATACTAAAATAATAATAAAAAAATGATATAAATGTATATTATAATACCAATATTATATTTATTTCATGTATTACTCATAGGTTTAATAAAACCATCCTTTATACGTTCCATATATATCATGAACGAGTCATATCACTTTGAGGGGGCAGTAGTCCACACTTCCACAAATGAAATTATCGTATTTACACATCATGGAAAGCATAAAGGTATGTTATAAATAAAAATTATAGAATCTTAGATACAATATAAATATAATAAATATAATATATAAATATAGTTCCATCATAATGGACGGAATGAGTGGTGGTAGGGGAAAATCGAACAATCATCGTTTCGTGCGGCAGTAGTTCGCCATACACAGAAACAATATGTTCATATCCATTAGATGAAGGTGTGTGTAAGTGTAGTTAGAATAATTATCATACAAAAATCCTTGTATATTTATTATATTGTTATTGTTATGTAATTAAATAATAAGAAGATTATAGGAAGTGGTGAAGGAAAATAAAGGAATGGAACTTGAGAGAAGACATTACCTCTAAATCGGGTAACTTCTTTTAATTTGAGCCAAAAGGATTTCTTGAATTGCCTTCTATCCAAGGTAAGGATTCTAGGAGGAATGGAGTGATTTTGGATTATTATGTGAGCAGAGTTTGGACAATCCAAGGTGCTTGAGAGGTGTGATTATGCGGGTAGAGGTGGTGGCCTTTTATAAGAGGGAGGAGGGGCACTTTATGAAGGAAAAAAAATATTAATTTATTATAAATTAAATTTCGATTAAAAATGGTCCAAAACTAATTTAATTAGAATATAATTTGATGTTGGTTTGAATACCCATCATACAATAATTTTTAGACAAGTTTTTAATAATATTTTATCCTTATATTTTTGGTTTCACCATTATTTTACCCTTTTTAATCTTACCGTGATATCATGATATTTACATATTGTGGGTTAATATAATTACCATATCATGTAAAAAGACCCAAAAAAATTAATTTATTACATATTTGGACTTTTCTTAACCATTTGGACAAATATTAGTTTTTTATGAATTTAATATCATTTAATAAACTACTTTATGTTTTAAGTTAGAAATTATGTCAATTTTGGACACTATTCATACTTGACTTTTTTAAAAATTCACAACTTGATTATTTAAAAATAAGGCATTAAATCAAATCTGATATGTAAATATAATTCAAAAAATTCATGGATGACATCAAAATAACCAAATTACATTTATTTTAACATTTATAATATCATTTATTTGAATCCTTTATTAATAAAGAAATCACTTCATCATCATTGTGTCAGGATTAAATTTATTTATTTAATGTATAAAAATTATAAATAAAATATAATGATATAGGAAATATTTTTATATTTCTAATGAATATTTATAGTCTAAGAGACCAATTATATAACCTCATAAAAATTGTTTTAGTAAAAGATACATGTTTATGTTATATTTCTCTTTACTTTAAATGAATTAATATAACATGTCTTTATCAATCCCAAGTGGATCCATGGGGTCTCAAAATAAACCCAAGGGTGACCATGGTCAGTCATATCTCATACAATAGGATTAGAAGATGTGTTAGGGTAGTTTAATATTATTATAATATTATTTTTTACCCTTATTTACCAGATTTACCCTTTAACCATGGTAAATAAAATAATTACTGAAGTTACTATTCATAATGTATAAAACTAAAAGGTACCTATTTAAAAAATTTGAACCACCTGATTCTAAATATGGAATCCATTTTTCCAAATTAAAATCACATAATTGGAATAAATTAATTTAAAATTAATTCCTGTCGTCAAAACCAAAATGCGTGTTTTTTAAGAAGTAATAACTATCAAAATATTGACATGTTTTTATATCCAATTTCAAAGTGAAATTAATTCCAATGAACAAAATTGAATTAAATGATAAAAAATTAATCTAAATAAACTTTAAAACAAATTAAAATAATAATTTAAATATATAAATAGTTTAGATGAAAATGCAGTTTTGAATTAAAATGAATTATTTTTCAGTATTCATAAAAATATGAATTCAATAATAAAAATACCAAAATTTCAACAAAAGTAAATTTTGATGTTCTTCTTATAACGGAGAAATTTTCTTTTTCAAATAGAACATATAAAAGTGAAAAAACTATATTTAAAAATGGTTCTCCACCAAAAGGCGGTAAAACGACCTTGTAAAAATATTAGAGTATTTTATGATTAAAATTGAATACATTCTCATTTCAAGCCTCTAAAATTTGTTGGATAAATGTAAAAACATTTAAAAAACTTGTATAATCATATTGTAGTTAGTTCTGTTCATTCCCGCCAATACAAAAGCTAGGTGATAACTACCATTTAAAATAATAATAATATTATTGTATTATTTTTGGTATAACTCAACATTGTGTGCAACATAAGATTTTAGAAAAACCCATTGTTGCGTGTTGAGTACTGTCACGACCCGTCCTCGAGGCCCATGCCGTGACTACCCCAAGCCCGCCTTCCATAGGCCAGGGGCTGGCGACTAGCACCAAGGCGTAAATACCGGTAAAAAGGGAAGGCATTGCCTTTTTAAAGTAAACAAACACCACAGAGAAAGCAATCAGTAGAAGTAAACACTACGTAAAAACGGAGTACAACAGTAAGTAGGGAAAAGTAAATGGGACAGAATACAAACCCAAACTGAAAGTAAAGTACAACTTGAAAGGGAAAACAACAACTGAAAATTAAAGCCGCAGCCTCGATCTGTCCACTAGACTCCCACCTGAAGGGTGAGTACAGATAGCCTCCACAGCTCCTCGGGTCCAACCGTCCACTCCGAGTACGTCCCGCCAGTGGTCCACCTCCAGGTATTGTCCTACTCCGCAAGCCTCAACCACGATCAGCTCTGTCTGTCGTCTGCAACCAACACAACGTAGTGCAGGCATAGCCCGTGTAGGGGTGAGTATAAGCTACTCAGTAGGGACCCCAAGACCGCTGAAGGTCTCCCATAATCCACGAAGGATAATCCACAAAGGAAAGATACAATCACGAAGTAACATCTGACACTGCTTAGGTATATGCCCATACATATACCTAAGTCATCAATTCTCGTTCGACTCCAACATCCGAGCCCAAGCACAACCCAGTCCACATAGGAAAAAAAAACGTAAATCCACACAGGATAGCTCAACACAATCCACATAGGAAAGCAAAACAGGATTAAGCTCACACAGGTATACTTCTTCGTATGATGATAGAGATGATCAGATATATCCACTGATTCATCTAAGTCGTCGGACCCACAAAGGATCGATAGGTACTAACCCCCACAATGACCCACAAAGGATCGATAGGTAACTAACCCCCGCAATGACCCACACAGGATCGGACCCACACAGGATTTGTAGGCGCTGGCTCACACAGAACCGCTGAGCTCTGACCCACACAGGATCATATCCACACAGGATCTATAGCACTGATCCACGTAGGATCGCTGAGTGCTGTAGTCATCGCCGTCGAATCCACTGAGGATCTCTGTACAATCGTCGTCGTCACAGTCGCAAACGCAGCCAGCTCTAGGGTTTCCGCACACAGCAAGCTCGTTTTGGAGGGTCCGCTCCACGAGCCGAGAGGCTGATACATCAACTGAAACATAGTCCAGAGTTGATGTATCCTAATGTTTCGTATCGTCAACAGGAACTCAACGTCGCAGACGGCGCGTCAATCGGACGCTCGGTCTGAGAGTTATTGGCTTTTTCGTCCCAGGGGCCCGGTTGGTTTTTAAGGAAAAACCAACCCGGCCATACTCCACCTACGTCCAAACCTTAGGCGGAGTAAGCCAAAAGATCCATCTCACTAAGAAGAATCCAACAAAGTCGACGGCACGTCAATCGGACGTCCGAAGCTCAAGTTATAAGCGTTTCCGCTCCGAGGGCCCGGTTGGTTTCATGTACGAACCAACCCAGCCAAACCCAAAGTATTCCGAAACCTTGAGTGCGATATACCGAAATGACCGTCTCGATCTAAAGATCGCATCGCCATTGATGGAGCGTCGATTGGAGGTATGTAGCCCAAGATATGGGCAAAAGAACCAAAAGGGTCCGAAAATGGGGGTTTCAGGCCCAGACCGACCCGGCCCGAGACCCCCTGGGTCGGCCCGAACCGGGTCAACCCGACTTGGGTCCGGGTCGGCCCGGCTGCCGGCCTGGCGGTCCGGCGCGCTGGCGGGCGGCACCAGCTGGCTCGGCCGAACGGCCGAGCCATTCGGTTTAGCGGGGGGGGGGGGGGGGGGGGGGTTGCCCCCCACAATTTGTAACTGCGGCCCCCCTTAATGGGGGCCGCTTGCTAGCTGGCCGGGGGTTTGAACCCCCGGCTGTTCTCCTGTTCGGCCGGCCTGCCCCGGCCGGCCGGTTTTTACCACCACGGGACCGGCGTCGGCCGGTCCCCTCCCTGCTCCGACACCGATGGCCCGGAATCGGCCGCCGGTCACCCTGCTCCACCGCGGCCCGGAACCGGCCGTGTCTTGGTTCATCCAGCGCCGCGCGACGGCGCCGCGCCCTTCCGCCGTGGCCCCGCTCCAGCCGCAGTGTCTTCAGTTCTCTTCGACGCGGCGCGACAGCGTCACGTCCTTGTTCAATTTCACGGCGCGGTGCGACGGCGCCGCACATTCTTTACCTCACGATTCCACGTGGTGGGTCGACACCACACCATTCCATTCCAAACCAAAAAAGAACCAATAAGGATAAAGGAAGTGGGTCGGCCGTGTTTGTGCGGTCCGGCCCCACTCTCTTTAATCGATAGCACTTGGTCATATTACATGAAGAACGTCAAAGTAAAATTCACGAACAAAATAAAATTAAACAAACCCCTACCTCATGCGAGCTTGAACGGAGGTTCGTCGAACGAGGATTCGTCATGGAAAACTGTCGCGGAAAGAGACGTCGCAGAAGGAGGAAGTCGTGTCGGCGTTGCGGTACACGGCATCGTGTAATCGCTTTCTAAGAACTCAGCGTTCTTCGTCGGAGACCGATGTGTTCTTCGCGTTCTTCGTCGAAGACGAAGAAGTTCCTCAAGTCCTTAGTCTTTTCTCCCAAAAACTCCATCACAAGGTTCCAACCCCAAATAAAATAAGCTCACCTCTTATTTTATTAACATAACATAACTTTTGAATTTCAAGAGTTTGAAATTCAAACATCGACACTTAACTCACTTAATTAATAACATAAGTTATTAATATTTAAGTTATCAAAAGTTAATGGTGAGTTGAGGGGGTTGAAGAATATGAAGGGGTGGGGTTCGTGTGGGCCCCACCACTCTCATAACCTCCCTTGGGAAGTTGGGTAGTTACCCAACTTCCACCCAAAGCCTTAAACCACTAAAAGGAAATAAAAATTGTAGATAAATTATAAATTAAACTCCCACAATTTTTATCATCTTCTCTCGAGGAAACGCAACTCCGAAAATGGCGTTCCTAAGCAAATACCAGCGCTGCGGTTCCATCGGTGCCCTCGGAATTCGATTCCGAGTACTGGTTCAAAAGATAGGAATTCCCGCTCGTTCGTTCACTGAACGTACCCAAGATAAACTTCAGATAGAAATTCCGGGCACACCGGGCCTCAGAATCAAGTGCCTTCAGAAAATGCGTTCTTGTAAAATCCCAAAGAAAATTAAGAAAAAAATTTCCTTGAATTTTAAGGGTCTTTACATTACTCCCACCTCAGGGCTTTACGTCCCCGTAAAGATACATCGTAAGCTAGGAAAACAAATGTGGGTGCTGAGCACGCATCTGAGCCTCCTGCTCCCAAGTGCTCTCCTGGAGATTCCCGTGCTGCCATCTGATGCGCACTAGAGGAATCAACCGTCCACGCAGGACTTTCTCCTATCGATCCTCGATCTCCACTAGGACCTTCGTAAAAGTCACCCCATCATCAACGTCTAGTTCCCCATGGTCAATGATATGCATCGGGTCGTGCACGTATCTCCTCAGCTGAGATATGTGGAAGACGTCGTGCACCCGGTACAACTGAGGTGGTATAGCTAGGCGATAAGCCACCTCGCCAATCCTGCTGAGGACCTGAAACGGTCCGATGAAGTGTGGAGACAACTTTCCACCTCGGCCAAATCTCTGTAATCCACATCGAGGTGAGACCCGCAAGAAGACGTGGTCGCCATCCTCGAACTCTAGCGGCCTCCACCTCCTATCAGCATAAGACTTATTCCGGCTCTGAGCTGTCCTCATCCACTCCTGGATGACCTGAACCTTCTCTATCGTGGCCTGGACCATCTCCGGTCGCACAAGTGCTGACTCTCCAGGGTCTGTCCAGCATAAAGGAGATCTGCAAGGTCGGCCGTACAACACCTCGTATGGTGCCATCCTGATGGTGGAGTGGTAGCTGTTGTTGTACGCGAAATCCACCAAGGGTAGGTGGTCCTCCCAGCTGCGACCAAAGTCGAGGACACATGCGCGGAGCATGTCCTCGAGAGTCTGAATGGTCCTCTCCGTCTGACCATCCGTTTGAGGGTGAAAGGCTGTGCTCAGATGTAGCTGCGTCCCGAACGCTTCCTGCAACCCCTTCCAAAGCTGGGAAGTAAAGCGAGCATCTCAATCAGAGATTATAGATGATGGAACACCATGAAGTCGTACAATATCCTGAATGTAGAGTCGTCCCAAGCTCTCCACTGAGCCCTGCTCTGTGATGGGTAAGAAGTGAGCCGACTTGGTGAGTCGGTCGACAATCACCCAAATAGAGTTGTGACCTCTGGAAGTGCATGGAAGTCCAGTCATGAAGTCCATAGATATCCTGTCCCACTTCCACTCCGGGACCTCTAAGGGATGTACCAAGCCTGCTGGTAACTGATGCTCTGCCTTCACCTGCTGGCAGGTGAGGCATCGAGAAACAAACTCTGCCACAACTTTCTTCATGCCCGGCCACCAGTGTTGTCGTCTGAGGTCCTGTTACATCTTCGCCACTCCAGGATGTACCTCCAAGGGAGAAGTGTGAAACTCTATCAGCACCTCCTCTCGTAAAGCAACTGGTACCAAGGTACGTCCTCTGAAAATGATGTCGTGCTCTGCTCCAAAGGAGAAACCATCAGGTGCCTGTCTTGAGGATATCTGTGCACGTCGCGTCTCACAGTCAGCGTCCCCACACTGTGACTCTCTGACCTACTGTAGTAGTGGAGGAGAGACTATGAGAGACTGAAGGAAGGCTGCGCCATCTCTATCCAAAAAGGATATCTACAAGGCGTCTAGCTGCTCTGTCACCTCCTCAAGTAGCTGAATGCCCGTCCTCCTGCTGAGAGCATCGGCTACCACATTCCCCTTTTCAAGAGTATAGACTATCTCAAAGTCATAGTCCTGGAGGAACTTGAGCCATCGTCGCTGTCTCAGATTCAGGTCCTTCTGAGAAAAGATGTACCTGAGACTCTGATGGTCAGAAAAGACTGTAAAGCGCTCGACCATTAGATAGTGTCGCCATGTATTCAGAGCGAAGACCACTGCTGCTAACTCCAGGTCATGGGTAGCATAGTTCTGCTCATGCGGCCTCAAATGATGTGATCCATAGGCGATCACTACCCGCTCCTGCATCAGGACACATCCGAGTCCGGTCCCTGATGCATCGCAGTAGACTACGTATCCTACTCCCTCCTCAGGCAACCTCAAGATAGGTGCGCTGGTCAATCTCTGTCTCAGCTCCTGGAAGCTCTGCTGACATTTGTCTGACCAAACAAAGGGTTTTCCCTTCTTCGTCAAAGTTGAGAGTGGTGCCGCAACTCTGGAAAAGTCTGGCACGAATCTCTGGTAGTATCCAGCTAGTCCCAAGGAACTTCGCACCTCCGTCACACTCCTGGGTGGCTCCCAAGCTAGCACTGCCTCGATCTTCGCGGGATCCACCACAACTCCCACCTCAGAGATGACGTGTCCCAATAAGTGGACCTCGCGTATCCAGAACTGACACTTCGAGAGATTTCTATAAAGCTGGTTCTCTCGGAGTGTGTCTAGAACAACCCACAAGTGGTAGGCGTTCTCCTCCTCAGTCGTCGAGTAAATCAAAATGTCGTTGATGAAGACCATGAAAAATCGATCGAGGTATGGCTAAAAGATCCTGTTCATGAGGGCCATGAACACTGCTGGAGCATTGGTTATGCCGAATGGCATAACCAAGAACTCATAGTGGCCATACCGACACCTGAAGGCCGTCTTCTGCACGTCCTCATCTCGAACTCTGAGTTGATGATGGCCTGACCTGAGGTCTATCTTCAAGAACCACCATGCTCCCTTGAGCTGATCGAAGAGGTCATCAATCCTCAGTAGCGGATACTTGTTCCTCACTATCACCTGGTTCAAGCGACAATAGTTGACACAAAGTCGCAAGCTCCCGTCCGCCTTCTTGGAAAACAAAATCGGGAAAGCCCAGGGTGAAACACTGGGTCAGATGAACCCCTTGCCCTGCAAGTCCTCCAACTGTACCCATAGCTCTTGAAGATCGAAGGGGGCCATCCGATATGCTAGAGTTGATATCGGGGCTGTACCGGGGTACAGGTCAATATAAAAGTCTACCTCTCTGCGAGGAGGTAGTCCTGGAACGTCGTCGGGAAAGACGTCCGCATACTGATCCACCACTGTAGGAAAACCAGGACTCCACACGTCAACGGGTTCGAGGATGAGGCTTTCCAACTGATGAGTGATGGGCTGTCCTCTCCTATGCGAGAGTCCATCCTATGCTGCAAAGGCTCCCTTCTCACCGGTGAAGGAGAACCTGCTCCCGTCGGTGCGTACACATCGCACCTTGCACCTAATACAGTCGATCTGAGCATGGACTGTAGATAACCAATCCATGCCCAAGATGAAATCGTAATCCTCGACGCCACTACAAGAAGATCCCAGCCGAAGCTCTCGCCTCCTAGAGTAATCTCACACTGCCGGCACCAGTGCATAATCGTCGAGTCTGCTCCCGTAGGAGTCTCTAGTCGTAAGGATCGAGCCAACGGCTCTGTCGGAATCTCTGAGCTCCGAACAAGGGCATCAGCTATGAAAGAATGACTTGATCCTGTGTCTATAAGTACTGCAGCAAGGGTGGAATAGACACAGATAGTACCTCGAATCATCTCGAGCTCGCCATGGTCGTAGGCCTCCGCTGCCTGGAGCTGTGCCTGTCTCTGCCCGCCAGCTCCCTATGGCCGGGGTGGACCTCCTGGTGGTGGTGGTGGTAGAGCCTAAAAGTGTCTCCCACCACCTGATGCTCGGCCTACTCCTCTGCCTCGTCCGCCTCCTCCCTACAGACCACCACGGTCGACCCTCTGCCTCTACCTCGGTGGTCCCTCAACCGTCTGCTGCTCCTCGGCACGGCGGGTCGGGAAGTCACGAGCCATGTGGCCCTACCCGCCGCACGAGTAGCACTGCCTGCCTCTCGAAAGACTGGATCCACGCTGTGTGACCCGCACTGCTGATCCAGTGTCCTGAGGTTGTCTACCTGAGGGTCTGGTATGCCTAGACCCATGAGTCATCCGTCGACTGCCGGCTGCAGAAGACTCTGCTACGTGCCACCCCGCGGTAGGTCTCGCCGCTGAAGAAGGCTCAGCAAGAAAGCTCTCGATCAAAAGGGCTCTCTCCAGTAATTTTGCCTGGGTCGGAATGCTGAGGGAGATCAGTGATGCCCTAATATCCTGCCTCAATCCCTGCTCGAAGGTTCAGGCCCGGAAGAAGGGGTCCCGTACCATGTCTGTCGAGTAGCGCGAGAGATCGGTAAATCTCACCGAGTACTGGGCGACCGTCAAGCTGCCCTGCCACAGATGAAGAAGCTCCTGGATGCGCACCACACGGAGGGTGGCCAGGATGAACTCTGAGTGGAAGAGGCTCTCAAAGTATGTCCAGAGAAGAGATGCCTCATCGTGCACCTGGAGCATCAAGCTCCACCATCTGCCTGCTGCCGCGTGCAGTAGGATCGCTGCGAGGATCACCACGAGGTCTGCTAGTGTCCTCACTATCCGAAAAACTCGTACAACTGCCTCCAGCCAGTCCTCGGCTACCTGGGGGTCCATCTCCCCGCGGAACCTGGGCGGTCGCTGGTGCTGGAACTCATGCAGTGCACTAAGGCGACGTGCATCATCAGCAGCTGGGGCTGGAAGCATCGGTGGCTCGGTGGGTAAAGGTACCGCCGGTGCCTCAGCTGTCAAAGGGCCCTGCACCGAGGCCTCGTCGCTCGGTGGGCTGTCTTCATGCTCAACTCTCGGAACCCTAGCTGGCTGCCGTCGTGGGGCCATCCTGAAAAGGTTACAGGTGCGCCACGGTCAGAACAGTATACCTGGTGAGCTGATACAAAGTAATCACAAAGAAAACTTGAAACACACATGCAATTAATGTTTTCATGTATTAAGTCGGAAATCAGAAGTTAGGGTCCTGGTGTACGGATACGTCGGCTGCTGCACCAACACTGGACTCTCTGGATTGATAACGACACCCAATATGCTAAACACTATTGCTTCACATAGAAAAATACCAGAGTCCCAATTTCTGCGGTAGAACCGAACTCCTTCGATACCAATTTGTCACGACCCGTCTTCGGGGCCCATGCCGTGACTAGCCCAAGCCCGCCTTCCATAGGCCAGGGGCTGGCGACTAGAACCAAGGCGTAAATCCCGGTAAAAAGGGAAGGCATTTCCTTTGTAAAGTAAACAAACACCACAGAGCAAGAAATCAGTATAAGTAAACACTACGTAAAAACTGAGTACAACAGTAAGTACGGAAAAGTAAATGGGCCAGAATACAAACCCAAACTGAAAGTAAAGTACAACTCGAAAGGGAAAACAACAACTGAAAAGTAAAGCCGCAGCCTCGATCTGTCCACTGGTCTCCCACCTGAAGTTTGAGTACAGATAACCTCCACAGCTCCTCGGGTCCAACCGTACACTCCGAGTATGTCCCGCCAGTGGTCCACCTCCAGGTACCGTCCTGCTCCGCAAGCCTCAACCAGGATCAGCGCTGTCTGTCGTCTGCAACCAACACAACGTAGTGCGGGCATAGCCTGTGAAGGGGTGAGTATAAGCTACTCAGTAAGGACCCCGAGACCCCCGAATGTCTCCCAGAATCCACGAAGGATAATCCACAAAGGAAAGATACAATCACGAAGTAACATCTGACACTGCTTAGGTATATGCCCATACATATTCCTAAGTCATCAATTCTCGTTCGGCTCCAACATCCGATCCCTAGCACAACCCAGTCCACATAGGAAAGCAAAACGTAAATCCACACTGGATAACTCAACACAATCCACATAGGAAAGCAAAATATGATTCAGCTAACACAGTTATACTTCTTCGTATGACGATAGAGACGATCAGATATATCCACTGATTCATCTAAGTCGTCGGACCCACAAAGGATCGATAGGTACTAACCCCCGCAATGACCCACAAAGTATTGATAGGTAACTAACCCCCGCAATGACCCACACAGGATCGAACCCACACAGGATCTGTAGGCGCTGGCTCACACAGAACTGCTGAGCGCTGACCCACACAGGATCGGATCCACACAGGATCTGTAGTACTGATCCATGTAGGATCGCTGAGTGCTGTAGTCGTCGCCGTCGAATCCACTGAGGATCTCTGTACAGTCATCGTCGTCACAGTCGCAAACGCAGCCAGCTCTAGGGTTCCCGCACACAGCAAGCTCGTTTTGGAGGGTCCGCTCCACGAGCCGAGAGGCTGATACATCAGCTGACACATAGTCCAGAGTTGATGTATCCTAAAGTTCCGTATCGTCAACAGGAACTCAACGTCGCAGACGGCGCGTCAATCGGACGCCCGGTCTGAGAGTTATTGGCTTTTTCATCCTAGGGGCCCGATTGGTTTTTAAGGAAAAACAAACCTGACCGTACTCCACCTACGTCCAAACCTCGGGCGGATTAAGCCAAAAGATCCGTCTCACTAAGAGGAATCCAACAAAGTCGACGACACGTCAATCAGACGTTCGGAGCTCAAGTTATAAGCATTTCCGCTCCGAGGGCCCGGTTGGTTTCGTGTACGAACCAACCCGGCCGAACCCAAAGTATTCTGAAACCTTGAGTGCGATATATCGAAATGACCATCTCGATCTATGGATCTCATTGCTGTTGACGGCGCGTCGATCGGAGGTCCGTAGCCCGAGATATGGGCAAAAGAACCAAAAGGGTCCGAAAACGGGGGTTTCAGGCCCAGATCGACCCGGCCCGAGACCCCCTGGGTCGGCCCGAACCGGGTCGGCCCGGCCTGGGCGTGGCCCGGCTGCCGGCCTGGCGGTCCGGCGCGCTGGCGCGTGACGCCAGCTGGCTCGGCCGAACGGCCGAGCCGTTCGGTTTAGCGAGGGGGGGGGGGGCACTGCCCCCCGTGATTTGTAACCGCGACCCCCCTTAATGGGGGCCGCTTGCTTACCGGCCGGGGGTTTGAAACCCTGACTGTTCTCCTGTTCGGCTAGCCCGCCTTGGCCGGCCGGTTTCTGCCACCACGGGACCGGCATCGGCCGGTCCCATCCCTGCTCCGACACCGGTGGCCCGGAACCGGCCGTCGGTCACCCTGCTCCGCTGCGGCCCGGAACCGACTGCGACTTGGTTCGTCCGGCATGGCGCGACGGCGCCACGCCCTTCCGCAGTGGCCCCGCTCCGGCCGCGGTTTCTTCTGTTCTCTCCGACGCGGCGCAATGGCGTCGCGTCCTTGTTCAATTTCACGGCACGGCGCGACGGCGCCGCGCATTCTTTACCGCACGATTCCGCGTGGTGGGTCGACACCACACCATTCCGTTCCAAACCAAAAAAGAACCAATAAGGATAAAGGAGGTGGGTCGGCCGTGTTTGTGCGGTCCGGCCCCCCTCTCGTTAATCGATAGCACTTGGTCATATTACATGAAGAACGTCAAAGTAAAATTCACGAAAAAAATAAAATTAAACAAACCCCTACCTCATGCGAGCTTGAATGGAGGTTCGTCAAACGAGGATTCATCATGGAAAAACCGTCGTGGAAAGAGACGTCGCGGAAGGAGGAAGTCGTGTCAGCGTCGCGGTACACGACATCATGTAATCGCTTTCTGAGAACTCGGCGTTCTTCGTCAGAGACCGATGTGTTCTTCGCGTTCTTCGTCGAAGACGAAGAAGTTCCTCAAGTCCTTAGTCTTTTCTCCCAAACACTCCACCACAAGGTTCCAACCCCAAATAAAATAAGCTCACCTCTTATTTTATTAACATAACATAACTTTTGAATTTCAAGAGTTTGAAATTCAAACATCCACACTTAACTCACTTAATTAATAACATAAGTTATTAATATTTAAGTTATCAAAAGTTAATGGTGAGTTGAGGGGGTTGAAGAATATGAAGGGGTGGGGTTCGTGTGGACCCCACCACCCTCATAACCTCCCTTGGGAAGTTTGTTAGTTACCCAACTTCCACCCAAATCCTTAAACCACTAAAAGGAAATAAAAATTGTAGTTAAATTATAAATTAAACTCCCACAATTTTTATCATCTTCTCTCGAGGAAACACAACTCCGAAAATGGAGTTCCTAAGAAAATACTGGCGCTGCGGTTGCATCGGTGCCCTCAGAATTAAATTCCGAGTACCGATTGAAAAGATAGGAATTCCCGCTCGTTAGTTCATTGAACGTACCCGAGATAAAATTCAGATAGAAATTTCGGGCACACCGGGCCTCGGAATCAAGTGCTGTCAGAAACTGCGTTCTTGTAAAATCCCAAAGAAAATTAAGAAAACATTTTCCTTGAATTTTACGGGTCTTTACAAGTACACTATCAGAAAAAGTGTCCTCTTTAACATAAAATTAATATCTTTTTTTATAAATATTAATTGATATGAAAATGTATTATTCTATAAATATCTGAGATGCTATAATGAATGTGTTTACTTGGTTTTGAGTATGTCACTTGTCTTTCTTATTAAAATGTCATTCTAATCGAAAACATGAAACTTGACTAATACCAAGCACATAGTGTATCAGTTTTATGTGAGATAGATTTCTACACATCAAAAATGACTTATGAATCAATTTCCTAAATTATCAAGAAAACCCATGCGCGTTTTATTGGTTTTCAGTGAGTGACATTTTTTGAACTAAACTGTCGATTTTAAACTGATAATGGACACATTGAGTCATATCGATAACATCATGTTTTGAATTGAGGTGAAGATAATTAATACACATCAAAAATGACTTATGGGTCATTTTATTAAAGTATCAAAATAATATGAATGTATTTTATCAGTTTTGAGTAGGTCAGTTGTTCTTTTTACTAAAATTGATGTCAATTTTAAATAAAATGATGCACTTGGAGTCATACCAGTCACACCGTGCATTGGATTGAGGTGAAGCTGATTCTTACACATAAAAAATGACTCATGGTTCATTTTCCTAAATTATAAAAATAATATGAATTCATTTTCTTAATTTTGAGTAGTTTAGATGTCATTTTGACTAAAATTGATGTCAATTTTAAATAAAAAGATTCAATTGGAGTCATACAGGTTACACTGTGCATCATATTGATGTGTGACTAATTCCTACATGTCAAACATGACTTATGAATCATTTTCCAGAAGTATCAAAACAATCTGAATGCATTTTCTTAGTTTTGAGATAGTTATTCATCCCTTTTACTAAAATTTAATTTTAAATTGGAAACACGCACTTTGAACCATACCAATCACATCGTGTATTGGTTTGATCTAAGACCAATTCATACACATCAAAAATTAATTATGAATGAATTTACTAAATTATCAAGAAAATAAAAGTGCATTTTATTTGTTTTTAGTGAGTGATATTTTTTGAACTAAATTTTTGATTTTAAACTGATAACAGACACATTGAGTCATAGTGGTCACACCGTGCATTGAATTGAGGTGAAAATAATTACTACATGTACCAAATGAATTATGGTTCATTGACCTAAAGTATAAAAATAATTAGAATATGTTTTCTCAGTTTTGAGTATGTCAGTTGTCCTTTGTACTAAAATTAATGTTAATTTTAAATAAAAATAATCACTTGGAGTCATACCAGTCACACCGTGTGTCATATTGAGGTGCAGTTGATTCCCACACATACCAAAGTATCAAAAAAAAAAAATCCTAACTTCCAATGTAACTGTGTTTCCATTGTATTTGTATGTCAAAATTCCAACACTTCATATTGACTTGACGTTCTTAGCTAAAAAAACTTTCTCATTTTTGAAAGTCAGAAGAGAAGAGGAAGGTCATGTGCCCATTATATCATGAGAAGTCACCGTAATGGGCACATGATATTCCTATACTCTTATGAATTTAAAAAAGGAGAACTATTTTTCAGCTAACAACATTGAATCAATATGCAGTGTTGGAAGTTCAACAAATAAAGGCAATGAAAATGGAAAATGTGGTTACATTAGTAGAAAGAATAATTTTATCTATTTTTTGGATTTTTGTAGATAGTTGAAAGAAAAATAAGACTTCCCAAAAGATATGTGAAAAAATCTAAATAAGTATTAAATAAAAATGATAAAGAAATTAACTTACGAATAATAGATAAAACGATGAAACAATTAATTAAATAAGTAGTAGTAATTCACCTTTTCCTGATGGTTCTATGCATTCTTGACACATTTTCTTACTGTCATTATCTCAGTTATAGACTTGAAGTCCAATCCCTCACGATCATGAGGAGCTTTGAACAAAACACCCCAATTCGAACAAAAGAATCCACTTGTACAAGAAAATAATTTTTATATGAGTAATACTAAAAATAAATAAATTAAACATTAATATGAAACAAAACATTGATTTTATGGATAATGATTTTACTATGAAAACATTATTGACCATAGGGATATACTGACCGCTATATGGATAAAGTTTTCAAAAGTTGACAATTGCAAAGAGGTAGATGTCACGGGATATAGGTATTGGGAGCCTATTAAACCTCACAACTACCTGAACCAACATTGGGTTTGATATATATCAAGTCACACAATACCAATGTTGTCCCAAGAAGAGCCACATGCTATCGGGGAATACGGTACTTCAATATATATAAAAAATAATGAATTTTGGATTGTTTTATTGTAGGATAGTGCAAATGGGGTTGTTGGGATACATAGATGTGGGATGATAGGGTTCAGTGGATAATCGAGGGAAATTAGAGATATAAAAAAATATGGATTTCATTCGAGCCTTGGTTTCATTCCACCATTGAATCACTCGAACCTTGGATTCAAGCCTTGGAATAGTTGGAGCCTTGATTCTAGCCTAGATTCGACTTGGATTCAACAATGAGGAGTGCTGACATCAGACCACTTCTGTAGAGGGCTTCAAATATCTTGAATTGGTTCACGATGGTTGGGGTTCTTAAAATAGATCATGACACTTTTATCATCAATTCCAAAAAAGAAATGATAAAGATTCCTTTTATCAGTGCTAAGTTAATATGCACTGATAAAATGAATCTTTATTAGTACTAAAAAAGCACTGATAAATACTTATAATATTTTTTTTAAAATAATATTTTTTTAAAAAAGGATAATTATTATATATAATTATAATACTTATAATAATACTTTTTATAAAATAATAATTTTATAATTTTTGAATATATAATTATTTATTTATAATTATATAAATACTTTAAAAAGAATAATATTTATATCAATATATATAATTATAGTAAATATATTCATTATTTAAATAAATTTATTATAATTTTATAATTAATTATTCATAATTATATAAATAATTTTTAAACAAATATTATTTATTTATTTATAATTATAAATTTATAAAAATTGTAAATATACATTTATAAATATATTTATTTATAAATATTTTTTTTGCAAATGTATTTTTAACATTATTAATGAATATTTAATCTTAAGTGCATGCATGTTAAAAATGATTAAAATTGATTAATTAAAAATGAGTACAATATTGAAAATTTGGATAAGTTTGATTAATATAAACCATTAAAAAATAGATAAATATTGAAATAAATATGAATACATATTGAAAATATTAAAACATAGTAAATAAATAAATATAAAATAAATAATATAAATTGATTAAATTCCCAAAAAAATATTTGTGTGTGCGTGTATGTATATAAAAATAAATTAATTATATATATGTGAAATCAATATAATACGTACGTTTGATCTGTGTTAAATTGAAAAATCAAACGACATTCAATTATGTGGATTACTCTATGCAATTAGTTAATATTTTTAATTCATATTAAAAATGTATTTGTATACATTCATATATATCTATGTATTTAATATATACTATTTATTAACATTATAAATAATTATTTAATTAATAAAATGTTTAATATTTTTCTCAATTTACTTATTTTTATTTTTTATTTATTTAATTTTTATTTTACATATATCTATATATTTAATACACACTATTTATAATTTATATACAATATATTCAATTTATTCATTTTTATTAATAATTATATAATTAATAAATTTTTTAATATTATTTTAATAAAATAATTTTTTATGAAATTATTTCATTTTATTCATAATTTTATCAGTGCTAAAAAATCACTGATAAATGATTCCTTTATTAATGTTAAAAATAAAACACTAATAAAGGGTTTCCTTTATTAGTGCTATAAATAATACACTGATAAAGGAAACCCTTAATCAATGCTAAAAAAATGCATCTATAAAGGTTGCCTTTTATCTATGTTAAAAAAATGTGTTGATAAAGGGTGCCTTTTATCAACACAGAAAAAAACTGATAAAAGGTACCCGTTATCAGCGCTTATTTTAACATTTATAAAGGGTACCTTTATCACTACTTTTTTCTAGCACTGATAAAGGATAGAATTGTTAAAGGATTATTTTTTAGTAGTTTATAGAGAAAATATCAAATAAATAATTATAAATTTGAAATATGACCACTCTGATACCACTTACAGGTTCTGGGCATAGCGGAAGCGCCTATAGTGGATGATATCTTTAATATTTTTAAATAAAATGTCCGAGAACCCCAATAGAGGATCTTTTCCTGATAAATTTATAATTAATTTATTTAGATATGAAGAAATCATCTATTTTCTTGGGATATTTATTCCCAAGATATATTGATGATCCAAAAAACCCTTTTCATATTACCTTTACTTAACTTGTAGGATCCAAGTGTAGAATCCCTCTAGCGGTGATCCAAACATTCTCCTTTTATCTCCAAATGACATCGATTAATTTCTAGGTACTAGCACAATGAATCAAACATCTTATATTTTTCTTCTTGATCACTCAATTTCCTTCAAACTTGAAGGAGTTCTTCTAGTTCTTAAGAAAAGAGAGGATGAAAAATTTGAGAGAGAATATTGTTATGCGCAATTATTCTCAATACTCAAATTTTCAATTCTGCGATTAAAATTACACAATAAACATAACCATCAATTTATATAGTTGGGGTTTAGGTTATAATATTATTTAATTGCACACAGACCCTTAAATAAGATAATAATATTTAGAAAACCTAATGCCATATAATAATAATTATTTTTATGGCATGCGATAGCTCGTGCAATGAGAAAT
Source organism: Viscum album (assembly GCA_963277665.1). Classification (NCBI taxonomy): domain Eukaryota; kingdom Viridiplantae; phylum Streptophyta; class Magnoliopsida; order Santalales; family Viscaceae; genus Viscum; species Viscum album. The sequence goes on along the minus strand of OY728123.1, from coordinate 1,936,915,877 downwards.
ATATTTTACCAACTTGCAAAAAAAATATTTATCAATGGACATGGTCTTGGTATGTTCATCCTCCTCCTCATTTATTAAATATATGAATAAAAATTTTATTAATATTTTATTCACAAATAAATATTTTATCTACAATCTAGTGAATAAAAATGTATTAAATATTCAATAAATAAATATAAATATTTTATCCACAATCCAATGAATAAATATTTGTATACATATTCCCAAAACTAAATAAATTTTTTATTCAAGAATAAATAATTATTTATTACCATAAGAATATTAGTAATTAATAAAACATTAATAAAATTGTTCCTGAGTCTTGAGAATATTATTTATTCCATTAATTAAATTTAAATATAATTTAATCAAGATTAACATAAACACTTAATGCATGACCCTCTAGGATTATTTCATGTTGATATTATGTGAGTATGCCTAAAGTCCAAGATTTTATCTAGTAATGGGTTAAGACACTCAAGAGAAAGAACTCAATTTCACAATGATGATAACCACATATGAACTCTCACTATGTAATATAATCCCTTTGTCTCAATATCTCATCAAGTAAGTTGTACATCCATGTCATCAACCTATGTGCTCCATACGTATTTCTTTGACAATCTGAAATAAATGCATCATTACACCATGACCATGGAAATTAATGCTACAGTTTTATTCTAACCAAAATGAAAATATATCAACTTATATAAATATGGAATTTACAAATGCTTTCTTGACTTATTAATTAATAACATGTCATTCATAACATACCCATCACACCCTACTTCATGCCAATATATGGCATTCCATTTTTTTCCAATAAATCTAAGTGTGTGATTCATGAAATGAATTAATGATAATTTTAAAGTTTAAGAACCATTACACACACTCACAAATAGGAATATCGGTTCAGGCCACAAACACTTTGTGTTCAGTAGAGTGGTAGGAATAATATCCCTTGGTTTCCTTAGGTAACCAACAAATAAGATTTTTTTTGGATTAAGGTAAAGTTTATTAGAATCCAAATTTCATACATCAGCTTCACAATCCCAAATATTCACATAATAAAAACTGTAAAATTTCCTATGCCTTATTTCATATGGTTTCTTTGTGATTACTTTATATAGAATATGGTTTAGTAAGAAAGAAATGGTTTCCATAGTATAACCCAAAAATAAGGTGAAATATTATTTTATTTCATACTATTATAATTATAATTTTTTATTTATAAATTACACAAAAATTCAATCAAATTAACATTAATAATAAAAAATAAAATCATCCCCCACTTGTGTTGGCCGAGTTATTTGGTTCATCCAATTGTTTTGAAGATGAAAAGGTTTGATTCCAACTCGTTTTATTTTGATTATAATCACACATTGAATGATTTAACAACATAATGGTCTTGTAAAGGATGGGGTGTCCAAGTTTTATCTACTCGATGCATCAGAGTCCTATATGGTTCAGATATTCTTTTAGTGGATGTCGTGGTGATTTTGGAATGAGTGAAAATATTAAGAATTAGTAAATTTACTATAATATTTTAAAACACAATTATAATTTAAATTATAATTAAAACTACTATTTATAAATTCAGTTTCATATGAAAATATAAAGAACAAAAAATGGAAATAAAATTTAAATTAATGCAATTAAAATAATTAATTATAATGATAATTTCATGATTAAATTTATTATAACTAAATTTAATTATAAATATAATTATAATTATGATTCATTTAACTATTTTTTTTAAAATCATTTATATTTGTACTTAAAACTATAGATATAAATGTCATTATAATTATTTTAATGCATTTTTATTGAATTAGATTTTGTGTGGAATTCAATTTCATATTACCAAACAATAAACTTCTAGTTCTTCATTTCCACTTTCATATTTATGATTTCAATTTTAAAATATCAAATTATATATAATATAAATCTTTTATTTTTTAAAATGGAATTCCCATGTGTGGCCTTTTCGAACCCTCCACACATGGAAACACCCTCCCCCACGAAGAGGTCATTGCCCTAAGGTAGAGCCCCTACTGGGGAAGGATCCTTTGCCAGCCGAGATGGAAAAGTATCCTTGAGAGTAACAACCCGATTGATGATGGTTCGTCAAAGAAATCTGTCAGCACAGTGGGCCACGCCTCATTTTTATTGTCCAGTCATGACCGGGTGGCCAAACAAGATGGGTGGACCTGGGGGGATAGGCTCGCCTCTGTCTGCAATCCATCATCATAGTGGGATGCACCTCATATATAATAGAACTCATTTGTTTAGTTGTCTTTTTTTGGTTAATAAAAGTACTTTTTATTTTAAAAAACTACTTATCTAAAAATTATAATGTGTTTGTTTAAGTTTTTTAAAAACGTGGAATTAAAAAAACAATTTTAAAGCACTTTACCATTGTTCTATCACTAATCCACAACACATGTCATGTGTCTTAAAAAATAGTTATTTTAAAATTTAAAACAATATTTACAGTAAAAAAACAAAATAATATTCACTTTTTAATTTTTTTTATAAATAAATGAAACCATAAGGACAATAATTATTTTCACATAGTAGAACATTTCACTAAGATAAATATGAAAAAGTGTAAACAATAACAACCACTGTAACATTGACAAAATGACATAAAATAATTCACAAAAATAACACGACATATATCTGTTTAAATAGAAAAAATCTAGAGCATATAGAACAAGTCAAACTAATAAAAGAAACATATAATAGAGATGATGCAAAACTAGCCTTCTCCACTCCCCACTACATGCCAACATGATGGTCTTAGACCTTAAAAACATATTATAAATGTTAAAATAAAAATAAAGAATGTATTTTGAGTTGTTTTTGTTAGAAAATATTAAAGAAAAATCTTATATAATGTTTGAGTAAGATCTAGAGGAGTTTTGAGAAGCTTGGAGTTTGAAAAAAGTTGTTTGGTAAAGAAAGATAAAACCACACTATGGTTGTCGTAGAAAAGGTCATGGTTTATGAAATCTAGAAAAAATGTCACATATTTTTATAAGGACATATTTTTTTTGAGTTAAGGTTGGTAACCATAGAGGATATATAGAATACATTCTATAAAAATAATTGGTGATGTTTTCAGTAAAACAACTTCATAGAGTAAAGATCATGTTCTATATTTTTTTGATAAATGTGTTTCAATGAAATTTAGTTTGAGAATTTTCATGAAATACTTGATTATATTTCCACACTAAAGTGACCGTTTCATAAGGTGTTTTAGTGACTTACTATTTAGAAATTTTATTATGAAAAGAATTAGAGCTAGGAAAAAAATCAAGGGAGTTTGAAGTGGTTGATCCCCATGGAATCCCCATATAAAATGTTCTTACAATAAAATTATAAATAAATAATTCTCAAATATGTAATTAGAACCTCTTTTTAGTCACCTTCAGATTATAGAATAGAATTCGTAATACTCCTCTCATGTTAGGAGTGAACGATCTAAACTTATTGGTGAAACATGATTTTTCATGCTTTGATGACATGTGCTCTAGTTACTATTGGAGATCCCTAACAGGAACATAACCACTAGGGTTTAATCAAATTCAACCAAAGAGAGAAAAATATTGTTCAATTTACAAATAGTAATCTTGATTAATATAATACAAACTTTTTTAGGAAAGTGATGGGTTTTATATGAACATCTAATGATCATATGGATTGCAAGATAACCCAAAACACATGAGATATATTCTTCAAAAATAAATTTTTAAATAATATGAAAAATAAAGTACCTGTAAACTATTTACAAAAATAACCATATTCTTCTTTGGTGAAGGAGAATATTTGAGATCACAAAGATTAGTGAAAAGATAAACCCTACCTCCTAGGTGATACAATAAACACTTGAATCCATGATTGTATCATCAGGGTACATAAAAGATGAAGGGTTATTATCTCCTTCATTGTGAAATTATAAACAACACTATGAGAAGAAGATAGATTTGGAAGAGGCTCTCAAGTATCATACTACAACACACCTATACATCACATGGCAATGGTTTATATAGGAAATCAAGTACACTACTTAAATGTTGTCTCATTTATTCATACGTTACAAAATATAAATAAATGATATACTTAATATATTATTTCATCATATGAATTCATAAACTCATTTATGTTTCATATTTTGAAACTATTTATGAATAAATTCCATGAATTTAAATAACCAATATTTGGTTTTAAGGGGTTTGGTGTGATAAACTCCTTTAAATACTTTAAGTTTCATTATACGAATGCATATCCTCCTTAGCAGTGTTGAAAAAAACTATGAAATCTATATTTCATAGATTTAAGTAAAGAGAAGCCTCTAGAAAAATGTTAGTTCTACTCAAGCTACTAAGGGGTCTGATGTGATCTCCATAAAACATACTCATATCTCTATTCAAAAATTTTCACCACATGATATATCATATACATCATATATATACTTATATAATAAAATTTTCTATAATATCATGTGGACTATTGACATGTAACATATCAATATAGTATTAACCTCTCATAATTTCTCGATTCTCCAAAAAACTGAACAAGTTGATGAATACATCACGTATCATTCATTTATCTAATATGTACATTACATGTCACTTATCCAAGTAGTTGAACACATCATATGATAAAAAACTAAGCATGAAAATACATTTCCTCAGTCTAATTCAATCAATAGATATATGTCTTTAACTTGTTATTCAAGTGGATAAATTCCATCTTGATTGTGCTCCAACCGAAGACATGATCAACAATATACCCAACTCACACTATATTATCAAATTAAACATGTAGACTTGTGTAAGTAGGCTATCAAAGTTTGGAGGTTATGTTATTATGTATCTCACTAACGTTAGGTAAAAAGGATTTATAATAATCAGACACCCCTAAATATATCAATGAGTGAATGAAATTCTATGAGATATAATTTAGTGGATTAATCCAAATAATAAGTCTCTACTTATTACCTCATGAATTTATCATTTTTATCTCATATACAACTATTTTTAATGAATAAAATATTATATTCGTGACAACCTTATCATATCATTATAACCCACAATACCATGTAATGATCATTGGTTAGGGAAAACTCAATGTCATATTTTGAAGGGATATTATCATTTGACCATTCATGTAAAATAAATTTCATCACACATGAATGAATGATAATTAGATATTTACTTTATTAAAATAACATGGTATATTTATAACCTTTACAACCAACTTATCATGTCTCTAACACCCACAGATTCTACATGACCCTCATGTTTTTACTGTGGTAATAGTTTCATATATCTACTACATTTTCCTATATTTACATCACCATCTCAATAATCTATAATATGAGATGGTATTTTAAAAGGATGTGTTTGGTCCGTTTATGATTTATTGGTTCCATATCCTGACCAACATCACCATTTTTTTTCAAAATATAGCTTAATTTTTCCCTCGATTCTAGAAACCACTCCAAGTTCAAAAATTAACTTTTTGTTCCAAAAATATTCCTTCCTATCATTTTATATAATGATGTATTCTACCTCTATTGTTAAGTCCTATATGGAGGCTTGTTTGGAACACTTCTAACTAATTTCTACACTATCTGGTAAAAATAATCTATATTAATATTTCATATCATCTTTTTAATATTGGAAACTAGCATCTATGTGACCCCTTACACAGGGTTCATCCTTTCCTCAAAAGACTAAGAACACATCCTTAGTCATTATAAAGTACTTTAGGAAGTTCTTCATAGCAATCTAGTAACTATCACTAGGATTGGATTGGTATCTACTTTTTATTCTCAAAGTATAAGAGACATCAGGTTGAGTATATAACATGTCATACATGATATATCCTATTAAGAATGTTTATGGAATATTTTCTATCATTTCAAACTCTTTATAAGGATCCTGAATCTTCTTTAGATTCATGTCATGCAACACTTGAAAATCCCCCTTATCGGAGTTCTCCATGATAAGAAACTTTATCACTTTAATAATATATGTGTTCTGACTTAGTCCAAGAAACCTCTTATATATATCTCTATAGATCCTTATATAGAGTTTTTAAGCTGCTTCACCCATGTATTTCATTGAGAAACATTTACCCAACCACATCTTCACAGAGTGAAGTTTCGGGACGTCATTTCCAATAAGTTGTATGTCATCTAAATAAAATATTAGAAATACTACTATACACCCACTAATATTATTATACACACAAGAATAATCCACATTCATGATGAAACAAAACTCTTTGTTTACATCATTAAACCATATATTCTATCTCCTAGAAGCTTGATTTAGTCCATAAATAGACCGTTGCAACTTCAAAACCTTAACATTCTCATTCGGAACTTAGTACCCTTGGGATGTATCATATTCATATCCATAGATAAATTCCCATTAAGTAATGTGTTTTTATATCCATATGATATATATCATAATCATAATGAGAAAATATGGCTAACAAAATCATAATGGACTTTATCATCAAAACAGGTGAAAAGGCCTCTTTAGAGTCAATACAATGAACTTGTTTATAACCATTTTCCACCAATAATTATTTATAAGTATATTATATACCTTACATGTTCGTTTTCTTGTGAAAAATCCACTTGAACCCTATGGTTCTCACCCCATTAGAATCATTCAACATTTTATAAACTTGGTTAGTGTACATGGAGTTTTTCTCAAATTTCATGGGTTTTAACTATTTATCGGAATCAAAAATCTAAATGGACACTTAGTAGAAATTTGGTTCATTTAATATGAACATTAATTCATCATAATTAGACATAAGAAATATATATCTCTTGGGTTATTTATGAATCATACTATATTTTCTAGGTTCTTGTGTAACTCGAATCAGTTTTACTTCCACAACTCTTTATAGAACCGACTCAACCTCCATCTCAGGAACACTTCCCATTTGTTGGTCTTGAAATTATAAAAGTTAAAATTTCCTCCCACATTCTATTCAACATAGTATAGATACCCTAGAATTTTACACATATCATTACATGATTTTAATCATAATTAACCATCAAATTACAATCCAAGGATTGTAAAGTCTAGTGTCTTTGGAAAATTGAACACATAATTAGAAGGCATGAAACAAAAATAAAAACATATTTTATTTAATATTCATAATGATAACCTAACACCCTTTAATAATTTACATATTTATAGGAAAACCTAGGAAATACATGAACAAAGGGATGAGCTAAAAATCTTAGTAAGAGAAAAAACATAAGAATAAAGTACATCACATGGGTTAGAAGACATAACATGGTGACATAAAAAGGCATAGAACATGAATAAACATATGGAATCATAACATACAGAACATGTGATCATATAATAATGGTATCATAGTAATGTGGAAGAAATATAAAACATGAGATAAGCACGAGTCAAGGCTCTTTGAACAAGCAGGAGCACAAGTCAAGGATAACTATTAAGACCGTTGCATATGGAGCACGAGTCATGTCTAACCACCAAGACCGTTGCACATGAAATATCATGAGAGTAAAAATTACCCAATGAATTGGATCTCTATTTGGGTTCACCCATCATAACATGTTCATGAATATTTGTTCGATATTAATAATCATACATAAGGAATCAAACATAAACATAAGGGTCACCCATATAAAGAATTGAGTATCATAATCATGTCAAAGACACAACAAAAGGGAATATAATAATGGCGTCCATAAAAAAATATTTGGAAATTAATAAGTCAAAATAGGCATATATCATTATAAGTTATTTCAAATTTATGTGAAAACATGTAAAAATTGGGTTTAAGAAACTTTAGAAATAAAACATTTTAATGCGGTTTAAGGAAAATATTAAAGATTATTTTAAAAAAAGGAATAATTGTTTGTATAAAACTAAAAATAAACCAATAGAGTTTTTCATGATAAAATGAGTGTTTTTATAAAAAAACTGGTATCTTAAAATAGATTATGGGTGGTACATGAAAATGGGTAAGAAGTTGGGAAGTTCCCCTTAATCGGGCTTTCTTATCGAGAAGAATTGAGAAGGGAACCTTTTTAAAACATGTATTTCCTTATAAAAGAAGGATTATATGATCTGAATACATAAGTTTGGAATATATAAACATAATTTATAATAATTACACAAAAATAAATAAGTATTACATCATGGTAAAGAGAGAGAAATAGTAACCTGAAAAAATAGAGGTTCGAGTAGAATCCATTACCTTATGTCCGAATCAGTTCTGCACTTGATATTAATGTCCTGGATAATCAAATAAAATCCATTAATTAATTAGTTCAGAATTTTTTATACATTTATTTGATTTATTATAATTTTATTAAGTTATTTTATGTTCTTTTTGATGGGTTATGGGATTTAATTTCATAATTCTGGTGCATCGGTTTCCTTGGTTTTCATGATTGGTTTACTTGTATACATGTACCAAAAATGAGAATGGTTGTCTAGAATTTAAGTTATATATTTTTAATAAACATAAAAAATATTAAATGATCTTATAAATAAATTTTTATATGTTATTAGGATGAATCATTAGATAAATAGTTAATGATAATCGTTCAGGTTAATTTTGGTGGTTTCTGATCACAATGAACTCGTTTTGTTTTATCATTTAGTATTATGTATATAGGTTAGTTACAAAACATGAAAAAGGTTATAAAATAAAATTTTTTATATATTTAAACTATTATAATGGTTTTATTAATATCTTTGAAGACAGTAAAAGAAAATGAAAGCGCATCGTCCATGATGCTAGTAAATTGACACATCACGGACGATGATTTCAATTTTAGAATAAGAGATAGAGAGGGAGAGGATTTTAATGAAGGATATTGCATTAACATGATAAAATTACAGTATATGTAAGGTACTGAAGTTATCATTCCATTTTTATGAGGGTAGGTGAGAAGATAATAAGAAAATAAAAGAACCTAAAAAGAAATTAAAAGAAAAGAAAGAGGATTTTACCTCTTGAATCCTTCTTCTTGTGAACCTCCTTGGGGGATTGGTTTTGGTATTTTGTTATGAAAAAAGGATCATGGGAATGAGGGAGGGGATTGGAAAGATATTTGAGCAGAATTTGGATAAGACTCAAATCTTGAGAGGTGTGAGGAGAAGAGGTGGTGAGGGTTTGGTATTTATAGGGGAGGTGATGGGTGTTTTCTCATTATTTTATTCATTAGTTTATTATTTTGCCTCAAGAATATGAATAATTTGACCATTAAAACCAAATATATTAAAATAATTAATGGGATTTTGATATTAGTGTGATTACATAATCCATGGCTCAATGAATAGTGTATTTAATTTATAATGTATATATGATGTAAATTATTGTATTTTACTATTCACAAAAAATTCAAGTATTTCAGATAAATTCCAAAAAATAACCCTGACCATTTTTCGATGTGTGTAATTTTAAAAATGAACTTAATTATATGAAAATAATTTTCTAAATACAATAAATTTAATTTTTAATTAAAACAATAATTTACTCGAAAAATACAGATTTTAAAATCATAACTGATTTTATAACACTTTAAAAAATTAACTATGATATCATAAAATTATCCTATAATCACAAGATAAAAAAATATTATTTTACGGGTACATTTCATAGAAATAAATTTTCTTTTTAAAACATTATATTAATTATAAAACTGAAAATAAATACTTATGTTTTATAAAAATATCAATACATAATTAATAATATCTAAAACATTTATTCACTTATACTATGATATAATTATACCATAATACCATTTATAAGATACCTAAATTTTATTTATACTTTCATGAGTGAGGTTACTATTCTATTGACTAGTTTACTATTCATAAGTGTCATATTACTATTCCAAATGTCATGTTACTATTCCTTTGGTATATGTTTCTTAACTTTTAGAAATAACTCTTATGTCATTATTTATTTATTTATAAAGTTTGTATTATGTTATTTATATGATTTAATATGATTTATACTATATGACATAATTATAAGAAAGGAAATTTCATTGATATAATTCAGGGTTGTTACACATAGATATTCCTTCTTAAGAAATATAAAAGTTCAAGAATAAACACTTTGTGTTCAGTAGGTTGGTAGAAATAATATCCCTTGGTTTCCTTGCGGTAACAAAAAATATAAGGTTTTTTTATACTCAGGGTTAAGTTTATCAAAAGAAAAATTATATACATAAGCTTCACAAAACTAAATCTTCACATAAGGTAAACTAAAAAATTTCCCGTACCATATCTCATATAGTTTCTATGTTCTTAATTTAGATAGAACGCAATTTAGTAAGAGAGTAGATATCTCCTGATCATAACATAAAAATAAAATAGGAAGTTCACATAGGCTCATCAGGAATTGAACTATGTCTAACAATGTATTATTCCTTATTTTAGATATAAAATTATATTATGGTGGTCCAGGAGGTGTGAATTATGAAATAATTCCACAGTATCTTATATTATTTTTGAATTCCTGGATTACGTATTCACTACACTGATCTAGTCAGAATACTTTAATACTTTTTCCCAGTTAAATCTGTACTTCTTTATAAAAATAGTTTAACTTTTAATTTTTTTATAGTTTTCTTTCATCAGAAAGATATGCCCACACCAACTAAATTCATCATTAAAAGTAACAACTACCTAAAACTACCATTTTATTATGTACTCATTGCTCCACATACATCACAACATATATGATCCAACAATCCTTTAGTACTGTCATATTTCTCTTAAAAGGTGTATTTTTCATTTTTCCTAATAAATAAGATTCACATGTTTCAAATGATCAATAATTGAATGATTCTTAAAATATATCTCTATAGAGTCATTGAGTTCTTTTCTCATTTATATTTCCAAGGCTACAATACAAAAGGTAGGTGGGATTGGACTCAACACTAAACTTATTATTCTAAATGTTATAACAAATATTATCTATATCAATAATATATAAACCATTCAATATATTCACAATGAAATAAAATATTTCATCCTTATAAATAGAACAGATTTTTTCTTAATAATGAAGAAAAATCCAATATTATCCAAATAATATACAGAAATAAAACTCTTATTTATGGAGGGGGAATAATAATAGTTTTTTAATTTTAGGATAAATCCACTTGGTAAAATTAGATCATAAGTGATGACCTATAATGCATAAACTGTTTCACGATTACCAACAATAAGATATACTTCACCATTCAACAATTCCATCATATCTCCAAGTTGATGTTTTTCAACACAAATGTGTGATACAAACTTGGTGTCTAATAACCATGAGTCATAGTTAGAGAAATTGAATTATATAAAATTCAAATTTGGGTGAATTAAATGTTTCTTTTTTAGAAAACATCTCATTCCTAGATACCAATATTTAACTATTTTATAGGAAATCCCTATTAATGATTTGAATATTATTTGTGTGAAGTATTACATAGTCTATAAAAAATAAATATTTGTAGGTTAATATCTTTTATTATATTTTTTTTCATCAAGGGATTAAAATGAAATTTCACTCACTAAAAATGATGACCCCGTACATCAAATCCATTTAGTGATCCAAGATCCATATTTCACTAGGTAATGAGTCCACTATGTAGTTTTTCTCACCACTCAGTTATTTAAGTAGGGAATTATGCCAATCACAATAGTTGTAAATCTTGGATAGTTGAGTGTATAACCACTTATCCAAATCCATCATATTTATTCACACAACTCTATTCCTCTGGTAGCCTAATACTATTAGGGTCTATCAACTAGTGTAACCATAATCAAACATAAAAAACAAGATAACAAAGGTCAATACAAGGTCACCTGGTTATAGAATGACCCACCCAAGGATGTTCCAATGTCACCCATTACTTATTTTCCTTACACAAGATAATCCATGGGAACCCAAATATGGAATGACCTATCCTATTGGATGATCGAGGTCTTGAGAAGTGTCACTTTGGAAGGAATATCACACTTAGTATTTATCATTTTTTAGTCTTGTATGGTTTCAATAATTTAATATAAATCATATGAATATTAAATTCATAACTATCATATCATATGTAATTATTATTTTTTCCTGTTTTATTTTATTTTGTGTATTCATTCTTATAAAAATTTAGTTTTTGAAATACCTATTCCAACCACCAAATTAATGTGTTAACACCACATTAATGTAAAAATCTTTACATAACCCACAATTATATATTAATCACCCAAATATTGAAGTCTAGTATATTCATACATATCCAAATAAACCATGTTCATAAGGTTCAAGAATGCTTCATGTAAAGGCATAGAGTTACATGAGATTGATAAAATCCACATAAGTAAGCCTAGATTAACATATATCCAACCCTATTCAAATTCCTAGACGAAACATAATCCTATAAGAAATTAGGTGGTCCATACCAAAGTCCCTTTACTTAGGGATACTTTACTAAAGATAGAATTAAATTCATGAAAACACTAACACCTAATATGCACAAAACATTCCCAATAACTATTATTAAGCTCATAACTGTAATTATAATCCAAATCCAAGGAAGATAAAAACTATGTTTTATGATCCTAAATCCGACATGATATAAAAGGATCTATCTTAGAATAAATTTATCATATAAATGGGAATACACAAGATTCAAATTTCATAAATAATTTACAAAACATGAATATTAAAGAAATTTAACAAATAAATAAACAATTTATTTATTTTCTAAAACATGAAACATTTATGAACTTTTCATAAATAAATTCTAATTATAAACATTTTATATTTTAATAATAATATAAACATTTTAGATACATTTTAATATTAACTCCTTGATATTTTATATTATATGGAATTTATTTGATATTTCATGAACAATAAAAATTTTATAATTAAATTTATATTATAAAAACATTTTATATAATCTAAATATCATATATTTTTCAATTTATAAACATTTTATAAAATAAAATTTATGATTTCTAAATAAAAATTTTATTTCTAGATCATAAATCACTCTATATAATTTGTAAAAAGGTATTTTAAAACATTAACCTTTAATATTTGGGAAAAAATGTTTCATAAAAATTTATTTAATTTATTATAAACAATTTATAATTAATTAATTAATTCATAAAACCCATATAAATTAAATATTCCCAATACACCTTTTAAAATGATTTATAAACAATTTATAAACCACTAAAAACATTTAATATGTTAAAAACAATTTTTAACAAAGTTTCTACTTACCCTTTTGTTTCATCACTATTTTGCATAAGGGAATCCTCCTTTTACCCTTACATAGAAACTCTGCATAAGGGTAACTGATGTTTTCATAATCTCATGTAAAGGTAATTTAAATGTTACCTTTATAAAACTCAATTTAAAAAACCATTATATATAGGTAATACACAGATTACCTTTACACAAATTTCTCATGTATAGGTATTACCTTTATGAATCTCCTTTTTGTATAGATAATTTACATTTTTGTTACACTCCATAAAGATAAAAATCAAAGACCTTTTTCAATAACTCCAATTCCTATATTTTTAAGGGTAAAGTACCAATGAACCTTACATAAACCCCCCTGTGTAAAGGTAATACCCTTAAACAACCCATTTTCATGAAGTTACTAAAGAGTTTACCCTTACAGTGACCTTCTGAGTAAGGGTATCACATAAGTGTAAATCATATTTATCTTTATTAATATAATGTAAGGATTGTAAATAACATTTGTTCTATAAAATTATTCAAGTTATGATTTTCTAAAAAACCAGTAGTCAAAACACGTTTAAATCTTAAAGAAATATTCTATGATACTATTGATGGGTAGTGAAATATCTATTTATCATATCAATATGTCCAATATGAAATCCATATAAACCTATAAAATCACTCCATTTCCCCAACTCTTTGGGTATATAACTCTTTACATCATAATAGAGTTATTGGGTGGAAATATACACTTCATCATCGTTCATGTGTAAGAGTTCACAATAATTGGTTAACTCTTTAACATTTTCTTTGATACCATTGATGGGTTTCATACGAACATGTAATGATCATATGTAGTAGAAGAAAACCCAAAACACATGTGATCTATTCTTAAAAAATCTTTGTATAAATAATCCAAAAAACAAATTACTTGTAAATTACGTATAGAAACAACCATATTCTTCATCAGCGAAGAAGAATGATTAATAAAGATCAAGAAGGAAAATGAAAAAATTCACCTTTTCTCTGAGGTGATACACTAGCCACTGTAATCCATGATCATATCGTGAGGATACTTAAAATCCAAAGGTGTGTTAGTGCCTTCATTTTGAAACTATAAGTAACACTTTAAGAAGAAGAGAGATTTGATAGATGTTCTCAAGTATTATATTATAGCACACCTAGCCATTGCATGGTGATGGTTTATATATTAAATCAATGATGATTCTTAATTACTATTTCATTTATTCATATGTTACAATGGATGAATAAACAGTATCTTTAATATATGGGTTCATCATGTGAATGCATAACCTTCTTTATATTTCATCTTATAAAATGGATTCTGAATAAATAAAACGCATTAAAAGAACCATTTTTTGGTTCTAAACATATTAAAACCATTCAATGAGAGAGATTTAATAGTATATATATATATCACACACATATATATAATATTCATGCATCACATGCATGAAAAAAATACATGTATCGTATTCATGTATTAAATATACAATATATATGTAACATCCCAGGTAAATAAAGAATAATACATTTTCATATTTATTAATATTTTTGAATTAAATATTAATTTTACTTTAAAGGGGTTGCTATGTTCAATAGCGTACTCGATACGCAACAATGAGTTTCTTTGAAAACTTACGTTGCACACTAGTAATATAATAATATTATTTTAAATGGTAGTTAACACGTAGCCGTTGTATTGGAAAGAATGAATAGAAATAACTAGAATATGATTATATATGTTTTTTAAATGTTTTTAAATTTATCCAATAAAAGATAAAGGCTTAAAATAAGAAAAGAATTCAATTTTAGGCATAGATACTCTAATATTCACTAAAAGGGCGAACTATCACCTTTTAATGGAGAAACCTCTTTAAATATAGTTTTGGTCACTCTTATACATTATTTTGGACCAAATAAAACTCTTCTTTAGAATCGGTACATCAAAATTTACTTTGTGTAAATTTTTGGTATTTTTCCGATAAAGATCATTTTTTAATGAATAGTGAAAAATGTCGTATTTTAATTCAAAACCTCTTTTTAATATAATTTATTAATATGATTATATTATCTTTTGAATTGGTTTTAAAGTTAAATTATAATATATTTTTACAATTTAATCCAATAGTGGTCGTTGGAATTAATTTTACTTTGAAATCAGACTTAAACTGGTGTCAATCTTTTGATATATATTGTTTCATAAAAACATGCTATTGTCATGACAGCGGGAATTAATTATTAAATTAATTAATGTAACTTATATGTTTTGAATTTGTAAAATAGAAATCATTTTTGAATTCGGAATATCAAATATAGCTTAGGGGTAATTTTTGGTATTTTTCTGAAAAACTTCAATTTTTGATGAATAGTGAAACCACTAAGTGGTACTTAAAAAACTGTTTTTTTCATTTAAATGAAATTTTACTACCTATGTGTTTTAAATTTCAAAAACCCGACATACATGGTTGTCATTAGGAAGTAAATTGTGGTTCAATGGGATTAAAATATTTTTTTGGCAAATAGTAACTTTTATGTTTATTAATCGCGATTAGAGGTAATTAGTGTAGTTTAATGTAAAAATAATGTTTTAATAATATTAAATGACCTTGACACATGTCCTAAACTTATTGGATGTGTCATGGCCTACCAATAAAATCCATGAGTCAACTTGGGGACCCCATGTATCCACTTTGTTAGGAAAATGACATTAATAACTTTTTATTTAAAGTTAAAATAAAAATGTCACAAACATGAGTTGTTTTACTAAAACAATTTTTAAATGGGGTTATAAATGTCATAATTTTGACTATAAATATTCATTATAAATATAAAAATATTTCCTACATCATGATATTTTTTTATAATTTTTAGACATTAAATAAATTAAATTACTTATGACACCATGATGATGCAGTGATTTCCTCATTATTTAACGATTTAAATAAAATGAAAAGATAATGTAAAATCTAAGACCTAAACATGTAAAAAACCTATTGGATGGGTGGATTTAGAACTCTTATCACCTTATCCTATAAATATATAATTGTGGGACTCTTTTTATCTGAAAATCATTTTATAATAAAGTATCTTTTCTTAACTTTCCAAGAGTGCCCCTCCTCTCCTCTTATAAAAGGCCCCAACTCTACCTCCTTACCCACACCTCTAAAGCCTTTGGTTCAGACTATATCTGATCATTTTGTCTCTCCACATCCCTCTATTACTCCTAGAAGCCTCAATTTGGGCAGAAGTCTTCCCAAGGAAGCCTTTGAGCTCAAATCAAAGAGAGTTACCCGATTTTAAGGTAATGTCTTCACTTGTGTTCTTTTGTTTTATTTTGCTTCTCCAACCCCATAAACTATTTTTATTAATTTATTTTGTAACAACTCCAGTATCTTAAATATACTAGGTTGTTTTTATAAGAAGAATTAGAGCTAAACTTACAAACACCTACATCTAATGGTTAAAGAACATACTGTTTCTGTGGATGGCGAATTTCTGCCTCACGAAACAATGATTGTTCAATATTCTTCTAACAACTTCAAAGGTAGCCATTAGGATGTCACTATATTTATATATGATATATAATATGTTTATGTTTTCCTTAAGCTTATTTATTTTTCATTTATGGCATACCTTTATGGATTCCATTATGGGTATACGCGATATCTTCATTTTAGGAAGTGCGGACTACCGCCCCCTCAAAGTGATTTGATTCGTTAATGACATATATGTGACGTATAAAGGATGGATTTAAAGTTATCATATATGATGTTATACTGGAATTATAAAATACCTTTATATCATTATTATTTCTTTCTGTTAAATTATGAGATAGAAATGAAAGTAGCGTTCATGCGTACGTACGGCTTTCCGTCTCCATGAACGGTGCATTTCATTTCTTATCCCCAAATGTAATGTACTATTATAAGTACATATATATAATGGATATATATGATTTATGTTACATATAAATGATTAATATAATTCTAGAATTAAAATATACATATCTCTCATTTAGTTTTAATTCCATTAATATGAAATAGAAATGAAAGTAGCATTCATGCGTACGTACGGCTTACCGTCTCCATGAATGGTGAATTTCATTTCTTACCTCTAAATGATTATGTAATATTATAAATACATGTATATGATGGATATATATGATATCCAAATCATGAATATAATTCTGGATATAATGAACCTTTGACCACATGAACAACATGTAATTGTAATAAGTCCACTTTCGACTTAAGAACCAAATATCGACAAAACAAACATTATTAACTTAAATGATTACATAATTTTTACAACATGGAAATAAGTGATATAAAAGGAATAATGAACTTGAAAAAGGTTCTTAAGTAAGTAGAAATTAACTCAAGTTTATTATTCAGGACGTTAAAGAACGATCGAGTCAAGTCGGACCCGAGGTAAGGGACTTTGTCTCAATCTCCTTTCATTGAGGTATATTTTGTTCTAATACAAGTGTTTCCTTCTATATGGTGTATAAACCCCTTTTACTTTTAATTTTATACAAAAGGAATCTTTTTCTATGAAGTGTTTTACAAAACAACAAAAAGGAATGTTTATTTTAACGTACGTGGTGACAATGACCTTTTCCGCCGCCGTGAGTATTATTTGGTCTTTGGCTTCCTCGACAAGCTGCAATGATTTTTAAAATGAAATAAATACCATATACTCTTTAATGTATTTTGGTATTGAAAATGGTTTTTATAATGGTTTTGTTATGTCAATATATTTTAGTGATATATTGTTATCAAAATGTGGAAATGTTTTCTTTCCATTATATTTGTTTTATGCCTTATGATTTTATAATGGTACTTGGACATTTGACGGGTGGTTACGTGATAAACCATATGACGGATGGTGCCGTGAATACCAGGATGGGTGGTTATGTTATAACCTCCAATGCATTGGGTATGGAATTCGGCCGTATGGCTATTCCATTAAGTGATATGTGTGGAAGTCGACCATATGGTTATTTCACTTAAGTATGTTTATGTCCCAAGTTACCTTTATATGTTATGTGTTCTTTATATGGGTTTTATGGTAATCTTTTGGTTACAAAAGGGTAAGTAATTATCTTTTATTCAGTGAAGATCTTTTACTACTTCATAAAGGTGAAAAGTATTACTTTGATAAAGTATACATGGTTTACTTGTGGTTTTGAAAAAAACTAACAGTTTTCATTCCTTGTATATCCATTACTGAGCTTTTTATGCTCACCCAAAGTTTTTTGAAATGTTTTTCACAGGACTTAATGTGGAGTAGGGTCAAGGATGTGATCAAAGGAAAGTAATGCTATATAAAACGTGGAACTGAATATGTTTCTTTTTTAAGAGTTGTTATTTTTATGGAAACTTAGTAGAAGTGTCTACTTTGTAATATTTTGAGATGTAATAGTTATGTCCTAATTCTCTAAAACTCTAAACCTGAAAAGATCCTCAATGGGAATTATTCATTTAATTCAATATTAAGTAATGTTTAAGTCCGCGACCTTATAATATATATATATATATATTAAATATATATATATATACATATATACTTAATGAATCATATTCATGTGTACATTCATATCATGAATATACATTTTAGTGACCATCCAGTAGAGAGAGATACCCTTCCCATTATAAGTATAGTATTCCATAATGCTGAAACCCTAGTAGTCCCAAATAATAACTCCTATATAAATGATTCCTTGAACATATGATCCATTTGAGATGATCTTGAGACCCTGAGTGATAAATTTACCATAAAACTAATAAACTTGGGCCTATGAGTTGACTAATACCTTAGACTTGATTGGTTAGGGGATCTGGATCCTTATAAATTTATAAATACCATTACTCTTACACAAAACAATGGGCTAAAATACTATAGAAAATTACTTATCTTTGAGATGGTCTTTGGTAGGTCTCAAACTGAAATGAATAACTTTATTACACATATCTAAAATCACACAATAAACACATGATAAGAGAATATATTAGGCCTAAAAGTATTTTGTATTGTCTGTATTGATATGGAAACATGCTGTGAGAAATTCATCTAAGGAGTTGTACTGAATGTTTCCCCCATCAGTCCCCCTAATGGTAAATAAAGTAAAGTATTACCTCTCTCCTTCTACAAAAAATATTAACAATGAATTTTTTTTCTCATTCTCATAGAACATGAATTTAAATGATATATGTACACCTTTCTTTTACAATGAAACATTTGTGGGAATAATTTTTTTTGAATATGTCACACAATGAAGTTGATCTTAGTTAGGATAAATTCTCACTAGAGACTACTGACCCTATAATTTATAATGTACTACAAATCTATTATCTTATGATAATATAGAATTCTAAAGTATCCCAAATTTTATGGAGGGAAAACACAAAGACCAAGCTTCTTAACCTATTATATATTGGTTTATAGGGAATTTTAATAACCATTAAAGAAAAATTCAATGAATGAAAAGTGTTTTATGTCCTAAATAAATTTTATATCTATAAATAGGAAACTTGGGAAGTAAATGAGGCTCTTAGATTAGTTAACTTTCAATAATTCCATACCTCCTCTACTAATAATCCATCGAGAGCTATTATAGATGGTGCCAATGGAACCATAAAGCCAACACCACACCTGGGAACTCATCAAAAATCATCTCATGATTACTGATATAATAGTTCCCTTAAATTTTATTGATGAATTTGGAAAAATATATTTCCTTGAGATAATATACTAGAATAATTTAGCTTTCATGCACTGAATTCTTTCATCTATCCTTCTGAGATTAATTCCTCTTTAATCAATTAGATTATCTAGCCTAGACCAGCTATCCCAGTAGTGACTACCTTCCTACTGAGTGTCCCAAATGAAGATATTAAGTATGATTACAGTTATTCTTATTAAAGACACAAGATATTTGATAACTAAAATTATCTGCATTGGTATAGGAGTGAGAACACTCTAAACTAGAGTGATCCTACCTCTAAAGAAGAGGAAATTACTCTTCTAATTAGTGAAACTTCCCATAATGTTATTTAAAACATAATAAATGTATTTAATTTGGATTATTATTTTCAATATTGAGGATCCTAGATAATCCATCATAAAGTTCCTTTTGAATATTTTGAGTTAGTATTCAATGTGTTTGGAACATCTACCCATGCATTTATT
Source organism: Viscum album (assembly GCA_963277665.1). Classification (NCBI taxonomy): domain Eukaryota; kingdom Viridiplantae; phylum Streptophyta; class Magnoliopsida; order Santalales; family Viscaceae; genus Viscum; species Viscum album. Next base: position 1,936,895,381 of record OY728123.1, on the reverse strand, counting down.
ATAAATATAATCATTGTTGTTGGACAGACTAATTTACTAACCAGTATAGTTTCTATAAGCATTCAAGTTTTTCCTAAGCCTTTTAATTTAGTTGTTTCTATCATTGAAAAAGAAGATAATTTTAACCATGAAAAATAAATGATATATTCAAGTGAATCCATATAGACTTCTAAAATGATACACTATATTTCTTAAAATCCCATAGTTAAGATTCATACTAAGAACATATTGAGCAAGGAAAAATAAGTTGAGAGAGAGAGGATCTCTAAGGCACTTTAGAGCCTCACTACCAAGTCTGATACTAAAAACAAATACATTACACATTGGATTTTATACCAAGTGAGATAAACCAAGTTAAACATGTCTTTATTTTACATCATTTGCCTAAGTTAAACATCACATATCATAATAAAAATATAATCTAAAGATGTTAAGGTTTATTTTGTTTGAGAACCAACTATATAATAAACTTATTTTACAAAAATCAGGAAAATTTCTCTATAATTGAGCCACACTAGACTCTATTCTAGAATTATCATAAGTTATACACATCTTCATAACCTAGGTAATATAAACATAAGAAAGGGGTGATATCAAATGATCAATAAGGAAAAACTTATCAACATGTCATAAAGGGTTAGAGCATAATAATATGATAAAACATGATAAGGAGAGAAATAAATTATTAAAATAAACATGGAATAATAAGATTTTTGCATAATTTATTATATAATGACATGTAATCTTAAAGGAAAAAACATATATCATGAAAATATAATTTGGAATCATGAGATAATAAAAATTTTACATGGAGCACAATCAAAGGAATATGGAATATAAATGTTACATGAACTTGAAATATAGCATAAAAAATAAATTTGTAACAAACATTGGTATATAGAACATCACCTTCATAAGTCACTACACACACCCATACTTTGTGAGTCACAAGTCACACCCACTCTTTGCGGGAAAACATAATTGAAACCTTGTATTCATATATCATGAGGTATAAAATTTTAACCAATGAATTGGGGGTAAATATAGGACTCCACCCATAAATCATCCATATATACTTGTGCCACTTGAAATCAATCATTCATCATATCATAATATACCCATGGAAAAAATGGGTTTCATGACATTTACAAATGGTATAACATAAAATTACTTATAGGATTATATCATTTGATCCCAATATTCAATCAAATAAAAGGTTATTTCATAGAGAAATTTATAGTTTGATTCAAAAAACACAACTCCATAGGAGTTAGATCTTTTAAATATTAAAATTGAAGGAGAAACATTGAAATTTTTTTAGAAATCATTCCTTGACATTATAGAAAATAGAAAAAATTATGAATCAATTTTAAAAAATCATTATAAATAAGTTAACATGATTTTTTAAAAACCCAATTTAAAAATAAATAAAAATAATAGATCATTTAAAAACATAAAGGCTTTCTATAGGAAATATGGAGTGGACGATAAACATATAAACTTTAAAGTGAAATTATTTTTAATATTATGAAAATACAATTATTGAAACCCAAATAATAAAAAAGTGATAAATATTATGTTAAAAAATAATTAAAGATAAATTTTATATCAACAATAATATAAAATATTTTGACTTCAAAATAAGGAAGTATAACATTAGTGGGATGAGTTAACATGTATATGTAGGAAAAAGAACTCATTTGGAGAGGATGAGAATTAGTATTAACATCATCAATTTTTTTAAAGGAATAAATAAATAAATTAAATTTCCTATAAAATAAGTAAGAAATAAATTATAATATCATCATATAATAGAATAAAAAAATCTTGTAAAACCGTTGTAAAAAATGAATCATTATGACTTAGTAAAAGAAGTTGAGTCAAGAAAAACCCTAACCTTTTCTCTCAAATTATACACAAGATCTTTAATCTATTGTATCATAAAAATAACCATATTAATAAACTATTTAAGAACATTATTCATATCCCTTACCATTTATACTCTTAGATTATAACCATTTATTATAAATTTATTAGGTAGTTATATTAATTTTCATCACCAGATGTTAGTGATTTTTGATTGTATCACACATACTTTTAGGTGTCGATATTGATTATATTTATTTGATAATAAGTTCATAATTAAAATACTATCCAAGGTAATGAAATATATTATTTTCAATTATTTATAATTCTCTATTCCATTCCATGATAATTTTCTTCACGATTTTTGAAACTGGAATCATCGATGGTATTATTTCGGGTAATTTACCAATATTGACAGATCACTGAATAATTATATTTTAATTTTTTATCATCCTTTCAGAAACATATTTCTGACACATAAAAATCATTAGTATCATATAAATTTATCAAATACAGTGGTGTATTCATCTCTTGTGTCAAATCTTTCTTAATCGAATTCATGTTCTAAATGTCTCTGTAAATTATTTTATAAGTAAAATGTGAGACAAACTTCATATCCTAAAATGTGATTTAATTTAAAGTAATAAAAATGAACATGAATTTTAGTAAAAAAAGTTGTATCTTTGAGTAAATGAACTAACCAATCCATTTGAAGGTGTGAGGATGCCAACAGTGCAACTAATTATGCGTCTCCTTGACTTTGCTACTGCTTTTGTAGAGTTTGCATTCCGGTTCCAAAAGGGAGAGAACTGAAAATCCATTATTGAAAATGGACTAACCAATAAACTTTATTTACTATATAAATTATATATTTTATATATAATTAACTACTGTCTAAAATTAAACTAGATTGGTTAGTCCATTGAATAGATTATTTGAACTGTAATTACTAAAAATGTATAAACTGACAAAATGAAAGTTCATTTTCTTATTCTGTACTTCATATTTAAAGTATCTAAATACTATTTTAACTATATAGTTTTATAAACTGAAAATGAAAATGCATTGTATATAAACAATCCCAATGGACTAACCAATCCATTTTTATAATAATGAATTAGTTAATTGAAAGTACAGAAAGTGAACAAGCATTTTTTTTGACACACAGTGTGTATCCTCTATTGTTTAGTCCCAATGTTTGTGGGTCACACAAAGGTTGTATATATTTTTATTGTTCACATAGTGTGAATATCCTATTTTGTTACTCTCTTATATCTTGGAGGAATCTATGGGGTCTAAGTAACAAGCTACTTACATGCCTTCCAATTAGAAAAAAATAATCCAATATTTTTCTATATTTTCATTAAATACAAAATTTTAAAAACTAAAATAGGAAATATCATGTCTTTATACTAACCTATATTATATGTTATTCTATAGAAAACATTTTATCTCAAAGTCTCCCTACAGTTCAAACAATTATTTCAATCTTGTCTCTAAGTTCATATTGTTTTCCAGTTGAAACACCGCCAATAATAGCAACGACCATAATATGGATATCTATGTATAAAAATATTTGATGAGTAGTAACATGAAGTTAAAAGGAAAATAAATCTAAATATACGTATATAAATAAAGTGAGTAAAAATACATAATGAGTTGACAAGTATATCTATGTATTTCCAAAGCAGGGAAAACCTTAAAATATAAAGTAGCATGTATATAAGGTTTTTCATATCAATTCCTTCAATGAAACATATCAATAATAATTGATGGGTCATGGATTTAAAAATCATATAAAAAATATCTTCTTGGAATTAACCGTAAATACTTCAACTAAAATTTCATTTAAATGTGAAAAAATTTATACCTTAATTGTAAGATCCCCGATGAAGTAATAATAAGAACTATCAAAAAGGCCTTTTGAAACATGCATTTTGTTTTCAATTGTACTTATACCAAGAATTATAGAATAAAAAATTTGAAGGAATGTGTATTTAAACAAATTATATCTACAAATATAACAAAATCCTATTACTTTGTAAAAAAATTAATATAAAAAAACCAATTGTTGCTCAAAAATGAAATTTTCATATCAATGCAAAAATACACAAGAAAAGATGAAATTTGTTCAAAAATACCTTGATGAGTAGTAGGATGAATGAAAGAATTTGGTTTTGGTGTTAGATCTATGAATCTAGTATTTTAAATGGATATCATGAGTAAGAGATGGAGTCTCATCACTCCTAATACAAAAAATCCAGTTTCATATTAGGGTGCTACTTCAAACTTGTCTTACTACCATCAAATGAAACAAGAAATACCTTACGATGAAAATCCCATATAAAACCACATAAAATATTCATGTAGAAGAAACATTTACATCAATTATTCATGATAAAAAATGTTTAATTCTACGATGGATGTGTACATAACAAATATGTTTATCATTCAATCCAATAAACAACATAAAATTTCATACACAACTATTAAAATGAAAAATGTAATTAATATGGTAAGTGGATTTATTACTCAAGAATAAAACTAATCATTTAAATAACTAAAATAATTATAAATATAGATAAAAATTCAGAATTAATACTGGAATGAACTAATATAAATTCACTTATATTCTATATAAGTGCATACAAGTAATGCATAATGAAAAATCAATGCATACAGAAATGTATACAGTAGTCATGTCAGAATTATTTTCTTTATAAGTGAAAAATGGTAATCCATACTAGAAAATTATCATTAATAAAAATATGTATACTTGAAAATTAATACAAATACTAAGATATACAGAGAAAAATTTCATATAGAAAATGAAAACATCTATAAGTGCATACAAAAATGCATTTATTTTCTATATTCATTTCCATTGAAATGCATACATAAATATGTACATAAAGAAATGGGTTTATATTTGTACATATTTTATATATGAATATAATAATTCAATTATTTTATATATACAATATAGAATAGGCATATTGAAATAATCGTATAAAGAAATGTACTTATTTTCTATATTGATTACCTATATGAATTTCCATGAAAATTCATAGAGAAATAACTGCATAAAAAAATAAGTACATATGGAAATAAGTGTATATAAAATATACATAAAGAAATAAGTGAATAAAAAATGTACTTATTTTTTTATGCATTACAATTTACATAGAAATATCTTCATAAATAAATAGGTTCATATATGCACTTATTTGTACATATACAGAAATATTCTATATGGACTTATTTATGTATGGATTTATTTTTGATATGAAGTAATTGTGTAATGCTGTTGACTATAATGAAAATATAGCACACATATATAATTCTAGTGAATATTATAAAAAAATTATAGTGATGATATATATAGATCTAACATATTAAAAAATGTGAGAGCAGTACTATAAAAGGTTTAAAAGACTAATATTGGGAGAAGTATAAATGTTAATTTATTACTAAATATAAATGAACATTTTTAATTGATATTGAAAGAGTGAAACTGAAAATTGTTAAAATACATAAATTATTTATTAAATATACCTTTAAATAATAACATTCATAGTGAAAATATTTCAGATTCATATATTATGACTGAATAATAGAATATAGTTTAATATAATGAAATATAATGATTTCAAAAATTCAAACATGGAATAATAACACTAAACATAATATTGAATAAATTATAGTGATTAAATGAAAATATTTCATTTCAATACTAAAATAATGATAGTGTTAAAATGATACTATAAAATGGAAACTCCTAAAATGTTGACATGGTTTTCATTAAGACAACTGAATTGTAGTGACATTGAATTTCGATTTTATTACAAAGAGAATACAATATGTTTAACTTCCATAGGCCACAACAATCTTGGTTTGTTTTGATATAAAACTGAAACTGTAGAAATACATGATCTACTCATGCCATCCCATGACTTGTTTCCATCCTGATGATCTGAAATAGGGATGATCCATTAACTATAAAGAAAAAAAACCCAATAAGGATTGGCCCAACAAGGTATTTTCTACCTTTCTTTGGTGAGGATTTAGAAATCGATCCCCTCATGATATTTTTATGAAAATTTTCAACTTTAGTATCTGAGAGGTTCCTCTATGTCTTCATTGTGCCTTCTAATGAAAATCATAAAATAATGATATTCTATATTGTCAGCACAATAAAAATTCTAAAATAGTGTCCTCTAATTTAATGGTTTTTTCTGATTATCAGGTGCTTCAATAGTACTTCACAAAGATTATAGAATGCGATTACTTTGAAATTTAATTAAAATTTAATTAAATAATTCTTAAAATGATTAATTCACATTTATAAATAATTTTCATAATTCTATGAAATATTTCATTTAAAAAAACTAAAATTCATAAATAATGCATCTGAATAAAAAATCAACCATATTATGTGTTATGGGTTTAAAATTGAAGAAAAATAGTTTACAAATATATGGAAGGCCTACTTTGGAGATAATATAGGTAATTCCTATAGTTTGATGACATATCGAGATCTCACAGCTCCTAGAAGGGAAAGATCATGAGTGAATTGAAGAACCCCCCACCACAATCATTCCTGATGTTTTTTAATGATAAGTAGATAAAAAAGTGTATATTTGTAATATTATGAATAAAATTATACGGAAACTAATATCCAACTATACATTTTAAAAATCACCATCAAAATCTAGGTGAATCCATAATTGTTTTCACACCTAACCTTATCATTATGAATATATAATGTCAGATAATGTTTAATTAAATTAAACACTTATGTAGAACCAAAATCATAGTGAAGCCATAAAATGTAGAACCCATGAATTAAAATGGACCAAAGTTATTAACTCAATCATATTCAAGTTAATGTCACCATTGAAATAAAATATTCATAGTATGATCATAGATAAATCAATATGAATTGAAAGATAAATATAGATACAAAAAAACACCACAAGCCGCAACCAAACAACCCCAACTTCAGCAAGAAAGAACACAAGAAAAAAATTGTGAAGTAGAAGACTTAATTGGGTTCTATAATGGAACAATAATTTCAATAGATGATAATGCAATAAAAAATCAATGTAAAATAAACTATAATGTTCCATTTAAATGTAATTTTAATCTTGAATATAACCTATAATTTAAAATATATATAAATAATAAATTCAATAAAAGGAGAATATGAGAAGAGAATATGGAGAAAGTGAAGTGATTCAAAGTAGCAGGGTTGGTAGCAATAAAATGAATATGTAAATGTTTAAGGGAAATTATATGACTGATTGTAGGAAATAATTTGAGTGATTAGGATAGGTAAATAAATTATAAGATATTGAAATATTTTGGGAATGCTAAATATAAAGGAAAAATTATCCAAAAATTAGAATAAATGTTATATCATTGGTTAAATATATATACCATGGGTAAACCATAAAAAATTCCATACCTTGATTAAGGGAGAATCCTATAATTCATGGTAATTGCTATTGTGAAAACATGAGTTATTAATGGTTTCATATATAGTTTTAAACATGTAAATATAGATTGAGAGTAAGGTAGATATATATGTATACCAAGACTCTAGTTTCTTATTTCTAAATCACGTACATATAAAAAATAGATTAAGGTATTAAAATATGGCACTTGTTCATGAGGATAGGAAAAAATTATAAAAATAGTTACATGAGGGTACCCAAACTTGTACGTGTCCCTTTAAATGAGTAATTCTTAGACCCTTGATGTTCACTAATTGAGAAACTAGATTGAATGTGGAACTTACACCCAAGGTATGGCACCTACACTTAAGAATGTAGATCAAAATCGAAGGATGAGTAGAGAGAGGAGGTAAAGAGAGATAGAGAGAGACTTACTTTGGTTTATGTCTATCATGTGAATAGCTCAAACAAAGTGAAGGTAAAGATAGAATGTCTACCATATTATAAGAATAATTGGCCGAGAATATGATCATACAATAGGTGAAATGAGAGAATAATAGGTTACTTTAATTTTATGGTTATGTCCATCATGGATAATTCTATTATAGTAGCCAGAAACTCCAACTTCCCCACTAATACTCTTAGATATCTTCCTTTCATCCATGGGATCTTCACTATCATAACAATTACTTATCCTTGGTATTGAACTGTCATACTATATGCTACTTTATACTAACTATCACATAGATAAAAATAAAACTATAATATAAATGGATAAAAAACATGATTGGTGCACTTAAAACCAATGGTAGGAACCTAAGGGACGTTTTATTATACATACAGGATCACTAAACCCTTAAATATTTCCCCTTGAAACTTATTTTTATTATAAAAATAAGATTATTTAACACCTAAAAATCATTCACCCCCTCATCTATGACTCACCCATATCTCTATCTCACTCACTGCTACAAATTCACAATGAGAAAGAACTACCATTTCTTATTTTTATAAATTTTACATAGTGATAAAAAAATAATACCACTTAATCTCAAAATTGAACTCCTAATACATATAAATTTTTTTACAGTAATACACATGCTACAAATACATGATTTTACAATATACATGGTAATAATGAACACGAAATACATATGAAACAAATGCATGATGCTACAAATGTATTATTTATTTTTATAGACCACTACAAATTAAAAATGCAAGATGGGACATAAAAACCCTACCATGTTACCTTTCATTCCACACAAATTAGATCAATGAAATTTTATATAATTAAGTATGATCTACTCATCATAGAGAGAAAAGAAAAGTTATAGGGAAACAAGCACATGAAATTTTTTCACTCCACCATAAGAAAATTTGATCTATAAAAATAGTAAATCAAGTAAAACACATAAACATGTAAAAAAATATAACTATAACAAAAAAATATAAACCTAAAAAAATATGAAAAGTGGAAAAAAATTAAACCTGTAAAAATATAAAATAGAGTAAAAAATATTAACTGGTTATAAAATATGAACATGTAAAAATATGAACCATTCATAAATATATTAATATTTAAAAGAATATGAACCTATAAAAATATAAACCCTATAAAAATAAATGAACCTATAAAAAATATGCACCTGTATGAAAAAAATATGAACTTGTATAAACAAATATGGACAAATTGATTTAAATATTATGGAAAATATGTAAATGCATTTGATTTTTTTTGAAGAAAGAATGAAATTTCATATTCAAGTGGAATAAATTATAAAAACTTATGAATAAATAATCCAATAAACATTTATAATAGGTACCTATATGAAAAAATAAGGACCTATATTAAAAAAATTCACTTGTATGAAAATGATATGAAAAACATCATAAAAAATATGAACCTAGAAAAATATAAACTCTAATAAAAAATATAAACCTTTTAAAAAATATAAATCAATAAATATATGAATCTATATATATTAACCCTCATAAAAAATGAACTTGTAAAAAAATATGAACCTATAAAAATAGGAACCCAAGTAAAAGACAAACATTTGAAAAAATATGTACCAATAACAAAAAAATATGAAGCTATAAAAAATTTGATAAATATAAACCAATAAAAAATATGTAACATATATGAAAAAATATGAACCTTTATAAAATATGCACTATTATATATAAGTGTAATCAATTATTTTGTTAACATATGTAAACAAATTGGATTTCACATTTAGGTGGGAAGAAAATGGTCGAAAATATAATAGTAGAAGTATTGGATCAAAAAGATTCATATTTTAAAAAATTAAATAACAATAAAAAGTCATAATGGAATTTGGTAAATTAAAAAATCAAAAAACTCCCAAACAAAATAACTATTATTGGATTGAATATAATGAAAAATGGATAATAAATTTTAAAAAAATTAGAAAATTAACGAACCTCTACTGAAGTGGAATCAATTTTAAAAAATATATAAATAACTATTCTACTAAACATAAAAATGGTTACCTATGTGAAAAATAAATATATATACCTGTATGAAAAAACATATCTACCTTTAAAAAAATATAAACAAATAATTCAAAAATTTGTACCTTTAAAAAATATGAACAATTTAAAATACAAACTTTGTAAAAAATATGATTATTTTTAAAAATATAGACCAATAAAAATATGAATATGTGAAAATATTAATGTTATTTGTAATATAATACCCTACCTCTAAGTAAGAAAAATTTGATCCCAAGGCGAAGCCACTCATTAAAGAGAGGAGATTATTTTTAGACTAAGGAATTCTAATAACAAATGATAGATGAAAGTGGTAAGAAAGAAATTAAGGGAAAGGTAAAATGGATTGGAGACCTAAGTAAGAGGTAGATTAACCACAAATGGAGATGAATATTTATTAAAAAATTTCAAAGAACAACAATAAATTGGTGTGGATGAGAATATAGATTAGGGGTGCAATGAAACTGATGTAAGAGGGAGACCATAGAACACTGGGGAATAGGAAAAAATTGGGGTGGATGTAGAGGGATTACAGTGGGGAGGGAATTGGTGGGGGATGTAATAGAGTTCACAATAATCATAGGGAAGAGTTAGGGGTGTGGAGGCGAAGATAATAAGGTAGATGGGATGTGGAGGGGGGATGTGCTATTTCAATGAAACCTTAAGATATTTTTTGATGTAGAGGCATAGGTGGAGATAAGATATTTTCAGTGTTTCTAGATTCTGATGGGAGATGAGCTTCGATGGATTACAATGATGTAGGAGATGGAATTCATAGGAAACCTAATTTTTTTTTCAACATGGTTTCATTAAATGGGAAGTGGTATCTATGGAGGAAAAGGGATCTTAAGGATGGGATTCATGAGAGATCAGGGATTAGAGAGTAAGGACACAGAGGTGGTATAATTTAGGGGTGAGATAGGTTATGGAACATGGAGACAATGGATTTTGGGGATAGATTGTAGGTCCAATATGAGGAGGAGGAATGATGAGTGGTGGTGCTATAAAGGGGAGTTAGGGAGGAAGATACGTAGGTTAAGAGGGATGTTGGGGAGGGAGAAGGGGAATCAAGATGGGAGGGAGAGGAATAGAGATTGTGAGGTAGTCGAGAAGCACGATGAGGTATCCATATTAAGGAAATAGATGCGGTGATGACACATTTTGGGATAAATCACATCCTTCAGTATATATAGTAAATATATATCCATTAAATACTCCATTTTAACCATACCGATAAGGCAGTTATAAAAAATAGACTACATCACTTATAGAGGTGGTAGCCTGCACGTAACACAAGTGACATTTTCATTTTTTGAACAATTAGAAGGAAGGTAGAAATTTTTTATCTCATAAACATAATAAAATTTCATTAAAATTATGATTTTGATGTAATTATTTAAACATGGGTAGATTTTATTTTTAACAGTTTGTTGAATAAAGAGAGGAAAAGAAATAAAAAATGAATAATTGATAATTTTACCTTACTACTCGGAAGATCTCCTTTAAAAATTAGATTACGTCTTTGAGAGATGGAATTTTAAGAATTAAAAAACCACTAGGATTTTTCTATGAGTTTTTGAGAGATATTTAGGTATATTTTTGATGAATATTAATGGTTTGTAGTGTGAGGAGAAGTGGGGAGGTGATGTATCCTTTTATAAGATAGAAGAGTGGAATTATTGTAATAATATAAAAGGTATATTCACTATTCAAATATCAAATGGATCCAATAATTGAAAATAATGGATTGTGGAAAGGTTTAAGGTCATGAAAGACTAAAAAATACACATTTAAACTTTTTTAAGACTTTTACTCTTAGATATTTCATTTTTACATTTTTTGTTTTTTATCATGGTAACTAATTTTTACCGAAGTAATTTAATTTTAATGCCTAAAAAATAAAATGGTCCTTATTAAATAATTTATACCTAGTGATTCGAAATATTAAATCCCTTTCTATAAATAAAATTTCTATGGGTTATAAAAATTAAATTTAATATTACCACACAAAACATGTAAAAATATTTTTTTTAGAAAAAGTATATTTTTATGCTTAAGATTATGGTTATGAAAAAAATATAATTGTTTATTATTTATATGAAATAAATTGGTTTATTATTAACCAAATATAAGTTATGTGGCTTTAAAAACTAACTAAAACTCAATTCCACCTTGCGGTTACTGAGTTAAAAGAAATATTCCAAAAATACTTTTTAGAGTAAAGTATATTTTAAGTTTCCCAAATGTTAAACATAGGTTTTGAAATTGTATTTTTAAATGATTAATTTTAATTTAAAAATATATTTTTATATAAAAAAGGTTTTATAAACTTTCAAATTATTCTTGAATTATGACAATTTCATAAAGGTGATAATATTTTCAAAATCAGTATTTTTCACTATTCTCCCAAAATTCAACCGTTTGAGAAAAATCACAAAAATTAATCCTAAGATAATTTTGACATGATGAATTCAAAAAATTAGTTTATTTCAACAAATTAAAATTATAAAATTAATACATATATCCTTTAACTAAAAATAAAAAGAAAAATTACTTTTATAGAAAAATGTCTTTTTTAAATATTAACCGTTCTTATTTTTATTTCCTATAAATTATTAAAATAGTGAAAGTCTATTATTTATACTAAAAATATATTTGAGCCATAATACATTTTGTTTCTTAAAATGCATTATATAAAAATATTTTGTTTTTAAACATTATTTTAAAACATAAATGATCTTATTAGTTACTAGTTGAATTTAATATGGGCATTAGTATTAAAAATTAACTTTTTTTTATTATATTAAAAGTCAAAATAAAAAATGTTTAAAATAAATGTGATATATAAATAAATTATTAAATTAATGATTACATGTTCATATCATCCTAATTTTTACTTATATAATCCCTTTTGATATTTGTGAAAGATCAAAGTATAAGATATTCTCTGATGGTAGTCATGGGTGGCGGTTCAGCTATCATGGAACTCATAGTTATTTCCACAAGCTTGAACTTCTCCTAAAAACTATTTTACTTAAACCAAAATTGTTGGAGCTTGTATTGGTATTAGTGTCGGTAAAACCCTAAATAAGCTACCTCATTCCTAATCTTGGATAAATGAGCCTCGAAAATAATACATCCACGACTTGATTATATTTCTTCTACTTTTAGGATTGATATCATGATAAAATTACTCTTATTTATACAAACTATTTAAATGTCTATATTACAATGATAAAATTTAATAATTTTATTTTGAATAATCTTAGTTAAGTTTTAGTTCAGTGTTTTATGTGAAAACTTTTTATATATATATTATTTTTTAATACTAAAATATATGGGCATTATAATCTCCTTGGTGATACCCTAAAAATGAGTTGAAATTTTTTAATATTCTTCCCATGAGAGTGACTTTGAACACCGATGAGGAGTATCAATTATATAAGAGGCCATTAATCTAATCTAAGAAGAAACACCTAATTAAGAATATTAAGAAAAATCTATATTCCATTATATTAAATATCTTTTTCATATCAATTCTCACCATAATGTTAGACCCAAACACTCTCCTATCAAAGTCCGATATCATTTTTTGTTCAATTACAGTCACTCCCTACACACTTCTACCTTTGAGGAATATATTTTGTTTATCTGATATTTAGAGAGGTAGGAGTAGGGATAGTATTTTGTTGAGGATTGTAGCAATCATTTTATAGGAAATGCTACACATAATTATGGGTTGAAAATTACTAAAGCTTTTTGGTTAGTTTAAATTGAAGATTAATACAAGTACTATCATGGAGGTGAATCTTGGGAGTGAGCCTCCTTTAAATTAAATTTTCACTACTTAAATAACAATTTTTTGTTACAATACAAATAATTAGTATATAAATAGATTTGAAAGCCATTAGGACCTATGTCTCTATTTTTATTAAGACTACTATTGGCCCCTATTATCCCTTTTTTCCTTCAATATTACTTTTAGAAAATTATTTTTCTTACCACCAATTGATACAAAAATGTTACAATCAAAGTGATATTTAACTTTATCCACTGAGGAAGCCTATTTCATTCCTTTTCAAGGACCTGAGAGTAAGCCATAGAATTGAGATATCATGAGGAGGCAATTAATTTCTACATCATTGGTTTAATTTCCACCCTCAAGTTCCATATTGATCTTCCTAATGAACTTACTCTCCCTTATACATTCATGAATGAAAGATATATTTCTATATCCCTCCCTCAACCACCTTATTCTAGATATCTTTCTCATTCTTCTCTCATATTCAAGAAGCTTATCCTCAAGATAATTTTTTTTGGGTGAGGATCCTAAAGGTATTACCATCCCATTGTTCTTATAAATGGTCATCAAGCTAATCAATTTATAATTGTATCTCTTATAAATTAAAGTTGGAGTTTAGTTGATTGTTTCTACATTAAAGAATATCCACTTTCAATATTTTTATTTTAATATGAAGTGATACCCATGCATTCCATTGAATGGGAGAATTCCAAGTTGAGAAAACCATGACCATTAAGGAATTAATTTCCATATAATTTTTGGAAAATAATAAGTTTTAGCTTGAGAATAATGAGATTTATATCTTTAGAAGAAGTGGGGAGTGGTCGAATAGATACTGAATCAGGTGGGTGAAATTCATACATGAGAAACTTGAGATATCTTATAGGTCAGCCAAATACCTATCTAGATAACTCCAGGTTCTATAACTTACCTTTTTTTTGCCAAACCATATGAATCTATAACCAGTGAAACCTAGTTCTGTGTTAGTTTTGTGAGTTATAAAAGAATAAAATTTATCCATATCCCCATGCAAGTATAGACACCCTTCTTTATTTTATATCTATTTGAGGATGGTATTAATGTTTAATCCTATAATCCAAGTGTTATATCCCTAACTAAATGGATAGAGTGATTTCCATAGATCTCCTATTTCACTTACCACACATTTAGAATATATTATGGACATGAAGAAGGTAGGGGAATATTTACTAACCTATATCGTAAGATGTTGAGGGGAGATGTCAATGATATCGACTTGAATATATTTTTCTAGAAAATAAAAATGTGAGTGTTAATAGGACTCCCACACATATATTTAGGAACATGTAGTTTGTTAGAAAACTCTTGAATATAAGATTCCCTATGTTTGGGTTCAATAAAATCCATAAAATTGATGTGTTTGTGAAAGATAACCTTAGATGGGTATTTGAATTTTTCTAGGGAGACAATTCCCCCTAAGTTCCAGAATATTATAGAAATCATGAGGAGAAGGATGTGAATTACCTAAAGACCAAGACATCTAGGACTCAAGGAGAAAGATGAAATGTTCTATATTTGGACGTATATAATGTAACCACACCACTATAAGAAGATGTGGAAGAGTTATTTTTCATTCATTGGCCACAAGTAAGAGGCGACAACTAGATATCTTCACCAACCATATCTAGGACCTAAAAACAATTTGTGTTAGATATAGGATATTCTTAAATATTAGGAACTAAACCCTTCTTGGGCATCCTAGGAGGATATATAACACTTTGGACACCATATAACTCAACATAGGTTGAATTATAGAATTCCTTGTCAACTAAAGTAGGGATAACCACAAGTTGAAGCACATATATTGATAATGGATTATTAAAGGGAGGAGGAGTTGGAACACCCACTAGACCTGAGAAAAAAGCCACCACGTGGAGGATGAGAGAATCTATAAAACTATCTCCATGATCCTTGATTGAGGGATTTTGGGGAGGTAATTTAATAGGCCTTCAATATTTAATTAGAGATCCATAAGTCCCTCCCTTTGGAATTTATGGGTAGTGGATCTGACTGGGGTTAATTCCTAAGAATGTAAATTGCCTCTATTCCCTCTTTATGGGATGGGGGACTTTAATAGGGACAAGTTTGAGTGGTGAGATATGTGGTAGAAGAGATTCCTATAAGTCATACCTACCTTCCTTACACCATAATTCCACAGGATCCCACTAAGAGGACTCACTTAGGGCTTGAAAAACCACATTTGGAGCATGGATGGGGGATGGAGTCTTCTTGAGAGAAACATTTTATTCAACAAATTCTATTCATAAGGAGGAAATTATCATTCTATAATTCCTGAAAATTGAATCTAAATGGAACTAAATGTGTAAAAGGTAGGAAAAACAATGTGCTTGGAGTTTAGAATATTTTATAATAAAGAAATTCTAGATCCAACTTGGAGAAGGATACAATTTGGTAATGGGGAATCCAAATCCATTTCTATATAGATGCATGTAACCACGATAAACTCCATCCTCATAGAGGCTTCATTAGTAAAAAGGAATCACTTAAAAGAATCACCAATTTTCTTGAGTATCTTCGGGTTGTGAAATGGAAGAGGAAGCCTAGTGAGATGAATCTAGAGTGTGACCAATGAGGAGTCCAAAGTCCAGTATATAATTGGTAATCCCCACCTATCACATGTACAATCCTCCAAAAACTAGGTCTATATTAGTTAAATATTATATAATATTTGAATTCAAAATTATATTCAATTCAAAATAGAAATTACAGTTGGGTTGACATTATTTCAAGATAAAAAAAGTAAAAAAATGAGAGGAATGGTTAATCCACACCAATATTAGAAATAAGATACCATTTTTGGTATTATGATTCTTCTTGAAACTCATTTAAGGATAGATAGAGAACCAGACTACCCTCTATGTTCTTAGGCTATTTTTGACTCCAAAGGGATCAGTGGGATTGGAGGTAATGGAGGCCTTCAGAGGAGGGGGGAACTTTGGTGAGCACCGACTTGAAAGAAACTTCTAGAATAAGTTCATATCTGGATATAGTGGTGGATTAAGAGGAGCCTGTGAGCTGGGGGTCATCTCAACAAAATCTAGTGTAATGATGGAATCCAAAATAAAATACTGGAATACCAAAGGTAGATTTGAAGAAAAGAGTGGGTAATAACACAATATTGAAAGCAGAGGAACCATTGTACATGGGGAATTCCTAATGAAGAATGATATAATGACTCTAGTTGGAGAGGGTTCCTAGAATGAAAGAGGTTGAGACACCTATGATAAAGGTTTCATGAAGACGTTACACCCTAAAATGGTTTGGAAATTAAAATTATGGTTTTAGTGTGTATAAAATCAAGGGAAGACAATATATTATTAATGTAATGTAATAGACCTATCATGATACATGAATTTGAAGACCTGAGATAGGGTTACCACATGCTCTCAAAAATGTTTCTCGATCGATAGAGTCAGACAATGAGTGTCGATAGATTAAAAATATTCCTTTTGGGAATGATTTTCCCTTAAAATAAAAAGTACAAACATGATATATGAAATGAAATAATTTTTTTATATAACAAAAAAATATTTAAAAAAATATTTAAAGGAAATAGAGTGTAATGGAAAAAAACCATAAGTATATATATAATTCAAACAAGATAAAATTTAACAAATAAGACCTATATTTCTTGGATATCTTGAATCCTCTTTGAATGTATTGGAAAACCAATGCACCTCTCCTATATAAAAGTTTCTTATTGGAGTTTGTTCCCTAAAAATAACTAAGTTTGTATTTTTAATTATTAGAATACTAATAAATATTTTATCACATGATGATTTTTATTCTTCATAACATTATCCTTAGAGTATCTATCTCACTGAGAGGTTATAATAGTTACCCAATATAATGAGAATGTTGAAATCATATAATAATATAATTTAATATATATGTTATATTCTAGATAACATCTATTTAATGAGACCCATATGATGTACTTACTATCAGGTGTTGAAGGTTCATAAGATGTTGATACTTCTTCTTATGTAGTTCACACTTGGTAATATATGAGAATAGAGTTTCTGAAGAAATAAAAACCAATAGGAATTCTATCTGTTATATGTGGAATTGGATATTCCTATATATATATGTGTGTATCAGTCCTTAAACTTGTGATTATTATTAATGTATATCACGATTCTTGTACTTTTATGTATTAATGATAATTGTGATGACATATGTTTACGATTATGTATGATACGTGTAACGCCCCGACCCCAGCTGCCCAAAGTCGGTGCATTACTTCGTAACATTGGCATGATCACAAGAAAGATCAAATCTCGAAAGACCGATTGGTTTAGTAGCCTTGGAAACACTACATATATTCATAAGGTTTACATTACATCATTAAACGAAAAACTTCTACAACAACATATTGTCTCCATAATCCACACTCATATCCCCACATAATATCCCTACAGGTCATTCATAATTTACTTCTTCACTTCCTGGGAAAAATAAAACATAGAAAAGGGGTGAGCTCAAATGCCCAGTAAGGATAACAATATAGCGGAAACTTTCATAAATAAGAATAAACATTTAAGGCAATGTATAACTAAAACAAAAGCCTTTAAAACTTGAACTTTCAACATATTATGGCATAAATGAAATGAAATAATTCCATTTACTTATTCACATGGTTATTCTACTAATCGAATAATCACATGAAAAATCAATAACCACTTTCATAATGATGGAATGCATAATGTCAAACGTTAATTTCATTTTCTAGGCCTCATCCCAAGACCTAGGGGTCACTTCTAACCGGAACCCAACCCGGAGTGCCTCTAATAACCGGACACCAACCCGGAGTGCCTCTAATAACCGGAGACCAAACCGGAGGGATTAATTTTACCAGTCCCTAACCTGGAGGGCTTACTTTAACCAGTCCCCAACCTGGAGGGCTTAATTTAACCAGTCCCCAACCTGGAGGGCTTACTTTTACCGGTCCCCAACCCGGAACATACTTGTTCAGCACATTCATCTGAAGAAAAGTTTGAAATATAACATAAACATTTGGATTAAAAATAACTTCTGAAATGTCAACACTTTAAACATAAACCATGAGTGATATAAAAATAGCACATCCACAATCAAACATAACTCATTCGATACAATATGGAAGATTGTATTGTATCACATTGACCTCAATCAAGAATAATGAAGGATGTTGACATAGATGAAATCAAAATTTTTAAAGAAATATCTCCTTTTACTTTTGAAATCATTTAAGAGCCATATAAAATAAAACATTTTCTTGAAAATATTCTTATAAGCTTGTAAGGGAAGCTTTGACGATTTTATAACGGCGAAAAATAACCGCACCCGCCGTATAAGTTAAAAAAAACATTCTTACCTTAATTTTGTCGAAAAGGTTAAAAAGGACCTTGTTTTGAAAATGACGGAAAGATTCCTTTATAAACCTCTTATAAAAAGTCAAATAAGGGTATAAATGACTTTAACCCATATTCTTGTAAATAATAAAAATGTTTTGAAATACATTTTGAAGAAACATGGATGTGGATGATAAAGAGATCCCAGTAGATTATTACGTATAATACAACCTCGGATAATGAAGAGATTGTGAAATAACCCTTACCTTGTACTTTTCCTTGGTTGGGGTAGGTTAACCTCCTGTATAATGGTTAAATAGTTGTTATTAAATTATACAAGAATCATATATAATAATATGATATCATATATGATCTTTTAACATTTATTTGTTAATAATATCTTAGAATTATCGTCGTTTCGGGAGTTAACTTACTCATTTTCTTTTATATGTTTTGTTACATAAGCCATGGTTGTTGTATCTTATTCATATCCAGAATGATATCCAGTCCTTAAACATCATTTTTAAATCATCAAATGATAATTATACTTGAATGGATACGATGGAGAATGAATCTCATCGCGTACGTGGAGATGGTAGTCCGTACGTACGCACGAGCGACAATATCATTCTTTTGATATTAAAATAATATATAAATGGATGGTATATCATATATACAGAATCATTAACATGTTATATTTATTATTTACATGAGTTACACATCATTATTATACCCATCCAAATAATATTATATTGAATAACAATTACACCACGACGTGGAGACGGTAAGCCGTACGTACGCACGTATGATGACATGTTATTCAAAGGGTGGATAGAATACTGAATATGATTGTACCATATTTATAATAACATCACAGTATATGTGAGATACTGGAGTTATTATTTTAGAATGGTAAGAACAAAGGAAGAATAAGTGGAAGAAGAAATGAACTTGGAGAAGGGTGGTGAAATCATTACCTCTTCTTCGGGTTCTTCCTTTTAATTTGATCAAAAGGGCTCCTTAGGTTGGCTTTATGATCAAAATAAGGCCTCTAGGTTGTAGTGAGGGATGTTGGGAGAGTATTTGGTCAGAGTTTGGCCGAACCAAAAGGCTTTGAAGGTGTGAAGAAATGAGAAGGAGGAGTGCCCTTTTATAAGAGGGGTGAGGGGCACCTTTGGAAAAGTTAGAAATATTAATTTATAATAAATTCATATTCGGTTTATAAAGGCTCCAAAGTTGATTATTCAAAGGTTAAGGTGGGGATAGGTCTAAAACCACTCAACCAATATAATTTAGACAGGTTTGGGTACTTATATTAACCTTATCTTTAAGTATTAACTCTAAGTTATTTAGTTTCACTTTTACAATGTCTCTTTGTATTTTTATATAATATGGTTAATAAACTTACTATATACATCCAAGCGACCCCCAAGTGGTCCATTAATGATGAACCTATCCTTATATAAGTCTCTTGGCCGAACCTTAGATTTTTAGGAATTTAATATCAATTAATAATATAATATTTGTTTAAGAACTCTTTTATGTCAATTTTGACACTATTCAATAGTTGATTTTTGTGAAACTCATAACAGATTGATTACTTCGAAAAAAGTCAATTAAATCAATCCTAATATATCATATTATCCTAGAAAAGTAGTTTAATTCATTAAAAGTTTCATATTATATTTATTTGGGTATTTGTAATATCAATTATTTTAATTTTTCACTATTATAGTAATTACTGCATCATCATTGTGTCATATATAAAATAAATTATTTAATGTCTAAAAATTATAAATAAAATATCATTATGTAGGAAATCGTTTTATCTTTCTAATGAATATTTATAATCTAAAATCCAACTTATATAACCCTATGTAACAATTGTTTTGCTAAAAGATATATGCTTGTGTCATTTTTGTATTCATTTTGACTTAATTAAAATAAAGTGTCATTATCACTTACAAGTGGATCCATGGGGTCCCAAAATTGACACAAAGATGCCCATGGTCGACCATGTATCAACCAATAGGGTTAATACACGTTTTAGGGTAATTTAGTATTATTATAATATTATTTTTTAACCCTTATTTACCGGATTTACCCTTAACCATGGTAAATAAAATATTTACCGCAGTAATTATTCAAAATGTCTAAAAATAAAAGTTACCTATTTACACAATTTGAACATCCTGATTCCAAATATGGAATCCATTTTCCTAAATTCAAAACACAGAAGTGGCAGAAATTAATTTAAAATTAATTCCCGCTGTCAAAACAAAAAGCGTGTTTTTAAGAGATAATAACTATCAAAAGATTGACACTTGTTTATGTTCGGTTTAATTGTAAAATTATGTCCAATGACCAACATTATATTAAATAGTAAAAATATATTCTAAATATACTTTAAAACCACTCAAATTCATAATTTATTACTATTAATTATTTTGATTAAAAAAGTTGTTTTTTAATTAAAATTTAGTAACTTTCACTATTCATCAAAATATGAAAGTTATCCGAAAAGTACCAAAATTTCACCTTAGGCTAAATTTGATATTCCGAATCCAAAAATGAAGTCCATTTTAAAATATAAAATATATATAACTTCAAAAAGTAGGTATTACTATTCATAACAGCTAGTTTGATTGGTTACGGTGTGTTAGAACTCGAAGTTGCGTACAACACACGCTACTGTTTTATTCAAAGGAAAGCGTACCGTGGAAGCTTGGGATGTTTCATTTTAAATTTTTGGATGTCTCCATTTAGTCAAAAAGTTTAAAATATTGTATTTAAAAAGGTTTCACTATCAAAAGTTGATAAAAGTGCAATACTGAAAATGAATCTGTTCTTGCATTATGACTAAGAAACTCATAATATGGATTCTAAAATTATAAGGATTATATAAAGTTTAAAATTTAGTTAATACTATTCATGACCTCTTTTAATGGCTTTTTTTTTGGTAAGTCATGGTTCAATTGAACTCAGTTTTGCGTGTAGTGCAAGTTATTGAATTATTTTGAAGAAATAACACACTATGAAATCTTGGGGTGTTACATTCTCCCCTCCTTCAATAAATTGCGTCCTCGCAATTTGAAATTGTTCTTCAAAAATAAAAGGTTGAAAGTAGAAAATATATTTGTGGGAAAACCCACATCGGAAATTGGGTTACTAAAATTTAGTCTTAATATGAGGAAAAGAGAAATCAAAGGGTCACCACCAAATTATGATCTTGATTAGGAGAACATTGGTGGAAATTAGAGACATATAATCGGAGGAAAAACGTAAATATTTATAGGTAGTGATTGAGGTCATCAATCACAAACAAGTGTATAATTGAGGTCCTTAAATTCATCAATCTATGATGATTTGAAATACCATCGGTTCAACAAAACATAGGGTATTAGGATAACACATTTTTGATGTTTCAAAATATCTTAGTTGAAATCCCACATCGAAAAATGAATTAATGAGGCCTCTATTTAAAATAAAGAGTGGAAAGTATGAAGATTACCGAAAATAACACATACTAGGGTTCCATGTAAGAAAATATGGATATGGAAGAAAAATCTAGCCATCAATTATCTGATGGAGAGTGGTAGAGAACATGGCTATGAAAAGGCCAACAATCCCAAAGCCATAAATTAGTGATGATTTAAGGTACCATCTAGGACAACATTTTTTGTTCTAAGTTCCTTTTATTAATGATGAGGAATTTATTTATGAGATTGGCTAAGATCATAAGGAGATATACTTAGTTTATAATTAGAGTTTTATCCATTAATAAATTTCTACCAAAACTCATCATTCACTCGTAAAAAAAAATTCTATTTATACTATTCATAGAGGGTTCCAAAATAAACGAATTTATAATTCATCTACCAGATCTTTTAAAAAACTAATTTATTTAATCCAGGACATCTCGTGGGATAGTGGTAGGTGATACACCCTTGTCGCCCTTTGGTTGCGGGTTCAAGTCTCACAGCCTTGCCGGACGCGACGGGTTGCCGCCCGACCTCCGGGTTGTCCTTTTATGGAAATCCAAAATAATCCAAACTAGAACTATCCAAAATACTTCTGTCCAAACTCACAGTCCAACATTCATAAGGAAGGTAAGCATAATATAGATCCTTTTTACCCCGTAATAGCATATGAATACCTTCATCATGTATTACCATATTCCTTATTGATTACATTCATGCTCCCTTATTCCATATAGAATGCTGGATATACTTCATTAATCCAAAAATGTTTTAAACCCCAACAATGATGGAATATACAAATCATTAATCAGTTCCAAGGTAGTCAAGAATATCCAATATAATTTATCCAAAACAATCACATATTATTCCAAAATCACTACCTCGGTATCAGAACTATATTATGGTTTATCATTCTCTCAACCATATATTTTCCAAAAATCTATCCTGCTAATGAGTCACTTTTCTTTGTTCCACACAATCTCAAGTCCTTAATGAAATAGTACTGCAGTACAATCCTTATATACTCCATAATTATTATAACAAGTACATTGTTGATACAACACTCAATTGACATAATCAACATAAGAACTCTAATCATTCCTCTTCATCTGTGGTAGTATCATAACTTGATTATTATCCAATAGCATCATTTGCGGCATAGTCTGATGACTGGGACATAGGTTCGCGTAGTGTCCAAACTCCTTGCAAATGAAGCATTGTACATTTAAAACCATTTTCTTACCCTTGCAGTCACGTACTTTGTGCCCTTTTCCTCCACACTTATAACAAACTCCCATTCCTTTCAGGCAAGTTCCAGGGTGTTTCTTTCCACAGTTACCACATATGGGAAAATTCTTCTTTTCCCTCTTACTTTTATCCATCTTTCTCTCTTCCATCCTTTTCTTCTCTTGCTTCCCTTCAAAGCCATAGGACTCAGTAAACTCTTTACTTATCTTATCAACACATGATATTATTTCTTCATATGATGATAATACATGGGAGACTATTTCTCTTATAAATTCTTGCTTAAGACCATGAAAGATATGATCCTTCCTTCTCTTTGGATCATGTGCATTTCTGGAGTTCTCATTCCTTCTACTGAGCGCCATTTCTAAACAATGGCATACACTAGATCAGTTTATGAATCAAAATACATAATCCCATACTTATAAAACACTTAACATAAATTGAACTATTTATGGATATAATCCATAATCATAAGAATGTTTTCTTTGAGGAAGTATATACTCATAATCCCTTC
Organism: Viscum album; assembly: GCA_963277665.1. Classification (NCBI taxonomy): domain Eukaryota; kingdom Viridiplantae; phylum Streptophyta; class Magnoliopsida; order Santalales; family Viscaceae; genus Viscum; species Viscum album. Next base: position 1,936,871,106 of record OY728123.1, on the reverse strand, counting down.
AAAATGATTTGTAAAGAAAATGAGAGTTATCCTAAGCATATCCCCCGGGAGTGTCGTAACCAAGAGTGCAGCAAGGCCCGTTGTCGTGCACCAGTTCCCGTTCGAGTCTAGCTCAAAGCGGTGTTTTCGGGTTTTACCCCTAGGTACATCTGTGCCAGAGCCGCCTCTACCTGCTCGTATCCAGACAGGGATATATTGCTCGGAAAACTCACAAAATCTCTACAATACCAAAATTCTAGGAAGTTCTTCTATACTAATCTTCAAAGTTCATCTTAGGTCTACGTGCTCTAATCAGAGTTTATCTAAATCTAGCTTCCAAGGTTTGTACTAAACTTCCTCTGATACCAACTGTAACGCCCCGACCCCAGCTGCCCAAAGTCGGTGCATTACTTCGTAACATTGGCATGATCACAAGAAAGATCAAATCTCGAAAGACCGATTGGTTTAGTAGCCTTGGAAACACTACATATATTCATAAGGTTTACATTACATCATTAAACGAAAAACTTCTACAACAACATATTGTCTCCATAATCCACACTCATATCCCCACATAATATCCCTACAGGTCATTCATAATTTACTTCTTCACTTCCTGGGAAAAATAAAACATAGAAAAGGGGTGAGCTCAAATGCCCAGTAAGGATAACAATATAGCGGAAACTTTCATAAATAAGAATAAACATTTAAGGCAATGTATAACTAAAACAAAAGCCTTTAAAACTTGAACTTTCAACATATTATGGCATAAATGAAATGAAATAATGCCATTTACTTATTCACATGGTTATTCTACTAATCGAATAATCACATGAAAAATCAATAACCACTTTCATAATGATGGAATGCATAATGTCAAACGTTAATTTCATTTTCTAGGCCTCATCCCAAGACCTAGGGGTTACTTCTAACCGGAACCCAACCCGGAGTGCCTCTAATAACCGGACACCAACCCGGAGTGCCTCTAATAACCGGAGACCAAACCGGAGGGCTTAATTTTACCAGTCCCTAACCTGGAGGGCTTACTTTAACCAGTCCCCAACCTGGAGGGCTTAATTTAACCAGTCCCCAACCTGGAGGGCTTACTTTTACCGGTCCCCAACCCGGAACATACTTGTTCAGCACATTCATCTGAAGAAAAGTTTGAAATATAACATAAACATTTGGATTAAAAATAACTTCTGAAATGTCAACACTTTAAACATAAACCATGAGTGATATAAAAATAGCACATCCACAATCAAACATAACTCATTCGATACAATATGGAAGATTGTATTGTATCACATTGACCTCAATCAAGAATAATGAAGGATGTTGACATAGATGAAATCAAAATTTTTAAAGAAATATCTCCTTTTACTTTTGAAATCATTTAAGAGCCATATAAAATAAAACATTTTCTTGAAAATATTCTTATAAGCTTGTAAGGGAAGCTTTGACGATTTTATAACGGCGAAAAATAACCGCACCCGCCGTATAAGTTAAAAAAAACATTCTTACCTTAATTTTGTCGAAAAGGTTAAAAAGGACCTTGTTTTGAAAATGACGGAAAGATTCCTTTATAAACCTCTTATAAAAAGTCAAATAAGGGTATAAATGACTTTAACCCATATTCTTGTAAATAATAAAAATGTTTTGAAATACATTTCGAAGAAACATGGATGTGGATGATAAAGAGATCCCAGTAGATTATTACGTATAATACAACCTCGGATAATGAAGAGATTGTGAAATAACCCTTACCTTGTACTTTTCCTTGGTTGGGGTAGGTTAACCTCCTGTATAATGGTTAAATAGTTGTTATTAAATTATACAAGAATCATATATAATAATATGATATCATATATGATCTTTTAACATTTATTTGTTAATAATATCTTAGAATTATCGTCGTTTCGGGAGTTAACTTACTCATTTTCTTTTATATGTTTTGTTACATAAGCCATGGTTGTTGTATCTTATTCATATCAAGAATGATATCCAGTCCTTAAACATCATTTTTAAATCATCAAATGATAATTATACTTGAATGGATACGATGGAGAATGAATCTCATCGCGTACGTGGAGATGGTAGTCCGTACGTACGCACGAGCGACAATATCATTCTTTTGATATTAAAATAATATATAAATGGATGGTATATCATATATACAGAATCATTAACATGTTATATTTATTATTTACATGAGTTACACATCATTATTATACCCATCCAAATAATATTATATTGAATAACAATTACACCACGACGTGGAGACGGTAAGCCGTACGTACGCACGTATGATGACATGTTATTCAAAGGGTGGATAGAATACTGAATATGATTGTACCATATTTATAATAACATCACAGTATATGTGAGATACTGGAGTTATTATTTTAGAATGGTAAGAACAAAGGAAGAATAAGTGGAAGAAGAAATGAACTTGGAGAAGGGTGGTGAAATCATTACCTCTTCTTCGGGTTCTTCCTTTTAATTTGATCAAAAGGGCTCCTTAGGTTGGCTTTCTGATCAAACTAAGGCCTCTAGGTTGTAGTGAGGGATGTTGGGAGAGTATTTGGTCAGAGTTTGGCCGAACCAAAAGGCTTTGAAGGTGTGAAGAAATGAGAAGGAGGAGTGCCCTTTTATAAGAGGGGTGAGGGGCACCTTTGGAAAAGTTAGAAATATTAATTTATAATAAATTCATATTCGGTTTATAAAGGCTCCAAAGTTGATTATTCAAAGGTTAAGGTGGGGATAGGTCTAAAACCACTCAACCAATATAATTTAGACAGGTTTGGGTACTTATATTAACCTTATCTTTAAGTATTAACTCTAAGTTATTTAGTTTCACTTTTACAATGTCTCTTTGTATTTTTATATAATATGGTTAATAAACTTACTATATACATCCAAGCGACCCCCAAGTGGTCCATTAATGATGAACCTATCCTTATATAAGTCTCTTGGCTGAACCTTAGATTTTTAGGAATTTAGTATCAATTAATAATATAATATTTGTTTAAGAACTCTTTTATGTCAATTTTGACACTATTCAATAGTTGATTTTTGTGAAACTCATAACAGATTGATTACTTCGAAAAAAGTCAATTAAATCAATCCTAATATATCATATTATCCTAGAAAATTAGTTTAATTCATTAAAAGTTTCATATTATATTTATTTGGGTATTTGTAATATCAATTATTTTAATTTTTCACTATTATAGTAATTACTGCATCATCATTGTGTCATATATAAAATAAATTATTTAATGTCTAAAAATTATAAATAAAATATAATTATGTAGGAACTAGTTTTATCTTTCTAATGAATATTTATAATCTAAAATCCAACTTATATAACCCTATGTAACAATTGTTTTGCTAAAAGATATATGCTTGTGTCATTTTTGTATTCATTTTGACTTAATTAAAATAATGTGTCATTATCACTTACAAGTGGATCCATGGGGTCCCAAAATTGACACAAATATGCCCATGGTCGACCATGTATCAACCAATAGGGTTAAGACACGTTTTAGGGTAATTTAGTATTATTATAATATTATTTTTTAACCCTTATTTACCGGATTTACCCTTAACCATGGTAAATAAAATATTTACCGCAGTAATTATTCAAAATGTCTAAAAATAAAAGTTACCTATTTACACAATTTGAACATCCTGATTCCAAATATGGAATCCATTTTCCTAAATTCAAAACACAGAAGTGGCAGAAATTAATTTAAAATTAATTCCCACTGTCAAAACAAAAAGCGTGTTTTTAAGAGATAATAACTATCAAAAGATTGACACTTGTTTATGTTCGGTTTAATTGTAAAATTATGTCCAATGACCAACATTATATTAAATAGTAAAAATATATTCTAAATATACTTTAAAACCACTCAAATTCATAATTTATTACTATTAATTATTTTGATTAAAAAAGTTGTTTTTTAATTAAAATTTAGTAACTTTCACTATTCATCAAAATATGAAAGTTATCCGAAAAGTACCAAAATTTCACCTTAGGCTAAATTTGATATTCCAAATCCAAAAATGAAGTCCATTTTAAAATATAAAATATATATAACTTCAAAAAGTAGGTATTACTATTCATAACAGCTAGTTTGATTGGTTACGGTGTGTTAGAACTCGAAGTTGCGTACAACACACGCTACTGTTTTATTCAAAGGAAAGCGTACCGTGGAAGCTTGGGATGTTTCATTTTAAATTTTTGGATGTCTCCATTTAGTCAAAAAGTTTAAAATATTGTATTTAAAAAGGTTTCACTATCAAAAGTTGATAAAAGTGCAATACTGAAAATGAATCTGTTCTTGCATTATGACTAAGAAACTCATAATATGGATTCTAAAATTATAAGGATTATATAAAGTTTAAAATTTAGTTAATACTATTCATGACCTCTTTTAATGGCTTTTTTTTTGGTAAGTCATGGTTCAATTGAACTCAGTTTTGCGTGTAGTGCAAGTTATTGAATTATTTTGAAGAAATAACACACTATGAAATCTTGGGGTGTTACAATACGTTTGGTGAATCAGAAGTGATATGAAATTAATTGAATAAGTAAATTAAGGAATTTCCCTTTTGAGTTATGAAAGATCATATTGCAAACCATTTGATTGAAATGAAATAATTTGATTAAATCTATGGTTAGGGTAGTTTATCAACAAGTTCATTTTATAGAGTCAAAGAAATATAAATTAAGAAAATAGGTTAATTGAACAAATTATGCAAAATTTTGATGATATATTGATATAAAGGGATTATATTACATAGAAGTGTTTATAGAAGGTTGTTTTTGTTTCAAAATTATATTCTTTTTGAAGTTACAAAGTTTTTGATTGTATTTTTTTTCTGTATGTCAATATGAAATCATTAAATGATCTATTCTTCATACCCTAGGGAATGGAAGAAAATAATGGGTGAGATTAGATTCCATGTAAGTGGTTTTTTATATCAAAATTTATCCTGAATATGTAAGGCATAAACAATATGGCAGTGTATAATCAATAAATATGTCATTTAATCAATAACTTGATCATGAAATTCATCCATGGATAACAACAATGTTGTAATCACATTATTGATAATAATTGATTTATCAATTATGTAATTTATAATTCCATACATCTTAATATTATAATCAATTTCATGACAAAGACACTTTTAATAGTTAGGTTGACATAATATCAAATACCCAAACAATAGTTAAGGCATGACAACTTGATTATCTCGTGATACCTACTTACGAATCAAGGAAATATATAAGTCTAGGATCTATCGATCACATACATATTTATAATTAATTATTTATATATTGAATGAATATTCCAATAAATAAAAAAAATTACTTATTAATAAATAATAACTCTATTAAAACAAGCATACATATCATCAATTTTCCCTATTCCATAGAATAGATTTATTAGTAATCTTTCTTAAATTAAAACTATATGCAGAAATGGAATATAACTGTGGAAATATTAACATGATAAATATACCTATGTAAATAAATAACATGGACATGAAAAGGAAAATTAATGTTAAGAGAGGGATGAAGAGTGATAGAGAACATAAATTGAATATCAATATATTCAAATACTTTATCATGGTTTGAAAATAATCATTAGAAACACCAAATCATATCCCCCGAGATTGTTAAAACAAGTTTAAATTTAGTCCCACTAGTTGTGCATCGAGTGAAGATTTAGTTAATACCCATGAAACCTTTTTTAAGGTTATTACCCTTGGTTTATCATTTCTGGAGCCTGTATCCAATTGTTTGTATCCAAACATGGACTTGATTTCTTGGAAACCACCACTCTTTACTGCACCAAAAGTTTTGTATTTTTTTCTATATTAATATTTATACCTTGGGTTTTCAAAAATTTATTTTAGTAATAATATCTAAAAATAATTAATACTTAAAATTAAATAATGTTATAATTAATAAGTTTTTAGTGGAAGATAAAAATATACATACTTTAAATGAAATCCCTTTTTAAATAATTTAATAAAACACTTCCCCATTTTTTTTAAATTGAAAAAATAATTTGAATTGAAATTAATTTGGAAAACCATGAAAACATGAAAAATAATTTAGATCATAAAGAAGGTTTATGATGGTGGGAAAAGATCTTTTTTGTGGAAAATGTTTAGAAAGGAATTTTTTCCCAATTTTATAAAGAAAGTCCAAAACTAATCTCATAGTAAAATTTAAAAGGATTACATTAAAATATTTGAATATAAATTCAATGTTAATATTAAATTAACTTTAAGAAATCAATAGATTTCAAATAATAAAATTCTTTAATAAAAATAAATAATTCAAATATAAAAGAAAAAGATTTATGACCAAAAAGAAGAAATAATATTGACTTTTATTATAAAGAAAATTTGAGTGCATTTGAGTAAAAAATAGATGAAAATGTAAATAATAATTTAAAAAAATTTAATTATTCAAATTAAAATAAAATATAGGGGTTTTATTAAAGAAATAACATACAATTACTCTATTTAATTTAAAAAAACAATCCTGATAAATGTGAGATTCTAAAATAAACCCTTACAAATTTTATAACAATTTAATCTAAAAAATTGTCATAGAGAGATAGAAATAGAACTTTAATTTCCATTATTAAAGATTTAATTATGATATAATATTTTAAATTGATATCATATACACCATATAATGGAAATATATGCATAATTGAAAACTTTTCTCAAAGAATTATGTTTGAGATGAGAAACCACTACATTTGATTCCAGCTTGGTTGGATGGATTACAAACTTTTATATAAAAAATTATATTTATTATTCATATATATCATAAAAATATTTATATTTATCTTTCTAGATATAAGTTTTTAGAATTTAATTTTACAAATTTACTCATAATTTATTGTTAAAATTAATTATTTGGGTGTTAATTGTTTTGTTTCTCATGCATGCTTTGATTTAGTGGTTCTAATACTTAAAGATTTATCATGGTTTCATCTCATAAATAATATTAATCATGTAATATATATAATATTTATACATTAAATACAATTTATAACCACTTATATAAGGCAATTATGAAAAATGAAATATGTTGTTATTAGAGGTGGTACTCTGCATGTACTCAAGGATGAAATTTTAATTTTCCAACAAATGGAAATAAAGGAAGGTTCATAATAAGTTATCTTTAATGAATAAAAATTATTTTATATAGATCATATTTATTTATTTAATCCATATTTACATCCATCCCTATTAGGTGACAATGAAAAATTAAATACGTCATTCACAGAGGTGGTTATCCAGGAAAACACATGATTGATTCTTTCATTTATACAAAATATGGAAAAGAGGTAGATGATGACTATTAGTTAAATATAATAAAATTTTGTAAACTAATGATACTTATTTTATTATGTTAAAATGGATATATATTAATTAGAAGAGTTTTTTATAGAAATGTGAGAACTTTACTTGAGGGAAAAGTATCTTTTATTATGAAAAAACAAATTTACAAAAGAGGAAAGTATGGTATTTTACAAAGATCCCTTTAAAAGAGGGGAATGAGATCATCAGGTAAGTGTTCAATAAAAACACAGGTATCATTGTTTATCCCTTTATTTAAAAGACCATCATAAAGGTAGTTATCTTCATAATATGTGTGTGTGATGAAGTATCTCATTGTTGAGAGATTCTCCAAGACTATTTTTCTAATGGGCTGTGAGTTTCCATAAAAGGTGAGATTTAACATTTCTTACTACTTATACATGAATATTAAATTCACACTTAAACCAAATTTTATTCCATCTACTTTTCTTATCTATTACCAATTCTTTGATTATCCGAATTATTTCGAATTTCAAGGATGTTGCAATACCTCAGGGACTATAAAGTCACCCAAATATGTCAGTACTATGATCTCTAAAGTCTGCCCCAAATCTTGAATGTCCTAGATTGACTGTGGAGGATCCATCAGAGTTTCATTTCATCTATCTCACAAGTGGTGAGACCAAGAAGATTTCTAGAGTACCATGAATTGGGAAAAAATGTAGGTATTCCCATATGTCAAAGAACTGCGAGATCATGGAATGAATTGTTGCATTGACAATGATGTAGTAAATTAAAACCATTTAATATATTTAGTATTTTATGATACATCAAATAAAGGTTGAAAATTTTTATTCCCTTGATAACATAGTTCTATTTTTTCCATATTATGTGTGGAAGATTAGAACAAGCCACCTGAAAAAGGTTGAAGAGTGGTGTTTAAATTTGGAACCAAGTATATTCAAAGAGACACACCTAGATAGAGTCATAAAAAGGAATCTACATATAGAAAATTATAAAGATGAAATTCCAGAGTGAAGATATAGTGGCATAGCTAAAAAATATATGGTTAATGTATTACTTATATTGATGACACAAAACACATATAGAGTAGAGAGTAATACCCACAACTTGAAACAAATAATAAATTGGGAGTTTAGAATGTGAAATATTCCACAACATCAAGAATCTTGAAGGGGAGATCCATTTTTTTTGTATTTTCTAAATCCATATTTGATTTCTTAATTTAATTAAATTATAATAATAACTATCTGAGGTAAGGATACCATAACTTTTTGGTTCCTAAATTAGGTTTTCATTTAGATTAATGAAAGCATAATTTCTAACAACATCTTTGAGTACATCTAGAAAATTATATAGATTTTAAAGTTTATCTTTTATCATGAAATTAATTTCCATATTTGAATCATTAACATTAATAAGGTGTGATAAGGGTGTTCATATCCAAATGTCAAACCCGAATCTAAGGGAATATTTTTTCTGAATAACCAGTGAACTTGAGAAATGATGCTAGAGAATGTTACCTTAAGAGATGTCCAAATAGAAGAGTCTATTTAGTTGGGATTTATAGCCTTGAGTTTATTTGAAAACATGGATATGATAAATTCAAGGTTCTATGACTTATCATTAATATCCTTCTATATAAACTGGTCCTATATAGATTAATTAAATTATTCAAGATTTTTTATCTGAATTCCTCGAAGAGTAATAGGTTTATATAATTTATTCGTAAAACTATAATGATTATACTTCCATTGAATATACCACTATAAAAAAGTTTTTAATATATCTATTGATAATATTTAATAAATAATTCAACCATTTATCAACCATGAATGAGTAAATTTTTTTGATATAATAATATACTAGACAAGGCAAACTCTTCCAGCCATTGAAAGTGATTTAAATTTCCAAGAATCTAATTTACTTTTGATTTGACCACTAATTTGAGTAAAATGAAAAGATCTAGATCTACCCCCAAACATGATAACACTAAGGCATGTAAATGTAAACACACCCTCTCTAATACCTAGATCATAGATGATGGCATCTATTATCATAGGAGATATATTCTTTCAAAAAAAAAAAGATTTGTTCCAACTGATTTATTGGCTCAAAATGATATGATAATGATTTTTTTTCTTTATTTAGACTGACTGCTTTCTAATCTCTGTGAGAAAAATAATAATTTTATCAGAATATAATAAATGGGAAGAAGAAAATAAACCCCTAACTACTTTAATGGGATTATGTTTCCCATTATCAATCAAATTCAAAAGAAATATACTCAAGTAATCTTAATAAATCTCAAAAATAATAGGTGATAGGGGATCCCCTTGCCTCACCCCTCTTAAAAAAGTGAAATATCTCTTTAGGGAACTATAAACCCAAATTGAAATGTGAGATGAGTCTAGAATAGTTCTAATTCCATTAGTGACAGTACCATTAAAGAAAAATTTGAAGAGAACATTACAAATAAAATTTTAATCCATTGTGTCAAAGCTGTTTTTGATTCAAGCTTCATGAAAATATTACCACCTCTTATTGACTTCCTAAAAACATTGACACATTCAAATGCTATCATGAGACAATCTTGGATAGTCCTTCAATTTATGAGGCCTAATCAGTTTGAAGAGATTATTTTATATGATTCTCTATCAATTCTTGAGGTATTAATTTTATTAATGATTTTATGAATAGTATTGTCCATTACAACATGCCTCAATTGATGAATTTCATTATCATTATCAATTTTTGGAATTAGGGTAATACATTTATCATTAATACCCTATGAGAGAGAGCCTCCTTTAAAAAAATTAAAAACCTATTTTCAAACATCATGTTGAATGATATCCCAAAAACCTAAAAAAAATAATAAGTAAAACCATCTAGTACTAGGGAGCTCCTATTATTAAGATTAAAAACAATATCATTTATTTCAGATTAAATTAGAGAATATATAAGCATCTTATTATCATTATCACTGAAATTAGTAGGAATTACCCCTTCCATCAAATATAAATCTGAATTAGGACCATTAAAAGGGTATATGTAGTATGAAAAAACATGTTTTGAAATATATTTCCCATTATTAATGAAATGGTCACCATCCTTGATTAGTAACAAAGGTTTGTAAAGATTTCTCATTTTTTGAAGGGAATAGAAGAATCTAGGATTAATATCACCTTCTTTAGGCTATTTATCCTTGAAGAATTATTTTTGTGAATTATTTTAAATATCTTTAAGTATAAAATGTTTAATATAGACCTCAAATTCATCTTTAAATTCATTTTAGAAGTCAATATTTGAGTTACCTACTTTGATAGAATGGAGTGAGGCTTTAAGAGAGAAAATTATTGAATCAATAGAGATGAAATGAACCTTGATCCAATCCTTTATATGATTTTTAATAATTTTTATTATGAGAATAAAAATGAAGTCATTATCTCTAAAACTCATAGAATTCCAAGTATACAAAACCATTTTTCCATAATCAAGATGTACATGACAAGAATTATTGAATCTGAAATGGGAGGAATGTTTCATATATCTAGAAGTTAATTTTAGAAAAAATAGGATGATGATTGTAATTTATTTTAGATAAATTGTGAAAATCGATATTAGATAAGGCATTAAAAGATTCATTATTAACTATATCCCTTTACAATTTACTGGAAACCACTTTGTGCATGAGTTTTCTATACAAAGTAAATTTAACTCTAATTAATTTAACTTAAAAAAGATCACAATACTCCACATGAGATCTGTATTCCATAAAAGAAGTATAGTAGTTGAAAATACACATTTTTCATTAGAATTAAAAACATAGTTGAAGTCCCCATGAAGAATCCAAGGTCCAATTTGAGTGTCATATGGAAAATGAATTTCTCACCTTAGAGCCCTATACTTTTGATATGAATTATAATCATATATAAATGAATGTAAATGTTTTTTTTCTTGTATAATAAAATCTTCATGTGACCATATTCTAACCATTAATAAATAATGTTGTGTCCTCCATGATTAAATTCATATGAACCCAATGCATTCTAATATCAGAAGAAGACTAATTTGTGAGCATAAGATGATATCCCTATATTTCCAAAGAGGAAACATTTGAAGTAAAAATATTTTTAGGTTCAAAAATTCCAAGGATATCTGATTTGCGATTTTGAATAAAAAGCCTATGTGTATTAACTATTTCTAGGTTGTCCTGACCCATGCGGTTCCAAAACCTAATCTTCATGATCATTTATTTTTAGTGGTGGAGCCCCCATCCTCATTTCCCCTCTTTTTTTAATTCTAAAAGATTTATAAGAATTTACATTATTCTATATAGATAATATCTCATATTCCGAGGCATGATTTATTTTTATATAGAGGAATATGTATTACAGAACATTGCTTCCATGTTCTCTAATGTAGGATGAGTTTGAAATTGGATAAGATGGATTTAAAATTTACTTGAAATAGAGTATGAATATTTACTCTTCACATCCCCTTATTCTCAATTTGAATCTATGAGTATCAATCCAGGAGTTTGGTAGATAGTGAAAGATTTAGCAAAAGACTATTTAATATCTCCCAGGTCAGACTTACCTATAGATACAATTAAATTTCCACTATATTAATTCATCCTAGAATCCTTATCATTGCTCACATCAACCAGGGTTCTATCTATTATAGTATCCTGTTCGAAATATGACAGGTCATAAGAAGAATGAAAGTATTCATATGTGATAATATTACAATATAAGGAAGAATCCTTGATAGAGTCACTGATTCCTTGATCCACGATTTTTTTGTCAGAAGAATTAGTGGGATTAACATTAGAATCAACATCAAAATGCATATCCTTCTACAATATAAAAGCAAACTTTAAATTTCATAAGAAATTTTCTCATCAAGACTAACATCATCTAGAGATGACACCACATACTTATATAGTATAATATTATAACCTCACCTGAAAATTATCATTTTTATTGCTTAAATAGACATACAACAAAGAAAGATACACCAAGTAGGACAAAAGAAGTTAAGGCCCAATGCATCATTAATAACAAAGTTGATGCCATCAGGAGGAAAGGATCCTAAACTAAGAAGGAGGGAAATATTAGGGCTTGGGGAAGCCTGGGAATCCAAGAAGTATCCATCTTTATTCCCCTCACACCAAGTATGGGAGATACCTGAATGGGTGCCCAAGATCTTATTGCACTTACGGATAAGATAAGATATGCTCCAAGGGATACTCTATCTTCCAGATAAAGATTTATAGAGAATAAAAGAATCAGTCTCCACCATCTTCAAAGATATATTCCTTTGTGAACATACCTACATACCCATGACCATCGCCTTATCCTCGGACTGCAAGGAATCACCTTGTCCATAAAAGGCCAAAAAAGCAATCACAACAAACCCCCTCTAGTATCTAATAACACCACCACCTCTCATCTCCCCACCCTAAAAATATCTTCCTATGTTGAGTTTGAGCCTGTCACATAGGGGGTACTGACATACCCAATGACCCTGACTCGACCTCCCCTCCTGAGAGGCTACGCCTGAGATAATAAATCTAAGCAAAGGGGTCCTATGACAATATGAACATAAGCGAGCTAATTCCAGTATCATATTATTCATTTTGATGCTGATGCTCACATGAGTGCCTGAGGAGTTCTTGTGACGCGTGTCATTCTGCGCTTTCCAAATAATTTAGCACCCTTCCACCAAAATGATGGCCCTAACTTTCCTCTCTGGACCATGATAACCCGCACTAGAAAACCACAAGCTCAAGGGATCTTCCATACTCCCACCTATAATTTCCCCCCCTAAGACATGACTGAGGGCCTTCCAGCTCCACCGATCCCAATTGCTGTTGAAGAAGAGATGCTCCACTGTTTCTTATTGAGTAATTAAGCAAGAGAAACATCTCGATTCTAAGTTAACACCCAAACATTGAATATTGTTGTCAGTGGGCATGGAATTATTCCTAACTCTCCACAACAGAAAATTGAATTTGGGAGGAATTCCCTTACACCATAATGTATCCCCACATAGGTCATCCGAGTTGGGATCCCACGTTATACTGCCATAGTTGTTGAGGAAAAAACCACCTAATGAAGAACCCGTGAAGATGAGACAATTAGGGTCCTCATTTGCAATGATCTCATTGAACAAATTGTGTTGATCATTATTGAGAAAATCTTGGATAAAACCAGGGTACATACTTGCTTCTTTGAAGAAAATCTCTTGTACTGGAAAACCTGGAAACCCTAGTTTCCCTCTTCCCCAATCTTGATTCCATAAATTCACATCATCTCTACCAACCAACCAATGCGCATGAGGAAGAAATACCTCTATGAATGGGTGAATTAACTTCCATGTTTTCGATGGCCGAAACCTCTGTCCTGCCAAATATATCCCGAACTTATCTTGCATGAGCTTTCCCCATAGAGTTCACCCCTCTATCGCTTCCCATGACAGCTTTTCATGCATTCCTTATAGGGTCACTGCTGAACTCCTTAAATTGATACCTCCTTCAGTTATAGATCTTGCTAGATGCTTCCTCGAGGCCCAATGGTGCCTGGTGTCCAGATGACTGTCCCATATAAAATACACCATTAACCTCTCCATGTTGGAAAATCACATTTTTAGGTACCTTCACGGTGGACATGAGGTGCATGGGGATAGAAACGAGAGCACTATTAACCAAAGTGATACGCCCTCCAAGGGATAGGAACCTATTTCTCTAATTGAGGATACTCCCTAACATATTCTCCACAATCCTGTCAAAGTGGTGAACACGAATGGAGTTTGGACTCACCAGGGTGCCAAGATACTCTAGGGGAAAAGAGCCTCTCCTCATATTCAAACTGTGTTCCAAAGACCCAACCCTTCTGGTCGAAATGTTCTTAGCATTAAAAAACAAGATTTTCTCCCTATTCAGAACCCGTCCACTCCATTTGAAATATTCACTTATCATCCTATTCATCCCATACACTGATCTCCTACTTCCATTGATAAAAAGGATAGTATCACCTGCAAACATCATGTGAGATATACCCTTCTGAACATGTCTTTCCCGGTAAGGAAGGACTCTCCCCAAATAAAGGCCCCTCTTTATAAAACATCTTAGTGCATTTTGTGATAAAATGAACTGAGTGGGAGAGAGGGGGTACCCTTTCCTTAATCCTCTACTTGTATTGAAAAAACTGAAACTTTTACCCATGAACTAAGTGGAGATCCACATCGAGAAAAAGCAGAGGAAGAGGAGATCTCATGTCCAGTTAGAGAATCCCATGCAGTTCAAGACCTTTAAAATAAAAACCCATTCCATTCTATCATAGGCCTTACTCATGTCAAGCTTGATATCCAGGTTATTCCCAAAGGTATTATTGTTGATCTCACTTATCATATCATGCACCACTCTAATATCACCCTGAATTGACCTCCCCTTGACAAAACCAGGTTGATCTCCTTTTAACCACCCATTTAAGTGCAACGCTAGCCTTTTGTTAAGGATACACACTAGAACCTTATATGGAAAGTTTCACATTATTATCAGACTATACTGATCATTGAGATGGGGGTTACTCACTTTTGGTACCAAAACCATCTTGGTTGCACTGGAAATGCGCGGAGGATGTCCACCCTGAAAATAGTCCTGCACCACTCTTACTAAATCCCCTTTAAATGTAGCCCATGCAGCCCTGTAGAAAGACCTGGAGATCTTGTCCGGCCCTAGAGTTCTGTCAGGGTTCAAGGTCCACACTACCTCCCTGACTTCTTCCTCGACCGACAGCCTCCTCAACCACTCGTCAATATCCCCAAGCAATCTACTAGAAATTTCCTCAAAAAGATCTGTTGCCACACTTGGGTAACACCTGCCATGATAGAGTTTGGACCAGCTGGTAAATATTTGATGGATTAATTAGCCATTTTCCCCACTACCTCCTGGTCATTGGTATAAGAACCACCTTATCTAAGAATATTGGGTCCGTGAATACGTTACCTTTATTTAATGCGTGCTTGGAAAAAACCAGTATTTCGGTCCCCCTCACGAAGCTACTTAACCCTTGATCCCTCTCTCACCAACCTCTCCTACCTTAGAATAAGATCAGTTAAATGCACCTTCTTAGCCTTGAGATCGCTTAACAAGGCAACATCCGATACTTATTCCAGCCAGTTCTCCATGGACTCCACTTCCTGACTTATCACGAGCAGGTCCTGGTCATGTACATGAGCATTCTTCCTCCACCTTTGTAACATATTTTTGAGCCTCCTTATCTTGTTGCGGAAATATATCCATGGATTTCCTGAATTCCTCCAATCCCATGAATCCCGAACCACATCAGTGAAGACCGACTCTTCCATCCACAAACTAGAGAACTGGGTGCAGCCGTTTCTCTGGGTATAGGAACTAAGAGAGAGCTGCAGCGGAGAGTGGTCACATAAGTACCGAACCAGATGGGAAAATTTAGTGTATGGGAAGTGGTAAAGGGCTGCCTCATTCAAAAAACACCGATCAAGCCAACACCAAGTTCATCTTCCCCCTCTTTGGTTATTACAATAGGTGTAGCGGTCCCCCTCGAAGCTGACATTCAGCAGACTAGATCTACCCAAAAAATAACCAAAGGCCTAGCTGGCACACCTTGGAAAGGACCCTCCCCCTTTTTTTTCCTATGGAAATGCTACTGTGTTTAAATAACCCCTGACAATACAGGGAGTGTTTTCATAGATAATTACTTCAAGGTCACTCTAAAGAACCTCTCTCTTATGGACATTACACTTAGCATAAACAAATGAGAAACTGTAACGTTGAGAACCAACCAATATTTACATGGATAGGAATTGTTCCATCACACGAAGCAATTCCACTAAGATATTATCCTTCCAAAACAGCCATATATGGGAGTTAGGAGGGTTCCCATGCAAAAAACCACGAACTCTAAGCCTTTGCATGAATTCAACTATTCTGTCTGACGTTTTCTTAGGTTCCAGGACCACCACCATGGAGATTGATTGGTTGAGAAGTTCATTAACAAGGAAGTCAGATTTCAACCTCACCCCTATCCCTCAGGCATTCCATAAAATAACACAAAACATTGAAACATGGGTGTCTGACTTTGGCCCCAGACTCCTGGACTTTGGCTTGAAAAAGTGACTACATGGAACTTGAAGTAGCCGACTTAGACATAGAATGGGTGCACATGTTGTTCATCCTGACCTTGTAGAAGGAAGTGGTGCGGTCTACAGTTTTCTAGACCATGTTGGTATCTTCTGAAGAAATAATGATATTAACATCTTCCATATTCCTAGCAGGAGACACATCGGGCGAGCCCAGAAGGGTTAGCAATGCCTTTAAAAGAGGACCTGAGGAAGGGGATGTCACCAGTGGCGCCAAGGGGGGCAAAGGAACCAACATTCTCACAGGAGTCACAGAAGGCAGGGGAGAAACCATACCCACCGAAGCTTGAGTCGGAGGAGATGACGGGGCCATATCCAATGAAGATAGAGGAAGAGAAATGACCTCACTGGCTGAGGGCAAGGGAGATATTTCTGATTCCTCAGACCCCAGATCTTATGGGAGGATCTCTGTGATGCTGATGCGCGAAGTGACCCGTGGTTCCCTCAGACAAAGTTTAAAAAATATGCTGTGGCACATCCCATCCTAGTGTGGGACCTCCTATCTGACGACCACTCCCTTGAAGAAACAGGATAGATCCCTATAGAAGGAAGCTGGATCAGTAACCCAGGGTGTGGAGGACGAAGCCTCGGAACCTTGAGCAGGGCGGTCGAAGGATACCCCTTTACCCTAACCAAATTTCTTCACTGGTGATGAGGTTGGGATTCTTCTAGAAGGCCGCAAAAATTCCTGACCCTTCCCTCGAGCCTTTCAGCAAACCTGTAGAGAATGTCCAGATAGAAGATAGAAAGAAAAGAAGTGAGGAAAAGCAGGGTAGATCAAGGCCTGGTGATGGTCCTTCCATGTAACAGCTTCCTAATGACCAACTCCTTGATAAACCAATTGTTTTGAGGATTATACTTTCTCAGAAGTTGAATATTTTTCTCTTCTTGACGTAGGAGCCTCTTTACAATACCGATAACTACTTGGTGCTTTCACATGTTTTTTTAACGAACCAATAATTGGAAATTTCATGAACCACCATTATTCAAACCTCACAAAATGGAGGCCTATATTAATATTCCTCCTTGATCTCTATTCTCTAATCATTGAAATAAAAAAATAGAGTATTTGGTAATTTAGGTTCCATAGTGACATCCACCAAAATTTGAGTATAGAATTCAAGCTTCACATAAAGAGTTCAAGATCAAGATTCATTGTAATTCCAATACATAAAGAAAGGTCATTAAGAAATTTTGGATTCCAAAATACTCAGTTTAATCCATGATGTATCTACCAAATAATGGTAGTTGACAGATTCTGTGTAAAGAGTCATCATCATTGATTTAAAAAATCACATTCTCTACTCTCTCCGTCAGGGTAAATCAATATAGGATGAATCCTATTCAAAATATATTTACTAATAAATAAACTTAAAAGATCTCAGTTAGGGAAGTTACCTCTTCCTTGAATATCCTCCTTTGGCTTCAACCTTTCTATATTAGTTTGGTTCTTTGGTGAGACCAGGACATCTAAAATATTAAAGAGAGAGTTGGGAGGCCTTTTTAGATATTTTTCAATATATGGTTTTTATAGTGTGTGTATAAATGAGGATTTTAGCTCCCCTTTTATAAGTCTGAGGGTTTTCACTTTTGTAAATACTCATAAATTTTAAAATATAATAGTCATATTCAAGGAAAATGGAACAAAATAAGGACAATTTCTAAGATAAAGTGAGGGAGTGCATAAATTCATCCATACAATCAATTTTTATAAAATATTTAATAATATTTTAAGCCTCATCTCTCAGTTTAAATCCTTCATTAACTGTTCCAACTCTTACCATGGTAAAATAATTTTACCATGATAACTATTAATTATAACTAAAATTAAATGAGCCTCATAACATAATGTAAAAGTTATAATTAAAAATATAGAATCCAGTTTAAAATATTTTAAATCTATATTTTGTATAAATTAATTTTAATATAAGTATACAAAATAGAACAAAAAATGTTTTTCTTAGAAAAATGTCATATTAAGCCTAAAAATCATTTTACATTAAAATAAAGTATAAAACCAATTCTCATGAAATTTATTGATTTATAAATAAAAAAATTATATTTATGTGATTTTAAATTCAATCCAAAATTGAATGTAACCTTGTAATTACTTAATTAAATAAAAGAATAAAAATAGATCTTTTATTAGAATAAAAAATCTATTAGGTTATAAAATATAAAATATAAGTTTATAAATTCAAAATAATATTTTTAAATAGTTTATTTCACTCCTTGAATACATATTTCCTTAATAAATGTTTTTCATAAACTATTAATTTATTATTATCTCATTATGATTTCTTAAAATTGACGATATTGTAAAAATGTTATTTTTTACTATTCACATAAAAATCATCCATTTTAGAAAAATACCAAAAAATCAACCAAATATTATTTTTAAATTATTAATTAAAATTGAAATTAATTTAATCAAATTAAAATTATTAAATATATAAATTTATCTTTTAAATGAAAATATTAAATATAAAGAAAAACACATTTTATAGAAAAATGATCTTTTTAAACATGAAGTGTTCTTAACCATATTTCATATCAATTAATATAGTGTCAATTTTTTTAAATATTACATTGAAATATTTTAAAAGTGATAAATTATTTAAAATAGAAAACACTTTAAAAATAGTTCTTTGAAAAATACCCCTTTTTACAATTGAATGTTTTTAATCATATCTCATTAATTATTTATTTTCTAATAATTAAATTTCATCAATCCAAACAAAATAATACAATGTAAGTATCATAATTTATTACTAGGTTTATATTTACTAAGGGTTTAATCTTGTAATTTTTATATACCTTGGCCCATTTTATCTCAATTTTCTATGTGTTATAGCTATTCAACATAGTATTTACATACTAAAATTTTGGGGTGTTACATTACACCCCTTAAATAAATTTAATCATCACAATTTTATTTTTTTTCTTACCACAACAAATGTATGATGACATAGGTATAATCACCGATGTAGATTTTATTTTCATAAGTAATTTCTATGTTACTATTGTTAATCTTCATATTTATTAATTAAATATTCCTAAAATCATGTATTTACCAATATAAAAATTATAATTTTTAATGATTTTTCAAATGTACATAGTTTAGTTATGTTTTCAAAATAAAGATTTATCATCTTCTTAAATTTAAGGAATGTGATAAAAATAAATACATCATTCATTTACTCTTCCTAAGAAAAAGTTTTCCTTTTATGGATTCTTTAAATAACTTTCCACTTTTGATTCTAATGATGAATAACTAAGAGGATTTTTTCATGCATGAATAATGAAAATAAACCATTAAGGGGCCATAAGATCCACAAAAAATGAAAATTTATTTTAACTATCTAAAATCAAAATGGTTGTTATGAATTAGGTATAAATTAACCTATTTTTACTATTAATTAATACAATGAATGTATGATACAGTTTAGACTCGAGGTAAGGGACTTCATCTAAATATAATTTCATTGTGGAAAAATTTGATGTTATACACAAAATTATTTTATACAGTTTATGATCAATCCCATTACATAAATAATCATTAAAAGGATTTAAAAAGGAATCTTATTACCCCAATTATTTTACTAAATAAAAAAATAAAGGTTTTTAAATATATACAGTGACAACAAATTTTCTGTCAGTGTGACTATTATGTGGTACTTGGTTTTCTCTACAAGCCGTAATGTTTTTAAAAGAAAAATAAATAGCATTTCCCTTTTTAGTTATTTTTTGCATTGAAAATGGTTTTTATAATGGATTGAATATATCAATATATTTAAATTATATTTTGTGATTGCAAAGTGGACATATTATTTTTTTCTGCTTTTTTTATGTGTTATGATTATGTTATGGATATTGGGCATTGTTTATGTATATGGGTGGTTACATGATAAATCTAGTGTGGGAGAGCCTGTGATTACTCTCTAATACATTGGGAATGATATATAGTTATATGATAGGGCATCTTTAAGTATATTTATGGAATATATTGTGATAGATATTCTAAATGTAACCATAAAGGTTACACCCTATGCAGTAGTGAATGTTACAATGTAAGTGTGATATGAATGCCACAAGTTACCATTATAATTTATGATTTCTAATAGGATTCTCTGGAATCATACTATTTCACTATGTATGTTATGGAAAATATGTTTTTTTGGTGAATAGTATGATTTTGTAAAAAGGTTTTCATGTGTTTAAAATAATCATGCAAAATGGTTTTATTACTAATTGTATATCCCTTAATGAACTTTTTTATTCTCATCCCATTTGTTGAAACTTTTTCTATAGGGTGTAGGGATGTGTAAGAGAAAGGAATAAGTCAATATGAATGTTATTGAGATTTATATTAACACAATGAAACCATATTTTTAATAGTTTTATCCTGTTAACAAAATAAATAATTATTTGAAGTGCCAACTTTGTAATATTTGAGTTGTTAAGTAATAATTACAGCCAAATTTTCAAAACAATTAAACCTGAAAGCATCCTAAATGTGAATTATTTACTTAACTTAGTATTATGTAACATATATAGATGAGGTATTGTATATGGTAACATAAGTTGGTATACCTAACATAAGAGTTCATGATATTATTAATAAAATATCAACAAATGATTTTTTATTATATGAAAAATTGAAATAATAAAGAATTTTAAGATTACCATGATGATTCATCTATGATATGCCAGTTCAAAATGGTCTTTCATAGATTAAAATCAGTAGATGATTAGGGAAGGAATCTAGAGAGGCTATTTTTATCACTTTATGTGACAACATCCTACATCATTCAATGGGACTAAGAACCCATATGTTGTTGAGAAGAGGATAAGTTATCTAGAAAAATTATTTTATCGTTTTGGGATGTAACAAAAGGGAGAAGGTCATCATGGAAGTTTATTTTATATTGGGAGATTCATATCAGTGGTGGTCGTTAATCTAAAACCTAAAGGAGGAGGAAGATATATATGAGAAGAAATAGTGTTACTTGACATAAATATTCCTAGAGAAATGATTTATGAGTGAATATTGATCGGATGTTGAATGATAGTTTCTGGATTTTAAACAACTGAAAGATGATAATGTTGAAAAGTATGAAGCTAACTTCACATGGTTAGCAAAGCCTATTATGGACTATAGAAATAATCCAAGGAGAATAATTGATCAATTCTTTGATGGCATAAAACCAATCCTTGACAGGAACTTGTCTTCTAAAGTTTTTTATCATACGAGGATATAGTTTCAAGTACTATCAATATAGAAAATTAATTCTTAGAGTATTATGAATTTAAGGGAATACAATTGATGAAGCGGGTTGTTGAAAACTCTGGAAAAGGATATAATGAAATGAGAAAGAAGGGAAGATTTGAATTTACACCCTATGATAATTATGGAGGGAAAAACCCATGTTCCTTCTTAAAAGGAAAATATTTATGCTACCAATGTGTATCTAAAGGGAATCTTTTTAGTTATTACAAGGGGAATAAAGAAGAAAATAGTTTTCAATTCTATAATTGTTGGGAGATGGGTCACAATTCTAATGATTTTCCAAAACATCCAGGAAAAATGCACACAGAAAATACCATTAGACTAGGGAAAAGCTTATAGGATCACAACGGCTTATATTGAAGTTCCATGATGTGGTGTCTGGTACTTTAATCATTTCCTCAAAATTATATAACATTTTATTTGATTATAGATAATCCCATTCTTTCATATATTTCCAGTTTTACTAGAAAATTAGATATTTCGAATTTCATTTAATAAAGGATTTTCCAGTCAAAACTCCCAAGGAAAGAATCATTATAACAATGTTGTGTCATGCAGTCCCCATTATGGCATATAAATGTTCTTTATCTACTGATTTCATTATCATACCAATTATTTAACTATATATAATCCTCATTATAGATTGGATTTCGAACCATGATGTGAAAATTTATTGCAATAGGAATGAGGGTACATTTTTTTAGGATGATGTGGAATACCTTATCTTTAGGGTGGAAACATCACCATATGATTCTCAATTAGATACACCCCCATAATCTCTAATAAATTCAATTATTTAGTAGTAATTGAATGAAATAACTATTTGTGAGGAAAAGAATGTTCAAAAGGACGATGTGCCTATTTTCGCAGAATTTGTTGACATGTTTCAAGAGGATTTACCTGGACATCCTCCTGAGTGGGAAATTTTGTTTTCCCTTAACTTAATTCCTGGTTCATGATATATAAAAAATACCCCTTATATAATTTTCATTATGGAGTTAGTAGAACTGAAGAAAAAACTAGAGGAATTGAGTGATAAAATATTTATTCACCCTAGTGTGTCCCTATGGGGAGCCCCTGTTCTTTTAGTTAAGAAGAAGGATGGATATATGAGGATGAGCATTGACTAGAGAGAGATCAGTTCTATTATAATAATATACTAGTATCCCCTACCTTCAATTGATGATTTATTTGATCAACTTCATGAAGTTGAATATTTTTCGATGATTGAAATTTGATATAGACATGATCAGTTGCTTGTGAAGAAGGAAGACATTCCCAAAACAACATTTTGAACCAGGTATGTGAATTATGAGTTTACAGTAATTCATTTTGACTGACTAATGACAACTCTGTTTTCATTGATATATTGAATATATTTTTCAAAGAATATTCGGATGAAATTTTGGTGGTTTTAATTTATGATATCCTATAATAATTAATAAGATATGAAGATCATGAAAATAACTTGCACACTATTCTAAAGACTCATAGAAGAAATCAATTCTATGGGAAGTTTAGAAAGTGTGATTTTTGGTTTCCAACAGTTTTATTTTATGAACACATTGTATCTAAGGATGCAATATTTTTTGATCCAACAATAACATTGGTTGTTCAAAAATGGACTACTCCAATGAACGTAACTGAGGTACGTATTTTTATTGGTTTAGTAGGTTATTATTGGTGTTTTATTCAGATTATCACCAATTTAGCCAAACGAATGATGAATATTACGTGTAAATGGGTTGTGTTTGTATGGAAAAAATAATTTGTGGAACGTTTTGAGGAATTGAATAGGAGATTAGTGAATTTTCTAATCTTAACCCTACCATCGATGAATGATGGGTTTGGGATCTATAGTGATGAATCCAAGAAAGGAATAGGTTTTGTAAGTATGTATAATTATAGAGGTATTTCTTATGACTCATGGCAGTTAAAAATTAATGAAAAAAATTATCCCACTCATGATATTGAGTTAGTAGTAGTAATATTTGACATAATGATATGGTGACATTATCTCTATGGCAAAAATATGAGATATATACGGATCAAAAGAGTCTAAAGTATATCGTCTCATAGAATGAACTCAACATGAGGCAACGAATATGGATTAAACTACTCAAGTATTATGAGTGTATTATACACTACCATCTAGGAAATGAAAACAAGGTAGATGATGCATTGAGTTGGAAGGATCATGGAGTTCTCAACAAAATGAGGATTGAAAAGGATCTTTTGTACATGGATCTAGTGTGTATGGATATGGTAATTATCAAAGATGGTGAAACATCACTTCATTTTCATTTAGTTTCAAAACCATGTTTATTAAAAAGGATTAAAATCTATCAGCTTAATGACGATAACCTTCAATAGAAAACAGATGCTGTGAAGGTTGGAATGATGGGTGACTTTGTGTGTGAAGATAATGTTCTGAAATTTGGGAAGAGGCTTTGCGTTCCAGTTATACCCGAGCTAAAAAGGGGGTTATTGGATGATTCCCATTGTAATAATTTCTCCATAAATCATATTAGCACTAAGATTTACTTAGATTTGAAGGTACATTTCTGGTGGGATAACATTAAGAGGGAAATTGTGAATTATGTATCAATATGTTTAGTTTGTCAACAAGTAAAGGCCGAACGGAACCATCCAAAAGGGATCATGCAACCACTACCTATTACAAAATGTAAATAAGATGACATAACCTTGGATTTGTTCACTGGATTACCAAAACCTCCATTAAATAATGATGCAGTATAGGTAATTTTGGATCGACTTAAAAAATCTGTACATTTCCTTTGTATAAGGTATGATTTCCCACCAGAGCACAAAGAAAGAATCTATATCAATTAAGGTGTGTGACTTAATATAGAAAATATATAAATTGTTTCTATTTGTGATCCATGATTTACATTGAAATTCTAGAAATGACTTCATAAATCTATATATACTGAGCTTTTCTTGATTACTGCATATCACCCACAAACTGACAGAAATCAGAATAGATGATCCAAACCATACAGTACATTTTGAGATCATTTTCACATGAATTGAATGTATGTGGGATTAAAATTTTCATTTAGTAGAGTTTTCCTACAATAATAGTTTCCAATCAAGTATTAAAATGTCTTTATATAAATCATTGTATGGGAATAGATGTTGTACAACAATATGTTGGGATGAAGTTTTTTAAAGGAATCATGTGGGCACATATATATTAAAGGAAACAATAGTCAAGGTAAAGACTATTTAAGGCCATATCAAGGTAGATAAATGCAAACAAATAATCTATAGATATAATTAAATGAAGGGTTAGGAGTTTCAAGTGGAAGATCGTGTTTTCCTAAAAGTATCTTCATAGAATGGTGTTATATGATTTTGGAAGAAACAGAAACTAGACCCAAGGTATAATGGGTCATATGAAATTTTGAATAAAATTAGAGTTGTTTCATATCATTTGGATATTCCACCTAGCCTATCCATAGCACATAATGTGTTCAATGTATCGTTGCAAAGAAATTACATGCTAGACCCAACACATGTCCTCACTTCTGATGGTATAGAGTTGTAACTTAACCTATCATAATGAGAATAGCCTATCTAGATTCTGGACACTAATGAACTAGTTTTTAGGAATCATCTAACTTTTTTGGTAATGATACATTGGATGAATCATAAGATCAAAGAGTCTACATGGGATCTTAAGGAACTTATGATGAAGACCAACCCAAATATTATTGTGAGGTAAGTGTCTTTGAATTTCAAGGACCAAACTTTATGTATGGAGGGGAGAATGTAACATCCCATGTTTTTGAAATTAAATATTGAATTCATGAAATAATGAGTCTCTAAGAAACGACACTTTTAGAATCTAGTTTTTGAATATAAATTTGCCTCTATCATGTTTTTGAATTTTGAAAAACAACCATATAGAGTTGCAATCATTAAATAATTTGGAGTTTGATAGAACTAACATAATTTTTTTGGTGAATAATTACATACCCTTATGAATAGTAATATGAACCTTATAAATAGTAAACCATATTATTATTTTATATTCTAATGTTTATATGTTAATGAAATATTGAATATTTGTTTAATGTGATATTTAAAGAGTTATAGTTTTTCAATTGTTAATTTTTTAATAATGTATGATTTTATATAAAAATTATATTCATTATATTTAGAAAATTATTTTTAAAAATTGGAGTTCATTTTTGAAATCTAAACTTTGAAAAATGGTTAGGCTGAATTTTTGGGATTATTTTGAAATTCATGAATTTTTTATGAATATTAAAATACTGTAAAATACCCTTTATACAAATTAACTATTAAATACTCTATTTATGACTTCCAGAGTGATGTAAACAAACTTGTTTTGAAATCAAATTCCCTTATTACTATTATGGGTCACATGAATGAACACTATTTGTTTTCTAGATGGAATTAATAAAACAATGAATAAAATATTCAAAATTCACTCCACTCCTCCACTATAAAACGCCCCCTCACCCCCCTCTTCTCTTTATTTATATAAGCCTTAATGATTCTCGTTGATTTTACCAAATACCCTTCCATAGTCACTCCCCACATCCATGAGCTCTTGGTCATTCCAAAATAACAAAACCTTTTCCCTTAATGAATTTAACAAGGATGTTGATTATAGAGGTAAATTCCCATTCTATTTATTTCACATTCATTTCATGTTCCTTTCCATTGTTATCTTATCCTCACCTACTCTATATAAATGACCATTATATCTCTAGTATCATCTATATACTAGATTTATATCATGTTAATTTAAAAACCATCATCAATATTGTTATTCTCTCACTTTTATTTTATAAACAATATCATCGTCTTTGGGGTGCCAATTTAAAACCATTTGTGGACGATGAAGTTTTATTCTTAAGTTTATCATTTATTAATGGTAATGAAACCATTTATGTTGATAAAAAATACTATAAAATAGGTATTATATCAAAATTAATATTTAGGAACCTATATATGTACATTATATTAATTCATATGACCACCATAGTTTCTAATAATCAAAATACAGCTAAAATAATATAACTGTTTATAATTAATATTTCATCTAATGATTCATCCTCATTCTATGAAATTAAATGATATAAATGAACATTAACACTAATTAATGTTCATAAATAATGTGTAAATTTAATTATGGAGATTTATATCCATTCCACATGAACTCCATTATGTAAAAACAAGGGAAAAAATTATGAAATTAAAGAAAACGAACACTCCTGGACGACAAAATTAAATATTATAACTTATCAATAAGGAATTAAATATACAAAACTAAATTAGGACAGACAAAATATATGTCTAATATTATCTGAATTTAGTTATTAATAATTATATTTTCTTATTCTAGGATTTAAGTACAAGAGCAGAACACATTTGGTCTAAAGGTAAGGGTTTTCCACCCAAACCTTCATTTTTATTCGGGTTACTTTTATTGTCCATTTACCTCAATAAAATTTTATATATTATTATATAATCCACATAAATTCTTTTTGGGTGTTATATATATGTTTAAAAATAATAATCCTTCCTTATTTTATGGGGATTTATTCATTTTAAAATGAAAATTCAAAATTATTTAGGAAATACATTCCTAATTCCAAGGAATTTCTCAAATTGTCACCTATTTTCATGGGAAATCTATAATATATTTTTAGCAACCATTATATTTCTAAAATCAATCTTTTTATAATGAAAATAATATCTTACTTATGTTCTAGTTTTATAAATATTACCTTTAAAAAATAACTCTTTTTTTCAATATAAAGGAATATTTATCTCAAGAATTACTCTATGGTTTTATAAGAGTATCTTCATCTATTTCAACCCTATTTTTGATTTTTATTTATTATTGGGATTAATAATTTACGATAACATATACCATATTTAATTGAATGGTTTATGGTTATTTTGAATGTGTGTGAGCTCTCTTAAAACCATTCACCAATTTATTCTGAATTGTTATTGTTTAAGCTTAATTTTATGGGAAATTTATTTATATTTCATATGTTAGTTTCAATATGAATGTATATGTGGTTTATTTTTATCCCCACACATATAAGGAATGCATTATAATTATTATATAATGGGTGAGTCTCACTATATCCCATCAATGAATTATATTACTTTAGACAAATATATTTTGACTTGGATGAGGACATAACCAATTTGGGCTATGGTTTTGGCTGAGGCCATAATCATTTTTAGATGTCTTGTCCAAAAAAATTACAGAATGTTTTAGAATGACCAACATATTCATTTCCCTCATTATGAAGCTATAAATTCATAGTTTATGGGGTTATTTGACTACTATAGTACACATGTTTATGATTTTTTAAGGAAATGTTTACTCATATTATTTTCCTTCCGTATTTTGTTAATTTTTATTTTTTTAAAGGTTTTTGTATTCAATTATTCTCCATGCCTATTGCTTCTATTATCTTCCACTGTATGGATTAATAATACGATGGTTTGGAGCTCAAACCTTTCTTATAATTCATTTTTCTATGATATAATGAAGTAATTTATGAATGACTTTCATGCATAATATTAGAGGAATAGATGTTTCTGATGGAATAAATTAGTTTTTTTCATTCAAGATGTAATATTGAGCTTATATATGTATCTTGTGTCAAAATATACTAATCTTTTCATTTATTTAAGATACTAATTTGTTGTATTCATTCTAATGTAATGTAATAAGGCACCATATCCAGGAAACTAGATTCGAGTTTTCAAATATGATGCCTTCTAATGAAGAAAAATTCACTTGATTTGAAAGGTATGATCCAAATTTCATCTGGGAACTTGATAGTAAAATAAATCATTTTTACACATTATTAAATATTATGTATCAAAGGGTGTTGGATTATAGTTGGCTTAAATGTTATAAAAAAGTTTTTTGATGTTCAGAGAAGGTGGAGATGGAGTTTTCCAATGATGATGTTTTCTTCGACCACCAGCAGAAATAGATTTCAAGGTTGAAGTTGAAAGGGAAGAATTCATCAAAAAGGTATCATGGTAAGGAAATTAAGTATAATTTATGTGAGAATCATACTAAAAACACACAAGATAAATCATTGTACGTTATCGTATGTGCTTCTAATGTGGTAAAATTTGAAATATGGTTCGTAATAGTACCAAAAAAGGTCAATGAAATCTATGAAATAATCTGATATATAGTTTGTAAAATTTATTGATGGAAATGTGATGGGTCATTATACAAAGTATTTCCAATGAAGAATTTTAATGATGGAAAGTAGCCATAATATAAGCATAAAGGCATGGTTAAATATTTTTCAAATACTTTAGAAGAAGTTGTGCCGTCAAATGAAGTGGTATTATCTCTAGGGAGCTCAATATTTTTTTAATAATCAAGTGAGGTTGGGGTAATATCATTTGAATGTAAATTAAGAAGACATTATGAAGATTGTATTTTATAATAGATACAACCATTATGGATTTGTAGTTATGTCATTTGGGATATCTAATAAACCTTATATATTCATGGATCATATGAATATAATATTACTAGGGTTCATGGATAAGGTTTTAGATGTTTTTATGACATTTTTTATATTCTAAAAGTAAACTGGAGCCTGAATGTCATATATGTGTTGTTTTGCAAAGGGTAAAAATTAATTAACTATATATCATAGTAAAAAAGATTGGTTTCTGGATGCAATAAATATCTATATTTTTCCATATTATTTATAAAACTTTAATGACAGTTGATTCTAATAAAATAAAATTTATAATGAATATTCATGACCCACACATATAACCAAGATTGGTATTTTTACTTATTTATTAGGATATTAATAGAGGTTTGTTGAAAACATTTCATGGTTATCTATCCCATTACCTAATTTAACTTGAAATGGTGTTAAGATCACCTTTGAAAAGAAATGTGATGTTTTTTTAAGAAATAGATATAAATCATGGTGAGTGAGGTATTTTTGGAACTACAATCATAAAATGGTGAATTTTTTATCTATAGTGATGCTTAATTGATAGTACATTGTTGTTTCCCAGTGCAGAATGATAAGGAAATTCTGTATGCTTCACGTTTGTTGATAATTTATGAATTACATTACCCTACACATGATTTTTAATTAACAGTTGTTATGATTACTTTAAAAATTTTTAGGCGTCATATATATGGAGTAAAATGTGAAATATATATTGACCATAAATGTTTGAAATATATATTCACTCAAATAGAATTGAACATGAGGTAGAGAAGACGGTTGAAACAAGCCAAGAATTATAATTTCATGATTCATTACTATTCTAAAAATGGAAAAAGAAAGCGATGATTTGTGTAAAAAATGAAATGCTACATTAACCATTTAATGTTGGGAAAATGAACTATTGATTAATTATTTGATAAAATTTTCCATAGATATTGATGGTGAAGAAAATTCATCTACATTTTTCAAGTTTCAGTGCAATCATATCTATCAAACAGAATTAAGCATGCACATAAGTGTGACAATGAGTTATAGAAAAAATTATAACTGTTTCAAAGGAGTATGTATCCTATATTTAATATTTGAAACATTTTTTATGACATTTGGGAAGAGATTATACATGCCTTGTGATTTATAGATGAAGAAATAATTGTTATTAAAAATTATTAGTTCTCCGTTTTTAGTTCATCCTAACAAAAAAAATATGTATAAGGACCTTCAAGAGTATTACTGGTGAGATGGAATGAAAATAGATATGATTGACATTATTGTTCAGTATTTGAGTTTTCAGTAGGTTTAATCAAGATGAAAGTTTCCCAAGGGGATGCTTCAGCCCTTCCCAGTACTTGATTGGAAATGTGAACATATATCCACGGAATTCATTTTGGGATTAACAAATACTTCTCAAGGTAAAAATGTGATTTGTGTTATTGTTATAATTTTATTAAATCTGCACATTTTTTCTATTTTGAGATAAATTTTCTCTAGATGAAATTTTATTGTTTTATCTTGAAGAGATAGTGAGGTTAAAAGGATTTTTTCTCTCTATTTTATCTTATCATGATCACCAGCTCCCTTATAACTTTTAGAAAGGCCTTCAAAAGTCATTGGATATGAAATTAAATTTCGCTACAACTTTTATCCTTAATCATATGGGAAGTTATAACAAAGAGTTCACAATGTGGTGGATATGCTACGTACTTTTTCAATGGATTACAAAGAATGTTGGTATCAATATCTTTCTTTGGTCAAGTTCTCTTATAATAACAATTTTCATTCGAGTATATAGATTGAAAAATTAAAGGCATTATATGGAATGTGGTGTTAAATTCTACTTTTTTGTAAAGATGTTAATGAATGGTTGTTGATGGGACTAGAATTTTTAGAAGAGATAGATGAAATATTTCAGTTGATTCATAGACACTTGATTACAACTTAGATTTATAAAAAAAGTTATGTACGTAACCAGAGGAAGGATTAATTTTTCTAGGTAGGTGATCATGTCTTTCTCAAATTTTATCCATTGAAATGTGTGACATGTTTTAGTAAGAAGTGGAATTTGAGTCCATGATTCATTAGAACATATAAAATACTTAATATTGTATGATTAGTTGGATTCTAAGTGTCTTTACCTCCGGTTTATGCCAGTAACACCTTTTTTTATGTTTTAATTTTAAGAAAAGTTATTCTAGATCCATCTCAATTTTTTAGTCCAGTTATAATTCAGTTAGAAGAGAATATTTCTTAGGAGGAATAGCCAATCTAAATTTTTAACCACACAGAGAGAGTGTTATAGAATAAGGTGAATCATCATTTTAATGTTTTTGGTATACACCATAGAGTTTAAGAGGGAACATGGGAATATGACCATTAGATGAGGGATAAATAACCCCACTTATTTAATAAGTGAATAAAATTGAAAGGTTGAAATTTCCAAATGGAGGGAAGGATGTAACATCCAAGGTAATTATTGAAATTAATCCTTTATATATCTATTAATATTTATGAATTTCATATTAATTTTATTTTAATGGGGAAACGTTTTCTAATAGCGTACCTAAAATGAAACAATGGGTTTCTCTAAAATCTTATGTTTCACACAAGACTAAGTTATATTTAATAATAATATATTAATAAGATTGTTATTTTTAGTGGTAGTTATTTCATAGTTGATATATTTGAAGGATTGAAAAAAGTAACCATAGTATGTTTACACATGTTTTTAAATTTTTTTACATTATTCCAATAAATTTATATTATTAAGATAATAATAAATCAATTTTTTTTTCAAAAAAAAGTAATATTATTAAATGCTTGTTTTACCACCTTTTGATGAAGACCCCACTTTAAATTCAGTTTTTCACTTTTTTTTATGTTCTATATGAAAATATTGACATATTTTTTGGAATAATAACATCAAAATTTACATTGGATGTATTTTTGGTATTCTTTAGATAAAATACATATTTTAATGAATAGTGAAAAAATACTACATTTTAATTCAAAACTACATTTTCATAAAATTTATTAATACAATTAATTTATATTTTTTAATTGTTTTATAGAATTATAAATTTAATTTTTTTACATACTCTATTGTAATTAATTGGAATGATGATCATGTTGAATTTAGATGTAATAACTTTGTGATCTTTTGAATGTTTTCCTTTAAAAACATGTTTTCACATTCTATCAAAGAGATTAATTTGTAAATAAGTTATGGAAATTATGTGTTTTCAATTTATAAAAATTTATACCATATTTGGAATCATATGTCTTAAATTATATAAATAGAGCCATTTTATTTTTTGGATATTATGAATAATTACTTTAGTAATTATTTTTATTACCACAGTAATGGTTAAATCAGGTAATTAATAGTAAAAATATTATTATAGGTATTATAAAACTACCCTAACATTTGTAATAAAATTATTTTTTGAATTAATATTAACCTATGCATTCCTGGGGCAGAGATGGCGTCTTTTGGAAGCAACTTGTGTGTGATTATGACACTTATAACATTTTATTTAAAGTAAAGAGAAAGATTTCATAGTCATGTCTTTCATAACTATAAAAATTTAAAGATGGGGTTATATAAGTTATATCTTAAAATATAATTAGTTATTAAAAAGATAAAAATATTACCTACATCATGTTAATTTATTTATAATTTTTAGGAAAAAAATAATTTAATTTAATTATGACACAATGCTGATGTAGTAATAGATTTACTAAAGGAAGAATCAAATAAATGATATTAATAATAGTAAAATGAATATATTTTGAAATATTTGATGATATACATAAGTATTAATGATTTCTTTGACATGTTATACATGATTTAAAGTAGTTTGAATGAGGGAATGAAGTTTTTATGTTTTTTTTAAAAACTCATGTAATGAATTGTATGAAAATTGATAAAATTCTAAGAGTTAAAAGGGTTAAATAAAAAAGTTAAGGATTAAAAATTATTCAAAACATCTATAATTATCATTTTATGATCATATTTCTATCCATAATCTTCATTTGTTATTATTAAATGAGTTTGGACACATTTTAAATCAAAAATTATATTATATTAATTTAATATATTTAATAATTCAAATGGTGGCCCTCCCATATCCTATAAAAAAGAACACATTCATGTCTTTGAATTATAATTAAAAACCTATTAGGTTTATACAATATATAACTAGATCCTTTACTAGAATCCCTCCCCACATTATTTAGACATTTTTTATCTTAACACCGAACATATAGGTCTTATGGTGTTAAGAAAGTGATCTTCTCAAGGAAGGGTTTTTATTTTAGTATTTTTTTATTTCTTCTTCCACTTCTTTCAAATATCCTATAACCATGATGAGATAATAAATCTAGTATTATATATATACTATGATGTTATTTTGTTAATATAATATTCTAAATCGATCTCCACTTCTATCAAATGGTAATGGAATTAATCATTCATGCATACGTGTGAACTATCACCTCCATAAACCAATATAATTCATTTTCCATAACAATATATCATAACTGGTAGTAATTTTGGAATTAATGTTTATATGTGTTATTAATGACATATAAATTATTATAAGAAATAATATGAGAATTATGTTCTTAATTTCCATGTACATAAAAATGATAACATCGTTCATGCGTTCGTGTGAAATATAACCTTCAGTAAGTGATGTGAATCATTTTTATTATCTATATCACTCATATAATATATATATAATTATATTTAAATGATTAATATTATATTAATCATGTTTTTATCATTCTATAAATTTAAAATAATTATTACTTTTTTTCATAACGATCAATGAAAAATTAAAATGTTACTCAAGCATATGTATGACCCACCGCCTCCATGATTATAACATTGTTCATTTTAATAATAATGATTAATAGTTTTATTAGAAAGAATATTTAATGTAATAATTTTATAATTAAAACATGAATATTATTAATTATATTATGAAAATATGACTACATGAAAAAATTATATCATACCAAGTTTATTTCTGAATTCAAGTACCTATTATTGACAAAACATATGACGCAGACATAAATAATTTCGTAATTTTTATAAAATTATAAATAAGGGATACAAATGGAATAATAAACATGAAGAAGGTTCTAATGAAATTATAAATAAACATATTGTTATTATTCAGGAATATAAATAATTTATAAGATAAATTGAACTAGAGGTAAGGTATTTCATCTCAATATTTATTCATTGAGGCTAATTTTGACGTTATAGAAAACCTTATTTTATATGGTATATATTCAACCCCTTAAACGTTTAAATTTTTTAAAAGGTTTTAAAACTGAATTTTTGTATAGAATGTGTTTTACAAAATAAAAAAATTGAATTTTTTAAATAGATATGGTGAAACAAATTCTACCACTGTGAATATATTTTGGTATTTGGAATCCAATTCATGACATAATGTATTATAAAAGAAAAAAAATCCAGTTTTACATATTCAGGTATTTTGGTATTGAAAATAGTATTAAAATAGATATACTATATTAATATCTTGAAATTAAAATTTTCAATTGGAGAGTGGAAGTTTAATATTATTTTATGCCTTTTTTATGTTTCATGAATATTTTATGAATCGTTGGCACTGCTTATATATACTGGTGGTTCCATGATAAATCAAGGGAGAGTGAGCCTATGATATGTCTCTAATGAAATGGGTAGTGATATGGTGTTAAACAATAAGGATAATCCTAAGATATTTTTGGAATATAATATGATGTATATTCCAAATGTTACCATGAAGATTACTACCAATGTAGTTGTGAAATATATAATGTAATTATGGAATGGATTAAAAAATATACCTTAATGATTTATGAATTCTAAAATGTTTCATAGGAATAATATGATTTCAGGAGGCATGTTAACGAAACATATGTTTTGTGGGTGAAAAGAACGATTTGGTAAAAAAAAATCATGAGTTTAATATATTCATGGACTCACTATTTCATTCCATATTTTATATCCCTTACAAATATTCTTGTTCTCATCTAAGGTTTTTACAATGTTTTCCATATGGTATAAGGATGGGTTAGATAAAGGAATGTTGAAGATGGATGTAATAAATATTTTTATATAAATAAATAAATCATTTTTAATGATTTTTTTCTTTAGAAAAAAATTATATCGAGTATAGGTGTCTACTTTTAAAATTTTGAGTTTTATATAATATTTAAGGCATAATTATCTAAAACAATAAACCTAAAAAGATCATCAATGTGAATTCTTGATTGAACTCAATATTATGTTACATTTAAGGTTGGGTCCCTATACTCAAACATGAATGAAAATGATATATGTGGCCAATTATAATTTTAAAAATGAATTTATACTATTTTTTACACTACAAGAGTTGTAATCCAATTTTTCAAGAACATCCATAATTATAATCAAAGGAAGGAATCATGAAACCCAGAAACAAACACACCCAAAACAATGAAAACAATGAAATATCATTATTAAATGGGTGATATGATATTATGAAATCATTACATATGGTTTTATAAATATTAAAATAATTTTAAATTATTTAATAACATTCATTAAACTATTATACATGATGTAAATATATGTAAATCTAAAGTAAAGATTGTGGTAATGGGTTATCATCTCATATTTTCCTTTTATGAGACGTATTCTTTATTAAAAATTAATTACTTTTTTATGGTTTATATAATTACCTTTTATATATCATATCACTATTCTAATTATCATCATGGTATTTAATGCTTCATGTTATAAATATCACTTTTATGGTGCATTCAATTTGACTAATTACAAAGTGTAAGTCATTTTCTAAACCCAATTTCTATTCATTTGGTGAAGCTTATAATTTTTTTTGCTCTATGAATATATTTGAAATGAATTTTCAATATGTTATGATTTATTTCTACTTGTTTTACATTTCTATAAAGTGAATAAAGACAATCAATTAATTTTACTATATCTTTCACTTCAATGATTTGATATTTGTAAACAGAAATCATTTTAAAATTCTATTTTAAAGGTCCTTTTTCCATAAAATAATATTTTTATAAAATACATGGAATGAAAAATATTTCCCAATTTCATGTCACTTTAATATTCAGAATCATTCCGTACATTCTTATAAAGTGACTTTTTATGAAATTATTTATTTTTTACATTTAATGTTTTTTTAATATTAGTGAATTCAATTTGAAAGGTTTATTTTTTTCAAATATTATTTTTATAATAAAAATTTTCTTAAATCAAATTTTTTATAGTTCATGGTTATGTTTTATAATGAATTTTTGTCATGTGATAATGTAATGATGGTTGGTTATGTGATAAAATAATATTGGATGGTTACGTGATATTCCAATCACCTTCGGTTTCATGATAAAACTAGGATTGGTAGTTATGCTATAATCTCTAGTGTATTGGGTACTATAGCATTAATGATTTTCCATATTGCTTACCCCATTTGTAAGAGTGATATGTAAAATGATATCTCAAGTTACATACTTTTATTTTAGAGAATATATAGTGAGATTTAATTAAAATCGAATGAATTTGATATGGTAATACATTGATATTTTTTTAATTCATTTTCCAAAATAAAAAACTCTTCTTCGGTGGAAGTTATTTTTTGTATTTCTATTGGACTGATGTTTTATCTTATATTGCGTCCCTTACTAGGATTTTTCTCCCATCCATGTTTAAAAAAAACATGATTTATGGGAGGATAAAGACAAGTAAGGTATCAAATATATAATTTTAAATATTAAACTTGAAAAAACATATTTTAATTTTTAAAAAATGGATACTGGATATAAGTGACATCTTGTAATGTAATGTTTTACAATATAAGATTTATTACTAATGATATATATATATATATATAAATTGAAAACATATTTTTTAAATGAATGTTATATCTAGTTTTAAAACAACACGAGTATGTATTGTTTAAGGTTGGGTCCATAAAATGGGTATTTGAGAAGGGATTAGTAAATAGTGGAGGTTAATATGTTTTCTATTGACATTTTACTTATAAACATCATCATTGGGGTAAAAGACAGAGGATAATTATAAGTGAAAAACTCTTATACACACATTTAATGATCTAAAATAATGGATTTCTAGACTATTAATGATATATTAGGAGATTGTATTTATAATGGTAATTGATTTTGGTATAATGGATTTTATGGTAGAATTATTATAGAATTTATATGGGTATCATGTTTTTAAAATACCACTTTCATTTTAACACATAACAATTAATTCCTATTTAAATAGTATTATTTCATATTAATTATCATTTATCAATATAGAAAGAAATAAATCTTTCACAAACTCTTTATCCATTATGGATGATTTTATTATCTACATTATTATAAAATAATTTTTAGATTATTTTTATGGCTAATGGTGTATTCAAATCATCTAAAAGAAACTATTTGACATATCTATCAACTTTTATTTTCTCTAAAATTTTCTTGGGTCATGGTATCTTTTTTTCAAGTGATATAAAATATCAACTACCAAAATTCTTGATAAATGTAATTCAATAAAAGATTTGAAAATTTAAATTCAAGAAGATGGGAATCATGTATGAAGAGAAATGGGAAATAAAATAAATCCTAATATATGGATTAGGTTATGAGTAATTATTTATATTCAATTAGTAAAATATTTTTCGGTAGTTTCTCATAAATAAAATTGATATAATTCACACAATTGATTGTAGGAATTAATTTTTAAGGAATAAAAAGAAAAATTATTTTTAATGTTTTAAGAAGGAAGTTGAATTAAGGATGTTTTTATCTATTGAGTTTTTAAATTTATGATATAGTGTCTTTTTATTAATTTTTATGTAATCATGGAACACCTATGGATTTTCTAACAGTTTGTTTTCTTAATATATTTGGAAAAATATCTTATATAGAATGAATACCTTTGGAAAGAGGTGAAAAGGTAATAATAATTGGGATAAATTTATTGATTTTTGGTAAATAAAAATTAATTTGGGTATATTTAACCCTTATGTTTATGATTTAAAAAGATAAACAATTCCATTACTTTTGGTGGAAATCATTTTAATTCCATTATGTGTCTTTTTGGTTTATATTATTTATGAATTTGAACGGATTATGGGTACTTATGTTTTGGGAAAAAAATGAATGGTATGACATACCCATTAAGGTTAAATAGTTTATTTTGATAATGTTTCTGACGTTTCGTGAATTTTATATGGATTATATTGTTATTGTATTAGAAAAAGGAAACACGACAGGATGGGTGGCAGCCCATCATATCCAGAAAGGCTGCAGGAATTGAACCCACAACCGATTGGTAAAACGAGTTTATCTCCTACCAATAGCCTATATTATGTCCTCGGTACAATAATTTTTTCATAAAATATTTGATGGATAACGATAATGTTCTTTTAAGGATCATATGTCTTATATTCTTAATAACCATGAAATTTTAAATTGATTTTCTAGTAATATTATCAATGTTATATCAGAATAAGACAACTATTTTGGGAACCTAATATGTTTAAGGTTAGTAGAATAGAATGAGATTTCATCCAAGAAATAAAGGATGATTTCTATTTTTGAAACATTTATGTTTTATGGTGATTCATGGTATTAATTGAAATCATTTTCATATCGTGAAGAGAATGTGATTCAAGGAATTTCATTTTTTATGAGATTTTAAGAGATACTGGTATTATTTAATGATAAATTTAAAATGTATCTCAGAATAATTGATGATCAAATACTTCTAATTTGAGTCTATAATATTTTTAGTAATTTTACAGATAGTTATTTATTGAATGATCTATGATAAAATTTTTGTGTTAATGTTAAATTTTGGAAATTAATATAGACTCAAATCATAAAAAAGTTTCATATTTATTGACAATTACACTATCTTGTACTGAATATTTTTTTAATGAATAATGACAAAAGGAATATATTAGTACTCTTTATGGATTTCTTTATCCAAGTGAGTTAATTCTGATTCTTCAATTATGAAAAGAAGTAATCATTATTACTCACTTTTTTGGATAAAAATGAGTTTATTGATGAAATTTATTAAAGGGATAAATTCTAAATTTAATGTAGGTATATTTCCTTACTTTACTATTCTAGGTACTAAAATAATTTCTCAATTATAAAATGTATTTTGAAACAAAAAATTTATATGATTACCTTCATACGAAAAAATCAATATCCTTTTAATTTATTATAGAATTACGATTTTGTGATGGGTATCTTTATCAAAAATATGTTTTCTATAACTCTCTATCATAATTTGGGAATTAAATTTTGTCATCCATGTCTATGTTATCCTACATGGAAACCGAGTACAGTTTATCTCATGTGACCTTCATACTATTCCTTTGTTATGTTCAAATAGAATATTTGTTAGTCTTTTTAGGATGTGGTATTTCAATAATGATATTTATAAAACTAAATCCTATTGTATATTGATCCCATGTTAAAATTGAGAGGGATAAATTTATTATATTAGGTAGAATGTAACACCTCTATACATTAAAAAGGAAACATTATGCTCAATATCATACAAGATATATCCAATCAAGCCTAAAAAAAGACTAAATATTATTATTTAAATGTGATAGTTAACACCTAGCCATGGGGATGGTTAGAATGAATAAGATTTAGTATATTATAAAAATATATTATAAAATGTTTGTGAAATGAATTCCTTGATCACCAATTAATTATAAATTAAAATTAAAACTAATTGAATAAAATAATTTTTTTTTATAAAAACTATTTTTATACCCACAATGGAATTTTACCATAATAAGTAAATTTAATAACTATCAGTGAAATATATTAATGAAATTTACATTAAATAAAATCATTAAAATGTTTTTAATTTAATCCATCTTATTTTTTAGGATTAATAGAATAAAAAATATATTTTTAACCTTAAACAATATTTTTATGAAATGAAAATTTTCCATTTTTTAATGGTTCCTCTTTTTTAAAACTAATACATAAACCATAGAAAATTAAATCTCAAAAAATATAAATAATTTTTCAAATTGGAATATCAATATTAAATTTTAAATTGATTTTATAGTAAAATAATATCTAATATACATCACTAAATTAAATTTAGTCCATTTGTTTCTATTTTAAATTGAATTGGATACAAAAACATTTCAATCATCAGACCTTTTGGGTTTAAAAACACTTTCTGTCATGGAATCTATGATATTTTTATTAAAAATAATTTTTCCAAATAGATGAATTTATTCATTAAAAATATGTACCATAATTTTAATAATAAGTTTAATATTATGTATTAATTTCATTTTTATTTTCTGGAATACAATATTTGTCATGGTAAAAAGAAATATTTTACATGGTATATTTATAATAATAAAACAAGTTAAAGTTAAAATGTTAAGGCATTAAATACCTAAAAATTTAGCACTAAATGGGTGATTGAGTTATTTACCGACAATAGAGAGCCAATAAATAAATAATTATTATCCAAATATGTGAAATAAAATCCACCTCAATGGGGATGTATTTAGATATATTATAATCTTTATTTATTAACTTAGAACCAACCATCCTCTTGTATAATTATCACCTCTCTCCCCATAATTTTTTCTCACAAGACTTGGAGCTCCTAAATTGTATACCAACCAATATCTCACCTACTATACCCACATAAATGTTCATCTCGTATCACCAATGTAACAAATACTGGGTTCCCTAGGGATCTTTCAAGGAGGTGATATTCAAGAGATAATTGTTTTAATACACCTCTCTTATTTTGTATTTATTTTCACCTCACCAACTTCACCCATAATGTATTTATTACTCCTACATCATATAGATAATGGATTTTTAGGTTTCTAATGTAATATATATTTTATATTTACTTTATAATATCATATTATTTAATGAAATGAAACCATTGTCCAAATTATGGTGGTTTACCGTCTCTGTGAATAATTAATTTTCATTTTCAATTACAACATTCATTCTATGTCAAAAAAATATTAGTCTTGCCCAGAAGAATTTTAGTTGGTATATTAAAACAAATTTATATTCTAGAACTAACTTATACTTATAATATTAAACAATAGGTTTGTTAGTTTTGGTGTTTAGAAAACCCACCAAAATGAACTTAACATTTATCATTAACTTTCTATTAAAAATATCATCATCATAAAAGAAATAAAAAATCATATATGTAAATATTTACACATTTTTAGTTTTATTAATACTATTTCATTCATCTACATGATTTTTACTCCCAATTTACATTAACATCCATAATTATTCACAAAGTCAGCGATCATAAAACCAGGAAACAAATGCAATCAAAACCATTTAAATAATGAATTCTCATTAATGAATGGTTTATAATATCTTAAAAAATCTTCACTTAAAGTGATATAAATATGAATATAATTTTTTATTATCTAATAAAACTATTTAAAACATTATATATGAAGGTAAGGTATGAAATAATAATGGGAAGTAAGATGTTAGGGTTTCTCATCTCACTTTTTAACTTTTGAGAGATATATTTTCCTTATTCACCAATTATTTCGATTTTTTATGTATATAATAACCTTTTATATATCATGTAATTATTATCTTTATCTTTATGGTATTTAATTTTTCATTTGATAATTATTCTGCATATGGTGACTATAATTTGACTCATTAGAATGTGTAAGTGAATTTCGTATCCAAATTTCCATTCATTGGGTTAAAATTATACATATTGTTTATGTCCTTCTAATATTATTAGTGAAAT
This sequence comes from Viscum album, assembly GCA_963277665.1. Taxonomy (NCBI): domain Eukaryota; kingdom Viridiplantae; phylum Streptophyta; class Magnoliopsida; order Santalales; family Viscaceae; genus Viscum; species Viscum album. The sequence continues at coordinate 1,936,828,901 of OY728123.1, read as the reverse complement.
TATTTTTGAATATATTATTTGTTATTACAACTTTTTTATGTGGTTTTTTAGTTAATATACATAATCAATTCATTTTATAAACTCTCACATCATTGATATGTCATTTCTAAAGGACTTTAATTTAAAAATCATTTTCTTCACATTCATTTATAAAAACAACTGTTTATGTTACATATATGGAATGAATTTTTCTAATTAATGTCTAATTAATAATTTAATTATTAAATTGTATTTTTATATATTTATTTTTAAGTAAAATATTTTTTCTTTCAAGAGTTCCCTTTTTAAAAATGACAGATTTTTAAAAGAAACGCTTATTTTTCTTTAAAGAGTGTATTTATTATTCAACTTTTCTTGATTTATTTTAATATTATTATAGATGAGAATTTTGGAAAATAATGATTGGTTACATTATAATACAATTATTTGTGGTTAAGTGATAATCCAATTAGCGGTGTTTATTTGATAAACCAATAATTGGTGGTTCTGTGATAGATTGTGGATCGGTGGTAATGTTACAACCTCAAATGCATTTAGTACACCAGAGTTTATGGTTGGCCAAATTGGATATTATATTTGTATGAAGGATATGTAAAAATGTTTTCCAGGTTTCATAATTATCTTATAAATTCTATATAATTTTTTTTCATTATAATTGAATGATTTTCAAAATGTATGATATTGAATTTTTTGGTTCCTTTTTCTAAATTTAAATGAATGTTTTTAGTAAAGTGTTTTTATAGATATTCATAAGACTAATGGTGTCCTTTATTTCTTGTACCTTATTAATATTATATTCTCATCCCATGTTTCAAAATGAATTTCATAATATTTAATTGATAATAGAGACAAATATGTGATCAAAGGGAAAATTTTTATGATTCTACATGAAAAGGATTTTCTAATAGATATTTATTATAAGTGTCCACTTGTAATATAGGGGTTTACTATTTAAGTGTTATACATAATAATAAAAAATACTAAACTAAAAATATATTTTAGAAATGAATTTTATTTCTAGTTTAAAAATTACATTAATATGTATTCTTTATGGCAGGTTCTATATAAATGAAATAGAATTGTGGTATACACAACATAATTAAAAAACCTTCCCTAGTTTTCAGAGATAAATTAAAAAATGTATCAAGACACCAAATGGGTTACTATAAATCCTTCTAAATACACAATAACATCCTTAGTGGACTCCCATTCCTCATGTTGGAATTGATTAACATCCCAAACTATCATCAAAGTCGAGGTTCACTCCCAAAATCGTCATAATAGACAAAGTCCCTTAATGAACTGATTTCATTCCCCATTCCAATCCATTAAATATCTTTAGATATAAATCATAATCCAATTAATTATATAGTTATATATGTCCCACTGGTATTTTGTTATAATATATCCATCGTCTTTTATTATAATGGAACCATCATCCTCAAGTATATTATAACTACCATCACATAATGAAAATCATAAATATGTGTGTAAATAGATCATAAAATAGTCATCGTATTAAAACCAATTAAATGATGTGGGATTTATAAATATCTCATAATAACATAACCCATGGGAGATAAATGTGATATATAATCATTTCATTATTTGGTCAACGAATAACTCACAGGAAAGGAAGTGGGTTTCATAAGCATTTTACCATTGTATAACCCTTGGAAGAGAAATGGGTTTACTAAATATATTTTCATTATAAACATATACCATTAAAATTAATAATAAGAATAATATCCTTGTATATTATAGCTTGTAAATCAAAAGTAACATAAAATTCATCAATATCAGGAATAAATTATTTTGAAATATAAGTTACATAGTACTTTTCACGAGGAAGAGAATATTTCATTGGAAATAACTTTTTGAAATAATTTTTTCAGAAGTACTTTTCAATGAATATAAGAAAAAAAAGTTAAAATGAAATATTTGAAAATAATTTAAAACATTTAATGATAAAAATGAAGTTTTACCATTGAAAAATATTTTTTAAAACATAATAAACATTCTAAATACTCTACTTTGAAAATAATATTGAACACATATAATTTTAGCTTTAAAAAGAGTTGAAATCATATCTCAAAGAAAATAAACATTTCACATTGAGAAAAAATTTACAAAAATAAAAATTTTCAAAATAATATTATTTTAAAATAACACATAAAAAATATAAGATATGATTCATTTAAAATAATTTTCATGATGATGGAAAATTCCATTCATTTCATAAATTTTAAAAAAAATAATCCTTTCACATTTTTGGTAAAAAAACATGAATAATTTTGGACAATTACCTGAATAATCCCATCAAAACATAATTTAAAAATTGAATGATCAGAAAAAAATTCTTAAATAAATCATTTGAATAATTTTTTTTAAAAAATATTTTAAAATATTTTTAGTAATCATATAACTAATAAAAAATAATTCCACATCGAATAGAGAAATTAAGCCAGATGTTCATAAAAAATTTCTCAGTTGTTTTAAATAATAAATACTATAAAAATTGTACTACACCTTGTATATATCATGAATTACATGATTATATGAATATTAAAGAGAATTTTGGAGATTTAGAGTATAAGATTTCAGTTTTGTAGACTTGATTATAAATAGTCTAGATAAATAGTGATATTGTAAAATAAAACCAATAAAAATCTGGTAAAATTTAAAATATAATCTTCATGTAATAGACTTAATTGAATGGATTTTTAATCCCTATAATTTACATGATATTAATCATAAATTAAATTCAAGAGAATTATATACAGTAAAAAAATGAAATACCTTTTGAATCTCTCTTGTATCTCATAGAAGTTATCATTGAGATGAAATACCTTAACGATTAATTAACCAATTAGATAATAATCCCCAATAAAAAAATTAAATAAAACATTTTATATCATTAAAATGTGTATATTCACTAAATAACATGTAAATTTGTGGTATATACAGTATAAAAAATAAATGAGTGGTGAGTTTGAATATTTATTCAAGAAGTAAAAGAGTGTCTTGAAATACCTTACCATATGTCTCAAATTCCTTCTTACATGTTCAGTCATTCTATATATAAAATATAAATTTTTTATTAATATTTTATATAACCATATTCATATATATCGTATAATATATAATTTACTTATGACCTTTTATTATAGGTTTATTAACAATTCCATGTTAAAATCACATTTTTGGTTATTAAAATTTGATTTTACATATATGTATTACTTTTTTTTTCCATCTTACATTGACTAGTGATCCATTATCTCCATAATAATAATAATTACATATTTTTTATATTTTTAAATCAAATTTTCATGAACATTCATTAAACATGGGTTTGAGAAATGATGTGTTACAATCCTTGAGAGAGTAGGTCGTATGTATGCCCGAGTAACATTTCATTTTTTAAAGATAATTATGGAATTTAAGTATGTAATATGTTATACTTCAAAAATTATCATTATATCATTAATAAAATATTATTTATTTAAAATACATATTATCCATGTGGTGTGGTGATGAAAAAAAGAGGCACGTCGCTTCATCAAGGCGGTAGTCCACACATACCTAAATGACATTATATTCTATATGGGATTTAAAAGGATATAAATAAAATGACATATAATACTTTAATAATCATATATATTAAATTAATATCATAATTATAATATTTATATCAGATATATTCAACCTTATTATCTTCCATACAACGTGTTAGTGAAAAATAATCACAACTCTTTGTGAGGTTGTAGTCTATCCTACACATGAAAAAATATATACTACTACGTATTGAATGTAAATTAAAAAAAGGTATATATGGTATGTTATCATATATGTACTTTATATCCATCACTATACCCAATAGTGAGAGGTCATAATAGAAAGTCAAATGACATCAGTTCATGAAGTGATCGTCCTACATACACAAGAACGATGATTTCATAACCCATATGATAGTAGGGGTTTTTTTAGGTCATACAATTAACATAATAATAAATTAGTATATTTTATATACATATATTGTTATATTATTATGGTATAATGGTAATTTAAGGAGTTAGAGGATGAAATAAAATTTAAAAAAAATTGAAGATCATTTAATCCTTTTCTGGTAGCCTCGTTTTAAACCAAAATCCATCCAATAATGGATTTATGAAAAAAATAAGGATTTTATAAAGACAGTAGGGATGTTCGGAACATATTTGAGGAAATCATGGATGAACTAAAATGCTTTGAAGGTGTGAATAAAATTGGTGATGGGTAGCCATTTATAAGTGACATGAGAGGAACAGTTGTATTATTTCAAAATAAATAGGTGTACCCATATTTTCCTCTTATAAATAGGGTCAAAATAATTTTACTCAACATACATAACAAATTTAATTCCTCATTATTTGAAAAGATTAATTTATTATTAATCTCACAAATGTGATGACAATGAACATTTTTAAAGAGAATATGTTTACAATTTTAAAATATTTTTATATCCAATGTCAATATGAAATTGATTCCAACTATTAAATTGTATTAATGGATATATAAAAAATGTAATTTCAATTCATCCTTAGTTATAAAATAAGACCTAGAAATTTCAAGGAAATATTTTTTTCTTAAATTTTTTGGAATTTTACGAGTCCAAAGTTTCTGACGGCGCCTGATTCCGAGGCCCGGTGTGCCCGAAATCAGTTTCTAAAGTTTTTTTGGTACGTTCAGTAAATGAACATGTGGGTTTTACTATATTTTGAACTGGTATTTGGAATTGAAATCTAAGAAAACCGATGAACTCGCAATGTCGGTCGGTCTGGAGAACCGCAACGCCTCTTTGCGTCGCGCTGCGGAGAAGAAGCCGCCCGCTTCCGCGGGCCGCACAGAGGGCGACCTGACTGGTGGGGCCGTGAAGACCACAAAATATCTTGTTTCCATGCTGTGGAGGACCATGGCCCACAACTGTAGGCCGATCGCACCAGAAAAACCAGCTGGCTTCGGCTGGCCGGGCAGCAGGAAGGGGGGGTGCCGCTCGGCGCCGCCAAGCAAGCTGAACCGGCCCGCAACCGCAGGGCGGGTTCATGGGTGGGCTGTGCCCCACCGGGCCGGGTCAACACCCTAAATGGGTCATAATTTCTAGGTCGGGTTTCTGGGTGGGCCGCGCTCCACCGGTCTGGGCCTACCCGCCGACCCGCCAGCCCACTGGGCTTGACGGGCCGGGCCCGTTTGGCTTAAAAGCGAATATCTTCTAGACTGTGCGTCCGATTGACGTGCCGTCTATGGCAATAAGACCCATGTGAATAGGTGGTACTTTTGTGATACTCTAAGTTATTTTTGGACAAAGTTGGGAAATGGCCGGGTTTGGATGGAGCGTAATTCCAACCGGGCCCCTAGAACAGAAAAAGCAATAAATCCAAGACCGGGCATCCGATTGACGCGCCATCTGTCGCGTTGGGTTCCTTATGATGAGATGGAACTTTAGGATACATCAAATCTGGACATCGTGATAGGTTATGTATCATCCCCTTTTCTTGAGGAGCAGACACTCCTATAATCGAGCGTGCTATGTGCGGGAACCCTAGAGCTCGCTGTGACTACAACCACTACAATACTAGGATCCTCCGTGTGTTCGAATGTGACGACTAATGTACTGGGATCCTCTGTGGGTTCAATAGCGATGAATACTATTCTTGTATCCTATGTGGGTCTGACAGATTTGACCACTGTTCTTGTATCCAGTGTGGGTCCGACAGAGTAGCTGGTCTTGTATCCTGTGTGGGTCCGACAGCTTAGCTGGTCTAGTATCCTGTTTGGGTCCGAGAGCTTAGACTATGTGGGTTTGGCAGCGACAACTACTGTACAATGATCCTCCATGGATTCGATAGCAATTACTACAGTTATTGTATCTTTTGGTGGTCCGACAGTTTTGACCTTTGTACTTGTATCCTGTTTGGGTCTGACAGAGTAGCTGGTCTTGTATCCTGTGTGGGTCCGACAGCTTAGCTGGACTTGTTTCCTGTGTGTGTCCGACAACTTAGATGAATCAGTGACTACATATGATCATCTATATCGCTATATAAAATATGTATACAAGTGTTAGTTGAGTCTTGAATTTCAATCATTATCATCAATGCGATTGACCTTACTTCCAGTGTGGACTGGGTTGTGCTTGGGTTTGAGAGTTGGAGCCGAACTGAGATTGATAACTTAGGTATATGTATGGTCATATACCTAAGTATAGTTGGTTGAAACTTTGTGATTTTATCTTTCTTCTGTGGTTTATCCTTCGTGGATTCTAGGAGACCTTAAGGGGTCTCGGGGTCCCTATTGATTGTCGTTATACATACCCCTGCACGGGATATGCCCACACATCATCGTGTTGGTTGCAGACAACGGACAACACCGATCGAGGTAGAGAGTTGTGGAGATGGACAGTACCGGAGGTGGACCACTTGGTGAGATGTACACAGAGCTGACGGATGGACCTGGGGTGCTGAAGAGGCCATATGTACCCACCCTTTAGGTGGGATTCCTGGAGGACGACTTAGCAGTTGCTGTTTACTTTTCTGTAGTTGTACTTTACTGTAGGGATTGTATTTCCGACCCCTTCCCTTCCAGCACTTACCTTTTATTCAGTTTTACATAGTGTTTATTTTCAGTTGATTCCTCTACTGCTTGTGTTCAGACTGTGTGCGTTATAGGTTAAAAAGTCAATGCCTTCCCTTTTTATCAGGATTATTCCTTTGGTACCAGTTGTCAGCCCCGATCCTATGGAAGGCGGGCTTGGGGGTTGTCACGGCACGGACCCCGGGGACGGGTCGTGAAAATTTCTATATTTAATTAAAAATCATTAGTTTTCACAATTCATTAAAAACATAACAATTTTAGTAAAATATCAACCATTCCACCAAAGAATATTTTATTATGTTTTTTAAAAAGTAATGTATATTTCTTAGAATAACTATTTTAAATTAGTTAGAATTTTATTTTAAAATAAATTTCCAAAATTTGAAAAAAAATTTTTTGAAATTTTTTTTTCAAATAAATGTATTTATTCATATCACTTGTGTATAAAAAAACATATGATCAATGTTAAACATTTGAATAAATATAGAATATATACACGTAAGTAAAATTATTTAGTAATAGTGATTTGTTTAATTTATTAATGTAAAACATTATTTTTTCTTAATTTTTTTTTGAAAAAATGTGTTTAATTGTTTCTAATAGTTTTTATTTTTATTTTTAAATAATAGTTCAAAATGAATTAATTTTACTTATTTTTATAAAAAATATATTTTCATTATTTATTTAATAATATTAATACCCTCTATTTCAATGGTTATGTGATATCTATCATGTTAAATGCTGTTTTTTCATAAACATGTCATTCTTTATTTATACTCAGTATTGCATGTAATGAAAACAACAATCTACGTAATATGTAACTCAGCCCAAAATTACTTTTTATTTTAATGAAAGCAAAAATATTTTTTTTATAATTGAATAACCTATAAATTAATAAATTAACTTAAAAAAGTATTTCGTAAAATCTCCATTTGTTACAGTACCGATGAATCAAGGTGCTAGCGGGCCACTGCTGACACTAAAAATGTCTAATTCATTACCTATATAAAAGGAATAAAACATATCCTATATTGAAAACTTTAATTAAAAAACTAACAAAAATGTTAAGATTTAACCCAATCAATAAGCACAATCATAATGCATTCAGAGTAAAATGGTGAATTGTAATTAAAGTGTACATCCTAAATTAAACTGAAAAAACCATAAAATAGAATAATAATGATGATATTAATAAAACATATCCTTTTTGGATGATATATAAATTAAATAAGTTATTCTATTAATGAATAGATATACTAATATAATCATTAAAATATTTTAGAGGTAAATATATTCTTCATTTTGAAAATCATATTTTAAACCTAGACATTCAAAATTCATTTTGACAACACTTTTATTTGACAATAACCATTGAAAATTATTATATATTCTTTAAAAAAAATTACTCTTCATAATGGAAAGAAATTTATTCTATGCCATGTTTTATAAAACAAATATTCATTTTTTAGTTTTTATAAAATCTAAACGGGATTTGTTTTGAAAAATAAATGATGATTCATTTAATTTTTTTTAAAAAGAAAAAATGTGTAAAAATTAGCTCTATAAATTTTATTTTAATGGTTTAAAAATGTGTGAAATAATTTTTGGAAACCATATTTTTGTATGAAAATAGATTCTTAACCGGAACGATAATGAAAGTCACATTTTTGTAAAAAGATTTTATGAATCATTTTTGGTATCAAAGGGTGGGAAAAAAGAACTACTACATGAAAAATAATATCAATAAATAGTGGTGGATGATATATATTTACTTTAATATAGAAACCTAAAATAATTCACCCAATATATATTTAAAAAAACATTACCGAATAATGTTGAGATTATGAAATAAACTATTATTAATATGGTTATTTTTTATTCATATGCCCAATAAAATAAATAATTTTTTTTTTCATTAAATATCATCATTATAAATTAATCCTTGAAACAAAATACAAAAATAAAAGTATATAATCTATAATAAATAAATAAATATAGTGTATTTCTCGTTGAAGTAAAATTTATATGAAAAAATCTAACATAGAGGTTGTCCTATCATATACATTATTTAAATTTCTAAATAATAATATTTTCATAATTATTCATGTTCTTAAGTAAATTTTTTAATATTTTATTCTTTTTATTTTACTTATTACTATGATATATATTATTACCGAATAATTGAATTTTACATAAGATATTTCGATGATATTTGAATTAGGTATCAAAACTTACTTTGGTTGGATGACTATGGTAAAAGAGGCCATTATTTAAACATATAATTAATATTAATCATTAAAATTATCATATTTATACATAATTTATAATTTTATGTTTACTCAATGAATTATTTTCTTAGAAATGAAGTGGGATATAATCATGTAGATGGTAGGTTGGGCGTACACATGAGTATCATTTTCATTTTTTCAATGATAAATATGGAAAAGATGAAAGAAATATATTATGTTTTTATAATGATCATAATTTCATAAATAATAATAAATTTATTTTAATATACTTATACGTATATCATCCATGTGGGGTAGTGATGAAAATATAGTCCCATCGTTTTGTGAAAGTGATATTTCACACAAACACGAACGCCATTATCATCGTTCAGTGAGTGAAAAGTTAAGAAATAAAATGATATGTATTATATTTTATATATAATAAATTATCTATTATTATCATAATTAATTTAGGTATATCACATATAATCATCATATTTATCCTTATTTTCATCCTTGTAAATCCTTACTAAAATACAAATGAGATCGCTTTGCAAGGCGGTAGTCCACCATAAACACGACTAATGTTATCATATCCCCTAATTTATAGAAAGTAAAAAATATTTATATGATATAATGAATCAAGATATATAAATATTTTATAAATATCATATATATACATTATATCCAAAATAGTACCAAAACATGATAGGTGGTAATTTAAAAACAAATAAAATTGGTTTGCGAGGTGGTAGTCAACAATATGCAATGATATTGAATTAATAGGACATTTTAAATAGTTTGGGATGGTTTTAGGTCATTAAATAAACATGAAAAACATTAGTTTATATGATATATTCATGGTTTATTATAAAATCCCTAAATAAAAAATTAATGAGGTGTAGGAGGAAACAAAAAAAATTCTTATTGAAGAACATGACCTCTTCATCGAGTAACAATTGTAGTTTTTAGCCAAATAAATCCCAGGATAAATTTATACCAAAAATAGGTCTTATATTATAAGAGTGAGGTAGTTTTAATTTTATTTTATATTATATTTTACAATCATAAATTACTTTTAGGTGTGAAGAATGTCGGGTAATGGGTGACCTTCTATATGTGATGTGAGTGGAACACATGTAATGTTTTGAAAAATAAATGAATACCAACTAATTTCTTATGAAAAAGAGGCCGAAAGATATTATTATATATAATAAAACTTTATAGCTTTTATATATGGGAATAAAATGAATTTTAGATAATTATTTTGGTCATATTATCCCATATCGTTTAAGTTTAACTATATAATGAATACAATTTTTCATTAACTATAGTAAATATTTTTTTACTATTTTCAATATTCTTTATTTTTAAAAATTATTTTAAAATTATTGGATATATATATTATAAAGATTTCAAATATCTAGTATATATTTATAAAATAAATTCCCAAAAGTATGAATGAATAAGTTAAAAATAATATTACAGATACAATGAGAAATATTGTTTTCAAACTGAAAATGTTCTATAGATTACAATGTCTTTATATAAAAATTAAAGAGTAAAATTATTTGAATGAACTATATAAGATTAATTTATTTATAATTGATCTAAATTTACATTATGTATAATTAAAAATATTATATAACATTATAAATAATTTATAGTAAATGAAACGTTTTGATTTAAATTCAGTATATTTCAATATTCATCAAATAATGTTTACTTTCAAAAAAAATTCCAAAAGGTCGCTCTATGATGATATAAGTACGTATTTTTTTTTATGGAATATCATTCTAAAAAATAATTTTTCTATATTTCACCAATATTTATTTTAAATTATTTACACAAAGACAAATTTAATCACCTTTTAGAAATAAAGAGTTTTTTTAAAACATTTCATTTAATTTTAAATGATTATTATTATATTTATAATAAATAGGTAACCATTTTCATAATTCATTTGGTGATATTAATAAAATCCAATATAATATTTATTTTATAATTTTCATGTTAAAATAAAATTTTAATATTTAGGTTTTTTATGGTAGGTGTTTCATTCATCACAATCCATCAATGAGATTGACTTAATTTAAAAAGAAATATATCATAACATATCAAGTTGTAATATTCTCTCATATGCTTGGTATTTATAGAGAAAACCTTTATCATGAATTATTATACAATTTTTATATCTTATGGTTTTATATTCTACCAAAATTAAATAAATTATGTCTTCAAAATTTAATAATGTTCTTAGTGATTGAGGGTATCATGTTTAAAAGTATTGATGTTGAAAACCAACATCGTAATAAGAGTTAATAAAATATTATATTAATAATTGATAAAGTGATTTTCATAGGTGATATGTAATTACATATTAATATGTGTATATGTAGGTGAACATTAGTAGTATGTGAAGATATTAGAATAGAATAAAAAGAAAAATAATTACAGAGAGTGGTAGAGGCCATTGATCTCAAGGAAGTGAGCGATCAATGGAACATTAAGGACCACGAAAACAAATAATATTTTAATATTTAAAGGATCATTGGTTAAAAAAAAATTAGAATATCAATTTGTTTCAATATCCTTTTACCTAGATATTAGGAATTCCTTTACCAAATAGACTGAGATTTTATAAAAAGTTTCCGACATGATATATCTCTATTTCATAGGTAAAATTTTATATTTTTGTTGATCATATAACATTTTAAAATTGATTTATTAATATAATAAAAGATTATAATAGTAGAAATTTATATTTATAAGTACATAAATTAATATTTAATGTATCATAAGATTTATAAAATAATGAAAAGTATTTCCACCTGTTTTTTGTCAAAACTAAAATGGATATCACTAACAATCAAATATAATAAATTTATCTAAAAGAATAAAATTAAACACCACATTTACATCAATAACATTAATTAATCAAATAATTTAACTAAATTAATTAAATATTAACTAATAGATCTTGTATTCCAATAGTAGGTGCTAAATCCTTATCGTCCTTCGGTAAAGGTATTAAGCTCTACAGCCTTTCCAAATTCAACATGCCATCACCCAATACAAGCATTTTATATTTTATAAATATATAGTAGTATAATTTATATGATGTTACACATCATTAATATCTGATAATTACTTCAATATCAAATATTAGATAAACACAATAGTTTCCAATACCTCCATACACACAACTTTATGATTTTTATATTAGTATCAAAAACATGTTAAGTGTTATCCTGCCTCAAACATGTGTTTTATGAGAGGTTTAATTTTTCACTGAATCTATTTTATTTTTCATCTATACTATTAAACCTATTTATTTAAATTATTTATGAAATGATACTATAGAATAATACTTATACATTTCAATAATAACATTATCATGTTGATTTTATACTTTATTTCACAGATACAGGTTATGATGCACAGTAATAATTCCACATCATCATTAGTAATTAGATAATATTGAGCTAGAACCCCTAGATCCTTCTAAGTTATATTCCATTAAATGTTAGGGAATTAAATTTCATATTTTCTCATCACCTTATAGTGGAATCATTAAACATGGTAATATTCTTTCATCCCCTTGAAATAATGAGAATAATGGCCTTTATTATTCACTTGGTAAAAAAATAATTTCACCATTGAGTATATACCATTATGATTCATTCCACATGTATCACATGTTTGAAAATCCTATTCCCCCTTCCTCCCATTATTCATTTTCCCTATAATCCTCGTAATCTCTTTCGTCCCCAAATATTCATTATACTTATATAATTTTATATCTATCTCAACTATACATGATAATATATCATCCTATAATGGGAATATTTTAGAGACTAGTTCCCTTTGGAGGATTTTCCTAATCCCATAAATGAAATAGTCAATATTTCTCTTTGGATTACATACGTGTTCTGTTGCATAACTTGAAAACCTAGTAAATTTGACATTATTAATTGAAATATTTTACCTTATCCTTATCTTAGACATAAGAATCCTATTTCCATATCATCTTTATGTCTATGAAGAAAATAGTTTTCTAAGAATAGTACTTTAAAATCGATCCACTCTAGGAATTATATCTTCTCCATAACCATAGTGTTTTGAATTGATGACTATCATTGACCTACATATTCTGAGTGATGATAAAATACAATTAAAACAATCATCTATTCACTTATTCCTCAAATGTGAAATAATTTTTATAAGAAACATTTCCATTTCCAAGATAAAAATAAATTTCTAGAACCATTTAGTGATAGAGGATTCCGATTCATAGAGCAGTCAAACATTAATAAAGAACATCGTGGATTCATAAGTTACTCTATAAAAAAAGTTTTATTAATTAAAACCTTATTCTATTACCCCCAATATGGTTATAATTTGATCAGTTCTAACTTCAAATCCATGATTAACTTCATTTCCTTCTAAGGATAGAAATAACTAAATGTTGTACATTATTTGATATGGTTATAATTCCTTCCATTAATCTCTATTAATAAAGAGTTTCACATACTATATTAGATCATAAAATTATAAAACAAAATGTATAATCCTAAAACTAGTTAATCAATTAACATAGATAATCATATAATCATAAATTCAGATACTTTGGGAACATCGTTATTTTCAATTCCTTCACAACTCTTTATAAATAAAATTTTATTTATCCTAAGCATATCACTAGGGTGTGTTAAACCATGTGTGCACTAAGGCCCATTTTTGGGCACTATTTGATGATAAATTAAATCCAAAAAATACATTTTTAGATTTATTAACCATAAGAACTTATGTTCCCGAACCACATCCAGTTATAAAATTTGTATAGGGATTTATTTTCTTGGAGAACCCCCAAAATTTAATCCTTATAAGGAATTTAGCATGTTTTTTCTCAAATTATTACCAGATTCTATCATCGGATTATGTAACCTAATCTATTTGTTCTTAAATATAGTTCCCATGGATTATAGTAAACTTTTTATGAGCCCAATTGTATCAACCCCAATTCTAGTAGCTTGGAACCGGTGTCTACATTATTACATTTTCCAATGATATAAGAAATCACATCCTTAATTATCGAATAGTTTTATAATATTTTAATATAAAATTTATGGTTTTGATTCATATTAAATTATAAATCCAAATATACTTGATGAATTTTTTTATTGATAATTCCATTATTCCACTTATTTTATATCTTCATATCAATGACAAACACTTCCTTATATCCTTGTAAAATAAAACAAAAGATACAGGTTAACACATATTATATGTATTGGTAAGCATATCATAAAATATATGAATAAATAAAACATAATTTATATAGAAATGTAAATAACTGAAATACATTTAATTTAATGACTAACATGGGATTAATATGACCGATGTAAAAAATGACCAAATAATTACATATAATTAGTCACATGAGTTTGAAAACATAATTATAGATATTATAAATATTTGACCAATCACATGGAATATAAATAAATAAATTCTTAATAATGGAATTCATAATGATATATTTGTAATAAATAACATTGAGGTTTTTTAATATACTTATAATATATTTAAGTATTATTTAAATATATATAATACTATTGATTCTTGTTCCAGGACATCTATTAAAATGGGTGAGGCCTCAACAAAAGCCATATATATTTTGTCTTGTGGGAGTTACCGACACATCGATGGGATATACAGGGACCTACCTATCACATAAAAATTCAACTCCATTTCTCTTATTAAAGGGGTGAAACATAATCAACATAACCAAATGTATTGAAAAAATAAAAAATGAAATATTAACAAATACAACAATCAAAAAACATAATCATAAACCATTCAGAGTAAAATTTTGAATATTAATAAACTGTACATTCACAATTAAAATAATCATAAATAATCCAAGGAAAAAATATAGATGATATCAACAAAGCATATCCCAAGTAGATCATATATACATTAAATGTATTTTTTATTGATGAATTCAAATAAAAAAATTCCATTAATATTTTTTTGAGGAAAATATCCTTTTCATTTTGAAAATATCCTTTTAAAATTAAATGTTCATGAAAAATATTGAAAAAAAATTTCAATGATAATAGTATTGGAAACGTATAACATATTCATTCAATCAATTACTTGTCATGCTGGAATGAAATTATATATATGTCTACTATAATAAAATGAATATTCCTTTCACATTTTTTAGAAAATCCAAATGAGATATATATTGAAAATTATAAGTTGATTCCTTTAAAAAAGAATTAAATTAAGTTAAAATTTATTTAATTTTTTATTTTTAAAATTTTAAAAATATTGAAAATTTTTACAAAAAAAATGTTTTTAAGAAAACATATTTCTGACCGAAGAACAAAATATTAACAGATTTTCATGTAAAACATTATCAATATTTTTAAATATAAAATAATTGAAAAATGGAACTATTAATTGAAAGAATTAATGAATGAATATATTCTAAGAAAATATATATATAATATATTATATAAATATCAAATAATATTCCTAGAGATAATTAAAAAAGTAAAATCTTGGATAATTTTGAGATTGTGAAATAAACCCTTCCCAATTTTGAGAAATTAGATTCATAAGATGCATGAATGAAATATGATTAATTGTAACATAAAATGCCCTAAAGATAAATAAATTAATTATACATAATACAAAATTAGATGTATTTACACCATGAAAAATAAATAAGTGGTTAATATATCGTACGTCTCATTGAATAAAATGATAGAAGAGAAAACCTTACGTTGTGTCTGAATTGACACACACACTTTTTATCATCCCAAATAAAAAACATAGGTTAATTATATATTCTCTAAATATCCCTTTTCTGGTCTATTATTCCTTTTATTTCACTTTTATGAATGATATCTATGATTTCAAAATCAATTATTTTTTCATCAAATGTTTCAACAAAATTTGGCTTCTATATAAAAAATTACATTGATTGATTGAATATGGTTAAGGACATCATTATCTATACATATAAATAATAATAAAAATTATATAGTTATATTATTTGTACATAAATTGTAATTTTACGACCAATCATGTTAGCTGGTTTTCAAAAATGAAGTATGTTACAATAATTGAGACGACATGCCATACACACGAATGAGTAATGTTTCCATTTTTAAATGATAATTATAGAACAATTATATATTTAGAGAAATAAAATAATACCATATAGATCATATAATTTCATTATATATATATATGCAATCAATTGTTTTTTTGTTTTGAAAACAGAGTCACAACGTTTTTTAGGGTGGTAGTTCACACGTACATGAACGCTGTTATCATCATTCAGTAAGTGAAAAGGTACAAAAAAATAAATATATTTTCCTTTAATAACGATTAATATTATATTAATATATTAATTATTTCATTTATATATCATATAACCATTATCAGTATTTGTATAACCTTCCATGTTAAGCATTAGTGAATGACGAATCACACTGCTTTGTGGGGAAACAGTCAGCAGTATACATGATAGATGTTATTGTATCATATATGGAATGGAATTTAAAAATGGTATATATGATTTATTGATTAAATAGGTATATATTTTTAATATATAATATATATAATATATATCAATCATCATATGAAATTGTGAGATATGGTAATGAAAAATCTAATGAAATTGAATTTTGAGGTGGTAGTACATCGTATACATGAATGATGGTTTTGAAAACTATTTGATAAAAGTGTGGATTTCTATAGGATATGAATTTAACCAGTAAATTTAAAATTATATTTAAGATACAATGGTTATTATTTAATAATGTTTTTATAAGAATTTAATGAGGTAGGGTGGAAATAAAATAATAACTCTCATTGAAGAATATTGCCTCTTCTTTGAGTAACCAGTATAGGTTTTTAAGAATGTCATTACATGTATGTATTTAAATGAAATAAAAGCATTATAGGATGAAACTAGGGTTTTTCATAAGTGATCTGGTTTTGGATTTTACTAAAAATGGTATTCATTTGTGAATATAAGTGGAGAGAGGACTACCTTTTATTATTGATGTGAGTGGAAAACATGTATTTTTTATATGAAAAAGGTGTGAACATTTATATAAAAAAGGATCCAAAATAATAAATTATATATAATTAAATATTTTAATGTATAAATATTTCCATTAAACATATTTTATACAAGTTTTTAGGTCATTTTAACTCTTACTTTTTTTTTCGATAAATCCGTTTTACCTTAAATGTGGTAATTAATTTTTACTATTTTCACTATTGTGATTAGTAAGGAATAAATTTGATCTCCTTGAATAATATGAAACAATATTATTAAAAATATGTAATCCATTTTTTCAAATTCCTTTCAAATAAGTGGATGAATTTATTTTAAAATTTACATCGTATACGTGTTGAGAAAGTAGGTTTTCAAAGAGAAAATGTAAATTTTTTACAATGTTTTAATATCAAAATTCCAAATGAAAATGACTCTAATGAACTAAATTGGATTAATTTATATTTAGTTAAACAAATTTTATTTTTAAAAAAATTATAATATAATTTAATTTTATAAAAACATTACATGAAAATGTTGTTTTAAATTTATATTCATTATTTATTAAAATTCATTAAAAAAGAAACTTTTTCAAAGAAAATTCACCGTAAGATAATTTTGTAATGAAGTTATTTAAAATAATGTTCAAGTTTTAGAATATATTTTATAAAATTGATAAAAAAATAATTTCAATATGTGTACATAATGTGCTATTAAATTGTCTTTTAGAAAAATACATTTAAAAAAACATTTCTCATTCATTTAAATGATTTTTATTTTAATTATAAAAATTATATAAAATTAATTTTAAAAATTAATGTCATACAATTACAACCCCCAATCCTGATATTACCGTTATAATGGTCATTTTTTTTAAAAAATTAACAAATTATTTTGGTTTAAACCGAGTGGCGCATGCATTAGAAGCTTTCGATGAGATTGAATTTATTTGGAAAGAAATATATCTTAATTTCTTAGAACATTATATTATATTCCCAGTTTGGTGTTTCATTTTTTAAATTATATTAAACATTTTTTATTTTATTAAAATACCGGTATATTACATTTCAAGTTCCATTAGACAAGTAAGTAGTGGATTATTTAACCAAGGATTTGACATCTTCAATATTAGTTATGATTTAGAAAACCTCGAATTATTTAGAACACTCTTATATCTGACATGAATGTCACATCCATATCTTGTTATTTTTTTAGTCCATGTTGATGTTTTATTTGTAGTATTTATTTTTCTTTCAAAATTAAAAATAAATTCCATATATATATATATATATATATATATATATATCTTGTGTGTATCCTTGTTCTTAGGGATTTTGATGATTTCACCTACCACCTAGCTCGATCTTATAGGAGACCCCTACTATAAGGTAATGAAGGAAGCCCAAAAATTTTATTAATAAAGTCAAATATAGTACTCATAATGAGACAATTATGGTGAAATTTATTATTTTATTTGTGTTCTACTAATTCATTCAAGCTTGGAAACATTGGAAGTGGGTTGTAGATGAGATGACTCACTATGGTGTGAATAAATGAAATGTTACAAAATTTGGGTTAATGACCTTGTCAGGTGTGAAGATGATGTAATGATGACAAATGGAGGGGGTGAATGAGGAGATAAGTGGCCTAGACATGCCTTATAGGGGATTTTTTATGGTGGTTTTAGGATTAGTAACCAACGATGGCTGATGTTAGTTTAGGGTTTGATTCATTGATCATAGAGAAATTCAAAGGAGAAATATAATCGGTGAAATGTGTGGTTGCATTCATAATTAAATTGACGTTACAAAACACTCAGTCTACATTTTAATCACATTATATATATACAAGAAACTCTCTAGAATCTATTGTATACAAAACATCTCTCTTGGGATATATTTATAGTGAAAGGATCCATCAAAATCCTCAAAACACCAACCAAATCCCAACATCTACAAGCCACCATCCCATTGATGTCAAGGAAATATGTGATGCACATGTAGAATAAGGATTAACCATAGTCGATTTCTTCCTTGTTGAATGGATTCAGTTCACCATCCATCAAAAAGTAGTAAATAAAAATCTCTTCCAATTATCCCACTCTTGGTAAAATCCACTATCCCATATACAAAGATATAATTTATTTTGAGCTACCACCATTTTTATTATATCAATTCATTTGTAAATCCTATTGATCTTAATAATTTAAAACAACAAATAATTCACCACCTTTAATATCCCTTGGTAATTAATTTAATTATTATTTTTTCTATCCATTTGGATTTCCCACACCAATCAATAAAGGACTTTAAATACATTTTTATGAAGTCCATCCATGGAAATATATAAAAAACTATGAAATTTTTCTTTTAGGAGGCACACTTACGTCCATATCTTGTAATTGTTCTATAACCTATTGTGGATATTCTTGATTATACCACCTCTTATCCTCCACATCCACTGCCTCTTTTCTTGTTGTTGATTGGAATTATTACACCTTCTCCTCTGTAGTAACCAGTGTTGATGATATAAGTATCTTATTAAGAATTTATTCCTAATCATATCATATTTGATCATGTATTGTATTTTTAATTCCCTAGAATATTAGGGTCTAATAATACATGATATCTCTACTTTTATCAGATTATTCTTCTTTTTCTTATAGAATCTTCATATACTCAACATATTTATAACTAATGATGATGTAATGAATAAATATTCAATATGGATTCATCTTCAGTTCACATGTGAAAATGATAAACATCTATATAATCATAAATGAGAGTATAAGGGATGTTTACAATACCATATCATTAGTGTAATCTCAAAATTATTTAGGACAAATATGCATATTTTGATGAGATTTTGTGAAACTAAAATAGATTACCTATAAAATTTATTGATAATATTAGTAAAAAATTCCCTTGACCATCTCTATAATTGTTATATTCATCCTTTATAAAAATACATTGTGTTTTGGGGTTTCAGGAATATAATATCATGTTTGATTTAATGAATTTGGTAATAGTCATCAAAATCACTGGATAAGAACACTCCATAATTTTCTTAATGATGATTTTTCATATTCCTTCCAATTTCATATTCCACCACTATTTTGTCCATCATGATGAGGTGAATCACATGGTTCTTTATCTTCAAGAAGAACACCCACACATTTTAATATGCATCATTAGTAATGTATATAATATTTTTCCCACTTGGTTAATCTACCTCTGTGGGAACACATACATCAGGGTACACAAATACTAGTAAATTTTGTTTCCTTTATGTAGTAGTATCGAATGGGACAAAATAATGATTCTTATATTGTCCCATATTTTTGTTAAATTTTTTTTTCTTCTAAATAGATGAATATTAATAGTATAAAATAGAAATACCACACCAAAACTATATAGTTTTATAATATTTGAAAATAGGGAAATATAAAAACCATTGTAATAAAACATCTACATCATCTCATGTTTAATGGTTCATAATTATAACCCCTTTTGAAAAATCTTACTTAATAACCTATTTAATATCCTAGGGAAACGAAACATAACAAAGGGAAATGTTAGATTCTTAGTAATTGTAAAAATCTGGAATATCAATCATATCATAATCATAAAACATTGTAACATAAAAATAAAATTTGAAACTTTAATCATGCATATCAAGGATCATGATATCATGTCATGGGAAAAATCATTTAAATTCATCAAAGAACATATTCCCATAGAGAATAATATAAGAAATAGAATTTGTGGAATACAAATAATCACATAAAATCATTTCCATATTAGACACGGCTCATTTCAAAGACTATTATTGTTGGAAAAGTCCATTAATAAACTGATTTCACTCCTCATTCAAGCCATGTGTTACTAAATCGAGTTTACTTCTTATTCATGTCCTATATTACTGAACCAAGATCATTTATCATTCTCATCTATTATATATATTTAGATATAAATTATTTCCCAATTAGTTGGATTGAGATATATGTCCAAACCATCACATAATGAAACCATATAGATTTGTTCTATAAGAACATTAATCATTCCTCATATTATAACCCATGAAAATAAATGGTTTTCTCAAACATCATTCAATTATATAATATCCTATATAATATAAAAGGTTTTCATAGATATCATTTTATCATAAAAATATACCAACCATAGGAATAATAAAGATAATAACTTTGAAAAATATATCCTTTAATACATAGTTTATATCCAAAAATTTAATCATAGATATAAAATAATTTTGAGATATCACATCAAAATAATACATGAGAAATTTTTTCTTTCTTCTTTGAAAATAATCACACTTTTTAAAACTCCAAACAACATTAAAATAAAAAATTCTCATTTAAAATAACCTTTTAAGACTAAAACGTATAATTCAAATAACTAATGGGTCATTAATTCGTACAAATCCATTCTTGACGTATAAATAAAAAAAATCTCGTACTTATATCTGGTATGTCAAAAATTAAATTATCAAGAAAACAAAAAAACTATAGAAAATAGTAATATTATTTTGTAATAAATTTTTATGAATCATGTTAAATAAAGATAAATATAACCCAATAAATACAAACTTGTAAAAAATCTTTGAAAATAATGAGACTGTGAAATTAACCGTTACAAATGGTATGATTTACATCATTTGTATCAGAAAATCCTATATAATGGATTAAATAATGTTATTAACTTATTACATGATAATATTTATTTTTCAGATATCATATATGATCATATTATAAACATTTTGTTAATAATATTTAATTATTACTCTTTTTTCAGGTATTACATACTTTATTTTCTAATGCATGTTTTGCCTATACGCCGAATTTTATTTTGATATTAAATAGCTACATAATTTAAATATTGATACTAAGGTAATATATGTAATATTTATTTATTATATTCATTTTTATAATCATTCATGAATGGTGAATAGTGAAAATTAATCGCATTGCATCATGGAGACGGTTGACAGTTGTAACACTCCGAGCTTCCACGATACGCTTCTCATTCAATAATGCAATAGCTTGCATTGTACGCAACTTCGAGTTCTAAAACACCGCGACTAATCAAAGTAGCCGTTATGAATAGTAATAACCACTTTTTAAAATTATAGAAATTTTATATTTCAAAATGTACTTCATTTTTGGATTCGGAATATCGAAATTAGCCTATGTTGAATTTTTGGTATTTTTCTGAGAACTTCTAATTTTTTATGAATAGTGAAAAATACTTTAAAACAACTTTTTTAATCAAAATAAATTATTGTGATAAATTATACTATTTAGTGGTTTTAAGGTATAATTAGAATATATTTTTACCATTTTATCCAATGGTGGTCATTATAATTAATTTAACATTGAAGTTGGACATAAACAATTGTCAATCTTTTGATATAAATTGTTTCTTAAAAACACGCTATTTGTCGAAACAGCGGGAATTAATTATAAAATTAATTAATGAAACTTATATGTTTGGAATTTTTTAAAATAGACATCATTTTTGAATTCGGAATATCAATTATAGCTTAGGGTGAAATTTTGGCCTTGTTCTGAAAAACTTCAATTTTTGATGAATAGTGAAACCACTAATTGGTAGTTAAATAACTGATTTTTCGTTTAAATGAAATATTACCACTTTTGTGATTTGATTTTCAAAAATACGACATACATGGTTGTTATTAAGAAGTAAAATGTGGTTCAATGAGATTAAAATATTTTTTTGGTGAATAGTAACTTTTAAGTTCTTAATCGCGATTAGAGGTAATTAGTGTAGTTTAAGGTACAAATAATGTTTTAATAATATGAGATGACCATGACACTTGTCCTACTCCTATTGGATGAGTCATGGACGACCAAGAAAACCCATGGGTCAACTTGGGGACCCCATGGAGCCACTTTAGTTGGAAAATGACATTAATATATATTTATTTAATGTTAAAATTAAATTGACACAAACATGAGTTATTTTACTAAAACTGTTTTTAAGTGGGGCTACACAAGTCCACATTTTGACTATAAATATTCATTAGAAAGATAAAAATATTTCCTACATCATAGTAGTTTTTTTATAATTTTTAGACATTAAATAAATTAAATTATTTATGACATCATTATGATGTAGTGATGACCTCATTATTTAACGATTTAAATAAAATGAGAAGATAATGCAAAATCCAAGGCTTACACTTGTCCAAATCCTATTGGATGAGGATATTTAGAAACCTTATCACCTTAGCCTCTAATTATATAAGTTTTGGACCTCTAAAATCCGAAACTCATTTTATAATAATGTGACTTTTCTTTACTTTCCAAGAGTGCCCCTCCTCTCCACTTATAAAAGGCCCCCACCTCTCCCACCTCATTTACACTTTCAAGCCATTTGGCTCGGCCAACCTCTGCCCAAATACTCTCCCAACTTCCCCCTCTTACTCCTAGAAGCCTCAATTTGGGAAGAACTCTTCCCAAGGAAGCCTTTGGCTCAAATCAAAAAGAGTTACCCGATTTTGAGGTAATGTCTTCTCTAATGTTGTTTTGTTTTATTTTTCTTCTCCAACCCCCTAAAATCTTTTTATTCATTTCTTTTGTAACAACACCAGTATCCTCAATATACTAGGATGTTTTTATAATAAGGATTCGAGCTACACTTACACACACCTACATCTAATGGTTAAAGAACATACGGTTTCTGTGGATGGCGAATTTCTGCCTCACGAAACGATGATTGTTCAACACTCATATAACACCTTCAAAGGTGGACATTAAGATGTCACTATTTTTATATATGATATATAATATGTTTATGTCTTACTTATGCTTCTGTATTTCTCATTGATGACATACTTTATGATTTCCATTATGGGTAAAATGCGATAATTTCATTTTAGGAAGTGCGGACTACCGCCCCCTCAAAGTGATTTGAATCGTTAATGCCATATGTGGGATGTATAAAGGATGGAGTAAATGGTATTATACACTATATTATACTGTAATTATATTATAAATTTATATCATTATGATTTCATTCCATTAAATACGAAATAGAAATGAAAGTAGCGTTCATGCGTACGTACGGCTTACCGTCTCCATGAACGATGCATTTCATTTCTTACCTCTAAATGTTACGTGACATTATGAATGAATGTATATACTGTATATATATGATATATATTATATCTACATCATGAATATAATTCTGGATATAATGGATATTTCACCACATGAACAACTTGAAATTATAGGAAGTTTATTTTTGACTCAAGTACCAAAGATCGACAAAACGACCGTTATTAACTTAAATAATTACATAATGTTCATATCATTGTAATAAGTGATATAATAAGGATAATGAAATTGAAAATGGTTCTTAATAAGGTATATATTAACTCTAGTTTATTATTCAGGAGGTTAAATAACAGTTGAGTCAAGTCAGACATGAGGTAAGGGAATTTCTTAACCCAATTTTCATTCTTTGGGTTAATCTCCTACTTTCAAATTATGTCATGATATTATTATGTCCTATATTGTATTTGTAAATTATTTATGTGTAATTATAGTGAATACACATTATAGATGTACTTTATTTAAAAAAAATGATCTTTTTAAGGTAATTCGTCTCAATCTCCTTTCATTGAGGCATATTTGGTTTTATACACAACTTTCTTTTATACGGTGTATAAACCCCTTTGACGTTTACGTTTATTCAAAAGGAATATTTTTTATACGAAGCATTTTGCTAAACGAAAAAAGGGAATGTTTTTCTTTCCGTACTTATGCGGCGACAACGACTTCTCCGCCGCCGTGTCCTTTATTTGAGTTTCGGCTTCCTATATAAGCCATCATATTTTTTAATGAAAAATAAATACAAAGTTTTAACTTTCTTTTATTTTGGTATTGAAAATGGTTTTGAAAGCGTTTTTATTATATCAATGTGTTGTATTGATATCTTGTGATTGAAATGTGGAAATGTTATGTTTCCTTTATGCATGTTTTATGTGATACGATTATGTTATGGTTTATGATATGTTTAAACCTATTCATATGAGGAATGTATTGGACTTAATAAGTGATGGGTGGAGCCCGATATAGCTCCTCGATGCATCGGTAGGTCTCATGAGACAACTAGACGTGGAATTGGCCGAGGCCCTTTCCCAATTTGATTTATGGTTTTGGCCGAGGCCGAAATCATTTTAGACGTCTTGGCCGAGGCCTTGACAAAATGTTTCAGAATGTCCGGCATTATACATTCCCTCATTATGAAATTGGTTATTGATATTTCATGTGATTATTCGACCAGTAGAATATCCATGTGAAGAAGTGAATGGCATTATCTCATTTTACTTTTTCCATATTATGTTGATGTTCAAGTTTAAAAGGATTTTGTTTTAGTTATACATTTCCTTAAATTTTTATGTTTATTTATGAAAGATTCCGCAATATTGTTATCCTTACTGAGAATCTGAGCTCACCCCTTTCAATGTTTTATTTTTTCCCAGGATGTGAATAAGTGTATTATGACTGACTTGCAAGAATATTCAGAAGAGGATATGAGTGTGGACTATGAAGACTTTGTTATTAGTTTTTCACTTTATGATGTAATGTAACATTTATGAATGTATCTAGTGTTTCCAAGGCTACTAACCTAATCGGTCTTTCGAGACTTGATCTTTTGTGATCATGCCAATGTTACGAAGTAATGCACCGACTCCGGGTAGCTGGGGTCGGGGCGTTACAGTTGGTATCAGAGGCAGTTTAGTACTAACCTTGGAAGATAGATTTAGATAAACTCTGATTAGAGAACATATCCCGAAGATAGACTTTGAGGATTAGTATAGAAGAACTTCCTAGAATTTTGGTATTGTAGAGATGTTGTGAGTTTTCCGAGCAATACATCTCTGTCTGGATACGAGCAGGTAGAGGCGGCTCTTGCACAGATGTAACTAGGGGTAAAACCTGAAAACACCGCTTTGAGCTAGACTCGAACGGGAACTGGTGCACGACAACGGGCCTTGCTGCACTCTTGGTTATGACACTCCCGGGGGATATGCTTATGATAATTCTCATTTTCTTTACAAAACACTATGTAGGGTTTATGAGTATATACTTCCTCAAAGAAAACATTCTTATGATTATGGATTATATCCATAAACCGTTCAATTTAATTTAAGTATTTTAAAAGTTTGGAATTATTCATTGTAATTCATAAACTAACCTAGTTTATGCCATTGTATAGAAATGGCGCCCAGTAGAATGAATGTGAACTCCAGCAGTACGTATGATCCAAAGAGTAAGAAGGATCGTATCTTTCACGGTATTAAGCTAACATTTCGAAGGGAAATAGTCTCCCATGTGTTCTCAACATATGAAGAAATAGTATCATGTGTTAATAAGATAAGTAAAGAATTCTCTGAGTCCTATGGCTTTGAAGAGAAGCAAGAGACGAAAGGGATGTAAGAGAGAATGATGGATAAAGGGATGAGGGGAAAGAAGAATTTTCCAATATGTGGTAATTGTGGGAAGAAACATCATGGAACTTGACTAAAGGGAATGGGAGTTTGTTATAAGTGTAGAGAAAAAGGACACAAAGTGCGTGACTGCAAGGGTAAGAAAATGGTTTCAAATGTACAATGCTTCTTCTGCAAGGATTGGGGACACTACACAAACCAATGTCCAAATCATCAGAGTATGCCCCAAATGATGTTATTGGATAATAATCAAGTTATGATAATACCACAGATGAGGAGTAATGATTAGATTTCTTATGTTGTTATTAAATAATTTTGTAATTTGATTGTTGTATCAATGATGTACTGGTTATAATAATTATGGATTATATAAGGATTGTACTGCAGTACTATTTCATCAAGGACTTAAGATTGTGTGGAACCAAGAAAAGTGACTCCACAGTAGGATTAAATTTTTGGAAAATATATGGTTGAGAGAAATATAGTCCATAATATGGTTCTGATACTGAGATTGTGATTTTGGAATAAGACGTGATTGATTTGGATAAATTATATTGGATATACTTAACTTCCTTGAAACTGATTGATGTTTTGTATACATTTTTGGATAGAAGGAGTATATCTAGTATTCTATAAGGAATAAGGGATCATGGCAATTCAGTATGTTTAAAAAGAATACATGATGAAGGTATTCACATATTGTTACGTGGGAAAAAGGATCTTCATTATGTTTACCTTCCTTATAAAATTTGGACTGTGAGTTGGACAGAAGTATTTTGGATAACTATAAAGGTTGGAATGGATTAAGTTGATCTTTGGATAGTATTGTTTAAGGTTAAAAATTTATGAAGATTATTTTTGAATATTATAATACTATAGTTTTAGGAAAAGGACAACCTGCAGGGTGGGGAATAACCCGTCGCGTCGGACAAAGCTGCAGGAATCGAACCCACAACCATAGTGCGACAGGCCTTTATTTCCTACCACTAGCCTACAGGAAGTCCTTGGTTATTAAAAAATAGTTTTACTAATCTAAATGGTATGTGTTAATATTTGGAGCCATATACAATTAAGATAAATAGAATATTTTTGAGTTGTATTACATTTTAGAGTGAAAGATGGGTTTGTGGTAAAAATTTATTAAAGAATGAAAGTCTACATGACAAGTATGTATATTCCCTTAAATTCTTAGTAAATCACCTAAATAAATTCCTAAACTTTATAAAAGGTAACTCAAAACAAAAATGTTGTCGGTTAACTTTTCCAACTGGGGAATCAATGATCGTTTAACCAATCACAAGTTTGTGATTTTCTTGTAGTTAAACTTTCTCCTAATCCTGTTTTCTATAACTCTCCACCAGACCTTGATGGTTTGTTTCTCCTCCATATCCATATTTTCATAGAATCCTAGAATGGGCTATATCGGGTGACCTTTGTACTTATCTTGCTTTCTTTTAATGTTATATATTTATTAACCTTATTTCCGATGTGGGTTTTCCACAAAGGTATTTTCTATTTTCAACCTTTTATTTTCAAAGAAAATTTTCAAATTGCGAGGACGTAATTTATTAAAGGAGGGTAGAATGTAACACTCCGAGCTTCCACTATACGCTTCTCATTCAATAATGCAATAGCTTGCATTGTACGCAACTTCGAGTTCTAAAACACCGCGACTAATCAAAGTAGCCGTTATGAATAGTAATAACCACTTTTTAAAATTATAGAAATTTTATATTTCAAAATGGACTTCATTTTTGGTTTTGGAATATCGAAATTAGCCTATGTTGAATTTTTGGTATTTTTCTGAGAACTTCTAATTTTTTATGAATAGTGAAAAATACTTTAAAACAACTTTTTTAATTAAAATAAATTATTGTGATAAATTATACTATTTAGTGGTTTTAAGGTATAATTAGAATATATTTTTACCATTTTATTCAATGGTGGTCATTATAATTAATTTAACATTGAAGTTGGACATAAACAATTGCCAATCTTTTGATATAAATTGTTTCTTAAAAACACGCTATTTGTCGTAACAGCGGGAATTAATTATAAAATTAATTAATGCAACTTATATTTTTGGAATTTTGTAAAATAGACATCATTTTTGAATTCGGAATATCAATTATAGCTTAGGGTGAAATTTTGGCCTTGTTCTGAAAAACTTCAATTTTTGATGAATAGTGAAACCACTAAGTGGTAGTTAAATAACTGATTTTTCGTTTAAATGAAATATTACCACTTCTGTGATTTTATTTTCAAAAATCCGACATACATGGTTGTTATTAAGAAGTAAAATGTGGTTCAATGAGATTAAAATATTTTTTTGGTGTATAGTAACTTTTAAGTTCTTAATCGCGATTAGAGGTAATTAGTGTAGTTTTAGGTACAAATAATGTTTTAATAATATGAGATGAGCATGACACTTGTCCTACTACTATTTGATGAGTCATGGCCGACCAAGACAACCCATGGGTCAATTTGGGGACCCCATGGAGCCACTTTAGTTGGAAAATGACATTAATATATATTTATTTAATGTTAAAATTAAATTGACACAAACATGATTTATTTTACTAAAATAGTTTTTAAGTGGGGTTACACAAGTCCAAATTTTGACTATAAATATTAATTAGAAAGATAAAAATATTTCCTACATCATAGTATTTTTTTTATAATTTTTAGACATTAAATAAATTAAATTATTTATGACATCATTATGATGCAGCGATGACCTCATTATTTAACGATTTAAATAAAATGAGAAGATAATGCAAAATCCAAGGCTTACACTTGTCCAAAGCCTATTGGATGAGGAGATTTCGAAACCTTATCACCTTAGCCTCGAATTATATAAGTGTGGGACCTCTAAAATCCGAAACTCATTTTATAATATTGTGACTTTTCTTTACTTTCCAAGAGTGCCCCTCCACTCCACTTATAAAAGGCCCCCACCTCTCCCACCTCATTTACACTTTAAAGCCATTTGGCTCGGCCAAACTCTGCCCAAATACTCTCCCAACTTAACCCTCTTACTCCTAGAAGCCTCACTTTGGGAAGAACTCTTCCCAAGGAAGCCTTTGGCTCAAATCAAAAAGAGTTACCCGATTTTGAGGTAATGTCTTCTCTAATGTTGTTTTGTTTTATTTTTCTTCTCCAACCCCCTAAACTCTTTTTATTCATTTCTTTTGTAACAACACCAGTATCCTCAATATACTAGGATGTTGTTATAAGAAGGATTCGAGCTACACTTACACACACCTACATCTAATGGTTAAAGAACATACGGTTTCTGTGGATGGCGAATTTCTGCCTCACGAAACGATGATTGTTCAACACTCATATAACACCTTCAAAGGTGGACATTAAGATGTAACTATTTTTATATATGATATATAATATGTTTATGTCTTAATTATGCTTCTGTATTTCTCATTGATGGCATACTTTATGATTTCCATTATGGGTAAAATGCGATAATTTCATTTTAGGAAGTGCGGACTACCGCCCCCTCAAAGTGATTTGAATCGTTAATGCCATATGTGGGATGTATAAAGGATGGAGTAAATGGTATTATACACTATATTATACTGTAATTATATTATAAATTTATATCATTATGATTTCATTCCATTAAATACGAAATAGAAATGAAAGTAGCATTCATGCGTACGTACGGCTTACCGTCTCCATGGACGGTGCATTTCATTTCTTACCTCTAAATGTTACGTGACATTATGAATGAATGTATATACTGTATATATATGATATATATTATATCTACATCATGAATATAATTCTGGATATAATGGATATTTCACCACATGAACAACTTGAAATTATAGGAAGTTTATTTTTGACTCTAGTACCAAAGATCGACAAAACGACCGTTATTAACTTAAATAATTACATAATGTTCATATCATTGTAATAAGTGATATAATAAGGATAATGAAATTGAAAATGGTTCTTAATAAGGTATATATTAACTCTAGTTTATTATTCAGGAGGTTAAAGAACAGTTGAGTCAAGTCAGACACGAGGTAAGGGAATTTCTTAACCCAATTTTCATTCTTTGGGTTAATCTCCTACTTTCAAATTATGTCATGATATTATTATGTCCTATATTGTATTTGTACATTATTTATGTGTAATTATAGTTAATACACATTATAGATGTACTTTATTTAAAAAAAATGATCTTTTTAAGGGACTTCGTCTCAATCTCCTTTCATTGAGGCATATTTGGTTTTATACACAACTTTCTTTTATACGGTGTATAAACCCCTTTGACGTTTACGTTTATTCAAAAGGAATCTTTTTTATACGAAGCGTTTTGTTAGACGAAAAAAGGGAATGTTTTTCTTTCCGTACTTATGCGGCGACAACGACTTCTCCGCCGCCGTGTCCTTTATTTGAGTTTCGGCTTCTTATATAAGCCATCATATTTTTTAATGAAAAATAAATACAAAGTTTTAACTTTCTTTTATTTTGGCATTGAAAATGGTTTTGAAAGCGTTTTTATTATATCAATGTGTTGTATTGATATCTTGTGATTGAAATGTTGAAATGTTATGTTTCCTTTATGCATGTTTTATGTGATACGATTATGTTATGGTTTATGATATGTTTAAACCTATTCATATGAGGAATGTATTGGACTTAATAAGTGATGGGTGGAGACCGCTATAGCTCCTCGATGAATCGGTAGGTCTCATGAGACAACTAGACGTGGAATTGGCCGAGGCCCTTTCCCAATTTGATTTATGGTTTTGGCTGAGGCCTTAATCATTTTAGACGTCTTGGCCGAGGCCTTGACAAAATGTTTCAGAATGTCCGACATTATACATTCCCTCATTATGAAATTGGTTATTGATATTTCATGTATCTATTCGACCAGTAGAATATCCTTGTGAAGAAGTGAATGGCATTATCTCATTTTACTTTTGCCATATTATGTTGATGTTCAAGTTTAAAAGTATTTTGTTTTAGTTATACATTGCCTTAAATTTTTATGTTTATTTATGAAAGCTTCCTCAATATTGTTATCCTTACTGAGCATCTGAGCTCACCCCTTTCAATGTTTTATTTTTTCCCAGGATGTGAAGAAGTGTATTATGACTGACTTGCAAGAATAGTCAGAAGAGGATATGAGTGTGGACTATGAAGACTTTGTTATTAGTTTTTCACTTTATGATGTAATGTAACATTTATGAATGTATCTAGTGTTTCCAAGGCTACTAAACTAATCGGTCTTTCGAGACTTGATCTTTTGTGATCATGCCAATGTTACGAAGTAATGCACTGACTCCGGGTAGCTGGGGTCGGGGCGTTACAACAGTACGCACTCACAAGAAATAATATAATTCCTTTAATTGTAAAAGGTTAATGAAGTGGATGGTAAATATTACGTTCCAAAATTAATATAAAGTAATATCTATCTTATATATTTACTACTTATATCATTATACACATCAACATAATGTCATGATGAAAAATATATTATACCATGAAATAGAGACTGTAAACTATAATTTTGCACACGCGGTACTTTCATTTTTACAGGATGGATATAATACAGAAAATTGGTGTTACATAATCATAATAACAACTAATAATATTATAAATACTGGTTTTATTACATTTAAATGATAAAAACACATGAATAAAAAGTATAAGAAGAAAAAAATCTTAGATCAACTAGTAAAAACAATTACTTCTTTCATGGTGAAATTCTATTATATCATCTTTTTGGGACACTAGGGTTGGTAATTTGAGATGGCCATATCCTATAGAACATATCTAGGAAGGTCAATATGGTCAATTGGAATTTTATGTTTGGTATTTAAGGCTAAATGGGATGTGAATTAGTAAGGGAGGAGACACACTTATATAATTGAGGCGAGGGGCACTTTTTGAATATCAAAATATATTAATTTTTTATAAATTAAATCTCAATTAAAATACATAAAATGTAAAGACCTGTAATTTTAAAGGGAATTTTTTTTCTTAATTATTTGGAATTTTTCATGTCTGTGGCTTCTAACGACACTTGATTCTGAGGCTTGGTGTGCCCGGAATCAGTTTCTGAAGTTTTGTTCGGGTACGTTCAGTAAACGTACGTGCAGGTTTTTCTAACTTTTGAACCGATGCTCGGAATTAAAATCTAAAGACACCAATGAACTCGCAGTTCCAGTATTCTCTTAAGGGGAACTTTACCATAGTTGTGTTTTATCCGGGTTGAAAGTTAATTTTTCGCGTTGAATATAAAAAAAAGTTAAATAAAATTTTTTGAGTACAATTTTATTTATCCTTGTAGATTAATCCTACATGGTAAAGTTATTGTTGGGTCCCCCACCCACATAACTTCCCATGTGTGTATATTTGTGAGGTGGGGCCCAGATGATCCCCAACCTTTCCTCTCCCCATAACCTCCATTTAACCCCCTTTTAAGTCACCTTTATTTAATTCTTTGACAACCCTTCTTAATTAAGAGATATCTTCACCTCCCTCTATCTCTTTTTTATTTGAAAACACATTTTAATTAATGAATTCAACATCTTCAATTAATTAATTAAGTTGTTTGAATTTTAAATTACATATGAGAATAAAAATAATAGCTTTAGCTATTATTTTTTTGGGGCATTTGATCTGTGGAGAGGATTTGTGAGAGAGATTTGGAGAAATAGAGAAGGGTGTTCTTCTCTCAATGAAGAACACCATCCTTTCAACGAAGAACCATCGAGTAAATTCCATCATCGCCTTAGATATTCAGCCAAACCAAAAGAGAGTGGGCCACCTGTGAGGAACGCCGACAATGAGCCATCCTCTTCCCTTCTTCTCCGACATTAACGAGTTGACGCTGTCTTATCACGACGCCGTCTTCGATGACTCTCGATTACCGATAACCTTATCTCAAAGTAGGGTTTTTTCATTTTAAATTGATCACCTCATACCCCATTCTTTGTTGGAAATCATTGATTATTTTCGGAAAACTGCTACCACCAAATGCGGAGGGCGCGAGCCGAAAGCACACGACCTGACGACCCTCTGTAGTCTGTTTTGATTGTGATGGAGATCATGGTAGGAAGGTGGTGACGAATGGAATTGGTGGTCGTGCGCTGGCTGTGTGTGGAATAACTGCAGCCCGAAACCATGGGCCACTCGGCTGAAGAAGAATCGTCCGACTAAAGCCGGCCGGGCCGAAGGAGAACTGCAGTTCCACAAGGGGCACCGTGTAGCGGAAGATTGCAGCCCGCCTTCCATGGGCATCTCGTTGCGCGAACAAGTTGGGCTGAGAAGAACTGCGGTGCCAGAAGGGTGCCGCGCTGGAGAGACTGCGGCATGCTCGAGCAGGCCGCTTGCACCAAGAAGTACGGCCGGCTTCGGCCAGCCGGTTAGGGAGGGCGGCGCTACTTGGCGCCGCCGGTTCGGGCAGCCGTGTGACCGCACCCTCCCTCGGACCGCTTGGATCCCTCGGGCCAAGCTGCGGCTGGGCCGCGGGTTTAATCGGGATGGTCTGACCCCCTACCGGGTCGGACCCACCAAAACTGGGTTAACCCGACCCGCCAGCCCACTAGGCGTAACGGGTCGGGCCAGTTTTCACTTAAGGGTGAATAACTTGAAGAACCCACATCTAACAGACGCGCTATCTGTGGCACTGGGACCCTCATGTTGTGGAAGTGCTTTTATGATAATCTAAGTGAGTTTTAGACGACTTTGGAAAACGGCTAGGTTTGGAACAAGCATATTTCCAACCGGGCCCCTAGAACGGAAAACCCAATATCTTTCAGACCGAGCGTCCAATTGACGCGCCGTCTATCACGTCCGGTTCCTTTTGACGAGACAGAACTTTGGGATACATAAAATTTAGAATTGGTGACAGTTGATGTTTTGCAACCTTTTCTCGAGGAGCGGACCCTCCTAGAATCAAGCGAGTTGTGTGCAAGAACACTATAGCTGGCTGTGATTGCAACGACTATTGTACTGGAATCCTCCATGGGTTCGACAATGATGACAAACGTACTGGAATACTCCATGGGTTCGATGATGATGAAAAATGTACTAGAATCCTCCGTTGGGTCGACAGTGATGACTACCATACTAGAATCCTCAGTGGGTCCGATGGTTTGACTTCTTTTCTAGTATCCTATAGGGACCGACAGAGTAGCTGGTCTAGTATCCTACGTGGGTCTGACAGCTTACCTGGACTAGTATCTTATGTGGGTCTGCCAGCTTAGATGAATCAGTGACTACATCTGATCATCTCTATCACTTTATGAAAGATGTATACCTGTATGAGCTAAGTCATTACATTCAAACATTACCAATGGTGTGATTGAATTCTTTCCAGTGTGGACTCGGTTGTGCTTTGGCTTGAGAGTTGGAGCCAAACTGAGATTGAAGACTTAAGTATATGTATGGGCATATAACTAAGTAGAGTTGGTTGATACTTCGTGATTGTATCATTCCTTTGTGGTTTATCCTTTGTGGATTATGGGAGACCTTCAGGGGTCTTGTAGTCCCTATTGAGTATCGTTATACTCACCCTTTCATGGGAAATGACCACGTTACATTGTGTTGGTTACAGAAGACTGACAACACTGATCGTGGTTGAGGCTTGTGGATCTGGATGGTATCAGGAGGTGGACCACTTGGTGAGATGAACTCGGAGCTAACGGATGGACCCGAGGTGCTGAGGAGACTATCTGTACCCACCCATTAGGTGGGATTCCTAGAGGATGACTTAGTGGTTTCTGATTTCCTTTACTGCTGTTGTACTAGCTTTTTAGTTGTACTGTACTATCAGTTGGGTTTGTATTCTGGCCCATTTACCTTTCAACACATACTTTTGTATTCAGTATTACTTTGTGCTTACTTCATCTTGCGTACTCTATTGTGTTTTTTACTATCATAAAGGCAATGCCTTCCCATTTTATCGGGATTTACATCATTGGTACTAGTCTCCAGTCCCTGGCCTATGAAAGGCGGGTTTGGGGTAGTCACGGCATGGGCCCCGAGGATGGGTCTTGACAAATTGGAATTAGAGGAGTTGGTTCTACTGCCGAACTCCGGACTCTAATCATTCTTTTCTGTGAAGTAATAGTGTTAAGAGTATTGAGTGTGGTTATCAGTCCAGGGAGTCCAGTGATGGTGCTGCGGCCGATGTATACATACACTAGGACCCTGTTCTCTGATTTCCAACTAAGTGCACGGAAAAACTGATTGCGTGTGTGTTTCCTTTGAAAAATTTTACTTGTGATTACTTTGTGTCGTCTCACCAGGTATGTTGTTTTGACCGTGGCGCACCTGTTTCTTTTCAGGATGGCCCCATGAAGGCTGCCAGCTAGGGTACTGAGTCACATATGAGATGGAAGCCCATCGAGCGATGAGGCCTCGGTATAGGTCCCCATCACAGTAGAGGCACCAACGGTACCGCTACCCGCTAAGCCACCAATACTACCAGCCCTAGCAGCGGAGGGTGCATACCGCCAGAGTGTGTTGCACAAGTTTCAGCGATAGAGGCCACCCAAGTTCTATGGAGAGATGGACCCTCAGGCAGCCGAGGATTGGCTGGAGTCTATCATCAGAGTCTTCAAATTAGTAGGGACACCAGCCAGTATTATGGTGATCTTGTTGCAAGTCTCTTGCATGCAGTAGCAGGTAGATGGTGGAGCTTGATTCACCAGGTGCAAGACGAGGCATCTCTACTTTGGACAGACTTTGAGAGTCTCTTTTTCTCGGAGTTTGTTTGAGCTACCCTCTGTGCGGTACGCATACAAGAGTTACTTCATCTGCTGCAGGGCAGCATGATAGTAGCTTAGTACTCAGCAAGGTTTACTGACCTCTCATGCTACTCCATATACATCGTACAAGACCCATTATTCAGGGCTCAGACCTTTGATCAGGGTATTATACATGAGATCAGGGCCTCGATGATCTCCCTCAGCATTCCTACGCAGGCGGGAGTGCTAGAGTGGGCCCTTATTGTGGCGAGTTTTCTCTCTGAGCCGACACAAGCTGCGAGACCCACCATAGGGAGAGACGTAGCAGAATCTTCCGTAGCCAGCAGTAGACAGAATTCGGAGAGGTCCAAGCAGACCAGGCCATCAGGAGAGCAACCATAGGATTCGGGTTTGGTTGTGTGGGGCACACGATACCGAGCCAGCTATACGAGGAGCAGGCAGTGCTATGCAAGCGACGGGAAGGGCCTCATGGCTTGAGACTACCCGAATCGCCATGCAGATGAGTAGGAGACAGTGGAAGGACCTCCCAGGTAGAGGAAGAGGTTTGACCGTGGTGGTCCATAGGGAGCAGGTGGATGAGGCAGAGGAGCTAGCCGAGTAGCTGGTGGTGGACGACGTTTTGAGGCTCTACCACCACCACCACTAGGTGGTCCACCCCGACCACAGGGAGCTGGTGGGCAGAGGCAGGCTCAACTCCAGGTAGTGGAGGCTTATGACCACGACACACAAGAGATAATTCTAGGTACTATCTGTGTATACTCCACCCTTACTGCTATACTTATAGACACAGGAGAAAGTCATTTTTTTATTTTTTTTGCCCTTGTTTAGAGCGCATAGATTCTGATGGAGTCATTGGATCGATCCTTACGGCTAGAGACACCTACGGGAGAAGACTCGACGATTACACACTGGTGCCGGTAGTGTGAGCTTACTCTAGGAGGCGAGATCTTCAGTTGGGATCTTCTTGTAATGGCGTCGAGGCCTTAAGACGTTATCTAGGGTATGGAATGGTTGTCTATAGTCCATGGTCATATTGACTGCATTAGGCACATGGTGCGGTGTGTCTGCATGGATGAGACCAGTTTAACCTTTACCGGTGGGAAGGGATCCTTTGCAGTGCATGATAGACTTACGCAGAGGATATGGCAGTCGATAACACATCAATTGTCTAGTCTCATCCTTGGAGCAGTTGATGTGCGGGGTCTGAGTATTCCAGTTGTGGTGGATTAGTATGAGGATGTTTTTCCTGATTACATTCTAGGACTACCTCCTCATAGAGAGGTAGACTTCTACATTGACCTGTACCCCGAGACAACACCGATATCTACTCCAGTATATTGGATGACTCCCACGGAGCTTCGTGAGCTGTGGGTATAGCTTGATGACTTGTAGGGGAAGGGATTTATCCGACCCAGTGTTTCACCCTGGGCTTCTCTGATTTTGTTAGCCAAGAAGGCGGATGGGAGCTTTTGACTGGGTTTCGATTAGCATCGCCTGAATCAGGTGACCGTGAAGAACAAGTAACCACTCTCAAGTATTGACGACCTCTTTGATTAGTTCAAGGGAGCATGATAGTTCGCAAATATAGATCTTAGGTCAGGCTATCATCTGCTCAGAGATCGAGATGAGGATGTACAGAAGACATCCTTCAGGTGTCGTTATGGCCACTACGAGTTCTTGGTTATGCCCTCCAGCGTAACCAACCCACCAGCAGTGTTCATGAGCCTCATGAACAGGATCTTCCAGCCTTACCTCGGTCGTTTTGTCATAGTCATCATCGACGACATACTGATTTACTCGACTACTGAGGAGGAGCATGCCAAACACTTGCGGGTTGTATGGGATACACTCTGATATCACCAGCATTATGGTAAGCTCTCAAAGTGTCAGTTTTAGATTCGATAGGTACACTTCTTGGGACACATCATCTTGGAGCTGGGAGTTGTAGTGGATCCAGAAATGATCGAGGTAGTGCTTGCTTGGGAGCCACCCAGGAGCATGACGAAGGTGTAAAGATTCCTGGGTCTGGCTGTATACTATCAGTGATTTTTTCTAGACATCTCCAGAGTTGCTGGACCATTTTCATATTTTAAGAAAAGGGGAAACCCTTCGTTTGGTCAGATAGATGTCAGAAGAGCTATCACGAGCTGAGGCAGAGGTTGACCAGTGCAACCATATTGAGGTTTCCGAAGGATGGTGTTATGTATGTAGTTTACTGCGACACATCAGGGATCAGACTCGGGTGTGTCCTGATGTAGGAGTGATTAGTGATTGCGTATGGTTCACAGAAGTTGAGACAACATGAGAAGAACTATGCTACCCATGTCCTGGAGTTAGCAGCAGTGGTCTTCACCTTGAATATGTGGCGGAACTATCTGATGGGTGAGCGCTTTATAGTCTATTCTGACCACCAGAGTCTCGGGTATATCTTCACTCAGAAGGACCTAAACCTGAGACAACAGCGATGGATCTATTTCCTCCAGGACTATGACTTTGAGATAGTCTATACTCCTGGGAAGGGGAACATTGTAGCGGATGCTCTCAACAGGAGATCGGGCATTCAGATGCTAAGAGAGGCAACTAAGCAGCAAGCCACATTGTAGATATCCTTCATGGAAAGTGATGGAGAAGCCTTTCTTCAATCTCTCACACTCACTCCTCCACTTCTTCAGCTAGTCAGAGAGGCACAACGTGGAGATGTTGACTGTGAGACATGGCTTGCTCATATATCCCTAGGGTAGGTGCCTGATGAATTTTCTAAAGGAGGGGAGCACGTCATCTTATTCAGGGGATGTACCATGGTACCAGTTGCGTTACATGAGGAAGTGCTGAGGGAGTTTCACACTTCCCCTCTAGCGGTGCATCCAGGAGTGGTGAAGATGTATAAGTACCTCAGACGATAGAACTGGTGGCTGGGTATGAAGAAGGCTATAGGAGAGTTAGTTTCATGATGCCTTAGTTTTCAGGAAGTGAAGGTGGAGCACCAGGTAAAAAAGGGCTTGGTATAACCTTTAGAGGTCCCATAGTGGAAGTGGGAAGGGATATCCATGGATTTCGTGATGGGGCTTCCTTGTGCATCCATAGGGAATGACTCTATCTGGGTGATCGTTGACCAACTCACCAAGTCATCCCACATCCTACTGATCAGAGAGTAGGGCCCAGTAGAGAACTTGGGATGCATAAACATTTAGGAGATCATACAACTTCATGGTGTTCGATTGACTATCATTTCCAATCGAGATGCTCTATTTACTTCCCAGCTTTAGAAGGGGTTGTAGGAGGCATTTGGGACACACCTGCATCTGAGCACTGCCATCCATCCTCAGACAGATGGTCAGACTGAGAGGACCATACAGACACTCGAGGACATGATCCGTTCATGTGTCCTTGAATTTGTTCACAGCTGGGAGTATCACCTACCCTTGCCGGAGTTTACGTACAACAATAGTTACCAATCCACAATCGGGATGGCACTATATGAGGCACTGTACGACCGACCTTGAAGATCACCTCTATGCTAGATTGACCCTTAGGAGTCAGCACTTGTAGGACCAGAGATGGTTCAGGGTATGATGGAGAAGGTGCAGATCATCCAGGAGTGGACGAATAATGCACAGAGTAGACAAAAGTCCTATGCTGATAGGAGATGGTGACCACTGGAGTTCGAGGATGGTGACCACATCTTATTACGGGTCTCACCTTAACAGGGTCTACGGAGATTTGTCCCGGGCATCAAGTTATCTCTGTATTTCATCAAACCATTCTAGGTACTCAGCAGAGTAGGTGAGGTGGCTTACTACCTGGACATTCTACCTCAGTTGCACCGGATGCATGATGTCTTCCATGTATCTCAGCTAAGGAGATATGTGCAAGACTCTATGAACATAATCGATCACGGGGAGCTGGACATCGATGATTGGGTGATGTTTGCGGAGGTCTCGATGGAGATTCAGGATCAACAAGAGCAGGTCCTATGTGGATGGTCAGTTCCTCTGGTGCGCATTTGCTGGCAGCTAGGGAACCTCCAAGAGAGCACTTGGGAGTGGGAGGCATAGATTTGAGATCAGTATCCCCATTTGTTTTCCTAGTGTGTATTGTAGCTTTATGGGGATGTAAATCCCTGAGGTGGGAGTAATGTAAAGACCCAGGATTTTCAAGGAAATTTTTTTTCATAATAATTTTGAATTTTTCGAGTCTGTGGTTTCTAACGGCACTTGAGTCTAAGGCCCAGTGTGCCCGTAATCAATTTTTGAAGTTTTGTTCGGGTACATTCAGAAAACGTACATCTGGGTTTTTATAACTTTTGAACCATTGCTTGGAATTGAAATCCAAAGACACCGATGAACTCATAGAACCAGTATTCGCTAAAGGGGACCTTTACTGCATTTCCATTTTATGTAGGTTGAATACTAATTTTTGGGGTTTAATATAAAAAAAAGTTAAATAAAATTTGATGAGAATAATTTTATTTATCCTCATAGTTTAATCCTACATGGGAAAGTTATTTGTGGGGCCCCCACCAACATAACTTCCCATGTGTGGATATTGGTTAGTGGGTCCCACATGAGCCCCAACCTTTCAGCTCCCCATATCCTCCCTTTAACCTCCTTTTAACTCACCTGTATTTAATTCTTTGACAACCCCCCTTAATTAATAGATCTCTCCACCTCCCTCTCTCTTTATTGTTTTCCAATACATTTTAATTAATGAATTCAACCTCTTGAGTTAATTAATTAATTTGTTTGAATTTTGAATTACATGTGTGAATAGAAATAATAGCTTTAGCTATTTTTTTGGGGGGCATTTGTTGTGTTGAGAGGATTTGTGAGAGAGCTTTGGAGAAATAGAGAAGGGTGTTCTTCTCTCAATGAAGAACACCATCCATTCAACGAAGAACCGTCGAGGAATGTCAATCATCGCCTTCGATATTCGGCCAACCCAAAGAGAAGGATCCACCCGTGAGGAACGCCGACAACACGCCATCCTTTGCCCTTATTCCCCAACGTCAATG
Source organism: Viscum album (assembly GCA_963277665.1). Classification (NCBI taxonomy): domain Eukaryota; kingdom Viridiplantae; phylum Streptophyta; class Magnoliopsida; order Santalales; family Viscaceae; genus Viscum; species Viscum album. The sequence goes on along the minus strand of OY728123.1, from coordinate 1,936,787,711 downwards.
AGTTGTCACCATCTTCCGCGATGCTCGACTACCGTGAACCTTATCTCAAGGTAGGTGTATGTTCATTTTGAAGTTCTTACCTTGTATCCCGTTCTTCATTGGAAATCATAGATTATTTTCGGCCAACTACTACCACCTAACGCAGAGGGCGCGGGACGAACGCACACGGTCTGATGACGCTTCGTAGTCTCTTTTGATTGCGATGGAGATCAAGATAGGAAGGTGGAAACGAACGGAAGCGGCGGCCGTGTGCCGGCCGCGTGCAGAAGAACCGTCTCCTGAAACCGCAGGAAGCTCGACGGAAGAATAACCGGCCGGCTAAAGCCATCCGGGATGAAGGAGAACTGTAGTTCCACAAGTGGCGTCATGCTTAGGAATACCACGGCCTGCCTTCCGTGGGATGCTCGGTGGGCGAACCGACCGACAGGCGGCCAGACGGGCTGAGTAGAACCGCGGTGCCAGGAGGGCGCCGTGTGGAGAGACCACGACTCGCCCGAGCAGGCCGCTTTCTCCAAGATGGCCGGTCGGCGTCAACCGTTTGGTTGGGGAGGGCAGTGCTGTTTGGCGCCACCAGTTCAGGCAGTTAGGGGACCATTCCCCCCTCAGACCGTTCGACCCCCTCGGGTCGGGCTGTGCCGTGCCGGGCCGGGCTGCGCCCCGACGCACTGGGTTGCGCCATGCCGGGCCGGGCTGCTCCCGTCCGCGCCGGGCCGCACCCCCACGGGTCGGGCCGTGCCCCCTCCGGCCATGCCGCGCCCCTTCGTGCCGGGCCGCATGTTTCATCAGGACGGTCTGACCCCCTGCAGGGTCAGATTCGCCAAAACTAGGTTGACCCGACCCGTCAGCCCACTAGGTTTAACGGACCAGATCCGTTTTCAGTTAAGGGTGAATAACATGAAGACCTCGTGTCCTATAGACGCGCCGTCTGCAGCAATGGAACCCTCAGGATGTGGCGGTCCTTTTGAGATACAGTAAGTGAATTTTAGATGTCTTTGGTAAACAGAAGGGTTTGGAACGACCATATTTCCAACCGGGCCCCTGGAACGGAAAAGCCAATATCTTTCAGACCGAGTGTCCGATTGATGTGCCGTCTGTCGCGTCGGGTTCCTTTTGATGAGTTTCAACTTTAGGATACATCAACTCTAGACTTAGTGATAATTTATTTATCACCCCCTTTGCTTGAGGAGTGGACCCTCATGGAATCGAGCATGCTATGTGCAGGAACCTTAGAGCTGGCTGCGACTACAACGACTACCATACTGGAATCCTCTGTGGGTTCGACAATGATTACAAATGTACTGGAATCCTCCGTAGGTTCGATGACGACAACATATGTACTGGAATCCTCCGTGGGTTCGATAGAGATGACTAATGTACTTGAATCCTCTGTGGGTCCGATGGTTTTACTTCTGTTCTAGTATCCTACATGGGTACGACAGAGTAGCTTATCTCGTATTTTATGAGGATCTAACAGCTTTGCTGGACTATTATCCTAAATGGGTCCACCAGCTTAGATGAATCAGTGAATACATATGATCATCTTTATCACTTTACGAAAGATGTATACCTGTGTGATCTAAGTCTTGACTTTCAATCATTACCAATGGTGTGATTTACTTTTTTCCTGTGTGGACTCGGTTGTGCTTGGTCTTGAGAGTTGGAGCCGAACTGAGATTGATGACTTAGGTATATGTATGGGCATATACCTAAGTAGAATTGGTTGATAAATCATGATTGTGTCTTTCCTTTTTGGTTTGTCCTTCGTGGATTCTGGGAGACCTTCAGGGGTATTGGGGTCCCTACTGAGTATCATTATACTCAACCCTTCACGGGCAATGCCTGCACTACGTATTGTTGGTTGCAGACGACAGACAACACTGATCGTGGTTGAGGCTTGTAGAGCTGGGTGGTACTAGGAGGTGGACCACTTGGTGAGACGTACTCGGAGCTGACGAATGGACCCGAGGTGCTGAGCGGACTATATGTACCCACCCTTCAGGTGGGATTCTCAGAGGACAACTAGGTGGTTGCTGATTTCCTTTACTACTGTTGTACTATCTTTTTAGTTGTACTGTACTTTTAGTTGGGTTTGTATTCTAGCCAATTTACCTTTCAACACTTACTTTTGTATTCATTATTACTTTGTGCTTACTTCATCTTGCATACTCTATTGTGTTTGTTTACTATCATAAAGGCAGTGTCTTCCCATTTTATCAGGATTTATGCCTTTGGTGCTAGTCGCCAGCCCCTGGCCTATGGAAGGCGGGCTTAGGGTAGTCACGACACAGGCCCCGAGGACAGGTCGTGACATAAAAAACAACATTTATTAAAATATAATACTTGTTAAGGTTGTAATATCATCATCCAATAAATTTTATAAATGTTTTTAAATTCACTAAAACCTCAACGCTTTTAGTAATCCTTAGTTGAACTATTTATATTTTAAGTAAGATAGAAAATTTTCAATAATAAAAGGATGTAATTATTAATTTTTTTTTGAAAAATAAATCATAAATGAACAACTTATAAAATTTTTGACCATATAAAATTTTATTTTAGTTATAAATATTTTCTATTGTTTCTAAATAATTTAATAATATGTTATTTAGATAAAATTCCATTAGTGTTAATTTTGACACTAATCATTTTTGGAATTTTAAATATATTAGGACCTGAGGTTAACATAGAAAATAATATTATATTAAATACATATGATGTCAATATCATATATAAAATATGTTTATAAGAATAATTATCTCAAATTATATATATTGAAATATTTTTACGATTATTTTATGATATTTCAATTAATTAAATAATTACATCATCACTAATGTGTAAACATAATATACTTATTTTTTTTAATAAAAATTAAAACTAAAATATAATAAAGTAGTTATATCTAAATTTCAGAATAATAATTATAGTTAAATTTATAATTTTTATAACCCCATATTGAAAATGATATAGTAATTAACAATATGAGTATGACATTATTAACTTTTGTTTAAAAAATGTAATAAATGTCATACTATCATCCAAGTGGCATACAAAGGTTATTATTTTTTCATGAGGATGATATTGGTAGAAACACACTCATCCAATGAAATTAGTAAAAATGTTGAGGTAATTTTATAATATATATAATATTATTTTTACCCTTAATTACCTAATTTATCTTTATTGTGTTAGTGAAAACTATTAAAGTTAGTATTCGTAATTCCAAATTATAAAAGAAAACTATTTAAATAATTTTGGCCCAAGGATTGAAAATATGAAATCCATTTTTAAAAATTGAATATTCATAATTTGATATAATTATTTGAAAATTAATCTCGTTGGCGGAAATGAGAAAACAGGTTTGAGATATTAAAATGTTCAAAAGATTTAAATGTTTTTATATCCCAATTCCATGTGAAATTGATTCAAAAAAACAGTAACTGGTTTAAATGATATAAATTTTATATAATTATACTTTAAATACAATTATAAATATAGATGAACACTATAAATTATTTATAAAAAATGATGTTTTTATTTAAAATTAAATATTTTATTTATATTAATCAAAAATGAAATTTATCTTAAAAATACAATAAAAAATCAACCAAATTAAATTATTGTATTCCACTTCAAAATTTGAAGATTATTTTTTCATATAGAATATATAAAATCTAAAAAACATGTTATTAAAATAATTTCTCATTTGAAAGGTGGAAAAACTACCTTTAGAAAAATATTGGATTTTAGGGATAATATTATGTTTCTTCATATCTTATGATTATAAAATATATTAGATGAATATAATTTTTTTTATTGAATATATAACATATATATTTCATTAATATCATTTAATGATTGTAAATAATTTAATTTATTAAAAAAACATCATTGCAAGAAAAAAATAGAAATATTTCCGTCACATTGAATTGCTTTATATTTTATATTATTAATAATTTGTTACAAATGAATTAACTATATAATTTCATTAGTTAGTTTTTCATATTTATACCCTTAAATTTTATATCTAGGTTATAATATTGGTTTTATATTAATAGTGTCTCATAGTTTCATTTAAACTCACTATTTCACGTAGTGCAATCTATTTTAAAAATTAAAATTATTTGAAGTGAAATGTTTCATAAAATATCAGGGTGATAAATTCTACCCCTTTAAATGAATTTCCCCCAAAAATTAATTCATTTTATAAAATAAATAAGATTTTACCTATGCTTTGTGACGTCCTTAAGTTCTCACACAGCTTCTGCAAACTTTTAGTTCTTCCATAAAACATTTACCATGCGATTGGTCTTGATTCATCGAAATTTATCACTATGATCCTTAATATATATAGATTGTTTTTAATAAGATAGATTTTGTTCTAGAGGTATGAGTTTTTAGTATACTACATGTGAAAGATAAGGTATGAACATTTTTAAGAGAGATATAAGGAACACATCATGAACATGAGAGAGATTCAGTGGAAGCATCAATTAATAATCAAGCTTCCCAACATGATCCATAATTTTAGAAGGACAAATATACTTAGGGATTAGGTTTCCATGTATTAAAAATATAATCACCCTCTTACATTGTTTTATTCAAATAAATACTTTATCACCCACTGAAAACATTAGGATTTTCTTCTATTACCAGTATAACATTTTTTTTTCATTTCTATGCTGCTCATATTTGCTATCGAATAGATCTAGTCTTATCTTCCATATCCTAAACAAGATCAAGATCCAATTTCTTTCCTTCCCCAAATTCATCCTAGACTGTAAGAGTTCATCACTAATGAACATATAGAGCATCATAATGATCTATATAAATACTGGAGTGAATGATATTTCTGAATGAAAACTCTACCAAATGTAGGGGTTGATCAGAAACACTTTTGAAATCCATAGATAAATATCACCAAATTTTTTATAGATTTTGATTTATCCTATTAGAATAACTGTCTGTCTGAGGATGATAATTAATAAAGAAGCATGACTCTATATGAGAGCATTCTAAATAATTTTCCAGAACCTTAAGGTACTTCATGGATATCGATTGGATATATTAGAAATTGGTATTCCCTGAAATCATACCATGTTATTTATATATATCCTGGATAACTTATCAAGAGTGAAATATTATTTGATAGAAATGAGGTGTGAGCAATTAATAAGGTGATAAAATATACCCCATATATTTTTTTGTACTTTTGATGTTTTGGGAATTTTGATTAAAAATCCGAAGTGATGTTTTCCCATTTCAATTTTGGTATGGGTGATGGTTGTAGCATACCCTTTGAGCTCTTTATCTTAGCCTTATCTTTATGAAAAACCATGCATCAAGAAACATATTATTAATTATATTTCATCATTCCATCAGACTATAAATACTCTTTCACTCCCATGAACATCTTTTTTCATCCAAGATGAATAGATAATTATAAACTATTTCACTAATTAAACATGTATTTCATTAATTCGCATATGGGAGAGCAATAAATAGGGTTCTAAAATCATAAAACTCCATCAAAATCAATGTTTAATTAAAGAAAATTTCACTCCTTTTTTATCTCTACATATTACTTTAAAGCCTCCTTAATCTTCATATATATAGATGGTTGAGCATCCATTTGAAAAAGATAAGATATATCCCCTTCCTTTTTTATTCACATATCCATCCATTGAAAATCAATAAATATTTGATATTAATAATCATTAATAGTCTATCATTTTCTTTCCTACTTTAATCATCATCCAACATCTTCTATTTCCCGTGGTGGTAATGCATTGACTATTCATAATCATTAATCAACTCCAAACATCTCCATTTGAAAATATTCATATCCTTTTGAGAGAAAATATTCTATAAACATTTATAGTAAATATATATCACACCTTTATCTATAAAGATAATGCCTATATATTTTTAAATAAATAATTACCATAGTTAACTCCAAATCGATAGTTGGGTATTTTTTTCATATGGATAAACTTGTGCGAGGAATAAAATATCACCATATAAGTTTGTTTGATAACTAATCTGAACCCCTTATTGGATGCATCAAAGTTGATCACAAACATGTATCCACTACATGGTAGTATGATGACATGTGCATTGACTAAAATTACTTTTAGATATTTGAAAATTTCTTCACATTTATTTTCCCATAAAAACTTAACTCTTTTCTAAGTCAAATTGGTGTATTTATTAGATAACTATGAAAATTATTTCAGAAAACAATAATAATATCAAGCCAAATAATGAAAACATTTCATCTAATTTACTATTTTTGTTATCGACCAACGATCAATAACTTCAGTCTTTGTTGGATCATCAAATATCCATTATATTGAGTTTATGTGATGAAAATGTGAATCTTTATGATGAAAAAGTTAAAATGTGGTAAATTGTTCATAAAGATTATGCTTTTTAGGGTCTTCATCAATATTCTCAAGTGATCTTAAAGTTCTTCCTTTAACATGGAATATACCAGAATATCTCATCTATAAAGTCTACAAAAAATAGATCGTGATACTATATAAAGACTATATCCATTAAATCTATAATGATAATAGGGGACTTAGTAAAACCCGAATGAATCACAATAAACTCATAGTGTGTGTATCTTGTAAAGAATTCCATCATGGGTATATCCTCCTTATTGAACCTTAATTATTGATATCCAGAATGAAGACTAATCATATATTAGTATGGAGCTCCACATAGTGGGATGAATAATTCCACAATATGGAGGAGAGGATATTTGTTCTTGATAAAGATCATGTATTGGTCCTAATAAACAATGAAAAGTCTCATTGATCCAACTATATTATAATTAAAGATAATATGTTAACCCCAAGGTGATGTAGTATGGAATATTAATCCCTTGTCAATATTCTCCTAGATTTTCTTCTTCAATTATCATAACTGAAATGGGGACACTCTATATGGATTCATTGTAATTGGCATAGCACACAGTATGAGTTCTGTTGAAAACTCAGCTTCACAATTCTGTGATGATCTAAAAAATCACCTAGAAATAATGCCACATTTCCATTAAAAACATGAAGCATAATTGAAATCTCATATTCTTTTCACTATGGTTTTTAGATATTTTCATTAATTCCATTTTTCTCTTCTTATTAAAACCATAAAATATATGTGTACCTCCAATATCCATCCCAAATATGGGACCACATTGATTGACTTATTCATATAAATATATGTCCCTTATGGATAATACCATTAATTGAATTTGTTTTAAGACACTAATGAATTAATCATCCCTAATCTCTAGTTGGATGATAATTCCATAACCATACATTGAAGGTATTTTAAAATTTTCTTCGTAGGTACCAACAGAATCAACATCCATTTTCTTATGCTCAGGATACTCCTTCTCCATGTTCATTCAATCAATATGATGAACGTACTTATTGAAAAATAATCTATTGAAATCATCCCTTTACCTGGACTCAATTTCATCTTGGTACCATATATTATTGGTGAGATTACATCATTGATGAGACCCAACTTCCAAATAATACACTTCTAAAATTATTTTATCATGTTATGAACATTGGAGAACTGAAAATAATTTTTTAGAGGTACCAGTCCACTGTTTTGTCACTAGAGTATCAGAAGATCCTTTGAAATAATATGGATGATACATCATTATAGAAAAAACCAAATGGTTCTCACACCATTTATCATAAAGAAGTATTTTAATATTCATATCTTGAGAACATTTTGTGAGCATAATAACGTAATTTTTCATTAAATCTCCCATAACATTTAGGTAATTAAGAGTACAATCATTTCATTTTTCTTTCCATTCGTCAATAACCATTTTCCTTCATGTTTCATAAATTTAGTGAAACAAAAAACCATTGTGTGAGAAACACTCATTATAATGGGAAAACCTCATAATTTATGGAAAAAATTTAAATTCTAGAAACCTTAGATTTTATCCTTGGTTACTCATGATCATCAGCAAAACCTGAGGATTTTTACCTATGCCTTGAAATATTGTCCATGTTCATGCTATGGTTTTCTCAGCCTAGATTATAAAGAATAACTAATATTTTATAAGATACCAACATGAAAGACCCCAAATATTCATATTTAAATATAATATCTACATAGAATTATATTTATCACATAATATAGTATAAGTAAACCAGAACCATATTGGCTTAGTGTCATTGGAAACGGGTAAATAGAAAATACATCTTCATAAAACAACTAATTACTCTCCCTCTTATTCCTTCATAATTAAAACCCATTTTTGATGCATATTACACAATAAACTTATTCATATCCTAGGGAAAATAAAATTAATAAATCATTAGATAATATTCTCAGTGTGGGTAATCATGGGAGATATCAGTCATATCATAATAATAAAACCCATGATTTTTTTTGAAGATTTAATCCTATATATCAATGATCATGATATAAAGTCATGAGAAAAATAATGTAAGATTATCAAAGAAAATATTCATAGATATCATTACAAAAGGCATGGAATTTGTGGCACACAAATAATCATAAAAAATAATTTCCATATTAGTTTGAGATCATTTCCCAGGATTTTCTAGTTGGAGAAGTATTTTTCTGAAACGAGTTTACTTCTCATTCAAAGATTTTGTTAATGAACTGGGTTTACATCCCATTCTATACCTATATTACTGAATAAGGATCATTTCCCATTCCATTCCTGTCTATCTCATATGACATAAATCGATACCCAAGGCATTGGAGGGCTATATAGGTCCCGCGATTCACATAATTAAACCATACATATGTGTTCCATAATAATGTAAATCATTCATCATATCATAAAATAATAAAATAAATTGGATTCCTAAGAATTGTTAAATCATAACATAACCCATGGAATAGAAATGGTTTTCTAGTTATCATTCCTTCATAATCATAAATAACCATAAGAATCATAGGGATAAAATCCATGAAAAATATTTCTATTAAAACATAGTTAACATAATGGAATGTTATCAATGATGGAAAATAATTTTTATAGATGTCTTGAAAGTAATTATTGAAGAAAATATGTTTTTTCATTGAAAAAATTTACTTTTCTTAAAAACCCATACAACTTTTAAAGAAAACATTTACTTAAAAAACAAGTATTATTTATTCAAATCATCAAAGAATTAAGGAATCATAAAATCCAAAAAATTCATTCAAGTTGTGTATGTTAAAAAAACATTATACTCATATTTTTTTAGTTAAGTCAAAAAGTACCTAGTTAGAAAAACAATAAATTTTTTTTCATTCAATCCATTTAGTAAAAATTCACAAACGGGTAAAAAAATCATTAATAGTTTTTATAATATTAGTGATAATATTTTGGAATACATTTTTAAGAAATTTTTACGTGGATGATAAATAAAAACTAGTAAATGCTTACGTATAAAAAATTTCAAATAATAATGAGATTCTAAAATTAACCCTTACCTTAGTTATGGTTTCCTATGTACGTAGTAGAAAATACTATTTAATGGATTAATGAATACTATTTACTTATTAAAAAATTAAATTCATATATATTATATCATATAAGATCACATTATCCCTTTTTTTAATACTATTTATAATAAAACTTAATTCTTTTGTTAACTGCATTGTTTTCCAATGCATGTTTTGTCGTACATGTACCAATTCTTGTCCATGTGACATAATTCCATCATTTAATTTTTTTTTAATAAAGTAAAATATATCATATTTATTCATTAAATATATTTATATAATCATTCTTGAATTTTGAATATATAAAATGAATCACACAGTGCCTTTCATACAGTAGGTTATATATATGCATGAGCAATGGTATCATTACATTTTTGTTAAAAGGGTCACTAATTGGATGTTATATATTTTTTATAGAATCCATATCATGTAATAATTATCATATATTTTGACTATATACATCATTATACCTATCAACTTAATTTTCTGACTAAAAATAGATTACACCATGGTGTGGAGACAATATATTGTATGTACGGATGCATGGTACGTTCAATTTTCACAAGAATGATAAAATATAAAATATGGTTGTTCAATAATCATAATAACATCTAAAACATTATTTTATATTGGATTTTTTATTATTTTTAAATGAAATAACTCATTAAGAGGATGTATAAGAATAAATTATCTTAGAATAGTTGGAAAAATGATTACATATTCCTTTGGGATCTTCTGTTAGATCTTCTCTTAGGGAAACTCAGGTTACTATTTTGAGAATACCTAATTCTATAGAATATAGATAGGGAATATGAGATCATAAATTTTTATGGTATGGTAAATCATGAAGGCTAAATGGTATGTGATGTCATGAAGGAAGATGTTCCCTTTTATATTAATGTGAGAGGCCCTTTGGGAATTTAAATAAATATTAATTTATAATAAATTTAATCTGATTAAAAATACTTAAAAATTAAATTCAATTGATGATATGATGAGATAAGGTTGTAAAAGCATCAAAAAAATAAATTTTCTACATGGTTTTTTGTTATTTTCATCCTTATCAGTTTGATTAACCCTTACTTAACCTATTTTTATTTTAATTAAGTTAAAAAGTATTCAATATTAAAAAGATATAATTATTACTTATGTGGTTTCAGTTAAATAAAAAATAAAATATTTATATCATTTTATAAAATATGAACTTTTTATTGTATTTTTTATTTTTTTTATGATTTTTAAATTGTTTAATAAAATATTTTATTGATAAAATTTTATTACTCTTAATTATGAAACAATTCATTATTTTGACCTTTAAAATATCAACATAACATTTTAACTTCAATGATAATATTTTATTATATTTCTATGAAGTTAGGTTCATCTTTAAAATTCATTTATAACTTTAATTATCTATTTTTATATTTATTTTAATATATTTATTAACATTTATTTGATAATTTCATTAATAAAAGAATTACTACATCAGTAAAATGTATTTTCTTAATATACTAAATTGTTCACTAAAAATTTAAAAAATATCAATGACTAATATAAATATTATATATTTATAAATAATATTACTTTTTGAATTTATATTCCATATAACCCTATATTGAATATGATATAATTGTTAAAAATGGTAATGTGATATGAACAACATTTCATTAAATAAAATATAATAAATGAAATACTCTCATCTAAGCAAAATTAAAATGATATAATTTTAGGCCAATGATTATTTTTGTCAAAATATACTCATCCATTAATATTAAGACAAGTTTTACGATAATTTTATAATATTTATAATATTATACCTTCCTTTTATTATCCGATATTCATTTTACCATGATAATAATAATTAGTTATGTTACAATTCCTAATGTTGAAATATAAAACAGTCATATTTACATAATTTTTACCAACTTATAACAAATATTAAATCAATTTTTCAAATTTATTATAGAAAATTTTCAGTAATTAATTTACAATTGAACTCGTTGATGAAAATTGGAAAATCGTTTTAAAAAGTAGAAGTGTACAATAGATTAAAATGATTTTATATCTAAATTCAATGTGAAATTGATTCCCAATACATAGATTGGATTGAATGAAAAAAAATTGAACAAATTTTACTTTATATGAAATTAAAAATATAGATTAAAACTATAAATTATTTAAATGAAAAATTTTTTTTCAATAAAAATGCTATTTTTTACTATTCATCCAAACATGATACTTTTCCAAATAATACATAAACATAGAAAAATGTAAATTTTTATATTCAAAATTTAAATAAATTTATTTTTCGTAATAGTATATATAAAACTATAAAATGTTTGATTTAAAATAAGTTCACACTTAAAAGGATGCAAAACTTCCATTACAAAATTATAGGTTATGTATGCTTAAAATTGGATTTGTTAATATCTTATGACTATAAAATATATTGGATGAATATAAAAAACATTTATTGAACATATAACATATATATTTTATTAATATCATTCACTAATTGTGAATAATTTAATTTATTATGACAAAAACGCCTTTGGGAGCATAAAAATAGATATAGTTTCTCAAAATTCAATTGGTTTTTATTTTAGTTCATAATTCATTGGTAACCAATGAATTCATCAAATATTTTCATAAGACATTTATTCATATTTTTTCTTACAAATTTAAAAGGTTGGTTATAATAGTTATTTTATATTAATAGCATCTTGTTGTTTCATTTAAACTCCTGTTTGCGTAAAATGCAAGCAATTTTAAAAATGAAAATTATTTTAATAGAAATATTTTTAAAAAAATTATATTGTTACAATCCTCATACAATAAATACTTACAAGGATTTTTTGATGAATCTTATTTGACACTGGGGTCCATGATCTTCATCAGTGTTTATATCCCTCTTTCATTCATGTGGTCAAGTCTCACATGTCATTGATTATGTGACATGTATCACTCTGATGTGTTGAGGCTGTCTGCACATATCTATACATGAGTTTAGAAAAATTAACAGGATATTTGTCCTTAGGTTATTTTGATGACACATTTCATCATCTTCCATGATCCAATGCTGAAGATATTTTCATATCCTTGTCTATAAAGGGATATTCATGGTAGAAATATTATTCAAAGATAAGAAAAATGATAAACATCTTTTAGGGAGGTTTTTTGTGTGAAACATTCAACTTGAGAAGGTTATCACCCATTCCAATTGTAATTATAGAACTAGTATTCACGATCTTGACTATAGTTGTGCCATCATTTTTATTGTTTAATGAATTATAATTATTCAATGGTATGGGATATTATATTATAGTATCAATCCACCATTATATATATATATTATCATAACCCATGAATAAAAAAAATAATAATATTGATTTGATAAAAAAACTTCTCTCATGAAATTAATTTGCAATTATCAATTTATAATTTAATGGTTACTACATTATCCATTCTCTTGTATTAAATTTTATCAATTCTTTATTATGTGTATCTCTATTCTAGAATGGTAGTATTTGTTTGTTGGAATCCTTTAATAATCATAACACAATTCTTCCATTTCATAAAATATTGTTCCTTTAATATGAAAACCTCATAATATTTTCATTTGATTATCTATAATGAGATCTTTTATTTGGTTCTAACTAAAATCATTAATTGAGGGATCCTCATTGAAAAATTAATCATTTAAAAAAATGATGTGTTCTCCTCTAGGAAAATTATTTTTTAGTGATACCATATGTGTATCAAAACTATCAATTTTTTTTATTTTATGAATGTTTATTTATACAAATCATTAAATTCATGACCTCAAACCATTAGTTGAATCTACTTGATCATGAACATGTTTTGTTGATCAAACAAATAATTTTCACTCTATAATTGAATATTTATCAATAAATTTTACAATATAATCATGTTTATAGTGGTGTCTAACGAGAACATATTCTATAACATCATCGAGAGATTATCTAGTCGATTCAGTTTAGAAAAGTGATTGTTGGCTTTGTGATCAATCGATTAGTGTATTTTCTAATTTTCATCTAATTACGATTTATTGACTTGACATCCATTGTGGTATCATGTTGGAATCCCTTTTGTCAATGGGTTCAAATAAACCCTAATAATTATTTAGATATTAAATTCAGAAATTAAAAATGGTTTTTTTGAGGAAGTCAACATGGTCATCCTACATGATGATGGCCCCTCAATTTTCATTTCAATTTAATGAAAATTTTAAAATAATTATAAATTTTAATGTCTACTTTTTCATCAATAAAATTAAAAAATTGTTTCATTGAATCCCAGATAATTGAAAATATATTTCTATTGATCATGATATTATGAAAACAATATCAATTCATGAGGTTGATAGATAATGTGGCAAGACCATTTGTTGATGTCGTACATAGGAAAATCTTCAAAAAATATTTTATGAATTTACCCAGTACCAGAAAAATGGATTTTCCTATAGTAATGGGGAGATTATATCACACTATTTTGACCTAAAAAATTATTGCATGAAGGGATCATTTTTATCCTCATTTTCAATTCCATTTTTACTTTTATAACCAATAAAATAAAATTTATTATCCATCTATTGAAACATGATTTGAAGAAACAAACTATTTATAGTTAATATGAAATATCATGTGCTCACATTTTTTCTCTATAATCCCTATAATAAAACATATTTTGATTAAATTATCCCATATAAATTGGGTATATGAATACAAAAATATTAAAATAAGGATTTATATCATCATTATAAAATATTTAGGAAGCACCCTCAATACATCACTATATATATCATTAAATAGAGCTCTGTAGAATCAATTTTTAATATATAACATATTTTGAATCATGTTGCTTATATAATTCCACCTTTATAGTTGTTTATATAACTATTATGGGAGGTAAAATATTTTGACACAACCCTAATATAAAACTAAAACACAAACCTATATTCTGATGGTTGTCAAAGGAAGTTGTTCTGCATATGTAGAATATTTATCATCCATAATCGGAGTCTTCCACAATGAAAAGAGATAGTGTAATAACCACCATCAAATAGTAGCTCGAATTCCATTTCATTAGGTTATTTAAGGTGGGTTAGTTGTGTATAGGTATTGTTGTAATAATAGAAAGTTATTTTTTGGAGTATTTTTTAAATAATATGGATGAGCGGATATGTGTAAGCACTGTTTTCATGATTTGTGGGAGTAAATGACAATGAAATCATTAAATTGTGGCATAAGGTATGTTATTGGAATCATGGTGATGAGTTGTGGAACTTTATTATCATGTGGTTGAGTGAAATGTATAACATTTTTTTGAGGTTCAATTGTATATATAATACAATGGATTTGAGGGTGATGTGGTTTTGTACGAGGTGTCTCAACAAGATGATTGAGTATCATACATTAGATTTTTTGGTTTTTAAGATTTAAGGTTGTAGATATGACTCTTGGGACTTAGATAAAGAAGATTATGATTCTTGTATGTATGCAAATATTATCTATATATTCATTCCCTAAATTAAAAAAACATAAAAGTAAAAAATATAAAATCATAAAATTCATGAAATTTTTTTTAGTCATTAATCAATTCAACAAAATTTTTTATTTTAACATTATAAATAAGAATTTTATATATTTTCATTTGATCTATATAAATAATTTTCATATAGGAAAAATAATTTATTTTAAATGATAATATAATAAATTGTTTATTTTCAGTGAATTTAACTTGTTAAATAGTTGAAACTTTTCATTTATAATAGTCACATAAGTGTAATTTCCTTCAGAGTAAATTAGTTGATGAGGTTAGGTATGAATTAAGTGGTTGGTGTGGTAGTAATAATGTTATATATTTTGTAATCATAATTTCATATTGGTGTAAAAACACATATATTATTGAAATAAATATCCCTTTTGACATTTTTTTTGTATCAATCATTGTATAATAGTAGGATACACGTTCTCCACATAATTAAAACTAACAAAATATATTTTACTAATCCATAAATAACTTTAAGAGATAAAATATAAAAATATGAATTTAAAGTGTTACAATGGGGAAATAAAAAAGAAGAAGTAAATTAATCATGATGTTATAATTATGATCATAATTACATCCCAAGATTATAACAACCATAAACCATACAATAAAAAATATATAATACATTAGTATTATAATTAATATTTATGGGAGATAGAAATATTGAAGCTTTAATGTATTTTATGTTATTGATAAATAAAGTATGTTGGATGTATTTAAGAGTAAACGTAATCTCGCTGGTTCAAAATACCATTCCTTGCAATTTTTTTCTAAAGGCCTAGATGCATCATTGGGGTTTTTGGTTCTTCTTCCCCCCTAAAATGTCAATATTTTTTGAATTGTTATATAATTTCTTCAAATATTTTTCCGAAGGTCTCCTATTTCTTTCTGATATGTAATTTTTTAGTCACACAATTATTTCTCTTGGTCACAATATTATTCATATGGTTACACACATCAATCCCATGATCATAGTTTCTTCTCATAGTTCAACCCTCCTCACGACTAAAATATTCTCATGATTAAACCCTTCAGGGTAATATCAATAGTACGAAAATGTTTTTAGTATTTCAAAAATTTTAAATACTATTTAATGATGTGAGAAATGATTCTAACATAATATATTTGATTTAATTCTGAACAAATGATTCCAAAATAAATTTTATTTGGGATTAAATTTACGACATTAATCCTATAAACTAGATAATTATAAAATGGATCATTCTACAAGTTATAAATGAAAGTGAATTAAATGAAAATTCAATAATAATATAAACAATATTATTTTATGAGAAACAATATCTATAATATTCAAATAATGTAATTGTATACATTCAAATCATCTTATTAAATTGGGGTTTAGATAAACCATCGCCTTATTATTAGACCGTGTGAAGTGGTCTTCATCCATCAAAATCCTCACTATTATTAGATCATGGTGTTTTCAATAGCTTGGATTCAATGTTTTCTATAGTAGAGTTCCATGTTTAATATAGGATCTTGTTTTACCTTCTTATCCCCCATCCAACATAACATTTTATGTTTGACCACGACTTTACAATTATGATATTCATGTGGGGAAGTGATATTTTTTTCAATTTTTTTGGTCCAACATACCATGAAACTCCTTTTCTTAGTTGGTTTGGTGGTATGGATTGATTAATGAGGATAAATAAAAATAATAAGTTTTATTTATGGGAATGGTGTGTACATTCATGTGTGACCATATTTCCTATTAAAATTGAGTAAATATTTTTATCCATGATTATAATCTATTATTATATCCACATTGAGAATAATATGAATTGTAGCCCATATTTTATATTTATACCCCATTATAGATTCCATGTTTTTACCCAATTGTCATAAAAATACAAATACAGAATATAGATTTGAGTAAATTTACAATGTGAATCAAAAAATATTTAAAAATATTAAGATAAAATATGTTGATTTATTATGTTAAACAATTAGTTGTAAAATAATTTTTCTAGAATTTACAATTTTTTGATGTTATTATGGCTGTAGTAGTCTTTGTGGTTGTGTATTCTTGTGGGTTCTTTCAATGATAATATTTTCCTAGTAAATATATAGTATGTTTTTCTTATAGTTTATTTCTGATTCTAAATATGTTGTTGTAATGGTATTGAGTTTTTAACTATGTTGTTTTTTGATGTAGTGGCCTCATAACGATGGAATATGAACTTACAGTGATGAAACAAAAATTGAATAGTCTAGAGTTAATGAATATGGTATCAAAATTATTGTGTGGTAAATTATTATTAATTTAATCATAATGACTTAAATAAACATGAAATTGAATTAATTTGGTTTATGTATAGATTGTGTTTAATTTAAAATGGAGTTGACTTGATAAGTTGTGAAATATTTAATAAATAATTGAATGAAATGAAATTGTTGGAAAAATAAGTTTATTCTATGACAAGGTTGTATCTAGTAAATGGTAGTTTATTGTGAAGGTAGCGTGGAGTTGATTATAAGGTAATTTTTATAAAGTATATATGTGAAAAATTTGTGTTCGACATATATATTATCATTATGTGTGTATATTTGCATGTCTTTTCATTTTATTTTTATCCTTACCCCACCTATTTCAAGTAAAATATACTGATACCTAGTTATTTTATGCGTATTTTCCAAAACATCCATTTGGTCATGAATTATTGATGGTGTATCCCTCTTCCCATCTCTTCCATGGGAAATATTGAAGATGATTGTGAGTTTTTTTAAATATATTATTATAATGATAATATGGTCTGTGGTGGCGTAATGTGTAATAAGAAGTGCAAATATGGTTTATTTTTATAAAATTCTTGATACCTAAATTCCATGGTTTGTTTTGAGGTTTTTATGGAGTTTTTAAAAGATGAAAATAAATGATATTGTGTGTTGTGGGAGGCTTGGTAAGATAAGGATACACACTGACCCACAACATATATCGAAGATCTAGTGCACGAAAGGTGTTCCAGATTACATTGATTTACGTATGATATACTTGGACCAACAATAGTCTAGGGTATGTAGTGATTCCATATAACCAACATTAAGGATATCTAGATGTGGGATCTAAATTGATTAGAGTGATGGGAGCACTGGTAATTGGATGTTTAGTGTGATAGTAGAAGCATAGTGGAGGATGTGGTAGAAGAAGGCTCTTTTTCGATGATACACTATCATTATTATCTTACTTTTGATTTCATTAATTGGTGAATAAGATATAGTGATATTGGTATGGATACATGGAATTTTAAGTTCTTCTTTTTATTAAATAGTGTATTAGTATTCTCATTCACATTTTCATCAAAAACTATATGTCTGATCCCATTATGTATTGAGCTTATGCTTTCCCTATGTATATTAACTATTTTTTGTTTTCTTGAATAGGGTTTCATGGATAGGGATGATAATTACTACCATGGATAGAGGATCTATTATAGGTTTGTTGCATTTACATGTTTTTGGTACTTTTTAAGAGGTTATTTATATTTCTTGAAAAATACTTCTGTGATGGTCTGGTTTCTTTTATATTATTTGATAGACTTTATTCTGTGATTTTTTAGCTTCAATATCCTTACTTTTCATATATATATATATATATATATTATAATGTATCTGATTTGATAATGTTATAAATATAATTATATTCGAAGTCATAGGGACTATATAATGATTGAATAGGGTTTAATCTATCACTTCACCATTATCCTACAATGGACACCATTTTTAGTGGTGGAGCAGGTTTTGGTCATGAAAAAGAGGAATTTGTGGTTTTGGTTGAGGCATAGAGTGAATTTTGGTGTTTTCCATTGCTAATAAATGAATAAAAATGGTAGGTGAACAACATTTTTGAAAACCTATCTATGATATAGCTATGTATTCCAGATAGGATACAAGTGTTTTGGGCCCCCTTAGACCTAATACAAGGAATATAGTCTTATCAAACATCCTAGGTGTTATAATTATTATTGTGAGATATATAAATAGGGAAGGTACAAACATCATTTTTTTTCATGTTGGATTTTATGGTGAATATCATAGTTAAAATAAAATTAATCAATTAATAAAAATAACTTTCATGGAACCATGATTAGTGTCCCTAATGTTGAGTTTTAAAATATGTCTCTCAAAGTCCTTTGGCAAGTATTTTATGAGGTGTATGTTTTAAAGGATATCCCTATTAGTCATCAGAGGGATAATCCATGTTAATAGGGGGATACATGGTAGAGGACATTTATTGATTTACATTGTTAATGTTAGGAAATGTATGTATTTTTTTCTCCATTATATTAAAATAGAATAAAATTGATACGATATAGATTACCTTTGGTTTGATCCTAATATGTGATGTGTAATGTATTCTCTTGGAAGTATGCTAGATGTGGGTATTGATGATGTAGTAGTGGATGTTTTACCATAAACAGAATAATGAGTTGGATATTTCATAGGTTGTCATGAAGAAAGCATTTCAACATGATATTTTATCATTGACGATAAAGATATATTTTTTAGAGTATATATACCTTGAGAAAGAGTGTTTGAGAGTATGAGAACATTGGATCACTTTTAAGGAAATATTTTTTCTATTGATCTATTTTGAGATGTAGATTCTTGATAATGATTTCATGAGAAGGGTATTTATCCGGCTATATTTCCCTCAGCTGAAAAACTCAGAGCCGGGGTATTATTTTATTATATTTTAAATATTACAAGGAATAAAATCATAATGGATAAATCAGTTTTTTAGTCCTAAAAAGGCATATAACATCAATGATGCACATAATACATTGGTAACGGAAAAATAAAAATATTATATATAAAAACAAAATAAAAAACATCCTTGAATCTCAATCAATGGACTCTGCTTTATAAAATTGGGAGAGGAAACATAGTAAGGGTGATATCAAATGCTTAGTAAGAGTGAATAAATTGGTTAAAATAATGAATCAATATAAATATATTAACATTGAATGTTAAAAAATTTATAACACATTCCATTGAAATTACTATATAAACAAATATCAATATGGAAAGGTAAAAAACTAAAATACATTACATTGATCAATTAAATGAGAAATGGATGAATTAATAGATATTAAAATAAATAATCTAATTAATAAATAATTTTAATATCTAAATTATAAATAATGGAAATTATTTTTTACTAGATTCCATGTTTTCAAGGTATATTAAACCACTACCATCATGACCATTCAGAAGATAGTTTAAAACAGATTTGTTACAAACCAATTCGGTTCGTCAAACATTAAATATACTATCATGACATTTTAGAAGACATTTTATATAATTTTAGTTAAAACATGAAGTTATTTTCCAACCACATTCTATCCTATGATACTAACGATGCATCTCGGGTCTTTCATCAACTAGCCCCCATCTCATAAGGCTTACCATAAATGATCCCCAACCTGTGTCTTACCAATCCAATGTATTCCCAGAATCATATAATTGATTTAATTAATAAAAAATGTGTCTTATAATATATCCAAATTTAATAAAGAATATGGATTTATAAATAACACATTATATGAGGACAAATAACAATAATGGATGTTGACGTTAAGACATTCTTTAGGAAAAATTGTCTTCAATCATTCCGATGTGTCCATACAACATCGAAAAAATTTAATTAAGAATTTCCCAGGAATTAAATAAAACATGTAATATCATGATCATAAATATATTTATGATATAACATGTCAATTGGTTATATATACAACATATACAGTTGATTTGGGATATATAAAAATTATGTCTCAATGGAATTTAAATGGAGAAAACATTCCTTACATTAACCATCATTTTTTCTTGTGTGGTATTTATCCTCATGTATAGTGGCTTAAAATATATTAATACCATATAATATAACCCTAAAATTTTTTGTAATATCATATATATATATATATTCATTATAATTTTTTTTAATTGTTTTTCAGCACAGATTTATTATTTGAACTATTTTGGGTTTTAATTGCCTGGTATTCTCAGGTATATTTTGACATATCCTTTATTTATCACATTAATTTTATAATGATATAATCATAATCCGAATGAAAACCTAGATATAATTATCATATATTCTTTTTAAATACTTTTTTTTATAAAAATCCATAAAATTTTAGATAATTAGTGAACTGCATTGTTCGTGGTGAAGGTGGCATGTACATACGCATGAACGATACATCCATGTTTTCAAATTAAAAGAAATGAAAATTAATTGTTAAATATTTATATTATAATTCCAGTGTCATATCTATGTCACATATGTTAGATATATTTATGAAAACCATTCTTTATACAATCCATGAATGGAATAAATGAGTCATATGACTTTGATGGGGCAGTAGTCCACACTTCCTCAAATAAAATGTACATAAGATTGAAAGAATAAAGGTATGATATAAGTAAATCATAAATAAAATAAACTAATTATTAATAACTTATATAACAAATAAAAATATATTTTCCATTATATTTTTCATCATTAGAGGTAGTAAAGGAAAAAATGAGCGATCATCGTTTCATGAGGCAGTAGTTCACCGTACACATAAGTAGTATGTTCATTAACCATTAGATAGAATTATGTATATATTTATCTCTAAACCTTATAATAATAAAATAAGAGTATATTTTGGATTTAGTTTTGTAATAAAATTATGTAATAAGAAGAGTTTATTGGGTGGCGACTGGAAATAAAACTAAAGAGCTTAAGGAATGATGTTACATATTAATCTGGTAATTCAATTTGGTTTTCACCAAAGGGGTTATTTGTATTGATTTATGCCCAAATATATTCATAGATAATAATTTTATGTATTTTAGGGTACTATGTTTTCCGAAATATGTCGATACAAATTTGATTTTGAAGTGTGAGTAAGGGGTAGAGTGCTTCTTTTTTATAGTGGAGGGGGTGTGCGACTCATGTAATTATGAAAAGGTATTCAATAATGGGAGGTCTCAAATACATAAGGTGTCAATTTTTTTTTCAAAAAATGGAATAAATGGGAATAATGATTGATGAAAACTTACACCACCAAAAATATGCTTATTTTAATATTTTGGTTCCTTAACTTCTAAGAGTCCCATTTTTTATCAATTTTGTTTTTATTAAAGCATCTAGTTTTCTAAAAAATATAATTTATGAATTCTAAAAAATATAAAGTGATACTTATTATATAATATATATAACTAATTATTAATAATTTATCTAATTTATTAAATAAAAATATCATGTGTTTGGAAATAAACTTTTAATAAAGCACATGTGACGCGATGAAACACTACATAAACCCAAACAACATTAACATCATTTTAATAATATATAGGTCAATATAATAATTATAAAAGTAAAATTAGTCCATTAATAAAACATATATAATATTTATTAACACTTAAAAATAACTTCTAATAATATAATATTTTTATTAATTTTAAATAATTTAATAATATATTTTGTGTTGTAAAATAATAATAATTTCAATTTGACATTATTTATTTAAGTTTAAGTTTAAAATATGAAAACAATATTTGTATTAATATCTATTATTTTTAAATCATTATGTCATGATATATTCATTAACAAAAACAATTAAGGATAATAATTAAATCAATTCACTTAAATTCTATTTTTTATAATATATTTTATTTTTAGTTAATTATTAGCTAAATAATCTCTATATTGGAATTTCATATGTATTTTAAGTAAATAGACAACTCTAAAAATTATTGATAAATTATTACGATAAAAATAACCCATTTATATTTCAAAAAGATACATATAACCAAAAATATGTTGTTTTATACACATCTTAGAGTTTTATAAATTTTAAAGGTAATGAATGTTCCCTTTAGTCCTTTTTCATTACATAACCTTTATATTGGGAACATAAAATTAATAATATCCAAATAAACTATAATAATCAATAAAAGAGTCTATTTTGTAGAAATATTGGAATTAAATGGTTTTTGGAATGGTGAACAGGTTATTTTTTCCATTAATATTAATGTTTAGTTGTAACGCCCCGACCCCAGTTACCCAGAGTCGGTGCATTACTTCGTAACATTGGCATGATCACAAAAGATCAAGTCTCGAAAGACCGATTAGTTTAGTAGCCTTGGAAACACTTGAAACTTTCATAAATGTTACATTACATCATAAAGGGAAAAACTACAATAACAAAGTCTCCATAGTCCACACTCATATCCTCTTCTGACTATCCCTGCAGGTCATTCATACAATACTCCTTCACATCCTGGAAAATATTAAAACATTGAAAGGGGTGAGCTAAGATGCTCAGTAAGGATAACAATATTGCAGAAGCTTTCATAAATAAACATAAACATTTAAGGAAATGTATGACTAAAACAAAAGCCTTTTAAACATGAACTTCAACATAATATGGAAAAAGTAAAATGAGATAATGAAATTTACTTATTCACATGGATATTCTACTGGTCGAATAATCACATGCAATATCAATAACCACTTTCATAATGATGGAATGCATAATGCCAGACTATCATAACCATATAGCCAAGGCCTCGTGCCAAGACTACAAATAAGATTTTGTCAAGGCCTTGTGCCAAGACATTAGTTTGTCTCATGAGACCTAACGATGCATCGAGGAGCTATAGCGGGCTCCACCCGTCACTTATTAAGTCCAATGCATTCCTCATATGAACAGGTTTAAACATATCATAAACCATAACATAATTGTATCACATAAAACATGCATAAAGGAAACATAAGATTTCCACACTTCAATCACAAGATATCAATAAAACACATTGATGTAATAAAAACACTTTCAAAACCATTTTCAATACCAAAATTAAAGAAAATTAAAACTTTGTATTTATTTTTCATTTTAAAAAGTTATGGCCTGTAAAGGAAGCCGAAACTCAAATAATGGTCATGACTGCGGAGAATTCGTTGTCGCCGCATACGTACGACAAAAACATTCCCTTTTGAAGTTTAGTAAAACGCTTCGTATAAAAAATATTCCTTTTGGATAAACATAAAAGTCAAAGAGGTTTATACACCGTAAAAAAGAAGGTTTTGTATAAAACAAAATATGCCTCAATGAAAGGAGATTGAGACGAAGTTCCATAAAAAGATCATTTTAAAAATAAAATAGATATATTATGTGTATTCACTATAAGTACACATAAATGTATAAAATAATTCCAGTATAATATAATATATAATACCATTTAATCCATCCTTTATACATCCCACATATGGCATTAACGATTCAAATCACTTTGAGGGGGAAGTAGTCCACACTTCCTAAAATGAAAATATCACATTTACCCATAATGGAAACAATAAAGTTATGCCGTAAATGAAAAATACAGAACCTTAAGTAAAACATAAACATATTATATATCATGTATAAATATAGTGGCATCTTAATGGCCACCTTTGAAGGTGTTATATGAGTGTTGAACAATCATCGTTTCGTGAGGCAGAAATTCGCCATCCACAGAAACAGTATGTTCATTAACCATTAGATGTAGGTGTGTGTAAGTGTAGCTCGAATAATTCTTATAACAACATCCTATTATATTGAAAATACTAGTGTTGTTACAAAATAAATGAATAAAAAGATTTTAGGGGGTTGGATAAGCAAAATAACATAAGCGAAGACATCACCTTAAAATCGGGTAACTCTTTGAATTTGAGCCAAAGGCTTCCTTGGGAAGAATTATGCCCAAAGTGAGGCTTCTAAGAGTAATGGAGGGAAGTTGGGAGAGTATTTGGGCAGTGGTTGGCCGAGCCAAAAGGCTTTGAAAGTGTGAGTAAGGTGGTAGAGGTGGGGGCCTTTTATAAGTGGAGAGGAGGGGCACTCTTGGAAAGTAATGAAATATTACTTTATTATACAATTATTTTCGGATTCTAAAGGTCCCACACTAATATAATTCGAGGATAAGGTGATAAGGGTTCAAAATATACTCATCCAATAGGCTTTGGACAAGTTTAATGCTTATATTTTACATTATCCGTCCATTTTATTAAAATCGTTAATTAATGAGGTAATCGCTGCATCATCATAGTGTCATAAATAATTTATTTTATTTAATGTCTAAAAATTATAAAAAAATTATCATGATGTAGGAAATCTGTTTAGATTTCAAATGAATATTTATAGTAAAAAATATGACTTGTATAACACCATTTAAAAATTGTTTTAGTAAAACAACTTATGTTTTTGACATTTTTATTTTAACTTTAAATAAAAGTTATTTATATCATTTTCCTAGAAAAGTGGCTACATGGGGTCCACAAGTTGACACATGGATTGTCTTGGTCGGCCATGACACATAAAATAGGGGTAGGACAAGTTTCAAGGTCATTTCATGTTTTCATAATATCATTTTTACCTTAAATTTCACTAATTACCTTTAATCACGATTAATTAAACATAAAAGTTACTATTTACCAAAAAATTATTTTAATCCCATTGAACCACATTTTACTTCCTAATGAGAACCATGTATGTCGGATTTTTGAAAATCAAATCACAGAAATGGTAATATTTCATTTAAATGAAAAAAATCAGTTATTTAACTACCACTTAGTGGTTTCACTATTCATCAAAATTGAAGTTTTTCAGAATAGTGCCGAAATTTCACCCTAAGCTATAATTGATATTCTAAATTCAAAAATGATATATATTTTAAAAAATTCCAAAAATATAAGTTGCATTAATTAATTTTATAATTAATTCCCGCTGTCACAACAAATAGCGTGTTTTTAAGAAACAATATATATCAAAAGATTGACAATTGTTTATGTCCAATTTCAAAGTGAAACTAATTCTAATGAAAAACATTGGATAAAATGGTAAAAATATATTCGAATTATACTTTAAAACCACTCAATAGTATAATTTACCACTATAAATTATTTTAATTAAAAAATTTGTTTTAAGTATTTTTCACTATAAAAATTTGGAAGTTCTCAGAAAATTACAAAAAATTCAACATAGGCTAATTTCGACATTCCGAATCCAAAAATGAAGTCCATTTTGAAATATAAAATATATATAAATTCAAAAAGTGGGTATTACTATTCATAAGGGCTATTTTTATTAGTCGCGGTGTGTTAGAATCTCGAACTTGCGTACAATGCAAGCTATTGCATTATTAAAAGAGAAGCGTATCGTGGAAGCTCAGGGTGTTACATTCTCCCCTCCTTCAATAAATTGCATCCTCTCAATTTGAAACTTTTCTTTGAAAATAAAAGGTTGAAAATAGAAAATACCTTTGTGGAAAACCCACATCGGAAATAAGGTTAATAAAGTTTAGCCTTAATAAGAGGGAAATGGAAATGAAAAACTCACCACCAAATTATGATCTTGATAAGGAGAACATTGGTGGCAATTAGAGACATATAATTGGAGGAAAAACATAAATATTTGTAGGGAGTGATTGAGTTCATCAATCACAAACAAGTGTTAAATTGAGGGCCACAAGGCCTTCAATCTATGTTGATTTAAAATATCATCAGTTTAACAAGACATAAGGTATTAGGATAACACATTTTTTTGTTTTAATATACCTTTACTAAAGTTTAAGAATTAATTTATTCATAGAATAAGATATAGGTATATATATATATTTGTGCTTGACAAGTAGAGTTTCAACCTTCAACTAATTTCTACCACAAACTCATATTTCACCCAAAAAGATAATTGAACTCAAAAATATTATATTTTTCCTAATCGTACAAGGTTCAAAATATTAACACATACCATTTAGATTACGAAAACTATTTTGTAAAAACCAAGGACATCTTGTAGGCTAGTGGCAGGTCATAAAGGCCTATCGCAATATGGTTGTGGGTTCGATTCCTGCAGCTTTGTCCGAAGCGACGAGTTATCGCCCAACCCTGCAGGTTATCCTTTTCCTAATATTATAGTATTATAATATTCCAAAAATAATCTTCAGAAATGTTTTAACCTTAAACAATACTATCCAAAGATCAACTTAATCCAGTCCAACCTTTATATTTATCCAAAATACTTCTTCCCAACTCACAATCCAAATTTTATAAGGAAGGTAAACATATTGAAGATCCTTTTTTCATCGTAACAACATGTGAACACCTTCATCATATATTCTTTTAAAACACTACAACATACTAAATTACCATAAATCATTATTCATTACATTCACGATCCCTTATTCTTTATATAATTCTAGATATACTCCTTCTATCCAAAAATGCATACAAATCATTAATCAGTTTCAAGGAAGTTAATAATATCCAATATAATTTATCCAAATCAATCATATATTATTCTGAAATCACTATCTCGGTATTAGAACCATATTATGGTTTATCTTTCTCTCAACCATATATTTTCCAAAAATTTAACCTACTGTGGAGTCACTTTTCTTGGTTCCACACAATCTCAAGTCCTTGATGAAATAGTACTACAGTACAATCCTTATATACTCCATAATTATTATAACTAGTACATCATTGATACAACACTCAAATGACAAAATTATTTAATAACCACATAAGAACTCTAATCATTCCTCCTCATCTGTGGTAGTATCATAACATGATTATTATCCAATAACATCATTTGGGGAATATTGTGATGATTTGGACATTGGTTTGCGTAGTGTCCCCACTCCTTTCAGATGAATCATTGTACATTTGAAACCTTTTTCTTACCCTTGCAGTCACGCACTTGGTGTAATTTTTCTCCACACTTATAACAAACTCCCATTCCCTTCAGGCAAGTTCCAAGGTGTTTCTTCCTACAGTTATCACATATTGGAAAATGCTTCTTTTCCCACGTCCCTTTTTCCATCATTCTCTCTTCCATCCTTTTCTTCTCTTTCTTCCCTTCAAATCCATAAGACTCAGAGAATTCTTTACTTATCTTATTAACACATGATAATATTTCTTCGTATGTTGAGAACACATGGGAGATTATTTCCCTTCTAAATGTTGGCTTAATACCATTAAAGATATGATTCTTCTTACGATTTTGATCATACGTATTGCTGGAGTTCACATTCCTTCCACTGGGCAACATTTCTATACAATGGCATAAACTAGGTTTGTTTATGAATTGCAATGAATAATTCCAAACTTGTAAAATACTTAATGTAAATTGAACGGTTTATGGATATAATCTATAATCATAAAAAATTTTTCTTTGAGAAACTATATAATCATAACTCTTCATAGTGGTTTGTAAAGAAAAAGAGAATTATCCTAAGCATATCCCCCGGGAGTTTCGTAACCAAGAGTGCAGCAAGGCCCGTTGTCGTGCACCAGTTCCCGTTCGAGTCTAGCTCAAAGCAGTGTTTTCGGGTTTTACCTCTAGGTACATCTGTTCTAGAGCCACCTCTACCTGATCGTATCCAGACATGGACGTATTGCTCGGAAAACTCACAAAATCTCTATAATACCAAAATTCTAGGATGTTATTCTATACTAATCCTCAAAGTCTATCTTTGGGCTATGTGCTCTAATCAGAGTTTATCTAAATCTAGCTTCCAAGGTTAGTACTAAACTGCCTCTGATACCAACTGTAACCCCCCGACCCCAGTTAACCAGAGTCGGTGTATTACTTCATAACATTGGCATGATAACAAAAGATCAAGTCTCGAAAGACCGATTAGTTTAGTAGCCTTGGAAACACTAGATACTTTCATAAATGTTACATTACATCATAAAGTGAAAAACTATAATAACAAATTCTCCATAGTCCACACTCATATCCTCTTCTGACTATCCCTGCAGGTCATTCATATAATACTTCTTCACATCCTGGAAAATATTAAAACATTTAAAGGGGTGAGCTCAGATGCTCAGTAAGGATAACAATATTGTGGAAGCTTTCATAAATAAACATAAACATTTAAGGCAATGTACGACTAAAACAAAAGCCTTTTAAACATGAACTTCAACATAATATGGCAAAAGTAAAATGAGATAATGACATTTACTTATTCACATGGATATTCTACTGGTCGAATAATCACATGAAATATCAATAACCACTTTCATAATGATGGAATGCATAATGCCAGACTATAATAACCATATAGCCAAGGCCTCGTGGCAAGACTACAAATAAGATTTTGTCAAGGCCTCGTCCCAAGACACTAGTTTGTCTTAGGAGACCTACCGATGCATCGAGGAGCTATAGCGGGCTCTACCCGTCACTTATTAAGTCCAATGCATTCCTCATATGAATAGGTTTAAACATATCATAAACCATAAGATAATTGTATCACATAAAACATGCATAGAGGAAGCATAAGATTCCCACACTTCAATCACAAGATATCAATACAACACATTGATGTAATAAAAACACTTTCAAAACCATTTTCAATACCAAAATTAAATAAAATTAAAACTTTGTATTTATTTTTCATTTTAAAAAGTTATGGCTTGTAAAGGAAGCCGAAACTCAAATAATGGTCATGACAGCAGAGAATTCGTTGTCACCGCATATGTATGACAAAAACATTCCCTTTTGTCATTTAGTAAAACGCTTCATATAAAAAAGATTCCTTTTGGATAAACGTAAAAGTCAAAGGGGTTTATACACAATATAAAAGATGGTTTTGTATAAAACAAAATATGCCTCAATGAAAGGAGATTGAGACGAAGTCCCATAAAAAGATCATTTTAAAAATAAAATATATATATTATGTGTATTCACTATAAGTACACATAAATAAAGTACAAATACAAGATATGACATAATAATATAATGACAAAATTTGAAAGTAGGAGATTAACCCAAAGAATGGAAATTGGGATAAGAAATTCCCTTACCTCGTGTCCGAATTGACTCGACCGCTCTTTGACCTCCTGAATAATAAAATAAATTTAATATATACTTTCTTAAGAACCTTTTTCAAGTTCATTATCCCTTTTATATCACTTATAAATTTATGAAAATTATGTAGTCACTTAGGTTAATAACGATCGTTTTGTCGATCTTTGGTACTTGAGTTAACAATAAACTTCTTATAATTATAAGTTGTTTATGTGGTAGAATATCCATTATCTCCAGAATTATATTAATGATGTAGATATCATATATATACTATATATCCAGTATATACATGTATTTATAATATTACATAACATTTAGAGGTAAGAAATGAAATGCATCGTTCATGGAGACGGTAAGCCGTACGTACGCATGAACGCTACTTTCATTTCTATTTCATATTTAATGGAATGAAATTATAATTATATAAAGGTATAATATAATTATAGTATAATATAATATATAATACCATTTACTCCATCCTTTATACATCCCACATATGGCATTAACGATTCAAATCACTTTGAGGGGGCGGTAGTCCGCACTTCCTAAAATGAAAATATCGCGTTTACCCATAATGGAAACAATAAAGTTATTCCATAAATTAAAAATACAGAACCTTAAGTAAAACATAAACATATTATATATCATGTATAAATATAGTGACATCTTAATATCCACCTTTGAAGGTGTTATATGAGTGTTGAACAATCATCGTTTCGTGAGACAGAAATTCGCCATCCATAGAAACAGTATGTTAATTAACCATTAGATGTAGGTGTGTGTAAGTGTATCTCAAATACTTCTTATAAAAACATCCTAGTATATCGAGGATACTGGTTTTGTTACAAAAGAAATGAATAAAAAGATTTTAGGGGGTTGGATAAGCAAAATAAAACAAAATAACATAAGCGGAGACATTACCTTAAAATCTGGTAACTCTTTGGATTTGAGCCAAAGGCTTCCTTGGGAAGAATTCTGCCCAAAGTGAGGCTTCTAGGAGTAAGGGAGGGAAGTTGGGAGAGTATTTGGGCAGAGGGTGGCTGAGCCAAAAGGCTTTGAAAGTGTGAGTAAGGTGGTAGAGGTGGGGGCCTTTTATAAGTGGAGAGGAGGGGCACTCTTGGAAAGTAATGAAATATTACTTTATTATACAATGATTTTAGGATTTTAAAGGTCACACACTAATATAATTCGAGGCTAAGGTGATAAGGGTTCGAAATCTACTCATCCAATAGGATTTGGACAAGTGTAATGCTTATATTTTACATTATCCTTCCATTTTATTAAAATCGTTAATTAATGAGGTAATCGCTACATCATCATGGTGTCATAAATAATTTATTTTATTTAATGTCTAAAAATTATAAAAAAATTATCATGATGTAGGAAATCTGTTTAGATTTCTAATGAATATTTATAGTAAAAAATATGACTTGTATAACCCCATTTAAAAATTGTTTTAGTAAAACAACTTATGTTTTTGACATTTTTATTTTAACTTTAAATAAAAGTTATTTATGTCATTTTCCTAGAAAAGTGGCTCCATGGGGTCCCCAAGTTGACCCATGGATTGTATTGGTCGGCCATGACACATCCAATAGGGGTAGGACAAGTGTCAAGGTCATTTCATATTTTTATAATATCATTTTTACCTTAAATTTAACTAATTACCTTTAATCGCGATTAATTAAACTTAAAAGTTACTATTCACCAAAAAATTAATTTAATCCCATTGAACCACATTTTACTTCCTAATGACAACCATGTATGTCGGATTTTTGAAAATCAAATCACAGAAGTGGTAATATTTCATTTGAATGAAAAAAATCAGTTATTTAACTACCACTTAGTGGTTTCACTATTCATCAAAAATTGAAGTTTTTCAGAATAGTGCCAAAATTTCACCCTAAGCTATAATTGATATTAAAAATTCAAAAATGATGTCTATTTTACAAAATTACAAGCATATAAGTTGCATTAATTAATTTTTTAATTAATTCCCGCTGTCACAACAAATAGCGTGTTTTTAAGAAACAGTATATATCAAAAGATTGACAATTGTTTATGTCCAATTTCAAAGTGAAATTAATTATAATGAACACCATTGGAAAAAATGGTAAAAATATATTCTAATTATACTTTAAAACCACTCAATAGTATAATTTATCACTATAAATTATTTTTATTAAAAAAGTTGTTTTAAGTATTTTTCATTATAAAAATTCGGAAGTTCTCAGAAAATTACAAAAAATTCAACATAGGCTAATTTCGACATTACGAATCCAAAAATGAAGTCCATTTTGAAATATAAAATATATATAAATTCAAAAAGTGGGTATTAATATTCATAAGGGCTATTTTGATTAGTCACGGTGTGTTAGAATCTCGAATTTGCGTACAATGCAAGCTATTGCATTATTGAAAGAGAAGCGTATCGTGGAAGCTCGGGGTGTTAGATTAGTCCCTTGGTAAGCGTAATTTTACCTTAATCACCGTAATTAATTTTATTCATTTTCACTAATCAATTTTTTAAAAATTAAGATGATATTATTCAACAAAACTTTTTATAATTCTTATAAATATGTATAATCTTTTTTCAAAATTAAAATCATAGATGTGGAAAGATTATGATCAACACAATCCTATAGAGTTGGTGAGAAAGTGGGGTTGTATGGTCAAAACATTCAAAACATCAATAATTTTTTATATCTAATTTCAGTATAAAAATTATTACAACAAACTAAATTCAATTGATATATGTATAATTGATATATTGTGACATTAAGAACAAATTTAAAATATAATTAAATACTAATAATTTATTAAATGAAAAGTCCAATTTTAATTAAAACAAAATATTTTAATTATTAATCAAAAAATAAATGTTCTCTAAAAAATATAAAAAAATCATTATAAACTAATTTCAAAATTCCTATTCCATTTTTTTATTTTGAGAAATTTTTTCCTTTTTTCAATTTTTTAAAAGGTACGACATTAAAAGGTGGTAAAACATAGTTGTTCTTGTAATAAAACAAACTTAGTGTTCTGGGTAGAGTAAGATTATATTAGCATATTATATAATAATTATATAAAAAATAAACTTATTTTAAATGTTAATATATTTTAATTTCTTGGGGTATTACATTTTCCAAACCTTTATTAAATTGTTCCCACATAATTTAAACATGATATCCAAAATCAAAGGATTGATATTTTAAAATACTATTGTTTGAAAAGAAATATCTTGAATATGATAAATAAAACATCATCATAATAATATATAAAGAAACTAAATATTTCATGTAACTATGTTCTCTAATAAAAGAAAATATGTGAGATATGAAAACATGGATACAAAAGAAAAATAAAAAAAATCATGTTTTGATGAAGAGTGTTGGAGAACATGGTTTGGGGAAATCTAACAATCACAATGATGTAAATACGCGAAGATATAATATGAAATTTGATTCATTGGAAAAAAATGTACTAGGTAATCATTTTTGATTCAAACCACAATTTTCTATAGGTAAGGAAATTATTCATTCTATAATAATATAAGTAAATATTAATTTTGATAAACATAATATTTTCCTTTTGTTACACATTGAACTATTTATACAACATCATATGGTGAAGTGATAAATTAACCTCTAAAATACCATAAAATGATCAACCACATCATAAATGGTTAAAATTTTCACAATATTATTATCCTACACTTTGGATGGAAGGACACTGAATTTCCAAAATAAACTTATCATTTTCCATTAATCAAAATGAAGAAGCAGTTAAATTTAAAATTCAAAAAATGTTAATAAATTAATCATGTGTCTTTTTGAAATATGGTAATAAATCAAATCCCAATAAATCCCTATTTGAAACATACATTCCTCTTTATTATTTTTGTAATACTTGTGCTATTGGGTATATTCTATGAATCTAAAAGTTTTGTAATCTTCATCAATGAACGAATTTACTAAATGTCCACATTTTATTAATTAGTTCCATGGTAGTGATCAGATATCCAATAAATCATTTAATATTCATTATGTTGACACTATGAAAATTTAAAGGGGGTTTCTTCTCAAACATGTTTTTTTCCAAAACAAATTATCTTCCAACTGAATAACGTTTCATTGTGACATTTAGTATATGATCTCAAATACTTAATGAAAATGTACTTCAGTAAAGTCATTGTATATTACATAATTCATATAAAAAATACGTTGATGAAAAAATAAATAATTATTGAATAGGCATATTAATATTTTCTCTTTATCTATGAAAATATCATATCATTACTATTATCCAATTGCATCATTTTGGATATATTCCTTTGATGGTCGAGACATATATTTTCATAGTGTCCTATCTCTTTATAATTGTTACACATAAGAGTGGCCTTTTATTTTTCTCTTTTAATTCTTTAGAATAATGACTCTTATCTTAAAACTTTAAACAAACTCCCATTTACTTCAAGAATTTACCAGGTTGATTTTTTTCACAGTTATCACAAATGAGAAAATCCTTCTTTCCCTTCTTCTCTTTATCCCTATTTTTCACTTATATCCTCTTCTTATCTTACTCCACATCAATTATGTATGAAATTGAAATTTTTTTACTTATCCCATTTTCACATGAAATTAATTCCTCGTATTATGATAATATTTCAGTGACTATTTCACTTAAAAATGTCAGCTTAAGACCATGAATCATATTATCCTTTTTACCATTTAGATCACCATAATTGAGAGAGTTCATAATCCTTATACTATGAGTCATTTATAAACAATGTATAATAATAGATTAACTCATAAAATCATAATGTATAATTCCGTATATGGTATATCACACAACATAAATTTATTCATCATGAATCCTATAATAATAAAAATTGATTACATTGGAAATTATTTACTTTCAAACCCTTTATAATTCTGGGTAAATAAAACTTAAACTATACTATGAATATCCACAGGGAGTGTCAAACCAACTGAAAAGTAAGGCCAATTTTCTTGTAATATGTTACCTTGAGTTAGGCCCAAAACACTTTTTTAGTGTTATTATTCCTATGTACATCTGTAACAAAACTCAATCCACTTGTAGTGTTCGGAGATTGATATATTTTTCAGAAAACCCAAATAATCTCTAACTTACAAAAATTCAAGGATTATCTTCAATACTTATCCTCACATCATATATTAGGGTTATGTTCCCTAATATATGTTTTTATAATCTCATTTCCAATGATTCTATTAAAATTCAATTGATACTAACTATAAAGCCCCAAGAAAATAATAAAAGAATTGGTTCATTAACTTATTACATTATAATTATTAAAAAGAATAAAATCCTAAAGGATATATTAGTTTTGGAGTCTTGGAAAGTTATATTACATAAGTGATTCCCATAGTACACTAGGAAAATAAAAATAAACAATTATATATAATAAATTGAAACAAAAGTATTCCTTGAATCTCAATCCATGGAATCCTCTTCTTAAACTATGGAAAGGAATCATAATAAGGGTGATATCAAATTCTTATAAAGGGTATGTAAAGAGAAATTAATAATGATTAAATAAGAATAAATTAACATGTCATGGTAAATAACTAATAACAAATTCCATTCAAATAACCAAATAAAGCTATATGAATATGGAATGGTAAGAAATTAAAACACATGCCATTAATCAATAATATTAGAAATGAGTGAATCCATAGAAATATTGATGGAAAATATCATTAAAAAATAATGATAAAAACTGAATTATCAATAAAGTAAATTATTATTTACTGGACTCCATGTTTAATAGGTATATAAAACCATTATTTTCAAGACAATTCACAAGATAATTTAACAACATACTATTTTCAAACCATTTGGTTTTTTTAAAATTAACTATGTAGTCAATACCTTTCACATGACAGTTTATATCATAATGTTTAAAAATGAAAAGTGTTTTTCCAAAATAATTTCATTTCATGAGACATCTAATACATCAAGGGGATTTTACTAACTAGACCCCAACCCATAAGGCATACTATAAACAGTTCCCAACCCATGAAATCCCTTTCAAAAATAATTCCTTTAATTAAATAATTTATTTGATTAATAAAAATGTGCCTGATCATATATCCATATTGGGTAAATAAAATATATTTAACAATAATAACTCCTAGGATTATAAGTAACAACATATTTTTTTGACATTAAATCATTATTGAGGGGAAACAATGATTAAACATTCCAATGTGTTCTATACCATATTGAAACATTTAAATAATAACTTCCCATGAATTAAAATAAACTTATAAAATCATGAGATTATTTAAATTCATGATATAATATATCAATTTTCAGCATATACAATATATAAATATGAATTTCTAAATAAAAAAAATAAGTCTCAATGGATTGTAAATTGAGATGAAATCTGTTACCTTAACAGTAAATTTATTTGTATTGAAGTTATCCTCCTATATAGTGGTTTAAAATATGTTAATAACATATAAAACAACCCTAATTATGTTTATAATTTCATATATTTATTCTTTTTGATATTATATTACCCGTATTTTAACAATGTTTCAATTTTTTTAACTATTTCAGGTGTTAATTGCTAGTGTTTTTAAGAATTTTTTGACATTTCATTTTTTATTATTAATTACTTCAATATATAATAATAATAACAACTTATTCGATGAATTTATTACCAAATATATAAATATATATATTCTTTAAATATATATTTTATAATAATCTATAATATTTGGTGATAATAAATAAATTACATCATTCATGGAGATTATATGTTGTACGTACACATGAACACTACTTCCATTTCATGGTCATAGTAAACGAATGAAATGAAATTGATAAATAAATATATTAAAATTATTGTATCTTATATATTTCAAATATGTTATATAGGTTTATTAAACCCAAAATTTATACATTTAATGTATGGAGTGAACGAGTCATATTGCATTGAGTGGGTGGTAGTCCAGACTTCTCAAATGAAATTATTGTATTTATAAAAAATAGAATGAATAATGCTACGTTCAAAAAATTATAGATGAACAAATTAGTTATAAATATCATATATAAAATATAAAAATAGTTTTTCTATTGTAATGGACACCATGGGAGGTGGTAAAGTAGAAATGAACAATCAATGTTTCGTGAGGCTGTAGTTCTCTGTATACAAAAACAGTATTTTCATTACCCGTTAGTTGGAATTTTATGTAAGTATATATCTAAAACATAAATTAGAAATATATGAATATATTTAGTATATATTTTTTATAAAATAACATAATATAAAGAGTTTAGTGCATGGAGAATGTAAATAAAACTACAAAGATTAAGGAAAGAAGTTACCCTTAAGCAGGTAACTCCTTTTGGATTGCAGCAAAGGGATTCTGTTGATTTATTTCATTGCAAGTGGAGGCTTATAGGATGAGAGTTGGTATGGTCAGGATATATATGTGTATATAATGTTGGATACAATGTGGCTTTAGAGGTGTGATCAAGGGGTATATTACATTCCTTTTTATAGTGGAGGGGGAGTGAAACTCTTCTAAATACAAAAAACATATTCATTATTTGGTGGTAAAACATACATAATGTGAATAAAAAATGAAAAAATAATGTATTAAAGGTATATAATGGTAGATTAAAACGTTCAACACACTATAATATGTGTATTTTAATAATTTGTTTCCTTAACTTCTATGATTCCCAAATTTTATCATTTTAGTTTTTGTTAACTCATTTAGTTTTTCAACAAAATTAATTTAACCATTAAGACTAAAATAATGTCAGAATTATTAGAAAATAAAAGGAAAATAAATTATTAAAATGATATTTAATTTATGAAATAAAAATCATCTGTTTTTATATTAATTTTAAAACTAGTGCATGTGACGTGTTAAAACACCGTTTAAACCCGGACCGTGATAGCAAAATGTTTACAATAAAAATGTCAATATTTTATTTATAAAATATTAATTGGTATATTATTACACAATATTTCACATTTATAAACACTTAAAAATAACTTGGATGAATATAGTATTTTTATTACTTTATATCATTAAATAGAATATCATTTGTTGTAAAATAACAATAATGTCAATATTGACATTTTTTATTTAATTTTAATTTTACAATATCAAATAATTATTGGAATTATAATATATTACATTTAAATATGTTTATCATGATATATGTTTCTAAAAAATTAATTATTGACAATAATACTATCAAATAAATGAAATTTTAATATTTATTATATCATTTATTTTATTTATTTTTATGTAAATAATCAGTATGTTTTTATTTCATAATATTTTTAAGTAACTAAAAAATATATAAAAATTATTGGTAAATTATTATGATAATAAACCATTTATATTAAAAAATAATGTGTATAACAAAAAATATTATGTTTTTTACATATCTCAATGTTTTATAAATTTTAAATATAAGGAAAGCTAATTTTTTTATTTCTCCTTACATAACATTTTTATAGGGCACATCCATTTAATAATATCATATAACCCATAAAATTTGAATGAAGAAGGAATTTTGTCGAAATATTGGTGGCCAATTGTTTTTGTAAAAGTTTCCATGACCTTTTTTCCCTTAAGATTAATCTTTACTGCTTTGTTTAGCTTGATTTTAGATTAATCATGATAATTAATTGTAATCACTTTCATTAAAATTTTTGGTCAAAAAACAAGTTGATCTTAACACACTATAAATATTATAATGATTTCATGTTTTTGTGTCCTTTTTTTAAATTCATATCACATAAGGGGGAACATTAAGATTAACTCTAATAATGAAGACATAATGACAAAGCAGGTTTTTAAATTAAAAATGAACAAAATTTAAATAATTTTTTATATCTAATTTCAATATAAAATTGATTAAAATAACATAAATTGTATTAATATATGAATAACATTCCTATTTTCAATATAATAACCAATTTAAAATATAATTTTACACTAAAATATATTTAGAGGAAAAGTACATTTTAAATTAAATCCCAATATTTTTACTATTCATAAAAAAATAAAAAAGCTCTGAAAAATTTCAAAAATTAACCCTTTCCAAATTTTGATATTTGAAATCCAAAAGTGATATTTATTTTGAAAAATAAATTTTATAAAGTTTTCAATATTACGTTTTAAAATATGTATTCCATTAAAAGGTGGTAGAACTCAGTTTTGCATGTAACAGAACTAACATAGTGTTGTTGGTAGAGTAAGCTTATATTGTCATTGTAAATAAGAATGACAGAAAAAAATTAAATTTATTTTAAAAGAGAAAATATTCTAATGTCTTGAGGTGTTATAATAGTGATCAGATATTTAGTCCTTCTATTTACACATCCTTTGTATCTTGCGGAGATGACGAAGGTAGTAGTGGTCTAGAAGATGTTTTCATAGGGAAAATTACATAGTGACAGAAGTTAGTATGTATTAAAAATGAATGGATATTTTGGAGGAGGATCACATATTCCTAGGTATTCTAGTATTCAATCAGTTATATGTTGAAAACACTGACTAATTCATTCTATTCAGGTTTATTTAGTGGTCGATCATCCATATAGGGTATTCCATTAATGTTATATGGTTGATAATATTATTTTCCTTGTCAATATCAATGTTCAAATAGTCAGGAATCATGGTTTATTTTGGGTGGTCGCACACAACCTAAATAGTACTATAGGATAGCAATGTTTTTTGAGATATTGATAGGACAATTAGTCTGTAGTGGTCAGCCCTTGGATATTCCATGTCCTTTGTAACCTATTCAGGAGAAAGACCATAGTGGTAGTCAATAGTGGGGAAGAGTGGATGGATATAGTTATATTAATTATATAGAGGTACCAGCATTAAAGGGACCAAAGGTTATTAATGTAATTATCTTTTTAACATCTACCATTGATTCAACCTTGTTGAATTATTTATCTTCAAAATAATTTAGATATAGGTATTGTAGTCTACATATTTGGACTGGGTAAAGATAAGATTCCTATTACCCTAGTGTTATATATAGTAGTTATAGGTATTAAATTATTATTTTATATGTGTTATGGGTGTATATTGATGTTTAGAAAACAATAAATGGTGGTAAGATTATTATAATTGAAAATGTAGATATAAAAATCCATTATTTCTATGGGTTGGTTATATTTGATTCTTGTTTTTGTAGATTATTTCTAATCGAATGTCATATTATCTGATGCAGAGGCTTAGTGAGTGTTGTTCCTTCCTGAGCGGGGATATCATATTCATGGTATATTTAAAAGTCTTCTTCTTTTTTAGTTTTAAGAGTGGTCATTGTTTACCTTGTCAATAGAGATCCCTAGGTTAGTTCAAGTGTTCCTCAATGATTTTTTTGGATGATATTGTTAAACTACAACTTAGTCACTCTATATTTTTTGGGATAGAGTTATGGGAATGTGTCTCTCTAATTTATATGTCACCATATCATATGACACCCATGAAAATGTATGTGTTGGGACTCTAAATTGATGATTTTTAGTGGAGCAGACTCATCTTGACTAGTGTATCTTCTTAGAGTCTTCCAAAGTTGTTTATAAAGAATATATATGTAATTTATAAGTTGTTTGTCTACTAAAATATGTTAAATTAAGTGAAAGTCATGAAATAATACCATTTTGAGAAAATAGATGAGTTGTGAGACCATGTAAAAGGGCCTATCTGGTTTTTATTGATTGTCCATCCTTCTAGATATAACCAAATGAGGGTGATGGATTAAGATATCGCATAAACAATCTTTTTTTTCCATAAGAATACGCCTCTATTTTTTAGTGATGATTTTTTGTGTCATGTTTTCACTAGATGTTTTTATGGGACTCATTAGCTCTATATTTTAGGAGTTATTTTGAATATATTATAGTTATTTTCATGATCGTAATCCACATAAACTCATGTTCAAATTAAGAGAATGGGGGATTCTCATTTTTTTCATGCATGTTCATTAACAACAGGGAATCTATATAATTCTATAAACGAGAATTATTTTGAATATTTAGGCGAATTTTCATCTATATGTGGATTCTCATAATGCTATGGTTATGGACTAATCAATTATTTAGATAATTCTATCAAGATTATTTCAGTATATTTTTGAAGATTTCTTTTGTTTTCATATACATGAAGGATATTACCAAAGGCTTATATCTTAATTACCTTAACTATGACCCCTAAATTTTTTTTAACATGAATAAAAATATCATTTTCATAGCTAGTTAGGGTTATGAATATTTTAACTGCATAATGTAATGTATTACAATTGACCATGTGATTTTGTTCCCAGATGAAGGAGTCGTGGTTGAGAAATTTTTAGATACATTCCATCTAGTCATTGGATACAACATGATGTAGTAGTAGGTAGTAGTCTATTATCGGTCAAGACAGTTGCAGCCTCATGAGTATAACCATTCAAATCGTGACCTTGAATAGGTAATAGTAGGTTTTCCCCTATATATATGAGGAAATGTCCTCATCATTGAGTGATTATGGGTCATCACATACCATTATAGGCAAGGATATGTTTTATCTCCCTAGTACTTGAACATAATTCCATATATGAGGATGTTGTGTGACTAGGATTACAAAATTGAGATTACCGATAACTCAAGAAAATGGAATTTGGTTACTAAATCACAAATCCATATGATGCTGGGAGATATTGTTTATGAATTTGAGGGTTCCTCGAAAGGGATGGAAGAGAATGAAGTGTTACATCTCCTTATGGAGGTACTAAATGGATGAGGATGCCTCTTTTAGATATTGGCAGAATGATACCAAATGTGGTAGGTTGTGGTGTATGAATGGGGATACAAAAAGACTAAGTTATTCTAGACCATGTTGATCACGGTGATGACCAAGAAGAGTAGACCAAGGATTATTAGAATAAGATGTTGTTTTATGGAATTTTGATCACCAATTGGACATGCATTATTTGGTTCTATATTAGATTTACAACTAACCAATATTAATATATATAGATGTATCCATAATGTTCCATTGATTGACAGGACCACTTTGGTGGCCTGGTACGAACCATTTGTGGTGGATTCTGTGGAACGAAGTGTTGTTTGTCAACATGTGAAAGAAGAGAACTATATTACTAGTTTTTATTTTATCCCTTATATATCCATAAGTGAATTTAGGAGGAAATATCGATCCGTTTAATCCTAGTTTCACATCATCCCAAAAAAATTTGTGACCTTGTTTGGGTAATCAAGGACCCACTGATGATGTCGGCCCATTTTCTAGTGATATGTGAGTTGAGTGCAATGGACACACTAGGGAAGTGAAACTTTCTTGATGTTTTGAGACATAATGGATTACCAATACAATAGTATATGAACATGATTATAAATTAAAATGGAAATTCCATAGATTATAAAAAATAAAATTATGTCTCTCAGTTGTGCTTCAAAAACAATTTCAATCCATATATGTATGGTTAGATATATCCGGCCACAAAGTTGTTATATGACATGTTTTAGGGTTATAAAATGAGACTTTATGTATCATGGTGTAACCATATAATAAAAATTGAGATTAACTAATACAAAAACTCTTAATTGACCATCGGTATGTCTCTATTTGAATAATTTTATGTGAACCCATTTCGTATTTCATTGTATTGAAATGAGGTTTGGGAGTCAATATTCCTTTTCCAAATGAGGTGTAGATATTAATATAAGAGATCATGGTGGAAAAGAGCGGAACAAGGTATCTTAGGGTATCTAAATGGTATTTATGGATTTTAGGAGTAGACCCATAGTGTTTGACATAATGAATTAAATGTTCTCAGAGGTTTCCTCTTTTCTGGTAGAAAACGCTTAGTTGAGGGAGAAGGATTTATCAAAGGACTATTGGGACTTTTATTTAATTGGAGCACATTGGAAAGGAGTATTTTTATTTGGAAATCTGACCATGGAATATAAATGTTTATTACATATTCTAGTAATCCCATAGTTGTGATTATATTCACCATGAATCTAATTTCTAGGATTACATAATGCTGTACATCAATGATGATGTTAAATTTTGGGAGGGGCTACATGAGATCAAAGAACACCAGGAGAAAGTTATATGTGGGAGACTAATCCCATTGGATCATGGTATTATGAGGAATTGAAAATTGAATTAGATCACATGGGATATTGCGTCAAAGATATTTTCTAAATTCCCAGATTTATTCTTATGTTTCTCTTGTTATCACTTAGCAGTGATAATGTTTTTAATCTTATCATATATTCGAGAATAATTATATTTATTTATTGATTATTTATTATATAAAATTTCTATAACCAACATATTATATTTTGATCATGTTAATATTTCATTATTAATAGGTATCTCATAGGTGATTTTCTGGACCTCTATTGCTTTTTAATTTATGTTCTTTTTCTATTTTCATGGATAATAATTGTTTGAGTATTATCTAATGTATTTCCCATGA
This sequence comes from Viscum album, assembly GCA_963277665.1. Classification (NCBI taxonomy): domain Eukaryota; kingdom Viridiplantae; phylum Streptophyta; class Magnoliopsida; order Santalales; family Viscaceae; genus Viscum; species Viscum album. The sequence continues at coordinate 1,936,744,263 of OY728123.1, read as the reverse complement.
CTAAAAACAATTTTTAATTTTTAAAAATACATGACTGTATCAAATTGTACTTTGTGGTCAACTTTCCTCTAAAAATTTATATTTTATTTTTCACGGTATGAAAATTCTTTATCACAACTAAACTTATATTCCAAAGAACACATAATTTCTTCTCAAAATAAAATTTTATTCCTCACATCAAACAATTCATTTGAAATGTATTTTTTGAATTATATATATCCTTGGATTTTCATGGTTTAATATCATATTCAAACCATTATCATAGTCTGAGCCTTGTTTTTCTCTAACCCTTCATAGTCTTACTAATAATTGTTTAATTTTTCAAGATTTTCAAAATTAATAGATTTTATGGACTGATTTCATAAATAATTCTTACCATAATTTTTTTAAATAAATCTGTTAAATTATATTAGAACCCTTTTTGTTGGGAATAAATATAAAAATTTTATTCCTAAAAACCTGTGGTTTTTATAAGGGTTATTCAATATTTTTAAACTAATTTAAATGGAAAATAAAGAGGAAATACGAATGAATCAATCATTATGAAAATATTTATGGAAAATAAAAATTATGAAATTATATGAATTATATTATTCTTCTTTTCTCCATGACTGTATAAATGAACACATTTTTTTAGCATTAAGGTGATGCATGCAGTCACACATATCAACTTATAAATGAATCTATGCATTCTAGAAAAATTTAGTTTCTCCAAAATTTTATATAGTATTGTGTTGTGTTTGTGGTAACATATTAATTCTAATTCATATTACACCTTCAAATGTTTTATGGTTGACCATGCCACTACCTTCATGATATCCAAACATCGACATCAACTTATTTTCTCTTCTTTTTGGTACAATGTGTGTAGAAACACCTTTTTAGATAGGGGTCCCTCTTCTATCTTTCGTTATGTATCAATAAAATTAATATATTTTTTTTAATTTTATGGAGGTACATATTAAATACTGATCGAAAATTTACCTGATTTAGTTAAATTTTGGGGAATGGGGTGTACTCACACATTTTACTATATTTTATATTATTTCTATATAATTTTTGTTATATGGAATTTTAAACATTTGTTGTGTTCATTTTTTTGATTAAAAATAAATACAAACCCATGTTATGGATTGATAACATTTTCATGATTTTTTTAACCCATCACTCATAAAATGACATATACATATATTCTTTAATGTATTTGTTGCATGTGTAAATTTCGAAGTGTGTAAAAATACTAAATTATAAGAAGAATATTTTATATGTTAAATGAATTTTCATAATATACGTGATCTAGAGTTTTTTATTTTGTGGTGATTGGATGTTTGTTGTTGAAATTATGGTTTTGTGACCTTATGGGTTTTTATAATGATAGTATGTGGTCTGTACCAACTTGGGTTGTGTTTCATGTTGTGTATATCTCATGTTAGATATGTGTTTTATGTGGTTGTGAGTTTGGTAATGTTTGGTTCCTTTATGTAGTGCTCCTGTATACATGGAATATAAAATATTCACCATGTAATGTAAATGGATGGGGGGAAAATTAATATGGTTCTAAAATTAATATATGTTAAATGACTATAAATTGACTGATAATGAATAACCAGGACATTGATATGAATTATACCAGTGATTGATATAATGTATTGTAATAAAATATGTATTTTAATTTCTAAATTGGGATCCACTTAACCCATGATATAAGGAAATGACATTTTTGGTTGTGTATGGATTTCATGTTTCCATGTCACATCTAACTCTTGGAAATGGGTGGTTATATTACTATCTTGATGTTGACAAGAAAATGTTGATGGAGTATTAATGTGAACAAATAGGAAAAACTTGTTTTTTTATGATATATATATATATACATATGTATTTAAGTAAATTATATACACACCCTACCCATGTAGAGTGCCAAATACATATATTAAGATGTTCATGGGTTGGTTTACCCAATATACTGATAATAGAGAATGATTGTCTGAATACACGCACTTGAACTTCCTTCCTTAAATAGTAGTGATGAAGATAGATGGTTTTGTAAATACCTAGGGTTTATAATAATATGGTCTTTGGTGGGGGTAATTCTTGTCAAGAGTGGGGATGAATGGTGATGTCATTCCACTTTTGTGATTCTATACTTAACTAGCTCATGTTACAGTTGTGAAGTGGATCGTAATAGTTTTCATCACAAGATGTTCGGAATTGTGGGCGGCTGGGGTTTTAAGGGATACATATCTTCCCACATCATAGATGGATGAATCTAAGGAACTAGAGGTGTGAATAATGAAATTTATGTAGGCATGAGATGGTGATACCTACCAGATTGATTGGTGAGAATTTTTTTACTTTTGGGCATGATAGTGGAAGATTAGTGGGGATGTAGGTGCAGGGTGCATTCATGGGAAATCATGGGTGTGATCCAAATGATTATACATTTTATTCTCCCCATATATATATAAACAAATTTTATGTATTCTATAAGAGATACTAAGACCGAGATGGAAATTAATGTCTTAAAGCTATATATAATGTCCTAGGTTTTATCCTTATATAAATGTAATTTTAATGGTTTTCTCTATAAAAAACACTGAAAAAAATCCAATATTATCAGTCATATGGTTGATATAGAATTAGAAGTTATAAAAACTAGTAACATAACTATGATATAAATATATATTAATGAAGATATATATATATATATATATATATAACAATGAATATAAATTTTCATTTGAACATCCCAGAAACTAGATTACATATGAAACTATTAGAAATTTACTATATTAATAAAATTTATTTTATAAAAATTATATTTTTTAATGTTTGAAATATTTATGAATATAAAAAATATTAGATGAATAGTTAATATGCCGAACAAAAGGAATCACTATAAAAATGGTATTGTCTTATATTGGGTGACTTTATATTAAAGTTTAATTAACCAATTATAAGATTTTGATTTTAAAAACCTAAAATCATTTTTAAATTTATCATGGTCATATTAAATTATTTGGAAATTTTATAATTTTTTTATAAAATATTGTATTTTTTTTAATAGTGAAAAAAATGTTTCTTGAAATTCTATGGATTTTATAACATCACTTGGATATATGCATAACCCAAATCATAGAAATCATAGTTATCAAAAAAATATATTTGTTTTAAGAGACATTAAATATTTTAAAATATAATGTACAAATTAAAAACCTATATAAGATATTTTTGAACATTAGTAATATTTTTGAAAAATATTATTTAAATACCTTATTAATTATTATTTTAAAAATATTTTTATATCATATAAATAAAATATAATGGATTTAAAATTTTATTCATGGGGACCAAATTATGTAATATGTTGCACTTTATTTTTATTCGTACATATTAATTTACCATCGGTAAATATCGGTTATCGTGATAACATAAATTTTTTTCAATGAATAATAAATTTTATAATATTGTTTCTTTTTAAAAACTAAATCAATAACATTTTAATTTAAACTATGATACAATGTTTAAGATTATATTAAAATTAATTAACCAAAATTTATTGGAAAATCATGGGTAAAAATTTACTTAAAGAACGTAATCTATAAAATGATATTTTTCAAAAAAATAGTATTTTAACACATTATATATTTAAATTTTAAAGTAAATATTCTTTTATAAATAAATTAAATTACGGTAAATGGGGACCAAATTTAGATTAATAAAATTGAACTTTGGTAATAAATTTCACCTTATATTTTTATTAATAAACTAATTTACATGATTAAAATTTAATTAAGAATAATATGATAGTAAATGACTAATCTATGGTGGCTGGATTATGTCTAAATTAACATGACCATTATAATATTTAGAAAAATTTTCTTAAGTAGTAATGTACTAAATAAATTTCTTTCCAATATTTCGATTACAAATTCACTTAAATTTAATTTTGCTTGATTTTAACTCCATGACACTCATTTCCAAGGAAAATTAACTCTTATTTACATATAAATGTGGGATCAATACTACCATTTCAATTCTGATATACTATTTTTACATTTCCTTGACCACCTACCCAAATTAATCTCCATGGATTCATAAAAACATTAGTTCCTATAGTATCTATAAAATATCCTTGGTCCCTCAAAAATAAGGCCATTATTAAATGGAATTTAATGGACTCAACGTAGTCATCCCGCATTTCTAAATGTTTCTATATTAATCATTTATTTATAAAAAACAATATGTTAAACACTAATTATTAAGACAATGAAACAATGGGGGAGTTATTTCTGATCCTTTTAAAAACATCAACATATTCAAAACAGCGCATGGAATAATGATCCCCTAGTCCCCCCCACCAGCACTCTATCTATGTGCATGGTGATTTTAACTTGTAATTCCTTTTACTATGGAATTATACTACTCTGTTCATGTAATTTCTACCTTAATAATAAAGCCATTACAATAACTTTTGGTTAATTTATAAGGAACTGTAAATCGAAAACCTATTCTAAGAATCATATTCTACTTCACTACCATATCCAAGTCTAATACGATGATACATCAATAAATCAAAAGAGATTTATTTGATTAAGGAAAATTTTTATTTAATATAGTTGTTGTAGAAACTGAATTATTTTCAATATTTCATAGTAGCAGGAAACATACATTCAACGTTGCATAAGATTAATTTTAATAGTTATATAAAAAACACAATATATTTAGATAAACATGTATATATCCAAAGATTCACTCATATAAATTATTCATCAAACTTTTAGAAGAATATTTAAAAATACAACACATAAGTCATGATGGAAACAATAATGAGTCGATCCAATAGATTAAAATATACATGTCTCAAATTTTTATCTTTGAAGTTAACTATACACTGTTATTTACAAGAACACAACTCTTTCTTATCTACGCATTTACATATACTCAGAAGATGAATATCTTAATATTTTTCATGTTTGTCAAATAGATCCAAGTAAAAAGAGATCCAGAAATAATTCACAATAAATCATGAATATTTGAATTCAAATAATTCAATGTGAGTCGTAACATCACTTATAAATATGAATGATTTATTCCCATGAGTCTGAGCCTTTTAGTTAGTTATAAAACAAATATAAATATATATTTACTTCTAATTATATTGTTAACAAAAACCTAGAAAATATTTTTTATTGAAAACTTTAGTATGAACCATGTCAAACACAGGGTTACATCAAACAAAAATAAACAATGAAAGTGAGGTATTCAACATACATTTGTTTACAAAACATTGGTTGACGATCTATATGTTTGTTCCTTAATTTTAGGGCTTCATCCAAACATAGGGTTGAAGTTCCATATTTTCCAATAACATAAGGTTCATGATCCATATCTTTTGTCTATAATGTTGGGCTTTCAAACAATACTTTTAAACTTATAATTGAAGGTTATATACACTTTTCATCAATTACATTCAGAAAAACATCAATAATACTTAATAAAATAACTTCACATACACAAATGACTTTTTAACACTTCTGGGACAAAAAAAATCTAATAAATATCGTCATCTTAAAATTTAAATAAATCTAGAAGCATAAGTAATATATATGTTTGTGTTTGTGAGCATGAAACTCATAAAATAAATTAAATAAATTTTTAAATTAACACATGCTCTATAATCTCCCCCTTTTGATGTTTACAAAACCTATAAGACAAACAGAAAAATTTAAATAATTTTATAATATGAAACTTTTTTAATAATAAATATATGTAAATTATAAGCATAATTATTCCTTTGAAAAACTAAAATTAGAGACATATTTTATCCCTTTTAAATAAATATCTCTCCAAAATATGGTACAAATTTGACTAGAACTAGTAAAAAAATATCATAAATTTCACATAAATTTAAAATAATTTATCCCTGTGTTCTGACATCCAAAAGAAATTATGAATCAATTTATAGAATTTATATGGGGAAAAATATTAAAAAATGATATACTATGATATTTAGTTTGAGTAAAGTATAGATATTGAGAAAATTGGAATTTTATTAAGGATTATATGGACCAACTAAACATTGCAAACTTCAAAATTTTCATTAAAATATACCAAAATTTTAAACTATATTTTAACATATTGATTCAAAGAATGAGAAATTATTTATTAATTAATCATAAAATATAAATCCCTCCAATATAAAATAGTTAATGCATTAATAAAAAACATATTTAGATAGTAATGAAATAAATCTGGGATTCACAGTTCTCATACTAACAATATGTTGATAACGAACTACTTTAGAGTTGATTGCTCCTTTGTTAAAATATAGAGTAACATACTCTTTATATGCTTAATAGCTTTATGATGTAGTTCAGTTATTTGTTCCTACAAACATCAAATACAAATTAATTTTAATACTTATAATTCTTGGTCCATATGTGACCAAAATTATATTTTTAGGTAATCGACTATATTAATTTCTTTTATGGATTCTACTATTTTAGATAGATAGTTATTTTGAAAAAATAACCATGTTTACCATAAAACTTTTTGGTTTTCTAATCTAATTTTTATAGTGTCCATCAATACAATAATTAAACCATTTAACAGTTCACATGATTTCAATATTTTATCCATGAATAAAATAATTCATATATAATTTTGGTCATTCCCTACTGCTGATAATTCCATGTTTTCATTTAGGAATTTTTTTTACAAAGAATTTGATTTAAATAAATTTCTCCTTTTATTATAATATATGAATCATAATTTAAAGTATCAAATTTATTGAACAATTCATCAATCTTAATTTCATTTAGATCATAAGAAATTTAGGAAGAGTTGGATATTAATGTTTTAAATTATTTGAGAATTTTTATTTATTTATTAAAATAGTGTCATATGATATTATATATTTTCAGGAAACTTAATTAAGGTTTAGAATTTTTCATGATGTAAAATAATAATAATTATATATTTTATCATACGAAATGTTTTTATAATTAGGGTTTTGAGGGTAAAAAGATTGTACCTCAACAGAATGAGTCATAACACATATAATTTAATTTTTATGTTCAATATTTTTGTTTTTATAAGATTTTTCATTTGAACTAGAAGAATAAATCCACAAATGATTTATAATTTTATTTAATATTCTTTTATAATTAGATTTCCAATGATCAATGAGAAAAATACAAGTATAATATACCAAATCATTCTATTTTGATTTGGAACATATGTATTCATTATTCCTTTTATTTCATTTGTGGTATGGGTTCTCAAACCTTTTAACAAGACCTGCTAATTCATTAATAGAATATAGAAAACATGAATAAGAATATTTATCCATTTTTGTTTTGTTTTAGGATTATTTAGATTTGATATTATTTTTATCTAAATCTTATATCCCAGCTTCTTAAATCATAAAAATTCAATAATTTATTTAGTCTCTAATTGTTTACAGGTGGGTACTATTGTATAGAATAAGACCATCAATTCCACATATAAAGTAAAAATATTATAATATTTAATTCTTGATCTGGTTCTAGAATTAGAGTTCCCAAGGAAGAAACATCATTAACAACTTCTATCAATATTCTATTCATCTTACTGATGTTATCATATTCAAGCATTGTGAAAGCATCTACTTACATCTTTATAGTGTTGTATGTCAATTGTTTAATATTATTTGTTCATTCATGGTCAATAGAAATAATCATCATTAATTTGTATATAGTATAACATTGATAAAATCAATTAAACTGATTATTATAATAAACATTGACAATATCATTCATTTATTTTAAATAAATATCATATTATGTCTCTTGATCATCATTCCTATTTTCCATACTATCCTTTAAAATTTCATATGTATTAAAAATATGGAAATAAAATCATATTCCATATTTTTTGAAATATATAATCTTGTGATATTTATAGTATATATAATTATAACTATTAAATTATAAAGCACATATCATTGACATTGGTTCTCTAAGATCATCCATTTAGAGATTTTTCTTCATCTAAATGCTTATCACGGGGTTGTTAGATCCAACATTCACATCTGATATAGTACACAAGCCCAAAAATTTGATTCACAAGATTATATTGAATAAGATAATCATGTATTTCCAAAATGGAATTTAGCAATATCATACACCCATTGATATTACTTGTGACTATTAGTTAAGAATAAGACAAAGGTACACATGAGGGTGGAATTGTATACTTTTGATAATCTTGATAGGTTACCACATTTTAAATCACTTGGGATTTTTGCATATGAGCATCATTTTCTTCTATTACAGATTTGAGAATCTGATAAACAGTAAAGGAAAACCCAACATGTTTTATAGTGGTTAGGGGAAAACTTTATTCCCAATACCACTCCACAATTTCTCTCTCTATGAGCATGAATATTTTCACTAGAATATGTCATCTTATTAAATGACCATCAAAATCCACAACTGAGTGATGGGAATTGACACCTTTATAGTATGAATAAATAAAACATCCTTATTTATTTATAGGGAACTAATTTATCTACATCTGAGTCCCAAAAACTATTAATCCTCCCAGAAAAAGTTCGAGCAATTGAAAATGAAAAAAATCAAATGAGTTTGATTTGATTGTTATGATAGATTTTAGATCAGAATTGTAGTAACAAAAAAATAAAACAATGACCCTATTAATCAAAAAAGAATGTCTTATAGTATGAATATCTCTAATGGGATTCCAGTTTCAATTGATTTTTAATAATAGGCATAACAAAAAAACCTTGTAGTCACACAACAGTATGTGGTTGAAATATTTATCTTCATAGTGTATCCTCTTCAGAAAATAATTGATCCTCTTTATCTTTATTTCTATTTTATATTTCAATGATATTCATAAATGTATAGTCGTATAAAATATATATTAAAAGATAGAATTCTCATACCCTATATAAAACAAAGATATTTTCATCTAGTTTAGCATATAAAAAACATCATGATAGATATTAATCATTTAAATTTGATTCATTAAAGAGATTGATACTTCCCATTGAAATTGGATAGATTTAATCTATAGAATACGAGCCTTTAAATCGTTCTTAAAATAACTTTGAATCAATCTTTATTTCTTCCATGACTATTTTGAAAATCTTAGATAATATCACCAATTTTATACTTTATCACTGAATAATAAATCATAACATTCTTTCACATGATAAAATGACATAGAATATATATTTTAAAGGGTACCGATGTTTATCAATGTAGTGTTTATATATCATATGTTTGTTTCCTCATAATTAGATTCTATTCTAATTTTAGGATTGATTAAACATAGTTTTCTCTTTATCAAAGCCAGGTTCCATTGTATCAAATGTATGATTAACCATACATTCATGATAGGATGGTTATATGTTCCTTTCAAACTTTTACAAATGCATGGTTCTTTCTTTATGATATGTATGCATGTGTAGTGTATGAATAATATTTCTAGAATGCATTAAAAACATTCTGAATACTTTAAAAAATATTTCCCACATATCAATAACATGAATATAATTATAAAATAAATATATAATAAAATATTAATATCCAAAAATTCACCTAATTAAATTTAATTTGTAAACCAAATATGGTGTTCTTTAGCATAAAAATCAATAATATTTATAGATTATTGTTCATAAAATAAATTCTGAACAATCTCACCCTTTTTAATTATCCCAAAACCCTTAAAAATAAATTACATAAAATATATGATTTGTAACACCTAATTAACTAATATTCTAATGAATAGATTTTTTATTGAAAATTAACTTTTTACAAAATATATTCAATGTATTGATAATAGAAACATGTTGCTGAGTTATATAATGTGTTATTTACACAATTTTCTTCCATTTTGTGATATTGAAAAAAATAATGTGTAAATAAATTAAACCAACTTAAATATAGAAGATAAATATAAATAAATGTTATTTCTAATTTATAGAAAAAGGAGATAATTATTCAGGAAGTAAAAATGAACAGTAGTAATAATAAACATGTATATATAAAATAACAATTTTCTATTAATGGATGTTTGTGAATACACTGACGATGTTGGTTGAGAGTGGTTTAATTTTGAGGACTATATGACTGTAGTAGGGCAGGACCATAAGTTGGTTTTGGTTATGCGAGATCATTAGTATAATAAAAACTTCATTTAACTACTTTATCTACCCTTGTTATTTTTATGAATGATTTTCTTCCAGTTGTCTTAGAAAAATTCTGTAATTTTGATCCACACTTAAACATTCAATTAGATTGACATTCAAAAATTCATGCATAATTTCATCAGTTTAATGAATCATAATAAGATTATAACTTAATTGATAGAGATGAATTCTTATTCCAGGTTCAATTGAGGTCAATTTTCCAACAAGATCTCAATAATTATCTAATAGAACAATCATATAATCATTATTACACTAAATTTATTGAACCCTATCATTCATATTATACACCATATAAGTATTTTAGTGAAATATTCTATCTATTTATGGAGATGTTGTTGGTGTAAAAGTAAATGATATAGATTGACTAATACTACCATTTATTTATTCAAACTAACGTACAAAATACCAATTATAATAAAAAAATTTTGTTTTCATGAAAGATTATGATTTAATTTTTCCAACATAATCTAACATTTATATACGAAAAGCATAATTTTTTTGAAACTAAATTTGATCTATGATAATGTAGTTGAGACTGAACATATTAAAATTACTCTCTAATAATATTTTAATTTTCCATATATTCCAAATATTTTCTTTTTGATTCCAAAACATGATAACGAAATAATTTTCCACCTCTATTTTGTTAAACATGATTATAATATAATTAATATGATGATTCAATGAATAATATGTGTTTTATTCTTGAATTATTGATTGTTGAGCCTTTTCCACTATATGTAATGTCTTATTTATATTTTTCTCAATAGAAAAATAAATATTATAATGAACTTATATTCATTCTCTAGATATTGAAGTTGATTTATTCACAGATTGTGCAAAAATATAGATAATTCTATTTTTAATAATTTCCGCATTTTTAGTACCTGGGGATTCAAATTTATCACATGCATGAGATGATTAATTGACTTGATCTATTCTAGGGGCATTTTCCATATCTTGTGGTTGACTTTTAGCCTATTATTCTTAGGAAAAACTATTACACCTAAAAATATTTATATAATTTTTTATCGAGGTCTAGTCGTGTCATTCTTACAGTCCATAAGTTAGGGTTTTCCTCTGATCCTGGTCCATGTGAAAAGTACTTCTAGATCAGTAGTGTCATATTTGAGTCTCTTTTTTGACGGTAGAGAATCAATTTATATATGATATTGTCTAACTTCATAATAATGCTGATGAAGTAATAATAAATATTTTCTTACTCCCAATTAGCAATAGGTCCAGATTCTTATTGGCCATCTGAACCAATATATAATAATTCATTTTTTAATGTACTCCATAAAAAAAAAAATATTTCGTAGCATACCTACATTCAAAATGATCATGTGATGAAACTTTTTATGAACATCTTGATGGATAATATTATTAATTTTGTGTATAAGAAGAGAAATAATTATACTATATACATAGAGGAACATATTTTCTTCTGACTGATAGTATTGATTATATTATCTAATTATATATTTGAAAAATTCAAATCAATATCACAGATGAACAATAACATGAAATATATGTATAGATATAGAATACTTTTCAAATTATAAAATCATAAGAAGTATTGAAAACATGAATAACATGACCAGTACATTTTGGTGATTCACAAGATCTTTAAAAAAAATTCTGAATTTGGGTCACACCAACAAGATGTGACATTATAACTTCAAAATTGTGATATTGATTTCTATTCGATCAAAGATCAAAATAAAGTACCCCTTTATCATGAAATTTTCATATCATTTCTATTGAGATCGAGGAGATCAAATATTAACTGTCATCTTCATGGGAGGTAATTATATCCTATATTTACCTAGTTCTAAAATAAAAATTCTTATAGAACGTCTTCATTTATAGATCCATAACAAATTCTATATTTTCTTATTTAAATAGAAATTCCAAACCTATAAAAGGGTGTTCTTTCTTTAGTAATAGATTTTTATTATACTACCAATAAAATTTTAAGAAATTTACATAATAAAAATTTATAAATGGGATTTTATTTCATTTAAAATCACACGTCTTACCTTAATCTTTTCAGTTTGTTTTCAATATTTTTTATAATATAAAAGTTGAAGGTTTTTGAAATTCATGGTTTAAATATAAGATGTGTTCTATAGAATTAGAAACAGTTCAAAATCATAGAGTAAGAATATAAAATAAAGAGAGTTTGTTTTATGGTGTTGGTGATGTAGCCTGGTTCTATTAGCTGATAAAATAGTTTAATAATTAATTCTTCATTTTGAAAATAGAAACTTTAAAAAAAAATTGAAATAAAATCTATATTTTATTTAAATGGTAATTAAATGAAAAAAATTAAAGAAATTAATTAAAAATAAATAATAGTGAAATTAACTATATAAAATATAATATATTTATTTAAATTTAAATATCTATAAGTCCCCCTTAAAATAATAAAAAACATGTATTGGGAAGCGATTTAGTAATAATATATATGCATGTTTATATTCATTATAAAAAAATTAAAATGCTATATTATTTTTAAGAACATTATCATTTGGAAAATGATGCTTCACATCAATATACATGTTTCTATAATGAATTATTAGATTTTTTGAAATATTAATTATATTGTTATTGTCACATAAAATAAGTATATTATTAAAATTCGAAAAAATGTCTAGTGGGGTGTGTTTCATCAACAACATGTGTGCCCAAAAACTACCAACAGATATATAATATGCCTCGATTGTGGAATGAGAAACATAATGTTGTTTATTACATGAAAATGAAACTAGATATTTTCATAAAAAGATATAGGTTCTAGAAGATATTTTTAAATATAATCTACATCTTAAAAAGTCAATATCTTTATATGAAATTAAATTAAATTTACTAATTTTTAGGTAAAATAGGGATTAAAAAATTATACCTTTTATGTAATTAAAAATTATTTTAACAACAGTAATATGTCAATATTTTTCATTTTATTGAAATATATAACATTTAAATAAAAAAATTATGTTTTTTATACTAGTAGTATGATACAGTAAACTACAAATAATACCTATGTATAACATGTATCAAACTAGTTTTCTAGATTTATCCTAATAATTTTTTACACTAGCACACATGGGAGTTGTGTATGACTTACTATTTTTAAGTCTATTACTTTTAACAAATGAATAATATATTTACATTTATTTTTAAAAATTACACACACTTTTTGATAAATTATAAATACTATAATGAAATTCAATTCCCTCATCAGACTCATTTCAAAATATTTTTTCATTAGATTTGGGAAATAATTATAACAATTTTTTGGTGGATCAAAAAATAACATCGACAACATAAATTTATACATATAGTATATTTGATAAAAAAATTAAAAAGGGTAGGATCTTCGAGTCCCTTAGCAAATCCATTTTGTAATAAAAATGTGATCAATCTCTCAGTCCAAGATCTAGGTTCTTATTTATGGATGTAATGTGCTTTAGTAATTTGAAAAACAAAATGTGAATTATGTGGGATTTTAAAACCTATTGGTTGTTCAATAGAAAATTCTTCTTTTAAATATCTATTTAAAAAGAAGAATTTATCATCTATATAATATAATTTAAAATTCATATGAGATTCATAAGCTATGAGTTTTATAACTTATTATAATATTGTAAATAGTTAAAAGGTTTCATCAGGTTATATACCTTATTACTAGTTTTATTAATTGGATTCTAATAATTCTTTGTTTATTGTAATTATCCCATGACCATAAAATTTATTTCTAGAATCTATTTGGTTTCTATTAGTAGATAATTCGATGATCTTTCTTCTAATTGACAAACATGTTTATACTTAATTGGTTATATTATTAATACATGGATAAAAATAAAATATAATCCTTTAAATCCTCCACTATTGTTTTATGTTCTAATTTTCATATAAATGAAGAAAAATAATGTATGTTTCATTCATTTCATCTAGTTCTTACACCTGCGACTAGAATTTCTATAAAAAATTCTAGTAGATGGTCCTTTAATGTTATAAAAAGTGTAGGTAAGACCCTTTTAGGATATTGTATCTCATTTTCTTCCAGACATGAATAAATTTCATTTATTTTATTTTCAATATCAATTTTAGATGAATCATGTTTTATGTTTCCCAAATACTCAACAGTTTCATCTGTTTGATCTTCCCTATAGTCAGTTTCATCAAACATCCCATGAATTGATTCTTCAACATCCATTGAATTTTTATTACAAACTATATAGTCTTTATAAATAATATAATATGAAATAATTATTCCTTAATTAGACTTTGGATAAAATTTACCATGTTTTTCCACATTATTCAAGATATAAACCTTGCATCCAAATACATTAAAGTGCATTAATTTTGAATTTTTGTTCTTCCAATATTTATAGTGTGTATTATTAATAATTCATCTTATTAAAACACTATTAATGAAACCAAATAATGTGATTATGTATCATTCCGAGAAATAAGTAAGAAGATTGTTTTCATTTGAAATATTCATTTTGATTTCAGGAATAGTTATATTTCTTGTTTAAACAATTCAATTTTTTGAGGTGTTCTTGGTACAAGGAAGGTGTGTTTAACACAAAAAAATTTAGAATATAGAATTAAATTATTTGTTTTAAATTTATCCTCCATGATCACTTATCAATGAAATTATTTTTAAAAAACAATTATAGATTAATGTTACTAAAACATTAAAAACAGTAAATAAATATCTTATGAGTTTTAGAAAGTACACCACAACAAAATTAGAAAAATAAACAACTAAAAAATAAATATATAGTTTTATATAAACACTTTCTACACTATATTTTCCATAAAAATAAATAAATATATTTTATAGTGGGTTTGTTGTATCAAATTTTTTAATTGATTTGATAGATGATTTTTTTACCTATTTTTTCATTCATTAATGTATCAATCATTATCAAATATAAGACAAGGGAAAAAATAACATGATTTTTTATCTGGGGATTTATGTAAGTAAATATTTTGAAGTGACAATGTATTTTAGGCCAGATCCACTACTCATTTTCTATAATAGTTAAATAGTTCACAATATGTTAAAAAAAGGTATTTAATTACAATGTATAAAAATTTTCAGTTCTATGTTCTCTAAATTTATGCAGTTTATAATTAAAAAGTGATCATGAATTCTTCGAGAAAAAACACACAACCAACATAATAATATCTCAAAATAATTATCATTTTTTTCTTTAACCATTTTAAATAAATTAATTTATTTATTGAGAAAGATTTTGGATCTCCAACTAATCCAACTCAAATTATCTTTCCTTTCTCATTGTCTGTAATTGTGAATATTCACCATTATATTGTTTTTAGAGTATGAAAATTGGAAGAGTCTCCACTCATATGCCATCAGTATCCACTATCCATATACCATATTTAATTTTTGTTCCTATGGTATTTTATAATAAGTATTTAAACACATGTTTTTTTACTAATATTTTCTTGGGTCCAACTATATTAGAAAGTAAAGATATATGAATCTATATTTGTGTTATTTGTCCAAAATTTATACTTCTAGTTTCCAAATATTTTTAGAAATTAAATCTTGATTTATTCAACTTATCCGGGCATTTCTTAAGTAACAGTGGTTAAAATAAAGTCATTTTGTTCTGTAGTAGAAGCATGTTAAATATTTAGAGTTGAGGATAGATTAATGTTTTTATAATTTTGATTATTAACACTTTTTTCTATTACATATTTTTAAATATTAATGACATTTTAACCAAGAATATCATTACTTGATTTTTATCCTGTATTAAACATACTAGAATCACTTTTAAAAGATTATACATCATCCATTAAATGTTTATTATATTTTCATTAAAAAAACAGTTTGATGTAGATGAATTGAATTTCTCAATTAGTTCGTGATGTTTTTTAGAACCATTTCTCTTTGAGTTTAAAGAGTATCATAAATATTTATTAATAACTTTTTTTATTTATAATAGAATTATATTTCATTTGATCATCATGTAGTAGGCAATAATATTTATATTTTAACAAATATCTAAATTATAAGATTAAGAATAATAGGTTTGTACCTAACTGTATTCATTAAACAAAAATAACATGATTTCTTTTAGATTTCATGTATCTTTTTCTCAATCATATTTGGAAGAGCTGCTAGAGTCTTCAAACAGCCTCCATATAGCTTTTATATCTCTTTTAAATTTCTTCTCATTATTTATTTTATTCTAATTTTTTCCTTATATTTCTTGTTTCTTCTTTTATATTGGGAAAATCAGGTTTAATATGACCAATTTTCCAAAATTTGTAGCATATTAATTCTTTTGATCACATATCATATTTCAAGAAGGATTTTACAAAGCATCATTTATTTTTTATTGAATTTGATAAATTTCGAAAAAAAATTGAGCTTGTTTCATTTCAGAATATGAGAATTATAAATCATTTAAGAGTTTAAAATCATCTCTGGATTTATTTTAATAATTCTAAGATGAAACATTAAAGAACATATTTTAACTTTTCAAAATATTATGATTTTTTGCTTCACTTTTCATATGTACTTTGTTGATCTTCAATGTTCTAACTAATACATCCATAGTCATTTTTTGACTGGAGATGATTGTCAAAAATCTACATAAATTCCATTCGATTTGAGGACATTATTCTTAGTATATTTAGTTCTTTATTGGATTGAGTGATTGGATCTCTTAATGAAATAAAATTTTAAACATTTTTTTTGTCAACCATCCATTCATTTGTTTGTTTATTTTAACACCATAGATTCAAAAAAATTTCAAACATTAGTTATTCATTAACATACATTGATTTTATGATATTATCAATTATTTCATGTTCTATAGTGATTGATTTCAGCATTTCATCAGCAATAGTAAATTATGATACTTGATTGAAGTCATCATGTTATAGTCTACAGATGATAACATTATGTTCTTTTGAGTTGATGTCTTACTAATCTTATTTAGAATCATCCCATGCCTCTAGTTTCTCAACAATTACTAAGGGAGTTATGATCATTATATAAATATTGAACTCAAGATTCTTCATATAGATGATCAGTCATGATTACCAATATCCACAATAATCACAATTAAAATATAGAGCCATCAATATAGACATTATTTCTCAGGGATCATCCATATACATATGCATTGTATATACCATATAATTATTATCATTATATAAATTTACCAGAAAACCTCCCATTTGATACCAATTATTAAGTGGGAATAATTCAAAGACAACCCATAGTGGTGAAGTGGGGATTTTGGATAATATTGAGAGATTATCGCTTTTAATATGCCTTTCAATTTATGAAAAATTATATTGTTATCTTTCTAATGTGATTTGAGTAGTGGATAAACAGTATAGGAGAACACAACAATACTTATGGTGGTTCGAGACCTAAATATCACCTAGCCCACTACACTATTTCTATATCTCAAGTTTTAATGATTTTCACTATTCAATGTACCTTTATCATAAGAGTTCAAAAATTCACAACTGAGTGCCTGAAATTGACACCTATACAACAAATCCAAAATGAGCAATCTAGTTCATTTATAGGGAACCGAAATTTCCGCATCTTAGTTCAAGAAGGTAATACTCTTCCCCAACTGACTTCGAGTTGTTGAGACTCCAATTAATCAATGGTTTTTGATTTCATTGTTATGATAGGCTTTAGATTATAGTTTCTATATAAAATGACCTAATATAGATCTTAATTTTCAAAGATGAATTTGTTTAATTGAGAAAAACTGTAAAGTGATACTTGCTTCAAACGATATTCAATAATATTAGCTTCAATCAAATACATATAGTCACATACCATTGTGATTTTGAAATATATATCATGAATGTGTAGCATATTTGAAAAATAATAGTGATAATAAATATTTTCAATAGTTCTGTATTCTGAATATATTCACAAATATGATTTTATATGTCACATATATTCCAAGAGAGAATACACTTCCCACATATAGTCCACACATCTTTTCTTCTAGTTGAGCATATCAAAAAAGGTCTCATGATATATTATGATCATTTAAATTAGAATCATTCAATAGAATTCAAAAATTCCTTAGAAAAATTACTGATTTACTCCATTGAATATGAACCTTGAATTTGTCGCATGCCATTTTTGATTCAATAGATATTTCTACCAAAACCAAGGGATAAATCATGGATAATATCAAAGATTTAAAACACTATCGTTAAATAATCAAATTTAGGGCACCTTCATATGATAAAAATCCACAAAATTTTGGTTCGAAAATACATGATTTATAACCAATATAGGGTTGATGCACTATATTTTTGTATCTATAAAAATAGGGTTTCTTCCAAACCTAGGGATTATTAAACAAACTTTCTTGCATTCTTAACCATCAAGTTAAATATTAATTTAGGGTTGATGAACTATACATTCATGACAGTGTAGGGTATATAAACATTACGTACTTCTGTAAACATAGAGTTCCTTCCATATATTAGTCATTCATTCATAGGATATGAACAATGTTTTTTGACAATGTTAAAACACATTATGAATACTTTAACAAATATTACCCACTTCCAATGACTTGAATAATATTCTAGAATATATTTTTCTTCAAATATTAATTTCTTGAAATTCAATTAATGGAATTTCATTAGTAAAACCAATAAGTGTATTTTTGAGAATGGAAATAAATAATATTTATTGATTATTGTTGAGACAGTATATATCCAATAGTGGGAATAATATAAAAATTAAATAATTTACAACGATTTCTAAAAAAGAGGGAAATATCCAACTAAGACTAACCTATGATTTTAATTGATAGGTTGGAATGATTACAACCAACACACAAGATATGGATGAGTGTGGGTGAATTTAGATCCTTGAAAAAAATAAACAGATTTGAAAACACCCTCTGGGTATATTATGAATCAATCATTCTATTTAATAGATGAGTAAGAAGCAAAAAAATAAAGACATGAAAATAGAGATGTATATTGATTTAGGGTTCAATTATCCCCTATTACACACCACAATACCCCTCTCCATGGACTTGATGATTTTCTATAATATTTTAATTTAAATAAAACCTATAAAAATGAATACAGTGAGTTGATAAATTTATAATAAAGCTTTTACAAGGCCACTAGATCATTTACAAGGAATTGTAATTACACAGCCGATTTTGAGAGGCTCATACTCCTTCACCATTACAAACTATTCTAAGTAGTTGATACTCCAATAAATCAATAAATGTTGATTTTAATGAAAAAATAAGTTTTTATTACAATTTTTAGAAACAACTTATAGGTATATTTGATGTTCACTATTGCATAGTAGCGGCAAAATAATCATTAATGTCACATGGGATTCCTTTAAATAGAGATAGTGAAATCACAATACAGATGAATAAATATTTATGTCTCCAACATGAAACTTTGAAAAAATTCCAAAATTGCAAAATAATATTTATCAATAAGATATATAATTAGATATTACACAAACAGTGAGCTGATCAAGTAGATCAAATCATGTCATTCTCCAAAGTGACACTCCTAAAAAAAATAACACGTTGTTATTTACAGGAATCCATCTCTTTGTTTTATATTCATATTTTATATTCATAAAAAATATATATTAATTTATATAGTCAATTTAATAGGTCCTAGTAAAATCATATCCAGAAATACCATATAATAAATAAATAATATTTGATTTCAAATAATTCAAAGGGAGTAGTAACTTAAAATATGAATATAAACTATTCAATATGTTGATTATTATCCATTGAATCTATAAAAAACCTATTTTAAGAGGTATCTAAATTAAATGATACCATTGGGTAAAACAAAAAATATATTCTACAATTAAAACTCCTTCATTGATCAAATAAAACATAGTGTTTTTTATGCAGTAACAAACTCTGAAAGTACGGTTGAAAATGTACGTTTGTTTAGATATGTAGAGATGATGGCACATATATTTTATCCCCACACATAGTATTTCTTCCAAATTCATGGTTGATCGCACATAATTTTCTTCTATTATAGTGTTCTTAATTCATTCATTTTATTCAAAATTTAGGGTTTCTGAAACATATGCCATTCTTACAAATGCAGGGAATGAACAATGTGTCTCAATTACTTCCCAAAAATTATTGAATACATAATTATATTTATTTATATAGACTAATGACTTATGAACACTTGAAAGAGAAAATTAATATTATAACAGATATCAATTATGTGGAATTAAATTAAATTCAAGATTATTAGTAAAATAAATTTTGGTCTTTTGAGTATAAAAATTAAAAAGAAATTAACAAAACTAGTAAATCATTAGACACTCAACTCCATAAGTATAATCTAATAATTAAATATTTATAAATATTGTTTTGATATTATATTATAATAGTTGAACAATAATTAGTTTTTATCTTCCATGTAGTATAAAAAAGTATAATAATCATTTGTGTGTATGCTTGGATTACCCACACAACTAGAAAAATGGCTTATTTCCACGGTTCAAAACCATGGCAATATTACCCAAACACATGGCCGCTATCACTATGTTTGTTGGTCTAAGCCAATTACTAATGTTTTAACCATTGCAATAGGCCTAAAAATGGTCCATTGTGGCAGTTGACATATTTCCACTGTATAAACTGTGGCAGTAACCTTGGTAAATCATGGTAATAGTCTAAAAAAAAATGTCACCGACGAGTTTTGATCCCTTCACCTCCCCTTTGTGATCCAACATACTCACTACTACATCTCCTGAAACTTTTTGTATATATATATATACATATTATGATATATATATATATATATATTAATAAAAACCATACGAATATCCTTAAAACTGTGGTGGTATGTCTTCCCACCAAAGTTTTTGTGGCAATTTTTGTTCCTGCAGAAGCGCTAGAACCCTATAACCACGGTTTTTAGAACCATGGATATAGGCCACAGAAAATAGCCCTATAGCAACATTTTTAAAACTGTGACTATACGCCACAGAACTGTGGCTATAGGTAAGTGGCCGTAACTTCATTTTTTAGTTGTGAACCTCAATGAAGTAACATTTGTTTCCATATCTACCCCTCATGGATGGTATAATTGATTTTATTTAAGAGAAAATATGATTTATGTACTATATTTGTTATTTATAAATTATCACTTACTATATACCATCACGCCCATCATTTTTTGAGTAAAATAAATGGTTACCATATTTTTTGTGGACTGTCACCTCTATATTGAATCTTCCTTTCATTTTTATTCTACTTTTTCATTCATTATCCAAAATAATTCATATATATTTCAGAAAAAAATAGATAATAACAATATCATGATGCTTTTACTATAGTAATATATTTTTAAACGAAACACCTCTTTAACTATACAAACTGAAAGTTGACATTATTTTTTACAAAAACACTTCAATAGAAAAGTGAGAATCCATACAAGTAAAAAATATAAATCACAAAAAATATTATGAAATCCTAGAATCATTGAAAGTTAATTTCAGCCAATCAAAATCATTATCCTTATATTATTTCCAATAAAGTACATTTACCATGGTACTTGGATCATCCTGGATGAGGTATTCAAACTAATTAGCCATCTTGTCCCATATTTGAATGTAATATACCACATTTATCTTCTATTCATTGAATCCTCCTACCAAAATATGATCTTTCTTTTTTTCCACCTTTGTGAATAATTATATGAAATTATATAATGAATGATTATGAAAAAATAATTTATTATGTAATATATCATAAATATATAAATATTGATTTTTTTTTCAGGAAAATAAACATCTCTTTTTAACTCCTATACTATAAAATCAACATTACATTGTTAAAAAGCATTAAAAATTGTTTGATGTCAATTTCATATTATTAGATAAAAATTAAAGTGCCATTTTATTGAAATTTGATCAAAATAAAAAAATTTGGCCTTCCATTATAGTAATAGTAAATAAAAGTGAATGAATATATTTTTATGAATAATAAAAGCATAAATTCCTTCTAATATACTATGATAAAAATTGCAAACACATTGGGTTGGAAAATATGAAAAAAATAATATAAATATATAAAATTATTATAAATAAAAATTATAAATACTATTATGTATGAAAATGGTTCTAAAATATTATATTAAAATATTTATTTTTGTTATATACTAGGTTAGATATTATTAAAATAATAATGGAACCAAGGGAAGTGTTTCCATATCAATTTATTTTACTTGATACATATTTGTGTTAGAAACTATGAGTACATATTTAAAGTGTACAGAAAACCCCTATGTAAATTTTATATGATGATTCTAATTTTTTTTATTATATTCAATTTCAATTTTCATTTTACAATTATTAGGTTGTTTTGGTTTATATGTTTCAATAATTTTAATGGTTTTCTTATATCAATTCTTCTTTATTATGAAATATATTAATGTTACCGAAAACATTACTAGTTTTATATCATATAAAGATAACAACAATTTAATTGGGATTAATCTATGATTTTATTTTTGGTATTTTAAAAACATATGAATTTAAATCATCCAATGACTTTAGATTAAAATATTAATAAATTTTTAAGGGTATCATTTTAATATAATTTAATACCTTCAGACATTTTGAAGCTTTACACCATTTTTCCTTTTTAATGGTTTAAATAATGCACTATTGAACTTTTTTATAATTTTACTCATCTATTTAATTATAATAAATGTGTTATATATAATTTAACCCTATTAAATGGTTTCTATTCATAAATAAATGTGATTTAATGGATTTTCAGGATTTAAATATTTTTAGTAGAGAATAATCAACCTTATTTGCCTATTTTATTTAATTATTAATAAATTCTAACCTATGGTGAATCGATAAAGTATTGCACCCTTATCTTATAGGGAAATATTATTTATAGTGAATGTATTATTCTATAATGTTTTTTAATTTTTTGTTAAAATTAATATTTTCTTTGAATGATTTCTATTAATTTTAATGGATTTCTATTCCATATCAATGTTTTTTTATCCCCATAATGTTCACCTTTACCTAGTGAGAACTCAAAAACAATTTTTATACTATGATCCTTTTATCACTCTTATTTAATTTTATATCAATGGTTTATTTTTATATTTTAATGATGTGTTTTCTCAATAAGGATGTTTCAAAATGTTCACATAGTTTTTCTGTCCATTAGAATTTTTTTCATCCAAACCATTTCTTTGATAAAATTTATCACTTTTTTATGGTTTTTAATTAAATATTCTTATAACAACAATATTTATATTAAAATTTCACATCATCTTTTGAAGACATTATTAAATTGTCAATACTTCTTTATTCATGATATTTATATAAGTACATGTTTACAAATTATTTTACCTTCTCCTTTTGTGTGTTATTTATGTCTTTTCAATGATGTTTTCATAAGAACTATTTAAATTATGGAATTCAAAAGTAAAACGATCCTTTAAAAAAATAATTAACACAATTATCATATTATTTGTAACATCCCAGGTAAAAAAAGAATAATAAATTTTCATATATATTAATATTTGAGAATTAAATATTCATTTTACTTTAAATGGGTTGCTATGTTCGATAGCATACCCGATACGCAACAAATATTTTCTTTGAAATCGTACGTTGCACACTAGTAATAAAATAATATTATTTTAAATGTTAGTTAACACGTAGCCGTTGTACTGGCGGGAATGGATAGAAATAACTAAAATATGATTATATATGTTTGTTAAATGTTTTTACATTTATATAATAAAAGATAAAGGCTTAAAATACGAAAAGAATTTAATTTTAGGTTTATATACTCTAATTTTCACGAAAGGTCCACTTATCACATTTTGACGGAGAACCGTCATTAAATATAGTTTTGATTGATCTTATAAATTATATTGGACCAAATACAAATCTTCTTTAGAATCAGGACATCAAAATTTACTTTGTGTAAATTTTTGGTATCTTTCCGATAAAGTTCATTTTTTTTAATGAATAGTGTAAAATGTTGTATTTTAATTCAAAACCTCTTTTTAATATAATTTTTTAAGATGATTAGATTATCTTTTTAATTGGTTTTAAAGTGAAATTAGAATATATTTTTACCATTAAATCCAATAGTGGTCGTTGGAATTAATTTCACTTTGAAATCGGACTTAAACTAGTGTCAATCCTTTGATACTTATTGTTTCATAAAAACACGCTATTTGCTCTGACAGCGGGAATTAATTTTTACATTAATTAATGCAACTTATATGTTGTGAATTTTTTAAAATGGACTTCATTTTTTAATTCGGAATAACAAATATAGATTAGGGTGAAGTTTTGGTATTTTTCTGAAAAACTTCAATTTTTGATGAATAGTGAAACCACTAAGTGGTACTTATAAAAACTGATTTTTCGTTTAAATGAAATTTTACCACTTATGTGTTTTGAATTAAAAAAATCTGACATACATGGTTGTCATTAAGAATTAAAATGTGGTTCAATGAAATTAAAATAATTTTTTGGTGAATAGTAACTTATTAAGTTTTTAATCGCGATTAGAGGTAATTAGTGTAGTTTAAGGTAAGAATAATGTTTTAATAAAATGAAATGACCTAGAAACATGTCCTACCATCATTGGATGTGTCATGGCCGACCAATAAAATACATGGGTCAACTTGGGGACCCCATGGAGCCACTTTGGTTGGAAAATGACATAAATACCTTTTTATTTAATGTTAAAGTAAAAATGACACACACATGAGATGTTTTACTAAAAATTTTTTTACATGGGGTTATACAAGTAAGATTTTTGACTATAAATATTTATTAGAAAGATAAAAAGATTTCCTAAATCATAGTAATTGTTTTATAATTTTTAGACATTAAATAAATTAGATTATTTATGAAATCATGATGATGCAGCGATGACCTCATTATTTAACGATTTAAATAAAATGGAGAGATATTGTAAAATCTAAGACCTACACATGGCCAAAACCTATTGGATGGGTGGATTGTGAACCCTTATCACCTTATCCTCGAAACAAATCAATGTGGGACCTCTTAAATCTGAATACCATTTTGAAATAAAGTGACTTTTCTTTACCTTCCAAGAGTGCCCCTCCTCTCCTCTTATAAAAGGCCCCCACCTCTATCTCCTTACCCACACTCCCAAAGCCTTTGGCTCGGCCAAACCCTGCCCATTTTGGCTCTCAACATCCCTATCTTACTCCTTGAAGCCTCACTTTGGGCAGAAGTCTTTCCAAGGAAGCCTTTGAGCTCAAATCTAAGAGAGTTACCTGATTTTAATGTAATGTCTTCTTTTGAGTCTTTTTGTTTTATTTTGCTTCTCCAACCCCCTAAACTATTTTATTATTTTCTTTTGTAACAACTACAGTATCCTAAATATACTAGGATGTTGTTATAATAAGGATTCTAGCTACACTTACACACACCTACATCTAATGGTTAAAGAACATACTGTTTCCATGGATGGCGAATTTCTGCCTCCCGAAACGATGATTGTTCAACATTATTTTAACACCTTCAAAGGTGTCCATTAAGATGACACTATATTTCTATATGATATATAATATGTTTATGTTTTCCTTAAGCTTATTTATTTTTCATTTTGGGCATACCTTTATGGTTTCCATTATGGGTAAACACGATATCTTCATTTAAGGAAGTGCGGACTACCGCCCCCTCAAAGTGATGTGATTCGCTAATGCCATATGTGGGACGTATAAAGGATGGATTTAAAGTTATTATATATGATGTTATACTGGAATTATAATATACCTCTATATCATTATTATTTCTTTCCACTAAAGTATGAGATAAAAATGAAAGTAGCGTTCATGCATACATACGACTTACCGTCTCCATGAACGGTGCATTTCATTTCTTATCCCCAAATGTAATGTACTATTATAAGTACATGTATATAATGGATATATATATGATGACTGATACATCTAAATGATGAATATAATTCTGGAATTAAAATATACATACCTCTTATTTAGTTTTAATTTCATTAATATGACAAAGAAATGAAAGTAGCGTTCATGCGTACGTACGGCTTACCGTCTCCATGAACGGTGCATTTCATTTCTTACCTCTAAGTGATTATGTAATATTATAAATACATGTATATGCTGGATATATATTATATATATTCTATCCAAATCAGGAATGTCATTCTGGATATAAAGAACCTTTGACCACACAAACAACATGTAATTGTAAGAAGTCCACTTTCGACTTAAGAACCAAATACCGAAAAAACGATCATTATTAACTTAATGGTTACATAATGTTTATAACATGGAAATAAGTGATATAAAAGGAATAATAAGCTTTAAAAAGGTTCTTAATCAAGGAGAAATTAACTCAAGTTTATTATTCAGGACGTTAAAGAACGACCGAGTCAAGTCAGACCCGAGGTAAGGGACTTCATCTCAATCTCCTTTCATTGAGGCATATTTCGTTTTATACAAAACATTCTTTTATAATGGTGTATAAACCCCTTTGAATTTTACTTTTATACAAAAGTAATCTTTTTCTACGAAGCGTTTTACAAAATGAAAAAAAGGAATGTTTCTTTTAACGTACGCGGTGACAACGACCTTTTCCGCCGCTGCGAGTATTATTTGGTGTTTGGATTCCTCAACAAGCTGTAATGTTTTTAAAATAAAATAAATACCATATACTCTTTTATGTATTTTGGTATTGAAAATGGTTTTGATAAAGGATTCTATTATGTCAATATATTTATGATATATTGTGATTGAAATGTGGAAATGTTATCATTCCGTTATATTGGTTTTAGGTTTTATGATTTTATATTGGTACTTGGACATTTTAACGGGTGGTTACATGATAAACCATATGACGGGTGGTGCCGTGAATACCAGGACGGGTGGTTACGTTATAACCTCCAATGCATTGGGTATGGAAGTTGGCCGTATGACTATTCCATTAAGTATGTATGGAAGTTGGCCGTATGGCTATTCCATTAAGTGATATGTGTGAAAGTCGACCGTATGGTTATTCCACTTAAGTATGTTTATGTCCCAAGTTACCTTTATATATGTTATGTGTTCTTTATATGGGTTTTATGGTAATACTTTGGTTACAAAAAGGTAAGTGATGATATTTTATTCAGTGAAGAGTTTTTTTACTACTTCATGAAGGTGAAGGTATTACTTTGATAAAGTATACATGGTTTACTTGATGTTTGAAAAACTAATAGTTTTCATTCTTTGTGTATACCTTACTGAGCTTTTTATGCTCACCCCAAGTTTTTTTGAAATATTTTTCACATGACTTAATGTTGAATAAGTTCAAGGATGGGATCAAGGGAATGTCATGCTATATAAAACATGGAACTAGACATGTTTCTTTTTAAGAGTTTTTTTATTCTATGGAAACTTGGTAGAAGTGTCTACTTTCTAAATCTTTTGAGATGTAATAGTTATGTTCTAATTCTATAAAACTCTAAACCTGAAAAGATCCTCAATGTGAATTATTCATTTAATTCAATATTAAGTAATGTTTATGGCTGGGGCCATATAGTTGGTATCAGAGGTCGGTTTTGACAACTTTAAGAGTTAGAAAATTGTTAAATTATAAGTTAATTTATGGTATGACTGAAATGATTTAGCATTTACGGATTACCATGTTGCTTCGCCTAAGGTATTTCAGTGTTAAGAATGGGTTTTCGTAGAGGATACAAAGAATCATTTCTGGGAAGGCATACATAAGGAAACGACCTTTCAAATCAGTATCCTGAGATAGTCAGAATCAGAACTAAACAGTTTGTTGTAGTGATGGCTCAGTTGAATCAGGTGAAAATTTTTGGTTGTTTTCATTGATGATATTTTGTTGTTTTCTAAAAGTAAAGAGGATCATGAAAGACATTTAAGGGTTATCTTGAAAACCTTAAAAGAAAAGAAACTGTATGGAAAATTCAGCAAGTGTGAGTTTTGGTTGCAACAAATTTCATTCCTTGGTCACATTGTTTCTAAAGAGGGGATAACTATTGATCCTGTAAAAACAAAAGTTGTGGAAGACTGGCCAAGACCCACAAATGTAACTGAGATTCATAGCTTCCTTGGTTTGGCAGGCTATTACCGAAGGTTTGTTAGAATATTTTCACGGTTATCTAGTCCAATGACTAAGATAACTCGGAAGGGTGTTAAGTTCATCGGGACAAAAGAATGTGATGTTTGTTTTCAGGAGTTGAAAAGAAGATTGGTGAATTATATAGTTTTGGAACTTCCTTCCAGGAATGGTGAGTTTGTTATATACAGTGATGCTTCATTGAAAGGACTTGGTTGCGTCCTAATTCAGAATGATCAGGTAATTGCTTATGCTTCACGATAGTTGAAAACTCCTGAGGTAAATTACCCTACACATGATTTGGAATTAGCTGCTGTTGTTTTTTCTTTAAAAATTTGGAGGCATCATTTGTATGGAGTAAAGTGTGAAATATATACTAATCACAAAATTTTAAAGTATATATTCACTCAGAAAGAATTGAACATGAGACAGATGAGATGGCTGGAATTAATCAAGGTTTATGATTATACGATTCATTAGCATCCGGGAAAAGCAAATAAAGTGGCTGATGCTTTGAGTCGAAAAAGCAATGCTTAATTAGCAATGTTGCGTTTGGAACATGATCCTTTGGTTAAGGATTTGATGAACTTTAGAATAGAAGATGTTGGTGCAGGAAGTTCTTCTGTTTTGTTTCAGGTATCCGTGAGATCATCTCTATCAGATAGAATCAAGCAAGCACAAAAGAAAGACAGTGAGTTGCAGAAAAAGGTAGAGTTGGTTCAGAAAGGTAAGTTGCCTGAATTCAACATTGATAATGATTGTGTTTTGAGATTTGGGAAGAGATTGTGTGTGCCTTGTGATTCATAGTTGAAGAGAGAGTTGTTATGTGAAGTTCATAGTTCTCTGTTTTCAGTTCATCCTGGCAGTACTAAGATGTACAGAGATCTGCGGGAGTATTACTGGTGGGATGGAATGAAAAGAAATATTGTTGATTTTACTGTGAAGTGTTTGACATGTCAATAGGTTAAAGCAGAGTGGAAATTACCGAAAGGGATGCTTTAGCCTTTACCAGTGCTAGAGTGGATATGGGAGAATATATCCATGGACTTTGTTGTGGGATTACCGAAGACATCTCGAGGTAATAATGCAATCTGGGTTTTTTTTGATCGCTTGACTAAATATGCTCATTTCCTTGCTATATGAGATAATTTTTCCCTAGATAAACTTTCCCATTTGTATCTTAAAGAGATATTCAGGTTACATGGAGTTCCTCTCTCCATTGTATCTGACCGTGATCCTAGGTTTACTTCTAACTTATAGAAAGGCCTTCAGAAGTCGTTGGGTACTGAATTAAATTTTAGTAAAAATTTTCATCCTCAATCAGATGGGAAGTCAGAACAAACAATTCAGACCTTAGAGGATATGCTACGAGGTTGTTCGATGGATTATCAGGGAAGTTGGGACCAATATCTTTCTTTGGTTGAGTTTTCTTATAATAACAGTTTTCATTCCAGTATACAGATGGCACCATTTGAGGCATTATATGAGAAGTGGTGTCGAACTCCAGCATTTTGGGATGAAGTGGGTGAAAGGAAGCTGATGGGACCAGAATTGGTAGAAGAGATGGCAGAAAAATTTCAGTTGATTCAGAAGCACATGAGAACAGCTCAGAGCAGACAGAAGAGTTATGCGGATAACCGAAGGAAGGATCTATCTTTCGAGGTAGTTGATTATGTTTTTCTCAAGGTTTCTCCATGGAAAAGTGTGATGAGATTTGGTAAGAAAGGAAAGCTGAGTCCAAGGTTCATTGGACCATATAAAATTCTGGAGAGAGTTGGATCAGTTGCATACAGAGTGGCTTTACCTCTGAGTTTATTTCAGGTACACAATGTTTTTCATGTTTCGATGCTGAGAAAGTACATTACAGATCCATCTCATGTTTTGAGTCCAGAGGTAGTTTAGCTGGAAGAGAACCTATATTATGAGGAACAACCGGTCCAGATTCTTGACCACAGGGAGCAGGTGTTACAGAATAATGTGATTCATCAGGTAAAGGTTTTGTGGAAAAACCATATGATTTAAGAGGCAACATGGGAATCTGAAAATGCTAAGAGGGATAAATACCCCCACTTATTTTGATAAGTGAATAAAATTGCGAGGATGCAATTCCCAAAAGGGGGGAAGGATGTAACATCCCAGGTAAATAAAGAATAATACATTTTCATATTTATTAATATTTGAAAATTAAATATTAATTTTACTTTAAAGGGGTTGCTATGTTCGATAGCGTACCCGATACGCAACAAAGAGTTTCTTTGAAATCGTACGTTGCACACTAGTAATAAAATAATATTATTTTAAATGTTAGTTAACACGTAGCCGTTGTACTGGCGGGAATGGATAGAAATAACTAAAATATGATTATATATGTTTGTTAAATGTTTTTACATTTATCTAATAAAGGATAAAGGCTTAAAATACAAAAAGAATACAATTTTAGGCTTATATACTCTAATTTTCACGAAAGGTCCACTAATCACCTTTTGATGGCGAACCGTCATTAAATATAGTATTGATTGATCTTATAAATTATATTGGACCAAATATAACTCTTCTTTATAATTGGGACATCAAAATTTACTTTGTGTAAATTTTTGGTATCTTTCCGATAAAGTTCATTTTTTTAATGAATAGTGTAAAATGTTGTATTTTAATTCAAAACCTCTTTTTAATCTAATTTTTTAAGATGATGAGATTATATTTTGAATTGGTTTTAAAGTGAAATTAGAATATATTTTTACCATTAAATCCAATAGTTGTCGTTGGAATTAATTTCACTTTGAAATCGGACTTAAACTAGTGTCAATCTTTTGATACTTAATTGTTTCATAAAAACACGCTATTTTCTCTGACACCGGGAATTAATTATTAAATTAATTAATGAAACTTATATGTTGTGAATTTTGGAAAATGGACTTCATTTTTGAATTCTGAATATCAAATATAGCTTAGGGTGAAGTTTTGGTATTTTTCTGAAAAACTTCAATTTTTGATGAATAGTGAAACCACTAAGTGGTACTTACAAAAACTGATTTTTCGTTTAAATGAAATTTTACCACTTCTGTGTTTTGAATTTCAAAAATACAACATTCATTTTTGTCATTAAGAAGTAAAATGTGGTTCAATGAGATTAAAATAATTTTTTGGTGAATAGTAACTTATTAAGTTTTTAATCGCGATTAGAGGTAATTAGTGTAGTTTAAGGTAAGAATAATGTTTTAATAAAATGAAATGACCTATAAACATGTCCTACCATCATTGGATGTGTCATGGACGACCAAGAGAATCCATGGGTCAACTTGGGGACCCCATGGAGCCACTTTGGTTGGAAAATGACATAAATACCTTTTTATTTAATGTTAAAGTAAAAATGACACACACATGAGATGTTTTACTAAAACAATTTTTAAATGGGGTTATACAAGTAAGATTTTTGAATATAAATATTCATTAGAAAGTGAAAAATATTTTCTACATCATAGTATTTTTTTTATAATTTTTATACATTAAATATATTAAAGTATTTATGACATCATGATGATGCAGCGATGACCTCATTATTTAACGGTTTAGATAAAATGGAAAGATAATGTAAAATCTAAGACCTAGACGTGGCCAAAACCTATTGGATGGGTGTATTTCGAACCCATATCACCTTATCCTCGAAACACATCAATGTCGGATCTCTTAAATCCGAATACCATTTTGAAATAAAGTGACTTTTCTTTACCTTCCAAGAGTGCCCCTCCTCTCCTCTAATAAAAGGACCCCACCTCTACCTCCTTACCCACACTCCCAAAGCCTTTGGCTCAGAGAACCCCTGCCCATTTTGGCTCTCAAAATCCCTCTATTACTCCTTGAAGCCTCAATTTGGGCAGAAGTCTTCCCAAGGAAGCCTTTGAGCTCAAATTTAAGAGAGTTACCCGATTTTAAGGTAATGTCTTCTTTTGAGTCGTTTTGTTTTATTTTGCTTCTCTAACCCCCTAATCTCTTTTATTCTTTTCTTTTGTAACAAATCGAGTATCCTCAATATACTAGGATGTTTTTATAAGAATTATTCGAGCTACACTTACACACACCTACATCTAATGGTTAAAGAACATACTGTTTCCGTGGATGACGAATTTATGCCTCCCGAAACGGTGATTGTTCAACATTATTTTAACACCTTAAAAGGTAGCCATTAAGATGAAACTATATTTATATATGATATATAATATGTTTATGTTTTCCTTAAGCTTCTGTATTTTTCATTTTGGACATACCTTTATGGTTTCCATTATGGGTAAACACGATATCTTCATTTAAGGAAGTGCGGACTATCGCCCCCTCAAAGTGATGTGATTCGTTAATGCCATATGTTGGACGTATAAAGGATGGATTTAAAGTTATTATATATGATGTTATACTGGAATTATAATATACCTCTATATCATTATTATTTCTTTCCATTAAATTATGAGATAGAAATGAAAGTAGCGTTCATGCGTACGTACGGCTTACCATCTCCATGAACGGTGCATTTCATTTCTTATCCCCAAATGTAATGTACTATTATAAGTACATGTATATAATGGATATATATATGATGAATTATACATCTAAATGATGAATATAATTCTAGAATTAAAATATACATACCTCTCATTTAGTTTTAATTCCATTAATATGACAAAGAAATGAAAGTAGCGTTCATGCGCACGCACGACTTACCGTCTCCATGAACGGTGCATTTCATTTCTTAACTCTAAATGATTATGTAATATTATAAATACATGTATATGCAGGATATATATGATATATATTCTATCCAAATCAGGAATGTCATTCTGGATATAAAGAACCTTTGACCACACGAACAACATGTAATTGTAAGAAGTCCACTTTCGACTTAAGAACCAAATACCGACAAAACAAACATTATTAACTTAATGATTACATAATGTTTATAACATGGAAATAAGTTATATAAAAGGAATAATAAGCTTGAAAAATGTTCTTAATCAAGTAGAAATTAACTCAAGTTTATTATTCAGGACGTTAAAGAATGATCAAGTCAAGTCGGACCCGAGGTAAGGGACTTCGTCTCAATCTCCTTTCATTGAGGCATATTTCGTTTTATACACAACTTTCTTTTATAATGGTGTATAAACCCCTTTGACTTTTACTTTTATACAAAATGAATCTTTTTATACGAAGTGTTTTACAAAATGACAAAAAGGAATGTTTCTTTTAACATACGCGGTGACAACGACCTTTTCCGCTGCCATGAGTATTATTTGGTCTTTTTCTTCCTCAACAAGCCGTAATGTTTTTAAAATAAAATAAATACCATATACTCTTTTATGTATTTTGGTAATGAAAATTGTTTTGATAAAAGATTCTATTATGTCAATATATTTATGATATATTGTGATTGAAATGTGGAAATGTTATAATTCCTTTATATTGGTTTTATATTTTAGTATTTTATATTGGTACTTGGACATTTTAACGGGTGGTTACGTGATAAACCATATGACGGGTGGTGCCGTGAATACCAGGATGGGTGGTTACGTTATAACCTCCAATGCATTGGGTATGGAAGTCGGCCGTATGGCTATTCCATTAAGTTTGTATGGAAGTTGGCCGTATGGCTATTCCATTAAGTTATATGTGTGGAAGTCGACCGTATGATTATTCCACTTAAGTATGTTTATGTCCCAAGTTACCTTTATATATGTTATGTGTTATTTATATGGGTTTTATGGTAATACTTTGGTTACAAAAAGGTAAGTAATGATATTTTATTCAGTGAAGAGTTTTTTTACTACTTCATGAAGGTGAAGGTATTACTTTGATAAAGTATACATGTTTTACTTGATGTTTGAAAAACTAACAGTTTTCATTCTTTGTGTATAACTTACTGAGCATTTTATGCTCACCCCAAGTTTTTTTGAAATGTTTTTCACAGGAATTAATGTGGAATACTGTCAAGGATGGGATCAAGGGAATGCCATGCTATATAAAACATGGAACCAGACATGTTTCTTTTTAAGAGTTTTTTTATTCTATGGAAAACTGGTAGAAGTGTATACTTTGTAAATCTTTTGAGATGTAATAGTTATGTTCTAATTCTCTAAAACTCTAAACCTGAAAATATCCTCAGTGTGAATTATTCATTTAATTCAATATTAAGTAATGTTTAAGGATGGGGCCTTATATTATTATTTTAAATATTTTCTTGAAAACATTTTTATTTTTAATTATATTCACCATTTAAAAATAATATTAATTTTATTGATGTTTTAAGTTCCCAATATATAAATATATAAGATAGTATTACTATTGGAAATTGATATTTTTGATATCTTATGAAATCATATATTGATGAAATTTTATATTTTCAATTATTGAAGAAACCCATTCCAATTTCATAGGATCTATCAATGATGAGTTTTAATATCATGAAACGTATCTTCTTTCTGAGGGTTCATTTATGTTATGATGAATATTTAATTGCGGCACAAAAATGAATGGATTATGTGATGGGGTGGCCTATATCTATATTAAATGGATTTGGTAAAATCATATATTCTATAAGAGTTAAATGTTAGTTAAACATATTTATAATTACATAGGGTCCCAAAGGATGAGTATGATGATGTTTATCCCTACTCATAAGTTTCGATTGAATGGGTTGGTTATAGGTAGGTTCAAAAAGATATGAAGTCATATATTTATGTTTGTTCCAATTTTATTGATTGGTTCATTTTTTTTATTTATACATTATTTTCTCATGCCATTTATAATTGTTACAATGTGAGATGATATGTAAATATACAAATCATTTGGTTAATGATTTTTGATTTATGTGGTTTTAAATTAGATGTTTTGTCAATATTAATGATTTTACAAAGTTTTAATATATTACAATTATTTTTTTCATACATTATCTATTACTAAGAATTTTTTCTAACCCCGTACTATATATTAGATTCCCCAGTTAATGTAGTTGATTATATCATATGAGATTGGTAGAAAATGGTATTTAGGAAACTGATTATATGGAAATGACTATAGGTATAGTAAATTATCTTGTTTATTTTATTGATATATATGACCCTAAGAAATTCTTCCTTTATTTTGTGTGACATTCTATGAGATGTATTATTTAAATTATGAAATTAATATACCATTTATGTATTATTAATATTTGGTCACCATGAATTGTATTACAGTGTGTATTAGTTATTTTGGAGAATAGTTCATCTATTTTTGTGATTTTATTGATAACCCTAGAGAAAACCTGAGAGATTTGTTTATTTTTAGGAAAATATCAATAAATATTGGTAAATTAAATAGTCTAAGTCCATTATATGAATTGAACCCCTTTATGGATACTAAATGTGCTTTCAGTTGTGAAATTGATGCACCTAAGGGTAGTCACATCTAAAAATGGATGATTGAGCATTGACATCAGTATCACCCTACTACATGAATGGTGTCCCTAAGACTGAATACCTAGTTTGACACTCCCAAGGGGATTATTTGGTTGAAAACATGGTAATTACAAACCTTCATAAATAATTTATTTCATTTTTAGTTTGACTTATTATGTTGATTAACACAAGATAACATAACTTAATATATCATAGGTAAATAAAATACTGATATAGTTATAATAAAAAAGGACTATTAAACATTATGATAATGAAAAGGAATAACAATATTTAGTATGAATTTATATTATTATTATGAATAACCTTTATTATTAATAATTTTAACTCATTTCATTCTAATTTTGTTATAAAAATGAATGGAACTATAAGGTAATGAGTTTATATTTGAGTTTCAAAGATATTTTGATTATTATCTAAATAATAAATCCATTTTAATTGGAGATATATAGTAATTTTATTTTTGATAATATCAACCCAAATATCATGAATCCTAATTAATAAAGTAACCATTTTGTATATTCTTAGTTCCACAAATAATATATATATTGATCATCCAAACAATTTGGGAAGTCAAGTTGATTAAAAATGTTATTCAACCACATATATGTAAAAATTTGGGGAATAATAAACAATGTAATTGTCTCATGGTGACCAAAAGATGTTTTAGTGGTTATAAAAAAGTATATTGGGGATCAAAATTTTGAGCAAAAATAAAATGTTCAGTCAAACAAAGAAGGGAAGATATGACACTACATTGGCAACCACATACATTTCAATGTTTTATTGTAATGACTAAAACTATTTTTAATGAAATTCCATTTTCGTATAATTAAATTCCATATTAGAAAATATATATATATAAAACTTGCAATAAATTTGATTTTGGACTATTATGAGTAATATATTGTTAGATTTAAAACCACATTAAGCATAATAACCATTAATAACATAGTCATTATACAATGACCATTAATATTTGTATATAATATTGTTTTTGATGAATTCCATTATAAATAAATAGAGGATGTGATGACCTCCACCAGTTGGATTGTACAATTTGAATCCCATTATTAAGAGCATACAAAAGTGATATTATCTCTATATTTTTATCATAACCATTCTCAAAAAATGATTCAATGACTAAAGTACAAGAGTAACTATTTATGTTATTTGTTAAAGATTATCTAGATCACCTTAGATACCATGTATGTTGAACCATTCCAAGATAATATTAACCTCTCAAACATTACCATTAAGAAATTTTATGGCGTTTTAAAGGGTTATTTTTCAAGATCATAATTTTATGAATTTTTTATTTTATTTTAATTAAAAAATTATTATACTTAATTCGTTCTTATATTAATTTTAAAACAATTACATAATGAGTTTGATAATAGTTATATTTTGATACGAATAAACTCAAATAATGTTTTTTTGATAATTATTGTCTCAATAAAGACACTCTAATTTAATGAATTCAATAATATCAAAAATAAATATTATTTTAATAAATTATTATTACTAAATAATTTTTATTAAATATAAATGGAAATATATTTTTCCAACGTAAAATTTAATATTATCATTGTTTTTTTTGAAAAAAAATGTATATTTTAATAAATAGTTATTTTTTATTTATATTTCTAAATTCTGAATAATAGTGATTTTTTGTAAAAATATTTTTTATCATCATTTCAAAATTACAAAATAGTGAATTTTTAATATTTTTTATAAATAATAAATTTTTTGTGTCAAAAGTTATATTGGTATCAATATAATGTGTGAATTATGACAAAATAATGAGAAAAAGTTATGTAATCTATGTCATAAAAGTTATAAAATAAAAAATAAAAATCTCCTCATTAATATAATGTGTTTCTTAAGATATTTTAATAATATTATAGTGCATTAATTAATTCTTGAAAACTGATATTATATATTCTCTTATTAGATATTATTTTGTATAATCATGACTCAAAATCACATCACCATGGATATATTATTTTAATGATATTAGGTTTAAACCATTTATGATAATGATAACCACTCCACTATCTCTAAATGCATGGGATAAAGGTATTATATGTTTTTTGTTTTTATTACTTTTTTATATAAAGTCCAAAACAATAATTTGGAAATTAATAAAAAAATATTTTAGCATTCACTATGTAAACCAACCAAACCTATAATTAATCTCCTCCAAAATTACTTGGAGCATGATTATACTCTTCTCTTCAATATCTATACCACCCCAAGGTTCCCCTGAGGTATTAGAACCACCTTACAAGCTTTAAGTAGAAATCTCTCAATGTAATGGATCACCATCTCTTCGTTTACATTCATGAAACATCATTCTAAATTTCCTTTAGAATATCAATTAGTAATATTTTAATCACATTATAAATATCCATTTATAATAAAAATGGTTTTCAAATAATGGGTGATAATTTTCCCTTCTCGTTATGACATTTAACTAAGCTGTTACATATCTAATATAAGGGATCCTATTCATCTCCTATTTATTAAGGATCTATATTTGTCTAATGACTTTTAATTATCAATTGATCATGTAGGAATTTTTTGTTACATATCTTTATTAATTTCTTTATGAGTTATAGGTGATTAGAGACCCATATAACTCTCATTAAACTTTACCATGAACATTTAAGTACCCCCATTATGAAGCTTATTTTATCTGATGATTTTTTGGGACAAATAATTGTGTAGCGAATATGCATTCTCATTTATAGTAAATGGTTTTTTCCTCAGTGTACCTATAATTTATTCATCTCATACATCCTTTCATATTTTCCACACTCTCTTGTAATGAGATTAATTATTTTGAAATATGATCATTTGTTGAAAGATCTATGTGGAACACATATTCATTGAGAAGATATGAAGAAAAAATTGGCCCATATAGATATGGATTCAAACCATTCAGTAATATTTTAATATTATGAGATTAAATTTATGATGTATAAGAGTATATTATAATACAACCAAGTAATATTTTCTTACTGGGTAGCCATGACTTATTTTTATGAAGTCATGTTTTGTGTTGTTTACAATTTCATATTCCTCTTTTATGTTATCATATTATATCATGACCCATTTTTCATGTTTATGATTCTAAATACTCTTATATTAGATTTATATGGTCCTTGTATCATATGGTCTTCTTTAAATTTTAATTTTATTTGATTATTCCCATGCCCTTTTTTGTTGTCATCCAATTCTTATCTACGTCCCCATGTTATCCTGTGAAATTTTAGAAAAATTTTGAAATTTTTTCCGCATGATAAATATATCTTATATACTATTGGTATAATCATGTTTAAATTTGTTATTTTATGTACCTAATCTTCCAAAGACATTAAGCCTCATGATTATTTTACTTTTTATGTAATAAATAAATAAATAATGTGTATTAAAGATGCATGCTATCATATTTTGTATGAATGGAATGTATAGTAATTTTTGGGACTCCTATAACAAGAGGATTTTGAATTACTTAACTATAATACTAAACATAAGAAAATATCCTATAATGTTACTAAATTATTCAGTATGTGGTTTCCAAGATAATAAATCTCTTTTTGGATACACATAGAGGGCTTGGATTTTAAATTTATGTGCCTAGGGGGAATAACCATGAAAATGGTGTATTGTGATTGACTTGATTAAAAACGATACACAATAATGAGACTTTATTCATAGGTAGTATGAGATTCATTGGTGATATACATTGGTAAACTCACTAGCCCATTATGATATGTTATTAAGGGAACAAAAATTATTTGAATATGCTTGGTTATTAAATAGAATATGTATAACATAGAATGAAATATAGAAATTTTAATGTTAAAGAATATATTTCATTTTATATTATTCCCTTTATTTTTCATGTTTTCATATTTTTTTTATTAAATATTATAAAAATAAACACCCCTAATTTTATCTTTATTTACATAAATGAACAATGTGAGGAACAATGTAATGATTGAACATATGAAATGCTGAACCTGGTTGGATAAGGAATTTGAAACATCAAAAAATAAATTCTATTTTGAATCATGTTTTAAATTGAAATGTGAATCATTAGGAACACATGAATCCCCCTAAAAAAGAGAAATTTACAATTAATACCTTCATGTAAAGATGCCTTCAACTATCAATAGATCATCCAATCCATTCATTATGGATAAATGGATCAACTTGATCAGAATGATATTATCAAGATATTAATGATCTTGTAATGAGAAGGGCATGATGATTATTTATAGTATAGAAGGAGAATCAGATAAACGGAAGACATTGGTCAATAATTTTAATCCTAAGGAGGTGATAAAACAAATCGAGTTTAAGGAGTTTCAAAAACTATTTTCAAAAAACTATTTCCCATGCACTCTCAAAGATAAAAATATAGGAGGTTCTCTTTAGCATCAATAACATGGAGGAAAAATCCATTATATAATACGAGAAGGAAATAAATACACTATCATGATATTCCCCTAGAATTTTTATTCCCTTGAAATTAATGTTGACAACTTTTTCCATTGGCTAAAGATGAATCTTCGAATATTTTCAGAAAATAAGGGAATAAATATCAACAAATATATTATACATGTTCCAAAAACTTAAAGATGGATATCTAAGAGTTCCAGGGGTATCATGAGTATAGAGATAATAAGTGGAGAATTAATAATAATATTCTTGGTTTCATTGATAAATATAATGGTGGTTAGTATTTTCATCACCCAAATTGTAAAAAGTGTTGGAATAAGAATCATAGAAATTATGTAATTTCAGGAAATGAAATGATTTAGGTAATGGTAGGATTTATACCAATATGATAGTTGATAATAAGAAAAACCCAATAATATGATTGAATAATTAAATCCTTCGGTCAACACCTGGAAAACTTTTAAACGTTTAAACGGAAAAAAATAAATAAGCTATTCGAATCAATTTCCATATCTATGTGTTATTGAGGAAACCCAACAAATAAAACCATAATGGAATAGAGTGGAATACTAGGTTTTTACAATTAAAACTATTGAGGTGGATCCTCACAATGATGTGGTGATAAGTACACTAGTTATTCAATCAAGAATTGTAAAAATACATTTTGATTTTGGTTTTATGTATTCATTAATACCATGCCTATTTAGTAAAACTATTCAAAAATCATATGAAAACAAGTAAATCATGTTATCAGGGAAGATATAGAATTGTAAAATTGTTGCATCCTAAGAATATAACCCATACCCTATCCATATTTTGACGATAAATTTCCTTAAAAAATCATTGATACTCTTTTTAGTATAATGTCATGGGATTATAAGTATGGATTGGATTTCCTTATAGAGATCTAAAATAAATTGATATAAGAAAGAAATCTCCCGCCATACCGAGAGTCTCACTCTAATTTTAGACATGTATGAGTAGGATGATAAATCTTTACAACTAAAAATATCTCAAGAATGGTTATTATTTCCTTGTGATAAAGGGTATCTAGATTACATGATTGAGACTAGATAAAATACCACCGTTGATGAAATAAACCTTATAATGGAATTAAATCACATATTTCTCAATGAATTCTCATTTATTCCCTATATTAGTGGTGTTGATATCTATGTCAAGCTTCAAGATTAAAATTTTACAATTTTTAAGACACCAAAAAACACCCATATTGTTGATCATTAGGAGATCGAGAAATAATTGTTAGAGAATATGGAAAAAGGGTTTATATGACCATGTACGTATCCATGGGGTTCACCAATCCTCTTAATAAATAAGATGGATGGGCCAATGTGCCTCTTTATTGATTATAATGTGATCAACATGATCATTATAGAGAGAATATATCCACTATGACAGATTAACGACATGATTGATTATCATTGAAGAGGCCAATACTTAATTATAATAGAAATTCAATAGAGATATTATAATGTATAAGTGATGAATATGGATATCCCTAGGACTAATTTTTATACACGGTATATGAACTATTAGTTCATAGTGATTTGACTAGATCTCATTAATTCCCTAATATTCATCCTGGAATTAATTAATAATGTATGTAAAGATGACCTCAAAAAACTATTTTTGAATTTATAGGTTATATTATTTTTTTCTCAAAATGAAAATAGAATCATTAAGAATATTTGAATTGGGTATTGATGAAAATTAAAATGGAAACATTATTTACAAAGTAAATTAAATGTTATTTTTGGGTGGAGGATATAACATTATTTGTAAATGTTATAAATAGTAAAGTCATATCTACAGATCCTTAAAACAAAGTAATTGAAGGATGAAAGGAAAATATTTATGATATGAATTTTAATTTCTCTTGATTTGGAAGGGTAATTCTTTTGAATATTTAGAATCATATCCTAATTGTCACGATAACAAATGATATTTACTTTGAAGGGTTTCATGAATATCCATAATGTTGAATGTGAATAATGTTTTAAAGTAATGAAAATGTGGATAATCATTACACCTTTTCTCACATTACCTATTAGTGGGTAAGGAACTAGGATTTATTTTTATTCATATAAAAATATCTTTAATTGTTTACTCAGTCATGATGAAAACATGATAACCTATGCCACCATCAAATTAGATAAACATTATCATAACATCCCAAAAACATAATATAGTATTGTTTGTAGTGATTTCCATGTTGACTATATAGAGAAATTACCTATATAGAGGATATTGTGGCATATATATGGATCATTAAAGCCTTAAGAATATATTCACTGTAAATGGGGATAATATTATTCAATGAAAGTGGTTAGACCTGATAATAGATTTTGTTTTTACAATATTTTACCATCATGGGATGGAAAAAAATTGAAATATTATCTATGTAGAATGTATCTCACAACCTTATCTATGAAGAAAATTTCTAGGGATGCAATATTGAAGGACATGTATAGGATGGTCATAAGAATACTAAAATAATATTTTCCTTAACTCAGTCAAAGAATTGTTCAACTCTCAATTATTGAGATGATATAAGAGGCCTAAAAAGATGATGTGTTTCTATAGAATAAAGTAGAAAATATTTCAGAGTTGAACATTTTTTATGATATATTTGTATGGTTTGGAACATGGATATGTGTTCGACCTGAACCAAAACTGAAGTTAGAACATTTGGATGATGCAAATATCTCATCCTTCTCTACTCATTTAGTAATTTTTAATAAGTATGGATATTTTAAGATAAAAAAATGGCGGGTAAACATAAATAGAGATATTAGAACGTTTTTATCTAGATACATTATCTGAAAAAAATTCATTTCTGAATGATAGAAGTCTTAAGGAATGAATTATCCATTTCATGTACCAGTATGTAAATGGAAAAACATAACCAATTATTTCATCATAGTAATCCCATAGAAGCCCAATGAAAATAAAACTATCTATGTTAAAATCAATCACCCAACAAATATAGAACATTTTTTTACTATTATGAGAGATTTTAATCGTGGAAAAATAACCTTGATATTCATGTGGGATGTAGTGAGACATTATGGATTTTGAATCTCTATTAAATATAATTGAGATATTATATTTTTCATTGATAGTTTGAAGTAGACATCCAAAATAATT
The DNA here is from genome assembly GCA_963277665.1 of Viscum album. Taxonomy (NCBI): domain Eukaryota; kingdom Viridiplantae; phylum Streptophyta; class Magnoliopsida; order Santalales; family Viscaceae; genus Viscum; species Viscum album. The sequence goes on along the minus strand of OY728123.1, from coordinate 1,936,700,783 downwards.
GAATATTAGAATAAGAATCCTCACTTAAGAATACCCTCAAATGGATAATCGGTCAAGAAGAGAATATTTAGACTATGGATGATACAATGAGATCATGTTGAATGAGTTTCCTAGGATTTTTGGATAATAAAATTCCATATGTGAAGTTCTAATATAAAAAAATTGCACTCTAGCATGAAAATACAAAATTATGAGTCTCAATATGGGAAGAGGATTTATAATCTAACATGGTGGGATAAATTTAAAGAGTAAAGGATGATGGGACCTGATCGTATTCATGAGATGATATAGAAGGTTCAAACCATTCAACATCACATTAAATAAATATAAGGTCAATATTAAATCTATAAAGGAAATCAGCAATGGGATTTAGAGTTTTAGTTCGATGGTAAATTTTTATTTTATACTTATAAATGGAGAAATGTCATGAGGTTTGGGAAGAATGGAATGATTATTTTATGATTCATTAACCCCATTGAGATCCTTGATCATAAAGGGGTAGTGGTATGTTAACTAAAACTCCCACCCAACCTATCTCAGGTACATATTGTGTCCCATGTATACCTCTTGAGAAGTAAATACCATATCCATCACAAGTATTGAATCAAGATTTGGTAATGTTTGAGAAGTATCTTTCATTAGAGTAACATCTATGGAATATATTATATTTTATATACAATGTTTTATGAAAGAAGAGTCACTTGGTCAAGGTTTTGTACAAAAGTACATGTTTTTTGAAGTTATATTGGAATCAAGAGAGGAAATTAAACCCAAGTACATTTTTTTTTAAAAAAAATGTAACATAATATATGATGGAGAAATTTTTGAAGGTCAGTATAATATAATGACCTGAAGTTTAATGAATTAATTTTTTTTAAGTAGGAAAATCCCTTATCAATAAATGAAATAATAAAAAAAATAGAAAATGATTTTTAGGATTGTTATATGTTAAATTATTTCATATATAAAATATATTAAGAATAATAGCCATTCATAATATATCCATCATGTTGTAATCATTATGATATATATGTATATATATATTAAGAATTTTAAAAAAATCTAATTGACATAGAGAAAGTAAATCATTTCCTATACCTGTATGTTTGTACCCATTGAACCCCATTTACTTGAGCTTTTAAGGTGGATAAAATCATTGTGATTTTACCTCCGACAAGGCCAATCCATGATACAATGAAAAAATAATGAGTAGAACATTTTGCGGTGTAATTTCAAGATTATATAGATCATGATAAAAACCATGTACTCTGAAAAACAATGAGAAAATATCATAATTGCATACAATTTATTTAGGGGATTCATTAGTGTAATAATGGTCTATTCATCTAGAACCTAATACAATTAATTTTTTTATTTTATTTTAACTAAAAAATTATTATATTTACCCCTTTTATATATATATTTTTAATTTATTTGATAATTATTTTGAGAAAAAATAAGTTTTTTTAAAAAATGAAACTAAAATTATATTTCTAGAAAATATATTGTTTTAAAAAAGGCACCCTTTTTAAATTAATTAATTATTTTTAATACAATTATTATTGTAATATAATATTGTAAATAAATGTTGTTTAATGAATATAGATTATAATAATAAATTCCAACTTGTAATGTTGTTTTTATAAGGGAATGAAAACTGTTATTTAAAAAACCCAATATTTTCAATAGATGTGTATTTTTTATATGAAAGTGTAAATTATCATAATTAAGGATTTCTTTGTATAAAAAAATTATATTTTTGAAATTACTATTTTGAAGTTATATAATGGTTACTTTTTCATAACTTTTTTAGATAGTCTAATTTTTGGGTTAATCATAAATAATGTATAAATATACATTGTTTATTTTGAATACATAACAAACTAAATGTGGAGTAATATATGAATTAATAGGTATCCACTACTAAATACACATTTCCAAATTAAAAATAACGATTTTTTTAATTTTGTTAATAATATTATAAATATTTAATGAATCATTTAAAAAATATCTTATATTTTAATGTTTTAAAATATTTTCATTATAATCATGACTCAATTCAACATCAATAAGTATATTAATTTAATTTTATTGTTTCCTAAACATGTAAAATAATTAAAACAACTTCAAATGGGTAGAAACTATTGGAAAAACCATGATATGGGTTGTGTTTTTTATTAATTTGTAATATAGATTCGGAAACCTAAATTTGTAAATTAATAATTATTTATACTCCCTTTTACTATAACATCCAATCCAAAACCCCATTCCCCTATACAAAAAATAGTTGGATCAAAATGTAAATATTCACATCCCTCTCTATATAGCTTCCAAGTTTTACCAAATTATTCAATTATCTAATTCCAATATTTAATAATTTCCCACTAAAGGTAAGAGATCTCACTCTATTTTTTTATTCAAGCACTATATTTTTAATTTGTACATTGTATCTTAATTGGGATTATTTTAATGAATTCGTAAATATATATTAATATATAACTTTTATTAAATGAATGGGATATCCTTTATCCCCTCTTTTTTTCGATGTTAATTAATTAATTACAAAGATGATGTGTGGGATCCTCTCCTTATACTCTTTATTCAAGAACCACATATGTCTGGTTACTTTTAATTACAAATTTTTCTTGTCGGAATATATTTTTAGATAGACCTATTATATTCCTTATGATTTTCAAGTGATGATAACCCTTTTTAATCATATTAAATCCACCCATTTACCTTTCTGCACCCTTTTTTCTACACATATTATCCTATACTTTTTTCATCAAAACAATTATGAAGTTAATATCCACCCCATTTACACTAAGTGGTATTCATATAGATGTTCCTATTATTAATGGGTTATTTAATTATATTTATATATCATACATTATATTAATGTGGTATTAAATTTTTTAAAACATTATTCTTACGTTCAATGATCTATGTGGTACACTAATGAGTTTACATAATATGAAAATTTTGGGTTCTCCCAAATAATTCTACAATGAATTGGGTAATGTTTTTATATAAATAGATTCTATGTATGTATTGTGGAAGTTTACCCGATGAAAATTCTATTATATTTTCATTCTAGATATCAATGACATATTTTTTTAATGACATGTTTTTGTTGTTTCCACATTCTTATGTCATATTTATGTTATTAGGTTATATCAATACTCATTGTTCAAAAATTTTATTATCACCCTTCTTATGTCTCCATGATATTCCCCACGACTCACATATACTCCATTACATTATACTATTCATTTCTTATTTTCCTGCTAGACATTATAAAAGACCACTTTCATAAATATGTCCCCTAGACATCCTGTGCAATTTTATAAGATATTTTGAAATTTTATTCCATGATAAGGAATTTGTTAATAATATAATTTTTTATATTGTTTTTTTTCTTATTTACCAAATTTAATAATGACATTGGGACTCATGATATTATTGTTTTAAATTTCTATAATTTTATGTAATAAATTATGAATTAATGTTTATTAGAGATAAGGATTTTAAAACAAATGTTTAGAGAGCCCACCCATTATCTAAGAGTGTTCCCTTATCTATTTATTTATGAAGATAATAGGAAACCACTAACTCTTAGGATCATGGATCAATGAAGAATCTTTTAAATGACTACTAATGAATTGGATAGAGGATTTTAGGTTTTCATTTACACACTACCCTGAATTATGTGATATATAGTGGTTACATTAACCCATTTAAATATAGGATGGTTTCTAAGAAATTTATGTACCCTCCCTCTGTGATTTGTATTTTATGGAAATATATTAGTTTAATTATTATAATGTTTTGTAAAATTAACTATAGAAAAAATTATTATATACATCTTCAATAAAATAATATTATTATATAATTTATTTGAATTTTTCAACTGAATTGCAATATTTACTATGAATACCCATTTATTTATAGAATATGGAAAAAATTATAAATCATATGTGATAATAAATTAGTGTAGGTACTACTGTATATTATCTAATAATAAAATGGAATCCCTCACATGGGCCTTAATGCCTAGTTATGAGATACATTTCATTGAAATTATTTGGTAAAATAAATATTTTCTAATATTCCTTATGATGTTGAATATTGATAAAACACTATCTTATTGAATATTTTATTGATAATAAAGTATATAATTTCCCCACATTGTGCTAACTATGTACAATTAATAAGTATTTGGGATTAGATCATTCATTTTAATATTAGATGAAAATTCCAGTTTTACGCTTTCAAAATCATTGTACTATTTCAATAATAAATATTTTAATTTGAATTATTTGAACTTAATATTTTGTAACTGTGTTCTTTACTTCATGGGATACAACCTTTATTCAAGACACTAGATAAAAATAATGCATTTTTATGGAGTAATTAGGCCATAAAGTCAAAGGTGGGCTGGATACGCCATAATGAAGAAGTTTATGTATTTCATCCATAACACTTTCATCTAGTCTTGGACTGAGCCCATATTTTGCTAGGAGATAGAAAACCCATATCCGCACATTTTATCCTGCTGGAAGAAGAGCGTATGAATGCGTTATGGAGGTCAAATGGGCGGTGCAAGTTGTATTAAAATATTTGACAGATATTTTCCATTCACACTTGAAACCTCTTTAAACCTAGCCTCTCATCCACTCTATAAATTTGTGTTTTTATCATTTGGAGGGGTTGGGACCTGCATTGGGAAGTTTAGGGCAGAATATAAGTTGATCCACTCCAATTCACCAACCATTTCAATAAGGGTATCTCTTGAAGCAAGGATCCTTTCGACGAAGCCTTCTTCTTCTCTTTCGTGTTGAAATGATTTTGTTTTTGTAAAAAATTTCTTTGTACTTATTTTATTTATTCTCTTATTATATTTTGTTTAAATTTATTATTCTCTTAATCTTCCTATTTGGGCTGGAATTCTTGAGTAGAAGCGTTATTGGGTTATACCCATTATAAACCGTTGCAAATGCAATTCGCTGCTACGATGATTACGCCACCCATGGAAGAGTGGTCTTTTAGTAATCGATCTATCTCTTACCTTCTACATTAATTTATTTTGAATCAATGATATACTGTAATTCACATAATATGACCAATTAATTGAGTTTTTAATTTAATTGAAACTAAGAAACCTATTGATTAATTAACACAAAAACACGCAAGGATGAGATTTTTTGTAAATTGTGAGAGTGCGAACATAATCGGTTATACAAAACCATAAGGGATCAATTTGTAGTGTTCAAATATAATCCCTAAACTCAATTAATTTTAATTTACAGTGGGGAAATTTTCCTTAATTTACAACTGACCACAAGCTAATATTAGAACATCAATCAAAGCAGGGTGTTGCGATTGTATGTTCCGATGTTAGCCTAGGGTTAAATTCACTTCATCTTTGTGGTAAGATTAACTCTCGTAGGGTTCAGGGGTTAAAAAGTTAAGGGATAATAATTAAGTGGATGTTAATTTAAATGATAATGATAAATAATTGATTGAATAGGTAGAGTTAGATATATTACTTCTTTCAAATAGTTTTCTAAAAAAACTTCTTCTCGTTGGGCTTTGTTAATAAACTTACATTTCAAAATTAAAAAAAATATTTTCTTCTAGGAAACTTCTTCTAGATTTATAAACTATAAACAACCCACATCCTTTAAATTACTGTTTTAATTTTATTCTATTTTATTTTTAGAATACCTTTAATAAGTTGTTAAATTCACTTCCTCCTTTGAGATATGACCTTGGTCAACCACTCTGTTGCACCTAAATATCCTAAAGCTAAATGTCATTTGAGGGCACCCATGACAGCGTTCTTTCAACTATCATATCCCGAGTCATGTGAATAATTTTTATACCTTTAACTATTACTACGTTAAATGATAATTACATTGCAATGAAATAGTTTATTTAAGGTGTATAGAATATATTGATTTAATTTTTATACTCAAATAAATACTATGTTCCTTTGTTTTCTCCAATCACAACAAATAATATTACCAATGTCGAACATCATAAGTTAACCATAGAAATAATATGTATAAACAATGGTAACATAATTATAAAATTCTGATATAAATTAATATATATATATATATACAACAGAAAATAAAAAAACATCATAATTGTTGTCAATTATTATTGATAAGAATATAAGAATATATTATATTATTCATAAATTTTATTTTATAAAAAATTAAATTTGTGATGTTTGATAAATTTATGATTTTTAGTAATTGTATATAAATAGTTAATATTAAAAAAAATTCCCTATAGAAAAATAATTATTATATTTTATGACATTTTTTTGATGTCAGGGTCTTCAATTTTAGGATTTTATTTTGGAAAAATATATAATTTTTTATTTATCACCATTTTGTTATCTAGAGATTGTTTTTTTTAAATAGTTTCTAAAAAAATTATGTGAACAGATTAAACCATTTTTGAAAACTCCATGGAATTTAAAACATCATATTATTATACAAATATCCCAAATAATTGAAAATATTTTCTTGAATAGAAATATATATTATATTTCGTATTATATTTTTTATAATATCATGTGTTAATTTCAAATATATATTTGAAATTTTTTCACTTAAGTAACGTTTTCTCAAATATTTTCAAAAATAAATTATAAATAATATTTTTAAAAATAATTTTAATTATTTGAATACAATAAAAATAAAAATTAATTATAAATTAGCAAGTCTAAATTATCTAATTATATCCACCCTATACATAGGATTAATGATTAAGTTAAATTGGGTGATTATTATTTACCTTGGTAAAATGACTATTTTTCATTGAATAATAATTTACATAATATTGTGTATTTTGTTATATAAAATGGATAATGATTATTTTAAATATATTTAATTATTTTCACACAAATATATAAATTAATCGAAAATAATTTAATTGTTGATAAATGTTAAATAATAATATGAATGCTTAATGAATAAATGACATTCTAAAAATAGCTTTTCAACATATTATATCATTAAATTAATAAGTAAATTATCCAATCTTTATAAAATGACTAAGCTTAAATATATGCCAAATTTAAATTTATAAAATAAAAAATTTGTAATGAGGTTCACATTATAGTTTTAATAATAAATTAATTTATATGATTAATATTTAATTATGTGTAAAAAATATTTAAATTAATAATATATAGTTGGTAAAAAAATTTAAACTGACATGACCATTAAATATTTTAGGAGACGTTGTTAGGAAATTATATCTTACAAACATTTCTTACTGAGGTTACGTCACATAACTTTAATTACCTTTAGTCCATTATTTTAACATTTTGGATAAATGAAGAATATTACATTTTTTTATTTATTAATATTTTTGAATTAAATACTAATTTTAGTTTAAAGGGGTTTCTATGTTCGACAGAAAACCCGATACTCAACAACGAGTTTCTTTGAAATCTTACGTTGCGCACTAATAATATAATATTATTATTTTAAATGGTAGTTAACACCTATATGTTGTATTGGCGGGAATGAAGAAATCTAACTACAATATGATTATACATGTTTGTTATATGTATTTACATTTATCCAATAAAATTTAGAGCCATGAAATTTGAATGAATCTAATTTTAAGCATAATTTAAATTAATGGTCAATTTACCGCATTTTAATAGAAAACCCCCTTTAAATATTGTTTTGGTCACTTTAATACATTCTAATTGACCAAATAAAATCCTTCTTTAGAATGGGGACATAAAATTTTACTTTGGGTAATTTTTGGTATTTTTCTAATAAAGTTCATTTATCAATGAATAATAAAAAATTGTATTTTAATTCAAAAATCCCTTTTAATCTAATTTATTTATATGGTTATATTATCTTTTTAATTGATTTTAATGTGTAATTAGAATATATTATTACCATTTAATCCAATTTTGGTCATTAGAATTATTTTCACTTTGAAATTTGTCATAAACAAGTGTCAATATTTTGATTGTTATTGTTTCTTAAAAACATGTTATTTGTTTTGATAATGGGAATTAATTTCAAAATTAATTAATGCCACTTATATTTTTATAATTTGGTAAAATAGGCATCATTTTTTAATTCAAGAATATCCAATATATCTTAGGATTAATTTTTGGTATTTTTCTAAAAAACTTCAATTTTTGATTAATAGTGAAACCACTTGGTAGTAGTTAAAAAAATGACTTTTTCATTTAAATGAAATTTTAAAGCTTTTGTGAATTGAATTTCGAAAATATGACATACAAGGTTGTTATCACAATCAAAATGTGGTTCAATAATACTAAAATAATTTTTGTTGAATTGTAACTTTTGACTTTTATTTACAGCGGTTAAAGGTAAATAGGATAATTCAAGGTTAAAAGAATATTTTAATAATTCAAAATTACCTTAATAGTTGTCCTAACATTATCTGATGAGTAATAGCCAACCATGGGAATCTTTGGGTCTATATTGGGACCACCTAAAGCCACTCATGAAAGATAGTGACAATTTAGATTAATTAATTTAATGTAAAGGAAAAAATGACACAAACAAAATTCTTTTAGTAAATTAATTTTTATATGGTGTTATATAAATTATATTTTCAACTATAAATATTCATTGGAAAGATAATAAGATTTCTTACATAATTTTTTTTTATAATTTTTTGAAATCACACAAATTAAATTATTTATGACACAATAATGTTGTAGTATTTACCTCATTAAAAAATATTTAAATAAATAAGATTATAAATATTAAAATAACATCCAAAGTGTAACGCCCCGACCCCAGTTGCCCAGAGTCGGTGCATTAATTACATAACATTGGCATGATCACAAGAAAGATCAAATCCCGAAAGACCGATTGGTTTAGTAGCCTTAGAAACACTAGATATAATCATAAAGTTTTACATTACATTTCAAAGTGCTACAACAACAAAGTCTTCATATCCACACTATTAACCCCTCATAATATCCCTGCAAGTCATTCATAATTTACTTCTTCACTACCTGGGAAAAATAAAACATAGAAAAGGGGTGAGATCAAATGCCCTGTAAGGATAACAATATAGCGGAACATTCAAAATAATCATAAACATTTGAGGCAATGAATTACTAAAACAAAAGCCTTTTAAAATTGAACTTCAACATAGTATGGCAAAAGTAAAATGAAATAATGCCATTTACTTATTCACATGGATATTCTACTAATCGAATAATCACATGCAATATCAATAACAACTTTCATAATGTTGGAATGCATAATACTAAACTTTAATTTCTTTTCAAGGCCTCGTCCCAAGACCTTGGGGCTAACTGTAACCGGAACCCAACCCGGAGTGCCTCTAATAACCGGACACCAACCCGGAGTGCCTCTAATAACCGTACACCAACCCGGAGTGCCTCTAATAACCGGAGACCAAACCGGAGGGCTTACTTTTACCAGTCCCTAACCTGGAGGGCTTACTTTTACCAGTCCCCAACCTGGAGGGCTTACTTTAACCAGTCCCCAACCTGGAGGGCTTACTTTAACTAGTCCCCAACCTGGAACATACTTGTCCAACACATTCATATGAAGTAAAGGTTGAAATATAACATAAACATTGGAACTAGCATACGAAATGTCAATACTTTCACCATAAACTATGAATGGTATAAAAATAGCACATCCACAGTCAAACATATCACAAAACCTTCAATACAATATAGAAGTTTTGTATCATAATAAATCAACTTCAAATAATCTTAAAATCCATCAAAGGATGTTGACATAGATGAAATCAAAATTATTTTTAAAGAAATATCTCCTTTTATTTTGAAATCATTTAAGATCCATATAAAATTAAACATTTTCTTTGAAAATAATCTTATAAGATTGTAAGGGAAGCTTTGAAGATTTTATAACGGCGAAAAATAGCCGCACCCGCCGTATAAGTTAAAAAAAACATTCTTACCTTAACTCTGTCGAAAAGGTTAAAAAGGACCTTGTTTTGAAAACGACGGAAAGATTCCTTTATAAACCTCTTATAAAAAGTCAAACAAGGGTATAAATGACTTTAACCCATATTATTGTAAATAATTAATATGTTTTGAATTACATTTCGAAGAAACATGGATGTGGATGATAAAGAGATCCCAGTAGATTATTACATATAAATAACCTCGGATAATGAAGAGATTGTGAAATAACCCTTACCAATTTGGTAACTTATGAAACCTAAAACCCATGAAAGAGGTATCATACAATGAATATGTAAATACACATAAATTAGAGTGTATTACACAAAGAATATAATTATGGGCAGTACATACACCACACAAAAGGTAATGGTGGCAATATGGCATGAATCTCACAGGAATAAGGAGTGAGATGAAAACCCATTACCATGTTAATCAACTGAGTCGTATGGCCAAAAGTTAATAACCACCAAATTATTTACAGAATAACATGAATATAAAGATAATCATGATAATATATATATCAAATGACAGTACACAATACACCACTTTCAATAATTTAGTGGCGAATAATGGAAATCTCACGGAATTGAATGTGAGATAAGAAAATCCCTTACCTTGTACTTTTCCTTGGTTGGGGTAGGTTAACCTCCTGTATAATAGTGAAATAATTGTTACTAAATTATACAAGAATCATATACATTAATATGATATCATATATGATCTTTTAATATTGATTTGATAATAATATCTTAGTATTATCGCCGTTTCGGGTGTTAACTTACTCATTTTCTTTATATGTTTTGTTACATAAGTCATGTTTGTTGTATCTTATTCATATCCAAAATGATATCAAGTCCTTAAACATCATTTTTAAATCATTAAATGATAATTATACTTGAATGGATACGATGGAGAATGAATCTCATCGCGTTCGTGGAGACGGTAGTCCGTACGTACGCACGAACGCTATTTCCATTTAATTTTTATTTTAAAAGAATCGAATCCAAATGATACATAGGTATATTACTATTCCAGTATAATATAATATTTTATATATGTTACTTAAGTTCATTAACACCATCCTTTATACGTTCCATGTGTGGTATGAACGAGTCATATCATTTTAAGGGGGCGGTAGTCTGCACTTCCTCAAATGAAATTATCGTATGTATATACAACATGAAACGAATAATGGTATGAAATAAAATGGAATTACAGAAGCTTATATATAAAATATATATCATTAATATCATATTTAATTATAGTGCCATCATAATGGCCACCATGAGAGGCGGTAAGATGTATTTGAACAATCATCGTTTTGTGAGGCGTTAGTTTGCCATTCACAGAAACATTATGTTCATCATCCATTAGATGGAGTTGTGTGTATGTGTATTTTGAATCCTTCTTATAACAACATCCTAGTATATTGAGGATACTGGTGTTGTTACAAAAGAAAGGAAATAAAAAGAGTTTGGGGGTTGAAGAAGCAAAATAAATGAAAATAATTTAAGAGAAATCGTTACCTTTAATTTAGGTAACTCACTTTGGTTGGAACCAAAGGACTTGTTGAAATGCTTTCTTCCTAAGGAGAAACTTCAAGGAGGAGGAGCGGGATGTGGGGAGCTTAGTTGGGCAGAGTTTGGACGAGCCAAGTGGCTTGAGAGGTGTGAGGAATGAGTAGAAGTGGTCTCCTTTTATAAGGGAGAGGAGGGGCTCTTTAGGAAAGAGTGAAAGTATTACTTTATAATATAATTATATTCGGTTTATAATGGTCCAAAAATCATTGAGGTCGAAGATAAGATGACTAATATTCTAAATAACATCAACCAATAAGAATTGGACAGGTTTTAGATAATATTTTAATCATTATAATATTATTTATTTCAATGATTTATTAATGAGGTAAACATTGCATCATTATTGTGTCATTAATAATTTAACTTATTTGATGTCTAAAAATTATAAATAAAATATCATCATGTAGGAAATCTGTTTAGATTTCTAATGAATATTTATAATCGAAAATCTAACATGTATAACCCTATGTAAAAATTGTTCTTCTAAAAGATGTAAGCTTATGCCATTTTTATTTTTATTTTAACTTTATTAATATAATGTGTCCCTACCACATACAAGTGGCTCCAAGGGGTCCCCAAATTGACCCAAGGATGCCCATGGTCGGGTATGTGTCCACCAATAAGGTTAGGACACGTTTTAGGGTAATTTTGTATTATTATAATATTATTTTTTTAACCCTTATTTACCGGATTTACCCTTTAACCATGGTAAATAAAATATTTACCACAGTAACTATTCAAAATGTCTAAAAATAAAAGTTACCTATTTACACAATTTGAACATCCTGATTCCAAATATGGAATACATTTTCCTAAATTCAAAACACAGAAGTGGCAGAAATTAATTTAAAAATAATTCCCGCTGTCAAAACAAAAAGCGTGTTTTTAAGAGATAATAACTATCAAAAGATTGACACTCGTTTATGTTCAGTTTAATTGTAAAATTATGTCCAATGACCAAAATTATATTAAATGGTAAAAATATATTCTAAATATACTTTAAAACCACTCAAATTCATAATTTATCACTATTAATTATTTTGATTAAAAAAGTTGTTTTTAATTAAAATTTAGTAATTTTTACTATTCATCAAAATATGAAAGTTATCCGAAAAGTACCAAAATTTCACCTTAGGATAAATTTGATATTCTGAATCCAAAAAATGAAGTCCATTTTGAAATATAAAATATATATAATTTCAAAAATTAAGTATTACTATTCATAACGGCTAGTTTGATCGGTTGTGGTGTGTGTTAAAACTTGAAGTTGCGTACAACACACGCTACTGTTTTATTCAAAGGAAAGCGTACCGTGGAAGCTTGGGATGTTTTATTTTAAATTTTTTGATGTCCCCATTTAGTCAAAAAGTTTAAAATATTTTATTTAAAAAGGGTTCACTATTAAAAGTTGGTAAAACTACAATACTGAAGATGAATTTGTTCTTACATTATGTCTAAGAAACTCATAATATGGATTCTAAAATTATAAGGATTATATAAAGTTTAAAATTTAGTTAATACTATTCATAACCTTTTTTGAACGGCTTGTTTGGTATGTCATGGTGCGCTTGAACTCGGTGTTGCGTGTAGTGCAAGTTATTGAATTATTTTGAAGAAATAACACACTATGAAATCTTGGGGTGTTACACAAAGCCTATCCAATTCCTATTGGATGATATTATTTAGATTATGAGTCATCTTAAAGTTTAATTTAATTATTTTTCGACCTTTAGAAACCGAATAGCATTATATAATAAAATAATATTATCACACTTTTCTAAAGTGCTCCTCCTCTACCTTATAAAAGGAGACCACATTTAACCAATTACACACAACTCTCAAGCCTTTTGGCTCTTCCAAAATCTACCCAATTAATTTCCATACATACTCTTATCCACTTAGAATCATTACCTTAGGTAGAAGGCACTTCAAGAATTCCTTTGGTTCAAACCATAGGGAGTTACCAAAATTAAAGGGAACGATTTATCTTAAATTGTTTTCTTTTATTTTAATTCTAAAACCCCTAAACTCATTTTATTCCATTATTTTGTAACAAAACCAGTATCATCAATAAAAAGGGATGTTTTTAAGAGATTTATTCGAAATAAACTTACAAACACCTCCATCTAATGGGTGAAAACATAATGTTTCTGTGGATGGGAAACTAACGCCTCACGAAACGATGATTGCTCAAATATCTCGAACCACCTCTCATGGTGGCCGTTATGATGGCACTGAAATTATATATGATATATATTATGTTTATTGTTTCTTTATTATTATGTTTTTTTCTTTTATATAAATACTTTATGGTTTCCATAGTGGGTAAATACGATAATCTCATTAGAGAAAGTACGGACTACCGCCCCCTCAAAGTGATATGACTCGTTAATGCCTTATGTGGGACATATAAAGGATAGAGTTAATAATATTGTATATGATATTATACTATAATTATAATATAACTATGTATAATTATGTTTTTAATTCCATTAATATAAGAAATAGAAATGGAAGTAGTGTTCATGCGTACAGATGGCTTACCGTCTCCATGAATGGGGAATTTTATTTCTTACCTCTAAATGTTATGTACTATTATAAATACATGTATATAATGGATATATATGACATATATGATATCTAAATTATTAATATCATTCTTAATATAATTTATATCTACCAAATGAACAACTTGTAATTATAAGGTGTTCATTTTTTTTACTCAAATACCAAATATCGACAAAATGACCGTTATTAACTGGAATGATTACATAATGTTTATAGCAATGTAATAAGTAATATAAAAGAAATAATAAAATTTAAAAAGGTTATTAATCCTGTATAAATTGAAATTATTTTATTATTCAGGAGATTAAATAACAAACGGGTCAAGGCGGACAATGAGGTAAGGGATTTTCTTATCTCACATCTACTTCCATGAGATTTCCATTGTTCACCACTTATTCATCGCATGTGGTGTATTTTTTACTACCATTTGATATATATTATCATGATTCTAATTATATTCATGTTATTATGTGGCTAATTTGGTGGTTATTAACTTTTGGTCATATAACTCTGCTGATTACAATGTGGTAAAAGGTTTCATCTCCCTTTTTATTCTCGTGAGATTCATGCAATATTTACCACTATTTCCTTTTGTGTGGTGTATGTACAACCCATGATGGTACTATTTTTTTTAATATAAATTCATTTATGAGTATTTATATGTTCATTGTATGATCCTTCTTTAATGTGGTGTATGTTTTGTAAGTTACCGAATCGATAAGGGAACCTTTCACCCTCCTCTTTTTAAAAGACTTCCTTTTGTTTTGTCTTTTAATTTACATATTATTATGTTGGGATATGTTCTTCTATATCTTTATTGATGTAAACATTATTTCCAATTAATGAGATACTCTTTTTTTCTCATCAACCCATTTTCTGAATTTTAAAGTGACACTGTTATGATGTCGAATTTTTTCAAGGGAACTTCTTAACCCAATTTTGATGCATTGGGTTCAACTTGTACTTATTTAATATTCCATCCTATTAATATGTGTGAATGTCCTCTGATTGTTTTATAATTAATATCCACTTATATTGGGTGTATTTATATTTGTCACAGATAATTATGAGATTGATTTATCCTTAATTTAAGGATACCATCTTTACAAGGGATTTCATCTCAATTTACATTTCAATTGAGACTTCATTGTTGTTATGCACCAATTCACTCTTATATGGTGTATATACTATCCTTTTACATATTATATCATAAGTCCCTTTATTATCATGATATTATAATGTTCTTATTAAATGTTATTACTTAATTATTTGTATTCAAGAGTCTCTCATTTTGTTAAAAACTCTTTAACTATGTTTTAAAGATTTATTATTATTAATATTTATCTTTAATTTCCATGTTGTAAAAATGGTTTTAGTATTTATTTTATGGATATTAAGGTTTTGAAATTATAATTCTAATAAAATCTTCAAATTATTATGGGACATTTTTATTCAGAAATCTCTTTTCAAATGGTTTATGAAAATGGATTGATTATTTCAATATTTTGAAATTACTTCTTGTGACTTCAAATGAAATTTTATTAGTGAAATGTTTATATTTTCAATATTTTATGTGTTGTGATGGTACATATAAATTTTACGGGTGGTTATGTGATAAATCATATGATTGGTGGAGCCATGAAAACCCGGATGGGTGGTTATGTTATAACCTTTAATTCACTGGGTATGGAAGTCGGCCGTGTGGCTATTCCATTTAGTGATATGTGTAGAAGTCGACCGTATGGTTTTTCCATTTATGTATATTTATGTCCCAAGTTACATTTATATGTTATGTGTTCTTTATATGAGTTTTATGGTAATATTTTTGTTACAAAAGGGTAAGTAGTGATCTTTTATTTAGTAAAGAGAATTTACTACTTCATAAAGGTGAAATGTATTACTTATGTTAAAGTATTCACGGTATACTTGTTGTTTTGAAAAACTAACAGTTTTCCTTATTTGTGTATCCCTTACTAGGATTTTTATGCTCATCCTATGTTTTTTGAAATGTTTTTCATAGGACATAATGTGGAATAGGGTCAAGGATGGGATCAAGGAAAAGTCTTGATATCTTAAATATGGAACCAGACATGAATTTTTTTCAAGAGTTTTTATTTTATGAAAAATTGGATATTGGGTAGAAGTGTCTACTTTGTAATCTTCTATGATGTAATAGTTATATCCTAATTCTCTAAAACTGTAATCCTAAAAAGATCCTCAATTTGAACTATTAATTTATTTCAATATTATGTAAGGTTTAAGGCCAGGTCTTTTTATTCTATTCCTAATAGTTACAATTCTATTCCATGGAAATGTCCATTTTCTTCTATTATAAATGAACATTATGTGACTCAATATAAATACTAAACTCATATTTTGGAAATATCTATGAAATTCCTCCCAAAATTCATCTATATTAGTACCTTTACACACCAAAGTTATCCATTTCACCACAAGTTTTCCTTTTTACCTCAAATACAAGGCCTTTATCAAGAGATAGTTCAATGTGTCAACATCCACATATCATCTTTCTTAATAATTTTTTCATATTTTTTACTTTATAAATTGAACATAAAAATTTTATAATAATAAAATATTAATCATTATTTTTAATATATGTAACTATAATAAATATAGAATCATTTTTTATTCTCTTTCATATATATAGAAAGTCATGAATCTTCTTTAGCCATTATGCATGAATTACCACATCTATTAATCGAGGATTCAAGTTTTTCATATCCACCCATCATAGATGTTATTAGTGGTTTTATATATGAGTCAATATAATTGTTATTTTTTTATTAAATTCTCAATTATTATCCATAATCTCACATATAATTCATTTGTTGGTAGAATTTTTAATCATGACTTGTTCAAACAACTGCCTACCTGGAGAACGTTTTTTCATTTTTTATATTGTATCTCACTATTTAACCAATCATAGTTAAATATGGTTGAACATAACAAAAATATAAAATAAATATCATTATTTATTTTATATAATGTGTTTATGTCAAATGTAAATCCTCCTAAAATATACTCACCAATAGAGTTATTTAGTTTTCAATATTGGGATGAGTTGAACAACTATTGAATAATAATATGAAATTAGACCATGTATAATTTATGAAAACATAATATATGATATAATATGAACAAAAATATGTAAATCATATTTTTTTGTGGTTTGGAATGGATACAACAACATTTATCTCAGTAATTAAGAAATCAAACATCATAGGTTGAAAATCAAAAAATGATATTTGTCGATTTTATCTTGTTGGATAAATACTAATGTACTCATAAAATAAAATTTATAATATATTACTCAATATATTTAATCTATTATAGTAAAAAAACTAAATTTTAATGATGAAATTAGGAAGAATAATGAACACCGACAACACTTCCACAAAACTAATATATATGGTCCAAAATGGAAACACCTGATGTGTGGGAAAAGGAAAAACCTAAGTATTACTCATAGATATAATGATTAAAAAATATAAATAAGCACTATATATTTAGTTATTAATGATTGTTTAATAGAATTATAGTATGAAAATTACTAATCTGGGAAACAAGATAAGGGTTTTAATCCCAATTTCCATTTATTCAGATATTTTTAAATTATAGAACATGTTTTCATTTTTATAAAGAACATACTACCTTATTGTATTATTTATATAATTATTATCTTATATTTCATGAAATAAAATGTTCAGTTTAATTTTATAAATATGATAGTGTTTTTGTTTTAATGTTTCCAAACTTATATAGGTATTTAGATCTTAATTATTCTTCACTAAGTCCTATTTTAATGTTATAAAATACATTCTAATGTCCACAGTGTGTATACTGCACAAAAATTTACTTCATAATACTCCATGATTTAATTCATGGTATTTACGTAACCATATTAATTTCAATCTTCCAACTACTATTCATTAAAAAATTTATAATATCATAAGGTTTTCTTAGTCTTAATTCTCTATCACAGGACACATGATTTAGTTTCACACAATGTCTCCTTTCAAATGGATTAAATGATTCCCTATTTTCATTTTTTGTCACGGTTTTATTTTAAATCATGATATCATATTTTCTATTTATAATCTAGACCTCTCATAAGGTTCTGATTTAAAATTTATTATGGCCGTAAGGGTTATCTATGACTCAATCCCCTTTGTTAGGTCATTATCCCTATCTATGTTATATTATCCTTAAAGATTGATCGATTATAACATCTTATTATTTTAGAAGGTATTTCCACCAAATTTTCTATGAAAATCATGTTGCACAACAAATTCTTCTTCATTTATGATTCCATATTATGAGAAAATTCATTTTTCTGTAGAATAATCCCCATTATATTTAATTAATATTTCATTAATGTCCATATTTATACTTTCTAAAAATATTCTCCATTCTATATAGGAAATTAACATTATTTTTATCTCCAGTTGTAATTTCATTGTCCTTATTTAAATTTATAGAATATTTCTCATTATCACTTTTAATTATATTGGTTTAAAGCAATGTTATTACAAAATTATAAAAAGGTTTTTATATATTTTCCAAATAAAATGTTTTATTATCCATATAATATATTGATTTCATATCTTTTATTATTTTTAATGGTTCCATTAAATTTATATAAAATTAATAATTTTAAATTTATTTTCACTTACCTTTTTTGAAGACTTCACATATTTCATGACAACTTGAATTAAGATTCTTATAAAAGCACATGTTTTCAATATATTTTCAATTATAGTTTTTTATAAACATCATATACTCTCATGAATGTTTAATTTATAAATATTTATTTTATGGTTATGAGGAGTCATTTATTTCACAACCCAATTGTTTTTTTATTATAATTTACACTTTAATGTTTTTATGTTATTTAGGATAGATTTTGTATTATCAAATATATATACCCTCTAAGGTTTATCGTTAATGTTGTTATGTTTTTATCGACCTATATATGTTTTTAAGATAAAATTCTATTAGGAAAATTCTATATATTTATGACTTTTGAAATTTTATATTTATGAAATTTTATGTTTTGAAAGGTGTAAGAAAACCATTGTTCTCTATTCTCTGTATATATGATGACATAGAAATATAAAAAAAATCATCTTCTAGGAATAGTTTGTTTAATGTTGTGATTAAAGTTTTTTTTGTTTCAGAAAAATTAATGGATTATGATATCTGTGGGGCCTATATGTTCTTATAATTAATTGGGTAAGAACATATATCTCACTATAGAACAATGTTATGTTAATAGGATGGAAAGTGGATTGGTTCACAAGTGGTGTGTGTGATGGTATTTAGCTATACTCATAATTTATAAGTGGAAAAGATAATGGATATCCATGTTAAAAAATATAATAAAAGATACATTTTATATTGTTCTAGTTGATGTATATATCATTTTTTGTATTCTTGTATTTTTTTATTCAATTACAAAAATCATAACATTTGAGATATTTTCTTTTGTAACTTTCATGCTTATGATAAGATGTATTTTTTATGTTGGTTAAAAGAGTATATTTTTTATTATTATTTTTAAATATTTTTGTTATCTAACCATTATGGTATTCGATATTTTATCACATAATGAGAATTTGAGCTCACCCCTTCTAATTTTTTCCATTCCCTAGGTTATAAAAGATTATTTTATCCTGTAAGATATCGAACAAATAGTATTGATGAGAAAGATTACAGAAAAATATCTGTATGTTTAGTAAATTAATATGGTTATATATCTAATATCTATGTCACAAAACAATTTATTCTTTCGGTTGTGGAGACTCTTTTATTTATGAACATACACTTTTTTTGGATGGATTGGTTTCTTTTAAATTATGCAAGAACTTTGTGGGGGGGTATTTAATGTTCACCCCTTTCATAGATTGATGGTAGTGCCTCCCATTGTATTATTTGACAAACTATGGTATTTTTTAAAACCTGAGGCATACTAGTGGCAGGAATCTGGAATTCATTTCTTCTATTCACTAATATCTTAGGTGGTGTACTAGTTGACAGGGTCATGATAGTATGACATCTACATGACAATTATAATTGTTATATTGAAAGTTAGGAATAGTAAAAAGACCATTAGAATTATAACTACACTATCAGATAGGTATTTAATAGTTGGGTATTTTATTCAGTAAAAATATATTAAATTGATATCTTATGAAACATAAATTACACTTCGAATATAATATAAATTTTCTCACAAATAAAAAATAATTGTATTTTTTAGTAAAATAAATTTGTTTAATTATTAGTAAAATAACTATTATAATAAATATTATAATTATGAAATAATATTTATTTTAATATAATTAAATTATACAAATAAATTATTCTATTTTTATTCTCATATATTTTTATAGTGTCCCATAGATTTTTTTCAATGGATTAATGGATTATATTTTAATAAAAACATATTATTTTATTGATAATTTCTTAATATTCAAATTTATCAAATTAGAAATCTAGTTTTCCAGCATAGATGTAATTTTTTTAATTGTACAAATGAAATTAGATTAATGTTAATACATTTCTTTTTCTAAAATAGTTTATTTTTTTTGAGATTATTATAATAAAATAAAATCTGTGATTTTACATTATTTGTAATTATCGAATTAATTAAATTTACAATGATTTAAAAATCCATTTTCTTTTTAAAAAAATTTATATCGATATTTACATGAATAATCACTTTTTGAAGTCTTCATAAATTATATAAAAATTAATTAGTATTATATTCAAAAACACCATTATCCTCCTACAAATAATGCCTTTGGAAACCCCTATTGTCTTTGAACGCTATGTTCCATTATTTCTAAAATATCTACCCAAATCACCAACCAAACATCCATTCACATACAAGGAGTTTTTTTAAAACAAAATACCAATATATTTTGCCATATGAGGTAGCCTTTGAGTTAACATCCAATGTAAGCGGTAATACATTCAACTAGATTTTCTTAAATATATTTAATTTTTTCATATTAAAATATATATTATTCATATTTTAAAAAAAAATTAAGTATTATTTATAAGATTAATTTTAATAAAATTATTGTAATATGTATAATTTAACCAGCCATATTCTTTGTTAAGTGAAAATGTCGTCCCAATTTCAGTTGGTTCACCGCCTCTGTGGATGACACGTGTTATTTTCACAACTACCTTCATAGATTCTTATATAAATATTATTATGGTCAATTAAGGAAATGATATTTATATTATAAATTATTTAATTTTGTTTTTGGTATTAATAATTGTTTTTTTATAAAAACTATTTTGTTTATGAGGGTTGAAAAAGTTGCCTAAATGATATAACCATGTAATGTTAACATTTGTACTAAATGAACCACAACTATGATTGAACAAATATGAATATTTGGAAGAATTTAATCTTATTAAATAAATTTAATATCATATAAATTTAATTTTTTAGTCTTATTTGATAAGAACATCTATAGTTACCCACAAAACAAAAACGACATCAGAACCATGAGGCGAACTCCCTCGAGTGTAGAAAGAAACAAGATGAATTAAAAATATGATTATAGAGGAAAATAGAATATTAGTATTAATAAAAATATACTAAATGACGATTATTAATAAAGTATTTAAAAATATTGATTTCATCAATCATGATGTTATATGATTATACTGAACGTGTCAATGAACCAGGTTATGGGATATTCCAAACCCCCTCATACATTAATTTTATGCCCTCTCTTTATTTTTCTATATTTCACTCTATATTCAAATTATTTAAATATTCTTCAATATATATATATTTCTTACATATATATATAGTTCAATTTAATTTTCATTTTATAGGATAATGCATTTTCTTCATGTTCCAGACTTAGGTCATTCTTTAAAGAAAAATGTTTTTAAGTGAATTAGTCTAATTCATATCTCATTTTTATGTTCCACTCCATGTAACAAATTTCTTTTACAATAAATATTTTTATATAAAAAACTATTTATGGGAAAATATTTAGGATCATATTTTGTTTTATGGACATAATAATGATCTTACCCTCTTTAATGATTTTTTAACTATTTCTAAAACCCTATTGAAGATGTCCATTTCCAAAAAACATTTTCCACAATTTTATATGTATTCACTTAAAGTGATCTTAATTATCATGATTCTATAATCATTATTGTTTTATGATCATTTAGTACCTTTTAATCAATTATTTATTGGGATTCAGTATGGTATTTCTATTAAAATTGATCTATACAAATATTATATAACCCATTTCCTTTTATTTGTATTTTCTCACACTTTTACATTATGTTTGTTTCTCCTACGTGGAACTTATACTCATGTAAATATTATGAAAATTAAGGTTTCACCCTAATATAATTTCAATTCATTGGGAACTATTTTTATCTCATTATATATGATTTATTGTACACGAGTGGTTATCCCATGACATTTTTTATATTGTCTTGGTGAAGAGGCTAGACATATGATTTTGATTTCTTGTTTTATATTGTTTCCATATTTACATAATTATATAAGCATTTTAATACCATGATTCATTTTTTATTTTATGTTTTCTTCCATTTTATTATATCATGATATTCTTATTCCCTATATAGTTTTATTCCACTAACATGTTTATTATTTTATTTGCATTTTAAAGTAACCTATTTACTTATATATTTATACCTTGTGTATAAATTTTTGTTTTATAAGATGATATAGATTTAGGAGAAACTTTTTGGATCTCAAAACTATTAATATTTAGTTATGTTTAGTATTTATTATTTATTTCCATATTATTGAAAAAAAATGGGCCTATAGATCCTTGGTTTTTAATTAATGAAATTGTATATTGATAGTTGTGAAATAAAATATGTATAACGATAGGGTTTATAAAATTTTATTATCAGAAGGTCTATATGATTGGAGATTGGGATTAGAAAACATTGGTTGAACCCATTTTGATGAGTCCATTTATAAGAATATAACCTAAATTCTAATAATTTATGGATTGAGTGGTCTCCAACAAAAGCCTTCTATGTTCTGATACAACAAGTAGATGTGGTTCTTGTGTAGATTCTCCTAGGGATAATAACCCAAATAATTGATCATTGGTTATTAACATGATTTTTATCAGGATAATGTATTGTGGGCCTTATTTCACAGCTATTTAGAAAATTTAAAGGGGGTATTTTTTGGTTGATTTATTTTATACATATAAAACATTATAATGGATTTAGATGTGTTGTTATGGAAACCTAATAGATTAATAAACATGGTTAACCTACATATAAACATGGAGATTCTTAAGTGAGTAAATATATGTTATTAATTCTATGTTTCTAAGATCGTAACATTTTCTAGAGAAATATCAAGTATTTTTTCATGTATTTTAGTCGGGGTTACTAATTACTATTGGATTGGGGAATGACCTGGGTTGTGTTTGGGTGATTTTTTTAAGAAACATTGGAAGACATCGGGTTTTTACAAGGTTTGTTCCTGGTTTGTGAAAACTATTAAAAAGTTAATCATATTGATAGTGTAGGTTGGCATGGTTGGGGAATAGTTTTCATAATTGTGTGCCATCAAACGGTGTAGGTAGTGGAGGAAATCACAGTTGGAAAATGGTTTTCCCTAACTGTGCAACCCTACTCAATAAACTGTGCACGCCTAAATAATTATATGAAAATACTTTTTAGAACCACCCAAACCCCCCAGCCCTGAGACTCCCATATTTCAACCTTAGCATGGGTTTAACGAATTTTAGTGTATCCCAGAGTCTTTTGGAAGAATTCCAAGGGGATTCGAACACTGTTCTATGATATTGGAATCCTAGATTGAAGATCCTCTCTCTTCTCGGTAAGTGGATTTCATCTTGTTGCTTCACTTGTTCTTTCCTCTATTTTTCAATGATCATTTCGTGTGAAATATCCACTATTTTATTATGTCTAAAACTGTCGGTTGAGAACTATAACTATGATTGTGTACATAGGTCTATATTTGGATAATCTTGATTCCTTTGATCTTAATTTTGGTTTAGGGATATAGATCAGAAGCTTGATGGACAACGTTGTGCCTCTCAGATTTTTGGGATTTCTGTGTGGATAACATCCTTTAATAAAGTGGGGTATGCGGCCTTAATTGAACTTCCATATTAATGATTTTATATGTTTTTGTGAGTTTATGTATTTTTAGGATTACCATGATGATTTATTTCCTAAATTGGAGTAATTAAGAATGCTCAAGTGGCTTGTCATTAACTTAAAGATTAATTGGTAATTAAATCACAGAACAAACATAGATGGGTTTCTGAATTAGATATTTTGTATATTTTTTATCAGTTGATATACTGTATTAAAGATATTGAATTTATTTTTATTAGATAATTAATTATAGAGAAATAATTATTAAATGATGTTGGGTATGTAAAATAATTAATTATGAGAATTAATTATGTTCCATGATGTTGATCAGATAAAATTAATTATAATAATTTATTATGACATATTTAGAAGTGATATGGATAATTAATTGTGAATAATTAATTATGGAATGAGAATTTTGTTAATTGATTAATTTATTGTTTGATTAATTAATGATTTATGTGCTTAGTTAATAGTTGAGTTACCTAATAGACTTTGAAATGCTTAACTAATAAATTGATTAGTAATGGAATGATGTGAAAACTTCTTATGAATTAATGAATGATTAAATGGGTGAGACTTTTTTGGTACTAGATCTGGCGTTCTAGACCAATTAGAAGTTGGGAAGTGGACCTGAATTTCTTCCCCAATAGTTATCCATGATTGATATTTTGGGGTGCTTGGAATACTGACTTACACTGAATGAGATTATGGTGTTCTATGCAAGACGACCTACACCAAATGATATATAGAGTGATAGGCATGGAAACCTACACTTAATGTGATTTTAGGTTCATGGGGTTATGACCTAAACCAAATTATTAACATTAATAAATGATGATTAAAATGGGAAACATGAATTTAAACAGGGGATAATGTGAGGATTAAATATTAAATGAAATTGTGATAAATGTTTAATATTGCATTGAATTTCCTATTTAATAGAACATTATGAACTATCTTATGTCTAGTTCCGTATTAGACATCATTGGTGGTGGCCTAATTTGTTTTAATCACATCCAATTGGGCCTGACTATTCATCAACCTTGTAGACTTTTTTGTTGTAGGAAATGATAATGGAAGGGCATTGGGATAGATTATTGTTTGGGATTGGAGCATGGGATAGGGAACGAGACATGGTTCACGAATTTTATGAGTGAAGTGGTGTCTTTAATTTCAGTTACATTATAGACACTTGACATTTTCATTGTCATACCATATGTTACCTTTCAGTTGAGTATTGTATTTTCATGTTTTAGCTAACACATGACATGGATTTTTTTGGTTATTTATACACTTATGAACATGGTTATTGTTATTTTCTTTAATTAGTGTATTATTTTGATAAAAGAGGGTATTGTATCCACAAGACTGGCTTACCAGATCCTTGCTGATAGTCAGAACTCTATGGTGTATGGGGAGGAGTGCTTGAGGTCATGTGGCCAACTAACTCAGGGCACTATTTGGTGGCTCATAGTTTGGGACATCACAAAGTGGTATCATAAGAGTTTTCATTTATTTATTTTTTTGCATTTTCCTTACTATTTTAAGAAAGGTAGATAGGATACTTGGATGATTTGAGGCTATGTAATGAGATAATGCATGGGAGTTGCTAACACTTGTATGGGGGAAAATCTGAGTACTCAGGGTGGGATTGTTGGGATTGTTGTTTGTTGTTATAGTTGAATATTATTTCACCTTGGGAAATGAACAAATGGTTTAATATTATAATTGTTCTGAAATTTTTTTAGTTTTGATTCATGGAATAAATAGGCATGATACATATATGTCCCCATCCTTAAACCTAACTTAATATAGAATTAAATGAATAATTTCCATTGAAGATATTTTCAGGTTTAGAGTTTTAGATAATTAGATCATAACTATTACATCTAAAAAGATTACAAAGTAGACACTTCTACTACATTTCCATAAAATAAAAACTCTTAAAAATAAACATGCCTAGTTCCATGTTTTAGATAGAATGACTTTCCTTTGATCCCATCCTTGACCCTATTAAAAATTATGTCCTGTGAAAAACATTTCAAAAAAACTTGGGGTGAGAATAAAAAGCTCAGTAAGGGATACACAAAGAAGGATAACTGCTAGTTTTTAAAAACAACAAGTAAACCATGAAAACTTTATCAACGTAATACTTTTCACCTTTATGAAGCATAAAATACTCTTCATTGAATAAAAGATAATTACTTACCCTTTTGTAACCAAAATATTACCATGAAACCCATATAAAGTACACATAACATATAAAGGTAACTTGGGACATAAACATACTTAAATGGAATAACCATACGGTCGACTTCCACACATATCACTTAATGGAATAGCCATACGGCCGACTTCCATACCCAATTAATTGGAGGTTATAACGTAACTACCCATCCTGGTATTCATGGCACCACCCATCATATGGTTTATCACATAACCAGCCGTCAAATTTCCATGTACCATTATAAAATCATAAGACATAAAACAAATATAATGGAAAGAAAACATTTCCAAACTTTGATCAAAATATATAACTTAAATATATTGAGATAAAAAATCCATTATAAAAACCATTTTCAATACCAAAATACATAAAATATTATATTGTATTTATTTCATTTTAAAAAAACATCACGACTTGCTGAGGAAGCCAAAGACCAAATAATACTCGCGGTGGTGAAAAAGGTCGTGGTCACCGCATACATTAAAAGAAACATTACTTTTTGTCATTTTGTAAAACGATTCATAGAAAAAGATTCCTTTTGTATAAAATTAAAATTCAAAGGGGTTTATACATCGTATAAAATAAATCCTTGTATTAGAACAAAATATGCCTCAATGAAAGGAGATTGAGATGAAGTCCCTTACCTCGTGTCTGATGTGACTCGATTGCTCTTTAATCTCCTGAATAATAAACTAAAGTTAATTTATAATTGCTTAAGAACCTTTTTAAGGTTTATTATTCCTTTTATATAACTTATTTCCCTGTTATAAACGTTATGTAATCATTTAATTTAATAAAGTTCGTTTTGTCGATATTTGGTACTTAAGTCAAAAATGGACTTCTTACAATTACATGTTGTTTATGTGGTAAAAGGTTCATTATATCCAGAATTATATTCATGATTTGGATATAATATATATAATATATATACATCATATACATGTATTAATAATAGTACATAACATTTAGAGGTAAGAAATGAAATGCACCGTTTATGGAGACGGTAAGCCGTACGTACGGATGAACGCTCCTTTAATTTATATTTCATATTTAATGGAGTGAAATAATAATTAGATAATGATATATTATAATTCCAGTATAACATAATATATAATAACATTAACTCCATCCTTAATACTTCCCACATATGGCATTAACGAATCAAATCACTTTGAGGGGGCGGTAGTCCGCACTTCCTAAAATGAAATTATCGTGTTTACCCACAATCGAAACGATAAAGGTATGCCAAAAATGAAAAGTAAATAAAAATAAGGAAAACATAAACATAATATATATCATATATAAATATACTGACATCTTAATGGCCACCATAAAAGGTGTTAAAAGAAGACTGAACAATCATCGTTTCGTGAGGCAGAAAATCTCCAACCACAGAAAAAGTATATTCTTTAACCATTAGATGAAGGTTTGTGTGGATTTAGCTCTAATAATTCTCATAAAAACATCCTAGTATAGTAAATATACTGGTTTTGTTACATAATAAAGGAATAAAAATAGTTTAGGGGGTTGGAGAAGAAAAATAAAACATAAGAATATAAGAGAAGACACTACCTTTAAATCGGGTAAATCTTTTTGATTTGAGCTCAAAGGCTTCCTTGGAAAGACTTATACCAAACGCGAGGCTTCTAGGTGTAATAAATGGATGTGGAGAGACAAAATGGGAAGGATGTGGTCGAGCCAAAGGCTTGAGAGGTGTGGGTAAGGTGGTAGAGGTGGGGGCCTTTTATAAGAGGAGAGGAGGGGCACTCTTGGAAAGTTATAAAAGTTTACTTTATTATAAAATGATTTTCGGATTTTAAAGGTCCCAAAATTATTTATTTCTAGGATAAGTTGATAAGAGTTTTAAATACACCCATACTATAGGTTTTTTACAAGTGTAGGTGTTATATTTTACATTATCTTTTCATTTTATTTAAATCGTTAAATAATTAGGTAATCGTTCCATCATCATAGTGTCATAAATAATTTAATTTATTTAATGTATATAAATTATAAAAAAAATATCATGAAGTTTGAAATATTTTTATATTTATAATGAATATTTATAGTCAAAAATATGACTTGTATAACCCCATTTAAATTTTTTTTAGTAAAACAACTCATGTTTGTGAAATTTTTATTTTAACATTAAATAAAAAGATATTAATGTCATTTTCCTACCAAAGTGGCTTCATGGGGTCCCCAAGTTGACCCATGGATTTTCTTCATCGGTCATGACACATAAAATAAGGGTATGACATGTTTCATGGTCATTTCATATTATTAAAATATTATTTTTACCTTAAATTACACTAATCACCTCTAATCACGATTAAAAACTTAAAAGTTACTATTCACCAAAAAATTATTTTAATCCCATTGAACCAAAATTTTCTTTCTAATGAAAACCATGTATTTAAGATTTTATAAATTCAAAACACAGAGGTGGTAAAATTTCATTTAAACGAAAAATCAGTTTTTTAATTACCACTTAATAGTTTCACTATTCATCAAAAATTGAAGTTTTTCAGAAAAATACCAAAACTTCACCCAAAGCTATATTTGATATTTCAAATTCAAAAATGATATCTATTTTACAAAATTCAGAATATATAAGTTACATTAATTAATTAAATAATTAATTCCCGCTTTCATGACAAATAGCTTGTTTTTATGAAACAATATATATCAAAAGATTGACAATAGTTTAAGTCCAATTTCAAAGTGAAATTAATTTCAACGACCACTATTGGATTAATTTGTAAACATATATTCTAGTTTCACTTTAAAAAAAATTCAAAAGATAATCTAATCATATAAATAAATTAGATTCAAAAGAGGTTTTGAATTAAAATACAACATTTTTCACTATTCATTAAAAAAATGAACTTTATCGGAAAAATACCAAAAATTTACACAACGTAAATTTTGATGTCCTGATTCTAAAGAAGAATTTTTTTGGTCAAATAGAATGTATAAGAGTGAAAAAAACTATATTTAATGACGGTTCTCCATCAAAAGGTGATAAGTGGACCTTTAGTGAAAATTAGAGTATATATGCCTAAAATTGAATTCTTTTCGTATTTTAAGCCTTTATCCTTTATTGGATAAATGTAAAAACTTTTAAAAAACATATATAATCATATTATAGTCATTTCTATTAATTCCCTCTAATACAACAAGTACGTGTTAATTACCATTTAAAATAATATTATTATATTACTAGTGTGCAACGTAAGATTTCAAAGAAACTCATTGTTGCGTATTGGGTACGCTATCGAACATAGTAACCACTTTAAAGTAAAATTAATACTTAATTCAAAAATATTAATAAATATGAAAATGTATTATTCTTTATTTACCTGGGATGTTACATCCTTCCCCCCATTTGGGCATTGCGTCCTCGCAATTTTATTCACTTATCAAAATAAGTGGGGGTATTTATCCCTCATAGAATTTTATGATTCCCACGTTGCCTCTTCAAACATATGGGTTTTCCACAAAACCTTTACCTAGTGAATTACCTTATTTTGCAACACTTTCTCTCTTCGGTCAAGAATCTGGACTGGTTGTTCTTCATAAGAGAGATTATCTTCCTACTGAACTATCTCTGGGCTCAAAACATGAGATGGATTTGGTATATACTTTCTCAACATCGAAACATGAAAAACGTTGTGTACCTGAGATAAACTCGGGGGTAAAGCCACTCGGTAAGCAACTAATCCAACTCTCTCTAGAATTTCATATGGTCCAATGAACATTGGACTCAGCTTTCCTTTCTTACCAAATCACATCACACTTTTCCACGGTGAAACTTTGAGAAAAACATGATAACCTACATCAAAATAGAGATCCTTCCTCCTATTGTCTGCATAACTTTTCTCTCTGCTCTGAGATGTTCTCATGGATTTCTGAATCAACTGAACTTTTTCTGCCATCTCTTCTACCAATTCTGGTCCCATCAGCTTCCTTTCACCTACATCATCCAAAAAAGATGGAGATCGTCAATGTTTACCATATAATGCTTCAAACGGAACCATATGTATAATGGAATGAAAACTTTTATTATATGAAAATTCAACCAAAGAAAGATGTTGGTCCCAAATTCCCTGATAATCCATTGAACAAGCAAGTAGCATATCCTCCAAAGTTTGAATTGTTCATTCTGACTGCCCATCTGATTGAGGATGAAAAGCTGTACTAAAATTTAATTCAGTACACAACAACTTCTGAAAGCCTTTCCAAAAGTTAGAAGTAAACCTAGGATCACGATCAGATACAATGGATAGGGGAAATCCATGCAACCTGACTATCTCTTTAAGATACAATCAAGAAATTTTATCTAGAGAGAAAGTATCTCTAATAGGAAGGAAATGAGAATATTTAGTCAAGAGATCAACAATTACCCATATTGCATTATTACCTCGAGATGTCTTCGGCAATCCCACAACAAAGTCCATGGATATATTTTCCCATTTACACTTTGGCACTGGTAAAGGCTGAAGAATCCCTTTTGGTAACCACCGCTCTGCTTTAACCTGCTGAAAAGTCAAACACTTCATAGTAAAATCATCAATATCTCTCTTCATTCAATACCACCAGTAATACTCCAGCAGATCTCTGTACATCTTAGTACTACCAGGATGAACTGAAAATGGGGAACTATGAGACTCACATAATAACTCATTCTTCAACTGTGAATCACCAGGAACACATAATCTTTTCCCAAACCTAAAAAAAAATCATTATCAATATTTAATTATGGAAACTTACCCTTCTGAACCATATCTATCTTTTTCTATAACCCACTGTCTTTCTTCTGCGCTTGCTTAATTCTGTCTGATAGGGATGATGTCACTGATACCTGAAACAAAACAGAAGAACTTCCAGTACCAACAACTTCTATTCCAAAGTTCATCAAATAAAAAACCAAAGGATCTCTTTCCAAATTTATCATGGTTAATGAAGTATTACTTTTTCAACTCAAAGCATCTGCCACTTTATTTTCTTTTCCCAGATGGTAATGAACTGTACAATCATAATCCTTGATTAATTCTAGCCATCACCTATATCTATTGTTCAATTATTTTTTAGTGAATATATACTTTAAAATTTTGTGATCAGTATATATTTCACACTTTACTCCATACAAATGATGCCTCCAAATTTTTAGAGCAAAAAAAGAACAGCAGCTAATTACAAGTCATGTGTAGGGTAATTTAACTCCTGAGTTTTCAACTGACGTGAAGCATAAGAAATTACTTGATCATTATGCATAAGGACACAACCATGTCCTTTCAATGAAGCATCACTGTAGATAACAAACTCACCATTCCTGGAAGGAAGTTCCAAAACTGGAGCATTCACCAATCTTCTTTTCAATTCCTGAAAACAATCATCACATTATTTTTTCAAGATAAAGTTAACACCCTTCTGAGTTAGCTTTGTCATTGGACTAGATAACCGTGAAAAAGTTTCAACAAACCTCCGGTAATAACCTACCAAACCAAGAAAACTACAGATCTCGGTTACATTTGTGGGTCTTGGCCATTCTTCAACAAATTTTGTTTTAGCAGGATCAACAGTTATTTCATTTTTTGAATCAATGTGACCAAGGAAAGAAATTTGTTGTAACCAAAACTCACACTTGCTGAATTTTCCATACAATTTATTTTCTTTTAAGGTTTTCAATATAACCCTTAAATGACTTTCATGCTCCTCTTTACTTTTAGAAAACACCAAAATATCATCAATAAAAACAACCAACATTTTTCACCTGAGTCAACTGATCCATCACTACAACAAACTGTTTAGTTCTGATTTTGACCATCTCAGGATACTATTTTGAAAGGTAATTTCCCTCTGTATGCTATCCCAGAAAATCTGTTCTGTTTCCTCTATGAAAAACCATTCTTAACGCAGAAATATCTTAGGGGAAGTAATATGGTAATCTTCAAATGCTATATCATTTCAGCCATACCATAAATTAATTTATAATTTAGCAATTTTCTAACTCCTAAAGTTGTCTAAAACGACCTCTGACACCAAATTTAAGGCCCCAGCCTTAAACCATACTTAATATTGAATTAAATGAATAGTTCCCATTGAGGATCTTTTCAGGTTTATAGTTTTAGAGAATTAGATCATAACTATTACATCTCAAAAGATTACAAAGTAGACAATTCTAGTAAGTTTCCATAAAATAAAAACTCTTAAAAAGAAACATGTCTAGTTCCATGTTTTAGATAGAATGACTTTCCCTTGATCGCATTCTTGAACCTATTCCACATTAATTCCTGTGAAAAACATTTAAAAAAACACGGTGTGAGCATAAAAACCTCAGTAAGGGATACAAAAAGAAGGATAACTGTTAGTTTTTCAAAACAACAAGTAAACCATGAATACTTTATCAAAGTGATACTTTTCACCTTTATGAAGCAGAAAATACTCTTCATTGAATAAAAGATCATTACTTACTCTTTTGTAACAAAAATATTACCATAAAACCCATATAAATTACACATAACATATAAAGGTAACTTGGGACATAAACATACTTAAATGGAATAACCATACGGTCGACTTCCACACATATCACTTAATGGAATATCCATACGGTCGACTTCCATATCCAATGCATTGGAGGTTATAACGTTACCACCCATCCTAGTATTCACGTCACCACCCATTATATGGTTTATCATGTAACGACCCGTCAAATGTCCAAGTACCATTATAAAATCATAAGACCTAAAACAAATATAATGGAAAGAAAACATTTCCACACTATGATCACAATATATCACATAAATTATTGACATAAAAAATCCATTATAAAAACCATTTTCAATACCAAAATACATAAAAGTGTATATGGTATTTATTTCATTTAAAAAAACATCACAGCTTGTTGAGTAATCCAAAGAGAAAATAATACTCGCGGAGGTGGAAAATGTCGTTGTCACCGTGTACGTTAAAAGAAACATTCATTTTCATTGTTTTGTAAAACACTTCGTAGAAAAATATTCCTTTTGTATAAAATTAAAAGTCAAAGGGGCTTATACACCGTATAAAATAAAGCCTTGTATTAGAACAAAATATGCCTCAATGAAAGGAGATTGAGACGAAGTCCCTTACCTTGTGTCTGACGTGACTCGATTGCTCTTTAGTATCCTGAATAATAGACTAAAGTTAATTTATACTTGCTTAATAACATTTTTCAAGTTTATTATTCCTTTTATATAACCTATTTCCCTATTATAAATGTTATGTAATCATTTAATTTAATAAAGTTCGTTTTGTCGATGTTTGGTACTTATTTCAAAAATGGACTTCTTACAATTACATGTTGTTTATGTGGTGAAAGGTTCATTATATCCAGAATTATATTCATGATTTAGATATCATATATATCATATATATCCAGCATATACATGTATTTATAATAGTTCATAATATTTAGAGGTAATAAATGAAATGCACCGTTCATGGAGACGGTAAGCCGTACGTACGGATGAACGCTACGTTCATTTCTATTTCATATTTAATGGAGTGAAATCATAATTATAAAATGGTATATTATAATTCCAGTATAACATCATATATAATAACATTAACTCCATCCTTTATATGTCCCACATATGGCATTAACTAATCAAATCACTTTGAGGGGGTGGTAGTCCGCACTTCCTAAAATGAAATTATCGTTTTTACCCACAATGGAAACCATAATGGTATGCCACAAATGAAAAATAAAGAAGCATAAATAAAAACATAAAAATAATATATATCATATATAAATATAGTGACATCTTAATGGCCTCCATGAAAGGTGTTAAAAGAAGATTGAACAATCATCGTTTCGTGAGGCAGAAAATCCCCAACCACAGAAATAGTATGTTATTTAACCATTAGACGAAGTTGTGTGTGGGTGTATATATAATAATTATCATAAAAACATCCTAGTATATTTAAGATACTGGTTTTGTTACGAAATAAAAGAATAAAAATAGTTTAGGGGGTTGGAGAACCAAAATAAAACATAAGAACATAAGGGAAGCCACTACCTTTAAATCGGGTAACTCTTTTTGATTTGAGATCAAAGGCTTCCTTGAAAAGACTTCTGCCCAAAGTGAGGATTCTAGGAGTAATAGAGGGATGTGGAGAGACAAAATGGTCAGGATTTGGTCAAGCCAAAGGCTTGAGAGGTGTGGGTATGGTGGTAGAGGTGGGGGCCTTTTATAAGAGGAGAGGAGGGGCACTCTTGGAAAGTTATAAATGTTTACTTTATTATAAAATGATTTTCGGATTTTAAATGTCCAAAAATTATATATTTCTAGGATAATGTGATAAGAGTTCTAAATACACCCATACAATAGGTTTTTGTCAAGTTTGGGGCTTATATTTTACATTACCATTTCATTTTATTTAAATCATTAAATAATGAGGTAATCGCTGCATCATCATGGTGTCATAAATAATTTAATTTATTTAATGTCTAAAAATTATTAAAAAAATATCATGAAGTAGGAAGTAATTTTATATTTCTAATGAATATTTATAGTAAAAAATATGACTTTTATAACCCCATTTAAAAATTGTTTTAGTAAAACAACTCATGTTTGTGACATTTTTTTTAACTTCAAATAAAAAGATATTAATGTCATTTTCCTACCAAAGTCACTCCATTGGGTCCCCAAGTTGACCCATGGATTGTTTTGGTTGGTCATGACACATCCAATAAGTGTAGGACATGTGTAAAGGTCATTTCCTATTATTAAAATATTATTTTTACCTTAAATTACACTAATTACCTCTAATAGCGATTAAAAACTTAAAATTTACTATTCACCAAAAAATTATTTTAATCCCATTGAACCACATTTTAATTCCTAATGACAACCATGTATGTCGGATTTTTGAAATTCAAAACAAAGAGGTGGTAAAAGTTTATTTTAATGAAAAATCAGTTTTTTATGTACCACTTAGTGGTCTCACTATTCATCAAAAATTGATGTTTTTCAGAAAAATACCAAAAATTCGCCCTAATCTATATTTGATAATCCAAATTCAAAAATGATTTCCATTTTACAAAATTAAAAACATATAAGTTATATTAATTAATTTAATAACTAATTATCGCTGTCATGACAAATACCGTGTTTTTATGAAACAATATATATGAAAAGATTGACACTAGTTTGAGTCCAATTTCAAAGTGAAATTAATTCCAATGAATACTATTGGATTAAATGGTAAAAATATATTCTAATTTCACTTTAAAACCAATTCAAAATATAATCTAATCATATAAATAAATTATATTAAAAAGAGGGGTTGAATTAAAATACAACATTTTCACTATTCATTAAAAAAATTAACTTTATCGGTAAAATACCAAAAATTTACAGAAAGTAAATTTTGATGTCCCGAATCTAAAAAATAATTTTATGTGGTCCAATATAATATATAAGAGTGACCAAAACTATATTTAATGACGGTTCTCCATCAAAAGGCGATAAGTGGACCTTTAGTGAAAATTAGAGTATATATGCCTAAAATTGAATTCTTTTCGCATTTTTAGCCTTTATCCTTCATTGGATAAATTTAAAAACATTTAAAAAACATATATAATCATATTATAGTTATTTCTATTCATTTACGCTAATACAACAGCTATGTGTTAACTACCATTTAAAATAATATTATTATATTACTAGTGTGCAACGTAAGATTTCAAAGAAAATCATTGTTGCGTATCGGGTATGCTATCGAACATAGAAACCCCTTTAAAGTAAAATTAATACTTAATTAATAAATATTAATAAATATGAAAATGTATTATTCTTTATTTACCTGGGATGTTACAATACATGAGTATGCATGCATCATTCTAGGAACTCTATGTTTTTGTGACTGACATCATTCTATGAACTAACAGGAAAATGGAATATGGGTAAGTTGTTGAACTAAAACTATTTTTCCTTATCATGACATTAAAATAATTATGAAAAATGAGAATAAATGAGTTTCTAATGAGATCTTTTATTGATGAAATGAGTTTGATTAATTAATTAATTGTCGAATAAATTAATTTGAGATGATGTGATTAATTAATGGTTGGATTAAATAATGAGAAGGTATGTACCCATGTTAACCAATAACTAGGAATAGGATTGTTAAGGGTAGTGATATGACCTCAGTGTTAACCATGTGGTTCGAAAAAGGGGAGAAAAACATGTTGAAACTTATTGTGATAGTTTCTCCTCTTACGTAAATGTTATAAGATTTCATAAGGAGACCTAAGATGTGTGTTTGGATTTGTAGAGTTATGACTCCATGACACTTGTTGAGGGAGATACCATGGAGTATATCCCTGAATGAACTTCCAAATAGGGAACATAAAGAACCATTGGTGCAAGTTAGGGAGAAAGGGGAACAATTCATAAAGAAATTTTCTTATTTCATCCAATTTAGGGAGATATACCAAGGGCGGGTTCAGAAAAGAATGTATGAGTTGACAAAGGAGTTTTAGCTGTAGCACCCTCCAACTTTTACTGGAGAGGGTGGACATGAGGAAGCTAAATTATTGATAGAATCTATATAGATGATACATGGCCATTTAGAGGCTCTGACCGGGAGGAGGGTTATGTCAGCTACTTGTATGCTACAGGTGCCAGTGAAGCACTGGTGGGGCTTTCAGGTATGATCTGGATTGGATGATGAGATGTTATGGAAGGAAATTCTAGAGAAGTTCATAGAGAACTTCTATCTAAACACAATGATACTACAGAAGGATTCATTGTTTATACATCTGACCCAAGGAAGCATGTCCATAATGGAGTACGCTGAACGTTTCATAGATTTAAAACATTTTTATCCACCTTTGGTGGCAGCCGACTCTTCCTTAGGAAAACAATTTTAGGATGTTCTTAGGTGCCAAATTAAGTCCCAGGTGAATATTTTAGGCTGTAGAAATTTTCAAAAGTGGTTAATAATGCTCTTATTTTCTAGGGGAACCTGAAGGAAGCTTCCAGTACTGGATAGGTAGTTGGACGATCTATGAGTGCGCCTTCCAAGAACAACAAGCGTCGTCACGAGAACCTTAGTCAGGACATTGGAAAGAAAAGAGTATAATTAGGAGGAACTGTTGCATCAGATATCACTCATGTTCTTTCCCATTAGTGTGGTAGAAATGGAAACCATCATACAAATTTCCCTTAACTTCTAGTGGAGTGATAATTTTCTGGAAAGAAGGGAAATATACAGAAGTTCTATAGGATGCAATGGAAGGATGGTGCTGAGGGAGTAGCTACTCATTGTCAGAGTGTGGGAAAGGGGTATCCTACATCATATAGTTTCAGTAGCTGGAGTTCAACTGGAAGAGGAAGTCGAGGCAGTGGATGTGGTGCTTTAGTGTATGAGTGCCCATATCAGTAGAGTTTTTCTACTATGGGGAGTTAGATGACACAACATGGCAGAGGGGCAGGACAGTTACATGTAGTGTAGCCTACACGTGTGGATAGAGAGACTGGTCCATTGACAGTGAGAGGTTCAATTCTATTTTCTTTAACTTTATCTAGTTCTATTTTTATACTGGTTCCTCACATTCCCTTATAACTTAAAATATTTATAATGGCTTGGCCCAAGAGTTTTTTCCATAAACGGGGTGATGTATATAAATACATCATTTGGAACACAGTATAGGGATATCTGTTTATGCAAGGGATGTATGCTAGGGATCAGAGCGTGTCGTTTTCATTAGGATATCTATATCCATGATATAATGGTCTTAGACCTAATTATGTGTATGGATTTTCTAGTTGCATGCCTATCACACAAAGATTGTTACAAAAGGATAGGGACCTTTGTATCTCCTGAGGGTGACTAGTATGTTCATTATGGGGAATTGTATATCCATACAGGCCAAGCTTGGCCAATTACTTAGCAACTGGGAGAGCTCACAGCCTATGTTTATACTCTTTTTCTTCATTATGGGAGTGGTAAGAAAGATGTCCTTCCACTAGTATTTGAGCTATTTCAGGATGTATTTCCGGAATAATTTTAAGGTTTTCCACCTGATAGAGATGCAGAATCCACTACTGAGCTCTTGCTAGGGGAAGATCCATTATCTATTCTCCAATACAGAATGGCACAGACTCTGCTTCAAGAGCTCAAATTGAAGTTGGACGAGTTTGAGGATAAATGGTTTATCCTACCAATTACATTGCCATGGGAATAACCTTTTTTTATTCCAAAGATGGCCGCTAGGAGTTTACACTTGTGTTTTGATTACCTGAGGTTGAATTAGACGACTGTGAAGAACTAATATCCTCTTATGCGTATCAATGATATATTTGACCAGCTAAAAGGGGATTGTGTGTTCTCAAAGATCAATCTGTGATCAGTGAATCATTAGGTGAGAGTTTGTACCTTTGATATACCAAGAACTACATTCAGAAGTTGGTAGGTCCTTTCTGAGACTTTCGTAATGCTGTTTGGGATGAAAAAAATCTCTAGTAGTGTTTATGGCCTTGATGAACATGATATTTCATCCTTACATTGAAATTTTGTGGGGGTGTTTTTGGATGACATCTTGTTGTACACTAATACTCATAACGATCATGCCCAACATCTTTAAATCATCTTGTGTACAATGAGAGAGAATATACATTATTCCAATATACCTATATGTTACCTTTGGATTGAATATGTACACTTTTGGGGCATTTAATCTTGGAATATGGTGTGGTAGTGAACCCATAAAAAGTACAGGTAGTGAATTCTTGGGAGCATCCCAAGAATGTTTTTGATATATGAATGTTTTTGGGATTAGTTGGTTATCATAGGAGGTTCATGAAAGACATTTCATGATTGGAAGTACCACTTAAATGTTTGAAAAATAAAAGGAAAATGTTTTATTAGATAGTATGATGTGATAATTTTTTCCAGGAGTTGAATAAGAGCTTGAAATCAAAACCAATTTTGACCTTACCTAAGTCATGTGATGAGTTCATGGTGTATTGTGATGATTTTTGGATCAGACTTGGAGTTGTGTTTATGAAAGGTGATCTATTTGTTGCTTACAGGTCTCAGTAGTTGAGACCACATGAACAGAATTACCATACTCGTGTCCTTGAGTTGGAAGTAGATGTTAATGCTCTTAAGTTTTGGATACACTATATTTTTGGTGAAAAGATTAATGTTTTTATGAATCACAAAATCATGATGTATATCTTTTAACAGTGTGACTCGATTCTTCGGTTTCCACGATGTGTATAGTCTATGTAGTCCATTGATTTTGAACAGGCATATACACCTGGAAAGGGGAATAATGTGGCTGAATCCTTGAGTAGGAAAACTCAGATTCAGTTGTTTCATGAGTTAAATGTAGAGTGGAATATGGTGACTCCGCTGGTGGAAATGCATGTGGTAGTTCATGAGAGTCAGGAAATGATTCCTCTGGTTTCTGAATTAGTGATTTATACATACTTGAGGTGGATCAGGGGTAGGAAGTAAGAGGATCTGAAGTGCTTATTCTTGAGGGAAATCCTTGAAGGTGGGGAGACACCTTCAGACTAGATAATATATGATGATGAGATATTCTATTTGAAAAATACAGTTTTCGTGCCTATGAGTATGTTCCAGGAACTCATGGATTAATTTCATGCCTCAAGGTGGGAAATACATCATTGGGTGACAAAAATATATTGTGACCTATTATTATATTTTTGGTGTCTAAGCATTAAAAGGTATATAGTAGGGTTCGTAACAAGATGTTTCACCTGTCAGTAGGTGAAGGTAGAGCATCAATGACCTGAAGTCCTATTGTAATTGTTACCTATTCTAGAATGGATGTGGGATGAGGTGACTGTGGATTTTGTGGTAAGAATTCCAAATACTCTTAAGAAGAATGATGCTATTGAGGTCATTTGGGATCGACTAACGAATTTAGTATATATCATTCCTATCAGAGAAACCGTTTCCACAGATCAGTTGTGAGAGTAGTATGTGAGAGAGAGAGAGAGTTATTTACAAGGGGTTCCAAGGGAAATAGTTTCATATTTTGATTCGCCAATTACCTCATGATTTTGTAAGGTCTTACAAAATTTTCATGGTAAATATATTTTGATAAGTGTGGACTTCCACACACAATAAGACGGTATGTGGGAGAGTACCATACAGTTGTTAGAGGATATGTTGTGAGAATGTGTTCATGAATTTGGTAGGTGTTGGGAGAAGCTCTTGGATTTAGTAGATTTATCCTACAACAATAGTAATTAGGAAACTATATAGAAGACACCATATGAAGTAATTTATGGTAGAACTTATAGATCACCATTTTGTGGGTCATAGGTGGGTGACTTCAAGTTGTTGGGATAGAGTATCATTCAGGATACTTCAGAGAAAGTACAGTTGATTTGAAAACATCTGGTTATGGATCAGAGTAAGAAGAATCCGTACACTGATAGATGAAGACAACCCATATTGTATAAAAATGGTGTTTTTTATTCCATCAGGTGTCACCAAGATTGGGTCACAAAAGCATACGGAGGTAGGGAAATTTTGCACCCATGTTTATTAGATCATTTTAGGTTTGGGAAAAATTGGGCTGGTGGCATACTGATTAGCACTTTCACAAGAAATTCATCACTATGCATGATGTTTTACATGAGTAATACATAGGTATCACCCTGACCCTTCTCATGTATCTGATTTGGAATAGGATGACCTAGATATCGATATGTCATTTGAGGAGTATCTGATATGTGTGATGCTCGTAGTGGGAAAGTGTTATGGGAGAATATTGCGTTGTTAGTTCCAGTGTTATGTAAACATGGAAGTGTTCAAAATGAGACTTG
The DNA here is from genome assembly GCA_963277665.1 of Viscum album. Taxonomy (NCBI): domain Eukaryota; kingdom Viridiplantae; phylum Streptophyta; class Magnoliopsida; order Santalales; family Viscaceae; genus Viscum; species Viscum album. Next base: position 1,936,659,374 of record OY728123.1, on the reverse strand, counting down.
GGAGAATAAGCAGAAGTGAGGGCTTAGTGGCCCAATATTTTTGGATAAGAATCTTAGAGAACTTTGGGAGTACAACTAGAGGACAAGCTATTATATATTGGGGATATTGTAAGATACAGTCCTTTTAAGGAGCAATATCGAGCATGTTTTCAGGTATTGTTTTATTGTAATTATGTACCTTTGTGGTGGGTTATGAACTGGAGTGTGTTTGGGTGATGCTTTTAAGGAACTTTGGAAGAAAGGGGGATATGCACGTTTTGTGCACGGTTTGGCCAAATCATGCAGACAATGGAGGTCAGCATGGTTGGAATGCGGTATTCCTAAGAGTCTTCCATCGAGCCATGTGTATAGTGGAATACCACACAGTTGGGACAAGGTTTTCCCTAAATTTTCAACCTTGACCATGAAACCATGGGAATATGATTAATTATATGAAAATCCTTTTTATGACCCCACAAACCCACCTAGACTATAACATTTCTACCTTGGATAGGGCCTGGAGAATTATAGGAGATCCTAGAGCCTTTTTGAGGGACTCTAGGTGATTTGAACACTGTTCTTTGAGATCGGAATCCCAGATTAAATATCATCTCTCTTACCGGTATGTGGATTTAAACCAATTGCTTCTCCCATTCATTACTCTATCTCTTTATAATCATTTCATCGATGATATCCATTGTTTCCATGGATGTAAACCAATAATATGAGATATAGATATATTATTATGGACCAAGATCTATATTTTCTTGATCTTGATTGCATTGATGTAATTTTGTTTTAGGGATTTAAATCTTATGATTGATCGATGATGTTATGCCTCTCGATTTTTGGGGATTTTTGTTTGACTAATATCATTTCATAAACCAAGGTAGGTGGTTTGAATTGACCTCCCATAATTGTGATATGATATGTGTATGTGATTTTAAGGATTTTATAGATTCCTTTGTTGATTGATTTCATAAAATAGAGTAATTAGGAATATGGAATTGACATTGATTTCCCTGGTGATTAATTGATTATTGAATCATGGAACTAGTGGATGGGGGTTTCCCAATATATATTTTGGATAATTGTTATGTGTAGAGATATTGGGTTTGAGATATTGAATTGATTGTCATAAGATAATTAATTGGGGTTAATTAATTTTGAAATTATGTTGAATATGAAAAATACTTCGTTGTTATAATAATTATGTTGCATGATTTTGATCAAAGAAAATTAAATGTGAGAATTAATTATGATAAGTTGAGATTTGATATGGATGATTAATTATGATAAATAAATTATGGAATGAGAAATGGGTTTATTGATTAAATAATTATGAATTACTTAATGTGTTATGTTCTTAGTTAATTTTTGATTTAACTAATGGACTTTGAAATGATTAATTAATTCTTAGATTTTTAATGTAATGACATAGAAAATTCTTGTGAATTAATCATTGATTAAATGCCTGAGACTTTTGTGTTGCTAGACATGGCATTCTAAACCGATTAGATGTTGGGACATGGACATGTAATTCCTCCCCAATAGTTATCTAATTTTGAGATTATGGGGTACATGGAATGAGGACCTATTCCGCATGAGATTATGGGGTTCTAGGCATGATGACCTACACCAAATGATATTAAGAGAGATAGGCATAGAGACCTGTACTTAATGAGTTTTGGGGTTCTCAAAATAACGACCTACACAAAGGGATTGATAATAATGAATGATGATTCAAATGGGAGACATTAATTGAAACTAAGCCTAATGTGATGATTAATGAATAAATGACCATGTGATAACTGTTTAATATTGAATTATATTTATTGATTTATATAACTGCATGAATAATCTTCTCATTGGACTCATTTTAGACATTGCTAGTGGCGGCCTACAAATTTATTATCACAACCTATTTGTGTCACTTAATTATCACCCATGTATACTTTTTTTTTGGGGGATAGGATAACGGAACGGCCCTGGGATAGGTTTTTGTTTTGGATTAGAGAATGAGGGGGAACAAGATGTGGTTTGGGAACCACTTGGTAGTCGACGTGTCATTTCTTTCAGTTCCATTGTATATACATGACATTTTCATGGTGATAGCATGTTTTACCATTTAATTGAGTATTTTATTTTCTTATTTTGGTTATTATATGAAATGGATTGTTTCTAGTTACTTATACTCTTCCACACTTGGTTATTTTTATTTTCATATATTAGTGTTTTATTCTGATAAAAGTGGGTATAGTCACCCCTATACTGACATACTAGACAATTATTGTTAGTCGACACTCCATGTCGTATGGGGAGTCGTGCTTGAGGGAATGTGGCCAACCAGCTTGGGGCACCGTTCAGTGTCTCCTAGGTCAGGATGTCAAAATTTTAATTACTTTTCATTTTTATTTTCAATTTAATTCATATATACAAATCCCAAAAAAATTATTTTTTTGAGAATTCAATATAATATATTTAATCATGTCAACCACATATTTTATTGTAAATGGGGGGATCCTATTAAAAAAACTTCAAATATTATTTGTGTATGAGTCAAAAAATTTATGGAATGACCTGCATAATAGACTAATGTTATAAGTAATAATTTGAATCACTTCAAACTTCTTCCATATCAAGTGAATGAAAATGTTTTCTATGATCCATTTATAATTCAAATCCATCTTACATTTATTGTATCTTCAGGTAACCTAATCACATAATAATTGATTAATTACAATTGGGAAGATATTATATGTCCTTTTATTCCCTGAACATGAAAAATTAATACTTGATATTTATCATCTATTTAGAGATGTAGATCTATCGTAGAAACTTTTCATGAATTCAAATACTAAGGAATATTTTAAATCCATATATTAGGAAGTTGTCAATAATAAATTTATCACAAAAACGTTTCACACTTCATTTCATATTAAATTTTTGAGTTATTTCTATAAACTCAAGAAAATTGAGGTCAAATATATAAGGTATATAGAGGAAACATTCAAAAGGAAATCAGAATATGCCTTTCAATTTTTCATTAATCTCTAATGTAAGGTTTACAATTTCCTTAGGGTGCAATGATGATTTATTTAATAGAATTTTAAATTCGAAACGTTGTTATATTTGACGAAATTATTCATTATGGCATAAAAGTTGATATAGAGATCAATGATTCTTAGTTGACTTGAGGGATTTCCGACATGAATTATAGAATAGAGAAAACTCTAGAATATAATGAGGTTACCTTATAGAAGAATGATAATCCAACATACCATGCATCATTGTTTTGGAAGAATCATTATGTTAACTATCTAAAGGTAAAAAAGAAGTGTTTAAAGTGTGTATGTAAAGGGAATCAAGCTAATGAAGTTTAATTTTATATGATGATTCTCTATAAAGAAATTAAATAAAGGAAGTTCCAATCATCCCTCAGTAGATGATTAAATTTCTTAGTTGTTTGGAAAATGGAATATTTGAAATTCATTAATCAATATAAGGTTACCAAATAAAAATGATGAAGCAAACCTCCATGTCCATGATAGTATGTACAATATCATGTCATTAAATATACTAAGATGGATCAAAATATTATGTGGTTATAAGTAAATTATTTATTCTTTCCAAAATTAAGAACACACTTGTTTATTCAATTTCTATAGATTTGTTAATATTTTACATATTTACTAGAACTATTATAAAACCACCACAAAAATTGAGGTTGAATTAACACTGAAAATATTAAGTGAGGAAATTATTACTTCTAAAGAATATAAATTGTCTCTATTTAATATTCTGTTTCATTGAATATCCCCATAACCCTTTTCAGGATTTCTTTAGTCAAAATTTGATGATATATTTGGAATAGAATTCCATTCCTTATATATGAAGAACATCAATTTTTGTCGGATGAAAATCACTTTCCAAGTCCCAAATCATCCTTTGTTTCTGTATTAGTGTGTGGTGGAGGAGGAAACAATTTTAGAAAAGTCTACTTAGGAATTTATATGTTTTCCATATCAGTAATAATATCTTGAAAATAATATTACACAATGTGATTTTATGAATTTTTTTTACATTAATTTAAATAATTTAGAAACTCAATTTAGGCACAACACTGAGTTTATCTTTTACTACACTAATCAATTACTTCTTTGATAATGTTCATAATACATTAGAGAATGATTCAGAAAAATATAAAATAATGAGAACATCATTTGTTTACTAAGTAGGTGCTAATAAGTAGTGTTAAAAATTTATAAAATATAAATATAAATTTTCTCTTAAAAATTATATTATATATAAATTATAAGTAAATAATTAATACATTTTTATTAAAGTAATTATATTATACAAAATAATATGTTTTACGAATGAAATTTTTTATTAATTTATACTTGAAATAATATAATTATTTTTCATTTTATTTATAAAATTAGTTTTTTAAAATTACCTTAATTTTTAAAAATAGTCATATTGAAAATAACTTATGGTGAAATATTTTTATTTTTTCAAAAAAATGTTAATTTTTTTGTCAATAATTTAAAATACCAATTTTTTAGTGGAAAAATAATTTATTTTAAATAAATTAATTATTTAAAATTAGGTATTATGTTTTAAATTAATATAATAATTATTGGTAGCATTTTTTCCACATAATTTTTTTATGAATCAAAATTTTATTGAAATTAATTATTTGTTATTTTTTTGTTTAAAAAGGGGGTTTCCATAATTTTTTTAATATGAAAATTTTTTATCCATATTAATTAATTAAAATAATCCATAGTGATGAATATTTTAATTTAAATTTATAGATTACATATCACTAAATTATAATTTTCATTCATTTAATGGTTATTATTAGAAATATTGTAAGTATAATCATCTTAATCTAGAAAAAATACACTTCTCAAAAAGAAAATTTTCATTGCATCTATGAGTATTATCTTAAATATATTTTCTAACACTTTCTGAAAAAAATTTAAATCCTAAATATAATTTTTTATATAATCCTTTAAGAATAATATTGGTTTGACCATTTGATAATTTTTTTTAAAAGAATAATTATTGATGATAAGTGAAAAATACTGAATTTTGAATTTAAATTACCGATTTCTAATTTAATAATATATATAAATTATATTTCAAACTGTGTTCAAAAGTAAAATTAGTTAAATTATACATCCTTTAATAAAATTTACGTTTTTATGATCATTTTAATTTTCAATTGTGATATTTGTTTTTAAATATTTGATAATTTTATCTTAAAAGCCCTATATTATTGTCACATTTTCCATATTAGTTTGATATTAAATTTTTAATATTATGTGAATTAAAGTTGAAAAAATTTATTGAAAATTTGAAATCATAACAACGTATATTTTATAATATGTTGAACTAAAATTTTTACCGTAATAAATATTAAAAACATTAAAAATAATTTATAGTGGTTAAACAGATAGTCACACCCCTCACTTCTCCACACATTCCAACCCAATTTAGATCATCGAAACCATAAACCAATGTGGTTCAAACTTCAATATTATCAAACTTTAATAATCAATTTTTTTATTAAGAAAACCAAGCTATGCAATGATGGAAACTAAAATGAATTCCACAAACATTAGGTAACATCATTCCACAAGCTCTTTTTGTATTATTTTCATTCTCTTCCCTCAATATTATTCATATTACATTCTTATATTAAATTAGTTGTATACTAAATATAATGATATTTTATCATTATAATGGTTTTAAATATTCTTAGAAACTGTCCAATCAAATTGGTAATAGAAATACCATTCATGTGTACGAAAAACTACCACCTCATGAAACGATGTTGTTCAACATTCCTTTACCCCTATCTTGGATATAAATTATGATTGATACAATTTTTTAATATGATTTTTCTGATTTATTTATGTATATATAATTATTATATAAAACACACATTCAGGCTTTAATTTTTTTTAAATATGTTAACATTGTTTCTTAATGTCCCGAGTTACACATTCTCAAAGCGATGTTATTCATTCACACATTACATGGAATTTATTGAGGTTGAGATTATTAGAAGTGTATTATATATATGAAATACTAATTATATTTAATTATAATATACATATATATGATATCTACCTTCCTCTATCATTAGGTCAATAAAATGGAAACATCGTTCATGCATACGTACGACCTACCGTCCTCACAAACATTGTATTCCATTTCATACTTCTATATTGAATAGATTATTATCAATATTTATATAATAAATATTTTTGATACAAAATTAATTATTAAATTATTTAAATAATTTAATAATGATTTATTTATGATGACCAAACATAACTTGTCCAATTCATATATGAAAGACAAAGTTGACATTACCTGAAACATAAAATTGAAATTAAATTTTTAATAAAAGGGTCATATAAAGTAATAATAAAATAATATATGGTATAACATATGAGAATACGGTTCTGTATTTTATTTATCATTAACATATACTTATTATAAAGGTGGTTTGAATTCCTATTAAAACATTCGAGACTTAGGTTAATGGTTTTCTCATCTTGTTTTTATTTCTATGAGACATTTTCTTTATTCACCACTCATTTACGTTTTGTGGTTGATATAATTACCAGGAATGGATCCCATGACACTTATAATTAACTTAATGGGATTTTACATATTATTTGTATGATATTTATTTCATTGTGTTTAAGATAGAAAAGATTCCAAATTGGTTATATAATTTGGTCTCAAATTTCTTTATTTAGAGACAAAGAGGGTTATGCTCCTATATATTTTTATGGGGTGTATATACTTCCATTTTAAAAGTTATATAATTTATATACTTATTTATATTATATTATCAACTTCATTAAATGTTATTATTTCCTTGTTAATATAATCAATGTTACCAAAGTGGTAATTGTTTGTTGCTACAATCTCATTGTTTATTAGGGTTGTTTTTTATTATACATCCATTGATTAAATATTAAAATAAATTTCACAATAAATATCTTAAATTTTATTCCCCTCTAGTTAATGAGTATATCTTCATTTAGTGAATACATTTTTTCGATCTTTGGTAATTATTATAAATATGAAAGAGTTTTTAACAAATCAAACTTTATCTCACTATTCGATCATAAATCATTATTCCTTCAAAACACTATTTTTAAAGAAAAAATTTCAAATTTTTTATACAATTCACATATCATATTTAAAAGAAATTTCAACCCATTTTTTTAACTTTTTTAAAAATGTTTCAAAAGGGAAATTATTTCTTTTTATGATCAAGTGACTTTTCTAAAAAGTATATAATTCAAACATAATTTTTGTAATGTACGGATTTACCATATTTAATTTCCCTAAAACATCATTTAAGAGTTTAAAAAATAATATTTTTAAAATAAAAAGATATTACTTATATTTAATTTTTCTAATAGTCATTTCATTGTATATTTTTTATGATTTTTTTTAAATTTCAAAAATAAATTAAAATTGTTTTCAAATATTTTTTCAAGGTTATTTTCACTAGAAAATGTTTCAAAATATTTTTGGTTTTAAAAAGTATTTTACAAAGCTGAAAGTATATTTTGTTCAATGAATGTGTTAAATGATTTTTCATTATTACATTATATGTTTTCAAATTTGTTTTGAAAGGACGTGATTTTGAAAGTGTAATAAGTTATAAAAAGTAATTTTCAATGAAATTTAATGTTATAAGTTATTTTTAAAATTTATTCTCTATATAAGATGATATCATTTTTTATATTTTATTCATTAGTTGGGTTATAATCCATGGTCACCATTATAATTATTTAATTGAATGTTTTTGGATTAAGAGGACATGTATTTATTAAACCTCATTTATCTTCCTTGTGTTATACCATGATAAAATGCTTATGAAACCCACATCATTTAAAATTTTATTATATGATGAAATTATAATTAAACATGTCACTATTTTATAATTTATGGTATGATAAAATTATAAGGACATAGATTACATTTCAGTGGTTATGATATTATGTTTCTGAAATCCATTACATTTTTATGGGCCATGATATGAAAAATGTTTTATTATATTGTGAACCAAGTATAAATAAAATTATAATGTGATGGGTGGGACCTATACCACCCTCCAATGAATTATGTAAAAATTTATATATATAATGGGGTAGATAGGGTTCTGATGAGATATGAACTTGATTTAGTAATATAGGGATGAAGATTGTGTTAACTCGATTCAGCAATACAGTGCTATAACTAGAGGTGAATTCAGTTCAATAATACAAGGTTGGAATGAGGAGAGAACTCAGTTCAGTATTACATGGATGGAATGAGGAATGAAATCGATTAAGGAATTTAGGGTTGGAATGGTTGGTGAACCTAGTTTATTAATAAATGGATCGAATTAGGAGTGAACCCTGTTATGTAATATAATTTTAGAAAAATATATTCCTTGGGGAGAAACCTAACTACTAAGATGTTTTTGGGATTGTACCCATTCCACTAAGATAGCCTTGGAATTAATCATTTCCTATCATAGATATTATTTTATTAATTTACATGTGTGGGTATAAATCTATGACTTATTCCTATTTTATGATTTATAAGAATATGTTCCTAATTTCAATATGATTCATGTCTTGTAGACTACCAATATTTATTCTATTACTCTTTATTATATAATTTTTTATTCATGGTATGTCATTCTTGCGTTACTATCTAATTATCATACCCTTATGCTCATGTTATTCTTTCCTATCTCACTTGTTTACCCTAACTGGGAATCTATGATTATCCCTTAATTATGTAATTCTTTATTCTGGTTATGATGAATATGTTTTTGTAGGAGTGGTAAATGGGAAGATATCTAAGGGAGATATTGATGATATTGCACAATGTTATAAGACTCTATTTCTTTATTTCCAAATATAGTATGCCATTAAGCTCCACAAACATCTATTTTTATAATATGCTTAATATTCAACTACAATGATGTTATATCAATTTTTTTTAATCTCAGGTAGCTATAAAGATGATAATATTATCAAATCCAACTTAGTAAAGGTAGTCTAGTATCCAATGTTACTAGAAAAAATCATCCTATATATGAATAAGAATGGTAAGACTAGAGTCTGTATCAGTTTTCAAGACCTCAACCACCATTGTCCTAAGGATTATTTCTGCTTCTTGTGAAAAATCACTTGATAAATGATATATAAGGTATATATTCATCCATTATTAAAGATGGATACTCTGTGGATAACCAGATCTAGATGTCTCACTAGGATGAAGATTCTACCTTTTTTAAGGCATCCCAAGGGACCATCTACCGTTTGATGATTTTATTCTACCAAAATAATTCCAAAGCCTCATATCAGCAAGACATACACCACATCTTCCATCAAATCCTCATGACTTTAGTATAATGTTAAGAAGAAGACATGGTGGTTAAATCCCACCAATATCTAGAATATATCAGAGTCCTTGAGAGAAAGTGTTTTACTTCATACAGAAAAAAACATTTGAAGTTAAATCCATTTAAGTATGATTTTTAATTAACCACTATGAAATTTATCATCTTTATCTTAAGATACAGTTTAATTGAAGTTGATCCAAATAATACCAATTCTATCAACTCTATGACTCTCCTATGAAATATCTTGGGTATGTGAGGCTTCCAAGGCCGCATAGCCTAAATATGTCATTTCATTTTGAATATTGTAGGAAATTGTAAGAACTTTTCAAGGACCATGATGAGAATAACCATATAACATTATAAGAAGAATTCATGAAGACATTTTAGGAGATCAAGAAAACACTGCTAAAACTTCCATTTCAGATGTCACACATATCTAGGAAGCCTCTAGCCCTCTATGTGACCACTATAGAATGGTCTTTAATAATCCATATCACCTAGAATAACAATGAGGAAAGATAAAATAGTTTATCATAACTCATTCAAAAGCTCATTAACATGGAGAACATATACTCACCTATTGAGAAGAGTTACATCACACTAATTATATTAGTGGAGAAGTTTCACCATTATCTACTGCATCTTGAAATACAATTAGTGTTATTTGTGATCCCATTGAATTATATCATGTTGTTTACCTTGTTGAAAAGATTATTGTCACACTTGGAAGTGTTACTTAATAATTTTAATAGTGACGTTGCACCATTATCCCCAAGATATTGATTTTCTAGATGATGCTATCTATTTATTGGAAATAGATATCCTCTATTAGCATATAAATTTTTTATTCTTCTTGAACCCCTACTGAAAGTAAGATCAAAGATGTCAAGATCAAAATAATATGAAAATGAATCATCTTCATCACTCTATCTAGGTTGTTCTTCCAAACTCGTTCCTCCTTCTAGAGGGTTGAACAAAAAAAAAGAGAATCAAAATTTCATTATTTTTCTCTAGATGGCCCTTGGGATATTTTTACCTAGCATAAATGTGAAGGGAGAATCTGAATTTTCCATAAAATAGGTTTATGGTTACTAAATTATCTTTTTCTACTTCTAGGGAACACTCTTTAATTGATGACCCAGTTCCCTTTTCATCCACAAGTGACTCTTATAAAATGTTACCATAATGGTTAAGCTGACACCATACCATGTTTAACCGCCTCAATGAATAACCAAAGTAGTATTATCTTCTCATTCTATAGGAACATAGGTAGGTCGTCTCTCCCATCATCCAAGATGATGATGAATAGAAGTAGGTAAACTAGCTGGATGCCACTTATTCTATGTCGAGACCCTTGGGTTTTACCACAATAAAGGGATCACCTAGCTGGAGAACTCATTTTTTGAGTATATCTAGCATTTAATTCTTTATCAATATCTAGTTGAGCCTGATTTAATCTATCTATTCTGATCTCATTTTACCGTATAGAGTGGGAATAAGATTAAGAAGATTCTCTACAGATGTGCATTTGATCAGATTTTCTTATATTGTGTTCCATGATATGAAAGTTCACATGTCATGTTGGAACTCCCTACTAGATCTTGTGGTTCCCGTCAGCTGGTATCTAATCCTTCCCACCAAATTTGGAGGATCAGCTTCTTCTGGCACACAATGGTCTAAAATTTCATCAAGTACGTCCAGAGGGGTCTTATATTCTATATTCATGAAAATAGTTCGTATGGACCACTAGAACACCTCCACACCACCAAATATTCTTTTACCTTTTTAGTATGTGGGATTGATGTTGTGGGAATATACCCACCCATGAGTTCTCCCGATTGTAAGTTAATTCTAACTAAGATGGACTTTTAATCTAAATGTGGAAATTTTATTCCTCTAAAGGATGTTAAGGATGAATACATTGTCAAATTTCTGAGCTCCTATTTCCACCAAAATCCACCTGAGAGAGAATACATAAAAAATTAGGGAAAAAATCCATCATACAGATTGACAAAACATCTCGAGAACCCAAATTAAATTGCATGGAATTTCTAGTATGTTTTATCAAAATTAGGACATCCATGCAAGAGTATTGTGTACTAAAGGTGATGAAATTTCTTATAACTTACCCAAAGTCCACTCCAATGGAAAAGGAATCTGCATATATGATATCAACGATGCACACAACACACCCAATCTGCACACAAAATGCCTGTGTTTTAAAGGAGACATCAAACATAGCATTCTATGAACTGCCACCCTGTAAAGGAATAAATATGCGTGGAAGGAATCTCTTTCACCCAGAATCTTACACATCAATTTCTGAAGAGTTCACCTATAAATATTAGGTCACCCCCTCCTCTGGGTAATTATCCAAAATCCAAAATATCACTATACTAATCCTAAGACCTATCTTCCACAACATTAAGATACTTGAAAACCTCATGGTAGTAATTATTTCATGATAGGTTCATTGTGGGTACCCCCTTTACTAGTCCTACAACATTCTAATCCCCACCAAACCATTTTTACCCCAAGCCAGGTGTGTAAAAAGTCTACTCTTATGTTCACCCTTGTCCTTGGGTAGTAATATATAATCTTGCGTGCACCCATTCGTTGAAGTTACATGTGTGTATTATGTTTCAATGCACTATGTTTGAGCCTCATTTATGTGAAACACCCTTTTTTTGGTGAACCTCTTGCGCAAACAAATCCAAACAAGTACACAAAAATTTCATGGTCCCCCATGAGGTTTCCCCATGGCTCATAGTGATGTTCTTTCCAAACCATTTTTTTCAACATAGGTTCAATAATTTTTTTTCTTCTTATCATAGACACCCTAATTTGGACCTCATGATTGACCAATCTTCTATGCCATTAAAAACCGGATTTTATGAATCCAGGACCCTCCGGAAGGTGAATGGGTAGTAGTTATATAATCCCAATGGGTAAGGGATGAATACACCTCATCTGAGCTTCATGATGTGAAACTAACTTGCATCAATTTACTCTGAACATGACGTAAAATTATATTCTTACCCTATGAAATGAACACAGGATGCCCCATGTAGTGTCAAAATTAGATTACACCTTCTTTCCTAATCATAATTGATCCAATTTCATTAGGAATATTCTATGTGTAAGACCCACACACCCTGTTCTTAAATCACATGATTCTCTATCTGTGAGTCACAGAGAATAAAATCCTCCTCACATGGAATATGATCCATCCAACATAAAATTTTGTTATACGTGGACAACATACATGAATGAGCAATACACCATCTCTCGTTGGCACTTGTTCCGCAACACGAGCATCATCTCTACTGCTTCCTATTGCTTCACACTGTGTGAATGACTCATGTAGGACTTTTGGTTAGAACGGATGTCTATGCCATCCTAGTCACCATATGGGATGCCTCCAAACATATTACCTATCTATCCAATTATGTCCCCTCAAATGGGCCTACTTGTTAGGTTTAATCTCCAAACATCTTAAACATTTGATTTATTTGATTACCAACTAAATGGGATATATAGGAATCCCCCTAGGGTTCAAATCCTACATCCACATCGATCTTGATCCCCTATTGGTCGTATCCTTGGTAAAATTATGAAACTCAACTTGGAAACCACATCTCTTTCAGGTTCATTGATTAGATAAATGCATAATCCAAGACACTCCATCCAAAACCCATCCTATTGAGAAAGAAAGCATTCAAGAATAAGACCCACACCATCCCTCATAAACACTCCATTCATGATGAGATAATCCTTACTTCATGATAGTAATCTGTGTGCATCAGTCCTATCATAGGACATTAAACCATTACACTGAACTACATCGGTTTTTATCACTTTATTCTAAAAATTATTTGATAGGAATATATTTGAGGATCAATAATGACCAATGGTAAACGTAGGTCCCCCCTTCTAGGGTGAAACCCCAAGATCTACCTCTTGCGGTGTTTTGAAAATCCTTTATGGTGTTATGTATTCTGTTGATGGGAGTCACCTCATGCATTCTCTTCCATGCATGTTCTTATCAATCGTTATTCATGGTCTGAAATTTTCCATTTATGGGACCTTATTCTTTGATCCTCATCCATGTAGTGTTATGATACATCAATAGATAAAATTCAAGGCGCCATATATTCCCTCCTAGAAAAATACCTCCTTGATCTACCTTTACGATGAATTTTTATCAATAAACAATGTCTCCGCATGAGGATAAAATTATGAACCCATGCAGATTCCCCATGGTAAGCATTGGATGCTGATAGTGAAAGTTTTGGATGATATTTTCTTATGGTGTTGGCTACCTCATGATAAACATGGGATTCTTGATGTGAAATCATTGGAAGATATGTAATTTCTGCATTAGATACCTCATAATCGAAATAAAATGCCTTGGGTTTGGTTCCTAAGATACCTAAATGAGATTCCCTATTATTAGGAAGAATACAAGCGACCAACATTCCAAGCGTACTAACATGCCAATGATGTCCAACATTAAAGCTCTCTTAACAATAGTTTCTTCTCTGTAAATACCCACATTAATGTCTAGACAGAAGAATCATATTTAACCTATATCCAAAAAAATAAATAAATAGAAATGTTGAATGTGATGAAAGAATCCCACCATTAGAAATTGGGAATTTGGGGAAACATTTGATTCTATAACACGTTCCCATGAAAGGTGGTGTACCCCAAAAAAATTGTGGAAAATAGAAATGTTGAACCTTATATGAATGTATCATCACCAACATGGGGAACAACAACATTTGAGACATCATCAAATTATCATGTCACAAAATCCAACTATTTGGTCGTAGTCCCACTAAAAATTGTGTTCATATCAAGGAACTCACCATTATTTGGGTTGTTAACAAGTGGGAGTTCCGATAAGGAACATCATCAGTACAAATAAATATCTAAGACCAAGGTTGATTGAATGAAAATGGGAAATTGGGAGTTTATTTCCATGTATCCGTAAGAAGTGATGAATCCTCATGTTTTTCATGACCCCTACTATAGGAAAAAAACCACCCCAAACCTTTAGAATAATGTGTAGGAGAAAAGTTAATGATCCAATCCTACAAGACTCCACCTACACCATAACATCCATAATGACTTCATATACTTTGTTCCCACTCAATGTATTTACCTTGGAGGTCACCCATAGAATAGTGATGGACACCTTCATACGCTGGTGTGAGAAGGATGGATTCATTCCGATGATGGATATGGATCACCATGACCTGGGGGCTTTATTTAATAATCGAAACTGCCTCCCTCAAGGGATTCATAGAGATCCTCTAATCCACCTCCAACAGTAAACCACTTTGGGAGACATTATGAGATTGATTCTATGACTGAATTTCTTACACTAAGGCAGTGGGGGATTCCTGAGACACTAAAGACATGTGTACCTCACTTGACCCATGAAGAACGACTCCCACCATGCCCAGTCAATGCATCAAGGATTTTTCCTTCAAGATGAAGAACATGTTGACTATACACATACTCTGTCAGCCCCATTGTTGAACATCCATCATAAACATCAGGAAATTACCTAATAAAATGAATCTTATGGGAAATAATCTTCTATAAATCCAATGTCCCCTCCAACCATGGAACTATTCCACTTGATTGATGCAAGAGATTAGCTGGGATCCTTCCATGCTTGGTTGGGATCATGAACCAAGTCACCCCACAAATAGTCTAAGTTGACACTAGTATTCGTTGTCACCACCAGCATCTATTATGGGATGGAACATAATGATGAGATTCATTATATATTACCACGATATAATATCTCTAAAAGATTAAGAGTTCATCCCCACTCCCAAAATCAACATTGATTTTCTCGCCATGTTCCCATCACTAATCAATATAGAGGCCTTGCCAAATTCATCCCCGATTAGTACAAATTTTCTTGTTATAATTATTATTATGATCACATAGTTCCTTCCCATGACACAACCAATTAGAGTGGGGGACCACCCCACTCTTTCATAAGAAAACTTGGAGTCCATCTGCATGTTTAAAATAGCTCATGGGGAGGTCCCCCCCACTGCTCGGGTATCTATTAGTGAGAAGGTCCTTCTTATTCATTCTCACATCAGTATGGATGTCCTCTCCATTCCATTAATATCATTCAACATATAGTTCTTACCAATATTACTGCTGACTAATGTAGGTGAAATCCCTACTTTATTAGTCACTAGAGTAGAGGTCCTCTCCAATCCTATATTTCTTATATCGGAGGTCTTCCCTACTCCGATAGCAACCAATACAGATTACTTCCTAGAATCAAAAAAAAAATCATTGCATATGTCATCCATGGACAACCAACTTCTAACACACATGTCCTCCCTATGCTGAAGAATTACACTACCCTGATGAACCATCCCAAGGAAGAATTAAAAACCATCCCAGTCGAAGGAAAATCACTGGAAGTGAGAATTCCATATTAATATCGTTCAATTATCTAATTCTTAAGAATAAATCAATTTAATGATGAAACATACAACCCATTCATCATCATCATATTTTGGGGTAGGAACTCGGAAGGTTTAGTTCTTCATCCAGGAAGTTGAGATCTATATAATCCCTAAATCCCTTCATAGAAACATATAGGTGGAGGACAATTTGGATCTTTTCTAGTGTTGCATGGTGCATCCATCTTTTCCATTTAGAGTTTCTCTCTCTACCACTACCCGAGATCACAAAGAGCTATTCTAGAATAGAATATATGGAAATAATCATGTTGATTCACCAATGAGTATCGCTGCCCTCATACGTTAATTAGTATTAAAAACACAAACCAATATGGATGTAATGATGTGGTTGTTACCACCATCGAAGGAAAACCCAACATGTTATGAACAGTATACTCTTGCAGTGGCACTTCTATCATCCAGTGAACTTCCACAAAAAATTACATTAGTTTCACATAGAATTTCATTGTAATCACCAACCAATGATTAGGCTAACCAATATAGGGGACATGATACTAATGAAAAAAACTCATGGGAGACTCTGGCTAGTGATCAATTACTGTTAATATTATAGACAAATCCAACTTTCAAATTTGATATTTTCATAGTCCCTCATTGAGGGGAAGGTCATGTTATTCTTACAGACTATCTTGATGATAATTCATCACATCAGCGACTGTCATTTGGCCTACCTAGGGAGTTGATATAACCTTGATGACCTGAATCAGTAGTGCTGAATGATTGATCCAGAAACACTCCCAGTGGATCAGCACCCCATATTTCCATGCTACTATCAGAACCTTCAACACAGATGTGTTATGAGCCTCATAGTTCTATATTGCATAATTGAAAAGGAATCTATGGATTTACTAATATGAGGATGAGGACAGTACATGACTCTCCACTTCATCCCTATCATCTAACAACTAGAACTACCCAATGATATTGCGTATTTTCTTCTAGATATTATTATACTGAATATGGTTGTGCCCAAGAATTACAAGGATGTGGTATCCTATTGAGATTTATATAGAGAAAACCCGCCTTGTGGGTTATAAAATTATCAAAGGGACACTAATACCGTTATTCATACCCCCTAAAATGGTATAAAATTTCACTCAAAGTTCCATCTACATCATTTACCCCCTTGAAAATACTAACAAGGGAAAGGGACCTCGCATGCCCTAAAATCCATTTGATGTTTCAATGAAGATAGTGGTTGATCCCTTAATTGAAACCTTGCATTAGTAGGTTCTCGATCACAAGAGGATATTCGATGAATGTTTTGCTGAGTGATTCTTGGGTTATTGAACTGAATGATATGATCTTATTCCTCCCCCACTAGGGAAGTAGGGGATCCCACAAGTCCTCCACATCAATTTTCTACCAGTTGAACCTAGTGATACAATGATTCCAAAAATGGATGAGGAAGTATTTCTTGGAATAAGATCATGATATGATTTTATGAATACAAATAATAAAAATTATATCATTATGTGGAACCAAGATCGAACTTATCCATTCTCCGCTAAGCCTTCTTACCGTGATTATAATCCTAGCAATATACTTCCGGTCAATGATCCTCATCAAGATAAGAATCCCTTCCATTATGATTATATATCTGTTCTCATAGATCGAATCAAATCATTGGATATGTAACAGGTATTGATCCCACCAAACAGGAAACCATATTCCACATTGGTGGATAACCTGAAATCACCACCATATTTTGAGGACCCTAGCTCTTCCCCATTCAATTTGATGGGAGACCTTTCGAAAAATCTCGACCACTTAATCTCAAGGTGTTGGCCCATGTTGGGAACCCCAGAGCAGTAGGAGGACTCTAAGATCTGATGTTTTTTTCAGACATTGTAAGAACACGTGTTCGTCTGGTACATCTAGTTTCCCATTGGGTCTATCACTAGATGTGAGTATCCTTATTTTCAGTTTCATTTCAAGTTCATCTCCCCCACATGAAATAAAATAATTACAGACATCTTCATTTAAAATAATGTACCTGATGAGCATGTCGTAAATGTCATAACTCTGTGGAAGGACCTAATTTATTCATGTGGAATGATGTCGAACCATGTAAAACTATTGAGGATTTCTCTAGGGAATATCAAGGCTGAGATGATCCCTACCCTCATCACTCAAAACATCAAACTTGGGTTCTAATATATCTCTAACAATTCATAATTCCTAAAGTATGTATTGTCGTAGGATAGGAATGAAATTCCATTACCTCTCCAGGACCTTTCCTGAAAAACCACCAAGGCAAGGACTGTCGACTCTATACAAGTGAATGAACCTAATACACTATAGTTGTTGGCCCCTCATCCAATAGAACATCACCTAGTTCCTCATCCTCATCATGATCAGCCATTATCAGCATAGAATCGGTAGGCACCCCCTCTCCATGAACAACCTCCTTGATGAGAGAACATGGTCTAACACCTTGTCATCTTCCAGCCCCTTTTAAGGTCAATTTCATAGAGTATCCTTCTTGGATAGAAGTAACA
Organism: Viscum album; assembly: GCA_963277665.1. NCBI lineage: Eukaryota > Viridiplantae > Streptophyta > Magnoliopsida > Santalales > Viscaceae > Viscum > Viscum album. Next base: position 1,936,640,931 of record OY728123.1, on the reverse strand, counting down.
TGACCTTCTCCATCATATATGCCCATGTTCCTGGTTATTTTCTAATATCCCTAGAATATGGGATTCTTAGGATTCCATAGTGCATGAAGCCTCATTAAGCTGAGCGTACTGATCTCGCTAACTATTTCCCCCAACCCAGAATCCATGGGAATAGCTTAAAACAATGATTTATATTCAATGTTTATTTCTAGGAAATGTGGAAAATGGTATGGTCACATTAAGAAATCTCTTACTATAGGTGGTGGAAATCTCCGATGAGACTGATATTGACATCCAAGGTTATGCTGAATGGAAGAAATTTTTTAATAGTGGAATTATTAATTATGATTATTGGTTGACCAACAAAGGAATTACTTCTTTTTATGGCATTATATGTTCCCACATAAGCTATAATGAACCTCTTAAATTCACCATACCTCCTTCAGTAACAACTTCTTCACATACCTCACAAACTTATTCCTATCCAAAGATTAGGTAATAACAAAGAACGAGAAAGAAATGTTCCTCACCTCTATAAAAGCATTCATGTACACTCAGTGACTTGAGGCCTCTATAATTGGGTATCACAGCTCTGGTATACCCAAAATCAGATGTTTCCAAAGGTGATGTTCATGAGTATGCCTCTGTAAAAATGGTTGAGTTAATAGAAACCATCATGGTTCTAGATGATGATGAATAATAGGAAATCCGTTTGATTGCCTCAGACTGTCGCTATTAAAGGAATGGTCGATGCTATGAAAATACTTATAGTTATCAGGTCAGCACTGTAATACAATACATTAATGATTCTAAAAACATACAAGAGGTGTTTTTAGTGCTCAGTAGAAAAAAATATATTCAGCTCTCTGTGTCAAACACACAACCAAACCTGATCATGTTAACTAACTGGGCAGAATATCTACAACCGAATCATGATTGGTTTCCCCCAAAAAAATCCTGGACATAGCCAGCCGATAGTGAGGTAGTAGTTTTTTCAGGTGTGTTGTCAGACAGGTAGTGGTACATTTTTTGTACCATCCAGAATTTAGTGGTTCATCAAGAACATCACTCCATGCTCCAAACAAAGAGTGAATTAATGCAAGAAGAAATGAGCATCTGGCACAGAAGTAGGTCATCCTGAAGCACATCCCTTGCATACATGAAAATATATTGATCCTTGAGGGCCTCCACCTATCAGAATTGATGTGAGAGGCTCTTATTGAGGCTGTGAAAATACACATACAATTCAAAGAAGCGGTAGTTTCCAAAAAATCCTACAATTCAATGGTGATCAAGAAATAATAATTTCAATCAATCATTTCATTATCTATAGAATATGTGTACTCCATCGTGTTGGGCCACATCCTCCCTCTATACATCACTAGAATATTTAATGGTGTGGATTTCCATTACTATTTACTCAACATGGGTTCTGGTATTAATCTCATCCCTACCTGGACAATCAATTGTAAAAATTGTATTTATCATGTTGACACTTTTTACAATGTTTATTTATAACCCTAATGTAAAGATGGTTAAATTGATTTATCACATAAGTTATAATATAGCTGATGTAAAAAATGATTTATCTTGATTTATCATGCATGTTATATAATAACCAATGTGATAAATCAATAATACCACGTTATCATGTCGGTTATACTATAACCGACCTGATAAAACCCATTTTTATGTCGGTTATTATATAACTGATGTGATAAAGCAAACATAATTTCATTATCAAAGTAGTTCATTATATAATTGACATTATAAAAAGTTTTATCGCATCAGTTATATAATAACCGACCTTATAAATGTTAAAAAACACATTATCACATAAGTTAACAAATAATAGACTTGATAAATCTTTAAAAAAATTATGAACCCACATTTAAATTCAATGTAGTGTTTTTTGATCAGGCGACACTGCCTTAGTTCTCCTTCATGTGGAAACACTAGAAATTATTCTTTGAACCAATGGCCTCCATCTTCATTTTTCCATCTTTGTTAATAATTTTTTTATCTATGGATCTATCTGATTGACTCGCAACTCTAAATTAAGTCTCAAACACCTCAATTTTGATCATTATTTTTTACAGATGCCCTTAACCATTGTTTAGTGATTTTAGTTATTAAAATATTGAAATATCTTGTTTAATTTTCTCTTGATATCATCATTGGAAATGATGTACCTTGTTTATTTATCTAAAATTATTAGACCTGAAATTCCACATTTTATTTAATGGTGTGCCATTGATTTTTATTGAAATATGAGGCATCTAATTCTTCATTAATAGACTTGGTTGTTCTTATATTTTATCAAAAATCATTGGGTATGAAGATCCAGGTTACCTTACCTAGATGCTCAGTTTGATGCCTTATTTAAATATGAAATACCTATATGGATATCCCTATGCATGGATACATCGGTTATAAAACACATCTCCTTTTTCAATTTATATAACACGTTAAATTTTTTATTATTCTGAATTAGGAAAAAGAAGGTATACTTGTCCAGGTTTTTGGTGATGAATATGTACTCCTATATGTGTTGGGCCATTTCTCTATTGAATTATTTCCATATATGGTTAGGTAATTAGTAGTACATATTTTATTCTGACAAATAGTATTATAGATTATTATATTGATGCATGGTTGCTTATTTATTTCTGAATTGGTTAACTATTCATTATTATACTGTATTTTTTGTTACATTCTACTTATTATCATTTACTATTTTTATATTATATATAGTAATGAACTAGGGGGTAAACTTCTCCAATAATACATCCATTAAACTATCACTGCTAGTTGGTAACCTCTAGAATGTGCATATGGGGTGGCCCACTTGAGGCCATACCACTAACCAGTCTAGTTACTATTTACAAAGTGAACCAATTTTAGGCATTACATATTGGCTAAGATTCCCTAAAAACAACCTCTCAACGTACCTTATTAAATATATTTTCACCTCCTTTCCAATATAATCTATGTTCCTCTCAAGGAATGTGCTTTGAGTCAAGTATAAATACATTAGAAAAAGTGACCCATAACCTGACAATATCAAATTACACCACAGAAATCAATTACAACCATACACAGTACCATTTTTTTGTAAAAAACACAATATGAATGTTCAAACCCATAAATGTGACCATAAACATTACATGAAATAATGAAAATATTTCAATTCAATATAATCATAAGACCTATTTGGTTAATATGATAGATAATTAGAATAAAAAATTATGTAATAAAACAGATGTTGTGATAGGTTAATAATGAATTACACTAGTGGATGGTGATTTATTTTTATATAGTGGTATTATATCTAATTGCACAAAACAATTTCATTGTAATTTTATAATACACCTATATTTTGTTATATTTCAAAATTTTATTAGTTTCAAGTTATGTAATATTTCATATAAATATAAAACTAGCTTATCAATATATATATAATTTTAAAAATGTTTATAGGAATGTATTTTTATAATTTATCATATATATATATAAACATTTCTTCTATTATTATGTTGAATTTGTAATTTTATTTTTCAAATACACATATATTGATTTTATATTTAAATATTTTGTTAGTTTCAAATTATGAAATATTTCATATAAATATAAAATTGGATTATCTTAACAAGATATATAATTTTGATATTTTTTATATGTAATAATGAGTCATAGTTTGATTATGAAACATTAAATGACTTTTGTATATGATGAAGGTCTTTTTGTTTTTTTTGAATTTTCTAAATGAAATGTTCCAAACAATGACATGTTTTTCTGTCCATGCAAGAAATGTTTAAATATGAAGAATTTGAAAAGTATAGAGATCAAAATCATTTAATTTTCCATGGATTTAATTTAAGTTAATGCCTTTGGATTTGGGATGGTGATACATGGAAAAATTTTAGATATAATGATGATGATGTTTTGAAAGATTGTAACTCTAATGAAATTGAAAAAATGATTAATGATATTTAAGTAGAAAAATTGTGAAATAACTTATAGTTGACTATTTATATGGTGATGATAAAAATCCATTATCATGGTAGTATAAATTTTATGGTTTTATTGTTAGTGTTAAGATTTATTATCCTGAAGGAGAAACATTGATAGGGTGATGATTCTTTTACAACGCTACTATATTTGTTGAAAGTCATTCGTCTATAAGATTTTGATCTTTATGATTTGAATTATAAGGCTAAGAATATATTATGCTTGAAGGGATGGGGTAAAAAAAATATATACATGCTTAATGATTATGTGATAAATTGGAAGGAATATGATTTCTTTAGAATGTCCTAATTATGGGATATCACGGAATAAGTGGAAGGAAAATTCATAGGATGATTTAGAGATTATAATGATCCAAGCCAAGGTATTTTTGTTTAATCTTATAATTATGCATTTGAAACGTTTTTTTTTGCAAATTCACATGATATAAAAATGTTAAGATTGCATGATGATGAGGGGATATGTTATGGAAAAATAAGATATCCAATTGATTATCCACAGTGGTAGAAAATTGATTTCTCGTTTCCAATATTTGTAATTGATGTTTGAAATCTCATACATGTGTTGTGAACAGATGAAATGAATCAATACCAAAACCTTTTTTGCAAACATTTTTTATGTATTATTTTATTTCTAATTTACATTTTATCTCCAAATTTTTTATGAAGAATAAATATTTCATGTTGATTTTAATGATTTATGGACCAAAGTAACCCAAAAATGACATTGATGTTTTATTTTCACTATTAATTGTTGATTTGAATGTCTTATGGAATGATGTAATTTTAATGTATGAATATTATTAAATTAAATATTTTCAACTACATGTAGTGATTATCTTCACTATAAATAACATCCCAACATATGGAAATTTGTCTTGATACAGTGTTAAAGGGAAGAAATAATAACCAATTTATTAACAACAGACTTCATATTCTCAATTTCGTTATCGGAGGAAAATAGTAAACATGGGTCAACAAATATTTTTTCCTATGGATCACTATTATAGATGATTAAAAAATTAATTCAATGAATCACAAGAATATGATATTACTCCTAATCCTTTATCCATTGATGAGTATTTGGGGAGGGTGAAAAACATTGATGTGACATTTGGAAAGACACATAAATTTGGTAATGATAGACATATTCTTAAGAAATGGTCAATATATTTCGATCAAACATATTGAAAATATCATCAACTAAAACATAAAATTGATTTTAGGCATGTAGAGAAGAATATATGTGATAGGTTTTTTGGAAAATTGTTATATATTATAAGAAAGACTAAAGATGGGTTGAATGTAAGATTAGACTTAGTGTCAATGTGAATACATTTGGATTCATCTCCCACACAAGATAGAATTAGAACACATATTTCCCTAGAATTTCATACATTATTTGGGAGGGAGAAAATTATCTTTTATAAGAGGCTTCATGATATCATAGTGACATAGGGTTAATCATAAATTGTAAAAAATGTGAATCTTTGAAGGATTTGATGTTTACAGGTATGAAATATTTTTATTTTCACATCCTGATTCAACAAATTGTAGCAGTTTCATTGCGTGAGATATTTCATATCTTTGTCAGAAAGGATATCAGGAAGTTGGGTTATTTTTTTCAATTAAATTTTTAATAAGTTGATTGATCTTGATGCATTGTTTTTTTCTTCAAAACCATGAAATTTCTATATATTGTCAATTTGAAATGTATTTTCTGCCATTTTTTATGATATAATGGTGAATTTAATGGTTCCTCTAGTTTTAGTAATAATGCTTTGTGGACCGGTATATCTACGTTGGATGTACCATTTTGAATGGATTATGTAGATATTGAAGGAATATGTTTAGAATCCATGTCAACCAGAAGCCTCCATTAATGAAAAGTATATTTCTGAGGAGGTTGCATTGTTTTTTACGAGCTACTTGTCAGCGTCGGATCACATTGGTTTGCCTCTATCTCATCACAAATGAGTTAATTAATTAGGAAAGGGGAATCAAGGTTTTAAAGTCATATAATTATCTGGTTAATATATAGAAAAGGGTACATTTAAACATCCTAAATGACAACTTTATGCTCAACCATATATATCATTTCATATTAATAATATAAAACAATGTCATCCAAAGAAGAAAAAAAGTGGATTTTGAATGGGCATAAAAAAACATTTCCCTATGTTTTAAAAATATTGTGCTCAGTTGATCAGATGTTTCAAATAAATTAACATGGTTAGTGGGTGTTCCATATTTAAATTTGATAACATGGTCTGGGTATGAAATTAATGGATATACATTTCATACAAAAACTCTGGTCAATAAATGTGCAGTTCAAAATAGTGTTGTATTAGTGTTCGTAGAGGAATTGCATTTTTTTTGTGTTCTAAAGAAAAAACCAAATTTATTCATCAGGTGCATATTGTGGAGTCTTTGATGATAAATGGTAGGTTGATTAAATAAAAATTAAAGTTATAGTGGTTAACTATTTATTGTTTATCACAAACAACAGTGTCAGAATTGATGAATTTTGTATAACATATGTTAATCTAAATAGATTGGAAGACAAAACAGATTCTTTTATAATGGAATGAAATTAAAAACAAAATTTTCTATGCTCCAATATGTAGTGGTATATTTTTTACAAGAAAAAAAATATGTTAGAGATGATCAACTTGATGAAGATGTTGATTTATATGCGATCCCGAATTCCAGGGAAATATTAATAGATAATAATAATCTTTATGTCATAGACATGGCTTGTTTTATAAGGAACAATCATGAAAAAGGAATTTGGGAAAACCCATTATTACATTCATAATATTAGAGGCAACATATGTTTACTTCTCATTTACATTTATTAATTTCATAAAATCTTAGATATTTTAATGATTTTTTATTAAAACACTTATTAAAAATAATATGTAAATATGATTATTTATATTAGTTTAGTATTTTTTAGTTTATGTTGTTTAAAATTACATAACTTATATATTTATTGTTTCTCTAGAATTAAAATTATATTAAATATTATATGTTAAAAATTATTTTTTTGTAAAAAATGATTTATTACATTAATCGATTTTTAAAATTCCTACACTAACTTTGGATTTTTTTAATTTAATTACATGAAATTTCATATATCATTACAATTGTCAGGATTTTAGTCAACTATAAAAAATATGAATAATAATTTTTTATGTTTTAGTTTATTTTTTTGTTTCATAATTTTTCATTTTTTATTTACATTTGTAATGTAATAGTTGTAGTTGAATATTTGTGTACTGATTGTTTGTTTCATTGATTTTATGTATAATGACATATCAATTAGTTGATCAACCACATACATCTATAAAAGAGTGTTATCTCTAGGGAGGAACATGAACATTCTCATCTTGGGGATCCCAAATCTTCTTTATTTATAGCCACATCGTTAATGTAGAGTTCGTGGGTAGAAAATCATTGAAACATACATTTACCATAATTATCACTTTCTCATAGCTTGGACCAAAGTATAGTGGTAAAATTTGATGAAAATTATATTCCAAGAGGTCCTAATATAAAAAAAATCATGACATTTGTATCAACTTAGGGTAAATAAAAAGTCCACATTTTTTTTAATGATTGCCTTAGTGGAGAAAAAACCACACTATGTCAATTGTGGGACACCATTTTGGTAAGATCATTTTTTATTTTCTTTTAATCTAGAAATTTTTATAGTATACTATCTTCCCCATCTTTTTATCATATGAAATTTGATATATATGACACTCGAGGAGTCAATAATAAATTTTTATCGATGGATACTATGAGATAAAGGGATTAAAAATCAACCCTAACATATGATTCCATTTATCGGCATAAAAAACATCAAAATCCATGTCATATTTATGCGTTTATTGATGAAGACACATAGAAATAATTTAATGAATGTAGAATACATGATTATTTTTTGGTAAGTTCAATGAATTTTTTTAGCAGTTTTCTTATATTATTGATCTTATTATCATTTCCTTACATATTTCTTATTCCTAATTTATAGAAATCAAGGAAAAATTATTACGATATACAATATAGAAATGTATATTGTCATTGATTATCTTGGGGAGGGTATAAATTATTGTAAGAATAAATGATGACTAAGAAATTTAAAAAATGGATAGATGAGTCTTAATGATCTGGATAGGTTGTCCCTCCTTCCCCATGTTTAGACATGAAAAATATAAGATTCCTCAAATGAGGAAAAGGGTGAAATATATTATATAATAATCAGGGGTTGTAGTTAAGAGGATTTTAAGATATTTGTTTTATTTATTTATATTAATTAAAATATTTATATAATAAGAATCATTAGTGAATTTTTCAAATAATCTATACAGGTTTCTCTTGAGGAGTAGAGAACGCAGAGGGTACTTGTAGCTGAAGGGAGGAAATATATTTTACATGGATCATTGGTAAAGCCCAAACACTCGGGCTATGTACAAGGATACCCGACGAGTGTATCAGTGAGAAAAGTGTTACCATGTTCTTCAGCTTCTTAATTTAAGGTTTTTTATAAAAAACAAAATATTTTGATGTCCAAGTTCAAAAAATTAATGCTACGATGGAGGAAATGATTAAAGCATCAATACAGTCTATATTTGATGACAGGGAAAGACAATTTTAGATTTCATATCACACTCCACCACTACCAGCAGGTCCCACTTCCACACATCCACCTAAAGAACCCATTATTTTTCCTCCACCTCTATCTAGAGATCCAATTTTTTATCCAAATTCTATGCTCAATCCACCACCTCCACCTACAGACCCCATTTTTATCCTACTCCTACACCAAATCATCCAGAGATTCATAGTTACTATTAATATTTCCTCAAAATCATATTGTTAAATATAAGATGATATAAAATATTGGATATAAGATTCATCATAAATAATTATATATAAAGTAACATAGGGTCACATTACATGATATTATAGATATATCAGCTAAAGAACAGTTACCTACAGATGAGGTGAGTAAAATTTGACAAAGTATCATTCAATTTTTAGTTTTGTTATCCATATTTCAGCGACATATTACCATAGAGGTATGTGTAAATTTTAAATTTTATTTTAATTTTTGGTTAAATTTATTTTAAAATTTTAATTTTAATATAATTATCTATTTATTTACTGGAATAAGCTAATGGTAAAGAAATACTATACATCCAACAACAAAGACAAAGGGATATGAATTCAGATAAAAATAAAATTAGTCTTGATTGATTGTCACGATATTCATGTTTTTTTGTGGAAGTTTATAAATTTACAGTGGATATTCATGTATGTGGGAATGCAATAAATGTGATGATTTCGAAAAATCATATATTTGAGATTATTATTGGAGATATGTTGGGCATCAACGTGATGTAATTTTTTTCCATGTTATTCTTAACATAAATCATTCTCTATGTTATATTTATTAAAAAATAATACTTATTTATATTTTAAAATATGTATATTTATAAAACTTGTGAGTATAATGATAAGAAATATGTATAAGTATTCATGAACCCACAATTGATTTCAAAAAAAGCACACAAATTTACTGAGGAATAAAAAATAATTAATATTGGTGAAATATTTGAATAGAATATAATTACACAATGTTTGATGTTTACTTAAGTTTAGAGGTTTAAAACATATATCTCAAAAAAGTGTTATTTATCTTTCAACTTAATGACCACTAACATTAAATTAAATTTTATATAGTGACCATTATTCTTTTCCATGGTAAAAGACACTTTATTGGATATTCTATATCCATAAAGATGTGTGAAAAATTTTAAAACAATGTTGGGAAAGTATGTTTAAATTTCATAATAGTTGGTTATGTTATAATTAATATTAAATTTATTTCATTAATATTACTTTTTTAATAAGGGATATGATTTCTTTCAAAAAAACCAAAACAAAAAGAACTGCAGTATCAAATTTGGAAAATTAATGGTGAATTTCAATTTATAATTAGTAACTTTTGGATATATTTCATAAAAATATTATTTGGAATTGAAAAAATCCATTAAACAATAATTCTATAAACAATAAGGCATCCTAGAATGTGGATATTATGTTTTAAGATTTAGGTATGAAATAACCACTATTCGAAGAGTTACAAAGTTCATCCGGGTTATATTTCCTTATAAACTATTCAATAATATTTCATTCGTTTTATTCATTATACGTGTTAACTACATTCATTTTAATGTTTCACTTTTTTAGTACACTCACCCATACAGTACTCAAGAGCTCAAACATTTACAAGTGGGATGGTAAAATCATATTTTAGGTTTGATTGGATTTTAGTTTATTTTTAGTGACTATACGAATTCTGAATATTATAATTCTAAATGTGTATTCTATTTTTGTTTTGGTTGGATTTAGGATTGCTTTTAGTAAATAGTTTAATATTTTAATGTTGTAAATATGAATCTATAATTTTTCTAAAGTTTCATCTTATTTATGCTTCTTTCTATATTTTTCTAGTTTGGCCATCAGTGTAGAGTATTGGTTACAAGAAACTTTTTAGAAAAAGTATTTATGTCGGTTATTTTATAACTGACATTAAAAATATATTCAGTCAGATTCTTACATCAGTTCTATAGAAACTGATGTGATGTAAGGATTTTTACTTGGTCTATTTTATAACTGACATAAAACACCTTCATCACAAATCCCTTTCAAATTTCATAATTATTAAACAATGTAAAAAATGATACATGGTGGTGGTTTTCCACATTGAGGATTTAATAAATGACATGGTATATGATGTTTTACATCAGTTATGTAATAACCATCACAATATAAATTCATCCCAAATAATTTTTCACATCTGCCATTAAATAACTGATGTAATATATCATATTTTACAACAAGGTTTTAATAATCAACATCAAATATCTATTCCATTATAGATTTAGAATTACAGTTTTTTAAACGATGTTAAAGTCAATGATTACAATATCCCCTTTAATAATGGTTCCTATAAATCAATGTAAAAAATAATGTTGTAATGAATTTTTTCACTATTGAATTATCAATTTGGGACCCACTGAATACAAATTTATCGCCTCTAACATGAATATTTTGGGTAACGATAGGGCTGACTAGAGACACCATTGTAGGATTTAACTGAATACCTAGCTTAGTGGCATGGTATGATGTGTTGATTTCATGGTTAAATCACAAGATTCCTCCTAAAATGTATTGATGGGAATGCCCTAGCTTAATATGCACATAGTAGTCCCCTCTTCATATTACTAGTGCCTCAAAAAGTACCCCAAGGGTTATGTATTTTTTTCTTTAGTGCGATACAACTCCCTTAGAATACTTTGAAGCCCTATATCTGAATGTAGGCTACTAAATTGGAGGGCTATGTAGGTTTAGACCAACAAGGATGAAAACATCACCATTATATCCTTCCCATATATATATTTTGATGATGCTTTCATTCTCACAATTCACCAATCGGATTCTACGACACTAGAAAATGGAATTTTCATTTTAGTTTCTGAGAGGAAAGGGTTCCAGGTCCTCAAGAACAAGGAACACCATAATATTTCCCTGTACTCCTACATAGGGAATGCTTGGGTGATACCATAAACCCCTACCCATATGAATTTTTGATAATTTCTCACTATGGAAGCTGAACAACTTCCAATTCATTGATGTTAGGAATGAACCCGATATTTGAAATCCCCATGGAATTTCATTGAGAGACTATATCTTCATGGATTTAGCTGTTTATGAGTCTCATAGTGAGGATTCTAAATACATCCAATATAAAACCATCATTCCGCTAGAATAAGGAGGAATGATTTAACCATATCATCCCACAGATTACTATGCCTTTGATAATTAATATGACTTGAAAAGTTTTCTTATTATATTTGAATAGGATTTCACCAACACTATCAATGAGTTGGTTCAAATGATCCTTGGAACTGATTAAAATACAAGGAAAATGATGATTAGTACCGCTATGACTCCGAATAAATAGTAATAGTATATGTATTTCATGATGCCACATCTTGCCTTATTTTACTATTGTTATAAGGATATTCTTAATCTATACCCTCATGTCACAATCCACCATCTTTTTCTCCCGACAAGTCATCATGGTTTCAATTTACCTCTCAATAAAATGAACCATTCTCATAGTTCCATAGTCAAGTCTAATATAGATAAGTTTATTAAATAAAACTTCATCAAGAATGTTTAGTATCCTAATTCGCTATCCAACATCATCCCTGTTTAGATGAGTAATGGTAGATTAGAGTCGGTATTATCTTCTAGGATCTGAACCCCCACTGTCTGAATGAAGATTTTACCCTTCTAGTGAGAGAGTAGTTGATCGATGTCATAACTGGGTTCAACATTTCTCTTTCATTGATGTATACTATAGATAAAATTCTAGTAATATGTCCACATAATATGTGAATTCTTCTTCCCTCAGTAAATGGAAAGGCAGATTCTCTAAGAAGGTAATGAATTTCAGTCTGAAGAATGTAGGATCACTTATCAGTGATCCATACACCACACCTTCAAATTGATTATGATAACTCTAGTGGAATGATACATGGAATAAATGATGGTCAAATACCAATATATTAAAGATCATATAAGAGACCTTGATAAAGTTTTTAGCTTCCTTCATTCCTATAATTTGAATATGAACCCCCAGATGTTATCATTTAGGGTTACATCTTTGATGTTGATCTATTTCATCATTAGATACATAGTCATCGAGATCGAACCATTGAAGATCAAAGCCATTCTCTAGATTCATCTTTCAAACAACCAATGGGAGCTTTGCGACCTTCGTTTATACATTGCATACATATGCCTATTCATTTGGAATCATTCAAAAAAGTTTAATACACTTTTAGGGATCATGATAAATTGTATTTTCGATGTGTCGAGATAATGAGTTCCATACCACAATTAAGGAAATGAATAATTATCTTATAAAACATCTTCTTTTGATGACAACTATATATGATAATCCTTTGGTCCTTTATGTGACTATCTTGGATTTATTCATCAATGTACTAATATTGTAGAAGAACAATGAGGGTAAAGAAAATATATTATACTTTCTATGTCCCATGCACCTTGACACATTGGCCGAATACTGTTCGATAAAAAAGATATGCCTTGCACTACTTATCACTGTGAAAAATGATAATGAATTATCTATAGAATCAAAAAATATAGATTCAGTCCCATGTTTACCCACTAATTTATATTCCTAAACTCTATATACAACTAGTTAGGTTATCACACTAGGTCATGATCCTTCATTTTCTCAACATCAGGATCATTCCCTAGAAGGATATCAAGGGTTCGGCATTGGAAGACTTTTTGGTCAAACATATGGATACTAAAAAGATGCCTCATGAAGTAGACATCCAATATGAGGCCATCCTCTTGTTGTAATAGGTTATTACATGGATACTGATTCATTATAGTGGTTCATCTAAGGTATCAACCATCAGAAGTATCAATGATCCCAATCTCAACAGAGTAGGTTTTGGTATAATTTTCATCATTATTTTCTAGAAAATTATTCCTTAATAGTTCCCACAATTAGAAGGTCTGACTAAAAAAGAGTAATAGTACCAGGTGATCATTCCTGGTCATGATATTCCACTTGAGATTGATATCCCACACTTATGCAAGAATATTGACTCTGATTGTTTCCTCAAATAGATCTATGGTGATAACACCCTCTGGAATCTAGAACCTGTTTCTTTTCTACAGTTCACTCTCTAGTAAATGGACCATTTCCCTTATCATCCAGATGTGAAAAATGTCTCTTTATTTTAGAATTGTAACACTAATTCATTGGTTTTCCTTTATGTATCTCTTATAGAGTCAAACAAGGATGATCTATTCATTCATGTGGTGCATCAGAGGGTCGTTTCTCCCATCTTATTAGAAGATGATGATATCCAAGAAAGTAAACTAGATGACTATTAGTTCATCCACATAAAGACCTAAATACACCATGTATTAGAGGAAACCTCATGTTTTACATCTCTTTTCATTGAGTATATCCATAAGGGTTCTCTTCTTCCAGATCAAGCCAAAATTGATTGAATTTGTTGGTGCCCAATAAAGTTCACCCTCCACTGCAAGCCTAATATTGAGTAGACCCTGTGTGTGAATAATTTTGATGGAATTATTCTCTAATTTATCCATTTATATGAGATTCAATAGGTTATTTTGGATGTTCATGTTGGGTCATGTGGTGCTCACCATGTAAGATTGATTCTCTCCAACCAGATTGAACGTTTAGAATAATTTAGGCCCACCATCATCCATGATTACATCGATTTCACAAAGTGGTATCACACATTTTAGTTCCATTTCATCTTATTGAACCAATAAACATATAATCTTGTTACTACCATGTATTATTGTCTATTTACTGAAATGAAGACCAATGTTGTGGGGCCATATCTACCAGGGAAAACTCTCTTGTGATAGTTCATTCTGACCATAATAGATTTCTTCTCCATGTAGGTAGAAGTGATTCCTCTGATATAATTCAAGGCCTAATTAGTGGTCGAATTCATGACCTTCAATATAATATATTTATTAAGATTACATAACACAACTTTCAACGAAAATATATCCATCTTCTAGAATGATGATCTAATAAAGTTGTACTCCATGTGTGACACCCCAAACATCCACGGTACGTTTCCCTTTGAATAATACAATAACTTGTGTTTTACGCAACTTTGAGTTCAAACACACCACAACCAATCAAACTAGCTATTATGAATAGTAATACTGAATTTTTAAAATGTTATAAATTTTATCTTTAAAAATGGACTTCATTTTTGAATTCAGAACATCCAAATTATCTTAGGGGGAATTTTTGTTTTTTTTGGGAAACATTAAATTTTTGATGAATTGTGAAATACCCTGTGTTTTTTGGTCAAAACCAAATTTTTTATTTCAATAATGATTTATTTTATTTAAATTTATTTTAGTTTAAAATAGATACATAATACCTATATAAGTTCAATGCAATTTATTAGAGTCATTTTCTAATATGTTTAGACATATAAAAATTTTATTGAACTTTTTACTGTCTTTTACCAACCTCCTAGGTGAATTTGAAAATTTGCATAAATCATAATTTTAATGCTTCTGTGAGTTTAATATAAAAAATATGAGATACACAATTTATATTAGGAAGTAAAATGTGGTTCAATAAGATGAAAATAATTTTGGTGAATAGTAACTTCTCACTTTCATTTACCAAGGTTAAAAGTAAATATGGTAATTAAGGGTAAAAATGATATTATAATTACAATAACACATGTCCTAATTCTATTGGATAAGTTTAATTAGACCTAAAAATCCTTAGAAATAAACTATTATCCCCATTGTTTCACAGGGATTAGATTCAGACATTTAGTATTTTTTTAATTAAAGAAGAATTAAAAGAGTTAAATTCAATGTTTAATAACTAAACCATTTTTAATATAGGGTTACACAAAATATAAATTCTAATATAAATATTAATTAAAAAGATAAAAATAATTCCTACATAATGGAACTTTATTTATAATTTTTATACATTAAATAGTTTAATTTATTTATGACACAATGATGATCCAGAAATTGCCTTATTTATAAAATATTAAAATATTTGATATTATAAATATCCAAATAAATTTCATTTGAAACATTTGATGAATTACAATAATGTTATAAGTTAATATGGCATTTTAATGTTTATTGAATAATTTGTTTTTCTAATTAATCACGCAGTTATGATTTTCACAAAAACCAAATACTAAATAGTGTCAAAATTGACATACTTGAGTTTTTAAAAACAAATACTATATTATTAATTGATATAATATTACTAAAAATATAGGTTTCTACCAAATAACATAGATAAGGTTATATATAGTAATAATTAAACACTTGGGGTTATCTTGGGTTGTTATAGTAAGTTTATTTACCATATAATATAAAAAGACAAAGAGACATGGAAATGACAAAATATTTAACAAAGTGAAAAATCTAAAAGATAATGTTAATATGATGAATAAAACCTATATATAACCTATTGGTTGAGATATTTTCTACCCATAACCACCTTATCCTCTAAATAATTCATTTTTGAGCAATTAGAAACTAAAAATGATTTTATTATAAAATAATATTTTAAGCTTTTCGTAACGTGACCCTCACCTATTTTATAAAAGGGAACTTCCCCTTATCTTAAAGTCACACCTCCAAAGCCATTTACCTCAGCCAAACCCAGACCAAATATCCTCCCAACATCCCTCAATTCAACCTAGAGACATTAATTTTATCATAATTCCAATTTATAATGCCCTTTTGATCAACTCAAAAGGAAACACCCGAAGTAGAGGTAATAATTTCACCACCCTCTTTCAAGTTCTTTTCTTCTTCCACTTCCTCTTTCTTTGTTGTTTCCATAATAAAACAAATCCAGAACCTTATACATAATGTGATTTTATTATAAATATGGTACAACCAAATTCGTTATTCTATCTATCCTACAAATGACAATGTCACCATACGTGCATATATATAACTTACCGTCTCCACGTCGTGGTGTAGTTTGTTATTTAAACACTTCATTATTTGGATGGGTATAATAATGAGTATAACTGATTTAAATAATAAATAATACATTTTAATTATTATTTTCATATGATATAGCATCCAATTAAATTCAATTTCTCCGTCAATATTATGATATTGTCGCTCGTACGTACGTATAGATTACCGTCTCCATGAACGCGATGAGATTAATTCCCCATCTTCATAATTCAAGAATAATTTTAATATTATGAGTGAAAATAATTTTTATGAACATAATATCATTCTATATATGAATCTATTACATCCTACTCAAAAAAAAACATGGCTTACATAACAAATCATACAATGGAAAATGAAATAGTTAACACCCAAAATGATTATACTACTAAAATATTATTAACAATAAAATATTAGAAGATCATATATGATATCATATTTATGTATATGGTTCTTGTATAATTTAATAACAATGAGTTAACTATTATAAAAGAGGCTAATATACCCTGGACCAAGGAAAAGTTCTAGGTAAGGGTTAATTTCACAATCTCTTTATAATCTGAGGTTATTTTTACGTAAGTATCTACTGAAACCTCTTTATCATCCACATCCGTGATTTCATAAAAATCTATTTCAAAACATTTTTACTATTTACTTGACATTGATTTAACATAATTTATAGCCTTATGTGACCTTATATGTTTTGAAAGGAATCATTCTCTCATTTTCCAAACAAGGTACTTTATAAACTTTTTGATAAAATTAATGTAAGAATGTTTTTTTAACATATACAGTGGGTGAGGCTATTTTCAAGAGTTATAACATCATAGAAGATTCCCTTACAATATTATAATAATATTTTTAAAATTAATGTTTTCTTTTATAACTATATGAATTTTAAATGTTTTCAAAATAGAAAGAGATATTTCTTAAAAAGGTTTTGATTTCATCTATGTGACTATCCTTTTGATTGATTTTAAGATTATTTGATGTTGATTTATTATGATACAAATCTTCGATATTATATTGATGTTTTTTTGATATGTTTGACTCTGGATGTGTTATTTTTATACCATTCAGGTTTTAGGGATACATTATTGATATTCTGTATGCTAGTTTTAATACGAATGTTTATGTTATGTTTAATCCTTTTCATATGACGAATGCATTGGACTTAGTAAGTGATAGGTGGAGCCTTCTATAGCACCTCAATTCATCGGTAGGTCCAATGATACAAACTAGTGTCTTGTCACAAGGCCTTGGAAAAAACTTATTTCTTGTCTTGGAAAAAAGGCCATGACTATGTGGTTATGAAGTCTGGCATTATGCATCCCATTAATATGAAATTTGATATTGAAATTGGATGTGATTATTCGACTAGTATAATATCTATGTGAATAATTAAATTTAATTCTTTGATTTTATCTTTTACATATTATTATTAAGTTTATGTTTAAAAGGATTTTTTAGTCTTATACATTTCCTTAAATGTTTATGATTATTTATGAATGTTTCTGCTATATTATTATCCTTACTGAACATCTATGCTTACCCCGTTCTATGTTTTATTATTTCCATGATGTGAAGAAGTATTTAATGGTTGTCCTGTAGTGATAGGATAAGGGTATATGTTTGTTCAAAGGGGAAAAAATGTTTTTGATTTTTTTATTTCATGATGTAATGTTAAAGATATGAATGTTTCTAGTTCTTCCAAGGATACTAAACTAATATGTCTTTCTGGACATGATTCCTTGTATCTTGCCAATGTTATGTAATAATCCATGGAGTGTGGGTAACTAGGGTTGGGGAATTACAGTTGGTATCAGAGTAAGTTTAGTACAAACCTTGTAAACCATATTTAGAAAAAGTGTAATTAAGGAACACTACCTTAAGATAGACTTCAAGGATTATTAAATAAGAACTTCTTATAATTTTTCTATTTTAAATATTTTGTGAGTCTTCCAAGAAATAAATTCATGATTCCTTTTTTTATGATTATGTACTATATCAATAAACTGTGCAATTTATGTTATGTGTTTTACAAGTTTGTAATTATGTATTGTGATTTATAAACTAATCTACTGTATGACATTGTTTAGAAATGGAAACTAGTAGAAAGAATGGAAAATATATCAATGCATGTAATCCATGTAGGGATTTCCATCATACTCCAGATAATTATACTGGAGCCGGTGATGCAACTAGTTCTGATCAGCTTATCACCATACTGAAAAAACACACAAAAGTTATGAATAACAACCTTACCCATATTGATCACCCTGATCCACAATGTAGAGGATCAATGTTAAACTGATTCATGAGGTAACAACCACCAACATTAAATGGGACTACAAATCCATTGGTAGCCGAGCAATGGATAAGTTCATTAGTGAAAATATTTCATGCTTTGGGGAGTAGTGAAAGGGAAAAAGTTGTCATGGAAGTTTATCACCTCACATGAGATGCAGATCAATGGTGGTCATTGATTCAAAACAAAAAGGAAGATAATAAATTATCAAATATAGAATGGAAGGAGTTTAAAGAGATTTTCTTAGAAAAATATTTTCCTCGTGACCATCGAGCGGATATAGAAAAGAAATTTTTGAGTCTGAGACAAAAGGAGGATGAGAATGTCACAAAATATGAGGCTAACATTACAAGGTTAGCAAGGCATGCTACAGATTATATATGTAACCGAAGTAGTAAGATAGATCGATTCATTTATGGGTTAAAACCATTTCCATGATGAGCATTAGCCACCCAATCCTTTTTATCATACGATGATATTTTCTCTTGTGCAATCAAGACAGAAAAAAATACTCTTAGTCTTATGACTTTAAAGAAAAACGGGAGAAGAAGAGACCTGATGAAAACTCTGGAAATGGAAATAAGGCGATGAAGGGAAAAGTTGAATATCCATCTTGTGGTAAATGTGGGAAGAAAAACCCCAGTACTTTCTTGAAGGGAATGAGATTCTATTAAAAGTGTGGTGAAAAAGGCAACCATGAACGTGATTGCAAGGGGAAGAAAGAGGCTGTCAATGTTGAATAATAAAATTTTAGAGAAAAGAGGAATTACAGAAACGAATGTCCTTAGTGCCAAGGAAACATACCCCAGAAAAGGCCAAGGGAGCACCACCAATATTATGCGATCACTACTGCTAAGGTTGATGCTCCTAAAGATGTGGTGGAAGGTAATTTAATGTTTTCCTCATGTTTAGCCAATGATTTATTTGATTATGGATCATCACATCATTTCATATCTTCCATGTTTTCAATGAAAATTAGATATATCAATTTTGATTTAACAAGGGAGTTGTAGTCAAAACTGCAAAGTAAAGTATCATTGCAACAATGTTTTGTGAATCAGTTCCCATTAGGGAATATAAATGTTTTTATCTTCTGATCTCATCATCATAATCATGATTTAATTTGATATAATCCTTTGTATGGATTGGCTTTTGGACCACACTTCCAAAATTTTTGGTAAGAAGGATGTTAAAATTCTTGATAATGATATGGAGTACCTTTTCTTTAGAGCAGAAACATCACCACCTGATTCTTATCTAGATACACCCACAATAAATCAACTAAATTCAATTATTGGGGAGGAAGAGAATGAAATATCTATGGGTGAGGAAAGGAATGTTCAAATATAGGATGTATCTATTGTTCAAGAATATGTTTATGTGTTTTCAGATGATTTACCAAGACAACCTCTAGAATGAGAAATTGAGTTTTCCATTGATTTAATTCATAGTTCAAGGCCCATATAAAAGACCCCTTATAGAATGGACACTGTGGAAATAGTGGAACTAAATAAACAACTAGATGAATTGAGTAATAATGGATTCATTTTCCCTAGTGTTTCCCCCTGGGGAGCCCCTGTTCTTTTTGTTAAGATGAATGATGGATCTAAGAGGTTTTACATTGACTGTAGTGATATAAATGCTATAAAAATAATGAACACATATCCCCAAACTGAAATTAATGATTTATTCGATCAACTTCATGGAGCTAAATATTTTTCAATGATTGAACTTTGATCTGGATATCATCAGTTGTGTGTGAAGAAGGAAGACATTCTGAAAACAGCATTTTGAACCATGTATGAGCTTTATGAGTTTATAGTAAATCCTTTTGGATTGACTAATTCACCCTCTGTCTTCATGGATCTAATGAATAGAGTTTTAAGTAATATATTGATGACTTTTTGTGGTATTTATTGATGATATTTTGGTATACTCAAAAAGATAAAAAGATCATGAAAATCACTTTCGCATTATCCTAAAGAAACATGTAAGAAATGAATTATATGGGAATTTTAGCAAGTGTGAAATCTGGATTTAGGATATTTATTTTCTTTGTCATATTGTCTCTAAAGATAGAATCTCTATTGATCTTTCTAAGGCAAAGGCAATCCAAGAATGGCCAGCACCTATGGGTATAACTGATGTAAGAAATTTTATTTGTTTAGCAGGTTATTATCATCATTTTTTTCTAGAATTTTTTCCAATTCGAAGCCCCATTAACCAAGCTCACATGTAAAGGGGTTATATTTGTTTAGAAAAAAGAGTGTGATGAATGTTTCAAAAAACTGAAGAGAAGATTATTCATTGCTCCTATATTTACTCCATCATCGGAGAATGATGGGTTTGTTATTTATAGTGATGCTTAAAATAAAGGAATTTTTTGCTTCCTTATGCAGAATGACAGAGTTATTGCATATGCATCACAACAACTAAAAATTCATGATAAAAAATATCCTACTCATGACCATGAGTTAGCAGTTGTAATCTTTTCTCTGAAAATATAGAGACACTATCTCTATGGTGAAAAATGTGAGATTTATACTGATAAAAATAGTTTGAAGTATATTTTGTCACATAAATAACTCCACATGTGGAAAATACGGTGGCTTTAACTACTCAAGGATTATTATTTCACAATACACTACCCCCAGGGAAGGAAAATAAGGTGGCAGATGCTTTGAGTAGAAATGATCATGGCGATTTGAACAAGATGAGAGTTGAAAGGGATCCTATTTTCATTGATCTAGTAAATATGGATATGGGATTAACTATGGAAGGTGAAACATCAATAATTTTTCAAATGGTTGCTGAACCATCATTTCTAGAAAGGATAAATATTTCTCATACTAGTGATGTGGAGTTTCAAATAAAGATTAATGTTCTGAATTTTTGGAGATTGAGTGACTTCATATATGAAGAAATTTGGGAAGAGATATTGTGTTACTAACATACCTGATATAAAAAGGGAATTTTGGGATGATGCTCAAAGCTCCAATTTCTCTATACACCCTGGGAGCACCATGATGTATAGAGATTTGAAGGAAATTTTTTTGTGGGATAACATGAGGGGGTAGATTTCTGATTTTGTGTCACGATTTATGGTTTTTTAACAAGTGAAAGCTGGAAGGAAACCACTTGGAGGATTTAGGAAACCTCTTCCCATACCTCAGTGAAAATGGGATAATATTATGATGGAATTTGTTATGGGGATACCAAAGTCTCCTAGAAGGAATGATGACATATTGTTCATTATTGATCATCTTATAAAGTCAACACATTTTCTTGCTACAAGAAAAGATTTACCACTTGAATGTTGGGAAAGACTATATATTAATGAAGTTGTAAGACTCCATGGTGTACTTATATCGATTATTTCTAATTGTGATCCCTGTTTTACATCAAAATTCTATAAAAGTCTTCAGAAATCTCTCGATACTGATCTTCATTTAAGCACTGCCTACCACCCTCCAACCGATGGACAATCAGAATAGACTATTAAATCTTTAGATGACATGTTGAGATCTTTCTCACATGACTTCCATGGTATTTGGGATCAATATTTACCTCTGGTAAAATTTTCCTCTAAGAATGGCTTTCATTCACGTATTCATATGGAACCATAAGAAGCGTTATATGAAAAGAGACGTCGCATACCAACTTGTTAGGATGATGTTGGTGAAGGCAAACTCGTAGGCCTATAAATTGAAGAGGAAACAATGAAAAATGTGAAGGTTATACAAACCCACATCAAAGCAGCCCAAAGTAGGCATAAGAGTTATGCCAATAACTGAAGGACGGATTTGGAATTTCAATTAGGAGATCGTGTTTTATTGAAGGTATCTCCATGGAAGGGTGTTATACATTTCAGTAAGAAGGGTAATTTGAGTCCCAAGTACATTGGAACTTTCAAAATTCTAGAATGAATTGGAGTTGTATCCTATCATTTAGAAATTCCTCCATGTCTCTCCAAAGTTCAAGATGTGTTCCACGTATCATTTTTGAGAAAAAACATGCCTGACCCAATGCATGTACTCACCTATGAGTAAATTTAAGTGAAACCTGGTCTGTCTTATTATGAAGAGCCTATAAAAATTCTTTATATTATATAACCAGTGCTGAGAAACCGGACGACTCGTTTGGTAAATGTTTTATAGAGAAATCATAAGATTGAATAATACAAAAACTTGGGTTGTCCGAAACTTCGAGTTCAAACACACCACAACCAATCAAACTAGCTGTTATGAATAGTAATACCGACTTTTTTAAATCTTATAAATTTTATCTTTAAAAATGGACTTCATTTTTGAATTTAGAATATTGAAATTAGCTTAGGGTGAATTTTTTGTATTTTTCTAAAAACATTCAATTTTTTATGAATAGTGAAAAACACTTTGTTAATGGTTAATACCGAATTTTTTATTTAAATAATGACTTATTTTATTTAAATTTATTTTAGTTTAAAATAGATACATAATAACTATATATGTTCAATGTAATTCATTGGAGTCATTTTATAATAAATATAGATATATTAAAAATGCATTGAACTTTTTACTGTTTTTCCAACCTCCTTAGATAATTTCCAAATTTTCATAAAACATAATTTTATCACTTCTATGAGTTAAATTTAAAAAATATGAGAGACATGGTTTATATCAGTAAGTAAAATGTGGTTCAATCATATGAAAATAATTTTTGGTGAATAGTAACTTTTGACTTGTATTTACCACGATAAAAATAAAATAGGGTAATTAAGAGTGACAATGATATTATTATTACCTTAACACATGTCCTAATTCTATTGGATAAGTGTAATTCGACCAAATATAACCTTACGAATAAAATATGACCCCCTTTTGTCCACTTTGATTAGATTGGAACATTTATTATTATATTATTTAAAGAAGAGTTTTAAGAGTTAAATTCAATGTTTAATAACTAAAACATTTTTAATATAGGGTTAAACACAATATAAACTAGATCATAAATATTAATTATAAATCTAAAAATATTTCCTACATAATGGTATTTTATTTATAATTTTTAGACATTATGTAATTTAATTTATTTATGATACACTGATGAGCCAGTAATTACCTTATTAATAAAATATTAAAATATTTGATATTATAAATATTCAAATAAATGTAATTTTAGACTTTTGATTAATTACACTAATTTTCTTGGTTAATATGAGATATTACAGTTTATTAAATAATTTTTTTTCTAAGTAATCATGCTGTTATGAGTTTTATAAAAACCAAATTCTAAACAGTGTCAAATTTGACATAATTGAGTTTTAAAAACAAATATTGCATTATTAATTTATATAATATATATAAAAATCTAAGGTTTGTTCAAAGAACATAGATACGGTTATATATAATAATAATTAACCACTTGAGGTTCTCTTGGCTTGTTATAGTAATTTTACTAACCATATATTTTAAAAATACGAAGAGACATGGTAAATGACAATCTATTTTACTAAGAGTTAAATCTACAAGATAAGGTTAATATGATGACCTAAACCTATCTAAAACCTATTGTTTGAGAAGTTTTCGACCCATACCCACCTTAGACTCTAAATAATCCATTTTGGAACCATTAGAAACCGAAAATTATTTTATTATAAAATAATATTTCTAGATTTTCCTAAAGTGACCCTCACCTCTCTTATAAATGGGCACTTCCCCTTCTCCAAATTTCACAACTCCAAATCCATTTTTGTCGGCCAAAATCTTCCCAAATATCCTCCCAAATTCCCTAACTTCAACCTAGAGGCCTTACTTTGATAATAAATCAAACCTATGGATCCCTTTTCATCAACACTATAGGAAACACCCGAAGTTGAGGTAGTAATCTCACCACCCTCTTTCATGTTCTTTTCTTCTTCCACTTCTCATTCATTGTTTTTTCCATAGAAAAATAATAAATCCAGTAACTTCTACATAAATTGATGTTATTATAAATATGTTACAAAAATATTAGTTATTCTATCCATCCTAGAAATGACTAAGTCTCCATACGTGCGTATGTACGGCTTACTGTCTCCACGCCGTGGTGGAGTTTCTTATTCAAACACATCATTATTTGGATGGGTATAATAATGAGTATAAATAAATTAAATAACAAGTTTAACATTTTAAGGATTTTTTATATATGATATACCATCCAATTAGATATGGTTTCTCCATCAATATAATGATATTGTCACTCGTGCATACGTACAGATTCCGTCTCTACGAACGCGATTAGATTAATTCATCATCATAATAATTCAAGAATAATTTTCATTTTATGATTACAAATAATGTTAATGAACATAATATCATTATTTTTATGAATCAAATACATCCTATTCATACAAAAAATGTCTAACGTAACCAAGCATATAAATAAAAATGAATCAGTTAACACACAAAATGATGATACTACAACAATATTATTAACAAAGCAATATTAGAAGATTGTATATGATATCATATTTATATATATGGTTCTTTTATAATTTAATAACAATTATTTAACTATTATAAAGGAGTTTAAAGTACCCTCAACCAAGGAAAAGTACAAGGTAATGGTTAATTTCAAAATCTCTATTGTATGAGGTTGTTTTTATGTAAGTATCTACCGAGACCTCTTTATCTTCCATATATGTGTTTTCATAAAAATTTATTTCAAAACATTTTTACTATTTAATAGAAAAGGGTTAAAATTCATTTATACCATTATTTTACCTTATATGTTTTGATATGAATCTTTCCATCATTTTCCAAACAAGGTACTTTTTAACCTTTTTGACAAAATTATGCTTGGAATGTTTTTTTAACTTATACTATGGGTGCGGCTATTTTTTGTCGTTATAACATCGTCGAAGCTTCACTTACAAGATTACAAGAATATTTTGTAAATAAATGTTTTCATTTATAATTATATGACTTTTAAATTATTTCAAAATAGAAATATATATTTCTTAAAAATGGTTTTGATTTCATCTATGTCAATATCCATTTGATGAATTTTAATCTTGTTTGAAGTTGATTTATTATGATACAAATCTTATATATTGTATTGAAGGTTATGGGATATGTTTGACTGTGGATGCATTATTTTTATACCATTCATGGTTTATGGATAAAGTATTGACATTTCATATGCTAGTTTTAATACAAATGTTTATATTATGTTTAAAACTTTTCATATGAGAAATGCATTGGACTTAGTAAGTGACGGGTGGAGCCCGCTATATCTCATCGATGTATCGGTAGACCTAATGATACAATCTAGTGTATTGACATATGTCCTTGGAAAAATATTATTTTTAGACTTGGCACAAGACCTTTACTATGTGGTTATGAAGTCTGACATTATGCATTCCATCATTATGAAATTTTATATTGAAATTACTTGTGATTATTAAACTAGTATAATATCTATTGAATAAGTAAATGAAATTATTCGATTTTATCTTTGCTATATTATGCTGAAGTTTAATTTTAAAAGTCTTTTGTTTTAGTCTTATACATTTCCTTAAATTCTTATGCTTATTTATGATAGTATCCGCTATAATGTTATCCTTACTGAGCATCTGAGATCACCCCTGTCTATGTTTTATTTTTCCGAGGATGTGAAGATGTTTTTAGTGGTTGACCTGCAGGATAGGCTAAGGATATAAGTTTATTAAAATGGGACATAATGTTGTTGATGTTTTTTTCATAATGTAATGTAAAACTTATTAATGTATCTAGTAATTTTAGAGCTACTAAACTAATCAGTCTTTCGGGACATGATTCTTTGTATCATGAAAATGTTATGTAATAATGCACTGACTCTGGGTAACTGGGGTTGGGGAGTTACACCATATATTCTATCTAGTGCAATCATACTTCCATATTTCATGAACAATAAAATGGAGATGTTGAGGAGTTAAAAAAACTCTCCAATATTCTACATAATATGGTTGTCCATAAAAGATGTGTTGGAAAAGAAATATCCCCAATTACCTATGGGCCTATTATAAGATGACTCCAAATTCCAAACAAGCAACTCGAATTTCCCCAGTGTTTGGAATAATGCCAGTCCTGCCCATATAAATTCAGTTTTCATCACTCTAAACTACAATCTATGATCCAAATGATCCAACTAGAAAGGTATAAGCCCAACAAGATGAGATTTAATATCTTGAATATAACAGTTTCCATTCCTTTCATATTATAGGTATGAAACAGAAAAATATAATAATATGATTCAATAATAAGGTTACCATATGCTCTTTCCTCCAAGTTGATACAATACCAACTCTTTGAACATCCAATGATAATTAGAATGAAGCTACCAAAATAAATCCCATGTTGGAATCCCCTTACATCATTCATAATTTATATTCCAATGGAACATAACTTTCATCACCATGGAATGAGAGCGAATTAATCACCCACCAATTCCATGTTTCACATGCTTTACTTCATATGAATAGTTGTTGTCTTCCTAGTTGCTTGAAGATACAAAAAATTCGTCTTCCTAGTTTCACAATCTTAAAAATCACACTAACCTTAATCCCAATTGCATGAATTTAAAAAACACAAAAACCAACCTCCATGATGTGTGACATTAAACTGAACACCAACAACCATCCTAATTGCAAGACATTAAAATGAACACCAACCATTATCACAATTTGAAAGTTTTAAACTATGAACTAGCCTTATTCTTATTTACATTATGTTGAACGACATACCAATCATCATCATAGTTTCAAGATATTGAAATTTGCATCAACTATCATCCTATTTTCATGACATCATACTACACACCAACCATCATCTTAGTTTCATGAGGTTATACTCCACACCATTGCATCATCCAAAATGGATGACATTAAACTACACACCAACCATCATCCTAGTTACATGATGCTAAACTACTCACAAACTATTATCCTATTTTTGTGACATTAAACTACACCCCAACCATATTCATAGTTGTATGCTGTTAAACTGCACATCCAATATCGGCATGGTTCTATGATGATAAACTATGTAGCAACAAATGTCTTAACTGCATAGACCGGTCCAATCACATGACTTAAAAATATAGAATTATTATGCTTGTTTCATGACAATAACTACGTAGTTCCAACGTACTTGTTTCACGATGTTAAATAGTTGCAACAACCTATATTCTAGTTCTATGGCATTAACCAGTGTAACAATTATCATCCTATATGAATGATAAAAACCCACCAAAAATAATAATTTTCTATACTGAAATGTCATTTCCCCAGGCATCAGTCAACCTGGTCAAAAAATGAAAAGTATAACTTCACCAGAACAAAGCGCATACAAGGAATGAGAATCACAAGGTTGAGATCTTTGGTCATGGTATGGACTTCATCCACATGATACCCTTTAGTGATTGTCATTATTTCAATGACCAACACTATCTCATCTTGCATTGGTTGAGTATGAACATCATGAAGAAGAAAATAAATTGATGCAAATGATTTATGGAAATTAGATTATGGAAGAATGATTCTAGATATGCTCTTACCTTGAGGTGAATTAATTTCATTGACTATCCATCTCTATTGCACCATCTCTCTAATAGTGGAAACCTATAAGGGTATTCAATGGTGTGTCCCCACTTAAATAATATGATGGAATTGAGGCTCTGACACTTTCAACTTGACCTCTTCGACCTCTGTCAGCCCACCACATTCAATAACTATAGAAACATGCCCCAAAACATGGTCCTCCATACCCATCGGTGCATCTTCTACCCCATCAGTGGGGTTCCCTTTCCCATTATTGATATTTTATTCTATATAACAAGTTTCATTTATATAATCTAGTTATTGAAAGGGAAGGATCAAATAGGGATGTGAGTATGTTAGGGATTACCATGATGTACTAAGACAACTCTTCTTTGGAGGCCATGATTTCACAACTTTATTGTGGATTCCTTTGATGAGAAGCTATTCCCTGAGATTCTACATCACTAGATTCCCCTTATTCTTCTTCATTTGTTTCATCTTTTGGAGAAGAGACATCAAAAATTGGTGCAACCTATAAATATTCCTCATCACCAAACATCACCTGTACTGGGGTGGAAAAATGTTATTACTCCCCCTATTGACATACATAGGCACCCTTGGATGTATGATATACATGTTTCTTTTGGAATCTCACTCTAGATTTGATTCGAATGGGATTTACATTTGGTATATAGATCCATAAATTCTCTCTCCTCCAACACAGGTATTTCTTTGTCATTGAAATTCGATGAGTCCTCTGATCCATCCAGAGAGAGGGAAACTAGGCATCAAAAACTGGATATAATAGGCACCTCATCTTAATTCAAGGAGACTCCATTTCTATCCACAAAATTTGATTCCTAGAATATTTACCTCTTGATAGTGATGGTTTATCAATGCCTTGCAATGTCCCAACCATAGTAGATTCAGCCTATGATTCCCTAGATTCTTTTCTCATCCCTCCGGGATTAGCACACAAGGTTCCACACTGTTACGACTCCTCTCTATCCCATTCAACCACCTAAAAACACTTCCAAAAAATACCATCTAGATATGCTTCTTCCAAGTTTCTAGCATTTTCCATCGATATGCGAATGTCGATATTGGATTTCAATATAACAATGGTATCCCCATAACCCACATTATCCATAATGATCTACAACCGATGAAGGACATAGTGGTGAAACTCCTCACGTACCACAATGCAGACACTCTTCAATGTTCATAGAAGACACCCAAACTACCTAGTAATTTGGAATGATGAGTATGATTTACAAAAAACATGACCATAAATCTAGGCTACCATCACTATAGATATTAAATATTGAATATACTCTCTCTCCCCACATGATCCTCATATGTTTTCCATGATAGGACCAGCCTATGTTGATAATGGGTGGATGTTGATGTTCATGAGGTAACCAATACGAACAATTCTCATATCCTCATTATGCCTAAATGGTCAAACCATAAAATTGTTTAGTATAGATTTCCATTGAGCAGTGTTTGGGGGATTATTGAGTATATGAAATCATATCCCAGAAAGAGAAACAAGTCCTTTTAAGAACTTTAATTGTCTATAGATATTTCTTAGTGTTATTTCCCTCTCAAAGTAGCCCTGTATACATTAGATCCTATCCATCACGACTAATCCCATATTGACTATGTTGTTGGACGCTAGAATTTATGTTGTTAACAACTTCCCTGGGTGTATTCCCATCCATGTGTCCCTGACCAGATTCATCCAACCACTTAAGAATGTGCTGAGAAAAGTGGTGTTTAGAACCAATGTATTCTAGTAACCCACAATTCTATACACCCATTTCTGATAATATCCTTCCTCAAGGATCAACTTTTATGATCCCAAATTCCTTCTATATATCACTATTGTAAATTCTTTTCCCCAACCCGACATCCTCACTCATCAATCCATCTTGGTAAACTTATTGAACAATTACTTCTAAAAGATTATCGCAATTAAATAAGGGATCATGAATTTGTCTTTGATTCTTCACCTCTATAAGGTGTTTTTCTAGGTGGGGAGTCTACTGCTTATTTTTTCAGACATTCTCTAATGGAATTAACTCATTATAATGAAATTCATATAGTGGTATTCTACCAAATTATTATATATTCCACAACGTAATGATAACTTCCCCATAATTAAGATGAAACATGTTTTATCCAGGGAACATCATATTAGGAAATCTATCCCCAACTCATGTTGAAGGTTAATATGAAACTATGACATCCGCACCACATACTACTCAAGGTGGAACACCTATTCCATGTACTCCAGGAATGTGCATCACACCCAATACAGACATACCCACTCACTGGTGAAGTTTTCTATGAAAATCAGGTCCATGTACTTGTGGAATCCTAAGCTTTTTTCCCTCAGTATAGTCTTAAAATGAAGGCATAGTTGGTGGGGAATTTATCTTCCCCAAGATGGTCCTCCAAGACTATCCTAGTCCAACCATTTAGTACATAGAGAATGTTGGCCCCTTGATATCTGGTAGGATCACCATGAACGATGATGTTCTAGTGATAGAGATCATATTCAATAATGAACCACATTCATTGGGTGACAAACCCAACGGTAAAGATGGTAACTTCATCTAAAAATGTAAAATATTACAAAATATAGTTGTTTCATTGTGGATAGATCTTTTTTTCCTCTTATAGCATATCCCTGAGCATTTTATTATCCAAAATGATCTTCCTATCCTAAGAGATATGAGTATTTCTAGTAATATCGGTTCTACAAGTGGAAGAAGAGGCTCCTATATCAGTGTGGATCTACTGATTGACCATTTCTAATGGGCCTGAATGGTCTATGTAAGCTTCACTTATGATTGAAGAATTAGTGCACAGGAGGCAAAAATTTCTATGTGACATCAAGTGAGAGTGAAAATATATATTATAATCATAAAGGTTGGTGAAGAAAAGAAATGATTATGTGATAATAAAGAAACTAAGGTAGTGGTTTTCATGTAAAAAAGGTAAACTTTCCCGATTGAAAATTGTCATATTGAAAGACATATGTACTATACAGGGGCCCCAAATGCATATTTATAGGCATGGACCAGGCCTTGTACACATTATTATGTGACGTATGCACCAAATGGTTGATTTGGCAATATCCCGTGGGAATAAATCCCAGTCTTCATCATTCTCCTTGGAAGCTAACATTCGGGTTGAATTTTAGATCAATTTCTATGGGGTGTATTTTTTTGCACCGAAATCCACATAAAAGCACATAGAACCAACTTTTGGAAAATCAAATCCATTATTTATCTCGATGAAGAGTGCTAAGAACCCATTGGAATGTACGCAAGAGTCATGCATGCCATGAATGGCTGCTTCTTTCCCCCGTAGGAACGCGCCTCACTCACCTATGTCGGTAGGACGATGCCACCCCCCAATTTTCAAATATGGGGCTGGTGGTGGTAGATGATGGGTGGAAAAAACCCACCAAATCTTCCAATGGGAGAAGGGGAATAGGTGAGGAGGCCAATAAAAGGAGGCCCTCTCCTCTTCCAAAGATCATCCTTTAGCATCTCATCTCATCACCTGTATCGGGTTCTTATTATTATTTGTGAGCGGTATTAGTTAGGCAGTTTCCCCATCACATTCAAGAGAGATTTTATGAGGTTTTTATCCTTGGAATAGTGAGCGAGTGTGTACCCACTTTTACCCCATAGTGATACTTCTATTTTCCCATGGTTTTTTACCCCTTCTATTTAGGGTTTTTTCTACTTTACATCTAGTGTCATTTTTTTCTGCATTTTTCACTTTATTTTTATCTCTTGATTATCGCTGCATCGGTGGGACAATCAATTATGATCCCAACAAGTGGTATTAGAGGCAAGGTTCTGGCCCAGTGTTGTTCACATTTTCAGGTATTAATAATTCTCGTAAATTGAGGTATTCTCTTTGATTGCAACTCCGATTGATCTGTGACATCATAAAAAAAATTTATTGCGATTATTAAATAAACCATTATGAAACGGAAGAGATTTTGGACTAATTGCATGTCCAAATAGTGGCGAAATTTGAGATCGAAAAATTCAATGGGAATAATTTTTCATTGTGGAAAATGAAGATGCAGGTAGTGCTGCGAAAGGAAAATTATCAACTAACAATTGATGAAAGACAGGTAGTTGTGATGATGAAGCATGGTTCCAATGGGAGCCAAAATAATGACATAGACAAAAATGTGGTGAGTAATTCTGGAAGTGGAGGTATACTAGTCCGCAAAGCGGCGATGACTGCTGGAAGTAGGCAGTATCTCGACGATGCATGGATTATCGACTCAAGAAAAACATGGCACATGACATCTAGATGGGAATGGTTTGACCAATATAAAACCGTCCCAGAAGGGCTTTTGTACATGGGGAACAATCACACTCTGAAGATCGTTGGAGTCGGTACCATCAAAATTAAGATGCATGATGGTATTGTTTGGACCATCCAAGGAGTACGTCATGTGAAGGGCCTGAAGAAGAACATATTGTTTTTGGGAAAATTACATGATATCAGATGCAAGACTCACACAGAGAAGGGAGTGATGAGAATCATGAAGGGCGTGCTTGTGGCAATGAAGGCCAAGATGATCTTGAAGAACATGTATGTGCATATGGGTAAAATGTAGAAGGAGGCAGAGATAATTGTTGCATAAACTACCTTGACAGAAGCATTGAAGATGTTATGGCATCAAAAGCTTGGCCATATGTCAGAACGAGGCCTGAAGATTCTTGCAGATTAGAAGTTACTGCTTGGACTAACAATGGTATCTTTACCATTTTGTGAGCATTGTGTTTTGAGCAAGAAACATAGGTTAATGTTCGGGACGTTAACAGTAAGAAGTCGGAAGATTTTAGAGTTAATCAATTCTAATGTTTGGAAAGAACCGGTTATATACCTTGGAGGAGCAAGGTACATTGTATCATTTATTGTTGATTATTCTAGGAGATGTTGGGTGTACCCAATTAGGAGGAAGGCAGATGTTTTTGAAGTCTTCAAAACATTCAAAGCACAGAAGGAGATTGACTCTGGAAAGAAGATCAACTGTCTGAGGACAGACAATGGTGGAGAATATACAATAGAGGAATTTGATACTTTTGTCAACAGGAAGGAATCAAAAGATAGTTCACGGTGGCGTACGCTCCTCATCAGAATGGAGTGGCAGAGCGGATGAATAGATCCTTGTTGGATAGAACAAGGGCGATGCTGAAGACTTCAGGTATTGCCAAAACTTTTTGGGCAGAAGCAGTGAATACCACCTATTATGTGATCAACCAATCTCTTTCAATGGCGATTGAGCTGAAGACACCGATAGAGATGTGGAATGGTAAACCCACTGACTATTCTCAATGACATACTTTTGGAAGTCCTGTATATGAAATGTTTAATGACCAGGAAAGATCAAAGTTGGATTCAAGATCCAGGAAATGTATCTTCTTGTGGTACATTGATGGTGTGAAGGGGTATCGTTTGTGGGACCCCACTACCCCCAAATTTATCAACAACAGAGATTTCATTTTTTCAGAATACACTGTGCAAATGAAAACTGATCAAGACTTAGATAATGAGAATATAGAAACTACAACATTCTAAGTAGAAGAAAAATCCAAGGAAGAACCGATTTTCTCTGAAGTATTACCAGAGCACGATGATTAGATACCGATTGAGTTTGGACCACGACGGTCAACTCGGGAGAAAAGAACATCAGTATGGAAATCACACTATGTCACTAAGAGCAATATTGTGTATTTATTATTAACAGAGGATGGAGAGACATCTTCTTCTATAGAGGAGACACAGAGTCCAGATGTATCCTCATGGATGGCGGTGATGTAGGAGGAACATGAAGCCCTATATAGGAACAAGACTTGGGATCTTGTTCCATTACCTCATAGAAGGAAGGCTATCAAAAACAAATGGGTCTTTAAGATCAAGAGGGATGGAAAATACTAGGTGGAAAGATATCATGCAAGATTGGTGGTCAAAGGATTTTCACAGAAGGACGGTATTGATTTCAATGAAATATTTTATCCTTTTGTTAAACTGACGAATGTTCGACTAGTCCTGGCAATGTGTGCTACATTCATCTTACATCTAGAGCAGTTGGATTTAAAGACTGCTTTTTTATCCATGGTGATCTTGATAAAGATATCTATATTATCCAACTGGAAGAATTTTTAGAAGAAGGAAAAGAGAACTTGGTTTGCATATTGAAAAAATCTCTATACGGTCTCAAATAGGTGTCGAGGTGTTGGTACAAGAGATTTGATTTCTTTATCATGAGTCCTGGATACAACAGACTCCATTCCGATCCTTGTGCATATTTCAATGGTTCAGATTGTAATTATTTCACCATTCATCTATTTTATGTGGATGACATGTCGGTTTTAGTCCCCAACAATGATCATATCCAGAAGATGAAGCCACAGTTGGATAGGAAGTTTGATATAAAGAACTTGGGACCAGAAAAAATGATTCTTGGGATGAAGATTTACCCTAACAGAAATAATGGAAAGATTTGGCTATCACAGAAGATTTACTTACATATAGTCTTGAAATGATTCAACATGCAAGACTGTAATCCAATCTCTACCCCTCCTCCCATTAATTTCAAGTTATACACCATGATGAGTCCTAGTAGTGAAACAGAAAGGAATGAGATTTCTCGAGTACCGTATGCATCAACAGTGGGTAGTCTAATGTTCGCTATGGTTTTTTACTAGACCAGACATTGCACATGTAGTGGGAGCACCCCCCTGACCTCGAAGCGTCCGATCTCCTCCGCGGTAACCTCCCGGAGTTCAATCTCTTATGTGGCGCTCGCTGGAGTGTTTCTCCCTAGTTCCTGGGTTTCATCCCCTCAAGGTGGCGGATCTCCCCGCCACAATTTTCTTCCAGTTTTCTCTCTGGATCACCTCTTTCTCCTAGGGTTTCATCCTCATGTCAATTCTACCTAGGGTTACATCCCCATGCGGTTACTACTCTATTCCTTCTTATGATTGGGTTTCAGTTCTTCCTCGAACTCCTCACCTCGCTCTAACCTCACGTTCCAATGCTCCTCTCCAGGTCGGACTTGGAGCGACAGATTCTCATAGGTTTTGGGCTTCTAGGTTTGGAAACCGCAGGGATTTCTGACCCCTTTTCTTTTCTCCCTGATTTTATCTTTCCCATTTCCTTTTTCTTTTTTTTTCATCTGTTTGAGTGTTAGTCGCTCTGGTCTTTGTTATCTGATGAATTTTCTACGACGGTGTGGTTCGGTAAGGTTGGGGGTTCCTGCTCGGCCTTGGCCTGCATTGGTGGTCTCTCCCCTTATACCCCCTCTGGCCTCTGGGCCCTCCTTCTCCTTCAAGGTCGGTAAGGTGGGTTGAGATATAGGGCGCTTTGGGTTGTGTGGTGCGACGTGGAGGATGTCCCAGGGGGACCGTATAGTGCAGGTGTTGGGTGTAATGTTTTCTGAGGTTCCTGTTCTTCGGGCGGCATTGTGGTTCTCTTTAGTGTTTTGGTGTTGGTTGCTTCCTGGTGGTGCTGGTGGAGCGACGTGGATGTCTGTGGCGAGGGTTCTTTGGGTGTCCTGATGGTTTCATTTCATGCTGGTTTGGTGAGTTCTGGAAGTTAACGTCACTGGCGCTATGTTGGTTTTGGGCTGAGGCGATTGGCGCTTCATCGATTGCTGGTCGTGAAGGTTCTCTGTCCAGGTTCAACTGTCGGTCGCCTCGGTGGTATGTCGACTCCGTCAACAGAAATGAGATGTCCCGTCATCTAGTTTTCTAGTTTTCTCGATGAGGACGAGTCTCTAGTTCTCACCGATGATGGCGACGTGATGTGCGAGGACAGTGGTGATGGAAGTGAAGCGACGTTGGCGGTGACAACGTTATGTCGGCAATGCGATTATGGAAACTAGGTGACATGGATGGATTAGGTCGGCAATGTGATTATGGCAACTAGGTGACGTGGATGGCTCGGTATGAGGGTGGATTGAAATTCAAATTTTGAAAAATTTGCAATTGGAGCAGTTTTTGGTTCGTGCGTGACGCTGGCTGGTTGTTCGTGGGAGGACCGGTTATTGCGGTGCTATTTGAAATTTTTGAATTTGGAAATATGTATGGAGAAATTGTCTTTTCTAAGGTCGTGTGTGATGATGGGGCCATGTTTCTGTATGGTTACCACTCTTCCTAAAAGTGGCATTTTAATAAAATAAAAACTGAATTTGGTGGTGTTGGGAGCACCTAGTCGGTACATGGCGAATCCAGGACGAGAGCATTGGAGCAGAGTGAAGAGGATCCTGAGATACATCAAGGTGACCTCAGATGTTGCATTATGTTATAGAGGATCGGATTTTACTATTAGAGTATATGTTGATTCAGATTTTGCAAGTGATTCTGACCGGAGGAAATCCACTACCTGTTATGTGTTTACTATTGTACAAGGAGCTGTGATCTGGATTTCAAAGTTACAGTCAGTTGTGGCTTTATCCATGATAGAGTAAGGGTATATGGTAGCTACATAGGCTTTCAAATAGGCTATTTGGATGAGAAGGTTATTGGAGGAGTTCAGGAACAGACAAAAGCAGGTTCCATTGGTTTGTGATAGTCAGAGCACCTTGAACATTTCAAGGAATCCATATTTTCATTCCAAGACGAAGCACATTGGGGTACAATATCACTTTTTATGAGATGTGGTGTATGAGGGAAGTGTGGATATGAAGAAGATTCATACTAAAGAAAATCTGGAAGATTTCCTGATAAAGGTGATTAACTCTGATAAGATCAGATGGTGCAGATCCTCGAGCAGCCTTGCAGATACTTGAGAATCTTGGTTTGCCAGATAGAAAGGATGTGGAGGCGCAATTGGTTCTCAATAAAATCTCTAAGTGGGAGATGTTTCGGTATGATAGTGTGACCGCCTCCCCCCAATTGTCAAAGGGGTGCTGGTGGTGGTAGATGGTGGGTGGCCAACCCCCACCAAATTTTCCAACAGGAGAAGGGGAAGGGGTGAGGAGGCCTATAAAAAGAGGCTCTCCCCTCTTCCAAAGATCATCCTTCAGCATCTCATCTCATCACCTATATCGGGATCTTATTATTATTTGTGAGCGGTATTAGTGAGGTAGTTTCGACATCATATTCAAGAGAGCTTTTACGAGGTTTTTCTATTTGTAACAGTGAGGGAGTGTGTACCAACCTTTACCCCATAGTGATCCTTCTATTTTTAATTGGTTTTTACCCCTTCCATTTGGGGGTTTTTCTATGTTACATCTAGTGTCATTTTTTTTGTAGTTTTCACTTTATTTTTATCTCGTGAATATCACTGCACCGGTGGGCCGATCATTTACGGTCCCAACAGACTGTTGGTTTTAAAAACATTATGACTATTTCTTCTTTGGCTGGTGTCTCGAAAGAAACTATTTTGGCTCTGGCAACCATCAACCACAGTGTCTCCGGTGCCAGTGCATCTGAGTGGCCTCTAGAGTCTTCTGGATCTGTTCTTGGGCCTAGACATTTGTCAGGTTATTTTTGTGTTGCTCATTGAGGATCATCTCGTTCTTCCTATAAGTCTTTCTTTCTTGCTGTGAGACCGGTCTTTGTGGCTCTTTTGAGGGACAAAGTTAGTGCTTCGTTGAAATTGTCCCGGAATGCTTCCGCGGAGGTGGCCGCTCAGTTGCAGTGGACCCTAGTGGATTCTTTTGGGGTGGAGAAACCTTCTATTCTGAATATCTAGCATTTTTTAGACTACTAGGGCTTGCTAGGTCAGGTTTGCATCTCTGTGATTCATCAAAATTTATTTTGTTTGGTGCTGGATTTGGAAGAAGATCTCATTTTAACATGGTGCAAAGCACTGTACTCTTTTGGTCATTGGTATTTCTTCCTAGCTCACTGGTCGATGGAGGCCTATAAATTATAGGAGATTCCTCATGTGGAGGTTTGGATCGGTCTACCTGGGCTCCCTCTTCTTTTCCAAAATTAAGCTTTCCCCAGGGCCATCGGAGACTACATTGGATGTTTATTATGTGCAGACAACTGCAATATCTCTTATAATGATATCCACGTTCCCTAGATGTACGTTGAGTTGGATCTCTCGATTCTGATCCCTGAGAAGATAGAGTTCAATGAGATAGATGAGGTTTCGTGGGAGAAGCCTCTTCTATTTCCTGTATTCCCCATTCTTTTTTCATCATGCTACATCCAGGGCCATTCAAGTGTCTCATGTAGAAATTTCATGAATGTTGGATCACGCTATGTTCCTAGGGATCTGCCTCGTGGAACCCCTTCCACTATCCAATGGGGTTCTTTGGATTCAGGAGAGATTATGTGCAGTATCACCCCTTTAGGGAATTGGTGTCTTTCTTTCTATGAGCCCCAGCTTCGATGCTTGATCTTGAGGTTATGAGGCCATTTCCTTTCCAAAAACAATCGGTTGAGTGGTTATGAGATTGGTTTATGCCTCCCCATTTCCTGGCCTTGGTCCTCCGGGCGATGTTTCCTCCTCTGCTTGAAGATCGATTTGTCATCCTTGCGGAGTAAGTGGAATCAGATAGCATTCCCTGTTCTCTCTCTCCCCATGAATTCAAGGTGAAGGATGGATCCTGTAAGGTCAAGTTGGATGAACCAGTGGGTAATGTGGTTACAAATCTAGAGTGGAGCCTTTCTACATATACCCCCCTTTAAGGGGGTTGAATGGGAATACAGTTGAGCTCACTCATTATTAGTCACAAAGGGATCAACATCCTCTTCCCATAGACCAAGGGTGAGAATTCAATACCTAAAGAGACTCCATTAGGAAGGAACCTACTTTTTATGTATGAGAACCATGGATCCTAGGTCCAAAGATGATATCCCTTATGTTAAATGTTAACTATGTTAATCTGGAATGACAAAGTCCTAGGTTCGTGGGTGAAGGCTGATATAATTGTTTCGGCAGGTAGGAAAAAGAAATCCTGCATCGTAGTTGTCTTGGAACATCCATAATGTCGGGTAAGATCATGATTTTCTGCTATCATATTTATATGCATGGATCCATGCATGCTAATCCAACTAACAGGCACAATTGGATGTTCTGGAGCAAGGAGGTGTCCCTGGAAATGATAGAGGCAGGTGATCAATAAATCACTACAAATGTATCGAAGGGTGGGGTGTTCTTCATAGTATCTTTTGTGTATGGTAGTATTGATATATAGGAATGAAATCGGTTGTGGAAGGGGATCTGGTCTTTTGTTCTGGAGGACCTCCCATGGGTTGTGGCGGGTGACTTCAATACTATAAGAACCCGAATCTTCTTCTTAGGTATGTTTTTCTTTTTTCAGGAGTTTTTGAGAAAAAAACGTTTCTTAAATTTTTTGAAGTACACACCTTGTACTTTATGAGTACATGCCGTGTAATTATTTGCCGTAGGAAGTAGGGTGTTGGCCATGTAGAAGCCATGCACAATACCGTGTGGGGGTGTTCAAAGGCCATTTAAAGCGGCGTATGGAATAGGCCAGTACAGGGCGTGTACTCTAAAAGTACACGCCGTGTACTCCAAAAGTATACTTTGTGCACTTTTTTTTTTCATTACATGTCGTGTACATTCTTATGGGATATTTATGTCCTAGAGATGATAGGCTATGATGTCATCCTCGAGATCGACTGGCTAGTTCCCTTCCAGGTAGCCGTCTACTATTATCATCATAGGGTGAGCTTCATATCACTAGAGGGTGAATATTTTCTTCATAGAGGTGAGTGGGATGTCTAGATGAGTAGAGTAGGACTCGAGCATCATGGGCTAAGAGGAGTTACATCCCAGATTGCTAGTATTTATCTGGATGACCAGGGTACTTCGCAGTTATACTTTCCTCCAGTGGAGGACCATTTCAAGGTTGTCTTTCCAGAGGAATTTTCAGGTTTGCGTCTAGAGTGTGAGGTAGACTTCCCTATTGAGATCGTTCCAGGAGCGACATCGGTATCAATTCCTCCTTATAGGATGGCTTCACCTGAGTTACAGGAGCTCAAGAAGTAGTTGCAGGAGTTACAAGAAAAGGGTTTCATCCAACCTAGTACTTCTCCCTGGGGTTCACCTGGACTTTTTGCGAAGAAGGAAGATGGTACCCTTACACTTTGTGTGGATTATTGGAAGCTAAACCATTTGACAGTCAAGAACCGATATCCTTTTCTGAGAATCGATGATCTCTTTGATCAGATTTCAGGAGCCCGAGTGTTCTCGACTTGAGGTCCTGTTAAGATAAGTTCTGCATTAAACCATCAGATATACCTCTTACAGCCATCAGGAGAAGGTATGGTCTATACGAGTATACAGTTATGTCTTTCGCTCTCATGAACACACCTTCAGTTTTCGTAGCACTGATGAGCCGAGTGTTCTTCCGTACTTGGATTCGTTTGTAGTGGTCTTCGTGGATGATATCTTGGTGTACTCTCACACTTGACACGACCATGCCACACATATTGAGATCATTTTGAGTACACTGAGGGAGCATCATTTATATGATAAGCTCTCAAAATGTCACTTTTGGATGGACAACATTTACTTCTTAGGTCATGTTATTTCAGAGACAAGAGTATCAGTAGACCAAGAGAAAGTGAGAGCTGTAGTTTCCTGGGAGCAACTGAGGAACGTCTTTGAGGTGTAGAGTTTTCTAGGGCTGGCTGGTTAATACAGACGCTTCATACAAGACTTTTTACGTTTAACATCACTGTTCTAGGGTCTGAAGAAGAAGGGGACAAAGTTCTTATGGTCAGATTCTTGTGAGTCAGCCTTTCAAGAGCTAAAAGGGAGGTTGACGTCAGCACCGATACTAGTCTTGCCAGATCCAGGCAAGAGAAATATTCTTTACTGAGATGCTTTTGGTATTAGGCTGGGTGCTGTGCTGAGGCAAGGAGATGGAGTCGTTGCGTACGTGTCTCGGCAGTTGAGGCCACATGAGAAGTACTACCCAACGCACGATCCAGTGCTAGCGGAAGTTGTTCATGCCTTACACTGTTGGAGAAAGTATCTTCTGGGAGAGCATTTTGTGGTTTTCACTGACCACAAAAGTCTCAAGTACATCTTCACTCTGTGTGATCTGAATCTAAGATAGCGCATTTGGGTTGAATATCTTCTATCATTTGACTTTGATCTTGCCTATACACCTGGGAAAGGCAACACATTAGCTGATGCGCTAAGTAGGAGAACTCGAATACAGGTAGTCCAAGAGCCAAGCAGTGAGTTGCAGCTTATGGCTATGTTCTCTGAGATGCATTTGGAGGTACACGACAGATAGGGGAAGACTCTTCTATAATTTATAGTTGTTACCACTACTCTTCTCGATTGGGTACATATGAGGCAGCTATCAAACTCAAAATACCTAGTCCTACGGGAGGGTGTGTCTGGAGAGGACCCTCTTCCTGGATAGACAATAGGCGTGGATGAGATCAAGCATTTCAAGGGACATGTATGTGTGCCAAAAAAGCCACTCTAGGAGCTGAAGCATGATTTTCATTCCTCAGTTTGGGATGTTTATCCTGACATCACCAAGATGTATTGTGATCTTCACCGGCAGTATTGGTGGCCAGGTATAATGAGAGATGTTGCGGGTTTCATCATGAGGTGTTCCACTTGTCAGCAGGTGAAAGTGGAGCATGAACGATCAGTAGGTCTATTACAGCAGCTACCCCTTCCCGAGTGGATGTTGAACAATGCCATAATGTATTTTGTGATGGGGTTACAGAGGTCTCCTCGAGGGAACGATGAAGTTTGGTTTGTAATCGAGAAGGTTACGAAGGATGCTCACTCCATGCCGATAAGGAAGACCTTCAGTGTTGACCAGCTGGGACAGTTTTATATCTGAGATATTGTACATCTACATGGAGTTCCACACTCCATTGTTTCGGACAGGGAGCTACATTTTACATATTTTGTCTAGTAGGGGCTTTAGAAGGCTTTGGGTACGCAGGAGCTTCTGAGTACAACATACAATCCCCAGACAGATGGCCTGTCTGAGTGTACGATTCAGGTGCTTGAGGACATGATCCGAGCATGCATTATGGAATTTGGAGGTTCTTTGGAGAATCATATACCCCTGGTGGATTTCTCCTATAATAATAGTTTTTAGGGAACTTTTCAGATGACTCCTGATGAGGCTTTGTACGGTAGGCCAAGCCAATCACCCTTATGTTGGATGGAGGGAGGAAAGGCAGCTTTGTTGGGACCTCGTCTTATTCAATAGACCACTAAGTAGATAGAGTTGATTCAGAAGATTATGACTACTACACAGACTCAGCATAAGTCTTATGCTGATCAGCGGAGATGGCTTCTGGAGTTCGAGGTCGGGGATCAGGTTTTCCTGCATGTCACACCGAGGATGGGGCACATGAGGATTAGGAGACAGGGTAAGCTTTCACCAAGGTACGTCAAGCCATTTGAGGTTTTGAATAGAGTTGTTCTGACTTCCTATCGGCAGTAGTTACCTTATAGGTTCCAGGATGTGCACAACATTTTCCACGTTTCTCAGCACCAATGTCAGTTTCCACACTTGTCTCATGCTTTCCAACCCGAGAAAGTCGAGTTAGAGGTGGATGCATCTTTTAAGGATCATCTTATCCGGATTGTTGATCGTAGTACGAAGGTTCTCTATGGCCGGTTTGTTCCTCTGGTACGAGTGCTATGTCAGCACAAACGGCTACAAGACAAGACTTGGGAGTGGGAGGCCGACGTACGATCACAATGGCTGGAGTTGTTCGGAGTTTCTTCTTCTATGCCAGGCAAGGGAAAACCAGGTATGAATTTATTTAAGAGGGGTAGTTTGTAATAAACTAGATCATATTTTCAGGTATGTTTTTCCTTTTTCAAGAGTTTTTTAGAAAAGAG
This sequence comes from Viscum album, assembly GCA_963277665.1. Lineage (NCBI taxonomy): Eukaryota > Viridiplantae > Streptophyta > Magnoliopsida > Santalales > Viscaceae > Viscum > Viscum album. The sequence continues at coordinate 1,936,597,580 of OY728123.1, read as the reverse complement.
GAGTTTCTGAAATTTTTTTGAATTACACACCGTATACTTTATGAGTACACACCATGTAACGACTATACACACGGCTATGTGGGGGTGTTCGGAGGCCTCTTAAAGAGGATTATGGAAAAGGAGAGTACATTCCATATACTCCAATAGTACATGCCGTGTACTTTATTTTTTTCACTAAACACACCGGGGTCACATCTAACACCCAGAAGCATCTTCTTCTAGGTCCTATTAGGCCGAGAGGAACTATAAAGAGCTGAAACTCCACTGAGCCCTCAAGCCTCTGTCTTTTCTCCAAATCGACCACTGTCAATTGCATTAGAACCACAGTGGTAAGATATTACTTCTTCTTGAGCCTTGTTTTTCAATTCCCCTTTTTTTTATAAGTTTTCGTGGGTTGAACATTTTGGACATTTTCTTAGATCTACAATGTTCCATGGAGAATCAAGTTTTTAGGTTCAATTATTTTGATCTCCTACCACCAAGGTAGGTGGTTTGTGCCTTTCCGTTGAATTTCCTTGAATATTTTGAGACAATACCACCAATAACCTTGAATGGGGTATTGTGTGTTTGTCATTTTACCCCTGTTATATGCCTACCATGCTAGTATGCCTTTATAAAAGTTGTAGAATATCAATATGGTTGAAATACTATGATTTGGAGGTTCTTCCCACGCACATTCTGTTATGACCATTTGGTCCTGTTTTGCCGTGGCTACCTTGTCTATTTCTAGGCCTATTGTAGAAGGATAGATAAATTTTATCTAACATGCTTTGTATGATGTAGAAATGTTTAGCCATGTAGTTCTGTAAGTATAATTTGGTAATATTGTACTTCTATGCTGTTATCCTACACAGGGTCGTGAGAATCGGGTGTAGAAGACTATAAGGCGAAAGGCCGAGTGAGCTTCCTCAGAGAGTCCTTGAGCATTAGGCTATATGGGGATTGACCGGGTGAGCATCCTTAGAGAGCCTAGGTTTTACTTTGGGAAAAAGGGGATATACCGTGAAATCTATCTCGGAGAGATTCTTCGACTACTTTAGACTATACAGAGATAGACGGTGTGAGATTCCTTAGAGAGTCTCTGTTTTGTTTGTCTAAATCACCAGATTACCATAGGATATAGGTGGGATTGACTATGTTTGCTTCCTCAGAGTGTCTATGAATGACCTGGGCTATAAGAAGAATTTACCGAGTATGCTTCCTCAGAGAGTCCTTGACCCTGGGGCTATAAGGGGAATTGACTGTGCGAGCTTCATCAGAGAGTTTCTAACTACCATACACTATAAGAGGATTTGACCGCATGTGCTTCCTCAAAGAGTCTTTTTAATTCCATATGACCAAACCAGAGGGGTTCGACTGAGTGAACTACCTAGAGGGTTGTTGGTACTGGTTAGGTAGGAACAGAGGTAATGGTTGTGAGTACTTCTAGAAGGTTACTTGTTGTGATTTGGTGCTTTTTAGCTGTTGCATGACTTTGGAACTGTGGTTTGTTTATTGTTCAGCATGTTCCTATTTACTGTTTCCTGTACTTTTACCTGCCATATATTCATAGACTGTTAGGCACAAATCTTTGGGTGGTTGCCTACTAGGATTAGTCTCACAACCTATTTGGGTCATGCTTTTGGGCCCAAACATACTATATTGTTGCAGGTATAGACAAGGGAAAACTCCCTTCGACTTCAGGTACTTGAATTACTGTGGAGCTGGAGAGCATGGGACCAAGATTAGGCTTGTGATGCTGAGGAGCTGTTTAACTTTCTTTTGTACTTTTCTTATTTTTGTTTGTATTTTCAGCATTGTGACTTGTTTTGATGCTTTCCTAGACATATGTACCATGCATAATATATATATATATATATATATATATATATATATATATATATATATATATGTGGTCATAATATTTATCATATTTAGTTTTCTGTTTTTCACTTGTGTATGGTTTGTTTACTGCTTTTGCTATTGCTTATTGTTTCTCTTCCGCTGTGTACTCTGCCAATGAGGGCATAGATTCCCCAATATCACACCCAAGGCCCTCGCTGCTAGTCAACAGCCTCTGGTGTTTGGGGAAATGCACTTGAGGCCATGTGACCAACTAGGTATGGGGTTCCTCTGTGTGGCTTCTAGAACTGGGATGTTACAAACACTATCCTACAATCTGATGCGAATAAGGGGAGAAGAGCTTTCCCATTGAGTGAAATCGTGGACTTTTCTCTGTTTTAGGAAAAAGAGGGGTTGTTTGATATGTGTTATAGTGGAGATCAGTCAATGTGGTGTAATAACCAGGGTGAGGGAAGGCATAGCTGGAGAAGACTTGACCAGTTCTTGGCTAATATGTATGCTCCTAACACGTTCCGTACTACTGAGGTCAGTAATATTGCTCGTGGTATTTTAGATCATTCTCCAATTATGGTTTCTTTGTCCTAAAAATTGGACACTCAAAAGGTGTTCACGTTATACCAGCATTAGACACACATGAATGACTATCAGCGGACTATGAGGGATTTTTGGGACACACCAACACCAGGTCCCACTTGGGTGTCCCTTCATAATAAACTATGGAGGATGAAGAAGGGGCTCTTGGAGTGGGACATGAATCTCCCCCACTTCAATGAGCAACTAGAGGTCCTAAAACAAAGTGTTAAAACTCTAGAAAATAATCTACAAGGAGAGTGTAGTGGCTTTTTGTTTGAGGATCTTGTGGCCAAGAAGTTGAGTTGGGTGGAGCTGCTTCTCAAGCGGGAGTAGATGGCACGAGACTGGTCCAGGGTAAAGTGGCTGAAAGAGGGTGATGAAAACAGTTCCTACTTCCATACCTTCATTATATAAAAGAATTATTGGATCAATCCCAAATAATTTTAGAGGATGTCTCTTACACTAATTATAGAGACACAATAAGGAAGATGGAATAATCGTTATTTTGTGAACTCCTTACAGGCACAAACCCAAGAATTCCCACTAGGTATCCCAGTGGCAACATTGTCATATGGGAGGCGATTCCTACCAGAGTGTCTGATATGGATAATGTGGGTCTGGAGGATGTTCCTAATGAGGAAGAAATTAACATGTCCAAGAAAAATATTAACCCCTAGAGTGAACCTGAACCTGATGGCTTACCTAGATCATTTTAGAGGGGGTCATAGGAGGTGGTCAATAAGGACATTGATGAAGCGGTTTGGGGTTTTTTCCGAGGAGGGATCAATCCTCAGGTTTCTATTACTACATCTCTGAATCTTATACCCAAGGTTAGGGATCCATCCTTCTTTTCTCAATACCATCCTGTGAGCCTATGAAATGTATTGTACATGATCCTATGGAGAGTTATCAAACATAGGTCATCCAAAAATATTCCTAGATGGATTTCAATCGAGCAACATGGTTTTGTGAAGGGTCGATTGATTCAGGGTGCAGTAGCACCCACTCAAGAGATGGTAAGGGACATAAACAATAATTACATGGATAGAATATGGTGATCAAGGTGGATATGTATAAATCATTCTATAGGATTGTTTGGAGTTTCTTTAATAGATTTATTGCTATGATGGGGTTCTTGGCCAGGGCAGTGGACATCATTTTTAGGTGCATTAGTTCCTCATGGATGGGGGTATTTTTCTAGGGAAGACCCGTGGATCTTTTAAGGCTACAAGTGGTATGAGCCAGAGTGAACCTCTCCCTCTAATGTCATTCCATACAAATTTAAATTTTTATTAAGCCATTTTGAGGAAAAATAGGAAAACATAGTTTGTATAAAAGACCATTACATGCTAAAAGAGCTCACAATATTATTAAACACACGACAAAGATTAATTGGGTTAGATTCCTTATAAAGTTTCAATTTTAGAAGACTAACTTGTATTTCTCGGTCCTCTCTGATAATCTATTTTAGGTAGGTGATCATCCTCTCCATTGTTTGGATGAATTCCTCCGAGTTGATTATGCTCTGATTGAATCCCCAAGCCAGTATTCAGTCTGGTTTTTCTATCCACAGCTCTTGATCCTTATTGGTGTCAACTTGAAACCTTATTTCACAAATTATTTTGATCTCCTCTTCTAAGACATTTGGTTGGACAACTTTTTCTAACATTTCATCCTTGGAGTATAGAATCAATTTCAAACACTCCATAGGTTCTTCACTTTCCCACTCTATTAGGGCTTTGCTTCCATTGTTAATGTCCTTATTGGGAAACCTTGTCTCCATGCACATTGTAAAATGGGAGTAATCTTTGTGTCCCTTTGGTTTTTCCCCTTAAACCACAATACATTTCCCTGAATCTCAAAATCCTTTCTTCCCTTTCTTCCTTCGAGGGCTATGAGTCCATTTCCCATGAGAGAAATCCATGCTATACACTAAGAGTTGACTGTAGCTTCCAGATCATGAAGAATCTTCCTCTTGAGTCAAGGGGGACTATTGAATCTCTAAACCCTCAAATCCATTCCCTATCCTAATACCCAGACCTTCTTTGATTATCCTCTGCTTGCATGGAAGCTCCCCCTTTCCTGCTTTGTTCTCCAATCCATTCTTCTTCCCCCATTCCCACCGTTTAAGTGTCGGGTTGTCACCGAGTGTGTTAGGGTCTAAGGTTCCTAATACAATCACCCCATCCAACCTCTCTTTTTCCACTTTGAGTCTCTGATTCAGCCAGCAAGGGATTATTTCTTTGCACTATGTCCGATCCAGTAGGCTGTTCATGTCCTTGGGCCATGAACTGTAGATTCTTTCTAGTGTCTTACCATCCACTACCTCGAGTGACACCAAGACCCTAGGCATCCCAAGCTATCTAGTCCCTCATACATTTTAATGCCAGTATATATATTCCCTTCATTTTTGTTCCACCCCCTGCATAGCCTATTTTCTTTCCTCCTACATGGGAGTAATTCCCAAATTCTCTTCGAGGTGTGCAAGAACATCCGGTACCTGTGGTTCTACGACTTTCCACTTCACACACTTCACTGCCTATGAGGGAACCAAAGTTGTCCAGAGCTACAGTTGATCCTCCCAGGAACTAGACTCTACTCTTGTATAATCCCTTTGCATAGCAGATTCCACTACATTTGGAAAGGCCCCGAGTACCTCCTCACACTCGCCCATGCCAGGATTATCCCGAGCCTATTTGACTACGGTATTCACCAGCAATTTATTCCCCTCAGCTGGTTTTAATACTGGAGTTGGGATATTCCTACCTCTAAGACCACAGTGGGAACCAGAGGCCAAATGGCATAACTGGTGGTATCCCAGGCAGAACACAAGCCTTGACTCAAAGGCCACTTTTTTCCTTCTATCTAGATTTTTCGTCAACCAAGATCCATAGCCATTCTGTTAGAGCCTTAGAGATGTCGACCTCGACACATACATGTGGGGAGATTGGATAACAGACCGTAGAGGTGCGATTATCAGAACACAGAATACCTCTTGACCAGATTATCCATCATACAGATAATCGAAGGATTCTGGAAAAGAAGAGGTAGGTCCGGGAAGCTTACCCAAACCGCTGCAAAAGGCGCATCCCGATTCATACTGAACTCAAAGGAACATCTAAAGAGGTGAAAACCATAGCCATTAAAAATGTGAGGGGCGCTAGAGAAGGAAAAAATCAGACCATCCTCTACGGTGAAGAGAATCATCTTGTGGTGCTGATCGAGCAGACCAACCACCACACGATCCTGAAGCCCCCATGAATCAAAAACAAATCTGTCAAAAGTATCCACTGATGGTCAGATCCCCCTAAATCGAGCCACTAGAGTTGACCTATGAAGATCTGATGCTGCGTTGAATTCTTTTGTTGAAATAACGAGATGAGGTGAGCCGTTATATAGATCTAGGATCTTAGGGGAAAGGGGAATCGATGGGATAGGAGGAAGGAAATTCAGGTTAGTAAAGGGGATGAAAGGCCTAGGCATCAAGGAGGAAGGGAGGGAATCCCCCCTCCCCCCAATGAGGAGGAGGGGCCCGAATCCACCAACATCCCCACTAGGTCATCACCACCACTGAGGCTACGATCTCTGATGAATTCCTTATCCCTATAAGGTTATTCATCTTGGACCGAGGCACTCTCAACATAATTCTTAAAATAGGAATACTTCAAGGAAAAATATTCCCTTATAGGATGAAAAAGAACACCCCCTCGATCTCTCATTAGATTTTCTCTAATGAAAAAATTATCTTCATTAATTTTGGGTGTGGCTATGTTCAAAGTATTAATAAATTCATGGGGGATTAATGTTTTTGGAGTGGGTAGGTCATAAGAAACTCCAAAATGGAAATCTTCATCTCCCACAAAGGCTCATCTCGCTATCCTTTTCCCTATACAATTGTTGGAACATGTAATGGGGATCCTTTCTGATGAAGTACTTGGGAACTTTGATTTCCTTTGGGAGACACCACATGGGATATTTGTATCATATTTTATGTATAATAACTAGTCGTGTAGTCATTTGGAAAAAATAATTTTCTCTCATTTAAGGGTCATATATCATTAGTCAAAAGTGTGTTGTCTATGATTCCCATTCATGCTTTGGGTTCAACTAATGTCACTAAAGGATTTATTAACACATTTCACAAGGTTTTATGGAGCTTTGTTTTGGATGAATAAATAGATGGAAAGAGGAACTGGGCCTTCTGAAGAATGTGGGTGAGACCCTTTCACGATGCGGGGATCAATTATAGGAGCCTACAGAGCACTCTTCATGGCATACAAGCAAATCTTGTATGGAAAATCCATGAATAATGGAATATATAGGGTTTATTAATGTACCAGAACTATGGGAGTGGCGTAGGGGTTAGTTACAAATATGCTTCTCCATTATGGTTGAAACTTTTCCCCCTAGTCCAGACCATTCAATATAGTTCTCTCTATATCGTTGGAATTGGGGACATCTTTTTATGGCATAAGAATTGGGCAGGCTCTGTTCTGGCCTTCCCAGGCTACCCAGTTCCGCTGATCATTGTTAAGGAAGTGTGAAAACAATCATGTTTCACCACGTCTATTTTGAATAAGGACCAATAGTCTCTGTTTGAGTCCATCTTGCTAAATATAGAGGTGTATATATGTATATTTACACAATCCACTTTGAGTGTATTTTCTACTAGAGATTTTGGTAGGATGATATCACTGCTGGATCATCAAGATATGTGGATTGAAGTTGTATGTTATCACAAGATCCCTAGGAAGTTGAATTTTATTTCATGGAACATCAGGAACGTTTCTCTTTAGATGGATGAGAACATCAAGAAACTAGGGATCATCATGGATTTAGGGTATCTCTGTTGCAGCAACAGGTTGGTGGAGAGCTCCGTTTACTTGTTCTCCGAGGGAGATTGGGCCCATGGAGTTTGTTCTTTATTAGGAGTCCACTTGGAGTTCTTCTCTCATGATCAGGTAAATTAACTTTTTCATGGAGAGATGGTTCTATAGTATGCTGGGTATAGAGATGGACTGGGTGGCTCAAGCTGTGATTTTTAATGTAGGGTGTTGGTGCCTATGACAAGGAAGAAACTGGGTGCAATTCGTAGAAGTATCTACCACAGTGAGGTCCATCCTTGTGAAGACCCATTTCTTGCTGATCAATATAGTTTTTCTCAATAATGAGTGGTAGGAGGATCCTTCTTTCTGGTGCCTGTGGGGCAGGGAATATTTGTCTCATACATCCCTAGAAAAAATTCGAGGAACTTGGGTCTGTTGGCATTGTCTTTCTATCAGCTACAAATTGAAATTGGATGGGGATTTCTCTAGGGGGTGATGTCGGGAAGGGGGTGTGGTTCGAGGCATAGGGGGATATTTGGTGAAGACCTTCATGTTATCCTATGGTGTCAGGACCTCTCTCTTGGTCGTGGCCAAAGCTCTGCTCACTTGGCTATCTCTCTACATCTAGGAGTATCTGGTTATTTCATAAGTGGAGACTGACTCCATGATCCTTAATGAATCCTTTCATGATAAAGTCTCTATCCCTTGGTAGATAGCCTAAACTATTAGGAAATGTTGATCTATCATTCGGCACAATATCCAATTGACTCAATCATGGTGCGGGGGGAATAAGGTTGTGGATTACATGGCCTCTTCTACTGACCAAAGTTCGATCAACACTTTTCTTCATTCTATTAACATCTTGAAACCAGAAGGTGTCCTTTTTATTAGAGGGGATGCCCTTGTTCTTCACTATTTTAGACCTCCCTAAGAATGTGGTTTCCTTTATATCATCTTCCATTGATTAATTTTTTTTGTAATGATGTTCATGCATTCCATGAGGTGATGAAATTTCATTTTCCATTCATGAAGGCCACTCGAATATTCAGGGACACCTTATGTAATATTTTAAAGATCTGCACAAGGAAACCAATCCTCAATAAAACCTATTTCACTCTAAAGGCTATCTCAAACATGGACTTCCATGAGATTCCACCATATAAATGTATTAGGTTATGTTGAAGGACTCTTCTTTGCTTGGAATATCATGCTCCCATCATTGAAGAGTTCAACTATAAATAGAAGGGCCCCTTATTCAGGGTGATCCTTGAAAGGTTGAAACATCGCTATACTATTCATAAGACCCATCTTTCAAAAATCACGATTCATTGATCCATCATCGTATAAAATCATGTGCAAAAAATTCTATGTGGGTCCACCCTTTACTACGCCCACAATTATAAAAATATCGACCATCATTTTCCATACCAAGTCAGGTGCATGAAAAGCCTCCCCTTATGCACACCCTATACCTTTAAAACAAACCTCCAATATTGAAGAAACCCCTTATTTGATGATCATTAGGAGAATTTTGTGTCAAATTAGAATGTTTTAATCCCCCTTTGCGTGAAACACCCATTTCTTTCACACAACTCTTGCACGTACCCGTCTTTACTTGTACACAATATTGTTAGTTTACATCAGGAGGTTTCCCCAATGAACATAGTGAATGTTATTCCATACATTTTCCTTCTCAGTATAGGCATGATAATTAACTTTTCTTCTCAACATATTCACTCTAAGGTGGACCCTGTAATTGGACACTACTACCCACCATTAAAACATGAAATTTCTAAATCCACACGACCTCAAAAGGTGTAAGAGTGGTGTTTTTGTTATCCCATAGGGTAATGAGTGAGTCATCCATGTTCAAGGAGCATGAGGTAAATATACCTAGCATAAAAATCAGCATAAAATGAAGATAAATGGTATCTCACATAGTGATATGAACTCATAATTCTTCATCTATTACCATCATGGGATGAAAACTTCTTCCCCACCGTCGAGTGATCCTCTTGGATAAGGAAACATCCATGGGTGATCCCCACAAACCATGTGCATCAAAGATAATATTCTCTATCTATGACACATATGGAATGTGATCCTCCTCACATGGAATGAAATCCTCCTTCAGTATCTTAAATGAAAAATTTCCACACCATCTCGCATTGGGGATTCTTTCATGAAACAAGAGTTTCGTCTTCATCTTAATATTATTTCTCACATGAAGAATGACTCATGTGGGTTATGAGGATAGTAGGGACATTGACATCGTACCAATAATCCTATGGTTCAATATGATGCACAATCCCCAACCATCCTATAATGTCCACTAAAACAAGCCTTTTCCATATATATAAGCCCATGACATCCTAATCTATGAAATCATTGATTAACAACTAACTAAAATACATAGGAGTCATCCCTGAGGTAAAAACTTGGAATTCACCTCAATCATGATCTCTTCTCTAAGAAATTCCTCGTAAGATTATTCCACTTGCATTGGATATGATATCTCTTTAAAGTCTATCATAAAAATAAATTCACAAACCCCAAAAACTACATCAAATATAAATCCTATTATGAATGGAATCATTCATGTGTAATCCTCTTTCCACCCCCCTTCTATGCTCCATTTGTGATTCTAGGGTCCTTACCACATGACGTTAAACATTGTAGATGGATCCTATCACATGATCCTAAACTACCACAACAAACTATGTGGGTATTTATCCCTTTATTTTAAACAAGGTATGTGAGATTCCTCTTTGCGGTTCAATCCAAAACAATGGTAAATCTAGGTGCCCTCTTATAGGGGTGTATCTCCATGATCCATCTATAGATGGGTTCTGGTCATCCTTCATAGTGTGACATCATCCCCTTATATATAACAAATTATAGATCTACCTTCTTGGTCCTTCTAATCTATCTTTCTTCACAATGTGACATCTTCCCTTTATGGAACACACCTCTTTGATTGCCTCCATGGGGAGTTCTGATCCATCCATCAGTAAACATTTAGGTTCAAAATCATCCCACATAGGGGAGAACCTCCTTGATCTTCCTCTGTGAGGTTTTAGGATCAATTAACACTGACTCTGCATGATGTTAAACTAGTTACACCAAGGATATATCCCATGAAAATAATGGCATGCCCAGGAAGAAATCCTTATATGATATGTGCCTACAACATCAGTTGACTCATGCTAAACATGGGATTCCTGAGGTGAAATCCTAGGAAGATATGTGCCTTCCATTTTATATACATCAAGATCAACATGGGATGCCTTCCATTTCACACTATTGATGCCTCCATGAGAATCCGTATTTGGAGGAAGAACACCAGTGACCAAGGTTAATAGAATCCATACATTCTTGTGATGCCAAACATGATTACTATCATTAGTAACAGTTGATACCATATCAAGGACAGCTAGAATGTCCAAGAAGAAGTAGTGTAATTAACCGATATGCACAAACATATGACCCTAGGAATCAGTTCTATTAACACAACTTCATTCTATTAGGGAGTCCTGAACAAGGAATCATTTGTAGGTTCTAGGTGTAGTAGAATTGTTTTATTGGCATTGCCCAACTCTAGTTTTCCATGATTGATGATTATTCTGATATTTGACACAATGTTGAATGTTGTGGTGAAGAAAATTAAATCAAATAATCAAAAAATAGAAATTATGGTGGAACTAGAGAGGGGATCATCACATAATATTTATAATATTTTTATTTCATTAAATAATTACCTTTTTGGAATTATTTCCTCATTGAAGAATTAGGAAATTAATCTACATTGCTACATTATTTATTTGTAGAAATTAAGGGCATATTCTCTTTAGTAGTGATCCACACATGTTCCAATAATATACAGATATCCCTAAAGGAATCTTTGGGTATGAGAAAGACATATCCTGAAACTTGAGTTTCCCACCTTTGATCACTTCGAGAACCATTTATAAATCATTCTCCTTGATCTGGTGTAGGATGATTCCTCTCCTTTATTTGGAGAATTCTTAGAGAAGGGATATCTTTAGGCTTGTGAGAATTCTCTAATTCCATTTTTTAAAACCTAAAAAAATGAATTCTGTAATGAGAAAATAACATCACAGGGTTTATATGTCATTAGGTTTAGAATAAAATAGTTACAAAAGTGACCGTAATTATTTATTTATTCCTATAGAAACCCCATTTCAAATAATAATAATAATAATATCAGTTCTTCATTACATGTGCATAACATCCAAATTATAATTAAATATTATTGAATCAAATAATATTCAATATTTATTATTTTTCACCAGAACTAAATTCTTGTTCTTCCAATACCCCATAGTATTTACTAGATCTTTAATAATGTGTATATATTTATTACATAAATTTTACTACATTATTCACCAATAAATAAATAAATACTATTCTTACTAAAATAGAAATATATATATATATATATAAATATATGTCATAAAGTATAAATGAATAATTATTGAACCACATAAGGTAATAATATTTATTCAACATGTTAAATAGTAAATAGTAATATATTATTTTACTACGATTATAGATACACATAGTTTGTGACCCTCTATGAATCTTTCTCTATGGCCTTAGGTGGAGCGCACTAATGTTGAAGGCTAGCATCTAGGAAAATGCCAACATGCCCATAGAGAAAGAATATAACACTGAAATGACATAATACCTCTTACAAATGCTTACTATGTAATATAATCATTTTATCATGATATCTCAAATCATGGAGTTTGCATGCTAGTGCCATCAACCTATGTGCTCGATGTCCCTCTATTGGAATTTTCAGAAATTGAATGTTTCTATAGAACTCCATGGCCAGGGATTTATTTAGGCTATATCATTTTCATCATAGGGCCCCAAATATTAACTTCCATTAATAAACAGAAGTGATAAATCCATTCATTAATTATTCATTAATGCAATATTACTCATGATGCACCCAACATATCCTACCTCTACATGAACAACTATCACCACATCTTTCATCAATATATCAATTATGTGACACATAATATCAATTAATAATAATTTTATTGTCTATGGACCAATACCCACATATATAGAAAGGAACGACCAATAAAACATGAATTTTGATTTCTTACTGGTCGACCCCATTCTCATAATATCATACAGGATATAAAAAGTCAACATACACCATGAGAATGTTACTCAATGTCCAATAAGTATCCACTACTAATATCACATATCATTTATGTCCCTCAAACTACATCATTCATCTATAGAACATATATTCAAGAATAGTTACATTGCACTTATGGTTGATAATCTTAGCAGCTAACTACTATAACAATTTACTGTGACAGATACAATTAGGACATTATCACATACTATGTAATGCAGTAAAAAAATCATGATGTGAAATGTAGTTTGTTAATATTAATAATAGTGAACATGTGTTTATCATAATGTATATATAAGTTTGTTCAAGGGAACCAAATCCAAAAAAACTCCCACTTCCACTTTATCCAAATGATAACAACATTCAGTTTACTAGCACTAAAATTATACTTATTCTTATGTTGAGAGAGGAATCTAGTCAAGGGGTACACCATGTTCTATTTTAATGGTACTATATTCACTAAAACGTCACCCCTATTATATAAATCTCTCAAGAGTTGATAATTCCAGTGTATATGCTTTGTCCTTTGGTGGGACCTTGGTTCTTTTTCAGGAGCCACTGATGCATTATTATTACTATATAATATGATAGGGTCATTGTTGCTATGCACCAAATCAAAATCCTAGAAAAAGAACCAAATTAAAATGTATTCCCTGGATGTAATAAAAGATTCTATATATTAGAAATTTACTTTAGAATCATCAAAAAATATATGCTTCGAAATCTTCCAGCTCAAAGATCCTCTGTTGAGACACAACACATATCATGATTGTGACTTCAGATCTATCTGAAAACAAGCATCATAATATCGTCTGATGACCAGATCATCATCTTCTGCATACACTTGGAACATATCGTTAGTTCCCGCAAGATACTTAAGGATTTAGTTTACAATAGTCCAATTCTTTTCTCCCCAATTTTCTTCATATCTTCCTACCCTACTCAGTGTATAGGAAACATCACATCTAGTACATAAATAAGAATACCTGATTGTTCATATCACTGATGTGTGTGGGATATTACTCATTCCCTCCTTCTCATGTTGTGTCTTAGTAGACATTGTCATATAATGATATAAATAATATGGATCTATAACCAATATCCTCTTAGATTTTTCAATTCTAATTCACTTTATTATACGATATCATATGTACATTGAGGTAGTCAAAGTAGCCACATGGATCTATCATGAATGATCATGATACCAATAATATAGGTTGATTATCCAACATCCCTCATGGAAAAAACACTTATTTAACTAATCCTTAGCAGACTATAAGATATGTATTTCATCTTAAATAAGAAATATTTCATCAACATATACTACTAGGACAATGACTACATTACCAATAAATATCTTATAAACACATGGATCACATTCATTCATAATGAAACCAAATTATTTTATGGATTCATAAAATTGAATTTTCAATGATATGGATGATTACTTCAATCTATAAATGGATCTCTGTTACTTATAAATATTTTTTTCATCACATGGAGTCACAAACCCTTCTTTTTATTTCACCTAGAAATCATCCAAAAAGACACTATTAAGGACTTTAGTTTTGACATCCACATACAAAATCTCATATTCAAGGCCAGATTCATCGGAAACTAATATTCTAATGGATTTAAACATGGAATGTGGTGGAAGGGGTTCATCATTTTCAGTTCCATGAAACTTTTTAAACCCTTTGGCCACATGATTTTCTTTATAGATACTTTCTCTACCTTCCATTTATAGTTTCTTATTGAATACCCATTGGTATCCAACATGTTTTACATAAAATGGAGCATCAACCAGAACCCCAAAGTGGTTCTAATACCTGGAATCCATATTGGAATTCTTGGCCACTTTCTATATTGTTTCTTCTGACCTCTCTATTTCCTTTTTATAGGAGAGAGGTTAATCATTGTCTACCAATAATGATTCACCATTCATAGTGACCAAAAAAAATATATCTCTTGTTCTTTTACCTATATTATGATCCTATATAGTAATTTTGTTTCAGTAATTCTTTTTCTATGGGGACCTATGGAATCTGAAATTGAACCAGCTCCTTTCTATCTTAAGTATCAACTTAATCGATGTAAATATTTCTCCCACTATCCTTTTTGAGGATGTGATCTCTCTCATGAATGAAGTATTATTTGGGGACAATCACTTTCTTATCAAAGGGGATTCACATGTTGTATCACATTGTTTCCTTGGGATACCCAATAATGATACACCTCATGCCCATGGGTGGTGGTTTATTTCCCAATAATGTATTAACAAACACATCGCGACCCCATACACGTGTATGAAATAAAATGGTTTTATTTCCACTATATATCTCTAATGGAGTTCCATTTTAATCATTGGTTTATATTTAGTTTAATGTTTATTCCAAAATTTATAGTTCATATCGTGAAAATGATAATAGATTATTTTCATGACTCATCATTGACATTACAATTTTTAAAAAGGTATGGTTCTTCCATTCACTAACACCATTATATTATGTTTTATATCGTGGATTGAGTTGAGATTGAATCTAAAACACCAATATAAATTCTATAAACACTTGGTTATGATATTCCCCACCTCGATCCGATCAAAGAATTTTTTTCTTGTTACAATTCCGATTCACTACTTCATTCTTGAATTCCTTGAATTTTTTAATGGACTCAGACTTATACCTCATGAAGTATATGTAGTTATATTTAATCCAATCATCAGTAAAATTTGTGTTGTAAGAATATGCACCTCTAGATTCTACTGAAAATGATCCCCACACATCCATGTCTACAAATACAAGAAGTTCTGTGGCCCTTTCCCCCTATCCACTGAATAGTGGTTTTGTCATTTTTCTCTATAAAAAAGCTTGAAATCTATCAAGTGGTTTTAGCATAGAAAGATCAATATACGCATCTTGACAGAGCATTTTCAAACACATATTTTTTACATGACCAATATGGTAATGCAACAGTTGGGTGTGATAAGAGTCATGTGAATATGATTCATTACAAATTTCCAACACTTGTTTTTTTGTAATTTAATACATAAATATCTTTAATAAAATTTTCTATATCGTACCATATGTTGTCCCTATAAAAGAAAAAAAAAATTATTTTCAAATTTGAAAATAAATTCACATGTATCTAAACATGACAGAAAAATTATGTTATGTTTAACTATATGTAAAAAATTAAAATATCTAGTTACCAGAACTATTAATTTTTGTAAATGGAAGGTGGTAGTCCCAAATGGCTATAACAAATAGCCTCACACAATTGGCATGTCACAAAGCCACCTATCCTCTTAAATTAATTTTAATTCTACATGGTTCATGCATTAGGATACATATTTTAGAACCAAAAGCTATATCTAATACACAAATATGTAGAAAAAGAAAGACTACACTCGATGATTAACACACAATTATCTTACCCTTTCTTTTGGGAAAATTCCTTCTTCTATATTCTTGGGTTGATACATGTAAAATATACTACCTCTTTTTCCATTGCCTATATATGGATCTTCTTTTTCTTGGAAGGACAGTGCGTGGGAAATTTAGACTATTTATAAATCTTGGTCCCATTTTCCATGTTCTTCCTTTTATTATTCACCATAAGAATTACAACATTATCACACCATATTCCCTTTTCCACTTTGCGAATCCAAGTAAAAATTTTCAAAATGAAATTCTCATTGTTTCCCATATTATAATTAACAATAAAAATAGATAAGGTCATGTGTTGTGATGAAATAATGATAAATATTTGTAGATCATCTTAGAATTTTATCTCTATGATGTCTAGGTGTTAAATTTATCCATTATTGTTGACTACATGAGGACTGACGAGCATAGACTCTCTAAACCTAATTCTAAACAAATCAGTTGAGATCTCATACCTCCCTTGTATCACCTTTATTTGATAGAGATAATCAAGGTGAGTCATGAAGCAATACAAATCCATTCCATCATGTTGCCTCAAAAGCTCATTGGACCTGGATTATTGCATGAAACACTAAACATCTTTCGCATCATTCAGATGTTTCTCATTGAAAGATATCTCTTCATAAATTTCCAAATTACCATGCACAACTGTAAAATGTTATTCTAGAACATATAATTTCCATTATTGGCGATGGTTGACATGTTGACACCTTTTCCATTTGTGGGAATTTGTGTTGGTGAGAAGGTTTTACTTCTCATGTATATATCATAATGATATTTTTTAAATCATTTTAATTATTTTTATGAAAAACATGGTATGTAGAATTTTAAACATTATCTGATAAAATATAGACTAATAAATAAATATTATATTTAACATTCTTACACTATTTTATTGAATCCCAAAATCCCTCACCATTGTCTTTAGATAGTACCATTTTATAGATATTCTAGTGTCAAGGACCATATTTCCTTTCACATTACCCAAAATTTGTTTGTTAATAAAATCTAATGTTTTTAGTTAGGAATTACAAATTCCAACTATATAAATATACAATTACTTGATCTATTGAGTGAAATCCCAATCCTGAAATCATTAATTTTATATTTTCTAAAACATTTCCTCTTAATTAAACCAAGTCCTACTTTTTCATCAACCCATGAAGTAAACAAATTGATGTCAACCCAAAACCTCACATTTTAATTACCCAATAATTCAAATCATCTCATATTTTTCTTATAATTCACTTTGAACTATGGTTTAATTTTGAATGATGTGATGGAAGGATATACCAAATAAATATTTTATTAAGGGAATTCAATTTTTTTTTCATAAATTTATAATTATTATCTTCATCAAATTCTTTTTAATGTTATGTGGGATTACTTATATGATTAACCATGTCATAGATAATATTTTCACATAAGATGGTTTATTCTAGTTCTCTCTTGCATGATCATTAATTCATTAAGTATGTGATCATGATAAGACAATCATAATGAAGTAACCATGAAACTGATAGAAAAAAATAATTAATTGGATTGATTATATGGCCACTTAGGCCTCAAATACTTTAATATTACATCATTTTAGATGGATATTTATTAAATTAAAAAAATACAAGATTCATGATCATAATTTTTTTGTATCTTTGAAAACATGGGAAAAAATCTTTTACCATGATGAACGATTTCCAACATCTCCCACAAAGATCTCTACCTTTAGTACTTATACCTAAATCCGTTCTTTATACCTTGGGGAAATGAAACATAAAAAAGGTGTGATCTTAGATGATCAATATAGGCAAATAAAGTAAATTCATAAACATAACACAATCAAAAGGGTATGGAACTTGATATAAATATTTGAAGATCATGCATTACATATTATAGAACATAATAAATAATGGAATTTCATTAGACATGAATGACTACTGGAAAATGGACCGATAGCCACGATTTTGGGGAAAACTGTGGGTACATGTCACCCTATCCCCACGGTTTTGGAAAACCATGGGAATAGGCGTTTTTTGATAGCCTATTCTAATGGTTTCCCCAAACTACGGGCATAGGCTCCCCTATACCCACAGTTTTCCCCATGCTGTGGGTTTAGTGTATCAAAAAATGCCTATACCCACGGTTTTCCCAAAACCATTGGGATAGGTTGACCTATACCCACAATTTTTGCCAAAACCATCCGTATAGTCATATTATAAGAAACGTATACCCACGGTTTTGACAAGCCGTGGGTATATGTTTCCCGCGTGTACGCGTGAAATTTATTTCCCTCAGGGGAACAAAAACAATTTGGAAGGAGTTCTATACCCATGGTTTATTCCTCTATACCCAATGTTTAAATAAATATATTCAATAAAATATATATATACAAACATATATGCGGTGATGGGGTAGTTGTAAGGTCTCTTGTGAACGGAGAAGTAGCCTCGAGATCGAATCCCGTGGGCCACTATTTTGTAAAATGTGATATACCCAACATTTCCAAACCGTTGGTATAGAGTTATGACACGGTATAAAAACCTATACCCATATTTTTTCCAAACCATGGGTATAGTTCATAGACTGATACCAATGCCAACAACTACCATAGTTCCCCAAACTGTGGGTATAGGCTATACCCACAGTTTGGGGGTTTATACCCACAGGTTTGAACTGTGGGTACATGATCATTTTCCAGTAGTGAATAATCCAGAAATAAATACCATAGGCCAAGGAATCATAACATATGAAAAGAAATGTAATTCTTTCCATGAATTTTTTTTAAATCCATGTGAACAGGTATAAGTTCAAACAAGTTCACTCATTAAGTTAAGGACATGAACTTAGGCCCCAACATCATCTTATGTACATGAAATTAGGTCCATGCATAGCATTGTGAACATGTAATCAGGTTCACTTATAACCTTATGGATGTGAAACCGTATCTGTTCATGACATTGGGGACATGTAATAATGTTCATGAATTACCTAACAGATATGAAACAAAGACCATTCATAACATTTTGATCATGTAATAAGGTTTATGCATAACATTGTGAACATGTTTTTGGGATTACACATAAATATATTTTCATGAAACAAGGTCCATGAATAAAATTTTTAACATGTAATAAGGGTCACTCATCATATTATGAACCTATAATCAGGTTCATGAATAAACTTATAGACAAGAATCTAGGTCCATTTATAACATTGTGAACATGTAATAAGGTTCACACGTTACATTGTAAACATGTAATCAGGTTCATTATTGAACATATGAACATTCAACCAAGTCTATGAATAACACTGTGAACATGTAATTAGCTTCATGAAAAAAATTTATAATCATGATTCATCCACTGTTATCCAATGCATTGGATGGATATATATGTACCACCCATCTCATAATAAAATCATTCATTCATGTTCCACAATATAATAAAACATTTTTCAATTTGTGACACATAAAAATTCCTAGTTTTTAAAAACATAAAATCATAACCCATGAAATGATATGGGTATCATTAAAATTTTATCACATAATAACCTATAAAAGATTCCTATTTTTAATAACCATTTCATTAAAGCATAACCCATGAAAATAAGTAGGTTTCTTAAACATGAAACTCATGAAAGGGAAACTGGTTTTATAATGACAATAAAATTAAGAATAACAATATGATATAAATAATATGTATGGAACCTATAGATCATTTATTATAAATCTATGAGAAACATTAACATATTTCAACTTAGAATGAAAATAATTTTGAAACAATCCTTTATGAGAATATCTTTTCCTCTTTGAAAAATGATTTTTTTAACATAAATCCTTTTGATAACCATTCTCTTTGAAAGTATATTTGAAATTATAAATTAATCATTGAAAACAATAATTCATTTTGAATAACCACATTCCTTGAAAATGATCTTCACGTTTCATCTGAAATAATTGTGGAAAACATTTTCGAAAATATGGTATTTTAATTCAATAGATTTCTGACTCGGGAGAGAGACTATCAGTTTTTTAATTAAAAAATTTTCTTAAGTAAAAATTATTAAGGAAATTGTACTAATAATTGAGGATATATTGAAAAAATGTTGGACAAGTAAAATTATGAGTTTTCTTTAGAGTTGGATCATAATATTTTATAAAAAGAGGCATAAATTTAGAGAATCTCGAATAGAGATGTAATTGTCCCAATAAACATTTATAACAAAGTAACTTGGGATCATACTCTCCAGAAATGAAATGAAATTAATATTAGAATATAATGAATATATTAAGATTAATTATATGTAAAATGGAAGTATATAAACCTCTAATAAATAATTAGTTTCATAATAACACATGGGTCTCAAAGAAAGCAAATTGAGACAAAACTATTTTACTGATTAGGTATCTTTTGATTCCTAAACCCCATGAAAGAAGGATCAGAAAATGTAAATTTGAATACCAGTAAATTTAATTATAATATAAATAGGATAAAATAATGGACAATAACTACACCACACCAAAGGAAATAGTGTTTAACATAACATGTTTCTCATGGAAATTAAAAGTGAGATGAAATCCCCTTACATTTTGTGTTGAATCTCTATGTAATAATTAACTATTCCTATATAATGAATATATGTTTATTATCAATATTTTATAGAATAATTATATTATACATAATAACATAAATGGTTTGATTATGAACATATATTACCAACTTGTTAACGATCCTATGTTAATGCTTCACTTCGTGTAATATTCTCTTTGTTTTTCATATGTGTCTTAATTTATTATATTGTTCGTCATTATACTTATATCACGATTACATAATGTAAATAAAGATATAAATATCATGTATATCAATTATATGAATATTATAATAATTTATAGAATAAATAATAATGAAATGGAACACACTCCTTAATGTATTCCATCTGGACTATGAAAGAATCACATCTCTTTGAGGGGGTGATAGTCCACACTTCCTCAAACGAGATTATCATATTAACAACAAATGAATATAAAAAGGTATGTGTTTTAAAAAGTAATAAAAAATAATAAATACATAATAAGTATTATTTATAATATATAGAAATATATTTTCCATCATAATGGCCACAATGATTGGTGGTAATGAATAAATGAACAACAATCATTTTGTGAGGGAGTAGTTCGCCATACACAAAAATAATATGATCGATATCCATTAGATGGAGGTTTTTGAAAGTGTAGTTACAACCCTTTTCATAACAACATCATATTATATGGAGGATACTTGTGTACTCACATAAGAATGCAATAAATATAGTGGAGGCGGTGGAGAAATAAATTAATGTAAATGAACTAAAGAGAAGATGATACATCTTAACCGGGTGACTGCATTTGGTTTGTTCCAAATGGATTCCTTGATAGGCTTTCAAAACAAGAGAAGATTCAAGGATGAGTGGTGGATTTTGGGATACTAATTTGGAATATCTTGGATGAATCTAAAATTTTTGAGAGTTGTGAGTAATTGGTAAAGGTGGTTTCCTTTTATAAGGATGGAAAAGGGCTCACTATGAATTTTTTGAAACAAGTTAGGTGTGAACATGACCTAACCAAAAAAAATTCATAAAAACCCAAAAAAACTGAATAATGGAAGGATTATGGCTGAAATATGGACATAAATGGGTTTTTTCTTGTTTTTATGACATTTGGGCCCTTAATTTTAAGGTTTACTCCAAATTTAAGCTTAATATTCCCTTAACTGTTGCGATTAATATTAATCACTTTTACTAATCATTTTGGTCAAAAATTAACATAGTCTTATTAGACCTTACATATTAGACTAAATACAGTGGTTTATATCAGATTTTAGAAATTGAATTCATAGAATCAAAAAAATAATATTAACTATAATTCGGCTTATGAGATGAAATAACTCAGTTTTAAAGTAGGACAATGTTTAATAGCTTGTTAAGATATTATATTCAATTTCATAGTGAAATTTATTCTAATGAATTAAATTGTATTAATAGATGCATTATTTATATAATGTAACATTAAAACAAATTTATAATATTATTTATAATTAATAATTAATTAAATTAAAAGGTAGTTTTTAAACAAATGTAGTACTTTTCGTTATTCATCATAACATGAAGTTCCTCATAAAAATCCCAAAAATTCATCATAGGATAATTTTATCACATTGAATTAAAATATATATAATTTTTATAAAATTAAATTTCTAATTTTTTTAAAAATATTTAATATTTAAAATTGGTTATTTTTAGAAAATGGTTTTTTATCTTTAAAAGACATTAGAAAAAATATTATCTTTCATTATCAATTTTTTATTTATATAAAGAAATTATGAACAATACATGAAAAGTAGTTATTAAAATTTATTTAACTATGTTTAACGATTATGTCCTAATTATAACATTTAAATAGTATATATATATATATATATATAAAGATGTTTCATATAAACTCCGTGTTGCATGTGACAAATGAAAAGTTGGTGTTTTGTGTTACATATTCCAATTTAGTTATACGGGTAGTGCAAGTCATGTCAGTACTACTTGTAGTAAAAGCAGAGTTGATATTGTGTGTAGTGCAAACCAAGTGAGTATCGCATGTGAAAAGGATGGTTTTCACAGTTATTTAATATATCTATATATAAATAACTATTTTTCATGTAACATGATATAAAAAATATCAAAAAGATAAATAAATTAAAAAATAATAATTTCAAGAAATCTTAGAGTGTTATATTATACGGCCCTTCAAATTATTTTTCCTCAGAAATTATTCAAGGTTATGAATATTTTAATACATGAAAGTTTCAGTCATAGTAACCCACATCAAAAAAATTAATATTAAAACTTTCTTTAAAAAGGCAATGTTGGAACCATAATGATTATATAAAGTAACATATAACTGTATTTACACATAGGAGAACATATGTTGGGAGTAAACATTTTACGTGGAGGAAATTCATAAAAAATTAAAGGGGTGATATAGGATTTCAATTAGAAACAAGTGAATGATTAATGAAATGTTCATGGCCTTAAATTCTGAAATCTATAATGATTTAGAAGACGATCACCCCCAAAAAAATTAAGGTATTATGAAAACACTTTTTTTATCATTATCCAATCATTGAATAGTTATTTTTATTTTTCATTAATATAAGGAAATATATTTATTTTCTATTATTCCCATTATCATTCACCACCATAACCTTTGGATAGGCCTTGATGGGTTTTCACCTTATATCTTACCTTAAGAAATGAACAAGAATTATTTTTTTATTCCAGAGGTTCTAATAGATCATGAGATCCATCATATGCCACCCCTTCTTTCATCAGTTATCATCATCACCATATTTTTATAAGATGTTATCCAACATTAATAATTCCTAATGTGCTAAGATAATACTTAATCTTTCTAGAAATGGTTAACCATATAACATTTATAAAATAAAAAAATAAAAAAAAATAGAATGAAGTCACAAAATTATCTTAACATTGATCCCCCCATATATTACAATGAATCTATTGGATTTCATATTACGATCATGTGATTACCCTCATCGTATATTTCCTGGAAACAGGGTAACAAACTTAATTAAAATAAATCCCTTTTGAAATCATTCATGCTTCCTTATTCAATTGAATACTGGATATATCTTTTAAATCCAAGATGTTCTAAAATTTATCATTGATGGAATAGATCACTTTTACCTTAAATAGTTCCAGGGTAATATGTAATCTAAAATTTACTTATTTATAACCAACATATATTTATCCAAATATCATTACCTCAATTCCATACAATAATTAAGGGGTTCCTTCCCTTATTTAGAATATCAATCTTCCATGAAATAACGTTCTATGTATTCATAATCACTCAACATGACCTTTTAAATACTTAATGGAAACCAATACTAAAAATACGTACACATATCATGATTCATATAACATAATATTTGACTTCCAAAATACTTCATTAATCCAACATTATTCTTAAACCATTACTCATGTTTCCTCAACATACTCTTTAATACCTCTATCCTAGAATAAGAAAATATGAATCATGTCATAAGGTTCATCAACCTCAAATCTAATCATGATTATTATGTTAAATGTATGAAATATTTAAAGAACATCACATACCTTTCACACGGAATTTGTGGTCTCTATATCATCATAAGTACAACCAATACTCATAACACCTTTCATATTCTCTTTTTGAGATTTCCACATGGAAAATCGATTTACCTAATTTCCATACATTCCACATATGAAATATTCAATGTTAACCATATTCTTTCTAGTTCACTCCATTGAATACAAATAGAAAGCACCGGCTGAGAAACACATATCATTTAAGAATGTCACATAATAATGAAGAAATACTTATATGATTTAAAATCACGAAACCATCAAAAATCAATGACACCCATGGATATCATATGCTATTCATGTAAAACATATATTTATGTGTTTCTGGATGGTTCATGAAGTGTTTGTGAAATACCAAATCATATCCCCTAGGAGTTTAAAACATGGTGTGCAACAAAGCCCATTGTTGTGTACCATATTACTCAGTTTAGGCAAGGAACTTCTTTTACGAGTGGTGAACCCTAGGTAAATATGTTCCAAATCCACATCCACTTGTTGTATCGAGACATGGATTAATTTCAAGGAATCCACATACTCTATTTTTCACCAAAATTCCAAGACATTTTTTTAAATTGTTAACTCTTCCTTACACATATACTTAGAGACATCCCTAGATATATCTTTAGAAATATACCAATAAATATCACTAAAGTTTTGTCATACAAGTTTCAAAAGGCTAACAAAACACTTCCTCTGATAACAACTATATAAAACCAGGTTTAACATACATGGATATTACATCATTTTAGATTAATATTTAGTACATTACAAGAATACATGCCCAAGGACTGTAATTGATTAATGTCTTTAGAATATTGGAAACAAAATATTCCATCCCAGTGAAAAACATTAATATATCCCATAATGATCTACAACTTTATTACTTCTACCAAATACCTTTCATAATACCTTGGAGAAATGAAACATAATAAAGGGGTGATATCAGATGCTCAGTGAGGGTAAATAAAGGAAATGCGAAATCCAAACATAAAAAAGGTATGGTAGTTGAGAATAAAATTTGAATATCATGGCCTGAATATTATAGAACATAATAATGAAAAGTAGTTTAAAGGAAATGTATCATAAAGAAATAAAGAACACATGACAAGGAAGAATAACAAAGCAAAATGCATGGAATTTATGGTGTGATAATTTGATTATAATGTTGTGAACATGAATATATAGAAATGGGTTCAATAATTATTTTAAGGACATGAAATCTAGCCCTAAATTCAACTAGTGGACATGAATACAGGTCCATTAATAACATTGTGAACATGTTATCAGGTTCATGCATAACCTTATGGATGTGAAACTAAGCCCATACATAACATTGGGAACCTATAATCAGGTTCAAGAATTACCTAATGGACATGAATCCAGGTCCATTCATAACATTGTGAACATTCAATCAGGTTCACATATAACATTGTCAACCTGTAATCTAGATAACATGTAAACATATGGATATGAAACCAGGTTCATCCATAACATTGTGAACAAGCAATAAGGTTCACTCATAACATTGTGAACATGTTATAAGGTTCACTCATAAACATATGGACATGAAACCTGGCCTGTGCATAATATTGTTAACATGTAATAAAGTTCACTAAAAACGTTGTGAACAGGTAATTTGGTTCACGCATAAACTTATGGACATGAAACCAGGTCCATGCATATCATTATGAACATGTAATCAGGTTCACACATAACATTTATACTCATGATTCATCAATCATTTACCAATGCATTTAAGGGAGGTATAGGTCCCACCCATCTCATAATAAAATCATTCATTCATGTGAAAGAATATTATGAAAAATTAATCATATCATGACCTATAAAAAGTTATAGGTTTTATAAAAATCAAATAATAACACATGAAATAAAATAACTATCATTCATATTTCCACACATCATAATATATTGACAAAAGAAAGGTTTCATAACCATTTTATCAATGAATAATCCTTGAGAAAAAGCATATTTCTTAAACACAAAACCCAGTAAAGGGAAACATGCATCATAAAGGGAATGAAGGTAAGAATAAATTTTTAATAGAAATAATATTAACGAAACATTTAGATCAATTCATTAAAAGTAATTAGTAAGATCAACAGATGTTATCATAGATGGAAAAAAAATTGAAGCATTTTGGGATGATAATATACTTTCTTCAATGAAAATAGATTTCTATAACTTGAAATTTTATGAAAACAAATTTTTTGATTGTAGATTTGGAAAAATTTAAAGGATTCATTGAAAAAAATTAAATATTTTTAAACTCATTATTCCTTGAAAATTATCACCAAATATCATTTAAAATAAATTTTTAAAACATTTTTGAAAACATAGTATTTGAATATAATGCATTTCCAACATGATAGAGAGATAGACAGATAAATTTTACTTAAAAACAATATCTTAAGTAAAAAAGAGTTGATAAATGGTACTAACACATGAGTATATCTTGAAAAAATAGGGGGTAAGTAAACTCGTGAGTTTTCTTAAGATATAGATCATAATATTTCATCAAATGAAGAATAAATGTAAACAATATCTAAAGGAGATGAAATTGTCTCAATAAACTCTTATTACATAGAAACATGGGATAATAATCCATTAAAATGAAATTACATGATGCATATAATATCATTAATATTTTAAGATTCTTGATATGAAAAAATGGATGTATATTCACATCATTGAAAGATTTTAGGTGGATAAATAAACAGTTGTCTCAATGAAAGAAAATTGTGACTAAACTATTTTAACTTTCGAAAGATAAACCCCAATAAAGAAGGATCATAAAATGAATATTTTAATACCCATAAATTTACATATAAGAATAATAGAATAAAATCATGGAAATTGCATAAACCAGACCAAAGGTAGCATTAATACCGGTGGAATCAATAGATATTTCATGATGGTATCAAATGAATCTTGGTAGTTTTTATTCCACTGATAGGTGAATCCAATTTTTATTAATCTGGTGAAGGGTAAACACTTTCGAACCAAATTGAAGATAAAATTATGAATATTAGAAAAGTATCCTTAGAGTCATCATAATTATTTCAATGTTCATATAGGTTACATACCAAGGATTGATATTGTTTTCTCATGGTCAAATTCGATACCACAATGGCACAAAACGAAGCTAAGGAACTTCCCCAATGTTACCCCAAAAGCACATTTCAAGGGGTTCATCTTCAAATTATATTGCTAATGTTTATTGAATACGGTCTCTAGATCAGCCATGTGATCAGAACATTGTCTGGTTTAAACCAAAAAATCATCCACATAACATTCACCAAATTTTTGTAAAATGGGTTTGAATATATTTTGCATAGAATATTGACACATTGAACCATCATTATTTAATCAGAAGGGCATTACCCAATAGAAAAACACAACTTGAGGGGATATGAAGTTTGTAGATTATTCATCCTCTAGGACCATGGGAATTTGAGTATACCTAGAGTAACCATCCATAAATAAAAGAGCCTCATAGCTAGCTGTTGCACCAATTTAAAGATTTTTGATCGGAAATGGAATGACAACTTTAGGACAATACTGGTTAAAATATCTAAAAACAATGCAAAATATGATTATCTAATTATTTTTTTTCACAAGTAAATTTTTTTCTATCCATTTGGGATATTGAACATCCATGACCAAGTAGGACTTTCTATGTTTATCAACATCATCTTCAATTTTAGAGGCATTAGTTGGGTGTGTTTATCTTGTTTCCTACAAGAATCCTCGATGTTCTTCAAGAAAACCCAAATGATGAGTAGCTACATTGGGTTTAAGTCATGGAATTTATGTATAATCCCAAGAAAATATATCTCTATGTTTCTTTAATACGATGTATACACTACATTATATTCCAGATTCATGACCACACTAATTAGAGTATAGTGTGGATCTTCTGTTGTATATAGATTTATTTCTATGTGATCATCCATAGTGGTAGAGACACCTTCCCCAAATGCTAGATGAGAATCCCTACTATATTATTCTTGTTATTCCTCTTCCTTATGTGTCACTAATTTTATTTTTAATTTTATCATAGTTAATGAATCAAAACTTCTAGAGTTAGGGGAGGAGTCATTATTATAACATCTTGAAGAAGAGGCCACCATTTCTGACCCAACTAATGATGAATGATCTTATTGGGGTAATAAATAGGAGATGATGGATTGAGAATCAAAATCAATGTCTTACTCTATTATTGTTAAAATTTATTCTAATCTGATTAATGAAGTAGAGGCTTACTATAGTTCAAGGGTTGAAATGAATAAATCTCCATTTAAGCTTTCACCACTGCTTGGTGAATCAAAATATTTTCCCATGTTATTAGTCTTGATTCCTGAAATTGACATTATGGGAGTTAATGGAAGAATTCTTGGATTTGGGTCTACACTTTCAATTTGATTTATAGGTAACACATAATCTATGCTCAAATATAGGAATGGGTTTGTTGTGATATTTACCTATCCATTCATATCATTGATTATGGTTTCCTCCTTTGTCATAGACCTTGTTCCCTTCATGTGATAATATTATACCTTGATGTATTGAGATTCACACATTTTGAATGGAGACTTGTCACAATACAATGTCCCGATTTATCTATTGAAACAATACTAGAGACATTTGTGGTATGAGGAAGGTATGGATGCATTTTGATGTGCCAAAGTCCTACCTTGATAAATGTTAAAGGATGTGTCCTCATGAACAACCATTAAATCTAAATTAGAAACATGATCCCCAAACGGAGTTCTGAGTGTAATCTCGCCTAGAGGTTCTTGCTCATTCTTGTCATATCCTTGCAACGTTAATGTTGATGGAGATAAGTCAAATTCAGTGAGTCCCAATCAACGATTTGTATGAATATGAATGAGGATGACTCTTGAGCCATTATCAATGAAGGATTTTTCGATGTCTATGTCATTGACTTCGACAAATAGATATAAGGGCCTAATATGTCCTTGTAAAACAAGATATTTATCTTCATCCATAAAAGATATAATTTCATGACATTCTGAAAGGTCATTATCTATACAGTAAACCTCAGTAGAAACAAATTCGGTTTCAAAATCATGAGGACTTGACAAGGCCTCAATAAGTGCTTCTTGAAGCCCTTTTGAAAAATTCAAGGCATCCAAGATCGATAACATGGAAATTACATGGGATAGTTATTTCAAAAAAAAAAAACATAATTTAATCTAGAATCCTGTGATTCCCAGCAAGGAGATGCATTTTTTTAGGAACATTGGACGTTGATGCTTCTGATGCAGATGTACCCTATGTCGGAGCATAAGATAGAAATACATCTGACTTTAGAATATTAGACTAGTTTGGTCAATCAACATACTAAGAGGAAGATGGTGAGACCTCTAATCATTCCTACAAAAAAATCATGTCAGGACTGAATCTATCATGCGTGGATGAATCTCCATGTTTCTTTGAGCCCACGGAAGGGATCTACCATGATTTTCTACCACATATATGGTTTGAGTAGGGGTAGAGTTAAAATAGTCGCTTCTACAATACCCAAATCTTCCCATGTATCCTCGACCTTGGTTTCTTTCTCTGGTTTCCCGGTTTAGTACAGGGAACATAGGCTCATTATAATCAAAATCACCATTGGCATAGGGATCAGTTATGTCAATGACATCGTCAGAACCAAAGATCAATTCTTCATCTGAATAAGATTATTCCTGACAAGAATAGTTCTAGTTTTGTCGTTTGGCAAAGCAATGTCTGTGCTTTTGAAATAGATGGAATGAAATTTTCTAGATTCAAAGAAAACATTTCCCATGACATGATCTCGTCTTTTTTTGACTTTTATTTTTCTTTTTAATCATGTTGCTTCTTTAAGGATTGACCTTTAGAGGAATAATCATTTGATGATGGTGATTTTTTTGTGGTGGTAGTAGTAGAATACACAATTGGTTGATTAAATTATATTCTTAAAATTGCATGAGTTTGTTTGATCATTTTCCTTATCATCCAATCTTCATATTTATACACATTTTTACTTTTGACTTCTTACTATTCATCTTTTTTCCTTTGGATCAGTAGTAGAACACATTATACTTGAGCTGAATAACTTTTTAGTTTTGGTTTTCAAGAGTCTAAAATTATTTGTCAGAGGTCATTGAAAAAAAACTCTTGAATGGGATTCCTCAATATCTGCTAAAAGGGATATTAGTTAGGAATATCATCATATACTTCCTTGTTTGGTTTCTTTGGCCTTGGTAGCTGAACGAAATTATTTTACAGAGATGAGAAGAAGTAACCGATAAGATGATCATTCTAGAAATAATTAAACATGTTCTTTAACTAAAGTTGATATCTCCTTTGATTTCTTTGGTCATCATGAGGAGGCGGTTGTCTCCTCTATCACTCGGTAGGCAGAGCCCTCTGATATGATGAAGGTTTTGAATAAGATGTAGGTACAAGTTCTTGCTTATTTTGGTGTGTAGTAGCATCTGCTTTCTATGTTCTCTTTTCCAGAGCTGATGTAATTACAAAAATTTTATCTTTAGTTTCCATAATAGAATATTCTATTAGTTGAGAAATTGAAACAAGGTGTCGAAACCCTCATGTGTATTTCACAAGGATTAGTGGTGTGCGTAACTCATCTTACAGATTTTCCACAAAAACTGGTAGCAACTCTTCTCGAGGGAGTCCCATATTTAAAGAATATGTTAATCCTTTCCATCGGGCAATGAAATCTGAAAAATTTTCTTTTTCCCTTTGTTTGAAATTTGAAAGATCAAAAACTGTTTTCCTCGGTAGCATTGAGATGAATTGAATATCGAATTTATGATTGAGATCTTCCCATTCAAAAATTGATCGAGATTTCAAACTTGTATACTATATAATATTTGGTCCCTGTAATAAGTACAGAATACACCTAAGATTTACTACATCTTTTTGTTGAGGAGTTCCCATAATGGGATCACACCGAGAAAAGAAATGTGTTAATTGTTATTCTGGATCTCCTGATCCATTAAAGATTGAGAAGGTGGTATTCAAACAATTTGGGGGGGGGGATCAGATCCACCCACTCAAGGTAATATTTCATTTCCGGTTGAACTAGATCGCACCATTCTTCAATATATTCCTATCAAGTTGTTAATGCCTCAGTTTTGTTTATATGAACTTGGGGAATATCCGGATGAGCTGGGACCTATACAGGTAAAACAGATGGATATTGATCTGGTGCAATGACAGAAAAAACCATTGGTTGTGGTTCGGGTATTTTCCTTATATTAACCATGTGAACAGGCCCATAAGGATGTTTTTGAACATGCCCAGGTTGTGTACCCAATGGTGGGAATTCATTATCTGCATCTATAGTTACCAAAAATTCTCATTACTGAGGAGTATCTATATGATGTGAATATTGAGGATCTTCCTATAGAGCATGTCTAGTAGACATTCTTCATCGATGTAACTCTTTATTGAGTCTTTTTAATTCACTCCTATCCTTTTTTACTGGGAAAATATTTTTTCATGTGAAATATATTAACATTCTCTAGTTGAAAACTGATATGTGGTCTAACATTTACTATTCCCATTGTGAAATACCTTTCGAAGGGATGTGAGTTGGTTATTTGAGGGCATACCAAGATTGTGGGTAGGCCACTGATTTCAGGTATGCACACCTTCTTCATTTTCTTGTGTATGTACAATATTATGGATTAGAACTACAACATCTGATTCCTCTAAAATAGACTCATGTTATGGAGGATTTAATGCAATTTTGTTAATGACATTTACTTACACATACTGAATTGATGGAATTATATCTGTATCATTTAAAGATCAACTCTTTCTATATAATCCATGATACTATGTTCTCTTATATGATGAATTCCAAGGAATTTTTTGGCAGAAAATTACCCGATGAGAATCCTTGGATAGTTTAGTTGTTCTCACTCTTTGTGGATTATTTCCTAATTTGGAGAAAATTGAATTCCATTAAAGAGGGAATTTGAGAAGTTAAAATACCCATCCCTGCAGGCCATGGGGTTTCCTATTCTTATTCTTTAAATTGTTGATCTTTTTTGATAAATTTAAATTTTGTATTAAACTATCCCCAAGCCTTACTGGCTAGTTTGTCTCTTGAACTACTACGACTGAGATTCGTGCAACTTCCCATCTGATTTTTCAAATTTTTGATCGGGAAATGGCTAGGTGCATTATCCATCAAACATTCAAATCACCAGTTTCTAATCATTGATGTTATATTTTAGAAATTTGTGTTATCTGACGCCTGCCATCCTCTAATTAGGAGGACTACTAAAGATTCTCATATTCTTGATGAAAAAGTAACTCAATAAAATATTTTCATTGCTATTGACACATATGAGAACTATTTGAGGTATGTTCTTGATTGTACATTAGATTACATTCCAAATTTGTTGACTGTAACTGGCCATGGGAAATAACATTGCATGAAACCAGTTTTGGAAGGTGTGAATGATTTTAGAGAGCAGTGAAACGTAGTTCCTAATGTGCACCCCATCCTTAGATACGAACCCTAGATGGGGCATCAAAAATTAACTGTAATAACCTCTTTAATTCATTGAGGCATTCTCCCTAAATATTTCACCATTACTTTTCAACCTTTGGATGATGGGAAACTGAAATATATGCCAAGTAAATTTGGCCTTTCAACCCTTTTATTACATTTACTTTATTTTTATATTCATTATATGGTAATACATTGGTTTTCAAATGACAAAGAGTCTTCCATAAGTTGAGGCAGACATTAAGAAAGAAATCATCTACCATCAAATCTAAAATGTTGCTTTGATAATTTTGCAAATGCTAGAACATGTCTAGTATTTCTCCTTTAGCTAATTTTTTTCTTGTTATTAACAAATCTTCACCAACTTTCACTATAAGTTTATCCACTTGTTCTGAAAAAAATAGAATCTTCTCAATTGTTTTATTAAAAACAATGGAATCAAACATTTTCCCCTACTGTATTGGAAGAAAAATGACCCAAGAGATGTTTGGAGATTAACAGTTCCATTTTCTATGACTTATGGTTGAGAAGTTATTTCACATTTTCATGATAAGGGATTATACATGATTGGATTTTTGATACCAAGTACATTGAGATAAGAGGTACTTCTTCTTAATACATCATAAATTATATAATTATCTTGACAATTTGAAATACTACTGTGACAATAACATTAACAAGTTATACCATCATTTGGAGGAAGACCATGGTGGATTATAGCAAGGGATAAATCTTCTTGCTCCTTGGACTTTTGGCTACACAGAGGGTTTCCGTGGATCTCAACTAGATATAGGCTCTCTTGATTGATCAAAATTTTATGATGCAATCCATCATGATGCAGTTTATAATGAAGAAAATCATAATTAATGCTACTACTCTAATAATTTGGTAATGAGAGGGTAGGATCTTGAGCTGCAATAGACAAATGTGTGAGAGAAGCTGAATTGTAGCTTGAAACTTGAGTTTACAACAATGTTTGGTGAGATTTATTCTTGGATCCTCTCTTAAAATTAGTTGCACCACTTTCTTAGAAATGTGATTATCATGGGTAGGTGTATGTTCATTCCTTAGAGTGGTTATCAGAATGGTCCGATTACCTCTAACTGGAAATGGTGTATGATCCTGATCTAGTTGTCTGTATGATATGAGGGAGTATGTCCCATGACCTTCCTAGACTAGAGCATAGGTATGTATCTAATCAGGGATGGCATGTCGATGTTCATCCTAGGTGTGGGGATAGATTTATGTGTTTGTTTCCCTAGTATTTCTAATGTTGTTGTTATGATTTGTTGGCATGCTTCTTGAATATGGGAAGTAATTTGTGTCTTCCCTTTCACCATTGATAAAATATGTTTTATGACTTTAAAGGTCGGTACATGAATATACATACATTCTATATTAGGAGTAGGTATCTATTCATGCTCATGTACTCCTTTTCCAGTCAATGGGTATTGAAAGTACTCATGTATGGGGGCAGAGAGTTAAGTCTGCCCCTAATTTTCCATCGGAGCATTCCTAATGACTTCTCCGGGTATTGTCAAATGAAACTTTTGGTAGGCTTGATGAATGCTGGTAGGTTTATATGTCTGTTGGGTGTTTTCCATCATGTTCAGTTGAAAAACTCTCATAAATGCTGACAGACGAGACAAGTGGTAGAATTAGTGATTGTAAGTAGATGGATTTTCATGTTTACCACATGGCATGACCTTTTTTAGAGGGATTATTTAAATGACGTCAGAAAATCCTACTGACTAGATGATAATCTATAATCCTGTTTTTTTTAAGGTACCCCACTAGATTGGATTTGCGTGATTGGTGGGTTGGTGCCGGGAGAGTCTACTGGGAAGCAGAATTAGGATGGATGGGTATATTTTCCCACTCTTATTTTTCCATCAAGTCAGGTTCATGGACTTCTTCGGAGGGGGTATAGGTAATAATAAGCTCCTTGTTGACCAGATTTTGTCCCTGATGGTTTGTCTTGTGTGCCTAGGTCTGAGAGACTAGGGTCAAACTTCCATAAGAAACACCCCCATCACGTCAGGGGTTCACTACCTCGTGATTTTGCTGGCGGTGAATGTTTGTGGGATTTCTCAGGAAGGACCCCTGCTTCCTTGAATTAAGGCCATGAGTGACCCCTTTATCCACCTACCTATAGTACGAGGGGGAATAGTTTATGCATTCCAGGGATAAGGACCTGAAATTGTTGAAAATAGTGGTTGGAACCATTTTTTTCTTAACTATCGATCATCGTTGGTTGGATGATCAAGGATTGTAATTGACCCGGAGAGCTTGTCGAGCTGCCTCCATGGTTGGGATTGTACCATGATGATCATACTCCCTTACTATCACATTGGAGATGCTGAATTGAAGATACTAAGTGGGTGATTATGCCCTTCTCGTGGATGAGGATATATCTTGAGTAGTGGTCAGGAAGTTGATAGATGTCATCTTGAAGTAATCTATTTGGGACTGATGGTAGTTCGGAGAAAAAACATGAATAAAAAAATAACCTCCATTAATGAAAAATATTTTATATGGATACATTCATGATTTATTTTTTGTTATGGATTTCCTTTATCAATTGACTGGGTCCTGGTAGGTGGGAAACATCATTAACCAGGTTAAGGATTCATGCCGGGTTCACCATTTTTGTTGCGTAGTTACTTGAAAC
Source organism: Viscum album (assembly GCA_963277665.1). Lineage (NCBI taxonomy): Eukaryota > Viridiplantae > Streptophyta > Magnoliopsida > Santalales > Viscaceae > Viscum > Viscum album. The sequence goes on along the minus strand of OY728123.1, from coordinate 1,936,562,317 downwards.
TAATGCTCTAGGATTAAGAATCACTAAATCCGAGTAGTTTGCATTGGATTTATTCCTGGAACTAGAAAGACACAATAATTATTTATCTAAAAGAGACCAACTTTCTGGAGGAAGGCGTTCATTATGTTTGAACATTACGATACATAAGAACATGCATTAGTTAGGAGGATGGGAGTTAGGACTCCTAAAACCTATTTAGGGGGAATTATTGTCTACTCTGAGACTCTCTTTATAAATTTAAGATATTTTCATGAATCCTTATTAATTTTCTAAGTATGACATATTTTTACCTCAAAATTTTCAACCATTTATTAACATTGGTCAATTTTAGAATCGTGTCTATGTATTCGAGTTTCGTCATTAATAGAGATATACGTATGTATTCGATGTACTCCATCAATGGTATCCTATCATTTACTATTTAAAGATTTTTTTAATAATTGTTATGATGGTACTGGTTTTTAATCCACTTTCTGGTGATATCTGGAATTTATTGTCATCCAGGGAGACGAATGTTTGTTTTGATGATGGTATTGTACCCATAAAATAGGTTACCAACGTATCCTTGTGAAAGGAATCAAAACCCTAACAGTTTAGTGATGTTTAATGGGACACTTCAACCCTTTTATAGTCATTTTATAAGGACATAACTGTACAGTTTAATATCATGTGGTAAGGAAATCTAAGGGAAAGGTGTTAGTCAATGTTTGGTGTGGGACTGAAGCCAAAACCTCTGAAGGAACCTTGAATGGATACGGGTTTCCATGAAAGATTAGACCTTGTTGGGAATATGGACCATGGAGAACTAGGGTGATTTTATGTGTTGGGTTTGAGCCTCAATGACTCTTCCTACATATCACATGTTAATGGGAATCAAATCCCATGTAGATTGATGAGTATCATTGGACAGTATAGTCCTTTGAGAGAAATGGGTATGGAATTACATCTTGAAATGGATTCCTTGGAGATATGGAGGTTTAATTTGTGGATGATTACTATAGAGGATGATTGGATTATGTGAATTAGGGTTGGGTTTTTGAAGAGGATATCCAATGAGCCTAGACCCCAAAATGGCATCCTACATATCCCAGTTTGAATAGGAATTAGAGTTCTCAGAGTTTAGGTGGTTGGGCGGATGTTTTGATCATGAGAAATTTCTAAGACCACATTAGTCATGCTTAATTTGAGAAACAATAAAATTTCAATGATTCATAAAAGTCACACAAACTTTTCCTCCCCTACTGGTGGAAGAGGGAAGCCCTATGGCAGCTAGGGTGGATGAGGTTGAGGTGACCTGGGAACATGGGGCGGTGACATGCCCTCCCTCTATTCCTTTTATATTGGACAAAAGGTCAAATACAAGGAAATAGGGATGATGGTTAGGGTCTCAAACTAGTATGGATGCCCTAAAATTGATCCTGGTGGGGGAGGGAGAATTCTCTATTGTTCAAAATGAAAAGTTAGTGTGAACCATACCTTTGCAACCATAGAACAATGGTTCCGAGTCTTTGATAAGGGAGAGGTCAAGACCCAAACCCTAATCCTAAAAATTGGGAAATCCCCAAAACTGTTACTGGGAGAAAGTTCCACGTGACTATGAATATAAAAACCAATAGATTCTTTATGAATCCTAACCCCCTCGTGAATCAACTCGGGGAAACCTCTAACTGTAGATATACAATCCCAAATAATAGACACACTGATGTACCTTTCTCAAAGGATTGATAAGTCAAGAGTTTTTGGTGGAGGTCTCAATAGAATCCCCTCTAAAAAAGGGAGAAAGTGGAGAATAATCCTTGCCATGAATGGATTTAAAGAGGGATTAATGGATTATAGACTAAAAAGAGAATGTGAATCAAATAGGCGAACCCCGGTAAGTACTGGCACACATGTATTTGTGCGCAAGTAAACTTTGCTGAGCTGATGTGCAAATAACTGACAAAAACCTGGATGATAATACATGGGAGAGACTTGAATCAAGCCTTCAAGAGTATTCAAATGTATTCCCTAAAGTGGGGAACTCATGTTTTTTTGAATTGAATAGGTGGTGAACAAGTGTTTCTGGTTTAGTGAGGTTTGTAACTTTACTCACACAATTGTTGTGGATTTAAAATACTAAAAGTAATTAGGTCTTATGATCCTTCATCAACTAATCCTCTTTAGATGTTAAAGAACTACCTTGAAAGCTTCGGAAGACATGGAGAGAGAACTAGGGAGACTTGAGCAACAATTAGGCCTCATAGAAACTCATCTGTACCAGTGAATTCCCAAAGGATCTATTTATAGGCAAACATGGGACCTTGGACGAAAGAAGATTGGGCATGCAAGTGGAATGCATGAAAAATTTGGGTGTTCAAGTACCTTTCTTTCTGGTGGTGTTTTGTCTAGACTGGGGCGACACTTTAAGGACTTAGCCAAAATTATTACTTCCATAAACTTCAATTTGGTGGTGCATAGGTGTTTTTACATAGGTAACTTGGGAACCTCTTTAGGGACTTATCCAAATTTATTGTTCTATACGGTAAGGGTGGAACCCCTGCACCACTGCTTGGCCTCATTTATATGCTTCAGTTCTATCTCTTCGGGTGGGTGCATCCACTACCGTCAATCACCCCCATGAAAAATGTAGAGTCGCACTACAAACCTTTCATGACTGGTTGAGGAAATTTAGTGGAAAAGTAAATGGATGAAATTTTATGGTGTCTACAATATATTTGTTTCAGTTCATTAAACACATCCTTTATACATTCCACATTTTGTGTTAATGAATAACATTTTTTTAAGGTAGTGGTAGTCCACACTTCCTCAAATGAGATTATCGTATTAACACTAAATGGAAAAAATAGTTTGTGTTGTAAAAGGAAATATAGAAGCATATATTCATGATAATTATTATACTTAATATATATATAGTTTTCATGAAATTGTCTACCATGATTAGTGGTAAATAAGAAATGAACAATCACTATTTCGTGAGGCAATAATTCAATGTACATAGAAACAGTATGTCTGATATCCATTAGATAGAGCTGTGTGTACGTGTTTGACAAACCCATTTCATAAAAAAAATACTATTATATATAATATATAGTTTTTTCACAAATTAATGTAACATATATAATGGATGGGTGGATAGAAAAAATAATGGTAATGAATATTTTAGAATACCTTACCTCTTAATCAGGTAACTGCTTTTGGTTTGTGTCAAAAGGCTTCCATGAGAGGATTTCCTCCCAAAGGGATGAAAAATGTTCTAGGGGAAGGATTTTTGAAGGAAACATGGGTAGTTATATTCTATACATAAAATATTTTAGATTTTTGAGGACTAGGTATAGGTGGATTCAATTTATAGAAAATGAAAAGGACACACTTGGAATTTTTAGAAACAAGTTAGGTGTGCACATGTCCTCACATTAAACAATTCATACCAAATGAACAAAAATAATTACCAGAATGTTTATGGAATAAATATAGACATAAAATGGTTGTTGTAGACGTTTACAATTCATCTAGGCCCTTAATTTTATGGTTTAGTCCCTATGAATTCTTAATTTGGCCTTAATTGCTGTGATTAATTTTAATCACTTTTACTAATTATTTTGTTCAAAAATTAACTTGGTCATATTAGAATATAAATATAAGACAAATAGAATTTTATAGGTATGATTTTAAAATTTCAATTCAAAGAATTGGAAAAATTAATATTAGTGTTAATCCCGTAGAAGGGACGAAATAATAGGGTTATAATGTAGGAAAATGTTCAAAAGATTATTTAGATTTTATATTCAGTTTCAAAGTGAAAATGATTATAATGAGTTGCATTGTATTAATAGATGTAATATTTATCTAATTTAACATTCAAAAAATTTATGATGTCATTTATAATTAATAATTAAATATACATAAAGGCATTTTGTTACAAAAACAAGAAGTATTCACTATTCATTAAAAAAATAATGTTTCTTAGAAAAATCCCATGTATACATATTAGGATAATTTCGAATTTGTGAATTAAAAAATTAAATTAATTTTATCATATTCAATTTCTATTTTTTTCTAAAATTATAATTATTATTATAAGTAGTTCATTCATGAAAAATGAGATTTTTAACATAAAAACACTTTACAGAAAATATTATCTTTCATTATCGATATGTTTTATTTATATTAATCAATTATAATAAGTATCTAAAAAATAATTATAACTATTCCAATAACTATATTTAACAGTTAGGTTATAATTATATTTTTTAAATAATTATATGTATATATGTGTGTGTGTGTGTGCGCGCGCATGTGTGTGTGTGTTTCATAGAAACTTAGTGTTGTGTGTAACGTACGCCAAGTCGCTGTTTCATGTAACATACACCAAGTTTCTATTGCCGGTAGCAAAAGTAAATTCGGTGTTGTGTGTAGCACAAGCCAAGTTGGTATTGAGTGTAGTGCAAGCCAAGATGGTATTTCATATGAAAGGAATGTTTAAATTGTAGTTTGAATATATATATATATATATATATATATATATATATATTATTTCTAGTTTCACGTGAAATGAAAAATAACGAAAAGTTAAATTAGTCCAAAAAAATATTTCACTAAATCAAGGTGTGTTATAGAAATTGATATCTTACAAGTGGATAATTAACATAGACGTTGATAAACTAATAGTTGACCTATGGGAAAATACCATGATCCAATTAAGGTTCTTATTGCATCCTTCCACCCGTCCACCTATGTATCTCGTTGGTTTGGTTTCTTCTTGTCTCCAAACATTAACTACCTCAACTAGTTTGGGAGAACCATCAATTACATATTCCATTTACTCACATGAAGAAGAGGGGGAAATTTGTTTACATAAAAAAACATGGGCATGTAGTCCAGACATAAAGAAATTAGTAAAGAAATGAAAGAGAAAAATTTAATTTAATAATAAATTAAATGAAACCAATCACATAAAAATTGTCTAGTCTTTATCGTGATCATCCACATGGTTGTAATGAATTAAACATTTAATAAAACTATCATTAAATTATTAAACATTCTTATTTATGACATATAGTGCTCAAATCCATTAATTATGACCTTTAATTAACAAATTAGTTTGTCTTAATTATCATCCAAATTTCCATGTGATTCTCATCCATTATAATTTAAAAAAACTGTATAAATTGATTTAAAATTAATTGTTTATATAAATGAACCATGGAGTCAATACAATGAATAAATTTCATAAAATACTCAATATGTATTATACTTGTATACTAGTTTATTATTTGTTATATATATCATAGAATACATATCACATACTTTCATGAGGTGTAATTCATAGATGATTACTTGAATTACATGATGTTTCGACCACATGTTATGATTAAATGCACTTAGTGTAACAACTTGTAATTTAATTTATACACGATAAGATGATCTAAATATTATACAGGTATTAATTATATATTTATATATTAATGTATATTAAAACCTTTCACATGGAGTGTTCAATAATTATAACCTAATGTATTTTAAAACCTATCACATGGAGTGTTCTATAATTACGACCAATGTAGGTACATGTTTGAAGTTTTAAATTGTAAAATAAAAAAAATATTAAATTAGTGAAACTTGGTATAAGTATATTGTGTGTGAATCTGAGCTACATGAAATGTATACCTATCACCATCTATCCGAGGAACATGCCTAGGGACTCGACATGTGAATCATACCGTATAGACTAGAGTACATGATGTTTATAATGTGATGCATGTAGGGTGATATCGAAATTACACATTTACCGATCAGGTAGGCCATGTATTGAAATATAAGGCCCATCATTGACCCAAAAGGACTACACGCTGTGTACGTGGGTTACACGGTATGTACTCTTATTTATTGTGAATTGATTTATTTTAGTAAAAATATGGTGATTCAATTAACTAAACTGTGTTTCCTTGATGCAAATGGTTTAAGTAGTTTACAAATTAAATCATGATATGTTGATCAAAATTACACAGTGTGTGATTCCGATTACATAGTGGGTAATTTACTATTTTCTAGGCAAAAAAATTAGAACCTCTGAATGAGTTCCTTTATTTAATTTTATTCATAAAATTAATCATTTCATTTAGATCTTTGAGAAAATATTTGGGAATAATCATATCTCGCAATTCAGATTAAATGAAAGATTACAATTTAATTGAAAAATGAAATTAAAATGCACAAATCACCAAATATCATTAAATAATTATATACAATTTTGTGATATCTCCCATTCTACTTATGGGATCTGGGAATTGTGGATGTGTGGGGTGGGTGGGGCCAATTTTGTTTTTCCACGATCGATGATTAATCTGAGATTTAACACAACATTGAATGTCGTGATCCAGAAAAATAAATCAACGAACTAGAAAATTGAAATTTTTCCCGAACCATAGAGAGGATCATCCAATATTATATATAATTAATTTAATTAATTAATGAATTAATTCTGTTGGAATTCATTCTTCATTTAATAATTGTTAAACATATCTTCATTTATGCATAATTTTTTTGTAGAAATCAAATACAGACTCTCTTTAGTGGTGATCGTCACATGTTTTAATAATATTCAGACGTTGCTGAAGGAATCTATGGGTTATACCATTCAAATCCTTGTGCATGCAACATACACCTTTGATCAATTTGAGAACTGTATCCCAAGTGTCATCCTTGATCTAGTGGAGGAGGATCGTTCATGGTTCATGGAAGAATTATCAGAGAAGATTCCTCTCTAGTTTTGACATAATTCTCCAATTCCATTATTCACAACCCAAACTAATTAATTTTTTATTGAGAAAATTAAATAACTGGGTTTATATATTGTCAGAGTTAAAATAAAAATAATTTCAGATGTAAAATTATTTATTTATTTAATCGTAGCGAAACCCCATGTCATATAATAATAATAATAATCACATTATTTATTGACATGATATAAACATGAGAAATAAAATTGAAAATTATTGAATCAAATAATATTAAATTATTTTTATTTCTCACGAGTCCTGAAATTTCATTCTCCATTTCTTCATAATATTTATCAGACCTTGAAAATTTTCAATTTATTTATTAAATAAATTTCACTACATTATTCTGCAATAAATACATAAATATCTTATTTAATAAAATATTAAAAAAATTATTTACATGTGACCATGAATAATATAATAATTACTAAACCATGTACGTAAATAATATTTATTCATCCTTTTATGTAATAAATAATAATATATTATTTATTTGAGATTTTGGATACACTTAGTGTTTGACAATCTAGGCCCCTATCTCAGTGGAATTAGGTGGAGTGGCATTAAGTCAAAGATTAAAATCTAGAATAATTCCAAGGAATGTATAGAAAAAAAATTATGCTTAGAAGACATAATACCTCATATGAATGATTACTGTGTAATATATTCATTTTATCATGATATCTCAAATCAAGTAGGTTGCATGCTGGTGCATTCAACATATGTTGTTGAAATCTATTTATTTGAATATCAGGAAACATTACATTCTTATAGAACCCCATGTACATAGACTTATTTATGCTATATAATTTCTATCAAAGGTCCTAATATATTAACTACCATTACAAAAAATAAGGGATAAATTTTTTTTCACATTATTATTTAATGAAACATTACTCGTGATGCTCCTAACATATCATACCATGCCATGAACATCTGTTGCCATGGTTTTCATAAATACATCATATTAAAAAACTCATAGTATTCATTAATGATAATATTAATGTCTATGGACTAACACACATGTCTATATATAGTATCATCCATAGACACATAGAAATAATGATGTTCTACTAGTGGTCCTCATTCTCATAATGTCAGTTTTCATATTACAAAATGTTTATACCATTAGAAGGTTCCTCAAAGTACTACAATTATACACCACTGATAGCATGTATCATTAGTGTCCCTCAAATAATATCATCCTACTGTAGAACATATATTTTTGAATAGAATCATTGCACTTTCAAGTTAAAATCATAGAAATAAACTGATATAACCTTTTAGTGTGACAAATACTGTTAGGACTTTATCACACACTGTCATGAAGAAGAAGGATCATGATGTGGAAAAGAGTTTTTTAACATTCAATAAAATGAATTCATGTTAACAATTTTTCAAAGAGATGTTTATTTTTGTGAATCAACTCCAACAACATGTTTGAAGGAGGAATACATGGAAGTAGGAATCGAAATCCATTCATCCTGTTTTGATCAATGACTGGACATCACTGTAGAATGTGTGGAAAGCCACCCATGTTTTGAAATCAAGAATGCTGGGTAACAAATGTGATTCTAGAACATGTTGAAAGTTGAGGCATCTCAACCTATGTTACACGTTAGAAACAACTCCCAACCCATAATTTGATTCAGAGTCCCTCATTACTTTCAAATCGACCATGACAGTATCTTTTGATATGTCAGGATGAAGAGATTTTGTTCCAAGTATAATATCAATTCAAATTATACTTTTTTCCACCATGAATAAGAAAATGTAATTATCAATGAATTCAACTAGAATCATTCTAATAATTATCCAAAGATCATGGTAAAACACATGAAAGGTTGGACCAACATGATATTTAATGCCGTCTATGCATATTAGATGAGAACCCAAAATTCCACCCTTGGGACCACACAATCTATAGTGTACAGAGAAAAGAAATTTTTTCCATCATGGTTTAGTTTTCATCACAAGTATTATTTTTATATGACAAGATGATGCTAGAATGAATGGATAAATTCAATATATAAGAGTTAGAAGTAATCAAAGAAAATATTATATAGGTGTTTTATATTCTAGAGAGGCACCTAAAAAAGATATCTATATCATTCAACAAAAAGTATCACCTCTATTAATTCCTATGGGGTGTCAATGTATTGGCCTATTGAATATTGATGATACCTAGAAAAAAGATGCCAAAGATAGGTCCCAAATGGGATGGACCATGCATCATTCATATGTTATATTCCAGTGGTGTATACTATTTGATAACCATGGATATAAAGTTTATCATACCTCATACCAATTATACATTTCTAAAATAGTACTTTACATGAGGAATGTTATATCCCAGAAACACGATGTTAAAATATACACCACTTCTAAAATATACATGCATAAACTAAGTGTCCATTCCCCAATCACATAATGTTAAACATTTTGATTTGTCTGATATTTAAGAACTTAAACTAATAACCACCAATGTTCATAATACTATGAATAAAAACTAGGAGTTTGTATTCCAAATTCATGAATCTAAACTATGTGAGAGACTCTCCTATGAATGTTGTGCATTATAATTGTCTCAATGTCTCCCCATTCACATTGGGTTGTTTCTTCTAGGACACACATATCCCTTTTCTTGAATGCTCACCCCCATGGTATAAACTCTATTACCCTAAATTGGGAATCCAAGGATAAAAATCAGGAATCTAAACTGTGTGATGGAAAAATATAAATGTTTAGTGTAGTGTTGGACCTCCATTTCCATCATTCAAAATGGGGTTTTACCCTTCCATAATAAACACTCTTAAATTAATCTCACTTTTGGTCCAGTGTAGTATGACCATAAATTATTATCAACACACTGATACTTTAGCATGGGTTCAACTAGGTTTTTATCCCACCTCTAAAACCCCATACATGAGAAGGATTTTTTATCCCATTTATTATATGACTTAGATATGTGATGAAATTTTCTATGTAATAGAGTCATGATTGTTGGGTTCCACATGAATATACCCAGAATCCACCTCCACAATTTGGGTATTCATTGAATTAGACACTCATAATCATGTAAATCCAAATGTTCCCCTTAACAGTGATTATACCCAGCCTAAAAGGATCAACTACTATATTTATATAAAAATATGATGGATATTTTTCAATGATTGATGATTCTATTATTTAAATCCTATCCAATAATTGATTCTTCATTCCCCCCTCCATCCCTGACTAGTGTAGTTATGGATCATGTGTTTCAAACATGGTCAATAGTGGTCCGTAACCCTGAGTTTCCCCTCTTGTGGTCCAAATATGGGAAGCCTTGATTTACCTCCATCCAACATCCTATGTTCGATGGAATTATAACACCCTTGGTTTTACCAATTTGTGCACTAATATATATTTAATACACATAACAGTATCAACAAGACATTCTCAACCATGTTTCTCCTTTACCCTATCATGTGTTCCCATAGGCCAGTAACATCCCTCTACCACTCTTAATTTATCAGAGTAACTATAATAACCCAAGTAATTTAAAAATATTTTTAAATGATATAAAAAATAATTAATAATGAAATACAACCAATGGATAACATATTTAAGGGCCTTTGGATTGTTATGTACATAATCAGAAAGCATGAAACTAACAAAAATCATTTAAGGTATATAATGATCTCTTAAATTCATGGGATCTCTAGCCCCAATGCAAAAAAAAGGTCAATACATGGAAAATTAGAGGTCAAATATATCCTTGTTAGCTAAAAAAACATGGATTAAACATAGCCCATGGGTTAGATGTCATAACATCATGACATTGAAAGGAATATAACATGAATAAACATAATGAATCATAACAAGTATTATATGGGATAATGTAGTCATGGAATTATATGAATGTTTATCCAAAAAAACATGACATAATAATGATTTGAGGCTATCTATCCAGACCATTTCCCATAGAGGATCATGATTCATGGCTAACATCACAGACCATTGCACATGGCGGACTAGGTCCCATAAAGAAATAATTTTTAATACATATCCCAAAAAGATGGGTCATGATACCATAAATTACCCAATGCAATGGAGTACTATCTTGGTGAACATATAAACATATTATTTAATATTTTTCCACATGAATAATCATACACAAGAAATAAACAAATGGGATTCCCCTAGATGGAAATGGGTATCCTAATCATTTCTTAAGGAATAAGAAAGTTTTGTTTTGTAAATTTTCCTTGAAATAATGAATTTGAATAAAAAATGGAAATTCATAATTGAAAATATGTATAAATATTGAAAATTGATGTCAAAATTAAGTAAAAACCAGTAAAAACAATGTTAATGACATATTATAAACGATCCACTTTACTATAGATTAAGGGAAAATTTTAATGATTCGATAAAATAAAAATGGAATAATTGTATTTATAAAACCATAAATTAATCATGATTGTTTTTCATGACAAAATTATTTATTTTATAAAAATAATGGTTTGATAAAATAGATTTTAGAGTGAACTTGAAAATTTGTAAGAAATCATGAACTTACATTTAATCGAGCCTTCTTATCATGATGAATTAAGAAGTAAACATTATAAAATCATATGTTTCTCCATAAAAGAATAAAAATTGATCTATTAATAATTCCTTGAAACATTTAAATAGAAATATGGAAGATTAAATAAGGTCAATTAAGAATTATTGTGGGGTAAAAAGGTAGAAAGTGTAATCTGGAAGAAAAAATGGAAATTTAGAGAGAATCCATTACCTTATTTCTGAAAGTGTTATTCACTTGTACTTAATATCCTAGATAATAAAATTAAATACATTAATTAATTAATAAAAAACCTATTATACATTCATTTAATATTTTATAATTTATTTTATGTTCATTTATGGCCGTTATGATATGTTATATAGTTTTATTTTATCATTTTAAGAGTGTTCTATTTTTGTGTTTTCATGATTGGTACGCTTGTGTATAGGCATGAAAGGTAATGTAAAATGATAATAATTTTCCATAATTGAAATTATGTATTATTAATGGGAATAAAAAATTAAATATGGTCTTATATATAATTTTTATATTCTATGAGGATGTTTAATTAGATAAATTGTTTCTGAAAATGATATAATTTATTTTGGCGGTCTTTATGACCATCACTAACACATATCATTTTATCTAATATAATGAATTTAAATTGGTAGTAGAAAATTATATGAATGATAATATATGTGTATAATTTAATCTTGTTTAACCGTAATTATGATTTTACGACCACCTATGAAGGATGTAACAGAAAATGTAATATCATCATTCCTGGAGGTGGGGAATCGACGCCTCATAGACAATGTTTTCATTGTTATTATAAAAAGGGAAGATAACTGCAATAAAGGTGGATATACCTTTAACCTAATAAAATAAGTTATATAAAACATACTGTATTTATAATTCCTTTTTTTGGGATAGGGAGTTTAGGATAGAAAAATTAATTAATCTAAGTAGAAATGAAATTAAAAGAAAATTAATGATTAATTTACCTATTTAAATTCTTCTCTTTGATAAACTATTTAGGGAAATTAGGATTAGCATTTGTCTTATAAAAAAGGATTTATTACAAAGGTAAGAATATTGGGAGATTATTGGGTATAATTAGTACATGATTCAAGGATTTGGAGGTTTGAGGAAAATGGGTGAGGATGGGTGGTTTTTATAGTGGGAGGAGTGGAGTGTGTATGATTAATTTATTAATTAGTTTATTATATTGTCTTATGACTATAAATAGTATTGACTATTGTTACTGCAAATAGTAACTAGTTCATTTTATATAGAACCAATGGTACATATATAATCTATACATCATCCATGATTCTATAATTAATGTATTTAGCATATACCATAAATTACCATATATCACTATCCTGAAACATATAATTTTTTTAGAAATAGAAAAAAATTAATCCCAATAATTTTTCCAAGATTATATTCAAAAAATGGACTCTATATTTTTAAATTAATTTGTTAAAAATGATAAATATAGATTTCTATTGAAGTCATAACTTATTTGAAAAATAATGATTTCAAAATTATAAATGATTTTTATAAAAATTGAAAAAATAAATTAGGGTTAATTAAATTATAAAATAATAATACAAATAAATAATAATTTATGAATCTGATTTGTGAAAATATATTTTCTTTTAAATAATTATTTTATTTATAATATTATTATTAATCATTCACACGTTACAAAAATACCTACACTTTATTTATTATTTTTAAAAATTTATGTACATATACTAATATATCATTTTTTTCATTTATAAGATACCCTTATTGTGTTTATACTTTCACAAGGGAGGTTACAGCTATACTGGCCAGTTTAGTGTTAGTAATGGCCACATTACTATTCCAATGGTCAAGTAAGTATTCCATTGGTGTCAGTTCATTAATATCCATAAATTCATCATATTGTAGTCATTATTAATTTATATTGTTTTTATTTTATTTTGTATGTGACATTATTTACATTATTCTATATGATATAATTATAAGAATGATAATTTCATTGATAAAATTATTTATCATTAAACTGAGCATGTACCATGTGGGCTGAAATTGTTTTATAGGAAGTGTTCTAATGTGATGGAGTTGAATAATATCAATTATATGTATTATGACATTAAAATATGTGAAATATTCTATAAGATCGTATTGTGTGATGTGAGGTCCTCCTTGGCCCCCAATTCCCTTTGAGTTTTTTACTCCGCCTGCTGCACATATCGTTTTGAGATGACCTTCACTGGTACAAACTCTACAACCTTAAAATAATAGTCTAGAATTTCAAAACAATGAATTTAAACTAGGATTACAATTCCAAAAATTACGAATTTAAATTATGTCCATGATTCATTGGGAACTGGTAGTGTGATGTTAGATACACCTTGGCCCTAAATTCAAATTGAATTTTTTAATCTTCCTTTATACACATAACCTTTTAAGATTCCCTTAAATAGACCAAATATATGGCCATAAACTAATATTAGAGGGTCCAAATTCTATGTCCCTAAACAAGGAGTCAATTTCTATGATTTATGGATTTAAACTAAGATAAAGCATCTATGGGAAGGGGTTATTTCTTATTAGGACATCCTTATCCCTAAATTCATTTCGAGATTGTTACTTTACCTTACTGTCCATAACTATTTGAGATGCTCTTCTATTGTCCAATCTGTATGAAAATAAACTACGATCCTAATATCCTAACACTCTGACCTTAAACTAGGAGGCCATGTCCTTGAATTATGACTCTAAACAGTGTGAATGATTCTTTGAGAATGTCTGTGTGGTGTTGGGCCACCTTGGTCCTCATTCACATCAAAATTTTCATTCCACCGCACTTCACATATTTATTTGAGAGGACCACTCACATTCCAAGATATATGGCCTTAAACTAAGGGCCTTTTTGGCCAAATAATTTTGAAATTAATCTAAAATACACCCTCTATTCAAGGAAATATAACCTTAAACTATAAATAACTGGTCCAAGAAAATGACCTTATACTATTTAAATCCCCTATAATCCATGTTTTATGACTATAAAATATTGATACTAATATACCCAATGAATGATGTTAAACTATTCTTCTACAAAATCATAAACTATTATTATTTTAAATAAAATATTATCCTTACCCCATTCCCCAAAGATGGGATTTTCCATGATAACTGTGTAATGCATCACATTCCCCCACCAGATAGAATTACCCCCATTTGTATCAGTCTCCTACCATTTCATTTTATAGAACAGAGTGTGGCCTTGTTCCCATCCTTATGAAATAAATTGTAATGCACGGACTTCTAATATTTAAAAATAGAAGAAATCTCTATACAAAAAAGGTTCCAATGGGGCTAAAATCACCTGATTCAAAGAAAATGGCATTAAAAAATTTTGTACCTTTTTCCTGATTTGTGATTTTGGACCATAATCTATGTGATGTTTGTATCTTTATACATTAATGGTGCATGATCCCCCCTTGGATCCATTAAGACAGATCAATCCTCTTTCATTCTTTATGACTACCCTTGAAACAAAAACATATATAGATCACACATCCTGAAATTAACATAAATATCTATAGTGTGAGAGACATTATTCTAAACTATTTTTCATGGTCCTTTCCATAAGATATAAAACTATGTGCAATAGGGTTAAATTTTTATTCACTTGGTGAAAATAATCCTTGACTCATTCAAAACTGTTTTTAGATCTTTCACTGCATGAACATCTTTGAACACGGTATTCCTAAGGAATATACTATTTTATGGAAAACGTTATGTACTACCATTAGATGAACATGTGTCTTCATTCCAATCCCCATTGGATATGTAGTGATTCTATGAATTTCTATATCTGTGCTGAGAATCAGATTCATTGCAAAACTATATGTTACCAAATGTGTAATCACCATAAAATGTCTAATTGGTCCCCATCCAAGTATAATCCCCATTTAATTATTTTGATTCATTAGCAGACCAAGATTCCATTATATCCTGATATGAGGAAAGAATGAAATTGTAGTCAATGGGTAATCTCATCAATGTTATTAGAATATGATGTCAAACTATATTCTTAGATGTCCAAAGTCATGCATTCCTTTGAATAAGAGTTGGTTTTACACTTTATCAAACAAAGATTCCTTGTAAAATAAATAGAATATGAACTAACACAAATGTCCTAAACAGACACAAATTAGTTTTAGCATTACCCCATATAATTTTGGGATGCCACACACAGTTTTATGAGAATACTCAACACTCTTGTTCCAAAGGGTAGCCCCCTACCAGCCTCGGTATCCATCATCATCGTGTTCCAGAAAACAATTATATCATGGTTTTTATCCTCATGATATACTTAGTGATGACCAAATAATTTATCATGGGTCCAATCCCTCCATAGACTCCTTACAATGATTTTTCCAACCCAAATTTTATGTCTTGAATAATATGACCAAAAACTAGAAGCCATGGTCCAAGAAATACAAAGTTGATCTTTTTAAAACTTTCCCCTTATTGTTTTTCACAAAACATGGTAACTCTCATCCCTCATTCCAAATAGGTTAATTCCTGTTATTGCAACAATTTTTTTTCACTTATGTTCTAAACTCTATAAACATAAAGTAAGAGTATAAAATAAGTCAATAAGGGTGATTTATGTTGGATCAGGTGGCCTACTAGGCCCCTCTGTTCTCATTAGGTAACATTCCTTTGATATCAAACACATTCCATCAAGATACCCTACCTATAGTCTTTGAATCATGTCTTTAAACTATATGTAATTGGACAATACATTTTGACCTTAAAATTACATACATTATATCTGAATCAAAATGTTATGATATTTATTACCCACCCCCGATTATATTTATCAGTGCATGATCTTCCATCATGTTACCTCATACATAATAAACACTTATAGTTTGTTGAGTATCATTCATGTCTATTTAAAATTTCTTGTTTCACGATGGTAAAATGAGACTCTACCCCATGAAATCACCATGAGATTATATCTATAATAAACACAAGGAAAAAATATTGGGTTGAGGAGCACATAATTCCCACAGACTCTATGTACCCATCACCACATGATAAAATAATGGATGTGTCTCGATCAAATGATGTTAAATAATTAAATTCATCATCCTTAATGAATTCCATTAAAATTCATGTTCAACATCCTCACTATATGTTGAAAATGTATTTAATCAACCACATTAAATGATGTAAAACTACAAGGCATATTAGGTAGTTTTCCCAGAGTAACATTCCATTTGTTTCATTCATCTACTACTTCATTCATTTCCTTTGACTATTGTGTATAATTCCAAATGATGCTCCTCGAAAAGATGAACATGAACTTTTTTCAAAACAATATTCATACCCAATATTCAATATATAATATTAGAATTTTTCTAGGAGTGTTTCAATCAATTAAACATTCCATAACATAACATATATGCTTTGCAATCCCATTATTTAGATCTTCATCCTTTTCTACCTATAACATGAAGTCCTACCTGAAAAGATGTTTTGCCAAAATTTCTCACATACTATCTAGGTCCAATGGCTATAAAGACATGGATGAAATTCTAAAATTGGTTTTGTGTTTTGAAGATTGTTAGTGGTAGATTCTCATTTTTAATCATGATTCCTGGATAAATTGTAGATATGATATGTTTTGAATAGGGTTAGCCATTATCCTATACATTAAAACCATTCAATTGTGTTCTATATCTTGGTTTTCCTGATTCTCACTCTTCAGTAACCTATAATAATTTATAATTAAATGACTCTAGCATTACCCTATTAATTAACTAGAGAATGTTGGAAAATATAGTATGTTATTTAGAGACACCCATTCATTCTCCATCCACCACCACCCTTTTCCCAGAATTCCAGGAGGGTATTCATAAATATAACGCCAACTATGATTAGTAATTTTCACGAAACTTTCACATGAATAGGAAATCACATGGTTGTACCTTCTTTCTCACAACAAGCATGAATCACCTGAGCTTGTTGATTTGTCATGGATTTTCATAGAAATATAATTAAAATTTAGTGATATTAAGAATCATTATGTTCATGTATTAAAGAGTTTAAATCAAAACAATTTTTTAGAGGTTTATCCATGAGGTAGATCCTCTACTTTTTAAAAACTCCTCAATGATTTACCTCATAAATTTTGAACATGAGCTTGGATATCCATTGCTGAGTGTCTTGAATGATCCATTGTTGCTCGGTTAATTCACATTTTTTATCTTCAACATCTGAGAAGACATCGTAAACACATATTAAATGTGAATTCTTCTCAGTCCAAAATTTTTCCAATAAGGATATTTCCTATTCTTTATTTTCTATGGTTTTTTCCATCTTGGATATCAATCAGTTAATGTCGTCATCCTGAGTAGCTACAACCACCACATGATTCTAAACAAGCCAATCTAAGAGAGTGATATCTCTTTAAACAACCTCATGTGTTGTGGATCCCTTGTACTTGTGCATATTCTAGGGAATCTCTAGTGCATGTTGTTCAGTATAAACATACATTGTGAGGATGCTGCTAACCAATGCCTGAATATTTCTAGATATCCCCCCACTAATCCCAAGGATGACTAGAATGTGTCATAGAGATCAAACCAATTATGGTAGTTCAACTATTCCAGTATGTATATAATCAAAACCTAAGATACATAGACATTACATCACTTTTTCAGAATAACTAAATCATTATAAAAATGATGTTTTGAAACATCATAATATAAAATATGGTACACATGTGAGTTAGATTGTCTCCCACTATGTTCTTTATGACTAATACCCTTATTAGTCACATCATACTTAATACATATCCTCATAACATGAGGACTGAAAAAATTGAAATTTGTTAGCTCATATGTTCAGTAAGGGAAAATAAGGGATACATATAAGGGATTGTGTTTCCACATCATCCTATAGTGGACTAGGTTTCCACATATCCCCATAGTTGATTTGGTTTACCTATCATCCATCTTTATGGTGAGTACATATACTCAGTTTGACACAATACCATCCCGAGTCGCATTCCTTTCCTTGGTTGGGATTAGGTTCCCCCATCTCCCTATAGTTTGTCAATATCATTGACTCTATTACCATCATTATCTCCTGAGATATCAATATTTTCCTATTGCATTGAATGGAAATATTGTTCCCACCCAAATCATAATAATATCATTCATAAATGTGCCCCAATATAATTCAATGATCTTTATATCATAAGCCACAAAAGATATGGGTTTATTTATCATCCTAACAAAGGTTTATGCAATGAAATGGGTTTCATTATATCATGACCCATAAAAAAAGATGAGTTATGTAAACATCCTATCATAATAACATAAAAATCAATGGGTATTGTAAACACCCATTGGATCATTTCCCAAAAGGAAATGATTATCAAGAATATATGTCCTCTTAAAATGAAGATAATTTTGATTTATATTTAAAAACCATTCTTGGGAAAAATATCATTTCAACTTTAAAGATTTATTTTTAAAACATAAAACCTTTTGAAAACTATATTCATAGAAAATTACTTTAAAACATATAAATAATACATGAAATCAATTTTTAAGACTTTTTACTTGAAGAAATATAATTAAGTTTTATAACATTTTCAAAACATGAATCCTTACAAATTTATAAAAGAAGCTTTAAATTATTTTAAATCATTTTTCATCGAAAATAATTTGAAAACAGATAAAGAAATCATGGAAACTTTTTGAAAAATATTTCATGTAAAATACATTAAAAACATATATTGATAAATTTTTTAAATAAATTTAATTGTAATTACTTTGGATTCATTTAGATAAATATTGAATAAGATTTGGAAACCCTTTTACTTAAAATCATATCATAGGGGCTTGAAAAAGTTATGAAAACTATTTTCATGAAAGCCAATTTAAGACAATAAATTTCTATAATTTTACAATTTTTTTAAAAAATATTAATAAAACCTTTTTAATCATGAAAATTAATCATCAATGGAATAAAAATGATAAATTCTGTACATGATTAACATTCATTTTACACGAAAAAAAATTTAAAATTGTTCCTCGAATGGAAAACAACACGAATATTCCATTTAAAAAACAATTTTTCTTTAAAAAGAAAATACATGGGTAAAAATTTCTTTTAAGTATAATAGGAAAATAATAGAGTATTATTTGGAAAACATTTAGAAAATATGGGTTTTAAGGTATATAGATTTTAAACTGAAGAGTGATGTAATGTCAGACATTCTAAAAAAACATTATTGACCATATTTTGTACAAAATTGTAGAAAAATTATACCATTACATAGATATAACATGAATAAACTTATGTGAAGAAAATCATAAGTGTTCTTGGGATATGGGTTATTAAATTTAATCAATGGGAGTATAATCACAAACCATCTCGACAAATGGTGAGATTGTATCTATTAACTATCACGAATTTTTCTAATTTGGATCCTGAAAAACTTAAAATAATAAAATTATTTGAATAATAAAATATAATTATAAAATTGGGATTCTTTATATACATGTTTATGGAAATATATTCACATCATAGAAAAATTATGTACATAACATGTCCTGGGACTCATGAAAGTTGATTGAGAGAAAATCACTTTACTAATTCGGTAAATTTTGAAACATAGATCCTATGAAAAAATATCATAAAATGGATATTAAAATACAAAAATATTAATGTATGAGAATCATTTAATATATTCATGTTAATTATACACACCACACAAAATCAATGGGTGTCAAATAAATCATTTATCTTATAGAAATAAAAGTGTGATGAATTTCCCTTACATTGTGTCTTGAATCTCATCATACTCATATAGATTTCTTGTATAATAAATATATTTTTATTATAAATCCATAAAATAAAAATGTTACTATAAATAATAACATATATGTTTTTATTATGAGATTATATCACCACTAATTATCAATTCAATTTTATGGTTAACTTCTGGAAATATTTTCTTTGTTATTAACGTGTGTCTTAATTTGATGTATATTTCATGCTTATTCTAATATAATGGTTTAAATAATGTAAATCATGAAACAAATATCATGAATATTCAGTATATTTGTATTATAATAATATATAGAGTATATAATTGTAAATTGCAATACACTATTCATGGAGATCGTAGGCTATACTTATGCATAGAAACTGTTTTCGTTTTATTATCGTATTGATAGAAATAATGATAATAAAATATATTTATATATGTATATAAGTTAATTAAATTATAATTATTATTAAATATATATAATATATTTTCATGAAACACAACCTCAACACATTCAAAGCAGTGGGTGAATGAATCACATCGCTTTCATGGGGTCGTAGTCCACATTTCAGAAAACAAAATTATCGTATTTACAAACAACAACATGTATAAAGATATGTGTTTTAAAAGAATTTAATAGGCTGAAATAAATAATAAATATCATATATATTTAATATAAATAGATTTTCCAACACAATTCCCTACTATGAGAGGCAATAAAGGATAAACAAACAGTCACCTTCATCATACAGATAAACAATATGTTCGTTACCCATTATATGGCACTGTGTGTATGTATAAAATGATACCATAGAGTATAAATATATAATATATTGGGGATATGTTTTTGTTTTATAATAATTGAATCATTATATTTTATGAGGTAGATAGAGAAAATAAATGAAAGGAGATTGACTGAGGGTTTTACCCGGGTAAATTGTTTTGGTTTGCACCAAAGGAGTTCATGGAATGATTTCATAAAAAATGTATTCTCAAATAAGTATGATAGGGATTATATGAATATTATAGTTTAAATATTTTCCAAAACTATATGGTTTGATAGGTGTGAAAAAGTGAGAGAGGTGGTGACCTTTTATATGAAAGGGAAAGGACACATTTTGTATTTTTGAAAAAATGATTGGTGTAACAACATTTTCAAATAAAAAAAGTAATAACAAACCAAAAAAACTCAAAACTATATGTCTTATTTCGATAATATTTATTGAAAATTGGTGTTAGACAATTGTATATGTCATTTGGCCCCTTAAGTATAAGGTATATTTCACTATTATACATAATTTTACCTTAATCAATGTAATTAATTTGAACTACATTAACAAATATTTTTGGACAAACACTAATTTAATCTTTTAGTAATTATAAAATATGATCATTAAAATTTTGGATTCCATTTTTTAAAATTCCATTCCCATAATAGGTAGAAATTAATTTAAAATTAATCCCCCAAATGAGACAGCATGTGGGGTTTTTAAAGTAAAATTGATCAAAAGTTTTCTATGTTTTATACCAAATTTTAAAGTGAAATTGATTATAATGAAACATATTACATTAAATACTTAAAATATGATCTAATTAAACTTTTAAATAAATATAAAATTTAATTTAACCTTTAAAAAAAATTATATGAAAATTATGGTTTGAATTAAAATTCATTATTTTTTTACTTAAGAATTTAGAAATTAATCTCCATATAAAAATACCAAAAATTATATATAATATATTATTTATGTTTCTATATCAAAGATGAATTATATATTAAAATAATATATTTATAAAAGTTAAAAAAATGGATTCCAAATAGGTTCACCATTAAAAGGCAATAATGTTTTTTTAAAGTATAGTATTATATGTGGAAAATTTAGATTTTGTATTTATACCTATCAAATATATATTATAAAAATAAATTTTTTGATAAATATTACGTATATATATATATATTAAATTAATATCTCTTAATAATTATAATTAATTTGATTTATCGAGATAAAATATATTTGTGAACATAAATATTATATTAATTTTTCTTATATATTCAATCACTGTTCATATTCATTTTAATTAATTTAAAACCAATGAAATAATTATATATAAATTTAAACCATAAATTTTCTCAATTTAGTTAACCCATTTCATATCTATGAATTTAATTACTATGATACATCTTATTATATTAAATAAAAATATTTTTTATAATATATTGTTATTCGGTAAAACTTGGTCTTGCCTAGTATGCAAGACATTAAAGAAAATAAGTATTTAGTGTGATGTAATATAACCTATATGTTCCATGGAAGTAAAGCTAAAATTTATGTTGCGTCTTTTATACAATTAAATTAGTATTTCTTACAATGCAAGACAAATTTGGTGCTTTAATATATATATATATATATATATATATGTATAACAATTTTCTGTTTTCTGTGAAATAAAAAACTATAAAAATAAAAAATTTACTCAAAATAAATATTTCAAAAAATCTGGAGGAGTTAGAGTATGGTTGTTGAAGTTTTTCACATACCTCAGTTTCTCAGAGTACATGATCTGATTGTGATTAGAAGCCTCTAAGACAAAATGTTTCAATTGTTTCGGCAGGCCAGCCTCGTATAATAGAAATGCATCCAATATATTATCTAATAGATCCTTCAAATTAAGATATTATTCCCGAGAGGATGAGTAACTATATCTTGGAATAGGTACTCACCATACTCATCATCTTTAGAGTAAGCCTTCTCTACACCCAGTGGCACTGCTGATATGGTTGTAGTCCTCCCATCTTCCTTAGCTACCCCTTTTGGCGGCATAATCTCAACTTCGTCCCAATAAAATACTATCATTTGAAACTCTAAAGAAGGTGCGTCCAAGAATACATATTGAGATTCATCAACCACTGGCACTGTGTCCGCCTCCCCCATCAAAAATTACTCCCTAATAGAAACCACAAGTGGCTCTAATATCCCAGCTTCTCAAACATTTACTCCCTATACCAATCAAAAGATAAACATTTACTCAACCCCCTCTATTGATGAAATTGTATCCATGGTCCCCTCAAGCGGGAATTTCATGGTTGACTCAACTGCCCTAGTATCCATGGCCACTCTCGGTGGGTGGGTATCATCATTCATTACCACATCATCCCTAGATGTTGTTAATATATGTTTTGGTATGGGTGGTTGGATCCTGAGAACCATTCGAACTATAAATCCAAAATGAATCAATTAAGTATTGGAAGGAAATGTATAATTCAAAATGGAATAGAAAAATAATATATGGACATGAATTTTTCCATCTAGAAATGTGATCATGGTGGTTCATAGGTATTTACCTAGTTGAGGTTCCCTATGCAGACACTACATCAGTTTCATGAACGAATAGATTCCAATGTAATTTTATGATGAGAAGAAGGGGCCCCACACTTTCACATTGACGGGTTGAGGTCCCATAGACCTTATTTTCTAGTCTATCATAGACCTCCCAATCCTTCTCTTTTCAATCTTAGTGTAAAAACTGTTATAAAATAGTTATATGAATCTGTTATATCTGAGGAATATAAGATTATGATATTTACCTGGATGGTATTATTGATTCCCCATGTATTTGATCCATAGTTGGTGTCTCTTTCCCAATAATTTTATAACTCCTTTATAAGAGTTAAGGGAAATTATAACTCAGTTACTGAAAGTTATTGAGGAGAAACCATGTTCCACAACACCTTCACATAGGCGATCATAGGGTGCATAATGACCTGAGAATGGGACAGGTCATTTATCTCCCCCATATATGGATCCTACTCATACCAGGACACATGAAAATAGACAATAAAATTTATAATCTAACTGAGATGCATCCCATGCATGTTAAGTTTCTTCTATATCCCACAAATCATTATAGTACAACATGTAGGAATCTTAGTTTTCATAGGGTTTGGAAAAAATAGCATCACATGGAATATCAAAGTGGCACAACCACCTCCCAAGTGTTTGGTTGATTCTCATCAAGATATCCCTGGAGTTACTTCGTCCTTTACACATACCATTTCCTAGGAACTTTATACCAGATGATGCTCTTCTCAATGCATCTCCTTCATGTTTGGATAGATATACCTCTTGCTCCTGACCTACATACTATGCCTGCAATGACACCATGGAATGCATCTCCATCACTCAACCTCAAAACCATGGTTTAAGGAACACATTTTCATTCGTTTTGGTGGACCACCACCTCAACATTCCCCTGATATATGATCATGCCCACTTTTCGCATATTCTTGATCATGGACATGCATAACTGTATGTGGTAGAAACTCATTATGGATTTTCTCATCCTTACGTGTCAACATGTTCCATATCATCATCAAAAAATAAAGGGTGAAATTCATGTCAAACATTTTCATATTATTTTGGTGTCATCCACTAAAAATACATAACTTACATTTTGAACCATTGAATGTTGAATGGTTTGTAGATCAGCTCGTAGTGACCCTTGATAATAGAACCCCACCTCAGGAGGCCAGGAGGTATGATCTCTGCTCAATAGAACCTTTTTAATCCTTAGTTACCATCCCATTTGAAGGGGTAATGGATGAATTATATTGTTATATTCTATCCCAACCTTCGCCATCACATCCACCGAACCTATCTTTAAGGTGTGACTCCTTCAAATATTCATGATCGTTGACCAGAAGTCCTTCATATGAGGAGAAATGGGATGTGGGTGTTGATATCCCTCCTTGTGTTCTTCCACATTACTATATTCTAAATAAAGGGGCCGACACACATGGAGTAGAGTCATAACTTTACCTATTTAGTGATGCAATTTTACACCTCCACTGGTAATCATAAACCCAACAAGACATGCTTTCCCATCACCATCAATGCTTCCAAAATAATGGCACTCAGCCACACACCCATGTGTTCCTCCATCACCTACTGAATACTATCACATATCATCATTGTAATGAGCCAATCCATCTTTAATAGTGTTTGATCTTCAAAATTAAAATTTTTGTCCCATAGATTCCACTGGCTCACCTCTACGATCAACATGTAGGGGTTCTCCTATCCCCACTGGTAGGATTTAGGGAATGTGCATGTCCTTGTTTAAAAATACCATGTTGGATCATCTCCCTCAACCTTCCCTTATGTTGGTTCATTTAGGAACTACGAAAACCATTTCTTAAAGGTTACTTCTCTCATCCCTAGCTTCTCACCACTAGTGACCTACACCAGATCCAGAAGATTCTTCTCGAGGTTTGGATACATAAGATATCCTCATTCATCTCCCCTATAATCGGGATCCTATTAATTTAACGAAGCCCTAATTGGTTGACAACCCCTCCCAATGAGGTATATAGAACGTGTTGGTCCTTGGTGAAAACCTTCTCATCAACTCTATAATGTTTTCATGAAGGAACTAAACATGAAATGATGAGGCCCATTCTACTTCTTAGTGCCCTACCCGCTCAAGCTATGACACAAACTCAGTATATGATGTGCATAACCATTATGAAAGATCCAATTGATTGGTAATGTTTCTCCCCTAGTGTAGATCCAAGATTTCATTCCACCATCTATGAGTGTCCCCAAAATCATCCTTGATTATATTCTCATGTTATATATGAGATTCCTCATATTCTATATTCTTCCACGGAATATTTTTATGTGGTTGTAGATAACATGCACTATAATTTGAACATGGTCCTTCGAGATGTTCTATATGGTTGACATATGCCACTTGTAATTTCTTAGTATGTCTCTGAACTTGTAATACATCTCTTCCCAGCTTACTTCTAAGATGAAGACATCATCACTCATTAAAAATCCACAATGAGGCATCATATTGGATATTGGGTACTCCCTCTATGCCTTTTTGAATAATGATATTAAGGATTCATTTTCAGAGGCACTACAAACGCACTCCACGATAATGAAATTCTCAGTCATTTCATCCCAATGAGAAGTAATAGTACTGATTACCTAAGAATCCATCTGATTTTGTAATTATAATTTATTTTTAGTTTTGTTAGAAATTTATTCTTTTGATGGTTGTTCTATGAGGGTTTTCATTGAAATATTCTACTTTTTGTTAGATTCGCAATGTTTGGGTTTACAGCGTCACATTTAATAAGAAGCATTCCCCAATCAAGGTTCACATTATTTGGTTTGATTAAAATCATTTCAATGCAATTTATGTGGAGACAGAGAGCCTTTTGAAAATGTAGAATTTTTTTTCACATGATTACATTTCAGAGACATTAATGGTATAACTTTGGTTATTTATAGGTTCCCAAATGACCTCAGGCTTCACTATTATCATTGTGTAGTGGGAATCGTGAATGTGAT
Source organism: Viscum album (assembly GCA_963277665.1). Lineage (NCBI taxonomy): Eukaryota > Viridiplantae > Streptophyta > Magnoliopsida > Santalales > Viscaceae > Viscum > Viscum album. Next base: position 1,936,535,767 of record OY728123.1, on the reverse strand, counting down.
TCATAAGTGAGATTCATGGAAGGGAGTAGATTTCCAATTTTCATAGATTATACATAATAATTTTATAATACTTTTCCCAATAAAAAACATTCTACATGGGTATTTTTAGCTCAAAAATATGCATGTCCTAGGAAATGTTGATGAAGGAACGATTGGTTTGGAGATAATCATTGACAAAATAGAAAACATTCCCTCTAAAGTGTCTACTTAAAAAATCCCATCACCTTCATCAATGTTTGTACCTCATGATGCTTCTTATCCATGGTGGACCTTTGTGAATGTTTGAAGACTTCATGATAACTCATTGTACATTGACTTTCATTTTGATGAGCACCTCAGAAATCCCAAAAATATTGATGGTGAAATTTCAAAATGTGAATCCAGGACATGAAAAGAAGATAAATATCATGAAGCTAATAAATATTATGGAAGGCCTTCCATATTTTCAAAACCCATACCCAATAATTACCAATTTTTTTGCAAAATTTTAGGAAGGATCACTAACTAGTCAACTTCTAAATTTTTTTATAATTAAGTAACCTTCTATGTATTATGATCCAAAGAGAATATAGATCACCCAAGGTATATAAGCATAATGTAATACCAATTATAATGTTACCAATAGCTTGAACCCCTAGTTCATATTTTTTATGTGATGAAATATTCCATACTAAAACGATGAAGACCCTTTATGAATATCGAAGCATTAAGAAGCAATAATTCTTTATAAAGAACTCATTATTGGAATCAAAACTTCCCTCTGATGAAGGGGAACACTATTTCATTGACCCTGTTCATTCAAAAAGCACTTAACCTCTATAATTATCCCACTAATCATATCTATTCTAAATAAATTCATATTTCATGATGCAATAACCCCTATTTAAAAATTCCCTATGATAACGGGGCACCCAATTTTTAAAAGATTGCAACTTCACAAAGCCCTTACCATCTATAAGGCATACATTCATTGTGATGAATCTCTCTGAAAGTCCCAATGATATTTGAATAAACTATTTTTGGAACACTCCATGGTTCATCCCTTCAGATGACATTATTTTACAATGGTTGAGTGCTCACATCCCCCATACCAATATTGGACTAGTCCGGACACACTTCAAGTCACTAGGTGATATTTTCCATTAAATCATGCATCTTACAGCTTCATCCTAGCCACAGATCAAGCTTTTGAAACAAACTATTATTCTAATCAGAGGTACCATTAACATTTTTTCTTCTAATTGGAGGGACTATAATGTGGTCCTCATGATTGGATACACCTCCATAGTAGTTCCAATTATATGCCCTTATAAAAGGCACAAGAGAGGAGGTCACATAATCCCAAGGGGTAATGTGTCTGTCCTCCCACATATAAGCTTCATGACGTAAACTTTCATTGTTCTTCATCTTGACAACATGACATTAAACCACATAATGTCTTATTAATATGATGATAAACTACCTGAACACTTCCTCAGAACTTGATAAAAAAATTGTGTTACCTTGTGTAACAAACGCAGGATACTTCATGTGTGACTCAGATGGATTGAGATCATTTGGGAAGATTAATGCAGAATACCCACAACATCTCTCCCACCATTATATATGAGTCCCCATAAGAGAATATTCAACGTGTCCTACATGAATCCACACAACAAAAGTCATATTATGAACATCAAATTCATTATATAATCCCCACCCCGTCTCTTTTTGATTCTCTTTTCATGACAAAAATGTCCCTACCAGATGACCTTAAAATACAGGTATCAAAGTAGTCAAAGGACCTTAAAATTCAACATTAAACTATATGATTTTTTATATTTGTATTCTAAACATGGTATATAAGATGTTTCATTGATGTTCAATACTAACATCAATAAACAACTTAATGATCCATCCTAGGTACAGACATCATGAATCCACTTCAAGGGGGATTCTAATCTAAACACTCTGGGTCTGCCTCAAGGGGAGTTTAGACATTGGTAAACTCTCTAGGTGTAACACATTCCAATGTAGAGGAACTAATCCCAGATCTAACTGAAAGGGTGTTATGATCCACCACTCTAGGACCAACTAAATGGGAATCTTGAAATCAATAAACATCTTGGGCTTCTATCATAGAGACACGCATACTAGATCCAAATCAAGTGTGTTGTAATCAATAAATCTAGGCCCTCCTCAAGCCACATAATGACACGAATAAACTTCATTGTGTTCTCTAATAGGTACACACCTCATGAATCTTTTATAAGGGGTGTTATGATCTTTATCTCTGATCCCTCCTCAAGGGGTGTATTGAAATTAAAAAACATACATTTGTTTTTTACTAAGGATGCACCCATCAGGTTCACCTCATCTAACACGTGAGCCAAAAATTGAAAACTCTGGATCCTATTACATATGGTGTTCTCATCCAGTTCTAAACTTCATGAATGAAATCTTCTCTTAATGGGATGCACTTACTTGATATGACTCAATATGGGAGTTAGATCATCTCTAAAACATCTTGGTGTGACATATTACCTTACAGGTATGATCCTCATTGATCTTCCTCTGTGATAAGTTATGATCAACCAATATTATCTCCATAAGATGTTAAACTCATGTCACAAACCATATCAACTAGAAGTTTGGATTCTTCTTCACATGATATAGATATTGCGACCTCACCCAAAGCACATACTCTATATATAATATGGGTGTATGAGGTAAAAATATTTTTTTGAAGCATTACCTTAGCCATTAATTTCCTTACAATCGACATGATTTTCCATGGATTCTATTACTAAGATGATTCATATTATATTCCCTCATAAGAGGAAGATTTACAGGTGACTAATGCACCCAACGTTCGGACATTAATAGTGATGCCCAACGTACGACTCACCAGACTGATGGTTGTTTCCCTACAATGATAGAATCTTATTAATTAACTAATTTCCACCAATAGATAGAACCAATATTGAGTTCCAAGAATACATCTTAAATATTTGAGGGAGACCTATAGAAGGGAATGAGACCCATGGAGGAATAGATGAATTGAGAAACTATCATCCCATTATTCTATTTCAATCAAGTAGCATACATAATTAATAAAAGTAATAAATTCATCCCACATTTTGGAATTAGGAGTTTAGGTCTACAAAACCACAATAACACATTAACACATATGTAGGGACCCAATGAAATTGTCAGAATATTGATTGAGATGAATTTTGAAGGAGAAATTAATTTTAAGGGGGTAGAATATAATATCATGAGATATTATTAAACATTTTTAACCAATTAATTTAAATATATAGATATATTTATTTATAAAAAACAATAGTTTTATCTTTCATTATATAAAAAATATATTTCTTTAATAATGTGCATGAAACATGACATTCATATTAAGTAGATTATTAAAAAATAATAACATAAATATGAAATGAATTAGGATAATATTAACAGTATACAATACTTTATAAAGATTAAATATAAATGGACTACTTAATATAAATATATTTATAATTTTTTATTAAATATTCAATCAACCTTTAGTAAAGAACTTATATTAATCAACCAAATATGTTTTCATCAAAAATGTTTTTTATTTATTTTTATGTAGAAATGTTATAATTAATTTATATATATTTGAAAAAAATTAATTTGATAAAATTATTTTTTTTGAAATCAATATATCCTAATTATTTTTCAGTGAAATTTTTGGTTATTTTTGAAAATGTGTATTTTTTAGGGAATTGGGAAAATACCAATTTTTGTGAAACAAAAATTTGATTTCAATAAATTATGTGTTTTAAATTGGCCATTATGTATTAAAATAATATAATAATTATTTATTTATATTTTATTCTTTTTTTACTTTTGATAAATCATTATATTGTATTTTACTATATGTTTTTTTGATTAAAACTGTTTTTTTCATAAAAATGTTTTAAGGTGAAAAATAATTCCCAATTTTTATTAATAAAAATTTTCTCTAATGAAATATTTTATAAATGAAATTATATTTTTTTATATAATTTCTTTTTTATATTATTAATATTACTATTCTAAACATAGAGTAAATATATATCATTTTATTCATGAAAACAATATACTTCTGGAAAACATTATACTCAATCATTTCACAGTTTTTATATTAAATGTATTTTTAAAAAATAAAATAAAATTTATATCGAAAATAAAAATTCATTTCTGAAATAATAATTACAATATTTTAATAAGATAAATTTTCTTAATTATTAAAATGCATAATTTTCCACGAATAGTAAAAAATACAAAATTTTAATTGAAAACATACTTTTCCTTTAATTTATTAATAAAGATAAATTTTCATTTAAAATAGGTTTCAAGTAAATTTATTTTAATTATATATTGTTTAAACCATTTGAAGTCATTTTATTCAATTTAGTTTTGAATTTTTATATTGATACTTTGTAAACCTTTAATCATTTTCTCATTATCACCGTATTTTCTCCTCACAATTACGGGATTAATTTTATATTAAAATTTTCCAATTATATGAATAGAATTTGGAAAAATGGATTAGGTATTTTGAATCCAAATAATTAATTTTATCTTGTTATATTAGCATAATTGTTTCCCAAAATAAATAGTAAAAACAGTTACAATTATTTACCAATGTAAAGATAATATTAGATTTATCATTGGTTAAACTAGAACGATAAGGGTCAAAATGTAATAAAACATGTAAGACACACATTTGATGGAAATTTTGTAACTTTATCCATTATAGAATATGGAATAATTAATTTTTGATCCTTTTGACCTAAAACAATGGGTAAGAAACATTCATTTTAAAAAATTTCAACATTTCCACACACCACACCTATAAAGGTCACCCATTCCCCTCTATTACTTACGCCATCAAACCCTGTTGTTTCAAAAATTATGAAACACCCTAGAATGATAAAGGGTTATATAATTAAATGATACGATTCATGTAAACAATACGCACCTCCATTTTCAACAACCTACTTCATTAGAACTCCAGAGTTAATTATCCTTGGCCTGGAGTAGTGATCAGAAAGGGTGACATTCTAGGATGTTTCCCAGGGTGTGTGTGAGTGAGGAAAAAACACAATATAAATGACATGTGTTGGCCTGTGGGTACTGTTATTAGTCAGATGACTCGTTTAGACTTGTGGGTGGGCCTAGGGTGGGGACCATGTGTTTACAGGCCAACTGGTGGTACTTTGCAGGCTAGGACCCAACAACCACGCTAAAGATGTGTGTATGTGCTGTTAGCAAGGCCCATGTTTCAGGTTTTTGTAACAGAGGTGGTACCCATCCTTATGTGTAGTGCACTTCCAGGGATGAGATGTTGGGTCCACAATGAAGACGTTTTCTTCTGGGGGGGGGGTGAATGTAACTCCCCAGAATGATAAATGTTTTAAATGAAAAAAATTATATGACACATGTTAATGAGGTGAATCTTTATTTCTAGGATCCTACATAATGAAAAATCCATAGTTAATCGTCCTTAGCCTAGAGTTGTGATCAGGATGTGTAACCATCTGGGAAGTTTCCCAGGGTGTGTGTGACTGAGGAATTATCACGCTAGAAAGGAAAATTGTTGGCCTGTAGTGACAGTCATTAGTCAGATGACCTGTTTGAGGATGTGGGTGGACCCCATAATGGGGACAATGTGTCTGTAGGCCAGCTAGTGGTACTTTGTGGGTCATGTCCTAATGTCCATGCTATAAAATATTCTACGAGCTTGTGTGCATGACATTGGCGGTTCTTGGGATAAGAATATGGTTTCATTGGAGTTAGACTATAACTATTATTATCAATAAACTATATAGATGGCACATTATGAGTAATTTTATGGCAAACCTTATATATCACGTATTTATTGGTTAAAGGATGGTGAGTCAGAGTTGTTGGGACTGAGTGTCGTTCAGGAGACATCGAAGCAAGTGAAGTTGATTAGGAAATGTATGGTTATGACACAAAGTAGGCAAAAGTCATATGATGATAAATAGAGACAACCCCTAGAGTTTATAGAGGGTTATCATTAATTACATTTGTTTTTGACTCAATTGGGTGACCACCGGATTTGGAGGATGGGAAAGTCGGCGCCCATGTTTGTAGGACAGTTTGGGGTGCTGTAGATAATCGGGACAGTGGTGTACTAATTAATACTTCCACAGAAATTCAGCGATATGCATGATGTTTTCCATATGGCACCACTTTGGCGGTATCAACCCAACTGTACTCTTGTGGTTGATGTGGAATAGGATGATCTTGAGACAGATTCGTCCATGGAGGTGCATTCGATATGTGTGTTGGGTCACAGTGTGAAAGTGTTAGAAGGAAATACCCTGTCGTTATTTCATGTGTTATGGCAACATAGAAGTTTTCAAGAGAGAACTTGGAAATGGGTGGAAGACATGATTTCTCAATGGCCCAAATGTTTTGGATTATAATCCTAGATAATTGGGCTAGTGGCATAGCAATTATCACTTACACATTAATTCAGCACTATGCTTGGTGTTTTCCATGTGTCACCACTATGGTGGTATCACCTTGACCCTTTTCATGTGTTTTATATGAAAGAGGATGATCTAGGGATAAATTCCTCATTTGAGAAGAATTTGAAACATGTGTTGGGTCATAGTGAGAAAGTGTTATGGGGAAATATGGTGTCATTCTATCATGTGTTATGGGAAAAGAGAAGTGTTCAAGATAAAACTTGGGAAAAGGAGGTAGACAAGAGGGTTCAATGGCCCAATCAATTTTGGATTGAAATCTTAAAGAAGTTAGAGAGAGCACCTAGAGGAAGAGCTATTATAAGGAGGAAAGAATGTAATATACTGACCTTTTCTAGATAAATTTTAGGTATGATTTTAGGTAAATATTATTGTTTTTTTACCTTTGTATTGAGATATGACTTCAGGTGACTTTGGGTGATGTTTTAAAAGAATTTGGATGTTATAGGGTTGTGCATGGTTTGTGAACAGTTTGGCCAAACCATGCAGACACTGGAAGTCCAAAATTTTGGTGAATAGTTTTCCTATCTGTGTGCCATAAAGTCATGCATGTAGTGGAAGACTGCATGGTTGTCACACGGTATGGCCTAACCATGCAAAATCCATGGTGAAATCATTCAAGTGGAGTAGTTTGTTCCAAAATATGGTTTTAAAAATAGATGAACCCTTGAATCCTCTCTAATTTGATATAGGTTCAAGATTATCAAGTTCCTGGTGTTTCCAAAGCCTTCTAGAGGGATTCTTAGGTGACTAAACACCTTTTTTAAAGATCAAAAACATGAAATGAAGATCCACTCTCCTCCTGGTAAGTGTATTTCATCCCGGTTCTTCTAACATTCTTTCTCTTATCTTTTATAGTTATTTTACTAAAATATCTCAATTATTGTATTAAATATAAATCATTATATAGAGATCTCCATCTAGGATTGTGGATCTAGATATATTTTTTCAAGATCATGATGCCTTTGATCTTGATTTTGGTTTTTTGATTTAGATCTGGAGCCTTATCAATGACATTGTGCCACTCATATTTTGGGGATTTCCCATGGGCTAACATCCATCAATAAGATGAGGTAGGTTCTCAAAATAGGACCCCCAAAATCATGATTTATGACATTTGAATGACATTTTATGATTTATATATTCCCTTGAAAAATGATATCCAAAATTTTTGTAATGAGGAATGTGTAATTGAATTACGTTTTCCTTGATGATTATTTGATATTTGAATAATAAAACAAATGATTGTGGTTTCCCAAATAGATATTTCAGAGTTTTTTTATGGTTTGAGATATTATAATTGAGATATTGAATTTTTGTGTAATGATAATGAATTGGTGGGAATTAATTATTAAATAATGTTTTTGGTTGTTTGAGATAATTAATTTAGAGAATTAATTATGTGCCATGATCTTGAAAAAAGATAATAATTTGAAAGATTTACTTTTGTGCTAGGATGTAATCAAAGATAATTAATTTTAGAATTAATTATATTATTTTTAATTTTTTTATGGGTAAATAATTATGGAAAATTAATTATGGAATGAGAATTGAGTTAAATGATTAATTGATTGTTGAATTAATTAATGGTTTATGTGCTTAATTAATTTTCAAATTAACTATTGGCCTTCAAAATGCTAAAATAATAGTTGTATTAGTAGAGAAATAAAGTGGAAAATTCTTCTAAATTAAATAATGACTAAATGGAGGAGATTGTGTGGTGATAGACATGGCGTTCTGGACAGATTAGACGTTGGGACTTAGACATGGCGTTCCACCACAATAGTTTTCCAAGAACGAGATTATGGGGTTCTAGGCATTAAGACCTACACTGAATGATATTATGGTGTGATATTCATGTCAACCGTCACTCAAAAAGATTGTGGTTCTAGGCATGCAGACCTACACCAAATGAATGATAATAATGAATTATTATTCGACTGATATTTGGGGGGCTTGGCATGATGACCTATGCCAAATGATTAATGATTTTGAATGAAGATTTAAATGAAAAATATGAATTGGAATTGGGCCTAATGTATTGATTAAATATTATATGAGAATGTGATAACCGTTTAAATTATGCATTATATTATTGCTTCATTAATATACATGCAATATCTTTTAACTGGACTCATTTTAGACACTGTTAGTGGTGGCCTATTAGGTTGTACTCACACCATACTCATGCCGCCTGATCAGCACCAGAGTAGACTTTGTTTTTTCTAGATAGTATAAGGTTAAGGCCCTGGGATGGGTTGTAATTTGGGATTGGAGCATGGGATAGGTAACCATACATGGTTCGAGACCCTCTTGGGATTTGTTGTGTCTTTACTTTTAGTTTTATTCTAGACAATTAACATTTTCATTATAATATCATGTTTTACCTCTCAGTTGAGTATTGTATTTTCATGTTTTTTTATCATATAAGGTGGTATTTTTGTGATTATTTATGTGCTTTTGCATTGAGTTATTATTATTTTCTTCTGTTGATATTTTATTCAGATAAATGTGGGTATAGTCTCCCAAATTCTGACTTATTATACCCTCACTACTTGTTGGAACCCTCTAACATATGTGGAGGTGCGCTTGAGGGCATGTGTTCAACCGGCTTAGGGCACTATTCAATGGATTTTTAGTTGAGACTTCACAAAATATATAATTATGTAACAAATTAGACTCACTCATATTACCCAAAAATCCTTATTTTTTACATAAATCCAACCTATGATGGATTGTTTTTGAAATTATAAGCAGGATACCTGAAGATTAGATAATATTAGTCACTGATTGTTTTCTTTTATATATGCATCCGCCTAATTAAAATATTATTATAAAATTACAATATAATAACCTCTAGTGTCATCTATATTTTGTGATATTATTATGTTAAGATCACGGACTACCAGTATATCAATGTCCATAAAATTGGTTACAAAATCACCATTCATGTGTATGATGGACTACCACCTCGTGAACATATGTCATTGTTTTTTTAATACCACTGGACACGAGTTTGTAAGATAACGAATATAATATATATTTTGTACCTAGACTTAATTTATAATTTTTAAAATTTTTTGTACATATACTAATATATCTTTTTTTCATGAGGTTACAATTCTACTAGCCAGTTTAGTATTAGTAATGGCCACATTACTATTCTAATGGTCATGTTACTATTCAATTGGGGTAGGTTCATTAATTTCTATAAATTAATCTTATTTTAGTAATTATTAATTTATAATGTTTTTATTCTATTTTGTATGTGACATTATTTACATTATTCTATATGATATAATTATAATAATGATAATTTCATTGATAAAATTATGTGTCGTTAAACTGACATGAACCAAGTGGGTTGAAATTTTTTTATAGGAAGTGTTCGAATGTGGTGGAGTTTAATAATATCAATTATATGTATTATGGTGTTAAAATATGTGAAATATTCTCTGATATTGAATTGTGTAATGTGAGGGCCTCCTTGTCCCCCAATTCCCTTTGAGTTTTTTACTCCACCATGCTGTACATATCATTTCGATATGCTCTTCACCTTTACAAACTCTATAACCTTAAACAAAGAGCCTAGAGTTTGAAAATAATGAATTTGGACTAGGATTATACTTTCATAAATTACAAATTTAAACTATTTTCATGATTCACTTGGAACATGTTGTGAGATGTTTGATCCACCTTGGCCATAAATTCATATTGACTTTGTTACTCTTCCTTACTACACATAACCTTTTAAAATTTCCTTAAAAAGACCAAATCTTTGACCATAAACTAATATTCGGGGGTCTGAACTCTATGAACCTAAACAAGGAGTCAATGTCTAATATTTGTGGATTTAAACTAAGAGACAGAATCTATGGGAAGGGATTTTTTATTACGTCCTCATTAGCCATAAATTCATTTTGATATTGTTACTCAACCTTACTGTGCATAACTGTTTGAGATGCTCTTCCATTTTCCAATCTATATGACACAAACTATGATCCTAAGAATGTAACACTATGAACTTAAACTAGGAGACCATGTCCTATAATTGTGACTCTAAACTGTGTGAATGATTCTTTGAGAATGAGTGTGTGGTGTTGGTCCTACTTGGTTTGCATTCACCTCATGTTTTATATTACACTGCACTACACAAATACATTTGAGAGCCCACTCACATTCCAAGATATATGGCCTTAAAATAAGTTCCTTGTTGGTCAAATCATGTTGAAATTATTCTAATATCCACCCCATGTTCAATGAAATATGACATTAAACTATAAGTAACACATTTGATAAAAATGACCATATACTATTTAAATCTCCTATAGTTCATGTTGTATTAAATTTAAATATATATACAAATATACCTAATTCATGATGTTAAACTATTATCATACACAATCTTAAACTATGATTCTTTTACATAAGGGGTTATACTTACCCCATTCCCCAATCATGGGATGCTCGATGTTAACCATGGGATGCATCAAATTCCTCCACCTGAGAGGTTCACCACTATCAGTATCAGTCACCAACAATGTCATTTTATATAAATTCATGTGGCTTAGTTCCCATCCTTATGGGATTTATAGTGATTCATACACTTCTAATATTTAGAACTAGATGAAATATCTATACCACATTGGTTCTGATGAGGCCAAAATCACCTGAGTCAATGAAAAATGGCATTATACTATTTTCTACCTTTTTCTTGATCATTGATTTTGGATCCTAATATATGTGTTGTTTGTATATTGATACATGCATTGTACAAGATAACTTATTAAGCGAGATCAATCCTAGTTCATTCTATATGACTCCCCTTGAAATAATAACTTTTATAGATCACACATCCTGACATTAACCTAAATATCCACGGTATGAGAGACAGTATTCTAAACTATTTTCATGGTCCTTTCCATATTATATAAAACTATGTGCAGTAATGTTAAATTATTATTGACATGGTAAAATTTATCCTTGACTCATTCACATCTTGTTTTAGCTCTTTCACTGCATGACCATATTTGAACACCCTATTCCTAAATACTATACTGTTTTGTGGAAAACATTGTGTACTACCTTTAAATGAATACGTGTCTTCATTCCCATCCCCATTGGATATGTAGTGATTCCATGAATTTTTATATCTGTGCTGAACTACATCTTCATTGAAAATCTATATGTTACCAAATGTGTAATCACCCTAAAATGTTTGATTGGCCTCTATTCAACTCTAATCCCCATTTAATTACCTTGATTCATTAGAAGACCAAGATTCCATCATATCATGATACGAGGAAGGAAAGAACTTGTAGTTGATGTTTAATATCATCAATATCCATAGAATTTGATGTCAAACTATAGTCTTACACTGGAATAGTCTTGGATTCCTTTGAATAATAGAAGCTTTTACACTTTATCAAACCAGGATTCCATGTACAATAAATAGTGGATGAACAAACAAATATGTCATCAACACAGAAAAATAAATTTTTTCCTTACCCCATATAAGTTCGAGATTCCTCACACCCTTTTATAAATGATTCAATACTCTTTATCCAAAGGGTATCCCCCTACCAGCCACAATATCCATCTACACCATATTCCTGTACAAAGTGTGACATGATTCCTATCCTCAAGATATACTTAGCGATGCCCAAATATTTTATCATGGGTCCAACCCCTCCATTGACTCATTAAGATGAATTTTCCAACCCCAATTTTATGCCTTGAATAATATGACCATAAAATAGAAGACATGGTCCAAGAACTACAATTTTTAACATTTTGAAACTTGCACCTTATTTTTTTCATAAAACATGGGAATTCTCGGTCCTCATTCATTCTAGGTTAATTCTCATTTAAGAAACAACAAATTTGTTTGTCCACTTATGTTCAAAACTCTATAACCTCAAACTAAGAGTATAAAATAATTAGATAAGGGTGATATATGTGGAATCAGGTGGCCAACATGGCCCCTCTATTCTCTCTAGGTAACCTTCCTTCGATATCACACACATTCTATCAGGACACCCTCCCTATGGTCTATGAATCATGTCTTTAAACTGTTTCTAATAGGAAAATACTTTTTACCATAAAATAATATACATGGTATATGAGTCATAATGTTATGATATATATGGCCCACCCCCAATTATATTTATCAGTGCAGGATCTCCCATCATGGTACCTCATACACCATCAACACTTATTGTTTGTTGAGTATCATTCATGTCTATTCAATATGTCCAGTTTCATGATGGTAAAATGAGACTCTACGCCCATGAAATTCCCATGAGATTACATATTTAATAAACAAGAGGAGTCAATTCTCAGTAGACTATCACATAATTACCAAAAACTCCATGTCACCATCCCATATTGTTAAACTATTAGATGTGTCTTGATCAAATTATATTTAATAATTAAATTCTGCATTCAAAATGTATTCCATTAAAATTCATGTTCATCATCCTCACTATTTGATGAAAAATTATTTCATCAACCACATTACATGACGTAAAACTACAGGGCATATTAGGTAGTTTACCCAGAGTAACATTCAATTTGATTTAGTCATATTCTACTTCATTCGTGTCCTTTGACGATTGTGTAGAATTCCAAGTGATGCTCCCTGTAAAGAAGAATGCGACTTTTTTTCAGAATGATATTCATAGAAAATATTGATTATATAATATTGGAATGATTCTAGGAGTACTGGAATCCTTTCAATATTCCATAACATAACCTCCATGATTTGAAATCCCATTATTTAGATCCTTATCCTCCTCCAAATTTAAAGGGAAATCCTACAAGAAAGAGTGTTTGTACAAAATTATTCACACACTATCATGGTCCAATGACCGTAAAGACAATGGATGAAATTAGGACATTGTATTTGTGTTTTGAACATGGTTAGTGTTATATTCACATTTTTAAACATGATTCTTGGATAAATAGTAGATATGATATGTTTTGAATATGGTTCAACATTATCATATAAATTCACACCATTCAATTATGTTCTATATCTTGTTTTTGTTGATTCTAACTATTTAGTAACCTTTGGTAATGTATAATTCAATGACTTCATCATTACCAAATTCAATCACCAGAGCATGTAAGAAAATATTGAACATTATTTCGAAACACCCATTCTCCATCCACAACCACCCTTGGCCCAAAATTTCTAGGTGGGCATTCATAAATATAACACCACTTAGTGATTAGTATTTTTAAAGAACTATCACATGAATGGGAAATTAGAAGGTTTCCCCTTGTTTATCACATTGAGCATGACTCAAATGAGCTTGGTGATTTGTCCTGGGTTTTCATAGTAATATAATCAAATTTCAGTGATATTAAGAATTATTATGTTCATACATGCAAGATTTTAAATCAAAACAATTTTTTAGAGGTTCATCCATGATATAGATCCTCTGATTTTAAAAAACTCTTTAATGATTGACCTCATCAATTATGAACATGATCTTGGATAGCCACTACTGAGTGTCTTCAAGGATCCATTTCTACTCTATTAATTCATCTTTTTTATTTTCGGCCTCCGAGGAGACATCCTAAAAACAAATTCATTGTGAATTCTTCTTAGTCCAAAAATTATCTAATAATGATATCTAATGTTATTTATTTTTCTTGGTCTCTACCATCTAATATATCAATAAGTTAAAGTCCTCTTCTTGAGTAGATACTACCATAGCGTACTCCTGCACTAGCCAATCTAGGAGAGTGACCACTCTTTCAACAACCTAATGTGTTATGGATCCCTTGGACATGTGCATATTATAGGAAAGATCTTGTGCTTTTTTTTTCAGTATAAACTTACTCTATGATGAGGTCACAAGACAATATTTAAATATTTCTAGATATCCGCCCACTGATCCAAACGATTACTAGCTAGTGGTATAGAGATCAAACCTAGAGTTGTAGTTCAGATATATGATTATGTATATCATCACAGTATTATTATACATAGACATTACATCACTTTTTCAGAATAATTAAAACATCATAAAAAATGATTTCGAGATAACTTATTAGTCTAGTGGCTTTTGAAACATCATAACATAAAACATGGTACAAATGTGAGCTAGATTATCTCCCACTATGTTCTTTTTGTCTAACACCCTTCTTTGGAACATCATACTTAATAAATATCCTCCTAATAGGAGGAAAGAAAAAATAAAAATGGGTTAGCTCATATGTTTAGTAAGGGAAAATAAGGAATACATATAAGAGATTCTGTTTCCCCATATTCCCATAGTAGAACATGTTTCCAAATATCCCCATAATGGATTTGGTTTACTTATCATTCATATTCATGGTGAGTATATATACTTTGTGGGACACACTACCATCCCAAGTCACATTCCTTTCCTTGGTAGGGATTAGGTTTCCACATATCCCTATATTTGATCAACATCATTGGCTTTATTACCATCATTATCCCAAAATATATAAATATTTTCCCACTACATTGAATAGAAATTTAGGTCCCACCCATATGATAATAAAATCACTCATAAATGTGTAGCAATATAATTAAATCATCTTTATATCATAAACAACCAAAAATATGGGTTTTTATATCATCCTATCAAAATTTTATGTAATGAAATGGGTTTCACTATATCATGACATATAAAAAGAGATGAGTTTTATGAATATTCTATCATAATCATGTAAAAATATATGGGTTTTGTAAACATATATTGGGTCATTTCTTAAAAGGAAATGAGTACCAATAATAGATGTCATCTTAGAAAGAAGAAAATTTTATATTTTTTTAAAAATCCTTTCTTGTGGAAAATATCATTTCATCTTTGAAAATAATTTTAAAAACATAAAACCATTTGAAAACTGTTTTCCTAGAAAATATCTTTAAAAAATATAAATAATACTTGAAATAAATGTTTTAAACTTTTTACTTGAAAACATATAAATATTCTTGATAATATTTTCAAAACAAGATTCCTTGATAATTTATAAAATAATATTTAAATCATTTATAACATTTTTCATTTAAAATAATTTGAAATATTATAAAGAAATAATGAAAACGTTTTGAAAACCATTTCCTGGAAAATAAATTGAAAACATATATTGATAAAATTTTGAAATAAATTTAATTGTAATTACTTTGGATACATTTAAATAAAGATTGAACGTTATTTAGAAACCCTTTTACATGAAAACATATGAAATAAGCTTGAAAATGTTATGGAAAACATTTTCTGGGAAACAAATTTATGAAATTTAATTTATAGAATTAGATAACTTTTTAAAAAATATTAATAATAACTTTTTAATCATGAATATTATTCTTCAACGGAATAACAACAGGAAATTCTGTAGATGATGAAAATTCATTTTAAACCAGAAATACTTTAGAATGATTCCTTGATTGAAAAAATAAATAAATATTCTATTTTAAAAAAATTGTTTAAAAAGATAAAACATGTGTAAAAATTAATTTTAATGATAATAGGATAATATATGAGTTTTATTTGTAAAACTTTTAGATAACATTGTCTTGAAGGTATACAGATTACTAATTGAAGAGTAATGTAATGTCTGACATTATAAAAAACACATTATTGACCATATTTTGTACCAAATAGTATAAAAATGATACCATTACATGGATATAACAACAATAACCATATTTTAAGAAACTGATAATTTTTCTTGGAATATGAGTCATTATATTTCATCAATGGAAGTATAATCATAAACCATCTAGAAATATGGTGAGACTGTAGCTGTTGACTATTACGAATTTGGTTAATTTAGATCATAAAAAATTAGAAATAATAAAATTATATGAAGCCTAAAATATAATTATATTAAGGGGATTAATTATATAATATGTTTAAGGAAATAAGTGAACATCATTGTAAAGTTTACATACATAACATGGCCTATGTCTCATGATGGAAGATTGCGACAAAATCACTTTACTAATTTAGTAAACTTTGAAACGTAGAACCGTTGAAAGAAATATTATAAAATATATATTAAAATAAAAAAAAATCAATGAATGAGGATCATATATTGCATTATTGTTAATTATACACACCACACAAAATTAATGGGTGATAAATAAAGCATGTATCTAATAGAAATAAAAAGTTTGATGAAATTCCCTTACCTTGTGTCTTGAATCTCATCATACTCATATAGATTTCTTTTATAATAAATATATGTTTATTATTCATTGATAAAAGAACAATATTACTATTAATAATACCATATATGTTTTTATTATGAAATTATATCACCCCTTAATTATTAATTCAATGATAAGGTTTCACTTATGGAAATATTTTCTTTGTTATTAACATGTGTCTTAATTTGTTGTATCTTTTTTCCTTGTACTAATATAATGGTTTAAATACTGTAAAACATGATATAAATATCATTAATATTCATTATATATGCATTATAATAATATACAAAACATATAATTATAAAATATAATACACTATTCATGTAGACCGTAGGCCATACATACACATGAACACGGTTTCAATTTTATTGTTCTATTGAAAGAAATAATGAAAATAAAATATATTTATATATGTATATAAATTAATTAATTTATAATAATTATTAAATATATATCATATATTTTTATGAAACACAACCTCAATACATTCATTGTAGTGTGTGAATGAATCACATCGCCTTCAGGTGGTCGTAGTCCAAATTTCCTCAAACGAAATTATCTTATTTACAAAGAACATGATGTATAAAGATATGAGTTTTCAAAGAATTTAAATAGTTTAAATAAATAATAAATATCAAATATATTCATATAAATATATTTTCCATCATAATTCCATACCAAGAGAGGTAGTAAAGAAAATCAAACAATCATCGTTTCGTTAGGCGATAATTCATCGTACACAAAAACAATATGTTCATTACCCATTATATAGAACTGTGTGTAAATATAGAATGAAACCATAGAATATAAAAATCATTGTATATTGGGGATTTTTTTTGTTTTATAATAATTGAATAATTACAGTTTATGGGGTAGATAAAGGAAATAAAAGAAAGGAGATTGGCGGAGGGTTTTACCCCGTAATTGGGTAAATCGTTTTATTTTTGACCAAAGAAGTTTCGTGGAAGTATTTCATAAAAAAGATATTCTTAAATGTGTAAGTTACAAAAGATATTAATATTATTGTTTAAATATTTTCCCAAACTATTTGGTTCAATAGGAGTGAAGAAGTGAGAGAGGTGGTGACCTTTCATAGGGAAGGGAAATGACACATTTTGTATTTTTGAAAAATCGATTGGTGTAGCCACATTTTTAAATAAAAAAGTCATAAAAACCAAAAAAAACTCAAACAAATGAAATTATTATTTCTTTAATATGTACCTAAAATTGGTTTTAGACATTTTGATAGGTAATTTGGCCCCTTAAGTTTAAGGTATATTTCATTGTTGAACATAATTTTACCTTAATCATTGTAATTAATTTGAACGACATTCGCTAATATTTTTGGCCAACAAAAAATTTAAAATTATAGTAATTATAAAATATGATCACTAAAATTTTGGAATGTATTTTTTAAAATTCTATTCACAAATGTGGTAGAAATTGACTTAAAATTAATCCTCCAAATGAGACGACTTGATGAGTTTTTAAAGTAAAATTTATCAAAAGTTTTCTATGTTTTATACCAAATTTCAAAGTTAAATTAATTATAATGAAACATATTGTATTAAATACTTAAAATATAATCAAATTACACTTTTAAATCCATATAAAATATAATTTAACCTTTGAAATAAATTATATAAAAGAGTTGTTTTGAATTAAAAATCATTATTTTTTATTTAATAATTAAAAAATTAATCTCCATAGAAAATACCAAAAATTATATATGACCTAATATTTAGGTTTATATATAAAAGTTGAATTTTATTTTGAAATAATACATGTATAAAAGTAAAAAAAATTTATTTCAAATAGATTCACCATTAAAATGCAGTAATTTTTTTTAACAAATACAGTATATTATGTAAACAATTTAGTTTTTTATTTATACATATCGAATCGATATTATGGAAATATTTTTTTGATGCATGTTATGTATATATATATTTAAAAATTACATTAATATTTCATAGAAATTATAATTAATTTGATTTATTAAGATAAAATATATTTGTGAATATAAAAACAATATTATTTTTTCCAATATATTCAATCAGCATTCATATTCATTCTTAATTAATTTGAAACCAATTAATTAATTATATATATGTGTAAAACATACATTTTCTTAGTTTAGTTAACCCATTTCATATCTATTAATTTATTGACTTGGAAGCATCTTATTATATTAAGTAATTATATTTTAAATAATATATTATTATTCGGTAAAACATCGTATTGAGTTGTATGCAAGACATTAACTAAAGTAAGTGTTTAGTGTGATGTAATATAACCTCTATGTTCTATGTAATTAAAGCTAAAGTTTACGTTGTGTTTTGAGTACGATTAACTTGGTATTTCATATAATGCAAGCCAAATTTGGTTCTTTAATACACAGACACACAGACACACAAACACACACAGACACACACACACACACACACACAAAAATTTTCAATGTTGTCTAAAATGAAAACTATCAAAAATAAGAAATTTATTAAAAATAAATATTTCAAAAAATCTGGATGAGTTAGAGTATGGTTGTTTTAATTTTTCACATACCTTAATTCCCCATGGTACATGATCTGATTGTGATCAGAAGCCTCTGAGATGGAATGTTTCAAATATTTTTGCGGGTGAGTCTCGAATAGTTGAAATACATCCAATATATTATCCACTGGATCCATCAAATGAAGATATTATTTATAGAGAGGATAAAGAACTATCTCTGGGAATAGGTACTCACCATACTCATCAACCTTAGTGTAATCCTTCGCTACCCCCGGTGGCACCGCTGATATGGTTGTAGCCATCCCGTCTTCCTTAACTACCCCTTTTTACAGCACAACCTCATATTATTCCTAATAAAATACTATAATTTGAAACTCTAAAGAAGGTTCATCCAAAAATACATATTGAGATTCTTAAACCACTAGCACATTGTCCGTATCTTCAATAAAAAATTACCCCCCAATAAAAACCTCAAGTGGTTCCAATATAACAGCTTCTAAAACATTTACTAATTTGTCCATTCCTATGATAAACATTTACTCAACACCAACCATCGATGTAATTGTATCTATAGTCACCTCTTGCAATAATTTCATGGTTGACTCAACCACCGTAGTATCCATGGCCATTATTGGTGGGTGGGTTGCGTATTTCATCACCATGTCATCCCTAGATGTTGTTAATGCATGTTTTGGTATGGGTGGCCGGATCCTGAGAACCATTCAAACTATCAATCCAAAATGCATCATTCATTCATTGTAAGGTAATATAAAAGTCACAATGGAATAGAAAAACAAGATATGGGCCTGAATTTTACCATCTGAAAAAGAGATCATGATGGTTCATAGGTATTTCCCTAGTCGAGGTTCCCTCTACGACCACTACCTAAGTTGCATGCACGAATAAATGGCTGTGGAATTTTATGATGTGAGGAAGGTCCCCCAAAATTTCACATTGATGGGTTGAGGTCCCATAGACCTTTTTTTCTAGTATATCACAGAACCCCCCCTCCTCATCTGTGTCCAGCATTAGTGTAAAAAAACTATTATAAAATAGTTATATAAATGTGTTATATCCAAGGAATATAAGATCTAGATATTTAACTGGATGGAAGTATTGATTCCACTTGTAGGATATCCATAGTTGGTTTCTATTTCCAAATAATTTTACTACTCCTTTTGAAGAGTTGAGTGAAATTACAACACATCTACTGAATTTTATAGAGGATAAATTATGTTCCACAACACCCTCACACGGATGATCATATGGTGCACAATGAACCGATAAAGGGAAAAGTCATTTAGCTCCCCCACATATGGATCCTACTCATCCCAGGACACATAAAAATTGACTATGAAATTTATAATCCAACTGAGATGCATCCCATGCATGTTAAGTTACATCCATATCCCATAATCATTACAATATTGCCTGTACGCATCCTAGTTGTCCCAATGTTTGAGAAAAACAGCATCACTGGGAATATCAAAGTGGCACAACCACTTCCCAAGTGTTTGGTTGATTCTCATCGAGTCCTCCCCAGAGGTACTTCGTCCTTCACACATACAATTTCCTAGGAACTGCAAACCAGATAATGATCCTCTCACTGTGCCTCTAGCATGTATGGGTACATAGATTTCCAGACCACTTGCTTCTGACCTACATAAAATCCCCTCTATGACACCATGGCATGCATCACCATCACTCAACCTAGAAACCAAGGTTTAAGGAACACATTTTTATTCATTTGTGTGGACCATCACCTCAAAATTCCCCTGATATATGATCTTTTTGACTTTTCCTATATTCTTGATCATGAACATGTCTAACTATAGGTGTTAGAAAATCATTATGGATTTTATCATCCTCACATGTCAACATGTTATATATCATCATCAAAAAGTGAAGGATGAAATTCATGTAAACCATCTTCATATTCTTTCAGTGTCATCTGCTAAAAACACCTAAACTTCATTTCGAACCATTGAAGGTTGTATGGTTTGTAGATCATCTCGTAGTGACCCTCGATAATAGTACCCCACCTCAGGAGGCAAGGAGGTATGATGACTCCTCAATGGACCTTTTTTAATCCTCAGTTCCATCCCATTGTATGGGTAATGGATGAAATATAATGTACTATTCTATCCCAACCTTCTCTATCACGTCCACTGATCCTATATTTAAAGTGTGCCTCTTTGAAATATTCTTGATCGTTAACCAGAAGTCCTTCATATGAGGAGAAATGAGGTGTTACTATTGATATCCCTCCATGTGTTCTGCCACCCTATTATATAGTAAACAGAGGGGCCCAACACATGGAGTGGAGTCATACCTTTACTGATTTAGTGATGCCATTTAACACCTTCACCAGCAATGATAAAACCAAATAGACTTTCTTTCCCATTACCAATAGTGCTTCCAAAATAAATTCTCTCAACCGCAAACCCATGTGTAGCTCCCTCACCTAGTGAATCCAGTCACATATCAGCATTGTAATGAGCATATCCATCTTTAATAATGTTTGATCATAAAAATTAATTTTTTAGTCCAGTAGATTCCACTAGCTCACCTCTATAATCCACAAGTTGGGGTTCTCCTAGCGACACTGGTATGATTCAAGGAATATTCATGGCCTTGTTTACAAATTCCATGTTGGATCATCTCCCTCAACCATCCCTTGTGATGGTTCATTCATGATGTACGAAAACCATTTCTTGAATGGTTTGTCTCTCATCCCAAGCTTCTCGTATCTAGTGACCTACACCAGATCCAAAATCTCCTTCTCTAGATCTGGTTACTTAAGATATCATCATTCATCTCCCCCATAATAGGGATCCTATAAATTAAATGAAACTCTAATAGGCTGACATCCCCTCCCCATGAGGTATATAGAAATTGTTGGTCCTTGGTGAACACCTTCTCATTAACTATATAATGTTTTCAGGAGGGAAATAAACATGAAAAGGTAAGGCCCATTCTACTTCTTAGTTCCCTATATGCTGAAGATATGGCACTAACTCAGTTTAAGATGTGCATGCCCATTATGCCTGATCTAATTCATTGTTAATGTTTCTTCCCTAGTGTAGATCCCAGTTGTCATTCCACCATCTAAGAGAGTCTCCAAAATCATCCTTGAGTAACTTCTCATATTATATATGGGATTCCTCATCCTCTATATTCTTCCCATCAATATTTTTTATGTGGTTATAGAGATCATGCACTATAATTTGATCATGGTCCTTATAGATGTTCCATATGGTTGACATAAGCCACTTATAATTCCCTAGTATGTATCTAATCTAGTATTACATCTTTTCCCAATTTACCACTAAGAAAAAGACATTATATCTCAATCCAAATATGTAATGAGGCATCATATTGTATATTGGGTACTCACACTAATCCTTTTTTGAATAATCATAACAATTATTTTTGTTCAGAGGTAGTTCAAATGTACTCTAAGATCATGAAATTCTCAGTCATTTCATCCCAATGAGAAGTAAGATTACTGATTACTTAAACATCCATATGATTCCAGAATTATATTTTATTTTTAGTTTGGTTATAAATGTATTCTTTTGTGGGTTTTTTTCTAAGGGTTTTCATTGAAATACTTTACATGTTGTTCAATTCACAATTTTTGTGTTCATAGAGTCTCATTCACTGAGGATCATTCACCGAATAAGGTTTAAAATGCTTTGTTTGATTAAAATCATTTTCAATGCACATTATGTGGACACCAAGAGCCTTTTGAAAAGTGAGAAATTTTATTTTCACGTTATGAAATTTCATAGACATTTATGGTATCCCCATGGTTATTTATTGGTGCTTGAACAACCTCCGTATTCATTATTATCTTTGCGTAGTGGGAATAATGAACATGATCCATGAGTGAGATTCAAGAATGTGATATGATTAAAAATTTTCAATGATTATCCATTAGAATATGAGAATCCTTTTCCCAATAAAAACAATTTCAATAGGGGTATTTTTTATATCAATAATATGCATGTCATTGGAAATGTTGAACAAGGAATGACTGGTTTGGAGAGAATTCTATAAAAATAGAAAACATTTCCTCTAAAGTGGTTGCTTCACAAAGCCCAACACCTTCATTAATGGTCAAATCTCATGAATCTCCCTATCTATGGATGACTTTTGTGAATGTTTGAAGGCTTCATGATAACTCACTACACATTGACTCTCAATATCACTGAGTGCCTCGCAGATCCCTAAAATATTGATAGTCAAATTTCAAAATTTGAATCCAGGATTCAAAAAGGAGAGACATCTCAAGATGATAATAAATATTATGGAAGGCTTCCATATTTTCAAAACCCATACCCTATAATTATCACATTTTGTGAATTTTTTTTGGAATGATCACTAACTACTCAACTTCGGATTTTTTTCAAACTCATGATCCTTCAATGCTCTATGATCCAAAGAGAATATTGATCACCCAAGGTATATAGGCATCATGAAATACCCATTATCATGTTATAATTAGCTCAAACCCCTATATAATATGCCTTATGTGATGAAATATTCCATACTTGAAGTAGGAAGGACCTCTATGAAACTTGAGGCATTATGAAGCAATGATCCTTAACAAAGAACTCATTATTGGAATCAGAACATCCCTCTAATAAAGGGGAACACTGTTTCATTGACCCTCCCCATTCACAAATCCCTTAACCTCTATAAGTATCCCAATAATAATATGTATTCTAAATGAATTCATCTTTCATTATGAAATTTCCCTTATTTAAAAATTCACTATGATGATGGGGAACCATGTTTCAAAAAGAATACCACCTCATGAAGCCCTTACCCTCTATGAGGAATATGAGAATTGTGTTGAACCTCTCTGAAAGTGCCAATGATATGTGAAAAAAATAGTTTGGACCACTCTATGGTTTATCCCTTCAGATGACAGTATTTCACAATGGTTGAGTGCTCAAGGTCCCCATACCAATTTAGGACCGGTCCAGATCAACTCCGAGTCACTAGGTGAATTTTTCCATTCAATCATGTTTTTTACAACTACACCCCAACCACGAATCAATCTTGTAACACAAAATATTATTCTAATAATAGGTACCATAACCACTTTTTCTTCTAATTGGATGGACTTTAATGTGGTGTTCATGATTGGACACACCTTCATAGTATTTCTAAAGACACACCCCTATAAAAGGAGCATGAACGGAGGTCACATAATCCCAAGGGGTAATGAGTCATTCCACCAATATATAAGCTTCATGAAATAAAATTTCATTGTTCTTCATCTGGATATCATAACATTAAACAGCATCTTGTCTTATTAATATGATGTTAAACAACATGAAAACTTTTTCAGAACATGATAAAAAACAATAGTGTTACCTTGCGTATCAAATGCACGATACATCATGTGTGACTCAAATGGAATGAGATCCTTTGGGAAGATTCATGAGTAAGACCCACACCTTATCTCCCTCCATTAGATATGAGTACCCATAAGAGAAGATTCAATGTGTCTTGCACCACTCCACACAACAAAATTGCTCTTATGAAGGACAAATTCTACATATAATCCCCAATCCATCAATTTTTTTTATATTTTCATGACACAAGATTCCTTAATAGATGACATTAAACTACAAGTATCCAAGTAGTCAAAGGGCCTTACAATTCAATATTGAACTATATGAGTTTTGATCCATGTATTCAAAACATTGTATAAAGGATGTGTCTCTGAGTATCAATACTAACATCAGTAAACATCGTAATGATCCCTCCTAGGTACACACCTCATGAATCAACATCAAGGGGGATACTGATCTGAACACTCTGGGTCTGCCTCAAGGGGAATTCAAAAATTGGTAAACTATCTAGGTGTGACATATTCCAATGTATAGGAACTAATACACAATCTAACTCAAATGGTGTTATGATACACCACTCTTGGCTCAACTAAATTGAAATTTGGAAATCAAAAAACATCATGGGTTTCTATCATAAGGACACAACTTCTGTAGCGACCCGAAGTTTGACATACATGGACATTACAATACTTTAGCGGAATACTTAATACATAACAAAAACAGACACATAATTACCGTAATAGTTTAGTGTCTTTGGAAACATGGAACATAATCTTCTAATCTTGGTGAAAGATCTTCAACATCTCCCAATAAAGATCTTCCACTTTTTTTTTCTTACCTAAAACCATTATTTATATCCTGGGGAAAAGAAAACATAAAAATGGTGAGCTCAAATTCTCAGTAAGGGTAAGCATGGATAAAATAAAACATACCATATACATTTGAACTTAAAAACATGAACATAATGTTTAAACATCAAAAGCTTGAGCAATGACATAAAACATGGAAGTACGTAAGGCATAGATCATAAAGAAACATTAAGAATGACAAAATAGCATGGGAATAAAACATTTAATTGTGTCAACCATTAAACACATGTTATGATTTCCATAGTATCCAAGGCATTGCTTCCAAGACCATCTGAGTGGAAAAAGTACCTTTCTGAATCGAGTTCACTCCTCATTCCAGTCCTGTATTACTGAATCAGTTTAACTTTCCATTCCAGCCATGTCTATCTCATGAGATATAAAACAAATGGATATCATTTCATCATAAGAAAAGTGAAACCATGTAAATCATAGATACATTATACTTGAAACATACACATATGAAATAATGTCATCTTAGATGGAAAATGGTTTTGATAAAACACTTGAAATGAATTCTTGAGGAAAATATCCTTTCTTATTCAAAATCATTATCTTTTTACAAAATGTCATGAAATTTTAAAATAAAAGGTTTTTATTGAAAATAGTCATGAAATATTTTGGAGGAGGCTTCATAAAAATATGGCTTTATAAAACCTTAAAAATCCATTGGTGCCGTATAAGTTAAAAAAACATTCCTCTCATACTTTTACCGGAAAGGTCAAAAAGTACCTCATAACGCGAACAAAAGAATGATTCCTTACATACCATGTAGTATAAGTAAAAATGGGTAAAAATAACATTTAAAATACATAAAAACACTTTTATAAAACATGGACATGGATGATAACAATAACCCTAGTAAATACTTACGTATAAGCGATCTCGGATAAAAAAAATGAGATTTATAAAATGATCCCTTACATTAGGACTGATATGCTTCGTACGTATCCGAAACTCCTGCATAATGATTTAAATAATGTCATTGACTTATTACAGAATGATATTAATTGTTATGATATCATATATGGTTCACTTATGACTTTATATTACCCATTATTTTGTAAATTAATGTTAAAGTAGTGTTTTGGGTAAAATCATCTTATTTATCATACGTGTTTGGACTTTTTGTTCTTGATGTTATTATTAATTATAACATGATTTAATTACATCAAAAATGTAAATCATGATTTATATATCATAAAAATTCATTATATATCCAGAATATACAAGCATTTATAATAGTACATAACATATGGAGGTAAGAAATGAAACGCACCGTTCATGGAGACGGTAAGCCGTACGTACGCATGAACGCTACTTTCATTTCTATTTCTTATTTTAATGGAATTAAAACACAACGATACATAGTTATATTACAATTACAGTATAATATCATATATAATATCATTAACCGTATCTTTTATACATCCCACATAAGGTATTAACGAATCACATCACTTTGAGGGGGCAGTAGTCCGCACTTCCTTAAATGAGATTGTCGTATTTACCGAATATGGAAACAGTAAAGGCTTGATATAATTGGGAAGTAAAGAATAATAAGGAAAAAATAAACATAATATATATTATATATAAATATTGTTCCATCATAATGGCCACCATGAGATGCGGTAGGATAAAATCGAACAATCATCGTTTCGGGAGGCGTTAGTTTGCCATCACAGAAACATTATGTTCTTCATCCATTAGATGGAGGTGTGTGTAAGTGTAGTTAGAATACTTATCATAAAAACATCCTAGTATTTTGAGGATACTGTTGTTGTCACAAAATAAAGGATTAAAAAGATTTTAGGGTTTGGAGAAGTATAATAAAAGAAAACAACTTAAGAGAAACTGTTACCTTTAATTTTGATAACTTCCTTTAGTTTGAACCAAAAGGACTTCTTGGAGAGTCTTCTGACTAATGTAAGGCTTAAAGGGGGAGGATAGGGATTTAGGGAGATTAGTTGGGTAGAATTTGGACGAGAAAAAAGGCCTTATAGGTGTGTGGAATTGCATAGAAGTGGTCTCCTTTTATAAGGGAGCGGAGGGGATCTTTAGGAAAGTGTGAAAACATTATTTTATTATAAACTTATCTTCAGTTTAAAGAGGTCAAAAACACATTAATGTCGAATATAAGATGACTAATATTCGAAATAAAATCATCCAATAGGAATTGGACAGGTTTTGGATGATATTTTAATCATTTTAATCTTATTTATTTAAATCATTTATCAATGAGGTAAATACTGCATCATTATTGTGTCATAAATAATTTAATTTATCTGATGTTTAAAAATTATAAACAAAATACCAACATGTATGAAATATATTTATCTTTCTAATTAATTTTTATAGTCCAAAATATAATTTATATAGCCCCTTATAAAAATTAATTACTAAACGATTTTTGTTAAATCCAATTTTGTCTTTACATTAAATTAATTAATCTAATGTGTCATCATCTTTCATAAGTGGCTCCATGGGGTCCCAAAATCGACCCAAGGATGCCCATGGTTGGAAAATACTCATACAATAAGGTTAGGACAAGTTTCAAGGTAATTTTGAATTATTATAATATTATTTTAACCTTGAATTACCATATTTACCTTTAATAGTAGTAAATAAAAATTACCGTAGTTACTATTCATAATATCAAAAAAAAAGTAACCTATTAACATAATTTGGACCTACTGATTCCAAATATGGAATCCATTTTTCAAAATTCAAAACAGGGAAGTTTCAGTAAATAATTTAAAATTAATCCCGTTGTTAAGCAAACGAGTTTTAAAAGTTAAAACATTGACAAAAATTGAATTTATTTAACCTACGAATTCAATGTAAAATCAAAGCTAATGACATAAATTATATTAAATGGTAAAAATATATTCTATTTATACTTTAAAACCATTAAATATTATTATTTAACCACATAATTTATTATGACGAAAGAAGTTGTTTTTAATTAAAATATAGCGTGTTTTTACTATTTATTAAAATATGAAAGTTATCAGAATAATATGAAAAATTTATCCAAGGTAAAATTTTATCTCCTGATTACAAATAATAATTTTATTTTGTAAAACTGAACTTCTAAACATGTCAAAAACTAGATTAAAAGTGGGTGTGCCATCAAAAGGCGACAAAACAGCATTTTTTGAAAAATACTGATTTTACCCAAAAAATTTATTTTGTTCTTATAACATGTTCTAGAAAATGTGTAAGATGAATAATAATGTTATAAAATTCCAAATTTAGTTAATACTCTTCATAAAGGCTAGTTCATAATAATATTATAATAATATATCGTTGTTTAGTAAAACCCGGTATTGCGTACAACACACGCTATCGAGGAAGGTCGTGATTGCGTGTAATGGAAGCCAAGTCAGGGTTGCGTGTTGTGCAAGAATCCTTCATTTTTTTTATATAACAGAATCCAACCATATTTCATTTATACATTGAATATATATATATACACACACTCAATGTTGCGTAGAATGACTATTATAAAAAAACATGAAATTGTGTGTAACACGATCAAAGAATAGCGTTGCGTATACTGCAAGCTAATCTGTGTTGCGTATAGTACAAGCTAAACTTGGTGTGCTGTATAATAAAAGATATCAATGAAATTAAAAGAATATTTTTCATAAAATATAAATTGACTACTTAAAATTAATTTATTTATAAATTTTTATTAAATATTCAATCAACCTTTAGTAAAGAAATTATATTCATCAAAAAAATACGTGTTCATCAAAAATGATATTTATTTATTTTTATGTAGAAATGTTATAATTAATTTATATAGATTTGAAAATTTTAAATGGATAAAATAAAATTGATTTATTGAAATCAACATATCCAAGTTAACTTTCAGTGAAATTTTGGGATATTTTCAAAAATGTTGAATTTTTAGGGAATAGTGAAAATACCAATTTTTGTATAACTACCATTTGATTTCAAACAATTATGTGTTTTAAATTGGCCATTATGTATTATATTAATATAATAATTATTTATTTCTATTTTATCCATTTTTTAAACTTGAAAAATATTTATAATTTTTTTATTATATGATTTTTGGATTAAAATAGTTTTTTTCTAAAAATTTTTTTAGGTGCCCTATGATTCCCAATTTTAATTAATTAAAATTTTCCATAAGGAATAATTTTATAAATGAAATTATATTTTTTATATATAATTTCATATTGATATTATTATTATTAATATTTTAAAATAAAGTGTAAATATATATCATTTTATTCTCGAAAACAATACACCTCTTGAAAACATCCAGTTTCATCATTTAAACGTTTTTATAATAAATTTATTTTTAAATAAATAAATAAAATTTATATGGAAAATAAATATTCAATTCTGAAATAATAATTACAATGTTTTAATAGGATTTTTTTTTTAATTTTTAAAAAGCCTAATTATCCATGTATAATAAAAAAATCAGATTTTTAAGTGAAAAAAGCCTTTTCATTTAATTTATTAATAAATATTAAATTTATTTTCAAAAGGTTTTCAAGTAAATTTATTTTAATTATATGTTGTTACACTAATTTAGGTCATCTTATTCAATTTATTTTTGATTTTTTTATTAATACTTTGTAAACGTTTGATAAATTTATCGTCAATACCCTATTTTCTCATCACGATTACGAGATTAATTTTATATTAAAATTTTCAAATTCTATCAAAAAAATTTGGAAAAATGGATTCTTTATTTTGAATCAAAATAATTAATATTATATAATTAAGTTAACATAATTTTTTCCCAACATAAATAGAAAAACAAGTAATAATTTTTTACAAATATTACGGTAAAATTGGATTTCTCGGTTCTTCAACTAGAACGATAAAGGTGATCATTGTCCTAAAAAATGAAAAACATTCAAATGATGGAAATTTTGTAACCATATCCATTATAGAATATGTAATAATTATTTCTTGATCCTTGTGACAGAAAAATGTATAAAAAACATTCATTTTAAAAAAATTACCACATTTCCACACACCACACTTATAAGGGTCGCCCATTCCCCTATATTAATCACACCTTCAATCTCTACTGTTTCAAAAAAAATGAAACACCCTAGAATGATAATGGGTTAAAAAACTAAATGATACGATTCATGTCTAAAAGGTGCACCTTCCTTTTCAAGAACCTACCTCATTGGAACTCAATAATTTATCATGCTTGGACTAGAGTATTGATCAGAATGGGTGACATTCGGGGAGGTTTCCCAAGGTGTGTGTGAGTGAGGAAAAAGAACCCTATAAATGACATGCATTAGCTTAGGGCGACTGTCATTAGTTATATGAATTGTTCAAACATGTGGGTGGGCCCTAGGGTGGGGACCAAGTGTTTGTAGGCCAGGACCCGACAACCATGTTAAGGTTGTGTGCCTGTGCCTTAGCAAGGCCCATTTTTCACATTTTGTATCAGAGGTGGTACCCATCCTTAATTAAAGTGCCCTTCTTGGGATGAGATGTTGGGTCCACAATGAGGACGTATTCCTCTGGGGGGGGGGGGGGTTAATTTAACACCCCAAAATGATAAATGATTAAAATGACATAATTGTATAACTCAAGTCAACAAGGTGAATCTTCGTTTCTTGGATCCTTTATAATTAAAAATCCAAAGTTATTTGTCCTTAGACTATAGTAGGGATCAGGATGTGTAACCATTGGGGAAGTTTCCCAGGGTGTGTGTGATAGAGGACATATAACACGTGAAAGGACATGTGTTGGCCTGTAGTGATAGTCATTTGTCCGATGACCCGTTTGGGCGTGTGGGTGGGCCCCATGAAGAGGACAATGTTCCTACAGGAAAAATGGCGGTACTTTGTGGGTCAGGACCTGACGACCATGCTAGAGAATATTCTACAAGCATGCGGGCTTGACATTTGTGGTTCCAGGGAGAAGAACTTGGATTCAGTGGAGTTAGACTATACAAAACTGTTATCAGTAAACTATATAGATGGCATCATATGAAGAACTTTATAGTAGACCTTATAGATCAAATATTTGTTGTTTAAGGGCAGGGGAGTCAGAGTTGTTGGGACTGAGTGTCATTAAGGAGATATTAGAGAAAGTGAAGATGATTCATAAATGTATGGATATGACACAGAGTAGGAAAAAGTCATATGATGATAGAAGGAGAGAACCCCTAGAGTTTATAAAGGGTGATAATTAATTCATTTTTTTTCTCTTCGATTTGGTCACCGCTGGATACATAGACAGGGATTGTCGGTGCCTATGTTTTAAGGATCATTTGAGGTGCTGTAGAGAATCCGGATGGTGGAGTAAGGATTAGTACTTCCACAAAAATTCAGCGTTATGCATGTTGTTTTCCATGTGTCACCACTATTGAGGAATCAACCCGAACCTTATCTTGTGGTTTATGTGGAAGAGGTTTATCTTGAGATAGATTCGTCTATTTAGGTGCATTTGATACGTGAGTGGGGTTACAGTGGGAAGGTGTTACATGGAAATATCATGTCGTTATTTCATGTGTTATGAAAACATATAAGTGTTCAAGATAGAATATAGGAATGGGAGGATGACATGAGGTCTCCATGGATCAAACTTTTTGGATAGAATCACAGAGAATCGGGCTAGTGGTATACTGATTATCACTTACACAAAAATTCAGTGCTATGCATGGTGTTTTACATGTGTAACCACAAAGGGGGTATAACCCTGACCCTTCCCATGTGATTGAACTAGAAGTGGTTGATCTAGAGAAAGATGCCCCCTTTTAGAATAATACAAAACATCTGTTGGGTCATAGTGAGAAAGTGTTATGGGGAAATATTGTATCATTATATCATGTTTTATGACCATAGGGATGTGTTCAAGAAGAAACTTGGGAAAGGGAGGAATATAGGAGTGTTCAATGGTCCGATCATTTTTGGATTGGGTTCTTAGAGATGTTTGGGAGTGTTTCTCGAGGAAAATCTATTTTGGGGAGGAAATAATGTAAGATACTGACCTTTTTTAAAGAAATTTTGGGCATGTTTTCAAGTACATTTTACTGTTTTTATGTACATTTGGGTTTGGGCATGACTTGGGGTGCCTTTGGGGGATGTTTTTAATGAATTGGGATGATAGAGGGTTGTGCATGGTTTGTGAATGGTTTGGCCAAAACATACAGACACAGGAAGTTAGAACTATTGGTGCACAATTTTCTAATCTGTGGGCTATCAAGCTATGCAAGTAGTGGAAGACTTCACAGTTGGGGCATGGTATGGCATAACCGTGCAATCTTCAAGGTGAAATCATGTGTGTGGAGTATTTTATTCTAAAATTTGGTTGTAAAACAACCCGTGCCCCTGAAACCTCTATAATTCAACTTTTTTTAGGATTAACAATTTATAGGTGTTTTCAAAGGCTTTGGGAGGGATTCTTAGGTGATCTGAACACCTTTTTTTTCGAGAACAAAATCCTGGTACGAAGATCCACTCTCCTCCGTTTGATCGATGATATTGTGCCACTCATACATTGGGGATTTCTGTTGGGATAACTTCCATCAGTAAACAGATGTAGGTTATTTAAATAGAACACCCATAGTCATGTTTTATGACATTTGAATGTCAGTTTATGATTTATATATTCCCATTAAAAATGATTTACAAAATTGGAGTAATGAGGAATGTGTAATTGAATTGAGTTTGTCTCGAAAGTTATTTGATACTTGAATAATAATACAAATAATGGGGGTCTCCCAAATAGATATTTTGGAGTTTTGTTATGGGTTGAGATATTATAATTTAGATATTGAATTGTTGTGTAATGATAATTAATTGGTGGGAATTAATTATGAAATAATGGTGTTGGTTGTGTAAGATAATTAATTTTGAGAATTAATTTGGCGCCATGATCTTGAAAAAACATAATTAATTGAGATAATTACTAATGTTCCATTATGTAATCAAGGATAATTAATTTTTATAATTAATTTTTATATTTTTAAAATTTTTATGGAAAAAATAATGTGAAAAATGAAATATGGAATGAGAATTGAGTTGATTGATTAATTGGTTGTTGAATTTATTAATGGGTTATGTATTTAATTAATTTTAAAATTAACTAAATACCTTTAAAATGTTTAATTAATAGTTGGATTAATAGAGAAATAAAGTGGAAAATTCATCTGAATTAAATAATGATTAAATTTATTAGATTGTGTGGTGCTAGACATGGTGTTCTAGTCTAATTAGAAGTTGGGACTTGGACCTAGAGTTCCTCCCCAATAGTTATCCAAGGGTGAGATTATGTGGTGGTATGCATGAAGACCTACACTAAATGAGATTATGGGGTAATATTCATGACAACCTATACTCCAAGTGATTGTGGTTCTAGGAATGCTGGCCTATATTAGAAGATTGATAATAATGAATGATGATTCAACAGATATTTGGGTTTCTAGGCATGATGACCTATACAGAATGATTAATGATATTGAATTCTGATTTAAATGGAAAATATGAATTGAAATTGGTCCCAATTTAATGATTAGAGATTATATGACAATTTGATAATAGTCTAAATTATGCATTGTATTATTGATTCATAAAACTACAAGCACTATCTTTTGACTGGTCTCATTTTAGACACTGTTAGTGGTGGCCTACTGAGTTGTACTCACACCCTACTCGGGCCACCTGATTGATACCAGAGTAGACTTTGTGGTTGCAATAAATTATAAGGTTAAGGATCTTGTATAGGTTTTAGTTTTAGATTGGAGAATGGGAGAGGTAACCAGACGTGGTTCAAGACCCTCTTGGTATTTTTTGTGTCTTCACTTTTAGTTTTATTGTAGTCAATTAAAATTTTCATTATCATATAGTGTTTTACCTTTTACTTGAGTATTGTATTTTCATGTTTAGGTTATTTTTTAATGTGGTATTTTTGTTATTATTTATACTCTTATACACTAGGTTATTGTTATTTTCTTCTGTTGATGTTTTATTCAAATAAATGTGGGTATAGTCTCCCTATGTCTGACTTGTTAGACCCCCACTTCTTGTTGACACCCTCTAACGTATGTGGTGGTGCACTTAAGGGCATGTGGCCAACCGGCTCAGGGCACCATTCAATGGCTCCCAAGTCAGGACTTCAAAAAATACATACTGAAGTAACATATTAAACTCCCTCATATTACACAATAATTTTTACTTAATACATAAATCCAATATAGGAAGGATTGTTTTTGAAATTATAAGTAGGATACCTGTAGAATAGATAATATTAATCACTGATGGTTTCTCTTTTATATATGCCTCCACCTAATTAAAATATTATTATAACATTACAATATAATAAACTTCAGTGTCATCTATATACTGTGATATTTTTTTGTTATTGTCATGGAATACTAGTATCTCAATATCCATCAAATCAATTGTGAAATAATCATTTGTGTGTGTGATGGATTACCACCTCGTGAACCGATGTCATTGTTTTTCATTACCACCGCTCACGGGTGTGAAAGATAACTAATATATATATATATGTAACATAACTATATTAATTTCATAATTATGACTTATATATCATTTTTACATTAATTTATACAGGGGATAAGATAACATCCCTTATATGTACATCAGACTACCGCCTCACGAAGCGATGTGTTTTTTTTTGACTAATGATATACATAAAAGATACTAAGGATAAATATATATATGATATAAAATAAATAATAAAGATATTTTTTAAATATTTATAATTCTTCAGATGTAATATACCATTTTTTCATTCCTTTTCACTCAATGAAATATGATAATGTCATTCATTAATGTTTTCACTAAAACATTGAAGAAGTGATGTCACAATGTTTTTATCACCACACCAAAGGGATATTATGTATAAATATATTTTAAAAAATAATATTTTCTTTGTGATATTAATATTATTTTATAACGGTAAAATATTTAATAGCACTTTTAAATAGTGATCATTGAAAAATGGAATTGTTTTTTATGCGTACGTATAATATATCATCTCTATGATTGTAACATATTTAATTTTTAAAACAATCACTCTTTATTGTTATTAATATTATGATTTTGGTATAAATATTATAATTATGTTATTATAAATATTAAATAGGTTTTTCAACCTTGATAAATTTAGAAGGATAGAAAATAAAAATTCAAAACATAAGGGGGAAATTGTGGTTATTAACCAAAATGAGACTTTGTCATGGAAATGTTAACAAATAAGTAATAAAAGGACATAAGTAAATAAAATATGTTATAATATATATTTGTTTGGTTCTAAAATATATGTATAATAAAAATATATTTATTATCATGGAGGTTCAAAAGTGAAACAGGGAAGTTGAGACTTACTGTAAGGGATTACTATCTCACTTTTACTTTCTCTGAGACAAATTCCATATTAACTATGTGTTTCATTTATGTGTTTTTAAATTCACATTAATGTATTTTTTTATTCTCAACCTTAATATGATGGTGATTTATATATAAATTTAAATATCTCTATTTCATGGGGCTTATAATTCAATGTTGTGAATTTCCTAATAGATTTACAATTTCTCTTTTATTTATAGGATATATATTAAAATTAACCACAAATTTATTTCATAGGATATATATAAATCCCTAGTGAAATTTTATATCATGAATATCTTTAGTTTCATTAAATTTAATTTTTAATTATTTTAATTTTTTTCTACTTATTACGATTAAAAATATTACTATAGAAGTATGGTATTTGTATCTTACTTTTGTTTTATGTGAGAAAAATTTTATATTAAACATGTATTTATTTTATTTGGTGTTTATAATAAACATGAATATATTATTATTCTTATTGTGTAATTTTTTTGTGTTTTAAACATCCATTTTATTATCTCTCTATCAGGGTATTTATGGTTTCAATGTTATACTTGTGGTATAGGATTTATCGTCAATATTTATTGAAGGAGACATATAATAATTCATCACTAATTTAATTAGTGTGGTTGATATACTGACCCATTTAAATATTATATCCTATATCTCTATTTTTTCTGGATTTTTTAATTTTCAGTAGATGTTATGCTTTATTGGGTATTACAATTCAAAATATTACAAAACTGGTAAGGGATTTTCGTCTCACACTTAACATCTATGAGACACACGCCAAACTCAGCATCTATTTATTTAATGTGGTGAATATAAAAATGATAAATTTATATTATTATTTATATAATTAAAAAAATATTTATTTACATATCTATTTTTGTATCCGTTTTTCATAATGTTCATGTTTCAAATTTTTTCAATTTGATAAGTGGGTTTTGTTTCAATTTTGTTTCAATAGGGTAACAATTATGTTATGAACTAATTTTTATTTATGAGGTATATATAAAACCCATTTGAATTGTTATATCAGGAATATATTTCTTTTTATGATACGTTATGTTTCATTCTACTTCATTCTATCGTGGGTCTTATGTTTCAATGATACCAAAGTGGTAAGAGTTTTTTTTGTTGAAATGAAATTATTTATCCAAATTGATTATGATTATTTTTATATTGTTGAAATCCAATGATATATCTCAAAAATAACTCTTGGATTTGAAAATCCGTTATTTATTTTAAGAAATTACTTGCTTTTTATTAATTTTCTTCTTTTTATGTATATAATTGTATAAAAAATTGCTTTTTTAAAAAAATCTTCTTTTGGTTCTAATCCAATTTTTCATCAAAAAACAAGTTTTCTAATAATTTTTTTTAAAATGTATTAATTTTTTTATAGTGAAAAGAAATATTCCAAAATAATTTTTTTAATGATTATAAATCATCCTTTAGACCTTTTTATGTTTATATTCAAATAAATGTATTAAAAAAAGTTTATATTTTAAATTTTATTTTAGAAGAAAATATATCTTCTAGAAGAAACATTACAAATATTTTATCTATAAAAAAAATTATCAATTAAATAATATAAACCAAAATGAATCATATTAATTTCTCAGTAGTTAATATAATGATATCATTTTAATTCTTTCTCTAATGGGGTTATGATGGTAGAATGATTAGTTTACCCATATCCCATCCATCGGTTATACCATGATAAAATACTTATGAAACCAATTTCTTCATCAATAGGTTATAGTTTTATCAAATGGTGAAATAATTTTGAAATCCATTTCATTTACATAGGTAATTATATGATAAAATTCTTATTAAACATATTTTATTTCAATGATTGTGATGAGATGAATGTTTTATGATCATGTGGAACATATAAATGTGATTTTCATTATTTGATGTGTTGTACATATATCTCCCTCCAAGGAATTCATTAATGATAAATTATATATGAGATCATTGGATACACATCTTGTTATACTAATCCTAAAAAACAATGGTACATGTGTAATTATACCATATCTAAAATTGAGGGTGCATGGGTGGTTAGTCCATGCCCGAAGGGGGGGGGGGGGTACCTAAACGGCTAGCCCAATTCTGAAAGAGGGTACCCATGATGTCATCCCAAGCCTGAAGAAAAAACATGTGTGGCTATCCCAAACCTATAATTTTATGAATGTATTTATGGGTATCCTTGGAATAAGATTATCTATGTAATGTGTGTACCAAAACTCTATGTATATGCCAATTTTGTGATCTCACAGATAATTTCAAATTATTTTCTTATGAATCATGTATTATAAATAGCCAATACTTATTACAGGACTCAAGATTCTGATCTTTTATGTGAAGTGTATGGTATTAAATTGTTATACACATTTTCTCATAACTATGTGTTCATGTTATTACTATATATATCTCATGATACCCTTAATGAGAATTTGAGGTCACCCTTTCTTCTTTTTTAAATTATCTAGGTTGAGAAGAAATATTTTATTTAATTTATATTTATTTAGATTACATAAGTAGAAGATATTTATGGGATATACTAAAGATATTTTATTTATTAATAAATTCATGTTCTATGTCTTCAAAATCACTAAATAATTATGGTCTCTAGACATTTTTTTGTTTCATTTAATGAAAATTCATCTTATGATATGAAATATCCATGTATGTGAATCTTGGGTCACTATACATAATATTGAGGAAAATGAGGGGATAACTATTGAATAAATTACCCTTATATGGTAATATATTGATATATTGACTAAACTATATCTTGGTATAACTCCAGATCAAGAGGTCCAGTTCTTAATTGAATTTATACCTATATCTCTACCGATATCTAGGATACTATATAGAATGGTCCAAGTTGACGTACAATAATTGAAAAATAAGCATTATGATAATCATTAAAATGTATTCATATACCCAAACGATTCACCATGGGGTGTACCTGTATTATTTTTTATGAAGAAGGATGGTTCAATGCATCTATTAATTGAATTTCATTAAATCAATAATTCACGGAAAAAATAAGTATCCACTTCTATAATTTGATAACTTGATTAATATTCTTCACGAAACCAAATACTTCAATAATGAGTACATGTTTTTCCTAGAATCATCACATAAATTTGGGTACGTTTGGGAAACCCAAAATTTCATTTCATAAAACTTATATGTGTAATGATTTCCTAGTAATTTACTATAGACATAATAATTCTAAATAAATATTTATGTTTCTGATGAATAGATTCATCAGTGATTTCATTGAATTTTTTTTATCATTATTTATATATGATAATCTTATGAAATATAATATATCGTATGTAAATGAATATAATTTGATTATTTTGTTAATGTAATTGAGAATGTTGAAATTATATACAATGATTAGAAACTTATTTTTGTCTTTAATAAGTTTCCTAAATGGTTAATGTAGTCACAAGAGAGGGTATATTTGTGCATTATTAAAAAATAGATATAATTGAATAATGGACCAGAACATATTTATATAATAAATATATATATATTTAATATATTATCTTGTTACTAAAAGATATTTTTTACAAACATTTCATGATTCTAAGAACTTACAAATTTTTCCGAATTCGAAGGATGTAAATTTTTTCAGTTATGATTAATGTGTTATGTGAATCAATGAGTTGATGATAAGGCTAATCACTACTACCATACTATCACTACTTATAATTTTCAAATGATTTTATAACTATAATGATGTTTCAAAAAGGGATTGGGTTTTTCCCCATGAGATATGATAAATTGATGGCCTAATTTTATTAATTGATGAAAATTATTAAGTATATAAAACATATGACATAGATTTTATGTAATAATATTTTCATTCAATATTTCTTTAGAATTATACATAAGGTGTAAATTTTCCCATAAATACACATCTTTATAGAATTAACAGTATATTCACATAGGAGGAGATCAATATACACCAATGAAAACAATAATAGAAAATCCGGTACTATGAATTCTCAAACCACTTCCATACTCAGAAATAGAATCATGTGGAATCAAATCTAAGATGAAATGATCTTGTAACCTTATCCATGATTCATGTTAAGAAGGATCCAATTTTCATTAATATATAAGGCAAGGACATGAGAAATATGGTAACCTAATTGATACATATCTAATCAATACATATTATTAATGTAATATTCATAAAATATTAATATGATCCACTATAGTTATATAATGTTAAAGAACATTTGGAAACATGGATAAGTAAATAAATAGTGTATAAAAGTTTTATATAATCACAAACTTAGTTCCCCAAAATTATAATCCTTTATAAAATCAAATTTAAAAAATAAAACTCTTCATATGTTTTTAATTGAATGGCCAATAATATGGTTACAATGTTACCACACATCCAATTTTTATAACAACACAACCAATCCATAGTTTATAACAAAATAACTCATCACATAATCATTATCCATTCATATATATTCCCCATGAAAATGAAAGCATTTATCAGTACTTAAAATAATAACCTATGGATAAAAAATTTGGTTACATAAATACTAAACAATTTCACACCATTTATATAAATAAAAATGGTGATATCTTCTGATCGTATCCCCATTAAATAAAAATAATTAAAAATAGAAGAAAATAACTTTAAAATACCAATGAAAATATTCTGTAGAAAAATGAAACTTTAATTTCAAAATAACTTATTTAAAATATGAAATTTTAGAATTTAATAATGAAACAATTTTTTTAAAAGTAAAATTGTAATAGTGTATGAAATACAACAAGGAAAAAATTATTCATTATTATAGAGAATTTTATTCATTTTTTGTATGATAAAACAAAAAATCCTTTCACATTTTTTATAAAAAACTAAAAAGTACCTCATTTGCAATATGATAAGAATACTTTGTAAAAATCATCAATTAGAAATTAAAACATGGCTAAATATGAAATTAATTATTATTTATATCAGACTATAATAATTTTTTAAATTATTTTAATGAAAAAATGGGCATTGATGAAAATATTCCATACCCAAAATGGGAAACATAGTCTATTTCTGTAAAAGTAATGTTTAATTATTTTGAGTATGTAAAGGGATGAAAATCATAGGAAATGTGTAATATTTAAAAATAATAATATAAAATAATATTAATATTTTTTATATTTAGATCATTTAATGTAATCATCATAATATTATTTATAATTAGTTCTGTTGAAAATGAGATTGTAACATAAAACTGTTTATCCCTAGTCTATCTTTCTTAAAAACACATTAATCGTCAATATAATAAACATTAATATATAATAATTATATATAATTACCAAAATCAAACTTATAAAACCATATATTGTTTTGTATAACATCTTATCACATGTTTATTAACAATTATTCAAGAATGATCATCATTTTCAAAGTTAAATAAATTGTTTTTCTTGAATGTTTTGGTTCTGTAGTTATGATCCATAAACAATGATCATTGTTCATTTATATCAAATAATTAAATCATGGTTTACATAAAATATATTTTTATTATATTTATGTTTATTATCATTTAAATATATTTGTATTAAAAAATGAAGTTCATCACTACATGTACAAGGTCACCCCTTATGTTTAAAAGTGTGTTGCTTCAATTTTTTTTACTGATGGAATGAATGAATGGTAAATAAAAGTTCCTATTTATAGAAATAAAAATATATCATGAGTATTTTATATTAACATTAAATCTATTATAATAAACATACTTGTTTGTATGTGATCTAAAATGACATGTTTTATCATGGAGCTGATAGTCAGCAAAATGTACCATTCACATTTTCATTTATATTAATGAATATTAGAGGGTTGTTAATGATTATAAAATAATTATTTTAAAATAAAATTTTAAAAATGAAACACATGTCATCATTTTATGTTTCTCAATATAATTTTATGATGATGAAAAACTTAGAAATTTTTTTAAACTTAAATAGGTTAATAACTAATACTAAACATATTTCATTAACTCCTTTGTGATGGATCTTAAGCCGCTGAGGGGTGGTATTTTGTAGAGAGTCATACATAAATATGGTGTCAATGAGTATAGAGGAAAATTTTGTCTATAGATTTTTCAAAACCTAAGAGTTTTTTGTTTAATGTGAATTGAGGATAGGAATACCTCTTT
This sequence comes from Viscum album, assembly GCA_963277665.1. Lineage (NCBI taxonomy): Eukaryota > Viridiplantae > Streptophyta > Magnoliopsida > Santalales > Viscaceae > Viscum > Viscum album. Next base: position 1,936,493,717 of record OY728123.1, on the reverse strand, counting down.
CATAAGTGAAAGTAGTGGAGTTTTGGTAAATACCCAAAAGTTTCCAACAATGGGAAATTATTTTCAAGGAAGGTGAATAATTATTGGTTGGTCAAAAATACCTAAAGTTAACATTGCATCAATTTTGTTTTGGCTGTGTTTGTTGAAAAAGTAGGTGTTCATTGTGAATTTTTGAGTTATAGATAATTCATTGAGAATCTATGTTTCCAAAGAAACATGAAAATGAAATAGAAGATCTGGAGGTGGTACAAAAGAATAGATAAAAGGTGGTACAATTTTCTAGTGCTTTCCAAATTTATTGGGTCCAAAATTTGGATTTTAGTTTTCATAACATAAAGTTGATTTCCATGAAGATATAATAAAAAAAGGGCAGGCACATAAATTTCAGGAATATGGGATTTGTGAGTTATGTTTCCAAGAGTAGTAAGGAGTTCTGATGGACGTATTCACAAAAGGGACGAGATTCATGATTCTAAAAAATTTGACCATCGTGATCAGGGACATATTTGTTCATGGTCATTGAATAAAGGAATAAAAATTTAAATGGGATCCATGGAGATGGGGTGCTATAAGATTACAGTTGGATTTAAAAACAAAAAATTACAATGGATCTTCTCTAATGGAGGTGCATCGCGAAGACGGATCTATATAATGCATTAAAGGTGGTGGAACTTCGTGATGTTCTAAGCCGATAAATATAAGGATACCCCTTTTAGAGAATGATGAAGAGAATTGAGACTCAATGATAATTATATTTCTCCGACCTCAAAAACGATATTATGAAGGTGGTATGCAAATTCATTCATTAAGGCTATAAGCTAACTGAATGTTCTGAGCATCGTGAAAGAAATAATTTCACAAAGGCTCTAAAAGAAAAATGAAATTTGTACGCTTCGCAAAGGATTTTCTGAGCATTGAGAATGTGGCGTTCTTCGCGAAGGCTAGTGAGCTTCACTAAAAATAATGAAGTAAATTTTCAAGGATGGTCTGTGGTTCGTGAAAGGTAGTTCGAGGAGGTTAGTATTTTCTTCGTGAAAAAGGTGACTCGTTAAGGTAGTGAGATTTTCGAAAATAGGTGAAAAGGAACTTTCCTGTATATAGTGGTAAAGGGGTATTCTTCAGTGGATGAAATTTCTAAATCAACAAACCATCTACATATAGTAGAGTATGCTTTCATTAGAGGTAATGAAATGACATAGAAATCTATAAATAGGGAGTGGATCTTCTAAATAAGTAGTGAGAAAACTTTATTTGAGGTAGAATTGAGCACTCTAATTGTGATTGGTTGTATACCATGAGGGACAGTGAGTCCACTTTGAACATGTAAACATAAGTGCGCTTATAGTGGATTTGGTACATCGGCACATCACCAGTGTACGCTCCAGGGATATATCCCATTGAGGGTGAATCTAGTAAAATTGTTGTGTCCTATGAATGCTTTAATATTCATTTATACTCCGAAACATGAAGGATATAGAGAAGAGAGTATATTCTAATAAGAAAACATGATCAAAAGGGGAAATCCTTTTCATTTTTCATAACTTGATTCACCATCATCTCAGGGTATCTAACCTAGAGAACCTAACAAAAATAAAAAAACTAATAGTGTGAAAATAAATTCAAGACACACCTCATAATGTATAATAAAAAATTATTCATGATAGGCTTTTTACATATATGATTAATCACTTTTACCATCAGCGTTCTCAATAATTAAACCAGTTTTCCCTAGTTAATTTAGACTTTTACCAAAAAAATGTCATTATTATATGATTTTGAAATAATGATTCCAATTTTTTAATAGATTTTATATGATTCAATTTTTAGAAGTTATATAAAATAAATCTAAATAATAAATATAAAATTTCTTAAAAATTATATTTTCATAAATGTAACATAATTTAAAATTTTTAAAATACTATATTAACAATACAAATATATATATTTGAACAAATATTTTCACTTATTCAACAAAAATTTTTTTCATAATAATGTTTAATTTTTTTTAGATTCAAAATTATATACTTCTAATGTCATAAATCCATGTTTATTTGTAAAAAATAATATTTTTTAATATTCAGATAAATATCCATCATTATTAAAAGATCTAAAAATAAAATATTAAGATAAAAGTGAAATAAATATTTCATTAAATAAATTAATTCTCAAATATCATCAATATAAACATGGTATAAATTTATTATATTTTCTTTGTGAAAGAATGATTAATATTTATTTTTGATGAAAAAATATTTTTGAAGCATAAAATGACTTTACTAAAAATAGTGTACATATGTATTCAATATTAATCAATACCTTATAATTATTTTGACACATTTTATTATTTTGTAAATATTATTCATTACAAAAATGATTAGTTATAAATAGTTTTCTATATCGTGGTCAATTAAGACATCATGTTCCATGTAAAGAAAGAAAGAAATGAATTATTTTATTTTTTTACAATGGCTATATATATACTGGGGTGATACATTCTACCAACCTTAAAATTAATTTATCCCCAAAAAATTTATCACTAAAACATAAATAAACTACTTTATCATTGACTCGGTAACCATATAGGTTTGCCATTTTTTGGATTCCCTCGATGTAATTTGTCTAATTTAGTTCTCTTCCTCTATAGAGTATGGTCTAAATGATCAAATATTTATATAGGTTATTCATGATATAAATAAAATTCTACAGAATTATAAACTCTGAGTTCAATATATGTAATTGATATGGTATGTACTTTCTTAATAGAGATACAAGGACCACATAATGAAATTGAGATGGGTTTGATCAGAGTGCCTAGCAATAAGAAACCATCCTGGCTGATCAATAATCATGAAAGGACTAATATACCTAGGGTGAAATTTATACCTATTCATAAATCTCATAACTTTCTTCCATCAATTAACTTTTTGGAATACCTTATGATAATAATCCAATTGAAAATGTCAAAGTTGGTTGTTAGTATAACTCTTTTTTCAACACAGAGCTTCCTTGATGTGATTATAAATTGATATAATTATATCCTTTATTTACACTATTATCTCAAGTCCTAGTAATTTATTTCTCTAAATTCATCCCTTGGTGTTGGAATTAATTACTTATATTCAAGTAGTTATTCATGTAGAACCATTTTTATGCCTGAGTGAAAGATATTTCAAAAATAATACTCAACTAGAGGGTGGTGTTAATCCCAAAAAACAAAAAAATATTGAGAAATCGATCTCAACATGTCCTCAAAGGTTTAAATTTTTCTTTTAGATTCAACATATATATGATGATTATACATAGTACTCTGTATCCTGATCTTACTGAAGTATTGTCCAACAAATTATGATAATCCTGGTATCCTGATCAAATATAATATAATGTGGTACTATTTAAAAAATTAACACTTCATCATTGTATATCTAGAAATTTTGATCAGTTGATAAATCATATCTAATATAAACTATATGTGCTGACATCATTTGGAGATCAACAATAACCCATACAGAATTATGGACATTAGATATTTTGGGAATTCCAAAAACAAAATCATTGGAAATGTATTATCTTTTTTATTCTAGTATCGTTAATTGTTCAATCGTCCCCTTGGAATTATGTCTCTAATCCTTAAAATAATTTCATAGACTTTACAATTATCCATAAAACATAATATATCACTTCATTCTATCCCCCAATAAATACACTTTTAGATCCATATACATCTTTTTTAGTTACATGATAAATAGAGAGTGTTGATCTTTTATCCTTTTCCTATTATTTATTCCTTATGTTTGGAATCTATGGGTTACATAATTGGTTCCCGAACCTTATGATTCTATCATATGAAAAGTATATTGTATGAATATTTTTCACCAATTTTTCATCTCTACATTCTCCTTTGGTACCTCTTAAATCATTACAAGTATTGATGGTTGAATACTCATTTGAGTTGAAAATATTTCTACCCATCCTTTATGATTTCAAATTACATCAATTATACACCAAAAAATATTCGATATTTTATAATTATCATCATAGATAATATATAATTATCATATTAAGTTAATGAATAATCCATCCCATTTTCATTCTGATGGTGTTAGAATATTGAAAAATAATGATCCTAAATGCACTCTATACATGTTTATTGGTTGATATTCAATCGATTTGGAAGAATATATACTTTATAAATTTAATATAAAAATAAATTTCATATTATTGGAAATAAAGATAATTTATACATTTCATTAATTCAATTATTTATATTGACAAATCAAAATCACGATTTATTATATTTTCCCATGAACCCTAAATTTTCCTGAGACAAATGCTATCACCATATCATTGTATAGATTAATAAACCTTCCCCTTAATACATGATTTACTATAAATAAAAAACCATTCTCCATTGAAATTTAGTTTCAACATAGGTATATTGACCAACTATCTCTTTAGATCCTTGAAACATTATTCAAATTTATCAGTAGAAAGGAACATTTATCTCAGTTGAGTTTAATTTGTGATTGGATTATATAGTATTAAGAAAATATAAATAAATCATCACCAATATCTATTCAATACATACTATGTATTTTAGTACTGGTGGGTTTTTAGGATTATTTTGAATAACTTTTGATTATGAAGGATCAACTAATATACACTTCTGAGATATTATGTGACCTAAAAATAAAAAATTATGTATAAAAAATAAACACTTTGTAAATAATTCATACGACATCCATTTCCTTATGATTTTTAAAATAATTCAACTTTGATTATTCTTCTAATACTGATTTTGGAAATATATTATACTATAATCTATGATGAATATCAATACCTGATCATATTAATCATTAAAGAATCTATTCATTAAATCAAAGAATAAAGTGTGGAATTAGTAAGACAAAATTTTAGCACTATTAATTCATAAGGTCTATATTTAAAATGGATAGATTTCATGCATTGTCTTCAATTTTTACCAAGAACTAATAGTATATAGATAAAATATAATTATTTGAAAATATTGATATCATTATAGTAGATAAATATTTTCATCAATATGGGATGGAGTATATATTTTCTTGATTATGTTCTTATAATGTTCTTAATAGTCAAAAAAGATCCACATATGTCCATATTAATTCTTAAAAAAATGCATTGTTAAACCCCATACTGATACAATTAGTTGAATGAATCCCTTATATTTGTTTTATTGGATTTTCCTCTTCAATTCCTAAAACTCAATCAGTTTAATTTTATTTATATTGTTGAAACCACTATAACATAGTGTATGAGTTTTTAATTGAAAAAAGCATCATGATTTCGATAAATACTATAAAACTCAACCATAAATTAACAATAAAATTAAAATATATTTGGCATATCATTGATGTTGATTTTCTCCTATACCATCTGAGAAAAACAGATACACTGTATATGAATAAAGTCATATGAAATGGATTTGATTTGTACTAGATGGTAATATTTATACTTTCCCAGATAAATCATCATTGTTTTTTATGGTATATCAAATATTACATCCATTCCTCAACACTTTTTATGGGTTTTATATATTAAAATCCAATCCAAGAATAATATCAAACCAAATTCAACTAGAGGATAACTAATTATATGTTAAGGAAGCATAATCCCATAAACATTAATTAGGGAAGAATCTTAAACTTTATATGTGATCATTGTAAAACTAGTGATAATTACTACCAATTAAACATCTCATAATTTAGGTGGAAATGTGATATACTTAAAACATTAAATATAAATAATATTTTTTTAATATATGATTAAAACAAGGCATTAATGTTTCTAGACATTATTTTTATGTGTACCATTCAAGAGTGATTTATTATGCCCCATGTCAATAATAGTGATCACATGAGATTCACTATGTCTCTAGGATTAAGAGGATTCCTTTATCGATCATCATCATTACCCATTAGATTAAATCATTGGTTATCACAATACCAAATCTACATGCATTTTAAACATTGGAATATGTGTGGTGAATTTGGTTGAGAATTTTCATCATCTTATTCATTAGTCGACCATTTAACCTAAAATTTACAATATTTTTCTTAGTGGAAATATTTTTAAAACATAAGGACTTCACTAGTACCCTTAAAACATTTTTTTCCATGATTCATTCAAAAATTCTAGAAAAAAGCTAAATTCACCTTCTATCATCAATGGTATGTTTTTATTATAATTTCATCAAAATTCAATCTTACATTTCTTACATGTACCATGATATTGATGAGTGAATCAATTTTCCATTTCCATTTTGATTGTACATTGAAAACTTCCTCATATTGACTAAGATACCATATGGATAAAAACCATTAATGGCTAGTTTTTAATCCACTAGAGAATCTTTCCATCTATAATTATTATTCAATGATAATACTAGATTTATTCCTTTCAATTCTTGTAAATTTTTTCTCATTGGTACAAATATATCCACAAAATTAAGAATTACCTTAATGAATTTGTTCTCCATTTTAATATGAGGTATACTAATAATGTAATGTTTGACAAAAATCCCCTGAACACACCCCAAAAAATACAGTAAATTTCCTAATTTTTCATTTTATTCTTGATGAGATACCATCATTAATATATTTCAACTTCAAAATAACTAAAGTTTATTATAATCGTTTAATTTTTTATGTAATGGGGAATATAAAATATATTTTTAGATTTACCGAAACATTTTTTTGAAAACATTATTATATTATCTACCCAACTAAAATAAAATGGAAATTTTCTTATGATTTAATCGATGCTACATTGTTCCAACCTCTTATCATTTTGATTCATATTATGATTCATGGACTGAGAAAAAATCAAATGATTTTTTTTGCATTATGGATCAAATATTAATTGGATACTCAAGAGGACACTCATTTAACATTAGAAAACATTCAATATTATCATAGTTCATTCTTGTCCGAGATATAAACATATATTAAAAATTAGAGTATGATAAAAATTGATAGACATGTGATATCATATAATAATGAATATAATTTATTTGATATCTAAAACATGTAACCTTATTTTTAATATATGACACCCTAGGTCTCATATACGTCATCCATTGTCATTATCTAATCAAATCATTAATAAAATATCTTCAATAAAATATGAATTGACCTAAGAATATTTCCTAAGAGTGTTTAGTTTGGTGTATAGTCTATTTCATACTAATTATAACATGTTATAAATTTTAATAATACTTATATTTTATTTAATTTTTTAATTATATGGATTATTTTATAATTAAAACAAACTAAATTATCATTTAACAGAAATTTTTTTTTTCCAATATTGAAGTAAAATATTAATAACTTAATCGAAATAATCATATTTTACAACTAATTAATTTTTTTTATAAATTATGATCTCTTAAATTTTTATTAATAATATGATTTTAATAAAATAAAATTAAATTTAACATAATACGTTGAGATTATATGAATTATTATGTTCTCTTGAAACAAATTTCATAATAGTTTTATTTTTTATAATATTACTTGTGGCTAATAATTATTTTGATACTACATTATTATGATCTACAATGTTTATAGATTTCAAAAAATAATTTGTAACTTTGGAATGATATATTACCTTGAAATTAAATTAATTATAACCAATTGTTAATGTTAATTTTTATTTTAAGTATACTATTAAATTATAACTCTAGTAATAATTTTTAATTTTAGTATTCACATTTAATAAATTATGCCTTAATATTAATGGAAAATATAAGAACCATAATTTAACATTGATAAAATAGAAGAAAAATATACTAAAAGTAGTATATAATATATTTTATAAATAATTTTTATGATTTATGTTGAAGAACAGAATATATGTTTTTTAAGAACTTTATTTCAAAATAATAAGTAAAAAATACAATATTCATGAATACTAATATATTTATAAAAATATTTTGTTAGGAGAAATAAATAAATAAATGTACTAAAATTGATTTTAAATAAGTACATATATGGTTAATATTATTTATTACATATTTAAAATTAACTTATTATATATATAATGGACCAACATAGTTAGCTTGCCCAACTTCTCAAGCATTTACATTATGGGAGAAAGCTTAAACCATTCATGGGAAGCCACCTATCCAACTCGCTTGATGATTGGAATGTGGGTTTGGTCATGAGTAGTGACCATGAATTTTTAATTTTGTTCTCATGATCCAATCATGTTGCACAAAATATTCTCTAATATGGTTGTGCAAGTGAGGCATAACATGTGAGGGGAATGTGTGAGGTGTGTTTGGGTGTTAATCCCTCATTGCATGGTAAAATAGTTGTAGTGGGAGAACATATCATATATATAAGTTCTCAAACAAAACATTTTTGACATCAAATGATGTATATTTTTTCCTTAGATATAAAATATATTTATTACATAATGACAGTTCAATATAATCAATTTGAGACATGCAATATATTCGTTCTTTAATCATCCTAAACATGCTAAACCGAAGGCAAAGTGTCATCTTTTACAACATTTTATTATGAACATCATCATCTTACAATTATAAATCAATTGATGGACCCCAATAATGGGTATGACCTACTAAAAATGAACATTGAAACCTCCATCCTCCAGTGTTTATTTCCATTGGTGAAAAATCCATAGCCTATTGTCCACCCTTCATAGGGTTTCAGACCACAATATACATCGAACAACAGTGTTAATCCAAGACTTCTTGAGGAATTTTGGAAAGATAGAATTTAAAATAATGTTATATTTATGAAATTTTAGACTCATATTTCATTACTTCAATAGTGATATAAAGATATCCTTTCAATTTTAACTATGTATCATCATTTATCCATTTAAAGTCAGAATGTTCATCCCTTTCTATTTTATTTTTATCAACCTTAAGTGATTAAAATGATATATATAACAATCAAATTATTGAAACCCACAAATTTCATTGATAGAAATGAAATATTAAAATTCTCGAGCCTCATCGGCTTTATTTTATAAATGAATAATTTCAATACAAAATTACTTAATTATAATACTTAGTAATCAATTATTTTGATGAATATACCTATTATTACTTAGTTGGACATATGAACTCACAAATATATATATATATATATATATATATATATATACACCCTATTTTGACATGAAAAACGCCACTGCACAATACCTCTCTTACTTCCATGATCGATAGTACTAATTCCTACCTTTGAATGTAGGGAAAACCAATGATCAAGGCCTATTTAGTTTTCATATCATCCATGGAATTGTTTTTGTAAAAACCCTATATTTCATTAAAATGGTTATTAATATTTATAATATGATATTATTTAAGAGAATTATTTTAAAACTCATATTTTTAGATTTTAAAATATATTCTCTTTTTGTATGATTTCATAGGCAAGTCATTTTATAAATTTATTAATGTATTTGGCGTTAGAGGAATTATAATTTAAATTTTTAAACTATATTTCAATATATATTAAAAACCATTATATTAAAGGAAACATAGTTAAAATATTAAATTTTTTAATTTGGAAGGTTTATTTTTTTAGCCATCATTTATATTGATGTCCCTTTTGAAGAAGATATTTTTTCAAAATTTACAATTTAAATTTTATAGTGGTATTTAGTGTTATTATAATAAGCATTAAATCTTATTTATAATTTCTCAATGTAATTCATGATCATAGTTTTTGGCATACATTATAATTATTCATGGTATTTTACACATGTATATATAATAATAAGTATATAAATAATTATTCATTTTCAATTATATTTTCAAAGTATTATTTATAAATTATTGGTTTCTCTAAAAAATTAACAAAAAATGGAATTTCATTGAAGATTTTTAAAAACATGTATTTGAAAAAAATTACATTCTTCTAGAATATAATTTACATTGTTTTGAAATGATTTTTAATGGAGTTATAAAAAGAATGTTCATGTTTTGAAATAATGGTTTTACATAACAAAATTCACTGTTGTATCGAATGTGATGACGATGAATTGGGAATAAGTCGATGGCTACAAGGGGATATTTTCTCGAGTGTGCTACTAATTTTAACCTCATGGATTTATCATAGTTTTATATATATCATTATATTCCTTAAAAATATAAATATCCTCTAAGTAATTATTATAAATGTTTTCATGGATAATTACAACAATTTTAAATGGTTTTTATATTTTAGAATTAAATCTGTATTCATAGTGATTTTTATTTGTTAAAGAGGTTCTGAAATATTTTATCTTTGGATATATATTTTCAAAATACTAGAGTAATAATTTTAAAAATTACTCAATAAATCTATTTTATTAATATAAAAGTAAATCATTTTCATAATAGTTTTTAAATAGTAATGATAACGGATTTTTCACTAGTTATGAAACCCCTAAATGTGGATTTTTGTTCTTAAAAATAGTTTTATAATATTTATTATAGGCTTATTTGATGTTTCAATGATGTTTATTTTTATTTAAGGATCCTATGTGATTTAATAAAAACATTTGTTTTATTTATAAATTGGATGATCTCTAATATATTGTTAGGAATTTTCTTACGCCTATAAAACATTGACCATAAATATCATGATTATGTAATGGATTGTGAATTTTTAACTAAATTTTATAAAAAAATAAATAGGATGTTTTTAAAATCAGATTCGGGTGATCCAATCTATGGAAGCCACATTTTTTTAAGAGTTATGGTTCAAATATCATTGGAGATAAGGATGTTTTTGTATGAGGATGATTTAATAATTAGATGTTTTTGTTTGATTTTGTATGAAAATTATCTTTTATAAAACTCTATTGAATGTATAAATGGCATAATCATTTTTTTCAAAATTCAATGAAGTAAGACATTGAATTGTTTTATGTAAGATGAAATAATAGTTAGTGATAATTTTTTGAAAGGGGTGGAGAATATATCACCCCTTTTATTTAAAACATTGTTTTCGATTATTTTAAAACTTTATTAAATTGATTATTTTAAAATTAAAACAAATTCTGATTTGACATAAATAAGATGTTATTAGATATTAATAATAAATTTTATTTATATTTTATTATAAATAATCATATTTTCCAGAAAAATATATTTTTATATAAATGATGATATATTAAATTATTTATAAATGATATAATTTTGAAACACTGAAATATATTTGATCTTAATATTTTTAGAAAATATTATTTATTATTCCGTTTTAAAACTTATTTCATAACATACAACATTATTGTAAAAGTACTAAAGAATAATAATTATTTTAATTATACATGATTTTGACATGTAGAATTTATAGTTTTAAGAAAAAATATGTTTTTAATTCTGAATAACTTTATTTTTTAAATTAAATTTATTTATAATCCTTAGATAATGGAATATTCTCTTTTATAAATACGTTATTTTGTTAATCTAGTAATACTAATTTTTAATAATAAAATTTATTATTTTAAAATATTAATAGACATTATAAGTTCATTAATTTCAAGAGAATAAAAAAAATCAGAAGAACATTATACTCAATTTAGTGTTTAAAAAAATTCAAAAGATAAATAATTTTAATGATTTCTTTAAGAAAATTAAATATTATTATGGTAAAAATGTTTTTTTAAAATAATAACTAAAACTAATATATTTTTTTGAATTCTAAATTATATAAAAAATAGAAATATTAGAGAAATAGAAAATTAAGTATACCAATTTTTTATATAAGAACAAAAATTGTTAATATTTTTTTATATTGTAAATTAAACATAGTATATATATATATATAATTGTTCATCCTAGCTGTATAGGTTGGTGGTCTCAACCATGCACATGTTGATAGCATTATCACCCAACACATGGGATCCTGCCTAGCCAGCCCCCTCGACTATCGGAGTAAGGGTTTGGGATCATATAGGGATTTCAAATAACACATATTTTATACATGATGACTGCATGAAGGGACAGATTTTCCCTTCGTGAGGCACATAAGTGAGGTTCATTCAATGGGTGGCAGATGTGATGTATTTTTGGGTTTCATTCCCTAAATTCCTCAAAACATCGGTGTATTGGGAGATGATATCATATATATAAGAACTCATTGAAATTATTTTTTTAATTTCTTATTCTGTTATGATAGTACAATTCACCCAACATAAAAATTTGTGTTTATATCACCACTATTATAACTGATCAATCCCTAACAAATAACGTCCTTGATCTTTATTCTTCCGAAACATACTAAAACAGAGCATCATCATCGTCTTATACAACCACTGATATCAATCCCCATGAACTTTCCCTTTTCCCTTTTTCAGAATGAAGTCATTTATGGGTATGAAATACTCATAATGGGCTTCAAAAATCACAACCTCTTCTATCAACATACTAGGGAGACAAATCTGTTTTACTAGGTATATTATCTGTATGTTTTCATCCTGTAATGAACATAAAACACAAGTAGATAAAAATTCCTTCTTGGTGATTCATGGAAATACTAAATTAGATATAATTTCATATTTTTCAAATTTTAAACATGTTTTTGACATATTTAACTTGAATATGAATATATATATATATATATATATATATATCACCCTGGATTGTCATATTTCAATTTTAAATTACAATGTTTGTCACTTTTTATTGATTTATTATGAACCACATGTGTCAAAACAAAATATAAAGAAATTAAATATTTGAAACCCTTATCATTTTTACAATACATGAACTCTAAGAATCATTAAGCATCATAGGAATGAATTTATCATTGAAAAAATTATACATCATGAATACATTACAGTACCTGATTGTCATTTATTATGATGAATATCTCATTTAGAACATTTCTAGACATATGAGGTTCCACATATATATATAGTCCACATAAACCATTGGAAAACCTTACTATCCAAGATACAACTCTCCCAATTAACCCATACTTCTAATTCCTATCGTTGATTTTGGGGAACTCCATCATTCAAGCCCAATTAGTTTTGATTTCATGTAAGGGATTATTTTCTTAGAAAAATTATTTTTCTAGAACATTATTCATTTTTTATGTACTGTGATTTTATATTAGTGAATTACTGGGAAACACATATTATCATATTTTTAAAGAGATCCCATTTTTTATGATTTTATATGGACGAATGTTTATTATTTAATGAAACTTTTTATGTGTGAGGATTATTAATTTCACAAGTTTTACACTATATAATATTTTTTATATCAAAACACTAATTTTAATGGATAATTATTTTCAAATTAATATATTAGAAATGAAAAACTTATTTTTATCAATATTATATTTTATTCATGATACTTTTAAAAAATGGAGTAGTGTTATAATTATAATTACAATTTTCAAGTGGGTTTTAATGTTATTGTTTTATTCAATAAGTATTCATTGAAATTTGTGAATACCAAAAATTATCTCGTGTTTTAATAAACTATAATTAATCCTGATACTTCATGAATTTGTTTACATAAATATGTATATGTTCAATTATTTTTTAACAATGAATATTTTCAATTTATTGATTATAAATTATGGATTTCTCTAAATTCTTTTGAAATAATAGTGTTGTATTAAAAATATTTTCACAATAGCATATGTGTGATTAAATAATTTTATATTTGATAATAATTTATATAGTTTTTAAAGGATGCATTTATTTAGAAATTATGAGAAAGGAAGGCTTTAGAAAATTGAACTTAATTTAAAATTCAGTACTTAGGTATTAAACTTGATGACAAGTAATTAGGGGTGAACCCAACACCTCAAGTTGACACATTACCCATAGTTATAATTCTTGAGGTATCTTGGATTTTTTTCATTCTCTATATATCATTATGTTCAGTAACATAATTATTATTTTCAGTGTAAATTTTTTAAAATTTAGCGAGGTGAAATCATTTGACTTTAAAAGAAAATGATATTTTGACAAGAAATCAGTTTTCAAAGTGTTTTTTAGTTTTTAGAAAATATTTTAAAAATAATTTATGTGGTTTCATATTTTTAGAAAACTATAATTATATTTTAAAAAAGTACCCTTTAAATTTTTTATATTAATTCTTTTTCAAATTTTTTCTTATCAAAATTCATAAAAGGATTTTCACTTGTTTTAAAACTCATTAAAGGGTAATTTTATTCTCACCCTACATTTTATTGTACTTTTCACATGCAATTTTGATGGTCTAAATGTGTTTAGTTTTTTTAAGTAGCTATAATGTGTGCATATAAATACAAATTATATTTCTAAAATGTGTATGCAATGATAAATTGTTAGTAATTTTTCTAATCCTCCAAAACCATGATAAAAAAATAGTTTTGTAAATGAATTTTATTTTTTACGTTACTATTAGCTATAAAAAACAAAATGTTTTTACCACTAGATTCTAGTGTGTGGGTCTTAGGAAATCTCAATCATCGTGACCAGATGATGATCAAGATAACAAAAAATAAATCATATTCAGAGTTATTACCTTTAAGTGCATCTATTCCATAACTGGATTCAATTATTATAATAAAAACAGGGATGTAAATTTAGGATACCAACAATCCATCCATTAATATAACTCACGATGTTCTCAAATATTCTGGCTTATCAAAATGGTCCTCACAACTATATTCTCATCCTAGTCTCAAATAGTAAGATTAAATTGAACTGATAAAAACTATATCTATCATAATATTAAATAAAAAACTATATATTATTATAGTATTATTCATTAAAAATCAATAATATATATTATATAACCATTAAGGTTTAGTGAAATTAGAAATTTTGATCCATAATAAACTTATATCTTAAAGATATATATTTTACCGCAATTATGTCATTAATACTAGAACCCTATTAAAAAATAAAAAATAAAAAAAATCATCATATAATAGGGAAAATGAAACGAAATATATGATGGGATTATATGTTTAGTAAGGGTGAACTATTAATATATCAATCAATGATGATATGTAAGTATATTAGGAGCATAAAGTTATGGAAACATGAGTTAAAATTTTCAAAATCATCCCATAAATTAATAGATCATAATCATTTACCATGAGTTAATTTTTCTTCTCTTATATTACATAAGATATATGAGTGAATAATATTAAAAAAATCATAATCCATGAGAATAAACAATGTCATAATATATAAGTTCATTACAATAAAAAAATCATGGAAAAACACATCCTTTTTCCTGGTTTAAACATAATACTATCATTGTTGACCAAATGACAAAATAGAAGAGCATACCAAGAAATTTAAAAATATATCTTCTGAGTGAATCTATAAAATTAATTCCATTATCTATTTGGAGGTTTTCAACATTGTCACTATTAACTAATTCAATACAGACATATATTATATTTTCCAATCCTTGGTTTATAACATATCCTAATGTACTTGGTTTATAATTCAACCAACCACCCTAGGTTTATAATAGAACCACACATCATGGTATTATAATACAACCACCAATAATTTATTTATAATTGAACAACTCATTATTGGTTTATTATGGATCCATCCATCCCATAATCGTAATGCATTCATAGGTATAAAAATATGACCTGAAATTATTTAACATTACATCAAATCAAAATATGTGGATAAGAAAAAAAACCTTTAATAATTATTTTATAATAAAAAATCATCCATATAATGAATAAACATGGAAAAATTTTATCTTATCCACAATAAAACAATAGAAACATCAAATGATTATAATACATTTAAATGATTATTAGAATAGTTATCCATGAAAATAAATTCTACATTAAGAAATAAATTATATAAAATCTAAGAATTCCCAAAAATATAATGGTTATTATTTTTGTTAACAATACATGAAATATTTAAATTAAATAATTATTAAAAGTTAATTCATTATGGTGTGGAATCTCATTCATGCGTTGTCTTCTAAAAAATATTCTATAAAATATTTTGAAAAAATGGAAAAACTACAATGTTTTTATTATGAAAATATGATTACTTAATTTTTTTAGCAAAATATATATAGAAATGATTTTTATGAATCATTGGAAGTATTTAAAAAAATTGGAATTTTTGTTGGATAAAATTTGGTCATGGAATGAATGATTCTTGGAAAATGAGAGAACTTATGTCTTCCATCCTTCAAAACATTATTTTAGTAATTTCAGTACATAAAAAGAGTTGAATTAATGGAAACATATAGTATCCATGTTTATCCAGGATAATCAATTGAAAACAATTTGAAGAGACAGTTTATATATATTTAGATGGTATGTGGAGTCTGATAAATTCTATAATACCAAATGTTGGATCGAAATAAAATAGATAATGAATGAAGTATCTAATAATGCTCAAAATACAAGAGGGGGTGAATTGTATAATTCAAAAACATATTTGGTAACATTTAATGATTGTAAGATACCATTCAACTGTTTAACATGGTTAAATAAAGTAATTCACAAAACCTATAGTTCTACACACTTGCTTGAATCTAGAAATATGATTCTGAGAAAGCAATTTCGGAAAGTGAATCTAGAAATGAAACATAAAAAATGATTATAAAGATAAAGATTCTACCTTAAAGTATATATAATCTAACTCTATCAGAGTGTACAACTATAATGAAGTATAAGATAGTTATAATTTCTTCAATAATCAAAACACAGTGGAAAACATGAAACAAACAAGTAAGAAATAGTAAGCATTTTAATCCAAATATAAGGGTATCCAATAACATTGGATAAAAGTCCCTTGATTTATACTTTCAAGAAAGTTTGTCTTACCCACACCCGGTTAAGCCCTCAATACAAAGATCTGAGTTTATCTTGCTATCCCTGCAAGCCCTCAACTTCAAGGTAGTCGGCACCTCTGTCTTCTTATCCCCAGAAACCCTCGAATGTACTCAGCAACATTCAAAGTCGCACGAAGAAATTTTGAACAAGGTATTCAGTATGCACAAATCAGGAGAGTATCTCTCTATAAATCACTTCAACAACATATAATCTCTAGACTCATAGAACATCTCATCAAAGTTATGGGCTCTTTCAAATGAGCTCCTATTGATAGGAAAATATTCAACAGTCGGCTCCCTCCTCCAACGGTCATATTTTTACTTTAATTTAAAATGGACCTATACATGTGTTACTCAAATAGAGGTTATTTAGTAACTGATTGCACAACATCATTTTGTCAACAAGACATGAGTAATCAAAAATTTTGTTATATAAGAAAATTCATTTTTTGGAGTACAAATGAAAGTTTACAGTCTAACCAAAAGCTATTCAGAGTCTATAATACAAGGATATTCAGATTCTGTTTTTGTAGATTATCTTTAGTATTCAGAATTAATACTTTGAAACCAAAAACCGTAATGTATGAAAGTCTAGGTTTTCAACCATTCCATAACTCATAAGGAGTTTTATTAAGAAAATGTCTATTTAAAACTCGATTTAATTTATAACAAGCAGTACTCACAGCTTCGACCCAAAATTTTTTGGATACAGAATAATCACTCAACATGTTCCTTGTTATCTCTTGAATAATTCTATTTCCTCTATTAACAACACCATTATATTGAGGTGTTCTAGGTGCTGAGAAGTTATGAGCTATGCCTTTTCTACTACAAAAAGTTTCAAAATCTGAATTTTTTAATTCTCCTCCATGATCACTATGAATGGTTATCAAAAGAAGGTTTTCTCTTTTTTAAGTTGGGCTCTAAAACTTTGGAGATAAGATAAAGATTCAGATTTATTTTCTAAAAAATAGACCCATGTAAATATACTGTAATCATCAACTAGAACAAATACATAATGTTTGCCTCTAATACTTCCAGTTTGTTTTGGACCAAAATGATCCATATGAACTGACTATAATGCACCAGTGGTTGATACTTCACTGACTAATTTAAAACTTGATTTATATTGCATGCCATATTGACAAGGATCAAAAAATTTTGAAAAATCAAATCTATGCTCTGGTAGATCCATAACTAATCTTTTCTTAGAGAGTTTTCATTGTTTTTAAGGTTACTGTGTCCTAACCTTCTATGCCATAACCAATAATGATCTTCCATTACACTAAGGGAAGCTAGATCTTGGATCCTAAAGTCTTCTATGTTTATTTTATAAACATTATCTTGCCTATTGGTAGAAAGAAGGAATTCTTCCTTGGAATTGTGTACTAAACACTTATAGTTCCTAAAATTTACAAGGTGACCATCATCACATAATTGACTGATTCTAATGAGATTGTGCTTATGACCTTTAACAAATTAAACATTTTAAATCAAAGTTATTCTATGAAGAACGATGTTACCTATAAGAACAATTTCTCACTTAGCTTTATCTATGAAAGTTATTTTCCCTCCTTTCATGTTGACAATATTTTCCAAGATGTTTTTGTTACCAGTCATATGATGGGAACATACACTATCCATGTACAATGTATTCCTGTTGGTACTATATTTTTGTCCCTAAAAATAATAATGTTAGACATTCGGAATCCAAACATTCTTGGATCCAGAAATTTTAGAAATCAGGATCTTAAGAACCCACATTTTCTTTGAAAAATAATATTTATGAAATCCTAAAGAATGGGTTTTGTTTAAGGAACAATTTCTTTCCCAATGCCCACTGCATTTACATTTAGTACAGAAAGGTGAAAATTTAGGAATAAAATAATTGTTACTAAAAAAATGTTTAGAACTAGTATAACCAAAACCAAAATTATTCCTTAGAGGTTGTATTTGAGAATACATCTTATCAAAATTTACCTTAACTAAGGTAATGTTTGAAAAACACTTACTCAAGGAAACAATTTCTGACTTTAGTTTGATAAATATGTTCTTATCTTCCAAAACATTAGTACCAGAGTTAAGCTCGAAAACATTTTACTTGGAAATTACTTTTTGTACATCCTTAGAAAGTATATCCTTTTCAGAATTTACTTCCTCAAGATTTTCTGAAATATTTTCAAAATCATAGATTTTCTTATCAAGGTATTTAGAAAGATTTGATATTTACTTAGTAAGTATAGAAATCCTAGAATTTTCCTTATCATGATTTTTGTTGACTTTAGAATTTTAATTCTCAAGATGCTTAGAAAACCTAGAAACTTTTTCATAGGTAGTTAAAGTATTATCCTAATCATAAAAAGATTATTCATCTAAAGATTCATTATATTTATTATTACTATAGTTTGTATTCATAGAAACATTGGTCATTGATTTATCATTGTGTACCTTATCCATTAAGTAATGATCGTCAATAGGTATTATGGCTATTAAACCAAAATTATTTTGTCCAGAAGATTCATAATCTAATGATTCATCGGAAGAGTCTCCACCACTGACACTATAGGTGTCATTAACTTTAAAGACATTATTATCTTTAGATTTGTACAACTTCTTTCTATTTTCTATTAGAATGCTTTTCCTTTCTTTAATTTCTCTTAAGCATATGGCAATCAGGTCTTATATGGCCAGATCTCTTGCATTCATAACATGTAAATTCTGAATGTTTCTTATATTTCCTTTATTTTTTCTTATATATATATTGAATGTTCTTCTGTCCAGCTATCTTGTTCTTCCTTCGAGAAAGATTGCCTAGTTCCTATTCTGAAGATTCACTTCCACTAGATTCAGATTGTATAACAGCCTTCTTATATTTGGATGTAGTGACACTCTCAGAGTATTGGATTTCATATTATTTGATATTGTAGTAAAAGCAACACTTCCATTCCCATTCTTCTTATTTACATTATTAGTATCTCTCTTCATTATAGTATCTTTTTGAAGATGATTTCCAAAAAGTTCATCAAGAGTAATCTGATTAACCTTTCAATTTTCATCAATAACAGTTCTCTGTGATTCCAACTAATTAGGCATGATGTCTCTAATATTTTCCACAAGGGAATCATCATATAATCATTTCTAACCCATGGATTGTAAAGTATTAATGATATTCAGAAATCTTTATTGCACCTTACATAAGGGTTACCCATAAGGAAAGAAGAATCAATGATATTCAGCTATGAGCATGGAACTTATAGTTTCAATAACATTGGAAGTTCCAATGTGAGTAACTTCAAGATTTTTCTATATACAATTTTCTTCTTCACAAGATGAAATTTAGCCATATATATTTATAGTCATGGAATAAAGAAATGTACTCCATACATTATAATTTAGTTGATATTCATGGTTTTCTTGATTTGTGAAAGTACTAACTTCTTTGTCAGGGATTTTTTATCTTCTGATAAGCATAACAAAATTGTTCACTACATTATTGATAATAAATGTCTTTATGCGATCTATCCAATATTCATAATGATTCCCATAAAAAATAAGTGGTATAGTTGGATTTATATTGTCAATGGAACCATCTTTGATTCCTGCCATATTTAAGATAAAAAATATTCGACACAAACTTGTTAGTAGTAATGTTTATAAACAAGGAAAATACTCCTCTAGAAAAAAAAATATAGAACAAGAGTATCTCTAAGAAAAATATAAATCCGAACTTTATGAGTCTGAAAAGATGATTCCAAAAATAAGAATAAGTTTAATCCTCTTCTGAATCTAATCACGAGATTAATATAGATTTAACCAATCCTCTGATACCAATTGTTGTGATGGTATGTGGAGTATGATATACTCTATAATACCAAATATAGGATCGAAATAATATAGATACTAAATGAAGTATCTAATAATGCTCAAAATACAAGAGTGGGGTGAATTGTATAACTCAAAAAAAAAATTTTGGGATCTTTTAATGGTGGTAAGAATCCTTTCTATTGTTTACCAAGTTTAAAGAAAATAATTCACAAATCCTCTAGTTCTACACACTTTCTTGTATCTGGAAATATGATTTGGAGAAATAAATTCCTAAAAATTGAATCTGGAAATGAAACATAACAAAATATTAAAAAGATAAAGATTCTAATTTAATGCGTATAGAATCTTACCAAATCAGAGTGTACATGTATAAAGAAGTATATGATTATTATACTTTCCTCAATAATCAAAATACAGTTGAAAAATTGAAACAAATAAGTAACAATTAGTAAGTCATTTAACCCAAAGAGAAAGGTATCCAACAACCTTGGATAAAGGTCCCTTGATTTATACTTTCAAGAAAGTCTGTCTTACCCACACCTGGGTATTCCATCGATAAGAAGATCAGAGTCTTTCTTGCTATCCCCGCAATCCCTCAACTTTAAGATAGTCGGCACCTCTGTCATTCTGTCCTTGGTAGCCCTCGAATATACTCAACAACATTCAGAGTCGCACGAAGAAATTATTGACAAGGTGTTCAGTATGCAAAAAGCATGAGAGTCTCTCTCTATAAATAACTTCAATATCATGTAATCTCTAAAGTGGTAGAACTGTTTATCAATGTTAAGATATCTTTAAATGAGCTCCTACTTATAGGCACAACTTCAACGGTTGGATCCCTCCTCGAATAGTCATATTCTTCCTTTAATTTCATAGGGGCCTATACACGTGTCACTCAAACAACGGTTAGTTATTAACTGAATGTATGATATCATTTTTTCACCAAAACATGAGTAATCCAAATTATAGTTGTATAATTAAATTCATTTTTTGGAGTAAAAAAGAATGTTCATAGACTAACCAAAATCTATTCAGAGTCTATAATAAAAGGATATTCATATTCTATTTATCAGAGGAATTAGGAGTTAGAATTCGGTAGAATTACAGAGTCCGAATTCATAAGAGTTCAGAGTTTAAACTTACAAAGTTTGGAGTCTGAATTCATAAGAGTTCAGAGTCTGAACTTACAAAGTTAGGAGTCTGAATTCATATGATTTTGGAGTCTAAACATACAATGTTTGCAGTCTGAATTCAAAAGAGTTTGGAGTCTGAACTTATAAAGTTCAGAGCATGAATTCATAAGAGTTTGGAGTCTAATCTTTCAAAGTTTGGAGTCTGAATTTAGATAACTCGGATTCAGAACATAGAAGAGTTCAGATTCTGAATTTAGAGAACTTAGAGTCATAACTCAGAAGAGTTCAGAGTCTCAATTCAAAGAACTCATAACCTAAATTCAGATCCAGAAAATAGAATGCTCTATATCTAATTATTATATTATTCTGAGGTTTTTGATACGAAACCGAATTTTATACATTGAAAAAATGAATAATGAAAAACATTGTAAGGATATATTTTATTGGGGAAGGAAAATATTCCTTATGAAAATAATACATAGGGTAAATAAAATTTTCCTTAAGATAAGGTGTTTGTGATTTTAAATACATGTGGAAATGGAAATATCATAAAGAAACCTTATTGACTTAATAAATATCCCCAAAAATGAAGGAATGGAAAAGTCATAAGGAAAAAATATTTAATCAACAATAAAATCTCATCATCGTACATTGAATAATAAACAATCTCATTAACAATATTATGAAAACATAAATATCATTACCTCATGTTCATCTTTAGTTGTAAGGGGCATATCATCCTGTATAATTTATATAAAAATTTTATAATTATATTCCTAAACCATAATATATCATTTAATAACATAAATTTTTTACTTATATCATATTATATCATATCTATTAATAATATTTTTCTATCATCACTATTTCACGTGTCAACTGCTTCATTTTAAATTTTATATTTCTGTTATGTAGTTATGGTCCGTGCACATTTATCATGGTTAATTTATATCCATAATTTTAATCAAGGCGTAAATATCATGTATATATATTATATATTTATTTATAATAATATATATAAATATGTAACAAAAAATTAATTACATCACTTCATAGATATGACAACCTATAAGTACGTGCAAGTGAAGTTTCATTTTTTTTATTTATGGATAGAATGGAAGAAGTATCAGTAAAAATAATCCATTAAAAAACTATTAATATAACATGAATATAATATATAATCATTTAGTATTACATAGAAATAAATCACTTTTATGTGAATGAAAACAACACATTTATTTGTGCATTAAATAATCAACACAACACATGATATAAACTTTTATTTTTCATAATCGAACTGAAGAGGGTCGTTGATTCTTGTAGAGTAATTATAAAAATATAATTGTATAATAAAGTTACTGATTTAATAATTATAATATAGTTAAATTATATTTTAGGAATATGAAAATTACATAGATAAATAGAGAAAATAAAGCTAGGTTAAGAACTTATAACTCACTTCTTTGATTATTGCCTATGGATTGGGGCATAACACTTGAAGGATAATCTTTTAAAAACAAAAAACCCTCATTATGGTTTAAATTAGTGTAGATGATAGGTTTGGAATGATTTTGGGATGCTCATATGTTGTTTTTCTATGAGGGGATGTGAGGAGATGAGTTCACATTTCATAAGTGAGTTTTTTTGTGTGATTATTATAAATACCAATAAGTTTTAAATAGTAAGAAGTATATCCCATGGAAAGTGACTACATAATTTAAAAATATTTCCCTCGATATGATCTATGTTATATAAAAACTTTCAAAATTTAAATATAAATATTTCTAAACATGTTAGGCCTTTTACATCAGATGTTACCCACTTTAACAAAAAAAATTCCACATGATAACCAATCTTTTTCCTATCTGATTTTCCATTTAAGAGAAAAAATAAAATGTAAATTATTTTCTAATTCATAAATATTGATTATAAATTTGAAATATTTTATATTAAATTATGAAAAGTTGAAAACATTAGTTTCAAAACACATAATGTGTGATGTATTAAGAACTATTTTGTTAAAAAATTGAACTATGTTTCCAAAATAAAACATTTGGGTCTATAAATTAAACCCATGTTTTGAAAATTATAAATCATTAAATAAAATACATATTTGGTATTATAAAAATGTTTCTTAAATTTTATATTAATATTTATACAAAAATAATGTCATATGTTCATGATTATTCATAAAATAGGTATTTTAAATACTCACCTAAAATTCAATATTAAGTGAAAAGTCTGAAAAAAATCAACTTATGGGAAGGATGAAATCTTGATTCCAAAAATTATATTAATTAATCCAAATAATATTAACATAATTGTAGAAATTAATTATAATGCTTGTGTACATAATTAAATTAAACACATAATTAATGAAACCATGTTTTAAATAATTACAAGGAATTATTTAAAAATGTGTACATATTTTTAATGAATTAATAAAATATATTTTCATTATTTCAAAACATTATTTAATCCTTTTATTATTAATAATACCAAAATGGATAGGTTTAAAAAATTACAAAATCATGATTAATTTATTATTGAGTTTTTATGTAAATTAATGTATCAAATATATAAAATTATTTCAATATAAATATATATATTAATTGAGGGTTAAACAATGTTGGAATATGATTTTTGAGATTTAGGACATACTATGTGTTCCATTATATCCTATTTTAAAGTAGGATATATTTAATTATTCTCATATTTTAACATTCTCTATTCCCCTAAAATGTGAAAATAAGTATAGAGATCAAGGAGGAAACTATTGGTTGGACAATATAAAGAAGGATGCAATATAGTATACATAAATGTTTCTTGCATGTCAATAAACGAAGGTAGAAAAGAAAATACCAATTGTATAACTTAAAAATTACTCATAACTTCATAACCATTATAGAAAACCACCAGTGACTTTTTAATTGGACTTCCTAAAAATAAAAAGGGAGTCGTTCCATAAAGGTTGTAATACATCATCTTAAATAGAAAACTAACATAACATTCCATTCAATAAGATTTCTCACTCGATCAACAGGTAAGGATATATATTATAGGAGTGCTGATACTATTTGGGTCTCCATATAACAAATTTCAATTAATATCTATGTTTAACCATTGTTTGGGATTATCAACAATCTGTGAAGACATAGTTAAATTTTAGCATGACTTATCTCCCTCATACTGATATTCAATATGAATGATCCATCCAACCACATGATGATACAAAGATATCAAGATCTATGTATATTGAATGATATTTTGGTAAAAATATTTATTTGGTTATATTATCATTAAATAATAGCTTTCACTCTAGTTTTCATATGGATAAATATGAAGATCATCATGAAGAGAAATATGTATCCCCAACATGTTGGGATGAAGATAGATAATGTAAGCTATTAGGACCTAAATACGAATAAGAAATGACTGAGAAGGATGTGATCATCTAATAAGATGTCTGAGATATCAAAATTTTATAGAAGAGTTATACAAATAATCATCGATGATATATGGAATTTGAGTTTGGAGATAATTTTTTTATAGATTATAATGGAAGTTACACATGTGGTTCTTGAATAATGGAAAGCTACATCCTATATAAATCATCCCGTTTGAGATTTATGACCGCATCAGATATGTGCCTTATGTATATTGTCCCATAAAGTTTTACAAAGATATTATATCATTTTATATGATTATGCATTATATAACGTATTCATCTACACTATAATCAAATGTGATAATGTACATTTCAAACATGGATGAATTAACAAAAGGTCCATAATTGAACTACATAATCTCCTAACAAGTTATTCATAACTAAAATAATTATTAAACATATAATATATAATACATTTCTTCATATCCTGGGGATATGATATACAAGATACTATGAACAATTATTCCAAATAAAGGTTATTAAGGTACATTTCAATGACCACCTAAATGAACCAAAATAGTAAGGGTTTGAGAATATGGAAAAAAAATTCAATATAGTGCCCTATATATCATAGATAATAATATTAAGTTATGAAAGGAATAATTTATGTTTATAAGACATGAATCATAATAAAATTAGAGAACAAAATCTATCAGATCATAACATTAAAATAAGAAATTTATTTTTTAATGCCTCACTCCAGTTTCAGTTCTTTATTTCGTTCGAACCACAATGAAAAAATGAAGTTGGAACCACACAAACAATAATGAGAAACATATCCACCGAATCATAAATACCCCAAATTTAAAACTAAGAAATGAATAATTCATGTTTCAAATTACTGAAGACAATAAGACACATGTGATAAAACCTAACTCCCATCACAATGACCCTACAAAAAAATCTATAATAGTCAAGGTTCACTTCTAAAACTATCTTAGTTGATTGTGTTTAATCCTCAAACCATCACAACAGTCATGGATCACACCTAGGATTATCATTCTGGATAGAGTTTATTGTTGAAATGGTTTCACACCCGATTCAAGTCTTTCTTATCTTGTGATATATCAATATTTATTCAATGCTTTTGAGAGATATATAATTCAGAGTACACTGATAACATAATGAAATTCATATAGATGTTTATCACAATATACTGAATCATTCATAATATCATAATCTATGAAAAGTAAAAGGGATTTATAAGCATTTCATCATGAAAAAATCTAGGGAAATTAAATACTTTTTATAAATAGTGAATCGACTAATTATAGTACAACCCATTGAAAATTAACTACTTCCAAAAAACATTTTTTTATCATAATTATAAAAAACAGATCTAAAGAAAATGGATGGTATCAATTGATCATATCCCCATTAAAACATAAGTATCATCAATGGTTGTAATCATATATAAAATATTTCTTTAAGAGATTAACTAGAATATTTTTCAAGGAAAATACACTTTTATCACTGACATAACATATTAAATATTTAAAAAGATTCTCAAATATTGAGGAAAATGCCTTATTTGAAAATAATCATGAAAAAATATAATTTTATATTAATTTAATTGATTTTTCGTAGTGATGGTAAATTACACCAATGATTTATACATTGAAATAATGATTCTTTTGAATTTTGTTAGAAAAATAAAAAATAATATTGTTTAGAAAATAATGATAAGATTATTTTAAAACTATCATTTCATAAATGAAACATGTGAAAAATGATTTTAAAAAATATGGGTCAAATGTAAAGAAATTTATGAAAATATTTTTAAAAAACATTTAAATTGAAGAGAAAATATATTGGTTAGAAAAGAGAAATAAAGTAGGTTTTATGAAAAAAAAATTACTTTCAGTCTATATTGAACATTAATAGAAGGAAATGAAATATAAAATTGTATTATAAATAAATAATAAGTAGATAATAAAAATAAATTATTTTTTATAGAATGATTATAAAATTGCACATTAAAAATGATAACAATAAACAATATTGATGGACAATAAGAATGTAATATAAAATACATAAATTTGATCTATTATCATTCATATTTGTTAAAATATCATGTATAATAAATATATATTAATTATAAATATATTTATATAACATGATCCTATATATCATAGCATATATTATTTAGGTATAACGTTTTAGAACCCATTTATTAACAATTCTTTATTAAAATAGAAATTTATAGTGATAATAACTTCATTTTAATTGGAGTTTCTCTTTGGTATTTTTGGTGCTCATACTATGATAATGGTTATGTAATCTCAAAAATGATAATAATGATATATATATATATATATAATGTAATTATATATTATTCTACAGTCATCTATTGAGGGTAGAGATTGGAAAATGAGTTACATCAATAATGGAGGCAGTAACTTGTACATACACATGAATTTTGCATTATAATTTCGACGGATGCAATAAACGATATATACATATAAATTCAATATAAAGGAATAATCACTGTATCAAATATATCATTTATTTTCATTAAATATATCTTTATTACCATCCAAGTAAATAGACACTGAAAAATGAATTACATTACTTCATGGAGGTGGTATTTCAAAAGTATGAATGAGCGACATTACTAGTTTCCAATGAATTGGAAGGTAACAAGATGGATGTGATATTATAATTGCATATTTTTACTTATTTTATAATTATAAAATATTTATACTAAACCCTTCATATTACTTATATTTTAATGATGATGAAGAAAAATGATTTGTATTGCGACATGGAGATAGTAAGCCATATATACGCATGTGGGATACTTTTGCATCAAATTTTATTCAAAAGGGAGTGGATAATGGTGGTTTCATAATACAGATAACCTATTAGTATATTGTGGTTACATATTTTATTACTTTATGGTAGCTATGATAAATTTATAGGAAATAAAGGAAAAATTTGAAAGATAATGAATAATTAAGATAATTACATTTTTAATGAAAAAATAACTTTAGGTTTCATTTGAAGAATATTAAGGTTGGTATTTATTGATTAAAATATACTATATAATGTGTGTAAATGTGTTTAAAATATATATTTCCCATGAAGTGCTGACATATAAGACTCACTATGGTTTGAAGAATAGATTAGTGTGGATCCTTATTATTTTTAAGGTGAGGGGAACTTTTGGTATTTCTTTAAAAAAATTAATTATAAAAATGTTATTCTATTTCCACATGGTTCGATATGGATTTATATTTAAATATAGGTAAGCCTTTTTTTTGAAAACCCACTATCCAAAAATATTTTTACTTCTTTAATTCATGTTTTAATCCTAATTATTTAGTTTAACCCCTTAATAAACATATTTAAACATTTACCATATTAATAGGTATTTAATTTGTAAAGGGATAATAATGTTGTAAAAAAAATAGTAAAATGTAATATAAATAGTCTGAGGATGATATTTTAAATCATATTATATTCACTTGGTTGGGGATAATATTTGTTTTTTAATTTTAATGATTTATTGAAAAAACATTATTATAAAATATCATTAATATAGATTATGAAACTATTTATTTAATTCAACATTGATAAAAAACCTGTGAGAAAAGTAATCCTAATATACTAAATTAAAAAAACTATAACATCTAATATTTATCTAGAAAATATTTTAAAATAATTATTAATTAAATTTATAGTACATTTAATATTTTAAAAATAATTTTTTATATTAATTTATGAAATTATTTTTTAGAATTTTTTATATTTTAAGGTTAATTATATATTTATTAAAAACATGAAATAAATTACGTGTCTTAAAAATAATTAAATTATGCCCAATATAAACATTAATATTCATTCCATACTAAAATTTTCCCCTCTATGGCACATAAGAGGTGATTAAAATAAAGAGACTTACATTGTTAGTTTCATTATACAACCTATAGGCCACAATCAAGGAATGGTTCTCCATAATAAAATTAATATTTATATTAAGGTGGTAATAATCCAAAACCATTTATCAATAATGATTGAATATGGATAATGGTGGCTGTATTACTTATTTTTACAATGTGCTAAACCAATATTCCCATAAATCATTCTGAATAATGTTTACTATTTTTAATATTCATAATGAAAAAAATATAATGAAAATATTAAATAATCATAATTTTTTTGATTCTAAATATGGAACCCATTTTTCTATATTTAATTCCTATATGTGATTAAATATAATTTCAAATTAATCACATAAACGTAAAGTAAATATGTTTTTCAAGGAAATGTTTTTATTAAGTATAAAAACATATTATATCAAATTTCAATATTAAATTTATTTCAATGAAACATTTTGAGTAAATAATAATTTAATTCATCAAGTTTTAAAATTAATATATTTTCAAATCCAAAAATATATTATTAAATTCATTAAATTAAAAGATAATATTCAATTAAAATCATTATTTTTCACTATTTATCAAACAATTAATCATTGTAGAAAAACATAAAAAGTTAACTATAATATACTTTTTAAATATTGGTTAATTTTTTTTTAATATTATTTAAAATAAAATTTTAAAATGATGGAAAAACAATATTTTTTAAATAATTGTTCAAAAAATATTGAAATATATTTATATAAAAATATGTTTTTATGTAAAAATCTTCAATTAATTGAATTCTATGAATATTAGAACAAATATTAGATAAATAAGAAAACATTTGATTAAATATAAAATATTTAAATTTAATTTAAATCATTTAGTAATAACGATTGGTATAATTTATTTATATAATAGAGCATTATTCACAAAAACAATTGTTTTTATAAAACCTATTGTTTTACGTTGAAATTATCATTTTCATCTCTATTTAATTGATACCCAAAAAACATAATGTTTTCCTTTGTAAATATAACACATTTAAAAATTTATTTTTTATTAATTAAGCAAGCCGATTTAATTGCTATCTTATTAAGGTGTATTATACTTCAGGTCCTTTTAAACTCCCGGTTGCGTGCATCACAAGACATCAAATATTTAAAATTAATCTAAATTTAAATATTTTATAAAATATGACGGTGTTACATTGTACCCCACATAATATGAATATCCTTATCTACATTATATTACTATGATATAAAAAAATAGAGGACTTCTATTCCCAACCACATTCTAGGGTTCCTAAAAAGATTTATCATATTTTTGATTCCTCTAGAGAACATAAACCATGTGAGTAGTATTTTTATATATCAGTGTAACCCTAAAAACATAATTAAGGATGATTATTCTCTATATAATAGACCATGATCCAATTTTATGACCTATGAGTTTAGTAATGCTATAGATCATGCATTTACTTCCTTAGGAAAGTTAGATGAAACAAATCATGAACTTAAGAGAGATTCAGTTGACGAACTAAGTGATAAGATAAAATCCCTACTCATTCATGAATATCCTAGTGGAAAATATAACTAGATATTATATTTCTATTCTTCTAGAATATTATAACTTTATTCCATTAACAAATTCATAGAAAATATTTCTAAAAATACCAAATTACATATCATGTTGATTATTATGAACACAAATCATTGGTCGAATATGATATCCATTCATGTGATATTGAGTTTCATTGAAATTTTCATCCATTTCATCATTCAGATTAGGTACTAGTAGATTTATTTCAAAAACTTCATCTTAGAACATTGGCGTTATACACTTCCTTTTATTGAGTTATTTATACAAATCTATTTGACTGCTCAATTGAAAGATATTTTTATATGAAAACTCAAATAGGGTATGATGTTGACAACAAAAACCTTCACAATCCATAGAATAAGATATCAACATATCTTATATGGAATGAATTGTAATTTAAAACCTACCATACATTTGAGAATGATATGTAGTGATGAAACTCAACCCTATAACAAGATCATGCCAAAGTGTTTCCTCAGTCATTTTTGTAATCATTAGTTACTATTTATATTCAAAAAAATGTTGTACCCCATGAAACTATACCAATTAATTAATGTATTTCCATTCGAGCTGATCAAGAGGGAAATATTTTTATATAATAATGAATTGTTATGAATTTTTACAGAAATTGACTAAATCCAAATCTTATTTTATTTATTAGTTGGTTTTGTGGATTCTAAGAAAAAAATATGGCCATTCATCTTTATTGAAATATTGATATGATTAAAGGTTGTACCATACCCATTCATATATATCTCTTATCCTTAACTTGTTGTCATACAAATCAATGAGATATATTCTCATCAAAATCTCCCTTTATAGTATCCCACTAGAATAATCATTGAGCTATCTATACATATTATTACATCTATAATGAATAATGAATGATGAATGTTTTGAATCATCCAATAGATTCCTATTCAAAACTATTATTGATTGAACACTTGGTTAGTTCACGAACACTGTCATTCCATTACAATCAAAGTTTCAATCAGGAATATTTCTGACCTTCTTATTCAGTTTAACATATTCCTTTTTTTTATCTTTAATTTTCATTTAGATATATGGGAAAATACTCATTTAATATATAATAGATTTAAACCCTTTCCTAAATATTTAAATATCCTTAACTTTGAAATCAATAAATATTGAAATTTTTAAACCTCATCATAGATAATATTTCGTGCTCCATTCTACTATGGTTATATTCCACCTTATTATCTATCATAGGGTTGTAATGTATTAAGAAATAATAATATCTAATAATCTCTATCCTTCTTCACTAGTTCTTATTAAAATATTTTTTTAATAAAATATAAATTAAATTTTTATGATTAAAATATATCTCACACCATATCTAGTAAAGATAATTCAAGCATATCGTTAATGAAAATTAATCACTGTTAATTCAAAATCAAGTGTTTAGTTATTTTTCTCATGAAATGTTAATTTTAATGATCCATTAATAATAACCATTTAATTGTCAATGATAAAACATACTATTCCATTATGCATTGCATCAATATTGATTACAAACCCATCTCCGCTGTTGGGTAATGTAGTAATAGGTCCACTGACTAATCCTATATTTTTTTCAACAAAACCCACCACCCATTTTTCCATCTAATGGAACAAGGGTCCATTTCTAGTTTACATGGTGAGTGTATTAGATTGCCTTGAAAATTTACCTAGAAAGAACAGATAATATCCACCCAAACCAAGATAAATACATATCTCATTCACATTGGTTAGTCTGGGCCAATGTTTAATTTTTTTCTTTTATAGAACCACTTATGTTCACTATATTTAGGTTACATGAACCAAAAATGAAAATTTTTTAATCCAAAATTTTCACTTTGTACATTTTTCAAAAATATTATTTTTTCTTTAAAGTATTAATTATCTTCCACCTGTAGTCTTCTAGATAATCCTTGATACATGAATATATAAGAATATAATCTATATATACAAACACAAAATTATCAATCTAATCTAAAAAGAAATTATTCAATATATACATTAATAGATAAGTTGAATTATCATTTCTGAAGAGAATCACTATATATAAATAGTTTCTATATCATATTTGAAAATATTTCTTAGGTATATCCACCCTATTGATACTCAATTAGTGATATTCAGTGTTATTTTCTATCTTGTAAGTGAATGGATATTTATAGAGATGATAAAATAATTAAACAATATGATGCATATGATAATTTTTTTTGTTTTTATCCTTTTTATGTTCAAGAGAATAAATCTTGATTTACAGTTATCCATATTTATTATTATTAAAATGAATAGGTTCACCCCCAAGGTGACACATATTGCTGAATAAACACCCTGTGAGGATTCTCATAATGTTTCTTCATTTATTCATACAAATAAATCAGGCATATTCTATATAGTTACATTAAAATATGTATATCACAAAGCATGGGTTCTATTTAAAACATAGTGTCATAATTTAACGGATCACAAGGAAAAGATTCCAAACATATTTCCACTATCCACCTTAAAAATAAGAATATTTTTTATATCAATTTTATCCCCATCTATTAGATATAAACACACCATTTGAATATGAATCAAGAGAAATAGAATATATGTAATTTAAAATAAAATATTTTAATTATCATCAAACTATTTGTCAATAATCTGATGGTTTGGAATGTCAAATATTTCTTCCCTTCCTTGGTAAATGATGTGGGATTTATTTATAGAATTCCAATCAATAAATACGATAATCTCAAATTTATCAATGATAAAATTATTATTAGGAACATTCTTAGAAACATATAAATGATATAGGAACTTTTTTAATTATAAGAGTTTTCCATCACCGGACGGAATTGAATTATATAATTCCATGTTTCCTCAAATTTAAGATAATGAAAAATAAATGGATCCATATGGAGAAGTTTATTTCATACCATAATACTTGACAATTTTCATATGAAATAATTGTTTTTTCCCTTATTTTCTAATCTTAATGAGTTTTCATGTTACTCAGACAAATTCTCTTTGGTTATTATTTCCATTTATATTATATAATATACATCAATCCCTCTTTAATTCATGTCCTCCTCTAAAAAAAAACTAATTATACTCCATTTTTCTCACCACTAATGTGTCTTAGATTTAGTTAAGGTTGATTTTGTTAATCATATAACATTAAACATAATTAGGTGTAATCAATATATATTTATCTCTAGTAATCAAAACATTTGGTTGATCATAATAATTACATTATCTATAACATTAATGATTAAAATGGATATTTTAAGTTCTATCTATTTACTAAAATAAAAAACATAGTGTGATTAACAACAATTATAAATGAAAACCATATAATCGTGAAAAAAATTGAATATACACTCTCTTCATAATGGAAATGTATAATCCTGGACAGTTTAGGTTTAACATTGGCTATTCATTGGAATCACCGATTCAAATCATTCAAAATGGTTCATAATTAAACTTTTAGTTATCCATGAATATCTCTATAGTGTGTCAAGTTATGTCTGTAGTAAGGAAGCACTCTTCGTGAACCAGAATGATGGCCAAAATATTTATGACCAACTATTTTTTTAGTTGTGAAACATAGATAAATATATTCCCTAACTACATATAAATGTCGTATACATATATAGATTATTTTTTAATAAACCCAAAATACATTCTTTTTAACATCTTAGAATATTCTCATATACATAGAATTATTGTAAGTGTTATAACATTATTTATCTCATATATGATACGAATGTATAAATAATCCATTATCTTATACAAGATATAGTGATCTAGACCATTCATACATAGTTATTACATAATATTATATGAATATTAAAAACATAACATAATGATCTATATAGTAATCATATCATTTTAGTGCCTTTGGAAACATGGATACATAACCAATATATTAAAAAAAGAGAATAGAATCATCTCCTACTAAGTTCTTTATATCTAGAACAAATCATAGATATATCAAACATAGTACAATTATTTGTATCTTGGAAAAAATTAACTTGATAAAAGTTGATATTTGATTCATATTAATGGTAGATTAGTGGGATATCAATGGTCCCAAAAACAATTAATTATCGTAAGGTTAGAAGAACATGAGAATAATATTTTAATACAATAATTTATATATCATAGATCATAATCCTGAGTTGGGAAATGGATATTCAGATTTCATATGATATGAATCATAATTTTATCAAATAATATAAGTAATAATATATTTACAATGAAATAAAACATA
Source organism: Viscum album (assembly GCA_963277665.1). Lineage (NCBI taxonomy): Eukaryota > Viridiplantae > Streptophyta > Magnoliopsida > Santalales > Viscaceae > Viscum > Viscum album. The sequence goes on along the minus strand of OY728123.1, from coordinate 1,936,458,745 downwards.
GATTTGTCCCATTCACATCTTTAAAGAAAATAATTTCCTTATATGTCAAGGACCACTACCAAAACTATAAAAATGGATTAGATTCACTCCCAAAACCATAATAAAACTAATTTTTCACTCTAATAAAAATTATAGTGCATTGAGTCCCTATAGAACTGGTTTCATCCCCTATTCATGAACAGTTTATTTCAAAATATATAAATATTTAGCTAGTTCATTTTAATGTTATATAATTTTATTCCCACCCCACATACAATTGAAATCATTATATATTTTCAAATAAATCTTTAGTCATAAACTCTATAATCACATGAGAAGAGTTAATGGTATTAACAAATATTTCATGAAGGTATCCCTCATGGAAATCAAATAGGTTTAATAATACTTTCCTTAATCCAACAACTTATTATCCCTGGAAAAGGTAAAAATATCATAAAAATCTATTTGTAAAAATCTTAAACCATAAAGGGGAAATAATAAAGATGGTATTTTTAAATTATGTAACTATTAAATCACATGTATCATTAAAGTATTTCATCATAAATGATAGATGATTATAAAATATCAATTGGGAAAAAATATAAGGAAAATACCATTTTATCTCTGTAATTAGTTAATTAAAATAAAAAAATTATCCCAAAATTTAAGGAAACTTTTTTCATTGAAGGGAACCATGAAATATTATAATGGATTTTTCAAATAATAGAGTGGTCATGATGGTGGTATTTTTTTATATAATAAATAAATGAATATTTTGATATTTTTTATAAAAATTAAAATATTCCTCTTTCAGAAAATGACATGAAGATTCCTCATATATTGTTTTTTTAAATTATTACATTGATTAAACTAAGCATAAAAATTCTAGACTTAATTGTACAAATATTTTATGTATACATTTTTATAACCTTTTACATGGAATATAAAATATTTTTCACTGAAGATGGATAAAATGTTAGTTTTCATCGATGGTTGTGTTTTAGTATACTTTGTATATAAATGGAGGAAATGAATGGAAACTGTGTATTAAACCAAAATAACTTGATAGAATGTAATTTAAATTGTTTATTGATATTTATTTATTAATATTTCTTCATCTTAAACTTAATAATACAAATAATAATAATAAATCAGATTATAATTAAAAAACCATACCTTAGATCCGTTAACCATCGAATGTTCATGAACCTAATATATAATGAATATTGGTTTTTGATAAATATTTTCCAGAATAACAGTCGTATATATAATACCTTATATGATATTCAAATAACTTATAATAACTGATTTATTGAAAATTCAAAATAAATTTCATTATTGATGGTGATAAATGATTCATTGTTCATTATAGTTTAGAGTCTTTAGTTTCAATGCATTTACATTAATCATGGTTCCAAAATTTCCAAAATTTTAATCATGATATAAGTATATTTTAGTTTCATTATATATAAATATATAAAGTCCTACAAAAAGCAATCATATAGAAAAATAAACTACACTATTCAAAGAGATTATATGAAGTACATATGAATGAAACATGTTTCACTTTTCAAAGGATGATACAAAGTGAAGGTAAATATTTAGTACTTAGAAAAGAGTAAATAATATATTATATTTATAATATATATTAATCCACATACACATAATACCATAAATTTTATGTGTAATTGGAAAAAAGTAACATTACTTCGTGGGGGCGGTAGTTCGTCCATGCGTACGGTGACATCATCGATTTCCCACAGATTGGAGGGTAAGATAGTAGTTATGATATGTAAATTCGGGAATAATTATTAGGTTATAATTATATATTATATAAACATTAAACACATAATAATTCTAATCAGTAAAACACAATGATGGAAAATGAATTGTACCACAATATAGAGACAGTAAATCGAACGTACGCATAAGAGATTCGTTCACTTCGAATTTCATGGAAATGAGTGTGAATAATTTTATTATCATAAAAATAATAATATTATTTTTATATATTTATTATACCAAATACAATATATAATTATAATTACAATTTATTTTTAGGATTTATGGTATTATTTAAAAATAAATTGATCTGTTTAGGAAATTGCCTCTTCTTTGAAGGAACTCATTTACATATCCTATTATGGATTATATTGATTATATGTTCTGGAGAAATCAACATACATTATGTGTTTAATAATTTTGAGAAGATATTTCTGTTTTTTTGGTTAAATCTATAGGGCTTAATGTTTTATAATGATGATAAATGGGGTATTCATTTTTGTTTGGCGAGGTTGGGGAACCATAGAAATTTAAAAAAGGATTAAAATATAAAAATTTTATTAGGAAGAACCATTATTACAAATGGATCAATATTCTAGTATAATTTATTATTTTTTATAAATACAATCAAAAAATTAATATATTACTAGATTATGTGATGATTTAATCCTTGTCATTTGGTTTAACCCCTTAGTTAATCTATTTTATCCTTAACCACGTTATCAACTAATTATATTTTTTGTGTTAAGAATGTTACTATAATTGTTAAAATTACTCATAAATGGGAAATGGTTGATTTTTTAAACCATATTCTATTTTATTTATGTATGATAATGTTTTAATTAATTTTACATAATTTAATAAAATATTATTTATTACGAAATATCACTAACGCTAATTTTGGATTTAATTATTAAATATTACATTGAAATGTATATGAAAACAAATTAATTAAAATAAATTCTATTAAAAACTATATGGAATATTTTATTTATTTAAAAAAGTAATAGATAACAATAATTCATTATTTTTTATTATATTTATTATTTTTAAAATCAATGATCTTTTTTTAATAGATGATATATTATGTTAGATTTTTGTAAGAATTTATTGAACTTTAATAATTGATTAAACTTATAAATAAATTACCATAATAAAAAAAATTTTATTCATAAAATATCCATTAATATGTTTTTTCATCTTACACTATTCCTGTTTTGATCAAAGACAAGGTATTTAAAATCGAAAGAGTGACAAACATTATTTTTCTTTACATAACATATTATATATGACAATTTCAATGAAATGCAGTCCACAAAAAAATAAATATCTAGAATAATGTGATAAGGGTATCAATAAATTCACCAAAAATGATTGACGTTTAAAACCAGTTGCCTTATCCTTATGTGTTAACATGGGTTAACCGTATTTACACTTTTACTATGGTGAATAATTTTTATTATTTTTTCTATTTATAGTGACCAAAAACAAAGTTGAACATATTAAATAATTTTAATTTAATTGATTAAAAAAATTAATCTATTCTAAAAAATTCTTTTCACATAAATGGAAGAATTGATTATTAAATTAAACAGGAAAAAGGGGTGAAATGTTATTTTCCAAAGAAAATTATTTCTTTAGTATATGAGCTTTATTATATTAAAATTCATTATATAATTAATTCCAATTACCCAAATTTTATTTATAATAATATATTTCATATATTTTGACATATAGAACCATTTTAAAGAATAATATATCTTTATACATTCCTAAAATAAAAATACAGTTTTTAATAAAAAATATCAGTTTTTCAATATGCGTAAAAAATGATCTTCTTAGAATGTTCTATAAAATTAAATCTAAGATAATAATGAGATTTTGTATTAAAAAATGAAAGACATTTTTACAAGTAAATTTTATAAAATTATTAAAAAAATATATATTTTAAAATATGATTGTGAAATATGGTGAAATGAATTTTTAGAAGAATACAGTTTTATGCAGAAAATAGTATTTTTTCATAATACATGTTTATGAAGAATAGTTTGACTAATTATAAAATAATTTTTATAATATATAGTATTAAAATTTTATTAAACTCCTTCAGAATTAGTTATAATATTAATTTATTAATATAAAAACAAATTCCCTTAATAAAAAATTTAATAAAAATTTAATTTACTTTCAAATGATTTTTTGTATTTTTTCTCATAAGTAGATAACAAATTAATTTATTTTATACTTGTGAAAACCATGTAAATTTTATTATATATCCAATCATATTAATACTCCACAAACTAACTACTGGTTTACTATTTTTTACTATAATAAATTTTAGTTAGGCTTAGTGTTAAATGTATCACAAGCTAATAAGGAAATTAAATTTTTAAAAAAATTAATATATCACAAAACATTGGGTTGATACACTATGAAATTTAACTCCTAGAGATCCTCTCTCACGTACATGATTTTTTCAACATATCCCTCTGGTGGAGTTTTATAAAATATCACATACATAAACATAATACCTATGTTGAACATTTAGGAAAATATATATCTTTTAAGAAGAAAATATTGACGCCACTTGAAAAGTGCTACATAAAACTAAAGGTAAAAAACAATGTTAGCAGGGTGTACATTTATTTTATGGATCCTACTAAATTAGAACTCGATATTTAATCATGAATGATCTTATATAGTGTTAATATGTGGGTCATCTAGGGAATTTTACAAGGGAAAGTATTTGTGATGGAAAAGAACACTAAATGAACATGTGCTGGAAAGTGTAGATAGACAATATTTTGATAAGTGACCTAAGTGGGTCCTTTTATATGGTGTGATATGAAAGAAACTGATGTATCACAAGATACACATAGGGTTAGATGTCCAGTTTATTGGTCTAGGAGACCCATGTCATGAAAACTTATATTATATACAATATATAGCCAAATTTACTACGAAACATCCGAGGTTTGAGGAGTGGGGTTTGAAACATTGTAATTGTAGGTTAAATGGTGGAGGTAGAGTATCAAACCCCTTTAAAAGTGAGACATAGAAGTATAAATGTTGATATCCATGTCAATATGGCAGAAAATTATTTTTGGGATCCTAACTGATTAAAATTCCATAAATACTAATACATAGACTTGAGTAATATCATAAAGGGTGATCACTTGGAACATTTCATAAGGTACGTTTGAGTGAGGGAAAATCACACTTAAAGAAAAAGTATTGTGATATGGGGAAACTAAATAATCTAATATGTCATCATATTGGGAAATATAATGTGGTTCCCTAGAAAGGAAACCATGTAATTACTAGAGATCCAAGCTGTATTATAACTAGGTTTGTGGCTCAAGTAGGTCATGTTTTAAAACAACAGACATAGAGAATGGATCATAGAGAAAAATATTTATGTGACAAGATAAATGAACTTGAAAATGTTCCATAGAAGAATAATAATCAAGGTGAAATAACATGATAACATAATTAATTAATTAAAAATAAGTACCATAATATATTTTCACTTTAGTATGTGAAATGTAAATTTTATAGGGATATATATTATCGGTGGTGAATGTAATTCCCCAGAATATTTTGAATGAAATTTCCCTACATATTTGTTTAGTGTGTCACTAATGGTAATATGGTTCAATAGACATGCACTAAAATACAAATATCAACAAACAATTAATCAATTAATTTAGAAATAAAATTCATTAGAAAATATGAAAATAATAATTGAATATGTTATAATTGGCAGAAAATAAGTAAAAATATAAAAAATGAGGATGGGAAAATTTAGAATGTCTTTATCCCAAAAAATATAACATCTTCATCAAATTATCTAGAAACGACACAAATCATTAATAATATAATTGAAAATTTTGATAACTAGTAACCTAGAAACCTTAGTTATTTTGGGGTGAATAATGACTAAACTAAAATGCAGGTTTCTATAAGCAGGATAAAACATGTATGACTATTGGAATATAATTGCCGTAATATTAAATATAAAATTTTAGAATAGTATCGTGACTGTTAGAATTGTAATAATATCATTGGAAAAATAAAATATTTAAATTATACCTTTATGAAATATGAATATTATAAAACTATAACACAATAAAATTAAATTAATTTGTTGACTTGATACAATTTATTTTTTACACAAAGAATGTATACTTGTAATTTTATGTAAAATACATATGATTTATTTTAAAAGAAATATATTTTATAGTAAATTTATAATTTTGAAATGAAATTTTATTTATTATTAAATTTCCATATAAAACATTTGTTAAATTTTTATAACATAAAAAATAATTTTATGATGTCCAACGTATTTTTTCAATGAATTGAAAAATTACTTTTTTGTAATAGTTAGTATTTTTAAATATATAAATATTAACATTAAATGTTAAATTTAAAATATTTACTAAATTATTTTAATAAAGTGGATTTCAATTTTGGAATTGGAACATATAAAGAGGCACTACGTGATGTTTTTTATAAAACAAATGAATTTTTAGTGAATAGTGAATTGTGATAAAATATGAAATTTTACATTATAAGTAAATAATTTATTAATTACAATAAATATTTTTATGAAATAATTTTCACATAATATCATTACAAGATTGACATATATAGTCATAAGTATCATCAATATTTCTAGACAAATTAAAATATAACAAAATAATGAGTATTATATTCCTAAACACCCCTCTCCTCCACTTCCAAATACTACATTTCAGCACTCCAATTTTTCTCACACTACATATCTGTTCCATTTCCATATGAAATGTACCAAGGTTTTATCCGTAATAATTTTTTATTATATGGTTTTATCCCCATACAAGACTAAATATGAAACCCTTATAAACTATCTTATGGTATCTATAAAATTTACTGGTATAAAAAATATAAACAAAATTATGAAATATATAATGATGTACAAATATATAAATATATATATAAATAAAAAATGAAAATTTATCTCAAATATTAAACAAATATATAATTATATTAAACAAATAAAATATCATTTTTTGATTAAAAGTTCTTTTATAAAATCATTTTTTTCATCTTTCATAAATTTATGATTCCCAAAAAATTTAGAATCATATTAAAAACAAATAGATGATCCAATTAAAAACATTGCATCATGATATTTTATGAATTTATTTTCATAAATTTGAATTCCTAAATATTATGAAGTGAATTATAAAAAGATAATTTATTTTTTGAATTTATCTTAGATAGATTAGTTTCATATTAATCATTTGAATTGTTTTAAAATAGTTTATTTTTATGTGAATAGTGAGAAAAAATTATTTTTGAAAATAATATGACTTTTCTAACATCATATGTATATAAGATTTACATAAAATTATGGAACCTATTTCTTAACCCAATATATGGTTTTTATGTATGATATCATATTTTAAAATTTTTTGTTTTAATTATAAACCAATATTTGATATATTTAAAGCATTAGAAATAATTACTAAAAATTGTTTTAAATATATCAATTGTTAGCATATTTAAATTATTTTTAGTAATTAAATATTATTAATTGTTAAAATTTTAAATTAGCAGGTCTATAATATCTATTAATGGATATATTTTTTTTTTTCATATTTATTATGTTATCATTGGTATGTATTTTATATCCCTATAAAAAATTATTTTTTCAAGAATAATAATTTTATTATTATTATGTACTTTTTTTAAAAAAGGAATGAGTTTTAAATTAAATATATAATAATTTTATTAAAGGTTTATATAAATGAATTAAAAATTATTTAATGGAGAATCATTATTAAATAAAACTAAGAATAATTAATTTTTAAAATTGAATTTTTCTATGAAAAATGGGTTTCAGCATATTTTTTGGGTTGACATAAATATTTATATTTTTCTATATAGAAATTGAACTAAGATGATTGGAGCATAATTATTATTAAAATTATGAATTTTTGTAATATGGTTTGATTAATATTTTATTTAATAAAATCAGTGACATGATTAATATTAAATTAATGAAAAGAAGTGTTTAAATGAGTAATATAATCTCAATCTAATTTTAAAACCGTAACTTGACCTTTAGACCATAAAGAAAACATTTTTAGGTTGTAAATTCTCAGAAACATGTCTCACATACCTCTCTACACCTAAATCACCAAACCTTCATGTCATTCCAATATTGACACTTATAATTCATTTCCAAGGAAACGTCCCTCTTCCTCACATAAAATGGGGGATTAGTTGACCATTTCAATAATAAACTACTATTAAATAATTTACATGATTTCATACCAAAAATACTTATCCATTAAATCAATTACATACTCTAGATTCCATAGTCAAACAAATATCTGAATCCCCTCAAATATAATGGCTTTATCAAGAGGATGTTCAAGGTCTTAATATCTGTATCTGATATTTATTAACTTTTTATTCATATTATTTCAATTATAAATGAAAAATAATAATATTATAAAAATAATATTATAATAATAAATATTTTTAGATGTAATTATAATAGTATAATAACTATTGTTTATTATCTTCTATATACTCTGATTATCAATTATTGTGTTAGTATGTGGGCATGAAATACTGCCAACATGATTCCATGTGTTCTATTTTTATTCCCAAAATATAATGGTAGGTTTTAATGATGGAATTAATTCATAAATATGATTTATATAATTTATATACCATATATAAATTATCATATATTTTTCAGCTTTACCCCTCTCAACCATTGAGTAACATAATTAAAAATTGTGTGTTGTGAGGACTAACGCGTCATCAAATAAAAATTTATTCATTTTTATTCTAGTTTATTATTATTTATACACTAATAATAAAATATGGGTCCAACATAAAAATATAAGAAATATATCATTATCCAAGGATTTCAATGATATTATGTAAAACTAGTCAACTCATTAACCATACTCACCAATTCAGTTAAATAAAATTCAATATTGGGTCTCTTTAACAACATACAAGAATGATTATCAGGAATTATACATGGATGATTATGAAAAAATATTTTAGATAAATAATTAATATTTTATATAGTAATTTTTAGGTTTTGGAATTATACATTAATATTAAACTAATTAATAAAGAAAACATAATTCAATGATTAAAAATCAATGAAAAACCATTCACTATGAACATTATCTTATATGATAAAGAATGAAGTACCCAATAATTGAAATTAATACAACATAATTTATTATAATATATATATATATATATTATAGAACAGTTGTAACACCCCAAGATTTTATGAAAAATATTCATTTTAATTTCATTTATGTCTTCTGTTGTATGATACACCAAGATTATCTTTCACTATACGCAACACCGTATTATCCTGTAGTATACGCAACCCCGACTTGGCTTACATTACATGCAATCGTGACCTTCCTCGATAGCGTGTGTTGTACGCAATACCGGGTTTCACTAAACAATGATATATGGTTATAATATTATTATGAACTAGCCGTTATGAATAGTATTAATTAAATTTTGAATTTTATAACATTATTATTCATCTTATAAATTTTCTAGAACATGGTATAAGAACAAAATTAATTTTTCGGGTAAAGTAAGTATTTTTCAAAAATTACAGATTTGCCGCCTTTTGATGGCGCATCCATTTTAAATTTAATTTCTGACATGTTTATAAGTTCAATTTTACAAAATAAAATTATTCTTTGGAATCAAGATATAAAATTTTACCTTGGATAAAATTTTCATATTATTCTGATAACTTTCATATTTTAATGAATAGTAAAAGCACGCTATATTTTAATTAAAAACAACTTTTTTCATCGTAATAATTTATGTGGTTAAATTATAATGTTGAATGGAGTAAAGTATAAATATAATATATTTTTACCATTTAATGTAATGTATGTCATTAGCATTGATTTTACCTTGATTTCGTAGGTTAAATCAATTCAATCTTTTGTAATGTTTTAAACAAAAACCTGTTTTCTTTCGACAACGAGACTAATTTTAATTTAAATTCTGATACTTCTATGTATTGAATTTGGAAAAATGGATTCCATATTTGGAATCAGTGGTTTTAAATTATATTAATAGGCTAATTTTTATTTTTGGGCATTATGAATTGTAACTACGGTAAATTTTATTTACCATAGTAAAAGGTAAATCGGGTAATTAAGGGTAAATATAATATTATAAAATTACCCTAACACTTGTCTTAATACAATTAGATGATTACATTTCAACCTAAGTCATATTTGAGTCGAAATGGAATCCATTAGAACCCACTTGTAAGTGATTGATACCTTTAGCTTATTTTATTTAAAGGAAAGTGAGATATGACTCAGTCAACTTTAATAATTAATGTATTTTCAATACTTGTTTATACATAATATAAATTCAGTTATAAATACTAATTTGAAAGAGAAAATGTTTTTCTTTATCATGGTAATTTATTTTTAATTTTTAAGAGTTATTTAATTACCTTATTATCTTATACATTAATGATGGTGAAATTATTTATTTAGTGAAAAATCAATAATACAGTTTTTATTGAAATAGTAATACATATCAAAAGGGCCAAAAATTGGAACAAAACTTATTTTTAGTGTATATATAAACCCTGATCATCCACTGGCATAATTTTTGACCATTTTCATACTTATTAAGGCAATTATGACACTTATAATATTTTATTTTAAATGATTCCAAAGTTGTCCCTTTCATAATTTAATAAAGATAAAAATTTACATGTTGTTATTTTAACATGATAAATTCGAGTAAAATTATTATTACAAAATATTTGATATTTATCTTCATAAAAGGATTTTATTTTTAATTTTTATGCAACAAATAAGTATATTAAATAATTATTCAATAATGTTGTACTAATTATTTTATTAAGATATATACCAAATAAATGGTTTTAAAAAAATTAAAATAAATATTATATGAACTATTTAATGTACTATACTAATTTTTTTAGATTAATATGACATGTTAAGAACCTATTAAATATTTTAGTTTGAATATATCATTTGTGTGGATTTAATTAAAATTCAAATAAATAGATACTGTCAAAATTGACACTATTGTTATTTTATAAAAATAACATATTATTAAATTGTTTAAAAATAACAAAAAAATTTAAAAATTATAAATTAAAATTTATATAGTTTAAAATGTCATAAAGTATCTAATTATGGATAATTCACAGCACATAAGTAATCTTTTATAACATTTTAAAATTTTGAATCTTATTACCACAAATAAAATTTAATATATTAAAAAGGATAAATCAAGTTTATAATGATTAAAATAAATTTCCTACATGTATAAATTTTATTGGTTGATTATATTACAACCCTATATCATCTAATCTTCTAACTGAGTCATTTTTTGATGTATTTATAATGGGTTTGAATTTATATTAAACTAATATTTTTTTGGGTTCGAATGGAGCCCCTCTCCTCCCTTAAAAAAGGGCACCTCCTCCCTCTCCTCCTTACACCACTTTGAGCCTTCAATCTCGGCCAACCCCTACCAATTTAACTTACCCAATTCCTTATAAACGTACAAGAGGTACTGGTCTTCTCAAAATATCAACTATTGTTCCCTAAAGAGAATGTTTAATAGAGGCACTTCGAGAAAGAGGTAATACCTTCTACTGTTTTCATCAAGTTACATTCTTCTTCTACTCCCTATTAATTAGTTGTTTCATTATGAAGTAATAACATATGTATACCTCATATACGGATATGTTATTATAAATATGAAACAACCCTATTTCACTTTCTATCAATCCTACGAAAAACAAAATCACCGCGCGTGCGTACGTACGGAATACAGTCCCCACGCCGTGGGGTAATCTGTTTTCCCACCAACAGCTTACATGGATGGGTATAATGGTGTAAATAATAACTATATATGGTTATTATAACATTACCCTGATTCTGATATATTATACCATCCACTCTAATTCTATAATTATGGGAACGATATCATCGCTCGTGCGTACGTACGGACGACTGTCTCCATGACGTGATGAGATTAATTCTCCTTGTTAACCATACATGAATGATCATAAAGTTTATATGAAGAATAATAATGAAATATATGAAATAATAATGCTACTGTATTTATGTATATATATATATGTATTCCATCTATTTAGTTTCATTCAATTCAATAAGGAAACGAATACATCGTTCATGTGTACGTACGGCATACCGTCTCCATGAACGGTGTATTTCATTCCTTTTATCGATCTATAATATATATGTATATGATGAATATAAATCATGTTATACATTATGGAATTATGTAAATCAGGTTATAATTAATAATATCATGAATGACAAGTCGAAACACATACGATAAATGAAACGATTTTACCGAAAACGCTACTTTAACATGGAATTTACAAAAAAACGGGTAATATAAAGTCATAAGTGAAACATATATGATATCATAACAATGAATATGATTATATAATAAGTCAGTGAAATTATTTAAATCATTATACATGAGTTTCAGATCCATACGAAGCATATTGGACCTAAGGTAATGGATAATTTTGCAAATCTCATTTTTATACGAGATTGCTTATTCGTAAGTATTTACTGGGGTTATTTCTATCATCCATGTCCATGTTTTATAAAAGTGTTTTCATGTATGTTTAAAGTCATTTTTAACCATTTTTGACTTTTACTAAATGGTATGTGAGGAATCATTCTTTTGTTTACGTTACGTGGTACTTTTTTGACTTTTCCAGAAAAAGTACTGAAGAATGTTTTTTAACTTATACAGCACAAACAAATTTTTACAGTTTTATAATGCCTTATTTTCATGAAGATTCCTCAAAAGGATTTCATGAATATTTTCAAAAAAATATTTTTCTTTTAAAATTGCATGATGTTTTTTGAAAAGAAATTGATTTTGAAGAAGAAAGGATATTTTCCTCAAGAATTCATTTCAAGTGTTTTATCAAAACCATTTTCCATCTAAGATGAAATTATTTCATATGTGTTTGTTTCAAGTATAAAGTATCTATGATTTACATGGATTCACTTTTCTTATTATGAAATTATATTCATTTATTTTATATGGATTATGTGATGATGGGATGATGTTTATGAAACCCATTTTATTAGTTGGGTTATTATGAATGATGTATGTTTACTTTGTGGAACAAGTAAGAATGATTTAATTATGAGATGGGTGGGACCTATATCTCCCTCCAATGCAATGGGTAAAAATTTATATCTCATGAGTTAAACAAGGCTAGAATGGTATGTTAATCCGGTTCCGTGTTACAGGACTGAAACAAGGAGTGAACACGATTCAGAAAGGGACTTTGTCCACTAAGATGGTCTTGGCAGCAATGCCTTGGCTACTATGGAAATCATAACATGTGCTGAATGGTTGCCACAATTACATGTTTTATTCCCATTATATTTTATCATGGTGGATGTTCCATTATGATATATTCCTTATGTACTTCCACAATTTATGTCTTTGATCAAGATTTTGATGTTTAAATTTCATGTTCATGTTTTTCCTTTCAAATGTTTATGGATTGTATTATGTTCTCTATGTTTGCCCTTACTGAGCATTTGAGATCACCCTTTATATGTTTTCTCTTCCCCAGGATTTAAAGAAAGGTTTTAGGTAAGAAAACAAAGGGGAATATCATTAATGTAGATGTTGAAGATCTTTTACCAGTATTTGAAGATAATATTCCGAGTTTCCAAAGAAACTAAACTATTACGGTCCTTGTGTGTATGTTATTGTTATGTATTAAGTATTCCGAAAATGTAATGAAATGTCCATGTACGTCAATATTTGGGTCTCTACAATAGTTATCTAAATTTTAATGATTAACTTTGGAATAAGAATGAATACTAACACATCTCCTCCAAAACACTAAAATAATAGTCAAAAAAAATAAATAGTTGATGTTGGGAAATTAAAAAAACCAACTAATACTCTTATAAATACTGATTGTAAATGAAAATTTAATAAATTTAAATGTTTGTTTATTTTTGAAAAATATTATATTGATATTTTTATTATATTTTTACTGGAGGTCAGAGAACATTCAACTATATTGGGAAACAAGTTAAGGGAATTTTATTTTCAATTCAAATATATTTAGATATATTTATTCTATAAATCATGTTTCATTTTTTATGGTGTGAAAAATCTCTATTTTTCATTATTTTCCATTATTAAATTATATTTAAGGACATAAATTTTTTTCCATTTTTTATTCTCTCTTGTTGTTTGGATTCAAATAAAATGAAGGTTGTATGGGTTTTTAGTGACAAAATATCTCTATATGGATATTCTTTAATTTTTTATAAAAATTTATTATTTATATAGTGTATATATATCCAACGAATGTATGTTTATATAAAACTTGATATAATCCATTATATTCATAGATACACTTGATTTCAAAACATCAAATACATTTTGATACAAAATTTAATGATGTCGAAAGGGGTAATGATTACTCAAAATCCAATTTATTTCACCATAGATTTACTTCGCATATCATATTACATGATTGATCTATCAAAAATAAAGATGATTTTAGCATATATATAAACATTCTTTTAATGGGAAATATTTCATTACACCAAATTATTCATCTTGAATTATTTTAATGTTCACTAAAAATTTATTTTATTGTGTAATAATATAAATAATTTCTCTAAATTCCATCCTTTTCCATATTTTTACTTCCCACCAATATTCTCCTTTACATATTGGATGAAAAAATTTCAATTATCTCAAATGTTCCCTTTCTTCCAATTATTTCATTTTAAATAAATGTTTTTCATATATATTTTAATTATGTAGATTTTTAAAACGTTATATTAATTTGTACAAGATGGTTTACCATCCCTTAAAATGGATTCATTTTCCACTCCACAATTTAATTAGGTAAAATTTATTACTTTTCTAGTATTTCATTTTTAAAGATCCATTTTTTCATTAAATAGGATCAAATTATTTTCACATCCCCTTTCTGAAAAATTTATTACTTTATAAAGACTCCATTATTAAATATAGTCCTCATAATTAAATAATGTCAAAAAATTTCCAAATCCCCTTTTGGAAAACATTATATCATTTCATGCTATAATTATTAATGAAATTTTAAGATGTAAATATTCAATATATTTTCAATTATAATTTTTACAGATTTATGTTCATTCAAGTATCTTTATTTGTATCACATTATATTAATCTTTGTTGATGGTATTCTTTTTCCATTAACAAAGAATGTATTAGAATAAAATTTATGATTCATTGTTTAAAATAAATTCTAAAAAATTATTTGTGGAAATATTTGTAGTATCACATCAATTTTCAATCAATGGTTTTCCTCTAATAAAGTAGTGTTTGGGTCATAATCAATATTTTATTACATTACGAATACTTTTGGGAAATAATATTTTTAAGTCCTGTGATTTCATAAGATTATGTTACACGATATACATACCACAAAAAATCTTTTTCAATGGTTTATTTAAGTTTTGTTGATGAATGATTTAATATAGCACAAATTTTTATGGATGATGCTCGGTGGGGTCCTACATCTCCTTGTAATTTATTGGTTTAATTTTTCACCTTCTGATAAATTTAAGAATATATATAATATGTTTTCTTATAGGGGAACATGCATAAGGTGTTAACACACCTTTCTTGGCTTATAGATAATGATTTTATTCCTATAGGAATTTTAATAACGGGTTTACTAACACATGTTTTCCGTGGAATATGGTTTTTCCACACTTCAATGTCACTCATAATATTATAAAAAATTTTAAATATGCATTTAATTTCCATAATATACCATTCATTAACTAAAATTTATTAATTATAAAAAATTAAACATTTTGTATAATTAAATCAGGTTTTGTGATTATTTACTTTTATCCATATATATTTATGCTTCCATAAGGATAATTTTATGATATTATGTTTATCATACACTGCCTTTTGGTCATTCCTTGTGATAGTTATATCTTACTAATATTCTTATTTTTGTTATTTGTTTAATACATTATGATATATTATTTTCATTACTACTTATTTGATCTTACCCCATTCTTATGATTCCCTTCCCAGTTTATGAAAATATTTTTATCATGAAAAATTCCTTGGAAAGTGTATTGATGTGAAAAACTAATGAGAAAATTTTAAAAATGTTATGAAATAATATATTTATATAGATAATAATCATGACACTAATCAGTCTTTCCCTCTGGTTGTGTGACTATTTGTGAGATGTATTGTTTAAATCATGAGGGTGTTACATAATTTATGTTATCCTTAGAATTTGTCTCCTAAATTTTTATAGATTTAGGGTTTATTTATTCTTGAGTTTAATTTATAGAAAATTAGTGTAAATCCAAGAGTTGGTTCTATGTAGATAATGATGTCCTAACATCATTATAATATCATTAATAGGTATTCTACCCTAGAAAAGAAATCATCATTAAGATACTATATCTTGAAACATTATTTGAAATGATGTGCCTATAATTAATGAAGAAGAAACAAGCTGGTTGGGAATTAAATCAATCATCACCCTAGTTTACGATGAGTAAACCTAATATTGCACACATAATTGGACACTCAGTGGGGGTGTTGTAATGGCCCAAACCTCTCTGGTCCATTACTTTGTTGAAATATGGTGATTGAGGTGTTTTGGGAGGTCAAGGTGACATATCCCCAATACTTATCCAAATTTGTAGTTATGTGAAATGTTTCATCAGTGTGGTTGATGTGAACAGTTCCATCAGTGAGGTCAATGTGAATAGTTCCATTAGTGTGGTCGATGTGAATAGTTTAATCAGTGATGTTGATGTGAACAGATCCATCGGTTGGTCAAGGTGAAAAGTGTTTCTAGAATGATGAGGTTCCATTGGCGACCTCTTTCCTTTACCAAATTTCGAGTTCATGAATAGTGCTTCCAGAATAGTGAGGTTCCAACAGTAGCTTCTTTCTTTTACCAAATTTCGAGTTCAAGAATTGTGTTCCCAGAATAGTGAGGCTCTAACGGTAGCATCATTATTTTTCCAAATTTTATGTTCATGAACAATGATTCCAGAATGGGAAGGTTCCAATGGTAGCCTCTTTCCTTTACCAAATATTAAGTCCACGAACATTGTTTCCAGAATGGTGAGGATCCAACAGTATCCTATTTCCTTTTCCAAATTTCGAGTTCAAAAATAGTGTTTCCATAATGGTGAGTATCTAATGATAGCCACTTTCCTTATCCCAATTTTGAGTTCAGGAATACTGTTTCCAGAACAGTGAGGTTCCAACGGTAGCCTCTTTCCATTGCTAAATTTTGAGTTTATGAACAATGTTTATAGCTTCTTGCAGTTTCACCCCTTTGACATTTCCTTTGAAACAAAATGCATTTAATGATTTGTTTTAAGTACTCTAAGGCCGATTAATTTGATTTAACTCCCATATTAATTTTCCTAAAGCTCGTGATGTTTTTAATTGGTCAAATCACGTGGTTTAATGTGATCTTCTTTTAATAGAAAATCTAGTGTATATTAAACTACTGCTCTGATAAATCTTCTAAAGGGATGAGATATATTACTCCATTGTTCTTCCTCTTTGTTCTAGAGTGTCTGATGCTCGAACATTTCATTCTATCCCATAGGAGTTGAGCAATAAAACTTTCCTCCTTGGATTGGTTCTGTTTGAGTTTCGATGTAGCCAAGCAGTACCGATCAATCTATGATATAAGGTATGATCTATCATCATTTGTTTGGGTTCATCTTCTTTTGTTTCTCCATGAACTATTATGGAATTCGATCTCCATGTTCCTAATGGTATTTTCATGGTTGTGGACCGGTGTTGTGGTGTCTCTACATCCTCGGTTGGATCCAACAGTCACAGAGGGAGGAGAACAAAACCCGTTGTGTGGCTCATTTTCATATCAAGAACATGAAGAACAATTTGAGGTAGGGGATTTATTACATACCTTTCTTTTATGTGCAACATTATAGTTAGCATTTTTTATCCCACTGGATCACAAAAAAATTGGCATAATAAATATTTGAACTGGATAAATAAATTGATATCGATCGTATTTTATTGACTCGTCTTTTTCTAGATAGTGTGAAATATATAATTTCTTGTTTAGAATTTTGTTCTTGATGGAAATTGGTAAAGAATGTAAATACAAAATTAATTGATAATGGTTTGGCTAATAATAAAGATGCATGTAAATAAATCCCATTATTGTTATTGTAATTTCATGTTAATCAAGTTGAGCAGCAAGAATGTTTAGTCAATTTGTGATAGATTACAATTTAGGTTTCCCAAAGTCATAACCTATGAATGAGAAATCGTTTAATTAAATATGGATTAAATAAATTGTTGTTTTATAAATGAAAATACTTTGTAGAGTTCTGAGTTACCCACATTCTTGTTTAAGGTACAAGAGCCCAATTTATATATTGTGTGTTTTCCTACTTCTTTGTGTTCTGATTGTGCCCAGGTGGCTGTTTTGATATGTGGGGGTTGGGAGGCCAACATGTTTTGTCAGAATTTGACGCCTAGAGTGGTGAGTTGCATCAGGTTTTGCTTATGGGTGTCGGTGAGGACACCTGGGATGAGGAAACGAGTTGGATGTGAATGTTTGAATGTTTTATGATTCTTGTTTATTATTTATCCTCTTGGAATTCCCCACCACTCAAGGAATTTGGTCTTTCTTATCCTTCTTTTTAAATAGGGGAAGATGCATGGGGTATGCCACATGCTTTTCGTGTTCATCATAGAAAGGTAGGATGGGTCTACGCTCTTGTTATAGGTGGAAAAGACTCGATGGGTAGTTCATCTACTCACCATGTTTAGCCCCTTTTTATTTAGTAGCTTAGAATGTTTTTCTAGAATTCTTGGGAATATGGGAAAGTAATTTAATAAATAAATAATTGAATAAATGATGTTAACCAAATGGGTTGGATCTTGAAGGGATGCAATGCTAAGGTTTCAATTTAAAGAGAAAGTGGACATTGAGAGTGATGCTAATGAAATTTAATGTATAATTTGTAATGTTTAATTAATTTTTAAAGAATTAATTAATGTAAAGTGAAACTAAAATATATTTAATAACGTAATGAAATTAATCTCTTTCAATGGTTGTGTGCATATAGGATACCTAGTCATAGAAGAAGAAGCCGAGAGTCTGAGTGATGTTAGCTACAGTGTGTCTAAGACTATGTTTTTCCTATAGGGTGGTTGTGAGATATAATATATTCTGTACTTTTTGAATTTTTATACACCACTCCACCACATTTGTACAGGAAATAGACTTCATAGGGATTCTTAGCCATTAGGGGGTGTGTTTTCCCCCAAAATTCCAGTGGGAGTGTGGATGGCTAACTACCCCTTTGGCCCCACTCTCTTCTCATGGTAGTTACTTGTGATGGTAGGCATAATAGTTAGTTTTCCCCATATATGTGTGTATAGGGATGTAATGGCCTATTGTTATTCACACATGTATATTACAGATATAGATTTCTATAGAATACTATAGGAGTAAAGTGTATATGTTGTGACAGATTGAAGATTATTACTTAGTGTGTGGGAAGTAATGGTTTAAGGTATAATGCATGTCATCTGATACACATTATGCGAGTTGTGGTGGTCCCAAAAACATCCTAGTTACATTGATTACAAGGACATGGTGGTTTTATTGCACGAGGTTCATGTTGTGGTGCTTCATCCATGTGTGTGCGGGCAAGCATTTTTGGAGAGAGATGCCTATGACGTACAATGTTGGGAAAAAGGGGAAAACGACTGGGGAAGTTGTAGTAGGGTACCATTAATAGTCTTTGTTATATTATATAATCATATATGCATTACATGGTAAGAGGATCCATTGTGAGGTAGGGAACATAGTATACCTATTTTTGTGAGGAGTTAGTTTCACTTGTGGTTCACTTTTCTTTATCATGCTTTCATTACTTTTTCACAAGGGGCTCTAGGGAGGATCCTACTGGGTATACTGTTATACTAACTCTATGTATATATAAATTGTTTTTCATGTCACTTGAAGATGGTTTCATATTAGGCTAGTATCTACTAGCTTGGGGTTGCAGGAGCTGTTTGGGCTTCGTGGTTGATGTTGTTTTTACTTTCTTTTGGGTACATGCAGTTACCCCTTTCAGTTGTAGTTTTTTTACATGACATTAAATATGTGTACTTAGGATTTCATTTATATTTTTGTCTAAGTTGGAGTTTGTTGGTGTCTATTTTATCTCTCTATTTTATATGTGTTATCCTAGTGGGTAATACCTCCCATCTAAGTGTTTACTATCCCCTCAGTGCTAGTTTCCAACCCGAGGACTACTAGAGGCAGAACTTGGGGTTCATTATCTACATTCTCGCTTTTCCAGTCGAGGAGGTGTATACATTCTGGGGAGAGGCTCAGGACATAGTGTTTTTAAAGAGAGGTTGAGAGATAGGATGTAGTTTGGAGTTAAGCACATGTGAGGCTTCATGGGTTGGTAGGGAAACAATGTCATTCCAGTTTAGAAAGTGATGTAAGCACTGGAGATAGGCTAAGACATAGGTGTTTAGGGCCCCCTATGATCTAATGTACGTACCATTATGTTTACAATGGCTACTAAATGACGTGATACTAGTTGCAAGGTAGAGACCAAAGAAAGGATCATGCTTCATTCTTCCTCATGGCTATGTTTGAATGGATAAACCTTTGGATATGGTAACCTAAAATGAATAAAACAAAAAAAATAAATTATTTATTGTTGAGTCTCCCATATTCCATGTTTAGGAGCTCTAACTATTTGTTATTTTATAGAAATGGCTCCAGGTCTACGTCCTCAACAGGATCGAATAGATGTTTTCCAATAGGTAGTTCTAGCAGATCGTCACTCGGTAGAGGTTGACAACAATGTCACTTCGAGGAGGAAACTCTTAGAGTTTTAGAACCAGAGTCTGTAGAAGTATGAGGGCTCCGTTTGAGATGTAGACATAGAAGACTGGTCAGAGGAGGTTGAGATATTCTACAGTTTGATACGTGGTTGGAAGGAGCACTAGGTGTCCTTGTTTGTGACGATGCTGCATGGAGCCGCGAGGCCGTAGTGATTCTAATTACTCATGGATCGTAAGGAGTTAGCAATCTCATTGGTGGAGGTCTAAAACAAGTTTTGAGCCGAGTTTCTTTCTTCAACCACGAAGGACTCTGGTCTATATGATGTTCCTATCCTTTGACAGGGGAGCTCCAATGTGCAAGAGTTTGGAATCCAAATCAGGAACCATTTACGATATGCTTCAAACCTGTTTTAGATGAGGAGGCCAGGGAGTGGAATTTTGCAGAGGATTTTCATCCAGAGATCCAATGCCAGATCACACAATTTATGATGAATAAATATCTTGAGGTTCTGGCAGGGGAAGAGGCCATTGAGAAAACATTTGATAGAACCAGATCACTATGAGAGGGGAGTCGTCTTGATTCCTCATGAAGCAGAGTTATGGTCTGGGGTTCCTAATATTTATGGAAGAATAGTTTCCATTCGGCCAAGGGTATGTCCCAACCCTCAGCATCTCATTTCCCTGGGGGTGGCATATCATAGGCATTTAACAAGGGATTAAAAATTAGTTTTTTCATATGGTGGTTGAGGTCTCCAACATCAAAAGTGTGTGACCTTTCAAACCAGTGATCGTGGAATAGGTGTTCTGATCCAGGTTCCTCTGTTGAGGTTGTACCAGACGTGGCAGCATCAGCAGGTTACACCAGCTTTGGATCAGCTGAGGGTAGATGTGTAAAGAAGATGACATCCCCATGACATTCTTCATCTTTAGACAGTAGAGTGCGGTCGTGGCAGTGGTATTCATCAGGGTCATAGAGGCCATAGAGTAGGTTATAGTCAGCTCCATGCTTTAGACTTGCTACCTCCAGGAATGAAAAACATCGTTCGAGGTACCCATTGATTGTTTTCTACATTGTTGTATTCCTTATTTGATTCAAGAGTGAAAAACTCCTTCATATCTCCTGACCTTGTCCAGGCATTGGGACTTGAGGTAGTGAGGCTTCTAGTTCCCTTGGAATTGACTATGTCAGTTGGTGGTCGATCTGAGTTGTTGGAAGTATGTAGAGACTATGAGCTATTGTTGAGAAAGTAGTGCTATTTGGGAGATTTCCAATTTTTACGAATACAACCATTTGATAGAATCCTCAGCATGGATTGGTTATTTTCAGGCTGGCTATCGTGGATTGCATATGGGGTCAGGTTGTGTTTTTCGATGGGGATGGAGAGCCAGTGGTGTTCATTGGAAAAAAATACCATCAGATGGGTCATTGGCATGTTTCTTATTTATCATCTATGATGGATGAGCAGATGTTGAGTTCTTTAGAGGTTCAACAGTTGTCTTTTCCTAGGGTTGTAGAAGAATAACATGATGTCTTTCCAGAGGAGGTTGTAGAATTACCCCCACAATGAGAGATCATGTTTGGGATCTAACTACAACCAAGAGTGTCTCTTATCTATATATATATATAATGGCCCCTACTAAGTTACGAGAGTTATATATACAACTTGATGGTCTGTTACTCTACAGTTTTGTTTGGCCGAGTGTGTCATTGTGTGGTGCACCCGTTTTGTTCGTGAAGAAGGCTGACAACAGTTTGATGTTTTGTGTCAATTTTCATTTCATAAACAAAGTGAAATTGAATAATCTCCATCCTCTTCCACATATTGATGATTTATTCAAACAAGAAAAAGTTGAAAGTATGTTCTCAAAGATTAACTTATGGTCAAGATATCATAAGATTCATGTAAAGAATAAGGATATCCTGAAGGATGATTCTTGTTATCATCATGGGAATTATGAGTTCATTGTAATGCCATTTGGCATAAAAAATGGTCAAGATGTTTTCGTGGGATTGATGAACGATGTGTTCCATCTATTCCTGGACATGTTTGTTGTGGTTTTTATAGACAATATCATTGTGTACTCCACGTCTTATGAGGATCGTGCAGAGAATCTACCAGTCATTTTGGGAGTTCTTCATCAACATCAGCTACTTGGGATGGTTTCGAAGGGTTATTTTTGGGATTGAGAAGTGTGTTTCTTGTGTCATGTTGTGTCCTAGTTGGGAGTATCTATGGATCCATCCAAGAGAGAAACAGTTGTGTCTTAGGAAGCCCCAAAGATAGTGTCAGAGGTGTAAAGTTTTCAGGGTATCACATGATACTATATGAGGTTTGTAGATGATTTATATTGAGGTGTCACTCCTCCTACAACTTTGAATTGGAAGGATCCAACATTCATATGGACTGATTAGTGTCAGACAACTTTCATGTATCAATATGTGAAGTTAGTAATTGATCCAGTTCGTTGTCTCCCAGCAGAGGGAGTTCAGATTGATGTTTTCTGTTATGCTTCACATCTGGGGTTAGGCTGTGATTTGATGCGGTAGAGATCAATTGTTTCTTATGGGTCTTAAAAGTTTCATCCCCATGAATGTAATTATTCCACCCATGATCTTTAGTTGAAAACTTTGTGGTCTTCACTGAAGTTGTGGAAAAATTATCAAATTGGTGAGTTCTTCTTAGTTTTAATCAATCATAAGAGTTTGAGGTATGTTTTCTATTAGCATGACTTGACCTTACGACAACGTCAGGGGATGGAGTTCTTATAGGAATAGTACTTTGAAATATCGTATACACCTAGAAAGGGGAATGTTGTAGCTGATGCGCTGAGTGAGAAGTCACGTAGTGATACAGTGCGTGAATCTGGTGACACTTGGAGTGTAATGGAAGACTGTCAACATTACATCTTGATATTGGAGAAGTTGGGGGCATATGCTGTCTTTTTTAGATGACAGTGTAGTCATCTCTGGTGTAGTAGGTGGAAGAATCCCAATTGAGGGATCTAGAGGTGGTGGTTTGGAGAGACAGAGTTGTTTGTGGAGAGTCCAATGATGGTTGATATGACGATGAGAAACACTGAGTGATGAATCATGGAATTATTTTTGTTCCATTAGCGATACGTGAGATAGTTCTCAGAGAGTTACAATGTTCTTCTTTATGTGTTCATCTTGGAGTAACAATGATGTACCAAGCCTTGAGGAGCTGTTTTTGGTGGCCTGGGATAAAGCATGCAGTTTCATAGTTTGTGTCTTGATGTTTGGCCTTCCAGAAGGTGAAGGTAGAACACTATGTTCTTTGTGGAGTAATCTTACAATAATTTTTTCCACTCCACCATCAGTGTGGTGCTATTTGAAGCATCGTACGACCGGTATTGTCATTCTTTATTATGCCGGACTGGGGTCAGAGAGTCAGTAATTCTCAGAATGGATGTAGTGTAGAATACAACAGAGATGGCTCATGTGATTCATGAGAGCATGATGACAGCGCAAGATCATCAAAAATCATATGTTGATCAAAGGATGATACCCTTTGAGTTTGATGTTGGGGATCATGTGTTTCTGAAGGTGACTCCCTCTCATGGGTAGTGAATTATTGGTCTTTAGAGTATGCTTTCTCACCGGTTTGTTGGGCCTTTAGAAGTGTTATATCTTGTTGGAGTTATGGCGTTTCAAGTAGCACTCCCCCTGTAGATGAGCCAGATACATGTGGTTTTTCATGTGTCACATCTGCATCATTATATTCATGATGAATCTCTTTTCATTGATTGGGGAGAGATTGATATTGATGATGATTTTCACTTCGAGGAGCGACTTGTGGAGATCCAAGACCGTAAAAAGAAGGTGTTTAAAGGGCGTTCTATCCCCTTAATCCATATCTTGAGGTGACTCGGTGGCATGTAGGAGAGTACCTGGGAATGTGAGTCCCAAATACCTGCTCAGTACCCATATTTTTTTGAGGATTAACTACATTTAGGTAATGATGTATCCATTATGGTTAGAGACATTTTTTATAAGATGGATTTCTTTGGTTACTTCATGTGGCTTGATCTTTTCTGAGAGGTATTTCAATGGGTGGTTTTTTAGACTTTAATTTTGTTCTCTATTAGGTTGGTTTTGAATTTTTGAGGACGGGAATGTTATAAGAGGTATCTGATGTAATGGCATGGAACTCTCTCGTCCATTCCTTTGTTAAAATCTAGTGTTTGAGGATTTTCGAGAGGCCAAGGTGACATATCTTGAACACTTTTTCAAATTTATAGACATGTTAACACTTCCCTCAGTGAGGTCGATGTGAACCATTCCATCATTGAGGTCAATGTAAACAGATCCATTAGTGAGCTCGATGTGAATAGTTCCATTAGTGAGGTCGAGGTGAATAGTTCTTGCAAAATAGTGAGGTTCCAACAGTTGCCTCTTTCCTTTTCCAAATTTTGAGTTAATGGATAGTTTTTCCAAAACGGTGTGGTTCAAATGGTAGCCTCATTCCTACGCCAAAATTTTAGTTCATGCATAATGGTTCTAGAATGGAGAGGTTCCAATGGTAGCCTCTTTCCTTCTCCAAAATTTTAGTTCATGAATAGTGTTTCTAGAATATTGATGTTCTAATGGTAGCATTTTTTCACTGCCAAATTTTGAGTTCATGAAAAGTTTTTCTAGGACCATGAGGTTCCAATGGTAGCCTCTTTCCATTAGCAAATTTCAAGTTCATGTACTGTGTTTTCAGTACGGTGAGGTTCCAATGATATATTATTTCCTTTTCTAAATTTTGATTTCATAGACAATGTTTCTATAATGGCGAGGTTACAATGGTGGCCTATTTACTTTTCTAAATTAATAGTTCATGAACATTGTTTCCAGCTTCCTACAGTTCACCCCTTTGACAATTTCTTTGACATAAATTGTTTTTAAAGCATTTTTTAAAAACCCTAAGGCCAATTCAAAGGCTGTAACTCCAATAATAATTTTCTTATAGCTTGGGATGTTTTTACATGGTCAAACTACATGGTTTAATGTGACCCACTTTTAATGGAAAAGACAACATATCTTAATCCACTGATTTGTTAAATCTTCTAAAGAGATGAGAAATCTTCCTCTCCGGTTCATCCTCTTTATTCTCGAGAGCGAGACACTTGATCCTTTCATTCCATCCTATAAGAGTCTCACCATCAAAATTTCCTCCTTGGATTGGTTCCCCTCGGGTTTTGATGCCACCAAGCAGTACTGATCAAACTTTGATATAAGGTATGGTCTATCATCATTCTTTTGGGTTCATCTCCATTGGTTCCTCTTTTCCCATTTATGGAATGCTATCTCCATTTTCGTAATTTACTTTTCTTGGGTGTTTCCTAGTGTTGTGTTGTCTCTGCATCCTTGAGTGGATGTAGTTGTCATGGGAGGAGGAGATCGTAACTCATTGTGTGGATTGTTCTTTTATAAAGAACATCAAGAACCTGTTGAGGTAGGGGATTCATTGCCACTTTTTTCTTTTACATGAAACATTATAGTAATCGTTTTTTATCCCACAGGATCAAAATGGAATTGGAATAGTAAATATTTTAACCAGATAAATTAATTGATATTGATAGTATGTTATTGCCTCTTGTTTTGCAAGAATGTTTGATATCTATGATTTCTTTTTTATCTTTTCATTCTTTATAGAAATTGGTAGAGAACATAAATTTGGAATTAATTGATAATCATGTCGCTAAAGATAACGAGGATTTTGAATTAATCTGATTATTGTAATTGTAATTTTATGTTAATCAAATTGATGTAGTAAACATGTTTAATAAATTTTTGATAGCTTAGTGTTTAGGTTTCTAGAATTCAGAACCTATGAATAACAAATCAGTTAATTCAAGATGGATTAAAGAAATAGTTGTTTTATAAAATAAAATTCCTTGTAGGGTTTTGAGTTACCCTCTTTCTTATATAAGGCATAAGATCCCAATTGATATGATGTGTGTTTTTCTACTGCTTGTGTTCTGATATGTTCCTGGATGGCTGTTGTGATATGTGGGGGTAGGGTGGCCTACAGGTTGTTGCAGCAGTTGACACCTAGAGTGGTGCGATGCATCGGTTTATACATTTGCATGCCAGGGAGGACACCATGGATGATGAAACAGGTTTGATGAGACTATTTGGATGCTTTCTGATTCTTATTGATTGTTTATCTACTTTACATTCCCCACTACTCAAGGTAGCTTGTCTTGCTTACCCTTCTTCCGAAATTGTAAAAGACACGCATGGTATTCCACTTGCTTTCTGTGTCTTTCTTCTGAAGGGATTATGGGTATACGCTCTTTCTATTTTCGGTAAATCCTTGATAGGTAGTTAATCTAGTCACCGTGTCGAGCCCCCTTATTCTTAGTAGTTTAGAATGTTTTTATAGAATGCCTGGGAATAGGTTAATTTAATGCTAGGAATAAATAATTGAATAAATGATGTTAACCCAATGGTTATAAGCTAGCTGGGATGTAATGCCGAGGTTTCAATATAAAGGGACAGTGGACTTTGGGTGTGATGCTAATGAAATTTAATGTAGAATTGTTAATGGTTAATTAATGTTTATAGAATTAATTAAGGTAAATTGAAACTGATAAAAAAGAAATGAGGTAATGTAATTAATCTCTATAAATGGTTGTGTCCTTATAGGATACCTATACATAGAAGTGTAAGTCAGGAGTTAGAGAGACATTATCTGCAGTGTGTCTAAGACTATGTTCTGACCATAGTGTGATTGTGAGCTATAGCATATTATTTACTTTTTGTGTTTCTATAAGCTACTCCACCCCGTTAGTTAGGGCAACTAACACCTTGGGGATTCTGAGCCTTGGGGGGGGGGGTGGGAGGGTTTCCCAATATTCTAGTGGGAGGATTGATGGATGACTACCCCCTTTTCCCCCAGTCTCTACTCTTGGTAGTTACTTTTTCCGGTAGGGAGAACATTTAGTTTTCCCCATATATGTGTGTAGGGGGTGTAATGTCTTGTGTTTATTCACACACATATATTCTGGATATAATTTTTTATGGGCTACTATAGATGTAACGTGTATAAGCTATGATGACTTGAGGATTTTTACTCGGTGTGTGGGCTGTAATGGTTTGAGGTATAATACCAGATGTATGATACATGTTATGTGAGATATCGTGGCTCCTAGAAACTACCTGGTTACATTTCTTACATAGACGTGGTGGTTTTTTTGCACATGGTGCATGTTATGGTGCTTCATCTAGGTGTCCATGGGAAAGACTTTTTGTAGAGATATTCTTAGGACGCGCGATGTTGGGTAAAAGTGTCCAACCATTGGGGAAGTAGTAGAGGGGTACCCTTGATATTTTTTATTGAATAATATACTCTTGTATGAATTACTTGATGAGGGTAGCCATGGTGAGGCTGGAAATAAAGTATACCTGTATAGGTGACGAGTTAGTTTCACTTGTTGTTCACTGTGGTTTAGCATGATTTCATTAATTTTGCATGAGAGGCTCCGCGGTGCATCCTACTGAGTATAAAATTATCCTAAGAATATGTATATATAAATTGTTTTTTAGGTCACTAAGAAGAGGTTGGAGATCATTCTGGTTTCTACTAGCTTGGGATTGAAGGAGTTGTTTGGGCTTCATGGTTGTTGTTGTTTTTACTTTCTTTTTGGTACTTTCATTTTCCCCGATTCTATTATAGTAGTTTCTCATGACATTACATATGTGTACTGTATGGGTTGGTGTCCTGAGAAACAACTGTTTTGTAATTTGACTACATGAATGTACCCATATTATAAAATTTTTCATTGTTCTGCATGACTATAATATAATAATGTCCTGGAATATTTGTTGCCTAAAAAAGGTCATGGAAGATTTCCGCTATGATGAGAAACCTGAAATTCTATAACAAATATTATTAAATAAATTTCTATGGTTGGATGTCATACAATGATATGACACATAGTATACATACAGTCATGTGCGAGTACTTGTAAGAAGACATGACTCTATCTCATGGAGTTCGCACTTGGTAATCTCCCAGATGGGAGATTATCATAACAAACCCACCAGTAGTAATTCTCTATGTTTTGGTGTCTTCATATATTGCTATTTGTGAGCATGTGTAATGGTCCTCAGACTGGAATATTATCATTAACTCATGTCATGACTCGTGCACATAGATTTGTTGACGAAAACTGTCACTAAGACAGTCACTGGGAAGTAGGGTACGTTGGGTGCATCACGAGTGACATGTTGTTAATGGATAAGTCGAGGAAGGTTTTTTTCCCTTCCATTTATGGAAGTTGATATCTCAGAACTTTCACTGAAATAGAACTACCGCATGAAATTCCATGGCCATGGTGTAATGAAGAGTTTATTTCAGGTAGTCAAATAATGACAGATCAAGAATATAGGTTTATGACACTTACATGAAACCTGGTTGATGAGATATTGAGACAAAGGGATTAAATTACACAGTAAGAGTTCGTATGAGGTGATACTTCAATGCAGTGTCAACATCTTTCTCTTGGGTTCCTTGACCCATTGTTAGACAGTAATCTTGGACTTTAGGCAAGCCCACCAAATTGCAACGAGAAAGAGGGCTAGTGGGTCACACACTAAGTGTATCCAAGTATCTCAAATAGAATAAAGATCATTCCCATACGTGGTTTATTAATTATTCAAGGAAGCCTAAATTGTATTAATGATGGCGGAAAAAGGAAATGAAAAATAATATATACACACCGTGTATTAAATATTACAAACCATGTAGTTTTTTATGGAAAACAAGTACACGATGTGTATTAATGATTACACACCATGTAGTTTTCATTTTGTAAAGGAAATGGAAAACAAGTACATACCGTGTATTTATGATTACATGCCGTGTAGTTTTTCCAGTCAGGATTTTGTGGAAATACCGTTTTACTAAAGGATATTTATTATATTCAGCGTGGGAGCATGTCAAGGAATTAAATTATTCAACATGGGGGTTTTCTATAAGAGTAAATGAAATAAATAAAATGCATAACACGTTTATTTATTATCATAACTATAAAAACCTCAAACCCGATTATAAATATCCTCACAACCTAAACTCTTTTCCAACACAAGAGAATCATTGTACCTAAAAATTATTGAGAATTCTCTCAAGGGAAAAAGAACTCCTCTAATAACGCTCTTAAGACTAAGTGAGATCCTCTTCTATCGAATCAAGATGATCCATGGCGGACAACACAAGAAATGGTTTCTCCATGATAGTACTCGGAGACTCCTTTGGCGATGTCCATAGATACTAGGTGCACGTGTGGATCACTGCTAGAGGAAGTATACACATGGCTTCTCCGATGCAACGACGAATCAAATCAGAAAGTGATCAGAAATATTAATGAAGAAGGAACACCAAAAGGTTCTTCTTTTCAATTATTTAAATTAATTATAATCAACCTATAACAATCTGACATTGTGGTTCTGGGACCTTTCATCTCCTTTTTCTATTTCTGTGAATCAATCCATGGAGACTGGCATTTATCATCGTATTGATCCTAGATTGATCATTGCTAATGACAAAAAGCCATGTGGGCACATCCACCCATGTGCTTCCGTTGCACCTGTAACCTTCAATTGGTATCAGAGGGAGGTTATAACATTGATTATACTTATTTAATTTTCATTGAAAATTTACGCATTTATATTTGATTCAATTCATGAAAAATTGTTCTATTAAATCTGAATGAACAAGATCTGTTCATCCTCCTTCATTTCTCAATTCACATCTCAAAAATGACCTTTTAATTTTAATTTTGATTAAAGTAAAAATGAGGAACTCATCTGGTGGAGCCACTCTTTCTGTCTGAACAACACAAAAATATACAGCGTGTAATTAAAACTACACGCCGTGTACTTAGGTTCAACTAAACGGCCCTGGTCCGCCAAACCACGCTATGGGAATTGAGAATTCTTAATTACTTATTTCGACATGTTGACTGGAAATGAATGGAATGTGGGAACCAGAATACACGATGTGTATGTTGGAGCAACATGCCGTGAAATCCGATCCAGCCCAAGTGAAACCGTGTACAAAGGAGAAGCTGCATACCACATACATAGGATTTCCAGGCCAGTAGCCACATAACAAGGAAGTACACGCTGTGTTAGATTAATCTACACACCATGTACTCCAAAATTTCCAATGTAGAGAAAAACATGTCAAATCTCTTGGCGTGTACATTGGATAATGGGTAAAAAGAAATACACACCCTTTAAATATAAACTACAAGGTGTGTACCTTCTAGAAATGGAATTTTACCAACTTTCCTTCAAACGTACAACAACCTGTACCAGGAATTTGGATGAGAAGACTCTCAAGGAAATTCAGAAAGGAATTTAAGAGAGTAAATTGATTAATTATAAGAACCTAATTAATTGAATACAAGCACAAATTATCATAAATAATAGAATGATTAAATTAATTTGAATTCAAAATATGTGTAAATTTTGTTGAATTCTATGGATGATCTTGAGCTAGACCAAAGACCCTTTTTATGTGTGTTTTGTATTCATTTAAATTTGTTTAATTTAAATTCGTTGGCATGCGAGACTTCTTCCAATAAAATGTAGGACATGCATGCCCATGTTATCTTTTATGTAAAACCCATGTAATGGAGGGTCTCCCAAGCCAGAGGAGACCGTTCAAAAACATAAAACTAAGGTGAAACCAACCCATGAAGATACAAAGGTGGATAGGTGGGAGCTGCAAAACACGAACCATCCGTTCAAGGTGTTTTTCCCTAGGTCAGGCTTAGCTTATCAAACTGCTAGATAAGTTAACCAGAAGAAGTTCAGGATCATGCCATCTTATTTTATTTATGTCTGATTGCATGGTTTATTTATTATGTATGTGTTGTCATGATCACATAATTAATTAAATAAACAATCATAAAAATATTGAATAAAATAAAAACAGTACTATGTGTAATAATTATCAGAACATGGTTAATCACTTAAGAAAGCATCACTTAATATTAACAAGAAAGTGATAATGTGAAACTACACTTAAAAGATCGAAATCCCTCAATACCATATTAAGTCAGACCAAGCCTTTCGTTACTTGATTAAGGGAATGACTCAATAAAACGATGTGTTTTACTAACCCTTGTTGGGACACTTAAATTTATAAAGGAAGCCCTTATGAAAGTTTTCTGGTTCTCTTAACCTTATTACATCAACAGGAGTAGCCCATTCTAGACATGGTGTAGTTTTGGAGGCAAGATTTGAGGAAATCCAAGTCAGGATTTCAGGATTGGGGAGTCCACTCAATAGATCAAGGAACTGTAAGCCCACAGTTAGAAAAGACATGCCTACCTAAATACCATCAAATAGCTTGACCAACCCTTGTTAGGGTTATATGAAGGGGAATATGGATCCTTATCACTAGAATTTAAAAGCAACTCGACATTCTGAGTTCAATGGTGAGGGCCATTTGGACTTGAAAAAATAGTGAGAGACTTAATAAAAATTTATTATTTCTCATAAAATGTAATCAAGAAAGTACAGATAATATGATCTTTTAATTTGTAGAATCAATATGAAGAACTCATCAACCACATTTTGATTGTGATCAATTCTGGATAATGACAACATCCTCACTGGCAGTAACTTTTAAGAATGGTTTAGGCACCTTCGGGTTATCCTACTGCATGAATGAAAGTTTTACAAATTGGAGTCCTCACGTCCTGATTCTCTTGCCCCAGGGGAAAGTGATGAAGATTTCCTAGTCTATGATCAACATTTGAACGATGCTCTTGACATTCAATGTTTGATGTTATCAACAATGTCTAGTGAGCTCATGAATTCTCATAAAGGCATGGAGGCCTATAGCATGCTCGAGTAGTTCTGTGGTCTATACCTGGATAGAGAAAGATAAGAAAGGTTTGAGATCTCCAAGGATATATTTAGAGTAAGCATGTAGAGGGTGCCCCATCTGGGCCTCATGTAGTCAAGCCCATTGGCTACATTTAGTGCTTGGAGGTATTAGGGTTTAAAATCCATAAAGAACTTGGTACCGATCTCATTATTGCCTCACTCCCCCAGAGCTTCCCTAACTTTGTTGTAAAATTCAACATGAACAACATTGAGAAGTCTCTATCTGATCTCCTTATCCTCATTCGCTAAGTGGACAATGATATGAAGCGTGAAAATCCTTATGTCCTCATAGTGAATAAAAGGAAAGGGAAGGTGAAGAGATTTAAGCCCAAATATTCTTCAAGGCCTTCCATGAAAAGGAAGATCAAAGGGAAGGCAAGAGAACAGGAGGCTGTTTGTTACTCATGTGGCAAGAAGGGACACTGGAAGAAAAACTGCACAGAACCAAGGAACAAAGGGGAAGCTTTAGGTGAATTTGTTATTGAATTAAATCTATCTATTTCTACTAATTGTGTATTTGATACTGCTTGTGGTGTTCATATCTGTTTCCAAATACAGGAAACAAGTAGATTCGGGACGATTGACCAAGGTGAGGTAGATCTTGTTGTACCCCTCTCTCTTGGATTTTAATGATCACAATCACTCTCATTGTGTTCTAACTTGTTTTCAAGTGTTTTGATGCTAGGAAAAAGGTTGCCCATGAGTTGGTCCAAGAAAGATGATAGTGGACTCTCTGAGTCCACCGGCCAACCGGTGGATTCCCACCGGCCAGCCGGTGGTCTCTGGAAGAAGCATTGCTTTCTGCCAGAGGCACCGGTCAGCCGGTGTTAGCGCACCGGCCAGCCGGTATGGGCACCAGCCAACCGGTTCTTGCCCACCGGCCAGCCGGAGGACCCAGCCAGTAGGCTTGCCCACTGCCTGGTGACACCGGCCAACCGGTGGATGACCACCGGCCAGCCGGTGGAACCCAGACAGAAAGCCTGCTCTTTCTGGACCACCGGACAGCCGAGAGCTCAGCACCGGCCAGCCGGTGGACCACCAGCCAGCTGGTGAGACACCACCGGCTGGCCGGTGTGCCCAGTCAAACTAGCCATTGGTCTTTGACCAGACTTGTACTTTTGACCCCCAACGGCTCCGGAAGCCCTCCAACGGACATATTGAAGTGTTTATGGGTATTTCTCCTATAAATAAGAAACCATGGATGCCGGGAACACACCCGAAATATATTTTGATGTCTTGACGCTCTAACGAAAAATCTCCAAGGCCTCTTGTGATCCATTGCCATCCTTGAAGCTTGAGATCCCTCTCCATCAGCTGCTCTCACACTTTTGGCGCTCAAGGCTTCCGTGTGTTTGTATTATTTTATTTGTTTAGTTCTTCATTGGGTTTGGATTAAAACAAACCTCTAATTTCCATTCTTTCTTTCAATTGGGTTTCTTGCTAAAACCATAATAAAAAATCAAGCTGTACGAAGGTGTTCTAGCCTACCTTAAAATGGCTAGTGGTTTTCTTGCTACAACCATAATAAAAAAGCAAGATGTACGAAGGTGTTCTAGCCTACCTTAAAATGGCTAGTGGGTTCTTGCTACAACCATTAAAAAGAAAGTTGACGTATTAATCTCTCAACGGTTCTTGTTGGGAGTGGAGACGTAGGCTTGGGAATTAAGCCGAACTTCGTTATCAAATTGTGTCTTGCCTTTTTTATTTCCGCTGCATTGATAATTGTTTTAAATTGTTTATGAAATTTGAAAAGGCAATTCACCCCCCCTCTTGCCATCCTCTACGACCCAACAGATCTACGAGTAGCCAACGGAGCCAGACTCACTACTGTAGATGTCAGAGACTACCACCTCACATTACCAACTGGAATGATCTTGGTGTTAAAGGGTTGTTATTATGTGCCTTATATTGCTAAAAACATTTTTTCAGTATCCAGATTAGATAATTATGGATTCATCTTCAATTTTAGTAATGAATGTTGCTACTTTTATAAAGATTGCATTTGTTTTGGTAGGGAACATTTATATAACAATATTTATATGATAGACTACACAAACCATGTAATGGAAATCGATGACAAAGTTAATTCACATGACTCATACCACACCAAACTTTCCATCACCAGCTAGGTCATGTCAATGAGAAACATTTGACAAAATTACATCAAGATGGATATTCAGATTCTTTCGAACTAAAACCACATGGTTTATGTCAAGCATGTCTACAAGGCAAAATGACCAAATCCCAATTTACTGGGAAAGTTGAAAGGGATAAAGAGCTTCTAGAATTAGTTCACACAGACGTGTGTAGAGAATTTCCAGTTTAAGCGAGGGGTGGGTTTACATACTTCATCACTTTTACTGATGATTTCAGTAGATATGGATATATTTACTTAATGAGGTATTAGTCAGATTCTTTTGATCAGTTCAAAGAATACAAGAATGAAGCAGAGAACCATCTTGGTAAGAATATTAAGAAACTCTGCTCCGACAAAGGAGGAGAATATATTAATCAGGACTTCATTGATTTCTTAGGGGAGTTTGGGATTCTATCTCAAAACACTCCTCCTTATACACCTCATTGGAATGGTGTAAGTGAAAGGAGGAATCACAACCTGTTGGACATGGTGAGATCAATGATGAGACATGCGAGTCTTCCATTATCCTTATACAGATATTCATTACAAACACCAGCATAAATTCTAAACCAAGTACCAAATAAATTGATAAATGGTATTCTATATGATTTATGGAGTGAACGAAAATCCATGTTATCGAATTTAAATGTGTGGGGTAGTGAAACATTTGTTAAGGCCTCTTCAGGTAATAAAAATTCACTTCAAGGCACAATGTGTATCTCTATAGGATATCCCATGGAAACAAGAGGATATAACCTATTCAATCCCTCATAAAAAAAGGTTATAGTGGAAAGACATGCCATATTCCTTGAGAGAGAGCACATCTCCAAAAGAGATAGTGGGAGAAAGATAGACTTTGAGGAAGTTGAGGCTCAAGATACCCAAGAGTTGGTACTAGAACAGATTCCACCGAGCCCTGTAGAAGAACAATCTGTTCCAGAGACAGAAGAACTGCGTAGGAGAACGAGAGAGGTGAGAAAACCAGAAATATATGGTTTTCTTGTCACCGAGGATGCTGACTCGTTATTAGATGATAATGACGATCCTATTACTTACAAGGAAGCAGTTAAAGGAACATTCACTACCACGTGGAAAGAAGCCATGAATTCTGAAATGGATTCTATGTACTAAAACCAAGTCTCGATTTTGGTAGATCCTCCCGTTGATGTAAAGACTGCCAGTAATAAATGGGTATTCAAGAAAAAATTGGACATGGAGGGGCAAGTCAGCACCTATAAGGCACGACTGGTTGTAAAAGGATTTAGACAACGTGAAGGAATTGACTATGATAAAACCTTTTCACCAGTTGTGATGTTGAAATCCATCAGAATCCTATTAGCCATTGCCACTTACCATGACTATTAAATTTGGAAAATGGATGTCAAAAAAAAATTCTTTAATGGGAACCTCCATTAAGATGTCTACATGACACAACCTGAGGGGTTTGTGACTCCAATGGATGCCAACAAGCTATGCAAGTTATAGAAATCCATTTATGGATTAAAGCAAGCATCAAGGTCATGGAACATTCATTTTGATGAATCTGTAATGGAATTTGGCTTTGTTAAGGATGAATGTGAGCCTTGTCACTAAAAAAGGTTTAGTGGAATGCAGTTTTTTTTAAATAGTATATGTTGATGAAATATTACAAATTGGAAACAAAGTACCTATCCTACAGTTAGTTAAGGCATGGTTGGAAAAATGATTCTCTATGAATGACTTGGACGAGGCAGTATATATTATTGGGATCAAGATACACTGTGATAGTTCCAAGAGAATACTGGTTCTGAGTCAAAGTACATACATTGACAAGATACTGAAGATATTTAGTATGGAACAGTCCAAGAGGGGATTGTTTCCAGTGTCACATGGAATTCATATTTCCAAGAAAATGTGTTCTCAAACACATGAGGAAAGAGAGAAAATTTCAAGTATCCCTTATGAATCCGTGATTAGGTTAGTCATGTATGCCATGATATGTACAAGTCAAGATTTTTGACATGCATTAAGTGCGGTAGGCAGATATCAAGCTGATCCAGGAGACCACCATTGGATGGAAGTCAAGTATATCCTTAAGTATTTAAGGAATACTAAGGATATGTTCCTGGTTTATGGAGGATATGAGGAACTAGTAATCAGAGGACATGTAGATGCTAGTTTACAGACTGATTAAGATGACATGAAGTCACAGACTGCATACATCTTCAGTTTGAATAGTTGTACAGTGAGCTGGAAGAGCTCAAAGAAAGGTGTAGTTGCATATTCTAGAGAAGAGTCCGAGTAGATCGCAGCTTCTGAGGTAGCTAATGAAGCAGTTTGGATGTGGAGCTTCGTCTAAGAGATGGATGTAGTACCTAGCAGGAAAGATACTATCACACTCTATTGTGATAATATTACAACAGTGGCACTTGAAAAATAGCCAAGGTCACATCAGCAGACAAAGCACATACATAGGAAGTATCATCTCATGAGGTATTTTTCTAAGAGAGGTAGAGTTGAAGTGAGAATCATTTCCACCAAAGACAACATGGAAGACCCCTTAACTAAATCATTGACTTCCTAGAAACATGATCATCATGTGAGCTCTAGCAGACTAAAAGTCATAGGTAGTTGGCTCTAGTCCAAGTGGGAGTTTGTAAGGATTGGTGTCCTGAGGACCAACTATTTTGTACTTTGATTACATGAATATAATCTTATTATATATTTTTTATTGTTCTACATGAATATAATATAATAATGTCTTGGAATATTTGTTGCATTAATAAGGTCATGGCAGATCCCAGCAATAATGAGAACCTTGAAATGCTATAACAAATATTATTAAATAGACACCTATAGTTGGATGGCATACTATGATAGGACACATAGTATACAGACCATCATGTACAAGTACTCGTAAGAAGATGAGACTCTCTCCCATGGAGTTCTCACTTGGTAATCACCAAGATGGGAGATTAAGAGAACAGACCCGCCAGTAGTAATTCAGCATGTTTTGGTGTCATCATCTATTTCAATCTACGAGCGTGTGTAATGGTCCTTAGATTGGAATATTATCATTAAATCATGTCATGATTATCACACTTAGATTTTTTGATGAAAACCATCATAAGGATAGTTGGCGGTAAGTAGGGTACATTGGGTGCGTCACGAGTGACATGTAACTAATGGATAGGTTGAGGAAGGATTTGTCCTTTCCATTTATAGAAGTTGATATCTTGGCCCCTTGATTGAAATTGAACCGTCACATGAAATTACATGTCCTTGGTGTAACGACGTGTTTATTTCATGTAGTCAAAGAATAACGGATCAGGTATATAGGTTTATGACACATCCACGAAACCTGCTTCATGAGATATTTAGAAAAAGGGATTAAATTACACAGTATGCATTCGTATGAGGTGATACGTCAATGTGAAGTCAAATTCTTTCTCTTGGGTGCCTTTACCCATTGCAAGACAGTAATCTTGGACAGTAGGAAAGCCCACCTAATGCCAACGAGAAAGAGGCCTAGAGGGTTACACACTATTTGTATCTAAGTTTCTCAAATAGAAATTAGATTATTCTCTTATGTGGTTTAATAATTATTCAAGGAAGCCTAAATCATTTTATTGATGTAGGAAAATGGAAATGAAAAACAAGATATACACACCGTGTATTAAATATTAAACGCTGTGTTGTTTTTTATGGAAAACATGTACACTCCATGTATTAATGATTACATGCTGTGTAGTTTTCATTTTGTAAGGAAAATGAAAAACAAGTACACACCGTGTAGTTTTTTCATTAAGGATTTTGAGGAAATACTGTTTTATTAAATGATATTTATTTTAATCAGCCTGGGCGTATGTCAAGGAATTGAATTATTCTACATTGGGGTTTTCAATAAGATTCAATGAAATAAACAAAACATGTAACATGTTTATTAATTATCATAACTCCACAAATATCAAAACCAATTATAAATATCCTCACAATCCCAACTCTTTTCCGAAATAGGAGAATCGTTGTACACAACAATTCTAGAAAATTCTCTCAAGGCCAAAAGAACTCCTACAAGAATGCTCTTAAGACCGAGAGAGATCCTATTCTATCAGAACAAGATGATCCAAGGAAGACAACTCAAGCAATGATATCTCCATGCTAGCACATGGAGACTCCTTTGGCGACGTCCATAGATACGAGGTGCACATGTGGATCACTGCTAGAGGAATTCTACACTTGGCTTCTCTGACACAATGATGAATCATATCGGAACGTGATAAAAAATATCAAAGAATAAATAACACCAAAAGGTACTTCTTTTAAATTGATTAAATTAATTATAATCAACCTGTAATGATCCTACTTAGTGGTTCTGGGACCTTTCTTTTTCTCTGTCTATTTTTGTGAATCGATCGGTGGAGATTGGCCTTTATCGTCGTATTGTCCCCAGATTGATCATTTCCAATGACAAAAAGCAAAGTGGGCACATTCACCTGTATAATTCCACTACTCCCTAAACCTTCATTTACTTGGGATTTCATTTATACAGTTTTTTGAGTAGGAGTTGGTTGGTGTCTATTTTATCTCTCTCTTTTTTCATGGGTTCTCTTAGAAGGTAATGCATCCCATCTGTTTCTTTTCTATAACCTCAGTTCTAGTATCCAACCAAGGGCCTACTGAAGGTGGGACTCAGGGGTAATTATCACCCTTCACACATTGTTATCCCAGGAGGGGTACACTTTGGGGGGATGGGGTCATGACATGTGTTTTTGTGGAATATAAGAACATTACAAACTAATATAAAGAATTTATTTCTTGGTTAGATTAAGGGACTATAATAAGAAACTTAAAATAACTCATCATAAATCAACCTAGGTGAAATAAATGTTTTCTTGGTTGAACTAATTAAACTATAGGAGAACATGATGTTTTTAAAGAAACATAATTTTTTTTGAATTTATCTTATGACAGTGATAATTTCCACATATTATTAATGTTTTGACACTAATAACTAACATTTTCTGTTTTATTTATGGATATAACCATATAAAACTGAGTTATAATTAGATGTAATGGATAAAGTGATGATCAGATCAAAAATAATTTCATTGGAATGATTGTTAGGTTTAGATTTTTTTAATTGGAAGTATATAACTATTTCAAAATGTGATAAGTAATGTAACTGTTGATGAAATTATTAGTTCAAAAAAGATGATAATGATGTTGAATTGTCAAAATTTAGTCTATGAATATGGAGAAATAAGGGATATTCAATCAGATATATTAAAAAAATGTTGAATGTGTCCTCAATGGAATTATATCAATATTAATTGATAGAGGCATTAAATTTTTCAAAGGTGGCCATATATTCTAAAAAATTCAAGGGAAACGTAATAGTTTTGTTAACACTTCGATAGAATATTGAACTCATCTAGAGGAATGGAAGAAAATTAAATTTCTTGTGTGCTGAGAAATTTGGAGTTTATAAGTCAATTAAATAATACAAGGATTAGTAAGGATTTTTTGAATACACATCCCCTTGACCCATTGATATTGGAATAACCTATGAAATTACTATCAATGTAATGGATTGAAAAAATTCATTGTTAGCTTATCCTCCACTATGAATTAGTAGAATTATTTAGGTTTTAATAATCATATTGTATCTATAATGTTTTTAATGAAATTCATGTCACCGCCCATAGTGTTTTTATTTTATTGGAATTTTTTTGGGTATGATTACAATGTTTTCAGAAATAAACTTTTTTTGAATTACAATATTAATCATTGTAAAAATAATATTAATTATTCTGATATTTTAATTAGATTTACTATCATAACTTTTACACTACTTTTATTTTTATAGAATTATGACTTGTTTAAAAAAAAATTAGGATCATATATTAGCGATATAGTAACTATGAATTATCTATTATTAAACCTAATCCTTCACAGGGACATTAGTATATATCAATGAGAGAAATTTCATTTAAATGGTTAAGGAAAATAATTTTTTAGTGCATTATATGATATTAAAGATCATATCTACTATGATGAAAATATTTTATATAAAATTAACTATTATAATATGGAATTGATATTGAAATTTCATTGATGTAATTTATTTAATGGAGGAATAGTGGAACACCAAAATTTTTAACCTTAATTAAAAATTATGTTATATAGTTTGATGACTATTCAACAATAAAACTCCAACCAATATAGACTATCTTAAGGGATTAGTGGAAATATAATGAATAAGAAGTGGTAACTGTATTATGAAACACATATATATATATATATATTAAAAAAATCCTTAAACATCAAATTCAATATTTAATGTTATGAAACAAATTTGTTATCTTCTTTTTGTATGAAATGTATTTTGAAAAATCAATATTTTTATTAATGATTGATATATTTATGGTTTTCACTAGGAATGGTTAATATAAAAAAATTGATTTCATATGAAATATTATTTGCATGAAATGTTTTTCTAAAATCATAAGAAATATCAATTATAAAGTTTGAATTTGAAAAAATGTCTAAATTTTATTGATTTATCATGATCATATTAACAAAGGATGAATAATTTGATTTTTTTCTGAAATATTTTTTTCTAGTGAATTTTGAAAACGCAGTGTTTGAATATAGTGTGAACATTGTAACTTCACAAGGAAATAGAAATAATCTAAAACATAGGAAAAAAATTTCATGAAAAAAGATATATTTAATTTCACATTTTATTTTTAATAATATCTGGATGTAATCACTACCCTATATTTTTTATTTTAAATCATAAGTAATATTTAATCTATAATTTTTTGAACATATTACACAATAGTATTTTAAAATTATTATTTTTTCAATTAAATTAAATTAAATGGATTTAAATAATTAAATATGTGTATCTAAATTATCTATTAAATATCACTTTTCCAAGAATATAGATTATGTTAGATAGGGTAAATATTAGTTTCTATGTTTATGAAAATATTTTTCATATAGTAATGCTAATATAAATATTTTATATATTAAAAATTAAAATAATGGATTTACATTAAATATTTAATAGGTTGTTTAGAAAAATATAAAAAATTTCCAACCACCATTTAATTGATAATAAATGTTAAATAGGACTTACAATACATGGTTTGTAACATGGAATTTTTCATGAATTTTTTTTCAGCAATTTAAATTCATTTTATTTAATGTTTGTTTTTATTCAAATTAGAAATTGAATTAGGATAAATTAACCCTATATTCATATTCCTAGTGTTTCGATTTTTTAATAAGGGTATACACATATTTTTAGTATGAAATGTAATGACATGATGAATATTAAAATAATTGTAATAGGTGTCTAAAT
Organism: Viscum album; assembly: GCA_963277665.1. Lineage (NCBI taxonomy): Eukaryota > Viridiplantae > Streptophyta > Magnoliopsida > Santalales > Viscaceae > Viscum > Viscum album. The sequence goes on along the minus strand of OY728123.1, from coordinate 1,936,416,613 downwards.
AAAAAAATAAGGTCGAAATTATTTCATAAATTAATATCATATTTTTTACTAATAGAAAAAATTATGTTTTAATGATTTTATTATATTTTTCAATAACCATACATCACATTAATCAACAAATAATTTAGTCATTTAAATTATAATCGCTTACTTATCATTCTTTTCCACAGAAAATTCCTTATTCTTCACTTATAAATTACTAATCACTTCTTCCCTTTTAATACATCACCAATGTTTCGAAATTTCCTTGAAACCATTCCAAAATTTTTGCTCATTAATTTATTTAACAACTTATAGTTCCCATTTTCACAAAAAATTATCTTATATTCTGACTATCTAAGGCCTTCAATAAGATGATTACATAGGACCCAACGTTGGAATCACATTCTTTTTAATAATATCCTCTTCTTATTAACTATTAATCCCTACCAAAACAATTTTTTAATAATAAAATCTTCATAATTTTGGTTTTTTATATGTTACTAAAATAATTATAAACTTTTAATTACTCTCGTATATTAATTAAGAAAAAAAATAATCATCGTTAGTATGTGTTATGAGATTTCCACCTCAATGACATAATGATTTCAGTATTTTTCTCAAAACCAATAATAGATGATCTTTATGAAGGTCATGATGACTAAATATGTTTTATATAATTAATATATGGTTTTGAAATTTTTTCATTCTATCTAGAGTCACAGTAAAGTTTTTTTCTAAGAGAATTTCTTATAGTGTGTTATGTGGACTACAACTATAACAAAGAATAGTTTTTTAATTTTGAGTATAGTATAAAATTAATTGTTAAAATTATTAAAATAGTATAATCTATAATAATATATAACAATAATATATTTATACTTATATTATAATAATTTTTTTTAATAGAAACACTTCCCTAACAATAATGACCAATTGGGTTAAATAATTTTCATGACTGGGTTGTTTAAACTACGTCCTTGAATAATGCTATGGAATTATATATAAGATTATTATGAAAAAATAAATAAGTAAATAATATTATTGAAATTTATAAATATTTAATTATTTTTTATAAAATGTATATGTCAATATTTAACTCATTAATTATTAAAATACACTTCATATGTTGAAAATTGTAAAAAAAAGTTTTGTTGTCAATTGTATATCCAAGGATAAGGACTAACTAACTCATTAAGAGATAATTTAAGATAATTAAATCATTATAATTATTAAATTATTTTATCATTAAATATGTTGAATTATTATGTTTTCGAGAATAATCAACACCCATAGTGCTCCTATGATACAATAAAAAATGGTCAAAATAGTAAACAATTGATGTGGGAAAATGGAAATACAAACTTATATAAATATGTAAAATGATTATAAATGAAAATTATAAATAAATATAGGCATGGGTATGATTCTGAAATAGTATATGATGATAGATCAATTTTATAGGATTTTTGGTAACATTTATCTATACTTTGAAAAAATGTAAGGGTCTCCTTACCTCATATTAGAATCACGTGAGACATATTTTTTCTATATACCATGTTTCATTTAAAATAATATAATTTATACCATATTATAATTTTATTATTGTTATTTAGTTATATTTCATTATTTAAAATGTTGTTTTGAATATTTATCCTTTGTGTTTTGATTCAAGTGATAAAATTTATGTAATGTCTTTTCATCTAAAAATCTCTTCATTTAGACATTTTTTAATGTCATGAATAATTTTATTTATTATTTTGTGTCTATAATGATCATGAATTTATTTTAAAATAAAAAATAATTTAATCCATGGGATTTATATAATCATTGAATTTTCACTCTTTTAATTATTTTTTATTAAAAAATTATTAAATTCATAAGGGGAATTCATAACTAAAATATCTTTTGGGTTTTAATTAATCCCCTTTTTCTATGGCCATTCATGTTTAATCAATTTTAATATTCCATGTTTTTAGGATATATTTTCATATATATTTCCTTGTAAATGATGATTCACATTAAAATTTTCCTCCTTATTGATTTTAATGCATCATTATAACAAAATTTGCATAAGAATAATTCTCATTTAAATTATGGTATTTTACCTCTACGTACATATTTTTACATACGATGAATGTTCTCATTTACCTAGAGGGGAAAAAATTATTTTATCTTAAATGTTAATTTTATTATAATTATTTACTTTTAATGAATTTATTTAATTATTATTTATAAAAATGTGTGTTTTCAATAAGTTTATTTGAAAGATATTGTAAATATATTTTAATCATATAAAAATAAATTGTTTTTTCATCAACTAAATTTCATTTTGTACTAATTGTTTTAATTTTTGATGTTATATTTTTTAAACTTAATTTTGAATGTAAAATGTATTAGTTAATTTTAACTTCCCCATTTTATAAGAATTATATCTTTTTCTAGTTTCATTTATTAATGATTTCCCTTAAATGTAATGTTTTTAAATATTTACACTCCCCGTTATTGAAATCTTTATGTTTGTTAAAATATTTTATATTAATGATTAACTTAAAAGTAATTTTTTCAAATTATATCCACATATAATTTATAAACCATATGTATATTAAATGATCTTGTTTTGGAACCATTTATCAGAACATTTTCAAAATATATCATATTTCCCATTTAAAAAAAATATAATTGAATATAATTTATAGTTAACCATTTATAAAAATGATTAAAATATTTTGTGAAAACTTTTATATTTTTACTTTAGTTTTTATTCAATGGAATTTCTATCATTCTGTAATATTATGATCAACCACTAAATGTTGTGAATCCATTTTGTGAATAAGATTCAAATGTTTAATTTTATATTAAGATTATTTTTTTCACATGGATATGAAACCCATTCTTTTTTAATTGGTTCTTTAATTTATGATGATTTTTTGTTTTATGTTGAACAAATATGTATGAATAATGATGTGTGGGGTCTTATATATCTCTAAAATGTCTATGTTTTAAGTTTATATCTCATTAGAAAGTTAATAATTTACATAATGAGTATTCTTTCATATGTGTAGGAAAGAATGGTTTTCTCACATTTTTAGGCATAGAAGTAATGAGTTTGTTCAGAAAGGCATGGGTATAATTTGTGTTATAACATATGTGTTTATATGATTATGGTAGTTTAACAATTACATGTTTTTTCAAAATTTTATAATTAAATTTAAAATGAAATTTATTTCCTTGAAATCATTTGTATTCAATATTATTCCATATTATTAGGTATAATTCATTTTCATATAACAGTCCTATGTTTTATGATTATTGATTTGTTTTTGGATCTCTATAGTGTATTTTTACAAAAGGTTATTATTATGTTCATATGATTATTATAATTTTAATTATGATTATTTATTATGATATTTATTAATTCTTTGTATTCCAATTCATGTTTATCATCAAATATTTTTAAGCATTTCATTTCCTTTACTAAGTTTTTGAGATCACCCCTTTCTTTTTCATTCAATGAAAATGTTTTGAAGATGATTTTATCATATGATATGTCTATGAAAGGGTCCAGAGGAACATTTTATTGTGAAATGTTTGAGGGTGATATAAAATAATATATTAATGTTGCTAATATCCAAGAAAGTAAAACTTTTATTATTTGGGTTGTCTAACTGTTTGTGAGATGTGTGATATAAATCATGATATTAATGTGTTATTTATGTTCACTATGAAATGGGTTAATAAAGTTGGAATTAGAGATGTGTTAAGTTATTTATGGATATTTGTTTAGTTATTTTGTGGATTAATTTCATAATTCATTTGCAAAAAACCTGTAGATTAGTCTATGTAGTGGAAAATATCCAAAAATTCAGATAACATCTTATGTATATAGATTTCATAGTAGAACATCCATTATGGATACTAAATTCCAATTTGGTCATAGAATAGATACACCTAGGGTTCAACACCCATAAAATGGTCAATTAATAATTGACATGATCACAACCCGAATGTATGATTAGTGGGACTATAACTATACAAAAAGATTCAAATTCCATGGGTATATGATTTGATTATATTTTGATCATTTTGAAATACAATTAAGGATTAATTTACCCATTGGTTTGTTGGAATGTGTTGGAAATAATATGATTAACATGACCTATGGACAATTAATACTGGTCAGAGTTAAATTAGATAAACTATTTCCCAAGATGATACTATAAAGGAACAATACTTTTAAAGGTAAAATTATTTTATAACTATGATAATTCCCCCATATTGTTAATTTTTTTCCACTAATTCGAACCCTATCCCGATTTAGTAATGGAATTAACAATAACTAACCAAGTTATACTTAGATGAGGAAGACAATATGTCGACGACCTCAATAATAAATTCATTGTAATGAGAGATAGATATAATTATTTGGTGATTGTAGAAAACCAATTATAATGAAATATTATTAATAATGCAACCATAGTTTAAATTATGAGTTAAAAGAAAGAACATACATATTATTACAACACAATCTTGAGGTACATAAAATATACATAACTTTTGAGTTACAAATAAACATTACAAAATTACATGGATAAGCAAGGTATTAGTTTACTACCTTTTTAAACATGGAGTCTTAAAAACAATTTTATATGAGAGCTACATTAACACCCATCAGGTTCTTCATAACTATATGCCTTATTAGGCACATCATACTTAATAATTTTATTCATAACCTGGGGAAGTGAACATAAAAAGTGGTGATATTAGATGCTTATTAATAGTAAAAAAAGGATGCATGTAAGCATCAACATGATAATGGAGGTATGAAAACATTATTATAATTATATAATATTACACTATTGATATCAAATATCATTGACATGAATAATGGAATAAACATTGGTAGTTCTTGAGTTGTGAATCATAAATAAATATCATAAGCAATGAAATAATAACATATGAATAAGGCATGGGATTGTGGCATATCAAAGCATGTTATATCATTCATTATATGTGATGACATATTTCTATAACATATGAATGCACTTCATGGGAAATGTACTTACTGGGAGGACACACCACCATCCCTTGTCATTGTTCTTATATTATAAGGGATTATGTTTCCCCCTATTCCCATTTTGAATCGTGTTTACCCATCTTCCCATATTAGAATATGTTTCCCCATATTCCATATTTGTGGTTACTACACTTATTGGGTGGGACACACCACCATCATAATTTGTTGTCCTTTCCTTGTAAGGGATTGGGTTTCCCCAAATTCCAACAGTGGATCAAACCCGTGAATATGATTCCAATAATTATCTCATGAGATATAAATCATTACCCAATGCATTTTAGAGAAATATAGGTCAAACCCATATTATAATAAAATCATTTATAAAAATTCCACAATATAATAAAATATTAATCATATCATGACCCAAAAAATAATTGGGTTTTAAATACGTCCTTTCATAATTTCATAAAATGAATTAGGTTTTATAAAAATTTAGACATATCTTATCATGTGTAAAAATATATGTTTCATAATAATTACATCAAATCCTAACCCATCGAAATTTGTTGGTTTTTTAATCATAAATCTCATGGATGAGGAATGAGTTTCACAAACATATAACCCATTAAATAGTAACAGGTTTGATAAAAATTATTCCATTGAAATATAAAACATTCAGATGAATAATTTGAATAGAATGTTACCTTTATTAATTGAAAAATTCATCTTTAAACATAAAAACTTTTTAAAATTATTTTCATTGAAATTATCTTGAAAAGATTAAAGGAAGGCTTAAAATCATTTTGAAAATATTTCATCCATGAAAAATTATAAATTAATCATAAAAATGTTGAGAAAAAAGGTTTTTCTTCAAAACACATAAAAGAATATTGAAGATATTTTAAAAACATTTTTCATTGAAAACATGTAAAATAAGACTCAAAAGTCTTTAAAATAATTTTATTTAAAAAAATATGAAAATTTACGAAGATTTCATTAAATTTTTTCAGAAAAAATTCATTGAATTTTTTTTGAAAACATATAAAGAAATGTTCAAAGAAAAATGAAAATAATTTCCTTGAATATAATTTTAAAATATATAAACAAATTTGAATTCATTTTAAATTTTTTTAAAACCTAAAACATTTTTAAAAACATTTCTATTTAAAAAATTTCTTTCAAGGATTTCAAAGGGAGCAGGAAAAAACATAAAATATTTTGAATGTAATTTTCATTTAATATCACATTAAAAAATTAATTTTCAAAATATTAATAAATTATTTTTTCCTTAAGTGGAAACATGAAAACATAAAAGGGATGCTTCAAGGAAATGACAGTTTTTACCATGGGTATATTTGTACATGACGAAGTGTTTCACTTCTGTTTGTTAAACTTTTATAAAAGTGTATTCATTTTAAAATGAAAAGAATATTCCTTATAATTATGTTTTTAATAAGTTAAAACAATGGTAAATATTCCATTAGAAAAATAACATAAAATTAATAAATATGTGAAAATATTTTTTGAAATCACCATTTTGAAAGAACACATATTTCCAACTGAATGATGAAATAATGTCATATTACTCTAATAACCTATTCTTAATCACGTTATGTACTAAAGAGCATAAAAAACTATAACTACTTGGATGAATCATTAATATCCAGAGGGTGAGAAAATTCATGAGTGTTCTTGATATTTAGATGATAATATTTATAAAAAATGAATCATAATCATAACCAATCTCAAAAATCAATGAGATTGTTTAAATAAACTATTACCACTTGGTAACATTAAAATATAGTTATAAAATAATAGTGTGTCATTAAATGGGTTGTTAAATTTATATAATTATATTCATAAAACTTCAAATTCAGTATATACAACTCATATAAAAATATTGGTGCGTAACATGGCATGTGTCTTAATTAAGGTAAATTGAGGAAGCATTTCATTACCGATTTTGTAACTGTTAAAACATAAAACCCATTATAAAATAATTATAAAATTTATATGTAAATAACCATAAATTTATGTATATGATTCATATGACTTATTAATGTGACTATATATACCAAACAAAAATAAGTTAGTTTGAAATAAGTCTTATATCCCATATAAACAAAAAGTGCGATGAAATCTCTTACCTTATGTCTTAACTGTCTTTGTACTCATAAAAATCCTCCTGTATAATAAATAATTTTTTATTATATATATTTTATATTGCAATATTATCATATATTATATCATATATGGTATTATAATGACTTTATATTACCCTCTCATTAAAAATTCTATCTAATTATTTCGCTTTGGGTAATATCAGCTTTGTTTTTTCATCTATCTTAATTTGAAATATTTTTTATCATACTTATATCATGATTTTAAAAGATTAAAAAATGATATAAATATCTTATATATTCACTATATATTTATTTTTAATAATATATTTACTATAGAAATATGAAATGGAATACATTGTTCATGGTGATAGATGATAAAATGTATGCATGATTATTGTTTCCATTTTTCATTATAATATTGAAATAATGAAAGTAAATGATTTATATGTATACATATATAAATATATATTATAATTAATTTATAATTATTATTATATATATATAAATTAATTTAATTAAACATATACTTTATAAATTCTATGTAGAGTGTGAAGAAATTAGATCACTTGAGGGGGTTTTAGTCCACACTTCCTCAAGCTAAATTTTCATATTTACAAAAAATATAAATTATGAATATATATGTTATAATGGAATTTATGATGCATATAGACATAATAAAAATAATATATAGTAAATATAAACAAATTTTATATCATAATTTCCATAATGAATGTTCATAATGTAAAAACGAGCGATCATCATTTCGGGTGGCGGTAGTTTTTCGTACACATAAACAATATGTTTATTACCAATTATAAAGAAGTTAATGTAATTTTAGATAAACAACCAATCATAACAAAATATCATTATATCATTATATTTTTTGTTTTTTATAATAATTGAACAAGTATATTTGATGGGGTATAGAAATAAAATAAAATAAAAGAGCTTGAGTGTAACACCCCAAGATTTCATAGTGTGTTATTTCTTCAAAATAATTCAATAACTTGCACTACACGCAAAACTGAGTTCAATTGAACCATGACTTACCAAAAAAAAAAGCCATTAAAAGAGGTCATGAATAGTATTAACTAAATTTTAAACTTTATATAATCCTTATAATTTTAGAATCCATATTATGAGTTTCTTAGTCATAATGCAAGAACAGATTCATTTTCAGTATTGCACTTTTATCAACTTTTAATAGTGAAACCTTTTTAAATACAATATTTTAAACTTTTTGACTAAATGGAGACATCCAAAAATTTAAAATGAAACATCCCAAGCTTCCACGGTACGCTTTCCTTTGAATAAAACAGTAGCGTGTGTTGTACGCAACTTCGAGTTCTAACACACCGTAACCAATCAAACTAGCTGTTATGAATAGTAATACCTACTTTTTGAAGTTATATATATTTTATATTTTAAAATGGACTTCATTTTTGGATTCGGAATATCAAATTAATGCTAAGGTGAAATTTTGGTACTTTTCGGATAACTTTCATATTTTGATGAATAGTGAAAGTTACTAAATTTTAATTAAAAAACAACTTTTTTAATCAAAATAATTAATAGTAATAAATTATGAATTTGAGTGGTTTTAAAGTATATTTAGAATATATTTTTACTATTTAATATAATGTTGGTCATTGGACATAATTTTACAATTAAACCGAACATAAACAAGTGTCAATCTTTTGATAGTTATTATCTCTTAAAAACACGCTTTTTGTTTTGACAGCGGGAATTAATTTTAAATTAATTTCTGCCACTTCTGTGTTTTGAATTTAGGAAAATGGATTCCATATTTGGAATCAGGATGTTCAAATTGTGTAAATAGGTAACTTTTATTTTTAGACATTTTGAATAATTACTGCGGTAAATATTTTATTTACCATGGTTAAGGGTAAATCCGGTAAATAAGGGTTAAAAAATAATATTATAATAATACTAAATTACCCTAAAACGTGTCGTAACCCTATTGGTTGATACATGGTCGACCATGGGCATCTTTGTGTCAATTTTGGGACCCCATGGATCCACTTGTAAGTGATAATGACACTTTATTTTAATTAAGTCAAAATGAATACAAAAATGACACAAGCATATATCTTTTAGCAAAACAATTGTTACATAGGGTTATATAAGTTGGATTTTAGATTATAAATATTCATTAGAAAGATAAAACGATTTCCTACATGATGATATTTTATTTATAATTTTTAGACATTAAATAATTTATTTTATATATGACACAATGATGATGCAGTAATTACTATAATAGTGAAAAATTAAAATAATTGATATTACAAATACCCAAATAAATATAATATGAAACTTTTAATGAATTAAACTAATTTTCTAGGATAATATGATATATTAAGATTGATTTAATTGACTTTTTTCGAAGTAATCAATCTGTTATGAGTTTCACAAAAATCAACTATTGAATAGTGTCAAAATTGACATAAAAGAGTTCTTAAACAAATATTATATTATTAATTGATATTAAATTCCTAAAAATCTAAGGTTCGGCCAAGAGACTTATATAAGGATAGGTTCATCATTAATGGACCACTTGGGGGTCTCTTGGATGTATATAGTAAGTTTATTAACCATATTATATAAAAATACAAAGAGACATTGTAAAAGTGAAACTAAATAACTTAGAGTTAATACTTAAAGATAAGGTTAATATAAGTACCCAAACCTGTCTAAATTCTATTGGTTGAGTGGTTTTAGACCTATCCCCACCTTAACCTTTGCATAATCAACTTTGGAGCCTTTATAAACCGAATATGAATTTATTATAAATTAATATTTCTAACTTTTCCAAAGGTGCCCCTCACCCCTCTTATAAAAGGGCACTCCTCCTTCTCATTTCTTCACACCTTCAAAGCCTTTTGGTTCGGCCAAAATCTGACCAAATACTCTCCCAACATCCCTCACTACAACCTAGAGGCCTTAGTTTGATCAGAAAGCCAACCTAAGGAGCCCTTTTGATCAAATTAAAAGGAAGAACCCGAAGAAGAGGTAATGATTTCACCACCCTTCTCCAAGTTCATTTCTTCTTCCACTTATTCTTCCTTTGTTCTTACCATTCTAAAATAATAACTCCAGTATCTCACATATACTGTGATGTTATTATAAATATGGTACAATCGTATTCAGTATTCTATCCACCCTTTGAATAACATGTCATCATACGTGCGTACGTACGGCTTACCGTCTCCACGTCGTGGTGTAATTGTTATTCAATATAATATTATTTGGATGGGTATAATAATGATGTGTAACTCATGTAAATAATAAATATGACATGTTAATGATTCTGTATATATGATATACCATCCATTTATATATTATTTTAATATCAAAAGAATGATATTGTCGCTCGTGCGTACGTACGGACTACCATCTCCACGTACGCGATGAGATTCATTCTCCATCGTATCCATTCAAGTATAATTATCATTTGATGATTTAAAAATGATGTTTAAGGACTGGATATCATTCTGGACATGAATAAGATACAACAACCATGGCTTATGTAACAAAACATATAAAAGAAAATGAGTAAGTTAACTCCCGAAACGACGATAATTCTAAGATATTATTAACAAATAAATGTTAAAAGATCATATATGATATCATATTATTATATATGATTCTTGTATAATTTAATAACAACTATTTAACCATTATACAGGAGGTTAACCTACCCCAACCAAGGAAAAGTACAAGGTAAGGGTTATTTCACAATCTCTTCATTATCCGAGGTTGTATTATACGTAATAATCTACTGGGATCTCTTTATCATCCACATCCATGTTTCTTCGAAATGTATTTCAAAACATTTTTATTATTTACAAGAATATGGGTTAAAGTCATTTATACCCTTATTTGACTTTTTATAAGAGGTTTATAAAGGAATCTTTCCGTCATTTTCAAAACAAGGTCCTTTTTAACCTTTTCGACAAAATTAAGGTAAGAATGTTTTTTTTAACTTATACGGCGGGTGCGGTTATTTTTCGCCGTTATAAAATCGTCAAAGCTTCCCTTACAAGATTATAAGAATATTTTCAAGAAAATGTTTTATTTTATATTGCTCTTAAATGATTTCAAAAGTAAAAGGAGATATTTCTTTAAAAATTTTGACTTCATCTATGTCAACATCCTTCATTATTCTTGATTGAGGTCAATGTGATACAATACAATCTTCCATATTGTATCGAATGAGTTATGTTTGATTGTGGATGTGCTATTTTTATATCACTCATGGTTTATGTTTAAAGTGTTGACATTTCAGAAGTTATTTTTAATCCAAATGTTTATGTTATATTTCAAACTTTTCTTCAGATGAATGTGCTGAACAAGTATGTTCCGGGTTGGGGACCGGTAAAAGTAAGCCCTCCAGGTTGGGGACTGGTTAAATTAAGCCCTCCAGGTTGGGGACTAGTTAAAGTAAGCCCTCCAGGTTAGGGACTGGTAAAAGTAAGCCCTCCGGTTTGGTCTCCGGTTATTAGAGGCACTCCGGGTTGGTGTCCGGTTATTAGAGGCACTCCGGGTTGGGTTCCGGTTAGAAGTAACCCCTAGGTCTTGGGATGAGGCCCAGAAAATGAAATTAACGTTTGAAATTATGCATTCCATCATTATGAAAGTGGTTATTGATTTTTCATGTGATTATTCGATTAGTAGAATAACCATGTGAATAAGTAAATGGCATTATTTCATTTCATTTATGCCATAATATGTTGAAAGTTCAAGTTTTAAAGGCTTTTGTTTTAGTTATACATTGCCTTAAATGTTTATTCTTATTTATGAAAGTTTCCGCTATATTGTTATCATTACTGGGCATTTGAGCTCACCCCTTTTCTATGTTTTATTTTTCCCAGGAAGTGAAGAAGTAAATTATGAATGACCTGTAGGGATATTATGTGGGGATATGAGTGTGGATTATGGAGACAATATGTTGTTGTAGAAGTTTTTCGTTTAATGATGTAATGTAAACCTTATGAATATATGTAGTGTTTCCAAGGCTACTAAACCAATCGGTCTTTCGAGATTTGATCTTTCTTGTGATCATGCCAATGTTACGAAGTAATGCACCGACTTTGGGCAGCTGGGGTCGGGGCGTTACATTGAGGGGGGGGGGGGGGGGTGATGCTTCTCAATCAGGTGAATCCATTTTGTTTTCACCAAAAGGATACATTTGAAATATTTATTATGAATGGGATGATTAAAAGCGTAAGGAAGGGTTATCGGGTAGTTTATATAGAATATATTGGCCTATCCTATGGTTTTTTAGATTTGTGATGAAGAAGGAGAGGCATTGAACTTTTATAGGGCACACAAAGGACACACTTGTCATTTTTTAAAAATTGTTAGGCATACCAATGTTTTTACCCAACAAAAGACATATCAAACCAACCAAAGTCAGTAATATAAGTTTTATGGTTTTTATATGGATTGTAAATTTGATTTGGATAAGTGGATCGGTTATTTGGGCTCATAAGTATAAGGTTTATTTCTTTGTTATGCTTAATTCTACCATCATTACTGTAATTAATTTTTAATGCATTCATTAATAATTTTTTTCAAAAACTAATATCACCTTATTAGACATTATAAATTATTTCTATTCCAAATAAGGAATCCTTTTTTCCAAATTCCTATAACATAATTGGAATAAATTAATTTAAAATTAATCCCAAATATGGTACACCACTGAGGGTTTTTATAGTGAAAATGATAAAACATTTGATATGTTTTATACCCAATTTCAATGTGAAATTGATTCCAATGACCAATATTTTATTAATTTTTAAAAATATTATATATTTAATCTTTTAATCAAATTTAAAATATTATTTCTCATTATAAATAAATTAGCTGGAAAAGATGTTTTAAATTAACATTTAGTACATTTCACTTATTCGTTATAAAATGAAACTTCATAGTAAATAACAAAAAATCACCCTAAACATTTTTGATAGTTCTATTCCAAATACGATGTTAATTTATACATGTAAAATTTATAAATATTCCATCAATTTGATTTAAAATAGTTCCTCAATTAAAATGTTGTAAATGATATTTTTATAATATATAGTATTTTATGCATAAAATTGGGTTTTTTTATCATATACTTACCGAACCAATTGTAAAACTAAATGAAAACTATTTGGTTAAATATTAAATATATATATATATATACTAAATTAATTTCACAAATTCATTGTAATTAATTTAATTTAATTGATAAAACAAATATTTGAGGATAAAAATAATAATATTTTCTAATATATTCAATCAGTTTTCATATAGATTTTTTTTTGAAAATTAACGTATAAATTCATTAATTGTTTTAATCCATATAATTTTATACCTTAAATAACCCTTTTCCCAACTAATAATTTAATAGTTAGGTTATGTATTACATTATTAAATAATAATGTTTTTAATAATATATTATTGTTTGATAAAACTCAGTCTTGTCTATAAATCAAGAAAAACATATTGCTTTAACAAATAGCTTTTAAATTATTTTAATTGTTGGGTGAAATGAAAAATATTTAAAATATTAAATTAATTCAATCAACCTTTTCAAAATAATTTACGGTGTTACATTCCCCCCCTTTAAAATAAATTCCACCTAAAAATTATTTTGGGTTATCAATGGTATGATACATGAATGATACTTCCATTGAAAACCATATATTAAAAATGAATACTAAATTACCCTTTAAAAATAAATTTGAAAACATATTGGTTACCCAATTTAACATATAACAAGGTTTCAACATATAATGTCATATTTTGTATGTGAAAACATGTTTGTTCAATAAAAATATAACTTTCATGTTCTAATGTTGAGTAATAAAAAACATGTATAAGAGAATGTTAACAATCAAAAATTCATAAATCAATGATGTTATGGTGGTCCAATTGATTTATCTAGAATTAGGGTACATGGAAAAAAATTAATTTATGATAATTTTTCTTATAGTTGATTAATTTTCATGGAAATATATGTGCTTGATTTCATGACAACCTTATCCTTTATTGTTTCCTATTCAACATTACATATTTCCCTAAAAAAGGTGAGTTTTTTATTCATGAAATACTAATAGATCATGGGATCTATGTCACACCATCCCATTTTTTCACTACTCATCATCATAAAAAATATTTTATAATAGGTTATCCAATATTAATAAATCCTCATTTGTTGATATAATACATTAATCAATCATACTTTTTCCAAAGCATAACTAAATCGTTCCATAAATGGTTAACCAATATACCCATATTGAAAGAGTAAAATCCATAAATTTATAAATAAATATATGAAATAATATTATCATTGATCCCCCATATATTAAAACAAATCTCTTCATTGTCACATTCTAAACAAGTTAATAGCCACTTCATAAATCCCCTCGATACTTGCTAATAAGCTGAATTATCATTAATCCTTTTGAAAAAAATGCATGATTAATTTTTCTAAAGGTCACGAGATATATTCTATAAATCCATGATGTTGTAAACATTACCCATGGTTAAATATATCACCTTGTGAAAAATACTTATTTAGTTCTAAGGCCATTGATACTATCCTATTTACATTATCCAAATAAATCATCTCTTTATCCAAGATAAACACACATTTCTAATCATCTTGAACACATTATGGGTTACCTTACTTAATAAAAATATAACATTTACAAGTCTTCATAACCATTAAAAATGTCATTTTCAATACTTGATGTTCAAATTATACTCAAAATAATTACATCTTTCATCAATGATTCAAAATTATCTTTTGATGAATTATTAATTCCTCCAACACTATTCTTGAATCATTACTCAGGATTCATCAACATATTAATTAAAAAATATTTTCTAGAATATCAAATATGAATCATGTATTAAGTTTCCACATCATAAAAATAATTACTCTTCTTATGTTTAATGTGAAAAATTCTGCAATAATATCACTTTCCTTTCACATATAATTTTCAGTCACTTTATCTTCCTTAGTATAACCAATACCCATACCAACTTCTTGATAATTTTTATAAGGGTTCCACTTGAGAAATCAATTTGATGAATTCTCATTTTTTCACATTTTTAGAAATCAATTATTATTTTTTTAATTTTTGTTATATCCATTAAATAAAACCTGGAAGCATATGGGAGAAAACACCTATTATAAATGAAAACTAAATAATCATAAAAAATTAGTAATAGTTTTTATAAATCATAACACATAATATTTAATAATATAAACCATTAGTTTATCCTATGTTATTCATAGTCATATTATTTTCAAAAAATTTATGATGGTTTGTAAAGAGTTTTATAATTTACAAAGCATATCCTCCATGACTGTCAAACTAAGTGTGTAGCAAGGACCGTTTTCATGTACCAGGTTACATCGATTCATGCCCAACACACCTTGTATGATTTGTTACTCCTAGGTAAATTAATTCAAGATCCACTTCCACTTTTAGTATCAACACATATATCTTTTTTTGGGAAACCACAAATTATATCCTCTTCTAAATTCAAAGACATTTATCGAAACTTTTATTCATCCTTATACTAATCCTTAGAGACGTACCTAGTCATATCCTTATAAACATAAAAAGATATCTCACTAAATATTTATCATCTCATATTAAAAAGTTTTACTAATCCTTCTCTCTAATTCCAACTATAAAGACCATGTTTTGATGTACATAGAAATTACATAACATTTTTGGAATACATAATCATTTAAAAAAATCACCCAATGACTGAATTTGTGTAGTGAATTTGGAAAAATGTAAAAATTAACACTGGTACATAAGTGAGATAAATTATCTCTGACTATGTTCATCTTATTCTGATGAAACTTCGATTTCCACATGAAACAGGATACCGCTTCTTCAGCAATGTGAGTATGCTTCCCATAACACTTGCAAACCATTCAAAATACATCCATTCAATGTTTTCTAGGTAATATTGTAGGTATATTCTTTGGTTTTGATTGTATAACTAAATCTATCAACCATTAGACAGCTCTACATATTTCTGTTGAGGTTGATGCTTCTAAACAGATGGTAGAGTTTTTGTGGATTATAGTTGGGGAGGAATTCTGCTGGGAAGAGGCTGTGTTTTTTGAGTCGTGGATAGACTAATTTTTTTATTTTAATCCTCTAGGACACCTAGGTATATCATGTCATAATACATGGAGGGATTTACCGAGTGTTTATACATTATCAAATCATCAGGTATTAGGGTTTGAGGTATCTTTTGTAATGGATCATCTAGGCACTAGGGACACAACAAATACTGATTGTTTTCTATAATAGACAAGTCAACTGAATCAATATTCAATGTTGGTGGTCATTATTGATCGATTGAAATGTAGGGCGGCTAGTAACTCAGTAAAAATGCTGAATACTGTCTACAAAAGACCCTCTGAGCACATATATGTTTCTCAGTCTAGTCTGGATGCACGCATTTTGAAATCTTTTGATACAATTATTCCTCTACTTTCTAATTCAAAAGCCAGATGCTCCTTGGTGCAGAGCCAGTTGATCACCCCTTTCAATGAATAGATCAAGTATGTTTTACATGAGAAGAATGGGGGTAACCCTTTGGTAGAGGGTGACTTTTGGTGGCTCTACAAGGATGTGGATGACCCCAGGCCATCTTTGTCTACTTATTTGGGTATAACATGCATGGAAGGGGTCCATGTGGCTGATGATGGGGTTTAAACAACTCCCAAAACTATATAATCTATGGTTGAAGTATGCTTAAGGCAAGGTCAAACAAGATGAAGGGTTATTAGGAATTGAAGATCCTTATAATTGAACTGGTTGTAGCATGGAACTGATCACATGTAGGGATTCTCAGTTTTCAAATATAGATAACAACCATGAGATCTTAGATGTTAGGCTCGACTACGAGGTGGATTATTCACAACATTATCACACAAATGAGGAGCAAGGAGACCTTATTTATGTATACAGTAAAGACTAATCTTGTCAATTTTTTGGTCATTGTAAAGATGCTATCCAAGGTGAATATATCCTTAATCAAAGGAGGATGAAGGGTTATAATGAAAATATGACAGTATGGAATGATTATTCCTACATTCCCCTTCTAATGGAGACCAGATCTGTCAAATGAATGATGGCCAAGGATATTACAATAAACCCCAAATCCACTGGGTCTCTTGTCTCAGTTGAGTCTAATTTTAATGAGGAACATTTTTCAATGAAACCCTTGATGATTCAAATTGTGATGATATAGAATTTCTTATGCATTTAAGTGAAGAACTATTAGAGGGATATATAAATATTAATTCACCAGATACTAATGCTTAATAAATTATGGGAAGAATACTATGTGTGGACACTAATACTGATTAAATTAGTTGGAATAGCAAGAAGAACCGCGTTTGATAAGAGGGTTCAATATAATTAAGATAAAAAAGACAAATTTATGAATGTGTGATACTATATAGATTACTTTTTGAATGACTCATAATTGATGATCCAAGTACATAGGGTACCCATAAAAATGCATGCATCATTCCTTAGAGAAATTTTAATAGTGACAATCATAAGGTCGATAACACCTCTATTGACCTTGTGCCCGTAGGATGCAAGCCCACTTGTCCATTCATCCTCTAGAGTGATAAATTAATAGAGGATTCGATACTGCAGCATTAGACATGCTCTAATGAAGAAATGTTTGATGAATCTCTACACATTATGGCATCAAATAACATGGTAAAGTTTTTCATTGAGTAGACATGGGAAGTTATCATCCATTCCGAGGAAGAGATGTTGGGGAAATAGATTTCATTAAACACCTCAGAATATGACCAGGTTAAGATATATGAGAGAGATGTTGAAGTGGAAACTACCATGTTGGAAATAGAGTTGATTGAAAAACCAGATCATATTTTTTCAAGAGGGTTTATTGTAGGGAAAAGAAGCATATATTATTTCATACAAGCATGGTACAAGTTAGCTATCTGATTTAAAGTCCTCGTTAAATATGGTTTGGTGTTAGAGGTAAATGGAATTCTCTCGAAAAAACATAAGAATAATTAATTTAATAGGATTAAACTTAATTTCAATGGTTCTACTGTCTCTTTCTCAATTTGATTCTATAGTTTTATGTATGGACTTGGGTTCTCACATTTCCTTAAAAGTGAAAATAAATAAGTAATTTTCCAGTCAAATATAAAATATCATAATCATGAATAATGTCATATGTCTTGGAATATAGGATGATCTAAATCAAAACAATGTAATGAAAATATAATATGAAATCATAACATATGAATAAGATATGGAATTATGAAATAATTAAATATTTGATATCATTCCATATAAATTCAGACATATTTCTAGAACATATCAAGGAACTTCATGGAATCTTCACCTACTTGGTGGCACACACAACCATCTCCAGTCACAATATTTACCTTGTATGCGATCAAGTTTACCCATATTTCAATTGTAGACCAGGTTTCTCTATATTCCCATAGTGGAATAGTGTTCTCTAAATTCCATCTCCATGTGTACTACAACTACAGGGAGGGACACATCACAATCCCCAGATAAATTCCATTACTTATAGGGAATTAATTTTTCCCATCATCCCATGGTCGTTCAAGACCATCATCTTGATTCTAATCATTATCTCATGTGATATAAGTCATTACCCAATTAATTATAGGGTGATATATGTCCCAACCAACTCATAATAAAATCATTCACTCATGATACAAAAGATATCAAAATATTCATCATATCATGACCCAAAAAATGATATGAGATTTGTAAACATCCAATCATAATTCTGTGAAATGAAATATTGGTTATAAACATGTAATAATATCTTAACATGGGGAAACATACAAGATTGAAAACCTAAAATCTTTTGAAAATAATTTTCTTATAAAATTCATTGAAAAAATAGAAATAAGGATTGAAATAAATTTTAAAATCTTCTAGCATGAAAATTTATAAAAAACTCAAAAATATATTGAAAAAAATCCTTTAAAATATATAAATGTATCTTAAAAACATTTTGAAAAAAATATTATTTTAAAAATTATATAATGATCTTCAAAACATTTTATTTTCCTTTTTTTTAAAAAAACATTTAAAAATAGGACAAATTCGTGAAAACGTTTTTAAAAAAACTTTATTGAAAATAATTTTAAAAAAATATAAAGAAATATTGAAATGTATATAAAATAATTCATTACAAAATTATGAGAAAATTTTATATAAATCTTGAATGTGTTTATAAATACTCATTAAACATAAGACATTTTTTCTAACCATTTTCTTTAAAAATATTATTTCAAACATTTAAAAGATGGATTGATAAACATAATCCATTTTGAATGATTTTTAATTGATAAAAAATTTAAAATCAAAGAATGTATATAATATTATGAAAAATATTTTTAATTAAAAACAAACATGTAAATTTACAATGGAAATTTCATAGAAAATATGTTTAAGAAGACAGGTATGTCCATACATGTTGAACATTCCATTTTTACCATATATATAAAAAAGGGTCTTGAACAGTAATTGAAAAGTAGATTACTTGTAAAAATGTTTTGTTGAAGTTATAACATGGGTAAAAATTTCCTTTAACATTATAGTACAAAAGAAAAACATTTTCAATTTTTTTTTTCAGAAACCACGGTTTCAAAAGAACAATGATGTCTGACTAAATAAATTAATAAAGTCAGATTTTCATAAAATAATTATGGATAATATTAAGTATGAATGACTATTAATATTGTAACATTACATGTATTTACCATTTATATCTTGAGGGTGAGATATGTGATGAGAGTTTCTAAGATAGGAATCATAATATTTTCAAAAAATTAATCATAATCATAAACAACCTTGCATGTGATGAGATTGTTTTAATAAACTCATACCATTTTGGGACATTGAACCATAGTCCCCATGAAATAAGGTGAAACTACATTATTATTGAAATGAAAATAAGGTGATTATATACATTTCAGAGGAGGTATATACAATACATATAAAAATATTGGTGCAAGACACATAATGTGTCTCAAAGGAAGAAAATTGAGAAAACTTTTACTGATTTGGTAACTATTGAATCATAAACACCATGTCACAAGGACCATAATATGGATATGTAAATACCCATAACTATAATTATAATATATATATAATACATTCATGGTCCATATATGCACCACACAAAATAAGTGAGTAGAGAATAAAGCATATATCTCATGGAAATAAAAAGTGAGTTGAAATCCCATATTTTATATTTTGACTCTCATAATACTGGTAAAAAACCAATATATAATAAATATAATTATAATAAATCTTATAAAGGTCCATATTAATATATCTAATACCATATATGTTTTTATGACCATATTATAATACTAACTTGTTATGAATTCTAAGTTATTGTTTCCCTTTATGTAATATCCGCATTATTTTACACATGTGTATTAATTTTTCATATTTTTTAATAATACATATATCATGATTTAAATAATTTAAAACAATATATAACTATAATTTATATTTATTATATATGTATTTATATTAATATATTGAAAATAGAAATATGAAATATAATACATCGTCCATGCAGACGGTAGGTCGTGAGTACGCATGAACATTGTTTATGTTTTCCAATATAATATTGAATGAAAAGATTAATGATGTATATATATATATATAACAAATAAATGGTAATTAATATTTAAAATATATAAAATAATATTTGTAAATACATCTTTAATACATTCAACGTAGTGTGTGAATGAATCACATCACTTTTAGGGGGCCATAGTCCACACTTCCTCAAATGAAATTATCATATTTATACTACTAGTAATTTATGAAGATATGAATTTTAAAATATTATTATAAAATTAAATATTTATTATATATAATATATATTACATATAAATATTGTTTCATTCATAATTCCTACGATGATTGGTGGTAAATGAAAAACAAACTATATTGGATTTATGAGGTTGTAGTTCTCCATACACATAAACAGAAAGATCATTACACATTATATGGATGTGTGTGTGATTTTTTTTATAACACATACAATAACAAAGTCTAAGTACATTTAGGATACATTTTTTCTTTTATTAAATTAAAAGATATTAACCTGAGTGATGGTGTTACCTCTTAATCTTGTAAATCATTATTATTTTCACCAAAGGGATTCTATGGAAGACATTATGACCATATTGAGGCTTAAAATAATGAATTTAGTGTGGTTATAAAGTGTATTTTACAGGTAGTTTTTTAATCAATGATTTTTTAAATGTGTGATGATGAGGGAGAGGTGCTGGCCTTTTATAGGGAACAAATAAGATAAATTTGAATTTTTTTAAAACAAGTCTAGTGTACCAATATTTTTATCTAGAAAAAGACATATAAAACCAAATTAATTCATGAATGGATTGTTAATGGACTAAATATGGCCATAGAAATGGGTTTTGTGAAACCGATAGGTCATTTGGGCCTAAAGTTTAGGGTTTCTTCTACTGTTAACCTTAATTTTACCTTAATTACTATAATTAATTTTAAATTAATGAACTAGTAATTCTAGTAACAAAATAATTTTAACTTATTGAAAATGATAAATTATTCTGAATTTAACTATATAATCCATTTTTCCAAATAACCCTCCCATATTTGGCAGTAATTAACTTAAAATTAGTATTGTAGAGAGGACAATGCTATGGGGTTCTAAATCAAAAATAATGAAAATTTTGTTCTATTTTTATTGTAAAATTAATTATAATGGATTATTCTTGATTTAGTGATAAAAATATGATTTAATTATACTTTTAAACCACTTTAAAATAATTTTTTTCTATATAAATAAATTAGATGGAAATGTTTTTTTGAATTAAAATTTAGTATTTTTCACTAATTCAATACAAATTCAATCATCATAGAAAAATTCCAAATATTTACCCTAATATAATTTTTATTTTATTTTTTCAATGATTACTTTTATTTTGATGTATATATTTAAATTTTCCAAAAAATTTGATTTAAAATATATTTTCCATTAGATGGTGGTAAAGGTGACATTTTTAAATAGTGTAATTATTTCCAAAAACTCAGTTTATTCGTATACTGTTCTTACAAAATACATTTTATGAACATCAAAAATATATTATTGAATATGAAATAAATATATTACATTAATATAACATACTAATTCTATAAAATTTAATCAACTAAGATAAAATAGCTTTGTGAGCATAAAAATAATTATATTTTCCATTATATTCAATTGGATTTCATATTATTTTTAATTAATTAATAACAAATGAGTTAATTTTATATTTATATAAATATTGTATCTTAATAAGTTATTTAACCATTTTTATTACTACTAATTTAATGGAAGGTTTATATCTTAACATATTAAATAATATTTTCTTAAATAATATATTATTGTTTGGTTAATCTTGGTCTTCCGTGTTACGAAAGCCATCAAGGAAAGTCACTATTGTTTATAACCCAATCTAACCATGGTTTTATATGTTTGGAGAGATAACATTTATATTTCGTTTAGAGTAATATGAAATTGGTATTTTGTATAACATAATCCAAAATTAGTGCTTTAATATATATATATATATATATAACTATTTCTAGTGCTATGTGAATTGAAAAATATAAAATAATTACATTTATTTTCATAAAAGTTATTTCATAAATTATCTGGGTTTCAGAGGGTAATGAAATTTATAAAAATGAATATGATAGGGGAATAGATATTCAACCACCTATATATAATTTTTTTGGAAGAATCATAGAGGTATGTTTCTCCAGTGGAATGGAATATGGATTACTTTTGGTGATGGAGGCCATCAACCATTGATTAATTGAGGGAAAATGAATAGTCCATCTACCACAAGGAAAGATGATATAAAAAATACTATAACACCACTACAAATTCCATATCTAATAATTATAGATCAATACCATTCTCCAATTAAATTCCCTAAAGAAGATACTTTATAATGGTAAGAACTAAAAAAAAACTTGTCTTAGAGATAAAGGAAGAGCCTTTGAAATGAATATCGACAAGGAAAAATGTTTTAATTATGTATTGACATACACTTCACCTTATTTTAATGGATATATTTTCATTATATCAACCATATTTTATATGTTTCCCCAAGTTTCTCATTTGTGGTCAATGAGTTGGTGAGTAAATTGTGATAGTTATAGAATAGTAATGGACTCATTTAAAAAAATTGAATGTTATGACTGGGAAATTCTCTTTGAAATTGTAATGATTATTGAATCAATCATAAATTTTCTAGAAATGTGTTAGTGGGTTGATAAACTATGACTCTGTGATAAATATACCCATCATCCAATGTTTTAGTATGAGAAATCATTTAATGAAGATGTTTTTTTTATTTTGAAATGCTGTAAAAAAATAAAAGTCCATGAAAACATGATATATTTGATAAGAATTTTATTTTCTAGAAAATTTTGAGAAGGACTGGAGTGGGTTTGGGATGTTTATAATTTTATAATAGAGAAATTTTAAAAATCATATAGCTACATAAAGGGTTGGATGAAATAAGAAGCTACCTAATGAAAAATGTGGTGTTTCGTAATGTTGTTTTATACCTACATAAAAGTAAATTGAGTGCTATGTTAAGGTAGTAATGTAATTACAAAAACACATAAAGGTAAATGAAATTTTTATATTTGCAAAATTATATATATTTTTGGATTCCAGATAAGATAATACACTTTTTATTTGTTTTTCAAAAGCTACATAATGGTAATGAGAATAAAACCCAACCTACAAAACGGTACATGCTATTGTGTATGGGTATCTTGGAGGATATGTAAGTGTAACCTATAAAAAAATTCTTTTGTTTGTGTAACCAAAAATAACATGAAGGTAATAAAAATATATTATACAATTCATTAAGGTCCATGGGATCCTGTGTAAATGTACAGAATCACACAAAATGTTATCTTTATGTTTCATTGGGGTATATTCACACCATGCAATGGTAAATATGAATGTATGATGATGAAATAAGTGTAGTGGGAATATTTTGAATGGTAAATTAAATATGGGTAACGTTTAATATGATTGTACATTATCCAAAATATTCTAAACTAATATTCATGTAATGGATTGACAAAAATTATAACCATGTAGCTATTTCTAATATGTAGAAAAATACAATCATTAAATATTTCAGAGGATTTTCACATACCTGAATTCCATGTATTCATTTTGAGAAGAATTCACATATTTTATTACTATTTAGTTTTATGGAAAATAATTAAAATAGTTAATTTCAATGAATCTGTTTTAGACTATATAGAAAATTTCAAAAATAAGTGAAATTATTAGTTGGTTTAAAAAAAATTTATTTTTAAAAAATTGTAGAGTTCGCTGTTTTATAAATATCAAATGATAGATCATAAATAAACATGAAAATATTAGGTACATGAATAATTGTTATATTAAGAACTATTTTAGAAAATTTTATAAGAAATAATATTGAGAATAATTTAGGAATAAATCTAGGATATTAATCATCATTAATTTTACAGAAATAAATTACGAGCTAGAAGGTAATAATTATAGGATATTATTTAGAGAATAATAACTAGAATTATTGATTATTAAATTCTAATTTCATTATAAATGAATTAATAATATGAATAACATCGATTGGATATGTGAATTTATGTAGAATAAATCATAGGGAAGAATATTAGAGATAAGAATGTGTGATGAAAAAATCAGCATCATAGTTTTATTTATTGAATTAATACATTGTAATAAGTAAAAGAAAGGTTTATTAATTATTCAAGGATCTCCACGGAACTAAGAAATATTATTCTAATAGAGAGAGATATCTAGTATCAATAAATATATGAATAATACCCATCATACTTATTATAGAAGAAGATTCTCTGATGAAAGAGATTCAATACATTATTGATGGTCATGAAGAGGTATAGAAGAAAACTAGACCATGTTGGATCATAGAGGAATAATTCCATCTGTAATTTTAAAAATCATTATAATTATAAATTTATTATAAATAATGGAAGTGTAATTTCAGTTGGTAATAGAATAAGAAAATCTATTTGAGACAGTATTGTACATAAGATAATACATTAATTTTATGACAGAGTAGGATCAGAATCTAGAGGGTATCTAGAATATAAGATATCATTTGGTTTCTTCTAGAAGTTTATTTAATCATTTTTATGATAAAATATAATATATTTTGAGGGGTTTTAACCAAAATAGCATATATTATTACTTTATGTTTAAAATATTAAATCAAAGTGTTCTACTCTCCTTATTATTATGACTACACAAGAGGTGGGATATATCTAAAATATTCAGTGGATAGAGAACCTTACCATGTATTAGAGGATGAATTTGAAATTATAATAATTCCTAAAATAAAACATTAATTCATCCCCTCACCCCACCAAACATAGTGGTAAATATAGATGGGGTACCATATGTGGTACTAAACGTGGGTTTCTTTAGATATTCAAGAGGAATTATAATTTAAAGTGAATGATAATTTGGGAAAATTTCAATGTTGTGAAAATGTTGAGAATGTGATTTATCATATTAGGATGTATATAATATTACCATAACCCCTATATCATGGGTTAGAAATTTTAGATACTAGAAAATTGTTCTTCTTGAACACTATGGATTAATCATCTACAATAGAGGATGATAAAGAAAATTAAGACTTATATAGAAAGGCTCAAAATGATAATTTGAAATCTCTATCCAATATGGTATATAAAAATTCCAGGGGTCCTCAAATATGTAATGAGATATGAGAAAATAAATAAGAACTTATGAAGGTAATTTAAATGTTATGTAATCCAAACTACATGTTTTGAGGTCTCTGTTTGATAACATAAAAATGATATAGGAAGAAAATATTGATTAGTATTTTACAATTGTAAATTACGAAACCAATAACATTCTAGGATTCGGTGAGAATCTAGATGACCTTATCATTATAAAAATATTTGATAAATTCTTTAGATAATTTTAATTCAATAATTTCATTCAATAAATAAAGAGTTTATTTTTTTCTTAATGAACTACACAACATTCTCATATATTATGGGATGAGAAAAGAACCATCCATTAAAAAAATATGCAAACAAATGAAATGGATTTTGAGGCCATGAAAATTGAAATGTTAGCAAAAAAGATGCTGGAGAATATAAATATTCACACGATGAGAGTGATTAATGATTCTATTAAATTGTTTGTATGATATCAAAATTATTCAAAATGGTTATTTGGAAAAGATTGAATAGGAAATTACTAAAATGTTTTAACCATGGGGACACTTGATATTTATTAAAAAATAATCCAAAGTAGAAGGTTAAAGAGTCTAAATCAGATTTAGTTAATAATAAACTCACAAAATGAAATGAAGTAGAAATAAGAGGAAAATATATATAAGGATGAATAAAAATATTATGAAAAATTATAAGAAAGATTCATCATAAATATTTTATTCAAATTATTAAATTACTATTTCTTGTCATGTAATGCATGGAATATTTTTATTTTTTAGTCAAGATGGTAGAGAAAAAAATAAGAAAACATGATTGGGATCATAAACATAAATTAGATTTTTTTTGGTTCACACATAATACCTCAAAATGGAATATAATAAGATTAATAAATAAAATAAAATCTTGGATGCTGGTAGAAATAACAAATTAAAAAGGAATAACCCTACATTGATGTGACCATGTAGTAGAAAATTATATCTATTGAGCATGAAAAGAAATAATGTGATCATTAATGAATGATATATGAGAATGTAGTAGAATTTGATGAATCTCAAGACATATGTTTCACTGTTCAACATTATTTTAACAAGGATAGATAATAATTCTCTAATGTTATTGTGGTAAATGAAGAAACTACACAGTGAAATAGTAAGGGAAGATCTTACGAACAACAAAAATATATACACAATCATTTTAATGAAAGAATTTATCTTCAATTAATTTATTTATAAAAAGCACACCTGAGGATATGTGGTCAATGATGGCTGAGTGGAAATATTCTTCATCATGGGAAGATAAGAATATTCCATGGAGTCTATAATACCAAATGATTGTGTGGCTATGTTTACAACAATGAAACAACAATATAAATATGTACATATCAGCAAAAAATCTAGATGAAAAAAGATTCATGAATGTTTATGGTGTTGTAGTAAGTATTTACAAAATACTCTTCCTTACTCTATAATATGTATTTAGTATTAAGTATTCAAGAACCTATATATAGTTTTATGATGCATCCAAGGAATAAATTTTATATAAAAAACTGGCGGTTAGATATATACATCATCTATATACAAAAAACACATTTTAAACACTAGAAGAAGAATATGTAATATATAACTTAGAAGGTCACAATGAAAAGTTATTATGATTGGTTTTTTATTCATTGTTCCCTATGTCTTGAATATTAAGAGGCATTAAAATAATGTTAATGATAAGCCTTGTGATAAATCTATGAAGACTAGAGTTTCATGAAAGACTGATTTTTTTTGACCAAGTAAATTGAAATTAGATAAACAATTAAAAGGGGATAGGAAACATGATTAGGATAATGGAATTAAATTTAATTGCAATTTCATGGTTAATGTTGATGAGAATTTATCAACAACTAGAGATATAAAGGCACAAAAGACTCAGGTGGTAAAATGTGTTCATAAAAAATGATGTTAAAGAGAATAAAAAAGATAATAAAATCAATGAGACTCAATTCTAAAATAATAGGACTAATAATTATAGAAACACTAAGATTGGGTGAAAAGAATAAACTATAATTTTATGATTCTTTTAGTCTAAATATTATTTCGGGAAACCCAGATGTCCCTTCTAATTACCTATTATTTTATATGTTTTAATATAACATTCATGGAATTTAAGGATATTTGTAAGGATTTAATATCCAAAATCATTAAGATATTTTCCTTTATGGATTTTATGAAAATCCTTTCAATTTAAGAAGAGGATCACATCACTTAAGAGATAGAAACATTGAGAAGAATATAATGTTTTAATAAATTCCAATGAATCTAAAAAACCTTAATGAATCTTAAACCTAATTGTTTGATATATTCTAATCACACTATCTTTTTCAATTATTTATTAAAATAAATTATCTTCTAAAGGTGGTGTATTGATTATCCAAACAAGTTAAAAAGTCTGAGTTATATGAAATTTAGATAAACCATGTTGATTATTTGTAAAGATATCTGTAGGATACATGTTTTTTTTAAAATAATATAATTTTATACTACCCCCAATTTGGTCAATAATATATTCTGAGAATTATATTACATGAATGTTATTTTTCAGAGAACATAGAAAAATATTATTATATCTCCTTATATTCTATATCAATTTAGCCCATGTACATATAGATTAGAGTAACGATAGGAAAATTGTTATGTTTACCATTTGGTAATATCCTCCTCTCAAAAAAATGGGATATTATCAGAGTTCCATAAATAGAGATTGAAAATATGGGAACTATGTCTCATTTATTTTTTAATTTTTATTAATAAGCGGGATAATGTTCACAAATATTGTCTTTAAGAATGTAAGTATATATTAACAAAAAACAAAATAGAGAAGATTATTATTATTAATGGTTCCATTTTCTTGTTAATTAGTTAATATGAGTTGGTGTGGGAGTGGATTTTCTTAGTGACTTTTTATAGATTCATTTAGTGAAATTTTATTTCGGGATTGAGAAATTCTCCATGAAATAGCATCAATTGATGATTCGATAATAATTTCCCAAGAAATCTGTCAAGGTATATAAGAAATTTTATATGGTTTTAACCATGATGATATATATCTAAATGTTCTCGGGGATTAATAATTATTTGATGAATATTTTTAAGGATGTAAATTCCATGAAATATATAAGGTGATGAAAATATGTATTATTTAGTATGAAAAATATTTTTAAAATGAATCTGAGATTTTATGGAGTTTGTTTTAGAAGGTTATTATTTGAATATAGTTAAATAGATATGAACCAATAATATATATAATGGAACTAAAAGATCTAAGGATATAAAAAATATTATGTTTAGTGTTGTTTGAAGGTAGGATATACTAACATAATATTAAATTTGGTGGTACGTAATGGTAAAAAGGTAATACTGATCTCACGTAGATGTAATAGATAGATAGGTAAGGTTTCCTAGCTATATTTGTAGCGGTATTATAGATGATAATGAGATACATAAGGTTATTTAATTTTATATTTAAGGGTAATGATAAAAAAATAGTAGCTACACAAGGGTACATGATATTGCATAAAGTTATCAATGAAGCTATGTAAGGTTAACTTGTGAATATCCAAGATCATGAAATAGTAAAAAAGAATCATAGAAATGTTTCTCTGAGTTGTTATATAAGGTGAAAAGGTACATTGGAACCTATGTGATTGTAAAAACCCACATGTAAATACAGTAATCAGTTTTTTGAGGGTAAAAACACCTTAGATAATGGTAAAATGAATATACAAAGAACATCTAATAATAAATGGATGATTAATTAAAGATTCTATAAGGATGTGTATGGGTAAACTTGAGTTAATTCTACCCACATTATTGTAAAATAATATCACCCTATGGGTATGAAAATAATTTGAACCATGTAGTAGTTTATGCTTCATGGAAAAGTCATGTAGCCAAATATCATATAGGAGTTTCATTTATGATATTTCATAATAGTTATCTTGAGTAGAGTTCATAGTATTTTTTATAGTGTGGTTAGAGAATAATTAAGGTAATGTACTAAATTATTATAAATGAATTTCCATTTTCAAGTGAATATATTTCATATTTAGAAATGGCGTTTTAGAAAACACATGCACTATATTACTTATTTTAGACCACTATTTACTATCAGAAATTGAATAAAATTAGTCATTATAACCATTTTTAATATATCAATTATCTGGTAAATGTTATCAATAGTATATATAAAAGGGTATGATATAGTAGAGTTGTTACATAAAACCAAGATAGCATTGTTAATTAATCTTTTCCACTATGAATCCCATTAATCAAATCATCCAAGAGAGATTTGATTACAAGAACTTATTGATGACCATTCCTCTTCAAAGATTCCACAATTAAAGAAAAATTACAACCATATTTTGGATTAGTTATTGATTATTGAGATCACAACAAAGACCATATTCTCTGAACCATCCATAGAATGTTTCAACATCGTAATCTATATCGATCAGGCATAAGTTTGTGTCATAAGGGGTTATGCATCATGACCATCACACTATGGATTTGAAACATTTTTATGATTAAAATTAAAATTATTATTTTTTACTTTAAAAATTATTTTGAATTTTTATATTTTTATATTTTATTATTGTCATCAATGTTTTAATTTATGGGAAGAAATAAAATAAGTACACAAATAATTCATTAAATTATGATATTATAATCGCCAAAAAGTAGTATAATAATTAATTTAAAATACTATGTTTCTTATGTTATTTCATTTTTTACGAACCCTTAATTAATCCACTAAAACATATATTACATTTTATGTATTTAATGCTAATTATTTATAAACCCGACTTACATCCACATAACCCATAGTATTATTTTAATCCCATCCATTCATAGAACTATATAATATTTAAAACCACTACTCTTTAGATAATCCATTGGATTGTTAGTAATTTTTAATAATTAATAATTTATTTTCAAAACCCGATGTTTATAAATTAATAAAGAACTCCCCTAAATTTTAATATATAAAAACCTAATCTTCTGATCCCGCCTCCCTAAAAATACATTTATAAAAAAAATTTACTTACATTAAAACCCTATATCGATCATAATATGTTTCAAATGTAATGAAAATATTCTCCCATGATTTTATAATTTCCCTCACAATGTAAGGAATGAAATCCTCATTCTCTTTAGTTATTCACCAAAATTTTATTATGCCTTTTGATTCAAAATTTTTATTGAATAAATATATATTTTAAATATCGCAATTTATGTCCTTATGATTTCCTGTTGTTGAAAAAAAAATTTTACTCTCATTAAAACCCCCAAAAAATCTTTATCTTTACTAATTTTTCTACAATAATTATCTAGTGATTTTCCAAGAAAAAATATTTCCCTATAGGATACCCATAACAATTTTCAGTCAATTTTTTCATATAAGAAATAACTATCCTTTATTGAATGGAGAATGTCATATTTTGTAACCAAAACAATTTGATAATGGTATTATAAATAATTTTAAAAATATTTATGTTGTACTATCTATATAGAAAAAATATTAATGTACATGAGATGTATGTGGCAAGTGGATCTGAATTATGTAACCCTTAAATGTATTGGGTAATGTCAATATCTTTTCAAAAACTATGTTTGGTGCATGGGAGGTTTTCTAGACAACACGATTCTATGATGTTATGGTGGTCATCATTGATATATTTTTTGGATTTTATTTTTTATTTAGAATCTATATTCATTTGTTTCCATGATGGTATCATATTTTACCATAACTTGATGTTTATGATTATGATTCCTCAAATTATATATTATCATGATATGTCTATTTACTATCATGTTTTTATTTACATTTTTTTAATTATTTATTATCACATTAATAGTATTTTTTTTACCCTTTACTTATGTATGTCCCTAGGTTATCCTATGCATTATTAGAATATCAAATGATTTTAATGGAATGTTGTTGTTTTTTTGATAATTTCCTTATGTGGATGTTTTAGGTTAATATTCTAGGAATCTAATTTAGAAAATATTCTTGGACACATGATGTTATAGAATTTTATTAAGTTTGTATTTATGTAATAATACATGAATTAATTTTTATTAAAATATCGGTTTTCAAAGTTGGTTTCAAAAAATGTATAGTTATTTTTTTGAAGGAGGTTTAGAAAACACTATAGAGAAAATTACAGATTAGACTAAACATAGGAATAAATCAATAAATTTTGTTTCATTAAGTGGTTTATGAGATAAAAAATATTTTTTATGTATGAGATATGTCGAGGTGGATTTGAAATACTGTTAAATTGGTATAATAACCAAAAAATGGGATCATTGGAATTGAATAGATTATTTTCATGTACATTAAATAAAGGCCTTACTACACTTCTAATTTTCACTCCTGGATAATATTATTTGTTGAAAAAATAGAGTCCATAAACACCACTATAAATAGATTACAATGTATCTCAAAATATCATTAATGATATTGAACCTAGATAATAGAAATTGAATTCTATAAATTCATATATTAATGAATATATGTCATTTATGAGTTATCCCACTAATGTTACCAGTTTCCATTTTTGTGTTTTTAATTAATTTGAAAAATATCATCACAAATTTACATAATTATTACAGTGAGACACCAAATCAGAGCTCTATGGGGCTAGGTCTCTATAGGTTCTGTTTCTAAGAGTAATCAAATCAATTTGATTCATTTTTACCTCTTCTTATTAAGAACCAAGATAATTAGGTGATGTATAATATGGAATATTTAAAAATTATTCTTCTTTTATTTTTTTTCTTATGATCAGAGTCGAATCAAGACATGTTATTGTATTATCATTATACTATCAACCCATGGTAGATGGTCTATAATTTTCCTGAATGGTTTGGTGATTTTTAGGTTATTTTTTGATTCCCTAACCAAGGACTCCCATGGAGAGTTCCATGTAAATTACCTATGATTATGGATTTATGAAACTACCCATGGGTTTTTTTCAGTTATTTCCTTGTTAGAGTAACCATATTTATAAATTAATTGAATTAAATTTATTTATTATGATATGGCTCACATCTTTTCATGTGGATGATTTTGATTAAAAGGATTATATGTAATTTTCTTTATGAATCAGAAAACTAATTGAATAGTTTCAATATGAATTTGATATTAGTGGTTATACTCATTATACTTGATTTTTGATTTATAAATGACTAAATATGACGCCATGCGTGTATTACACCATCGATCATGGGAAAAAATTGATAATTTATTAGACATGTATGCTCCTTAGATTCTAAATATATAGGATGCCTTGGGAATTTATAGACCTTGGATCTAGTTTTTCTTGGTCCCATAGTAGACATGATGGGTAGACATGCTCCTTTTACCCCAACTATAGCTTAACCTATTTTCCATCCAGATGCTCCTTGTAATCGACATGAATTCATTGGTTCAATAAACTTTAGATCCCACCGTCTACCTATGAACGCGTTTTATATATGACACGAAAATGGTAAATATTACATTATTGATTATATGAAATAAAAACTGTATATAAGATATTCTTTGTAGTATGGCATGGTTTTTTTATTCTATCTCCTCCGGTTATAAGGAAAGGTCATGGTTGAAAATATAAGAATGGATATATGACAAGAATTTGTTAGTTATTTCATTATTTTTTTCAACTAACTTGTTATAAAATATTAACCCACGTTTTTGAGAAATCCATATTTGGCTATAAAATATCACGAGTTATATATAATATATTCTGTGGTTACATTTATTTTTTATTTTCATAGTATAAGTATTGCACTTGTTTTGGGATCATTATATTGTAAAAATAGGTTTCCCTATAGATCCTTGTTTTTTTTCAACTAGGATACCTTCTCACACCAAATTTTGGCTGCCTTTGGTAACATAAATAGAATATTTGGATGAAGGTGGGGACTGGGGACATTCCCCAATGATTGGTTCTTGACATTTATTCATTCTTAGGATCATGAGATAATTAAATAGAGATGAGTATCATGATGAGATTTGGTGATATATATTTTTGGTATTTTTAGTATTTTTATAAATGTATTGTTCTGATTCCATGTATACTGGTTTTGGATTATTAGTAGACACAGGAAGTAATCTTCAATGTATATGAGATTCCTTTTGGAAATGTTATCTATTTTGGTTGTTTACCTACTACTTAATTGATTTACTACATTTTTTATTGATATGTATGATTTCTACTACTATTCTACACTCTGATATGTAGGAATAGTATCCCTATAGAGACAGACTATGCATTTACTACTATTTAGTACCCACTTTCATTTAGGGAGATGCACTTGAGGCCAGGTGGCAAATAGGTCACGAGGCACTATTGACTGGCATTCATGTTTGTGAAATTACATACTAGGATCAAAGTGGTTTTCCTTTTCATGTGTATTGTTTAGCGATAATAGATAGTGTTAGTAAGCTAATGGGATTTTGTAATGTCTTGTGTCTGCTCATAGCTAACCCACATATATAAAAAAGGAAAATTGCATTGATTGAAAATTTGAGTTTTCTTGATATTTACTGTAAAAGTTAATTTTATTTCACTATATGGTGATACACATTAATTTAGATGTTATTTTTGATATGAT
The DNA here is from genome assembly GCA_963277665.1 of Viscum album. Lineage (NCBI taxonomy): Eukaryota > Viridiplantae > Streptophyta > Magnoliopsida > Santalales > Viscaceae > Viscum > Viscum album. The sequence goes on along the minus strand of OY728123.1, from coordinate 1,936,381,923 downwards.
TGTATATTTTTTTCCACCAGATGAAATAATAGTATTCAATCTCATGAATCATTTTTGTAACCAGTTAGAAATAACATTACATACATTATGTCATTCCATATATGATGATTTTCTAATATTCACGATGTTGTGTTAGGTTTAATGTTTTATTTAATTATTGTTGTCATAGAATTATCTATGGAGATTTTAAAATCATGGTTGGTACTTATAGTGATTCATATCCTATGTCGCGTTTCTTGATTATGCTACAGAAGACACCCTACATAGCCAATTGTGGCATGTTGAGTCTGGACTGTGAGTCACATAGACTAGAATGCACTGTGGGGTGAATTAGGTGGATGCCATATTTTGGTTCACGAGGAGTATGATAGATTTTGGATCACAATTGTCGAACTATTCAGTTTATCTAGTAAAAATGGAATGTGAAACAAATATTAAATTTAAATGGAAAATTTATATAATAAATAGTGAACTCAACCTAGTTGTTACATTTGAGTGGGAATGAGGCTATTTCTATAGTGCATTTTTTGGTAATATAGTTTTATATAGTAATAACATTATAAGAATTCTATGTCATATTGTTTATATATAGGAAGGTGTTAAGTGGTCCTATACTTTTGAGCTGTGGACTTTGATACCATTCATTTCTATGTATTTTTGTTGGATATATATAGGCACTCCACATTAATGAATTCGACTCGTATTCCATTATCCCAGGGAAGAACATGCTTTAGATGTAGAGGGTAATTGGATACTAGTGGATCCTCTTTTAGTGCCAACTAAGGGACTAGTTGCGTCTTTGAATAATAAGTTTGAGGTGCAGATGCATGAGGGGTTTTATTGACTTATTCAAACTTTTAATGGAGCACCACAACCTTTTATATCTTTATTGGGCTTGTACCCGTGTTCTAGAATTATCACCCTAATGTTTTTAGGGGATGGTCACCCAAATTATGTTGAGATATGGATTTATACTAAACAATTGATATTCATGAATATTTGAGAAACCTCTAGATAAAAGAGTGAATACCATGATTTATATGATATGTGGAGTAGAAAAGAATAGGTTGGATGTTTTCAACCTAGATGAAAATATCTAATAGAAGGTTTTTGTTTATTTCTAAACCTAGATTAATGACTACATTTACCCAAAGACTATGAGGGTATATTAGGCTATTGAGTTCAAGTGTCTGTAGAATGGTGTAATTATGGTTATGAATTACTCGACATGATTTATAGGGTTTCCTTATTCTATGTCAACATTCCTTAAGGAGGAGTTAACTAGGTCATGAAGCATGAATTATGTTCTCAAACATGCACATTGATTTCAATTAAACATGTTTAGATTAACCTCTATTACTAAAATTTTAAATTACATGATAATTACAGAGCATAAATCAAGGGATTATTTATAAGGCAATGTAGAGTAATATCATCTCTTGACCTAGTAATTTGATGTTTAGTAGCAGGGAGAGGGATTTTGAAGCATCCCATGAGATTCGTACCAGTCAGGACATGAGTACTAGTAGCTCAATTTTCTTATAATATTATAGGATATGGGGACATGTGAGTAATAAATGCAATCATGACCTAATAGTGTTTCTATCTTTTGGGAGGATGTGCCACATGAAATGGTTCGGAAAGACCTTACCTCTAGAAGTGAGTTGTATGAGGTTAGATCCTATACAGGATTTGGGAGTAGGTTTCCCATCTCTACAACATGAATGTTAATGGAGTAATACTGTGTGCTGAGGTAAAAGTATTGGTCATCATGGATAAGGAATCCATGAAATAGTTGTACACATATAATAGAGTGGGCCTACTCTATATAGTGAGGTTTTTTCACTGAGTTGTGGTTTCCATATAGTTATATTATGTGTATCCTACCTCAAGGAGTATGGTTACAACCCATATATATCCGTAGGTACAATATTGGTATCCTCAGTTATTTTATCAAATATTATTTGACACTCGTGCATCATAGAGTTTAATTTTTACCTATTGTGGAGACACTTAGGCTTGTGATTTTGTTTTATAAGTGTGTCATGATTCTTGGAACTCTATTGTGGATCATAATAGTTTATGTATGAAATTTAATGGAGTTCAACCAAGATATTAGTGAGTGAAAATTAACCTTGAATCATGTTTTCTTCATGATGAACTAGATTCTCATAACACAGGGGAAGAAATGGATAGTTGATTTTCATGATTTTGTTGATTGTTATCGCAAGACGGTGACATTAAAATCTCTAAAGGGTAAATTTTATATTAATATGGGGGAATTCTATATCAAATATATTCATCCTATAACATTTCATCATAGTCTTGGAAGATGATAGCCCATATATCTAGTTTTTATTTGTGTTAATAGGGAGCACATCAGGATGATTTTTCTCTAGTGGATGACTATTTCATGGATTACATCCCAAATAAATTATTTGGCCTATCTATAAAGTGAGTGGTTGAGTTATATATCTAGATAGATCATGGAGCTTCACCAGTCTCCATTACCCATTACAGGATTGCTACGATAGAGTTACGGGAGCTTAGAAGGCATCCTGAGGATTTGAGAGAAATTTGGTTTATATGACCCAATACATATATTTGGGGTTTAGTAGTAATTTTTTAATAAAGGCGGATGAAACATGTAGGATTTTTTGTATTACTAGTAATTTAACCATTAGAGGGTTATGAACTAGCATCCTTTTTCGTTTATTGATTATATTTTTCACCAGCATTTAAAAGCTCAAGTGTTCTCAAAAATGAATTTTAGAACCAAATATCATTAAGTGAGTATTAAAACTATAGTAATAACATGTACATCCTTTCGTAGTAGGTGTGGTCAATATGAGTATCTGGTTAGGTCATTCAGGATCATGAACATGTCATCTATTTTCATAGCACTGATGATCTGAGTCTTCTATCCTTATCTGAATTTGTTTGTTGTGGTATTCTAGGATAATATCTTGGTGTATTATCACACTCCACATGACAATGAAAAATATCATGTGATCATTTTTTATATGATATGATATCATAAGTTATTTGAAAATATAATAGTGTTTCCATTTTGGATGAACAAAATTCACTTTATGTGTTATATTATCATATTGAAATGAGTATCAGTTGACCTAGAAAATCTGAAAGAAATTGTTTCATTAGAGAAAACCAAATACATCATTCACATATAGAGTTTCATTGGGATAAGTAGATATTTCAAATATTTCATAAAATACTTCTCAAACATTGAAAAATGTTAACATGTTTGACTAAGAAGAGAGTGAGGTTTGTAGGGTCATATACCCGCGAGACAACTTTTTAAGAGAAAAAGGTGGAAATGAATTCATCACCCCTCTTGATTCATCCAAAGAAATTATCAATCTAAAATCTATACCGTGACACATCTAGTATCCTGATAGGTTTTCTTATGATGTAGTGGGTTAGTTTTGTGGTGTTCAATTCTTGAAAATCGAGGATTCATGGGAGGAATTACATAATGCATGATATCGTGTCAGTTGTTGTTGTTCATTATTTGCATTGTTAGAGACATTATTTATTAATAGGGTATTTTGTGGTGTAAAAGGACCAAAAAACCTCATGTTTATATTATCATGTTGTGATCTATATATGGGGAAGTGAATTTTTGTTGAGTTCTTATAGTCGTTTGACTTCTAACTTCACTATATGTCAGGAAAATGAAATCTTGTCACTAAAGCACTAGGTAGAATGGCTCAAGTAAAAGAAGTTTAGTAGGCTTGTAGCCAGTGTTAGATTGTGGTTATTTTCAGAGATACCCATGGTATTGAAGGAATTCCATAGAAGAACATTTATTTCATCTTTAGTTTGTTCATATTCCCTTCATAATAGAGTGGAAATGATGAAACTATTGGATTTGAGGGCCTAGTCATATGAAAAGTTTGGTACCTGAGGAAACACCTTCAGGTTGGACCATAGGATATAATGAGATCATGCATAACCATGGATGTATATAGGATACCCTTTTTATGGGCACGTATTGGAAATGATAATTAGAAATTCTTTTTGGAACTTAACACAATCCTAACTACTTTTCAGTCGAGATGATACTGGGGAATGATAAAGATTACTTAGATTGTTATACCTTGGATGAAACCTTATAGGGTATGAAACTTCCTATTTACAAAATGATGTTGTTATATTACATTTTATTTACTATAAATAATTTCCATGGAAAATTTGATAGTCTTGGATTTATAACTCATTTGTGGTTGTTCTGACTCTTCTAGTTTTACAAAACGTCATTGATTAACATGATTTGTATGGATGAACTGCAAGGTCAGATCATTATTTCTGTACTACTTGTGTATGCCTTGTGAAATGAGAATGAATTTTTCTTTATAGGGTTCCTCGTTCAGATATATAATGTCACTTGTTCTATTATAACATTCCATGGGATCATACATTTATTTAATTCATATATGTGATATGTATTACAATCAATTTTATCTTTTCATATAAAAAACATTATTTTATATTGATTATTGATTTGTTACCAACTAGGATTGTATATCACACCCAGTTAGGGCCACCATTTGGTACCCCAAGAGACTATTTGGATACAGAATGGGACCTTGGTAAATTTCCATATGTTGATGTAAAACATTGTTTCATGCATAGATTCATGGGAGCATGGGACTGATTTGAGGCCCATGATGCTATTAGGGTATAATTGTTTTTGGTATTTTTTCATTTTAAAACATATACTGTACAGATTCTATATATATATATTTTGGATCTTTTGTTGACACATAACATGATCATCATTGTATTTGAGATTTATTTTGGTATTGTAATATATTACATCTATTTATATATTTTTTAATTGATTTATTTCATCCACTATTGATTAGTTTGATAACTTATACTATGTTACACTCTCATAATAGTTACTTTTCTCTGTATAGGCACACCCTAGACCCTCACTACTAGTTGTAATCCTATGATATTTGGGGAGATTCTCTTGAGTACATGTGTCCAACAATTCATATGGAACAACTGAGTGATATTTTGGGTCTATGAAATTAAAGTGTTCTATAAACAATCTGATAATTGAATTACTGATGTTTTAAAATGATCCTAACAAAAAAATCACTAGTATATAGTGTGTTATAGTTGTGATATTAATGTTTTGGGTTGTCCAAAAATTATATTTCTATCCATTGCATTGGGTAATTTTTTACCTCATGAGATACCACTCTTAGAACATGGGTGTTTATTACTTGAACACTATGTAAATATTTATCAATGGTTCTCCTTAAAATAAGTTTATGATTACATGTTTTATGTTTTTATCACATGCTTTAGGATTCCTTAATGTTATGATCTTATAGCATGTTTTGATGTTATTGATTATGACCCTCAAATTTTAATGAATTCATGATATAATTTTTGATCGATGTATTTTTAGTTCACTTATGTTACGATTTTATTAATCCCTTGCTGCAATTTATAAATTACACATTTCTTATGTACGACCCCCATGTAATCTCATGTACTATTAGAAAATTAATTAATTTTTTAGTTAATGTTTGGTAGTTTTTAAATAATTTAATTATATATGTAATTTATGTTATTATATTATGTACCATATAAAAAAAACTACAGGTCTCTTGATCTTTTCAAATTGTATTATGTACATCTATTGTAATAAGTAATGAAATAATGTGTCTTAAAATATGGGTTGTCAATGTTGGAATTCGAATGAAGTATTGTTATTTATGGGAATTATGTTTAGAAAATCTTATTGAAATCCATAGGGATAGGACTAAACATAGGAGAAAATCAAGAAATTATAATAAAGTATATATAATTATTTCCTAGGAAAATAAATCCCGTTAGGGACATTATAGGCAGATGCGAGTATAATAGAGTTGTAACTGGTTGTAATAGCAAAAAAAATTTGTTGGGGGAAGAAATTGATTAATAAATTATGCCTGAAAATTTGGCCTTACAAAACACTAGGTTTGAAACACCTGATTATATTATTTGGTAAATTCAATAGAATATTTCAAACTATATTGCATGAGATAAAATTACAATAAAAGTGTTTTTTTGAAATAGTCCATGAAAAATTGTGATTTAAATCTTCATATTGATAGGTTAAGGAATAAATTTGATTTATTATTTACCCTTTCAATTTTAAAAAATTATATGATTCTAATGGTTTTAAAAATATATAACTGTAATTTTAATCCTTATATTATGTAATGGTTGGAATGAGAAGGAAGCGAGTCAACAACCAATTTGATGAGTAGCGTAATGGAATCCCAAATGATGTTTCCAACCTGATGGGATCCGGAGTAATGAAATTCATGGAAATAAGTTCTCAATTAACTATTAAGATGAATAAATACTTAAATTATAGGGAACATCGAATACCCCATAAGAAAGAGTGTGTTTAATTTAATCCATTATCTGAAAAAGTACTTTTAATACTAAATGATCTTTTGATCCCTTAGTTGTAGAAAATTGGGTCAAACCTTTTAAAATATAATATATATCATTCAATTATGAAATAAATAGAAGGTGGTGATTAATGTTTTTCATTTTAATGGTATACTATTCAAAATTATGATATAATAAAGAATGCAATTCCCCTGAAATAGATTAATGAAATATATTAGAAGTAATTTCGTAAAAACATTTCTGGTCAATATTCACATTAAATCTCAGAAAAAATGGAGATGGATTTAATTGGCCACATGAAAAATTATGAAAACCCTATAAATGAGAATTAGGTAAATTTTATAGAACATTCATGATACAACTTTAGATTTATCATCTCCCTTGAAGGTAAAACATATCACATCATTATTTTTATAAAGTTGAATCTATGATTGTTTTGGTTCATAGAGATGTTGATAATAATGTGAAACTTTTATGATGTACCCTCCATGTATAAGTTAATATTAGTGAATCAAAAAGGTACCATGTGGTTAGAGATGGTAATAAGTGAATGGAGTTTAATTCTTGTGGGGTGATGAAACACTCTCACAGGGGAATCAATGCCCTGAATAGAATAATAAAAATATTATAGTTGGGGAAGTAACAACACAATGTTGGAAAATGTTAATGGGTGAAACTCAGTAATTTTATTGAAGAAAGTAATACCTCTATTGAAGATCTTCCTTTATATAATGTTCCATCTATAATTAAATAGGACCCAATGTGAATCATTTCACTAGTATTATAATTTGTTCTGAAAACAAACACTAACAACCCCTATGCCCTAGGGAAAATGGGTGAGTATATGCCATCACAATTATTGAGGTGGACCCTGATAATGATTTGGTTACTAGAACATTAGTGATTAATTAAAAAATATATCATGTACTATTTTATTTTGGTTCCAGGCATTATTTAATAACATGAAATATTTATTGAACTATTCACGCAACTCATTAAAAATGGGTAGTGAAAGAATTGGTCAAAATGAATTATAGGGAAACTATTATATCTAAAGTATATAACTTATCCCTTAGTTTTATTTATATGTGAACATCCTATAATCCCTTCTGATACGCCCTTTATATTTATTTGATTCTATTCTTTATATGAATTAGATTTCATTATGTGAATCCAACAAATATTTTGGAGATAATAAAATCCCCCAATGTATCGAAAATTGATCTCCAGTTCTATACATGTTATTAGAGGAGGAAAAATATATTTTTGTGTCATCCTCTTCAGTATGTATTTTATTTCATGAAGAAAACTATCATAAATATAAAATGATTCAAAATGTTGAAAATATCATCGATGAAAAAATTTCCATTTTATGGTAATTTGTGGATATGGTTCTCTAGAAATATTTTTTCTTCTTCCTAAAAGAGAATTTGAGTTATCAATCAATCCTATATTTAAGGAATTGGAAATATCCATGAATATATTCGAAATTTACATTTATGAAGGTTATAATATATTGATAAAATTATGGGGGATACACGATAAATTGTATATACATATTACTTTTTGAATGCATGGTGCCCCGAGAATTTTAGTTAACAAGAATGATGGGTAGATGAAACACAGTAGTGATTATCATGATCTTAACTTGATCACAATAAAGAAAAAGTATAATATTACTTGTATTTAAGATTATTTCAATCAATTAAATTGATCTCATAACATATCTAAGGTGGATATTTTTTCTGGATACTATTGTGTAATGGATAAGAAGAACAATATTCCCAATAATAATTTTCCAATATGTTTTTGATACTAATAATTCATAATGATTCCATTTGAACTGATTAATTATATATCAATATTCATGAACATTATGAATATAAATTTTAATTGATTGTCTCAATTAGTATATGGAAGTATTTTTATAAAATATTCTTTTCAAATCTATAATCTAGGGGGATCATGGTGAGAATTTTGATACATTATTAAAAACGATATGAAAGTGAAAATGGTTATATGCAAGGTATAGTAAATATAAGTTTTAGAAATGTAATATAATATTAATGGGGAATGTTATGACCTTCAATGATGTAAATGTGTATCCTTAAAAAATAGAGGCAAATGACGGATGTCCATACTTATATCAGGGATGTGAATCCATAGTTTTAATACGTTATATTGGTACTATCATCGATTTTTTATAAATAAATAATAATTCTCAATACCACTAACCAATATAAGACATTATAGGGAGAAGTTTTTATATAATTATGAATATAATTAGTGTATTAAGGAGTTAAAGAAGAGTCTGATCATTGAACATGTGCAAACATTATACACCAGTGGGGAACGGTTTATTATCTACAGTGATGTATCTAAAAAGTGTATGGGCTGTGTACTAATGCATGATGATATACAGAATGCATATGAATCCAAAAAATTAATGATCCATTTGTATATTTACCCACAAAATGATATATAATTGGCTATAATTATATTAATATTCAATACTAGGAAATATTATTTCTGTTTAGGGTAGTGCGATATATATAAGGATAAAAAAATCAAGATGTATATATTATGAAAATAGGATATGAATATGTGCTAGAAGAGGTGGTTATAGATGATCATGTATTATTCAGGTCCAATACATTTCCATCTTATGAAATTAAAAAATGGCATATATTCTATGAATAATGGATCCTTCAACCAATTCAGTGATGATGATTTCACGGGATCCTATATTCTCATACATGTTTTTCGTGGACATCAGAATAATAAAATGATACACATCCTACAATACTCAAATAAATTCCCAGCCATCAATTTATGGATTTAGTAGTATGTCCTATAACGATGATGATATGATAAAAAATAAATCTAACATTCCAATGATCAATATTTTTTAATTTGGAGTTATATTTTTTAAACGCATAAATAAGTCCCAAAAAAATATCTAAATTGGGTACACTTGGATGAATTTATTTGGTCAATCTTCTATATTGATTATGAAGAGCCATGATTTATGTAATATTAAATAAAAAACATTTATTATATAATAAGAATAATGATATTGTCTAGTTTTATGAAACAATTTCCCATACCAGTATTAAAATGAAAAAACATAGCTATAAATTTTGTCCAAGGACACCCTAAAACAGCTAAAAGACATTACAATATCTGGGTTATAGCCAATCACCATACAATGTAACATAATTTCACTAATATCAAGTATGATTTTATCTCCAACATCTTATCATGGTTTAAATTAATGATGTGTTATGACTATATGAAGTTCCATTATCCATTGTAAATTATTGAGACTGACAGACTTCCATGGGATTAAAGATAAAAGTTTACCAAGAAAATGATGTAGAGATGAGGTTCAGTACTTTTTATAACCCAATGATGTATGGATAGTATTAAAGGAAAATTAATGCTCTAGATTATATAATATTGTATTTTTCAATGGATTTAATAGAAATTTGGGATAAAAAATACCCCTACACGAGTTTCATATAATAATAGTTACACATTATGGGTTACCTTACTTAATAAAAATATAACATTTACAAGTCTTCATAACCATTAAAAATGTCATTTTCAATACTTGATGTTCAAATTATACTCAAAATAATTACATCTTTCATCAATGATTCAAAATTATCTTTTGATGAATTATTAATTCCTCCAACACTATTCTTGAATCATTACTCAGGATTCATCAACATATTAATTAAAAAATCTTTGCTAGAATATCAAATATGAATCATGTATTAAGTTTCCACATCATAAAAATAATTACTCTTCTTATGTTTAATGTGGAAAATTCTGCAATAATATCACTTTTCTTTTACATATAATTTTCAGTCACTTTATCTTCCTTAGTATAACCAATACCCATACCAACTTCTTGATAATTTTTATAATGTTCCCACTTGAGAAATCAATTTGATGAATTCTCATTTTTTCACATTTTTAGAAATCAATTATTATTTTTTTAATTTTTGTTATATCCATTAAATAAAACCTGGAAGCATATGGGAGAAAACACCTATTATAAATGAAAACTAAATAATCATAAAAAATTAGTAATAGTTTTTATAAATCATAACACATAATATTTAATAATAGAAACCATTAGTTTATCCTATGTTATTCATAGTCATATTATTTTCAAAAAATTTATGATGGTTTGTAAAGAGTTTTATAATTTACAAAGGATATCCTCCATGACTGTCAAAATAAGTGTGTAGCAAGGACCGTTTTCATGTACCAGGTTACATCGATTCATGCCCAACACACCTTGTATGATTTGTTACTCCTAGGTAAATTAATTCAAGATCCACATCCAGTTTTAGTATCAACACATATATCTTTTTTTGGGAAACCACAAATTATATCCTCTTCTAAATTCAAAGACATTTATCAAAACTTTTATTCATCATTATACTAATCCTTAGAGACGTACCTAGTCATATCCTTATAAATATAAAAAGATATCTCACTAAATATTTATCATCTCATATTAAAAAGTTTTAGTAATCCTTCTCTCTAATTCCAACTATAAAGACCATGTTTTGATGTACATAGAAATTACATAACATTTTTGGAATACATAATCATTTAAAAAACACACCCAATGACTGTATTTGTGTAGTGAATTTGGAAAAATGTAAAAATTAACACTGGTACATAAGTGAGATAAATTATCTCTGACTATGTTCATCTTATTCTGATGAAACTTCGATTTCCACATGAAACAGGATACCGCTTCTTCAGCAATGTGAGTATGCTTCCCATAACACTTGCAACCCATTCAAAATACATCCATTCAATGTTTTCTAGGTAATATTGTAGGTAGATTCTTGGGTTTTGATAGTATAACTAAATCTATCAACCATTAGACAACTCTACATATTTCTGTTGAGGTTGATGCTTCTAAACAGATGGTAGTGTTTTTGTGGATTATAGTTGGGGAGGAATTCCGCTGGGAAGAGGCTGTGTTTTTTGAGTAGTGGATAGACTAATTTTTTTATTTTAATCCTCTAGGTCACCTAGGTATATCATGTCATCATACATGGAGGGATTTACCAGGTGTTTATACATTATCCAATCATCAGGTATTAGGGTTTGAGGTATCTTTTGTAATGGATCATCTAGGCACTAGGGACACAACAAATACTGATTATTTTCTATAATAGACAAGTCAACTGAATCAATATTCAATGTTGGTGGTCATTATTGATCGATTTAAATGTAGTGCGGCTAGTAACTCAGCAAAAATGCTGAATACTGTCTCCAAAAGACCCTCTGAGCACATATATGTTTCTCAGTCTAGTCTGGATGCACGCATTTTGAAATCTTTTGATACAATTAGTCCTCTACTTTCTAATTCAAAAGCCATATGCTCCTTGGTGCAGAGCCAGTTGATCACCCCTTTCAATGAATAGATCAAGGATGTTTAACATGAGAAGAATGGGGGTAACCCTTTGGTAGAGGGTGACTTTTGGTGGCTCTACAAGGATGTGGATGACCCCAGGCAATCTTTGTCTACTTATTTGGGTATAACATGCATGGAAGGGCTCCATGTGGCTGATGATGGGGTTTAAACAACTCCCAAGACTATATACTATGTGGTTGCAGTATGCTTAAGGCAAGGTCAAACAAGATGAAGGGTTATTAGGAACTGAAGATCCTTATAATTGAACTGGTTGTAGCATCGAACTGATCACATGTAGGGATTCTCAGTTTTCAAATATAGATAACAACCATGAGATCTTAGATGTTAGGCTCGACTACGAGGTGGATTATTCACAACATTATCACACAAATGAGGAGCAAGGAGACCTTATTTATGTATACAGTAAAGGCTAATCTTGTCAATTTTTTGGTCATTGTAAAGATGCTATCCAAGGTGAATATATCCTTAATCAAAGGAGGATGAAGGGTTATAATGAAAATATTACAGTATGGAATGATTATTCCTACATTCCCCTTCTAATGGAGACCAGATCTGTCAAATGAATGATGGCCAAGGATATTACAATAAACCCCAAATCCACTGGGTCTCTTGTCTCGGTTGAGTCTAATTTTAATGACGAACATTTTTCAATGAAACCCTTGATGATTCAAAATGTGATGATATAGAATTTCTTATGCATTTAAGTGAAGAACTATTAGAGGGATATATAAATATTAATTCACCAGATACTAATTCTTAATAAATTATGGGAAGAATACTACGTGTGGACACTAATACTGGTTAAATTAGTTGGAATAGCAAGAAGAACCGCGTTTGATAAGAGGGTTCAATATAATTAAGATAAAAAAGACAAATTTATGAATGTGTGATACTATATGGATTACTTTTTGAATGACTCATAATTGATGATCCAAGTACATAGGGTACCCATAAAAATGAATGCATCATTCCTTAGAGAAATTTTAATAGTGACAATCATAAGGTCGATAACACATCTATTGACCTTGTGCCCGTAGGATGCAATCCCACTTGTCCATTTATCCTCTGGAGTGATAAATTAATAGAGGATTCGATACTGCAGCATTAGACATGCTCTAATGAAGAAATGTTTGATGAATCTCTACACATTATGGCATCAAATAACATGGTAAAGTTTTTCATTGAGTAGACATGGGAAGTTATCATCCATTCCGAGGAAGAGATGTTGGGTAAATAGATTCCATTAAACACCTCAGAATATGACCAGGTTAAGATGTATGAGAGAGATGTTGAAGTGGAAACTACCATGTTGGAAATAGAGTTGATTGAAAAACCAGATCATATTTTTTCAAGAGGGTTTATTGTAGGGAAAAGAAGCATATATTATTTCATACAAGCATGGTACAAGTTAGCTATCTGATTTAAAGTCCTCGTTAAATATGGTTTGGTGTTATAGGTAAATGGAATTATCTCAAAAAAACATAAGAATAATTAATTTAATAGGATTAAACTTAATTTAAATGGTTCTGCTGTCTCTTTCTCAATTTGATTCTATAGTTTTATGTATGGACTTGGGTTCTCACATTTCCTTAAAAGTGAAAATAAATAAGTAATTTTCCAGTCAAATATAAAATATCATAATCAGGAATAATGTCATATGTCTTGGAATATCGGAAGATCTAAATCAAAACAAAGTAATGAAAATATAATATGAAATCATAACATATGAATAAGATATGGAATTATGAAATAATTAAATATTTGATATCATTCCATATAAATTCAGACATATTTCTAGAACTTATCAAGGAACTTCATGGAATCTTCACCTACTTGGTGGCACACACAACCATCTCCAGTCACAATCTTTACCTTGTATGCGATCAAGTTTACCCATATTTCAATTGTAGACCAGGTTTCACTATCTTCCCATAGTGGAATAGTGTTCTCTAAATTCCATCTCCATGTGTACTATAACTACAGGGAGGGACACATCACAATCCCCAGATAAATTCCATTCCTTGTATGGAATTAATTTTTCCCATCATCCCATGGTTGTTCAAGACCATCATCTTGATTCTAATCGTTATCTGATGTGATATAAGTCATTACCCAATTAATTATAGGGTGATATATGTCCCAACCAACTCATAATAAAATCATTCACTCATGATACAAAAGATAACAAAATATTCATCATATCATGACCCAAAAAATGATATGAGATTTGTAAACATCCAATCATAATTCTGTGAAATGAAATATTGGTTATAAACAAGTAATAATATCTTAACATGGGGAAACATACAAGATTGATAATCATTTAATCGATTCATAACATATGAAAAGAATCATGTTATATAAGCATGAAAACCGTGGATGAGGAATCAGTTTCATAAACATATAAACTGTGAAAGAGTAATGGGTTTCATAAATCTTTTTCTATAAAAACATAAAGAATTTAAAGAAATATTATAAATGGAACCTTTGGATTATTTCTAAAAAGTGAATGAGTAACATAAATAAATGTAATATTATATGGAAAAAATTTTAGAAATTTATATTAAATCCATTTGTTGAGGAAAGTACCATTTCTTCATTGAAAAATTATTTTGAAAACTTAAAATCTTTTGAAAATCATTTTCTTATAAAATTCATCGAAAAAATAGAAATAAGGATTGAAATAAATTTTAAAATCTTCTAGCATGAAAATGTATAAAAAACTCAAAAATATATTGAAAAAAATCCTTTAAAATATATAAATGTATCTTAAAAACATTTTGAAAAAATATTATTTTAAAAATTATATAATAATCTTCAAAACATTTTATTTTCCTTTTATTAAAAAAACATTTAAAAATAGGACAAATTCGTGAATACGTTTTTAAAAAAACTTTATTGAAAATAATTTTAAAAAAATATAAAGAAATATTGAAATGTATATAAAATAATTCTTTACAAAATTCTGAGAAAATTTTATATAAATATTGAATGTGTTTATAAATACTCATTAAACATAAAACATTTTTTATAACCATTTTCTTTAAAAATATTATTTCAAACATTTAAAAGATGGATTGATAAACATAAGCCATTTTGAATGATTTTTAATTGATAATAAATTTAAAATCAAAGAATGTATATAATATTATGAAAAATATTTTTAATTAAAAACAAACATGTAAATTTACAATGGAAATTTCATAGAAAATATGTTTAAGAAGACAGGTATGTCCATACATGTTGAACATTCCATTTTTACCATATATATAAAAAAAGGGTCTTGAACAGTAATTGAAAAGTCGATTACGTGTAAAAATGTTTTGTTGAAGGTATAACATGGGTAAAAATTTCCTTTATCATAATAGTACTAAAGAAAAACATTTTCAATTTTTTTTTCAGAAACCACGGTTTCAAAAGAACAATGATGTCTGACTAAATAAATTAATAAAGTCAGATTTTCATAAAATAATTATGGATAATATTAAGTATGAATGACTATAAATATTGTAACATTACATGTATTTACCATTTATATCTTGAGGGTGAGATATGTGATGAGAGTTCCTAAGATAGGAATCATAATATTTTCAAAAAATTAATCATAATCATAAACAACCTTGAATGTGATGAGATTGTTTCAATAAACTCATACCATTTTGGGACATTGAACCATAGTCCCCATGAAATAAGGTGAAACTACATTATTATTTAAATGAAAATAAGGTGATTATATACATTTCAGAGGAGGTATATACAATACATATAAACATATTGGTGCAAGACACATAATGTGTCTCAAAGGAAGAAAATTGAGAAAACTTTTACTGATTTGGTAACTATTGAATCATAAACACCATGTCACAAGGATCATAATATGGATATGTAAATACCCATAACTATAATTATAATATATATATAATACATTCATGGTCCATATATGCACCACACAAAATAAGTGAGTAGAGAATAAAGCATATATCTCATGGAAATAAAAAGTGAGTTGAAATCCCATATTTTATATTGTGACTCTCATAATACTGGTAAAAAACCAATATATAATAAATATAATTATAATAAATCTTATAAAGGTCCATATTAATATATCTAATACCATATATGTTTTTATGACCATATTATAATACTAACTTGTTATGAATTCTAAGTTATTGTTTCCCTTTATGTAATATCCGCATTATTTTACACATGTGTATTAATTTTTCATATTTTTTAATAATACATATATCATGATTTAAATAATTTAAAACAATATATAACTATCATTTATATTTATTATATATGTATTTATATTAATATATTGAAAATATAAATATGAAATATAATACATCGTCCATGCAGACGGTAGGTCGTGTGTACGCATGAACATTGTTTATGTTTTCCAATATAATATTGAATGAAAAGATTAATGATGTATATATATATATAACAAATAAATGGTAATTAATATTTCAAATATATAAAATAATTTTTGTAAATACATCTTTAATACATTCAACGTAGTGTGTGAATGAATCACATCACTTTTAGGGGGCCATAGTCCACACTTCCCCAAATGAAATTATCATATTTATACTACTAGTAATTTATGAAGATATGACTTTTAAAATATTATTATAAAATTAAATATTTATTAAATATAATATATATTACATATAAATATTGTTTCATTCATAATTCCTACGATGATTGGTGGTAAATGAAAAACAAACTATATTGGATTTATGAGGTTGTAGTTCTCCATACACATAAACAGAAAGATCATTACACATTATATGGATGTGTGTGTGATTTTTGTTATAACACATACAATAACAAAGTCTAAGTACATTTAGGATACATTTTTTCTTTTATTAAATTAAAAGATATTAACCTGAGTGATGGTGTTACCTCTTAATCTTGTAAATCATTATTATTTTCACCAAAGGGATTCTATGGAAGACATTATGACCATATTGAGGCTTAAAATAATGAATTTAGTGTGGTTATAAAGTGTTTTCTTATAGGTAGTTTTTTAATCAATGATTTTTTAAATGTGTGATGATGAGGGAGAGGTGCTGGCCTTTTATAGGGAACAAATAAGATAAATTTGTAATTTTTTAAAACAAGTCTAGTGTACCAATATTTTTATCTAGAAAAAGAAATATAAAACCAAATTAATTCATGAATGGATTGTTAATGGACTAAATATGGCCATTGAAATGGGTTTTGTGAAACCGATAGGTCATTTGGGCCTAAAGTTTAGGGTTTATTCTACTGTTAACCTTAATTTTACCTTAATTACTATAATTAATTTTAAATTAATTAACTAGTAATTCTAGTAACAAAATAATTTTAACTTATTGAAAATGATAAATTATTCTGAATTTAACTATATAATCCATTTTTCCAAATAACCCTCCCATATTTGGCAGTAATTAACTTAAAATTAGTATTGTAGAGAGGACAATTCTATGGGGTTCTAAATAAAAAATGATGAAAATTTTGTTCTATTTTTATTGTAAAATTAATTATAATAGATTATGCTTGATTTAGTGATAAAAATATGATTTAATTATACTTTTAAACCACTTTAAAATAATTTTTTTCTATATAAATAAATTAGATGGAAATGTTTTTTTGAATTAAAATTTAGTATTTTTCACTAATTCAATACAAATTCAATCATCATAGACAAATTCCAAATATTTACCCTAATATAATTTTTATTTTATTTTTTCAATGATTACTTTTATTTTGATGTATATATTTAAATTTTCCAAAAATTTGATTTAAAATATATTTTCCATTAGATGGTGGTAAAGGTGACATTTTTAAATAGTGTAATTTTTTCCAAAAACTCAGTTTATTCGTATACTGTTCTTACAAAATACATTTTATGAACATCAAAAATATATTATTGAATATGAAATAAATATATTACATTAATATAACATACTAATTCTATAAAATTTAATCAACTAAGATAAAATAGCTTTGTGAGCATTAAAATAATTATATTTTCCATTATATTCAATAGGATTTCATATTATTTTTAATTAATTAATAACAAATGAGTTAATTTTATATTTATATAAATATTGTATCTTAATAAGTTATTTAACCATTTTTATTACTACTAATTTAATGGCATGTTTATATCATAACATATTAAATAATATTTTCTTAAATAATATATTATTGTTTGGTTAATCTTGGTCTTCCGTGTTACGAAAGCCATCAAGGAAAGTCACTATTGTTTATAACCCAAGCTAACCATGGTTTTATATGTTTGGAGAGATAACATTTATATTTCATTTAGAGTAATATGAAATTGGTATTTTGTATAACATAATCCAAAATTAGTGCTTTAATATATATATATATATATATATATATATATATATAACTATTTCTAGTGCTATGTGAATTGAAAAATATAAAATAATTACATTTATTTTCATAAAAGTTATTTCACAAATTATCTGGGTTTCAGAGGGTAATGAAATTTATAAAAATGAATATGATAGGGTAATAGATATTCAACCACCTATATATAATTTTTTTGGAAGAATCATAGAGGTATGTTTCTCCAGTGGAATGGAATATGGATTACTTTTGGTGATGGAGGCCATCAACCATTGATTAATTGAGGGAAAATGAATAGTCCAGCCACCACAAGGAAAGATGATACAAAAAATACTATAACACCACTAAAAATTCCATATCTAATAACTATAGATCAATACCATTCTCCAATTAAATTCCCTAAAAAACATACTTTATAATGGTAAGAACTGAAAAACAACTTGTCTTAGAGATAAAGGAAGAGCCTTTGAAATGAATATCGACAAGGAAAAATGTTTTAATTATGTATTGACATACACTTCACCTTATTTTAATGGATATATTTTCATTATATCAACCATATTTTATATGTTTCCCCAAGTTTCTCATTTGTGGTCAATGAGTTGGTGAGTGAATTGTGATAGTTATAGAATAGTAATGGACTCATTTAAAAGAATTGAATGTTATGATTGGGAAATTCTCTTTGAAATTGTAATGATTATTGAATCAATCATTAATTTTCTAGACATGTGTTAGTGGGTTGATAAACTATGACTCTGTGCTAAATATACCCATCATCCAATGTTTTAGTATGAGAAATCATTTAATGAAGATGTTTTTTTATTTTGAAATGCTGTAAAAAATAAAAGTCCATGAAAACATGATATATTTGATAAGAATTTTATTTTCTAGAAAATTTTGAGAAGGACTGGAGTGGGTTTGGGGTGTTTATAATTTGATAATAGAGAAATTTTAAAAATCATATAGCTACATAAAGGGTTGGATGAAATATGAAGCTACCTAATGAAAAATGTGGTGTTTCGTAATGTTGTTTTATACCTACATAAAAGTAAATTGAGTGCTATGTTAAGGTAGTAATGTAATTCCAAAAACACATAAAGGTAAATGAAATTTTTATATTTGTAAAATTATATATATTTTTGGATTCCAGATAAGATAATACACTTTTTATTTGTTTTTCAAAAGCTACATAATGGTAATGAGAATAAAACCCAACCTACAAAACGGTACATGCTATTGTGTATGGGTATCTTGGAGGATTTGTAAGTGTAACCTATAAAAAAATTCTTTTGTTTGTGTAACCAAAAATAACATGAAGGTAATAAAAATATATTATACAATTCATTAAGGTCCATGGGATCCTGTGTAAATGTACAGAATCACACAAAATGTTATCTTTATGTTTCATTGGGGTATATTCACACCATGCAATGGTAAATATGAATGTATGATGATGAAATAAGTGTAGTGGGAATATTTTGAATGGTAAATTAAATATGGGTAACGTTTAATATGATTGTACATTATCCAAAATATTCTAAACTAATATTAATGTAATGGATTGACAAAAATTATAACCATGTAGCTATTTCTAATGTGTAGAAAAATACAATCATTAAATATTTCAGAGGATTTTCACATACCTGAATTCCATGTATTCATTTTGAGAAGAATTCACATATTTTATTACTATTTAGTTTTATGGAAAATAATTAAAATAGTTAATTTCAATGAATCTGTTTTAGACTATATAGAAAATTTCAAAAATAAGTGAAATTATCAGTTGGTTTTAAAAAAATTGATTTTTAAAAAATTGTAGAGTTCGCTGTTTTATAAATATCAAATGATAGATGATAAATAAACATGAAAATATTAGGTACATGAATAATTGTTATATTAAGAACTATTTTAGAAAATTTTATAAGAAATAATATTGAGAATAATTTAGAAATAAATCTAGGATATTAATCATCATTAATTTTACAGAAATAAATTACGAGCTAGAAGGTAATAATTATAGGATATTATTTAGAGAATAATAACTAGAATTATTGATTATTAAATTCTAATTTCATTATAAATGAATTAATAATATGAATAACATCTATTGGATATGTGAATTTATGTAGAATAAATCATAGGGAAGAATATGAGAGATAAGAATGTGTGATGAAAAAATCAGCATCATAGTTTTATTTATTGAATTAATACATTGTAATAAGTAAAAGAAAGGTTTATTAATTATTCAAGGATCTCCATGGAACTAAGAAATATTATTCTAATAGAGAGAGATATCTAGTATCAATAAATATATGAATAATACCCATCATACTTATTATAGAAGAAGATTCTCTGATGAAAGAGATTCAATACATTATTGATGGTCATGAAGAGGTATAGAAGAAAACTAGACCATGTTGGATCATAGAGGAATAATTCCATCTGTAATTTTAAAAATCATTCTACTTATAAATTTATTATAAATAATGGAAGTGTAATTTCAGTTGGTAATAGAAAAAGAAAATCTATTTGAGACAGTATTGTACATAATATAATACATTAATTTTATGACAGAGTAGGATCAGAATCTAGAGGGGATCTAGAATATAAGATATCATTTGGTTTCTTCTAGAAGTTTATTTAATCATTTTTATGATAAAATATAATATATTTTGAGGGGTTTTAACCAAAATAGCATATATTATTACTTTATGTTTAAAATATTAAATCAAAGTGTTCTACTCTCCTTATTATTATGACTACACAAGAGGTGGGATATATCTAAAATATTCAGTGGATAGAGAACCTTACCATGTATTAGAGGATG
The DNA here is from genome assembly GCA_963277665.1 of Viscum album. Classification (NCBI taxonomy): domain Eukaryota; kingdom Viridiplantae; phylum Streptophyta; class Magnoliopsida; order Santalales; family Viscaceae; genus Viscum; species Viscum album. Next base: position 1,936,360,819 of record OY728123.1, on the reverse strand, counting down.
AATTTGAAATTATAATAATTCCTAAAATAAAACATTAATTCATCCCCTCACCCCACCACACATAGTGGTAAATATAGATGGGGTACCATATGTGGTACTAAACGTGGGTTTCTTTAGATATTCAAGAGGAATTATAATTTACAGTGAATGATAATTTGGGAAAATTTCAATGTTGTGAAAATGTTGAGAATGTGATTTATCATATTAGGATGTATATAATATTACCATAACCCCTATATCATGGGTTAGAAATTTTAGATACTAGAAAATTGTGCTTCTTGAACACTATGGATTAATCATCTACAATAGAGGATGATAAAGAAAATGAAGACTTATATAGAAAGGCTCAAAATGATAATTTGAAATCTCTATCCAATATGGTATATAAAAATTCCAGGGGTCCTCAAATATGTAATGAGATATGAGAAAATAAATAAGAACTTATGAAGGTAATTTAAATGTTATGTAATCCAAACTACATGTTTTGAGGTCTCTGTTTGATAACATAAAAATGATATAGGAAGAAAATATTGATTAGTATTTTAAAATTGTAAATGATGCAACCAATAACATTCTAGGATTCCGTGAGAATCTAAATGACCTTATCATTATAAAAATATTTGATAAATTCTTTAGATAATTTTAATTCAATAATTTCATTCAATAAATAAAGAGTTGATTTTTTTCTTAATGAACTACACAACATTCTCATATATTATGGGCTGAGAAAAGAACCATCCATTAAAAAAATATGCAAACAAATGAAATGGATTTTGAGGCCATGAAAATTGAAATGTTATCAAAAAAGATGCTGGATAATATGAAGATTCACACGATGAGAGTGATTAGTGATTCTATTAAATTGTTTGTATGATATCAAAATTATTCAAAATGGTTCTTTGGAAAAGATTGAATAGGAAATTACTAAAATGTTTTAACCATGGGGACACATGATATTTATTAAAAAATTATCCAAAGTAGAAGGTTAAAGAGTCTAAATCAGATTCAGTTAATAATAAACTCACAAAATGAAATGAGGTAGAAATAAGAGGAAAATATATATAAGGATGAATAAAAATATTATGAAAATTTATAAGAAAGATTCATCATAAATATTTTATTCAAATTATTAAATTACTATTTCTTGTCATGTAATGCATGGAATATTTTTATTTTTTAGTCAAGATGGTAGAGAAAAAAATAAGAAAACATGATTGGGATCATAAACATAAATTAGATTTTTTTTTGGTTCAAACATAATACCTCAAAATGGAATATAATAAGATTAATAAATAAAATAAAATCTTGAATGCTGGTAGAAATAACAAATTAAAAAGGAATAACCCTACATTGATGTGACCATGTAGTAGAAAATTATATCTATTGAGCATGAAAAGAAATAATATGATCATTAATGAATGATATATGAGAATGTAGTAGAATTTGATGAATCTCAAGACATATGTTTCACTATTCAACATTATTTTAACAAGTATAGATAATAATTCTCTAATGTTATTGTGGTAAATGAAGAAACTACACAGTGAAATAGTAAGGGAAGATCTTACGAACAAAAAAAATATATACACAATCATTTTAATGAAAGAATTTATCTTCAATTAATTTATTTATAAAAAGCACACCTGAGGATATGTGGTCAATGATGGCTGAGTGGAAATATTATTCATCATGGGAAGATAAGAATATTCCATGGAGTCTATAATACCAAATGATTGTGTGGCTATGTTTACAACAATGAAACAACAATATAAATATGTATATATCAGCAAAAAATCTAGATGAAAAAAGATTCATGAATGTTTATGGTGTTGTAGTAAGTATTTACAAAATACTATTCCTTACTCTATAATATGTATTTAGTATTAAGTATTCAAGAACCTATATATAGTTTTATGATGCATCTAAGGAATAAATTTTATATAAAAAACTGGCGGTTAGATATATACATCATCTATATACAAAAAACACATTTTAAACACTAGAAGAAGAATATGTAATATATAACTTAGAAGGTCACAATTAAAAGTTATTTAGGATTGGTTTTTTATTCATTGTTCCCTATGTCTTGAATATTAAGAGGAATTAAAATAATGTTAATGATAATCCTTGTGATAAATCTATGAAGACTAGAGTTTCATGAAAGACTGATTTGTTTTTTGACCAAGTAAATTGAAATTAGATAAACAATTAAAAGGGGATAGGAAACATGATTAGGATAATGGAATTAAATTTAATTGCAATTTCATGGTTAATGTTGATGAGAATTTATCAACAACTAGAGATATAAAGGCACAAAAGACTCAGGTGGTAAAATGTGTTCATAAAAAATGATGTTAAAGAGAATAAAAAAGATAATAAAATCAATGAGACTCAATTCTAAAATAATAGGACTAATAATTATAGAAACACTAAGATTGGGTGAAATGAATAAACTATAATTTTATGATTCTCTTAGTCTAAATATTATTTCGGGAAACCCAGATGTCCCTTCTAATTCCATATTATTTTATATGTTTTCATATAACATTCATGGAATTTAAGGATATTTGTAAGGATTTAATATCCAAAAATATTAAGATATTTTCCTTTATGGATTTTATGAAAATCCTTGAAATTTAAGAAGAGGATCACATCACTTAAGAGATAGAAACATTGAGAAGAATATAATGTTTTAATAAATTCCAATGAATCTAAAAAACCTTAATGAATCTTAAACCTAATTGTTTGATATATTCTAATCACACTATCTTTTTCAATTATTTATTAAAAAAATTATCTTATTAAGGTGGTGTATTGGTTATCGAAACAAGTTCAAAAGTCTGAGTTATATGAAATTTAGATAAACCATGTTGATTATTTTTAAACATATCTGTAGGATACATGTTTTTTTTAAAATAATATAATTTTATACTACCCCCAATTTGGTCAATAATATATTCTGAGAATTATATTACATGAATGTTATTTTTCAGAGAACATAGAAAAATATTATTATATCTCCTTAGATTCTATATCGATTTAGCCCATGTACATATAGATTAGAGTAACGATAGGAAAATTGTTATGTTTACGATTTGGTAATATCCTCCTCTCAAAAAATGGGATATTATCAGAGTTCCATAAATAGAGATTGAAAAGATGGGAACTATGTCTCATTTATTTTTTAATTTTTATTAATAAGCGGGATAATGTTCACAAATATTGTCTTTAAGAATGTAAGTATATATTAACAAAAAACAAAATAGAGAAGATTATTATTATTAAGGGTTCCATTTTCTTGTTAATTAGTTAATATGAGTTGGTGTGGGAGTGGATTTTCTTAGTGACTTTTTATAGATTCATTTAGTGGAATTTTATTTCGGGATTGAGAAATTCTCCATGAAATAGCATCAATTGATGATTCGATAATAATTTCCCAAGAAATCTGTCAAGGTATATAAGAAATTTTATATGGTTTTAACCATGATGATATATATCTAAATTTTCTCGGGGATTAATAATTATTTGATGAATATTTTTAAGGATGTAAATTCCATGAAATATATAAGGTGATGAAAATATGTATTATTTAGTATGAAAAATATTTTTAAAATGAATCTGAGATTTCATGGAGTTTGTTTTAGAAGGTTATTATTTGAATATAGTTAAATAGATATGAACCAATAATATATATAATGGAACTAAAAGATCTAAGGATATAAAAAATATTATGTTTAGTGTTGTTTGAAGGTAGGATATACTAACATAATATTAAATTTGGTGGTACGTAATGGTACAAAGGTAATACTGATCTCACATAGATGTAATAGATATATTGGTAAGGTTTCCTAGCTATATTTGTAGCGGTATTATAGATGATAATGAGATACATAAGGTTATTTAATTTTATATTTAAGGGTAATGATAAAAAAATAGTACCTACACAAGGGTACATGATACTGCATAAAGTTATCAGTGAAGCTATGTAAGGTTAACTTGTGAATATACAAGATCATGAAATAGTAAAAAAGAATCATAGAAATGTTTCTCTGAGTTGTTATATAAGGTGAAAAGGTACATTGGAACCTATGTGATTGTAAAAACCCACATGTAAATACAGTAATCAGTTTTTTGAGGGTAAAAACACCTTAGATAATGGTAAAATGAATATACAAAGAACATATAATAATAAATGGATTGTAACACCCCAAGCTTCTACGGTACGTTTCCCTTTGAATAATGCGATAGCGTGTGTTGTACGCAACCTCGAGTTCTAACACACACCACAACTAATTAAACTAGCCGTTGTGAATAGTAATACCTAATTTTTGAAATTATATATATTTTATATTTGAAAATGGACTTCATTTTTGGACTCGGAATATCGAATTTAGCCTAAGGTGAAATTTTGGTACTTTTCGGATAACTTTCATATTTTGATGAATAGTGAAAATTACTAAATTTTAATTAAAAACAACTTTTTTAATCAAAATAATTAATAGTGATAAATTATGAATTTTAGTAGTTTTAAAGTATATTTAGAATATATTTTTACCATTTAATATAATGTTGGTCATTGGACATAATTTTACAATTAAACCGAACATAAACAAGTGTCAATCTTTTGATAGTTATTATCTCTTAAAAACACGCTTTTTGTTTTGACAGCGGGAATTAATTTTAAATTAATTTCTGCCACTTCTGTGTTTTGAATTTAGGAAAATGGATTCCATATTTGGAATCAGGATGTCCAAATTATGTAAATAGGTAACTTTTATTTTTACACATTTTGAATAATTACTGCGGTAAATATTTTATTTACCATGGTTAAAGGGTAAATACGGTAAATAAGGGTTACAAAATAATATTATAATAATACAAAATTACCCTAGAACGTGTCCTAACCTTATTGGTGGACACATACCCGACCATGGGCATCCTTGGGTCAATTTGGGGACCCCTTGGAGCCACTTGTATGTGGTAGGGACACATTATATTAATAAAGTTAAAATAAAAATAAAAATGGCATAAGCTTACATCTTTTAGAAGAACAATTTTTATATAGGGTTATACATGTTGGATTTTCGATTATAAATATTCATTAGAAAGCTAAAACGATTTCCTACATAATTAGGTTTTATTTATAATTTTTAGACATTAAATAATTTATTTTATTTATGACACAATGATGATGCAGTAATTACTAAAATAGTAAAACATTAACATAATTGATATTATAAATACCCAAATAAATATAATATGAAACTTTTAATGAATTACACTAATTTTCTAGGATAATATGATATATTAGGATTGATGTAATTGACTTTGTTCGAAGTAATCAATCTGTTATGAGTTTCACAAAAAATCAACTATTGAATAGTGTCAAAATTGACATAAAAGAGTTCTTAAAACAAATATTATATTATTAATTGATATTAAATTCCTAAAAATCTAAGGTTCGGCCAAGAGACTTATATTATGATAGGTTAATCATTAATTGACCACTTGGGGGTCTCTTGTATGTATATGGTAAGTCTATTAACCATATAATATAACAATACAAAGAGACATTGTAAAAGTGAAACTAATTAACTTAGAGTTAATACTTAAAGATAAGGTTAATATAAGTACCCATACCTGTCTAAATTCTATTGGTTGAGTTTTTTTCGACCTATCCCCACCTTAACCTTTGAATAGTCAATTTTGGAGCCATTGGAAACCGAATATGAATTTATTATAAATTAATATTTCTAGCTTTTCCAAAGGTGCCCCTCACCCCTCTTATAAAAAGGCACTCCTCCTTCTCATTTCTTCACACCTTCAAAGCCTTTTTGTTCGGCCAATCTCTGCCCAAATACTCTCCCAACATCCCTCACTACAACCTAGGGGCCTTAGTTTGATAAGAAAGCCAACCTAAGGAGCCCTTTTGATCAAATCAAAAGGAAGAACCCGAAGAAGAGGTAATGTTTTCACCACCCCTTTTCCAAGTTCATTTCTTCTTCCATTTCTTCTTCCTTTGTTGTTACCATTCTAAGATAATGACTCCAGTATCATTTATATACTGTGATGTTATTATAAATATGGTACAACCATATTCAGTATTCTATCCACCCTTTGAATAACATGTCACCATACGTGCGTACGTACGGCTTACCGTCTCCACGTCGTGGTGTAATTGTTATTCAATATATTATTATTTGGATGGGTATAATAATGATGTGTAACTCATGTAAATAATAAATATAACATATTAATGATTCTGTATATATGTTATACCATCCATTTATATATTATTTTAATATCAAAAGAATGATATTGTCGCTCGTGCGTACGTACGGACTACCGTCTCCACGAACGCGATAAGATTCATTCTCCATCATATCCATTCAAGTATTATTCTCATTTTAGGGTTAAAAATAATGTTAATATCATTCTGATTATGAATAAGATATAATCTATCCATTAAAAACATGTCTTATGTAACCAAACATTTAAGAAGAACGGATCGATTATCACCCGAAACGACGATAATACTAAGATATTATTAATAAAGCAATGTTAAAAGATCATATATGATATCATATTAATGTATATGATTCTTGTATAATTTAATAACAATTATTTCACCATTATACAGGAGGTTAACCTACCCCAACAAAGGAAAAGTACAAGGTAAGGGTTATTTCACAATCTCTTCTTTATCCGAGGTTGTTTATACGTAATAATCTACTGGGATCTCGTTATCATCCACATCCATGTTTCTTCAAAATGTATTTCAAAACATTTTTACTATTTACAAGAATATGGGTTAAAGTTATTTATACCCTTGTTTGACTTTTTATAAGAGGTTTATAAAGGAATCTTTCTGTCGTTTTCAAAACAAGGTCCTTTTTAACCTTTTCGACAGAATTGAGGTAAGAATGTTTTTTTTAACTTATACGGCGGGTGCGGTTATTTTCCGCCGTTATAATATCGTCGAAGCTTTCCATACAAGCTTATAAGAATATTTTCAAAGAAAATGTTTTATTTTATATGGCTCTTAAATGATTTCAAAAATAGAAAGAGATATTTCTCTAAAAAATGTTTTGATTTCATCTATGTCAACATCCTTCGACGGATTTTACGCTTATTTGAAGTTGATTTATTATGATACAAAACTTCTATATTGTATTTAAAGTTTTGTGATATGTTTGACTGTGGATGTGCTATTTTTATACCATTCATAGTTTATGGTGAAATTATTGACATTTCGTATGCTAGTTTTAATACGAATGTTTATGTTATGTTTAAACCTTTTCATATGGGAATGCATTGGACTTAATAAGTGGCGGGTGGAGCCCGCTATAGCTCCTCGATGCATCGGTAGGTCTCATGAGACAAACTAGTGTCTTGGCACAAGGCCTTGACAAAATCTTATTTGTAGTCTTGGCACGAGGCCTTGGCTATGTGGTTATGATAGTCTGGCATTATGCATTCCAACATTATGAAAGTGGTTATTGATTTTTGCATGTGATTATTCATTTAGTAGAATATCCATGTGAATAAGTAAATGTCATTATTTCATTTTATTTATGCCATACCATGTTGAAAGTTCGTATTTAAAAGGCTTTTGTTTTAGTTATACATTGCCTTAAATGTTTATTCTTATTTATGAAAGTTTCCACTTTATTGTTATCCTTACTGGGCATTTGAGCTCACCCCTTTTCAATGTTTTATTTTTCCCAGGAAGTGAAGAAGTAGGTTATGAATGACCTGCAGGGATATTATGTGGGGATATGAGTGTGGATTATGGAGACATTATGTTATTGTTGTAGTTTTTCATTTTATGATGTAATGTAAAACTTATGAATATATCTAGTGTTTCCAAGGCTACTAAACCAATCGGTCTTTCGGGATTTGATCTTTCTTGTGATCATGCCAATGTTACGAAGTAATGCACCGACTCTGGGTAGCTGGGGTCGGGGCGTTACAGTTGGTATCAGAGGAAGTTTAGTACAAACCTTGGAAGCTAGGATTAGATAAACTCTGATTAGAGCACGTAGACCTAAGATGAACTTTGAGGATTAGTATAGAAGAACTTCCTAGAATTTTGGTATTGTAGAGAATTTGTGAGTTTTTCGAGCAATACATCACTGTCTGGATACGAGCAGGTAGAGGCGGCTCTGGCACAGATGTACCTAGGGGTAAAACCCGAAAACACCGCTTTGAGCTAGACTCGAACGGGAACTGGTGCACGACAACGGGCCTTGCTGCACTCTTGGTTACGACACTCCCGGGGGATATGCTTAGGATAACTCTCACTTTCTTTACAAATCATTATGAAGGGTTTATGAGTATATACTTCCTCAAAGAAAACATATTTATGATTATGGATTATATCCATAGATAGTTCTATTTATGTTAAGTGTTTTATAAGTATGGGATTATGTATTTTGATGCATAAACTGATCTAGTTTATGCCATTTTTTTAGAAATGGCGCCTAGTGGAAGAAATGGAAACCGTATCAATGCACGCACTCCATGTAGGGATTGCCCTCCTGCTCAAGATAATTATAGTGGGGCTGGTGATACAACTGGTGCTGATCAGCTAATCACCGTACTGGGAGCACCAAAATGTATAGAGATTTGAAGGAACATTTTTGGTGGGACAACATGAAGAGGGAGATTGCTGATTTTGTGTCAAGATGTATGATTTGTCAACAAGTGAAAGCTGGAAGGCAACAGCCTGGAGGAGTCATGCAACCTCTTCCCATACCGGAGTGGAAATGGGACAATATTACGATGGACTTTGTCATGGGGCTACCAAAGACTCCTAGGAGGAACGATGCAATATGGGTTATTGTTGATCGTCTTACCAAGTCAGCACATTTTCTTGCTATAAGAGAAGATCTACCCCTGGAACGTCTAGCAAGACTATACATTAATGAAGTTGTGAGACTTCATGGAGTACCCCTATCGATTGTTTCTGATCGTGATCCCCGTTTTACTTCAAGATTTTGGAAAAGTCTTCAGAAATCCCTGGATACTGAACTTCATTTGAGCACTGCTTACCACCCTCAGACAGACGGACAATCAGAACGGACTATTCAGACCTTAGAAGACATGTTGAGATCTTGCTCACTTGATTTTCAGGGTATGTGGGATCAATATTTACCACTAGTAGAATTTTCCTATAACAATAGCTTCCATTCGAGTATTCAGATGGCACCATATGAAGCGTTATACGGAAAGAGATGTCGTACACCAACCTGTTGGGATGACGTTGGTGAAAGAAAACTTGTAGGCCCAGAACTGGTGGAGGAAACGGTGGAAAAGGTGAAGGTAATCCAAAATCACATTAAAGCAGCTCAAAGTAGGCAGAAGAGCTATGCCGATAATCGAAGGAAGGATTTGGAATTTCAAGTCGGTGATCATGTTTTCCTGAAAGTATCTCCGTGGAAGGGAGTCATACGTTTTGGTAAGAAAGGTAAATTGAGTCCCAGGTACATCGGACCTTTCGAAATTCTAGAACGAATTGGGGCTGTAGCTTACCGATTGGCAATGCCGCCAAGTCTCTCCAAAGTTCACGATGTGTTCCACGTATCTCTGTTGAGGAAATACATGATTGACCCAACGCATTTACTCACCTATGAAGATTTAGAACTGGAACCTGATCTGTCTTATTGCGAAGAGCCCATCAAGATTCTTGATACGAGAGAACAAGTGCTGAGAAACCGAACGACGCGTCTGGTAAAAGTTTTGTGGAGGAATCATAAGATGGAAGAGGCAACGTGGGAACCCGAGGAACTTATGATGAAGAACCACCCGAGTCTTTTTATGCAGTAATACCCTAGAAATTGCGAGGACGCAATTATTTGAAGGAGGGGAGAATGTAACACCCCAAGCTTCTACGGTACGTTTCCCTTTGAATAATGATATAGCGTGTGTTGTACGCAACCTCGAGTTCTAACACACACCACAACTAATTAAACTAGCCGTTGTGAATAGTAATACCTAATTTTTGAAATTATATTTATTTTTTATTTGAAAATGGACTTCATTTTTGGACTCGGAATATCGAATTTAGCCTAAGGTGAAATTTTGGTACTTTTCGGATAACTTTCATATTTTGATGAATAGTGAAAATTACTAAATTTTAATTAAAAACAACTTTTTTAATCAAAATAATTAATAGTGATAAATTATGAATTTTAGTAGTTTTAAAGTATATTTAGAATATATTTTTACCATTTAATATAATGTTGGTCATTGGACATAATTTTACAATTAAACCGAACATAAACAAGTGTCAATCTTTTGATAGTTATTATCTCTTAAAAACACGCTTTTTGTTTTGACAGCGGGAATTAATTTTAAATTAATTTCTGCCACTTCTGTGTTTTGAATTTAGGAAAATGGATTCCATATTTGGAATCAGGATGTCCAAATTATGTAAATAGATAACTTTTATTTTTACACATTTTGAATAATTACTGCGGTAAATATTTTATTTACCATGGTTAAAGGGTAAATCCGGTAAATAAGGGTTAAAAAATAATATTATAATAATACAAAATTACCCTAGAACGTGTCCTAACCTTATTGGTGGACACATACCCGACCATGGGCATCCTTGGGTCAATTTGGGGACCCCTTGGAGCCACTTGTATGTGGTAGGGACACATTATATTAATAAAGTTAAAATAAAAATAAAAATGGCATAAGCTTACATCTTTTAGAAGAACAATTTTTACATAGGGTTATACATGTTGGATTTTCGATTATAAATATTCATTAGAAAGCTAAAACGTGTTCCTACATAATGAGGTTTTATTTATAATTTTTAGACATTAAATAATTTATTTTATTTATGACACAATGATGATGCAGTAATTACTAAAATAGTAACAAATTAACATAATTGATATTATAAATACCCAAATAAATATAATATGAAACTTTTAATGAATTACACTAATTTTCTAGGATAATATGATATATTAGGATTGATTTAATTGACTTTGTTCGAAGTAATCAATCTGTTATGAGTTTCACAAAAAATCAACTATTGAATAGTGTCAAAATTGACATAAAAGAGTTCTTAAAACAAATATTATATTATTAATTGATATTAAATTCCTAAAAATCTAAGGTTCGGCCAAGAGACTTATATTATGATAGGTTAATCATTAATGGACCACTTGGGGGTCTCTTGTATGTATATGGTAAGTCTATTAACCATATAATATAAAAATACAAAGAGACATTGTAAAAGTGAAACTAATTAACTTAGAGTTAATACTTAAAGATAAGGTTAATATAAGTACCCAAACCTATCTAAATTATATTGGTTGAGTTGTTTTCGACCTATCCCCACATTAAACTTTGAATAGTCAATTTTGGAGCAATTGGAAACCGAATATGAATTTATTATAAATTAATATTTCTAGCTTTTCCAAAGGTGCCCCTCACCCCTCTTATAAAAAGGCACTCCTCCTTCTCATTTCTTCACACCTTCAAAGCCTTTTAGTTCGGCCAATCTCTGCCCACATACTCTCCCAACATCCCTCACTACAACCTAGGGGCCTTAGTTTGATCAGAAAGCCAACCTAAGGAGCCCTTTTGATCAAATCAAAAGGAAGAACCCGAAGAAGAGGTAATGTTTTCACCACCCCTTTTCCAAGTTCATTTCTTCTTCCATTTCTTCTTCCTTTGTTGTTACCATTCTAAGATAATGACTCCAGTATCATTTATATACTGTGATGTTATTATAAATATGGTACAACCATATTCAGTATTCTATCCACCCTTTGAATAACATGTCACCATACGTGCGTACGTACGGCTTACCGTCTCCACGTCGTGGTGTAATTGTTATTCAATATATTATTATTTGGATGGGTATAATAATGATGTGTAACTCATGTAAATAATAAATATAACATATTAATGATTCTGTATATATGATATACCATCCATTTATATATTATTTTAATATCAAAAGAATGATATTGTCGCTCGTGCGTACGTACGGACTACCGTCTCCACGAACGCGATAAGATTCATTCTCCATCATATCCATTCAAGTATTATTCTCATTTTAGGGTTAAAAATAATGTTAATATCATTCTGATTATGAATAAGATATAATCTATCCATTACAAACATGTCTTACGTAACCAAACATTTAAGAAGAACGGATCGATTATCACCCGAAACGACGATAATACTAAGATATTATTAATAAAGCAATGTTAAAAGATCATATATGATATCATATTAATGTATATGATTCTTGTATAATTTAATAACAATTATTTCACCATTATACAGGAGGTTAACCTACCCCAACAAAGGAAAAGTACAAGGTAAGGGTTATTTCACAATCTCTTCTTTATCCGAGGTTGTTTATACGTAATAATCTACTGGGATCTCGTTATCATCCACATCCATGTTTCTTCAAAATGTATTTCAAAACATTTTTACTATTTACAAGAATATGGGTTAAAGTCATTTATACCCTTGTTTGACTTTTTATAAGAGGTTTATAAAGGAATCTTTCCGTCGTTTTCAAAACAAGGTCCTTTTTAACCTTTTTGACAGAATTGAGGTAAGAATGTTTTTTTTAACTTATACGGCGGGTGCGGTTATTTTCCGCCGTTATAATATCGTCGAAGCTTTCCATACAAGCTTATAAGAATATTTTCAAAGAAAATGTTTTATTTTATATGGCTCTTAAATGATTTCAAAAATAGAAAGAGATATTTCTCTAAAAAATGTTTTGATTTCATCTATGTCAACATCCTTCGACGGATTTTACGCTTATTTGAAGTTGATTTATTATGATACAAAACTTCTATATTGTATTTAAAGTTTTGTGATATGTTTGACTGTGGATGTGCTATTTTTATACCATTCATAGTTTATGGTGAAATTATTGACATTTCGTATGCTAGTTTTAATACGAATGTTTATGTTATGTTTAAACCTTTTCATATGGGAATGCATTGGACTTAATAAGTGACGGGTGGAGCCCGCTATAGCTCCTCGATGCATCGGTAGGTCTCATGAGACAAACTAGTGTCTTGGCACAAGGCCTTGACAAAATCTTATTTGTAGTCTTGGCACGAGGCCTTGGCTATGCGGTTATGATAGTCTGGCATTATGCATTCCAACATTATGAAAGTGGTTATTGATTTTTGCATGTGATTATTCATTTAGTAGAATATACATGTGAATAAGTAAATGGCATTATTTCATTTTATTTATGCCATACCATGTTGAAAGTTCGTATTTAAAAGGCTTTTGTTTTAGTTATACATTGCCTTAAATGTTTATTCTTATTTATGAAAGTTTCCACTTTATTGTTATCCTTACTGGGCATTTGAGCTCACCCCTTTCAATGTTTTATTTTTCCCAGGAAGTGAAGAAGTAGGTTATGAATGACCTGCAGGGATATTATGTGGGGATATGAGTGTGGATTATGGAGACATTATGTTATTGTAGTAGTTTTTCATTTTATGATGTAATGTAAAACTTATGAATATATCTAGTGTTTCCAAGGCTACTAAACCAATCGGTCTTTCGGGATTTGATCTTTCTTGTGATCATGCCAATGTTACGAAGTAATGCACCGACTCTGGGTAGCTGGGGTCGGGGCGTTACATGGATGATTAATTAAATATTCTATAAGGATGTGTATGGGTAAACTTGAGTTAATTCTACCCACATTATTGTAAAATAATATCACCCTATGGGTATGAAAATAATTTGAACCATGTAGTAGTTTATGCTTCATGGAAAAGTCATGTAGCCAAATATCATATAGGAGTTTCATTTATGATATTTCATAATAGTTATCTTGAGTAGAGTTCATAGTATTTTTTATAGTGTGGTTAGAGAATAATTAAGGTAATGTACTAAATTATTATAAATGAATTTCCATTTTCAAGTGAATATATTTCATATTTAGAAATGGCGTTTTAGAAATCACATGCACTACATTACTTATTTTAGACCACTATTCATTATCAAAAATTGAATAAAATTAGTCATTATAACCATTTTTAAAATATCCATTATCTGGTAAATGTTATCAATAGTATATATAAAAGGGTATGATATAGTACAGTTGCTACATAAAACCAAGATAGCATTGTTAATTAATATTTTTCACTATGAATCCCATTAATCAAATCATACAAGGGAGATTTGATTACAAGAACTTATTGATGACCATTCCTCTTCAAAGATTCCACAATTAAAGAAAAAGTACAACCATATTTTGGATTAGTTATTGATTATTGAGATCACAACAAAGACCATATTCTCTGAACCATCCATAGAATGTTTCAACATCGTAATCTATATCGATCGGGCATAAGTATGTGTCATAAGGGGTTATGCATCATGACCATCACACTATGGATTTGAAACTTTTTTATGATTAAAATTAAAAGTATTATTTTTTACTTTATAAATTATTTTGAATTTTTATATTTTTATATTTTATTATTTTCATCAATGTTTGAATTTATGGGAAGAAATAAAATATGTTCACAAATAATTCATTAAATTATGATATTATAATCGCCAAAAAGTAGTATAATAATTAATTTAAAATACTATGTTTCTTATGTTATTTCATTTTTTACGAACCCTTAATGAATCCACTAAAACATATATTACATTTTATGTATTTAATGCTAATTATTTATAAACCTGACTTACATCCACATAACCCATAGTATTATTTTAATCCCATCCATTCATAGAACTATATAATATTTAAAACCAATACTCTTTAGATAAACCATTGGATTGTTAGTAATTTTTAATAATTAATAATTTATTTTCAAAACCCGACGTTTATAAATTAATAAAGAACTCCCCTAAATTTTAATATATAAAAACCTAATCTTCTGATCCCGCCTCCCTAAAAATACATTTATAAAAAAAATTACTTACATTAAAACCCTATATCTATCATAACATGTTTCAAATGTAATGAAAATATTCTCCCATGATTTTATAATTTCCCTCACAATGTAAGGAATGAAATCCTCATTCTCTTTAGTTATTCACCAGAATTTTATTATGCCTTTTGATTCAAAATTTTTATTGATTTAATATGTATTTTAAATATCGCAATTTATGTCCTTATGATTTCCTGTTGTTGAAAACAAAATTTTACTCTCATTAAAACCCCCAAAAAATCTTTATCTTTACTAATTTTGCTACAATAATTATCTAGTGATTTTCCAAGAAAAAACATTTCCCTATAGGATACCCATAACAATTTTCAGTCAATTTTTTCATATAAGAAATAACTATCCTTTATTAAATGGAGAATGTCATATTTTGTAACCAAAACTATTTGATAATGGTATTATAAATAATTTTAAAAATATTTATGTTGTACTATCTATATAGAAAAAATATTAATGTACATGAGATGTATGTGGCAAGTGGATCTGAATTATGTAACCCTTAAATTCATTGGGTAATGTCAATATCTTTTCAAAAACTATGTTTGGTGCATGGGAAGTTTTCTAGACAACACGATTCTATGATGTTGTGGTGGTCATCATTGATATATTTTTTGGATTTTATTTTTTATTTAGAATCTATATTCATTTGTTTCCAAGATGGTATCATATTTTACCATAATTTGATGTTTATGATTATGATTCCTCAAATTATATATTATCATGATATGTCTATTTACTAACATGTTTTTATTTACATTTTTTTAATTATTTATTATCACATTAATAGTATTTTTTTGGACCCTTTACTTATGTATGTCCCTAGGTTATCCTATGCATTATTAGAATATCAAATGATTTTAATGGAATGTTGTTTTATTTTTTGATAATTTCTTTATGTGGATGTTTTAGGTTAATATTCTAGGAATCTAATTTAGAAAATATTCTTGGACACATGTTGTTATAGAATTTTATTAAGTTTGTATTTATGTAATAATACATGAATTAATTTTTATTAAAACATCGGTTTTCAAAGTTGGTTTCAAAAAATGTATAGTTATTTTTTTGAAGGAGGTTTTGAAAACACTACAGAGAAAATTACAGATTAGACTAAACATAGGAATAAATCAATAAATTTTGTTTCATTAAGTGGTTTATGGGATAAAAAATCTTTTTTATGTATGAGATATGTCGAGGTGGATTTGAAATACTGTTAAATTGGTATAAGAACCAAAAAATGGGATCAATGGAATTGAATAGATTATTTTCATGTACATTAAATAAAGGCCTTACTACACTTCTAATTTTCACTCCTGGATAATATTCTTTGTTGAAAACATAGAGTCCATAAACACCACTATAAATAGAGTACAATGTATCTCAAAATATCATTAATGATATTGAACCTAGATAATAGAAATTGAATTCTAGAAATTCATATATTAATGAATATATGTCATTTATGAGTTATCCCACTAATGTTACCAGTTTCCATTTTTTTGTTTTTAATTAATTTGAAAAATATCGTCACAAATTTACATAATTATTACAGTGAGACACCAAATCAGAGCTCTATAGGGCTAGGTCTCAATAGGTTCTGTTTCTAAGAGTAATCAAATCAATTTGATTCATTTTTACCTCTTCTTATTAAGAACCAAGATAATTAGGTGATGTATAATATGGAATATTTAAAAATTCTTCTTCTTTTATTTTTTTTCTTATGATCAGAGTCGAATCAAGACATGTTATTATATTATCACTATACTATCAACCCATGGTAGATGGTCTATAATTTTCCTGAATGGTTTTGTGATTTTTAGGTTATTTTTTGATTCCCTAACCAAGGACTCCCATGGAGATTTCCATGTAAATTACCTATGATTATGGATTTATGAAACTACCCATGGGTTGTTTTCAGTTATTTCCTTGTTAGAGTAACCATATTTATAAATTAATTGAATTAAATTTATTTATTATGATATGGCTCACATCTTTTTCATGTGGATGATTTTGATTAAAAGGATTATATGGAATTTTCTTTATGAATCAGAAAACTCATTGAAAAGTTTCAATATGATTTTGATATTAGTGGGTATACTCATTATACTTGATTTTGGATTTATAAATGACTAAATATGACGCCATGCGTGTATTACACCATCGATCATGGGAAAAAATTGATAATTTATTAGACATGTATTCTCCTTAGATTCTAAATCTATAGGATTCCTTGGGAATTTATAGACCTTGGATCTAGTTTTTCTTGGTCCCATAGTAGACATGATTGGTAGACATGCTCCTTTTACCCCAACTATAGCCTAACCTATTTTCCATCCAGATGCTCCTTGTACTCGACATGGATTCATTGGTTCAATAAACTATAGATCCCACCGTCAACCTATGAACGCGTTTTATATACGACACGAACATGGTAAATATTACATTATTGATTATATGAAATAAAAACTGTATATAGGATATTCTTTGTAGTATGGCATTTTTTTATTCTATCTCCTCCGGTTATAAGGAAAGGTCATGGTTGAAAATATAAGAATGGCTATATGACAAGCATTTTTTAGTTATTTCATTATTTTTTTCAACTAACTTGTTATAAAATATTAACCCACGTTTTTGAGAAATCCATATTTGGCTATAAAATATCACGAGTTATATATAATATATTCCGTGGTTACATTTATTTTTTATTTTCATAGTATATGTATTTCACTTGTTTTGGGCTCATTATATTGTAAAAATAGGTTTCCCTATAGATCCTTGTTTTTTTTCAAATAGGATACCTTCTGACACCAAATTTTGGCTGCCTTTGGTAACCTAAATAGAATATTTGGATGAAGGTGGGGACTGGGGACATTCCCCAATGATTGGTTCTTGACATTTTTTCATTCTTAGGATCATGAGATAATTAAATAGAGATGAGTATCATGATGAGATTTGGTGATATATATTTTTGGTATTTTTAGTGTTTTTATAAATGTATTGTTCTGATTCCATGTATACTGGTTTTGGATTATTAGTAGACACAGGAAGTAATCTTCAATGTATATGAGATTCCTTTTGGAAATGTTATCTATTCTGGTTGTTTACCTACTACTTAATTGATTTACTACATTTTTTATAGATATATATGATTTCTACTACTATGCTACACTCTGATATGTAGGAATAGTATCCCTATAGAGACAGACTATGCATTTACTACTATTTAGTACCCACTTTCATTTAGGGAGATGCACTTGAGGCCAGCTGGCAAATCGGTCTCGAGGCACTATTGACTGGAATTCATGTTTGTGAAATTACATACTAGGATCAAAGTGGTTTTCCTTTTCATGTGTATTGTTTAGCGATAATAGATAGTGTTAGTAAGCTAATGGGATTTTTTAATGTCTTGTGTCTGCTCATAGCTAACCCACATATATAAAAAAGGAAAATTGCATTGATTGAAAATTTGAGTTTTCTTGATATTTACTATAAAAGTTAATTTTATTTAACTATATGGTGATACACATTAATTTAGATGTTATTTTTGATATGATTGTATTTTTTTCCACCAGATGAAATAATAGTATTCAATCTCATGAATCATTTTTGTAACCAGTTAGAAATAACATTACATACATTATGTCATTCCATATATGATGATTTTCTAATTTTCACGATGTTGTGTTAGGTTTAATGTTTTATTTAATTATTGTTGTCATAGAATTATCTATGGAGATTTTCAAATCATGGTTGGTACTTATAGTGATTCATATCCTATGTCGCGTTTCTTGATTATGCTACAGAAGACACCCTACATAGCCAATTGTGGCATGTTGAGTCTGGACTGTGAGTCACATAGACTAGAATGCACTGTGGGGTGAATTACGTGGATTCCATATTTTGGTTCATGCGGAGTATGATAGATTTTGGATCACAATTGTCAAACTATTCAGTTTATCTAGTAAAAATGGAATGTGAAACAAATATTAAATTTAAATGGAAAATTTATATAATAAATAGTGAACTCAACCTAGTTGTTACATTTGAGTGGGAATGAGGCTATTTCTATAGTTCATTTTTTGGTAGTATAGTTTTATATAGTAATAACATTATAAGAATGCTATGTCATATTGTTTATGTATAGGAAGGTGTTAACATGTTTTACTAAGAAGAGAGTGAGGTTTGTAGGGTCATATAGCCGCGAGACAACCTTTTAAGAGAAAAAGGTGGGAATGAATTCATCACCCCTCTTGATTCATCCAATGAAATTATCAATCTAAAATCTATACCTTGACACATCTAGTATCCTGATAGGTTTACTTATGATGTATTGGGTTAGTTTTGTGGTGTTCAATTCTTGAAAATTGAGGATTCATGAGAGGAATTACATAATGCATGATATCGTGTCAGTTGCCGTTGTTCATTATTTGCGTTGTTAGAGACATTATTTATTAATAGGGTATTTTGTGGTGTAAAAGGACCACAAAAACCTCATGTTTATATTATCATGTTGTGATCTATATATGGGGAAGTGAATTTTTGTTGAGTTCTTATAGTCGTTTGACTTCTAACTTTATTATATGTCAGGAAAATGAAATCTTGTCACTAAAGCACTAGGTAGAATGGCTCAAGTAAAAGAAGTTTAGTAGGCTTGTAGCCAGTGTTAGATTGTGGATCTTTTCAGAGATACCCATGGTATTGAAGGACTTCCATAGAAAAACATTTATTTCATCTTTAGTTTGTTCATATTCCCTTCATAATAGAGTGGAAATGATGAAACTATTGGATTTGAGGGCCTAGTCATATGAAAAGTTTGGTACCTGAGGAAACACCTTCAGGTTGGACCATAGGATATAATGAGATCATGCATAACCATGGATTTATATGAGATACCCTTTTTATGGGCACATATTGGAAATGATCATTAAAAATTCTTTTTGGAACTTAACACAATCCTAACTACTTTTCAGTCGAGATGATACTGGGGAATGCTAAAGATTACTTGGATTGTTATACCTTGGATGAAACCTTATAGGGTATGAAACTTTCTATTTACAAAATGATGTTGTTATATTACATTTTATTTACTATAAATAATTTCCATGGAAAATTTGATAGTCTTGGATTTATAACTCATTTGTGGTTGTTCTGACTCTTTTAGTTTTACAAAACGTCATTGATTAACATGATTTGTATGGATGAACTGCAAGGTCAGATCATTATTTCTGTACTACTTGTGTATGCCTTGTGAAATGAGCATGAAATTTTCTTTATAGGGTTCCTCGTTCAGATATATAATGTCACTTGTTCTATTATAACATTCCATGGGATCATACATTTATTTAATTCTTATATGTGATATGTATTACAATCAATTTTATCTTTTCATATAAAAAACATTATTTTATATTGATTATTGATTTGTTACCAACTAGGATTGTATCTCACACCCAGTTAGGGCCACCATTTGGTACCCCAAGAGACTATTTAGATACAGAATGAGACCTTGGTAAATTTCCATATGTTGATGTAAAACATTGTTTCACGCATAGATTCATGGGAGCATGGGACTGATTTGAGGCTCATGATGCTATTAGGGTATAATTGTTTTTGGTATTTTTTCATTTTAAAACATATACTGTACAGATTCTATATATATCTATTTTGGATCTTTTGTTGACACATAACATGATCATCATTGTATTTGAGATTGCTTTTGGTATTGTAATATATTACATCTATTTATATATTTTTTAATTGATTTATTTCATCCACTATTGATTAGTTTTATAACTTATACTATGTTACACTCTCATAATAGTTACTTTTCTCTGTATAGGAACACCCTAGACCCTCACTTCTAGTTGTAATCCTATGATATTTGGGGAGATTCTCTTGAGTACATGTGGCCAACAATTCATATGGAACAACTGAGTGATATTTTGGGTCTATGAAATTAAAGTGTTCTCTAAACAATCTGATAATTGAATTACTGATGTTTTAAAATGATCCTAACAAAAAAATCACTAGTATATAGTGTGTTATAGTTGTGATATTAATGTTTTGGGTTGTCCAAAAATTATATTTCTATCCATTGCATTGGGTAATTTTTTACCTCATGAGATACCACTCTTAGAACATGGGTGTTTATTACTTGAACACTATGTAAATATTTATCAATGGTTCTCCTTAAAATAAGTTTATGATTACATGTTTTATGTTTTTATCACATGCTTTAGGATTCCTTAATGTTATGATCTTATAGCATGTTTTGATGTTATTGATTATGACCCTCAAATTTTAATGAATTCATGATATAATTTTTGATCGATGTATTTTTAGTTCACTTATGTTACGATTTTATTAATCCCTTGCTGAAATTTATAAATTACACATTTCTTATGTACGACCCCCATGTAATCTCATGTACTATTAGAAAATTAATTAATTTTTTAGTTAATGTTTGGTAGTTTTTAAATAATTTAATTATATATGTAATTTATGTTATTATATTATGTACCATATAAAAAAACTACAGGTCTCTTGATCTTTTCATATTGTATTATGTACATCTATTGTAATAAGTAATGAAATAATGTGTCTTAAAATTTGGGTTGTCAATGTTGGAATTCGAATGAAGTATTTTTATTTATGGGAATTATGTTTAGAAAATCTTATTGAAATCCATAGGGATAGGACTAAACATTGGAGAAAATCAAGAAATTATAATAAAGTATATATAATTATTTCCTAGGAAAATAAATCCCGTTAGGGACATTATAGGCAGATGCAAGTATAATAGAGTTGTAACTGGTTGTAATAGCACAAAAAATTTGTTGGGGGAAGAAATTGATTAATAAATTATGCATGAAAATTTGGCCTTACAAATAACTAGGTTTGAAACACCTGATTATATTATTTGGTAAATTCAATAGAGTATTGGAAACTATATTGCATGAGATAAAATTATAATAAAAGTGTTTTTTTGAAATAGTCCATGAAAAATTGTGATTTAAATCTTCATATTGATAGGTTAAGGAATAAATTTGATTTATTATTTACCCTTTCAATTTTAAAAAATTATATGATTCTAATGGTTTTAAAAATATATAACTATAATTTTAATCCTTATATTATGTAATGGTTGGAATGAGAAGGAAGAGAGTCAACAACCAATTTGATGAGTAGCGTAATGGAATCCCAAATGATGTTTCCAACCTGATGGGATCCGGAGTAATAAAATTCATGGAAATAAGTTCTCAATTACCTATTCATATGAATAAATACTTAAATTATAGGGAACATCGAATACCCCATAAGAAAGAGTGTGTTTAATTTAATCCATTATCTGAAAAATTACTTTTAATACTAAATGATCTTTTGATCCCTTAGTTGTAGAAAATTGGGTCAAACCTTTTAAAATATAATATATATCATTCAATTCTGAAATAAATAGAAGGTGGTGATTAATGTTTTTCATTTTTAATGGTATACTATTCAAAATTATGACATAATAAAGAATGCAATTCCCCTGAAATAGATTAATGAAATATATTAGAAGTAATTTCGTAAAAACATTTCTGGTCAATATTCACATTAAATCTCAGAAAAAATGGAGATGGATTTAATTGGCCACATGAAAAATTATGAAAACCCTATAAATGAGAATTAGGTAAATTTTATAGAACATTCATGATATAACTTTAGATTTATCATCTCCCTTGAAGGTAAAACAGATCACATCATTATTTTTATAAAGTTGAATCTATGATTGTTTTGGTTCATAGAGATGTTGATAATAATGTGAAACTTTTATGATGTACCCTCCATGTATAAATTAATATTAGTGAATCAAAAAGGTACCATGTGTTTAGAGATGGTAAGAAGTGAATGGAGTTTAATTCTTGTGGGGTGATGAAACACTCTCACAGGGGAATCAATGCCCTGAATAGAATAATGAAAATATTATAGTTGGGGAAGTAACAACACAATGTTGGAAAATGTTAATGGGTGAAACTCAGTAATTTTATTGAAGAAAGTAATACCTCTATCGAAGATCTTCCTTTATATAATGTTCCAACTATAATTAAATAGGACCCAATGTGAATCATTTCACTAGTATTATAATTTGTTCTGACAACAAACACTAACAACCCCTATGCCCTAGGGAAAATGGGTGAGTATATGCCATCACAATTATTGAGGTGGACCCTGATAATGATTTGGATACTAGAACATTAGTGATTAATTAAAAAATATATCATGTACTATTTTATTTTGGTTCCAGGCATTATTTAATAGCATGCAATATTTATTGAACTATTCACGCAACTCATTAAAAATGGGTAGTGAAAGAATTGGTCAAAATGGATTACAGAGAAACTATTATATCTAAAGTATATAACATATCCCTTAGTTTTATTTATAGGTGAACATCCTATAATGCCTTCTGATACACCCTTTATATTTATTTTATTCTATTCTTTATATGAATTGGATTTCATTATGTGAATCCAACAAATATTTTGGAGATAATAAAATCCCCCAATGTATCGAAAATTGATCTCTAGTTCTATACATGTTATTAGAGGAGGAAAAATATATTTTTGTGTCATACTCTTCAGTATGTATTTTATTTCATGAAGAAAACTATCATAAATATAAAATGATTCAAAATGTTGAAAATATCATCGATGAAAAAATTTCCATTTTATGGTAATTTGTGGATATGGTTCTCTAGAAATATTTTTTCTTCTTCCTAAAAGAGAATTTGAGTTATCAATCAATCCTATATTTAAGGAATTGGAAATATCCATGAATATATTCGAAATTTCCATTTATGAATGTTATAATATATTGATAAAATTATGGGAGAGTCACGATAAATTGTATATACATATTACTTTTTGAATGCATGGTGCCCCGAGAATTTTAGTTAACAAGAATGATGGGTCGATGAAACACAGTAGTGATTATCATGAACTTAACTTGATCAAAATAAAGAAAAAGTATAATATTAATTGTATTTATGATTATTTCAATCAATTACATTGATCTCATAACATATCTAAGGTGGATATTTTTTCTGGATACTATTGTGTAATGTATAAGAAGAACAATATTCCCAATAATAATTTTCCAATATGTTTTTGATACTAATAATTCATAATGATTCCATTTGAACTGATTAATTATATATCAATATTCATGAACATTATGAATATAAATTTTTATTGATTATCTCAATTAATATATGGTTGTATTTTTATAAAATATTCTTTTTAAATCTATAATCTAGGGGGATCATGGTGAGAATTTTGATACATTATTAAAAACTATATGAATGTGAAAATGGTTATATGCAAGGTATAGTAAATATAAGTTTTAGAAATGTAATATAATATTAATGTGTAATGTTATTACCTTCAATGATGTAAATGTGTATCCTTAAAAAATAGAGGCAAATGATGGATGTCCATACTTATTTCAGGGATGTGAATCCATAGTTTTAATACGTTATATTGGTACTATCATCGATTTTGGATAAATAAATAATAATTCTCAATACCACTAACCAATATAAGACATTATAGGGAGAAGTTTTTATATAATTATGAATGTAATTAGTGTATTAAGGAGTTAAAGAAGAGTCTGATCACTGTACATGTGCAAACATTATACACCAGTGGGGAACGATTTATTATCTACAGTGATGTATCTGAAAAGTGTATGGGCTGTGTACTAATGCATGATGATATACAGAATGCATTTGAATCCAAAAAATTAATGATCCATTTGTATATTTACCCACAAAATGATATATAATTGGCTATAATTATATTAACATTCAATACTAGGAAAAATTATTTCTGTTTAGGGTAGTGGGATATATATAAGGATAAAAAAATCAAGATGTATATATTATGAAAATAGGATATGAATATGTGCTAGAAGAGGTGGTTATAGATGATCATGTATTATTCAGGTCCAATACATTTCCATCTTATGAAATTAAAAAATGGCATATATTCTATGAATAATGGATCCTTCAACCAATTCAGTGATGATGATTTCACGGGATCCTATATTCTCATACATGTTTTTCGTGGACATCAGAATAATAAAATGATACACATCCTAAAATACTCAAATAAATTCCCAGCCATCAATTTATGGATTTATTAGTATGTCCTATAATGATGATGATATGATAAAAAATAAATCTAACATTCTAATGATCAATATTTTTTAATTTGGAGTTATATTTTTTAAACGCATAAATAAGTCCCAAAAAAAATATCTAAATTGGGTACTCTTGGATGAATTTATTTGGTCAATCTTCTATATTGATTATGAAGAGCCATGATTTATGTAATATTAAATAAAAAACATTTATTATATAATAAGAATAATGATATTGTCTAGTTTTATGAAACAATTTCCCATACCAGTATTAAAATGAAAAAACCTAGCCATAAATTTTGTCCAAGGACACCCTAAAACAGCTAAAAGACATTACAATATCTGGGTTATAGCCAATCACCATACAATGTAACATAATTTCACTAATATCAAGTATGATTTTATCTCCAACATCTTATCATGGTTTAAATTAATGATCTGTTATGACTATATGATGTTCCATTATCCATTGTAAATTATTGAGACTGACGGACTTCCATGGGATTAAAGATAAAAGTTTACCAAGAAAATGATGTAGAGATGAGGTTCAGTACTTTTTATAACCCAATGATGTATGGATAGTATGAAAGGAAAATTAATGCTCTAGATTATATAATATTGTATTTTTCAATGGATTTAATAGAAATTTGGGATAAAAAATACCCCTACATGAGTTTCATATAATAATAGTTTCCATTATTATATTAAAATGGAACCAAATGTGGCTCTATATGGGATGTTGTATCGAAAAGAAAATGATTTTGAGGTCAAAGATAAAGAGTTAATTTTTATATCTCTATGGAAGACATTCATGAGGCTTAAGAAGAAGGGAAAGAATTTTCCAAGATTCATCATCAACGTTGAGATCACTGATTGCATCCAAGATATGAAATAACTACTATAACTCACATTGAATCCAAAATAAATCACACAATTTGATCCATGTATCATTGATGATGATATACATACTAAAACCTCACATATACTAAATCTATAGGTTGTTTCATTAGTAATTGATCTCTCATATGAGTAAAATCTAGTTGGGATCATTGATGATGGGTAAAAATTTATATGAAACAATAAGAATCACTTGGGCAATAAGTTTTGGTAGAACGAAATGTTTAAGGATGAAAAGTGGGAATTGGAAGATGTGATGAAAAAATGTACCATAATCGATTTTACAAAATGAAATGAAATTTAAAAAAGAAATATTTATAAATGTAGAAGAATGTAGTGTCTTGATGTTTTTATAAAATATATCACTATTTAAAATGAACATATAAATTATTATGTAACGATGTCCTAGAAAATAGATACAAAAATTCAATAATTTTATTATTATTATATACTATTAGATTTAAATGATCGTTAAATATTAGAACCATAGATAATATACCCATTATAATATAACCATTCTGATTCATATATATTGTAGTTTATGGTAATTTCAAATCAATAAAGATGACATAATCAATGGTTATGACTAGTTGGATCATACCACAGGAATCTGATTTATCAAATCTTTCAAGGGAGATTGAATCCATAGGATATTCCCTTGACCCATCCGAATTTAAAATTCAACTAATAGGGAATGATTAAAAACATTTATGGTAGATGGTCAAGATAAATGAGATAACAACCCAAACCATGTTTGTCGAAACACCCTACAAATGTATCACAATCGCACACCTAAGCAATTGACCATAAGATAGTGTTATAAGGAGTTATTTATATAGGAATTAACAGAATGAGTTTTTATATTATAATATTCATTATAATTATTTTAAATACTATATTAAAGAACAAATATATTGTTTTATGAAATTATATTTTGATATAAGGACACTCCAACTGAATTTTTGGGAAATATATAGAATCATTAAAGACATGATTTTTATAAAATTATCAATTCCTTAAATAAATGTTATCATAATTAAATTTTAATATTATATAATATTTATTTTAATATAAATCATAATATGATTTTCTGAAGACATGTGTTATTTTTGATACATTGAAAATATAATTATCATAAAAAAGTTATTTTTTAAATAATTAATTTCTTTTTATTTCAAAGAAATAATTTTCAATTTTATATATTTATTTTCAAAAAAAATTATCTTCAATTAGTATGTCCATATTATCGATTAATGAAATTATTTTTTTTCTGGTTGTCTTCTTTTATGGAAAAAATAAATTCAAAATAAATATAAATTATGCATTATGAAATCACAATAGAGAAATTTTTTTAAAAAAAATAAAAAAAATACATGACAAAAATTATATTGAAACTTAAAAATAATATATTTTTATGTTATTTTATTAATTTTATAATCCCTTAATGAATCCATTAAAATTAATATAATATTGAAATGTTTTAAAATTAATTATTTATAAGAATGGCTCACCTCTACATCATGTAGAGTATTATTTTTATTAATGTTTCTAATAGAAATATAAAATATTGAATCCAATCATTTTTTTAGAAATATATATGAAAATAATGAAATGTTTATGGTTTTAATTAATTTATCATATAGATTCCAAATCCCAAGTTTATAAATTAATTTTTAATTCCAATACATTTCATTATAAAACCCACCCATCCTCCCATTCCTCTTCACTAAGAAAATTTGAATGATGTTAGTCTTTATTTCTTAAAATAAAACCATACCATGGAATTTATATAGTTTTATGATGATACTAATACAGTTTTAGGATCACCCACTCAAGGCTAGGTGTCCACTCTATATCCTAGTTATTTGAGAACCTTTATTGTATCATTCCATTTTATTTCTAATTTATAATGTTGGAATATATTTTTTCCTATATCTATTTAATTCCTTATGATTTATATGTGATGATAGAAACAATATACTCTCATTAATCACTCCCAAGAAATTTTATATACCCTAATTATGCAGTACAAATTATAATATGATTTTTCATGTGAATCAGTTGTGTAGTGGTTACTCATCACCACTTCAGATCAAGGGAATTCACCAAGATGTAAATGTCCTTCATTGATTGGGTATATGTATGTATTTAATTAACAATCCCTCATTTTGGGGATAAAATTAATTATACAACCTTATTTTGTATGATATTTGTTGAATAATTATGCATGTATATGATATTAATTTTATGGGTGGGCCAGAAATTATATATCCATCCAATAAATTAGCTAATGTTTTTATCTACTGAGTTTCCATTTTTGGTAAAATTATGTTTATCCTAAGGAAACAATGATATGATTTATTGGTGGTTGTCATTTCCATATGTTTTTTATTTGATGTTTTTTTCTTCTAAATTCCTTATATTTACATGATGTTATTTGATTATACCATGATTAAATGATCATGATTATGATTCCCACTATTTTTTGTTATTTTTATATTCCTCCGGACTCATTAGTATTACATTACCTTATTTTGTGATATTATTATTCTTTTACTGGGAATTATTGGTAACCCATTTCATATGTATGTCCCCAGGTTACTCAATTAAATATTAAAAGTTATATATCTTTTAAGGTCATGTTTTCATGTTTTTAAATTAGTTAACTATATCCAATTTTTATGTTATTATGTTATCTATCAAACACTTCAAGTATGATAGGACTAAAATGTTTAAATAATGTAATTTTTTTATTTATACAATAAAACATTAAATATTTTGTATAAAACTATGTTCTTTCATAATTTAAATATTTAATTACTATATAACTTATTGTTAGAACTTAACTAATTACATGATGACATGAATGTCTTGGTTATTTTTTGATTATGTTATGTATGAAGAATTGAATAGTTTATAATTATCTAAATATAATTAGAAAGAAGACAATAACACTAGAGCCATTAAGGTACATGAATGATCATTATATGATAAATTATTTAGGTTCATTATTCAAATATTCATGTCACGAATAAATGTAGAATAATTATGAAATATTAAATATCAATAATTATATAGAATTTAAATATGAGTTATGGAATTATAATTCTACGATATTATACCACAAATAATGTATAGATTTTATTTGAAGGAAATTCATGTTTCATTATGATAAAATTAAATGGAAGCATACCTAATTTTTTTTATATACTTATAAAGAGGAAATCATGATGGATATTATGAGAGGGAAGATCCTGTGAATAAGAAAAAAACTACAGTTATAAATCATGTATTAATATATATTGTAGCTATTTTAAAAAATTGTGGTTTATTTCATGGATACATTTTGTCAAATGTGCAAGAGTAGTCTGGCAGAGGCCGATACACTGAGAATAAAGGAAGCTGAGGAGAATCCAAATCCAAGAAAATATAGGTTGAGTTTCTGGACTAGTAGATAATAAATCCATCTATGATAATCTTTTATATTTATATGAGAAAATCATATTCTCTATTCTCATTTAGAAATAATTTCATAATAATGTTAAAAAACATTTCTAGTAGTGGATCACCTCTAAAGAGGAGAATATGTCTTTTAGTAATTATTGGATGTATAAGAATCTATTCAACTAGTACTAGAATTAAAAGAAGTTATTTAAGTACTCTTTGAAGTTGTATAAGAATATAGTGGGTATATATAGTAGAATAAATATTTTATATGGTTCTAGATCACATTATAATCACTTTTATGATTGAAAATAGTTTTTAGGGTGTTAAACCAACACATAAAGAAGTAGGGTTTTATGTTTAACAATATAAATCACTATGTTCTTCTCTCCATATTATTATAACTACACATAAGGTTATATTAATAGATAATATTGGCCAAATGTTGCACCTTAACATGTTCTATCTGTTGAATTTGAACGAAATTGATTTCAGAAAAATCCATTGATTCACCGTCCCCTCCTATTGGACATTACAGTATATTGGTCTATTTTATTTATGGATTTATATATGAAAAAATATCCCCACCCTCAATGATTTAAATTTAAATTTAATCATTTATTTGTATTACTATTTTATTTTTTGGAAATAAACTCAATGAATAGTATAATATTCTCCTTAAAAATATAAAATAAATAATATATATTATTTTCAAAATAGAAGGAAAATATTAAAAAATATCGTAAATTTATTTTTATAATAAGGAAAAAAAATTCAAAATAAACTTTTTCTATTAATTAGTGTAAATAAATCTAACAATTATCTATGAAGAATGGTGATTCCTTCCCAAGAACATTAATACCAAGATTCTAAAAATAGTTACTTGAAATTGTTTTGTAAAATAAGTGTTTTCAATTTTTCCCTTATTATATTGAAGATTCTATCATAAGGCATGGTAATGTTTTATCCACTTTTTGTTATTACTATACATAAATGATAACTAAATAGTTAAGACACCTATTATTCCAATGGGAGTTGGGTGGAATGTTACACCCTAAGTTTTTCTCCTAAAAAATAACGTGTTCTAGGGTTTTCTCCCAAAAAACCCCAAAAAACATACAAATATAAGATTTAATATGGTATCCATAGTATTATATGGTATAAATAGTGGTAAATAAATTATGAAATATACATAAAGGAATAAATATATAAGAACAAAACAATATAAAATTCACTATAAACATGGATGTAAATAAGATGAACTATGAAACTAAAAAAACATTCTTAGTGATAGAATTTATTTTATTAAATGTATATTTATTTAAATTATTGATATAATAATTATTTGTAGTAATTTTAGAAGAAAATAGAAATATACCAAATAATGATTCTGTATAAAAACCTGTTTCTATAACATTTTATGATTTTATATTGAAATGAAATAAAAAACTTTAAAAATAAAAAATAAGAAATATAACATAATTTTTTTTTTAATTGTTATATTATCTTCTTACTATTATTTTTATCTTTCCTAAAATATCTTTTTAGGTGAATTTGAAATAAATTTTTTGAAAATTCTGTCCCATTTGTAACATCACCTAGATATAAGAGTAACCTAACATGAATAAGACATTGATATTGAAACAAATATATTTCATTAAGGTGAAATTAGATATTTTTAAATAAAATGTTATAATTATAAACCAATAAATGATAATTAAAATCAAAAGTAATATTTTTTATTTTT
Source organism: Viscum album (assembly GCA_963277665.1). Classification (NCBI taxonomy): domain Eukaryota; kingdom Viridiplantae; phylum Streptophyta; class Magnoliopsida; order Santalales; family Viscaceae; genus Viscum; species Viscum album. The sequence continues at coordinate 1,936,329,580 of OY728123.1, read as the reverse complement.
TTAATTAAATCATAATTTTTTATATAAAAATTAGTTATTATCAATAAAATCAAATGAATTTCTAATAAATTTTAAAACTAGTGTATCAAAATTATCGTATAATGTACACATTATTTTTAGGAAAAATTATTATGTTACCATTCATAAATATTATTTATCTGGATAAAACGACAATATTTTATTGAATTGTACCTTTTTAAATATATTAAAATTTTAGAATTAAATTAATAAATTTTAAATTAAATCTATAATATGAAGTTTAATAACATATTTAATTCAATTAACAATATATTATTAGTTAATATATCTTAAATAATAAAAATAACCTTTAACGACTAAAATGACATTTTTCGATAAAATGTGTTTTCAACTCACAATATATTTTGATAAAAAAATTATCATATCCTATTTAGAAATTAAATTAAGATAAATTGATAATTAATTCAGATTCATATTATCAATATATATTAAAAATGGTCTACTAATATATTTATTAAAAAAATAAATGATATGATTAATATTCAATAAAGTTTAATAAGTGTTCACATGACTAATATAAGTTCTGTTGAGTTTCAAGAAATTAACAATATTTTTAGAACATATAAAAATATTTTTCAGGTTGTAATGTTTTAAATACATGTCTCAAAAATCTTTTATATACTAAATATCATACCTTTTAAGATGTTCTATTGTAACCCAATATATAGAATTCTTTTCAGTGGAAATAGTATTCTTCATTGCTTATAAAAGGGTGATCAGATCCACCCATTTAATACTCTACTAATATTTTGAAATTTCCATTATAACTAATAAAACTTTCCTTTTCTATGGAGCCTGTTACATGACCAGGTTCCATTTTTCTCATCAATTTATCATAATTCCTTGAAATAAAATTCCTTCATCAAGAGAAATCGAAAGGTCATGATGTATATAAGACATGTTTTTTCACATTTCATTCCTATATATTCCATTCTAAACCATCCATAAACATAGTAAAATAATGAAATAAGAATAATTAGTGTGTTGAGATTTTAGTTTTGTAATGGTATAATTATTATTTATTCTCTTCCATTTACTCAATAAATATGAATCACTTTTAGTGCCTTTGTACGGAATACCACTTACACGAAGCGATACATTTAGTTTATCAACAAAGAAACTTCTAAACTAGTATCCAATATTTTATTCATTAATACATGTTTTTTATATAATATAGTTTTGGTTCATAAATTATCACATAATATCCAATATCACACCTCTCAATTTTTGATTGAGGAAAATGCTAATAGTGTGTCCTGTTTACTACCACCATGACAAAGTATCAAATTTTTATTTTCCATTTAGTTTTTAACAATTTATCTAAAAATACCCATATATAGTTTTCAATTATAAAAATATTAAACTAATATAATTTCTATCATATTATAATGAAATCTTTTCAAAATCTACAGGTCCATAGTCATACTCACAATTGGAGTGAATGTGTGTTTACTATTGGGTATGATTGACCACCTACTTGAATAATCCTTTAAAATTATATTATAGATGATTATAAGAGGGTAATTTATATAATAATAATAAATAAACATTTTACTAATTATTTCAATTTGTTTAGAAAATAATACACTAATATTTAACTCAATAATTAATAAAACACAATTTATAAGTTGTAAATCGTCGAATTTTTTTTGTTTTTTATTATATCATATAACATAATGAATAAATTACTCATTAAAGGAAATTAAATCTAATAATAATAATAATTAGTCATCCATTATAATAACATTGATGAAATTATAATGATCCACATTTTAATTAGGATGAACACAAAAAAATATCCTATATAATTACTACAAATGGTCAAAAATGAAAATAGCCAATGTTGGTATAAAGAAAAAATGTAATAAATTTAAAAATGAAAAATTATTATAATTGAAAAATATAAATATTGGTAATCAGGTATATGATTCTAAAATAGCTAAAAAGGTAGTTTTTATTTTTGTAGGATGTGAAAAAAATTACTAAGAGTGGAAAACAACAAATAGTTACTTTGTCTAAAATTTGAATCCCTTTTGTCATGGTTATGATCTACAAATTTTTAAATTTTTATTTTGTAAATAAAACACCATTATTATTTTTTATCATTATTTAATTTCAATACTTGATTTTTATTTTTTTATTACATGGTAATTATATCTTTTGGATTTAATTGAAAAGATTCAAATGCATTATGGTTTTACATATTAACATTTCAATCTTGAAGCATGCATTTCTATTTTTTATCAATTTAATATTTTATGTTTTATATTCTACACATGAATGTTTTTTTCATAATAAATGATTTTTTCACTGGGATTTATATAAATATATGATTTTTAGGCATCATGTTACTTTTAATTCAAAAATTAGTAAATCTATAAGTTGGTTTTTTGTATCCAATTTATTACTTTGGTCACAATCACAATTATTTTTCTATTTTTTAAATGATTGATATATTATATCATATCATGATTTTATGATTTATTTAATCCTTGTTTCTAACACCATTTATTCATCCAAACAAATTTTAGTGATTTATTAAAATGATTTTTTAGAATAAATCTCATTAAACTGAATGGATATTTTCACATTTTTTATATTTTTAATTCCCACCAATGTTATATTTTTCCTAGTGAAACTAAATTTTTTTTGTCTGGGTTTTATTTTATTCCACTTATTTAATTTTTATTTTTATTTTCATTTTTTCTTTTAAATGATTAGTGTTTGCAAGAAGTTTATTTCATAAGGTTTTAAAATTTTCTTGATCCTATTAAAATAAATGTGTTTATCCTAAAACACACACATTTTTTGGTAGTTCTTTTTTTTTGAATTTTTATATTAAAAATATACTTTTTAGGTGTCAATATTATCAAATTATTTTCACTATCCCACTGAATATTTTTTTCTTTTTCATGTTTCCATAACTATATAAATTTTATACATTAGATTTCATAAATTTAAATCCTCTTCATCATTTCAAAAACATTATTTCATTTACAAGATTGATTATTAATGAATATTTTACAAGTAATTATTTTAATTTATTTTCATTTATCATTTTTCAGACAATATGTGTTTTCAAGTATCATATATTTTTAAATATTTTTAATTATATTTTGAAAAAAAATTCATTCATTCTCAAAGTGTGTTCCAAATATAATTTTGATGTAATGAATTTTTATAATTTTTTATAATTGGTTTTGAAAAATTATATACTTTTAAAACAATTTTCTATTTATTTTTTATCTCTCATAAAATAGTTTTATGAATATCCTAAATACTTATTAATATTATGAAGTTGTTTGGGAAATAATATATTAATATCTAATGATATGATAATTTATTATTATGGGTTGTGTTAAATAAAAACATTTTTTTCGATGGCTAATTTATGTTATGATCATTAATGATTTTAAGTAGAAAAAATATGTGTGGATGAAGATGGTTATGGTTCTATATCACCCTCCGATGAAATGTTTTATGTATATATCTTTTTATATATTCAGGTCTGGAAATAATGAGTTTTTTCACTGATAATTATATTTTATACATACATTTTAGGGTGATTTAAGGTATTTAATTATGTATTTAATTGATAATTATTTCTAACATTGAAAAACTTTTATTGTTTTATGGTTTTATGTTAGGAAAAAATGTTTCCTGGAAATGAAATGAGAATAGGTGAAATTTGATGCTAAAAGAGAGTTTATAGTGGGAGACAAGGGATGCAGTGTGACTCTAGATTTGTAAGGATGGTAATGGAGGGTTTTGATGTCTAAAAATTAATAACCGACAAAAAATGTGGCTTCTATAGAGTTAAAATGGAATTGAACATCATTTAATTATTATAGAACATGTTCAAGAGCATGTGGGGAATGGAAGGACATGACATTAATAATATAAAAGGATCTTGTAAAATTAAATGTGGTGTAACTTAGTTTAACATGGATTAATTTTCTAGATGGGAATCATTTAATATTACATGTGTTGTAATTTCTCAGGTTGGAATTTTTTACCTAGTTTCACCAGATCATCATTTTTCACAATATATATGATGTGGGACGCACCCTAGATCACTTTTGAAACATTAAATAATATATTTCATTAATTTTAAATCTCATATATAACCTCTAAAAATAGGGCTAGGGTATTGGTGTTGAGGGAATTTAAATTTGTATTCAACGAAGTCATAATATTTGAGAAATATTCTACCCCTTCATTATTGTTTCATTATTTTACTTTATGATTTTTTCTTTAACTCCTACCTCATATTTTTTCATCAACAGGTTGAGGGATTAAACCCACTATGTGCTAGGTTAATTTAATTGAAGCAAGATAAAGATGTTTGAATGTTTTTTTAATCTTGTGTTTGGATTACCTCAATTTATTATTTATCTTCCAACCCATTTATTATAATTTTATTATAACCCTTGATAATTAAATTTAAAAGGATCTTTAAAATTGTGAAACAAATAATCAAAAAATGGTTATGATCAATTTCAACTTTGGGGGAAATCTGGTTGAAAAATGTTATTGAGAAAAACATGATTCAGAAACACTGTAAATTATCGGTCCATGAAAAATACAATATTCTCTTTTTAAAGAAGAGATAACAATACAATTAGATCATCCTCATCTTGAATATAACAAAAATTATGAATCAAAACATTTTATAAAATTAAATATTACAGGAACCTTAAAATTACGATACCCTGGTGCACTTATATAAAATTTTGTTCAATCAAATCAATAAATACACATTTCCTTCATCTTTTTCATTGTTAAATAACATATATACCATCAATTTCTCACCTATTTCTAAAAATTAATAAAATTATTTCTTTTAAAATTCTATTGAAATTAGTTCATTTATTCCTATGGATCGATCTCAAACTATTACTTTACTACATTTTAATTAATTAAGTTACAAATATGAGTTATTTTAAATTTTGTTTTTTCACAGTCTTATAGGGATGTTACGAAGCCCACCAGGCCAATAAAACAGTAACTATTAACAAATATAGTAACAAGTTATTTTTGTTTAAAATAACTTAATTATATTTATTTATATCAATTTCACTTTTTATGTTAGGTATTTTTTTTATCTCAGATTATGTATACACAACTAAAACACCCAAGCAACGAGAAAAGGGATCATTCAGAACAGACTCAATTCTTAACCAAGTCCAAATAGTAAAATCCTTACGACTGTAGTGGGTGTTCAACTAAATAAACCTAATAGAGTTTATTAGAATGTTTACGTTTTGTAGACGCTCAGAGACAATGGCCTATCATCAAATATCGGATTGCAATCAATCATCCCAGAACCACACCCAATTGTTGGGATCTAAATTGAGATCAAGCCTGAAATAATTTCAATGATCACAAAAAACATCCGATTCACTATGATTCCAAATGAATATCTAAACACACATTTAGAAAACATCCTCGAGATCTTCAATAAATTTCAATTCTAGAATATTTCAGGAAATACTATTAGACATCATATTTTTTTATATTTTTTACAAGATAAATATTGAGACTGGGTTCAATTCTTTCCAACACATTCCATAATCACATGGGACAAGTTGTCATGAAACATCCACCCATGATTCATTCCGCCTTCTATGTCAATGGAATTATGGGTGAATATTCTATTATTTTGAAATTTTTTTGATGGAACTATATATTATTCCTGGAAATGGTATAATAACATTACATGTAAATGATTCAATAATAGTATAGGAATATGGCTGTTAATTCAAACATTCTACAAGGGTTTGATGTAGGTAAATAGTTCCATTTTTAAAACTTTTTATGTAGTATTAGTAATGAAAAAATCACCTGAAGCAAGATACCAATATTTAGATGAAATGGAGAGAAATATTTTTCAGTGTCAAGGACGATCATCAAAACAAAAATGTGTTCATGAAATAAAAAATAATGACTATGTGTAAATGGTACTTGAGAAAATGACGAGGTATATGGACATCATTATGGGCCTGTAAAAAATCCCCCATAGTACATGTATTGAAGATAAAAATTATGCTGATTTAAATATGGGAAATCCATTTTAAGGGATGGATACAACAACAAAAAGAATTATGAATTTATTAAAAAATACTACAAGGGTTCCAACAAAAAGAACCTCAAAAGGCCCATAATGACACGCTTGGTCTATTTATTAGAATTGATGCCTCCAACATTCATTACCACATCAGGGGCGGTACCCAAGGAAATAAAGGAAGAATCATCAAACCAAATGGACACTTTATTTAATATATAGAATGAATTTGGTGAAATTGTTTCTCAATATAGAGATGGGCCCATAGGATTACTACTAGGATGTCCTAATTTATTCCCTTGTGTATATTTCAATTTTATAGAACTAAAAATTTGTAAAAAAAACAAGTGAAGTGGTATTGAATTTTTAAGAAAACAAAAAGTGGAAGTAATGGAATATAATGATTAAAGTATCAATGGACATGTAGATAAAGAAGAGTAAGAAGAACCACCTCAGTAAAATCCAAGAATGCCTTTTCTAGAATAAATAAAGAAATTAATGTAGAAAGTGCCTAAAGGTAAATTTCAAAAACAATTTAATAAATTTAATATTAATTTAAATTTTATAGAATCTCAACAGAACATGTCAACATATGAAAAATTAATCAAATATATAGTAATAAATAAGAAGAATCTAGAAGATATTGGCCCCATTCCACCTACATGAGAGTGTTTGAAAGTGTTATCTAATGACCTACCAAAGATGCATTGTGATCCAGGTATATTTTCAGTTATAATATATATAAAATCTAACAAATGTAGAAAATCATTATGTTACTAGAGTTAAAGAGTCTATATCATGTTTTACAAAACATTAAGTCATTTTGGACTTCTTAGACGGAAGCCTACAATATTACATATTCATTTGGTAGATTTAACAGCAAAACCAGCAAGAGGGTTCATCAATGATATCCTAATTCACATTAAAAATTTTACCTTTCTCATCTAAATCCTAGTGATGGACTTGGTATATGAGAGAAATCCACTAATTATAGGAAGACCATTTTAGCCATAGGGCATGCAGTGGTTGATTTTCAAAATGGATTGCACTATCTATGTGTTAAAAGTGATAATATAAGTTTCAAAATACATAAACAAATGAATAACTACAATTTTAAATAGAAAAATGAGTTTGTATATGGATAAACATTAAATATTCCTATTTTCATGGAAAATGAAGAGGTTTCTGAGTTTGATGTTGTTGTGCAAGATGATGCTCTACTAAATAAGAAAGAAAATGTACTATCTAGGACATATGACACCAAAGGAATAACTAACTCTACTATATTTAATAAAGTACAAAAGGAATGTTTCCTACATGAACTCCAATTTAATTTAACAGGATTGAGAAAAAATAGTGAGTTGGTCCAATAGAGATCAAGAAAGTACTTGCATTTGGAAAAATTATGTTTTTTAGAGCTGAAAGACAAGGGTGGGCTTATATTGATATGACACAACTAATACCAATTATAAACTGTAAAGAGGTAAACAAATTTCATTATCTATCATGTTTTTTGAACAGAAAAGATGTAAATTCAGGGCAATGATTATAAACAATTTTTCTTCCAGGAGGCAACATGAGTTTTTAATTTTTTTTATTTAATTTATTTTGTTATTGGTCTACATGTTATTGCTCCAAATATTTTAAAATTCATTGTTAAAGACCCAATATTTCATTTTTTTATTTACAATTTTCAATACAATCAAGACCCATGGTTGTAGAAACCATTAGGAATAAAAAAATGGTTTCATGGAAAATACACATCATAAAGGGAATTTTTATATTCTGAATCATCCACAGGAGGAACATGTGCATCCCAATATTAAACCTCAAATTTTAGGGTGATTATGTATTTCAATGTAGTATTTTTGAACTGTATTCCACACATATAATTTTATCTTCAACTACCAATTGCATGTCATAAATTCGATTCTTTCTTTAATCAACCAATATAGGAGACATAAAATGAATTGAAAAAATTACATTCCATAATTTTTTGATTTATTTTTCAATAAATTTGAATTAAGAAATTGGGGAGAAGAATTAATAAAGATAATCATTTGGATTACAAATTGACAAATCATAATTTTGGGACGCATGTTGAAAATTTTGGATGAAATTTTTATGAATTTTTTTAATGCCTTGAATTTCTAATATTTTCATTCAGGGATATAATTATTTTTATTCATTTAAATTATTATTAGTCCCAAATATTTGTCTAATTTTCAAGAAATTTATTGAGATAAATATTTCCCATTCTTTTTTTCATATATTTAGTGAGAAACTCGAGTAAGTTTTTCTTCTATAACATTATTTTAATGATACTAAAGTTACTAATGAGTATAACAAATTTTAAAAATAATTTCCCTTATATTATTTTAATCCTTTTTTGGAGACCCACCATATATTAATCCTTTTTTATGTGTATATAATCCATGAACAACCTTGTTAGAAAAAAAGTCGTGTTACAAGCCTATTTCATCTATTCCTACCTTCCATTAAATATTTTCAATGAATTTCAATCTTAAGAGTGGGGGAAATGAAGAATGGGGGAAGGGAAATATATTTTTTAATGATTTTTAGGGGAATTTTATTAAATTTGCAGATGTAACGTTAATTGTATTTATTGCACTACCTATTTGAACACAACAAAAAAAAGGAAAAAAAAAGAATTTGGGTTTTATAAAGGGAAATTAAAAAAATACGATTTACATGACTGGTGATCTTGTTATAACTATGAAAAATAGTTTCATGATGACATCATTAGGTTTTGGGTTGTGTATGTGAGAATTGCCCATAAAACAACTATTGAAAAAGAAAAGAAAACATATATAATAAAAGAGTGTGTATCATATTTTACATTTCATCTATTTGTGAGCCCAATCAGATCTAATGGGGTAAATTTGACTTTCATTGATATGTTTATGATTATCATAAAATTTAATTTAGTGTTAAACCTCTTTTTTGGTCTTTACATTTAACATTATTTACCTACCATACATAGGCCTCATAGTTATTTTATCTTAAATGGTGGTGCCCTTTTGATTGATTTTTATTTCTTCATTAGGCAGTGGAGATGTTAGTTCTCTTTGAAATCCTATGTTAAGTATCATTTTCTTGAGGTATATGCATTACACTAGTCATTTATACCTTTATAATGAGCGAAAAAATTTAATGAAAATTAAATTAAAAATGTAATACATATTATTAATGAATTATAAAATTGAAATGGATTATTTAAAAGGATTTGTTACTACAAAATAGGAAGAGTAAAATATATTTTTAATTGTTTATTTGGAAACAAATGTGTCAATAAATTTCCGATGTCTGAGGTTCGTCCATTTAATTTCCATTTTCATTAATTTCTTTTATTGAAATGGAACATGATGCATGACAAGGAAAATGTTCTTTGTAGTATGTTGAGATTCCATCCTAAAAGATAAGAATGAAATCAAATGTAGACATATTTGATAATTTTCCTTAATGAATACATTTTAGAATCATTTAATGTTTTAATATGTGTATTTAAATGATCATTATTTCAATGTTGTTTAATTTTAATTGTTTTAATTTTTTAAGGCAGAATACAATTATTTTTTGGAAATGGAACTAAAATAATAAAATTTTTGGAGCTAAAAGACACTTTTCCTTTGAGAATAGAAAAGAAGAAATAGACTAGATTTTTAAGAATGAACATGGAGCACTTACGGGTCCTAAAACTGAATAACCAGTGAGAAACCAGATTTCCATGGCATTAAAATTAAATTAAATGTCTTGTAGACCTTACATGGAGTGTAAAAGAGGATGTGGTGAATGGATGGACATGACATGAAGAAAATATAAGAATCCTAGAAAATTAATCACAGTTTAACCCAGTTACACATGGTTTAATTTCTTAGTTGGGAATCCAAGAAAATTAATCATGGTGTAACTAAGTTACACATGGTGTAATTTACCTTACATAAATTGTTCTCCATGATTCACCCAATACTCATTTTTGACCCAATCATTGACTTGGTATATACCTCAGTTTAACATTGAACCATTATATAATGGAATTATATATTTCAAAATCCCATATTTATCCTATAAAGTGAGGTATATGGGATTTTCATTGATGGGATTCTAATCTAAAATCACTAAAGACCAATTCTTGGATCAAGACGTTGTTCCCTCCCTGTGTTTTTTCATTATTTCCCTTTATGAATTATTTTCCTTTAACATTCCCTCATATTCTCTGATCACTAGGATTAGGGTTTCAAACCTCATTTTTATAGGGTAATGTAATTAAAGGTGGAAGGTTTATTTTGATTGATTTATTTTATTCATGTGTTTGGTTTTCCACAATTTATTCTTTATCTTCCAATCCCTTTATTTTTAATTTATCTTGAATATTCATAAATGAATTAAAAATGGAACATTCAAATTGAGAAACTCATAACCCTATATAAGGGATGATCCATTTCAAATATAGGGAAAATAAATATTAGACATGGTATTGACACAAACATGATTCAAGAACACCATAAATTACCTGACCAAGGGAAATGGGTATTGTCATATTAAGGACAAGATATCTTGACCATTAGATCATCCTCCTCTTAACCTGGACATCAATTATGTGTCAACCAATTTTATAAAATCTAATTTCACCTAATCTCTAAATTTAATATTCTATGGTGTGAATTTTAATAGTTTTCTCAAACCAATAAATCAAATTTCAATGCCATCATCTTTTTTTCTTAAAGTAATTCAAAATCATCATTTTCTTCCATATTTTAATAAATTAATAAAATTAAATATTTGAAATTATAAAAAACATATTTCCCTATCTATTTAGATAGATCTCAACCTAATTCTTTACTATAATTTGATTAATTGATTAACATAAATGAGTTTTTATAAATTTCATTTTTTTCATTTTTTTAGGTATGAAACAATACCTTCTAGGCCTATCCTTCAAATAGGTATGGGAATGATGGGGTTTTTAAAATTTTTAGATGTTGACTTTATGTGTTCATTCACAAAGTCATGAGAAAAATGGGGTTTTTTCACACAAGTTCTCATTTTTATATTGTTGTTCCAAATTTCATTGTTGTTCACTGGGTTATGATATCTTTTCCACATGAATTTTATTTGCCTGAAATTCCATGTTTTTATGATTACATTTTTTTAATATATTATAATTTTTTATATCATCATGAAATTTTTATTATTTGTTATATGTGTTTTTATCCATAAATTTTATGATTCCATATGGTTTTTTGTTATTTTATGATTATCAGAAAAACATTTTTATTTTTATGGTATTTTTATATTAAATGTGTTATCATTCATGATAATGTTCACGTAATTTATGGAATGTATTTTCCTTTATTAGGTGTTTGAGAAATCCCTTTATTATAATTTCACTCCCTTGGTTATGAAGATTACTATATTGTGTGATATGTCTTGGAAAGATCCTATAGGATCGCAGAAATGGAGTGATATTTTCAAGTGATATAAAGTTATATTTTTATATACATAATCTCAAAGACACATATCCATTCTATCATTGTTTTTTCTGGTTGGTTGGGAGATGTTTTTTAAATAATGTGATCAGCGTATCTTTTAATTTATTTTTAGCATGATTAACATCCCAAAATCACTATAAAAATATATTTTAAAACCCTCTACGTGTTTTAAGAAATATTTTAACACTAAAGGATAAGTTTAATCAGCGATAAGGAAATAACTGGGAGTTAACATCCAATAGAAGAGGTGATAAGATCAACCAAACTCTCTTAAATTATTTACTTCCTATACCCCACGAAAATAGTATATCCATATAATTATATTTAATTAATGATTATATAAATATTAATTTTTAATTATATTAATTTAAATTATGCTATTTAACCTCACTCTATCTTTTCTAAAATGAAAACATAGTTAATGCTATGGTTGGTTCATCGGCTCCATGAATTATGTGTTTACCTTTCACCATTTCTATCATAGAATGTTATGAAAATTCTATTATGGTTATGTATGATGAAAATACGTGTTATATATCTTATTTTATTTTATTAAATATACAAATAATTTTTCAATTAAATAATGATAACCCATTTCATCATTGTTGGTAAGGCCATCTAAATAAACTAGTATTTTAATGTCAACAATTATACAAAATGAATCGTCCAGATGCTAGAACCCATGTGAATATTTAGGTCCATTATGACTTCTTGAATGATATTAATTTAATTACATTTCTCTTCTTTAGTTGCAGTACCATGATTACAACTTCCATTATTCTCCACTAACTGACTTAGTGTTGGAATTATGAAATGAAGACACTTGAGAGTAGGAATAAAGCTGATTTATTTATATATTTATTCTAAATGAAAATAAGATAATTTTATTAAATTGAATATATTTTAATATTAATAATTTTTAAAAAATATATTTTTTTTCAAGATGTTGTATGATTATACTGGAGGAGTCAATGACATAAGATATTGGATATTTCAAACCACCCTAACAATTTTGGGTAACCTGTTTTATTTCTTTTAATCCATTTATATCCATCTCATTCTTATATATATCATCCATATTCTTAAAATATGTTCTTAGCATACATACATATTGTAGCTTTTTGGATTAGAATGCCACTCACCTAGTGCCCCATACCTAGTTTCCCACATGGCCTTACACGCATTTACCCAAATTACAGAGAATGCTGACTAACAGAATGGTCCTATGGAGTGATAGTGGGGAAAGAATAACATCATTGGTAGAGTGTGACACATTAGAATCAATAATAATAAAATAATAGAAATAGTAAACACTAAATGACAAAAATGAATTGTGGAAGATGGATAAGATAAACATCCAGGAATCATTCCATATAAAATATTATGCAGCATCTCACATGCTGTAGGATATTAGCCATAATAAGATACACTTCATTAGGATACAAGATAATACACCAAAGTACATATAAAAAACATAAAAGCATTAGGAGCCTCGTCAAAGTCATATGCTCACCATCTCATAACATGAATAATGTACTTGTAGATGTGACCTTTCCTATATTGACATATGCAACAATATAGTCTTTTTTTGCCCAAAAGAATGACCTAAAAAGGTTTGACAAATAAATCCTAGTAAGAAACCACCATTTATCTGTGAATATCTTTCAATGAGGGTATTCAATAGGTAGTGTACAAAAAGGAAAATAAGTAAACTAGGAAGTGTTAAAATGTAATCAATCCAACAAGTCATGTTTCCCATTTTCATTCATTATGTTTAATTAAACCATTCAATTACATTGAATTATATAAGTATCAATATCTAGCCCAATCCTGTCAATGCCTAGTATAAATGATTCTTAATAGATACCTCAGAGGGATATCTAAATAAGTAAAATTAAGAACAAATCCAAACATGTGCTTTATCCTGGAAAGCATGTCATAAGAAATTATTTTTAAATATTCAATTGAACACCTATCCTGCATGTAAACCAAAACGCTACCTACTAGCATAACCAATCCACGACCATAGGCATAACAAAGCCCCACCTTCATGCATAACCAATCCTCTCCCAAATGTATAACAAACCGTCACCTAAAGAATAAAAAATTCAAACCCTTATGTATAAAAAATCCTCACCTGCAAGCATAGTACTCAATCAGTGGTAAGCTAATATATCATTATTTCAGCATGTTTTTGGGTAAAAACCAGCATATAAGTATTTCATCATAATAGACAACTCATGTAAGTTACTCTATTACATGGTTAACATAACAAAAGCCCATGTGGAAATCATACATAACAGGCAACCGATGAATTAAACTATCATAAGGAATAAAAAATTATACTCTCATGGGAAATTCATATCACAATCCAAACATGTAATCTATCAATTAGAATAATTAAGCCACAATTTGAATAACATGGGGAATAGGGGAAAATCACTAATCCCAAGACCTTAATATATCCAATTTACATTTAACCCAAATGTAAACCCATTATAATTTGATTCATTTTCTAACAATCCAAATAGGAAAAACAAGTCTTTTTTATAGGTATCCTAGGACAAAAGGTCATAAATGATAATTCAAGGGAAACACACCCATGGTGTGGCCCAAATTGAAGGATATCTCCATTAATCTTCAAAAATAACACATATTCAATTACTTAATCATAATAATGTAATAACACGAGACAATATAAATATAATAGACCCCTAAAAAATGGGTGCATGAAACATCAGAACATATATTAATCTCAAAAATTAACAGGAGGCACAATACCACCAACCTCATCTTCATGGGATTCCGTACATCTAGTGTCAGTCTCTAATTAAATCTAGAATGGATTAATTATGAAAAAACAATTCTGCTCCAATAACTTCATCAAGAGTAGGAATAATGAATAAAATCTAAAGAGGAATCATGAGCTTAACAATTAGGTTCAAATGCCTCTGATGATATTTTATTTGGAGTACAAATAGAAAAATGGGAGGGAAAACGAGGTACGGTGGTGAAACTCATGATACCTCGTAGACCTCTATCCAAATGACAGAAAAACAACACTCTTGCCCATTTTATTCCAAAAACGAAAAAGACAATATGGGTACTAATTGGATACATGTCATGTATGTACTTAAATTATCCCACTCTATTGACTCCCCTAACACGTTATGTTCAACCATACAAAAGTAAGTAGAATGGAATGTACTAATATGTACATGGTGTTTAACCACCATATATGGTCGTGTAAGGCAAGAATCCATCATTGAACACCTTTAACTCTTTTACCACTTGTATGAACTTAAAATCATTTTTTAGAACAAAATAATCGGGTTCTTAAAAACATCCCCCCCTAAATCAATTTATCCTCAAATTTCCCTTCCAAGGGTGGTGAAGAAATAATTGAGAATAAAACTGGCCACTATATACTTACGTTGACCACCTCCTCCAAGGTCTTTTCTTACACTCACGCATGCTGCCATATCACTCGTACTAGAGGAATTGACTGAACTTGGAGAACCTTCATTCTACGATCCATAATATGAATTAGATTCTTTTCAAAATACAATCAACATGATGATTGATATCCTTAGGCAAAAAAAATGTTAGAAAAGATTGAGTGATAGAGACATAGTTAAGATACATGGATGACGTCATGCATGGCTCGATACCTTTGATGTAACTGAAAATGATATTCAACTAGCCCGAACCTTTCTAAAATCTCAAATGGCCTGACATGTCACAGTTAAATCGTACCATGTTTCTAGATCATCTTGTGTACCAACATCGAGGAATCACATAATAAAATAGGACACCTAAACTCAAACTCTAGAGGTCATCTATATCAATCGACAAAAGATTTCTGATGAGACTGCACAGTAGCCATCCACATTTGAATCAACTAAACCAACTCAATGGTCTCTTGGACAATACCAGTTCCCATAATATTTGGCTCTCCTACCTCTATCCAATACAGGGGAGTTCAGCATGGACTACCATACAAATCCTTATAAAAAATGACATGAAATGTTGAATAAAATATATTTTTGTATGAGAACTCATCCATGGTAATGTTTCCCTCCCAAGAACCCATAAAAACTAGGATGTATGCTCAAAGCATGGCCTCTAGCACTTGAATTGTGTGTTCTGATTGGCCATCAGTTTGAGGGGGGAATATTCTTCTCAAAAGCACATGTGTACCCAGTTCCCTATATATTCCTATTCAGAGATGATGAGTAAAATGGGTGTACCAATCAAAAATTAGGGATTATTGTTCACCAAACATTCATACAATCGCACTGATGTAAAACCTCCCAAACTCATCAATACTGAAGGTTTCCTTGATCGGTAGGAAATGTGTTTCCTTTAGGGGCCTTTCAAGAATAACTCACATGATATTGTTACCATGATACCCCATCTTTAAAAAACCCAAAAATAATGGTCATAATCTTTTAGCGATTATACTCGCATGATTTTTATATAATAGGGTGAACCCAAACATAATTGGGGTAATAACAGCGGCCTCACAACAATGAATAGTCAAAACCTGATCAACCACCTCAAAAGTTGTCACACAATCCTTCCTTAAAATCTATTTTAGACATTTACACCACAACCACCTTAACATGGAAGTGTTTTTAAACTTGTCCAATGGAACCAGACCTGACGAATTAGAAGGATATCCTGTCAAACCTTCAACAGATGACATATCTTAGAAATGTCTGGCTTAGAAGGCTGATGTATTGCAACAATACACAATGCCTTCTCCCAATGCATCATACACCCAAAATGACTCCATTCATTGAATCTCATACATGTATGTTTGTGATGATATTGTGCCAAGCCACCCCTTGATAAATTAAAAGGTCACACCATAGCATGAGTAAAATCATAATTCCAAGACCCTCTAACATGAAACATTACCTCTTTTCGAATCATCACATCTGAGCCTGACTAAAAGTATGAGATAACAACAAATTCAATAACTTAGAGTCTGAGTAACTCTATAAGGTGGTCCAAACTATAAATTCCCATCCTTAAACATTACATATACTTTAGTTAATTCTCAAATTCAAATTTATTATCATTTAAGTTCTAGAGATCTAATGAATTAGTCTATAACTCTAACATAAAAAACATAGATATATTGAGTGGAAACATCCAAAAGTTTTTGTTTCTTCCATATACTAAATTTATCATAAAATAAACAAGGATTCATTTCATATTTGATCTTCATTACTTTTCCTTGATTCCATCCTTGACACTATTCTCCCTAAAATCCTATGAAAACATTTAAAAAATGGGATCAACACAAAAAGATCATAAATGGACATAAAAATTATGAAAACCCATTAGAATTGTTAAAATCTGATAACCCATACAATTTTCATTTGGCAGATGAAAGAAAAAAATTTCAAATGAATAACACTCATACTTCTGTCTCAATGAAAAATATAAAAACCAACAGAATGAAATTAAAACACCTCCAGATGACATAGAGAAACATATAAATAAAACCCATTTAAATATCTTCTAACATGAATAACCATTTGGTTGTTTTGGTCGGAGTGGAGACTCAAGAGGGGGGTGAATTGAGTTCCATTTAAAATTTCTGTTTTAAAAACTTTGTCTAAAAAATCCCCCAAATAAAACAAAGAATTAAACTGTAGTGAATTTATATCAAAATAAAGGATCTGTTAGGTTCTCAAAGGATTGATTATTTACTAGCTAATAAAATCATAATAATTGATTAACTTTTGAAACTAACTTACTTATTTAAAACTAATATAAACACTTGCGAGTTTAATTATCAATGTGACTTTAAAAAAGATTTGGTTTTAAAGTAATTAGTAGCTGAATAAAGAATAACTTTGAAAGATATAGCATAGAAGATATAACCAAGAGGTTCAGTCTCAAGCCGAGACTTATTCCTCTAAAAAATTTATATAAAAGTGATCCACACCCTAGATCGGGGATTACAATAGTATACAACTGTCCAGGTCCAAGACCTCTACCACTGTTATTCGTGGGAACAAACACAACAACAACCAGCTGTTCAGGTCACACGACCTCTACCACTATCCCAGTGGAAAAAACAAAAGAGTAAAGAGTTTGATGAGGATTTACAAATCCTCCAGATAAAGCACAGGAGACAGTGTGTGTGTTAAATACAACAGAACACATGCTTCTCAAAAAGTAAAAGATAAATCACAGAGCAAATATAATGAGTTTAGAAATGGCTCTTGTGATTGTCATGCAGCTCTGGACTCCTTTGATTGATCAGAATTCGCTCTGAGTCCTCTTCTAGTTTTTGTCTGGAAAACAGAGTATCGTCTATTTCCTTGACTTCCAGGTGTTGAGACAGAGGAGATAGTAGTCGATGAAGTTCTTGTGTTATGTTCTCATTCTCAGCTCTTCACTGGTATGCAGTAATGAGTTCTTCATGTATGTTCTGTAGTCTCTTTTCGTTCACGCTCAATTTTTCTTTTAGCACACCTTGTGTATGTATCACCTTCTTTTTGTTTGTCTATCTCACATATTTTTTAGTATCACATCCTTCCATTATTTAAAGCACGTGCTCTGGAAAAAGATGATTTACTTTTTGCAGGTATGAGGTACGGTTCCCTGACAACCAACAGCACACATTAAATAAATTTTAGTGTATTAAAATATTCCTCATATGACCGTTGGTTATATTAAAAAAACATAAAGAAATTAAAGTAGTGTCGGGTTCTGTCTCTGGAACGATAGCTCTTGATATCGGTAGACTTGTGTTACAATAGGTGTCTGTAGGTCTGAGTATCGGTAGACATTTGTAATGGTAGACTTGTCTGTCGGCAGACTTGATGTATCGGTAGCGGTGGACTTGTAACAGTAGCGGTGGCTCTGCCTTTACCAGAAGCGGTAACTCTCTATAGGTAGCTGTGGATCTTCCTTGTAACGTTAGCGGTAGCTCTCTATCGGTAGACTTTAATGCAGCGATGGACTTTGGGTATCGGTAGTTGTACCGGTAGCTGTATTGGTAGTTGTGAGCTGTAACGGTTGCTATCTTATAACGGTAGCTATATGTTCTGACTGTAGCTACTTTCTAACGGTTGCTCTACTCTGTATCGGTAGCTAGATTGTAATGGTAGCTGAAAACTGTTTGAGCATTCACTTAGCAGAATGAGTTAAGTCATAGTAAACATATATCTGATAATTAAAAAGACTTAATTTAAGCATAATGAAAGTAACAACATATATTAAAGTATATTTGGAATGTATTAAGCATAATCAAGATATAATGAATGTATGGTTGGGATTATCGAAACACAATAAAGACACTTAATTCCAGAGGGTTCAACAATCTCCCCCTTTTTGATAATCACAACTGATGGCAAAATTTAGTAATATCAGAGGAAGAATATATCAAAATATGATATCAACAGTATAGTATCAGAGGAAAAATTTCAGCAATTGATATAAAAAAATAGTATCAGTGAAAAATATGAAAATAGGAATATATCAAGAAATAATGTAGTATCAGAGGAAATAAAAAAAACAATATTCTTTAGTTTGAAAAGATTCACATATTCCACCCCCTATCAATTTAACTACAGGATTCTCCTCCAAAGTAGTGATTTTCTCCCCCTTTGTCCCCTTAGGTGAACAACATTCTCTCTCTCTCTCTCTCTCTCTGGATACAGGATTCCAATAATGTCTCCCCCTTTGTGATTAACAAAAAAGGAGGGTATCAGAGAAAAGAGAAGGACTAGGAAGGAGAATATACAGAGTAAAATTAACAGTGAAGAGTGGAATGAAGTATTTGATTGGTAAGCAAAAGATACATTGGGAAAAGCAGAAAAGTACATAAAAATACAATGAATTCCATCAAAAATGGAGCTAGAAGCACTCAATCATCCTCTTGAACAAGTTTATTTCCCTTGGGATCAGTAGAGGGTTTAGAGGTAGAGTCAGCAGGCTTGGGAATTCTTGAAAGAACCACTGGTGGATCAGCAACTGATACAGTACCAGATCTGTAATCTGTCTCTCTCTCAGAGGGATCAAAGGTGTCATGCTCATGATGGCTTGAACGGGAGTCAGTTGAGGAGTACTCCAAGAGGCAGATTGTGGAAGGGAAGGTGGTACAATTACTAGCCGAGCATCCACATGTAGGAAAGGCATCAGAAGATTCCTGAAATCCATGATGATGCTTCCACCTCTCTCCATAGCAGATACATAATCATCTCTGTTCTCAATAAACTTATCTAAAACAGGAGTAAGCTCCGTGATCTTACTAACTTGTTCCCTGAAGGCTTGGGTAACTTGAGGTAACTTCATATTCTCCATCAAAAGCTTGAAATGGTTTGTCATTTGGTGCTTGGTATAAACCTTTTCAAAATAAGAATCCACCTTATTTTTGATTGCCTCTTGAGAAGCAGTAGCTTCCCGCAGGTGATCACGAACAAAACTACTAACATCCCTAGTGGAAGCAAGAATATGAGTATCTGATGCACAACTGGGACTGGCCTTAGCCAATTCATCCTAAATAATAGTGTGGATCTGGTCAAGGTTCACACTGGAACTAGTTGAGGGAATATGTTTCATTGAGAAGGCCACTGTCTCCTTGAAAGAATGAGTCAGACTACTAACCACCTTCTGAACAAGTTCATCCTGACTGTTCATATGTTCTTTAACAGACTTCATAAAGGCCTCAAAAACTTCCACAAACTGTTTGACCACTTCTTTGATATATTGAATGTCAGTGTGCACTTGGGTTTGAGAACTGTTCAAGGCAGTCAATGAAGCAATTGATTGTCTAAGAGCAACTACAGCTCCTGTCCAACTCTCAATCTGAGTGTGGAACACCTTAAGTTCATCCACCATTTCTTTCATAGTACTGGACACACTACATCCAATGGATAACTCAAGGGATTGATCCACGTTTTTCATCTCTTCAGCCATACTTTTCTTTATATCTGCCACTGATTCCTTTACTTCTTCATTCAATTCATCTTTTAATGACTCATGGTCCTCCTTTGTTGCCACATTTTCAGCCACAGTGGGTAAGGTAACTGATTTCTTTTTGGGTGGTCTTCCTCATCAGAATCTCCATAAGAAAGTCCAAGAATCATATATCCAGGATCTGATATCCAACCTTCAATGTCATATAACACTGAAACTGAGCCAAGATTCTCCCCCTCACTTGGAACATTCTCCTGAGGTATCTCTTCCAACTGTTCTTCCTGAGGTAATTTTGCAATTTCCTCTACAACCACAGCAGATTCAATACCCATTTGTTCTGAGTCTTTAATAACTCTCTCATCAATATGTGTTGCTGCTATGTCTTCCAGATCAGGCGCTGTCCTGGCTGTACTGACTATAAGAGGACTCAAACTGAGCTCTTTTTCAACATTTTCCTCATCATCAGCTTCACCATCAGCCTCCTTTTCTCCATTAACATTATGATCAGATTCGGTTGTCTCATCCTCCTTAAAGGTGTCCTTGAAAACATACTGGCATGCTTATTATCCTTCTTCTGTAGTCTCTGTATCATTGTCCTTCAAGACGATTTCTCTCTTTGGTAGTTCTATTGGAGGGCTAGCTACTCCATAAGAAATAACTTGATGCATAAGACTAGGGGGTAAGTCTAGGTATCCTCCTTCCTCAACTGAAGTCTCTTCCTCCTTAGCTTCATCATCACTATAGACTGGTTATGGCTCATCTGGTCCAAGACCCGAATCTCTCACATTCTTTGGTCTAGACGGATGATCCACAGGAGTGAACTTGTCATGAATTTTTCCATCATCATTTACCCATAATTTCTGCCAAGTATTCCAACTGACTTTCATGTATTTACAGACAGTTCTTGTAAAACATAAGTTATACTTAACCACTACCAGCTCATCCTGAGGTCCAGCAACCTCTTTCACTTGTAGCATCACAGAAATATGCTTTGAGATAAACAAGGCATTTGATTTTGACTTTGGTCTAGTCATCTCTTCTACTTGTACCATAATAAATCTACATAGATTGATTCTCACACTGTGCTTCAGCAAATGTAATAGATATATATGTCTTGGAATCTTAAAGTGGCAAAGTCTCTTCTTCTCGAACTAACAACATGCTGAACAAATTTAAACAACAACATATCTTCTCCTACCATCTCTACAGCAATCACGTTTCTAGGGGTCCCATCCCCTGTGAGCTCCAGCAAAGAATCTTCATATTGAAACACATCACTGGTCGAAGGTACAGACTTGGAATAATAAGAAAAATCACCCTCATAAGGAACTCTCAGGTTCTCAGCCCATTCCCCTGAAGTAAACGATACTTCCTTACCATTCACATATGAAACCATTTTTCTTTCCTCCTCAGTCTTTTCAAAACTCACAAAGTCATAAAATTGTTTTACCAATCCAGGGTAGTACGGTCCATTATTATTCGCAAAACATTCTACCCAGCCTTGTTCTTGTAAAACCTTAAGAACTAACGACTTTCTTTCCATCATCCATTTGGCGCAGATCTCTTTCTCAAAAACTATCTCACGCTTCGATAGGTGAGGGTTTACTGATCTTCTCTGAGGTACACTTCCACTGCCACTTCCACTGGCATCAATACTAGCTAATTTTTGTCTCTTTGCTGCCGGTGCTTCACTTCCATCAATCATCTGAGGTCTCTTGACGCGGGCCATTACAGATTTGAGGCTAGGGTTCTGAAGGTCGAGAGGTTAGGTTTAGGAGATTTTGAGCAGACAGGTTCGCGGTGAGATTGAGTGAGTCTAGTTCGAGTTTTAATATCATTTAGGATTCATAAATCACATAAATCATAAATAAAATAAACAACGGTTTAATGACTCGGCTTTACAGAATAATACAGTGCGCAAATGTACCGGTAAAGTCTTCTAACGGTAAGGTCTCCCTAACGGTGAGGTCTCCCTAACGGTGAGGTCTCCCTAATAGTGAGGTCTCCCTAACGGTGAGGATTATATAACGGTGAGGATTCTATAACGGTTTAAGGGTAAGTTATCATTCCTAATTCATGTCTAATGAAACTTAATCTTTCTGAACTTAAAGGCTTATTGAAAATATCATCTAATTGAAGTTCAGTGCCTATAAATTCAAGTGTTATATCACCTCTTTGATAATGATCTCTTAAAAAGTGGTGTCTAACATCAATGTGTTTGGTTCTAGAGTGATACATAGGATTCTTAGAGATGTTGATCACACTAGTGTTGTCACAGTTGATTGAAACATGTTTAAAATTAAATCCATAGTTGAGTAAAGTGTGTTTCATCCACAGAATCTGTGCACAATAACTACCAGCAGCTATATACTATGCTTCAGCAGTAGAAAATGAAACTGTGTTCTGTTTCTTACTACACCATGATACTAGGGATTTTCCAAGTAAGTGACATGTTCCAGATGTGCTCTTCCTATCTAACTTACAGCCAGCAAAATCATCATCTGAATAACTTGTTAAGTCAAATGATTTTCCTTTTGGATAAAACAAACCTAAATTTGTAGTATACTTAAGATATTTAAAAAATCCTTTTAACAGAAAGCAAGTGTGATTCTTTAGGATTATCTTAAAATCCAGTACACATACATACACTGAACATAATATCTGGTTGACTAGCAGTAAGATAATGTAAACTCCCAATAATACCTCTATAATTAGTTTGATCTACTAGTTCACCAATTTCATCAATATCCAATTTACAGGTGGTACTCATAGGTATATCACTTTCCTTAATACAATCCAAACTAAAATGTTTTAATAAATCCTTATTATATTTACTTTGATTTAAAATAACTCCATCTTTAGTTTGAAAAATTTGAAATCCAAGAAAATACTTAAGGTCTCCCATTAAGCTCATTTCAAATTCATTTTGCATAACCTTTGAAAAATCGATACATAAAGAATTTTTCGATGATCCAAAAATAATATCATCAACATAGATTTGTACTATTAATACATCTTTTGAAAAATTTTTATAAAAAGAGTGGAATAAGAAATTCCTTTTGGAAATCCTTTTGAGATAAGAAAGTTTGAAATCATTTCATACCAAGCTCTTGGAGCTTGTTTTAAACCATATAAATCTTTAGAAAGTTTAAAAACATGATTTTGAAAATGAGGATTTGAAAAACTAGGTGGTTGTTCTACAAAAACATCTTCAACAATAAAACCATTTAGAAAAGCACTTTTCACATCCATTTGATATAACTTGAAATTCAGATGTGATGCATAGGCAAGTAAGATCCTAAGAGCCTCAAATATAGCTACAGGTGCAAAGGTTTCCTTATAGTCAATTCCTTCTTCTTCATTGTAACCTTGTGCAACTAGCCTAGCTTTGTTTCTAATGATATTTCCAGATTCATCAACTTTGTTTCTAAACACCCATTTTGTGCCTATGGTTATAGTGTCCTTAGGTCTTTCTACTAATTTCCAGACTTTGTTTCTTTCAAATTGATTTAGTTCTTCTTGCATAGCCATTTCCCAAAATTCATCATTGATAGAATCACTGACATTTTTAGGTTCTAACTATGAAATAAAATCTTGATGTTCAACCTTATTTCTTAGAGAAGCTCTAGTCTGTGTTACTCTTTCTAAATTACCTACAACAGCATCTAATGGGTGGTTCTTTAGAATCCTAGTTGGTCTTGAAAATGTAGGACTCGAGATTTCAGGTTCATCTACAGGTTGAGGTTCAACAGAAGCAGGTTCTAGAAAATTTCCAGAACCGGATGTTTTAACTACAAGTCCACTGTCTTTATCATTAAGGTTAAAAATAGAAAGATCATCTTCAAGATTTTCAAGAGAGGTCTTAGGTTCATGTGGATCAGTTTCATCAAATTTGATGTGAACAGATTCTTCCACACATTTGGTTCTCTTATTGAAAACACTATACACTTTACTAGAAATAGAGTAACCAAGGAAAATTCCTTCATCACTCTTGGATGAAAACTTGTCAAGATTATCTTTAGTATTATGAATAAAGACTTTGCAGCCAAAAACATTGAAGTAGTTAACCTTAGGTTTCCTATGGTTCCATAACTCATAAGGGGTCCTCTTAAGAACAGGTCTGATCAAGACTCTATTAATAACATAACAAGTTATATTTACAGCTTCAACCCAAAAATAAATAGGCAGGTCATTCTCATTAAGCATAGTCCTAGAAATTTCTTGTAGGGTTCTATTCCTCCTTTCTACTACACCATTTTGCTGGGGTGTCCTAGGGGCAGAGAAATTGTGACTATAGCCCTTATGAGAGCAGTAAGATTCAAAATCATGATTCTCAAATTCACGGCCATGATCACTTCTCAGGGTTATAATCTTAAGTACACTAAGGTTCTCTACAGTCTTGGAATATTTAACAAAGTAATAACAGGCTTCACTTTTGTGAGCTAGAAAATATACCCAAGTATATCTAGAATAGACATCTACAAGAACATAGAAATAATGCTTCCCATATAAACTAGAAACAATATAAGGTCCAAATAAATCCATGTGAACCAACTTGAGAGGTTGAGAAGTTGACACTTCTTTCTTTTATTTAAAAGAAACTTTATGTTGCTTTCCGTTTTGACAGGGATTACAAACTTTGTCTGCTGGAAATTCAGGTTTGGGTAGGTCTCTAACTAAGTTCTTCCTAGTAAGTTTTCTAAGTGAATGCACATTGCAGTGTCCTAAACTTCTATTCCAAAGCCAAGACTCTTTATGAAAAGAATTTAAACAAGTAATATTTTGCCTAGCTAAAGAATTTAAATCAACAGCATAAACATTTTCATTTCTCAAAGCAGTGAACACTAAAAAAATTTTATAATTGAAAACATTGCAAGAATAATTTTCAAATTTAACATAAAAACCATCATCACATAACTTAGAAATACTTAACAAATTGTATTTTAGCCCATCCACAAATAAAACTTTAGAAATCAATACTGAGTCAGTGTTACTAATCTGGCCTAAGACGATGATTTTTACTTTTGAGTTATCACCAAAAGTGACAAAACCTCCATCAACTCTGACTAAGATTTTAAAGCATGAGAAGTCTCCTGACATATGTCTTGAACATCTACTGTCCAAGTACCAGGTCTTTTTACAGGGGCTTTTTAAGCAGGTTTCCTACAAAACATATTTAAACAGGAAATGATTTTGGTACCCATATTTTCTTGGCTCCAGACAGGTTAGTCAATAACACTTTAGGTACCCATATTTGACTAATGAGTCTCATAAAATTTCTAGAATCAATAGATTTTGAAAGATAAACTTTATTAGATCCATAATTATGAATATAACTAGTTGTATCATATGAAGTTCTAAGAGCTAGCTACATTCTTTCTAGATTTAGGAGTGAATCTAGTTTTGGTAATTTTCCTTTGTCCAGGTTGGTATCGTATACCAGTAGTGTATCTAGGTGCTATTTTCATACCTAGAATTTGAGTAAGAGTATCTTTACCATTGGTAAATTTCTCTAAGTGTTTCTTGAGTTGTTCATTAGATAATTTCAGTTCAGTATTCTCTTTAAGCAACTGAGCATTCTTTTCCATTTCAATATAAAGATTATATTTATGTTTAATAGTTAAAGCATACTGTTTCTTTAAACCTTTGTATTTGTCTTTAATCTCATTACAGGTTTATTCTAACATATCAAAATATTCAAATAGTTCAGATATTGACCTGTTATCAGAGTCA
The DNA here is from genome assembly GCA_963277665.1 of Viscum album. Classification (NCBI taxonomy): domain Eukaryota; kingdom Viridiplantae; phylum Streptophyta; class Magnoliopsida; order Santalales; family Viscaceae; genus Viscum; species Viscum album. Next base: position 1,936,303,288 of record OY728123.1, on the reverse strand, counting down.
GAATTATCTCCAGAATAATATGAATTTAAAGAAGAAGTTTCTGATGTTACCTCAGAAGTGTTTGTCATAAAACTCATGTTTGACTTATTTCTGTGTTCAGTTTCAAAAACATCAGATTCAGTAGAGCTGTCCCCAGAAGAACTCCAAGTTGCCTTCATGGATTTCTTGTACTTGTTGTCCTTGTATTCGTACTTCTTCTTGTATTTCCCCTTTGGAAAATCTTCTTTTATATGTCCCTTTCTTATGCACTCATAGCATACAACTTCATCTGATTTGTCAGATTTCTTCCAATCCTTTTTCCAATGTCCTTTGTTATCATACTTACCTTTATAATTCGATTTTCTGAAAAAATTCTTCTTCCTATAAAACTTTTTAAATCTTCTAGAAATGTGAGCCATCTCAACATCACTATCAGAAGCACTTTCACTGTCTTCACAGCTTGAACTTTCATTTATAATGTGAAGCTTTTCCTTATCCTTGTTCTTTGAAGTTGTAGTTTTGAAATCCACAGACTTCCTTCTAGGTTTATCTTCTTCTTATTTGTTCACCTTATGTTTTTCTTCATACATCATCAACTTTCCAATTAATTCCTTGACTGGCAGTTCTCCTATATCACATGATTCTCTAATTGAGACAGAAGTTCCTCTCCATCTTTCAGGTAGACATCTCCGAATTCTAATGATTTCTTCCCTTGCTGGAACATCCTCTCCCAGAGAAGTCATTGTGTTGACAATTTCATTGAACCTAAGATACATGTCAGAAATGGGTTCATCAGGCTTTATCTTAAAATTATCATACTTAATAGTATAGGTATTCAATCTCATCTCCTTAACATTAGTTGTTCCATCACGAGAAACAGCTAAGGTATCCCAAATTTCATATGCAGTTTTACAAGCAGATATTCTATTAAATTCCTCATCTCTTAAATCACAGTATTAATCATTTATAGCTTTACAATTATTATTGTAAGCTGTCTTAGTAGCTTCATTCCAAGTAGATCTAACAGTTGTAGGAATTTTATATTCTAACTCTATAGCAGTCCAAATATCAAAACCCATGCTCTCTAAATGAATTTTCATCTTGATTTTCCACTGAGCATAGTTGGTGCCATTGAAAAAGGGTGGTCTATTGGTAGAAACACCTTAAACTCTATTATCCATGATAGCTTACTTAAAGCAATGATTTTAAAGAGATAAAAATTTAGAAATAACAGAAATTTGAAGAACTTTAAAATACAACTAAAATCACAGTTGCAAAATAGAGTACTTTTAGAAAATATTTAAACAACCTTTGATACCAAATGTTGGTCGGAGTGGACACTCAAGAGGGGGGTGTATTGAGTTCCAATTAAAATTTCTGTTTTAAAAACATTGTCTAAAAAATCCCCGAAATAAAACACAGAATTAAACTGTAGTGAATTTATATCAAAATAAAGGTTCTGTTAGGTTCTCAAAGGATTGATTATTTCCTAGCTAATAAAATCAGAAGAATTGATTTACTTTTGAAACTAACTTACTGATTTACAACTAATATAAACACTTGTGAGTTTAATTATCAAAGTGACTTTAAAACAGTTTTTGTTTTAAAGTAATTAGCAGCGGAATAAAGAATAACTTTGAATGATATAGCGCAGCAGATATAACCAAGAGGTTCAGTCTCAAGCCGAGACTTAGTCCTCTCAAAACTTTATATAAAATTGATCCACACCCTCGATCGGGGATTACAATAGTATACAACTGTCCAGGTCTAGGACCTCTACCACTGTTATTCGGGGGCACAAACACAACAGAAACCAGCTGTTCAGGTCACACGACCTCTACCACTATCCCAGTGGGAAAAACCAAAGAGTAAAGAGTTTGATGAGGATTTACAGATCCTCCAGATAAAGCACAGGAGGCAGCGCGTGTGTTAAATACAACAGAAAACACGCTGATAAAAAAGTAAAAGATAAATCACAGAGAAAATATAATGAGTTTAGAAATGGCTCTTGTGATTATCATGCAGCTCTGGACACCTTTGATTGATTAGAATTCGCTCTGAGTCCTCTTCTGGTTTTTGTCTGGAAAATAGAGTATCGTCTGTTTCCTTGACTTCTAGGTGTTGAGACAGAGGAGATAGTAGTCGATGAAGTTCTTATGTTATGTTCTCGTTCTCAGCTCTTCACTAGTATGCAGTAATGAGTTCTTCATGTAAGTTCCGTCGTCTCTTTTCATTCACACTCAGTTGTTCTTTTAGCACACCTTGTGTATGTATTGCCTTCGTTTTGTCTGTCTATCTCACATCTTTTGTAGTAGAACATCCTTCCTTTATTTAAAGTACGCGCTTCGGAAAAATATGATTTAATTTTTGCAGGTTTGAGGTACGGTTCCCTGACATCCAACAACACACATTAAATAAATGTTAGTGTATTAAAATATACCTAATATGACCGTTGGTTAGATTAAACAAACATAAAGAAATTAAAGTAGTGTCGGGTTCTGTCTCTGGAACGATAGCTCTTGATATCAGTAGACTTGTGTTACAGTAGGTGTCTATAGGTCTGAGTATCGGTAGACATTTGTAACGGTAGACTTATCTGTCGGGAGACTTGATGTATCGGTAGCGGTGGACTTGTAACAGCAGCGGTGGCTTTGCCTTTACCAATAGCGGTAACTCTCTATCGGTAGCTGTGGCTCTTCCTTGTAACGGTAGCGGTAGCTCTCTATCAGTAGACTTTAATGCAGCGTTGGACTTTGGGTATCGATAGCTGTACCGATAGATGTATCGGTAGCTGTGAGCTGTAATGGTTGCTAGCTTGTAACAGTAGCTATATGTTCTGACAGTAGCTACTGTCTAACGGTTGCTCTACTCTGTATCGGTAGCTAGTTTGCAATGGTAGTTGAAAACTGTTTGAGCATTCACTTGGCAGAATGAGTTATGTCATAGTAAACATATATCTGATAATTCAAAAGACTTAATTTAAGCATAATGAAAGTAACAACATATATTAAAGTATATTTGGAATGTATTAATCATAATCAAGATATAAAGAAAGTATGGTTGGGATTATCAAAACAAAATAAAGCCACTTAATTCCAGGGGGTTCAACAGGATGACTACCAAATTGGAGATCTATAATGTGGATCACCCATCTCAAATGCCAGATCGGGCTCACCTGTGGGTCATAATGGGGCTCAACCATTTATATAAGTTCTTTATGGATCACACTTGAGCTATAATGGGGATCAACCCTTAATATAAGCTATATCAGGCTCACTCGTGTTCTATAATGGGGATCAACACTTGGTATAAGTTGTTTTAGGCTCACCTGTTTCATATAATTCTCATTTACCATTTCAAGAATAAAACACGTTCATCACAAAAACCCTTTATTGAAATATTCTTTTAATACCATATGAGAAACATTTCTGTATATAAAACCATTTTAATTTATGAACTTATTATCAACACCAAGATATCCAAATAAAATAATTATGGATTTATTTTCAATTTAAAAGACATTATGTCTTTAGAAGCAAGCCAAATTTTAAAAAATTGTTATGATAGGAGAGAAGTAATCATCACTGTATATGTTAAAAAATATTGAACTTTTCATTTTTTAAATGAAGAAAAACACTTAATATAAAAATATCCCTTTTGAAAAAATTGAATGAAATTAAATATTGAAATAAATTTTCATGTATATTCCCTCTATACCAACATAAATAAATATGTAACTCCATATTTGGATGAAAACGATTTAGAATTAAATCATTAAATGTTCAAGGTGTCCCATACCACATTGATCATTTAAATATTAATCTCCATGAGTTAATAAATATAATTTTCATAGATAAAATATGGATATTAATTGTAATAGTGGGTATATATAAACAATATATAATAATAATGATCCATATTATCATGAAATTACTCAATGAATGGATATTGAGACAATTTCCATTACCTTGAGTCTGACCTGTCTCATTCATTCATAAATTTCTTAAATAATAAACTTATATCAATATACACTTGTTTTATAACCTTTTTAAATTTTTCTATTCGTTTCATACACTTATTACCATTTTATACCAATTATTTAACTTATAATGTTCATATCAGATGTTTTTTCGATGTTCAATATTTGAGTAAAAAATGACCTTGTTTTGAATAAAATTATCCACATTTTCATAAGTAAATTATATCTAGATTATTATTAATGATTCAAATATCATATATATCCAGTATATAGGTATTTATAATAGTCCATAACATTTAGAGATAAAAATGAAAGGGATCATTCATGGATACGGCAGACCATACATATGCATGAATGCTACTTTCACTTCTTTTACATTTTAATGGAAAAAATAAAAGATACATATGTATATTATAATTACAATATAATATGTATGTTATATATGTTACATATTTTCATTAATTCCATTCTTTAAACATTCCATGTATGACATGAATGAGTCATATCACTTTTAGGCAGCGGTATTCCACACTTCCTCATATGAAATATTCATATTTACATATAACAGAAAGCATAATGGTATGTTGTAAAAAATTATAGAAGATTTGATACAATATCAGAATAATATGTGTTATATATAAATATAGTTGCATCATAATGGCCTTCATGAGCGGTGGAAGGATAATATTGAACAATCATAATTTTGTGTGGCAGATGTTCATCGTACACAGAAACAGTATGTTCTATATCCATTAGATAGTGTATTGTGTAACTAAAGTTAAAAACCAATAGAATAAAAACAACATACTATATGGAGGATACTCTTTCATAATATATTGTTACCATTGTTACTATAAAATGAACAGAGAACCACATGTGGATAATTAATAAACTTATTAACATTATATAAGTCTATTAGCCAAATATTATATTTTCAAGACTATTATATCATTCAATAATGTAATATTTTTCTTAAAAAAATCATTTATGTCCATTTTAATACTATTTAAAAATCGATTTTTGTTAATTTCATAACTACTTGATTCTTCGAACCATATGATTTACTCATCCCTAAAATATCAATGTCATCCTAAATATTCAATTATGATATCAAAATTTTAAATTTATTTTATTTTAATATTTATAATATCATTTATTTGAATATTTTATTAATAAGGTAATTGTTTCATCATCATTGTGTCTTAAATATATTTATTTATTAAATGTCTAAAAAATAAAAAATAAAAAACCATGATATATGAAATAATTTAATTATTTATAATGACTATATTTAGTCAAATAGATCATTTATATGTACTAATATAAAAATTTTTTAGTTAAGAGATACACCATTTTGTTATATTTAACTTTTTATTAAATTAAATAACATAAAATGTAATTATCACACCCAAGTGGATATATGGGGGAATAAATTTATAAAAAGGATTATCATGGTAATAAATATCTCATAAAATAGTATTAGGACATGTGTTACAATATTTTTATATTATTAAAATATTATTTTTTACCCTTATTTACCTTATGTACCCATTAACCATGGTAAATAAAAAAAATTCTGATGTTACCATACATAATGCCTAAAAGTAAAATATACATGTTTGAATAATTTGGAACATATGATACCAAATATAGAATTCACTTTTCCAAATTCAATACACATAATTAGAATAAAATAATTTCAAATTAATTTCAATTTTCAAAACTAGAAAATGTGTTTTTAAGAAATAAAAACTATCAAAAGATTGATATGGGTTTCTATCCAATTTAAATGTTAAATTACTTCCAATTACCATAATTGGAATATATGAAAAAAAACATAATCCAATTAAATTTTTAAACAAATTAAAAGTATAATCTAACTATATAAATAATTTAGATGAAAATTCAATATTGAATAAAAATATCGTATTTTCAACTTTTCATAAAAATATGGATTTTATATAAAAATACAAAAATTTCAACGAAAGTAAATTTTTTATGTTCTAATAATAATTAATAATTTTATTTTATCAAATAGAACATATAAAAATATAATTAACTATTATTAAAAATGGTTCTCTATAGAAATGTGGTAAAATGGCCTTTTTAAAAATATTAGAGTATTTTATTCTTAAAATTGGATTCATTCACATTTTAATCATTTAAAATGAATTGGATAATTTTTAAAACATTTAGAAAATATTTAAAATCATTATATAGTTAATTTATATCATTAATTACAATATAAATGCTAGGATTTGACCACCATTTAAAATAATAATTTTATTATTTTATTATTTTTCTATATAACTCGGTTTTGTGTGCAATGTATGATTTGGTAGAAACTCATTATTGCGTGTCGAGTATTCTGTCACACATAGTGTCCCCTATTAACTAATATTAATATTAAATTAAAAAATATGAATAGATGTGAAAATATATTATTATTTAAATACCATCGATCTTAAATTATTCCCCCTTTTAAAAATTTCATCCTCACAATTTTAAAATTGGTCTCCAAAACTTCATTAAAAATCCCACATCAGAAAAAGAGTTAATAATACAATCACATTAATTGAAATAAATAGAAGAAAAAGGTCACATGAGATATCATATTATAGGTTCCCTGTAGGAAGACATAAGCATGTATAATAAAACTAACTATCAAAAACTAATAGATAGTTATAGAGAACATAGTTTTTAAATGGTTATCCATCCCAAATCCATAATTATGAGATGGCTCAAATAACCATTATGAAATTCAAATGTAAATTTTTTTTGTTTTACTTTCCTTTTCAGAGAGTTGAGGAATTAATTTAATTCCTAAAATTAGAACATAAGAAAACATAATTACTTGATGTATTTAAATTTTATGAGCACAACTTCATCCTCATAATATTCCAAAAATATGATGTACATCCTGATTCATAACCTTAGGTATAAAATATCACCAAAACTATAAGGTATTTAAATATCATAAAACTGAGGTCCAAAATTAATGTTATAATTACACATTAAAAAAATCCATAAAAAACATAACCCCCCAAAACATATCTAAGAAGGGTCCTTAATAACTTATTATCACATCAGCTAAAACATAAAAAGGTGTGTATAAAAACAAGAACTTTTGTCTAGCCTTTGAAAAATAAAATGCTATCAGGAGCTTCCATCACATCACCTTATGTCTCAACATAAACTGTAATAGAATTAAATGATTTTCCCGAACCTTTTTGTTTCTGATCATATTGATTTCCTGTCTATGTAATTAACTTCGAACATGTATTTTCATAATGTCCCAAATCATTATAGGTAAATCATAATACTGTAGAACCAAAATATTTTGACTCATTATTTGACTATTCGGGACCCTTTTCATTACATTCACAAACCGTATGACCAAACATACCACATTGGTAACACATTACACACCCTGACATACATTCACCAAAATTTATTTTACCACAGATGGAACATGTTTTGGGCTTACCTAAAAAATTATTAGTTGGTTTCTTATCCATTTACTAGACCATAAAATGTTTCATATTTTTATAATCTCATGGAACATTTGTTTTACAAAAATCCATTTCAACTTTCCCAACAAAATGAACATCTTTTTCCAAAATTTTAAATTCTCAAGAGTCCAGATTTTATCATATCCCTAGTTTCAATCCTGAGTAAAATTTATTAGTTTTATTATCAATGTCTCGATTAAATTTCAGAACATACTCGGAAAATCATGTGAAGTTATCTTCATATAAGTAAACTGAATCATTATCCTTTTTCTTTAATTTCAAGAATTTTTTTATTTCATAATCAGAACAACCTTGGGGAAATATTTCTTGAGGAAAATATCCTCAGATTCGTCCCATTGAATTGCATAAAGATCATTTTTCTATCTATTTTTCTTAATTAATGACCACTATTGTTCAGCTTCACCTTAAAAATGATAGCTGGAAAGAATTAACATTTGATGTTCTAAACATTTCATGACATAAAATGTATTCCCTAGGCTATTGATCAATCCTTTAGCTACAACTAGGACCAATGATCTAATTAATGATTGAGGATGCTGCCTCAAAAACTTTTCCACTACTAAAATATTTTTTATGGTTGATTAGGATGATCTCATGAAGCTATACCACAACCTTTTATAGTTTGAGTCAAATTATCCATCATTACAATAATCTATTCAGTTCCAATTCACACCAACTCATATTGTTGGTTTGAAAGGATGTTTTTCTCTTGATGACTTCCCATTACAGCTTTCCTATTTCCACTATTGAAATATATTCTGAACAGACATAGTTTAGATAACAAAACAAGGAAATCATAAAATGATACATCATTCTAACTTATCCATAATGTAAAATCCTAAAATGGAAAGAAATTCACACCCTCCTAACCTACAATGCTTTCTAAACCATCCTATTATTCCAACTATAAGGACCAATACTTGAACGTCACATAATCTCATGTAATGTCCAGAATTTACATTGAGGACATTTTCAGGTTTAAAGCTTTATAGAATTAGGTCATAACAATTACATAATAAAAACAATGAAATAAAAAGTGGATACTTCCAAAAATATCTATTTCTTACATAGCATAAAAACTTTTAATAATAAACATGGTTTCTTTTCATGTTTAATCATCATAACGTTTCCATGATTCTATCCTTGACTCTATTATATCTTAAATCATATAAAGAATTTAAAAACATGGGATTAGAACAAAAACATATTAAGGTACAAAAAGATAACGAAAAAACATTATTCTAGTGAAAAATATATATCCCATTCATTGTTATTTTAGATGATGAAAGAAAATTCACATGATTAACACTCATAGTTTTTTCTCAAAAAAGAAACACTAAAAACAATAGAATTAAATTAAAACTCCTTTAGGTTACTTAGAACATCATATAAATAAACCCTTTAAAACATATTCCAATTGGAATAACCATATGGGTTACATCTGTATTGGATCTCTATAATGGGGATGACCCATCGTAAAAGAAATATCATGCTCATCCGTGAGATTTAATGGGGCTCAATCCTTCGTATAAGATGTGTCAAGGTCACTTGTGAGCTATAATGGGGCTCAAACCATCATATATGATATATCAGGACCACTTGTGAGCTATAATGAGGATAGACCCATCATATAATATGTTTCTAGCTTACCAGTTTCACATAATTCTCATGTACCCTTTAATGAATAAAGTAATTTCATTAAAACCCACATTTTTTGAAAGCTTCTTCTAATACCATATGAAAACAATTTCTGTATAAAAATACCATTTTAATTTAAGAACCCATTTTCTGTATGATGATACCAAAATAATGGAATAATATATTTATTTTCATTTTAAATGACATTAAGGATTATAGAGGAAGCCAAATTTTCAATAATGGTAATGGTGGTAGAGAAGTTGATGTCGCTGTGTATGTTAAAAAACATTTGTTTTGTCATTTTTTAAAGAAGAAAAAATTATTCGTATAAAAATATTCCTTTTAAAAACATATAATGTTACACAATATAGACCTATTATATCTTGTATATTCCTTTAATACCCATATAAATAAATATTTAATTCAATATCATGACGAATATGTTTTGATAATTAAGTATTTGAATGTCTGAGTTGTCCTATTCTGCATTGAACATTTAAATATTAATATAAATGATTTATTAAATAAAAATAGTTTAGATAAAATAGTGATATTAAATTTCAAATTTGTTGTATATACATCTTATAAATGAATAAATGATCATATTATCATGAAATACCACAATTAAAGTAGATTGATATGAATTACCATTCCTTGATTCCAACAAGTCTCATTAATTATTTAACTTCCATAATAACAAATTCAGGTTAATTTATACATGATTTAGAAAAAATTTAAATTTTATTTTTCGTTTTATATCACTTATTACCATGTAATAGCAATTAGATTACTATTTGAGTTCATATCAAATGTTTTTGTCGATGTTCTGTTTTGGTGTAAAAAATGAACTTCTTTTGATGTAAATTATCCAAGTCATCATAAGTCCATTATCTCTAAAATATTATTCATGATTTAAAAATCATATATATTAATTATATATATATTTATAATATTCCATAACATTTGGAGATAATAAATGAAATCCACTATTCATGGAGACGTTAGGTCGTACATATGCATGAATGTTACATTCCTTTCATTGTCATATTAAAGGAATAAAAAAATATACATAGGTTTATTTTAATTATTGTATATTATCAATGTTATATATGTCACATAAGTTCATAAAAACCATCCTTTACACATTACGTGTATGAAATGAATGAGTCATATCACTTTGAGGGGGTGGGACTCCACACATCCTCAAATGAAATTATAGTATTTACACATTATGGAATGAATAAAGGTATGTTGTAAATAAATAATTACAGAAGAATATATAAAATAAAATAATAATATATATCATACATAAATATAGTGTCATCATAATGGCCACCATGAGAGTTTGTAAGAGAAAATTGAACAATCATTGTTTCGTGTGGTAGTAGTTTTTCGTACAGAGAAACAATATCTTCTATATCAATTAGATAGAGGTGTGTGTAAGTGAATGTAAAAACTACTACATAGAAACATCCTAGTCTATTTTGGATACTTGTTTCTTTATAAATGTGAGATATAAAGATAACTATGAGTGTTGGATGAAGAAAATAAATGAAAGGATCTTGAGAGATGACGTTACCCCAAAATTGGATAAATCCTTTTGATTTTAACCAAAAGACATTCTTGAATTAATTTATACCCCATGAAATCATTCTAGGATAAATGGTGGGACATTAAGAGATTATATGAGTATATTTGTAAGACCCATGTGTCTTGATATGAGTGTGTAACTGGGATGAGGTGGTGGCCTTTTTAAGAGGGGGGAGAGGCTCTTTAGGTAAGTCTTGAAATATAATTTTATTATAAATTATATTGAGAATTATAATAGTTAAAAAGTGATAATATTCTAGGATAAGATGTCGATGGGTCTAAATCCTCTCAACCAATAGGTTTTATAATATTTTACGTCACAAAACTAATAGTCTCGTTTAGCTTTAACACTTAGTTAAATACATTAATTCTTACCATGTCTTCTTGTATTTTAATAATATCTGGTTAATATAGTTACTATAACATAATGGGAGAACAAAAACTAGATCAGTGATTTAATTATTAAAATTATATAATTTAGTGGGCCAAATATTATATTTTTAGAACGATAATATTTTTTAAAAAAATAGAATTTTTTAATTTCATTTGTATCAATTTTGACAGTATTTTGAAATTGAAATTTGGTAGTCATAAGAATATTATTCCTTAAAAAAACGAAATTAGATCATACCTCACATGTCAATGTAATCCAAAATATTTTGTTTTCATCAAAATATTCAAATTACATTTATCATAATAATTAGAAAATCAATTATTTGAATATTTCATTAATAAGGTAACCACTGCACCATCAATATATCTTTCATAAATTTCTTTATTTAATGTCTAAAAAATAAAAATAAAACACCATGATTTATGTAATATTTTTATATTTCTAATGACTATTTATAGTCTAAGATATCACATATATAAAACGATTTAATTTTTTTTTGGTTAGGAGATACATTTTTATGTTATATTTCACTTTTCTATAAATTAAATATTATAAAATATCATTATGACACCCAAGTGGCATCATGGGGTCCTAAATTCAAACCAAGGATTCTCAGGTTCATAAATATCTCTATCAATTGGATTATAAAAAATGTTGGGGTAGTTTTATATTAATATAATGTTATCTTTTACACTTATTTGCCCGATTTACCTTTTAACCATGGAAAATAAAAATAATTATTGAAGTTATTATTCCTGATTTTAATAAAATAAAATGTAACTATATACATAATTTTACTCTCTTATTTCAATTATGGAATCCACTTTTCCAAATTAAAAACATATAATTGGTTGACATTAATTGAAAATTAATTTCCATTGTCAAAACCAAAAAACGAGTGTTTAAGTAGTAAAAACTATCAAAAGATTTCCATATTTTTATGTACACATTAAATGTGAAATTATTTCCAATGACTTTAATTGCATTCAATGATAAAAGAAATCCAATTACACTTTAAAAATAATTTAAATTTTTTTATCTATATAAATATATTAGATGAAAAAGTAGTTTTTAATTAAAATGTTGTATTTTTCACTATTAATAAAAATAAGGATTTTATCAGAAAAATACCAAAATTTCAACTAATTTAAATTTTGATTTAACTATAATAAAAAAGGTTTATTTTATCAAATAGAACATATTAAAGTGATAAAAAATATTCTTAAAAATGGTTCTCCATCAAAACGTTCTAAAATGACTTGTTAAAAATGTTATAATAATTTATGGTTAAAATTAGATTCATTGTCATGTTAAGTCTCTAAAATTCATTGGATAAATGTACAAACATGTACCAAATAGGTAAATTCATAATATAGTTAATAATTTTTATTCCTTTCAATACAATGGCTAGAAGTTAACTACTAATTAAAATAATAACAATATTGTTGTATTTTTTTTTTATAAATCAGTGTTTTGTGTAACATAGGATTTCAGAGAAACCCATTGTTGCATATCAGGTACGCAATCAGACATCATATCTCCATTAAGATAAAATTAATATCAATTTAAAAAATATTAATTGAAATGAAAATGAATTATTCTATAAATACCTAGGATGCTACCCATACTCCTCGTTATAGTGAGACATTGGTGCTATGCCAAAAGTCCACATAAGAACACTGACTGAACCCCAAGGGATATTTGACATGTGGTCACAAAGAAGAAAAGTTCAAGATTTCCTAAGACCATCCATAGTGTTAATACATGGGAATCCAAGTTTCACTTATGATTAAATAAGCCTCATTTAAAACAATACATTCAACCCAACACATAGAAAGGGTTAACAAACTAGCCCAGCTTCATTCAACTATAGCACAATGCATAACCGAAGTTGTCTTATTGAATTCAGGATGATGTCATGATATAGTACATTGTTGAACCCTCTGGGAATCTAGTTTCTTTATTTGTATTTTGATAATCCCAATTATGCTTATTTGTATTTTTTTAATCCCTAGTTGATAAATGGTTAAATACTTATTTGGGAATCTAGCTATTTATTTGCTTTAATTATTGTTCTATTGTTCTATGTTTAAATATTAGTCTTTCTGTTACTGGATGTTTGTACTCTCTAGATTAACCTATTCTCCCAATAGAATTCTTAAACAGACCAAAGCTACCGATACAGTTAATTCTACCGCTATGAGAGAGCTACCGATACAGACTAGTCACCGTTACATTAAAGTCCACCGTTACAGATAATAGCTACCGTTATGACTTAGAGCTATTGATATCGAATAGAGCTACCAATACGAAGTTCACCAATACATCAAGTTCACCGGTACTCAAATTTCACCGCTACATCAAAGTCTACCAATACGGTACAACAACTCCACTGATAGAGTTACAGTTACAAGCTCACCGGTACTCAAGTTTACCGCTACATCGAAGTCGACAGCTACCGATACAGAGCTACCGATGTACTGAAGTCCACCGATATGCAAAGTCTACCGATACATCAAGGAAGCTGCCGATAGGGACTTACCACTACCGATATAAAGACAGAGCAATCGCTACCGATACAAGGCAGAGCCACAACTACCGATACAAGTCTACCGATACTAATGCAATCAAGTCGACCGACAGATTGCTTACCCTTACAAATGAAGTCTACCGATAGAAGAGTTACCGGTGGAAAGGCTACCGTTACACAAATGCCTGCCAATACTCAGACCTACTGAGACACAAGTCTACCGATATCAAGAGCAACCGTTTCAGAACCCGACAAGCTTTAATTTATTTATTATTATTTAATATAACCAACGGTCATATCAGGTATATTTTAATACACTGACATTTATATAATGTGTGTTGTTGGTTTTCAGGGAACCGTACCTCGTACCTGTAAAAAGTAAATCATCTTTTTCCGGAGATCGGGCTTTAAATAAAGGAAGGATGTGCTACTGGAAAAAGAGAGAGAGAAAATGATATAGACGAATACCCAGAGATATACATACAAGTGTGTGTTGCGGGAAAAAATGTTAAACACAAGGACGAATACGCAGAGTGCTGAACCGAGCTGGTGTACATGCAAAGGGATGACTGAGCTTACAAGAAGAACTCATACACTTCTGCATACCAGAGAAGAGTTGAGAACGAAAACAAGAACATCACTCAACAGCTTCTTCGACTATCTCTACACATGGAAGTCAAGGAAACAGACGATACTCTGTTTTCTAGACAAAAACCAGAAGAGGACTCAGAACGAATTCTAATCAACCAAAGGAGCCCAGAGCTGCACAAAAATCACTAGAGCCATTTCTAAAACTCTAAATCGTTGCCTCTGTGATTTACTTTTTACATTTCGAGCAGTGTGTGTTATCAGATGTATTTTATACACACACTGTTTCCTGTACTTTAACTAGAGGATCTGTAAATCCTCACTCAAATTCTTTACATCTTTTATTTTTCACTGGGATAGTGGTAGAGGTCGTGCCTGACCAGGACAGCTGGTTTTCTGTTGTTTTTTATTCCCACGGAAAATAGTGGTAGTGGTCTTGGACCTGGACAGTTGCATACTGTTGTAATCCCTGATCTAGGGTGTGGATCACTTTCATATAAAGTTTTAAGAGGACTAAGTCTCAGCTTGAGACTGAACTTCTTGGTTAAACCTACTGTGCTTATTTGTTTTCAAAGTTATTTTTATTCTGCTGCTAAGTTCTTTAAAACCAAAACTATTTTAAAGTCACTTTGATAATTAAAGTCGCAAGTGTTTATATTAGCTGTAAATCAGTAAGTTAGTTTCAAAAGTTAATCAAATCTTCTATTTTGATTAACTGGGAAATAATCAATCCTTTGAGAACCTAGCAGAACCTTTATTGTGATACAAATTCACTACAGTTTAATTCTGTGTTTTATTTGGGGGATTTTAAGACAATGTTTTTAAACAGAAATTTTAATTGGAACTCAATTCACCCCCCTCTTGAGTATCCACTCCGACCGACATTTGGTATCAGAGGTTGTTTAAAATATTTTGTACTCTATTTTTCAACTGTGATTTTAGTTGTATTTTAAAGTTCTTAAAATTTCTGCTATTTCTAAATTTTTATCTCTTTAAAATATTTGCTTTATGTAAGTTATTATGGATAACGGACTTGAAGGTGTTGCTATAAATAGACCACCATTTTTCAATGGCACTAAATATGCTCAGTGGAGAATCAATATGAAAATTCATTTAGAGAGCATGGGGTTTGATATTTGGACTGCTATAGAATCTGAATATAAAATTCCTACTACTGTTAGATCTACTTGGAATGAAGCTACTAAGGCTGCCTGCAATAATAATTGAAAAGCTATGAATGCCTTGTACTATGCTTTAGGAGATGAAGAGTTTAATAGAATTTCTGCTTGTAAAACTGCTTTTGAAATTTGGGATACCTTAGTTGTTTCTCATGAAGGAACAACTAATGTTAAGGAAATGAGATTAAACACTTATACTATTAAGTATGATAATTTTAAGATGAAGCCTGATGAACCCATTTCTGACATGTATCTCAGGTTCAACGAAATTGTTAACACAATGACCTCACTGGGAAAGGATTTTCCATCAAAGGAACAAATTATGAGGATTCTGAGATGTCTACCTGAAAGATGGAGAGGCACATCTGTTTCAATCAGAGAGTCATGTGACATTGTTGCTCTACCAGTCAAGGAATTAATTGGCAAGCTGATGATGTATGAAGAAGAACTCAAAGTGAAAAGAAGAAGAAGATGAACCAAGAAGAAAGTCTATTTCATTCAAGACTTCAACTTCGAAGAACAAAGATAAGAAGAAGCTTCAAGCTATAAATGAGACTTCAAGCTTTGAAGACAGTGAAAGTGCTTCTTACAGTGATGCTGAGATGGCTCACATTGCCAGAAGGTTTAATAAGTTCTATAGGAAGAAGAAATTCATTAGAAAATAAAATTACAATGGTATGTATGACAATAAGGGACATTGGAAGAAGGATTGGAAAAATCCAGATAAGAGTGATAAAGTTTTCTACTATGAGTGCAAAAGGAAAGGGAATATTAAAGCATAATGTCCCATGTTGAAGTACAAAAAGAAATATGAATACAAGGACAACAAGTATAAAAAATCCATGAAGGCTACTTGGAGTGCTTCTGAGGACAGAACTAGTGAATCTGAAGTTTCTGAGGCTGAATCCAGAAATAAGGCAAATATGTGTTTCATGACAAACAAATATGAGGTAACATCTGAAACCCCTGCTTTAAATTCATATTATTCTGGAGATGATTTTGACTCAGAAAACATGTCAATATCTGAACTGTTTGAATACTGTGATATGTTAGAAGAAACCTCTAATGAGCTGAAAGACAAATACAACGGTTTAAAGAAATAGTATGCTTTAACAATTAAACATAAATATGATCTTGATATTGAAATAGAAAAGAATGCCCAGTTTCTTAAAGAGAATACTGAACTGAAATTATCTAATGAGAAACTTAAGAAAGACGTAGAAAAGTTTAGAAATGGTAAAGATACCCTTACTAAAATTCTAGGTAAGAAAATAGCACCTAGATATACTACTGTAATAGGATACCAACCAGAATAGAGAAAATTTACCAAAACTAAATTCATTCCTAAATCTAGACAGAATATTGCTAGTTCTAGTTTTGGAAATTTACATGCATCAACTAGTTATATTCATAGTTACAGATCTAATATGGTTTACCTTACGAAATCTGTTGATTCTAGACATTTTATGAGACCCATTAGACAAATCTGGGTACGTAATGTTTTGTTGGCTAACCTATCTGGTCCCAAGAAAATTTGGGTACCAAAATCATTTCCTGTCTAAATCTATTTTGTAGGGAACCTACTTAAAGAGCTCCTGTAGAAAGACCTGGTACTTGGACAATGGATGTTCAAGACATATGTCAGGAGACTTATCATGATTTAAAAGCTTATTCAAAGTTTATGGGGGATTTGTCACCTATGGTGACAACTCAAAAGGAAAAATCATCGGCTTAGGCCAGATTGGTAACACTGACTCAATATTAATTTCTAAAGTTTTATTTGTTGATGGGATTAAGTATAATCTATTAAGTATTTCTCAATTATGTGGTGATGGTTTTTATGTTAAATTTGAAAATTATTCTTTCAATGTTTTTAATTCTAAAAATGTTTTATTATTTTCTGCTTTAAGAAATGAAAATGACTATGATGATGATTTAAATTATTTAGCTAATCAGAATATTACTTGTTTAAATTCTTTTCATAAAGAGTCTTGGATTTGGCACAAAATATTAGGACACTACAATGTGCATTCACTTAGAAAACATGCTAGAAACAACATAGTTAGATACCTACCCAAACTTGAATTCCCATCAGACAAAGTTTGTAATCCCTGTCAAAAGGGAAAGCAACATAAAGTTTATTTCAAATCAAAGAAAGAATCTTCAACTTCTCAACCTCTCGAGATGGTTCACATGGATTTATTTGGACCTTCTAGAGTTTCTAGTTTAAATGGGAAGCACTATGTCTATGTTATAGTAGATGAATTTTCTAGATATACTTGGGTATATTTTCTATCTCATAAAAGTGAAGCTTGTTCTTACTTTGTTAAATATTCCAAATCTGTAGAAAACCTCAATGGACTTAAAATTACAACCTTGAGAAGTGATCATGGTCGTGAGTTTAAAAATCATGAGTTTGAATCCTACTGCTCACACAATGGCTATAGTCCTAATTTCTCTGCCCCTAGGACACCCCAACAGAATGGTGTAGTAGAAAGAAGGAATAGAAGTCTTCAAGAAATTTCTAGGACTGTGCTTAATGAGTATGACCTACCTGTTTATTTTTGGGCTGAAGCTGTAAATAAATATTATTATGTTATCAATAGAGTCTTGATCAGACCTGTTCTTAAGAGGACCCCTTATGAGTTGTGGAACCATAGGAAACCTAAGGTTAACTACTTCAGAGTTTTTTGCTGCAAAGTCTTTATTTTTAATACTAAAGATAATGTTGACAAGTTTTCACCAAAGAGTGATGAAGGAATTTTCCTAGGATACTCTATAACTAGTAAAGCCTATAAAGTTTTCAATAAGAGAACCAAATGTGTGGAAGAATCTGTTCACATCAAATTTGATGAAACTGATCCACATGACCCCAAGACTTCTCTTTAAAATCTTGAAGATGATCTATCTGTTTTGAACCTTAAGGATAAAGATAGTGGACCTGTAGTAAAAGCTTCCAGTTCAGGAAATTTTCCAGAACCTGCTTCTGTTCATTCCCAACCTGTTGATGAACCTGAAATTTCTAGTCCTACCTTTTCTAGATCAACTAGAATTCTAAAGAATCATCATTTAGATGCTGTTGTAGGTAATTTAGATAGAGGAACATAGACTAGAGCTTCTCTAAGAAATTAGGTTGAACATAAAGCTTTTCTTTCTCAGTTAGAACCTAAAAATATCAATGATGCTATCAATGATGAATTTTGGGGAATGGCTATGCAAGAAGAACTAAATCAATTTCAAAGAAACAAAGTCTGTAAATTAGTAGAAAGACCTAAGGACACTATAACCATAGGCACGAAATGGGTGTTTAGAAACAATGTTGATGAATATGGAAACATTATTAGAAACAATGCTAGGATAGTTGCACAAGGTTACAATCAAGAAGAAGGTATTGAGTATGAGGAAACCTTTGCACCTGTAGCTAGATTGGAGGCTATTAAAATCTTACTTGCCTATACATCACATCTGAATTTCATGTTATATCAAATGGATGTGAAAAGTGATTTTCTAAATGGTTTTATTGTTGAAGATTTTTTTGTAGAACAACCACCTGGTTTTTAAAATCCTCTTTTTCAAAATCATGTTTTTAAACTCTCTAAAGATTTATATGGTTTAAAACAAGCTCCAAGAGATTGGTATGAAAGACAATCAAATTTTCTTATTTCAAAAGGATTTACAAAAGGAATAGCTGATCTCACTATTTTTATAAAAAGGATTTCAAAAGATGCTTTAATTGTACAAATCTATATTGATGACATTATTTTTGGATCTTCTAAAAATTATTTATGTACGGATTTTTCATTGGTTAGGCAAAATGAGTTTGAAATGAGCTTAATGGGAGAGCTTAAGAACTTTCTTGGATTTCAAGTCTTTCAAACTAAAGATGGTATTATTTTGAATCAAATTAAATATACTAAGGATTTATTAAAATGTTTTGGTTTGGATAGTATTAAGGAAAGTGATACACCTATGAGTACTACCTGTAAATTAGATATTGATGAATCTGGGAAACCAGTGGATCAAACTAATTACAGAGGTATGATTGGGAGTTTACTTTATCTTATTGCTAGTCGACCTGATATTATGTTTAGTGTGTGTATGTGTGAAAAATTTCAAGCTAATCCTAACGAATCACACTTACTCACTGTTAAAAAGATTTTTAAATATCTTAAGTATACTGTAAATTTAGGTTTGTTTTATCCAAAAGGACAATCATTTGACCAAACTAGTTATTCAGATGATGACTTTGCTGGATGAAAGTTAGATAGGAAGAGCACATCTGGAACATGTCATTTACTTGGAATGTCCCTAGTATCATGGTGTAGTAAGAAACAGAACATAGTTGCATTGTCTACTGCTGAAGTAGAATATATAGCTGCTGGTAGTTGCTGTGCACAAATTCTGTGGATGAAACACACTTTATTGGACTATAGATTTAATTTTAAACATGTTTCAATTAACTGTGACAACACTAGTGTGATTAACATCTCTAAGAACCCTGTTTCTCACTCTAGAACAAAACATATTGATGTTAGACACCACTTTTTAAGAGATCATTATCAAAGAGGTGATATAACACTTGAATTTATAGGCACTGAACTTCAATTAGCTGATATTTTCACTAAGCCTTTATGTTTAGTAAGATTAAGTTTCATTAGACACGAATTAGGAATGATAACTTACCCTTGAAACTGTTGAGAATCCTCACCATTAGAGAACCCTCACCGTTAGAGAATCCTCACCGTTAGAGAATCCTCACCATTAGAGAATCCTCACCGTAAGAGAATCCTCACCGTTAGAGAATGCTCACCGTTAGAGCATCCTCTCCGTTAGAAGACCCCACTGTTAGGAGACTTTACGGGTATATATCACCATGTTTTAAACGTCATTAAAGCCGAGACATAGAATTTTTTTTATATATATGATTTATTTTATTTGTGGATCCAAAATGATATTAAACCGAGTCTAGACTTCACTCAATCTCACGGCGAACTCGTCTGTTCGAATCCCTCCAACCTAACCCTCTCAAGCTGCAAAACCCTAAACCTCAAATCGGTAATGGCCCATGTCAAGAGACCCCAGGTTACAGATGGGAGTGATGACCCACAAGAAAAAAGACAGAAGATAAGGAATGCTAGTACCAGTGGAAGTGGAAGTGGAAGTATAGCTCGAAGAAATCCTCTAAACCCGCATCTCTCAAAGCAAGAGATTGTCTTTGAGAAAGAGGTATGTGCAGAATGGCTCATGGAGAGAAAGTCATTAGTTCTTAATGTTTTAGAATAACAAGGTTGGACTTAGTGATTCACCAACAATAATGGACCTTATTATCCAGGACCGGTGAAACAGTTCTACGAATTCATTCGTTTTGAAAATTCTGAAGAATAAAGTAGAATGATATCTTTGTTAAATGGTCAGGAAGTATCTTTTACTTTAGTGGAATTGGCTAGGAACTTAAGAGTTACACATGAAGGAGATTATGCGTTCTATTCAAAGATTGTACCTTCGACCAATGATGTGTTTCAATATAAAAATTATTTGCTGGAGCTTACAGGGAATGGGACCCCTAGAAATGTAATTGCTGTAGAGATGACATGAGAAGATAAGCTGTTGTTTAAATTTATCTAGCATGTTGTTAGTACTAGAAGAGGATATTTTGCTACTTTGAGATTCCAAGACATATATTTGTCATATTTTCTGAAGCACAGTGTGAGAATCAATCTATGTAGATTGATTATGGTTCAAGTGGAAGATATGACTAGACCGAAGTCCAAATCAAATGCATTGTTTTTCTCAAATCTAATTTCTATGATGCTAAAAGTGAAAGAGGTAGCTGGACCTCAGGATGAGCTGGTAGTGGTTAAGGACGACTTCTATATTACAAGAACTGTCTCTAAATACAAGAAATTCAGTTGGAATCCTTGGAAGAAATCATGGGTGAATGATGATGGAAAAATTTATGAGAAGTTCACTCCTTTGGATCATCCTTCTAGACCAAAGGATGTGAGGGATCCTGATCTTGGACCAGATGAGACAGAACCGGTCTATAGTGATGCTGAATCTGAGGAGGAAGAGACACCAGTAGAGGAAGGAGGAGACCCAGATTTATCTCCTAGTCCTGTGCATCAAGTTATTTCTTATGGGGTAGCTAGACCTCCAAAAAGGCTACCAAAGAGAGAAACTGTCTTGAAGGATAGTGATACAGAGACTATAGATGAAGGAGAAGAAGCATGCCAGTATGTTGTTAAGGACACCACTGAGGAGGATGAGGCAACCTAATCTGATCATGATGTTAATGGAGAAAAGGAAGCTATTTGTGAAGCAGATAATGAGGAAGCTGTTGAAGAAGAGCTCAGTTTGAGTCCTCTAATAGTCAATACAGTCAGGACCGTGCCTAATCAGGAAGAAGTAGCAGTAGCACTTGTTGATGAGAGAATCATTAATGAATCAGAACAAATGGCTATTGAATCTACTGTAGTTTTAGAGGAAATTGCAGAATTACCTCAGGAAGACCAGTTGGAAGAAATACCTCAGGAGAATGTTCCAAGTGAGGGGGAGAATCTTGGCTCAGTATCAGTGCTATATGACACTGAAGGTTGGACATCAGATCCAGGATATATGGTTCTTGGTCTTTCTTATGGAGATTCTGATGAGGAAGACGAGCCCCAAAAGGAATCAATTACCGTACCCACTATGGCTGAAAATGTGGAAACCAAGGAGGAAATTGAGTCCTTAAAAGCTGAATTGATAGAAGAAATAAGGGAATCAGTGGCAGATATAAAGAAAAGTATGGTTGAAGAGATAAAGAGCATGGAGAAATCCCTTGAGTTATCCATCGGATATGGTTTATCCAGTCTGGTGAATGAAATTATGGATGAAATTAAGGTGTGTCACACTCAGATTGAGAGTTGGACAGGAGCTGTAGTTGCTTTGAGATAATAAATTGCTTCTCTGACTACCATGCATAGCTCTCAAACTCAAGTAAACTCTGACATTTAATATATCAAAGAAGTGGTCAAGAAATTTGTGGAAGTTTTTGAGGCCTTTAAGAAGTCAGTCAAAGATCATCTGAACCGTCAGGATGAACTTGTTCAGAAGGTTGTTAGTAGCCTGACTCAATCCTTCAAGGAGACGGTGGCCTTCTCAATGAAACCTCTTCCCTCATATAGCTCCTGTATGAACCTTGACCAGATCCACACTATTATTCAGGAAGAATTGGCTAAGGCCAGTCATAGTGGTGCATCAGATACTTAGATTCTTGCTCCCACTAGGGAAGTTAGTAGTTTTGTCCGTGACCACCTGCGGGCAGCTACTGCTTCTCAAGAGGAAATCGAGAATAAGGTGGATGATTTTTTCGAGAAGGTTTATACCAAGAAAAAAATGACAAACCATTTCAAACTTTTGATTGAGAATATGAAGTTACCTCCAGTGACTCAGGCCTTCGGAGAACAAGTTAGTAAGCTCAGGGAGCTTACTCTTTCTTTGGATAAATTCATTAAAAATAGAGATGATTTTGTGTCTACAATGGAGAAAGGAGGAAGCATTATAATGGATTTCAGGAAACTGTTGTTGCCCTTCCTGCATGTGGATGCCAGACCAGAAATTGTACCTCCAGCACTTCCTGCTTCTACCTCTGGGAGTACCCCTAAATTGACTCCAGTTTAGGCTATTCGCAGCTTGACACCAATGATCACTCAGAGGAGCACATATTTCAGATCTGCTACAGTTTTTGTAGCTGAACCACCAGTTGTCCCTTCAGCTATTCTGAAACCCTCTGCTGACCCTGCGCCTGCAACCACTTCTGATCCTAAGGGAAAGACACCTGTTCCAGAGGAGGATTGAGTGTTTCTAGATCTTTTTGATAGGATTCACTTCTTATTTTTTTTATTTTATCAGTGTACCTTTTGTATATTAATGAAATTCCTCTTTATTATCTACTTTACTGAGTTTCTATTACTTTGTCATTTATTCTCTGCTAATATTTATTTTTTCTCTACTACCAATCTTTTTGTTAATCACAAAGGGGGAGAAAATGAGAAAATGAGAAAATGAGAAAATGAGAAAATGAGAAATTGAGAGCAAATAAGAAATGAGAAACTAAGACTTGAGAAAATAAGACTCAAGAGAAAATCTTGAAGTACAATTGAAAGGGGGAGGAATTGGGAAGTTCTGTTCTGAACAAAACAAAGGAACCTTTTTCTCTAATGCTAATTTATTTTCCACTTTCTCCTCAGATGCTATTTCCATTTTCTTGGAATAAGTTGTGATTATCAAGAAGGCGGAGATTGTTGAACCCTCTGGGAATCTAGTTGCTTTATTTGTATTTTGATAATCCCAATTATGCTAATTTGTATTTTTTTAATCCCTAGTTGATAAATGGTTAAATACTTATTTGGGAATCTAGCTATTTATTTGCTTTAAGTATTGTTCTATTGTTCTATGTTTAAATATTAGTCTCTCGGTTACTCGATGTTTGTACACTCTGACTTAACCTATTCTACCAATAGAATGCTTAAACAGAATAGAGCTACCGATACAGTTAAGTCTACCGCTATGAGAGAGCTACCGATACAGACTAGTCACCGTTACATTAAAGTCCACCGTTACATATAATAGCTACCATTATGACTTAGAGCTACCGATATCAAATAGAGCTACCGATACGAAGTTCACCGATACATCAAGTTCACCAGTACTCAATGTTCACCGCTACATCAAAGTCTACCGATACGGGAAAACAAGTCCACTGATAGAGTTACAATAACAAGCTCACCGGTACTCAAGTTTACCGCTACATCAAATTCGACAGCTATCGATACAGAGCTACCGATGTGTTGAAGTCCACCAATATGAAAAGTCTACGGATACATCAAGGAATCTACCGATAGGGACTTACCGCTACCAATATAAAGACAGAGCTACCGCTACCGATACAAGGCAATCCACAACTACCTTTATAAGTCTACCACTACCAATGCAATAAAGTCGACCGATAGAAAGCTTACCATTATAAATGAAGTCTACCGATAGAAGAGTTACCGGTGGAAAGGCTACCATTACACAAATGCCTATCGATACTCAGACCTACTGAGAGACAAGTCTACCGATATCAAGAGCAACCGTTTCAGAACCCGAAAAGCTTTAATTTCTTTATTTTTATTTAATCTAACCAACAATCATATTAGGTATATTTCAATACACTGACATTTATTTAATGTGTGTTGTTGGTTGTCAGGGAACCGTACCTCGTGCCTGCAAATGGTAAATCATCTGTTTCCAGAGCTCGTTCTTTAAATAAAAGAAGGATATGCTACTGGAAAAAAAGAGCGAGAAAAGGATATAGACGAATACACAGAGATATACATACAAGTGTGTGCTACGGGAAAAAGTGTTAAACACAAGGACCAATACGCAGAGTGCTGAACCGAGCTGGTGTACATGCAAAGAGATGACTGAGCATACAAGAAGAACTCGTACACTTCTGCATACCAGAGAAGAGCTGAGAATGAAAAAGAACATCACTCAATAGCTTCTTCGACTATCTCTACACCTGGAAGTCAAGGAAACAGACGATACTCTGTTTTCCAGACAAAAAACAGAAGAGGACTCAAAACGAATTCTGATTAACCAAAGGAGTCCAGAGTTGCACGAAAATCACTAGATCCATTTATAAAACTCTAAATCTTTTCCTCTGTGATTTACTTTTTACATTTTGAGTAGTGTGTGTTATCTGATGTATTTTACACACACACTGTCTCCTGTACTTTAACTGGAGGATCTGTAAATCCTCACTCTAACTCTTTACATCTTTTATTTCCCACTGGGATAGTTGTAGAGGTCGTGCCTGACCTGGACAGCTAGTTTGCTGTTGTTTTTTATTCCCATGGAAAACAATGGTAGAGGTCTTGGACCTGGACAGTTGCATACTGTTGTAATCCCCTATCCAGGGTGTGGATCACTTTCATATAAAGTTTTGAGAGGACTAAGTCTCAGCTTGAGACTGAACCTCTTGGTTAAACCTGGTATGCTTATTTGTTTTCAATGTTATTTTTATTCCGCTGCTAAGTTCTTTAAAACCAAAACATTTTTAATGTCACTTTGTTAATTAAACTCGTAAGTGTTTATATTAGATGTAAATCAGTAAGTTAGTTTCAAAAGTTAATCAACTCTCTTATTTTTATAACTGGGAAATAATCAATCCTTTGAGAACCTAACAGAACCTTTATTGTGATATAAATTCACTATAGTTTAATTTTTTGTTTTATTTGGGGGATTTTAAGACAAAGTTTTTAAACAGAAATTTTAATTCGAACTCAATTCACCCCCCCACTTGAGTATCCACTCCGACCAACATACATTATCATCTCATTAGGAAGAGAACACTAAGTGTATATAGTGGATTTATAGAAAATGATTGTTGAACTACTACTGGATGGAATCTGAAAAGAGACTTATATTCACATGTCGACACCTCTTCATTTACCGACAATAATTCCTTTGTCCCAAGACATTCCCAAAAAAACTCATACATGGACATTGGATGTCCATTCATGTTTATTGGTTCTTCACAAGGATTGTAGACACAACCAAAACACATCAACATTGTGCTACCAACAAAGCATCAACATGAAATAGGACTCACAAGCCATAAAGGCATTCC
This sequence comes from Viscum album, assembly GCA_963277665.1. Classification (NCBI taxonomy): domain Eukaryota; kingdom Viridiplantae; phylum Streptophyta; class Magnoliopsida; order Santalales; family Viscaceae; genus Viscum; species Viscum album. The sequence continues at coordinate 1,936,277,222 of OY728123.1, read as the reverse complement.
AATAGAAAACCAATTTCTGAGTGGTCTTTGATTGTGATCCTTCTACCTTGTAGAGAACATTTAAATAGAACTTATGTGATTCTACCCACCTAGGAGTGTATTAAATATCAAGAATAAGGGACAAATACTCTCAAATAGGTGAATTCAGAACCAACTTAAATGCATGAGTGTTGTTACACCAACCACGATCACCACATCAATCCACATTCCATGAAAGACATAATTAAAATGACCGACATGTTAGAATACCCAAGTACCAGAAAGTCCTCCCAAATAGTGGGATGAAATTGGTTCCAAAATTTTTAGGTTACAATATTTTATAGATGACCGAGAATCGACAGAGCATCTCAAATCTAAATTATTTAACTATACTCGAAGAATCATTTTTAACATTTACCACTCAATAGGGATTGTGTATGTCAACATATACTACCCCGAGTTTTAAATTTAAAATAGATTATTCTGAGTTATAATCATAATTTTTCCACCCAATGAATCCATGTACTATATGGCTCACACAGGAACTGGATTAAAATCACATCATAAAATCAACCATTTACATAGATGATGATGAAAAAATTTACCCATAACATATGGAAGGAGATGTTCACACGACTTCATAATTAGCTAACCCTGCTCAAGGCATGTCTACTCAAATGAAATGACCTTTCCCAAATGATCATTCCCATATCAATGGTCAAGATACAATGATCACCCATCTGAACATGGGTGTCCTCTTCAAAGGATCAAACATCCTACTAGGGACAACAACACAAGGGTGGTTTAAATGATGGAATTCTCTAGCATATTATAGCCCCTTATAATTCATAAGCATCATAACACTGAGATGCATCCTACTTGTTATCCTCTAGGAAAAAAATTAGAATTCATCCTACATGGTATCCTTAGCTAAAAAGGTACAGAAGGAATCCTACATGGGATCTTCGAATGATAAACAATAGAGGAATCCTACAACAAGGATCCTCAAAAACATTACACAAAAGAGAGATCCTACAAGGGACATCCTAGGTCATCATGTAAGAATGGAAACATTCAGGGGATCCTTGGTAACTGGATAGAAGATACAAACATCCTATACAAGATTCTCTAGGTCAAAACAAAATAAGAGGAATCCTACATGGAATCCCCGATATAAACTCATACCACAAACTCACCAGACAAAAGGACACATCTCACAAGAGAGACATCGTCAAAGCATAGGTCATGAGAGATAGCTCATACCTCGTCTTAGGTCATTGGTCGTAACTAGGTTCATCTGAACACCCAAATGGTAAATCACCCCATGTTCACTCTCAGGTAGCAACTGGATAAAAATAACTTAAAGAAGAACCTCTTCATTTTGAAGGATTCCAAATGAAATCCATTAGGATTCCTCATAACACTACATAAGGTTCACCATTGAGATCTACATGGAAAAATACTCATAAATGAAAACTCCTAGGTACAAAATTGATAATGGGGGATTAAATAAGAAAACCCATAAAAGGTAACCGAAAAAGAAGTACATGACATGTACAAACCGCACATGATGTCCACCCTCATGCTCTTACATTGGCGTGTACTCCTATAGTCCTAGGAAAGTAAACATCCCAGGGACACAATGTGTCATCTCGAAAACACGGTGTGTAGTCATGTTCTCCCTCTATGCAATGTACTTCCACATGTAAAGAGTCGCATGTGGATTTCCTATGTAAAACTAAAGGGTGTGTATCTTTTGTACCCAACGTTCACTAACCAAACACAAAGAACACATGTTCTCTCTCACATGGCCGAACACACAATCAATTACCACATGATGTGTACCATGAGTACACGGTGTGTACTTTTGAAAAGTAATGTCTTCCCAAATAGAAGATCATAAAGAATGAGTTTATAGAATCACACACCATGTTTTCAGGGTTTCCGAATAGTAATCCTCAAAAACATTCATGGAACCTCTATTTTTGAAAAATAAAGTAATTGTGTGAAATGTTTTGATATGTGGGGGCCAATACTGACAATGAATAAAAGAATTACATCAAAATATAGAACATAAAAACACAACCTATATTCCATGCCAAAACATAATCCACTAAATTCCAATAAAATAGGGCCCATAATCCTTAGGGACGAAAAATTGGAGTCCATCTAATTCAACCATAACGTATACCAAGACACATATCACAACAATAGTCAAATCTATCTCGGTACCTATCACATCAGTCTACATATATAGCATGACGTCTATCAAAACTATATTAAATCAGTAATTCTCTCTAAATGGATTTTAAAGAATATATGGCATGTGATTTTTAACAAAGGCCTATATGGTGCATGAGATGGAATATGCTAATATATTAGGTTGAAACAAACTAGGACCATAATTATAAATATAATAATAGCAGGAAAAAGTGTGTCACCCAATAGTGAAATCGAATCAATTGTAACAACATAAAATCAAAAAGTCACAATTCAATTTGAGGACATTTGGCTTCTCCCTGTACATGGGGTAGCTACTCCCAGGCACAACTAATTATCAAATTTCATTTACTTCTTATCCCTATCTAATTTCACCAAAATTTAAGAAACAATTGAAACAAAATCATTTGATACCACTTTGAAACATCACAGATTCAGATGCCGCTCAACTAGTTCTCTAAACTCTATTGGCAACATGGCCTCAAACCTATTTCCCCAAATTCTAGTCGTTGCTAACTAGTAGTTAGGGAATATGGTGTGATAATGTTGAAATTATTCTATCATTGGAAAAGTGTAACATAGCAGAATTAATAATAATGCAATACCATAAATTGTAATCAATATACAACTGAAATAAATAGCATAAGACAAATAATATAAACATCCAGACACCATTCTATACAACAAACGATATAACATGTCACATGTTCTAGGAATGCAGCCAAAACTGAATACACTACATTTAGGTAAAAGTTATCATACCAAGATATAGAAAAAAAAAAGAAACTCAGAAGAATCACATGCCATGGCTAGGTCCCATGCTCTCCTGCTCCTAACAACAATCAACAACCTGTATAAGATAAATTTCCTTTATCAACACTTACAACAATATAATCTTTTTGGGATCAAAAGCATAACCCTAACAGTATGTGAGAAATAAATCCCATTAGAAAACCACCCATGATCTGTGCCTATCTATCACTGAATATATGCAATGGGTAGTGTACAAAAAAATGGAATGCAGTAAATGGGGATGTACTCAATTGTAAACAATCCTGTAAGGCATGTTTTCCATTATCATTCATTATGTTCAGTTGAACCATTCAATTACATTTAATTATATAAGTCTCAGGATCCAGTAGAAGCCCATAAATTCCCTATATAAAGGTTACTCAACTGATACATTATAAGGATATCTAAACAAATAATGTGATGACTGAATTCTAGATTGTGATTTTCCTTGGAAGACTCATCATAAGTCATTCAATTTCAATATTCAATTAAACCGCTCTCGTTCAGGCATAGTGAAATCCCGCTATAGGCATAATGAATTCTCCCCAATAATTTTAATAAATATTCACTGGAAGGTATAACAAATCCTTGTTCTCATGCATAACAAACCCTCACCCACAAGAATAATAGATCCCTGCCTACAAGCATAACATGCAAAAATGGTCGAGCCCATTATATCTACATTTCAACATGTTTCGGGGTAAAACTGTTATATATACATTTAATCATTAAGAAAACCCATGTAATTTAAATTATTACATGGTTAAAAAAATATATACTCATATGGTAATCATACATAACAACAAAAAACTGAATTAAACTATTATAGGTATTAATCTATTATACTAACATGGGAAATTCATATTATAATCTTAACATGTAATCTAAGAATTAAAAGGCATAAAAATTAGTAGGAATTACATGGGAGAACGTGATAGAACAATAATCCAAATCCCTTAATCCATCCAATATAAATTTATCCCAAATTCAATCTCATTATAATTAATTTCATTTTTTTAATAACCCAAATAGGGATAAACATGATTTTCCTCCTAGAAAACCTATTCCAAACAGGCATAAAATAAAATTCAAGGGAAACACACCCATGAGGTGGCCCTAATTGAAATAAATAAACATTAAACATGAATAATAACACATATTAAATTACTTAAACATAATTAGGAAATTATATTGGTCACAAATAAATAAAAGTGACACCAAAAAATGGGTCCATGACACTTCATCACATATATTCATCTCCACAATTAACCAGAGGCAGAATAAAACCTAATTCGTCTTAATGTGACTCTCCTCATCTAGTGTTAGACAAAAATTAAATCAAGAATGTAGTAGAACTAAAAAATGGGGAAAATTCACAAGTTTTGATAATATCATTGATATTCGGAATCGATAGCATAACGATTTTGTTTTAGCATATTTGACGACATTCGATTTGGAGTTCAAATGGAAATAACTAGAGGAAAATGAGGTTTGGCAGTTCTTCCCATGATACCTAGTGAGCCCCATTTCCAAATGATAGAAAAAATGTTCTACTAGCCAATTTTATCCAAAAAAAACTACACATCATGTACTAATAGGCTACATGTGGTGTAAGTAATGAAATTGTTCCCATATACCAACTCCCTTTATACACCATGTTTAACTATACAGTGGTATACTACATAGTGTGTACTAATAAAAACATGGTGTGTAACCACCATTCTTGGTTGTGTAATGACTAATTCCTTCATTTAAACCCTTTAACTCTTTTTCCTCTTATATTAACAGAAATGAAAATATTCCTACCTCAAGAGAAGAACCATGTTCTTACATATTTTTTAGTATACCTTATTTTCTTGTAGATAATACATGTTCTTTAAATTCCCTAATTAATTAAATTTTTTTATTAATAAATTTTTGATGATAAATAGTATAACTCCTTTAAAATTCATTAAAAAAACCTGTAAAATCACTTATAATATTATATGATTATTTATAGAAGTCAATTATTCCATGGAAATCCATTTATTTTAATTTCTAGTTTAAAGGAAATTATTAGTATCTTACTATTTAGGAAGGTTCTTTAACCTTTCATAAAACCATGATTAAGTGGTTCAATTCGACACCTTATTTTTCATCATTTTCAATGAATTTACTTCACTAGATTGTAATGGTCATGCCACAATATTTTTATTTATTAATTTAACCAAATTCTGTAATTATTAATATCTTCTTTCACGGGAATAATTATGATACGATAATTCAATTTTTCATAAGATAATATAATTTAAACAATTTATATTAATTGGGATTTTTATATGATTTCAGAAATTTTTTTACATTAATATATAGAACACATACACAAGTAAAAGTTAGGAATATGAATGGTTCACCCTGAGAGTTCTCAAAAGGATTGGGTAATGTTTTCATTTAACAGGATACCATCTATAATGCACATGTGGCTAGTCCAAATCCTTATGTTATGTTTCTTTATAGGGGATCATTGACATAATAGTATGTTATCATGAATTATTTTGTTTCTATATTTCCATAATTAAAATTATCATTTTATGTTATTTTTCTTTTTTATTATATATGATCATCCTATTTAGGATATCATGCTCTGCCTCTTCTCTGAGAAGATTTATTTCACTAAAATATCATTCCCTTTAATGGGATGTATACCTCACCAATTCATTTATGTGTACCTATATGTTATCATATTCATTATATCTTATCATTGCAATTTATAATACCTTAATTAAATATAAGAAAAATATATATGAACTTATGTTTATAGTTATTTATTTATGTGACTAGTCTTCCAAATACATTATACCTCCACACAATGGGTAATTATATTATGAAATAGGATATAGAAAATACCAAAATAAAATTTATATAAATTTTAGGATTCAATATTTGGTATCATTCATATGTATAGTAATTTATTTGATTTGGATTAGAAAAACATTTGTGATTCCTCAAAGGACATGTTAACGTATAATAAAAATCGTAAATATCGGTAATTTTGGATTGTGGTCTTAAAATAAAGAAAATATCTCTCTGGATAGTACAAGTGGATCTAGTTCTATAATAGATTCATATATGAGAGATATCATCAAAAGGGAGTGTTGGTATTAATATAATCTTAACCCTATAAATGATTATTGATTCTTACTACACACTTAATTTGTTATTCTTGGGTGATATTATTCAGATGATTTTTATGATCCATATAAACCATTATTAATTACATAAATGAATTGGTATGTATTTATAATAGGAATATGACAATGGTTATTCTGAATATAAGCTTATAGATTCATACGATAAGTAATATTTGTTTCATTTATGTTTAATATTTTTACATTACATAAGCTTATTGGATCATTTATCGTCATCATATGAGTTACTTTATTTTTTAAAATGGATTTGAAATTAAAGGAATAATGTCAAAAAAATATTTGATGGAAAATTTGTAGATTTACATAAATTTTTTCAAATGTGATTGGAACATTATTTGAGAACAACAAGGATGTGCATGCACATCTTGCTCAACTTATGACCAATAACATGACTCGTGTAGAATTCCATAATTCTCTAATTAAAGAACATGTTTTGGTTTAGTCCCATGTGGGAAAACATCCTATAACATCTATTGGATATTCTAACACCCAAATATTGATTATTTAAATTTAAATAAAACTATCTATCCTTTGGTACTAGAAAAAATAGATTGTAGAATAGTTTTTTATCTACAGATAGAATCAAATTAGTGGTTCACACTTCATTAAAATACAAATACCAAAGAAGAAACTGAATCCATGGACTCTGGTGTGTCTAAGGATGTATTTTTCAAAAAATATTTTACCAATTATCTTCATCATAAAATGGAGATAGATTAAAATTATCTCAAGAAAATTGAGGAAAAATCAATTAGGTATTCTGAGGAATATTTTCAAGGATTTCACACAATGCCTATAAATTTTTCACTAAACCCAAAATTATGTTTGAATATTTCTTCAGGGTTCTAAATCCAATTTAATTAATACCCCCATAAATCATTGAATTTGAAATATATGACGAAATTTTATATTTTTCCATTATTTTCAAGATAAAATCTAGTTATTTTTAATGGTCTCAAGGGAATGTATAATAGATGAAGGGAGTGAAGTTTCAATCTGGAATATAATTGGATAATAATAATTAAAGAAAGGTAATGAAACCTTAAATGTGTCATAAGTGTGGGAAGAAGCACCCTAAAAAACAACATTTATGGTAAATTGATGTTTTTGAAGTATATAATGGATATGAATCAATTTAATTAATGCTAAAGGGATATGAATAACTTTACAAATGTGATTGAAGAAATGTGGGTTTAGATTATTCCCCTAACCATGGACAAATGATTCAACTCTATGAATCATGCATACTATGAAAATAATTGATTGAAGCCAAGAATTTTAGAAGATAGCTGACACAGAAATCCTCCAACTCCAAGAGAGTAAGGAATAACTTATACCATCACTACTAGTATGGTGGTTTTTACTATGTTTTTTTGACATAAATGTTTGTTATTTATTCAAAAATAGTTAATGAACTATTTCATTTATGTTCTATTCTTTCATTTATATCATAGTAATTTCTATAACTTTACAATCACCACAACCAAAAATCGATGATGTTTTGTTAGGGAAAACATCAAATTGGATAATAATTTACTCCAAAGCATATAACACATCCCTAGTCATTATTGTTATGAATAATGTCAGGTAAAACCTTTTAATACTATATTTTCTACAATTTTATGATATATTAGGTATAGAATTGATACCAAAATATTAATATTATTGGGATAATAATTTATATTAATGACACTAGAATCCTACCCTTTTAGAATTCATAATCTGGTAGTATGTGTTGGTCTTGTTAGACAATTTGTAGCACAAACCATCAACATATGGTATGAATACCGAGTCTTCTCTTAAATAAAAAAGATGTGTATATTTTTCAATGGATGTGGAAATGAATTTATGATCTTATAAAGTTTAGTTATTGGAATTATCAAGTGAATAGTGCAGTCATTAGATAAATGAAAACACATGTCGAATGGTGGTGCAACATTATTTACAAGTAATGTACCTATAAAAATATGGTTGTACTAGATTTTATCATTATACTTATAATTATTTTTTATTTAATATGTCATCTAATACATTGATTCATGTTATCATTCATCTATAAATATAATGTGATTTCATTATTCTAACTTTTATTTTTGACAAATTTCTATAGCACATAAAATATGTGTTCATCATTTTATCTTAAATTAATGCATTCATGTGTGCGACTCATATTTGCAGGGGTGATTAGGTTGAATTACTGTATCCAATTTTAGGTCAGTTGTGATAAATTAGAATAACTAGTAGTCGGTTAAATAAACATTGAACTACTAATAGATATGAATTTATGTTGAACTCAATGTTAAACTATTTAGTGTTCTTTTCAGTTTTTTATGTTATCTTCTCGTCTAGTGGTATTAAATGGTACTCGATTTAAAAAACTCATAAAATTGCATAAGGTACTCAATTTTAGCATCTTAAAATATTTTTATATGTTAGTCATGTTTTCACCATATGATATGAAAATAGATTATGGAATGGTTTGTATTTTTAAGTTCAACAAAAGATACCTTGGTCACTGCAAGATAGAGATAGTTCATTTTCTCATCCTGAAGAATCTTGTTCATATACGGGGTATGAAACCTAAAATAGATAAATAATAAAAATCAGAAATATTTACAAAAATATCATTATGTTAGGTTAGTATGATGACGAAATGGAATGTGGACTTAATCATTTGAGATAAATGACGATAATTACACTTCTAGAACCCCTATAATAGATATATAAATAACATTTTGTAGGACCCCGAAACACCCTGAGAGGGGAGGGGTGAATCGGGGTGTCAACATTTTCTTTTCAACTGATGGATATTGTTCCCACGTTGGTTGGAACTAGTTAACCTTTTATGATGGATATGATCACCAATCAAACATTCACATGCAATGTGATGACATAACACTTTTTACTTGGTTCACCACTAAGGGTTACGTCCAAGAAGCATATGCTGACAGGTTATCGGTCGTACCTAATCCCACAATTCTTCACTAGTTATGGATTATAATGGATCAGCAATAGTCACACTTTCTCAGGATCACTTCCTTTACAAATGTTCAGGGATATCCCATTGCATCCCTCAGGTTATTCCCGTGGACTCCCCCTGGCTCACTGCCTTCGGTGAAGTCTCAGCCAGTTTATAGACGTGAATGCCTTTTCAATAGATTCACGTTGAAGTCCTTGGCTCTACTTAGAATGAGAATTTTCTTTCATCGAAGTCTTGAAATGATGCTCTTGAATATCAATATTCGTCTTTTGTGTAATAACTGAATTCACTAAATGTCCTTCTCTTCCATTAAATCCCAATACCCACACCTGAATGTATCATTATATTTCCCTCTTTCTATGCAGATCCGAGTTTAGATGCAAGAATCATTCTTCTTCTCTTCAAAAATCACAATGAGGGTGTTAAACACCAGTCATGTGTGTGTGGTACAACTTTTCTTTGTAAAAACAAATTATTCATTGTTCTTCTATCTTAACAAAGCATATTTGAGAGTGTTAAGCACCTATCAAAGGCCTGTAGGATCCCAAATAGTTCACACACCCTTCCCGGTGTCTTGCAAATAAAATTCAAAACATGGGCGTAAAAATAACTTTTTGGTGTGAAAAAGTATTTTTGCGCAACTCTTCTTTTTTGCGCAGAACCTCCCTTTTTCACACAACACCTTATTATTCGCGTAACAATTATTCTTTTCGCACACCACTCTATACCTCAATTTTTCCACACATCAAAGCTCAAGATTTGTCTAAGTGTCGAGCCACACCGAAGGAGAGGGGTTCACCTCGTATTTATAGGCATTTTGGAACCTACACATAAAACCCATAATGGAGCGAAAAACATCTCATTTGGAACATATTATTTCATGCATGTATCATTTTTTATGCACATCTCTAGAAATTCTGTGCAGCCCATGCCTTTTCCATTTTTGACATTCTGAACATGAAGCCTCTGTTGTGTGTAAAACATCAAACCCACATTTTTCTTATAACCAATTTTTCGCACACAAGTTTCATTTTCGGTACACTTGGTTTGAACATCTTCACTTTTTCGTGTGCCACTTTCCTTTACTGATTTTTAGTGTTTCTGATCCGAGACACTGCTTGTGTGAAAACCACACTCCACAATTTTGCGCACCACACTGTTTTTCACACAAAAACTCATATATTTCACTCACAACCCATTTTTTTGTGCACTCCATTGTTTTTCAAACAAGCTACTATTTTTCGCACACACCGCCCTTATTTCGCACACCACTTCTTTTTTGCGCACACCTCATCTTGCTTTAATATATGCTTTGTCCATAAACTTCATGCTTTTTTTGGGATTTTGATTCTTCAACAACTCTTCTTCGTTCATTACGAACTCAGGTATCATGATATATATACTTTGATAGATCAGCTTTAGCATCATCAAATTTTGAGAGAATGTGAAATGGATGGCCATCTTAGAATGTCAAGCCCTTTCACACTCTCTGCTTCTTCAACCATCATTATATACATCATGAAAATCATCTGATTCTATTCTTCTTGTACTATCATGCATGGTTCTCATGAAATCATGAAGGGATGCATGGTCTTCATCAAATCCCCATTCTTCTTCAATCATCCTCAGATGCATTATACCTCACTATTCTCCACTGTTGTAAACAATGTGTCACCTTTGACACAAGTTCATGAATTTATGATCAGTACAACAATAATCTATATTTAAATTCCTATATTTCATTGGAGTACCTCTTGATCTCCTTCATTTTGATCTTCATTTACAACTATTGACAACAAATACAACCTCATAGAAAAAGTGGTCTCAACAATCCCCCCCTTTGTTTTTTTTAGTTAATACCATAAATCTCCTTGAATGAATACATCAATTTCAAAATTAGATTTTACATTATCTCCCTTTTATTGACAAGAAATTAAAATAACATGTTAGAGAGGGTATCAATCAATACTTAAGCAATTTTGCATCAGTTATTTCACTCTATGTCTACTTCAGCAATGCTCTATGTGGAAAACAAGAGGATTTGATTTAGACAACATTCCTATCTATTATTCAGTGGCCATGATACCACATGAGATGAGAACTCATATAGCTGTCTTGAAGGGATTTCCAATTTCAGTCTAGGATGAGAATAATAAATTTCATATGAGATTATCTACCTAATACTCATGAACTCAATTCAACAAAAATATAAAAAATATTCAAGTGAAATAGGTAGGATAAGTGACATTGGGGTACTTCCATTCTTCTTATGTAACGTATTAATTTTTTTACTCCCCCATTGTAAAATGATTTTTAATTTGGGTAACAAAGGTTGAGAGATGACATACCATTTCCAGTGACATGATCATCAATTAATTTCCACGGTAATTTAATTTAATACCAACTAAAGTTGATACTGAAGGAAATAATAATTCTAGAATCTTATTAATTTTTATCCCTCTCAAGGGAAACACTCCTCATAACTTTCATCAAGCGTGATCCTTCATTTTAATATTTGAATATCAATTGAATTGTCTTACAAAGATGGAAAAATAGTTATCATAGCTATCATGAGATGGCATCATTCACTACTTCTTAGGATCTTCCCCTTAGATCATGCTTCACCTTCAATTCCCATTATTATTAGCACAAATAAAATACTCAAACGAATAAGGGAATAATGTTGTTCCTCCTTGATTCTTCAATATGAGATGTATGGTTGAGATTATTTTCTTAACCAGGTTCCTCCATTTACTCCAATCTTCATGCTTGCACATTTGATCATATGTTCTGATCTGTGTTAATTTCACATGGCTCTTTTCACATTCTCTTCTACTTTGTGTGGATAATTGTTCTTCTTAACATCCATCATGAATGATACATTTTTACTCCTTTTAAGGACTGCTTATTTCTCTAGTATTATGTTTATAAAACCTTTTGCGATGTGACCAGATAAAATACATATCTCACAAAGAAAATCAATAACATGTGTTTTTATTTTGGTTTTCACTCTCTCATGCTTTTTATCTTCATCATGTGAACTTTTTCCTATTCCTTTGTCACCAGCCTTGGCCTTTTCATCTTCAAGTTTCCACATTCTTTTAAAATCTTATGGACAGATGACAAACATGTATTTTTGAACTTTTTTTGTGGGTTTGGACATTTTACCCAGGTTCATCTGAGTTTCAACCCTCTTAGTTTTTCTTTTGGATGAATGAAACTTCAATTTCATGGATCTAAAATTCTGGGTCTTCTCAGCTTCCCTACTTGAGGTCTTCTTGTGGAAACATGTGCTCACTATATTCTTCTGATTTCTTCACAAGGTACCTACTTTATACTTGGCTGGAATCAGAGGTCTTCTTTTCATATCGACAGTGAATGCATATCGAGATGGACATGTACATACCTTTTGACCACTGCCGTTGCATACATCACAGATGTAATTCAACATTCCAAATTTTTTTGTAGTAAATAGATGATTTTGGACCTACGGATGTTGCTTCTTATTCTCTGGATTTCTTCCCTTTGATAGCGGCTTTCTTGTTGCTTTTTCATTTAAGGGATTGTACCAACAATCCAGTGCACAATGCCCAAATCTATTGAAAAACCAACATTGAACCACAAGTCATTTATTCTATATATATTCTATATGAGGTTTTTGGTACTCTTTCTTAATTTTTTGTGCTCTTTATGAGGAACCTTCTTCCTCCTTTTTATTCCCATCCAAACTAGACACAGTGGTAGGTTTATTATCCCCATATTTCCTCATCCATTCATGCATATATTTTTTCTTCCGACCTACACTTATTTAAGGTACATATTTAGAAACAAGAGTATAGGTTTGGATGGAAGGTACCTTCACTTTCTTTGATTCTTGTGTTAGATCAGTGAGTGAAGTCATGATCTTATTATCATATGTTGGACGTCTTTCGATAGTAGAATACTCCAGTGATCATTGAGTACCAGTAGCAACTGATTATTGAGATTGATAATCATGAGTTTTCATAATATTCTTATCACATGTTGGAGGTATTTCAGATTTAGAATCCTCTAATGAACATTGAGTTAAATCGTCACCTGTTTCATTATTTTGAGTAGTCTCAATATGTGTCCTCTCAAGATTTTTTAATTTGGCTTCCAATTTTTTGCATTCAATATTTTGGATGATTTTCAGATCTTCAATCATGATCATCTTCTCTTCACAAGACTTCTTCAACATTTCAACCTCATCTTCATGAATCTTAAATTTGTTTTGTAACAAAAATTCAAGTTCCCTGAATCTCTTGTAATATTATTCGAAAAATAAAAACTCTCAACATTAGTGCTCTTCTTCAGTTCAGCTTCAAACACATGGATCTTTTCTTTTAGAGTCTTATTGACTCTCTCTTTTTCTAAAAACACATTAATCTGTTTGGTGAGATTTAAGCATTTGAGAACATTTTCTTCCATGCCCTTTCCACATTATCAGCTTCTCTTTCCAATCGGTTGATCTCAACCTGCATGCATTGAAATATTCTTAAAAGAGCAGCAAGTATTTCTTCCACAATATCATGCAGATAACTTATGAACTTCTCTTGATTATTTGAGATAGACATGTCTTACATTACTGTGGTAGGAACCTGGGAAACTGGATCGACACATTCAAATCCTGATATTTCTTAATTATTGAAAGGGCAAGGAGAAAAAGAAATTGAATATTCTTTGGGCATGAGGGTCTTCTTCAACTACTTCTTCTCTTTGTTTTTCCTATTTGTCATGTTCTTGCTGGATGTACGCTTTTGCTCAGAAATGACAAAATCTTCATCGAGACTTCACTTCATTGTTGACTTTATTAAAGAATCTCAAATCCTATTCTAAATTGAATTACTGTAGAATATCCAACATATGTGAAACTCCCTCTGATACCAGTTATAGGACCCCAGGACACCCTGAGAGGGGAGGTGTGAATCATGGTATCAACTATTTCTTTTCAACTAATGTATCTTGTTGCCATGTTGGTAGGAAATAGTTAATCTTGTATGATGGATATGACCAGCAATCAGTCATTCACATACAAAGAGATTCCACAACACTTTTTACTTTGTTCTTGACTAAGGGCTATGTCCAAGAAGCATATTCCGATAGGTTGTCAGACGTACCTAATTCCATTATTATTCACTAGTTGAGGATTAAAATGGTTCTGGAATAGTCAATCTATTCCAGGATCAATACCTTTACAAATGTTCAGGGATAGCCCACTACGTCCCTAAGGTCACTCCTGTTGACTCCCCCTAACTCACTGCCTTTGGTGAATTCTCAGTAAGTAAGTAGCTGTGATGGTCTATTCAATAGGTTTACATTGAATTCTTTTCCATTCTTAGAACGATACTCTTCTTGAATCGATGTCTTGAAATGATGCTCTTGAATATTCAATCTTCTATATTAGTGAAATAACTGAATGCACCAAATCTCCTTATTCTCTTCCATTAATTCCCAATACTGAAACCTGACTGTATCGTTATATTTCCTTCACTCTGTAAAGATATGAGATTAGTTGTATAAATTGTTCTTCTTCTCTTCGCAAAGCACAATGAGTGTATTAAACACCAGTCATGTGTGTGCGGTACAACTTCTCTTCATAAAACCAAATGATTCTCTGTTCTTCCATCTTCACAAAGCATATTTGAGAGTCTTAAGAACCCATCAAAGGTGTCTGGGACCCCCAAATTTTTCGCGCACCCTTCCCAGTGTCATTCCTATAAAATTAAAAAATTGGGCGTAAAAATACCATTTTGGGGAAAAAAAGTGTTTTCATGGAACTCTTATTTTTCACACAGTACATACCTTTTTCACACAACACCTACTTTTCCACGAAACCCTTCTTCTTTTTGTGCACCACTCGCATCAAATCTCAGGATATGTCTATGTTTCATGCCACAACGAATGAGAGGGGTTCACCTTATATTTATAGGTGTCTTTTACCCTATGCATAAAACCCATCTTGGAGCAACAAACCTCTCATTTGGAGCGTAATATTTCCCACATGTATCATTTTTCACACACATCTTTAGATATTTCATGCAGCCCATGCCTTTTCCATTTTACAATGTTCTGAAGATGAATCCCCTCTTGCGCATAAAACTTCAAACCCAAATTTTGCGCACAACCACTTTCTCACGGACAAGTTTGATTTTCCATGAACTTGGTGCGAATATCGTCACTTTTTCACTTGCCTCTTGCCATTGCTGATTTTTATTGTTTTTGATCCAAGACACTGATTGCGCAAAAAACCTCGCTCCACTATTTCAGAAACCATGATATTTTTCATGCACAAATAAAATATTTTGTGCACAATCCATGTTTTTCACGCACGATGCTGTTTTTCATGCACGCCACCCTTATTTTGCGCATCACTTTTTTGTGTGTGCACCTCCTCTTTCCAAAAACCTATGTCATCATTTTCAGATTTTCCGGCCCAAAACTTTGCAAACACTGGAGAACATCGCCCCCTTCAATATATGGTTCGGCCATAACCTTCATGCTTCTTTTCTAGGATTTTTCTTCTTCAACAACTCTTCTTATTTAATTACCAACCCTTCTATTGTGATATATAACCTTTGATAGATCAGCTTTCGCATCGTCAGATTTTGAGAGAATGTGAAATTAATGGCCATCTCATAATTCCAAGCCCTTTCACACTCATTGCTTCTTCAACGATCATTCTCCACTTCATGAAAATCATGTGATTCTATTCTTCATGTATGCTCTTTCATAGTTCTCATGCAGTCATGAAGACTTGCATGGTCTTCCTCAAATACCCATTCTTCTTGAATCATCCTAAGATGGATTATACCTCACTATTCTCCACTATTTGAAACAATGTGTCTCCTTTGACACACGTTCTTTGAATTTATGATCAGTACAATAGTTATCTAAATCTTCATTCCTCTATTTCATTAGAGTACTTCTTGATCTCCTTCATTTGAATCTTCATTGACAATTATTGACAACAAATACATCCTTATACACAATGTGGTCTCAAAAATCTCCCCCTTTGTATATTTTTGTCAATACCTTAAATCCCCTTAAATGAATATGTCAATGTCAAAATTAGATTCCACTTTCTCTCCCCCTTCATGGCAAGAAATACGAAGCACATGGAGGAGAGGGTATCAATCTAAACTTAAGAAATGTTTCATCAATAATTTCACTCTAAGACTAATTGAGAAATACATGATGTAGAAAACAAAGGGATTTGATATAGACAACATGCCTGTCCATTATTCACTGGAAATGATACCACATGAGATGAGAACTCATATAATTGTATTAAAGGGATTTCCACTTTCATTCTAGGATGAGAATAATAAATTTAATATGAGATTATCCACATGAAACTCCTGCACTAACTTCAACAAACTGATCAAAAATATTCAAGTGAAATAGCCAGGATAAGTGACCTTGGGTAACTTCAATTATTATTATGTCAAAGATTAATTTTGTTACTCCCCCTTTGTAGAATTATTTTTATTTTTAGTAACAAAGGTTAAGAGATGACATACCACTTCCAATGACATGATCTTCATGAAATTTCAAGAGTAATTGAATTTAATACCAACTCAATTTGATACTAAGGAAATAATAATTCTGGAATCTTATTAATTTTTATCCCTCTCAAGGGAAACACTCCTCATCACCTTCATTAAGCGTGATCCTTCATTTGAATCTTTCAATATAAATTGAAGAGGATTTCAAGGATGGAAAAACCTTTATCTTAGCTACCAAGAGATGACATCACTCACTACTACTAAGGTTATTCACCTGAGATCATGTTTCACCTTTAATTCCCTGTATTATTAGCACAAATACAATACAAAAAATGAATAAGGGAATAAGGTGGTTCCTCATTGCTTCATCAATATGTGCTTCATGGTTGAGGTGATTTTCTCAACCAAGTGCCTTAATTTAATCCAATCTTCATTCTTGCACATTTGAATATATGTTGTGATGTGTATTGATTTGGAATGGCTCTTTTCACGTACTCTTCTTCTTTGTGTGGAGGATTGTTCTTCTTAACAGACATCATGAATGATAAATTTTTACTCCTTTTAAGGACTGCTTCTTGCTCCGGTATTAATGTTAGACATCCTTTTCTGATGTGACCAGATCTCATAAATATCTCACATAGAACATCAATAACAAATTTTTTTATTTTGGTTTTAACTCTCTCATGATTTTGATCTTCATCACATGAAATTTTTCCTTTCCCTTTGTCACCAGCCTTGGCCTTTTCATCTTCAAGTTTCCTCATTATTTTCAAATCATCAGGTCAGAGGACTAAGATGTCTGTTGGAAATTTTGTAGCAGGTTTCGATATTCTACAGAGGTTCATATGAGTTTCATCCCTTTTAGTTTATCTTTTGTATGAATGACACTTCAATTTCATGGATATAAAATTCTTGGAATTCTCAGTTTCCCTACTTGAGATCTTCTTGGGGAAACATGTGTTCATAATATTCTTCTGATTTTATCCCAAGTTACCTGATTTATACTTGGCTGGAATTTGTGGTCTTATTTTCTTATCGACAGTGAATGCATGTCAAGATGGACATGTACATACTAGTGAACACTGTCGTTGCATACACCATATATGTTATTAAGCATTCCAAATTTGATTGTGGTAAATAAAAGATTTTGGACCTGTGGATGTTGTTTCTTCTTATTTGGATTTCTTCACTTTGATATAGGAAATCATTGTGCTTTGTTATTTAAGTTATTGTACCAAAAATCCAGTGCACAATGCCCAAATATATTACAGCACCAACATTGAACAACAAATCATTTCTTCTTTATATATTCTATATGAGGTTGTTGGGCTTTCTTCTTAATTTTCTGTGCTCTATCTGAGGAACCATCTTCCTCATTTTTCTTTCCATCCAACCAAGGAACAGTGTTAGGTTTATTATACACATCGTTCCTCATCCATACTTGCTTAGAATTTTTCTTCCATCATGCACTTTTTGAAGGAACATATTTAGAAACAATAGTACATGTTTGTATGGATGGAACATTCACTTTCTTAGCTTCTTGTGATAGATCAGTGAGTGAATTCATGATCTTCTTATCCCAAGTTGGAGGTCTTTTCTTTGAAGAATCCTCTAGTGAGCATTGAGTACCAGCAACAAATGATTATTGAGATGGATAATCAAGAGTTTTTATAATATTTTTATCACATGGTGGAGGAATTTCATCTTAAGAATCCTCCAATTAACATTGAGTGCAAGCGTCACATGTTTCATTCTTTTGTGAAGTCTCAATATGTGTCTTCTCTAGATTTTTTAATTGGGCTTCCAATATTTTCCATTCAATATCGAGGATGATCTTCAGATCTTCATTAATGATCATATTTTCTTAACAGGTCTTCTCCAATATTTCAACCTCATCTTCATGCATCTCAATTTTTTTTCTGACAAAAATTCAAGTTCCCTGAATCTCTTGGAAGTTTCCTCAAAATAAAAACTCTCAACCTCAATTCTCTTATTAAGATAAGCTTCAGACACATGGATCTTTTCATTATGAGTCTTATTGACTCTCACTTTTTCTTCAATGACTTTAATATATTTGGTGAGATTTAAGCATTCAAGAACTTTTACTTCAAAGACATTTTCTACATTATCAGCTTCTCCTTCCAATCCATTGATCTCATCCGGCATGCATTGAAATATTCTAAAAATAGCAGCAACTCTTTTTTCTAGAATATCATACAGATAACATATTAACTTCTCCTCGTCACTTGAGATAGAAGTTTCTTCCTTTCCAATGGTAGGAACTTGGGCCACCTACTCGATACATTCCAAGACTGATATTTCATCATTATTGGAAGGGCATGGAGAACAAGACCTTGTATCTACTTTGGACATGACATACTTCTTCAACTGCTTTGTCTCTTTCTTTTTACAATTTTTAATGGTATTGCAGGATTTAGGATTCTGCTAAAAAATGACTAAATCTTCATCAAGAGTGAACTTCATTTTTGACTTTAGGAAAGAAACTCCTATCCTCTTCTATATAAAATTATTGTAGAATATCCAAAATATATGAACCTCCCTCTGATACCACTTGTAGCACACCGGGACACCCTGAGAGGGGAGGGGTGAATCAGGGTGTGAATTTTTTATTTTCAACTAATGGATCTTGTTCCCACGTTGGTAGGAACTAGTTAACCTTGTATGATGGGTATGATCATCAATCAAACATTCACATGCAAAGAGATGACACAACACTTTTTACTTGTTTCACTGCTAAGGGCTGTCTAAGAAGCATACACCGACATGTTGTTTGTTGTACATAATTCTTATATTCTTCACTAGCTATGGATTAGAATGGTTCGGGAATAATCACTCTATCCCAGGCTCACTACCTTTACAAATGTTTAGGGATATCCCACAGCATCCCTCGGGTCACTCATGTTGACTCCCCCTGGCTCACTGCCTTCGATATAGTCTCAGTCATATTATAGATGTGAAGGTATATTCAATAGATTCACATTGAAGTCTTTTCCTCTGCTTAGCACAAGACTCTACTTGAATCGAAGTCCTAAAATGATTCTCTTGAATATTCAATATTCTAATTTAGTGCAATAACTGAATGCACTAAATCTTCTTCTTCTCTTTCATTAATTCCTAATACTGATACCTGAGTGTAACATTATATTTCCCTCTTTATGTGCATATTTTTGTTTAGTTTCATGAATAATTATTCTTCTCTTCTCAAAGAACAACAAGGATGTTAAGCACTAGTCATGTATGTGCGGTACAACTTCTCTTCATAAAACCAAATGATTCACTGTTCTTCCATCATCGGAAAGTAGATTTGAGAGTGCTAAGCACCTGACTGCGAGACCCCCAAAATTTTCAGGCACCTAATATTTTTCAAAACCCTTCTTCATTTCACACACCACTATATACCTCAATTTTTCCGTGTGTCAGAGCTCAGGTTTTGTCGAAGTGTTGAGACACACCGAATAAGAGGGGTTCAACTCGTATTTATAGGCATTTTGACCATACGTGTAAAACCCATCTTGGCCTGAAAAACCTCTCATTTGGCACATAATATTTCGCAGATGTATTTTTTTCAGGCACATCTCCAGATATTTTGCGCAGCACATGCCTTTTCCATTTTTTGACATTCTAAAAATGATGCATCTCTTATGCATAAAACTTTAAACCCAAATTTTGCACAGAACTAATTTTTCGCTCAAGAGTATTATTTTCTGTGGACTTGGGGTGAACATCTTCACTTTTTTGCGCACCTCTTGCCTTTGCTGATTTTTAGTGTTTCTGATCCGAGACACTACTTACACAAAAAACCTCACTCCACTATTTCACACACCACACTGTTTTTCATGAACAACACAAATATTTCATGCACAGTTCATGTTTTTCATGCACGCCACTGTTTTTCACGCACGCCGATATTTTTCATACAGACCACCCAAATTTCATGCACCACTACCTTTTTGGGCTCACCTTTTCGTCCCAACAACCTATGCCTTTATTTTCCAATTTTCAGGCCCAAATTGTTTTTCAATCACTGGAAAACAATGCCACCTTCAATATATGCTTCAGAAGTAACCTAGATGCTTCTTTTCTAGATTTTGGATTCTTGCGAAACTCTTCTTCTTTCATTAAAAATTTTCTATCAGGATATATATCCTTTGATAGATCAACTTTAGTATTGTCAGATTTTGAGAGAATGGGAAATGCATGGCCATCTCAAAAATCCAAGCCCTTTCACACTCTATGCTTCTCCAGCTGTCATTCTCTACACCATGCAAATCATGTGATTCTATTCTTCATGTACTCTCTTTCATGGTTCTCATGCAATCAGGACGAGTTTCATAGTCTTCATCAAATCCCCATTCTTCTTTAATCATACTTAGATGGATTATACCTCACTATTCTCCACTATTGTTAACATTGTGTCACCATTGAAACAAGTTATTTGAATTTATGATTAGTTTGACAATCATCTAAATTTAATTTCCTCTATTTCATTGGAGTACTTATTGATCTCCTTTATTTTGATCTTCGTTTACAACTATTGACAACAAATACAACCTTATACACAAAGTGGTCCCAACACTAGTAACATTTAACATAGTGTTATTAATGAGGATGTTTTTCATTTTCATCATATTAGTAAGATATATAGTATAATACCATATTAATGATTTGAAATTGATCATAATTCATCTTGAGTTAATAAATTTTACTATCATAGATTATGTTTTGTCTACTCAACAGCTTACGTATTTACTAGAATATTTGGGTGGCATTGTACAATGTTAAATAATTTATGTAGAAAGGAATATTTGGGGACTTTTCATGTCAATAATTTTATCCTTTATTGGGATATCATGATATAGGAGTCCCAGTTACTTTCTAATAGTGTGATGGATACTAATGGAAGTGAATTATATACTCACAAAAATAATCACAAAAAATAGAAAAAATGTATAGGATAATGTGTAGTAAATTATGATACATTTAATGAAATTCAAACTAGAATTGTGTTAAATCAGTTAATCATCATATTTGTTTAAAAAAACATATGTAAGTATCTATATGAAAATATATTGGATGATTAAATTTTTTTAGTGTAATATAATATAGTAGAGATATACTCACCACTATTATTAATCCTTTGGAATCATGGTTTTTTGAATCTGTGCACCCCATCACCTAATGGATGACCACTGTTGCAAGAAAATTTATGTATCTGGATTTTTTTGTAGTGTTATTCTATTACATGATGCAATATTATAAGTGGTTGTAAAGGGATATATAAATCATAAAATATAGAATTAGAGTAATCTTTTTCTGAATGGAGTGAGATAGATACTGTATTTGTGGAGTAATATCATTTTGATAGGTTTTTAGATGCTGATTGATTTAATATGACATTAAAAATTGATTTTTAAAATAAAAACCTAAATATATGGTTGTTTCATGGGGGAATTATGCCTGAATATTATTATATCTATGAGTTTATATAAATTTAAAATGGATACAATTTCAGGAAATGAATATATCGATGCATTATATTGTATTCATGGAAACTTTAGTGAGAATAACATGGAGGTACATAAAGGGACAGTCATTAGATTGCATAGTCATACTATTATCAAATGTTGTGAGAGTTGTATACTTAGAATGAAATTGTTGGTCCTATTAAATATAAAGTGATTGAATATTAGAGATGAAAAGATAGATTTTTTTCTCATGGATACATGGGAAATTATATTGTACTTTCACAAAAAGTATCCTAATATTTCATGAAATTCATTTGTGACTCCAGGTGGAATGTATGCTTTATTTACAAAAAAATCAATTTGATTTGTTTTATTATTTTTTATAATGTAAATCCAGGGTGGTGTTGAAAATATTTCAAAAATTAAAGTACTTAATATAACATAATGGTGGTGAATATAATGACCTAAATTTCTGTAATATCAATTAATAAAAGTTGATTAATCATGGGATAATAATACTTACAGCAACACAATAAAATGATGTTATAGAGAGGATGAACTAGACATTTATAGATATAGAAAGATAGTTTTGTTTTTGATCCATTTTTTACAAGGCCTTATATAATGAAAAAATTTCCATGAAAACCTAGTTTTTTTAAACAATTAATCCTTTATTGTTGGAAAAAGTTTTCTGTAATATCCATGGTTTGATAAGATATAACATATTTCACTAAAAAATTTCTTTTTTTTCATTTTTTACTCTCTTTTTGATTCAAAGTGTATAAATAATATAGGTGAAAAAATATATATAAGGAATTTTTTGTGGTGATAGGATACTAATAAAACAGATAAATAAATTTAACAGAAATAATTTAAATGGTTGTAAAGAATACTAAAATACAAACTATTTTTAACATTATTTAAATTGTTTCATTGTACATGAAATACATGGATGTGAACAATTCCTTTAATCAGGATGGTTTTTATGAGGTGATCTAAATTATACATCCTATGGGGGTCTGAATACCATCGTATGTAAAACCGTGTTTTCAAATTAAATAATATTAACTATGGACTCAAACAGGGAACCAATTAGTTAGTTCATAAGTTTTATGATTTCATGGATGAAGAATGTCTGATGGGGATAAACTACAATCATTACTATTATCAAATGGTGCGTAATTATGGGACTTATTTTTTAATCATTACCTATGTTCATAATATATATTTTTAGTGTTAAATAACTTAATGGAATAAGGAGTTGAAGATTATGTTTTCTAGAATATGTGATATGAAATATATTTTTTAGGACAAGATAAACATAGAGATGATGATTGAAAGTGATAAAAAATATGGTACTCATGTGATATCTTAGAAAGAATGCATCTGAATGATAATTTATGGGTATCATATTCCCATAAATAAATATATTATAACATCACTCACTAGAATCATCATTATATGAATTGAAAAGGCACATTAAATATATGATGAGGTCCATTCCTTGGAAAATTAAATATATTACTCTCATGTTGGAAGATTTATGTATGTGATGGTTTATATGTTACCCAAAATTAACTTTATAATGGAGTGGTATGTTTTCCCATCTTTAGACCTGATAAAGATCATTGAGATGCTATAAAATATATCATATCTATAAAAACCCAACTATTTATTACACATTATTACTTGATTCATTGCATAAAATTACACTTAATATACCCCACAGAGATAAATAAATATATAGTAATTTGGAATTCGGTATATTAATTAATTTTTTATATAATAGGATACAAACAAATATTGAGAACTTTTACATAATCATAATATTTAAAGGAACTTATATCTGCATGGGATATTCTATTTACCAACATAATCAAGGGGTGTTATATAAATACCAATATGGGAATAAACAAGGAATAAAATGAAGACAATTATACGTGTCAGACAATAGGAATATCAATGATGAATAAAATGAAAATGAACTGTAAGGCAATATATAACAAGGTAATCGTAACATGGGAAATGTGGAATGAATATAAATCAATGCATCATAAACATAAGTCAAGGTTAAATCTACAAATATTTAATGGTGACAAAGTCTCATAAAGGAATCAAGATTAATCCTATACTAACTTGATTCATCTGGATACTAAACATTATCCAATACATTGGACTTCAATCATGGCACATCTTTCGTAATCATTTGATTATCATGATTAACTGTGACACCAAGATCATATAAAAAAATTTCATTCAACATGATAATTTATTCCAACATAAAAAATGTTTAATGAATACATATATTTTCCAAATAAATAAGAATATGTTCATAAATGTTAAAATCATTGATAGAAAAATGGTATGGTATTCACTACACAATTATTTTGGAATGGGAAATCATAGTGCAATTTCAGCAACATAACGACGTCATATAGAAGTTCATACAATGAGGTGTTGAGAGATAAAGGGTTGTATCATCATTTATACATGAAATATAATGTAATAGGGACATGTATATACATTACCTGACATAAGGGATTTAAAATATAATGTGAAACATAATAAAGGATGTTAAAGAAAGGGGAGAAAGTAAAGAAACCGTACATGAATTTTTTACTCAAAAGGCATCATAATATCTTCTTGAGGGATTAAGATAACATTATAAGGACTCTAGGGAGAATATGGAATATTTTTCATGATTAAAATAAGTTTTAATGATGAGAAGTGGGATATTGGGTGTGACTTATAGGGGAAGTGATAATGATTTCTTTATTATTTATGTTTTTGAAAATAAATAAAAAATATTCAAAACCGTAAATAATATCATGGGTTTTCCCATTATTTATACAAAATAAAATTCGTTTAAATTATTTTATAATCCTATGATATATACATATTAAAATATTACTCTTAGTGATGTGGAGGTGAGTCACACTCTTAAATAAATGATTTTAATACTTTAATATATATTTAAAAGTCTTGGAGGCTTCATAATGAATAAAAAAAAATAAACCCATTTTTTTTTAAAAATTTACTAAATATATTCATTCTTGGATTTCATTATATATAAATTATTATATCATAGTTGGGTCATAATAAGGTCATCAAACTCAAATCTTATTCATACAATATTTAATTTCTACCAAAAACATTTTTTATCTGAAAAATTATTAAAATTTCACTATTGAATTTTTTTAAAATCATTATTCCAAAAAAATTATTCATTCTATCTAAATAATTTTATAAATATTTGAATTTTTACATTAAATGTAATAGCTGAAATTTATTGAAAATGATGGGTTTTTTACAATTGAAGATTTCACACTCTAGATAAATTATGTTGGACTTCATAAAAATTAAATGATAATTAATATTTAATAAAAGTAATTAAATAAATATATTTTATAAAAATATTAATTATTATAAGAAAAAATTATTCATCAAAATAATTTCTTAATTTTACCATTATCCAAAAATATTATTTCTTCTTTTATATGAATTTATATTGTAATAATAATAGGATGAAATTATATTCATAATTTTATAAAAAATAATGTACATATTACTATTTCTTGGGTCTTGATACATGTCACTTTAATACACCAGTATACTGGCTATGATTAAGTTGTGTGATGGTGGCGCTTCCATGGGTCTGTTTGGCGAACATGGTTTGGGTCATGATCTCGATGAATATGAATTTATAATATAAATGGTTTCACTAATTCGTAGGTTGTTGGATCAAAACATAGAATTTCTCTAGTGAAATAAACCGAAATAATATCTCCCTTGGAAGCTTTAATAAATTGGCCATATTGGGTATATGCCTACAGGGGGAGGCCATCAGTTCCATTATTTGTGAAAAAATGGATTTGTTAAAACCTAATATATACATTTTTCATGTGATCACTATTTCAATGTCATAATTATCTACATGAATGATACTTAATATAAATTTAAATCCAATTGGATAAATCAAAACAACTGTATGTTTCTTTAATCACCATAATTTATATAATTAAATCAACAAGTGTAATTTTACTCAGAATAGTTTATGTCATTACAATATACCACTTTAGAAATTTCACACACACTTTTTCCCATACTAAACATTTATGGGGATAAATATAATTTATCACCTAATCTAATTACCAGGTTATTGTGTCAAACATTTGATTGATCATCAACACTATGTGTTTGGAGAATCATCTTATTTTGTATAATTTTTTCACTATAAACATGGATCTTTACTGGCTACTCCTCATTAGAACATTCATTCTACAATACTACAATCTATTGATTTAGTACATTTGATGGGTCTGGTATGTACATCTCAAGAGTGACACATGAAATACATCATGTACATGAGATATGTTTGGTGGGAGTGAAAGTTGAAACCACTATAATGGAATTTGAGATCTAAAAGGGTCTGATGTATTATGTAAAAATATTTCACTTATTCACAAATGTAATCACTTTCAACCATGGAAATTTGTATAGTAATACGAATGAATCCAACATCAAACACTAGGTATCATTAATGGTTTTAAATATATCACTTCTGTCGACTCTTAGTAGCGTTGATGTGATACAGAATGATCTCAACCAAAGGAAGATGTTTGTACCATCCTCCGTTGTATTTCATAAAATATTCTGGAATCATGTTTTTTAATGTATAAATAGTACACTCAGATTCACCACTCATTTGTGTAAGATTGGATGTACTGATGTTGAGCTCAGAGTTTAGAGAATTTTTGAATGTTTTCAAGAATTTATATGTAAATCTTGGATCTTGATTACACACAATCGATGGTGGTACTCCACGTAACCCTACAAATTCCCTAAGTTGTATATATTCCAGTTGATCCATTGAGAAATCCCCTTGAATGACAATGATGTGTGTAGTATTTTTAAGATGATCTAAAACAACATAGACATAATTGTTTCCTTTGGATGTCTTCGGATGTTCGGTGACAATTTCTAGGGTGATGTTTTCCCAATCCATTGTTGTAATGGTTAATGGTTGAATCATCCCCTTAGAAATCTACATTTCAACCTTCACATACTGAAAAACAGGGAACTTTGATGTAAATTCATAGATGTCATTCTTCATGTTGTACCACCAATAGTTCTACGATATATCTCAATGTGTCTTTCTATATCTTATGTGAATGGAGAAATTAAAACTATGTGTATCATCCAATAGTTCCTTCTTTAACTCATGATTTGATTCAACACATAGCTATGAACCAAATCTTATAACCCCTTCTTCATTGATAATAAATTTTGAGGATTTCCCTTTTTTAATAGTTTTCACTTTCATTTGAATTCCCACATCTACATTTATATCACCCTTTTACCTTTACAAAAGATATGGTTGGAAACAAACTATGAACAGATTAATGATGATTCATTATTTATGATTCCCATGTCAATCCTCTTCAAATATAAAAGATCAGATCCTTCTCAACTATCATCAATGATATAATTGATTACAACATTATATATATAATACACTGATATATAATTAAACAGGATTGTAGTGTAATAATAAATCATAATCATTGATGATATCTAACTATATTCACAAGAGTATATTAAATTTTTTTCTTTTGAATATATATTTTTGTGTCTTGTGTTCTGTATATATCTCACAATTCTCCGCATTGTGATAATGCAACCAAATTTTCAATGGAATGATCACAGATTCCAACCCTTGATCATGCATGGGATATTTTTCCTCATGGATTTCCCACTTCCATTGTGTGAAGGAAATGCCTTTTCATTTTTCATTAACACCCAGTATAATCCCATCTTTAAGGCAGTACTGAATATTACGCAAATTTATCCACTTGTGGTCACTGAGAGCACATGGGAATTGATAAGACTTCTTTCAAATATATGAATCTTTATTCACATTACTCAGTATATGAAAACATAACTCTATTACATGTTTTCTTGATATGATGGTTTTAAATTCATGAGGAATTCATCACAAATCGGTGATAATATCCTGCTAAACCAAGGATGCTCTAGATATCTATCACAAATGTTTGGAACATCTGTCCTTAAATTTCCTTATTCATTGAAAGATATATATATATATATCCCATTTTATTCAATTATATGACCAAAGAATGTGGTTTCCTTCAAATATAACTCACACTTTCTATTTTTTTATATATATTCTTCTTTCACAAGGTTTATAGAATAGTGCCTAGATGTTCTTCATTTTCCATTGGGGTTTATATTATATTATAATATCATCTTTAAATACAACCAATAATTTATTGAGGTAATAAATATGTACTCTATTCATAAATTCCATGAATATTTATAGAGAATTATTGTGTCTGAATTGAATTACTATGAACTAGTAGTGCCGATACCTTTGAGGTAAAGAAGTCTTGGGGATATCCACCTTTTTTTCCTGAATGTGGAAATATATCGATTTTAGATCCACCTTAGAGAAGTATTGGGCACAAAAATACTAATAGAACCAGCCTAAAATAATTATAAAAGGATATATTCTCTTTATCATGATCTTTTTGAGATCACGATGATCAATGGAAAGGTGTATTGACTCATCCTTATTCTTCATGAAGAGGACATGTGTATCCCATGGTGAATTACATGGGACTATAAACCCTTTATCCAGATTCTCATGTAAATTTTTTTGTAGATCGTCAAATTCCACCACAACCATCCTATATAGATTCGGGGATTTGGGAAATTTTCCTAGTGTAAGATCGATTGAAAACATGACATCTCATATAAGAAGAAGATCAGAAAATTCCTCAAGAAATACATTAGAAAATTCCACCACACTAGTAAAGTCTTCATGGACGATCATTTCATAAGACTTAATCATTTTTGTAGATATTGTTTCTCATTATGAAATAATATCCATTATTGATATTTTTGTGATAAATAATATTCATCCTCCTCCTTGAACATTTAATTTATAATGGGATTATTCTCCATATGGAGAGTGATTCCCTTCTTGTAGAAAATAATGATAGATCTATATTGGGAAAGCTAATCATTTCCTATAATTGCATAAAATTACACTAAAGGGAGTATGATAAGGTTAACCAGGAAGTTCAACCAATGACTTTTATAGATGAGATGAGTTATATACTTGGGATGAAATAATTTCCCCATTATTAGTTTTCACTAACGTACCTACTTCGATGATATATGGTTGGGTTTGGATAGATATACATGAGTGTTTTTATATAACGTAATGTGTAATAATAGAATCGAAACGTAATTTAACTATTCTTTAATTAAATACTAGTGTACCTATCACCACTTCATTTTCAGGCTTCACTTTAGTGGTAGTGTTGGAAAATATCTCCCTTTCTTCTTGGATGTTGTTGGTTACCTTTGAAAATTATTTTGTTATGGAATTTATTCACAAAGTACTCTAGTTTATTTATGTTGAAGCATTTGAAAATGAAATGAGGGTCGAATAGTGAATTCCTTTCCTCCATTGCAATAAACGGGTTTTCCTAGTGGTAATTTTTATATAGGAGTCTTTAATTCGCAAAACTAATGCATTTCATTGTTCACATTATTAAATTTCTGGGTCGTTCTTTTCGAACCCTTGAAAAGTTGGATGTTGAAATTTATTGGCACCATTAGAACTATATATTGGACTGATGGAAATAAAATAAACATTCCACTTATTATCCCTATGATACCCCTGAGATTCCCTAATCTCTATTTCAACATTGAGGGAACATCATAAAATATATATTTGGGTATCAAAGTCACAGATCTCCGTTGATTTTTAAATAATAGGTCTTAGCCCACAAAATAAGTGGTCAACCTTACCTTCAACGGTAATTAAAAAACATGAGGCATATCATGCATGTATTCAATTGTTTTCCTCATAGTCCCCAATAGATTTCTTTCAATTTTTGTTGATTTCAAGGAAATCCCATTTCTTTTTAAGACAGAGAGTATGGTGAAAATACTTATCGAGGAACATTTTCCATAATTAATTTGATTCAAATGCATAGATATATTTATTAGGCTTCATATTCATGATCAATGTACAAAAATGATCAGATTCTATATCCTTATTATAGACATCTAGAAGTACCATCTATTGTCTAAGATATTTATGGATGGATAAGGTCTTCTCAATGGAGTTTATCCATTTGTCTGATATTAAGCAATCAAAAGAAACATTGAATGTAGAAGGCCTTTATCACATGAATATCTCGATTATAGGTTTTTCTCTCTTAGGGTGTTTTGAGTGCTCCTATTGATCTAGTATTATATTCATAAGTTGAGTTAGTTTAGAAAGTATCATGAAAAATTTTGTGATTATTTCTCTCATTGTATTGGGAATCATGTTGGAGCAATCATTACCCCAAACTTCACATTAGTTGTTAACAAGATTAATTCTATATCCATAAATTATTTATATTAAAAGGAAATGTAGGGATGAGTTTCCTAAAAAACTAAACACATAAATTGGAATTCAATGACATTAATGGGATTACATATAAATTACATCTATGTCATTAACTTATGAGTTTCAATGATTCAGTTTATGTTATCCACGATCTATTTCCTATCATATATTAATAATGTAATTATTTTTTTCCCTTAATAATATTTCTAAATTATATTTTGAATATACTAAAGAATATCCCCTTTGAGTGTCAAACTATTTGTATAGTAAGGCATGTTGTCTTATACCAAAATTCACCGAGTCTAGCCCGAATCATCTTGTTGGAGTTGTTACTCATAGATGTATCTTTTCTAGAACCACATCCACATTTAGTAGGTTGAACAATACTTATGTTCCTGATATACCACTTACTCTATACTAAAAAAATTATTTATTTTTTCACATTATTAGTATCATCCCAATGGATTTCACTATATTTTTCTATCCCTGATCACAAAAATAAGTAAACTCCTTCTATGATACCAACAATGAAACATGATATTTATTAAACATTAATACATGTATGATTACATAAAATTACACATAATACAAACCAAATGATAAATATTTCTTCTATATTTAGAATTAGATAAATTAAAAAACATCTTCTAACATGGGATGCAAAACATTATTGAACACTTCCAAGTCATGGTCATATTATTACAAGAAATATAAATCTATATGGGATATCCTAGGGGAAGACATAAAAAAGAGGTGACCTATGCATCCAAAAAAGTGAATTAAAATTAAATTAAATGAATAAAATAGTAAATTTTAGAATATATAAATATCAATGAGTAATAAAAGGAACATGAACAACACTTCATGATATAGCATGATAATCATAAAAAGGGAAATATGGAAGAAACGTAAAACACTACAACATAAAAATATGTAAAAGCTAAATCCACCAAGAAATCAAGGTGGAACAAGTCCCATAAATAAATTAGGTGTATAAATTTCCCAAAATGACATATCATTTTAATAAACATTACCCAATTCATTATATAATTATCAGGGCACACCCTTTATAATCATTTCATTTTATTTCTTGATTGTTCCACATAGAACATATAACATTGATTCATTCAACATAATAATTTATTTCATGTTAATGTATTGAAAAATACACAATTTTATGTCATTAATCAACAAGTTTATGTGAATAAAGGTTAATATCCTTGATAAAAAAATGGGTTTGGTATTTGCTATAAAATTATTTTTTCAAGGAATACCGTGTGGTAATTTCAGTAGAATAACGAAATCATATAAAAATTAATAAAATTGTATCATGAGCGAGATATGTATATCAACATTTAAACGTAAAATTCATAGTAATAGGGACATGTAAATACATTCCCTGATATATGGAATTTGAAATAGAAGTTATAACACAATAAAAAAACATGGATAAAGAGGATAATGAAAAGAACATGTTCTTGAATGTGTGACTCCAATAGATTAGGAAAAGATCCATTAATGATTTTTTGAACCTTGGGATGGCTCTATTGAGTAGAGGGAAGATTTTGGCTTTGTTCAACTATGTTTTAGTGAAGATATATTGGATCATTCATGGGTTTAATATGAAATGAAAGATATTTATTTATTATTTATGTTTGGGAATCTATATAATAAAATTCTCATATCCTAAGACCATTACATGGTTTTTCCCATTGTTTCTACATAATTAGTGTTCTTGAAATTATTTAATAATTCCACGGTACATACTTATTAATATATTACCCATGGTGATGTGGAGGTGAGTCACATTCTTAATGAAATTATTTTAAAATCATAGAATATATTATATGTCATGGTGGATTCATAATGGCTTTAAAAAATAAATTAAATAAAAAAAACCAAATTATATTAAAAGGGAGAGAATATCTATCGGTGTGGATCACATTTATATTACATATTCCATCACATTTTGGTCATTATTATGTAATAAAAAACAATGTATATTTATATGGTATTTAATTTTTCCGAGAAAAATATATTGTCTCAGCAAATTGTGAAAAATTAACCATTAGATAACTTTTCCATCTGAATTGTAAAAATAATGTTTTTTTTAGATAAATAATTTTCGAAATATGTGAATTTTCACTTTTAAAGTAAACACAAAAATTATTTTAAATAATAGGTTTTTGATAATAACAATTTTTGAACCCGAATAAAAAATACATTTATATCATATAAGTTATATGATCATTTTATTGAATTTTATTTATTTAATATTAATATATTATTAAAATGTTACTTATTTCCAGAAATAAATTAATTCATCATAATATATTTTTTAATTTTACTATTAATATAAAATAATATTTTTTCATTAAAAATTCATTTACAAAGTAATAATAATATGATGAAAATATACTCATTATTTTATACAAGTTAATAAAAAGATTTCTATTCATAGGGACCTGTTACATATCCATTTAAAAAACTAGAATATGCCCTAATAGTAAGCTGTGAGATGGTAGGGATTTCCTGGGGATGTCGGATGAAAATGGGTTGGTCCATGATGTTGATGAACTTGAACTTCTCCCACAAATGATTTTGACCATGCACGAGTTGTTGGATCTCATCATGGAATTCAAGATGAAAAAATATGAAAAATTCAATCTCACTCGAAAGCTATAAAAAATTGTACTCATAGTGTATGATCCTACAAGTTGAGACCATCAAATCCTTTGGGTGTTCCAAATGGATTTTTAAACCTTATATTTAAAATACTCATGTGGTCAGTTTTTCAATGACTATATTTTTAGTGGTATTGAAAAATAATAATAAATTGAATCTAAATGGTTAAAAAAATAAGTTCATGTGTTTAATATAAACATTATAAATTTAATTAAATCCAAAAGGTTAATTCTATTTATAACAGTTTGGGTCATTAAAATATAATAGATGAATTTATCAAAATATTCAGGATTTTTCATTGGAATAGATGATCCCCTATGAGGTTCAATGAATGTTTATTTTACTGGTGACTCTGAAGCATGTAAAATCACAAATAATTTTTGTGTCCACATTCAATGCTATGATGCTCAGCTGTGTGCCCTAGCTATAACTAGTAGTGACATTATATAAACTTATAGAGTACTATATTTCAAATATACAATCTGGAATATGTTTTATGGTTAATTTCAATGATATAGGATCTGGTTCCATAATCAAATGGAATAAAACAGGTTTTTAACAGTTATTGTTATATCTACTATTCATAGAAACAAAAATTTCTTGCAATAATGAAATGAATTTGTATAAAATACCATTTAATTTATAATATTTTGGAGAAATTTTTTTCAAGCTATAGAAGATAACATGAAATAAAAATATAGATTAAGTGTCCATGAAATATTATACATAGAAAATTTTGATGTATCATTGTTCCATTGTCAGACTTGAATGATCCAATGAATAAAGGGGAACATGTTTATGAATTTAGTAGGAATAATTTTTCCAAATGTCTTCAAGGATGTTAAATAGTTTAAATGAAGACACATTCAGAGTGATATTAATGGAGTAAGAAAGTTTCTTCATGTAACCAAATGTTAAGTCATTTGAAGTTTACTGATTTTTATTACAATTTAATTATGTCAGAGTATGAGTAGTAAAAAGGTGAATGTTTGAGAATTTTGGAGAAGGTGAAACCTATTTGAATGATAAAGTATCTATATATAAAAAGCTGGAGCAATATATAATGATTCCTTTGAGATATTTTTTCTATTCACTAGCTAATTAGCTATATTGATTCCAATTAAAATATATTTAGTAATACATATGTTTATTATTGTCTCACATGGTCGTAAGAACTAATTATAAACCAGGTAAAACACATTTTATTACTATTACATTGAGTTAGAGTTATTCATTATGTTCTTTATAAATATTTTAGTGATTATGATGCATCATGTACTCAAATTTTCAATGCTTCAAGAAAAAATTGATGATGAAATATGATGATTTCAATTATGCAGAAATAATGAATGATATGAACATTTAATGATATCAAGGTTCAACCATCCAGTGATTCTATTGGTTTTTCATCCAATATTCTTACAGCACCGAACATAAATTTTAATCTAATAGAAATAACTATACAAACACCAAATAATTATATTATTTTAATCAAGATTAAAAAGGGAGATGAATCTCCATTGTAAAATTTTTCAAAAGAATGTATAATATTACATTATTAAAAGCACTTCTTTCTCAAATGATTATGGGAAAGGAATGGAACACTATTCATAAAATATCTATTAAAATATAATATGATAATTTTATATTTGCATTATTTCTTGGCATTCATCAAATTTCATTAGATGATCCTCCACAGTTACTTATATAATGATCTCTTGAGATATCCAAGACTCCCTGTGGAATATCCCCTATTGAACTAGAATAACTCAATAAGAAAATTTAAGATAATCTACAAAAGGTATTCATGCACCAATGTTCATTTACTAGGGGTAAAAAATACACATTTTAAAAATGTATTTTGGTACAATGAGTAGATGTTATTTCTAAAAAAAAATTTATATTAAAGAATATTTTATAACCTAATGAAAATACCCCATTACATCTATGTAGGGGGTCACACATTACATGGATCTATAACCAATGGAATCAATGATAAATGACACGGATTGAAGACACAAACATGGTCTCAATTTCCAAAGGCCCTATAGAAAATGATTATAGGACCATTAGCCTCTATGACCTACATGACCTACCCTGGAAAATCTCTAATGTATAATCCATTCATGGTCTTGTTTCCATTATGAAACCCAAAGTCCATTACATATTCCACATGTTAGGGTTACTCTCTCACACAAAATGATAGGTTTTAACCCCATATATTCCTTCCTCATCACCTCTAATTGTCACTAATTTACTCCCCACTATATTACCATAATCCAACGACCAACCACCACAACCACTACAAATGTATCCATTATGAACATCATAGTACCAACAAATCATCCTATAATATTCCAATTACCACTAATTCAACAAACTACTTTGAAACCTTATGTTACACATCCTATGAATATCATCGCACAATACACAAGGGAAGACATCCCCCCCCAAATACGGTGTTAAATATTGATTTTGGACAGAATTAAGGCATATATTCATTGATTTTCATGATGTGGACAAACTCATGATAATGATTTAGTATGAACATCCATGTATTGAATAATTTTTTGCTAAGACATGCAACTCCAAATACTTATATAATGATATATCTAATTCAAGGAATCGTAAAATAATGGTGTCAAAGAAGGATATACCAAATACTTCATACCTTATAGTGTAATGACATGATGTGTTTATCATAATTTATTTCAGTATCACCAATGAACTGTAAATATTTATAGACATGAAGCATAAAGTCAATATATAATATCATGAATTTTTTTTGGTACTACATATATAAAATATTCTCATATACTCTAAAATTAACAAGGAACATGAGGTCAATCTTAGTACTATTCTAAAAACATTACGATTGGATAAATCATATGTATTGTTTTACAGTGTAAAATTTGTATAAAAATTTATTCTCCTTAGGACACGTATTTATAAGTGAGGGTGTATATCGAAATCATTCCAAATTATATTTGATTGATGAATGTGCTGATCCTAATTCCATAACATAACTACATTTTTTTACAATGATTTTCAAGTTTATACATGTTATTTTCAAGAATAAACTCTATATATTTGAACCATATAGCCAAGTTAATTTTTAATAGTGTAATTTATAAATTTACTGATGAATGTGATGATTGATATATACAGTGGAATAAGAATATAATCACTACTCAACTTCACTAACTAAATAATAATTATAATGTATTTGTGATATATAGGGGTTCTAAAAATAACGCCTTGCGCCATGTCCATAATAAAATGATAAAAACCATTCTTTTACCATATGATGGTTGAAGGCCCAGTGATGAAATTTTTCTAAGAATATTACAGAGTTTGCTAAAAAGATATTTTAATTCTGGCTTTCATGGAGTTATCTATTTTGAAAAAAGTTGTTATATTTTTAAGGATCATAATAGTGTTATATATATATACATATATTAACACATAAGGATCATAACATGTGGAAATGAATATGGATACCAAAAATCAAGGATTATGATCTATGAAACCGCTACCATACTGAAATGAAAAATAATGTTGGAGATTTACAGTGTAGAAAATAGTTTTCAACCTTATACATGATAATGATTTAGATAGATTTGATATTATTAAAATAAATTTATAGACCTGGTATTCGTAATATATTTAATATAATCATTCTATTCTAAAATAATTTTTTAACTATCCATTCATGATAGGGTTAAAGAATCCCAAAAATATTGATGTGGTTATATAGAATTGTGTTCCTTAAATAAGGTATGAGGATCCTTATGAAGAATATTTGAGGAAAATGGGTTTTTATATTTGGGTTATAATACTTATTACCCTATGATCCATAGTTAATGAACAATCTATTGGCCAATGCTCATAACTAAATATTTTATATCCACCATAAGAGATAAACAATGTATATAGATATATTAGAGCACTATTGGTGGAATTATATGATGAAGGAGGCTATGGAGTACACATCAATGTGCCTGGTATGTCATAATGTCAATAATGGAAGGTAAAATACCAACTGGATAATGAAACCGTTACACCATAATGTAATTTGGATTACATCACCATTAATTTTTTAAAGTGTATTTAGAGTAAAAAATGAGGATGTGACTATAGGGTTGTGAATACCATATTACAAAGGATTATCACATCATGTTAATTTTGGAGGATGTATAACATGATCAATATTCAATGATAGAAATTAGATATGTGATGAGACTATAAATAAAATAAACTTCAATTATATCTAATCGGTATCTAAGGATGGCATAAAACTTTTTGAAAAGACACCTAAATTCTTGGAAAATATAGTTGAATTTTTTAATTGGATATCACACTTACACTGATCGAAAACCTGAATGAGCCATCACAAAACATTATTATATATTGAGATATTACTCAATGGGAATCAATGGATGTTTTGATTTACATATTCCATTGGTTGAGTTCTAATAAAATAATAGTCTCCACTAAATAATTCATATTAATAATTATAAATACATCTATGGAATGAAATATAAAACTCTTATATATTGTGATGATGTTGGAGTGAATAATCAATTAGGACATGAATAGTGAAAATAAAAAAGAAGTTAGAGACATGGCTATTCAATAACACATCTAGGAAACATAAAACAATTTAATAATTAGTATTATAATTATCAGTGTTAGCTAGTGTTTGGGGATTATGAAAAGGTATTACTCCATATAAATATCTATATAGGGGAATAAATTGGTTCCAGAAGAAGGAAAATTATTTTCATAGATACATTGACAACCATGAGATTCATTATTGCATCAGGGTTATTTCCTATCATTTTTCACTCCCCAAAGCAAATACAAGTAATTTTCATATTTCACATGTCCATCATAAATATGTACATACGATACCCAATACATGTAATAAATCCATATGTGGTACATTTATTGAATTATATATCTTAATAAGATAGACCTATAATGATTTTAGACTGCAGATAAAACGATTATTCAAATAATGACACTCACGTTATATATGTACATCAGTGGAATCATAAGTACGAAGAACAGACATGGGAAACAAAAGGCATAATGAAACATAATCAGTCTCATATATTTATTTCATAGAGCGTGAAAATAAATTTCAAAGGTATTATTTATTATATGTTGAATAATTTCATAGCTATGACAATTATGAATTATATTTCCCTTCAAAATTATTTTTTATTGAACAATTGATAAAATAGTATAATAAAGATTCACCAAATAAGGGCAATAAATAGTAAATTAATATATTAATGCATTTATTTAATTTATTTAATAATATAGTCAAAATAATTGAATGTGTTACAATGAATAAAAGATAAATATTATAGAAAATTTTGGAACACCTTTTTCATTAAAAATTATAACACTTGATTACAAAAAATTACAATTTAAAAAACCATAGTAATATAATTGATATATTTTATAACTGGTAATATATAACCATTATTGAATTTTTATATAATGATGAATGAAGTAAATTATAATTTTTTATAAGGATTATGAAATCTATATGATCATTGAAATAGTGAAACTAATTGCTTGGAATAGATACATGACTGTAAGAATGTTTGAAGTATAATTGGAATTGGAAAATAATTTTTCTGTATTATAAAACATTAGAGTAAAAAAATTTACATCATAAGAAACATTAAATAATGTTTTAACGTGATAAAATAAATTTATTACACAATTAATTAAAATTTTATTTTTCAAAAACAATATATCAGTTTTATTACCAATGGAATACATTTCTATTGTAAATTTATAATTTTCATTTTTTTATTAAAATTGTATTATTAAACTATATTACTGTTTTTTTTGTAAAATGGAATATTATTTCAGGATTTACCATATAATATTTCTATGGTTTGAGAGATTGGTATGTTAATAAAAAGTCATATTTTACAATAAATAAATATTTTATTTAAAATCTAAATTTCGAAAAATTATGAAATTATTTTTACAAAATAGATTTCATTATTCGAATTAGAATGTTTTAATTATCTTGGGAATAAATTTTATTCAATTTTTTAAAATTTTTATCTATATTGAAATAAAATAAAATAAAATATATTACATTATAAGTCAATAAATTATTAACTACAAACCGGGTGATGTAACCAACCAATATCTCAAACCCACATGGACTAATTTATTTGTAAAGATACCCGAATCATCAATATATGTAGAATTTATCAAAAATAATAATGGTATTACTATTATATTAAAAATAACCTATCATACCCTTATAAATACTACCCTTTTATCACCCCACTTATCCTCAAAATATTAGTTCCTTACCATTATAGATCATGTCAAATTAATCTCCCCAAATAACCTTCCCACATAAAAGTGGTTAAAATCTTACCATATCACCATTATAAGGATACATAAGGGTTATCCTATGGGTTATGGTATTATTCAAGTATTTTATAAATCATATTTCATTATTGAGGATGTTATTCAACCATACCTAATAAGTCTGGGATCCTATAAACAACCACCATAAATATAAGTTATATATCCTCTTATAATTTTCACATTTTCACTGTCCTCTTCTTATGAAAATATTACATATTATATATATATGATTCTTATATGTACTTTTACTTCTATTATCATGGATAATAAATGTTCTTCAAATAACCTATTTAATTCATTATTTTATGAGAATCCGTATTGAAGTGAACACGTCTATAATTTTTAATTTTTTTATATGTGTTCATCCAATCCTTTTTTACCATATATGGTTTTTGAAAACACTCATTTATTTTATGGAAAATGATTTAGGTCAATTTTGGGTGTAATATAAATTACTATTGTTTTACACTTATTAAATATTTTATATCCTTTTCTTGAAACCATGATTTAGTGGTTTGATTAGAAAACTAGATTACGAAAATTTTATATATATTCACTTCACTTAAACTTCATTTTTGTGACTTAAGAATATATAATCAATTATTAATCTATAAAAAATTCCTAATCCACACTTTCATTGAAATCATTATGTTATTTCAATTGATTTTTCTATATGAAAATATTATATAAACAGTTTTACTTATATATTATTTTCAAAATCCTATGAACTATTTTATAATTACATTTGAGAAACATATATTCTTGTACAATGAATCTTATATAAAGTGTATTACTTGAAATTTTTACAATGAATTTCATTATGCTTTCATCCCATAAGATACAAATTCTGGTGCACTTGTGGATATTCTATAACATTGTGTTTTGTTTTATTGTTGATAATCCTTTACATATTCATATGATGTCATGATTTATTTTGTTTCCAAATTTTTGTAGTTGGGGTCCTCGACAAGTGTGTTTTATAGAATTATAATACTTCATTAGGACATTATGTATTCTTGATTGCTAAAAAGGTTGAGTACATTCTAGTATTTCCTATGTTGGTTGGTGGTGATGTGGTGTGGGTGAGTACGGGGAGAATTTTGGGGGGGCAGTAGTAGGGGATAATGTTGAACTCACTAAATATTATGTGTTTTGGAAGAATGGGGTTAGGCTGGACAATGGGAAAATTTAAAGAGTACCCTCCTTCATGAAATAGTTCTCTATGCTGGTATGAGGAATGGTGGGCCTAGGAGATAAAGAGAAACAAATCCTATATGGTGGAATGATGCGCTTTAGTGTTGTGGGGTAAGGTCGAGCTGTCAGGATGTCGAAAAAAGCACATCCCTTATTGACACCCAGATGTAGATGGTAATGGAGCCCTTGTATATGGTGATGAAGAGACATTTGATGAATACTGTAATATTTTGTGCATGAGGAGGCAATGACAACATTCAATAATGGAATTGTGTGATTGTTATGTGGTGATGTAATGGTGACAATAAGGGATATCAGGTAAATTTTGTGTCATATCCTTTGTGCTAGGTTAGACCAATGGGTCTGATGTATTGGGTTTAATCCCAGTGGCTGTACAATGTTCATGTAATTTAATAACCCACCCATAATGACAATAGTGGGTTGATATACTAAAAAATGTGTACTTCACATACTATCCTTAAAAATATTATTCAAAAGTTACATAAGTCATTCATTATATTTATTACCTGGTTCCTTTTGGTGTTATATGATAATAAAATTTTTGATATCATGCACCGCCTCTTCTCTCAAAAGTTATATTTTACTAAAAAATTGTTCCCTTATTATGATTTATACCTCAACCCTTTTCATACATTATTTTTATGGAGATAATGTGATGTATTAGAGGATCATTGTAATTTAGGATCGCCATTTTATATATCGAATTAAACCAGATATAGTAATGTTTATGTTTTTTTACATACATCAGTAATATTCCAATGACCCTCAACTTCTAAATCCTTATTTTCTATTTCAAGAAATTTTTTAATTGAAAATTATGAAATAAAATGTTTATAAGGTTTAGGACACTAAACCACCACACATGATATATGTAAATAGAATAAATAGCTATTATAACATTATTTTTAAAATCTATGACTTATTAATAATATGAGATAATTAAGAATAATATATATAATAAATATATTGAAGAAAAATTACACTGTAAAATTTATAAATATGTAATGAGTTGGGGACTAAAGTATTATATTAATTATAGGAATGGTATATATACCCAATATAGATAATTAGGTAACATCATCCATGGTTTTACCAAAATATTGTTGATTCACCCTATCATGACCCATCCCCAGGGGCCCGTGCCATGACTACCCAAAGCCCGCCTTCCATATGCGAGGGGCTATAAAATAGCACCAAAAAGGCATATTCCTGTAACAGGAAGGCATTTATTTTAAACCTATATAAACACATATACTATAACACAAAAAGATGCAACCACAGAGTAAACTACTATAGTAAAAGAGTTCTAAAAGTAAATGTTCCAGAATACAAGCCCAACTGAAAGGTATAACTACAAATAAAAATTGAATAACAACTCCTAGATCATCCTCTAAGGATCCTACATGAAGGGTAGGTACAGATCTCCTCCTCAGCACTCCGTGTTCCCCTCTCTCCTCTGCGTATCACCCAGTCATTGATCCCTCAAACCTAAGCCCAGTTGCTCTTCGTATGGACAAGAGACAACAAGGTGCGGGAGAAGCCCGTGTAGGGGTGAGTATAAAAATACCCCATAGGGATCCTGATACCCCCAAAGGTCTCTCAAAATTTTAAAAAGGAAACCCAAAAATCATGATCTCAATCACAAAGCACAAATCAATATACACAGCTCAAATAGAGTCTCATCTCAAACTATGTTTCGAGTGAAGTATAGAAGTACAGATGAGTAGTCACATAGCTAGATAATCTTATTATGTTAAGAGGTACTACTACTGACCATATAAAGTTTGGACCACATTTTATAGATAGGTATTAACCCCCTAAATGACTAAAATAGTATCTAATCCACCCAGGATTGATAGGTAACAATCCTCCACAGATCCACACAAGATTGGTATGTGCTGAGAAACTGGATCACTAAAGGATAACTTACAAAATATCGGCATGCCCTGACCCACACAAGATCACTGAGTTCTAACCCACACAAGATTTTACCCACACAGGATCAGTGCTGACCCCCATAGGATCACTCAGTACTAACCTTTATATGATCTGTCTCCATCCTCCGCCTAATTTCCAGCCACTAGATTCCTCTCACCCAGTGCACTCGAGTTTTGTAG
The DNA here is from genome assembly GCA_963277665.1 of Viscum album. NCBI lineage: Eukaryota > Viridiplantae > Streptophyta > Magnoliopsida > Santalales > Viscaceae > Viscum > Viscum album. Next base: position 1,936,234,195 of record OY728123.1, on the reverse strand, counting down.
TATCTACCTCTCAAGATATAGGTCATAAATCAAACACCACAAAACTCCACAAATATGTAACCCAAGAGACCGTAATGTCGTAAGGGTTCCAATGCGATATACGGTGCATCAATCGGATGCCCGATCCGTGACTTATAAGCAATTTAGATCCATGGGCCCAGTTGGTTTTGAATTCGATCTAAACCGCACAAACTCCAAATATAACCAAAAGTCAAGAGGAGTACACCAAAAGGTCTATATCGTTATTGATATCCCAAAGACGGAGATAGTTCATCAAATAGATGTCTGGTTCTCATGATATGACCCTTTATGTGTTTCTGGCCCTGGTAGGGCCCGGGTCTGGGCCGAGCTAATCGGACCGACCCGGTCTGGGCGGGGTAGTGGCATCTAGGCCCACTGGGTCAATGTCTGGCCCGAACAGCAATGGGGTAACCAACAAAGGCATCCCACAACGACTTCCCTACCGTAATGGTTGGCCCACAAAAGGGCGGCCCACAAGGGTAGCCCGACCACGTAGGTCGTGGCCCGCAAAGGGGTCGGTCCATCCATGTAGGGCGCAGACCACAAGGGGGCGGCCTAACCCTATGGAGCGCATCACACAATGGGGTGGCATGACCCATGTAGGGCATCCCGTAAAGGGATGACTCACCTCTTAGGGAACGACCCGCAAGGCGCATCCCAACAGCATAGGGAACAACCCGCAAAGGGGTGGTCTAGCCGTGTAAGGCATGACCCGGCAGCATTGGGTGTGGCCCGCAAGGGTCGGCCCAACCATTTTCCGCCAGAGCTGGCGAGGGGGGAAGCATTCCCACAGTATCCCAAAAGGCCCAAAATCCGTTTCATTTCATGAAACAGAGGTGACACGCGGGCGCCGGCCTGTCGTCGCGAAACCCCCACAGTGGGTTCCTCATCCACTGCAGCTTCATCCATAGATTCTAGTCATTGGGGGTGAGCTGGTCATGCCACCTCGCCTGATCACCAGAAGTGCGCTGGTCACACTACCTCCCCTTCTATGGCTAGCTAATGTGTCGGCCGCCTCCTTCACCAGCTACGACTTATGAGCCGTGACCCCCTACTAACCAGCGACATGCGATGGCGCGCCACATTTCTTCCATGTCCAGCTTTTTTCGGTCACTCCGATGACCACCGCAACATTGTGCCTCAACCTCCTCTTATGGCGTGTGTCAATGCTAGACTTCTTCATAGCTGGTCGGTGTATCGTGTTGGTTGTATTCCATAGATAATTAAAGGGTGTATCAATGTAGTGGAGGGTCCGAAATTGGTTTCTTAGGCCCACACCCTCCGAGTTAGCTCAAAACATGATGGAGGATAAACGGTTTGTTAAATTCACTTTAAAAAACTAGAATCAAAACCCATACCATGAAAAAACATTAGAGAACATCCGATATTGAAGGTGTATCGGTAGTCTTCATTCCCTCCATAGGCTTCTAACAACACCGCTTTCACCTTGTCTTTCACTACAGGGTTTCAGTGTCATCTTTCACTGCTCACTGGAACCGGCTCTCTCCTCCAAGGTATTGGCGCCTCGACACTCAATCGGCACTTCGTTGCATGGTGAAGTTATGCCGAAAACTCTCCCCAAACTTCATGTAAATAAGAGAGGGGGAGGTTATGTAACGACATTGTAAATTAATGAGTCTCATTAATTAGGAAGATTCATAATTTCCCCAATCTTGCTGTTACTTCGATTTAAGGGTCATGATTTTTAATGTCTTGACACATCACTTACTCCCACACTCCACTTGATCGTTAAAGGATATAAAATAAAGTAAAATAATAATGTTATTTTATTTTATTTTTTAAAAAAAGTCTCAAAACATAACTTTTTTTGAAACCTACAGTGGTCAAAGTAATGTCTCCCTTCTGTGAATCCTGGTGCTACGGATTTAACGATGCCCTTAGATTTTGAATCTGAGGACTGGTTAAAAAGACAGAAAATGCCGCTCACACGTTTACTGAACATACCTTAAAATAGTTCATAAATTCATTCCAGGCGCATCAGGGCTCATAATCACTCGTCATTATTTTTTACAGACTCGTAATATTTCCATATAATTAAAAAAATCACATAGAAATTTAGATCATCACATTCTCCCAACCTACGGGATTTTCATCCCCAAAATCCACAACATATACTACAGAAACTGATGGGGATACTGGGCATGCATCTGAGCCTCCCACTCCAATGTGCTCTCCTATGGGTTCCATTGCCACCAGCCAACGTGCCCTAGAGGTATTGACCACCCATGGAGGACCAGCTTCTTTCGATGCTCAATATCTACTGGAACCTCTGCAAAAGTCACCCTATCATCAAAGTCTAACTCTCCATTTTTGATGATGTGAGATGGATCATCTACGTGTCTCTTTAAATGGGATTCATAGAAGACGTTGTGCACCCTCTCTAACTACGGTGGAAGAGACAAGTGGTATGATGTCTTGCCTATCCTCCAAAGTATTAGAAAAGGACTGATAAAACTCAGTGATAACATGTCGCCTCGGCAAAATATCTGTAGTCACCTTCGAGGAGAGACTTTCATACATATGTGGTCCCCCTCTTATAACTCTAAATGTCTCCGTATCCTATCTGCATAATATTTCGGTCGACTCTGTGCTGTGTTCATTTTCTAACAAGTGATGAATCATGGTAAAAACTCTACCACTACTTCCTTCTTCCATAGACACGAGTACCGTTTCCAGAGGTCCTAGTACATCTTCTCCACTCCATGATGTATCATTAAAGGGGATGTATGGAACTCTCTCAACACATCCTCCCAAATCATCACGGGTACCATGCTGTGTCCTCTAAAGAGAACGATGTGCTCCCCACCTTCATATAATCATTTTGAAAACTATCTTGATGATATCTGAGCACGTTGGGCCTCACAGTCAATGTCCCAATGTTGTTCCTCCCAAACTCGCTAAAGAATTAGGGGAGTTATAGTCATAGTCTAGTGGTAAGATTTTCTATATTTATCCAAAAAGGGTATCCAAAGAGTGACTAGATTCTCTGACGCCTTACTCTATAGATGTAGACCAGACCTCTTGCTGAGTGCATATACTACCATGTTCCCCTTCCCCAGAATATATACTATCTCAAATTCATAGTCTGAGAGGAACTCGATCCATCATCACTTACTTTGGTTCAGGTCCATCTGTGTGAAGATTCCTGAGACTCTTGTGATCATATTAGTCTGTAAAAATTTCTCCCATCAGGTAATGTCATCACACATTCAAGTCGAAGACCACAACAGCTAACTCCAGGTCATGGGTGTCATAGTTCTCCCCATGGTGCCTCAGATATCATGCACCATAGGCGATCAATGCTCGCTCCGACATTAGGACACACCATAGTATGGTCCATGACACGTCATAGTAGACTACATACCCAACACCCTCTTCTAGTAGCATCAAGATGGGGGAACTCGTCAGTATCTTCCTCAACTCCTTGAAACTCCACTGGAATATCTCAATCCATACGAAGGGTTGTCCCTTAATTTTAAATAATTAAAATGGTACGACAACTCGGTAAAAGTCAGGAAGGAACCTGTGGTTGTATCTAGCCAACCCCAAGAATGTCCGCACCTTGGTTAAACTCCTAGGTGGCTCCAAAGCAAGAACAACCTCTATCATCAATGGATCCACGACATCCCCAGCCTCTGAGATAATGTGTCCTAGAAAGTGGACATCTCATATCCAGAACATGAACTTCAAGATATTTTCATAATTCATGTGCTCTCAGAGTCTATCCAAAACAATCTACAGATGATAGGAATGGTCTTCCCTATCACAGAGTCTATCAAGATTTCATCGATAATCGCCACCAAAAACCGATCGAGGTATGGATGAAAGATCTTGTTAATGAGTCCCATGAACACAACTGGGGAATTTTTCACATCCGATGGAATAACAAAAAATTCATAGTCAACATACCAACATCTGTAGGTCGTCTTCTTCACATCCTCATCTCGTACCCTAAGCTGATGATAGCCTGATCTGAGGTCTATCCTTGAAACCCAACGAGCACCCTTTAGCTGATCGAAAAGTTCTTCAATCTTCATATGTGGATATTTTTTATTCAAGATCACGGGGTTCAGGCATCGATAATCCACACAAAGCCTCAAACTCCCTTTTACCTTCTTGGAAAATGAAATCAGGGCTGCAGATGGAGAAACGTTGGGGCTTATGAACCTTTTTCTCTATAAGTGCCCCAACTGTACCTGTAACTCATGAAGCTCTGCGGGAGTCATCCGATATTCTTGTGTAGATATCTGTGTCATCCTAGGGTATATGTCGATGTAAAATTCAACTATGCTACGTGGATGTATTCCTAGAACATCATCAGGAAAGACAATGGCAGACCAGTCCACAACTACAGGATAGCTCAAACTCTCAACATCTACTGCTCTATCGGTAAGGCAATCCAACATATGTGTAATCGGATGCACCCTCCTCTGGGTAATTCTATCCTATGCTACATAGGTTCCCTTATCATCGGTGATGGAAAAATTTCTATCATCAGCATAGAAACACCTCACTTAGCACCTAAAACAGTCAATCTGAGCATGGACTCTAGATAACCAGTCTATACCCAAGATGAGAGCATAAGGACTCGAAGCCGCTACTGGGAGATAAAATCCAAACTACTACCTCCTAGAGTAATCTCACACAGTTGGAACTAGTGTGTAATCATTTAAAATTTTCCCATTAGAGTCTCTATCCATAAGGATTGAGCTAATGACTACACCGAAATCTCCGAGATCCGAATGAGGGCTTTGGAAACAAAAGAGTGACTGGCGCATGTGTTTATAAGTACATGATCTAGAGTGGAGTAGACACAAATCACACCTCTAATAATCTTTGGAGTGATGTGTTCATATGCCTCACATACCTGGAGCTGATCTTGTATTTTTCCACATGCTCCCTGTGGATGGGGTGTTCCACCTAGTTGTAGTGGTGGTAGACCTCAATGAGCTTCCCACCGCCTATTACAAGGCCAGCTCCCATGCCATGAATACCTATTTGAAGACCTCCTTGCTCATAAATTTACCTCTACATCTGTGGTCTCACGACCATCTTCTGGTCATCTATATGGTGGTCGGAGAAATCCTGAGCCATGTGACCCAGACCACCGCACGTGAGGCACTGCCTCTCCCTCCTATGACCTCCTCTACCACGCGAGCCCTTCACCTCCGACCCTACATCACGAGGCCGTACACCAGAAGGTCTAGTCCCCTTGGACATCTGTGTCATCTGACTGCTACCAGCCACATATGTCTCTGTTACTTTTCGGATGGTGGTGGGTCTCAATGTCTGTGCCTGTGTAGCTAGAAATATATTCACCAAAGCACACTCTCTAGAACCCAACCTGCATCGGAATTCTATGAAATATCATCTATGCTCTGATCTCCTGTCGGAGACCCTACTCAAAGGTTTGGGCCCTAAAGAAAGGGTCTCATACCATGTCGGTGGAGTAACATGAGAGATCAGTGAACCTCGCAGAGTACTGGGCCATAGTCATGTTGCCCTGCTGTATGTGCACCGTCTCTTGTATACAGACAGAGCGTAAGGCCACTGGGGATAACTCTTCCCTAAAAAGGCTCTTGAAGTCCTCCCAGACTAGGGTCACCTCGTTGTTCATCTGGAGCATCAACTCCACCATATCCATACTATTTCATAGAAGAGAAGGGCTTCTAGGATCGTCGTAAGGTCATTTGGTGTCCCCACCAAGTAGAAAACCCTGACTAAAGCCTCCAGCCAGTCCTCAGCTGCCTGTAGGTCCATCTTGCCTTGGAACCATAGAGGCATATACTACTGAATCTATTGAAATGCTCTCAGATGGCATGCAACTTTTTCTATTGGGGATGGTGGCAACGACTGACCAATAGGTGGTGGTTGTACAGGTACACCACCCTAAGGTGCTAACACTGTTAGAGGGCCCTACACCGAGACCACATCGCTCAGGGGGCCGTCATCATGTAATCCTTCGGGAATCCTAGATGTCTATCTACGTGGAGGAATTATGATAGAAAATAGGTGTGAAACAGTCAATAAGTTATACCTAGTGAGATGAGTCAAAGATATCACAAGAATGACCTTTCAAAAATGCCTGTAATTAGGGTTTCCATGCCCTGAGTTGGAAATCAGAATTCAGGGTCTTGGTTTATGGATATGTCGGCCACCAAACCAAAATTGGATTCCCAAAACTAAAAACAACACTCATAACACTTAAAAATATTTCTAAAAAAATATCTATGACCTAGTTCTTCAGTAGAACTGAATCCTCTAATACCACATTGTCACGACTCGTCCCACATGGCCCGTGCTGTGACTACCCCAATTCCTCCTTACATAGCCCGGGGCCTGGTGACTAATACGGAAATCCGTATTCTTATAACATGAAGACATTACCTTTAAATACATATAAACACACAGACCAGAATGAAACAATATCCATCATCAATGTAAACTTCTGTAGTAAATGAGTGTTGAATTTAAAGGGTCAGAATACAAGCCCAATTGAATGATACGAGTACAACTGCAGAAGAGAAAAAACTCTTGGGTCATCCTCCGAGGATCCTACATGAAGGATATGTACAGATCCCCACCTCAACACTTCACGTCTTCCCATATCCTCAGAGTACCGCCTAGTCATGGGTCCCTCGAACCTCAAACCACTTGCTCGTTGTCTTCACCAAACACTACAAGGTACGGGCAAAGCCCGTGTTGGGGTTAATATAACATTACCCAAAAGAGACCAAGAGAACCCCAAAGGTATCTCAGAATTCCAAAAAACGTAACACCAAAAGCATGATCTCAATCACAATGTACAAAGCAACAAACACATCTCAAATTGGGTCTCATCTCAATCCATGTTTTTAGTGAAGTATAGATGTACAAATGATCAGTTGCAAAGCTAGATCATCTTATTCGTTCAAGAGGCACTAATGCTGACCATACATAGTTTTTCCCAGATAGGATTGATAGGAACCAACCCACTCAATGACCCACATAGGATTTGAACCACCCAGGATCGATAGGTAATTCACCCCTGCTAACCCACACAGGATCTGACCTATAAAGGATCAGTATGTGCTGACCCACACAAGATCAATGAGCGTTGACCGATACAGGATCTGACCGACAAAGGATCAGTATGTGATGAACCACACAAGATCACTGATCGATGATCCACACAGGATAGGTGTTGACCCACATAATATTGCTTGATACTAACTATCTTATGATCTTTCTCCAACCTCTTCCTCACTGCCAGCCACTAGATTTCTCGCACCCGGTGTACTCCAGTTCAGTAGTATCTACCCCTAGAGATATGGATCATACCTCAACCACAAAAAAGATATATAAAGGTGTAACCCAATATGCCTCTATGTCATAAGGGTTCCCACATGGAAGACGGTGCATCAATCGGATGAAAAGACTGTGAGTTATAAGCATTTTTGTTCCGGGGGCCTGATTGGAAACGAATACGATCCAACCCGTCTATACTCCAATTATAACCAAAATGCAAGAAAAGTATACCAAAAGGACATTCTTTATCCAAATATTCCAAAACTACAGACGGTTTGTTAGGAGGACATCTGGTTCTCCAGATATGGCCCTTTATGTGTTTCTGGGCCATGTACGGCCGAGGTCCGGTCCGACCTTGTCAGACCGACCGGGTCAGGGCGGGGCCATGGTGGGCTCAGCCCGCTGGGGTGAAGTCTTCCCAACCCAGAAGGGGGCGACCAACATAAACGGCCAACAAGGGCAGCCCGACCTACAATGGGGTGGCCCCAAGGGCGGCCTAACCCACCCTCAACGGGGGGGGGGGGGACCTTCGTAGGGGACGACCCACAAGGGGGAAGCCCAGCCGCATAGGGCGTAGCCTCCAAGTTGGAGGCATGGCAATGTAGGGTGAAACCTGCAAAGAGGAAAGACCAGCTGCATGGGGCGTGACCCGCAAGGGTCTGGCCTAGACCAAGTTGGGCATCCTAGAAAGGGTGGCCCAACCACGAAGGGTGCTGCCCACAAGTGGGCATCCCAGCCATGGAGGGCGCGTCCTGCAAGGGGTGGCCCGACCGATGTCTGCCTGAGCTGTAAAGGGGAGAAATGTTCCCCCCAGTATCCTAAAGGCGTGTAGACCGTTCGGTTTGGTGAAACGGTGTCACCATGTGGGTTCCACCCAATTTCTGTGGAAAATATTGGGTGGGTTCCTCCTCCATCACGGCTTCAGCTATGGCTTCAACATGCTGGCATCACAATGGTCACGCCGCCTCCCTTTCCTCGGCTGGACGATTTGTCGATTTCCTCCTTTGTCCACCGCTGCGGACGAGCCATTTCCCCTACCCACCAACGACGAGCGACGAAACACCACACTTTCTCTACGGTAGGCTGGTGTCGGCCTCTCTGATGACCACCATGACTTTTTTCCACGGCCTCCTCTTGTGGCGTGTGTCGGTGCTTGAGTGTATCATAGCTGGTCGGTTTAACTGTTCTGGTGGTATTCCACAGAGAATAAAAGGATGTAGCAAAGTAGTGGAGGGTCTGGGATAGGTTCGTTAGGCTCTGGCCCTCTGGATTAACTCGTAACAGGAGGGGGGGTAAAGGGTTCGATAAATTCACTTGAAATAACCAGATTCTGAACCCCTACCTCGAAATCCCATGGTAAATGATTGTGCATGAAGCTGGATCTGTGGTCTTCATTCCCGACACATGCTTCCAATGATGTCGCTTGCACATCATCCTCTGGTTGGGGGTTTCGGTGTCACTTAATGTGTTAAATATTTATAATATTACAATAAAATCATTTCAAAATTACATAATTTTTTATAATGTACAATATAAATTAATTGAAATGTTATGTTAAATAGATTTTTGTTTTTATTTATATTCAATTATTAAATTAATAAGAATTTTAATAGATATAATATCTGTTTTATCTTAATTATCCATTTTCCTATTTAATGTTACGAATAATAAACTTATTTTTTTAATATTAAAATATGAATATGATAAAATGAATCACACATTTGAAATTAGAATTTCAAAATTTAATAAGAGGTAAAAATGTAATTATTTATATATAGTAAAATAATTCGTTGGATAATTAAATATAGTATAAATATGATATTTCAAAATAAATATGTGTCACATAATTATTAATTTTATAATTGTTATATATATATATATATTTTATATAGGTATAGAAGTCATCATTCATATATAAATAAATTTTCCTCACACAAGTCACATATCACACAAAACCCACCAAACATCTATGTGACTCTATAATAACCATTCACCTACCTCACGATAATGAGGAATATTCCACTGATTTTTCCAATTAATACAAAATCCTCCACCATTTTCAATTCATTGTAAACATCAAGTATAATATTTTTACCACCTAAAGTCAGTTTTATACTCTAATTGACCATTTATTGAATATTTTAATGGTTATTCGCTCAATTTTTATGGAATTGTGAATGAAAGGAAGGGAAATCCTTTTATTCAATATTTTAACACTATTAATATTCTCTTTATGATTATATTCCTATTTAATTTTATTTCTATACATTAATATACTCTCTAATGGATGATCTAGTCGTTATTATTTTTATATTTCTTATATTTTATCCTCTTTGATTATTTTTTAATTTTAAAATTATTATTCCTTTAATTATTTAATGTCATTACAAAATCTAATTATCTAAAAACTGTTTATGTGTTAATATATACATGGTATTGAGTATATAGAAATTACAAGATTATTATTTTCTATAAAATAATATTTTAACTTATTGATATTATACATTCTTGTATCCTATATGATTTTTAATGTAATATGAAATGATGTAAACACCTGATATCTATATACTATGTCTTTGGTGTTTATTAATGAATAGTTTTGTATACATAAACATTTATAATATTTATGGGAAGCGAAACCATTATTTTTGATTGAATTATTTTTTAATATCTTTGTAACTCTCTTACAAAAACCAGTTTTATTGAACTCAATTGTTGGGAAATTTTTATTTAATACTCATCATTATGAATTATTTAATTTTTAAAAAATTATTATGGTAGAATTTGTGTCCAATGATTTTAATATAATATTATAAATATTTAACACATTAAAAAATGATTGAATATATATATGTTAAATTTATATAATAGTCAATAATATATAATGAACAAAGATTCATTTTTTTGGAATCCCAATTTTATTATATAATCAACCCCTAATTATTAATTTTGTATTTCAATTTCTATCAATATATTTTTTGATTTGGATTTAATATTTTAAAAATCACCCACTAAAATCATTTTTTATTTTCAAGAAGAAATTTCATGTTATAAAAGCATTCATGTTGTCTACCAAGAAATTTCTCATGATGTAGTAAATTCTATAATGGGAAATTTGTTTGATTTATGGGAAAATGAAATTAAACTCCAATGATTTTGGTATTTAAAAGATGTTATATGGGATGTATATGGGGTACTAATGGTATACGTAGACACTATTATATATATTTTAAACATATAAATATAATATAAAATATTGGTGGTTATCCTTAATAGAGTTAATATGATGCCCAAACTAACATATTTTATATGTCAATTTAAAACTATTCATATAAATAATAATAAAATTAGACTATATGATACATTATTTGTTTGAAATAGAATACTAGTTGGAATGTTATAATAAATCAGGATCATTGAATGATTTATTGAATATTACCTACCATATAATAATATAATTGTATCTATCCATTTTTTTATTATCCATGGTAAATATATGATTGATAGTATATTCAATAATAAACATTCATACTTTATATTTATCACATGTTACTTTTTATAATTTCAATCCACTTATTTTTTATAGAACACCATGGAAATTATATCATTATTAAATAAAAGGAAGCATATGGATTTGGAAAGGAATATAGTTCTTTTGAACAAAGATGTTTTAAATGAAGTATTTTATATTTTATCTGTCCTATTCTAAGTCCGAAGGTCATGAACTCCTCCATCAAAAGATGCCCCTCCTAGTTGAAAAATTAATAATGGGGGATAATCACCTATGATTCATGTCTTCAGTAGGCCTCAGTTTGGTGACTAGGAACATAGGTGTACAAATTTTACAATATGTGAGGCATTTCTCTTTATGTGGAATCAATATAGAGGGATATGATGGATCATACAGAAAAAATTCCATGAAATAATATAAATAAATCAAATATGATCTATCATTCATGTGTAAAATAGGATTGATACAAAATCAAAATCCTCCAAGATAAATAATCAAAACTAGCTAAGTAGAGACATAGAAACTATCAAGATCCATTGTAGAAAGGTCCATCATAGTCCACAAAATTCCCAATGAAACTTGAAATTTTTTTATATAAGTATAGTGAACATACATATATATTTTGTAGGAAAAGAAGTTTCCAATACACATGTAGAAAAGGATTACTAATGCACCCATGAAAAAATGGAAGTACCAAACAACAACTACGAAGGTGTACTACAAGCCAACCACACCAAGGAATACTCACCAAGTAATGCATGTCATGTAATATGATATAGAGAAAATCAATGATATGGTACCCCTCACCAGTTAACCATTGATTATCCACTCTCACATCCCAAAAATAAATTTCCAACATCTCCCACATCTTTTGAATACAATGCTTAACATCACGCCCTCAAACACTTGTGTATCAAAACAAAAAACACCCACACACACCTTGTCCTCACAGCACATCACATATCAACCCAAAGACACATCAGAAGGAAAACCACCTTTTCCAACATACACATGGGATAATATCTCTCGCCACATATTTCCCAAAAAACATGGTCCATCACCACCTGGAAGTGCGAGTATGGAAGAGCAGGTGACCATCCATCCATCCTCCCGATGGTTTGTTGGGAAAGACACCCACCACCATGAAAATGGGTGTGTTCTTCACATATTTCTCCTCTAGGGTGTGGTTATTATATATAACACAATAAAATACGGTATATATTATTAATACTAAACACTCAAGCCCAGACTTTGGGTTCTCAGAAAAACAACCTATAAATAATATTGTCACCTCTTTTTGTTACCTATAAATGCACAACACCACACATCAATCTCTATATCCCTTTTCAAATTTCAAACCAGTTCATTTAATTATTTTCTTTTCATTATCCAATCAAACCCAATCCTTCCAAAATATCATTGAACAATTATTTGTTCATTCAATAACTACCTGAGTAACTAGGCAACACAAAACAAATCCAGGATAAATTAACACATACTTCACATTAAGGAAAAATCACCATGACCTCTATGTATAGGGTGAAAATTTATGCCTGTTATTAATGGCGATAAAATGATACCAAACACTACATTCCTTCTTCAGTGTAATCTTACCCAATCCACTATTCCAACAAAAAAAACCCCAACTCGAAACCACACCCAGCAACATATCACATCACAATCTGTTTTTGTCGCCCTTCCACATAATCATATCATTCCCAAATCACTATATCAAAAAAAAAACCCATGCGCACAACCGTTCCCAAAACCACTTCATCATAAGGTCTAATGAAAAAATATTTATGATGTAAGTAGGATTCTATTCTTTAATTTTCACTTTTTAATTTAGTGGTTAGGACAATATAATTTCATCTTGAGGAATCCATTTATTATATGAATATAGGGTTTAACAATATTCACATATTACCATTCAATAAGAAACAACCAAAACTCTATAAATAATTATATACACAAGCAGTTACCCACAATGGACCTAATTTTTAGTGAGTAGTTATCCCATTATAATTAGAATATTAATCAAAATCAAAAAACAACAAAAATATATTTCCCTATTTTATGCCCCTGCATATTGTTATTTAAATAATTATATTAATTTTTTTGAATTGAACTATATTTAAAAGATAAAAATTCTTACAGCCACAGTGCATGATACAAAATTATGAAAGAGGAAGGAAAACCTTCTTGGATGAAAATTTAATAGACACTTCCTAGTTGCACGAAAGTAGGGGCGCACATGAAATACAAAGAAAACCAAGGAAAACACAAATCAAAATATACACTAGATTACATGATTTATAAAGGAATAAGGTATCGTGATATCATTTATATTCGGAAAGTATAATAATGAATGATGTTAAGTCCCCTAGCTTAAAAGAATTATATCTGAGACACATGGGATATGTAACAGGTTTGAATTTACATTTATGTCGAACCACAACAAACCACAATGCTTGGGTATTTAGAAGGCTCCCATATTTTATAAAAATTAATTATATGATTTATATCCATTGAAATGGATTCAAAACCATATTAATATGGAATGAAATCAATATTACATCTACATAAGATGTTTAAGGCACAAAACTATAGAAAATGGATAATTGTGTGAAAATGTATAACTAATGGAAATTTCTCACTGGTTATAATGTTTCACCAATGGAGATTCCTTAAAATTTGAAATATGGAAATTTAGAAAATGGTTGAAATGAATAAACATTGGAATGATTTAACAATGGAAATTTTGAAATTTGGATAACTGTTGAAATGACTCACCATCAGAATCAGCCAGCGTTGGAAAACAAAAAATTTTGAACAAAATTGAAATGACTCACTGTTGGAATGTGTAATATTTGGGAAACTAGAATCCTTGAGGAATATTTAAATGAATCCTCATTGTAATGAGTCACTGTTGAAAAAATGGATATTTGGAAAATGGTTGAAATAAATCGCTATTAGAATGATTTACCATTGGAAAACTATATATGTGGAAATTTATTTAAATTATTTACTAATAGAATGAGTCACTATTGGAAAATATGAATTTTTTAAAACTGTTAAAATGACCCAATATTGGAATGGATCACCATTGGAAAAATAAAAATTAGGAAAAATATTGAAATTACTTGCCGTTTGAATGGGTCAATGATGGAAAATTTTACCTTTCAAAAACTATTAAAATGACTCAATGTTGAAATGATTCGCCATTAGTAAACTAAAAATTTAGAAATTTTTTGAAATGAATCATCATTGGAATGATTCATTTTTTAAAAACCTTATGTTTGGGAAACTGTTGAACAAAGTCACCTTGAACTCTTAGAATAGATAAAACACCAAATTCTCACAAAGTAATGGACAAAAGATGTCCAAATAATTAAATAAAATACCTCTAAAAATATTCTCACAAACAAATATTCAAAACTCACCTAGAAGGAAAATAGAGGAATGTTCTAAACAGCTATCACCGACGGTACAACTCAATGAACTAGTTACACTTGCTACACTACTAAAAACACAAACATTCAATGCTAAACCACCATGTTTGGTTCTAAATCAAGAGTGGAAACCTCCACATACAAGAATTTATATTATATAAATTGAAAAAAACATATTTTTTCGACAATGGTGTTGATGTTCCAACCTTGAATGACCTCAAAACACACTTCACAATCACAACAACCACACAATCTCAAACACATCAATCAATTAAATCTTTCCTCCATGTCATGATACTATCTTATCTTGGCGGCACTGACTTTCCCACATGGGTTTAATTTCATAATAGTTAATTCATCTCAATTATCATTAATGTTCCCCCATTTTCATTTTTCAAGAATGTTTCGTACATCACACCACAAAAAAATAAGAAAAACAACTCATCTCATATAAATGGGTTCAAAAATAAAATTTCAAAAAAATATCAATGGAAAACGTAATAAAACTATTGGTAGAAGGAACTCATAAATGGTCTCATATACTATCCTCCTCCCAAAAAGCCTCTAAAACACACAAACCAATGGTATTTTCCATCCATGTAACCCCTTCTCATGAAGATCCCAAATATCTAATAGCCTCTATAGAACAATCACTTCATCATCGATATCCAAATATCCGCCATCGATGAAATGGTTGCCTTCATGAAGATACTAATAAAGGTCAGAGACGTTAATGATGTTCCGAATCATCACTGACCTTGGTGGAAACACTAATTGATAAGCTACCTCACCAAATTAACCAAACACCTAGAATGGTACAACAAACCAAACCTCTACAACCCCAATCAAGGGGAAACCATCAAGAACACGAGGTTCCCATCCTTTAATTCCAAGGGCCTCCTCATGAAATCAGTATACGACTTCTGTTGGCACTGTGGTGCTTTCATTCTCTCATGAACAAGATGAACCTTTTCTATCATGCCCTCCATCACATTCAGACCATGGATAGCTTTCCCCCTATCAAATGTCCAGCATAAAAGTGAATGAACCATTCTTCTCTATAAATCATCAAATGAAGCCATTCCAATGGAAGAGTGATAACTATTATTATATGGAAAATATACCAAATGTTGGTGTCATACCCAAGATCCAATAATGTCCATGACGCATGCCTACAACATATACATCAATGTTTGGATAGTCGGTTCCATATAACCATATTTCTAATTCTGGAAATCCATGATAGGGAGTAACTGAGTTCCAAAGGCACAATTTATATCTAGTATAGACTCCTGAGGTAATCCACGTATCCCGATCTGTGGTAATAGTCCTCGTAACTCTATAAAACATCCCCACTTCATTGATGATCTTTGTGGAAAAGGTATCCACTATTCCAAACTCCTTGACTTCTATTTAGTGGGATTATTTTAGAAGTAGACCCACTATCACCTAGATAACATAAAAACTAACAGTGATTTGGGTAACCTTGTGAGGAAATCCATCGAGATTGCATCCCATTTCCAATCAATAACATCCAGGACAAACAAAAAACTACTAGGAAATCGATTCTCATGCTTTAATTGATGGTAAATGAAGAACAATGCCATAAACATCTCTCCCTAACAATTTTATCTCAGAAAAAATGAATCTTTAATCCATTATATATAATTAAAATTTATGGATGTACCACCAAGACTGAGTTATTAAACTCAAGAAAAATTCCACTTTGAATTACTACCTGAAAAAAAACATTCCACGAAACAAATTAGAGTTCTCACTAACCTCCAACCACCCCTCCAGAGTATCACCATAGAAAACATAATTATGCTTAAATATTCCTCTATGTCTCCCCACTAAGGCTCCTCCACCTGATACATCAGATATGACTATTACTTCATCTAAAAAACAACATTTACCATCATCCACTATTTCATAAAAGTGTAAGGCTGCAAACTCCTCCGTCTCTCCCCAAGCATCTGAAAATTCCGAAAGAACCTCTTTCTATGAATTTATGCTCAATGCATCGACCATGGATTTTTTTTCTTTATGAGTAGGATATATAAAATCATTGTACTCAAGAAACTTCATCCATCTACACTTAGATTCGGATCACACTAGGAAATGATATACATCAAGATATTTTGATCCGTGAAGAACACAAATCACTCCCCTATTAGGTAATGTCTCCATATCTTTTATGTGAAAACAACTAAAACTAACTCTAGATCATTGGTGGAATAGTTATTTTTTTGGGGAAAAACTACCTAGACCCATCAAAGATCAATACTCACTACTATATCATTACACATACCAACCCCAGAGAAGAAACATCACAAAATACCTCAAACATCACCCCTTCCTCTAGAAACCAGAGCACCAGAGAAATAACCAACATCCCTATCATATAAGTGAATTCTACTTGGAATTAATCAATACACACAAAGAAATGGTATATTCTAGTAAAACATATCAATATGGATGAAAATTGAGAGAAATCAGGTACAATCTTCCTATAATAGCCTGTGAGACCAAGGAAACTATGAACGTCTTCCAAGTTCTTGGCTACATCCCACGAAACAACATGTTCAACCTTGGAAGCTCTACTACAAAATAATTCTAAGTCACAACATTAAAGGAAATTAACCTATCAATCCTATAAAATATACCTTGTAAATATTCCATAAAGCTGGTGGTGTCAATTAATTTCAAGACAGTTCTGATATGCTCAGTGTACTCCAACTCTAACTTCAATTATATTAAGATATAATTGATGAATATGATGAATAATACATACAAGAACTCATGGAAAATGGAGTTCAAAAGTCTTGTGAATATGAATGGTGCAATCATAACCCCAAATGGCATGACCACAAACTCGAATTTCCCATACCTGTATCTGAAAAGTCTTTGGGATATTTCCCACCTTTACCTTTAACTGGTTGTATCCGGACCACATATCGATAAAGGAAAACCAATTATACAACATAAGGAGGTAGAAAATATATTATATCCTCATAAGAGGTTAAATTTTCTTGAATGTCATCTAATTCAACCTCAATTGTTTTACAAACAACCTTATAACATCATTTTCCTTCTTATCGAACAAAACTATACGAACCCAATTGAAAAAATAGGTTAGATAAAATCTTTATTCATCATATCAAATGAAAAAATCCTCAACTATCACAACATAGAAGGATCCATCTAATATGGAGTCATAAAAATCAGATAATAACATCATTGTAAGTCTATCCCGAACTCAACATCATGTTAAGGGGGTATCATCACATCCTCCTTAAGGAAAACATGCATGACATCATCAATGACCGTAGGAACCTCCACTATCTCAGTGTCCACTGAATCAACTGTAAAAACAAATATCAATAAAATAAGGGTCTCAACACAACAACTGACCTCAAGAAAACTGCACTCCCCGTTGAAAACTACACACTGGCCATCCACATATGAAAACATGACGCTTCTCTTAAATCAGTAGATAACAACAGAAGAATAATAAAATCAGTTAATTTTGAGGACTAAATAATATTTATACACATATATATCATGATGATATTCCCATGGGACTGATGTAGTCCCATTATTAGTCTACACACCCTGCAAACATCAAACAAGCTGGTCAAGCCTCTGACTGGAGTACTCAACTCCAGGGGCATAGGAAGCATCAATATGTCTAGTCCTAGATAATAGGATAGAGTGAGTGAAACATAGTAGTGAGAAGATCCAAAATAAAACAATGAAAAATAAAGGGTAATTATCAAACTAATCATAACACTGATGATCTAGGACCCTACAGGAACTACAGCCTCCACAGTGTGAAACAGACCATGGGCAACTCATCTTCATCTCTGCTCACAACAACCTCCATGACCATGCTCAGTTTTTGGTCCCTTTGTATGAGGGTTAACATGATGTTAGCCTATAATATCTCTATCTTCCCCCAGAGGAGAAAAATCCCAATAGCCTAGGAGACAAAACTATCTCAAAGACAACTGATAATGAGGCCAATGCTGAGCTCATCAACCTCCACAAAACTAAGCCAGGTAGGCCAGTGGGAACTGATTCTGATGTTGATTGTGAACACTATAGAAGAAACACATCATCCCATGTCCCATAATAATCTCACTGAGACAGCTAACAACAAAATTTTAGAAAGGATTCATATGAGGAAATCATTCATCCAGTCAAAACCTTGATGTTCCTCTCCCATGAAATATGTCACTAAAAACTCTACCATTCATTGTAATCTAAAGACACCCCACTCATGGTAAACCTCCTCACGAGTGAATCTATTGGGTTACCTTTTCTATCTTTTAAATGTTCGGATTTATGGGCAATGTAATTGTATTAATAACAAAATGTGCCTCCTCAAGATTCCTCTCATTATAGTCCTCATCTGAAAAATAATCTGGGAAAAATGTAGGAGGTCACTAAACATAATCTCTAACTCACACACTGAAAATATACCTGTTTAAAGGGATTGTAACTCTAACCTATTCTTTAACATTATTTTTGATGAATTGAACTATTCTTATAAATCCTTCTATAATTAAAACCAAAAAAATGTATTCCTCCTTCCATTTCCATGGATGGAGACACCACCACAGAAGTGTAGCTCCCCACACTTAATATACGACCAAAGGAACCCAATAACATATAGAGGCCCAGATCAAACTGAAGGCCATCCCCAGAACCTCTAGCCTACCTTTTGTCTCTACACTAGAAACAATACCTTTGTACTTTACCAAATCCCACCACTGGAAAGAATGAAACATGCTCTTCCAATAGTCATCCTCCCCGACTAGATCGACATTCCATCAATTAGTCAGGCCAGCCTAATGAACATACACAACCTGAGCCACATGCGGATGGAAGCTGAAATCCATAAATTATAAGAAAACATGGATTTTATATTCCCTTATTTTATTGAATTTTATTAAAATTTATTTTAATTTATTTTAATCAATTTATCCATTTTAAAATTCTAAAAAACCCCAATTAAAACAAGAACTCAAATAATTATTTTGCATGTACCTTACCAAGATCACTACCCTACAAGTAAGGCCATCTTACTTAGTCATTCAATATGTTTAATTTTTTTTCACTAGAACACTAGGGAACCTAAAATCCTGTGTCCTTTCCTGTCCCCCTAGCCCTTGTTTTTTACAAAGGTAAAGTGGAATCATTTCCATACCATCTTATGAAATCCTCACTGTTTCTTTCTCAAATATCTATATTATCTCTTAACCATCACCTATGATGCCATTTTATCATGACCCATCCTTTAAAAGGACACCCTCTTGGTCCGGTAGTGATGAAAGGGAGATAATGACACCCTAGTCCTTCCTCTAATAGGCCTCAGTTTATCGACTAGCACCAATGGTGTAAAAATCTGACAATATGGGAGGCATTGTCTTATATAAGGAAACAATATCAAGAGATATGATAGATCATCCAAATATAACTATAAGACATAATATAAATATTTAAAAAACCATCTTATATGCCTATGTAAAATAGAACTGATAAAAATAAAAAAATCTTCCAATGTAAATACCCAAAAGTAAATTTATGAAGTGACACATCAACTGTTAATATTCAAACAAGAAAGGTCTAGTGCGGTCTGTGAAATCCCACTAGAAACCTAAAAACACATTTTTATATGTAGGGTGAGAATACATGTATACTCATTAGGAAAACCAATGTCTCTCATGGAGATGTGAAATGGGAATAATAATGCAACCATGAGAAAATGAAAGAACCAGTCATCACCTTAGCAGTTATACTAACCACCCAACCTCACCAAGGCATGATCACCATGTAATGAAATCCATTTAATATAATATAATTTACATTGATGATAGGGTACACTACACCACTTTATTACTTATTAGACACTCTCAACCCTTACAGAATATCATCATAGAACTCCCACATCTTCTGAATAGACAATATCACATTCCTACAGCACACACCTGGGCCTCATAAAACATCCATCCCGGACACTCCTGGGACACAAAACGCATCCCAACTCATCCCAACGAAACCTGAGAAAGAAAAGAAAATGACTTTAATACACATGGTCAACCATATTTCTGCACATCCAATATGATGAAACATGGGTCATCACCACCTGTTAGAGGCTGCCGGGTAGACTCGGTGGCCATCCATCAATACTCCCAGTAGGATTTTGGGGAATACACCCTCCCCCGTGACTATGGGGCAGTTTAGAACATAGTTTTCATCAACAATGGGGTGAGTATAAAAAACACAAAGAAATAAATTGTTTACAATTATAATTAAACACTCAATTCCCACCCATGGGTTCTGAGAGAAACAACCAACTCACAAAACATTCCCCTTTTGATACTACATCAAAATGCACAACAACACACATCAACCCATAAATATCATTTCATGTTTTCAAAAAATTCATTTAACAATTTCTAATTCATTAACCAACCCAACACATGCCATCTAAAATATTTATAAATAGTTATTTGTTCATTATATCTCTATTAGTGAAACTAGGAAAAAAATAGTCATATTAAAATAACACGAACAAAAAATTAAAGACCTATCACCATGAACTCTAAGTATGAGATTATTTATTATACATGTAATTATTTTGGAATCACCCTTACCAAAGACTATTAACAATATTTAAATTCATCCCTCCCAAACCACCATGCCAACCAAAGAAAACCCTTGTACATTACAAAACCCTATAACATATCACAACATAACCAGTATTTCCACCCTACCACACAATCATATTACATCCATATCACCATATGAAAAAAACAAACCCATGCGAATAACCACGAGCACAACCACATCATCCCATGAACCGAAAAAACTTATGTTTTATTTAACAATGGATATCTTCTTTAATTTCAACATGTTAATTTAGGGGTTATAACAAAATTGTATTATCCTAGGGCGTCCTTTTTTAATATAAATATACATGGTTATAAATTTTCACATATTATAATTTAATAGGAATCAATCAAAACCCCATTAACCATTTTATGTAGAAATAGTGACCCCAATGGCCACGATTTGTAGTGGGTATTTTTTCCTTGAAAATAAAAATATTAATTAAGATAAAACACAACAAGAACATACATCATTTTTTCTATCGCCCACATATTTATTTTAAACTGATTTGAGTATATTTATTTATTTAAAATAAACTATATTTACAAGAGAAACATTTATAAACCCACCCAGCATGATACAAAATTACTAAAGATGAAGGAAACACTACTTGCATGAAAAGGTGAACGACACTTTCGTTTTTCACAGAAGTAGGGGTGCACATGGAGCTTGAAGGACTCCATGGAAAACACAGACCAAAAGCTATCATATTTTACTTGATTCGTATGGGAATAAGGGTTAGTAACTTAGGGTATCAATAGAAACGTGATGTAATGAATGAATTAAAGCCCCCCCCATAGAAGGATTAGATTTGAGACTCATGGGATGTGAAACGATTCTTAATTCCCATTAAAGACGAATCTCAATAAAACCACACAATTTTACTATATTTTAGGTTCTTGGATTTTTGAAATTTAAATGTAAGTCTTATATCCTTTTAAATGTATTCAAAACAACTTTAATGTGGCATTGAACTCATTTTACATCCAAAAAACGGTAAAATGGAAAAACTGGAAGAACTAGAAAATTGGGAAAAAATGGAAAACTATTGTAAATGTATCACCATTTGGAATGTCTCACCATTGGATATGTATCACCATTAAAAATTTGGAAATTTAGAAACTAATAAAATGACTCAAAATTGGAATGAGTCACCATTGGAAAATTGGAAATTATGAAAACAATTTAAATGACTCACTATTGGAATGAGTCACCGTTTGAAAACGAGAAAATTAGAAAAATGTTGAAATGAATAACTATTGGAATAAGTCACCATTAGAAAACGATTATTTTTTTAAACATTTTATATGAATCACTATTATATTGAGTCACTATTGGAATAATAGAAATTTGGAAAACTGTTAAAATGACTCTCCATGGGAATGATTCACCATTAGAAAAATAGAAATTTGAAAAACTATTGAAATGATTCACCGTTGGAATGAGTCTCAATAAGAAAAATGGGAATTTGGAAAACTATTATAATGATCCACCCTCAGAATGAGTCACCATTGGAAAAGTGGAAATTTATAAAATTGTTTAATTGACTCATCGTTGGAATCTATTCCATTGGAAGGAAGATAATTTGGAAAACTATTGAAATAACTCACTCTTGGAATGGGTCACCATCAGAAAACTAGATTTTTTTATACTATTTACATCAGTCACCTTGACCTCTATGAATGAATAAAAATCATATTATCACTCTATAATGGTCGGAATCTGTCTGATCCATTACACTCAATGATACTATAACTTATTTTGATATTTTACCAAAATATTGGAATATTTAATTTTATATAACAAAAATGTTTTATTATATAAAAACATGTTTGTGAATGAGTTTGAGTAATTATAATTTTCCTTAAATCAAAGATAAATTTTATTTTCCGAATAAAGAAAACCATTAGGTGAAATTTCATTGTTCTCTAAAATTATTTTTTATATGGGTTTAAACTATTATTTGAGTGTATGTTATAAATATATAAATATGAAGTATATGGGTTGAATATATTAGTTACTGAAGTATAATAATTATAAATGATTCACATTGTTATCTTGATTATCCATTGGGATTATAAGTGAATCTATCAATGTATATTTCATCTATAATGGAAGATATAAGTGGACCTATATAGAGAATATATTCCCTAAATAAATTATCACCTGTGATGTGTTAATTTTATATTGTATACTATGATTTTGGCATATCGTAAATTTTTTTTAGTGATTACATGCTAATATATATGTTCTATTAATATTTTACTATTTGGTCATATACAATTCCATGAAATATAATATATCAATTTATATTTATCCTTTGATTCCTTGTGAACCCTAATTTTATGATTTTTCACTATGGTATTCTTTCTTATTGGTGACCATAATTTTGAAATCTTCATATGCTTAAATTATTGAAATGATAAACACAATATTCATATTACATATGCCTGAATTTTCTACACATTAATGTGTAAATGTGTTAATGTAAGTTACAATTGTGTATTTTAAGTAACATAATAGTTAGTGAACAAGAACAAAAAAATAACCCATGTGATATATTTTGGACCACTACCATAGTTATGGAGTCTGTGATTATGTTTCCAAAGTCTCCTAACAATTATACTATACAAAAATATATCTTTGAATTCTCCATTTACATTTAGATCTCCTAGATTACTCTAGAGAAATTATGTTTACCACCAAATAAATTGGTAATTTAGATCAAAGCCATGAATACACCACAATCCAATGATTCATATGGTTTTCATATATAGGTCTCTATAAACTACATTATGGATTATAGTTGTCATAAATATCAAAAAATTATGGTTCATAGTTTTTTATTTTTTTATTTTGATTTAGTTTTGGTTTCACGAACATTATACCAGGAAAATCTAGGGTCTGGATAAGGTCGACCATAATTTTGTTTAAAAAAAGTAACAATAAAAAGTCAAGAATTACATGTTGGTTAAAAAAGATAGTAATGAAACAAACCCCTCACATCTTCCTCCATTACCAATGCACAATACACAATCAGCATGGAGGACATAATGATACTCATTTCCCTGATTTCTATCAATATCATTACATTGACCACTATATTTTCTTCACTATATATATATATATAATTATTATGTTGAGATAATTGGATTGGTTGAAAAATCTAATGAAATGGGGGATAACCATCAATTAAAAACTCATCTTTATATATTTGATAACATTAACAGCTATTTCATAGTCTGATTTCGTCTAAATTATGTTCCAGTTATTATATGACACATGCTTGATAGAAAAAATAATGACCCCATAATTCAGCTTCATGTGTGATTCTCATCCAAATATAGTGATAGAAGAAACCATTGACAAAGACACAATGTATGTAGAAGACATCCACATCTCTTAATATCCCTGACAATATAGATTATGTTCCATCAACGTTATCATTAACAAATAGGGACATATAAGGAATCCAAAAAAAAGTCATGATCATAAAATGACTCTTTATTTAACTAGATATTCGTAGAAAATAAAGAAAATATATATCCATAAAATGGTTGGCCATTGAACCAACATTGATTCTTACACAATCACATGTGTCTCTTTGTGTCTCTAGGGCACCTGCATGAAGTGTAAGAGGACTGATTTCAAATACAGAATCATTTTAGGCTATCCATACAGCATTGTAGGTAGCTACAGTAACAACCAGTAGTAGAATTTTTATATTCTCACTTATTCTACATTTAGTGTTGCGAATCATCAATTTATACAGTCATTATGTATATAAATATAATTGATGAACAAAATTTCATTTTAATTCAATATATTTTTTGATAAATTGAAACTCAAAAATAGGTTTTGCACAGATTGATCAGCCTTCAAGCATATATAATAAGGAATGAAAAAACCCTTTCCACCTCTAATCAGTTGAGCATCTATTTTAAAATGATTATTGTAGATTCTATAGTGATGTAGGAAACATGGATGTTGGAAAAAAATCCATTCAATTAAGAAACAATGATTGTGTTTTGGTAGATCCATCATATTGTATATTATATAACTCCTTGAAAATAATGTACCCATTTCTATTTGGCCACCATACGAGTAATTAATTGTCTAATAAATAATATTTTTTAATTTTCAAGTTGGCTTGAGGTGTAACAATTTCATTAAAACTATTATTATTAATCAATAAATTATGTAAAATGAATACAAAAAATGAGGAGGATTCTTATCTTAAATAGGTTCTTCATCGTGCATTAGAGATAAATTAGGAGGCTTTTTGTCTGTATATACAATGAAATGTAATACACAAATTTTTTTGTAATCACAATGTTAATGGGGATCACCCTCATATCTTGATAAATAACTTTCCCCTTCCATCAAAATATCTTGTTCGTTATTCTAGAATATATGTTTTCAAAATATGTTCCACATAGGTTTCCACAGATCATGGGAACACCTTGATAAATAAATGGGAGAGAACCCTTCTTTACTACAAAAGCCATGGTGAACCTATTTTAATTACCAACATATATTACATATGTTAATGTAATGGAATATTTATTCCAACTTGTGGTCTTATAAGCCACCTTCTCATAGTGATAAAATTGGTCTTTTCTCACATAAATTTTTTCCTTTGATTATTTCATAAAAAATAAGAATATAATCATCATTTAATAAGTGAGAGGGATAATAGTTTTCCTCCCATCAATATTATTCTTATATATACCAATTTGATAGAGTTCATTATATAATCTACCCACGTAGTCTTAAGCAGCAGAAAATATGATCCTTAAGATTGTATGTCCTTGGCTAAGACCTCAAGTTCATTGAAATTTACCTATGGGGGATCTCCTAATTATGATAAAAAACTATACAGATCCCATAATTCTATTTATATGTTTAATAAAATCATTTGAAAATATCAATATCATATGTAAAATATAGAGTAATGCCCTCTTTAGAGTGTAAAAATCCTTTGATATATCAATTTTAAGCGAAAAGATCCCTTCTTAGGAATTCTTATTCATTAGGTTATTATTATCTAATACAGTGAAAAGAAAATTATGGATAAACTTACTAGGTACATATCCAAAATAGTTTGGGGAAATATAATCCATTATAATTACCCAAAATCTGGCAATAATTATTTGACTAATATTATTTGGGATAATGTTCCCAATATAAACAGAATTGAAATAATTAATTTCAACTGTATTCATCTTATTGGGAATAAAGGAAATGAAATTGAAATTAATTTCATAAGGCATATGATCCAGATTTCAAAAATATATTAATCCATTTACAATAACAGATTTGTTGGTTGGATTAGAGTACCCAAGGGGGGGGGGGGTGAATAGGGGATCTATGTAAATTTTTGTTAATAAATTTTCATTTAAAGGACCCCCAATAAAAATAGAATACAACCCAGTTAATAAAGGTAATATTGGTATAAATGATTGAAATTTCAAATAAGCTCTCAAAATATTGATTAATTCTCATTAATATCAAAATGAATTATTGATACAACTTTGGAACCTATTATAATAAGGGAAAATAATTATAAATTTTGTTCAAGAAAAACTATCAAAGTAAAATTTAGTATTTTTTGAAATATACTGAAAAGAATAGAAAAACTAAAATCAAAGACACAACGAATAAAAAATGTAGTTTAGTATCAAGACAAGAACTAGTCTACTCCACATGGTGATCACCTTCCACCAAGGTGTTTATATTAATAATATTGATCCACTCCCCGGATTAGGGTAAACAATAGTGTACAAGACTATTTAGGTCACATGGCCTCTTCCAATATTCTTTGTGTGTATAAATTACCACATCATAGAAAGAGATATTCAACACTTATATGTGGGATTAAACATATGAAAACTGATATGAGGAGAAAGATATCTTGTAGCCTTCAATTTAGTTCAAGAGATAGTTTGTGTTTTAATACAGACACAAACACACACAGACAGATCAAAAGTTAAATTTAGTACACAACGTAGAAAAGATGATAGGATATGGTTAGAAGCTCTGTAAGTGTTATTTTATGCATATCTAGAGTTGTAGTATGAATCAAATGAAAGTATCGAGTCCTATTTTGAAAAAAATAGAGTATCACATGTCGGGTTCTCTAGATTCCATTTTGATCTTTCTTGTTGTCTTCATGGATTTTGTACTGTGAAGATAATTTTTGTCTTTATCTATGGTAGTACAACATTTTGTCAAGACTTCATTGGGAGTTATTTAGTTGTGTCATGTTTCATGTATCAGTTCACTCTTCAATAAAAAATTGTACATCTTATATTCTTCTATGTATGTTTTAATTTTGAAACTCAACTTATCAACTATTTCAATTGTGAGTGCACATGTTGGATCCTATAAGATGCATGAATTTTTCACCTCTTACCTCGTACTGTCAGGGGGAAAGTCTACAAAGAAGCATTAAATATGTCAGTTCCGTTAAATGTATCAAATAAGACCATTAGAAATTAAACTGAAAATGAAAGGATCAATTAATGAATGGTGTCACATTCTGTCTATAAATAGTGTCTTTTAGGAAACAATGTCATCACGAAACAATGTATTCTTCTTTTCCTTTGAGTGGCGAGATATTCATGTTGGTTTAGTTATATTGAGACTAGGAACTGGTAGAATATATACAATTTTAGAATCATGTTTTTTGGTTGTTTTACAATATTCAAACGATGTCTTAGTGATGGTAGCATAAAACCAGTGTCACATACATCATGATATCGGAAACTGGTCACAACGTTTGGGTCATTGTTTCTCAGTCATGGTTTTTGGGTCACGGTGTCTTAACCACAATTTTGGGGTCACGGTGTCTCGGTTACGGAGTGGGGTCATTGTGTCTAGGTCATAGTGTCTAGCTCATGGTGTCTGGGTCCTTTTCCAAAAAACCAGAACCAGTGGAAAACTCACGGTTTATTAGACATATAATAATATATGTATAAAGACATAATAATTAATATTCATAGAATGAATTAGACTTAATCATTCATATCAGAAATCATTATAGAACAAAGTTAAACATATGTTATAATAACCAATCAAGGATTAAGATCAATAAGATTTAGTGGAATTTTATTAGAAGCATTAAGAAACCAACCATCTCTACACATGATTTGAGATAGA
Source organism: Viscum album (assembly GCA_963277665.1). Classification (NCBI taxonomy): domain Eukaryota; kingdom Viridiplantae; phylum Streptophyta; class Magnoliopsida; order Santalales; family Viscaceae; genus Viscum; species Viscum album. The sequence continues at coordinate 1,936,206,064 of OY728123.1, read as the reverse complement.
TTAAATAAGATTAACTATATTTACAGGATTTAAAGTATTTCTGATCATTAAAAAATTATTAAACATGAGGAGTCTAACAATCTCCCCCTTTATAATGATCATAAATCAAATGAATTAAATATCTATTCATGGTGTGCTTTCACTCTTAGGGCCTTAGTTAGTGTGTTGTTCTCCTTTGGGGACCTGGTGAGTGTGATTTTCTCCCCCTTTTGAGATAATCCAAAATAGTATATGGAAGAGAAAAAATGAATATAAGTAAGATAATAGATAAGAAAATGTTGACTTCGTATTAGAGGAAAAAGATTTGGTAGTACAAAGAGTAGGAAAAAGTAAAAATATTCCAATCAAAATACAATTTTAACTTTTCATCAGCACTAGTGGTCTTCTCATTCCCTTGGAAGTAGAATCCTAAGGATCCATAGTAGAATAAGTATAATTTAAAAAAGGTAGTGAGAAAATGATATGAGAATGAAGAGGGTGTCCTTCAAAAATAGAAGGTGTCAAAGTAGGTTTTGTTGAAGGATGAGGAATGTTTTTTTAAATTATAATAGGTCAGATCTAACTCAGATTCTGATATACAGACATTGAGGTAGAGGTAAAGGAATTGGATGAGGAAGGATGTAAACTAGATAACATGGTTGCAGCTATATTAGCCACAGTAGCAGTGCTCTACACATGAAGATAACACTTAAACAACTGAATGAATTCAGTAATAATCTCACCACCATTTTGTATTAACTTCTTGAAATCATCTTTATTCTCTATGAAATTTCCCAATATAGGAGTGAAAACTTATAGATTTTTTACTTGAGTCTTGAAGGCTTGAGTGAAATATGAAACTTTAAAATTCTATACATGATATTTGAATGATTTTCATATCATGCTTAAAGAAAATTGTACTAAAGTAAAAATACACTTTCTTAGTAATTTATTCCATAGCATCATTTGAAATCTTCCAATGAATCATCTCCTAATCAAGGACTATTTTACTATTCTTGGCAACATTAGATAATATTTTCTTGTCAAAACCACTAAACATTGATTGAATGTACTCTTTAACCAGAGTTCTAAGTAGATTACTATCAAAGGGTTTAGATGACTATCTAGAGGCATTAAAGGCAGTAACAAATCGAGTGAGGGACTTGAGTTGATTCCTAACTCTCAATAGAAATCCCTTATACTCATTAGTAATTTTTTTAGACCAATAACAAGATCACGCATCTCTTGGATGATGTGCTTGTTTCTCTCATATACTTATTCAGCTAATGAAGTCACTTTCATCTGAATCATAGAGGAAAATTGATGTGGAATATGAACACTAACATCCACAATAGGATGAGAAACATAATTTTGTCCTGATTTCATGTCTTCTTGCATATCTTCAACCATGGTTCTGAGAGACTTCACTTCATCACCCAGTTGTTTGTTCTCAATTCTTAACTCTTAAATTTCATGAATCATTTTTGGCTGAATCTGCCATATGATCTTATCTAATAGCAAGGAAGCATATTTTTCAGTTAGATTTGTTATAGGAGTTGGTTGGGTGTTCATGAGAATTTCAACTTGAGCTAATAAAGTAGCTCTGAAGTCTTTTAAATCACCCAGAATCATGAATGTAGGATGTTCTTCTGAATGTTTCACAAAGGGAACTGAGATAGGCCTAGGTTCCTTGTAAAATATTACTTTAAGGGAAGAGACTAACATCAATTGAAACATAATAGGCATGTTTATGTCTTGAACCAAGGCTTATAGTGAATAATACATTTTAAAGTAGCTCGAAACTTTATACCAGGTATCTATATTAACATGATCAACTAGATTGTGAATTTCCACAATTTCTATAGTTGGGTGTTACTGCCCCCACAATAGGTTCATCTCTCACAAGAATAGGAGATTATGTTCCTTGATCTGGTTCAAAATTATGATCCCCAATAATCTCACACTTTTCTTTTCTAGCCAGTTGGAAGGATTATTCTATTCTTTCCTCAGTTGAATGGATAATTTTAGTATTATCCTAATCCACTAAATTTTCCTCAACCACATCTTCTTTCTCAGGAGAATGTTCTTCATCTGTATTCTCCTCAGTAAATACCTTTTATTTTTTACTAACAACAAATTATATTATAGACGTAGGTACTTCTTCTAAATAAATACTCCTTTCAGTAACATGTGTTTCTTTATCAATAATTCGTTGTGGAACATGTCTAGTGTCATCGTTATCTAGGATAGTTTCTTTCATAGGTGAAACTATTCCCTCCTCTTACTCTTTAATATGATAGTCAAAAATTTCATATCGTTTCAAACCAATATCATATATATTCTTAGTTCTTGAAGGTTTCTCAACTGGATTAAACTTTTCCTATAACCTTTCCTTTTCCTCCCCCTAATATTTTTTACATGGATTCCAACTTATTTTTATCAGTTTGACTGTAACCTTTGAGAAACAGAATTCATGATCTTTGATGAATTATTTATTCAGTCCAACCATTCCTTTATCATACAGTATATCAGAGAATTACCTTTCATAGAACATGTTAGTATACTTTGATGGTATCCTAATCGACTCAGAAATATGATGTATAACAAACGTTTATAGGTTAATCTTGTGTCCATTATTCGTATGATGTATCAAGAATACATCATGATATTTGAGGTTGTCAGAATCCCATATTCTTGGACTAATCAGATTCTGAATAAACATAAGTAGCAACCTGGTTTCATCATCTAACTTAGTATCAATATATCTTCTATTTTTTCTATTTCCAGTCATGTTTCCCTAGGTTCTTTCAAAAACATTATTACTATGAGGAAGAGTACCTCTCTGGTAGTCCTCAAAAATTCCATCAGGAGGTATCCCTTGGAGGTCAACCCATAAACTCAATGAAAAGGGGCATCTGTGTCCATTAATCCATCTTCTCACAAAAAAACCATATTTGTATCTAATGAGTACTAGAAAAACTGATAGAACTGAGCAAAAAGAATTGGATAAATAGGCATTGGATCAATGGTGAACCAGTTCATACATCCCTACTCATTATGTACATTAAATACTAATTACATACTTGATAGCAACCACTTAATAAAGATTTAATTTTCTGGTACCACAATTTTATTAACATGGTTTGAATTCTGTGGTCCTTCGGACACAAACTATAGTGATCTTTTAATTTTATTTGTAGATCTAGGATTATAATTTGTTGAAGAAGATGGCCACTTCATTCTGGGCATTCAATTAGGGGTTCTATATAGATATAGAGAGATGAAAGTGTTGAAGGGGGTCATACAGTTTTGGAGAGAAGGATTTCTGGTTTGAGAGAAGAGAGCTCGAGTGATGAAAAGAATGAATCATATTTACTCTTTATCACTTAGTTATTACAAGCATCAAAAATTCAAAATTTTTGGATGAATATTTTAAAATAATCAGCATAGCGATATGGTCAATAAAATAAAAATAAAATGAAAAAGTGTCATTACGGTGATACCAGAACAAGTTATCATGGTGAGATTTGAAAAGGTTTTCATGGGGTCATCATTACAGTGTGTCCCCCCACAGTGTGACTGTAATATTTGAGATATTATGTGTCGGACAATAACTGAGAAACATGAATTGTGAGACCGTAAACATAATACAATAACTTCAAGATAGTGACTTGTGAAATCGTAAATCATGAAAAAGTAAACTGTGAAACAGTAAGCTGTGAGACAATAGATTTTTTAAACAGTAAATTTTGTTACATGAGATTTTTAAATCCTAATTCATGTATTATGTGACCTATACAATCCGAATTTAATGGTTTAGTGAATATATCAGCAAGCTGGTATATAGTTCTAATTAATTCTTAGTAGATATATCCTTCATGGTAATGGTCTCTCAAAAAGTAATGTCTTACATCAATATGATTTGTCCTAGATAGTGAAACAAGATTTATTGATATGTTAATAGCACTTGTATTGTCATAATTTACAGGTACAAGCTTGAATTGATATCCATAATCAAGTAATGTGTGTTTAATCTACAAAATTTGTGAACAACCATTAGCATCAGCTATGAATTCACCTTCATCAGTAGATAATGAAATGGTGTTTTATTTATTAATGCACCATGATACTAAGGAATTTCCTAAAAGGTGAAATTTTCCATAGGTTCTTTTTCTATCTGACTTAAATGCACAAAAATCAACCCTAGAATAACTAACTAACTGATATTATTGTCCTCATGGACCGAACAACCCTAGATTAGGTGTATTCATGACGTACTTGAAAATATTTTTAACATCATTTAAATGAGATTCCGTTGGGTTTTCTTAAAAACAAGGACACACACACAAAAAATATAATGTACGTTCTACTAGCAGTTAAATAGAGTAAGTTTCCAATCATTCCTCTATAAGTGGTTTGATAAACATATTTTCTATCTTCATCAAGATTCAACTTACAAGTAGTATTCATTAGAGTATCACTAATTTTAGCGATATCCACGAGAAACCATTTTTAAAGATATTTAGTGTATATTAATTGATTTAAAATAATACCATCTTTATTTGGAAGGATTTTAAATCCAAGAAAAAATTTTAGTTCACCCATTAAAAACATTTCAAATTCATTTTACATCATTTTAGAAAATTCAATAAATAAAAAAATTTGAAAATACAAAAATAATATCATCTAAATAAATTTTACCTAAAAATACACCATTGGAAATTTATTTTATAAAAAGGGTAGGATCAATTATACCTTTTGTAAAACCTTTGGAAATTATAAAATTACTTTCTATATCATACCATCCTCTTGGAGCCTGTTTTAATCCATATAATGCTTTTGATAATTTGAAAAAATGTACTGGAATTTGAGGATTTGAGAAACTAGGGGTTGTTCAACAATGACATCCTCAGCTACATACCCATTCAGGAATGCACTCTTGAAATGCATTTGATATAGTTTGAAATTCCGATTGGCCGCATAATCATGCAATATTCTGATGGCATTACGTAAAGCTACTGGTGCAAAGGGTTCCTCATAGTCAATTCCCTCTTCTTGACAATAGCCGTGTGAAACCATTCTATCCTTGTTTACAACTATATTACCATGTTCATCTATATTATTTATAAATACCCACATAGTACATATGGTGAATATTTATTTGGGTTAGTCAAAAAGTTCCCAATCATTGATCCTTTCAAACTTATTTAGTTCTTCTTGCATATACATCACCCAAAAATCATCATTGATAGCATCATTAATGTTTTTAGGTTGAAGCTGTGACATGAAAACATGATGTTCAAACTACTTTCTAAAAGAAGATCTTATTTGAGTTACATTATATTAATCTCCTACAACTGCATCTAAAGGATGGTTATTAAGGGTTCTAACAATTTTAGAAAAAGAGGGGATAGTGATTTTAGGTTCTTCAATAGTTCGAGATCATTTTAACATGAATCTGGGGAATTTCAATAACTATATGTTTTCATATATTCCATTGTATAATGGTTAGGGGATTTAGAATAAATGTGCAGATTTGACATATAATCGTCTAGGTTCTATATAGAGGTCATAGACTCATGTGGATATGTCTCCTCAAATTTGACAGGGATAGATTCTTCCACACATTTAGATAATTTTTAAACACTCTACAAGCTTTACTAGATATTTAATATCCTAGAAAAATACCTTCATCACTCTTGAATGAATAGTTTTTATGATTTTTCTTAGTGTTAAGGATATAGACATTACAACATAAAACATTGATGAAGATTACTTTGGGTTTTCAATTTTTCCAAAACACATATAGAGTTTATTAAGAATAGGTATAATCAAAACTATATAAATTGTACTGCTTGCTACATTTACAAAATTATCTGAGAAATTAATAGGTAAGTCATATTCACTAAGCATGGTTCTGGAAATTTATGCAAGGTCCAATTTCTTCTTTCTACAACTCCATTTTGTTGATGTGTTTTGGGGGAAGAGAAATTATGACTATAGCCATTTTGTGAGCATAAGGATTCGAACTCTTAATATTATAACTCACAATAATGATCACTTCTTAAGGATTTAATTCTTTTTCCAATAAGAGTTTCTATAGTTTTAGCATATTTTGGGAAATAAGAGAAGGATTTACTTTTGCGATCCAAAAAAGTAAGACCAAGTATACATAGAAATTTAATCTTCTAGAACATAAACATAGTTCTTCCCATTTAAACTAGAAACTCTAGTTGGGAAAAAAATCCATGTGAAACAACTCAAGCGGTTGAGAAGTTGTTACTTCATTCTTTGGTTTGAAAGAAATATTGTGTCGCTTTCCCTTTTGACTAGGATTACACACTTTATCATTTGGAAACTCATGTTTAGGTAGGTCTTTGACTAAATTTGTTCTAGTAATAATTCTAAGGGAGAGAATATTTCATTGTCTTAATCTTCTATGACAAATCCCAGAATATTTTTGAAATACCCTTAAACACAAATCAATTTGAGAAAATAAATAATATAAGTTAATAGAGTATACATTTTCATTTATCAATGCTAAAAATACTAATTTATTTTTTGCATAAAAACTTTTCAATCATCATTTTCAAAATTAACATGAAACCCATCATGACATAGTTGTCAAATACTAAGAAGATTATATTTTAGTCCATCAACAAAAAATTAATGTGGAAATTAAGACCGTGTTAGAGTTACCGATTTGGCCAAGGACAATAATTTTTCATTTGGCATTTTCTCAAAAAGTGACATATCCACCATAAATTTTTATTAATTTATTAAATCATGAATAATATGCTATCTTGTTTCTTGAAAAACCATTGTCCATGTACTATAAGATTTTATAGGATCTCTTAAATAATTTCCAACAAAAAATAGTCAAATTAAAATAGACCTTGGTACCCATATTAGTTTCGGTCAAGTAATATTATTATCTAGTGCTTTAGGAACCAACATATGCCTCATATGTTTCCTATACGTATTATGTTATGTACTTGAATAATAAAATATATTTTGTCAAGAAAAGTTTGTAATAGTAGAATGTGTATCATGATTTGAATTAGCGTAATGTTTTCCTAAACTATGAGTAAAACTTAATGTTCTTGATTTAGAAACAAAATTGGTTTTTCCAAAATTTCTTTTTCCTGGTTGATATCCAATAAAAATAATGCATTTAAGGAAATATATTTTCCTAAATTTTTATTAAGGTATCATTACAATTAGTAATCCTTTAAAGGTACTTCTTCAATTACTCAATAGATATATTTAGTTCATTGTTTTCTTTCAGTAATTGACCATTTTTCTCTCTTTCTACTATTAGTTCTGATTTAAAAATTGAGGTAAGAGCATATTTTTTTTAAAAATAATTGTATTTATCTTTTAGTTCATTTCATTTCACATCAATCATACTGAAATACTAAAAAATTTATTTTTTAGACATAATTTTAGAATCCCTTTCATCTCTAGAATAATTGGAATTGTGTACGGGATATTCTAGTGTTACCTCAGATGTGTTTGTAATGAATCACATATTGTCTTTGTCAGCCTGTTCATCGTGTGTAGATTTTGAGTCACTTAAACTATCCTCAGAAACACTCCAAGTTGCATTAATTTCCTTTTTATACTTTCTTTATTTCTCCTTATATTTCATTTATACTTGAGGTTGGGATAGTCACACTTTACATGTCCATTTGCTTACATTCATAGCATACTATCTCATCAGACTTGTCACTTCTTTTCCAATATTTCTTATGGCTTCCCTTTTAATCATATCTTCCTTTGATGTTAGGATTTCTGAAAATTTTCTTCTTCTTGTAAAATTTCTTCAGCCTTCAGGTAGATTGAGCCATCCCCTTATCACTTTTAGGTGATTATTGTTCTATTCTAGAAATTTCTACCAAAAACTGAAGTTTCTCTTTTTCTGTTTGTCTAAAGGTGGTTGTATTTAATGCTAAAAGTTTTCTTTTGGGTTCATCCTCCTCTTCCTTGTTGACTTTTGTCTCTTCTTTATACATAAATTGTTTTCTAAGGAGTCCTTTTACAAGTAATTTTTTGATGTCACAAGACTCTCTAATGAAGATAGTGGTCCCTCTATAACTATTAGATAGGCATGTGAGAGTCAATATGATTTTTTATGTGGAAGTGAATTCTCTTCCAAGAGAAATCATTATGTTGAATTTTTTTAAACCTGATATACATGTTAGAAATAGGCTCATAATGCTTCATTTTAATGTTATAATATTTAATAGTATAAGTTTTGAGCCTCATTCCTTTCACACTAGAAGTTCATTCATATGAAATAGACAAGATATCCCAAATTTCATGGGATGTTTTACATGTAGAAATTCTGATAAATTCCTCATATCCTAATGAATAATATAAAGTATTCATGGCTATGCAATTGATATTTTAGAAATTATTAGATGGTTCATCAAAAGTAATTCTATCAGTAGTGGAAATTTTATACCCATCTATATTTGAAGACCAAAATCCAATGTTCATATTTTCTGAATTCATTTTAATTTTAATTTTCTATTGGGAATAATTAGTTCCATTAAAGAGTGGTGGTCTATTTTTTGCACCACCTTCTAGTTTATTCTCCATAATAAGGTAATAAATTTATTAAGCTAGAGATTTAGAATTAACAAAAATTTATAGATAATTAAAGTACAAAAAAATACAGTAGAACATATTTAATGAAATTTGTTTAAAAGGAATAAACTCTTCTAATACAAAATTTTGGAAGGGGTAGAATACTCAAGTTGGGGGGGGGGGTTGAATTAAGTATTTATTAAAAATTATGTTAAAATGTCTTCTTAAAAATATTCCCTAATAAAAAATTAATACAACCAAGTTAATCAAGGTAATACAGTTATAATGGTTTGACTGTTCAAATAACCACTTGGAAGATTTATTAGTTCTCAATAATATCAATACGAATTACTGATTCTACTTTTGAACCTATTATAATGAAGAAAAAAATTATAACTTCAACCAAATACATACTATCAAAGTAAAATATTGTATTCTTTTAAATATACATTAATGCAATGAAAAACTAAATTCAAGGGCACAACAGATAAAACAAGTGGTTCAGTCTAAAGTTGAGACTTAATACACTCCACTTTGTGATCACCTTCCCCCATGCAGTTTATATTAATAAACATGATCCACACCCTGGATCAGGGTAAAAAATAGTGCACATGACTTTCTTGGTTACACAACATCTTCCACTATTCTTTATTGGTATAAACATCCAGTTCACACAAGGACCTGTTCCACACTGATCCGTGGGGGTAAAAAAAGTAAAAAGTAATGAGATGAAGGATATCTTATGTCCATCAGAATAGTTCTAGAGATAGTGTGTGTTTTAATACAGACACACACACACACTTCTCGAAAGCTAAAAAAATTACACAACATAGTAATGATGATGAGATAAGGTTAAATGTGCTTTATGTGTTTTTCTATGTGCCTATGGACTTGTAGGATGAAGCATATGCAAGTATCAATCCCTCTTGTGAAAAAAAGAGTATCGCAAGTCTGGTGCTCTAGTTTCCAGTTAGATCAAGCTCATGTTATTTTGGGATTTGGTACTGTGAGGATGATTTTTATTCTTATCTATGGTAGTCTAAAATTTTGATCAAGAGGTATTTGTGTGTTATTCAGTTGTATCTTGTTGCTTGTATCAGTTCACTATTCAAAAAATGCCCGTATGTCTTATCTTCTTCTATGTATGTGTTAATTTTGCAACATAGATTAGCTTATTTTTTAATTACAAGTGCACAAATTGGAGTCAATAGTATGAATATATTCTACACCTTGTACCACATACTATCTGGTGGAATTTCTAGAAAGAAACATTAAATATGTATGTGCCTTTAAATGAGTGAAGTATGAATTTTTTAAATTAAATTGTGAATGAACAAAAAGATTAAAGAATGGTATCACAGTATGTATAGAAAAAATGTATTCTTCGAACTGGTGTCATTGCAAAATAGTTCCTTATTATTTTCCTTTCATTGGTGAGACAGACATGGTGGCATATTTGTACTGAGACAAGGAACCTATATATCATATGAGGTGTCAGAATCACAGGGTCTAATGCTTTTCCAAATTTCGAACGGTATCTTAGTAATTGTACCATGGAACTGGTGTCATAAAAATCATGAGATCCGAAACTAGTCATGGTGTTTGGGTCACGGTGTCTAGGTCATACTTTCTAGGTCACAGTGTCTCAGTCACGGTGTCTGGATCATGGTGTCTGGGTCACTGTGTCTCAATCACGGTGTCTGGGTCACGGTGTCTGGGTCCTTCGCTAGAAAACCAGAACCAGTGGAAAACTCACAGTTTCCCAGACTCATCCAAATATCTGTATACTGACTAAAGAAGTAATATTCAAAAAATTAATTAGACGTAATCATTCATAAAAGAAATCATTATAGAAAAATGTTAATTATAGCTTACAATTATAAAACATGGATTAAGATTAACATGATTTAGTGGAAGTTTATTTAAATCATAATGAAACCAACCATGTGTACACATGACTTGAAATAGTTTAAATAGAATTAAAAAAATTATAGGATTTATAAGACTTTTGATAATTAAAACATTGTTAAAATATGAGGAGTCCAAAAATTCCCACTTTTTGATGATCACAAATTATATGAATTAGTTATCTTTTCTTAGTGTGCTTTCTCACATAGGACCTTAGTGATCATGTTGTTCTCTCTTAAGGACATAGTGAGTGTTCTGTTCTCCCCCTTTTGGGATTATCAAATAGCTTAAATGGGAAAAAATGAATATAATTAAGAGAATAGGGAACATCAGTTCACATTTCATTAGAGGAAAAAGATATAGCAGTACAAGCAGTAGGAAAAATTACAAAATATCCATATCAAAATATCAAAATATAAAATTTTGTTAGCACTAGATATCTTCTATTTTCCATTTGCAACAGCATCCAAAGGATCTATATGAGCATAAGTTGAAGTTGAAGAATAGATTTATCCAACAGTCAGAGAAAAAAGAGGATTCCATAAAAAAAGATGGTTCCAATGTAGGTTTAGTGGAATACCGAGGCACATTTTGGTCAAGGATAACATGTCTAATCTAACTAAGATCCAAAGATACATTCAATGAGGTAGATCTAAAGGCAGTGGATGGGAAAGGAGGTAAACCAGACCACATGGGTGTAGCTACAGGTTCCAAAATAGTCGTTCCCTACACATGAAGGTAAGGCTTCAACAACTGAATGACATCAATAATAATCTCACCACTAGACTACATTTACTTCATGAAATCGTCTTTATTCTCTATGAAATTTTCCAATAGAGGAGTGAAAACTTTCAGATTTTTTGATTGAGACTTAAAGGCACGAGAGATGGGAAAATTTAACATTTTATATATGTTATTTGAAATGATTAGTTATATAATTCTTAGAGAAAATCCTATTAATGTAGAAACCCACATTCTTAGTAATATCATCCTTAGAATAATTTGACATCATTGAATGAATTCTCAGCAAATAAAGTACTCGGTCACTATTCTATACACCAATAAATAATATTTCATTATCAAAACCACTAAACACTGATTGAAGTTCCTCCTTAACAATAGCTCTGAGCAGATAATTTTCAAAGTGTTTAGATGACTATCAATAGGAACTAGAGGTAGTAATAGGTGATGTGAGGTTCTTGAGTTGACTCAGAACTTTCTGTAGACATACCTTATACTCATCATTCAGGTTTTTGAATACCAATAACAAGCTCACACATCTCTTGGACTATCATCTAGTTTCTCTCAGCCACTTTGTTAGATAAGGAAGTAATCTTCGGTTGAATCAGAGAAGCACCTTTTTGTGTAATCTGACCATTAACATCCTTAAGAGGATGAGAAAGGTGAGCTTTTCTTTATTACAAGAAATTCTTCATATCTTCAACCATAGTTCTAAGAGACTTCACTTTATCACTCTGCTATTTTTTATCAATTCTGGGTTCTTGAATTTCATTAATCATTTTTGGAAGAATATATCATACGTTCTTCTCAAATAGCAAGGCATTATCTCTTTCACATAGATTTGTTACAGGAGTAGGTTGGGTGTTCATTAGATTTTCAGCTCCAACTAATAAAGTTTTACCAAAGTCTTTCAAATCACCCAAAATCACAAAATAAGGATGTTCTTGTGAAGGTTAAAGAATAAGAACAAAGGCAAGCTCAGGTTACTTGGTAGAGATTAAATCTAGAGTAGAGACCAGTTTTAATTGAATCACAATAGACATGACTATGTATTTAACCGAGGCTTCCTATGAATCATCCACATCAAAGTTTCTCATGAATTTATGGTATGTAACTACATTTCTTTGAACACTTGGATTAGGAATTTCAACACATTCTAGACCAGGGTGCTGCTCTCCCTAAACAAGTGCATATCTCACAGGTCCAAGAGATTATTTTATTTTATATGATTCTAAAAGATCTTATCTAATACTCTTATCCATTTTATTTCTAGCTACCTAGAAGGACTGTTCAATTCATTCCTCAGTAGAAAAGATAATTTTAGGATTTGGATGTTCCTCTACATTTTCCTCAACCGTATCTTCCTTCTCAAGAGAAATTTCCTCTTTTATATGCTCATTAGTATCAACCATTTATTTTAGAATAACAGCAGATTCTTTTCCAAAAGAAGGATCTTATTACAAATCAATACTTCTTTAAATAACATGTGCTTAATTCTACAGTATTTTTTATGGAATAGGTCCAATGTATTCCTCATACAGAACGATTTCCTCCATTAGAGCAACAACTACCACTTCATCCACTTCAAAAGGATAGAAAAAATTTTCATCTGGTTCCAAACCATGATCAGATATGTTCTTAGGTCTTTATGGATTCTCAACTAGATTAAAATTTTCATATAACCTTTTATTATCCTCTATGGAATCCTTTTTTTCATGGATTCCAACATATTTTATTCCATTCGACTGTATACTTTGAGATACATAATTCATGATCATTGAGGATATCCTTATTTGGTCCAACCATTCCTTTAGCATAAAAAATAAAAGGGATTAACATTGATTAGAAAAATTATGTAGACTTTGATGACGTCTTAATAAACTCACACATATGATGTATAACATACCTGAATAGGTTAATATTATGACCATTTTTCATAAGATATATCAAAAATATCTAATGATATTTGAGGGTATACAAATCTCTTTATCTGGTACTAATTATATTCATAATAAAAATAAACTATAATTTTGTTTCACCATCAAAATCCTCAAAAATATCTCTTCTCTTATTTTAATCCCCATTCAAGCTTCCCAAGGACAATTCTAAAACAAAAATATCAGTAGGGGAGGAGGTCCTCTATAGAAGTGCTAAAAAATTCCTTAATATGGTATCCCTAGGAAGGTATCCCATAACCTCTAGGAAAAGGTGAATCTTTTTCCATTAATCCAGCTTCTCACAACTAAACCATATTCTTTATCAAATGAGAAATGGGCAAACTAATAGATATGAGAAACAAGAATATGATAAATTGGCCTTTGGCACCTTCATTAACCAGTTCATCCATTACTTCTCTTTTAGAACTTTCATCACTATCTACATACACAACAACAACCACCTAGGGAAGATTTCCTTTTCTGGTATAACTATTCTATAAAAAAGGATTGGATTCATTGGTCGTTCAAGTGCTACCTTTGGTGATATTTTCACTTTATTCTTATATCTGAAATTCTCAGGAGTTGAAGACGATGGGTGCTTCATTCTAGGAATTTAACTTAGGTTCAAGAGATAGATAGAGAGATGATAGGGATGAAGGAGGTCTTACAGTTTTGGATAGAAGGGTTTTAGTTTGAGGAGAAGAGAGCTCGATTGAAGAAAATAATGAAACATACTTAGTTTTTATAATTTAAGGATTTCATGCTTCGAAAATTAAAAATCTTGAGATGAATACAATAAAATAATAAATATTGAGATATAGTTAATAAAATTAAAATAAATTTAAAATGTTCCATTATGGTGAGACTGGAACAAGTTGTCACGGTGAGACCAGAACATGCCTTCATGGTGTCACCATTATAGTGTGTCTCCACACGGAGTGACGATAATATATGAGAGAGAAAGTGAAAAAAAGTAACCAAGAAATAGAAACTGTGAGAGCGTAAGCATAAGATAGTAACATTAAGATAGAGACTTATGAAATAGTAAATCATGAAGCAGAAAATTGTGAAACAGCAAGCTGGGAGACAGTAGATTCGGAAATGGCACATTTTTATAACTTGAGATTATTAATTCTTAATTCATGTATGATGTAACCAATCCTTTCAGAATTTAATGGTTTGGTGAATATATTATCAAGATGGTATTCAGTTCCAATGAATTCCATAGTTATATCAAATTTTTTCTAATGGTCTCTTAAAAAGTGACGTCTTACATCAATATGTTTTGTCATAGAGTGTGAAACATGATTTCTTGAGATCATAATAGCACTTGTATTGTAACAATTTATAGTTACATGTCTGAATTGATATCCATAATCTAGTAATGCATGTTTCATCCACAAATTTTGTGCACAAAAACACCCAATAACTATGTATTCAGCTTCGGCCATAGATAATGCAATAGAATTTTGTTTCTTAATACACCATGATACTAGTGACATTCAAAAAGGTGACATGTTATAGAGTTTTCTTTCTTTGAAACTTAATACCACTAAAATCAACATCAGAATAGCTAACTAACTCAAATGATTGTCCGCTAGGATAGAACTGTCCTTGATTGGGTGTTTTCTTTAGGTATTTTAAAATCTTTTTAACAACATTTAAATGAGAATCCTTTAGGTTTTTTGGAAAATGAGAACACATGGACACAGTAAACATAATATCAGGTCAGATATAATTTTGGTAGAGTAAAATTCCAATCATTTGACTGTATGTGGTTTGACTAATAGATTTTCCATCTTCATTAAAATCTAACTTACAAGTATAACTCATTGGTGTATCACTACATTTAGTGATTTCTAATCCAAAACATTTTAGAAGATATTTAGTATATTTTAATTTATTTAAAATATTACCATCTTTATTTTGAATGATTTGAAATCCTAGAAATAATTTTATTTTACCCATTAATTGAATTTCAAATTTATTTTTCAACATTCTAGATAATTTAATACAGAATTAATTTTTTGAAGATATAAAAATATTATCATCCACATAAATTTGAACTACTAAGATATCATTTGATTTTTTTCTAAAAAGGGTAGGATTAGCTATACCATTTATAAAACTTCTGGAAATAAGAAAAGTACGTAATCTATCATTCTAAGCTCTTTGAGAATTTTTAAATCATATAATGCTTTTGATCATTTGAAAACATGATTTGGAAAGTGAGGATTTGTGAAACTAGGGGGTTCTTCATCCAATAAATCCTCACCTATATACCCATCCACGAATACACTCTTCACATCCATTTGATATTTTTTGAAATTTAGATGGACAACATAAGAAAGTAGGATTCTGATAGTTTCAAGTATAGCTACTTGTGCAAAGGTTTCCTCATAGTTAGTTCCTTCTTTTTGACTATAGCCTTGTAAAACTAATATAGAAATATTTCTAAAAATATTACTAGATTATACTACTTTATTTCAAAATACCAAATTAGTGCCTATGGTAAAAATTACTTTGGGTATGTCAACAAGTTTCTAAAATTTGTTCCTTTCAAAGTGATTTAGTTCTTGTTTCATATACATCACCCAACATTAAACATTGAAATCATCATTAATTTTTTTAGGTTCATGTTGTGACAAGAAAACTTGATGTTCAACTTGATTTCTAATAGAAGATCTAGTTGGACTTACTTTATCTAAATCTCCTACAACAACATCTAAAGAATGGTTCTTAAGGGTTCTTACATATCTAGAAAAAGATGGGATAGTGATTTGAGGTTATTTAATAGGTTTGGGTTCATTTTGACTTGAATATGGAGAATTTTGAGAACTAGATGTTTTCAAAGATTCTTTTATAGGTTGGATGGAGAATTTAGAATTAATATAAATATTTGAGATATCATATTCTAGGTTCTCTAGAGTGGTATTAGGAAAAGGTGGATCTGTCTCATCAAACTTGATAAAGAAATATTCTTCCACACTTTTACCAAATTTATAATCACTCTATAGGATTTACTAGAGATTGAATACTCTAGAAAAATTCATTCATCACTATTGGATGAAAACATGTCATGATTATCCTTAGTTTTATGGGCATAGACTTTGTAACCAAAAAAAATGAAGTATCTTACTTTGGGTTCTATATTATTCAATAAATCCTATGGAGTTCTTTTAATAACAATTATAATTAACACTATATTAATACTATAGAATTTTGAATTTATATCATCAGCCAAAAAATTAATAGGAAATTCATATTCACTAAGAATTGTTCAGGGAATTTCATTCAATGTCATATTTATTCCTTCTACAACTCCATTTTTTAGGCGTTCTAGGGGAAGATAAACTATTACTATAGCAATTTTTTTGAGAAAAATGATTCACGATATTGCTTTTAAAACTCAAGAAAATGATCACTTTTTAAGGATTTCATTCTATGTCCACTAAGATTTTATAAAATTTTAGCATATTTTGAGAAATGTGAGTAGGTATCACATTTGTGAGCCAAAAAGAAAGTCCAAGTATATCATTAAAATCAATCCATAAGAACATTAACACTATGATTCTCATTGAAACTAGAAAATATAGAAGGTCCAAATGAATCCAAGTGAACAAAATCGATAGGTTATGAAGTTGACACTTATTTCTTTGGTTTGAAGGAAATATTTTGTTACTTTCCCTTTTGACAAGGATTACACACTTTATCTTTTTGAAACTAATGTTTAGGATGGCCATTGAATAAATGTTTTGTAATTAGCATTCAAAGGGAGTGAATATTGTAGTGTCCATGTCTTCGATGCCAAATCCAATACTCTTTGTGAAATACACATAAACATGAAGCATTCTGTTAAACTAATGAATATATATTTCCGAAGTATACATTTTCATTTATTAATGAAAAAAATACAAATTCATTTTTAAAATTAAAATCCATGCACACATAATTTTCAAATTTAAAATGAAATATATCATAAAATAGTTTTTAAATACAACGTAGATTATATATATATCGATCATAAGAATGTGGTTTGGAAATTAAGACTGAGTTAGAGTTACAGATTTGACCAAGTATAATGATTTTTCCTTTGGTATTGTCACTAAAAGTGACATTTCAACCATTAATTTTTATAATGTTCATGAAGCATGAATAGTTCATATAGTGTTCCTTGAAAAACCACTGTAAAATAACCATAATATTTTACAAGAACTCTTTAAACAATTTTCCTATAATAATATTCAAATAAAAATAGACTTTGGTACCCATATTTGTTTGGGACCGGTAATATTAGTATCTAGTGCTTTAGGTACCCAAATTATCATCATAGGTTTCCTATAATCATTATGTAATGTACATGAAAAATAAACGCTTTAGGTACAGAAAAGAATGATATAGTATGAAGTGTATAATGATTTCAATTAACAAAATGTTGTCTTGAACTAGGATTAAAAATGTATGTTCTAGATTTAGAAAAAAAAATTGGTTTTTCCCAAATTTATTTTACCAGGTTGATAAGCAATAATAGTAGTGTATTTAGGGGAAATTTTTTCCTTGATTTTTTCCCAAGGTATCTTTTGTAAACCCCCATGATTTCAAATTATGATATATCTTTAATGTAATTTAATAGCTTCCGGAACACGCACCACTGAGTTTGACCAAACCACGACTTACCAAACTAGCTATTCAAAAAGCGGTTATGAATAGTATTAACTATGTTTTGAATACTCTATATAATTTTAACATCCATATTACGTTTTTCTTAGACATAATATAAGAACAAATTCAAATTTTTAGATAAAAAAGGTATTTTTAAAAAAATGCAATTTTACTACATGTTAATGGAGAACCCTTTTTAAATCTAATATTTGATACTTTTATATTTTAAATTTTACCAAGAATACTTCTTATTTAGAAGAGGGATATAAAATTTTTGTTCGGATAAATTTTTGTTGTTTTCTAATAACTATCATATTTTGATAAATAGTAAAAATTAGGAAATTTTAATTGAAAACAACTTTTTTAATAAAAATAATTTATAGTGTAAAATTATTAAATTTAATGGTTTTGAATTATAATTGTATTATATTTTTAACATCTAATATAATGATGGTTAGTAAATTTAATTTTAAATTTAATTTTGACGTAAACACATATTAATATTTTGATAGTTTTTACTTCTCAAAAAACCGCTTTCTGGTTGTGTCAATGGGAATTAATTTTAAAATAATTAATGAAAATTATATGTTTTTAATTTTAAGTAATAGAAATAATTTTTTAATTTGGAATATCAAAATTATCATAGGGTGATGTTTTGGCATTTTTTTGGAAAACAATCATCTTTTTAGGAATAGTGAAAAACCCTATGATATTGTTTAAAACAAACATTTATTTAAATAATTATTATTTTTGTTAAAATTTGTTTTAAAGTAAAAATAGATACATAATAACTATATTAGTTTAATTTAATTCATTGAAGTCATTTTATCATCTTATTAGATGTATAAAATTTTATTAATTTTTGTCACACCTTTTTCCATCATTCTAGGAACATTTACAAATTTTCATAAAATGTAATTTTTCTACTTCAGTAAATTTAATTTCAATAATCCAAGAGACACATTTCAAATCATTATGTAAAATGTGGTTCAATAAGATGAGACTATTTTTTTGGTAAATAGTAACTTTTGAATTTTATTTACCATGGTTAAAAGAAAATATAGAAATTTAAGGTAAAAATAATATTAAAATTACCCCAGCACATGTCTTAATTTTATTGGATAAGTATATTTCGACCAAAATCAACTTTAGGAAAAAAATGTCCTTTTTAACTATTTGGGTTAGATTAGGACTTTTATTATATATTATTTAAAGTATAGTTAAATGTTCTAAATTAGAAGTTTAATAAATAAACCAATTTTTATATAGGGATGCATATTATATAAATTCAACTACAAATATTCATTATAAATATAAAAATACTTCCTACATCATGGGATTTTATTTATAATTTTTAGACATAAAATAATTAAATTTATTTATGAAACTATGATGATTCTATAATTACCTTATTAATAAAAAATTAAATTAATTGATAATATAAATATCTAAATAAATGTAAATTGGGACTTTTGATGAAGTCCAAAAATTTTATAGATGAATATGTCATGTTATAGATTATTTAATGTATTTTTTCAATCTATTAAACTTTTTTATTACGTTCAAAAAAACAAAATACCAAATAGTGTCAAAATTAACATAAATGAGTTTTTAAAAACAAATACAATATTATAAAATGATATAATAATACTAAAAAAATAAGGTTCAGAAAAATTAATTATATAATGATATATATATATCATTAATGAACCACTTTATGTTTTCTTTTCATTTAATCTTATGTTTGTAAACCATGTAATATAAAAATACAAGAATACATGGTAAAAGTTAAACTATTTAATTAACAATGAAATATAAATGATAAGGTTAGTATGGTGACCTAAAAATGTCTAAAACCTAATTGTTGATGGGTTTTAGAGTCAACCCTATCGCAGCCTCTTAATAAATCCATTTTATGCCATTATAAATCAAAAATGATTTTATAATAAAATAACATTTCAAGATTTTCCTAAAGTGATCATGACCTCTCTCATAAAAGGTTATATCCCCTTCTCTTAAGTTCACACCTCCAAATCCATTTGGCTTGGCCAACCCCTGATCAAATATCCTCACAAATACACCCACTTAAAAAATATAGGAATTACATTGATATGAATCTGACCTAAGGATCCATTTTGATCAAATCAAAAGGAAGACCCTCAAGAAGAGGTAATTACTTCCTCACCTCTTTCAATGTTCTTTTCTCCTTCCACTCACTTCTTTCTTTTTTGTTTCCATACTAAAATAATATATCCATTACCTTCTATATTCTGAGATTTTATTATAAATATGTTAAAACCATATTCTTTATTCTATTTTTCCAATTAATGGCAATGTCACCATACATGCATACGTACGGCCTACCGTCTCCACGTCATGGTGTAGTTTATTATTCAATACTTCATTATTCGAATGGGTATAATAATGAGTATAATTGATTTAAATAATAAATATAACATTTTAATGATTATTTATATATAATATACCATATAATTACATATCATTTCACCCTCAATAGAATGGTATCATTTCCCTTGCGTATGTACGGCTTACCCTATTGACAACGAAAAGAGATTCACGTTCACCATTCAATGATGATTATATATACATATATATATATATTATTAATAAGTATGTAATATAGGAAATAATAGTGATACTGGAAATACACACACACACAAATATATATATATATATATATCATTCACTTACTTCCATTCAATACGATATGAAAACAGAAACGACATTTATGCGTACGTACGACCTACCATCTCAACAAACGGTGTTTTCCATTTCATATATAAATCTATTATAAATACTTGTATTCTGAATATTTATGATACATACATATTTTTTTATATTATTGAATCAATTAAATCAAGATATAAGTTATAAGATCGGGAATAACAATTTAAAACACGAATGATAAAGAAAGCGATTATTACCCGAAATGTTATTTTAACAAAAACAATTATTAATAAATGGGTAGTATAATGCCATAAATGAATCAAGTATAATATAATAAATATGAATATGGTTCTTTTATAATTTAATAACATACTATTGTTATTATACATGAGGTTAAACGTACCCTCCACCAAAGTAAAGTAGAAGGTAAGGGTTATTTCCTCAATCTCACTATTATTTGAGATTGTTTATCAATAAGTATCTACTGGAACATATTTCTCATCTATGAAAATGTTTCATTAAAAGGTTTTAAAATTTAATATTTTAAGGTTTTATATAAGGGAATATTTATCTTTATCATCATTTTAAATGTTTTTAATGATTTATTTTTCTAAATATTTTTAATTAATTTACATGTTTTCAAAATCATTTTAAAGATTTATTTAGGTAGAAATTATTGCTTTAATGTGTTAATTCCATTAGAAATATTCAAAGTGGTAAGAGACAATTTGATTCAAAAATATATTTTAAATAACTTCTTTTATAAATTTTGTGGCTTTTAAATGATTTCATGAAAAGGGGTATTTCTCTCAAAGAGTTTTATTGATTATTTTTAACTATGACAACATCCTTTATTGGATATTATTCATTATTGAGGTTGATTTAATATAATATAATATTCCACAGTGTATTGAATGAGTTATGATATGTTTGACTATCGATGTTATATATTTATACCATTCCTGGATTATGGTTAAAGTATTAACATTTCATATGCTAGTTTTAACACAAATTATTATGCTTTGTTTCAAACTTTTAATATGAAGAATGCAGTGGACATTGTATGTGACAAGAGGATCCCACTATAGCTCCTTGATACATCGGAAGGTCTCATGTGAAAAACTTGTGTCTTGGCATAAGGCCTTAACAAAATATTATTTTTAGTATTGGAACAAGGCCTTGACTATGTGGTTATGATGTCCAACATTATGCATTTGACCATTATGAAATTTTCTATTGATGCTAAATGGGATTATTCGTCTTGTAGAATATCCATATTCATGTTTATATGGTAATTTATTATTTATTTTTTCCACATTATGTTCATGTTTAATTTTAAAAGGATGTTGTTTTTGTTACATATCTATACTTAATAGTTTATAGCTTCTACTAAATTATTTAACCTTAATGAGCATCTGATCTCACCAATTTCTTATTATTTATTTTACCAGGATTCCATGATGTGTATTGTGATTGGTATTAAGGGTTAAGGTAGAGAAAATATGGCGTTCTGAAAAATTATGTTGTAGTGTTTTATGTTTTAATGTATAATTTAACGTTCATGTATGTAATATATTTTCTAAGACTACTAAACTAATCGGTTTTTCGGGAATTTTTTCCTTATAATCATGCCAATGTATTAAAATAATTCAATGGATCCAAGCTTCTATGGTTGAGGCATTATAGTTGGTATTAGAGGATGTTTTTCAACATCCTTGGAAATAGATTTATATTTACTCTGATTAAGATACATTACCCTAAGATAAAATTTTAGTATTAGTATTTATGAACATCGAATTATATTAGTAATATAGATATTTTGTGAATTTTCTAATACATACATCCCTATATGGATACGAGTAGGTACATGCTCTCTGGAACATGTGTATCTAGAGATAAAACCTGAAAACAACGCTTTGAGCTAGACTGGAATGGAAACTGGTGCACGACAACGGGCCTTGCATTACTCTTGATTACGACACACCCAAGGGATATGCTAAGGATATTTTACATTATTTTTAAAAACCATTATGAAGGATTTATGAGTAAATATATTAGAAAATAAAACAATTTTATGATTATGAGACTAGATATTCAAATAATGTTGTTAATTTTTTGGTTTTTTGGATTATACATTATAATTTGATCTATCATAGGGTATTTTGACATTTAGAAATGGTGGCCAGTAGAATGAATGAGAACACTAACATTACGGATGATCCAAAGAGTAATAAGGATCATATATTTCATTGCCATATGCTAAGATCTAGAAGGAAAATAGTCCCACACATATTATCATCATATGAATAAATAATATTGTGTGTTAATAAGATAAGTAAATTATTATCTGAATAATATGTCTTTTAAGGGAAGCCAATGAAAAAGAGGATAATAGAGAAAAATATGGATAAAGGGAATAATGGATATAAGGATTTTACCATATGTGATAATTGTGGAAAGAATCACTTTATGAGTTCCGCTGGATTTGAAAGTGGTGGCCACAAGGGTCGGAGAGGATGGAGACAAAGGCGACCATGCTATGGTTGTTGGAAGCCTGTCCAGCAAGGGCCTGGAGTTTTTTTGGTTCTTTTTCACCCTTAAATTCAGCCATTCTTTCATTCTTTTGGTCATCAACACATTCACAAATAGGCAAGACATTTTTATTTGTTATCTTTTAGTGTATTTATTAGGCATTGTTGCCACATGTTTTTACATTTGAGGTATGTTGTCAAATATGGGCAGGTTTTTTTTGAAAATGATTCTTATGCTTTCATTAGGAATGTTTACATCGATACACTTCACTTGTAAAAAAATCGACAAAGTGAATCGTACAGTCGGGATATCTATGCGTGTGGTTCTTGTTTTTCTGGGGGCTGGGTTCAGTGCGGTCTTTGCCTGCATTCCAAATCTTGCCTCTTTTCTGTGTTCTAGATCTTGCCACTTACGCTTTTGATTTTGCACCGTGTCACCGTAATTTGGTGCTCATGATCCATGCATTCTGTTTTCATGGGCAGTCGTGGTGCGGTATGCTTGTAGGCGCATACACGGACGACAACGGTTCAACATGAGACTAGTTTGTGACACCAGTGGATGTCGAGGGTTTCTGTGCCTGGATTGTTCTGCATTTTCTTGGTTCCCCCATCCATTGCATCATGTTCCAACGCGCATGTCCCCAATTTGGTTGGGTTCGACGGATTCCTTGAGTTTTTGGATTGTGCCGGTGGCATTGGTAAATGTTGAAATATTTGAGTGCTTTTTGGCTGGTTGTTTCGTTTATGGCGTCTTGAGGAGTTTGATTCTTGGCAATGATCCTTGACTGTCCTGTTCCGTCTTCTTTTTTGGTTTGGGTTCTCCACTATCCTTTGAAATGGATTTTTGTTCTGGCAAGTTCTCACTTTACCAAAAAGTGTTTTTCAATAAAAAAAATGAATTTTCAAGTTCCTGAAAATAATGAGAGTTTGTTATAAATGTAGAGAAAAAGGAAACCATCTTAGTTATTGTAAGGGTAATAACAAGGTTTCAAATGTACAATTCTTCATCTTCAAAGAGTTAGGACACTACGTGAATCAATGTCATAATCATCAGAGTATACCCCAAATTATGCTATTGGATAATAATCAAGTTATGATACTACCACAGATGAAGAAGAATAATTAGTGTTCATAAGATATTATTAAATAATGGTGTCATTTGTGAACAAGTTATAAGAATTATAAAGTATATATATATTTTACTGCAGTGCCTTTTCATTAAGGATTTGATATTTTTTGGTACCTAGTAAAGTTACACAATTTCAAGTTAATGATTTTTGAAAATATATGGTTAGGGGAAATGTAACCCATAATATGTTTCTAAAACCAAGATAATGATTTTAGCAGAAGATATAATTGAGTTAGATAAATTATATTGGATATTTTTGACAAGGTTATAATTAAATAATTTTTTTATTTCATTATTGTTGGAGTTTACAACATTTTTGGATTTATGGAGTATATCTGGTATTCTATAAGGAACAAGGGAGCATGAATGTATTCAATAAGGTTTTATGGTTGTTCAGGGTGTTACCATGTTTTAAAAAAATAAATAAATAAGCTATTCACATAGTATTTTGTGGAAAAAAGAGATCTTCATTATGTTTATCTCGTATATAAATTTTTAGACTGTGAGTTTTGACATAATTATTTTTGGTTAAGTCTAAAGGTTGTAGTAGGGTAATTTGAGCACATAATATTTTGTATGAGGTTAAAGTATAACTTATTAGATACTGTAACATATTTCTTTGGATTTGAGTAAAAATATAGTGCATTAATGAAATACTTTTGAACCTTATGATTTATCAAAGGCACATTAGGCCTAAAAATCATTTTGAAACATTCATTTCCTAGTATAACTGATGAAGTGAAAATAGATCAAAGCACAACCTAATGATGAGATTCTGATTAAGAATTTTGATAAAATAAAGTATTCTTTCTTGAGTTATTATCTTTATTATAAATTAATCCCTTATCTTCAAAAAATAAAGTATCTAATTTTTTTTAATCTTAATACCTTATTTTTTGTTTAACCGATGGTATTTTAAATCATCATTAATTTATGGATTTGAGGCCCTCAATTGTTTCCCTTTATTATTCACTTATTTGTGATTGATTACATCAATCACCCCATATAAATATTTACATTTTTTATCCAATTATGTTTCTATTATTTCTACCAATTTTCTCTTATTAAAAACCCTAATTTGATGGTGAATATTTCATTTCCATTTCTCTCTGATTAAGACTAAATATTATTCACCCTATTTCCTATGTTGGGTTTTCACCAAGGTATTTTCTATTTTAAATCAATAATTCTGGAAGATCATTTTCTAATTGCGAGGACATAATTTATCGAAGAAGATGAATACGTAACACCCCAAGATTTCATAGTATGTTATCACTTTAATTTAATTTAATAGCTTGCTCTACACACAACATAGAGTTTGACCAAAGCAAGAATTACCAAACAACCTATTGAAAAAGTTGTTATAAAGATTATTTACTACATTTTCAATAATCCATATAATTTCAATATCCATATTATGTGTTTCATAGATATAATATTTGAACAAATTTAATTTTTCAGTTAAAAGAAGTATTTTTGCAAAAATAAAATTTTATTATATGTTAATGGGTAACTCTTTTTAAATCCAATAGTTGACAATTTAATATATTAAATTTAACCAAATAAACATCTTCTTTATAATCGGGAAATAAAATTTTGTTTGGATAAATTTTTGGTGTTTTTTTGATAACTTTCATATTTTTTGAATAGTGAAAAATACTAAATTTTAATTGAAAAAAAATTTATTCAAAAAAAATTATAGTGTTAAATTATAAATTTGAATTGTTTTGATGTATAAATAGATTATATTTTTATCATTTAAATAAATTATGGTGATTAAAAGTAATTTTACATTAAAATTGTATATACAAACATATCAATCTTTTGATGATTTGTAATTCTCAAAAAACCATTTTCGGGTTTTGAGAATGGGAATTAATTTTAAATAAATCAATTAAAAATATATGTTTTTAATTTTGTATATAGACATCATTTATTAATTCATAATATCAAAATTATCTTTGGGTAATGTTTTGGAATTTTTCTAAAAACATTCAGTTATTGATGAATAGTGAAAACACTACATTATTTTTTAAAACTGATATATATTTAAATATTTATTATTTTTATTAAAATTTATTTTAAAGTAAAAATAGTTACATAATTCCTATATTTGTTCAATATAATTCATTAGATTAATTTTATAATATTATTATATGTATAATATTTTATTGAATTATTTTAATGTCTTTTACGAATTATCAAGGCACATTTGAAAATTTGCATAAAACATAATTTTACCACTTCTATGAATTTAATTTAAAGATTGAGAGATGAATAGCTGAAATTAGTATAAAAAATTTTGTTCAATTAGATGAAATTAATTTTTTTCTCAATTATAACTTGTGAATTTTATTTACCACGGTTAGAAGTAAATAGCGTAATTATACGTAAAAATTATATTAAAATTACCCAACACATGTCCCAATTCTTTTGGATAAGTTTATTTCTACCAAAATCAACCATAGGACAAAAACAATATCCTTTTGATCCAATTGGGTTAGATTAAGATGTTTATTATGATTTATTTAAAGAATAATTAAAAGTGTAAAATTTAAAGTTAAATAACTAAACCATTTTTAATATATGGTTACACATAAGATAAATTCAACTATAAATATTTGTTAAAAATATAAAAATATTTATTACATAATGGGTTTTTATTTTAAATTTTTTGATGTTAAATAATTTAATTTATTTATTACACAATGATGATTCGGTAATTAGCTTATTAATAAAATATTAAACTAATTTTTATTTTAAATATCAAAATAAATGCAAATTGAGTCTTTTGATGACATCCACTAATTTTATATGTGAATATGACATGTTAGGGTTGATTTAATGTATTTTTTTCAAAGTATTCAACTTTTTATGACTTAAAAAACCAAATACCAAATAGTGACAAAATTGACATTAATGAGTTTTTAAAACAAATACTATATTATTAAATGAAATAATAATCATAAAAATATAAGGATAGAAAAAAGGACTTATATAATATTATATATATAATTAATTAACAACTTGAGGTTTTCTGGTCATTTTATAGTATGTTTATTAACCATGTAATACAAAGATACAAGAAGACGTGGTAAAAGTTAAACAATTTTACTAAGAGTTAAATCTAAATGATAAGGTTAATATGGTGACCTAAACGTGTCTAAAACATAATTTTTGAGGGTTTTTAGACCCATCCCCACCTTATCCTTGAAATAAATTTATTTGTAGCTATTATAAAGGGAAAATTATTTTATAATAAAATAATATTTCAAGTTTTTCTTAAAGTGACCCTCACCTCTCTTATAAAAGGGTACTTGCCCCTCTTTTAAATTCACACCTCCAAAGCCATTTTTTTCTACAAACCCCTGCTCAAATATCCTCCCAAATACCTAAAATTCATTATATAGGAATTATATTGATATGAATCCAACCTAAGGATACATTTTTATCAAATAAAATGGAAGAACCTGAAAAATATGTAATTACTTCATCACCTCTTTCGAAATTATTTTCTTCTTCAACATCTTATTTCTTTGTTTTTTCCATATTAAAATAATAAAGACAATAAATTCTACAACCAGAGATGTTATCATAAATATGGTACAACCATATTCATTATTCTATCCATCATATTAATGACAAAGTCACCATACGTGCGTACATTGGACTTATAGTCTCCACGTCGTGGTGTAGTTTGTTATTCATCACTTCATTATTCAGATTGTATAATAATGAGAATAATTGACGTAAATAATAAATATACCTTGTTAATGATTTTTAATATATAATATACCATCCAATTAAAAATGATTTTGACATAAATAGAATGATATCATCACTTGTGCGTACGTACAACTTACCATCTCTACTACGTGATGGGATTCATGTTCACCATTCAACGATGATTATAAATATATATATATTATTAATAAGTATGTTATATGTGACAAAATAATGATTTTGGAAATACACACATACACATACATATACATAAACATATATCTCTTTCACTTACTTTCGTTCAATATGATTTGAAAACAGAAACAGAGATTATGCGTACATACGACATACCATCTACATAAATGGTGTTTTCTATTTCATATAAAATTCTATTATACATACTTATATTCTGAATATTTATGATAAATAAATAATATTTTATTTTATTGAATCAATTAAATCATTATATACGTTATATGATCAAGAATAACACATTATACCATGAATGATAAACAAAGTGATTATTACCCAAAATGTTATTTTAATATAGAAATTAATATTAAATGGGTGGTATAAAGCCATAAATGAATCATGTATTATATAGTAAATATGAATATGGTTATTTAAATATTTAATGACATACATTGATTGTTATACAAGATTTTAAATGTACCCTCAACCAATGGAAAGTAAAAGGTAAGGGTTATTTCATCATTGTCATTATTATCTGAGATTGTTTATTTATAATTATCTATTGTAACATATTTATCATCTATGTACATCTTTTGTTAAAATGTTTTAAAAATTAATATTTTATGGTTTTATTGAAGGGACTCTTTAACTATATCATCATTTAAAATGTTTTTTGAAGATTTATTTTTCTAAATATTTTTAATTAATGTACATTTTTTCAAAATGGTATGAAGGATTTATTTAAGAGGACATGATTATTTAAAGTGTTAATTTCATTCAAAAGTTTCAATGAGT
Organism: Viscum album; assembly: GCA_963277665.1. Taxonomy (NCBI): domain Eukaryota; kingdom Viridiplantae; phylum Streptophyta; class Magnoliopsida; order Santalales; family Viscaceae; genus Viscum; species Viscum album. The sequence goes on along the minus strand of OY728123.1, from coordinate 1,936,177,187 downwards.
TATGAGACATTTTGATTCAAAAATATCTTTTAAATTTCATCCTTTATAAATTGTGTGACTTTTAATGATTTCATGAAAAGGGGTATATCTCTCAAAGTGTTTTATTGGTTATTTTCAACTATGTCAACATCCTTTATTGGATATTATTCTTGATTGAGGATTATTTACTATAATACAATCTTTTATATGTTAATGAATGATTAATGAGATATTTGACTATAGATGTTCTATTTTTATACCATTCATGGTTTATGGTTAAATTATTAAAATTTATTATGATATTTTTAATATGAATGTTTATGATATGTTTCAAACTTGTCATATTTGGAATTCATTAGACATCGTATGTGATGGGTGGAGCTTTCCATATCTCCTTGATGCATCAGTAGGTCTTATTAGACAAACTAGTGTCTTTGCACAAGGCCATAAAAAAATATTATTTATATTTTTGGCATGAGGCCTCGAATATGTGGTAATGATGATAGAAATTATGAATTTGATCATTATATAATTAGAATATCGATGTGCATGTTTATGTGGTAATGTTTGATTTATTCTTTCCTCTATATGCTCGCATTTATGTTTAAAATGATTTTGTTTTTATTACATATCTTTCATTAATAGTTAAAGCCTCTGCTAAATTATTTACCCATATTGAGCATCGAAGCTCATCCCTTTCTTATGATTGATTTTATCAGGATTCCACGAAGTGTATTGTGATTGATATTATGGATTAATATTGTGTAATAATGGTGTTCTCAAAGGATTATTTATGATGTTTTTTGTGTTTGAATGTATAACGTAACGTTCATGTATGTAATCTATTTTCCAAGACTACTAAACTGATCGGTCTATCTGGACTTGATTCCATGTAATAATTTCAATGTATTAAAATAATACACCTTCTACAAGATTATGGGGTCGGTGCATTTCAATTGGTATCAGAGGATTTTTTTCAATAACCTTGGAAATAGATTTAGATAAAATGCAATTATGAAACATTAACCTAAAAAGGACTTTGAGGATTAATATAGAATAATATCCAAGACTATTGGTAATGTAGATATTTTGAGAATTTTCCAAGCCATAAATCCCTATATGGATATGAGTAGGTAGATGATGTCTAGCACAGATTTATCTAGTGGTAAAACCCAAAAAAATCACATTGAACTAGACTCGAACAGGAACAGGTGCACGACAACAAGACTTGATTCACTCTTAGTTATGAAACTTATGGGGGATATGCATAGGATAATTCAAATTTTTTTACAAACCATTATGAAGGATTTATGAGTAAATATGTTAGAAAAGAAACCAATTTTATTATTATGAGACTATATTTTCTATTAATGATAATAAATTTTATTGTTTTTGGATTTTACATTATTATATGATCTAACCTAGTATATTTTTTCATTTACAAATGGCTCTCATTATAAGGAATGAGAACTCCAGTAATATGCACGATCCAAATAATAACAAGGATCATTCCTTCATTTTATTAATTAAACATTTAGAAGGGAAATAATATCACACAAAGTCTCATCATATGATGAAATATTATCATGTCTTAATAATATAAGTGAATAATTACTTGAGTTGAATGCAATGGAAAGGAAGCTAGAGAAGTAGAGGATGGTAGAGAAAAATATGGATAACGGGATGAAGGGAAAGAATGATTTTCTTATATGTGATAAATGTGGAAATAATCACCTTGTGAAGTGATTTAAAGGAATGGAATGTTGTTATAAGTGTAGAGAAAAAGGGAAACAAGTTAGTGATTACAAGGGTAACAAAAAGGATTCAAATGTACAATTCTTCATCTTCAACGATTTGGGACACTATGTGAATCAATGTCCCAATCATTAGATAATACCCCAAATGATGCTATTGGATAATAATCAAGTAATGATACTACCATAGATGGAGATGCATAATTAGTGTTTTTATGTTGATATTAATGAATTTTTTCATTTGAGTACTAGTTATAAGAATTATAAAGTATATAAGGATTATAATGTAGTACATTTTCATTAAGGATTTGAGAGTTTATGGTGACATGTAACATGACATAGTTTCAAGTTAATGATTTGTGGAAAATATATGGTTGGAGAAAATATAACCCTTAACATGTTTCTAAAACTGAGATAATGATTTTAGAATAAGATATAATTGAGTTGGATAAATTATATTTGATATTATTGACTACCTTGGATATAATTAATTGTTTGTTTATTCCATCATTGTTGGATTTTAAACATTTTGGATTTAATGAGTATATCTGGTATTCTATAACGAATAAGGCAGGATGAACGCATTCAACAAGGTTTTATGGTAATTCAGGGTGTTACCATGTTTTAAGAAAATACATGGTGAAGGTATTCATATTTTACTATGTTGTAAAAAGCGATATTCATTACGTTTACCTCCCATGTCAATTTTTAGACTATGAGTTTTGACAATTATTTTTGGGAAAGTCTAAAGGTTATAATAGAGTAGGTTGACCACTTGATATTTTTAATGAGGTTAAAGTATAATTTATTGGATAGTCTTACCGAACATTTTAGATTTCAGTAAAAAAATAGAAGATTATTGAAATACTTGTTAACCTTATGATTTATCAAATGCGCATTAGGCGTAAAAAATCATTTTTGAACATTCATTTCTGAGTATAAGGGATGAAGTGAAAATAGATCACTGCACATCCAAATAATGAGATTATGATTAATACGGGAAATGAAATCAATTATGTTTTCTTGAGTTCTTATCTTGATAGTAAATTAATCCCTCCCCTTCAGAAAGTAAAGTATATAATTGTTTTATCCTAATACCTTATGTTTTGTTGGACCAATGATATTTTAAATCATCATAGATTTATGGAATTTAGGCCCACAACTTTTTCACTTTAATGTTCACATGGTTTTGATTGATGACATCAATAAATCCCTATAAATATATAAGTTTTCCTCCAATTATGTTTTCACAATTTCCACCAATGTTCTCTTATAAGGAACACTAAATTGGTGGTGAATATTTCATTTCCATTTCTCTATTATTAAGACTATAATTTAGTAACCCTATTTATAATGTGGGTTTTTCATAGAGGTTTTTTCTATTTTAAACATGTTATTTTTTAAAAAACAATGTAAAATTTAAAGGGATCAATTTATTTAATGAGAGGAGATTGTAACACCCTAAGATTTCAATGTACATTTTCTCTATAATGTAATTTAATAGCTTCCTCTACACGCAACACTAAGTTAGAGCGAACCACAACTTAAAAAAATTACTGATAAAAAAGTGGTTATAAAGAGTATTAACTAAATTTTGAATAATAAATATAATTTTAATATCCATATTATGTGTTTCTTAAACATTATATAATAGAAAATTCAATTTTTTAGATAAATGAGGTATTTTTCAAAAAATTCAATTTTATCGCATGATATTGGTGAACCCCTTTCAAATCAAATATTTGACACTTTTATATATTAAAAATGACCAAATTAACATCTTCTTTAGAAGAAGGATATAAAAGTTTAGTTTGGATAATTTTTTATTTCTGTAAACTTTCATATTTTGATGAATAGTGAAAAATACTAAATTTCAATTCAAAACTAATTTTTATATTTAAATACATTATAGTGTTAAATTATACATTTGAATGGTTTTGAAGTATAATTAGATTATATTTTTATCATTTAATCCAATGATAGTGATTAAAAGTAATTATATATTTAAATTGGACATAAATACATATCAATCTTTTGATAGTTTTTACTTCTCAAAAACCCGCTTTCTGGTTTTGACAATGTGAATTAATTTTAAATTAATTAATGAAAATACAAAGTTTTAAATTTTTTATAGTAGATATCATTTTTTAATTTGTAATATAAAAATTAGCTTAGGGTGATGTTTTGGAATTGTTCTGAAAACATTAAATTTTTGATGAATAGTGAAAAACACTATGTTATTGTTTAAAACCAAATTTTATTTGAATAATTATAATTTTTATTAAAATTTACTTTAATATCAAAATTGATAAATAATACCGATATTAGTTCAATGTAATTCATTATAGTCATTTAAACCGTAACATTACCGATTCTGTGAATTTTATTTCAAAAATCCGAGAGATACAATTGAAAATATTAAATAAAATTTCCTTCAATAAGATGAATGTTTTTGGTGAATTGTAACTTTTGAGTTTTATTTACCATTGTTAAAAGATAATAGGGTAATTAAAGGTAACAATACTATTAAAATTAACCCCACACATATCCTAATTCTATTGGACAAGTGTATTTCGACCAAAATCATACTTAGGACAAGAAAGATCATTTTGATACATTTGGGATAGATTATGAAATTTATTATATTTTATTTAAATAATAGTTAAAAGTGTTAAATTCAATTTTTAATAACTAAACCATTTGTAATATAGGGTTACACATTATATAAATTAGACTATAAATATTCATTATAAATATAAAGTGATTCCCTACATCATTGGATTTTATTTATTATTTTTAGACATTAAATAACTAAATTTATTTATGACACAATGATGATTCCGTAAGTACTTTATTATTGAAAGATTACAATAATTGATAATATAAATACCAAAATAAATGTGAAACAAGACATTTGATGACATCCACAAATTATATTGGAGAACATGACATGTTAGGGATGATTTAATTTCTTTTTCCCCATGTATTCAACTTTTTATGACTTTCAAAAAAACCAAATACCAAATAGTGACAAAGATGACATAAAGGGGCTTTTAAAACAAATACTATATTATTAAATGATATAATAATTATAAAAATATATGGTTAATCCAATGGAATTTTATAATGATATATATATCATTAATGAACCACTTGATGTTCTCCTGTCATTTTATATTATGTTTATGAACCATGTAATATAAAAATTCAAGAAGACATGGTAAAAGTTAAACGATTTAATTACGATTTAAATCTAAAAGATAAGGTATATATATTGACCTAAACATGTCTAAAGCCTAATTGTTAAGGGGTTTCAGACCCATAATCAACTTATCCTAGAAATAAATCCATTTAGATCCATTATATACTAAAAATTATTTTATAATAAAATAATATTTCATGCTTTTCTTAAAGTGACCCTCACCTCTCATATAAAAGGGTATTTCCCTTATCTTAAATTAACACCTCCAAAGCAATTTATCTTGGCCAAAATCAACTCAAATATATTTCCAAATACCATCACTTCAACATAAAGGCATTAAATTGATCTGAATCCAACCTAAGGGGTCCTTTTGATCAAATCAAAAGGAATAACTCGATGAAGATGTAATTACTTCATCATGTCTTTCAATGTTCTTTTATTCTTCCACTTACTCTTTTTTTGTTGTTTCCATAATTATATAATAAATAAAGTACCATATATATATGGATATACTATTATAAATATGGTAAAACCATATTAATTATTATATCCATCCTATGATTGACAAAGTTACCATTTGTGCGAACGTACAGCTTACCATCTCCACATCATGGTGTAGTTTGTCATTCAACACTTCATTATTAGGATGGGTATAATAAAAATTATTTTAGATGTAAATAATAAATATAAACTGTTAATGGGGTTATATATAATATAAAATCCAATTACATATTATTTCCCCATCAATATAATGATATTATTGCTCGTGCGTACGTATGACTTACTGTCTCCACGAGCGATAAGATTCATGTTCACCATTCAACAATGGTTATACAAATATATTTTTAATAGGAATGTAATATATGACATAATAATGATACTGGAAATATATATATATATATATGTGTGTGTGTGTGTGTGTGTGTGTGTGTTTGTGTATGTATTTACATATATATCCTTCACTTACTTCCGTACAATATGATATGAAAACAGAAACGACGTTTATACAAACATACAACCTACTATCTCTATAAAAAATGTTTTCTATTTCATATATAAATTTTTTATACATACATATATTTTGAATATTTATGATGAATAAATAATTTCTTATATTATGGAATAAATTAAATCACGTTATTAGTTAAACGATCAAGAATAACAAGTTAAAACACAAATGCTAAAGAAATAGATTATTACCCAAAATGTTATTTTATCATTGAAATTATTATTAAATGGGTAGTATAAAGTCATAAATGAAACAAGTATGATATAATAAATATATATATGGGTATTTTCAAATTTAATGACATACAATGGTCATTATACAAGAGGTTAAACGTACCCTCAACCAAATGAAATTACAAGTAATGGTGATTTCCTCAATCTCATTATTATAAAAAAATTGTTTATCTATAAGTATCTACTGGAACATCTTTATCATCTATTTCCATATTTTATTAATATTTTTTAAAAATTAATATTTAATTTTTTACCGAAGGGACTCTTTAACTAAATCATCATTTTAAATGTTTTTAAAGATTTATTTTTTTAAATATTTTTAATTAATGTCCATATTTTCAAAATGGTTTTAAGGATTTATTTAACTGGACACGATTGTTTTAAAGTGTTAATTGAATTCAGATGTTTCAAAGTGGTATGAGACACTTTGATTCAAAAATATCATTTAAATGAATTCCTTTATAAATTACATGAATTTTAAATGAGTTCATGAAAATGGGTATTTCTCTCAATGTTTTTATCAATTATTTGCAACTATGTCAACATCCTTTATTGTATACTATTCTGGATAATTGTTGAATTACTAAATAAAATCTTCCATATTGTATTGAATTTATGATGATATTTTTGTCTATCAATGTGTTATTTTTTGTACCATTTATGGTTTATGGTTAAAGTATTAACATTTCGTATGCTATTTTTAATATAAATGTTTATGTTATATTTCAAACTTCTTATATGAAGAATTCAATGGAATAAGTATGTGATGGGTGGAGCCTTCTATATCTCCTCGATGCTTCAGCAGGTCTCATGTGACAAAATATTGCCTTGGCACAAGCCCTTAATGAAATTAGCACGAGGCCATGAATTTGTGGTTATGATGTCCAAAATTAGGAATCCTATCCTTATGAAATTATCTATTGATATTACATATGATTATTCAACTAGTAGAATATCAATTTTCTTGTTTATATGGTGATGTATGATTTATTTTTTCCACATTATTTTAATGTTAATGTTTAGAAGGTTGTTGTTTATATTACACATCTTTCCTTAAAAGTTTTTTTCTTCTTTAAAATTATTTACCCTTAATGAGCATCTGAGCACACCCATTTTTTATATTTCATTTTCCCAGGATTACATGAATTGTATTGTGATTGATATTAAGGGTTAAGCTGGTTGAATAATGGCATTATCAATGGATTATTTATGTTGTTTTTTATGTTTTAATGTATAATGTAACATTCATGTATGTAATCTATTTTCCAAGACTACTAAACTGATTGGTCCTTCGGGACTTGATTCATCGTAATCATTCCAATGTATTAAAATAATGCATTGGCTCCAGGCCTTTGGTGTCGGGGCATTACAGTTGGTATCATATAATGTTTTTGAACATCCATGGAAATAGATTTAGATAAAATTAGATTATGAAACAATAAACTAAGATAGGCATTTCAAAGTAGTATAGAAGGACATATAAGAAAATTGATAATGTAGATATTTTATGAATTTTCCAATACATATATACATGTATGGATACGAGCAGGTAGAGGCTCTCTAGAAGAGATGTTTCTAGTGGAAAAACCCGAAATCACTTTTTTGAGTTAGACTCGAACAGGAACTGGTGCAGAACAATGATCCTTTCTTCACTCTTGGTTACAACCATTCTAGGTGAAATGATTAGGATAATTTCCATTGTCATTAAAACCCATTGTAAAAGAATTATGATTAAATATGTTAGCAAAAAAACCAATATTATGATTATGAGACTAGATATTTAATTAATGTTGATAATTTTTCTAGTTGTTTTATTATACATTAAAATATAATCCAACCTAATATATTTTGTCATTTAAAAATGGTGTTGAGTAGAAAGAATGACAACTCCAGCAATATGCATGATCAAATGAGTAATAAAGATCATATATTTAATGGACTGAAGCCAACATTTAAAAGGGAAATAGTTCCCCACATATTATCGTCATATGATGAAATATTATCGTGTGTTAATAAGATAAGTAAAGAATTCACTAAGCTGTATAGCTTTGAAGGGAAGCCAGAGAAGAAGAGGCTACTAGAGAAAAAGATAGATAATGAGAATAAGGGATAGAAGGATTTTCCCATATCTGATAACTATAGAAATAATAACCCTGTGATGTTTTTGAAAGGAATGGGATTTTGTTATAAGTGTGTAGAAAAAGGACACCAAGTTTGTGATTCCAAGGGTAAGAAAAAGGATCCAAAAGTACAATTATTAATCTTCAAGGAGTTGGGACACTACGTGAATCAATTTCCCAATCATCAGAGTATACCCAAAATGATGATATTGGATAATAATCAAGTTATGATACTACCACAGATGAAGAAAAATTATTAGTGTTCTTATGGTTTTATTAAATAACTATGTCATTTGAGTACAAGTTATAAAGAATATAAATTATATTAGTATTGTACTGTAGTACATTTTCATTAAGGATTTGAGATTTTGTAGTACCAAGTAATGTGGCACAGTTTCTTGTTAGTGATTTTGGAAAATATATGGTTGGGGGAAATATAAACCTTAATATGTTTCTGAAATTGAGATAATGTTTTCAAAATAAGATATAAATGAGTTTGACAAATTATATTGGATATTATTGACTTCCTTTGAACTGATTAATTGTTTGTTTATTCCATCATTGTTGGAGTTTACCACATTTTTGGATTTAAGGATTATATCTGGTATTCTCTAAGTAATAAGGAAGCTTGAACGTATTCAATAATGTTTTATGAAATATAGGGTGTTATAATGTTTTAATAAAATACATGAAAAAGGTATTCAAATGCTATTATATAGAGAAAATATATCTTTATTATATTTAACTCCTATAATAATTTTCAGACTGTGAGTTTGACATAAGTATTTTTTGTTAAGTCTAAAGGTTGGAATGTTGTTTTTTGAGAACTTGATATTTTGTAAGATTTCAATGTATAATTTATTTGATAATCTAAACTAACATTTTGGATTTCAGTAAAACTATAGAATAATAAAGAATTATTAGTGATCCTTTTGATATATCAAATCTGTAGTAGATGTAAAAAATCATTTTTGAACATTTATTTCCTATTCTATGGGATAAACTGAAAATAGATCAAAGAACAAAAAAATGATGAGATTATGATTAAGACAGGTAATGAAATAAAGTATGTTTTCTTAAGTTATTATCTTGATAGAAAATTAATACCTCATCTTCAAAGAATAAATTATCTGAAAAATGTGTTATTGTAATACCTTATGTTTTTTGAACCGATGATCTTTTAAATCATCCTAGATTTATGGCATTGAGTCCCTAAAATTTTCACTTTATTGTTCACTTGTTTGTGATTGGAAAAATCAATCAAACCCAATAAATATTTACATTTTCCCTCAAATTATGTGTCTACAATGGCCACCAATGTTATCCTGTTAGAAACACTAATTTGGTGATGATTTTTTCCTTTCCATTTCTCTCATATTAAGACTAAATATTAGTAACCCTGTTTCCGATGTGGGTTATCCACAAAAGAATTTTCTATTTTAAACTTGTTATTTTTGAAGAAAAATATCATTTTTAAAGGATTCAATTTATTTAATGATCGGTGAATGTAACACCCCAAGATTACATAGTACAATAACTCTTTAATTTAATTTAATAGCATGCGCTACATGCAACATCGAGTTTGAGATAACAAAAACTTACCAAAATAGTTGTTCAAAATGAGGTTACGAAGAGTATTAACTAAATTTTTAATAGTCCATATAATTTTAACATCTGTATTATGTGTTTTATAGACATAATATAAGAATAAAATCATGTTTTCAGATAAAATAAGTATTTTTCAAAAAATGAGATTTTAACGCATGTTAATAAAAAACAATTTTTTAAATACAATACTTGACACATTTATATAGTAAATTTTAGAAAATAATTTTATTCTTTAGAATAAGAACATAAAATTTTATTTTGGATAATTTTTTGGTGTTTTTTGATAACTTTCATGTTTTGATGAATAGTGAAAAATAATAATTTTTAATTGAAAAAAACTTTTTTAATCAAACTAATTTATAATGTTAAATTATAAATTTGAATGGTTTTGAAGTATAATTAGATTTTATTTATATCATTTAATCCAATTTTGTTTATTAAAAGTAATTTTACATTTAAATTGGATATAAACAAATATCAATCTTTTGATAGTTTTTACTTCTCAAAAAACAGCTTTGTGGTTTTGAAAATGAGAGTTAATTTTAAATTAAATAAAGAAACTTATATAATATAAATTTAATATAATAGAAATAATTTTGGAATTTAGAAAATAAAAATTTTATTAAGGTAAATGTTTGGTCTTTTTCTGAAAACATTCAATTTTTGATGGATAGGGAAAAACACTTCGTTATTGTTAAAAACAAAAAAAATTAATTATTATTTTTATTAAAATTAATTTTAATGTCAAAATAGATACATAAATCCTATATTATTTTAATTTAATTCATTAGATTCATTTAATAATATGATTAGACATATAAAATTATATTCAATTTTTTTAACGTCTTTTACTTACCTTCGAGGAACGTTTAAAAATTTTCACAATACGCAATTTTACCACTTCGGTGAATTTAATTTAAAAAATTCCAGAGTATCATTTTAGATTATTAAGTAAAATGTGGTTCAATAAGATGATTTTTTTTGTGAATAGTACCTTTTGAATTTTATTTACCACGGTAAAAAGCAAATTGGGTAATTAAATGTAAAAATAATCTTAAAATTACCCCAAATTATGTCCTAATTCTATTATATATGTGTATTTAGACCAAAATAAACCTTAGGACATAAAAAACTATCCTTTTGATCCATTTGGGTTATATTATGACGTTTCTTATATTTTATTTAAAGAATAGTTAATAGTGTTAAATTCAACGTTTAATAAATAAACCATTTTTAATAAACGGGTACAGAGAAGATAAATTCAACAATAAGTATTCATTAGATATATAGAAAAATTTCCTACATCATGCAATTTTTTTATAATTTTTAGACATTAAATATTAAAATTAATTTATGACACAATGATGATTTAGTAATAACCATATTAATGAAAGATTAAAATAATTGATATTATAAATATCAAAATAAATTTATCTTGAGAATTTTGATGGAATCCACAAATTTTATAGGTGAATATGACAATTTAGGGATGATTTAATGTATTTTTTTGAAGTATTCATCTTTTTATGACTTTCAATGAAACCAAATACAAAATAGTGTCAAAATGGCCATAAATGAGTTTTTAAAACAAATACTATATTATTAAATGATATACTAATCATAAAAATACAAGGTTAGGAAAAAGGACATATATAATGATATATATCATTAATGACTCTCGTGAGGTTCTCTTTTCATTTTATAGTATGTTTATTAACCATGTATTATAAAAATACAAGAAGACATGGTAATTGTTAAACTATTTAACTAAGAGTGAAATCTAAAAGAAAAGGTTAATAGGGGGAACTAAACATTTATAAAACCAAATTGTTATATTTTTTTATACCCATACCCACCTTATCCTTGAAATAAATTAATTTTTAACCTTTATAAACTGAAAAAGATACTATAGTAATGTAATATTTCAAACTTTTTCTAAAGTGACCCTCACCTCTCTTATAAATGGGTATCTCCCCTTCTCTAAAATTCCCACATCCAATGCCATTTTTCTTGGCCATCCTTGAATCAAATATCCTCCCAAATATATACACTTATACCTATAATCATTACTTTTATATGAATCTTACCTAAGGATCTATTTTGATCAAATCAAAATGAATAACCCGAAGAAGATTTAATTACTTCATCACCTCATTCAATGTTCTTTTCTTCTTCAGATTACTCTTTCTTTCTTGTTTCCAAACTAAAAAACTAAACTGAGTACCTTCTATATATTGAGTTGTTATTATTAATATGGTGCAACCATATTCATTATTCAATCCTTCCAATGAATGACAAAGTCACCATACGTGCGTACGTACGGCTTACTGTCTCTACATCGTGGTGTAATTTGTTATTCAACACATCATTATTTGGATTCTAATAATAATGAGTATAATTGATGTCAATAATCAATATAACTAGTTAATGATTCTTTTTATATAATATTCCATCCAATTACATATTATTTCACCATAAATATAACGATATCATCGCTCATGCGTACGTATGGCTTATCGTCTCCCCGACGTGATGTGATTCACATTCACCATTCAATAATGATTATAAATATAAATATATAAATATATATTATTAATAAGTTTGTAATATATGACATAATAATAATAATGGATATATATATATTTGTATATTTATTTATATATTTACAAATATCTCATTCCCATACTTTCGTTCAATACGATATGAAAACAAAAACGACGTTTATGCATACGTACAACCTACCGTCTCCATAAATAGGGGTTTCCGTTTCATATATAAATCTATTATACATACTTATATTCTGAATATTTATGATACATAAATAAGTTTTTATATTATTGAGTCAATTAAATCATGATATAAGTTATATGGTCAAGAATCACAAGTTAAAACACGAATGATAAAAAAGCGATTATTACCCAAAATATTATTTTAACATAGAAATTATTATTAAATGGGTATTATAAAGACATAAATGTGTCAAATATGAAATAATAAATATTAATATGGTTTTTTTTATAATTTAATAAAATACTCTGGTCATTATACAGGAGGTTAAAATTACCCTCTTCTAAAAGAAAGTACATGGTAAGAGATATTTCATCAATCTCATTATTATCAGAGATTATTTATCTATAAGTATATACTAGAACATATTTATCATATATGTACATAATTCATTAAAATGTTTTAAAATGTAATATTTTAAGGTTTTATTGAAGGGAATCATTAACTACATAACAATTTTAAATTTTTTTAATGAGTTATTTTTCTAAATATTTTTAATTAAAGTCCATGTTTTCAAAATGGTTTTAAGGATTAATTTATGTTGACATGATTATTTTAAAGTGTTAATTTCATTCAAAAGATTCAAAGAGGTATGAGACACCTTTCTTCAAAAACATCTGTTAAATTAATTCCTTTAGAAATTGTGTTACTTTTAAATGATTTCATGGAAATGGGTATTTTCCTACAATGAGTTTTATTGAGTATTTTTAACTATGTCAACATCCTTTATTGGATATTATTCTTGATTTAGGTTGATTTACTATAATACAATATTCCATTTTATATTTAATTAGTTTTGATATTTTTTACTATCAATGTGTTATTTTTATACCATTCATGGTTTATGGTTAATGATTTAACATTTCGTATTCCAGTTTTAATACGAATGTTTATGTAATGTTTCATAAATTTCATATGAGGAATGCATTGGACTTAGTAAGTGACTAGTGGAGCCAGAAATAGCTCTTTAATGTAGTAGTAGTTCCCATGATACCAACTAGTGTCTTTGCATAAGGACTTAATAAAATATTATTTGTAGTCTTGGCACGAGGTCGTGACTATGTGGTTATGATGTCCAACATTATGCATTTGATAATTATGAAATTATCTATTGATATTACATGTGATTTTTCAGATAGTAGAAAATCCATGTGCATGTTTATATAGTAATGTATGATTTATGTTTTCCAAATTATGCTCATGTTTGTGTATATAAAGCTCTTGTTTTTATTACACATCTTTCATTGAAAGATTATATCTCTTGGTAAATTGTTTACCCTTTTTGAGCATTTGAGCCCATCCTTTCTTATGTTTTATTTTATCAGGATTTCAAGAAATGTATTCTGATTGATATAAAGTATTAATCTAGTGGAATAATGGCGTTCTCAATGGATTGTTTATGTTGTGTTATATGTTTGAATGTATAATGTAACATTCATGTTTGTAACCTATTTTCTAAGGCTGCTAAACTTATTGGTCCTCCAAGACATGATTACTTATAATCATGAAAATGTATTAAACTAATGCACCAGATCTGGGATTCTGAGGTCAGGGAATTACAATTGGTATCAGAGGATGTTTTTCATAAACCATCGAAATAGATTTATATAAACTCTGATTAAGAAATGTTTCCCTAAGATATACTTTGAGGATTAGTATACAAGAACATCTAAAAATATTGGTAATGAGGATATTTTGTGAATTTTACAAGCCTTACATCCCTGTATGGATACGATCTATTAGAGGCTCTCTGGCACATATGTATCCAGTAGTAAAACTCAAAAACATCTCTTTGAGCTAGACTTGAATGGGAACTGGTGTACAACAACGGACCTTTCTTCAATCTTGGTTATAAAACTTCTAGGGGATGTTCTTAGGATAATTCACAATTTCATTACAAACTATTATGAAAGATTTATGAGTAAATATGTCTGTAATGCATCCAATTTTATGATTATGAGACTATATATTCAATTAATGTTGTCAATTTTTCTTGTTTTTGGATTATACATTATAATATGATCTAACATAATGTATTTTTTCATTATGAAAAGGTGCCCAGTAGAATGAATGAGAACTCTAGAAATACGCATTATCCAAAGAGTTAGAAGGATCATATCTTTAATGGTCTGAAGAAAAAATTTATAAGAGAGATAGTCTCACACATATTCTTATCATATGAAGATATTATATCATCTATTAATAAGTCAAATAAAGAATTCTCTGAGTCGTATGTATTTTAAGGGAAGCCACAGAATAAGAGGATGGTATAGAAAAATATAGATAGAGGGAAGTAGGTAAAGAAATATTTTCCCATATGTGATAACTGTGGTAATAATCACCCTGTGAAGTGCATGAAATGAATAGGAGTTTGTTGTAAGTGTGGAAAAATGGGAACTATGTTTGTGATTGGGTGTGTTAGAAAATGGTTTCAAATGTATAATTCTTCGTCTACAAGGTTTTGGAACACTATGTGAATCATTTCCCCAATCATCACAGTATACCCTAATTGATGCTATTCGATAGTAATCAAGTTTTTATATTACCACAGATAAAGATGAATGATTAGAGTTATTATATTTTTATTATATAATTGTGTTAGTGGAGTACAAGTTATAAGAAATATAAAGTATATAAATATTTTACTACAATATGTTTTCTTTAATTATTTGAGATTTTATGGTACCAAGTAAAGTGTCACAGTTTCATGTTAATGATTTTGGAAAATATATAGTTGGGGGGAAATATAACCCTGAATATGTTTCTGAAACAGAGACAATGATTTTAGAATAAGATATGATTGAGTTAGAGAAATTAAATTGGATATTATTGACTACCTTGGAACTAATTAATTGTTTGTTTATTCAATAATTGTTGGATTTTACAAAATATTTGGATTAAAGGATTATATTTGGTATTCTATAGGAATAATGGAGATAGAATGTATTCAATAAGGTTTTATGGTAATTCAGTGTGTTACCATGTTTCAAGAAATTACATGATGAAGGTATTCACATGTTATTATGTGGAATAACGAGATATTTATTATGTTTACCTCTCATATAAATTTTTAGACAGTGAGTTTTGACATAAGTATTTTTAGATAAGTCTAATGGTTAAAAAGGAGTAAGATGAGCACTTGATATTTTGTATGAGTTGAAATTATAATTAATTGGATACACAAATCTAAAATTTTGTATTTCAGAAAAAATATATAGGATTAAGGAAATACTTCAGAACAATATGATTTATCAAATTTTCATTAGGTGTAAAAAAATCATTTTTAAATATTCATTTTCTAGTATAAGAGGTGAAGTAAAAATAGATCAAAGCACAACCAAATGATGAGATTATGATTAAGACATGTAATGAAATCAATTATATTTTCTTGAGATCAAATATTGATAGTAAATTAATCACTCATCTTTAAAAAATAATTTATTAAAAAATGGGTTATCCAAATACCTTATGTTTTCATGAACTGGTGAAATTTTAAATCATCATATATTTATGCCATTTGAGGCCCTCGATTATTTACCTCTATATTTAAATTGTTTGTCATTGATGACATCAATCAATACCTATAGATTTTTATTTTTTCCACCAATTATGTGTATATAATTTCCACTAATGTTCTCCAATTAGAAACCCTAATTTGTTAGTGAATTTTTCATTTCCATTTCTATCTTATAAAGAATAAATTTTAGTAACCATATTTCCGATGTGGGTTTTCCACAAAGGTATTTTCTATTTTAAACCTGATATTTTTGAAGAGCAATTTCAAATTATGGGGATGCAATTTATTAACCAAGAGAAGATTGTAACACCCCACGATTACATAGTACATTATCTCTTTAATGTAATTTAATATCTTGCGCTACACATAACACCGAGTTTGAGAGAACGTCGACTTACCGAACTAGTTCTTAAAAAAGTGGTAATGAATTTCATTAACAAAAATTTGAATAAAAATTATAATTTTAACATCCATTTTATGTGTTTAAAAAATAATATAATAATAGATTCATTTTTCCATATAAAATATGTATTTCTAAAAAAATTCAATTTTACTTCCGGTTAATAGAGAACCCTTTCTGAAACCAATATTTGACACTTTTATATATATTAAATTTGACCAAATAAACTTATTCTTTACAATAGGGAGATAGAAATTTAGTATGGATAAATTTTTGGGGTTTTATGATAACATTCATATTTTGATTAATAGTGAAATATACTAATTTTTAATTGAAAACAACTTTTTAATAAAAATAATATATAGTGTTAAATTGTAAATTTGAATAGTTTTGAAGTATAATTAGATAATATTTTTATCATTTAATCCAATTATGTTCATTAAAAGTAATTTTACATTTAAATTGGGCATAAATACAAATCAATCGTTTGATTATTTTTAACGCACAAAAATCACCTTTCAAGTTTTGAAAATGGGAATTAATTTTAAATTAATTAATTCAACTTATATGTTTTTAATTTAGTAAAATAGACATCATTTTTGAATTTGGAATATAAAATATATATTAGGGTGAAATTTTGGCATTTTCCTAATAACTTTCAATTATTAATGTATAGTGAAAACGCTGCAATATTGTTTAAAACCAAATTTTATTTAAATAATTATTTCTAAAAAAATTATTTTTAAGTCAAAATAGATACATAATAATTATATTAGTTAAATTTAATTAATTAGAGTTATTTTATAATAATATTATAAATATTTATAATTTTATTGAATTTTTTTTACATCTTTTAACCACCTTATAGGCACATTTACAAATTTACATAAAATGTAATGTAACCGCTTTTGTGAATTAAATTTCAAAAACCTATGAGATACACTTTAAATAAGTATGTAAAATTTGGTTCGATAAGATGAAAATAATTTTTTGTGAATAGTAAATGTGGAATTTTATTTACCACGGTTAAAAGTAAATAGGGTAATTAAAAGGAAAAATAATATTAATTTACCTCAACACATGCCCTAATTCTGTTGGATAAATTTATTTTGAACAAAAGAAGACTTAGAAAAAGAATAATATCCTTTTGATCCATTTGGATTAGATTATGAAATTTATTATATTTTATCTAAAAAAAGTTAAATGTGTTAATTCAATGTTTAATAACTAAACCATTATTAATATAGGGTTAAAAATAAGATAAATTCGACTATAATTATTTATTAAAAATATGAAAATATTTCATATATCATGTTTTTCTATTCATAATTTTTTGATATTAAATAATTAAATGTATTTGTGACACAATGATAACACAGTAATTACCTTATTAATGAATAATTAAAATAATTGATATTATAAAAATCCACATAAATTTAAATTGGTACTTTTATGAAATAAATGATTTTTATAGTTTAATATTACATGTTAGTATTAATTTAATGTACTTTTTTCATTAATCAACTTTTTAGGAATTTCACAAAATCCAAATACCAACTAGTGTCAAAATTGACATAAATGAGTATTAAAAAATACTATATTATTAAATTATATAATAATACTAAAAATATATGGTTACAACAAAGGAAATACATAATGATATATATGTAATTAATGAACAAGTTGAGGTTCCCTTGTCATTTTATTGTAACTTGATTAACCATGTAATATAAAAATACAAGATGACATGGTAAACGTTAAAATATTTAACTAAGAGTTAAATCTAAAAGATAAGTTTAATATAGTGAAATAAACATTCATAAATCCTATTTGTTATAGGTTTATCGACCCATACCCACATTTTCCTCAAAATAAATCCACTTGGAGCAATTATAAATTGAAACTGATTTTTTAATAAAATAATATTTCCGGTTTTTCCTAAAGTGACCCTCACCTCTCTTATAAAAGAGTATTTACCCTTGTCCTAAATTCACATATACAAATCCATTTGGGTCATCCTTACCCTATCAAATATCTTCCCAACTAGCCCCAATTTAACACTGAGGCCTCAATTTTTTTAAGAGATTAACCTAATGATCCCTTTTGATCAAATCAGAATGAAGAACCAGAAGAAGAGGTAATTACTTCAAGAAATCTTTCAAAGTTATTTTCCTCTTCCACTTCCTTTTTATTTAATGTTTAAAAACTAAAATAATAAATCAAGTACCTTCTACATACTGAGATGTTATTATAAATATGGTACAACCATATCCATTATTCTATCCATCCTATGAATGACAATGTCACCATACATGCGTACGTATGTATTAACGTCTCCACATCGTGGTGTAGATTGTTATTCAACACTTCATTATTTTGATGGATATAATAATTAGTATAATTGATATAAATAATAGATATAAAAAGTTAATGATTTTGTATATATAATATACCATCTAATTACATAAGATTTCATTATCAATAGAATGTTATCATCACTTGTACGTACGTACATACGGATTACCATCTCCACGATTCAATGAGATTCACACTCACCCTTCAATGATGATTAAAAATATATATATTATTAATATGTATGTAATATATGACATATTAATGCTATTGGATATATCTATATATATATCTATATACATATATATGGTTCACTTATTTCCGTTCAATATAATATGAAAATGAAAATGACATTTATGCGTACGTAAGTCCTACCATCGCCATAAACAGTTTTTCCATTTCATATATAAATAAATTATACATACTTATATTTTGAATATATATGATTAATGAATAATTTTTTATATTCTAGAATCAATTAAATCATGATATAAGTTATATGATCATGAATAACAAGTTAAAACATGTATGATAAAGAAAGCGATTATTATCCAAAATGTTATTAAAACATAGAAATTATTATTAAATGGGTAGTATAAAGCTATAAATGAATCAAGTATGGTATCATAAATATGAATATTTTTCTATTATAATTTATTAAATTACTAGTTTTATTTTATTGGAGTTCAAACATACCCTCGACCAAAGGGAAGTACAAGGTAAAGGTTATTTCTTCAATCTCATTATTATGCAAGATTGTTTATCTGTAAGTTTTTTCCATGACATATTTCTCATGTATGTCCATTATTCCTTAATTTTTTTAAGAATTAATCATATAAGGTTTTTTTATGTGTTTATTTAACTATTTCATCATTTTAAATGTTCTGAATGATTTATTTTTCTAAATAATTTTAATTAATATCCATGTTTTCAAAATGGTTTTAAAGGTTTATTTACATGGATATGATTGTTTTAAAGTGTTAATTTCATTCAAAAGTTTCAATGTGGTATGAGACAATATGATATAATAATTTCTTTGAAATGAATTCCATTATAAATTGTGTGAATTTTAAATGATTTAATGAAGAGGAGTATTTCTCTAAAATATTTTTATTGATTATTTTCAACTATGTCAACATCCTTCATTGAATATTTTTCTTTATTGAGGTTGATTTAATATAATAAAATCTTCCATAATTTATTTAATTATTTATGATATGTTTGACTATCGATGTGTTATTTCTATACCATTCATGGTTTATTGTTAAAGTATTAATATTTCATATACTAGTTTTAATATGAATGTTTATTTTAGGTTTCAACATTTTCATATGAGGAATGAATTAGACTTATTAAGTGACAGGTGGAACCTGCTATAGTTCCTCGATACATTGGTAGGTCTCAAGAGACAAACTAGTGTCTTGGCATATGGCCTTGAAAAAATCTTATTTATTGTCTTGGCACGAGACCTTGACTATGTGGTTATGATATCTGGAATTATGTATTCCATCATTATAAAATTATCTATTTATATTACATGTGATTTTTCGGCTAGTATTATATCATGTGTAGGTTTATATGGTAATATATGACTTTTTTTCATATTATATTTAAATTTATGTTTAAGGGGTTTTTTTTATTATATGTTTTTCCTTAAAATTTTAGAGCTGCCCCTAAATTATTTACCCTTACTGGGTATTTAAGCTCACCCCTTTCATATGTTTTATTTTCCAATGATTCAAATAAGTTTGTTGTGATTGATATGGAAGGTTAAGGTAGAGGAATAAAATCGTTCTCAAGAATAATTTGTGTTTTTATTTATTTTTGAATGTGAAATGTAACACTAATTTACGAAATATAATTTACAAGTCTCTTAAAATTATCGCTCCTTCGATACTTTATTCCTTGTAATCTTGCCAATGTATTTAAATAATGCACTGGCTCCATGCTTCTGGGGTTGGGGTATTACATCTTTACCATTAGTGAACATTTAATGTTTCTTTTTTAATTTCTCATTAGATAGTTTAGGTTATTATTTTCTTTGAGTAATTGAATATTTTTCTATCTTTCCACATTAGGCTGAGATTTAATAGTTGAGGTAAGAGAATACTTGTTTTAAAGCCTTGTATTTATCATTTATTTCATTACATGTCTCATCAATAATATTTCAATACTAAAACATTTCTTCTAGATAAATATTTCCATAATCACATTCATCACTTGAATAATTGGAATTCCTTATAGAAGATTTGAGTGTTACCTCAGATGTGTTTTTCATGAAACCCATATTGGATTTCATAGCCTGATCATTATGTGATGATTATGAGTCACTGGAACTATTCTTAGAACCACTCCAGGCTGCTTTCATTTTCTTTTTATACTTTCTATATTTGTCCTCATATTTTTTTTATACTAGATCTTGGGATATTAAAACTTTACATTACCTTTCACTTACATTCATAGCATACTGTCTCATTAGACTTTTCAATTCTTTTCCATTATTTATTCCAGCATCTCTTTTGATTAGATCTTCCTTTTAAGTTAGGCTTTCAGAAATATTTCTTCCCATTATAAATTTTTTCAACCATCAGGCTAATTGTTCAATATTCTCATCACAATCAGGTGATGCTTTTCCACTATTTAAACTTTCTGTAGGAAATTGCAGTTTCTTTTTTTTCTTTATGTTCAGAGGTGGTGGTCTTGAATTCCATATATTTCCTTTTGGGTTCATCATCCACTTCCTTGTTGACATTAAACTCCTATTCATACATCATTATATTCTCAATGAGTTATTTTATGGGTAATTTTATTATTTCTCATGACTCTTCAATGGAGAAAGAGGTTCCTCTCTATCTATTTGGTATGCATTAAAGAATTCTCAGGATATGTTCTTTTGCAGTGACTTCTCTTCTAAGAGAAATCATTGTGTTGAAAATTTGGTTAAAGCTAAGATACATGTCAGAAATAGGCTCATCGGGTTTCATTTTAAAGTTATCATATTTAATAGTATAACTATTGAGTCTCATTTCTTTCACAATAGATGTTCCTTCACGTGTAACATACAAGGTATCCCAAATTTCATGGGCAGTTTTACATGCAGTAATACTGTTAAATTTTTCACATCCTAAAGAAAAATATAATTAATTCATGTATTTTCAATTTTTATTATAGGAATCCTTATTTTGTCCATTCTATGTAATTATATCAATAATAGTAATTTTATAGTCATCTATAATCGAAGACCAAATTTCAAATCCCATACTTTCTAAATACTATTTCAATTTAATTTTTCATAGGTCATAATTAGTTCCATTAAAGAATGGTGGTATGTTTTTTGCAGCATCATCCAGAATATTTTCCAAAATAAAGAAATTATTTTAAAGAGCTAGAAATTTATAATTAATAGTAATTTTCATATCATTAATGTACCAGTGAAATAACAGTTGAACAACTTTAATAACAGAGTCTTAATAAAAATAAACTGTCTAGATTCTATATGTTGGTTGGAGTAGAGTACTCAATAGGGGGTGAATTGAGTATCTATTAAAATTTATGTAAAAACGTTTTCTTAAAAAGTTTCCCTAAAAAATGAATATATCCCAGTTAAACATGGTAATACGGTTATATAGGATTGACTATTCAAATAAGCTCTCAGAAGAATGATTAATTCTCAATAATATCAATATGACCTATTGATACTACTTTTGATGCTATTCTAATAAGGAAAATAAATTATAACTTCTATCCAAGACTTACTATCACAGTAAAATATAGTTTTTTCTAAATTATACAATAAAGTAGTGAAAAACTAAATTCATGGACACAAAAGATAAAATAAGTGGTTTATTCTCAAGCCATAACCAAATACACTCCACTTGGTGATCACTTTCCACCAAGCAGTTTATATTAATAAACATGATCCACACCCTATATTGGGGTATACAATAGTGAACATGACTATACATGTCGCATGAACACTTCCACTGTTCTTCACGAGTATAATCTACCATGTCACACAAGGACCTCTTCTACACTTATCTGTGAGAGTAAATGGTTTTAAAAAGATATGAGAGGATGAATATTTGGAATCCTTTAGTTTAGTGCTAGAGACAATGTGTTTTTTAATACAAACACACACACAAGCAATCACACTACCCTAAAGCTAAAACCAGTAAAAAATAGAGGAATGATGATAAGATAAGGCTAGATGGGATCTGTGTTTTATTCTATTTAGCTCTGGACTTCTAGGATTAAGCAGATGCACGTACTGAATCCTCTTGTGAAAAATAGAGTTTCACAAATCTTGTGCTTTGGTTTATAGTTAGATCTATCTTGTGTTCTTCACAGATTAGGTACTATAAATATGACTTTCATTATGATCTATAGTATCCTTTCCTTTTGACCGATTGTGCATCGGGTGTTCTTCAGTTGTATCTTGTTTTATGTAATAGTGAAATCTTCCAAAAATTTTTGTACATATTCTCTTCTTCTTTGTATGTGTTAATTTTGAAACCCAGCTTATCATCAATATTAAATGTGATGGATCATGTTGGGGATAATAGGATATATGTATTTTTCACCTCATACCGTGTACTTTTAGATGAATCATTTAAAAAGAAACATTAAATATTTAATTGCCTTTAAATGACATAAATATTACCATTAGAGATTATATTGAATATGACAAAATAGATTAACAAACGATGTCACAGTCTGTCTAAAAACAGTGTTGTCTAGGAAATAGTGTCATCATAAAATGATTTCTTCATCATTTCCTTTGAGCGGTGACACAGTCATGATTGTATAGTTGTATTAAGACCCATAACTAAGAGCGTAGATGCAGTGTTAGAATCATGGTTTTTAGAGCTTTTCAAAACATCGAATGATGTCTTAGTGATGGTTTGATGAAACTGTTGTCACAGACATCGTGAGATCTGAAACTAGTCACGATGTTTGGGTCACGGTGTTTGGGTGATGGTGTCTGGTTCATGGTGTCTGGGTCACAGTGTTTGTGTCATGTTGTGTGGGTTAAGGTGTCTGGGTCACCGTGTCTAGATCCTTTTCCAAAATACCAGAACCGGTGGAAAACTCATAGTTTCTCAGACTTATCCAAATATATGTATACATAGTCAAGAATTAATATTCATAGAATTAATATTCATAGAATTAATTATAATTAATCATTTTGATAAGAAATCATTATAGAACAAATATAAATATCGGTTACAATAATCAAACATGTTTTATGATTAACAGGATTTAGGGGAAGTTTATTTAAATCATAAAGAAACCAACCATCTCAGCACATGATTTCAGAAAGATCAAATATTATTATCAATATTTACAGGATTTACAGGATTTTTTATCATTAAAACATGATTAAAACATGAGGAGTCCAACAATATCCCCAATTTTTGTGATAACAAATAATATGAATGATATAATTGTTCTTAGTGTCTTTATCTCTTAGGGACATATTGATTGTGTTGTTCTCCCTTTGAGCCTTAGTGAGTGTGTTGTTCTCCACCTTTTGGGATAATTAAAAAAATACAAGGAAGAGAAAAAATGAATGTAAATAATAGAATAGAGAACAATAGTTCACATTGCATTAAAGGAAAAAGATTTAGCATTAAAAGAAGTGGTAAAAATTAAAAAATACCCCAATAAATATAAAATGTTCACTTTTATTCAGAACTAATTTTCTTCTCTTTTACCATGGATGTAGCATCTGAAGAAGCCACTGGACATGAAGTAAAACTTGAATAATGGAGTTAGCCAATGGCTAGAGAAAGAAGAGGGAGTCATTCAAAAACAAAAGGTTCTAAAGTATGTCTGGTCGATGACCATGGAATGTTTTGGTCAAGGATAATAGATATGATCCCACTTAGATCATGAGATACAAACATTGAGGTAGAGGAAAAGTAAATGGATGAGGAAATATGTAAACTAGACAGCCAAGGTTTACCTATAGGAACAACAATAGTAGGGCTATGCACATGATGATAATGCTTCAAAAACTGAATTAATTGACTAATAATCTCAGCACCATACTGCATTGCCTAATCGAAATCATCATTGTTCTCCATAAAATGTTCCAATAGAGGAGTTAAATATTTCAACTTCTGTACTTGAGTCATGATGGCTTGAGTGAGAGGGGTTTTTTTTCAAATTTTCTAAAATATATTTGAAATTATTGGTCATATAATGCTCATAGAAAATGTTATTAAAGTATAAATACACATTCTTAGTAAATTATTATTGAGCATCATTTGAAATATTTGAATGAATCCTCACCAAATCAAGGACTTTTTCACTATTATTGACAATAGTAAATTATAGTTCCTTGCCAAAACCACGGAACACTTTTTGAAGTTCCTCTTAAAAATAGTTCTGAGAAGATCATTGTTAAAGGGTTTATAAGACTATCCAGAGGCACTAGAGGTTGTAGTAGCTAAAGTGAGGGAGGTGAGTTGATTCAGAACATTCTGTAGACATCATTATACTCTTCAATATATTTTTTGAGACTCCTAATAATCTCACTCATCTCTTAGACTATCTTCTCGTCTCTCTCAGCCGCATTTTCATCTAATGAATTCAAGTTCAGTATAATTAGAGAGGAAACATGTCATTGTATCTGACCACTAACATCCTCAATAGGATGAGAACCATAAGATTTTGTTTTTTTCAAGATATTTTGTATATCATCTACCATAGCTCTGAGATATTTCACTTCATCACTCACCTATTTTCCCTCAATTCTGACCACTAGAATATCATGAAGCATTTTTTGGATGAATCTTTTATATGATCTTCTATAATATCAAGTCAACATATCTTTCACCTTTATTTGTTACAGGAGAAGATTTTGTGTTCATGAGATTTTCAACACCTGCCAATTAAGTATCTCTAATGGATTTAAAATCACCCTGACTCACAAAATCAGGAGGTTCTTGTGATGGTTCTAGAACAAGATGTCAGACAGACTCTTGTTCCTTGGAATATATTTTTTCTATAGAACAAACCTTTTTCAATTCAAACATAATCGATATGTATGTGTCTTTAACCGATGATTCCTATGAATCATCCACATTAAAGTATATCGGGAATTTATATGAGGTACCCACAATTCATTGATCAAATGTATTTGAAATTTCAATAATTTAATGACTAGATTGATTCTCTCCATCAACATCTGAATCTCTCACAAGACTAAGAGATTATGTTCCATGATCTGGTTCTAAATTATCATCTCTAATAATCTCACCCATTTCTTTTCTAGCCAGCAATAAGGCTTGTTCCATTCTTTCTTTAGTAGAATAGATAATTTCAGGAATAGACCATTCCTCTATAGTTTCCTCAACTATATATTCGTTCTCAAGAGAAATATTTTCTTCAAGAGGTTCCTTAGAAACATCCCTTTATTTTACACTAACAAAATATTATTTTCCTAGAGAAGTTTATTCTTCCAAATCAATACTTCTTTTAGTGACATGTGCTTCCTTCTCAACTATGTTTTTTTGGAACTGGTCCATTGTCTTCTTTATCCAGGACATTTTATTCGATAGGTGCAAAAAATACTTCTTCATCCTCTTCAATAGGGTATTGAACTATTTAATCTGGTTCCAAAATAGGATCAAATATGTTCTTAGTTCTTGATGTATACTCAACTGGATTAAACTTTTTATATAACCTTTAATTATCCTCCACCCAATACTTTTTCCATGGATTCCAACTTATTTTGATCCTTTTTTACTGTAAACTATGAGATGCATAATTCGTGATCTTTGAGGATTTATTCACTCGTTCCAACCATTCATTTATCATGTAGTAAAGAGGAGATTATCCTTGAGTATAACAAGGAATTAGACTTTGAGGTTTTCTTAATAAACTCATAGATATGATGTATAAGAAACATACATAGTATAATATAGCATATATTCTTCATAATATGTTTCAAAAATACATCATGAAATTTGAGGGTAGAAAAATATACTTTTCTTAGACTAACCAGATTCTGAATAAACTTAAACAACAATATGGTTTCACTATCAAACTCTGTAGTAATAGCTATTCTATTCTGTTTATTTCTTGTCAAGCATCACAAGGCCACTTCTAAAACAGAAATATCACTAGGAGGTGGAGGACCTCTCTGGTAGTCCTCCAAAATTCCATCATGATGTGTCCCAAGGTGGCAGCCCATAACCTTAAAGAAAAAGGTTTACCATTGGCCATTATTACAGCTTCTCATAACTAAACAATCTTATATATCAAATAAGAATTGGACAAACTAATATAATTGAGCAACAATCATTGGATAAATCATCCTTGTATCCATCATGAAATAGTTCATCCATCTAGGCCTTTTCATTACTTTAAACAATAAATAATTACTTGACAACAACCACTTAGGGAATATTTACTTTTATAGTATCAATATTCTATAAGCAAAGTTTGGATTCAGTGGTCCTTCTGGCACTACCTTCAGTGATATTTTCAATTACATTTTAGATCTTCACTTATCAGAGGTTGAAAAAGATGGATTCTTCATTCTGGGTATTCAATGAATGATTCAAAAGGGAGACAGAGAGATGAAAGGGCTGAAAGAGGTCCTGTGGTTTTGGAGATATGGGTTTCGGTTTTGAGAGAAGAGAGCTAGAGTGAAGAAAAGAATCCAACATATTTCATTTTTATCATTTTGGGATTTCAAGAAAAGAAAATTCAAAATCATGAGATGCATATAGTAAAATAATAAACATTTCTATATGGGAAAGAATATAAAAATAAAATGAATAAGTGTCATTATGGTGAGATAAGAATAGGTTTCATGTTGAGACTAGAAAAAGTTTTCACAATGTCACCTTTATAGTGTGTCTCCACCCAGTTTGATTGTAATACATGAGACAGTAAAGGCGAGACAGGAATCGAGAAACATCAACAATGAGACTATAAAAATAAGACAATAACTTCAAGACAATGACTTGTGAAACCATAAATCAGGAAATAGTAAACTGTGATATAGTATGTTGTGAGCCAATAGGTTATGAAAAAGATAATTTTTCTAATTGAGTTTTATTATTTATAATTCATGTGTGATGTATCCATTCTATTCAGAAATTAATTTTTTAGTGAATATATCCGCATACTGATATTCACATCCAAAGAATTAAAAAGTTACATCACCTTTTGTAAATGGACTCTCTGAAAGTGATGTCTTACATTAATATGATTTTTCCTAGAGCGTGAAACATGACTTTTTGAGATGTTAATAGCACTTTTATTATCATAATTTACAAGTACATGTCTAAATTGATATCCATATTCTAGTAATCTATGTTTCATCAAAAAATATTTTTCCAAAAAAACTACCAGTAGATATGTATTCATCATTATTAGTAGACAATGCAATAGATTTTTCTTTCTTACTACACCATGATACTAGAAACTTTCATAAAAGGTGACATGTTCAGAGGTTTTTTTTGTCTAACTTGCAACCATCAAAATCAACATCTGAATAGCTAACTAACTCAAATTATTTTCTTCTAGGATAGAATATTCCAAGATTGGTTGTAAGAAAGAGTTATTCGAAAATATTTTAACAGCATTTAAATGAGATAACTTAGGGTTTTCTTGAAAACTGACACACATACACACAATAAAAATAATGTGAGGTCATGTAGCAGTTAAGTAGTGTATGATTCCAATGATTCCACTATAAGTGGTTTGATCAATAGATTTTCTATATTTTTCAAGATCTAACAAACAAGTAGTACTCATTGGAGTATTAATACTTTTAGTTCTATTCTAGACAAAATGTTTCAGTTCAACCTAATTTCTAAGAGAAGCTCTAGTTTGAGTTCCTTTATCTAACATCATCTATTCGATTGTTCTTCAGGGTTCTAACAACTATTGAAAAAGAGGGGCTTGAGATTTCAGGTTCTTCAAAAGGTTCAAGTTCATTTTGACATGAATCTGGAGATTTTCTAGAATTGGATGTTTTCACAGATCCCCTTGTAGGATGGGTAGAGGATTTAGCCTTAATGTCCATATTTAGTATATAATCTTCCTTGTTTTCTACATAGGTCTTTGGATCATGTGGATATGTCTCATCAAACATTACATGGACATATTATTCTACATATTTAGTTTTTTAAACACCCTATTGAATTTATTAAGGATTGAATAACCTAGAAAAATTCCTTCACCACTCTTGGATGAAATTGTTTCAATATTTTCCTTTTAATTAAGGATATATACATTCCAACCAAAAATATTGAAGTTTCTTACATTGGGTTTTCAATTTTTTCATAACTGACATAGATTTATTTTAAGAATAGGTCTTATCAACACTCTATAAATAGTATATCATGATTTATTTACATCACCATCCAAGAAATAAATAGTTACTTCATATTTATTAATCTTGGTATTGGAAATTTATTGCAAGGTACTATTTTTTTCTATAACATCATTTTGTTGAGGTGTTTTAGGGGAAGAGAAATTATGACTATAGAAATTTTGTGAGAAAAAAGGATTCAAAATCTTGAATTTGAAACTCACAACAATGATCAATTATTAAGGATTAAATTCTATATCCACTAATACTTTCTATAGTTTTAGTATATTTTGTGAAATGATAGAACACTTCACTTTTGTGAGACAAAAATAAAGACCAATTATATATATAAATGTATTCTATAAGAACATAATATTAGTGCTTCCCATTTAAACTAGAAACACTATATGGTCCAAAAAAATCCATTTGAACTAACTTGAGAGGATGAGAATTTGACACTTATTTCATTGGATTGAATGAAATTTTGTGTTTCTTTCCCTTTTGACATTGATTACACACATAATCATTTTGTAACTCATGTTTATGTGGGTATTTTACTAAACATTTTTAGTTATCTTTATAAGGGATTGAATATTACATTGTCTTAGTCTTTTAGGAAAAATCCATTACTCTTTAAGAAATACACTTAAAGATGATACATTTTGAGAAACTAAATAATCTTTGTTAACAGAGTATACATTTTAATTTTTAAAGGAAGAAAATATTAATTGATATTTAAAATTAAAAACATGTCAAGCATCATTTTCAAATTTCTCCCAAAAACCATCATAACATAGATGTGAAATACTATGTAGATTATATTTCAGTCCATCATGAAAATGTACTTCTAAAACTAAGACTGAGTTAGAGTTGCCAGTTTTTTAAAGGTTTCTATTTTTTGCATTGGCATTGTCACCAAAAGTGACATGTAAACCATAAATTTTTATTACATTTTGGAAGAATGAATAGTCTTCTATCATGTGTCTTAAACATCAACATTCCATGAACCATAAGAGTTTACGGGATATCTTTAAAAAAAATTCCAGCACAAACAGTCAAATAAAAACAGACTTTGGTACCCATTTTTGTTTGGGTAAAGTAATTTTAGTAACTACTACTTTAAGAACCCACATTTTCCTCATAGGTTTATCACAATAATCATGTAATGTACTTGAATAATAAACACTATTTAGTCTAGGAAAATATTGAGAATGTATAGATTGTATAATTTTTTGAATTTTTTGAATGTTTTTCTGAACATGGAGTAATACTGTATGTTCTATATTTTGAAAAAAAATTGGTTTCTCCAAAATTTATTTTACCTAGTTGATAGCCAATACCAGTAGTTTGTTAAGGTGAAATCTGTTTACCTAGTATTTTTAACAAGGTATATTTATCATTAGTAAACCATTCAAGGTCCTTTTTCAATTTCTCATAAGATACCTTTATTTCATTGTTTTCAATGAGTAATTGAAAATTTTTCTCTGTTTTTAGAGTATGTTTAGATTTAACAGTTAAAGTAAGAGGATAATATTTTTTAGAGTCATATATTTATCTTTTAGTTAATTACATGCCTCTTCAATAATATTTAAATACACAAACATTTCTTCCTTATAAATACTTTCAGAATGACATTCATCTTCAGAATAATATGAATTGTGTACATGAGATTCCACTGTTACCTCAAATATGTTTGTCATGAAACACCAATTGGATTTTTTTATCTTATTCATCATGTGATAATTCTGAGTCACTTGAACCGTCCTCAGAAGCACTCCATGTTTTTTTAGTTCATTTATATATTTTCTATCCTTATCCCCATAGTTTTTTTTATAATTGATCACGGGACAATCAACCTTTACATGTACCTTTCACATACATTAATATTATATTATGTCACCAGAGTTTTCAGTTCTTTTCTAATATTTTTTCCTGGTTCCTATTAGATCAAATCATTATTAGAATATATGTTTTCTGAAAATATTACTCCCCATTTAAAATTTTTCAAAACTTATTTCGAATTGATCCACCTCCTGATCACAGTCAGGTGATGATTTTTCACTGCTACAACTTTGTATATAAACTTGTAGTTTCTCCTTTTCTTTTTATTTAGAGGTGGTGGTCATGAATGACAGATATTTTTTTGGTTCATCCTCCTCTTCATTATTGACTTTCATATCCTCTTCATATGTCATTAGTTTCCCATTGAGTTCTTTTATAGGTAATTTGCTGATGTCACATGACACTCTAATGTAGAGAGAGGTACATCTCCATCTAAAAGGTAGGAATCTGAGAATCCTAATCATTTTTTTGGTAGTGACTTCTATTCCAAGTGAAATCCTTGTGTTAAAAATTTCGATGAACCGAATATACATGTCAGAAATAGGCTCATCCTGATTATTTTAAAAGTTATCATATCAAATAGTATAAGTATTGAGTATCATTTTGTTTACAATAGATGTTCCTTCATGTGAAACAAACAATGTATCCAAAATTTCATGGGTAGTTTTACATGAGGAAATTATGTTAAATTTCTCATCTCCAAAAGGGCAATATAATGAATTTATTGATTTTAAATTTTTATTATAGTACGTATTAGTTGGTTCATCCAATGTAATTCTATCAGTAGCATGATTTTTATACTCATCAATAATTTAAGGACCAAATTTCAATGCATATTCTTTCTAAATGGATTTTTATTTAAATTTTCTATTTTGAATAATTAGTTCCATTAAATAACGGTGGTTTGTTGGTTACATCACCTTCCAGTCTATTATAGATAATAAATAAGTACTTTTAAGGAGCTAGAAATTTAGGATTAACAGGAATTTATAGATCATTAAAGTACCAGTAAAATCACATTTGAATAGATTTAAAAACACATTCATAATAGAAATAAAGTCATTGGATACCAAATTTTGGTTGGAGTAGAGTACTAAAGGGGGGTGAATGGAGTATCTATTAAAATTTGTGTTAAAATGTTTTCTAAAAAATTATCCTAAATATAAACTGAATAGAACCCAGTTAATCAAGGTAATATGTTTATAAAGGTTTGACTGTTCAAATAACCTCTCAGTAAATTTATTAATTCTTATTAATATCAATATGAATTATTGAGACTACTTTTGAATCTATTCTAATAAGGGAAAAAAATATAACTTCAATACAAGAGTAACTATCAAAGTAAAAACTAGTTGTTTCTAAAATATATAGTAAAGTAGAGAAAAACTAAATTCAAGGACAGAACAGATAAATAATTTTGTTCAGTCTCAAGTTGAGACCTAATCCAGTACACATATTAATCACTTCCCACTAAGCAGATTATATTAATAAATTTGATTCGCACCCTGGACCGGGGTAAACAATAGTGCACGAGATTGTCTAGGTCAGATGACCTCTTCAACTATTCTTCAAGGGATTAATCTACCAGGTCACACAAGGACCTCTTCTGCAATTATATGTGGGAGTAAAAACATATAAATAGATATGAGAGGAAGGTTATATTATATCATTCAATTTAGTTCAAGAGATAATGTGGATTTTAATACAGACACACACAAACGCACACTGCTCGAAAGTGAAAAATAATACACAACAGAGCATAGATGATGAGATAAAGTTATAAGTGCTCTGAGTGTTTTTTTAAGAAAATCTAAACTTGTAGAATTAAATAGATGAAAATACCAAATCCAATTGTGAAAAAAACATAGTATCATACGTTTTGTGGTCTAGTTTCCAATTAGATATGGCTCGGGTTCTTCATGGATTTGGTAATACGAATAGGTTTTTTATTATGATCTACAGTACTCTAGGCTTTTAATTGCGAGTGATTTATGTGTTCTTCAGTTGTATAATTTTTCATGTATTGGTTCACTCTTCAAAAAATTCTCACACGTCTGCTCTTCTTCTATGTATGTGTTAATTTTACAACCAAACTTATCTTCCTTTTTAATTACAAGTGCACACAGTAGAGCTGATAAGATGCATGTATTCTACACCTAGTACACCGTATTATGAGGTGATGTATAAAAAGAAACATTAAAAAAGACAGTTACTTAAAATGATACAAATATTACCATTAGAATTTAAAATTAAATTGACAAACTAGATTAAATAATGGGGTCACAGTTTATCTAGAAATGAAGTATTCTGGGAAATAGTGTCATCATGAAATGATGTATTATTTTTTTCCATGGAGCGGTGAGACAATCGTGATGGAATAGTTGTATTGACACCAGGAACTGGTAGACCAGATGCGGTGTTATAATCACAGTGTCTGTTGGTTTTCCAAACTTCAAACAGTGTCTTAGTAATTGTAGCATAGAACCAGTTTCATAGACTTCATGAGATCTGAAACATGTCACGGTGTTTGGGTTATGGTGTCTTGGTTATAGTGCATGTGTTATGGTATCTGGTTCATGATGTCTTGTTCACAGTGTCTGAGTCATAGGGTCTTGGTCATGGTGTTTTGGTCATAGTGTGTGGTTCTTTTTCCAGAAAACTAGAATTGGTGGGAAACTCACAGTTTCTAAAACATAACTGAATATCATTGTACATACTTAAGCAGTAATATTCACAGAATTAATTATTATTAATCATTCATATAAAGAATCATTATAGACCAACTTTAATCATTTTTTTACAATAATCAAGCATGGTTTAGGATTAATAGAATTTAGTGGACATTTATTTTAATCATAAGGAAACCAACCATCACTACACATGATTTGAGAAATATTAAATATGATTAACAATATTTAAGAGATATAATGGATTTGTGATCATTAAAACATCATTAAAACATGAGTATTCAAACATTATTATATAATTTACCAATAAAACATAAAAAATTTGTATGTAAATCCATCTAGAGCACTCACAGATTCCATTATTTGAGATAAAAGAGCTTCATTGATTTCTTCCTCAGATTGGTCAATTTGTGATAAAGGTTTTTGTTATACTCTATGAAAGAGGCTATAATCTCATTCACATAATTCGTTCTATCTATGCCATAATCATAGTATATACATGTGAAATCATTCACCAATTCATTTGAAATCAAATATTTAGATGTGTAGATAAATACATTTATATTAATGGTATTTAATCATGCCCTCAACCATAGATCTATGTGAATCCTGGGTATGAATTTAGACATCTAACCCCCGCCCATTATCCACATGATCTATAAGTGATTTTTTATTGCCCCACATTAATAGTTATAACAAGATTTTGACTCGAAATATATTGAATTTTCTCCCTCGAGGGGCTGTTCAGGTGCCGATTTTTTAGTTTACTGCTTTCTAGATTTTCATTTGATACATTAATATTAGGATCAAGCTTCGAGATTGAGCTCCTAGCCTAATATATTATAATAGATTTTATTTTTTTATCTTATTACTTAGAATTTTTAATGAGCCACTATGATGAATAATCCTTCAATCCCCCACATTAACCTCCCAATATTATGGAGTCCGGACCAAAACACTTTTTTCAAACAAAAAGTAAGAGAAGAAGACTTACCAATGTGGTTGGACATCTCAATCCAAAATGGATTATGATATGAGTGATTATTGGTTTGTGTTTGGCCAATGATGACTAAATAAGCACTCACATCATCCTTATAAACAAAACAGCTATCATGTTTACATGAATAACATCCCTGAAATTTATACATGGTCCAAGTTAAATCAGACATGGAAATTGGAACTTTTGTAAGATGACATTAATCAATGAAAGTGGAGAAGTGCATTGATGTTTCTATGTTAATGCTCAATGATTTTTTTCCTCAAATGTTAGAATAATATTAATGTCACCCATGAGAACCCCTTATGTGTTGAATTCTCATAGAATTCCCCAATCTCACATCCCATCTTCTTTATTCTAATGTATGATGATGAGGTATACAAAAACGAGACCACAATGTTGTATACATGGTTAGTGGAAGAGATTGAAAACAAATTTTATTTTATAATACATGATATCATATGGATTCTCTCATGAATAATATCCCAATGGTGGTCTATATTAATATTAGGAAAATTTATAGAAACAACACAATGACCAAGATAGGACCACCAAAAGGAACTCTATTTTCAAAGATACTTTTTGGCTCTACAAAACCAATATATACGAATATGTAGGCCAAAATATAATTTCTGAGGTCCTTTTCTGTTGGGGTTTTCCCAAGCCTTATACTATAATGATAAAATAGCTTCACTGTTGAAAGTATTTTCTCCTTATTAGGGGACCTACATTATTTTCCAATTCTTTATGGACTATTCCTTTATACTCTATTCCTTTTTCACATTTTGAATTGTTGTTTTCCCCACTATTCTATAAGATTTAGAATAATAATTTTCACTATTACTTAATCCTTCATTATATTTCCACTACTCTCTATTTGGATGAGAGACAACCATATCAGAGAGTTATGATTCTTTAGTATCATCAGACAAAATTGTTCCCCTTAAAGGTGTGAAATTATTGACAAAAAATATCTTATTAAGATAATTGATCAAATGTGGTTTCATTCTGTGAGTCTTAGATGGGTGTAATTGTAGTAAGTCAACCTTCAGGTCATATTATTTCATAAGCATGCCGATTTTTCCCAATATCATCAACAGGAGGGGATGGTGTTCCATCCTACATAGTTACAATAGCTCCCATACTAATATACTGACCAAAGGGTTTGTGACCTATTATATCTATTGTTCCCTTAGTTTGAACCTATTATAAAATATTCCTATTTAGAGGTGATTCTTTCACCAGTGATCATTCCTACCTTGTAGACTATTCCACTCCAATAGAATGAATTAGATTATTTTTTTCATCTGAGCATGGAATCCCTAAAATAAGATAGGAGAGTTGTATTATGTAGTTTTCCTCTATATGAGGGATCTATATCTTTAAATCCATCATTTTCTTCCCATTTAATAGATGTCCAGTTTTCTGACCTACTTAATCATTGATTGTTGGTTTAATATGCCTTGTCATGGCCTATTACTCTTCACTCATAAATCATCCATCATTTTTACTCATCTGAGGTGCCGGAGGGATTACCTTATCCTTACCTTTCCTTCTTGGACATGTTGCTTCCTCATTTAATTTCACCATGAAAGAACTACACTCCTTTCCATTATTACAATTATTATATGGATAAAGAACATTCTCATGAGCCATAATTTTTTTTCCTATCATACATGATCTCAAGATTGATGTTGTCATGTCATAAGGTAAGGACCACTTCTTCATCAAAGGAGATGGACATGCCCAGTTCAAACAATATTGATGCATAGTTCTTAAACCTCATATAATAATTCCATTTAATCAATTTTATGGGATTACCCAAATATTATTCAATGTACCATTATATCGATGGGTTCCAATAAAGACAACTCAACTATCATATTTATATATATAACTGAGCATATGTATTATGGGTATCGGTAAGATTACAATTTGTATCCTATCCCTATATATTTAAGGATACATGTTTCTAGGAGATATAACCCATGTTCAATGATCTTATCATACATTTTTAAAATGGTAATACCACATGGGAGTATCCCTACCACATCACCGTCATTTAAATTCATCAAATCCCTACACTTTCTCAATTCGAGAGGTTAAATCATTAAATATTATGACTTTTTTCCTTTTGGGATCAAGGTTTTCATGATGATCAATTACCGAAATTGATATATTTTTTATTCTACCACATTTTTAATTTGTAGAAACAAGAGAAAATATTCCTTTATTAATCACACGCACATGTGGGGTGTGTCAAAATCAAAGGAGAGCCCAAAAACAGCTTTCACTACCTCTGTGATATTCATAATTGGGCCAAAACAATCATCAGGAGAGGTTACTATCACGATTTCTATATTTATCACATCTGAGAAAAGATATTTACAACCAATATTCTCAGAATAATATTTCATTAGATCCTATATATTGGAAATTTCACAAGATATATTTTTCCTTCATGCTCATAGATCTTCTGGTTTAGGGTTTTCCCTCGTTCCCCATGGTCCTTCATATCGTACATGTTATATATTCCATATAATGTTTCTTGTATCTTTAAATTCTTTGAAAAAGTGTTGTTCAAACCATAGAGTTACTCTAATGGGATCACTGCTTCAATAGGATTCATGATCAATTAAATCATGCTTATGATGGAAAAATATTAATTTCATCATGAATACTTATTAAATACAATAAAATATGATATATATTATTCCTTATGTGATATAATATGATATAATATATTATATGGTATGATCAACTCATGTCATAGAATATATGATATTGCATGTGGGGTGATAATGAAATTCATCCTTTTCAATATATAATAGTATATGATATGGTTTTTCATATGATATTATGTTATGATCATTGTTATAACAACATTTCATCATATATTCAAAATTATATAATCTATATCATAAGAGGTGGTATCTTAAGTGTTGAATTATTACACATAAACATTAACTTGTCATTAAATGTGATAGATAAATTTCTATTGAGTTACTATAGCTCCTGTCAATATGCACAATTTTTATTCTTACATATTCAAATCACTAGATATTACTAATGATTCAATGCGTAAATCTCATAAAGACTATTGTGGCATGTCACAAGCCATAATTGACAAACAAAAAATATAGTAAACTGTTCTTATGGAATTTCATGAAAATAATCTTAACAATCTTATGTTAAGACGTGCTTATAAGAAAAAATACAATATTATATACAAATTATATATCCATTTTTCAAATATGGTTTGAAATATATAATTTTTAAATTGCTTTAAAATTATATAAAAATGATTATTTGGAAATTTATTTAACTTATTAATTGATTATAAATAAACTATTTATAATTTTTTTAATAAACTAATTAAATATATGTAAAAAAAATTTAAAATACATATCCATAATATTAAATGTTAATATTAGATGCCATTTAATATTACATGGAGTGAGTTATAATTTGGATATAGAGTGTTTATGAGTACAATATTTTTGTAACTTATAAATCTTTTTTGAATTAAAAATTAAGGGAAATTATAAAGGAGTTATATATTTATCATAATATTTATTTTTATTTATTCAAATGAAAATTTCCTTATTTGAGAAAGTATTGACATCATATCAAAAGAAGTTTTCATAATTTATAAAATACTAATTTAAATTATTTTAAATATGCATTCTTCCGATTTTCTAAATTTGTTATGTAATAGACATGGATTAAAAAAATTAAATCTATTTGATATCATATATATCTATAAATTCCATAGAATGAATAATATGAAGGTTTATTTGGAATAAATATAATATTTTCATATTTATGTATGTAAGGATTTTTATAAATCATTGTTTTGTAATGTAGTGTTTATAAATAATTCGTTATTAATTATTCACAAATAACAAAATAGTGTAATAAATTATGGATCTTTCATTTATGTAATTTTATTTCAGGAATATTATTGATGGATATAAGTTTTTTAGATTGAGAATAGATGTATTGTCTAGTTTAGGTGTAATTCAATTGATAAATTTTCATACATTATTTTGATGAGATATAATCTTTGTATGATAATATATATATTTTTATTCTCCCCAATCTTTATAATATAATAGGTTATGATTCTGAATATAATTCATTGTTTTATTATATACATATTAGGTGTTTTAATTAATATGGATCTGGGATCAATGTTGAGTGTTATATCCTTGAATAAAGTAACTTTTTTTTTCACTAGAAACTAGTTTGGGTGATTATTCCTTTTACAGAATAGTAGTTGTATACATTCAATCTCTCCAAGATTACTATTATAGGGATTTTTTTATTTTAGAAACATTTAGACATTTCCATGAATGTTTTTAATTATCTATATTTTTTCAGATTAAATTGGATATTTGGGGATATAATTAGATTTCAATTCAAGAAAATAGAACTTGTTATAAAGTTAAACTCACTTTTCATATATTAAAAACACATCACTTTTATGAAATTCTTAATATATTAAACAAACAGAATCTTCAAGACAATATTAGTTTAGTTACTTGTATACATAAAAAAATATAAATAAATGAGATATATTATCTCACACTAGGTTCTTCTTAAATAGCATCATTCTTAGAAACATAAAACATAATACATATCTTCATAAAATTGGAAGGGGAACATAAAAATTGATGAGCTCTGATGCTCCATAAGGGTAAAACAAGGAGAAATGTAATCATAAAAATGGGTATAGGGGTATTAGGGTGTGATCATAAAAACAAATTTCAAACCATTCTTATCAAAGATCATAAAGATGAATTATGTCATAATTATTGGATGTTCATAAGGGAATGAATAATATGGAAATTAATGAACATAAGACATTAAATATGTAACATCTCAATTCCGAAAGCCACTCAAGGGTGCCCCATACCGGGTTGGTCACATGGAGTCAAGTTCATTTTCCCAAACGCCAGAGGCTGCCGACTAGCAGCAAGGGCCTTGGGTGTGATTGTGGGGAATATATGCCCTCATTGGCAGATTACACAGCGGAAGAGAAATAATAAACAATTTCAGGGGCAGTAAAAAAATTATACAAAAGTGAATAGTGGATGACTAAATATGATAAATAGTAAGAGAATATATATATGATGCATGATACATATGTCTTTGAATGAATCCAAACAAGTCACAAGGCTGGTAATACAAATAGTACTAAGACTTTTACAAAAGAAATATAAATGTCTCCTCATCACCACAAGTCTATGCTTGGTCCCATGCTCTCCAGATCCAAAACAAGTCAAGTACCTGATGTCGAAGGGCACTTGCCCTTGTCTATACCTGCAACAGTATAGTCTATTTGGGCCCAAAATCATGACTCAAATATGGTGTGAGACGAATCCCAGTAGGAAACCTCCCAAAGATATGTGCGTAACAGTCAGTGAATATATGGCAGGTAAAAGTATCGAAATAGTAAACAGGAACATGTTGAACAATAAACAAACCATAGTTCTAAAGTCATGAAATAGCCAACAAGCCGCAAAGAACAATAGGTAACTATCTGGTAGTACTCAAAAACCATTCTGTCTTATCCTACCTAACTAGTACCAACAACCCTTTGGGCAGTGCACTCATCTAAACCCCTCTGGTTGGTCATAGGGAATTATACAGACTCTCTGAGGATGCACACACGGTCAACTCTACTTATAGTCTAGGGTACTCAGGAACTCTCATAGGATGATTTCATAGTCAATTCCCCTTATAGCCCTAAGGTCAAAGACTCTCTGAGGAAGAACACTCTGTCAATTCCCCTTATATCCTAGGTTGTTCATAGACTCTCTGAGGAAGCTCACATAATCAATACCTCCTATAGCCTATGGTAATCTGGTGATTCAGACAAACAAAACAGAGACTCTATGAGGAATATCACACTGTCTATCTCCGTATAGTCTAAAACAGTCAAAGACTCTCTCTGAGGAAGCTCTCACGGTCTTTCCCCTTTTTTCCCAAAGTAAAACCTAGGCTCTCTTAGGATACTCACCCAGTCAATCCCAGTATATCCTAAAGCTCAAGGACTCTCTGAGGAAGATCACTCTGTCTATCCCCTGATAGTCTACTACACCCGGTTCTCATGGCCCTGTGTAGGATAATGACATAGCAATAAAAAATGACCAAAGTAGACTTACATAAATACTTGAATAAACTGTTCTACAACATACAAAACATGTCAGAAAACATTTCACCATCCTACTACAACAGGCATAGAAATAGACAAAGCAACCATGGCGAAATAGGACCAAATGGTCATAACAGAACGTGTGTGGGAAGTACCTTCAAATAATATCAGTTCAACCATATTCATATTCAACATCTTTTATTCAGGTATACTAGCATGGTAGGCATATAACAGGGGTAAAACGATAAACACCCAATACCCCGTTCAAGGGTATTGGTGGAATTTTCACATTATATTTAATGAATTTAAATGGAAAGGCACAAACCACCTACCATGGTGCTAAGAGGTCAAAATACTTGAACCTCGAAACTTGATTCTCCTTGGAACATCATATTTCTAGGAAAATATTCAAAATGTTCCACCCACAAAAACATAAAAAAGAGGATGAATTGGAAAACAAATCTCAAGAAGATGGAAGATCTTACCATTGTGGTTCTAGCATAATCGATGGAGGTCTATTCAGAGAACAGACAGAGGCTTGGGGTCTCGGAGGAGTTTTGGTGTCGTACGGTTCCTCTCGGCCAAACAGGACCTTCATGAAGACACTTCTGGGGGTTAGACATGACCCCGATGCGTTTAATGAAAAAAAGTACACATCATGTACTTTTGGAGTACACATCATGTACTCTCATTTTCTATACCCCTCTTTAAGAGGCCTCCACGTCACCCCACACGAATGTGTGTGTGTCCAAAACACGGCCAGCACAAGGCCTCCTATGGCAATGAAGTACACAGTGTGTACTCATAATGTACCCAATGTGTACTTCAAAAATTCCCAGAAAACTCCTCTTTTCTCAAAAGATCAAGAAAAAAAATAAAATATACCTGAAAGGAAGATTCAGGTTCTTACAAACATTCCCCTTAAATAAATTCGTCCCCAAATTTCCCTACCACGGCGTAGAATAAGAAACATCGAACAAATCCAGCCACTACAATCGTATATCAGCCTCCCTCACCTAAGTCTCGTCCTATACTCTCCCATACTACAACAACACTCATATAAGACGAACAGACCTGACAAAGAGAACCTTCGTACTTCGATCGACAATCTGAATAGGATGCTCCTCTAACGATGCATCCACTTAGAGCTCAACCTCCTTAGGTGGAAATACATGAGATGGGTTTGAATAGTAACATCGAAGATGAGAAACTTGGAAGACATCGTGCATATACCGATACTTCTGAGGTAATTTCAACTCATAGGAAATGGCCCAACTCGCTCCAACACCTGAAATGGCCCGACATATCTCGGTGAAAGATTGCCTTGTCTCATAATCCTCTTGTTCCCCAACCTCGTTGTGACACGCAGGAAATCCTAATCCACAACCTCAAGCACCAGAGGCCATCTCCGCTGATCAACATAAGACTTCTTCCGAGACTGTGCAGTAGCCATCCATTTCTGAATCAACTCTATCTGCTCTATGGTCTCCTGAACAAGATGTGATCTCGACAAAGATACGTGTCTTGCCTCCATCTAACATAAGAGTGATCGACATGGCCTACCATAAAAGGCATCATAAGGTGGCATATGAATAGTATCTTGGAATCTATTATTGTAGGCAACATCCACAAGAGGTATATGCTTCTCCCAAGAACCTCTGAAATCTAGAATTCATGTTTTGTGCATGTCCTCCGGCACCTAAATTGTACACTCGAACTGGCCATCTATCTGGGGATGGTTTGTTGTACACAGAAGCACCTGTGTACCCAAAGCCTTCTGAAGCCCCAGCAGGAACTGAGAAGTAAAACGTGCATCCCTTTCTAAAATAATGGAGTGTGGAACTGTATGTAGACGTACAATCTCTCGGATGTACAACTGTCCCAGCTAGTCAACCCTAAAGGTCTCCCTGCTTGGAAAGAATTTAGAAACCTTCATAAACCTGTTGATGACAACCCAAACCACGTCGTTCCCTCGAGGAGACCTTAGGAACCCAATCACAAAATCCATCGTGAATTTGGTCCACTTACACTCAGGAATGGGTAGATGATGTAAAAGACCTACTGGTCGCTGATTCTCCACTTTCACCTACTGACAAGTGGAACACCTCATGACAAAACCAGTAACATCTCTCTTCATACCTGGCCACCAATACAGGCTGTGTAGATCATGATACATCTTGGTGATTCTAGGATGAACTTCCCAAACTGAGGATTAAAAATCCCGCATCAGATCCTCGCATATGTTTGTTGGCACCGATACACATCCCTAGAAAGGCAAGATCTCATCCTCACCCACTATCCATCCAGGAAGAGGGTCCTCTCCTGACATAGCCTCCCGCAAGACTAGGACTTAGGAGTCAGGTTCCTACCTCATCCGTACCCGATAGAGAAGAGTAGAGGTAGCATCTACAGAAGATAGAAATGCATGCCCCTATTTTTCATGCACCTCCAAATGCAACTCAGAGAATGGATCCATAAGCTTCCACTCACTACTGGCCTCCTAGAATATATGTATCTGAGTTCTCCTGATCAGCACATCAGCCATTGCATTACCTTTCCTAGGTGCATATGCATGCCCAATGTCAACATACTGAGGATATTCAACCCACCTCTGCTATCTCAAATTCAAATAACATTGATTAAAGATGTACATGAGAATTTTGTGGTTAGTGAAAACCACAAAATTCTCTCTTAGAAGATAATGCATCCAATATCATAAGGCATGAAGAACTACCGCTAGCTTGAGATCATGTGTTGGGTAGTTCCTCTCATGTGTCCTCGACTTCCAAGACACGTACGCAATGAATCCATGTCCCTACATCAGTACAGCTCCCAGACCTATACCTAAAGCATCAAAGTAAACAGTATAGCTTTTTCCTAGCTCTGGCAAGACTAGTATCATGGCTGACGTCAACCTCCATTTTAGCACCTAAAAGGATGACTCACAAGAATCTGACCATAAGAACTTCTCACACTTCTTGGTCAGACCTGTCAGTGGTGCTGCTAGGCATGAAAAGTCTTGTATAAAGCGTTAGTAGTAACCAGCCGGCCCTAGAAAACTCTACACCTCAATGAAGTTCTTCGGCTGCTCCTAAGAAACTACTGCTCTCACTTTATCTGGGTCTACTGATACTCTTGTCTATGAGATAATGTGTCCCATTAAGCGAATTTGGTTAATCCCAAAGTGGAATTTACAGAGCTTAGCATATAACTAATATTCCCTCAGTGAACTCAAAACGATCTTAAGATGTGTGTCATGGTCGTGTCGAGTTTGAGAGTACACCAATATGTCATCCAAAAAGACCACTACGAATGAATCCATGTATGGATGGGACCCTTGGTTCATCAGTACCATGAAGACTACTGGTGCATTTGTGAGACCAAATGACATAACTGTATACTCATATAGACTTTAACTACTCCTGAAGGTTGTAAGAGGTATATCTGATGGTCTAACGCACAACTAATGATAACTGGACCTCAAGTCGATCATAGAGAATACATAGGCTCCTCGAAGCTAGTCAAAATATCATCAATCCTTAGTAAGGGATATCAGTTCTTGACAATCAACTGGTTCAACTTCCGATAATACAAACAATGTCTAAGGATACCATTTTCCTTCTTCACAAACAGGACAGGCGAACCCAAAGAAGAAGTACTAGGTCAGATGAAATGATTTTCCTGTAACTCCTCCAACAACATCTTGAGCTTCTGAAACTCAATTGTAAGCATCCTATAAGAAGGAAAGGTCACTGGTGCTGCTCCTGGGTCTTCACCATCGCAAAGGT
Organism: Viscum album; assembly: GCA_963277665.1. NCBI lineage: Eukaryota > Viridiplantae > Streptophyta > Magnoliopsida > Santalales > Viscaceae > Viscum > Viscum album. Next base: position 1,936,132,419 of record OY728123.1, on the reverse strand, counting down.
CTGGCCCGCTCCACGGCCCTGTGACCATGCCTGACTGCTCTGAGATGATCTTCCCTGCTGTCACTGATAGATCGGCTACTGAACACCCCGACCCCAACCTACTCCTCATTATGAATGGCCGGAAGAACTCCAGTTCCAAGACTAGTGAGAAATTGGTGCTGATGATCCTGAACGGGGAGTCATAGAAGAACCCCTATCTCCAACTGTCGGAGGGAAAAACTGATAGAAACGCTAGAGATGGCCCATCCTGCCACATGAATGGCACTCCATCGGGTCTCTTGGGCAGCATGGCCTTGTATTCCCTCTCCTCCCACACTGGTAGCACAATTTCTAGCCACCAGAAGGTGCATCTCATCTACTCTGATCTCCTCCAGCAGACTCCCTGCAGTGCTTCTTGCTATCAGAAGAAGGAATACTAACTCTGGATGTCGAACCACCCTAGTTCGCTGCTCTAGAGTCTCTCATATTACACTATTTGATCATCACCTGGTTGATGATAGATGAGATCAATGTCAACCTGTAGATGTTCACCTAGGAACAGATCTCCTGCATGTGATTGTCCTCAAACATCCTGGATAGGAACAACTCATCACCTGCTGGGATAGGGGTGAAACATTGAAACTAAGTCAAATGAGAAGAATAATCCATTACAGAAAGAGTACCATGCTCTATGCTCATGAACTCCCAAGATCAGTGGGCCCTCAAGGTCTCTGGGTAGAAGTAATTGTAGAAGATATACTGAAACTCCTCCCAATCCATATTCTGCTGGCTCCCCACCTAAGAGATGACATCCATCCACTGCTTGGCAGAGTCTCAGAGCATGTAGGTCAACAGATTCATCTTCCCACGTATTATCATCATATGAAGAAATATTATCATTTGTTGATAAGATAAGTAATGAATTCTCAGAGTCCTATGGCTTTGAAGGTAATCCCGAGAAGAAAAGGATGGTTGAGAGAAGGACAGATAAAGGGAATAAGTTAAAGAAGGATTTTCCCATATGTGATAATTATGGAAAGATTCACCTTGGAAAATTATTGATGGGAATGGGAGTATGTTACAAGTGTGGAGAAAAGGACACCATGTATGTGACTGCAAGGGTAAGAAAAAGGTTTCAAATGTACATTGGTTCATCTGCAATGAGTTTGGACACTACACGAACCATTGTCCCAGTCATCAGACTATGCCACGTAGGATCCTATTGGATAATAATCATGTTATGATACTACCACAGATGAATAGGAATGACTAGTGTTCTTATATTGATATTAGATAATTATGTCATTCGAGTGTTGTGTCAACAATGTACTAGTTATAATAATTATGGAGTATATAAGGATTGTAATGTAGTACTATTTCATTAAGGACTTGATATTTTGTGGAAAAATGAAAAGTGACACAATAGCAGGTTGAATTTTTGGAAAATATATGGCTGAGGGAAAGATAAATCATAATATGGTTCTGATACCGGAGTAGTTTTTTTGGAATAATACATGATTGATTTGGAAAAATAATATTGGATATTCTTGACTACCTTGAAGATGATTAATGATTTTTATATTCCATCATTGTTGGAGTTTATGACATTTTTGGATAGAAGGAGTATATCTAGTATTATATAAGTAATAAGGGATCACGAATGTAATCAATAAGGTTTTATGGTATTTTAGGATGTTGTAGTGTTTTAAATGAAAACATGATGAAGGTGTTCACATGCTACTGTGAGGAAAAAAGGATCTTCATTGTCTTTACCTACCTTATAAATATTGGACTAAGAGTTTGGACATAAAAATTTTAGATAAGCCTAGTTTGATATTATTTTTGGATTTCCATAAAAACGACAACCCAGAGGTCAGGCGGTAACCGATCGCATTCAGCAAGGCTGTAAGACTTGAACCTACAACCGAAGGGCAACAAGAGTGTATCACCTACCATTGACCCTCTTGATTCCCTGGATTGAATAATGTAGTTTTTATGAAGTTCCCAGTCCGGATCCAAGTATCACTGAGAGGGGGAGAGGGTGAATTAGTGATATCTTTTTCTTTTTAAGATTCCTTCTTTATGAAACAACCTTCTCCTCTTGTTAAAGAGTTTCTTCCCTGCTGAACACACACAACCATAGGAACACAAGATTTACAAGGTTCACTACTCAATAAGTGTAGCTACATCCTTGGTATGGTACAAAAATAATCCAGTACCACACAATCCACTAGAAAACGATCATTTGATGTGGAATATAATGAGTAGGATATACCCTTACACTTGTGTAGCACATTGAAAACAATCCAATAGTGCGTGTGCTCCCTATTAGCACAAATAGGGTAATGAAATAATTATTTGCTTCTTGATGACCTTTCCCAGAACAAATATTTCCAAACAATTCGTCACTTTCCTACCCAGAAGCTCGTAGAAAACAGCTAGAGAAAACATCTTGCACGCCTCCTTCCACTTGCGCACCTCCTTAACACTTGCGCGCCTCCTTTCACTTGCACACCTCCTTATACTTGCGCAACTCCTTTATACATTCACACCCCTTTGTGGATAGCACAACACTTGCACGCCACCCTTACCACTTGCACGCCCTATACTTTCCTGACAAGACCTGCGTGTTAGACATGCACGACAGACTTGCACGACAACACTTGCACAACAGATTTGCATGGTGACACTTGCGCTGTAGACCTACGTGGAGACACTTGCATGGAAGACTTCTTTGACTTGTGCACTCAGAGATGAAAATATTTCTCTAAGTCTCGAGCCTTAAAAAATGAGGAGGCGAGTAGTCTATTAATAGGAATTTTGGTGACTTGCGCAACCTAGGCTTACACGCCACCACTTGCACGCCACCACTTGTGCGCCACTACTTGTGTGCCACCACTTGTGTGCCACTTTCTTTCCTTTTCCATATTTCTAAAAGAATACTTTTTGAAATATGACTTGCATGCCTCTACATCACTTGCGCGCCGCCACTTGCGTGCGGCCACTTGTGTGCCTTCTTCTTTCCTTTTTCATTTTTTTGGATATGATGATGTTGGAACATGAATTGCGCGACACACTTGTGCGCCAATACTTGCACGCCAAATAATTGCGCTCCATTCATTACATGCTCTCCACTCTCATTCCATTTCCATATTTCTGAAATAATGCTCTTTTGAAATATGACTTGCGCACCTCTATATACTTGCGTTCCTACTGCATACTTGTGCACCTACTTCATACATGCACACCTACTGCATACTTGTGCGCCTACTGCATACGTGTGCGCCTAATGCATACTTGTGCGCCTTCTTCATACTTGCGTGTCTACTTCTTTCCTTTTCTATATTTTTAATCTGATGATATTTGTGATATGACTTTTCCAAAAACACTTCTTTGACTCTCCCTTTCCTTTATAAGGCTTGCATCACATGTACTCCACACTTATGATATTTGTGAAATACAAATCAGCAAATCATCATCTGGTTTTACAAGTCTTTTACAATGTGAATTGATTTAACTTCTTTGTCAACAAAAGACAACAATCTATAATAGAAGACTTTTCATACTTCCTTATCCTTTCAACTTGATCCCAACAATCTCCCCCATTGGATTTCTTTGTCAAACATGATTCATAAATCACTAAACATTGTAACCATAAGAAATTTATTACTTATCAACAATTCTATACATACATGATCTAACTCATTGTAGGAAACAAGAATTATTGAAAACCAAAACCATGTTTTCCAAAAGCAGTGACTATGAAATCTCATGAGCATACCTCATCAGCATTCTTAGAAACATATTTCAAGATTCTACTTCATCATTCTTCACTTCCTCAACTTTCCTGGGAAACAACACTGTTTCCTACAACCACTCCAACAAACGGTTAGAATAGTTCACACACATACATGCTGGATTCACAGCTTACCCACAACTCCCCCATTATGCATGAATCTATAAGGATAGATTTATAAAACAATTCTCCCCCTTGAAAAAACTATACAAATACTAGATTAGAGAGGGGATAGAAACATATACCTTAAACTTGATGAGAAGGAGGTTGGACACCCATGTTCAACCTCAGTTTTGCAAATGGTTCTTTCGGTAAGGGTTTGGTGAATATATCAGTAACTTGTTCAGATGTAGGAACATACTCCAGCCTTAATTCATTCCTTTCGACCTGATCTTTGATGAAGTGGTACTTTATATCAATTTTTTTTTGAACGAGAATGTTGTACATGATTTCTTGTAAGATTTATTGCACTCTGATTATCACAACCCAAGAGAAATGGTATCTTTAATTCAACAGGTAGATCTTCCAGCTGAGTCTTCATCCACATTAGTTGAGTTGCAGCCTGAGTAGCAGCAACATACTCAGCTTCTGTTGTTCTAAGAGTTACTGAATTCTGTTTCTTGTCATGCCAACTAACAAAACTTTTTCCCAGATGGAAAACTCCACCGATGTGGATCTTAGATCATCAACATTTCTTACCCAATCAGCTTCAGAATACCCAAATAGATCAATATTTCTTGATCAATCATACCTGATTCCAAAATTTATTATGCCTTTGATATATCTGAGAACTCTTTTTCTAGCAATCAGATGTGATTCTTTTGGAGCACTTTGAAATCATGCACATAAGGTGACAACATAGACAATGTCAGGTTTTGAGGCAGTCAAATGCAATAGACTTCTAATTATCTTTCAAAACTCTTTATAATCAACTTCCTTGCCTTCTCCATCTTTAGAGAACTTGGTTCCCACAGAGATAGGTGTGGACACTAGTTTCGAATTTTCCATGCCTAACTTCTTCAGAAGTTCTGTAGCATATTTTTCTTGAGACAGAATGATGTGATTCCTTTTTTGTGAGACTTGTAACCCAAGAATGTATTTAATTTCACCCAGCATGGACATCTCAAATAACTTCGTCATCTCCTCAGAAAATAATTCACATGATCTTTCATTATTCCCAACAAAGATGATATCATCAACATAAACAATAACAATCCATGAAAACTTTTGGCCCTCCTTGATGTAAAAATTGCTATCAACTATTCCTTTCATAAAATTCAGATTCGTCAAGCAAGTATCCAATTTAGAATACCATGACCTTGGAGCCTGTTTTAGACCATACAAAGCCTTCTTCAATATGCACACATAGCTTTCATCCTTTCCAAAAATAAATCCACAAGGTGGATCAATGTAAACTTCCTCGTCAAGGTCACCATTAAAGAATGTGGATTTGACATCCATTTGAAATATTTTGTAAACTCGTTGTGTAGAAATGGAATGAAATAATCTGATTGTTTATAAGCCTGCTACCGAAGAAAAGGTTTCATCAAAATCAATTCCTTCAATTTGGGAATACCATTTGCAAACAAATCTTGCTTTGTTTCTTATTACTTCACCTTCTTCATTCATCTTGTTCCGGAAAACCAACTTTGTGACAATAATTTTCTTGTTATCCGGCTTGGGTACAAGTTCCCAAGTATTGTTCTTTTATAACTGATCAAGCTCTTCATTCCTAGCATGAACCCATTCTGGATGCTCAAATGCTGCATTTACATCATTCAGTTCAATTTTCGAATAAAGAGAAGTATGTGATATAGCATTTTTTGTTCTTCTTGTTTGAACCCTCTGATCTTTATCTCCAATAATGTTCCGAGCCTCCACTTTCTTCCTCAATCTAGGATGAGTTGTTTTAACTTCATCATCATCACTCGAGATCTCTGAGTCATATTCCTCTTCTTGAGTAGGATTAACACAGTCTGCAGCATTATAAGAATTATTAACAAAAGCTTCTCTATCCTACCCAACATCCATATCAACATATGGCTACTTTTCTTTCTCAGCATTTTCAAAACTTATACATCTAAAGAATCAACAATTCTTCATGTTTCTTTATTGTGGCATCTATAACCTCTTCCTTCTAGAGCATAGCCATGAAAAATTCCGCCATCTCCTCTTTACTCAAACTTTCCCAGGATTCCACCTTTCTTCTTTATAATGCATGGACTCCCAAAGACTCTCAAGTGTTTCAGACATGGAGATTTTTCATAGAAAATTTCATATGGAGTCCTATCTAATTTTGGCCTATAGAAACATTGGTTCGGAATATGCACTGTAGTTCTCATGGCTTGCATATAATAATAATGAGAAAGACTATGTTCGAGTAACATAGTTCTCTCCATTTCCCCCAGACTTCGATTTTTTCTTTCAGCAACCCCATTTGGTTGAGGTGTGTATGGTGAACTGTACTCATATCGAATTCCACGTTTTTCAAGGTATCTTATAGACTCCTCATTCTTATACTCTCTACCATCATCAGTTCTCAACTTCTTCACTGAATACTCACATTCTTTCTCTGCTTTCCTCCTGAAACTCTTAAACATCTTCAGAGAATCAGACTTATGTCTCATGTACATAACACAAGTAATGTGAGTAAAGTGGTCAATAAAAGTGATTAACTACTTATCTCCATTTGTAGATTTATTTATCATTGGTCCATAGATATCAGAGTTTATGAGTTCCAGTGGGATTTTTGATCAAATTTAAACTCTCTTATCAATAGAGTTTGTAATCTTCCCTTTCTCACAAATGGTGGAACACCAATATATTTTTCTTGAATAATCAAGCATATCTTGGACACTGTCACTCTTTGACAGCTTGCACATATTTCGCTGACACATATGTCCCAGCCTTTTTGCCATAGCTGATTTTCATCCACTACACCCATGTAGCAAGAGCTCTATACTTCACCAACTTGAAACAAATTCCCTTTTGTGCTTTGGCCTCTCATTACTATATTTCCTCATTTTCACTTTTCTCAATAAATCCATATTTTCCGAAGATAAACTTGTTTCCTTCATCACAGAGTTTTGATACACTAAACATATTATGTTTCAGTCCATCAACATATAATGTTTTCTTGGATTTCATCTTTTCTTTTCCAATGATGACTGATCCAACACCTTTGATCCTTAAAGATTCATCATTTCCAAATGTCACTGTTCCTTCTTTGACGTATTTAACATTCTTCAGTAGATTTAAGTCTCCTGTCATATGAGATAAGCATCCACTATCAAGAATCCATGGACGTTCTCCTTTAATAGCCTTCAAAGAAGTTTTAACAACAAGAGCTTTTACTTCTTCCTTTTCTTTCTTCACCTTCGGCTTCTAACAATTATTAATGAGATTTTGTTGTGTGGGTAACAAAACAAGGCATCCATTCGCAAGATGTCCAGGTTTTTCACATATTTCATAAATAGTTTCCAAGGGTTGGAACCTATTTTTAATCTTTACTCCAACATTCTCTGGTTTCTTTATAACAAAGTTTTATGACTTCTTTCATTGATGAGATTGTCTACCCCTCAAACCCTGCCTTTCATAACCAATGGAATAATAGTAATGTTGTTGGTTAAACCAACACATATTTTCAATATGTCCGAATCCACTACAATACCAGCAATATCCATAGAAAGAGTATTTGCCTCTGAAACTTCTACACTGACTTGAATTGAGAACACATTTCTCTGCCACCTTCTTGTCTTTATTTTCTGAGCCACTAGCCTTTCTGTTATATATCAAAGTATTGCTTTCCATTTCAGTTCTATCAAAACCAGATGTTTTGGAATCTTTTCCAGATTCATATTGTTTTGAATCATTTTTGAACTAAAGGTTCTTTGAAACATATGAATTCCCAATTTTTTTGGTCTTTACAACACACGTGGCTTTCCCAGTATTATTCATTTTAGAACCACTTTTACTTTTCTTTTCAACATTTGAAGGCAACCCTTTTTGATCCTTCTTAGGTTCCTCCTTCAAAGAACATTCCCCAACTTCAGAGATAGAGTTTTTGAAACTGATACACATTTCTTTAGCTTTATATAGTTTTTGTTAGATAGCTTCCAACTCTTCTTCTTTTCCCTTCAACTTTAATTGAAGATGATCATTGCGATTCTTTGCATTCTCAAGGGAATTTTTCAGATCATCAATCTCCTTTTTCATATTGATTTTCACATCAATAAGACCTTATTGATTGTTTATTACAGTATTTTCATTTGTCAAATTCTTGTTTTCCTTCTCAATCCTTTTGATCTTTCTCAAAAATTCCTTCAACTCTTCTTTCATATAGGATTCTAGTTGAGTTTCTTCTTCATCATAACTACTTCTCTCATAATAATCATTATTTAAAGTTGCAACAAAGGTCTTCTCTCTATCTTTCTCAGCAACTGAATTTTCAGATCCAGTCTCACTATCATCTTATTCTTCACTTTTCGAAAACAAGCTTCTTGTTTTTGATTTGAAGAACTTTTTATCCTTACCTCTTCCAAAAGAACTATCATTTCCACCCTATTTCTTCCAAGAAATTATTTTTCTTCTGTCTTCTTCATCACTATCTTCAAATTTCTTCTTTTTAGGACAATTAGCCACAAAGTGGCCAATAGCTCCGCATTCAAAACATTTCATGGGAAGTTTCCCTTTATATTTTCCTGTACCTCTTCTCACATTTTTAGAAAACAAGGATAAAATTTCATCAATGTTTTCACATACCTCATATTCAGAGTCAAAGACAACAACATCATCTTCCTCATGAGCCTTCTTAGATATTTCCCTCTTGGCAGCTTTAAAATACATTTTCTAACAACTTTGGTTTTTTTCATCATAGTCTTCTCCCTTCTCATTTCATAAGTGATAAGAGTGCTATGAAAATCATCTAGAGATAATTATTCAGGGTCTCTGTCTTCCAATGAAGAAAAATTAGCATCATATTTTTCAAGAAGAATTCTCAAGATCTTTTCAACAACTATAGAATCCTCCAGATTTTCACCAAGACATCTGATAGTGCTGACAATGTCATTTACCTTGGTAAATAAGTCCCCAACAGATTCAACTTCTCCCATTTTCAAGTCTTCGTACTTCAGTCTCCAAATTTGTAGTTTAGACTTCTTCACTTTCATAATTCCTTCATAGATGTTCATCAGTTTTCCCAGATTCCTTTAGATGTAGCAACACCTTTCACTCTTAAAAATTCACTCTTGGACCGAGATGACAGTAAAACATTTTTAGCTCTTCCATTATTCTCAAGATTCTTCTTATCGACAGGAGTAAGAGGAACCTTGTCATCAATAGCAGGAAATCCATATGTTGTAGTTTCATGAACTTCATATCCCAGAGACATAACATAAGGCATCATTCTATACTTCTAGATATGATAGTTCTTTCTGTCAAAAATCGGTGTCCCCTTCATGTTCACGCTGTTCAGATTTTCCATCACAGCTTCTCTTCAACCACTTCAACAAAGAATAAACGAAGACAATCACCTGATGATACCAATTGAATTTCCCAGTAAGGCTCCAAGTATCACTGAGAGGGGGATGGGGTGAATCAGTGATATTTTTTTCTTTTTAAGATTCCTTCTTTATGAAACAATCTTCGCCTCCTGTTAAGATTTTCTTCCTTGCTGAACACACACAACCACATGAACACACGATTTACAAGGTTCAATACTCAATAAGAGTATCTACATACTTGGTATGGTACAGAAATAATCCAGTACCACACAATAAACTAGAAAAAAATCTTTTGATGTGGAATACAAAGAGTAGGATATACCCTTACACTCGTGTAGCACTTTGAAAACAATCAAATAGTGCGTCTGCTCCCTCTTAGAACAAATAGGGTAATGAAATAATTCTGTGCTTCTTGATGACCTTTCCCTGATCAAATCTTTTGAAACAATTCTTCACTTTCCTACCCAGAAGCTGGTAGAAACCTCCTGGAGAAAACATCTTGCGCGCCTCCTTCCACTTGCGTGCCTCCTTACCACTTTCCCTCCTCCTTGCACTTGCACACCTCCTTGCACTTGCGCACCTCTTTGTGGACAACACAACACTTGCGTGCCACCCTTTACACTTTTGCACCCTATACTTGCATGACACGACCTACGAGGCAGACTTGTAGGGCAGACTTACGTGACAACACTTGTGTGGCAGACTTGCGCGGTGACACTTGCATGACAACACTTGCACGACAGACTTCTTCTACATGTGCGCTTAGAGCTTAAAATATTTCTCTAAGTCTCGAGCCTTAAAAAATGAGGAGGAGATTCATCTATTTATAGGAATTTTGGTGACTTGCATGACCTAGACTTGTGTTCCACCACTAGCGTGCCACCACTTGAGAACCACCACTTGCGCGCCACCACTTGCACGCTACTTTCTCTCCTTTGCCATATTTATGAAAGAATGCTTTTTTGAAATATGACTAGCATGCTTCTCCAGAACTTGAGCGCCACCACTTGCATGCATTATTATTTCCTTTTTCATTTTGGGATATGATGATGTTGGAATATGACTTGCGCGACACACTTACGCACCAATACTTTCGCGTCAAATACTTGCACGCCATTCTTGACTGGCATGCCACTCTCTATCCTTTTCCATATTTATGAAATAATGCTCTTTTGAAACATGACATGCACGCCTCTACATACTTGTGCGCCTAAAACATACTTGTGCACCTACTGCATACTTGGGCGCCTACTGCATACTTGCGTGCCTACTGCTTACGTGCACCCCTACTGCATACTTGCACGACTACTTCTTTCCTTTTCCATATTTTTGATCTGATGATATTTATGATATGGCTTTTCTTAAAACACTTCTTTGTATCTCCCTTTCCTTCATAAGGCTTGTATCACAAGTTCTCTAAACTTATGATATTTGTGAAATACAAATCAGAAAAGCATCATCTAGTTTTACAAGTCTTTTACAAAGTGAATTTATTTAGCTTCTCTATCAACAAAAGATAACACTCTATAACAACAAACTTGTCTTACTTATTTATCCATTCAACATGGTCCCAACATTTTTAGTGGTTCTGGTAAATGAGTTATAAATTCATTTTATTTTTGAACTCTATACGAATAGGATAAATGGAATATTATATTTAAGTTCTATTATCTTTTAGAGTGAAAGATGAGTTTGTGGTAGAACTTAGTTAAAGGATGGGACTCTACCTGTCAAGTATATATTTTTATTCTTCTCTTATTCATTGAAGAAATTAATTCTTATACTTTAGTAAAGGGATCTTAAAACAAAAAATGAGTTATCCTAATACCATATGTTTTGTTGAACTGATGGTATTTTAAATCATCATAGATTGATGAATTTAAGTCCCTCAATTTTAAACTTGTTTGTGATTGATGACCTCAATAACAACCTATAAATATTTACATTTTTCCTCCAATTATATGTCTCTAATTTCCACCAATTCTCTCCTAATTGATATCATAATTTGGTGGTGACCCTTTCATTTCCCTTTTCCTCTTAGTAAGACTAAATTTTATTAACCTAATTTTCGATGTGGGTTTTCCAAAAAGGTATTTTCTATTTTCAAAATTTTATTTTCAAAGAGAATTTTCAAATTGCGAGGACGCAATTTATTGAAGGAGGGGATAATATAACACACCGAGCCTTCATAGTACGCTTCTCTTTCAATAATACAATTGTGTGTGTTGTACGCAACACTGAGTTCAAACGCACCACGACTTACCAAACAAGCCGTTCAAAAGCGGTTATGAATAGTATTAAATGAATTTTAGATTTTATATTATCCTTATAATTTTAGAATCCATATTATGAGTTTCTAAGACATAATTTAAGAACAAATTTATTATTTTAGATAAAAGAATTATTTTTAAAAAAATGCAATTTTACTGCCTTTTAATGAAGAAGCCTTTTTTAAATCCAATATTTCAAACTTTTATATATTAAATTTGACAAAATGAACTTCTTATTTAGAATAAGGACATAAGAATTACCTTCAATAATGTTTTATTGTTTTTCTGATGTCTTTCATATTTGGGTTAATCGTGAAAAATACAATATTTTAACTGAAAACAACTTTTTTAATAAAAATAATTTAAATGGTTAAATTATACATTTTAATGGTTTGGAAGTATAAATAGTTAATATTTTTACCATTTAATACAATTATCATCACTGTAAGTAATTCTGCTTTGAAATTGGACATAAACAAGTGTCAAACTTTTCATAGTTATTATTTCTTAAAAATACGCCTTTTGGTTTTAATAGCGGGGATTAATTTTAAATTAATAAAAGAAACTTTTATGTTTTTAATTTGGTAAAATTGAATTCATTTTTGTATTCGGAATATAAAAATTATCTTACGGTGAAGTTTTGGTACTTTTCTCATAACTTTCATATTTTGATGAATAGTTAAAATTACTAAATTTTAATTAAAAAGAACTTTTTTAATCAAAATAATTAATAGTGATAGATTCAGAATTTGAGTGATTTTAATGTATAATTAGATTAAAATTTTACCATTTAATCCAATTTTGGTCATTGGGCATAATTTCATATTTAAAATGGACATATGAAAGTGTCAATCTTTTGATAGTTATTATTTGTTAAAAACACGTTTTTTGTTTCGGCAACAGAATTAATTTTAAATTAATTTCTACCACTTACATGTTTTGAATTGAGAAAAATGGATTAAATATTAATAATTAGGAGGTCCAAATTGTGTAAATAGGTTACTTTTATTTTTAGACATTTTGAATAATTACTTCAGTAAATATTTTATTTAACATGGTTAAAGGGTAAATCCGGTAAATAAGAGTAAAAAATAATATTATAATAAAACTAAATTACCCTAAAATGTTTCCTAACCTTATTTTTTGATATATTTATGACGATTGGAATTTTTGGGTCGATTTAGGGATCCCATGGAGCCCCATGTACATGATAATGACACATTATATTATTTATGTTAAAGTAAATAAAAAAATGACCTAAGCATTTATCTTTTAGGAAACCAATTTTTACTTAGGGTAATATATGTTATATTTTCTACTATAAATATTCGTTAGAAAGATAAGAATATTTCCTACATCATGGTATTTTATTTATATTTTTTAGACATTGAATAATTTAATATATTTTTGACACAATAATGATGCAATATTTTCTTTATTAATGAATGAATAAAATAATTAGTATTATAAATGTTAAAATAAATAAAATTTGAAAGTTTTGATGACATAAACTAATTTTATTGGTTAATATGACATGTTATTATTGCTTAAATGAATTTTTCTCGAATTAATAAAGATTTTATGACTTTAACAAAAATCAATTATTGAATAGTGTCAAAATTCACATAAATGAGTTTTCAAAACAAATATTATATTATTAATTGATATTATATTTCTAAAAATCTAAGACTCAGAAAAAATACTTATATAATGATAGGTGTATCAATAAAGGACCACTTGGGATATCTTGGATGTATATAGTGTGTTTATTAACTATATAATATACAAATACAAAGTGACATGATAAATGTCAAACTAATTAACTAAGAGTTAAATAAAAAAGATAATGATAATATAATGACGAAAACCTGTCTAAAATATATTGGTTGAAATTATTTAGACACATCCCCACCATAGACTGTGAATAATCTACTTTGGGGCCATTAGAAACCAAATATGAATTTATTATAAATTAATACATTATGTTTTTCCTAAAGAGCCCCTCCTCCCCACTTATAAAAGGACACTTCTATCCAATGATTCCCACCTTAAAATCCTTCTGGTTCAGCCAAATCATCACCAAATATTCTCTCAACTTCCCTCACTTCAACCTAGAGTCCTTATTTTTATCATAAATCCAACCTAATGAGCCCTTTTGATCAAATCAAAAGGAAGGACCCGAAGAAGAGGTAATGTTTTCACCGCCCTCTTTCAAGTTCCTTTCTTTTTCAAATTCATGTTTATTTGTTATTTCCACTATAAAACAATAACTACAATGTCTTCTATATACTGTGATGTTATTATAAATATGGTACAACCATATTCAGTATTCTATCCATCCTTTGAATGACATGTCACCACATGTGCGTACGTATGGCTTACCGTCTCCACGACGTGGTGTAATTGTTATTAAATACAATATTATTTGGATGGGTATAATAATGATGTGTGACTAATTTAAATAATAAATATTACATGATAATGATTCTGTATATATTATATACCATTAAATTATATATTATTATAACATCAAAAGAATGATATTGTCGCTCGTGCGTACGTACAGACTACCGTCTCCACAGACGCTCTAAGATTCATTCTCCATCGTATCCATTCAAGTCTAATTCCCATTTGATGATTAAATTTTTTTTTTAAGAACTTGATATCATTATGGATATGAATAATATACAACCTATCCAAAACAAACACTAATTACATAACAAAGCATATAAAGTAAAATTAATCGGTTAACACCCGAAACGATGATAATACTAAAATATTATTAACAAAACAATATTAAAAGATCATATATGATATCATATTTGTATATATGATTATTTTATAATTTAATAATAATTATTTAGCTATTATATAGGATGTTAAACTACCCTCAACCAAGGAAAAGTACAAGGTAATGGGTTTTCATCTCACTTCTCATTCCCGTGAGATTCATGGCATATTGCCACTATTACATTTTGTGTGGTGTATTTACTACTCATAATTGTATTCTTTGTGTAATACACTTTAATTTATGTGTATTTACAAATTCATTGTATGATACCTCTTTCATGGGGTTTATGTTTCGTAAGTTAGCAAATTGGTAAGGGTTTATTTCACAATCTCATCATTATTCGAGGTTGTTTGTACGTAATTATCTACTAGGACTTCTTTATCATCCACATCCATGTTTCTTAAAAATGCATTTAAAATCATTTTTACTATTTTATAGAATATGGGTTAAATTCATTTATACCCTTGTTTTACTTTTTACAAGAGGTTTATAAAGGAATCTTTCCATCGTTTTTTCAAATAAGGTCCTTTTTAACATTGTCGACAAAATTAATGTAAGAATATTTTTTTTAACTTATACAGCGGGTGCAGATATTTTCCTCCATTATAAAGTTGTCAAATCGTACCTTAAAAGCTTAAAAGAATTTTTTCAAAATAATGGTTTTCTCTATAATTATGTGACTTTTAAATGGTTTCAAAAAACGAGATATTTCTCTCAAAAAGTTTTGATTTCATCTATGTGAACATCCTTTGATAAATTTTACGCTTCTTTGAAGTTGATTTATTATGATACAAATCATCCATATTGTATTTAAGGTTTTTTAATATTTTTTACTGTGGATGAGTTATTTTCATGCCATTAATGGATTATGATTAATGTTTTGGCATTCCATATGCTAGTTTTAATATGAATGTTTATGTTATATTTCATCATCTTCTTAAGATGAATGTGTTGGACTAGTATGTTCTGGGTTGGGGTCTGGTTACAGCAGACCATCTGGGTTAGTGTCTGATTATTAGAGGCACTCCGGGATGGGGTCCGATTATTAGAGGCACTCTGAGTTGGTGTCTAGTTATTAGAGGCACTATGGGTCGGTGTATGATTATTAGAGGCACTCCGGGATGGAGTTTGGTTATAGAGGCTCTACGGGTTGGGTTTCAGTTACAGTTATTCCTTAGATTTTGGCACGAGGCCTTGACCCAAAAATTAAATTTCAGCATTATGCATTCTATCATTATGAATGTGGTTATTTATATTTCATGTGATTATTCTATTAGTAAAATATCCATGTGAATAAGTAAATGGAATTATTTCATTTTATTTCTGCCATATTAGGCTCAAGATCATGTTTAAAAGGATTTTGTTTTTGTTATACATTGAACTAAATATTTATGCTTATTTATGAAAGTTTCCTCTATATTGTTATTCTTATTGGGCATTTGAGCTCACCCCTTTCTATGTTTTATTTTTCCCAGGATTCCAAGAAGTGTATTGTGATTGATATGCAGGGTTATGTAAAGGGAATAATGGCGTTCATAAAGGATTATTTATTTTGTTTTTTATGTTATAAAGTGTAATGTATCATTCATGTATGTAATATATTTTCCAAGATGTCTAAACTGATCGGTCCTTCAAGACCAGATTCCTTTTAATTATGCCAATGTATTAAAATAATGCACCGACTCTGGATAACTAGGGTTGGAGAGTTACACTTACTTAAAAAAACTAAAACATTTATAAAACTATTTTCCTTGAAAATTATTTTAAATTATATAAATAAAGCTTCAAATTAATTTGAAATCCTTATCTATTGAATAACTGTAAAATAAGCTTTAAAAAACAATAAAAATCATTTATTTTGAAAAACATTAAAAACATATAATGAATTCATTAAAAAGATTGAAAATAATTTTACATGAAATATTTTAAATGATGTTTTAAAACTTTTTGAATATAATATTCCTTGAAAAAGTGTAAAAAAATCTTGAAAACTATTTGAAAATCATTTTCCTTGAAAACATGTAAAAGAAGATAGAAAGCATTTTTAAAACTATTTCATTGAAAATAAATGGATTTTTTTTGATGAAATATTGAATAATGTAAATAAATATTAAATCTAATTCATTTAATATGAGGTAAAAATATCATATTCATAATCATCTTTGAAATCATGATTCTTAATGTTCATTTCATGTTTCTCAATTAAAGAAAATTACGTTAAAACTACATTTCTAATTTGTTATATCCAGAAACAGAAACCCCATGAAAGAGATATAATATAATAGATTTTTAAATACATATTCAATAAATTATAAAAATCATAGAATATAATAATGGGAAATATAATCACCCCAAAAAAAGAGATGTGTCGGGACTGTGGTGTCAATCTCATTTGAATAAAAGTGAGACTAGGAATCCCCTAACCTCGTGTCTTGTGTATTGTCATACCTATTAAAAAATCATATATAATAAATATATGTTTATAATAAATAAACATATTCCTATATATAATACTATATATGGTTTTATTATATCTTTATATTAAATGATTATTAACAATTGTTTGTAAAGTTTTACTTTGGGTAATATCCTCTTTATACTTTACATGTGTCTCAATTTGTTTTATCTTTGGTATTTATAATTATATAATTTTTTATAGAATGTAAACCATGATATAAATATAAATTATTATCATAATATTTGTAATATAATTATTCATATAATATATAATTATAAAATATAATTCACCATTCATGTAGTTGAATGGTTATACGTACTCATGAATGTCATTTCTATTTTATTGTTGTATTGAACGAAAGAAAAAAAAGAAATATATTTATATAAAAATAAATTATTATTATAGTATAATTAATATATCATATATATAATATAATTTCAACAAAACCATCCTTACTACATTCCACTTAGTGTGTGAATGATTCACATATCTTTTAGGGGGTGGTACTCCACACTTTCTCTAATAACATTATAATATTTACCCATAATGGAATGCATATATATGTTTTAGAAAATGATTTAAAATTATTAAATAAATATTAAATATAATATATATCATATATAAATATATTTTTTCCCATAATTAACACCATGAAAGGCGATGGAGGAGAAATGAATGATCATCTTTTAGTGAGGTTGTAGTTCGTTGTAACCATAAACAGTGTGTTCATCACAGATTAGATGGAAGTGTGTCTAAATTTAGGAATAAATGTTAGAATAACAACATATAAGAATATTCATTATAGTTTTGTTTTTCTATAATGATGGAAGAAATTTATTTTAGAGGGTGGAAAAATAATATAATAGAAAGGATCTTGAGGGGCGTTTCCTTTTAATTAGGAAAATCCTTATAGTTATCAACAAAGATCTTCATTGGATATATTTTTTAACAAGGAGTGGATTCAAGGATGAATTAATGGATTTTCGGAATGGTATTGGGCCTATAATTTTCAATCCTAACTAGTATGAGAGGTGTGGAGAGGAGGGAAAGAAGGTTCCCATTTATCGGGAAGGTAAAAAACACAATGTAATTTTTTAAAACAATTAAGGTATATCATATTATTTACCTAAACAAATTCATAACAATCCAAATGAACTCAATATTGAAGGTTTAAGGATGAAATTGGTCCCACCAATGGGTGTTGGAAAAGTTTCAATGTGATTTGGACCCTTATGTTTATGTTTTATTCCCCTGATAATCAAAATTTTACCTTAACCAATGCAATTAATTTTAACAGCGTTCACAAATATTTTTGTTAAAAAGAATTACCTTATTTGAAAATATAAATTATACTAATTAAAATTATGTAATCAATTTTCCCAATTTCCAAACACTGAAAAGGTAGAAATTAAGTTCAACTTAATCCTATTGACGGGATGATACTATTGGATTTTGAAGTAAAAACACCCCAAATATTGCTACGTTGTTGTACAAAATTTTAAAGTTAAATTAATTATAATAAAATAAATTGGATTAATTGACAAATATAAGATCCAACTAAAAATTAAAATTAGTTTAAAATATAATTTATCATTATAAATAAATGATATGAAAAATAAAATTTGAATTAAAATTCAGTATATTACAATATTCAATAAAAAATGATGTTTCTCTATAAAATCCCAAAAAAATAGAATAAGATAAATTCAAAATTAAATATTAAAAAATGAATATTATTTTACAAAACTCAATTTTAATAGTGTCTAAAAATAATTTGTTTTTCATAAAAGGTCATGAAAATTTGTTCATTTGAAAAAATAGTATTTTAATATATATTATGAATTTACCAAAAACATATGCCTTTCATTATCAATAAGTTTTATTTATATTAATACATTATAGAAAATGTTTTAAAATTATTCATTACTATTCAGATTAATATGTTTAACATATATATTATAATTTCCTAATTTACATAATTATAACAAAAAATTGTTTCGTATCAACTCAGTGTTCCATGTAACGTATAATAATTCAATACCATGTAAAAGTAATGTTTTACTTAGTGAAATTCATTATATCATAGAAATTTAAATTTATTCAAGGAAAAAATGTTTTATAAAAACTCATGGAGTTATATTCTAACCCCCTTAAAATTAATTTCACCCACAAATATTTTCATTCGAGTAAAAAGAAATGTAGATACGTATGCTTCATAATATCCTCAAATTTAAACTTATCATCCTCTAATTGGTGATTTCTCTATAAAATTTTATCCAAGTGAGTGGTCTTGTTTGATAGAACTTAGTCTAATAAGTCCATAATTTCAACTAGATGTTCCTCATAGGAAATATCCTCCTCTGGTGATATGAATTCTAAGTTCTATAAATGTGAAGGCTATAATATGTACTTCTCATTATACATTGAGCACATTATTGAATTGAAATAGGCTTAGAGGGAGCTCCAAGAGATATGATATCATCCCAAAAAATCATTAATTTCAAAGGGATTGTAATTCCAAGAGTTTGGTTTCCATTTCTCCCGAAATCTCATAACATTATTCATGAGAGAGATTTGTAGAAACAACTTCTCACTGACATCATATTATAGGTCACATTATCAGTTATCATCATAACATTTTTTCTGACATTGATCGTCCCAAATATATTACTGAATGGCACTAACAATTGCTTCAATTTATTTTATCTATATTAGGTCTCAAAATATTTTATTCTATAACCTCATTCATACACATTGGACCTATAAATTTCAAACTATATAAGGTATCATAAGTTTCTATATCAATTCTTCAGTAAAAGATATTGTTTTACAGAAACTCATCTATAGTAAGTTGGTTATCCTGATCACCATTGAAATAAAGATAATAATATCGCAACATATCCTCTAATGTTTGAATTATTATTTAAGATATATCATCTATCTGAGGAATTTAATTAGTGAAAAAACCAAATTCTAAATCAATTTCATGCTAAATACTTCCCTAGAACATACATGTGAACCTCATATACAAATATGATACAACTAAATGTTAAAATCCATGAAACCTTACAAATTATTTAATGTATATGTTGGAATGATGATCCAGGGATATGTTTTCTCAGATAGTGATGAAGTGCACTGACATTGAAAGGTGATCGACTACCACCTAGATGGAATTAAAACCTATAATGGTTTTGGGTTTTCTAGAAATAAAATCCGAAGTAATGTTCTCCCATTTACATTCATATATGGGGAATGGATGATACATCCCCTTTGTATTTTTTCTAACAACCATATTTTGTTGGCATACCTAGAACTCAGATACAAATTCTATGATAATCTCTTTATTCCATCCCACTAAAAGAATTCATTCATCAAACTATACATCTTTTTACATCCGGGATGAATATATAATGAAGAAATATGAGTTTACTCTAAAATATCATTCTAAAAATCTAGTGTGCAAGGAATGTATATAAGAATTTTAAACATTATCATTCATAATGATCTATTTTAAACATAGTAAAATTTCTATATATTTTTAGGTATACATCTTCATTTTGTGGATCCTTAATATTTACATGGATAGAAGGTTCATCATTTCTTTGAGAAAGATAATATATTTCCTCTTACTTTAGGATTTATAGAACCATCCTTTTAAAAATATATAAATATTGGATCTTTTTTTCATCCTCATCATAGATAATCTAGCAAGATAATTTAAACTAAAATAATCTAACACCTTGTTCTCTTTCCCAAGGTGATCATGTATTTTGAATTCATAATCCTTTAACAACTCCAACCACCTTCTACAATTCTTTTTCATCCCCATAAATGTGAATATATATTTTTTCTATTTATAATATGTATATATATCATACTTTTCTCAATAATTTTTTTCCTCTTTATATTTAATTAAAAAATTACCATTTATAACTCTGAATCATGAGTTGGGAATGTTCTCTCATTAATCTTCAATTTCCCCAATGCATAAGTGATAACCGTGTAATTTTGAATGAAAACATATCCAATTATATTATTGTATGCATCACTACAAATTTCAAACCCTTCCCCACTATAGAGTCATTTAAGAATAGGTTCATGGAGTAACCTTCTTTTTAGTTCTTTAAAATTTTACTCACATCCATATGTCCAGATGAACACAATACCCTTATTAGTTTAGTATCTCAGAGGATTCGATATTTGGGAAAATTTCTCCCTAAACCATCAATAATATGTATCTAAATCAAGAAATCTATGAATCTCACTCAATGTGGTTGGTCTGGTCCATTATTCAATAGCCTCTGTCATTGATGGATATAGAGAGGTACTATCTCTTGACAATATTCCACTCAATGGTGAATCCTTTTGTAGCAAAAAATCAAAATTTTAATTTTTTCAAATAGTTTCTACTTCCTTAGGGTCTTTTGAACAATTATCATGTGATCTACATACTCTTCATTAATCTTTTAATGAATAAAAATATCATCTATAAAGACTACAATAAAATGGTTGAGTTGATCTCTAAAGAAATTATTAATAAAATCTATAAAAATAGTAGGGTAATTAGTAATAACAAACGAAATCACTATATATTCATAATTTCCTTTCCATGTATAGAATAAAATATTATGTATATCCTCCTTCTTGACCCTAAATTCATGATATTAATAAAAAGATCAATGTTTTAAATGTATTGAGCTTCACACGGTTG
This sequence comes from Viscum album, assembly GCA_963277665.1. NCBI lineage: Eukaryota > Viridiplantae > Streptophyta > Magnoliopsida > Santalales > Viscaceae > Viscum > Viscum album. The sequence goes on along the minus strand of OY728123.1, from coordinate 1,936,110,910 downwards.
ACAAAACTAGTTATCAATACGGGGTAGAGGATAATTTTTCTTGATTGGGATCTTGTTTATCTTCATATAATAAATGAAGAGACTCATAGATCCATTTTTAGATTTCAGAAAAATAATAGGTTCACCCTAAGGTTATATATAGGTCTGAAAGAATCACTTATCATAGCTTTCTTGGAGTGGCTCCTTCAATTCCTACAAATCAATTGGGACCCTTCTATAGGGGTTCAATGAAATTGATTTTGAACTAAGAACGAGTTCTATTGAAAACATAACATCACATTTTCATGGAAAGATAAAAAATCCTCAAGAAAACATCCTCAAAATCTCAAACAATAAGAATATAATCAGTTCTGATTTTATGCCAAATATTTTGAGATAAACTACCTCTCTTAATGGTAATTAACACCCAAACACTAGATGTAATCTCTATTGGATGTTCATAAAAAATTTCTCATTGCTGGAATATCATAATAGGGTATAAAATGTAAAACATAAAATATATTCCTCAAAAATTGATGTCAAATTTTTTAAGATAAATCTAATCGATGACTAACATGACATCAAACTCAACAAAAAGAAGAATGATAAGATTTTCAGGAATCACAAAACCATAAACATCAACTAGAGAGGAATCATAGATGTGATATTCAGTCATCATACAAGTGGGGGTTTGTACTGTTAATTCAAAATTTAATCATTTTGGGGGAATCAAACTACCCATAATAAATTCATTAAATATGAATGTGTGGATAGTTCTAGAATCAAATAAGAAATTTCCATTAAGAATGTCTATAGTTAGTTTAACATTAACCATGTTATTATTGAAACCCTTTTTAGAAATTGTAACCGCATGTTATTTCTCCATGTATCTAGTTTTAAGACATTACTAAAATTGATCATAATCATTAACCATTGGGATTGGTAACTATATTTCATAATTCCATTTCTCTTAACTATTTATGAATTTTAGTTTGGGTAGTGTATTTTTTTTGTATTTCCTCCTAATTGAATCATGGAAAACTTCTTCCCAACAATTTAGTAATTAATTTCCCACATCGCTATCATCACACACATAAAAAAACATATTATAACCCATAATACAATTCACAACATGCTTTTTTCTACACAAAGAGAATTATGGAAGGCTAAAATTCTTCTCTTCTTGGTTTTTATATTTTCCATTGATCTATGCCTTTATTTTGTTATCAAAACCCTGAGATTTAGGTGTAACTCCGACATCTTTTCTACAATATTTTCATAACAAAAAATATCATAATAGATAAAATGGATATTATTTCTAATTACCTTTCAATATATGGAATTAAGACAACAAATAACACATCAACTTTACTTTTTGTTTTGGATGATAATTCTAGAAGAGTACCTCACAAGACTTTTGAAATTAACCATGTAAGTACCAACAGATTCATTATAATTTTGATTCATGTCAATGAACACCCATTACATATTTATATGAAAAAAAGAGAATATACTTATTGAATAATAAGTTCATGGACTTATTTAATTCTAGGGATTCAATTTCATCTTGATTCTTTGTATTTGTTATTAGATTTTACTATTGGTATGCTTCACCTTCTGGCTGATAAATAACTAGAATGACTTTCTCATGATCTATACACTATAGAATACATAATATCTATTTAGTTTTACTAATCTAGTTTTCAGAAACAAGTGTATCATAAGAACCACTAGAAGACGGTGGATGTTTCCTCATGAAGGAATCAGTAGAACATTGTTCTTTTATTTACTAATTTGGATGCTCAGCATGATTTATATCTTTAAAAAGTCGCATGAGCATAAAAACGTTATTTTTCATTCATTTAATTTTAGAGTTAAAAATTTCATGGGAATAATTATTTTATTTTCCATAAAAATACCCCTTATTTTTAATTCTTTAGGTTCCATCCATTAACAAAAACAAAAACATAGAGCATGAAACAACCATCATAGTGGGGAACCATATAATCATCAAAAAAGCATATAAGATGTCAAAATTATTACACCTTACATAATGTTTGACATATTGGGTTTACTATATTCTATTCATATTGATCATATATTTAAATCATTAATGATGGTTCATGAAGATATCATCAATTCTCAAAGCATATCCCTTAGGAGTGTCAAACCAGGTGAGTATCAAGGCCCGTTGTCGTGTACTAGATTACCCTGATTCAAGACCAAAACATATTATCAGAGTTGTTACTATTATTTACATATTTGACATAGTCACATTCACCTATAGTGTATAGATAAGGATTTACTGATTAGATACCAATTACTTTATCCTTTAACAAAATTACATGAATTTTATTATATTTTCCTTACTCTTAGGCTTATTCCTAAAACGATCCTTAGTGTTATCACTATGGTTTTGTAACACCCTGACCCTAGTTACCTAGAGTCTGTGCTTTATTACATAACATTTGAATTATCACAAGGAAATCATGTCTTTAAAGACCAATCAATTTAGTATTATTGGAAACAACATTCACACATGAGTTCAAATTTAGAACATGGAAAGAAATACAACACGAATTTATTCCATTAGAAACATCCAAGCCTCCTACATTATGCTAGCAATTCACTCATAACTAACTTCTTTGTATCCTGGGAAAATGAATCATAAGAAAGGGGAGATCTCAAACGCTTAGTAAGGGTATGCAATACTACAAATGATAACATAAATATTAATCATGGTGAATAATTGAAACCACATGCCTTTTTCAATAATGAACATGGATACTTTTATGGCATAAATACAATCTGAGTAAATAATGCCATAATAAAACATAATAATGGGTATTCTACTAGTTGAATGACCACATGAACTGTCAATATTATTTTCATAATGAGGGAATGTTTAATGCCAGTCATCCTGAATCATTTTTCAGGGCCTCAGCCAAGACGTCTAAAAATGATTAAGGCCTCGGCCAAAACCATATATCAAAATGGAGAAGGCCTCAGCGAATTCCATGTCTAGTTGTTGCACGAGACCTACTGATGCATCGAGGAGCTATAGTGGGATCCACCCATCACTTACTAAGTCAAATACATTCCTCATATGAAAAGGATGAAATATAACATAAACATTCGTGTTAAAAATAGCATAAGAAATGTCAATAATTTAACTATAAACCATGAATGGTATAAAAATAGCACATCCACAATCAAACATATCACAAAACCTTCAATAAAATATGGAAGTTTTGTATCATAATAATTCAACATCAAATAAACTTAAAATCCAACAATGAATGTTGACATAGATGAAATCTAAACTTTTTCTAGAGAAATATCACTTTCTATTTTGAAATCATTTAAGGGGCACATGATTATAAAGAAAAATTTTATTTTGAAAACATTATTTTATGGTTGTAAGGTAGGATTTGGTGATGTTATAATGGCGGAAAATAGCCCCACCCACCGTATAAGTTAACAAAACATTCTTACCTTAATTTTGTTGAAAATTTCATAAAGTACCTTGTTTGGAAAACGATGGAAGGATTCCTTTACAAAAATATTATAAAAGTAAAAAAGGTTATAAATCACTTTTAAAAAATAATATATTAAATATTAACAATTCTTTAAAATACATTTTTATGAAATAGGGATGTGGATGATAAATATGTACCTGTAGATAATTACATATTAACGACCATGAATAATGAAGAGGTTGTAGAATTAACCCTTACCATGTACTTTTCCAGAGTCATGGGTAGGTTAACCTCATGTATAATTGTTAAATTTTTTTATTAAATTATTCATGAATCATATACATTAATATTATATCATATATGATCTTTTAACATTGCTTTTTTAATAATATCTTAGTATTATCGTTGTTTCGGGTGTTAATGGATTCATTTTCCATTATATTCATTGTTATGTGAGTAATATTTTCCCTGAATGGGATGTATATTATTCATATCCAGAATGATATCATGTCTTTAAATATTATTAATAATCATCAAATTAAAATTAGTCTTGAAATGATATTATGGGGAACAAATCTCACCGCTTTCGTGAAGATGGTAATCTGTACGTATGCACGAGAGATAATATCATTATTTTGATATTAATCTAATATATAATTGGATGGTATATAATATATAAAGAATCTTTATAATGGTATATTTATTATTTACATAAATTACACATCATTATTATACCCATCCAAATAATAATGTATTTAATAACAATTACCCCACGACGTGGAGAGGTAAGCCGTACGTATTCACGTATGGTGACATGTTATTTAAAGGATGGATAGAATAATGAATATGGTTGTACCATATTTATAATAACATCATAGTATATATAGGATACTGGATTTATTATTTTATAATGGAATAAACAAAGAAAGGTGATGTGGAAAAATAAAGGAAGTTGAAAGAGGTGATGAAATATTTACATTTTATTCAGGTTCTTCGTATTGAGTTGATCAAAATAGCTCCTTAGGTTGGATTTATGACTAAAGGAAGGAATCTAGGATGAATTGAGGAAATTTGATAGGGTATTTGTTCATGGGTAGTACGATCCAAATGGCTTTGAAGGTGTGAATTTGAGATAAGGGGGAGTGCCGTTTTATAAGAGGGGTGAGGGGAACCTTAGGAAAAGCTATAAATATGAATTTATAATAAAATCATTTTCGGTATCTAATAGATCCAAATTAGATTATTTAAAGGAAAAGGTAGGGATTGTTTGAAAACCACTAAACCAATAAGTTATATAGATGTTTGGATCACTATATTAACCTTGTCTTTTAGTTTTAACTCTCTGTTAAATAGTTTGACATTTACCATATCTCTTTGTATATTTATATCATATGGTTAATAAACATTGTATAAACATCCAAGAGAACCAAAAGTGGTTCATTAATGAAATATAAAATATTATTTAAGAACTTTTTCTAAAACTCAGATATTTATGAATAAAATATCAATTAATAATATAATATTTGTTTTAAAAACTCTTTAATGTCTATTTAGACACTATTTGGTATTTTGCTTTTTCTAAATTCATAACAGCATTATTACTTAGAAAACAATTCATCTAAACAACCATAATATGTCATATTAAAATATAAAATCAGTGTAATTCATATAAATTATTAAATTACTTTTATTTGGATATTTATAATATAAATTATTTTAATAATTCATTAATTAGGTAATCACAGTATCAGTATTGTGTGAAAAATAAATTCAATTATTTAATGTATATAAAATATAAAAAAAATAAAATTATGCAGGAAATCGTTCTATCTTTCTAATGAATAATTATAGTCAAATTTATCTTATTTTTAACCCTATATTAAAAATAATTAGTCATTAAACTTTTATTTTTTTACTCTTTTAACTCTTCTTTGAATTAAATAATAATAAATGTCCTAATCTAATCCAAGTGGACCAAAGAGGTTCATATTTTATTCCTAAGGTTGTTTTAGGTCGAATTATACTTATCCAATAGAATTATGACATGTTTTAGGGTAATAATAATATCATTTTTTACCCTTAATTACCCTATTTTCTTTTAAAAGTGGTAAATAAAAGAAAAAAGTAACTATTCACCAAAAATTATTTTCATCTTATTAAACCAAATTTTACTTACTCATATCAACTATGTCTCTTTAATTTTTGACATTAAACTCAAAGAAGAGTTATATTATGTTTTATGTTAATTTTCAAATGCTCCTAGGAGGTGGGTAAAAGATGGTAAAAAGTTCAATAAAATTTTTATATATCCAAACTTATTTAAAACTAATTCTAATAAATTACATTGAACATATATAGGTATTACGTATCTATTATGACCTAAAATAAATTTATATAAAATAAATAATTATTTAAATAAAAATTCAGTTGTAAACTATATCACAGTGTTTTCACTATTAATCAAGAATTGAAAGTTTTCAGAAAAATACCCAAAATTCACCCTAAGCTAATTTCAATATTCCGAATCCAAAAATGAACTCCATTTTTAAAGATAAAATTTATAAAATTCCCAAAAGTCGGTATTCCTATTCAAAACGGCTAGTTTGATTGGTTGTGGTGTGTTAGAACTCGAAGTTGCGTACAACACACTCTATTGTATTATTCAAAGTGAAGCGTACTGTGGAAGCATGGGGTGTTACATTATTTCCTCCTTCAAATAATTTCACCCTCAAAATTTGTAGAGTATTACTGCATAAAAAGTCTTGGTTGGTTCTTCATCATATGTTATCGGGTTCCCACATTGCCTCTTCAATCTTATGGTTTCCCCATATATCTTTTACCAGATGATTCATCCTATTTCTCAGCACATGTTCTCTTATATCAAGAACCATGATAGGCTCTTCACAATAAGATTTATCATGTTCCAGCTTTAATTCCTCATATGTGAGTAAATGCATTGGGTCAGCATGTATTTTTTCAACAGTGATAAATAGAATACATTGTGAATTTGGAAAGACATAGTGGCATTTCCAAATGGTAAGGTAGTGCCCCAATTCGTTCTCAAATTGTGAAAGGTAAGATGTAATTGGGACTCAATTTACCCTTCTTACTGAAATTTATAACACCCTTCCATGGAGATACCTTCAAGAAATCATGATCTTCTTCCCGAAATTCCAAATCCTTCCTTCGGTTATCAGCATAGCTCTTCGGCCAACTTTGAGATGCTTTGATGTGGTTTTGGATTACCTTCAACTTTTCCATCTTTTCCTCCACATGTTCTGGGCCTACGTATTTTTTTCGCCAACATCATCCCAACAGGTTGGTGTGCAACATCTCTTTCCATATAACGCTTCATATGGTGCCATCTGAATACTTGAATTGAAGCTATTGTAATAGGAAAATTCTACCAGAGGAAAATATTGATCCCACATATCTTTAAAGTCAAGTGAGCATGATCTCAACATGTTTTATATTGTTTGAATAGTCCATTCTGATTTTCCATCAGTTTGGGGGTGGTAGGCTGTGCTCAAACGAAGTTCAGTATCCATGTTTTTCTGAAGACTTTCCAGAACCTTGATGTAAAACATGGATTACGATCAGAAACAATCGATAGGGGAACTCCATGACGTTGGTAGAATAAATCATCAATACAAGGTAGGGTATTCTTATTCTTTATTCTTATAGCATTGATCTCCCTGTAGTCAATGCACAACCTCATAGATCCATCATTCTTCTTAAAAAAAGGACAGGCCCCCCCATGAGAGAAACACGAGGGAGAATAAATCTCTTATTACTCAATTCCTCTAGTTTGTTTGTTCCACTAATTCCACATGGGCCATTCTATAAGTGGTCTTCGATATGGGCCTTGAACCATGAATAAAATCAATGGAAAACTCAATTTCTCATTCTGAAAGATGTCCAGGTAAATCCTCTATAAAATACATCAACATACTCTTGCACAATATGTACATCCTCTATTTGAACATTCTTCTCCTCAACCAAAGTTATTTCATTCTCATCCTCCGCAATAATTGAATTTAGTTGAGCTACGATGGGTGGATCTGCCTATGAATTAGGTGGTGATGATTCTTCTCTACAGATAAGGTGTTATTTATCATCGTCATCAAAAATAGTAACCTCCTACTTCTTATAATAAGTTTTTTCATAATGGTCCGAAAGCCAATCCATACAGAGTATTATATCAAATTAAATCATGGGTATGATGATGAGGTCAGAAGATAAAGAATGTTTGTATTCCCTAATGGGAACTGATTCACAAAACATTATAGCAATGATACTTCCCTTAAGAGTTTTGACTGACAAATCCCTTGTTAAATCAAATTGGAAATATCTAATTTTTTAGCAAACTGGGATGATATTAAACAATGCGAGGATCTAGAATCAAATAAATCATTGGGTAAACATGAAGAAACCATTAAATTACCTGCTACTACATCCTTTAGGGATTTAACCTCAACATTAGAGATCATATAATCTTGGACTTGATCCCTTGGAATTTTCTGAGGTATGTTTCCCTAATGCATAGGATATTCATTTTCGTAATGTTTCATCTTCCTGTAATTGTAACATTGAACAACGGTAGCATCATTCTTTCCCTTACAATCACCAGCAATATGGCCTTTCTGTCCACATTTGTAGCATACTGCTTTTCCTTTTAGATAGGCACTAGGGTGATTCCTTCCACAATTATCATTGGGTGGAAATTCAATTCTTCCCATCTTCCTTGTTTCCTTATTTTTTTCCTAGAGTTTTCAGAGGATCCCTTCTTCTCTAGCTTTGATTTAAAGTCATAATACTAAGAGAATTCCTTTTTTCCTTGATTGCACAGGAGACAATATCTTAGTATGATGAGAAGGATTGTCATACTAACGCTCAATAGATAAATGGTTTAACCCATCAAGGAAATGGTCAATCTTACTTCTTGGGTTACGTATAAAATCTGCAGCATGCCTTGCTAACCTTGTAAGGATAGCTTCATACATTGCGACATTCTAATCCTCCTTTTTCCTCAGACTCAGAAATTGACTTTCCATAACCGCAAGATGGTCATGAAGAAAGTATTTTTCTATGAAAATTTAATTAAACTCCCTCCATTCCATATTTGATACCTCATCATCTTCCTTTGTGTTTCAAATCAATGACCACCATTGATCATCATCTCTAGTGAGGCGATAAACTGCCATGACAACTTTTTCACTTTCGCTACTCCCCAAGGCATGGAATATTTTCTATAACTAATTTTTCCAACGCACATCTACTATTTTTTTTGTACCCCATTGAATCTTGGTGTTTATTCCCATATGAAGCAGTCTATCATTGATCCTCTGTGTTGTGGATCATGGTGCTCTATACGGGTCAGGTTATTATTCATAACCTGTGTGAGTTGTCCCAGTATGGTGATAATCTGTTCAACACATGTTGTATCACCAGCTCCACTATAATTATCTTGATCAGGAGGTAAATCCCTACATGGAGTGTGTGAATTGATATGGTTTCCACTCTTTCCACTATGAGCCATTTCTAAATAATGGCATAAACTAAATTATTCTATGAATCACAATACATAAATCCAAACATGTAAAACACATAACATAAATGGAACACTTTATGGATATAATCCATAATCATAAAAATGTTTCCTATGTGGAAGTATATACTGATAAACATTTCATAATGGTTTGTAAATAAAATGAGAATTATCCTAAGCATCTACCCTAGGAGTGTCGTAACCAAGACTAAAGCAAGGGTCAGTGTCGTGCACCAGTTCTTGTTCGAGTCCAGCTCAAAGCAGTGTTTTTGGGTTTTACACCTAGGTAGATCTGTTCCAGAGATGCCTCTACCTACTTGTATCCAGACATGGATTTATTTAATGGAAAACTCACAAAATCTCTACAATACATAAATTCAAGTACGTTTTTCTATACTAAGCCTCAAAATTTATCTTAGGGCAATGCGTTCTAATTAGAATTTATCAAAATCTAGTTTTAAAGGTTTGTACTAAACATACTCTGATACCAACTGTACTGCCCCGACCATAGTTATCTAGAGTCAGTGCATTATTACATAAAATTGGATTTATCGCAAGGAGATCATTTCTCTAAAGACCACTCAGTTTAGTATTAATGGAAAAAAGATTCATACATAAGTTCAACTTTACAACATGAAAATAAATACAACACGAATTTATTCCATTATAAACATCCATGCCTCCTTGATTATGCCTACAAGTCACTCATAACTAACTTCTTCATATCCTGGGAAAATGAAAAATAAGAAATGGGCGAGCTCAAGTGCTCTGTAAGTGTTATAAATATATTAGAAGATAACATAAATATTAATAATGGTGAATAATTGAAACCACATTTCTTTACCAATAATAAACAAGAATACTTTTATGATAGGAATACGAGCTGAGTAAATAATGCCATAATAAAACATAATCATGAGTGTTCTACTGGTCAAATGACCACATGAACCAGCAATATTATTTTCATAATGAGGGAATCTATAATATCGGACTTTCTAATATATTTTTTCAAGGCCATGGCCAAGACGTCTAAAAATGATTAAGGCCTTGGCCAAAACCATATATCAAAATGGGAAAGGCATCAACCAATTCCATGTCTAACTATCTCATGAGACCTACCGATGCACAATGATATATAGCAGGCTCCACCAATCACTTACTAAGTCCAATACATTTCTCATATGAAAAGCTTGAAATATAACATAAACATTCATATTAAAACTAGCATACGAAATATAAATACTTTAACTATAAACCATGAATGTTATAAAAATAGAACATCCACAATCAAACATATCACAAAACTTTCAATACAACAAGTATGTTTGGTATCATAATAAATCAATATCAAGTAAACATAAAATCCATCAAAGGATGTTGACATAAATGAAACCAATTTTTTTTTTGAGAAATATCTATTTCTATTTTGAAATAATTTTAGAGTCACATAATTTTAAAGAAAAAATTTATTTTGAAAATGTTCTTATAATATTTTAATAGAAGCTTCAACAATGTTATAATAGAGGAAAATATCCTAACCCGCTATATAAGATAAAAAACATTCATACATTAATTTTATCGAAAAGGTCATAGATTACCTTTTTTGGAAAATGACGAAATGATTCCTTTATAAACATATTATAAAATCCAAAAAATGGTACAATTGACTTTAACCAATTGTCTATAAAATAGAATTAATTTTTTGAGAAATATTTTTAAGAAACATCGATGTGGATGATAAAGAGGTTTCAGTAGATAATTACTTATAACCAACCTTGATTAATGAAGAGGTTGTAGAATTAACCCTTAACTTGTAATTTTCCTTGGTAAGGGTTAGGTTAACCTCATGTATAATGGGGAAGTAATTGTTATTAAATTATAGAAGAATTATATAAATTAATATGATATCATATAAGATCTTATAACACTGCTTTGTTAATAATATCTTAGTATTATAGTCGTTTCGGGTGTTAACAAATTCGTTTTTCTTTATATTATATGTTATGTGAGTAATATTTAATATCAATGGGATGCATCTTATTCATGTCCATAATGATATCAAGTCTTTAAAAATTATTTTTAATCATCAAATGAATATTAATCTTGAATGGATATGATGGGGAACGAACCTAATCGCGTTCGTGGAGACTGTAATGCGTATGTACGCACGAGTGACAATATAATTCTTTTGATAATAAAATAATATATAATTGGATGGTATATCATATATAAATAATCATAATAATGTTATATTTATTATTTACATCAATTACACATCATTATTATACCCATCCAAATAATAATGTATTTAATAACAATTACATCACGACGTGGAGACGGTAAGCCGTACATATGCACGTATTGTGACATGTGATTTAATGGATGGATAGAATAATGAATATGGTTGTAACATATTTATAAAAACATCATAATATATATAATATACTGGAGTTATTATTTTAGAATAGAGAAAACAAAGAAATAGAAAATGGAAGAAGAAAGGAACTTGAAAGAGTTGATGAAATATTTACCTCTTCTTCAGGTTCTTCCTTTTGATTTGATCAAAATGGCTCCTTAGGTTGGATTTCTGACTAAAAGAAGGCCTCTAAGATGAAGGGAGGACAGTTTATAGGGTATCTGGGTTGGGGTTTAATGATCCAAATGGAATTTAAGGTGTGGATTAGAGGGAATGGGGAGTTCCCTTTTATAATAGGGGTGAGTGGCACCATAGGAAAAGCTATAAATGTTATTTTATAAAAAAATAATTTTCGGTTCTAATGGCTCAAAATAGATTATTTAAGGTATAAGGTGGGGATGGGTCGAAAACTACTCAACCAATAGGTTTTAGATAGGTTTGGGTCAGTATATTAACCACATCTTTTAGTTTTAACTCCTAGTTAAATAGTTTGACATTTACCATGTTTCTTTGTATTTTAATATTATATGGTTAATAAACATACTATAAACCTCAAAACGAACCTCAAGTGGTTCATTAATGATATATATAATATTATTTAAGACCTATGGATGAAAAATAAATTTTTAGGAATATATTATCAATTAATAATATAATATTTGTTTTAAAAACTCTTTTATGTAAATTTTGACACTATTTGGTATTTTGATTTTTCTAAATTTATGATAACATTATTAAATCCAAAAAAATTCATCTAACCAACCATTATATGTCATATTAACCTATAAAATTATTTGAGTTCATAACAATTTTCAGTGTACATTTATTTGGAGATTTATAATATCAATTATTTTAATATTTCATTAATTAGGTAATTACTTCATCACCATTGTGTCATAAATAAATAATTTTTTTTAATTTCTCAAAAATATAAATAAAATAACATTATGTAGGAAATATTTTTATATTTCTAATGAATATTTATAGTCTAATTTATCTAATGTGTAACCCTATATTAAAAAGGTTTTAGTTATTAAACGTTGATTTTAACTCTGTTAACTCTTCTTTTAATTAAATAATAATAAATGTCCTAATCTAATCCAAGTGGACCAAAGATGTTCTTATTTTATTCCAATGGTTGTTTTTGGACGAATTATACTTATCCAATTGAATTTGTACACGTGTTAGGGTAATAATAATATCATTTGTACCCTTAATTACCTTTTTTTACTTTTAATCGTGGTAAATAAAAGTAAAAAGTTACTATTCACCAAAAATTATTTTCATCTTATGGAAAAAAATTTACTTACTAATATCAACCGTTTATCTTGTATTTTTTAAATTCAAAAAACAACCATAGTAAAATTATTTTTATGTAAATTTAGAAATGCTCCTAGGAGGTGGATAAAAGATAGTAAAACATTTAATACAATTTTTACATATCCAAAATTATATTAAACTGACTCCAATAAATTACATTTAAATTATATAAGTATTATGTATCTAGTTTTACCTAAAATAAATTTAAATAAAATAATTAATTAATAAAATAAAAATTTAGTTTTAAACAATAACTCATTATTTATCACTATTCATCAACAATTGAATTTTTTCGAAAAAATACCAAAAATTCACCCTAGGATAAATTCAATATTCTGAATCCTAAAATGACGTCCATTTTCAATGATAAAATTTTTAAAATTTTAAAAAAGTGGGAATTTCTATTCATAACTGCTACTTTGATTGGTTGCGGTGTGTTAGAACTCGAAGTAGCTTACAACACACGCTATTGTATTATTCAAAGAGAAGCATATTGTGGAAGCATGGGGTGTTACATGTTTCCAATCCAAGATTCTAGTGGTTATCTAAAAATTCTCTAATACTAACTAAATTGACCTTTTATTTTCAAACTTTAACTTTAAGTAAATTTTGTGGAAGATATAAAACATTAAACAAATAGACACCCAATGGTCATATTACACTAGTAATGTTGGAAAAACTGATAAATAAAACATGGTACATAACTGAACCACATTATCTCCCATTAGGGTATTTATTACTATGACACTTGTTTGTGACAACAAACCTAATACATATCTTTATAATCAGTGGAAGGAAATATAAAAATGGGTGAGCTTAGATGTTAGTAAGTGTAAACAAGGTATAGATGTAACTATAAACAAGAGAATATGGGTATAAATATGGGATCACAACACTAGAATATCATACCATTCATATCAAAGATCATAAACATTAATAAATCAATAAATTTCGGTAGTTCATAAGACAATAATCAATAGTAAATAGAGAACATTATACTAGAAATAATATCATATTGAAATGTTTTGGACTTTTATCATAAATAGAAATGTGATATCATTATCAACAACTCGAGACTCATTAATATAAATTTTCAAGGATCTTCCTGGGAACCAAACCTATTGGGTGGGGCACATCACTATCCCCAATCATCTTCTATCCCCAATATGGATCATGTTTTCCTTTATAAAAAAAAGTGGATCTAAATTCCCCATCTTCATATAGTGGATCTGGTTTCCCCATCTTCTATCATCATGTTGACTGCACCTATAGGGCAGGACACCCCTCCAACCCCATTCACAACCCTTTACATATATGGGGATGGGTTTAAATATCATCCCATAGTTGATCAAGCTCGTCAACTTGATTAGAATTAATATATCAGGAGATATAATTCTTTACGCAATGTATTTGAGGGGGATATAGGTCCCACACAACTCATAATGAAATCATTCATATATATTCCACATGGCAATAACTCTGTCATCATATCATAACTCATAAAAATAGATGAGTGTTATAAACATCCAATAATAATCCAATGAAATTAATTAGGTGTCATAAACATGTAATCGCATATTAACATATGTGAAAAAATACAGGTTTCATAATCATTTCATTAAATCCGAACTAAAAAAATAAGTAGGATTAATAAGTATAAAACCCATTAAAGATGAAATGATTTCTTAATCATATAACTCATGAAATAGAAACGTGTTTCATAAATAACATACCATAAAAAATAAACCTTTTAGTAGATGAATATAAATTGATCCATTGAATTATTTCAATGTAGGGAAAGAGTAACATCAATGGATGTCATATAAAATGGAAAATGAATTGTAAATATTTTCTGAAAACATTTCTTGAGGAAAATATCCATTATTAATTAAAAATAATATTTAAAACATAAAACCATTAGATTACATTTTCATTGGAAATGAATTGAAAAATTATAATGAATGCATTATTATTTTTTGAAATCTTTTCACCATGAAATCATATAAAATATTCTGGGAAACATTTCGAAAATAATTTCTTTCAAAACAATTTGATGAATTTATAAATAAAGCATGAAGATGTATTGAAAAGAATTTTCTTGAAAGACTTCTAAAAGTTTCATGAAAATTGTTTGAAATTAATTTTTCATGGAGACATGTAAAACAATATTGACAATTTTCTAAATATCATTTTCCTTGAAAACATGTAAAATAATCATAAAAAAGTATTGAAAACCATTTCTATTAAAATACATTGACAAATTTCAAAGAAATATAAATAACAATAAAATATTTTCAGAATCCATTTTCTTTGAAAGTGATCTTAATAATCATATTTGAAAACATTTTTTACAACTTGGTTATTTAAATTCAATGGATATGTCTAAAAGAAGGAAAATTGAGATAGAAATACTTTTATAATTTGGTAGCTCTTAAAACAAAAACACCATGAAATAGATATCATAAAATGTATATGTAAATACCCATAAAATTATGGATAAAAATTATATAATATATTCATGGGGATTATAATCAGAACACAAAACAGATGATTGGTTAATAAGGTGTAAATCACACATGAATAAATGTTACACTAGAAATACCTTTACATTGTGCCTTGAATCTCACCATACACATTCAAAACCCATGTATAATAAATATAAGTTTATTATAAAGAACCACATTCTTATATCTGATACCATATATGTTTTTATGACTTTATATTACCCTCTTTGTTAAAAACTCCATGTTATGGTTTTACATCAGGTAATATCTACTCTTCTCATCACATGTGTCTTAATTATTTATATATTTTGTCCTTATACTTATGTAATGATTTTCATTATATAACTATTTATATAAATTTCAAGTATATTCATTATATGTACGATAACAATCCCTAGAATATTGAAGTATAAAATAGAATACACAGTTCATTGAGACGGAATGTCATACGTTCACATGAACATCATTTCCATTTAATAGTCATATTAAAATAATTATTTAAAAAAAATGTATATATGAATATAAATAATTTTTTCATTAGAATTATTATATCACATATATCATATAATTTTAGAAAACCCATCCTAAATACAATCCATGCATTGTGTGAAAGAATCACATCACTATGTTGGGAAGGTAGTCCACACTTCCTCTAACACAATTATCATATATACTACAATTTGAAATTAGAAATATATATATTTTAAATGGATTAAAAAATATTTATGAAATAATTAATAAGATATATAAATAAAAAAATATATTTTCCTGTATAATTTCCACCATGACATGTGGTAATGTATAAATCAAAAATCACTGTTTCATCAGGTGGTAGTTCATTGTGCACGTAATCATGAGGCATATGTCTCTTATTCAGGGATGTTTTCTCAATGATCGAAATAGGATGATGGGATTTAGCTTCCTCATTCAATGGATTCCTCCTCAGAACTCGTTACCTAGTTTGAGTCTCCCTTATAGACAAAAAAATGTGTTCCTGAAACTCATTCCAGTTCCATATCTTCATGGATGATGGCTAATTACACCACTTCTATCGGGACATTCCAAGGGGTTTGGCTTGGGTAGAAACCTTCTGTCGGAGGAGTAGTCACGTTGGACATCAATAGAATGTTTTGGAGCTGGAAAACTAGAGCGTCTGGGCTTCTTCTCCATATTATATGTCTTTTTGAGGATGTGGAAGCCTGAGACATCCCATGTCAAATGCGGGGAATTATATTCAATCGGCTTGTATCTGAGGTTTTCCTC
The DNA here is from genome assembly GCA_963277665.1 of Viscum album. Classification (NCBI taxonomy): domain Eukaryota; kingdom Viridiplantae; phylum Streptophyta; class Magnoliopsida; order Santalales; family Viscaceae; genus Viscum; species Viscum album. The sequence goes on along the minus strand of OY728123.1, from coordinate 1,936,094,401 downwards.
AACTTCCCATGTTTAACACAGGGTATGACGCATGTTTAATGTCTAGTGAAGATGGGTCAGACTGATCAAATCACCATCTAGAGTGGATCAGATGGGTGAAACCCCTTGAGGGAACACTGATGATGGGGTTAACACATTGTTAGTTACTTGATTACTATTAAATATAATGGGGAATAAGTTGGGAGGATCCCACTGATATATGTTGGCCTGGGTAAAATTAAATATGGAAAATGGATTGTTAAGTGGATTGGATGGAGAATGAGATGGATTCAACTTGAGGGAGATAGTGATGTTGGGATTGATCCTTGAAGAGGCCTTTTATGTTTCCCCATGGTAGGGAATCGAAGTCTGCATAGTTTGGGATGAGGTATTGGATTGGGGTGTGCATTGAGGATAATGACCCTATTATATACTGAGGCATACACATTGTTATGAGCATGAAGTTGGTCTTCCGTCACATGGATGAACCAATATTATGGGTAAAAAAAAAAGGGATGGCAGTGTCTTACCATTGGGTTTGGGTGGACAATGTCTTACCACTGACTGGGGATCACAATGGCTTACCATTGTGTGAGGTTCACAACAGCTTACCATCAGGTAAGGGGTTACAATAGCTTACCACTAGATGGAGGAACAACATCTTACCATTGGATGGTTTTTGCAATGGAATACTATAGGATGGGGGAACAACGGCTTACCACTGGATGGGGTTGAACCACATGGAGGCTTCCTACGTACCCTATATATGAGACAAGGATCAGAACCCACATAGTTCGGGATGGTGGATGTAGTTTAATGTCATGCAAAATGAAAATGGGGAATGTTGTTTAACATCATGTGCGAAGAAGGGGGCCTGACGTGAAGGGGGTCAGAACTAGTGGTTGTTGGGTTGAACATCAAGGAGGCTTCCTATGTACCTTTCGTTGGCATGGATCATTGTCCACGTAGCTTAGGATGGGTTTTGGTGAACTGACGTGATGGGTGTCAGAACCAATGGATGTAGAGCTTGAACATTTGATAGGTTTCCTATGTACCTTCCCTTGGAAAGGATCAATGTCCGTGTAGTTGGGGATGGGGTGGGAACTGACGTGAAGGGGGTCAAAACCAATGGATGGTGGGAATGAACATCATGGAGGCTTCCTACGTACCTTGCCTTGGAAGGGATCAAAGTCCATGTTGATCAGAATGGTGTGAGTGAACCGACATGATGGGAGTCAAAACCAATGGATGATGGTATTGAACCTCTAGGAGGATTTCGACGTACCTTGCCTTGGAAAGGATCAAATGCCGTATAGTTCGGGATTGGGTTGGACTTTCACTCTAGGTAGCCGGATGGACGAGATGGTCGATGCATACTCTAAGCCCACGTGAGTCATTCTTGGTGTGAGAAACAAGAGGTAGCAAAGAACTGGCGATTGCATCACGAAAGGTTCATCCATGGGGTGTGGAGTGGGGCTTACACGTGGTTTGCGACCAAAAATGGAAAAAATGGCTTACACGTGGTAAGTATCCCGATGAGATTTATATTAGGGCTCACTCCAGGGTGGAGGCCGGTTGGAAATAAAACCAATTGGGAGAGGTAATTGGTACCTTAAAAATAAGGGATCCAATGCCCATCCCCCCCCCCCACTATGGTCTTTTCCCATGAAGAATATTGGAGGAGTAGAGATACTGCCTCCCACAGTAAAGGCTATGGGATTAAACCTAGGTGGTTTCCCATTCCCCACAGACAGAGGCCTATCTGATAAAGAGGATCTTGTTTCATGTGAGGAAGGATCACAATCCCATGGATACTAGTCGGCATAGATAATGTCTCTGACGGGTCACCCGACGTATAATTCATGGGGCGAGGACACACTTTAACGTCAGGTGTTGTGGATGATGTTTCTTGGTAGTTTAACATCCTGCAGCTCGGACAAGGCGGTTTTACTCTGCACCCCTAGGACATACATAACTGATACCGTTCCACCCTTGAATAAGGTAAATCATTAGCAAAGCTTTGAAAGGGGGTGTTATAGTGGGATCCATTGAGGGGTCAATGTTAGTGTGTCTATGTGAAGAATCAATAGTCATTTGTGTGCCAATGTGAAGAAGCATGAGGAGAAGCCATGAAATAGGAAGTACTACCATAAGAATCATTAAATTGCATCGTGCAATCCTAGTAGGTCACATGGGAAAAAAGGTTTTAGAGAAAAGGGGCTCATAGGTTGAACCCTCTTGATGATCTGGATCTCCATGTTATGGAGGGGCCTCGCAAGGGGGTATTCTTTGCGAAGTGAAGTGGCCTAGCCTAGGCATAAGGAATTGGTGCACATGGAAGGTGCTTTGCTATGTGGAAAGGCATTCATAGAGTCGGGCTTCGTGAAGTAAGGGTGCCCTGCAAAGCATAGAATTACAAAGCACATTGACCCTACGTTAGCATGTGGATCACATGTGCACGAAAGATACTTCGAAAAGCATAAGTTATCTGTAAAGACCCAATTCCCCTTGGGGATCCCCTTATTTAATGGAGGATTGTGGGATCCATAAAGGGCATCCTTCTTTGAAGAGTATCAGAATTCAATCCTAGGGAGAGCCACTTAATGAGGCTAAAGTACCTTGATTAACTCATAGTTCGTACAATAGAAATTGCTTCATGATTTGAGAGATAATAAGGCCAAAGGTTGGAGGATCCGTACTTTGTTCTTGATGGGAGCCTAATATTAATAGGCAAGAGGTGTCACGAAGAAGAGCTCGTTGGGTGCGAATACACATGGCATTTATTCCGAATCGTGAAGCCTACCACGTCCTTGCTCCATGGAGGATTCTCAAACATCAAGGGGATCACAGGGCCTCCTGCCTCAAACCTCCACAGCAGGTTCACAAATGTCAAGGGGGATCACAAAGCCTCCCGCCTCCTTGCTCCTCGGTGGGTTCACAAATGTCAAGGGGGCTCGCGGATCCCCCTTCCTACATACTCCATGGTGGGTTCACAAATATTGTGGGGGATCACAAAGTCTCTTTCCTCCTTTCTCTGTGGTGCCTTTGTTGTGGGAAATCATTTCTCCGGTCGTGGGGCTATGAGGGCTCCGTGAACATGCTTCATGAAGTATCACTTAAAGATTTCTGTTTTTTCATATTTTTTGCAAAATTTGGCACCAACAAATTCCCCCCCTCACACTATGAGCCACAGAGAAATAGAGGATAAAATTCTGAGCTTCAATCACCAATATTGCTCAGCCAATAAAGAATCTGACCCACAATGAAGGCTTGCGAAGTGGGGGGGGGTGACGTACAACAATATTGTGTCCTGAAGCTTGCTTTGGTCATACATGATGCGAAGCACCAGGGGTCCTCTCCTATAAATAGGGGAGGCCAAACTATCTTTTTTCTTTTCTCATCTCCTTGATTTTGGATTATAGCGCTCTCGATTCATGAAGATCCTCGTACGCCTTGATTTCTCTCTTCGAATTGGGCATTCTGCATCACAGCGTACAACGTGTTTTTTGGCATTGCGATGGAGCGCTCTACGACATTTTTCTAAAGGCTGGTGTTGGGATCTGTGAACAGTATTTGCGAATAACCTCTGTAAAAGAACTCCGCGAGCCAAAACCAAAAGACGCTCAAACTCAAAAACTGAATGTCTTATCAAGATGCTACCGAGTGGGTCCTTGCGGATTCTTCCCAGAGGGAAGAGATAACAAATATCTCATGTATAAGGGAGTTTGTGCGGAACTATTCTGACTATAACTCGCCAGTGGCAATCCTTTCGGAATGATATAAGGATTATCAACTATTTTGGAGGCTGCCTATATATTGATTTGTACTATGGTATAACGTCTTCATCCCTCAAGCGAGTAGGGCTGAGCCAGCTTACAGGTTTAGGAGCATGCTGGGCCAGCAGTAGTGGTTCAAGGCAGCTGAGGGCCATGCCCTGGATGACTTCATTCCAGTCAATGATAATTTCGTGTACAATCATCTTTCCAACATTGTGAAGAAGGATCTATATCTAGAGACACCCCACCCTCTATACAGCACCATCTTGAAGGCGGCCCTAAGGAACCCAGGAATTGGGTGGTCCAATGAGAGGGATCAGTGCCATGGTGGCAACATCAAACACAGCTGGGCATGGGCCTACTAAGTTGGTATCTCGTGTGAGAAATTCAGGGCAGAGCTGAGAAGAGTGGTCCTATTTTAGATGGCTTGGGCCTCCCAATTCCACATCTATCATCCTAACCAGCTGATGTTGTAGTTGCTTATAAAATGGTCATTGAGGACTAATACCTTCTATTTTTACCATGGAGAGTTTGACATTAGTTTATGTAATGTGCATCTGATCTTAGGGGTCCTGATAATGGGGGTGATGTATGATGAGTTCCTCCATGTTATGGGTGTGTGGGAGGATCCAGATGAAAGGCCACCACTAGAGTTGTCATTGAAGAACCTAGCATTAGGAGAGGACAAGAAGTTGATGGGGGATGTCCACTTCCAATTGTGGTTCAAATTGTGGTTCAAGTAGTTCCAATGGATGGTGTTCATGAACCTCATGGAGGATTTTTACATACCTTGCCTTGTGAAAGAACAAAGTCCACGTAGTTCATAATGGTTTTGGTAAACTGACGTGAAGGGAGTTGAAACCAATGGATGGTGGGCTTGATCCTTAGGGAGTATTCCTATGTACCTTGACTTGGAAAGGATCAAAGTCCACATAGTTTAGTATGGCATGGGACTTACACTCTAGGTGACCCGGAGGCTTTCATGGTTGATGCTTACTCTAAGCCCATGTGATTCATGCTCAATGTGGGAACCAAAAGGAAGTGAAGACCTGATGATCGCGTCGTGAAATGTGCATCTGTGGGAAGTGGAGGGGGGAATACAAGTATTTTGCGGCCCAAAAAGGAAATAGAGGCTTACACGTGGTTAGCAGCCCAAGGAGTTGGAGATTGGGGCTTACTCTAGAGTGGAGGACCGTTGGCGACGAAGCCTAGTAGGAGAGGGATATAGACCTGAAGAAAGGATGGATTTTTTTCCCATCCCCCCCTCTGGTCATTGTCCATAAAGAAGATAGAATGAGTATGGATGCTGCAACCCATAAGCATGGCTAGGGGCTTACACCAAGGGTTTTTTCCTTTCCTTCCAGACAGACGCCACTCCGAAAAAGAGGATCTTGTTCCATGTTAGGAAGGATCACACTCTCGTGGAGACTTGTGGGTGTAGAGAATGTCCGAGATGGGCCCCACACATATAAGGAATGCGGAAAGGCCATTGTATAATGTCATGTGTGGAGGAAAATGGTTCTTGGCAGTTTAACATTCTGCATCTCAGACAAGGTCAGTTTACTCCACACCCCTAGGGCTTACATAACTGATACCCGCCCTCCCTTGAGGAAGGGAAGGCATCAGCAATGCCATGGTGAGGGGGTGTTATGGAGTGATCCATTAAGGGGTCCAGGTAAGCGTGGCTACATGAAAAATAAATAAATGTTCGTGTGCCTATGCGAAGAATCATGAGGCGAAGAAACACAAAAGGAATTACCACCAAAGGGATCTTGAAATTTATTCATGAAAACCAGGAGGGTCATATGGGAAAAGGAGTTGTGTATAAAAGGGGTTCATAGGTTGAAACCCCATGAAGATCTGGTGCTCCATGTTGTGGAGGGGCTTCTCGAATGGGTATTATTTGTGATGTGAAGTATCCTAGCGAAGGCATCATTCATTGGTTCTCATGGGATGTTCTTCGCGAAGTGGAAAGGCATTCACGATGTAGGTTTTCGCTAAGCAAGGGTGCCTTCCGAAGTGTAGCTTTGCGAAGAAATGTGCTTCGCAAACCACAATGACCCTGCATTAACAAGTGGATCACAAGTGGATGGAGGTTACTTAAAAAAGCATGAGTTATCCGCAAAGACACGATTCCCCTTGGAAATGCCCTTCCTTCACAGAGGGTCGTGGGCTCTATAAAGGGAATCCCTCTTAGAATAGGGGATGAATTCAAACCAAGGCAGAGGCACTTCACGATGGTAAAGTACATTGAAACACTCTTGGTTTACAGAGTAGAAATTGCATCGTGATTTGAGTACAATGATGGCTAAAGGTCGGATGATTTGTCTTCTAGGCTCGAGGGGATCACAGTATTTATAGGAAATTGGTGCCAAGAAGTAGAGCTTCCTGGGTGTGGAGACACGAGGTATTCATTCATAATCACGAAGCCTCCCACCTCCTTGCTCCACGGTAGGTTCACAAACTTCATTGGGGATCGAGTAGCCTCTCACCACCTTGCTCTGCGGTGGGTTCATAAATGTCAAGGGGGATCGTGGAGCCCCTCCTCCTTGCTCAACGGCGGGTTTAAAAGCATCAAGGTGGATCGCAGAGCCTCTCTCCTCCTTTCTCTATGGTGGGTTTGAAAATGTCAAGGGGGAACGCCAAGTATATCATATTCTTGCTCTGTGATACCGTTGTAGGGGGGGATCTTTACCCTGATCACAGGGTTGTGAGGGCTCCGCGAATAAGATTCGCAAGGCAGCCCTTAAGGATTTCCTTTTTTCTTTTTCGTCCCAAATTTTATCGCAAATAGTCACCCATTAGGTAGAAGTGTTTGTAAGTGAAGTTAGAAGCTGTAGAATAAAAATATCCCACTATATTTAGGACACTGGGGTTGTTTTATAAGAATTGAATAACATGATTTTTGGGGGTGGAGAAATAAAATTAGTGAAAAGAGATTGGGGGAGGGTGTTACCCCTTAATTGGTTAAATCCGTTTGTTTTTCATCATAGAGCTTCCTTGAATTATTTATGACCATAGGTTAGATTCAAGGAGGAATGAAGGGTTTCCAAGAATTTTATTTATTGGATAATGGTTGATGCTATGAGGGATGAGAGGTGTGGATATAATGAAGAGGATGAGGCCTTTATGGAAGGGAAAGGACACACATAGAATATTTTAAAACATGTTAGGTGTACCCAAATTTTTACATATTTTTTTTAAAAAACACACTCAATATTGGAATGTTTATGGACTAAAAAAATTCAAAAAATGGTTGTTGGAAAAGTGGAAAGATCATTTTGGAAATTAATTTTAATGATTATTAAATTATTGAGTTTAATTTTTCCATAATTATAGTAATTATTTTTAACTAAAATGACTAAATTATTCTGAAAAAAATTATTTTACTTTATTATATTTATTAAATTATCTAATTCCTAATATAGAATCAATATCTACAAATTTAAAATTATAATGTTGAATACATTAATTTAAATTTATTCCTGCTGATGGGATGACACTATAGTTTTTTCAATTGAAATCATTCAAAACTTTTCAATGTTTTTATAACAAAATTCAATGTTAAATTAAATGTAATGACACAAATGGTATTAATTGATAAAAATATAATCTAATTAAACATTTAAATAAATATAAATAATAATTTATCATTATAATTAAATTTGATGAAAAATAAGTTTTGAATTAAAATTCAGTACTTTTTTTATTCATAAAAACGATGTTTCTCAGAAAAATCCCAAAAAATCACTCTATAATAAATTATATATTCTAAACTCAAAAATATATTTTTTATATATAACTATATTTTTAAATATGTCTAATATTAAATTTATTTTTTTCAAAGAAGGACAGTAAAAGTAGTTCATTTGAGAAAATAATTTTTTTAACTATACATGGACTTTACCAAAAATATATATTTTGTTTTCAATATATTTTATTTACATGAAACCATAATGAACAATATTTTAAAATTATTTATTTCTATTCATATTACTATATTAAATTTATATGTTATAATTATCTCCTTTTAATAATTATAATAAAAAAACATGTTTTTTATAAACTCCAAGTTGCGTGTGATGTATTCCATGTTGGTGTTAATTGAATAAAATGTTCTCCTTAGTGTAATGAATAATAACAATGAAAATTAAATTTATTGAAGAAAAAATAAATAAATGCTCTATGTGTTGCATGTTATGAGTTGTGAATGTAGTTTCTTATAAAAATGTTTTGAACTTATTTAATTGGTGGAAATATTAAAATAAACACTAAATCATTAAAATCATTGAAACATATAAGGGTTATATAAGAGAAAATAGCGTGAAATTAAATCCCATTTAAAAATAATAATTTCTAAATTCCTCGTGTTGTGATAAGTTCTTAAGACCTTGATCATTTGAATAGGAAGTTTTTTATCAATTATTCCTTTCATAGATTATCTAGAGATAAGAATATTGGGAAAGGAAAACCATAAGTGTTATGTAATGAAATCCTACTATTATAATTAGGTTTTGTTTAACTAGGAAACCAAAAATGATACCAGAATAGAAGAATGATGTTTATTTTTTCCATAATTTTTCTATAAAGGGATTTTTCCACTCTACAATCCAATATTCACATATTATATTATTGAAATGTTGATATAAAAATACTTTTTGCAGATTAGAATTGTTATTGGGGCCTCATTGCGCCGTAAAATATTAATCATGATAGACTAATGAATATGATTTAATAGTAGCGGCTAGTCATTTTAGTAGAATAATATTTTATGGAAGTATTTAATAAATGAATTTAAAATATGATAGCAATATTCATAATTTTTATAAAAAATCAAAATAATATTAATATAATTTCAGATTAATTCATAAAAATGATGATCTTAATAGAAGAAACCACTTAGACCATTATAAATGAATTTTTTAAAGTAATAGGGAAAATTATATGTGTACATTTAAAACCATACATTTATAAAAATTATTTATATTTTTCAACAAGTGGATATAAATGCAAATATAATGTCTATAATAGAGTTTTTATGGTCCCAATAGAATTAGTTAAAAAATTGAATAGTGTTATATTAGTCTCTTCTGAGATACGTAATTTGATTATATGTAATGGCTTCAAATTCAATGAAGGAAATTTTACTTCCTTTAATAATTTAATATAGTATAATTTACATAAAATCACTTAGATAATAACATTCAAAATTATAAATGAACAATTAATACAATAAGAGGTATTTGTAGATGTTAACAAACCTATTCCAATGGAATAGTAACCTGACCATAAGAATAGTGGTGCGACCCTTAGAAATAGTAAAAAGACTAAAAGAATAATAAAATCATATAAGTATAAATAAAATTTGGGTATCTTATAAATAAAATATGATATATATATATATTCTAATAAGTAAATATATATTAAAAATGATAAATGAAGTGTTGGTAAGTTTGTAAGTTATAAATGTTAATTATAATTTTATAATTAAAATTTTGATTTAAAAAATTATTTCCAAAAAATATATTCATATATTAATATATTTTTCTCATATTCTTATAATATAATTTTATGAGACCTTATTTAATTTTTGAAGGTGTCATAAAATCAGTTATAATATTAAAATTTTTATTTGTAAAATAAATGATGATTTTAATTAAAAATTAAAAATTTCATTTTTATGAAATTATTTTCATAAAATGGATTATATTTTTTATTATACAAATCAAAAAATGGTATGTTTTTTTTAAAATAGTTATATTTTCTTTTAATAGTTAAATATACTAATTTAAAATATTAAAATTATAATCCAAATACATAAAATAAAAACATCATGAATTATGTAAGAACCCATAACCCTGAAATTAAATTTATTAACATCATATATTAGGTGATAATTATCATACAGTTCATATTACTGAGCCAAAATAACAAATAAATGAAAAAAATATTCAAAAAATAGCCATCTACTCCATTATAAATACCGTACATCACCACTACTTTACCTCAAACCTCTTTGGCATTGTTTTTTTTTAATTTCTACTCAATGTTACTCCCTATCCTCTCCATAGAGTCTAGGATACTTTGGTCTCAACATACTACCAAAACCAATACCGTCAAGAAGGTTCTCAAGGAGGAGACTTCAAGAGGTCAGAATCCTACTTATTTTATATTATAATATTTTAAATTTCATTTCATTGTTATCCTTCTCTAAACTCCCCTGTAAAAGGTGACATGATAACTCTAGTATCAATTCTATACTATGATTTTATTATATAAATTTAAAATAAACCATCATGTCTCTTCTCCATTTTCTATTATTTTATATATCGAAACATAGTTTGGGTGGTTTAGATTTACCATCTTCATTGATGATGTGGTTTCAATTTTCATTTCCACCATCATGGGTTTTAATAAACCTATTATCATTGATAAAGAATATTGTAATATATATTACATATTAATTAATTTTTTGGAAATATTATATGAACATAAAACTAATTAGTGAAACTAAACTAATTTTTTATGATCGAAAAAATGCCAAAATAATCAAACGGATTTTCAGTAACATCTTATGTAATGATTCATAGATACCCCAAATAAGAAAATGAAATATATAACTATTTAGTATTATGAAACTTCATTAATAAAATATAACATAAATTCTATATATTTATTTCTATTTCCCATGATCTTTCATACAATTATATAAATACACCAATCATGAAAACCGAGGAAAAGGAAACTCATAATTGACAGAATTATAAATTATAACGAATAAAAATAAAAAAAGAAATTAATTAAATAATAATAAATAGAAAACAATTGTGTAATGTTATTAATTAATTAATTAAGAGATTTAATTTGATTATCAAGGAAATTAATCACAGGTGTATAAAACTTTTTCACATATGGTAAGGGTTTCTTATTGACAATCCATTTTCATTGTAGTTACGTTTTCACTCTCATTACACTAGTTAAATTATTAATTATATTTATATAAATCATGTAAATTATATTTGTCGTAAATATCATGTTTTAATCATGTTTTAATGATCACAGATATTATTCAGTCTGTAAACCAAGATAACTCTATGTACTTTATCTCACATCAAATATACAGTTTCTTAGTAAAAGATATCCAAAAATCATAAGTGCTATACACCCAGTTTGGTTACTATACACAATCTTTTGATTTAGTTTATAATGATTTCTATGAAAATTGATTAAGCTTAATTCATTTAAAAAAACCACTACTTATGTCTGAATACAGATATTTTCCTATGTCTGCGACACCTAGACATCTATACACCATGACACCCAGACACCGTGATGTAGACACCGGGACATCCAGACACTAGGACATCCAGACACCTTGAAACAGACACCATGACATCCAGATACTGTGACCGTGAGACACCGGGAAACAACCAGACATCATGAAATCCTAACATCATGACCCGGAGAAACCTTGAAACAAGTAGACACCATGTCATCTAGACACCATGACCACGAGACATCGTGAACAAGAAGACACTATGACAGCAAGACACCGTGACCAATCTAGACACCGTGTGAAGAAGACACCATTTCCATGACATACTGTGACACTGTTTCTTAATATTTTTTGTCTCCATTAAATTTATTCTCTAACAGTCATATTTGAATATTTAAATGCATTGACATAATTAATATTTCTTTTGTATACATGTATGAGGTGTAGAATACATTCAACTTGTTGGCTCAAACACATACACTCCAACATAATAGAGTAATATGGCCCATAAAAAAGGGAGAGAGTAGTTTCATGATACTAAAAACAAAAACGAGCTGGTGGGAATGAGTGTAAAAATAAAATACACTTATATAATTGTCTTATGCAACTAGACACTGCCTAAGAACACACGAAACATACTAAAATCTTTGAATCGAGAAATTCTTCACACTGTCAAACACCACAAATATCACAAGATAGATCTGTCTAACTTGTGTCACACTATTTTCCATATGAGGACTTGAGTTATGCATCTGCTTCATCTTAAGAAGTCCAGAGCTATAATGACTAACACTCAGAGCACTTCTAAACATATCTCAATATTTATTCTATGTTGTGTATCATTTTATTAACTTTCAAGCAAAGTGTGTATCTATAATACAACACAGCCTTTCACCTATATTAAACTGAAGGATATAAGATATCCATACTCAAACATCCTTTTATACTCTTGTGTACACCCCTAGATAAGTGTGGAAGAAGACCCTTGGTGACCTGGTTGTTTGTACCCATGAATAACTGTAGAATATTTCCCTATGTGTCCCGGATAGTATTGTGTACTATTGTTAACGCTGATCCAGGGTATGGATCAAGTTTGTTTATATAAATTTATTGGTTTTAATTGATCACCAAGTGGAGTGGACTAGGATACATCATGAGAATGAACCACCTATTTTATATCTAATGTGCTACTTAATTTAGACATCTCTGTTTTACTGCTTTATAGTATAATTCAGAAATCTCTAAATTCACTTTGATAGTTACTCTTGGTAAGATGTTATAATTGTCTTGTCTAAGTAGAATAACTTCAAAAGAAATCGTAATAACTGATCTTAAGATTATTGATAAATAATCACTAATCTAATAAGTTATTTAAACTGTCAAACTTTTATAACTGTATAACCTTGATTAACTGGGATATATTTAACCTTTTTGGGAAACCTTTTAGAAATAATTTTTTAGAAGAATTTGTTATAGATACTCAATTGACCCACCTCTTGAGTAATCTACTCCGACTAGCTTTTGGTATCATTGGTGGTTTATTAAGAATTTGTTTAACCTTATTCATCTATGATTTTAGTTTTACATTGATGATCTATAAATTTATGTTAAATTTAAATTTTTATCTCTTTAAATTTATTTCTATATTATGTATATTAGATTGGAAGGTGCTGCAAACAACATACCACTATTCATTAATGGATCCAACTATGCTCAATAGAAAATTAAAATGAAAATGATTTTAGAGAGTATGGGTATCGTGATTTGTTCTTCCATTATAGATGAATATAATATTCCTGCTTTTAATATAATCCCATGGGACGAACCTATCAAAAATTACTACAAAAAAATTTCAAAGAATTGAATGATTTATACTTCTTCTTCAGAGATGAAGAATTAAATAGAATTTATGATTGTAAAACAGCCCTTGAAATTTAGGAAACCCTATCTGTCTCACATGAAGGAACATATAGGGTAAAAGAAATGAGACATAATACTTATACTATTAAATATGATAACTTTAAAATAAAACAAGATTATCCTATCTCTAACATGTATCATACGTTCAATGATATTTTCATCACAATGATTTCTCTTTGAAGAGAAGTCACTGCCAGGGGACAAATCATGAGAATTATCAGATGTCTGCCAGACATATGGAGAGGAACCTCTATATCTATTAGAGGATCACGTGACATCAACAAGCTACCCGTAAAAAACTCATTGAGAAACTGATGATGTATGAATAGGAATTTAATGTTAACAAGGAAGTGGAGGATGAACCAAAGAGAAAATTGTTTGTATTCAAAACCACCACCTCTAAACACAAAGACAAAGGGAAATTGGAAGCTACTGTAGAAAGTTCTTATTGTGAACAATCATCACCTAATAGTGATGAAGAGATGGATTAATTATCAAGAAGATTAAAGAAATTTTACAAGAAGAATAACTTTTTCTGAAAGCCTAACTTCAAGGGAAAATATGACCAAAAAGTAAATTGGATGAAGGATTGAAAAAGAAGTGACAAGATTGATGATATTGTCTGATATGAATGTAAGTGAAAAAAACATACCAAGGATGACTGTCCAAAGCTCATGTACAAGAGGAGATACAAGGATAATGACATAAAGTATAAAAAGGAAATGAATGAAACCTGTAGCTCTTATAAGGACAATTCATGTGACTCAGAAACATCAAATGGTGAACAGGGAAACAAAACCAATATGTGATTTATGAAAAACAAATCTGAGGTAACACTGGGATCTATTTTACATAATTCATAATATTTTGAAGATGGGTGTGACTCTGAAAAATATAACAAATGAAGAAATGTTTGAATACTGTAACATGCTGGAAGAAACATGCAATACACTAAAAAAAGAATATAAATCATTAAAGAAACAATATTCACTCACTGTGATTGTTAAATATGAAATCACAACTGAATAAGAGAAAAATGATCAACTGCTTAACAAGAACAAAGAATGAAAAATGTCTAATGAGCAATTGATGAATTACATATAAATGTTTACCAATGGGGAAAATACCCCTAATAAATGCTAGGAAAATAAATTTCCCCTAAATACAACACTAGAATTAGTTAACAGCCTGGAAAAAGAAATCATGGTAGATCAAAATTTGACTCTAAATCTAGGATATATAGTTTTACTCCCAATTCATGACACAAATCATCTAATTAAATTAATGATACACATTCTAATGTTTCACGTTTTTTATCGACAAAAGAGAGTTTGTTTTTAAAATATTTTACTTAATTCTTATAGGAAAACTATGAGGCATGTATGGGTTCCTAAAACACTTATTACTAATATTACTAGACCCAAAAAAGTATGGGTACTGAAATATATTTTTCATTAATCATTTTTTAGGAAAGTATGTTCAAGAGTTCTTGAAAATGTTAATGGTACTTGGACTGTGGATGCTCAAGAAACATGACAGGAGACTACTCATGATTCTAGAATCTAATAAAAATAGATTGAGGACTTTTCACATTTGGTGACACTTCCATGGGAACGATCATTGGCCTAGGCTAAATCGGTAACTCTAACTCAGTTTTAACTTCTAAAGTATTGTTCAATGTTGGATTAAAATGTAATCTTCTTAGTATCTCACAATTATGTGATGATTGGATTTTTTTGTTACATTTGAAATTGATTCATGCAATGTCTTTAATTCTAAAAAAGAATTTGTATTTTTTGCATTAATAATTGAAAATGTTTACTCTGTTAACATAGAGTCCTTGGCCTATCAAAATGTTTCATGCTTAAGTTTTTTTCATAAAGAGTCTTGGATCTGGAATAGGTGACTAGGACACTATAATATTCAATCCCCCATAAATCTGACTAGAAAATGATTAGTTAAATATGTAACTGAACTTGAGATTCCAAATTAGAAATTGTGTAATCCCTATTAAAAGGGAAAATAACACAAAAGTTCCTTTAAACCAGGGAATGAAGTATTAACTTCTCAACCTCTCTAACTATTTCACATGGATTTATTTGGACCATATAGAGTTTCAAGTTTTAATGGGAAGCACTATGTTTATGTTGTTGTAGATGAATTTTTTTATATATACTTGGACCTTTTTTATGGCTCACAATAGTGGATACTACTCTTATTTTACTAAATATGCCAAGTATGTGGAAAATATGATTGGACATAGAATTAAATCCTTATAAAGTGATCTTGGACGTGATTTTGAAAATCAAGAGTTTTAATCCTTTTCCTCACAAAATTGTTATAGTCACAATTTCTTTTCCCCAAGAACACCTCAAAAAAATAGAGTTGTAGAAGGAAGAAATAGAACCATTCCAGAGATTTCTAGAACAATACTTATTGAATTTGACATACCTATTTATTTGTGGGCTGAAGCTATCAATATAATATGATACATAACTGATAAAGTGTTAAAGAGATCCATTCCTAAAAGGACACCTTATAAGTTATGGAATAATTGAAAACCCATGGTAAACTACTCCAAAGATTTTGGTTTCAATTTCTACATTCATAATACTAAGGATAATATTGTTAAATTTGAATCCAAGAGTGATGAAGGTATCTTTTTAGGATATTCCATATCCAGTAAAGCCTATAGAGTGTTCAATAAATGAACTAATTGTGTGGATGAATCTGTCCATGTGAAATTTGACAAAACATATCCACATGAGCTTAAAACGTTTCTAGAGAACCTAGAAGATGATGTATCAAATATGAATATTAATCAAAAAAACTCAAACCATTCTATGAAAGAGGTTGTGAAATCTTCCAGTTCTGGAAATTCGTTAGACTCAAGTCATAATAAACCTGAACCTATTTATGAACCAGAAATCACTAGTCCAACCTTTTCAAGATCTATTCTAACTTTTATAAACCATCCTTTAGATGCTATTGTTATTATCCTAGAAAAACGAACTCAAACTAAATATTATCATAAAAATTAGGTTTAATATCACGTCCTCTTGTTACAACTTAAACCAAAAAAATTCATGATTCTATCAATGATAAATTATGAGTTCTGTATATGTAAGAAGAACTTAATCAGTTTGAAAGAAATAATATTTGGAAACATGTTTAAAGACCTAAGGACACATTCACCATAGGCACTAAATGGGTGTTTATAAATAATGTATATGAGGTTGGTAAGATAGTTTGAAGCAATTCTAGATTATTTGAAAAAGGCTACAGTCAAGAAGAAGGAATTGACAATGAGGATACCTTTGCATCAGTTGCAAGATTTAAAGCCATCAATATCTTTCTGGCTTTTTCTGCACATCTAAATTCTAAACTATATCAAATGAATGTTAATAGTGCTCTTAAATGCGTATAAAGATAAGGATTTCTTTGTTGAAAACCCCCTAGTTTTAAAAACGCACATTTTCTAAATCATATTTTTAAATTATCAAAAGCTTTATATGGTAAAAAAAACTATCTCCATGAGCATGGTATGATTGGTTGAGTAGTTTCCTTATTTCCTAAGATTTGACCAAAGGAATAACTGATGCTACTGTTTTTATAAAACGAATTTCAAATGATTTTTTAGTTGATAAATTATATATAGATGACATTATCTTCGGATCTTCAAAAAATTCTTAATGTATTTCATTTTCTAAAATGATGAAAAATAAATTTGAAATGATTTTAATGGGTGAACTAAAATTCTTTCTCAGATTTTAAATCATTCAAAATAATGATAGAATTATTTTAACTCAATGTAAATATACTATAGATATTCTAAAATGTTTTGGATTGAATAGGACTAAATGTAGTGACACTCCCATGAGTACCACTTGTATATTTTATCATGATAAAGAAGGAAAATCTGTTCATCAAACCACTTATAGAAAAATGATTGGATGTTTACTTTACTTAACTTCTAGCCAACCTGACATTTTATTTAGTGTGTGTTTGTGTTCTCATTTTCAAGAAAATTATAAGGAATATCATTTAAATGTGGTAAATAGTATTTTCAAATACCTCAAGCATACACTCAATCTAGGACTGTTCTATCCTAGAGGGAAATAATTTGAACTAGCTAGTTACTATGATAGTGACTTCACTGGTTGTAAGATCTGTAGATAATGAACCTATGGAACATGTCACTTTTTAGGAAATTCACTAGTATCATGGTGTAGTAAGAAACAAAATTCTATTGCATTATCTACTGTAGAAGTTGAATACATAGCTACTGGCCGTTGATGTGCAGAAATCTTGTGGATGAAACACACATTACAAGATTATGGATATCAATTCAGCCATGTACCTAGAAATTGTGACAACACAAGTTCTATTAACATCTCAAAAAATCCTGTTTCATATTCTAGGGCAAAGCATATTAATGTTAGACATCACATTTTGAGAGGCCATTATCAAAAGGGTGATATCACATTAGAATTCATTAGTACTGAGTATCATCGTGCTGATATATTTACCAAACAATTAAATTTGAAAGAATAGAATACATCATACATGGATTATGAATGACAAATATTAATTAATTGTCTTACTATTTTATATCTTACTATTTAATGATTGCGGTCTCACCGTAATGCTCATTCACTGTATCCCTGTGAAGTTTGTTTACTGTCTCACCATAAAGTTCATGTTAACTATCTCACCATGATGTTTGTTTACTATCTCACCGTAAAGTTCATGTTCACTGTCTTACCATAAATTCTTCTTACTGTCTCACCATAAAGTTCATATTCACTCTCTCACTCTGAAGTTTGTCTACTATATCAACGTAAAGTACATGTTTAATATCTCACCATAAAGACCCATTACATTCTCACCATAAAGAATCTTTATGGTTTTTATTTACGAATTAAAAACTGTATCACAGTAATTTTTCATTTCACCTCTTTATTTTTCCCGCGTTTTTACATTTACGATGTTTGGTATTTTAAAATGTTAAAATAAAGGAAGTGTAAATTATCCTTCACTCGAGCTCACTTTTATTAACTCAATTTGTAACCATTATTGAATCCTACAACCCTTGTATTTCTTGAACCCTCAGTGAATGCTAGGGATAAAACACCCTTCATCATCAACTCCTGATAAAAGTAGCTCAAATAAGAACAAAATTGCACCCAATCTAACACATGAAGGTTCTCTAAATCCAAATTTGGTGAATCGAGTTGTTGTTCCTAAGAAAGATATTTGCACCAAATGACTAGTGTCAAGTAAGTCTTTTGTTTTAAAAGTTTTAAAAGGGAAAGGATGGTTATAATGATTTTCAAAGGAAGATAGACTTATCTACCTATGTTAGTGGCTCAATTTTATCAGTATGTTCAGTTCTCCATTTACTATGAAGACTGGTATATTGTGAGAAGCTGGATAAATGACCTGAAATGCTCATTATCTTCGACGTTATGGGCTGAATGCCTTAGGATACCTCATGAAGGAATCTTTGAGGATTATCAAATAGGACCTCCACCTTCTAGTGAATTATTTGTGTTGGATGATGCTCTGAAATTCATAACTAGAAATGGCACCAAGAGGAGTTTCATGGCTGTTGAACTAGATGGAGAATCAAGACTATTGTTTAAGTTTATACAAAATATGATTAGTCCCAGAAAATTGAATTTCCTATACTGAAATATCAGGATTTGTTTCTGATTCATCTTATGAAAAAGGGAATGTGATCCACCTTTGTAATTATATAATACACCATACGTGTGAGCTGACCAAAACTATATCCATGTCAACCTCTTGGTTTTATTCCAGGCTTATCTCAGCCATGGTTCTTTCCAAAGGTATAATTGGACCTAATGAAGAATTTATCAAGGATTGTGAGTACTACGTTTCAAAAGTCATTATCAAGAGGATGAAAATCATTTGGAATCCATTGAAAAAGTCATGGGTGGAAGACAAAGATTAAATTTATAAAAAACTAAATCCAGTAGAACATACCTCAAGACAAAGATATATTTCTAATCCTTGTTTGGAACTAGATGAGGTTTTTCAGTATTCTGATGAAGAAGAAGAAGAGCCTATTGTGCCTCCCAGGGAAACTATTTCTGATAAGGAAGATAGTCCTATTGTTCCTCATGTTGTGAGTAAAAAAGACGTCCCTGCTTCTAAGGATGTTTTCAATCTGGAAGATAAAATAGTGGATGAAATAGAATTTTTTGTCAAAGATACTATGATGAATGCCGAGGAAGAAGAAATAGAAGAAGAATTACCTGTTATGCAAGAAGATGATCATGAAGAACTCATAGTCAAAAAATATGTTCCTGAAGTCATTCATTTTGCTAAGGAAAGGATGGAGGTAGCTTTTCAGCTAGATAGAAAAGAAATGGGTGATGAACATAGAGATGAATTTGTGGTATTATATCAAGAACCTAATCTTCTCAGTCCTGAGAAGGATTCCACTATTAAGGGGGAGAAAACCCCAAATCTGGAATCTTTTGAAGTACCAAACCTGATTGATTCAAGCCCTGTAGAAACTCGATATAAGTTCCCCAGTTTTCAAGACATGGATGAATCTTAGAATATCTCAATAAAAGGCCTTGACCATTCTACTATTATCCAATTGAAATATATCTATAATCATGCCCCTGAAAAAAAAACATGATCCTGTATCAGTCCCCATATCTGAACCATCATCAGAACAACCATCCTTGGTGATTAAAGATGATCTGAAAGATTTTGGAACTACCCTTTTGGTAGGAGATAAAAAACTCTTGAATTCCCAACATGCTCTTATAACACATCTATTTGAGAAAGATGCCTCACTACAGTTGGAAAATGTAATTTTGCGGATACAACCCAAAATGCTTCATGAGATTTCAGAAGTCAAAGTTGAAAATAGGCTACATAGTGATGAAGTAAAGACCATAAGAAGCATGATTGAAGAAATGCAGAAAGAGATTCATTAGAGATTATGGTTTTCTTCTAATCTTGTAGAAGCTATTGTTCCTAAAACCCCACAAAATGTTGTCTCTCAGATTCCACCTCATTTAGATACCTTATCTGAAAATGTCGCATAAAGAAATAAACAGATTGTGAAAGAAAGGTGAGAGATTTTTGTTAATATTAACAAGCACACTGATGGGTATTGGGGGTTCCATCAGAAAGTTATAAAATAGAAAAAATATCTTACCTCTGCTGTCAATGATTCTATTTCATATGGACAATCATCTCAACCTTTCCTAGACAGCGATCTCCTCAAAATAGTGGTAAAAGAAGAACTTCAGACTATGCTTTGTGGTTTCAATAAAAATTCTTTAAATGAATTTTCCAAGAACAGAGATAGAGTTCGTGATCTAGTCCAAATCCATTCAATAATTGCTAATGAGTTCCAGAAAGAAATTTCCAAGAACGTGAATCTCTACTTCAATCGAATCTTCTCAAAGACTGACATGACCAATCATTTTAAATATCTTGTAAAAAATATGAGGATTCCTCCTGCTACTCAAGCTTTTAAGACTCAAGTTCAAAAGCTCACAGAGTTCACTCATCTGTTGGATAAGTTTATGGAAATCAAGGATGAATTTGAGAAAACTATGTAGTATGGTGGAGAGATCATTTCATGTTTTATCAAGCTTCTGAGGCCCTAATTTCATGTATAGAGTACAACCATTGCTGCTTCTGCAGCTGAACCTCTATTACCTAGTTTTCCTACATTCACCTATACAGTAGCCTCCAATTCTATGTCTTACAGTAAGGCACTAGGTCAGATCAGGCCTATAATCCTTGATCAAAAAATGCCTCGATCTTCCACTGCACCCACTCTGCCTCCCTTAGTCTTTGAATGAATCCCTTTACCTTATCTATTAACTAGCTCACTCCCTTCTTCTACCTCAACTTTTTCTCTTACGGATTCCTCTTCTGTTGATATTGCTAAAGGTAGTGAGAAGACAATCCAGTAAATAATAACATTGCTTAATCTATTTTGATGGGAATATGGTTTACATTGTTTTACCTTTTGTAATTCCCATATTTTCTTATCTAATACATTATGCACTTTTCTTGTATCTTTTTTCTTTCTATTCCTGCTACTTTTTGATAATCCCAAAAGGGGGAGAGAAATATAGGAAAAATATATGGGAGTAATATAATAAATATATGAGATTAATTTATGAAAAAATATATAGGAGAAGAGAACTATCACTCTATATATGTCATATTCAATTTCGAACTATGTTTTTAGAACAAATATAATCTCAAATATACATGGTTTGTGATCATCAAAAAGGGGGATATTGTTGGAATCCTCATGTATTAATCATGTTTTAATGATAAAAAATTCTATTCAGTCTAAAAACCATGTTAACTCTACGTACTATATCTCATGTCAAATGTACAGTTCCTTAGTAAAAGTTATCCAAATCTCTTAAGTGCTATACACTCAGTTTGGTTACTATACACTATCTTTTGATTTACATTATATTGATTTCTATGGAAAATGATTAAGTTTAATTCATTTCATAAATACCACTGCATATGTATGAATACAGATATTTCCCTAAGTCTGAGACACTGTGACATCTAAACACCATGACATCCAAACATCGTGACCACGAGACACCGTGAAACAAGCATACATTATTACATTCAGACACTATAACCACAAGACATCGTGAAACAAGAAGACACCATGGCATCAAGACATCATGACCACGAGACACCGTGAAAAAGAAGTCACACCGATATAAAGACACCGTGACTAATTCAAACACCGTGTGAAGAAGAAACTGTTTCCATGACATACTGTGTCATTGTTCCTTAATATGATTTTTCGCCTTTCAATTTATTCTATAACGGTCATATTTGAAGATTTTAATGCACTGAAAAAATTAATATTTATTTTGTAGAAAAGTATGGGGTTTTAGGTGGATAATACAAGAAACTTGTTGGATCAAACAGATGCACTCCAAGATAAAAGAGTAATGGGGGCCAGAAATAGGGGAGAGGGTTGTTGCATGATACTGAAAAGAAAAACAAGCTTGTGGGCATGAGAACAAAAATAGAATACACTTAGAGAATTGTCTAATGAAAATCAACACTACTAAAGAACACATGAAGCATAATAAAATCCCAGAATCGAGAACATCATCAAACATTCAAAGACCACGAAGAACAGAAGATGGATCTATCTGACTGGAAACACTATGTTTTCCATACGAGGACTAGAGTTCTCCATCATCTTCATCTCAATAAGTACAGAGCTACAAATACTAACACTTAGAGCACATCTAAACCTATCTCAATATTTATTCTCTTTTTTATATCATTTTATTAACTTTCTAGAAGAGTGTGTATATGTATTACAACACACTCTATCTCATGCATTAAATTGAAGGATACAGGATATCCATACACAAACTTCCTTTTTACTCTTGTGTATACCCACATATAAGTGTGGAAGAGTTCCATGTGTGGCCTGGTTGTTTGTAACCATGAAGAAATGGGGAAGAGGTCACTGTGTGGCCTGGACAGTCTTGTGTACAGTTTTTACCCCCGATCCAGGGTGTGGGTCAAGTTTATTTATATAAACTGCTTGGTAACAGGTGATCACGAAGTGGAGTGGACTAGGTCTCTTATTGAGACTGAGACACTTGTTTCATATCCTATTTGTAGCTTAATTTAGTCTTCTATGTGTTACTACATTAATGTATGATTCAAAAATCTCTAAATCCACTTTGATAGTTACTCTTGGAAAGATGTCATAATTGTCTTGTCATTGTAGAATAGATTCAAAAGAAATCTTAAAAACTGATCTTAAGATTACTGAGAACTAATCAACCTTCTAAGAATTTATTTAAACAGTCAAACTCTACTAACATTATAATCTTAATTAACTGGGATGTATTTAACCTTTTTGGGAAACATTTTAGAAATAATTTTTAACCAAAATTTTTTATAGATACTCTATTCACCCCCTCTTATGTAATCTACTCCGACCAACATTTGGTATCAGTGGTGGTTTATTAAGACATTGTTTAAACTTATTCAACTACGATTGTAGTTTTACTTTGAAGATCTATAAATTTATGTTAATTCTAAATTTCTAATTCTTTCAATGTATTTATGTTTTATGGATAATAGATTAGAAGTTGCAACAACCAACATACAACCATTTTTTAATGTAACCAACTATGGTCAATGGAGAGTTAAATGAAAATGCATTTAAGTATTATGGGGTTTGATATTTTCTCTTCCATTATAGATTAATATAATATTTCTATAACTAATAGAATCACATGGGATGAACCTGTCAAAACCTCCTAAAATAAAAAATGAAAAACTATGAATTCTTTATACTGCTGCTTAGTAGATAAAGAATTCAATTGAATTTATCCATGTAAAACTACCCATGAAAATTGGGATACCCTCTCTATCTCACATGAAGGAACATCTAGTTTAAATGAAATGAGACTCATTACTTGTACTATTAAATATGCTTACTTTAAAATGAAACCTAATTAGCCTATCTCTGAAATGTATCTTAGGCTCAATGAGATTTTCATCACAATGATTTCTCTTGGAAGGGATGTCACTGACAAGGAACATATCATGAGAAATATCAGATGTCTACCTGACATATGTAGAGGAACCTCTGTCTCTATTAGAGAATCATGCGACATCAGTAGGCTACCCATAAAATAACTCATTGGGGAACTGATGATGTATGAAGAGGAATTGAAAGTTAACAAGGGACATGAGGATGAACTAAATAGAAATTCAGTTTCATTTAATACCACAATCTATAAATAGAAAGACAAGGGGAAATTGGAATTTTCTATAAAATGTTCCAATAGTGGAAAATCATCTCCTAACAGTGATGAAGTGATGGATTAATTAGCTATATGATTCATGAAATTTTAAAATAAGAAGAACTTTTTCTGAAATCCTAACTTCAAGGGAAAGTATTTCGAAAATGGATATTGGAAGAAGGATTAGCAAATAAGTGACAAGACTGATGATATTGTTTGTAATGAATGTAAGAAAAAAGGACATATCAAGGTTGTCTGTCCAAAGATCAAGTACAAGAAAAGATATGACTACAAGGACATAAAGTATTAAAATGAAATGAAAGAAAACTGGAGTTCTTTTGAGGATTCATCAAGACACTCAAAAACATCACATGTTGAAAAGGAAAACAAATCCAATAAGTTACTTTATGAAAAACACATCTGAGGTAATACTGGACTCTACTGTACATAATTCATACTATTCTAAAGATGAAAGTGACTCTGAAAATATGACTAATGAAAAAATGTTTGAATACTATAACATTATTGAAGAAACATGTAATGAACTAAGTGACAAATTTATATCATTGACGAAATAGTATTGTATCACTATGACTGTTAAATCTGAACTCACAACTGA
The DNA here is from genome assembly GCA_963277665.1 of Viscum album. Lineage (NCBI taxonomy): Eukaryota > Viridiplantae > Streptophyta > Magnoliopsida > Santalales > Viscaceae > Viscum > Viscum album. The sequence continues at coordinate 1,936,070,014 of OY728123.1, read as the reverse complement.
AAAAGGAAAAAAATGATCAACTTATAAAAGAGAACAACAAATTAAAAATTTCTAATGAGAAGTTGAAGATTGAACAAAAAATTTACCAATGGGAAAAATACCCATAATCAAATGATTAGAAAACAAATTTCCCCTAAATAAAACACTGGAATTGGTTATCAACCTCGAAAAAGAAATATTGGTTGAAAAAATTTTGTTTCTAAATCATGGACATATAGTTTTACAACCAGTTCTGGACACAGATCAACTAATCAATTCATGATACACATTCTACTGTTTAACATTTTTCCATACCAAATAGAGTTTATTTTTTAAATTTATTACTTAATTCTTATAGGAAACCTATGAGGTAGGTACGGGTTGTTAAATCACTTATTACTAATATTACTGGACCCAAACATGTATGGGTACAAAAATATGTTTTTACTTAATCATTTTGTGGGAAATCTGCTTAAATAGTTGTTGTAAATTTTTATGGTACTAGGACAGTGGATGTTCAAGGTACATGATAGGAGACTACTAATTCTTCTAGAATCTAATAAAAATAGATCGAGGACATATCACATTTGGTGACAATTCCAAAAGAAAGATCATTGTCCTTGGCCAAATCGGTAACTCTAACTCAGTTTTAATTTCTAATGTACTATTTGTTGATTGATTAAAATATAATATTCATAGAATATCATGATTATGTGATGATGGATTTCTTGTTTGATATGAAAATGATTCTTTCAATGTCTTTAATTCTAAAAAATAATTAGTATTTTTAGCATTAAAATACGAAATTGCTTACTCTATTAACCTAAACTCCTTAGATTATCAAAATGCTTCATGCTTAATTGTATTTGATAAAGAGTCTTGGATATGACATAAGAGAATATAAAATTGTAAAATTATCTCCCTTGGAAAGCTAAATAGAAAAGGTTTAGTTAATGACTTACCCAATCGTGAGTTTCCAAATGAAAAATTGTGTAATCCCTATCAAAAGGGAAAGAAACAAAAAATTTATTTCAAAATAAAGAATGAATTATCAACTTCTCAAACTCTCAAACAAGGTCACCTAGATTTGTTTGTACCATCTAGAGTTTCTAGTTTAAATTGTAAGCACTATGTATATGTTCTTGTAGAATATTTTTCTAGATATACTTGGACCTTTTTTATAGATCACAGAAGTGAATCCTGTTCTTATTTTACTGAATATGCCAAGTCTGTGGAAAAGTTTAGTGGAAATATAATTAAATCATTTCAAAGTGATCACAACCATGTGTTTAAAAATCAAGTGTTTTAATCATTTTTCTCACAAAATGGTTATAGTCACAATTTCTATGCCCTTATAATAGCTCAACAAAATGGAGTTGTAGAAAGAAGAAATAGAACCTTGCAAGAGATTTCTAGATCAATGCTTAGTGAATATGAACTATCTATTTATTTTTGGGATGAAGCTATCAATACAACATGATAAATAATCAATAGAGTGTTATTCAAACACATTCTTAAAAGAACTCCTTATGAGTTATGAAATAACAGAAAACCCAAGGTTAACTTCTTCAATGTTTTTGGTTGCAAAGTCTATATTCATAATACTAAGGATAATCTTGAAAAATTTGTATCCAAGAGTGATGAAAGTATCTTTTTAGGATATTCCATATCTAGTAAATCCTATAGAGTGTTCAATAAATGAACTAAATTTGTGGATGAAAATGTCCATGTCAAATTTGATGAAACAGATCCACATGAGCCTAAAACAATTCTAGAGAACCTGGAAGATGATGTATCAAATCTGAATATTAATACAAAAATACTCAAAACATTATATGAAAGAATATGTGAAAACATTCCATTCTGTAAATTCCTTAGACTCAAGTCATAATGAACCTGAACCTGTTTATGAACCATAAACCACTTGTCCCTCCTTTTCTAGAGTTGGTATAACTCTTAAGAACCATCATTTAGATGTTGTTGTAGGATACCTAGAAAAAGGAACTCAAACTAGAGCTTCTATTATAAATCATGTTGAACATCATGTCTTATTGTCACAACTTAATCCTAAAAGCATTAATGATGCTATCAATGAAGAATTTTTGGTTATATAAATGCAATAAGAACATAATTAGTTTTAAAGGAAAAATGTTTGGAAACTTGCTGAAAGACCTAAGGATGCATTCACCATAGGCACTAAATGGCTGCTTAGAAATAAGGTAGATGTGGTTGGTAACATAGTTAGAAACAAGGATATATTATTTAAATAAGGCTATAGTCAAAATGAAGGAATTGGCTATGGGGATACCTTTGCATTTGTAGTTAGACTTGAACCCTTAGAATCTTACTTGCTTATGCTGCACATCTGAATTTCAAACTATATCAAATGGATTTTAAGAGTGAATTTTTAAATGGGTATATAGCAGAGGATGTCATTATTGAACAACCCCTATTTTTACAATCCCCAATTTTGGAAATCATATTTTTAAACTATTAAAAGATATATATGGTTTAAAACAAGCTCCAAGAGCATGGTATGATCAGTTGAGAACTTCCCTTATTTTCAATGGTTTCATATAAGAAATAGACGATCCTACCATTTTTAAAAACTAATTTCAATTGATGTTTTAGTTTTTCAATACTATATAGATGAAATTATATTTGGATCTTCAAGAAATTCATTATGTGTTGATTTTTCTAAAATGATGAAAAATGAATTTGAAATGAGTTTAATGGGTGAACTAAAATTCTTTCTTGGATTTCAAATGTTTCAAATTAATGATGGTATTATTTTAACTCAAAGTAAATATACTAGGTATCCTCTAAAACATGTTGGTTTATATAGAACTAAATGAAGTGAGACTCCCATGAATACCACTTGTAAATTGGATCTTGATGAAGATGGAAAACTTGTTGATCAAACCACTTATAGAGGAATGATTGGATGTGTACTCTACGTAAATGCTAGTGGAAGTGACATTATGTTTAGTGTGTTTATTTTTTCTTGTTTTCAAGAAAATTGAAAGGAATCTCATTTAAATAATATGATGATAATTTTCAAATAACTCAAGAATACACCCAATCTAGGACATTTCTATCCTAGAAGGAAATCATTTGAAATAGTCAGTTACTCTGATGCTGACTTCAGTGGTTGTACGTTAGATAGGAAAAGCACCTCTGGATCATAGAATTTTTTAGGAAATTCACTAGTAACACTAGGTAGTAAGAAACATAATTGTGTTGCATTAACTATTGTAGATTCTGAATACATTGCTGCTAGCAGTGTTTGGGCACAAATCCTATGGATGAAACACACTTTACTAGATTTTGGATATCAATTCAGGCATGTACCAATAAATTGTGACATAAAAGTGATATTAACATCTCGAAAAATCGTTTTTCACATTATAGTACAAAGCGTATTGTTGTAAGACATCACTTTTTAAGAGATCATTATCAAAAGGGTGATATCACAATGGAATTTTGGTATGTACCTTATAAATCCATGTGATTTATAAATTCATGCACGTACATTATAAATGAATTTTATTATTATAATATTATAACATACATGTTTACAATTGAATTTCATGTAATTATTTATATTTAATTATTTAGTTAATATTTATTCTTTCCTTATTTTATCAAGGAATATTTTCTAATGGAACATGTTTTTAGTCATTTCGCATGACTTATTGTTTTTATTACCTTATGATATATTAGATAACCTTATTGAGCACCTGAGTTAACACTTTCATAAGATTTCTTTTTTTTTCTTTAGGATGTGAAGATGTATATTATGAATGACATACTATTATAATCTAAAAGTTATGGATTCTTTCATGGGTGTTTCTATGTTGTTTTTCATTTTAATATATAATTTAAAACATATGTTTTCATATGGTTTTCCAAAAATACTACACTATTAGGTCATTAGGGATGTGAATTCCATATTTATTATAAAAATGTGAAAAAATTATGTCACATACACCTTGAAATTGTGGTTATGGTCAATAAAATCGGTATCATAGGAAGATTAGTAGAAAAAATTGAAACTAGATTTTAAAAACATTGGTTAGGTAAAAAAACCAAATATAGACGTTAAGTGTAAACATAGAAGGAAGTCTAATAAATTTTTTATGGTATAGATTGTTTGTTGTTCCGATAAATACATCACTGTATGGATAGAACCAATGGATGTGGTTCTAGAACTGATGTAACTAGGGGTAACAACATCAACAAGGTATCTCGAGCCTGACTTGGTGTAAACAGGTACATGAAAACATGCCATATTGCACACCTAATATTACACTACCATGGGATATTCGTAGGATAGACAAAATTTTATTTACAAACCACTATGAAATATTTAAAATTAACCACATCTATAAAGAAACTTTGTTTATTATTACAATATTAGCTATGCATAAATTATTAAAAACTATGTTTACTGTTTTTCTAGTTCGAAAATTATGCATTATGATTCATAACCTAATTTACTATATGCCATTATATAGAAATGATGCCTAGTGGATATAATAGAAAATATATGATTTTAAAGATCCCATGTAGGGATTTCCCTAAAATGAAATATTATTATGTTCGTACAGAATCTAAGAATGGTGCTGATACACTTATAACTATACAGGGATAACTGACTGAGGTTATAGATAATAACCCTACCCATATGGAGAAACATGATCCACACTGTGGAGGATAAATGTTAGAATGATGTATGTGAAAACAACCTCCATCCTTCAATGGATTATAAACCCATTTTTATTAGGGAAGGGGATTAGGTCATTAGAGAGGTTATTTCATTATTTATGATATAAGGAAAGGGAGAAGCTTATAGTGGATGTTTATCGACTCCCAGGCACTGGTGATAAATGGTGTTCACTGATTTAAAACACATTGTAGGTGAAAAATATTTAGAATTTAGAATGGATATATTTTAAGGAAATATTTGTAGAAAAATATTTCCCTCACTGAAAATGAGGAGATATAGAGAAAAAAATCTTGAGTCTGAAACAAAATGATGATGAAAACACTGCGAACTATGAAGCAAGATTTATAAGGTTATCAATGAATTATAGAGACTAAAAATTTAATATGTTTAAAAAAATAGATCAATTTTTGATGCTTGTAAACTACTCCTCAGAATAGTACTAGTCTCTCAAACATTATCATCATATAATGATATACTCTCTTATTCTATTAAGATAGATAAATTATTCTATAAATCTTATGACTTTGAAAGAATCCAAGAAAATAATATGGTAGAATATGAAAGAATAGATAAAGTTAAGAATAAAAAATTTGAATTTTCCAATGTGTTATACATATGGAAGGAAACCCCTGATGTCTAATTAAAATAAAAAGATGTCTATTTTATTTATGGAGAATAAAGACACCATGTACATGACTTCTAGGGAAATAAATAACCTACCTATGTAAAATTCTATAATTATAGGAATATAAGACACTATGAAAATTATTTTCCTAATCATAAAATAAAACATAACTTATAAAGGAAAATTAGATCAAGGTAATTCTTATGTGGTCAAAACTATAGAGGATGAAGTTATTAATGATGTTGTGGCAGATAATTTAATAATTTACGAATGCTTATCCAATGTATTATTTGATTCTGGATAATCAAAATCATTTATATCTTTCCAGTTTTTATGAAAATTAGACATTTCCATTTTGAATTAATAAAGGACTTGTTAGTCAAAAGTCATAAAGGATGTATCATTTCAATAAAGATGTGTTTTTCATTCTCCTATATCACACATACATATGATATAGTTTCAATCCTTATCATCTTACCTATGTTTGATTGTGATATAATCCTTGGTATGAATTGGATATCAAAATACGATGCATAAATATTTTTCAAGAAGAAGAAAGTAACATTTTTTGAGGAAGATGTAGATTTACTTATATTAAATATAGAAAAATCATCATCTGGTTCTCATCCAAATCCACCTCCTGTATCTCTAATAAATTAATTTCCTATGTACGAAGAGAGAACAACATCTATAGATCCTAAAATTTATGTAGTACCCATTGTGAAATAGTCCACTGATTTGTTTCAATAGGATTTATATGGACATCTTCTAGCGAATGATGATTAGTCCTCTACTGATTTAATTCTTGGTTTAAGACCTATATCAAATAATTTTTATAGAATGGCCAGTGTGAAATTAGTTTATCTAAAGAGAACAATAGTGGAATTGATTGATATTGCATATATTCCCCAAAATGTTTCTCTCTATGGATCCCTATCTCTTCTTTTCAAAAACAATGATGGATCCATGATGTTGTACATTAACTCTAGAAAAAACAATGTTATTACAATAAAAAAGTGTAATATTTTTTGTATTGATGATTTATTTGATAAAATTAATTAATACGTACATTATTCCAAGGTTGAAAATTAATTTAGATATAAGCAGCTGCATGTGATGAAGGAAGTGATTGTAAAGATAGAATTTTGATTTATTTATGAATATTTTGAGCATAGAGTAATGTCATTCAGATAACTAATACACCCTCAATTTTTATAGATCTAATTAACATAGTGTTCCAGGAATATCCTGAAAATTTTATTGTTTAATGTATTAATTATATGTTGATTCATTACCAAAGCATTTAGTACAAGGAGAAACACTTTTTGGGTGTTTTGTAGACTCTTATAAAGAAAGAGTTATCTGGGATGTTTATTATGTATGAATTCTAGCATCAAAATATTTCCTTTCATGGACATATTTTCAGAAATGATGGAATCATCTTTGATCCATAGAAGAAAAATGAAGTCCATAAATTTCATACACCAACAAAAATAACTGGGATATAGAGTTTCATTTTACAGAATAATGTGAAGAATGTTTTAATGAATTATAGAAATGATTGGTGATTTGTCAAATTTTTAATCTACTTTAAGGGAAGTGGGGGATTTTGGATTTATAGTGACATGTCAACAAAATGACTCACCTATGTACTTGTGAATAATGATAGAGTTATTACATATGCATCAAGATAGTTAAATGTTGACGAAGCAAATGATCCAACTTATTTTTCTAGATTTAAAATTCATAACATTTTATTTGAAGATATAGATACAGTATCTCTATTGTGAAATATGTGAAATATATACATATTGAAATAGAATGAAATATTTCTTCTAAAATATATAACTCAACTATAGATAAATATTTTGTCTTGATCTACTCACTGATTATGACTGTTTTTTACACTATCGCCCAAGGAAGTAATATAAGGTAACAAATTCCATGAATTAGAAGGTTCATCGAGTTCTAAATTAATTTAGTATTTAAAGAGATCACATGTTCATAGATCTATTAAGGGTACATATGGGAATTATCTAGAATGGTGAAACAATGCAAATTTTTTAAATAGTTTCCCAACTATTATAAAAATAATATATTAAAAATTATAGTTTTGAATATTTTCAAGGAATCATTAAGCTGAGAATGATGGGATGATGGAATACATTGTATAATGGGGTTGAATTATATAATTTGGGAAAATAAATTATTTTAATTTTATTCCTAAGATAAAAATGGAGTCATTTGATGATTCTCATAGCTTGGATTTTTCTATACACCCATTTAGCACTAGGATGTTTTGAGATTTGAATAGACATTTATATTTGGATAATATGAAGCAGGAAATTGCTAATTATGTATCAAGATGTTTTTTATGTTGATAGGTTAAGGATGAAAGAAAACATTTGAGAGGGTTTATGCATCTTCTTCATATTTGTACATAAAAATGGGATGATATCAAATTTATTTTGTCACTAGATTTCCAAAAACTCCACAAAATAATGTTTCAATATGGGTGATTGTTGATTGACTGACAAAATCGGAACATTCCCTAACTATAAGGGAGGATATTGCACTATATTTATGTACAAAAATCTATATTAATTTGGTTTTAAGACAACATGGAGAACATAATTAAATTGTTTCTAATCATTATATATGACTTAGATTAAAAATATAGAAATTGTTTCAGAAATATTTGGATCATAATATTCATTTGAGTACTTCTTACCACCCTCAAATAGGTGGGATATTTGAAAGGACATTGAAAACATTAAAAGACATGTTTATATCATGCGCACATGACATTAGTGGAATGTGAGATTAGTATTGACCTATTTTTCAGTTCTCTTATAACAATTTATTCTATTCAAGTATTCAAATTGCACCATATGAGTCATTTTATGGAAAGAGATGTCATACACCAATATGTTTGAATGAATTTGGTGAAAGGATGAATATAGGCCAAAAACCTATATAGGAAACAACAGTAAAGGTAAAGACTATTAAAACTAATATAAAATCATCTATAAGTAAGAAAAAGGAATCTCCTAATTATTGAAGAATGAATTTTTAATTTCAAGGTGAATATCATGTCTTCTTAAAAGTATCTCCATGGAAGAGTGTTTTAAGATTTGGGAAGAAAGGAAAATTGAGACCCCTGTACATTTGAAATTTTGATATCTTTGAGAGATTTGGAGTTTTTTATTATAGTTTGGGGATGTGTTATATACATTATAAAGAACAAAATGTGTTCTAACTCTCTTTATAAAGGATGTACATACTAGACCCATAACACATACTCATATTTGAAGGAATTGAATTAGAACCTAATCTAACATACTGTGAAGATCCAATCCAGATTCTTGACACTGAAGAACATGTGTTGAGGAATCGGATCACCGATCAGGTAATTGTACATTGAAAAAAATTATAATATTGAAGAGGTTTTGTGGGAATAGAGGAAGTGATGATAAAGAACATCCCAAATTTTTTCATGAGGAGACATTCTTAAATTTTATTGATGAAATTTTTATAGGAGGGGAGAATGTAATGACCCAAAATTCTATCAATAAAATTTCGTTTATTTTATTTATTTAATATTGTATAAATATCATAATATCTCTTATTAAACCCAATAAAAACATTATAAATTAATAATGAATGAATTAAGAGGAATTTAATAAAGCTAAAGAAACATGTACCAATTGAATAGTTACATGACCTTTTGAATAAAAATGTGACCCATTATAAAATTAAACCTCCAAATAAAATAAGAAAATCACATATGAAATTATAAAAAAATTCTTTATCTTATAAGTAGAAATATTATATATTTATATCTTGTAATAGGTAAATAAATATTTGAAATTGATAAATTAAGTGTTGTTATTTTTGTAAGTTATAAATATTTAATTAAAATTTTATAATTAATATAATTATTTAATAGAAAATATAATTTCATAATATATATATATATTAATAATTTGTTGTCTTATTATCATCAAATAATATTGTGAGACCTTAGTTAATTTTTGAAATTTTTATAAAATTGGTTATAATACTAAAATAATTATTTACCAACAATATGAAAATTTTAATTAAAAAAACCTCAGATTAAGAAATTTTTTATAATATAATGGAGCTCATTTTTTTAATTCTATAATTCAAAAAAAGGTTAAGTATATTTTTTTGTATTTTTTCAAAAGAGTTGATTTTATGAATAGTGAAATACAGTAATTTACAGTATTTAAATTATAATCCAAATACATGAATAAAAAAATCATGCAACATGTAAAAACAAATAATATATAATTAAAATTTTTTATTTTTATATATTGGTTTTAATTCTTTAACAATTCATATTTATGATCAAAAATGATAATACATTGAATAAAATATTCAAAAAAATACCCCTCTCCTACACTATAAAGAGAGCACATCACCACCTATTCTCCCCACACCTTTTTATCCTTTAATATTTTTCAAATTCTTCCCAAAAATCATCCCTATCCTCTAAAAGTTGTCTCAGAGTATTTGGTCTCCAAAAAATATCAAAACCAATCTCTTTAAAGCCATTCTCAAGTGGGTGACTTCATGGGGTAAAAATCATCTTTAGTTTCTTTTATTTTCTTTAAATTTCATTTATTTTCTTATAAATCCATCACTTCCACTTACAAAGTGAAAATATGACTCCATTATATTTTATATAATAATATTTTTTTATGTCAATATAAAACTGATGATCATTTTTCTTCTCATTTATATTTTTAGATGAATGAATTGTCAATAAGGTGCTGATTTACATCGTTCGTGGACAACAAGTTTTCCTTTTACAGTTACATTTTAAAGGATGGTAATTTAACCATTTCTGGGGTCCAAATTTATTTTAATATATTTATTACATATTATTTGATGCTCTAGAACTAGTATATATACATAATACAAATTAATGAAACAAAACAAGATTGTGATGATCTAAAAGCTACCAGAATAATCCAAAAGATTATCACTAACATCTTATGTAATGATTCATCCTCAACCAAAATAGAACAACAATTTATATTATTATTTAATATTATATAAGTTCATTAATAACATATAACTTCAATTATTAATATTTATTTCCATTTCACAAGATCTCTCGTACATGTGTAAAAGTAAACTGATAATGAAAACCAATGAAAAGAACACTCCCGAATGATAGAATTAAATATTATAACTAATAAAAAGACCATAAATTAACTTATTAAAATTATAAAAAAGGCATATAATATGGTTTATGAAATATTTAATTAATTATTTAATTTTATTATCTTGTTAATTATGTACAATTGTAGAACACCTTAGTATGAAAGGTAAGGGTTTCTTCCCAAACCACCATTTTCATTCGGGTTATGTTTTCTCCCAATATAGAACTATTTAATTCGTTATTATTTTTATATAATTTATATAATTTATCTTTATATTTTATAAGATCTCATATCAAAATTACTTCAAATTTATATTATGCAGGATTATATATTTCACATGTTTTCATTTTCAATTCCTTCAAATATGAAAGTCAGATTAAAAAAACTTTTTGATTTATTACCCATTTTAAATTACCATCCATAATATGATTTAAGAAATAATTTTTTTATAGACCTGATAATTATTTTAAGGAAAATATGTATTTTTTAATTCATTGTTTTAAGAAAATAATTATGAAAAATAAGAATTATTTTTCAAAAAGATATATCATTTCACATGTTAAAATGGTATTTGCATTGAAAATTCCTGGATGATTTTAGGGGAATATTTTCATCTTTTTAAAATTATTTGTTTAATATTATGAAATATTGATATTTTTCTCTTTTGATGATCATGTACCATATTTTATTAAATTGTTTATGATCATTTTGTCTATGGATGTGCTTCTTTGATACCGTTAACCTTATTACTCAGAATGGTTAGTGGTATTGCATACTAATTATTGAATGTTATTTAAATTTCATATGTATATGTTTTTTATGTTTAACCCCATTAACTTAAAGAATTAATTATACTTATAAGGTTATGGGTTTAACACTCTATATCCCATCAATGCATTGGTAGGCCTCCTGAGAAAAAAATATAAATGGAATTTGGCCCAGGTCTTAGCCATTTATTATCAGATGTCTTGGTCGTGGCTTGGAAGTTATGTTTATATTGTATGAAATAATGTATTACATAATTATGATATTGTTAATCAATTTCATTATTCAACTATTATGATATCCCTGGTTATGTTTCATTTACATTTGTTTATTTATAAGTAATTATATATGTAGATTTTATTTTTTCCATATTATGCTCATGATAATGTTATAATGGAATTCATCTTTAGTAATTCACCATGCCTTATTTTTCATTATAGCATGAACTATGTTACATACCATTACTTATCATATAATACCACCATTTTTTATTAAATATTTTCCCTGATTGTGAAGATGTATATTATGAATGACATGTAGTGATAATCTAGGAGTTATAGATATTTTCAAAGGAGTTTATATGGTGTTTTTCATTTCACATTGTAATGTAAAACATATATTTATCAAATTTTCAAAAACTAATAAACTATTCAGTCCATTATGATGAGACATCCACATTAATAATACTAATGTAATAAATAAAGTCACTGGATTGGGGAATCTAGGTTTAGGGTCTTTATAATATGTGTTCAAAAAACATAGTCAATTTTTAGTTAACCTCTAAGGATTGTAAGACATGTTGGATTCATTCAAGAACAAATAAGGATTTTTTTAATTGTGATTGGGTTTCATAATTTTTATCCTAATTTTATTATATTGTTGATGATAGGTCAGATAGGAATGTGATGCCTAGGTTATCATGGTTTAAGAATAATATAGGTAGATAAAAGATAAAATGGAATAAGAAAAGTAACTTCTGTAGTCCGATAATGCTTCCTCAAATATCGATTATAGGAAATTAAAATAATAATAATGATCCAAGATTGAGGGAAATTATACCATAAAGAGGAAGTATCTAGACCACATAAAGGGGTGATATTAACTTTTTGAAATAATATATTAGTTAGTAATTGTATAAAAATAAATTCAATCATTTTGAGGGGTATAAGATACTAAATGTATATTTTTAATGTATAATAAATATGATATACAAAAATATCAGTGTATGAATATATGAAGAAATTAGTCATCACTTTAGGGATGATGAAAAGGTTGAATGATTCATTTTTTTCAAAGCTATGTAAAATATGAATCCATGATAGATATATCTAAAGGATTTATATTTTCATATTATTTAATCTATATGATAATAGATGTTTTGAATTAACAAGGAGTGATTATAAAAGAATTTATGATGTATTTTAATATACATGGTTTTTTGATATAGATCATTCCATATAATATTTTATGTGAATAATATGTTAAATAATTCCTGGAAAAATAATTCAACATATTATTTATTAAAATATGAGTGATATTATCCCACTACTCATTAGAGGAATATTTTTACAAATAATGTTTTCTTAAAATATTTTTTCGAAAAAAATATAATACACTTTAATAGATGAATTTGAATAGTTATTATTAAAAATATTCCCAATAATATGAAATAAATATTAATCAATTGAACAAAATAGTTTTGGAATAATAGAATATAGTGTAAATAAAACCATGTGAGTGTGTTTGGAATTACATATTTTACATTATAATATAAAAGGATTATGATATTCAAACTGAAAATTGAATATCATTTAATATCATGAAATATTAAAGGGTATATTGGTAAATAAATAATGTATAACATCAATATTATTACCAAAATGATCTCAATAAAAAGGATTCATGGAAAATATGTATGAATGCTGCTAATGAAAAACATATTAATTGTTATATGTAGACAAAACTAGTTATTGACATCATATCATTTCATTTTTGTGATGTTTGATGATTGAATATTATGTAAGAATATTGTAATATTATAAATATAAATCTTATAATTTTATAATTATATATACTAAAATAACTCATAGATATTACTCACTAATGGTTTATGTTTTTGAGGATTATCAAATGGTATATATTGGTGTGGTAAGGATTATATAAATAACTATTGGGGTTGGAAACATTTTTTTCAAAAAAAAAATTATATGGAAGTCTATCAAATATAATACAATAATACATGAAAGAAGATATGTATTTTAAAAAAACGATAATTTTTTTTAATAATAATAATTTCATCATGTCAGAAAACTGTATATATTGACTTAAAAATTCTTTCATGTTACATGAAAATACTAATTATGTGAAACAAAAATTGAGTTGTAAAAGTATGACTCTTTGTTATATATAACATATGTATTCCATGTAATATTAGAGGATGTAAGGAAATATTTTTACTAGAATGTTGATTATGTTTTACTGATATATAGAATATGATGATGGGTCATAAATGATTTTCGAGAACTTGATGTGACGTCCCGACCTGGGAGCCATAGAAAGGTGCCTCGAGCCAATTGGATACATGCCCTCAAGTGTGCCTCCCCATATGCCAGAGGGCTCCAACTAGTAGAGGGGGTCTATAATGTCAGTCTTGGGGAGACAATACCCCTTTTATTATAATAAAGACCTAGTGTAAGAAAATATCAACATCCATGTATTGAAGCGTATAAATAACCATAACAATACCATGACTTATGATAGTCAAACCAAAGAATAAAATCATCAACTAAAAGGTAAAATATGATATGCCAATGAAAATGTCATGTTTATATAGTGAAACTAAATTTAAATAAAAAACAGCTCTGAAATTGATTCTGAACCATGTCTTGTTCCATTTCCCATGCTCCAATCCCAAACTACAACCTATCCCAGGGACATGACCTCATCATCTCATGCAATAACAATGTGTACTCGGTTGCTGATCAGGAGGTCCAAATAGGGTGCGAGAACAACTCATTAGTCCACCACCAATGGTTTCTAAAACTAGTCCATTCAAAAGATAGTCCACGTAGTTCTATGGAGAAATAAATACAATTCATAAATTAAACAACTATCAAATTGTAATTTAATACTTAATCACCAAATTAGGCCAATTAAATCCATGTTTCCAAATTGAATCATCATTCAATACAGTCATTCATTTGGTTTAGTTCATCATTCCTAAAATCTGAAATCTCAGTTGAAACATCATTCATTATTATCATTAATCAATTATTGTTGTACGTCATGCCTAGAACACCAAATCTCAGTAAATGTTGGACCTCATGACTAGCACTCCAATTCTCATTCGGTGATGTTCACCATGCCTAACACCCTTACATATAATCACTTAGATAACTATTTCATAGGAACACCATGTCTATGTACCAACATCTACACTGGTCTAGGATGTCATACTGAGCACCACAAAATCTCAACCCTTTAATAATTCTTTATTTCAAAATAATTTTCCACATAAATCATTTACTAATCAAATGATTAGTTAAACATTTAAATGTCTTTTGGTTAATTCAAGAATTAAATAAGCTCATAACCCATTAATTAATTCGTCAATTAATTAAAAATTCAGTACCATTCGCATTCAAAAATTAATTATTCACAATTAATTATCTATTTAAAAACAAATCAATTCATAATTAATTCTCACAAACATTTGTCTTTAATGACAAATATCATTTCATAATTAATTCTCCCAATTAAGTATCATAATAAAATCAACTGAATAATTCAAATACTAGATCACAACCCATAATTATATCTCCGAGATATCAATCACATTGGGAATCCTCCCATTCATTTGATCTGTGATTCAATTGTCAATAAATCACCACGGTAAACACATATCAATTCAACTTTCCTAATTACTTACACTTATGAAGTAATTTATCAAAGGAATCTGAAAATTTCATGAACTCATACACATATCATAAATCATGACTATAGGAGTTCAATTTTTACCACCTACCTCTATTTATTTACAGAAGTTATCCAAACAGAAAACCCAAAAACATCAGCAGCACAATGTCATTGATCAAGCTCCGAATCTAATTCGCTAAACCCAAAATTAAGATCAATGGCATAAAAATATTAAAAATATTGTTCTAGATTCATAATAATAGATCTAGATATCAACACATAAGTTTAGTTCCACAGAAATGATGAAGATCCTTCATGAAAAGAGTTATAATGATGGAAGAAATAAATGGGAGAAGTATCGGGATGAAAGCCTCTTACCGGGAGCAGAGCAGATCTTTAATCAAGGCTTCCAATCTCAAAGAATGGTGTTCAGATCACATTTGGAACCCTCCAGAAGTCTCTGAGAACAACTATAATCTATCAAACCTGATATAAGGTTGAAATATAGGAGTCCTAGTGTGTTAGGGTTGTTTTAAAAGAAATTTTCAGATATTAAAAATCATGTGCACAATTTTATGGGTAGAGGCGCACAGTTACAAAAACTGTGCGACAACCATATAGACTCCACTTCCTAATTCTAAAAAGATGGTATGTTTTGGTCACATGGTTAGAAAAACCATGTACCAACCATGTGGACACCTCTGTCCAATTTTTCATGCATGGAACGATTTGGTCACATGGGTTGTCAGAATGAGCGCAAACCGTGCATGGCCCACTATCCTTTAGTTTTTCTTAAGAGTTCACCCAAACACACCCCATGATTATACTCCAAGTTAACAATACAAAAAAAACTTCAAAAAGAACCTAAAAAGGCACATGAGATGACCCTAGAAAATTCAATGATTTTACAATCACCCAACCTTATAATAGTTCACCCATGAGCTGCACTATTGAACTTCTCTATGTTTCTGACCCAAAAAGATTAGTCTATTATTATATCATGTCTAATTCTCATTCCCATGTTTCCCCTTGAACATTTATGTGTTTCCATAACACATGAACTGACAAAACAGCCTTTCCACATAATAATTTCTCATTACGGCCCAACATAACACATGAACTGACAAAATAGCCTTTCCACATAACACTTTCTCACTACTGCCCAACAGATGTACCAGATTCTCCTCAATGGATGCATCTGTCTCGAGGTCAACTTCCTCCACATCAATTACATGAGAAGGGTGAGGGTGATACTACCATAGTTTTAACACATTAAAAACATCTTGTATAACACTGAATTTCTATGGATGTGATAATTGGTACGCCACCGGCCCAATTCTCTCTAGCACCTCAAATGGACCCAATGACCAGGGTGCTAACATGCCCTACCTCTATATCCTGTGGTGACCCAATCTAGGAGAATAACAAAGGAATACACGATCAGTCCATATATACTTTAAGGATCATCTCTGTCTATCTGCATAAAACTTCTATGCACTCTGATCTCCATCCATACATTTCCTAATCAACTACAGGTGCTCCAATGTCTCCTAAACGTGTCTTGGACCCAACAGCTCTGACTTCATAGACATTAACAAGCATAGTGGTGATATACATGGTATACGATAATGTGCATTGTATGGTTCCATCTGTATAGTTTCCTCATAACTTTTTTATATAAAAACTCTACTAAAGCCCAAATATTTTTCCAATAACCACCAAAGTCAAGGACACATGATCACAACATATCCTCTAACACATGTATAGAATGCTCAGACTACCCATCTATCTGTGGGTGGAAGCCCGTACATAACAGAACCTGTGTACCAAGTTCCTTCTGTAAGCCTTGCCAGAAGTGTGAATTAAAGCGTCAATCATGAACTGAAACAATTGTCTATGGAACCCCATGAAAATGAACTATGTCTCTCACATACAGTTCTCCCAAATCATCTAATATAAAGGATTCCTTTATAGTAAATATGTTTTCTACCATTTTAGTCGATCCACAATAACCCACATAGCATCATTCTCCCTAAATGTGTTTGTATTTTCTACCACAAAATCCTTTGTCACGTCATCCGACTTCCATTCCGGAATAGGTAATGGTTTAAATTGTCCTCTAGGTCGTTAAAGATTTGTTTTCACCTGCTGACGTGTGAAACACCATTCTTGAAATCCCTTATCTATTTATTC
This sequence comes from Viscum album, assembly GCA_963277665.1. Taxonomy (NCBI): domain Eukaryota; kingdom Viridiplantae; phylum Streptophyta; class Magnoliopsida; order Santalales; family Viscaceae; genus Viscum; species Viscum album. The sequence continues at coordinate 1,936,052,616 of OY728123.1, read as the reverse complement.
ATTCCTGGAAACCAAAACTATCCTCGAAGGTCACATTACATTTTTTCCCCCAGGATGTATTGCTTGCCTTGAATCATGAAATTCTCACATGAGTTCCTCTCACAGACTCATAGGCACAATATCCTAATTTTTCACATATATGATCTCATCCTCATATATTTTATATTCTGAAAAATTCACCCCACCATTAATGCATTCCCTCAAGGCTAAACATTCTGGATCATCGAACTGCTTTTCCCTGATCTATCTTATGATTATATACTCTACTACTACAGAAACCAGAGTCATCCTCTATTGAATCTCCTAAACTACCACATCCATTTTTGTGACAATGTTCATCACCTTCCACTCTGCACTTGACTCATGTACCAACTGAGTATGAGTTTTTATTCTCAAGGAATCAACCACACTATTCCCCTTACCCGATGTATATTCCAGTTCAAAATCTAAGGACTGCATATACTCTAACCATCTTTGATTCAGATGATTCAAGTCCCGCTGTGAAAAGATACAGTTCAAGATTTTCTGATTCGTAATATCTATAAAACATTCACCCAATAGAAGTTTTCACAAACACATAAGACTATAAACCACTACTTCTAACTCATGGTCTTATGTAGGGCAACTTCATTGATGTGTTTTCAAGTGTCGCGACCCATATGCAACGACTTTATCCCCTTGCATCATCAAATCTCTGAGTCATACACTAGAATTGTCAGAAAATACCATGTACTCGTCACTAGTCTAAGGTAAGATCAATATTTGTGCCGAAGTAAAGCACTTCATTAATTATTAGAAAACATGCTCACATGCTTCTACACAAACAAACATTATACCTTTCGTGGTCAAACCAGTAAGCAGTGCTGGAAATCAGGAAACATCTTGGATGAACCTCATATAATAACCAACTAATCCCAAATATCTTCGAATATCAAAAAAAATTTGGGATGCTCCAAGAAAATCACTACCCTAAACTTCTCTCGGTCAATAACCACACCATATTCTGAGATGATGGTCCCCAAAAAGTGTACCTTGTTAATCCAGAAGTGAAATTTAGATAGCTTAGAATATAACAGATTCTCTCCCAGTGTACCTAGGAAGATGTCAAGATATTGGACATGATCATCATGAGTCTTATAGTACACTAAGATGTTATCCAAAAACACCACCATAAACTAATCTATGTATGGATGAAAGATCTGGTTCATAAAATCCATAAACACTACTGGAGCATTTTTCAATCCGAATAGCATTACAATGAACTCATAAAGTACATAACTTCTTCTGAATGATGTTCTTGAAATACCAGAAGTCCAAAATCCCACCTGATGATACCCTGATCTCAGATCAAGCTTTGAGAACAACGTAGACCCCTTCAACTGGTCAAAAAGATCAGCGATATGCAGAATATGATATCTGTTCTTCACATTCATTTTATTCAAATTCTAATAATCGACAAATAAGCATAAACTCTCATCATACATATTTGCAAACAAAAAATGTGATACCCAAAGTGACATACTTGGACGGTTAAACCCCTTATCCTCTTACTCCTCAAACATCCTTTTGTGATTTTGATGCTCAGTCGGTACCATTCTGTAAGGTGGAATAGTTATCGAATCAGCTCCCACCATGAGATCAATAGTGAATTCTACAACTCTCTCTGGTAGAAACCCTGAAAATTCTTCAGGAAATACATCCCGAAACAATTCAACTATTGGTGGAAGAAAATATTTTCTACAACTCCCATTATCTAGAAAAAGACTAGAAATGTTGGTCGTGGGCTCTCCTAGCTACTATGTAATTAGCTCAGATCTACCAACTTTGATATCCCATTCTCCACGAAAGACATATTGATCACCCTCAAGAGATTCAAAGGCCACTCCCCAGTGATAACAATATATGTGGGCTCGGTATGTGACTAGCCAGTCTATACCCATAATCAAGTCAAATCCCATTAAAACAAGGATATATATCCCATAGGAAACAATACACTCCAATCTCTTGCGAATATCAATTTCATAAACATATATCCATTTTTCGTGTTCCCAACGATGTATAAATATTCAGAATCCTGCCTACGGACTCCACCTACATCCTCAAGACATAAATAAGATTTTCAATTATAAAGTAATGAGAGGCACCTATTTCAAACAAGAATGTATCTACATTAGAAGCAACTAGAATAGAACCTCTACCTATTGATGGACCATCCTTGCTCACGACAGGTGAAGGTTTCATTTCATTTATCTTTCATGTCCCTCTTCCATATGGTGTTATCATAATCCATTGAGTTTCACCACTCTGGGGACACAGGCGCTAATTTCCCGAATCACCATGCCCACTTCATCTATCACCTCTTCTAGTATAACTCCAGCTGCCAGACCTATATGGTTTAGAAGTCCAACTTCCCATAATATGAGTATAATGAGCCACTCCACCAGTACCAACCCACCACTGCCTCTTTTAGAACCTCTATAGATGTCTCATATTTCCAAAACACTGGCAGTCCACTGGTGGTCATGGACAATGTGTATGATAATTTTCCTTCCTCCACACTGGTGGAAAAGTACATTAGAAAGATCCAGTGTAATTGTTCCTCTTGACTTTCCACCTTTCTTTCCACTATTCTGACAATGATACTCGTAATGTTGCTTCATTATCTCTAATGGAATACACCCTAATCATCCATTTACCTATCCAGTACTGGAATCCTCTTTCAAGTTCCCCTCTGAAACGAGAGCCATATTAACCATTTATGAAAAAGATTTACCCTAAAGATGTTCACTTGGGACTTAATTTCACACATAAGTCCATAAAAAATAGTTTCTCTAATGATGCATCAACTACTGCCAAACTAGGAGCCAAATGATGTCAATCTGTGAAACGTTCAGTGTACTAAATTATGGACATGTTTCCTTATGTCAAATGCATAAACACCAAAGCCTTATGTTATCTCAGTAGGTTTGGATATAAGTTTTGTAAGAAAAGTTCCAAAAAAGTACTTCTTTAACATACTATAATTATGTTCTGATCGTACATGAATGTCCCACCAGCGCTATGTGGAATCCCACAATATTTAAGCAGAAAACAAGACCATTTTCTCATACAGAGTCTACAAATGGTCAAGTATCGACTCTATGGATTCAATTTAGAATTTAGATCTATCAGGCCCACCATCTCCAAAAAAAGTATATGGGTGTTATAGTTGAAACTATATTTTCAACTCTAACATGAATTTAAAAACATTCCCTGTATCTCCCTCCATGAATTGCATGAGTCGATAAAAGTTATCTAAGAACTTTTCCCCTTCATCACTGTCTTTCACAAGTAGTTCCTCAGGATACATGTCTAGAAGTACATTCTAGGACATTCCCCTCAATCTCTCCCTCAACAAGCATCATGGTGGAATGCTCCTACAATAAAAAACACAAGTCTTAAGTCTCATAATGAAACCTTATAACATTTATGTTGGGGAAGAAACTAACACAAGAAGTCTCAACATGTCATTTCTCTCTTTACTCAACACACGTTCAGCTCTGAGGATTTATCATTACCCTTAACCATCATACTCCTAGGTATTAGTTAACAATGGTATATTCATTCTCATTAATTAATCAACCATTAATTAATAACATTATCTCAATTAGTTAAATAAAAAAGTAATTAATTAATCATTACTATTTAATCAATCAAGGTTCTCATTATGCACCCATTTATTCTCATTTAGCATCATTATTTTAATCTCACGATACGTAAAAACAGTTCCTGTTCAACAACTTACCCATAACCTATTTTCCCATGAGTTCCTAGAATGATTCATGATAACACAACCATGAGTGCCTAAAATGATCGATGCAGAATCAAATATCATGCCACTTTAAGCCACAAATCAAAATACAACAATCTTCAAAAAAAATATCACATCCCACCACAAGTGTTTCAACCAAGTTGAAATAATATACAATTATAACAACAAACATAAATCACAAAAATCCCACCCAAAGTACTCAAATAATCCCCTATACATTTGTTAGAAACTCCCATGCACAAGCTCTTTACCATGCCTCAACTCTTCCTAGTATACTATCTAGATTTTCACAAAACATTATGATAAAAGAAGTTCAATTAATAGAAAACACTTTTGATACAGCTTTGTGACTTCCCGACCCAGGAGCCAATGAATGGTGATCCGATCAGGTAAGCCACATTCCCTCATGTGCTCCTCCCCTTACTCCAAAGGCTTCCGACAAGAATTGAGGGTATGGAATGTAAGTCTAGGGGAGAATATACCCTCTTTTATTAGAATAAAACACCAGTGTATGAAAATAACAATATCCATGTACAAAAGCATATAACTAACCAGAAGAATAAAATAACATATGATAGTAAAACTAGAGAATATAATATTCAAATGAATTGTAAAATATGATATACCAATGAAAATGTTAACTATCTACAATGCAACTGAAATTAATGGTAAAATAACTCCCAAACAGATTCAGAACCACACCCTGTTTAATTTCACATGTTTCAACCCAAAACTACGTACTATCCCAGGGAAGACCTTATCGTGTCCTCCGAAAACATAGTCTTCTCGGGTGCCGAATAGGTGGCCAAAATATGATGTTAGTACAACATAGTAGGCCACCACCAATGGTATCCAAAACGATTACATCGAAAAGATAATTCATGCAATTATATGAGTAAATATATACAATTCATAAATTTAACAGTTATCACATTATCATTTAGCAATTAATAATCACATTACACCAATTCAATCCATGTTTCCCAATAGAATAATCCAAAATTATTATAATTCATTTAGAGTAGGTAATCATTCATATAACCCTAAATCTCAGTTGAAATATCATTCATTTTTAACATTAATCATTTTGTGTTGGACATCATTCCTAGCACACCAAATATCAGTGAATGTAGGACATCATTCCTGGCACTCCAATTCTCATTCAGTATAGGTCATCATGCCTAACACCCATATGTATAAGCGTATATATAACTAATGGGGAGGCAATTCATGTCCATTTACCATATTTTACACTGGTCTAGGATGTCATATCCCTCACAACAAAATCTGAGCCATTTAATCATTCATTAATTCATAAGAATTTTCCACAATAATCGTTTACTAATCTAATGATTAATTTATCAGTTAAAAGTATATTAGGCAATTAAACAATTAACTAAGTTAATAACCCATTAATTAATTCATAAATTAATTAAACAACCAGTAAAAGTTTAATTCCATAATTAATTCTTCATATTTAATTATCTGTTTCAAAACTCATTAGGTCATAATTAATAATCACAATTAATTAACATTAAATTCCAAAAACATTTCATAATTAATTATCCAAATTAATTATCTTAATATAATCAAATAAATAACTCAAATACAATATCACAACCCATAATTAAATCTATAAGATATAAATCACTTTGGGAAACACCCCAGTCATTTATTCTGTGATTCAATTATCAATAAATCACCAAGGCAAACACACATCAATTCAACATTCCGAATTACCCCATATAGATATCATTTATCAATGGAATCAATAATTTTAATAAACACTTACACATATAATAAATCATAACCATTGTAGTTCAGTTTAGACCATTTAAATTGTTTTATTGATGGATGTTAGCCCAATGGTAAACCCCGAAATCTCAGCAGCACAACTTCGCTGATCAAGCTCTGGATCTAACTCACCAAAACCAAAATTAAGTTCAAAGGAATCATGATCTGGGAAATCTTGATCTAGATTCAGAATCCTAGATCTAGACCTGAACCCATAAGATTATATCCATGAAAATGATGAAGATCATCCCTGAATGGAATTATGAAATATAGAGGAAAGAAATAAGAGAAGAATCAAGATGAAATCCACTTACCATGAGAAGAGAAGATCTTTAATCTAGGCTTCCAATCTTGATGAACGATGTTCATATCTCCTTGGAATCCCTAAAAAAACCTCTGGGAACAACTAATATCTATCATGCCCCAGACAAGATCAAAATATAGGAGTCTTGGGGGGTTTTAGTGGGTTTAAAAGTGATTTTCAGATATTAAAAGCCGCCAGCACGGTTTCCATCTTAGAGGCCCACAGTTAGAAAAACTGCCCGCCAACCGTGAAGACACCACTACCAACTTCTACATGGTTGGCATGGTTTGGCCACAAGGTTAGGTTAACCATGGGCCAACCATGCGAACCCCCCTTCCCAATTCCACATTCTTAGAATGGTTTGGTCGCAATGTATTTCAAACCATGCGCAAACCGTGTACAACCCATTATCCTTTTATTTTTCTAAAATGTTCACCCTAATTCAACCAAAGCTTCTAATCCATGTTATAGGTACTGAAAGGCTTCAATATGTATTTTATAACACTCCTGGGATAACTCCAAAAAAGACAGGGATTTTACACATGATGTCCCATATAACATAAAAAAGGAGTTTAATAAGAATTCGTATTTGGTATAATTAGTATTCGTGATTCATATTTTTATTTCTCCATACCTGAGTATGTTGAGATACCTAGAATTTAAACCATTGTACATTGATATTTATTATTGAAAGACTTTTGTATTGTTTAATAATGTAATGGTTGGTTATATTAATGATCAATTCATTGAATGAATATTGACCATCATGGAAATTACTATTTTAAAATAATTATGATAATTAGTTCTTTAATAGAGGTGGATTGGGGAAGGTATATCCACAACTAGAAAAGAAGAATTAAAAGCCAATATATCGGTTGAGAGACATGTAATTTGATCATTCAAAAGGGTGAAGGACATGATAGGTAATCATTAAAATTTTTAATCTATAATCATGGAATCAAAAATTCGTGAATAGATATACACGATTGACATACTCTTTGTCCAGCGGTTACTAAATTTCATGGACAAAAGATCATATAAAAATTCATGTATGAATATGATGTAGTTTGTGGGAATATGTAAATATATATATATATATATATATATAATAGATATTATAAAAAAATATATTCTAGTATGAGGTTCCCTAATTCTTTACTTAAGGCCACTCATTTCATATATATAGGAATTTGAGAGATTATATTTGATTTCAATTCTAAATAGCCCTATGGGGGAATAATTTTTAGATGAATGAGTGGTGATGTAGTTTTCACTCAGTGAGTTTTTTAAAAACATTTTAGTAGTTTATCGAAAAGTATATTTTTATAGATACTCAAATGTTTTTTATATGATGACACACAAGATAAAATTGATGTTAGAGTGTTTTGAAAGATACCTAATGTTTTTTTGGGTATACTTTAAATGTTATCATATATGATACAATATAAGTTTATATAAAACATAGTATATGCGACATTAGTTATAGTTCAAGATTTAATGATGTATTAATTAAATACATAAACATATATGATATAACAGACCAATATTTTACAATATGTCTCTCCTTAAATAAATTCAATTTATTTGATACCTTATGTTTCACGCAACACAAATCATAGACTACATAATAAAATCTTATAATAACATAGTAGGTAAATTGGAGATAAGGAATAGTATTATCCAAATTATGAAATTTATATATATTCAATTATTTTTACATTCATCAAATATATTTTATATACATAAGATATTAATACATCCAACGATATGCATAAAAAAGATATATTGTTCTAAATGTTTTTTAATATCCATTGAATGGGAATGTTTTCTTAAAAAATTAATTTTGACACTTTAATAAATTTTATTTTAAAAATAAACATCATTTCTGAAATCATTTTATAAAAAAGTACTTTTGTTGAATGTTTTTAATTTTTTTGATATGTTTCATTGTAAAATGAATAGTAAGAAATATTGCATTTTAATTGAAAATATATTTTTCATCCAGGTCCTTTATTATGATAAATATATTTATGATTGAATGTAATCTATAATTAGATAAAGTTTACATCATTTAATCAAATTTAGGCCATTGGAATCAATTTACTATTGAATTTTGATATAGAAACATTCCAATATTTTGATTGTTTTCTTTTTAAAAACTATATTCACACATCGTCAAAAATATTAATTTTATTCTGTGCTTAGCCAATTATGAGTTTTGAAAATTTTAAAACAGATTTAACATTTTTAGTCATAAAGTGAAAATTTAGTAAATTTGTCCCTTTTATTTATAAGCAATATCAATATTAGATTTTTTCATATTTATTTCCATAGTTATGTGTAAATCTTTAATTAAGTGTAAAAATAATATAATAAATATTAGAAAATTACCCAGACACATGCCCTAATTTTATAGTTTGAGTTATTGGAGACCAAAATCATCCTTTGGATTATTTTATTGTCTCTTGGATCCACTTGGATGACTTTAAGCCTTTTATTGTATTATATTTTTAGAATTACCATGTATGTCATACTAATATCTTCAAAAGTACTACATTTTTAATATATGGTTATTTATAACATATATTTGAAAAAAAATTGTGATTTGAAAGATAAAATGTTCACATTCATCATGATAATTTATTATTTATTTTAAAAAAAATTAATTTCCTTAAAGGAATACACAATAATGATGTAGTAATTGTTTAATTAATAGAAATATCAAATAAATGATTATAAAAGTACAAACATAAACATAATTTGAGATAGTTATTGTAACAAAGCAAGCTTCCATGATAAATTTCCCTTTGAATAATTCAATAGCTTGAATTGTATGTGACTTCAAGATTCAAACACACCGCGACTAATGAAACTAGCCATTATGAATAGTAATACCAACTTTTTGAAATTTTATAAATTTTATTTTTCAAAATGTACATGCTTTTTTAATTTAGAATATCGATATTAGACTAGGGTGTTGTTTAGGTATTTTTCTACAAACATTCAATTTGAGATGAATAGTGAAAACACTGCGTTATTGGTTAAAAACGACATTTTATTTAAATAATTATTTATTTTATTTAAATCTATTTTAGGTGAAAATAGAAACATAATACTTATATAAGTTCAATGTAATTAATTAGAGTGATTTTATAATATGTTTAGATATATATAAATTTTATTGAAATTTTTATTGTCTTTTACCCACCTGTTTTGAGCATTTGTAACTTTGCATAAATCATAATTTTTCCTCTTCTATGAGTTGGATTTTGAAAATTCGATAGAAACAATTAATATTATTATGTATAATGTGGTTCAATAAAATGAAAATAATTTTTGGTGGATAGTAACTTTTGACTTTTATTTACCACGGTTAAAAGTAAATTGGGTAATTAAGGGTAAGAATGATATCATAATTACCCGAACACAAGTCCTAATTCTATTGGATAAGTATAATTAGACAAAAAAAACCTTAGGAAAAAAATATGACCCCTTTGGCCCACTTGGATTAGATTAGGACATTTATTATTATTTTATTTAAAGAAGAGTTAAAAGAGTAAAATTCGATGGTTGATAACCAAAAATTTTTTAATATTGGGTTATACATAAGATAAATTCAAATATAAATATTCATTAGAAAGATAAAAAAATTACTACATAATTTTTTTTTATTTAAAAAATTTATAAATTATATAATTAAATTTATTTATGACACAATGACCATGCAACGATTACCTTAATAATAGATGATTAAAACAATTGATATTATAAATATGAAAATAAATTTAATTTGAGACATTTGTTAAATTAAACTAATTATATAAGTTAATATGACATGTTAGGTTTGATTAAATAATTTTTTTAAGTAATCACGTTGTTATGATTTTCAAAAAAACCAAACACTAAATACTGTCAAAACTAACATAATTGAGTTTTTTTCAAAATAAAATATTTGTAATTGATATAATATTCATAATAATCGAAGGTTCTGACAAATGACTTATAAAATGTTATATATATTAATAAGGAACCATTTTTAGATCTATTGGAAGTTTATAGTATGTTTATTAACCATATAATATAAAAATACAAAGAGACATGGTAAATATCAAAATATTTGACTAAGAGTTAAATCTAAAATATAATGTAAATATTGTGGTCTAAACATGTATAAAACCTATTTTTTGAGTCATTATCAAACTATAACCTTTTTATATTTTAAATAAATCATTTTTGAGCAACTATAAAATGAAAATGATTTTATTATAAAATATTATTCCAATCATTTCTTAAAGTGACCCTCACCTCTTTTATAAAAGGGAACTTACCTTTCTCCCAAAATCACACCTCAAAATGAATTTGTATCAGCCCCCCTCTACCAAAATATCATAAAAACATTCCTCAATTCATTCTAGAGGCATTTATTGGGTCATAAATCCTACTTATAGATCCCTTTTGGTCAAATAAAAATGATGAATCAGACGAAGAGGTTAATATTTCATCACCTCTTTCAAGTTTTTTTACACTTCACATTTCGTTGTTTTCTGCATTATAAAATAATAAATCTAGTGTATTATATATAATTTGATGTTATTATAAAAATTGGACAACAATATTCATTATTCTCTCTATCATATTAATGAAAAAGTCACCATATATGCGTACATGCGGCTTACTGTCTCCACGTCGTGCAGTAGTTGGTTAATCAAACACTTCATTATTTGGATGGGAATAATAATGAGTATAACTGATTTAAATATTAAATTTTAAATTTTAATGATTCTTGATATATGATATACCATCCAATTATATAATATTTCATCATCAATATAATAATATTGTCGCTCGTACGTATGTACAGATTATCATCTCCATGTACGCGATGAGATTCATTCACCATTATAATCATTCAAGAATAATTTTTCATTTTATGATTAAAAATAATGTTTATGAACATAATATGACTCTTTATACGAATTAAAAACAACTTATCAATACCAAACATGGATTATGTAACCCAACATACAAAGGAAAACAAATCAGTTAACACCTAAAATGATGATACTACTAACATATTATTAACAAAGCAATATTAGAGGATCATAAATGATATCATATTTAAGTAGATAGTTATTTAATAATTTAATAAATCTTTTTAATGATTATATAGGAGGATAACATAACATCAACTACAGAAAAGTAAAATGTAAGGGTTAATTTCACAATCTCTTTATTTTCCAAGGTTGTTTTTACATAACTATCTACTAGGACCTCTTTATCATCCATATCCACGTTTCTTAAAAATGTATTTCAAAACATTTTTACTACTTAATATAATATGTTTTAAATTCATTTATACAAAAATTTTACCTTATATGTTTTGATAGTAATCTTTCCGTCATTTTTCAAAAAAGGTAGTTTATGACCTTTTCTATAAAATCAAGGTAAGGATGTTTTTTAACTTATAAGGCAGGTGCAATTATTTTCCGCCATTATAACATCATCGAAGTATACCTTAAAATATTATAGGAATATATTCCAAATAATTTGTTTCTTTTATAATTATGTGACTCTTAAATGGTTTCAAAACATAAAGAGGTATTTCTTTTAAATAGATTTCATTTAATCTATGTTAATATCCTTTTATGGATTTTAAACTTGTTTAAAGTTGATTTATTATGATATAAATATTCCATATGGTATTGAAGGTTTTGTGATATGTTTGACTGTGGATGGGTTATTTTTATAACATTCATGGATTATGGATAATGTGTTGACATTTCGTATGCTAGTTTTAATACGAATGATTATGTAACGCTTCAACCTTTTCAAATGAGGAATGAATGGGGCTTAGGATGTGATGGGTGGAGCCCACTATAGCTCCTAGGTGCATCGGTAGGTCTCATGAGACAATTAGATGTGGAATGGGCTGAGTCCTTTCCCAATTTCATATGTGGTTTTGGCTGAGGCCTAAATCATTTTGAGACATCTTGGTCAAGGACTTGACAAGATGTTTGAAAATGTCTGACAGTATAGATTCCCTCATTATGAAAATAATAATGATGGTTCTTATGGTTATTCATCTAGTAGAATACTCATGACTATGTTTTATTATGGAATTATTTACTCTGATCATATTTTTTCCATAAAGGGTTCATGTTTATTATTTGTAAAGGCATGTGTTTTTAATTATTCATCATGACAAATTTTTATTTTATATTCCTTTGTATTACTTACCCTAAAAGAGAATTTGAGATCACCCTTTTCTTATGTTTCATTTTCTTGAGATATGAAAAAGTTAGTTATGAGTTACTTTTAAACCTAATCTGGGATGCTTTGATGTTTCTAATGTAATAAATTGATGTTTTATTTCTTTTCAGGTTGTAATGCGGAACTTATGTATGTATCTTGTTTCAAATAATACTAAACTGATCGGTAATTTAGGACATGATTCCTTGTATCTTGCCAATGTTATGTACTAAAGCAAAAACTCTAGGTAACTGGGATCAGGTAGTTAAATTTGGTATCATAGGAAGCTTATTACTAACCTTGAAAGATAGATTTAGAAAAACTCTGATAAAAAACACTACCCTGAGATAGAATTCGAGGATTAGTATAGAATATCTTCCTAGAATTTTGGTATTGTAGGGATTCTGTAAGTTTTCCATGCAAAATATCCCTGTCTAGATATGAACAAGTAGAGGTAGCTCTGACACAGATGTTCCTAGGGGTAAAACTCGAAAACAACGCTTTGAGATAGACTTGAAAAGGAACAGGTGCACGACAATGGGCCTTGATGCACTCTTTGTTACGACACTCCCGTGGGATATTCCTAGGAAAATTTTCATTTTCTTTACAAACTATTTAGAATGGTTTATGAGTATATACTTCCTTAATGAAAATATTTTTATGATTATGGATTATATCCATAAACTGTTCAATCTATGTTAACTCTTTACAAGTTTGGGATTGTGTTATGTAATTCATAAACTAATCTACTATATTCCATGGTTAAGAAATGGGGCCTAGTGGAAGGTAAAGAATCCAGATCAACCCACACAATCTATGTTGTGATACCCTTCTTAATCAAGATAATTATAGTGGAGCTAGTAATGCAAGTAGTTCTAATCATCTTATCACAATACTGGGATAACTCAATCAGTTTATGAATAATAACCTTACCCGTATGGAGAACTATCATCCATAATGTGGAGGATCAATGTTAGATCTCTTCATAAGGAAATAAAAAACAACATTCAATGTGAGTTCAAATCTGTTAGAAACTGAGTAATAGAAAATTTATTTACAGAAATATTTCATTATTTGGGGAGTAAAGAAAGGGAAAAAGTTTTCATTGCATTTTATCACCTCACAAGAGAAGAAGATCAACGATGGTCATTGATTGAAAACCCCAAGGATGATTAAGAAGTAACAAACATGGAATTGAGGGAGTTTAAAGAGATTTTCTTAGAAAAATAATTTCCTTTTGACAATAAAACAGATATGGAAAGGCAATTTTTGAGCCTTAGGAAAATGGAGGATGAGAATGACACAAAGTAGGAGGCCAACTTTACAATTTTAGAAAGGAATGATTTAGATTATATATGTGACCCAAGAAGTTATATTGATCATTTCTTTGATGGGTTAAAACCATTTCTCTGTTGAGCATTAGTCTCATAATCCTTCTCATCATATGAATATATTGTCTCATGTGCTATCAAGATAGAAAAAGAATTATTTAAGTCTTACGACTTGAAAAAAATGTGAGAGAGGAAGAGATATTCTGAACACTTTGGGAATGGAAATAAAGAAATAGGGAAGTTGGGTAGAGTTGAATTTCCACCCCGTGATAATTTTGGAAGGAAGCAACATTATTCCTATCTAAGAGGAAAGGAAGTATGCTACAAATATGGATATAAATCCCATATTTATATTGTTTTTAAGGGGAATAACTAAGCTACCAATGTTTACTACTAAAATTGTAGGGAGATGAGACATTATGAAAATAAATTTCCTAACAGTTAGAGACAATTTCCTCAGAAAAGTCCAAAGGATCAAGGAAAAGCTTCAGCGATCTCTACTGTAGAGGTAGAATCTCCAAACGACATCGTGGAATGTAATATAATGTTTTCCTCATGTTTAGAAAATGCTTTCTTTGATTTTGGATCATCACACTGTTTCATATCTTTCAAGTTTTCTATGAAAATTAGATATTTCCAATTTGATTTAACAAGGGAGTTGTTAGTAAAAACACCTAAGGGATGTATCATTGCAATAATGTTTTTTGAATCACTCCCCATTATGGAATATAAATGATATTTATCTACTGATCTCATAACCATAAAAATGATTGAATTTGATATAATCCTCAACATTGATTGGTTTTTAGAACGTGATGTGAAAATTTATTATATAAAGAAGGAGGTTAGCATTCTTGATGATGATTACGAGTACCTTATCTTTAGAGCGGAAATGTCACCATCTGATTCTTATCTTGATCCACCCCTAGTATCTCTACGAAATTCAATTATTGTGGAGGATGAGAAGGAAATAATTATGGGCGAGGAATATAATGTCCTAATAGAGGATGTACCTATTGTGCAAGGATAAGTTGATGTGTTTCCAGAGGATTTACATGTACATCCTCTAGAGTGAGAAATTGTGTTTTCGATTGATTTAATTCCTGGTTAAGGCCAATATCAAAGAACCATTATAGAATGGAAACTATGGAATTACTGGAAATGAAGAGACAACTAGAGGAATTGATAAATAAGGGATTTATTATCCCTAGTTTTTCTCAATACAGAGCCCTTTTCCATTTTTATAACATAAATGATGGATCTATGAGGTTGTGCATTGACTACAGGGAGATCAAAGCTATAACAAAAAAAAATTATCCCCTACCTCATATTGAGGATTTATTCAACCATCTTCATGGAGAAAAATATTTTTCAATGAATGTCCTTCGATCTACATATCATCAGTTGTTGGTGAAGAAGGAAGATATTCTCAAAAAGGCATTTTGAACTAGGTATGTGGATTGCGAGTTTATAGTAATGAATTTTGGATTGAATAATACACCCTCTATCTTCAGGGATCTAATTAATAAGGTTTTCAATGAATATCTTGAAAAATTTGTAGTTGTATTTATTGATGATATATTTGAATACTCTAAAAGCTACAAAGATCATGAAAATCGCATGCACATTATTCTAAAGACTCTTAAAAAATGAATTATATGAGATATTTAGAAAGTGTAAATTATGGATTCATGAGATTTCTTATCATGACCATATTGTCTCTAAAGATGAAATCTATATTGATCCTTCAAAGACCAAGGCAATCCAATAATGGTTAGCACTGATTATTATAAATGAGGTTCACAATTTTATTGGTTTAGTTGATTATTATCGACGTTTTGTCCGGAATGTTTTCCAGTTGGCTAACCCATTAACCAAGCTCACATGAAAAGGGGTTAAATCTTTTTGTAGAAAAGATTTTGAAAATGTTTTAAATAACTGATGTTAAGATTAGTTAATGCTCTTATCTTTACTCTATCACCAGCGAATGATGGGTCTGTTATTTATAATGATGCTTCAAACAAAGCACCTGGTTGTGTTCTTAGGTAGAATTATAGAGTTATTTCCTATGCATCATAACAAATAAAACATAATGAGGAAAACAATCCTAATCAGGATCTTGAGTTAGCTACTGTAATCGTTTCTATGAAAATATAGAGACACTGTATCTATGGTGAAAAAATGAGAGATTTATAGTGATCACAATAGTTTGAAGTAATTTTTATCACAAAAAGAACTCAACATGAGGGAAAGATGATGGATTCAACTACTCAATGATTATGATTACACTATACACTACCACATGAAGAAGGAAAATAATGTAGAATAATCTTTGAGTAGAATGGATAATGGAGTTTTGAACAAGATGATAGTTGAAAGGGATACTATTTTCATGGATCTAGTAAAGATGGATATGAGAATAACCATGGAAGGTGAAACATCAATGCTTTTTCAAATGGTTGCCAAACCAGATTTTCTAAAAGGATAAAAATTTCTTAGACTGATGATGAGGAATTGCAAAAGAAGATTAATGCTGGGAATGGTGGGATATTGAGTGACTTTATATATGAAGATGGAATTATGAAATTTGGGTAAAGACGTTGTTTTCCTAACATACTAGATATAAAAAAGGATTTTTTTGATGATGCTCATAGATCCAATTTCTCTATACACCATGGGATAACCAAGATGTATAGAGATTTGATGGATCGTTTTTGGTGGGAAAACATGAATAAGGAGAATGATGGTTTTGTTTCAATATGTATGGTTTGTCAATAAGTGAAAGCTGGAAGGCAACATCATGGAGGAGTCATGCAACCTCTTCCCATACCTAAATAGAAATGGAATAATATTACGATGGACTTTGTAATGGGTCTACCAATGACTCTTAGAAGGAAGGATGCAATATGGGTCATTGTTGATCATCTTACTTTGTTATCACATTTTCTTACTATAAGAGTATATTTACCTATTAAAAGCTTAGGAATACTGTATATTAATGAAGTTGTAAGAATTTATGGAGTAACCATATCGATTGTTTTTTATTGTGATACCTATTTTACATCAATATTCTAGAAAAGTCTTTAGAGACCCCAAGACATTGAACTTCATTTGAGTACTGCCTACCACCCCCAAACTGATGGAAAAACAAAACGGGCTATTCAAAACTTAGAAGACATTTTGAGACTTATTCACATGACTTTCAAGGTTTGTGGGATCAGTATTGACCTATGGTAGAATTTTACTATATCAATAACTTCCATTCAAGTATACAAATGGAACCATATGAAGAGTTTTATGGAAAGAGATTTCACACACCAAGTTGTCAGAATTTTGTCGGTGAAAGAAAATGGGTAGGCCTAAAACTTGTTGTGGAAATAGTGGAAAAATTGAAGATTATCCAAACCCACATCAATGTAGCTCAAAGTTTGAAAAATAGATTTGTTGATAACTAAAGGATTTGGAATTTCAAGTAGGAGACCATGTTTTCTTGAAAATATCTCCATGGAAGGGTGTTATACGTTTCAGTAATAGAGGTAAATTGAGTCCTAGGTACATCAGACCTTTCAAAATTCTAGAATGAATTGGAATTCTAGCTTATCATTTTGAAATACCTCCAAGTCTCTCAAAAGATCATGACGTGTTCCATGTATCACTATTGTGAAAATACATGTATGACACAACGCATGTACTCACCTATGATGAAATTGAACCGGAGCATGATCTGTCTTATTGTGAAGAGCCTGTAAATATTCTTGATACCTAGGAACATGTTCTGAGAAACCAGATGACTCGTCTTGTAAAAGTTCACTGGAGAAACCATAAGATGGAACAGGAAACTTGGGAACTCGAGGATATTATGATGAAAAACACCCAAATAATTTTATATGGTCGTATTATAGAAATTTTTATGGTGAAATTATTTGGAGGGAATATTGTAACACCCCAAGATTCAATGGTATGTTTCCCATTGAATAATGCAATATCTTGCATTGTACGCAACTTCGAGATTCTAACACACCACGACCAATCAAACTAGATGTTATGAATAGTAATAATTACTTTTGTAAATTATATAAATTTTATTTTTCAAAATGGATTTCATTTATGAATTTATACTATAGAAATTATCATTGTGTGAATTTTTGGTATTTTTCTTAAAACATTCAATTTTTGATGAATAGAGAAAACAATGTGTTATTGGTTAAAACCGATGTTCTATTTAAATAAAGTATTTATATTATTTAAATTTATTTTAGGTTAAAATAGATACATAATACCTATATATGTTTAATTTAATTCATTGGAGTCAATTTATAATAAGTTTAGATATATAAAAATTTTGTTGAACATTTTGCAATCTTTTACCTACCACCTTGAAGAATTAGGAAATTTGGGTAAAACCTAATTTTACCACTTCTATGAGTTGAATTTAAAACATCTGAGAGACATGGTAAATATTAGTAAGTAAAATGTGGATTAATAAGCAGAGAATATTTTTTGGTGAATAGTAACTTTAGAATTTTATTTACCATGGTTAAAAGTAAATACGGCAATTAAGGGTAAAAATGATATCATAATTACCCTAAACATGTTCTAATCATATTGGGTAAGTATAATTCGACCAAAAACAACCATAGGAATAAAATATGACCCCCTTTGGTCCACATGGATTAGATTTGGAAATTTACTGTTGGTTTATTTAAAGAATAGTTAAAAGAGTTAAATTCAATGATTAAAAATTATACCATTTTTTAATATATTGTTATGCATAAGATAAGTTAAAATATAAATATTAATTTAAAAAGATAAAATTATTTCTTACATAATTTTATTTTATTTATAATATTTAGACATTTAATAATTTAATTTATTTATGACACAACGATGATGCATTAATTACCTTAATAATGAAAGATTAAAATAATCGATATTATAAACATCCAAATAAATTTAATATGAGACTTTTGATGAATTAAACTATTTATCAAGGTTAATATGACAATTTAGGTTTGATTAAATAATTTTTTTGAAGTAATCAAGTTGTTATGATTTTCACAAAAAACTAAATACCATATAGTGTCAAAAATAACATAATTGAGTTTTTAAAACAAATACTATATTATTAATAGATATCAAATTTCTCAAATTCTATGGATCGTCCAAAATAATTAGATAAGGTTCTATATATTATTTATGAACCACTTGGGGTTCTATTAGAAAGGTATAGTTATTTTATTAACAATATAATATAAAAATACAAAGAGACATGGTAAATGTCATACTACTTAACTAAAAGATAAATCTAAAAAATAATGTTAATATGGTGACTAAAAAATGTCCAAAACCTATTGGTTGATAGGTATTCGACCCATCCCCAAAATATACTCTAAATAAATCCTTTTGGATCCATTAGAAACTGAAAATGTTTTTATCATAAAATAATATTTCATGCTTTCCAAAAGTGACCCTCGCCTCTCTTAAAAAAGGGAACTTACCATTCTATCAAAATCACACCTCCAAAGCCTTTTGGCTCAGCCTAACTCTGAAGAAATATCCTCCCAACATTCCTACCTTAATCCTAGAGGCCTCCCTTTGGTCAGAAAGGTATCCTAAGGAGCCCTTTTGATCAAATCAGAAGTAAGAACTCGAAGAAGAGGTAAATATTTCATCACCTCTTCCAAGTTATTTTCTTCTACACTTTCTCTTTCATCATTGGTTCCATTATAAAATAATAACACTAGTATCTTATATATAATTTTATTTTATTATAAATATGGTACAACCATATTCCTTACTTTATCCATCATATGAATGAATCTGTCACCATACGTGCGTACGTACGGCTTACCGTTTGCAATCGTGGTGTAGTTTGTCATTCAAAAACATAATTATTTGGATTGGTATAATAATGAGTATAAATAAGGTAAATAATAAATATTAAATGTTAGTGATTATGTATATATTATATACCATCCAATTATATATGATTTCACCATCAATATAATGATATTGTCTCTCATGTGTACATACGGATTACCGTCTCCACAAATGTGATGTGATTCATTCCCCATCATAATCATTCTAGAATCATTTTCATTTTATGATTATAAATAATGTTTATGTATATAATATAATTATTTATATTAATTAAATAAATCCTGTCCATAACAAACCTATCTTATGTAACCAAGCATATAATGAAAAACGAATTAGTTAACAACAGAAATGATGATACTACTGATATATTATAAAAATGAAATATTAAAGAATCATATATGATATAATTTTTATATATATAGTTATTTTATAGTTTAATAACAATTTTTTAACTATTATATAGGAGTTTAACATACAATCTACTAAGGAAAAGTAAATGGTAAGGGTTAATTTCACAATCCCTTTATTATCCAAGGTTGCTTTTACAAAAGTATCTACTGGGAACTTTTTATCATCCACATCCATGTTTCTTAATAATTTATTTCAAAATTTTTTACTATTTACTAGGCTATGGGTTTAATTCATTTATACCCTTATTTGAACTTATATGTTTTGAAAGTAATCTTTCCGTTATTTTCCAATTATGGTACTTTATAACCTTTTCAACAAAATTAAGGTAAGAATGTTTTTTTAACTTTATAGCAGGTGCAACTATTTTTCCCCATTATAACGTCATCGAACCTTCTGTTACAAGCTTATAATAATATTTTCAAAATAAATGTTTTCTTTTATAATTTTGTGACTCATAAATGGTTTGAAAATAGAATGATGGATTTCTTTCAAATAGTTTTCATTTCATCTATATAAACATACTTTGAGGGATTTTAATGTTTTTTATGTTGATTTACTATGATACAATTCCTCCATATTGTATTGAATGATTTGTGATATGTTTGACTGTGGATGTGTTATTTTTATACCATTCATGGTTTATGGTTAATGTATTGACATCATGTGTGCTAGTTTTAATATAAATGTTTATGTTATGATTCATCCTTTTCATATGAAGAATGTATTGGACTTAGTATGTGATGGGTGAAGCCTGTTATAGCTCCTTGGTGCATCGGTAGGTCTCATGAGACAATTATACATGGAATTGGATGAAGCCTTTTCTCAATTTGATATATGGTTTTGTCTGAGGCCTAAATAATTTTTAGTCATCTTGGCCGAGGCCTTGATAAGATATTTCATAATTTCTGACATTATACATTCCTTCATTGTGAAAATAATGATGGTGGTTCATGTGGTTATTCTACTAGTATAATAACCATTATTATGTTTTATTATGTCATTATTTACTCAGCTCACATTCCTACCATAAAGTGTTCATGCTTATTATTTTTAAAGGCATGTGTTTTTAATTATTCACCATGCCCAATATTTTTGTTACCTTTCGCTATATTTCATACCCTTACTAAGCATTTGAGCTCACCCATTACTTATGATTCATTTTCCTAGGATATGATGAAGTTAGTTATGAGTGACTTTCAGGCATAATCTAGGAGGCTTGGATGTCTCTAAAGGAATAAATTAGTGTCATATTTCTTTACAATTTGTAATGTTAAACTAATGTCTGTGTCTTGTTTCCAATACTACTAAACTGATCTATCTTTTGGGACATGATTCCTTGTATCATATCAGTTTAATGTAATAAAGAACTGACTCTGGGTAAGTGGGGTCGGGGAGTTACAATTATTTTCATCAATGAATCTTATAAATAATTTTCATATTTTATTTATATGTTGAAAGTGTTGTTTTATTGATATATTATATTCTTTTTTTAATAATCAGGTAATGTATAGTGTAAACATTCCATTAATGTTATAGTAAAATATATAATATTTTATTAAATGATATAAAAATTATTAAAATATAAAATAAGAATTTTTTTGATATATTACAAAAACTTTTATCCATTATCTTATTATTATTTTTTTATTATTTTATTTAAACAACATTGATACTCAATTAGTAAAATTCCAAGTCACTATGCTAAAAGTTAAAGAGATTAAATAAGGCTTAAGGCCATAATATATGGTTAAGTACATGCCCTAAAGTGTAAAATATTTATTTTTGATTATATTTCAACACATCATAATCATATAATTTAATTAACTCAATTTGAGGACATTTGGAATTGAAAAATAATTTTTGATAACTAAATATTTTGATGTATTCCAAATTTTCCTTTCACCTCAATTACAAAAAGGTACCTACTCCATCACATATTCACAGAAAATTAAGCAATCTAGCTCAACCTACTACTACCAATTTATCATCCCAGCCTATTTAACTATGTTGTTGATATCTTGGTCTCCAAATATGTCCATCCCCATATCCCTTATAATGAAATCTAAAAGAAGACTTCCAATGAAGAGGAAATTATTTTTACCAACTCATTCAAGTTCATTTATTATTATCATTAAACATAATGTGTTTAATCAATTATAATTCAATAAATATTGAATCATATATTTTTTTTTAATTGTCCTTATGATTATTATAATACCATATTAAACTTTTATCCATTATAAAAAAACACCATGCGTGCGTACATTCAACTAATCATCTCCACGATGTGGTGTAATCTGTGATTCATCACAACAATAAATGGGTGTTTATAATGATGGAAATGATGTATATATTTATATATAAATTAAATATGACATTATATTTTGTCCTTAAATATTAATATAACATACACTTTCTTACCAATTCACCATTAAATGAATGATATCATCGCTCATGCGTATGTACAACCTACCATCTTCGCAAAATGATGAAATTCATTTTCCATGTAAAAAATTAAAGAATGATTCTAGGAATGACATTAATTAATAAATTTTATATTTATTTCTTGAATATAATTATAGGGATTATGGTTTTATATCATTAATAAAATAACTAGGACTCTTAAGACAAAACGAGCATGGGAAAACAAACAAATTAACACTCAAAATAGTAAATTAATAAAATAATATTAAAAAATTAATGGAAAAAATATTTTAGGGGATAAAACATGATATGATAAATGTTATTAAAACTATTTTATAAGTTAATAAAATGTTAAAAACAAAAATTCATGTGTTTCATGCATGTAGAGAAAACGTTTACCTAAGGAAAGGGTTTAACTAACAATATCATCATTAATAGTGATCGTTTCTGTTTAAATAACCTATGGGGAATATTTCTTTTCAATTTACATGTTTTAAAACATATTTTCAAAAAGGTTTTTAATATTAACATATTAATTTTTGAATTCTTTTTACACATGTTTGAATTTTTATAAAAATTATTAAAAGAGTAATGTTTTTTTAACTTATACGACACGAGCATCTTTTTCTAAAGACATGAAAAATTATTGTTTTAGAGATTACATTACATATTTAAAATGTTATTTTGAATTAATTTTTTATATAATTGAGGATATTTTAAAAAATATTATTTTAATATAAATATATGTTATTTATCCCAAGAACTTTTTACTTATTTTATTATATAATTTTCATCCACACTAACATCATTTATTGGATATTATGAATAATTTTCCTTCATATCTTATAATACCATCTACCAAATCTTTTGTTAAATGGTTTATGATCAATTTGAATATGATTGTTCTTTTGCATACCACCAATAATAGGAACCATAATGGTTTGTAATTATATTTAATGATTCAGTAAGTTTATTAACATTTGATAAGTTAGTTTATATTGATTTTGTTTCACACATTTAATAGGAGGAATGACTAATACTTAGTAAGTGATCGGTGGGGCCTGATATAACCCTTTTATGCATCTATATGTATCATGATATAAACTAGTATTGGTATTAGTTGAGGCCTAACCCATTTATGTATGGTGTCTTGGGTGAATACTTGAGATTTTGATTATGATTTTTGATGATTTTCATTACCTTTTTATAATACTAGGTAATGATATCCTAGGTGATTATTTTATTAGTAGAATATACATGTGATTATGTATATTAATTTTTTTATTATCAATTATTTGTGTGATATTATGCTCTAAATTATGTATAAATTGCTTGTATTTATATTATTCACATTAAATAAATGTTTGTTCTTATTAATTCATGATAGATATTGTTGTATGATTTAACTTAATGAGCCTCAGATATCACCCCTTTTTTATGTTTTAATTTTCCCTTCAAGCCATGATATATATTTGATTGGACATGCATGGTTAAAATAGTTTAGTAAATATGTCCTTAAATGTGTCAATATGAGGAATTTTATATTTTCAATTGTAATTTATGTTTCAAGTATGTATATTGTTTTCCAAAACTAATAAACTATTTAGTATTTCAGGATGAGATTCATCATATAATATTCCACTATAATAATGTAAAAACATATATTGAGATAATTGGGTTGGGGTCCTTACAGATGGTATCAGAGGAATTTTAGTAGATACCTTGGAATACAGATTTAGAATGATATATATTAGGGAAACATAAACCTATATTGGATAATGATAATATTACCAATGTAACCAAACTTATGATTTTGAGATTAGTTATACATAAATTTTCAATTTATGTCAGTTTTAAATTATGAATCATGATTCATAACCTAGTTTATTTTATTCCATTGTTTAAATATGAATTCTAGTGGTAGGAATAGAAATTGTATCAATGCACATAATCCATGTAGGTATTACCAAACTATAAAAGATAATTAAGTTGTATATAGAGAAGAAATTAGAGTTGAATAGCTTCTAATAATATGGGAGTAGCTAGCTCAGGTTAGGAATGAAACAATTCCCATAAGAAGCACCCTGATCCAAAACATGGACAAACAATCTTAGACCATTACATGAGAAAACAAAACCAGTCATTAAATTGGACTATATATCCATTTGTAAAAAATAAATGGATAAGTTCATTAGAGAATATATTAATCACTTTGGGATGTAATGAATGGGAGAAGGTCATCCTTGAAGTCTATCATCTCTCTAGAGATGATGATTTATGGTGGTCATTGATTTAAAACATGAAGGTGTAGGAATAAATATCAAACATATAATGGAAATATTTTAATGAAATTTACCTAAAAAAATATTTATACCACAAAAAGAGAGAAGATATGGATAGAAAATTATTGAATCTGAGGAAAAGCGAGTATGAGAATTCTTATACATAAAATTCGGAATTTAAAATATTAATAAGGCACATTTTAGATAGTCTACCAATCCAAGAGTTATATTTGGTTGTTTCTTTGCTCAGATTATACCATTTCATCGAAGGGAACAATTATCCAATAATTTCTCATCATATGAATTTATTATATCATTTTCTATCTAAATAAAGAAATAGATCTCCATGTCATGTCATTTTGAATGGAATGAATATAACAAGAGGACCATTCAATACTCTAGGAAGTGAAATAATGTAAATTGAAATATGGGAAGAGTTTAATATCCATCCTGTAAAAAATTTGGAAACAAAAATCATGGAACACGCCTATTGGGAATGAGAGCTTATTATAAGTGTGACGAAAAAGGACATGAACTATGTGATTGAGAGGGAAATAAAGAAGTCAGTAATTCATAGATATTTAACAAAATGTATATGGGAAACTACAAAAATTATTTATCCAAAGTATTGATGAAACATTTCCTAGAAAAGGATAAGGGTGAAATAATAAGATTATGTGATCCTAACTACTAATGATCAAGATCTTAATGATGCGAAGGCAGGTACTTTAATCATCTCCTATAATATTTCAATTGATTTATTTCATTTTGTATCACAATAAACAATTATAACTACCAAATTTTCAATAATAATTAGAAATTTTCTATATTATTTAACAAGGGAGATATCAGTCATAAATCCTAAGTGGTGTCTCATCGGAATGAATATGTTTTGGACTATCTCCACTATGAAACATTACCATTCCTTATTTTATGAAATTTTCATCATAACAATAGTTGGACTCCATAAAATCATATATATGGATTGGTTTTTAAAAAATGATGTGAAAATTTATTGGAAGATGTGAGAAATTATGATTTATGAGGAAGATTCATAATTCTTTATCTCTAGAGTAGAAACAATATCATGTAATTCTTATCAAGATCCTGCCCTAGTAGATATAGTGAATGAAATTATTGGGGACAAAGTAAAAAAAATAAATATAGGGGTAAAGAAGGTTTTCTTAACATTGAGGAGTGACCGATTTTATTATAATATGTTATTTATTTCTAGATCATTTACTAGGACAACCCCTAGAGAATTAAGATTTGTTTTCATTTTATTTAATAAATTGTGGAACTCTAATATCAATGTCTATTTATCAAATGAAGAATGTGGAATTACTGGAACTGAATAAAAAACAAGATGAGTTATGTAATAAGAAATTTATTCTAACGAATCATTCTCCATGGTAATCCCCTATTATATTTGTTTAAAAAATTTGGATCCATGGGTTTGTGTTTTGATTATATCGAGATGAATGATATTATAATAAAGAATAAGTAACCTCTACCTTATATTGGTGGTTTATTTTATCATCATTAGGGAGTGAAATTATTTTCAAACATTAACCTTCATTTTGGAAAACGTTAATTATGAGTAAAGAAGGAAGACATTTTGAAGGAACCTTTTCAGATGAGGTATGGAGATTATAGGTTAATAATAATTTCATTTTGACTGAATAATTAACCATTGGTGTTTATGGATATAATTAATAAATATTTAAGGAATATCTGGATGCTTTTTTGTCTTATTCATAGATGATATTTTGGTGTATTATAAAATCTATGAAGACCACGGTAATTACATGTAGATCATTATTTATATTGTCATAAAGAAAGAGTTATTGGGTAAATTTAGAAAGTGTGAATTATTGATTCATGAAATTTCTCTTCATGGCCATATTTCCTCCAAGAATGGAATTTATATTGATCCTATATATAGAAGGAGATCCCAATTATGGCATATATAAATAATGAAATCTGAGGTACAAATTTTCATTTTTTAGTAGGGTACTATTAGTGTTTCCCCAACAATATTTTCTAATTGGCTAACTCATTAACCAAGCTCATGTGTAAATGGTAGATCTGTTTATTGAAAAAATAACTCAAGGATTCATTTTAATTAGTGAATATACTGGCTATTTCTTGAATAACTAGAAATAATATATACTATTGATGTTGTAATACATCACGGAAGACCTCTAACTATAGTGTATAATCTATAACCTCATTTTAAATCTATACTATCGAAATGTCATAAAAAGTCACTGGATAATGTTATAAATATGAGAATATCCTACCATCCTTAGACTAATGTAAATTTAAAAATGAAAATTCAGACATTAAAATACTTTTGAAATCGTTCTCACATAACTTTTAATGTATGTGTGACCGATATTAACATTTGGTAAAATTTTCTAACAAAAAAACCCTAATTCATTTATTCAAATGGAGGGGTATAAAGCATTATATGAAATGAGATTTTGAACAAAGTATTTTTGGGTTGTAGTTGTTGAAATAAAACATATATGTATAAAAATTACTGAAGATACAACAATATAATTAAAGAAAATTTATGGTAATATTAATACATCTCAAAGTATGAAAAAATGATATTTTATAAACTGAATAATGTATTTTGAATTTCAAGTAATAGATCATGTGTTTTTAAAATATATATGTTGGTCAGAGTGGATACTCAAGAGGGGGGCGAATTGAGTTCCAATAAAAACTTCTGTTAAAAACATTATGGTTAACAAATATCCCCAATCTAAAAACGGACATGTTAATTAAGGAAGTAGGAATGTAAATGCTCAATTGGTCAACAGGTTTCTCAAAGGGTGATGAATCCTCAGATGAATCGGTATAGAACACCAATTCATCTTTTGAAACAAGTTTACTGAATTAAACTAAAACACACACTAACCAAAACTAACTATCAAAGTGTATGTATAAATAGTTTTATGTTTTAGAAAATATAAGCAGCAGATAAAATCAAAACAGAGTATATGAGTATTTGCAAAACATTGTAAACAAGAGGTTCAGTCTCAAGACAAGACCTAATCCTCTCTAGTTGGTTATTACATGAAACCAAGAAATTTATATTAAAACCTCATAGACAACATGTATCAGGCTTTACAATAGTCTTTACAAACTGTCCAACGAACACACCCTCTACCACTATTCATCGTGGGAAAGAAAAACAATACAGACCACACATGGCCTCTTCAACATTTATACATGGGAAACATAGATAAGGTGAATTTTGATGTGAGGATAGTGATTAACCTCCAGTTCAAGCCCAAGAGATAGTGTGTGATACAAAAAGACACACACACTTCTCAAATATGTAAAAGAAAGAAACACAATAGAGATGTTATGATGACAAATAGTTTAGAAGGCCTTATGTGTTTGCAGTTCGGCTCTTGACTCCTTGGAATGAGAAATTTTTATGTTCGAGTCAATCTCTAGAAGTTGTTCCCAAAACAGAGTGTCATAACTCTACATTCTATCTTTCAGTGTTTTTCTTCTAATAGAGATCAAGAGTTGATGAAGCACAAAAGGTGGGAATGGATTTTTCTTAGAATGATCCTCGTGATGCTTGAGGGACTTTTTGTGTTAATACTAGATGGTTTGGATTTTTGATCTGGCCAGTAACCTCTGCCACACTTATCATTCAAGCCTTTCTTTATGTCCATGTGTATGTTATGCTAGCCTCTCCTTTAGGGTCTTTTCCTTTTATATTTGAGGTCCTACAATAGGAATGAGTTGATCATGTGAAATCTTTCTTGTACCTCGTACTATCCAATGTATTATCTCCTAAAACATTTACAAGAAACATTAATTATTAGAAGAGGCTTTCAATTTATCAAATATTACTGTTAGAATAATATTGAGAAATTAACAAAGTATGGAAGAGTAAGAGTCGGTAGACGGGTAACAGTAGCCTATATATCGGTAGGCTTCAAATGAAGGTGCACATCGACAATCTCCAAATGTAACCTTCTAACAGTATCCTTCATTGGTAACATTTAATAGTAGGCTTACACTGGTGACCATGTAATTGTTACAATGTAGCAGTGACCATGTAGTTGTTACCTTGTATTGGTGACCTTGTAGCTATAACCTTGTGTCATTGACCATGTAACGGTGACCATGTAGCGGTGACCTTGTAACAGTAACCTTTTAACTGTATCCATGTTCTGATAACCATGTAGTTTTAACCTTGTAACAATGACCATTGTACATAGATAAATTCTGCACTGTATGCTTAACCAATCAAGCAGTGAGATAGAGAGTATATTGTCTTCTGAAACATTTGAATGTAGCATTAATTATTGTCAAAGGCATTTAATTTATCAAATATTTCAGTTCTAATAATATTGAAAAATTGAAAAATTATGGAAGAGTAAGCATCGGTAGACTTGGAAGAGTATCCTTTATATCGGCAGGCTTCAATAGTATGTGCACATCGGCAATCTCCAACTGTAACCTTCCAATGGTAGCCTTCAGCAGTAACATTTAACAGTAGGCTTACACTGGTGACCATATACCGGTGACCATGTATCGTTGACCTTATAGTCGTAACCATATATCAGTGACCTTGTAGTAGTAACCTTGTATCAGTGACTGTGTAACGGTGACCATATAGGGTGACATTATAACAGTAACCTTTTAACTGTAACCATGTAACAGTATCCATGTAGCTGTAATCTTGTAATGGTGAACTATGTACTTAGATAAATTCTGCACTATAAGCTTAATCAATCAAGAAGTGAGATTGAGAGTATATGAATATTACTCTATTGGAATAGGAAACATTAATGAGACAAAATTAGCATATAATGAAGGCATGGTTCTCACTTAAATGAAAACAAGATTTGGGATTATCAAAATATGATTTGGGATTATCAAAATATGATTTGGGATTATAAAAACTGGTGAGTACAACAATATCTATAGAAGTGCTTCATAAGGATCATAATAAAGGTAACCTTAGTCCCTTGTAAATCTAACGTAGGAAAATCTTGAAATAATTGGAGTTGTTGCTTACTGATTGTCAATGCAACCAATTATGTCGATAGTTCAGGACGTGTTCCACATATAACTATTAATAATGTAAATTCATGTCCTAACACATATACTCACCTATAAATAAATGTAACTGGAACCTTATATCCCTTACTCTGATGTGACAATCCATATTCCTTAAACTAGATAATGTGTGTTGAGGAATCAGATAAATCGAATGGTAAAGGTTCTTCGGGGCTAACATAAAATGGAAGACACGTTGTGGGAACCTAAGGATGTTAGAATAAGAACCACCCTCATCTATTTTGAATGTAATATTCATGAAAATTTAAATGGATTAATTTTTCAACATAGTGAAGGATATTAAACCTCAAGATATTTCATTATATCTCTTCTTCAATAAATTCTATTTATTCGATAGCTTATGTTGTGTGAAAACCCCGGCTCAATCTGCATAATAAAATATTTTTATAACAGATTTGTTAAATTTGAGGGATCTAGTAGTATCAGATACATTATGAAGTTAGTATATATATATATATATATTATTTTTACATTCATTCAATATATTTGATAAATATAAGATAAGAATAAATCCAATGTTACGTATAAAAACAATTTTCCTAATGGTTTTTTTGTTTCCTTTCAGTGGAGGATTTAAAAAAAATAATTTTAGATGCTTTTATAAATTATATTGGAAAAAATAATATTTTTTGAATGAATTATATCAAAATTTACATAGTTTGATTTTTTTAATATTCATGTCTGTATGAATATTGAAAAATATTGTATTTTAATTGAAATCATTTTTTTGAATAAATAGTTTATAGTGTTAAAATATATCTCTTATTGGATTTAAATTTAAATTAGATAAATTCTATATTTTTTAATATAATATAGGTCTTTGGAATAAATATCACATTTAATTTTACATAAAAATATTTCAATCTTTTGAATTTTTTTAATTCAATAACCCATTTCCTCACACCATTAATTTTATTATATTTATTTTTTATTTTTTCCAAATATGAGTTTCATATATTGAAAAATGAATACCATATTTATAGTAATAAGGTATAAATTTATTATATTATAAAATTTATTTTTATACAACATAAATAGAAATGTTATTAATTTTCAATGCCAATATTATGAGTTAATAGATTAATTAAGGGTAAAAATAATATTATAAATATTAATGAAATTACACTAAAACATTTCCTAATTTAATTTGAATAGTTATTATCAAAAAATAATCCATGGGATGATTTTATCACCACTATATTCCACTTATACGTCTATAAACCTTTTATATTAGTTTATTTTATGAAATTTCAAATATTAAATTTTTATGTTGTAAAAAAGGAATAAATTGGTAATATGTTGGTATTAAAAACGTATCTAAGACTAAGAATATTAATATGACTTAAAAAATTTATATTAATTCTTAAAATTTATTTTTAGTTTTTAATAAATAAAAAATTATCATAAATTCTTATAAAACAATGCCACACTAGTTGTTTAATTATTAGGAATATAAAACATTTGATTATAAAAATATTAAAATAAAAATAACAGGACAGGATAAATTTCATCCATGAATTATATATATACGTTTACATGTTAGTACCATTAAAAATTTTTTGTATTAAAGATAATTTTTTTAATAAGTTTTTAAATTATAATTTAATGAATAGTGTCAAAATTGACATTAAATTTATATTGAAATAAACAATAATTTGTTAAATTATATAAAATTTATTAAAATTTACATTCATATAAATTATTTAAATAATTTTTGAATGGTTTTTCCATCATTCATTTATAGTTAGTTTACCATTTTATAGAAACAATAGTTATTCTAAATGAGTAAATATCAATGTTGTCATGATTAAAGATAAATTGATTAAAAAATGATTAATGCCAAAAAATAATGGTATGAATGTGACCTAAACAAATAGAATAAAATATTAACTAGTATAATTACTACCCATTATCATCTTATCTCTGAAATAAATCTCTATTATTTGATTTTCAATTGAAAACTTATTTATATTAATTTATTATTTTAAGGGATTCAAAAGATCCACTCACCTCAATTATAAAAATTATCCTCCTCTTACACATATTCCAAAAACATTATGCATTATTTATCAACCCACCCATAACCCGTTATGTTAAAAAAATATTTATCCATGTTTTAGAGATCTTGTTCTCCCAAAAATACAGTCACTATATCCCCTAAGTAGAGATCTAAATGAATTTTGACAAATAAGAGGTAATTATATTTACCAACTCATCCAAGTTAATATATTCTTATACTATATTATCATGTGTTGTATACATAAGAATATAAAAAATCCAATGTCATATATATTATGATATTTCTATATGATTTTGAGACAACCATATGCTACATTTTTTCCATTCTATAAAAGATAAATGCACTACGTGTGCATACGTACATCTTACCATCTCCTCGCCATGGTGTAATCATTTTTTTCATCATAAATTTACTTATATATGTATAGTGATAAATATATTTCATTTATATATATTAAATATGAAATTCTTGTGATTATGGAGAAAAAAATATGCCATACACTTTCTTTCTATTTCCCCATTTATAAAAATATATTATCACTCGTGAGTATGTACTATCTACCATCTCTATGACATGATGCATTCATTTTCTCTGTTATCCATTAAATACTGATTCTATGAAATAATTTAATTTATAATATGGTATTTATGACCATTATTGTACTATAGATATTTTGAATCTATATCATATGCAAGAGAAACATTACTTTCAAGATAAGATGCCTGGGAAAATAGGATAATTAACACTAAAAACAGTGAAATAAATAAAATATTTTTAATAAATGAATAGTAAATTGTTATAAGGTGGTACTATATGATATCATAAATTTTATTATGATTCTATTATAAGTTATTAATATTTTTAAAACCACTATAAATGAGTTCCATAATCATATGGATGAAATAAGAATAAATGTGAGGGTTTAATGGGAAATGTAATCATCAATCGAGATTTTTTCTATTTAAGTCTCTACGTGGGAATTTTTTTCTTCCATATCTGTGTTTTTTGCATAAATATTTTCCAAAATAGTTTCAATATTATCATATGAATGATTAATTTACTTTCACACATGTTAAACATTTTAATAAACTATTTTAAATAAATATTTTTTTATCATATGTGTCAAGGGTTGAATTTTATAAAGTCTAGACACATTATTTCATTGATGCTTCATATACATGTTTACATGGTTCTTTTCAAATAAATGTTTTATTTTCAAATTTATTTTAGTTTTAGAAAAATTATTTCAATGTTTAAAAGTGGTATTTTTCTCATGATATCTTTTAATGATTTTATTAGATTATTTCCTTCTATTTCAACATCCTCTATTGAATATTATGTTTAATTGGGGGTGATATGTTATGATATCATCTACCATATTTTATTGAATGGTTTAATATCAGTTTCAATGTGGATGTTCTATTTCAATATCATTCATCATTGTACTCTAGAGGGTTTATGTTTATGTTTATTGATTTGAAATGTTATTTAAATTGTATATGCCATTACATATTGGTTAGTTTAAACCCTTTAATATTAAGAATGCATTTGACATAGTATGTAACTGGAAGGAACCTCTATATCCCCTTGATCTGTCAGATGTTGTCAAGAGAAAAACTAGTTTTTTATTGTAAAAGTCCTTACCCATTTATGTATGGTTTCTTAGACGCATCATTGGTGGTATGTTTATGATTTCTGACATTATGTATTCAATAATAATGAGACTTCTTATTGATAATCCATGTGATTATTTTATTAGAAGAATATAAATGTGATTATTTATATGAATTAGTTAATTATCAGTTATTATTTCCATATTAATCTATAATTTATATTTAAATGGATTGGGTTTCAGTTATTCACCTGGACTTAATTTTTATGTTAATGTATTCATGAAAATGTCCATTGTACGATTTCCCTTTCTGGGATTTTGATATCAATCATTTTTTATGTTTTATTCTTCCCAGGATACCATGATGATTATTTTGGAATAAATTAAGTGATGATCCATCATAATATTGGAGTTATTAATGAAATCATTATCTTGTATTTTTTTAGTTATAATGTATGTTTCAAGTGTGCATATAGTGTTATGAACTCAAAAAACAATTTTTTCCTTCATGATGGTTTTTATTGTATAATATTAAAATATAATAATTTAACCTCTAACTCTGTGTAGTTGAAGTTGGGGTATTTACATGTTATGAGCCTATATTATATTTTATTGTAATATTTTATATATCATAAATAATGTTATATGTCTAATTTGTACTGAAAGTCATTGTTATATCTCAATGTGTGAACTATTATAAATATTTTTCTTATGAATCCTAAGATTTGTTCAGAAATTAAATAGTAATAATTGTTATTGGGTATTATTCCATGCTGGCTCCCATAATTGTGAATGTTAAATATGATTAAATACTTAGGATGGATGATATTACAAGAATTTGTTGAATTCATGAAGTGATTATCACTAAATAAGATTTAATATTACATATGAGTAAAATAATGAACACTAAGGAATAAACCATAGGATATAATAGAGACTAGTACTATTGTGATCGTGTTCACTCATGTGTTCCCATGATCCAATAGATTCCCCCATATTGAAATTCATATATATCACTATATATTACCTTCATAACTACTATAATACCTAAGAGAGAAGATGTATCCCACCCAATCTTCAAGTAACTGAGTAAACTCCACGGATTAACTCCTCTAGAGGGTTCCCTGTCAATTAAACTAATAGATATTTATTAAATACAACATGAAAGATAATTTAAAATGCTACCATCTATATAATATATACAATTTATTTATTTTATATTTCTAAATTGTTTAGTTTTATACATGGTATAACATTAGAATAGGATTTTGGAGATCTTTTTCATCCAAGAACAAGTGTCATTTTATCATAATAAAAACATTACTACAGAACTAGTAATTGATCATGTGAGACATACACGATGTCTGATTTATTATTCAAATTACTATATGGACATGCTTTGATAATTTTAATAATAAATTTTATTTAAAAATTTGTAAAATATAATGAATAAATTATGAAATATTAATAAAAAAATTTGTTTTAATAAAATATTATTTAATTATAGTATAGATGACAAAAGAGATGTGCAAATAGGAGAGGAATGTACTTTATTAAAATTCTTAATTAGAATATTTAATAAATACTGAAACTATTAGAAAATGATTTTGTGTATAGAATATAATGATTATGTATGAAAAATTAAATAGGTAATAAATTATAATAAAAACTATTTAAAATAACATATATCCTTATAAATATATTGAGTAAATACTTGATCAGCATAACATATAGAAATCATTATCGTCATTGTTTTTATGGACCCAGCCATGTCACATAGTTTGATACATCTATAATAGAATATATTTTTTTGGTTTTAGTAATTTTAAAAATTATATATGATACTCAAAATTTCATAAATAGTTTTATAGGTTGAATAGTGGTGGTAATGAAAAATAAAAAATGGAATATGGATGATATTAGACATTTTGAGTAATGGTATTCCAAGAAATTATTCAATGATTTTTTTACCTAAAATAAATTTAATAAATGGGAAAATATATATTTAAAATAAAATTAAAATATAATAAATGTATGTGATAATATATTGGAGTAATTTATCAATTTAAATGATATTTAAATAAATTTTTACTGATCATGAAAAAAATAAGGGATGTGTTTTAATGTAATTGATTCATCCCACTTATATTCATTCTTAATAATAAATTTCTGAAATTTTGTTGAGCATTTTATCTATGAAATGAAATTGTAGATAGAAATTTTATATTATTAATATTCATAATTATTTAATATGAAATTGAGGAAGGTAGATAAAAAACATATCTTCTTAGTTTATAAAAAAAAGACATGAAAATACAATTTTCCATATATTAGATATATAAGGATGAAAATGTGATTAATTTTATACCTGAATGTGATAGATGCTACAAATGTCAGAAGGATATAAATATTTAATTTGAATTTATTTATGACATGAAATTAACATTAAATAAAACGAATTTAATATGTGGTTTAATAAAGGTAAAATATAATTCCATATATGGTTTTCCATTTAATATCTATTATAATATGGGGACATATGCTCATAAATTAATAAGGTTTTGATGTGTTATCCCAGACATCCTAATCAGAGAATTAATAATTAATGATATATATATATATGTAATCATCCCAAATGTATGAAATATTTATTAGGTGAAAAAATATATTAGTGGTGTTCATAACTGTAATAAAAAATGTGTAAAGATATAGGACTACGACTTAATATTGGTCAAGATATGTGTATTTGGGATGCAGAATGGGTTTTTGGAAGCTTCAAATAAATTCTTAAGGGATCAAGCAAGGTGGTGGAAAAATACCTAGATGTAAATCCCTACCATAATACCAAATATATGTTATTTATCGTTGGAAGAAAAATTAAATTCCCATTTACCCTACCATAAGGGTTTGGTAGTGGAACATCATAACGCTACTAGATCATCATTATTTTATTATATGTCAATTATAGTTATAGTGGAAACCCTAAATACCCTTTTGAGGGATGTTACTTTGACCACTTAGAACAATATCTTTAAATTGATACAATAATTTGGACTCTATAATTCTACTAATATTTGAAGATTAATCAATTTCAAATACTATGGCAATGACAACCAAAACCAAAACCAATACCATAGACCAAATCCAATGTTTGAGAAACTATAGAAACGAATAAACTTATGGTTGGAGTCCTACGTATGATTATTATCCCAACCATGGAAATATGTCACGCTAATATAAAGACCCTATGGTCATTAATTACACTGATGATTTCGTTAATGTTTAAAAAAATACCTACAAATCTATCCTAGATACTATAACAGAAAAGTTAGTCGTGTTTTAAGTTAATTCATACAGTGTATAGGAATGTATATATTATTAACATGACACCACATGACCATGTCAATTGCGTCTACAGTGTGTTTAAAACCATTGTAATTGATTGATCAGGGTGTCGGCCCAGCCCGAGAATACTATGGTCATGGTCAAATTATATCATTGTTGTATGACCATCCCAACACACATAAGGAAACCTTTATACTAAAACCATATCCATAGGCCTTGTTCAATAAACCTATATACTCATTCCATTAATTATAACAACTATAGATTCCACCTAATACACCTTACTCCACAATTTCATATGTTACTATTCTCATTGTACATTACAGTGTGGGGAACATCTTTTCCCATATTTGGTATGGCCATGGTTGTGAGATGCGCAATGACCCAAATATATAAATACAATATCCACATCATTGAAATTTTTGGTTTTTTATATGGTCAGACCCAATAATGGAAGTAGGTGTGAGGTAGTATTTCTCATTTCTAGTAGGAAATAACTATATTTCTATCCACATAAATTGTAATGTTTATTTATATTATCTATTTCTCCACTAAACTAGTTTCTATAAATTTTAACAACTTCTATCTGTATATACAACCCTCATTGTCCATTTATTTATGGTTTTTTCAGTTACCTCTCATATTTAAAATCAAAATCCCAAAGAAAATAATCATGTTTAGGTGTTTCTTGTGATTTCATTTCAATGAAAATATAAAAATCCATGAGGTGGGAGTATAAATTATAATGTATAATGGAAATTAAACTCTAAAATATATTTTAATAATATTCTATATACTATGTGATGAGAAAATTATTGTGATCATGTTTGTGTAAACCAAAACATACAAAATTACATTTCTTGTTACTTTGAGAGTAGAGTATGAATAATTAACATCATTTGTGGTCCTATGTGTGATATGTTTGGATTTAAATGTCAATGATTGGCTTTTTATTATGTTAATATGCTATTAAATTTTACATTAAACATAATACTGAATTTACCTTTACATTGTTTGTCATTTAAGACGTTTTTAGTTACCTTTGGAGTATCATTTGATGTTGGGGAACTCATCAATGTGAAAAGGATAAAACTGTGACTAGATTGGTAATGTGATTTTGGTATTATTGATAATTTATTAGCTTTTATTGATAAGATATGTGGAGTATTTATCACACTACCTGAAATTGTTCAATGTAGGTTGTACCTTAGATATTAGAATGGTAAAAAAGTCTCCGGTGATAAAATTATATATAATTTTGGAAATGTAATTAGAATAATTGAAAATTCATGTATTTGTTATATAATATGATATGAATCATGTATTTATGTATTATTTGTTTGTTATGTGATATGGATTAGATAATTTATGTGGTCTATTTTTATATACATTCCTTATTCCTATCAATATAGTTATATTTTTGGAATTAATATTATCTGTACATGAGAATGGAAATATTGTTTCACAATAGGTATCACTATTTGAATGTATATTTTTTTGTTGATTTTATACAATATACCAACCAATTGTGGAAACAAAAATGATTTGGAATTATATTTCCATACATTTGTTTTCATATTCATTCATTCATCCACTATTCCCATAGTAACTAGAAATTAATCATGGATTGAGAGGTTACTCCCGATTTACACTAGATTGGGTAAATTTGTTATACACGCTTCAAATCAAGAATATGGTAACTAATGATTATATAGTGTAATATAAATTTATTATTATATTGGTTCATTTATACAACATTTAATGGTCTATGTTAGTTATTCAGAACACACTTGGCATTCCCACTTCCCAAATCAATGTGTCCTCTCGACCACGTTGGGTGATAAATATGAAACCTTTCACGGGAAAAGAGGATGTGTAGTCATCTCATTACATGGGGGATATTTTTTCTAAATAAAACACTCTATTATATATTTAATTCATGTTCATAAAATCCTTCCATGTTAAAATAACTGTTTTCCTTTATCAGATAAAAATAAATTGAATCCTTTAATATTTTAGAAAAGTATTTATATTATAGGTTCTTTATAATTTACATTATTGGTTTATTATACATTTTGTAGTATTGTAAAATATTAGAAAACATGATTGACTATAAACCAATAATGTAATCTTTATAAAGATAATCAAGTGGGAAAACAATTATTGTGGGGATACATGATTGTCATTGAAAACATGAGTATGCATAATGTTAATGTTTGGTTTATTAAGGATCATTTATATAGCCTTTGGAGAATGAGGGATTATAGGAGCTTTGTCCTAAATGAATGAGTGTCAAAGAAGCCAAAATATTCATTGAGTAAAATATTGAAAAAATATCTTATTTGGGAGATTAATGAAAATTGGTGTCCTAGAAATATCCTTTTAGAATTGGCATAAATCCATTTCATAGTAACATGGGGGAAATGATCGATAGATCTCAAATTTGTACATGAACTAAATTATCATACCTAAGTTAATGGGTGACTAGTTTTAGTCATTGTGAATATATCACGACATCAATTATGAATAATTGGGTTGCAAATCATGGGACATCATGGATTTTGAGTGTAACTGCAAATGGGATTTCATGTTGAATAGAATCTTGGGTATATAATTTCAATATATCAACTACAAAGACCTATGTAGTGACCCATTATCTCGTTTCTTTATAAAATGTACAATTAAAAGGGGACTTTACAATATTTTGTCCTTCATTATAGAGTAGATGATGATTTGGGATATGTGGTATGTCATGAAAATTTAAATTTAAGTTCCATATAAAGATAAAAAACCCCTCAATAACCATTATCTATCCACTATTTATGATCTCAAAATCACATTTTGTTAAAATCATGGAATGTATAATCATTTTTACTGTTATGTTATGTGATTATATCTTACCACTTCAATATAGTAGAGTCATGGTATCCTTTTCCTTGAATGAATGGTAATGAACCTCTATTAATATGAAGATGAATATGAGAAACACATGTAACTTATTATAACCATCATGAGTTCCTAGTTTCATTGAACAAATTAGAAGAATTTGTGGGATACTATGAGTCAAGGAATTGGGAACGTGATGGGAAATAGTATTATGAAAAAATAGGCTGCAAGCCCAGGTGTAAGACTAGGAACCTATTAATTCAAAGTAAAGATTAGTAACACATGAAATCCCATTAATTTAAATAAATTTGATACCCATGTAGGATATATACTGTTTTTATTTCATTATATTTGAATTCCAAAATATTCTCCTAGAGAGTTATATAATATTTGGATTAATATTACAAAATATGTTGGAATACATGAAAAAATTGATAAATAATATTTTAGGGGGAACATGCACCAAGGATTAATCATTAATACAAACTATGCTCAGTAGAGATAGACACCCTAGTGTAAGTTCAAATATGAACATAGATTTTGATTAGGGAAATATTTTGGGCTATAGGGATGCATGATATTTCGCTAAAAATAAGATGACACCACCTTCTGGAGGTAGATGACTATCCTGGGGACTCTTCTACACTAATATGATTATTTCAATTATTTTATACCAATTTATATTTTTTAATACATATATGAGATTATATTTATTACGTGGCATGATAATCTGGGTGAAAATACAAACTCTTTGATTTTTATCACATATTTTCAATATTTTCAACATGATATAATATTTATATGATTATTATTTTCATATTTTTTTTAATAATTTGATTAACTATATAAAATATGTAATAAGAAGTTAATTTATTTATAAAAAATATTGATCTACATGTGAACACTATAATTGATAAACTGGTTAGATACATTATTAAATGACATGTTTGATGTTGACAACCCTATATTCAATCACATACACAAACCCAACCATAAATGAATCATAAATTTTCAATGTTATATCTATGACCACTATAAACATATAATATTCCATCAATTTACGATATCTATTTAATATATCACATCCTTATGACATCATTATGTACAAAATATATATTATTATAATTAATAAACACTTTAATAATTCGATAATATATTTTAAAACAATTTTTAGACTTCTAATAAATCATGTAGAACATTAAAAACAACCCAAAAAACAGAAAAACACTAGCTAAAGCCTCATACACATAATTATGAATACATTTATTATAAATAAGGAGATAATCAATATTAATA
The DNA here is from genome assembly GCA_963277665.1 of Viscum album. Classification (NCBI taxonomy): domain Eukaryota; kingdom Viridiplantae; phylum Streptophyta; class Magnoliopsida; order Santalales; family Viscaceae; genus Viscum; species Viscum album. Next base: position 1,936,011,853 of record OY728123.1, on the reverse strand, counting down.
ATGTTAAATAGGCAAGTACATTAATCTAGGAACAGATTCAATCTAGGGTGTATATAAGTAAAATTGTTTAGAAATAGAGTTGTTGTGCTCTAACATAATGATCAAGCCATTTCAAAATATGATGATGGATATATACAAAAGATATATGTTTAAATGGGTGTGGGTTTTATTCTTGATCAACTTAGTTTCTAGATTCCATGAACTTTTAATTTCACCATCTTTTATTGAGTGGCATGAATTTTTCATAGGATGTGTACATGATCTCTTGCGTACATATAGGTACATTGGAGAGATAAATGTTTAATTCCACATAGATAATGATGTTTATGGGGATACATATCCACAACACCAACTGAAGCAATATAAATTATAGAATTTCAAGAAATCATTGTGGAAATAACCCATATAATGTAATGAAAATAGTTTTTAAACATTGGTTAATTTGATTATGTTAAGAACAATAAATGGAAAATATCCCAGCACCTGATGATGATCCATCTATGATGAAGAGAGAAATACCATGAAATTACATTCAATAATGGGTTAAAAAAATTTGTGATATGAGACTATATAATCAACCATAAAATAAATTTTCATGGTTGTATCACTGGTTCCCTATACATATAGATCATTATATAGATATTGTTAGTCTATAATTCAAGCATAGGTCTATGGTAAATAAAATTTGTATTAGTGGAAATGATTGTGTAAGGTATGGAATACAATTTACAAGATATAAAATATATAGTAGTGTATGTGATATGTTTATAAGGGGAGTCCCCATTCCCTTAATATAGGTAATTCTAAGTGTTCTATTGTGGGAGAAAATAATCTCCTAAATGTATGATTTTTTTGTAACTAGATGAAATGATACACTGTAATAGAGGGGTGAATTAATTTTTATTTATATTTATTGATAGCATATAATTGACTTGGATATTTTATATATTTTGTTAAATAAAACATGAATCTATTTTATAGGTTGAATCAAATGAATTAAAAGTAAACAAGCCTCGACTAAAAGGTTCTTATATATTATTTAATGAAAATAATTTTTGACTTTGACGATTATTGTTTTCATATTAATTAATATGTTCTTGATTGATTTTTTTAGAATATATGTTATTAGTTATTTAGTATTGGAATACATTATTTATCAGGTAGTTTTTGACAAAAGTGGTTATGTTTTTAGTTTTGTAATTAATTTTATAAATCCAAAAAAAATTCATCAGAATGGAATAAATTTTTTTACAAATTAATTTTGTTCGTTAGTTTACCTAAAATAAATAATGACATATATATAGAGGGTTCTTATAATTGATTTTTTCTCCAATAATTATGTATTAATATATCTCTATCAATATATTAATGGATTTCTATAAGTGTTTTATTGTAAATTTTCCAAATAAATGGTCCAACCACTCTCAATCCTCACACTTCAGTAGCCTACCAACTATGCAAGCGGTTAAGTTCAGTGGTTTCAATTAATAAAGGATAAGGTGTTAATGTGAGATATACTAGAAAATCCGTCAGAGGATAACCCTCTGACAGTTTATTAAAAAGAGAAAGAAAATGGGTTTAAGGGTTGCCGGTACCCATTACAAAACATCCCCGCGCCATACATTTCAAAACAACTTTCACATTTCAAACTCAAAAAACCATCCATCTGTCCTCGGTCAGCATGCCATCACCGCACACCTTTCCATGCCTCTACATCTCGCCAACACCAGAATGAAAAAACTTCAAATTCACAAAACCCAAACCGCTTTCCATTTTTCCTGACCGCGTGTCCCCCTTCATCATTTCTAAGAGCCACCTCGAGACGCGAGTGTGGAAATCGTCACCCACCGCAGATCAAGTCAACGTCGAAATCCCTATCCAGTCACTAACCAGTCAACATCATCAGCAGTATCTTGGAACTACCACTGTCATCATTGCCGGGGTACCTCACTGTCGTCGCTGGAGCACCATCACCAGAGCACCTCACTGTCGTCACCGCCGTCGTCACCTTCCCAACATCCCACCGGTCACCGGAAAAAACCAATCTGACACCGTCTTCACCGCTGTCATCACTCAGAAAATCATCCATTCGCAAAACCACAAAAATAAAAAAACCACTCAAACCAAACAACCACACTGCCACACAGAGTGAAGAACCTCAAATCCAGCAGGGAAAAGACAAAACCCTAAAACGGGAACCCCGCCGCCACTGACTAGATCGACCGCATCAGACGCAACAGAGCCCCCACTCACTCACCTGAGAAGAGTCGGAGCCCCGAAAACACCGACGCATGAGCGTAGACCTCAATCACTGAGAAACACCCCAGAGGATGACAGTGAGATGCATAGAACAGAACCAAAGGTGCTCCGGAGATTATGCCGTCGATGGAGACCGGTCTTACACCCGCAGATCTGAACCCAAAACCACCTCCATCCTTAGTGCATCTCCACAGCCAGCAAGGAACCACGAAACGCAAGACAGTAGCAGGAAACCTGCACCAGCCCACCAAGATCGAGAAGGAGCGTCGCGCCCTCCGCCGCGGAGGAGCCTGTGGCGGCGAGAGGGAAACCTAGAGAGAGCCCCTTAATGTGAGATATACTATGCCTGAAAAACTGTATGAATAAATCCATGAAATTTCATAGTTGTCACACTATATAGAAGGTATTACTCAAGAAAGATGACTCAAGTGACCCATTGAAACAGTTTAGTGGCTAATGGATATATTGTTGGCCCATTTGTGTATCTAGGATAATATTAATGTTCCTTAATGATGATTTATTGATGTTTTGGATTGATAATATAGAAGAAAATTTAATATCGATATAAAATATAAACATCCTCATTTTAATAGTAAAGTAATGTTCATCTTCTACCCTTGAATTGCAACTGAATAATCCAAACCTCAACATTATACATCAAATTTTTTATTGGTTGAAAATGATTGATAAAAAATTCAAATGAGAACACCACACACTTTTTAATTTTTTATATCATTATTATGTTCATATTGGGGATCTTGATGGGTGTGGAGGATAATGGTTTGAACGTCTGAATAACCTCACTATTTAACTTTTATTAATAGTTATAGAGATTATTAATAATAAAATATGAACCAAAATACGGGCACTTCACAAGATTTGGTATAATTTATGAAGTTTATTAAGATATTTATATGTAAATATGTTCTATAATTTTAGACTATAATGTTTTCTTGACTGTATTGATGTGGTATTCCACTTTTGTGAAACATGGCTCCCTCTATGGGAAATTTGGAAGCTCTAAGAAAAAAATATAAAGCGTGTTGATAGGAAAAATTGGATGAAGCAGCACACCATATTATAAGGTTAATGAGTGTATGATCACTTTCTCCGTAATAATTTCTAATTATTATAAAACACTGGATGTTAGTTAGGTGGATGATATTTCAATGTGAATTTCCTCCTATGACAAGCACTACACTATAATTACTAGTGATACATGTTGTGTTATTTGAAAAAATTTGATTTATGTAATTTTCTAAAGGATTAAAATTCATATAATTTTTTTCCATTTGTGATTGATATTACCCCATGATAGTGGAGTTTTAGGGTGTTTGTTTGTTTCAAGGAAATTCAATGACTGTATTTAGAGCTCAATCATTTTGATGTTAATTTGATATTAAGATTATAAAAATACAATTTATAATTACTAGTATTATAGTATGTCATGATGAATTTGTATAATAGTAGTTAAATTATAATGAATAAATATAATGATATATAGAGAATAGAATATAGAAATGGTTTGGTCCTAGTAGAGAAGGTAGTTAAAATTAAGGACGTCAATACATATCAGATATAAAGGGTAAGAGTTGTTTTGGAAGACAATGTTGAATATTTTTTTTGATAAAGAAATATAATATGTGTAACTAATTTAGATGTTCCATTAATCATATATTAATAACTCTAAATAAAAAGGAGAGTTATTTATCAATCAATGTGGTATAATTTTAGTTAAAAAATGGAATAAGAAAGAAATTATAGAACAACACCTAGATTAATAAGAATAATAAATCTTGGTATCTATTAAAGAAATATACCAAAAATGAGGTAATTCCATTATCATTCATGAAAATTATATTATGATGATTTCCACGGTATATTTAATAAGAAATTTTCATTAAAAATCTTGCATCAATTATAGAGAACCAATTCAAGCTATATGTGACATTGAAGCAGAGGTGATATTGTTTTTCTTATAACCCAACACATTATTCATTTAATAATGTTTTAATATGAGCTAATTATTAGGGACGTTATAATATGGAGATATTAAATTCATCCGAAATCATTGTAATTGTAGTTATCCTAGTCAAGAGTAACCTAGAATAAAAATCCAAAATCTTTGATCAAAGTATTTATGGTCACTAACACACAATTTTATAAATCATCCTTTGATAAACCAAAAGTGAAAAACAAGAAAAATAGTATTATATATTTTGTTTTCTTTCACTACAATTCATTATACACAGATGTATATTATTTTATGTGTGAAAAGTAATAATTTTTAAAAAAATATTAAAGGCATCATCAAAGAAAACAGATCATTTTGTAAACTATAATGGGAAATAAGTGACCTTTAAAATAAAGAGCCCATGATCCATTTTTCTAAAAAGAGTTTAATTATTGGTGATAAAAATTGATAATATACTATTTCCTAATTAACTACCCCCTATCATGTTATCACTCACTATTTAACCTTATGGATTAAAAATGTGTACTAGGGAATTAGTTATATTTCATTAAATTTTCTTTTTCTAATGTGATTAATATTATTTTTGACGTTTGGCATCACTGTGTTATTTTATTCTTCTTATTAATGGTATTTGTTCATACATAAAAGAGACATAGAAGTCAATTGGAAATGATTGTGGAATATTTGAGGTCATATTGCATCGTACCAATAGAATACAAAATGATGTTATGGTTTAATATTATTAAGAAAATAATTTTCCATTACACAACACATCTAGAATGACTGAGTCTATTGATATGCAATGTGATATAGGGACCCTTGATTGTGATTAGTTTCCATGTAAGGGACAAGTGTATTTTTCCCAAATTTTACAGTATTAGAATCAATAGTTTTAAATTAAAAATATAAAATTTATTAAATAAAATATATGCCATTATATTGGTATCAAATTAAAAGAAATTAAATTCAAAATTAAAAAAAATCATAAATAAAATCCTTATTTTAGTCGCTTAATTTTTGAGTGATTTTAATGATTCTCAAGATGATGTGTCGGAGGATATAACTATGAGGGTAAAAAATATCATGGTTAATAATAATGGAATCGATTTAAAATAAAAATAATTAATAATATGAGGAACTCAAGACTCGTCTACTAACTGCGGTTAAAAAAAGGAGAAAACTAAAAATATATGTCTCAGATAATCTAGTTCTCAAATTTCGGTCATGGTGAATTATCAAAAATAAATTCTAGAAAAAATCTCTCCAACATTATATGAACATATTTATTGAGGAAATTATATCCAAAATATATATTTTATTTTTGAAATCATATTAAAAAATATAGAGATATTGTTGGCTAAAATAATCTCAATCAAGAAACAAGTTGATGAATCCAATTCCATGGGTAATCCAAATATCCTGAAATCTTTAAATTTTACGTTTTATTATAAATCAATAGGTGATGATGAATATAATGACCTGTATTTCGTAATATAGGAAAATTAAAAAGTATTTTAATATCCCAATAAACATATTATATAAGATAATTTGTTATTGGATGCGTTGAAACCTCTCAATGTAATTATAATTAGATAACATTATGGATTCCCAATGAAAAAGAAAATCTAATTGATACTGGAAAAAGTTATTAGGGAGTTCTTATAATAGGTAATTAAAACAAGACGAGTTTTATTAGATGGTCTGGAAACCTATCAATTTTTTATTGGATGCATGGAATCATTTCTTATTTGGGTAATGAGGAATAATAATGCATTACATGTTATAAAAAATATAGTATATGAAATATTGAGTAATAAATAAAACTAGAAAATGATAGTTTATAATTACAATAAATATTATCAAATGTAACATGGATCATCTATAAATTTATCATGCATAAAAAAACATATCTTTAAGGTAATGATAAATCTAGTCCTCTAATGAATTATTTTATTTTATATTCATGGAAGATCTCTATGATGATTTTAAAGGGAATATGATCTCAAAAGATATTTCTAAACAAAAAATATAATTAATAAACAATAAAATATTATGGAATCCAGATAAATGTTCCCATGTTTCTAAAAATAATGAATATGTGAATTTTAAAACCAATGGATAAGTATGTGCTTAAATTACATGTAATTACTATATAGATAGTATATGATGTAAGGGGGTTTAAAGTGACTATTATTAACATCGAGTGAAAAGATAATTCTTGAGGATAAATGTATATATGGGAAAGAAATTTGGGCATTGTTTTGTAAATAATAGAACAAAAACCAAGAATTTGTTTAGAGATTGGGCTCCATTAAATCTATTTGGGATCTGTAAATGTATTCCATTTTAAAGGAAAAAATGTAAAATGATGGCACATATAGAGTCCCCAACACCACCATAATCATTAGGAGGATAATAGAATAGTACCCACTTTCAATATAGATTAAATGTTGTTATGATTTTTGTAGTGTTTAATATGTTATATGGAGATAGAATTAATGGGTAAGGTCTATTCACAAATGAACATATCTATGGAATAATGAAATATCATATTTTATTTATGAAGTCATAAGAAATGGAGATTATTTAAAAATTATGAGAGCATAACAAGTTCTTGAATATTGAAAAACATATTTGAAATCTGTTATTAGAGAAATTATGATATCATGATAAATCTATTGTATGAAAGTTTGAATCGGGATACATTTTAAGTAGATGTATTACACTATTTTAGTAGAATGTGATCTCAAAATGAAGGGGAAAATTGAAAGAATCGTCTTTAATGGTTTTTAAAAATATGAATTTATTTTATAAATTAATTAGTATATATTCATCATTTTTTCCGGATATTAAATGATTTTATTTATCAGGATTTGATATCAATAGGTAGAATATATATTCATAAAATAATTTTTCATATTTAAATCAAGTGTTTATTATGTAATAAACCCTGTTTGGATTTAAATTTGAAGTGGTTGTTTATCTTCAATAGTTAATTAATGTATCTTGTGAAATATTTGAGGAAATATTGTTCAATGTTTATCACCACCACATATTTAACAATTTTAGTTAAATGATTCTTTATGTGGAATATTTCTCAAACACAGTGCTTTAATTATTATATCAATATTAATTTTGTGAACATATTATGAGAATATACGTTCTGGATTTTTACGGAATGTTGAAATCCCAATATGAAATTGTTTTAATGAATAAAGTTAGTTAAACGGAATGATAATTTTATGTTAGCATATAATCCTGATCCATTAGTAGGTAGTCTTATATGATTTTTAAACCATAAGTGAACAATATTAATGGGACTAGATATGTTTTATTGAGGCAACTAAGTGGATGACATTTAATGTAAGAGGCTCTTGAGGCATAGTTTTTGGGAGTTTTCTATCATGGGAAAATGGATTGTTTTTTGAAGGCCATCATAACATAGTGTTGCTTCCTTCGGGAAGTTATAAACAAGAAAAGAGAGAGGAAAATATATTCAACAATCTTAATTACATGTTTGTTTGAGGATGTTATACTAGATCTATATGAGTCAACAAAATTAAGGATGCATTCTTCTTTTCTCAAAAGAATTAAATCATAGTCTTTCAGGAATATGGAATCCATAAGATGTAATCTAGGATGATGGGATGGACGAAAGGCTCCCAACAACGAGATTAAATGAAATGTCGATGGATCATGTATTTTAGTGGAAATGAGAGGCGGTGGGATGATGAGAAAAACACATTAGATCACTGATTCTTAGATTCAGTTCATTATATAAAATATGTAATTCCATTAGAATGGAAATAAGATCAATGGACAGTAGAATCTTATTGTTTTGGGTGTAAAAAATCACGATTTATGAGGTTGAATCAGATTCAGTTTTGTTAGTCAGGTACTTCTAGTGAAGGAGATTCCACCATTTGAGTTTGATTACCTTATAAGGAACTACAAAATTAGTGTTAGAAAAGGTATTTGTGTTTCTCATAACTGGGGGGTAGGTAACCTTGCAACCAATGTATTATCTGGAAAAGGGAATTGAGGGGAGTTACTAATTTTAAACACTATTGTTCGATCCTTTATTAATGACATTTATTTAATCATTAAGGGTAATTCTCAAAGTATTCATCATTTTCGGCCCCCATGGGTTGGTGTGGTTTTTTTATGATATATTTATTTCATAAATAAAAGGATAATTTTAAAATAGTATGATAATTTATTTAAAATATTTCTATGAAACGGTATACGCATTTTTATATTCCAGAGAGAATGTTTTAATAGTTTGTAAAAGGACCAAATGGTTTTATGTATCCTTTCAAAATGGGGAAGTAATTTCAAGCAGCAAGGGTGTTCTTCTATAGAATTTAGAAATCAAGGTACATAAGAAGCTTATGTACAAAACCATTCAGAGTCAATGGATATGAAAAAAATTCAATAGGAATATTTATTTTTAAAATGGGTAATGATGATCGGTATATATTCATATGAAATCCAAGATAAATGTGTTCAAATATTTAAATATGTTTTTGAGGAATTTTCTATGAATATTTGCAAAGGTTTGGTTGAAATTGGATATATTTCTTGATAAAGGAAATTTTAGGTGAAGTGGTTATATTTGGAGTAATGTTATTGACATATTAAATCTATTATGTATTTGTTTTAATGGGTGAAAATAAACAATGGATGAAGTTGTTGGATCAATTTTCTTTGATTACAAAAAGACACATATATGGAGGATTCTTGGAACTAGTTTCAACAGTATAATGTAGAAGAAATACATATATATATATATGAAGATATTAATGGAATTGAATATGTAATTTAATATAGAATTATTATATAAAGGGGTCCAACCCTACCAATTATAGAACCTAAGAAGCCCAATAGTTGTATTGGTTGATAAGGTCAAAACAACCACATGGAAGTTGGTCAGAAATAGCACATGTGAGGGAAAGAAGGTTCAACTATTGATTCTTAGGAATATATGAGACACTCATGTGGTCCAGATTGAGTGACCCATCAATGAGGGTGAGTGGCTAGGTGATTTATCGTAGGTCCCTTATAATATCAAGAATAATATTCTTGTTTCTTCCTGATCATGTTTCAGATGTAGATTGATAGTATATTAGAACTATTCTTCTCAAATTAAAAACATAATCATTATATATTCAATGGAAAATGGGTGCTTTTATTTAAACATTATGTTGTGAATGAAATGTCAACAATATATCTATTATCACCACGCCATAGGATAACACACTATGGTTGGAAAATAATATTAAATATCGTAACACAACATGGTCAATTGGTTTAATACATTTTAAATTCTGTAAAGGTGGCTGTAGAAAAATATGTTCTGAATATGTGGACCACCATGTTGTATCTTATTGTGTAGTAGTTATTATAATTTTATGTGAGAAATAGTGAGGAATCATAATTCCGTTTCAGTAACTATACATCAAGAAATGATATTTATTAAGATGTGGTAATGTGAAAATGGTCTAGTAAAGGAGACAATAATTTCTCAGTGAACCTAATGGAGTTATTTTCTACCATTGTGAAACATGAATCCCACTATGGGTGTTTTGGAATATGTGGTATATTCACAAATGGAGAATTGATATAGGTATTAGGAGAACTATAAACACCATATTTCAATGATTTTTTAATTTTTAAGAGTGTTTTATGCTAATGGTTTTACAGGTATGGTACAACAAGTGTAATGAGAATGATGAAAGTTTTATTTTTTGGCCTTTCTTCCGTTGAGAATATCTACATCATGGAGTGTAAATCTAGAATCTGTGGTCCATGAAAGAACATGGTGTTACATGATATTTTCAATATTTCCCCCCATCAAACTAATCGGAAGATAAAGATATTGATTGACACATCTAAATAGAATACTTGACTATTAATATTTTGGAAGGTTATCTAAATGATTGATTGGAAGACACATTAGTTGGAACAAAAATTGATATTCTAATATTTAATTTAAAATTAAAAAATATAATGATTCTTATTGTGAAGTGAATAATGATGAATGGAATTTTGAAAAGAGAATGGATGTGGATATGTATTTATATATAAGAGTGTATGTGAATGGTATGTTCCACATGAAGAAGTGACTAAACAAGAAATATGTCAATTTATATCTGATTGGGAGTGGAAGAATTTTTTTTTGAACTAGATCATGCTAACTATCTATCTTTTATAAAGATGTTTTTTGTGTGAAAATGAGAAAAATTTTAATAGATCATATCTAAATCAGAATTAAGGGGGAGTAATTATATTAAAAAATTAATGTAATTCTAGATATAAAATTGGAATGATAATAACATTCTATAAACATTTGTAGATGAAGTTGAAAAGTCTTGGAACCACAGGAAGAATTTTCTAAATAATTAGATTTTAACATAAACTCTCATGTAAGGGTGATATAATATAATTATAGGGTAGTTTCAAATCATAATTATGATGGAAAACATAGAATATATACATACCTGAAATAGACACTCGGTGAAACATTCATCTAGTGGTGATATTGGATTTTCATTATAAGATAACCAATTTTCCCATTAAAAGAATTAGTAATTGGGGGAATTGTGAGAGATCTGATCCATGGGGGGTAATGCATATTCCCTAAACCATTATTATGGATGTGATATATCTGCTCATAAACATGACCATATTATTACATGAAATAAAGTAAATATCATATTACAATAAATTATAATGACCATTTAGCCTTACAATTTTAGTTATTTGGGACGAAACATTGTCTAAAAAACTCAATTCTTTGTTACCTAATGTAAAATAATCCCAATATGTATGAAAATTCTTAATCCATAACTAACATTTCATAACTCCTGCTAAATTTCAATATAAGAAACTATTATCTATATTCAATGTTTTATTCTCTTCAAAACCTATTGAAATAGATTCATAAGAAACTAGTGGGATCAGATACTCAACAAGGGTTAAAATAAAGGATTCAAATCATATATCATAAGTGGTAATAATATACAAATATAGATATAATTAGGATACATAAGAAAGTTATTCCTAATAAATCATAGATCATAAATAATTTACTACCATAATAATACACAATTAAAATACATTATATCATAGATAAATGATTACATGATATATGTGGATCATCCATAAGAATATATGTCATAATATAGTGAAACAGTAAGGAAATCCATTTTACCATAGACGATTAGGATTAGCTCTACAATTTTACATAGTGGATCTGGCTTCAATAACATATTTCTCATATAGGATTAGGAATTAAAACGCATTTACTATTTTGGATCGAGAATCGCAAGTAATTCCACCAATATATTATGAGATATAAATATTTCTACAATGCATTGGGGAATATACTTATATATCTATGAAACACATATAACTACACGTTTAACCATATACCCAAGTTTTAAATGAAGTCACATAACAAAGAACCCTTGGATAGATGGTTCATTTTATATAACATGTCATAAAGAACCCTTAAATAGAAAATGGGCAGAATATAATAGTTGGTGTTGAGGATATTTTTAAATTTTATAATAATGATTTTTTTATTTAGAAAAATTCCAAAACCTTCCCTTGGTTTATTAATATTTGAAATCATCACCTCATTTAGTATTCAATTTCTATTGGAAGTATTTTTTTCACAAATGGAATTAATGTCTATCAACATTAATTTTATTTATTGAGTTCTAATATTAATGTCTCTCAATTAATATGGGTAATTATAAATTTGTTTTTTTAATTAGATTATATTTATTTTAATTTCATGTTAAAAATTGTTTAAATCTTATAATGTTATATTCATATTTATTATATATTTAAAAATATAATTCTGTTTAATTAAATTTGTCATTGTTATGTTCATTATTTATTCTTATCACCATCATTATTTATTAAAAAATGTTTTTGATAAATTAATTTAATTGATATTTTATTTAAATTTATGTAATCATTATAATATATTTTTTAATGTTACATAAATCCCTCTTACTTGTGTATTGGTTTCATAATACCCTTACACGAGTATTAGATACTCCTTTGTACCATTACAAAATATTCATTATATCTGAGTTACCATTATGTAATTGTTTGATATATTATCATTTATTTTTGAATGTTATTATTACCCATACACAAGTGTTCACTAAAAATAAAGATGTTACTTAAAATGTAGTATACCCTTACATAACATGATTTTTACCTTTTTATGGAATTATAATATTCTTCTTGCACTTACATGAGTTTTTATTAACATTATTCACTATATATTAACATATAATAACTCATACATATGTATTATTTAGCATTATATATCATTTATAATATTTTATTTAACTTAATTCATGTTTTCAAATAACCTTATGGGAGGTACATAAAATAACAAAAAACCTTTTTGGTAATATACTATTCTATCATTACACTGTGTGCTAATTACATTTATGAATAATATGTAAAATGAAATATACCCTTATGCACCATCTGTTTAATGTTTACATTTAACACGCTGATATTTTTTGAAAAAAAACAATTCGAATTAATTTAAACATATGGATATTATTCACTTCACCCAACAGAGAAATTAGTTTATTTTATATTAATGAAATTTTTTGACTTCTGTTACATTAAATCTCTTATTAATACGCACTACAAAAAACATGAATTTTTGAATGATATTCATGAAACAACGAGTTTATCTTGTGTTACAGGCAATAATGACTTTCTTTGATAACGTTCGTATCTAAGCCTTACCGAACAATAATATATTATTAAGATATTATTATTTAATATAATAAGATAACATAACCTTTAAATTAGATCTTATGAATAGTATAACATAGAATATATAAATTTATGTATTATACTAATATAATATGAATTATGAGGTTACCAATTAATTATATATGAAAATATAAAAACAAATGGAATATAATGGATATATTTTTCTTTTTAGGCTACCAAAGATGTTTTCTCTTAATTAATTGAGTTAATTAAAATTAGTTAGAGATATTGATGTAATATATATGTTATATATTCTAACAAATATTACTTATATTAATATAATATATTTGATAGTCATATGATAAAGACATACCTAATTTTAGGAAAAAAACCTATATTTTTATTAAGCAAGATTTATCACCTTTTAATTGAAAAACAATTTTAAATCAAATTTTTGTAATGTTTATAGATTTAATGTGTCAAAATAAAATTCATCATTGAATGGAATATCTAAAAATTAGGTGAGGAAGAATTTTTGGTATTTTTATGTGAGGTTTTATTTTTTAATGAATACATAAAAATACAGAATTGTAATTCAAAACATCATTTTTGTGTAATTTATTTTTGTTTTTTCAAATGAATCAAGAATCATGTACATGTGATTTACTTTTATATTCACAATAAATAATAACTTACACCAATATATTCAAAAATATTGTAATATTTTAGTTCCATCAGAATCATGGAACACAATTTTCTAATTTAGTGAAAGTTCATAAACATTATCCATTCTGATCATACCGTCAATTTTCAGTCTAAAAACATCACTCAAATATTAGGGAAAGGAATAAATTTGAAAAGGGTGAGCCCAAATTATCACTAGGTTTAAACAATGAAAATATTAAACAATACGAGAACATAAGAATGTAAAAACATGAATATAACATTGAAAAATCATTCCACATAAGCAAATATTTCATAATCTAGATTCATGAAATTAATATTTGAAGTTGATAAGCCATAAATAATAATGTGACATAATCCATGGAAGAATTTAATTGGAACAAAAAATGATAATGTGGAAAACACATGACAATAGAAAATCATTTCTTTATTTGCCAAGGTGCATTGCCAAGACCATCATAGTAGAAAAAGTCATTTACTGAACCAATTTCTCTCCATGTTATGGCCCTATATTATTGAACTGGATTTACATAACGTCCAAGCCTTGTATTGCTAAATTGTTATCACTTCATATTTCAGTCCTCTCTATATTATGAATTATAAATCTTTACCCAATACATTAGAGGGAGATATTGTTCTCACCCATCTCATACTGAATTCATTCTTATGTATGCCATAAAAACATCAATCTTTCAACAAAGAATAACCCAATGAAGAAAATGGGTTTTTTTAAATCATTCATTCATAACTTGATCCATGTAAATCAAATGGATTTCTTAATTATCATTCCGTCAACAAGATAATAAAACCATAGGAAGAAATGGAATTAAACACGTGAAACATAACCATATTAAAAAAGGTAATCAAAGATGGAAAATAATTTTGATAGAACAATTTAAATTAACTAATGAAGAAAATATAATTTCTCCCTCAAAAACATTTTCTTTTCTCAAAATGAGGTATAATTTTAGAAGAATTGTTTTTTTGAAAATAAACTAGAAATATTTTAAAATAAGATTCATGGAAATAATGAATTATAACAGCATAAAATCTATTCATGTTGTATATGTTAAAAAAAATATTATTCTAAATTGTTTATTAGAAAGACAAAACGTAACTCATATCGAAAATCAAACAATAATTTTTTATAGCATTCCATAAAAATTAACTAATGGATAAAACTGACCTCAAGCCATAATATATGACATAAAGAATATTCTATAACACATTTGTATAAAAATTAGACAATGATGATAAATATACCCCAGTGAATACTTACATATAATGAATCTTGGATAAAATTGAGATTTTGAAATTGTCCATTACCTTATGTATGATATCGGTTGTATGTATCTAATACTCGTGTTCTTCGACATTCTCTCTTTAGACTTCCTCTTAATGGCACTAGAGTTGGTCTTTTGAGAAGACCAGAACCACTAAAATGTTAATAGATATGTTTAAATGTTAAATGGGAAGGGGATGACCATGAATAAACGCTTAATTAGTTTTGATGAAATGATGGAGGAGGTGCCCTTTCATAATTGAGGTGAGAGGAAATTTTAGAAACTCATAAAATATGAAATTAATATAAATTATTCTTAAAAACCAAATGACTCCAAGATGAGTTTGTAAAGCATAAGATGTTTATTCTTCATAATCCAATAATGAAATAATTTTGAGACATGTTTTGATTTAATTTTTTACCTCATCATTTCTTTTTTACCTTAATTATTATCTTTTAAATTTAATTGTTATAACAACACTTTCTATAGTAAGAGGCTATGAATTTAACATATATGGTGTAAATTTCTCATAAATGGGAATCATATGATATTTTAAACCTTAAAATTAATTGGTGAATTTTTAATGTTTTTTATGAATTTAAAATAAATTTTTAATATATTATTTTTTATAAAATCTCAAGTGTCAATTTTGACACTATTCATTTCATGAAATTTACATAAAATCAGAAAAAAAGAAATAACATTAAAAACCATTTTATAGAATTATAATGTAACACCCCGAGATTTTATGAAAAATATTCTTTTAATTTCATTAATGTCTTCTGCTACACCAATATTACCTTGCGCTATACGCAACACCGTATTAGCTTGTAGTATACACAACACTATTCTTGGATCGTGTTACACACAATTTTGATAATAGTTATTCTATGCAACATTGAGTATATATATATATATATATTCAATGTATAAATGAAATATGGTTGGATTCTGTTATATGAAACAACGAAGGATTCCTTCACAACACGCAAACCTGACTTGGCTTGCATTACATGCAATCGCGACCTTCCTCGATAGCGTGTGTTGTGCGCAATATTGGGTTTTAATAAACAACGATATATTATTATAATATTGTCATGAACTAGCTGTTATGAATAGTGTTAACTAAATTTTGAATTTTATAACATTATTATTCATCTTACACATTTCTAGAACATGGTATAAGAACAAAATAAAATTTTCGGGTAAAATACGTATTTTTCAAAAAATACGGTTTGTTGCCTTTTGATGGCGCACCCACATTAAATCTAGTTTTTGACATTTTTATTTATTCAATTTGACAAAATAAAATTCTTCTTTTGAATCAGGATATAAAAATTTACATTAGATAAAGTTTTGATATTTTTCCGATAACTATCATATTTTAATGAATAGTAAAAACATGCTATATTTTAATTAAAAACAACTTTTTACATCGTAATATCTTATGTGGTTAAATTATAATATTGAATGGTTTTAAAGTATATATAGAATATCTTTTTACCATTTAATATAATGTATGTCATTAGCATTGATTTTACCTTGAATTCGTAGGTTAAATCAATTCAATCTTTTGCAATGTTTTAAAGAATAACCCGTTTTCTTTCGACAACGTGATTAATTTTAATTTAATTTCTGCATATTCTGTGTATTGAATTTGAAAAAATGGATTCCGTATTTGGAATCAGTGGGTCCAAATTTTGTTAATAAGCTACTTTTTATTTTTGGGAATTATGAATAGTAACTACAGTAAATTTTATTTACCATAGTTAAACGTAAATCGGGTAATTAAGGGTAAATATAATATTTTAAAATTACCCTAACAAATGTCAAATTCCTATTGGATGACTAAAAGTCGACCCATATCACCTAAGGGTTGGATTATATTCATTTAATTAAATTTTTTCAATGAAAATAATTTAATTATTATTAAAACCAAAGAATGTGACAACATGTCACTTTCTTAAATTATATAAGTATAATAATTTTAATCTAGTGATAAACTTCATGAAACTTAGAACATTAATAGTATCCAGAAATATAATACAAGTATCTACATCATAGGATTTTATTTAGAATTTTTAGGGATTAAATAATTATCATTTATTATGACACAAAGATGATGCAGTAATTATGTTATTAATAAAATATTGACATAATTGATGTTATAAATACCCAAATAAATGTAATTTGAGACTTTTTATGAATTACACTAATTTTCTATATTACTATGACATGTTATTATTGATTTAATTAACTTTTTTCGAACTTATCATTTTGTTCTGATTTTCACAAAAATCAATTACTAAATAGTGTAACAATTGACATAAAATAGTTTTTAAAACAAATATTATATTATTAATTGTTATTTTATTCATAAAAATCTAAGGTTCGTCCAAATGACTTATATAAGGTTATATATATTAATAATAAACAATTTGGGGTTCGTTTGGCTTCTTATAGTAAGTTTAAGAACCTTATAGTGTAAGAACACAAGAAGACACGGTAAAAGTAAAATTATTTAACTTAATGTTAAATCTAAATGATAAGGTTAAAATAGGAACCTAAACTTGTTTAAATTCTATTTTATGAGAGGATTTCGACCCATACCAACCTTATCCTCGAAATAAATCAATTTGGAGCTATTTAAAACCGAACTTGACTTTATAATAATATAATATTTTAAGTTATTCCAAAGGTGCCGCTCTCCTCCCTTATAAAAGGGCACCTCCTCCCTCTCTTCCTCACACAACATTGAGCCTTCAAGAACAGCCAACCCCTGACCAATTCTCCTCTCGACTTCCCTAGAAACATCCTAGAGGTTCTGGTATTCCTCAAAGACCATGATTAGTGCCCTAAAAGAAGGTCTCAACGAAGCACTTCAAAGAAGAGGTAATGTCCGTTACCGATTCTTTCATCTTTATTTCTTCTTCCACTTCATCTTCTTTTGTTGTTTCATTATGAAGTAATAAAATCAGTATCACTCATATACTGATATGTTATTATAAGTATTAAACAACCCTATTTCACCATCTATCCATCCAACGGAAAAAGAAATCACCGCGCGTGCGTACGTACAGAATACTGTCTCCACGCCGTGGTGTAATCCGTTTTCCACCACCACCTTACTTGGATGGGTATAATGGTGTAAATAATGACTATATATGACTATTATAAAGTGATATTGATTCTGAAATAGTATACATATACTCCAATACAATTCCACGATCATAGGAATGATATCATCACTCATGTGTACGTACGGAATACCGTCTCCACAATGTGATGCGACTCGTTCTACATAATCTTCATTTCATAATGATTATATAAATGAATTGAATGAATGAATATGATATATATTACTCTAATACCATTCTGGAAATGAGGTATCTATAACCTAAAGAGAAGAATAAGAATTTATTCGACAAAACACGCATAAGAACAAAAAGTTATAAACACCCGAATAAAAAGTAGAAATGAAATATTACTACTAAGAAGATAATAATATGACCATATATGATATCATAAAAATAAGTATGATTCTGTAATAAGTCAATAACATTATTTAAATCATTATACAGAAGGTTCGGACACTTACAAAGCAAGTCGGACCTATGGTAAGGGAAATATCACAATCTCATTTTTTACCGATATTGTTTATACATTGGCATTTACTAGGGTGCATTTTATCATCCACATTCATGTTTACTCGATATGACATATTATTTACATCCACCTAAAATGGTTTAAATCCAATTTTACCCTTCGGTGTGTTTTTAGTAAAAGATATGAAAGGAATCTTTTGTCATTTTTCGTACGAGGTACTTTTTTTACTTTTCCGACAAAAGTATGAGAAGAATGTTTTTTTAACTTATACGGCATGAATGGATTTTTAAAAAATTATTTCCAAGAAGATTCCTTTACAAGTTTTCAAGTTTATGTTTAATCAAATTCTTTTAGTTTAATGTTTTATGACATGTTAAGAAAGGAAAAATGTTTTTGAAGAAGAAAGGATATTTTCCTCAAGAATGGAGTTCAAGTGTTTTATCAAAATTATTTTCCATCTAAGATAATAAAGGGTTCTATTCTTATCCTTATTATTACATTGATGTGATTATTTTGTGATGGAATTATTTTTATAAATTCCTTTATCTTATTTGAATTGTTTTATGATGTCATGATGTTTAAGATTCCCATTTGTATTACATGTCTTATTCAATGATGTATGATTTATGATTTTGTGGCACACATAAGAATGGTATCATTATGAGATTGGTGGGACCTATATCTCCCTCCAATGAATTGGGTAAATATTTTATATCTCATGAGATAGACATGGATGGAATGGTAGGTTATACCGGTTCAGTGAAACAAGACTGAAACGAGGGTGACTCGGTTCAGAAAGGGACTTTGTCCACTAAGATAGTGTTGGAAATGAGTCTTGACTAACAAGAAATGATTATCTTTGATTATGTGTGTATGCCACAAAGTTTCATGTTTTAAGTTATGATTATTGTGATTAAATTTCACTTCCATGATTTATCCCATGTTATGAAATTATACTCTCTTTTGCAGGTTAAGATTTCCAAAATTTTATGTTCTTATGAATATGATGTGATTGATATTTCTTTTGTTTACCCTTACTGAGAATTTGAGATCACCCTTTTATGTTTTCTTTTCCCCAGGATATAATGAAAAGTTTTAGGTAAAAAAAATAAGATCTTTATGGGAGATGTTGAAGATCTTTCACCACGATTAGAAGATTATATTCCGAGTTTCCAAAGACACTAAAATATTACGATCCTTGTGTGTGTGTTTTTTTATGTACTAAGTATTCCACAAAAGTAATGTAATGTCCATGTACGGCAGGATTCGGGTCTCTACAGTTGGTATCAGAGGGAGGTTTAGTCAACCTTTGGAAACTAGGATGCGAAAACGTTAGTGAGACCCCTAGAGATATTTCTAAGGTATGTCTAAGGATGTCCCTATGGATAAGTATACGTATAGGTTATAGTACTAGAATTATGCTAATGATCATAAAATTAAACATAAGATGTTAGATATTGACAGTACTCCCCCTTTATTATGTTGTTTTCCATAGCATGATTTTTGCCTCTCACACTATTCTTTTTGGGTTTTAGACGATGGCTGGAACCCGAAGGAACCGTGTTGATCAATGCAATGGACAATGCAATGATTGTCCTCCTGAATAAGCAAATGTTATGGGAGATGGAGTGCAAAATATTATTGCTATACTTACACAATCTATGAATCATTCTGGACTTCTAAATGAGCAGATAAGGGAAAAATATTCTATTGAGTCCTTCATGAGGCAACGTCCACCTTCTTTTAGTGGGTCTTCTGATCCACTTGTTACTGAACAATGGATCAGTACCACAGAAAAGATATTTTCAGTTCATCAATGTTCTGAACATGATAAAGTCATCTTAGCAGTATATCGTTTGGAAGGTGAAGCTGATCAATGGTGGAATCTTATCAATAATACGAGGCCAAGTGATGAAATTGAGTCCATGGAATGGGACGAGTTCAAGAACTTGTTTTTCAGTAAGTACTTCCCTCGTATTCTTCGAACGAAGATGGAAAATGAGTTTCTTGAGCTGAATCAGAAGGATGATGAATCTGTTGGTATATACGAAGCAAATTTTACAAGACATGGATGGTATGCATATGGCATTATCATCCAACCTGAAAGTAAAGTTGATCTATTTTTCAATGGCTTAAAATCAAGTCATTGAAGGGCATTACCTAAAAGAGACTTTAGTAGCTATGAAGAAATTGTGCGTTGTGCTATGAAGGTAGAAATGGAAGTTGGTGTTACATATTCATCTCATGGTTTTGAAAAGAAACGAAAGATGGAGTTCAAGGAGAAATCTCAGAATAATGGTGAAAAGAAAATGAATGTTTCCTTATGCTCAAAGTGTGGAAAGAAGCATGGTGAAGATTGTCTTAAAGGGACTTGAAAATTTTTTAAGTGTGGAAAAGAAGGACATCGAGCAGCTGAGTGTCGAAGTAATGGAAAAAGGGTTTCTAATGATGTGAAAAAAGCAAACACTGTAGAGAACGCACCACCAACACTTCAATGATTCAAGTGCAAGGAAATGGGGCATTATGTTAATAAATTCCCTAATCCAAGGGTTAGTGATGATCAACATGAGAAACCACTTAAGGAAAAGGACAAAGGGAAGTCACATGCGATCACTATTGGCGATGTTGAATATGACAACGATGTGGTGGAATGATTAATTGTTTATTCCAAAATAATTTTGTATATAGTATCGTGGAATATTGGAATATTTATGTTTTGGTCTATTGTGGTTTTCAATAATTTTATGGTACCAGTAACCATGGAAAGTGATTGAGATATTTTTGGAAAAAGAATGATATGCGCATAATGAAGGGAAACGAGAAAATGAAATATTTGACAGTATTCATGAGCTCATGATTGATATAAGGACTGAGTGATATCATGGTTTGAGTAGATAGAATTTTGAAGATTTTGGTATGTGGAAAGTGTTAACTTTTAACTACATTCATGTTTTCACTAAGGATCAATGGGTATTCAAGAGAATACATGATTAATGACTTTGAATGTTTTGAATGTGACCAACAGAACATATGTTATGATATATGGGGATCAATGATGGTATTAAATCTCTGGTAATCATTTTCACTATGTTATGAGAGTGGACTGTAGTATTATGGATAAGCCTAAAGATTGGAATGGATTATGTTGGACATAAGTTATTATTGTTTAAGGATAGAATTTTTTTCAATATTATTGATGGGATGTTATAGTTTTATAAAAAGGACAACCTGCAGGATGGGCGAGAGCCCATCGCGTCGGACAAGGCTGTGTGAATCGAACCCACAACCGAAGTGCAACTGGCCTTTATCGCCTACCACTGACCTACAGGAAGTCCCTGTTTAGTATAAACTAGTTTTATTTTATTAAGCGATATGATATATGAAGTATAAGTTCATTTTTAGAACCATATATGATTAACCATAAGATGGACTTATAACTTTTTCTAACCTTTTGTTTGAAAGAGATGGAATGACCCATCATTCTATCACATGATCTGCTAACACATCATGAATAACAGATTCAACTTCATTTCTTTAAGGAATGAAGTGTAAATTGTTCAATTCACGAACAATAGTGAGATTGTACCAAAATCATGAAAGTATTTCTTTTAATTCATCAACTTTAGGGAAATGATATTGAAAACCAAAAATGTTGTCCTAGTGATCTTATATCTGATTAATCAGATGGTACCTTAGATCATCACAAATCAATAGCTTTGGCTTTTTCATAGCCATGTTCTCTACCACTCCCCATCAGAACATGATGGTTATATTTTTCTTCCATATCCATATTTTCACCTATGTTATCCTACGTGGAAACCCCGTGATGAGTTAATTTGGGTAACCGTTACATTTCATACTTTAGTTTTTAAAATCCACGTTTTGGTATTCCTTTTTACGATGTGGGTTTCTATTAAACAAACTTTCGAGTAGTAAACCATTTATAACCACGATGAATTTTGAGGGAGAAATTCATTTTAAGGGGGGAATAATGTAACACCCCGAGATTTTATGAAAAATATTCTTTTAATTTCATTAATGTCTTGTGCTACACCAAGATTACCTTACGCTATACGCAAAACCGTATTATCTTACAGTATACGCAACACTATTCTTGGATCGTGTTACACAAAAATTTGATAATAGTTACTCTAGGAAACATTGAGTATATATATATATATATTCAATGTATAAATGAAATATTGTTGGATTCTCTTATATGAAACAACGAAGGATTCTCTCACAACACGCAACGCTGACTTGGCTTGCATTACATGCAATCACGACCTTCCTCGATAGCGTGTGTTATGTGCAATACTGGGTTTTAATAAACAACGTTATATTATTATAATATTGTCATGAACTAGCCGTTATGAATAGTGTTAACTAAATTTTAAATTTTATAACATTATTATTCATCTTACACATTTCTAGAACATGGTATAAGAACAAAATAAATTTTTTGGGTAAAATAAGTATTTTTAAAAAAATGCAGTTTTGCCACCTTTTGATGGAACACCCACTTTAAATATAGTTTTTGACATGTTTATATATTCAATTTGACAAAATAAAATTCTTCTTTTGAATCAGGATATAAAAATTTACATTAGATAAAGTTTTGATATTTTTCCGATAACTTTCATATTTTAAGGAATAGTAAAAACACGCTATATTTTAATTAAAAACAATTTTTTCATCGTAATATCTTATGTGGTTAAATTATTATATTTAATGGTTTTAAATTATAAATAGAATATATTTTTACCATTTAATATAATTTATGTCATTAGCATTGATTTTACCTTGAATTCGTAGGTTAAATCAATTCAATCTTTTGCAATGTTTTAAAGAAAAACCCGTTTTCTTTCGACAACGGGATTAATTTTAATTTCATTTCTGCATATTTTGTGTATTGAATTTGGAAAAATGGATTCCATATTTGGAATCAGTGGGTCCAAATTTTGTTAATAAGCTACTTTTTATTTTTGGGAATTATGAATAGTAACTACGGTAAATTTTATTTACCATAGTTAAACGTAAATCAGGTAAATAAGGTTAAATATAATATTATAAAATTACCCTAAGAATTGTCAAAATCATATTGGATGACTAAAAGTCTACCCATATCACCTAAGGGTCGGATTACATTCATTTAATTAAATTTTTTCAATGAAAATAATTTAATTATTATTAAAACCAAAGAATGTGACAACATGTCACTTTCTTAAATTATATAAGTATAATAATTTTAATCTAGTGATAAACTTAATGAATCTTCGAACATTAATATTCTCCAAGAAGATAATACAATTATCTACATCATAGGAATTTATTTAGTATTTTTAGGGATTAAATAATTATCATTTATTATGACACAAAGATGATGCAGTAATTATCTTATTAATGAAATATTGACATAATTGATGTTATAAATACCCAAATAAATGTAATTTGAGACTTTTTATGAATTAAAATAATTTTAAAGGTTAATATGACATTTTATTATTGATTTAATTAACTTTTTTCGAACTTATCACTCTGTTATGATTTTCACAAAAATAAATTACTAAATAGTGTAAAAATTTACATAAAATAGTTTTTTAAAAAAATATTATATTATTAATTGTTATTTTATTCTTAAAAATCTAAGGTTCGGCCAAATGACTTAGATAAGGTTATATATATTAATGATAAACAATTTGGGGTTCTTTTTCCTTTTTATAGTAAGTTTATTAACCTTATAGTGTAAGAACACAAGAAGACATGGTAAAAGTAAAATTATTTAACTTAATGTTAAATCTAAATGATAAGGTTAAAATAGGAACCTAAACTTGTCTAAATTCTATTGGACGAGAGGGTTTCGACCCATCCCCACCTTAGCCTCGAAATAAATTAATTTGGAGCTATTTAAAACCGAACTTGACTTTATAATAAAATAATATTTTTCGTTATTCCAAAGGTGCCCCTCTCCTCCCTTATAAAAGGGCACCTCCTCCCTCTCTTCCTCACACAACTTTGAGCCTTCAAGCTCAGCCAAACCCTGCCCAATTCTCATCTCCACTTCCCTAGAAACATCCTAGAGGTTCTGGTCTTCCTCAAAGACCAATTTTAGTGCCCTAAAAGAAGGTCTGAAAGAAGCACTTCAAAGAAGAGGTAATGTCCGTTACCGATTCTTTCATCTTTATTTCTTCTTCCACTTCTTCTTCTTTAGTTGTTTCATTATGAAATAATAACATCAGTATCACTCATATACTGATGTTTTATTATAAGTATGAAACAACCCTATTTCACCATCTATCCATCCTATAGAAAAAGAAATCACCGCGCGTGCGTACGTACGGAATACCGTCTCCACACCGTGGTGTAATCTGTTTTCCACCACCTAATTACTTGGATGGGTATAATGGTGTAAATAATGACTATATATGACTATTATAAAGTGATATTGATTCTGAAATAGTATAAATATACTCCAATACAATTCCATGATCATAGGAACGATATCATCACTCGTGCGTACGTACGGAATACTGTCTCCACGATGTGATGCGACTCGTTCTACATAATCTTCATTTCATAGTGATTATATAAATGAATTGAATGAATTAATATGATATATATTACACTAATACCATTCTGGAAATGAGGTATCTATAACCTAAAGAGAAGAATAAGAATTTATTCGACAAAACACACATAAGAACAAAAAGTTATAAACACCCGAATAAAAAGTAGCAATGAAATATTACTACTATGAAGCTAAGAATATGACCATATATGATATCATAAAATTAAGTATGATTCTTGAATAAGTCAATAAAATTATTTAAATCATTATACAGGAGGTTCGGACACTTAAAAAGCAAGTCGGACCTAAGGTAAGGGAAATATCACAATCTCATTTTTATCCGAGATTGTTTATACATTGGCATTTACTGGGGTGCATTTTAGCATCCACATTCATGTTTCCTCGATATGACATATTATTTACATCCACCTAAAATGGTTTAAATCCAATTTTACCCTTCGGTGTGTTTTTATTAAAAGATATGAAATGAATCTTTTGTCGTTTTTCGTATGAGGTACTTTTTTGACTTTTCCGACAAAAGTATGAGAATAATGTTTTTTTAACTTATACCGCATGAATGGATTTTTAAAACATTATTTAAAAGAAGCTTACTTTACAAGTTTTCAAGTTTATTTTTAATCAAATTATTTTAGCTTAAAGTTTTATGACATGTTAAGAAAGGAAAAATGTTTTTGAAGAAGAAAGGATATTTTCCTCAAGAATGGAGTTCAAGTATTTTATCAAAATTATTTTCCATCTATGATAATAAAGGGTTCTGTTTTTATCCCTATTATTACATTGATTTGATTATGTTGTGATGGAATTATTTTTTTAAATTCCTTTATCTTATATGAATTGTTTTGGGATGTCATGAAGTTTAAGATTCCCATTTTTATTACATGGGTTATGCAATGATGTATGATTTATGATTTTGTGGCACACATAAGAATGGTATCATTATGAGATGGGTGGGACCTATATCTCCCTCCAATTAATCGGGTAAAGATTTTATATCTCATGAGATAGACATGGCTGGAATGGTAGGTTATACCGGTTCAGTGAAACAGGACTGAAACGAGGGTGACTCGGTTCAGAAAGGGACTTTGTCCACTAAGATAGTCTTGGCAATGAGTCTTGACTAATACGAAATGATTCTCTATGATTATGTGTGTATGCCACAAAGTTTCATGTTTTAAGTTATGATTATTGTGATTACATTTCACTTCCATGATTTATCCCATGTTATGAAATTATGCTCTCTTTTACAGGTTAAGATTTCCAAAATGTTATGTTCTTATGAATATGATGTGACTTATATTTCTTTTGTTTACCCTTACTGAGCATTTGATCTCACACTTTTATGTTTTCTTTTCCCCAGGATATAAAGAAAATTTTTATGTAAAAAAAGAAGATCTTTATGGGAGATGTTGAAGATCTTTCACCACGATTAGAAGATTATATTCCGAGTTTCCAAAGACACTAAACTATTACGATCCTTGTGTGTGTGTTTTTGTTATGTACTAAGTATTCCGAAAAAGTAATGTAATGTCCATGTATGTCAGGCTTCGGGTCTCTACATATAATATGTCATTATAACATATAAAATTCACTGAGTCTCATAATTAATTCAAATTAAATTTATTTTAATATTTTCCATATCATTTATTTGATATTTATATTAATAAAATAATTATGGTATCCCTATTTTCTAGTACTTATGGTAATTATTTAATATCTAAAAATTTTCATTAAATTCCCAGGATGTATATAATTTCATTATTTTTCTAGATACTATTTATTATTGTTGTTTTATAAATTTTATCCTTAATGAACATTATTATTCATATAGAAATAAAAATGCGCCACTTTTTTCACATTCATGCCACATTAATTTATTTTGACATTATTTATATCAGTTTTTTTATACAAATCTATTAAATTAGATAATTATGATGTATTGGTGTTAAGTGTCTATAGGTAATCAGCTTATCAAATTTTTCTAGGTGGTAGGGTATTTTTTTTGTCCTTATCATAATATTTTCTATATATATTACAGAATTTACATTTAATTGTGTTAAATAAAACTTATCGTAGTTACTATTCATAATATCAAAAAATAAATGTAACCCAATAACATAATTATTATGAAATAATTAAAAATATTTGTTACATTTTTAAAAAAATCGTAATTAATTTAAAATTAACCCCATTAACAAAATGAGAAAACATTTTCTTATGCATTTTAATCCCACAAAATATTGACATATATTTATATTCAATTTCAATGTAAAAATACTTCCAATAACCACAATTAGATTAAATATTGAAAAATAATAATTATCTATATAAAACCAATTAAAATATTAATCTCTCAAAAAACAAATTAGGCGATAAAGTAGTTCTGAATAAAAATGTTGTAATTTTCACTATTCATTTAAATATGAAAATTTCATGTAAAAAACAAAACACTATCCAAACTAAATTCTTTTGTCTAGATTCTATATTAGAATTTTATTTTTCCATATAAAATATATAAAAGTTTCAAAAATATTATTTAAAATGTTATCACCTTCGAAAAGCGGTAAAATGCCTTGTTTGAAAAAATACACCTTTTATTATAAAATTTGAATTTGTTTTTATCTCATGCCTAGAAATCATATAAAATGAATTTAGAATTTTTACATTTAATATATGAAACAGATTTTTAATTAATAAAATCTATCATGATTGATTTTATTATTTAATAAATTAACATATTTTTATTTAGATAATTTTTATGAAAAATATTTCATTTTCTTTACAAGGGGTTTTATTTTCATTTATAATTATTTATCATCAATGATATAATTATATATACATGTGTAATGAATATTTTCATAATTAATTTAATATTTTTTATAACCCACATTATAATGGCTAGGATATAAGGTAATATAATAATATTTACTGATTTTTTTATACTCGACCATGATTGAAATGAATTCTACCAAAATAAAATGAAATTATTTGTAATACCAGCCATGCATAGTGTTTTGTATTATGCAAGATAATATTTTTTTTCATGTTGAAATACATTATCATGGAATTGAGTACAATAATAGGCAACAATGAAATTAAAAAACATTAATAAATAATGAGAAAAATAAATAAAATATGTCTCATAAAAATCTCAGGGTGTTACACCTTTAATTTAAATTTTAAATTGGTTTGAAATTTTATTTAGATCCAATTTTTATCAACTAAACAAATTCATGTACTTTTAATAAGTTTCAAATTTATATTGAATATAAAAACATATCAACTATTTGAATCTATTTACATTGAAAACCAACAATGTTGACCGAAATATGAGATTAATTTTAAAATAAAATATGGAACTTATGTGATTATAGTTAGGAAAAATTGATAAAATAATTATAATTTTAAAATTTTAGTTTGTGGAAATAAGGATTTGAATAAAAATATTTTTGAAATTAATTAGAATTAATTATAGTTATTTAGTCAAAATCATGCTTAACAAATCAATGGTCATTAAATTACTGGCCCAAAGTGACTTAGAAACAGGTCTAACACCAATTGGATGGAAATATTTTGGGAATAAACCTTACATTATTGGGTTGGTTAGTTTTGGATGTATTGTTCTAGGTAAATATTTGGGTACACCTAACTTTTTTGAAAACATGCATTTTATATCATTTCCTTCCCCTATTAAAGGTCCCCACCTAACCCTCTTCTTAAAACCTCTAAAGTCTCATAGCATTGGCCAATTTATTACCAAAACACTTCCAAAAATCCAAAAATACTTCTATAATCCTCCCTTCAATTATAAATCCTTTAATGGGATCCCTTTGGTGGAAACTAAACGGAGTTACCGGATTAAGAGGTAACACCCTCCCTCAATATTGTTAATAATATATTATTTATCAGCAATTTCAATTATACTTCTTTCATGAATACACAAAAAAATCCTAAATATTATAATTTTTTTAAAATTTTTTGGGTTCTACCAATGCTAACACACACATCATTCTAATGGGTAATTAATAATTGTTTATGTGTATGACGAACTACCGCCTCATGAAACCATCATTGCTCATTTTTTACTTACCACTATTCAAGGATGGGAAATAAAATGGAAACTATGTTTATATATTATTTATATGATACATATAATGTATTTTTTCTTGTGTATCTATTTTATAACACACATATTTATACATTTGATTTTGTGTAAACACCTTATTTTCTTTTAAGGAAGAATGGGCTACTGCCTCCTTAAAGTGATGTGATTCATTCAAAATACTACCTGGAATATATTAAGGACGGGTTTAGTGAACATATATTATATATATGATATAATAATTATACTTTAATAATTATATATACAAACTTATATATATATACATATATGTCCTTTAATTACTTTCTTTCAATATGAAAATTAATCAAAAACAATGTTTATGAATGAGTACGACCTCCCATCTCTATGAATGGTGTATTACATTTCATACATCTATATTCAATATATTATTATAATACAAATAAAATGAATATAATTGAATTTATACCATGTTTTACATTATATAAATAATTATATATATATATAACGACTAAAGATACACAAAATTAATACACATGAAATAAACCTTGAGAATATCACTTGAAGTGAAAACTTATCATATAATTTCTAATAATAGAATAATAAGAAGTCATAATATATAATATATTGTTTTAGATGTAATAATATCTTTCTTTTATAGTTTTATAATAATCATATATTTATTATTTCATAGGTTTGAATGAGTATGATGAGAATCTAGACAAAAGGTAAGTGCCTCAATATATTTTAACAATGTGTATTGACTTATAAGGATTGATATCACATGTTTCTGTATGACAAGATTCTATTTATTATTTCTATGATATTCCTTTCATGATTGTGTTCTTTATTTCCTTATAGTTCATTTCGTATGAACTGTCACATGTTTTTCCATGATTCATGTTTCTGATCTTATGATATGCAGGTTATGATCTTCTAAATTTTTTATAAAAATCTTATACCCATAATCTAATGTTTTTACATACATTTATCCCTTGATTAAACTTATGGATCATCTGATATCACCCCTTTTACGTTTTATTCCCATGATTGAAAATATATGTACTATGTTTCATGTGTCTAATATGTTTGGAAGAAAAAAAAACCATGTGGTAGAAAATGTATTTTATTTATTCACCAGTGATTAGGTTTCCATTTTACAAAAGACACTAAACTAATACATTCTTTTGGAATCAATATTTGTAATGATTTATTATTTTGAAAAAGCAATTTATTGTTTATGTACATTAAGACTCATTTGTTATTGTTCATATCATAGAATGGTTTTAGTCATACTTTGGAAGGTTGGATGAAAAATATTTAGTGATATACCTAGGAATATGTCTATGTATATGTGTAGGGATGTCTCTATGAATACATATATGGTTGATTTAATGTTTTTGAATATATCATGGAATATTGGTAAAGGATAGTGTCACTGGTATCATAAAAATAAATCCCTATCAAGATACTAGTACTTGATGTGGATCTTTAATAGATGTACCTAGGTCTAAATACTCTGACATTGTGTATCAGTCCAAAATATGTGTAACCTGGTACATGTTAACTAGCCTTGCTTCGCACCTAGTTTGACCCTCCCAGGGGATATTCATAGGATATTCAGAAAAAAATTATAAACTATCATGACTGATTTATATAGGATATGACTGTGACTCACCTGAGATAAACAATTGATTTGATAGATTAAGGAAGTGGTATCCATGATTTTTGAATCATCTAAGTGAAATTTTAATGATGTCATGGATTTATATTTTTAGATGTATTTCTCACACTATTCTTTCGGGTTTTAGTCAATGGCGGGAACCAGAATGAATTGGGTTAACATTGAATTTGATGGAATATTTTATTCTTAGTAAACAATAAATATTGTTAATGGATTGATATATGTCATGATCATTCCTAATCAGTTTTAAAGAAACATGATTAACAATATGCACCTTAAATAAATCTTAGATTCAACAAGGATGAGAAGGATGTAGTTCAACAAGAGTTCAGTTAATAAATACCATGGGGGAAAGATGATTCAATTTCCTAAATGTTAAGAATATTTAAATAATAACCAAATTTAATGTCTTAAAGGAACAATAAGTTGTTTTTATTGTGGAATAGAAGCACACAAAGCAAGTGAATACAATGAATAAAGGAAGCATCTAATTAATGAAAAGGATTTGAATATTTTCCTAACTAAGAAATCAATATTGGTTAAATGTTTAAAGTGTGGAATTAATGATCATTAGGAAATATAATATCCCATATGTAATGATCATGATGATACTTAGCAATGTGGTATGATTAATGATTATATTATTGTTGATGATGTGACTATAGGTGAAATGTGAAATTAAAGAGGTATTATGTAATTGTATAATATAACCATGTAAATGGATTATGGATGGATTAGAGTTAACAAATTTTTTATATATTAGGTTTTAAGAATTATTAAATGTTAAATGTGTAAGGATTGTTCAGTTTACATTTATCACTTTTGATTTATAAGAGAATATTGAATGGTTTGGATGGACAAGATAAGGGATTTAATGGAAAGGTGAAATTTTGGAATAAGGATAAATAACCCATTAATTGTTTGTTATGTTTCAATAGTTATGTTTCCATGAATATATGTTGGATATGAAATAGTAAATTGGATGTTACTGAGTGTTTCATAAATGATGTACAATTCATTGACCATGTAATTAGCGTCATCATGGATCAATTTTATAGAATTTTTCGATGTAAGGAATATGTCCATTAAAATTTGGAATAAAGAAACATAAATGTTTTCAATAATCATTTGAAGTAATTTAGTTTATTAACATATACAAAGGAAATACATGATGAAGGAAATCAATTGTTTTTTATAGAAAAACATAGATCTACATTATGATTTATGGGTGATAAATTTAAAGCTGATAATTTCTTTCAATTTAATGTTTCAATTTTTTTAAAATTTTGAAGGGCTATAAGGATAACCATTTGTGGTAAGTTTAATTTAAACATAACGTGATGTTATTGATATTAAAGTATTATATAACCACGTGTGGAATTATTCATATTAGATAACCAATTTTAAAAACATTGTTTTGAAGGTAAATGATGACAGAAAAGATGGATTATCAGGATCTCATGATATGTTAGTGCATTAGGAATGAAAAAACAGTCATCTTAAAAAAATTGGTGAAGTTGATACTGATCATGGTAAAGAAAACGGTCAGATTTTTCAGAAATCATGTAATTATACATGCCTTTGAAAATTCATAATCGTTATGAAATTATCTTGAAATTCAATGTTGTCTTGTTATCATTATTTATGATTATATCAATGACCTTTTTCAGGCCTCTTTTGGGTTATTTCATTGATTATTCACTATCTTCTGAACATATTCTCTATCACCCTACATCAAAAAAAGATATTTGGACTTATATTCCATGCCTAGGTATTCATTTTACATGTATATTATTCTATGTGTTAACCTAGTTATGAATTACATTGTGTCAGCATTATGTTTGAAATTATCCATTTTAATGGATGTTTTAGTATTCTTTTCTACGTAGTGGGATTGTGTAACGCCCCGACCCTAGTTACCCTGAGTCGGTGCATTTCTATATGGCATTGGCATGATCACAGGGAAATCATGTCTCAAAAGACTGATCAGTTTAGTATTATTGGAGACAAGATTCATAAATAATTTCAACTTTACAACATGAAAATAAATACAACATGAATTTATTCCATTAAAAACATCCAATCCTCTTAGATTATGAATGCAATTCAGTCATAACTATCTTCTTCATATCCTGAAAAAATGAAGAATAAGAAAGGGGTGGGCTCAAATGCTCAGTAAGGGAAAGAAATACGACATAAGATAACATTAATATTAAGCATGGTGAATAATTGAAACCACATGCATTTACCAATAATAAAAATGAATACTTTCATGGAAGGAATATGAACTGAGTAAATAATGACATAATAAAACATATTCATGGGTATTCTACTAGTAGAATGACCACATTGACCATCAATATTATTTTCATAAAGAGGAAATGTATAATGTCAGACATTCTGAAACCTTTTTTCAAGTCCTCGGCCAAGACATCTAAAAATTATTAAGGCCTTGGCCAAAACCACATATCAAATTGGGAAAGGGCCTCGACCAATTCCATGTCTAGTTGTCTCATGAGACTTACAGATGCATCGAGGAGCTATATCAGGCTCCACCAGTCAATTACTAATCCAATACATTCTTCAAATGAAATGGTTTAAACATATCATAAACATTAATTTTAAAACTAGAAGATGAAATGTCAATACGATAACTATAAACCATGAATGGTAAAAAAATATCATATCCACAATCAATCATATCAACAAACCTTCAATACAATTTGGAAGATTTGTATAATAATAAATCAACATCAAATATACTTAAGATCCATCAAAGGATGTTGATAGAGATGAAATCAAAACCCTTTTTAAAGAAATATCTCTTTCTATTTTGAAATCATTTAAGAGTCACATAATTATTAAGAAAACATTTCTTTTGAAAATATTGTTATAAGATTGTATGTGAAGCTTTGATGATGTTATAATGGCAGAAAATAGCCTCACCCGCTGTATAAGTTAAAAAAACATTCTTACCTTAATTTTGTCAAAAAGTATAAAAAGGACCTTGTTTGAAAAATGAGGGAAATATTCCTTTCAAAATATTTTATAAAAATTCAAAAAAGGGTATAAATGAATTTATCCCATAGTATATTAAATAGTAAAAATGTTTTGTAAAATATTTTTATGAAACATGGATGTGGATGATAAAGAGGTCCCAGTAGATAATTTTGTATAAACAACCTCAGATAATGAAGAGATTGTGAAATAAACCCTTACCATGTACTTTTCCTTGGTCGACGGTACATTAACCTCTTGTATAATGGTGAATTTTTTTATTAAATTATTCACTAATATTATACATTAATATGATATCATATATTATCTTTTAACATTGCTTTGTTAATAATATCTTATTATTATCGACGTTTCAGTTGTTAACATATTCATTTTCTTTTATATGTTTTGTTAAATAATACATGTTTTTTATTCATAGGTTGTATCTTATTCATATCCAAAATTATATCAAGTCCTTAATCCTTATTTTTAATCATCAAATGGGAATTATACTTGAATGGACCCGATAGGGGATGAATCTCATCGCATTCATGGAGACGGTAGTCCGTACGTACACACAAGCGACAATATCATTCTTTTGATATTAAAATAATATATAATTTTATCGTATAATATATATATATAATTATTATAATGTTATATTTATTATTTACCTCAATTACATTTCATTATTATACCCATCCAAATAATTATTTTTTGAATAACAATTACACCACGACGTGGAGACGGTAAGACATACGTACGCATGTATGGTGACATGTCATTCAAAGGATGGATAGAATACTAAATATAGTTGTACCATATTTATAATAACATTATAGTATATAGAATATACTGGAGTTATTATTTTAAAATGTAAATAACAAGGAATGAAGAAGTGGAAGAAGAAAGGAACTTGGAAGAGGGTAGTGAAAACATTACCTCTTCTTCAGGTCATTCCTTTTTGATTTGATCAAAAGGACTCCATGGGTTGTATTTTTGACTAATGTGAGGCCTTTAGGATGATGTGAGGGATGTTGAGAGAATATTTGGGTAGAGGTTGACTGAACCAAAATGCTTTGAAGGTATGAATTTGAGATAAGGGGGGGGGGGGGGGTTACCTTTTATAAGAGGGGTGAGGGGTACCTTAGGAAAAACATAAATTATTAATTTATATTAATTTCATATTCGGTTTTTTATTGCTTAAAAGTGGATTATTTATTGGAAAAGGTGGTTATGGGTCAAAAACCACTCTAACAATCAGTTTTAGATAGTTTTGGGTCAATATTTTACACTTATCTGTTAGATTTAACTCTTAGTTAAATAGTTTGACATTTACTATGTCTCTTTGTATTTTTATACTATATAGTCAATAAACATACTATATACTTCCATGCAAACCCCAAGTGGTTCATTAATGATGATCCTATCATTATATATGTCCTTTTTCTTAACCATATATTTTTAGGATTATAATATCAGTTAATTATATAATATTTGTTTTAATAACTCTTTTATGTCAAATTTGACACTATTTAATAATGGGTTTTGTTACAATTTTAATAACTTTATTAATTCGAAAGATATTACTTCAATCCGTCCTAACATGTCATACTAACCAATAAAATTTTTGTAATTCATCAAAACGTACAAATTATATTTATTTTAACATTTAGAATACCAATTACTTGATTCTTTCATTAATAAAGAAAATATTGTATCATCCAAGTGTCATAAATAAATTTAATTATTCATGGTCTAAAAATTATAAATAAAATAAAATTATGTAGAAAATATTTTCATTTTTCTAATTAATAATTATAGTAAAAAATATAGCATATATTACCCAATGTAAATTTTTTTCTAAAAGATATATGCTTATGTCATTTTTGTATTTACTTTAACTTAATTAATATAAAGTGTCATTATCACTGAAAAGTGGCTCAATGGGGTCCCAAAATCGACCCAAAGATGACCATGGTCATACATGTATCAACCAATAGGGTAAGGATATGGTTTAGGGTAATTTAATATTTTCATAATATTATTTTTTTACCCTTATTTACCGGATTTACCCTTTAACCAAGGTAAATAAAATACTTACCGAAGTAATTATTCAAAATGCCTAAAAATAAAAGTTACCTATTTACATAATTTGATCATCCTGCTTCTATATATGGAATAAATTTTTCTAAATTCAAAACATAGAAGTGGCATAAATTAATTTAAAATTAATTCTCGTTGTCCAAACAAAAAGTGTTTTTTTAACAAATAATAACTATCCAAAGATTAAAAATTTCATATGTCCAGTTTAAATGTGTGATTATGTCAAATGATCAACATTAGATTAAATGGTAAAAAAATCTAATTATACTATAAATCCAACCAGATTCATAATTTATCACTATTAATTATTTTGATTAAAGTAGTTGTTTTTAATAAAAATTTTGTAATTTTCACTATTCATCAAAATATGAATGTTATCAGAAAGGTACCAAAAATTTACCCTACGATTATCTCAATATTCTGATTCCAAAAATGAAGTAAAATTTGAATAATAAAATTTATAAAATTTCAAAAAGTGGGTATTACTATTCATAACAGCTACTTTGATTGGTTCTGGTGAGTGTTAGAACCTTGAAGCTACGTACAACACACGCTACTGTATTATTCAAAGAGAAGCGTACTGTGGAATCTTGGGGTGTTACATTCTACCCTCGTTCAAATAATTTTATCATAAAAATTTTTAGAATGCTACCGCATGAAGATACTCAGGTGGTTCTTCATCATAAGTTCCTCGGGTTTCCAGGATACATATTCCATCTTATGGTTTCTCCATAGAACTTTTACTAAACGAGTCATCTAGTCTCTCAGCACTTCTTCTCTGGTATCAAGAATCCTCATGGGCTCGTCATAATAAGACAGATCTAGTTCCATTTCTACTTACCCATAGGTGAGTACATGCGTTGGGTCAGACATATATTTTCTCAACAGTGATAGGTAGAACACATCGTGATCTTTGGAGAGACTTGGCAGCATTTCCAAATGGTATGTTACAGCCCCACTTCATTCTTGAATTTCAAAAGTTCTGATGTACCTAGAACTCAATTTACCTTTCTTACCAAAACATATTACTCCCTTCCATGGAGATACCTTCAAGAAAACATGATCACCGACATGAAATTCCAAATCCTTCCTTCAATTATCGACATAGCTCTTCTGCATACTTTGATCTGTTTTGATGTGGGTTTGGATCACCTTTATCTTTTCCATTGGTTCCTCAACAAGTTCTAGGCCAACATGTTTTCTTTCACCAACATCACCCCAAAAGGTTGGTGTGTGACATCTCTTTATGTATAATGCTTTATATGGTGCCATCCAAATACTTAAATGGAAGCTACTATTAAAAGAAAATTCTACCAGTGGTAAATATTGGTCCCACATACCCTGAAAGTCAAGTGAGCAGTATCTAAACATGTCTTCTAAGGTTTGAATAGTTTTTTCTATTTGTCCATATGTTTGAGGGTGGTAGGAAGTGCTCAAATGAAGTTTAGTATCTAGGGATTTCTGAAGACTTTTATAGAATCATAATGTAAAATGGGGATCACAATCAGAAACAATAGATAGGGGTACTCCATGAAGTCTCATAACTTCATTAATATATAGTTTTGCTAGACTTTTAAGTGGTAGATCTTATCATATAGCAAGAAAATGTGTTGACTTGGAAAGATGATCAACAATGGCTCATTTTGAATCGTTCCATCTATGATTCTTTGGTAGCCCCATGAAAATGTCCATCGTAATACTTTATGATTTTCTCTCAGGTATGGGAAGAGGCTTCATGACTCCTCCAGGATGTTTCCTTCCAGCTTTCACTTGTTGACAAACCATACATCATGACACAAAATCATCATTATCCCTCTTCATCTTGTCCCACCAAAAATGTTCCTTCAAATCTCTATACATTTTAGTGCTCCCATGGTGTATAGAGAAATTGTAACTCTGAGAATCGTCCAACAATTCCCTTTTTAGATTAGGTATATTAGGAATACGAAGTCTCTTCCCAAATTTCAAAATTCTATCTTCATACACAATGTCACTCAATCTCCCACCATTAACATCTTTAATCTTCTTTTGAAACTCTTTATCATCGGTCTGAGAACTCTTTTTTCCTTTCTGGTAAAGATGGTTTTGTAACCATTTGAAAAATTATCAATGTTTCACCTTCCATGGTTATTTCCATATCCAACATTACTAGATCCATGAAAATTGGATCACATTAAACTCTCATTTTGTTCAAAACTCCATGATAATTTCTTCTCAAATCCTCTGCCACCTAATTTTCCTTCCCTGGGTGGTAGTGTATCGTTAAATCATAACCCTTGAGTAGTTCAAGCCATCACCTTCGCCTCATGTTGAGTTATTTTTGTGAAATAATATACTTAAAACTCTAATGATCGGTATATATCTCACATTTTTCACCATACTGATAATGTATCCATATCTTCAAGGAAAATATTACAGCAACTATCTCAAGATCATGAGTAGGATCGTTTTGGTCAGGATTTTTTAGCTGTCTTGATGCAAAGGCAATAACCCTATCATTTTGTATAATGAAAAAACCAAGTCCTTTCTTTGAAGAATCACTATAAATAACAAACCCATCATTAACCAATGGTAGAGTCAATATATGAGCATTGTCTAATATTCTCTTCAGTTCTTCAAAAAATTCTTCACACTTTTTTTCCAAATAAATTTAACCCCTTTACGTGTGATCATTGTTAATGGGTTTTCCAATAGGGTAAAATTCTAGAAGAAATGCCGATAATAACCTGCTAAAACAATAAAACTACGTACCTCAGTTATATTGGATTGCTCTTTTCTTAGAAGGATCAATGCAGATTCTATACTTAGAGACAATATTGACAAGAAAAGAAATCTCCTAATGCTAGAATTCACACTTGCTAAACATCCCATATATTCATTTCTTCTTAGAGGCATCAGGATAATGCACATGTGGTGTTCAAGAACATCATATCTTTTAGAGTATACCAAGATATAATCAATAAATACCACTACAAAATCATCAATAGATTACTTGAAAACATAGTTCATTAGATCCATGAATATAGCTGGTGCATTAGTTAACCCAAAAGACATTACTATAAAATCGTAATGCATGTACCTGGTTCGAAATGTTGTCTTTAGAATTTATTCCTTATTCACACACAAATGATGGTATCCATATCAAAGGTCAATCTTTGAAAAGTATTTATCTCCATGTAGTTGGTCAAATAAATCATCAATTCAAGGTAGGGGATACTACTTCATTATTTTTATATCATTGATTTCCCTGTAGTCGATACATAAACTCATAGATCTATATTTCTTCTTAACGAAAAGGATAGGGTCTCCCCATAGAGAAACACTAGGGTGAATAAATCCCATATTAATCAATTCCTCCTCTTGATTATTTAGTTCCACTAATTCCACAGTTTCAATTCTATAAGGGGTCTTCAATATAACCCTTGATCCAGGAATTAAATCAACAGAAATCTCAATTTCTCATTCTGGAGGATGTACGGGTAAATCCACTAGAAAACATCAAAATATTTTTTCATAATAGGTACATCCTCTATTTGAAAATTCCTTTCCTCACCCACAATTATTTCATTATCTTCCTCCCTAATAATTTAATTTCTGTTGAGCTAATGGGGGTGGTTCTAGATAAGAATTAGGTGGTGATGATTCTGCTCTAAATATAAGGTGTTCATCATCATCATCATCAAAAATAGTAACCTCCTTCTTCTTATAATAAATTTTTGCATAATTATCCGAAAGACAATACATACCGAAGATTATATAAAATTCAATCAAAGGTATTACAATGAGATCTATAGATAAAGAACATTTATATGCTCTAATGGGAACGGATTCACAAAATATTGTTGTGATGATACATCCCTTATGAGTTTTAACTGGAAATTCCCTTGTTAATTGAAATTGAAAATATCTAATTATCTTAACAAGATGGCAAGATATGAAACAATGCGATGATCTAGAATCAAATTAATCATTTTGTAAACTTGAGGAAACAATTAAATTACCTGCCACCATGTCTTTCAAAGCTTCTACCTCAGTAGTAGTGATAGCATAAGCTTGGCCTTGATCCCTTGGCCTTTTTTAGGTATTTTCCATTGAAGATTAGGAAATTCATTTGCACAATGTCCCATATCACTGCAATTGTAGCATTGATCATTGGTAGTGTATTTCATTCCCTTACAATCACCACCAAGAGGGTCTTTCTGTCTACATTTATAGGATACTCCTTTTACTTTTAGACATGCACCAGGGTGATTCCTTCCATAAATATCACATGGTGGAAATTAAACTCTTCCATTTTTCCCTATTTCCTTATTTACTTTCCCAAAGTTCTTAGCAGATCTCTTTTTCTCCTGCTTTTCTTTAATGTCGTAAGACATAGAGAATTCCTTTTCTGTCTTGATAACACATGATATAATATCTTCATATGAAGAGAAGGATTGTGATACTAAACCTCGAAGAAGAAATGGATTTAAGCCATCAAAATAACGATCAATCTTACTTATTGGGTTACGTATATAATATGCAACATGACTCACTGACCTTGTATGGTTATCCTCATACTTTGCGACATTCTCATCCTACATTTGCCTTCGACATAGAAATTGCCATTCCATATCTGCTCGATGGTCATGAGGAAAGTATTTTTCTAACAAAATATCTTTAAACATCCCCAATTCAATATTTTATATTTCATCATCTTCATTTCTGTTTTGAATAAATGACCACCATTTATCAGGAAATCAAGGGAGGTGATAAACTTCAATGATAACTTTATCCCTTTCATTACTCCCTAAAGCCTGAAATATTTTCTCTAGGGAATTAATCCATTTCTCAGAAAGTAAAGGATTTGTACTCCTATTGAAATTTGGTTGTTGTTTCCTTAATAAAATATCTAACATTGATCCTCCATGCTGTGGATCAGGGTGGTACATACGGGTAAGGTTATTATTCATAACCTGAGTGAGTTGTCCCAGTATGGTGATAAGATGATTTTCATCAGTTGTATCACCAACTCTACTATAATTATCCTGAGTATGAGAGAAATACCTACATGGAGTAAGGGAAATGATACAGTTTCAATTCCTTCCACTAGGCTCCATTTCTAAACAATGTCATACACTAGATTTGTTTATGAATCACAATACATAAATCCAATCTTGTAAAACACTTAACATAAACTAAACAGTTTATGGATATAATCCATAATCATAAAAAAGTTTTCTTTCAGAAGTATATACTCATAAACCCTCATAATGGTTTGTAAAGAAAATGATAATTATCTTAATCATATCCCCTGGGAGTGTTGTAACCAAGAGTGCAGTAATGCCCATTGTCGTGCACCAATTTTCCTTCGAGTTTAGCTCAAAGTGGTGTTTCGGGTTTTACCCCTATCTTTATCCTTTAAAAATCCTCCACTATATTCTCATATCCAGACAGGTATGTATTGCTCATAAAACTCACAAAATCACAACATTACCAAAATTCTTGGAATTTATTCTACACAAATCCTCAAAGTCCATCTTTGGTCTATGTGCTCTAATCAGATTTTATCTAAATCTATCTTCCAAGGTCTATACTAAACATCCTCAGATACCAACAATAATGCACTGAACCCAGTTAGCCAGATTCGGTTCATTGTTACATTACATTGGCATGATCTCAAGTAAATCTCGTCTCGAAAGATAGATCGGTTTAGTGTTATTGGAAACAAGATTCATACATAAGTACAACATTACAACTAGAAAAGAAATACCACACAAATTTGTTCCAATAAAAACATCAAATCCTCTTATATTATGCCTTCATGTCTCTCATAAATAACTTCTTCAGATCCTGGAAAAATGAATCATATGAAAGGGGTGAGCTCAAACGGTCACTAAGGGTAAGCAATACAGCGGAAGATAACATAAAAATTAAGCATGGTGAATAATTTAAACCACATGCCTTTACCAAAAATAAACATTAATACTTTTATGGTAGAAATATGAACTATGTAAATAATACCATAATACGACATAATAATGGGTATTTTACTAGTCGAATGACC
Organism: Viscum album; assembly: GCA_963277665.1. Lineage (NCBI taxonomy): Eukaryota > Viridiplantae > Streptophyta > Magnoliopsida > Santalales > Viscaceae > Viscum > Viscum album. The sequence continues at coordinate 1,935,969,792 of OY728123.1, read as the reverse complement.
ACATGAACCATCAATATTATTTTCATAATGAGGAAATGTATAATGTCGGACATTCTAAAACATTTTGTCAAGGCCTTGGCCAAGACATCTAAAAATGATTTAGTCCTCATCCAAATCCACATATCAAATTTGGAAAGGTCCTTAGATAATTCCACATCTAGTTGTCTCATGAGATATACTGATGCATCGAGGAGCTATAGTGGGTTCCACCTGTCACTTACTGAGTCTAATAAATTACTCATCTGAAATGGTTTAAACATATCATAAACATTCGTATTAAAACTATCATAAGAAACGTCAATAGTTTAACCATAAACAATGAATGGTATAAAAATATCACATACACAGTCAAACATATCACAAAACCTTCAATACAATATTGAAGTTTTTTATCATAATAAATCAACATCAAATAATCTTAAGATAAATCAAAGGATGTTGACAGAGATGAAATCAAAACCCTTTTTAGAGAAATATATCTTTCTATTTTGAAATCATTTAAGAGTCACATAATTATAAAGAAAAAATTTATTTTTAAAATATTCTTATAAGCTTGTAAGGGAAGATTTGAAGATGTTATAATGGCCGAAAATAGCTTCACCCACCGTATAAGTTAAAAAAACATTCTTACCTTAATTTTTTCGAAAACGATAAAAAGGACGTTGATTGGAAAATGGAGGGAAGATTCCATTAAAACAATTTTATGAAAAGTAAAAAAAGGGTATAAATTTCTTTAACCAATAGTCTAGTAAATAGTAAAAATTATTTGTAATAAATTTTTATGAACCATGGATGTAGATAATAAAGAGGACCACGTAGATAATTACGTATAAATAACCTCGGATAATGAAGAGATTGTGAAATAAACCCTTACCTTGTACTGTTTCTTGGTATAAGGTATTTTAACTTTCTTTATAATGGATAAATAATTGTTATTAAATTACACAAGAATAATATACATTAATATGATATCATATATGATCTTTTAACATTGGTTTGTTAATAATATCTTAGTATTATCTACGTTTCGGGTGTTAACTTACTCATTTTATTTTATAAGTTTTGTTACATAAGTCATATTTGTTATGGATAGGTTGTATCTTATTCATATACCGAATTATATCAAATCCTTAAACATTATTTTTAATCATCAAATGAGAATTAGAATTCAATGGAAAAAATGGGGGATGAATCTCATCGCGTTCGTGGAGACGGTAGTCTGTACGTACGCACGAGAGACAATATCATTTTTTTGATATTAAAATAATATAAAATTTGATGTTATATCATATATACAGAATTATTATAAATTTATATTTATTATTTACCAAAATTAAACATCATTACCATACCCATCAAAATTATAATGTTTTGAATAACAATTACACCACGACGTGGAGACGGTAAGCCATACGTACGCACATATGGTGACATGTCATTCAAAAGGTGGATAGAATACTGAATATGGTTGTACAATATTTATAATAACATCAATATATATAGAATATTCTAGAGTTCTTATTTTATAAAGGAAATAACAATGGAAGAAGAAGTGGAAGAAGAAAGGAACATGAAAGAGGGTGGTGAAAACAATACCTCTTCTTCGAGTTCTTCCTTTTGATTTGATCCAAAGGGCTCCTTAGGTTGGCATTATAACTAAATTAAGGCCTTTAAGATGAAGTTTTGGATGTTTCAATAATATTTTGGCAGGGTTTGGCCGAACCAAAATGCTTTGAACGTATGAATATGAGATAAGGGTGAGTGCCCTTTTATAACAAGGGTGAGGGGAACCTTAGAAAAAACATACAATAATATTTTATAATAAATTCATATTCGGTTTATAATGCCTCAAAAGTGGATTATTTAAAGGATAAGGTGGGTTTGAGTCGAAATCTACTCAAACTATAGGTTTTAGATAGGTTTGGGTCACTATTTTACCCTTATCTTTTAGATTTAACTCATAGTTAAATAGTTTCACATTTACTATGTCTCTTTGTATTTTAACATTATATAGTTAATAAACATACTATATACTTCTAAGAGAACCCCAAGTGGTTCATTTATGATGAACCTATCATTATATAAGTCCTTTGGCTGACCCTTTTATTTTTAGGAATACAATATCAATTAATAATATAATATTTTTTTAAACTCTTTTATGTCTATTTACACTATTTAATAATTGATTTTTGTTAAAGTCTTAATAACTTTATTAATTCAAATAAAATTCATTTAATAAATCCTAACATGTCATATTAATCAATAAATTTCTTTTATGTAATCAATACATTAAATTATATTTATTTTAACATTTATAATAACAATTATTTCATTCATTCATTAATAAAGAAAATATTACATCGTCATTGTGTCATAAATAAATTTAATTATTAAATGTCTAAAAATTATAAATAAAATAAAATTATGAATGAAATAATTTTTTTATTTCTAATGAATATTAATATTCAAAAATATAAAATATATAAACCTATGTAAATATTGTTTTTCTAAAAGATATATGCTTATGTCATTTTTGTATTTACTTTAACTTAATTAATAAAATGTGCATTCTCACTTACAAGAGGCTCCATGGGTTCAAAAAATTGACCCAAAGATGCCCCTGGTAAGACATGTACCAAAAACTAGAGTTAGGACACGTTTTAGGGTAATTTTATATTGTTATAATACTATTTGTTTTCCCTTATTTACCGGATTTACCCTTTAACCATGTTAAATAAAATATTTACCGAAGTAATTATTCAAACTGTCTAAAAATAAAAGTTAAAAATTTACACAATTTGAACCTCCTGATTCTAAATATTGAATCCAATTTTCTAAATTTAAAACATAGAAGTGAAAGAAATTAATTTAAAATTAATTCTCGTTGTCAAAACAAAAAGCATGTTTCTAACAAATAATAACTATCAACAAATTGCCACTTTCTTATGTTCAGTTTAAATGTGAGATTATGTAGAATGATAAATATTGTATTAAACAGTAAAAATATAATCTAATTATACTTTAAAAGCACTAATATTTATAATTTATCACTATTAATTATTTCGATTAAAAAAGTTTTTTTTAATTAAAATTTTGTAATTTTCACTATTCATCAAAATATGAAATTTATCAAAAAGGTACCAAAAATTCACCCTAAGCTAATATAAATATTATGAATCCAAAAAAATGTCCAAATTGAATAATAAAATTTATAAAATTTCAAAAGGAGGGTATTACTATTCATAACGGCTACATTGAATGGTTGTGGTGTGTGTCAGAACCTCGAAGCTACGTACAACACCCACTATTGTATTATTCAATGAGAAGTGTACCATGGAATCTTGGGTTGTTATAGATTGGATGAAATAAAAATTATATTATTAAACATTAGATAACCTAAATTAATTTTTAGGGAAAAATTAATTTTATACGAGGAAGAATTTAACACCACAAGATTTTTTGAAATAATTTATTGCAAATTAATTTAATTTTTTTTGATATTTTTTATTTCACACAACACTAGAAATATTATATTTTTTATTATTGGTCTATGTATTGTTTCATTTATATGTAAAACGACATTAGTCATGCACTACATGCAACATCGATTTTATCATTATCTACAAGAAACACAGAGGTCATATTTTATTACATGGAACAATTCCTTTTCTAAATGGCTTTTTTAACATTCAAGATTGTGTTCAATGGAAAATAATAAATTATTATAATTTAATAATTTAATTTAATAAGATATAAAATAGATTCTAAATTAGAAGATATGTATATTATTACCTAAATTAAGAAAATATATGGTATAAAAATTATATGATGAATTCCTTGTTTACCAATAAATTACAAATTTAAAAATAACAACCAATTAAAAATAAAGTTTATATTTTTATTTATATTCTCTCAAATGTGTTTTTTCTTAATAAATGAAATTAATTAAAATTTGTGTGTGATATTAATTCTATATACACTAAAATAATTCAATAATATATTACTGATATTCTTCCAACATAATTGATCGACATTAGATAACAACATAACCAATTTTATGCATAAAACCCAATTTTTTTTAAAGGTTGTCTTATAACCTATTAATGGATAACCCATTTTACATTAATTTTTTGTATATATTATAGATTTATTATGTCAAAATAAAAATAATCCCTAAATTGGAAACCTAAAAATTAGGTTAGGATTAATTTTAATTTTTTTTATATAAGGTTTTACTTTATAAATGAATTTTTAAAATTCTGGAATTTTAATTCAAAAAATCTTTTTTCTATAATTTATTTGTGGAGATAAATTAAATTTTTAATAAATTTTAAAGATTAATTAAATATTTTTTTATCAATTAATCCAATTTCATTCATTGGAATCGATTTCAGTTTGAAATTGAATATAAAAATATAGAAAACATATGAATGTTTTTTACATTAAAAACATGCATTGTCGACAAATTACATGATTAATTTTAAATTAATTTACAACATATATGAGATTATAATTTGGAACAATGGATTCCTAATTTGGAATAAGTATAATTTATAAATTATAATATGGTCAATCTTGTGTTTACCAAAAGTATTAGGGAATGTAATTAATATTAATTACAGTGATTAAGGTAATATTCAGCTTAACAAGGGAATATACAGAAAAGTTAAGGTTCCAAATGAAATAGAAACATGACCCAAACAAATTTTATAAGAATATTTAGGGCATAAACCTTACATTATTTATTTTTGTTGGTTTAAGATTTCTATTTTTAGGTAGAAATATCTGTATACCTACCTTCTTACCAAATTTGCCATCTGATTCCTTTCCCTCCCCTATAAAAGGAAACCACCTCTCCAACTCTTTCACACCTCTAAAAAATAATATCAATATCTATGATCCACCTAATACACAACCCAAAATCCCAATATTACTCCATTAATCATTCCTTTGGTCATAAATATTTCTATCAAACCCTTTGGTAAAAACCAAGGGTTTCCAGATTAAGAGGTAACACCCTCCCTCACGGTCCTTTATTTTATTTATTTATAAAATAGTTCTACTATCATTATTCCATGATTATAAAACAAAATAATTATCCTCAATATAAGGATATTTTGTTATTCTAATGGGTATAACTACACTTACACACACATCCATCTAATGAGTTACAGACATATAGTTTATGTGTACGACGTACTACCGCCTTAAGAAATGATGATGTTTCATTTTTTCCATTTCAAACATTTATGATAAGGAATTATGATGGAAAACCCATTTATATGTGATTTATATGATACATATATCCCCTTTACTTCCATTCGTTCAATCTAATATTTAAATGGATACAACATTCATTCTTACAAATGGCCTACCGTCTCCATGAACGATGTATTCCATTTTATACAACTATATTATATAGATTTTTATAATAAAAATATACTGAATAGAACTAATATATTTCACAATAGATATTTTATAAATCATGATATAATTATAAGGACCAAAGACACAAAAAATTCATAAACATGTGAAAAAATGACAATATTTCCCGAAGTGAACCATAATCATAGTGTTATTAATGAAAGGGTAACATAAATTCATTATCAAAAAATATATGATATTAGATATAATAATATAGTTCTTTGATAGATTTATAAAAAAATGTATTTTTTATACCTGATTTTTTAATAACTATGATGAGAGTCAAGACAAAAGGTAAGTGAATTTCATCCCACTTTTTATTTTTGTGAGATATGTACATTAATCACCAGTCATTTCGATTATGTTGTTTTTATAATTCTTATTTATGTATTCTATGATTCATATAATTATTTATATGAGTTATTAAATATATAGTTTGTGATAATTATTTCATGGTTGTTATGTTTCAAAAGTTACCAAATCAATATAGTTAATTTGTCTCAATTCTCATTGTAGGACAAAAATTTCAGGCCATGGACCTATATTTTTATAAGGTGTATATAATGAGTTTTTAATGGCCGTGGTAGGAATCAAAATACATTAAATATAGTTTATGTTTTAGTTAATTTTTCTCATTCCATCGTGATTTAATGTTTCAAAAATGGTAATATTTTATTGATGCAACCTCATCATTTATTGATATTCTTTATTATTATGCTTCCCCTACTGAAATATTATGTCCAATATCTCAATAAATATCATGAATTTTATTATAAAATTTATATTTTTTGTTTTTTAATTCTAATAGTTCCATTTTCGCAATCTTGTTTAATTAAGGTAACTAAAAAATAATTTTATAAAAAAAAGAAATTATTTTTCCATTCAATCAGAAAATATGTCTTCTTTCAAAACTGGGATTTCTAAAAATAATTTTAAAACTACTTAACATTTATCTGATGATGTTAAAGGAAATTTTTAACTATAGTTTACCTTTTCCAAAATGGTTTTAGTAAAAATATTCTTTGAATTTTCTGATTAATATAACTTTATGAACATTTACTGTAAAAAAGTAATGTTCATTAGGTATAGACATAACCACCATCATGGTGTTCATTTAAATGAAACTTCATCTATACATTTAAAAGTATAAATTTAGGTATTTTTTAAATATTATTTACATTCATTGTTTTTAAAGTGGTCTTCAATGAAATAGTTTTAAAAAAATTATGTTTGTTAATGCTTTCATTAAATGTTTTCAATGTTATTATTAACTAGAAATATTGTGAAAATATTATATGTTTCAAAAGGTATTTTAAACATTTTCAATATTTCATTATATGTTTTAGAAATATTTTTAAAGAGATGGTTCACAAAAAAAATATTATTCTGTTACATGTTTTCAAGGAAAAAGATTTTTAAAACATTTTCATGCATTAATTATTTGTTTTCAAAGTGTTCTCAATAAAGTGGGTTTCAAAATAATTTGGATATTATTTTATAAGATTTCATGTTAAAATGTTTAAAAAATTATTTAAATCATTCTCTATATATTTCAAATTTATTTCCAATTAAAATGGTTTTTTCAAAATCTGTTTTGTAAAAAAAATCATTTTCCAACAATAAATAATATTTTCCTTAAAAATTTTGTTTCAAAATATGTTTCCATGTTATTTTACATCTAAAATAAAATTAGTTTATGTAACTCTTTCCCTTGTAAGAAATTATCTAATGGATCCATTAATTTTCTTTATTTAATGGTTTATGTTTTGATGGAGTGATTGTTATAGCATAAATTTATCTCCCAAGGGATATATGAATTTGAAAAATGCTTCTTTAATGGGTTATAATTTGATAAAATTATTATGAATCCAATTTTTTACTTCTTATAAGATATTGTTTCCTATTAATGACACCCATTTCATTTCATAAGATTATGAAATTATGTTTATAGAACCCATATTATATACTGGTCATGATATGATGAACGCATTATTATATTGAGCCATATGTTTGAAAGGTTTTATTATAAGATGGGTGGAACCTATTTCCCCCTCTATTGAATTGGTTACATACTTATATCTCATGAGATAATTATGGGATTATATTCAATGGAATTGATCCTTAATGGAAAGATGGGGAACCCTGATCCATTAAAAGTTAAGGCCTATGATTAAGGATAGTGTTATTCCCATCCAAGTTGGTGTAGTCATCAAGAAGATGGATGATTAGAAATTATTATCCACTATGGGGAGATGACTAATCCCAATCAACATTGGGAATATGAGGAAAGACAATCACATACGATGAAAGGACTGTGATTGGGGACGATGGTTTGTCCTGCCAAGTAGATTTGGTTCCATTAAGATCCTTGTTATGTTTTATAAGTGTGTCTAGTGTTATGGGTAGCTAAACCACATGTATATGTATTCAACAATTCCATTTTTTATTCCTATGATATTATTTCATGGATTATATTCTATATTTGTTTGTTATTTATAACTTAATAACATCCATTATTTATGGCATGATTTATGTTTTTGATCATATGATATGCATGGTATGATATTCAAATGTTATGGTCACATTCTCACACCTCTATGATCATTTTTATTCTAACATATCTCCATTTTTACCATTACTGAGAATTTGAGCTCATATATTTTTATATTGCATTCCATAATATATGATGATATGTATTGTGTTTTATTGTTCAAAGAAGGGTTATAATATATAAGAACCTAGTGGGAGATAATGTAGCTCATTTATATTAGATTTTCAATGATTCCTTGTTTCCAAAGGAACAAACTAATGCGATATTTGGGTGAATTTTTTGTAACTTTTTAAGTATTCATTAAAAGTGAATAAATTTTGATGTATGTAATGATCGTGTTTTTATATTAAAGATGCCTAAAAATTGTATTACCATTACAAAATCAATATTTTTATGCATGCATCCCATGTCATGTTTTATCATTAAACATGAAATAATAATAATAATTTTATACAACAAATAATTATAAATTTTCCACACACTACATTGTGATTTAAATTTACAATGTATTTCAAGACTACCCTTACATGGTCGAATGAAACACTGATCAATTTTATGAGGCATAATACTTTCATCGAAGTAGGATCCTATTTCTTGAATGATTTCCCTTATATTCGTCTCGACTGATCACATGTGTTCTATATAAATATGTTACTAATTTTATTTTAACTAATTGGTAGAAATGTTTTCACGAAGAATTTCCAAATAAATTGGAGGTGATTTGGGAGATTTCATTTGATGAATCATAGCCATTAGTGGTCAACCAATAAAAGTCAAGGCAAGCAGTGTGATTGAAAAAAACATACCAGTTGAATTACAAAATCACTGAATCATCAGGACACAAAAAAACACACTTCTAATTTTCTTATTCATTGCAAATTTTACTAGATTTAATTATTATTAACAATTTAAATAAGGGATGCAAATCGCTATCAACATTGACAATCTTCATCGATACCATATAACAGTACATATACTTTTATTATTCTAAAAAGGTGAAAATGTATTAAACATCACACAATATTATGAATCCAACCAAATATAGATGTATAGGTTTTTTCGACCTTAAAAAATTAAGATGATGGTTTTCCATACCTAATCAAATGGTAGGAACATATAGGTTCTGATTGGGTCATACATCGCATTATGAAAATAGGTAGGATTTTTTATGGATTCACACTCAAAAATATTGCGTACTCATATTTTATATAAATAGAATGAATTTTTTGGTTTGTCTTGATATATACTAGATTGATATTATACCTATAAATTAATTCACCATGATTTTTTTATATTGAGTATGATCCCTCTCACTATGTTAGAGGGGACTGATGTGTACACTAGATTAATGTTCCACCTAAATACTATAATCATAACTCTTCTATTTTTTCTTCATTTTTATTCTTCACCATTTCTATTTGAACACCATACTATAATTTGAGATTATTTTAAAAACTATCGGTGTTTTGAATTAGTTTAAAAAGATTAAAATGAAAAATTACACGTGTTTCCCATATTTTCATAGATAACTAAATTCAATAATAACATTATTAGTATATTCCATTAAATCAGAAAACATAAATTTTTTTGACACTTCCTAGACAAATTATGTATATTTAAGATAATTATTTCTATAGGAAATCAATTTATGAAATAAAGTTGAAAACACTATAATCAAAGGAATCATAATAGCATATTTATAGTGGTAATATATTAAATGAAATAATATTACCATTATGCAAAAAATATAATTAAAAAATAGTAGTGGTTTATCATTAATAAAAAAATAATGCAATTAAATATTCCATAACGATAAATATGTTTAATTATTAAAAAAAATATCCCCATTTTATAAATTTTTTATATGGATGAAAAAATATTTGAAAATATTCCTTGAATTATAACACGTCAAACAATATATACCCTTAAGGGATAAAAGAATTTAATTGTTCCATACCTTAGGTTCAATAATAAAAATAATATATATATATATATATATCTGTGTGTGTGTGTGTTTGTGTGTGTGTGTGTGATAATAGATAATGTAACATAATTATAATGATTTTAAATACATTTTTAATTTCAAAAAAATAATGAAAGTGAAAACATAAACATGATTTTAGAAATCATTTTTAATAATGGAATAAACTACAATAGTATCTTCCTCATTAAAATGAATCGTTTGAAATATTAAACAGAAACATTTTTAATAGATTTACTTTTTCTAATAATAGATCCATGAAAATAGATTTATTATTTCTATAGGAAATGTAGAGCCAATAAATTTTTACATGATAATAAAATTAAAGAATCATTATTAATACATAAAAAATATCTTATCGAAACCCCATATTGTAATATATGAAAAAAACATAATTATATAAATGAATCAATTAAAAAAATGTGACAATTAAATAAAATAAAATAAAATATTACTATTTTTAATCCCAATCAGGAAAAAAAAAGTTCATGAAAAAACATTATAACTCAAAAAAAGTATATTTGAGTTATCAATATCTCTAATGAAAATATACAACATAAAGAATTACATTTTAACAAATGGGAATATATAGTAAAATGTAAAAAATTATATATTAATACATGATAAAATAAATGTGATAAGTACTCCCTAATTACAGGAAATATATTAAAGAGAATGATAATAGATTATTAATCAAAAATTGATTTACCAATGACCTTAATGACTGGTGTACCACTTTAGATAAAGTGATTTTAATGAAAGGTTGATGAAATTACAAATTATGTACAAGTAATTAAAGGTAAATAATTTATAGGGAAATATTGGAAAGTTAAATCAAATGAATTTAATGCAAAAGAAACTGGGTGCATACCTTATAACATGTCTCAATGATTAAAAATTGAGAATAAGAAAACCCTTACCTCGTCCCCAATGATTGAAATTAAATGTAAGATCCAATATTCCAATCCTAAATAAAATAATAACACATTTAATAAACTTATTCATTTTCATATCATTTAATAATCAGACTTAATAATTATTATATATCAAAAACAATTACTTATATTCTATTTTCAATATCAGGTTTTCATAATTATTATTATTTTGAAAAAACTTTTATCATACGATTATATATCAAATCACAACCCAAACATCATCATTCTAATATCATAAAAGGGATTCTAATTAATTATTTTAAAAAAATGATAATTTTATAATTTTATTTCATATTTATAATTTTTATAATTAATGACAATGAAATTGGAAAGGAACTTCTATCTATAATTTATAATGAATTAATGGTGTTTACTAAATTAATGATATATTTTTATATTAAAAAACCAAAAACCAAAAAATTATTTACTAATTAATTTTCAATATTATGATTCCAAATATCTCCTTGATTAAAATTTATAGTATTTTACATGTTGGTTCTTAAGCTTGAGGAAATAAAAATATTCTATAATTTATTTGTGATTACTACTATCAATGAAATTATTTGTTCATAATATCATTATTGAAAAATAATAATGAATTTATTATTATTTTATTAAAGTGATTAATAAAAATTATAATGAATAAAATAAATAATGAAATTTGAAAAAGAAATTTTTACCACTATATAAATCATTTCACCACTTTGTATGTTTGCTTTATGTGGTTGTTTTTTCAGTACCCATTTTTTCAAATAATTTTTATTGAATACTTAATTAATATTTGATGAAAATAAACCATTAAATAATTAACATGTATATTCAAAAAACATGTATCTATAACCATACTTGAAATGTAGTGAAAAAATAAAACATGTTATTATGGGGGGTTATAGTCCACACACACACATTGGAAATGATTCCAGATTTTATGTTGAATGAGTAGAAATATAATGATTAAGTCATAAAAATAATATATTTTTATTATATTATTTATACTTATTTTATTATATAATTATGGTTATAATGGTTTAGAGGAGGGTGAATGTAAGGGATAATGGATCAAAATAAATTTGTATGTAATACTTACGCTGATAATTCGTATATTCTATTACTGTTAAAATTTAAATTTTAGTAGATTGGGAATTTTATGGTGGATAAGGGATTCAAGTGAAGTGTAAAGGAACTTTATGGAGTAAATTTGGAAGTGTTTCATATGAATTAATAACTATATGTGTGGGTTGTAGTGTAGGTAAGTGAGAACCATTTATATGTTACAAGAGTGATAATTATTTTTTAAAGTAATGACTTGTATGTGGTATGGATGAATATTAATGATATTTTGGTGAGTTTTAGTGGAAAGATTATTGAAAAATGTTTCAATATTTTCTAACTATCAGATATATTTTTTCAAAATTTCACAACTTTTAATTACTCATTTTAACACTGTATCTTCACTAAATTACATCCATGGTAATAATTTTATCACTAAAAATATAAAATACTCCTTTATAAAAATTTTCGATTTGATGAATCTTTATTTTTTACGTTAATAATTCTAATTAAATTTATAAATATGATAAAAAAAATTAGAACCTAAACATAAAATTTTATTAATTATATTTTTGTCTTATTGGAAGTATTAATCATTAAGTGTTCTAAGTTAAATATTAATTTTACTACATTAAATTATTGTTATTTTATTTTTAAATATGTTTCAACATCATATTATATTATTTTTCTAAATTGAAAAAAACAATTTAACAGTTATATAAATAAATTGTCATTCCTCGAAAAAAATTTGTTTGTCATGATAACTTGTATTTATCATTATATATTTTTTAAAACTAAAAATATCATTTCCCATATTATATAATATGAAAATTTAAATTTAAAATATGAAAATAATTTTACAAAATTTTTTTTATAGAGGATATAATTTTTGTTTTTATTATTGGTGACAAATAATTTTTTTAAAATGTGCTTTTATTTTTAAAAATATATATATTGTATAAATTTTTCATTTTCCCTCATATTCATTATATAAAATATTTTTATTTATGTGGCTCTCAATGAAAATAAAAACAATATATTACCATTAAAATAATTAATTTAAATAAAGTATTGGAAATATTTTTTAAATAATAATAAAATTTTATTATGTTTTGAAATGTTGATAATTGGTTTCTATGTTCAAATTTTTATTTTATAATTAAAATATTTACTAAATAAAACAAAATTTAATTAATTAAATTTTTTATAAACTTTATCGAATTTATGATATGCTGACAATGTTTTAGAAAATTCAATTTCATAAAAACTACAATATTCATTATTCTTTTATAAATCAGTTGTTTTAGGAAAATTAAAAAAGTTTCATCCTGGAATAATATAGATATAATAAATAATAAAATGATATTGATTTTAAAAAAATTTAAATATAAAATTCATTGATAAATATTTTATATAAAAAAATATATAATAAAGAGTTCATTTTAAATAAATTTTATTTTTTAAAACTATATGTGTTCCTAATCCTATTCAAAAAGAATTTTCTATTGAATTCAAAAAAATCTACCTAGTATATGTTATATTAATCCCAAAATATTCTTTTTAATACTAATCTAATACTTTCTGTATAATACTATTTTTCTATTTTTTGTAATTAATGTTATAAATAAATTTTTTTTATGGAAAATACATAGTGTAATATCCGTTCATTAGACTATATCCCCAATAAATAAATTTCATCCTAGAAATTATAATTATTACCCCAAAAATAAATTAAGTTAGAGTATTCCTAGAAACTCTTTTTTCAGGATATTACATTTTATATAACAACCACCTTAATAAATTTGGCAATATCAATGCACTTATACTCCCTTTAACATAATTAGTCATTCATCCAACCATATTTACAACTATTTATACACCCTAATAATATATTATTTAAAACAGAAATTTTACAAAATTGTTTTAAAATCCATGAAATTAAACTAAAATAAAACCATACACTCCTAATATACTTAACACGGTCTATAATCATTAACTGGTATTAACCAGTGGATCATAGATTCACACCATTGTAAAATTTTAAATAAAAGTACAAAAATGGGGTAAAATTCATGCATGATATTGTGGATCATTTATTTATTAAATCATTAATAAATTATACAATTATTAGTAACATCTAAAACACATTAATAAAAACCAATCATTCTTTTAAGTATAAAATTATCCATCCCTCATTGATTTGTTTATAAATAGTTTTCCCAAAAAATATTGCTTTTAATAATATCAATTTTATTTTCTAATTGAAACTATATAAATTATGTTTATATAATTTTAATTTAGAACTATTGAAGAATAATCCATATATAACTACAATAATCCCAATAACTTTTTTAATATAAAAAATGATCATTGTTAAATAAAAATTTCAATTAAAATAGATAAAATATTTAATAATTATTTTTTATTATTATGTCATCCCCATAATAATTTGTATTATTAGGAAACAAAAATTTACTTTATTAATAATAATATACAATGATCATATCAAATTTTTGTATGGTTCTTAATTAGGTTATTAAACATGGTTATTTTTACAAACATACCTCTATATTCATCATTATTTTGATTTTTTATACCAAAAACTACAAATAAAATTATTAAGAAAATATGAAATTGCATCATAGTAAATAGTCCTAAAAATATCAATGAGAAACTCTAATATGTATTATAAAAATTTAAATCATTTCATCATATATTACATTCATTTAATATATGTCACACATGGATTTTGATGTATCTCTTTTTATTAATACTAGTTAATACTAAGTTATTTTCTCAAATATATCATATATAATATCCTCAAAATTATTAGAAATAAATCCTTCATGAAGTGGGGTATTGACACTAGAATAAACAAATTAATTTCAACTGGAAGTGTCTAGTAAGGTGTGAAGTCTTAGGACCACTCAATGTGAAATAGAATGAAGATGGTTTAAAGATTGGAAAACAATAATTAAGATTTATACCACTAGGTGAATCTATTCAAAAAATATATCTACCTTTATTTACCTATACATTGATATCTTTTTCTTGAGAACCACACTACTCTACATCAAAAATACCTTGGGTTCTTATGCTTTACATACAGTTATCACAAGGGTCTAATTATATTTCTCTTATCATAATCCTCAAAATATTAAATATTTCATCAACTAACAACAAGGATACATATTAATCTTAAATTAGGATAAATCGTAACAAATAAAATGTATATGACATTTCTTACTCTCAAATTATCCTCAATCTAAAAAATCCAAATATATAATGTTAAAGAAATAATTTTATGATAAAACCTATATCAGCACATATGTGTGACCACCTAATTGAATTAAATAATACATATATATTTACTATATATTAAAAATACAATTAGAATTCATATATTTAGATAATTATGAAAAATATTAATAGATAAATCCCATTTATTATTCAACTAATTGTCATTTTCACCAATATGTTTTAAAATATTTAAATAATTAATAATATTCAACATCTATCAATAATTAATTCCATAAGATACTCTTCATAACATTTTTTTAATTTTCATATCATTATATTCTGGGATAATGGAATAATAAAAATGGGTAGATCATAGATTCTCTATGAGGGTAAACACATGTGATACAAATAAATGATCGTAGTAAGGATAAGATGTGTATGTGGGAATAATCAAAATAAAAAATAATTTTTTACACAAAAATCATATAACATATGTCAATAAATAAAACGCGATTACATAATAAAAATTACACATATCAAAAAATAAGGTATACTTGATTATTTTGGTACATCCATAATCCAATAAAACATAACATAGAGGATGAGGCATCACAACCTATTAACCTTATTGGATCATGATTCACTCACATGTCTCCCTTACATAATTATTATTCCTTCCCATATTTCCCATTAAGGATCAGGTGTTACAGATTGTAACAAATATTGTATTGAGAAATAGTAATTATTTCACCATTATCCCATGAGGTGTAAATATTTTATTATTGATATATATATATATATATTGATCCTACCCATCTCAAAATGATTAAATATACACATGTGAGTTATATAAATTCATACCATTAGGAACTCATTGATTGAAAATGGGTTTTAAATAACACATTATAAGGAACCCAGGAAAATAAAATGGGTACATTGTTTCTTCCAAGGTAAATAACATTCAATCAAGATAATAAAGTATTTTCTATATACACTTACTGATAAAGGATATAAATTTAACATAATAATATCTCAATTTAATATTTTTATTGTACATAGGTAGACATACTTTAACTAAGGGAATAAAAAATAGGTTATTAAAACATAAGAAAAATTAAAAGAAAAATAACGTTATAAATTAAAAACAATTATTTAATAAAAATGTAGGTATAGAATACTATTCCAAAACAATATGGAATTATATACAAATATAGAAAAATAATGTGGATGGTTTTAAAATATTATATCCCCAATGTAATAATGTAAACTCAAAAGGATATTGACATATATGAAAATAAATATTTTATAAGAATTCATTGAAATTTAACAACCATGATGGGACCATGAATTAAAATAAATGACACCCTATGTTCAATCCCAAAAATAATAAATATATGTTTTTATTGAAGAATAATTCATTAAACATAAATGATGGATCGAAATATGATTGAAGATTCTAAATTACAAGAGGGAGTGAATTGTAAGTTTAAAGACATTCGTTTTTAACCTCAAGAAAAACTATTCTTACCAAAGTTAACCAATGTAAATTCAAAAGACCTCATAGTTCTAAAAACATTCATGGTTACAGAAATATGGTTCCAGAAATGAAACCTAGGAATTTTTACCAGGAAATGATTCTACCTTAAAGGGTATACAATCTTACTAATCTAAGTATACAAGTACGTGAATGTATATGATAGTTATACATTCATAATTAAAAAAGTAGTAGTGGAAAATTAACATGAAATAAAACAAGTAACAATTATGAAATCTATTAACACAAAGATAAGGGTACCCAAAATCCTTGGATAAAGGTCCCTTGATTTATACATTCATGAAATTATGTGTTACCCACACTAGGGTATGCCCTCGATATGAATATCAGAATCTGTCATGTTATCCCCAAAAGGCCTCAAACTAAATGGTAGTCAGTACCTCTGTCTTCTTATCCCTAGAAGTCCTATAACATTTAAGGAAGTCAGCAAGTCTATCTTCCTTTCCCCGGATGTCTTGGATTGTACACAACAACAATCGGAGTCACACGAAGAAAGCTGAACAATATGTTTTGTATTCACAAGGAATGAGAGTCTCTCTATCAAGAAATCACTTCAGCATCACGTAATATCTAGATTGATTGATTCAGTTATGAGCTCATTCAAATTAGATACTATTTATAGTCATTATACCAATGGTTGGATCCTTTCTCAAACGGTCATATTTTTCCTTGAATCTTGGGGGGGGGGGGGGTGGGACAAGTACATGTGTCATATAAATGATAGTTAATTAGAAAAATATTGCACGATGTTGTTTCATAACTATAACATGCGTAAGTAAAATATGGTTTCTTAACCAAATCCAAATTTCTTGTGTCTATGTCAAATAATGTTTAGAGTCCATGTAAATAAACAGTTGGAGACTATAAATCGAATATATATTGATTCTATTTTTTTAGGAATTCAGAGTTTGAATTCCAATGAATTCAGTGTCAAAATTCTAAGGAATTCAAGGTCTGAATTCTATGGAATTCAGCATCATAATTTTAAGGAATTCAGATTCTGAATTCTATGGAATTCAGAATCCTAATTCTAAGGAATTCAGAACGTGAATTTTGAGTAATTCAGATCCAGAATTCTGAGTAACACGAAGTCAAAGTTACAAAGAATTAAGAGTATGAATATCAGAGAATTTGTAGCCAGAATTTCAAAGAATTAAGTGTCTGAATTTTAGGGAATTCAGAATCTAAAAAGAGAATATGGTTTATCTAATGATTTATTGGATTCCAGTGTTTTTGATATGAAACCGATTTTTAGAAATTAGAGATAAAACGAGTTAGAATAAAAGAAATCATAAAATTAATAATGAAAACAAAGGAAAGGATATATGTTTCATAATGGAAGGAAAATTTACCTTATTAAGATAATAGTTATGGAAAATAAATATTTTCTTAAGATATGCTATTTTTGATTTTGAAAAATGGATAGAAATACAAATTCATGAGTAGTTCTTGTTAACTCAATGATATCCCCCTTTTGGAAAGCACAAACACTATTATGAAAAAGAGTAAAAGACTTAAAATTTTATGCACTTGAAAATAAAAATTTATCTCCCTTTACTTATAGATCAAAGTGAATATGACTAACTCCCACTTTTGATTTGGAATCCCCAAGGATCATATTTTTGATTTCCTGAATGATATTTCACATTTTTTTATATGAAAATATTCTTTGAGAAGAAAATCCTCTTAGATAAAATCTCCCTTACATGGGGAAATCACTTATTACTTATTATTATTTTTATCATTTCGTTCTTCCCCCTTTGTGATTTTTAAAAACAAATAGAGGGAATGGAATGAAAAATTGGTACATGAAATATTAGTACTTAAAAACAAAAAATATATATGCAGAAAAACTAAGATTTTATTTATATTGAAATAATTTTTACAAGGAATAATTTCAACAAAAGATCATAATTGAGAAAATTATCCTTCTTCCCACTTCAGCATCGGCTTCTTGACAAAGTTTTTCAGCTTTTTGAGCACCTTGTGATCTTCTTCTAAATGCATAATCTACTAATCTTGATCTTCAATTTTCTTTTCCAAATCTCTTATCTTATCTTCGTGAGCCTTAAGACATTCTACTTGAGCTTCCAACCCTTCTTCTTGCATAACCTCCTTCTATAAAAATTTTATTCGAAGATTTATTTTTTAATTCAAATTCATGGATATAATTTATATTTCCATTCAGATACTTAACTTCTTACTTCTGAGTATTCTATTGAAGAGTCAAATATTCTTTAAATCTATTAGAAATTTCAATGAGCTTTCCATCTTTAGTGATAAATGAATCTTTGATATTATCTTGAAATTTATCAAAAACTCTTCGGTCTTCAACAGTCTTCCTTGACCAGCTTATAATATTCTTGCATGTCGTTTTATAAGCCTCATAACTAATGAGAAAGGATTTCAAATCCACCATTAGTCTGAAAAAATATATCTATATCCATGGAAACTGAATATAATTTCAGATTCATCAAATGTTGAATCATCTGGAATCTAGAATCAATACTTGGAAATAAAGGAATAGTACCAACAATCTTTTTCAAAGATTGTACCTCAAAATCATGTCGATGAGAGGAAGATTCTGAATCATAATTTTCAGTTGGTGAGGATTATTTTTCTAAATCATTATCCTTCAAAATTAACAAACATCCAACAACTTTTTTTCACCATAGATTTTCCTGGTGTATGGACTAGCACCTGCTTTACCTTATCACCTATCTGAATGATCTTTTTTGGTTTTGTTGATTCATGCTCACTATAAAAAAAACTGAATTTTTTTATCTTCCTCAACATCCTATTTCTCTGCATCAACCACTTGATCATCCAGATGAACAAAATTATGAATAATGATTTCATCATCAGATGGGTTTTTTACTTCTTCCTGATCCTTCTCTTCATTCCCAAAAGTAGAAATTTTTTGAGGATTCTTTTTGAGAAGTCCATATTTATAGTTTTATAGAGGGACATTCCTTATCACAATAATATTCAACTTCTTTTATGAAGTCATCAATTTCATTCACATATTCTTTCAGCTCATATTCTTCTACTATTTACTTTCCCTCTTCTTGAATAATTTCTTCGTCTTGTTCTAGATCCGAAATCACCACATTTTTTCCCAGAGTTATAGGATGTGATTCTATCAAAAATAGTTTCGGCACTGGGATTTTATCATATTCTTTCTCAGCATACTTGGTATGTGGTTGTACTATTTTAGATTCAGACAACTTCTTCCTTCGCTTCTTCTCTTTTAGTTGTTCTCATGTTCTTCAATAGCCTTTATATTTAATGATTTTTCCTCTACAGGGTCCAAGAAAAACATTAGCTCCCCTTCCTTATTGTTCTTCATATCTTCTATCCACTTAGACACTACTTCATTCGAAAAAGCCTTTTGTGTCTTTGGATTTAGAGTTGCATACTGAGTTTCCTTAGGCACAATAGTTTTTCCTTTTTCTTCATGTCCTTCACCTTTATCTTCCTTCCAACCATCATGGTAGTCTCGTCCACCTCCTATTTCTTTTAAAGATATTGGATTTTAGCTTCCTACAAATCATAAAATTCTCTTGAAAACTATAATAACCAACTTTCATTCTTATTGGAGTATCATCACTCAGCTAAATCGCCTTGAAATTCCTTGTCTTAGAACTACAATGAATATTGAATGAAAGATGGGAAAGAACATTAATATTTGAAAGAATAGTTTCATATATGATAATCTGGGACTTTATAATTCTATTCTTGATATTCTCAATTGTAACCAAGATATACTTTACCAGGTAAATCTTCTTAAGGTTCACCAATAATTCCATAACAAAGATATCACTTTTCATCAGCGTATTATTATCCCCTTTTCTCCGAATGACCAAACCATGAACCCATAACCCAAGAATCCGAACGCTTATGGATAAAAGAACAATATTCAGAGTCTTCACACCTTTCAAACCAAGATATTATAGAGCCTTCTCATTATCAAAAGATCTTGATGCATTCGGTAATTTGTGAGTACCCAATTATGCTTCTCCTTCGAAAGGAATTCTAATCAAACATTCTGCCATGCATTATGAAAGAGTATAAGTCTTCCCATATCTATTAAAGGACAATTTATCTCTCCATTATTCTTTGAAAATACATTCCCTCTCATAAAATTCAATCAGCATGATCAGACATAACAGATCCTCTGACATTGGTTTTGATATACAAAGGCTCTCCCAGCCATTATGTTTAATATTCGTGGAAATGATACAGTCATATTTAGCATATAATTAGGGATCAACAAACCTCTATCGGTATATCTTACATTCACAAATTTCTATTTCAGTTGTCATTTATTTCTGAGGAGAGGATTCATGAGACATTCAGAAGTAATAAAACATTAAAAAAAATAGAATGACTTTTAATAAAGCAGAATGGATTTTGCATGCCATAACATGAAGATCGTTGTGGGACAATCATTAGGGGGTCCTTATATAGGAGATTGATGTAACGATTAACCTTCCTTACTTTACACAATGGATGAAATACTCATGATTAGATCTGATGGTTGAGATGATAAACAAAGAATGATTTTTATAGGTTCTGATCTTTTGAGTTTTTTAAGGTAAACATTTGTATTTCAGAAAAAGTGAATTGGAAAAAGTTTTCTAAACAAGATAAAAATACCAATATACTAGAAGATGATTACAAAACATTAAGAAAGAAAACATACATTCCGGATTTCTAGGAATATTATTCGCAATGAGGAAAATTCATCATGACTATAAAAAGTTATGACTATGAAAATTTTGACTATGAAAAATTATGATTCAGACGAATTTTATCTCTGAAAATTATTGACTATGAAAAATTATGACTATAAAAAATTATGACTACAAAAAAAAATTCTACAAAAAATGTTGACTATAAAAACATTCTTAGCTTTAGAATTGTATTACTTCTTTTTATTTCTCTCAGAATGCTTTTCCTTTATATCCTTTATAATTACAATAGGTCAAATTGGACCTATATGCCTTGCTCTTTTGCATTCATAACAAGTTACTTTAGTTTTTTTATTGTGATTATTTTCATTATTCTTAAATCTATACTGAAATTCTTTCTTCCCAACCATCTTTCTCATCCTTTGAGAAAGATTAGCTAGATCATTCTTAGAAAGTTCACTTTCACATGATTTAGATAAAATAGTGACTTTCATTGACTTGGATCTTGAAACCCTTTCAAGAGTCTTGAATTTAGAAGTAGTAAAGGCTATACTTCGGTTTCCTTTGTTTTTGTTATTCAAATCAAAATCAAATTTCATTCTTTTCTCATGTTTGAGAAGATTTCTAAAAAGATAATCAAGAGTAATCTAAGATACATTCATATTCTCATCAATAGTTGTTCAATTAGATTCCCACTCATTAGGCATGATATCCAAATTTTTTTCACGAGTTCCTCATCATCTAAAACTTTCTCAACCATGGATTGTAAACTATTAAAAATAGTCATCAACCATTGTTGCACCTTTCACACTGATGCACTACTATGCATAAGTCATTTCCACTTGGTCTAATATCTATAAAATGGTTTTTTGGATGGTTTTAACAAGATTTTCACAATGATAATGTATCTTGAAAGTTTATTCGGTCACCAAAGGATAGCACAAGGATTCTTTGAAGTTTGGAGATTTAGAACGAAATTGGAGGCATAAGGACCCTTTTACCCATGATTATGCTGGAAGAGAGTCATTTGAATAAACTAATTGACATGAAGGATGAAAAATTGTGTAATTTAAAGGGCAGAGATGACCTGCATGGTAGCTGCATGGTTTATCAAAACCGTGTGCAAACTGTGCAGGAAGACATTCCACTAACAGAAAGGCCTGCATGGTTGTTACACGGTTTACCAAACCGTGCAGTGCATCTAGAAGAAAACTGTGTGGTACAAAGAGTCAAGAAATATGTTGCCACATAGTTGGCACATGGTTCATCAAATCGTGTGCCCAAATGGTGCGACTGAACGATTTGAGATAGTAGCTCTTCCACGGTTGGCACATGGTTTACCAAACTGTGCATACCACTATAGATTTCCTTTTTATTTATTTACCACATTCCAAAATCACAATTGGCCCGAAATTTTCTTTGATGCTTTCTTTTGGACAACTGGGAAATTCCCGTTTTGACCTGGGAGACCCTGAGGAGTAAAGGAGACCATGGGAGAATATAGAGGGGAGGATGGAGGGACACTAGAGAAGGGAGAATAGATTTTTTTTCTAGGGAACATGTTTTGTTTTTGTATGATTGTACTTCTGATTTTTATTTTAGTTCTTTTGTAATGAATTCTTTAATTCATTTTATTAAGTTTCTTACTCTTTCAATAATGAGTAGCTAAAACTCCACTTGTGTTGGGGATAAGAAAAATGTGGGTTCGCTAGAACCATTTTATCTATTCTTGAATTTGTTCATGATTTATCACTTAATTCTCACAACACTTGTATATTTTATATGGCTAAAAACATCCATATTAAACCAATAATGGAGTTTCCAAGGATCTTTGGGACAATTAAGACAAGAATATCAATGACCATTGGATATCCTTATCATTTCTAGAGGTTTGTTCCTACACTAATAGTTAGTAGAAAGCAATTTCCAGACCATGGAATTTATTTCTACTGACTTGATCGGAACTCATCGGACCAAGGGAGTTCCGATACATGTGAAACCTAGAAATGTGGGTTATTATGAAAAATAAAACACAATATGTAATAAAGTTTTAATGTCATCCACAAATTCTTATCCCCGACAAATTTTCATAATTATTCATTAAAATTTGGTTTTAAGTAATCTTCAGTTTCATGTTTAATCGGTAGTGAATTAGAAAAGCTCTAATAACTAGTTACCTTTTGGGACCAGTACCAATGGACCAACCAAACATGTTTAAATTCAGAATCTGCACCAAGTGATGTCAATTCAAGAAACATAAAATTCCCATTATGTTTCCCTATGGACCGACCCCGTACTTGTTCACTATACTAGTACAAGTTATGGAATTTAATTTGGCTAAAAAAAATATTTAGGGAAAATGAGTGGCCTAATTTTGGCACCGTTTCCTGGGATTTAGAAGGTTGATTTTGTTAATTTAATTTGTATTATTTCATGAAAATAAAAAATTAAAAAATCTTTAAAAATTAATTTCTTCATCGCTTTTCTATTTTTAAAATATTTTTCCCTTTTACAATGGGTGTTTTGTCTATGTGTGCAAGCCTGTAGTATATTTGTGGCTGAGTCACTCATTCCCAGATTGCCGATTCATCGGCATTACAAACGATAGACCCTGAAATTGAAAGAACGTTTTCTGGGTGATGTCATGCATTTATGGGTGATCACAACGCTGATTATCATGTGGAACATCTGGAGGAAGAACCAGGGGCTATCCAAGCCATTGGGAAACCATTTGTTATCGAAGGGAATCCACCGAGGGGTGGCAATGAAGAGCAGCATCTGAATCCACTGGGGGTTTATATAGAGTACCTTTAATGGAGCCAACTGCGAGCACCGGCTCAATTTGTGCTGGGGTTTGGGTAGCCACCGTAGAGACACTACATTCAACAGGAGCAACCCCCCTTTTTCCTCCGAACAAGTTGGCTTATTACCCTCAAGGTCAACAACAGTTTATTTCCTATGAACCATAGGAACTAGTGCCTCCACGCCATACTCTTATAGAATATAGACTACCCTCCGTTTAGGGAGCAGACACCAGAATAGTCAGGCCACCAGTGCATGCTGAACATTTTGAAATCAAGCCGGAAATAATGCAGTTGATTTAGAATACCGTTCAATTTGGTGGGTTTCCGAGTGAAGACCCCAATGGTCACCTCTCAATCTTTTTGGAGATCTGTGACATTCTCTGGAACCATGGCGTATCAGAGGATTCCATCTACCTTATACTGTTTCCCTTTACATTATGGGACAAGGAGAAGGACTGGATCAAGGGATTTCCTCAACGATACATTCTAATCTGGGAGGCATTGGCTCAAGCCTTTTTTATCAAAATATTTCCCTCCTTTGAAGACGGTCACTTTACTTAATTAAATTCATAATTTCGAGTAGAATGACTCTAAATCTTTTTATGAGTCCTTGGAATGATTTAAAGAGATTCTTAGGAAGTTCCCACACCATGGACATCCATTATGGATGCAAGTCCAGAATTTTTATGGTGTTCTCACTACTAACACAAAGCATGTGGTTGATGCAGCTACTGGAGGGACAATCATGAGAATGTATCCTGAAGAGTTGTTTGTATTGTTAGAAAACATGTCCACCACTTTGTTTTAGTGGCATTTTGAAATAGGTACTCAAAAAAGGGGCATGCATAATATTGATTCCACCACCATGTATACGACTCAACTCGATGTCATCTCCAATAAGATTGACGCTTTGAATATAAATCATCCATATCAAGTTCAAGCTATCAGTTCAACAAAGTGTGGTGATTTTGGTGACAACCATACCATGTGTGAGTTCCCAGGGGCTAATGTGGGAGTCTCAACCAGTGAGGTCAATTATGTTGCGTAGAATAGAGGACCCAACAGCTACCCTCAATACCAGAACCAGGGGTGGAAGGAAAATCAAAATAAAGGCTAGGGGAGCAACAACAAAATCCTTATCCCCGACCACAAAACCACCTCATTATAGGAAACAACAGTTCCAAAATCAGTACCTATGGTAGCAACAGAGTAACAAATTCTAGCAGGGCACATATCTTTGACAATGTTATCAAAAACCTCATCTTTCCCAACTATTGAGACAAAAATTTCCCCCAAATGTTTCCCAACAATCTCAGTAGGATCCTCCCTCAAGGATGGAGGAAATGATTTCCAAATTCATAAAAACTACGGAGACATGATTTCAAAACTAGGAGGCATCAGTCTGAATCCTCGAGAACTAGATTGGGAAGCTTTCTAATCAACTGTCCCATAGATATCCCGATACACTACCAAGAAACCCAAAGAAAAATCCATGGGAGGAGGCAAATGTTGTTACTCTACATAGTAGGAAGGAGCTTACACCAATGTTCACTATGAGTTAGGGTTCCCCAACATCAAAATAGTCCACATCCTCAGGTGGAGAAGTTACAGCCGAGGAATCTTCCCCAAGAGAAGAGAAGGATAAAGATCCAGAAGTCCCACAAGATAAGGGTAAAGAAGTGATCAAAGCATATGAGCCTCCCTTGCCATTTCAAGCAAGGATGAAATAAAGGAAACCAGACCAAATATTTTCCAAATTCATGGAGATCTTACTAAAACTTCATATCAACATCCCCTTTGCTAATGAATTAAGTAAAATGCCCACTTACATGATGTTCATAAAGTAAATTATTTCAAACAAAAAGAAAATGGATGACTTGGGAATCATTAACATAACCAAGGAATGTTTGGTGGTTGTCCAACATACTCTTCCTCCTAATCTCCAACATTTGAGAAACTTTACTATCCCTTGTACAATAAGACATTTTCAGTTTGGTAAATCCCTTTTTGATTTGGGGGGTGACTGTTAATCTATTGTTCTTTGGGGTATTCTAGAAGATAGAGATGAAGGATCTCAAGCCAACCTGAGTGCCCCTCCAATTAGAAAATCTTCTTATTAATTACCCCAGGGGGGATATTGGATGATGTATTGGTTAATGTGGGAAGGTTGATTCAACCAAAATATTTTATTATCCTCGATTTGGAATAAGGAAAAGAGGCAACCCTAATTCTTGGAAGACCCTTTCAGGCTACCAGAATGGTGTTAATTGATGTGTACCAAGGTGAGATGATCTTCCATTTTGGTGATGAGAAGGTTTCCTACAACGTCCTAAAAGTAGTGAAATGCGTTTCACTGATGTAGCAAGGAGATTGTTGTTCTTTGACAAAAACATTTGAGTGCTTTGGCCTAAATGAAGGTGATATGCAATCTTATTCTTTCAGCAAAGAATTCATTCTGGAGGATGACCACATCGATGAAAACCGCGAGGATGTAAGCTATATTGATGCAAAAGACGACCATTACTATCAAAGGGAAATTTTTCCAGATTTTTTAGAGCATGCCGAGGTTGAGCCTATCGTACCATCCATTCTCAAGGCCCCCCAGCTCGAGTTGAAACCTCTCACTTCATTACTAAAGTATGGTTACATGGGAAAGAAACATACATTGCTAGTAATCATAAATGCATCACCCTCAAAAGATCAATAATAAGTTCTTTTTAAAGTCCTCTGAAGGTGGAAAGAGGCCATTGGTTGGATGGTTGCTGGCCTTAAGTGTATAAGCCCCACTATTTGCACTCACAAGGTACTTATGAAGAAAGGGGTAAAATCATCTCGTCAACCACAACGGATATTGAACCCCACCATGAAAGAAGTGGTCAAGAAAGAGGTGATCATATTACTTGATGTTGGTATTATATACCCCATCTTTGACAGCCTGTGGGTGAGTCCTCTCCTGGTGGTGCTGTAGAAGGGCAACATCATGGTTTTGACAATTGAAAAGAACAAGCTCATCCTGACCCGGACAGTCATGTGATGGAGGGTTTATGTCGATTATTACAAGTTAACTGATTCTACAAGGAAAGATCATTTCCCTCTTCCATTAATGGATCATATGCATGAATGATTGGTGGGGCATGAATTTTATTATTTATTAGATGGGTTTTCAGGATATAACTTGATTTCCATCGCTCCTAAGGATCAGGAAAAGAGCACCATTACTTGTTCGTATGGAACATTCACCTACCACTGCATGTCATACGGAATGTTCAATGCTACAGCAACCTTTCAAAGGTACATGCTATCTGTCTTCCAAGATATGGTGGAGTAGATTCTAGAGGTCCTCATGGAAGACTTCTCGGTATACATGAACTCATTTTCCAACTGTTTGATGAATCTAGAGTTTTTTCTTGAGCAATGTGAGCACACAAATTTGGTTTTGAATTGGGAGAAATTCCATTTTATGGTTCAACAAGGAATTTTTCTAGGTCATTAGGTCTCGATGCAAGGAATTTAGGTGGATCTGGGTAAAATTGAAGTTATCTCATAGTTTCCCATTACGACATCCATCCGAGCAATTCAGAGCTTTTGGGGGAATGCGGGTTTTTATTTAATATTTGTCTGGGACTTTTCTAAGATTTGAAATCCTTTAACCAATCAACTATCAAAAATGCAATTTTTGAGTTTGATGCTAAATTCATTAAATCCTTCAATATTTTGAAGGAAAAATTGGTCGTCACACCAAACATGATCGCTCCGAATTGGGAGGAGTAGATTGAATATATGTGCGATGCGAGCGATTATGATTTGAGGGAAGTCCTTAGACAGTGGCTGGATCATATTTTCAGAACAATCTATTATGCCAGCTGAGAATTAAATGAATCACAACTGAATTATACCACCATAGAGAAGGAAATGCTAGCTGTGGTATTTTCATTTGATAAATTCCACTCCTACTTGGTTCTTTCCAAAGTTGTGATCTATACGGACCATGTCACGCTGAAGTATTTGCAGAATAAGAAGATTCCAAACCATGTCTCATCTGTTGGGTTCTTCTTCTGCAGGAGTTTGACATGGAAATTAATGGAAAAAAGGGAGGTTAGAATGTGGTGTCTGATCATCTCTCTCGGATGGAGCTGCCACACATAGAGAGAGAAGAAGACCGGGAGATCAAGGAATACTTTCACGATGAGCAGCTATTTTCCATTTGAGTACCACCTCGGCCATGGTTCGTCGATCATGAAAACTACATAGATACATGATTTTTCCACCCAGACATCGCATTTCATTATAGGAAGTGGTTTTTGTCAGAGGTAAAGTGGTATTTCTGGGAAGACCCTTAATTTTTTAACTAATGTGGAAATGGGATAATCTGTCATTGCATCCCAGTGGAAATGATTCAAAAAAATTTAGAATTATATCACACTTCTCTAGTAGGAGGACATCATGGGCCAGATCGAACAGTTTCCATTGTTTTACAATCAAGTTTCTTATGGGCGACCTTTCATAAGGACACATGTCATTTTTTCTCCGGCTCTGATCAATTCCAGTGGATGAGAAATGTCGTCCATCATGTCGAGATGTCGCAACACCAGATACTTGATGATGAAATTTGTTATGTATGGGGAATTGACTTTATGGGTCTTTTTCCCCCATTCTATGGGCACACATACATTCTGTTATGTGTTGACTATGTTTCCAAGTGGGTAAGGCCAGTGGAAATGACTCGTAATATGGCTTATGTCATCATCATTTTTTCTCAAGAAAAATATTTTCAATCAGTTTGGGACCCTTCAGGGGTTGATTAGCGATCGAAACACTCATTTTGATAACACAGTTATGAGAAATGTTAACTTAATGTATGAAGTCAAGTAAAACTAAGGGACGCCCTACCACCCGAAATCCAGTGGTGTGGTATAGGTGTCAAAATTCGAGCTAAAAAAATACTTGACAAAATGGAAGGTGCATCATGAAAGGATTGGTCCAAGAAATTAGCTGATGCATTATGGTCCAACCGGACAGCTTTCACGACACCCTTGGGCATGTCACCTTTTCAATTAGTCTATGGAAAACCCTGCCACTTACCATTAGAGATGGAGCATAAAGCCTATTGTGTTTTCAAGGAACATTACTATGATCTCAATGATATAGAGGAAAAGTGAAAATTCCAATTAACAGAGCTTGACAAGATTAGGTGAGAGGCCTATGAAAATGAAACATTGTATAAGGAGAAGACAAAGGCAGTCCATGACTGCATGCCCTCTCAGAAATCCTTCCAGCCAGGTGATAAAGTCTTACTTTTTTACTCCCATCTAATGCTTCTCCCTGAGAAGTTAATGTCCTGATTGTCGGGACCCTTAAAACGAGACTACTGTTTTCCACCATGGAGCGGTTGAAGTGGCTGGCACAGATAGAAAAATGTTTAAAGTTAATGGGCATTTTCTGAAACCGTACTATAGCGTGGATGACTTTGTGGGAAAATTTTCCACCATGCAATTGGTATAGCTCAAGGCCCGGGTAAGTTGAGCTCGAGACAAAAAACATAGAACTAACCATGAGGTAAAATGATATTTTAAGAAAATTTCTATTCAAATGCGTTGTTTGTTTGTGTGTGCATAGGACTGCATGCTATTGCGCTTTTCTATTCTTGTGTGTTAAATTGTAGGATTATAACTCCAAGTTAAAGAATCATATGGAATTTTGTTAATGTGAGTATTACACTTTCAATGGAAAATCTCAAAATTTCTTTTATAATCAAAAGGGAACAATGATTTTAATGAAATGTGTTGGATTTTATTTTAATAGATATCAATTTTCAACAATTTATTCACATAGAACCAACTCCATGGTCGGAACATGGTTTGACTAAACCGTGCACTGACCCTGCCCCTTAAAATCCCCTAGGATCTGGCTGGCACATGGTTGGTGCACAGTTTACCAAACCGTGCACCCAAACCGTGAAGCCACTTAAAAGCCAAATTTTTCATAAAAATCCGGATCCCCCCTCTTCCATCTGGGCAGTGCCCCTCTTCCTTCTGCTCCAACCCGTGTGGCTCTCCTCTTCCTCCTCTCTTCTTATTTTACTATGCCTTTGAACTGTCTTCCACAGTATTCTGTGGTGTGGTGTTTTCACCTGCATTGGTATCCTTGTATGTTGTGCTTCTCTTTTCCTACTACTGGTACTGCTTTTTTATGTTTCACCTGTATGGTTGTTTTTTCCAGCAGCCACTTCATCTATTCCACGCCAGCCATTTTTCCGTTCATCGAGCTCTCCCACACAACCTGAACTTTACACATACCATGATTCAGTGGAGCTTTTCATTTTTAACTTTTTCCATTTTTCATTGGCCCTCCATTTTCATGCTTCTTTTCCCATAATTCTAAACATTATTACCTTCACAGGGTACAGTGTTTGATTTTAAGTGTGGGGGAGGGGGCCCTTAATTTTCACTGCATTTTGATTGATTGACTTCCCAAGTACATAGGGTATCATATTTTTTTAGGTGTGTTTAAAGGGATATTATTGATGTCTTGGGTTTATATCAATTAGCTAAAACCGAATTTTGGCTATTATCTCTGAAAATGGCTCATATGTCCAGTTTTTAAAACATTGTTTGTGATATGAATAAACTTTTTAATACTTGAAAATGATAATTTAACCAATAATTTAGAAAAATATTATGTCTAAAGATGATTTTTGTGATGGAGTAATTCGATATGAGAAACCCCTTAAAATGGAAGTTGATATGTGCATAAAAAGAGGTGAGGTTTTGGGAATTGTTGTTGCCGAACTAGTGGCTGTTATGTGGTCTAAATTTCATGAACTCTGGACTTACTCATACATTTCCATCATGTATTGACATGAGAATATTGGGAAACATTTGATGCAAGTATCTCACACCACTAAAAAGAAAAATAATATATTTTGAGATATTCAATGGCATGCCAAATAATTTTGATGACCTTTCATCATGTTCCAAGAAATGCTAGTCAATGAGGGTGTGTGAATGTTAAAAGTGATAGAACAGTAATTGGCGTCGATGAAACCTGATCATAGAAAATATGATTGTATGACGAGATGAAAATGGACGCTGGAACTCTCTTTTAATAAAGAAGGTCAAACTCACATTTAAGTAAATTGTATTTATGAATGAATGGTTAACTGTTTTGGATTATGATTACTTTTTTGGCTAACTTCATAGATTTGGGAAGCCATGAAGTATGAATGTTTTGATTCTTTTTAACAAAATTTAGTTCAAAATTCATATTCACCTAAATGGTATAATATGTGATATTTCTACCTATCTCTTTGGTGACACCATGGTTATGACTGTCTATGCTTTTTTTGGACAGACCACCAATCAAGTGTGGGGGGTTTGATGCACTTTTGTGCATAAGGAATTTCTACTTGGTATAATATTTATAAAATGGGTTTTTGGGTTGTTTTTAATTGATTCTCACAATGATAGTATATCTTGATATGTTTTTTGGTCACTAAAGGATAAAGAATGGATTCGTTGATATTTGGTGATTCATAAGGGAATTGGAGGCGTAAGGACCCTTTCCCCCTAATTATGCTAGAAAGGAGTCATTCAGATCAACCAATTGATAGGAAGGACGAAAAAATGATGAATTTAAAAGGAAAAGATGACCCAAATGGTTGTCGTATAGTTTATCCAAACCATGTGCAAACCGTGCAGGAGGAGATTCCACTGATAGAAAGGCCCACACAGTTGTCACATGGTTTACCAAACCGTGTGGGCCATCCATAAGAAAACTGTGCAGTTCCAAGATTCAAGATAGAAGCTCTCGCATGTTTGGAGCACAGTTAATCAAATTGTGTGGCCAAATGGCATGGTTGAAGGATTGGAGACAGTAGCTCTTCCACTTTTGGCGCACAGTTTACCAAACCATGCCCCCAAACCATGCATACCACTGCAACTTTCTTCTTTTTTCTTAACCACTTTCCAATAACTCCTTGACCTGGGATTTTCTATGATTCTTTCTTTTGGACAACTGGGAATGTCCCATTTTGACCTGGGAGACCCCGAGGAGTAATGGGAACCAGGGGAGAATACAGTGGGGAGGATGGAGGGACACTATAGGGCGGAGAAGAGATATTTTTTTCAAGGGAACTTGTTTTGTTCTTGTATGATTGTACATATGATTTTTCTTTTAGTTCTATTGTAATGAATTATCTATTTCATTTTAGTAAGTTTCTTACTCTTTTAATCATGATTAGTTAATCCACCCCTTGTGTTGGTGCTGGAAAGAATGTGGGTTCGCTAATAGCGTTGTCTTTATTCTTGTATTTGTCCATGATCTCTTAACTAATTCTTTTAACACATCTATATTTTATTTCGCTGGAAAAATCCATATCAGACCAAGAATAGAGTTTCAAGGGATCTTTGGGAGAATTACGACATGAATATCTATGACTATTGGATAGCCTTTCCATTACTAGAGGGTGGTTCCTACACTAAGACACAGTATAAAGCAATTGCAAGACCAAGAAATCGATTTCTACCATCTTGATCAGAACTCACCAGACCAATGGAGTTTGTACACATGTGAAACCCAGAAATGTGGGTTATTATGAACAATACAAAACAACAGAGAATAAATTTTTAATGTTCCACACGAATTCCTAGCCCCGACACATTTTCATTATTATTCATTAATATTTGTTTTTAAGTAATCTTCAGTTTCAAGTTTAATCGGTTTTGAATTATAAAAGCTATAGTAACTAGTTAGCTTTTGATTCTAGTACCAATAAACCAACCAAATGTGTTTAAATTCATCATCTTCACCATGTGTTGTGAATTCAAGAAACATAAACATAAATTTTTTTCCCTTGTGGACCGACATAGTACTTTTTAACTATACAAGTACAAGTTAGGGAATTTAATTTTTCTGAAAACAATATTTCATGTAAACGATCGGCCACACACTGGTTCTTCATAAGGAAATTCAAATCCATGATATTCTACTCTAAGCAAAGTTCTTCTGGAATCCATAACATTGGATGTGCCAAAATGAGTAACCTCTAATATCTTCTAAATAAAATTTATAGCTTTACAAGGTAAAATATGACTATATATATTCCTGGTCATGGAATATAACAATGTATTGTATACCATTTAGCTTAGTTGATATTCTGAATTTTATTAATTAGTAAAATTTATGACTTCCTTACAAAAAATCATGTAATGTCAGGTAAGAATAATGAAGTTGTCTACTCCAATACTAATAAAAAAAGTCTTTATACAATCTCTCCAATATTAATAATCATTCCCATCGAATATAGGTGTTCTTGTAGGATTTAGATTGTCAATCAAACCAACATTATTTCTTGCCATATAAAAAAAATGTCATTACATAGAGACTTTTAAATAGAAAAGGTTTGTAAACAAGGATAATAATCCAATGCAAGGTAAATATTTAGAATAAAGAAAACATGAGCAAGACAACTTATATGTGAATATAAGTATTTTAGAGACCACCTCTAATACCAATTGTAGTATCGAAATCTGAATGTAGATGATCAATTACAAGAGGGGAGTGAATTGTATGTTTAAAAACAATTGTTTTAAACCTTAAAAGTGGTGTATAACAAAGTTAAACAATGTAAATTCCCAAGACCTCTTAGTTCATAAAACAACAGAGTTTCTTTAAATATGGTTTTGGAAATGAAACTTAATATATTATTACAAATAATTATAGAATATTACTAATCCGAATATACAAGTACAAGAAAGTATAAGATTGTTAAACATTTTTTATTAAACAAAAAGTAGTGGAAAATTAACTTGAAACAGAAACAAGTAAAAAGTATGAAATCTTTTATCCCAAAGAGAATGGTATCTAACAACATTGGATAATGGTCTCTAGATTTATACTTTCAAGAAAGTATGTCTTACCCACAATAGGGTAATCCCTGGATAAGAATACCGGAATCTGTCTAGCTATCCCTACAAGCCCTCGAACTATAAGGTAGTCAGCACCTCTGTCTTTCTATACCTGAATTCCTCGAACTTCTAAAGTATTTGACACCTCATTCTTCCTTTCCCAGGATGTCCATGATTGTTCCAAGAAAAAATCAGTGTCACCTGAACCAAGTGAACAAGATATTCAGTGCGCATAAGGAATGGGATTCTCTCTCTCTCTCTCTCTAGAAATCAGTTTAGAATCATGTAATCTCTAGATTGATCGAGTCAGTTATGAGCTCGTTCAAATGAGATCTTATTTATAGGAATGTTCCCCATGATCAGCTCGATCCTCCAATGGTCATAATTTTTGTTGAATCTCGGAGGGACCTGTATGCGTGTCACTCAAACAATGATTAATTAGAAACAGATTTCACACCATCGTTTTGTAATTATAATAGGGGTAAGTAAAATATAGTTTCTTAAAAAAAATCCAATTTTCTGGAGTCTATGTATATAATCATTTGGAGACTATAAATCATAAATATCAGGATTCTATCAATCCAGAAATTCGGAACCTGAATTATATAGATATTGGAGTATGAGTTATAAGGAATTCAGAGTCAGAATTCTAAGGAATTCGAAGTGTGTATTCTAATGAATCTAGTTTCTGAATTTCAGGGAATTAGTTGTATGAATTATAGAGACTTCAGAGTCTAAATTTCAGATAATTTGGAATCTAAAAATAGAATACTCTATATCTTAGAATATATTGGAATATGCCTTTTTAGATATGAATAATATTTTTAGACATTAGTGATAAAAGGAGTCAGAAGAAAGGAAATTATAAAATGAATAATGAAAACATAACATAGGATAAAAATTCCCTTGTGGAAGGAAAATATTCCTTATTAAGATAATATTTAGGGAAAATAAAATTTGCCTTAGGATAGGCTATTTGTGATTTTTAAAACAAGAAGGAAAGAAAAAAACATTAATAATTCTTATTGACTCAATATTATTTCTTACTAGTTTATTTAATTTTTAATATGAAAAAAAATCAAGCTGAAAGCGTAAAAGTGATTTTGGAAAAGTAATTTACATTGTAAATAAAAAAATTCATCCATGTAACTCTAAAAGAAACCTTTTGTAATGGTGATGTGAATTATTTTAAAAAATAATATCTAAAAATTAATTTATAGTAATATTTTAATAGAAACGATATCAGTTTTATCTACAAAATATTCATCCAATGATAAAACACCTTATACTGAATGTAATAGAACATTTTATGAAATATTTAAACAGCATCAATTAAAAACTCATTTTTAAAATATTAATAAAGAATTATTTTTGGTAAAACATCATTATAATAAATAGTATTATAAAATTAAATATAATATAATTGTAGTTTGGAAGAAACCATAAATGTAATAAATATTAAAAAAAACATTATACCTCAATGAAATGAGATTCGGGTAATTAATATCCATCACATACAATATACTCCATGATTCATGAAATATCATAAAAGTTTTTATGTGGTTAAAAGATAAACTATGAGATAATATAAAAATATAATAAAATGGGTAATATATCAATCTTATATGATAATGTTCATGAAACATATCATAACAAAATGAATGAAAATTTTGTTATGACAAACACATACGAGTGGGGTTACAAATCACTCAAAATTAATTCAATAAAAATAAATAAATTAGAATTAGAATATTCTATGAATTAAAATTAAATAAGTATTAAAAAATTCTTGGGATATTAAATCAATAGAAAATCATATAAACACAACATAGAAAATAAAATCTAACATGTCTTAAAAATTAACTCGATGCTCTTGTATAAAAATTATAAATGAAAAATTAAAAAAAAATTAAAACCCTTCTTCATACAAAATATATTTATAAAGATATCTTATTATAACTATCTGCACATATATTTGTACGTTATTATCTATTTTCAACATGTTTTCTGATTAATATTGATTATTTTGAGATAGTTTTTCCAAATATATTTTTATTCATTATTCACCCAAATATTATCATTAAAAGATAATAAATGTTTCATTAATTTATTTTATGTAATTATTTAATTATTTATAATTTCATTTTATTTTTATTTTTTTATTATTTGGGAAAATGATTTTATTTGCAATATTGTTTCTATAATTGAGAACGCGCATGAAGTGTCTTATTAATTGAGGTAGAAATAAATTAATTTAAAATTATGGATAAAAAATTTATTATTCACTAATAAGATAAAATATATTTTTTTAAAATAATCCCTGATATAAATTTGTTGTATTCTTTAGGTACAAGGATAAACAACCCCTAAATAAATGTAATAATCTATGTGTGTGTTTGGCGAGTGAAGAGATTAAACTGTTATAATATAGTTTTAGCAAAAGTATAATGTACTTGCCTTGTTTTTATTATTATTTTGTTTTATTTTTTGTATGTGCTATAAGAATAATTTAATTTAAACAGATGTTGTCACCTATAAATACATTTCTTTTCCTCTTCCAATGTTTTATATATGTGGCATGTTTTTAAATGCCCAATTTTTTAAAATATTCTTAAAATAATGATACTTTTACATTTATAAAATATAAATTAGATAATAAATATAAAATATATTCTTTATACCCATTTATATAACCCTCAATGAATTTTGGTGATGAAAAATGAATCATGTTTTTCATGGAGGTTGTTGTTCGTATATGTGTATGATCAAGATTTTTATTTTTTATATAGAATTTTAGGGCAATAGATAATGGTTATATAATAAATATAATAAATGTTTTGTGTATTATATATAAATATTTTAATATATTAAAACATTTAGAATGGTAGGGAGGTGGGTGGATGGGAAGGATAAAGAATGAATGAAAAATGTATATAATAATTTTGTTTTGAATTTTGATCTTCTCATGAACTATCATTTGGAAATGAAGGGTTTATGTAATTTATTTATATAATGGATGACAAATGTAGTGCAACTTGATTAAAATTTAATTTATTGTATTCTCATATGAATTATGAATTATCAGATTGAATCGATGTTGGGGTAAATGAGATCCATTTATAAGTGGAAAAGAGGGTAAAATCATGGGTAAATAATTCGTAATATGGAATATAAATTTATTTACATGATAATTAGGTGGAGAAATATTTAAGATAATTGTAGAAAAAAAATTCAAAAATAATAATGAATTCTATGATATTCTATGTTCTATGTAGATTGGGTAAATTATTATCCACTTTAGATTACTAATATTAACCCTTATTATTGATGATTATATTTGAGACATTGTAATTATTTTATCAATAAAAAAAGATGAAGATAATTAATAAATTTCAATATGATGATTCCTGATTTTAACTCAAAATAATGTTATTTTAAATAATAATATTATAAAATTATATTATTAAATTAAAACTTATAATGTGATGAAAATTAAATATTGTTGAATTAAACTTGTCAGTTATTATGTGTCCAAAATATTCATCAAAATTTATTATCAATAAAACGAGAGAAATTTTTTTCCATATAGGTTATAAATTAATATTATAGAACATTTTTAATTTATAATAATTAAATTTAAGAAGGGAATATTTTTAAAATGTATCATTCCTAGTGAAATTGTTG
The DNA here is from genome assembly GCA_963277665.1 of Viscum album. Classification (NCBI taxonomy): domain Eukaryota; kingdom Viridiplantae; phylum Streptophyta; class Magnoliopsida; order Santalales; family Viscaceae; genus Viscum; species Viscum album. The sequence continues at coordinate 1,935,931,969 of OY728123.1, read as the reverse complement.
TTTTACAATGGTAACATGTATTTATCTCGATAAAAAACATTTATTCCTAAAAATGATATTTATCTTACTACATTACATTAGAGGATTTAACTAAAATATGAATATACTTTTAAATTATATTTTATAAAAAATGATGATTAATTTTATTATTGGTGAAAAAAAATATTTTTTAAATTAACTGCATTTGTAAATATTAAAATCTATGAATTGTATAACATAATCAATGAAATTTAAATTAATGATATAAATTTGATTATTGTAAAACAATTAATATTTTAATGGATTAATAAATAATAAAAAACCAAATATTAATATAAATATGTTTAGTAAATTTTGATGAATAAAAATAGTTTTTAAACTATAATTATGTTCTACTTTTTTCATAAGATGTCTGACATTTGTTTTCTATTTTCAAAATTACAATTCAAAATTTATAGTATTACTCATTAAGTAAATATTTAAAAAAATAATATTTTATATTATCATTAAAAACTTTTTCATATATTGATAAGGTCATAAAATTTAAATTTTTTATAAAAACATTAATTTTCATTAATCACATAAAAATAAATTATTTCAGAAGAATTCTAATCATTTATATTTTCATGATTTCTAATTCATAAATTTAACAATGAAATTCATTTTAAAAAATTAAAATATTTTATTTAATTTATAGTTTAGATGAAAAAAGATTATATAAAAAAATTATTTTTCATGAAAAAGTAATTTTTATTACTTCTTGTGTTCATCATTTATTGAATTAATTTATAATTGATTAAAACATTTTAATTTATTATATGTTTCAGTATTCTTATATTTTATTAATAATATCCATCTAATATGCTGCAATTCATTTTAGTTCATTGTATCATGTGAAGAAACATATCAGACCAAATAATTATTTAATGTAAATTTGGATTGTAGGGAGGAATATATAAAAAATCAAATATATCATGTTCTCTTTTACTACCTAACCAGCTAAATGGGATTCAAGGATTATGTGGGACAATAGTTATTACAAAAAACATTGACTAAAGGGGTTGGTGATGTATTTGGAAAAACCCCTAAACTATAGAAATTAAGTTGTGACCCTTAAAAGTCTGTGGTCAACATCGATAAGGTTAATGAGAGTTTAAGGATAAGAGAAAATATTTGATAGTGTTCTATACCCTAATCCCCCCAACATAGTTTATTTCACACCTAATCTCCTTTTTGAATAAAAAATAGCATGCACTAATGATTCCACATGGTTCATCCAAAATAGTCAACGTACTAGCTATATTTATCAATTATGTGGTGATATTACAATTAAACACTAATTCAATTGTATTAGATTACAATAATTTTATATTTTTCTACTCATCAATTTTCTAATAAATCATTGTTAAGACCAATAAAAAATTTCAACAGGGTTTGAAATATCAGTTTATAGACACGAAGGATTTCTTTAAGTGTATTTACATAATGACACATTATTAGTCGTGTAATTATGAATAAAACCACAATACATATTCAAAATTATAATGATTTACTGTAAATAAATTTATTCTGCCAAATAGTATGTTTGATCGAACACATATTATAAGAATTAAAGAAATTTCCTTCTTCAAACACTATTCAAATGAACTACTCCTAATATATAGTGTGTGTTATATCTCCCTCTCATCATTAACTAGAACACTACACACTTATTTTGAAATAGATCATAGATGTATTCCAATTGAATGAAAAACTATAATTTAAAATTCTAATATGAAATAAATCTTATGGTACTAAACCTCTTTCATCTTATTTTCTAGAACACACATTTATGCATTCAAATCTATTTCATATTCTTCCAATCTTAATTTAGAGATCATCACAAAATATCCTAATATAACCCAAGAATTTTTAATTTAAAAATCAATACGCATGCGTCAAATTAACATTAAACATCTTATCCATCTAATATGACCATCATTCTATCTCTATAAAAATTACCACCAATGAAATCCAATTGAGTAACTGATATCAGATCCATAACTTCCAAGGTATTAAATGATCACTATACAACCAGTTCTAAAATTAACCTCTAAATATTCTAACACCACAACAAGTTATCTTACCAAAACACACATGAGGATCTCTTACAGTAACTATTGATGAATGTGGATCTTAATTTATTAATATAGAATTATCTTTTTTAAAAATACATTAAGTACAACTTCCCACTATATAATATTCATGTGTTTAAAAGACAATAGAAATATTGATAGATAAAATGGATACCTCTCTAATTTAGTTGTTTTATGTCTCCAATATTTGTAGGAATTCTATATACAAAAAATGACCTCCTCAATAATAATTTTTGGGTTTCATATAATATAAATGAAATATTTCATCTCAAAAACCATCATATTCAGGGTCACAAAAAAATATCACCAATTCAATTTATCCACAATCACAACATTTTTTAAAACTGCTACTGAAATATCCTGAATGTCACATATATATATTTAGGTCTTCCAAATTTTTTATTTCTATAATTGATTTCATGGATTCCATAGTTCCAATAATTTCAATCCCCATGTTGCACATTAATTCTATAAACAAAATGCATCATTGTCCCTAATGTTTCAAGGATCTCCAATTCATATCGAATACCATTTCGATTGATATGACTTCCAAAATTCTGATATAAGATATACTAAAGTGACTTTTAGGATACTCTATTATGAATCTAGTTTCTGAATATATTTGTGAATGGAATAGAGAATAACACCTTTACCAAACTTATTTTATTCTTCAAATTAATTCTAATATTTTTAAATCCATGTCATATTATATGAATTTTCCAATTGTTACATTCAATATTTTTCAAACACATTAATCATCACCACATATATTGATTAAATCTTACTACCTCGTCAACCTCCTCCTTCATTATAATTCGGTGATTGTTTTTAAATATGATATATAACCTCATAGTTTTTTCAACCTCCACATTTTTATTTTGTAGAAGAAAATTTGATAATCTGAAATGAAAAAAATATATAAATACAATATCTCCTCCTTTAATTCATAATTGAATATCCAAAAAGAGTCATAAATTTTGAGGACTCCTTTTTGACCCTATTAGTTAGTAAAATTCACAGGTGTCTCCTCCCCCCCTTTAGAAAGATAATATTGTATCAAAAATTTTTTTCCCTATTTTGCACCAAACTTCTTAGACTATATTTGAACATTTCTAAGAAGTCAGAAATATACATTATGTTAAAAAAATTGATCATTTAAATAATATCTATGCCAACAATAGAAAATATTAATGTATGTAATTAGATAAATTATCGTGTTTTTCATTTTTTTCCAATAAATATGATTAAACATTATAAATTCTTCAAAATCCACACATAAGAAATATCACCTGTCTCTTTGTACCAAATATGAAAAAATTCATTTTAAGAAGAAATAGTAAGTAAATGTAGAATAAAATAGAATTGAAATATAAAATATCTAAACAAAATTAGTTTTAAGAAATATCTGGAACTCATAGTTTCAACTTACATGATTTTTTGTGTATCATTGGATAATAGATACTTTTCATAGTACTTCCAGTTAATCATACTTTCTAAATCATTTCTTTGTTCCTCAAAAAATATTAAATATTTATAGAAGCATTATATTCTGAAAATAATTTATTCCTTTCACACGATATTAATTAAAATTTTCCCAATATCCATTTATTATAAAATTTATATCCTTTATTTCAATATAGAATCCTTTTTTGTGGAATATGACTTCCAAACCTGAGTCTCATAACATAATAAAACTCAAAAGAAGAAAACCATAGGCATAAAAATTCTCAATGATTTTTAATACATATATTTATAGTTTAGCCTTACAAATACCTTTTAAAATCCATACTCCATCATTTTCAATATTTAGTTTTCTTTATAATTTACATTTATATTCTAGGGAAACTTTCCTTAACTATAATGTAAGATTTACAAAAACTATAAAATCAAAATTCATGGCTATTGTTTGTCTAAATAGACGTATCAATAAGAATATATCTATATTTCATCTTATGGTTCTTCTATAACCATGAAATTGCAGAATTATTTGAGACATGTATGAGATGACTATCATTTAATTTACTATGACAAAACTGTTCATAATTTAATTCATCAAATGGATAAAACTTTTTACCTAATGAAATAAATTATATATATTTAAATCCAATTTACATTCAGTTCCCTAAGAAAATTTTTCTCATATATTCCAATAATCTAAAACATTATTCCCAATGTTTACCTATTAAAATAGAATAGATAAAATGAATTTCTTCTATGATATGAAAGATACTTTCCAAAATTAATTTTTTAAATTCTAATATCTTCTCCACATGAATGAAACATAGTGTAACTGAAATGGGACATATTATATCCATGAATACCAATTAAATTATCTTTTTATAAATGGATATATTCTATTACTATCATTTCTCAATATGTCTTAAACTTTTGAGTACCTCCTTGTGTATTGATATATTATCAAGGATTGAGAACATTCTCAATTTTTTAAAATCAATGTGATATTCATATTGAAATACCATTTTTTTAAATTAAACATAACTTAAAAAAACAAATTTTTGTCATGCCACATTGTCTTGTAGGTATAATACTTTCATCAAATCTTCGTGTGGCTTAATATGACTTTTTATTAAAAGCATCATCTAAATATTTCCCTATCATGTCATTTTTATTATAGAAAAATATATTTATATTAAAATAAAAGTTATTTATAATTTTTACTACAACATAAAATATAATTTCATTATTCAAAACATTATACTTGATAGATGTATCAAGAAAATTAATGATATTGGTTTGCTCCTAAATTTAAAATCTATAATTCATAGCTTCTTCAAAATTCACATGACTCGTACGATATAATTTAAAAATAATTCTAGATGAGAACATTTTTCATCATTTTCATAAAAATATCAAATATATTTATTCAATAAAAATATAATATTTTTTTACTTTATTATATAGTGATGAATCAATTTAAGATCCTCTTCCAATTACACATGGATATAATCATCTCTCACTGGTTGCTTGTAATTTCATTTTTCATTTTTATTTCTATATTTTGAATCCATCATTTAATCATCTATATTTGAGTTAAAAAATTCAATATTCATCTCATGATATTTTTAATTACATATTGATTTTATATTATTAACATGAAATTCCTCGAAAATTTTATTCCACTTTCACTACCTAAGTCATAGTTCCCTTTAGGTGGAAACATTTTCAAATTTTTTATGAGAATCCATACTCACTATCATAATAATCACATTTATTTATATAAATAATTCTAATTTTGATATTTGTTAACCAATAAAAACAAGTTATATGTGTGTTTCATTCAACTCTACCATTACCACTCTTAATCAAACAAGGAATAAGTGGTAAGAAAGAATCACATACATTATTATCTTTTTCGTACCCCATAACCAATTTCTTCATGACTAATTTGAATTTTTATCTCATTCAAATAATTTTCTATAATCTAGTTCCATAAACAAAAAAATATATTATAAAACTCATCAACTGATTGTTTTACAATATTTATCTATTATAGTTTTGGAATCTGTGGATTATATATTTGGTGTAATATCTATTTAATCTTAATTAAAATATCATAATCCTAGATCTAAGAACAATTCTAATCTATAGAACCAAAAAAATCAGTATGAATTTTTATGATACCATCCATATTTTCAATATAAATGGTCATAAAATAATTAAACATGTTTAGTAATATGTAATGAACCACATTGTGATGGGTTGAGAAAATTTGTAGAAATTATATTTTTGTGAATATATTTTTTTATGGATAAAATATTATTTTCAACTATTGGAGGATATAATGTAATTCTTCACACAAATTCATTTCACATGAAATAAGTTATTTAATGTTGTCTATCATTTTTGTGGAAATATGGGATGTTTTCATTTTGGAAAAAAATAATATTTAATAAGGATAATATCAATTACTCATAAGTTTTTGAATGATTATATATTATACATGATAAATAAAGTTATTTTTCTGAATCAACATTTGATATTAGATTCTGGGTTTTTAGGTAGGATATATAATATTATTTTAGAAGCTGGGTACAATCTTTGGTGCCATTTTCTATTTTTTTTTCTTTTCATTGCTATCATTTTATTCTTTATTTTCATTCCTGATCCTATTATTGTCTCATGTACAATAATTAGATATATATATATATATATTGAAATCATTTATTTTATTTTTATTCACGATTAATGTAATAATTCACTTGGTTTTGGTTTATTATTTGTGGAATTATGAATTATGGAGTTAATGGAATAGATTTTGAAAAGGAAACAAAAATATGTTATACCTAATGTGTATTTCAAACATGACTTGCATGACTCATTAATAGTGTGATTGTAAGCCTGATGACCAACCCATAATGATTTTGGAAGAAAATAAGACAAAACATTTCATTTAACTACATTACACAATCTGAAAATTTCATAAATTAGAATCATCCCAAAAGTGAACATCACATATGATGTCTAGGGACTGCACAATGTTCAAATTTCCCAGGATCACCCTATCAAATATGTGAACATATTATTATATGGGAAATTTGGATCTCAAAATACATGTACTGAAAAAAAATATCGTGATGTGCTGAAGTTAGGATCAAAGTCACTTAAGAAAATACATGATGTAATGAACTTAAACAACATATAATAATCAAGAACATTTATATTTAAAACTGTCCACCATGCACTGAGTCTTGTAATGTATTTCTTTTCTCTCATTTTTCTTCTTCCATTTTCATTAATTCACCTACTAAAAAATAATCATTTCATTTCTTAAATTGCTATATTGAATATTTGTGACTTTTTAATCCTTATAACCCCATTATTCACCCATTTCAATCATTCTATATTTTTTAATATGTTTTCAATAACTTCTTTTCATTCAAAATCAATGATTACATAATTATTCATCATTAATTTATTCACATTATCTTTTTGACTATCTATTATTTTTTTGATTTTATATTTTTCTTTCCTCATTATATCATCATTAAGAGATATTTCTTGGTTGTATTATCATTTATTCCAATTAGGTGACATTTTTTATCTCCTATTTAAACCTCAATTATCTACTTTTAAATATTTTTTATTATCAACTACCTATTAAATATTTATTTTCTTTTTATCATCATATCTATGCACAAAAACTCCACATATGGTTAGGGGTCAGTAGTAGGGGTGTTTCCAAAACAAAGGAAGCATTATATTGAATCCTGGAAATTGTATGTCTAGTAAATATGTTAATATTAATTTTTCATCACATCAATAGCCACATCCTTGACCATGGGATGTATTATTGAATGAACCAACACAAATTAAAGTTGATCATGTATATGAAAATTATCCTGTGATGCTTCCTATATAGATTCCAAGTTTAATTCCCAAAGGATGTCACCTATACCCTGAGCAAGGGATAGTTTTATCTTAGGCGGATCTAATTGCTTTGACAAAAACCAATTGTTTACTTTTACACCACATCACAACCTATTCCATATGACCATTAATTGTTAATTCATGGATTATTTTTAGGATGTGACCTAAAATTAAACTTGGTCCATTATTTATAAATCTGTATTAGAACCAAACTACATAGTTTTAATAAACGTAAAATATAAAGAAAAATATTGAGGAATTATTCCATGGTTTTTATTATTTTGGATGCTGACCTACCAATAGTCCTATTGGGATCTACAACATAAATCCACTTTATTATTCCTTTGTAGGAAGTGTAGTTTGGAAAAATATATTAAAATCTGATATCATCTTGATATAATTCTAGGTTTCCTATGGAATAGTAAAATTTTAGCATCATTTATATGGATAATTATTACTTATGAATAGTGAACTCATGATTAAAATGTAGATTACATTACAATAAACTTTTCTTATTTTTTCAATATGCTTTTTCTTTTTTACTTATTCTCTTTCTAGATCACCTTCATCGTCTTTTTCCGTATCTTTTTATTTCCTTATATTTTTGGATACAATATGCTCTAGTGGTTGTTTCCTATCTCAATAATCCATGATGAAAAATAACAACATAACTTCAATCAGAAAATTAATATAAACATTAGTATAAACAAGCACTTTTAAATGGAAGAGTGTGATAATTATTTTCCACAAAAGCTTCATGATCATCAATATGTGCCACCTATATATTAGTGTGAGTGACCAGCACATTCATATCACACTATTATGAACTACGGTTTACCATCCATTAGTGGTTTGATTCCTATCATTGTTCATCCACTAATTGAGCCACATACCTTAGATATTAAACTTGGTCTCTTTCAAATTTCCCTTAATATGGGGAAATATAGTGGGATTCAATGTGAAGCCCCCCAAAATCATATATCCAATTTAATAGTTTTTTATGAAACCATTCTCAACCAATGGTTATATTTAGAAGAAATAGGACATGTAGTATTCACTAATCATTCCATGAATGATCCAAGGAATGAAAAAAAATCTATCCCCTAAGACAATCATGACTTGGGTTGAATTTCCATGAAATTCCTTAAAAATACTCCTCACTAGTCAAAAATTGGATGCTCCATAATGAAATTCATAACATCATCCATGTGGATAGAGAATTATCATGTGAATTACATGATAGGTTCAAGAGGCTGAACTGAAAATTTCCACATCATAGACTGCAGGTGTGGATTAAATTATGTATGTTTTATTAGATTCGATATCCTACTACATGTACCATAGTAGATTCTACCTTTGAGGGTGGAGTGATGGCCAAGACATTGGAAGTAATCCAATAAATTTTAAATTTCGTCTATCACAATTCGAATATATGAAATCCTTATAAATGACCACCCCATCAAAGAAGTCATCTGGTGGAAGAATCTACCTTCCTTAATTCTAACATAGAGTCGCTTACAAATAATAATGAATTATTTAAATTACATGATGTACCACCACCCTTCTTTCTGCTGTAATGGAAATACATTCCTACAACATGTGTGGAGGCCCACAACCATACAAATATTGCTCATCAGGGATGGATGGACCACAATGAAAATATAGTAATTATTTCAAATACAATGACAAAGGGAAATATTAGAAGAATCCTTAACAATTTAAGCAACAGATAAACTATAATGAATGGCTTGCTCGGTCGAAGTAGAAAAAATAATGTTATTTTCAATAGATGAATGTAAAGTTACCACAATGAAATCAAGGACCACCTTTGTAACCCCCCCCCCACCCCAAGGATAATGTCCCCAACCTCAATTAAAATACAAAAAAGGTTGCATGTACCACTACAAAAACCATAATAAAATTCAATTTAGTATAAAAAATCCCCACCAAGGCCACCATAAGAAGGGAAACCTCTAAAAAATGACAAGAAAACATGCTCACTACCTTTTTGGATAATTTAGACCGATGTATAAAATGCCAAGAAACAAATATGAAATACCATAAGGATACAAAATGCAACATAGATCATATAATGAAAAAAATTCCAATAGATTATCTAATTTCCTACTGTGTAATTTTTTATGTAAAAATGAGCCTCACCTGAGGGACGAGTCTAAGGATATATTTAATAAATTTATAAATGTGATGGATCTTCAAAAGTCACTTGATGCTAAAGAAAATGATTTAAATGAATAAAATAAATCCAGTAATGAGAGAAATAAAATTTTAGAACCATTTTATGAATATCTAGTTCATGAAAATCCTAAAATGTATGATGACTTCATTGAACCACCAACCCACGTTACATGTCTTATTTTTCATAAATAATTCAAAAAATTCACAAACAAGTGGAAGTAAAAATAATTTAGTAGTTGTTTAAATAATTGAATATAAATTTACCCTTGGTATAAAAAAATTATAAAAGAACATAATAATGAATGATTTTGTATGAATTTTCACTCATGTTTATTCAAAAATTTGAAGAGTTAGGAATAGTATATCTGAATAAAGAATCGTTGGATTTTTTCCAATATAAAATTCCACTAAAAAGTGTGACCTAAAAAATGTTTCCCATCTATTTATATATTTGAACATATACTTTTATAAAATACATGTTTAGTATAGGTGGAAGTATAAATATGTTACTAATGATTGTGTATTAGAATTTGGGGCTTGTATAATTGTATCTAACAACGGTGGCACTTGAACTAACTGACTATTCTATCAATCACCATCATGGATTATTAGATGATGTATTAGTTAACGTTGAAATTTATTTTTCCCATTAATTTCCTTTTTCTGGATATGGAAGAGGATGGTGACATCCATATCATTATTAGAATTCCATTATATTCCACTATAATGTAGATATTGATATTAACATGGGGATATTTATTTTTATAGTGCGTATAAACAGTATCTTATTTGATGAAGAGAATGACATTAATAAAAGAAACATGTGAACGAATATTTAGACCATCTCTCATTCTGTTAAGATATATGGTCATGTGACTAGTAAGAAAGAAATTGAGATAACACATCCCCTTGAAAAGGGATTCAATGCTCTTAGTAATGAGAATTTCACTATACCTATAACATTATATGTCATATCACCTTTCATACCCTCTTTTTTCAAAAATCATTTTACTAGGTGTATCAAATCAAATTAATTTCATCTTATATCAAAAATTTATACTAATGGACAATAATTAATGTGATGTCTGGGAGGAAATCCTTGGTAGGTTCGGATAGGTTCAGATAGAATTTATGTTTTTAATGGATTTTAGATGTTTGTTGAGAGGACCTAATCTCAAAAGAAAAAAATGAAAAACACACTCAATGTACTTGCCAAGACATAAAAAATTTGAAAAATCATGATTTGGTTGTAGTCAATTTAACATATAGATTCTATGATTTTAGTTCATTTGTAAAATAAATGAATTTAGAATTTATATAGAACCCTCCCCTATTAGTACTCCCTCGTCTCTGTGACACACACACTCCCCTCCTATGCTCCCTCCCATCAACCACACACCCCTCCCTGATGACCATCCACCTCACACACTCTTCTCTTCCTTATAATTTTTATCATATCCTATCCCAAATCTATTTCCTCCTCCCAAAATGGCATGAAAATAACAATCAAACCCCTCCCACGAATCCAGCACCCAAGAAGATTGACGCACAACTTCTACCCATGTAGTGTTGGACAACACATCCCACACCACATGTAGATCCATCCACCTCCTCTTCTGCTCCACCGACTACATCTGGTTCCGATCTGAGGGACTCATTTTCTTCCATTGGTGGATTATATTTCCCTCAACATCCCCAAGTTCATCCTCTCGAACATTTTTTCGACCATTCACTATAGATCCATGTAGTACACTTGTCCAAAAAGTTTATGTGGAAAAACAAAACACTAGAAATAACTATTTAGGAACACATAAAAATACATAATGTGTTAATATTCCTCATGGAACTATTTCTAATTACATTTATCACACATGTACATTATGCTATTGATAAGTATCTGTTTCTTGCATTTATTTCCACTTTTGAGATTGGAATTTACTTTTCCTTCATCAGACGTGGATGATGAACATCAAAGCTCATCCTGGGAATTTTTTTAGTTTTTATAGGGATTTACTCCCCCATGTTTGTGAACTCCCCTATATTATAGTCAACCATGATTAATATCCTTGTATATTATATCAGTTTTTATGAATATTCTGAAAGATAAAAAAAATACATGCACGTTGACTGTAATAATTTTTTGTCTTTGGAAACAAAGAAAACATAATCATTTAACATGGTAAAAGATCTTCGACAATTAGCTTAATGATATTCTTTTTAATTACTTTGACATTATTTTTTTATAACTTGGTGAAATAAAACATATTAAAGAGATGATATCATATTCTCAATAAAGTTAATAAAGTTTGATATGTAGGCATAACTTGATTATATGGGTATGAGAACATGATCTTATCATTAAGAAGACCATACCATCCATATCAATGATATTAAAATTAAATCATGGAATTATTATAGACAGTTAATAAATCATGTATCGATGATAAAAGAGATCCTAAGCTAGGAAATAATAAAATTGGAAAAAGATATGAAATAATGGAAAGAACATAAGCATATAAAAACATTCCCTATAAGTCAAGCATAATTTCCCAAACATAACAAGGAACTACATTTGGATAAATATACTGGTCAAGACACACTCCCATCCTCATTTTAATCCTTTGACTTATAGTGGATGAGGTTATATTTTCTTCCCTTAGTGAATCAATCACATTTATGTGTTCCCATGATTATCTTATTTGATATAAGTAATTACTTGATGTATGAGAGATCTATATCTGGCTAACTCGGTGTTATCTAGTCCTCACCATCATATAATATTTAATAATAATACCCAATTATATCTATTCGACCCTATCAAATAACCCCTAATGTATTTACTTAGTGTTATCTATTCAACCGTATTGTATATGCTGTATTGGTCTTACTTGGTGGTATATGGCCCACCCCATCGTATATAATGTAATGTACTAACCTGAAGCTCTCTATGTCACCAAATTATATAAGCTACAATGGGATTAAATTGAATTATGCGGGACACCCAAGCATATATGTGGTAACTTTCTTACCCAACACAATTTGGGAGACCCCATTTTAAAAGTTGTGATGGGGTTTCCAATTTCTACGTGGGCCAGACCTATATATAATCAATTACAGGATTAACAAGAACAATATAGGAAAATACAATTTATAATATATGTACATGAAATGAAAATTGAATATGTTATAAATATATTTTATATCATCATATAAGACATAAAAATAATTATTCATTCATAACCCGATTGACCCATAAAAAAAGGGTTTCAAGTCAATATCATCAAAACATGATTTACCCATTAAAAATAAATGGGTTCCACAAAAGGCATTTCATTAATACATAAACCATTCATAGAATGAATATGAATGGATTATTTATCTTATATCCTTAATAAATCATGAGCAATATAAAAGGGAATCATCGGATATAGAAAATGATATTCAAAGATTACCTAAAATGAAACATTTATTTTAAAAATAACATTTTAAGAATTATAAAATTTTCTAAATAATTTTATTCGACAAAAAAATTGAAAACATATAAATGAATTGTAATAATTAATTTAAAATTATTCTCAAGGAAAATATTTTTTTCATCTTTGAAAAACCCATTTAAAAACCTATAATATTTAGGAAAAAATTTCCTTTTAAAATAACTATGAAATCATATAAATGAATATTTGAAAAAAAATTAAATAAAATTTTAAAACATAAACCTTTGTTTAAAATTATTTTCCATGAATCTGAGCTTAAAAGTCTATTGAAAATATTTTTAAACATTTTTAGAAAACATTTTTTTTCAAATAAAACAGATTTCATACCAAGATAAGGTAATATTTTCTTAATTAAACATTCACAATTGTCTTAATTAGAAAGTATGAATAAATTGTACATTTTCCTGAAGATACCACAAATAAACATACTATAATAACTTTTATTAGGGTCACAGAGATATGGAACATAATATTTCATCAATTGGAGAATAATCTTAACTAATATGGACAAGCACCCCCACCCCCGCAAAAAATACTTTTTATCAAAAGAACATTTGAAGAATGTGGGAAACCTGAGTATATCCAAATATATGTGTTAAATATAAAAAGATCCCAAAAAGTTGTAAAATTAAGGCCTAAGAATTCAATAACTAGCCACCCTGTAAAGATTTCAATAAAGAGTGGTTACCTGAGTATTCAGGTCATTCCTTAGAAGATCTTCAAAGTGTTCCACCATTTTGTCCAATGCCTAGATATATTCTTTCGGATTAGTCTTTCCATCGTTAAAACTCTATGTTAAGATTTTATACTATTTTTTAATCCACTCTAATTACTCAACATTAGTTCCTAATATTCTCAACCTTTTATATATTCTATTAGAAACCCCCTGTGAAGAATTAATCTAAATAACTTCTTCTAGATTCTAACCCTCCGAGTATAGAACAAGATGCAATTGAATCTCCACTTCCATTTATTTCCTCTAATCCTCTTAAGTTTTTGTTTATTTTTGGAACTAGGTTCAACATCTTTACTTCCCTATCAGAGGCCTTGAGTCCCTTACCAAGAGCTTGATCAGCCCACTCTCTAGTCAATTTATTATCACCTTGAACACTTTTTGGCTTCCCCATATTTTTCTCTGTCTTTTTATCATTTTAATACCTAAATATCTAGTAATAATTGACTTCGGGATATTTGATTAATCATTGTGGGGTCGAGCTTCCACCCCCCCCCCCCCCTTAACTAGGAAATTCACATTGGAAAGGTGCCCTTGCATTCCCTTTCAATGTATACCCGACCGCCAGGTCCCCTTGTAAATCGTCATCATATTCTGTCATTTCCAAAGAGTCCGCTTCTTTAAAACTTATTTAAGCTTTTACAGTGTCCCTCGACAAGGCCTGTATTTGTTTCCATTTGGTATATGTGTTTTCCAACCATCCGGGTCGGTATTATCTATCCCTGAAGCAAGCAAGGCTGTGAAATGATAGTGAGGATTAATAAAACCTAAAGGCTCTCCCTGGTTCATATATACGACTCTTGCATTAGCATTATCGTCCTCACTAGATACAGTAGATAACATGACCTCCGATCCTTTTAACTTCCTTCTACACTTTAAATTATCGACATAAGATGGTCTAACAAAATGGGTTTTCTCTTCTTTCTTATCCTCATCCATGTCATTTCTCATCATCGAAGAAATATCCACTCCCTATGGATCAGGAATCCTGGATGTGGTGGTATTCATACACACCTTATAAGCAGAATTATACTAGCCTGAATCTTTCCATGAAAAGGGCCTAACATCATAGAGTTGTTCTGCTCCATCCATATGATTTTCTTCATACTGAGAGACTTCAGGATGCTCCAACCCCAATTGGTATGAGTTGAACCAAAAACCCCCTAAAAGATATATAATAAAATTTATATTTAAATACCCATAAATTTCAGGATAATAATTATAGATAACATTCAGGGAAATTATATACAGCACGCAATAATAATAAGTGGTTAATAGAAAACATATCATAGATATATAATTGAGATAATAAAACCCATACCATAATTATTGAATTTTCTTCAAACACATTAAAACATATTTTATAATAAATATAATTTCATTATAAATATACCAAGTAATAATAAAATTATATATAGTACATTATATTATTTTATTATTTCATTATATTTCACATTTATTAACAATTCCATGTTAATGTAATGTTGCAGGTAATAACCACTTTGCTTTTCTTATAAGTGTTGACTTGTTATTATTGATACTGTTATCTAGATAATGATATATTTATTTCTACAATGTAAGGAATTATATTCATATCATATATATTCTGTATATATTTATGTATAAATTCATATTAAATAATGAAATACGAAATGAAATACAAGGTTCATTGAGAAGGTAGGACGTACGTACGCATGAACACAGTTTCCATTTTAATGATATTTTGAAATAAAGAATGTCAATGAAATATATGTATATATATTACCATTGTTTAATAATTATTATTTAATATATATCATATATGTTTAACTAACCCATCCTTAATATATTCTATATAAGGTGTGAACGAATCACATCAATTGAAGGAGGCTGTAGTCCACACAACCACAAACGAAATTATCATTCTTCCAAAAAATGTAATGCTTCAAGGTATTTGTCATATAGTAGTTTTCTAAGAAAAAATACATCATAAATACCATATATATATATATAACAAAAATTCCATCATTATTCCCAACCATGGAAGGTTAAAATAGATGAACAAAAAACATCAGTTCGCAATGTGGCAGTCTGTCAAACACATGAATGATGATTGAGTATCTCATTTGATGGAAGTGTTAGTGAGTGTAGGTTTACCCTTATTATAAGAAATACTCTGTATATTGAGGATATTGAGGACAATATATATGTAATGACACTAAATTTTATCAATGTTAATTCCATTCTTATTATTATTAAGTACAGTATAAATCAACTAAAATCACATAAAGAACACAATAACAATATTATAAATGATTAATTAATGAAACATGAAGTATTTTGTACATGTTATTTAATCTATAACAGTGTAATAGTAACTTGAAATTTGGTATAGTAATGTAAGAATTAGGAATAGTAATCCAACCATTAAAAGTGTAAGCTCACCTATGAATGTATGAATAAAATTTAGGCAAATTATGAAGGAAAATATTATATTTTTTATATCATGGCATTGGTAAATAAACATTTCACTAATGAAAAATTATGTATTGGAATTTTTTTTAATTATAATTAAGTAATTAAAATATTATAATAAATTTAATAAATTTTTTAAAAATATTTTTATAAAATTTATTTAGTAATTATTATTTTTTATATGATTATGAGATAATTTTTGGAGACCTTAAGTAATATTTCAAAGTGTTAAAAAATATGTTATAATTTTAAAATTTGTAAATTATTTGAATAAAATATTGTTTTATTCTAAAACAAAATTTATCAAATTTATAAAATTATTTTCATTAAATCTAGTCCATTTTAAAGTTATACATGTAGAAAAATGGTTAGGGTTATCTAATTTATTTTTCTAGAATATCTAATTTTTTTGTGTGAATAGTGAAATATAATAATTTATTGTGTTTGACAAATAAAAAAGTTATTTGTTCATACTAGATATTTGGATGATTTGAGCCCGTAATATCAAATTGTACATCATTATTTTAACATATTTAGTGATGAGGTTCTACCTATTCAGGGTCATGAAGAAAAATAATAAACTAATGAATACAATAATAAAAAAACACAAA
Organism: Viscum album; assembly: GCA_963277665.1. NCBI lineage: Eukaryota > Viridiplantae > Streptophyta > Magnoliopsida > Santalales > Viscaceae > Viscum > Viscum album. The sequence continues at coordinate 1,935,914,979 of OY728123.1, read as the reverse complement.
TCCCCTCCACTATAAATACAACCCCTCGCCACACCTTATCCATACAGATAAATACTTCCTTATTATAAAATTTCTACCCAATCATCTTCCCAAGCCACTCCCCTACTTCCAAGATTCTATGATCACATTACAATACCAAATCAAAATTCCCTAATGAGGTTATCAGGGATAATAATTCATGAGGTAAAATATACTTTCTTTTAATTTAATTTCGTTTCATTTTCTTTTCATTTATTATTATCTCCAAAACTCCCCTTATAAAAGTTTTGTGATAAATCAAGTATCTTATATATATATTGTAATTTTATTTTGTTAATTTATTAATATATCATCAAACTAATTCTTCTCTCCCTTTTATTCTAAAAATAGAAATTTCGAATGTGAGGTGTTTTTTTTCCTTCAAAGATGAGAAGTTTTCATCTTCCTTAACAAATTAAGGATGGTATTAAAACCATTATAATTTTTGAAAATAATTTTAAAATATATTTCATAACATATTTTAGTTCTGGAACCAACTTATGTACATCATATTAAATAAATAAACAAAAAGAGTTTGTTTTTCTCAAAGACCTCAAAAATTTATCTAAACAGTTATCATTAACATTTTATATAATTAATCATCCTAATATCTGAAAAAAAATACGTAAGAAAACTTAATATTTTAAATGTTCATTAATAAGTTATAATATCAATTATGGGTAGTTATTCCCATTTATCATGAACTTACCTACATGTATAAAAGTGAACTGATCCTGAAATAAAATAGAAAATGAACAGTACCGAATAATAACATTAAACACAATAACTCATAAAAACAGACATAAAAAAACATAACTAAATTGTAATGCATAAAATAATTTTAGAATAAGATCTAGAATTATTTATTAAATAATATACTTTTATTACCTAGATATTAAATTGAATAAATCATTTATTCATAATGTAAGGGGATTCTCGAAACTAATTTCCATCTTTCAAGTTATTCATATTTTATGAAAAATTTTAGTGTGGATGTTGATTTAATACTACTAAATTATAATTTCATTATTCTAAACATTTATTTTTAGGGATATACATGTTTCAATTTTGGTGTCATGAAAAATTAATATATTTATTCAAAAGAACTCTTGTTTCTAAAAACAAATATTTTACATCATTTATGTTTGGATCATCTTTACTCAATATTGATGATTACTATACTAGTATGATATTACCTTCTTGGAACCCCAATGTTTGATCATGAATTTATTATTTATGAATATATTCTCAATTCATTGCATGGGGTATTTTATGTTTAATATCGATATATGTTATATGTATCATGAATGATTATGTAAATGATATGATGTGACATGTGGAACCGAAATTATATGGCACTCCAATTAAATGGTTAATGTGATATATCACATGAGATAAGGTGAAATATGTATGACCATACTAATTTATTTATCCTCCATAATTATTTTATGATTATTCACATCTCTTATGTGGGAACATGATGTTTTATTTTTTCATAATTATTTGTGGTAGTTCTCAAATAAGATATGATGTTTAATTTTTATGAATTTACACATTTAATCCCATTATATAATGCTTCCTCTCATGATTATTATATTTATTCTACAATTATGTTAGGATTATTATTATCCTCACCCACTAAATATTAATTCATGTTCTTATATATATCCTTTTTCTAGGTGTTTATCTCACCCCTTTCTTTGATCTATATCACTTGGTGACTATTTATAATATGGAATTAACGATGTCAACTAACATTATAGGGATGAATTAATTATTTATTGTACATGATTAAATATTTAAATTTTATATTTTATATTTGGTCACATTTTTTCCATGACATTAATCCGCTGGATCCTAGTTTTGTAACTCCATTATTTTATTCATCTTTAAAATGATGTAATAGTAATTTTAAAAAATGATGGGTCTCTAATAATATTATTAAAAAAATAATTTGTTAATTTTTTAATTGGGATTAGATAACATTAGTGAAATCCCTTAGTATGAGAATTTGTATAAGAAAGCATCCCAGAATCATTGTTTTATAAAAAACTAAACAAAGAGATTCCAGAAGATATTAATTTAATATTTATTTCACAATGAATTTATTTATTTATTCATGAGTGGTAAAAATTCTAAATTTTATCAAAACATTTATATTTTAGAAAATGGTTTTAATGATTAGAAACCAAGAAAATATTCATTTTGAGGGAAAATGTTTGATTTCTCGAACAACATCCCAAATTCCTTGGGAGATGGAGTTCAAAATTTCATTGAGATTCTTACCAATAAAAATCTATCTATAAATAATTTTATGAAAAAATGTGGAATATTATCATTCAGCTAACATGGGGATACATTCAATAGACTATTTTGTGATGTAATGTTCACAAACATTTAGGAGATCTTTTGATCCACTAGCTGCAGAATAGTGAGTGAACTCAATAGAGATGATCCTTCATGTGACTCACTATTATAGGATGGATAATTTGACACTATACATTTACCATTTATATAATAGGCCATTAAATGGTGGGTGTTGATTAAGAACACCAATCTGAATGATGAAACTGAAGAGGTGGAGGGTCATACTTTATGAAATTTTTTTATAAAAATCATTTCTCTCTTAATATTCGTACAAATATTGATATAAATTTTATAGAGAAGTACTAAAAGTAAGCTAAATCTATCATGACATACTAAGGAAACATAAAAATTAATGCAAGGTATCGATCATGTTTTGGTAAATAAAATGATTTAAAAATATATACATTTTTAGTTTTCTAAAACCGTATGTTCGAAAGGAAATATAAATTCAATACTTTAGTTTTTAGGAAGAATTTATTCAATGTTATGTCAATCTGAAGATTGAGTTTGGAAAAGGTTCCCATGGATTAGGATATATTTAATGAATGTTTTAATTTCAAGGTGGAAGATCTAATGAAAAAATTGAATAGAAAACAAAACCAAAGTCATTTAAAAAATGTGGTAAGAAGTGTCATGGGATCTTTCATAAAGGGAAAGAAAAGTCACCAATTATGGTAGATAAAAACACCTAGATAATGAATGTAGAAGATTCATGTGAAAGCTAGAAATTGTGGTGGAAAAATAGAGAGAACAAATTATGCTTCAATTCTTAAATTTTAGGGACCATGGAAACTATAAAAGCTTGTGTTGTAAACCTCAAGTCCTTGAGGGTAATCATTGATAATTTCTAGCAAAGACAAAGGGGTATAAGAAATCTTATTCCAATGTTACTATCAAGGTGGATCTCTAAAATTATTTTATGATATTTACAATAGTTATAAATTCATGAATATAGAAAATTATAATTTATCTCTCAACACATTATTTCATATCATTCATTAATTGTAAAAAAATTTATGCACCAACACACAATATAGAGGTTGAGTTATCTATGAAGAAAAAAATGAGGAAATTATTGAATCCAAAGTATATAAGTTCTCCCCCAATAATTGTTTTAGAAAAAACCTCCATTCAATAATTTTCTACCTTCATTGGGTGGATTTTGATACCATATTGGCCATGGATTGTCTATCTTTAAAAACATAAAACATGAACTATCAGAAAAGTGAAATCACTCTTCACATCCCATGGAATCCCCCAATTTGGTATATATTATTTGATGAGTAGGAATGACTTTTATATTCTATATCTAAAATGTGGATATTATTATTCCCTTATGATAAAGCATATCTAACTAAAAATATTGAGACAAAGGAGAGAATCATGACCAAACACATTCCAATTTTGAGGGAAAACACTAATGTCCTCCCTAATGAATTTTTTGGCCTTCCTCCTAACTGAGAGGTGGAGATCTCAATTGAACATTTTCTTGCATATATTTTCAAATCAAAGACACCTTATTAAATAGACAATAATGATTCTAAGGAACTAAAGAAGTAGTTAGAAGTGAATTTGGACAATAGTTTTATATTAATGAGTGGTTCAATACGGGGTGTATTAGTTATCATCATCAAAAATAATTATGAATGGATGCACCTATGCATTTATAGTTATGACCTAAAAAAATTATGATAAAGAAAATTTATCCCCCTTTATGGATAGATTACTTGTTTGACTAACTACATGGGACAAGAATATCTCTTATTTGGACCTTTAGTATGAAAATCAATGATTAATGTTGAGAAAGGTAGATATTACCAAGGATACCTTTAGAATATGGTATTAACATGAAGAGTTCATATTGATGCGTTTTTTACTTAATAAATATAAAAAAATATTCATGGACGTAAATAATTGTGTCCTAAGAAATTACATCAACAATTTTTTTATATTTTCTATCAATTATGTTTTTATATACTACAAATGAAATGAGGATGATGAGAAGTGTTTGTATACCATGATGAAGAATTATTTACTAGAGAAACTTTGTTTAAAGTACAATAATAGGGAGTTCTAATAAAATAAATATCATTCAAGAGGCATGTTATCACTATAAAATAAACATCTGTAGACCATTCCATGAAAAATGAAATCAAATAGTGACCGTTACAACATTTATTACAAATATCCATAGTTTCCTTGGTCTTATATGGTATTACTAGATATTTGTGAAGATGTTATCACATTTTTTAAACCCACTAACCAATATTACTCAAAAGGGAGAAATGTTTTTTGTAGAGACCCATGCTTGATTGACACAGACATTACATTACTTGTGCATAATACTTAATACACAACAAAACCAGACACCCAAGGGCCATAATAGTTTAGTGTCATTGGAAACATGAAACATCATCTTCTAGTCATGGTGAAAGATCTTCAACATCTCATATAAATATCTTCCAATTTTTTTCCTTACCTAATAACTTTCGTTATATCATGTTGAAAAGAAAACATATAAAGGGTGATATCAAATTCTTAGTAATGGTAAGAATGGAGAAAATAAAAAAACCATATACATTTGAACATAAATATTATGAACATGAAGTTTAAACATCATGATCTTGAGTTTTGAAATAATTCTTAGAGTACGTCTGGCATAAGATCATAAAGGAACATTAATCATGGTAAAATTGTGTGGGAATAAAACCACTAATTTTTTAATCCATTAATCGCATGGTATGATTTCTATAGTATCCATGGAATTGCGGACAAGACCATTATAGTGAAAAAGTCAATTACTAAATCGGGTTTACTTGTCATTCCAGCCCTATATTACTGAACCAGATTCACTTTCCAGTCTACCCATGTTTTTATCTTGAGATATAAATATTTACCCAACTCATTGGAGGTATATATTGGTACCAGCCATCTTATAATGAAATCATTCTTACTTGTTCCACAAAATAAACATAAATCATTCATCAGAACCCAAAGAATAAAATGGGTCTCATAAACATCATCCCATCATAAAATAATCCATATAAAACAAATAGATATCATTTCATCATAAGAGGAATCAAACCATTTAAAAAATAAATAAATTATACTGGAAACATAATCATACTAAATAATGTCAGCTTAGATGGAAAATAGATTTGATAAAACACTTGAAATGAATTCTTGAGGAAAATATCCTTTCTTCTTCAAAATCATTTTCTTTTCACAAAATGCTATTCAATTTTAGAAGAGAATGATTTTTTTGAAAAAATCATGAAATATATTAGAGTAATCTTCATGAAAATTTTTCATTATGAAAACCTAAAAATCCATTCATGTCTTATAAGTTAAAAAAACATTCTCCTCGTACTTTTTTCGAAAAAGTCAAAAAGTTCCTTATATGGTAAACAAAAGAAAGATTCATTCCATAAAACAATGTAAAGTTCAAAGAGGGGTAAAAATGATTTTAAACATACATGGAAGAATGTTAAACACTTTATTAAAAACATTTTTATGGACATGGATGAAAAATATAACACTGGTAAATATTTACGTATAAGCAACCTCAGATAAAAATGAGATATGAAAAATTATCCATTACATTATGTCCAATTTCTTCCGTATGTGTCCTATATTCCTATATAATGGGTTTAAACATATTATTAACTTGTAACATAGCCATAATAATATTTATTATTTCATATATGATTTATTTATGACTTTATATTACTCGTTCTTTTGTAAATTCCATGTTAAAGCACCGTTTTGGGTAAAATCTTTTCATTTATCATACAAGTTTCAACTTGTTGTTATTGATATTATTACTTATATATTGATTTAATTAATTACATAATGTATAAAATTATTTATATATAATATATATTCAGAATATAAATATATATGATAGATCGATAAATGGAATTAAATACAACATTTATGGAGACGGTAGGCTGTACGTACGCATGAACGATGTTTTTGTTTCCTTATTGAATAGAATTGAATTAATTAAATGAATCAGATATGTATATAAATCCAGTATCATTATAATTTAATATCATTCATTATTATTTACTATATATACTTTAGAATCATACTTGAATGGTTAATAATGGAAAATGAATTTCATCTCGTTTTTGTAGACGGTAGTCCGTACATACGCACTAGGGACAATATCATTATTTTGATATTAAAATAATATATAATTGGATTTTATATCATATATACAGAATTATAATAATGTTATATTAATTATTTTATCATTTATACTCATTATTATACCCATCCATGTGATGTAATGTTTGAATAACAAACTACACCACGACGTGGAGACGGAAAGCTGTATGTACAGATGTGTGGTGACTTTTTCATTCATAGGGTGGGTAAAATAGATAATATGGTTATACCATTGTTATAATAACATCACAGTATATAGAAGATAGTAGATTTATTATTTTATAATGGTAACATCAAATAAGGAGGAAGTGGAAGAAGAAAGTAACTCTAAATAGGTGGTGAGATATTTACCTCTTTCTTTGGTTCTTCCTTTTGATTTGATTAAAAGAGCTCATTATATTGGATTTATTACTAAAGTAAGACCTCTAGGATGAAGGTAAGATAGTTGAGAGAGTATTTAGGTAGGGTTTTTCCGAAAAAACGGATTTGGATGTGTGAATTGGAGAGAAGGGTGAGATCTCTTTTATAAGAGGTGTGAGGGGCACCTTAGGAAAAGCTTAAAATATTATTTTATAATAAATTCATATTCATTTTATAATGGCTCCACAGTGACGTATTTCGAGGATAGGGTGGGTATGGGTCGAAAACCTTTCAAAAGATAGGTCTTATACGAGTTTAGGTTAACATTGTAACCTTATCATTTAGCTTTAACTCTAAGTTAAATAATATAACGTTTACCATGTCTTCTTGTATTCTTACACTATATGGTTAATAAACATAGTATAAACTACTAATAGAACCAAAATTGGTTCCTTAATGTCATATATATTATTATATAATTCTTTTCGAAGAACCATAGATTTTTATGACCATTATATCAACTAATAATATAATATTTGTTTTAAAAACACTTTTATGTCAATTTTTACACTATTTGGTTTTGTGTTTTTTTTAAATCATAATAGCATTATTACTTCAAAATAAATTCATCTAACCAACCCTAATATGTTATATTAACTTAAAAAATTAGTTTAATTCATAAAAAGTATCAAATTAAATTTATTTGGGTATTTATAATATCAATTATGTTAATATTTCATTATTAAGTTAATTAATGCTTCATCATTGTGTCATACATAAATTAAATTATTTAAGGTCTTAAAAATATAAATAAAACACTATTATCTGTGAAATTGTTGTAGCTTTCTAATGAATATTTATAGTTGAATTTATATTTTATATAACACTATATTTAAAATTATTTAGTTATTAAACTTTTATTCTAACTATTTTTACTCTTCTTTAAATAAAATAATAATAAATGTCCTAATCTAATCCAAGTGAACCAAAAGGGTAATATGTTATTCCTAAGGTTTTTTTTGTATAATTACACTTATCAAATAGAATAGGACATGTATTAGGGTAATAATAATACCATTTTTACCCTTAATTACCCTATTTACTTTTAACCGCAGTAAATAAAAGTAAAAAAGTTACTATTCATCTAAAATTATTTTTTTGTTATTGAACCACATTTTACTTACAGATATCAACAGTGTCTCTCAGATTTTTGAAATTACACTCACAAAAGTAGTAAAATTATGTTTTATGTAAATTTTCAAATTCTATTCGGAGTTGGGAAAACGACCATAAAGAGTTCTATAAAGTTTTTATATATTTAAAATTGTTATCAAATGACTCCAATTAATTACATTGAACTTATATTGTTATTATGTATCTATTTTGACAAATATAAATTTTAAAAAAATAAATTATTATTTAAATAATAATTCGGTTTTAACCAATAATTCAGTGTTTTCACTATTCATCAAAAATTGAAAGCATTTAGAAAAATAGCAAAACTTCACCCAATGATAATTTCGATATTCCAAATCCAGAAATGAAGATCGTTTTGAAGGATAAAATTTATAAAATTTCAAAAAGTGGGTATTAATATTTATAATGGCTAGTTTATATAATATTTTAATAACATATCTTTGTTTAGTGAAACTCGATATTGCGTAATTCACATGCTATCGAGGGAGGTCGCGATTACGTGTAATGCAATCCAAGTCAGGGATGTATGTAGTAAAATCTCCCTTTTGTGTTGCGTATAACATAATCAAAACATATTTCATTTATACATTAAACAATATCCATACTTACTATTGTGTAGAATAATTTCCTCAAAATGAACTTGAAATTATGTGTAACACGAGCCAGGAATAGTGTTGTGTATAGTACAAGATAATCTTGGTGTAATGTAAAATAGAAGACCTAAAAGAAATTAAAAATAATATTTCTCATAAAATCTAAGGGTGTAACATTCTACCCCTTTAAAATGATTTTCTCCCTTGAAATTATCCATGGTTATAAATGGTTTACTAATTAAAAGTCTCATTCATAGAAACCCACATCGTAAAAAGGAAAACTAAAACTTAATTTCAAAAAGTGACGTATGAAATTTAATGGTTACCGAAATTAACTCATCATTGGTTTTCCACATAGGAGAACATAGGTGAAAATATGAATATGGAATAGAAATATAACCGTCAATTTCTGACGGAGAGTGGTAGAGGACATGACTATAAAAAATCCAACAATCACAAAGCCAAAAATTTCAGATGATCTAAGGTACCATCTGACTCATCAGATATGAGGGTATTAGGACAAATATTTTGGTTTTCAAGATCATTACCCTAATGTTGAAATAAAATTTCATAAGGAGAAATACTTACTTGATTTCAGTTTAATATCATTGTTGGTCATTCCATGAACAATTTCCACTTCATCTCTTATTTTAAAATATGATGTTGAATTTTTACTTCTCCAAATGTTAGCAGATCATGCGATACAATGATAGGTCATTCCATCTGCCTCAAAACAAAGGTTAGAAAAAGTTATTAAATATACATAAGTCCGTCTATAGTGAGTTTAATCGTATATGGTTCCTAAAATGGACTTATATGTCATCTATCATACCGCTTAATAAAATAAAACTAATTTCTACTATGCAGGGATTTCCTGTAGGCCAGTAGTATGTGATAAACGGCCGTCACACTTTGGTTGTGGTTTTGATTCCCGCATCCTTGTCCAAGGGGACGAGTTGTCGCCTATCCTACGGGTTATACATTTTCTAAAACTATATTAATATAACATTTAATTAATAAAATCAAAAATTTATAGCCTTAAGAAATACTATCTGATGTCTAAATTGATCCATTCCAACCGTTAGGCTTATGGAAAATACTTCTATCCGATTACTAGAAATGTCCTATATAGAGCGTGTGAATACCTTCATTTATCCCCCATATATCATAAGATATATCTTTTTGTTGGTAACATTCCAAACATGTGAATACCTTAATCATGTATTCTCTTGAAAAATGAATACCCATTGAACATTAGTGAAAACATGACTGCTGTAAAAAGATAACTCTTTCAACATACCAAAATTCCAAAAATTCTATATACTCAAACCATGATATGACATTGTCCTTATAACATTCATGAGATCATTAATACTATCAAATAAATTATTTCCCCCTTATCCGTTCATTATGCACATATCATCTTTTTCCAAAAATATTTCAATCCCTTTTTCATGGTTACTGGTACCATATTCTTATGGAAAACCACAATGGACCAATACATAGATATTCCAATATTCCATAAAATTACCTCAACAACATTATTCTTGAATAAAAATACATAAACACTTAAATACATCATCTTCAATGATTATCATGGAATAAGTCCTTCCTTGATTTAGAAGTAACCTCTTTGGTCAGGGCATTGAGTTGGGTAATGCCCCTGTTCTCCACAGATAAGACATTGAACTCCGTAACAGTCTATCACTCTATGACCATTTTTCCACATAGATAACATATTCCCATCCATTTGAGCTATTCTTCAAAGTTATTCTTCCCTTCGCTTTGATATATAGAAAGATTCATCTTCCTTCTTCTATGTTCCTCACCATGAGAACATGCATAAAAGTCTATCTTCTTCATATTTGATGACTTAGGAATACAACTCATGTTCACCTTGTTAATCATATATCACGATGACTGATTCGTAGTGACCATAATGTCATTCATTCTAGGAATTACACAATATTTTTTATCACAGTCACGAATTTGTCTATTTTAATCAATGTTAACTGAATTCCTTTTCGATCCCTCCATTGAATAAAATGAGAAACCACAGTGTAAGAAACAGTTAAAATAATAAGGAGCCACATAATCATAAAAAACCACTTATATGTTGTATGGGATGTCTAACTTATCACACATTCTTTAATACATGACACCTTAGGTTCACCATAGGTTACTCGTGATCGTCAACATAATTCTAGGACTGTAACCTATTTTTATACTAAACCTTAGGTACATCCCTAGACATACCTTAGTAATTTCTCTAGGGATCTCACTATAGTTTTTGCATCCTAGTTTCCAAAGGTTATCTAATCCTTCCCTCGGATACCAACATTAGAGACTTGAGCTTGATGTACATGGACATTACATTACTTTTGGTGGAATACATAATACATAACAAATACATACACCCAAGGACCGTAATATTTTAGTGTCTTTGGAAACTCAAAACATCATCTTCTAGTCATGGTGGAAGATTATCAACATCTCCCATAAAGATATTTTACTTTTGTTTTCATACCTAAAACATTTCCTTATATCTTGGGGAAAAGAAAATATATAAAGGGTGAGCTCAAATGCTTAGTAAGGGTAACCATGTAGAAAATAAAACAAAACATATATGTTTGAACATAAAAAACATGAGCATAAAGTTTAAACATCAAGATATTGAGTTGTGAAATAAATCTTGGAGTACGTAAGTCATTGATCATAAAGGAATATTAATCATGATAAAATAACATGGGAATAAAACATGTAATTTTGGAAACCATTAAGCACATGATTTTATTTCCATAGAAGCCAAGGCATTCCTGCCAAGACCATCATAGTGGACAAAGTCCATTACTAAATTGGGTTTACTTGTTGGTCTAGCCCTATATTACTGAAACGAATTCACTTATCATTCCATTCATGTTTATCTCATGAGATATAAATCTATACCCAATTAATTGTAGGGAGAAATAGGTCCCACCCATCTCATAATGAAATCATTCTTAATAGGGCCACAAAATAAACATAAATCATTCATCATAACCCAAAGAATAAAATGGGTTTTATAAACATCATCCTGACATAACATAATCCATATAAAAATGGATATAATTTCATCATAAGAAGAATAAAAATATGTAAATAATAAATAAATTATAATTTAAACATAATCATACTAAATAATGTCATCTTAGATAGAAAATACTTTTGACAAAACACTGGAAATGAATTCTTGAGGAAAATATCATTTCTTCTTCAAAATCATTTTCTTTTCACAAAATGCAATTCAATTTTAAATGAAAAGGCTTTTGTTTAAATTAATAATGAAATCCTATATAGTAATCCTCATTAATATTAGGCGTTATGAATCCGTAAAAATCCATTCATGTCGTATAAGTTAAAAAAACATTCTCCTCGTACTTTTGGCGAAAAAGTCAAAAAGTTCCTCATATGGTAAACAAAAGAAAGATTCATTCCATAAAACAATTTAAAAGTAAAATAGGGGTAAACATGACATTAAACATACATGGGAGAATATTAAACACTTTATGAAAATCATTTTTATGGGAATGGATGAAAAATATAACCCAAGTCAATACTTACGTATAAGAAACCTGGGATAAAAATGAGATTTGTAAAATTATCCTTTACCTTCTGTAAAATTTCTTACATATGTGTCCAGGACTCCTGTATAGTGGGTTTAAAAATATTATTAACTTGTAACATAACCATAATAATATTTATGATATCATATATGATTTACTTATGACTTTATATTACTCTTTCTTTTGTAAATTCCATGTGAAAAATATGTTTTGGGTAAAATCGTTTCATTTATCCTACGTGTTTCAACTTGTTGTTCTTGATATTATTACTTATATCCTAATTAACGTAAATCCAGAATGTAAAACATGAATTATATATAATATATATCCAGTATATAAATATATATGATAGATCGATAAATGGAATGAAATAAACCGTCCATGGAGATGGTAGATCATACGTATGCATGAACGCTATTTTCATTTCCATATTGAATTAAATGGAATTAATTAAATGAAACATATATTAACATAAATCCAGTATCATTATTATGTAATATATTTCATGATAATTTATTATATATACTTTATAATCATACTTTCATGGATAATCATGGAAAATGAATCTCATCGCGTTTGTGGAGACAGTAGTCCGTATGCACACACGATTGACAATATCATTCCTTTGATATTAAAATCATATATAATTGGATGGTATATAATATATACAGAATCATAATAATGTTATATTTATTATTTATATCATTTATACTCATTATTATACACATCCAAATGATGAAATGTTTGAATAACAAACTACCCCACGACGTGGAGACGGTAAGTTGTACGTACGCACGTGTGGTGACTTTTTCCTTCACAGGATTGATAAAATAACTAATATGGTTGTACCATTTTTATAATAACATCATAGTATATAGAAGATACTGGAGTTAATATTTTTAGAATGGAAACAACAATGAAAGAGGAAGTGGAAGAAGAAAGGAACTTGAAATAGGGGGTGAGATATTTACCTCTTCATCGGGCTCTTCCTTTTGATTTGATCAAAAGGGATCCTTAGGTTGTATTTATGACTAATGTAAGGCCTCTAGGATGAAGGGTGGATAGTTGAGAGATCATTTAGGTAGGGGTTGGCCAGGCCAAATGGAATTGGAGGTGTGAATCAGAGAGGAGGGGGAGTGCCCTTTTATAAGAGGGGTGAGGGGCACCGTAGGAAAAACTTAAAATATTATATTATAATAAATTCATATTCGGTTTATAAGGGCTCCAAAGTGACTTATTTCCAGGCTAGAGTGGGGATGGGCCGAAATAATATCAACCAATAGGTTTTATATAAGTTAAGGTTACCATTTTAACCTTATCATTTAGATTTAACTCTAAGTTAAATAATATAACTTTTATTCGGTCTTCTTGTATTCTAACACTATATGGTTAATAAACATACTATAAACTTCCAATAGAAACTCAATTGGTTCATTAATTTCGTATAGATTATTATATAAGTCTTTTGGATTATCCTTATATTTTTAGTACCATTATATCAATTAATAATATAATATTTGATTTAAAAACTCTTCTATGTCAGTTTTGACACTATTTGTTATTTAGTTTGTTTTGATTTTTTTAACAGCATTATTACTTTGAACAAGATTCATCTAAGAAACAATAATATGTTATATTAACCTAGAAAATTAGTGTAATTTATAAAAAGTATCAAATTACATTTATGTGGGAATTTATAATATAAATTATGTTAATATTTCATTAATAAGGTAATTATTGCATCATCGTTGTGTCATAAATAAGTTAAAATATTTAATGAATAAAAAATATAATTAAAATACCATTATGTAAGAAATAATTCTATATTTCTAATGAATAATTATTGTTGAATTTATCTTATGTATAACTATATATTAAAAATGTTTTTGTTATTAAACTTTGATTTTAACTTTTTTTACTCTTCTCTAAATAAAATAATAATAAATGTCCTAATCTAATCCATGTGGACCTAAAGGGTAATATTTTATTCCGAACGTTGTTTTCGGTCGAATTACACTTATCCAATAGAATTAGGACATGTGTTTGGGTAATAATAATATCAATTTTACCCTTAATTACCCAATTTACTTTTAACCATGGTAAATAAAAGTAAATGGTTACTATTCACCAAAAATTATTTTTATCTTATTGAACAACATTTTACTTACTAATATCAACTATGTGCCTTGGATTTTTGAAATTCTACACACAAAAGTGTTAAAATTATGTTTTATGAAAATTTGTAAATTCTCTTAGGAGGTGGGTAAAAGACGGTAAAAACTTCAATACAATTATTATATATCAAATATTATTATAAAATAACTCCAATTAATTACATTGATATTATATAGGTATTATGTATGTATATTTACCTAAAATAAATTTAAATAAAATAAATGATTATTTAAATAAAAAGTCAGTTTTAACCAATGAGTTAGTGTTTTCACTATTCATCAAAAATTCAAAGCTTTCAAAAAAATACCAAAAATTCACCATAGGCTTATTTCAATATTTCAAATCCAAAAAGGAAGTCCATTTTGAAAGATAAAATTTCAAAAATTTCATAAAGTGGGTGATACTATTCATAAAGGCTAGTTTATTTAATATTTTAATAACATATCATTGTTTAGTGATACCTGGTATTGTGTACTACACACGCTATCGATGAAGGGTGTGATTATGTGTAATTCAAGCCATGACAGGGCTTCATGGAGTTCAATATCACAATGGTGTTGCGTATAACATAATCAAAACATATTTCATTCATATATTAAACAAAATCTATACTTACTGTTGCGTAGAATAATTTTCAGAAAACAAACTTGAAATTGTGTGTAACACGAGCCAAGAATAGTGTCTGTATAGTATAAAGATAATCTTATTGTAATGTAAAATAGAAGATATCAAATAAATTAAAAAGAGTATTTCTTATAAAATCTCATGGTGTTACATTTTTTTGGGCTAGTTTGGTTGAAGAATGCTTCAAAGAGTGGAAAAATATGCTTAACACTATGATAGTAATCACACATCTTGAAAATGTGAAAATATTCAGGGTATAAACAAATCCTTAAAACTAGGTCTTAGACTATGTAATAAAGATAAATGAAAAATTAATAGCATATTTCCCAAGGTTTTTGAATATACAAGAGAAAAACAACCACATGTTTGATCTGGAGTAGACAGTTGTGATCCTCTCATTGAAAATTGGGTGACATTATCTCTAGAGATTGAATTGTGAAATATATACTTATCATAAGAGTCTCAAATATATATATACAAAAAGAAAAAAAAAATTAAGTGTAGTAGTTAATATGGTTAAATCTTAACATGGATTATGAATACTGAATCCACTATAATCTAGGGAATGCAAATGAAGTGGTGGATTCTCTATGTATAAAGGATCCTATAACAATAACAATGATGAGATTTCAGATGGATATGCCTTTCTTTTTTTGAGATGTATATAAAATATAATAATTAAAGAAAAAACATCGATAATCTTTTCAAAAATTATTTCTTAACCATCCCCTATGGTAAAATAAAGGATACTCAAAAAATTATATGGAAATTCAGAAGAAGGTATAACCCATGGGAAATGGGAAATCTGTAGTTTTTAATATTGAAGAGGAATGAGTTATTAGGATTGGTCTAAGACTATGTGTACCATAAAATCCAATGATAATGAAATAGCTTCGGATTGACGCACATATATCAACCTTCTCAAATCACCATGGGGGATAGAATATGTATCTAGACCATCGAGAGAACTATTGGTTAGGCAACATGAAGAAACCGATCTCTAGATATACATCAAAGTGACTAGTATATTAGTAAGTGGTGGATTTATATCCAAATTCATAAGGGTTGATGAAACCATTACCCCTTAATACAATGAAATGTAAAAACATCTCCATGTACATTATCGTCGTACTTCTAAATACATACCAAAGAAGTAATGTTATATGGGATTTTATGGATCATCTCACTAAGATAGATGATTTTATATCAATTCGAGAAGACATATCACTAGATAAAAATACATGGATATGCATCAAAGAAGTGTTCATGATTCATGGAGTGCCACTGTTGATGTTATCTGATTGAGATCCATGATTCACCTTGCTATTCTAGAAATGTCTCTAACTATCTCTATAAACAATACTAACTTTAGTATGGATTATCATCCTCAAAATTATGTCCATTCTAACCAGACTATTCAGGAACATGAATACATATTTAGATCATTCTCTATTGTCCCCAAAGTATGATGGGACGAACATCCTCCATTTTCACAATTCAATTCCAATAACAATATTCCAACATAGAATCCAAATGGATCCATATAAATCCCTTTATTTGAATGTATTTAGAACAATGGCGTATTGGGGTGATGTTAGTGAACATAAGCTTCTAGGGCTTGAAGCGGTCAAAAAATGGATTAAATGGTGAAAAAAATCTACATCACGTCAAAATAGCCCAATTTCGACAATAGAGCTATAAAGATAATCATCCATAGGCCCTAGCGTTTGAGGAATGAAACATTTTATTCCTCTAAATATCTTTATGGATGAATATCATGAGATTTGGAAGCAAAGGAAATATGAGTCCAAGAAACATTATCCCCTTCACGGTTATGGATTATGTTGGATTTATGTCCTATATATTCAATCATTAATCTACCATGTCTCAAGTACCTTATGTATTCCATATATCCCTCTTGAGGAAGTACATACCAGATCGCTCACATATACTAATTCTAGAGGTGGTACAGTTGGAAAAATACCCTTCTTAAAAGGAAAAACCAAGGAAGATCTTAGACCATAGAGAAATATTTATAATTAATAAGACTACTCAACTTACCAATATAATATGGAGAAAACATATGTACAAATAGTCAACAAAGGAACATGAGGATGTGAAGAATAAAAAATACTCAAACAAATTTATTTTGAATGAAATTTTGAGGGAGAAATGTCATATGGGGGAAGAATGAGATGAACGATTTTTTTTTCAATTCATATACCATTCATATAATTATTCTATATATATTATAATTCAAATAAAAACACATAGATAATATAATACATCTTTATAAATCATTAGTGACTAAAGTAAGAGGTAATTATATATGTTAACGAACATTTACCTATAGAAGAGTAACATGACATTTGGAAAAGTAATGTGAACATTTGGAATTGTAGACTGAACAATAAAATAGTTTCTTCACCTATGAATGTATATAAAAATTAGGTATCCTATGAATGAAAATATTATATATTTATTTCAGAGTATAATTGAATAAACAATTTATAAATGATAAATTTTTTTTGGTATTTTTGTATGTTTTAAATACTTAATAATAATTTATAATTTATATGATAATTTAAAACAAAAAGTATTTCCAGAAAATGTATTCATAAATTATTAACATTTTTCTCATGATTATTAGATTATTTTCTGACACCTTATGTATGTTTTTGTTATGTCATATAATCAGTAATAATGTTCAAATAACCATTTTCCAAATAAATGATGATGCTATTTAAAAAAAATTTAGAATGTTTTTAAAATTTATTTATTAAAATGGTTTCCATTTATGAATTCTACATGATGAAAATTTTTTAGGGGGAATTATTTTTACTTCTCTAGAATAGTTTTATTTTTGTGAGTAGTGAATGATGGTAATTTATAGTATTTATCAAATACATTGATTATTTAGTGACAGAAGAAATATAGATGATGTTAGCCCATAATCTCTATGTCTCGCAAATTATTCCAATATAATTATCTATAATGTTCAAACTAATAATTGTAATTACCTAAAATAATAATCTAATGAATATATTAATCTAATAACTCCCATATCCTTGACTATACATACCACACCTCACCAAACCTTATCTCACACCTCCAAATCCTTGATGGTTTTACAATTTCTTTCCAATAATATTTCCTAAGCCCCTCCCCCAATTCCATGAGCCATTGGTCTGAACAAGAGGAAAAATTTAATTTCACAATAGTGGTTCTCAAAGAGAAGAGGTCAAGAGGAAAAATCCTCTTTCTTTTCTATTAATATATTTTCATTTTATTTTATTTTTTTATTCTATCCACATCTCCTCTTATCCAATTATAATGATAAATAAATTATCTTATTTATAGTAAAATTCTATTTTTTCAATGTAATAATATATCAGGAATCCTCTTCTACTGTCATGTTTATCCTTCAAATGGATACACTATCCTTGAGTTGTTGTTTTATCTCCATCAAATACCACATGTTTTTGTATTCCATTAACACCACAAAGGATGTTCATAACACCATTATAATGTTGAAATATATTTCAAAATGAATTTTATAACCATTTTTATGTACTATAACTAACTTATATACATAGTCTGAAAGAATAAACCAAAAGGAATTTGTTGTGATCCAAAACTACCAAAATTAATCTATACTATTATCATTACCATTCTATCTAATGAATCATCCTCATTTCTCAGAAAAAAATAAATCAAACTAATTAAACTACATAATAACTATTAATAATATAAAATATCAATTATGGATAATTATCCCCATTTGAGAAGATCTTCATTAAATATATACCTATGAAATGATCATAAAAACTAAGAAAATGACCACTCTCAAATGATGAAATTGAACACTATAACTTGTAAAAATATCCATAAACGAACACAATAAAATTATATTGATTCAAATACATGTATAAGAGATTATTTATTTTTAAATTATTGAATATAATTATATTAAACACTATATTAATGTGAGTGAATATTTTAGATGTAATGTAAGGGGATTCCCGAACCCAATTTTCTTCTTTTCGGTTATTCATATCCCATTAAGAAATTCATTGTGGGTGTTCATTTAATTATCCTAAAAGAAAGTTTCAGTTTTCAACTCTTTTATTTTCAGGGATATAAAATTTTCTAACCTGGTTTTATAAAAATACAATGATTTTTCAAAATGAACAATTTTTTTTAGAAAAACGTCATTTACTTCTCTTGATATTGATTCTACATCTCTAATGATTGATGATTAAAATACTAGTATGATATTTCATATTTTGAACCCCCATGGGTTTTTCACTAATGTATGATTTATGGAAATATACCCATTCATTTCCATGTTCTTATTTATCTCTATGTTTGATATAATTTCTACAAGGATCACATGATTATGTAAATGATATGATGTAAATGGTGAAGCCAAAATTATATAGTAGTCCAATGATCTGTGAATTGTGGTGTATCTCAGGACATAAGGTGAAATATGCGTGAACATAATTCTACCATTGTTCATGATAGAGATGTTATGATTATGATTATATGTTTTGTAGGAACATGATTATAGTTTTGTTCAGAACTATGTGTGGTAGTTCACCAATAAGCAATGATGATTCTTTTGTATGAATTTCAACATTTTATGTCTTTATCTAATTATTCCTCTCATAATTATTATTATGATATCATTCTTATGTTTTGATTCTGATTACGCCCACCCATTTCATATTTATTAATGCTATCTTCTAACTTTTTATTGTAATTTATCTCACCCATTTCATTGATGTATATCCACAGGAATATACTTATACTAAGTAGTATATGAGTTCCAATCACAATATATAGAAGGAAAAATTAAAAAAAATTAATGTTTTATTATGTAAATTTTATGTTTGGTTATAATATTCCAATAGAACCAAAAATTTGGATCCTATTTTTGGAAAACTGTTATATTTTTTATCTTTAATATCCAATAACGGTAATGTATGAAGAATCTAGGTCTCTATAATGAAATCATGGAACCAGAATAATTCATGTGGTTCTGAGAGAAATAAAAAAAGAAGTGATTATTGAATGATGTCTTATCTTCTAGGATTAACCTCATTTGGTTTTCACCAATGGGATTCTTTTGTTGATTTTATAAAAAAATTTAGGATTCTAGTATTATATATGGGAAGTTTTTTTTGGATATTTGGTTTTTTTAGATTATAAAAAGTGTTTGATATTTGTAACAAATTTAGGGGTTGTGTGATGTTTTATAGTGGAGGAGGAGTATCATTATTTTAAATAAAAAAATTGAAATGACTATTTAGAGATTTCTCTTAATTAATATTCCTAAAATAATGGTCTATATATATTCCAAGTAAGGATATTATCAAGATATGGCCATCTAATTAAATTTGGAAGTGTTTTAGTATTATTTAGGCTTCTAATAAATATGTTTAACCATTACATAAATTTTTTTTTATCTAAATTGTTATAATAAATTTTAGTTATATTGAATAATATTACTGTTCAAAAAATAAGTTTAATTTAATAGAAATTATAAATTTTTATGCTTCCAAAAAATGAATCCATTTTCCAATTTCTAATCATAACAGATTGAGAAATTAATACAAAATTATTCCCATAGATGGGATGCGATGATGGGATTTCATAGTGTAAACATTCAAAATAAGAAATGTTTTGATATAGAAATTCAATGTGAAATTCAAAAAAAATGAGCTAAATTTTACAAATAGACGTAGAATTTATCTAAATATTATTTAAAATAAATTACAATTATAATTTAACTATATAAATAAACTATAATAAAGATCACTTCGGAATTAAAATTCAGTTTTTTCACTACTCATCAAAAAAATGAAACTTCTCAAAAAAATATCCCAAAATATTTGAAAACAAATTTTGATATTCCACTTTAAAAATGAAATTTATTTTTTAATATAAAAAATTATAATTGTCTCAAACAAATTATTGAAAATAAATTCACTATTAAAAGGTGTTAAAATTAACATTTTTAAAAATAGTTATCTTTATTCATTCAATTGTATTTCTTCTTATCTTACGCCTATAAAAAATATTGGATGAGATTTAAAAAATTTATTGAATATTTAATTAAAAAATTAAAAAAAATTCCAAAAAAATGGGTTTTTAACTTGATTATATAAATTTTTTTTTCCATATAGGAAAATATTTTTCATAGAAAATTAATTTCCTTATTTTTCAAATAAATAATAATATCATTTTTAACTAATTGATAAAAAATTAATAATTATATATACACGTGAAAACGATATTTTCACATTTTAGTTAATTTTTTTAATATCCATTCCAATCATTATTTCATAACTATACTAATATTTAAATAATAATATTATTTTTATATTATTTTTTTGTAGAATTCAGTATTGTCTATGATGCAAGATATTGAAGGGAATCTGAATTTTGTATAACAGAAGACAAACATTTTTTTTTCTGATCCTAATTCTAATATATTTGGTTCATGTATTTCAAGAAGTGTTCAGTGTTTCATACAAATAAAAAATAACTTGGTGCTCTCATATAACATAAGAAATGATTAGTGTTATGTGAAATGAATAATGTTGAAATATTTTAATCAATTAAAAACAACATTAAAAAATATCAAGGTGTTATTTCTTACCACCATTAAAACTAATTTTCACCTCTAAATTTAAGAGGGGTATAATTTTTTAATCATTGAATGACCCTTTTATATAATCTAACATTATATAAATAAATAATAAATATCCGTTTAAAATACAAAGTTGGAAACATAGTGGATACCCATAGAAACTCAAAAGTATTTTCCCCCATAGGAGAACCTATATATAAAATGAAAAAATAGATATATAAGATAAATCAAACTATCATGTTATGATATAAAGTGATAAATAATATAGTAAAAATAAATTTAATAATAAAAAAATGAATAACCTAATGAGGCTAAAAAATATATTGATATCATTAAAAATGGTTATAACAGGACAAACCTTTATGTTATAGAATGGCAAGTCATTCCATCTATTTTTATTTAGAATTACATTAATAATTTTATCAAAGGTTATCAAATATGTATAATTAATCATATGGTGAAGATAATACTTGAATCACTAAAACCTCATCTAATGTTTTACATAAACCATTCAACTAATGGCAATCCTTGAAACACTTCCAAAATATTAAAATCCAGAAAAATAGAAATATGGTCACTAAATTTCAAAACTATAGCTTAGAATTGATAATTATATATAATAAATTATGTATTGGCTGTTGAAAACCAGAAATTTGAATACCAAATCTATTTATTCTATTAAAATAAATTAATAACCAAAATTCCCCCGAATCATTTCTGTAAACATAAATGTTTCCTAATAAAAATGTTTATTTGATATGTTCTTTAAATCAAAAAATATTGTAAACATCATCAATGATGGCGTAAAACACTTTTCAAAGGATCCTTAATTTGATGCAAGGTAATCATTGGTGTGAAATTTCCTTATTCATTACCAACATATCATTATTTGAAGGACATTATGTCATCATATAGAACATATTAAAGGTTAAATTTTCCAAAATAATGATTTCTTCATTAATATAACCATTAAATTTAATCAATTTTCTATTACATCAAAATCATTCTACACATTCTTGAAAATGCATAGCAAAAAAAACCAAAAAATGAACAATCCTTAAATATTCTACCACTCATGATTCATGAATCTAAATACATGAATACATAAATTACATAATACATAATCCAATAATAAGGATACATCATCAAATTACCTAATAACTCTTTACAATCACACTTAGCATGTAGAATTATTTTCAGAAGCAATATAACCATTAATCAAACATACTTGTTAATTCACATAATGAGCATTCAACCTTGAGCATTGATTTGTATAATTCACGCTCATTCTACATTTAATGTATCAATTTTCGATGATGTATTTGGAAGAGAAATATTTCAATATAGTGTGTCAAGGAAACTATTCATTTTTCTTTTGAAATTACATTCTTTGTTTCCTTCTTTTTCATAGTGAAATCATATTCATGTTCCTGAATGTCATTCACTAGGGTTCTTCTTTCCACACTCTCGACACAAAGGGAAAAGTATTCTTTCTTCAACTGTATCCAATACTAGAAATATCAATAATCATATTCATTATCTTCTTTGTTGAGTGATAGTGTTTGTTAAAGTGAAAATTTTTAACCATGTTCTATGAAAACATATTAGAAATGACCACAACATCCTTCAATCCACTAATCATCTTATTTGACATCCCATTTGGAAATTTTCTACCACGTTCAACATCAACCCAATTACTCCCAATTTCATCCATTGACTATAATAAGAGAATAGAGTAAGAGCATCGTTTATAATAGAAAAAAAATAAATCATGAAAAATAAAATATAGGATTTTTAAATTGTTACACCTTATTTTCAAATATATAACACCTAAGGATTATCCTGAGTGGAATCACAAGTCATATCATTAAAATATCCAAGCAATCTGGATATTTTGTTCTCATCCAAGTTTCCAAAGATGAATAAATCATTCTTTTTATATGAACTGTAGCAACCTGGGATTAACATACAAGGATATTACATAATTTAAGTCAGATATTCAGTGCAATACAAAAATACTAACTTGAGGACCAAAATATTTTAGTCTCTTTTGAAACATAGAAATAGAATATTCTATATTGGTGAAAGAACTTCAAAATCTCCATTAAATATCACCCCTTCAGTAATCTAACATAAAATATTTCATCCTAACTTGGGGAAAGGAAACATAAAAAGGGGTGTCCTTATATGATCATTAATGGTAAACTATAGAGAAATATAAAAATAAAAAGATGATAAGTGTATGATAACATGATCATATCACTTTAATATTATGACCTACATAAAAATGATCCTAAACAAGAACCATGGAATAAATTTTGGATGATCATAAGACATGAACCATGAGATAATCAACAGAAAGACCCATGAAATCATACCATATGAATAAGACATGGGAATTTAGAAGTCACATAAGAATATACAATCATTCCCTAAATATGATGGCTCATTTTAAATACTAATAATGGAACCTCATGGGGACACACCTACATGGCAGGACGCACCAATATCCCCAGTTTCTTGACATTCCAAATAGTGGATATGGTTATTCATTATTCATATAGTGGATCAAGACCATTGAAAAGTACCCATCCTTATCATTTGACAAATATATATATATACACTATGCATTGGACATATATGACATGCTCACCCAGTGTTATATGGGCATCCCCATCATATAACTGATAGTATGATTACGTGATGCTATATGGGCCACCACATTGAATAAGATGTGACATGATTTCCTTCTGTATCTGGGACACCCCATCATATAATCTATAATGAGAATACCAATTCTATCATGGACACCATATCATATAATCTTTAAATGGATTACACTATTCTATATGGCACACCACGTAATATAGGCTGTAATGGGATTACACGATGCTATTTGGGCTACCCCATCATAAAAGCTGTGACGGGATTACTAGATGTTATCTAGGCAACCCCATTAAATATTTTGTATTTGGATTACCCAGTGCTATTTGGAACACCCAATCATATATCTTAAAACAGGCTTACCCAGCTCAATATAAGAAAACCCATAGGTTAAGATATAACGAGCTAACTCAACGCTTTCTTGGAACCTCATATTATAATCTCTTTCCATAAACCACAACATGAATAACATATAAAGATCATTAATATCATAAAAACACATAAAATCAATTGTTCTTTCATAAGTTGATTAATCCATAGAAAATATATAGTTTTCATGTTAATCACATTGAAACGTGACTAGCCTGTTCAAAAGAAATAGGTTCCATAAAAATCATGTCATAAAAATATAAACCATTCAGATAAATAATATGAATTGTATCCTTCTATCATATCACTAGTAATTCATACTTAAAATCAAAATACATCTTCTTATATAGAGATTTATTTTTAAAGATCACATGATAAATAAACTTTCTTTAAAAAACACTTTATAAAACAAATAAAATATAAAAAATAATTTATTTTAATAAACACATTGAAAACATATAAATTAAAAAATTAAAATTAATTTATAACATTTATTGAGGTAAATATCCTTTCTACATTTTAAAATGATGTTGAAACTATGAAACATTTTTTAAACCATTTCGTTTGAAAATAATCTAGAAAACGTATAAATAATCCTTTAAAAGATAATTAAATAACTTTTTAAAACATAGAACATTTTTTAAATTTATTTTCCCTTCAAATTTATCATAAAAATATATTTAAAACATGGATAAACAAATTTTACAGTACAGTTTTTAATGAATGTAGATATTTTACCTAAGATAGAGATAAAGTCATATTTTCATAAAAAACATCATAGTTATGTTATGTATTAGATAGTGGAACAATTTTACCATTAAATTATGATATATTTAATATAAATTTGATAATATAATGAAATGATAGTTCTTGAGTTATGTATTATGATATATATTTAATGAAATATTAATCATAAAACAATTTCAATAAACGAGGAGATTGTAGTAGTAAATTGTTACAGCCTCTGTAACATTGAATCATAATCGGCATGAAAAAATTAAATTAAATTTATAATTAAATATCATTAAATTAAATATATTCATGGTATAAATTGTATAATGGATCTATATACAACTCATAGAAATATTTATCTCCATAACATGGAATGTACCTCAAAGAAAAAAAAATTAGACAAATTTACCTTATCAATTGGGTAAATTTTTTAATGTAATCCCCATTAAATAAGGATCCTAAAATAGATATATAAATACTAATTTGTTAAATTATAATAATCATATAATACATTCCCAGTTAGTATATATTCCACACAACATAAATAAGTGATTAATATATAATTTATATCATAGAAATAAACATTAGATGAGGAAACACTTATCTTAAGGCTTGAATTTTCTTCAAAAAAGACTAATCCTCCTTTATAATAAATAAATATGTTTACTATAAATATACCAAATAATCATATTAATATATATCATACAACATATTATTTGATTATGATTGTATATTACACATCTATTAACAATATCATATTAATGTTACATTTCCAGCAATAACAACAATACTTTTCATGTATGTTTTGACTTGTTATTCTTGATCTAATTATCTAGTTCATGATTTAATTATGTTTAGAAAAATGAGGAATTATATAAATATTATATATTTTTAGTATATATGTATATATTAATTTATAAATGATAGAAATATTAAATGAAATACATTGTTCATTGATATGGTAGGCCGCACATATGCATGAACGTTCTATCTATTTTAATAGTGTATTGAAAGAAAAAAAAATGTGAATGAATTATATGTAATAATATATATATATATATAGTATCATTAAAATAGAATTATTACTTCATATATGTCATATAATTTTTTTGAACTCATCCAAAATACATTCCATGTACTGTGTGAATGAACAATATTGCTTTGAGGAGACAGTAGTCCATACGTCCATATAATAAGTTATTGTATTTATACAAAATGGAAATTAGAAATGAATGTGTTATATAATTATTTTAGAAGAATAAATTTATCATAAATAATATATATATATATATAGTATAGAAACATAAATTATATACTTTTTTCATACATTGAATGGTTGTAGTGAAAAAAAAAACGACATCGGTTCATGAGACAATAGTCCTCCACGCACAGTAATGATGATTATGTATCACATTTAAGGTATGTTTGTGTGACTATACACCATAAAGTTATCCTAAAATAATTCAGTATATTTATTTTTATAATTTTATCATATTATTATTGAATTATAAGAATTTATGGTTTGATAAATAAATAAAAACATTATTCTTTCTGTAAGGTACACCCAGTTATTTTGGTAACTCTTTTTTTTGCATCAATGGGAGTCATTGGTTTCCATGATTAAAAAGAGAGTCATATTGAATTAATGGAGGAATGATGGGAGGATATGGTTTTAGGGGGTGGTTGTACCAATGTTCATTAGATTTGGGAATAACTGATAAGAGAGAATTCCCATTTATAGTTGTGGAGGAGTGCCATTATTGTAAATATAATAAGGAAATCACTATTTATAGGTCACCCTTACATAATATTCCTCCAAACAAATGGTCCATATATTAGAATATGTATTATATGGACGAGTTATGGGACTTCAATGACAATTTAAGATGTTTCTTGGTCATTTTATTATGATTACTGTTTAACCTTTCAACAAACACATTTTTACCTTAATCGGTGAAATTTATTTAAACTAAATTCACTAATAGTTTTGGTAAAAAATATATATTGAACATAAAGGAAATTATAAATTATTATTATTATAAATATATATTACATTTTCCAAGTTTTTATTATAGAATTGGAATAAATTATATTAAAATTATTTTTACATACATGATGGGATGACATGTTTTTAATGTTGAATTATCCAAAACATTAAACTATTTTTATATCTAATTTCAGTATGAAATTTATTCTAGTAAAATTATTTTTATTAATATATGTATAAATTTTCGATATATACTTTAACACCTATTTGAAATGTAATTTAAATATGTAATAAATTATATGAAAAAACTTTTTTCCATTAAAATCCAGTGCCTTTTGCTGTTAATATAAAAATGAAACACCTTGTAAAAAACTTAATACAAAGTCAATTGTTTTATTCCTAATCCTAAAGTGAGGTTTATTTTCTCAAATAAAAATGATAAAAAAAATAAAACGCAATTTAAAATAGGATCTCCATTAATAGGTAGAAAAATTACCTTTTAGAAAAATACATCTTTTAATTCATATAATTGGATTTATTATTAACTTTCATCTATGAAACATATTTGGATGAGTGTTAAAAACATATTATCTAATATATAATATATAAATATTATTAATATAATCACCAAATTTATTTTTTTATTTATTGTGGACATATGGTTTTTGTACATAGAGAAGTAGTCTTCATAGAAATAGAATTTATTTATTTTTAATTTGTAATTACATTAGTTTCTAAAGAATTAATAATAAAATAAATAAATGTTCAAACATGTGTAAACCATATTTTGAATTTTATATAATCAAATTAATAACATTCATTAGAATAGTAAGGTGGTAAATATAATAATATTGTTTAGAAAAAATTAATAAAATATTATAATTATGTAAAACAATCTGTTTCATGTAACATAATATATTGAAAGAAATTGAAATTGTATGTAACACAAGACAAAATAGGTTTTTATTATGATTCGAGCTACAATATATATTGTGGGTTGCAGAGGATTGATTTGGTATTGTGTAAAAATAAATAATAACTTACTACTTTCAAATAGAATAGTCTATATTCAATGTTTAATGAAACAAAAATTACCAAAAAGAATAAATCAATTTGAAATATAATTTACCAAAATATGATTTTATTGAATATATTCTTCACTTTGTAGACCAATATTTGTAGGGTAGAGGCATCAAAACTCTGGGCATTGGTCACAAGATACCACCATCGTGTTTATGACCACATCACCATGACGGGAACAATACTCTGAGGAGGAACCCTCTGGATAATGATGATGCACCTCATTCCAGATTGGTCGGTACATGGTGATTCTCATTGAAAGTATCATCAAAATGATGTCCTCATTCTATATTCATACTTGGGAGGACCCACCTACAACACGGATAGATATTTTGGTGAGCTTATCTTGACAATGAATATGTGGACTCATGACACGTTGATGGGTCTATCTTTCAACAATCATTTGGGTAGGAATATTGATTCCTTTGATGATGCCAGGCCCCACACCTACCTCATACCTATAGAAGGAATCAGCATCCTACATCTCCAAAATATGGGTATTATCACAAAAGATGGTGACATATAATTATAGAATCCATTATATGTGTAAATTGCAAATGAGTCCCCTACCCAACACGTGGCTGACATAACTAGCCCAACCTCCCCACCTCATTTTCTACCCACCAACCATTCCACAAAAACCATAACAACTACCGCAAACATATCAAAATTCTATTAATATTTCCACACCCACCTCTTACACCACCTATTTTCATGTAGCATCCACCACTTCTATTCCCACACCATCACCCACATCATAATAACATGGGGTTCTATGACCCATGCATCATTTCATCAAGGATAGTATATGCTAGGATTGCAACCACATATGCATTCCATTCACAAATAATTCCCCTTTTACTAACCCTCCACCACCCACATATTTGTTATTAATCAACCCCACTTCTAGACACATGTCCATTATCTTAATCCACAAGTCAACTACATCATACTCTGATATTTCTTCCAGCATCATGGATCTGACTATACTATATTATAACTTAGACCCTTGCAATATATATTACATCAATATGGAATGAAAACTGTAGGAACCCCTTATTCTGTATTATATTATAGATAAAGAGCTCATCCATTTTGATATTTTTCTTTATTATATCACGGTCCCACACCCCAATTTTGTACACTATTTGGGTGATCACTTTTTTTACTTCTTGTATTTTTTTACTCCCTGATATACCATTTCAATACATATATAAATGGGATATAGTTTTTTCTTCACTGTTGGTTTCTTTTTTTCATTTCACTACTCTATTACAATAACTATTTCTATATCTTCTTCCACTTCCATGGTCATCGATGCACCTTTTATTCCACAATATTCCCTCGAACATTACATGAATTAGCATCTGGATAATGTCAAGAGAAATATAAATGATATTTCGTCGTATAGTTCTGGATTTTAGGGATCCCCACCACCACGAGAAAAAAATAAATTCTTATAGACTAATACTGATTTTTAGGATACTTTTGAGTTGGTTAACCTTTCCATGTATCCACATGATATTGATGACAAATATACCAGTTCATATAGATGTTCGAGGAATTATGAGTAGATGGAATACTCTGATTGATTTCATTGTTTTCAATCAGTCTAGATAATGACATCATTTTGGGAACATTTTGGAGGCAACCCATGTTTTATTTCGTATATTTACTTTCATTCATATTCATCAAATTTTTTCATTTAATTTTAGTAGAATTATTTTTAATAGGATGTTATTGAACTTCACTTTAACCATGTATCTTTGTTTATCTGAGCTACTTATCAATACTATTATCTATGTTCACCTGACTTTTTTAATAATGTCATCTTCCATATATTATGTTGAATAATTATTTATATAGTGTATCATTGTTTTTAAAAAACATTATACAATTATTCCAATTTGAAATAAACATCCAACATGTCTATAAAGGGCATGACATCCATCTTAGGGAGACCACAATTATAAAATTCAATATCAAAATTTCAATTTAATTTTTTATATTCTATATATTTCTTATATACACTAATAATCCTCTTAGGATTGTGTGGACACTTCCTAATTTTTTGTTTGGGGAATTCATTCCTGATATTTATTATCGATACACATTTACTATTTGTTTTTACCCAACCTAGGAGACATTTTTCAAGGAAATAATTATCAATAATTGAAACATCATTACATCCATTAAATTAAATAATAACTATTACTCTTATATTTTTGAGGCCCATTCTTTACTCATGTTTAGATTATCCACACAATTGATGAGTTTAGTAATTTAATTCAAATTCAAAATTATAGAAATTATATTTGATTGGCATACTATTATATTTTATACCATCAGTGATTGATAGTTATTTTTTATTATGCCATTATTGAGAGGATTTAGTACCAATGATTTAATATTATTTTTAAAGAATATTTCATAGTGAAAACATGGGAACCCAAACTAATCAGAACAGTCATTGATATTTAATTAATGAAATGGAAAAACACGTGCAATTTTTATATGATTGATGTAATATATTTTAATCTAATTTTTCATAAAACCAACCTTATTTATATATTGATTTGTCCCCTTTTTCATATGATTATGCACTTTAGGATGGATTTGTTTCATGTGGATTATCCCTTCATACCCTACTCTCAGTATTATGCATGACTATCCTTTGAAAAAGTGTTGGGGGGAATATTGATTTCATTAACACATGATGTTTCTATTGAGGGGATATACTATGGAACATTTACCATAATAATAATATGTGAGCCATTATTACTCTTGGAATTTTACACGTAACCATATAAAAGTAAAAAATGAAAGGTATAGTGTATAGATTTAATATATTGATAATATACTTAGGGATCTACTTGAGTTATTTTGAAAAAAACACCATTTTATATTAGAGGATTCATGACATAGAACATTAATATTTATCATGAATTATTCCTTATATCAAACCCTCATTTGATGTTTAATTTCTATTTTATTCCCATCTTCCCTCATATGCAAATTCATATGATTCATTTTTTCTAAATCTTTATTTATTTATTTAGTATTTATCTTTAAAAAGTGTAGATGATCTAATTAATGAATACATATTTTTAGTTGCATGTTTAGAAGGTATGGGAATATGTACAGTTTCATTTTTCCACGACTTACAAGAAAACATTCATTTTGAGATAAATTGTATTATTCTGTATATTTAATGAAGTATTTATAAAATCGTAATTAAAATTATTAAGTGTCTGGATAATGAACTGGACCCTAAGGTATGACTACTTATCACTACAATATTGTCTCTTGGGGACCAGAGTTTTCTATATACAATTTATTTTATTTTTAGGTTACAATTCATGTCTAATATTTCAAAAACTGTTTCTTTTGGCATATTTATTATTATTATTTTTATTTGAGGAAAATTAATGGTTCAAGTGTTGGTGAATTTTATTTTCATGAATAAAATATCCATATTTGATACATTTATTTCATTTTTATTCTTGATTGATTCAATATTTCATTTATTTTTGTAATGTTTCTACAAGAATTCGAAATTTTGGACATAAATGATAAAATGTTGAAAATGTAAAAAACATTCTTTGTATGCCTTCTATCATGTACACGACATGTATAACTCATTCACAACATGCATTAAAGGATTATATCCAACCCATAAAGCTTCTTCCTGATGTAAAATATATTATAATGTGTGTAAATTTAGTACATGATGTGTACCATTAAGAAATATGAAACCCACAAAGTGAAATTAATATAAGACGTGTCGATATTTCATGACATTGAACATTCGAAGGATCGCCTGATCAAATATACGAACTGATTCTACAGTGAAAAAAATAGAATAGATAATACATGTAATTAATCCACATGGCATGATGTGAAGATTTTAGACCAAAGTAACTTAATCCAGTAAATGACATAGATGAATTTCTATTTTATTCACTTATTGGGATTATTATTTTTGAAGCACTCCTCTGAACACAGAGTCTTGGAATGTCTTTCATTTATCTCATTTTTTTCATGTCTTTTCATTCATTCTCATTATAAACCAGATTCATTAAATTCCTCTAATTGTTTTTCTAAATATTCATTTTTTGTTAAACCTTTTAGAAAATTTCTTAACCTTTTTCAATACTATATTCATTTCTGACACCTATTCCATTGCTACTTTCCCTTTATTAAAAAAACATGCTTCAATCTTCATCATTTATTCATTCATATCACATTTGTAGTTGTTTTTTATTTGTTTCGATTCTTGATTTTATTTCTTCATTATTTTATCACTAAAAGTCATATTCTGGTTATATTCTCATTTCATACCACAATTTAATATTTATTCATTTCTATTTATTCGAATATATTTTTATTCTGAAATGTTATCTGATTATTTACACCACACTAAATATTTCATTTATTTTGATCATCGCATCCATGTTTGGGTAATCCATCTAGGTTTAGGGGATGATGGTATAATTTTTTTCATAACAAAATGAATAAATATATTAAATCTTAGTAACCATTTTGATAGTATTTATGTAAATAATGATTTTTCATCACATTTTATATCACAACATTGACCATGGTATGTGAGGTTGACAAAACCTATCATAGTTGTAGTTGAGATGGACTATGACCATTATGTGGTGATTCCTTCTGTATAGAATATATTTATAATTAACCTAGGTTTTCAGTTATACAAAGACCATGAGATAATTACATCATAGTTATATCTCATTAGTATGACCATAACCAATTAGTAAACATTTCACAACTTCACAGCCTATGCCGTAGTACTATTCCTTGTTAAATCTACGATTTTTTTAAAGAGCCCTGAAACTGACCATGATATATTCTTCATTAATCTGAATTAAAACCATTATTTATAGCATTATTTAACCTAAAATATTCATATTGAATGGGAGGATTACTTTTGAGTGTTTTAGTTGATTAGTTGTCAAGCTTCATATATTCATCATGGGATAAAACCCATTCATCCACTTTACTATACCCTATAGTAAGTGTAATTTGGGACTATAAATTCAAATTAGATTATAGACCATGTAAATTCAACAAAGTTTTCATGAAAATAATTCAAAACTCCCCCCTGTGGGTGTCACTAGTTTCTAGGAGAGAAGAGGTAAACAAAGATAGAGATATCATGCTAGGATCATGAACCGAGTGGGATCTAGTCTTTGTTGCAATGTAGTGTGGTTCAAGGAGTAATGATTCATCATTTTACATATTGATTTAGCCAATTTTTTTATTCATTATATCATCATAATTTAGTTACATTGTCATTGGGTTAATGGAGAAACATATTGGGTATATATAGTGTGTTTTGTGTGAGAGTATGGGTTTTCAAGGGATCACAACTAATTTCTGAATCTAGAAAACCCAATCAAATGACGTGTGAGTCAAAATAAGATATATTGTGATATTATTACTTTGTGATAGAATGGGGATGTTTTCCAAATGGGGTATGTTTTTTTGAGACATGCCATGGAGATCCACACAGGGTGTGGTTTAGTCCATGACCTGACACCCCATGTGGGGGGCCATGGGTTTGTATGTCACATAACAAGATCCTATGTAGAGTACATGGACATAGGATGAGTGAGTATAATAAATTGAATTCAACTAGGTTATAGGTCCATGTACATTGAATGGAACCCCGTGTGGGTAACATGTCATGTACTACGTAAGAAATCCATGTACTTTAAATATATAAACACTATTTTGGTTATTAAACACATGCTAGGAGGACTGGTTTTGGTATGTTTCATGTGCCTCAGGCACAAACCCTTTAAACCCACCTAGGAGATGTATCAGGAATTTTCCTACATAGTTCTAGAATAAGTTTCCTAAATAGTCTATTTCGAGTATATTTTCAATTAGATAATCATGATTGAATCATTTTGGCACAGAATGACTATGTTGATAGTGTTATTATTTAACATATTTTTGAAGAAATAGTTTTTATTAGA
Organism: Viscum album; assembly: GCA_963277665.1. Lineage (NCBI taxonomy): Eukaryota > Viridiplantae > Streptophyta > Magnoliopsida > Santalales > Viscaceae > Viscum > Viscum album. The sequence continues at coordinate 1,935,880,375 of OY728123.1, read as the reverse complement.
TTTTTATCTGGAATCCTCATGTTTGTTGGGTAATTATTTTTGGTGTGAGGATATAGTTAGGGTCATAAAAATTCAATCATTTATGATTGTGGTATCCAAGAGGTACTGATTAAGGTTATTTTGATTATTATCATATGGTGGAATTTTGTGGTCAGTTATATGAGGTTCACTATTTTTTCTCTAGGTATAGTTCAGAGACATCATTAGGTAGGTTTAGTATTATATTGTGTTGTGTATGGTCACTATTAGTCTCTTAAAATATTACATGTGTCTAAGGAATTTTTTTTGGGATTCTTATTCATGCATGGAATTCCCATTATATTCACTTATGAGATTATTGTTTCTTTAATATTTTCTGTTTGTAGGGTATTTAACCCTTTTTTGAATGGCTTGGCCTATTTTCTTGTGGAATATGTGGAGTTCTTTATTGCATGGCATATTCTTCTTAGAAATTCAAGGATCAATGATTAAATTTATTGAGGTTATACTCATTTTGTTTCCTAGTATATTTAAGGTTTAAATGAGTCTTGAGTGTGCCTCATGGGTTGTTGACCCGAGGAGGGTTGATATTTGTTTTTATAATAGATTCAATGATTTTTCAACTATTTTTATTTTGGAATGTGGTATGAATAGAATGTTTAGGGTCTTAATTATCTTATTTGGTTGTAATATTATAGCTTTGTAATATAGTTATACTAGGAATTACATGGGAGTTTGATATGATGTTATCTATTTTTGGTTGGTGGTTGTTTTGTGGTCGGTATATGGTCCAAATTGATGATATAAATAAGTGAACACTTATCCCCCATGTTTACTTGTAAAATTAGTGTATGATGTGACCATCTAGATTGAGTGTAACACTATGTATATATGATATATGTTTTCATTCAAATGGGTTGATTTTAGGCTCGTTAATGAAGTGTTTTACTAACATGCCATTTAATACCTCTGTTAGCTTTGTAGAACATTCAAAACCATGGAATGTTCCCTTGATTTATCGACCCAATGGCCCATAACCTAAAGTCAAATTATATTATTTTATTCCTTTATCCAAGTAGATATTTTTTGGTTTTTATTCCTAGGATTATACTATTGGTTCTAGACTTCATGCATATTAATTTGTTCAATATCCAGTTATAACGCTCAATGGTTTATGTGGTTAGGTAAACCGTGTATTACAGTTCTTGTAATTTATTTAAGATCATGGGAATAATTTTCTTATGTGTTAGTATATATTCCAAGGTCTACTGATTTTTTTTCTAATAACCTTTTTTAATATCAATTTTCTATTCATTTTTTAACCAGAATATTTGTTTCCAACTAGGTTGAAAATATCTAATGTGACTGAACTACTATATGGAAGTCTAAGATATCTTCATCATTAGTGTTTCATACTAATATATTATTCTTACCACATGTACATGTACTCTTGTCTATATTCAAATACATATATTTTCATTTAGGTTGGTTACCATATACAACTTTGATCGGGTAGGGGCCTAGGCTTTCATTATTGAGTATGATCACGTGAGTGGAGTTTGGGGATTCTGATGGAGTAATTATATTATTGTAGAGACTCAGTTTTGGTTATAGATCAATGTTTGGGGTAGAGAATTTTGTACATAAATTTTTTTTGTTTAATATTTATATAAGAATGACCATTGGGTGATCAATTTTTCTTTATGATTGTGAGTCTTTATGTTTCCTCATTATATTTTATATAGCATTATTGTTTCCATTATTTGTTATTTCTACAGTGGTGTTTATGTATGTGTTTGATTCGTGGTGTTTTTATTGTCATTTTACTTTTATCAAAAGAAATATTCTACATGATATATCTATTTAGGCCATCTTCATGAGTCATAATCCTGTAGTTTATAGGGTGGAATTTGTGTGGTGTTATCCTTTCCAAAATCAAGAGATGGGTCTGTTAAACTCGAGATGGATAATAATAAAATGGAATTAGATTTTTATTTATCATTATATAAGTATATTAGAAGACAGTGTAATTCATTTCAAGGAATGTGTTAGAGGTTTTGATGTATATCGAACGAGGTCAACAGGAATATCATTTCCATTTATGAAATAGGTCACCATGATGATGGGTTTTGTTTATTTATTTTAAATTTTATTATTTATAATTTTCACTCTAGGGGATGAAATTGAAACATGGATTTATTTATTTGAGATATGTGGAATTTTGTATTTTTTTCTGGATCAAAATATTATTATCCTCGTGAATCATTCCAGATATGTTAGAATTATAGGGCATGTTCCTATTTGTTCTTGATTTCACTAAAGATATAGCTTCATGTTTTTAATGTTTCTATAATGAACCTAATGGGGTTACACCATATAGAAATTTTTTGGAATTATATTTATCAAGATTGAGTGAAATTAAGTTTTAATGAGTAGTGTTTTAGATCTCATGGAGAATTCTTTTGGTAGAAATTCAATACCATCACTGAGGGATTGTTTGATACCATACTGGGTCTCTATACAATTGGGTTATTATTATTATTATTATTATGGATCGATGAGATATTTGATTCTAGAGATGGTTTTTTTTATAATTCTCACATTTTCCTCTCATTGTGGTGTTAGGAAAAGGATCTATTGTTAATAATGAGGAAAAATTTTTCTTTATAAGTGGTTAATTATGTGTTATTGGGTTTTCCTAACATGGTATAAATGGAAAAGAGGGTATGATTTTTATCCATTTTGGTTCTATAACATCAATCATGCTTATTGGGTCATGTATGGATTGTGGATATGAGGTCATGGATGAATATAGAGAACTATTTTGATGGTGATTTTCTAATTGATCATGAAATTAAGCTTATTCCATCATTTGAAGAGGATAATTGTAGGTTCTCAAACATGTTGAAACAATCTTGAAATGTGATAATTTTTGTTGTTTTAGGATCATTAGTTTAGGATCATTATGATGTGGAACATGTCATCATGTGTATAGTTAGTCTTTCATGAAGATCATGATGGAATTTGGTACATGATTAAATAATCTTACTATAGAAATATAGTGATGGTTGGATTGGTTTTTTCAAAGAAATCATTCTTTTTAAGGGAAACTATATAAAGGGTAGTGAAACCTTGGCCATGGAGGAAGTGGCCCTAAATTTATAGGGTTTTTTTTAATTTGGCGATGTTGTTCCTGGTTTCCTAAGGATAAGAAGTGGTTTATATTTTGGGGATTTTTATCTAGAGTGATGGATTCGGCCACATCTAGTCACTGCATTCTGTGGTTGATAATTCATGGGATATAATATTTTTTTTCTCTAGTTAAGGGGTTATGGAATGGATAATTTTATAATGTGGAGTGTCTCACTACTCAAATATGAATGAGTCTCATATTAGTATTGACATTGTTACTATGAAACTGGTTGTTGGATAGTTTTGTTAGAGATGGAAGCACCAGGGTTTAGGAAAAATCATGGTAGTTGGTAAAAAGTATCAATTCTGATTGAGGGAAGTGATTTAGTGAAATATTAATAAATAAAAACATCATTTTTTGTTGATAAAATTTGGATAAATTTGGATATTTAATATTAGATTATTTTTTAGTTTCCAAATGGTAATTTAATGTTTTATAATAAATTTGTTGATTGTTTTAACCACTCTATTGATCATATCATATGTTGTATACACATAGAAAGGATTTTAGTGGAATTGAAATCCATTCAAATTTTGGTGTAATAATATATATATATATTAAAATAAATAATAATTATTCATAATCATTATACTTGTTATATCATCTTCTCTATGTCACATATTCAAATTCCAATTCTGAGATTGAGTTCATAATGAGTGATTTTTGCTTGGTAAGGTATAACATCACATTCGGAAATGAGGACATGGTTAAGTCCCATATATTAATTTAATTATCTTTTTCACATTTTATTTGTAACTTTTATTTAATCTATCCATTAAAATTTTTCTTAAAAGGATCCCTCTAATGGTATTTACTTCATCAAAGAGAGACGATGGATATGGATATAAATATGATACAGAGAGTTGACACAAAACTAGATCATGGATTAGTTGTGGTGCCTAATGGATTCAAGAGTTAATATATGGAATTTTACACCCTAGGTATGAATATGAATTATAATAAGATATAAACTACAATAATTTAGTTGTTTTTAATTTTTTTGTTATTTTAGTTTTGATGGGGACATATAGAGGCTCAAATTAATGTTTTTTTGTGGACAATCATGGATTTTAAGGGATCCTAAGGGGTTTTATATTTGGGAAACCCTTATTAAAAAACTTTTGGTTTCATAACTGATGTTTTGTATTAAAATTTTTTGGTGAGAGGTTTACTATAAGGGTCACAAGGTATTTCTGGTTAGATGATTCTCTGAATAACTACTCAGTGTGTTGTTATGGGAATGGGTAGACACCCCCTGTGGGGAAACAACATTATGTAAGTAACATGAACATTCCTATGTAATGTATATTGGAAGAGTCTTTCTAAGGATTATGGAATGACCCCTTGTGGAGTATATGACTTTTATATTACAAGGCTCCCCATATGAGTGATACTCCATGTACTAAGTGGGATCTTTGCAAACATATAAAGGGTACACACTAGGTCCGCTAGGATAAAAGGAAAATAATGATTTATTGAGCTACCTTTTTTTCTCCCAATATGTATGATTTGTTCACTGTTATTGTATGTGGTTCACTAGTTTTCCTCTATGGATATTGGTAAAAAAATTTAGGTATTCCATGCTGATTTTTTTGTCAGAGATATCACAATAGTAGAATCCTTTGGGCATGGAAAGGCTACCTGAATAGTATTTAAGGTAGAGATATATTTATTGAAGTATATAAAATTATTTGATATATATTCCTAGATAGGTTGGTGTTCTGTGTTGTTGTGTTAGGATGATTGAGATTAAAAAGCCTGTCACCATCATTGATTAAGGATCTTGAATGGTTTATTTTTAGGGAATTAGATTAGTTCATGAATGTATTATCTTCTAGTATCTTGGAATATATTTTCTATTTTTCTGGTCATGTGTTTAGTCTATTGATACCCATGGGTAGTGTTAGAATCACAAAGAATTGGGTATTGTATAGTGTTGATTCAAACCTCGTGATAATTTTATGAGGAATATAATTGGGGATTCCATTTGGGGTGTGTAATTACTCTTTTGTGCCCTTTTAGGATTGGGGATTCATAATGATATGTTATGTGTCATGGGTCTAACCAGTTATTCAAGTATGATGAGTGTTCTAGGGTTTTATTGCATTTTAGGAGACCCTTGTTTAGTGTCTTATTCAGGTTGGGGTTTAGATGCCATTTGAGTGTTCCTCATGATGTAATGAACTTGGTAGGGTTGCTCTTCTTTTTTGTAACAGGTTCATTAATAATCCATTATTTTTATGGAATGACTTTTTAATAGATAGTTATGGTTGTTTATTTTTTTACTTTTAACTTCTAGATTTGACATTTGGCATACTAATGGACTTGGTTTTGGAATGGCGACAACTATAATAAAGAATATTAATATCACTAGTAATAGGGTTTAGAAGTTCCTAAAAATCACTGACTACAAAAGAGAGGTTAAAACCTATCCTCTATCAATACTCAGAAAAAGCACCCATAAAAGGTGTATGTTTTATTGATTTTCAATTTCACTAATAGAGGCCCTGATTATATATGATACTATTGATAACCAATGTAAACTACATTTACCATCTATTTTTACGAGAACTGATAACAATAGAAAAAAATTGTTTTTATACCCTTTCACATCACATGATACCCCCTTTCTCAGTGCCCCAAATAACAAACCCTCACCCACCCCCTTCTTCAGTTCTCACAACACCTTTCCTCAGTGATAAAAAGTTTCTCACCCAACCTCTTGCACCTATATTGGATACTACAACCTCTATTATCTAAGAGAACCTCTTCACCCATACCACATATTATTTTTTTAATTATTATAATATATTAATTTACTTATATATTTTTAAGTCATTATTATTAGTTTTAAATATCTATATACGTATATTAAAATAAATATATAATATATATGTTTTTGTTAGTGTGAATATGTGTATGATACATATATACATAAATTTAATTAAATATATTATATATAAAAATTCCTTTAAATATTTTTGAATATACATATAAATATATATTTTTTATCAATACACACATATGTACATATAATCACACACATATATATATATGTTTATATATATTCATATAGTTTTTTTATAAATTCATTTTCATACATTTTTTAATGATAATGATATATTTATAAATAAAAACAATTATATATGATTTATACACACTATATTGATACACATGACCATATTTACACACATAAGTAGACATTAATATTTCTCAAATACACACACACATATTTTCATATATGTATTTAGTTACATATATTTTAATACAAACAAAAATATATATATTTTTATTTACAAACAATTGTTTATATATAAAAATATTTGTTTATAGGTATATATAAAACTATAATTCAAATATATAAGGTAAATAAAATGGATAATAATTTATTTTAAATTATATGATTAATAAATATTTATTTTCATATGGTATATATATTTTAATATTAATTTCATATAAAATTGTGTTTAAACAATTAATAACATATAAGTAAATATATGAAATTATGAATATATTCATTTATAAATATCTTGAACTTATATAAACTATAAAATTTCGAAACCGTAAAATATATATGAATGTAATTTCTAGAAAAACTTTTTTCACCACAAAAATGTATAATAAACCACTATTAAATGATTCCAAAATACTATCGAATTTTAAAAAATTAGGTTATCCAAAATAAATATCAATTTTTGATTATTTTTGGGGTTTTTTTAAATTGGAAATATAGTGATACCCATTACCATATGATTAAATCATATATTGATTCAAAGAATTCGATTTGATATGATGTATATCCAAAACAAACACCTTGATCAAAATTTTTGGTTTTTTCATGTGGATGTTATGTTTAAAACATCTCTTACAACATTCATTTATTCATTAAATTTTCCTATCGTAAAATTATTATTAAATTACTAGTTGTGGATACCAATTACATATTTTTTAATTAATAATATTTTTTATGGTTTTATAGACAATTTTCACTAAATAAATTTATGTTCAATGTAAATTCATATTTATCCTAATCTAAATAATAGTTAAAAAATATTATATTTATATAAATATTATCATATTGATATATTAAAATATTATTTTTAATAAAATATGTTTTATTTTATGGAATACTCTCTTACTTACTGCTAGAATAATAACAATAATAAGAGGGTACTTTATCAATACTTGTAAAAAATGGATGAAAAAGTCCCATATCACTTATTTTTTACTATCCCTGAAAAAGGGAACAATTATAATCTATTTCTTATCATTATTGATAACCCCCCATATATGAACACTTTTATTTTCACTGATGAAGTTTCCCCTTTATTATTGATTTTTAGCACTGATAAACACCCCCTTTAATCAACACTTTTTAAAGAATAATTAATGCCTAACGATTGAAAAATCCGGATTTTTAGTTGTGTCTTCATGATCTTTTAGTATCCTATCATGGTCGTATGTTATTATGTAGAGTGTCTAGGGAGATTATGGATAATCTGGATGAGTTCACACTTCTTTCAAATTTCATTATTATGTTCATTCTTTTTTGGGTCTTGATAGATGTGGTGGTACTCTTGGGATGGATGATACATGTCTCTATACACATACACAAGGTTTGGGCTCGTTCATGATGTTTTTCACTAATGAGCCATTTTTGGACCATCTTGTTCAACATTACATTAGGTACATTGAATGTTTCAATTATTAGTTCATACTAGAGGTTCTTGTTTCTTGTTAAAATCATTCAATTTTTATCCAAAACCATGATAAATATATTTTTTAAACACCAATTATGACATCCTACGACCATGATTACATGAATTTGTTTGTTTTCAAAATCATAAAGATCCTTTATAATATTTAGGACATTCCCAAAGGTTGTTGTGTTTGGATTCGATGCATATTATAATTCATCTAGATTTATCGATAGAAAGTGTATATATAGATTTTCTGTCATGATAGAACCTGAGGATTGATATTTTATTTTTTCAACCATTTTCTTACTTTATGACTTTTTAATTTTAATCCATATAATATTAGTTTCTGATAAGGATTGGGATATCATATGAATATGACTTGTATATTACAATAGATCATTAGTTCATTATTGGGGTAGTATACTACAATAGTTTTCCCACCTCTTACCCATTCACTATGGTGAATAAAAAAAACTAAATGTCTTCTATAAGATTTTTTATTATAAATACAATGGATTTGATAAAGGCCAAACATTTCTGGATTTGTCATGATCAATCGGGTGGTGTCTGGGGGTCCATCTTGAGCAGTTCAGTAAGGTCCCAAACTCAAAGGCCACTCAATAGTTCCTTAATCCTAGTTTCCCTCATAGACACGAGTACGTATCTCCAAATGCGAGCGGCTACCGACTAGTAGTGAGGGACTAGGGTGTGTCCATGGATAGACTATAGCATCATTACTAGAGTGTAAATAATGTAATATCAATAACATTCAATTGCATAATCAGTATAATAGTCATAAAATAGATAAACAACATTAATAGATAATAATTCCTAAAGGAATCTAATATAAAATGATAAGTATACTAGTCTCTAAAAATAATCAAAAATTGGTAAAAAGTAGTATAATACCTTGCATGCGTCAAAATATAGAGAAGATCACATCATTCTACCTCTAGACAGCATAATGAACATTTTCTCGGTCCCATGACCTCCTTCTCCCTAGAATGGATGAAAATCAACCATAAAACACTTGGTCAGTCCCCTGTTCTCTACCTACTTCTAGATAGTTAGATTGATTACCCAATGGTGGGCCAAATACAGTGTGAGATACAATCCATTTTGGTAACCACCCAAAGATCTATAACTTCTTCAGGCTATGTAACATAAAAATCTAATCGGTTTGTAGGTAAAACAAGTAATCAAAATGTATGTAATGCTCCCATGTCATATAAATAACAATGCATGTAAAAATTTATTCCCTTAAATGGTTCCCTATTAACATGGTCTAAGATCATATAATTAATAAACCATAAACAATGTACAAATAAATAATAGACCATCCCCATAAATCCATTAAAAACATTACAACCACACCCCTTCTGTACGACCTGTGTATCTATAAGAACCACCATTCAAAATAACCAGAAGTGAAATAGTAGCAAAGGACATGTCATGTGACCAATAATGTCACATTTATCATGGTTTTGATGCATATTATAATATTCAGACCTTTAAGGGTTAGATCCAAGGAGCATAAGTACAAGTAATCCTCATCATGTCCTAATAGAATCATGATGGAAACTTAGATAGGCATTATTTGTGGTCTAATGAGAATGTCTACCAACCATGTCCACTATGAGCCTAAGACAGACTTGATCAAAGGGCTGTAAGGCCTAAGTCATACCATGGGACTAAGACCCAAAGATAAATAACAATCAAAGTCATCCATTATCATATTCAAGATCTAATGAGTAACATCATGGGAATCTAATAGAATCATTCACCATTTGAACAATCTTTCAATTAACAACAATGAAGTTACGAACGATGATTATGCCCAGTAATTATTGATAAGTCACATTGAAATGAAATAAATGATTTTACCCACACATTTAAGAGACCAAGTTCTGTAATTAAACAATTAAACATCGTGTGTCACAAAGAAAAGCAGTAAGTGCATCTCCAAATCATGAAATTCAAATAATTTCATTTCATTATAATCCTCTTAAAACTATGGAAACTCAAAATCACAACCTATAATAAGATAAACAATAATATAGGGAAAGGTAACACCCCTTTTGTGGTTTTGGATGAGGAATCAACCTCTAACACATCTCAACGGATTTATTGGGCAGATATAATATGTTCTATCTCCTTTAATTAATTTAATTACTTCTATTTCCATGTTGAAAAATAATTCCCATCAAGTTGAACAATGGAAATTAACATAATAAAGCATTGATCCAAATGGGAAAAGTATATACCACCTACTATAGGTCAGTAGTAGAGTTCCCTTATAGAATAACATTTTATTAGACTCATATCATACACAAATGAATAATGGATGAAGAACCAAAAATTAGGGCATATTATTTTACACCAAAATATTGAAACTGATACTAATAAAAATGATGAGCATAATAGAAAGAAATTATTAGTCACTGATGCAGATCCAATGAGATATTTTGTGCTCGAATCCAAGTCTGGATTGAAGAACACACTCAAAATATACAATTTAACTTTAATGAGGATCTCTAAAGATGTAGGGTCTGAAAATAAAGAAGAATAGAAATACTATGATTATGTATTAATTGATTTTAAGGGAAATTTTATAATTTTACATAAATTATTGGGACTCATTGTTTGGCTACACTATTTGAAAAACCAAATTCCAAACACATGCTTGTTTCTGTAGGAAGGGTCACCCCACATGTTTAGTGCACATGGTTTCACTATCCTTATAGAACCTTCATTCTCTAACCATTTATACATATTGGATGATCCTAAAAGGATGCATTTAACTAAAATCAACATACACAAGATGAAAATCATGAGATGGTTCTAAATGATAATTTTATAGGTGAGATATGTGGAAGGAATCATTCCCAGTTTAGTACCTCTAAAGTAACTGCAACTCATAGGTTACTGGACCAACTCTCACTAAAATCTTGAACAAACAAACATATTACGGTGAAATAATACCATGTAACTTGTTTCTTATGTGTCCCAGTTTCACTGAAACACATCATAAGTCACGATCCTTGACCTGAAACTCTAGTAGTCAACTATAATGATGTACGTGATATTTTTGTCGATATTGTATAGTAGTCATAAACATTATCATCCAATGGGCCATCTCAAAAGTTTCTCTCATGATATCTGGTCCATCTAAAACTTTGTCACCAACATCTAACCAACATAGGGGAAATTGTAATGGCCTACAATTAAAATTATAATAAGATTCTATTTGTGTCATCACATAAGAGCTATTATTATATGTGAAATGAACAAGGGGTTTAAGCCTATCAAAATATACCCATAATATATATATCATTCTCACAACATGTCCTCAAGAACATGTGTTGTATGATCTGACTAGAAATCAGTTTGAGGGTGGTATGATGTGCTCAGAAGAATCTGTATACCCATCACCCTCAGCAAACTCCTCCATAATGAAGTCATATACCATGAGTCTCTTTATGAAGCCATAGTTCATAGACCCCCAGGAATATGTATTATCTCAAATATATATAAACTCCTCAACTCATCAACACTAATGTTCTCCTCGATCAATATGTAATGAGAAACCTTTGTGAGTCTGTCATCAACAACCCGCACAACATCATTACCTTAAAATGTCCTCAGTAAACCTATCACTAAATCCATATAGACATCGTCCCATTTGAACATGGGAATAGGTAACTACTAAAAATTTCATATTGTTTGATGATATTCCACCTTCATCTAATAATTGGTGGTACACCTTGTAATAGATATAGCTACATTATATTTAATGGTAGTCCTATATTAATTACCGTGCATGTAATGAATCATGTTGGTGACACCGTGATCTGTTACCCAAAATGAGGCTATAATCTTCCACATAATCTCATCATGTAACTCCATTAGAACCCAGTCACGAACAGGGATACGTTGGACTTAATCCTCCCCTATGGATTAAGAATGAGTATGGTTCTTAGCTTCCAAACTATCCCATACAACTGGGCCTTCAAAATATTATATCTTACTCATCCTCACTCTATCCAGTATGTAAGATTTTAGAGCTATGGATGAATGGTAATTTATTTCCTAACTATCTCTAACCTCTATGTGAATTTATGGAAATAAAATCCTTGAGTTTCCACGCACTACAAGCATGTCAAACATCCTTTATCTTAGTCATTCTATTTTGTGAATTATCCACTATGATTCTCTTTCCAGACATGTAGGGAATATCCAAGTCAAAATAATTTTGGTATTCAACCCACCTTTTTTATTTCAAATTCATTTCACATTGTGTAAATATGAACATGAATATTTTTTGAAGTAGGTACACTAGAAAAGGCTATCCCAGTAAGAAATGTCCCCAACGACACTAAGCATGAACAAATATAATAAAATCAAGATCTTGTGTCATGTAATTCATCCCATGTGGCCTCAAATGATGATACCTTTAAACCACAAATCTACCCCCATCATAAAAACAACTACATGCCCAATATCAGATGTGCCACAATACATATTTTATCTTATTCTATACTCTATATGAATTAGTACTGGTTCTAAAGTTGTTAACCCTTTTAACTCCTAAAATAAAATCTTAGAGTTATTTGTATATACAATATTCAAATCCATCTTAGTAAATCATTTTAGTGGTGATTCTAAGTGTGATATGTCCTATATCAAATAAAAGTAGTATCCAATTATCCTATAGAAACTCTATATATCAAATAAATTCATGGGATTCTCCTAGAAAACTATAGGTCTCACCTTCTCTAGGTCAACTAATACTTTTATCTCTATGATAATATTACTAAATATGTGAATAAAATCAATTTAAAAGAGGAATTTGTTTTGATTAAAATATTATTGATTCTCTATATGTGTATCTAAAATGATATCATGATTTTTGGAATGTTTTTGTCGATTATGATAATAAATAATTCTATCAACCATTAAAACCATAAAAATGAATATATAAAAGGATATACATCTCGGTTCATTTGTACCATTAATCATTTGGGTAAATTCTTGAGTCTAGATGTCAAAAATAGATACTCATATAGGCCATACCATCTACAAAATGTAGTATGATGTATGTTTGTTGGACGTAGATGTACCTGGTGATATATGGACATAAAATTTATTTTCAAGAAACCCAAGGCTCCTCAAAGATGATGAAACATGTTATCTATCCATGTAAATGTATATAGGTTTTAAACCATCTTCCCATTCATTTTTTTGGTAATCAACACATATACTAAGGGTATTATCCACCTTTTTCACAAAAGGATCAGAGAACCACACTATAAAGTAATGGGTCAAATAGACCCCTTTGTCTCAATGTCCTATAACTACCTCTTAATCTCTAGAAACTTCGTTGTAGCGACCATGTTATAAGGAATGGATACTTGTGCTTCTCCTATCTCAATCTTGATATGGATCTCAACCACTCCCTCTCGAGTGGTAAACTAGAAAATTCATCTGGAAAAGTTTTCTTGAAGCAATCTAAAACTGGAGGATGGTCGTCCTGATGTGCAACCCGATTATCCAGATACAAACTAACATTCATGGATGTAGTCTACTTAGTCCATGATTCTCTTTTCATTATCAGCTTTCCTATTGATCTGATTCTTGCTTGGGAGTATGAACATCACTCACTAGTGATTTGAAAGTCACCCTACAACGATAGCATTCATTATAGCTTGATAATATACTAGCCTATCCATACTAATTATAATGTCACAATTGGTCATCATGAGGGAAAATAATATTCCAGATGATGATACACCCACCATCCTTAAGGGAAAAATCAATACACCTACTAAGATCCTCTTTTTTTATCTGAAACATTATTTGTAGCTCAATAATTCCCTCTGAAAAAATAGTCATGAGCCCAAGGATCTCAACAACATGTAAAGATATAAAACAATGAAATGTACCTTAGTCAGAAAGATAATATACAAGATCTTAGGCTACTATGATCACTACTCTCACTATAGACAGTTTGGAACCTTGCTCCTTGATCTCAGGTTTTATAGAATAGATCTTCCATAAATCAATATTCCATTACACAAACTCATTAACCAGAGTAGTCCCACTATTTTATCTTGATAAAATTGGTTTCTAGGTAACTCGACAATGACCAACACTAACTCAACATGATTGACAGGTACTGATCTTGCACCATACCAGACATGGAACAGGGAAACATACACCTAAACATGGTGTCACTGTTGACCGAATACCACTCAGTAATGGAGTTATTTTTTTATAGAAATATCATATATGGCCCATCCTTCCCCATGTTCACCACTCTTCGGGTTCACAATCATAGTGGTTATTTATATGATCTCTCCTGCCACACTAATGATAGAAAATTGAGCTACTGGTACTCATAGTTTAAATTGTAATCATATAAGGGAAGCCTTAAAATGGAGCCTCATTATTAATGACAATAAACCACAAGGTCAATATGCCACACTTCTCTTCTTTACTCCCCCAAATTTCTTTAGGTTCTTATCTATAACCAGTTCCTAATTCAAAATTTCAGTGATCATGGTCATTATGATCATTTTTACATGAGATAAAATAGCCTGTAAGAGACATTTCTCATAGTATCTCACCCTTGATAATTCATCAAAAAGGTAAGTATGTGAAAGACTATAAAACTCTGTAAATCATGTCATGAACTCCAAAACTATCACTAAACCCTTCCATAGACAAATAAACTCAGTAAACCACACTTCCCTTAAATTATCTGGGTAAAATTATTCATATAACCTAGTTTTCACGACATCCAAAACTATATCTCACATTTTATCATCCTATTTTGGAACTTCCCACAATTGATTTGCTGCTCCACATAGAATATATGTTAGGAGTGTCACTGTCATCTCAGGATGTGTCTCATGATTCTAGAAAATTGATAGTTTAATTTCAATCCATAGCTTAACATCATGTGGAATTCCATTCTATAAAAATATTGGAGGATATTTCTTTTGGAAATAACATGTATGCTTTGCAATAGGTATGTATGGCTTCAGTGCTTCATGGAAAGTCGTCATGAAGTGACAAAACACCTCATAGAACTATGCCCCAACACCGATTTATAAACCAATATATAGTGCCACTATTGGAGCTAATGAAGGATCCACTAGTATCCCATGGTCCACGGCCCACATAGAGTGTTCTTCAACACCATATTGGTATAAAAATTCAGGTCTTCATGGTTTCATGACACTAAAATTAAAAGACACACTTTATATAAGATCAGTAACGAAGTTCATAGCACAAAAGTGGAGTAAATCACCAAACCGTCCTATAACCTCATCAAACAACATGGCCTTATCCAAAAAATAAGTCTGTATAAGTGGAAATATCCATACTACTCACAGGATACCTTTCCTCTTACCCATTCAAAATTCTGGTCTATGTTGATTTATCTATTTATCAATTCAATTATCCATTTTAATTTCATATTAATTTCATATTTTAGTAAAAAATGACCAAATGGTGCATCATGTTACAATCTAAATGAGTCCATACTCTTTATAAACCAAAATATGGCATCCATGTAATTCCAACTAAATGTTTTAGTACATGTGAATCCTATTCCATGATTCAACATGCCATAATTGGATACTCAGTGTTTCTTTTGTATCCCTAACAAGAAAATGGTATATATCTTAAAATAGGAACACTGATTAAGAAATATGTTTTAAATTCTATGGATTGAACTCAATCACATAGAAAGTATATCTATTAAATAATCTATCACAACACCATGATAATAGAAAATCCATCATATATGTCATGGAATAAGGCATGTAAGGTGATCTCAAACAAGTGACTTAAATGTTTATTGTTATATAATACCAACATCTCATTATGTTTTAACAATATATAACCACCAATAATATCAATAATAGCATCAAAATTAATGTGAGTCACCCAGTAGTGGAATCCAATGAACTGTAACTACAAAAATTGAGAAACAACCATTTCATTTTATTAAATTTTTATTTTTGTTGTACTTGGTTTGGCTATATCAATACATAACCCAATAAAAAATTCAAATTCCTTCCAATTAATGTCTATTGTCTCCCAAATATTAAAACATAAAAAAACTATAATACCACTTTTTAATCTCCCAGACCCATATGCCACTCAATAGCTCCACACACATGATTAGATATGTGGCCTCAAAGAAATATCAACAAATTCTAGAGGCCACTGACTAGAATCAAGGGACTAGAGAGTTTCCATGAGGATTGTGTTTTGTCATTGCAAGAGTGTAACATAAGATAATATCAAAAATAGTCATTAGAATAAGCAGTATAAATGTCTGAAAATAATTGAATATAATGAATTAATAATAATGCCAAAAGAATTATCATATATAATGATGATGGTACTTGTCTCTATAAATCATCCAAAATAATTACAAGTATTACAATATAATACATGTGTCAAAATACCAAAATTACAAAAAAATTTAACACTATTCATCGTCACTAACCTCATCTCTAGATTGTTCTCCCATACTCCTTATAATGGAACATAATAAACTGTCGAATTATGGGAGATTTCCCTAGTCCCCATCTACAACTACATTGTTTTCTAAGTTACTCAATGGTGTCTTGAACATGGTGTGAGATTCATTAACATTAGGCATCCACCCAAATATCTATAAAAATTCATCTATTTTCATTATAACAAGATGAAAAGTGTGCCTGTAAAATAGGTAAGGAGTATGAAAGTAAAGATCACATAAAATATACCTAAAAAAATTGAATCTGTATAGCATTAAAATTATCCATATAAACATGGGTCAATATCCTTAACAAGGAAGCTATAAATGATTAAAAATTAAATAACACGGACTCACATTACATCCATACACATCATAATAACCAAGAAATTTCCAAACATTCAGTGTATCTACAATAGTGACTTTAGCATATAACCATATGTGTCAAAAAAACCATGGCCAAGTCGGATAACAAATCATTACATATTTACAATAGATATGTCATATATTAAGTGATTCAGACTATAAAGGGAAAAATCTAGGAGTATGTGGCCAAGGCATCATCATCGAGTCCATGTAGAATCTCTATAGGAACTCATTTTGGCATTAGTTGGGGTTAAAGAAGTATTTCTGCAAACCATATCTGCTGAAATCCAAATAAAACCCATATTCAAGGCATTCTATAGCCCATGAAATCCCACAAAACCAAGGTACAAGAAGAAACATCAATTGATGGTGTCCACTACCCCATTCCTGATCCATGGAGTAACATCCAAGGAATCTAATGAAATAATTCATTAATTGATAAGTTTATCAATTCACAATCATACAATTTCAAGACATGAGAATCAACATTAATTATCCATAGATCACATTTATAGGAAATCAATGAGTATACATAATCATTTAAAAAAATCAGTTCTTTAATTCATGAATTCAATATCATGTATCATATGGAATATGAAGAGGTATATATCCTAATAATGCAATTCAAATAATTTAATTTCGTTTTGGGATTATTGTAATAAAGGAAAATACAAAATCACACCCCCTGGTTGGTTTAACAATAATTTAGGGAAAGGGAACACACCACGGGTGGCCTTAGTTTTAGAATCAACCTCCAAAGCATCTCCAAAGTTCTAATGGGAATAACTAATAAGTTCTCTATCATTTAATTAATATTATCTTGGGTCCCATGAAAAATTCTGGTGGGTTTCACAATGAAAATTTTCATGATTCTGCAAAAAAATGGTGGAATTATAGACCATGTACCATTGGTCAGAGGTAGAGTGATTATACAATATCAACTCGTGTGTCATCTCGTATCATAAGAATAATTAAAAACAGACGAGGAACCAAGAATGAGGGCATATTATTTTACACCTTAATAGCACAACTAATACCACGAATAACGAGAACAATCAAAAAAGAAATTTATTTCTCACCAATGTAGAACAAATGAGATGATCGATGCTCGAATCCATGTTTGGATGGAAGAAAATGATAATGTTCTAAAATTTATCTTTATGGGGGATCTCTAATGATATAGGTTACATCAATGGGGAAGAATAAAAAAATTAGGTTTATCTTTTAATTGAATGTAAGAGAAATTTGATAATTCTTCCCCAATAACATGTTTGTGTTGTTTGGCTACATGGTTTTCAGAATCCTGATCGAACCGAAAACCCATTATTATATGAAGGGGAACCCCACACAATTATTGTGCATGGTTAGACATCCCATGTTAAAGTCGTGAAAAACAACATTGTCAAAAGTATATTGTATTTTTCATGATCAGGCACCAAGTATTGAACATCCTAACATTTAGTGTTATTTTCTCTTTCTCTCTCCCAATTCCCAACATAGTAATTTAGTCCTTGTGGCCTACCCCACATAGTATTTACTAACCATAAGACACGGCGTTTTTCTCTTCAAATGTTTGGTTCGAAGCGCCGAAAAATCCTCAACCACCCCAGATTCACCTATGACCTGAATAGGTATTCACATTAGTCATTTATTAAACATTTAAGAACAAAACAAAAGGATAGGTACCTCATATAAAATTTTATATTGTTATATGTTTGACAGGGTTGGAGTCTTGGTACATGGTAAAACAAAATGTCAATGGTTGAGTCCTAAGTATTTTATTATTATCATTTATTATATATATATATATATAAGTTAGCAATTAGTTTATTAATTTTATTGTATGACATGGAGTCCCTATATTTTCACATTACATTTTATATTTGAATATTTTGTTTTATTTATATAGTAATCTTACAATGATTGTTGAGGAGGTGTATGTTGATTGATTGTTCTTCAGCTATTATTGATCAATATTGTTAGGTCATAGTAATAAATATGTTTTCTCATTTTTCATATTCTACTATTTTATATCCCCTTTCAAATAGGGAGGCACAATTGTGGAATCTTCCCGAGTTGGATCATTGATGAGTGTGTCAACCCTGGCAGATTCAGGAAAAACATATATAAGGTAATTCATTTTCATTGAAAAACTTTTTGGAAAGATATTAGACAAGTAATATAATGATTTTTCAGTTTATGTGAAACAAATTAGAATCTTCTATCCTAAAAAACGTTTTTAGAGGGATTTCATAGTTAATGGGGTGATTGGATAATTTTTATCGTTTTTCAATATTTTTTATTTTTAAATTTATATATAGGTGATGCACATGGATTTCATTAATTATTGATTCATTATTTAATATAATTTTTCACTTACTCCAATGAAAATATTTCATTGAAAATTATAAATTATAGGAATATAGTATTCACATGAAATTTTCCATTCTGTGTGTGATTTTATTGACGATGGATTTCTAGTTTCTTAAAGTGTCCAAAATAAACTAAATAGGGATAAAAAATATAGATTGTAAGCTGAATTCAACTATACTTATATTTAAGAAATTATCTCCTACCATAATTCATCTAGATGAAAATATAAAATGTTATTTTTTTGTGACTATATTGAAACTTAAGTGAGGGATACACATAGACCATTGTGCATTATTGTCATAATTGATTCCATTATTGTTGTGGTTGGTCTGTTAAATGATGGTTCTCTAAGAGATGTTATGGATTATTGTTTACAATCCATAAGGTTTTTTTATCTAAATAGGTTATTTTTATATCCATGGTTATTCCATTGGTAGGGGAATTGTAGAATTGGGGGTGCTCATTGATTCATGGAGAGGTTGAGAATGATGGTTTGTTTAGATACTTGTACTGGTTGAATCTTCTTATCGCATGGTGGTAGTGAGGTTTAGAGCAAATGGTTTTGGAAAAATTATCATGCGGAGGGTTATCATGAGGTTGATCTAGAGATTTTGGAGTTTACTTGTTTTTAGAGGGATATCATGTTTTATTAGGATAGTTTGGAACTGACATGTTATGGGAGAATGGTATATATTTTAGGTTTTTTATCATAGGTTCCTTATGACGTTTCTCAAGTGAGTAAGAGTCAAAATTTCAGTTTGAGTTTCACTGGAGTGTGTCACAATTATAATATTAGTTAACTTCTATACCTTGTGAAATAGTTGGTCATGTTTAGTCATCATATGTGTTGGTAAAAAGTGAATGGGTCATTGGGATTGTTATTTTAGATGAGGGTGATGATAAATATGTTATAATGGTGGGGAGAAACTAATCAGTCACATATTAATGACAGTCACTGTAACGTCCTGGTTCTGGGTGCCGACCAGATGTGCCTCGTACCTGGTTGGTCATATGGCCTTAAGTGCCTTTCCTCAAAGGACAGTGGCTTCTGACTAGTTGTGAGGCACTTGGGTGTTATAGTGGGAAATCTATGCCCTCATTAGCAGAGTAATATTGTATAAAGAAATATATAATAGTATCAGAAGTAGTAATAATACCATACAACGAAAATCAATGGAAGACTAAAAGTAGATAAACAACTGAAGCACCTATATAAATGGTGCAAGCTACATGTGTCTAGGAAAGTATCCAAAAAAGTAACACTGTTTAAATAAAGTAGTAAACAAAAATTACAAAGAAAAAAGTAAACACCTCCAAAAGCATTGCAAACCTCAGATTGGTCCCATTCTCCCCAGCTCTATAGCAGTCATGTACCTGATGTAGAAGGACACTTATCATTATCCATACCTATTGAAATATAATCTGTTTAGGCCCAAAATCATTACCCAAAAATGGTGTGAGACAAATCCTAGTTGGAAACCACCCAATGATTTGTTCCTAAATATTCTTGAATATATATGGCAGGAAATAAGAAAAATGAAGAAATAAATAAGGATGTACTCAAAGGTAAACAGTCCTATAGATTCAAATACAGTCATTTACATTTGTCAATTATTCAACCAAATGATGACAAGAATCCCTCTAGAGTATCTCACATCCTATCTCCTCTATTTCAACCAATCAATCTCAAGGAACCCTCTAGGTATGTTCTCATAACCTATGCACTTTAGCTCAACTTATACAATGATATAACGACCTCCTATTTAAGCTCAAACTGTCTTACCCCTTTAGTCTCATGCAAGAAAAAGACTCTCTGAGGAATGCTGAACTTTAAATTCCCCATATATACTTTAACAATAAACTACATACGCTTTAGTGAAGTATTCGACGTCAATTCCCCTTATAGTCATGTAATAGTAACAATAGACATTCTGAGGGAGTACCCGATTTCAATCCCCCTATGGTCTCACACTATGATAAAAATAACAGAAACTCTGGGGAATTCCTCAATGTCAATTCCCCCTATGGTCTCACTAAACTAGGTTCCCGCTACCCAGTGTAAAGAAATTGTGCACAAGTAATGATCATCAATGAAATTAAACAACAAATTACTACATTGATAATTTTCTACAAAGCATAAAACAAACATGTTAAATAATATCACTCCATCCTAACAGCACCAGGCATGGAAAAAAAAGAAGCCAAACATGAAATTCTGGATGCAACGGCCAATATCAAATCAAACATGGGAAACATGTCCATAGCATGGAAAATAACCCCATTCTCAAACAAGATCCCAAACTCAATCAATCAAAGCATAGAAAGCATTAACATGGTTAAATTCCAAAAACACACAATAGCCTAAACTAGGGTATTGGTCACTTTCTCATATATAACTCAAATATAATCTATGGAATGCCACAAACCACCTATCTCAGCATTGTACGACCTATATACTCTGGCATTTTCCCTTGAATTGGCCTAGAACGATGTTGATCTATAACAACGTATAAAACATTCAAGAAACGATATCTCTTGAAAGAGGAGAAGTTAAGAAATGAATCTCTAGAAGAAGTAATAACTAACCGTGGAAATTCCAATTCAATCAAATACGGTTAATCCGGAAAACAGACGGTTGATTTGGGTCTCGGAGAATAATAATTTTCTACGATCGCTCCTAGACGAGACGAGTCAAGAAGGAGGTGTTTCTTCCAATTAGACATGACCCCAACCCAATTTTACAAATAAAAACTAAAGTACATAGCGTGTCTTGTAAAAGTACATGATGTGTATATGCCTTTACTAGGCCCCACATTAGGAAATATGTATATCACCCCATAGGTCGATGTTCTCAGCTATTACACAGATAGTACACGGTCACCCGCAGCAATCAGGCACACAACGTGCATCCTAGGTACATGGCCTATAGTCCTTAAATTTCAATATTATCCTCTTTTTCTCTAAAAAAACAGAAAATAAAATATCATACATGAATATAAGGTCTGTTTTCTTACAAACATTCCCCCATAAAGATATTTTACTTGAATGTACCAAGCATGGGGTCATAGGAAAAAGATCATCCAACAACTCCAACCACTAGGATTGTAAATCAGCCTCCCTCTCCCATGCAACATCCTGTACTCACCCATGACACCATAGAAATCATACCAGAGGAACATAATGACCATATAGAACCTTTTCACTATGATCAAAAATCCAGATAAGATGATCCTCGATCTAGGTGACCACCTCCATCCCAACATCTACGGGATGAAAACCATGACACAATATGAGAAGTAACATCGTAGATGAGAAATATGAAAGATTTCATGCATAGCCTGATACCTCTGAGGTAGCCACAACTGATAGTAACATGACTGACTCTCCGAAAAACTTCAAATGGTCCAAAATATCTTGAAAAAGGCTTGCCCTGTCTCCTAATCCTCCTGTGTCCCAACCTCGGTGTGATTTGTAGAAAAACATGATCTCTGACATCAAAGTCCATAGGTCATCTCCATAGATTAATATACGACATCTATCATGAATGTGCAATAGTCATCCTATTCTGAATCAACACCACTCCTTTATAAGATGAGGTCTCAGCATAGTGACCTCTCCTACTTCCAGACAACCGAGGGGTGATCGGAATGGACTATTGTTCAAAGCCTCATAAGGATCCATCTGAATAGTTTTTTGAGATCTATTATTGTAGGAAAACACCACATGAGTTATGTGATTCTCCTAGGAACCTCTAAAATATTGGATTCAAGCTCAAAGAATGTCCTCCAGTACCTAAATAGTAATCTTGGACTATCGATCAATCTAGGGGTTAAGCTATAATCAGAATTACCTGTGTACCAAAAGACCTATGTAGTTCATGCCAAAACCAAGAAGTAAAATGGGTGTCCCTCTCTGAAATAATGGAGTGCATAACTCCGTGTAAACGTATAATATCTCAGATATAAAACCTTCCCAACTCATCTACAATGGAGGTCTCCTTGATTGAAAAGAAGTGAGAAACCTTTTTGAGTCTATCAATGACAACCCAAAATAAATAATTCCCTCATGGAGACCAGTTAAACCTCCCATGAAATCTATCGAAGAATCATTCCACTTTCACTTAGAAATGGTTAGCTGCTGCAAAATCCCTACTGGTCGCTGATGATCCGCCTTCACCCGTTGATAGGTGGAACACCTCATGAAAAACCTAGAAACATATCTCTTCATACATGGCCATCAATACTGATGGTGAAGATCTCCAAAGATATTGGTGACACCAGGATGAACTTCCCAAACTGAGGAATGAAATTCCCGCATCAGCACCTCGCATATGTCTGGTGTCACCCAAACAAGACCATAAAAATGCATGATATCATCCATGCATACTATCCATATAGGAATAGTGTCCTCCCCTAACACACTCTCCCATAGGACTGGGCCTTCATAATTTTATAGCTTTTTCATTTTCACTCAATCAAGTAGATTATAAAAAATGACCACATAAGAAAGAAACATATACCCCTATCTGTCGTGCACCTCCAAATTCATCTTAGAGAATATAAACAAAATCTACCACTCACTGCTGCCCTCTTGAACTACTTGTATCTGAGTCCTTCTCCTCAACAGATTAGCTATTGTGTTTTATTTCTTAGATGTGTAGGCAAGCTTAAAGTCAAAGGACTGAAGTTACTCAACCCACCTTCGATGTCTCAGATTTAGACCGCGCGGAGTAATTATATATATGAGACATTTGTGGTCAGTGAAAACCAAAAAATGATCTCCCAATAGATAATGTCACCAACAGTGTAAAGCATTAAAATCTGCTTCCAACTCGAGATTTTGTGTTAGGTAATTCTTCTCATGTGTCCTCAATGGCCAAGACCCATACACAATGACTCCTTCACCCTGCATAAGAACTACTCCCAACCTGATACCTCATGAATCATAGTAAATTGTATAACTATTTAGAAACTCTAAAAAACTTATATTGGTGATAAATTCAACCTACCTTATAACTCCTGTAAAAATGAATCACAGGAATCTGACAATAGGTACTTCACACCCTTCTTAGTCAGGCCCGTCAGTGGCCCTACTAAGAATGAAATGGTTTTTAAGAACCATCTATAGTATATTGGTAGCCCTAGAAAAATTCATACCTAAAATATGTTGTTCAGCTCCTCCAATGAAACTACTACTGTCACTTTCTCTAGGTCTACTAATACTTCTATTTCCAAGATAACGTGACCCAAGAAGTGAATCTGGTCCAACCAAAAGTAAAATTTTGAGAGCTTATCATATAATTAATGCTCTCTTAGTGTACTCAAGACTATATAATTATTTGTGGTATGGTCATGTAGAGTGTTAGAGTACACCAAGATGTCATCCATGAACACTACCTCGAAAGAATCCATGCATAGATATAATTCTTAGTTCATCAGTGCCATAAAAGCTGTAGGCACATTCGTGAGATAGAACAACATAACCATATACTCTTATTGAAAATACCTGCTCTGAAATTTGGTAAGATTTATATCTAATGGTCCAATTCACAACTAATGATAATTAGAAATCATGTCAATCATCAAGAACACTCGGGCTCCTCAAAGCTGATCATTGAGATCATCAATCCTTTGTATGGGATATCAGTTCTTGACTATTATGCAGTTCATCTTCCCATAATTCACAAAATCTATGGGTATTGTCCACCTTTTTTGAAAACAAGACAAGCGAACTCCAAGGAGAAGTGCTGGGTTGAATGAAACCCTTTTCCAGTAACTCCTCTAACTGTTTCGTTAGATCATGTAACTCTAGTGTAGCCTTCATTAAGGAGGAATGGACATCAGTCCTACTCATGGACCAATCTCAATAGAAAAGTAAACCTCTCACTATAGAGGAAATCCTGAAATGTATTCTGGAATGAAACCCCTAAAATGACTGACCACTCGATGAAATTCCAACTATGAAGTTCCATGTTCATCCATATATAGACTACCTATCTGGGATGTAAATTTTCACAACCCATGATGCTTTAGCCCTGCTCTACTCGTCTGAACATCCCATTCGCCCTGATCTAAAAAGGATTTTCCCTCTGGTTCTATAAAACTCACCCTACGGTGATAATAATCAACCACAACCTGGAAGGAAACAAACTATTCCATCCCAAGAATGATGTCAAAGACAGTCATCTCTATGACATAAATGTCCCATGAGAAGGTACATCAACTATCTTTAAGAGGGAACCCATTTCACTGACGATCCCTTGTCATTCATATCCCCATCAAAGTGTCCATCGTGAAGACATCAGTAGAAGTAAAAATACAGAGCCCAAGGCTCTCCGAAACAGTAACATATTTGAAACTATATGAAGCCCTTGTATCACAATGTGCAGAAGCTAATACTGAGGAAACTAAGATCGTACAACAAACTGTAGAGGACCTGGGATCCTACTCCTACTGGGTCTGCTCCACTGTAAACGTATGGCTTGTAACGCGGCGTTGCGACCCTTCTTGACCACCCAGAGCTAATCAACCCTGTTGTCACTAAAATCCTGTCGATTGGCTACCACAGTTGTGACCTCCACCTTGGCCGGAATGGTGGAAGAACTCCAGTTCCCAGAGTAATGAAAAACCTTTGGTGCAACACTAGAATGAGGAGTCATAGAGGAACCCTTATCACAAGCTTCCGGTGAGAAAAAATGAAAGAAACGCTAATGATGGCCCATCTTTCTCCAAGATCGGCACTCTAATGGGTCTCTCAGGAATAGTGTTCCCATATTCCCGCCCTTCCAACAATGGTAGCATACCACATAGATACCTAGAGGTGTATCTTTCCTACTCAGATCTAAACATATAGAATCCCTATGACGCTTCCTAGTATCAGTTGGTGAAGCACTAACTCTAGATACTGAACTGAACTGAACCAGAGCTCCAGAATCCCTCAGGTTGTGATCTGTGAACAACACCTTGTTGACTGTAAAAGATATGGTCGTCAACTGGAAGATGCTCCCCTATGATCGGATGTCATACCTGAGTCCATCCACTAACATTCTCTCCCTGAATAACTCATCACCCTATATAAGTGTGAAGAGAAAAGAATACTCCATGACTGAAAGAGTACCCGACTCCAAACTCATTACTCTTATGCTTGATCAGCCATCATAGTCTCTAGGTAGATGTAGTCATTCAAGGAGTAATGAAACTCATCTCATGACATAACCTACTGGAGCCCTGCATATGAGATCACATCCCACCATCTCTTAGCGAAATCCTAAAGAAAATAAGTAGTGAACTTCACCCTCCTCTCTAGAGGTATCGCCATATGATCGAAGATAGATTGCATAGATTCTAACCAAGACTCAGCAGCATAAGGTCCTCCATCCCCTTAGAAAGATGAAGGATGTTTCTTCTGAACGTCCCATGTCAACTAATCCATATACAGGGCATGATGTAGTGCTCCCTAAAATGTCTGGATAAACCTCATGAATCCTTTATAGAACAATACATCAGCACCTGTATCTGGAATGATTATAGGTTCCATGACTGGCATGACGGAAGGATCTGTTGATAGTCCCTGGTTAGCCATGTCTAGTGTATGATCATTGCTGTATATTTGGTGAATAACCAGAGGAAATCTCGATGTAATTACTCTGCAAGGTCAATCACACACCATATTTTATATTATCAAGGCCTAAAACATATAAGTGAAAGAAAGGAACCAGAAAAGAAAAGAATTAATGTTTTTCAAAATATGAATACACGACGTGTATAACCCCTATACGACATTTTCCTTTAAGAATTCACATAAGTGGGTACTCCTCCCATCTCTGGTCGTGTAACACCCTATATAGACTGAGTGTTTTCTAAAGACACGACATGTAAATCAATTGTTTTCCCCTTCTTCAGTACTTTTACATGACTAACCCACAAGGTTCTCCAGGAATGATACTAGAAAGCATGTTCGTGCCATAAACGGCATGTACTAAAAGGATTTCACTGACCCTTGTTGTCAGTCACTCGGGTGGTTACATGGATTACACTACATGACATGTTCAACCTTAACACGACATGTATAACCTATGTTTCATTAATTTGTTTTGTTAGTCACACGGGTGGACACACGGTCCTAACAACACAATGTTTACGTCAGATACCCGATCTATTCCTTCTAGGATTTCCTAACCATGGGTCTCTTCCCAAATAGTTAATTACAAGGTTAGAGACTACAAAGTCTATACATACAATACACGACATATACTCAAGAAAATCAGTTTCTTCCCAAACATAAGGATACATGGTGTGTATTAAGAAAGACATAAAGTGTATTCTGGGTTTTTCCTGACAGTGAGACTTAGAAACCACTCTATAACCTAGAAAAACACTAAAAACATTAAAGTTCCAAATTACGATCTATCAGGGCCCATACATTCCTCAAATCAATGTTTTTATTCTTATACTAGTCATATACAAAAAAAATAGTGCAATGATCAACTAAATTCAAATATTATGAGGGCCTATAACACCTAAAAACCATTGGTTGGTGTTCATTCAAACGAAACCTTACACAATCTAGTACCCTATTTAATATTAGGAATTTTATCAAGGAATCTATCAAAACATCATGCATATATAATAGAACCTCTATCACAACAACTTGAAATCAGTAATTCACCTTAAATGGAATGAAAATAAATCATGAAATTTGGCCTCTAAATGTTCCTATATGATGCATGAGATGGAATACCCTCATCTCATCACGTGGAAATAGATATAGAACCTCAGTATTATCAATGTTAACAATAAATAACATGTGAATCACCTAACAGTGAAATCAAATCAACTGTAAAATTTTAATCCCAGAGAAATTAAAATATTCAAGGAAAATTAGAATTTCCCTATACACGAGTAAACTACTCATAGGAACAACTTTTTACAAATTACCACTTCCTTCATATCCCTAGAAATAGGATCTAAAGAGTAAGTCAAAGAAGAAAATAATTCCTCTGATACAACTTTGTAACATCTTGGTTCTGTGTGCCACCTAGAGGTGCCCCATTCATTGTGGGTCACATGGCCCCAAGATAATTTCCCCAAACGCCAGAGGCTGCTGATTTTTAAAGAGGGTCTTAGGTGTGATAGTGGGGAAACTATACCATCATTGCTAGCATAATTCATCAAAAATAAATTGATAACAATTGAAGAAACATTTATAATACCATAAAATAGAAATCAGTAGAGGACTAAAAGTAAATAAAAAACTAGAGCACATATATAAATGATCCATGTCACCTATGTATGGGAAATAATACAATAAATTTACAATGATGAAATATAGTACTAAACCAAAGTATAATAAATTCATGTAAACAACTCCAACAACATCACAAGCCTCGGCTGGGTCCCATGCTCCCCAACTCCACATCAATCAAGTACCTTATGTTGAAGGGTGCTTGTCCTTATCTATACCTGGTGCAATATAATCTGTTTGGGCTCAAAATCATAACTCAAATAATATTTGAGATGAATCCCAATACGATACCACCCAAATATCAATGCCTAACAATCAGTGAATATATATGGCAAGAAATAAGAAAAATGATTCTATAAATAATAAAATACTCTAAATTAAACAATCCTACAATTTCAATTACATTCATTTAAATTCATCAATGAATCAACCAAACTAAAACAAGAAACCATCAGGGATGTTTTCATAGCCTATCCCTTGTGGTTCAAATAAACAATCTAAAGTAACCTTTTGGGTATTTTCTCAAATCCTAACTCCTCTAGCTCAACTTATACAAGGATATAACGACCATGTTAGTTTGCTCACATGGACTTACCCCTTTGTTATTTGGAAAAAAGACTTTATGTTGGGGCACTCATTGTCATTTCTCCTTATATCCATTTAATGATAAACTATAAACACTCTAAGGATGCAATCAATGTCAATTCCCCCTGGGGTCTCCTAAGTGTTACTGTAGACACTCTGGGGGATCACTCAATGTTAATCCCCACTATGGTCTCTTAGAATGATAAAAATAATAGACACTCTAGGGAACCCCTCAATGTAAATTTCCCCTATGGTCTCACTACACCTGGTTCCTGCATCCTTATGTAATGAAATCATGGAAAAATGATGTTCAAAAACCAATGTAAACCACAAAGTACTACTTGGATAATATCTAAAGAGCATGACACAAGCATGTCAGATAATATCACTCAATCCGAACAAAACTAGTCATAGAAAACAAAGCATCCTAACACGAAATTCTAGACCCAATGGGATATATAAATTAAAATATGGTATAACACATCCATAGCATGGAAAATATCTCTATTCGCAAAAAAGATCCCACACTTATGCAAAAAAATCATAGTAGGCATTAACAAGGTTAAATTCCCAAAATAAGAAATACCCTAAACTAGGTTATTGAGAAAGTTTGACTATATAATTCAATTATAATCACTAGAAAAGAAAAAACCACCTCCCTCGGCATTGTATGATCGATATACTCTATTATTGGCCCTTGAATCAGCCTTGGATGAAATAGATCTACAAAAATGTCTAAAAGGATCAACAATAGATATCTCAAGAATGATGGTAAAACAAGAAATGATGCTTTAAGAAGGAAGAAAACTCTATGGAAATTCCAATACAATCAACGACGGTTGATTTGAAGAACATTTGGACGACCAGGGGCTTAGAAAATCATTATGACCTACGGTCGCTCCCAGACAAGACGAGTCGATAAGAAGGTGTTTCTTCCAATTAAATGTGATCTCAGGCTGATTTAACTAATAAAAAAGTACAATATAAGTTTTATAAATGTTCATGGAGTGTATATGCCATTACCGGGCGCCACATTAAGAGGTCTCAAGGTCACCCCACACAACCATGTACTGGGTTCTTGCACTGCCAGTACATGGTCACCTACATCAACTGGGTACACGGCGTGTACTCCAAAGTACACTATGTGTAATCCAAAGTACATGGAATGTACTCCTTAAATTTCCATATTCTCCTTTTTTCAAAAACAGCAAAAAATAAAATCAGATACCTAAAAAGAAGGATCATGTTCTTACACTAACATGTTTAGTGTCATTTGAGTTGAAATATCAGTTCATAGGATTTCATGAGGGTATTGAAAGAAATTCTATTCGGGGTGATGATGGGTAGTTGTTTGACCATCACAAAATCCATCAGCTGAGAAGTGTTATAGTGTGGAGTTTTTCAAAAAACATATATATGTTTTTTGAGAAATTTTAGATATATATGAATTTCAACTCTGAGTTATCTCTTAAGGGTAAAACAATAATTTATCATGTTTGAGGATCTTTGATAGTTTTTCAGACTACTCTATTGGTCTTATAAAAGGGATTTCACCATAGAACATGAGTTTTAGGGAATTAAATGTCATTCAATTTTTAATGGACTATTTAATATATATACTTGATTAAATATTATTTATTCCTATGTGTTCAAATGGAGAAATATTTTACTCGGAGACTCATGTTAGATTGATAACTATATAGTTTAGTAATGAATGGTGTGTTTTGGTCATTTTTAGGTATAACATAGCATCAATAATTGAGCATTAGATAAATCCCCCATTTTTAATATTCTTTCTTTTCTTTATATTTTCATCATTTTTTATCATTTTTATTTTTTCAACCATCCATTCTCATATAATTTTGTTTCATCACCCATTTGGGTTCCACCTATGGTATAGTTAGAATAAATAAATGGTTAGGGATATCACACTCATAGAATGTGTTGAGATTGATTATGGATCATTGCAATCATCATGTGGATTCTGGAGAAAGCCTTCAATATTTTA
This sequence comes from Viscum album, assembly GCA_963277665.1. Taxonomy (NCBI): domain Eukaryota; kingdom Viridiplantae; phylum Streptophyta; class Magnoliopsida; order Santalales; family Viscaceae; genus Viscum; species Viscum album. The sequence continues at coordinate 1,935,849,395 of OY728123.1, read as the reverse complement.
CACCTGGAGGTGCGCTGTTATTTCCTTTTCTTCCAAGAAAATACCTTTTGTAGTTTTCTTATGCAGCACTATTTTTAGTTGGTTTTTATGATTTATAATGGGATGAAAAAAAAAATTTGTTTAATCAATGTTTTTTGGGATCACAAGGCATACTTGTTTTGTAGAACCTAATCACACTACATGTGACTCATGAATACACACAGTGTGTTCTTTTTTAGGGTTGAGAGGATGTTGATTATATTGTCATGGAAATTTGTTTCAGACATGTTGTGAATATAAACTCTGTATATAACCACTGAAATGACCAAACACCTCGATTACTGGAGGACAGGTGGAAATTTATCTTGACCACTACCCCTATAGAGAACACAACCAACGGTCAAGTCGGGTTTATTCAATTTCATCATGTGAATTAAAATATAGACAACATGTGTTTGTTATAAATCCATGTACATTACTATGAACATCTGGTTGGTGACTATCCATGTACTAGGAAGGCATTTCATGTACATTGAAAATATATATTCCAGTTTCATCGAGATGCACGGTCGATGAGGCTTACTTGAGGTGCACATCATATACTCCATCCTTGGAGGTGATTCATTTTTTTCATCCCAAGAACAATAACTAGGAATCTATGTAGTTTATTCATGGAAGTTTCTCACATAAATCCTGGTGGTATAATAGTTAAATTATATTTCATCCCATTGGATGTTATTTTTGATTGAGAGAGTGTATAGAGGTAATATTTACATTAATTTTTTTTGATTTTGAATTCTACTTGGGGATGACTAGTGAGTTGTTGTTTGAGGCCCATGTGAGGGATATAATCATTTGGATTAGATTATATTTATTATTACAAGTGATTCAATTTAGTATTCTATAGGTAGTGAGTTGTTGTGTGATTCCCCTGTGTCTAGTGTCCATTCGGTGTTTCCTATTATGGGATGGCCCAAGGATATGTCGCACTAGGGGAGAAACATATATGGTTTCATGTTCTCTCTAAACATACATGGAACATGGATTTGTTTTCTAGTGGACTCCCTGGTTTGGATTCATCATCATGTTAGTGTTTACAAAATATTTATGGGATACATATGAGTTGTTGTCCATGTGAGGGTCACCACTGGTTATAAAAATGGATTCATCACTTGGAAAACCATTATTCATGTGACTTATAATTTGAATGAATGGTTGTTATTTTGGATGTTCATATTTGAATATAGAATGTGTTTGGTGGGATATTTATGGGGTTTTCATTGTCCATGAGTTTGTTCTTGCATATCATATATTGTTTGGTGGTTGTTGTGTGGTAGTTCTAGGGAGTTAATGGATGATCTAGATGACCACAATCCTACCTATTTTATTAGTATTACAATCTCTCTATTTTATTTAATACATATTACAATGTAAATAACATAATAAATGATATATTAGTACATTCACATGAACTGAGTTTGGGCTCTATTGGGAATGTTTTCCCACTTTGTATTTTATTAGCTTAAATAGTTATCAAGGAATTTAGAGTCCTTGATAGGTTATCTAATAATTTTCACATAGTAGTTCTCCTCATTTGTTAAAATATTTTTATTGATATCCATGAGTATGGTTGATGATTATTTTTTTGAATTCCAAGGATGAGATCATGGGTATGGAATTTAAGTATATTAATGTATTTTTTATCAAGGATATCTCTCTTTCTTTATAGGGTACACTCGAATGTTTGTGTGGTTTGGAATTACTCATGCTATAATTTATCTAGCTTAGGCCAGAGTAAGAGTATATATACTTTATGTGTAATTATATATGTTTAGGTTCAATGTTTTCAAATATTAAACAATTATTCTACATTCAGTATTTTATTTATTTTTTATGACTGTTCTTAGTTTTTGACAATGATGGGTTGTTAAACTATTCAAGAACATATACCTGTCAACATGTGATAGTATAACCATTTGTGGTGTCCTACTCATATATTTGTCTCACCACTTATACATTCACACCAGTGAATGTATATAACCTATGTCTACATTCATGTTTTGAAATAGATAGACAGTATCTCGAGTGGAGGCCCATCATTTAATGATCATGTGTGATCAATAAGGTGGAGTATGAATATCTATATATAGAAGTTTGAGAGATTTAGATATGAGTTATGTTGTATCACTTAGTTATGGTGGTAGTGTTGTGTATTTTATTCTATATCAAATATATTTTAATTATGTAGGATCATTTTTATTAGAGATCATTTTTTGTATCACCATGATTTTATATTTTTCTTTATTAAATTTTGTATATCATTAATGTTTTTCAATTATGTATTATGAGTACTTTGATGAAAATGGATGTTTATTTTGGTGGGATATTTATGGTGTAAATACAAATTGATCTTACATTATAGTCCCTCAAAAACATCTCACTAGTTTTTCGACACAACTATCTATCCTCTGGAAAATAGAGAGGGACATCAGAGTCCTTATCGTCAGTTAGATCAGTTGATGGGTTAGTTCAACCCAATCTTGTTTGTGACATATAACCTATAACTTTTATTATTTGAAATTGGTATTTTCAGGACCCCCACCTATCAAATTGTAATCCTCCTAGGTTAAAAATTAGATGAGAGTGATAGTGACACCCGAGTCTCACCTTCAGTAGGCCTCAAGTTGATACTTTTCACTGAGGGTATAGTAAACACACAAATGGGAGGCACTGCCCTCTAAGAGACCCTAAGGGAAATAGATAGATAAGACAAACACCAAAAAACAGAAAATCAAACTGAAATATAAAATAAATATCAATTATGCATTTCTAATGTCATGCAAGAACTACTAAAACAAAAATAAAAAATTCCATGTACCAATAGAAAGTAAAGTATCCATGACCATGAAGCCCGAATAGCTCCCACAACCCCAATAAAGTATTAACCAGCCTGATGTTCATCCTTATCAACGTTACCTAAAAAATACTTTATATATACTTAGTCTATGTACAACAATATAATCAATAGGATCCACCCCGAATCCTGTAGTGAAAATGTATTGAAGGAATCCTAATGAATTGTGAACAACAAGTGAAACCAAGTCTTCACCTAAACTTGTATACATAGTTCCAAGCCTTATGATGGATAATATCAAAACGTATCACATGAAAGAATATATAATATAATAAATAATATAAAGGGTACCCTACTACAACATTCCCATTGGGTTTTCATCTTGCCCCAACATCGCACGTCATAATAATCTATCTATAAAAGGGCTTGCACAAAGACACCTTGGTGTAGCACCACAATATCCAACTCGTGCAACAAAAACACTACTTCTAGCTGACCAAAGTAACCATATTATATCCAGGATACAACTTATCATGAATAACATGTATCATAGGTCTGGTATTATACCTAAAGATATTACAGTCCATACGCCGAGTAAGGATTCTCAAGCCATCACAACCTATACATGTTACACCTATGGAAGTCCATAGGAAACAATATCCAAAATATTTTTCTGTGAATAACCACAAGACATTAAATCACTATATACACATATATTTGTAAATCATACTATCATGCCTACCATCTAAAATAACTACCTAGATTAGAGATCAGGTATAAAGGGGGTAGTCATCCTTCAACCCTCCCACCAAGATGTTGGGGAAAATAGCCCCTCAAGGCTCTGAATACCTAGGGTGTTATTCAACCTAACTAGATGGATGAGGTAGTGTATAAAAACAAACAATGTACATGATATAATATATCCCACAACCACATTATGGGAATAAAGTAGTCTTAGAGTCAAATGTAACTAATGTTTCTTATACTCCTAGATTCCACTACTAATACTGGATATCATATCTGTACACAACCATTTAAAGAACATTACTTAATCATCTTGTCCCATTTATTTAGTTTCACTGTACATTTAATAATACTTTGGACTTTAATTAAGAATTAAAAATTCCAAATTAAATTTTATATTCATCACATCAATCTTCCAAGCCCTTCAAGAACAACCATCCATGTCCACATTTATATTAAAATGTAACATCAATATTTCCACCCAACAATCCACAACCCGATGGGTAAAAATCTTTTATTATATGAATTGTTAACAGTGATATTACATTCACATATCCCTTGGAATTGATGAAAATAAATCTAATCTACTAGACACAAGGGGCTCAACATGGTATGTAGGTGAACTACTCATCAAGTCTTTTCCTCCAATAGCAAGAGCGTAGACCCATCCATAATCAAGAAGATAAACATAGAAATTATGTTTCATGCTATGTGTGTCATCATCTATTTTATAAGGAGAGTAATAAAAATTCTCTTCCTCAATAAGTGGGGAATGTAACGTAGGTTTTAAACAGTGTGTTCTATCAACAACCACTTTCATATCGATAGTAAGCCTAGATTCAACCTGTTCCATCAACCTCGATGTCCTTATCGGAACCCACATACATAAATGAATTCATCTCATGATTCTAGAAATAGATTACATCCATAACCCCTAGGCTTCCCTAACCCCACATACCAAAACAAAAGCAGCAAAAAAAACAAAAATAATCAATTGGGATCTTGGCCCAAAATAAGGCATCCAGCCTTTACACACAGCAATCACTCACAGATCCAATGAATAAGTTGATTGCCTTTAAAAGAAAGAGGTTAACTGGGAAACCATTAAGGAATTATCTTTATAGTCCAAATGGTCCTTCATTCTATATTGAATTAACTGATTAAATTAAGCCTTCATAATTGTATTCATTTGATTATCATCAAACTTAAAAAAAATAATTAGATTCATTACCATGCCTCTTTAAATTTGGCCAAATAATTTTTAAATAATCATATAATTACATTATATATGAATTACATAAAGAATGAAATGAAAAAAAATAAAATCATATATATCACACAATGTACCTATCATGAGGAAAACTGTTATCACGTTATAAATAAATAAAATAGAATCAAATCCAATTAATTAATAATGATTCAATATTTATAATTTAAATTTTATTGTGATCTAGTGTCTAATATATGCGAACTGTAATATTTTACATAAAATAATATAGAATCCAAAAATACCCTACCTCAAAAGGTTTTTGAAGCTTTTTACATAAGAACAAGCCAACACTATGGATCAAAATCACCTCTTTAGGAAGACTACATCTACCCAAGGATACAAAGACTCCACCACAAAAAAAACTCCCATGAAAACTCCATTTGGAACATGGATATCACATGGAAAAAATGGAAAGGATAAATTCATAGGGAGGAACCTAGAATAACGGTGGTAGAACATACCGTATATCTCAGACAAATCGACAATTCCTTATTACACCAAAACAAGGGATGCACTTGTACCAGGAAGACTCCGAGGAAAATGATCCAAGGATCGTAGTTCGATCATGTGACTTCTATTAGAGGAAGAACTATGGGAATCTAATCCCACATGAAAACAAGGTTGAAGCTATATCTCCTTTTTGAAATTCTAAACAGATCATTGTTTAGATATGGTTTTTTATTTGACATTAATGGTGGATCTGGTCAAGATTACACAGTTTGACTAAGTAATGGTACTAACACACTTACGAATTTTAATATATGAATTATAGGATTTTATTCATCCTTAAATACCTAAAAACAAGGCCTTAAATGTGTTTTATATCCATGATAACATTAAATGGGTGAAACTGTAGGAAGATGGAATCACTATTCACATATGTCTCATTGACAATACTATTTTAAAATGACTCTATCACAACACTTTTCACAAATGACTCACTGACATCACCGGTCACAAGTGACACACTGAAAACATTGTTAAAAAATGTATCGCCAACAACACTATTAAAAAAACTGGGAACACTGTTCATGGAAGTGGAAATCATACAATGTGCTGGGAATAAGACACTATGACCTTCTAGAAAACCTCAAACACCCAATATTTACAATGTAATGGACCGTAGAGGTTCGGGCTATTGTAGGATTCACCTTCAATGATTATACTAATATAATCACAAAACCATTTTTTTTGAAAACATCATTAATCACTATATATATAATAGTGAAAAATATTCTACTAAATAATCATCTTCCTTTACATCATTATTCATAAATATTCATTCTAGTTCTATCTATTCCCATCTTTTACTGTCAGATACATGAATTCCCTAAACAACTGAGCAATGTACATCTAGGATATATGATTGTATAAGTGATATCGTTCTCATATTACATTATAATAATTTTATACCAAAAAATTAATTATTATTCCATTAATAATAGTAAACCAAAAATTTTCTTTTTCTCGAAAGATTTAAGGAATAAATAGTGGCTCCTAAACCCATTATTTTAACGAGAGGTTCGAGTAAAACATGATAGGAATTCGGCTGGATGGAAATTTATTCTTATTCACATATCCATTTAAATATTTTCCTTCTGTAGGAAAATAAAACAATAATATCTCTTATAGTCAAAACCTAATAAATATATTGTGAAGTTAATGGACCCATGACTTCTTTTATCCCATTAAAAATTGGATATGTCCAAGGATCACATGTCAAAGATGTCCTAATATATTGATTAACCACTAATTCACTAATATGTTATTATATGCATTAGGATAAGGTCATTACTCATCAATGTTTTGTCATTACTTTTTATCATTGACACATTTATAAAAAGGGTTATATATATCAATATATAAAATCATTGGTATCTTCTAAATTGATTAACATATCTGTTACACTATCCTCAAAATGTAGGTTGGAAGTAAAATACATTATAAATTATATGTTTTCTATGATTAAATGTATATAATGTATTGCAATAAAAAACTAGATCCTAAAGTGATCAACACCTTATTTAAATAAACAAATCAATATATTTCATCACAGTCCATATACGATCACCACTCATAATAATCAATTATATTTTGTTATTCTCTCACCTATTCACATGAATCCCAAAATATACTCTTAAAATAGATTTTTAAAATATTATTATTTAGAAAAAAATAATCCTTTATTACATGGATATGGAATAAATCTCCAGTTTCTAATCTTCTCATATCATTCATATAGGAAGAATTTGTTCCTCATTCATTCATTTATTCAAATCATTGTCTTTTTTTTTTCTAATTATCCAGAGCTACAGATAAAATAACCTTCTAATTTTTATTTCAAATTCAAAATCCAAATCTCAATTTGATACTAAAAATAAAATACAAATAATTTTCATCTTCATACAAATTTAGTAAATTCGTAATCATTGAATCCATTTTTACTTATTGAGTTCTAATCTAGGACTTCTATGTTATCAAAAGATCCTTAAACTAGTTGTTCAAAACCATACAATAACATTCTCATACCACATTTTTTTCCTTATCAAAACATAAATCATTATCATTGAAATTTAATGTTGATGGTATGTTAAAAAAATAATATGGTATATCATTACATTTATTCATAAACCATTCAACACAACAACCATAATTCACACTTTCTCATGTTTTTAAAACCTAATAAATATCATCAAATAACTCACCTAACTCCATGGTTTGACAATTTTTTGTTTCCTATTAGATGAATGTATTATTATTATATAATAATATTTTTCCTACCCCTCTTGTACATGAAACATTTTAGTAAAAACCCCTGCCATCATTATTGTCATAGAAATTGTCTCCCTATTTAATTTTATATATAATAAACAATACATTCTATGTCCACATAGAAATAGAATGAAATAATCTTCGACACCTCTATGTATACATTGGGTTCATATGTCTACCACATCTACGACATCATCAACAACACTATAAATGGGACTCCTTGTGTTTCACATTGATTTTTTCCACTGAATATTCCATATTACATTGAATGGAATGCTTGAATTTTTAATATCGAATAGCTTGAAGATATATTTGACTTCCTAAAAGAAAATAGTAACTTACTTATAGTTATAATCTGATCCAATTTAACTAATACAATGTCACCAGCATATATGGAATACATTTGGGAATACCTATATCGCTAATCTATATATCGTCTTCAAATGAATTCCAATTTATATCAAACATACTTATACTCCATGATTCTCCATAAACTATGTTCAGTACTTATCATAACCCATATTCTATAACCTACTTCTAATTGAGTTGAATATACATCATCAACCTCTATAATATTCATCTATCAATGATTATCAAGAATTCCAACTTGCAACCTCTAGGAAGGAAGAGAATTTCATAACACACATGACATCTTAAGATATATGTTCAATATATATATTCAATATAACTATGGAATTCATGGAATTCATTTTGATTAACTATAAATCCTAAATAATTTATTGGTATAGTAAGATTAAAATATATTCCCATATTGTGACTTTAGGACAAGAATTCTCATAGATGATTGATGAGAAGGATATAATAGGGTATCATAAATAATTGATCTCATTGGTTATATTATATTTGTTTGAATTGATCGAAATAAGTTTTTTATATCTATTACCTATATTTATTTTATCTTTTGTTCTTGATTTTTATAGGAAATTATAGGTTCCAATTATATATTATACGATATAACAACATCGCATTGGGGTTAGATAACTGTGGTCAATGATTATATGGGAAGAAACTCATGTAAATATTTCATTTCCCATCCCATTGAAGAGGGAAATATGTTGTATTATGAATACGATCACACATGGATCATATATTATCATTTACACATGTTAGACAACAATATATCATAATTTAGTGGGTCTAGTATATTGAAAAGTGGAAATGGGGAATTATAGAGCCTCAAATAAAGAATTCCACAACTAAGGTGATAGATATTTTGTTCCAGAAATCTACATGGTCTCCTCATCAAACCAAAATTAATGATCCAATAAAAAATGATATATATGTTATGAGATATATACATATGATTTGAGATGAAACTCTATATAAGATAGTATTATAGGAATGAAATTAAATATGTAGGATCCCTATAATTCTATTTGGACTGATTAAAAATATTATAAAAATTCTTGTATATTTCGTATAAATTGGGTCCAACAATTTTTTGAATAACTTACCAATAAGAAATGTTATTGGAGATTTTCTGGATGAGCACCATGACACCATGAAAATGTCAGAGACTGACAACTTTGGGTATCCCTGTAATATAAATCTTTAATGAAACCCAATTGAGGTTGAATTTACTGTTTATTATTGTACCAGATTGTTCAATTTATTGACAATAGATTCCCCATCACAAAATCCTTTAAAAATATATTAATCAATGTAAATATTGATGTGTTGGCAAATCAATTAGTTAGTGTTTAGTTCTAATATTTAATTAAACCATAAGATATACAAAAAATGTATATTTATAATATTTTCTGTTTAATGTCTTTTTTGTAACATAAATATTAATGTTATCCTTTTTTATAGTGGACATATTTTTTTAAGAAGCTAATATATTTCCACAAAATAAAATATCACTGGAACCCCATGTGAAAGTAAAGTTGAGTTTGACGGCCTATTATAATAAAATCCATTATAATTACATAGATTAATCTTAGATGATGAGGGTTGGGAATCATTGTATATAATCCCATTTTAAGGATATATCAAATAAAAAATGAGGTCTGATTTTATGACCCCTTTGAATTGATATTGTTGAAATATCCATATATTTATTATATGAATTCACAAAGTTGAAATGGTTTGTCAGTTTAAATTAATAGTTGAATTATCATTCAAATACTCATATTTTCCAGTTTAGAATTTTAGTAACCTAATTTCCATAGAATTATCCATATATTAAATCTATGAAGATATAGAGATAATATATCCTATTATGTTGGGAAATGAACCCATATCTAGTAATATTAAACCAAATTCTCCTTTTATGGTTTAAAAAGTATATAATTATTTGATTATTCTACTATTCCCATCAAATAGAGGGGACAAGGCGGAGGATGAAGACCATTATGTTTTGATAACCCACATAAATAATGTTTGGGATACAAATATTAGAAGGGATATCATAGTAACCTAGTATAAATATTCAATAATTTATGATGGGATTATAATATAATGTAATGAAAACTGATTTATTGGAAAACATTCCATATCTATTTAGTAGGATTCCCTGAGAAAAATGGTGGTGTATAACATTATGAGTGATGAAATACTGGAGTATCACATGGGGTCTATGCATAAATTTTTCATAATACTCATATTGGATTTGATTAAATCCTTAAATAATAATTATGAATACATCCTCAATATGTTGTTAAACAAAATTGAATAATGATTTGATTATTTTATATATATTTTAAAAAAATGTCCAATAAACCATGAATAGATTTCAGAGATTGAATAGGATGAGAAATTTTTTGAGAAAAACCCACTACATATCACTCTTAATATGCAAACATTTTGTTTCTTTAAATTAATACATAGTAAAAAATATTTTCCATTCACTAATACTTTAATTTTCATGTTCACACAACATATAGTGACATAATGTTGAGTTTTACAGCAATATTTATAGAAACAAATTAATCAAGGATGCGTGAATTGGATTTTGTATCCCTAAATCATTATTTAGAATGAATTTATAATTCACATGGATAAATTTCAGGAATAAAATTCCATGATATACATGGATATTTAAGTGATTGTGTTAAGAAGGCCTTTCTAAGGCAGGATTTCTTGGCCGTAAAGAAATATAAAATTATTTATATAAATAAAATGTTGTCTCCAAAATAAATTGAAGATGTTTCTATAAAAAAGTAGATGATGGTGGGGCGAACTACCCTCAAATTACATAACCGATAAATTAAATAGGAGTGACACAACCCAACCTATAGAATACTCACTTGAGATAATAATGAGAAATCTGTGTCACCTCAATCCCACATCCAATGTACCATGGGATGGTAACAAACACATACTTGGTGTATCACATAATATGGGAACCCATAGCCCATATCATTGAAAAAAATAAAATAAAAAACAATAAATTATTGTATTATATATATTAAAAACTAAATCTAATACACGCATTCATGAGACATCACATGGAATGTACATCTAGTCCTCAGAAAACCATCATATGAATTATAAATCAGAACATGTTGTTGAACCTGATGAACATGAAATAAGTGACTTTCAATTTTTAGAAATAAGTCATACAAATTAGTTATAAAACGAATTTGTAACCACACCTATCCAAAAATAACCGTCTTCTTCGATGACCAACATTATTAGGATCCATATTGCAACTCCATCTCTATATTCACAATTTCCATCTAAAAAAATTGAATCATCTTCACAAACAAAAAACATGTAAGAAAAATACTCATATAAGGGGGATTATTAGAATACTATGTTATTTTCACTATACTATATAATGGAAACTCAGTGATATAAGTTAGTTGATACAACATATATAGTGGAAACCCCTAAATAATACTTGAAAAATTCTAAATTTATATTCCACAAGAATTATCATAGACACATAGCTTTCCTGGTAATTATATCATCAATAACTAAATGTTCATTTCCTAAGAAAGAATATAATTCATATAATACTGGGTGGCTAAGAAATTCCTATGTTAATAGATGATATATAATTCACTTCCTACATGAAAAAATGTTTAATGATAAATTACACAGATCAATGTATATAAACCGCGCCACAACATATTATCACACAGTTCTAAAAGAAACCATTAAATGGAACCTTCCCCTCAAAAAATTATATGCATCAATCAATGGATAACCTCCCCAAACTATCCAATATTACCATGTCATCATTTAAGTAGCATACATTTAAAACATATCCTTGTTTATTAATTTTAAATTATCAAGGGATTATTATCCCATATTATCTATAATATACTTTTTAAATCACAATCACATCTTCTCTTGAAAAATATTGTGAGACCCACATCATTCCAAATAATCCGTTGAGGATGTTCCAAATCAATAATTAAAGACCAACTCCATATTGAATAATTTCCTTGAATGACGGATTACATAACCACAAAATTAGAGGATGTGTGCCACAATAATACATGTAATTTCAATCGAGTTAATACCATAAACAATTAACAATATGGTGGACCCATACCATGTCATGTCAAAGGGATTATAGAGTCCCTATATGATATATAGTGGACCCATGAACCATTTCTCTATTACTATTCCAAAAACAATAACCCTATGGAGAGATGCTCTCTCTCATTGATTATAATCCAAGGGATTATTTAACCCTGAGGATTTCTCAACTAATCATGCCCAAACCCCACATCAATCCAACATAGCTAAATTTGAAATAAATCATATCTCATCTATAAAATAGTCTCAAATGAGTAAATAAACTACACCATTGTGATATACATTGAAAATTATCATGTTTCTGTGTTTAATTTATAAAAACTAACCAATAGTGAAAATGTGGTGAAAACACCTTGTAGTAAAAATGTGAACCACATGGGGGTTTCCATGAGAAACACATGATTCAATGATAGTGAATTGGTGTAATGTTATTCCCTACATTAACTAATTCACCTAGGTTATTATTCACCATTGGCACTGGATTGATCAGTTTGGAAAGATCCAACTTGACATGCCCAATTGGCTGATTGGTTACGCTACCTTATAATATTGGTCAGCACATTAAATTTTTCTCATATGAAAAACTAGTTGGGACAAGTCACTTCTTGTGTTAGGTAAAAGACTATCCATCATGTGTCTAGTGGGACATGACTATATTTATGTCATCACTGAGGTGTGTGATCATCCCTCGACCACACCTCACTACAGCCACCTCTCTGATACCATCTCTCCTACACTATAGATCACTACTTCATCCAACCCCATATTTCAAAGGACCTAATTCCCCTATTAAAATCACTTCATCTACTTATATTCTATCCCACCATTGTATACCATACTTTCTATCCAATCCATGCATTCTCTTTATACCACCGCCTTTCCACCATCATGACACCATTGGTCAACCTTATGGTTACAAAACTATTAATCACATCCATTAGAAGAAAATATTTATGTGTAAAGTTATTTAAAATTTAATAAAATCTTATTGAATCCAAATGACACTAATATAATGAATGATCTGACAACTAATCAGAAAACTAGGCTCAAGTCATCATTTTGATCCATAATCAATAACATGTAGTAAAATGGAAGAAATTAGGTATATAATTATTCCATATAAATTTTTAACATAACGAATAGATTAATTATGAATATTGTTTAACACCATTGTAAAAAAATATTTCAAGTATTTGAAATTTTTTATATCAATACATCATTAGTAACCATATTGAAATCAATATCAATTATTAGAGATAAATCATTATACCAAAAGTTGTTTTTATCATGGGTATCATGAATCTAGTACTTATGATAATGATTTAAAATTAATAATTTCAAGGAAAATATATAAAATTTAAATTAAAAAATTATTGAGAAAATAATAATTTTAATTGCTTATTATGATTCTGGATTGGTCTATGGTGAAGACTACAGCTCTATCAAATTCTGATGTCATTTTCATGATACATATTTTCATTATCCAATAAATCATTTTATCAGCAAGAAATATTATTTTTGTAGCTTGGGATTATGTAAAAAAACATAATTAGAGAGCATGATGTATAGTAAATATTATGGAATTATGATTCTATGGTAAAAAAACATATTAGGTTAAATTGAATTATATTTAATAAATGCCACCAGTTGTGGCCTATATTGGAAGCTCTAGAAAAAAACCTGAGATTACTTCAACCAATTTTTTAAAAAAAATATTACGACCCAATGGGGTGTAAAAAACATCAAATGATACATTGATTAGAAGATATCTACATTTTTTTCAAATGTTTAATTTTTGTTGAAATATTAAATTATCAGTATCCTGTAAAAATCATTATTTTCATAGAATCATGAATACTATTTCCAATGGAAAAAATACCCCACGATCAATTGTACCATTATAAATGTTTTATTAGTACATTTTTTATGGTATGATTAAAAGTTTACCATTGTGGATGTTCTAGGGATCCAAAACTCTAAAAATGGTATTTCTGAACTGGGTAAAAACTATGTTGATATATATTTCTCTATATTAATCCCTTTCATCATAAGAATTCATATATCAAAGGTTTTAATATACTGAACTCTCACAAATAAAATTATTTATTTATAAATATATAATCACAAAACACTCCATTCAATATGGATGTATGATTTTTTCATAAATAGAGTACATAATCTCCTCAGGAGGGAAAATATTTTTTATCACTAATGCTATAGGATCCGTCTAATCATGATGAATAATACCTCTCTTTGTGAATCATGCTAATATTCACTACCCAAAATAAATATACATATAATGTTATTACTTAAATATTGGATAAATTGAAATAATAAATCAATGAAACACTCATTGAATCCAGGGTTTCCTCTTATTGGAGCATTATACTCCCCCGAATTCAATGAAGTTTATATATTCCAATAACTTGGGACCCATCCATCTCTTTTGAAACCCCAATACTAGTCTTTCATAATGATTGTTCACCAATACTAGAAAAACATTAATGTAACATGTCTTATATGATCTATAATAACATCCATATCATCTATTTCATGTAAGAAATAAACACTAACATTTGTTTCTAATTACATAAAGATATAAATTCCTTTTAACCTCATATATTTTGAAATATTTTTATAAAATCACTTTAATCATCATGATATTTAATTAGTTCACACCCTCAAACAATGAAAATATTGTTGTGTATTTGTTACACCATTGAAAGAGTTACTGATGAAAATATTAGAAAATAGAATAAAATATTTAATGAATTTATAAAATAACAACTTTTACCATTGAGTGTCCTAATCCACCAGAATATAAAAATAATAATAATTTCAATTTATATTACAACGAACTATCATCTATATACCCCCTGATTTCACCTGATAAAAAATATTAACTATGAACCATATCATCTATAAAAAACTCATTTCCCATCACTATGAAAGATTTTAAATATTTTGGGAATTCCCATAGATATCTGAAAGATATATGACACTTCAGAAATTTCTTATCTAGGTTGGCCCCTAATAGGGTTGTCAATCATGGAATTCCATAACATCACAAATGGAAAACCACTATCCACCAACGGAATTTTATGATGTTCTCCCTACATTAAAAAAATAAAATTCATGTATTTTAACAAATAAAATATGCAAAATCCTCCCCACATAATGATAATCACCAGCATGAGACTCTTTCAAAAAATGGGATACTCTATAGCCACCACCGTCGATCGATGTTGAGAAACACCACCTTCTCTAAACAAAAATAAAATAGTATGAAGATATATATTCAACTCCCCCCAGCATAAATTGTAATGATTTATGATACTAATAAAGAATACCAAATTTCAATAAATATTCCTATCTGAGGTCATATATGGTTGTAGTTTGAACAATATATAGGCTTGTCATTAATCTATAAATCTTGAACTCACACTGTATGAGTTGATTTCACATATGTTACTCTTGAGGTAAATCTATCGATGTTTCGATGAAACATTAAAATTTAATATATAAACTTAAAAAAGAAAGGTTGATTCCATAATTTTATTTCATGTAAGTTATTGTTTTATGTTATTATACAAAGAAATACACGATTTCCACCAACAGGATGAAATATGTTTCATTTAGTAGTCTCTCTTAAAGGTATAATAATGACATTACTTTCAAGGAAATTAACATGTTTTTTCATATTCAAATGAATAAAAATATAAACCCACTAATAATTTTAATGTTCATTATTCATATTATAATTTGTTTCTCACAACTATTTTTTTGGGTTGGATCCTCACATTATGCCTAAGAAAATCACAAAAATCAATCAATATTGGTGTCCTATATTTTACACAAGCATCCTTAACATTTAAGTATTATACATGGGTAATAAAACTATACCATGGTTATTAATGATTTGTACCATATATTATATTAATAAATCACATGAAATACTTCTTCCACCATAAAGGATAAATTCACATCACTAAATGGTTTAAGATAGATATGATCACACTAAGAGGCAATTTTATTTTGGAAATATGTGTTCATACGGTGTCCATTTTTGTTTTTGACATATGTAAAAATGGTAAAGGAAGAATACTAAAAGCATGAATATTTGATTGTGAGGGTTATTCATGAAATATAACATTTAATACCTTTAATTATAAAATTGGTTACCTAATATTAATCATAAAATTTGTGTGTCATCCCATAACACTGACTATTAACACTCTAGGTTTTAACTGAACTAATTGAATGGCATTATTATGGAAAAGAATCAATATATAATTTTTCTCCAACTATTTTATCAGAACCTAAAAATTTATAAGAAAACAAATTTGTATGAAATTGTGCCTATAATAGAGAGGTCTATAATTTCAATATTATCTACAAAGTGAGATTCCATCCAAAAAAACACTATGGAAATCATAGAGAAACAACTAACCTAATCAAACAATATTCGTTCATAAAATATATTAATACTAATATAAAAATATTTTATTAGGGTCAAATATGTACCTTTTATTTCAATTATAAAAATACCATCTAAAAATATCATTATCTTGTGGCTCTACCACAACCATTGAGATCAAAAAAATCAATTGCATTGAATATAAATTTAACACCTCATGAGTCTCTTGGGATTAAATACCTATAAGGAAAACGACATGAATCCATGGAAATTATATTATATGTGGAGATAATACTACATTCATAAAAATGGTGAAACTCTAAACATAGAAGAGCAGTCATATCACATGGTTGGTAAAAGCATCATCTACTACAGTATAACTTGTTGTGGGAGAAGTATAATATTAGAATTTACAGTTTGATTGATAGATTCTAAATGAGATAAGAATGTATATGTCGGAAATTGGACAATTATATCTCACCCATGGATTAGGATAATCTCAAAAAGTCTTGTTTCTTTAATCTTTACATTACATATATCATATTCAGTTGAAGGTTAGATTGTTAAAAATATTTTAGAACAAATATATACTCTATATTCTATTCTAAAATAAAAAATTATAATATTCCTCATATCACATGGTATTTTATCAATGAAAAAAGTCTATGAAACAATACCTTTATGCTCATATATTGGCTTCAAGGGTATCATCCATTAGCGCTAGGTCATCATGACCAAGCATCTTAATAAAACATGACAATCTATGGGTGGAAATGATCATTAATAGAAAGAAACCACAAGGATTATAGAATATGAAAATTAAATGACATGATTAGGAAAAGATGTATCATAAAATACCACATTATTATTCATATAAAAAAATCATGTACCTTGAAATTCAAGCCTTTGATCTCATGGTTGAGTAGAAGAATGTTTTTTAAATGATATGATTATTTACATATGAATTTCGGTATCCATTGTTGGATAACTAACTAGAAGACACCCTTAACATCACTATATTAAATTCCCAGACTACTCCTCAAATATTTAATAACACCAATATTTATCCCTAAGACTAGATTGGTCTAACTCTACTCTTTAAAACCATACTCCTTGACGATTATACTGATTTATTAAAAAGGAAAGTATGGGCCCAAATAAAACATCAAATATTCCATGGATTTTTGACCACTACTGTATAATAATATCATATAATGTTGGAATAAATATCCTATATCAACATATATTAGAAACACATTTAAAATTACCAAAATATTCAAAACTATGAATAGTATATAAATAATAAACTAAATTATATACAATGAATTATAGATACATCATATGTTAAGTACATTTACATATAGAAAAAAATAAATAAGTAATATACATAAGAAATGGTCACCAAACATGACCAACATGAAACATAATAGATACACATCAAACCCATAGTAACCAATATCAATTTCTGATTACAATAGTAACCTACACAATTGAAAACCAAAAAACTACACTAAGAACCAGCATGTGTCAGCTTCTATCAAGATACACTGGTTCCACAAAAATCTTGATAATCTCTGAAATGTATATCATCAACATAGAACACATGAGTGTACAAATTCAATTTATAGGGTGAGTGTAAATATACCTATTATGGTGATGATAAAGGAAAAAAGAGTATACAGATAAATAATTCATATAATACTCTTAAATAAGTAGGACATGAGAATAAATACAATGAAAATATAGATATTATCTTCACCTAGATGTCTCAATGTAATAATTAATTACTAATCATCTTATATATAATCTATGAAGAATTTTCCTCATGAGAAACCAGGTATTCTCAAAATAATGTAAGTCTCACAATGTCTGAGTCAAGAAACTAGATATTGGTTTTATCACGAAGGAATCCATGGGTATTATAAGAAGATATAGGACTCTCTGTTTTCTAAGTAGTTTGAATATCTATCTTATAAATACCCATAAAAAACAATAAATATTAACACACTCAACACTAATGTTTGTTCATCTATAATCATATTACAAAACATTACCTTACATGAAAATCATGTAACTCTTCTAGAAACATACTATTGAACCCTTATTATTTCTAGTAATAGTTTTCGGTCAATGGGTACTAAACCCCAGTTTCCAAAAATATACAGTAATGATTTAGTAAATTAATGGTCTATTGGTTTTTTTTCATTATGGATTTTAAAAAATATTCATATTTTTTATAGTATAATCATTCCAATATTTAGAGACTTGTTTTAAAAGTTTATAAAATATAATTATTCATATATCATTTTAATTAATACAACATCTAATTTATTTCAAAAAAGATCACGTGTTTCACTAGACCCATATCTCATGACCCCCAAACTCCACTATCACTTGCCCCATGAATCTCATGAGGGGTAATTTAACATCTCTGAGCATCATTTTCGCCAATCCCAATAAACATCCATGCTTGTTTCTTCCACGAACTACCATCATTATGCCCAACCAATCCACATATCCATTAAAACAACTCCTTGATCCCTTTATTAACTAAATACCTTAAACAAATCCATACAATTTCTAATACTTTCCATTTCTAAGATCCTCTATCATAAAGACCCTATTATACCCCTCTCCCTCAACATGAGTCCTCAACCATCAAGACCCTATTATAAATTTTGTCACTCAATGTTTGAATGTTATTTTTTCTAGCTGGTTATGGATTTATATGTAAATTTGGTAACTTAACTATCTATTTTTGACATGTAATTAAATTTTTTATTAAGATAATACCTCTAAAATGGAGAATAATTTTTATAAGAATTTTTTCATGATATGATAACTTTATAATGAAAACTAGATTGTTTTGTGATATTTTTTATCAACACATAAGTCAAATTTTTCTAGGAAATATAATTTTATAGTTTCATATAATATTTTTTTAAATTCATCACCATGATTAATTCAACTTTGTGCTAAGATAAATAAGCATTATTTAGTCATATTATATCTAGAGGGTCGATAAATTGTCCATTTATAAATTTTTTTTGTAGAAAATAATTTCATGTTTTATAAAAAACAAACATCTTATTCCACGTGTTTATTAATTATTTAAATAAATATTTCAATGTTAAAATTAGAAAATTAAGTAGTAGATAATTATTATAATTATTCTTAATATTAATTATGAGTAGAATTTATTTTCATACCTAATTTTTTTAGTTAATAATTTACTTCAATTAAAATCTATATTTAATAATTAATATTATGTTTTAATGTTAATATATTTTTTTATTTTAAAAAATAGATTACAAAACTTTCTAAACAAATTATTATTTTTTCATTATATTATTTTAAAATTCTTTTTCATTGTAAAGTAGTTAATTTATTACATATGTGTTAGAATTAGATAAAATCTAATTGTATCACATGTATTTATATTAAGGGTTAAGAGATTTTTCATTGTTTTAAAATTGAGTATCTATCCATGGAAAATATAATAATATTTATATTTCCAAAATGCATATTATAATGATTCATGATGAGTGATGAAATATTTCCACACATTATATATAAATAATTTCCACAATTTTTATATATTATATTCTATAGAGAATCAAGTGCCACAAAATTTTGTTTAGTTATGTCGATAAGCTAATAAAACTGGTTAATAAACTAATAGTGTAAAATAACATTGTATAATTCTTAAGTGACTGTTTTGGAATGTTATTATAACACCTTCAAAATAATAACACATAATTTGAAGTACATTTTGATGTTTTAAATATAAATGATGATTTTAAAATTATTGAAATGCCTAATCAATATGATAACCTATTAATAGATAAAGATTTAAAGACAAATTAAAAATGAAAAAATAACTAAGAAATCAAATCACTTTATTATCTTGTTGATAAAATAATCCTTGATTTATTTGATGCATATTACAATATTAAATATTGTGTTATAGATTATAGTTTAACTACATCTGGTTCCATTTTCAAATTAAAAATAATTTAATTTAACAGATATTAGAAATTTTGTGTGAATAGTTATATAAAAAAATATCCTTATATCATTTCATGAGATGAATAAGAATATTAACAATATTAGAAACACATATAAAATTAGAAATGTGTGTACAAAGGATTATAGACATTTTTTGGGAGAGTATTTTATATAAATGTGTTGAAAGGATGAATCAATTAAAGGGGGAATGAAAATAATAATGATTTTAGAATGAATCCACATATTAACCCAGTGAAAGATAAAATGGGATATTTTTGTAGGTATAAGGAATAATTTCAATAAAAAATAATTGATAAGACTATTAATTTAATAAAAAACTAATAAAAATTGAAGTGAAATTTTTTTGATAACAAAAATAATTATTTCAAGTGAAATCAATGAGATTCAAAATCATGGAAAGACATTTATTAATTACATCCATATTTATATACATATACTATAAATGATAACATATTATTAATAGTTGATGCATTCAACACATTTTGGGAATTTAAGTACAAATTATATCATATAAAAGAATTTATTGACCAATTATAATCTACCTGAATTGATGTGTCTGAAACAATAATCATTCATCATATAAATATTTATTACTAGAAATTAAATTCCTATAAATTAAAATATTATATTCCGTAAAAATATTATTCTCAAAATAAATTATTTCTTTAGTGATGTTGTATAAACATATGATGCATCTAATGTAAAATTATAAAAAATTCACATTTCCCTAATATAGTTCATTAGAAAATTTTCTTTTATTAGATTTTTTTTGGGATGAAAACACTCCCAAGATTGACTTCACCAGTTTGTAACTTCAATTTTGATCCTCAATAACTATATTATGAAATAATGTAACTAGTAATATTTCATCACTAATTACTTAATAAAATTCATATATTATGGTTGAAAAGGTCAGATTTTATTGGTGAAATATGTTTGAAGTATCAATTAATTTTTTTTTGAAGATCATAGATCTTGAATCAATTAAAAAATTTAAATAATAAGTATAGAGAGGAGTATCAACTGAATCAATTTAGTAAAATAGTTAAAATTCATTATATATGATAGAAACCCACTAATGGAATAAGAGAAGCATTGTTTAATAACATTTATATTAAGAATCTAATTTGATACATAATTATCATTATATTAATCAAATTTGGAATAATACGTGTGATAATGATCCTTTTATATTTAATAATGATAAGGTAATATTTTAAGTAATTTAAATGGTCCTAAAAAACTATAATAAATAAATATTAAAAATGATATATTGGAAAATGAGAATGTGATATATTATTAAATAAATATGTCAAAATGAAATTATATAAAATATTATTTCCATGAAATTTTAAAAAATTAATGTTTAAAATGTATATTCAAGTAATATTTAACAATTTTTTGATTTTAATAATCATATAACACATGGATATAAAATTACTATATATTAAATACTGATGGAATAGTTAATACATCCGGAAATGAATTATTTGATTTTTAAATGAATATTTTTTGTTCTCAATTACTTTATTACAATAATTAGATGGCCATATGAGAATACATTACACAAAATAAAAATATATAGTATTGAAGAATAAATGTAGAAATGTTTTGTAATTTTAAATAACCATAGAACCATCAATTTTAATGTGACAATTCATTTGACTATAAAACTATAAAAATAATATAATATTAGAGGGACGAACAATTATTTATAGATTCATCAAATGGGGGTATTTTATATTAATTAACTTTTGATTAATGAAATAATATATTTCTATTCAGTACATAGAAACATTATTTATTAATTTTTTCTTTTTTAATTAGGTATCTATGATATTTAAGATCATATGAAAAAAATCCCAATGTAATAGCTCGAATTTTTTTTTCTTTTGTAGAGAGTTCCCTACTTTCTATTCTGGATTATTGATTTTTTAAAACAAATATAGAATAAATTGAAACATTTTAATGATAATTGGTGTCATTTTAAGGAAAATATTGAATCCTATTTTTTAATAGCTGTAATTCTAGTTTCTTGAAATTTATTCTCAAATTTTTGGAAATACATTTAGTTTATAGAGGATCACGTGTATGTGAAACTGAATATTGTTATATTAGATCCATTTATTGAATATTTAATGCTAAAATTGAAGCATATTTTTTTGAGTCATACTAGTAATGGGGCAGAATTAAAAACAATGTATAATAATGAAATTTATGAAGTTTTCATATCATGTATGTTATGAATCATCTTCAAGGATTAAATATGTTTTTAGTTATATAATTTAAGTAGTAATATATCATATCATCTTATTTGGGTAATTAATGGTGATATTAAATATCAACTATATGAATATTTTATGTATTTATCTAAAGTTTGATCAAATAATTCATGGTGATTTGATGATTACAAAATTGTTGGATGCACATTTCAAACTATTTATCGTGATGACGATTTGAAAAAAATAACTATATATTTAATGTATCATATCAGAGATACTATATAATGTTGGTTGATATTGTCATTTTAACTTATTTTGGGAAATTTCTAGTTCTATTTTTTGTTTGAATTGTATCATTTTTAATAAGGTTATAGTGAAATAAACATAATTGTTTAAATCAAGAAACATCTCTTAGTAGGAAATTAATGTGTATGAGGAATCACATGATCATTATATTGTTACCTCTTAATTGAAAAGGGTATATTTTACTGATGATATAACATATAAACATTAGAGTGTTTATTTTACCATGAAAATGAGACACATTTATTATATGGGAGGTGAATTTATAGTAAATTCGGATAATAAATACCATTAATAATGAGAAATTAAATTCGTTTTCATTATGATATTGATAATTCCAATCATATGCGGGATGCTGAAAATATGATAAAGTATAAGTACACAAAGAAACATTTAAATACATATATATAACAATATAAAAACCCAATAATATGGTAAAAAGTTGATTATTAAATATTAGAAAATGTGTCATTTTTTTATTAATGGTATAAATAAATAAATAAACAATTAGTGATTTATAATTGATTTTTGTGACTAATGGATTTACATCCCAATTTTTGATATTTTTTGAAGGTATGTCATTCATAAAGAGGTTTCTATGAATTACCCACCCATTATCACATGATTCACATTCTACAAATGTGACACCTTGTACATCACATCATATACCACACATACTTGTTTTGGTATAGATAATCACACACTTTACATGTATTTTTTTTAATGAGATTGATTATTTCATTATTTCAATTGATTTTTATTGTCATATTCTACATATTTCATCCCCTCAGAGGTTTTTAGAAATGGTCAACTATTCACCACTTGATTTACATTCCACCACTATGAAAACATGCATGGTTCATCACATAACATAGATAATTCTTTTGGTAACATTTCATCATATCTTATTAGGATTTCATTTGTAGGCATCCCTTCATTAGAGGGAACTTGGGAATCATGAAGATTATATATTAGTACTCACTTTAAAGATATACTAGCACTCACTTCCCATTGATTGTTAACTATAACATTGCATAAATTCATATATATAATCATATGATATCATCATTTTCATAAATATTGATATTAATTTCACAATTCATATATTAATGATATAAATGAGATACTAAAATTTAGGCAAACATCAATATTTATGTTATTTTTAATTTTACAAGATTAGATGTAGTAGCCCCATTCGATGACATTAGGTTTCCCAAAAAGAATGTATCCAGAATTTACGACAAGATCCCATGACATTTTTCTTATGAAGAGGAATACATATCCATTAATTATTAAAATCTAAGGTACATTCCATTTCCATGGAAAAATGAGTTGTTTGATACTCAAATGAATGTACAATTGTAATTATGTATTCAAATATTGTTATATTAAACATTATTACGAAAATGGCAAAAATATATTGTATTTTATATCTTTGTAGCCGTATTTTTCATCATTTTTGAGTAAGAGATTAAATTTCATTTTTTTCAAATTAAAAAAACATGATTGTAATGTAATGTTTTCATGTGGTGATTATGGAATGAAATCCCACACACAAGTTTATCAGTGTCACAAATTTATCATAAGGTCCATATGGAAATTCTTAGAATAATATGTAATAATTTTTTTAGGAATTATAATTATATGTAAAAACATTTATTCTATTATATATTTGTATACTAAGAGCACAATATTAATGGAATTATAATTATTAATTTCATATAGTTGTCTTGTTTAATATTATGAAACATTCCAAGTCTAAAGAAACATGTAATTTACCATTAATGTTGGTTGATGTGTTTTACAAGGAATAAATGTTAATGGTTACCCTTAAATTAGTTATGACATATATATAATTCAGTAAATAAAGTTTTTTAATATTTTTATGATATTTTTAAATACTTTTAATAGATATAGATCGGTTTGTTAGATGGATGGGGTTCAATTTTAATGAACCTAAAAATGATGAAACCATTATTAATGAACATTTATAAAACATTGGTGTAAATAGTTTTATTTATTAGTTATAGTTACATAGTTAATATATTATTTATTATTGTTTATTTTATATTAAAATTCAAGGAAGAATGTTATACCAACCCATCTACATTATCTTAAAATATAATTTTATGATTTTATGGGTTTACTATTTTGAATGGGGTACTATGGCCTTGTAAGTGTAATGGGTTGTGGATGATCATAATTTTATGTATTTGGAAAGTTACACACATCTATATTGATGATGTATGTTATAGGAGGATTTACAAATTTATGCGATCATAAATCCTAAAGAAAGCAGACATTGTAAAATAATGTTAATAATTAATAAATAATTATTATAACACACAATTATTTATTCTCAGATTTAGAATATTCATTGGCATGCATGTTTCAAATGATGAATGAAAGGGTAAAAAAATAAATCAAGACCCACATTGGGGATTTAGGACTGTTGTGTTTCATAAATTTATTGTTTTATTCTGCATTTTACATTTATTTTTATAGGAGTTTTTACTCAAGGTAAACAACTTCAAAATTTAAGTTCTATTAGTGATATATTCTGTATATGGTTATCCATGAAGTGAATTGGAGAATTAAAAAATATAAATTGTTTGAATTATGTATAATAACATAAAATACCCTGTTTGTTCATATCCATAACAATAATATTAATTTAGTGACAAAGAATCTTCTCATATACCATAATATATCAATAAATGTATCTAAATTGAAAATGATATTTTCCATTTTTACATAGAACGTTTAATCAAAAGTATGAAAGGAAATATATGAATATATATTAGTAATTAAAGATAAATATTTCTTTTTCATTTTCTATTGGACCAATAAAAATATCTCAAGGTCAAAAACTGGTTTCACATCGATGAATAAAATATAAACATATGGTTTTCTGGGACTCAAAGACAACTATATGATTTGGTGACCTGTAGGATAAGAAGTGAAATGATTGTTACCAATCTAGGGTGATTATAATGGTTTTTATATATGAATTGGACAACCTAACACTGTAATACCACATGCTTCTATGGTACGTTTCCCCTTGAATAATGCAATACTTGCAATGTATGCAACTTTGAGATTCTAACACACAGTGACCAAAAAATCTAGCAATTATGAAGAGTAATACCCAATTTTTAAATTTTTTAAAAAAATTATCATTCAATATGGATTTCATTTTTGGATCCGTAATATCGAAATTATCTTAGAATAATTTTTTTGGTATTTTTCTGAAAACATTTAATTTTTTGTTAATAGTGAAAAAAACAATATGTTATTGGTTAAATCCAAATTTTTTTAAAATAATAATTTATTTTATTCTAATTTATTTTATTTCTAAATAGAAACATAATAACTATATATGTTCAACATAATTCATTGGAGTCATTTTATAATATGTTTAGATATATAAATTTTTATCGAACTTTTTACCGTCTTTTACCCACCTCAGAGTAGCATTTGAAAATTTTCATAAAACATAATTTTATCGCTTATATGAGTTGAATTTAAAAAATCCAAGAGTCACAGTTTATATCGGTATGTAAAATTTGGTTCAATAAGATGAAAATAATTATTGGTGAATAGAAACTTTTGACTTTTATTTTCTACGATTAAAAGTAAATTAGATAACTAAGGGTAAAAATGATATCATAATTACCATAACACATGTCTTAATTATATTAGAAAACTATACATCAAGAAAAAACTACCTTATTAATAAAATATGATTCTATTTGGTCCACTTGGATTATATTAGGACTTTTATTATAATTTTATTTAAAGAAGAGTTAAAAGTGTTAAATTCAATGTTTCATAACTAAACCATTTTTAATATAGGGATACACACAATATAAATTCAACTATAAATATTAAATAGAAAGATAAAACTCTTCCCAACATAATATTATTTAATTTATAATTTTTTGATAGTATAAAATTTAATTTATTTATGACACAATGATGATGCAGTTATTACATTATTAATGTGATATTAGAATAATTGATATTATAAATCTCCAAATAAAAGAAAATTGAGACTTTTGATTAATTAAAATAGTTTTATATGTTACTATGACATGTTAGGGTTGGTTAAATAAATTTTATTCGAAGTGATATAGTTTTTATGTCTTTCAAAAAAAATAAAATTCTAAATAGTGTCAAAATTGACATAATTGAGTTTTAAAAACAAATATTATTTTATTAATTGATATAAAATTCCTATAAATCTACTTTTCAACCAAAGGAATTATATAAGGTTATATATATTAATAATGAACCACATGGGGTTCTCTTTTATTGTTATAGTATGTTTATTAACCATATAATATAAAAAATACAAAGCGACATGCTAAATGTCAAACTATTTAACTAAGAGTTAAATCCAAAAGATATGTTTAATATGATGACCTAAACATGTCAAAAACCTGTTGGTTGAAATGTTTTCGACCCCTCCATACCTTATCCTTTGAATAATACATTTTTGAGCCATTATAAACCGAAAATGATTTTATTATTAAAAATTATTTCAAACTTTTCATAAAGTGATCCTCACCACTCTTATAAAAGGGATCTTACTTTTAACTTAATTTCACTCCTACAATGCCTATATTATTGGACAAAACCTACCCAAATATCCTTCCATCATTTCTCACTTAATCATAGAGGTCTTAAATTGTTCATAAATCCAACCTATGGAGTGCTTTTGATGAAATCAAAAGAAAAACCCCGAATAAGAGGTAAATATTTCATCACCTCTTTCAAGTTATTTTCATCTTACACTTCCTATTTCATTGTTGTTTCAATTATAAAATTAAAACTCCAGTATATTCTATATACTGGGATGTTATAATAAAAAGGGTACAACCATATTCAAGATTATATCCATCCTATAAATTAGAAAGTCAATACGTGCGTACGTAAGGATTTCCATCTCTACGTCGTGGTGTATTTTATTATTCATACACTTCATTATTTGGATGGGTATAACAAATGTGTATAAATGATATAAATAATAAATATAAAATGTTAATTATTCTTTATATATTATATACCATCCAATTTCATACTATTTCACCATCAATATAATGATATTGTTGCTTGTGCGTACGTACAGATTACCGTCTCCACGAACACGATGTGATTTATTCCCCATTGTAATATTTCATGAATAATTTTTATTTTATGAATAAAGATAATTTTTAATAAGTTAATTTCTATATGGATATGAATCAAATTTATCCTATCCAGAAAAAACATGGCTTACGTAACCAACCATATAACGGAAAACAGATCAGTTAACACCCAAAATGATGATACTACTAAAATATTATTAATAAAGCAATATTAGAGGATCATATATGATTTCATATGTATTTATATAGTTCTTTTATAAATTAATAACAATTTTTTATCTATTATATAGGAGTTTAACATACCATCGACTAAGGAAAATTACTTGGAAATGGTTAATTTCACAATATCATTATTATTTGAGGTTGTTTTCAAGGAAGTATCTATAGTGAAATATTTATTAAACACGTCCATATTTCATAAAATAGTTTTCAATGATATTATTTTTAAAGAAATTTTGAACAAAAAACAAAATTTAAATGTTTTAAATATTTATTCTTCTAAACCTTTCTCATTAATTTCCATGTTTTCAAAATGGTTTTAAGGATTTATTTATATGGAAATGAATGTTTAAAAATGTTAATTCCATTAGAAAGTTTCAAAGTGGTATAGGACATTTTGATAAAAAAAACTATCTTTTAAATTACTTCCTTTATAAATTATTCGACTTTTAATTGATTTCATGATAAAGGGATATTTCTCTCAAATATTTTTACTGATCATTTTCAACTATGACAACATTCATTATGAGATATTAGTCTTGATCAAGGTTGATTTTTTATACAAATCTCTTATATTGTATTGAAGGTTTTGTGATATGTTTGAATGTGGATATGCTATTTTTATACCATTCATGGTTTATGGATAAATTATTGACATTTTATATACTAGTTTTAATATGAATTTTTATGTTATGTTTAAACCTTTTCATATGATGAATGCATTGGACTTAGAAAGTGATAGGTAGAGCCTACTATATCTCATCGATGAATATTTAGGTCTCATGAGACAAACTAGTTTCCTGGGACAAGGCCTTGACAAAATATTATTTGTAGTCAAGGCACAAGGCCTTGACTATGTGGTTATGAAGTTTTGTATTATGCATTCCATCATTATGAAAGTGTCTTTAGATATTACATGTTAATATTATACTAGTGTAATATCTGTGTGAATATATAAATGAAATTATTTGATTTATATTTTCCATATTAGGATTCATTTTATTTATAAAAGGATTTTTTTAGTTTTATACACTCTTAAATGTTCATGCTTATTTATGAAACATTCCACTATATTGTTATCTTTACAGAGCATCTAAGCTCGCCCATTCCTTATGTTTTATTTTTCTAGGATTCCAAGAAGTGTATTATGATTGATAATAAGGGTTATACTATTGGATTAATGAAGTTATGAAAGGATCATTTATGTAGTGTATTAGTTGCTAAAGTGTAATGTAATGTTCATGTATGTAATATATTTTCCAAGATAGCCAAATTGACCGGTATTTTGGGACTTGATTCCTTGTATCATCTCAATGTTATGTAAAGATTCACTGAATCTAGGTAATTAGAGTCGGGGAATTACAGTTGGTATCAGAGGAATTTTAGTATAAACCATGGAAGATAGATTTAGAAGAAAATTCATATTACAGAACATTACCCTAAGATAGACTTTGAGGATTAGAATAGAAGAACATCCTAGAATTTTGGTAATGTAATGATTTTGTGAGTTTTCCATGAAATACATCCCTGTCTGGATATGATCAAGTAGAGTTGGATCTAGCAGAGATGTACCTAGGGGTAAAATATGAAAACACTGCTTTGAGCTACACTCGAATGAGAACTAGTACACAACAATGGGCATTATTGCACTCTTGGATACCACACTCCTAGGGGACATGTTTAAGATAATTATCATTTTTTAACAAACCATTATAATGGTTTTAGGAGTATATATATCCTCAATGAAAATGTTTTTAATATTATGGATTATATCTATAAACTGTTCAATTTATGTTAACTATTTTAAAAGCTTTGAATTTTTTATGGTGATTTATAAACTAATCTAGTGTATCAAATTTTTTAGAATTGGATTATAGTGGATGGAATAGAAAAAATATCAATGCATGTAATACATGTAGGGATTTCACTCCCACTCAAGAAAATTATATTGGAGCTGGTAAAGAAACTAATGCGGATCTACTTATCACCATAATGGGAAAACTCACTCATGTTATAAAGAATAACCTAACCCGTATGGAGCACCCTGATTCACAACATGTAGGATCAATTTTTGACTGATTCATGGGGAAAAAACCAAAAAAATTAAATGGAATTACAAATACATTAGTATCTAAGAAATTGATAAATTTCTTAGAGAAAATATTTCATGCATTGGGGAGTAGCAAAAGGGAAAACGTGGTAATGGCAGTTTATCACCTCACCAGAGATGCAGATCAATAGTGGTCATTAATCCAAAAAAAAATGAAGATGATGAAGTATCAAACATGGAATGGAGGGAGTTTAAAGATATTTTATTAGAAAAATACCTTCCTCATTACTAGAGAGTGGATATGGAAAGGCAATTTATGTGTCTAAGGAAAAAAGGGGATGAGAATGTCACAATATATGATGCTATCATTTCAAGGATTGCATGGAATGCTAAAAATTATATACATAACCCAAGGAGTAATATAGTTCAATTCTTTGATAGGTTAAAACCATTTCTTCGGTGATCATTAGTCTCATAATCCTTTTAATCATATGAAGATATTGTCTCATGTACTATCTAGACAGAAAAAAATTCTATAAGTCTTACAAGATTGAAGAAAAGTAGGATAAGAAGAGATCTACTTAACACTCTGGAAATGGGAATAAGGGAACAAGGGAAAAGATGAATATCCATCCTGTGGTAAATGTGGGAAGAAATACCCTGGTACCATCCTGAAGGGAATGAGAGTCTATTACAAGTGTGGTGGAAAATGCCACAATGATCATGATTACAAGGGGAAGAAAGAGGTTGTCAATGTTGAATGCTACAATTATAGAGAAAAGGGGAATTATGCAAATGAATGTACTAGGAACCAAGGGAACTTACCCTAGAAAAGGCCAAAGGAGCAAGGCCAAGCTTATGCAATCACTACTACTGAGGTTGAAGTTGCAAATGACATGGTGGCAGGTAATTTAATGGTTTCCTCTAGTTTAGCCAATGATTTATTTAACTCTCGATCATTACATTGTTTCTTATTTTCCAAATATTCTAAGAAAATTAGATATTTTCAATTTGAATTAACAAGGGAGTTGTCAGTCAAAATACCTAAGGGAAGTATCATCGCAACAAATATTGGTGTATCAGTTCCCCTTAGGACATATACATTCTATTTTTCTTCTGATCTCATCATCATAACCATGATTTAATATTATATAATCCTCATAATTGATTGTCATTCAGACCAAGATGTGAAAATTTATTGTAAGAGGAAAGAGGTTACAATTTTCAATGATGATAAGGAGTACATTATTTTTAGACCAGAAACATCACCTCCTGATTGTTATCATGATTCACCCCAAGTATCTCAACTAAATTCAATTATTGGGGAATAAGAGAATAAAATAACTATGGGCGAGGAAAATAATGTCAAATAGAGGACATACATATTGGGAAAAAATATATTGATTTTTTGTCCAGAGAATTTAACTAGACATCCTCTTGAATAGGAAAATGAGTTTTCCATTGACTTAATTCCTTGTTCATGGCTTATATAAAAGACCGCTTATAGAATGGACACAGTGGAATTAGTGGAAAAAAGAATCAACTAGAGGAATTGAGTAATAATGGATTTATTTGACGTATGTTTTATCCCTGGGGAGCCACTGTCCTTTTTCTTAAGAAGAAAGGCAGATCAATGAGGTTATGCATTGACTATAGAGGGATTAATTCTATAACAATCAAGAACAAGTATCCTCTACCTCGCATTGATGATTTATTAGACCATCTTCCTGGAGCTCAATATTTTTCAACGATTGATCTTCTATTTGGATATCATCAGTTGTGTGTGAAAAAGGAAGACATTCTGGGAACATCATTTCGACCCAGTTGTGGGCATTACGAGTTTACAATAATTCCTTTTGGATTAAATAATTCTCCCTCTATCTTCATGGATCTAATGAATAGTGTTTTCAAGAAATATCTTGATTAATTTGTAGTGGTATTTATTGATGATATTTTTGTATACTCAAAATGATATGATGATCATGAAAATCACTAGCGCATTATCCTAGAGACACCTAGAATAAATGATGCAATATGGGTCATTGATGATATTCTTACCCAGTCAGTACATTTTCATGCTATAAGAGAATATTTACCACTTGAATGTTTAGAAAGACTGTACATAAATGATGTTTTAAGACTTCATAGAGTAACCCTATTAATTTTTTTCGATCAACATCCTCTTTTAACATCAATATTATGGAAAGGTCTTCTAAAATCCCTGGATACTGAACTTTTTTGGAGCTCTTCCTACCATCCCCAAACCGATGTGTAATCATAACGGACTATTCAAACCTTAGAAGACAATTTGAGATCTTTCTCACATTATTTTCAAGGTATGTAGGGTCAATATTAACATCTGGTAGAATTTTCCTATAATAATAGCTTTGATTCAAGTGTTCATATGGAACCATATGAAGCGTTATACAGAAATAGATGTCACACACTAACTTGTTTTAATGATGATGGTGAAAGAAAACACCTAGGCCTAGAACATGTCGATTAAATGACGGAAAATGTGAAGTTTATCTAAACCCACATCAAAGAAGCATAATGTAGGAAAAATAGCATTGCTAATAATTGAAGGATGGATTTGGAATTTTGGGTAGGAGATAATGTTTTCTTGAAAGTATCTCCATGGAGGGTGGTATATGTTTCTATAAGAAGGGAAAAATGAGTCTCATGTATATCAGAACATTCAAAATTATAGAACGAATTGGAGTAGGATCTTAACATTTGGAAATGCCTACATGTCTCTCCAATGTTCATGATGTGTTCCACATATCACTGTTGAGAAAATACATACCTGACCCAACACATGTACTCACCTATGGAGAAATTGAACAGGAACATGATCTATCTTATTGTGAAGATCCTTTCAAAATTCTTGATACAATAGAACTAGTGCGGAGTAACTAGACGAGTCGTCTGGTAAAATTTCTATGGAGAAACCATATGATGGAAGAAGAAATGTTAGAACAAGAGAAACTTATGCTGAAAAACCACCTGAATCATTTTGTGCAGTAGTATTATAGGAATTTTGAGGATGAAATTATTTGATGGTGGAAAAAAATTTACCCCAAGCTTCTATAGTACATTTCCTTTTGAATAATGCAATAGCTTTCATTGTACGCAAATTCTAGATTCTAACACACCGCAACCAATCAAACTAGCTGTTATGAATAGTAATACTAACTGTTTGAAAATTTATAAATTTTATCTTTCAAAATGGACTTCATTTTTGGATTCGGAATATAGAAATCTGCTTCGAGTGAATTTTTGGTATTTTTATGAAAAATTTCAATTTTTTATTATTAGTGAAAAAAACCCTGTGATATTAGTTAAAAATGAATTTTTATTTAAATAATGAGTTATATTATTTTAATTTATTCTAGGTCAAAATAGATACATAATACCTATATATATTCAATGTAATTCATTTGAGTCATTTTATTATATGTTTATATATATAAATTTTTATGGAACTTTTTACCGTCTTTTACCCACCTCTTAGGAGCATTTGCAAATTTGCATAAAATATTATTTTTCCTCTTCTGTGAGTTAAATTTTAGAAATCCAAGAGACATAGTTAGTATTAGTAAGTATAATTTTGTTCAATAATATGAAAATAATTTTTTTGGAATTGCTACTTTTGACTTTTATTTTCCATGGTTAAAAGTAAATAGAGAAATTAAGGGTAAAAATGATATCATAATTACCCTAACCCATGTACTAATTCTATTAGATAAGTATAATTCGACCAAAAAATCCTTAGGAATCATATATTATCCTCTTTGGTCGACTTGTATTATATTAGGACATTTATTATTATTTTATTTAAAGAAAAGTTAAAAAGATTAAATTCAAAGTTTTATAACTAAACCATTTTTTAATATAGGGTTAAACAAATATAAATTTGACTATAAATAACCATTATAAGTATAAAAATATTTTCTACAAATTTTTTTTTTATTTATAATTTTAAGACATTATAAAATTTAATTTATTTAGGACACAATGATGACGCAGTAATTACCTTATTAATGAAATATTAAAATAATTTATATTATAAATATCCAAATAAATCTAAATTGATACTTATGATGAATTAAACTAATTTTTTTAGGTTAATATGACATTTTAAGTATGGTTAAATAAATTTTATTTGAAGTGATAATGTTTTTATGTCTTTCAAAAAATCCTAATACAAAATAGTGTCAGAATTGACATAGTTGAGTTTTTATGACAAATATTATATTATTAATTGATATAATATTCCTAAAAACTATGTTTTAGAAAAAGGAATTATATAAGGTTATATATATTAATAATTAACCATATGGCATTAGCTTGGCTTTTAATCAGACGTTTATACCCCTTATTAAACTAAAATACAAAAAGACATGGTAAATGTCAAACTAATTAACTAAGAGGAAAATCTAAAAGATAAGTATAATATGATGACCTACACCTATATAAAACCTATTGGGTGAGTGGTTTTAGACCCCTACACAACTTATATTTTAAATAATTCATTTTGGATCCATTTCAAACCGAGAATTATTTATTATAATATAATATTTCATGATTTTCCTAAAGTGACCCCTGCGTCTCTTATAAAAGGGCACTACCCATTCTCTTAATTTCAGACCTCCAGTGCCATTTTCTCAGCCAGTACCTACCAAAATATACTCCCAACCTTCAACATTTAATCCTTTAGGCATTCAATTGGTCTCGATAGAAAACCTGAGGAGCCCTTTTGAACAAATCAATTAGAAGAACCCGACGAAGAGCTAAATATTTCATCAACTCTTTCAAGTTCTTTTCTTCTTCCACTTCCTCTTTCATTGTTGTGTTAGTTATAAAATAATAAATCCAGTATATTAAATATACTGGGATGTTATTATAAAAATTGTATAACCATATTCATTATTCTATCTATCCTATAAATGAAAAAGCCATCATACGTGTGTACGTACAGATTATCATCTCCACGTCATGGTGTAGTTTTTATTCAATCACTTCATTATTTGGATGGGTATAATAAATCAGTATAAATGACTTAAATAATAAATATAACATGTTAATGATTTTTTATGTATGATATACCATCCAATTACATATGATATCACCATCAATATAATGATATTTTCACTCGTGCGTACATACAGATTACTGTCTCCACGAACGCAATGAGATTCATTCCCCATCGTAATGATTCAAGAATAATTTTTATTTTAATATTAAAAATAATTTTTAAGAACTTTATATCATTCTGGATATGAATCAAATTCATCATATCCATAACAAACAAGGCTTACCATAAAAAGTATATAAAGGAAAACAGATCAGTTAACACTTGAAACAATGATACTACTAAACTATTTTTAATAAATAAATATTATAGGATCATATATGATATCCTATTTATGTATATACTTCTTGTATAATTTAATAAAAAAAATTTAATTATTATACAGGGGTAAAAATACCATCAACTATGGAAAATTAGAGGGTAAGGGTTAATTTCACAATCTCTTTATTATCCGTGATTGTTTTTATGTAAGTATCTAAAAAACATATTTATTAACATGTCCATGTTTCATAAAGAAGTTTTCAAAGAAATTATTTTTAAGGTACTTTTTACTAAAGAATCATTTTAAATGTTTTATAGATTTATTCTTCTAAAGCATTCACATTAATTTCCATGTTTCCAAAATGATTTTAAGGATTTATTTATTTAGAATTCAATGTTTTAAAATGTTAATTCCATTCCAAAATTTCAAAGTGTTCTAAGACAAATTTATTCAAAACTATATTTTGAAAGAATTCCTTTATAAATTCTATGACTTTTAGTGACTTCATGGTATAGGGATATTTCTCTCAAATATTTTGACTCATCATTTTCAACTATGTCAACATCCTCTATGGGATATTATTCTTGATCAAGGTTGATTTATTATATAAATATCCCATATTTTATATAAGGTTTTCTGATATGTTTGAATGTGGATGTGTTGTTTTTATACCACTCTTGGTTTATGGATAAAGTATTGAAATTTCATATTCTAGTTTTAATACAAATGATTATGTTTTGTTTATACCATTTAATACGAGGAATGAATTGTTCATAATAAGTGATAGGTAGAGCCTTCTATAGCTCCTCGATGCAACAGTAAGTCTCATTAGACAAACTAGTGTCTTGACACAAGGCTTGACAAAATCATATTTTTAGTCTTGGAACAAGGCATTGACTATGTGGTTATGAAGTCTGGAATTATGCATTCCGTCATATGAAAGTGCCGTTTGATGTTACATGTGATTATTCGACTAGTAGAATATCCTTGTGAATAAGTAAATGGAATTATTTGATTTATCATTTCCATATTATGCTGAAGTTTATGTTTAAAAGGCTTTTGTTTTAGTTTTATACATTTCCTTTAATGTTTAGGCTTATTTAATAAATTTTACGCTATATTTGTATCCTTACTAAGCATCTAAGCTCACCCCTTTTGTTATGTATTATATTTCTAGGATTCTAAGAAGTGTATTAGGATTGATAAGCAGGGTAAAACTAGGGGTTTAATAGAATTCCCAAATGATCATTTCTATTGTGTTTTATTTTCTAAATTGTAATATAACATTCATGTATGTAATCTATTTTCCAGGACCTCTAATCTAATGGGTCATTTAGGACATGATTCCTTCTAATCATGATACTTTATTTAAATAATTCACTGACTCTAGAATTTTTGGTTCAGGGCATTACATGCACCCATCTAGTGTTTACTTCTATAATTTAAACATTATATTTATGTTTAACATACCATGATTTTATGAAATATTTTTTATATAAATATTAATTATTTGATAGCTTGCATTCCAATAAATATATACTTTTAATATATCCCTATTATATGATTAAAAAATATTATTATTTAAACATGACCCTTATAACCTAACCATTATATTTTTTTGTCATGTATTGTAATAAACACAATATAAAAATAAAAAATAATGATTTTAGATAGGAAATATTTATTGGTAAAAATTAATATGTTTTTTGTAAATTCTATATATGGTTTGGAAATATAATATTTCGTAAAAATGATTCGTAAATATTTTTTATTTAAATATTATTATATAAATATAATATAATTTTAGAAAATTTTTATTTTAATGAACAAATAATTTTTTAATCAAAATCTAAAAATTATCTATGATTTAATTGGTTATACTTTTTTGAAAATATAAATTATTTGATGAATATTAAAAGAATACTTTTTATTGAGTATTTTATTTTAGTTTAATGATTTTAAAAATTTAAAAACATTTATTTTGGTTATGAAAGTAAAATTTGTATAATTATATTATTATTCATTAAATATATGTAATTGGATAAATTTCATTATTTATTTTAATATAAAAACATTTTAAATATATTAGAAACTTCTATTTAGAAAATGATTTTTACATGAATTATGTTGGTTTAATTTTTAATTAAATTATTCAACATTATGAGTTGATTTTGATAAAATAGATTTATTTTTTGGAATCAATGTAATAAATTTAGTTTTGTAATATAAAATTAATGGTTTTTTTATATTGATTTGTAACACTTTGAAAATTAATTACATTAGTTATTGTTAAAACAGGTTTACTTTATTGTCAAACTAAAATGATAAGGGTTATAAAACCCGAAAACATTATCATTTAATATTTTTTAGTAACATGTACACCTTATAATATTTAATATTCAATATTGAGCCAATTGGGATCATTTTGGGTTGTGTAAATTGTGGGTCCAATTTTTTCTTTTTCAAAATTCCATGTATCGCATATCCCAAACCTATAAAAGAAAACCCTATCTCATCTCATGTTCGAAATCCCAAACCAGTTTTTTTGAATCATTTCCTACCCAAATACATTCCTTACAAACCTACTCACATACTATAATCCTTATTTTATTACGACTTTATCATAGGAAGACTTTTGTTATAAACATAATTTGGTTGTCCAAAAAAGATGTATCATTCTTAATAGAGAGTTTATATTTTATATCATCTTCCCCAACCATAAAACCACATTCAGTTATACTTCAATAATATTATAATGATATCATATACACTAAGATATTATTATGTTAATTTCATGACTTATATTCACCACATATTTCATCAAATGGAAAACAATACCTTTATTGTTTGTAGACAGACTTCTACCTCTCTAACTAATATAATCTATTTTGTAAAATCAATTCTTAAAAAATTTATAAAATTATGGATTTGAAGTTTATGTGTGATATTGATAATATAATGAAATATATTTAAATATAATATTACCTCTATCTTCATACATTCAAACCCTTTAGAAAATAATGTTTCTCATGTGTACAAGAGATAACGACCTCACAAACATATATTGTTTTTTTTTTGTATTTAGTTTTTACCAGGATAGTAATTAGGATATATTTATATAATATATTTGATATATATTACATAATAATTATTCTGTAAAGGGGATAATATATTTACCATTATTTTTTCTATCCAACAATAAAATGGAAACTACATGAATGGTTACAAACAACATACTATCTCCATGAACAAGTTAGTTAATTTTCTATATCTAAAATTATTTAATATTATAAATACTTGTATAATTAATATATGTGATATCTATATCATGCATATCATTATGAAGATGATGGGATCATGATTAATGTTTATATAATTTAATGACCAAACCAAATCATACATGAAAAACGAAGTAGTTATTAACCAAAACCTGAATTTCATAGTAAAATTGTTAATAAATAGTAAATGAAAAGTCATAATTAAATTATATATGGTATTATATAAATATCTATTAATCCCGAATAGTTTAATAATAAACCAATATATATTTTATAAGATTTTCTAAAGTGTACAAAACATTATAGTAACAAAGGTAAGTAATTATGTATATATTTTATTTCTTTGAGAAATAATTCATATTCACTAAATATTGATTTTTGTGTTGTACATAGTTGTGACATATTAGATTATAAATGGAGACACTATGTTCAATATTATACATGATATGCCACATCGAGCTTAAAAATATGACTAAATTTTATTAATTTAATGTGATAGATACGACATAGCCCATAGAATGGTGGAAAATGATGAGATAAAATAAATTATGAAAATATAGATTACACGTTATTATCAAATTAATTTTTTGGATAGAATTATTTAGAAATTAAAATAAAAACCAATTTAATATTAATGATGTGTTTTTATAGAAAAATGTTTTATTACCATAATGAAAATATAGATTACAATTAGTAAACTATATTATTGATATTCATATGTTTTACATTCAATTTTTTTTTAAATTAATAAAATAATATTTATAGTCTTAATATAAAAATAAGACAGATATTAAGTATAAAAGGTGTATTTTTCTAAAAAATTGCCTCCTTTTGAAGGCACAATTATTTTAAAACTAAATTTTGAAACATTTGTAAATATAATATGAAAAAATAAACTTATTTTAAAAATATAAATATCAATATTAACTTATGGTGTGTAGTAGTTATTTTTCTGATAAGTTTCATTTTCATGATGGGTAGTGAGAAATACCTAATTTTATTTGAAAACAACATTTTATTTTAATTTATTTTTCTCATTAAATTAAAATTTTCAATTGGTTTTTATATTTAATTAGTTCCATTATACATCATTAAAACAAATATAGGTTATTGGAATAAATTTTATATGGTAATTGAATATAAAAACATTTCAAACATTTTAACTTTTCACATTAAAACCCTTATTTTTTGTTTTATCTGCATGATTAATTTTAAATCTAGTTATTCCAATTATGTGAAAAGAATTTGGTAAAATGTATTTAATATTTATAATAATAGGTTCCAAATTGGTTTTATAGTCAATTTTATTATTCGGCACAAATAAGCTACCTTGGTTAAAAAATTATTTTCTGCAGTATAGGTAAAAAATAAACGAGATAATGTTATAAATGTACATGCATAAAAGATGTAAAAACAAAAAGAATTAATGGTTGGTTATGGTATTTATAAAGCATAAAAATCTTATAAAATATTAATTTTTAGATAAATTCATTGAAAGGGATTCCTCATTAATGTGGTTGGATTTACATGTAATGTAATTGTAATTTTAATCGCTTAAATCCATGTATCCTCATTATAAATACAATTACACACAACACATTTTGACTCAAAATCTTTGAATCTCCCCAATTTTTATCCCAAAACTATCCAATTCACTCTAACCACATCACATTCCTTTTTTTCTTACCAAATTACCAAATCAAGGTTCTATAAGGGTCACTCAGGGAAGTTATATTCAAAAGAAAATTGTTTCAAAGTATCTCTCTTAATTTTATTTCTGTTTCTATTTTATCCACATCACAATCACCCATGAAATAATGATAACTCAAAAATAATTTAAAATCACTATATTTATGTTTCAAATTTCATATATCATATACATTTAATTTCTCATATCATCTTATTCAAATCAATGAAACTATTTTAAAAAAAATCAGTTTACCAACTTTGTGAATACTGATTTTAATTCTCTATTAAAGACTTAATGGATGGACATAAATTCTTTATCATTGTAAAATATGATTTAAATAGGTATATTATAAAGTCTTTAATGATCTATAAATAATATATTGTAAAGACCCAACAATATAATATAATTTTTTAAAATTATTTGAGATTATTACGAGTCAGTAAAAATTAACGGCGTGTGAATCAGAGGCCCGT
This sequence comes from Viscum album, assembly GCA_963277665.1. Classification (NCBI taxonomy): domain Eukaryota; kingdom Viridiplantae; phylum Streptophyta; class Magnoliopsida; order Santalales; family Viscaceae; genus Viscum; species Viscum album. Next base: position 1,935,808,076 of record OY728123.1, on the reverse strand, counting down.
TGTGCCCGGAATGAATTTATATACTTTTTTTAAGGTAATTTTAGTAAATGAACTAGAGGAATTTTTTAATTTTTTAATCGGTGCTCAGATTAAAAATCTGAGTTCACTTTTAAATCTACAGCACTTTGATTCACTTAAGGGAGGCATAACTTCGACAGAGTTATTCGGGTGATAAGATAGTTTTTACAACTTTATAATGTGATAATAATATAACATGGGAATTTTAATTTTTTTTTCTTACAACCTATTGAGTAGCGGTGGAAGGGACCACAGAGGTGGCCAGACCATTAAATATCAGATATTATATGGCCAATTAGTCTTCAGTTTCATAACCACCCCTCACATAATTAATGTGGAAAATCTATTACGTCAATTAATCTAGCACATTAATGACATCAATTAATTAATATCATTAATTCTTCAGTGCGTTACACACCCTTTTCCCCCTCAATTTAAATGGGCCCTGGGGAAGAGTTTTTGACATGTCATCTTTAACGGAGGAACCTCTGGTGAAGTGATGCAACACATTCCACCGACAGATACAGAAGCTCGGGCGACAACAAACCAAGAGCAATGAACTCTAGCAGCTACATCAATGCATGAATTCTCCTTCCCCCACCATAATGACGCCTACAATTATAGATGTAGGGGTTTTATTTTAGTTCAAGAAATTCCCATGATTCTTCTTTTCAATATTGAATTTGCAGGAGGGTTTTATGGGGGATTTGAGTGGGGATTATAATTACTTTATTATGATGTATAAATTATTCCCTTGTTGTAATGATAACATGGAGGTCGCAGGGAAACGAACAAGGCTCGGACCCTCCATAGCTTGATTTTTCATTGCGTTCTTTAGAGGTGGGTTCGTCCAACATGATGAAACCATAAAACTGAGAGGCGCAAGATGATAGCGACATCCCACAAGGATCATAGGCCTGTCTGGAAAGCATAATAGAGCACTAGAACTCACTCGGTGGCCCGTGGAGGAAGCACTAGCATCGGCGACTGGCACCAGCGGATGAGGGAGGCATCTAGAAACTGCCAGCCGTAGTGCAAGAGTGGCGTCGTAGCTGTTGGACAAGTTTCTGGCCACAACCGACCGTGGATGAGGAGGCGGTGAGCCACCGTGGACCATACAGAAGAGAGTTTTGGTGATACAAGGGACCATATTCCTGCATGTCCCATGGGTGACGAGGCACCTCCACCGGGAACCACCAATAAAGGAGCCAAATGGCTCTTTTGTTCCATTTGTGAGCAGCGGACCACACAACCCCGCATTGGTCTCCCCAGCCAATGGGCCGCGCCCAAGCGATATAGACTAGGTCGTTCTATGGCCCAGTGAGTTGGGCCCTCTGCGGCCCAGCACCAATGGGTCGGCCCATACCGAGTCAGTCTGACTGCGTCGGACCGGACCCCGACCCATTCAGGCCTAGTTACAATTATATGACTGTATATTTTCCACTAGACATTCGTTTGACGAACCGTTTATGGTACTAGTATCATTTGAGCGATAAGGTCCTTTTGAGATACTCTACTAGTGTTTTGGATAATTCTAGAGTATGTACGGGTTGGATCGACTCTGAAACCTACTGGGCCCTCGGCACTAAAATTCATATAACTTACAGACTAGAGGTCTGGTCGATGAACCATCTATTGAGATGGAACCCTTATCAAGTGTCTGATCATTAGGTTACTTATTTGTGGGAATTTGTTTTGGTTGAATTACGGCTGATGTCTTGAGGAGCGGTTCTACCAGAATCAAACATATTAGGAGTGATAATCTAGTGTCTTGTAGTGAGGTGGAGGTTAGAAATATATCAAAAGGAGGTTAGTAATTAGTGATATTGTGTGGGCCAGCACCTATCAATCATATATGGTCATATCCTTTGTGGGTCAATGCTCAGCGATCCTGTGTGGGATAGCGCATACCAATTTTTTTCAGGTCTGATCCTGTGTGGGTCAATGCTCAGCGGACCTATGTGGGTAAGATCAAGAGTGGGTCCGCAGTGGTTATTATCTATCAATAATGGGAGGTTCGGATACAGTGTAGGTCATCAGAGGTTAGTACATATCAATACTATGTGTTTTAGACTCTATATGATCATCAATAGTTCCTCTAAATAGAATAATTTGATCTATCTTCTCAAATAATCATATGATCATTTGTGCTTTACTTATACCTCATTTGAGTTTTGTATTTTTCTCTGTGCTTTGTGATAGATATCTTTCATAGTGGTTTTACCTTTTTAGAATTCTAAGAGACCATTGCTGGTCCTGGGGTTCCTACAGTGTATTGTTATACTCACCCCTGCAAGAATATCACCTGCACATTGTTGTGTCTTGTGCAGATGACAAGAAGCTTGGCTAACACTCAGGAAGCTAGGACTTGATGGTGGATAGTGGTGAAGGTTGATGTGGAAATCTATGAAGATGATCTATGATTAACCTTCAGGTTTCATCCTTATAAGATGATCTCAAGAGTTATTTTCTCAATTTCATTTATAGTTGTATCATTTCATTTGGCAGGTATTCTGTACCCATAAAATTCATTACACACCTTTACTATAGCAGTTTTACTTCATGATTGCATGTTTATATTTCCTTGGGTTGTGTTTCTGTACATGTATCAAAGAAATACCTTCCTGCATTTGGGATACCCATTTCTGTGCTAGTTGCCAACCCCTAACCAATAGAAGGTGGGATTGGGGTAGTCACGACATGAGCCATGGGGGACAGGTTGTGAAAAAGTGGTATCAAAGGATTTGATTCCACCGAAGAACTAGGACTCCAATATTTTAAATAGAACAATAGCGTTAAGTGTTTTGAGTGTGTTATTTAGTTCGGGGAGTCTAGTGTTGGTGTGGTGGTCGATGTATCCATACACCTAGATCTTGAATTCTGATCTCTAACTTGGTGCTCGAAAACACTGATTGAATATGTTTTTGAAATGTTTTTACTATGATATATTGGGAGTCATTTCATCTAGTATAACTTTTTGACTATGGCACACCTATTTCTCTTCTGGATGCCTCTACATAGAAATCCATCCATGAATCCCAAAATAGTACATGAAGGAAAACCACTGAGTGACGAGGAATCAGTGTAGGGTGCTCTTAATGATTTGGAACCTTCGGGTGGTGTACCAACAGAACCACCACTCATAGGGAAGAAATTGCCACCAACCCCACTAGCGGACAATGCATACTGACTGAGCACATTTCACAATTTCCAGTTGCATAGGACTCTGTGGTGTTTAGGTGAGTTAGATCCCTAGGCATCTAAGGACTGGCTGGAGGCTGTGGTTAGTGGTTTCCCCCTAGTTTGGACACCAACGAAGTAGATGGTGATCCTAACTATGAGAATCTTTTTAGGAATATAAGGAAGATTGTGGAGCCTTAAAATCCAGTTACATGACATGGTGACCCTCGCCTAGACATACTTTAAGAGCCTCTTCAGGGCAGTGTTCAACCCAGCAACTCTACACTCTGTGCATATCCAAGAGCTGGTGCACTAACAATAGGGCAGCATATCAGTGGCCCAGTACTCAACGAGATTCACTGATCTCTCAAGATACTCCTTCAACATGGTGCAGGACCCATTCTTCAGATCCTTGACTATTGATAAGGGTCCTTGGTGGGAAATTAAGGCATCGATCATATCACTCAATATCCTGACATAGGCTGGAGTTCTCAAGCGAGCATTGTTATTAGAGGGCTTCATTGCTGAGAATGAATTGATGGTGAGATCCACCACAGGACAACAGGTAGCCAAGTCATCTGTAAGAGGTAGTAGACAAATGACGCAGGGGTCCAAGAATGCCAGACCCACTAACAGATGTCCTCGAGATGTAGGGTCGGAGGATCGGAGCTCAAAAGGTAGAGAATATCAGCAGGGAGGCAGACTGTGTTTCACGTGCGGCAGGCAGGGCCGCATGGCTTGCGACGGCCCAACCCACCATACCGATTATCATCGGATGGTCAGGGAACTAGCAATACTGTGGACAAGTTTCGATCAAGGAGGTATGCATGGTGGGGGACGAGGTAGAGGTGCAGGTCGTGCGGCAGGCAGTGGGTAGCGGTTCGAGGATCTACCACCACCACCCCCTTGTTGTCCACCCCGACCATAGAGAGTAGGTGGACAGGGTAAAGCATAGCTACATAATGTAGAGGCCTACTACCACGAAACTTCAAAGATGATTATAGTTATGATATGTGTATATTCCACCCTAGATTCATTACTAATTGATGCATTTTCCAGTCACTCTTTTATTTCCATGGTGCTCATTCAACACTCAAATATTCCGATGGAACCATTGGTTCAATTCATTAGATTACAGACTCATACAAGAGATGATTCAATGATTTAACAAGGGTGCGGGCAGTGTGAGATCATTATAAAAGGTGAGAGATTCGTCTGGGATATCCTAGTGTAAAAATCGAGGCCTTACGATGTCATATTAAGTATGTATTGTGTCTCCACAGTCCATGCTCAGGTAGAATCTTTTAGGAACAATGTGTGGTGTTTCCACGAGGATGGGATCAATTTTACCATCACAGGTGAGTGGGAAACCATTGCAGCATAGGTTTTACTATCTCAGTGGAGGTTGTAGCTGATTACTCATTAGTTTGATGGCCTCAACCTCGGAGAAGTTGACGTGAGGAGTCTGAGTTATCCTGTAGTGGTGTACCATCATGATGATGTATTCCCTGATGATGTTCTAAGACTACCTCCTCATAGAAAGGTAGAAATTAACATCAACAAGTACCATGATATGGTACCTATATCTACACCTGTATATCGAATGTCTCCCATGGAGCTTTGGGAGTTGCCAGTATAGCTAGAGGACTTGCAGGGAAAGTGGTTCACAAGACCCTGTTTTTCACTATGGGAATCCCCGATCATGTTCACCAATAAGGTGGATGGGAGCATGAGGCTTTGACTGGACTATCGTTTCTTGAATCAGGTTTCCATGAAGAACAAGTATCCTCTGCCGAGGATTGATGATCTCTTCAACAACATGAAGGGAGCTCAATGGTTTTAGAAGAATGGCCTTAGATCAGGCTATCATCAGCTCAGGGTATGTGATGAGGATGCACCAAAGACAACCTTCAACTATAGATATGGCCATTAAGAGTTCTCGGTGATGCCTGTCAGTATGACCAATGGTCCAGCACTGTTCAGGGGGATCATTAACATGATCATCTTGCCTTACCTCGATCGATTCGTGGTGGTCTTCACTGACAACATCATGATATAATCAGTGTCGGAGGAGGATCCTACCACACAACTACAGATATCCCTAGATACACTCCGAGAGAACCAAATTTATGCTATGCTCTCGAAGTCAAAGTTATAGATATGATGATTCCACTTCCTGGGCCATGTTATCTCAGATCCGGAAGAAGTAGTGGATTCGGAAAAGATAGAGGCAGTGATTTCTTGGGAACCATCCAAGAGTGTGACCGAGGTGTGGAGTTTCCTGGGATTGGCTGGGTACTACCAGATGTTTCTACTTGACTTCTCCAGAGTGTCATCACACTTTTCAGCCATGATAATGTATAGGAATCCTTTCTTGTGGTTAAAGAGGTGCCAGAAGAGTTTTCTGAATTTGAGGAAGACACTGACGAGTACCCCCATCATGAGGCTACCAGAGGAGGGGGTTGGGTATTTAGTATATTGCGATGCATGAGGTACCATACTAGGTTGTGTCCTGATGTAGGGGTGAGTATTGATCACCTACGACTCACAGTAGTTGAGTTATCGTGAGCAGAACTACACTGCCCATGACATTGAGTTAGAAACAATGGTCTTTGCGCTGAAGATGTGGGTGAACTATTTAAAGGGTGAACGATTTATAGTCTACTCTTATCACAATAGACTTAAGTTTATCTTCTCATATTTGACATAACACTGATAGAATGATGATGGTTAGAGTTCCTCACAGACTATGACATTGAGATTGTCAATATTCTAGGGAATGTGAATGTGGTATCAGACGCACTCAGTAGGTGGTCTGGTCTACAGCTACTAGGTGAGGATACATAGAATCTAGCCACGTGGATGATATCCTTTGTGGATAGACATGGATCCTCTTACTTCTATTCTATGGTTGTCACTTACCCACTACTTCAGTGTGTTCAGGAGGCATAGATTGAGAATATTGACTGAAAGACATTACGTGCTCACATATACACCAGACAGGCTCTTGAGGGATTTTTTGAAGGTGGGGAGCACATTGTTCACTTGGGAGGATTCACCATGGTACTGGGGATTCTACATGTGGAGGTGTTGATGGGGTTTCATAAATCCCCTTTAGTTTTACCTCTTGGAGTACCAAAGATGTACCATGACCTCTAGCATTGGTATGGGTGACCATGGATCATGAAATTGGTGGTATAGTTTGTTTCTCGATACCGCACTTTTCTATATGTGAAAGCCAAGTGTCAGGTACCAGTAGGCTTAGCACAACTACTTGAGGTTATAGAGTGAAAGTGGGATGGTATATCCATGGACTTCATGGAAGGGCTACTATGTTTTTCCAGGGGAAACAATTCTATCTGGGTAATCGTTGACTGATTCACCAAGTCTTACTACTTCGTACCAATCGATGAGTGGAGATCAGTAGAGATATTGGGACATATCTACGTTAAGAAGATTATACGGCTTCACAGGGTTCCATAAAAGATCTTCTTAGATCATGACCCACCTTTTACATCCCTCTTGATGATGGAATTTCAAGAGGCATTCAGGACATAGCTTCGCTTGAGCATGGAATTTCATCCATGTACTGATGGTCAAACATAGTGGACCATACAGACACTTGACAACAGGTTTCATGCATGTTTCCCTGATTTTGTTTATGGTTGGGAGGACCATCCACCCCTAGTAGAGTTTTCATAAAACCATAATGTCCACCCCACTACCGTAATGGATCTGTTTGAGGGTTTGTATGAGTGACCATGCATATCACATCTTTGATAGACATACCATGGGGAGTCATCACTTATGGGACCTAAGATGGTACCAGATACCACAGAGATTTGCAGATCATCTAGGAGAGGATTATGACTGTATAGAGCTGGCAGATGTCTTATGCTAATAAGAGATGGAAACCCTTGGAATTTGAGGATGGAGACCACGCCTTTATGTAGGTCTCACCTCGATGAAGATTATGGGTGTGTGGTTGTGGTGGCAAGCTATCTTTGAGGTTCATTGAACCTTTACAGATCCTCAACTAAGTAGATGAGGTGGTGTACCATATAGCTCTTCTCCCATAGATGCTCTGGTTGCATAATGTATTCCACATGTCGTAGTTGGGAGATTCGTGAATGCTCCATTAGACTTTATCTACTTGGGAGAGTGGGACATCGATGTTGGGGTGACATTTGCTGAGTTCCTAGTTGAGATAGTTGATCGACAGGGGCAGATCCTTCATAGATGATTGATTCCCCCTTTGCAATTTTGCTGGCAAAAAAGGAAACTATAGGAGGGAACATGGGAGCGGGAATCTCAGATGCATGCTCTATACACCAATTTATTCCACTAGTTTTTTTTGTAGCTTTTTGGGAAGAAAATCCCTTGGGTGGGGAGAAGTTAAATACCAAGAAATTTCATATATATTTTTTAAATTATTTGTTTTTTCTTACACGTATTCGGAAATTATATGAATGCGATTCTAAGGCTTCATGTGCCCAAAATGAATTTCTAATCCTTTTTTATGTTACGTTCAGTAAACACTTGAGGGAATTTTCTATCTTTTGAACAGATGTTTAGATTAAAATTCAAAGGCCACTGTTGAATCTACAGCACCGAGATTCACTTAAGGGAGGATTAACTTTGACAGTAGTTAGTTAGGTGAAAAAGATAGTTTTTACAAATTTTTAAGGAACTAATAAAATAACATGGTAATTTTAAATTTATTTCTTTTTTGTCCTACCACTTGTTGACTGGACGTGGCGAGGACCATAGAGGTGGTTAGACCTTTTAATATGGGATATCAAATGCCAGTTACTCTTTGGTTGTGTAACCACCCCTTGCCTAATTAATGTGTACCATCAATTATGTCAATTAATGAGGTCAATTAATGAATATCCTTAATTCCTCACCATGTTACCCACCCTTTTCCTCTTCTATTTAAATTCAACTTTGGGTAGAGATTTCCCTTGAATTCTTCAAGTGGGGAACCTATGGAGAAGTGACACGATACCTTCCACCGATAGAGATGAAAACTCAGGCAACAACAAATATGGAGTAGAGAAAACTGGTGGATTCATCAATGTCTGGATTCTCTTTCCACCAATGTGACGACTCTATAAATTATCGAGGTAGGGGTTGTATTTTAATTCAGAAATTCCCATGATTCTTCCCCTCATTCTTGAATTTCCGCTTAATTGATTGCATCTTGCGAACCAGACATCCATTTGATGAACTATCTAGGGGATTGGATCCTTGATGTGTGGTGATCATTTTGAGATACTCCACAAGTGTTCTGTAGAATTTTGGAGTATTGACAGGTTGGATCAATACAGTAACCAACCGAGCCCTCAACACTAAAATTCCTATAACTTACCGACCGAGCGTCCAGTCGACGCGCCGTCTATTGAATTGGAACCCTATTGACGTGATGTATCAATAGATTACCTCTTTGTGGGATTTCATACTGTTTGAATTATGAATATTGGCTTGAGAAGAGGTTCTCCATGAATCAATCATACTAGGAGTGGGAATCTAGTGGATGGTAGTGAGGTGAATGTTGAAGATAGATCATACATAGTTTAGTACCGAGAGATCATGTGTTGGTCATAACTTATCAATCATGGTTGGGTAAAATCCTATTTGGGTCAGTTCTCAGCTATCCTGTGTGGGTTAGTTTTTAATGATATTTTTTATGTTAGCGCAAACTGATCTTGTGCGGGTAAGTTCATTTGTGGGTCAGTGATGGTTATAAACAATCGATCCTAGGTAGGTCGGATCTTGTGTGGGTCAGTGGGGGATAGTACCTATCGATCCTATGTGGGTTATACTTTTTATGGTCTATAGTATTGTCTCTCGATAGAATAATATGATCTAGATTCTTAACAAATCATATGTACTTATGTGATTTACTTATACGTGGATTGAGATGTGTCTTTTGCTTCGTGCTTTGTGATTGAGATCATACTTTGTATTTTTTCCATTGGGTAATTTTGAGTGACCTTCAAGGGTATCTAGGTCCCTAAAGGGTATTGTTATACTCTCCCCTAAATAGGTCTCACCTCCACATTGTTGTTTCTTATGCAGAAGATGAGAAGTTTGGATGAGACTCGGGGAGCTAGGACCTAACGGTGGATGGAAATGACAATTGACGTGGAAACCTGTGGAGAAGATATGTACCTACCCTTCATGTAAGATCTTGTGTAGATGATCTCAGGATCTATTTTCTAGTTTTTAGTTGAAGTGGTGTCATTTGAGTTGGGTTTTTATTCCAGACCCTTTACCTTCAGTACACATCTTTACTACTGGAGTTCTACTTCAGGATTTTGTCTTTTTGTGTTTTTGGATTGTGTGTTTGTACAAATTTAAAGGCAATGCCTACATGTTTTAGGGATACGCCTTTCCAGTTCGAGTCACCATCCCATGGCTAATGGAAGGTGGGATTGGGGTAGTCACAGAATAGTTCCTATGGGATCGGTCATGACATATACTCAAATATTATTATATAATACAAAACTAGTTCATGATGTTCCAAAAAATAGAAAAATAAACTAAATATTTGTCACTAACATTTTAGATAATGAATTATACTCATATAAGAAATAAAAATGGTACATGGAAACATTGATAAATAAAGATGTTAATAAATAATATTTCATGAAACATCAATATTATTATTTCAAATTCTCAAGAACATCCATAATTTTATGCATGTAAAACTGACCATGAATCCATGAAATGAAAACTCTTAAACCATGAAAATAATGAAATATTATTAATGAATGGCTCTAAAGATGTTAAAGAATCATTAAATAAGGTATTATATATATGTATATAGTTCTTTAATAAGTTAATAACATTATTTAAAAATCTTTGCCTGATGATTGAAAACTTTTGAGGGATTTCGAATGTTAGATAATGGATTTATTAAAAAAATTACATTTTTTAGGTCAAACATCTACTTCTTGATTATATAATAATAAACTTATGTGTGAAATTAGTTTTTAATATCATATATTGTATTTACACTTTCCTTTTTTGGATTTATAGAGTATACAATAATTTATAAAATTTTATTAATTCCCACTTCAATGTAATGATATATATAAGGGACTTTGTCTCAATATCTTTTCATTGAGGTATAGATTGATTTTCTACACCCATGTTATAATATGAGATGTATATAGAACCCCTTTTACAAATAATATCATGAATGTATTTATTATCATATTTTTAATTTTTTGTTATATTGTATTCTTCAAGGATCTTTTGATTCAAATATTTTAAAGATTCTTGGGACCCATTGATTTAAAAATCACTTTTTAAATGATTATAGATTAAATTTAAAAATAAATTTCTCCATGGTAATATTTTTGATACTATATTATATTTTCATTTATATGAAAATAAATGTATTATATATTAATTTTCACGTATATTTTCAGTTTCAATATTTCTAAATGTATATCTGTTTATGAGTTTTATATGGAACATTTGGCAGAAGACAAAAAGAATGTTATATTGTTAATGTACATAGAGACAATGAATATTACAACACTGTGAGAATTATTTTATTTCTAGATCCCTAAAAAATACATGTTTTATTAAATTTACAACATTATTTACCATTTTCGGTAGTTTTTAATTGAAAATGGGTTTTATTATAAATATAGATTTTTAATTAAAACTTGATTTTAAAATAAAATGGTTTTTTAATATGAAATTGCTTTTCATATGGGATTAAATGATATTTTGAATGAGTTTTATGATGAAATATATTTTTTTCATTAAATTAAAATTGTGCATTATATGATGTGGGTGAGTTTGGTAAAACATATATGATGGGATGAGACTCATTATAGCTCACTGGTGTTTCCAATATAGCTTATATAAATGGATAAGAATCACCATTTCAAGGTAAATGGTGATCTCGATATTTGTGATACGGATGGTTGATCCCAATTGAATCTCACATGTGAGCCCGATTTATCCTATACGAATGTCGATCCCCATCATAGATCTACAATACATTGGATAATATGTATATTGGAAGTTTGATGTTTGGTTACTTCAATTGAAATGTCTTGTTTCATAAATGATGTTATATGTCACCTAAATTAGATTTCAATTTCTTTATATGTGTTTAAATGTATTTCTTCAAGAAAAAAAGAATTCATTTTTCATGTGAAAATGTTTTCTTTAATTTTATAAAATAAAATAAAATTTATTTCTATAATTTTCACTAGACTGTAGTTTTCATTTTATTTATTTCAATTACTGAGCTTTTTCTACATAACCCATATATTGATATTATTTTTTAATATAGTTAAATGATGAGTATATACATGTATATGGACATTAATAAAATTGTGATTTTATATAATGGAATGAAAACAAGTTTTATTTTCAATTGATTGGGGGGAATGAATAATTTATAAATTATTCCACTTGTAATGTATGAGTTTACTCTAAATTAGTTTTTCATGATTATCTAAAACTCAAAACCAAAAACATCTTCAATTTGTGTAAATTTAAATTCTAGTTTAAAATAACAAGAATATGTGATTTTTATGACTAGGTCTGTACTATTTTCAACATAGCATGGTTCACTAAACATTTTAGTTTAGTATAGTGTTAGTATCAATACCAAATATTATTTTACATTATGGTTAAATTATAATAATGTCTAGTTTTAAGATTACCTTGTTTATTTTTTATGATATTCCTAATAAGAGTAATTTTCCATAGAGGATACAACGCCAATGTTCTTGGAAGGCGTCATGTGGGAATCAACCATCCAAATGAACATCCTAGGATGGTGGTAATCAGAACAGAATAGTTTTCCACAATTAAATATTTTTTGGAATAACTATAAATGGTGGAGGTATTCATTATAGAGAGGAATCCAATTTGGTGGGAGGGAACATGTATATAATAGAACATTTAGTGAGAATAAATCCTCTATCATTTAATGGATCATATTACACAGTGGTCGATGAAGGGTGGATCAATGCACTAGAGAATATATTTAATGTTAGGGGATGTTCGGAACATCATAATTTAAATATTTATATATTCCATTTTAAAGGTGAAGTCAATCAATAGTGGTATTTTATTAAGAATACTTTAGAAAATGATGGTCTTGATGATATAAAAATGGACACAATTAAGATTTTTTTACTTGAGAAATATTTCCCTAAGGTTGTTCGTCTTATGATGAATAAATATTTCATGGAATTGAGTAAAAAGGATAAATATTATATGGATGCATATGAAGAAAAATTCACAATATTGGATAGGTATATGCTTGAAAATATTCAAGACATTGGTAGTAAATTAATTTATTTTACTCTGGGTTAGATCTTAGATTACAAAATATAGTTGGCTTTGTTATAATTTAAATGATTGGACACAATAGTTTTTTCTGCTAAGAATGTTGAGATGTAGTTTTTGATATTTATGTTCCATAATATGACAAGTGTATGAAATGATCATGGTGGCATGAAATGGAGAAGTAACCAACTAGGGATTCTAGAGGTATGCCTAAAACATGTTCATTGTGTGGTAAAATACATATTGGGGAATAAATGTTAGGATAAGGAAGGTGTTACTAGTGTTGTATGTTGGCCTCAATGTTCATGACTCCAAATAGAATAGTGAGGAATAATCAAAGAATGAGATTATAGTTATACAACCGACAGTGAGATGTTTTAGTTCCAATGAGTTGGGAAATTATTATAATGCATTCCCAATTATATTTATATAGGGTGGAACGCATTATGATCAAAAACAATCTATGGAATAACCTTTTTTACAACTATATTTGATGCTTGAGACATCCAGTTAAGTGATGGAATCAATAGAGAACTCAGTATTTTTCAATGGAAAAAAATATTAAGGTGTTAGATATTCCTTATAAGGTTAAAAGTGATGTAATCTTAATATTATTACATTATATTTGGTATATATATTTTTTGGTTTTAAGTTTATACAAATCTATTTTTTAATGATAAGTATTCCATTACATTTGGACATGAGTATGAACATATTCATAACCTTTAAGGTTTATATGAACATTGTGGATTAAGGTTATTTTTACGGACACACATCATATTTATGAAAAATTATGAGCATGAAACTTTTCTTTTAAAATAAAATATATTAAGTATGTATATTTCATTGTATTATTATTTATTAAAGTAATTCCTTGACTATAAGATAAGTATGTTTCAATGAAAAAAGTTCTCTGTTTAAATTTTCATACTATAAAGATAATAACCATTTATCCAATCACAAATTTATGGTAGTATAGTTGTTCACTTTATCATGTCCATTTTCCCTATCACTATACATCAGAACCATATTTTTTGTATTCATTTCCATGTTTTCCTACATGGACCCATATTATTTTTTATCTTATGTAACCATTATACTTTTCTTACTCACCATTTATATGAATATTTTATTGATCCTTGTCCCTATATGGGATTTAAATAATCGTATTTTAAAAATTCAATCTCTAGTTTACAAAACAATGAGTTAATTTCAAGGATGAATTTTATAAAGGGATTGGAGATAATGTGACATCCTAATATTGAAAATTGATATAGTAGGTTCAGTATCATTCTGACTATGCCACATCGAGCTTAAAAAATGAATAAATATTAATATTTAAATGTGATAGTTATCACTTATCCATTTGATTTTAGGGAATGAGAAATATTAACATAATTATGAAAATATTCCTTACACATTTTTATCAATTGAATTTAGTGGTTACCAAATGATTAGAAATGAAAATAAATCCAATTGAATATGAAAGATTTGTTTTTATAAAAAAAGTATTTTATTAACTTTATAAAATTTTAAATAAATATTAGTAAAATATATTACAAAATTTATATTTATTATAATTGATTAACTATTTAAAAATTCATAAAATAATTATTATAGGCTTATTTTAGGATGAAATTATAGTTTTGGCATAAATAGCTATATTTATTCAAAAATGCAATTTTGTTACCTTTTGAAGGAACAATGGTTTTAAAAATAAAATTTGAAACTTCTATAAATATAATGTGGAAAAATAAACTTATATTCTTAATGGGAAAAATCACCTTAGGTTAAATATGTTTTATTTTTATAATACATTTTTATTGTTTATGAATATTGAAAAATATCCCATTTTATATGGAAATTGATTTTTATTATATTTTATTTATTTAGTTAAAAGATATTTTAAATTCGTTTTAAATTATTAAATGTTCCATAATATATAAATAATACAAATTTATGATACGGTAATCAGTTTAAAATTGAAATCATAAATAACGACATTTCCAAAATTTGAACATATCACTTTTTAAAAGAAGAATTTGTTTTTAACTGTGGGATTTATATTCAATCATATTATTACAATTAAATGACATGAATTAGTTAAAATGTATTCCATATTTAGAATATTTAGGTCCAAATTATTCTTTTGTTTCACTTTTATTTTAAGAAATAAAATAGTTACCATGTTAAGAAAATATATTTTTCGAGATATAGGTCAAAATGAATCAGGTTAATGTTCAAAGGTAAATTGTTAAAATACCTAAATAGTAAAAAAAGTAATAGTTTGTTGAGTTATTTCTAAAACAAAACTTTAATATAAAATATAAATTGTAAACAATTTTAAAGGAAATTAATGGAACCTCAATATGGTTGGATTAAAATGTAAAATTGTCATTATTTTAACCACTTCAACCTACATCTCATCAAGTTCAAGTACAACTCCTCCCATTCCATTTCGATTCAAAATATATAAAGATCATACAATATAAGACAAAAACTGTCCTCCTCACTCTCCCCACTTCATAGTTCTTTTTTTCAAAATACCAAATCCAAGGTCCTCATGGTTATCTCATGGAGGTGATAGAGAAGAGGTATTTTTCTCAAAGTTCCTCCGTTAATATGTTTACTTTTTCTATTTTCTCCACACCTACATCACGCATAAAGTAATGATAACTCAAGAAGAATGTAAATAATATAGTGTTATGTTTCTAATGTAATATATAAAAACTACTTCATTACTCATCTATAATTATTTAATAAAACAAAACTATTTTCAAAATTATATCTGATTACCATCTCTCGGAATAATGATTTTTTATTGTCTATTACCACATTTTTGGCTGGACATAAAATCATAAAATTAGTTCAATAATGTTTAAATATATATATTATAAAATATTTCATGTTATATAACTCATATACACACATAATATTAAATAATATGGAACTAGTTCATGATATTTTTTAAAACCCACCAAAATAAACGAAACATTTATCATTAACATTTTATCTCATTAATAATAATCGTGTAAGAACAAAAAATGGTACATGGAACCATTAATAGTTATTTAATTTAATTAATACTATTTAATTACACTTGTGGAGTTTTAATTCCATTTAACAAAAACATATATCATTTTCTGCAAGCAAAAATGACAATAAATCCATGAAATAAAAACACCTAAATCCATGAAAATAAAGAAATATTATTAATTTATGGTTCATAAGATGTTATAAAATAATTATATAAATTATTTAAAATATTAAAATATATATTTAAGAAGTTAATATCATATTTAAGCCATTATATCATATGGTTGAACATTTTAGAAATAAGTTGAACGAGAGGTAACAGATTTCTTTACCCAATTTTGATTCATTCTATTAAAGGTAAATGTATATATTATGTAATTATAATATAATATGTGAAATTAAATTTTAATATCATATATTTCATTTCCACATTTTCTAATTTTTTTATAGAGTATACACATATTTTATTAAATTTTTTAAATTCCTACTTCAACAATGTGATATTTATTAGGGACTTCTTCTCAATCTCCTTATGTTAATGAATATGTTGACATTACACAACCATGTTTTATTATGAGTTTTATATATAACCAATTTGACATATCATATCATGAATTTATTTATTCTCATATTTTTAATGATTTTAAACTATTATTCAATCATCGGGATTATGGATCACATATTTCTACGTTGTATAGAACACATTTATTTAAAAACCATTTTTAAAATTACTAATTATTTAATTTAATATTATTTTCCTCCATGTCATTATTCTTGATATTTCTTAATATTTAAACTTATATGAATATTAAAGGATAATATTGGCAATTTTATCTCTAATTTGAATTTCATTGGTTTTTGGAAAGAATATTTTTATTTGTTTTATATGGAAATTTGTTTTGATGGGAATGATATTATTAGTAACCACATTCATGGTGGATTCAGTTTGGTTCAATACATGACTGTGTGGGGTTAATTATATAAGAAATAACTTACATATAGTCGCCATTATCTTTTTTAACAAAGACATTCAATAGTTCCATCATTTATAACATTGAACAATCCTACATTCCAAGGGTAGGTTGCCAATTCGGGTTTTAACCCCAAAAATGATCAAGGACTCCCAATGGTTGAGATGACGTGAGGTTGGGCTCATCTCACACTTTTGTGGAAAAATATTTCTACTATGGGTATCGCTCATAGATTTATGCTATGTTCAAGAATTTATTCATGGCCCCTGTATAGGACCAGTTTCCCTAATATCAATTATAGGATAAATCTCATTTATATTAAATGGAATGAGGGATCTATTTATTGAACCCATCTGCAAGTGTATGTGTTTCCTCATCAATTTTCTAATAATAAACTAATAATTTTATTCTAGCTTAATATAGATGGGGAATTCATAATTTTCTTCTATATGGGGAGGAATATAATTTTCAGAGGATAAAATTGAGACATTATGATGCGTCCTATATATATCCTATTCATTACATGAATGAAAATCCACATAGTTCATTAAACCCTTTCAGTTTAGTGTCTTGTGGAGATGAAATATGTGTGGCCACTAAGAAACCATATATTTGAGCTCGAGTCTGAGGGATTTATCATGTGTATCATGGTTATGGTAGGAATAATAGTTATCATAGTTTAATCACCCCTTGGGGATGGCTTAGAGGGATATGCCTCTATATGGAGGATATTTGTATCACTATAATCATTAGGGATTAAATACTGATGATTCCCTAGTTAATGGAGTTTCCAGAAGTCAGTGATGAGTTCATTGTGGCTCTCTAATCCCACGTTAGTTATTATCTGTGTGATAAATGAGGGATAAAAAGTGATCAACCCCATTGCATATGGATGTGGGTAAATGTGTTGGGACTAGACATGGGATGGTTAATAAGGAGATCTGTTATTTGGGAGGGGTCTTATATATCCTAGATATGGATGGAATAATAGTCCTTATAGTTAAATGGATTTATCAACCATTTAATGAATAAGTTAAAGCCACAAACCTATGTGAATAACTAGGTCCTAATGGTTGAAGGATCATTTATATAGAAGGAATAATTCTGATATGGATGACCATTTGAATACAGGCACGAGGCAAATGATGGGGTCTTATGTATCATGGTTATTGCAGGAATCAGAGTTCTTGTAGTTCAAGTGATGGTGGTTACACTATAACGTTTTCTAAAATTGTGGGATGTGTCATATTGTGTCACTGGTTAGGAATACAAAATGTTGTTTCCTTAGTTTATATAAAGGATTATTGTGAAAATCGGACAATTATTTAAACTCTCTAGGGCCACATGAGAAATGTTTTGTGTGATAAACAAGGTACATAAAGTTATCATTTTAATTTCTTAAATATGTGGAACTTATGTACTAAGTATTCTCTTTGGATGCTTAAAATTGATCTTGTGTGTTAGAAAGGATCCCAAGGTATCATGGTTATGGTAAGAATTAATCTCATTTTAACTCTCTTAATTGTTACTTAAACACATAGTTTTACCTTTTTAATCAAGGCTTATACACTGATGGGGGATAAAATTATCAATACCTATGATTCCCTTTGAACTAGTCTCATAGATTTCATGATTTTCCTAAATATTTTCATAACATTCCTAAATTTTATTCTTGAAAGTATGAAATATGTCTTCCTGAAATGTCCACTGAGAATTTCATCATACTTTTTTCTTCTCTGAGGTATATCACATTTCCTAGATATCTTGTTTTAGTACCTTTGCATGATCCTAGATTACTTTTTAGGACTTCATCGTTAGACCTAGCTGGTAGACCTTGGATGACAACTCATAATCCAACTGAACATCCCTAGATGTCATCACAAGATCCAGATAACATACCCTGACTTCACCACAAGAGCAGGATGACATTTCTAAATGGTGTTGTAAAGGTAAATGTGGATTTTCTCAGAGGGTGTCTCATGTGTGGGATAACTTGTCTATATGACCTTGTAATACCTAGATGGAATACCCAGATACAAAATCATGAGAGTTGTATGACATGTTCGTGTGCTACCATGAGACTCAAATTTCATTTAATGGTGATGTTTTATGAGTCAAAAAAAATTTCTAAATGACACTTCAAGGATTAGAGGGATATACCTAAGGGATTTACAATAATGGGGTGGTATACATGTGGGGTTCAATGAGACTTCTTTTGACACTCCCATAAGACATCAGAAAATCCATGTAGTATAATAAAGATGCATCATGAGACCATGGTGACATGACACTGTGCTTTATCATGTCCTAGGAGGCTCAAACGAATCCCATGAGGATCGAATTATATGTCTTTTAGAAAATTTCAAATCTCTTTGTCTTTGTTCGAGCCTTTATATTTTGAATACCTTATATTTATTCACTGTTATCATCATTTATATCTTATGAGATTTTGCATATGTGAGGAATATTCTTATATTATATAACCAGAACTGTTGTTGTGGTTATATATATCATGGGAATTTGTTATGCATGTTCCATTATAGCTATGATTATTCATCAAATCAGAACCATGGGATAAATTCCGGATCGCAGTATCATATACTCTGAGAAACCCACTCGATTTCATGGTGTGTCGATGAATCTAGATTAAAAAGGACAACGATCATTCAGAGAGTAGGTAGGCAGTTTTCATGTTGGGGTGGGGCATTAATAGGTATCTTCATCATGTTTTTTTTTCTAATTTTCATATTGAAAATTGCACAATTGTATTCTGGAGTTGGTTTAGGCATTCAATGTCACATGATCCAAGAGCTACTGGCCCAGATAATTCCATAGATGGAAGATTATTTCACCTTACTACAAGACCATCCCATGGACACATACTCTATGGGATTATTTCATATTAATGATGAATTTTTGAATCATGTTACTATGTTGAAGGAATTTTTTTATGGTCATATTGATATTTCCGTGGGCCTTCGTGGGATTAAGGTACCTTACCAGAAGCCCTCAAGTGATCACGGTGGACGTGTATTGAATTTTTCACAATAAAAAGATGGCACATCATGGGTACTTCATGAGATTCAGCTAGATCATTCATGGTGTATTACTAGATCATACAGTAGATAGCTATGTGTCTCGTGCGACTTTTCTGACCATAATAGGCTCATTCTTTTTCAATTATTTTATTCCATTTGTTTAATTTTCATAGATGGGGGATCTTGTGAGGCCGCATGGGTGTTGTAAAGGCCATCAATCTACACCATGTTGATTCCTCTCATAACCAATGAGGGACCTATGGATATGACAGAGTATTTCTTGGATCATTCCATCTCTTTTTCTTACAAAGAAAAGGAGGAAATCTTGTGGACATCTGTATGAATTATATTCCCTTCACATGATACGGATGAAATGCTAGTTATCCATTGTGATATTATGAGGTCCTCCTACTAGGGTATTTTGGTGTCCTGTGGGCCACCATGGGTGCCTCACATGGAATTTTTTACCATAGTACACTCCCACATATTCCCATTTTATATTTATTGTTGACTTAAAAAGGACGGGGATATCAAGAGTTTTATTAAATTTTTTTGAGGAAAATAAGTATCCCTACTTGTGGTGTGTCACATGAATTTTATGGTTGCAATAGGCTCCCTCATTTTGGATACCATCTTACATTTTTATTGAATTGCGATGGGTTCTCAAGCTCCCACTAGTTTTTAGGCTATGTGACCTATGGGAGCTCATATAGCTACTGCCGCAAGATCTCTAATTATCTATAGCTCCTTAGCATCATCATAAGGACTTGTTGAAGAGAAATCATAGGATATTTTATAGACTATGAACATTGGATATAAATCTTCCTAACACTCAGATGGTGATTTAATCATGATCTATTAAGTTCTCTACACAATACTCTCATCTTTTTCCACCTTCTTCTTCATTTTCATTGCTGGGAAAACAATACATATTATCTTGTATTTCATAATTTTGGAATTTTTGGAAACTAATTTGACGAGCATCAAAAAATTACACATCATAAGAGGGTAGAATTTTGGGACAATGGATCAGTTATGAGTAATATAAATTTTTTCTTAAGTAATTGCTGTTGTCAGTAATCATTTTCTTGGGAGACCCTTGGACTATCTAGAAACATTTGGTATTCCACGAGATTCACTATAAATAGGGGAGCATAAAAATATTCATTTACCAAATACTCACTTCTCTATATATCTCCCAACCATCATTCATCACATAACCTTGCCTCTAGAAATGATCATGATACCTCCCTATGAGTACATTTTTTGAGAACTGCTACACAAGACATATTTATTCAAGGTGACATCTATAAACATTAACATTTCTTCTATAATTGATTAAATATTGGACATGGGGATGCCTGATTATGTTTAGGTTTTCCAAGGATCTTCTATCGTGATCACAATTTATTTTGAATATTTTGAAGCTTTTGTGACCATGTTTCGCACATGATATTTCAAGCCTTATGATGAATCATGCAGTTACATGATGCTTAACTTGTTTTTTAACCTACGGATCATTATGGGTTAGGAAATTCGTGATTAATTTATGTTATTTATTAATTACATTGAGTATTTCTGTTATTTGCATAATTATTTGAGATTAGGTCTTTGTGTGAAATTATTTTATTTTATCTATGTAACATATTCAACATAATGTTTTTATAATAGATTTTAGTTATTGCCTCACTTCTACTGAATCCAATTAATGGACAATGATTTTTAAAAACTATAAAAATGACCACATATATCGTGTTCATTATAATAATGATGTTTTTAATAGGTTCCTCTTTTCGTTAATATAGTATTATCCTCTATCATAACATATGTTTCTAAATTAGATGGGTTCACATGATGATGTTGTAATTTATCATCAAGGATTTAATATTAAAACCTTTATGGTGTAATATTATATTGACTATATCCAAATGATGATTTTGTGAGGATGGACAGCTAACCACAACTCAATTCTAAGGGATTACCAATATATTGGAAAACACTCCATTGTGTCCATATGGATGTAATTTCTCCCAATGACACATTAATCAAAGAAACTTGAGTATATTTTCATCTTTAACGAACAATTTGTATAGATGATTGATCTTGGAATCTATTCTACATCCTCTATGAAATTTCTATTATCAGTTGGCATGGACCTTCTCAGTTAGAGAAATATACTTAGACTTCCCAGACCTATAATATAGGATACATATTTATGAAGGAGTAAAAACATTCAAATTTATTATCTATCGCTAAAACAATAATATTCTGGATCTGTGCATTCATTTGTTTCCTGGGGCCAACACATTCAATTATTAACTAGTGTTGTAGAACATTCCCAAAGGAAATCTATAAACGAGGTGGGATCCCCGCATCCACGTGGTGTATGATGAGTTCCACCCTGATGCGGATGTATGCGATGTCCATTTAGGGAATCCATTTTTTTGAGTGATACACTCACACTTTTGAAGAATAAAATGAGAAATGATATGGATAAGTGATTTCATATCTTCATCAAAGACTACTTCTCTATTTTTCTTTGTCATTGTTGGGATAGGACATCATCTATCTTCCCCCATCAGATCTCTTTCCAGCTAGTTCGTGATAGTGTTAGGATTTATTAATCCATTTTGGATAATGGGGATTACACTTTTATGTACATTCAAATGAACATAAGTCTCTCTATAATAATTTGGAATGTAAGATTTATAGCGATGTTTTTAAATGTAGGGATTTTCCCTGTAGTGGGCTTGCGTTCAGGATATCATGTCATCACGCTAGTGATGGAGCTGTAGTTAGTAGAAGGATGGTGCCTTAATCTAGTGTTACTGACTGTAGAACTCCATTACCAACTCCTATGACACATTCTAATTGGAATCACCCTTTATAGTATCAGGATACCTGTTTAATTTTTTTCATCTATATAAATTATAATTTCCAATTATTTGAATATTAAATTTCAACCAAGGTCCCTGATGCCTAATATAGCCCCATATGGTTGAGAATATTTTGGCTTGGGGTAATATCGTTTGGATCTAACGATGTTACGTACATGTTGATCGAATCTGGAAAATTTTATTTCACCCCTTATTGTGCATGATTGGTATGATCGTGAAAACATTATGTGGATATCTCAATGAGAGGTTGTATAAGATCTATCTTCGAGATGGGGTTCTTATATCTAGGATGGATTAGCTAATTTTATTCAGTCCATAATCACTATACCAGTTTTCTATTTTTTTTTGTTACACCCAATGGGTCTATCCTCATTCTTTAGTTATTGTGTGAGGATAGATACACCCTAGGATAATCTATCAGCTCTGGATAATGTTGGTTCATTTAGAAAATTATTTTGAAATCATTATTCCACATAATGAAGCTTTCACCATTCTTAACTAGTATTATTCTTGTTCGTGGGTATTAGGTTATCCAAGCAATGTAATAAACTAACTGGGGTGTCTGAGTAAAAATCTATTTGAGTCAGAAAAATTATTTCCAAAGAAATAAAATATTTTATTTTTTAATTCAGATAGTTTTTGAAGAAGTTCCCTCATCGATAAGATTAATATCATTGTAGTGTGAGTGAACCCATTGATGAAATCATCCCTCTGACACAAAAAATGGCGATGCCTCTATTGAGGTGGTGATATGTGGATCATCCTATTCTACATCCTTTCAAGCTTATCCATCCATTCCTTCTTCTATAATTCCCATCCCATCGGTCTTATAGCATCATACATGACATTAGCCCATGTGAATAAAAATTCATGACATGATTACTTATATTCCTTTAGAAACCACTCATGATCAATGTAAACTCCATAATCAGTTTTCAATGAATTTGGGGCATATGGAATTCATCACTAGACACTATGTGAAATCATTTAAGAAATCATCTGATCTATGATATATTTGGACCACAGTGTGAGGTAAATGTATGATTTTGATGATGAGGCTCCCCTTATTGGATAGATTAAAGTTGATTATCTGGTGAAAAAGGATAGTTACCAGTACATATCAACATTTCATGCCTAGATAAATGTATGAACTGTGAATATTTAGATTCATTAAAAAAATAATAGATTGAATGAGGTCTGATATCTCAATGGAATCATCTTTATTGGAAACAACTCAAAATATAGTTGAAGAACAAACTACTCAATCGATAATCTCCCTCCTATGGAAGTAATATAGAATACAAGACGACCTACACTTGAATGTTCAATTGACACTTCTCTCCAAACTCTGGTCGACTTTTCCAACTCAGTTGACCAAATCTATTTATAATTTGATATAATATTTTTCATGTAATTTCATAAAAGACTCCAAAATGAGGTAATTCCACTTCATGTATGCTACAAGTGAATAAATCTACATAACTCAATAGGTTGATGTCTATTTTGTATTTTTTAATAATGTTCTTGAAATTTTTCTTATTCTATAATATGTAAACCACAAACTATACCCATCCTTTTCATAATATCATGTAAATCATAATGTCAAGATCCAAACAATAAATGATAACATATTATTCTTAAAGAAGTTATCATTAATGACATAAAATGGTGGATTATTTTTAAATTTATCTTCTACAGTAATCTTAAGATCACTTGATTCACATATGGATAATTTTGGTGGGTCATATTTCATAGAGGGGGTGTTCCTTATATTTTACTGAATATGATAGGCTTGGATGGGTAGGATTATTATATATAACGCCATATGTTGGGCCATTAATGATTTTAATTTTTTTGGATACTTAATCACTCTTGGGTTTTTGTTTATGGTCATTTATCTTGGACAATCTACCATTGTAGTTTAAGGAATTTATATCGACCCTTTTATCGCTATAGTTTTGGATATTTTATCTAGGACTTTATGTGTAACGCCCAGACCCCAGTTTCCCAGAGTCGGTGCATTATTACATAACATTGGCATGATCACAAGAAGGATCAAATCTCGAAAGACCGATTGGTTTAGTTTCCTTGAAAACACTAGATATATTTATAAGGTCTACATTACATCATAGAATAAAAACTACAAAAATATAGTCTCCATAGTCCACACTCTTATCCCCTCATACTATCCCTACAGGTCATTCATAAAATTACTTCTTCACATTCTGGGAAAAATAATATATAGAAAAGTGGTGAGTTCAAATCCCCCGTAAGGATAACAATATAGCGAAAAAATTCATAAATAAGAATAAACATTTAAGGAAATGTATAACAAAAACAAAATCCTTTTAAACATGAACTTCAACATAACATATAAAAAATAAAATGAAATAATTTCATTTACTTATTCACATGGATATTCTACTAATCGAATAATCACATGCAATATCAATAACCACTTTCATTATGATGGAATGCATAATGCCAGATTATCATAACCACATAGCCAAGGCCTCGTGCCAAGACTAAAAATAATATTTTGTCAAGGACTTGTTCCAAGACACTAGTTTGTCTCATGAGACCGACAGATGCAATTTTTTTAAAAGATACTTATGTTTAAAATTCCTAAAATATACTCCAGTGTTTTTCTGAAAACATTATGCAAGCTTCTGAAAACAAAATAACTAATTCTGAGATTGCACGACTAATTACAGGCCATGATGTGTCCCCGCCCAATCCCTTCTTGTCTACAACACTCGAGAGTCGGGTTTTTTGAAAAGATTTTTAATCTTGCGTTAAATACGTATACATTTGCAGTGGATTTTCATATATTTAATAGAAATATCTCTTTTTTTGAAATCATTTAAAAATCACATAATTATAAAATAAAACATTTACTTTGAAAATATTTTTAGAAGCTTATAAGGGAAGCTTAAATGATTTTATAATGGTGGAAAATAGCCGGACACGCCATATAAGTTGAAAAAATACATTCTTACCTTAATTTTGACAAAAAGGTTAAAAAGGACCTTGTTTGGAAAACATTGGGAAGATTCCTTTATAAACCACTTATAAAAGCCAACAAGGGTATAAATGACTTTAACCCATTGTAAAAATGTTTTAAAATACATTTTTAAGAAACATGGATGTGTATGATAAAGAAGTCCCAGTAGATTATTACGTATAAACAACCTCGGATAATGAAGAGATTCCCAAATAAACCCTTACCTTATAGTTTTCCTTGGTTGGGGGTATGTTAACCTCCTTTATAATGGTGAAATAATTGTAATTAAATTATACAAGAATCATATACATTAATATGATATCATATATGATCTTTTAAAATTGATTTTCTAATAATATCTTAGTATTATCATTTTTCAGGTGTTAACTTACTCGTTTTCTTTTATATGTTTTGTTAAGTAAATCATGTTTGTAATGGATATGTTGTATCTTATTCATATCCATAATGATATCATGTCCTTAAACATTATTTTTAAATCATAAAATGATAATTATACTTGAATGGATATGATGGAGAGTGAATCTCATCGCGTTCGTGGAGACGGTAGTCCGTACGTACGCACGAGCGACAACATCATTTTTTTGATGTTAAAATAATATATAATGGGATGGTATACCATATATACAGACTCATTATCATGTAATATTTATTATTTACATGAATTATAAATCATTATTATACCCATCCAAATAATAATATATTGAATAACAATTACACCACGACGTGGAGACGGTAAGTCGTACGTACGCACGTATGGTGACATGTTATTCAAAGGGTGGACAGAATAATGAATGTGGTTGTACCATATTTATAATAACATCACAGTATATATAAGATAGTGGAGTTATTATTTTATAATGGTAACAAAAAATTAAGAAGAAGTGGAAGAAGAAAGGAACTTGAAAAAGGGTGGTGAAATTATTACCTCTTCTTCGGGTTCTTCCTTTTGATTTGATCAAAAGGACTACTTAGAATGGATATATGATCAAACTATGGCCTCTAGGTTGTAGTTAGGGAAGATGAAAGAGTATTTGGGTAGGGTTTGGACGAACCAAAAGGCTTTGAAGGTGAGAATTAGTGAGAAGGGGGAGTTCCCTTTTATAAGAGGGGTGAGGGGCACCTTTGGAAAAGCTAGAAATATTATTTTATAATAAATTAATATTCGGCTTATAATGGCTCAAAAGTGGATTATTTAGAGTTTATGGTGGGGATGGGTTGAAAAGAACTCAACCGATATAATTTAGACAGGTTTGGGTCATTATATTAACCTTATCTTTAAGTATTAACTCTTAGTTAATTAGTTTCACTTTCACAATGTCTCTTTGTATTTTTATATTATATGGTTAATAAACATAATATATATATCCAAGAGACCCCAAAGTGGTCCATTAATGATACACCTATCATGATATAAGTCTCTTGGCTGAGCTGTATATTTTTTGGAATTTAATATCAATTAATAATATAATACTTGTTTTAAAAAAGTTTTTTATGTCAATTTTGATACTATTCAATAATTTATTTTTGTAAAAATCATAAAAGAATTATTACTTCTAAAAACTTTAATTAAATCAATCCCAACATGTCATATTAACCTATAAAATTATTTTAATTCATAAAACGTTTCAAATTATATTTATTTTCTTATTTATAATATCAATTATTTTATTTTTCACTATTATGGTAATTACATCATCATAATTTAATTATAAATAAATTAAATTATTTAATGTCTAAAAATTATAAATAAAATATCATTATATTGGAAATAGTTTTATCTTTCTAATGAATATTTATAGTTGAAAATCCAACATATATGACCCTATCTAAAAATTGTTTTTCTAAAAGCTATATGCTTATGTCATTTTTGTATTTATTTTAACTTAATTAATATAAAGTGTCATTATCACTTAAAAGTGGCTCCATGGGGTCCAAAAATCGACCCAAATATGCCCATGGTCGGACATGTATCAACGAATAATGTTAGGACAAGTTTTAGGGTAAATATTTATTATTATAATATTTTTTTGACCCTTATTTACCGGATTTATCCTTAACCATGGTAGATAAAATATTTACCGAAATAATTATTCAGAATATCTAAAAATAAAAGGTACCTATTTACAAAATTTAAACATCATTATTGAATGTATGGAATATATTTTCTAAATTCGAAACACAGAAGTGGCAGAAATTAATTTAAAATTAATTCCCGTTGTTAAAACAAAAAACGTGTTTTTAAGAGATAATAACTATCAAAAGATTAACACTAGTTTATGTCCAGTTTAATTGTAAAATTATGTACAATGACCAACATTGTATTAAATGGTAAAAATATATTCTAAATATACTTTAAAACCTATCAAATTCATAATTTAGAAATATTAATTATTTCGATTAAAAATGTTGTTTTTAATTTAAATTTAGTAATTTTCACTATTCATAAAAATATAAATGTTATCCAAAAAGTTCCAAAATATCACCCTAGGCTAAATTCAATATTCCAAATTCAAAAATGAAGTCCATTTTTGATAGATAAAATTTAAAAAAATTCAAAAATTAGGTATTACTATTCATAATGGCTAGTTTGATTGGTTGTGGTGTGTTAGAACTCGATGTTGCGTACAACACACGCTATCACATTATTCAAAGAGAAGCATACCGTAGAAGATTGGGGTGTTACATTCTCCTATCCTTCAAATAATTTCATCCTCGAAATTTCTAAAATACTACCACATGAAAAGACTCGGGTGGTTCTTCATCATATGTTGCTCGGGTTCCCACGTTGCCTCTTCCATCTTATGGTTTCTCCACAAAACTATTACCAGACACGTCGTCCAGTTTCTCAGTACTTGTTCTCTCGTATCAAGAATCCTAATAGGCTCTTCACAATAAGATAGACCGGGTTCCAGTTCTAATTCCTCATAGGTGAGTACATGCACTGGGTCAGGCATGCATTTCCTCAATAGAGATACGTGGAACACATCGTGAACTTGGGAGAGACTTGGCGGCATTGCCAATCGGTAAGCTATAGCCCCAATTCGTTTTAGAATTTCGAAAGGTCCGATGTACCTGGGACTCAATTTACCTTTTTACCAAATGGTATGAATCCCTTCCATGGAGATACCTTCAGGAAAACAAGATCACCGACTTGAAATTCCAAATCCTTCCTTCGATTATCAGCATAGCTCTTCTGCTTTCTTTGAGCTGCTATGATGTGATTTTGGATTACCATCACCTTTTTCATTGTTTCCTCTACTAGTTCGGGACCTACAAGTTTTCGTTCACCAACCCCATCCCAACAGGTTGGTGTGCGACATATCTTTCTGTAAAACGCTACATATGGTGCCATCTGAATACTCGAATGGAAGCTATTGTTATTCGAAAATTCTACCAAAGGTAAATATTGATCCCACATACCCTGAAACTCATCTGAGCAAGATATCAACATGTCTTCTAAGGTTTGAATAGTCCATTCTGATTGTCCGTCTGTCTGAGGGTGGTAGGCAGTGCTCAAATGATGTTTAGTATCCAGGGATTTCTGAAGACTATTCTAGAATCATGAAGTAAAACGGGGATCGCGATCAGAAACAATCGATAGGGGTACTCCATAAAGTCTCACAACTTCATCAATATATACTTTTTCTAGACGTTCTAGTGGTAGATCTTCTCTTATAGCAAGAAAATGTGCTGACTTGGTAATATGATCAATAATGACCCATATTAGATCGTTCCTTCTAGGAGTCTTTGGTAGCCCCATGAAAAATGCCATCGTAAAATTGTCCCATTTCCACTCCAGTATGGGAAGAGGTTGTGTGACTCCTACAGGCTGTTGCCTTCCAGGTTTAACTTGTTGACAAACAATACATCTTCACACAAAATCATCAATCTCCCTCTTCATTTTGTCCCACCAAAAATGTTCCGTCAAATCTCTATACATTTTTGTGCTCCTAGGGTGTATAAAGAAATTGGAACTATGAGCATCATCCAACAATTCCCTTTTTAGACCACGTATATCGGGAACACATAGTCTCTTCCCGAATTTAAAAATTCCATCTTCATACACAAAGTCTCTCAATCTCCCATCATTCACATCTTTAATATTCTTTTGAAATTATTCATCGTCGGTCTGAGAACTCTTAATCCCTTCTAGTAAAGATGGTTTGGAAACCATTTGAAAAAGAATTGATGCTTCACCTTCCATGGTTATTCCCATGTCCATATTCACTAGATCCATGAAAATTGTATCCCTTTCAATTCTCATATTGTTCAAAACTATATGATCTTTCCTTATTAAAGCATCAGCCACCTTGTTTTCTTTCCCCGGGTGGTAGTGTATCATACAATCATAATCCTTGAGTTATTCAAGACATCTCCTTTGCCTCATGTTGTGTTCTTTTTGTGAGAAAATATACTTCAAACTCTTTTGATCAGTATAAATCTCACATTTTTCACCATAGAGGTAGTGCCTCCATATCTTCAAAGCAATGATCACAACTACTAACTCGAGATCATGAGTAGGATAGTTTTGTTCATAAATTTTCAACTATCGTGATGCATTAGCAATAACCCTATCATTTTGTATAAGGACACAACCAGGTCCTTTCTTCGATGCATCACTATAAATAAAGAACCCATCATTCCCCGATAGTAGAGTCAACATAGGAGCATTGACTAATATTCTATTCAGTTCTTCAAAAGATTCTTCACACTCTTTTTTCCAAACAAATTTAACACCTTCACGTGTGATCTTTGTTAATGGGTTAGCCCACCAGGCAAAATTCTGGACGAAACGTCGATAATAACCTACTAAACCAATAAAACTATGTACCTCTGTTATACTCGTCGGTGCAGGCCATTATTGGATTACATTGGTCTTAGAAGGATCAACAGAGATTCCATCTTTAGAGACAATATGGCCAAGAAAAGAAATCTCCTGAAACAAGAATTCACACTTGCTAAACTTCCAATATAATTCATGTCTTCTCAGAGTCTTTAGGATAATGCGCAAGTGATTTTCATGATCTTCGTAGCTTTCGGAGTATACCAAGATATCATCATTAAATACAACCACAAATTCATCGAGATATTATTTGAAAACTCTATTCATTAGATCCATGAATATAGAGGGTGCATTAGTCAATCCAAAAGGAATTACTGTAAACTCGTTATGCCCGTACCTGGTTTGAAATGTTGTCTTCGGAATGTCTTCCTTCTTTACACACAACTGATGGTATCCAGATCGAAGGTCATTCTTTGAGAAGTATTTAGCTCTATGTAGTTGGTCAAATAAATTATCAATGCGAGGTAGGGGATACTTTTTCATTATTTTTATAGCATTGATCTCCCCATAGTCGATACATAACCTCATAGATCCATCTTTCTTTAAAAAAAAGAACAGGGGCTCCCCATGGAGAAACATTAGGCCGAATAAATACCTTATTACTCAATTCCACTAGTTGTTTCTCTAGTTCAACTAATTCTATAGTGGACATTATATAAGGGGTTTCGATATTGTCCTTGATCCAAGAATTAAATCAATGGAAAACTCAACTTCTCATTCTGGAGGATGCCTAGGTAAATCATTCGGAAACACATCTACATATTCTTTCACAATAGGTACATCATCTATTTGAACATTCCTTTCCTCACACATAGTCATTTCATTATCTTCCTCCCAAATAATTGAATTTAGTTGAGCTACTGGGGTGGATCTATATAAGAATTAGGTGGTGATGATTCTTCTCTAAAGATAAGGAGTTCCTTATCATCATCATCATCAAGAATCGTAACCTCTTTCTTCTTACAATAAATCTTCGCATCATAGTCTGAAATCTAGTCCATAATTAGGATTATATCAAACTCAATCACAGGTATGACGATGATATCAGCAGATAAAGAACATGTATGTGCTCTAATTGGGACCGATTCACAAAACATTGTTGCAATGATACCTCCCTTAGGAGTTTTAACTTACAACTCCCTTGTTAAATCAAATTGGAAATATCTAATTTTCATAGAAAACTGGGAAGATATGAAACAATGTGATGATCAAGAATCAAATAATGCATTTTCTAAACTTAAGGAAACCATTAAATTACCTGCCAGTATATCTTTCGGATCTTCTACCTTAGTAGTACTGATAGCATAAGCTTGGCCTTGATCCCTTGGAATTTTCTATGGTAATTTCCCCTGACGCTTAGGATATTCATTTGCATAATGTCCCATCTCCCTGCAATTGTATCCCTGAACATTGGTAGCTTCCTTCATTCCTTTGCAATCACGATCATGGTGGCCTTTTTCACCACACTTGTAACAGACACTCATTCCCTTCAAGCATGTACCGGGGTGTTTCATCCCACATTTACCACAGGATGGATATTCAACCTTTCCCTTATTCCCATTATTTCCATTCCCATATTGATCGGTAGATCTCTTCTTCTCTTGCTTTGATTTAAAGTCATAAGACTTAGAGAATTATTTTTCGGTCTTGATAGCACATGAGACAATCTCTTCATACGATGAGAAGGATTGTGAGACTAATGCTCAACGGAGAAATGGATTTATAACCTCAAAGAAATGATCAATATTACTTCTTGGGTTACGTATATAATCTCCAACATACCTTGATAACCTTGTAAAGTTAGCCTCATACATTGTGACATTCTCATCCTCCTTTTATCTCAGACATTGAAATTTCCTTTTCGTATCTTCTCGACGGTCACGAGTAAAGTATTTTTCTAAAAATAGATCTTTGAACTCCCTCCATTCCATATTTGATACTTCATCATCTTCCTTCATGTTTTAAGTCAATGACCACCATTGATCAACATCTACAGTGAGACCATAAACTACCATGATAAATTTTTCCCTTTCACTACTCTCTAAAGCCTGAAATATTTTCTCTAGGGAATTTATCCATTACTCATCTACTAAGGGATTTGTACTTCCATTGAACGCTGGTGGATGTTGCCTCATGAATCGATCTAACATTGATCCTCCATGCTGTGGATCAGGGTGCTCCATACGAGTAAGGATATTATTCATAAGCTGGGTGAGTTTTCCCAGTATGGTGATTAGCTGATCAACACCAGTTGCATCACCAGCTCCACTATAATTATCTTGAGAAGGAGGGCGATCCCTACATGGAGTGCATGCATTGATACCGTTTCCATTTCTTCCACTAGGTGCCATTTCTAAACAATAGCATAAACTAGATCAGTTTATGAATCAAAATAAATAATTCCATACTTATAAGACACTTAACATAAATTGAACTATTTATAAATATAATCCATAATCATAAAAATGTATTCGTTGAGGAAGTATATACTTATAAAACTTTCATAATGATTTGTAACGAAAATGAGGGTTATCCTAAGCATATCCCCCGGGAGTGTTGTAACCAAGAGTGCAGCAAGGCCCGTTGTCGTGCACCAGTTCCCGTTTGAGTCTATCTCAATGTTGTTTTTTGGGTTTTACCCCTAGGTACATCTGTGCTAGAGCCTCTTCTACCTGATCATATCCAGACAGGGATGTATTTCTCAGAAAACTAACAAAATCTCTAGAATACCAAAATTCTAGGAAGTTCTTCTATACTAATCCTCAAAGTTCATCTTAGGTCTATGTGCTCTAATCAGATTTTATCTAAATCTAGCTTCCATGGTTTGTACTAAACTTACTCTTATACCAACTGTAACTCCCCAACCCCAGTTACCTAGAGTCGGTGCATTATTACATAACATTGGCATGATCACAAGAAGGATCAAATCTCGAAAGACCGATTGGTTTAGTAGCCATAGAAACATTAGATATATTCATAAGGTTTACATTACATCATAGAATGAAAACTACAACAATATAGTCTCCATAGTCCACACTCTTATCCACTCATACTATCCCTGTTGGTCATTCATAAAATTACATCTTCACATCCTGGAAAAAATAAAACATAGAAAAGGGGTTAGCTCAAATGCCCAGTAAGGATAAAAATATAGAGGAAACTTACATAAATAATAATAAACATTTAAGGCAATGTATAACTAAAACAAAATCCTTTTAAACTTGAACTTCAACATATCATGTAAAAAATAAAATGAAATAATTCCATTTACTTATTCACATGGATATTCTACTAATTGAATAATCACATGCAATATCAATAACCACTTTCATAATGATGGAATTCATAATTCCAGACTATCATAAACACATAGCCAAGGCATCATGCCATGACTACAAATAAGATTATGTCAAGGTCTTGTGCCAAGACAGTAGTTTGTCTCATGAGACCTACTGATGAAATTTTTTTAGAAGATACTTACGTTTAAAATTCCTAAAATATACTCTAGTTTTTTTCTGAAAACATTATGCAAGATTCTGAAAAAAAATATCTAATTCTAAGACTGATCAACTAATTATAGGCCATGATCGGTCCATGTCCAATCCCTTCCTGTCTACAACACTCTAGAGTTGGGTTGTCTGAAAACATTTTTAAAATTGCATTAAATACGTATACATTTGCACTCGATTTTCATATATTTGAGGGAAATATCTCTATTTTTGAAATCATTTAAAAATCACATAATTATAAAATGAAAAATTTAGTTTGAAAATAATCTTAGAAGCTTTTAAGGGAATCTTCAATGATTTTATAATTGTGGAAAATTTCCGCACCCGCCGTATAAGTTAAAAAAAGACATTATTACCTTAATTTTGACGAAAAGGTTAAAAATGACCTTGTTTTGAAAACGATGGAAAGATTCCTTTATAAACCACTTATAAAAGCAAACAACGGTATGAATGACTTTAAACCATAGTAAAAAGAATTTTGAATTTTTTTTTTAAGAAACATGGATGTGGATGAAAAAGAAGTCCCAATAGATTATTACGTATAAACAACCTTAGATAATGAAGAGATTGCGAAATAAACCCTTACCTTATACTTTTACTTGGTTGGGGGTAGGTTAACCTCCTGTATAATGGTGAAATAATTGTTATTAAATTATACAAGAATCATATACATTAATATGATATCATATGTGATCTTTTAACATTGATTTGTTAATAATATCTTATTATTATCATTGTTTCGGGTGTTAACATACTCGTTTTATTTTATATGTTTTGTTATGTAAGCCATGTTTGTAATGGATAGGTTGTATATTATTAATATCCATAATGATATCAAGTCCTCAAACATTATTTTTAAATCATCAAATGATAATTATACTTGAATGGATATGATGGAGAATGAATCTCATCGCGTTTATGGAGACGGTAGTCCGTACGTACGCATGAGAGACAATATCATTCTTTTGATATTAAAATAATATATAATTGGATGTTATATCATATATACAACATCATTATCATGTTATATTTATTATTTACATGAATTGTACATCATTATTATACCCATCCAAATAATAATATATTGAATAACAATTACACCACGACGTGGAGATGGTAAGCCGTACATATGCATGTATGGTGACATGTTATTCAAAGGGTGGATAGAATACTGAATATGGTTGTACCATATTTATAATAACATCACAGTATATATAAGATACTGGATTTATTATTTTAGAATAGTAATAACAAATAAAGAAGAAGTGGAAGAAGACAGGAACTTAAAAAAGGGTAGTGAAATTATTATCTCTTCTTCAGGTTCTTACTTTTGATTTGATCAAAAGGACTACTTTGGTTGGCTTTAGGATCAAATTAAGGCCTATAGGTTTTAGATAGGGAAGTTGAGAGAGTATTTCGGCAAGGTTGGCCGAACAAAAGGGCTTTGAATGTGTGAATTAGTGAGAAGGGGGAGTGCCCTTTTATAGAGGGGTGAGGGGCACCTTTGGAAAAGCTGGAAATATTATTTTATAATAAATTTATATTTTTTTTATAATGGCTCCAAAGAGGATTATTTAAAGTTTGAGGTTGGTATGGGTCAAAAACCACTAAACCAATAGAATTTACACAGTTTGTTTCATTATATTAAACTTATCTGTAAGTATTAACTCTTAGTTAATTAGTTTCACTTTCACAATGTCTCTTTGTATTTTTATATTATATGGTTAATAAACATACTATATACATCCAAGAGACGCCCAATTTTTCCATTAATGATACACCTATCATTATTTATGTCTCTTGGTCGATCCTTATATTTTTACGAATTTAAAATCAATTAATAATATAATATTTGTTTTAAAAAAATCTTTTATGTCAATTTTGACACTATTCAATAATTGATTTTTCCAAAACTCATAACAGAATTATTACTTCAAAAAAAGTTAATTAAATCAATAATAACATGTCATATTAACCTATAAAACTATTTTAGTTCATAAAAAGTCTCAAATTATATTTATTTGGGTATTTATAATATCAATTAATTTATTTTTTCACTATTATGGTAATTACTGCATTATCATTGTGTCAAAAATAAATTAACTTATTTAATGTATAAAAATTATAAATAAAATATCATTATGTAGTAAATCAATTTATCTTTCTAATGAATATTTATAGTCGAAAATCAAACATATATATCCCTATGTAAAAATTGTTTTTCTAAAGGATATATGCTTATGTTATTTTTGTATTTATATTAACTTAATTAATATAAAGTGTCATTATCCCTTACAAGTGGCTCAATGGGGTCCAAAAATAGAACCAAAGATTCCCATGGTCATACATGTATCAACCAATAAGGTTAGGACACATTTTAGGGTAAATTGTTATTATTATAATATTTTTTAACCCTTATTTACCGGATTTACCCTTAGCCATGGTAGATAAAATATTTACCGATGTAATTATTCAAAATGTCTAAAATTAAAAGATAACTATTTACACAATTCGAACATCCCGATTCCAAATATGGAATCCATTTTTCCAAATTCAAAACTCAAAAGTGAAATAAATTAATTTAAAATTAATTCCCGTTGTTAAAACAAAAAGCGTGTTTTTAAGAGATAATAACTATCAAAAGATTGACACTTGTTTATGTTCGGTTTAATTGTAAAATTATGTACAATGACCAATATTATATTAAATGGTAAAAATATATTTTAAATATACATTAAAACCACTCAAATTCATAATTTATCAATATACATTATTTCTATTAAAAAAGTTGTTTTTAATTAAAATTTAGTAATTTTCACTATTCATCAAAATATAAATGTTATCCGAAAAGTTCCAAAATTTCACCCTAGTCTAAATTAGATATTCTGAATCCAAAAATGAATTTCATTTTGAGAGATAAAATTTAAAAAATTTCCAAAACTAGTTATTACTATTCATAACGGCTAGTTTGATTGGTTGTGGTGTGTTAGAACTCTATGTTGCGTACAACACACGCTATCGCATTATTCAAAGAGAAGCATACCGTAGAAACATGGGGAGTTACATTATGTCACTGTAGTTTATTTTATTTTATCTAAGACCTTCTATGATTTTATTTTAGCATATTTTTTCTTGGATATTATATCTCTTATTAGGGTCTTTTAGATTTGACCTTCTATAAATTTATTTTAGGATCTTTTATCTTGAACATTTTATTTTTTTGTGTCCTTTTGTCTTGGAAATTTGGATGTAGTGTAGTTTAAAGTATTCCTGGAAAGACATGATCTCTGATCATGGAATATGGTGTAGACATAATATAATGACCCGAAACATAATAATATGTCAGGTTCTATCATGGGGTTTTTGAGGCTCATGAGGATCAGAGCTCTATTCATGCATGGAATAGGTGCCTCTGATCAGTGGGTCAAATCATATATTTGTTGCTATAATTTCCAATCAGATCTGTCTCCGCTATTTTTCAAGGGTAATTGATGGTTTATATGGTTAATATTGGTTTATGGTGAAATGTTTAGGATTTTTGGTCCATACATACAACTGGAATTTGGGTAATATAATTCATAACCTAAAAAATTCTAGTATCTAAATATGGGATGGGGAATACATGCATGGAATGACCTGTAACACATAGACTGTCCATGTTCCACTGCACTATTTTGAGGGTTCACCAGGACTTAATCTCATTTCTTTTAAGAGGGATATGTCTTTTTATGGTAGGTGAAGGCCCTTATGCATTGATATCATTGTCCAAAAAATATTATATCCAGTGCATTGTGAGTCTCATTAATTATTTTCAAAGACTAGAAAATAGAGATGATTTGGTCAGGTATGTAAGGAATGCTATCTAAGAAGGGTTTTTTCACCATAGGGTTTTTCATCACCAAATTTTTTTTCTCAATCCCTAGACCTAGTGGTATCGAATCACAAGGTTTGGTCACATAAATGTTAGATAATGTTGTGTCTCATCCCATATTTGAGATACTATGAAAATCATGGTGATGTAACATTAAAAATGTTGAATCCACTTGAATAGTTAGGTATAGGAATTTTAAATCATGTATCAAAGTTCCCTGGTTAGAAGGATGATATGGGGAAATCATGTCAAGACTAACTGAAAAGACACTAAGGTTATGGGTTAGGCCATAGTGATGTTTTCAATTAGATGGATTATAATTCCATTTTTTAGACTTGTGCATTTAGTTGATGACCATATGCACATTTTCAAAATCAGTATGTATTGATTCATTTTCAATAAAATGGTCACTTCATGATGGGTATCCTCTCCAGTGGTCATGGAATATTGTTGTGATCCTAGGCACACAAATAATGATGTTTGATTTGTTGAATTGTTAATTTACCAGAATGGTTCAAGAACACTAGAAGTACTACTACAGCCTAGTGACAATATTCTCATGATGATTATATTTATCATATCATTATTGTCACTTTTCTTAAACCATAGTGTCTAGAGAGTATATATTGTCTTTTAATTGAAATAAAAAGTAGGCCCTATGATCCTTATTCCTTATTTATTTTCCCTAATTTTTTCATAACTTCTAAAGAAGAAGTGTTTAGAAAGGTATGACATGATTATTTCTTAGGATCATATTTGTGGATTTTCAAAAATAATTTTTTTTATCATTAACTAGAACATTAAGGTCTTTTAATTTGTAGCATTATAGCAATGAGATTATGGTCTTAATTTTTTTTATCAAATTGAATTTAGTTTGAGTTCATGATATACATGAACCTAATATGGGAGATGTCTCACAAGAGCCCAATTAAAATACCATGATTAAGTATACTCCAACATCATTTTGATAGGGCAATGAAAATATTTTAAACCATTGATAAAGTTTCTCAGGTTATGAGTAATGATGTGTGAAAATCATACCAGGAGTAGTTTAGATCACACTATGGTACTCAGTTCTTACAAGGTGATGTTAGGGCCCAAAAGGATCAAAATGTTATTTTTGAAGAGATACAAATTTAGATGAAGACTATAGATGAATATGTGGGATCCATTGAAATACATGATTAGTTAAAAAGGGTCTCAGTAATCCTATAATCTCTTCAATGAGTTGTGTAATGGTATGGAAACCCATGGTACTCAAGTTAGGAAGTATGATTTTTAGAACAAGGTGCTTAAAATATGATGGAATCACCCCATACTCTAGATGACTAGTGTATAAATCTCGCTTTCCGATGATAAGGAATGTAAATGGATGTTGGTTTCAATAGTTTAACATCATATAGTAGTGAGTATTTTTTCTTCGTGTAGTACAATGTCATGCAGTAAGGATGTTTTTGTTGTGTAGTTTTATTATCATTCAACATGGATGTTTTCCTTGCAGTTTAACATAATTCGAAAAGAGATTTATTGTTTTACAGTTTTATTATAATGTGTCAAGAATGTCTTACTTATAGTTTAACAAAATGAATTAAGGATTTGGGGAATGACATGAAAAATTGTCTATGAAATATAGTGTGCACCGACAAGTCATGCATACATATTACTCATACGTATGTAAAACAAGATTTTATGAATCAGAACCTATTTAGTTTAGGGTGGATTGTTTGTATTTATTATTTTAGGTAAGACTATTGTTTGGAATCTAAGATTTACTATGTATCCTATTATGATAGGAATCAAATCATATATAGTTCTGTAATGGGAAACACCTTATGCATGTCAAACATATATGTAATAGTGGTAATTTTTTCAATCTATTTTTATAGATTGTCCTGTGATTACATATCCAGGAATCTCTATATATATATCATGATGAAAAGAATCAATCCACATGTAGTTCATAGTGAAGGACTTTTTTACACATGCCAGGCATATGCGTAGAGAGGGCGTCGTTTTTATCATTGTCATGACTGGACCCAGGTTTGATGGTTCGGGGGCCATTATGCATCCGGATATGTCTGCAAACAATTGACACATAGTTCATTAATAGAGTCATGGTAGGAGATCGACACCATCCATAGTGTTCCTCTTAGGAATGTCCAATAGGTATGTGATGTTTTATTTTATGAAAAGGACATCAATGATGTAGTTTAGTTCCCTGTAACAAGGACTAATGGTATCCCTTTTTTGTTCTTGAACTCAAAATCGTGAGGAAACCATCAAGAATTAATATGAATTTTTTAATGGATAATCTCTTTCTGAAATTCCTAATCTCGCGTCAGCTATGATAGGTGTCAAAAACAAGGAATGGATAGGGTTCCTCTCACCATGAAAAGGTAGTATAGGATAGGAAAGTAAAATTTGGTGTCATGTGGTGAATGAACTAGGATATTTAATCTAGGCATCACTACCTCTCTCACGAAAAATTAGAATTCAGGAATACATAATTTTAGAAACACATGCAGTTTGATGTCATGTGGTAAGGACATTATCCATGTAGTTTAATGTCATTAAGAGATGACATGGATAACCTAACATGATTGAAAATGGAGTTTTTGGGCTAGGACCATGGGTAGAGGTTTGGGAATCACTATGTATCATATGATGGTAAAAATAAATCCATATTTAGTTTATGTATGAAGAGACTCCCTATGGAAAGATATATCTCACAAGGTGATGGGGGAATCTCATCCATCCTTCACACAGATTCTAGCATATGTGTCCTTAGTTGGATTGTGCTTCTTGTACTATTTTACATTATGACTTGGGGACTACACCATATATTTTAACATCACATTTTAATGACATGAGACTCTATATAGTTTAAATTGTTGCTTTTAGGATGAGAGATGGTATGCATTTTAACATCTTCCTTCAAGGAAGAAATTGATTAGTTTAACATCATACAACCAGGACATTTTTTTGAATTTTAACGTCTTCTGGTCAGAGTGTGGGATACTAATATGTTTAATGTATTTCTCCTAGAAATTAAGTTATTGTGTAGTTTATCATCATTATTTCATGATAATCTTGTGTATTTTAATAATATGCAATCAACAGAAAATGTTCTTAAAGAAATATATGAAAATTATTTATGTTAAATTCTCACATTCGTGGGGGTGAGAAATTATCCTTGTCCATTCTATCTACTGAGTGAGCTCTATAATTACAGAACATATAAATGTGGTAAGTCACATCACATTTGATTTATAGATTCATAGGATTCATAACTAGTATAATTGGGATCCTGATATCCAATGACAGTTCTCCTATGAGAAATGAATGGAGGATAACTTTCTTATTAAAGGCTCATGTGAACTGATTCTAGGGGCCTAAGAGGTTGTTAAATGTATGCAACTTGTTATCATTAAGCCAGTCCAATTTATCGAGCAACATTTTTTTTATTTCTCATCATATGATAATTTTCTACAAATCACTATTTGTAGAGAATGTATTCAGACTAATATGGGCAGTACAACCTCAGTACCATACACCCTGGAATATTTATTTTCTTCTGTATTGGTATATTTGGTGGTATGGTAGGCCCATTTATCCTAGAGTATCTTGTGAATCCATTACTTATTATCCTTGTTCACTATATTCTGGATTATATTTTACAAATTATTATTTAAGGTATCTATTTATCTATAATTTACTATATGATAGAGGGATTATTTATTGGACACTATATTGTAATCCTGGTACATCTTCTTCCACTCCATCGAATAGATGTTAGTGTCGTTGTCTAACAATATTGTGTGAGGGACCCCAACCTAATTGATTATTTTGGATATTACAAAGCTGGTGATGTTCTTTTTTCAAACATTTTTTATGGGTATTTCTTTATCCCATTTGGAAAAGATGTCAATATCTGTAAGGATATACAGGAACTACTTATCTATGGCTGGGGACATGTCCCCACAACTTCAATTCCCCAAACAAAAAATGGATAGGAATATTTAGGTATCAATTGTAATTACAGGAGTTGATGGATGATGTTTTCATGGATCTAGAACACATGATATTTCATGGTGAATTACACACAATCATATTTCATTATTTTAGAATAATATGCAAACCTCATGATATGGGATGAGAGCATATTCACCTTATGATAGACACTATAGGAATTCACATCGAATTCTTCCATGATGAAGAAAATCCTGCATTCTAATATGCATATGAGGAGGACTCCATTGATTTCATGTTTGTAGGTAATCCTCTGTTCATTTAGACTTCTTTTTAGTGTAAACTTTTCTACATAGGGCCGAATCTATTAAATCCCTACTTGATATTTCAGTAGAACAACATTCTTAATAAAAATGATAATAGGATCCATCCATCCATCTGTAAATGTCAAATCATCAAAATATAGGGATTTTTTGATGTGATTGATTTTTATCATATTATTGATGGATACTGATGAAACTATACATTCGTGCATGACATAGAATATTGTTTCCCCTAAAATTGGGGTCATCCATGAGGGTTGATGAATTATCTAGTGAATCATCATGATAATTATTTTATCGGTGAACATGATGGAACATGGGATCAAAAGGAAACTCTCCCATCATTCCCATGACATAAGTTATTCTTTTGGGAGGGTTTATTTTACATTGATTAAATTTATCACTTTTTTTGAATACCCTTTGATATTTAGGAAGGCATTCTATAGCTATAGTGATAATTCTAAACCAGGGATGAGGTCTTGGTATTATACATCTATTCATGTAGCCATAGGATTTCGAGATGGGTAGGAAAATGCTACATTGTATAGAGATACAAATAAAATCCCTAAGCCTATATGATTCAACTTTCGGTTTTCCATCCTTTTCCTAATAAGAATTTGGGAAGAGCCATCAAAATACATCACCCATTTCCATATGGTGTAATTGGAATATATTTACTCCTTGTCTATATTCTCAGTGTCCACCAGTGTATTCTATTGGGTAGGACGTCCTGTGAGGAAATTAGTAAGGGATTCCCCTTTCAATGATTTATGTGATATGAAATGAATGAAATGTTACTGCAGAATGACTGCACATCTTGCCAAGCACCATGTCAGCATAAGAAATCAAAGTATTTACATGATTAGATCAATATTACAAACCATGTAGATGTTAGAGTGATACAAGTAGTGCCTCATTTTTTATAGTAAATATGAGTTCAAGGTAGTTATTCTGGACATCAGAGTTTCTGGTCTCAGTGTATAAAATTGATTGAATGATGTAATAGAGAATGTTATCACTCCCCAAATAATATTTATGTGTAAAGAGGGAACCTAGTGATCATTCCATAGTAGAAACATTCAACATGACTATCCTATATTCCAAATATGGGATCAGAATAGGTGGGGGTGGTAAATATTGCTTAAGACATATGAAGGATTCTCAACAATCATTCTACCCTTGGTATATGAATCAATTATCAAGTATGTTGGAGAAAGGGAATGATTTTCATATAAAATAACATAAGAAACGATTAATGTAGTTGAGGTACCCATAGATCACCCTTTGTTGAAGGAAATATATATTGGTGACACTATTAAAATATCAGTACCCATTTTTTGGACAACCTCAATGCCTCCGTGGGACACCATCAAGAAAAATAACTTCACCAATGTTAGACCAACTATAAATTTTAGTGGATTCAACATTAGACTATGATTTCGAAGATTGTAGAACACTATTTGGGGTCCATGAATTGATCACATCACTGTTGAGATTTGACTACCTGGTCTTCATCATAGAATTTGACTAATCTTCCCAATAATTGTTTCATTATATGACACATGGAACATTTATATGTTTCCTAGAATTCATTAACCCAACTATTATGAGATGATAGAATAAGATACCCTAATCCACTAAAAGGTAGTGCCTTCTTCGCTTTTAGTGGCCATTTTTATTTTACTGTACCTAGAATACCAATCCATGATGAAAATTTCATGGTAGCTAGATGTGGCACCAATCAAGAGTTCTGTGTTTGGTAATGGAAAATATTCCATTTGGTAAGTTAAATTAAGGTCTATAAAATCTAATAAGACCTGAATCGCCCCATTATTTTTATTGATAGGAATGATGTTGGCCAAAAATTTAATTTATTTCAATTATTGGAAAAAATTTACATTGAAAAAAATTACATCTTATACTTCAAAATTGCATGCATGAT
The DNA here is from genome assembly GCA_963277665.1 of Viscum album. Lineage (NCBI taxonomy): Eukaryota > Viridiplantae > Streptophyta > Magnoliopsida > Santalales > Viscaceae > Viscum > Viscum album. The sequence goes on along the minus strand of OY728123.1, from coordinate 1,935,764,127 downwards.
AGGTGTGAATTCACATGGATGCTTGGTATAAGCCTCTATTCTCATAAATAAATCTAAGATGGGGGGTATTCACATTTGGATTCATTATATGAATATCCATATATTTCAAAGGGAATGCATATTGGAAATTATTCATAAATTCAATATATATATATTTCTCTTCAAGGGGTATGTGGGAAATAATTTGTGTTGGTTTCTGGTCTTCTTCTGTTCCCAAATCTATCAACCTGAGCTCAACAATGGTGGTGGATACACCTTCCTCGAACAGAGGTGTGGAATTTTGGAGGTTATCCTCTTATTAGTCCACTTTTTCTTTTGTATATAGTTCGTCAAACAGATCTAGAAATCATTCTTATTTTCTATGACCATTAGAGTGAGAGAGGAAATTTGAAAATATATTATCTTCTCATGATTTTTGATTCTTTCTAAGGAGATTCATGAACTAATTTAATTCTATAGCTTGACCAAGGAGAAGAGGGTGTTCGACTTATAGTGTCATATCTATCACCTCAAATAGATTTATGGGGATCACATAGTCCTTCTTGATCATATTTGACAGATTCGTAGTGGTATTCCAAAAGCCATTAGGGACTGAAATCTATATTCCATCATACACTATTGGTTGTATTACCCCCAATTTTTTCATATTCATTAGCTTATGTGGATACAAAAACTATCAAAGGGGCATTTTCACTATGAAGTATTCTAGTATTTCCATTAATGGGGTATTTTAGATATTGCAGTAGTGATATAACTAAAAAAACTAGTTTATTGAGATAGGGTCATCCATGTAAGACATTTTATGTGTTGTCTTGCTGGATAACCATAAAATCCTCATCATATGTTAGATCCCCAAATTAATAATTTATATTGATATTTCTTATAAGTCTATTATGAAATATATCATACCATTGAATAATGACCCTTTGAGAAACATCTCCCCTTTTCTATATCCTAGAGGTCTGAAAGTCCGCACTAGGATGTGGTTGATCCCAGAACCATTATCAATCAGATGCCTTTAAACATCAGCATTATTGATTCTACCCCAAAAATAAAGGTCATGATGTGCAATTGGATGAATTATTCTTGATCCTAATTAATGAATGATTTTTATAAATGGAATTATGATGGAATTGTCTGTATTTGGTAGACCTAGGATGTAGGTACTTCTGTCTCAAATTCCTATGGAAAATGGAGGGATTCAAGAGGTCCCTACCAATTTTATTTTTAAATATTGATTATTTCTAGGATTGGGAGCTCGGATAAAAGAATTTCCAACTATTTAAGAATGTAATAATTTTATTCCATACGTCGAATCAAACCGATGTGTGGATGATCCCAAACAGGTGGCTCAAGTGATGAGGCAATTTAGGTGAACAAGCATGGAGTTTGTGATGTGGTTGGTGGAGCATCTTCTTCCAACAAAACTTGCCTTGTTTACATTCCATATTTCTGAGCATGATTGGAAAATTGAAACCCATATAGGTGGTAATTAAATAAATTTGGTCTAAATGAAACATGGAGTGTTCAATGAAACATTTAGGCCACTCTTGTTCAAGATAGATTTCATGACCAAGAGTCTTAGCTGCATATATGTTCTTGGAGTGGATGCGAAAAACATATTTGGTTTTAACATGCTTGTGTAGCCTCTTGAATTCACATCCATGTGTGGGAAACTAGTATTATAAAACATATTCATGATATAAGAGGGATTATTCCATGTTTTTTATGTTTACCAAATAAAATATGATCTTTTCATTTGATGAGTGTTGTTTTTGTAAGTTGGTGACCCTTCTTCTGTTGTTGTAGGGAAGAAATCAATATGAGATATAGCATGAGTTTGACAAGAGTATGAATCATCCACTTCTATTTCATTAAGGGTCATGTGGTCACAAAACAAATTGGAGGCATATTTGATTATACCTTCTTGGGTGGTGGAACTATTGTGGGTCAACATAGTTTTCCTCTAATGGTGGAATGAGGTTGGTCAAATATCTTTTTACTCATCCAGTTGTTGAACATATATTCAGTACCCAACAGAACTTTATGATAATCACCCTCTTCTTTGGAATTGATAATGGTTATATAGGCCACCTGCACTGTGGTGTGTTCTAGCACCACATGTCCAAAATTGATCATGCCTTGAAGGATGTCTTTAAGGATAAATCAATCCAGGATATTACAAACCATCATTCAATGGAACAAAAAATATCCATGATGATTGAAAATTTGGACCACATTACGATTCATAGGCTTTGGTATCTTGACAATGTTATTTTCAATTGTAGCCAGGAAATAATTCAGGGCTTGTTCATTTCTAATAACGTACAACTTATTCAGTTGTACCTCCATTCTTGAGTGACCCTGATTTCACTGTGCTTCTTACCAAGATATATTTCATTGTTTTCACCACTCTCTATAAATCTTAGGGTGGTTTGGTACGTGGATAGCTTATTGGTGGGGCATCGTTGTGGGCTTGAATGGAAACACCACAACTTATTATTTTCCAGTGTTTTTAGTTGTGTTGCAGACATGGTCCGAGGATTGTAATGGGATTGCTAAATGGAATCCTCAATACATTACACCATTTCTAAAAGATAATGGATGTAACCTAGAAACATAATTGGGATCATAGTTATCTGAAAATGACTGAATATATTTTAAGTAGATATATACAATACTTTGTTCTATTAGAGGGGGATTATGAGTGAATAGTTTAGGCATTTCCATCCTAATATGAAGTTAGAAACTCTCTAATTATTATATTGTGATATGTTATTCTAGTTTAAGATTATTGTTTTCCTCAATGTGGATATGAAATGATTAATGAATCGATGAAAATGTCTTTCCACCATTTAATGGGACATTTTGGAGAATTTTTATACAAAACCAATGTTGGCCCGGTCAGATTCTATAAAAAAAACATACGATTTTTTGCATATTTTTAATCTTATGGGCCAATCATCATCTCATATCAGGATATAAAGTGTTTGATATTCTATTTAGGGACTCATACACTATTAAAAGTGGAGTAGGTAGGATTTCCAAAATTCAGTGGAGGCAAAGTGTCACCCATCCACTCAGGATGTCACTTCATCTCAGGATACAAAGGTGTGTGTAACCCTTCCATAGATTATGTTTTAGTATTCAGGGACTTGATGATAATAATAAATTTTAGAGTGGATTTTTGATTGATCCATATCCCATAATTAGGGATTACGTGGGTCGGGATAAGGTGGACCCTCCTTGGTCTCCCGCTAATTCATGATTCATACTATGAATAAATGATTACACATGTGAGGGAGCAGTTTTTTCCTTAGTGGGTGGATTTCAAGATTTTTTTTCAACTACCTCGTCGATGTATAATGGATTCCTAGTTCTAGAGACAGTCTGATTCTCATATACAACTCTTTATATGATATTGACTATGGAATGGAATATATTAACCTCACCTTAAAGAAGATATTCAGTATGAGTATTTCCCCTCATTTTCTCCTTACTGTGTTGTCTTAGAGTTTGTATCTCACTCTCATATTGTGTTAATTTTTCATCTATGGAAGGATCCTCAACTCTGTTAGGTGGATATTGGGATGTAGACACCCCATTTTCATTATCCCTGGATGTGTTCCTCCATAGGGGAATTATCATGGAATTCAGAAGTACCTGATTATTTATCCTTCTTTTATCCAAGGTCTGTGTAGAATCTATTTTGGCATCCCAATAACCCTCTTATCAGGGTTGGGTTTCTTTGTTGTTCACCATTGTATTTAAATCTTAATCCAACTTGATTATAATATTTTTGGTGAATAAATCCACATAATAATATATGGAAATGTTGGTTGAACCATTACTTTTAAAACAAAGTGTATATTGTGTATTTCATTCTTACGGTCTTCTATTCAAACCCCTAGACATATTGGTCCATTATAGATTGTGACCTTAGTGGGGTCTGACAAACTTAACGAGGCACTCCTCATTTCATGGTCTATAAATAGTGACATTATGGGATATTTTGATCTTATATTCTAAATTTCCCCAAATAAGAGAGGTTTGTCATTCAGTGGTACAAATAGAGGGGGTGATGACCATTGATTTATACCTCCCATCCTCAAGAAGGATGGTTCCCTCTGTAGTGATGATGATGATAAAAATTCCCCTTGTCTAGTGGGAATGGGGTTACACTAGGACAAAATTGGCTTTTACTTATCCTATTTTTAATGATCCAATATTTCTAGCCAGGGATTTGATGTCTCTAGGGATAAAAATTGTGCTATAAATTCCCCCATTACTATGGAAATATGACCCTATATAATGACCAATTATTACTCGAGGACCCTCTTAGGAGGTGATGGACCTGGTTATGGTGATTGTGATATAAATTCCCCCACTCTAGTTAGTTGGGGTTTGTTTGTAGATTCATCCAATATTTTATGACTTCTATATGGAATTGATGATCTGAGAGGTGGAGGAAATTGTATATATTTCCATAACCTAGCAGGATGAGTTTTAACTTAGATGGCTACTATGGAAGTTTCTATTGTGGTATGATTGATGCGGCATAATAGTGCTCACTTAAGAACTCAGTGAGATGATAACCATGAAAGGAATTATTTTTTAGGACTATTTTTCTAGCTGTTAAAATATTCATCTTTTATATTTGAAATGTAATGTTATTTCCCTGATACCCACTTTTTAATTTTATGATTTCTATCATCACCCTCTATTAATATTTTCTAGGCATCGTCAACACTATGGTATGTTATTTTAGTGAAAACATTTCCCCAATATCACCTGAACACCTAATTTCATTAGATGATATGAAATTATATGATTCTGTATCTGATGTTTTTTTTGTCCCAAGGTTTATTAAAAATGTAAAGCTCCAAAATTCTCATCCTTGAATATGTATTCATGGATAAATATTAGATATCATATGTTGAGGAGTTTTGATTCAATGATAGAATATGTATTTCTGATTTTTGGTGTGCTTTTCAAGTTTTGGATCCTATTACATAGAGATTTCATCTAGGTCCTACGTATAATAGAGCATCATAATTTTAGGAATATTTCCTTTGTATTAGGGATAAGGGAGTTGTGTATTCTTAAATCACTAATTAGTAGACTCATATTTTGACATGGACAAGGCATTCACTCTTTTTCTATCTCATTTGGTACATCATAGCTAGATGTTGAGAGGGGATAGAACAACATGGGTATATTTTTTCCATATAAATATCTCTATATGTCAATGTTATCCTCATATTAATTAGAATTCCTCACCTCAACTCAGTTAGACCATAGAACATGCTTTTGAGGGTTTCATGCTTGTTGGAGTAGAGTGCAGCTAGAAGTTGATGGGGAACTATATAAATTTCACCCTAATGTTTTGAGAATATCTCAATATGATGTTGTCTGATCTACAAACACATATCTATATGATTATGTATGATTAAGGGGAGGATTACCTTTTTCGAGGGAGACATCTCCATGGGGAGGTTGACAACGGCGAATATTAGTAGTAGTGTCCCTACGATCCATCTCCACACTACCGCTGGGATGAAAAATTATGGTAATGAATATCTTCTACTTCAATTAATGAGTTGATGGACATATATGGTGTTCATAATGTGTATTAAAAGACTTTAAAGAAGCTATAATTGAAAACATTATATATATTGGTCTTGATCTCTTTAAAGACTGACATATGCCAAACTGCTTTTTTAAACTGTGAAGGGAAATGAAAAGGCTGTATGAAAATTTAAAATTATAACCTCTTGTTGTGGCAATAGTATGATCTCTCTACAGAGAATATGTTAGAATATTCCAATGATCTATATCATTATTTAATGGAATATAGTCTCTTCTTGAGGCACGTTCCATTCTCACTTGGTGGGCCTTGATCAAGACAAGAAAATGATCTTGATCATGTTCCTTTCAAATAGGCCATTTGTCTTTCATGGAATGAGTATGGGCCTACCCCAATGCAAGTAATGCTCTATATAAATGTACCCCAGTTTTAATAGGAATATTATTCTAGGTCGAATATGAATTCCCCACAAAAATATGCTGACATGCCTCAAGAATATGAAAGAGATATGATCTTCTACTTGTATTTCCTCAAAAGGATGCTAGAATACTCATCATTGGTAAAATAATGATTATATTCATGGATTCCATGATATTATACAATATTATAGGCACAATCATAGATTGTAATATGTGCATTTCCCAAGGAATCTTCCATTATCACATGGTTATCATCAGTTAGAATGGGGATTTTTTCCCTATCTTGTTCCTTGGGGGTTTGTTTATGGACTTCTTCAATAGTATAATGATATTCCATAAAGGAATATCCCCTTATCACATAGTGATCCACCAAAAGAATGGGGATATGATACTGATCAAATAACATTAGAATATGTATCCAGACATTTTCGACATGCACCTTCCCCGATCTTGAGGCTTGTACAGCTCTCACAATCTGGGCCTCAGTTTGACTGATAATATTCCCCCAGTCCGACCCCTTATCCTTTATTGGAATATGTTGATAATATTATTAGACATGAGTTAAAATGGAAACATTATCTAGTGAAACCCCATGTTTATAATGATTAGAGTATTTAGATGGAATGGTTTTAGGAATATTAATATGTTCTTTCCCAATATTTTTACTAGTTTCGGAACATGAATGAAGAGTTATTCGGCAATTTCTATGATGTATTGGAATTTTAGAAAATTCATATAAAGGAAATTCCTACAAATTATCATTATCCACTATACTCTGTAAGACATATCCTGTTGAAGTGGGAATATTCACCCACATTTTTCTTTTTGTGCATCCAGAATATGGCGATGGTATTCATGCATAAGGGTAGGGATATGTGACTTACCCATGGATGCTATGTAATATGTCCAAAGTCTTGTTCAAAGTGAGTAAGGATATGATCATGGTCGATTGTTACTTCCAAAAAATGTCGGAAGACATCATCTGTGGGCGTGGGGATATGAGACCTCCGCTAGATATTGAACATCTTCCACACGTGATGTCTATTCCATGATACCCATTCATGGGCATAATAGGTGGAAGTTAGTCAAGCGTTACCCTCAGCATGTGACTGGTTCATACAGGTGGGATGACACTGGTGACAGTGGTTTATAGGGGCCCTCCTGGGTGGAACTTGAATAGTATGTGGGAAATATTAGAGCCCATATCCCACCTTCTTTAGATATTGAAGCTACACATTTTTGTGCTTTGAAGATATGCTTCTGAAGTGGATGGTAGTGGTAGTGAAGTATATAGTCTTTACAATAGCAATCTTTAGATGATACAGACATTCATTTTTTAGTGCTTAGAGACCCACAACATTATTTTCAGGGGCCCTGATTGTACCATGTCGATGGTACACCCAGACCATCATGTTGACCACCTAACATTGATGCTTTCGGGAAGGTGAATTTTTTTTACGACCCATGGTGTTTACATCAACATAAAATTTAATATATTAGTCACTGGATGATGAAGAAATTATCTATCTTTGAGATATTGTTTATGAAATAGGTATATGCACACATATAAGGAACAAGGTCACTAATTTTTTTTAAATATAATAGACCTTATGTGTGCTTATTTAGATATGTGTAGTTACCATAATTTTCCTTTTATTCATAATCAATCTAATCTGCTCACGTTGACTTATTAATCATTGACTTATTAATCCGAGGATGGACTTAGATTATGAGAACCCCAATTAGAGTGGATTATCTGTAGTATTCATTTTACTTTTATCATCATTTTATGATATTATATAAAATTTCTTGATTCATGATTAGATTATCAATATTCTATTTGGGAAATTCACATCAGGTTCAGCATTTTTTTCATATTGTGTGAAAACTAAAAGGGTCAATGGATAGTAACAGAATAATTTGGGTTTTCATATATTCACATTGGGTTCTCTATTTTTGACTGCATATAGTTTGAAAAAAATGACCCAACAGTTGACAACCCAATCATTCTAGCATTAAGTGATTAGTGTTGGTTTTAAAAGTTTTTTTGTATATTATTAAAGAAATGGTATGGTGGATGATAACACAATCATTTTTGTATTATGAAATTCACATCAGGGTCAATATATTTCCAAATTGTGATCTTATAAAATGGCCTAAAGGATGATAAAATAGTTGTTTTAGTTTTATTATATCCAGATTGGGTTCACCATTTGTTTTTCAATAGTAATGAGATGAGTGAGAGCCCCTTTTGAGGTGGATTCAGTTTGGACCAATGGATGATCATGGGGGGTCATTCAATGAACATTCATTAACATCAAGTCACTATTTTTGTTCTAACTGAAACTCCCAATGGTGTCATTATCCATAAAAAGGTACAAATCTACATTTGAAAGTTTGGTGGTCAATTTGGTGTTTAGTCCCAACGACACTAAGGGACTTTCACTGCTATAGATGATAGGAGTTTGAGCTCCTCACATCATTTTGGGTGGAAATTTTACCTACTGAGGGACTCTATTATAGTTTTATGATATGTTTTGGAATCTCCTCTTAACCCCAATAAAAGACCAATTACAATAACTAAACATTTATATGTTAATTGTTTTTATATTTAAAGAATTGGGGATCTCATTATGGAATTGATCTGCATGTATCTAATGTTTTAAATTCATTCCCAAATAATGAACTTCTACTTATATGCTAATATCATATAGATGTGTACATTGTAATTTTCTACCTTTCAGGGAGACGATTAATATTAAAAGGTGAGGATTGATCCATAATGAGGCATCTTATATATATTTTATATTTTAGTAATTAGCCAACATTTTTTATAAAACCCTTTCAGTATATCATCGGGAAGAGATGTAATATGTGTGGGTAAGGAGGTACCAGATATTTGAGATCGATTCTAGAGGATATATCATAGGTATCTAGGTTATGGAAGGGATCAGAGTTATCATATATCAATTATTCTTTTAGGACTATCTCTATAATATATGCCTTAGTATGAGGTTTTTTTGTACTTATACAATTATTTGGGAATATACACTTATATTTCCATAGATGATGGAGATTCATGATGTAAATTATGTTTTATTTGCATCTCCATAAGACCATGTGATCTGTGAACGGGGTGGAAAAAATGGATAGCATGTGATCATCATAATTTCATTTGGATGTGGGTGTTATGTTCTAGGAATGCACATGTGATGTTTAATATAGATCTATTTCTTTTTATAAGAAATGTGTTTATCCTAGTTATGGGAGGAATCATAATTTTCATCAATCAAAGGATTTATCAATCTGTAATATGATGAGGTATAGTAATTAGCCCATGGGATTTATTGGGTCCCAATGGATGAAATTCAATAAATATGGAAGGAATTATAAAAATGTTGATTCCCATTTGATTTCATGATCGATTCTTAGGATGGATTATTATATATCCTTGTTATGGTAGGAATTAGATTCTTTATAGTTCAACTATATGGGTCTTACATACTTGTGTATCTCTTTTTGTAGCGAATATCAAATTATGTTGCTGGTCAGGGATTACACACTGACGTTGCCCTTTTTTTATAAAGGATTATGATGGAAATGAGATGATTATTCATACTCCCTATTCCCATGTATGATATTTGAGGAGTGAGAATCAATGGATGAAAATTTATCAGACTCATTTTTTATAGATGATGGTCTTGTGTACAATGATTTCACATAGTTTAGTTAATATTGATATCAGGACTTATGGATTTATCCTACATATCCTTGTTTTTATCGGAATAAGATTAAATGTAGTTTAATAAATTGGGGATTACAAACTAAGGTTTACTATTTTAATCAGGCCATACATGGCATGGGGGGATATAATTATGAATACCTATGATGCCCTTAGTCCTGAACATATTGTCCTTATGATATGATGTAATTCTATCTTGAAATTCCTTTTTATCTTCTTGATAAGTCGAAGGATGTATTAATGACATGTCCCAAAAAAATTACATTATCTAGTTGGATTTTCTATGAGATTTCATAAATCATAGATGGCATGGTTGGGGGCCATTACATAATCATGGATGACTTGTTTGGAGGATAACACGAGACCTCGGTAGTTTACCCTTGAATCCATCATAAGATCCTGACCGACATACCAAGAGGGTGTCAATGGATCCTGATTTCATTCCCCTATGTCATAATATGTGATGGATGAAGTTTTTTTGGGGTTCTATAGGAGCCAATAGGAAATTTATGAGAGGGTGATTCATATCCTGAATTACTTGTTTCAAGGTTATTATGAGACTAGGCTAGCATACTTGGAAGAAATCATGAGATCTAGTGGACATATCTAGGAGATACCTCTAGAATCAACATTCATGTACTAGAGTATTTAGATTGGTCAGACAACAAGTTTGAAGGACACTATATGTTTTTTATTGTGAGCCCGGAGGGCATCACTAGACTGGGGTTTCACACCCATGACAACCAATGGAGCATGTTTTTACACGACCAGAGGAGTTCACATGATCTTTATGTTATACAAAACGAGAATTGTGAGTTTTGGGGGACATTTCATGGGGTTTTAATGTGTCCTCAGTGGTTGATACAAAGATCGTGATGATCAGTGAAAATTTCCTCTACAAAGTCCCCAATATTTTAGTTTTTGTTCCCGAATTTTTTTTGAATGCCTTGTTTTTATTTACTAGAATATTCTGTTAATTATAATTTTATTTATAAGATGTGTGAGGTGTTCTTTGAGTTTCATACCAGAGTCCTTTACAAGATATATAGTGGTCACATGAAGTTCATAGGAATTTTCATGACTGCCCTGACTATTAATTGGATCCAACCTAACGAAGAACTTCCCAGTCACAAAGATTAGCCACTCTGAGAATCCATCTCTAGTTCTTGATGTACTGGTGTTTCTGTATTAAAAATACAATAATCATCTAAATAAAATGGGTGTTTTTTTCATGATCTCTTGGGTGATTTATAGGCCTCTTCACCTCAGTTATTTGCCTCTTTTTGTTGACAATATCACTTGAATCTAGGATGGAGTTGGTATAAGGCTTTAGTATCACATCCTTCGATAAGAGATCATTCTAGTGTTGATGTCTGATTTGTACTGACCACAAGAACATCTCATTAATGCCACATTTATTGGATTATTTCCAACTAATGGGGTCTTGTTTAATCATGCAAACATGTTGATGGAATTTCATTTTTTTAATATCTACATGTCCAAGTGCATTGATGAGATTAAGGTGACTCTCGAAAGGACCTCATGTTATCTCTTTGGAATTTTCTAAAACCTCTCACAAGATGATGATGTCTTATTATGTGAAATTTTAGAGATCATGCCATCTTTTTAGGGGGCTTTACGAGTTCGTACCACAGACATCCTAGATGTATAATGATACTTTCACTACCTTGAGATGATACCACCCTCCCCATTCAATTATTTAATTTAATTTTCATCAGATATGGGAGATCATTCAAGGTCACAGAAGTGTTTTCAATGATAATAATTTTACCTATTTCAGATTCATCTCATGGCCAACAAAGTTCTAATGGAGATTCATGATCATTTAATGTGTAATTCTATATATTGTTCCTTGTGGTCTAAAAGGGGAAGCATGAGGTCACCAAGAATTACCTATAGCCCATCATGTGATGAGGGTGACATTCCAATGGGAAAGTGTGAAATGAGGTGGACATGTCGCATTGGGATTTTGGTTTCTTGCAGACTAATGGGGGTGCATCATGTGACATTTTCGACAACAAGAGGGTACCAAGAATCAAATTTTATATCCTTTATTTATTTTAAAAATATGGGGGACCTCAAAAATTTTAATGTATATTATTGAGGAAAATCAGCATCCCCATCAATGTTCCATCATTTGAATTTTACAATTCCTAGAGGTCCTATGTTTTGAAAATTTTATTCCTATTTTTTATGGAGTTTTGATGGGTTTCCAAGATTCTGTCGGTTGTCATGCCGGGTGACATAGGGTAGCACATTTGGCTGTCACCACATGATCTGTGATTGAACAGTGAAACATCAGAGGAGAATTATGACTTGTTTATAAGATATACCATGACCTTCAATAAAATATATTCTACGCATAACAATTCACATGACCCCTTATTGTTCATAAAATCTTATTTCTCTTAGAGTGTTATGCGATCCATGAGTCTTTTGCCACCATCTTCTTCCTTTTGATTGTAGGGTTAATAAAACCCAGGTTCATGTATTTCTTCATTTGTAATGTTTCCAATTCTTATATGGTGGGCTTCAAAGTATGTTTTTACAAATGACAGAAGGAATATTCTTTAACAAACATACAAAATTAGAATGACATTTCCACAACCATGACTGTTATTAATTTTTATCTTCATTTGAGTGTTTACATTTTTCATAAATTAAATGACTAATTTCATTTTTTTATTTTTTATTTGGAAATAATCTTCATCAGAAAAATGTGTCTTCATATTGAAAAACGGGGTTTAAATGAAAAAGTTATTTTTATACAAAGGTTTTTTCATAAGGGAATAAAAGATTTTCTCAAAGGAATTAATGATGAATGTGTTTTATTTAAGAAATGATACTCAAGAATTATATGAAACAGTTGAGCCCAGTGCAACATACATGAAGGTTTGAGCCCCATTAGAGAACATGGGTGAAAATACTATCGATTAAATTTTTATTTGAGACCAATTATATCTCATGAAAAACATGTTAGATTGATATAGCTTTAATGAAGGGTTAAGCCCCTTTGTATCTCATGGGTGAACCCTATCAATTTTATTTATTTTTATGTCCCCTAATATGTTTTTTGTGCTTATCAAAATTTTAATATGTTCTAAACATGGATTAATGATGTGTCAGGATATGTTTTAGGACATCATAAATTTTTTTGTGTTATATCCTGGAAATAAAAAAATATATTATTTTATAATGATAAGTTTGGATGGAAAAAATGGATACTGGGTAAAATTTCCCACTTGGAATGTATGAGTTTAATCTTTAATATTTTTACCTAATTATATGAATCTATAAACTTAAAATATACTATTGTTTTTCTAACGTGAATTATAGTTTAAAATTAAGGGAATATATTATGTTTTAAGGATGTGTCATTGCAATAATACTAATGAAAGTATTTTATGATTAATTGCAAAAAATTATGGGATATAAATAATGATGTATTTTATTTATTTCATGTTTTCTATGATTCCAATTTTAAAAAAGTGGTATGGTGTCATGTTACAATAAAATTTTTTATCATAAATATTTATTATTATGATTTGGATGGAGAAATTTCTTGATGGTATCCTCGAAAAGCCCATTATTTTTATTCTACATTGCTTATTTCAGGATAATGCAAGTATAATAGTAATTTAACTCACATTATGTACTCAAGAGATCATATATATATATATATTATTAATGAAAATTGACTTTATTTTCTCTTCAGTAGAAAAATAAATCTCCACCATTTCCATGTTTTGAAAAAAAAATTACGAATGTTATTGAAAATTACTCAATGATTATATAATGAAATTTTTTATGTTATTTGAAATTTTAAACAATAAAATTTAAAATTCATCTTATTATCATTTTCTAAATGATGTAATTTTATTGATTTCGTTAACATTTTTACCCACCTTCTAGTCACATTATTAAATTTGCATAAAACGTAATTTTGCTGCTTCTATGAATTGAATTTAAAAAATCCAAGAAAAATAGATGATATCAGTAAGTAAAATGTGTTCCAATAATATGAAATCAATTTTTAGTGAATAATAAATTTTGGCTTTTATTTAACATGGTTAAAATTAAATAGGTAATTTAATATATAAATGATATTATAATTACATTAACTCACTTACTAATTCTATTGAATAAGTATTTTTAACCAAAATAAACATTAAGAATAAAATATGATCCTATTTGATCTACATAGATTAGTTTATGAAATTTATTACTATTTTATTTAAAGAATAGTTAAAAGTTTTCAATTCAAATTTTCATAACTAAAACATTTTTAATATAGGGATATACATATGATAAATTCTACTAAAAATTTTAATTAGAAAGCTAAAAATATTTCCTACAACATAGTATTTTATTTATAATTTTTATGAATTATATAATTAAATTTATTTATGACACAATAATGATGTAGTAATTACCGTATTAATGAATGATTAAAATAGTTGATTTTAAAAATATAAAATTAAATGTATATTGATACTTTTGATGAATTCCAAAAAAAATATAGATTAATAAGACATGTTATGGTTAATTAATTTTTTTAAGTAATCATGTTGTTAGGACTTCAAAAAAACAAAATACTGAATTTTGTCAAAATTGACATAAATAAAATTTTAAAACAAATATTATATTATTAAACGATATAAAGTTCATAAAAATATAAGTTTAGTCAAAAAGACTTATATAATGATATATATATCATTAATTAACAACTTGAGGTTCGTTTGGTAGTTTATAGTAAGTTTATTAACCATATTTTGTAATAATACAAGAAGTCGTGGTAAAAGTTAAGAAAAATAACTAATAGTTAAATCTAAAAGATAAGGATAATATGGTGACCTAAACTAGTATAAAACCTATTGGTTGAAGGTATTTTGACCCATAACCACCTTATCCTATAACTAAATCCATCTAGATCCTTTAGAAAAAAAAATTTATTATATAATTAAATAATATTTCAAGCTTCCCCTAAAGTGATCCTCACCTCTCTTATAAAAGGGTACTACCCCTTATCTTAATCTCACACCTCCAGAGCTATTTATATTGGACAAAACCTGCTCAAATATCTTCCCAACAACCCTAACATAAACCTGTAGGCCTTACTTTGATCAGAAAGATATCCTATGGATCCCTTTGGATTAAATCAATATGAAGCTCCTGATGAAGAGGTAATAATTTCACCACCCCTTGAAAGTTATTTTCTCCTTCCACTTCCTCTTCTGTTGATGTTTCCATACCAAAATAATAAATTCAGTACTTTTTATATACTATGTTGTTATTATTAATATGTTACAACCATATTCATTATTCTATCCATCCTATGAATGAAAAAGTCACTATTCGTGCGTACGTATGGCTTACCGTCTCCACATCGTGATATAGTATGTTATTCAACACTTCATTATTTGGATGTGTATAATAATGAGTAAAATTGATATACATAATAAAAAAAACATTTTTATGATTCTGTATATATGATATGCCATCCAATTAAATACAATTCTACCATCCATTGAATGATACTGTTGCTTGTGCGTACGTACGGATTTCATTTTCAATAAACATGATAAGATTCATTCCCCTTCATATCCATTCTAGAATAATTTTATTTTATTATTTAAAAATAATTTTTAATTAGATAATTTAATTCTGGATATGAATCATATACATCTTATTCATAACAAACATAATGTACGTAACAAAATACATAAAGGGAAACAAATCAGTTAACACCGAAAACATTGA
This sequence comes from Viscum album, assembly GCA_963277665.1. Taxonomy (NCBI): domain Eukaryota; kingdom Viridiplantae; phylum Streptophyta; class Magnoliopsida; order Santalales; family Viscaceae; genus Viscum; species Viscum album. Next base: position 1,935,748,598 of record OY728123.1, on the reverse strand, counting down.
TACTACAGAAATATAATTAATAAATCAATATTAGAATATCAAATATGATATCATATTTTTGTTTTTGGTTCATGTATAATTTAAAAACAATTATTTCATCATTATATAGGAGGTTAACCTACCCTATACTATGGAAAAATACAAGGTAAGGGGTTTTCATATCACTTTTGTTCTCTTGAGATTCATTCTATATTAGTGACTATTACCATTTGTGTGTTGTATGTAGTGACCATGATTGTATTCTTTGTGTAATAAAATTTTATTTATGGGTATAAAAATAATTATTGTATGATATTTCTTTCATTGGGTGTATGTTTCAAAAGTTACAAAATTTGTAAGGGAATTTCAATTTCCATTTATTCATTTTTATGCAATCTTCTTGGATTATTTTACTCCAAGATTATGTAAGAAATTACAATTTATTTACTTATATAGTAATTTACACTCTCGATTGTGTGGATATAACTTTGACACACAAAATCTCTTCATTGGAAAATTCTCAAGTCTTTGATATGAACATGATAAGATTAATTTTAACTCCATTTCTATTCATTGAGTTGAACATCCAAGTCATTGATGTTGTTTTTTACAAGAATATGCATGAATGCACTCTAATTTATTTACACATAATCTCCAATCATATTCAGTGTATTTAAATATTTCACACTTAATTATTTCATTGATTTATACTTAACCTAAGGATATGGTCTTTTTAAGGTATTTTATCTCAACTTACATTCCATTGAGTCTTATTTGTTGTTATGTGCCAATTCACATCTATATGGTGTATATATTGTAATTTAACATAGTATATCATGAATCCCTTTATTATCATGAAAATTTAATGTTTTTATTAACTTAATTATTGGTATTCAATCATCTCTCATTTGGTTAGGAACTCTAACTAAAATATCATTTAAATGTTCTAAAATTTTATTCTTCTAAATCTTCTTCATTAATGTCAATGATTTTAAAAATGTTTTTAAGGATATATTTATATGGACATCAATGTTTTAAAATTAAAACTCTTTTTAAAAGCATCAAAATGGTATGTGATAATTTGAATAAAAAATCTATTTTATACCACTTCTTGATATATAGTGATACTTTAAAACATTTTCAATAAATAGGGGGATATTTATCTGCAATAATTTTGATGATTTTTTTCATCTATGTCAATATCCTTCATTGTTCTTGATTCAGATAAATTTATTATAATATAATCTTCTATATTTTATTAAATGAGTTATGTTTGACTTTGTATGTCCTATTTTTATACCATTCATGGTTTGTGGTTAAAATATTGACAATTTTTATGCTAGTTATTATATGAATGATTATATTATGTTTCAACATATTCATACGAGGAATGAATTGGACTTAGTAAGTGACGGGTGGAACCCACTATAGCTCCTTATTGAATCATTGGGTCTCATGAGAAAAACTAGTATCTTGGCATAAGGCCTTGGAAAAATATTATTTATAGTCTTAAAACGAGCCCTTGACTATGTGGTTATGATGTCTGGAATTATTCATTCCATCATTTTGAAATTTACTTTTGATATTAGATGTGATTTTTTAACTAGTAGAATATCAATGTGAATAAGAAAATGGAATTATTCTATTGATATTTTCTATATTATGTTGATTTTTATGTTTAAAATCATGTGTTTTAGTCTTATACTTTTCCTTAAATGTTTATGATTATTTATAATAGTTCCAACTCTATAGTTATACTTACTGAGCATATAAGCTCACCCATTTCTTATTCTTTCCTTTCCTTGGATAATTAGAGGTATATTATGTTTATACTATAGGGACATACCAATAGGTATGAGTGTGTTCAAAGGGGGAACAATGTTTTTTATTTATTTCATGATGTAATGTAAATATTATATTTCTATATTGTATTTACAAGGATATCAAACTAGTCTATCTATCGTGACATGATATATTGATATCATGATATGGATATGTAATAATTCACTGACTCTGGGTAACTATGGTTGGGGCGTTATTTTTGGTATTAGAGAAATTTTAGTACAAGACATGGAAACTATATTTAGAAAAACTATGATTAAAGAAAATTACCCTAAGATAGAATTTTAGGATTGAATAGAAGAACATCCAATTTTTTTTGAAATGTAATTATTATGTGGGTTTTCCATGAAATACATCCATGTATGGATATAAGTATGTAAGGGAAGCACTGTCATAGATGTACCTATGTGTAAAACCCAAAAAACTGCTTTGAGCTAGACTCAAACAAGAACTGGTCCAAGACAACGGTCCTTGCTGCACTCATGGTTTTGACACACCCTTGGGATATGCTTAGGATAATTCACAGTTTCATGACAATCCGATTTGAAGGATTTTAATATAAGATGAGAATAAATATCCTTGGTTAATCCTAAGGTGTGTAATATTAAAAATAAAGTGTCATGATATTCTATAAATGATTTTATGTCTATTTTCACTCACATAAAACTTTCTGGTTTTAGTTAATGGATGCATTTTGTGGAAGTCATAATTACATTGAACATGATGTACAAGGTGGGAATGGAGGTGGAAATGAGAAATGAAATTTAATGTTGATATATGTAAAAGATATGAAGTTCATGCTGAATTAGTTTTCCAAAAATATGATTAAAAACATATATTTTAACCAACTCCTGGACTCAACAAAGAAGAGAAAGGAGGTGAATGATAAGACCTCCAGTAGTGGAGAACATAGAGAAAATAATGCTCAATTTCTATCATGCCAGAAATGTGGAAGGAGACACCTATAAAATTGTCTCAATAGAACAAAGAAATGCTTGATTTGTGGGAAAGAAGGACATAATGTAATGAATAGCTAAGAAAAAATTAAGAGTACTATGAAAGAAAATAAAAATGATCCCAATAATCCATTTACTATCATTTTCTATAAATTTATGGGACCTGGGAATTACCTATGAGAATGAACTATTATATAGGATGACCTTTTGGTCAAGGAAGAACCTATGTAGAAATAAATGGAAGGAAAAATGATTAAAGGTATTTGTGATCTTTTTTGATGTGATTACATTGGAAGAATTTTCTATTGTATGTGTAACCCTACAATTAGTAATGTGAAGATTCTATTTGAAGGAAAATTGACTTTTCTATTGTGGATATAGTTATAAAAACCCATTTGGGTTTATATGATCCTTGAATTTGAGGCAATTACAAGTTATTAAATTTTGGGATGAAAATGCGAGGTATGAGATAAAATTATTAGAAAAATAATGTTATGGTTATTTTTAGGAATTTAATTCATTTTGGTAATGATATAAAATATAGTTTCAAAAAACGGACAATACACAAACCATTTGAAAACCCGTTGCATTGGACCAAGTTGCGGGAATCAAACCCACAACAAAAGTTTGACTTGGATTTATCACCTACCATGGGACAACGTGATGTCCCTAATAAGTGTGACTAATTATTTTTAGTTAAATGATTTTTTTGATCAAAAATAAGATGATTTGGGATCTTATGTTTATAAAATGGATATCCTTAGTATAAAAAAATGGTTTGATGATTAATAGATAAATGATATTTTGGAAGATGTTTGCTCTGTTGGAAACACTATATGCCTAAAGAAAATTGAATAATATGGTACTTTATTTATGGAGTAATAGTTTATTTTTATCTATGTATTTATTTTTTACTTATTGTGATTTAGGTTATTTATGGAAATTATTAACCTATCATAGAGAATATGTGATTAGGATAATTAATTTTATGTATGTGACATTAAGAGTAGTTGATGTTATTTGGAGATAAAATTTATCGTGGAAGACTACATAATAAAATTCTTCTATTTTTGGGTTTCAATCTTATTTTGGATTATAATGAAAGATTTTAAGGAAATTGTTTATTGAATGGTATTTATTGAACATTGTGTATTGAAGGTTTAATTTTAGAAATTAATATTACTATTTATTTTTATAATAGATTGTTCTTTTTGGATATCAACGGATCTTCTACTAACCATTTTGGTTTTGGTTAATCTCTAATGATAGTATGGATATTTTTTTGTTATTTTCCTAGTTACTTTTATATTTTGATGAAGAGTAAAAGATACTAAATTTTAATTGAAAACAAAATTTTTAATCAAACAAAATTATATTATTAAATTATATAATTAGATTATAGTTTTATCATTTAATTAAATGTTGGTCATTGGAAGTAATTTCACTTTTATATTGGACATAAACACATATCAATCATTGTATACTTTTTACTTCTCAAAAATTCACTTTCAAGTCTTAAAAACAAGAATTAATTTAAATTTAATTAATGGAAATTATATGTTTTGAATTTTGTAAAATAGACATCATTTTTAGATATGTAATATCAAAATTATCTTATGGTGGATTTTTGGAATTTTTATAAAAACATTAAATTTTTTATGAATAGTGAAAAACAATTCGTTATTGTTTAAAACCCCACTTTTTATTTGAGTAATTATTTATTTTATTTGAATTAATTTTAAGTCAAATTAGATACATAATACCTATATTAGTTCAATGTAATCCATTGTAGCCATTTTATAAAAATAGATGTAAAAAAAATTCAATTTTTTTAATGTTTTTTACCCACCTTCTGGGAACGTTAGAAAAGTAGCATAAAACATAATTTTACAACTTCTATGAATTGAATTTTAAAAATACAAGAGACATGGTTTATAAAATTAAGTAAAATTTGGTTCAATTAGATGATAAAAAGTTTTGGTGAATAATACCTTTTGACTTTTATTGACCACATTTAAAAGAAAATTGGCCAATTAAAGGTAAAAATGATATTATAATTACCATAACACATTTCTTAATTCTATTGGATATGAGTTTATAAACCAAAATAATCCTTATGAATAAAATATGATCCTATTTAGTCTAATTGGATTATATTAGGACATTTATTATTATTTTATTTAAAGAAGATTTAAAAGTGTTAAATTCAAATTTTCATAACAAAAATATTTTTAATATAGGTTTATACATATGATAAATTCGACTTTAAATATTAATTAGAAAGATAAAAATATTTCTTATATCCTGGTTTATTATTTATAATTTTAATACATTGAAGACTAAAATTTATTTATGACACAATGATGGTGCAGTAATTGACTTATTAATGAAATATCAAAATAATTGATATTTAAAATATTCAAATAAATGAAAATTGGAAGATATGAATAATTCCACGAATTTTATAATTCAATATGGCATGTTAGGGTTTATTAAATGAATTTTTTTTGAAGTAATCATGATGTTATGACTTTCACAAAAACCAAATACTAAATAGTTTCAAAATTTACGTAAATGAGTTTTTAAAACAATGATTATATTATTAAATGATTTAATTTTCCTAAAACACTAAGGATAGACTAAAAGACTTATATAATTATATATATATCATTAATTAACTACTTGAGGTTTTCTTGGAGGTTTATTCTATGTTTATTAACAATATAGTGTAAGAATACAAGAAGACATGGTAAAAGTTAAACTAATTAACTAAGAGTTAAATATAAAAGATATGGTTGAAATGGTGACCTAAACTTGTCTGAAACTGATTGTTTGAAATTATTTCGACCCTTACCCACCTTATCCAGTAAATAAATCCATTTGGAGCCATTAAAAAGAGAAAATTATTATTAATATAATAATATTTCAATCTTTTCCTAAAGTGACCCTCACCTCTCTTATAAAAGGGTACTTCCTCTTCTATTAATTTTACACCTACAAAGCTATTTGGATTAGACAAACCGTTCTAAAAAATCCTCTCAACTACCCTCAATTTAACCTAGAGTCATTACATTGATCGTAAAGGCAACCTATGGATACCCTTTGATCAAATTAAAAGGGAGCACCTGATGAAGAGTTAATAATTTCACCACCTCATTCAAAGTTCTTTTCTTCTTCCACTTCCTCTTTATTTGTTGTTTCTATACCAAAATAATTATTCAGTTACTTCTACATACTGTTATTTTATTATAAATATGGTACAACAATATTCATTATTATATACATCCTATGAATGACAATGTCACCACACGTGCATACGTATGCCTTAACATCTCCAAGTTGTAGTGTAGTTTGTTTTTCAACACTTCATTATTTAGATGGATATAATAATGAGTACAATTGATTTAAATAATAAATAAAACATGTTAATGATTCTGTATATATGATATAAAATCGAATAAAATATGATTTTACCATCAATTGAATGATATTTTCGCTTGTGCGTACGTACGGATTATCGTCCCCACAAACGTGATAAGATTTATTGCCCGTTTAACCATTCAAGAATAATTTCAATTTGATGATTTAAAAAAATGTTTAAGAACATAATTAAATTATGTATATGAATCAAATACATCCTATACATAATATATATGACTTACATAACAAAACATCTAAATGAAAACGAATCAGTTTACACCCGAAACAATGATACTACTGAAATATCATTAACAATGTAATATTAAAATATCATATATGATGTCATATTTTGGTATTTGGTTCTTTATACTTTAATAAAAATGATTTTACCACTATATGTGAGGTTAACCAACCATATACCAAGAAAAAGTACAAGGTAAGGGGTTTTCATCTCACTTTTATTCCTGTGAGATTCATGCTATAATTTCTAGTATTACCTTTTGTGTCGTGTTTGTACAACCTATGATTGCATTATTTGTGTAATATATTTTAATTTTTAGGTATTTAAATCATCATTTTATTATCCTTCTTTCATGGGGTGTCTATTTCATAAGTTACCAAATAGGTAAGGGAAATTCAAAATTCAATTTCCACTCATTCGGTTTTACACACACCACATTGATTATTTTACTCCAAGATTATATGTGAAAATCAGTATTTATTTACATATGTAGTAATTTATCCTCTTCATTTTAGGGATAAACAGTTATAACACTAAATCTCTCCATTTATAAATTCTTAATTAATCGATATGATCTAGATAAAAGTAATTTGAACCCAATTTATATTCATTGAGTTTGACATCCAATTCATTAGTGTTGTATTTACCAGAATATATGTGAATGTCCTATGATTGATTTACACTGAATATCCAATCATATTGAGAGTTTTAATATTTTTCAAACATAATTATGTCATTGATTTATTTATAACCTAAATATACAGTCTCTATAAGGAAATTCATCTTAACATACATTCCATTGAGACTTCTTTTTTGTTATGCACCAATTCAATTTTATTTAGTCTATATGTTGTACCATGACATTGTATATCATGAATCCATTTATTCTCATGATATTATAAAGTTTTTATTACCTCAACTATTTTAATTCTATCTTCTCTTATTTGGTTAGGAACTCTAACTAAAATATCATTTTAATGTTTTAAAATTTTATTCTTCTAAATCATTCTCGTTAATGTTGATGTTTTAAAAATGGTTTTGGGGATTTATTTATATGTACATTAATGTTTTTAAATTAAAACACCTTTTAAACAACTCAATGTGGTATAGAACAATTTGATTCATAAATCTATTTTAAACAGCTTCTTTATAAATAGCGATACTTGAAAATTATTTCAAGAAAAGGGGTATATTTATGTCAAATTATTTTGATGATTAATTTCATATATATCAATATCATTGTTATTCTCGATTAAGGTTAATTTATTATAATACAATCATCCATGTCGTATTAAATGATTTATGTTTGACTGTTTATGTGTTATTTTTATACAATTCATGGTATGTGGTTAAAATATTTACATTACATATACTAGTTTTAATAAGAATGTTTAGATTATGTTTCAACCTTTTAATATGAGGAATGCATTTGACTTAGTAAGTGATGGGTGGAGCTCACTACAGCTCCAATATGCATTGGTTGGTCTCTTGAAAAAATCTGATCTCTTTTCATAAGTCTTTGACGAAATCTTATTTATTGTCTTGGCACAAGGCCTTGACTATGTAGTTATGATGTCCGACATTATGGATTACATCATCATGAAATTAATTATTGATATTCCATGGGATTATTTGACTAGTAAAATATCCATATGAATAAGTAAATGGAATTATTCAAATCATCTTTGTCATGTGATGATGATTTTTATTTTTAAAAGGATTGTTTTCTAGTGTTAAACATTTCCTTACATATTTATGTTTATTTATGATAGTTTATGCTATATTGTTATCTCTATTGAGCATCTGATCTCACCCCTTTTTTATGGCTTCTTTTCATAAGCTGTGAAGAATTATATTATGTTTAACTTGTAGGGATATTCCAATGGATATGAGTGTGTTCAAAGGGGGAACAATGTTTTTATTATTTATTTCATGATGTAATGTAAACGTTATGTATGTATTTAGTAATTTTAAGGCTACTAAACTAATCGGCCTTTTGAGACATGATCTCTTGAGATCAATCCAATGTTATTTAATAATTCCCAATCATGGCGATACATATAAATAATTTTTCATAGATTGGAAAAATAATTATTCAATTATAATTTCTTTATGTGGTTTATCCTGATTATGTAGTTTCCCACTATTGTTGTTGATGAATATAATATGACTTTTTGTTTATGTTAATAGATGGAACCAGAATGATTCTGGATAATATGAAATTCATTAGACAACGAAATGATTATACCCATTAAAAGCCATATTTTGGGGGAGATATAATGAAATTCCTTAATATAATTCTTACTCAACATTATTAACCTATGTTTAAATATGAGAATATAATGAGAGAAGAAGAAATAAATTATTTTTTAGTCCTTTAAAAGGAAACAACCACTTTAATATTGTAGTTATATTCATCCATTATTTACAAATAAATGTTTTAATAAAATTTAAAAGATATTTTCTATTTTCCATTTTTAGGGAATGAACAATTCCTTTTATAAGTCTATTATATTGATTTCAAAGAAGATAAATGAGGGACTCCTATCATGCACTGAAGGAAACCTGATGAATCTAACTCCAAGGAGTGGGATATACTAAGAGGTTATTTTTTCAATTAGTACTTTATAAATATTATTCATGAAAATTGGAAATGTAATTATATTTTCTAAAATGGGCGTATGATGAATCCATTGGTACCAATTAGAAAACTTTTACATTTATGACAAGGTATAGTACAAATATTGTAATATGACCAAGAAGTATGGTTGATTGATACATAAGTGTGTTAAAACAATATCATTGAATAGAATTATATATCTTTACTATAGTATCTATAAAGAAATTATTATAGGTGCTACCAAGGTGAAAATTCATTTTGAAGTCACCCATCAATCTCATGGTTTTGATAAGAAATTTATTATGTAGTTGACAATAAAATCTAAAAACCCACGATGAAAAGAATATGATATTTCATTTATTCTCAATGCATGAAAGAAAATATAATGGTTATTGATTATCTAATTTCATGCATATTTTTAACAATAAAATAACCCATTATTAGTAAAAATAACTAATTATTTATAATTTAGTTACTGATTTTTTTTAGATTTGGAAGGATGATTATTTTGTTTTAAATGAAAAGGTGTGACAATGTGAAAAACAAGTGAAAATGACCAATATATCCAAATGATAATGATTATCATTTTGAAGAATTCGCATTAAACTATTATGAATCATAAATCATAAGAATATGGGATAAACATTGTTTTATATGTGGAAATAGAATATCCACATCATGAAAACATTACATGATTTGAAAATAGAAAAAACATAAAGAAAATATTAGGCATATGGTGAAGAAAAACATTTCTCAGTGATAAAAACATCATTCATTGTGTTACACGTATTGACATATCATCAAACTTCCAAAAAATAGTCAGATAAAATTTCAATCCATATAAACACTACTTGGTGTAAAAAGATTGCACATTTTTAAACACTTACATGATGTGAATGTGTCGAGATGGCCATAAAATAGTCATATTAAAAGAAACTGGTGAAGATAGATTTATTTTAGGACCTCATGAAAACCTTTGATGACTTTATGAAAAAATTTCATTTCATTTAATGATGCATGACACCCTCTAGAGAATATAAATTTAGACATAACATTATACTATGATGGTAATCATGAGACAAAACCCTAGGGAGAGAATTTGTGCAGTTGTAGGGTAATCCACCACTTTTTCTCCAGTTTTATTTATGATTTATTTTTATTTATTATGTCACCCTAAATCCATCATCACTGGGAGGATGTAGTAAATCCATCTCTGTGATGGGGTTATGTACTAAAAGGTATGAGGTGTAACTGGATCATTCAATATATTTTTATTCATATACTAGTTTGATGTAATTTCAATATATGTACTTCTCAAAAAATTTCCCATGATCATTGGGAGGCCTTCAGGAAATAAAAAAATTAATATTTCACAACTTTTTATTGTAAATTTACACATAACCATTTCCACATTCATGGAAACTAGTTTTACAACTTTTATTAAGAGAAACATAACTCGGAACTTCCATAAACTAACTGGCCAGGGAAAAGGGGGGATTTCGTTGTTGATGAGGTGATACCATGAACACTAGATCCATGTCGTCTTGAATCTAAAAATGACACATGGATTAATAAATCAATTTCAAAATTTTAGTGGCACCATAAATATAAAACTATAAAATACCATCATTCCTTAAAAAAGTTAATTTAAAAAAACACTCAATATTTTTTTCTTGATTTGTCTCCTAACTTAAAACATCAAAAATATATTATTTGCCTATATTACAATTAAATAAATCAATTTTAACAAAATATATTTATTTTGAAAAACATATATAAACTGATTCACCATTACATGAGTTTAACCTTGTCCTTCTAGTATATTTTTTATAAATAATTAAATGTTTCTGATAATTCAATATTTTTATTTTGATTATGCCTATAGGAATGTAATTACTCCCTTATAAGATAGTAAAATATGAATCCATTTCCAATAATGGATTCAATTTTTATGTATTTTTAATTTATAATTTTGTATCTTATATATTCTAAAATTGGCATGTTCTATTGAAAATATTAAATTTCAATAATTAATTCTCAAATATTACACTATTATAAAGGATATTTGATATTCTAGGTAAATATAAATTCATTAAAAACCTAATGGGTTAATTAAATGAAACCATGGATTGAGTAGTGACCAATAAAGTTACTGGATGAGTTCTAAAAAGAGATCTATTATTTGTTATGCTTTCTATCAATGGGTTAATAAAAAATATAGGATGGAAACTGAGCATCCAATATCCATCTCTTAAATCATGTGACTTCAATATGAATCATTACGTCATTAAAATGATTTAAAATGGTTTACAATTCACTAGAACTATAAAGCCCCGACCTTAAACCTTACTTAATATTGAATTAAATGAATAATTCACATTGAGGATCTTTTCAGGTTTATAGTTTTAGAGAATTAGGACATAACTATTACCTCTCAAAAGATTTCAAAGTAGACACTTCTACTAAGTTTCCACAAAATAAAAACTCTTAAAAAGAAACATGTCTAGTTCCATGTTTTAGATAGCATGACTTTCCCTTGATCCCATACTTGACCCTAATCCAGATTAAGTCTTATGAAAAACATTTCAAAAATACTTGGGGTGAGCATAAAAATCTCAGTAAGGGATACACAAAGAATGAAAACTGTTAGTTTTTCAAACATCAAGTAAACCATGTATACTTTATCAATGTAACACCTTCACCTTCATGAAGTAGTTAAAACTCTTCACTGAATAAAATATCATTACTTACCCTTTTGTAACCAAAGATTACCATAAAACCCATATAAAGAACACAAAACATATAAAGGTAACTTGGGAAATAAACATACTTAAGTGGAATAACAATACGGTCGACTTCCACAAATATCACTTAATGGAATAGCCATACGGCCGACTTCCACACATACATAATGGAAATGCCATACAGACGACTTCCATACCCAATGCATTAGAGGTTATAACGTAACCACCCGTCCTAGTATTCACGGCACCACCCGTCATATGGTTTATCACGTAACCAACCGTCAAATGTCCAAGTACCATTATAAAATCATAAGACATAAAATAGACATAATGTAAAGAAAACATTTCTACATTCCAATCACAATATATCACATAAATATATTGACATAACAAATCTATTATAAAAACCATTTTAAATACCAAAAATACATAAAAGAGTATATGGTATTTATTTCATTTTAAAAAAACATTACGGCTTGTTGAGGAAGCCAAAGACCAAATAATAATCACGGCGGCGGTAAAGGTCGTTGTCACCGTGTACGTTAAAAAAAACATTCCTTTTTGTCATTTAGTAAAATTCTTTATAGAAAAATATTCCTTTTGTATAAAAGTAAAAGTCAAAGGGGTTTATACACCTTATAAAATAAAGTTGTGTATAAAATGAAAAATGCCTCAATGATAGGAGATTGAGACGAAGTCCCTTACAAAGATCATTTTTTTAATAAAGTAGATCTGTTATTTTTATTCACTATATTTACACATAACGAAATTATAAATACAAGATAGTACATAATAATATCATGACATAATTTGAAAGTAGGAGATTAACCCAAAGAATGGAAATTGAGTTAAGATGTTCCCTTACCTCGGTTCTAACGTGACTCGATCGTTCTTTAACGTCCTGAATAATAAACTTGAGTTAATTTCTAATTTCTTAAGAACCTTTTTCAATTTCATTATTCCTTTTATATCACTTATTACCAGGTTATGAACAATATGTAATTATTTAAGTTAATAATGGTCGTTTTGTCCATCCTTGGTACTTGAGTCAAAAATAAACTCTTTATAATTACAAGTTGTTCATGTGGTAAAATATCCATTATATCAAGAATTATATTCATGATGTATATAAAAAATATATCATATATATCCAGTATATAAACATGCATTTATAATATTACATAATCATTTAGAGGTAAGAAATGAAATGCACCGTTCATGGAGATGGTAAGCCGTACGTACGCATGAACGCTACTTTCATTCCTATCTCATACTTTAATGGAAAGAAAATAATAATGATATAAAGGTATATTATAATTCCATTATAACATCAAATATAATAACTTTAAATCCATCCTTTATACATCCCACATATGGCATTAACGAATCAAATCACTTTGAGGGGGCAGTAGTCCGCACTTCCTAAAATGAAATTATCGTGTTTACCCACAATAGAAACCATAAGGTATGCCATAAATTAAAAATACAGAAACTTAAGTAAAACATAAAGATATTGTATATCATATATAAATATAGTGACATTCTAATGGCCGCCTTTGAAGGTGTTATATGAGTGTTGATCAATCATCATTTCGTGAGGCAGAAATTCAGCATCCACAGAAATAATATGTTCTTTAACCATTAGATGTAGGTGTGTGTAAGTGTATCTTGAATAATTCTTATAACAACATCCTAGTTTATTGAATATACTAGATTTTTTACAAAAGAAATAAATAAAAATGGTTTAGGGGGTTGGAGAAGCAGAATAGAACAAAAGAACACAAGAGAAGACACTACCTTTAAATTGGGTAACTCTTTTTGATTTGAGCTCAAAGGCTTCCTTGGGAAGACTTCTGCCCAAAGTGAGGCTTATAGGAGTAAAAGAGGGATGTGGAGAGACAAAATGGGTAGGGGTTGGCCGAGACAAAGGCTTGAGAGGTGTGGGTAAGGAGGTAGAGGTGGGGGCCTTTTATAAGAGGAGAGGAGGGGCACTCTTGGAAGGTAAGGAAATGTTACTTTATTTTAGATTGAGTTTCGGATTTTAATGGTCCCTAATTGATTTGTTTCGAGGATAAGGTGATAAAGGTTCGAAATCCACCCATCCAGTAGGTTTTGGACCTGTGTAGGTCTTAGAGTTTACATTATCTTTCAATTTTATTTAAATCGTTAAATAATGAGGTAATCGCTGCATCATCATGGTGTCATAAATACTTTAATTTAGTTAATGTCTAAAAATTATTAAAAAAACACTATGATATTGGAAATATTTTTATCTTTATAATGAATATTTATAGTCAAACATCTGATGTGTATAACCCCATGTAAAAATTATTTAGGTAAAACATCTAATGTTTGTGTCATTTTTACTTTAACATTAAATAAAAAGTTATTTATGTCATTTCCCATCCAAAGTGGCTCCATGGGGTCCCCAAGTTTACCAATTGATTGTCTTGGTCGGCCATGACACATCCAATGAGGGTGGGACATGTGTCAAGGTCATCTCTTATTATTAAAACATTATTTTTACCTTAAACTCCACTAATTACCTCTAATCGTGATTAAAAACATTAAAGTTACTATTCACCAAAAAATTATTTTAATCCCATTGAACCACATTTTACATCTTAATGACAACCATGTATGTCGGATTTTTTAAATTCAAAACACAGAGGTGGTAAAATTTCATTTAAATGAAAAATCAGTTTTTTAAGTACCACTTAGTGGTTTCACTATTCATCAAAAATTGAAGTTTTTCAAAAAACTACTGAAAATTCACCCTAAGCTATATTTGATATTCTGAATTCAAAAATGATGTCTATTTTACAAAATTAAAAACAAATAAGTTGAATTAATTAATTTAATAATCAATTCTGGCTGTCAGAGCAAATAGCATGTTTTTATGAAACAATAAGTATCAAAAGATTGACATTAGTTTAAGTCCAATTTCAAAGTGAAATTAATTCCAACGACCAGTATTGGATTAAATTGTAAAAATATATTCTAATTTCACTTAAAAAGACTTCAAAATATTATCTAATCATCTTAATAAATTAGATTAAAAAGAGGTTTTGAATTAAAATACTACATTTTTCACTATTCATTAAAAATGAATATTATCGGAAAAATACCAAAAAATTACACAAAGTAAATTTTGATGTCCTGATTCTAAAGAAGAGTTTTATTTGGTCCAATAGAATGTATAAGAGTGACCAAAACTATATTTAATGACGGTTCGCTATCAAATGTTGATAAGTGGACCATTCGTGAAAATTAGAGTATATAAGCCTAAAATTGAATTCTTTTAGTATTTTAAGCCTTTAACCTTTATTAGATAAATGTAAAAACATTTAATAGACATATATAATCATATTTTAGTTATTTATATCCATTCTCGCCAGTACAATGGCTACGTGTTAACTAGCATTTAAAATAATATTATTTTATTACTAGTGTGGAACGTACGATTTCAAAGAAACTCTTTGTTACGTATTGGGTATGCTATCGAACATAGCAACCCTTTTAAAGTAAAATTAATATTTAATTCGCAAATATAAATAAATATGAAATTGTATTATTCTTTATTTACCTGAGATGTTACATCCTTCCCCCCTTTTGGGAATTGCTTCCTTGCAATTCTATTCACTTATCAAAATAAGTGGGGGTATTTATCCCTTATAGCATTTTCAGATTCCCACATTGCCTCTTTAACCATATGGTTTTTCCACAAAACCTTTACCCGGTGAATTACCATATTTTGTAACACTTTCTCTCATCGGTCAAGATTCTGGACTGGTTGTTCTTCATAAGAGAGATTCTCTTCCAACTGAACTACCTCTGAGCTCAAAACATTAGACGGATCTGGAATATACTTTCTCAACATTGAAACATGAAAATCATTGTGTACCTAAGATAAAATCAAAGGTAAATCCACTCGGTAAGCAACTGATCCAACTTTCTCCAGAATTTCATATGGTCCAATGAACCTTGGACTCAGCTTTCCTTTCTTACTAAATCGCATCACACTTTTCCATGGTGAGACTTTGAGAAAAACATGATCACCTACCTCGAAAGATAGATCCTTCCTCTGGTTATCCGCATAACTCTTCTATCTGCTCTGAGACGTTTTCATGTGTTTATGAATCAACTGAACTTTTTTTGCCATCTCTTCTACCAATTCCAGTCCCATCATCTTCCTTTAACCCACTTCATCCCAAAAAGCTGGAGTTCGACACCATTTACCATATAACGCCTCAAATGGTGCCATCTGTATACTGGAATGAAAACTGTTATTATATAAAAACTCAACCAAAGGAAGATGTTAGTCCCAACTTCCCTGATAATCCATAGAGTAGGCACGTAGCATATCCTCCAAGGTCTGAATTGTTCATTCTGACTGCCCATCTGACTGAGGATGAAAAGCTGTACTAAAATTTCATTCAGTACCCAACGACTTCTGAAGGCCTTTCCATAAGTTAGACGTAAATCTGGGATCACGATCAGATACAATGGAGAGAGGAACTCCATGTAACCCGAATATATCTTTAAGATACAAATGAGAAAGTTGATATAGATAGAAAGTATCTCGAATAGGTAGGAAATGAGCTGATTTAGTCAAGCGATCAACAATAACCCAGATTGCATTATTACCTTGAGGTGTCTTTGGAAATCCCACAAAAAAGTCCATGGATATATTTTCCCATTTCCACTCTGGCACTGGTAACTTCTGAAGCAACCCTTTCGGTAACTACTGCTCTGCTTTAACCCACTGACAAGTCAAACACTTAACAGTAAAATCAGCAACATCCCTTTTCATTCCATCCCATCAGTAATACTCCTGCAGATCTCTGTACATCTTAGTACTGCCAAGATGAACCGAAAACAGGGAACTATGAGCCTCACATATCAACTTATTCTTCAACTGTGAATCATAAGGCACACATAATCTTTTACCAAACCTCAAAACACAATCATTATCAATGTTGAATTCAGGATACTTACCCTTCTGAACCAGCTCTACCTTTTTTTGCAACTCACTGTCCTGCTTCTGTGCATTCTTAATTCTATCTGATAGGGATGATATCACTGATAAATGAAAAAAAACAGAAGAAATTCCAGCACCAACAACCTCTATACCAAAGTTCATCAAATTAAAAACCAAAGGATCTCGTTCCAAATATAGCATGGTTAATGAAGCATTACTTTTTCGACTCAAAGCATTAGCCACTTTATTTTCTTTTCCCAGATGGTAATGAATTGTACAATCATAATCCTTGATTAACTCTAGCAATCTCCTCTATCTCATGTTCAATTCTTTTTGAGTGAATATATACTTTATAATTTTGTGATCAGTATATATTTCACACTTTACTCCATACAAATGATGCCTCCAAATTTTTAGAGAAAAAACAATAGTAGCTAATTCCAAATCATGTGTGGGGTAATTTAATTCATGAGTTTTCAACTAACGTGAATCATATGCAATTCCCTGATCATTCTGCATAAGGAAATAACCAAGTCCCTTCAGCGAAGCATCACATTATATAACAAACTCACCATTCCAGGAAGGAAGTGTCAAAACTGGAGCATTCACCAATCTTATTTTCAACTCCTGAAAACAATCATCACCTTATTTTGTCCAGATAAACTTAACACCCTTCCGAGTTAGCTTAGTCATTGGACTAGATAATCGTGAAAATTTTTCTACAAACCTTCGGTAGAGACCTGCCAAACCAAGGAAACTACGGATCTCGGTTACATTCATGGATCTTGGCCATTATTCAACAACTTTTGATTTAGCAGGATCAACAGTTATGCCATTTTATGAAACAATGTGATCAAGGAAAGAAATTTGTTGTAACCAAAACTCACACTTGCTAAATTTTCCATACAGTTTCTTTTCTTTTAAGGTTTGAAAGATAACCCTTAAATGACTTGCATGCTCCTCCTTAATTTTAGAAAACAAAAAAATATCATCAATGAAAACAACCGCAAACTTATCCAAGAACTCATTGAAAATTCTATTCATAAGGTCCATGAATACAGCAGGTGAATTGGTTAACCCAAAAGGCATAACTACAAATTCATAATGGCCATATCTAGTACGGAACACAGTCTTCGGAATGTCTGCTTCTTTTACATTCAACTGATGGTACCCCGACCTCATGTAAATCTTCAGAAAATACTGAGCTCCCTGGAGCTGATCAAACAAATCATCGATATGAGGCAAGGGATACTTGTTCTTAATAGTGATATTATTCAAGGCTCTATAATCAATGCAATGTCTAATTGAACCATATTTCTTTTTAACAAACAAGACAGGAGCACCCCATGGTGATGTGCTAGGTCGAATGAAACCTTTATCTAATAACTCCTGCAATTTCTTCTTTAACTATAAAAGTTCTACTTGAGCCATTCAATAAGGGGGTTTTGAAATTGGATTAGAATCAGGAACTAAGTCCATAGTTAATTCAACTTCCATATCATGAATAATACCAGGCAACTCATCAAGAAAAACATCAAGATACTCATTTACCACTGTCACATCATTAATTTGAACAGTTCCCTTGTTTTCGACGATATGTGCAAGATAACATTAATTTCTATCTTTTACTTGTTTCTCAACTTCCTAATATGTTATCAAAATCATGGGTTCATTCTTGTACACAAACTGAAAATATTTCTGAAAAGAAACCATTTTAGCTCTGCAGTCAATCTTAGCATGAAAAATAGAAAGCAAATCCATACCCAAAATAACAACAAACTCTACTATAGGAAAAACAATAAGGTTTGCAGGTAGATTATTTCAACACACAAGGATAAGAAGGTTCTTATAATTTCTTTTTGTCTCAACGTTTCCCCCGGGTGTTTTTACCATAAGTTCAGGATTCATATCTTGTGATGGAATTCCAAATTTAATAGAAAACTTCTCAGAAATGAAAGAATGTGTAGACCCTGAATCAAACAACACATTGGCATAATCTGAACAAAAAAATAGTGTACCTAATACTACTTCATTCGACGGCCCAACATCTGCTGAAGTAGTTGCAAAGGATTTCACCACCCCTTCCTTCTTGTAGTCTGGCTGATTACCCCTAGCTGAGTTCTTCGTTAGACACTCATTTTCATAATGACCCATTTCATTACACTTAAAACATCTTACCGCTGGCTATTCATTTCCTACCTGATCATCTTCCTTACAGTTACGAGGAATCTGACCAGACTTACCACACCGAAAGCACTTCCCATACTTGGAGAAACATTCTCCAGGATTCATTTTACCACACTTCTCACAGGATGGATATTTGGTTTTCTTACCTTCTTGCTTCTTTGATAAATTTTCCCCTTTTCCTGCCAACTGGACCTCTTATTCTGTCGTTTGTCAAAGAACACATGATCATCGGCAAACTCCGTTTACACTTTTTCCACACATTGTACAAGTTTTTCATAACTTCTGAACTCACGAGAAGCTAAATCCCTTCGATACTTTGGCTTTAATCCTAAGTAAAAAATGGTTGATTTTACTATCAAGATCTTGTATGGAGTTTGGAGCATGCCTTTCCAGTCGAGTGAACTTTGCTTCATAAGCAGATACTGAGTCATCCTCCTACCTCAATTCTAGAAATTGTTTTTCCATCCTAAGACAAACCACATTAGAAAATATTTCTCAAGAAACATACCTTTGAATTCGTCCCAATGAAGATCATTAATCTCATCACTATCTCTGATATTTTTCACCATCAGCCACCACTAATCAGCTTATCCTTCAAAACGGTAAACAACAAGACTATCCTTTTGATGTTCTGAACACCCCATGACATTAAAAATCTTCTCCAGTGCTTTAATCCATCCTTTAGCTAGCACAGGGTCAGATGATCCTCTGAATGATGGGGGATGTTTCCTCATGAAATGTTACACCACTGACATGTTCCTCTGCGGTTGATCTGGCTGATCTCATGCATGGATACCACCACCATTTATAGCCTGAGTCAACTGTGCCATCACTGCAACAAACTTTTCAGTTCCAATTCCAACCATCTCAGGTTGCTGATTTGGAAGGTTGTCTTCTTCCTGATGTCGTCCCAACATAGCTGCCTTGATTCCTCTACGGAAAACCATTCTGAACATAGAAATATCTTATGCGAAGCAACATGGTAATCCGTAAATGCTATATCATTTCAATCATATTATAATTTATCATTTTTCTAACTCCTAAAGTTGTCTAAACCGACCTATGATACCAACTATAAGGCCCCGGACTTAAACCTTACTTAATATTGAATTAAATGAATAATTCACATTGAAGAACTTTTCAGTTTTAGAGTTTTAGAGAATTAGGACATAACTATTACATCTCAAAAGATTTCAAAGTAGACACTTCTACTAAGTTTCCACAAAATGAAAAATCTTAAAAATAAACATGTCTAGTTCAATATTTTAGATAGCATGACTTTCCCTTGATCCCATCATTGACCCTAATCCACATTATGTCCTGTGAAAAACATTTCAAAAAAACTTGGGGTGAGTATAAAAAGCTCAGTAAGGGATACAGAACGAATGAAAATTGTTAGTTTTTCAAACATCAAGTAAACCATGTATACTTTATCAATGTAATACCTTCAACTTCATGAAGTAATAAAAACTCTTCACTGAATAAAATATCATTATATACCCTTTTGTAACCAAATATTACCATAAAACCCATATAAAGAACACATAACATATAAAGGTAACTTGGGACATAAACATACATAAGTGGAATACCCATACGGTCGACTTCCACACATATCACTTAATGGAATAGCCATACAGCTGAATTCCACACATACTTAATGGAATAGCCATTCGGCCGACTTCCATACCCAATGCATTGGAGGTTATAACGTAACCACCCGTCCTGGTATTCACGGCACCACCCACCATATGGTTTATCATGTAACCACCCGTCAAATGTCCAAGTACCATTATAAAATCATAAGAAATAAAATAAACATAATGGAAAGAAAACATTTCAACATTCTGATCACAATATATCACATAAATATATTGACATAACAAATCCATTATAAAAACCGTTTTCAATACCAAAAATAAATAAATTAGTATATGGTATTTATTTCATTTAAAAAAAACATTACGGCTTGTTGAGGAAGCCAAAGCCCAAATAATACTCACAGTGGCGGAAAAGGTCGTTGTCACCACGTACGATAAAAAAACATTCCTTTTTGTCGTTTAGTAAAATGATTCGTAGAAAAAGATTCCTTTTGTATAAAATTAAAAGTCAAAGGGGTTTATACACCTTATAAAAGAAAGTTGTGTATAAAATGAAATATGCCTCAATGAAAGGAGATTGAGATGAAGTCCCTTACAAAGATCATTTTTTAAATAAAGTATATCTATTATGCGTATTCACTATATTTATACATAAAGAAAGTATAAATACAAGAGAGGACATAATAATATCGTTACATAATTTGAAAGTAGGAGATTAACTCAAAGAATGGAAATTGAGTTTAGAAGTTCCCTTACCTCGGGTCCGACATGACTCAATCGTTCTTTAACATACTGAATAATAAACTTGAGTTAATTTCTAATTTGTTAAGAACCTTTTTCACGTTTATTATTCCAATTATATCACTTATTACCAGGTTAGGAACACTATGTAATTATTTAAGTTAATAATGGTCGTTTTGTCGATCCTTGGTACTTGAGTCAAAAATAAACTCTTTATAATTACTGGTTGTTCATGTGGTAAAATATCCATTATATCAATAATTATATTCATGATGTATATAGAATTGATATCATATATATCCAGTATATAAACATGCATTTATAATATTACATAATCATTTAGAGGTAAGAAATGAAATGCCCCGTTCATGGAGACGGTAAGCCGTACGTTCCCATGAACGCCACTTTCATTCCTATCTCATACATTAATGGAATGAAAATAATAATGATATAAAGGTATATTTTAATTCCAGTATAACATCATATATAATAACTTTAAATCCATCTTTTATATGTCCCACATATGGCATTAATGAATCAAATCACTTTTAGGGGGCGGTAGTCCGCACTTCCTAAAATTAAAATTATCGTGTTTACCCACAATAGAAACCATAAGGTATGCCATAAATGAAAAATACAGAAACTTAAGTAAAACATAAACATATTTTATATCATATATAAATATAGTGACATCCTAATGGCCACCTTTGAAGGTGTTATATGAGTGTTGAACAATCATCATTTCGTGAGGCAGAAATTCACCATCCACTGAAACAATATGTTATTTAACCATTAGATGTAGGTGTGTGTAAGTGTAGCTCGAATAATTCTTATAAAAACATCCTAGTATATTGAAAATACTGTATTT
The DNA here is from genome assembly GCA_963277665.1 of Viscum album. NCBI lineage: Eukaryota > Viridiplantae > Streptophyta > Magnoliopsida > Santalales > Viscaceae > Viscum > Viscum album. The sequence continues at coordinate 1,935,726,418 of OY728123.1, read as the reverse complement.
GTTATAGAAGAAATGAATAAAAAGAGTTTAGGGGGTTGGAGAAGCAGAATAGACCAAAAGAACACAAGAGAAGACACTACCTTTAAATTGGGTAACTCTTTTTGATTTGAGATAAAAGCCTTCCTTGGGAAGACTTTTGCACACAGTGAGGCTTCTAGGAGTAATAGAGAGATATGGAGAGACAAAATGGGCAAGGGTTACCCAAGAAAAATGCTTGAGAGGTCTGGGTAAGGAGGTAGAGGTGACGGCCTTTTATTAGAGGAGAGGAGGGGAACTCTTGGAAGATATGGAAATGTTACTTTATTTTAGAATGAGTTTCGGATTTTAATGGTCCCACATTGATTTGTTTCGAGGATAAGGTGATAAAGGTTAGAAATCCCCCAATACAATAGGTTTTGGACCTGTGTAGGTCTTAGATTTTACATTATCATTAAATTTTATTTAAATCGTTAAATGATGAGGTAATTGCTGCATCATCATGGTGTCATAAATAATTTAATTTAGTTAATTTATAAAAATTATTAAAAAAATACTATGATATAGGAAGTATTTTTATATTTCCAATGAATATTTATATTCAAAAATCTGACTTGTATAACCCCATGTAAAAATTGTTTTAGTAAAACAGCTCATGTTTGTGTCATTTTTACTTTAACATTAAATAGAACGTTATTTGTGTCATTTCCCAACCAAAGTGGCTCCATGGGGTCCCCAAGTTGACCCATGGATTTTCTAGGTCTTCCATGACACATCCAATGAGGGTAGGACGTGTGTCAAGTTCATCTGTTATTATTAAAACATTATTTTTACCTTAAACTACACTAATTACCTATAATCGAGATTAAAAACTTAAAAGTTACTATTCACCAAAAAATTATTTTAATCCCATTGAACCAAATTTTACTTCTTAATGACAACCATGTATGTTGGATTTTTGAAATTCAAAACACAGAGGTGGTAAAATTTCATTTAAATGAAAAATCAGTTTTTTAAGTACCACATAGTGGTTTCACTGTTCATCAAAAATTGAAGTTTTTCAGAAAAATACCGAAAATTCACCCTAAGATATATTTGATATTCCTAATTCAAAAATGATCTCTACTTTAAAAAATCAAAACATATAAGTCAAATTAATTAATTTAATAATCAATTCCTACTGTCATAGTAAGTAGCATGTTTTTATGAAATAATAAGTATCAAATGATTGACACTAGTTTAATTCAAATTTCAAAGTGAAATTAATTCCAACGACCACTATTAGACTAAATAGTAAAAATATATTCTAATTTCACTTTAAAAACACATCAAAAAATTATCTAATCATCTTAGTAAATTAGATTAAAAAGAGGTTTTGATTTATAATACAACATTTTTCACTATTAATTAAAAAATAAAGTTTATCGGAAAAATACCAAAAAAATTACACAAAGTAAAATTTGATATCCCAATTCTAAAGAAGAGTTTTATTTGGTCCAATATAATGTATAAGAGTTACCAAAACTATATTTAATGACGGTTCTCCATAAAATGATGATAAGTGGACCTTTCGTGAAAATTAGAGTATATAAGCCTAAAATTGAATTCTTTTCGTATTTTAAGCCTTTATCCATTATTAGATAAATGTTAAAACATTTAACAAATATATATAATCATATTTTAGTTATTTCTATCCATTCCCGCCAGTACAATGACTATGTGTTAACTAACATTTAAAATAATATTATTTTATTATTTGTGTGCAATATACAATTTCAAAGAAACTCTTTGATGCGTATCACGTACGCTATCGAACATAGAAACCCCATTAAAGTAAAATTAATATTTAATTCACAAATATTAATAAATATGAAAATTTATTATTCTTTATTTACCTGGGATGTTACAAGAACAACTCATGATGACCAGATAATTCGTTTAGTATATTTCTATAAGCTCTATGACCCCTTCCAATTCCATAATAATTAAGGTGATGTGGTCATACTATTTATCTTTAAATTTTTTATATGATATTGATCTTGGGAGTTGAATCCATCACTAAATGGGATTATATATCAATTATTTTTCTCATTTTCGACTTCTTATATTCTAATCTATAAATATATGAGAAAAACTGAGATTTTTTGAATATGAAGGAGAATTTATCAAATATTTATGGAAATATTACATATACATGAATTTTAAATTCCCCCATCATGATATGGAGCTATGGATACTAAAAATACCTTTTATAAAGGTGTATCCCAGAAAAGTGTGTGGATTTGAGATGCAGAAACGAGAGGATCATAGCTGATTTAATCACAGGAGGAGAGATATATTGAACTAGATGAAATTGAAAGGATCCAACTCTAATGGAAATGTGATGGGATAAAACATAGAGGAATCCACGTAATAAATAAGGATATGATTATACTATGAAAAAAATAGTTTTGCTATCATGAATGATAAACACAATGAAATTTCAAAAATGACACCCCAATAGTACACATACCAAATTGGTTAATTATTATAATTATAATTTTTTGTCTAATTTTTTAGGTTCGTGAAAATAATGAAATGGTCATGGATACCATCATAGAGCACCTATATTCTCATAGACCCCAAGACATTCACATATAATCTATGTCCACACACAACAAAAGTCACTGTCTACATTCATGACCTCCACCAGTGTTGAATAAAATATTCCATAGAATAGAGTAAAGATAAATTATAATCAATAAAGGTGAAAATGGATGACTCAAGAGATCCATGATCCACTCTATGGAACCTCAAATTCCATGTTTAAAAATTCATTGAGTAGCTCCAGGAGAGACCACAGGTTGTACTTTCTAGATGACCTAAAGTGCCTCCCCATGATGACTTGAATTTTATTTCCATGTGGAGTGGAAAATTAACTAATTATTCTTTTAAATCAACCAAATATATTTAATTAAATAAACTAGTGGAAGAAAAATGTGGGGAACATGTAGTTTATGGACAAGAAGCTGAAGAAGAATGCACATAATGTAAATTAAAACTCTATTTTCTGTGAGATGTTTCTTAAAGTGAGGATTGACACATATAATGTTCAATTAATTGAACACTTCATGGAATTTAATATTAATATTACTTTTGTATGATCCATCTTGAACATTTTATCCGACAAAAAACTTATGTAAGGGTGGGTGACCAATTAGAATATGTTTGAAATTCGAAACACTCCAATCACACTTGAGTTTTCGAAAATGGTAGCAAAGTTCCTACCAAAGAAGAAATATGATCATTTCAGATTTTAATTACTACTGTTAACATAGATGATAAATCTATGTCATATTTCTATGAAATTGGTGTGAGTTTCATTATCATGTCATACAACACATACAAGAGCATGGTACTAGACAGATTGAAACCCACGATAGTTGTTCATTTGTAAGAAAAGAAATTATAGACTACCCTTGAGGTGTGATCAATGATATTCTAATCAATTTTGAAATATTTTAATTCTTAGTCAACTTTTTAGTGCTATAAATGGAAGAGGAGCAGACTCCACCAATCAATGTGGCGGCCATTTTAGGTTAATAGGTGACTAATGATTGATGTGAAGTATGACCATTCTATTTGGGAGTTAGCTATAAAATATTGAGTTTAAAAATTAGTCATGTGATGAAAAACTATTATTTCAAATAATAAGATAATTTTTGAGAGGAAAAAATACAAAATGTTTCTAATTATTATGATTTTGATGAATTTCATGAGAACTATACAGTTGTGAAAGAGGATACTCAATTTAGATATTCTAAAATAAAGAAATCAATGTTGAAGAGTTAGACATATGAGAAATGATGAGAAACCAACTAAACCATGTTTGTAAACAAACAACATGTATGGATGGTAAATGTCCTTTCAATTTTTTAGAAATAAGGAAGGAATTTTGGATCTTTGTAATTTAAATTTAGAAATTTATATCAGGAGGATGAATTAAACAGTTTAGAGAATATAAAAATGGTCTAAGATATACAGATATGTCTTAAATGAGACCATTTTTTGACATCAACTATATAAAATATTAATAATCATCTGTCACCTGAGCAGATTCTTAAAATGTTATGGTAGATCCTAGGGTTTTATGAAGTCTGCTTCAGTAAAGAAACCCATGGTTTTTTATTTTTATATACTTAATTATTATTTATCACATGAAATATACTCAAATAATAATAATTCCATTTATAATTTTAGATACATTAACCTATATATATATTTATATTTTAGGACCATCAAGACCCTACAATGTGGAAGGAGGTTGGAAGTAGAACAAGAAACCACATGACTAATACATGTTTTAAGCTTCTTTTACATCATTAATTAAATGAAATACACATATTGAAAGTTACTCAGGCCATAAAACCATTTTTTAAAGAAACGATGTGTCCACAATGAAGAATCATTACAAAGGGAGTAAACATTTCAATTATGTATTTTTAAATTGTATTTCCCGCATGTGATTTCTTTTGAGTTTTTAATTACCAATTCCATTCCCACATGTGAATATTATTATAATCAACTATATTACGATGCATTAAATAAATAAGATTACATTCCATTCCATGATTTTAATTTTTTTTCAATAATTTTATTTATTGAAAATAGTGAAAATAATTACTTGATATAATAATGTGGATTTAATTTGATAAATCATTGTTTTTGGAGAATGTTGATTTTTGTAAATGGAAATTTTATGATATTTTTTCATTTATTGTGTTTATAATATTTTTAATAACTAATTTAATTATTCATATTTTTTTCTATGAGTGATTTTTCTAGGCCATTATTCTCATTCATAAGATATTTTTCAATCCAATATTTCACATTATTTCAATCCATGTGTATTTCTTATGAGACTCCAGCATTTTATCTTCTAGATATTTCATGTAATATTATCAAAGTTATGACTACAAGAAATAATTTGTAATATTACTTATATGTATTTTTTAAAACATGTATCCTTGGACCCACCATACAATAATATTTTTTATACCCACAAATTCATAGAAAATACTTGTTTTGAAATTATCTAAGAAAAAATCCTTTTTTATCCTTTCCTACCACCCTCTAAATATAATCCTTTATATTTAAAAGAATAAGTGTAGAGGAATGAAACACAATGGTGTAGTGAGATATGTTACATTAAACAAACTATGATGGGTATAATCTGGTAATTTGGGCGGAGGACAAGACATCTTTCTCTCTACCTTATCATTATGTATCACTCCTAATAAAATTAAAAAAAAATTAAAATAAAATGTATGGGTTTTTTTAGGAAGAAAAACAAAAAAATTAAAATACCAATGTTCATTTTATAAATTTTCATTACTTTTGGACGTGAGATTCTTCTTAAACACATTTTTTGAAAGAATCATAAAATGAAAGTAAAATAATGGAGTAGATAATTAATGTATTGGGATTACTTTTGACCAAAGACCACATTGATATTTTTCTGGTGGGGAAGACAACTATAAAATCTATCAAAGGGTTTTTCCTTTGAGATAATATTTTGATTTCATGAACTATTTTTTATATTCAAACCTACTATTTATATTTATCAAATTAAATCATTTAACAACCTTCCATATTACTTGGAGTCATTTTTTCTAAATGGTGAATCCATGATGATTTAATAAGAAATATATCTTTACATGGTGATGATTATAGTTTCCTTTCAATCCTATATTTGGTGAAATGTTTCTATTATATTTTCTAAAATATATTCATCATTGTTCCCCAATGATGAATGAAAAATTAGAATGTATGATAAATTTAAAATTGATATATTTTAAACAATTAATTGAAAAATGAATTTCTGGGAATCAAAATGATGGGAAATTTTAAAAAATTAAATTGAAATAATTTATTTATTTGATTATTTAAAAGAAATATGATAATTAATTTTCTAATATGATGTTCAAACTTATAAATTAACGATTGATCGATTACTTTTGTTGACATTGAATATCATGAATGGAACTATGGGTGTCCATTATAGTATATATGTATTCTATTTTTGAGGAAAATATGTTATTCATGCCTAAAGTATTTTATTATCCCATCTCATGGATCAATATGGGCATTAAAATAAAGAAAAATTATGGTATAAAAAATAATTCATTATCATTTATTAAATTATATTGTTGACATTTAGAATAACTCATTTTTTGTTTAAAATGAGTAAAACGGACAAAGAAAACCAATATATCCACAAATATGCATTTCTATAGTGAAAGACGCACGTGGAACACTCATAGGAGTTTAAAATGAAGTAGTTATAATCATAATATTTGGAACTGGAAACACAAGACTCACATTGTGAAACAATAGTACTATGAGAAAAAAGTACAATACTGTATGAAAATATTACACATGAAGTGAATAAAAAATAGTATGGTTGATGATAGAATGTTTCACATAACAACACATATGTTTATACTGAAAAAATTTTAAAAAACTTTATTCTAAATATTTGGAGTTGTGTAGAAATTATATGATGTAAAAATTGTACATATCTTGAAATAGATACATGATGTGATGGTGTAACAACAACAAAAAACCATATTTGATGCAACGATGCTAAAATCATATCTTATGACAATGGGACCACCGAGGATGACATTATCATCCATTTTAATTACATTTAATTATACATGATCCTTAGGGGAGTCTTTAAATTGATATTTGAGCTACTTTTGTTAATGAAATTTGGATACCAATTTATATTTTGAGAATAAGCGCTATTTAAGGGTCCTCCACAACATTCTCATCAATTTTACTTTTGATTTATTTTTATTTATTCATTTTCTATCATAGTTCTATCGTTATGTTGAATGGGTAAATCCCATATTTTTCATGGGATATGTAGTTGAAGGGGGATAGTGTCATTGGATATTTTTTTCTTATTTTTAATCACATACTTGTTTACTGAAATATCATTTTCTAAACTCCAAATAATATTATTTTTATTTTCCATGACCGTTGATAAAAAATTGGAAAGAAAAGATTTGAAATTTGAAAAATATATACCCTGAATTGAGGCATGGCCATTATAGTATTCATGGAAACATGTTTTAAAAATGGTCTCGATAAAGAGTTTATTCCAAAAATCAAAAAACTTATTGACCATGGGAAATATTTGATTTCCACATTCCTTATGGAATACCATAACTATTGGGTCCACCTCACCTCAACTCTAACACTGCAAATGGATAAATAATTCAACATATATAATCTAATTTTAATTGAATCGAAAAACTATAAAATCCAAGAACACATTCAATCCAATTTATTTCAAAATAACCAATTTTCATTTTTCTCTAACATTCTCTCATTCTTTCAATATAAAAAATAATATCTTCATTCTCTTTTATCTAATTAAAAAACCAATTAAATGAAATAATTTTTTTTAAAACAAATACAATCTATTTAAATGTCTCTTATGTTCAACATAAAACACTAATATATTAATTTTATTTAATTAGATACATCTTTTGAATTTTAAAAAAAATTATATTAATTATCCCTATAGGGAAATAGTGGCTCCACACAGCTATCTATTAAATATTTTTCATAAAATGTAAATTTTAATGTTTTATTTTTTGGAATGAATATTCAATGAAAATATGAATTATGTGATAAGGTGATGTTATTTTATGATTAAAATAAATAGACAACTAAAAATAATGGACCACCCACACTTTACAGTATCAATTAAAATTTATTTTTTAAACTATTCTAAAAATTCCCATACCCAAATCATAATGGCGATGATCGACATCGACAACATGAGAATCTAAGTGGAAATGGGTAAATTCAAGAAATCCTTATTTCTAAGGAGTTGTACGATAATGATGTAGTTAAGGATACAAATATGATTTAATATAGAACTATTAATTCCTTATTTGGTTTTTGATCACAAAAATATTTTATATAATACTAATTTACCCAGGGTATTGAAATTTCACCTAGATAGTTAGATGTTTAATTAATAGTAAAAACACATAATGGTACAATGATCACATCTCATGTTTACGATACTTATTCATATGAAGATTATGGGAATGTGCATCCAAGAAATCGTATTATTATAAACATTTTATAATTTGATGTTATATTAAGAATGGATGGGATTTCTATAAAAAAATCCCACATAATTTTCCCTATAAGATAGATCACTTTTAATATTTTTAACCAACCTATGACCATCTTCCAAAAAGATGATAAATAATAACATCCAATTTAATTTCATTCATTGGTTCGGTCATTATTCCAATTCATCATGGGTTTCAATATCATAATTTTGGAAACAAAACTCAAAATAGAAGATATATTAATTTTTTGGTAGTCTTTTGATGTTTTTTAATAATAGTTTATTAGATATTTATTTGAATGTGATGTTGAGTTCTCAATATATCTCATTCCTGGTGCAACGCATAATTCAATGAATACCTATAGAATGACCCTGATTGGGTTTTCAGAATTGAATAATTAACTCTATGAGAATCATGAAAATGTATTTATTCATTTATTTTTCTCATAACATGGCAATATTTTGTTTTTTCAAGAGTTATGATGAATACATGAAACATTGCATTAGTTATGATGAAATAAATAGGATCACAATCTAGAACAATTATCCAAAACCCCATATCGATGCATCATTTGATCAACTATGTTGATCTAAATTCATTTCCTAAACTATACATCCTTCATGGTGAAATTAATTTAGGGTGAACATAAATGATAAAATGATGAAAATATTCATCATGTTCTATGGACACGGTGAATAGATAATAATGGAATTGGTTATTACTAATACCCCAACTATCTTTATGGGTTTAATTAGTAGAGTCTATAGATATTAACTTGGTTATTTTCTGGAATTTATTATATAAAATATATTTTATATACTCAAAGAGAAAGGGAGATATTTATGATAAAAATAATATTGTACTGATGACCCTAAGGACTGATTTAAAGTATGGAAAATTTATAATGAGTAAATTTTTTGATCTAAAAAGATTAATTTTTTGGACATATAATCTAAAGGGAGGGTATATATGGGGACCCATAAATGTAAATTGATGTTCAAAATTTTCCAAAATTAACCTACTTGATTTAGATTTATAGTTTTCATGGTTTTTTATGGATATTGTGGATTATTTATCAAAACTCTCTTACGGGTGGCCAATACCTCACCATGTTTAACAAAAAAGGGATATAAGTTCCTTTGGAAGGATAAATGAGAATAAAATGTATAGGAACTATTCATAAGTCTAGTTAGATAACCTATTGTTAAATTAATATTCAATGGATAAGGGTATTTAATCTATAGTGATACATTGAAGAAGGGATTGGGTAATATTTTCTCCAAAAATGAAATGGTTACAAATTATGAGACAAGATAATTTATGGTTTATGGTAAAAATTTCCCAACACATGATATCAATTTAGATATAGTTAATTATTCATTAAAGCTATAGAGGGATTATATTTACACTTAAATTTGTGGCATATATACGGATCATTAATTGTGTTTGAATTTATTGACACATATAGTGAAAAACATATTCCAAACTATATGGTTTGAGTTGATAAATGATTATAACTACATAATACATTTCAACCATCATAAATTTCACAAGGTTATTTATGCTCTGAGATGAAAGGATCATTCATTTTTTCTATAATGAGGATAAAAATGATCCAATATTTATAGAATTTCATAGGATGGATATGAAAATAATAATGAAAATTGGAATATCATGTCTTTCTCAAATATATTTAGAACTATATATTCATGTGAAGATTATTTATTCAACAAAGGAGGATGTAGAGCCTCCATATAATATTAGAAATTATGCAGTGTCTAAACATTATTATGATGTAATTATATGGTTTTTAAAATGGGAATGTGTTTTGTCCTTAGTTTATTTTTTGAATGATATATTAGAGGACTCTGAATATTCTTAATTATCTATTAAACCTTTAAGTGAAAAGATTTATAAAGAATTAAAAGATTTATTATGAAGGGATGGAATGATGGGAGATATTTTTTAGTATTTATATCACTGCATGGTATTACAACATGTTATGGATGAGATAAAACAGACTAAGGGTGTGTAACATCCATTACCAATAACAGAAATGACATGGTGAAAATCTTAGACCCCCCTAGGTACTTGTCCCTCTGTCATACCTCCTTGTGACTTGAGGTTTTGTTCATGTTTTTTGTTTTTGTACCCCTTATTATATTTAAATTGATGATGATGACATGGTGAAAATCTCTATGTATTTTTTATCAGAATCCCAAATACATATAAATGTAATAATACTATATTTTTTATACTCAATTATACTATGTTTTCATAAAACATATTCCATATCATAGAATATTTCTCTATAGAACATCTATCCATGACATACATTAAAGATGTGGTAAGGTCGAATAGGGTACTACTGTTTCATTTATCTAACTAGGATTTGAGGTTTATTTTAATGTTTTAGAAAATGATTTTGTAAGATCATGATATGAAATTGAGTATTAGTATAATGTATCATAATCATATATATTTTCAGTCTTATAAACCCATTAAAACCCAATATAACCTATTCTAATATTTTTCTATCAATTTCAAAGATGTTAGGATCAACACCACCCTCTAGTCCTTGTTTCTTATAATAGTATATTTCCCTCAATATTTTCAGATGGATCCTTTTGAATCCCAATATATAAATAAGTGTATAAAAATATAATGATGGTATTAACATGGATTTTTAATGCTATTAAGACTGTATAAATATGAATAAATGTAATAGAATGTCAAATCCAATTAATTGAACATTAATGAAGCCAAATTTCGAAACAAATGATAATGACCATCATCGATTTGATTTAGAGTATTAATTTGGTGATAAGGGTTATCTATAAATATATAAATTGAATAAGTTTATAAGATTTAAAATGAATGAATGTATGACCCCTAGGTATATATTCCCTTTTGAGAGTTTTTATCAAGTTGGGATGTTTTCATATCACGTGGCACTTCAACTGATATTCTATTAAGAAAATGATGTGTTTCATGCATCTCTAATAGAGAAGTATATACCTAAACCTTCACATGTAGTGAACCCATTTGTTTTACCCTTGGATAAATATATCTCTTTTGAGGAATAGGCTATAGAGATTCTGGATCATTAGGCGAAATTTCAATGAAACAAGGTCACTCACATGGTCAATTGTTTGAGGTGATACCACAAATATGAGGATTCTACATGGGAATTAGAGGATATGATAAGGCATAAGTACCTTCAATTATACATTTCAGGTAGGTAGAATTGTTCTTGATAAATTTATTTTATGTGGTCTGTAATGTAACTCATCGATATTGTATGTATTAATTAATTTAAAATAAATTCATTTTTAAAGATATATTCTCTTTCATGTGACATAGAGTCTTAATGAAACTATAGTATACTATTAAAAAAATATTATTCTTTAAAAATTATGTTATAAAATATCCTTAATAAATATTGGTATGAAATTAAATAACCACATTTTAGAAACAAAAATGTCTCTTTTTTGAAAAAGAAAACTATATTTGTAAATAATTACTATTTTTTTATTAAATAATTTTAATGTTTCAAAAATAAACACTTAATTATAAAATTTATTATTATAATAATATGTAAAATAATAAAATAAATTAATTCATTTTAATATAATAAAATTAATATTAAAAATTTCAATTTTTTATTGTAATCAACATGTAATAATTATCATTGAGTTTATTTTAGATATTTTTTATAATGATAGTGTTTTCAATGTGGAGTGAGTAATTATATTTTTTTATTATGAATTTTATTTTTGTTTTAAAAAAATTATCATTAAGATTGATTTTAAAGTTAAATAAGTTCAACTATATTATTAATAATCTAATTTTTGACACTGGAATAAATTTCATAATACATTTTGATAAAAATAACATTTTAATATTATGTTAACATTATTTTAGTAAAAACATTTTTAATCTATTATATGGGTTTAAATTTAAATTAAATTTTTTTATATTTATTTATTGAGTAATTAAAAATGGTTTTCATAATTTAAATTGAAGATAATTAAAATTATAAAATAAGTTAATTTAATTTCTGTTCATCAACAATAGTTATAACTGTAAAAAATAATTACAATGATTAATGTAAACACGGGATTATCAGGGGTGGAAAAAATATTTATGTGATAAGAAAGAATTAAATAATTATAAAATTTATATTTGGACAATATTTCATCTAAATTTCATGAATTCTATATTTTGTATCCCTTTTTAATATTTAAAATGTGGTTGCATTTTTTTATTTTCAAATATTTCATGTTTGTCTGCCCCCCCCCCCCCCCCCCACAATAACAAAATGTCACCTCCCACTCCTCTACTCTTTACACAAAAAAACCTTTTTGTTAATCCAATACCGGAAAAATAAATTTTCCTTATTATATTATAAATTCTTATAATAGTTCAATTGATCTTAAATCTAATATATTATTAATTTTTTTATGAACATAAAGAGTTTGTTCGAAGAAGAGGTTTCATTATTAATCATGTTTTGAATTTATTTCTTTTTCCACCTTTATATAAAATCAATAAATTTTAATAATATAAGAGAATATGAATATCAAATATAATTATATTTTAATATTTCAATATCTTTAATTATATTCGCCACATGTTATGTCAAATGGGAAACTCAACTGTTAATCTTGTTGGCGGTAAACTGTCACCTTGTGTACTTATGTAATTAATTTTCCATCATTATTTCTCAAGAATTGTTATAAATTTTTCATTAAAGTATATATGTATAATTAAAAACCTAACCACAATTATTTATTTATAAAATCAATTAAAAATTCTTACATTGCATCATTTTGAAGAACAATAACGTCACTTTTATATACGGCGTACTACCGCCTCCGGAACCAATATAATGTGTTGTTCAATTCCCTTTTTCATATAATAGTAATAATGATATATTTATATAATATATATGATATATATTCAATAATAATTTTAATATAATTATGATATAATATTTTACATTATCTTTCCCATCTGTTGAGTAAATTAAAATAGTATTCATACATACGTATGAACTACTACCTCCATGAACATTATAATTCATTTTATATATCTACCATTTATGGATTAATTTAACTAATTATTTAATTAACAAAAATTTTATATATATCATGTTTAAAATTATGAAGATGATGAAATATTAATTAATGTAAAGGTTAATAAAATAACAAACCAAAACATACATGAAAATTGAGGCCGTTATTATAAGAAACGTGGTTTTAAAAATTAAATTATGAAAAAAATGACATAAGTGAATCATATATGATATGATATATTCCTATAATAAACCATTATTTATAATATCATAGGATTGAATGTGTATGAATAATATCAAGAGATGAGGTAAAGGATTTCATCTCACTATTATTTTTGTGAGACACAAGTTCTATTAACCACTTATTTATATTGTGTGATATATATATACATCCCACGAAGGATTGTTATGATAACTTTCAGGATAATGTTGGGATATAAATATAAACATATGGTTATATATTATATGGTTATTATAATTATACTAATGGTAAACATTTTATGTTTTTTAAAATAATATCATTGTTTATTAGATCTGTTTATTATTCTTTTTATGATGATGATATTATTATTTTAATACTAATGAAACTCATTAACTTATTCCTCTTTTTTATTTCATTATAATACTTGAATTAATTTAATTTTCCTCTCATTTTATTCTCAGTAACTAATAATTTTTATGAAAATAAAATTTATTTATTTCTTTGTCCAAACAATATTTTCCCACTATTGTCCATTATTTCTTAATATAGTATTAAAATAATTTCAAACATTATACGACTATCATATAAGATCATATTTACCTATTTTTTACATATTAAAATATTATTTCAAATGGAATATTATTATCATTTCCTACACGTTTTACTTTTGAATTTTTGTCAACTAGGTGAATTAAATATTTATTTTACATATTTGGAAAAAAATAATTTATTCACCATCATGACAACAAAATTTACTAAAGATTAAATTATATGTTTTAATGGATCATTCCAAATAAAAAATTTAACTAATATTTTGGAATTTTTTTGATTTTAAATAATCAATTTCATAAATAAAATGGATATTTTTTAAAGATATTTTATAAGTGATAATTCAAATTAATTTTTTATTTAAGATGACATTCTTTAATGTCACTTGATAATTAATGGGGATATAATCCAATGATATCATCCTTATTATTTCTCTATTATATTTATTATTATGATGAAAAATGTATAAGAAATATGTTTCTTTCCCACAGTTTATATTGTGATGAAATGTTTATGAAACTATTTTCATTCAAATAGGTAATTATATGAATAAATTTCAATTAATATTGTTTCATTTTCATGGGATATGATGTGTTGAATGTCTTATGATGTTATGACACAAAATGTTATAGATTATGTGATGGGAAGGAACCATATTACCCTCCAATGCATTGATTAAATATTTATGCTCTATGATTTCAATAGTTATATAGGAGGTCATCCCAAGACAATAAGAGAGTAATTGGGAGGTTATATCATTCCCAAAAGTGGGTACACGAGTGGTTATCCTATTACTAAAGCCGGTACATGGTGGGTTAGCCCTAGCCTAACTGGTTATCATTATCATTGTTTGTATCCTTGACTAAATATTTTATTCCCTTATATATATAATAACAACATGTGTCTTTTGATAATGTTATTTTCTCTTGTATTATGTTCTTTGATTCATTTATGATCTATGTCTTATGAAATATAAATATTTATTCCATGAATAACTTTTATGATATTTGTTATAAATTGTGTGGTTTTCAAATTTTATTCACATGTTCTCAAACCCTGATACTCATGTTACGCTCATGTGATCATTGATATCTTACATGTTAAACCTTGGTGAGTATCTGATATCACTATATATTATTTTTTTCTTAGATTATGATGAAAGTTATTATTTATGATATTTCTAATAAGGGATATTATATTGAATGACATAGTAGAATATGTCTTAGGTCACTTATGAATATGTTTTCAACTATTCTAGATTATAATTATTGTTGACATGTGCGATTCTAGATTGAATAATCTTGTAATGTAATGAATATTCATATACTATTATATTTTATCATTGTATTAAAAGTGTAGGCTACTATACCTATTCAAAAATATAAAACTTGAAACCTGAAGACAATCTTTTAGTACCTTAATTTAAAATAATTATATGAGAAAAACACTTTTTGGAATAAGAAAACAATTTATTTTGTAATTTCACCTACTACCATTTTTTTTCAAGATAACATGTTACATTAGGAAACCATTGTCATTATACCAACATATTGATAATTCATTAAAAAAGTACATTATTAAGGATTATGAAACTTACTACATGTGTATTAACAGAGAACTCCCAGTCTATGGGTAGACGATTAGGGTACTTTTTAATATCAATACAATGATACTCTTTTGAATAAAACATGAGTCGAATATAATATACACATAATCACATGTTTAAAATAAGTAATAAATTAATTTCACTAAACCCATGAGAGTTACATATTTATACTCTTTTAATATTATTTATTAATCTATTCAATTTTAAATTATTGAATATTTTTTCTACAAATGTGTGATTAATTACATTAAATATATGAAATATAGACATGGATTGGGATAAGAGGTTATAATAACCATGATGTACTAGTGGAGAGTAAAGATGAGACATCATGGTTTGAAGTGATTTTCCATTGAAATTTTATAAATTTATTTCCATTACTGGAAAAATAATAATTTTTCTTATCATTAATTTCAATGTTATCTACTAATAATATATAATGTGATATATTTTATCTCAATCAAGGAGTTAACTATTGTTATGATGTACTGATTGGGATGTTTATAAATAAGTCTTTTCATAAATGGGATTAAATATGGCCTATTTATTTTTTTAAAGGAAAATATATTGCTATTTGTAAACACCTTTAATTATTTAATAGTGTTTTTTAAACACCGTTATATATTTAAGGATGGTTAAAACCATCAATGAATAAGGACTATATCATTTTCATTCCAATAGTTTACATAAGATTTTAAATTAATTGTCTCAAAAATAATTATTGGATGGTATAGAAACTAAAACTAAATTAACTAACCATTATTAATGTAAGTAGTAAGGAATTATTTTGTTTGAATTTAGTTATGGTTTTAAACTAAAACATCTTATATGTGGTGGTTTATAAAATAATCCTGAATAAAATAAACAGCCACTAAAAATGATTATCACCATTCATAAATATATTTCACTAATAAAATATGACCATCATTAAATTAATAATGACACACCATTGAAATAAAAATTAATAAAAGTTTCATGAATCTATTTAGAGTTGGTAAAAAAAATACCAAACCATAAATAAAAGTATCTTAATACATGATTTTCCATTATTGTAAATTCATATACATGTTATCTCACCAAATATAGAGGGTAATTCTTCCTCAGAAATATAATCATCCGTCGAGTGATTTATAAATCTAAAATGGGGGACCCACTCCTCTTCGAATAATGTTTTCAAATAATGGATACATCTAAAAATAAATAGAATACTTGTTCTATAATGAACCATGAAATTTTGAACTTGTTTGTTAAAGACTCTATTATCTATATGAAGGTATCTAGCCTTGAAATCTGTAATTTTGTACTCAATCCAATCCCAAATAGTAGAGTAATAATTCCTCATTAATTTTTTGGAGTAAAAAAATATATACATCAGTAAGGGACACTCCCATTATCATTACTGTGAATCCAATTGTTTACCGAAACATTAGAACACATAGATCCTCATTCTAAACACCAATGTCGAAGCTAAAGTGATAAATCATAAAACATCAAAACCAAATCAAAAAAGTTACAAAACATAATAGCTCAAAGGTGATTTAAATTGAAAAATAGTAAATATAAAATATTATATTTCTCTAAACTATCACATTTTTTAGTCATCAAGAGAAACATTTCAACTGTAAAATTGTTTACATGTGAAGAAATATGAGTGAGTATAATTGGGAATTATGATTGGGGTAATGAATTTAAAAAGTGTGTGTGTGGGCCCCTGGTATCTTCATATACCCCCTTAGTATTGTGTTCATTGTGATGGTAAGGTTAAGCCAGGAAACCTTGACTTATTATGCTTCTATGTCCCATAGAATAGAACATATTAATCTATATGTTGGAACAATGGCCGTATTGGAGGTCTAGGATCCAATAATATAATTATAAAGATAATTTATATTCAATACCACAACCCAGTTGATGATATCTACAGTATTCTAGATCTATGGGCCTTGATTGCGATCAGCCTACACCTCACTGTTTCTTCCTCACTCAAATTATTGGTTGTTACTGTGATTAACCACTCATAGTCACCTAAAACAGTCCCTATAGAAATATTTAACTACCTACACTAATATTACATGCAACCATGAATCTTATTCCATTTACGATCCTTATTTCAACCTTTTCATTCTTCCCTTCCATCATCACACCACCACCCAAAACATTGAGAGATGCAACCCTCTTCAGTCCATGAATGAGAAAAGGGTGTTTAGTAATAGAGATCGATATCCATATCATAGGATTATTATGTACCAATTTCACAAAGGTAATTATTTAGTGATTATTTTCATGGGAAAGGTGATCTTTACTATATGTTTTATATTGACCATGATGAACACTAAACCACATGGAACAAAATCAAGGAAAATATTATACACTATAATTCTGTAAAACCAATAATTCATAAATTACAAACATGTTTCAAAAATTAAATAATTGATATTTTTATGAATTTGAGAAAAAAAATTCATAAATCCATCACTATTCATCATATAATAATTATTAAAAAAATTTATGAATCAATTCTTATTCCTAATGAATTTCATATAATAGATATTGGAAATCCATAATCTCTGATCAAGATCTAAAAATTAGAGGTTATTGAAAATTGAATCCAATATAATTAAAAATGAATATTGAAATAAATATATAAGAATACACTACCAAAATTAAACATTTATTATTGGTGAAGATTTTTTTTTATTTGATTTCTATTTAAATTATTCAATGAACTTGTCTATTATCTCCTAATTCTATGAATATATAATGTTGTTTATACCAATAAAAAGGATGTATATAAAAAAACCTATTTATATCGCCTAATGTGTTTTAAAAAGTGTGAATTTAAATTTTACATGTAATTGCAGAATTTATTAAGAATATATTTAATAAATTTAAATTTTAGTGGTCTATCTCAGGGCTCTTCATGTAAACTAAAATTATATCACCCCCTGTTTAATCTGACCATTATATACAATGGTGTCATGATTCCAATTTGAAGCTCCATATAAAAAACGTTGCATCCAATTTTAAACAACAAATATTTTTTAAAATAAAATAAATTAAGCATAGATTTAAATTTAGAGTTCCTGAAAACCATTATAACACATCATAGGGGTAAACAGCATATCCCATGTTCAATAAAACCGTTATGAAAATTCATGATAATATGATTCGATAAACATGCCATTTTAACCCTATTATGTTATCTGGGCACTAAAAATCAATATTAATTGTATTATAATGTAAAAAAAATTCATTTTAGGGTGTTCCAGGAAACTCTAATACCATAATACATCACCAAAATGTCAATCACCAAACATTAGAATTATATGATTGATCTATATATATATATATTCATTAAAGTAGTTTAAGTGGTTCCCCTATAGGTATTAGAACAAGATAATGATAGGGATACATTACCCAATAACTATATAAATCCGAAATAATTAAAATTTATACTATATATACCATGATTCACTCGATGAAAGATTAATCTCAATATACCTGGAATACATTAGTTAAAATATGTTTCCCTTTGTGCATCACAAAACTATGTTGGAATATGTCTTAAGTTACATATATATATATATTTGTGTGTTTATTTTGACATAGAATACCACATATTGTGACACACTATTTCATGCTACAATAGGTGTTGATCTATGTAAAGTGATGAGATTAAATTGAGTTCTATATATAGTTATAGAGGGAAATAACCTGGACATTGTTCCAATATCATGAATTGAGTGAGAAAATTACAATATGGTGGTACCTGTTAAACCATGTTTTAGGAATATATTTAATGTCATTGGTTTTAATATATAATATTACATCATAATTGTGCTGGGAAATGTTATCATTATTAATATTAGTCACAAACTCTATCCCTTAGATATTCCTTAACCATATAAACATCCTATGTTTTTCTGGTGAATTTTTTGGATCAATAGATTAAATGGACGATCCTTTAGTTGATGATGATCATAAGGTGATCACTTGGGTTAGCGAAATTACTGACTCAAGAAGGAGTTTTGAATTAAAACCATTGTACTACTATTTGATTGTATCATTATTGATTATCACATTTTATTTATTATGTATGTATTTTTCTTTTATTCTTCAATCCCCTTACTACATTTCATGTTCATGGTTACATAGATGGATTAATATAGGTTTATATTCATCCAATACATTTATGTTCATTTTTAAGGGATCAAAATACCTATTTAATATCTATTAGTTATTCATGCTTAAATGTTTATGTTCTCAAAATACCATCAGAATTTAATCTCAAGAAATTAAATCTTAATTTAAATTTTTATTAATATTAAAAATACATATTTTTTCAATGATCATTACCGATTATTATATAAAAAAAACATTTTGAGCATTCCTATATTATAAGAAATAATTTTTAAACCATTATATAGAATAACTATATTCTTCTCAATATTGGATTAAGAGAAATGACCATGAAATTATGAAAGAGATGTTCATTATAGCTATAGGAAAGTAGATGAATGACATGGATGTCAAGGTTTATGTAAAAAAAGTGATTGTATAATGATTGTTCTATGTAGGTTCATGTTGCATCATGTAATTCGAAACCATATCAAGGGTTTTCTTAATTATTCCCCAACTTCTATTATAGGTCCATTCATCATCCATAATTATTTCATCATATAAATGCCATTACGAATTGAATAAAATTGTAGAAGAATATTAGTCATAGTTAGAGTATTTGTATCCCATGTTAATCCTATGTGGGGATTTGTGGAATAGTGGTTTTAGATATAGAATAAAGGGGGAGATGCTACGAAAAACCTTTTGACTATTGTGTGGGGAGGATAAAAGGGGTCACCAACTATGATATATGTAGAATCAATTATAGTGTGGAACCATTATTTCTAGTGATTGCGATGTGGTTGTATGACTCATACCATGACCGTGTAAATACCAACATGGGATTACTTGATGAACAGACTTTGTGTGTCACGACCCGTCCTCGGGGCCCGTGCCGTGACTACCCCAAGCCCGCCTTCCATAGGCCAGGGGCTGGCGACTAGCACCAAGGCGTAAAATCCCAGTAAACAGGGAAGGCATTGCCTTTATAAGTAACAACCACACAGAGTCAGCAAGCGGAAAGTAAAGTGCAGAAAAGTAAAGGGGGCCGGAAATACAAGCCCAACTGTAAAGTACAACTGAAAAGTAAAGTACAGCAACTGAAGAAAAGACGGCGGCCTCGTGTCGTCCACTGGCAATCCCACCTGAAGGGTGGGTACAGATAGCCTCCAGGCTCCTCGGGTCCCATGTCCGCTCCGAGCACGTCCCGCCCAGTGGTCCACCTCCAGGTACCGTCCTGCTCCACGCCCCAACCGTGATCAGCGCTGTCCGTCCTCTGCAACCAACACAACAAGGTGCGGGCATAGCCCGTGCAGGGGTGAGTACAGGATACTCAGTAAGGACCCCGAGACCCCCGAAGGTCTCCCGAAATCCACAAAGGATATAGCACAAAAGAAAGATGCAATCACGAAGTAACATCTGACTCGACTTAGGTATATGCCCATACATATACCTAAGTCCCCAATTCTAGCTCTGCTCACGAGCTCAAGAACAACTCAATCCACAAAGGAAAGCAAGACTCAAATCCACAAAGGAGAGTAAACAGTAAATCCACCAATGATAGTTCAACACAATCCACAAAGGAAAGTAACATAAGATTCAGCTCAACCAGGTATACTTTTTCAGATGACGTCAAAGATGATCACTGATCCATCTAAGTCGTCGGACCCACGAAGGATCGATAGGTACTAACCCCCGCAAAAGACCCACACAGGATCGGGCTCACACAGAACCTGTAGGTAGTGGATCACACAGAACCGGTAGTAAGGACCCACATAGGATCGGGCTCACACAGAACCTGTAGGCAGAGGCTCACACAGAACCGGTAGCACTGATCCACGTAGGATCGCTGAGTGCTGTAGTCGACGCAGTCCACTGAGGATCTCTGCACAGTCGTCGCCGCAGTCCACGAAGGATCTCTGCTCTGCCGTCGTCGCAGTCCACTGAGGATCTCTGCTCTGCCATCGTCACAGTCCACGGAGGATCTCTGCTCTGTCGTCGAAGTCACAGCCAGCGCTAGGGTTCCCGCACAAAGCGAGCTCGTTTAGGAGGGTCCGCTCCACGAGCCGAGAGGCTGATACATCAACTGACACGTAGTCCGAAGTTGATGTATCCAAAAGTTCCGAATCGACAACAGGATCTCAACGCGATAGACGGCGCGTCAATCGGACGCCCGGTCTGAGAGTTATTGGCAATTTCGTCCCAGGGGCCCGGTTGGTTTTTAGGGAAAAACCAACCCGACCGTACTCCGCCTGTATCTGATCCTCGGGTGGAGTATGCCAAAAGTTCCGTCTCACTTAGAGGAAACTACCACAGCTGACGGTACGTCGTTCGGACGTCCGTAGCTCAAGTTATGAGCGTTTCCGCTCCGAGGGCCCGGTTGGTTTCGTGTACGAACCAACCCGGCCGAACCCAATGTCTTCCGAAACCTTGAGTATAATATACCGAAACGACCGTCTCGATCCAAGGATCGCGTAGCCGCTGACGGTTCGTCAATCAGAGGTCCCAGGCCCAAGATATGGGCGAAAGACCGAAGAGGGCCCGAAACGGGGGTTCCGGGCCCGGGGCGACCCGGCCCGAACCCCCCCTGGGGTCGGCCCGAACCGGGTCGGCCCAACCCGGCCCGAACCGGCTCGGCCGGGTCCGGTCCGGCCTGGGCGCGGCCCGGCCGACCGGACCGGCCGGCTCGGCTTCGGCCGAGCGGCCGAACTGCCGCGGGTTTGACCCGCGGCTTGGAGAGGAACGCGGCCCCGCGGGGGGCCGCCTGTCACGCGGACGCGGCCGAGCCGCCGCGTCCGTTCCCGGTTCCGCGCGGCCGAGGAACCGGCCGCCGCCGCCGCGGCTTCAGCCGCGGCGGAAATTCTCCACGGCGGCGCGCCGGTCGCCGGCGCCGCCGCGCCGCCGCCTCCGGTCGCCGGCGCCGCCGCGCCGCCGCCTCCGGTCGCCGGCGCCGCCGCGCCGGCGACCCGCGCCGCCGCCACCTTCCGCGGGCCGCCGGAGTTGCTCCGGTGGCCCGTTTTGCCTCCCGTCTGCGCCATTGTTCTTCCCGGGACGCGTCCTCCACTGCGGAATCAACAAATGGCCCTTGCGTCGTGCTTTTGCCGTCGCCCGCCAAATCCGCACAAAAAGGAAGATCGGCGGAGGGTTGCCGGGTCTTGTTCGTTAGACCCGCACCCTCCGCGTTAGTCATAAACAACGGGAGAAACAAGAAACGACCAAATCAACAATTTTAAATAAATTTAAAATTGTTCCGTGATCGGTTCCTTATTTTAAAAGAAATAAAATCACCGGAAAGGAAAATATTCCAAATCAACCCTTACTTTGTCGTCGACGTCGGACGAGAGGTCGTCGCGGAAGAAGGGGGATCGTCGCGTCGTCGCGGTATCCGGCGTCGCGTCGCCAATCTCCGGATCAAGAACAAACGGATTTAATTAATTAAATCTGTTGTTATTGAAATTAAAAAGGGAGAAATAAAAGATTCGATTCTCACCTTTGTTGCCGAACGAGGATCGGCCGCGGAAGAAGAGGCGTCGCCGAAGAACGTCGCGGGTAGGGCTCGTTGACGTCGCAGATCTCGGTGTGCGTCGTCAAATTCCGGTCGCCGGCGTTCTTCGCGTTCTTTGCGTTCTTCGCGTTCTTCGCGTTCTTCGCGGAGAGGGTGGAGGCTCATAGGAATGGCACAACGATAGCAATCCTCCAAAATAGACAAGTTTGTCTATTTTATTATTTTGCCAACAAACGTAAAACGCATAAGTAACGACCCATTTAATTCACGAAAGAAACAGTCCATTTAATTCACGAAATAAACCACCCAAATTAAATGGTCTGTTAAGAATTAAAGAAAACGCGTCGGTTGACTTTTCAGTTTCTTTGACGGGTTTTCGCGGGTGCGTTACTTAGCGAAAGAAACGGCGGGGCTCGTGCGGGCCCTGCCTCGCAAATATCCTACCAAGGGGGTAGGATATTTCTGGATAGCATCCTATCCAGTTCAACTCAATTCAAGCCGTCTTTAAGTGGCATCAAGTGGCTTCCAAGCAGCTTAAGTGAAATAGAATAAAGTTGTCGCACAAACTTTATTTTATTTCTGACTTAAAGCCGCAAAATTTAAAAACCACGTCTGAGAAAACGCAACTCCGGAAAAGGCGTTTCTAAGCAAATACCGGCGCTGCGATTTCATCGGTGCCCTCAGAATTCGATTCCGGGCACCGGTTCAAAAGATAGAAAAACCCGCTCGTCCGTTCACTGAACGTACCCGAGCCAAACTTCGGAAATTGATTCCGGGCACACCGGGCCTCGGAATCAGGTGCCGTCAGAAGCTGCGCTCTTGTAAAATTCCAAAGAAAATTAAGAAAAAAATTTCCTTGAAATTTGCGGGTCTTTACATTACTCCCACGTCAGGGCTTTACGTCCCCGTAAAGATACATCAAAAACTAGGGGAACAAATGGGGGTACTGAGCACGCATCTGAGCCTCCCGCTCCCATGTGCTCTCCTGGAGGTTCTGTAACACCCCAAGATTTCATAGTGTGTTATTTCTTCAAAATAATTCAATAACTTGCACTACACGCAAAACTGAGTTCAATTGAACCATGACTTACCAAAAAAAAAGCCATTAAAAGAGGTCATGAATAGTATTAACTAAATTTTAAACTTTATATAATCCTTATAATTTTAGAATCCATATTATGAGTTTCTTAGTCATAATGCAAGAACAGATTCATTTTCAGTATTGCACTTTTATCAACTTTTGATAGTGAAACCTTTTTAAATACAATATTTTAAACATTTTGACTAAATGGAGACATCCAAAAATTTAAAATGAAACATCCCAAGCTTCCACGGTACGCTTTCCTTTGAATAAAACAGTAGCGTGTGTTTTACGCAACTTCGAGTTCTAACACACCGTAACAAATCAAACTAGCTGTTATGAATAGTAATACCTACTTTTTGAAGTTATATATATTTTAAATTTTAAAATGGACTTCATTTTTGGATTCGGAATATCAAATTTAGCCTAAGGTGAAATTTTGGTACTTTTCGGATAACTTTCATATTTTGATGAATAGTGAAAGTTACTAAATTTTAATTAAAAAACAACTTTTTTAATCAAAATAATTAATAGTAATAAATTATGAATTTGAGTGGTTTTAAAGTATATTTAGAATATATTTTTACTATTTAATATAATGTTGGTCATTGGACATAATTTTACAATTAAACCGAACATAAACAAGTGTCAATCTTTTGATAGTTATTATCTCTTAAAAACACGCTTTTTGTTTTGACAGCGGGAATTAATTTTAAATTAATTTCTTCCACTTCTGTGTTTTGAATTTAGGAAAATGGATTCCATATTTGGAATCAGTATGTTCAAATTGTGTAAATAGGTAACTTTTATTTTTAGACATTTTGAATAATTACTGCGGTAAATATTTTATTTACCATGGTTAAGGGTAAATCCGGTAAATAAGGGTTAAAAAATAATATTATAATAATACTAAATTTCCCTAAAACGTGTCTTAACCCTATTGGTTGATACATGGTCGACCATGGGCATCTTTGTGTCAATTTTGGGACCCCATGGATCCACTTGTAAGTGATAATGACACTTTATTTTAATTAAGTCAAAATGAATACAAAAATGACACAAGCATATATCTTTTAGCAAAACAATTGTTACATAGGGTTATATAAGTTGGATTTTAGATTATAAATATTCATTAGAAAGATAAAATGATTTCCTACATAATTATATTTTATTTATAATTTTTAGACATTAAATAATTTATTTTATATATGACACAATGATGATGCAGTAATTACTATAATAGTGAAAAATTAAAATAATTGATATTAGAAATACCCAAATAAATATAATATGAAACTTTTAATGAATTAAACTAATTTTCTAGGATAATATGATATATTAGGATTTATTTAATCGACTTTTTTCGAAGTAATCAATCTGTTATGAGTTTCACAAAAATCAACTATTGAATAGTGTCAAAATTGACATAAAAGAGTTCTTAAACAAATATTATATTATTAATTGATATTAAATTCCTAAAAATCTAAGGTTCGGCCAAGAGACTTATATAAGGATAGGTTCATCATTAATGGACCACTTGGGGGTCGCTTGGATGTATATAGTAAGTTTATTAACCATATTATATAAAAATACAAAGAGACATTGTAAAAGTGAAACTAAATAACTTAGAGTTAATACTTAAAGATAAGGTTAATATAAGTACCCAAACCTGTCTAAATTCTATTGGTTGAGTGGTTTTAGACCTATCCCCACCTTAACCTTTGAATAATCAACTTTGGTGCCTTTATAAACCGAATATGAATTTATTATAAATTAATATTTCTAACTTTTCCAAAGGTGCCCCTCACCCCTCTTATAAAAGGGCACTCCTCCTTCTCATTTCTTCACACCTTCAAAGCCTTTTGGTTCGGCCAAACTCTGACCAAATACTCTCCCAACATCCCTCACTACAACCTAGAGGTCTTAGTTTGATCAGAAAGCCAACCTAAGGAGCCCTTTTGATCAAATTAAAAGGAAGAACCCGAAGAAGAGGTAATGATTTCACCACCCTTCTCCAAGTTCATTTCTTCTTCCACTTATTCTTCCTTTGTTCTTACCATTCTAAAATAATAACTCCAGTATCTCACATATACTGTGATGTTATTATAAATATGGTACAATCATATTCAGTATTCTATCCACCCTTTGAATAACATGTCATCATACGTGCGTACGTACGGCTTACCGTCTCCACGTCGTGGTGTAATTGTTATTCAATATAATATTATTTGGATGGGTATAATAATGATGTGTAACTCATGTAAATAATAAATATAACATGTTAATGATTCTGTATATATGATATACCATCCATTTATATATTATTTTAATCTCAAAAGAATGATATTGTCGCTCGTGCGTACGTACGGACTACCATCTCCACGTACGCGATGAGATTCATTCTCCATCGTATCCATTCAAGTATAATTATCATTTGATGATTTAAAAATGATGTTTAAGGACTGGATATCATTCTGGATATGAATAAGATACAACAACCATGGCTTATGTAACAAAACATATAAAAGAAAATGAGTAAGTTAACTCCCGAAACGACGATAATTCTAAGATATTATTAACAAATAAATGTTAAAAGATCATATATGATATCATATTATTATATATGATTCTTGTATAATTTAATAACAACTATTTAACCATTATACAGGAGGTTAACCTACCCCAACCAAGGAAAAGTACAAGGTAAGGGTTATTTCACAATCTCTTCATTATCTGAGGTTGTATTATACGTAATAATCTACTGGGATCTCTTTATCATCCACATCCATGTTTCTTCGAAATGTATTTCAAAACATTTTTATTATTTACAAGAATATGGGTTAAAGTCATTTATACCCTTATTTGACTTTTTATAAGAGGTTTATAAAGGAATCTTTCCGTCATTTTCAAAACAAGGTCCTTTTTAACCTTTTCGACAAAATTAAGGTAAGAATGTTTTTTTTAACTTATACGGCGGGTGCGGTTATTTTTCACCGTTATAAAATCGTCAAAGCTTCCCTTACAAGCTTATAAGAATATTCTCAAGAAAATGTTTTATTTTATATGGCTCTTAAATGATTTCAAAAGTAAAAGGAGATATTTCTTTAAAAATTTTGATTTCATCTATGTCAACATCCTTCATTATTCTTGATTGAGGTCAATGTGATACAATACAATCTTCCATATTGTATCGAATGAGTTATGTTTGATTATGGATGTGCTATTTTTATATCACTCATGGTTTATGTTTAAAGTGTTGACATTTCAGAAGTTATTTTTAATCCAAATGTTTATGTTATATTTCAAACTTTTCTTCAGATGAATGTGCTGAACAAGTATGTTCCGGGTTGGGGACCGGTAAAAGTAAGCCCTCCAGGTTGGGGACTGGTTAAATTAAGCCCTCCAGGTTGGGGACTGGTTAAAGTAAGCCCCCCAGGTTAGGGACTGGTAAAAGTAAGCCCTCCGGTTTGGTCTCCGGTTATTAGAGGCACTCCGGGTTGGTGTCCGGTTATTAGAGGCACTCCGGGTTGGGTTCCGGTTAGAAGTAACCCCTAGGTCTTGGGATGAGGCCTAGAAAATGAAATTAACGTTTGACATTATGCATTCCATCATTATGAAAGTGGATATTGATTTTTCATGTGATTATTCGATTAGTAGAATAACCATGTGAATAAGTAAATGGCATTATTTCATTTCATTTATGCCATAATATGTTGAAAGTTCAAGTTTTAAAGGCTTTTGATTTAGTTATACATTGCCTTAAATGTTTATTCTTATTTATGAAAGTTTCCGCTATATTGTTATCCTTACTGGGCATTTGAGCTCACCCCTTTTCTATGTTTTATTTTTCCCAGGAAGTGAAGAAGTAAATTATGAATGACCTGTAAGGATATTATGTGGGGATATGAGTGTGGATTATGGAGACAATATGTTGTTGTAGAAGTTTTTCGTTTAATGATGTAATGTAAACCTTATGAATATATGTAGTGTTTCCAAGGCTACTAAACCAATCGGTCTTTCGAGATTTGATCTTTCTTGTGATCATGCCAATGTTACGAAGTAATGCACCGACTTTGGGCAGCTGGGGTCGGGGCGTTACAGTTGGTATCAGAGGAAGTTTAGTACAAACCTTGGAAGCTAGATTTAGATAAACTCTGATTAGAGCACGTAGACCTAAGATGAACTTTGAAGATTAGTATAGAAGAACTTCCTAGAATTTTGGTATTGTAGAGATTTTGTGAGTTTTCCGAGCAATATATCTCTGTCTGGATACGAGCAGGTAGAGGCGGCTCTGGCACAGATGTACCTAGGGGTAAAACCCGAAAACACCGCTTTGAGCTAGACTCGAACGGGAACTGGTGCACGACAACGGGCCTTGCTTCACTCTTGGTTACGACACTCCCGGGGGATATTCTTAGGATAACTCTCATTTTCTTTACAAATCATTTTGAAGGGATTATGAGTATATACTTCCTCAAAGAAAACATTCTTATGATTATGGATTATATCCATAAATAGTTCAATTTATGTTAAGTGTTTTATAAGTATGGGATTATGTATTTTAATTCATAAACTGATCTAGTGTATGCCATTGTTTAGAAATGGCGCTCAGTAGAAGGAATGAGAACTCCAGAAATGCACATGATCCAAAGAGAAGGAAGGATCATATCTTTCATGGTCTTAAGCTAGAATTTATAAGAGAAATAGTCTCCCATGTATTATCATCATATGAAGAAATAATATCATGTGTTGATAAGATAAGTAAAGAGTTTACTGAGTCCTATGGCTTTGAAGGGAAGCAAGAGAATAAAAGGATGGAAGAGAGAAAGATGGATAAAAGTAAGAGGGAAAAGAAGAATTTTCCCATATGTGGTAACTGTGGAAAGAAACACCCTGGAACTTGCCTGAAAGGAATGGGAGTTTGTTATAAGTGTGGAGGAAAAGGGCACAAAGTACGTGACTGCAAGGGTAAGAAAATGGTTTTAAATGTACAATGCTTCATTTGCAAGGAGTTTGGACACTACGCGAACCTATGTCCCAGTCATCAGACTATGCCGCAAATGATGCTATTGGATAATAATAAAGTTATGATACTACCACAGATGAAGAGGAATGATTAGAGTTCTTATGTTGATTATGTCAATTGAGTGTTGTATCAACAATGTACTTGTTATAATAATTATGGAGTATATAAGGATTGTACTGCAGTACTATTTCATTAAGGACTTGAGATTGTGTGGAACAAAGAAAAGTGACTCATTAGCAGGATAGATTTTTGGAAAATATATGGTTGAGAGAATGATAAACCATAATATAGTTCTGATACCGAGGTAGTGATTTTGGAATAATATGTGATTGTTTTGGATAAATTATATTGGATATTCTTGACTACCTTGGAACTGATTAATGATTTGTATATTCCATCATTGTTGGGGTTTAAAACATTTTTGGATTAATGAAGTATATCCAGCATTCTATATGGAATAAGGGAGCATGAATGTAATCAATAAGGAATATGGTAATACATGATGAAGGTATTCATATGCTATTACGGGGTAAAAAGGATATATATTATGTTTACCTTCCTTATGAATGTTGGACTGTGAGTTTGGACAGAAGTATTTTGGATAGTTCTAGTTTTGATTATTTTGGATTGCCATAAAAGGACAACCCGGAGGTCGGGCGGCAACCCGTCGCGTCCGGCAAGGCTGTGAGACTTGAACCTGCAACCAAAGGGCGACAAGGGTGTATCACCTACCACTATCCCACGAGATGTCCTGGATTAAATAAAGTAGTTTTTTAAAAGATCTGGTAGATGAATTATAAATTCGTTTATTTTGGAACCCTCTATGAATAGTATAAATAGAATTTTTTTTTACGAGTGAATGATGAGTTTTGGTAGAAATTTATTAATGGATAAAACTCTAATTATAAACTAAGTATATCTCCTTATGATCTTAGCCAATCTCATAAATAAATTCCTCATCATTAATAAAAGGAACTTAGAACAAAAAATGTTGTCCTAGATGGTACCTTAAATCATCACTAATTTATGGATTTGGGATTGTTGGCCTTTTCATAGCCATGTTCTCTACCACTCTCCATCAGATAATTGATGGCTAGATTTTTCTTCCATATCCATATTTTCTTACATGGAACCCTAGTATGTGTTATTTTCGGTAATCTTCATACTTTCCACTCTTTATTTTAAATAGAGGCCTCATTAATTAATTTTTCGATGTGGGATTTCAACTAAGATATTTTGAAACATCACAAATGTGTTATCCTAATACCCTATGTTTTGTTGAACCGATGGTATTTCAAATCATCATAGATTGATGAATTTAAGGACCTCAATTATACACTTGTTTGTGATTGATGACCTCAATCACTACCTATAAATATTTACGTTTTTCCTCCGATTATATGTCTCTAATTTCCACCAATGTTCTCCTAATCAAGATCATAATTTGGTGGTGACCCTTTGATTTCTCTTTTCCTCATATTAAGACTAAATTTTAGTAACCCAATTTCCGATGTGGGTTTTCCCACAAATATATTTTCTACTTTCAACCTTTTATTTTTGAAGAACAATTTCAAATTGCGAGGACGCAATTTATTGAAGGAGGGGAGAATGTAACACCCCAAGATTTCATAGTGTGTTATTTTTTCAAAATAATTCAATAACTTGCACTACACGCAAAACTGAGTTCAATTGAACCATGACTTACCAAAAAAAAAAGCCATTAAAAGAGGTCATGAATAGTATTAACTAAATTTTAAACTTTATATAATCCTTATAATTTTAGAATCCATATTATGAGTTTCTTAGTCATAATGCAAGAACAGATTCATTTTCAGTATTGCACTTTTATCAACTTTTGATAGTGAAACCTTTTTAAATACAATATTTTAAACATTTTTACTAAATGGAGACATCCAAAAATTTAAAATGAAACATCCCAAGCTTCCACGGTACGCTTTCCTTTGAATAAAACAGTAGCGTGTGTTGTACGCAACTTCGAGTTCTAACACACCGTAACCAATCAAACTAGCTGTTATGAATAGTAATACCTACTTTTTGAAGTTATATATATTTTATATTTTAAAATGTACTTCATTTTTGGATTCGGAATATCAAATTTAGCCTAAGGTGAAATTTTGGTACTTTTCGGATAACTTTCATATTTTGATGAATAGTGAAAGTTACTAAATTTTAATTAAAAAACAACTTTTTTAATCAAAATAATTAATAGTAATAAATTATGAATTTGAGTGGTTTTAAAGTATATTTAGAATATATTTTTACTATTTAATATAATGTTGGTCATTGGACATAATTTTACAATTAAACCGAACATAAACAAGTGTCAATCTTTTGATAGTTATTATCTCTTAAAAACACGCTTTTTGTTTTGACAGCGGGAATTAATTTTAAATTAATTTCTGCCACTTCTGTGTTTTGAATTTAGGAAAATGGATTCTATATTTGGAATCAGGATGTTCAAATTGTGTAAATAGGTAACTTTTATTTTTAGACATTTTGAATAATTACTGCGGTAAATATTTTATTTACCATGGTTAAGGGTAAATCCGGTAAATAAGGGTTAAAAAATAATATTATAATAATACTAAATTACCCTAAAACGTGTCTTAACCCTATTGGTTGATACATGGTCGACCATGGGAATCTTTGTGTCAATTTTGGGACCCCATGGATCCACTTGTAAGTGATAATGACACTTTATTTTAATTAAGTCAAAATGAATACAAAAATGACACAAGCATATATCTTTTAGCAAAACAATTGTTACATAGGGTTATATAAGTTGGATTTTAGATTATAAATATTCATTAGAAATATAAAACGATTTCCTACATAATGATATTTTATTTATAATTTTTAGACATTAAATAATTTATTTTATATATGACACAATGATGATGCAGTAATTACTATAATAGTGAAAAATTAAAATAATTGATATTACAAATACCCAAATAAATATAATATGAAACTTTTAATGAATTAAACTAATTTTCTAGGATACTATGATATATTAGGATTGATTTAATTGACTTTTTTCTAAGTAATCAATCTGTTATGAGTTTCACAAAAATCAACTATTGAATAGTGTCAAAATTGACATAAAAGAGTTCTTAAACAAATATTATATTATTAATTGATATTAAATTCCTAAAAATCTAAGGTTCGGCCAAGAGACTTATATAAGGATAGGTTCATCATTAATGGACCACTTGGGGGTCGCTTGGATGTATATAGTAAGTTTATTAACCATATTATATAAAAATACAAAGAGACATTGTAAAAGTGAAACTAAATAACTTAGAGTTAATACTTAAAGATAAGGTTAATATAAGTACCCAAACCTGTCTAAATTCTATTGGTTGAGTGGTTTTAGACCTATCCCCACCTTAACCTTTGAATAATCAACTTTGGAGCCTTTATAAACCTAATATGAATTTATTATAAATTAATATTTCTAACTTTTCCAAAGGTGCCCCTCACCCCTCTTATAAAAGGGCACTCCTCCTTCTCATTTCCTCACACCTTCAAAGCATTTTGGTTCGGCCAAACACTGACCAAATACTCTCCCAACATCCCTCACTACAACCTAGAGGCCTTAGTTTGATCAGAAAGCCAACCTAAGGAGCCCTTTTGATCAAATTAAAAGGAAGAACCCGAAGAAGAGGTAATGATTTCACCACCCTTCTCCAAGTTCATTTCTTCTTCCACTTATTCTTCCTTTGTTCTTACCATTCTAAAATAATAACTCCAGTATATCACATATACTGTGATGTTATTATAAATATGGTACAATCATATTCAGTATTCTATCCACCCTTTGAATAACATGTCATCATACGTGCGTACGTACGGCTTACCGTCTCCACGTCGTGGTGTAATTGTTATTCAATATAATATTATTTGGATGGGTATAATAATGATGTGTAACTCATGTAAATAATAAATATAACATGTTAATGATTCTGTATATATGATATACCATCCATTTATATATTATTTTAATATCAAAAGAATGATATTGTCGCTCGTGCATACGTACGGACTACCATCTCCACGTACGCGATGAGATTCATTCTCCATCGTATCCATTCAAGTATAATTATCATTTGATGATTTAAAAATGATGTTTAAGGACTGGATATCATTCTGGATATGAATAAGATACAACAACCATGGCTTATGTAACAAAACATATAAAAGAAAATTAGTAAGTTAACTCCTGAAACGACGATAATTCTAAGATATTATTAACAAATAAATGTTAAAAGATCATATATGATATCATATTATTATATATGATTCTTGTATAATTTAATAACAACTATTTAACCATTATACAGGAGGTTAACCTACCCCAACCAAGGAAAAGTACAAGGTAA
Organism: Viscum album; assembly: GCA_963277665.1. Taxonomy (NCBI): domain Eukaryota; kingdom Viridiplantae; phylum Streptophyta; class Magnoliopsida; order Santalales; family Viscaceae; genus Viscum; species Viscum album. The sequence continues at coordinate 1,935,692,736 of OY728123.1, read as the reverse complement.
GGGTTATTTCACAATCTCTTCATTATCCGAGGTTGTATTATACGTAATAATCTACTGGGATCTCTTTATCATCCACATCCATGTTTCTTCGAAATGTATTTCAAAACATTTTTATTATTTACAAGAATATGGGTTAAAGTCATTTATACCCTTATTTGACTTTTTATAAGAGGTTTATAAAGGAATCTTTCCGTCATTTTCAAAACAAGGTCCTTTTTAACCTTTTCGACAAAATTAAGGTAAGAATGTTTTTTTTAACTTATACGGCGGGTGCGGTTATTTTTCGCCGTTATAAAATCGTCAAAGCTTCCCTTACAAGCTTATAAGAATATTTTCAAGAAAATGTTTTATTTTATATGGCTCTTAAATGATTTCAAAAGTAAAAGGAGATATTTCTTTAAAAATTTTGATTTCATCTATGTCAACATCCTTCATTATTCTTGATTGAGGTCAATGTGATACAATAAAATCTTCCATATTGTATCGAATGAGTTATGTTTGATTGTGGATGTGCTATTTTTATATCACTCATGGTTTATGTTTAAAGTGTTGACATTTCAGAAGTTATTTTTAATCCAAATGTTTATGTTATATTTCAAACTTTTCTTCAGATGAATGTGCTGAACAAGTATGTTTCGGGTTGGGGACCGGTAAAAGTAAGCCCTCCAGGTTGGGGACTGGTTAAATTAAGCCCTCCAGGTTGGGGACTGGTTAAAGTAATCCCCCCAGGTTAGGGACTGGTAAAAGTAAGCCCTCCGGTTTGGTCTCCGGTTATTAGAGGCACTTCGGGTTGGTGTCCGGTTATTAGAGGCACTCCGGGTTGGGTTCCGGTTAGAAGTAACCCCTAGGTCTTGGGATGAGGCCTAGAAAATGAAATTAACGTTTGACATTATGCATTCCATCATTATGAAAGTGGTTATTGATTTTTCATGTGATTATTCGATTAGTAGAATAACCATGTGAATAAGTAAATGGCATTATTTCATTTCATTTATGCCATAATATGTTGAAAGTTCAAGTTTTAAAGGCTTTTGTTTTAGTTATACATTGCCTTAAATGTTTATTCTTATTTATGAAAGTTTCCGCTATATTGTTATCCTTACTGGGCATTTGAGCTCACCCCTTTTCTATGTTTTATTTTTCCCAGGAAGTGAAGAAGTAAATTATGAATGACCTGTAGGGATATTATGTGGGGATATGAGTGTGGATTATGGAGACAATATGTTGTTGTAGAAGTTTTTCGTTTAATGATGTAATGTAAACCTTATGAATATATGTAGTGTTTCCAAGGCTACTAAACCAATCGGTCTTTCGAGATTTGATCTTTCTTGTGATCATGCCAATGTTACGAAGTAATGCACCGACTTTGGGCAGCTGGGGTCGGGGCGTTACAGGTTCCCGTGCTGCCATCTGACGCGCACAAGAGGAATCGACCGCCCACGTAGGACCCGCTCCTGTCGATCCTCGATCTCCACTGGGACCTCCGCAAAAGTCTCCCCATCGTCCACGTCCAGCTCCCCAAAGTCGATGATGTGCGTCGGGTCGGGCACGTATCTCCTCAGCTGAGACACGTGGAAGACATCGTGCACCCGGTGCAACTGAGGTGGTAGAGCCAGGCGATAAGCCACCTCTCCTATCCTGCTGAGGACCTGGAAAGGCCCGATGAAGCGTGGAGACAACTTGCCGCCTCGGCCAAATCTCCGTAAACCACGTCGAGGTGAGACACGCAAAAAGACGTGGTCGCCATCCTCGAACTCTAGTGGCCTCCGCCTCCTGTCAGCATATGACTTCTGCCGGCTCTGAGCTGTCCTCATCCTCTCCTGGATGATCTGGACCTTCTATGTCGTGGCTCGGACCATCTCTGGTCCCACGAGTGCTGACTCCCCAGGGTCTGTCCAGCACAACGGTGATCTGCAGGGTCTGCCGTACAACGCCTCGTATGGTGCCATCCCGATGGTGGAGTGGTAGCTGTTGTTGTACGCGAACTCCACCAAGGTTAGGTGGTCCTCCCAGCTGCGACCAAAGTCGAGAACACATGCACGGAGCATGTCCTCGAGTGTCTGTATGGTCCTCTCCGTCTGACCATCCGTCTGAGGGTGGAAGGCTGTGCTCAGATGGAGCCGCGTCCCGAACGCCTCCTGCAACCCCTTCCAAAGCCGGGAAGTGAAACGAGCATCTCGATCGGAGACGATAGACGATGGCACACCGTGAAGCCGTACGATCTCCTGGACGTAAAGACGTCCCAAGCTCTCCACTGAGCCCTGCTCTCTGATGGGTAAGAAGTGTGCCGACTTGGTGAGTCGGTCGACAATCACCCAAATGGAGTCGTGACCTCTGGAAGTGCGTGGAAGTCCAGTCATGAAGTCCATAGATATGCCATCCCACTTCCACTCCGGGACCTCCAAGGGCTGTACCAAGCCTGCTGGTACCTGATGCTCTGCCTTCACCTGCTGGCAGGTGAGGCATCGTGAAACGAACTCTGCGACAGCTTTCTTCATGCCCGGCCACCAGTGTTGTCGCCTGAGATCCTGGTACATCTTCGCCACTCCGGGATGCACCGCCAAGGGAGAAGTGTGAAACTCTCTCAGCACCTCCTCTCGTAAAGCGACTGGTACGAAGGTACGTCCTCTGAAAAGGATGTCGTGCTCTGCTCCAAGGGAGAAGCCATCAGGCGCCTGACCTGAGGATATCAGTGCACGCCGGGTCTTACAGTCAGCGTCCCCACTCTGAGCCTCTCTAACCCGCTGTAGAAGTGGGGGAGAGACTGTGAGAGACTGAAGAAAGGCTGCTCCGTCTCTATCCACGAAGGATATCTGTAAGGAAGCTAGCTGCTCTGTCGCCTCCTCAAGTAGCTGAATGCCCGTCCTCCTGCTGAGGGCATCGGCTACCACGTTCCCCTTCCCAGGAGTATAGACTATCTCAAAGTCATAGTCCTGGAGGAACTCAAGCCATCTCCGCTGTCTCAGGTTCAGGTCCTTCTGAGAGAAGATATACCTGAGACTCTGGTGGTCAGAAAAGACTGTGAAGCGCTCGCCCATCAGATAGTGTCGCCAAGTCTTCAGAGCTAAGACCACTGCTGCCAACTCCAGGTCATGAGTGGCGTAGTTCTGCTCATGCGACCTCAACTGATGGGATCCGTAGGCGATCACGGCCCGCTCCTGCATCAGGACGCACCCGAGTCCAGTCCCTGATGCATCGCAGTAAACTACATACCCAACTCCCTCCTCGGGCAACCTCAAGATAGGTGCGCTGGTCAATCTCTGTCTCAGCTCCTGGAAGCTCTGCTGACATCTGTCTGACCACACGAAGGGTTTCCCCTTCTTTGTCAACGCTGAGAGTGGTGCCGCAACTCTGGAGAAGTCTGGCACGAATCTCCGATAGTATCCGGCTAGGCCCAAGAAGCTCCGCACCTCCGTCACGCTCTTGGGTGGCTCCCAAGCTAGCACTGCCTCGATCTTCGCGGGATCCACTGCAACTCCCGCCTCAGAAATGACGTGCCCCAAGAAATGGACCTCACGTAACCAGAACTGGCACTTTGAGAGCATTCCATAAAGCTGGTGCTCTCGGAGTGTGTCTAGCACAACTCGCAGGTGGTAGGCATGCTCCTCCTCAGTCGTCGAGTATACCAAAATGTCGTCAATGAAGACCACGACAAATCGGTCGAGGTATGGCTGGAAGATCCTGTTCATGAGGCTCATGAACACTGCTGGAGCATTGGTTACGCCGAACGACATAACCAAGAACTCATAATGGCCATACCGACACCTGAAGGCCGTCTTCTGCACGTCCTCGTCTCGAACTCTGAGCTGATGATAGCCTGACCGGAGGTCTATCATCGAGAACCACCGTGCTCCCTTGAGCTGATCGAAGAGGTCATCAATCCGTGGCAGCGGATACTTGTTCCTCACTGTCACCTGGTTCAGGCGACGATAGTCGACACATAGTCGCAAGCTCCCGTCTGCCTTCTTGGCGAACAAAATCGGAGAAGCCCAGGGTGAAACACTGGGTCGGATAAACCCCTTGCTCTGCAAGTCCTCCAACTGTACCCGCAGCTCTCGAAGCTCAGCGGGGGCCATCCGATATGCTGGAGTAGATATCGGGGCTGTCCCGGGGTACAAGTCGATGTAAAAGTCTACCTCTCTACGAGGAGGTATCCCTGGAACGTCGTCGGGAAAGACGTCCACGTACTGGTCCACCACTGCAGGAAAAGCTGGACTCCGCACGTCCACTGCTCCTAGGATGAGGCTAGCCAACTGATGAGAGATGGGCTGCACTCTCCTCCGCAGAAGTCCATCATGTGCTACAAAGGTTCCCTTCTCGCCGGTGAAGGTAAACCTGCTCCCGTCGGTGCGAACACATCGCACCTTGCGCCTAAAACAGTCGATCTGGGCATGAACCGTGGATAGCCAATCCATGCCCAAGATGATGTCGTAAGGCCTCGACGCCGCTACAAGGAGATCCCAGCCGAAGCTCTCGCCTCCTAGAGTAAGCTCACACTGCCGGCACCAGTGCGTAATCGTCGAGTCTGCTCCAGTAGGATTCTCTAGCCGTAAGGATCGAGCCAACGGCTCAGTCGGAATCTCCGAGCTCCGAACAAGGGCAGAGGCTATGAAAGAGCGACTCGCTCCTGTGTCTATAAGTACTGCAGCAAGGGTGTAATAGACACAGATCGTACCTCGAATCATCTCTGGCATGTCGGGGTCGTAGGCCTCCACTGCCTGGAGTTGGGCCTGTCCCTGCCCGCCAGCTCCCTGTGGTCGAGGTGGCCCTCCTGGTGGTGGTGGGGGTAGAGCCTGGAAGCGTCTCCCACCACCCGCTGCTCGGCCAGCTCCTCTGCCTCGTCCGCCTCCTCCCTGCGGACCGCCATGGTCGACCCTCTGCCTCTGCCTGGGTGGCCCCTCCACCATCTGCTGCTCCTCTGATCGGCGAGTCGGGCAGTCACGAGCCATGTGACCCTGCCCGCCGCAGGAGTAGCACAACCTGCCTCTCGGAAGGCTGGCACTCTGCTGTATGCCCCGCACTGCTGAGCCGGTGTCCTGAGGCCGTCTGCGTGGGGGTCTGGTCTGCCTAGACCCGAGAGTCATCCGTCGGCTACCTGCTGCCGAAGACTCAGCTACCTGCCGCCCTGCGCTAGGTCTCGCCGCTGAAGAAGGCTCTGCCAGGAAGCTCTCGATCAGGAGGGCTCGCTCCAGCACTCCCGCCTGGGTCGGAATGCTGAGGGAGATCAGCGACGCCCGAATCTCCTGTCGTAAGCCCTGCTCGAAGGTCCGGGCCCGGAAGAAGGGGTCCCGTACCATGTCGGTCGAGTAGCGAGATAGGTCAGTGAACCTCGCCGCATACTGAGCGACCGTCATGCTGCCCTGGCGCAGCTGGAGAAGCTCCTGGATGCGCACCGCTCGGAGGGTGGCCGGGACGAACTCAGAGCGGAAGAGGCTCTCGAAGTCCGCCCAGAGCAAGGATGCCTCATCGTGAACCTGGAGCATCAAGCTCCACCAACGTCTTGCCGCCGCCTGCAGGAGGCTCGCTGCGAGAATCACCATGAGATCCGCTGGTGTCCTCACTAGCCTGAAGATCCGTACCACCGCCTCTAGCCAGTCCTCGGCGGCCTGGGGGTCCGCCTCACCGCGAAACCTGGGCGGTCGCTAGCTCTGAAACTCATGCAGTGCCCTGAGGCGACGTGCATCGTCAGCGTCTGGTACTGGTAGCATCGGTGGCTCGGCGGGTAAAGCTACCGCCGGTGCCACCGCTGGAAAAGGGCCCTGCACCGAGGCCTCGTCGCTCGGTGGGCTTCCGTCGCGCCCTACACTCGGAACCCTAGCTGGCTGTCGTCGCGGGGCCATCCTGAAAAGGAGAACAAGAGCACCACAGTCAGAACAGTATACCTGGTGAGCTGGCACAAGTAATCACAAGGAAAACTTGAGACTTTCATTAAGCAGATCAGTATACCCGGTGAGCTGACATAAGTAATCACAAAGAAAACTTGAAACACACACGCAATCAATGTTTTAGTGCATTAAGTCGGAAATCAGGAGTCAGGGTCCTGGTGTATGGATACGTCGGCCGCCGCACCAACACTGGGCTCCCTGAACTGATAACCACACTCAATACACTAAACACTATTGCTTCATATAGAAAGAAAAGACGATCAGAGTCTGCGGTAGAACCGACCACCTCTGATACCAATTTGTCACGACCCGTCCTCGGGGCCCGTGCCGTGACTACCCCAAGCCCGCCTTCCATAGGCCAGGGGCTGGCGACTAGCACCAAGGCGTAAAATCCCAGTAAACAGGGAAGGCATTGCCTTTATAAGTAACAACCACACAGAGTCAGCAAGCGGAAAGTAAAGTGCAGAAAAGTAAAGGGGGCCGGAAATACAAGCCCAACTGTAAAGTACAACTGAAAAGTAAAGTACAGCAACTGAAGAAAAGACGGCGGCCTCGTGTCGTCCACTGGCAATCCCACCTGAAGGGTGGGTACAGATAGCCTCCAGGCTCCTCGGGTCCCATGTCCGCTCCGAGCACGTCCCGCCCAGTGGTCCACCTCCAGGTACCGTCCTCCTCCACGCCCCAACCGTGATCAGCGCTGTCCGTCGTCTGCAACCAACACAACAAGGTGCGGGCATAGCCCGTGCAGGGGTGAGTACAAGCTACTCAGTAAGGACCCCGAGACCCCCCGAAGGTCTCCCGAAATCCACAAAGGATATAGCACAAAAGAAAGATGCAATCACGAAGTAACATCTGACTCGACTTAGGTATATGCCCATACATATACCTAAGTCCCCAATTCTAGCTCTGCTCACGAGCTCAAGAACAACTCAATCCACAAAGGAAAGCAAGACTCAAATCCACAAAGGAGAGTGAACAGTAAATCCACCTAGGATAGTTCAACACAATCCGCAAAGGAAAGTAACATAAGATTCAGCTCAACCAGGTATACTTTTTCAGATGACGTCAAAGATGATCACTGATCCATCTAAGTCGTCGGACCCACGAAGGATCGATAGGTACTAACCCCCGCAAAAGACCCACACAGGATCGGGCTCACACAGAACCTGTAGGCAGTGGCTCACACAGAACCGGTAGTAAGGACCCACATAGGATCGGGCTCACACAGAACCTGTAGGCAGAGGCTCACACAGAACCGGTAGCACTGATCCACGTAGGATCGCTGAGTGCTGTAGTCGACGCAGTCCACTGAGGATCTCTGCACAGTCGTCACCGCAGTCCACAAAGGATCTCTGCTCTGCCGTCGTCGCAGTCCACTGAGGATCTCTGCTCTGCCATCGTCACAGTCCACGGAGGATCTCTGCTCTGTCGTCGAAGTCACAGCCAGCGCTAGGGTTCCCGCACAAAGCGAGCTCGTTTAGGAGGGTCCGCTCCACGAGCCGAGAGGCTGATACATCAACTGACACGTAGTCCGAAGTTGATGTATCCAAAAGTTCCGAATCGACAACAGGATCTCAACGCGACAGACGGCGCGTCAATCGGACGCCCGGTCTGAGAGTTATTGGCAATTTCGTCCCAGGGGCCCGGTTGGTTTTTAGGGCAAAACCAACCCGACCGTACTCCTCCTGTATCCGATCCTCGGGTGGAGTATGCCAAAAGTTTCGTCTCACTTAGAGGAAACTACCACAGCTGACGGTACGTCGTTCGGACGTCCGTAGCTCAAGTTATGAGCGTTTCCGCTCCGAGGGCCCGGTTGGTTTCGTGTACGAACCAACCCGGCCGAACCCAAAGTCTTCCGAAACCTTGAGTATAATATACCTAAACGACCGTCTCGATCCAAGGATCGCGTAGCCGCTGACGGTTCGTCAATCAGAGGTCCAAGGCCCAAGATATGGGTGAAAGACCGAAGAGGGCCCGAAACGGGGGTTCCGGGCCCGGGGCGACCCGGCCCGAACCCCCCCTGGGGTCGGCCGAACCGGGTCGGCCCGACCCGGCCCGAACCGGCTCGGCCGGGTCCGGTCCGGCCTGGGCGCGGCCCGGCCGACCGGACCGGCCGGCTCGGCTTCGGCCGCGCGGCCGAACTGCCGCGGGTTTGACCCGCGGCTTGGAGAGGAACGCGGCCCCGCGGGGGGCCGCCTGTCACGCGGACGCGGCCGGGCCGCCGCGTCCGTTCCCGGTTCCGCGCGGCCGCGGAACCGGCCGCCGCCGCCGCGGCTTCAGCCGTGGCGGAAATTCTCCACGGCGGCGCGCCGGGCGCCGCCGCCTCCGGTCGCCGGCGACCCGCGCCGCCGCCACCTTCCGCGGGCTGCCGGAGTTGCTCCGGTGGCCCGTTTTGCCTCCCGTCTGCGCCATTGTTCCTCCCGGGACGCGTCCTCCACTGCGGAATCAACAAATGGCCCTTGCGTCGTGCTTTTGCCGTCGCCCGCCAAATCCGCACAAAAAGGAAGATCGGCGGAGGGTTGCCGGGTCTTGTTCGTTAGACCCGCACCCTCCGCGTTAGTCATAAACAACGGGAGAAACAAGAAACGACCAAATCAACAATTTTAAATAAATTTAAAATTGTTCCGTGATCGGTTCCTTATTTTAAAAGAAATAAAATCACCGGAAAGGAAAATATTCCAAATCAACCCTTACTTTGTCGTCGACGTCGGACGAGAGGTCGTCGCGGAAGAAGGGGGATCGTCACGTCGTCGCGGTATCCGGCGTCGCGTCGCCAATCTCCGGATCAAGAACAAACGGATTTAATTAATTAAATCCGTTGTTATTGAAATTAAAAAGGGAGAAATAAAAGATTCGATTCTCACCTTTGTTGCCGAACGAGGATCGGCCGCGGAAGAAGAGGCGTCGCCGAATAACGTCGCGGGTAGGGCTCGTTGACGTCGCAGATATCGGTGTGCGTCGTCGAATTCCGGTCGCCGGCGTTCTTCGCGTTCTTCGCGTTCTTCGCGTTCTTCGCGGAGAGGGTGGAGGCTCAGAGGAATTGCACAACGATAGCAATCCTCCAAAATAGACAAGTTTGTCTATTTTATTATTTTGCCAACAAACGTAAAACGCATAAGTAACGACCCATTTAATTCACGAAATAAACCGCCCAAATTAAATGGTCTGTTAAGAATTAAAGAAAACGCGTCGGTTGACTTTTCAGTTTCTTTGACGGGTTGTCGCGGGTGCGTTACTTAGCGAAAGAAACGGCGGGGCTCGTGCGGGCCCTGCCTCACAAATATCCTACCAAGGGGGTAGGATATTTCTGGATAGCATCCTATCCAGTTCAACTCAGTTCAAGCCGTCTTTAAGTGGCTTCAAGTGGCTTCCAAGCAGCTTAAGTGAAATAGAATAAAGTTGTCGCACAAACTTTATTTTATTTCTGACTTAAAGCCGCAAAATTTAAAAACCACGTCTGAGCAAACGCAACTCCGGAAAAGGCGTTTCTAAGAAAATATCGGCGATGCGATTTCATCGGTGCCCTCAGAATTCGATTCCGGGCACCGGTTCAAAAGATAGAAAAACCCGCGCGTCCGTTCACTGAACGTACCCGAGCCAAACTTCGGAAATTGATTCCGGGCACACCGGGCCTCGGAATCAGGTGCTGTCAGAAGCTACGCTCTTGTAAAATTCCAAAGAAAATTAAGAAAAAAATTTCCTTGAAATTTGCGGGTCTTTACATTGTGTCCATTTACATCTCTTTACATCCATATATTGGATTAGGGTAAAGAGAAATTATATTTAAAACACTATTTAATAAAGATCATGATAGTGAGATCCTTTTGGATACATAAAGTAATATACATCACATTTTGGGTAGATATTTACATTATAAAAATAGGGACAATTATTAGGATTGAGAAAAGTGAGGTGATCATGTTATGGGGTTTCGTAATACCTTTTGCATAGCTTCATCATAGACACCACAATATAGGAATCAGAAACCCTTAGTGGTTGAAGAGGTGATGGGATAAACAAGGAACAACCAATTTAAATATTATTCATTTATATATTAATAATATTCCTTATGATCTTTATCTGAGGTAAGCAAAAACTCAAATTCATCCACTTTTCTCTTTCAAATGAATCTACATCACAAAATATATGATCAAATTAAATGATATATGGAAACAATATTTTACATGGTTCTCAAAATGTGATAATCTAAGGATCCCACATTAGTTTTATATCAATGTTCTTGGTTATAATATTATTTGTGATATTTTTAAATGGTCATTGATAATGGTTCACTACCGATACAAATTTTATTTCCAAATCCCATCTTCTTACACATCCTGAGTGAGTAATAAGACCAGTTTGTAGAATAAAGGGTATCTTATTCTTCCTCATTAGTAGAAACAATTAATTGAATACCAAACATCATATAAATTATTATTGATCATCAATATATAACACATCTTCTTCTTAAAAAACATATGAAACAAACTAATTATGAATAAGGGGTTATTCCATGTTTACCATCGTTGTACAACAACACCACTTTTTAGACGATAGTAATTATAAAGAAATAGAATTAATCTTTGAATCATTCTTTATTATATGGACATGTGTTGTAATGGTCTCTGAAGTTTTCATTATATTTTACCTTTACTCAATCTATAATAGATGAGGACATTATTTATTCTTCACAAGCCAGTAATGTTAAGTACCTCCTAGATTTCACCCATTAGAATTCCCCAAGGACTTTTTATTTTTAATATTTTTTGGAAATATACCTTATCATTATTATATATCTAATATCCTCTCTATCTCTTATTCTTTTACCATATGTAATTTATACACAAACACACACAAATATGCCTTAATTTTCAGAAAAATATTATGTTATTATTCCCATAGAGTCTCTATTTATTATTCATTGAAAAACGTTATTGAAATTTTTCACTTTTCTAACAATTATTTTAATTAAATTAAAATGTACAAATACTAGCTCAATTAACTCCATGATTAAGCTACTAACATTGTAGATTATACAATATCCTTCTACGATATTTATGATTATTTTCATAATTTTCAGAAAAACAAACTTTTTTAATTCTAATAATGTTACTTAATATAACTACATGATTTGAACATTGAATTTAATCCTATTTAATTAAACATTAATACATTTCTTTTCTATAGGATTTAAATTGGTTTTTATGATAATTTTTCTTAAAACTAACAATCCAAAAACCATGTGTTTTATATAATGTTTGTGAACATCACTATATTTTTTCCTTTTAAAATATAACATTATTAGTAAAAATATCCTATGATACCATTCATAAATTTCTGTTATTATTTAAAAAATACAATTTTTCCCTCTTTGTGATTTACCAGATAATAAATCCTCTCTATATTATGTCACTATTGTATTTAAACTAATAAATTTCCATTCAATAATGTATTATTTTATGAAATCACTTTTATGTAGATATATTTTCTTGTATATGGAACTTGCATAATTTTCCATATGACTCATCAAAAGATCATTAGAACTAATGTGAATGCATCATACATTTATTTTCTTCTATGTTACAACTCAAACAAATAATACATTTATTACAATATATTGTTTTTTGAAATAACACTTCATACATACTATGATAGTAATTTTCTCATATGTGTTCATTATCATTTTAATCATGGTGGAGTATTTGTTTTTTTATTACCATGAATTTTGATAATTTATTAATGTTGAAATTTTCATTATCATACTACATGGTTAATTTACTTGAACATGATAACAAACCTATGATAATTTGATTCAGTTCTACATTCCTATAGGGTTTACCGTGACACCCTACATAGTTTCTATAATCTACATATACACCACCAAATGATTCACCTTCCAATGATGACTACCACTTGATCTATTCTCAGTTTACATTATTCCTTTTACCATGTTTCTCAGGGGAAATAAAGCTTATGTATACCCATATAAATTTTCTACCATAACTATTATCAATGGTTGGAGTATTTTTTAAATTTCACATATAATAAATGCATTTTCAATGATTAGTTAATATCCACTATTAGAAAATTATACTTTCATGACTGAAATGTGAATGATATTGAGACATCTAATAGTGGACCATATATTATAAATGAAGATTCATTCATATTAAATTAGTAACATTTTCAAATATTTAGACAATACATAACTCAAAGGCACTCATATAGTGCCCCTCATAAGTCATAATAGACTCATGAAAAGGTATAAATCTTTTATTGTAACATCCTAGAAATTAATCTATATTTGTTTTTTATCAAATATATTTTCATTTTTTACACCATACATGTTTCTGTTATCGATAAAGGGTATTTATAGTTTATTTTAAGATGATTAAGGCCTAAGTGTATTTCATGTTTTTAGATATAAGGACACTGGCTATATGGTGAGGTAAATTATCTAGAATGTGGTTTTGGAAGAATGATATGAAATTTTATACATTCTTTCATTCATTAGATGTCCCTGAAAAACATCATTCATTTTACACAGACACATCATCCCAACAAAGGCTAGTTATCAGCTAGGCAGTGAGGCCCAAAAGCACATCAGTAGTGCCCAGTCATGAGTTCCGTTGATTTCATTTAATATTTTTAAATATTAATTTTAATCCATTCTCTAACACAAATCCTACACTATTATTATGTGAACACAATAGAGATCTCTCCCATAGTTCTCTAGTCTTCCTTTTCTCCACTCAATGGATTTTGATATCTAGATCACTTTTATAAGAATCAATTGATTTACGATTTATCAAATCTTGGCATAATAATCATTATTATCATGAATTAACATTATACTGGAACAATGATGGATATAACCATGACTTCCCACATGGATATATTGGAGGATTCATTCATGGTTAATATATTAGTGTTGGATTATTAGAATCAGTTCCATATCCTTGACCAGTCATAGTTTTTTACATGTAAACATGTCTTATTTGGTAATTTTATATGTAATTTGTCTCTTAACGTGATATATATATTTAATTAATATTTTAGAGAATAAAGTAAGATGGATTTAGTATTGTTCATTTGAAATTTTTCATTTTAGTCAATATAGGAGTGTCCTCCCTTATATGATCTTAAAACTTGGAATACATGTAAAAAATATTGGATGTGATTATTGTAAAATAATATTTATGTATGGGTTCGTATAATTCATCGATAAAAATAATATTACAATATAGTACAAATTTTTATATGAGAATCATAAAGTAAATATAATTGTCAAAATGTCTTAATGTTATTATTTAAGATGATAGATAAGGTTAGGATTATAGCTCAGGTGATAAATTGAATCTAGAGTGATTCAAGTTATATTTTACATGAATATTATGTTACTAAATAGGTTTCATTAATATTGGTTCATAGGTTTAGGAAATACATGATACACCCTAATGATTGTGGAATATTCTGTTCTTTTATGGTAAGCATAGCTTGCACATAATGCAATAGGAAATATGTGTGAGGTTTTAGATGAAATTTTACAAAAGTTATAGAAGATTTTAGATAAAACCAAATGGTTTGTTTAATATTTTTTGAAACTATACTACATAACAATATTTTTTTGGGATTGGAAGAAGTTCCTTCCACACTGTTGGTGCATGGTTTGGCCCACCAAGTGTCCTATTAAAAATTATCAAATATCCATATTACCCATAATATTTATAAATAGATATACCAAATTATATAAACTCATTCCATTGTTTTATTTTTTTCACTATTATTGCTTTATTATCCTATAATATTTTCATGAGTGGTTTTTTGGTGGAAAATTTGAATGATTTATAGTGTTCCTTGAACTCTAGTGCCCTCCATTGATCTTTTTCTTACTCCAAATCAAACTTCTATTTCTTCTGTTAAAATTTTTATTCTAATTTTTCAGTAATATGGTGGAATAAGTTATTAGTTTTGGGTTTTTCACTCTTCCAATGAATTTTGTGCAATGTGATTCCATAGAGACCCATTTTCTGTTTTATTCAAGAAGGTATGGTATTTTTGACAAAACTGTTATTTATTACACGTTAATTATTTGTTTGTTGAATAAGAATACAAATAATAAAAACCAAAATACCTAGGATTATAGTTGTAATGGGAATTAGGTACATTATATAACAATATAAAACATGGAATACATCATAATTATAGAATATTTCATTAACATTCTCATCTTAATCCATCATACTTAAAACTACATTGGATAACCTTGGATAAAAAATAAGACATGGGTGATCTATGAATGCTAGTATGGGACTATGTGTGGAATAAAATGAAGAAAGTATTACATGTTCTAAAATAGGAATATCAATGAGACATAAATTGTGTTATATTCATAAACACAAAAAATGAGGCATGATATATCATGATAACAAAAATATAACATCTGAAATGTGGAAACCACTTTAAACATGTAATCATAAACATAGGTCATGAATTACAGCCAAGACATCACGATGAAAAAAATATTGTTACATATTAGGCTCAATCACTAATCCCTTTCATCAAGTCTCATGAGAATAAACCATTACCCAATTAATTGTCAAAATATATAATATTTGGGCGCACTCATCACATTCATTTTATTTACATTCATAAGTTTTCCACAGATATAATAAATCAGGGAATAATTTATCCTCACATTTTATTTAGTTATCAGTTAATATAGAATATAAAAAATTATTTATCAAATAAAATAATTATAAGTTCATACTGGAGAACACCCATGAATGGAAATGGGAATGGGTGTTCACTACACAACTATCTTCTTATGGAAATTTACGGGGAAATTTTTGCAGCATAATAGGGGGTATAAATTTTCATGGGAAGGATTAATGAGAGATAATGGGTTATATAAATATTTATAAACCATTATGTAATTGAAGGGGTATATATAAGAACATATAAAAACATTGTAAATTTTATAAAAACACAATTTTACAATGAAGTCCCAAAATAATTAAGATAAGGAAAAGATCTCTTACTAAACATTGGCAGAGTAACAAGTGTAATTAAAGGTTTATTAGAACAATTTAATTATAGTTTAATTATTTTATAATTACATGTCTATAAAATGGAATCAACTTAAATGTATAAAAACATATCAAAATAATTACTAACAGATATTAAGCGACATAACATAAAAGAGTTTCTTGAATAAAATGAGATTAGAAGTTCCCTTACCTTGACAGTGTGATTCCAAATGCATGAGAGGATCTTGTTGAGAGTTTGGGGGAATATTGAGAGGGCTCTAGAGAGGTTGGATCATAGTTTTGATGTTATTAAATGTTTTTTACTAAATTGAAATGAGGGTTTTGGTGGGTTTATAATGGTAATGAGAGTAGGTTTTTTATTAGTTCCCAAACATTGGTTTTGGAGTATATATAATAAAATAAACAAAACCACCAATGTATAAATGGGGTTTCATTATTGTTTGGAAAATCAGGGTTGGTTTTATTATTTAACCAGTTGCTGATAAAATACTACCCATTATGATGTTGAAGTGATTCTTGTCCCTAAGGAAATGAATTTACAACTTTAAAATATATTATTTGTATTTTTAGGGTTCATAAAGGAATTATAAAATTATAAAGATAAACATAAAAGAAAATTATATTAAAAGAAAAAACATATATTTGTTCTTTTAAACCTTTTATAATATCTATTATAAAACTTTTAGGTCATCGTGATGTAATAAGATGAACTATATATTTATATTGTATTTGATTTTAACCCAACAATTCGACTGTCTCAGAAACATATGAAAATATAACCATTAAATAATTTTGACCTGATTATTCTATAAATATATTCATTTTATAAAATTAATATTCTAAATATATTAATTTTCAATTAAAAAATAGGATTAAAATTTATTCATAAATGATGGGTTTGTTGACAATAATCTTTTTTAACCCTTTTATAAATTACATTGTACATCATTAATTTTTTATTGTTAATTACATTTATAAATAATTATTTAATAGAAATATTTTATAAAAATATAATTTATATTATAAATAAATTCATTCATCAAAATTAATGTCTTGATATAAATTTCATATTAATGAAAAATACAATTTGTTTTTTATCATATCAAAAATTTCATCAATCTGATTACATTATAATTTATAATTTAAAAAATAAATATTTAATATAATAATAATTTCGATGGAAATGAATTATAATTATTCATAAAATTATTGTTACTCTGTTTATGATATTTTTAAAAATTATTTTCCGCTTAAATAACTATTTTTTCATTTATTTTTGTAATAAATGTTCCCTACAATTAATGTTCATATTGTTCAAAAATATAATTAAACTTATTACATAATGTTAATTAATATTATTACAAATGTGGAATTAGTTTTATTATAATTCATTCATATAGGTGTAATAATTTAAATTAATTGAATAAAAATCTCTCATACATGATGGAAAGTTGTTTTATGAAAAATTTAATTATTAAGGAAAAGATGGTTTTATATTAAATATATAACTAGTAATTTTCATCATATAAATTTATATATATATATATATAATACAAAATATTTATATAAATAATTTATCATTAGGGTGTATTATATTTAATTTTATCATATAAACCATATAAATAATAAAAAACAGATTAATGCACTTCATTCTTAAAACACATTTACTAAAATAAAGCATAATGATGATTTAAATTTAATTAATTAAAAAACATATAGATAAATAATATCTATGTTACCGTATAACAAAATTTAAAAAAATTATGAAAGTTATACTACATAATTTATGATAATAAATGAAAATTTTACTAAAGATGATATTTTCACTATTGAACAAAAAAATCAATATTTTCTGAAAAATCTAATATTTTCACCCTAATAAAATTTGGATATGTTGATATCAAAAAATTGAAATCATTTTAACAAATAAATTTTCCAATATTTCTATAATGTAATTATACTATTTTGATTGTAAAAGAAAATAAAAATATCATTTTTCTAGGAAAAAGGTATTGAAGAACATGAAGGAATTACCAAAATATGATTGATTGTTTTTAAATAATTTATCAATATATTTTATTAGAGCAGATGAGCTTGGTTTTCATTAATTTTTTCCCCCCTAAATTTTCTTGGTTATTTTGGACTTTTTATCTTTTTTGGATGTTTTTCTGGTGGTAATTTTCCCAGTTTAATAAAACATTATATTTGAATGAATATTTAATAAACTAGTTAATCCTAACCTTGTCCAAAAATTCCTTGGAATTTTATAAATTTTATATTAAAATATTAATTTTTTTTGGTTATTGGTTTTGCCTATCACATACTCTATAGAACATACTTTTCTATTTTAAAATCTCATGGAGTTATTTTATTACCCATATTAATAAAATTCATACTCAAAATTTATTCATGATCTTAGTATAGATTTTTTTTAAATATAAAAATTTATCTACTGAAAACCCACTTCATAAAAAGTTTTAATAAAAAACCTCTTAAATGCGGAGGAAAGGATAGTATAAATATAATCACATAACTATGGTTAAAAGTAAAATAGGATTAGTGGGCAGTGAAAACATAGAAATGTAATATAAAACTGACACTAAATAACTAATTTAGTGTGATAGATAACATGGTTAGGAAAAATTTAAAGACCAATAATCCATAATGTATTATGGGTAAAAGACCATCAATTGATCAAAAATGATCGTAATATGACATAATTTTGTTATTAAGATTATTTTCATAGAGGTAAAAAATTTATTTATCATTATAACTTGGGAAATAATGAAATAAACTTTATTTAACTATATAATTGATACCATTAATCAATTTCCACTACAACCTCATATTTTATCCAAATAAGGAGCTCTAATGTTTAATTTTTTTATTCACAAAGCACTATAATATAATTTTAATGGATCACATTATACACCAATGAATAAAAATATATTCCTAATGTCATAAATAAATCATAAATTGTTAAAATAATTTAAGATAATACCTCAATACATTAATCTCATAAATTCTAAAAATAATCCCAAAAGATTATTATAGATCATTCCATAAATAAATACCCATATATAACAACGGTGGATAACATATAAATGACATGTGTTTCTTTAACATCTGTACTTCAAGGATTTAATATATGTTATCCATTATATATTTCCGAACATAGAAACTTCTGGGAATATCTAGTCCATTAATGATTTTTCTACTGAGATTGTGAATTCACCAAATCATATAATCTGGGAGTGTCAAACTAGGTGTTCAACAAGGCCCGTTGTCATGAAATAGTTCCCGATAAAATCTAACTTAATGTGATGTTTTAAAGGTTTACCCTAATGTATATTAATTATAGAACCATATTAACATTTAGTATCTAAACATGGATTCTTTTTCAAAGAAACAACATAATAAAAATTTTACAAAAAAAGGTATGTTTTCATATGGTTAGTCTTATCTATAAGTATTAGAGGATTTTAATCAAAATCCCTAAAACAACTAAAATTTCTTTCCATACTAACTATGACAACCATTCAATTTATTACACATTGATTCATGATTTATGACATAAGAGTTTACATAATATAATAATAAATAATGATATTTATGAAGTATTTGTGAATTTGTTACATTGCCTAACAACTTATATCATTGAATGCATATCTATTGTTCAAAACAGCATTAACATTTTCATATCATTCAATCTTACTTTAAACAATCTGGGATAACCTGTTGAAATAAATAAGAAAATGGTGTGCTATAAATCCAATTAATTGAACATAAATTGAATAACATGAAAGAAGTTTTATATTTTCAATTATAGGAATATCAATGAGATATAAAATTGGTGACAATCATAAATATGAACAGTGAGGCATGATGTATCATGATAACATAAAAGCAACATGGGAAATCTGGAAAACACATTAAATATGGAATTTAAACATAGGGAAAAGTCAACTTCCTAGATATCATGGGGGAAAAGATCCTTTATTGATTAGTTTCACTCCCTAATAACATGAATTATTACTCATGATAATAAAAAATTACCCAATTCATTGGAATGCTATATAATTCAGGGTGAACCTATAAATTTTATTTCATTCACACACATTAGTGTGCCACAGAGATTAAAAAATATAGAATCATTTATCATACAATTTTATTCCAATATCAAGGAGTGTGAAACACATAAATTTAATTCAAAATTAATTAATTATAATTGAATAAATGTGAAAACCCTTTAAATGAAATGGTTTTGGTTTTTCCCAATAAAATTTGTAACAACCTGAATATTCTTTTCAGGTATGTTTTATTTCTTTTGGTCATTTTTAAGAAAAAGGGGAATTTCTGGAAATATTTCAATAACACTCCGTGTATTTAATGAGTAAATTCCATTTACTACATCACTATAGGAGGCCCTATGCAGGACGTGTGATGGACACATAGACAGCCATGTTGGGGTGACTTGGAGGCCGCCTAAAGCGGACTACAGAAACGGCACGTACACATCGTGTACTTCTAATGTACACACCGTGTATTTTATTTTTTTCATTAAACGTACTAGGGTCGTGTCTAATCTCTAGAAACTCCTTCTTCTCAAATTAGTTTGTCTGAGAGATCTCGTACAGCTGTGATAATCCTCCGAGCCCCTGTCCGAGTATCTGATCTCCGATTCAACCATCGTCGATTGTGTTGGGATCGCCTCAGTAAGATCTCTCTTCTATTGGATCTTTGTTTCCCAATTCCTCTTCCTTATCATGTTATGTGATGTTGTATGTTTTAGACATTTTTATAGATCTTCGGCATTCTACAATGATTCAAGCCCTGAGATATACGTATATTGATCTCCCAAATTTGAGGTAGGTGGTTTGTGCCTTCCTGTTGAATGTCTTTTAGATATATGTGAAAAATCTATAATACCCATGAATGAGATATTTTTCATTTACTATTTCAGCCCTATTTTTTGTCTTTTATGCTTGTATTCTTGAGTAGAGGTAAATTGAATTTTAATTGTGTCAATTTCTATGATTTGGATTTGTTTCACAAGCATTATTGTATGTTTTGACTATTGGGTCTAGTTTTCCTATTAGGAAACTGTTTACCTTCCATGCCTAGTATATTAGGATGAGGTGTTTGTATCCTTACATGTTTTTATGTTGTAGACTACTTTCCAAGTAATTATTGGGGTTTACTTTGGCCGATACACATTGTTATACCTGCTTGACATACAAAGGGTCATGAGAACCTAGTGTAGTATAACATAGAGAGAATGGATGTAAGGGCTTCCCTAGAGTGTATGTTTTACATATGATTTGAGGTCATAAAGGGAATTGACATAAGTGCTTCCCTAGAGTGTCGGTAGTTCTTCGACACAGGCCACAGAGGGAATGTGACATATGTACTTCCCTAGAGCGCATTTAGTTACGGATACGTGACTATAGGAGTAATTGACAGTGAGTGATTCCTCGGAGAGTTTATGCTTATGTTAAACCAGAGGGGTTAGACTGAGTGCAATGCCCAGAGGGTTGCTTGTGTTTCTATGTAGGACAAGAGGGGATAGGTTGTGAGTACATCCAAGAGGGTTACCTTTTGTGTTTAGCTGCTTTCCTGTGTTGCTAGGTAGGTCCAGAGTGGATAGGCTGTGAGTACTTCCCAGATGGTTTCCTTTTGTGTTTGGTTTCTTTCTTATGTTGTTAGGTAGGAACAGAGGGTATAGGCTGTGAATAATTCCTAGAGTGTTACCTGTTGTGATTGGCTTTTTGTGATTAGCTGTTCTGATTAGCTGTTTCTTGATATATGAAACCGAATGCATTGAAACTGTGGATTTATTACTGCTGATTACTTTTTTATTTACTGCTTTTTATACTTATTACCTTCCATATATTCACTGATTGTTAGCCACAGATCTTATGGTGGTTGCCTAGTGGTAATTAGTTTTACACCCTATTTGGAAAATGCTTTTAGGCCCGAATAGATTATATTGTTACTGGTATAGATAAGGGAAAAGACCCTTTTACTTCGGGTACTTGATTTCTTGTAGAGATAAAGATCATGGGACCAAGCTATGGCTTGTGATTATTTGGATTTTTTAGTGTATTTCTTTTGTATTTTGTTTTAGTATTGTTGTATTCTAGAATTTTGATTTTTTTGGCTTCTTTCCTAGACATATGTTTCATGCATCATTCATATATATATATATATGTGCTCTAGTTTAATATTTCCAGTCTTATGGTGATTAATTTGTTATGGATTATTCCTACTTCTGCTATTGCTATTTGTTTGACATCCACTATGTTACTCTACCAATGAGGGAATAAATTCCCCATTATTACACCCAAGGCCCTCGCTGCTAGTCGGCAGCCTCTGGCATTTGGATAATGTGCTTGAGGAAATGTGACCAATGGGGTACGTGGCATCTCTGGGCGGCTTCTGGAACCGGGACGTTAAAAAGTGGTATCCAAGCTATTATTTTCTCTTAACATACAATGTGGGGCCTATAGCTAGGGATAATAAGGAATAGGTACTTGGTAATAATATTTTCCCTAGAATAGCTTACTTGTGTACACGGAAAGGACAATCTACCTCGTTATTGTAATTTTTATGGTTTGTAATTATTAAAGATATTTTATTCCACATTTAGTGATTCACAAGTTTTTTTCTCTTATTATTTATTTTATTGAAGTTATATTTTTATTGAAACCTAATGAGATGAGGGTATTCCATCTCATGCATTAAATAGGCACATACTAGGAATCACATGTCATGCCTTCTTTCCATTCCATTTTGGGTACATTAGTATTTGCATGTGGTTGTGATAGATGTTGAGAAATATATGCAAGTTGTTATGATATATGCTATGATAGAATACCTGCTGTTTGATAGGGTATTTCCTTGTGTATGGATTTGTTTGAATGAATACCCATCTTGGGTTATTGTGGTGTTATGGGCCCCCATGTATCAGAATTTCATGGATCTCTGACTTATTTACCATGTTATGACATGTATAATATTGCAAGATTTGATTTTTGTGGAGTATGGGCCCTTGGATTTTAATTTGTAACATTGAGGTTGGATCTACTGTTTTCTGGGTTCTAGAGTAGTTACTAGAGCTTACTATATGGAAAAACCTAGAATAAACTGCGTGTAATGTTAACTACACGCCATGTGTTCTTATGTTCAGGGAGAAACTGTTTTTTTTTAAGTACACGTCATGTACTGTATATACACGCCCTGTATTCTCTAATAATTTCACAGACTGCAGGGGTGGGGACATGGGGTTTGGAATAATTGGAAAGACATGTCGTGTAGAGGATGTACATTCCCTGTTGAAGAACAGTGTAACTGACCATGCCAATAACAACACTGCTCGACAAAATCTTCTTAGTACACACTGTGTCTTCCTCGAACACACAGTGTAGTGTGAGGCGTGTAACTGGACATCTATCTAAAAACACTGATCAGTGAAGTTCATCTAGTACACACCCTGTTTGGCACTAAAACACCATGTAGTGTAATCCTGGAATCTGGCCGTGTAACTAACAACACGGGCTGGTGAAATATTTTCTAGTACACGCGGTTTCTGTCTGGAACACACCGGGTAGTGTGAGTCGTGTATTCGTCTGTGTCACTAACAACACAATTCGATGAAGCTCATCTAGTACATGTTATTTCCCATACAAAAAAATCATGTAGTCTTGTTCGATGAGAAATGTGTGTCTTAGCTATGTAAGTGAAATAGGGAAGGGGAAGAAGATTCAAGTACACACCATGTGTAAGGACAAAACGCCTTGTGTTTGGGGTGTTACATGACCAGTTTTGAAAGTGGTACATGCCCATGTGAAAGGCTTAAGGGAACATTACGTGTATGCATTATATATTCCATATATTTTTGTTTTGTTAAACTTGAATGTTTTCTTTCTACTATTCTCTTATTATACTTTTGGTTCCCAGTCCTTGATAATCATGATCTATGGGGTGTGTTTGACCTTGTAGAGTCATGCCACCGAGACGTCCTCTGGTTGTACGCCGGTTGCATGGTAGTCATTTGACGCCGGATATGGATGATCATGGACTACCTGTAGATCCTCTCGTTGTTCATGTCTTTGAAACATCCGTTATACCGGACGTAGGTGCTGATACACATTTCAAAGAGGGATTTTGGAGGATGATGCAAAACTTCCACGGAGCACTGGATCATACCACATCGATGGTAGATTTGACGTGGGTCTTTCAGCAGCAGCATCCTCCCACTTTCTCAAGAGATAGAGGACCCCAGGATACAGAGTCATGTCTAGAATCTATGATGATAATCTTTGAGGATCTGGAGGTGCCTCTAGGTAAGATGGTGAAGCTCACTACCAATATGCCTCGGGATTTTGCCAAGAGATGGTGGGATGTGATCTCACAGGCGGGACACAAGCAGGTTATTACTTTGGAGGAGTTCTAGCATATCTTTTAGGACTACTTATATCGATAGACCTTGATGAACAATTGAGCTTGAGAGTTTATGACTTTGGAGAAGGGTACTCTTTCAGTTATAGAGTATTCCTCTTGCTTTACCGAGATGAAATGTTTCACGCCAACTCCAGGAGGTAATAAGTTATTCCTGGAAAGGAAGTTTGAGGATAGTATAAGGCACGACATCTGATCATAGGTGAACATATTCATGTTGAATTATATCATTTATATTTCCAACCATACACTAGTTAAAGAGTAAAATATTAGAGATTATTGTGTTTTGAGCTAGGGCGGCTTGGCATCTGGAGTTAATATTCCTCTTACTGACAGCAGGACGTGACGTAGGGAGTCTATGTGGGGATATCCAAGGATGCAAGATACTACTTCTAGAAGTCAGTTGGTGTGCTACCAATGCATAAAGAGTAGTAATACAAGGGAACACTTCCCAATAGACCATGTGGAGTGCCGATCTTGTGGCATGATGGGTCATCTTCAGCGCTTCTATAAGATCTTCTCACTAGTAGCTGGTGATAGGGGTTCTTCTATGACTCCTCGTTCAGGAGAAACAACACTATTTTTTCACCATTCTGGGAACTAGAGTTCTTTCTTCCATTCATTCCAAGGTTGAGGTCATGGTCGTGGTAGCCAGTCGCTCGGTTTTCAGCGATAATAGGGTGGATTAGCTCAAGGTGGCTAGACAGGGTCACAGGGATGTGATGCAGGTTAGACTTTTGTAGTGGAGAAGAACTAACAAGAGGAAGATCACAGACCCTCATCAATGTGAGGTACGATCTTAATATCCTCTGTTTTAGCTTCTTCTCTTTTCAATATAGGGGCTTTCTATATCATTATATGTGTTGCGATTGTGGAGAGACTTGGTCTCTGCATCTTTTCTTCTGCCGATATCTTGACACCAGACACTCCATTGGGGACCAGATTATGGAGTGTACGTCAATTCAAGGAGTTCCCTCTAGAGGTTGTTGGGTGTCACTTTTTATGGGACCTCAATGACCTAGAGATAACGAGCTATGATGTCATTCTCAGAATGGACTGTCTAGTTTCCTTCCAGGAAGTCGTCAACTGTTATCACCGTAGGGTGGGTTTCATTTCACTGGAGTGTGTATCTTTTCATCATAAGGGTTAATGGAATGTCTAGAAGAGAAAAGTGGTACCTGAGCATCATGGGTTAGGAGGAGTTATAGACTATATTTCTAGTCTATATCTAGATGACCTGGGGATTTCACTGATGGACTTTCCTCCAGTGGTGGATCATTTCAGAGATGTGTTTTCAGAAGACTTTTCAGGTTTTCTTCCTGAGCGTGAGGTATAATATTCTATTGTGCTTGTTTTAGGAGTGGCAGAGGTTTCCATTATTCCATATAGGATGGCTACGCAAGAGTTAGAGGATCTCAAGAAGTAGTTGGAGGAGTTGTAGGAAGAGGGATTCATCTGACCCAGTACTTCTCATTGGGGTTCTCCCATCATTTTTGCGAAGAAGGGGGATGGTACCCTCAGGCTTTTTGTGGATTATTAGATTTTTAACTCATTGAGGGTCAAGTACCGATATCCATTACCAAGTATTGATGATTTATTTGATCATAATTGAGAATATTGGGTGTTCTCAAAGATTTACTTGATGTCTGGTTACCATCAGTTTCATGTTAGACCAATATATATACCTCTTACAGCCTTTCGGAGAAGGTATGGTCTATACGAGTATATGGTTATTCCATTCAGTCTAACGAACGTGCCTATAGTTTTCATGGCACTCATGAACCGAGTGTTGCATCCATATATGGATTCCATCATGGTGGTTTTCATGAATGATATCTTGGTGTACTCTCACACTCGACAAGACGATGTCACACTTCTGTAGATTGTTTTGATTACACTGAGAGAGTATTAGTTACATGTTAAGTACTAAAAATTCCACTTTTGGATGGATCAGATTCACTTCTTGTGTCATGTTATCTCTGAGACAAGAGTGTCAGTAGACCCAAAAAATGTGAGAGCAGTTGTTTTCTGGGAGTAGCCGAAGAACGTCTTTGAGGTAAGAAGTTTTATAGGGTTTGCTGGATACTACACACACTTCATTCAAGACTATTCACACATAGAATCACCAATGACTACTCTGACTAAGAATGGTGTGAAGTTCATGTGGTTAGATTCTAGCGAGACCGCCTTTCCAGAGCTGAAAGGGAGGTTTGCTTCAGCAATGATACTAGTGTTTCAAGAGTCGGGCAAGAGCTATACTGTGTACTGTGATGCATTAGGTATCGGGCTAGGAGCTGTGATTATACAGGGAGAAGGAGTCATTGAGTATGGGTCTCAGTAGTTGCGGCCACATGAGAAAAATTATCTGATGTATGATTTTAGTTGGCAGCAGTTGTTCATGACTTACGTTGTTGGAGACATTACCTTCTGGGAGATCAATTTGTGGTTTTCACCGACCAAAAGAGTCTCAAGTATATCTTCACTCGGCAAGATATGAATTTGATATTTTTAATTTTGGTTGAGTACCTTTAGTCCTTTGACTTCAATCATTACAATATTCCTGGGAAAAGAAATTTAGTGGTTGATGCATTGAGTAGGATGACTCAAATAAATACAGTTCAGGAGGCCAGTAGTTAGTGTAATCTTATGGCTCTGTTCTCTAAGATGCATTTGAAGGTGCATGATAGATAGGGGAAGACATTTCTTTATTCTGTAACTATTACCTCTACCCTTCTTGATCGAGTGTGAATGAGCCAACTATCATACTTAGAAGGCCTAGTCCTATGGGATAGTGTGTCATGAGAGTACAATTTTTCCGTATTGACCATAGCTGAGGATGAGATCTTGAGTTTCCAAGGGTGCGTATGGGTTCCAGTAGAAATATATGAGGATTTGATGTGGGACTTTCATTCCTCAGGTTGATAAGTTCATCCTGGTGTCACCAAGACGTATCGTGATCCACACCGTCAGTATTGGTGGCCAGGTATGAAGAGAGAATTTGCTAGTTTTTTCATGAGGTGTTCCACCTGTCAATAGATGAAGGGGGAGTATCAACAACCAAATGGGATTTTAAAACATTTACCCATTCTCGAGTAGAAGTGGAATGATGTCACGATGGATTTCATGATAGGTTTATGGAGGTCTCCTTGAGGGAATGATGCAGTTGAGGTTTTCATTGACAGACGCACAATGGTTGGTCACTTATTGCTGATGAAAGACACCTTTTTTTCTATGAGTTGGGATGGTTGTACATCTGTGAGATTATCTGATTACATGTACTTCCACACTCTATTGTTTCCAGCAGATATTCATGTTTTACTTCTCGAGTCTTCTAGGGGCTTCATAAGTCTTTTTGTACATAGGTGATTTTGATTATAGCTTACCACCCCCAGACAGATGTCCAGTCCGAGCGTACGATTCAGGTGCTTGAGGACACTCTCTGAGCATGCATCCTGGTTTATGGAGGTTCTTGGGAGAAGAACATACCACTTGTGGATTTTTCTTACAAAAATATCATTCAATATACTATTCAGATGGAAAATTCTAAGGCTTTGTATGGTAGGACATGCCAATCACCCCTATATTGGCTAGATGCATGAGTGGCAGCTTTGTTGGGACCACGTCTTGTTCATGAGACCTCAGAGTAGATATAGTTGATTCGTAAGAGGATTTCTACTATACAGTCTCGACATAATTCTTATGATGATCAACACAGATGACCTATGGAGTTTTGAGGTCAAAGATCAGGTTTTTTTACATGTCATGCCAAGGTTGGGACACAAGAGGATTATGATATAGGGTAAGCTTTAACCAAGGTGTGTCAGGCCATTTGAGGTGTTGGAGAGAGTTGGGCCTGTTGCCAATCAGTAACAGTTACCTCAGAGGTACCGATTATGAATGAAATTTTCAACGTTTCTCATCTTTGATGGTACTTCTCAGACCCATCTCATGTTTTTTGATGGGAGGAGGTTGAGTTGGAAGTGGATGCATCATTAAAAAAGAATCCTATCTAGATTTTTGATCGATGTACGAAGGTTATTCTTGGCTGGACTATCCCTCTAGTACGAGTGCTATAACATGACAGGCGATTACAGGATGAGGCTTGGGAGAGGGAGGCCGATGTACGAGCACAGTGGCCGGAGCTTTTCAGAGTTTCTTCTTCTACTCTACCTTGCTAGAGAAATTCAGGGATGAATTTATTAAGGGAAGAAGTTTGTAAGAACCCGGATCTTCTTTTTTAGGTATGTTTTCTTTCTTCTGGTCAAATTTTAGAAAAAGGGGAATTTTTGGAAATTTCTGAAGTACACGTCATGTACTTTATGAGTACAGGCCATGTGCTGGGTCATCGTAGGAGACAGTGTGCTGGCCGTGTGATGGCCACATACAAGGCCATGTGGGGGTGACCTGGAGGCCACCTAATGTGGATTACGGAAAAGGCAAGTACATGTTGTGTACTTCCAAAGTAAATTATGTGTATTTTCTTTTGTCATTTAACATGTTGGGGTCGTTTCTAATCACCAGAAACACCTTATGCTCGACCTAGTTTGTCCGAGAGCTCTCGTAAAGATGCAATCTTCCTCTGATCCCTTGACAGAGCATCCGATCTTTGATTCAACCACCTTCGATTGCATTGGGATCGCCTCGGTAAGCTCTCTCTTCCGCAAGAGTTTTGTTTCCCAATTCCATATCCTTCCCAGTTTATCGTTTGTTGAACATTTTAGAAGTTTCTGTAGATCATTGATGTTATATATTGATTTAATCCCTAAGACACAAGTTTATTTATCTCCCAACACAGAGGTAGGTGGTTTGCGCCTTTTTGTTGAATTCATTTGTGTTACATGTGCAAAATCGCCCACACCCATGAAAGAGGTATTGCATGTTTACTATTTTTTTCCTATTGTTTTCTTTCTATGATTGTATTCTTGAGTAGAGGTTAATTGAATGTGAATAGTGTCAATTTATAAGTTTGGATGTTTTTTCCCATGCATCATTTCCTGTTTGACTGTTGTGTCTAGTTTTCCTATTACAATGCTATTTACCTTCCATTACTAGTATAATAGGATGTGGTGTTTGTATCCTTACATGTTGTTTTACAGTAGAATATTAGCCAAGTAGTTCTTGTGGTTTTCTTTGGCTGATACACATTTCTTTATCTGCTTGACTTATACAGGGTAGTGAGAACTGAATGTAGTAGTTCATAGGGAGAATGTACATAAGGGCTTCTTTAGAGTGTTTGTTTTACTTATGATGTGAGACCATATGGAGAATTTATGTATGTGAATTCTTAGAGTGTCTGTAGTTCCTCGACATGGGCCACAGAGGGAATG
This sequence comes from Viscum album, assembly GCA_963277665.1. Classification (NCBI taxonomy): domain Eukaryota; kingdom Viridiplantae; phylum Streptophyta; class Magnoliopsida; order Santalales; family Viscaceae; genus Viscum; species Viscum album. The sequence continues at coordinate 1,935,664,014 of OY728123.1, read as the reverse complement.
TGATTTAAGTGCTTCCCTAGAGCTCCTTTAGTTACCGATACAAGAGTATAAGAGGAATTGACGGAGAGTGATTCCTTAGAGAGTCTATGCTTAAGCTGAACCGGAGGGGTTATATTGAGTGTACATCCAAGAGGGTTTCTTTTGTTGCTAGGTAGGACCAGAGGGGATAGGCAGTAAGTACATCCCAGAGGGTCAAATTTTGTTCTTAGCTGCTTGCTTGTGATTCTAGGTAGGACAAAACGGGTTAGGTTGTGAGTACATCTCCGATGGTTACCTTTTGTGATTAGTTCCTTGGTTGTGTTTCTTGGTGGGACCTGGGGGGATAGGTTGTGAGTACTTATCATTGGGTTACCTATTATTATCACCTATTTGTGATTACCTGAATTGATTAACTATTTCGTGATATATTAAACTGAATGCGTTGAAACTGTGGATTGTTTACTTCTGAGTACTTCCTTATTTACTACTTTCTATGCTTATTAACTTCCATATATTCACTGGCTGCTAGGTGCAGATCTTGTGGTGGTTGCCTATAGGATTTTGTATCACACCCTATTTAGGCCATGCTTTTGGGCCCAAACTGATTATATTTTTATAGGTATAGATAAAGGTAGGCTCCCTTGTACTTCAGAAACTTTATTTGATGTAGATCTGAAGAGCATGGGACCTAGCTATGGCTTGCAATGCTGAGGATTTGTTTACTTTCTTTCTTTTGTACTTTGGTTTAGTATTGTTGTATTCCCAAATTGTTATTTTTTTGCTACTTTCCTGTACATATGTGTCATGCATCATTCATATATACATGTGTGCTCTAGTTTATTATTTCCAGTCTTCCATTGTTTAATTTTGTATGGATTATTCCTGCTTCTTTTATTGTTAAATTTTTTACATTTGTTGTGTTACTCTGCCAATGAGGGTATAGTTTCCCCATTATCGTATCCAAGGCCCTCGTTGCTAGTCAGTAAGAAGGACCCCATGACACCCTGAGAGGGGAGGGGTGAATCTGGGTGAAAAATATTTCTTTTAATGTGATGGATCTTATTCCCACGTTGGTAGGAACTTGTTGAACATGTATGATGAAAATAATCAGAAAGCAATCATTCACATGCACAGAGAAGACACAACACTTTTTACTTGGTTCACCACTAAGGGATATGTATAAGGAGCATACGCCAACAAGTTTTCGGTCATACCAAATTACACTAATCTTCACTAGCTATTTATTACAGAGGTTCAGGCACAATCACTTTGTCTCAGGATCACTGCCTTTACAAAGGTACTGGGATAGCTCACTGCGTCCCTCTGGTCACTCCGGTTGACTCCCCCTAACTCACTACCCTTGCTGAAGTCACACTCAGTTTATAGACGTGAAGGTCTCTGCATCATTGCAAAATAATGCATCCTCTGTTGAATGTAGATGCTCTGTTGAAGTCCAAATTTCGCTCATATATTAATCCCACTTTGCACCGAAGTTATCGGGCAATCTTTTTGTTTTCATGCAGCTTGAAAAGGACTGGCGTACAACAACCTCACCTAGAATGCTTCTCCAAGACTGATGTGCATGTTTCAAGAATGGCGCACAAGTCACATGCGTGGTACAAAATCAACGCATAGGTAACACCAACCCACTTGCATGAAACTGCCTCTTTCAACTCCAAACATGCACGACGTTGCGCCTTTGATTCCCAAACTGCCTTGGTCGCGCAGCTAACAACTGGCGCCCAGCCTCTACTTGTGTGACCCAACTACAACATGCGCAAATCAAACACTTACGTGATGAGAGCTCGAAAATCACTAAGTCTTTAAATTCATTACAAATGAGGGGGTGTGGTCCTCTATTTATAGGAAAACTAGACCCCCTGCGCGGTGGTGCGCAAGTCTTCCCTTGGTACGCAGGTTTGGCATGTAGCTCATCCTCTCTAGCCTCTGTCGCACAACTCACTTGTGCGACCCAACCAATACTTGCATGACCTACTTTCATTTTCCATATTTTGAAGTTATTATCATGAATAATAACTGGCGCGCATGTTTCCAAACCACCTAGGCATCGGCGCACAAGTCCTTTCTTGGCGCGCTGGTCACTTGCGCGACTAGCCCACAACTTACGTGGCCCTTATCCCTTTTCCATTTTTCCATGTTTTGATCATCAAAAACATATAGCGCTCAAGTTTCCTCTCCTTCAAGAACACGGTGAACAAGTCTCTTTTCCCAAAAAATATTTCTCCATTTGATGATTTTCAGGCCCCAAAATTTGGAAAACACTGGGAAACGACGCCACCTTAAATACTGTTGTCTTCTTGAACTGTATGATCACTTTGCTGGTACACATTCTGAACTTCCACTAAGGATTGACAACAAACACAAAACATACTACAATTTATGCATAGAATACCATGGTTCCAACATGGAATCCTCTATAATTTTTTGATATGCGCTTGAGTCCTTGTGACAAACGGGGTACGGGGTGTCTCTGGGTGGCTTCCCGAACCAGGATGTTATATAACTCCATTCGCCAGGAAATTCATAGTGAAAATGCAGTAGCATAAAGGGGAATATAAATGATCATGGGAGGGAATAATAGTAGTGAAAATAAGTATCCCATTATTTATATATCATATATTATGTAAAGGGGATATGGAAGAAGATATTACAACATTAGTAATTGTTGAAAAATTCATAAGATAATGATGTTACTTGAATAAAGAGGATAATTAAATGATCCCTTACTAAAATTTAAAATAGTTACTGGGGTACATAATGTTTTGAGGGATGTATTTATTGATATTTTATGGGGTATATTATCACATGGATATAAAATGGAAATTTTTTGGGTTTTATAAAAACATACACCAAGAATAACAAATGGATATTAATAGAAAAAACATAAAATAGGATCTTAAATAAAAAAAGAGAGTATAAGATACCTTAGCATGACAGTGTGATTTGAATTATTTAGTGGGATCTTCTTAAGAGATTAAGGACACCTTAGGAGGACTATAGAGAGAAGAGGAATGATTAAGGAAATGATAAGAGGATTTTAGTTAAGATAAATGTGATCGTTTGTGGTTCTATATTGGAAAAGTGAGTGGAGTTCTTTATTATTTCTGAAACATAGGTTTTGTTCTCTATAAAATAAAATGAATGAAACCAACAAAATTTCCAAGATTTTTTCAATTGGTTTCATCTAAATAGAGGTCGTTTTTTTTTATTTTCCTAAGGGAAATGTGGAACATATTAAAATATCTTCCCTGATGATGAGGACCTGAGTCATGTCCTTAAAGAAATAATTTGAAATATTAAAATATATTATAGGTTTTAGAGGGTTCATAAATGATTATAAAATTAATCAAAAAAACATAAAATAAAATTATTTTAATAGTTAAATATATTTTTTAATGTGGATCCATTTTATAACATGTATTATGTCATTTCAGCATGTTTGAATTTTATAATATGCACTCTATATTTATACCATATTTATTTTTTACGTGAAAATTAAGCTGTGTGAGAAAAGAATAAAACATTACCCATTGGATAATTTCAACATTCAGATTAACGAAATAATATTTATTTAGCCAAATTAAATTTTGATATAGATGAATTTTAACTTTTAAAATATAATGGATTTTTATTGATAAATGCATGAGTTTTTGACAATAATAGTATTTGAACCATTATTGAAATTACATTTGACATCATTACCATTATGTTATAAATTTCATTTATCAATAATCATATAAGTATAATATTTTATTAAAAAATTATTTAAAAAGTACATTTATTCATCAAAATTAATGATTAAATTGAAATAACATATTACTCAAAAATATAAATTGTGTTTAATCAAAACAAAATACAATTATTATCAAACAAATTACATAATCATTTATAATGTAAAAATAATATGGAATAAATATAATCATAATTTATATGGAAATAAGAAATAAATATTAATACTATTAGGGATACCTTTTTTTATTATATTTGTTAAATTATTTTGACTATGAATTAACTTATTTTCATTTTACCGTGGTAATAAATGTTTACTACATTTACTATTCATATTGTTAAAAATTAAGTTGAAATTAATACCTACTGTTAATTAATATTATTCTAAATGTGGAATCCATTTTATTATAATCCATTCATAGCAGTGTATTAATTTATTTTAAAATAAAATAAAACCCTCAATCATGATAGAAAATAGTCATCCAAAACATACATTTTTGAGGAAAAGATGATTTCACATTAATCAAAAAACTATTGATATAAATTATTTTAATTTCAATTAAAAAACATATAAATATGATATAAACATTAAATTTAAATAATTTCTCATTGGGGGTTATTTTAATTAATTATAATGGTGAAATTTTAAATAGTTTATTGGAAAATGTGCTTTTAATCTTAAAAAACACTTATACTAAAATCTCAAATGAGAATTTTTAAATGTAAAAATTTTAATTAAAAATAAACATAATAATACCTATGTTACACTGTAATAAAATTAATAAAATATTCAAACAATTATTATACTAAATTTATTAGATGAAATTAATATTTTATCTAAAATGGTACTTTCACTATTCACTGGAAAATCTATATTTTCAGAAAAATCATCAAAATTTCACTCATAATTGATTTTTGATATGATGATATCATAAATGGATATCATTTTGTCGAATATATTTTACATTAATTATAGAAAAAATTATTTTTTATATATATACTTAAACAAAAGTTTTATGGAAAATTTAATAAGAATTCATCAATATATAAAATACATATATATATTTCCAAAATTATTTAATACTACCAACATCATCAAAATTAATGGAAAGGGAAAAATAGTCATCTTTAATAATAATTGTTTTTTTTTTATTTTGCTTATCGCATATGATATAGAACATAGTTTTCTCATTTAAAACTCTTGGGTTTTAAACTTTCATTACAAAGGTTCATATTTTTTTGGGAAAAATATATTATTATTGGTTATGTATTTAAAATGATAGATAGATAAATTGTTCCAATAATAAATATGACGGTGATCCAATGATTATTTTTATTTTCTAAACTGATGACCAAATTGGGTTTCTTCAAATATTTAATGGTTCTCTTGAATTAATTTGCGGTTAATTTTTTAATAAATAAATTATTAATGTTAAACATAAGTTCATATAACTGAATTTTGATGAAAGGTCATATGAGAGTTGATTGTATTGGAAAACATTTAGTTGGCATTAGCAACTACTGTCGTCCCTCGAAATAATCATGAATACATTTAAAAGTAATGTGTTCACACATATTATTCATATGGATTATAATTATTATTAATATTCCATATGTATTAATGGGAATTACACAGAGTAAAATTACCCTAGATAATTTCATTAAAAAGAATTTATAAATTATATTAAAATGATAAATTAAAATTAAGGATTTCTTGGGGTCATGAACAACCCATGTTCACTAACTTAAACCCTCAATTTCCATTTGTTGAGGCCAAGACTACTGACATACCTGCTGGCCTCAATATCTTTTAATTAGAGATTTTCAAAATTGATGAGATCCATTAGCCAATGAATAATGGGTTTATATATCTCCAAGGAATTTTTGAGGAAGTTGTTAGAGGTCATAGGTCTTTTAAACCTAAGAAGAACAATTTTTTCTTCTAATACATTGAGGATCGTTGGGATGAGAATAATATGATCTATTGTTTCCCTCTGTGGTGACTGGACCTAGAAGTAAATATTTTAGGCTAACTGAGAACTGGGTCAATGTAAATATTGGCCAATAAGAACCATGCGTATTTAGATAGGCCACATTCTATATTTTTATTTTACCCCTTATGTTGATAATATTTTAGATAGAATGGCTATGCTACCATGTGGATGATTTCATGTGACATGATCTCTATCAGGAATTTATTGTTTACTTGAAACATAGACATGGCTAAGGATACTTTTGAGGGTCTATAAACTTAATAAGTACTAATTAGACCTAGTGGGTGCACCAATTATAGAATAATCATGAGTAGGAACATATGAACTGGGGAAGATATAGTTGTCAGTGTAACCATAAATCTAAACTATCATTGTATCCTCTAGGCCTATGGAAATTGTTTTGGGGATTATTACTTCATCCATACATGGTTTTTTATTTATTTATAGAGAGTTATATATTATTTTTTCCTGACTGTTAGGTAATGGATTGAGCTTCCATGGGTTTCAAGAGCACTGTGACTGGATTTTTTTATGAATTTTTTTCTTGGTGTAAGAGATACATTGTTGTTGGAGACCAGATATGTTATGGACTACATGGATTTTAACAAGTATCATGGAATACCATTTGAAAAATCTCTATACCCATCATTAATGTTATGAATTACAAGGATGTGGAGTTTGATGCATTGAATTAAATGGGAAGGGTCCCTGGAGCCTTTAAATAGGGTTTGGATTTTGTGGATTTAGATTCGAAAACACATAATATCACTTGATTGGTCCCTAGAGGTGTGAAATATGTTTTGGGTTCCATGGATTTGGAATCAAATGTATATACTACCAGGGGATGGGATCCAAAATCCATTAGATCTATATTGTTTACACCATGTAATTGGAGATAAGATATTTGGACTATAATATAATGTATCCCCAATGTTGTGAGGATATGTTAGGGTTTCCATAGATTTGCTGATAGTATGTTTCTTTAGAGCTATGGCCTTTGTGACCTTCTAAAAGACACCCTAACACTGGGATATTCATGTTTGGTTGATCAAGAACACATTCCAATGCATCAAAAATGGTTTTTATTTTATTTAATTTTTAGTATTTATTAATTTTGGAATGATTGTGTAACATGGATATATCACACAATATGATGATTTTAACGAGACAATATTTGTTTTTTAATACATATATTTTTACTCAATCCCTATGTTGTTTGAAAATATACATGGGTTCCCAATAATACATTCAGAATGTTTTAGGCATATGTATGGGAAAGGGAAATGGGTTTATCAAGTGTGATGGAATAGAAAAATAAATGTATTTTGGAATGAGGTTATTTTTAGAGAAATAAAAAACATCTTGATTGTTAATTTTATTTAATTCTATATTTATGGTCGACCTATGTGATTCCATTTTTGATCATGTGACATGGTTATCTGGGCTTATTTTATTTTAGGTATTATTGTTGGACTTATTATTCACCATGTCTACTCAGATGTTTGTCATTTCTGTGTGGTATTTAGTTATTTTATCCAATACTACACACTATGATAATGGGGTACAGTCTTTGCACGACAAATTCTTATATCCCCACTTCTTGATTACATCCTCTCATATATGGGGTGGCAAACCTATGATTTAATGGTGATATCGACTGGGGCACTAAACATTGGTCTTGGGATATGGGATGTTATTCATACAATCATGGAACTTTCTAGATAATTTTGGAATTAATGGTTGTGTATTTGTTCACAATGATTAGAACAAATCATTAAATAAAATATTAGAGGGAATGGGTATCCCATGATTCCTTTAAATTGTATGAATTTTGTGCTACTTAAAATGTTTCTACTTATATATGTTATTTGTTAGACTGTGGAATATTTGATATATATTAATTTATAAATACTATATTATAAATATCTTATGTATCATTTCATAGGCTGAGGAATAAATCTAACAATATAATGGTTTTTTATTATATTCTTTTCATGTGGGCATGTAAATAGTTGGTGGAACCATAATGTCAGGTTTCTGGTGGATAGGTGACCCAAATTGACTTATCCACCACCATAGAGGGGGATTTGATTACATGGATCATATATTGTTTCTATAAATATATGATAGATAACACCATATAATAAAATATAAATAGAAATTGGTAGAATAACTCTATACACAATTTGAGGTGGGGATATACGCCAACAAGAACAACTGATGGGTAATATCCTTGAGTATGTGTATAGTTTCATTTACTACGGTATTCAATGAATGCATTCCATCCGAGAAGATCATGTAGCCATGGGATATGGGTGTATATTTTTTTATAAAGTATAATGTAGTCAAATTTAATGATCTATCACATGTAGAAACTAATTATAAATTTTTTTGGTACGGAACTGAAGCAGGTGTATCCATGTTTCATTGTATTATGGATAGTATAGATCAAACAAGTTAATAATTGCCTATATTTGTGTACATACATATACCTTTACATAATCACATAAAAATATTTACACATATGTACTGGGTTAGGAACACATTTGTTTCTTCTTACTATGTTTATAATCACACCATAAACCAGAATTTTGGTGTGACAAAAAATGTCATGATCAAGGTCCTAGTGAAGGTATGGGGCCCAGTGGAATGTATATAATGATATTAGAGTTAGAAAAATTAATATTTTCATAGATATATAATTTAAATATTCTAAAATATCATTATTTATTATTACTTTTCATTTTTATTCAATAATCCTTTTGACCTACCACATTAGGGGTGTGTTTGATTTATATAGTATGACATGGTATGACATTTGATATTATTTTTAGTTTATGTAATTTTCCACTGTGATGTACTGTTTTCGTATGAACATATTGTTATTTTTTGTTGTATAACTATTATTAACGATGGTATGATCTCCCCATAGAACCATTAAACACCCACATCTAGCCAATGACATTTTTATATTGGGAGGCATTCCTGATGTCATGTGGAACTTCATTGTTGAACTAGTGATTTAGGTTATGATGTTACAAAATGTGTTTAAAGTCTCATTTTTCTATTATATTATTTTATTTATATTAGGAATTATTTTAAAGAATATAGATTGTATGGGACTTTGATAAAAAAGATTCAATATTCCTAGACATCTCTAGTGTAATGGACCTCAATGTTACTCGAATGGGTAACCATTATAGTTTATTAAATTTTTCAGTATTGACACATATTGAATTGGAATGTAAGATCATATGTGATTTATATTAATTTTTGTCTACATATTTTTTATTTAATTAAATTCATGAATATGTGCTATTGGTTCGAGGATATAACTATTTTAAATGTCATTGTGACATATATTTGTAGGAATTAATTATTCAAATATGCGAATGTTATTACGATTTATATACATTATTATGTCTCCTATATAGGTATGGATTTCGAGGCATCTACTCTATATTAAACTATAATTATTATACCTAGTATGGGTATATCTCCAACGATAGTGCATATTATTGACATCTCTAATGTGTTCCTTAAAACCATTTATGATAATCTTGAAATAATATTTTCAAATGTATTTTAAAAATTAATATGAAATTTTAGAAAAAATAAACCTCATAGATACTTTATTGGACTACTTGGATTAGAAAGGTAGTATTATCCCACAATGGAGGACATGTTATTTCCACCATACACAATGTAATAGGGTGAACATGAAGATTAACTGACACAAACACTGGCGGTTCAAGAAACAACCCCCCCCCCCCCCCTTAAGACCAATGTCTAATAGACTCATCCTACTTTGAGAAGAGTGGTACATAGGTTGATGGTTGAATATTACCATGTATTTGAGCTCCATAGTCTTCTAGATTTGGTATATCTTGTGTTTTATTTTTTTCACCTTATATGTATTATTTCATAACCCATTGAATATTTTATATTTCAAAAAATTTTGGCATGATATTTTACCTTAATTTTGTATTATTTAGAAACATGTGGAATAATTATTGAAATATGATATACTTTTTATGTAATTTCATACATATTTATTTTTACCTAGCTATAGGAACACCAATATCAGTGTTTGGTATGATGGTTTAAACAGATGGACTTGGATGACCACTTTGAGGGGGACCATGGATGAAATAGATCCTATATTATGGATCTGGATATTGGAAATATTTCTTTAGTGATTGTTATATTATTAACCCATGATGGGGGATAATTCTATACAACATTGATAGAAGATCCATATACAGGTATTCTATACTGATGGAGAAGAAACTTATGTATGTATAGAGTTTCATAGATTCTGGGGTGAAAAGCGTGCATTCAATAATATCCAATTAGGAATTCATTGGTTATGGTGTTGTGTTTTCATAAAAGGTAGAAAATGTCCAATGAACGTATCTATGTATTGAAATTAAAAATTCTAACATTATTTTAGTATGGTACCAACGTAGTTGTGATCGATGTTTGTGGAAGCATTATTAGAGCATTATCAATCAAAAAATGATTATTCACATTCATATTTTTCATATTTTCCTTTCCATCTTGAAAAACAAAAAAATATATTGATATGTATTTGAGTAAAGAGTTTTTGGTGTGTGTCCTACCATTTTTATACTCACATTATGTATAGGAATATCAATGTTCATGAAGACTTCTGATCTAAGACTGAGATAAGGGAAAAAACCACATGACATGTAACTGAGGAGCCTAGAGTTTGGATATGTTATCAATACTGGGGTATAAACTAGATATCTTCTACAATATATTTATTTATAATTTTTTTGTGCTATCTACCCATGATGACCTGACGCATTCAGATTCTATTTGGATTTTTATTTTATTTCCAGATATTACCCATGATATTGTTTGGAGTTTATTTTAGTTCCCACTATGATTTTTAGTTCTCATTTATATGTGTTATTATATTTGAGTTTATATCTATGATTATTGAGGGTATAGTCTCCCCACAAATCCTTTGGACCATCATAGTTATTTAAAAACCACTTTTGTATAGATAATATTGAATTTGTTAATTTGAAACATTTGATTATTCCCCATGATTCGGGTCCTTACAATAAAAATATAATTATAATATATATATATATATATATATATATATATTAATATATCATAATTCATTAAAAAACGAATCCCCGCCAAATATTCTTTCCTAACCAACAGTGCTCTAACCTAGTTGATTTCATCCCTTTTTAACAACTCCTATCATTAATTATGAACATTTTTTATATTTCTCCACCATGACATTGTGGAACAATTCTATCTATATTGTCTAAAAAACATTAGTTTTTCAAACATATCTCCACATATATTTTAATCAAATACCACATATATTCATATAGTTGTTACATTATCCCACTTTGGATTTCGTATGTAATATTCCCTAAATTATAACTCATTATTTTTCATGGGCATTATGGTCTTCTCCTTCTCCTCCATTGTTAATAAAATAGAAAGAGTTTTATTAACATTTATTTAATGATATTAAATTAACACCCCTATAATTAATAATTCAATGGTGTTATACCATTAATTTTTACTCCAGCTTTTTCAATATACAACTTACACCAGATTCATCATCATATGTCAACATCCTAACATATCAATGATTATACCCATATTACATATATTGGGAACACATTTTTTTTATAATGAATTCCTTAGGGCCTTCTAACCCATTGGTAGGGTGCATGGGATCTCTTGTTGATGTAGCCCCACATTCCCACATTCCAAATGTGGGTGGATTTCATCACGTTCAATGGTGATGTATTCTCTATTGTCAAAATAGAATGATGGGATGTCAGTTCTCTCTTTCAAGGACTACTCTACGGAGATTATTCCGTCATCTAGTTCAACCTCAAAATATTTATGTTTTTTTAGGAAATAATTCTCGATTACATCCCTTTTTGGACACTGTTTAATTAAATATTTCCTATCTTTCAGGGAAGAAACCTTTTTTTAGGAGAGTACTCAAGTTGGGAATCTCTCAAAATGTATGGATGTTGGACACATTGATAACCAATGAATGTTCCTAATCTAAAGTAATTAGATATGGGGAATGTTAGGGGAATAACATAAGGAATAATTTGGGGATCATAAGGTAATTTATTTGAGGGGTGTATGTCACCCATGTATTTTTAAATTAGGCATCTCATGATTTTCATGGGGTATGTACTGTGGGTCAGGGAGTGACTTCAACATATCGGTGAGAAGGATCAAAACATCTAGTTTTGATGAATTGGGTAACAAATTTAACATAATGTGGCCATGGATTTATTATAGGTTTAACATTATATATGGATATGTTGGGTACATCTTTAATATCTTGTGGGGATATGTTGGGTGTCGGTTTTACATCTTCTGTTGAAAATTTACATTGAAAAAAATTTCCATTCACATGGGTCTGAGAGATTGATCAGAACACCACATTTAGAGGACCAGAGAGGTGTGTCCATAGGAAGGAAGATGTTACAACTAAGAAGTTTACCAATTTTGGGATTCCCCTTGAAGAGTACCTAGAGATGTGAATCAGAATTACACTATAGGGGGATCTGGTATGTGTTTCATTATGCAGGAACCCCATGATTTTTTCTGATGGATGGGAATCCCCATGACGTAGACCCATGAGGTTGATCAATGTCCCCTTTCAGGTATATCAAGGAAAGATGGATCATAACACACCTTGAGGGAGATCTGGAAGGATGATCATCAAACACATTGAGGTGGATTAGGGTGTTTTATCCCTATGTGGAAGGATTTCACACATAAATGGTCTACGTATGGATAGAAAACCACATGAGAAAAATATAAAGTTGTTTAACATAACCCCACCTTGTGGTGGATCATATATAGATGGATCAAAACTCCCCAAAATGAGGATCCATAAGGCCAATATTGATACCCCTTGACGTGTATTATGGTGTTGTGCCCCTAGGAGGGATCACATATGTTTACTATTGGACCTGAACCTCGAAGATGCTTCCTATGTATCTAGTTTATAAGATAATGATCAAAACCCACATCGTTCGATGTTACAGTTTAACATCACATGATGTGACCGATCCATCCAATTTAACATCATATTGTAAGCATGCTCCTGTCATGAGAGGATATCATTGAATGTATTTTGTGGTTCTTATGCATGGATCTTCCCTTTTTAATAGGATTTATCTTTTTTGTGTGGTGTGGGGATTACACATTGAGTTGCACAAATGATCTCATTCCATGCGAGTGGTAGAGTTGTGGGGGTCATCCCATTCCAAACATTTGAAAAAGTAATCAGGGTTAATGTAACCATCCTTAGATGAAAAGGTAAAATAACATATGTGCAGAATGTATAGTGGTTGTCATGTAGGGGACATAAATGTTTTTCCTGCATGTTTGGAGGTTTGTGACAAATGGGGTTCCCCAGGTTATAATGTTGTGTGAAAAAATTACAATAGTAGGGTACTATAGGAAAAGGGAGGTCCATAGAGAATCTGGAATAAATGAATGCAACTATAGAGTTTTTGTTCATGATTATTTTTTCACACAACATGAGATATGCAGGACATGCTAGGTTTGCGTGCAGGAAGGTTATTTGAGTTCACCCGAGAAGCCTTTAAGAGTTTTTTCAAGGTTCACTCTATTGGAGGACAAGGAAATATTGGACACATAGGGGGCATGTCACATAATATTATCAACATCTAGTAGTTTATGTTGCACACATTCATGGAGGACCAGGGTTTTCATGAACTATTGTTTCATTTTTTCTTCTTGAGCATCTCCATTATAGAGGGGGTGATATTCTATTTAGAGCTAGAACAATAGGAGGTGTTAGTGCATGTTTTTAGGATGGAAGATGAGTTTTGTCCATTTCAAACATTTTATGTTGTAGGTTATATGTGCAACATCCCATTATTGAATCCATATCGGGAAAACATGTTGTATAGTTGTGCACAACAATTTCACTCAAAGTTCATTTGTTATGAACAATGGGCTTTTCATGAGTTCATAGTCCTTTGGAATTTTTTAATCTTGTAAAACTATTGTTGATGGATTAATCTAATATGGTAGAAAATATATTTGTTTGTGGATTTATATGCATCTTTTTAGCTTTGTAAACATTCATGCAGTTTGGATTCATCACATTTATTGATAAGAGACAAAAATTATTAATTGAGATAATTATAACATTAAATGGGGAATTTATCAAATATTAATGGATATTTAATTCTCTATATTAATGGATGAAATAATGGATTTTGACTAAATTAATGGATTATTATGTCCTTGTTGTCTATAAAAGGAGGATACAACAACATATTTTTGAGGTGTCTGCTAGTAAGATGTATCCAACATGGGATAATTGGTAAGAGTTGTTGTGTTGGCGGTGGCTTGTGTGACATGATGAATATGGAATAATTATCATTCACCTGTAGTGATGTTATTAGAAGGGTGTTCAAGATGCATTCCACTGAGATAAAGAAGGGGGATTCCACATCAGTAGTAGCATATGCAGCATGTCGGTGTTTAATAGGTGCAGAGCAGTGGTGACACAATTGATTACTAGGGCCACATATCAAGAGTACTATTGATAGTAGTAATCGGGTGGTGTGTCCTAGTTCATGATTAATGGTACATCGTGATAGTGAGATCATTCGAAGGTTGCAAGCTGGTGCATGGCTGACGCATGTTCTGGTTATGATCTCTTAGGTAGTGATGTTTTGTCGACAAAAGGTTGATGTTTTGTCATATATTGATGCTCTGATACATGGAATCAGTGAATTTTCAATCATTGGGAAGGAATAGGTATATTGTGGTGTGGTTTTCACACACTTTCTCTATGATCTTGTGTTTTTAATTCAAGATTGAGCATTACATGGATTCTTCTATTCACAGATTCATAGTGGATATTTTTTGAAATTGCCCCGTGGTTTTTTAATCCTCCATATCTGAGGGTTTTTCTTTGTTAAAAATTATACATGTTGATTAATTTATTATACTTATATCTCTTTCATATTTCAAATGGTTTATCGTGTTTTTTTAGCAAGCAATTTTTGGCTTGGAATTGGGAATCTACCAAAAGGTGGTATTAGGGGAGGTAGGTTCATGATTGAATTTTTCATGTGAATTATGGATTTTTTTGAGGGGATAGTTGATGTATGTTCGGGGAAGAATAAGGTTTGAAAATTAAACGAGGCAGAGAGAGGTAATGCACATGTCAGCTTCGGAGATGTTGAGCAGCGTGAGTAATTTATTCTTGTAGGTGCTCCAGATTATATGGTAATCACTATTATGGGGGATCCAAATGTTTTTGGTTCTGATCTTCTTTAGTAGGACGGTGCAGATACAAATTTGATGAATATTTTTCTGTTTGGTTTTTATTGCAGGGGAGTTGATATTTTTTTATCATATGTTAAAAGGAGTAACGTCATATTTTCTATGGAAGATGATGATTGGTTTGATACCGGACTATTTTCGTTCCAACTGGTTTTGTTTGATGGTTTAATTTATTAATGTGATGAAGTGGGGGATTTTTGGGATTCATCAGATTTATTGATGAGATAGAAAAATTATTAATGGAGAGATTTACAACATTAATTAAAGATTTTTTACCTACATTAATGGATATTTAAATCTTAATATTAATGGATGAAATAATGGATGTTGACTACATTAATTTATTATTGTGGACTTGGTATATATATAAAGAATATGAAGGAACATATTTTTGAGGGGTGTGTTTGCAAGATCTAGCCAGCAAGGGAGACCCTAGAAGGGTTTGCCTCATTTGTGGTGGCTTGTGTGACACGATGATGACATTGTAGTTATCTTTTATGATTGGTGATGTTATTTTCAAGGTGTTCAAGAAACATTCCTCTAATATCATGAATGGGGATACCATATTAGTTGTAGCATCTATGGAACATCTGCATTTAACATGTGTGGATCAGTGGCGACATAATTGATGATCAGACCCTGAATCTGAAGTATTCCTAATAGCGGTGATCAGGATGAATATCCTAGTTAATGATTGACAGTACGTTATGATGGAGTGATCATTCAGGTGTTGCAAGCTGGTGTGAGGCTGACGCATGTTTAGGTAAATATCCATAATGTAGTGAAGTATCATCAACATAAGGGTGACTTTTTGTCACGGATTGATCTTCTGATATGTGCCGTTAGTGGAATGTTTATTTAATAGAAGGAAGAGGCATATCAGGGGCATGGTTTTCACATAGTTTTTTATTCTCTCTTATTTGTAATTCATGTTTGGGAATTACTTGGATTATTGTATTTTCTGTTTTATAGTGGTTATTTTTTAAAATTACCCCATGGTTTTTTAATCCTCCGCATGGGAGGGGTTTTCACCTTTACAAATCAAGTGTGTTTATTATTTTATTTTCCTTATATCAATTCCATATTTTGAGGGACTTCTCATGATTTTCGTGGAATGAAATGTTCACCCTTGAATCAGGATACTCCTCAACACGTGCACCATTTGCATCAGACCCAGGATAATCCTTCTAGATGGGATATATTCTCTAATTACCCTAGAATGCCTTTTTGTGACCTTGTAAAATATTTTAGCACCATGGAATTCCAAACATGGATTTTGATATGACCGGGAACCATAAGGTTAGGTTTTGATAGAAGCACTAAATAGAATGATTCATTCTCATTGATGTGTGGAACATTAGTTGTTGGTTGTACCAGAGTCATATGAGTGTGCATGCAAGCGGGAGGTCCAACCCGATAAATTGGCAGTGGAGACCCCTTGTATGGATCCTTTTTATTTATTTTATAATCCATGATATCGTGATCTAGTGTCTAACTTTTGTATGAAATCCTTGACCTTTCACCTAGTTATTCGTGCAGTCTCCGTTCACACATTAGATTCCACATCCAACACCAAAATTTTCATAAAATTTTCCCTCCATACAAAAATCCTCACTTTTTCACACTAGAACATAGACCTTGTGCTCACCTCCAATGAAGATTCCATAACACTCTAAAATGGCCCACATACAAAACCCAATAGAGGTTGCTGCTACACCTCTTGTTCGAAGAATAGAGATAGTGGAATATCCAGAGTTCCATCGATCAAAGAAGGTAGATTCAGACAACCAAACACTCATGACAATGATAAAGAAGGCTAATAGTTACTATCCAATATGTGATCCCCTTCCTCTATGGAATTACATAAAGAGGATGAGGTGAACATAAGTTTCTTCATGGTCTGTAAGCCACGATCTTGGTTCAACCATAAGGATGAGACCAATCACTGGAACGTCATTGTTAATGGTTATCCTGGTAGGTAAAGTGGGTCGATGAATTTCTATATTCATAATCAGCGGACCAATTTGGTCCTAGAGGAGTATCCGAAGGTGTAAGAATTCCCTACCCACTACATAAACATTCTTCAATGCATCGTGTAGGAAAACAATAGGGGCTGGCATAAGAATTGGTCTTTGAGATCTAGAGGAAACATCACAAGTTAGTGAGTCAAGGTGTACTGGGTACGTTATAATTTTTTGGATTATGTGGCTGAACTGTTCCATATTGGGCTATAATATGTATTGTGGTAGTCATAGTTCCATTTATACCATTAGTAGGATCTGTGGATTGAACTTCTTAGCTGGTAGTCGCTAGATACAAGCACATTCTATCTTTGCAATGGGGAGGTGAGAATTAGACTATTATATTTTCACTACACTAGTGGTATCCTACATGAAGGACTCCAGATTGATTAGTTTCCCCTATTAATAAACCATGAATAATATATAGAAGACTCCTCTCTCGACACAAAACCTTATAAAATAATTGAAGAAAGAGATGGATCATTGTCTAGTATTCCATAAATATATCTAATTCGAGGTATTGTTTGACATATTTTGGAAGAAGAATATAGTTGTGAAAATGATGAGGTGGGGAAATAAGTGTCTGACTGTTCTACAAAGAAGGGAATTAAGATCATATTAGTTATCCAAGAGGAAATGATGTAAGACCATTGAGGCTCCAATTTTATTGTAGGTAAAAACCTAGTAGTTTGTTACACAATGTTTCTTACATCATTCCTCAGTGGATGTCTTCTACTTTTTATAAAAATATCAATTGGCCTCCACTATTGGGAACTGAAGATGGTGACATGTCATGGTGATGGGTAATAGGTTAAACATGAGGGCACATTTGCTGCTTAGGCTATATAGCCATCTAGTCTATGTGGATAGAGGAGAATGGATAAAGAGAATATAAGGCCCATTATGGTTCAAGAATGTCATGATCATGAAACCCTTAGGGGATATGAGTTTTGGATGAAATCAGTTTGCCTACATTTGGTGTTCAACCACCCTTTCTCAACTTATATGGGGTTTGACCAATGAAACTCGATGATACCAAGTTCATGATTGGAATTATAAATATTTGGAACATCCAAAACCATCCCTTATGATCTCTATATATGAATTTTTTTTGAAAACATGTAGAGACATGGGAACATAATGAGTACCTACAAAGATTATGGGGAAGAGTGTTAGGGGATATGATCCATGATAGTGTCTATTGTAAACCGTATACACCATTCAGTTTTCCAGGTAGTTCATGTCCCTTTATTCGGTGATGAATACTGTCTATATGACAATATGTGAGAACCAGTATCCCTATATCCTTCTTCCAATATTGTTGATGTTGATGCATACGGGCTTAGGGGAGACCATGGTTGTTCTTTTGTCTATCATTGATGCTGGAATGTTGACAGATTTTGCTTCAAACTAATGGAATAACATCAAGATATAATCATGTGGAACCACATTCATGTTAATGATCTATCTAGTTTGTTTCTGAAGTATTTGGGAGGTCATTGAGTTCTCTATGATGAGAAATCTAGGCGATGAGGTAGCCCATGATGGAGCTACTATGACGCTGGTTTACTGTGTTGTTTGAACCACTTCATTAGGAAAGAGTTTTCCCAAATTGATCTTGGGGGAAAGACGAGGGATCTCTATTTAGGAAGAATATACCCATGGAGGGTCATGATATAAGATAATGTATCTAATATAAATAGCAGTCTATGAGGTCTTTCGTTTAGTCTGGACAGATTGGAAGATGGTGCAAACATCCATGTCAATCTACAACCTGTTGTATAATCAGGCTCGAGAAGGATTCATGTTTCCATAGGTCGAGACCCTATTTATCAAAACTAATGTGATATTCCCTGGGAGGTACATATTTATGGTGGTGATGAGAGAATTATAAAGCTTTCAGCGGTGAATGATCAACCTTCTACCCTAGTGCAGGTGATGTTTGGTAGTGAGGCAAGGTGGGTGGAGACCCAACCTATCAATGACTCTAAGGTGTATTGATAGATGAGGATGCACGAAGATTTTGTGATGAGGAGCCATGGGGATCAGAATCCAACTAGGGTATAACCAAAGAGAGTGGAAATATTTTAGCCTCTAATGAAGACTATGAAGTACTCCTTGATGTAAACCTACTAACTTACATGTCCTTTTCAGCTCATCTACTTTTTTATCTATAGTTTTTAATGAATTGTTTATTTTGTATATGATCAACTTGGCTACTAGAAAGGGAACCATACAATAGGGGTTGAAGGTGTTCCACTGGCTGTTGGGGAACATGATACAGGGCCTGTGAAAAAGGATAATGTAATTGATGGGCCAGTCAAGGAATGTTTTGTGACAAACTCAGAGCATATTGTCCTCCCTAACATTTATTGGGGAACAAGTCCTAGAATTCCAATGGTAGCACACCACTAGTGATGAAATTATCCAGGTGTGTATCATTATTAAAATTTATCTTCCCCAATGTAAAATTTCAAGTTAATTCATTTTGTCCCCTTCAATCCATTCATGGATTTTTTTTAAAAAAATACATCCTTTCATTATACAAGTTCAAATACAGCTCCTTCTACACCACCATTGGGATGTCCAGTGATAGATTTTGAGGACTCAAATGAGGCCAAAGTATCTAATATAATGTAACATCCAACCAAGATTCAAGGATTCAATTTTCTAAACACTCACCATCTGTATGTGTTCCTCTACTATGAATTTTCAATTATTCATTTTTTGATTAAATTGACTAATGAGTTACTATTCCATAAAATCAATAAAATATTTTACGCTAGACAAGAGAATGAGGATGGAGAATTTGGGTCGCATTCTCCAATGACCAAATAATCTATTTATTAGTTGGTTTTCCAATATGATCCATTATAGTAGTTTGATGCGGTCACGAGTGAAACCTCTAGTGGGGTAATGTTTGACGATAATAGAGATGATTTTACCGATGAAGGGTTAAGTGAATTCATTTGAGCAATTGGTTGGGAATCCATCTCATCTGAGATGATTCCAAGGAAGGAACCAACTACTTCTATTCTTGTGGGTTTCTCCAACTATGAGCCATTACAACCAGAGGAACTCGAGGAATCTGGCTATGAGGTTGCTGAGGACAGTCACATAGTATGATAAATGGAAAGGAATATAATGAAATGTTTCATCACACAAACTCCATAAATACTCTTGGTGAGATGAATGTGGTCTCTCAACCATCACCTATAAAATCTGTGCACTAAACAAGCATATGATCATGGTCTCCACATGCTGGTTTTTTAATCCCTCACTGAGCATGTCTTCTAAGGAATCAAACATTTAGATGTTTCACAGTTCTGGAAGAATTCTAATAGAATCCAGAAACTCCATGAATTCGGCCATGAAATCCAACATTTGAAGGATTTAACAATTGATGTTTCTGTGTATCTCAATGCTCAATCAGAAGTTACCAACTGACTGAGTGCTCATCTAGAGGAGGCTGATAATCAAATGAATGAGTCGATTGATGAGATATATGATCTCTATACTAATAGGGATTGATAATATATTTTTATTGATGAGATTTTTCTTATAGAAAATGAAATGGAAGTAGATCATGGGAGGCGGCAACAGGCCTTGCAGGAAAAACATCATATGTTGGTCGAGCTAGAGTGCTCAATTTATAGGGTACATTCACATGAGAAATTTATCCCTGACTTATGAGAGGCTCTATTATCTGGATAACCCTCATTAACCATCTATCCTTTTTTTTATCTAATCCTTTTTCATGAATGGGAAAATATTTTTCTTCTACTCTTACTAATTTCACATCTATTATATTTCAAAGATAACCAACAATCAATCCCTAAGATCATGTTCTCCGTGATCTGTATTTGAAGAAAGAGAAAACCTTAGGATTTCTCATTCATATGAGACTTACTAGGCTAAGAGAGGATGTGGCTAAAGAAAGGGGATCTCAAAGAAGAAGACTTTCTTTTTCAACATGTGATATTTCATGAATGAGATAATGATACATGCATTTATTTCAACCTGAATTTTTGGAAATGGAAATTGTGAATCATGAAGTCCATAATTTGGAAAACAGGAAGAGTGGCATCAAGATATAGGATAACTATTGAAATTGTTTGAAACACAACATCCATATCACCGAGCTGATAATGGGGACACAGAAATTTGGTTCAACCCTTGAACATTTTCAAAACATGGATATTACCTCATAGTGTCCTCCAAATTCTTCAAGGGAATTGGCCTATGATAGTAGTTGAGACTTTTCAAGACACAATTCCAATAGGGGGTCCCTTTGGATGTGGACAAAGATGATGATCCAAATAAGGGGTATGTGAAGCATAGATATGAAGTGATTCAATGTCTAGTTGAATTAAAGCAATCAAAGAATTGCACCACCCTAAATTAAGGCATATAGTGTGGGTTTATCAATGTGAACGAATTGCAAACTCATCTTCCAGAGAATCATCATATCAGGGTATGAGAATATATTAAAGAAGATGAATTATGTTGTATATGACCACCAATGGAAAAATAGACTAGTTGGGTGAGGTATTAAGAGGTCTTAATGTTTTATGTCATAAAATGATGATTATGAATTCTCACATTCAAATTGTATGTCGAGGATGTCAAATACATAGTTTTAGAATCATATAGAGAGGATGATTAATTTTACAATTTAATGTTAAATGACCTGGAGACATCTCATTTTTTAAGCTCATGTGACTGGGATGTAAACTGAGTATGAATTATGCACTTTTCCATCCAACATTTATTCCTCATGTCAGGTAAAGAGGGATTTCTATGTTCACTGCATTGTATAGAGTGATAAATTATTGTCATAAAAATAGTGACCTAGTGGATTAGGATGAATGGGAATCCTAGGATGACCTATGATACTAGATACCAAGGAATCAGTTTTCACGAACATAGTTTTTAAAATTGTAATGCTCGGACCATGGAATTTTGTTTAAGGTCATAAATATTGGACACACTAAAAATAGTTTATGGTCATTTTCCATGGACAAGGAATTGGGTGTCTAGAATTAATGATTGCAACATCGAAGGAATATTAATCTATATGAATGGAGGACATAATGGGATACATGATCCCACATAGAACACCCCTAAAAAGATCACATATTTGTTAATGTATTGATGATTGAACCATGAAAAACCATATAATAGAATGTATGGAATGGTGAGTTCAGAAACCCTACATGACTGGAGGGCCAAGGAGGCCTGACACCACAAACAACATTCATGAGGAGTCCCCCACATAGTTTAGATTCCAATTTTTTGGAGTTGGGTTCTTCTCCTAGTATATTGTCATAGAGATTGGACCATGGTGGTGAGTCCTGATGGAACTTAAATGACATCGAATAAATTTCACCCAATGTGAATGAGGACTTAAGAGACCACTATTTTTTTCCAAAACAATCAATGAGACAACCAATTTTTTTCGTAGTTTAGGGTTGTAGAGTTTCGACCATGGGGATCCCTAAGATGTTTTGCATGGCCATAAGGAGTATTGACAAGATGTGAATGATGGGATGAGAAGGCCCACCATCCATGATAAATATATGGTGAATATCCTAAGGTATTTGAGGTTATGTTGCATAGACAATGGGTTTAGTTTATAGAAATAATGTTTGAGCCATGATACTAGTCATGTAAATTTTTACAAAATGAGTCAGCTGATGGGAGGGGTGAAATATAAAATATATGGGCTTCACAACATATAACATAAAGGCGGTAATCAATAAAAATGTATTTTCTAACATGTTGTGGTAGAATAGCTGTTCAAATACAGTATTACCCCCTTGAGAAAGTGTATTGAATCTTGTGAAATGAGAATATGAGGCATCCTAAATTATGGTGGGGAAGGATACAATTTAACCTCTTGTTCTGAGGACATTAGTTCATCCCATATTTGTTACATATGGAACCTTGGTTTAAGATAAGGTAATATCAACTCTATATTAGAGGTATCCAGAACTTGTCTGGGGTAAAATTTTAGTTTAACACTTGTGTTGAGGATATCGGTGAGTATGCATATCATAATGCTCATACATTTCCTCCTGATATCTGACTATGATGGAATATCATTCCACATTATGGGTCAAGTTAAATGAATGGGGAAAATAACTAGAATGAGGATCGTGGTAAATTTTAGAGTGATTTCACTATATATAATAGATAGTTCCACAAGGAATTTTTTTCTATCAACAACGTCATAATGTATAGGCATCGCTCATATCCCATAACCATGGGAATCAACCCACATATACTTATTGAGGTAAATTAAAATATAGAGTTCATATTCTATAAACTATTAAAGATAGGTTTTCAAATATGTTCAAGCCGTGAAAGAGTTAAAAGTCTATGTGAATGATCTAATGAATCCCTGCAACATTTTAACCAATCATAAAGTGAGTTGTGCATAGTTTAAGGTCATCTAGACAAGAAAGTGGAAAATAGTCTGCAGTCATATTTCAAGCACATTGGGAAAACAGTTTAAATTCATGATGATTGGACTCTATGTATTTGATCCAATAATTCATGGGTGGAATCAAATAGGTAAATATGAAAATTAATGGGCCAAGAAGGCCACATTTGCCTCCCATTTATTGGGATAAAATCAAAACCTTTATTATGTTCATAATTCATTAAATGGAGTAGAAAATATTTTAACATCATAACTCATGGAGTGGGGTATTGTAGGATGAAGGAATAATAAATTTTTGGAATTGACTCAGTGATGAGATGTATGGGTGTCCATACATATCCCAATGTAAGTTGTAATCATGCCACATGTAGTTTGAAAACATTGTGTGGTAGAAGACCAATTCTGGTGTGGGCGATGCACTCTTGTGATGTAATTTGAGGTATCCCGTTGTAATAATGAGGAATCCCATGGTTATGGCATGGGGTAATGAAAATATCTTATTTAGAGGCATCTTGATTTTAGATGGGGTAATATTATAGTTTTACATTATGCATTAAGGGCCATCGGTTCTACAGTTTAATGTCATACAACTCTTACTATATGGGCTATATATAGTATAAGGTAATTATGATCAGACCTACTATGAATTATTTAACACCATATTTCCTAGACTAGGGTCTCTTAGTTTGAGGTCATGGATTTTGGAAAACATAGGGGTTTCTAGATTAGATATATATATATATATATATATATATCATAGTGGGGAAAAAAATAAATGAGTACTATAGAGGCTTATCACCACAACACATATTCCAGAAGAGACTGGAATAATGTTTAATGTCATGATGCTTAGACTGAGACTCATAGTTTATGGTCATAAATTTTATACCCATTGCAAACTATCTAGGGCCATGTAGCAATGGGATGTTGGATCTTACTTTAGGGATATAGAATTTTAACCATAGCATGATCACTCCCAAAGGACCATGTGTGGCTTAAAAAAATACATGATATGAATGGAGGGGCCTAAGAGGCCAGCTAATGTCACACAAACACATTCCTAGGAAAAAATAGTGCATGTTTCATAGTTTCAATTCTTATTCATGGACTGATATTTTAAATTCAGAGAGTTTAAAACCATTGTAAACAATATAGTGTCATGTTGCATGGACTATTGGCTCATTGTTAAAGGTTGTATGGTTTAGAACCTAGTTTTTAGTCACAAATAGATATGGGTAGTGTGGATAAATTAGAAACCCTAACATAAATGTATGGACCCAGGAGGCCCAACACCATAGAACACCTTCTCAAGGAGGTCCGCACACAGTTTAAAGCCCTTCTTCTTGGAACTGAACTACTAGTTTAAGGTCATATTGTTTGGACACTTGTATCATTATGTGATGTACTTCATCATCACCTTGGCATTGGTATAAGGTTTCATTCACTCTCTATCCATGGTGATCAAATATTATACATCATTACAATTGAATTTATGAATGATGTAATTTCCTTCAATCATGGGATCCAAATTTAGTGGATTATTTCTAGGTATAGATGGAATTATACGAGAAAGTATTTCATCACATTGAAGGAGGGGGTAGAGGAGAACCTTATTTTTTAATACTGTTACTATCTAGTTCTGGTGGCTCTATAGATTTTTAAACTCCTAGGTCCTATTCTCTTTTATGGATTCTATATCTTTAGGATGAAATTGAGCTATTTTTTCATGCATAGGTTGGTTATAGATAGCTATTCAGAGCAATGGAAACTAAACATAGATGGTAATGAATTCATCAGTTCTATATACTATGGATTTTGGAATCACATGAGTGGAATTCCAATTTTTAATTTGATAAGATTAAAAGGAATTGTGGAGCTTGTCAGACCCTATTTTCATATTTTCTTCCACCATATTATGAAGAATTTTAGGGAGGGTCTTATTCAATTACTCAATATTCTAATTTTCTTGTGCATACCAATAAATAGTATGGATGGATTGGATGTATTAATTTTCAAAAAAAAAATTCATATCTAAATCTCAAAATTTGGTACCTTTTCTGCTGATAATGACGTGAGGGACTATGAATCAATGAATGATGTGGGAAATCTAAAATTCCATCATGAACTGGGCCTTAACATCCTTAAAGGTAAATTATTATGCATACATAGAGAGGAAATCAATTGTGGTAATAATAAATATTCACTGGTGATCTGTTTCTAGTGTATATGATCCCACAACATCAAGTACCCAAACTCTAATGGGGCAATTATATTTGGTGGTGTGTAGGGGCTTCGGTGGTGGATTTACAAAGTAGGCATGGATCTAAAATGCCTAAAACCTCTTAGATAAATTAATTTAGTCGTGGACCATGGTGGGCATGAAGTATCCCAACCTTCAAATAGTTTTGGATAGAAACAATCCTACTTGATTATATCCACATGACCCATCGTGAACATCCTACATTACACTTAGAATAACATCACCGGGGATGAAACAGAAGAAAATTCCATCAAATCTGTATCTATAGAGGGTATTTCCATGGTTAATCCTACTCTAGAGGGTTGACATCATTATGTGCTAACATATTCTCTAACAAACGACTCGATATAGAGGGAGAATTCCATGATAGAGATACTTGATGATTGGAATTATTCAATCATATGTTTCGTATCATGTTGGGGAACCCGAGGTTCCTGATATAAAATAACTAGTAACCAAATAACATACATATTAGTTGTTATCAACATCTAGAATTACAATCATGATGAATATCTGATTCCTCTCATGGAAGAAAATGTCCCCCTGATTAGGTTCTATAAGAGAAACAGTTAAACTAGTCAGAGCGCCAGCTCAACCATTCTAAAAATAAGGGATAGAATACACTTTTTGTATCATAATGTAACATAGCCATCAACTTATTATTGTGGTCTAGAATGGAAACAATATCATACATCCATACTATATAGTATCCATAAATCTATTTGATAACCAATTAAGAGTCCTTCTTCACACGAGGGAGGGGGACATTAATGTCAAGGGCCAGCTCAAGACTAGTGATGTGAGCATAATATTACTCAACATCGTCTATGAAGACTAGTTATAGTATTAATGAGTAGGGTGGGGCAAAATGTGCCGGTGTAATGAAGATGATCCCCATGAATACATTGTTGTTTTTGGGATTTGAGATATTTCTACTGGTTAGCTTATGGAAGGATCCATATAAATACATATTAAAGCCTGTCATATCCAAATACTCTAATGGAAAGACCACATCTTGGAATTCTACATCCAGAGGTAGTATTTCAGTGGCCAAAATGTCTACTACTGCCTGACTATTTATGGATTTTGGTGGGATGAACCTGATGTCAAACTACTAAGGAATCACTTCCTAGTGCACTAGTCTTCTCATCTACATGACGATATTTTGGATAAACAACTTTTGGTCCAAGCGAGAAACCAATTATATCTCATAAAGTTTTATATAATGTTACAACTTCTCCTCTGAAAAAACAAATGGGATTCATCTCATCTCAAAAGGGAAGTATTGATCATATGTGTCAAGAATCAAGTTGCCTAGATTGTGTAAATATATATTTATGACGTCATTGTTATTATTTGTTAGAAGGTCACCAAGGTCCATTCAAGGGACATCAAGGGGAGGACCAATGGTTTATCTAAGATTGATTCTACATGAACTAGAGTTTGTAGAAGATATTGATTTATTTCCTCAATGGCAGTCTAAAAATCCTCATTCCACTCATAGAATATTCCATAATTAATCAGCCTTGAGAATAACTTAACCTTCATGATTAGATTAATTATGAATCAGTGTATATATGCTAAGTGGGATTGTAGGCCTCAAATCCCCTAGAGGTATTTGTGAATAAGAATTTATAGGGTTTCATCTTCATATAACGGGAGTGAAATAAGAATAAAAGTTTCTCAAGGTCCCCGATACGGTGATCAAGATTGCAGAATTTTACAACCTAGTCATCCACATAGCATTTCTCGTATGTCCCTATGATTATATTGAATATGTGGTGCATGGATTAATGATAAGTGGAACATATACGTATCATACGAAGGGAATTTATTGGATTAAAAAGGTCCCATGGGTTTCCCTTAAGGTGGTATACTCTTCATTCTTAGTGGATATTCCAATATGGTTGTACCCTGAATATCCATCCATAAAGGATAGTGTATAGAACCCATCTATTACATCAATCAACAACTCCTCTACTATATGGGGAAAACCATCCTTCAATCAATGGTGGTTTATGTAACAAAAGTCAATACAAACTCTGATATCCCATTTATTCATCTTGATTGGGATAATGTTGGCTTACAACATGGGGTACAAGACTTCAATGATGAAATTGGATTTGATATATTATCAACCGTGACCTTTATCGATCCATGGTTGGGGTTCATTTTTCATGTTAGGATAACTAAACCCACGATGAATCTATAGGATAACCAAATGGTGGACTGGTACTTAAGAATCTATAACTGGAATCTCATTGTAGCTTCTATAAACACATCAGGATGATTCATTAGAAAATTTGTATACCACTACTTACCCAATGGAGTAACGGTTTCACTGATCATCATTGGAATCTGTTCTTCCTTTTCATCAAGGTTCACCTAGTCTTTCCCTTCAATAGTCTTGGAGACTCCCTGGTCAATTCTGTCAGGAGGGTCTTAGAAATCTTCTTCGGCATCCAATGTAGGGTAATTAGATGGATGAGGTAAATCATATCTTGATAACGCAGGTGGAGCACTGGTGAGTCATTGAGTGGCTACCAAATCAACACTAGAGTGATCCATCTCTACTACAAAAAAAGACACAAATGATATTATGTTAATTCAATCTCCCCTTTTTCTATAACCATGGGTAAATTCTTGATGTAAAATTAATGGTGGTGAGTTTTCCTTTTCCAATTCAACTATTCCTTGTGAAACTATTAATAATGTAATGAAATAATATCTATTTAGAAAAATTCATGTTAACTCATAAGATTGGGGGTTTTTGGTACCACTTGGTCCTATCTTCTGTATTAGTATATTGTTTTTTTGGATGTTCATTCGTTTTAGGGATTAGAAAACCCTTCTCGTCATAGAAGATAAAGATGATTCCAAATTCTGGAGTTGTGGGTTCTAGCTTATGAATTGGGAGGATGAAGGACTCATATAGGTCTACACATGGACTAGTCATAGTGGTTTTGGGATCAACATCATTGGTTTGAACGTGATTTCCCTCCCACTTGCAGTATTCTATGTCCATCGAGAAAGGCTTATAGGAGTCGAAGGAAGGTGATTCACCTGGGAATACCCCTACTCAACCATGGAGGGATTATTTGAAGAAATGGTGATTCAAATAGTGGACCATTTCATAAAGAGGATGATGTGGCCAAACCAACAACACATTATAATAAGTATCCTTTGAGAATATCATGAATTCATAAATTTATATCATTCCTCCATACTAGTTATTCAATTAGATCCCACTACATGGTTTCTGAGAGTCCTGAAATTACCCAGAATTATATGGTTGGAGGGAGTCAAATATTCTCTGGTTAGTACTATCTTGTGGAGTGTATGGTTCAACGTTAGGATAATACCAAAGCATTTCTCCACCCATAATATGTAAATCTCCATGGAACTAAAATATAATGTGATTTATATTGAGAAAATGTTTCCCTCTATTAGTGTTTCCTCAATGTTATGTATGATATTATCATTAACATTTAGTTTTTCATGCCATAATAATGTTTATACCTAGATGGGTAACTCATAGGGAAGAGGCATAGTGGTTTTTGTCATCTATAACACTAAATTCTGGAAGGTAATATGAATATTCTACTACAGACTACATAACTCTCTTTGAATCACGATCAACTGACTGTCAATAATCTGAGGTATTTCTTTGTTTGGATGTGGTTGACCATAGTTTAGTCTTAGATTCTATCCATTCCACTTTATAGGATCAGTGAGGTTGATTTACTAGATAAGGTATCACAGTGAACTACAGCTGATATTCTAAATCAATTTATATGGTCAACAGTGGTGTCACATCTGATATAGTGTTCTGTGAAGATTTTTCTTACTAATATCTATATAGAACATGTTTCCTGGTCTATGTAGCATGTAATTTTGGTTTTAAATATTATCTTGATCATTCTAGAGTCCCACATGTCTTCGGGCTCTAATATTACATCATCAGTCATTAGTGCTTTGAGGGTTTACCAGGTATTCCACATCTTTGGGAACCAAGAATATATCCATTAACTCAATAAAATTAATGGAGGCGTACACATTCTCATCATCAGAGGGGTATTCCCATGCTGGGTGGACCCTATGGGAAGTTTCCAACTATGGGGCATGAAAACTACCAAGGGTCTGAGATTTATTTTAGACCAGAGGAGGACATTGATTTCTATTATTCAAGTATCATATACTATTATGATATTTGGAGGGATGAGATGTTGAATTTAAGAGTCATGTGAGGGAGGCATGGAGATAACAAGAGGATCCTTCCTACCTAAGAGATAAAAGATATCTCCATTGGCATCATTAAATGCACTGGGTTCCAACCAGTCATCATACACCTAGTTCTCACAATTGTAAACCTATCACTATTCCTCTAAACCCTCATTTTTTATTTCAATATCAACGTAGATATGATTTTAATGTGGCACAAAATTTCGCAACATGAAAGAACCATTTTCCTCTTGTTCTTGGAGCCAATACATGAACTCATATAATTCTTTGATGATGTGTTGTAGGATCATGTGGTAAGGGGAAGTAGTTGGGGAAATCAATTCCTCTAGCTTGTTGAGGCCTGATGCAATTTTGTAGATTCAAGATCCCCTTTTCCAGGGAACATATGAAATATATTGGGACCTACTAATACATGAATGAGTAGGACTAGTTTCTTCTATCCCTTAAGGAAAATATGGGGACCATTCCTTGATGATGTTTCAGAGCTTGACAATGAGGTGGAGCCTTGTTCTCTCATCTAAGTGGTTGTACATGACATAGTGGTGCCTAAAGGGTCAACATATGGTGAGTCAGAGACTAATAAGGCATTAAATGATTAGGATCTAATAGTAATGGTGAAAAAATTACAATATCTTAAGATCCTCTAACTGTATTAATATTTAAATCTCTTAAATGGAAGACCTTCTCATAGGTGATGGAAGCGGCGGTGAGTGGAGTTGTTTATCCTACTACAAGGCTTCCTATAGATGGTGTTCCTTTTCATATAACTCATATAACCCACCTATTAATATTTTTTTATGGGTGTAGGGAAAAGATTAGTATCAATATTCCCCAAACACATTGTTAGTATATTCACTTGAATCAGTGGCATAATGTGTGATTTAGTGAGGCATTTCCACCAAGAGAAAAAAGTTAAAGGGTTACTCATCGGGCCTTTGGATGGACATGAAGTGGTTGAAAAAACATTTATTGTAAATGGTGGATGTGAAATGGTATAGGAACAAACAAAAAAGGTCATCCCAAATAGTTATGGAAGCAATCGGTAGATGGTTGTACCAAACAAAAAAATCCGTCTAATTTAAAAAAACCCATGGGTTTTGTGGAATCCTAATGATTTGGGTTTTCCAACAAAGGCCTGCACAATGAGATAAGTGATCTAAATGATGCATTGGGCCCTTCATCTCATTGATATATAAAAATATTGGGTTCCAAAACATAATAGTTCTCACCTGTTATCAACCCGTGATGGGTAATGTTTTGCATCAAGTGGGATTTCCATCTGTCCTGTTTCTAGGGCCTTAAAGTGTGTGTTGGGAGTGGTATTTGTAAATACCAGAACCTGGAATCAAAGATCAATTTCAATATTTTATCATATTGGTTTTATTATAAGGAATAAATTATGGGACCAAGTTGGATGGAGAAGGATGATTGGAGAGTTAGCTTCTACAGAGTGTTGTCTTTTGTTGTCAAAGAAGATAAATCAATTCACTTTGTAAAGGACCTGAAACCAAAAAATGCTTTTATTCTATGTATTTAAAAAAATTCATATGTTATGGGAACTTGTGAATCAAGACTTATTAAAGAAAGAGGGAGAAATTATGATGCCAGTCATATATAATTTTTATTGGAAGTAATAATGCTACTAAAAGATATAGAGGTTTCAGTACTTCTCATTGTAATTATGTCGATACTAAATCTGGTCAATCAAAGGGTATATATCATGATAGTGGAGTTCATGATAAAGGATGAATAATGGATATGGGAAGAATTGAAGAGAAAGGAAAAAAGAAATAGACAATCTAGAGGGAGTACAAAAGAACAGTTTAAGGTGGTTTAGATTTTTGCGTGCAAGGTATGGATGTTGTGGACAAGATTGATGATGGTTATGGATGTTGTGAAAAAGATTAATGATGGTGTAGATTTTTGCGCTCAAGTTTTTATTCAAGGTCAGAACCTCAAAAACTAGAAAATTCATGGACTTTTCGGAAAAATGGTCGAGTGCGCGAAAAATAAAATTGTTGCGTAAAATAATTGTGAGATGCTTGAAATTTCAACGGGATGCATGAGAAATGAAACCATCCGCGAAATATCAATGGGTTTTGTGAAAAATCATGTCAATGTGAAATATTGGCATGGTGCATGAAATAGAGTAATGAATTTTTTCATGCAAAAGGTGTTTCGAGATCAGAAGAAGAAAAATTGGAAAAGGCATGAGGTGTGCGAAATATTGGAGCCCTGCACAAAATATAAAGTTGTGCAGAAGAATTTTTACATGAATGAAAAGGGGTTTATGCATGGATTAGTTTTTTTTCACATGGAGTAAAAAATGCTTATAAATATGAGGTGAACCCCTCTCATTTGTGTTGTTCGAATCATAGAAGGAATTCTAAGCTCTGGTGAGCGTAAAAGTTTACGCTAAGTCAGTTGAATGAAAAGAAAATGGTTTGCTTGAAGATAATAAGGGTGTGAAAAAAATGGGTTGTTTGAAAATAAAGAGGTTTGCATGAAAAGAAGAAGGGTGGACAAAAAATTGAGAAGTTGTGCCAAAAGGTGCACGAAAAAGGGGGTTGTGCGAAAAAGGTTTTATGTTCCAAAAGGGAATTTTTACGCGCAAGCCATTTGAATTGCGCGCAAGAAATCTTAAAGGTTGTGTGAAAAAATTTAGGGTCATCACACATATTCAGTTGTGTGAATGGGAGTTCTTAACAGCTTCTCTATAGGAAAATGAAGATCTGTACTTCATAGAATACAACAGTTCAATTGTAAAGAAGCACTGAAATACTATAATTCCCTATTTGTGTTAAGAGGTTGCACACGCAATTGCAGATTGTTTTATAAGTGCTACATGAGTGTAACAGTATATCCTACTCATTATATTCCACATCAAAGGATTTTTTTTCTAGTGGATTGTTTGGTATTGGATTATTTTCATACCATACCAAGGACATAGCTACTTTTGTTGAGTAGTGGACCTTGTAAATCTTGTGGTCCTATGGTTATGTGTGTTCAGCAGAAATGAAACTCATTAACAAGAGGTGAATCTTGTTTAAATTAGAAGGAAATATAAAAAAAATATATAACTAATTCACCCCTCCCCCTCTCAGTGATACTTGGATCCTAACTGGGAACTTCAATAAATTCCTTACGGAATGTACTGTATAGTATTTTTGGAAAACCATATTATAAAAATGCTACCCATAATATATTGGGAAAATAAAATAAAGTATAAAAATGTGAAATTGTGACATCTTGGAAACTCATTAAATTGATTCCTATTCATAAACTATGGAAATAAACAATATTGAAGGTGAGATCTTCTTTTCATTAAGTTTAATTTATTTGGAATAAATAATTAATTAAAGAAAATAAATTATAATAGAATGGTAAATAACAGATAAAAAATTTTCTTCAAATAATAAACTGATGATTAAATTAATCCATATATTTTATCATATGAAAAATTAAAAGGTTACAATAATAACAATTGATATATATATTTTTTAATTAAATTTATAATTATTTTTAAACGTTATTGTGGAACATGAAAGCCTATATTTTCATGATATTTTAAAATAGGATTTAAAAATATTGGTAGAACCCAATTTAATATAAAAAACTATTTTATATAATGAGAAAATGTTGATGAATCAACGGGAAATATAATTAATAGGGCCCTACAATCATTACATTTCTAATGAATTACCTATACTGAGTAATCAATTTAATTAATAAACAATTTTCTTTATATAATACCTAACTGAATGGGGAATACTTATTTATAAATATTTCCTCAGATAATAAAATATCGTTTAAATTAAAAATCATATGTAAAAAATGATATATGGTTTATGAGTGACTAATTTTATTAAATAAAAAAATTTATAATAAATACTACATTAATTTGAATGTGTGTATAACCACGAAACTATTTTAGTGGAATGTAAATTTATATGAAATACCCTACCGCTCATTTTATTTTTTATTGAACATCATGTATCCTCATTTATAATGGTTTTAAGAATGTTACTCCCTTTTTCTAGTACCATTTCCATATTTATAATACATATATTAAATTCTTATAATATCCCATTACACATTTGTTAACAATCATCCATTGTGTTCACTATTTTGGGTGTCAATTGCCAAGTTTTCTAGTATGTTTTGACATATTACTTATTGTTCCTATTTTTTAAATCATGATTTAATCACACAAAAAATGTAAACCATGATTTTAATATCTTCTAAATTTTTATATATGTATTTATAATAATCCATAAAATATAAATATAGGAAATAAAATACACCATTCATGGAGACAGTTTGTCGTTTGTACACATGAACACAACATTCATTTATATTTTGTTTCAAAATAATAAAAATTAAATAATTTATATTTAATTCCAGTATCATATTATTGTAATAAATATCATATATTGTTATTAAAAAATAATTAATTTAGTACTTGTATTGGGTTAACCAATCCCATTTATTTGAGGTGGTGGTAGTCCACACATCCTCAAACAAAGCTATCACGTTCCCACAAAATGGAAAGCATGAAGGTTTGAGTTATATATGGAATACATAAGCTTAAAGAAATTTTAAATGTACTATATATCATATATAAACTATAAATACATCTTTATTTCCATCCAATAATGTGTTCAAATGGATGATAATAGACATCAGTTTTGAGAATGAAATAAAAGGACCATGATTGTTGAAAATGTTTACCTCGTTTTGAGGTAACTTCAATTTAGTTTATACCAAAAGACATACCTAGTCATTTTTATACCCCAATGGAATCTTATATTATTTGGGGAGGTAATGTTGGAGCTTATTTAGGTAGGTAATTGATTATAAATAAGGTTCATTTGGTGTGAGGAAGTGAGGGTTGAGTTTCGATTTTATAATTGAGGTAAGAGTAACTTTTGGAAAATCTAAAAACATTAAATTAATATAAATTAATTTTGATTTCAGAATGGATTATAAGTGATTTATTGATAAGATAATATGAGTAGGGCTCCAAATAATCACATTTAGTCATTATTTTACATATTTAGGTTATATTATTAACTTTATCTTCTTTCATTAACCCTTATTTAATCCTTTAACTCTTATGGTGACAATATGTGTTTTTATTCCTTAATGTTATATATAATTACTCTAAAATTACAAAAAATAATTTATGGATAAATTATGTAATATTTATCCACATTTCAATCCTTTTTTTATAATTTTATATATTCATAAAATTGATATCATTAAATAAAATATTATTTATTTTAAAATATCATTAATGTTAATGCTGATACTATTGATTACAAGTATTTTTAAAAATATTATAAATACATGATATCATAGAATATAAACTTTTAATTAATCCCAAATATGTCTATATATTCTTGAAAATTCTTGTATAAATTTTACTATCACAATAAATATTTAGTTTTTTATTTTTAAATTCAATTTTTTGATATTTACATTAATTAAAGAATTAATGGATCATCATTGTAGATTTCTTTATTGTATTTATTTATTTCCTAAAAATTAAAAATATGTTTCCATGATAATGATAACCATTGTATATTTCAAATTAATATTTATTGGCCTAGACGTCTTCTTAATAACCACATATAAAAAAATATAATACTTATTAAAAACACGATTGTAACATATTTATTGTTCCATATCATAAGATACTAAAAAAGGATTAATAGCATTATAGTGGATCCTAGAGGATATAAAATTGACCCTATATATAATAGATAATTGAGTAGAAATAAAAAAACATTTAGGGTAATTCGATAATATTTATAATTTAATTTTTTACATTTAATTACTCATTTTTTCTAAAATTGTGTGAATTAAAAAAATTACTAAAGTTTATTTTCAAATATTTAAAATTAATAGGAATATACCTACATAATTTTTACCCACTAAACCCAATTCTGGATTCCAATTTTATAAATTAAAAATACATTAGTTTTAGTAATTAATTTAAACATGAGCCCATATATGGAATGAGAGAACATATTTTTAAAGTGAAAAACTTCTAAATATTGAAATGTTTTTATACCAAAATCTGATGTGAAATTTATTTCAATGAAAAAACATATATTAATATATAGAAATTTTAACAAATTGAATGTTAAATGTAATTAAAATTGAAATTAATGCCAGAAATTATATTGATGAAAAATATGGTTTAAATTTAAATGAAGTATTTTTTAACTATTCATAAAAACATGAAACATATCATAAAAATACAAAAACATAATCCAAACCTAATTTTGATGTTTCTCTTAGAAAAATGATGCTTATTTTTCATATAATGTTCATAAATATTTGAAATTTTATATCTGTAATAGGTGCGCCAATAAAAGATTGTAAAACTACTTTTATAAAAATATGTGTTTTTATGTGTAGTATTGGAATTGTTATTGTCTATAAAATATATTAGATGACAGTAAAAATATTTCATTCAGTATATAAAAAATATTTTCTATAAAAGTGATATAATTTAATTGAATGTGAAAAATGTGAATAAATCGGGTTATTTAATCTGGTGTAGCGTTCATTATAATATGTCAAAATGATTAAATGTATTCTAATAGAATGTATGGTAATGTATTTCGGTGATACATTATACCCTCCTACAAAAATTGAAACTATGAAATTTTCAGTATTTAACCTTCTAAAACAATGTGTTTAGCTCTTCTCACAGAATCTTCTTGTAACAATGTTGTTTCTTCCCCATTTTTATTTATCCACAGTACTTGTCTAAGGAGATTTTTCGGATTCCTCAATACATGTACTCTCATATGATAAATCTTGGTGGGTTATTCATAGTATGAAATTTGTAGATCCAAATCTATTTCCTCCTAGGTGATAACATGTATTGGGCCTGGAATATATTTCCTTAGAATAAATATATGAATCAAATTTTGTACTTTATTATATTATTCTGCATTAACAAAAAATAAGAAACAACTCCAACCCTTTCAAGAATCTCAAAGGGTATGATGTATCTGTGACTGAGTTTCCATTTTTTAATGAATCTTATGACACCCATACATAGATGTACCTTCAAGAAAATATGATGTCCCAATTGCAACTCTAAATCATTCCTACTATTATCAGATTAACAATTTTACCTATATTGAGATTCTTTAATATGTGCATGAATATCAATTACCTTTGTCGTCATCTCTTCAACATGTTATGGGCCAAAAAAACTTCTTTTCTCCAACCACATCAAATTAAATTTTTGTTTGGCAACTATTTACACATAACACTTCCTATAATTCCATTTGAATTATTGAATATAGAATATTATAATAAGATAACTCTATGAAATTTTGGTTATGATACCATGTACCTTGATAGTCATATGATAATGACCTCAACATGTACCATATGGTTTGAATTTTTATTTTAGACCTTCCATTAATTTACGTATGGTAGGAATTACAATAATGAATCTTACAATCATGAAACTTCTGAATACTCTTCCATAAATTCAAGTTAAATTTTAGATGTTGATAAAAATTAATTGATAGAGTTTCAACTTAATGTCTTATGAAATTATTAATATAGATCCTTGTGGGGTGATCAAGAGGTGGGTCTTATCTTATAGAATTAAAATGTTCATATTTTGTTAGGCGATCAATGATTTCTGATATTTTATAATTCTTTCTAGGAGTCATTGGTAGTTTAATGAAAAATCCATATTAACTTCATCCAATTTTCTCAAAACGTTGTGAATAAGTTTTAGGACTCCTTGAGTATTTTGCCACAAATATTTATCTTGTTGAAAAAAAAATATTTGGACAAATATTCATCAATTTTGAACATTATTTTTTCCTAAAAGTAATGTTCCTTCAAGTCCCTATAAAATCATTTTCCTATCATGGTGTATATAGAAATTTGATCTTGTAGCATCATCCAACAATTCCTTTTTTAGTTCATATATGGATGGAACACATAGCCTATTTATATATTTTCAAACGCCATCCTCAAAAAAATTGTCTGATAATTTTCCATTATTCAAAATAGTAATATTCTTTGGAATGTTCTCATCATCAGATTGAAAAATAATTTTCTTCTATAATAAAGATAGTTTCTCAATAATTTGAAAAATTATTTATGTATTCCCTTCATTTTGAAATTCTCATACCCATATTTAAAATATCCAATATTATAGGATCATTCTCAATGATCATTTGGGTTATAAATCCCTGACCCTTCCTTCTCAATGAATCATCTACCTTAATATCGTTCCCAATGTGGTAGTGTATTAAGAAATCATAATGCCTGAGTATCATAATCCATCACTATTTTCTCATGTGGATCTCTTTCTATGAGAATATGTATTTTATGCTTTTATGATCCATATATATGTCACATATTTCACTATAGTGAATATTCTGCCATATTTTTCAAAGATAGGATTGCAGCCACTAGCGCAAGATAATGGGTTTGTTTGTTTTTATCACAAGTCTTTAAATTCCATGATTCATATTAAATAAATTTATCATCTTTCTTTACAACACAACCTTGTCCCTTATTTGAGGCATCATTGTAGATGAAACCCTTCCTTTAATTACAAATTGTAGAGTTAAAATCAAAGCATTGAGTAATAATACCTTTAGGTCATCAAAACATTCTCCACATTCCCTTTTCTAAAAAATTAAAACTGCATTAAGTGTAATTTGGGATAACATAT
Organism: Viscum album; assembly: GCA_963277665.1. Taxonomy (NCBI): domain Eukaryota; kingdom Viridiplantae; phylum Streptophyta; class Magnoliopsida; order Santalales; family Viscaceae; genus Viscum; species Viscum album. The sequence continues at coordinate 1,935,625,241 of OY728123.1, read as the reverse complement.
TATAATATTGAATACAATTATGAAGAAATAACCTATAGTAAGATTCCAAGTAAATAATAAAACATAACTTGGTGAATTTTACTAGTGTAGGTCATTCTATGGAAACCTTTTTCTCTATAGGATCAATTTATATTCTATCATTGGAGACAATATCAAAAATAAAATAAACTCCTCGAATCAACAAATCACACTTTCTAAATATCCTGTATAACTCTTCTATTATAATAATCTTATAAATAATCATTAATTAATTCTTAGGGTCATCATTGATTTTCGAATGCACTAGAATATCATCAATGAATACCTCCATAAAAAATATTTCCATGAATACATTGTTTAATAGGTCCATAAAAATAGCGGTTTCATTAGTCAATACAAATAGAATTACAGTAAATTGTAATGTCCATAACTTATCCAAAATGTTATAATAGAAATTTATTCCTTCATTACATGAAATCAGTGATACCATAAACAAAGATCTATCTTTGAAAAAAATGGTCTATGTGAAGTTTATTAAATAAGACATCAATGATAGGTAGAGGATTGAATTTTTGTAATATAATAAAATTTATTTCCCTATAATCAATTCACAAACACATGGATCCATAATTATTATTATTAAAGGGAATATGGGCTCCCAATTTTGAGAAATTTGGAAAACTAAATCCATTATTTCCAAAATAATATATCTTTTTCAACAACTACACAAATTACATAGTGTCCATTCTATAGTAATTCTTCAATTCTAGAATTACATCAACGATTATGTTATTGGAAAATTACACTTCATGCTCTAGGTGATGTCCATGTAATTCCTCTTGAAATATATCAATGTATTCCTTCACAATAGGTACTTCCCAAATTATAATACAACATTCTCTATCACAAGAAGTTGTCTTCACTTCTTTCACAAGAATATAATTTAGTAGAGTCACTAGGGGTGTATCCAGATAAGAATCAAGTGTGGAAGCTTCTTATTTGAAGGTATGGAATACAACGCATTCATAAAAAATCTTATTGTCCCTGTAATTTCCATTAATATTTTGATAACATTGTTTTATATAGTCCATACAGAGGATTATATCAAAATTGACCATAGGTATGATTATAAGGTCAATAAGTAAATCATGTTTATTTGTCCAAATGGGGACTACCCATATCATCAAATTTTTTAATGATAATTCCCTTATGATTTTTGACATAAAAATCCCTTATTAAATAAATTGATAAATTTATTTTTTTCATGGAAAATGGGTAAATATAATAGATTTAGATGATCTAAAATCAAATAATTCATTTTACAAATTTTATCATATTATTACTCTACATTCTCCATGTCATTGTGTATATCAACCATAGTTGTTATGATTTCATAATTTTGGCCACCTACCCTTATATTCTACTATAGAAGATTTATTAAACTCCTAAGGCATTCATTGGAATAATATTTGATATAATTAAAAATATAGAAATTGATATTATTGATTTGATTACTCCCAATGAATTCAATATCCTAGTAACCCCATTCTATGCACTTATAAAAAACACATCATCCCTTCAATCATTTTCCAATTCATTTATTCAATAGTTTTCACAATATAGAAATTGTACAAAATTTGTCTTCTTCTTTGATGAATTCTATTTTTACGGTTCTTAGATGTAATCTTATTTTCCTGGTTTCCCTTGAGAATATTAATTGTATAAAATTATTTATTCATTTTGTTGGACCATAAAACAATTTCATCATATGATGAAAATGTCATGAAAAATATATCACTTCAAATATTAGGCTTAAAACCTTAAATGAATTGATCAATATTGTACAATTTCATTCATTTATAATCCATTTCATACCATGATAACATTGTATTGTTATATTTATAATATGAATTACTCTCTTCTTACTTTTCTTTAATCTAAGTATCTTTCTCTTAATATCATTTTTTTATCATGAGGGATTTATTTATCCCAAAATGTCTAGTTAAATTTATTTCATGATATTTATATATTGATCCTCCTTAGTATTCTAGATTGTTAACCACTATTGACTAATTTCAACTTTCATATTATAGACAACTCTTGTATCCATTTCCATTTCACTGTATCTCATGGTCATAATTAGCATCTCAAGAATCATAATCTATTGTTAGATACTATTGGATTAGTAGTCCCACTAAGAAATGGTGGATTATGCCACATAAATAAATCAATCCTAGTGGGTTTTATCTATGTAATATATTACTCTATTATGTAATGGTTATTTTCCATACCCTAATTAAGCTTCCCTAGTGTAGCTAATTTTTTTTATCTATTCAGATACCAATTGTATTGGTTTCCTCCACTATGACATACCTACATTTTTCAATTATTATTGATACCATTATCCCATCGAAGATGAATTTTTAAATAATGTAGTATAATGTATTCACTCAAAAGATCATTAATATTATATAATAATGTATAATTAGAAACATGGTATACCACTACACATAAATAAAATGAATATGAATATTGAATCATAGAATGATAATATTTTGTTTCATTGGGGATCTTTTTACTTTTAAACCCATCATAATGATTTTTAATGTAAATTAAAATTATCCAATGTGTATCTCTTAAGAGTGTCAGACTAGGTGAGTAGTACGGTCTATTATTGTATACCAGGTTGTGATAGAGATAGTTCGGACACATATTTTTGGAGTTTTTACCCCTATAAACATATGTTCCAAAAATATGTCTAGTTGTAGCATCCTGACATGAATATATTTACAGAATTACCCAAATAATGTATACCTCACCAAAATTCTAGGATTTTATTATATACTTAATATAAAATAAAATTCTATGGTTATATAATATAATCTATGCTATTTTAATCTAGTTTCCATGAATACTGCTAAAATTCCTCTAATACAAACGATATCGCCCCATCCCAAGAAATATAGAGCCAAAGGATTATATTATAAAATCATAATGTTTAGAAGGTATCAAATCCCAAAGGACCATATAAATTAGTTGTTTTAGAAAACAATATTAGGTCCATGATATCGGTAATACATTGGGAAAAAAAATTAAGTATAATATAAGTAAAATATTTAATACCTTAAAACTCATTCAAAGGATTCCTATTCATAACACGAGGAAAGGAAACCTAACAAGGGTGTTCTCAAAATTTCTTCAATTGTTTGTATGTTTGAACAAATTATACATTAATTAAAATAATCCAACAAATAATTGTAAATAACTATTAACATATTCTATAAAAATAATAATATTGGAATGAAATTCATCAATATATTTTATCGTATGAAAACCTCAGGGAAAATAATAATGATATATAAAATATATAAGATTGAAATTCATAATAATTGTATTTGATGTCTGAGGATCATGAAAAAATATAACTTCAACACCTTTCACAAGACTGTTTAAAACTACATGTAAAAAACTTGTTTAATAAGTGAAACTAATTTTTCGCATTAAAACCTTTCGATGCATTTAGGGTTTATATAATGATCGATCCTTACACATCATTTCTATTCCAATGCATTACTTATATAAATTAATAAATTTAATTAATAAACAACGTTACTAATAAAATACACTTACATAATAAAGAATATATTTTTATTAATACTTCAACATATAATTAAATATTAATCAATATAAACACCGTATGTAAAAATGTTATATGATTTATTATTGAATAAAAATATTAAATGATAAAGGCGTAGTAAAAATTTCACATTAAATTGAATTGGTGTATAAACATGAATAAGTCTCAATGGATTGTAAATTGAGATGAAATGAATTACCTCACATTTCCTTTTTGGGTAAAGGTCCTTAAAACTCCGGTAAAAACTATTTTATAAATGTTATTAACATAGACAATAACCATAATCATATTTATAATATCATATATTAACTTCTAATATTATCTCATTACTCATGTTTAAGAATTGTTCCTTATTTTCAGTATTTCAGGTGTTAATTGCATAGTTTTTTTAGTACGTGTTGACTCATTACATGTTGTTCTTATTAACTGAATCCTGATTAGATCATTTACATAATTTAAACAACACCATAAATATTATATGTATTTAGTATATTTTAATTTATAATAATACTTAAAATTAGGATATTGGATATGAAATGAAACGATTATTGAGATGGTAGGCTGTAGATACGCTTGGGCACTATTTCTCTTTCTTTTTCTATATTAAAAGAACAAAATATAAGTGATGTATAATATAAATCCAGAATTATATTTTTGTAATATATGTCACATATTATTATTAAAATCATTATTTATACATTCTATGTCTAGTTTAGATGAATCACATCGCTTTGAGGAGGCGGTAGTCTACATGTCCAAAAACAAAGTTATTGTATTCCAACAAATTGGAATTCCTAAATAAATGAGTTTTGTAAGAATTAAATATGAACAAAAAATTAAAATATTATATAAATAATATATATTCTATAAATATATCATTATTTCCAACCATGTAATGTCGTAATGTGAAGAACGGTTGATATCAGTTTGTATGGTGGTAGTCCGCCATTCACACAAACGGCGAATGCATATCCAATTTTATGGATGTCTATAAAAGTGTAGGTATAAATATTATAGTAAAAAATATGCATATTGAATATAATTATGTCATCATATAATCATGTAATGAGAATAATTAATTTTTCTAAGAATAAAAAAACAAAAGTGATTGTTGAATAATGTTACCTCTTTTTAGGGTAACTCCATTTGGATTATACCAAATGACTTCCTTGGTGGATGTCCTCCAAAATACCAAATTGTAGAAGAATGATATGGAGTTACAGACCATATTTGGTATTTTTTAGACTAGATATAAGCCAAATGTTGGGTGAGGAAGTGAGGGAGGTGGTTCCCGTTAATAATTTTGGTAATGGGTAATATTGGAAACTCATAAAATATTCAATTAATATAAATCAATTTTCAGTTGAAAATGGTTGAAAGGTGTGTTATTTAAAATAAAATATTATTTTGGGTCTAAATACTCTCTTAAAATAACTTATGTACATGTTTATTTCATATTATAACCCTTATCTCTCACATTAAAAATTAATTAATCCCTTTAACTCATACCATGATAACATGTGTTTTCATTCATTATAGTTTAATATAGTTACTCTAAAATTCCAAAATAACCCTAAATGGATAATTTATGAAATATTTAATTTTATCACAATAATTTATTTGGTGTTAATATTTTAATCTATTTTATATCATTTAATAAAAAAATTTAATTAAAAATTTAATTAATGTTAATTTGGAAACAATTCATTACATGACTTTTTAAAAATATCATAATAACATTATATCATTTAATAAAACCCCTTCATACTCCCTAAATACGTCTAGATAGTCTATATTTTTATAAAATAATATTTATTTTCTCAAATTATATTTATTTTATTATTTTAATGTCATTTATTTAAAATTATCATTAGTTAAACAATCACCATGTAACCATTGTGTACAATTTTAGGGTAACTATTTATTTCTTAAAAAATATAAATAAAAATACATGATGAATATAAAATTTTTATATTTTATTGTACTATTTATAGTTGATGTTATCTTCTTAATAATAGCTTATAAAAAATGAAATACTTATTAAACACAAGAGTATGATATATAAGGATTTCCTTAAAATGAAAATCTAGAAAAGGATTAAAGTCATTCTAGTGGTTCAAAGATGCCTTAATAAATTTCCAAAGATGTTTTTGATTAAAAATATATCATCCAATAAAATTTGGACATGTTTTTGTCAATTTTATGGTATTCATAATTTTATCGATTACACTTATTTACTCGATTAATCTTAAACTATGTTTATAAAACAATTACTAATGTTACCATTTATATTGTAAAAAAATAAAAATATCGTTTTTAAAAACAATTTACCACATATTCCAAATATTGAATCCATTTTTCACTATTCCAAACACAAAATCTGTATATATAAATTTAAAATTAATCTCCTTGATGAAATAAGAAAATGGGTTTTCAAAGTAAAGGCATTAAAAAGAAAAATATTTCTTTATCGGAAAATGATATAGAAATTTATTCAAAGTAAATAAATTAGAATAAGTGATCATTTTTATATCTAATCAGAATTTAATAGTAATTAAAAATATAATTTAACATTATACATTATTTAGATGAATGATATTTTTTCAATTATAATGCTGTAGTTTTTCACTATTCCAAAAAATATAAAAATTCTTAAAAAATATTAAGAATTAATATAAAAATAATTTTTTTGTATATATTTTAAAAATTATGTATATTTTTAAAATATAATATTATAAAATATTTAAAATTGATATTTAAAATAGGCGCGCCATTAAAATGTTGTAAAACATATTTTATAAAAATATATGTTTTTATGTGTAATATTTTTTTCATTATACAATCAATTATATCAGATGAATTGAAATATATTTTATTTGATATAAAAGTTATAAATTCTCTAAAATTGACATAATTTAATTTAGAATCAAATACATGACTAAATATTGGGTTATTTAAACCAGATGTTGCATGCACTACAAGCTATCAAAAAATTAAAATTTATTCTAAAAGAAAAATACTTTAAATTATTGGGGTGATAAAAAAATAAAATCATCCTACTATGTTTACTTTTATATATGGGTATTACTGACAACTAATACATTGTAAGTCTCATCAAATCGGTAAGCTAGCATAATAGCTCATGGTGAGGCCTGATACAGATCTTGAGGTAGATAATTTTTCTGATCTTGTGGGTTTGTTGACTCATAAAATGGAATATTTTTTATTCATACCATCATATACTCTATCTTCAAGCACAATATTACTAGGTTCAACTAGCGTAAAATATTAATGGGTGACTTGTGGTTGTAATCCCACAAAAGGGGAGAGAGTATCTCTTAGAGAGATATCAAGATTTGAGTGATGATTGACTATTTAATCAATGAGGATCTTATTGAGATTTGTGAGAACATAATGTATATAGGCTATAGTGGTATCTGACACTATTTTCATCGCAATCTCAAGGGGATCAGACAACCCAATACACTCCAATCAATTTATAATTTTTTCAGGGACTATGCCAGTCGTTAGTGGTAGGTCTTCCACAAAAAATTTAATATCAGTGTCCCTATTGCAAGGTAACTATGGAATAATCCTAACTACCATAATTGTATCCAATTGTGTAACCTTATCATCAGTAGTAACTTCGAGATATCATAGGACAGTGCTAAAGTGGGGAGTAGTGTATATTCCCCATCCCAGGATTTGAAATATAAGAGATACCTTATATATAATCTTGTGGAGCACTATAAGGCTCTTGACACATTTCTGTTGGAGGTTCTAGCAATATCCAGATAAAGCGGGGTTTCTAATACACAAATAGCGCTATGAGATCAAGTATTCTACATTGTTAATCAATTTCCTAAAGGTGACCCATGAAACCTAGATATACCAACTGATTGTAATGGAGGCGTTGAAGAATCTACAAGATATTTTGGAGGAAACACTCATCCTAGAACACTTTACGGGACACTGGGATATTAGTGTTGACAACATCACTTGGTAAAACTACCCCACAAACTAATCATCATATTAATTTTCACAAATTCCCACATTTTACAAAGAAAGGACCAGGTTCCTGGTCAGCCAAAGATCCACTCTTTGCAGGATAGAAGATGGTTGGACACACTAATATGTATTAGTTTTGAAGATGTTTTAGGGGATGTGGATCCACTACATGAGTTAACAACTCACTTCATGCCAGTATATCCTTCAGAGATGGTACCAACTTTAGAATCACTTCATTGAAAGATGGTGGGTTGTCCATTTCCTCTTGAACAAGGGAAGCAATTCTCAAAAATGACACAATGTATTTCTCACAATATGGGTTGGTCATCCTAGACCAAAAAAACTCTCCATTATCTTTGGTAGAGGTTTATATGAAGATGGGTGATGATGGGGATGGATTAACTGTAAACCCCGATAGGGGATCCAGATTATCCTACACCTACATGAACTTATAGAGGGATCTGGGGATGCTATGGATATCACCTTTTAGGATGATGAATCAATCATTTTAGTTTCATAGACAATTCTCATGTAGTTGGGGTATATGTGGAATTATGGATTCAACTATGTCTTTAGAATATGATACATTGATGAGGTCAATGATGATTTGATGCTTCCATGGAATTTTCCGTAGGTGATGATTGTTCCCCCTTCTGTTTTAGGATGATTCTCTTGGGAAGGGAACCCCTTGGACATGGGGACGACCTATACACTGCAAGGATGAAGAAGGAGGAGGGCCTTCATGATGGTTAAAATAGATTCGGGGAGAACCTTTCTTTTTTGAAGAAGGAGTGGAGAGAAGACCATCATAATGGTTATTTTAAGGGTAGGAACGATATTCATGGGGGTTGGTTCCACAGCTGGATGAGCATCCACACTAGATGGTGTTGGAAAGGGTAGAACCTTTGGAATAATTTTTGATAGAGTAAGGATGACCACAACTCTGTTTGTCGATTGAGTGGGGATGGGATGCTACCATAATTTTGGATGAAGTGAGGGGGCATAATTTTCATGTATCATCGATATTTTTCATCTTGTAATGACTTTTGGTGGTGCTTCAAATTGACACAGTCAAACATGCCTTTTTAAGAGGCTGTTGGTGTCTCAATCACAATGGAAAAAATATGGACCATCACTGGTCTGTAGTATGGATATGATGGGATGTGTCAACACTAGCATGGGCCACCAGAGCCATAGAATATATTTCCCCTTGTATGTAATCCTCTTGAAAATTCCCCACATATATATGATGGGTGGATTGGAATAGGGAATATATATCTGGGGTTAATTCCACCTATTATTCTTCCTGAGGGGCCAATCATTTGTGGCATTAATTTTTTACAGTGGTAACCCTCCATGGTTGCTCCATGGCAGTCGTTACGGCTGAGGGGACTCAAAAATCCCCCAAATCATCAACTTATGAGATCGATTCATATTATTTCTTCTAAGAGAGACTATAAAATCAATTAATTATTGGAATGGGGTGAATCTCCCCATGGATTGTACCTTGGGGGTGTCAATATCAATGAGTAACTGAGGACTCATGTCTTGGAGGGCCATTTCCCATGGGGTAATGACATCCTAATACATTTACCAGTGCACAAGAGTGTCAAAAAACCTCCATTGAATGATCTTTGAGGCTAATATAGAGCATGTTATCTTGGTATCCATAGGTGTGGTCGATGTAATGTATGGTTTGGAAATAGAGTTTCACAGAATTACAACATTAATGATTCCCCTATTATCATTCATATGGGAATTGGGTGGGTGATTTCATGAAGTAGGATTCCAACAAATCAAGTGTATTTAACTATCAGTATAGGTGGAAGAAAATTGATTCCCAATTTAGAAATGTTGTACAATCATCTGAATATAGAGACAGATCCATGCAGATAGTGGCACAAAATTAGAATTCCCAAATGATAAATACCCCAATTCTCTAGTGAGTTCCATGATAGCCCAAAATTTTATTGGTGGGACCCGGTACCAAATTTCTGGATCTGATAAAACATAAATATTTTGATTACATTGACATCACTAACCCCATGTTGTGGATAAGTGTTTGTCATTAGGTTCACTATTTCTATTTATGATGCTTTCACTAGGACCCACCTACGTGTCGACAAGGTGCGTGCATTCCCCATCTGCTATATCCTAACCATTCCACTTTCCAAAGGTGGGTGAAATTCATCACATTAAATAGACATTTATTATCCAAGATCAAAATGAGGTAATTGGATTTTGGTTTATCATTCCAAGGATTCATCAATAGAGATCATTTCTTAGTCTGGGTATCACTCATAAATTTATGTTGTCTACATGGAACTCATTCCTAGTGATAGTTCTTAATGGACACCAGTTCATTAAACAACTGTTATCAAATAGGGAAAAAACCTATGGATAGGAGAGTATTCATTCTGAAAATATTTAAAAAATTATAAACATTGGACATATTGCTCACCTATAAATCATCCTCTGAGTTGAAAATTTCATATGAGGCATCATAGGTTTGGAACCCAATGCGTCCCATGGTAATCACACTACCATTAATGCCAAGGGAATAAGTCTTCCATGTATTTTTACACCAAAGATAAAATTTATTAATGGGGTACGCCTTATATGTTAGGGTGTGAGTTTAATGTCATTTTTAGATGAATGAGAATTTTTGGAAGAGATGTATGAGTTCATGAGTTCAAAAAAATTTGGACATGTGTGGGATTTTTGTTAAAAATATTGAGATTAAAGGATTCGCACATGTTTAGTATTGTGATGGAACATGTTGGGTGCATGTTTAATGTCTTATTAGAAAATTGTTTATGCAGGATTAACATCTTGCGGGGGGATAATTTTTTGTTCATAAATCCCATAGATAGACGTTCAAGAGATTGATTTGAATATATCCCTTGAGGTGGACCAGGATTTTTATCCCTATGAAGGAATTTGTAACTCCTAGAAGGTTTAATTGTGTTCGGAATCCCCTTGAGGTGTATCTGGTGTTATGGGTTATAAGTCCCCTTCATTTGAATCTGATAGATGTGCTTCTTTGATAGATCACTGGGATGTTTACTAATTGATAGGATTCCCCATGAGGCATATCTAAAAGGGTTATCAAAATGCCACATGAGGTGTACTGGGTATGGATGGATCTGAATACCCCTTGAGGAACATTTTGAAGGCTGATTAAGGAACCCCTTGAGGTGGATTAGGGTGGTGTGTCCCTATGAGGGAAGATATCACAACTGTATGACTTTTTGATTGATGGGATACCCCTTCATGAAAACCCACAGTTTTTTATCAGAACAACACTCTAGGTGGATCAATGATGGATAGATTGGAATTCCCCTGAGGTGAATCCAAAAGGATGATCTAGAAACCCCTTAAGATGGATCAAGGAGTTTTTCCCCAAGGAGGGTGAACAAAAGTTTACCATTGGCCGGGACATAACCTTAGGGAGGCATAGCATGTACTTAGTTTGGAATGTAGGTAACAAAGCCAATATATATCGATGACGTAGTTTAAGTTCATGTGACGAGGCCAATCAATATAGTTTAACATCATTTGTTTAGGAGACTCATGTAAAAAAATTATTATTGAAGATATATTGTGGGGCACTTTGACATAGAGAAACCGTTTACAATAAGATTTATCATGGTTGGATGGTGTAGGGATTATGCATTGAGTCGCATAGAGTATGTCATTCCATGTGAGAGGCAGAGTTGTGGGGTTCATCCCATTCAACACATGCATGGAGATTCCTTTTCATATCTCCTAGTGTATGAATCTAGGATTAAATGATGTTCTAATGAAATTTTTTTCCAGTTTAACATCATATGTCTTAGATGTGGTGCTATATAGTTTTACAACATGTTGTTCAGATGTGGGTGGACTCACTCCCCACCCATTGGGATTATGTGACCACCACTCAAGTGCCTTTTGATGGGTCATGGTGTTTGAACATCCAGGGTACAATTATGGGAGGATTGGTCAATAACAAGTTCCACATTAGATTCCTCATGATTAGAATAATCTTGGTATAAAGTACCCATTCTGAGAACCAGATTCTAATGTAACTGGTGAATTGATGGCATATGATGTTGTGTATGGGACTCAAAATATATTGAATTCATATTTATAGGTTTTCATTTAATGTTTGACCAAAATGTATGAATGTATTGTGAAAATAATTTTCCAGTAGGGTTCCCCAAAACAAGGAAGGGACTTGGATAAAGGGGCATGGTTGCATGAAAAATGGGTTTTGGTCACAGAAAATTTGTTGTGTATATCTCAGTCCTTTTTTACAGAAATATGGATACAAAATATCCCTAGATTGACATCGTATTGGGAACATAAAGGGGATAATTGTGTATGGATTGTGTGAAATGGTCATCGGTTTCATACAGGTGGGTTTTCTTGCATGCATGGGCCATATGCATCCCATTGAACTGGGGAACAATAGTAAAAATATTCTTCATTTCTGACACCCAATATGATTTCACATGGAATTTGATCCTTTCCCAAAGGTGCATAAAATATCACACACCATCCACATTAGTCCCAAAATGATCCTTCGTGATGGGATATGTACTTGTTTTAACTAAGACTGACCCTTTGTATCTGTATAAGAGATTTCAACTCCAACACCCATTTCATATTCAATATTTCAATTCATTAGACACATTTTAATGCATTATAACATTTTTAGATTTACTAATCCATCATTCAATGACACCTAAACTTCTTAAAAAACATCATATTTCAACAATATTATTCTCAAAAAATCACAGATTGAGTTTTATAAATCTTGTTTGAATGATTACATAGAAATTAGCATCAACTATTAATTCCTTTTTACAGACATAACAAATCTAGGAGTTTTCTTCATTGATTTTGTAAAACAAATAATATCAATTTTTGAATAAAATAGAGTTATATTTTCTAAACAATGAATCATTCTCCACGATCATCAACTTTTAAAAAACACTTTCAAATAACCCATATCACTAACATTTTTATTATTGACAAAATATGTATGATTAATATGATTGGTAAAAAAATATAAATTAATATATTTTCCAATAACCCTCATAATATCATCATTATCCATTTATTATTATAACCTTTTATAAGTAATAGAATTTCTTCCACACCATCCATCCTATGACTATAATAGCATTCACTCAAAATTTTCAATTCATAAACATTGAAACAGATATAAGAGATACATACCATTTTATGCAACGTGTTTGTTATCATCATTTTCTTCATAGGTTTTCCAATATTTTAGATGAGTATAATAATCGTTGGTATCCATGAGAAACCACATACTTCTTTATGGTATTTGTTTCTAGATTTTTATACAGATTCACAAAAATTTATTTTTTTAAACAATTACACCATAAATAATTTCATTTAGAGTACATAAATCGAAATTTTCATATAATCCATTAAACATGTATTACATTCAACAAAAATTATTAATATTTAGGATTATAAATATAGGTTCCCCTCATTATTCCTCATTAACAGTAAGGTGGATGTAAATTACAAGGAAATATATTTATTTTAATCTATATCTTGGTCACTATTTGTGAGAATCACTTGGATAAACAATATTTTTTAATTTTTGATCTTTTATTTTTATCTTTATAAAGTTGAGTATTAATTCATTTAGAGAAAATTAACTTACTAGTGTTATGTTCTTCCTTTAACAAAAATGTTTGAAAACATTATCTTTATAAAATTGAGTATTATATCATTTATAAATAATATTGTTTCCCATTATCTTGGGTATCAAATTATCCTAATTATCCATAAAATATTCTTATTCAAAAATATAAATTATCTATGATTTATTATTTTCCTTCCATGATGGAAAATGTGAACAATCCATCGATGAAACATGAGCAACTATCATTTTCATTTTATTTTCAATTTTATTTGGAACAATAAGTATTCTTTTTGTTGAAACAAATGCATAATACTTAACATCATATATGTTCCTTGGATATGTTATTTATAAATTAAAATTTATTCTATTTCTATATAATTTTTACAAGTAACCAATTTACAACCAATTTTACACCATCCAAAAATACCATACCTTTTGTGATATTTCATTCTCAGTTTTGGTGATAGTGAAACATATCCTTTTCCATTGTCTAACAATTAATGTTCAACTTAGGAACTCATAGAGTTCCATTTTCTACCCAAACATAGTAATTCAACTCCATCATTCATTGATAAATATTTCCACACATTTTAGTTATCATATTCAATCATTTTATTAAATCGATATTGATTTATTTATTTTTATCATCTGAAATTACTCAATGTGACTACGTAGTATTATATCTCTTCCTTATTACCCAATCTCTCCCTGAGGTTCCTTATTCATTTAGTTCATTACCATGGATTTACATATGAAATAATACACTTGGAACTAATTTCATTATATATATCCTTTACCCAATTTTCGTAATGTTCTATAGTATTAGTAAATGATAAATCATTATATCTATTATTCTCCATCTGTTATATTATTTCATAAATATGTGTTTTTGTAATATTATATTTTTTAGTAATTTTCATTCTCATCGTATTTATATAAAAATTTGAACCCCCTTCTATTCTTATTTACCTTTTATTTTCCCATTTATAGATTTTATATGATTTCATAATGCAACTCATGAATTAGTTTCAATTGATCTACTCTTTCATATAGTGTAAAAATTTATAAGTGAGAAATAAAATTTCACCATCCTGGTTGTGAACATAATGTTGTTGTCATGTAATAATTATTTTCTATAATATCCTAGAGGGAATATGAAATACATGATACCCAGGAATTTTTCATAATAATGTGCTACTCCAATAAAATAATAATTATAATTTTAGTCACATATTTTGGATAATATTGATCATGTGATGGATCCTTATTATCTTATTTTAACATAAATGGGCACCCCATGGGGGCTATAGGTTCATTGGAAATCCCTGCTGAAGGGTTTGAAACTACATACATATGTCTCTTTCATCTTGAGAATCATGATATGTGGTTGGGTGGTTCAGTATTCCAGGGGTTTGGTTTTATGTGTATTTACTACAAACATTAGAATAGGTTAATACCTTTAGGCGGAGGCTCTTTCTTTTCCCACTTGTCTCCCCCTCTTCCAGCAAGGGGGAATTGTTATATGAGAATCTGAAATAGACTCAATCATCCTCATCAACAAGATGAGGGATGTCAATTAATCACCTTGGTCAATATACTATATCATAAAAAATATCCGAGTTCTGATTTTCAATATCAACTTGAAGAACACATTGTTAGTGGGAAATACGGTTGTGGATCATCTAGCATCCTTAGTGGTCTAAGGTTCTGGTGTATCCTTTGACCTGAACATGAATTTATTGAAGCATAAGGGGGTGAATATTGTTAAAGGGGATGTCCTTGGACTCCACTACTTTAGGCCCCCTAGACCTTGGCTTTTCTTATTCTTTCCTTTCTAGAATCTTTCATGCTTTTAAATCAAATAATATGTGATCCATTATTGAATAAAATGTATTAATCTACAATTGAAAAACATAAAATCATAATTTTTTAGGCAACATCCATATATTTTTTAAATAATATATTATTCAATACAATAATTATAGTGAAAAAACAAACTCAACAATAGGATCATGAACTAATAATATGACCCTTTTGGATGTGATACAACTTTTGATAACTATACACATCCCGAGAGGGGGGTGGAATCAATGTGCTAAAAAATTTAAAATTTTTCTATTATTTGTTAAAATTTTCCACGAGTATCGTTATATTTGGTTATCACGAGCCAAAATTCATCTTTTCCTCCATTTTTAATGAATCAATCAATTAACACATATATAGATTAAGAATTGTATATGGAACCCTTTTTGGATTCATCCAAATAAGCTACTTCGAGAGGTACAAAACTACATTTTCTACCTTTCATTGGATATAATACTCACAATGATGTAATTATATGGGATTTTAAAATTTTTCTCTATCAATATTTTGTGAAATTTCTCTTATTTAATATGTACTTGTCATGAGGGAATAATAATGTTATGTAATTTAAATGAGGTTCCATTCATTATCTCCTAAATAATGAGTAATGTTTTTATCTATTGCATCAGATTCTTACTCTTTGATCTTTGAAATACTATAATTTTTCTTCACCTCTAAACTTGAAGGACTCAAATCCTTATGAATGTGGGTCATGTCTTGGATTACCAGGAAACCATAAAACACAAATTTCCAAATAATAATTATTCCAAAGAAAGGTAATTACCTATTTAAATAGTATTCCTCATATGTATAGGTGTAGAAGTGATCGGCCTCATTTTTATTCCTCTTTATCATTTAACCCCTATATACTATATGAATTAGTTCCTTTTTCTTTTCAATGTTTGAATCATTAATACCTCAAAAATTTGATCACTATAATATAATCAAGGTATTATTATTCATTTATATTCAAATACAACTTTTATGTTCAAATGGTATAGATTAAATTGAATTTGGTTAATATATTCATGATCTTTCTACCAATGTCATTCTGATCATCCAAATTTATATGAAAAAAAACTCTACTATTTATTTATTCTTATTCAAAACTAACACCTCACACTTCTTTTTATTTTAATTCAACTAGTATGGGAGGGGTTTTTCAATTATATTTCCCAATACTCTTAACCTAATGAAGCTATTTTTTTAATTCTATTTCCCATAAATCATTTTAAACATTCTAGATTTAAATTTTAAATTAATTATTCAAATACGTCATGATATAATTTATAAAATATAGAATTAATTCTACAAAAAAATTACATGGATTGATAATCCAATTATTACAAGATAATCATTCTTATATCTATTAAAAATAATATCATTTCTGTTATTCATTTCCACTCAAACCCATCATCTAATATGAACCAACTCAAACAAATATTATTTTTATTAAAGGTATTAAATGTTGTTGAATCTATGAATTAATCAGAAATTAGTGGCTCCATAATGGATGAATCATAAACCATTTGTTTATTATGTAATAACAAAAACATTATGAAATGGATTCCATCACCATTTGTAACAAAAATTTTATTTCATTTTTATTTTTGAAAGGATTCATAAATTCTCAAGATCTTTTAATGTCATGTAGATATTTTATGATTGGATATCCAAACCTTAAGAATATGAAAGAATGTTGAATATAATCAACAAACCGATATTAAAAAACACTTCACGTTTTAAATACATAAAAACTATCCAATTTTAGAAATGAATAATTGACTTATTTTATAATACCACATGGTTTATTAATAAATAATTCAATATCCAATTAAATATTACCTTAGGTTCAGCCAGACTGGTTGTTCTATTATTCTACTTTTCACTATGTCTCTTCATTATATATGTGTCACCTCAAACATGTCCTTGCAGTTCCAACATTCACATGTTATATTCTTGGATAATATAATTTTTTCAAAAAAATTTCCAAAATTATAATAATACTGACACTACTCCTGGTATCTAAATACATCCGCTACTAGAATTTGGCTAGAAAAATTTCTTCCCTTTATCATATCATCAAATGGGTAGAAAAAATTAGAGATTCCCCACTCATAAACAGTAATAACATATCAGCTAAATATGGATAAAATTAGGTAGTTTGGTATTGAAAAATACATAGTAAAATGATATTCACTCATATGTAGTGTGGTTATTTTTAAAAAATGATATTTTACTTATATTCAATGAACTCAGCCGTAGTTCCTCATAAATCAACAATGAATCATATATTGTTTGAATGCATCCAAATTCCCTTCATGTGTACATATATATATAACTCTATACTTCCCCAACAAACTATAAGTCAAAATATATTATTTTATAACCAACTGCATTCCAAAATCCACACCCCAATCCCTTTTCAACAACTCCAATAAATAATTATTAATAGTTCCATGAAATTTCCCCTCCCCCAACTCTAAAAAATTGATCCACTAATATAATTTCAACCAAATTTTTAATTCTAACATACATCCAAAAATATTTCAAATAAATATAAAATATATCAATATATTCATAACACCCCATATTTTTGATATGTGGTTAATCTACTATTAGAGGGAAAAATCTATACACCCTTTCATTAAAAACATTATGGGTCCTCAATAGGGTAAATATAGATTTCAACTCACGTGGTCAATGAAAAAATAATCATCCATATGGGGTTCCTATATTTATTCAGTATCTTACATAATCCTTAAAAGAAGTTTTTTGAAGTTGATTGGATCCTCTATTATGGTTTTGATACTCCATTCATCAAAAATTATCATATTATAGCATTATTCCCAAATAATAGTAAGTGGGATGATATGGTTTTGTATTATCTATGTATCATGTATTATTATATTTTCCTAGTTACCAGATTTACTAATGAAACATTAATCTTTATGAGTAGGACTCAATGTCCCCAATTTTGTAAGAAGAAGAATATCTAGGTTTTTATTCATCTTCCTTTTATTCATCACTAAATGAGTTTTTAATTATGTTTTGGTAATGATATTACTTGTATTTACTTTATTTATTTCTTTTTTGTTTAGGGTGTCCATGTAACAATGAATATACCCTCCCTTGCATGGTAATTTTTATGTATAATATCTCATATTTTAATTATGGATGATAGATTAGTTTATAATTTTTTGGACACAAAATTTGTGTAGATGGGGTATAGTTTATCCAATTAGTGATAATAGTGGATTATGACAGTTTTAAGGATTGAAATTATTATAACCCCTCCCCCCATTACGGAGTTTCATTAGGTTTATTTTTTTATATGAATAAATGTCATGTAATTTTTCCCATTTTTACATAATGTTTACAATGATGATACTATTTTGGGGATCTTTTAATTCCACATGAATTTTCATTATAATCACATTGGTACTTTTTTGTATTTCATTATTGTAATCATGTGAGGAGATTGGTGGAATTTCCCTGGTATAATAGGCTTTATAATACTATCTTATATTATATTCATACAATGAGTCAATGTTTAGTCCATAGTTATGTAGCTGTGGGATTGAGGGGTAGCACTTATGCTGCTACTAACCTATGTGGGGACCATATGGTTCAGTTCATGTTAAAGTGGTATGAAATTTTGAATATATTAATGAGGAAATTTTGAATTAGGTATTTGATACAATTATTTTTGGAGCATATGTAAATTAGATCATTGGGTATTTGAGTTTTTCACTTAGACTATGAAACCTAGTGTTTGATTGGGGATGACATATTCATTAATAAGGAATCCGATGACGTATTTTTTCTCATGAAGCTCCAATGTGTTGGTTGTTGGAAATAAGTTTTTTATATATGAATATTATAAGGATCAATTAATTATTTACAAATTATCTTTTAGTCCAACCCCCAATATGATAAAATGACTATTTTCAATCTTATCAATCTAAAAGGTTCCACTCCATCAATTACCATCTAGGTTATTGAGGCAGGGTTATGTCATGCTCATGTAATTTATAGTGCCTCACGTCACTCACCAGTAGAATGGAATTCCTTCTAACTATACACCATACTACGAGATTTCCCCACTAAGGGACTGAGGAGAAGTTCTTCCACTTGTAATATAGTGAATATACCCCCTACTCATAACCTTGTAAAAATCATGATAACTGTGTTAAGGTGAATTATTATAGTGGCATAAGGTTAAAATGTATGTAGTAGGACAATGATATATCAGGTTCAATAGGAAATTACCACCTTGGATCAATGAAAGTTCTAACCCTTTTGTTTTTTAGGTTTTTATAAGAGTGTTATATGTATTTATCCTTGTTTCAATATCAATTTGTTATATGGGAGCACTCATATTCAGTACTATCTAGGGTATAGTGGGTCACTATAGGGAAATGTTCATCAAAACACATGATGAGGTGAATTTACAATGAATAGAGTTATAGTGACTCATTAACTAAGAGTATTAAGCATCTTCATTTCTGT
This sequence comes from Viscum album, assembly GCA_963277665.1. Classification (NCBI taxonomy): domain Eukaryota; kingdom Viridiplantae; phylum Streptophyta; class Magnoliopsida; order Santalales; family Viscaceae; genus Viscum; species Viscum album. Next base: position 1,935,605,574 of record OY728123.1, on the reverse strand, counting down.
CTATACAGACCCCAGTGTGGTTTACATTGTGACATAATGGAACCTCTATTTTAGAGCATTCATTGTTGTCCATATACCTAATGAGTTACTCCATTAACATGATTCATGATGGATTCCCCTAGGAATATTTTTTGACAATAAAATTGATAGATAATTCCATGATAGCGTGGTTCCCTTAACCCGACAAACTATGTTTGGATTTTGGAGTGGGACTTGTTGATTTAGAGCTTTTAAATAATATAATAAAATGAAATTGGATTTTTTGGAATTTTTCTAGATGTAATTCCATTGTCTCTGAATAAATTTAATAGTTTTCTAGGTGGTATCATAATTTTTTTTTGCATTCATAATCTTTAGATAAAGGATCTACATCACATGATTGTTGAAAAGGTTCTGGAAATCTATGATATATGATTTTTTTGGGGGAAAATCCATAATGTTACATTTTTTATAGATTACGTTTGTTGACATAGTAGGTTTCAACGGTATGTTTTGGAGTTACAATGTGATTGATGAAAAGGAATGTTGATAATGAACAAAGAAAAAATAATTAATTACTAGTTAGTAGTAAAGAAAATTATGTGTAGAACGTGGTGTTGTTACCAATTATTTAGAAAATATTTGGGTTCTATAGTTTAGAGGATTAACGAGGCATCGTAAATATTAGATTTCGTGGGATGCCCCATTAAAATATGGAAAATTAATAACGTTTTGAAAATGATATGTGTTTCATGAATGATATAAGATTCACAAAATGGATGTGTTTCAGGAAGCTGTGTAGGTTTTCGATAGAATGATGAGTGAGAATAAAAGAAGGTATGTTTAATGATAATGATAAATATTATGAATTGGAAATATCCAAAACTGTTTCATAAATGTGGGGAGTTACGAAAAAAAGGTTCATGATATTTGAGATAAAGACATTATATGGTAGAATGTTCATAATGGGTATATTGTACCTATAAATAGATAGATAACCCTCATATGAATTTGAAAATACCTTAAATAAAATTCAAAGGTTCTGAATTCCAGAATGTTGTTCATGAAGGATTTTTATTACATAATGGTATTTATAAGATCATTTATTTCATAAATAAAGTGTGTTTTAAAATGCTATATAAGATTTATGAATGTTGTGGGAGTCTTGAAACCTGTAATAAGAATAAAAACATTTATCATCACACAATTTAGGAGCATATTGAAAGCTATGAAAATTGTAAAATATGTGATCTTTGTGAAACTTTAGAGCATTTTGAATTTTGGGTGAGCATTGAAAAGGGAGTGAGATTCATGAAGAATGTGTAATCTTCAAAAAAGTAGTGTTCTTTAACAATGTTAATAAAATCGTGAATATAGGATATTTTTGTTAATAATTGGGTAGTTTCATGATTGTTTGATTAATGGTTTTTGAAAAATGAAATCCTATGTGAACCAGAAGAGATGTCTAATTAAATTTTTGGAAATGTGTTATTGATAAAGTGAAAGAATTTGTAACATAATTAATAACCAAATTAGGTGTAAAAAATATTGATAATAGTGATCAAGAAAAACATCTTCTGAGGGGGATGTGACCAAGAATCCATTTAGATTGAAGTGTGTATTCTAATTGCTATTGGTTGTAAACTAGGATTGGAAGATATTCCACTACGAATATTATATGAGAAATGATCTATGGCTATAGTGACCAAGAATAATCTAGTAAAAAGTGAAAAAAGTGATTTTGGTGGACCAAGACAGTATTGGATGCATGATCTTGTGACTATCCCACATCGACGATCCAATAAATAAATCATTGTTTCCTTATTATTGATTTCGTACATTACATCCTATGCATAATTAGCATTTGATAATTTGTTAATAGATAATATCATCATACAAATTAATGAGAAAAAATTGACACATGTGATGATGTAGTCAAAATCCTATGGGGTAGGAATAATTTTGAAAAATTATACATAACATGATCTACCACCCATGTAATCTAAGACCCTTTTGGGACTAACAAATGGTGTCATATCATTATTTTATTTATTTAGATTTTTCTCACTCACTAGGTTCATTTGATTATCAAAATTCATGTTTTTTAAAGTCTTATATCATTGTTCCATGTTAAAGGGATGAACTTCAACAAAAAAGAATATGTATGGTGAAATTCATCAATTTGGAATGGTTTATGCAAAATAGTCTGATTCAGTTTAAGTAAATAAACAAATTATCATATAGTGATACTTTTTTTCACTCAATAATTATACTGGAACGAATAAATACATGACATTAAAAGTGATATCAGGACTACTGATGATGAAGAAATTAGAGGAAGGTCGTTATTAAATGGTTTTCACATGACAATGGAATTGGATCAAAAATTAAAAAAGGAAAATATGTATAAAGATATTCAGATCTGTGTAAATGGAATTGAGTTTAACAATATAATAGGATAAAATAAATATCTTATTTTTATTTATTCTATTCTGAGGTAGTTGGATGATTCTCAAGGTGACGAACTTCAAAATATGTCCACAAATATAGAAAAACTCAAATATATTGACTGGGGAAAAAATATATAATCATAAGAAATTTCAAATTTGGATTTCCAAAATGGTGATCCTGTATCACATATATATGAACCACCTAATGATATTCAACATATACAGTATTATAATTCATTATAAACTACATATATTACTCAAAAATTATAAAATAACGGGGAAAGATCACATGATGGAATGTCTTTCCAGGGAATTGGAAGATGATAATACTATCAAAAATAGAACATAATTTTTTACATGAATCGATGGAAAATAATATTACAAAATTGTGAGAATATATAGACTTAGTGAAGAAATAAGTTGATAAATCTAATTCCAATGTCAATCCCAAGTTTAAGGATTATTTTCATTTACTATTTACATATCCTTTAAAAGGTATTAATGAACTGAAATTAAAATATTTTAATTTAGAAGAAAAAGATTAAATTATTATCTCGTTATAATTGAAATTCAGTTTGGGATAATCAAGTATTATATATGATAAATTATCTTATGTGCATGAGATTAGCAATGTTGTTGATAGTTCAAGAGATAGGAATAATCCTATATAAGATGGAAATATTCCTAAAATATGTATTCAAAAATTGAATACAACATGTTCTATTTTTATTAGATTAATAGTTACATTTAAATATTTTGTTTTGATGATTTGGATTATATTTCTTATTGGGAAGACAAGAAATATTTCAAAATTATTAAATAAGAATAAGATTCAAGATAAGTTTTAAGGGAACGTCTCTCAGAAAAATATAGACATGAAGTAAAATTACATTGGAAGAAAAGAACACCCCATGATTATTTTTCATGAAGCATGTTGTTTTAATGTTATAAGAGAAGAACTATGGATTAATAAATATCCCATTCGAGAAATGATAACACATGGCAATTTTTTTAAAAAGAGATTCTTTATATGCTGTAATCATGGGAATGTGGAATGATATTGATGTTGGAAGGAAAAAAATAATGAAAATGGACTCAAAATGAGTTACCCATGTCCAATATTATAATGAGAAATCATATAATATAATACAACCAATTATGTTAAAAAATGGGTTTGAATAGTTAATGGAAACACAATGATCATGTCATGCCCTGACAGTAGAAGCCCTAGATCCAGTACATTTAATAAACGTGGTGTGTGATAAATTTTTTATAAAATGATATGTTGATAAATGACACATCATATTTCGTAAAAGGGATCTTTATGGATTTGGTTCGAGAAAACCAGATACAAATATTACAATCCTTAAATACTGAATAGAAAAGACTCTAAAAAGAAGCCACCACATAGTGTAACTCAATTCCTGTAAAAATTAATTGAATATACATGGTTAACATATGACGGCCTAGTAAGGTGGGTTTTAAAATAATGTTTCAAATAAAACCTTTGTAAAATTTCCTTTTAAAATATTTGTAAAACATTTTCATTAAATAAAACTGAATTATATGAAGCATAGAATATCAGTTTCCCAGTAATTACCAGTCAATATTTTAAGGGACATTAAAGGGATACAATAAAACATGCTCCAATCCTAAGCATTAGTATATAAAATTCATGGTGTGAAACATATTATTTAGGAGTTAATTAAACAATGCTAAGTGAATAATGCAAGGGTGAAAGTACATAATTTACTCGTGGAATAAGTACATGATCATAGTTGTGAATAAAAAATTAAAAATTAATTTTTCACATAAAAGGAACATCATAAAATAACTGGTAAACTTCCATCATTTGTATTAAAGTACTGGAGATGGATCTGAAAAACACCATTTCATGGGAATTTACTTCTTCTGATAATCATAAGTACTTGCACTAAACCAATTATATTCTACTAGTCAAATATTAACTTGGTTAATTAAATATTATAAACATAACAAGGGAATGAATAATGCTAGACTATGTCAAGGAATCATGCCAAGACCTTGTACATTTTATCAAGGCCTCTTTCCAAGGACGTTATTTTTTCAAGGCCTCATTCCACGACCTCATTTGTATCATGAGACATCTTTATGCACTGAGGGGTTATACTTGGCCTCACCCAATACTTTCTATGTCAAATACATTACTCATTTTTTTAGATAAGGATATATATTCAATGTATCTCATACCACTTTGAATATTTAACTTCCCATTTCATATTATTCTATGTGTCCCATACCCCATCGAATAATTTAGTTTCTATTTATGAATTATCAAGATATGTCAGTTAACAATTGGATAACAATTTTGTCAATGACGTGCATGAACTTGTAAACATTCTTTGCACATGTGATAATAATTTAAATGAATATGTAATGAATTTATGGGGTTTGTCACATAAAATGATAAATTATTAATTTTAAAAACATTGATTTATGGAAACGGATACATAATAAAAATGCATGCCATTTAATACATTGATAAATGTGTTGGTGAACATGAAAGTAGGCTAAATCATTAATTTTATTAACTAACAGTCCAGTATTGCCGCAACTTCATAATGCAATAAAACATGAATTGAACATAACATGACAACATGATTCTAAACATCATTTAATCCTCTAATATATTTTTATATATTTTTTCATACATATAAACTCATATTGGATTGAAAACTCAAGATTAATACATACTAAATTCTTACAAGTATTAAATGCATCATAACATTAATTAAATTATATTATCCATCCCTTGATATTTGAGTGTGAAAAACAAATATATATATATATATATATATATATCCACAAAACCAAATAGGGATAGGGTTTAATGACCCCTTACAAATAATGAATACTTCACAACATTAATTAATCCTTAATATCACAGGAATGAAAATAAAAACACTTGTTAGGTTTAATGTACAAATACACATGGACATACATACCTAAAAAAATGTTTTTCATAATAATACAAATCCATTTGAACCTAAAAAATTATTCCCATCCAAGTCCTTATTTAAATTTTAAAATCATATTTAATAGAATAAAACATATTTTATTAAATTAAATGTTTATCTCAAAATATAAACTATGTGTATGCTGGGTTTTGCATAATAAAAATCCATGTCAAAAGAACAGTTATATCATTATTGACATTTGAAATTTTAATACACACAAACACTACCCTTTGAAATCCTGGAATGACCTTAGTGATGATATATATATATAAACTGTTTATACATATCAATATGTGAATGGGTTTCTCTCAAGAAAAAAAAGCATAAATATCACTTAATAAATAAGTTTTAAAATAGTATTATAGTGTTGAAAGGTTTCAAATAATTAATACCCATACCAGTATTAGTAAAAAAAGAATGGAGAGGGATGGATTTCTAACATTTATAAACAACTTATGCATACACCATAATAATAAAATAGCAGTCCCATACTGCATATTTTTCAAAAAAAATGAAATTATCCTTACTAAATAACTATGAAATTTATTATACTCATACAGTTTTATAACTCCTACATTATCATACTGGTTGCATCCATCATTCTGAAAATAGAAAACATGGAAATTTTCACAAATGAACACCATATCATCGAACTAATTAATTCTGGAAGTAAAAAAGGACAACCTCAGACACAATTAAATGTCACAAATGTTGAATTTTTATAAACAAGCACAATATAGTAAAAAATTTAATACAATTCCACATAAAATATTATGGTTCTAACAATTTGATTAAAATAATATCACTTAATTTAATTGTTGGAGATAAACATAAGAAGTACTGTTGCTACAGACTCTGAATCTACAAACTTCATATTGGATGTTTTTCTCCTTACCAACATATGCCAAGTTTAGAGGTTTTTTTTAACTGTGAATTCTATTATGTGGACAAATAAATGCACAATTAATGTAATATGGTCAATAAATGATGAATCAGAACCACACAATTGACATAATGAAGATAAAATATTGAAACTGAACCTACAAACAGAAAAAAAGATGTTCTAAATGCTTTAAAAAGATCACTATTACAATAGTTTGAACATTACACTGAAAAGAATTAAAAACAATTAAATAATAGGAGATCCATAAAACCTAATTTGCTCTATATCCTACCTCTGGAAAAATCAATACCTCAATCTAGATCCAGAAAATTAAAACCCTAATCCGGTCAGACTCTTTGACGACAAAAATCCTCGCCCACGACTTCTCTGGTCCAAAGTGGTGCATCCTGGTTGTGTGACTCCCCCAAATTCAAAAACTGCTAGAAGAGTGGTCTCTATCATCATGCAAAGACACCATTACTTTGACATGTGCTAACATTGCCTGCATCAGCTATGATGTGTAACTCCCGAGTGACAAAAACCTCATCCTCAACTACGCTCGAGATCCCCAACACCGAACCCTGCTCAACACCACCCTCCAGCACCACGCAACCCATATGATGAACCAACTAAAACCCTCTTCATGCCCTATTGAAAACCTAGTTGTGCTCCCAATGAACTTGATTATTCCCCCACATCCCTCATCAATCGGATTTTCCTCTCATTTTTGTATAATTAATCACTTATGCGCCTCCACATTTCCACCTTTTCATTTTCCCATTTTTATTTGATTTTTCATTTTTAATTTTTTTTCATTTAATATTTTATTATGTATCCCTTTGTTGTTTTTATCCATGTTTCCTATTCTTTTGAGCCACATCTCTCTCTCTCCACACATAAACACCTTTATTTCAATCAAAATTCTATTATAATTACTTTTTTTACTCTATAATTATCATTTTTTGTTATTATTATTTTTATCTAACCTTTTTAATAAAACATATATACATTAAAAAAATCATAAATAAATATATTTATATATATTTATGTATATATAATAGATTATTTTTTTTTCTTTCTCGCATTAAAAATAATATAACTCATATAGATGTAAAAAAAGATAATTCATGAATTTAGGAACTTGTATATATTAAACATATTTATATAGTACAATAAAAATGATAATTATCAATATTTATAAACATGTTCTTATATATAATTATTAAATAATTTTTTTTTCTGTATAATAATTATATACATATATTTATATATTTTTTAAAAATATCACATTTTATTAACACTTATATAAAAGAAATATATTTTTAACAATAAAATTATAAAACAAAACTATATAAGGTTATAATTTAACTCCTGTTTTGTAATCAAAACTATCATTTGATAAACATATATATATCTATAATATTTTGAAAATAATACAAAAAATTAATTTTATACATATATTATTATAATTATTATTTAAAATATTATATAAATTATAATATCATAAAAATAAATTATGTTTTATTAAAAATAGTTATGTTAAATTATTATTTAAACAGCGTGAGAAAATATTTTCTTTGAAATTTTTACTTATAATACATCAATATTAATTTTCAATTATTATTTTAAATAAATATGTCTTGAAAGTGTTTCAATTATATATATATCCATTTAACAAAACATAACGGTCACTCGATTTGGAACTCCAGTGGTCTATTTCAAAAAGCAACAGTAGTCTTAATTTTAAACATAAATGGCTATAATAATGGTCAAAAGTAATTCTACTGGTCAAGAACTCCCTTATAAATAAATGTTTATGTTACTTCATGTATTTAATTTGGTTTGGATTACAAAGATGGGTCCCTACATCCTTTTTCCTCTTAATACAGGTTCCCTTCACATAGAGATAACATTCGTCACTATGGTCGGTCCAAGGGACTAGGACAATAAGCATGGTCTCATAGAGGTGCTAGGTGGTCTCCTAGTTGTGCTCTTAGGATTTTCTATTAGTTTCCTAGGATTGGTATTGTCTTATTGTCATTGATGCGATGTAATGTTTTCAGGGTTTAATTGAATAAAACATGACTTGTTTTTTTAAATCATTATTTGTATAACAAGAAAATTTCAAATATGTAAGACCCTAAAATATTATTATTACACTTGAAATAGTTTCGAGGTGTCACATTATACCCCCATAAAATAATTTCACCCTCACAATTCTAAACCATTCGTATACTTCCACTAGAAAAAACAGTCAGACATTACTCTCGACGTCCCTACACAATTTCCACCACTGTGGATGTCCCACTGCCATCATCAGATAAATTCCTATGTTAGTTTCTCGTTCCTCGACCTCTTGAGCCGAAATACACTATGAGGAGTTAAGATTAACCCTCTATATAAATCATTCTAGTTTCCAATGGTTGGATTGAGAGGTGTGGAGATCAGCGATTTCAGAATGAACCCTCTCCTTATAGATCCATTGTACCACAACATCCTTGAGAGTATTTATGTTGTTGAACATCCCATACATACTAAAACAAATGAATTGAAATAGATAGGCAAATCGAAGGCCACCCTCCAATGCAGCTTGATGAATCTTTCCCAAAGCTAGTTAGTTCTCAGAAAAGCTGAAACATAGGGAGAGACCTTCATGGTACTTTCCTCTATTCCTATACTCTTCAAATTGTTCATTTGTGATATAGATATAGACGTAGATCTATCCTTTACATGGAAAATGGATATTTGGACTGAGAGGCACTTTATAGAGGTGTTCACAAGATAGACGTAGGTTTCATAAAGGGTCGTTGTTTTCTAAACATGACTTTATGATTATGGAATCTTGTAATTTGGTAGGATGTGATAAGAGGTTTCTTGGTAATCCCAAATCTTCCATCTGAAAATTTTTAGGTAACTATTTTACCCAGAAAGTCATTAAAATATTAAAACAGTAATGTTATTATGAAAAATCATATTAAAGTTCCAAACCATAAATTATAACATTATACATTGAAGACAATGTTTATGAAACTCATGGTGTTACATATTTTTTCATTCCTACTCAAAAACTCAGTGGCATCGACATTCTGATATCCACCATGATGTCCCTTCATAGTTTCCACTAGCATAAATGATTTCCCCAGTTCATAGTTAAGTGGATCCCAAAAGAAATTCCGAACTCTTATATCTCTTTGGTCCAGATGTAGCATAGTCAGTTTGGATTAATTGGGTGTGGACATCTAAAGTTCAATTATATAAAAGCATGAAGGGTATAAATTTGGGCGACATCAAAACGAACCTAATGTATATAACGTTAATGGGTAGACTCTTCCTTAAGAATTTTTAAGTCCATAAAATGTCCAAAAAGGATGTAGGTCAACATTTGTCAAAGATATAATGCTCGGAGGTCACCATTTTGTACAGCCACTTTCAAGTCCTATAAGAATGAAAAATTCCAAAATAGGGTAAAGAATTTACACAAACCCTCAATGTAGTTTACCTTACATCTATAAAAAGGAAATTGAGCATACATTATAATATAATTGTCGAAGCCTGATCCTCAATGGAGTTGAAGTACATAAGGATATTTCGATACATAGTAGAGGTGATTACATGAGAAACTATAGTTTTCAAAATTCTTAGAGACATATAAACATGACATGGACACTATAGTCTATAATGTATTTATTGGATTATACAAAAGGCTTATTTCACGAGCCATTTGATAATTTTAAGAATAATTCTACTTAGTATCACATAATTAAATTTATAGCATTGTTCTAACAATCTAGGGTTTCCTAAACTGACATTTGATTCAAATTTTCACACCCTAACCCTAGATTCCCTAGTTTCGGTGCGTTTAACAAACATTGTGTGTAATAATTGTTTTTATAAAATGAAATTATGATAAATTACATATCATGTTCCATACAGTTGATCATTATGTTTTAGGATCTATAAAACCAAATAAAAATATTAAAATCCTTCAATACTAAACATCAAATACTTCACAAAGTAGCCACAACATAATGTAACTCAATTCCTATAAAAATACATTGAAAACATAGGGTGAGGATATGAATTCATGGTAAGCGGGTTTTTAAAATAATGTTTCAAATAAAACCCTTTAAAATCATGTCTTTAGAATTTTCATAAAAAAATTCATTAAAGATACCTACATTACATGAATCATAACATAACAGGTTTCCCATAATTACCCTTGAAACATTAAAGGGACATTAAAGGGATACAATAAAACATATTCCAAACCTATCATGCTTATAAAAAATGCATGGTGTGCAGTATATTATTCAAGAGTTAATTAAATGATTCTAATTAAAATTTGAAAGGGTGCATGTACAGAATTTTAAAATGAAAAAAGTACATTATCAGAGTTAAGCATAAACGAATTCACTATTAATTTATCACATAAAATTAACATCATAAAATAACTGGTAAACATACATTATTTTTTTAAAGGTTTAAATAAGGGTGTCGAGTAAACATCATTTTATGTGAATTTACATATTCTTATTCCTATAAGTACATGATTTTAAACAAGTATATTCTACTATCCAAATATTCACTTTGTTAAATATATATTATGGTCATAATGAGGGAATGCTTAATGATAGCATGTTTCAAAGCCTTAGGGCAAGACCAAAAACTCTCTGTCAAGTCCTCGTGAAAAGACCATGATTTTTCCAAGGCCTCATGCCATTATCAATTTTGTCTCATGAGACCTAAAGATGAACCGAGGGGCTATAACAAGCCCCACCAGACACTTTCTATGTCTAATCCATTCTTCATTTGTCTACTTAAGGTTATATATTCAAAGTGTCACATACCACATTGAATATATAATTTCACATTTCATATTATTCAAGGTGTCCCATACAATATTGAATACTTTAGTTTGTTTTTATGAATTATCACGATATGTCAGTTAACATTTAGATAAAATAATTCTCAATGACATGCATGAAATTTTAATTATTCTTTTCATGTGTGATAATGATTTAAATGCATATGAAATGAATGGATGAGGAATGTCATATAAAATGATATTTTTGTTATTTACAAATCCTTGATACAAGTAAAAGAATACCAAATAAACATACATTCTATTAAATACACTGATAAATCTATCAGTGAACCATCAAAAATATTAAATCATTACTTTTTATTAACTAACAGGAAATTATTGCTGCAAGTTCATCATGCAATAAAAAATAAAGTAAGCATAACATGATAACATTATTCTACACGCTGTTTTGTCCTATATTATATTTTTTTTGTATTTTTCAGACATATAAACACATATTGGTTAGAAAACCCAAGATTAATACTTACTAAAATCTAACATGTTTTAACTGCTTCATAACATTAACTAAATCATGTTATCCATCACCTGAAATTTTGGTTTGGATGTCATATAACTATAAATATACATATATATATACACACATATCCATGTCCACAAATTCTATTTATGATTTTTATCAAACCAAGAAAAGGATTAATGATCCCGTAAAAATAATGAATACTTTATAACATTATATAATCACCAATATCATCAAATTGAAAATAAAAACTCATGTTGGGTTTAATATACATAACCACATGGACATTCATACATAAAAATCATTGTATTTCATAATAATATCAATCTATTTGAACCCAATACATTATTCACACCCACGTCCTTATTTAAAGATTCAACATCCTGTTTAATAAAATAAAATATACTTTTATTGAATTAAATGTATATGTACGATTGTACACTAAGTGTACATTCTATTTTTTATATTTTAAAACCATGATACATAAACCCTAAATTCATTATATACATGATAAATACTAATAAATATAATATTTTAACATTTGAAAACCTGGATTTACCTTAGACATTATTTATATATATAAATTATAAAACATATATACATATCAATAATTGGATGTGTTTTTCACAAGGAAAATAATCTTACAAATCGCTTGCTAAATAAGTATTAAAAAAAAATTATACTGTTGAACGGTTTCAAAAAAAGGAAACCCATACCATTATAAGTAGAAGGAAAGTATGGCGAGGTCCAGAATTATAAAATTTAAAATTAACTTATACATACACCATAATAAATAAACAGTATTCCCATACTGTAAATTTTTCATAAAAAAGAAATTATACTTTAGTAAATAACTATGAAATTGACAATACTCATACAGTTGTATAAATCATACTTTAAAATACTTGTTGCATCCATCAATCCTCAAATTAAAAACTAGAAAAAATTCACAAAGGAACACCATATGATCCAACTAATAAAACCTATAAGTAAAATTGATAAACTCATGTACAATTAAATGTCACAAATGTAGAATTTTTATGATCACACACTATGTAGTAAAAATTCTAATACGATTCCACTTACTTGTTTAAGGTTATAAACAATCCGATTAAAATTATTTCACTTATTTGAATTGTTGAAGAGAAATAGAAGAAGTTTTGTTGTTGAGGACTCCTACTCTGTGGAAACCCAGTCGGATATTTTTCCCCACTACCAATATACACCAGGTTTGGAAGATTTTTATAAATATGAATTATAATATGTAGACAAATAAACACAAAATTAATGTAATAGGATCTATCCATGAGGAAAAAAACAACAAAATTAATGTAAACATAAAAAATTGTTGATAGAGAACATATAAATGCGCAAACAGCTGTTCCAAATGTTTTAAAAATATCAAAAGCACAATAGTTCAAACATCACTCTGAAAATCAGTGATGAAAAGGAAATCAAAACAGATCCAAAACCCCTATTTTTTCAATATCCTTCCACTAGAACAAAATCATACCTCGATCTTTGTTCGAAAAATTGAAACCCTAATTCGGTCAGACTCTATGAAGACACACAATCTCTGCCTCATCTCCTCTAGTCTGAAGCAGTGAATCCCAACCACACAACTCCACTAAAGTTGAACACTATAGGATAACAAGTCTCTATCTTCTTGTGAATACTCCACACCATTGACCATCACTGACAATGGCTTCATCAGCCACGACGTATGACTCCCGATCAATACCAACCATCGACCTCAACTTGACTCGAGATCCCCAATGTCAGACCCTGCTCGATGCCACCCTCAAACCTGATGTACTAAATATGATGAACCTGCTGAAACCCTCTACATGCCTTGTAGAATCCCTAAACATGGCCACCACCATTTTTTAATATTCACACCCCCTTCACGGACCGTACAGAACGTGATTATTCCAATACATCTCTTATCCATGAGTTTTCTATCTCATTTTTCTATCATTAATCCCCTCACGTGCCTCCCCTTTACAACCTTTTCATTTTTCCAAATTTATGTAATTTTTCATTTTAAATTTTTTTATTGATTTAATATTTCATCTTTTATCCCTTTGTTGTTTTTTTCCACATTTTCCCTTCTTTTGAGCCACGTCTCGCTCTCTCTCTCCACTCATAAAAACTGTTATTTCAATCAACATACTATTATAATTACTTTTTTTATTCATTCATTATCACTTTTTATTATTATAATTTTTTTTATCTAACCATTATCAAAATAACACATAAATATTTTCATACAAAAAAACCATAATTACATATAATTATATATATATATATATAATTGATTAATTTTCTTTCTCTGTCTCGTCACAAATAATATAACTCACATTGATTTAAAAAGAGACAATTTCTAAATTTAGATACTTATATCCATTAAACATATTTATATAGTATAATAAATATGATTATTATCAATATTTTTAAACATATTTGTATATATAATTTTTAAATTGAATTTTTATATATCTACTTAAAAATTATATTTATATTTATAAAACATATCATTTTACTATCTTGCTTATTATTACACACTAAAACATGATTTATTACATAAAACTGTCACTTGATACGACATACAATATCAAGAGTTCTATTTTCATTGTAGATTAGGAACATTAAATAATAATTTAAAACATGAAACACAACATCTTTTTTTAAAATGTTTTTTACATGAGCCATATATTCCATCATACTTAGCATTATATTGGATAACCTGAGGACATGCACAAGAAAATGGTCATCTATAAAGCCCATTAATTGAGTTGAAAAGGAATAACATGAAGAATAAAATACATGTTAGATAGTATTAATTTCAATGGATCAAAAAAGAAACATGAACATATAGGCAAGATATAGTAATTTAATCAGAACATGGAAATGTGGAAAGAACACTTCACATGGTATTAGCACGAGCCAAGGCTATTTGCACATTGAGCATGATTAAACCCTCATTTCAAATGAATTATTATGATTAAAAACAAATTTCACATGATGTATCATGATATTAATCTTTACCCAATGAATTGGAGCACTATTAGGGAACACCATTTTTAAATATTTCATTTCATGCATTAGTGTGCCACATAGATCATACAACACGGAACCATTAAATATCATTATTTATTCCATGATAAATAAATGTGTAATTCATACATGAAACTCATTAATCAATAAGTATGTGTTCATAAATTTTAATACCATTGATAGAGAAATGGGAACGGTATTCCTGATATAATAACTTTGGCTATGGAAAATTACATTGCAATTTTTGTAGCATTATAGTGTGTCATAAGAATTCATAAAAATGGTTGATGAGAGTGAAATGGGAATATCATAATATGTACATGAAATGTAAATTAATTGGGTAATAGAGATACATTTAAAAACATATATAACATAATTTTATTTTTATATTACAAAATATTTTCTTGAATGAAAAACAAGAGAGAGAAATTCCTTACAGAATTTTGGTATAGTAATGAGTGTACATTGGGAGGCATTAATGACATATAAATGGGCCTATCATCAATTAAAAATAAATAGGAAATTAGGTGTGAGCTTTTAAATCAAACCCCATAATTTCTAAATGAAAATAAAATGAAATGACAACATAATGAAATTCAGACAAAATGAGAAAGGAAGAAATCCCTTACATGAAATTGTGATCCCAATGGCTAGGGAGGGGTTTGATAGAGGATTTGTGGGAGCTTAGGGCACCATGGAAAGATTATTGAGAGAGGAAGGAATATTTTGGACGATCTCCAAGGGCTTTGATTGAATAATAAGTATGGCCATGCGTGAGTGTATATAGGAAAAGAGAGGGAATTTCTTTATTATTTAGGTTTGGGACACAACACATTAAACTAATCCAAACCACAAACCTGCCCATGGGTTTCCCATGATTTTTTTCAAATATGAGTGGAAAAAATTACATTATAATTCCAATGGCCTAACTTCTTAAAATACTTGCTTTGGTTATGTGGAGGTGAGTTACACTCTCAAGGAAATCAATTTAAAAAGTTAAATGTTTTATAAGTCATGATGGGTCCACTAAAGCTTTGTAAAATAAATAAAACAAAACTAAAATTACATTATTTTAATGGTAAAACATATATTAGAAGAATATAATGTTTATAGTATTTTTTACATCACCATTGGTTCATTATGATGTCATAAAACTCATTATATATTAAACGGTATTTAATTTTTACCCAATAAATCGACTATCTCATAAAATTATGAACAATTCACCATTGGATATTTTTTACATCCTAATTCCCAAAATAATATTCATATTATCTAAATAATTTTTCCTATATTATAATTTTTAATTTTATAATAAAATATGTCATTTATCGAAAATTTATGGGTTTTGAAAAAAACTACTTTCAAACCAAAATAAAAATTACAATTTTATTGTTAAGAATTATACGATCATTTATATTTAATAAAATGTTATTTTGTAAAAATATTTTATTACAAAAATATTTAATTCAAAAATCCATTAATTCATCATATTATATTTTAGAATTTAGTATTAAATTAAAATACTATTTGTTCTTTAAAAAACTATTTACAATGTCAAAATAGTAAAATTATTGTATATTCATTATTATATAGAAAAATAATGTACATAATAGTAGTGTTAAGGTCTTGTTACATAACCCCTTATAACACCCGCATGGGACTGAAGAGTAAGGTGTGCGATGATGACATACTCTTGGGGTAGATCAGATAACATTGCTCGGGTGGTAATCTTTATTAACTTTCACTTCTCCCATAGGCAGTTCTGTTTGAGCTTAATGTGTTGAAGTTCAGATTAGGCATGGTCAAGAGTGAAACCCAATGAAGTCATCTCCTTTATGAGCTCCAAAAATGGGCTTCGTATGGGACAACACTTCTAGATGAGTCCATCAAATCCTTTTTCTGAGTAAGTTGGATTTTTTAAAGCCCTGTATTTATACTAATCATGTGATCACTGTTAAATGGACATATTAACAAAGGTAAAAATTCGTAACTGTATTTTGAAATAAAAAAACTAAAACCAATGATATTCATATTTTATATAACCATTTTATCTAATGTGACATTTAATTCGATCATGATGTATTTTTATTAACTATATTTTGGGTCGTTACAATTATACCCCCTTAAGAAATTTTTTATTCAAATTTTTTTTCCACGCTAAAATAGATATAGGAAACTCTACTTCATCAATTCCTCTGATTCCCACATTTGTTCTTCAATATTTTTGTTTCACCACAACTCCATGATGAGGGGCATTGTCTTATTTCGTAGAACTTTTTCTATACTTTCTAATAACTTCATTGGATTCTCTTCATAGGAGAGGTCATTCTCCAATGGTACTACCTCTGGATGGAGTACATCCATTGTGCCAATATGTACTTCCTCAAGTTTGAAACATAGAATTGATCATTTACAAGAGATATATTTTTTGGGAGTGCTAGTCAATAGGCCACTACTCAAATGCAATCAAGGATCCTAAAAGGGCCGATGTACATTAGAGTAACTTGTCCCTTATTCCAATATCTCATAATTCAATTACATTTTGATATGTGGAGGATTACCTTGTATCCAACCTCAAACTCTATGTATCATCGACGATTATCAACATAGATCTTCTTTCAACTCTGAGTTTATTTATTATGCTGCTAGATGGTCTTAACCTTCCCCGCCATTTCTTTGACCGTTTTCTGACCTAGGTGTTTTCTCCACAAACTTCATATCTTCATGCTAATGTTTTTCACCTCTTAACTTATAGGGCTTCATACAAATCCCTTTGGATTCTTGAGTGGAAACTAACATTGTATAATAACTCAACAAGAATAGTAAGTTTATCCAATCCTACAATGAAGTCCATTTTGCATGCTCTCAACCTGTATTTATGTGTTTTGTTAGTCTACTTAGATTGGGCATAAGTTTGAGGATGATAAGTCATAAAAAAGTTCAGCAAAGTATAAATATGATTTGGAAGGCTCTTCCAAAACATAGAGGTCAATCTTGGAACTCGATCAGATATAATAGATAGTGGTACTCCATGCAGCCTTACCACATCTCTATTGTATATCAACGCAAGATTATTTATTGATAAATCATCCCAAATTTCAATGAAGGGTGCAGTCATTGTAAGAAGACCCACAAGAACCTAGATAGCATTGTTTCCTTTGTATGTATTCATAAGTCTGGTGACAAAGTTGATGGTGATGTTATTCCAATTCCATGCTGGTATGGGTAATAGTTGCATCATCCCCTTAGACATTTGCCTCTCATCCTTCACTTGCTAACATACCAGGAACTTTGATGTATACTCAGTGGTCTCCATCTTCATGTTATCCCTCCAATAATTCTCTAAGAGATCTCAATACATATTTGTGCTTCCTAGGTGAAAATATAAATTTGAACTATGTTCATCATCTAAAAGTTCCTCCTTCATCTCCACACATGATGTAAGACATAGTATATTCCCAAATCTCACAATTCCTTCTTCATTGTCATTGAACTCCGAGGATTTCCCTTTTCTAAAAGTTTCCACCTTCTTCTAAATTCCCACATTATCATTTTGATCATCCTTTCACCTTCCAAAAGGGACAGTTGAGAAATAATTTCTTATAGGATTAATGTTTTTCTCTTCTCGATGAAGAGGACAGGTGCATCCCATGGTAGAGCACTTGGTCGTATAAACCCTTTACCCAGATTCTCCAATAATTTTTTATTCAGATCCTCAATCTCCACAACATCCATCATATACAAAATCTTGGATATTAGAAATGCCCCATGAATAACATCAACTGAGCATTCAACATCTCTCCTAGGAGCAAGACCATGAAATTCCTGAAGAAACACTTTAGTGAATTCCCTCACAAGTGGTATGTATTCAAGGATGGTTGCTACCTATCACTCAATCATTTATGCCAGATAATCTTGTTCATAGGGAAGTAATATCCACATTTGAGATGATGGTGCTAAAGAAGATTTATCCTCCACCATAAACACATACAGAATCGGGGGTTGATTCACCATATAAAGAGTGATTTCCCTCTCATTTAAATTAATGTTGGATATACATAAGGAATGCCAATACATGCCTAGAATTATATCAAGTTAAACTATGGGTAGTACTATGAGGTTCTCCAAAAATTTCATTCCACGGATTATGACCGGGGAGGAGTAATATTTTAGGTATCCAAAGATTCCCCTTTTTTCTATTCCCACCTACATCTTTAATTCCATTATTTTTTGTGGTGTTGGTATTTTTCTACTAAAAATTTGATATATAAAATAATGTGTAGAACCAGAATAAAAAAAGTACATTTTATATTCTTGAATGAATAAATATTGTACCTGTCACCACATTGTTGTCAGGGTTCACTTTAGTGATAGTGATGGAAAAAGCGCTCCCTTACGACCATGGAGGTTATTGTTTTCCATTGAAACCATTGGAATAGAGCAGTGATTTTGATGGTGCCCTAGTTCTTTGCAGTTGAAGCAATGAACAATGTGTTAAGGATTGAACAGATCGTTCCTATCCTCTTTCATAGTCACATGTTTTTCTCTTTGGAATTTAACTTCTAGGTTCCCTATTCTTCAACAACTAAAGAATTTCTTTTTCCCCTTAATTAAATTTCTAGGGTGCTTCTCTCTGCACCTTTGGAATGTAGAGTGATGGATTTTCATAGCACCATTGGATTTATCCACTGGACTGCTAGAATTGAAGTTCACCTTACGCTTCTTATCTCCATGATACCCCTGATATTATCCAATCTACATTTCATCTTTGAGGGAACATTAGACAATTTCCTCATAGCTCTTGAAGTCATGGATCGCTATATCAATGCATAGTCCAGGTTTCAGCCCACTATAGAAGCAGTCAACTTTGCATTTAGGGGTAATGACAAAGCCGGAGGTGTATCGTGCAGGCCTTGTGAAATTTTCCTCATACACTCAGATGGATTTGTTGTCTTTTTATTTTTGAGGTCAAGGTAGTCCCTTTCTATATTAAGTTAGAGGGTGGGAGGAAAATATTTTTCAAAAAATCATTTTTTGGAAATCCTTCATTTCTAACACTTCTATATTGTCCACTAGATTTATATATTTTGTCCATGCCTATCATTGATCAGCGTATCCCTCTATATGATAAGAATACATAAGTATCTTCTCTTGTTCATAAAATTGAAGGATGGAGAAGATCATTTTAATGTAGTTGATCCATTTTTCGGTGACTGGGGTGTCTAATGATCAATTAAAAGTAGGAGGTCCTTTGTCTCATAAAGCTCTCTATTGTGACATGATCTTTCATGTGGGTGGGGGGGGGGGGGGGGTTTGAACGTTACTCTTGACTCGTGTTTGAATTCAAACGATGATTTAACTGAGAGAGTATCATTACAAAGATAACAATTCCCACTCCCATTGGATTGGGAATCTCATTAGTATAGTAATCACAATGATCCTCACATCTATTGTTATCATGAGTCCTACTATTACCAACCATTGGCTGGAATAAAAGGAATGTTAGAGGTAACACATAAATGGAAATCCTGGGACAAAATGGATGACATATAAATAAATTTTATTTCCTTAACGTATAGATCTATAGGTTTCAATTTTTTTTATCCACATCTACTTCCAATCATATATTCTTAGGGTAATTTTTTTCATTAATAGTGGTTCATAATAAGATTATTAATTTACCAAAGAATATCATCTGGTACTGTCATAACCAAGATTTTGGCAAGGCTAGTTTTCATTTACCAGGATAACCCGTGCCAAGCCCGAAGCTCCTTGTTAGAGTTTTCACTCATAGGTTCATCAATGCTAGAGGAAACTCTACCTTCTTGTATACAGGGATGTATTTTATTGATAAACCACTTACTGAATACTCACCAAAACATAGGGATGTTTTAATTGTACTTATTCTTATCCCTAAGGCTTTCACTAGGGTTTTCTAATCCTAAACCCAAAAATAACTAAACCAATCCTATGATACCATCAATAACAACGGTTATTCAAATTACACACTTAAACAGGATTTATTACATAAAATATTTACTTTATACAACATAGAATATCAAGAGTTCTAGATTCTTTGGGGCTTAGGACCATTAAATAACACCTTAAAAGGTGAAACAAAACATATTTATTGAAAACTTCTTTTAAATGACCACTACATTAACCCGTACTTAGAATTTCATGAGATGTCCTAAGGACATGCATAAGAAAAGGGTGAGCTTTAAAGCCCAGTAAGGGATTAATCGATTAATTACATGAATAATACTATACATGATAGGTAGTAGCAATAAAAATGGATCATAAAATAAACATGAACATAGATAAAAGATATAACATGATTATCATAACATGGAAATGTGGCAACAACACTTAACATGGTATTAGCATGAGCCATGGCTCATTACACTTTCATAATGAGTTAAACCTCATTGAATTTAAATTAGTATGAGTAAAAACTCATTTAACTTTAGGTATCATGATACAAATAATTTTCCAATGCATTAGAGTGCTATCTGGGCAGACCTTTCTAAAACATTCCATTTCATGCATAAGTTTCCCATATAGATCATACAACATGGAATCATTATAGATCATCATTTATTACATGATAAAGGACTAATTAATTCGTAAATGAAACTATATAATTAATATGTAAATCTTAATAAAGGTTAATACCATTGATAGAGAAATGTTCTTGGTATTCACGAAGTAATGACTTTGGTTTCGGAAAATCGCAATGAAATTTCAGCAGCATAACTGTGTGACATAAGAATTCATAAAAATTGATGATGAGAGAGAAAGGGGTTTATCATCATATTTAAATGAAATGGAATGTAAAAGGGTCATATATATACATTTCCCAAAATATGTAATGAAATTTTAGATTCATAATACAAAATAATTTCTTGAATGAATAAGAGAAGAGAGAAATTCTTTATGCAATTTCAGCATGATAACGAGTGTACACTGGGTGGAATTAATGAGAGAGAAAAGGATCCATCGTCTTTCAAACATAAAAATAAAAGTATGGGGGAGGTTCGAAGTCATATTTCAACCTTTCTAAATGAAAATAAAGTGGCATAAATACATAATGAAATTTAGACAAAAATGAGAAAGGAAGAAATCCCTTACTTGGAAGTATGATTCCAAAGGATTTGGAGGGGCTTCAGAGAGACTTCTTGGGAGATTGGGGTTCCTTGATAGGATTCTAGAAAGAATAGGGATGAGGTTGTTCAAGTTATAGGGGCTTTGACTAAAGAGGAAGTGGGAGAATGGGTGGGTTTATTTTTAGAATTTGAGAGAATTCATTATTATTTTGGATTGCGACACCACATATTAAAAGAATAAAAACCACAAACCATTCCATGGTTTTTTACATGTTTTTTGGAAAAGGGGAGTGAATTTTTTTTTTAAGGTTAATGTTAGAAATTATTAAAATATTAGGTTTTCTTATGTGGAAATGAGTCACACTCTAATGGAAATCAATTTTAAAAGATAAAATGTTTTATAAGTCTTGAACGATACATTGAAGCATTGTAAAATAAATAAAACAAAACTACAATCACATTATTCTAATTTTAAAAGATATATTGGCTGGAAATAATATTTATTGTATTTTATTACCTCACTATTGAGCCATTATGATGTCATAAAACACATTATATATTAAATTGTATTTAATTTCTACCCAAAATTTCGAATGTCTCAGAAAATTTTAAAAAATTTACCATTTGATAATATTGATGTCCTAATTACAAAAATAATACTTATTTTATAAAAAAAAATTTAAAAATTTTAATTTTTTCTTTAAAAATAAAAACCGACATTTATCAAAAAATTCATGGGTTTTGAAAACAAACGGCTTTCAAACCATAATAAAAATTAGAATTCTATTCCCTAAAATTATACGATCATTTATATTTAATAAAAAAGAATTTAGTAATAATTTCTTCATAAAAAATTATTTAATTAAAATCTATTAATACATCAATTTTTGTTTTATAATTGAATATTAATTAAAAATAGAATTTTTCTTTAACAAACTATTTATAATGTAATAATAATAAAATGAAAGTATATTATTTATTATATAAAAATTAATGCACATAATAATAGTGCTAGGGTCTTGTTACATAACCCATAATAACACCCGCAAAAGTCTGAAGGGTCAGTTTTGCGATGGTGATAGACTCGTGGGGTGGCTCGGATAACATCTCTTGAGTGGTAATCTCTATCAACTTCCACTTCTCCTGTATGAAATTTCATTTGTCCTTAACATGTTGAAGCTCGACTTCTTCGTTTTCAAGAGTGAATACCAATAACACCACCTACTTTCCAAGCACTAACAAATTGGTGCTGTACGGGGCAGGTCTACAGGATGAGTCCATCGCTTCCTTTTTACAATTAAATTGGATTTGTTAAAGCCCTATATTTATACTAATCATGTGATCACTGTTCGACAACAACATTATAAAAGGTAACAATTCTTAATGGAATTTTGAAATCCAAAAACATATAACTATGGAATTTCATATTTTATATAACCATTTTATATAATGAGACATTTAATTTTATCATGATTAATTATCATTAACAAAAGTTTGGTACATTGCATTTCACATTTCATTAACACATATATTAAAGAAATATATTTTTAATAATGAAATTATAAAACCGATCTATAAAAGGTAATATTTTAAATTATATTTTGTAATTAAAAAATTACATTTGATATAAATATATTCATATATCCATTTATATATATATATATATATATAATATTTTGAAATTATTTTTGATATTTTTATATATTAGAATAATTATTATTTGAAATATTCTGTTAAATAATAATTTGATAAGAATAAATTATGTTTCATAAAAAATAGTTATTTTAAATAATTAATTATACAGTGTGAGATAATATTTATTCGATAATTATACTTATTATATAACAATATAAATTTTTTATTATTATTTTAAAGAAAACCACCTCAAAAGTTTTTCAATTATAAATATATCCATTTAACAAAACACTACCGGTCACCTGATTTTTGAACTCCAACGGTCAATTTCAAAAAGAAACGGTCATCTTAATTGTTAACATCAATGGCTATAATAAAAGTCACAAGTATTTTTAATAGTAAATAATAACCTTGTAAATACATTTTTATGGTATTTCATACCATTAAGTCATTTCGGATTACAAATATGGTTCTTTACATCTCTTTGTTGCTTAGTAAATGTTCCCTTCTCCTAGAGATTACATTCTTCACTATGGTCAATCCAAGGGATAAAGGATAACATCATGGTCTCATCGTGCTGCTAGGGGGCCTCCTAGTGGCACTCCTTTGGGCTTCCTTTAGTTTACTAGGCGAGCTATGATATAGTTTCCTTGATGCAACGTAATACTTTCAGTGTTTAATTGAATAAAACATGCCTTCTTTTATTATATGAAATAAGTGTTTAGATAACACAGAAATTTAATGAAGTAAAACCATAAAATATTATTATTACACATTAAATAGGTTAGGGCTGTCACAGAAACAATATAGTTATACATACAAATAATTATGGTTTTGTAAAAGATACACTCGGAGATCATCATGGCGAGTTGAATCAGATAACTGATAAAATTAAAAAAATGCCTCAAAAATTTTATGTGTCATACCACATGGTTGGATGTGATGGAAATAGAAAGATCCATAAATTTGATGAAAAATAAATATAATATTATTATTTGAAATATTTCTACTCAGATTAGGAATAATGGAAAATGGAATATTAGTAGAGTGAAAAAGAGTAAAATTTTATCCTGTTGGATTAAACCCAGAATATTCAAAAACTTACAGATTTAAAAATCTACATATTAGAAGAATGGTGAAACTATTGGTAAATAATGTATAGTTACAATGATAGAATACATGATAATGGTTGGGTGGTTAGAAAGATAAATTAAATAGTACTATACTTTGTACAAAGATATTAAATAGTTCATTTCTTAGGATTAAACACAATCCTCCACATAGGGATTCTATAGGTACTCATATACCCATGAATTTACTACTTACAATTTTTTTTACATGGTGAAGATTTAAGGGGAAGGTATGATCCATGGTGTTTGTGGCACATGAGCCTCGTGCCAGTTGGTGAGGACTCTTAAGTGCATCTAGGCTACTTGGGATCAAATCCCAATGGAGGTTCAATTTCTGGTACTGTAGTTGTACTGTAGCAGCACTATAGCGGGAACTATTCATTAGTGTAGTAGGCTCTTTTTGGCATTGTAGCTGTCGGGAAATGCCACTGTTTGGGCCTTCTGGCAACATATTTCATCCCCGAGTCTTCTAAGGCCTTCGAGCCACCCAAGCCTTTAGGCTAGTAAGGCATTTTGGCCAACTCAAGGCCTTCAGGCCACCTTTAGTGCAGATGAAAAACAAACAACTTATAAAAAACAAGCTCTATAAAATGATTCTCAAGGGGCATTCACTATAGCAGATTCTGCATGGATTTCAAAAATGAGAGGGTATGAAACTCGCCATCAGGATAGGCATGTGCATGCATTGGATAGCATATACAAATAGCCATGTGAAGGTGGAGAGCTGATTTCATGATGAAGATGCTCGGATGAGCATCTCCAAGAAGTTAGTCTTGGTTGAATTTAAATTTTGAAGCCTACGGACAATGAATTCTTCTACGGCCTATAGGTACATGTAATAGTAATTCCTACAGGAATTTTGAGGGTTCCACCTCACCCCTTGAAAGGTGGATTATCAAAAATAAATAAAAAATAAAGGCTTTTGGTCCATTGGATGGATGGTGTTTGTGTGTTCTAAAAAGGAAGTGGTGTGTAATTTGAATTGATATAGGTTATAATAGAAGAAATTTAACTCTTGAAATATACATATTATATAAGATTCCACAAATGGTATTAAAAAACTATATTTTTCAAATTTTATCAGATGAGTTGATCCATTATGTAGAAATAATCCTACATTGAAATATATTTGAATCAATTTAAGAATGTTTAATGAATATAAATTATTCAAAAAGTGTATGGGAAAAGTTTTTGAATGAAATGATGTCACTACAGTAGAGAATAAATAGAATATTCAACAAAATAGTTAACATTAACCAAATGAAAGTGATGAGGAGGTAAGACAATTAGGTTGAGTAGAAGGGGAAATTACTTATTCAAAAGAATACAGTAATGGTTTTTTAATGGAATTCAAATCTATTTATTCACTAAATATGATGAGTTGAGCTAAAATTCACTACAAAAAACAGCATTGGTGATTAGTAAGGACTATTTCAAACATAAATATATATGTATTTGTAGTAAAAATCCTTCATATATCACATAGTTCCTAATTTGTGTTATGAATAACATTTTTATGATAAATAGATTCAGGAAATGAACAAATAGCATGAAAAAAGAGAAGATGCAGTCGTGAGAGGTTTTTTCGAGAATAGAGACAAGAATTTAATTGGGAACAAATGGGTTTTTGGGAACTAAATAAATGAATATTTATTGGTAATTCCAGAAAAATAATCACTAGTGTGTACAGGATACCCCCAGATTGAAGTAATCATCATTGATAAGACATTTTCACCTACTATAAGGCTCAATAGTATTCTCTAGTTCCATTCTATAACATTTAAAAATAAATTAAATGTCTTCCAGATGGAGGGAAAGTTATCATTTCTAAATGGGGTGTTTGAAAAAAAATTGTACATAGTGTATCCAATTATTTTTATCATTCATGACTATGAGAACTTGGTTTTTCAGGGAAATAAGTCACTATATGTGTTAAAGAAATGACTGAGAGCCTGGTTTTCAACACATGATCCATTTTTAAAGAAGCATGGTTTTTAGTATGGTGAATTTTATTACATTATGTAGGAAATAAATATGATAATCAATGGATGATGGTTCTAGTGTATATCAATGCCATAAATTTTTGGCAGATCAAATGAATTTCATTTTAAAAAGTTCTCTGAATTGATGAAATGTGAGTTGAAATGCTAATTATCTATGAACTAACCCCCTTAATTGGTTTATAGGTGACACAAAGATGTAATTTCACATTTATTTCACGATTTCAATATTCTATGGAGGTTTTATGATAATTTTTTATTGAAAATTCTAAAGGCAAGAAGGTATTAGTGGCTACCCAGATAAAACTGTCATGGAATGATTAAGGTAAAGTAGTTAATGTCAGAGAATATTTTTAAATCATTGGAATTTTGTAGTACTTAAGAGTTACATAACCAAATATTATGTTTTCCACAAGCCAAGAAACATAGATTCAATGTATAACCAAATTAATCCATATTCATTCAGAAAGAATTCTACTTCAACACATCAAGGTCATAGTAGATTTCCTTTTATTTTGTAAAATGAAAAATAATAGAAAGATTTTTTGAAAAATATAAATGTTTATTGTGCTAGTTCAACGGGTGATAGTAAATCAACATCAAGTGGTGCATTATATCATCATAGATATTTAATTGTTTTTCTTATTAGGAATCAATATTCCATTTTATTGTTCAATATAGAGGAAGAATATATTGTGGAAACATATGCCTGGAATCAATTATTGTGGATGAAGCTCTAGCATAATAATATGTCAGTTGAAGAATAGTCTCAAATGGGAATCTATTCTATTAATTCAGTTGATTTATCTTATTATTATAATATCATCAATCACTCACATATAAAGAATATTTAAATGAAGTGTCATTTTATTATGGATATGTTGGATCATGGGCTTCTAATGATTGTGCATGTGAGTACATAACTAATAATTGAAGATATTTTGAGGAAATGATTACCCAAAATGTAATTTGATTAGAATCAATTAGATATTGAAATTTAGTTGACTCCCCACACATTGAAAGTGTGTATGGGGGTCCCCCACTCCCTGTTGTAAGGTTTGTTTCCAAATATAAGAATATTTATTTTTTATAATGTTGTAGACCCAAAAGAGTAAGCATTGGGTTCATTTATAAAGGAGTGACAATATTATGATAAAGATAGGCGAGAAGCAGAATTGGGGAGTAGTGAAGTAGGTATCGTTTTAAATTTTATGATTTTTAATTTGTTCTATCAAAAATTATATATCACAATAGATGGGTTTTGTGGTGAAGTAAATTTTATTTTTAAGGAATTATGTTATTTATAAGTAAATATTGTGTGATACTCTTATTTCTAATGTTGGGAATAGTTAATGTGGGCATTGAGAGTTCATTTGGGAAATCATTGATCACTACTTGGACTCATATGAATTGAATTTTTGTTGAGTATGGAATGATTTTTTATTTTTTATCAATGAGTGAATAGTTTTCCACAAACATAAAGATAGAAATGTTATGAAAAAATATTTCAAGGCAGCTATGTTGTGTCTTACAGTTTATTGTGTTTGTTGATAAATCATTTTTTCAATATTATTTGTGGAGTTCCAACATTATTTTTAATAAGTTATGTTTAAAAATATCCAATAAAATGCTATGTGTACCATGGAATAGGTATATAAAATTGTGTTTATAATGTGGTTTCATTTCTAAGTGGTTTCCAAATTTTTGTGATCCAAAATTTGGAGAATGAATTAAGGATAATGAAAGAGGATATCCAAGGATTACAGATAAAAATATGGAAAATGAATGAAGTTTAATGAAAAATATGTGCTTCATGAAAGGTTAACGTTTTGTGAAGGTGTGTAGGTTCATGAATAAAGGGTGAGCCTGAAGGAAAGAAGGTATGTTCCACAATTATGACACATTTGATGAATGTAAATTTTACATGACTATATTTTGATTCATGGTATCTTCATGAAATTTTTTAATAGGTTAAAAATAATCCCATTCTGGGTTTTGAATCATCCAAAAGTGGAGGTTGTGTTTATAAATATGATTATACCGATCATTTTATAGGGCACACGCCTTAATGTAAATCTAAATGTACTAAATTTTGGAAGTATGTTCATTAAGTATTTTTCATGGGGTAATTTTTTAATATGATCATATATATTTTAGATAAATTTATTTCATAAGTCCTAAGTATTCTTCATGGATGATTTCAGCATCACAAAATCATTGAGCATCAAAAACACTTCGATGATTTTGAATGTTTAGGGAATCCTGAATGAAGTCAGAATTGTGAATGTTGTGATATCTGTGAAGGTTGTGAGAATCACTTATGTAGTTGTAATCATGATGGGTATGTGATTTTTAAAAAATAGTTATATTTTTTAAGGCTATGTAAGTTTTTCAATATTAGAATAATTTATGAATGTTAAAATTATCATGAAT
This sequence comes from Viscum album, assembly GCA_963277665.1. Classification (NCBI taxonomy): domain Eukaryota; kingdom Viridiplantae; phylum Streptophyta; class Magnoliopsida; order Santalales; family Viscaceae; genus Viscum; species Viscum album. The sequence goes on along the minus strand of OY728123.1, from coordinate 1,935,576,560 downwards.
GTAGGAGATTCTATTGAATAATTTTGAAATATCATGAAGGTTTGAAATTGGGTTTTTGAGAAACAAATTCTCTTGGAAATTATAATGGATTTCCCATTAAATATGTGGTATAGTGGTATTCATCACATGGATGAATTTAGAACAATATATTGAACCAGAAATTGTGTAAAACATACTGATTCATGTGATCAAAAGATGAATATTTATATGGATTAGTGATAAAATGTATGTTTAGATAGATTTGAACTGTAAAATTTTGATTGTTTTTAAACCAAGAGGGAATGTGAGTCCTATTTGAAAATTTTAATGGTATTGATCATTAGTAGAAGATACCTGAACTAAACCAACATGTAGTGATCCTGGTGATTTTCTTCCACAAACACACTCTTTGATTCATGCTTTTTAGACTACCCCGTAGTGGTGAACCACATAAATATTAGTGTATCATTGTGATTTCATCCGTTATTTTTTTTATATGCATCATCACTAGATATATATAGTAGTTATGAGATCATCAAAAGCATTAAAGGTAAAATAATGTGACCCTTATAATAATTAGTTCATTATCTAGTTTGGATGGGGTAATTTCGAATTGAATATCCACACATTGATTTACCACCTTTCTTAGTGTATTTATGCCCCTTTTGGGCCTAACAGATTTGATATGCCCATAGATTCTGATTCTTCATATCTTTTGACTACTGAACTCAACATTCAACAAAGGTAAATTAGTATCAGACTAACCAATATGAAATACATTTGGATAAAATTACCTACCTCTCTAAGAAAAGTATGGTGCTCAGAGAGGATCCAATTGTACATGAGATTGCATTTCATAAGTACAAGTATCTTGAGGTGGTTGTTGTTGTAATTCATCTCCATAGAAATATCCTAGGCATCATTTTCAAGGAATAAGGATCTCACCGGAAGGGATAAGTAATGACACATGTATTAAATGGGTAGGAACCAACCTTTCCTTTTATGATTCAATGTATAATATTTTAGTTCTATACACAATCAATAATACAAATAGACACCACCCCAAAAAATTATTTTTTTATAAATATATTAATAATGTGATAAATATCCTTGTAAAGACATTACCCAAAAATGTTCTACAATACACTATATTTAGAAACAATTTCATGGTTTCCAACATTGGTAGATAATACTATCTTGTGCTTATTGGTGTTTCTTTTAGAGGATAGATCGAGATTATCAATCATGAGTGGGGAATACCTTCACTATCAAGACCCCCTCCCCAGAAAGTGTATCCCTATTGAGTTGGTAATGATAGAAGGGATATAGTATCACTAGAGTCACACCAGGAGTAGGCCCAGAGTTGAAGACTAGCACCAAGGGTATAGTAAACACCCAAATGGGATTCATTACCCTCTAAGATAACACATGAAAAAGATAGAGATAAGACCAACACAAGAAAACTCTTTATCAGATTATAATATAAAATGAAACCCATGTACACATATTTAATGTCATTCAAAAACCACTACAACTGAATGGGAATACTACAGGTACCAAAACAGAGTAAAACATAAGAGACCATGAATCTCCAACAACTCCTTCAATCCCAAACTATTAGTATTCATACAGATATCTAACCTACTCCAAGAGGCCTAAAAAAGTGTTTTATATTTCATAGGGTGGGTATAAAATTATACATAGTAGGATCATCCCTGGAGCCTCTCATGCAAAAGTTAAGACTGTATGTTAAAGCACAATAAACAACAAGTGAAACTAACTTGTCACCTAAACATGTATTCTATGTTCCCGTACTCACAGTGGATAATATAAGAAATTATTAAATAAAAGAGTATAAAATATAACAAACAATATCAAGGGTACCCCACTACCACTTCCCAACTTGTGTTCCACTTTTCTCCAACATCGCACATCTTAAGTATCTCTGTCCAAAACGGCTTGCCTGTAGTCACTAGGGTGAATCACTACAACATGCACCTCATGCATCACAACCACCATATCCATTTAACCATAGCAACCAAGTTGTTTTTAGGAGCCACCACATCCCTAATAATTTGTATCATACGCCGAGTATTATACTTCAATTGATTACATCACATCATCAAGTAATAATGCCCAATCCATCACAGTATATACATGTTACACCTATAGTAGTCTATAAGATACTATATTCAGAATATATATGTGTGGATAACCACAATCCATTAAAACATCTTACACAAAAATATATAGAAAACATACTATTGTGCCTACAAGAACAAGTAACTATAAAGGGAAGAATGTGGGGACAAAGGGGTTTGTCAGCCATCCATCCTCCCGTCGGTATGTTGGGGAAATCACTTCCAAGGTTCAACATCCCCAAGGTGTCAGTTTCGCTAACTAAAAGGGAAGAGTAGCATATTTAAACAAAAAAAATACATAATCTACTATAGCTCAAAACCATAATATAGGAATAGCCTATTATTAATCTCAACAGCAACAAATATCTCTCAGAATCCTGGATTCCACTACTAATACTAGGTATCCTATAAGCACACAACCATTTAAATAGCAACATTAGATTACAATATACCTTTTTATCAGTTTAAATTTTCATTAATTAATTATTTAGCAATTAATTAACCATTATTATTTCCACATTACATTTAATTAACATCACACCAAATTTCCATACCTTCTAGGAATCACCAAACCAAGTCCATAGTTCTTTTAAATTGTATGCTCAACATTGCATCCCACTGAGCTCCAACCCCATGGGTTATGATCATTTATTAAATGGGTTATTAACAAAATTATAACTTATCTTTAATTCCAGGTATTTTAGAAAATATTTCTCATTTTCCATGCTCAAGGGGCTCAATACAGTGAATAGAAGAAATACCCATCGAGCCTTCTCCACCATAGATAGAGCATAGGCCCATCCATTCTTGAGAATCTAAAAAAGGGAATCATGTGGCATACATCACACGTCTACACCTATTTTTGATAGAGTTTAAGAAAAACCATCTACCTCAAGAAATTGTTAATGTAAATTAGATATATAAATAACAACACTCAACAAGATTCCAATATTCATATACAACACGTTTCATTATCTTCGGCGACCTCCCCGATAACCACATGAATAACCTATGAATCTCATCACTCGAGGCATCAAATACTACCACCAAAGCCATTGGGTGCCCTTTCTCTCTTATTCCACAACAACCCTATGGGATTGGCATCACAGGCTCAAACCACAACACATGTAGCAGGAAAAAAAAATAGCAACTAGGATATTGTCCCTAAATAAAGAACATAGCATTCACACCCAACGAGAAATAAAAACTAAATAAATAAGACACTTGGACTTTAAAATAATGTTGTTAAATAATAACCCTTCATGCAATTATTCTTATTGTACAACCTATCCATTATTCCATATTGAATTAACCGATTCAATTAAACATGCATAGATGCATGTATTTGATTATCATTAGAGCACGCGAACAACAACAAGATTCATTAACCATGCCTCATTATATTTTGATGATTAATTTAAAATTCATCTCAAAATTATGTTCATTACCAATATCAATAATTAACTAAATGCTAAAAAAGTAAGGAATAGATATTACACTATCTAGAATAATAAATTAGGAAACAGTTATCATAGTATTATGTAATAACATATGACTATTTCCAATTCATTACGGTGGTTTGATATTTATTATTTCAATTTAATTATGGTCCTATAGATGAATTAAACTATCTATATGAATGAAAGTAAAGATAATATATATGAAAATAATCCGCTACCTAAAAATCTTTCGGATGTTATTTGCATAAGAACTTTCCAACATAATAGATCATGATCACGTCTCCCCCAACAGATGTATCTACTCGAGGATGTCTCCCCACATCAAACAAAAACCAAGAAAGGTCCATTAGAAACACAAAGATAACATGACATCACATGGAAAGCATAATGGGAGGAATAATGGCTCATACATTACTTATAGATATTAATTCATCATTGAATAATTTTTATTACATAAAATAACAAAAAAATCATTATCGTATAGGTTTAGTGTCTCTAAAATCTCAGAAACATAAACAACTGGTTCATAAAACATCCACATTGTCTCTTTATTAATTTTTTATTACTATGCTCATTTTTGACATATATTACTTAATACCCTTCATCATGACCTAGGTGAAAACATATGAATGGGTGGACTCAAATGCTCAGTAAATGTAAAAAGGAAAATATCAATCAAATCATAATCATAAGAAAATAACATTTGAAAATATTATCATGTATATAAAAGATCATAATATAATGTCCTTGGATAAATAATAAAAGTGAAATGTAATCCCAATAGTCATACCCCAAGAGATAAATTTTTTTTTCCATACATAAATAAGTATATAAAATCATTTCATATTATTCAAGGCTAATTGTTGAGACCATCATTGCGTAAAAAGTCCACTATTGAACCAAGTTTACATCACTTTCTAGCCCTTTATTATTGAACTAGACTTACATTCCTTTCCAATCATATATATCTCATGATATATAAATTGGTACCCAATTCATTGGAGAGAGAAATGGGACCCCCCATCTCATAATGAAACTATTCATTTCTGTGCCACAAAAACATCAAAATAGTCACCATAGCTTAAAGCCATGAAATAAAATGGGTTTCTTAAACAACATTCCATCATAAATTATAAAAAAATTGATTTCTTTAATAACAAAAATTCAAGTCATATTAATAATATTGACAGAAATATGACCCTATTTAAAGAGTGTCAACTTATTTGGAAAATAATTTTAATAAAGAACATGAAATTAATTCCGGAGGAAAATATACATTCTTCTTAAAAAAATCTTTTCATCATCAAAATGATTCAATATTTTAGAAGAAATTATAATGTGTTAAAATAAACCTATAATATTGTAGAGGAATCATCAATGAGACAAGGCACTATAAAAGTGTTAAAATTTTTACTTATTGTATAGGTTTAAAAAACATTTGTCTCAAACTTTTAACAGAAAATTCAAAAAGTACCTCATACTGAAAATGACAAAATATTCCATTCATTCAGTTTTGTATAAATTTACTAATGGGTAAAATTAACATTAAAAAATCATATAATTATTTAAAGAATATTTTTCAATACATATTTAGGAAATATATACGTGGATGATAAATATACCCTACTAAATACTTACTAATAAACAATCTCAAATAAAAAAAAGATTTTCATGGTTTTCCATTACATTATATTTGATATCATTTGTATGTATCTTGAACATATATATAATGATTTAAATATTTTTATTGACTATTTATTAAATCATATTCATTTTTATCATATCATATTTGATTGTATTATCATCCATTTGTTAGTAACATTTCATGGTCACTCGCTATTTGGATATTGAATGCTTTATGTTCTTATGCAGGATTTGTCCGATAAGATCTTATTAAACTAATTAAAATTTAGTTAAATAATTTACTGAGTGATATTAGTATAATATATATATATATAATTTATTCATTAAATCCATGCATCTAATGATGTTTTAATTAATATAATGTATAATTAATCGCATCGCATCATGGAGATGATATGTCGTACATACGAACGAGTGATGATATCATTACCAAAATTATTTATTGGTATTGCAGTGGATGGTGTATGATATATAAGAATTATTAAAATGTTATAATAATGATATATAGTTATTATTTCCCTTAATAAACCCATCAAAGTAAGGTGGTGGGGAAAAATAGATTACACCACGATGTGGATATTGTAATTTGTATGTACTCACGAATAAAGATTTCTTTTTTCGTAAGATGGAAAAATGTAAAATATTGGGGTTTAATATTTATAATAACAAATAAGTATATTATTCATACTCTTGTTATAACTTTATATGAAATGACTATTGAATAGGTTTTTGAAGATGAAAGAAGTTTGACATAATTTGTAGAAGAGATTACAAATTCTGTAACGAGATTCCTCAAAATCTCCTCTTAGAGCACTAGAGTTTGTCTATAATGACGAAAAAACTTCTAAATGGAAAAAATATAAGTTTATAAGGAGTAAGGATAGGGTATGTACAAGATTTAATTCATATAATGAAGTGAATATGTGAGGTAGTACGTGCCCTTTTATAATATAAGTGAGAGGCACTTTTGGAAACTCCATAAATAATAATTTATAATAACATCAAAACCAACCAAAAAAACTCTAAAATGTACCAATGTAGAAGTTGAGGTGATATAGGGTTGTAATATCATCATCAAAAAAATATTTGGACAACTGATCATGTCAATTTGAACCATACCTTTTTAATTGGCACTTAGTTTTTCTATTTAGTTTTAATTGTGGTAATAAAATTCTAAATATATAATTGTTAAAAATATTTATATATATGGTATTAATTTACCAAAAATTTATATTTTATGACAATTTAGATATTATAATTATCACATGGTATTTTTTAAATACTTTCCTGATTTTTAAATAATTTTTTTTTTTTTTTTCATAAAATTTCAAGTGTCAATCTTGAAGTTGTTCATTTATTTTACACTTAACAAAAATCCACACTGAAGATAAATTCAAAAAAATATATTAAATACACACCCAAAATGTCACAGTCTACTATAAACTGTTTTAACACCTTAATTATTTCATATAATATTTTTTTTAATATTTTTAAAACCATTTATTTTATTTCTCTATTAATAAAATAATTTTTACATCACCATTGTTTCATCATTAATTTAAATTTTTTAATATCTAAAAATTATAAATAAATTCATATGATGTAGGTAATTATTTTATATTTCCAGAGACTATATATAGCATTGATTATCTCCTTGTTATCTATTAACTAAAGTTAATATACTTTTATAAAATGATATTGTGACATTTTGTCACATTCATTAGTTTTTATTACATACATGTCATATTCATAGGTAAGTGGTAATAAAGTTATTAAATTTTTAAAAATAAATGATAAGGGTCCAATTTAGTAATCCAATTTAATTTTTATAGGTGTTAAGGTAATTTTAATTTGTTATTTTAATGTCTAATTTCTAGATTTCCATTTAACCATGGTAATAAAAATAATTACCTAAGTAATTATTAATAATTACAAAAAAAACTAGTAACCTATTAACATAATTTGGATTCACTAATTCCTAATATGGAGTTAATTTTTAAATGTTTATAAAACACGAATTTAGAGTAACTAATTTAAAATCAATCTCATTTCCTGAATGAGAGAATTGGTTTTTCAAATTTAAAAGAATGAAAAGGATTTAAATGTTTAAATATATGAATTCAAATTAAAATTATTTATAGTTAAATAAATTATATTGAATGGTAATAATATATTTTATTTATACATTAAAACCACTAAATATTAAAATTTACCCATATAAATTATCTCGATAAAAAAAGTTATTTTCACATTAAATTTAGTGTGTTTTTACTATTTATCAAAACATGAATGTTATCAGAAAATATCATAAATTCAACCAATGTAAATTTTTATATCCAAAATTATAAGAAACAAATAGAGGATGTTACATCTCCCCCATCATATCCTAATGTTCTTATGTTTCTTCAAAAAATTTGGTGTTCCTCCATAAATCATTAACCAAGAGTGTGGTCTTGTTTCGAAGAAATATTTTTCAATGATCCAGAATATCTATTTGTTGTTCTTTATAAAAAATATATTGCTCTAGTGGTATGACATCTGAGGATAGTACATGTGAAGGATCAGGTATGTACATTCTCAAGAGAGATACGAGGAACACATCATGAACATGAGAGAGATTTGTTGTAATTTTCAATTGGTATGCTACCTTCCAAAGGAGATCCATAATTTCAAAAGAATAGATATACCTAGGACCTATCTTGCTCTTCATTACAAACCTAATTACTCACTTCCAAGGAGATAATTGTAGAAACATATTATTATCCACTTCATACTCCATCTATATTCATCGGTTTTCAACGTAATTTATTTATCGACTTGGAGATGCTCTAGTTTGTTGTTGAATAGATCTGACATTTTATTCCATTTCTACAACAAGATAAGGTCCTAATAGAATTATTTAGAGCATGCTGAAGACTTCTCCAGAACATTAAAGTAAACCTCATATCTCAATCTGATATAATGGAAAGTTTTACTCCATAAAACATACCAATTACTTTATATATATCCTGGAAAGCTGATCAAGAGAGAAATATTACCTAACAGAACTAAATTGTGTTGACTTCATAAGGTGATGAAATATAACACAAAAAGAATTTTTTTCATTTAATGTTTTGGAATGTCTGATGAAAAATTCCATAGTCATGTTTTCTCATTTCTATATTGGTATGGATAATGGTTGTAACATCCCGTTACAGTTTTGTCTCTCATCCATAACATGCTAACAAACCATGATTTGAGATCCATACTCAGCAACATCTATTTTCATTCCATCCCACTAGTAGTTATTTTTCATGTACACATACATATTTGTGCTTCTATGGTGAATATAGAATTTAGAACTATGAGAATCATTCAAATGATACTTCTTTAATTCTGGTATGGGAGGAATACAAACTCAGTTCATGAACCATATTATTTTATCACAGTTGTGGTTAAATTTCAGAAAATTTCTCTCATTCTTTTGTAACTGTACATCTTGCTTCTACACCACCTTAATCTTAACTTTCATTTATAGCTAAACATTCATTTGAAACAGATTATATTTCTCTACCTAAATTAAAATATCCAGATCCATCCATTTCAAATATATAAATATTATATTTTTCGTGATACTCTTCATGGATAATCTTGCATGGACTTTTTTATTCAAATAATTTCCACCGTTTTCTCTTTCCCAGTGTGGTAATGTATTGAGAATTCAAAATCTTTAATCAACCCCAACTATCCTTTTTGGGTCATATTCTTCTCCTTCTGTATGAAAATATACTTTAATATTTTATGATAAATATAAATATCACAACTTTCACAATAAAGTTAAAACCTCTATATCTTTAGTGTGATGATTATAATAGCTAACTAAAAATCATGAGTTGGGTAATTCTGGTCATGAATTTCCAACTATCGTGAGTCATAAGATATCACAACATAATTTTTCATGGGAACACATCCTTACCCCATCTTGGACGCATCACTATAGATCAAAAACCATTGTTCTCTATGAGGAAGTGTGACCATAGGTGCACAAGCTAACCTTTTTTTAGTTATTTAATATTTTATTCACATTCTTCCATCCAAAAAAACATATATCCTTTCGGATTAATATTTGTGAGTAAATTTGATAATAGTGATTAATAGTTCACAAAACATCGATAATATCCTGCCACACCAAGAAATTTTTGGATCTCAGTTACAATTTTTGGCCTCAACCATCATTCAATAACCTCTATTTTTCTGGTTCCATAAATACCCCCTCTCATGAGATTATGTGACAAAAAATGATTCATTATGAATAAAAAATTCACACCTTGTAAATTTGGCATATATCTTTTCCTTTCACAGTGCCTTGAGTACAATTCTCAATTGATCATCATGTTCAACATTGATCTTCGAATAGACATGAATATAGTCTATAAATACTACCTTAAACTTGTCATGATAGTCTCTAAAGACCCTATTCATTAGATCTCTGAAGATGGAGGGGGAATTATCAAGACCAAAAGGCATCACTATAAACTCATAGTGTCCATAGCTTGTAAGGAATTCCATCTTTGGTATATCCTCATTTTGACGCTTAATTGACGATATCCTGAATGAATATAAATCTTGGAGAAGTTTTGAGATCCACATAATTGGTAATATAATTAATCAATGCATTTAAGTGGATATTTGTTCTTGATAGTGATCTTTTTATATTCTGGATAATCAATGCAGAGCCTCATTAATTTATATTTTTCTTATCAAACATAACAGGTGCTCCCCAATGTGACGCACTAGGTCATATGAATACCTTATCAAGATTCTATTGGATTTTATTCTTCAGATCATGTAACTCAATTGGGTCCATTATATAAGGTGTCTTTGAAATTGGCACAGCACCTGCTATGAGTTCTATAAAAAATCAACAGAATGATTTGGTGAAAGACCTAGAAATTTCTCTGGAAAGGCATTAAAAAACTCTTGTACAATGGGTTTTTTCTTAATACAGAGTTTCTCCCAAACTATTTAAGTGAAATATCCATCATTTAAGGGAATAAATACTTATTAGATTGAGGTAATATCTACATGGAGGTTATATTTATCAATGTTTTAATAGATGATCATAAATTGTTCTGGAATATGAAATGAGACATCGCTTCCTTGGAAATTGAGATGATATCCATTTAGATAAATCAAATCCATGTCAAGAATCACATCAAATTCTATTATATGAAGGATCAAAATATTTACAGGAAGCACCTTTCCACAAAATTCAACTTGAGTTGAATTATAAACATTTAATGAAACCATTGTGCCATTAGGATTTTTCACCGCTAACTAAACATCTAATTAATGAGGTAATATGATGATATGATTAGAATGTACATTAGAGATAAAAGAGTGTGTGGATATAGAATCAAATAAAACAATCTTACTTTAGAGTGGATGGTATGTGTACCAATCACCACTTCATTATCGTACTACACATCACCATTAGTGATTGCATGTGACCTTCCTTTGTCTTGGGCATTAAGAGTTTGTTGACAATGATCATCAACATTAACCCATGGATTATGGCATTTATTGGGATAATTCCACATTTCCTTGGACTTATAATATTTATGTGTAAGTGGTGCATTCTATGCCTGATTTTTTTGTTCGCATCATTAGACATATGTTCCCATAACATCAGCATTTAACTGCCTGATGACCTTCTTTTCCACAAATAGGACATTTATTATTCCATTTAAGATAAATCCATACATTTTTATTTCTATAGGTTGAGCATAAGGGAAAACTTATCTTATTTTCAGTGTGGTCTTTATATTTTAAATTTAATTCCATTTTTCTCTTCTTATCAATCCTATATGACTGATGGGTAACCCGAATATCTATCTCAACCTTGAGAACACATCGAATAATTTCCTTGTATCAATTGAAGACCCTTATGTCTAATTCCCTTTCGTATACTTGGTTTTAAGACACAAATGAATCGATCAATTTTACTCTCAGATTGGATAATAATTCTAGAAGCATACCTTGAAGGTCTTGTAAAATTTTCTTCGTAGGTACCAGCAGATTCATCATCCTTTGGATTAAGCTTATGGAACTCATTTTCTAACTTATTTCAATGAATATGGGAAATTTAATTATTGAAAAATATGTTCTTGAACTTTTCTTATTCCATGGACTCAATTGCATCTCTTTGCCTCATATTATTTATAAGATTCCACCATTGATCAACTTCATCTTCCAAAAATATACTAATAAGTTGAATTTATCTCGATTAGAACATTGTAGAATTGACAATGACTTTTTACTGGTATTGATCCATTGATTAGACACTAATGGATCAAATGACTTACTGACTGATGGTAGACGCTTCCTTATGTAGGATGCAATATAATGTTACTCTCTCCTTTGGTTGTTTGTAATTCCAGAATGATTCATAGCTTGATAAATTTGTGTGATTATGAAAACAAATTTTTGAATTCTAGATACCATAACATTTGGTTGCTCATGTGGACAATCATTTCATTACCCATCGCATGGAACATTAATGTGGTTCTTTAGGTTGCCAACATTTGACTAAAACAATGATGTACAGCAAGATAAACACTAATAATAATGGAAAAACCACATAATTGAAGATAAAATTTAAATTTAGGACACTTTTGGTTTTATCCTAGATTATTAATGAACATCCATAAAACACAATGATAATTATTTTTCATATACTTAGAAATATCCTTAGTGTTATTACTAAGGTCCTCTCATCCTAGTTTCCAAAGGATGGTTATACATTTTCTCTGGTACCAATTATAACAGTTCATACATTACATATAGATATTACTTCAACATTGATGATTATTTATTACATAACATAACAAAAACCATGCTAGGATCATATAGGTTTAGTGTCTACAGAAACTGGGAATCATAAAAAACTGGTTCATAAAACGTACACATCGTCTCCCTCTTATTTCTCCATAAATAGAGTCCTTTTTGACATATCTTACTTAATACCCTTCATCATTACCTAGGGAAAATAAAAAATATGATAGGGTGAGATCAAATTCATAGTAATGGTAAAAAATGGAAATATCCATCATATCATAATCATAAGAACATATCATTCGAAAATATTATCTTGCATATAAAAGTTCATAACATCATGTCTTCAAATAAATCATAAAAGTGAAATGTAATCCAAATAGTCATAACAGTATGAATGAATTTTTTTCACACATACATAAGAATAGAAATTCATTTTATATTAGTCAAGGCTCATTTTAAAGACCATCATAGTGGACAATGTCCATTACTGAACTGAGTTCACTACTTGTTCCAGTCCTGTATTACTGAACCAGATTTACTAGTCATTCCAGTCTTGTCTATATCTTGAAATATAAATTTTTAATCAATGCATTTGGGGGATATATAGGTCCACCAATATCATAAGGAAAAGATACTTATGTGTGCCACAATAATATCAAAAAAACTAGTATAATACCATTAAAAAAATGGGATTCTTAAGAAAATTTCCATCATAATTCATATAAAACAAATAGATTACCTAAGTAGAACACAATAAAATCATAGTAATAATATGGTTATAAATATAACCCTTTTTATATAATGTTATATTATATGGAAAATAATTTTAAGAAAACACATGAAATTAATTCTTAAGAAAAATATCATTTCTTCTTCAAAAAAGTTTTCTTTTCTCAAAATACCAAAAAAAATTAGAAGAAATAATTTTATGTGAAAAATAACTATGTATGATTATAGGACAATATTCAAGAAAATAATGAATTATTAAATCATGTAAATCAATTCATGTCATAACAGGTTAAATAAAACATTCTTCTCATTCTTATGTCGGAATGGTTAAAAAGTACCTTTTACTGAAGTAGACAAAATATTCCATTCATACCGTTTAGTAAAAATTTTCCAATGTGTAAAATTGACATTAAAAAAATAATATAAAGATATAAAGAATATTTTTAAATACATATTTAGTAATCATGGACCGATATGATATATATACCCCAGAAAATACTTACGAATAAATAATCTAAGATAAAAATGAGATTTGAATGGTTATCCCTTACCATAGGTCCGATATCTTTTGTATGTATCTGAACCTCCTATGTAACGATTTCAATAATTTTATTGACATACTATAAAATCATAATAATTTTTTTATATCAAATATGATTATATTTTTATGTGTTTGTTAGTAACATTTCATTGTCACCCATTATTCATATATTTATTGCTTTATGTTCTTATTTATGATTTTCTAGAGAATTTTATGTTCCACTTCGTTGATGATAGTTAAATCATTTAAAGAGTGATATTAGTATCATATATATCATATTTATTCTTTCTATTAATGTATATAATCTGTTTTTAAATACGATCATGTAGAATGAATCACATGACATCGTTGAGATGGTAGGTCATATGTACGCACGAGTGATGATATCATTAACAAAATTATTAAATGGTATTACAGTGGATGGTGTATGATTTTTCAAAATTAGTTTTTTCTTATTATAATAAAATATAGATATTATTTACATAATTATATCCTTTTAAGTATGGTGGTGGTGAAAAAAAAATAGATTACACCACGAAGCGGGGATGGTATGTGGTACGTATGCACATGTGATGATTTCGTTTTTCATAGGATTGATGAAAGGAAAATTATCCACATTTAATTTTTATAATAAAATTTCATTATTATAGGGATACTACTGTTATTAATTTATAATGAAAAACTAATGAATATAAATTATATGAATAAAAAAGTTTGAAGAAATTGGTAAAAGAGATTACATGTTCATTGACCTGCTTCCTTTAAATCTCTTCTTAGAGAACTAGAGTTGGTCTTTGATGTTGGACGGAATCTCTAAAATGAAATTAGAGAAGTTTAAAAGGAAACATTTCAATGTATTTATGAGCATTAATGCTCAAAATGATTTTAATATGTGAGAAATGAGGGGCCCATTTATAATTGACATGAGGGGCACTTTTGGAAACCCAATAAATAATAATTTATAATAGCATCAAACCCTACAAAAAAACTCAAAAATTTCCCAATATAAAAGTTGAGATGATGTTATGTTTTTATATCATAATTATTTTTCGAAAAGTTAGTTTTTCAATTTAAACCATACATTTTTAATTGACACTTAGTTATTTTATTTAATTGTAATTGAGGTAATAACATTCTATATATTTAATGTTTATAAATATTTACTTATATGTTATTGATTTAAAATAAAAAGTTATTTTAAGTAATTAGAAATATTATAATTGTCACTTTTTTATTTTTATATATTTTTATGATTTTTAAATAATTTAATATGATTTTTTTATAAATTATCAATAGTGTCAATTTTGACATTATTCGATTATTTGGATTCAAAAAAAATCCACATAGAATATAAATACAAATAAAAATATTCAATATATTCCTAACATGTCATAGTCCCCTATTATATTTTTGGATCTCAAAAATTAGTTCAGATGATATTTCATTAAAAATTTTAAAATGGTTTATTTTATATTTTTATTAATAGAATAATTTTACATCACTATTATGTGATAATTAATGGTAATTTATTTATCACTAAAAATTATAAATAAATTTATATAATGTAGGAAATTTTTTTATATTTCTATAGATGATATATAGTTGATATTATCTCTTATTTATGCATATACTAAAATTAATATAATTTTATAAAATTAGATTGTGACATTTTGTGAAATTCCTTAGATTTTATTACCTTCACCACATATTCATAGGTAAGTGGCCATAAAGTGATTCCATTTTGAAACATATTCGAAAATATTTTAATTTAGTCATCTGATAGGATTATGACATGTGTTTATGAACTTTATTAAATTATTTTTATATTTAATTTTTTGATTTACCTTTAACCATGGTAATAAAAATCATTACAAAAGTCTCTATTCATAATACCAAAAAGAAAAGAAGACTAAAAATAATTTGGATGTACTGATTCCAAATATGGAGTCAATTTTCTAAAAATAAAAACACAAAAATTAAATTAATTAATTTAAAATCAATCATTTTTTCAGAAACATACAAAATGTTTTTAAAAGTTACAACATTAAAAAGGATTAAAAAGATTTTAATTATGAATTCAATGTGAAATTAATAGAAATTACAAAAATTATATTGAATGGAAAATAATATTCTATTTATAATTTAAAACCATTCAATATTATAATGTTACCATATAAATTATCTTCAGGAATGAAAATATGTTTTCACTTAAAATTATGTGTGTGTTTTCTATGTATAAAAACATGAATGTTATAAACAAATATCATAAATTCATCCAATGTAAGTTTTTATGTCCCTTTTTAAAAGAACATGTTTTTCTGTCATATAAAAATTATTAATGTGTCAAAATATTAATTAAAAATGGGTTGTCCATTCAAAGGTGTAAGATTACCCTTTTTTTAAAATAGGTTTTTATACAAAAAATAAGTTTTGTTCACACCATATGATTAAAATATCCATCGGATGAATAATATTTTTTATTATTTATTTAACTTATATATCTCATTAATTTCATTAACTTCATTACCAATAGTAATTCACTCAAAATTAAAAATATCTAATATAAATTTATCCTAAATAATTGATATCCCTATAATTCACAATACATTTTCATAAGTTAGTTATAATTATTCCCACTAACCTAACAACTAGGATAAAAAGGTAATTTTATACTAAGGGCATTTGGATGTTCTTTTAAACACATTATTGTGTGAAATTCAAGATACTATGGATTAAAAATAATTTAATGAAATTTTTTCATAAAAACATCTATGTGTTACAGGGGTAAACAGATCAAGGAACCCAAAATAATAGAGATAGAATATACCATGTGTTGAAGATGGATCAATAATTTCTTCTTGCACCAAAACTGGTGCTCACATGAAGTGAAGACACAGTATAATTATATAACACAATCACATGAGTCCTTAGAAAAGAAAGGTTAGGGGAATACCACGTGTTGGAAAACAAGTTGGAATAACTAGGCAGAATGTATCTTGTCCATTTAAAAATATTAATGGAGTATTGGTTTAGATATGGTTTAGATTTTCAATTAAAGGTACATCTCATAAAGACTACGTTGTTTGACTGAGTAAAGGAACCTGAACACTTAGGAGAAATAATATAGGAGTTATGGGAATTGAATCATCCATAAATCCCTTATAACGTGGCTTTGTATGCATTTTAGGTCAAAAAATGTCAAAGGGGAAAAACGAACGGAAATTAGAAACATTATTCATCTGTTGACATAGAAACACTATAACACCTACTGATAGATGAAGATGACTCACCGAAAATGATAGATGAAGATGAATAACTAATAGATGAAGAGTAATCACCAACACCAATAGAAGACGATGACTCACTAACATGGAATGATGAATATGACTCACTGATAGATGAAGACAACTCACCGACACAGATAGATAAAGATGACACACCAAAAGATGAATATGACTCACTGACACAAACAAATAAAGATGATACACTGAAAGATGATGATGAACCATTGACACTAAAAGATGAAGAAGAATCACCAACAGATAAAGTTGACTCACCGACCCCGATAAATGAATATGACACACTAATAGATGATGATGACTCGCAAACACCTACAGATGAAGATGACTCACCAAAACTGATAGATGAAGATGAATCACTAGTAGAAGAAGATGAGTCACTAATGGTGACAGATGAAGATGAATCACTGATGGAACAATTCAAATTTTTCTCACCAACAATACTATCCAAAATTGTCTCCCGACAGTACTGTTGACAACTTTCCTTGTGGAAACACTGTTCACCAAGCTGGAAACATTGTTCACATAACTGAAAATTTGGAAAATTGTTGGTAATAAGTCGCCTTGAACTATTATAACTTCTAAAACACCATATTTTAGCAATAGAATGGAACAGAGAGGCCTGAGATATTACATCAGATACCTATAAAAGCATTCGCATCCTTAAGATTCCAAAACCAACCCAAATAGAAAATAGAAAAATGGTCCAAACAAACTAGACATCTTGATACTTTTCAAGGTTCTCTCCACCAAAGGAGCTCAACCACTACCTCAAATGAACAATTCTGAACCTCAAAAAAACTACAAACTGATCTTAAACATTTTACTCAGAGGAGATACCTCTAAAAATATATTAAACCTCAAGAAGAATTATGTGAATGACATTATAACGACCCATACTTTACATACATTGTTAATACTTCAAAATTGAAGCACACTTATTACAACATATGACAAAACCACAAAGGACCGTATAGGTATAGTGTCTTTAGAAACTGGGAAACATAAACAACTGGTTCATAAATCTTCTACAGTGTCTCCCATTTATTTCATCATATCTAAGGACCCTTTTAGCATATTCTACTTAATATCCATCTTCCTGACCTGGGCAAAAGAAAATATACAAAGTAGGGTGAGCTCAAATGCTCAGCAAGGGAAAATAAAGGAAATAAAAATCATATCATATCATTTTGAAAATCATAACCTGCAAATGAGATCATAATATCTTAACATGGAATAAATCATATAAGTGAAAATGATATCCCCACAATCATAACATAAAACATGAAACTTTGTGGCATACACACATAATCCTGGAAAATCATTTCTTCTTAGTTATGACTCATTGCCAAGACTATCTTAGCGGACAAAGTCCATTTCTGAACCGAGTTCACTCCTCGTTTCAGTCCTGTATCACTGAACCGAAATAACCTTTCGTTCCATCCATGTCTATCTCATGAGATATAAATCTTTACCCAATGCATTGGAGTGAGATATAGGTCCCACCCATCTCATAATGATACCATTCTTATGTGTTCCACAAAATCATAAACCATACATCATAGAATAACCAGTGTAATAAAAATGGGATTCTTAAACATAGTGACATCATAGAACAATTCATATAAGATAAAGGAATTCATAAAAATAATTCCATCACAAAATAATCAAATAAATGTAATAATAGGGATAAAAACAGAACCCTGTTATTATCTTAGATGGAAAATAATTTTGATAAAACACTTGAACTCCATTCTTGAGGAAAATATCCTTTCTACTTAAAAAAACATTTCCTTTCTTAACATGTCGTACAATTATAAACTAAAAGATGTTGATTAAAAATAAACATGAAAACATGTAAAGGAAGCTTCTTGGAAATAATGTTTTAAAAATCCATTCATGCCGTATAAGTTTAAAAAAACATTCTTCGTACTTTTGTCGGAAAAGTCAAAAAGTACCTCGTACGAAAAAAGACAACAGATTCCTTTCATATCCTTTACTAAAAACTCACCGATGGGTAAAATTGGATTTAAAAAATTGTAGGTGGATGGAAATAATATTACATATTGAGTAAACATGTATGTTGATGATAAAATACACCCCAGTAAATACCAAAGTATAAACAATCTCGGATAAAAATGAGATAGTGATATTTCTCTTACCTTAGGTCCGACTTGCTTTGTAAGTGCCCGAACCTCCTGTATAATGATTTAAATAATGTTATTGACTTATTCCAGAATCATACATGTTGATTTGATATCATATATGGTCATATTCTTAGCTTCTTATTAGTAATATTTCATTGTTACTTGTTACTCGGGTCTTTATTGCCTTTTGTTCTTATGCGTGTTTTGCCGAATAAATTATTATTCTTATTTTAAGGTTATAGATACCTTATATACAGAATGGTATTAGTGTAAAATATATCATATTTATTCATTCAATTCATTTATATAATTACTATGTAATGATGATCATGTAGAACGAGTCGCATCACATCGTGGAGACGGTATTTCGTACGTACGCACGAGTGATGATATTGTTCCCATGATCGTGGAATTGTATTTAAGTGTATTTATACTATTTAAGTAACAATATCACTTTATAATAATCATATATAGTTACTCATTACACCATTATACCCATCCTTGTAAGGTGATGGTGGAAAATAGATTACACCACGGCGTGGAGACGGTATTCCGTACGTACGCACGCGCGGTGATTTCATTTTTCCATAGGATGGATAGAAGGTGAATTAGGGTTGTTTCATATTTATAATAACATATCAGTATGTAAGTAATACTTATGTTATTACTTTATCATGAAAAAACTAAAGAAGAATAAGTTGAAGAAGAAAGAAATTGAAAAGATCGGTAATGGATATTGCCTCTTCTTTTAAACGCCTCTTTGAATCATCCACTTAGGGAACTAATATTGGTCATTGAAGAAGACCAGGACCTCTAGGATTATTCTAGGGAAGTGGAGAAGGGATTTTGGTTGGGTTTTTCTGAGCTTGGGTGCTCAAATTGGTGTGAGGAGGAAGGGGAGGATGTGCCCTTTTATAAGGGAGGAGAGGGGCACCTTAGGAATATCTCAAAATATTATTTTATATTAAAGTCAAAATCGGTTTATTATGGTTCAAAAGGGTCTTATTTCGAAGGTAAAGTGGGGATGGGTTTAAATCCTATCAAAAAATAGGATTTAGACAAGTTTAGGTTATTATTTTAACCTTATCAATTAGATTTAACTCTAAGTTAAATAATTTAACTTTTACCATGTCTTTTAGTTTTCTTACACTATATGGTTAATACACTTACTATAAAATGCCAAACGAACCAAAATTGTTTATTATTAATATATATATCCTTATCTAAGTCATATGGATGAACCATAGATTTTTAGGAATAAAATAACAATTAATAATATAATATATGATTTAGAAACTATTTTGTGTCAATTTTGACAATATTTGATATATGATTTTTGTGAAAGTCATAACAGAATTATATTTTCGAAACAAGTTTATTAAATAAACACTAATATATCATAGTAACCTAGAAAATTAGTTTAATTCATAAAAAGGCTCAAATTACATTTATTTGGGCATTTATAACATCAATTATGTTAACATTTCCTTAAAAGGTAAATTACTACATCATCGTTGTGTCATAAATAAATTAATTTATTTAAAGTATAAAAATTATAAATAAAATATAATTATGTAGGAAATCTTTTTAGCTTTCTAATTAATAATTATAATCGAATTTATCGTATGTATAAACCCATATTAAAAATTTTTTATTTATTAAACTTTGATTTTAACTATTTTAACTATTCATTAAATAAAATAATATTAAATGTCATAATCTAATCCATGTGGACCTAAATGGTCATATTATATCCATAAGGTTGTTTTTGGTCAAATTACACTTATACAATAGAATTAGGGCATGTGTTACGGTAATAGTAATATCATATTTACCCTTAGTTACCCTATTTACTATTAACCGCGGTAAAAAAAGTAAAAAGTTACTATTCACCATAAAATTATTTTTATCTCATTGAACCATATTTTACCTACTGATATCAACTGTGTCTGTAGGATTTTCGAAATTCCATTCACAGAAGCGGTAAAATTATGTTTTATGCAAAATTCAGTTTTTAACCTACCACTTAATGGTTTCACTATTCATCAAAAATTGAAAGTTTTCAGAAAAATACCAAAATTTCACCCTAGGCTAACTTCGATATTCCGAATCCAAAAATGACATCCATTTTGAATGATAGAATTTCAAAAGGTGGTTATTACTATTCATAACGGCTATTTTAAATAATATTTTAATAGCATATCGTCGTTTAATGAAACTCAGTATTGCGTACGACGCAAGCTATCGAGGAAGGTCACGATTGCGTGTAAAGTAAGCCAAGATAGTGTGTAGTGAATGATTCCTTTGATAACATAAAAACAAAATATTACTCATAAAAATCTCGGGTGTTACATTCTACCCCCCTTAAAAAGAATTTCGCCCTCGAAATTCGTCACTTTGTAACAAACAGATGAGGATACTTCTCCCTTATCATATCCTCAAGATCCCATGTAGCTTCTCCAAGTTGGTGGTTCCTCCATAAAACATTCACCAATCGAGTGGTCTTGTTTCGTAGGACTTTTTCTCTACGATCCAGAATCTCAATCGGTTGTTCTTCATAAGAATGATCTTTCTCCAGCGGTACAACTTCTGAGCTGAGTACATGTGAAGGATCAGGTATGTACTTTCTCAGGAGAGATACATGGAACACATCGTGAACTTGAGAGAGATTCGGTGGAAGCGTCAATCGGTAAGCTACCTTTCCAACACGATCCAGTATTTCGAAAGGACCGATATATCAAGGTCTCAACTTCCCCTTCTTTCCAAATCTCATAACCTTCTTCCAGGGAGATATTCGTAAGAACACATTATCACCCACTTCAAACTCTAGGTATTTTCTTCGGTTGTCGGCATAACTTTTATGTTGACTCTGAGCTGCTCTTATGTGTTGTTGAATAGATCTGACATTTTCTGCCATTTCATCAACGAGATCAGGTCCTAATAGCTTTCTTTCCCCAACTTCATCCCAGCAAGTTGGAGTCCTGCATTTCTTTCCATAGAGAGCTTCATAAGGAGCCATCTGAATACTTGAGTGAAAGATATTATTATAAGAAAATTACACCAAAGGTAGGTTTTGATCCCAACCTCCATTGAAATCCATAGAGCAAGATCTCAACATATCTTCTAGGGTTTGAATTGTTCTCTCAGACTGACCGTCTATCTGAGGATGATAAGCAGTGCTGAAACTCAACTCTGTATCCATAGTATGCTGAAGACTTCACCAGAACTTCCAGGTAAATCTCGGATCCCGATCAGATATAATAGAAAGTGGTACTCCATGCAATCTTACCACTTCCTTTACATATATCCTGGCAAGCTGATCTAGAGAGAAATCCTCTCTAATACCAATGAAGTGTGTAGACATTGTAAGACGATCAACTATGACCCAGATAGCATTATTGCCTTTGGATGTTTTAGGAAGTCCTATGACAAAGTCCATAGTGATGTTTTCCCATTTCCATTCGGGTATGGGTAATGGTTGTAACATCCCCTTAGACTTCTGTCTCTTAGTTTTAACTTGTTGACAAACCAAGCATCGAGAGATATATTCAGCAACATATCTTTTCATGCCATCCCACCAGAAGTACTTTTTCAGGTCCCTATACATCTTCGTGCTTCTAGGATTAATAGAGAATGAAGAACTATGAGCCTCATCCAGCAGCTCCTTCTTTAATTCGGGGATGGGAGGAACACAAACCCGATTCATGAACTTTATTATCCCATCACAATCAAGGTTGAATTAAGGAACATTTCTCACCTTCTTTTGTAACTTGACATCTTCTTTATGTGCCTCTTTAATCTTCACATGTATAGATGGTTGAACATTCATTTGAGAAAGATAATATTTTTCCCCTTCCATAATAATTCCAAGATCCATCCTTTGTAAATCCATAAATATTGGATCTTTTGTGATCCTCATCATGGATAAACTAGCATGGTCTTGTCGACTTAATGCATTTTTCACCTTGTTTGCTTTCCCAGGGTGGTAATGGATTGAGCAGTCATAATCCTTAATCAGCTCCAACCATCTTCTTTGACGCATATTCAACTAATTTTGTGTGAAAATATACTTTAAACTTTTATGATCAGTATAAATATCACACCTTTCAACATAAAGGTAATGCCTTCAAATATTCAATGCAAAGATTACCGCAGCTAACTCCAAATCATGAGTTGGGTAATTTTGCTAATGTATTTTCAACTGTCATGAGGCATAAGATATCACCATATCATTTTGCATAATAACACACCCCAATCCCTTCTTGGATGCATCACTGTAGATCACAAAACTTTCTCCACTACAAGGCAGTGTGAGCACAGGTGCACTGGATAACCTTCTTTTCAACTCCTTGAAATTCTCTTCACATTCCTCTGTCCAAACAAACTTAACTCCTTTCCGAGTCAACTTGGTGAGTGGATTAGATAATCGTGAAAAATATTTCACAAAACGTCGATAATATCCAGCCAAACCAAGAAAACTTCGGATCTCAGTTACTTTTGTTGGTCTCGACCATATTTCGATAACCTCTATTTTTGCTGGATCCACAGATATCCCCTCTTTTGAGATTATGTGACCCAAAAATGCAACTTTTTGAAGCCAAAATTCACACTTGGTAAATTTGGCATAATGCTTGTCCTTTCTCAAGGTCTTCAATATAATTCTCAAGTGATCTTCATGCTCTTTCTTGCTCTTTGAATAGACAAGAATATCGTCTATAAAGACTACCACAAATTGATCAAGATAGTCTCTAAAGACTCTATTAATTAGATCCATGAAGATAGCAGGGGCATTAGTAAGACCAAATGGCATCACTATAAATTCATAGTGTCCATACCTTGTACGGAAAGCCGTCTTTGGAATATCCTCCCTTTTGACCCTTAATTGATGATACCCTGAACGAAGATCAATCTTGGAAAAGTATTGAGCTCCATGTAGTTGGTCAAATAAGTCATCAATGCGTGGGAGAGGATATTTTTTCTTGATAGTGATCTTGTTATGTTCTCGATAATCAATGCAGAGTCTCATTGATCCATCTTTCTTCTTAACAAATAGAACAGGTGCTCCCTAAGGTGACGCACTAGGGCGTATGAATCCCTTATAAAGATACTCTTGGAGTTTCTTCTTCAATTTCTGCAACTCAATTGGGTCCATTCTATAAGGTTTCTTTGAAATAGGCAAAGCACCCGGTACGAGTTCTATTGAAAACTCAACTTCACGATTTGGTGGAAGACCCGGTAATTACTCCGGAAAGACATCATCAAACTCTCGTACGATGGGCATATTCTTAATCATGAGTTTCTCACCAACCATTTGAGATAAATAACCTTCATTTAGGGGAATCAAGACCCATAATATGGAAAGAATTTCCACTGGAAGGTTATATTCATCCTTGCATCGATAGACGATCATAGATTGATCTGGAATATGAAATGTGACTTCCCTTCTTTGGAAATTGATATGAGCTCCATGTAGAGAAAGCCAATCCATTCCATGAATCACATCAAATTCCACTATAGGAAGGATCACATGATTTGCAGGAAGCACTTTCCCACAAAATTCAATCGGAGAAGAATTATAAACTTTTGATGCGACTGTTGTGCCATTAGGTGTTGTCACAGCTAACTCAACATCTAATTTTTGAGGTAATATGGTGATACCCTTAGAAAATTTTTCAGAAATAAAAGAGTGGGTGGATCCAGAATCAAATAAAACATTTTCTACTTTAGAGTGGATGGTAAGTTTACCTTTCACCACATCGTTATCGTACTCCACATCGCTAATATAAATTGCATGTGACTTTCCTTTGTCTTTAGCCTTAAGATTTTGTTGACGTCGACCATCATCATAAACCCTTGGATTTGGGCATTGATTGGCATAATGCCCCATCTCCTTGCACTTGAAACATTGAAGTGTAGTAGGTTCATTCTGTGTATCCCTTCCTCTGTTTGCATCATTAGACATCTTCTTCCCATTATCACGGAATTCAAATTCCCTATCACCTTCCTTTCTACATTTGAAACATTTACTTGTCCCTTTAAGATAACTCCCTCCATTTTTCTTTCCACACTTTGAGCATAAGGGAAAGCTCATCTTCTTTTCAGTGTGCTCTTTAGATTTTCCTTTGAATTCCATTTTCCTCTTCTTATCAAACCCAAATGATTGATGGGTCACTCCAATCTCCATCTCAACTTTGAGAGCACATCGAATGATTTCCTCGTAGCTATTGAAGTCCCTTATGGCTAAGGCCCTTTGAAGACTTGGTTTTAAGCCACTAAAGAATCGATCGATCTTACTCTTAGGTTGGATAATAATACCATAAGTGTACCTTTCAAGTCTTGTAAAATTTGCTTCATAGGTACCAACAGATTCATCATCCTTTTTATTTAGTTCGAGAAACTCTTTCTCCATCTTTTTTCGGAGAATACGAGGGAAGTACATATTGAAAAATAAGTTCTTGAACTCTTCCCATTCCATGGACTCAATTTCATCCCTTTTCCTTGTATTCTTAATAAGATTCCACCATTGATCAGCATAACCTTCCAAATGATAAACCGCTAAGATGACTTTATCATGCTCAGAACATTGAAGAACTGAAAATATCTTTTCAGTAGTACTAATCCATTTTTCAGCAACTAATGGATCAGTAGACCCGCTGAATGAAGGTGGATGTTGTCTCATGAAGGATTCAACAGAATGTTGCTCCTTCCTTTGCTCGTTTGGAAATCCTGCATGATTCATAGCTTGAGAAAGTTGTGTGAGCATGGCTACAATATTTTTCATTCCATCTCCCATAACGTTTGGTTGATCAGGGGGACAATCATTGCATTGCGCGTCGCATTCCGTATTAACACGGTTCCTCCGGGTTCCAGCCATTGACTAAAACCAAGAAGAATAGTGTGAGCAACACTAATTATAATAGGAAAACCATATAATCAAGAATAAAATTTCACACTTAATGTCTTATCCTAGGGTATTCATGGCCATTTCTAAAACACTAAGATTGTGTTCTATGCTTAGAATTATCCTTAGGGTTCTTACGAAGGATTTCGCATCCTAGTTTCCAAAGGTTGACTATAAATTTCCTCTGATACCAACTATAACGACCCATACTTAACATACATTGTTAATACTTCAAAATTGAAGCACACTTATTACAACATATGACAAAACCACAAAGGACCGTATAGGTATAGTGTCTTTAGAAACTGGGAAACATAAACAACTGGTTCATAAATCTTCTACAGTGTCTCCCATTTATTTCATCATATCTAGGGTCCCTTTTAGCATATTCTACTTAATATCCATCTTCCTGACCTGGGGAAAAGAAAACATACAAAGAAGGGTGAGCTCAAATGCTCAGCAAGGGAAAATAAAGGAAATAAAAATCATATCATATCTTTTTGAAAATCATAACCTGCAAAAGAGATCATAATATCATAACATGGAATAAATCATAGAAGTGAAAATGATATCCCCACAATCATAACATAAAACATGAAACTTTGTGGAATTCACACATAATCAGGGAAAATCATTTCTTTTTAGTCATGACTCATTGCCAAGACTATCGTAGCGGACAAAGTCCATTTCTGAACCAAGTTCACTCCTCGTTTCAGTCCTGTATCACTGAACCGAAATAACCTTCCGTTCCAGCCATGTCTATCTCATGAGATATAAATCTTTACCCAATGAATTGGAGGGAGATATAAGTCCCACCCATCTCATAATGATACCATTCTTATGTGTGCCACAAAATCATAAACCATACATCATAGAATAACCCATGTAATAAAAATGGGATTCTTAAACATCGTGACATCATAGAACAATTCATATAAGATAAATGAATTCATAAAAATAATTCCATCACAACATAATCAAATAAATGTAATAATAGGGAAAAAAACAGAACCCTTTTATTATCTTATATGGAAAATAATTTTGTTAAAACACTTGAACTCCATTCTTGAGGAAAATATCCTTTCTTCTTCAAAAAAACATTTCCTTTCTTAACATGTCGAACAATTATAAACTAAAAAAAGTTGATTAAAAATAAACTTGAAAACATGTATAGGATGCTTCTAGGAAAAAATGTTTTAAAAATCCATTCATACCGTATAAGTTTAAAAAAAACATTCTTCGTACTTTTGTCGGAAAAGTAAAAAAGTACCTCGTACGAAAAATGACAAAAGATTCCTTTCATATCCTTTACTAAAAACTCACCGAAGGGTAAAATTGGATTTAGACAATTGTAGGTGGATGGAAATAATATTACATATTGAGTAAAAATGGATGTGGATGATAAAATACACCCCAGTAAATACCAAAGTATAAACAATCTCGGATAAAAATGAGATTGTGATATTTCCCTTACCTTAGGTCCGACTTGCTTTGTAAGTGTCTGAACCTACTGTATATTGATATAAATAATGTTATTGACTTATTCCAGAATCATACATATTGATATGATATCATATATGTTCATATTCATAGCTTCTTATTAGTAATATTTCATTGTTACTTGTTACTCGGGTCTTTATTGCCTTTTTTTCTTATGCGTGTTTTGCCGAATAAATTCTTATTATTCTTTTAAGTTTGTTGATACCTTATATACAGAATGGTATTAGTGTAACATATATCATATTTATTCATTCAATTTGTTTGTATAATTACTATGTAATGATGATCATTTAGAACGAGTCGCATCACATCGTGGAGACGGTATTCCGTACGTACACACGAGCGATGATATTGTTCCCATGATCGTGGAATTGTATTTAAGTGTATTTATACTATTTAAGTATCAATATAACTTTATAATAATCATATATATTTACTCATTACACCAGTATACCCATCCTTTTAAGGTAATGGTGGAAAATAGATTACACCACGGCGTGGAGACGGTATTCCGTACGTACGCACGCGCGGTGATTTCATTTTTCCGTAGGATGGATAGAAGGTGAATTAGGGTTGTTTCATATTTATAATAACATATCAGTATGTAAGTAATACTGATGTTATTACTTTATCATGAAACAACTAAAGAAGAAGAAGTTGAAGAAGAAAGAAATTGAAAAGATCGGTAATGGATATTACCTCTTCTTTTAAACGCCTCTTTGAATACTCCACTTAGGGAACTAAGATTGGTCTTTGAAGAAGACCAGGACCTCTAGGATTATTCTAGGTAAGTGGAGAAGGGATTTTGGCAGGGGTGTTCCGAGCTTGGGTGCTCAAATTGCTGTGAGGAGGAGGGGGAGGAGGTACCCTTTTATAAGGGAGGAGAGGGGCACCTTAGGAATAACTCAAAATATTATTTTATATTAAATTCAAAATAGGTTTATAATGGTTCCAAAGGGTCTTATTTCGAAGGTAAAGTGGGGATGGGTCGAAATCCTATCAACAAATAGGATTTAGACAATTTTAGGTTATTATTTTAACCTTATCAATTAGATTTAACTCTAAGTTAAATAATTTAACTTTTACCGTGTCTTTTTGTTTTTTACACTATATGGTTAATACACTTACTATAACATGCCAAACGAACTCCAAATTGTTTATTATTAATATATATATCCTTATATAAGTCATTTGGCCGAACCTTAGATTTTTAGGAATAAAATAACAATTAATAATATAATATTTGATTTAAAAACTATTTTGTGTCAATTTTGACACTATTTGATATATGATTTTTTTGAAAGTCATAACAGAATTATATGTTCGAACCAAGTTGATTAAATCAACACTAATATATCATAGTGACCTAGAAAATTATTTTAATTCATAAAAAGTTTCAAATTACATTTATTTGGGCATTTATAACATCAATTATGTTAACATTTCCTTAAAAGGGTAATTACTGCATCATCGTTGTGTCACAAATGAATTAATTTTTTTGAAGTCTAACAATTATAAATAAAATATAATTATGTATGAAATCTTTTAATCTTTCTAATTGATATTTATAATCGAATTTATCTCATCTATAAACCCATAGTAAAAATGTTTTAGTTATTAAACTTTGATTTTAACTATTTTAACTATTCATTAAATAAAATAATATTAAATGTCATAATCTAATACAAGTGGACCTAAATGGTCATATTATATTCATAAGGTTGTTTTTGGTCGAATTACACTTATCCAATAGAATTAGGACATGTTTTAGGGTAATAGTAATATCATATTTACCCTTAGTTACCCTATTTACTATTAACCGTGGTAAAAAAAGTTAAAAGTTACTATTCACCAAAAAATTATTTTTATCTCATTGAACCACATTTATTTACTGATATCAACCGTGTCTGTCGGATTTTTGAAATTCTATTCACAGAAGCGGTAAAATTATGTTTTATGCAAAATTCAGTTTTTAACCTACCACTTAGTGGTTTCACTATTCATCAAAAATTGAAAGTTTTAAGAAAAATACCAAAATTTCACCCTATGCTAATTTCGATATTCCGAATCCAAAAATGAATTCCATTTTGAATGATAGAATTCCAAAAAGTGGTTATTACTATTCATAACGGCTATTTTAAATAACATTTTAATAGCATATCGTCATTTAATGAAACTCAGTATTGCGTACGACGCAAGCTATCGAAGAAGGTCACGATTGCGTGTAAAGTAAGCCAAGATGGTTTGTAGTGAAAGATTCCTTTGATAACATAAAAACAAAATTTTACTCATAAAAATCTAGGGTGTTACAGACATCCCATAAATAGAAATGGTCTACAACCACAAAACAATCATTGTTCCAAGAAATGTATGAAACATTAAATATCTGGGGCACTGATCATGTATCTGCAACATACATTCCCAACTACTCTCCTCTAAGACACCATGTCTCCATAGGACCCAAAACAATGGGGTATCATGACCATGAAACACCTTCTCCTTGCATTCAAGGATCTATACAGGCTGCTCCTTGAAGGTCATATAATCATCAACATCAATCACGTCCCAATTGATGATGGGAGAGTCTTCCTGAATATAATAACAAAGTTGTGACATGTGAAAAACATCATGTATTCTTATTATCTGTGGGGGAAGTGATACCTAATATGCAATGACTCTAACATGAGCCAACACCATGAAAGGACAAATAAATTTGGCAGAATGCTTACACCCTCGACCAAACCATCACTTCCCATGATGGGGAGTCACCTTAAAAAAATGTTATCCTTGATGTCAAACACCAAAGGCCACCTCCTAGGATCGGCATATGACATATAACGATCATGTGATTCCCTCATACTTTCATGAATCAGCTGAACAATCTCTTTCATTTTCTATACCAGTTACAGCCTAAGAATTTCTGACTCTGCAACCCCAGTCCTACACAATGGAGAACGACAAGTTCAGTCATTCAAGGTTTCACACAACACAATACCGATGGGGGAGTATAAACTATTTTTTGTAGGAAAACTATACCAAGGGTAAGGGTATCATCCAAGAACCTCCAATATCAAAGATGCAAGAGTGCTACAATTCTTCAAGAGTTTGGATGGTACGCTTTTTATGAACACCTATTTGGAGATTAATAAGAAGTTATGAGGCATAGAAAAGAACTAAAAGCATACTATGGACATCTCCAGGCCATGGAGGTAAAAATAGGATCTTAATCAGAGATGATCATCATTAGGAATCATTGGATTCTCACCACCTCCTCTAGATAAATCCTCGACAAAACCTACATAGGGCTCAACTCCTCGATTTATATAAATTCCGTTGATTTTGTCAAACGATCCAAAACTACCCATATAACATCATATACACCCTTATCTAAAGGTAAACTAGTATATTTTTTGTTGATATGTCCTATAATTTCCATTTAAGAACATCTTACAACTGTAGTAACTCAATGGGAAAACGGTGCTCGACCTTCACCTTCTGGAATACCAAACACCGAGACACAAACTCTGTAGCAACACGCTTCAACCCAAGCCACAAAAAATGACTGCTCAATGCTATTTTCATGTATCCTAGTCCAATATGTAAAACTATGGGGGGACTATATAAATATATGAGAATCTACCCATCCATATCCAAAAGAATTTTTTTCCATGGAACAACACTCGATGTTGGTCATCCATAGACAATCCATCCGGGGCCTCAACACAAACAAATCGGTCTCTACAAATCTCTACATCTAGATCCCCCATTGGTAATATTCCAACTTATTTACCAAATATGATTGAACTATAATCTGAAAATGACATCATCTTCCACCGACTTCTCCAATTTGTAGATGTAATGTTGAATGATCTTCCATTACTCTCGGGGAATCACATTATCCATTCACTGCATCACTATGTGAATTTCTTCTCATTGCATCAACTAAAAAATTCACCTTTAAAAGTGTATATAATATTTCAATGTCATATTATTGTACTAACTCTATCCACCGAAATTGTCACAAGTTATATTCATGCTGAGACTAAACAATCCTCTGTATTTTATGATCGGTGATGACCACAAAACACTCTTCAATGTGGTAATGTATCCATAACTTCAGGGAAAAGAACATTGCATCGAAATCAAAGATCATGGGTGAAATAGTTATTATCATGTAGATGTAACTACCAAGAACCAGGAGAAATAATTGATCTGTACTACATCAGAACACATCTTAACCCCAGACATAAAGCATCACTGAAAACATCAAACTGAACTCCTTCTACCGGATAACAAAGAACTGGAGCATTGAACAAATTATAATACAGATAATTGAAATATACCTAAAACTATTCATTCTATAAGAATGTCTGATGGATTCTAGTCAATCCTCTCAGAGGTCTCAAAGCCTATGTGAAATCGGCTACGAACCTCATGTAATATCCTGTAAGACGAAGGAAACTTTGTACGTCTGCCACTATCTCGGGGGCATCTGAAGAAACAACTTCTTCTATCGTCGATAGATCCATATATAATCCCTTTTGGGATTCAACATTCCCCCAGTAACAAATTCCTTGATCCCATACTCACACTTCAACAATTCCCAAACAACTACATTCAATTAACAACTCCCAAAATGGCATGTAGATTCTCAGCATGATCATCCTCAGGCATAGAGAATAAAATTATATTTTCGATGGAGACCACTATGAATTTTTCATAGATCACATGGAACACGACATTAATAAACCCCATTAACATAGGTGAATCATTCATCACCCTAAAAGACATCAGAATGAACTCGTAATTCCCTTGACGACAGTGTAACGAAGTCTTTAGGATATCCCCATCCTTTAAACACATCTAATAATATCCTAACCTTAAGTCAGTCTTCAAGTACCAATTTCCATCCTTCAGTTGATTAAATAAGTCATCAATCCCTAAAATAGGATAGTGAATATTCAATGTCATTTTTTTAAGTGGTGATTATTGATACATAGTAGCAAATTATTATTATACTTCTTCACGAAAAAAATTGTTGCACCCAATGGTGACACACTCAGCCGAACAAAACCTCATTGAAATAGACCATTGAGCTATATATGCATCTCTTACAAATTAGTAGGTGTTATCCTATAAGGAGACATCGGTATATGAGAAACTCATGGTTTTAGCTCAATCTAGAACTCCATCTCTCATTGAGAGGGGAAACACTAAAACCTCTTCTGTAAATGCATTGGGGTACTCCCCCATGACAATGGGAAATGCCAACTATTTAACCTACAAAGAACTCAACATCAGTTCATCCATCAAGGATATAAATTAAAAACCACACCTCTGACCCAATTTAGGGTCTTGATCACCCAAAAACACTACTGGATCCCCATCAACATCCATGAACACCACCTACCTTCTAAAGCAATCCACGATATCCTTAACTTAATATAACCAATCCACGCTGAGGATGAAATCATATGGTTTTATCCATAAACATAGGAAATATCTACAAGAGCGATGATTCCACAACACTAAATCATTGTCTCTACATACTTCAAAGAAGTTAGCTCGAACTTCAATTGTCATAGTCAATGTCAAGATAACTAAAATACTATATAACACCAATTGTCCATGGACAAGGGAACTTCAATTGTCAAGGTAACTTCAATTTTCCATGTACCAAGGCATGGAAAAGGGAAGTAGATATGAAGGTGTGGGTAGTTATTGATTCAAACAAGAATTTCACCCATGTATAGAACAAAAAAAGTTACCTCAAACGAAATTTTCCTCGCCCAGAATAGGAATTTCTAAAGCATGAAGATGGCCAGGACCATATCCATGGCCTCTCGGACCCTACTGAAGACCACCACCATGGCCGTGAGATGATCTCTAATGATAGAGAGAATCCTAAGGCTATCCTATGCATGTACCATCTTTTATTTTTTGATCCAAATCTGGTAAAACCAACTGCTACTGCCTCAACTAGAACTACCTCGATGGAGGAACCTGAAGAGGAACACCTGGCGCACGATGACTTCTCAAAAAGGTTGGGAACTCTTTCTACTGATGACTTTGGCCTCTACAAGAAAAAAAGTTTTGGATCCTTGGTATAGGTCTCAGAGCTTCTTACCCAAGAGAAACAGGACACTGATTGATAAGACCTACCCCTGGCTGAACAGAAACACTTCTGAATTGAAAACTAGGGACCTTGTACCACAACTCTAAATTTTGAGGAATCATAACGACTCACCTATCGTGATGATCTGGATCTGGATAACGTCATCTCGATAACCACTACCCCTTCCAGAACCTCAAGATATGTATTCATCATAAATGTGGTGAACTAGATTTGGATCATTGGATGAAAAGACTCTTCGATATTCCATGGTCAATCCACCTCATATGGAAACTGGTTCGAAGAATATCGTAGAAGGATCCAAAAACGGATTCTATACTCTCTCACACTGGTGCTCCACTGTGGAAGGATATAAAGATCCATGTAATTGGCCACCTTCATAGTCAATGAATGATATAATACTCAGAACTTGTCTCAAAACTAATCAAATGAGACTGTTGACTCCTTGCGATCCCTGTAGAACTTGAACAACCATTACCTCAATTTCTCACACAACATCATCCCAACCGAAGACACCCATTGATCATTTTTAACACAGATTGTGCTGAAATCAATCTCAACCTTATCCAACTAGTATTATGTGACAACATATAAAATGGAGCCCTCATGCATTTGGAGACTCTCTGTCTATAACTATCATAGTTTCCTTATCTATATTTCTTTATTGTCAACCTCTACTCTATAGAGATAGAATGGCATATCCTACTAGGCATCCTCTACATGAACCTGATGAGTTCATTGAAAAATATCCATACCTAAAAAATATAAAGCAATTAGAGATCATAAACCTGGTATATGGAAGAATCAACATTAATTAATTAATTTTTTCCATTGATTCATCATTTGTTAACATATCCCAAGGTTAAACGATTAAATAACAGGTGCAATGAAGAATGATGAATGAAAATTTTCTTAGAACTCTACCCTGAAACAAGAATTAACTCATTTGGTATCCACATTAAAAGTAATGTTTTGTGAATCATATCACAGGGGGACCTAAATCCTCTTGTAGGAGGTGGTCTCCCATACTTATTGTTCTTCCTAATCTCACCTGACATTGTTTCCCTACCAACCCATGAATCCTCACCTATGAAAAAATGTAAACTCTATCATATCCCTCAACAAGACCACTGATACCACTCAGTCACTACCCCATTTCCACATGTTTTATCCCTCCTAATATAGTAATGAGATAAGAGGGTTAGTGACACCCGATTCCTTCCCCCAGTAGGCCATGGGTCGGTGACTAGCACTAAGGGTATAGTAACCACACAAATAAGAGGCATTACCCTATAAGAGAAAACATGTAAAAATAGAGATAATATAGACACAAAGCAAATCCTAATCAGAATAATGGTTAAAAGAGATTCCAAGTACACATATATAATTTCATGCATGAATTACTACAATTGAAAAGGAAATATAAAAGTATCATAGCTATGTCAAACAATAGTAACAACGAAGCTTGAACAATTATTCTGACCCTAAGATATTACTAGCCAGCCTAATCTCTAACCTATTCAAAGTTACATAAATAACTTTTTATATAATGTAGGGTGAGTATAATAGGATACTTAGTTGTACCATCCGTTGATCCTTTCATGAAAAAGTAATTAAATCATGCTAAAGCACAATGAACAACAAGTGAAACTAAAATGTCACCTAAACCTATACACTATGTTCCCATCTTCACCCCAGATACTCTCACCAAGTATTTCATATAAGAGTATTTAATATAATAAAAAATATTGAGGGTACCCTACTACAACTTCTCCATTGGTTTTCCACTTTTCTCCAACATCGCATGTCATAAGTATCTCTCACCGAAAAGGCATTCTTGTATTCACCAAGGTGAATCACCAAAACGAAACTCCTCCTAGAAGACATCCACCACGTCCACAGAGACAAACTTTCCAGGTAGTTTCTAGGAATCACTATATCCCACACAACATTTATTATACATCAATTATTATACTAAAATCCATTACAGCCCATACATCAGTAAGGATCCTCAATCCATCAAAACCTATACATGTTACACCTATAGTAGTCTATAGGAAACTATATCCAAAATATTTGTCTGTGAAGAACCACAATCTATTGCATCCCACCAACACACATAAATGGGGAAAACTAACCATTGTGCCTACCAGAATATCTAACTGCCAACAGAAAAGGATAAGGCCAAATGGGGTACTCAGCCATCTATCCTCTGACCAGGATGACGGGTAAAACCGTCCCATGGCTAAGAACCCCAGGGGAGTCAGTTTTACTAACTGAAAGATTGGATTAGGGTATCGAAACACAAAAATTATTTACTCTACTATATCTTATAAAAACTCTATTTTAATAAACAATTATTAGACTCAACTGTAGCTAACGTCTCTGGGACTCCCCACTACCACTATAAATACTAGGTATCCTATAAGAATATAACCATTTAAAGAGGTACATTAGATAAATTTATCTATTTTATTAGTTTCACATTATTTTAATTATTTATTTAACCATCAATTATCCATTATCATTTCCAAATTACATTTCATTAGTATCACACCAAATTTCCATGGCGTCCGGGCATCACCAAACCATGTCCACAGTTTCTTTAAATTGTAACATCAAAATTTCATCCCAACAAGCTCTAACCCCAGGGGTTAACATCATTTATTCAATCATTTTTTAACATAAATTTTAATTTTATATAATTACAGGTATTCTAAAGAATCATTCAATGCTTCCAAACACAAGGGTCTCAATACGGTGAGTAGATGAACTACCCATCGACTCATTTTCCACCGATAGATAGTGAGTAGGCCCATCCATCCTCGAGAACCTAAAAATGAAATCACTTGGCATACCACATATGAAATTTCCTCTATTGGAAGGAGACTGATCAAAACCGTATAACTCATGATGTTGGAAAGGTAATTCAGATAAACAAACAACAAGATTCAACAAGCATCCAATATTTATATCAATATTGTTTCATCATATCTGGTGACCTCCCCAATACCTGCATGCATAAAACGATGCATATCACCTCCATAAGCATCAAATAAAACCACCAAAACCATTGGTCTCCTTACCCCCAAAAACCACAACAACCCTATAATATAGGAAATACCAGGATCACCCCACAACACAAGCAATAGGAAACAAACAACATAAAAACTAGTCTCTTGAACCTAAACAAGGCATTTATCCTTCACACACAACGAGAACTCACGACACCAAAGCATAATGAACAGGGCCTTTTAATGAAACAGGGTTACTAAGAACCCTTCAAAAAATTATCTTCATCACACAACCATTCCATTATTCCATATTAAATTAAATGATTTAATTAAACATGCATAGTTATATTCATTTGATTATCATAAAAAAACAACCACAAAACAATTTATTAACGATGACACTTTATATTTAGCTGATTAATTTATAATTAATCTAAAAATTACATTATTTACTAATTTCCATCAATAACGACATGCTATACAGGAAAATAAAATATATCATGCTATCTAGAAAAGTTAATTGGAAAACCATTTTCACATTATAAAGAAATAAGATGTGATCTATTCCAATTATTTTCAAAGGTTTAGTATTAATTAGGTTAATTATATTGTATTATAGTGAATAAATCATACTATTTGAATGAATAATCTAAAAATAATATATAATCCATGTATCCCCTACCTCAAAAACATTTCTTCATTCTTTTCATGAGAACAAAACACCAGAATGGATCACAATCACCTCTCAAGAAATGAATTCATCCACCCGAGGACACCACAACATAACCACATCAACCAAAACACAAGAAAGGTCTATTAGAAACATGGAGATAACATGAAGTTACCTAGAAAATAGAACAGGGAGAAAAACGATCTTGGAACTCAAAAGAATAGAGATATAACAAACATTCTATCAAAGACAGATAGACACTTGCTACTTGCACTAAAATAGGGGAGCATAGGAATGGATAACTTGGTATAAGGCTATATCGCAATCGCTGGTCTCCTTGGAAAAGAATTGTCTGGGGAATCCCACATCATGAAAAACAAGATGGAAAAAAAGGATGAATGTATCTCAGCCTTTTGAAAATCTAAATGGAGAATAAGTTTTG
Source organism: Viscum album (assembly GCA_963277665.1). Classification (NCBI taxonomy): domain Eukaryota; kingdom Viridiplantae; phylum Streptophyta; class Magnoliopsida; order Santalales; family Viscaceae; genus Viscum; species Viscum album. Next base: position 1,935,539,144 of record OY728123.1, on the reverse strand, counting down.
ATATACTTTTGATTTTCCATTAATGGTGGATCTTGTCAAGACGATACAGTTTGACTGAGTAATAGAACCTAAAACCTTAATAAAAATGAGATACGAATTATGGGATTTTATTCATCCTTAAATCCCATAAAATTCATCTTTGGATAAGTTTTACATCAATAAAATGTTAAAGAGGATAAAATGTATGAAGTTTGAAACATTATTCATCGGTTGATCTGTAACCTCATTAGGACCTACCGATAGATGAAGATGACTTACAAAAAGTGACAAATGATGATGAATCATCTACATATAAAGATGAATCACTAACACTGATAGGTAAAGATGACTCACATACACTGATAGATAAAGACAACTCACAGAGAGATAAATGTGACTCACTGACACCGATAAATAAAGATGTTTGGCCAACAAATGAAGATAACCCACTAACACCCATATGTAAAGATGACCCATTAATAGGTGAAGATGACTCACATACACTTATATATTATTATAACACAAAGATAGATGAAAATGATTCACTAAAACCAATAAATGAATATGACTAACCGAAAGATGAAGATCACTCACCGACACTGACTGATGAATATGGATCACTGAAAGATGTAGATGACTCTCCAACACCGATAGATGTATATGACTCGCCGAAAGATAAATGTGACTCATCGACAATGATATATTAAGTCTACTCACAAATGGAACTATTCACATCTATCTCACAGACAACACAGTTCACAAAACTAGAAACATTGTTCACATAACAGGAAATTTGGTAATGTGTAGAGAGTAAGTAACCTTGACATCCCAAAACACCTCAAACACCAAATTGTATCAAAGGAATTGACTGGAGAGGTTCAGGCCATTACATTTTGTCTGGATGATAGTAGAAGATAAACACAACATTGAAACTGATTACACATCATTTATAGATTTTATCTATATTCTATAAAAAGGATAAGATTACTATCTTCAAATTGTTTGTGAAGAAGTACATGGATATATTAATAAAGATGTACCTACATTCCCCCTTCATTGGTGTATATTGTTATGTTTTCTTATACACCCCAACACAACATTGAAATTTTATAAGTCATATTGAATATACCCCACTTATCTTTGTTAGTTGATAATGTATCTTGATGTCCCTATAATGAGTGGTCTTAATAAAACTAATATCCCCTAGGTATCCTAAAAAATTATAAACAATATGAACTACATGAGACTATGGATTTTTATTAACTACCCATTCATAAATTAATTGATTGTCAAGTCTAAATACCCTCGATCGAGGTCCTATGAATTATTATGATTGTTGATGGTAGTGTAGTGGTTCTCATAGATTGATATTACATCTAGTAATAATCATCTTCCTGTCATTATTAAGGATATACAATCTATAAAATTTTTATGTTGTTATAAACATTATATGTTTCTATTGATTCCCCTTTTAATGAAAAATACTTCATTTTCATTCTTGTTTCTCATGAATTCTTTCATTAAAACTCTCTTGGACCCATTTTTTTGGACATAAGTTATAAAATCATCGATTATTTAATATCAATGTATGAGTATATTGGGCCCCAGAATATTTCCAATGACATTATTCAAGATCACCAACTCTATGGTAATAACTCAATGTGTAATATTTTATTAATGTGTACCACATCATTGGACATGCCATCGATGAGTGATGAGTAGTTATTGAAATAATTAATATTGATGATTTTCTTATGTGGTAGCCACTAATGTTCATGATTAAGGATTAGAGAATACATGGATTTTCTATATACTAACAATTATTTGTAAAATACTTCTCTATGATTACATACTATATGATTTCTCTATCCTAAATGAGTAAACTCTTTGTTTTTTATGAGTTCTATTAAGGATATATTGATAAGTTGAAGCCTATGATGATAATGGTTCCAAATTTGATATTTATAGAGAAATGAATTGGGAATATTTTTTTATGTCTCTAAATCATTAATTTTTCGTATTCTAATTTAGATGAATATAAAAATTTATTATGGTTCATGATATTTGAGACATCAATATTATAATTACATGAACCATTATTTAGAGTTAGTTGTCATAGTGATTTCATTGAGCATATGGATATAATATCTTCTCTATTTGTGGTTTAAATTGATTATAGACCATAAGATTTTAAGGTACATATTCACATATGGATATGTTATAATAATAGAAAATTAATTGGTTTTAGTTCACCTAGTATTTAATATTGATGTAGTATAGAAATATGGGATGTAAAAATTGGTTGTTAATAACTTCATAATAAAATAATTATCATAGTTGATGAAGGAGGAGATATAGATGTTAACTTTGATGCAGATATCCTATGTAAATAGGAGAGAAATTCTTTACCTTTGATCGATTATAGTGGACACAATTATTTTATAAATCGAGATGGTTTACATATTTATAAATAGAAATTATGAGATCCTACAATCTCATATATCCTTAAGAGATACACTAAACTAATACTACATTGGTCTATAGAAAATCATACTCTTCCAATGATATAAATTTTATTTCGGAGCACTATGAGAGGATGTACAGTGAGTGTATGATACATCCCACATCGTACACAAGTATTCCAATTTCCATCTTTACATTCCTCAATTATTTATAAGTGAAGGCTATGAACTAAAATATAGCGGTCCTAGATAAACAGTTAGGGGTTCCAAAATTTATTTGAGGTGTTATATTGATATAAATTGTGACTATAATTCCACAATACTTAGATGATGATATTTAAATTTTGATGACCATATGCTAACTATAAAAGTATTCCCACTTTGTTCATTTTCCAAGGCAGATATTTCTTGAACATTGTCAATACTTGTATATATGTGAGATTTTGTAGCAACATGGTATAAATTAATTGATTATATTTCATTTAGATACATTTTACAGATCATGGTTTTGGATGATATTCGAAGATAATTAAATAATCAATTTCGGGGGACTACGTCATTCCCCCCTTAGGAGAATTAACAAACAACAATGAGCATTGAGATTCCAATGGTTCTGTTGAGAGCATTGTGTTCTAGATTTTGGATAATGGTTATAGGATCATTTAACCATATCATTCCTTGAGTAAAATAACAACTATCACTCTAATATAAATATATAACCTTTTAGGCACTATATGGGAGACCCTAAAATTACCAAATGTGATGAAAAAAGAATAATGATTTAGAAATTATGGGATTATATTTCGTTCATTTGGTGATATGTGAAGTGTTTTTAATTCATGGAAAGATCATGATTACTAAAATACATCAAAATTTCAAAATTTACCAATTACAGAGGCCTTTGGAGATCAAAAATATTATTCATGTGTTCCCAAAGGTCTCATCATGATGTTGTTTATGGAGGTTAGGTGAGGGAAACTAGATATATCAATGTTTAACCAAGAAATTTTTGTTTTTTATATTGTGGGAGAGTTTATCATATCATATAATTATCTATCAGTAATATACAACACATTCCATGTGTCATTATTGAGCTAATCTGTGCCAGATATACCAAATGAAATTCCTTGGGGTGAGATAAACATAATGAATGATTTGATATTTTCATAGAAACCACTGATGTTCACGGATTGATATTTGACAACCGTTTAAATTCACAATATACCATTATTTTGATTACTATTGAAGTTACCCGTCCTTACACTATATGGTATGGTGCTAAAAATATATTTTTTACATATATTCTTTAATACCAACTGAGAATTCCAAGACCTACGATCCAATATTAAATTTAAATAAAAATTTCATTAAAAAATGCTTAAATACAAATGAATATTACCCAATAACAAATACCACATTTAACATATCACCTTATTTTTTAAATATTTCATCTCATAAATAATCACAAAACCAGAAGAACCAATCTTTTTTAATATAAGTATTTTATACACATAAAAATATTTTTTACTACATTGTAGAAATTTACTCATTATCTCCAACACTATACTACCAATTTTTAAATTCATAAGTAATACTCATCTTCAAAACAGTAGGAATGGAAAGCCTAATAATGGGTGATCACAATTTCTAGTGTGATAGACAAAACATATCAACAGGTCATAATATTGGATTTTCATTATATATATCATAAAAAGAGGGAAAAATAATATATTAGAAGAGTGTATAATCAAGAGAAAATATTTTTGAAAAAATTAATAAAAACATAATAAAATAATAAAAATAGTATATTATTAATAATAACAATTTATAATATAATTTAGATGACATAAATACTTGATTCCCATAATAGAATCGATTAGATTTCACCACCTTATTTCAATTAAGGATGAAGAATTAATACATATTTTCCAATATAATATCTTGATATATAGTCCATAACCAATTTATTATAGTATTAATGAGAACCGTACTATAACATAATAATAATTCAATCATTTGTGGTCCACATCAAAAAAATCAATAATTATATCAGAAGGAACATATGGAAGGAAAATAGGTTTAATAAAATTTCTAATTGGTAATACATAAAATAACATCAAGAATTAGATCTGTTGATAATAAAATTCAAACACCCAAAATATATAATTCGTAAAGGAATTTAGAGTGTAAATAATAATTCACAACTCTAAAAGAAATATATCATTTGGATTTAAGAAGTAATATAAAATCAAACCATAACTTTTCTTTAAAAATATTTAAAGATATAAAGTTATGTGTCAATTTGGAAATAATAATTTCTCCATAAGATGACATAAATTCATTTTTAGAATTATTTAGAAACAATAATTAACAAACAATACTAGAAAATACATTAATATTTCCTGAATGAAATATGGAGTGGATAATAAAATATAATATCATTCAAGGAAATTCATATTTAATAGTTTCCAATACCATTATTTAATCCATCATTTTAAAAAGACAAGTAAATATTCATTTTAATATGTCTTAATATAAATATTAATAAATCATGATATGATACGTATTTTCATTCGAAAATTAATAATGGTGAATATATACCTTTTGAAAGAATCTATATGTGTAGGAAAATAATCATTATTGATGGAGGGAATTATTTTTGAAAATGATATCCATTTTTGAAGATTATATTATTTTCATAATATATTTTGAAATAAAGAAATATAAGATGTTATAGAACATTGAAGATATATGTTAAGGAAGATACATTATAACTAAATGAAAATAAATTGGGTTATAAATTTTCTTTACTTCATGGAAAAGTTTGAATTATACTGTCATTAAAGAAGAGAACCTCAAAAAGATTTGTAAATAACACTAATTTTTAGATATCATTACTTAACGAAATCAATATGTTACTATATACACCAAAAAATAGACTTTATGTCGTGAAAAAGGAATATTTCTCAAAGAAAAAAAATTGGGTGATAAAACCCTTATAACTTTAGTAACATATGAATTAAATGAACATTATGAAAACGATATGTTTATCATAATATTAAATGTGATTTATTATGAATTAATTAAATGTGTTAATAATTATAATATATCAAAAATCAATAATTGATGAATCTGAATGTGTTCCTTAATGACAGGTAATTGAGATGAAATCCATTACCATTGATTTTTCATGGTAGTACATTCTTTAATACCCTTAAAGATAAAACTATAAAATATTAATATCATATTTTAGATCAGTTTTAATATATTATAAATTTTTATAATATTTAACTACATTTATTTATTAAACACTTATTAGATGGTAATGATTTATTATCATTATCAAATCATATTGAGCTTTTTTTCTACCCACATGTTTTGTATTATCAATGTCAATCCCTATATTTTCATACAACATCATAATCCCAAGATTATTTTTTTAACATTAATAAATGATCCATATTTATCAATAAATTTCTAATTACGTTTTGAGAGATTTTGAATTATGATTTATGCAGATAAAATTTCTGATGTGATTTTTTGAGTATTTCTTATGAAAAAACGTGTCATATTAAGAAAATGATTATTTAATAATATTAAGATTAAAAAATTCGAAAATTAATCGTTTTTTACTTATATATTTCATATATAACCATTAATTATCATTCCCAAGACACATATGATTAAAATTTATAACATTTTTCTTGTAGGTGTTTAAACCTACCAAAATAACATGTTTCAATACATTTATCATTATTATTATAAAGTCATTTAGTTGAAATATCATTATTTAATGAGAATAAAGATAATATTTAGCTATTATTAATGTGATAATTCATAATAAGTAAAAGGTATAAGTATAAGGAGAATAATATTTTATTTATAGTTGTGAAATCATTTTTTTGTATGCAATTTTTTGACAACAAATTTCATGTTGACCATTTATTGTCAATGTTAATAATAGAATTCCGGATCTTTAATTTTTAAATATAAATCATTTCATAAAAACAATATTTATTGAATATATTTATTTCCAAAACATCCACATATTTCAGTGATGAAAAATGTTATATGTCATTCATGTAAATTGTTTTCCACAGTTAACGTGGGTGATGCATTAATTTTATATTGAATTTTAATGAAATATAAAATGAATGTTATATTAATATAACAAAACATTTCAATACTACTGGTTTTGATTTCTTGTATTACAATGGTAATAAAATTATTGAGTATAGTAGATGAGAAACATAATGAATAAAAGGTTAGGGAGTGTATAATAGTCACTATGAGGATATGAATTTTATCTCAAATGAAATATTTTATATGGATGGATGATGGATATTTTTGATCCAATGGGAAAATAAGAAAATCTAGGATTCTAATAGAAGAAAAATGAATAGTGATTAATTAGTAATTGGATGAAAAAGATAGGTCTGATGTGGTTAGAAGTGAGCCCTTTTATAGGTCAAAATAATGGTTGAATCCATGGAAAAATAATTAATTTAAGGTAATATGTGTTTATTAATTTTACACATACAAAATATATTATAGAGGGTCATTCTGTCAAGTTAATTTAGAAAAAAAAAGAAATTTTTTTACCCATTAATTTTTTTATTAATCATGATTATAGAATTACATTGTTAATTATTATTTTTAATAAAAAATTTTGATCACCTAACATACACAATCTTTATGTCTTGTAACCAAATTTAGAGTCCAATTTATATAATTTGATGTGAAATAAGAGAAAATTATCCATTAAATAAAAACATATGATATATATAAACATATATTTTTTTAAATAGTTTATTTTTATTCACTAAGTGTCGTTTTTATTATTTTATATCAATTACTAATTATGTGATATTTTATATATTTAATTCATAAGTTTATAGAAAATATTTTGGATATTATGTAAAATACATAAATTTAATTTATATGGAAAAATATTAAAAATGATTGTAGAAATAATTTTAGGAAGAAATAACTATATTACCAAGATAACAAATATTTATAGAAGTAACAAATTTTTTATTGAAAAATTAAAAAATATCCATATTAAAAAACATTACCATACAGATCCAAAACAAGAAAAACATCTTTTGTAGCCCGATTTCTAGATTTGATTAAAAAAAATTAATTTTATAACGTATAATGCATAAGAAAAAATTCGGGAAAATATATTATTATTGAATATAATGAGTTTATTTTTATAACTTATATAGTAATAACTTTTTATGGATGTTTATTTATTTTGTTGTATATATTATCAATAAATTCCCTTAAAAATTCTGGAGTACTGATTTATTAAAAATATTGAAAATTTTGAATAAAATTACTTCCTTGAATAACACCATATTAATATTAAGTAATCATCACCAGATATAATTAAAATTTATTACATGTATTCAAAAAAAATATCAATATGTTAACATGGATCTTATTTATATAATTCTATAAATACGCCAAATCATTATTAAATAAATATAGTATCTATCAAAAAAATATTCTGAAAAATTAATATATTAATTAAATAATACTTTTGTTTTATTTTTCATGAAATATATTATTTTAAATTTTTTTCTATAAATACACAACATCATTATGCATATTGTTTAAATTTATATCCAATTATCATACTTCCAATTTCTATATTTATAACTATTATATTTCCAATGGCCATATATCCCTTCATAACAACATTATATCACCCAAATCAACTCTTATAAATTCATTCAATTATTAAAATATAAATATGACTTATTAATCAATTTATTTTTATTTTTTTATTTCATTATATGGTTTATCCGTTAATGATATTATTTTTCTTTTTAGAATTAGTTCTACTAATGGTTATTCTCAAGGTTAAATATGGTCTAGAGGATCTCTTAGTTTTAACGATATAATAATTTTCTTTTTATTTTAAATTTTAGTTTATGAACATTATGTTGATGTAATCGACCATAGTATTTAATAATTTATGATATGTAATAATTTTTTTATGTTGAAATTTATCAATTTTCTACTATTAATAAATAATGTGTACTTAGTTTTATTTATTGATTGAATGAATAAATTCCTAATCCGATCAAATTATTTATATGAAATATGAAAAAAATTTCTCGAATTATAGATATATAACTTGAGTATAAAAATGGGGCCTAAAACATATGGTGTTATTGATTTGGTGGCACAAGAACTATCAGGATAACTCATGATATTGAATGCTAAGTATTCAGTATTGATAAACTCACATTTATATGCTGGTCTTGATTTTTGGGATGAAAGAAACATAAAGGGGTAGTGGCTGTGATGAATAGTATTTTTCTACTAAAACTATTATAAAAATTGAGATCAAGAACCTTTTTATAGTTTGGGGTCATATTTTAACATCTAGATTCCATAAATTTCATAGTAGCTAGTGTGGGTTTTAATATATTGATGTATTTTACATTTGAATTAATACTACATTTGAATAATCATGTCGCATTGGTAGAAAATATGTCGTATAGAAAATTTTAACTTTCTAGCTAACCTATTTCAAAATATTTTTGATTAATTATTGATTTCTCTTCATTCAATAATAGTGGTTGAAACTCTTAAATTTATGAAAATGATTAATGATTTACAATAAGTAACAAATGATGGTGATTACATATTTTATAGTTTTTTATTTAATTAGGATCATTTCATAGTAATTTTACCCATAAAATTTATTTGGTAATTTATTAATTATTTATCCCACAACAACTAGTACTTTTTCACGGTTGGGAGAGCATTGGATTTGTTAAATAAAATTTTGTAAAGACCCGTAAAAAATCAAGGGAAATTTTTTTCTAATTTTCATTGGATTTTTACAAGAACGCAGTTCCTGACGGAACCTGATTCTGAGGCCCGGTGTGCACGGAATCATTTTCCGAAGTTTGGCTCGGGTACGTTCAGTGACCGAACGAGCGGGTTTTTCTAACTTTTGAACCGGTGCTCAGAACCAAATTCTGAGGGAACCGATGGAATCGCAGCGCCGGTAATTGCTTTGAAACACCTCTTCCAGAGTTACATTTGCTCGGGTGTGGTTTTAATTTTTGGGCTTTAAGTTAAGAAATAAAAAAATGTGGTACGACAAACATTATTTTATTTCACTTAAAGCTGCTTAAAGCCACTTAAAGCTACTTAAGATGAGTTGAAGAGGATAGGTTGGAACAAAAAATATCCTACCCTCTTGGTAGGATATTTGTGAGGTGGGGCCCGCACGAGCCCCACCATTTCTTTTCCACTAAGTAACGCACCCGCAAAAACCCCTATTAAACGAAGTAAACCGATGTGTTTCCTTAATTTCTTAACGCCTCTATTTAATTGGACAGTTATGTTTTACAATTAATTCTTTAAATTAATTGTTCGTTACATACCTTTGTTTTTTAAATTCTTTAGTTGATAATAAAATAAGATGAGGACTTATTTTATTATCTGGTTGTTGTGTTAACCTTTGGAGAATCTCTAAAGATATTCATCCTCCTTCGTGAAGAACGCAAAGAACACGAAGAACGCCAACCATCGACGAAGGGCAACGAAGAACGCCAAACCCCTGGAGATCGACGACGTGACGCCGACGACTCTCCTCCCGCGATGTTCTTCTGCGACGTTCCTTCTTCCACATCAAATCTTCTAACATCCGTTTGAGATCATCAACGCGACGCCCTTCCGCGACGACGCGACGCCCTTCCATGACGTGACGATCCTTTTCTTCCGCGACGTTCAATTCCGCAACGAATGCATGCTCGACGACTACGACGATGTAGAGGTTTTAATTGAGAATAATAATACCCTTTTTCCTCAGATGTTTCCTTCTGAAAATAAAGAACATGGATCAACTCAATATTAAGTTGGTCCGCAGGAGGTTTGGTTGCGGGATGGGTATTCTTGATTGCGGGAAATCCGTAGGGATTTTATTTGGAAATAACTTTTTATTCCCGTGGTTGTTCTCTTTTAAAACAAAGAGCCCAGGATTAAAGTGCAATATTAATTTATTAAAATTTTATATTGGTATGTTTTCCATGTGTTGATTATCTTCCCGTTTGTTATCATGTAACGCGGAGGGTGCGGGCCAAAAAAACACGGCCCGACAACCCTCCGCAGTTCTTCGTTGGTGCGCGGATTGACGGTTGATGACAAAACATGCCGCAGAGACGATCTTTTGATTCCGCAGCGAAGAATGGAATCCGGGAAGAGCCACGGCACAGACAGAAGTGGAATTGAACCACCGGAGAAACTCCGGTGGCCCGCGGAAACCACCAGCGGCCGGAGGCGGCGGCGCCCCGGCGCCTCACCGGACAGAGCCGCAGCAGCTGAAGCCGCGGTGGCAGCGGCGCCTGCGGACCCGCAGCCGCACGGGTCCGGCACACATGGGATGCAGCAAAGCTGCGTCCGCTGTCCAAGGGCGGCCCCCCGCGGGGGCCGCAGTGATCTCACGCGGTTGCAGCACGCCCCCTGCGTCGCTCGGCCGCTCGGCCGAGCCGAGCCGAGCCGGCCGGGCCGGGGCGGGTTCAGATGGGTCGGACACGGGTCGGGTTGACCCTGTTCGGGGCGACCCAGGGGGGGTCGGGCCGGGTCGGTCTGGGCCCGGACCCCCCCCCCCCCGTTTTCAGACACTCTTTGGTCTTTTGCCCATATCTTGGGCTACAGACCTCTGATCGATGCAGCGTCCATTGCGTAGAGATCCTTGGAATGAGATAGTTGTTTCGATATATCGCACTCAATGTTTTGAAATACTTTGGGTTTGGCTGGGTTGGTTCGGATACGAAACCAACCGGGCCCTCGGGGCGGAAACGCTTATATTTTGAGCTCTGGACGTCCAAATGACGTGCCATCGACTTTGTTGGATTCCTCTAAGTGAGATGGATCTTTTGGCTTACTCCGCTCGAGGTTTGGATTCCGACGGAGTGCTGTCGGGTTGGTTTGCTCATGAAACCAACCGGGCCCCTAGAACGAAAAAACCAATAACTCACAGACCAGACATCCGATTGACGCATCGTCTGTCTCGTTGATTTCCTCTTGATGAGACGGAACTTCTAGAATACTTCGCCTGAGTTTTGGATGCAGTTGGATAGTGGCCGGGTTGGATTGTACCTGAAATCCAACCGGGCCCCTGGAACAGAAAAGCTGTTATCTTTCAAACAGGACGTCTGTTTGACGAACCGTCAGCGGTGTTGGTGATCGCGTGGAGAAATGGTCCCTTGAGTATACCCTATGTGAGTTCGGGGTACAGTTGAGATACGGCCGGGTTGGTTCGCACTGGAAACCAACCGGGCCCCTGGGATGGAAATGCTAATAACTCACGGACCGGGCGTCCGATTGGCGCGCCGTCTGTTGCGTTGAGACCCCTATGAAGAGGCGGTCCTTTGAGATACATCGTCGTGGGAGTTTGTGATACATGGAGTATTGACCTGTAGCTCATGGAGCGGACCCTCCTGGAGACGAGCGTGCGGAGTACGGAGACCGTGTAGCCGGCTGAGACCTGATGACTACTTGACCGATCGACTCGGTGTGTTTCAGATAGCCTAGTGGGGAGCGCATGGTTGTAGCGGCAGACCCACGGCGGAGGATCGCTTGGTTGTAGCGGCAGACCCGCGGTACTCAACATAAGGAGTACATCTGGAGGCTATGAGGGGGATAGCTTGGTTGTAGTGGCAGACCCATGGTGGAGGAGCGCTTGGTTTTAGCCGTAGACCCGCGGTACTCATCAGAAGGAGTACCTCTTGAGGCTATGAGGGGGAGCGCTTGGTTGTAGCGGCAGACCCATGGTGGGAAGTGATTGGTTGTAGCAGCAGGCCCATAGTAATCGATAGGAGGAGTACCTAAACAGTCTTAGGTCAGTGAGCAGTACCTCAGAGTCGTGACAGGACCACTGTACACTCTAGAGAGGGAGCTCTTAAGTAGTTATGGCTTCGATAATGAAAATCCTGGTTTGAGCTGAGACTTTTGACCTTTGTGTTTACCTCCTGATTGAGATGGGTCACTTGATAACTTAGGTATATGTATGGGCATATACCTGGGTAGTGGTTATCCGTTGATTTCATGATCTTGGTGTTTTCCTCATGATTGAGATGGGTTACTTGATAACATAGGTATATGCATGGGCATATACCTAAGTAGAGGTAATCTCTTGAGATCTTCTTTGTGGTTATCTATGTTGGTTTTAGTGAGACCTTGAGGGTCTCGCGGTCCCTACTAAGTATCATTATACTCACCCCTGCATGGGCTATGACCGCACCTCATTGTGTTGGTTGCAGACGACGGGCAGAGCTGACAGAGGCTGAGTGTTCGAGGACTAGACGGTACCTGGAGGTGGACCACACGAAGAGTCAGTACTCAGAGGTGGACCATATGACGAGTTTGTATCCGTAGGTGGACTTCACGGTGAGACGACACTCGGAGGAGGTTGACGGGCGAGAGCGTTGTAGAGGCTATCTGTACCTACCCTTCAGGTAGGATCCGTGGTGGACGATCTAGGAGTTGCGCTATCTGTACCTACCCTTCAGGTAGGATCCGAGGACGATGACCCATGAGCTTCTTCCTTTATTCCAGTTGTTGTCTTTTTCTGTTGTACTTTTGTTCAGTTGTAGTTATACATTCAGTTGGTTTTGTATTCTGGCCCATTTACTTTTCAGCACTTTCTTTTGTACTTAGTGTTTTACTTCCGCTTGTACTCTGCGGTTTGTTTTTTACTTTTATAAAGGCAATGCCTTCCCAGTTATCGGGATTTATTCCTTTGATTCTAGTTTTTAGCCCCTGGCCTATGGAAGGCGGGCTTGGGGTAGTCACGACATGGGCCCCGAGGATGGGTCGTGACAAATTTGTCAAGCCCCCCCCCCCTCAAATTTACTTTTCCATTTTTTTAACAATAATTTTAATGGTCTAAATTATAATAACTATCTAGCATGGATGATACTTTACCTATAAATTACAACATTCTTATCCCTTAATTAATCTAGAGTACCTAGTCATCATCATCAATCATTTATTTACTAAAAAGGAAGAGAAAGAACATTAAACCCTAGTGGAAAAGCTAGATAAAGGAGGACCCTAAGGAGGCTTGAAATAGTTAAACTCGAGGGCATACCCTCTGAATATATTTACCCTTCTAGGTTTCAAGAATTCCACTTTTGAGAAGAAGAAATCATTGGGACCTTGCTTATTTATAGATGAAAAACAATACATCACTTTTTTACCATCATACCTAGTATAAATCACATTGATGTTTTAGTTGATCATAATTATAAATTTTATAATGGTGTAGAATATCCACCATAGGGTGGATTTAATTCATCTCAAGGAGTTATAGAACATCCTAGAGTCAGTTTCCAGTTTTGATAAGAAAAATACTTCCTCTATGCAAAAAGATAAGATAATGAGGATAGCCTCGGATTCTTACTAAAGATAGGAATGATTAATAAGGTGATATAAGAATAAAATGATGATAGAGCCACTAGATTCATGTACAACTCTTTCTCCTCTCATCCAGAGTACCTAGTCAATTAGAAATATTGAATTGGAACCATGTTTGGAATCAGTTATCATCATGAAAGCATTATAACATTATTTTAATTATGAATATAATTATTTGTGTATTTAATTTCACATATAATACAACTTCTATTAGAACCCAATTTTGTTTCAATGTTTATTTCCCCTATAATAGTGCAATCCCACAATATTTTAAATTTACTTTCATTTTAAATAAACATGAGGTATTCATTAACAGGCTTATAAAGATATCTTAATTCTAAAAGAACAGTGATTTGGTTTACATTTATAAAATAGAAATGGTATTGCTAGGTATAAGTATAATTAAAAATATTGTAAAATATTTTTATATTTTCCATACCCAATATATATTTATTGACTAGTTATTAAGAATTTTCACTCTATTTTTAGTGATTCCATTTTACAGTGAAAAAATACATTTCATTATATAAAAACATTCATGTCATTTTTTATGAAATAAAAATTAATTAATATATTTTAGGGAAATTTTATTTTAAAAAAATTAACTATAGTTTTAAAAATTATAATATCAATATTAAAAAAAGGATATGTTTTCATATTTTTGAAAAAAAATGTATATTGTGTTGAATGGTTGAGATAATGATTTTAATGAAAAAATATATTTCCAAGTAAAATATTCTCAAAGTGCAATCTTTATTTGTATTGGTTTTAGAATTTAAATATTTTATTATTATTAGAAATATTTTAGTTTAATAAAATTTTATTATCATTGTAATTTATCTTAATATGAAAATAATTTCAGAAATAAAAAGTAATTTATCAAAAATGTATTTTCACTACCATTTTCATTTTTATAATAATTTAAATTTATCCATTTATAGAGATTAAATATTGAAAATTTGATTGCATATTTAGAAAAAAAAATCCAAATTTACTAATTTGTGAAATTTTCTTTTCTGGTCATTATAAATCCAAATTGTTTTTATTTCATTAAAAATAGGTAACATGTAAATAAATGTTAACACACATGATAAAGCAACATTTTTAAATATTAAGTCTTGTTTTATGAATCTATATTTAAAATTTTATCCTTAGTATCAATATTTAACAGTTTATTAGACACTTTTCCATACATATTAATTAATAATATTTTAATCCACTAAAAAATTAATGTGTTTCCTCTCTCACAAATTTTTAAAAGGTGTCTCTCTTTTCACTTCCATAAAAAGAAATTGGCCACCTATATTAACCAAAATCTTACCAATATTCTTACAAACATCTATGTACATTATTTTGAGGCTCTTGTCTTATTAAAATACCATTCATAGGTCCTTAAGAAATGATTTAATAAAGGATCATAGAAGAAGAGATAATAATCTTACATAAACAGTTAAAATTTATTTCATATTCCACATCCTATAATAATATGATATTCATAATAAGATACTATATTTAGTTTCCTTAATTTGATAAAATTTTATTATTGTTATTATCAAATCACAATTGTCTAGTCTCTTCTCTATCATATAAAAAATGAAAGTATTTCTCATGTATAGGTCTGAAGTACCTCCTCCACAATATTGTATAATTTATTTTATATCATCATAATACATTATTGGTTTTCATGATTGACTTAATGTTTATACACTATATTTATTCAATAATTATTCTTTTTTAATTATATGATAATTTCAACCTTATAACTAAGAAATACATTATATAATTATAATGCCACTCTTGTGTATGTGTCAACTACCACCTACACATCGTGATTAAATTTTTTAATTTATTATTTACATGAAATGTAATAATTATATATTTTCTTAATATATATGATGTTTGTGATATAATAATAAACTGAATGGATAATTTTTATTTCCTTATATTAATTTCGTCTATTGAAAAATGTTAACATCACTTTTGTATATGTATCGGTTACCATCACCAAGAAGTGATGTAATTATCATTCCATCACCGAATTATATAAATAGTTATAAAAGTGTATGTAAGGATTATATATTAATATTATTATAGAATTATACTCATTTTCAAGATAATGGAAATATGATCAATTAATATGTAACATAACTGATGAGTCGAAACATGTCAGAAAATAGTTATCTCCTTGAATAGTGACTTATATAAGGACTTGTTAACTAACAGGTGATAATATTTTTTATTAAATAGTACAGGGTATGATAATTATATTGGGTGATTGAATGTATAAGAATTCCTAAGAGACTTGAGGTAATGGATATATCTTTCAATCTCATTTTATTTGAGAGATTTTATAATTTATTTTCCATTCAGGAAATTAATATGATATTTATCTGATAAACAACATTTATTTTCATTTGATTATATATGGTTTTTATATTTTTAGTACCATTTCCTTCTCCATTTTACTCAAAATATTTTTTAATTTGTTTTAAAACATGTCCTTATTTATCCTCTTTTCATCGGAAATCATTTACTATCTATAACTGTGTTTTCTAAAATGTATTAAATAATGTATTATTATATAAATAAAAAAACATAATACAATTTTTTCTTCTGATTGATATGTGACAATTGTTTTTTAAAAATAATCTTCAATTGTTTTTCTAAAAAATGTAATTTTTACACAAGTTGTGAGCATTATCATTTTTTTAATAATTATGCAATGAATGAAATTTCCCATCACCATGACCACTCAATGTTTTGAATATTAAATTAAATATTTCTATTGTTCATTAAAATTAAATATTATTCCCTACAATTTTTTTTTTAAAATAAGTAATTTCAAAATAAAAATTTTGTTTTCCCCATGAAATATTCTATGTGACCATGTCAATTTATTTTTTATTTTTTATTAAATTATTGGAGCATTATTATTTTTCAATAGAGTCATGATTCTATGAAACCACCCCCTTTCTTCGTATTTTTGGTTTCCAATTATTATGATGAAATAGTTATAAAACATGTTTTATTATTCTCATATTATGTTATAATGGAATGTTAAATATTTTAAATATCTTATGGAATAAATATGAATGGATTATGGTTATTTGGTGGGTGGTTATTAAATATAACTAAAATGAAATATGTAATTATGTATAACACATTAAATAAATGTGGTATAAATTAACATATTTTCCTATTCTCCTCATTATTTGTGAACATGATTTCATGTCCAAAAGGTTATGAATAGACCTTCTTTAATGTACATAATTTAATATGAAGATGTGATTTCATGTGAAACAATTTATATATGGAATTTATTTCATGATCTAAACATAATATGAGGGTTTATTGAAGTTTATAAAAGTTTACAATGTTATAATATTATATTTTTCCATATTTATATATTCATTAAATTCCCACATGGCTCATTATTGATTATTTATGATTTCCTTCACATCATACTTTTTTTTTCATTTTTTATGAAAAATTATTATTCCATGAATAATTATGAAATGTCTTTAATTTATTATTCTTGACTTATTTATGTTTTTATTATGACCTCATACCCATAATCTCATTTATGAATAGTAATTATTTAATAGAATATTATATGTATTGTAGGCATAGAAAGGTAATTATATGAATAAAATTATAGGATATGTTGATGTTACATTGTGAAACACCATTATTTTGTGACTAGTCTCCAAATACACCAAAAATTTATGGTCTTATGGTGTGTTTAATTTTTTATACATTTAATATTATTTTTAAATTCTGTAATATATATGTATGATAGGGTTGGGTCTCCAATGTTCAAATAATAGTTTCATTAGTTAATATATTGATATTATGGATATAAAACACTAGTTTAAACTTTATTTAATAGTCTATGTATATGGTAACATCTAAAATTTTTGGTTATGTATAGATTGTGTGGTTTTACTAGTAAATAAATCCATATACGGATAGTGGAATGTGGATGTGACTATGGAACCAATGAAAATGGTGATAAAAAAAGTGAAATAGGAATATTTGGTATTAACTTGATCATATTTGGTGCATGATGATTCTTCATAAAACTATATATCTACTTAGATACACCTAAGGTATATATTTGGTTTATTCAACATATTCATTAAGAACTATTATGAATGTTTTGAATATATGATTAATTTTGGTTACCTAGGTTAGAACTACGATGTCATATATTGAGAATAATATGATGTGATTTATATATCAAACAATAAATTTTCATGATTATATGATTTTACTATAAGAAAATAGGTATATAGACATGGTTTTCAAAAAAGTACAGAAATATAATCCATCTATAGACAGGGTTTTTTAAAAAATATGGATACATGTCATTAGTCATTGGATATATCCAAAAATTTTTATATTAAAAGTTATAGTTACGTTTTATAGTCATAGTTTTCTTTAACTATTGTAAAAAATTTCTCAAGAAAAAAAAATTGGAAGGAAGTTAGAGGGAAGAGCTATAGCAACAATGTTTTGATAAATTGTGTCTATAAAGACCCCATGTATTTGATATTTATATGGTTGATAGAAAACATGGATATATACCATACCTCTATCCATGATTTCTATTAAACATGTATATAGGGTCCCTATATATCAGTTATAGCTAGAATTCTATAAAATAGTGGTTATATACCATACATGTAGCCATGAATTTAAGGAACAATGGATATTGGTTCCCCATGTATTGTATATATCCAAGTTTATATGAAACCATTTAAATATAATAAGCATTTATCTATTATTGAAATTTAACGATGGATATACGTTCCAAAATTATTGGAAATATCCAGGGATTCAAAGAACTGTGACTATAGGGTATCCAATTAAGTGTAAGAAAATAATAATACTTCTGGAAGGGGTGCGATAATGACTATATCCATGGTTTTAATTTTATATTCATGATTCTTATATATATATATATATGAATCAGTAATTATAAATTGCATAGTGATTAAAACCTATATGCTGGTAGAGAAGGATCATGGTTCAAATCCTATTAGTTCCATTTTATTTTAATTATATATATCAATGGTTTCAAGAACCCTGTCTATATAAATTAATCCCATGGTTGAAACACAAGAAAATATCCATTATAACCACAACTATGTCCCTTTACATGGGGGATTAAAGGTATTTATTTCCACCATTTAAAAAAAACTGGCAATATTCCTTGTAACTATGGAAATAACATTTCCCAAACTTTCTGGCAGTTGAAACCACGTTAAACTAAAACCATTTCTATACGTTAGTACATCAGTTTTTATAAATATAGACTTGACTTTTTTAACATGTATATAGGTTAAAGTTGTAGTCTTGTATCTCACTACAATGTTTTATGCTTACACTAACCGTGTTTTCATTTACTAATTGAATGATGATAGATCCATGACACTGAAGTGGTGATAATAACAAAAAAATGAAGTATTATAAAAGAGATAATTTACTTGAAATAATTTTATCATTAAAATTATAGAGAAAAGTAAATTAATATAATCAACGATTATATGTTTAGTTAATAGTACCAAATATTAATGTATTGATGATCACGTCATAGGTTTATAGCATAACCCTATATATTTTTTTTGAAATGTGCCTCTACACAATCGTTTGATTCATCCTATTGTTTATTTTGTGCTTGATTCTAGGTATATATTATCCCTATATATATATATCCCTTATAAATCACTATAGAAGTAAAGTAACTTTTGATATTCTATATTATACATGGAACATATTTTTATGGTGCAATAAATATTATTGTTCAATAGAAGTTAATTTTTTCTATGGGTATTTTTAACTATTAATCTGTGATATTTTTATAATTATTTTGTTAGAAACTCAATATGAAATATGTAATACCATGAAATTATAATATGATAAAAAAATAGTATTTTACTTGTAATTAATGAATATGAGTAAATAATTTATGAAATCTTTGTATAAGTATAATAATCATTACCAATAATATGAATAAAAAGAAATTAATTTACCAAAAATGATTGATAATATTATCTATTGTTTATTAAATTATATTTCTCCAAAATTAATTTTTATGTGATAGAAATTTGTATTTAATTAAACATATTAATAAAAAAAAATTATTTTGGATATTTTTAATTTTCTAACCCGAAATTAGTTTATGAAAAAAATAATAATAATAATATCAGTAAATGTTTTTACAATACATTTTCTAATAAACATTGTTTTTCGTTATAAATTAAGATTTTATTCAAAAACATAATTTATAAGTTTTTAAAATTTTATTCAATAAAAATGAACTCCATTCCTCAAGTCCTTATAAAAAATTTTATATATATTTTTTTGTGTTTTTTCTAAAAAGGATTACTTTTCGCAAAAAAATTATGATTTTTGGTAATTATAATTTCCAATATTTAACCACAATGTAAGCATAACATCAAAAATTTAAATACCTATTACATAAAAATTTATTTTAGTAATAAAATTATTAATTTTATGATATTATTGTATTATATAAAACTTAATTAAATCAATTATATAACTGATAAAAATAAATTATAATATAGAAATGGTTTCATTCTTCTCCATTAAATAAGTAGTTTCAATGTTTAGTTTGGTTTTTAATTGGATTGTTTTTCACATTAAATTTATTAAATTAATTATAAATAAAATTATATCATTAAAATTCATATAATTGATAATTTTAACTTATATATTATGTTAATTTTCAAAACATTGTTTATCTAAAATATATTCCCACAAAATGAATTTTGATTATTTTGTAATTTAAATTTCACTACATTAAGAATTATATTTGATAAAATCATTTTTAAATTTTAATTAATGTCAATACCATCAGTTAAAAAGTTAAATATCAATATTATTCATTAAAATTAAGTAATCGTAAATTTATTAACCCCCCTTTATATCAGTAGTGGTACTATCCCCAAAACATTATTTCATATTCATACTCCCTCAATCACTCATATATATCCAAAATCAATCAAATTCTAGGAGACTTGCACAAAAAATTCAAGCCCTCAAAGTCAGTATTTGGAACAACATTGTTCTTTTATCCTAATTTTATAGATGAAAATTTATTCTAACCACACCAATATATTAAAATTAATATATATTATATACTAAAATTTTATTATTTTAGTGTTATTGTCTTAAATTATTCATATAACACCTCAATTGAGAAAAACAAAATCAGTTTTAAAGCATTATGAGGACTAATGCCTCCATGATGTAACATGTTTCATTTTTATTTATAGACTTAAGTGAATAGATATACATATTGTATAAAAAGATAAATATTATTTTTTATATAAATAAGATACTAAAATGAAAATTTTGGGAACCTATTAATTATAGGATTAATAAACTATGATTGTTAATTTAACAGAAGTAAATGAGAATAATAATATAGTAATTGTTAGTTCAAATTAATAAATATTATCATATACATTAATTGAGATACTCTATAATTAATATTAATATGTATCACTTAAATAATAATATAATTAGATCATTTTTATTATATTAATATTATATTATTACTATCCAACCAGATAACAATTAACTAATTAAATGTATGTTCTTGTTTAAGTTAGTTTATTGACATAAACGAACAATGTAAAGAATACTTGTCAATTATGACAATGAAAAAATATTAAATATTGTAATATGAAAAAAAATATTAAATAATAATTTTTTTTATGTTTATACAAATATTTGACTCATTAATTTTGAAAGCATCATTCGTTCCCTAAGAGTCATCCAAACATGGCCATCGTTGATCTCAACGTTAAATATCATTACCAAAAAATAAAATAAATGAAATTATATATTTATAAATATTTTTTATAAAATATTCCATTAACATAGATGGTATCTTAATTATAAATATTTAATTAATAATGAACATGTAAACTGTAATTATGAAACTAGTTCAAGCATACAAAATTATGAACACCCAATATAGAAAATATGAATAATTCAAACAGGGAATGAATATTTTTGAGGAGTATGAATCAAAATGGAAATTATTGAGGTTATTAATTAATTTATTATCATATATATGTTATTAATTCCTGATGGAAAATTATATTCATTGATCTTCGGATTGGGGACATAGTTTTTTTCTCAATTCCCCTTTATTAAGAATAGTATTGTACTTATCGACCTAAAAACACTGTGTGGATTACATCATAATTATTTGATATATAATAACATTTATTATATTTTAAATCAGAGTATATGATTTAAAAAAATTATGTATCTTTAAAGAAATTTTATACAAATTTTTCTAAGACAAATGGATTTTATTTTTCTCATTTATCATTCTCTGAGACATAAAACATTTAATGCACAATGTTCTCTTTGTATGGTAATGCATTATTATATTATCACATAAATATTATTTTATATTTATTTAATATTAATTAATATCCAGAAAATGTTTCCTTATTCAAGAGGATACATATTTAATTTTTTTCTAGTAATGAAGCTTTTTGGTGATGTAATTATCATTCATTGTGTTTTGATCATTCATTTAACATATTTAATATAATTTCAGTACAATATACCTTTTTATGATATTATGTTTCATTATATCATTGTCTTAAATAGATATATATTTCTACAACAAAAAATCTTTATACAAAATTTCTCAATTCCTCGTAAATATTCCTCTAAAAGTATCTAGTTTATTTCTTCAGTTAGATTATGATCATATTATTCAAGAATCGCCTTAACCATATACCCATTACATGATATTTTATTTGAGCAAAATCAGGAGATAATTATGGATTTAATTTAGTCTTGATGAAATGTAATGTATCAGGGAACACTGTATTGAAAGATGATTTTCAATATCAAAATTTTATATTCTATCTATAAGAGAATAATTATACTGAAATACATGATTTCATTTTATTCATGAATATAGCACGATCCATGTCTCTAGTTGATTAAATATCCATGTTTTTTACATATTCCATCAATACGTTTTTTGTCATGTTCATTTCTTGATTGTTTCATATATATGTTTCAATTACTATGTGTTTCAGTCCACCCTTTTTATGTTTTTGATTTCTAGTAATTATAGAGAAAGTTTGTAAATGTGAAATGTTTTAAATGATAACTTCTATGAAATAATAGGTGGAAGAAGATGAATACATTTCATGAAATAATTATTTTTTTATAATGGTTTAATTATCCATCTGATATAAAGAGAATGTGATTTATCATTTTTTCATAGTTCCCTAAACACCTAAAATTAAAAATATCCTTCATATATAATATATTCAATAACTATATTTATTTTTTTATTAATATTAGTTTTTTCAAGGATTTTATAGTCTATATGATGATTTTAATGCAATTTTTGTTTTTTTGAGCTCTAGATCGGTGTGTCCGGGATCGAGGTTTTATAGTTGGTATCAAAAAAAATTATAGATAATGTTACAGATTGGGATATTTTTTTAGGATAATTTATTGATTAATATGTTACAGTTTTTCATAATTTGAATGGTATATAAAACCATTTGGAATATATAAGGTTTGAGTATAAGGTAATAATCCCCTTGTTATTTGGGGATTAGGGTGGGAGAACCCTAGTTAAAACTCTATAAATAAGTCTATGTATTATATATTATCATATTATTTTTGTAAATTCATGAGTTTGTGGTTTCCAAATAAATACATCAAGTTCCGGATACTAGCATGAGGATGCATCTTTCAAATAGATTCACCAATGGGCGACCACACCGAAATGGGTTGGATGAACATTGGCATGATCATCACATGGATGCATGATGAGTGGGACAAAGACTATACGCCCAGTGAGATAGTGCTGAGATATATTAATTGGTTAATCACATTATGATCATTAACTTTTTTGGTTTTCTTAATAATTAAGACATCTAATTAGGTTAGATAACCTCATAGAAAAATTTCAATTGAAAATAAATGATTGAGTAAAAAGAATCACATGTTGATCTTAATGTATCATATTTTAAAAACCATGGTTTAACAAGGGGAAACATTATTAGAGTGTTTTTTATATTTTTATAATTTCATATTACCATTCTTCAGGTGCCTCAATTCTCTCTAGTTCTTAGGTAAGTTCATGGAAAGGAGTTGAATTTTTACAAATCATTATGATGTCTATTATAGGTATATCCTACCTCCACAAGACTTATCATTTTGGTTAATAATACTTTACTAATTAATTATCTAATTGAATTTATACTAGAAATATAATTCCCTTAACATGATGGTATCCTTTAAATAGAATTTTTCACCATATCTTTGTTGATGAAATGCTTCTCTTCAAAAATTGTTGCAGGAGATATACATGGGGTGTGATTAAATTCATGCATGAATACTACCAAGGGTGTGGCCAAGAAATTAATTATGAGAATAAAAGCTTCTCGATCTATTAATCTTGTTCTGAGAGACGTACTAAAAATATTGAGGACATGATAAGGGTCATGAAGAACCCATTTTCAGTGTAATCTCATTGGGCCCCTATATCCCCTATTGGTTTTCACATCCATCGCATTGATAGCTTGATTACAAATATAAAGGGGTATATCAATAATTGGAAGATTCAATTCTTATCATTTGGGGGTTGTGTTATAGTGATTAACATTGTCCTTAAATCTACCATGATGCATGTAATCTCAGTCCTTAATGACCCAACACATGTGATTGGAAACATTGAACATGATTTGGCCTCCTTTGTATGGGATGCACATGCATATGGTCATTTCCACTAAGCATATTAGGATAGGATGGCCAAACCAGTGGATGTAGGTAGTGCTGGAAATCAGTGTGTGATTGATTATATAGATAGCCTTCATGCTAAACTGTCCTAGGTTAATGTGGAAGGTAGTTACCCTTGTAACAAGATTTTGACCAAAATATATTGGGAGAACTTAGGTGATTCAATATGAAAGGTTTCCACCATGTGGAAGGTGTTACACATGCATATTCCAGAACTGCAACACCTATCCATATGGCTTGTTGGACTTGGGGATATCATTTATTGGCATAATAATTGGGTGGGAGGGACCCTATCCTTCTTAGGATTCCCAAATCTCGATATCTACTTTTCAAATACTTGGACAAACTCATGTTCACTAGTGCTTTATAGAGTGTTTTCTCTACTAATACATTCTGTCATGCTACCTGGATTATCTCTAATGTAGGTGTGGGACAATTTCTTTGGTAAAGAGTGATCCTGATCAAATATAACTTTCATTTTTGGTGAATTTGGAACCACATTGTCCCGATAGATGATATGATTCAACACAAAGATATTTACATGGTTTCAAAATGTTTTTATTGTCAATGATACAATGTGGAATCGATCATCCATTTAGTTTTCTATGGTGATTGGGTGAGGTCGGTGTGGTTCAGCTTCAACAATATCATCGTTATTGATATTTCAAATGTGAATGGTGATAAATTCTTTCAAACATTATTCAACAAGATTGAGGATAATATTATGGAGATAAAGGAGAAAGCCCTTCAGATATTGGACGGCCGATAGACATTTTGGTGCAATAGAAATAAGGCTTGGGTTATCAATGCTACATTGTCGTGTTTATAAATGATTTCACATTCTATAACCTTAGTGGTGGACTTAGGTTCTCTTTTGGAAGGTTGGGATAATATTCCTTCTATGAGACTGTAAGTGAAGGGTCGAGCTCCATGCCAAATTCTCATGACATACCTATAGGAGGCATATGGGCTTACTTGATTATAACAAGAAATGGAAATACACTCAAAATTGATGTATCTTGCATCCTTGTCACCATGATTGGTGGAGGCGTTGTTAGTGATTCTCTCAGATTGGTCATTATCACATTCAGTAGCTACTAGGACATGGTGACTCACTTATTATGGTATCCAAGGAAAAATTTAATAGATTTAGATTTTTCATTCAAAGAATATAATTCTCATTGAAATCAAAATTTGTCTCCTTTGATATTTTCTAATCCTTATATGGAAGGAATGATCTTCCATTGGTCCATTATTTATATAAACATAAGATTATTGAACTACATCGGTTGGGCATGCTTCACCACCACATGGTGTGAGGGTAAAATTGTTTCTGATTGCCTATCTCCCCAAGGCAACCCATGGGATACTTCTATTATTTTTCTCCCTATGGATCCCTACACCATGAGTTTGTGACATTTTTTAGATGGATTTTCTAGACTTGAATTTTTTTTGGCCCTATTTATTTTCCCTCTATCTCTTTTCAAATTGTTTCCCTACATTATGATCAATAAAAACATTACATGTTATTTCATATTTTCATATCATGAAAACCATTTTTGGTTTTCGTATGTGGTTGAAATGGAATCATATAAAAGATTAATAGAAAGGTATGTTCCTAGAAACAACTATTTATTATAATCAAATATGTGAGAATACTTAATTTTTTATTGTTTTTTGTATATTCATATTATGATGAAAATGGTGAGATTCATAGTTTTACCTATGGTAGTAAGGTTGATATAATCCTAAAACACTTTGATATTTATATTAATAGGTGTTATTTATCAATTATATTATATTATATTAGATATGTTATGAGGATTTTGTGAAACATACAAATAATAATGTTTAGATGTTTTACTGTAATATTTTAGTGATATATAAAAATGGTATCAATAATATTAAAAATTAATTTTATGTATTAATTATAGTTTTTTAAAATATTTTAGAGAACATGTAATTGAGGTCTAGTGCCTCTATTGTTTAATATGTACATGATTTTGAGATAAAATAGTGGTCTCTGATTTTGAATAAGTATTTCAGATATTAATTTGTATCCTATGGATTGATAATTGATTGTTTGTTATTAGAGAAGTTGATCTAATTTTTGGGATTATGATATATAGTGACTAATTTTTGAAATTAAAAACCCTTGGTTGATTCTATTTTAGGATTAATGATACAGTAATTTTTTAGAGGAATATACAATATATTTTTCATAATTTCATAGAGAATCAAATGGGTTTTGTTAAATTATTGCTACTTATAATATATGATTGGTTATAAACATACTTTGCTATAATATTTTAGGAATTATTAACATTTTTCGAGGAAGTATATGTTGGATTTTGGGAGTATTGATATTAATAACTATTGTTCTTATGATATTTTTAATATCTTTCAAGGTAATATGGGACTAATATTTTGAATACTAGGTTATGATATATAAGAGAACCAAACCCATTGTATCAAAATATGAAAAAAAACATTTATTTGAGAGCAGTAAGGGATGAACTAGGTTTGATACAAGTTGATTTTTTAGAACTATTGTCTTTAATGATAGTTTAATAAACTATAAAATTATGAATGATCATTACTCATGATAACTATTTTTTTTGCAATGGATGGAATAAGACATATCCATGGGTGTGAGATACCAAATATATATTACCTCAATGAAGTGTTCATGAAAATGGGATCTATTGTGGAAAACACTAGGATTATTCTAAACCATATATCATAAATTGTAATTAATGATGTTAGAACTATAAAAGTACATTATAAACCACATAAGAGAAATATGGTCTCCAAAAATATTAAGGGACCAAGATGTTATGGAAAAAAATTATATGCCAAATATGTGGCAGGAACCATGGGTGAAATTATCCTAAAGGGAAAACTAATTCTTATAAGTATGAATTTAATATTTATAAAACTCATAATATTACGACTAATAGAGAAGCTATAAAAATAAGATTCATTAATTACTAGGTAGTTTCAAATTATTCCACTTAATCCCAAAATCTAAGATCAAATGAGGTAGATAGTCACTTATAACCCAGAGAAAAATGAATTTCCTAAGAAACATCTACTAATGAATCAGATAGTTACTTTTCACATTAGTATTTCTAGAATCCTATGACAGGTAGGGTTTTACAAACTATTGAATATTGAATTATAAATAAATATATTTTTATGAATATAATATAAATTATTTTCTATTCTTTTGGGATGTTATTCTCTATGGATATAGATAATAATCCCTTAGTAGGAGTGTATGTAAAAATTTGGAATTGGTTATATCTCTCTATAAATTTATAATAATAATTTTCACATATAAAAATATCATTCAACATCCTAAATAATCCCATTTCTATCAAGGTATTTTGTTTAATTATGAGTTTCTTATATAAATTACTCTGAAATTGTGAGTTTCATTTCAAAATGAAATTTTTTTATGGGGGGATTGTAACACCACAAAATTCAAAAATATGATTACATTTAAATAAGTTAATTTTTTATAGGTCTCATCCCATGGAACAAAATAATTAATGGAAAGCTTGAAATAATTTTATAAAATATAAATATTAAAGAGTTACTATATAAACATTTAAATTGAATTATAATTACTGTATAGTTGTTACATCATTTTGAAATCTATTTCTCCTAAAATAATAAATAAATTTAATATTTATAAAAATCAACATGTCTACTTAAAATGAAAAAATAGATTATTTATTTTTTATAATGGTATTTTTATAAAAAATTACATTTTATGTGAAACACAGTTCTATTTAAATTTTTTAATAATGATAATTTTTTTATTAATTTTTTAGATAAAAAATATAGTTTTTAAATCATTTGAAAAATTAATTATATGATTTAATATTTTGAAATTCCATTTTCTTAAATATGGGGTTTTATTATATTTTAAGATTTTATTCAACTTGGGAAATTGAAATTTTATTAATTTTAAACAACATAAATGGAAAATAATTTTTTAAATCCTGATATAACAATTTCCTTAGTATGAATTTTTTATCAATTTATAATAGGCTTAATTTTTTGTTGAAAAATGGGGAATTTTGAAAAAATATAATTTCCATCATTTGACCACTTATTTTTCTACACAATATGATTAAAAAAATTAATATATCAATGATAGAATTTATGAATAAAATATTCCATTTTAAAATATTATTTGATCATAAATAAACTATTATATTTATCAATATAACTAATAAAAATATTACATTAATAAACAAAATTTCAATCTTTTCATTAAATATTATATTTTCCATCTATGTATTGGTTTTTTATTTCCTTAGGAACCTCATTCATTTAGTAAATTCATTATAAATCATTAATTTTAATTAATTTGTTTTGAAATATAATTTTATAATATATATAAATGTATAGATTACAGACATGGTTTTTTAATGAATTGTTTTTATGTTATTAAGATTTTTTATTTTTGAATTAACATTCATATAATTGAAAAATATTTTTGATGAGTATATTTTGATATTATAAATCATATTAATCAAGTCGGTAAAGATGATTAATCCCAGTATTTTTCATTATAATTAATTAGTAATGTTAGAAATTAATTTTCACGGTAAAGGTAAAAAGGGGTAAATAGAGTTCCACATTTTATAAATGAAATAAACATGTAAAAATGTGCTTGTAAATGAATTATTTATGTTTTTTAAACCAATACAATTTTTAAATACACTATTCTAAACTCATTCAATTTATACTCCAAAAATACTATCAAATTATTGAAAAATATAATGGTGTTTGAAAAAATATAATTTCTTTCCATTATAAAATGGTTCTATATGTAGAAGTTCATGGAAAACATTCCATATAATTACTCAATTAAAATAAAAAATCTCACTCTCTATATATCAATATCCCAATAAAATAATCCCTTTTCCACCCATTGGTAACCGATTCTCATCAAATTATTGAAGACTTCTAAGGAAATTCCTTGTCCTCAACATAAGTATTGTAAACTACTATATTTTAAATTTTTAATTATTATTTTACATTTATTATAACCCATGATATATAATGATAATATTAATATTATATAATGTTATCATATTAGTTTTATTAAACTTTATTATCTACACACATCATCCATTAGGGAAACTAGTTTTCATACATGATATGGACCACTTCCTTCATGATGTAATGTGTGTTTGTTTCTTTATCACATTATAATTATTGATATAAGGATGTAATTAAATGATAAATATGATATTTATTATATCATTAATGATCTATAATGAAAATAAAAGGACTATTTTAATGACATGATCAATAAATAACAATAAGTAATTCATCCTTTTAAAATAATTATACAAAGGAAATATCAAATTATTCTATCCTTGTAATATTTTTTATTAGTTAATTTTTTTAATTAATTTTATTTACTATATATCACATTAATAAAAATTAAATAATCTCAGGGTACGTATTGTATAATTATATAATAAATAAATCACTATAGGGTAATTCATTAAAAAATATTGTGTTCATGTTTATTTTTAATGCCACAAAATAGTGAAATATTATGAATTAATTTCATCGATGGAAATGGGAAAATTTTTATTACTGTAATATGATACTAATATAAAATTATTTTTACTATTTTAAATAAGATCAAATCAAGTCAAAAATTATTAACTAAGAAAAAAATCATTCATTAAGAGTCATTGAAACAAGATAAACATTAATTTCATCAACATAGATCATTTCTAAATCTAACCTGAAATGAAATTATAAAAGTGTGAATTATATTTTTAAATATATTGATGTACCCTATATGATAAAATGAAGATGAAATTTTAATAAATAATAAACAGGGTTACTGATATTGTGGTACGAGTCCAAAAGATCAAAACCATATAGAACTGATGTAGTTAATCATACTAATTAAATTAAGGAATGAATATATATGAAGGGTTTTATGGAAGATAATGTGATTAATAATTCTAATTAATCAATTGAGTTATATATAATTGTGATATTGGTGATTAAATTATATTCATGGAAGACAAGATTAGAGTTAATTGTTTTTATCTAAATTTCCCATTATTGAAACTTGTATTTTTTTTATTCTTGTAATTTAATTTTTATTGTGTATATATTTCCTATTTCAGATATCATATATTTATTTACCTCAAAATCTTGGAATTTTACATTATATTTCAATAACTCTATTTTAATGTGGCTTATTTTAATTATTCTAAGTTGTAAATCTTTCTTGGTCTCAATTCTCATAATGTGGGAAATAATACATTTTATGCAACATGTTCCATTTATTTATTTATCTATTTACATAATAATCATAAATGTTATGTACAATAAGTTTCATTAAATGTAATAGAAAAATCATGACATAATTACTCAAGTGTATAGTGCTTCATAAACATTACCATTAGTGATAATTTTTTTAAACAAATTTTCCATTGATTGTGTAGTGAGAATTCATTGAAAATATTTCATATATGTTGGGTTTACCATTTTATTTTTATTATGTTGAAATATGTTATATTTTTTATTTTCATAAAAAAAATTTACATACAATCTCATTGAAAAATGTATCTCGTTTCACGTGATATATTATTTTTAAACCATCCACTATATTTTATGGAAGGATTATGATGATGTTATTCTATTAATAAATTATTCATATACCCATTACACAATATGGTGTAAATAACACAATTTAAATAAATCATATTGGATTATATTTACCTCAAATGTATGATATACTATTGATATGGGGAAATTTATTTTAAATAAATTACATATTATTAGTATAATATTTATTATCTATTGGTAGTCCATCCATGTTAAATAATGACCCATACTAGTGGGGCCATTATGTGACTCCCCATGTCCTCCTTTAATAGGCTGGAGACTGGTGTCTAACACCATGTAAGAATATCACTGACATGGGAGGCATTTCTTATATACCTATACTGACACACACATCTCCAAGCCCAAAAAATGATAAAATATAAAAACCACTAAGTAACCATGGCATGAATACTACTATATACCATGACCAAAGTACAATATGATGTAAATTATAGTAAACATGGTTGAATTCAAGCCCACAACAATGATTTTTGTAACACAATTCCTTCTTGTTGGAAAATGGTACATGGACTACTATATGAAAGTCATAGGAACACACCATGCTCTTTCTGGTATCACTAGAAATCATATGGTCCTGATCCACCTAGGACTCCCTCAAATGGTCGATCATCTACAAAAAATATGGAAGATATGTGCAACTCTTTTGTATGGGTGAGTATAAAAATTCTCAGTAGGACACCCCGAAACATAAAATTAATACAAACAATGAATTTAGTGCCCGATCTACGAAGTTATATGTCTACTACACAAATAATAAGAATATCATGATATTCCCAAACACAAAAACACCATCTAGAGGTAAGTCACAATGACTATATACCATCACTACGAATTTAGCTATAATATTTCACAAAGAACTCACATGGGAGAACACACTACTAAGTCTGATAGCCATGATGATGTCCATCTGAGAGGTACTTCTAATTGGGATCCGACATGAGAAAGATTCATGCGGATAAATCTGGATATATTAAGATACACAAATGAGGATCAAAACTGATTTCTATGGCGATACATACATCTCAATCTAGATTAACCCACTATATAGAGGATCATCACCCCCAGAGTGTTGGTCCCATCAATATGAAGAACTCAACATAGGTCATGAACATGAATATATGATCCCACTACAAGACTATATAGGGGATTCAAAAAACACAATCCAAGAAGTCCTGATGAATGGATCATAGTCATAAGAGTACAAAATTATTCATTCCAGCCATCATAGAAACAATAATGGGACCTATCCTTGATGAAACTTGTACATAATAAGGATGAAAGTGTAATAAATCCAAGCAGAAAGGGGTATATGATGTATAGTAGGGGAACACACTATGACCCTTGACCCAGGGTACTTCCCACAAAAAATGGCACCTAGAATTCAAACCATGTATTGTAAAAGTTGGATATACTGTGTACAGAAGGGTTATACACCATGTATATTCATCTAGTGTCTTCCCATGTAATTCGGTGATGAGCAGGTACATGACGTCAACCCATGTATTCATGCCTATGTGCTTTTATAAAAGGTAGCCCATCTAGCCAATCCAAGACAATCCATGTGGGGGAGTACATTCCATGAAGGCAACCCATGAACTCCCACCTATGTTTGTGTACTACCTGAAGTACATTCTGAATCTATCCAAGGAGACACACATTGTGTTGTCTTGGACTACACATCGTGTGGATCATGTTTTTTCAAAAACCCTTCTTCCCCCTCTCACTCATTCCATCAAACTTTAGACCTCCACTATGGTGATCAGTTCACCTTGAAACTAGAGATCCAATGTTATTTATCCACCCAAACACTGAATTTATAGGATTTAGGACATCAATCATCTAAGAAGATGTGATTTCAACAGTTCATCATTACCAAAAAAGAACATGAAATCAAAACCCACCACCATCTATTCCACTATTAAAACCATCATCGCACCGCATCGAGTCATAATGATTATGAATATATAGTTTTTTATTTCTCATCCATGAATCAAACTTGAAAAATCGATTGTTCAAAAAAGTACTCGAAACCTGAGGAAGAAAAAAAGAATACATTATGAAGAATGCATGAACTAGGGGAGGAAAGAACAATAAAATCAAGAGGTACATAACATGATTGATGTTCATTTTGATCATGGTTTTTCACAAATGGAACGATAACTGAATCAAAAGAAAATTCAAGATATAACTCCTAATAATTCCTGCCAAATAATCCCATACCATAAATAATATCTGACTACATATCAATATGTTTGTGGATAAGATCATGTTCATTGTAGGAATCAATAATGGGGAACCAGGATAAAAATAACACAACCTACCTCTGGATGGATTTGTTGATAAAAATAACTAATTCGGGTTTATCATCGTTGGATAGATCCATTAAGATCGGTGTGTGTTGATCATCAGTTCAGGGGTTCGTCATCATCTGTCAAAAAGAACCTCTAGTCATCCTCTCTTCAATACATTCAACATATTCCAAGATTATGATGCTAACTGTGTCTTTCTAAAAAAGGATTTATGTAACAATAAAACACCTCACCAGTCGACAATAAAAATAAAATTATTTTTATAAAATTATTTTATTAATTTACTCGAATGTGATGACTTTTCCACAATCGATCTGCATTGACCAATGTTATGTCACACCTAGGGTAAATCCTCTATTCTAAACTCATATATTTCTTCAGAAATCTTATCTGGGCACCAATTAATAATTTATTACACATTTTCTAGAAAACTAGACGTGTTTTCTATTTAAAATTTTAATATAATAGAATCATTTCTTCCATATTCAATAGTTCTGGGAATCTTTATCCATCTTAGATCGTAGTCTATATATTAATTACATAAAAAAATAAAAATCGTAAAAGGAAAATATGAGACATTACATTTTCCCCAACTTGGGGATTCAGGTCCCCAAAAATCTGAAATTAAGGCAACTCAATAAGAAGAGGGTACTATGTACAGATCTGAGCCTCCCACTCCCAAGTGCTCTCCTGGAGATTTCAATGATACCAAAAACTCATTCGAAAGGAATTGACTACCAATGAAGGATCCACTCTTTCTAATCCTTGATTTCTACTGGGTACACAGAAAATGTTTCTCCATCCTTGATTTAAAACTCACCCTATTTGATAACATGTTTCAGGTCATGCACGTACCTTATCAACTAGAACATATGGAAGATGTCATGTACCCTTCAATATATAAATGTAGAGCTATGTGTTACGCCACCTTGATAACTCTAAATGTTATCTGAAAAGATTCAATGAACTTTAGAGATAGATTTCCACACCAAAAATTCATCATAGTCTT
This sequence comes from Viscum album, assembly GCA_963277665.1. Classification (NCBI taxonomy): domain Eukaryota; kingdom Viridiplantae; phylum Streptophyta; class Magnoliopsida; order Santalales; family Viscaceae; genus Viscum; species Viscum album. The sequence continues at coordinate 1,935,504,444 of OY728123.1, read as the reverse complement.
TGTTGAGGTGAATCTTGTATGAACACATAGATTTCTTCCTTGAAATCCAAAGGCCTTCATCATTTACCTACATAATAATTAGGATAGCCCTATATAGTCTTTATCACTCATGGATGATCTAAACCATCTCAATTGTTTCTTTCACCGTCTATAGTCCCCTATGTGCTGACTCTCATGGGACATGCCAACCAAGTGGTTTCTTGTATGGTCATCCACAAAAAAGCATTGAATGGTGGCATACTAATAGAGGATAATATCTATTGTTTTATGAAAAACCCACCAGAAGTAGCTAATTTTCCACACTATAGAAAAATCTCTCTTGGAATATCAAAATATTTCCTCTAGAACCTGAACGGTCAACTATATCTAGATGTCAGTTTGTGGGTGAAATGCTATGCTCAAGGGAAGTCCAGTCCCAAATTCCTCATATATTCCCTTCTAAACCTAATATGTAAAGAAGGAACCATGATTTGAAACAATTATGTATGGTAATACATAGAGTAAACTATCTTCTAAATGTAGAGTTACACCATGTTCTATATTAAACTATGGTCTTCGATTACTCGGAAATTGGACGATGTGGTTAATCGGTCAACAATCACTCATATAGAATCGCGTCCCCTGAATATATGTGGTTAGAAATTCATGAATTGTATAGATTTACCATCCCACATCCATGCTATAACCTCAAGGGGTTGAGATAAACCAGAAATAACATGTTACTAAGCCTTTACTTTCTCAAAGAGAATTCATTGAGAGACAAAAATTACAACTCCTTTCTTCAACATTGGCCACTACAACTGATGTCAGAGGTCATGGGATATCATTAAAACATGTGGAAGTACCACAAAGTGGGTGTATGAAACTCCATCATAAATTAATCCTACAAAAATAATGGAACTATCATGTATCATATGACTCATTGTTAGAGTCGTGGGGTGAAATCCAGAGACTGGATGAAAGCTTCTCTCTCTCAATCCAAAAAGGATAACTACAATGATACCAACTTATATGGATCCTCATTCAAAAACTATGAACTATATTTCTTATTGAGATCATTTTCTACCATGGTATCCTTAATTTGAGTATAAATAATCTCCAAGTCATTGTTCTAGAAGAACTATAGCTATACCCTATGTTTGAAGTTAAGATATTTTTAATAAAAGACATAGATAAGAATCTTTTGACCAGAGTATACCACAAACTACATTCCCATAATGTAGTTTCCCAACCTCTTCAATTGGAATACTACCACTTCTATGTCAAGATCGTGGGTCACACAGTTTTTCTCTTGTAGTCTCAACTAGAATAAACCACAGGAAATAACTACTTTCTTCTATATATGAACAAAACCAAGACTAGTTCATTATGCATCGTAGAACCCTAGTTACTCAAAACCTTCCTCTAGAAATCTCTATGTGTTAGGGTTCATAAAACACTTCCTCAACTTCTGAAAATACAATTACAACCATTCTATCCATAATAATTGCTTCCCCTCTTGATTGAATGTTTACATAGGTGTTGATATCCTAGATGAATCATGTTTGAATCTCCAATAATAGCCTTCCAAACCAAGAAATCCCCTCATCTATCTCATGCTCTTAGGCGGCTCTCATGTTAAATCCACCTAAACCATGGAAAGTTACTCTACCATTCCACATTATTAGAGAACATGTATCAGAAAGTAGACTACCTGAATCTCGACCAAGAACAATGATAGATTTACATAAAGATGGTTCTCTTGGTGTATGTCCAAAAATATCCTTAGGTGTCTCATGTGAAACTCCACAGACTATGAGTACTCAAAGATATCGTCAATGAATACTACCAATAATTTGGTTATGTAATGTTGAATGATCCATTTCCTGTTCCCCATGAACACTACATGGAAATTTGTCACTCCAAATGGAATCAAGAAGTACTAATAATTAATATAATCACACTGAATTTCATTTTTGGTATATCCTGTTCCTATACATAGAGATGGTGATATCCTTATCTGATGTGATCCATTGAGATCCATCATGCCTCTCTCTAATAGTCAACAAATTCATCGATCCTCATCAATGGATACTTCTTCTTAACAGTCACCTGGATCATGCCCAGTTATTCTAAAAACAACATCAATTTATGTCTTGATTCTTGGGAAACAAAACTCATGTTTCCCAGGGTTAAACATTGGCTTTCATGAATCCCTTACTCTAAAAGTCCTCCAATTGCACCCCCAGCTTGTGAATCTTTGTGAGAGACATCTTATGTGATTGTGAAGATATTAGTATAATCATAGAGTGTAGACCAATGTAAAATTCTATATCTTGTCCAAGATGTAAACCTAGAACATCTTCAAGAATGATGTTTGCATACTCTTCCACAACTAATGTAAACTAAGAACTCACAACATCCACTACACCAAGGGTTAGGCTATCCATTTTATGAGTAATTGGTTACACCCTACTATGAATGAGTCTATCATTCACTACTAGGGTTTCCTTTTATTTGAAATTGGAATAACTAATTTTGTCACAACAGACATGTCGCACCCTTCACATAAAATAGTCAATCTGGTCATGGACTATAGATAACCAATTAATACCAAGAATGACGTCACCACCAAGATGTTATAACCAAAACTCTAACCTCCAAGGGTTAGTTCACACTATCAAACCAAGTGTGTGATGACTAATTCTTCTCCAATATGTGTCTCTAAGTGAATATGTCAGGTCAACAATTCAATTTGAGTCCCTAGGTGTCCTACAATACATTTGTAGAGAAAATAATTAATATCCCATGTATCATTCAATAATACAAATAAATTAGAAAAGACAATTTTTATTCATTAAATCATTCACAGAACAATTGGGCCATATTCCTTGACCACAGAACGTTATGCACACCCCTATCCTCCAGGCCCTCGAGCAAGGCATGGACAACCTTAGAAAGGTGGTGGAAACAATTTAAAACATCGACCAACTCCTATTACACTCCCTGATCCTCTACAATGCCAGATCCCCTGTTGATCTTCTTGCTCCGGTCACTGTCTCTACCTTGGTGGTCCATCCACAGTCTCCGTTTCAGTAGTACGGTTGGATGGAAAATCATAAATGATATGTACCATGGTTTCATATGAATATCACTACCTATATCTTGGATCACTGGACCCACCCTGTTAGCATTTAACCACATATCCTCAATCCATGAACCTACTAATGAAATGACTCTTATGACCCGGTCCCTAAGGCTGATGACTACTCACTACTGTTGAGGTTTGTTTTCCAATTTTCCCATGGATGACCATCACCTAATGTATCTACTCAGCCAAGCAGCATTCAACAACCAAATCCCTCTCAAACAGCCCAACATAGGTTCAAATGCATAAATGGAAAAAAAATATCTCTGATATCTCTATACAATCCATGATCGAAGGATCGAGGCCTGAAGTGTTGATCTTAAACCATCTCTATCCAGTGCTTAAATGGGTGGTAAACCATAATGAATAATATAATAGTCACATGATTCTTTCCTAGAGTTGTAGGAGAATCAAAATATTCATTTTCCTTAATTTATTTATTGCAAAATCCTCATTGAAAAGGTTCCTGAACAATGTCAATGAAATAGTTGTCTCATCATGATTCCTGGAAATCAAACTCCACCATCTTTCTACTAGGATCTATATTAGGATCACCTCTAGCACCACCATATTTTATATGGGTCTCCTGACTAGATGGAAAACTCAAGTCACCGCCTCAATAAATTCCTTAACCGGCTATGGATTAGGCTATCCTCGGAAGATGAGGGGTCTCTGCCACTGAGACTCATAAACATCGCTTATCTTTCTCTACATGCCTGCTAGTTCTACGGGTATCATGTGATACATTACAGGTGGCTATATGGATGTTGTACCACCTTGAGGTAACATCATAAGAATTTTTCCCTTTAACAAAGCCTCATCACTAAGGCAGTCATCCTCATGACCAATCTACTAACCCCTAGCTGGTAAACATTACATAGATATCATGATACAAAAAATATGTACCGTGATTATTGAGTATATCTGTAGAGATGAATCATGAATGAAATGGAACCACAACCCATTCTTATATTATTCATCTAACATTACATTCCCTTAAATTGGTGCTCTTTTATTCCGAGTCAAAAATAAAGGTGATTAGATTCCTAATGTAATAATTCCTCAGTCATCGCACCAAAACTGAAGTCCCCGGTTTGAAAGTAGAACCTAAAACACTTACCACTATTGATCCAAACCAATATCATAGACTACCTGTCCTAATGTTGAACCTAACTTCCTCTAATACCATTCTTTCATAACCCATACTAGTGGGTTACATGATGCAACTACCCAGTCCCTCCTGTTGTAGACTAGAGGCTGGTGACTAGAACCGAGTGGGAAAATCACTAACATGGCTTTCATTTCAGATATATGGGTATGCAAACACACATATCTAAGCCTAAAAAATTCAGATATGTATAAACCACTAAGTAAAAAGTGAATTCTTACAACTATATCCCACAACTAGATTATTAAAGGAAGTTACGTAAAGTAAATAGGGATGAATAAAATCCCACCATAATGAGTCTGTAACATAAGTCAATCATATAAGGAAATGGTATTGGGACTACTGTTTAAAACCCTCATGAATGAACCTTGGTCTTAATGGTTTCACTATGCACTATATGGTCCTTATCTACCTAGGACTCCATCAAAAAGTCAATCATCTTCCCAACACCTAACAAGTGTGGGAAAATCCTATGCTAGGGTGAGTGTAACAATACTCAGCAGGACACTCCAAAATAAAAAAGTATTAAAATAATAGAATATATAGTCAGATATACATTGTTATATGTATATAACACATATAATAATAATATTTAGACATATGAAAACAAATTTACATAGTCTAGAGTTAAGTCACAATGAATGTATATTTTCCCTTGGAATTCATCTTGATGATTAAACAAATCACTCATCTAGGAGAACACAATCTTGAGTCTGATAGCACTGATGACATTCATCTGATATATCTGAGGAGGATATGATACAATGATGAGGATCACAACCAAATATATGGGGTGATACCAATAAATAAATCTGTATTAATTCTAAATGTATAGAATTAGTTCCCTTGTAGAGTTTCTCATGTCGATTCCATGGAATCCACCTTGGGAACAAAAATGAATATAATATCCTAATATGGTCATCCTATGGGGATTTAAACTACTCTATCCAATTTTTCCAGATGAGGGGATCATATTCCTTAGAGTAGGAAATGATTCATACCAACCTTCTGGTAAATAATAATTTGAGAAAACCCTAACAGAAGATATACATTATAATGATGAAAAGTTACTAAATCCTTGTTGATAGTGGTACACGACCTGTAGTAGTGGGAAACTCCATGTCCCTAGATCTCATGTAATACCCACATAAAATGGTCCATTTTGTTCAAACTATGTCATGTAAATAGAGTAATACATGATGAATATAAGGGTTACCCATTGTTTCCATTCATTTATGTTATGTTCGTGTACTAAGGTTGTGAGTCAATACACGTTGCAAACCCCTATATCCCTACCCATGTACAAGTAAATATGGAATCCCATAAAACTATTCCAAGAAGGGTTGTGTGGGGGAGTACACATTGTGTAGAAAACCTTTGTACTTCATCCTGTGTTTTTGCACTACTTGAAGAACAAACATAGTCCATCTAAGGGTACATATTCCATGTAGATGGGGACTACATATCATGTGAATCAAGGTTTTCTAAAAACCCTTCTTCTTCAACCCAAACTCAAATTAAATATTCAAAACTCTGTTATGGTGATCATTTAACCAACCTAACAATGAATCAATGGGATTGGGGTCTTTAATTGACACTGAAAATTCAATTGTATCCATTCATTATTACCATTGATTATTCTGAAATTTGAACACACCATTATTCAATCCACTTCTGCAACCACCATCGCACAACCTTCATGTTGTACCAATGTAAGATCTTTAGTTTCATATCATTGTGAAAAGATAGAAAGGAATAATTATTGATTGTTTACAAAGGGTTTCAATGAACAGTTAAGAACAAGGAATGTGTAATGAATAACGCTTGAACTGGGGGAGAAATGAAAAAACCAATTGAGCAGGATGGACCTTGATCAGAATTTTTGTCAATCTTGGTTCATCACCATTAGAAATAGATAAGAAGAAAAATAAAATTCAAAAATAAACTCTCAATAAATATTATAAAATAATACAATCCCACAAATACGATAGAATTGTAGATAAATCTATTTACGGATTGGTCTATATTCATCATAGTAATTATATATTACAATATAAAATTAAAATAATGCATCTTGCATCTAGTTGGATTGGTCGCTGATGAAGAATGATAATTGTTTCATAGTCATTGGTGATATATGTCCACATTGGTGTGCGCCTATAATCGATTTGAGGTTTCGTCATCGTCCATTGGAGGGATCCTCTAGAGGATCCTTCTCCAACACCACCAATAATTCTATGGTAATGCGGCTAACGTTAGATTTTATGAAAAAAGTAATTATTTAATGAAAAAAAACCTCACTACATCATCAATGGAAGTAAAATAATTTCTGTTATATTATATTTTACATTTAAATGCTCATTATAAATTTTTCACAAATGACCCATGCGGAAAATTTTTAGGACTCACCTTGGGTAAAACTACCATTCCAAACTCAACAATGACCTCATATTTTAATCTGAGCACCAATTCTGATGACATTTCACTTTTTTAGTAAAACATCACATGTATGCTATTAAATATTTTAATATGTTTCAAACTTTTATATCAGACACACCGGGTCTCATAATATCACACCATATTAGCATCGTTTCTCAGAAATAGTCCATATAATTTATAAAAATAATACACAAAAAATATGAGAAATTAAACACCCTCCCTCAAGATGTTTTATAATTAGTTTATCACATTAATTAGCATGGGGATAAGTATTTTTATTCCATATGATTTATTTGAACATAAATTATTATTCAAGAATATGATTATGTATTGTTTGTATCTTATAGTGAATAGATTGGATAAAATAAAGTGATGGATGGGGGAAATTATATTTCTTATTAATACATTGATAGGTCTTGTAAGTCAAAAAATGTATATTTTGTAGGTAAGACTCTTTTAAAAATAGTATATTGTCTTCTTATATATCATTAGATATAGGATGACTTCATTATGTTCTCAATGACAAGTAACGTGTTATGGATTAATTCATTAACATAATTTTATGATATCCAACATTATCCATTACATCATAATGAGATTGGTATTATTGTTACACATGTTTTCAACTATTTTGGTGGATATGAATTATTTGATTTTCAAGATGATGATGGTGTTATATTTTTAATGTATTTATACTATAATATTTTTTTCATGTTTATGAAATAATTATTTTAATAATTTATTTACAATAATGAACATTATATCTCACAATATATTATGTTTTTTTATTTATCTATTTTATAGATAAAATTATTATACATGATATATTGCTATATATAATTTGTGTGAAAGAATTTTTGGATTAAAATTAATTCATTACATGAATTATGGTGATTCAAATATAATGAGAGAGAATCTTATTTGATATGAAGAATATATAATTTTTCAGTTTTCATGGGTCAATTTTCTAAATCTATAAACCAAAAAATATCCTTTAGATTTAAGATAATAAGCAATAATATTTATTTTGTAATTATAGGTTGATATTTCCGTTATTTTACATATTTATCAATCATGTAATGTAATGTATATGTTATTGAGAGCTGGATCGTGGATTATGGGTCTGTGGAATCAAAGAAGATATGCCTATTGTTTGAGATTATATAGGTGACCTTCCTTAGCACATTCAAAGTATTCTACTGAAATGTTTATTTATTTATTTAATAGAAGAAATAAAAAGGTCAATATTTCATAAAATGAATCCATATTCAATATCACCAATTGAGTTTGATGAATTGTGAAATAAACTATTGGAGAATATTGGTAAATTATTCATATTCCCTACTACATCACCTTGCAGGTGAACCCACTCTTTTCTAAAGATGAATGATACTCTAATCTAACTTTTAATTTATTATATGGAATATTAAATTACCAATATCCACAAAACGTATCATGTACCCTTTATTTATAACTTTTTAGATGTATTTTTCAATGATCAATAGTTTACAAAGAATGGCCTTCAATTTAGATAACATCAATTGAGGGTAATGAATGAGTATATACCCTGGAAATGCTTCAATAAAATGTGTGATAATTATTAATTTTTATTAATTACATTTGGAATTATCAACGATCCTTCTATATTCAGGTATTTAATGAATAAAAATATCATATATTTCAAAAAAAATAGTTTATGTTATTCCTTTTAGATTATATTCCTATATATTTGATGCATGAGGAAGAGATTTAATAACATTTAAGGATTGTAGTGACGTTCATGGTGAATAAAAAGATATTATCCAAATTTACCATGTATGAATTTTTTTCATCTAAAGGTATCATTCATTGCTTATATAATTTCATGTAAGGGTATATCAGTGGATATTTTAAGGAATAATGGTATCAACAACTAACCATGATCATTCATAGTATCATAGATATATAGTTGTATTATATAGTATGGTTACTATTGATTATTTATAGTTATTTCTCATCTATATCTAATCTAATAACCAATTTAACTCATAGGGTTTCCAAGATCATTTGGATAGATAAATGTTGGAAAATTCAAAAGAGACCAAAATAATGATGGTCATTGATCCTATTCTCACACTACCTGATAGTTGATAAAGGTTTGTAATCAATAAATATTCATTTTTTATTGTACTTGTATTAATTATCATGAATAATAATATTGTGATAAAATATGGCTCTCAAAAATTGAAAATTCAAGTGAAAATTTTCTAAAGACCGTAGTTGGTGGTGGTGGTGGTAATATTTGAAGAAAAAATTTTGTGGCATTAAATTTATGGGAAAAAATTGATATAAATACAGATTATGAGACTATAGAGTATATATTTAAGAAGTAATGGTTGAATATAGTCCATAGAACATGGTTTTATTTGATCAATGACTATTAATTATCAACACAATTCAACCCTAAGAAAGTGAACAAGGTGGATTATGCATTGATTCCAATGGATCATTCTAGGTTATCTATGATTTGGATAAATAACAATCTATGATTTTTTGAGCTAATTAAAGTTGAAATATGAATGGAATGAGAGAAATTCAAGCATACTGATAACAATTTTCAACAATTTATCCATCTAATGATTAAAGACACAGAAAAGTGGGATGTACAGTTGTAAGATTGTTTATGAAATGTTACTTGGATTACCCATGATTGTGATGGAACAATGATTTTAATGAATATAGAATGATTCACATCAATACCAGATTAGTATAATAAGGTGTTGGAAGAACCACATAGTTCATTATTCTAAAAACCCCAGTATTAAGAATTAATATACATATCATAAAGAGTATTCCTTTGTTGAATAATTAAGAATAATAATGTAGAGTAATATCTCACTGACCATAAGTTTATAATGTTTATTATGAGAGAAATATATCAGGGGGTATGTTACACTGAATTCCCATATTAGAATTAAAATGGGAAAACATTACCATGAATTTCATCATCTAACTCCCTAAAACATCCATATATACCAATGATATTTTTTTTAAATTTGATATCCTTATAAATCCAATACATTTATTTCCATTAAGAGAATATTTCCCTCCTGATCATCATTAAAGGATATATATTAAAGAATATTTAATGTTATAGGGAGTTCCACATTCAATTACATTATAATAGGATTATAGGTTTGACATTAGTTTGTAGAGAAGTCATCAACTAGATTAGGTAACTACGTTGTAAATTTTCACTTCATATAATCATTATATAGATGGTTAATATGATAATACCATTAAATCGAGGGAAATATTGTTGATATCTTACTCTATGTATTTTATGGGTTTTTTTTATTATCTCATTTCTTTGGTAGAATTTTCATAAAATTATATATTCCACAAGAGAAATACAGATAAATTATCATGAAATACTATATAGAAGGAAGTTTAATACTGAAAAATACTTGGATGAAGTAATATAATGAATGATACTAGTACATGAGTATGATAATGAAAAATAATAGATGTTGAGAAAAATTAATCAGCAAGTCATGGCTCTAGTTATTTGATAGACAAGATACAATGACACTAAACAGTGAGATCTAGAATTAAATTTTATTGACAACATATTCTGAAGAATTTATCCATGGAAGAAGGTAATATGATTCAAAACAATGATGGATATGACCATAATATATCTATCCCTTTGAAATTATTGTACATATAGAGATATTTCATTTTCAAATAGCGCTTCCACTAAACCTCTATCAAGAACATGATTATTTTAATTTATCTTTACTAAGGAAGTACATTCATAATCCTTAATATGTACTAAACACATAGTTTAAAGAGTACTTTCATGATCTTCCAATGAATAAAATCTAGTATGAATCAGGTATCTTAGATATAAATTTTATTGGAAGAAGTCTACTTGCCTGATTGAAGTTCTCTAGATGTATCTCAAAATTGAGGAAGCTACAAAGGAAACCCTAGATGTGATAAAGTATAGATATGTTCATTTTTTTATTACTGTGCTAGAATTTAGGTTAAAATTTTAATTTTATGTTTCGATGAATGTGACATCCCAAGATTTTATATTTTTTTTTCTTTTAAAGATATTTTATGTATTAAATATAATTTTTACATGGTAAACCAATCAAAAATGAACTATTATTTAGTACACCATTATAAAATATTAGTTGGATTGAAAGGTATGAATATGATTAATAATATTATTAAGAATATATATTGTGTTAATAATTATAAAAAAATTATTGTTTAATTAAAATTAATTATGATCTAAATTTATAGTGAAGTCATTTTATGCATCAAATATACTTTCATTCAAAAATTGTTTTCATTTAATTTTGGGTATAGAAATTATAAATAATTTTTAAAAATTTTAAAAAATATTATTTTTATATTTGAAAATAAATTTTTAAATCATAAATTAAAAATTGTATTAATGTGAATTTTTTTTTTCAATTTTATATAAAAGTTGATTTTTGGTTCAAATTTGAATATAATGATTTTTATAAATACATTATCATACATTGTGGTAGTTTGAACAATACATTTTTTATTTTGAGAGATTTTTAATGTAAATTAGTTTCTATTAAAAATTAAAAATTAAAAATTAAATTTAAATTATTGGATCTACATTTTACGTGATATTGGTATAAACAAACTTCTAAAAAAAATTGTTCTTTCTCATAAAAGTATTATTTACTACATTTTTTATTATTATAATAAATAAGTTTATACTATTTAATGATACTGAATATAGAAAAATAGATTCCTTATTATAAATTATAAATTATAAATTTGTTAATGGGGAATATTTTATATTTTTTCATTGTGAATATTAAATATTGTAAAAATATTGTTACTATTGTAAACATGACAATATGCGGAAATTATTTTTAAAATAATTGATAAAGAAAGATTTTTTCACCCATATTCATAATATATGAATGGAATATGAACCTTACAATGTTATAATAAATATGTAATTTTTTATGGGACACAATTATTTAAATATAAATCAATAATTTTTTAATTCTTTTAAAAAATAAAATTGTGTCCCCCCTTATAAAATGAACGCCCCTCCTCTCTCTTCTGTACCCAACATTAGGACTCCTAGCTAGAAAAAAGTGTTAACAAATCCAATATAAATTTCATTATCCATTAATTATAGGTAATTTACTTCTTAGAAGATCAATCCAATGGCATGTGACATGGTATCTAAAAGAGGTTTTTTTGAACATGACGTAATTATATTGCGCACAATATTTCAATTTATTTCTTCTTCAAAATCCGTTATATTTTTTGGAATTTGATGAATACAATTCTCTTCAGTATCCCAAATATAATAAAATTTTATTATTATTATGAAAACTCCATTATTTTACCTCATTTGTATCAAATGGATAATGAATTCATCACTCATGGAAAATTGTGGATTACGACATCCATTTCGTGATAAGATTCATTTTCAATAAACCCAATACACTGACAGTTGTTATGATAGATTTAATATTAGTGTATTATATTTTTTACATAATTATTATTCTATAATTATATATCCTTATCTATCTTGTTAACATTAAATCAATTTTAAAAGGACAATGTATCTTGTGTGTATGTCTACCATATCTTCTCCAAAAAGTGTTTTGATTTGTTTTCCATTTTTTTCATTACATTTATTCTAATAAGAATATATTTATGGAAAATATATAAGTTAGTTATTATATAATAATGATTCTATAAATTCGAATTGTTATTAACCATTCATTACCTCAATCCTATGTAATAATGAAACATCGCATGTGTGTATGATTTGATTACCATATCTATAAATTCCTGGAATTTATTTTCCACCAACACATAATATGAATAGTTATAAAAGTGTATATAATAATTACATATTATAATTAATAAATGATTACAAAATTTTTTGAAGATATCCTTGAACAATTTCTTCCTATTAGAACTTCCAATATGAATCATCTTTGAAAACAACAACAGTTATCACCTGAAACTATGATATTACTAAGGACATGTTAATAAATGGATGATAAGATAATATAAGTAAATATTATATTTTATTATGTATAAATATGATTATGTTGTATATGTATTATAAATATTTATTTATTATATAAGTGGTTTGAATGCATATGTAGTAGGAAAAGACTTGTGGTTATTGACTTATATTCCAATGTCATTCTCTTCGATACAAGTTTATTCCTGAATTTCAATTTGGGAGAAATAATGAGATCCTTATCTAACAAACACCAATAATTAAATTAACATTGTATTGTATTTTCTAATAATTAAGGACAACCCCTACATGATATTTATGTGGGGATTTAAAAGGGGGAAAGACCAAATTAGCATCCACCCACTAGTACAAGAATCACATCTGCACATGAGGTCCTAGTCACCAAATCATACACCAAGGATATTGTTTTATATCATCTTCCAAGTTAAATTTATATGTAGATATATTAAATTATCATTCCATCCTTAGTATATAAATTTCATTACCCTCTACTATTAAACTAGTCAGCCCGGGATCCGCTATTTCAGTTTGGGAACTGGACAAGTACCCCCTTATGTGTAAATCTATAAAGAAATTATTTTTAAATATATTTATATTTCCTTGAATATATTTGATGTATTATATTGTTATTCAAATCCCTAATTGTATGATATTATAACATTCACTTAATAATTATAAATTTCCCATTGTTACTCAGTTGGTAGATGGTGTAATTTTGGATGATCTTGTGTATTTAGATAATTATATCCTCAATCAACCATTATAATGATCTAGGTCAACCTTATGTAGGGTGATGTGTAATGTTTACCCTTACACAGCACTGGGAAGACCTATGTAGTCCTGGGAAGATGATTATGTAATGTGAACATAGATGATATGATTAATCTTATTCCCCCATTATGTATACATGAATGGCTATGGTAAATCATATAACCCACTACATGACCTCGATCATCCGCTCAAAGTTCGATACTTCTATTCTAGGATCCTCTATAATGTATCCTCCATCCAGTGTTACAAATTCTCTATATTACAAACTAATAAAATTATATACTACAAGGTTTCATCTATTAATACTAAAACCTGCTTTCATGTATCATTGGCCATGGAACAAAAAATCACTTGAACAATAAGACACATTTCATTCCCCTCAGGGGAATAATGTGTAATATGCATCATAAGGCTAATGGTTTGGTATCTTGACATCAATTCAATATTACACGATCTCAATTTCACATAGAAATTGATTTCAAACAAGGGTTATAAATATCTAGCGGGACTCGAGCACCCATCAATCAACATTTTTTTATTTTTAGTATAGAGGTATATGTGACAATATATAAGGACAGTCCAAGAACAAATATGATAACATAGGAGTGATATATCGATATTTTAGTATTTTATAATAGTACCTAAATTTTGATATATCCCACATCATAATGTTAATTTTGTTTCCTTTTCAATATATTTATTTTTATTACACATTTGGAAATCATTTCTTATGGGGGGTTAGGGCACACCATGCATTGTTGGTCTCACCCTCCGTCGGTGGGTGTTTCATCCTACCACTTCACATACTATCCTTCCATACACCTTTGAAAATATATGTCTTTGTTCTACACATTCCATTTGTATCATAGACACCTGTCTAACATACATATTATAGACCATCATGGTCAATTTCATTTCCACTCTAAGAGGTAACTTGTTGACTAGAAACTGGTTAACATCTCAACTATGTACTGGATAATTTTTTATAAATTTAAAAAAATTATATCAAATTAATAATTAATATATAGAAAAAAAATACTCATAATATTATATATTTTTAATCTTGTTTTTTTAAGAAAATATATTTATAATAGAAATTCATCCAAATATGAATATTTCAAGTAAAATGTAGGTAAAAATTAATCCGCAATGATTTATGTTATATAAAATTAAATTGAAATAAATGTTTCTAAAATATGTACTCATCAAAGACCACATGGGAAAATAATTATTTTTTTCAATCATAAATGTCTCCTATTAATGCCAAAATATCAACCATTTTATAGATAGTTTAAAATAAAAAATTAATTAACATAAAAAATAATCATTATGTAATTGATAATTTTTCATCTGAAAAATATAAAAGTTTAACAAAATCCTCACTATAGAAAAAATATGTTATTTTTGAAATTAATATGATTTATGATTTCCTTTATTTCATTTAAGTCTCTCAATTTTTCATTATTAAAATTATATTAACACTCTTAATCACTATTATTTTTATTTTCACATTATTGATGGAAAAATAAGTATGTAATATTCTCATGCAATGAGTACATGTACCAAACATACAAACATGAAATTACCCAAAATCTATACTCAGTACAGACAGAAATCAATAATAATTACTAAGAACATTCAAATTTGGATCATATGGAATTGAGGATAAATGATATTTTATTATCAAAAGAATGTTCTCTATATTTATGTTTCATGATATTAATGTATGTAAAAATTAATTATGCACTTCATATGGTTACTACATTAAAATTCCCAATATCAATGTGAGTACATAAACTGTTTAATAATAATTAATGAGTTTCCCACTAGAATTTTTTTCCCATTCCATTAGTATTCATATTTTTCTTTTTTCTTTTTGAAACATTATCCAGTAGTGTCTACGATACACCACTCAACCCCAAATGATGTAAAATATTGGTCTTGTAATGGTTATTTTTACCCTCCATAACACAATTCAACGCTTTTAATTTTTTATAGAGGGTAAAATAAATAATGATTATTACATCAACATTTTACTATAACTAATGATTATTCCCAAACAAATCTTCAATAAATAATATCCTTTATCACATTAAAATACCTCTCTTCTACACTTGTTCATTGAAAATTATGAAAAATAGTAGATCGAGGGTAGGTGTAAAAATATTTTTATTCAATTTTGTCTTAATCCAATCAAAGGCCACTCATGGTCTCCATGAGATTATAAAAGTTGAATTATAAAGTTATGGCTTAATAAATTATGTTGTTAAGTCATTTTCATCATCATTTTTTTGATTCATCCCTTAGAACCGATAAAATTAATGTCTTAGTAGGTAACATTTCCAAAGTTCTCTCAAGAAATTCATTAAAAATGATCAAGAAAATATGGTATACAAACCTATTAAGAATGGTAACATATTAAATTTAAGAAAATCATTAAATGAATGTGGAAAAATAATATATTAATAAATATTGTATTATAAAATTCAATTTATTAAGGATATATGGGAAAAAGCAATTACATATGAGTAAGATCACAAATCATGATTCATTGAATCCAAATTATTATTTTTCACTCTAATAATTAATTCTCCCCATTATAATTTTTCAAATACAACTATTTAAAAATTTAAACACGTCATAATGGTGTTTCTAAAAATTGCAATGATCATGTATCAAAGTGAGGGAAATTCCTATGTTTGGGCATGAATAATTTCTTTCTAAAAACAGATTATAAAAACAAGGTGGTTTAAGTATGTACTAAAAATGAAGCTTATTACCCTTTTTCATTAATAACATATTGTATTACCCTTAACTAATATATTATGAACATGTACCTTGATTCATCGTGGGAATGAAAATATTTTAAAAATAGTAAATCTATAGGTCCATTTTATAAAAACATAAACAATATAGGGAATGAAAATCTAAACTAGATCCTATATTTAATTGAAATCACTTAAATCATAATTTAAAAAAGCATTGAAGAAATTAATCTTTCAAATATTTTTTTATATCTGTTAAATAAGGCATAATCTCATAATGTTAATTTTTTTAGGCTAGGAAATCTTCTTCTAGATCTGAGTATATAAAGGGTGGATGATGTGAATCCTTTATGTAGAAGGGTCCTCATCATTTTTCAGAATATATCTTCACACTTACTCTAGGTACTATATTCCAAAACTCTATATCCCAAATCTAGTGGGGATTTCCCTTTTTTGAAAAATTACATTATAGATCATTGACTACCAAAAAATATAATTCATCCATGAATTATTATGTGAATCCAGTCTATATATTGTCATTGTTAATTTTTAGAGACTCTATGTTATTACTTACCTATTGTTAACCCCTTTATTGATATTTTATAATAGCTACATACATTATTTTTCCATGGAATATTTTTCCCTTAATTCTATGCATGTCATATTCTCTCAACTAACCTTTGGTATCATTGATATTTTTTATCACCTAGAGTATTTTGAGCATAAAATATTTTCAAAATAATTATAAACATATATATCCACTTAGGACATAAATTATTTTCCTTCTGGTTTCTAGTAATGGACTTCCCATGTTTATTGGTCTATTGTTTCGAAATTTTCATCCAAATGAGAATTTACTATAATGTAGAATTTTCTTACCTTGTCTATGAAATCATGATTTATTCCTCTATGATGTAATTATATTGTATATATAAGTTGAATCATAAGTCCAGTTTGATTATGTTCTCACATTACCAAGATTTTGATTGACTAGTATAACAATATATTGACTCTTTCACATAAATAAATTAATTATTTCAAAACTCATTAGAACCAACATGATATAAATTGAAATATTATTCGGGATACATTTATTATTGGGTAGGATTCATGATACCAATTTTGAACACTTCTCTATAATTTTTATCTTTGAATATTATCTATGATTCCTATTTTTTACACCAATTCCTTCATAAATATCACATATGGGGTATTTTTGGAATTTTATCATAAAATGTTATGATGATACTCATTTTTTAAAAAAATTTAAAAAAACGTTATCTATCTTTTCATTAATCCAAAATAATTTTTGGCAGTACATTGGTGGTACATATTAACCAATGAACTTATATACTTTTTCTAATTTTTATATTCCTTCCACTACTTCTCTTCAATAAAAATATTTTTCTTCAATTCAAATTTTAAATTATTTAGCCTTTTACTTAGTTTTAATTCCAAATTTTAGGATAATTTCATTGAGAACACCATGTAATGGGAATTTCAAGTCACTTAGTAAAACACCCCCTGACCTTTTAATTAATTTTTTAGAAATTTAATCTATATGGATGACTAGGTTCCATAATGTTACTCATTTTTTTACTAGTCATCGTTCAATTCAAAATGTCATCACCTTGATATTTGGTGTTTTATAAATACAATTTTTTTGAAACTTTTCTTTATTTCATAAATCCTTCCAAGGTCACCTCTTGTGACTAGGGTTGACTTGTAAGAGATGTAACTTTGTGCATTAATTGAAATAACTTTTTCCCATTGTTGAAATCCTTGTCTTTGATGAATTTTTTACCCTTGATTTTGTTGTTTTGGTTGATGATTCCTCTATACCTATGTAAAATAATGTTGATAATAATCTAAATAATTAACATATTTAAACTACAGACTATCGAGATGTTTATTGGTCATCGATATATACAATTTACTGGACGTTGATTTCATTTTTTTAAACCAAACTATTTCTTATTTTGTGTACTTATTATTCATTTACTCTATATGTATTCAAATAATAAAAATTTCAAGTGATTTCTCTTTTAAATGTTAGCATATTTTAATCTGGATTTATTATCAATAACCCTCTAGTAGTAGTAACTACAATCTAATAATTTCCATGTGACAATACAATATAAATCATATGAATTAGTAATCATGTTTAATTCATGTAGGGGTGATATCTCCTAATAAAACCATACAGTAATTCCCATTAACAATATTTTAATACTTAATTTAATATTTTTAGAATTCATAATACAATCCCACAGATCCATAATCATTTAATGGGGGATAATAATGTCCAATCTTTTTACATAATCTTTCCATATTCTGACTAATTGTGAAGGTAGATTATAGATCCACTCTCATGTGTGATAACTGAGTTATAATAGTAATAGATTCAATTTTAAAATTTCACTCATAATATTATTGACCGGTAAGGAGTAACAAAATTATATGAAACCACCTATATGAAAATTGGGTCCCTCATAACACATCATGTCAAATTAAATAGAGTCATATTTCATCAATGTGTTCATTGGATAGATCATGGATTTCAAAGAAGTGACCTAAGGGGTTAGGATTAGAATATTTATCCCTATATTCAGGGGTATTTCATATTTGATGAGAGAATGTTTCCCTTAGTTCCTTCCTTGGAGATCTTAGTGTTCTCCTTGTTCATCCACATTTCTAACATCGCTTCTATACAAGATGGATTCTTCTTTTTTATTATTCATTTTTATTATAATTAACCTTTAAATCATGGTATTTAAAGTATAATATTATAATTTTTCATTTCCCCAAGTTTATTATTAATTAACTAGCATCATTTATAAAATTGGATCACTATAAGAAAATGTTTAAGTTATTTAAAAAATAAAATATTGAAAATTCCAAAAAATCATTATAATTTATTTATCACTAAACCATGAAAATTGTTCCTATTTTGATCATACCAAAACAATAATTAAATATATATAGGATATATAATGATAATATTTACAAACTCTAATAAACAATAAATATATTTAAAATGTTTCAATATATATTTCAATGTTAAATAACAAAGAATGGATATATATTTCACTAAAATTGTGAGGAAATCATTAAATAAAAATGATATAATGTTTGGTATAGTTTGGAATTATTGAGATAAAAAATCCATTGATATTTAAATCTAGGATCATGTATTGAGTTATGGAAAACAAATATGAGGGTGAATTTGGTTTTTTTATGAAAAATTATTCAGCCTCAAAAAATATTACTAGTCCTATATTTTATACATTATCATTTACCATCTCTTTTACAGATACTAGTTTCTAAATTGGTATTCAAAACCATTTTTATACAAATAATACACTTACCAATGCATTGTGGGACACGATAATGGAATAGATAGTTGTTCTATTTGGGAAAAATCCCTTAATCTCACATCAAAGGTTATGCTTGAGAGTGGTGAGTAAAATCTAAAAGAAATTACAGAAATTCTTAACCCATAATCTATTTTAATAAAACACACATCCCTACACTGTGTAAATTCTAATTTAAATACATTACATGGTATTGAAGTTTTACCAATTCATAATATTCTTTAGGGTATACAAAAATGTAATGTACCTATGAAACATCCACCCTAAATCATTAGAAACGCATCTAGGTGTTACGTCCCTACCCAATGCCACTAACTGGTGCCCTGAGCTAGTGGCTCACTTGGCTTCAAGAGAACCTCCCCATATACTAAAAATTGCTGACTAGAGACAAGGTTAAATGTTTTAATAGTGAAGATACTACACCCTCATGATAATAGTGTATCATATAATTTGAATCAGAACAACAATTTATAGATACAATTTATATTACGGGACAACTAAAGAATAATAATGTATCATATAATAAACATGTAATCACATAAAATACTATCATTTAAAAATAAAAATCATGAAATTATCCATAAATGAGAGGAGGTACATGGAACCAGGTATCAAAAACAATAGAATGTATAAAATGTACAAAATAAAAATAAATAAAACATTCCCCAAATATCATTGTGAGTGATAGATCGGTTCACTATGCCCCTTATTCTATGAATAACAAAAAAAGCTGGGCACTTTCCCCTATCCCTACCTGCATTCATGAAGTCTTTTCAATTTCCCAACAGTGGCCCAAATAGACTGTTAGATAATCCTCAGTAGGCCACCACCTATGGAGTCTACAATGAATACAGTCTGTATAAATAAGATGAATATGTGTGAAAAAATAATTGAATGAAAGTATTAAAACTACAAGTGATCATTTCCATTTTTTAAGGATCATTGTGATCAAAAACGATAATTATAATGGATAACATTAATTCATGGTAATCATAACAAGTTTTATATTTTTTGTATTAATGAGTCGTACATAAACATGCCATGGACCAAGGATTATATATGTCCAAGGAATCAAAGGAGGTCAGATCCAAGGAGAATAAATGTTCAAGGCATCCTAGTCAATCATTGGATCAAAGGAGTATAAATTTCCAAGGCATCATATTCAGACATTATATCAAAGGGGTATAAATTTCAAAGTAATCCTAAAATATCTAGTAAATTGGATCTAAAGAGTAGAAATTTTTAAATTATCCCAATAGGTCATCAGATTCAAGGAGTTTAAATTTTTAAGGAATACCTATAAATAAAGTAAACTGAAACCATATCATATAAATGCCAAAGTCTCCAAATAGGTCATTAGTGACACAATGAGAACCCCATTATCATCATAACCATTTCATTAATCATCTTACCACCCATTTGATTAATTATTTCACTAATACCTTAATAATCATTAAAAAAAGGGGTTAACCATTTCATATCTTTTATACAGAAATGAAAATTATGTTTTCTGGTTCCTAAAAACCTAAAAAATTAAGATAATTTCCACATTAAATTACACATAAGTAATTGAAAGATCAACTCACACTAATGTTGGACGATTAGTGGATGAGGGGAATAAATTACCCCATGTGAGGTATGGGTTGAGGCTAACAACACTTAACATAATATAAGGATGTAACAACAATACATAAACATGAATGTAATAGTTAAATCATGGGTTTATTATTTTAGGAAGAAATTCCTAGAATTTCCATCATGAAACAAAATGATTACAATAAATAGAAAACTAGTCATTGGAAAAATAAATTTACCACCAACCTTATTCCTGTTGAAAATTAGTTGTTCAGTCCTCGCCTATGATTTGGTCAAAAATAGATGAATACAAAAAAAATATAATTTCAATAGAAATAGTGATAATGAGCTCGAACCAAAATAGTGACATCGATAAAAATAGATTTAATGAAATCATCTTAAGGAATGAATAAATCAACCGCAGTTGTCCAATGAGATGAATGGATGTCGGATGAGATATCTGGTGAATTAAATTTCACTATAGTTAGGTTACGCTTCCATGGGATAATAAATGAGTGGGACATGGGGTTGGACAGTCAAATTAATAATAAATTATGTGATAATTGTTTTAACTAATGTACCATGTTAAAAGTGGTATTTTAACCCCTTAAAAATTTTGAATGTTTTTATCATCTGGTTGGCCAAACTATGCACTAGAGTGTTCCCAACACTCTCATAACCCCCCCCCCCCCTCATATGGTCATTGTGCACTTTTATATTTAATGTGTGTCATCCATTCTTTATACCTTTGATAATGTCATAATTACATTCATGAGAATATTTCCTCGGTCATAGGGTTAGGAAAAATCGTGTTCCCTCTTCTATTAACTAAGACACCTCACATAGTTTACTTTAACTAGGAATACTAGGTTAGAACGTTTACAGAAACCATGAATCCTAGATGATATATTATAATTCCTTAATGATAAAATATGTCATGAATATCATATAAAAATTTTAATTCCATCATTATAACCAATATTCAGTGATGTGTATGGAAGGAAAAATTCATCGATTCGCGAGTCGGTAGTCCACCTTACCCACAAACAATTAATTACTTTCCCATTTTTTGTAAGTGAAGATGACTATAGGTAATTACAATGAAATAATAACCTTTTATTATATTAATGATTTTTTTTTATTATTTTATCATGGTTGAAGAAGGTTTGAAGGATTACTTATAGGAACAAAAATTAAATATGAAAATGAAGCCAATACATATTATTTAGAAATACACATTTTCATAACATCTTTAGACTAAATAATATGGTCTTCAACATAAATTAATGATACTACAATGTAGAGATGGATATTTGTAATTTTTCGTGGAAGGTCATGGCTAATAAAAAAATGTTTTAATTGTTAAAAAATCGAAATAAGGGGGTCGTTATATAGTTGATGTGAGGGGTAATTTTGTAATTTCAAAAAGAAGAATATAAATATATCACACTCAATAATAAAAAAATAAAATTTAAAGTGACTAAACTATAATTTGAGATGGTGTTATATTTCACTAAACTAATAGATTTCTTAAATTGTTGTCTGTAATTTCAAACTATATCATTTTGATGAACTACTAGTAAACATATTTTAGTTTTAACTACCTTACCAATGTTTTAAATCTTAAAAGAGTGTACTTTTTTTAAAATAATTGTATATTTAACTATAAATGGAAATGTAATGATATTTTAAACCATTCCTTATCCCAATTTTCCAAACATATTATTTTTATAAATTGGAAATAATTTATTAAAATATAATTTTCGAAAAATATTATTATTGTCAATTTTTGAACTATTCATTATATTGACTTTAAGAACATCAAGAAAATAAGATTACATTAAAAAAATCAGTTAATAAAAGATTTAAATCAAATAATCATCTAAAATTAATTTTTATAGCCTTAATTAATTCATTTCATAATTCATTTTATATAACTAATATAACTTATTTTTATTTATTAATTGAAAAAATTATGTATAATGATTCTGTAATTTTTCAGGAAATATATTTATCACTAAAAGTAAAAATTAGTATATTTGATGTAGATAAATATTTTATATTTCACGAAAAATTTATATCCAAATAAATCTTTGAGATAATGCGATATTAAAAATGATATAGTTATTAAATCATTAATATGGAATCATTGTATTTTCTGGAAAATAGTACACTATAAGGTACTTAATGTTAAACAGGTGTCTCAAAATGTTCATAAATTCCACCCATGTATGATTTTGATCAATAAATACTCATACAAAAAAATATGGACCACTATTATGGTATTTTTTTAATATTTATAATATTATTTTTACCCTTAATTAAATGGTTTACCCTTAACTATGGTAGTAAAAATTATTAAATTAACTATTAATATTGTCCAAAAAATAAATTTTACTTATTTAATATAAATTTAAATAATTATTAAAAATATTTAATTGGTTTTTAAAATTCAAAACATAGAATTGGATGATTTAAATAAAAAAATTATATTAATGCAACAAAAACCATCTTTTCGAATAAAAAAATTCCTTTTTTATATATATAATGTTTTTATACTATATTCATGTATATAACCCATTAAAAACTATAATTATATATTTTTAATTATAAATTCACTAATTTAAATTTAGAAAAATATAGATCATGTTTTTACCTTATGAATAAAAGGTTTTTTCAATAAATATGATTATCTTTCACTATTCATTTAAAATAAAAATTTTCATAAATGTATCAAAGCATCCACATAAGAATCGTTTGATATGATGATTTCAAAAATGATGTTCATGTTATCAAATAAATTTTCTACATTTATTGAAATTAAATATATTATTTTAACATAAAATGAAATAAAAAATATTCATGATAAAAAAAAGTTTGAGATGAAAAAAATGACATTACAAAAAAATTGAATGAATTTCTTAAAAAACTATTAATTATTTTTGAAAAATATTAATAATTTATCGTTGAGTATGAAAATTATATATTTCAAAATTCAATTAATATTTTTTATTTTCCCCAATCTAATGGCTAGGTTATAAGGGTGGTATTTATATACTAAGATTTTATCATTTGTTAAATCTCGATGTGGAAAATCTATTATGTGACATAATGTTGCCATAATTTCAAAAACTCAAGATGTTAAATTTCATCTGGCTATAATTTATTTTTTTCTCAAATTTTGATATTCGGATCGAAAAATTGTGGGTTTATTTTTCAAAATACATTTGTTGAAATTTCATGTCGTAAAAAATATTAGTAAATCATCCTTTTGAAAATAGAGTAAGGGAAATATGTCGATCACCTGAGATAAAACATAATAGGATTCCATGTATAAGAAAATAAATGGGAAGTAAGAACATAGATAAATATGATAAAAATATCTCTCAAAATACTGATAGATATTGGTGGAGAAGATGATCATGATAACATTAACCAAAAAACCATTAAATATATGAGGGGTTTGAAGTCCATTGATTTCTAGGATAGATATATATAATGGTAGGGCATATTATTTCAAGATTACTTTAATACCTAGTATAAAACCAAGAAGAAATTTACTTACTTCACATGAATAATTTAAAAAAACTCATCTTTTACTAAAAATGTGGAGTATGGATTTCTCATCCATAATGTAATAAAATTAAATTCTATAAATCACAAAACCCATAGTAGAAAAAATAATATTCCACTTTTTTAGAGACAAAAACATAAAACCACAACGGTTAGGGTAAATTAAGATAATTACCAAATATAACTAATCTCAAAAATTCAATAGTAATACCAAATGTTCATCATAGATCATTTAATAAATAATTATTCTCAAAATTAATCAAAATTATTGCTGACCATGTTTGGAACCCGAAAATCTGAAGGATTTGATCACATAAATACTTATCTCCGAATCACATAAATATCTCTTATTCTATCATAAAAATTTAGTTTGCAACATTACACAATATCAAAGATAATCTATCCCTTTTGGAAACTAACCTGACTCACCTTAAGGAAAAAATAAAATCATATATTCTTTCAAAATAAAATTCAACAATTATTCATAAAATAATATCCCAATGTATTATATTTACCTTAATGGTATTTGATTCTGAATATAGTGAACATATTAAAAAATTACACTTAAAATATTATTCACCAAATAATTTTCAAATCCACTTGAAAGTTATTCAATAAAACATAAATTCCCAAAATCAACATAATATTTATATATAAGATATATTAAATAAAATAATAATTTTATATTTACCTAGACGTCACACTGTCCAGTGGTAGGTGATACACCATTTTCTCCAGTCCTTTGTGGTTTCAATTCTCATGGCCTTTTTACACGCGATGGGTTGTCACACGAAATCAGGGTTATCTCTTTTTCCCTATAACTCTATTTCTTATAACATTCCAATAAAATTTATAAACATCATCAATAATAACTATAATATAATAAAAAATAAATAAATTATTTAAATTCAATGGTTATCTTTTACCATTCATTTTTAATCCCAAATCGTATTAATCCATTATTACCCTAAGAAATAAAATTCTCTAATGTATAATTATTCAATATAAACATTCTTAACCTAAAGCCTCAGAATAGATTTCTAAGACATTGATATTATGATTAAATTTAAAATTATAAACCCATTATTGTATCCATATCTTTTAAGATAACCACACTTGAAAACATCATAATCACCAAAGTTATCTAATCCCTACTCTGATACCAAATATTAGTAACCTTCCATTAACAATACATATTATAGAGACATTATATTAGAAATCACATTCTTTGATTCCAAAAGGTCTATTATGATTATAGATTTATGGAATTTTGAAAAACACCGATACGTCTGAAGTGGAAACATATATAAAGTATCCATTTTTTCATTAAAGATAAGAATTTAATATAAAATATGATTCCAAATATTCATAAATCATCATAATTTTCATCATGAAATCATATTGGTTCTTTCAAACCCTGTGTAAAGCATATTAAAATTTTGAACAAGAATAAAAATATTTGTATATGAAATAAAAAGAATTTATAAAATAGTTAATTCATAAATACATATAAAAATTTTACATTTCAATATAGTATTTTTTATTACACATGAAATCATATTTTCTGCAAAATTATTTCTATAAAATCTAATAATAAAACATAATGTAAAAATAATTACTCACAGTGTTTTCATTAACATATTTCAAAAGGATATAAAAATCACCCATAATATATAATCTCTTAGATTACCTTTTAAAATAATAAATTTCCTATAAATTACATATCATGAATACATTAATTATAATGTTAAAATTTGAAATCATTGTTAAATCATTAATAAATTTTTGGTAGCTCTCATGCTACATATGGGTGAACTATCTTTGTTAAATATTGAATAACCGGGGTAGTATATTCCACAATAACATAAGAGATACCTAATTGATTATCTCCATGTCTTTCCTTAATTAATTAGATAGATATAATAATCTAAACTACCATTAGTTTTAATGGAACTATTCATCTACATAAATGGTTCTGGATAACAAAAAAAAAATACACATAACGATTTCATAAAAAAGTTAATCAGAATAATAACCCTTCCATTTTGATATCATTATTTTTCAAAGATACAGAGAATAAAAAATAATATAGTGGTGTATATTTTTTGAGGATTATTCAAAACATTATAGGGTTAAGAATTTATTGAAATCCTCTCATGATGTATAAGTTTAAAAATATTCTTTTTGAGAAATGTATCATTAAATGAGTATATATTTTTTTAAAAATAAATCCCCTTACCTCAAATATAATTTTTCATGTATCTCTATTATCATCTAGAATAAAAACCATATGTTAAATATTTTAATTATTTGTAACATTTTTTTTTATTATACATTTTGTATCACTTATTAGAATGTTATAACAATTACATAATTATTTATTGTAATCTTAGACATTTTGACGATAATTGATTCATATATCCAAAATTACATAAATATGTAAAATATGGTAAAAGATTCCATTACTAAACCATCTATTGAATAATAATCCTAAAATTATAATAATTTTTTATACATCAATTAGAATTTTATACCCATTCATTAAAAATGCTTATCAAAAATTAATCACAT
Organism: Viscum album; assembly: GCA_963277665.1. Classification (NCBI taxonomy): domain Eukaryota; kingdom Viridiplantae; phylum Streptophyta; class Magnoliopsida; order Santalales; family Viscaceae; genus Viscum; species Viscum album. Next base: position 1,935,477,035 of record OY728123.1, on the reverse strand, counting down.
CATTTAATGGCAGTGGTAGTCCAAACATACGCCCGAACAGTTGTATCATTTTTATATGAATCAAAATCTAAGAATTTAAATGATATATTATCCATAATGAATGATAAATCGGTCATTATTATCATATATAATTTTTATTTCCATCAATATAAATTGTCTTGAATGACAGTGATAAAAAACCAATTAAATCTCTTCAAGAGGAAATAACATACCGTACAAATGAACAATTTATTATTTTCCCTTTTGACAGAGGTGAAGATGTTTATAAGTGATTAGAATTACATAAAAATATCTTATTAATTTAATGACACTTAATTTTTTATTTTATCATGGATTAAGATGGTTTTATGGATTATGAATAATAATAAAAAATATGAAAATAAAAAACTATAAATATTATTTAGAAATTACCCTTTTAATAACACTTTAAGATAGATAAGAATGGTATTATTAATAAACCAGGGAAACAATAATTTTGAAAGGTATTAGAGTATTGGATTCATATAGGTCATGTATAATTTAAATGGGTATTGTAGTGTCAACAAATGGGAATAATGGTTTCCGTTTTATAATTGATTTGAGGGGCACCTTTGGAATTTCTCAAAAAAATGAAAATATATTAAATTCAATCTCAATTCAAATAACAAAAAATGGTAATGTATTCAAATATAATATGGGATAGGGTCACACTCACATCAACTAATTGATATTTTGAAAATTTTTTAATTTGGTTTAATCCATATCATTTTGATTAATACATAGTTAGAATATTTAGATTTTAATTATGGTAAAAATTTATAAATAATAAAAGGTTATATTTTTTATATATAAATGTTCAGTTTAACTATAAATGGTCAATTTATGATATATTATCCCATATCTTATTCCCTTCATCATTATTTTTGATTATTTTTTATTTTGATGTTATTTTATAAAATATTGTTTTCATAAAATATCATTAATTCCAGTTTTAAATGTATTCAATACTTTAACTTTATGAAATTAAAAAAACAAGATAACTTCAAACCAATTAATTTAATACACATCATTATATTTCATAATGATTGAGAAATTTTGTAGAGAATAATAATTATTTATAATAATTATAACAACCCACGCTTGACATACATGGATAGTATATAATTTTTTATAAATATTCAGTACATTAGAAAAATACATTCCCATGACCGTAATACTGTACTGTCTTCAGATACATGGCAACAAAATATTCAATCATTGATAAAGATCTTCAATGAGTCCCATAAATATTTCCAACTTTAATACTTCTACCAAAAAACATTCTTCATACCCCATGGAAATGAATCATAAGAAAGAGGTGAGCATAGGTTCCCATTAAGGGTAAATAAAGGAAATATGTAATCACAACGTAAACAAAAGGCTATAGAACTTGTGAATAACATTAGAAGGTAATTGCCTACATATTATAGAACATAATAAATAATTGCAGTTCATACGACATGAATCCTAGTATAATAAAGAACATAGGCCAATGAAGCGTAACATAGGAAAACACATGGAATTTGTTGTGGGGACATTTTTTTATAGTGTTGTAAACAATTATAATTAGAGACAATTTCACTCATTATGTCATGGACATGAAATAAGTCCACAAAATCAACTTTTGGACATGCAACTTGTTCCATTCATGACATTGGGAACATGTAATAAGGGTCATGCATTTCCTTATAGACATGAAACCATGCCCATGAAAAACACTGTGAAAATGTAATCCCGATCAAGGATTACCTGATGGACATGAAACTGGGTCCATTTATAAAATTCTGAACATGTAATCAGGTCCACTCATATCATTGTGAACATGTAATTAGGATCACACATAAACATATGGAAATGAAATTTTCTCCATGGATAACATTGTGAACATGCAATAAGGTTCAATCATAACATTATGAACATGTTATCTGGTTCATGAAAATATTTATGGACATGCTACCAGGTCCATGAATAACATTATGAACATATAATAGGGATCACTCGTCACATTTCTAACATGTAATCAGGTTCACAGTTTAACTTATGGACATACAACCAGTTCCACGCATAACATTTTGAACATGTAACTGTGTTCATGCATAACATTTATACTCATGATTCATCCATCATTACCCAATGCATTAGAGGGAGATATTATTCCCGCCCATCTAATAATAAAATAATTCATACATGTTTCAAAAGATAATAAATAATTCTTCATATCAAGACCCATAAAAATACATAGGTTTTATAAATATAAAAACATAACCCCTGAAATTAAATGGGTATCATTAACATTTCATTACATCATAACCTACGGAAAAGAGATAAGTTTCATAACTATTTCATCATAGAATAACCCATCAAAATAATTGGGTTTCTTAAACATGTAACACATTTAAGGGAAATAGGCTTCAAAAAGATATAAATATTATGAATAATCCATTTGTAGAAATAATATTAATATATCATTTATATCATTTATTATAAACTCTTGAAAATCATAAATTTTTTTTATCTAATATGGAAAATAATTTTGAAACATTTCGTGATTAGAATATTCTGTTTTCTTTGAAAAATAATTTTATAACATAAATCCTTTGAAAATATATTTTATTTAAAATTTGGTTTGAAACATATAAAGAAATATTTTTGAAAAATAAAATATTTTTTAAAAAAAAATTTCTTTTAAAATGATGAACAAAGATATTTTGAAATATTTTTTGGAAACATTGTCGAAAACATTTTCTTTGAATATAATAGATTTCTTACCAGAGAGAGGGACATTCATATTTTACCTAAAAACATTATCTTAAGTACGCTGGAGTGGAGAGATGGTGCTAATACATGATGATATCTTGAAAAAATATAGGAGAAGGAGACACATGATTGTTCTTGAGAGATGAATAATAAGATTTCATCAAAGGTAGTATAAATGTTAACAACTATGAAAATAGATTATATTTTCTCAATAAAATATTGCGTCTTGTTAACATCGGATAATACTCTCCGAAAAATAATATTACCTGAAGGTTATAATTTTAATAAAATATTTAATTCATGATATGTAAAATGTAATTATATAAACCTCTGATATAAAGTTTAGGTTCTTAAAAATCATGGGTCTCAAATAAGCTATCTTGAAACAAAATAATTATACTGATTTGGTAACTTTTGAAACATAAACACCATGAAAGAAAGATTATAAAACGAACATGTGAATTACCATAAATTTTATTATAAGAAAAATAAAATACCATCATGTTAATTACATACACCATACTGGGGGAAATATTATTGAACATAACATGTATCTCATGGAAGTTACAAGTTAGATGAAATCCCCTTACATAGTATCTTGACTCTCTTTGTAGTCATAATATATTCATGTATAATAAATAAAATTTTATTATAAATAGTTTTAAAATGCATATTATTATACATAAAACCTTATATGGTTTTATTATTATCGAATCATACCAGTTTTTTAATGATCATATGTTGAGGTTTCACTTCGGGTAAGATTGTCTTTGTTTTTCACATGTGTCTTAATTTGTTATATCATTGGTCCTTCAACATAAACCGCAATTAATGAATGATAATAATGTATTAAATATAATTTATATAAAACATAATAATATTGATATAATTTACATCATAAATAATATTTAAATGGAATTCACCATTCATGAAAATGCTAAGTTGCACATATGCATAAATGATGTTTCAATTATTATTATCGTATTGAAAGAATATATGTAAATTATATATATATATATATACATGTATGTATTTTTATATATCATTATTATATTATCGGTAATATATAATATATATCATATAATTTCATTAATCCCATCCTTAATACATTCTATGTGGTGTGTGAATGAATCACATCCCTTTGAGGGGGAGGTTGTCCAGACTTCCTCAAATGAAATAATCGTATTAACACAAAATGATAATATAAAGGAATGTTTTGTAAAAAGTACTTAAATATAATAAATAAATAATAATTATTATATATAACATATATAAATATTTTTTCTATCATAAGGGCCACCTTGATTGGAGATATCAATGAAATGAACAATCGGCATTTTGTGGGTAGTAGTTTGTTATACACAGAAGAAGTATGTCCACAATCCATTAGATGGAGGTTAATGTAAGTTTAGGTATAAATATATGAATAAAAAATCCTAGTATATGGAGTATAATTATTTTTTAAAACAATAATATAATAAGGATAGTGGATGGGATGGGGAAATAAAATAAAGGAAAGGATATTGAGAGAATATTTAACCTCTTATTTGGGTAACTCATTATGGTTTATTCAAAAAGGATTAATTGAGGGGATTTATTCCAATTGAGAGGATTCAAGGTCAAGGGGAGGGATTTTGTGGGTATTCATGGCAATGGCATGGCCAATCCTAAAATTTTATAGACGTTTCCAGAATGGGTGAGGTTGTGGCCATTTATAATGAAGGAAAAGGACTCACATTGAATTTTTAAAAACAAGTAAGTTATGTATATTTCCTTACCTATAAAAAGACATTAAAACCCAAAACTAATCAGAAGTGTAAAGTTTTTTTTCCAATATATGGACATCTATTGGGTGTTGGACTAGTTTCTAGTTCATTTTGTCCCGTAATTTGAAGGTTTTTCCCTATTTAATGTTATTTTGGCCTTAACTACTACAATTAATTTTAATCGCTTTTACTAATCATTGTGCCCAAAATTAAATGGCTTTTATTAGTCCTTAAACAACTGGCTGAATAAAAGGGTTTTTGTCAGATTATATAAATATAATTCCCAAAATTTTAAAAATTATGATTGGTGATGATCCCGTAGATGGGATGAAATAATGGTGTTTTAATGTAAGAAATAGATCAAATTGTTGTTAATATTTTATATTCACTTTCAGAGTGAAATTGGTTCCGGTGAATTAAAATGTATTAATAGATTTAATTTATATCTAATGTAACCTTAAAATAGATTTATAATAACATTTTTATTCAAAAATTAAACAGAAAAAATGGAAGTTTTAACTAAAAGTAGTATTTTTGTAACAATTCATAAAAAATGAAGTCTCTATAAAAACCCTAAAAATTCAACACATAAAAATTTTGATATTCTAAATTAAAAAATTAATTTTATATTACCAAATTATATTTTTATGTGTGTCTAAAATTAATTTTATTTTTAAATGTGATTTATTCATGAAAACAATATTTTTAAAATAAAAACACATTACCAAAAAAGGTTATCTTTCAATATCTATTTGTTTTATTTGTCAAAATATATTATAAAAAATATTTTAAAATCAGTTTTTAATATTACTATAAAAAAATTAAAGGTTAGATTATAATTATATCATTTAAATAATTATATCTGTATATGTGTGTTTTCATGTGTTTCATAGAAGCTCGATGTTGCTTGTAACGTACGATAAGTTGGTGTTGTCTGTAACATACGCCATGTCAGTGTAGCGGTTAGCACATGTCAAGCCGGTATTTCTTGTATCACAAGAAATGATGGTATTAAATGTAGCTCAAGAAAAGTTTTTATTTTGTTTGAAATGAATGTTTAATATAATTTTTTAATATATATATATATGGAGAGAGAGAGAACTATTTCTTGTGTCGCGTGAAAAGAAAAATACTAAAAAGATAAATTAATTTGAAAAAATATATTTCAAAAAACCCGGGGTATTAAATTGTACCCCCTTAATAATAATTTCACTCCTAAAATTCATCTGGGTTTTTATTGGATTAATACATGGAAGATTCATTCATAGAATCTAATATCATGAAAATTAATACTAAATCTTCCATAATAAATGGAGAGTTTCTAACACCCCAAACTTCCACGATATGCTTTGCTTTGAATAATACAATACGGTGTGTTGTACGCAACTTCGAGTTCTAACACACCACAACCAATCAAACTAGTCGTTATATATAGTAATACTCAGTTTTTAAAATTTTATAAATTTTTTCATTCAAAATGGACTTCATTTTTGGATTCAGAATATCAAAATTTTCTTATAGTTTATTTTTGGTATTTTTCTGAAAACATTCAATTTTTGATGAATAGTTAAAAACACTGAGTTATAATTTAAAACCAAATTTTTATTTAAATAATTATTTATTTTATTTAAATTTATTTTAGGTCAAAATAGATAGATAATATATATATAATTTCAATGTAATTTATTGGAGTATGTTTTTAATAATTTTGGATATATAATAAATTTATTGAACTTTTTACGGTCTTTTACCCACATCCTAGAAACAATTGCAAATTTACATAAAACATAATTTTACCGCTTTTGTGAGTTGAATTTCCAAAATTCTAGAGACACGTTTGATATCAGTAAGTGAAATGTGGTTCAATAAGATGAAAATAATTTTTTGTGACTAGTAACTTTTTAAATTTATTTACCACAGCAAAAAGTAAATAGGGTTATTAAGGGTTAAAATGATATTATTATTATACTAACACATGTTCTAATTCTATTGAATAAGTATAATTTGAACAAAAAACCCATATGAATAAAATATGAACCTATTTGGTCCACTTGGATTAGATTAGGACATTTATTATTATTTAACTCAAAGAAGAGTTTAAAGAGTTAAAATCAATGTTTAATAACTAAAACAGTTTTAATATAGGGTTAAACATAAGATAAATTCGAATATAAATATTAATTATAAAGATAAAATATTTGAGACATAATGTTATTTTATTTATATTTTTTAGACATTAAATAATATAATTTATTTATGACACAATAATGATGCAGTAATTACCTAATTAATAAAATATTAACAAAATTGATATTATAAATATCAAAATAAATTTAATTTGAGTCTTTATATGAATTACATTAGTTTTATAGGATATATGACATATTAGGGTTAGTTAGATGAATTTTTTTTTGAAGTAATAATTCTTTTTTGAATTAAAAAAAACAAAATACCAAATAGTGTCAAAATTGACATAAAAGAGTTTTTCAAACAAATATAATATTATTAATTTATATTTTATTCATAAAAATATAAGGTTCATCGAAAGGTATTAAATAATATTATATATGTCATTATTGAACCACATGAGGTTCTCTTTGTAGTTTATAGTATGTTTATTAACCATATAATATAAAAATACAAAGAGACAGGTTAAATGTCAAACAATTTAACTATGAGTTATATATAAAGGATAAGGTTAATATAGTGACCCAAACATGTCTAAAATCTATTGGTTGAGTGATTTTAGACCCATTACCACCGTAGTCTCTAAATTATTTCTTTTGAAGCCATTATAAACCGAAAATGATTTTATTATAAAATAATATTTATAGCTTTTCTTATGTTTCCCCATACCACTCTTATAAAAGGGAACTCCCCCTTCTCTATAATCCACACCTTAAATTCCATTTGGATCATCCCAAAACTTCCAAAATACCCATTAAACTTTAATACCTTAATCCTAGAGGCCTTCATTCATTTAGAAAGCCAACCTATAGAGGCATTTCGAAAAAATAAAAAGGAAGAACCCAAAGAAGCGGTAAATATTTCATCACCTCTTTTAAGTTTCTTTCTTCATCCACTTATTATTTATTTGTTTTTTCCATTATAAAATAATAAATCCTGTGTATTATATATAATTTGATGTTATTATAAATATGGTACACCCATATTCATTATTCTATCCATCCTTTGAATGACATGTCACAATATGTGCGTACGTACGACTTACCGTCTCCACGTTGTGGTGTAATTGTTATTCAATACATTATTATTTGGATGGGTAAAATAATGATGTGTAATTGATGTAAATACTAAATATAACATGATAATTATGCTGTATATATTATATAACATCCAATTATATATTATTTTAATATCAAAATAATGATATTGTAGCTCGTGCATATGTACGAATTACAGTCTCCACGAACGCTATGAGATTCATTCCCCATCGTATCCATTCAAGACTAATTTTCATTTGATGATTAAAAATAATGTTTAAATACATGATATAATTCTATATATTAATAAGATCCATCCCCTCCAAAACAAATATTACTCACATAACAAATAATATAAAGGGAAACGAATCTGTTAACACCCGAAATGATGATAATACTAAGATATTATTATCAATGAAATGTTAAAAGATCATATATGATATCATATTAATTTATACGATTCTTGTATAATGTAATAAAAATTATTTCACCATTATATTGGAGTTTATCCTAACCTCAACCAAGGAAAAGTACAAGGTAAGGGTTAATTCTACAACCTCTTCATTATTCAAGGTTGTTTATATGTAATTATCTACTGGGACCTCCTTATCATACACATCCATGTTTTTCAAAAATGTATTTCAAAACATTATTACTATTTTTTAGAATATTGGTTAAATTCATGTATACCCTTGTTTGACTTTTCTAATATGTTTATAAATTAATCTTTATGTCATTTTCCAAATAAGGTTCTTTATGAACTTTTCGACAAAATTATGGTATGAATGTTTTTTTAACTGATATGGAAAGTGCAGCTATTCTTCATCATTGTAACATCATTGAAGCTTCCCATAGAAGCATATAAGAATACTTTTAAAATAATTTTTTTCTTTATAATTATGTGACTCTTAAATAATTTTAAATTATAAATATATATTACTCTAAAAAAAGTTTTCATTTCATCTATGTCAACATCCATTGATGGATTTTATGTTTATTTAATGTTGAATTATTATGATACAAAACATCCATATTGAATTGAAGGTTTTGTGATATTTTTGACTATGGATGTGCTATTTTTATAGCATTCATGGTTTATAGTTAAAGTATTTACATTTCGTCTACTAGTTTTAATACGAATGATTATGTTATGTTTCAACCTTTTCATATGAGGAATGTATTAGACATATTAAGTGACGGGTGGAGCCCGCTATAGCTCCTCGATGCATCGGTAGGTCTCATGAGACAACTAGACATGGAATTGGATAAGGCCATTCCCAATTTGATATATATTTTTGTCCGAGGCCTTAATCATTTTTAGATGTCTTGGCAGAGGTCATGACAAAGTGTTTCACAATGTCCTGGAATTATACAATCCCTCATTATGAAAATAATATTTATTGTTCATGTGGTCATTATACTAGTATAATACCCATGATTATGTTTTATTATGGCATTATTTACTCATCTCATATTCATTCCATAAAAGTATTCATGTTCATTGTTGGTAAAGGCATGTGGTTTCAATAATTCATCATGCATAATATTTATATTATATTCTATTGTATTGCTTACCCTTACATAGCATTTGAGCTCACCCCTTTCTTATGTTTCATTTTCCCCGGATATGAAGAATTTAGTTATGAGTGACTTGTAGGCATAATCTAGGAGGCATGGATGTTTATAATGGAATAAATTCATGTTATATTTCTTTTCATGTTGTAAATTTGAACTTATGTATGAATATTGTTTCCAATAATAGTAAACTGATCGGTCTTTCGAGACATGATTTCCTTCTGATCATGCCAATGTTATGTAATAATGCACTAACTCTTGGTATCTAGGGTCGGTGTGTTACAGTTGGTATCAGAGTAATTTTAGTACAAACATTGGAAACTAGATTTAGATAATCTCCGATTAGAGCACATAGCCCTAAGATAAACTATGAGGATTAGTATAGAAGAACTTCCTAGAATATCGGTATTGTAGATATTTTTTGAGTTTTCCAAGTAATAAATCCCTGTCTAGATACGAGCAGGTAGAGGCGGCTCTGGCACAAATGTTCTTAGGGGTAAAACCCAAAACACTGAATTGAGCTAGACTCGAATGAGAACTGGTGCATGATAATGGGTCTTACTGCACTCTTGGTTACGATACTCTTGGGGGATATGATTAGGATAATTGTCATTTTCATTGCAAACCATTATAAAGGTTTTATGAGTATATAATTTCTCAAAGAATTTTTTTTTATGATTATGGATTATATCCATAAACTATTCAATTTATTTTATGTTTTTTACAAGTTTGGATTTATGTATTGTGATTCATATACTAATATAGTGTATGCCATTGTTTATAAATGGTGAATAGTGGAAGGAATGGAAAATGTATCAATGCATACACTCCATGTAGGGATATCTCTCCTACTCAAGATAATAATAGTTGAGCTAGTGATAAAACTGGTGCTGATCAGCTTATCACCATACGTGGAAAACTCTCATAGGTTATGAATAATAACCTTACCTGTATAGAGCAACCTGATCCACAACGCGGAGGATCAATGTTTTACTGCTTTATAAGGAAGCAAACATCAACATTTAATGGGGTACAAATCCATTAGTAGCTAAGAAATGGATAAATGTTTTATAGAAAATAGTTCATACCTTCGAGAGTAGTAAAAGGGAAAAAGATTTCATGGCAGTTTACCACCTTAATGGAGATGTTGATCAATGGTGGTCATTGATTATAAAACATAAAAGAAGATGATTAAGTATTAAATATAGAATGGAGGGAGTTTAAAGAAATTTTCTTAGAAAAATACTTTCCTAATGACCATCGAGCAGATAAAGAAATATAATTTCTGAGTTTGAGGAAAAATGAGAATGAGAATTTTGAAAAGTATGAAGCTAACATTACATGGTTAGTGAGGCATGCTACAGATTATATATATAACCCAAGAAGTAATATTGACAATTTATTTTATCGGTTAAAGCCATTTCGCTGTCAAGCATTTGTGTTAAAATCCTTCTCATCATACGAAGATATTATCTCATGTGCTATCAAGACAGAAAAAAATTCTCTATGTCTTATGAATTTAAAGTAAAGAAAGAGAAGAAGGGGTCTGCTGAACACTCTAGGAATGGAAATAAGGAAACAGGGATGAAGGGATGAATTGAATTTCCACACTCTGATAATTGTGGAAGGAATCACCATGGTTCCTATCTAAAAGGAAAAGGAGTATGCTACAAATGTGGATAGAGAGGCCATCTTGTTGGGGACTGTAAGGGGAAGAAAGATACTTACAATGTTCAATGTTACAATTGTAGGGAGATGAGACATTATCCAAATGAATGGCCTAAGCATCCGGGAAACATACCTCAGAAAAGGCCAAGGGATCAAGGCCAAGCTTATACGATCACTACTGCTGAGGTTGAAGCCCTAAAAGACATGGTAGTATGTAATTTAATGGTTTCCTCAAGTTTAGCCAATGATTTATTTGATATAGGGTTATAACATTATTTCATATCTTCCCAGTTTACTTAGAAAATTAGATATTTAAAATTTGATTGAACAAGGGAGTTGTCAGTCAATACTTTTAAGGGAAGTGTCATTAATACAATGTTTTGTGAATCAGTTCCCATTAGGACATATAAATATTCTTTATCTGCTGATATCATCTTCATACCCATTATTGAATTTGATATAATCTTCATTTATGGATTGGCTTTCAGACCATAATTCCAAAATTTACTATAATAAGAAGGAGGTTACTATTTTTGATGACGATGATAAAGAACACCTTATCTCTAGAGAAGAATCGTCACCACTTAATTCTTATCTAGATCCACCCCCAGTAGCTCATCTAAATTCAATTATTGGGAGGAAGAGAATAAAATAGTTGTGGGTGAGGAAAAGATTGTTCAAATAGAGTATGTGCCTATTGTGTAAGATTATGTTGATGTATTTCTAGAGGATTTCCCTGGACATCCTCTGGAACGAGAAATTGAGTTTTCCATTGATTTGATTCTTGGTTCAAGGCCCATATCGAATAACCCTTATAGAATGGCCATTGTGGAGTTAGTGGAACTAAAGAAACAACTAGAGGAATTGATTAATGAGGGATTTATTCTCCATAGTGTTTCTCCACAGGGAGCCCCTATCCTTTTTATTAATAAGAAAGATAGATCTGTGAGTTTTTGCATTAAATACAGGAAGATCAATGCTATAACATTAAAGAAAAAGTATCCCCTACCTTGTATTGACGATTTATTGAACCAACTTCATGGATCTCAATACTTTTCAAAGATTTAAATTCAATTTTTTTATCATCAATTGTGTGTTAAGAAGGAAGACATTCCAAAAACAGCATTTCGAGGTAGGTAATGGGCATTATGAGTTTACAGTAATGCAGATTGGATTGGCTAATGCACCCTCTGTCTTCATGGATCTAATGAATAGAGTTTTCAAGGAATTTCTTGATGACTTTTTAGTGATATTTATTGATTATATCTTGGTATAATACAAAATATACCAAGATCATGAAAATCACTTGTGAATTATCCTGAAGACTCTGAGAAGACATGAATTATATGGGAAGTTTAGTAGGTGTGAATTCTAGCTTCAAGAGAATTCTTTTCTTGGCCATATTGTCTCCAAGGATGGAATCTCTCTTGATCCTTCTAAGACCAATGCAATTCAAGAATGGCTAGCACCGACGAGTATAACTAAGGTACACAGTTTTATTGTTTTAGCAGGTTATTATCGGTGTTTTGCCAAGAATATTTCCCAATTGGCTAACCCATTAACCAAACTCACAAGTTAAGGGGTTAATTTTTTTTTTGGAAAAAAGAGTGGGAAGAATTTTTTGAGTAATTGAAGAGAATATTTGTCAATTATTATATCTTGACTCCACCATTGGGGAATGATGGGTTTGTTATTTATAGTGATTCTTCAAATAAAGGACTTGGTTGTGTCCTTATGCAGAATGATAGGGTTATTTCATATGCATAAAGATAGCTAAAAATTCCTGAGAAAAACTATCCTACTCATGATCTTGAGTTAGTAGCTATAATCATTGTTTTGAATATTTGGAGACATTATCTTTATGGTGAAAAATGTGAGATATATACGGATAACAGGAGTTTGAAGTATATTTTCTCACAAAAAGAACTCATCATGAGGAAAAGATGATGGATTAAACTACTCAAGGATTATGATTGAACGATACACTACCTCTTAGGGAATGAAAATAAGGTGGAAGATGATTTGAGTAGAAAGGATCATGGAGTTTTGAACAATATGAGAGTTAATAGGGATCCTATTTTCATGGATCTAGTAAAGATGGATATGGGAACAACCATGGAAGTTGAAACATCAATTCATTTTCAAATGGTTGTCAAACCATCATTACGAGAAAGGATAAAGAGGTCCCAGAACAGTGATGAAGAGTTTCAAAAGAAGATTAATGTTGTGAATGATGGGAGATTGAGTGACTTCGTATATGAAGATGCAATTTTGAAATTTGGGAAGAGAATTTGTGTTCCCGATATACATGATCTAAAAAGAGAAATTTTGGATGATGCTCATAGATCTAATTTCTCTATACAATCTGGGAGCACCAAAATGTATAGATATTTGAAGGAACATTTTTAGTGGGACAACATTAAGAGGGAGATTGATGATTTTGTGTCAAGATGTCTAGTTTTTCAACAAGTGAAAGTTGGAAGGCAACAACATAGAGGAGTCTTTCAACCTCTTATCATACCTGAGTAGAAATGGGATAATATTATGATGGACTTTGTCATGGGAATACTGAAGTATCCTAAAAAGTAACGATGCAATATGGGTCATTGTTGATCATCTTACCAAGTCAGCACATTTTCTTTCTATAAGAGAATATTTACCACTTGAACGTTTACCAAGAATGTATATTAATGGATTTTTAAGACTTCATGGATTACCCCTATCAATTGTTTCTGATCATAATCCACGTTTTACATCAAGGTTCTAGAAAAGTATTCAAAAATCCCTGGATACTGAACTTCGTTTGAGCACTTCCTACCACCCCCAAACTGATGGAAAATCAGAATGGACTATTCAAATGTTATAAGACAAGGTGAGATCATGCCCACTTGACTTTCAAGGTTTGTGGGATCAATATTTACCTATGGTAGAATTTCCATATAATAATAACATCCATTAAAGTATTCAGATGGCACCATATGAAGCGTTATATGGAAGGAGATGTCAGACACCAACCTATTGGGATGTTGTTGGTGAGAAAAAACTCATAGGCCCCGAACATGAGGAGGAAATAATGGAAAAGGTGAAGGTAGTCCAAAACCACATCAATGAATCTCAGTGTAGGTAGAAGATTTATGCTGATAACCGAAGGATGGATTTGGAAATTCAGGTAGGACATCATTTTTTATTGAAGGTATTTCCATGAAATGGTGTTATACGATTCGGTAATATGGTTAAATTGTGTCCCATGTACATCGGACCTTTCAAAATTCTAGAATGAATTGGGGCTGTAGCTTACCATTTGGCAATGATGCCAAGTCTCTCCAAAGGTCACGATGTATTCCACGTATAACTGTTGAGAAAATACATGCCTTACCCAACACATGTACTCACCTAAGAGGAATTAGAGCTGGAACCTGATCTATCTTATTGCGAAGAGCCTATCATGGTTTTCGATACAAGAGAACAAGTGCTGAGACACCAGACCACTCTTCTGGTAATAGTTCTATGGAGAAACCATAAGATTGAAGAGGCAACGTGGGAACCTGAAGAACATATGATGAAGAACCACCCCGAGTATTTTTATGCAATAATACTCTATAAATTTTTAGAACAAAATTATTTGAAGGAGGGGAGAATGTAACTCCCCAAGCTTCCACGATACTCTTATCTTTGAATAATACAATAGCGTGTGTTGTTCGAAACATCGAGTTCTAACACACCACAACCAATCAAATTAGCCATTATAAATAGTAATACCCACTTTTTAAAAATTTATAAATTTTATCTTTCAAAATGGACTTCATTTTTGTATTCGAAAAATCTAAATTAGCTTAGGGTGATTTGTTTGGTATTTTTCTGAAAACATTCAATTTTTGATGAATAGTGAAAAACAGTGAGTTATAGTTTAAAAAAGAATTTTTATTTAAATAACTATTTATTTTATATAAATTTAATTTATATCAAAATAGATACATAATTCATATATATGTTCAATGTAATTTATTGGGGTCAGTTTATAATAATTTTGGATTTATAAAAATCTTATTGAACTTTTTACAATCTTTTACCAACCTCTTAGGAGCATTTGCAAATTTACATAAAACATAATTTTACCACTTCTGTGAGTTGAATTTCAAAAATATTAGAGAAAATATTCATATCAGTAAGTAAAATTTGGTACAATAAGATGTAAATAATTTTTGGGGAATATTAACTTGTTACTTTTATTTACCACGGTTAAAAGTAAATAGGGTAATTAGGGGTAAAAATGATATTATTATTACCCTAGCACATGCCCTAATTCTATTAGAAAAGTATAATTCAACCAAAAACAACCTTAGGAATTAAATATGAACCTCTTAAGTCAACATGGATTAGATTAGGACATTTATTATTGTTTAATTCAAAGATGAGTTAAAAGAGTTAAAATCAAAGTTTAATAACAAAAACATTTTTTATATGGGGTTACACATAAGATAAATTTGACTATAAATATTAATTAGAAATCTAAAAGGATTTTATATAGAATATTTTTTTATTTATATTTTATAGACATTAAATAACTTAATTTATTTATGACACAATGATAAAGCATTAATTACCTAATTAATGAAATATTAAAATAATTGATATTATAAATATCCAAATAAATGTAATTTGATACTTTTTATGAATTACACTTATTTTCTATGTTAATATGACATATTAGGGTTGGTTAGAAGAATTTTGTTCAAAATAATAATATTTTTATGAATTTAGAAAAAACAAAATACCTAATAGTGTCAAATTTGACATAAAAGAGTCTTTAAAACAAATATAATATTATTAATTGATATTCTATTACTAAAAATATAAGTTTTATCCAAAGGTCTTAAATAATATTATATATTTCATTAAATAACATCTTGAGGTTCTCTTTAATGTTTATTCTATGTTTATTAAGCATATAATATAAAAATAAAAAGAGACATGGTAAATGTCAAACTATTTAACTAAGAGTTAAATCTAAATGATATGGTTACTCTGCTGACTTAAACCTGTCTAAAACCCATTTTATGAGCGGTTTTTCAACCCATCCCCACATTATACTTTAAATAATACAATCTAAATCCATTAGAAACTAAATGTATTTTATTATAAAATAATATTTCTAGATTTTCCTAAGGCGCCCCTCACCCCTCTTATAAAAGGGAACTCCCCCTTCTCTCTAATTCACACCTTCAAAGCCATTAGGCTCATCCAAACCATGCCCAAATAACCTCTAAACATTCATACCTTTATCCTAGAGTCCTTCCTTTTGTCAGAAGCTAACATAAGGATCCCTTTTGATTAAATTAAATTGAAGAACCCGAAGAAGAGGTAAATATTTCATCACCACTTTCAAGTTTCATTCTTCTTCCACTTACTCTTTCATTGCTGTTTCTATTCTAAAATGATAAATATATTATATTCTATATACTGTGATGTTATTATAATTATGGTACAACAATATTCATTATTATATCCATCCTTTTAATGATATGTCACCATATGTGCATACATAAGGCTTACCGTCTCCACGTCGTGGTGTAATTGTTATTAAATACATTATTATTTGGGTGGGTATAATAATGATGTGTAATTTATGTAAATAATAAATATAACATGATAAATATTATAAGGCCCCAGCCTTAAAAATTACTTAATCATGAATTAAATGAATAATTCACATAGAGGATCTTTTCAGGTTTAGAGTTTTAGAGAATTAGGTCATAACTATTACATCTCAAAAGATTAAATAGTAGAAACTTCTACTAAGATTCCATAAAATAAAAAAACACTTAAAAATAAACATGTATAGTTCCATGTTTTAGATAGAATGTATTTCCTTGATCCCATCCTTGACCCTGATCATCTTTAAGTCCTGTGGAAAACATTTCAAAAACATGGGATGAACATAAAAATCCCAGTAAAGGATATACAAAGAAGGAAAAATGTTAGTTTTTCAAAACAACAAGTAAACCATGAGTACTTTACCAAAGTAATACATTTCACCTTTATGAAGTAGTAAAAACTCTTCACTGAATAAAATACCATTACTTACCCTTTTGTAACCAAAAGATTACCATAAAACCCATATAAAGAACACATAACATTTAAAGGTAACTTGGGACATTATCATACTTAAATTGAATAACCATACGGTCGAATTCTACACATACTTAATGGAATAGCCATAAGGATGACTTCCATACCCAATGCATTAGAGGTTATAACGTAACCACCATTCATGGTATTCACGGCACCACCCGTCATATGATTTATCACGTAACCACCTGTCAAATGTCCATGTACCATTATAAAATCATAAGTCATAAAACAAATATAATGGAAACAAAAAATTTCCACACTTTGATCACAATATATCACTTAAATATATTCACATTAAAAAAATCCATTATAAAAACCATTTTCAATAACAAAATACATAAAATAGTATATGGTATTTATTTCATTTTAAAAACATTACGGCTTGTTGAGGAAGCCAAAGACCAAATAATACTCACAGTGGTGGAAAATGTCGTTGTCACCGTGTACGTTAAAAGAAACATTCCTTTTTGTAATTTTGTAAAACGCTTCGTAGAAAAAGGTTCCCTTTGTATAAAATTGAAAGTCAAAGGATTTTATACACCATATAAAATAAATCCTTTTATTGGAACAAAATATTCCTTAATTGAAAGGAGAATGAGATGAAGTCCCATACAAAGACGGTATCCTTGGATTAAGGAAAAATCAATTACATAATTATGTGTGACAAAAAACTACACCAAATATATGTGGATATTATGTGTAAAACAATCAGAGGTTATTCACACATATTCATAGAACATCATATTCAAGGAGTACTAGTTTATACGAAAGAATCAAAATTGGGTTAAGAAGTTCCCTTGAAAATATTTGACAGCCTAATGGTGTCACTTCAAAATTTAGAAAATGAGTTGATTAGAGATAAAAAGGGTTATCTCATTACTTTTAAATAACATTTATAGCAATAAGGATATATAAGAACATATCCCATCATAATAATATTAAAATACCTAAAAATAAGTCTTTTAAAATGAGGAGGTTGAAATTTTCCCTTACCAACTTGGGTATCTTTCGAAACATACACCCCATGAAAGAAGGAAAATACAACATTGATGTAAACACTCATAAACAAAAATTTACTACACAAAGATTAGAATAATGGGTATTACATATACCAAACAAAAGTAAATAGTGGCCAATGTATCATGAATCTCACAGGAATAAAAAGTGAGGTGAATATCCACTTCTGAAAATTCGGCAGCCTAACAGCGCCACATAAAAAGATAAAAATAGATTGATGAGATAAAATTGGGTATCTCATCATAGTAACATAAAATTTACATCAAGAGTAATACAAAATAACATCCCCCAACATAATAAATATGAGCTTAAAAGAAATGACATAAAAGAGAGTACTTAAAAAGAAAGAGAGAGGTTGGATCCCTTACCTCCTCTCCGAATTGACTCAATCATTCTTTAATATCCTGAATAATAAAGTTGAGTTAATTTCTACTTGATTAATAACCTTTTTCAAGTTCATTATTCCATTTATATCCCTTATTACCATGTTATGCACATTATGTATTCATTTAAGTTAATAACGGTCGTTTTGTCGATACTTGGTACTTGAATAAAAAATAAACCCTTTATAATCACAAGTTTGTTCATGGGGTAAAATATCCATTATATCAAAAATTATATTCATTATGTAGATATCATATATATCATATATATCCATTATATACATGAATTTATAAAATTACATAATCATTTAGAGGTAAGAAATGAAATGCACCGTTCATGGAGACGGTAATCCGTACGTACTCATGACTGCTACTTCCATTTCTATTTCATATTTCATTGGAATTAAAACATAATGATAAATAATATTACTATAATTACAGTATGTTATCATATATAATATCATTAAATCTATCTTTTATACGTACCACATGTGGTATTAACGAATCAAATCACTTTGAGGGGGCGGTAGTCCTCACTTCCTAAAATGAAGATATCGTGTTTACCCATAATGGAAACCACAAAGGTATGCCATAATTGAAAAATACAGAAGCTTAAAAAAAACATAAACATATTATATATAATATATAAATATGGTGACATCTTAATGTCCACCTTTGAAGGTGTTAAAAGAATATTGAACAATCATCGTTTCATGAGGCAGAAATTCACCATCCACAGAAACAGTTTGTTCTTTAACCATTAGATGTAGGTGTGTGTAAGTGTAGCTCGAATAATTCTTTTAAAGAAATCCTAGTATATGGAAGATACTGGTTTTTCTACAAAA
This sequence comes from Viscum album, assembly GCA_963277665.1. Lineage (NCBI taxonomy): Eukaryota > Viridiplantae > Streptophyta > Magnoliopsida > Santalales > Viscaceae > Viscum > Viscum album. The sequence goes on along the minus strand of OY728123.1, from coordinate 1,935,457,650 downwards.
TAAATGAATAAAAATACTTTAGGGGTTTGGATAAGCAAAACAAAACAAAATAGCACAAGTGAAGACGTTACCTTAAAATCGGGTAACTCCCTTTGGTTTGAACCAAAAAGATTTTTTTTAAGAGATTAATGCCTAAGTTAAGGCTTCTAAAATGAGGAAAGCGATGTGTAGAGACAAAATTATGAGATCTTGGCCGAGCCAAAGGCTTTAGAGGTGTGGGTAAGGAGGTAGAGGTGGGGGCCTTTTATAAGAGGAGAGGAGGGGCACTCTTGGAAAGTCAAGAAAGGTTACATTATTTTCAAATGAGTTTCAGATTTTAAATGTACCAAATTGATATATTTCTAGTATAAGGTTATGAGGGTTCTAAATCCACCCATCCAATAGGTTTTTGACATGTTTAGGTCTAATATTTTTCATTATCTTTTCATTTTATTTAAATCATTAAATAATGAGGTAATCGCTGCATGATCTTGATGTCATAAATAATTTGATTTATTTACTGTCTAAAAATTATAAAAAAAATTACTAAGATGTATTAAATCTTTTTATATTTCCAATTACTATTTATAGTCAAAAATATGACTTGTATAACCCCATGTAAAAATTGTTTTATTAATACAATACAAGTTTGTGTCATTTTTACTTTTACTTTAAATAAAAGGCATTAATGTCATTATCTTACCCAAGTGGCTCCATGTGGTCCCAAAAATCAACCCATGTGTTTTCTTTGTCTCCCATGACTCATCCAATAGGGTTAGGACAAGTTTCAAGACATTTTCATTTTATTACAATATCATTTTTACCTTAAATCACACTAATTACCTTTAATCGTGATTAATAAAACTTAAAAGTTACTTTTCATTAAAAAAAATTCATCCCATTGAACATAATATTACTTAATAATTAAAAAAAATTATATTGGATTTTTTAATTCAAATCACAGAAGTGGTAAAGTTCCATTTAAATGAAAAATCAGTTTTTGTAACTACCACTTTGTGGTTTCGCTATTCATCAGAAATTATGGTTTTTCAGAAAAATACCAAAAATTCACCATAAGATATATTTGATATTCCGAATTAAAAAATGATTTCTACTTTACCAAATTCATAACATACAAGTTTCATTAATTAATTTTATAATTAAATCCCGTTTTCAAATCAAATAGCGTGTTTTTAAGAAACAATATCTATCAAAAGATTGACATTCATTTATGTCCAATATCAAAGTGATATTAATTCCAATGACCACCATTGGATTAAATGGTAAAAATCTATTCTAATTTCACTTTAAAACCAATTAAAAAGATAATCTAACTATATAAATATATTATATTAAAAAGAGGTTTTGAATTAAAATACAACACATTTCACTATTCATTAAAAAATGTACATTGTCAGAAAAATACAAAAAATTTAAACAAAGTAAATTTTGATGTCTCGATACTAAAGAAGAATTTTATTTTGTCAAATAAAACATATAAAATTGTCAAAAGTATATTTAAAAAGGGTTTTCCATCAGAAGGGGGTTAATCGACCTTTTAAAGAATATTAGAAGATTTATGCTTAAAATTGGATTCATTTGCATTTTTAATCCTCTAACATTTATTGTAAAAAGTAAAAATATTTGACAAACATATATAATAATTTTGTAGTTAGTTCTTCTCATTCCCGTGATTACAATGGCTAGGTGTTAACTACCATTTAAAATAAAATTATTTCATTATTAGAGTGTAAGGTATGATTTCAAAGGAACTCGTTGTTGCGTATTGGGTAAGCCATCAAGCATAGAATTCCCTTTAAAGTAATATTAATATTTTATTCACAAATATGGATAAATATAAAAATTTCATATTCTTTATTTACCTGGGGTGTTACATCCTTCTCCCCTTTTGGGAATTGCATCCTCACAATTTTAAAATTGGGCTCGGAAACTTCATTGAAAGTCCCACATCGGAAAAGGAGTAAATTAAACTATCACTTTAAAAGAAATAAAGGGAAGTACAAAGGCCCCCCGAGTTAACCCATACTAGGATTCCATGTATGGAAATATGGAGTTGGAAGAGAAACAAAGGGTCATGTTCTAAGGGAGTGTGATAGAAAACATGTTTAGGTGAAATTTAACCACGAGAAAATCACAAACATGTGATGGGTTAAACGGTAATTGATTCCCCAGTAGGAAAATTTAATGGAAAACATTTTTTTAGTTACTTTTCATTGAGTAATTTATTTTTGAGCTTAAATAAAACATAAGTAAACATACTAACTTGTCATGTTGACTTTAAACTTTAACTAGATTTCTTACACGAACTGATATTTTCTCCAAAAGATGAGTATTTAGGAAGACTTGTTTACATTAAGAGAGCTATAATCAGCTTCTATAGAATCACCTAATCCAAAAAAGAGAACTATATAATTCCCATGTCTTTAGACCTTAACCAAAACTAAAACCAAAAATGTTAGTATGAGATCAGATAATACCCAAAAAGGGTAATCTTTTATAAAAAGGAAATCTATTCTTAATCTCCAAAAATTTTCCAACAAGACCCAAAGTTCAACGAATACCAAAAGTAAACCAAAAGAAGTTTGAAACTAAAATATTTGAAGGATTTAATCATATAGTCTTCCAAGTTAAATCGTAACATTTATCTCCAAGCAACATTAGTTTCTCTTAAAGTCTTGTATTGAAAAGTAATTAACCTAATCACATGTCCTCCATGATAGGTTAATAATTTCCATATATAACCCAAAATAAACATACTGTTAATCCCTAAAATCATATAACTAAAAATAATTAGTCAAACTAACTAGGAACTTCACGTAGTCCAGTGGTATGTGATAAATACCAGTCACACTTTGGTTGTGGGTTCGATTCCCTTAGTTTTGTCCAACACGATGGGTTGTCACATGGTCTGCATGTTGTCCTTTTTCCAAACTATATAGTTCTCAAATCATACCCCAAAAGAGATAAAATCATCAAAAATAACCATAACATAATTTAACCTCAATTTTATCTCATGCCTTTCACTTTCCATCATAACATATAGTAACCCATAATTACCTCAAAAGTAAGGATCATATAAACCCAAATGGTTCTTTATAACTATGTCCACAAAAGAATAGATAACTATTCCTTGAATATAATTTTCATAAAACAAACATTAGGGTTACACATACTATAAAAAGTCTTCTAATGCAACCCCATCATCAAAAGAGACTTAATACTCTTAAGAATTTCACCATAACTCTTAATGACCTTATATGTTGACTTCTTACTCATTAAAAATTCTTCATGATCCATTAACCATTCCTTTCCAACTTATTATGAAATAGTTCTTTCCTACAAACAAAATCATGAATCATATCCTAAGATTCCAAAATAGGAAAAAAAAGATAAGAAAAAATCCATACCTTCGATTGGTCATTGTCAGTTTCTTCATCCTCAATCAAAATGGCATTAGGAATAGGTAAACAAATATTTGTACGATCTTGGTGATAGAATTCCTGAAACATCTTCATAGGACATGTTTTTGCATAATGACCACGCACACCACATTTAAAACATTCAATTGATCCCTCAGAAAAAACATTTTTCCCTTTCCTCAAGTCAATAGGATGCTTCCTTTTTCCATGGCAGGTTCTTGCTTTATGACCTTAATTTCCACATCTATAGCATATTTATGTCCCTTTGAAACATTTTCCAAGGGGTTTCTTTCTACATCTTTGACACATAGGTTTTTTAACACACATAACTTTATTATTATTGCATATAGTTCCATAGGGATTTGTTTCTCACATATATGATTCCTTATAGAAATCACCAAGGTTTAGGTGCTCAATCATGACTCCAGATAGTTGGTTGAGGATAAACAGAAGAGTTCTCATTGCAGATCTCATATCATTTAGTTGCTCACTCAGAAAATTGTCACAGTTTCCTTCACATCCACGGTTACTTTGGATCCTACTAGATCTAGCCATTTACTAAAACCAAAAAGGTCATTGTGAGTATATCAACAAAACCATCATGTACTAATGGGGAAGATAAACACTAAGATATTCTTACTCATTCACATTATCTAAAACTAGGACTCTTTCTGAAATCCTAAGAATTATGGTAATGTCACTTATGCTTACAGAATACCCTAACCTCTAAAGTTATCTAAACCGACCTATGATACCAACTATAAGGCCCCGGCCTTAAACATTACATAATCATGAATTTAATTAATAATTCACATAGAGGGTCTTTTCAGGTTTATAGTTTTAGATAATTAGGTCATAACTATTACATATCAAAAGATTACATAGTAGACACTTCTACTAAGTTTCCATAAAATAAAATAAACACTTAAAAAGATACATGTGTAGTTCCATGTTTTAGATATAATGTCTTTCCTTGATCACATCCTTGACCCTATTCATCTTTAAGTCCTGTGTAAAACATTTCAAAAACATGGGATGAGCATAAAAAATACTAGAAAAGGATACACAAAGAAGGAAAACTGTTAGTTTTTCAAAACAACAAGTATACCATGAGTACTTTACCAAAGTAATAATTTTCACCTTTATGAAGTAATAAAAACTCTTCACTGAATAAAAGACCATTACTTACCCTTTTGAAACCAAAATAATACCATAAAACCCATATAAAGAACACATAACATTTAAAGGTAACTTGGGACATAAACATACTTAAATGGAATAACTATACGGTCGACTTCCACACATACTTTATGGAATTTCCATACGGCTGACTTCCATACCCAATGCATTGGAGGTTATAATGTAACCACTCGTCCTGGTATTCATGGCACCACCCGTCATATGGTTTATCACGTAACCACCAGTCAAATTTCCAAGTACCATTATAAAATCATATGACATAAAACAAATATAATGGAAAGAAAACATTTCCACACATTGATCACAATATACCACTTAAATATATTGACATAAAAAAATCCATTATAAAAACCATTTTCAATATCAAAATACATAAAATAGTATATGGTATTTATTTCATTTTAAAAACATTACAGCTTGTTGAGGAATCCAAAGACCAAATAATACTTGCGGCGGTGGAAAAGGTCGTTGTCACCACATACATTAAAAGAAACATTCCAATTTGTCATTTTGTAAAACGCTTTGTAGAAAAATATTCTTTTGTATAAAATTAAAATTCAAAGGGTTTTATACACCGTATAAAATAAAGCCTTGTATTAGAACAAAATATGCCTCAATGAAAGGAGATTGAGACGAAGTCCCATACAAAGATGGTATCCTTGGATTAAGGATAAATCAATTACATAATTATGTGTGACAAATGAATACACCAAATATAAGTGTATATTAAGTTTGAAACAATCATAGGATATTCACACATATTCATAGAACAATCTATTGAAGGAGTACTAGTTTATCCCAAAGAAACAAAATTGGGTTAAGAAGTTCCCTTGCAAAAAATTGACAGCCTAACAGTGTAACTTCAAATTTCATAAAATGAGTTGATGAGAGATAAAAAGGGGTATCTCATCACATGGACATAACATTTATAGCAATAATGATATATAAGAACATATCCCATCATAATAAGATTAAAAGACCTAAAAAAGAAGTCTTTTAAAATGAGGAGGGTGAAAGTTTCCCTTACCGACTTGGGTATCTTTCTAAAAATACACCCCATGAAAAAAGGAAAATACAAAATTGATTTAAATACTCAGAAAAGAAAGTATATTACACAAAGAGTAGAATAATTGGCATTACATATACCAAACAAAAGGAAATAGTGGCCAATGTATCATGAATCTCAGGGGAATAAAAAGTGAGATGAATATCCACTTATGAAAATTCGGCAGCCTAACAGCGCCACATAAAACTTCAAAAATTGATTGATGAGATCAAATACGGTATCTCATCATATGAAAATAAAATTTACAGCAAGAGTAATATAAAATAACATCCCCCAACATAAGAAATATGAGCTTAAAGAAAATTACATAAAAGAGTGTACTTAAAAAAGAAAGAGAGAGGTTGGATCCCTTACCTCGTGTCCGACATGACTCTATCGTTCTTTAATCTCCTGAATAATAAAATTGAGTTAATTTATACTTTCTTAAGAACCTTTTTCAAGTTAATTATTCCTTTTATATCACTTATTACCATGTTATGCACATTATGTAATCATTTAAGTTAATTACGGTCATTTTGTTGATACTTGGTACTTGATTCAAAAAGAAACTCTTTATAATCACATGTTTGTTCATTGGGTAAAATATCCATTATATACAGAATTATATTCATTATGTAGATATCATACATATCAAATATATCCATTATATACATGAATTTATAATATTACATAATCATTTATAGGTAAGAAATGAAATGCATCATTCATGGAGACGGTAAGCCGTACGTACGCATGAATGCTACTTCCATTTCTATTTCATATTTAATATAATTAAAACATAATTATACATAATAGTATTATAATTCCAGTATGGTATCTTATATAATATCATTAAATCTATCCTTTATTCGTACCACATATTGTATTAATGAATCAAATCACTTTGAGGGGGTGGTAGTTCGCACTTCCTAAAATGAAGATATCGTGTTTACCCATAATGGAAACCATAAAGGTATTCCATAAATGAAAAATACATAATATTAATGAAAAAATAAACATTTTATATATCATATATAAATATGATGACATCTTAATGGACACCTTTGAAGGTGTTAAAAGAATATTTAACAATCATCATTTCGTGAGGCAGAAATTCACCATCCACAGAAACGGTATGTTATTTAACCATTAGATGTAGGTTTGTGTAAGTGTAGATCGAATAAATCTTATAAAAACATCCTAGTATATAGAATATACTGGTGTTGCTACAGAATACATGAATAAAAATAGTTTAGGGGCTTGGAGAAGCAAAATAAAACAAAAGAGCACAAGTGAAGACGTTACCTTAATATCGGGTAACTCCCTTTGGTTTGAACCAAAAGAGTTTCTTTAAGAGCTTCCTGCCTAAGGTAAGGATTCAAGGATGAGTAGAGGGATGTGGAGAGACAAAATGATCAGAGCTTGGCCGAGAAAAAGGCTTGAGAGGTGTTGGTAATGAGGTAGAGGTGGGGGCCTTTTATAAGAGGAGTGGAGGGGCACTCTTGGAATGTTAAGAAAGGATACATTATTTTCAAATGAGTTTAGGATTTTAAAGGTCCCACAATGATATATTTATAGGATATGGAGATAAGGGTTCGAAATCAACCCATCCAATAGGTTTTTGACATGTTTAGGTCTTATATTTTACATTATCATTTCATTTTATTTAAATCATTAAATAATGAGGTAATCGTTGGATCATTCATAAATAATTTAATATATTTAATGTCTAAAAATTATAAAAAAAATACTATTATTTAGGAAATCATTTTATATTTCCAATTTCTATTTATATTACAACATCGTACTTGTATAACCCCATGTAAAAATTGTTTTATTAAAACAATACATGTTTGTGTCATTTTTACTTTTACTTTAAATAAAAGGCATTAATGTCATTATCTTACCAACGTGGCACCATGGGGTCCTATAAATCGACCCATGTGTTTTCTTGATCGTCCATGACTCATCCAATAGGTTTACAACAAGTTTCAAGACATTTTCATTTTATTACAATATCATTTTTACCTTAAATCGCACTAATTACCTTTAATCGTGATTAATAAATCTTAAAAGTTACTTTTCCTTAAAAAATTGCATCTCATTGACCAACATTTTAATTAATAATGAAAATAATTTATATTGGATTTTTTAAATTCAAATCACATAAGTTGTAAAGCTCCATTTAATTGAAAAATCAGTTTTTGTAACTACCACTTTGTAGTTTCACTATTCATAAAAAAATTTGGGTTTTCATAAAAATACCAAAAATTCACCCGAAGCTATATTTGATATTCCAAATTCAAAAATGATTTATAATTTTCAAAATTAATAACATAGAAGTTTCATTACTTAATTTTATAATTAAATCCCACTGTCAAATGAAATAGCGTGTTTTTAAGAAACAATATCTATCAAAAGATTGACACTCGTTTATGTCCAATCTCAAAGTGATATTAATTCCAATGACCACCATTGGATTAAATGGTAAAAATATGTTCTAATTTCACTTTAAAACCAATTAAAAAGATAATCTATCTATATAAATAAATTAGATTAAAATGAGGTTTTGAATTAAAATACAACACTTTCACTATTCATCAAAAAATGTACATTGTCAGAAAAATACCAAATATTTAAAAAAAAGTAAATTTTGTGTCCCAATAATAAAGAAGAATTTTATTTTGTAAAATACAACATATAAAATTGTCAAAATATATTTAGAAAGGGTTGTCCATCAAAAGTCGGTTAATCGACCTTTTAAAGAATGTTAGAAGATTCATGCTTAAATTTGAATTCATTTGCATTTTTATTCCTCTAACATTTATTGTAAAAAGTAAAAATATTTGACAAAGTTATATAGTCATTTTGTAGTTAGTTCTTTTCATTCCCATCATTACAACGTCTAGGTTTTAACTACCATTTAAAATAAAAATATTTCTTTATTAGAGTTCAACATAAGATTTCAAAGGAACTCTTTGTTGCGTATTGGGTAAGCCATCAAGCATAGCATTCCCATTAAAGTGATATTAATATTTTATTCACAAATATGGATAAATATAAAAATGTAATATTATTTATTTACCTGAGGTGTTACAATTATTATGTATATATAATATACTATCCAATTATATATTATTTTAATTTCAAAAGAATGATATTGTTGCTTGTGCATACGTACGGATTACCATCTCCATGAACGCGATGATATTCGTTCTCCATCATATCCATTAAAGACTAATTTCAATTGATGATTAAAAATAATGTTTAAAGGATTTATATAATTCTGGATATGAATAAGATACATCCCGTAAATTACAATTATTACTCATATAATAATGAATATAAAGGAAAATGAATACGTTAACACGTGAAATGACGATAATACTAAGATATTATTAACAAAGCAATTTTAAAAGATCATATATGATATCATATTAATGTATATGATTATTGTATAATTTAATAACAATTATTTAACCATTATTCAAGAGAATAACCTACCCTCGACTATGCAAAAGTACAAGGTAAGGATTAGTTCTACATCCTCTTTATTATTCAAGGTTGTTTATATGTAATTATATACTGAGACCTCTTTATCATCCACATCCATATTTCATAGAAATTTATTTCAAAACATTTTTAATATTTTATAGTTTATTTTTTAAAGTCATTTTTACCCTTTTTTAATTTTATAAGGTGTTTATAAAGGAATATTCCCGTCATTTTCTGAACTAGGTACTTCATGACCTTTTCGAAAAAATTAAGGTAAGAATGTTTTTTTATCTTATACGGTGGGTGCAGATATTTTCCACCATTATAACATCATTGAAGATTCCCTTACAAGATTATATGAATATTTTCAAAATAAATGTTTTCTTTATAATTATTTGACACTTTAATGATTTCTAAATATAATGAGATATTTCTCAAAAAAAGTTTTGATTTCATCTTTGTCAACATCCTTTGATGGATTTCAAGTTAATTTAATGTTGATTTATTATAATACAAAACATCCATATTGTATTGACGGTTTTGTGATATGTTTGACTATGGATGTCCTATTTCTATACCATTCATGGATTATAGTTAAAGTATTGATATTTTTTATGATAGTTTTAATATGAATGTTTATGTTATATTTCAACTGTTTCATATGAGGAATTTATTGAACTTAGTAAGTGACGGGTGGAGCACACTATAGTTCATCGATGCATCGGTAGGTCTCATGAGACAACTAGACATGAAATTGGCTGAGGGCTTTCCCAATTTGATATATGGTTTTGGTCAAGGCCTTAATCATTTTTAGACGTCTTGGCCGAGGCCTTGAAAAAATGTTTTTGAATGTCCGACATTATACACTCCCTCATTATGAAAATAAAATTGATGGTTTATGTGGTCATTAAACTAGTAGAATACCCATGATTATGTTTTATTATGGAATTATTTACTCAGATCATATTCCTATTATAAATATATTCTTGTTTCTTACTGGTAATGGCATGTTGTTTAAATTATTCACTATGCTTAATATTTATGTTATCTTCCACTTTATTGATTACCCTTACTGAGCATTTGATTTCAACCCTTTCTTATGTCTCATTTTTCTAGGATATAAAATAGTTAGTTATGAGGGACTTGCATGCATAATCTAGGAGGCTTGGATGTTTCTAATTGAATAAATTCGTATTGTATTTCATTTCAGGTTGTAAAGTTAAACTTATCTGTGAATAGTTTTTCCAATAATATTATACTGATCAGTATTTTGAGACATGACTTCCTTGTGATCATGCCAATGCTATGTAAAAATGCACCAACTCTAGGTAACTTGGGTTGGGGATTTACATAGTGGGAACTATACCAATTACCCAAAGTAACATATTACTATGATTCCCTATAGGAGAAAATATATTGGGATTGAATATTGGGCATGGAGGAAAAGAATAAATATTTAGATTTTTCATTGTGTTCATCAATCCAAAACATGTGAATGATCAATGTAATGTTGACTACCTAAAACACAAAAATATGTGATGAATTAAAATGCCATCAGCTTAATGATAATTTAGGTAAAAGGAAAACACATTTTGTATCATTATCCAATCATTGATTAGTTACTTATATTGACCATGACATATGAAAATATACATACATTATCTTATAACCTTTTTTATTCACAATCTCATCCATTATTTAGGCCTTTTTAGATTTCCACATTATCTCTTACCCAATGAAATGAATGAGAATTGTTGTTTTATTCATGCTTTTTTAAAAGATCTTAGATAAATGATATGAAATCCCATTCATAATCACTTATCATCATCACAACATGTTTATAATTGGTTATACAATATGCATAAATACTCATGGTATAAGATATACATAATCATTCTAGAAAAGTTTTTTCTTTATTAGCCTTTCAGAAGACAAAATCAAAAACATCTAAATGAAGCTATAAAATCAGAAAAACATTGATCCCCCTTATATCAAAAAGTAGGTATTGGTTTTCACATTCCAAACATGTGAATACCATTAATGTATATTCCCTTTAAACATGGTAACAAACATAATTATCATAAATACTTTTCGAAATCATACTTGTTTCCTTATTCCAATGATTACTGGATGTATCCTTTAAATCCTAGAAGTTAAAACTCCATCCTTGATGACATAGATTAATGTTTCATTAAATAGTTACCTGATAATATTTACCATACAATTTACTTATTTATATATAACAAATGTTCATCCAATCATCATTTTCTCAATGCCAAAAATTAATTAATGGTTTCTCCTTCGGATGGGGTGGGATTGATGGGAGGACCGGGAACTTCCTCAGTGATTGGTTTAGGGGAGTTGGGAGTCAAGGAGAGGAAAGGAAAGCTTTGTCTATCTTTCTAATGGCAGGGTGTTGGACGCTTTGGAAAGCTAGGAATGATCGCCGCCACAACAGTGCCTCAGGATCGTTGGTCACAATTCTGTTCAAGATGAAGAACACTTTTCTGGACTTGATCAGGCTGTGCCCGGAGTGTTGTGATGCGCCGTATGCGCACGCCTTCAACTCCCATCTTGTTGTACCATTTCGAAATGGATATCCAAGGAAGGGTCGATGGGTTTGTTGGAATTCTCCATGCTTGGGGTTAAATCTCAACACGGATGGGTCGGTGCTTCATGGGGATATGCACGGTGTGGGGTCATCCATGACCAGTCAGGTTCTTTCCTTGATGATTTCATTGGGTGGCTCAGGAGAGGTGACACGCTACAGGCTAAAGCCCTATCTCTTGTTACGGGTCTGCATATGTGTGTTCTCAGGCGTCTTCATCTGGATTGAGCAGAGATTGACTCCCAGGTGTTGTGTAATGTGGTACATGTTAAGGGAAGAATTCCATGGGAAATTGCTTACACGGTGAAGTGATGTCATCTGCTATTGGAGGCTCATACGGTGGTCTCTCACACTTGGATGGATGGTAATATGGTGGATGATTTTTTGGCATCCATGGAAACTCCAGATCATAGTATGCTCCTTTTTTCTGACTTGGGTTCCTTCCCTAGCTCGGGGTTGAGCTTCGTATTCAATGATGCACTGGGCCTGCATTACATTAGGCCACCTTAATTTGGTCTATTGTTTGTGACTTGTGTTTCATTTTAATAAAAATGGTAATTTTCAGTCAAAGCCATCACAACCTAGATTCTTCATATCAGTAATGATCCTATGGAAACTATATTACAAAAACATGTGTGTGTTAAATGAACACAACAAATCACATCCACCTAATGAAATATTTGTTAAAACTCACTTTCATGCATACCATCACATGTAATTACCTTTAGACGATCATGGGGGAAGAGGGGGTAGTCATCCATCTGTCCTTCTACAAAGATGTTGTGGAAAGCAGCCTCCTATAGTCCATTGGGTGTTAGTTTCCCTATCTAACATGGGTGGAGAAGAATATGAGATAAAAAATACATATTATATCATATAACTCATAAACATATTACGGAAATATCCAATTATAATACTCAACTATAGATAACATGTATAGACCATTGATTTCTACTCCTAAGACCAGAAGTCATATTAATACATGAGAATATTAAATAGATGCATTTATAACTATAAATTTATTTATGAATTTCAATTTATTATAATTATTTATTTATCAATTAATTATTCATTTTAAATTTTACACATACATTACATAATATGCGTAAAGACCATGCCCTCCATGCATAAGTTAAATCCAATGATTTGGTTTGTCATGATTAAAATAATTTCTAATTTTTCATTATTTAAAAAACCATCAATTTGGGATAACCATTTATTATTCACCATTAAAAACATTCAATATCTAGTTTATCCTGTAAAATAATCCTAATCTACAATTTGGATAAAAAATTGAAATCAATATCCTCATGTTACCTCAAGTAGTGGGCAAAGGAATTAAGATAAACAAAAAAATACGGTGATCGGCAATTAAACAGATTCACATGTTATAATGACATATCTCATCCTATTTTCAGTAGGTATGATGATATTGAACTCATTTTATCACCTTGGGTTCCATACCTAACACCCAAATGCATGTACCAAAACATCTCTTAATCATAGGTTTTAACTGCAGCCATATCATTTGAGCCACCTGACCACATATCTGAATATCAATCATAGGTCACATCATATTTTGGACCCACCAACCGTATCACACATCATACCTCCAATCTCATCCATGATAGTATCATATCAAAATGATGGAATACAGATCACGTAACAAGCACTAGGAACAAGAATGAAATTCATAGGAAAACTAGTCCCTCCCAACAAGGCAATTCACCATCCCATATAAACCAGCTCTTATATTTCCACAATATGGGACTCATCCTTCAATAGAAAATGAGAAACTCAGGACCAATAAAAAAATAATTATCACACATCCAATTATTATTAAATATAGAATTAATCGTTTCATTTATTTTTAGTTATTGACTGTGGAAAAAAAGGCATCATGATATAACAAGATATCAAAGATAAAATAGGCTCTTGGAATTTATTCTAGTTTCAACATCCCTAGAGAACAACTATTCTCAAATAATATGAGTATTAAATTATTACTAAAAATAATAAATATGGTTCACATTATTTATTAATTCCATTTATCACATAGAAGATCAATGAAAATCAAACATTACAAACACATCAATTTTATTATCATCAATTCAAATCAACTATTGGATTACAAACATGCCTCTAAAAATTATTCTAAAGACAATTAATTCTAAATTAACACCATTTGTACATTATTTAACCATTTAAATCAAGAATAAAATTCTAACAATAAATTCAATGATATCACAATATCTCTCAAATTGAGATGCATCCCACAAAAAATGTATAAAGCAACAATATCATCGACATTCAATGAAACCATTAGATTATCTAGGGAAATATTTATTATTTTCATTAGATTACCAACCAAAGGTGTTAATATTGATCAATTTATGATAACAAATAATGAAAACTTAATAAATAAATACCATACATCAAAAGATTTCAACATTTTTTGTATGAGAATAGACCAGCTTAAGGATCATAGATCGCCTCTCAAATAAGAAGAGTATCCATCAGAGGATTTAATTTCACAACCACACCAATCCTAACCATGGGAAACCCAATTAGATAAATTTTTTATCAGACACAATATCATGGAAATAAGAATGAGGGGATAATGAAACTAAATTGGGGAGAAAGCATAAAAAATAGAGGTATAACTCACATTGGATCAACACGAATCGAAGATAGAAGCCCTAGGAACATTCTCATTCAATGGGAATCCAATACTCCTAAGAAGTTGCTTCCAGGCCTCCTTGAATGAGAGAAAATACCTATGTATCCTTATGGTTATGAATAACTGAACTTGATTAAATTTTTAAAATATCACTTTAGTGGGGATTTACACAACATGAAGTGCCATTTCACGCCATGTAATCCTTTGGGTATGGGTTTTAATGATAAATTAATCTCCTTTTTAATCCAAATTATGAAAACATACATGTCATGAACTGACCATGTACATGTTCTGAACCTAAAATACATGGAATGTAAGTATTATACAAAATCTAGTCTCCCTAATTCCATAATTTTAACGGAAACCCCCTCTAGAAAACTTTCATGCCTCATCCAAGCTCTACTAGTATTGGAAACACAAAACGGGGTGGAACAAACTAATCTAAGCCATTACAATTACACCAATAATTATTTTAAATATGAACTAAAAAATAACCATATGAGTAATTTCATTGAATAATTAATGAAGAAATAATTCATTATTTTTAATTGGTAATATGAAAATTAGAAAAAGAACAACAATATTGGGAATAAATATATAACCTATGGAAAATGTAATCTAACTATTCCTTAATATTGTTGATGGTCAATATAATCATTAGGAAATATGATTATTTGATGGATTTAGTGTTCATAAAATGTAATAAAAATGATAATTGACTCATAAATGATAAATTATATTCTCAACTTAAAGATAGATTCTTTATGAAGCCCGTTTGTTATATCTATTAAGGAAGGATGTTCCACTGGGGTTCTCCCATCACCAATCCCAATTAAGGAATCAAAATATGATTATTAACAAAAATCAATAGCGAGAGAAGGTCAAGTTAGTAATGATCAGCACAATTTCATTGTTAGCTGAGATAACACATGAAACTACCATTATCACACACCTTACCCATTGGTAGTATCCCCAACATAATTAGGCCTTTTCTTGCATATACCTATCTATAATAAAATTATAATTTCTTTTGAATAAATTAAATTTTCATTTCATTAATCCAATTTTCTGTGTTAATTTTTTCAATATATATGAATATATAAATTTTTCTACTTATTAGGTTTGTGGATAAAAGTAAAATTATATTTTCATAAAATATATAATATTTTATAATAAAATCATGTATTCAAATTAATAATTATTTTCATTAAGTATTCTATTAAAAATCTTTTTATTGAAATATATATTATAATATAATTTTATAATATGAATCATAATTTTTATATGTTTCAAAATGTTGATAATTAAATATAATCAGATATTTATAGATGAATCAGAAATTTATATTTGAAATAAACAATTATCATATTTATAAATTTAATTTGACCCAATATATATTATACATGATAACATAAAATTGGAATTCAATTATGGTGAAATTTTTATAATTTTCTAACATGCATTATTTTCTGATGAATTGTAAATGTATAGTTTTGAATTTTCGTTATATTTCATGAATTCGTATATTTGAAATAATTATATATTAATTAATTTCATAGAATCCATGACCTAAACTATTTTATTTTATTAAAAACATGTATTTTAATTTTTTTATATCAATTATCAAATATACAAATGATTTTCCAAGCGTAAGAAATAAATTATGATTTTAAAAATAATACTATTTGATAAATCACTTGTCCTTATTCATTGTCTATTAAAGTTTGGATATCAGTTTAAATTTTTTGAAAACGTTAAAAATGATTCCTATATCTAAATCCAAGAATAGTAGTAATGGGAAAGAGAAAAGTGCTTTAATTTTCTACAACCTATAATTCAATTAACAATATATTAATATTAGTAAAAAAATTCCACTCATTTAAAATAAATTCACACACATATCTCAATAATATATAATCCAATCCCAGTAAACACTATCTTCTAGAAGTTTTACATCACAAATTATCACTCCATGGAGTAATTAAATCCTCAAGGTGCCCTAATCATGTTTTAGAAATCCATTTTTCATTGTAAGGAAATCCTCCCCCTCTTTTTTTTAATTCAATATCTCCTTCTTTATGTCATCAAAATGTAAGGATATAGTCTATTCATAAAAATTTTATCATTTAATTACAACTATAATAATGTTTTATCAATGGGAGACCTTTGTCTCCCCTCATTTTACCATTTCACTAACCCAAATGTTATACTCATCATTATAAATAATTAATTTATCATATCACTTGTTTTTCATAATAGAATTTTATTTTTTAAAACCCAAACCACATTTTTTAAGTGTATTCACTTTAATATATCACAATAATTTATTATTTAATTAAACATATTCCAATAACACAAATAATATATTTTATTGATTTTATGTATTTTAAAGAATGTAATTAAATTTTTGAGACTATAAATAACATTCTATAGTTTTAAAATTAAATTATTATTCTAAAAACATTATCTTTTAGATGAGAAAATTTTTGATATAAAAGGTAATATTAGAATATATATTTCAATTATTATACATTAAAATGAAAAAAAAATATTTTAATGTCTAACAATTTTAAAAATCTTAGTTAATCCAATAGTTAATCATTTTTCACTACTGAAACTTTCATGACTTGTATTTGGAAACTATTAAACAATTCCTCTTATTTTATAGTAAAGACCAACCTGGCCCCCATTCCACTCCACTAGAAATCCATTATCTAAGAATCTATCATCATTATAAATTACAATATTTCCCCAAATGAATACATTATGTCCTCAAATTATAATCCTAATCTTTTAATAAGAACATATTTAAGTTATGGGAATTCACATCTTACTATTTCCCATTCACGTAGATCTTTTTTGTATTTCATATAAACATTATGTTACTTTTATTTCATTATATTTTGATCTAACTATAATTACCAAAATAATGTTTTAAAATTGGGATAAAATTGATCCCCCTCATTTTACCCATTCACTAATCAAAGTTTTATACCCATAATGTTTTCTAAATAATTACATGAATATGTCCCCTTTTCAAGAGAAATTCCCATTATATGAATTTAAAAAATTCTTCGTTTCCCATGGTTATTCACCTATGTATGAACAAGATTTATTTTTTAGGGATTACATGTACTAAACCCACATTTCATTCTCTTATGTATAATAATTTTGAAAAATTCATGTTTTATATACCTTATGTACTAAATGATTTAATATGAGACACGCTCATTATTCTCTATTTTTTATTGATGAAATGATTTAGTTAGATTGATATGGATCATATGAATTTATTCATATAATGATTGTTCCTAGAAATATTTATGATACACTAGATAATGAATATCTCTAAAGATGATAATATTTATGAAAAAATGTCCAATAATATTGGTATATATGATTTATGAAAAAAATTTATAATTCTTGGTGATATGTTTCTGAATATGACATTTTTATGTGGTAACCACATTTTTATCATATTATTTGTGATCTTTATATAATTTTTTGACTTGTGGTCTTATTATCATGCACTATTAATATTCCTCAAGGTAAAAATCTAAATATCTATTTTGTTTTTTCCAGTACTGGGATTTTTTCTCACCCATGTCCTTTTAGGTATGCTACTGTGATATGAGATATAATAAATGTAATAGAATATGAATCAATGATGATGTCTTTTAAGTGTATTAATTTGATTTTTATGTTTTTAATGTGTTATATTCCTGATTTTTTAAAATTAAACCATCATATTTCCTATAAATGTTTTAAAATATAACGATGGTTTTGCATATTTAACAAGGTGGGATGTCATTGAGTGTGTGTAGGTCTTTTATGATTTTTATCGTTACTGTTATATTAATTTTATTGTCTTATTTTCTAAATGAAAATTTTGATACTTTATCTATTGGTGGGTTATCAGTATATGGTGTATATAATCTTCCATCATTGTATATAAAATTTCATGTAATGTTATTCCTATAGTATAGATGGTATCTAATTTGTTTTCATCTAATAATTCTTCAGATATTATCACACAATAAATTCATAATCTATAAGACACTCTAATATGTGTTATAAAAAAAGTTAACATTCTGCAACATTGTAATTATGGGAAGTGTGATTGTCGATAATATTTTTTAAAAAAATAATATAAAGAGTGATATCGAATAGTTACAGATGTGTATCATTTTTGAAGATCATCTTTTGACTGATTGGGGATATTGGTAATTAGATTTTAGGATCTTTAATTAATTGACCAAAATATTTGAGTTTCTCATGATATGATGTCCAACATAGAGTATCATTGGAATGGAGAGTACCATGTTGCTGAAATACATATAACTATTTGGAGGACCTTCACCCTCAATTTCATCATTATAAGGACTATAATTATGGATAAATATTCCTATTAATGGAGTATTCCACAATAATATTCCCTTAAAAGATCATTCTAGGTGAAATGTTCATAATATAGTAATGGGAGGCCAACATCTCTAGTTGATAATCCATCTTCATGGAGTATTTTAATGGATCTCACTCTGAGAAAAGGTGATATGATCAATCATGAAATTTATATGGGGAGGACCATCCAAGAGGGTACTATGGGAGGTCTATAAAGGTTCTAGTGTAAATGTCTTCGGGGAGGAAATAATCAACTAAAATTGGTTCTTATTAATTATTATTATGTTTTAATATATTTTTGGGTTACTTTTGAATCATTAGTCATATATTTAAAACTCTAAAATAAATTGTGGAGGGGATGTGAGCCAGCTCTGTTGTTTTTTTTTCTTCCCTAGATTGTCACGACCTGTCCTCGGGACTCATTTCGGGACTACCCCAAGCCCTCCTTCCATAGGCCAGGGGCTGGCGACTAGCACCAAGGCGTAAATCCCGATAAAAAGGGGAAGCAATTTCCTTTATAAAGTAAAGAAACACCACAGAGTTAGCCAGTAGAGGTAAACACTAAGTAAATTTAGTACAATAGTAAGTGCGGAAAGTAAATGGGCCAGAATACAAACCCAAACTGAAAGTAAAGTACAATAGAAAAGAAAGTACAACAATTGAAAGTAAAACAGCAATGTCGAGTCGTCCATTGGAAGTCCCACCTGATGGGTGGGTACTGATAGCCTCCTCAGCTCCTCTGGTCCATCTGTCCGCTCTGTGTACGTTTCACCCAGTGGTCCACCTCCAGGTATCGACTACTCCACAACCCTCAACCACGATCAGTGTTATCTGTCGTCTACATCCAACACAACGTAGTGCGGTCATATCCCATGCAAGGATGAGTATACGCTACTCAGTAGGGTCCCCGAGACCCTCAAAGGTCTCCCAGAATCCACAAAGGATATTCCACAAAAGAAAGATACAATCATGGAGTAACATCCAAAACTACTTAGGTATATGCTCATACATATACCTAAGTCATCGATTCCAGTTCAGCTACAACATCCAAGCCCAAGTTTGATCGGGTCCACATAGGATAGTATAACTCAATCCACACAGGAAAGCACAACACAATCCATATTGGAAGCAAGTCAATCATATCGAAGATAATGATTGAAAGTGAAGACTCAGCTCACACAAGTATACTTATTCATAATGTGATAGAGATAATCAGATGTAGCCACTGATTCATCTAAGTTGGAACCCACGTAGGATACTAAACCAGCTAAGCTGTCGGACCCATGTTGGATACAAGACCAGCTACTCTGCTAGACCCACACAGGATACGAGAACAGAGTCAAACACTACCAGACCCACATAGGATACAAGAACAGTAGTACTCCTGGACCCACATAGGATACAGAACAGTAGTCATCACCATCAAACCCATGGAGGATTTTAGTACGTTCATCATTGATGTTGAACCCACAGAAGATTTCAGTTTCATCGTCGTCGCTGCTGAACCCATGGAGGATTTCAGTGTAGTCATCATTGTCGTCACAGTCGCAGCCAGTTCTAGGGTTCCCGCACACAGCATGCTCAATTCCAGGAGGGTCCGCTCCACGACCCAAGGGAGTTGATAAATCAACTGACACATAGTCCGGATCTGGTGTATCCCAATGTTCTGTCATGTCTATAGGAACTCAACACGATAGACGACGTGTCAATCAGACGCCCGGTCTGAGAGTTATTGGCTTTTTCGTTCCCGGGGCCTGGTTGGTTTTTAATTCAAAACCAACACGACTGTACTCCAGCTGCATCCAAACCTCAAGTGGAGTAAGCCAAAAATTTCATCTCACTAGCAGGAATCCAACAAAGTTGACAGCACGTCAATCGGACGTCCGGAGCTCAAGTTATAATCGTTTCCAATCCGAGGGCCCGGTTGGTTTCGTGTTTGAACCAACCCAGCCATACTCAAAAGTTCTTCAAAACATTGAATATAATATACCGAAATGACTATCTCGATCCAAGGATTTCTTTTCAACTGACGATGCATCGATCAGAGCTCTATAGCCCATGATACCGGCATTTAAACAAACTTGTTCGGTTTTAGGGGGTCTTGGGCCTGGATCGACTCGGCCCAAGACACCCTGGGTGGCCCGGCCCGGCCACGGCAGATGGTTGGCCGGGCCCGGGCGCGGCCCACATGGCCAGTTTGGCACT
Source organism: Viscum album (assembly GCA_963277665.1). Taxonomy (NCBI): domain Eukaryota; kingdom Viridiplantae; phylum Streptophyta; class Magnoliopsida; order Santalales; family Viscaceae; genus Viscum; species Viscum album. Next base: position 1,935,436,597 of record OY728123.1, on the reverse strand, counting down.
GGCCGAGCTATGGCGGAAGGGGGGGTGCGCTGCCCCCCTATTTTGAGACGGCATACCCCACATGGGGGCCGCTCCTTTTACCATCCAGGGGTTACGACTCCCGCCATTCTCCGAACGGCCGGCCCGGCTGGCTGGCTGGTGCCGCCGCCGTAGGACCCCACGGTCCCGCCCCACCGAAGCGCCGGCGGCCGGCAGTTCTGGCCGACACTCCATGCTCCGCCGCTGCCATAGGCTGCGGCCTTGGTCCGACCGGCGCTGCGCAATGGCGCCGCGCCTCTTCGACGCATTCCTCCATGTTTCTGTGCGGTGTCGTTGCACTGCGCCACCTTCTTTCGAGCTGCAATGAACACAACAAAAAAGGGGGAGGAGGTTCTTCCATCTTCGTACGGTCTGACCTCCTCCCATTAAATTGATAACAAGCAGCCCAATGAAATTGACGATGAACGGAAAATAATATTCACGAACACAATCAAACCCCTACCTTGATAACGAGTTGAAGATCGATGAACATCGCAGAAAACAGCCTCGCGGGGTGTGGCTCCATACACGTTTTCAGATATTGTCCGAGGTGAAACGGTGTCTCCCTTCCATTGACGCGGGAAAAATAATGAAGGCGCATTTGTGTTCTTCACGTTCATCAAGGAGGATGATGAAGTTCTTCGATGGTAGAACTCTCCCTCTCTCGACACCACAAAGAAAACAAAATAAAATAAGGCTTTAGGCTTATTTTATTACTTTTTCCAACACTTTTAAAATTCAAACATTCATAATTTAATTCACTTCATTTAATTAAACATAACTTGTCAAAATTAATTTAAGTGATAAGTTGCCAACATTAATGACAAAAGAGGTTTTAAAAATGAGTTAAGGAAAAATGAAAAGGTGGGGGCTCTTGTGGGCCCCACCTCATCTTAAATCCTCTCAAGGGGGTTAAAACATCAGTGGGTCCCACCCCAACTCCCTCACATGGGCTAAACCACATAATAATTTGGAATAAAAATTGTAACATGATTTTTCTTTCACTTTATTCTTAATCCCTTTTTTAAAAAAAACTAATTTTGAGCAAACGCAACTCCAGAAAAATTCTTCCTAAACAAAAACCGACGTTGTGGTTTCATCAGTTCCCTCGGATTTCCATTCTGAGCAATGGTTTAAAAGTCAAGAAAACATGCTCGTTCATTCACTGAACGTACCTGAGCTAAAATTTGGAAATTGATTCCGTGCACACCGGGCCTCGGAATCAGGTGCCGTTAGATACTGCGTACTCATAAAATCCCAAAGAAAATTAAGAAAAAATTTCCCTTGAAATTTACCGATCTTTAAATTACTCCCACCTCCGGGCTTTACATCTCCGTAATGATACATCACAAACTAGGGGACCAAATGAGGGTACTAAGCACGCATCTGAGCCTCCTGCTCCCAAGTGCTCTTCTGAAGGTTACCGTGCTGCCCGCTGATGCGCTCTAGAGGAATCGACCACCAACGTAGGACCCACTCCTGTCGATCATTGAACTCCCCCGGAACCTCTGCAAAAGTATCCCCATCATCAAGGTCCAGCTCTACATGGTCGATGATATGCATCGGGTCGTGCACGTATCTCCTCAGCTGAGATACGTGGATGAATCTGTGCACCCGGTGCAACTGAGGTGGTAGAGCCAGGTGATATGCCAGCTCGCCTATCCTGCTGAGAACCTGAAATGGTCCAATGAAGCGTGGAGATAACTTGCCGCCTCGGCCAAATCTCCATAATCTACGTCGAAGTGAGACCCACAAGAAGACATGGTCGCCATCCTCAAACTCTAGTGGTCTTTGTCTCTTATCAGCATAAGACTTATTTCGGCTCTGAAGTTGTCCTCATCCGCTCCTGGATGACCTGGACTTTCCTTGTCATGGCTTGGACCATCTCCGGTCCCACAAGTGCTAACTCCCGAGGGTCTATCCAAACAGCGGTGATCTGCATGGTCGGTCATACAATGCCTCGTATGGTGCCATACCGATGGTGGAGTGGTAGCTGTTGTTGTACGCAAACTCCACCAAGGGTAGGTGGTCCTCCCAGGTGTGACCAAATTCTAGGACACATGCAAGGAGCATGTCCTTGGGGGTCTGAATGGTCCTCTTTGTCTGACCATCCGTCTGAGGGTGAATGGCAGTGCTCAGACGTAGATGCGTTCCAAATTCCTCTTACAACCCCTTCCAAAGATGGGAAGTAAAGCGAGCATCTCGATTTGTGACGATAGATTATGGCACACCATGAAATCATACAATCTATCGAACATAGAGACCTCCCAAGATCTCTACTGAGCCCTGCTCTCTAATGGGTAAGAAGTGGGTCGACTTGGTGAGTCGGTTGACAATCACCCAAATGGAGTCATGACCTCTGGAAGTACGTGGAATTTCATTCATGAAATCCATATATATCTCGTCCCACTTCAACTCCGGGTCCTCCAAGGGCTGTACCAAGCCTACTGGTACCTGGTGCTCTGCCTTCACCTGCTGGAAGGTGAGGCATTGAGAAACGAACTCTGCCACGACTTTCTTCATACCCAGCCACCAGTGCTTACATCTGAGATCCTGGTACATCTTCACCACTCCTGGATGTACCTCAAATGGGGAAGTGTGAAAATCTCTCAGCACCTCCTCCTACAAAGCAGCGGGTACCACGGTACGTCCTTTGAAAAGGATGACTTGCTATCCTCCTACAAATAATCCATTAGGTGCCTGTACCGAGGATATATGTACACGCCGCGTCTCACAGTCAAATTCCCCACGCTGTGCCTCTCTGACCCACTGTAAAAGTGGAGGATTGATTGTGAGGGACTGAAGAAAGGCTGCTTCATCTCTATCCATGAAGGATATCTGCCAAGCAGCTAGAAGATCTGCCTCCTCCCCAAGTAGCTGAATGCCCATCCTCTTATTGAGAGCATCAGCTACTACATTTCCCTTTCCCAGAGTATAGACTATCTCAAAGTCGTAGTCCTAAAGAAACACAAGCCATCGGTACTATCTCAGATTCAGGTCTTTCTATGAGAAGATGTACCTTAGTCTCTGGTGGTCAGAGTAGACTATAAAGTGCTCGCCAATCAGATAGTGTCGCCACATCTTCAGAGCGAATACCACTGCTGATAACTCCAGGTCATGAGTAGCGTAGTTCTGCTCATGCTTCCTCAACTATCATGATCTATAGGCGATCACCACCCGCTCCAGTATCAGGACAAATCTGAGTCCGGTCCCTCATGCATCGCAGTAGACTACAAACCCTACTCTCTCCTTCGGTAGCCTCAAGATAGGTGTGCTGGTCAACATCTGTCTCAGCTCCTGGAAGCTCTGCAGACATTTGTCTGACCACACGAAGGTTTTCCTCTTCTTCTTCAAAGCTGAAAGTAGTGCCACAACTCTGGAGAAGTCTGGCACGAATCTCCGGTTGTACCCAACTAGCCCCAAGAAACTCCACACCTCCGTCAAGCTCATGGGTGGATCCCAAGCTAGCACTACCCCCATCTTCACAGGATCCACCATAACTCCCGCCTCAGAGATGACGTGTCCCAAGAAGTGGACATCACGTAACCAGAACTAACACTTAGAGATCTTACCATAAAGCCGGTGCTCTCGGAGTGAGTCCAGTACAACCCACAAGTGGTCGGCGTGCTCCTCCTTAGTGGTCGAGTATATCAATATGTCCTCGATGAAGACCATGACAAATCGATCGAGGTATGGCTGAAAGATCCTATTCATGAGACTCATGAACACTACTGGAGCATTGGTCACACTGAAAAGCATCACCATTAACTCATCGTGGCCATACCGACATCTGAAGGTCGTATTCTGCATGTCCTCGTCCCGAACTCTGAGCTGATGATAGCATGACCTGAGGTCTATCTTCGAGAACCACCGTGCTCGCATGAGCAGATCGAAGAGGTTGTCAATCCTCAGTAGAAGATAATTGTTCCTAACGGTCACCTAGTTCAGGCGACAATAGTCGAAACATAGTCGCAAGCTCCTATCCGCCTTCTTGGCGAACAAAATCGGGAAAGCCCAGGGTGAAACAATGGGTTGGATGAATCCCTTTCCCTGCAAGTCATGCAACTGTACCCATAGCTCTAGAAGCTCAGTGTGGACCATCCGATATGCTGGAGTAGATATCGGGGTTTTCCCGGGGTACATTTCAATATAAAATTATACCTATCTCTGAGAAGGGAGCCCTGGAACGTCATCCGGAAACACGTCTGCATACTGATCCACCACTACAGGAAAACTTGGACTCTGCACGTCAACTGCTCCTAGGATGAGGCTAGCCAACTGATGGGTTATGGGTTGTCCTCTCCTCTATGTGAGTCCATCCTACGCTACAAAGGTTACCTTCTCGCCGGTGAAGGTAAACCTACTCCCATCGGTGCGAACACATCGCACCTTGCGCCTAATACAGTCAATATGAGCATGGATTGTAGATAACCAATCCATGCCTAAGATGATGTTGTAAGGCCTCAACGCCACTACAAGAAGATCCCAGCCGAAGCTCTCGCCTCCTAGAGTAAGCTCAGATTTCCGGTACCAGTGCGTAATCGTCGAGTCTGCTCCCATAGAAGTCTCTAGATCTATGGATCAAGCCAACGTCTCTGTCGGAATCTGCGAGCTCCGAACAAGGGCAGCAGCAATAAAAGAATGACTCACTCATGTCTCTATAAGAACTACGGCAAGGGTGGATTAGACACAAATAGTACCTCGAATCATCTCTGGAATGCTGTGGTTGTAGGCCTCCGCTGCCTGAAGCTGAGCCTCCTATGTCAGCCATCTCCCTGTGGTTGGGTGGACCTCTAAATGGTGGTGGTGGTAAATCCTCAAAGCGTCGCCCACCACCTGCTGCTCATCCATCTCCTCTGCCTCATCCACCTGCTCCCTGAGGACCGCCACGGTCGACCCTCTGCCTCTTCCTGATAGTATGGTCCGCCAGGACCCCTGTGAAGTCTGTCGACTTCCAACTGCAGATGACTATTCTACGTGCTGCCCTGCGGTAGGCCTCACTACTAGTGTAGGCTCAGCAAGAAATATCTCTATGAGAAGGGCTCGCTCCAGCACTTCTGCCTGTGTCAGAATGCTAAGGGAGATCATCGATGCCCTGATCTCATGCCTCAGTCCCTGCTCGAAGGTCCGGGCCCGGAAGAATGGGTCCCATACCATCTGCCTGCCGCAGTGTGCAGGAGGCTCATTGTATAGATCACCATGAGGTCAGCTGGTGTCCACACTAACCTGGAAACTCGCACAACCGCCTCTAGCCAATCCTCGGATTCCTGAGGGTCTGTCTACCCACGGAACCTACACGGTCTCTGACGTTGAAACTCGTGCAGTGCACTAAGGTGACGTTCACCCTCAACGGCTGGGGCTGGTGGCATCAGTGGCTCGGTGAGTAGAGGTACACCCGGTGCCTCCACTAAAAAAGGGCCCTGTATCGAGGCCTCGTCGCTCGGTGGGTTGTCCTCTCGCATAAATCTCTGAACCCTAACTGGCTGCCGTCGTGTGGCCATCCTGAAAAAGAACAGGTGTGCCACGGTGAAAACAGTATACCTGGTGAGCTGACACAAAGTAATCACAAAGAAAACTTTTGAAACACACATGAAATCAATGTTTCCGTGCATTGAGTCATAAATTAGAAGTCGGGGTCCTAGTGTATGGATAGGTCGGCCGCCGCACCAACACTGGACTCCCTGGACTGATAACCACACTCAATATATTTAAAACTATTGCTTCACATAGAAGAAAAATCAGAGTCCTGAGTTCTGCGGTAGAACCGAACTCCTCTGATACCAATTTGTCACGACCCAGCATCGGGACTCGTGTTGTGACTACCCCAAGCCCGCCTTCCATAGGCCAGGGGATGGCGACTAGCACCAAGGCGTAAATCCCGACAAAAAGGGGAAGAAATTACCTTTATAAAGTAAACAAACACCACAGAGTAAGCCAGCAGAGGTAAAATCTAAGTAAACTGGGTACAATAGTATGTGCGGATAGTAAATGGGCTAGAATACAAACACAAACTGAAATTAAAGTACAATAGGAAAAAAAGTACAACAACTGAAAGTAATGCAGCAACGTCGAGCAGTCCACTGGAAGTCCCACCTGAATGGTGGGTATAGATAGCCTCCTCAGCTCCTCGGGTCCAGCCGTCCACTCCGTGTACGTTCCGCCTAGTGGTCCACCTCCAGGTACTCACTGCTCTACAAGCTTCAGCCACGATCAGCAATGTCTATCGTCTGCATCCAACACAACATAGTGCGGGCATAGCCCGTGCAGGGGTGAGTACACGCTAATCGGTAGGGACCCCGAGACCCCTGAAGGTCTCCCAGAATCCACAAAGGATATTCCACAAAAGAAATATACAATCACAGAGTAACATCCAAAACTATTTAGGTATATGCCCATACATATACATAAGTAATCAATTCCAGTTCGGTTCCAAAATCCGAGCCCATGTTCGATCAAGTCTACACAGGATAGTACGACCCAATCAACACAGGAAAGCACAATACAATCCAAAAAGGAAGCAAGTCAATCATATCGAAGATAATGATTGAAAGTCAAGACTCCGCTCAGAAAGGTATACATCTTTGTAAGGTGATAGAGATTATCAGATGTAGTCACTGATTCATCTATCCTGAGACCCATGTAGGATACTAAACTAGCTAAGCTGTCGGACCCACGTAGGACACAAGACCATCTACTCTGCCAGACCCACACAGGATACAAGAACAGAGTCAAACACTGTCAGACCCACATAGGATACAAGAACAGTAGTACTACCAGACCCACATAGGAGAAAGAACAATAGTCAACATTGTCGAACCCACTGAGGATTTCAGTACGGTCTTCATCACTGCTGAACCCAGGGAGGATTTCAGTGCAGTCGTCGTTGTTGTCGAACCCAAAGAGGATTTCAGTGCAGTCCTCATCGTCGTCGCAGTCACAGCCAGCTCTACGGTTCCCGCACACAGCATGCTCGATTCCGGGAGGGCCTACTCCACGATTCAAGGGGGGCGATACATCAACTGACATGTAGTCCGGAGTTTATGTATCCCCAAGTTCTGTCTCGTCGATAATAACTCAACATGACAGACGGCGCGTCAATCGGACGCCCGGTCTGAGAGTTATTAGCTTTTTCGTTCCTGGGGCCCGGTTGGTTTTTAAGTCAAAACCAACCCCACCATACTCCAACTGCATCCAAACCTCGAGTGGAGTAAGCCAAAAGGTCCGTCTCACTATGGGGAATCCAACAAAGTTGATGGAACGTCAATCGGACGTCCGGAGCTCAAGTTATAAGTGTTTCCTCTCCGAGGGCCCTGTTGGTTTCGTGTTCGAACCAACCCGGCCATACTCCAATGTTCTCCTAAACCTTGAGTATAATATACTGAAATGGCCGTCTCGATCCAAGGATCACATTTCAGCTGACGGTGTGTCGATCAGAGGTCTGTAGCCCAAGATACGGGCATTTAAACGAATCTGTCCGGTTTTAGGGGGTTTTGGGCCCAGACCGACCCAGCCCAAGACCCCCTTGGTCGGCCCGAACAGACCGACCGGACCCAGGTCCGGGCCCGGCCCGATGGGCGCAGCCCGGCCTCGCCGGCGCGGCCTATACGGCCCGGCCTAGCCTGGGTGGCCGGTTGGCCTGGCACGGGCGCAACCCACGTGGCCAGCTCGGCGCTGGCCGAGCTGTCCCGGAAGGGGGGAGGGGCGCGCTGCCCCCATATTTTGAAACAGAGGCCCCCATGTGGGGGCCGATCCTTTTTCCATCCGGGGGTTACGACCCCCGGCCTTCTCCGAATGGTCGGCCCGGTTGGCCGGCCGGTGCCGCCACCGCGAGACCCCACGGTCCCGCCCCTCCGACGCGCCTGTGGCCGGCAGTTCTGGCCCCCACGCCCTGCTCTGTCGCGGCCTTGGTTTGACCGGTGCGGCGCGATGGTGCCACGCCCCTTCCGCCGCAGTGTCTTCGTGGTTATTCAGCGCAGTGCGATGGTGCCGTGCTTCTTCGACGCATTCCTACAAGTTTCCGCGCTGTGTCGTTGCACCGCACCACCTTTTTCCATGCCGCAACAAACAAAACGACACAGGGGGAGGAGGGTTAGCCTTGTTTGTGCGGTCCGACCTCCTCCCAATAAATTGATAACTAGCGGCCCAAAGAAATTGACAATGAACGACAAAGAATATTCACAAACAAAATCAAACCCCTACTTCAATAACGAGTTGACAATCAATGAGCGTCGCGGAAAACGGCGTCGCAGGGTGTGGCTTTGTACACATTGAGGGAGATTGTTCAAGGTGAAACGTCGTCTCCCTTCCTTTGACGTGGGAAAAAGAATGAAGGAAGGCACATCGGTGTTTTTCATGTTCTTCAAGGAGGAAGATGAAGTTCTTCGATGTTAGAACTCTCCCTCTCTCGACACCACGAAGTAACCACAATAAAATAAGGATTTAGCATTATTTTATTACTTTTTACAACACTTGTAAAATTCAAACAGTCCTAATTTAATTCACTTCATTTAATTAAAAATAACAAGTCAAAATTAATTGAAGTGATAAGTTGGCAACTTTAATGACAAAATAGGTTTTAAAAAGGAGTTAAGGAAAAATGAAAAGGTGGGGGCTTGTGTGGGCCCCACCTCATCTTAAATCCTCTCAAGGGGGGGGGGTTAAAATATCAGTGGGTCCCACACTAACTCCCTAAAAATAGCTAAACCACTTAATAATGTGGAAAAAAAATTGTAACACGATTTCTATTTCATTTTAATCTTAATCCCTTTTTTTAAACAACTAATTCCGAGAAACACAACTCTAAAAACGGTCTTCCTAAGCAAAAACCGACCCTGCGGTTTCATCGGTGCCCTCAGATTTTGATTCCGAGCACCGGTTTAAATGTTAGGAAAACCCACTTTTTCGTTCACTGAAAGTACCCGAGATAAAGTTTGGAAATTGATTCCAGGCACACCGGGCCTTGGAATCAGGTACCGTCAGATACTGCGTACTAGTAACATCCCAAATAAAATTAAGAAAAAATTTCCCGTGAAATTTACGGGTATTTACATACATAATATCTCTTCACACATTATCAGTTATATCTAAATAATTTAAAGATATACAATGAATAACGTGATTCCTCATTTTTTATAACACAACTAAACATCTGTCACCCAACTCGAGGACTGAATGTTTTAGTGTCTAAGAGAATAAGAACATAAAAATTTTATTTTACAACCCTTTCCACATTTATCCATAATTGTGATCCTATAGACCCTCTTTTTTACATCTCAAATGATATAATATTATTAATTACATGTGTAATGGAATCATAAGAGAGGTGTGGAATTTAATTCTTTGTAAGGGAAATAATTAAAACCTATAACCATTAGATCAAAAAAATGAGGTAAAACATGATCAAGGGAGGGATATTGTATAAGAAAATCATTGGATCTTATGTGAAAGTAATAAAAATTCATTTTCAATTAAGTGATATGGTATCTTTATTGGAGAAAATTGACAGGTCATCAAATCATAGTACAAAAAAAATAACAAAATAAACATTAAAAGGAAATTATAACCTATGAATACATAACATGTTTAGAATATAGGATATCAACATCATTTAGCATATCATGAAAATAATGAACATTCTAGTGAAGTTGTATATTTTATTGAATTATAAAAAACATAAAAAATTGAAAATATTGTGATCAAATTTTTTTTTCCCACAAAATAATTTTTAGAACAAATCCATGTTTGTCCATCATTTAGTTGGTAAAAAATACATGTATGTCTACTATTTAGTTTTTCAAAAATTTCATATATTTCCATGATTCAAATATCATGACATATATAAAATTAACCAATGTATTGGAGTTTTATATGTTACCCCAAATAACATCATCCAAATTTATGAGTTCCACTTAAAATCTAATCATTAATCTTATCATAAATAACTAATGAAAATAAAACGGGATTAATTAATTTTCAAAATTGTATCACATAAAAGACATGGCCGTTTGAGAATAAAAAATATCATCTATAAATGATTATTTATAAATATCACATATAGGGTAATTTATGAATCTTTACTCTATTAGGTAATAATCATTTCTAAATTAAAAAGAAAACCACTAAAGAAATTTTCTTAAAATGTGTTTCATAATACAACTATAACAAGACATGATTTTCAATTCAATTGAATTTGTTTTAGAAAAAATCAAGGGAAAATAATTTGGTCATTACTAAAAAATATAAAAATAATGTGACTATTATATAATGTAAAACATAAAAAATTAATGTATTATTTGAATGATATAAGATAACAAGAAATTTAAATACATTTTAAATATTGTTAATGGTCACTAAAAAACCAACATCATTGAGAGACTAAAAAAACTTCTTTAAAATTAAATATAGGGAATTAAATCTTCATTAAATAATGAAAAAAAAATATTTTTTCAATTTGATAATTGAGATTATTTTTTGATATACAAACATGGATAAAGAAATAATGTTACATTAAATGGGATGAGAATTATTCAAGGAAAATTAGAATTTAGTATAAAAGAGTAGATTTATCAAGGAAGAATAATTTCTCTTGAAACGTAATTTATTAGAAATATAAAATGGAATTTATAAATTACATCATCACAGGGAATAATATTTTTGTCCGTAATTATTATCATAGAATTTGAGTGACTAAGAGTCGGGAAAATGATTTGGGTTAAGAAAACCCCATAAAATTATTCTTCATTTGTCAAAAGCACTATAACATCCTATAAAACAAAAAATATATATTATAATATATTTCAAGACCACGTTCATATAAATTACCCTTTCATAAACTTTATTTATGTCCATTTATTTGGAATATATTAGTTATTTGTAATATATTTTTACAACTAGGTGGTAATAACTCCAATATGTTTAGTAATGCATTATGATGTTGAATATGTTACCATTAATTTGATAGAAAATTTATCATTTCATGGTCAAATATTCTAATTTAATAATGTTTTTCTAGGGACCAATATGGTTTTAATTCCATTATATAAGTTTTTTTAACATTTCATGAACACGTTAATGAATTAATTTTGGGTTATTTATCGTATTGTTGTATTTCATAGTCATGATAGTTAACATTTAAATGTACATTAAGGAATTTCATAATTATATTTAGAACTCATAAATTTTATATAAACTCTTAAATTTTAATTTATATCCACCCATGAATGTTTTAGTGAAAAACATAATATATTTTTCCATAAAGGCCATACTCCATCTTCATGGATGATTTCTTAATTTACCATAGATTTATGAGGAAGGTGAAATATGTATTGTTGTTTAAATAATATAAAAAAGTTACAAATAACATGCTTATATGTTATGTTTCTTATTAGGATGAACCGTGTAATTTTGTTAATGGAAATGATACAAGATATGTAGTAAGGGACTCATCCCACACATACCCACGATTGGCATTTTATTCACTTCATTAGGGGGAGTTCATATATTCTTAATGTTTGATAAAAAAATTCAACAGAAATGATTATACTATAAAACAGATTACTATTTAAATAATACAGTTATTTAGGAAAAAATGATAATATAAGATTAAATTATCTAAAAGATAAAAATATTGAGTTATTTTTTTAAATATTTATTGCAAAGGAATAATATATGAATGTATCTAATGATCAGATGATTATGATAGAGAAATTGAATAAATGGGGATGAAAATCGGGTATATTTTAAATAGAGACCCTAATTTTAGAGGGGTATTCAATCATTGGTGAGAGGCACTATTTGTAATATGTGAGATTGAATTTTAAAGAAAAATAATTAAACTTAATATAATTGGAGAACATTATAATCATGAGAATTGTATCCAAAAATAAATAATAATTAATTGTATGGTGTGATAAATTCTAAAATATCTCCAAAACGAAATTATAAACATTGTTTAAACACGTCTCACTCCAGTTTTTCATTGAATTGGTATATTTTTCTATTAAACTATTATGCTGGAAACTTGTTTTTTTAACCAAGGTACCATAATTTTCATGCATAAATATAAAGTGGTCATTATTATATTATTTTTACCCACAGATTCTAATTTTGAAGTAAATTTCTTTTCATGTTGTTTCCAATGTTTTTCCAAATTAATTTTAACATAATAAATATATAATTTATTAAAAGGGATTTTTGTGAAAAATATTAGTTGAATCATAAAATATTAAATAATCGTTTTGAGATCATAATAAATATTTTATAATTTATTTTTTAAATTATAAAGATCATATTTATTCATGAAAATTGTTTTCAAAATTTATATTTCATACTTTTTTACTAATAATGAAATTAAAGATATAGTAGTAGTATATTGGACTATTCACCTAAAAATAATTTAATTAAATGTATCTCAGATATTCATAGTTTGTTAATTTTAAAATTATTAATTAAAAAAATATGTTCTGTTTTATTATATTCATATTTTATGATTTAAATTTTTTTTAAATTAAAAATAAAAAAAATATGAAAATATTGTATTTAAACTGTAAGGGAAACTAATATTATTTATTTTCAATTTATAATATTAAAAAAAATTATTTTATATATAATTATATTTAAAAACATTTCAATATAATTCATTATTATAGAATAAAAAATACCATAAAATGGTAATTTTAAAAAATTATATCACATTTAAAGTGATTAAAGAAATAAAAAATAAAAAAATATTATTTATTCATATATAAAAGAATAATTTTACTTCTCCAATGACATTAAAGTCTTCACATTATTTCCATAAATACATCCTATCATATTTTTATAAAAAAATTAATATCTATGTGTAATCGTTGTATATATATTTTTATAATAGTTCAACATTTTTTTTATTTTATTATGGGTTATATTATTTTTTATTAACTATTTAATAATACACAACTTAAGTATACATAATTGATATATGAACAAAAAATACATATATATTTAAAATATATATAATGATCGTATATGTAACAGTTATATTTTTCTTCATTAAAATTTCAACAGTAAATTTTAATTACAATATATAAAAACCTAATATAGGTAATCCTTTAATAATTCTTATTTCATTATTTTTCATTTCAGATATCAAAACATTATTTCTCTATTCATGGTATTCATAATCAATATTAGTTTTTTATACTAATTGGGATTTTTTGAATTGACGGTGGTCTATGTGAGATATTAGTTCTAATTATATTTTTATTTTTATTTTATTTTACCATTTTATATTTACAGTTTTATGGGATGATAACATCCATGATTTGTGATAATCCATTAAATGTTAGACATGGTTTCATGCTCATTGAATCTAATTTTCTAATATATAGAATAATTTATTTTTTAATTTCTTTATATAAAATATGGACACATTTATAATGAATTATTAATTCTTTTTAAATAATATTGAGACATTATTTATAATTATAGGAATAAATTTAATGACTCATAAAACCAATAACATTAAATTGTACCCCTTAAAAATATACCATCTTCATAATTTAATTATCACATCCTAATGAAGTTTGATAAGTGTTTCTGTAAGGTATTCATGACTCAAAGTATAATATATAGTGAAATATCAACCATAAAAACATTTGAAACACATATTTTCTCTTCAAATAATCTTATACATAAAATTGAATTTTTCTCCAACCATTTGAGTAAATATTTTATCTTATATATTACTTCAATTAATAGGTTATCATAGATTGATATGAAATGATACTTCTTTATTCTAACAAAAGTATTCTCTTTATGAAGAGAAAAATATAATTTAACAAAATCATCTTAAATCATTATAATGGAAGGATTATTAGACACCCATTAATCATAATCCCATAAATAATGAAAAATATCCATATTCCATTTATCTAATAATTATAACACCATGTACATTTTATTTAGTTACTAATAGTTTCTGAAAACATATATGTAATAAGTAATATTCAAATTTAAATTACAAAATATGTTTACTTAGAACAACATAATTATAACTATAAAATTTAATACGTATCACTGCTTAGTATATTTATTTTTCCCATGGTCTACAAGGTTATTGGTATTTTTTTCATCCTAACTTATTTCATTTGTTCCTTGATTTTCATTATTACCATATGCCTCACATATAAATTAGTGAACTCCCAGTGGATCATAAGAGAAATATTATTTTTATCCATCATGGTAACTGATCTACTCCCTTTTCATAATTATCTTCTTTATCAATGTACTAATTTATAATAGTTAAAACAATGTTATGTCCCTTTGGGTAATTTAACGATGAGTCTCTTATTACATTTTTTACATCGCGTAAATTGAATCTTCTTTCCTTCATAATCTTTATCACATGATCTTTTATGAAACACCATCCTTCTTTTCTTTTTGGGTTTCAGATGTTCCAAAAGATAGGAGTTGTTAATCTTAACATGATATCATTTTGTGGGAATAAGAACAATACATTAAACACAAAATATTATCCCATTTGGTGGATCATTTAGAACATTACTTCATTTTCAAATACATATATTATTTACATGGTTTCTCCTAACTATAGAAATTTATAAAACTAATTTGGTTAACATGAGTGGTAAAAATTTAACATCTCAAAAGATAATCACAGTCAACAAAATAACATTGATTCAACCATAATACACATTACCCATATATATCCTTAAATTAACAATTAACACCTTCAGTAAGTCCTATATAAATATTATCATTACCTTGGTTACATTGTGTTTGGTTTTCCTATACATATCAACTAAATCCCTCAATGTAAATGGGAAATGAATATGTTATAGAGGATCATATTAAGTATTTGATAAAAAATTTATTTACCAAAATATATTTTTTCTAGATGTTATGTCTTAGATGCACACTAAATATACCAAGGTAATTATCAAGTGAATAATAAATCAATATTTCTTATGAGTATTACCCCTAGGGGCATCAGTGACATAACTACATCTAATTTTCATGATCATGAGAAATATTTTTTACTAGGAAATAATGCTATATAAGAATTAAAAAATAATCCTATCATACTATACGTGGTCTTATCTATATGGTTTCCAAATGTTTATTTACTGATAAAGATAAAAGGAAACTAAACTAATCCATACAAATAACTAAACAATCTGTTAATAATAATTATATAAACCTAAGTAGAATATATATAAATATTATATAGATTCTATGTTTTAGGTAAAACATATAATATATATCCCCATAACCCATGGAATGAGATGTTTTGCATCTTGTAGAATTGTTATATATACATCATATTTTATAATAGATGTTAACATTTCTTGGAAATTGTGACCATCTAAAGCCTCTTCTATTCATATGATATTAAATGGTCATCTTCATAACATTTTTATTGGAATCATATGAGCGTGTTGATGTTTAATTATCTATATTGGATACTTATATACTTTTCATTACTATTAGATCACAAAATCATGTAAAAATAATAAAGGGAGAGATATTAGATAAAACTATCATGGGATAATAACTGAAAATCATAAAACATGAATGATAATTGATGAGGCATGAAATTTAATCATAAAAATGTATATTTCATCAAAAAATGTCTTAGAAAAATATTAAAGAATAAAAATAGAATCTAAAATCATAACATTAGAATATGGACCATCTTTTTAAAATTTAATATCATAAAGAATTGGAATAACATGGAATTTATAAATACTTCCTGGAATAGTCACAAACATAATAATAAAGAAAAATTCTTAAAAAAATACACATATGACCACACATTAATTTATTTAATCAATTAAATCATATCCAACATTTATTTAATAAACAAATTAATATATTTCCACCCTTGAGATTTTGAAAAAAAATCATTTTTATGCATACATTATATTTGATGAGAAACTAAATAATAACCAATGGATTGGAGGGTGATATAGGGACCATCTCCACAACATATATATATATATATCAATGTGTCATATAAAATCATATAATTCATTAAATCATAAATAATATATGAGAAGAAAATATGATTCAAAACACTTTCATTTGGTGTCACATAAAAAAAATAAAAATTCGATACCAAAAACATAATCACCCAAAAGAATATTTAATAATATAACAAGTTGGGTTATTTATTAACCACTACTCCATTGAAGAATAATTCAATTACAATGTAATTGAAATCACAAAAATTATTTATCTAAATAGAATTTCTTTATATCATTTTAAAAATAATATATTTTCTTGTCACTTTCCAAAAAAACATTTATTATGAAAATGAATAAATAAAATATTTAAAAATTAATAAAAAACTCTCATAAATATTCATAAATATGAAATTTGAAATTTATAATAAAATCAATTTTGAAGGGAATGATCTAAAATTATGTAAAATAATAGTCATTATAAATACTTTTTAACTATTTTATCAAAAACCACATTACTAAAAGGATAAATAAGTCTAATATTTTAAAATTAATAATGTTGAATAAAAACATCATTATAGAAAAATTAATTTTAGTTACCAATAGGGAATGGAGAACATTGGATGAATGTAAAAACATCGATATAGAAGAAAATATATTAAAATTAATGGTAATTACTATTAGAAAACATTAAATTTTCTATGAAATAGTTAATTAATCAGGGAACAATAATTCTATATAAAATATTTTTTCCCAATAATACAAGTTATAACAACAAAATTCACCATCATAGAGTAGGATAAATAAATATTGAAGTATTATAATCAAAATGGAGTTATTATGATTAAGAAGAAGATTTTAGTCAAGAAAACCCCTATCCTTTACTTCCTCATAGTAAATAATTAACTAAACTCATATAATAGATACATAAATATCTTTATAATATATCTAATAACAATATTAATATTCATTGAACATCATATACATCATTTATTTTTATTTATTATGAATATATTATAATTTTATTGCTTTTTATACCATTATATATAACTAATATTAATTTTTTCACAAATGATTTATGATTTTTATAACCATTAATTGATACCAATTTTATCTTTTCTAAGTTATATATTCTACTGAGTTTTTTTCTTCTAATGAACTATAATTTTATAATCCCATCCTATAATTTTTTTATCATTTGCACAATGATGAAATCATCGATGAAACGGTTCGAATTTATTTTCGGATATGTATATATTTCTTAAGAAGAATGATCATTATTTTTCACCATCCTGAAACATATCATTTTTATTTATTAATCCTATATATATTATATATACAAACCAATTATAATTTATAATTATCCATACTTGTGTTAGTGAAAAACATAATGTTTCAGTCTATGGAGGTGGTAGTTTGTATTTGTGTATTGAGGATGGTTTCATTTCCCAAAGACTGATGTAGAAGGAGTAATGTGGGTTATTATTTTAATAACCAAAAACATGTTTTAAATATCATAAAAATATATTGATATTTTTATCTGGAATATATATTTAATGTTCTTAAGGAAACTGAAACATGTTCTGTTATAAAGATGGTAGCATACACACACATACGATTGACATTTTAAATTTTCTTAAGGGGAATCTGAGAGGTGGTTAATGTTTAATAAAAAATATAACAACATTGAGTACACATTAATTACTTATTGAATCACATTATATTTGAAAATATAAATTTTAAATACTTTGATAAAATGAAATGATTTCATCGAAATGATTCAACTTATATTGAGATATTTGGGTTTGATTTTGATTATTCTTTGGAAATAAAGGTCTCTCGATAGTCTCCTGTGAACATAATATTATTATAGTGAAAAATGGTTCTATGGGAATGAGGGTGAATATTTTATTTTGGAAACTAAATTTTAGAGTTTCATTGAATGTGTGATGAGATATCCCTTTTATATGGGATGAGAATGTGTTTTTTGTATCTATTTCAACATAATATAAAAGGATCACATGTTATACATGTGATGTTTCTCCAAAGTAATAAATTACATTTTTTATGGTGAAATAACTTTGTTAATATCTCTACCACTATAAATGTTCTTGACATGTTTTAATCCCTATATCCATTCAAATATTACATTTTCCATTTATAATTTTACGATGATAACTAGTTTTTTACCTAAAGAAAGCATATATTTATTCCAAGAAAAATATTGTCCCTATTAGATAATATTGAACAAGATATTATTAAATATAAATAAATATCTTCTTATTTAATTTCTAAAAGTTTTTCTAAATAATTTTAATATAAATTAAGTATAATGTATTAAATTTTTTTATGAAAACATTATATGTGTTTTAAAATGACATATAAAAGTTTTCAAATTATAATTAATATTTTAAAATTGATAATTATAATTATAAAATAAATATATTATTATGTATTTTTTTATTAAATTTAAATTTCAATCATTAATTCTATTAAAGGCATAGAATTCACAATAATAGTATATTTCAGTATTCACCTAGAAATTGTTTTTACTAATTTCTAAAATTATTAATTCTATTCAAATTTTGACAATATAAATCTAAAATATAAATTACTTATTTATAATTATGATTCAAAAAAAAATTACATTTAGATATAAAGTAAATTTACCAAATATAATGAAAGCTATAATTTATTGGAACTTATTTTTAAAACATTATCTATTCAGATTGATTTTTCATATTAAAATATAAAATAAATGTATTTAATACATTAGTTGGTATGTAATAATATTTAACATGTATTCACATAAATCTAATAGGATAAATTAAAATTTACTTTAAAAATATTTCATTAAAAAAAGATTCACTTATATTATATATACTTTAACATTTAAAAAATATATATATTTTTTATATTCTAAAAATATATTCTACCTCTCCATCGATGTTAAATTTTTTAATTTAATTTTACATATAAATCATATCATATTTTTAAATCATTATTATTTATATTTATACAGAATAAAAAATATTATTAATAAATTTATATCATTTTTATTTACTTTTTAATTATATTTTTTTGAATTTATTAACAAATAACACATTAAGTATGTATAAATATTTCGTATAGGGATAATTACAGTATTTGAAATGACCATATTTGAAATTTCAATATTTATAATAGTATTATTTTTTTGGTATATCAATAATCTAGTTAAAGTCATTCCACTCAAACTTCCTAATTCAAAAGTTTTCATTTCAGATCTCAGAACATGCTTTATACTATCATGGTATTATTTATCATTGTTGGTTTTTTAAAATAATGGTGATTATTAAATCAAATGGTGGTCTATATGATATTATCATTCTAATTATATCATTCTTTTTAACCCATTGACCTATTTTAATTTTTTTGGTTTTATTGAATGTAATCATCAATCATGTGTAATAATCCATTGTATGTGATACAAGGTTCCATATATGTTCACTGAAATGGTCATTTATTTTAAAAATTGTTCCATTATAATTTTTCATATCTTTTTTGGATGAATCTATAATCAAATGATTATTATTTTGTACCAATAATGAAAACATATTTTTAATTATAGGGGAAAAATTATTGCTCCTCAACCATTGGAGTCACATATCAATAAGGTAGAAAAGGTTGATATTAGAGCACAATGAACTTCACATGTGGGATAACTCTTAGGAATTTCATGTGTTTTCATCATAATATATATACAATATTTTCCTGGGTTAGAATGAATATGGGAACACCCTAAAGTGTCCATTGAAACTATTTGATGAACTCTATTTGTAATAGAGATGTGTGCCTAAGAATTTATATTATATTTCCCAAGAATATAATAATTATTCTCTTAAATGGTTGCATGAATATGTGAGCATTCCATAGTATCCCGTAAAACATGATGATAATATTCAATTGTTATATTGGTGGAAATATATGACTACAATATTGAATTTTGGGATATTCTAAAAATATCCTTCCACTGATGCTTCCAGAATATGTTGATAGTCTCTTAAGGAATGTGTAGATATATATGAATTTCATTCAATTTCCTCCAGGATACTGTGATGGGATATATGTATAGAAATATCAATATATTCTGGGTCTTCAATGGGAGAATGTATATGGTCTCTCTTTTTTCCGTTGGTTTTCTTCTAGATGCGATTATTGTCCTCATGTATATGGAAAATAAAATAAGGTTTTATCAGTATTACTTTCAAATTATGATGAAATTATTTTCAAGGTTAATCTATAGTACATTTCATTTCATAGAGAATTAAAATTATAAAATGGTTATACTCAATGATTACTACCAAATAAGTTTTTTGTGATTCTACTATTAACATATGGGGTGTGAGGCCTCTCTATGTGGTGTGTGTCTCATCATCCTAGAAAATATCCACATGGGTTCTCAGGTGTATGTGACATGAGGAGAGATCATTAAATCTATATCCTCAAATTGTTTTTTATGGATTTATGATTTATGACACTAGAGTTGATAATATTGTGAAGGATTCCTCCTTGAAGACTACTGACTAATAGTGAGGGCGCAATCAACCACTCAATCTATGAACCTATGGTAAGGGAGTTACTTTTTTTATCTCTAAAATGAATGAATTTTAAAAATATTTGAGGTGTAAAACATGTTCCACTAGATTTTTTGAGTTCCTAAAATACAATATTGTTAATTTATAGGGCTTAATGGTTTTATAGGATCATTCATGTTACCTCCATGATGGAGGAAATTAAAAAAAGGTGGTATGAGATTGTCTGTTTATTGAAACAGCTTCCTCTTTTATAGGTCATTGATATACCATAGGGTGTTGAAATTCCCACAAGGTTACTGAATGTAGATATTTAGAAAATGAATCTAAAAAACAACTAAATAATAGAGTAATATATGAATTTATTATAGGAGGCCAAACCAATAGGGCCATGGTTATAGAGAATATTAGTTAATTAAAATAAATCTAAAATATTTTCAATTTCTAGTAACTGAATCTAAACTATTAAGGAAGTTATTGGTGGATAATTTGGGCGATTAAAATATAAAATTGGAATTGGGTAGAAATGAATTCTGGTTCCTGGGATAAAATGGTATGAAATAATTAATTATCAATTACTCATTTTTTAGAATTGGGTCCTAGAGAATCCAATGGACATAGTAAAAATAATCAATCAAAAACTATCATTTTCTCATGGTTAGGTACATCGGACTGGAAAGCTTGTGGAACACAATACCTAATTTCAATATATGATAGAGAAACCCCCAATGGTCATGGTTGAATTCTAGACCCTAGACTTCAAATTAAACAAATTCATTAAATAAACTCATGCAGTGATCATTATCAATGAATGAATGAAATTAAACCCATTCCCCATTCCTTATCACTTTGGTAATGCTAGAATAATCAAGAAAGGGATATTAACGGAAAACAAACATTAAATACCTACATAAATTCATAAAAAATGCCTCATAAAATCAATCATCATTCATCACTCCCACCACACCATAATGAAATAACCACCTCATGCTAGAGATGATGGAATTAAGAAATGAATAAGAAAAATCTACATAAATTCAAAAGAAGTATGCTCCACGGAGGAACCTTATCATGGTTCTTATCAAAAAATCTGTAGCTAATTCTAGGATAATCCCAAAGGAGAGGAAATGAGTGAGTTTTATAAGAAATATCGTGAAATCATCATAAGTATGCTTATAATTTTCTCTTAGAAGATACTTTCACATTTTGT
Source organism: Viscum album (assembly GCA_963277665.1). NCBI lineage: Eukaryota > Viridiplantae > Streptophyta > Magnoliopsida > Santalales > Viscaceae > Viscum > Viscum album. The sequence continues at coordinate 1,935,414,836 of OY728123.1, read as the reverse complement.
AATCACTATAATTTCTCAGTGTAAAGGGTTTAAAAAAACTCTACAGAAGTTATCCTCGATTAATTAACTGTGTTTAAATGAAATACATTATGTGTACCATTATTTCTCTTGCTTGTGACCCAACTATGTCTCCATGTGTTTTAGCTTCTGTACATAAAAATCTGGTTTCACACCCTGATAAAATCTCACCGTGTGGTGCTCCATTAATGTAAAAAATTATTTTATTTTCACTCCATTTCTAGAAATACAATATATATTTTGATAAAATACGTAATAATTTAAAATCTCAAATATGATAAATAATAATTAATTTAATACCAAAATTATGTTACTAAATGTTCATAATGTTCCTGCAATAAATACATATCTCTTGATTTAAATTTCATAGTAGAGGAGGCATGAACATTTCATCGACATGATTCCATTTTTTCAAATAGAAGGGATTAGTTTTCATCAATTTCCCTATTTTTATCAAATATGTATAATAAAACACATCAATGTGGGACTAAAGGTATAATAATTATTGAAAATTTATTTTCCTATTTTATGGGATCAGATAAGGATAATTATTTTTATTTTTTGGGGAAACTCATATGTAAGATCTCACATCACATGTTTTGAGGAATTAATTAGGAAATTATAAGTGAATCCAAAGAAAACACATTTTTCAAGATGATGGTAGGTTGGGATCATCATGATTTGTTTGGGAGATTATTTCAAACTCTTGGACTCACTTAGTGATTAATGTGACAATCATGAATCATTCCAAAATCCTAATCTAGGTCCAGTCACCCCAATGCTAATGGTTGGTCCTCAATGTGTATCATTCTGAACATATGTATTTATAAAATGATCTCTGTATTCATTTATTAATAATACTACTTAAATATACATAATTTTAAAGGAAATGGTTTAATGGAATCTAGGGTGGTGGTGAATGTATATAGAGTTCGGGTTTTTTCATTAAAAAGGTATTCTTTCATAAACTTGTGAAAAATTAAAACCCCGCATTTTTTAGTGCCACTAAATGGGATACAATATACCTTTTAACATCATGTGACAAGGTCTAATTAAAATTATTTTAATGTCATTTGGATTGAATTATTCATTTAAAGGTATCTAGAGATAGCGGGTATAAGGTTGAAAATGGGAGGGCCTTTCTGATTGATAGAAGATGATATATGGGTAAATGTGGATGGTTCTATTTCCTTGAGAATATAACCATGTAGTGTATGTAAATTGTTTCGGAAACATGAATATTTTTCCTTCATCGTATGGTTGTTTCGATAAGAATAAGTCCTGAAAAGAAAATATAGTCACACACAAAGGAAATATGGTACTCTAATTGGGGCATGAATCCATTAAGAATCCAAAACAGCGAAAAAATGGTTTATATGGATTATTCCCCTTGGGGATGTAAATGGTCATCTCATTGGGAATATGGCCCAGTGAGTAGGGTCATTCAAGACTACATATTAAATTCCATAGTGATAATGAATGTAGATGATCTACTTTAGAATATAATCTAACTATGATGGATTTGGATGGTTGGGGATGCTAGGGATGAACTAAAGAGAGGAATCTAGTGTATAATGTTTAATAATAATGAAATATCATTTAGTTATGGATGCATTGTTTAGCATCATTTGATAATATCATAACATGAGGTTATTCATTATGTGGTGTAAACATTGTCATATAGTTCTACATCACTGTTTACGCTCCTTTTCATCAAATTGTCTAAAGGAAATGAAAGGGAAATGACTTAGTACAAATTAATTCAGCCTTTGAAGAAAACATCAAAAATCGACAATGGAATGAACAAGGCTTCAAATGCACATGCACCGCACAAGTTCCCTCACCGTCACGCAAGTATACTTGCGCATCGCCTAATGGTCCCGCAAGTGACTTGCGCACCCTCTTTGAAAACTGCCCGGGGTCCTCTCCTGCCTATAAATACCCCCTGTGGGCCCCCTTATTATGGAGGCATTTTTTTTTCCAAAATTCAGATATAGAGCTCTGAACGCCCAAGTCTCTTCTTCAAGTCTTCCAAACACTTATAAGTTAATTCTTTACCTAGAATGTAAGGTCTAAACAAGAGGAATAAGGTCTAAGTGTTAGAAATCACTAACACTTGCGCGCCTAAATGTTTTTCCCTTAAGGGAAATGAACACACTTGTGCGCCTCCATACCAATTCCTTGAAACTTGTGCGCCACTATTCTGGAAGTAACTAAGGATGATTCTAAAGGCTTTGGTCAAGAATCTCCCAAGTATTACTCTACAGGTCATGGATCATGCATGTACCCATTTGATGCACAGGTATACCTGCACGACTAATACCTGTGCGCCCACGCAGTACCTGCGTGCCTACCAGGACTTGCGCGCCCCTCTCTTTTTGGGTGCCCTTCCTACCCATTTAACCCCTCATATGCCATTCAACCTCTCCTATTCATGATTCAGTCTTCAACACACACTTCAAAGCCATTTATTGCATGTTTTCTTGATTTAATTCCATATCTAGAAGGAGATCTCTGGAACATCTCTCAAAACATAGGTATTTTTAGATCTTTATGTCACTAAAGTTAGAGAGTTCATTCATTCAACCTCATCCTTTAAGATTAGAGAATCCTTAACCTAGGACTCCTTTTCAGGAGTAAGCCCCAGTCCAAATCCTCATTAATTTGGGCATCCTCTTTACGAGTAATCCCCAAGTCCTCTTTAATTTGGTCCTCTTTTTCAGGAGTAAGCCCCAAGTACCCTAACCTGGGACTCCTTTTCACGAATAATCCCCAGTCTCAAATATGGGCATCCTCTTTAGGAGTAATCCCCAAGTCCCTTAATTTTCAAATCCCTTAAACCTAGGCATCCTTTTTAGGAGTAAGCCCCAGTCTTAATTTCTCTTAACCAGTCATAATTCCTTTGCATCTAGGCTTCCTTTTTAGGAGTAACACCAAATCATAATTCCCCTCCTAACTTGGAAAATATTCCTTAGGAGTAAGCCCCAAGATTAGAGTATCCAAATCTCTATGAAGCACATATACCTTTATGGACCTTGTTCATGGATTTCTTCCCTGAAGTAAATCTTAATCATCATCTATTTGGGAAGTCATACATACATAAGCCCCACATCATTACATGGCACAATTGTCTGGTTTCACCAATACCTCTTGTTTCTCACACCGAGCATGACTCACGTGAGCTTAGAGTGTAAAAGTAATCTTGACATATTTCTTTGAGCCATCAATCATGCATAAACATCATACTTCCCAGCACTCTAACTATGTGGGTTCTTATTCCTTTTCCAAAAAAAAAGTATACGTAGGTAGCCCATCAGCGGGTATGATCCCAACACTGAAATAATCTATGTCCTCCTGAATGACAATAAACTTCAAGTGCCCCATTGAGTGGCTTTAAAACCAATATGGTCATCATAATGACCAAGATAGTTTTATTTATTTAAGGATACCATCAACTAAAAATCTCTAACAAATACCGATGATTCTCTATCAGTGAAGAACCTCGAATACATATAAAAGATTATCTAAATTTCATACATATCAATCATTGATTGTCAGATCTAAAGGAAAGCACATTTTATACATGGTAATGTAATCAGGATTCACAGTCATAACTTATGTCTATAAAGAGAGTCCCGGAGTAGACAATAATTCCCCCAAAGAAAGGTGTGATGAATCCGACCTCCCATCCTCTCGACCAATGAAAATTCCTAAGCCTTATCAGTCCACAACTAATGAGCACCTACCTTTGAAAAGTAGGTCCAAATGGATATGGAATCATTGGATGTTTCCGGTTCTATGAACAAACCCGTTAGAAACTGATTGTAATGTTTGAATCTTCAATCAACGAGGTCATCCCCAATTCAAGAGGGAACAAAAAATTGTGAACCCGACGTGAATCCTTAACCATGTTAAAATGATGCTTTGCTTCTTTTTTAGGCCCCTATTTAATCTTTATGAGAGGGCCAACAAAGTAATAAATGAAATATTTTCTCATCTAAAAGATGTAGTGGCCAGACTTATCTTGATTATGTATATTATATCAAACATGCACTCTTTTCCAAGATCTTCTGCATTTCCAGAATGGCTTCTCTTAAGTTCACATACGTGAACACGTCTGCCGTGAAAACCTCTGGTGTGAATGCCACTGCTGCTACTCCTGCTGGATCGCCATCCGCTCTGAGGATGACATCACCTACTCTACATCTTCAACACTGGGTATCAAATGTGATGGTTAAGGAGTACCGTCAAAACGGTACTATTCCGACTCTGGAGGCCGCTCGACAAGCCATCCATGTCAATAATTCAACCTGGTAATCTGGATAGCGACGACCAGCGATCAAGAATCAGGCGATTCTAACCACCATATCCAACTGTTTCAGGTCGTTATCCCCAGAACGCAATCACCATTCCCTCCCATATTCTGCGGAGGTGAATGATCCGGTACCTCAAGTCCTTAATTCAAGGAGTCAGGAGTCATTCCTGAGTTCTCCCATCAACAATCATCGCCATACTCATGTGGAAGTGCACCCTCAACACGATGAGGGTATCGACTCTAGGCGTTCGGCTAAGGTTTTTCGAACCTGAGCAGGCAAGACAAATCTCCAGAGGCAAAATCCAGTCAACAACGAGCAGGTTCTCATATCTGCCATCTCCAGAGAAGTCCACCAACCTAACATGGTGGAAAACATTGATCAGGCACATACACTCATCCATTTTAATTCCGCTGTCTAGAAGACTCATCTGGCAGCATCACGTCAATCCTGCCAGGCAATTCCGGTTGAGTACTATAGACAGGAACACACATCTGTTTATAAATCATAATCTAGTCAGTAGGCTCGTCTGACTACATATGATGGATCTCGTCAACCACGTTCGGCGAATTACAATCAGTCGGTACATACACCTGCTAGTATTGATCAATCCTACCAACAGTCTCGCTTGGTAGCACTTAGAGAAGTCATCCGGAATGCTCCGGTGACAAATAGGAGGCAGACTCAACTCTCTTCCCCCACACTTGAGTACTGTCAGGATTCACTGAAAGGAAAAGGAGGACAAGATCAAGTACACACACCTACTCAAAGCACGGAATGGACATATATCACCATTCTGATAGCTGAAGTCACCAAGCAAATTCTATCAATGGTGAAAGAGCAGAACCAAATCCCTTGTCATATTTTGGATGCTTGTCAGGATATTATAATAGCTTCAGTAGCATCTCAGGGAATGACACATAAATCTATCCCTACCAGTTGAGTGAAAAATCAACAGTTCACTCTGGAACAGACACACACATCTGTTCCAATCCAAGAGGGTTGTGGGGGCATACTCCCCCATATCATACGGACCACCAAGTCAGGCACATACACCTAATTTGAGTATATAGCATCAGCCTAACCTGGCAATCTCTCCTGATCAGGAACATACACCTGCTCAACGTAGCCACTTTCATCAACAAGTGGTTTCCAAGGTGAGTAAGAAGTCTTCTAAGAAGAAGACCTTCCCAATACAGTCAAGAGATCAAGATCCAATTTGCAAAAAGGCCTTGCTCGATGCTGGAGTTCTTGAATCCCTCAGACAATTATCTATTGGAATCCAAGATTCTACTACCTCATTTCCCAATAGTGGAAACATTAATTCAGAAGGTCTTCAACATACACTTCCTCATGAAGGCTTGCTTCATGACAGTTCGGTCGATCTTGAAGTTTCATCTTCAGATGAGAGCTACAAGAACCCTCTGTGTGGCAAAAAGACCAATGAGCAAGATATCTCATCTATTGCTGTAACCCACTATGGTGGTTCTCCACGTGATGATGAATTTTTATGTGAATGTCCTCTCCAAAGTAGTGATGCACATTTCCAGGAAAATACTCCAGTGGACAATGTAGTGCCATGAAATCCCTCTTATCTTAAGTCACTTGAAAATGAAAAACCAGTCATGTTTGATGCTTCATCACTAGAAATTGAAATCATTTCTCAACCAGAAGATAGGCCAGGGTGTTGGTTGTTCTCCGATCCACCCCTAAGTCATGCATCTTCTAGTATGATCAGTGGTTTCTCTACAAATCTTATTGAATCTAATGAAGCAACAAGTAAGCACCATCTCTCGTCTAATCAGGTAGAAGAATCATCATTTAATTATAAAGAGGAAGTACTGAACATGAGAAAACAAATGGCGAAAGGTGATGTTCCAGTCATGTTTTGGCCTTTGGCTGACTCTCAGTATGACATTCCAAAGATGTTGACGAAATATGGAATTCATGATATTCGTATCAACATATGAAAAACTATTTTCCAGTTGAAAAATAAAGTAATATCTTATGATGAATATGAAAATCATGTTAAGATAATAGAAGGGTTACAACACCAAATTGACTTTGCATCTCTATCAGTCTCTCGATATCTGAAGGCTGAAAAGTAGCAGAGATCCCTTCAACGTTCATGCATTGGCACACTACGAATATTGTGCCAGTTAATTTCCAATTCCCCATCTAGTATTCATATCAGAGGATGGGGTGTTCATGGAGCACTAAATTTCGCTATACTCTCCAGTTAGCAAAGCCCGCCGAAAATGGTCTCATGCAATGTTATTGTCCATGGTTGGCCATAGTCAATGGGTTTTGTTTGTAATCAAAAGGTCGCCCAAAAACATGCTTCAACTAGTTCCTTTAATAATCAAGAATACAGAGAACAAGTTGTTGAATTACTCCTTCATCAATAAAATGAGAATATTGAAAAGGCCTCTCATATGGAGCAAGCACATCATCAAGTGACAAAAGTGTCAGAAATCATCCAATGGTCTTTTGAACCTGGTGATAAAAGTGGATATCTATTGATGCATCCAGCTAATTTCTGGACTAAGGTCCGCAAGATCAGGAGATATTTTAAGAAAGCCTCAAACATATCATGTCAAGAGCCACCCTAGATTTCCAGACTGGGGACTCTTTTAACCCAACCCTCGGAATCAAAAAATTGGATTCGAGGAGTTGAGCAGAGATAGCAGGAACAGCCCAGTCCTCCAGACTGGGGACTTTTTCAAATCCTCAATCCTTCCCTCAGAGAAAGTCAGTCTTCTCTCAATTAGGGAAGAAGCCTCAAGAGTAACGAAGAGCCAAATTATCATGAGATTCTCTCCAAATTACGGTTAACTATGAAGTTCATGGGGGATCAAATCAACAAAAGGCAATGGATCGTCAGGGGCATGGAAGAAGACAATATCATAGAAATACTGATATAAGGGATACGTTGTGTTATGCATCAATTAATTTCATTAATGACATTTTTGTTGATCCTCTAGAAAATGAGGCTCACTCAGGGGACTCAGATGAAGACTTTCCGGCCCAGAAGTTGTACGCACAGATACAAATGAAGAAGGTGTGCGTACACAAAATCAAAGGATTACTCAGAACCTATGTAATCCTTCAAGTAACTCACTTCCCCCTCTCCAAAAGGGATCTAACAAGGGGAAAGGAAATAATCAAGTTACATACCATTCCTCTGGAGAAGGCCAATCGCTCTCACTAAAGAAAAGATTTGCACAACAAGAGGAAGAAATGAAGGAATTGAGGAGGATGAATGCAAAATTACTTCAAGGTAGTATTCCTCCTAAGCGTGCTGGAGTCTGTCAACCAAAGGAGTTTGTTGCAGTTACTGAGATGGATCAAAAATATCCTCCTTTATCAGTAAACCCTCACAGGTCTAATCCTATGGGTCAAGTACATTAATTATTGGCGGTTTTACCATTACCATCTCCAGTCATTTCACCTTTCCAAGTCCAAGTTCATCCAGATGTTTCTCAAAAGTTAATAACTACAATTAAGTCATTAATAGATTGATTATAGACTATGGAGGGGAAGCATGCACAGGTTCAAGCAGAAAAGAGAGCTTACCCTAAATGGGTAGATTCAATCCTTCCTCCATCAAGTTTCAGTAACCCTTTATTCCCTATTTTCAATGGATCAGGCGATCCGGAATAGCATTTGAGGCATTACGTTTCTTGTTGCAATCATATGATGGGAACTCCGGAACACCAATAAGCAGTGAAAATCAGATGCTTTGTGCGAACCTTGCAAGGAACCAGCTTTTTTCTGGTACACAAGCTTGCAATCTCGGTCAATTATTGGGTGGGAAAATTTTCACCAAAAATTCCATCTTCAGTTCAGCTCAACATTTCCAAAGACAATAGTTTTTGATCTCACAAACTGTAAGCAAAGGGAGAAGGAAATGGTCTCATATTTCATGGACTTTGGAAGGGATTAACATATTCCCTAATCTTAGCACTCCCTCAGGAAGAACTATTGCCAATATGTGTGGAAAACCTGTGTGACGAATTAGGCACGCCGTTGATCCCTGTGAAATATACAGGAGGGTTTCAAGACCTTACTTCAATCTCTTAACAGAATGAGGATTCTCTTATAAAGGCTAAGGATAAGGCTCGTATAATTCCATTAGCTCCAGGAAATAGAATGGGTAAAGCAGAGACTACTACATTTATGCTTAAACAAGCACCTTTACCTGCTTCTAATTCAAAACCTTCATCTTCTCGAAGGGCTGCACCTCCTGAGTGCCAACAATAAAGGTCGTTTCATCAATACGATCAAAGAGATCAGAGATGGAAAAAAAATTAGGACATGAAGAGAAAAATATACTCTTTCTGAAATGAACAAGTTCTTGGTTACTTCATTTTAGCTCTGGAAAATAATTTGGTTCAGTTGCCAAGGACCAAAAGGACAAACAAGGAAGGAGATAAAGACTGTCCCAACTATTTCCACTTTCATAAAATGTTGGGGCATCCCATCCAAGAATGTTTTGTCTTCAAAGACCTCTTGAAAAATATGGTTGAATCAGGACAAGACAAATTAAAAGGTTCTTCAGCCCAGGTATCATGTGTTAATGCTACAGTTCCAGAGGAAGAAGGTGAATGGCAAGAAGTCAAAAGAAAAAATGGGAAAATATATGATGATTGGATGGTTAGAAAAACAATCAACCAAACTCTTGCCATTTTGAGAATTCAATTGAAGAAACCAATTGTTCCTTATATCATGAATTCCGCAGTAAAACCCTCTTCATCAGAGGGAAAATCCTCAAAGAAACAGCAGGATTCAAAGAAAGAAAAAGAATCAGAAGAAGATGAGTATGTGCAAGGCCTATATTTTCTTTTACTCTGGAAGATTTCATGCCATCTACATCAAATTCCCATGCACCACCCCACCCAACGGCACATCCTAAATAGGCTAATCAGGTAAAGTCTTCATCAGATGATGAATTTATTTTCAGTTCAATTTATATGATTCAATTAACAGATCCATATACCAGTCATAGTTTCAATTTTGATGAGCCCGAATTCCGTATATAAAATAGAGGAATCAGAGGAAGTTCCAGAGGCTCAGGACACAGGGGAAGACATGGATCTTTCAGAGGCCACTATTCCAATTCTACCCCTTCTAAAACTGTGTATGCGGCAGAAACTCATGGTAGATCCCATTCAACGAGCTCAACAAGAACAATCAAGTTCCTCCACACAAGGCAGACTCAGCCCTAGCACAATTATTCTGGAAGATCGGTTGAAGGTTTCATCTTCTTCCTCAAAGCAAGTAAATAGACCTAATCGGTCTAATATTCCAAAGCTAGGTGTATTACCAACTCCTATCCCAGTACAAGATGCATCAAATAAAAAAGAATCAAATTCCAAGGCACCTGCTAAACCACATGTTCTTGTTGGGAATCCTAGACATTTGGATCAAAAGAATGATATATTTATACACCTGGCCCAAGTACCGGACAAGTTATCAATTATGGATGCATTGAATTTATCAAAGGATCTTCGGGATGCACTCATTGAGGCTTTGTGAAGTCATCAAGAGTTTGAGACTGAAATTGCTATAGCTGAAGTCTACCATGTTGAGTATAATCTTGCAGAATGCCATGCAATGTTATCTTTCATAGATGAAGATGAAGATGATGTTGTGCATGGACATATTAGAACTTTGTACCTATCTAGAAAGTTCATTGGCGTAGACATCCAAAGAGCATTCATTGATAATGGTTCAGGAGTCAACCTCATGCACATTCGTACACTTCGTCGATTGGGCCTCACAGAATCAGATTTATCTCTTTCTACCATGATGTTACAAGGTTATGATAAAAATGAACAAGAACCACTGGGCGAGATTACACTCAAAACTCAGTTTGGATATCTTGTATCCAATTTAGATTTCATGGTTGTTGATCAAGACTCAGCCTTCAACATCTTTCTTGGAAGACCCTGGCTACATCGGCATGTGGCTATCCCTTCGTCATACCATCAATGTCTCAAGTTTTGTTTTGATGGTCAAGTTGGGAGATTATATGGGGATAATGCCCCATTCAATAAATGTGAATCTCAATACATTGAGGCATAATTCTACCACATGAAGGGAAAGGAGGAATCCATAACAAAGGAGATTACCAAAGTTAATTCTCAGTATGGTTTGGAAAAGGTTCCAGTAAACCCATTAGCACATGTGAGTACAGATTATGTGTTACCTATTAGTCAAATTGATAGGATAGACCCAAATCAAAATACTCTTATGGAAATATCCATAATATCAATTACGGAAAACGAGCCAGACAACAGGGTAGAAATTGGTAATCCACCAAGCAATGATGAAAGCTCAAATGGAGATGTCTTCATTTCATCTGCTGAAATCCAGAAAGTCTATACTTCGCCAACTAGGACAAAAGAATTTATAGCAATGATAGAGGTAAACAATGATGTCAATTCTCAATCCATCATCCCCTCTTTATTACCCAAATAAGATCCTTCCTCATCAATCGGGTCTGAAATGGAAGCTTCTTCTTCAAGATGTGAAAATTTTGACATCTCTTCTGATCATGAAAATTATGCTTCATCATCTACTATGAAAGTGGAAACAGAGAAAATAAAACATGTTGAAGAAGAAGAAAGAGATCTCAGGGATGCTCCTCCATAATTTGAAGAGGTTATCTCTACCACTATGGATGAACTTAGAGAAATCAATCTGGGTATAAAAGAAGATCCACGCCCCACTTTAATTAATGCGGCCATGACTCTTGAAGAGCAAGAGATGTATATTTCATTTTTAAAGAAAAATTGAGATATATTTTCTTGGAACTATATAGAGATGCCAGGGCTTGATCTGGATGTTGCCACTCATCATTTGGGTTTTCCAGAAGAACATCGAGGATTCAAACAAGCTTCTAGAAAAACACACCCAACCTATGATTCCAAAATTGAGGCTGAAGTGGATAAGCTCATCAAAGATAACTTCATTAGATAAGTTCAATATCCTAAGTGGTTGGATAATATTGTCCCAGTGAAAAAGAAGAATCGGAATATTAGAGTTTGCATTGATTTCAAATATCTTAATCGGCTTTTTCCTAAGGATGATTTTCCTGTTCCGATTACAGAACTCTTGATTGATGTGACAGCTGGCTAGGAAGTGCTTTCCTTTATGGATGGATATGGATATAATCAAAACTGGATGGCTCGAGAAGATGAAGAATCTATATCCTTCAGATCCCCTCAGGGTGTGTTTTGCTATCAGGTAATGCCCTTAGGCCTAAAGAATGCAGGCACAACATATTAGTGTGCCATGCATCGTATCTTAAAACCCTTTTTAGGGATGTTTGTTGAATGTTATGTGGAAAATTTGGTGGTCAAATCCAAACAAAGTTCAAATCACATGGATGATTGGGAAGTTATATTCTTCAAACTTCGGAAACATAATTTCAAGATAAACCCCTTAAAATGGGCTTTTGGGGTAACCTCGGGGAAATTTCTTGGCTTCGTCGTACGCCATCGTGGTATCGAGGTCGATCATAACAAGACAAATTAAATCCTTGGCATGTCACCTCCTCAAAATTTGAATGAACTAAGAGGAATTCAATTACACATAGCCTATATTCGGTATTTCATCACTAATTTGGAAGGAAAAATCTTACCCTTTACCAAATTGATGAAGAAGGGAGTCACTTACTAGTGGAATGAAGAATTTCAAGAATCATTTGACATTATCAAGAAGTATCTCTTGAGTCCACTGGTACTTATTCCACCTGTTGAAGGAAGACCACTTATCCTCTATGTGACAGCTCTGGAGTGATCATTGGGTGCCTTTATTGCTCAGAAGAATGATGCTGGGAATGAAAAAAGCCTCTACTATCTCATTCGGACTATGCTTCAAGCAGAAACCTGAAATTCAAGTATTGAGAGGTGCTGTCTGGCATTAATCTATGAAATTTGGAAGTTGAGACACTACATTCAACATCACAAGGTCCAATTGGTATCTCGCAATAACCCGCTCAAATTCATCCTTAGTCATCCAATGCTTACAGGACGTCTGGAAAGGTGGGAAGTTATCTTATTGCAATTTGATATTCAATATGTGTCTCAAAAGGAAATAAAGGTCCATGTTGTGGCTGATTTACTTGCTGAACACCCTTCAATGGAAGACACATCTTCAGATATTGACCTCCCTGATGAGGAAGTTTTCTCTATTCAAGAAAGCCTTCAAACATGGGAAATGTACTTTGATGGTGCTTCTAGAAGTCCAACAGGGAGAAAAATGGAAAATCCTAAATTCAACATAGTTGTCTTAGGGATTGTACTCATTTATCCAGAAAAGGAAGTGTTACCTTATTCCTTATTATTTTGGGAAGGTGGTATAAATAATGAAGCGGAATACCAAGCTCTCATTGCAGGATTGGAGTTGGCACTTCAAGAACAAGTGAATCACATAAAGGTGAAAGGTGATTCAGACCTGGTAATCAAACAAGTCAATGGGGATTATGCTATCAGAAAAGAAGAACTAACCACTTTGTATGATTACGTCAGAGATTTAATGGTGGAGTTTCCTTCATAACCGACATTTTCTTATGTCCCAAGATCACAAAATTCCCAAGATGATGCACTGGCTAATATAGCCACAGCTCTGGAAAATCCAAATCGGGATGGGACAACCAGCAGTATTGCCCACCTTCGTACAATTTCACCTTATGTTCGAATCAGAACAGAGGAAATAAATGAATTTAGTCCCATCTATGAACTATACAGTCACACTACGAGATGGATGGCACCTATCATGGAATACATTCAAAATGGAACACTTCCACCTGATAGAGCTGGGAAAGAACAAATCTGGTGATGTGTGGTCAACTTTACTCTATTTGATGGCCCAGATCACCTAGAGAAAATTGTCTACAAGCATGGTTTTGATGGAGTTCTCTTTAGATGCATTTATGGTGAAGAGACAATGACTGTCATGAAATAAGTGTATGCAGGAGTCTTTGGTTCCCACCAGTCTGGACATAGACTGTCTGATCAGATTCAAAGGCTTGTATACTTTTAGCCTTCAATGATACAAGATTGTGTTGATTTAACAAAGAAGTGTCATTCAGGCCAAGTACATTCGAACTTCATTCTTCAACCTCTAGTGTTACTTCATACTGCTAAATACCCGTGGCCATTCCCCACATGGGGAATGGATGTGGCGGAACCTTACCCTTCAGCTACATCCAGGCAGCTTAAGTATATTCTTACTGTTATTGAATTTTTTTTCAAATGGTCAGAGGGAATACCTCTCAAGGAAGTCAGTATTGAATGCATTGTTAGCTTCATCGTGTCTAACATCATTACAAGATTTGGTGTCCCTCATACCATATTGACGGACAATGGAACCAACTTCTGTTCATCCAAGGTGAAGAGGTTGTATCAAGAATACAACATTAAATCCAACCATTCATCTCGTTATCATGCAGCGGCCAATGGCCAGATTGAATCCTTCAACAAGACTCTATCAAATATACAGCAAAAGATGGTGGATAAAGATAAGAATTCATGGCCTGATAAACTCTTTCATGCTTTATGGGTTTATCGGACCACCACCCGCACTGTAATACGGTCAACTCCATATTCATTGGTATATGGAATAGAAGCTGTCTTACCAATTGGGGTTCAACTACCCTTGCTCAGGGTAGCCATTTGTGATCAGTCGTCCACAAATGAACAATCTCACAAGGGATTGGATTAATTGAAATAGTTAGATGAGAAATGATTGTGCACTTTGCACAACTTGGAAGTCTATCAGAATCGAATAGAACGAGCTTTCAACAAAAAAAGTTAATCTTCGTTCATTAGTTCAGGGAGAATTGGTATTAGTTCTCATAACTCCAATGATACCAGGAAAGAAACCTCCCATGCTTGAGCCAAAATTGTAAGGACCTTATTCAATACATAAGGTCTATTCCAATGGAGCATATTCATTAACCTCAATGGATGGAGAACATATCACTACTCCAACCAATGCCTGATTTATGAAGAAGTATTTTGCATACACACAAAATACATTGTTACGGTCCATACATATGACCTTAAACTATTTTAATTACTTTCATCCCACATGATGTTAAACTGTGATGTCCTAACTACATGATGCTAAACTGTATAAAAGTCCCTTACATCCAACAATATGTTAAACTGCATCATCCTCAGTCCACACATATGACTCTAAAATATTTTCTTTTCTTTCATCCCACACGACGTTGAACTGCGAAAAAGTTCCCTAATTCTTCCAACATGACGTTAAATGGTGTCCCCTTTATCATCTTTGCTATATGACGTTAAACTATACAGTAATAGTCCATACATATGACCTAAAACTATTTGCACTTTTGTCCAACATGACATTAAACTATGAAAAAGTATTTAATACGTCCAACATGACGTTAAAATGTGTTTTCTTTTGTCCTTACTGCCTGACATTAAACTGCACAGTCCTCTTTTTGTCCAACATGACATTAAACTGTGGTATCCCTATCATCCAAACTACAGGATGCTGAACTGTACAGAACGTCCTTTGACATGTCCTACATGAAATTAAATTGTACTTTGTCCCTTCTACATGGAACTAAACTGTGCAGCACCAATAGTCCTAACTGCAAGACATTAAACTGCATTGTCCCTTTATATGTCCTACATTACATTAAACTGTTCATTGTTAAGGTTCTTGTTACCTCTTGTTTCTCACACCGAGTATGACTCATGTGAGCTTAGGGAAAATTTCAACCATAACACCCTCTCTGGGCCATTAACCACGCGTAAGTCCCAACATCATTTTTCAGGTCGTTGTCTCCAAGAACAACTTGATCATTAATTCATTCTTTAATTGAACTACACAGACTTTGATCCTTTCCTTTGAGACTGGGTACATAGGCAACCTACCAAGGTTCAAGACCAAAACCAATCTCTTCACATCGGTTCACCTCCATCTTATACGATGTTGATTCATGAAACCATCCTTAGAATCAATATGTTTACATTGGTTCACTTTCGGCTTTTCTATATGACGTTAAACTGTACAACATTTTTTTCCTGTACGAAAATAAACTACAATATTCTTTGATACCCTCACCTAAGTGGGAATCATTATTTACATTGTTTTTTCAATCATTTTTCATTCCAAATACTATGTGCATACATGGAAGTGCCCGAACCTTTTATCTTGGGTTAAGCCATCATTGCACTAAAGTCCCCTTTCACCCTTCACATGTACAAACCAAATTTGTATAGAGGGTATTTCTAGAACTCGGTGGGATTGATTCCCATCCTTATAAGATACGTAGAAACATTTGAGTGTCCCTAGAATCCATCCCCAAGTCTTTTGGGCCTAACCCCAAATTCCACTTTCAGTCCCTTGGCTGAAAATCCCCCATGAAAACACACACTCTATATTTATTATAAATGGTCCAAGCTCTATGACTCTAAACTAAGATCTCTTATATTTTCGTCATGAATGAAGTTAAACTGTAGTTTAAGAACTACATATGGCTTGATTCCCATCCTTATGGGATACGTAGTGAAGTCCAACATTTCAATTCCAGATCTAGCCACAACCTAATTATGGTTATCATTGATCCGTGTATCTCTGCATACATAGGACAATACCCATATTTATGTGTCATAATCCTAATCCTGAATAATTCCATATCTTCATAACCCTTTTCTTGTCTTCTGGTCACAAAATGTCCAGCTTCTGAGAATTCTTTTGCTTGACCATGCAGCATGTGCCCTTAGGCGGTCTTGCATAAACAGTCTACATAACAGAAGTTTCAGCCAAAGATGCTATTATTTGACTATGGGGCCAATTCCCTTAGGTGGCCCTGCATAATTCAACCCCCTAACGGGTTAGACAGATACTGGTAACTTCATTCGTGGGAGGAAAACCTCTTTTGTCCTTATTTTTCTTAATGACAATAGTAGGGATCCACAAAAATGGCTATCCTAAACATATATATCCCATACTATTTTTCATGATCTGAAATTATCCAAGTCTATGGTTTATATGTTCCATCCCTATGTTTGGGTCAGACCTTCGTAGGAGTAACAATCATCCAATTCTTAGACAATCCTATTTGGAAATATCTTCTTCATATTGAAGTACCTCTTTCTATACAACAAACTCTATACATTGTAAAAGTTGAATCCCCATAAACTTTCACTGGCTTCTTATAAGTAGAAATGTAAATTTCTGAGGGTTCTTTTTCTTGACTATGTTGCATGTGACATTAGGCGGCCTTGCATAAGTAGTCTACATAACGGACCTATCAGCCAAAAGATTCTATTTATTTGACTATGAAGCCAATGCCCATAGGTGGACCTGCATAATTCAACCCCCTAACGGGTTTGCTAAATAATGGTAACTTCATTCTTGGGAACTAGTTCTTCTAATTACTTTTAATCTATTTTTCATATCATTCCTCATATTCAAATTTTCTTAAGTCTCAGTTTACATATTTTCCCTCATACTTGAGTGTGGTAAAATATTTTCAGATAAGTTTTCAAGGAATTGAGGCAATTCTAATTCATTCGGTCAAATCTATTTCAAACTTAAATATTATCCTCTTTATGTCTGACGTGTATGAATTTAAACTGCCCACAAAAGACAATGGAACTCTGAATAAAAGTCAAGTTCCAACTCACTAAACATACATTTTATATGATTTAGGTAATATTGAGCAATTAAAAGATTCAACGTTTTTATGTTTATTTATAATAATCCTAGTAAAAATAAAACTATGCTTACTATGACCATTGTCTTAGGTAAAATTTAAAGAAGGTAGCAGGAAAATACATGCACATGTTATTGAATAGGAAAGAAATCTTTCCATTTGATGCACAAGAATTAGAAGGAAATCCACAAATTGGAGTCTCTTCTCTTTTCCAATAAATTACAAGAGGCTGTCAACATAAGTCTTAATTTGATGAACAGGATCTCGAGCTTCATCAGCAACTACTTGAAGCTCATGCCCCTGACCAACATCACTCCTTTAACCCTGATGGAGTGCTTTATTGGAATCCACGATGGCCTTCATACCATTCATTTGAGCTCCCTCCAATGAATTATTGAGTTGGTCAAGTTCCCCAGTAATAGTGTCTAACTATTGTTGAAGGTGCATCTACTATATGACTTTATCTTTGATCTTATGCTTCATCTCCTTCATTTTGGAAGCATAGTCAGCATCATCTCAGGATACTACAGCCTCAAATTCCCTAGTGTTTGCTGATAGCTTCACCCTGGTCTGATCATCATGGCACTTTTTCTCTTGTTCCCTTCTTAAAATATATTGTTTCACTGTGACATGGATATTTTCATATCCAAAACCGCCAAGTCCTAGCATGAAGAAAAAGGATGACAATCGAGGGATCTTCGATGATAGATCTTCTAAAGGAACCTCAGATATTATTTTCCATATGTTGTTCCATGCCTTGCGTCGTGAAATGCTAAGCGCCTTAAGTACCTCTGGGTCTGATTCGACATCATCATCACAGGGGGCATGTAATCTTGGATTAATGCACTTAGAGAAGTGCCCTGTTCTGCTCCCTCCCTCCTAACCTGAGCTTCTTCACTTTCAATTCCCATTGGGGCGGAGGTTTAGGCCTCACCTCCAGATCTAGCCACTGCAATTGATGGCCCTGCATAATCAATTGAAATCTTTGGTTAGTTTCAAAGGATAATGAAAGAATAGATTGTCTTGCAAATTAAGTACAATCACAAATATTGTTATTCCTTACCTAACGGTAGATCATCAACCTGAGAAGGATCCTCCCTATCTTCCCTAGCTTTGATAGGATTTTCAGGATGAGTTTGAGGAAGATCCACTAGGTTCAGCTCCACTTGTGCTAATTTCTCTACAACAGTAGGGTTCTCTGTACCCCTTCAGGCAAGGGTAGTTTAGTAGCTTTCTCAAATAGAACTACACAATTGAAATGATCATGATTAGACATGTAATAAGATGTTATTATTAATAGGACGTAGGATAACACTCATGTCTATAATCTTCTAAATTACATGTTAATTTAACATGATTTATAAAATCTTTAAAAGATGTGCCAGGTTTCATCATTTCATCTAATGTCATCTCAGAATCCTGGTTAGTCGCACCAGTGGGAGCATTTGATGTGTCTTCATGGCAACCATCATCCTGTGGTCCCTGGCCCTGGAAATATTCTTCACTTAAAATGGTGGCGTCAGTTATAATGGCCACCAAGAGCTGTAATCCCGGGGTTGAACCTGAAATATCACAAAATGGAAGTTAGTAAAGGATTCATCAAACATCTTATAGAGAATTTTTAACTTACCAGAAGTGGGTTCATCTCTTCATACCACAGCAGCAGGAGAGAAACTGGGAAAAGATGTTGGCTCTTCTCTAAAAGTAGATAAGTCAGCCTCAACTTGGGATTTTTCTGCAGTATCCTCTGTGGTCCTCACAAGAGGGTCATTCCTCTCCCTTAAGGGGGAAATTGAAGATGCCCCTGCAATCCCAAGGAAAATAAGTAATCTTTTTCATGGTTTAAGATTCACGATTATCCGAATGACTTACCACTACTGATAAAGTCTTTAGTGGTGGATTTCCTCTTTCGTCACCTTTTTACTTTTGGATTTTTAGGAGTATCATCAGTCTCCTTTATAGGCAAGTGAATTGGAGAATGGAGGGCCATGTCCAACACTTCATTCATGGCCTGCTAGCCCAGAGATATCTAGCCCGATTCGCAAGGAGACTCATCAGTAACCCGAATGGCAGTACCACCAGGCCTGTTCTGTGGTGAAGGAACCTCAACTATTCCTTTCATTATGAGCTACAAGGTGAAGAAAATAATTTCCTTGAGTAACAAAGCTTCGACTGAAATCATGTTACGAAGAAAATAAGGAAAGAAGACTTACATATTCAGGAGACACATAATCGGGCCCCTCTTCATCAGTCCCCTCAGCTATGCCACGATCTATCAATTCCTTCACCAGTTTGGTGACAGGAATGGAATCTTCAGTGGAATATATGAGCATTTCCAGCTCTATGATGTAAGCTTGTACTTCATTGGGGTTATCCTTGTATTGGATATCTGTAGAAGCCATGAGATTCTCTATTCTAGGGAGTTGTAGACCCTCACACAAATCCAGCTAGGCAGTCTCAGTACCACAATATAGACTCTTCCATGTCTGGATAGCCTCTGGTCATAGATATTTAGTGCATGTACCGGAAGGCTGTGAGGAAGGTCCTACAATCTCTGACTTCAATTTCTTCCCAGCTCTTGCACCTATTGATAAAAATAAGAAAATAATACTTATTGCTTTATAAAGTGATGGTGATTAAATTACCCCAATGAAGTAACTCACCAGGAGTTGATGGTGTAGTTCTTTTGATTCTATTCGGAGGATTATATCGGGCACAAGGCCGCTTTGCCACTTGTTGTGCCTCATCATCCCCATCATGGGAATCTGGTGTATCTGTCCTAGAGGAGGAATCTAGCGAATCTTCTTCAGCTGGGGAAGCATCACCTTCATGAGGAAGGGTTCCTTTCTCTACAGTCCTCTTCCTTTTCCCCACCTGATAAACTGGGTGATTCAGTACCCCTTTAGGGTATGATGCTATCCAGCGATCGGCATACCATGTAGTCAAGTTATGTGCTTCTTTTTCAAATGGAAGATCAAATACCGCCCCAGTCTTCTCCCTTGACATTAGCAGCCACCGTTGTTGAGCAACCATCGGATGTTTCTCTAACCTGACATGTACTGGGGGAGATACAAAAATCTATTGCAGACACTTGAATTGATGTGAAAATATATATAGAGAAAAGGCCTCACATAAAATTTCTCCATCAATCCTAGAAACTAGCACACCATCTCTACAAGCTACATTGTATTACCTCACATCCATGTGGGTTGTTCCATCATCAATAAACAGCTTGGTTGGTGGATTTCCATAGGGAAAGAAGTTGAATTACTTAAACATGCTCAGACTCACATTCATGTCATAGACATTAAGATCTAATGGAGAAACTCCATAGAATTCGTGCACTGATGGCATCAATAAAATTCCAAGAATTTGTACTTTATTCTGTACACTATAAGTCTTGAAGTGAGTAGAGATCTATCCCCATAAATCTTTGAATGGTACCACTATTCTTAAAGGATATTTACCCATGAAGACATGAAGTAAACTCATGTGAATCATTGCTAAAATTGGGGTATCCAACCCAACCATATTCCCCTCTTCTAACTTTTCCACAATAACGAAGGTCCCTAGCCTGACGCCTCCCTTCGAATCCCTAACTGGAAAGAGATAAATGTTGAGCCACAAAGCCAAGAAGCCATCCAGATGAGTCTTCTTTGGGATTCATTGATTCACCTCATATCCCCATTTCTCAAACTCTCCTGCTTCTAGAGTTGGACAGAATGTGCCAGGAGCACCCCTCTTCTCAGGTTTTGGGCAGGTGGTAGGACGGGCAGGCCTCTTATCCTTGGATTTCATTTTCTTGGATCATTTCTCCTTCACCTCCTTCTCTTTTGTATCCTTCTATTTCTTCTCAATATGAAATATATTCATCCAATCTTCTGGATGAATATCCTTTCTAGAATGAGTTAATGATGTCTCTGAACTCTTCATCCTGTGGAATATTTTAAATAGTTCTCGAGCCAACGCAAGAGTTTTCTCTAAATCATTCCAAGTCACCTTGGGAGGAATGAATTCATTATACATGTCGCCCAAAATTGGAACCCCTGAGATCCTGTGAACATACCATAAACTGATGCCTACTTCTCCATGAGTCAGATGGAATGAATTGGATTCTGGGCTCCAATGGCTGAGTATCTCCAGCACAAAGTTATCATGTCTGTAAAAATATATTTTCCCAACCGAGACAGCTTCGTATATCGTAACTCCATTCAGATCTTTGACAAACTCTACACAGGTTTGTCATACCCAGTATGCCCACATCCAAGTTGGCTTCACACCTCCCCCAGGACGGAAGTCCCTACTTTTCTTCCAGCCTTTGGATAGATCCATACGAGCATTTCGGAAGATTGAAGGATGGCAATGTGGTTGCAGCTCAAGCATATGAGGTTTCATATCTGGAATATAACGGCTATGATGCATCATGTGGGCCTTCTCCACTATTCCAGCATTTATAAATCCTCCTCCACATGAGATATTTGCTGAAGCAAAGTTGGTGTAACTCTGAAAGCATGCAAATGGGAGATAGTTATTTAATTCTGGGATAGTGATTTCTCGCAGATGACCATAACTGTACAAAGGAAGAAAAGTGCCTTGTGGGAAATCAAAGTGATATTTCTTTAGATAATTGGCCAAATCCAGAAGAGTGCTATCACAGACGGTATAATAATCATGGCCAATGATATCCATTATATCATCAAGGAGTTTGCTTTCCAATTCATCATCCATTCTAATTCTTCTTGGAGCCATTGAATCTACACAAAAGCTGAATAAATTAACTCTTAAATGGGTTTATTTTTCATAAATTTGTGAAGGAATTTGAAAAAAAATGGCAAAGGAATTAAGGCGCACAAGTCTAAAACATGGATCACAAGTGTGGATATGTCGCGCAAGTATAATTTTCCGCTGAAGTATCTGGCGTACAAGTATCACCGCGCAAGTCCATATACCTTGACAGCAGTGCGACAACAAAGAAAAGCGAAAAAATGAGCAGCTTGTGTGGCGAAGGGGACCTGCACGGCGAGAGCTCGAAAATCCAGAATTCAGTGCTACGCACGACAAATGAACACATATTTATAGGCCAGTCCAGCCACCTATGCGGATACATCCAGCGTACTCCATCCAGCGCGCTCCATCCCTGCGTGACCCGCACCCGCGTGATGATAGTCGCACACTGAAAACTTGCGTGCTTCATATTCCTTGGTTTTCTTCTTTTTCCTCAGAGTCACATCTTCTTTTCTCTCTGGATCCAACTCTGAGGGGGGGAATTATTTTTATGCTCCTTTTCGTCACATTTTCTAAAGGAATGGAAAGGGAAATGACTTTGTTGAAATTGATTCAGTCTTTGAAGAAAACATCAAAAATCGATAAAGGCATGAACAAGGCTTTAAATGCACATGCACCGCACAAGTTCCCTCACCGTCGTGCAAGTATACTTGCGTGTCACCTAATGGTAGCTTAAGTGAATTGTGCTTCCTCTTTGAAAAGTGACTGGGTTCCTCTCCAGCCTATAAATACCCTCGGTGGGCCCCCCATTTAAGGAGTAATTTTTTCCAGAATTCATATATAGAGCTCTGAACGCCCAAGTCTCTTCTTCAAGACTTCCGAACACTTCTAAGGTAATTCATTACCTAGAATGGAAGGTCTAAACAAGAGGAATAAGGTCTAAGTGTTATAAATCACTAACATTTTCACACCTAAATGTTTTTCCCTTAAAGGAAATGAACACAATTGCGCGCCTCCTTACTTATTCATGGAAACTTGCACGCCACTCTTTTGGAAGTACCTCAAGATGATTCTAAAGTCATTGGTCAAGAATCACCCAAGTATTAATCTAGAGGTCAAGGATCGAACAAGTACCCATGTGTCACGTAGGTATACCTACACGACCAATACTTGTGCACCCAGGTAGTACCTGCGCTCCTTCTAGGACTTGCACGCCCCTCTCTATTTTGGTTCCCTTCATGCCCATTTAACCCCTCTTATTCCATTCCACCTCTCCTATTCCCGATTCAATCTTCAAGCCACTCATCAAAGCCATTTATGGAAGGTTTTCTTGATTGACTTCTTTATCTAGAAGGAGATCCGTGGAACATCTCTCAAAACATAGTGATTTTCACATATTTATGTCACTAAAGTTAGAGAGTTCATTCATTCAACATCATCCTTTAAGATGAGAGAATCCTTAACATGGGCCTTCTTTTAAGGAGTATGTCGCATTCCAAATCATCGTTAATTTGGGCATCCAGTTTAGGAGTATTCCCCAAGTCCTCTTTAATTTGGGCCTCATTTTCAGGAGTAAGCCCCAAGTCCCCAAACCTGGACCTCTTTTTCAGGAATAATCCCCAGTCTCAAATATGGGCATCCCTTTTAGGAGTAAGCCCCAAGTCCCTTAATTTTCAAATCCCTTTAACCTTGGCCTCCTTTTTAGGAGTAAGCCCCAGTCTTAATTTCTCTTAACCAGTCATAATTCATTTTGATCCGGGCTTCCTTCTCAGGAGTAAAACCCAATCATAAGTCCCCTCATAACTTGGGCATCTTCCTTAGGAGTAAGCCCCATGATTAGAGTATCCAAATATCTATGAAGAACATATACCATTATGGACCCTGTTCATGGATTTCTTCCCTGATGTAAATCTTAATCCTCGTCTATTTGGGAAGTCATACATGCATAATCCCCACATCATTAAATGGCACAATTGTCTGGTTTCACCAATACCTCTTGTTTCTCACACCGAGCATGACTCACATGAGATTAGAGTGTAAAAGTAATCATGAAATATTTCTTTGAGCCATCAATCATATAAACATCATACTCCCCAACACTCGAACTACATGGTTTCTGATTCCTTTTCCAAAACAAAGGATACGTAGGTTGCCCATCAGCAGGTACGA
Organism: Viscum album; assembly: GCA_963277665.1. Taxonomy (NCBI): domain Eukaryota; kingdom Viridiplantae; phylum Streptophyta; class Magnoliopsida; order Santalales; family Viscaceae; genus Viscum; species Viscum album. Next base: position 1,935,390,902 of record OY728123.1, on the reverse strand, counting down.
TCCCAACTCTGAAATAATCCATGTCCTCCTGAATGAAAATAAACTTCAAGTGCCCCACTGAGTGGATTTAAAATTAGTATGGTAATCATAATGACCAAGAGACTTTTATGTATTTATGGATACCATCAACTAAGAATCTCTAACAAATACATATGATTCTCTATCGATAAAGAACATCGAATACATATAAAATTTTCTCTCAATTTTATACATATCAGTCATTGGTTGTCAGATCTAATGGAAGGTGAATTTTATACTAGGTAATGTAATAAGGATTCACGAACATAACATAAATCTATAAAGAGAGTCCTGGAGTAGACAATAATTCCCCTAAAAAAGGAGTGATGAGTCTGACCACCCATCCTCTTGACCAATACAAATTCCTAATCCTCATCAGTCCACAGCTAATGAGTGCCTACCATTGGAAAGTAGATCCAAATGGATATGGAATCATTGGATGTTTCTGGTTCTAGGAACAAACAAGTTAGAAACCAATTGGAATGTTTGAATCTTCAATCAACGGGTTAATCCCCAATTCAAGAGGAAATAATCACAAACTAATCCATTCTTGCAAAGATTAATTTAATTTCTCAATGACATCTCAGTCCTAAAATATAAAACAACATAGTACTATGTGTCGATAACATATATTGGGTTTCCCTTGTTCCCAACCAAAATAAAAACATCCGTGAATATATGGGATTTTCTTGCGATTACCCTAAAAAGGTTGCCCAAATGATTTCTCCAGAATTATGAGAGAATGTGTGGGTATTACAAATGGATATTAATTTCCTTATTGTTTTTTATGGATATCTAATTACTCACTAGTATGAAATCATCATTGGAACCCATCATGGGTACTATATATAAAATGGAAACAAGAGTTTCTTTGACTATAATCATGATCTAGGATGATCATTTTGACCCCCAAAGAGTTCTCATCAATGTATTTAGGATTATGGCCATACTAATCAAGTAAACTAATTTTGGAAGCTCCTCTGGGGGTCCATCAGTTAGGTAGTGAAATAATATCATTCATATTATAAATTCAATACATGATCAAAGGGATGAAAACTAGTGTGCATTACCTAATCATGTGTGTATCATGGAATTGGATGTGGTCTAATATTTACCATTTATGGTTTTCTACCATGGAAGAAGGGTTACGTGGGGGGAATTTGGATTGACATGTTTTAAATAGAGACCATATGGGAAAGGTTGTATGTGAAAAATATCCATTAACAAAAAAACTAAATGCTTCCAATGAATGCGGAGAGGTTTTAGATACCTTGTAGAATTTCCATTTTGAGTAGACAACACGTGGGTAATGAATGTTACACAAATGAGTACCATATGAAACATGGTAGGTTTTGTCAATTATTCCATATGAGTTGACCCCATAAATTGAACCTCTTAGAATTATCCTTATATATTTTTCCTTCAAAAGATTGCCTCTGTAAGGACCAAGAACCCCCTGAGAGAGGAGGGGTGAGTCAGAATGCCAAATATTTCTTTTAAGGTTATGTATCTTCTTCCAAAAAATTTAGGAGTATATAAAACATGTATAATGGAATTTTGTATCTATTAAACATCCACATGTAGTGATTAAACATGTTAGGTTTACTTGGTCTAGTACTATGGAATATTCCACTGATCATACACCTAGAGTGTTTTGGTCTCACCCAAATCCACTTAGATTCACTAGTCATTATAGAGTACAGAAGACTACATGTAGTCACTATGTTCCAAGAACACTGCCTTTACATGAATTTCAGGGATAACCCACTACCTACATTAGTACACTCCATTTTAATCTCCTAGCTCACCACCTTTTGTGAATTCTTACACATCTTAAAATTTTCAATGTAATTTGACTATATTTTAAATTAAATTTTTTGTATCTAATTAGAACGGGATTCTTCTTGCACTATTAGACTATATTAATGCACCGAAAAAACTATTTCAATAAGGCAGATATTCAACACAACATATCTTGAAGCTCCAGACATGCATGAAACCCCAATTATGATTCAAATAACATACATATTTTACAAGGCCACATGCCATTGTAAAGATCCCATCTATAGAAAACGTCAAAAACATTGTTAATTTAAAATCATTCATGATTCTCAAAGCCTTCATGATGCAATTCGCCATCAAAAATCCCATTGAAATAGTAGAACAACATAAAATCATGGAATACCCAACCTTCAAGAAACTTTATTTTCTAAAAATCCTAAAAAACAGTGAATACTTAACAAGTCTTGTCATGATGATGATGCTCGTAAAATGATCATAACGGGTGACGTACCCAACCTTCACTAGTCATGTTTTAACGAACAATTTCCCAAATGATCTTTGTATAAAATTATATGAGTGGGAACTCATTTTTATAGACTCGTCTCTTTATGAATATAGAGGCTCCCACAAACCTTTTCATAAACCTTAAAATTCATATTCATGAGGTTCCATGTCTTTTTGAAGAACCATTCAATTTTTACTTGTTTGTGTGATTCTCATAGTCACAAATATTTACAATAATCCCATCATGCTTTCATGAACCTTTTGGTGTTCCAGAAGAATATCATATTTACATCACTTGTTAACTATTACTCACACCATTTAGAATCTCATCATTTGTAAAATCTATTCTTTTCAAAACTAATAACTTTAACATACCCTAGATGTGTTAATCTAGAAAACCCACCTTTCACAATGCTTTCTCATGATTCTGTACACCATAAAAATTCAACCTTTAATAATCCTATCATTTAAAAAACCTATTATTTTTCTAAATTTAGAATGAGTCAATATTAGAAAACCACATTTCATGAATCTTTCTATTTCCTCCTAATTTTGAGATCTAGTAATATGAAAAAAAAACTAGGAGATAATGAGACCATCATTAATGAAAGAGTACGCAAAATATTATCACATTCATTGAAAACTAACTAATCAAACCTATCATAAATTCAATAAAAAATATACACTTCATTTACATATATGAAAATCCTTGAAACATCATTTCTCTAAGTGTACATGATAAATTTTCAGGGTAGAAAACAAGAGTGGAAGACAAGTACTGATTGCCTCAGGATACTACTAACCAATCCTCTAATCTACACATTGATTGAATTTTACATACCTCCACCTTTTTCAATAAACCAAAGGAACCTATACATGTATTTGTAGTGCTCAATGAAAACAACCCATATATATTTTTTCTATAATAGACCTAAATCATATCAAAAAATAGATCAAAATATATAACAAAAAATGGGATATAGGACTAATCATGTCATCTTCAAGAAATGACAGGTGAATGCACATCAATGTTTAATTAATGAATCATTAACATTAGTGCTTCTAAGGGATTTGTAAAGATTATATCCACTTGGACATTGGTTCCAACATGTTCAATTTTAATCAAACATTGGTCATATTTTATATTCATCAAGTGATATATGATCTCAATATATTTGGTGTGGGTAATGTCCTTGACCCAGAAGCCCCAAATGTAGTTCTCAGATTTGGGACATCGAATGACCTGAAGCGTGCTTCCCCATATGCCAGAGGATGCTGACTAGTAGTGAGGGTATAATAAGTCACATGGGGAGACTATACCCTCTTTATCAAATTAATTCAAATAAGAACAAAATATAAATCGCAGAAACAATATGAAACAACTAATAAATATGTATAACCATGCGTTTTTCAATAGGGTACAAACCACAAACCAAATACAACCATGCCATTCCATACTACTGGTGGAAGGTGAATAAATACCGAAATAATTCAAATGGAAAAATCACTAAACAATTACTGAATCATATTGATGATCTTTCGTCCTATTAATCCAAATCCCAATTCAATATCCTAAAGTAGGGCCCTCACTCTCATCCTAACCAACAACCAAGAGATCAGATAGGGTACCCAACGGTGGCCTGAAAATGATATGAGTACAAAACTCATTAAGCCGCCACCAATGGTGTTTAGAAAATACCCAATATAATATATAGTTCATGCAACTACCAAATGTAAGGTAAGAAAACAAGGGACAATTAGGCTGCCAGTAGATTTCATGGTTCATTTAATTCATGACTAGTATTTATTCCAATTCAATTTCATATACCCCTTTCTTCACATAATCCATTTTGGACACATTCTCTTTGGGTTGGCATATACATCATCTATACATGGGCCTTAAAAAATCAATCATAATTCATAGGGGAAATAAATAAAGTCCATATCTCTATAGATACACACATATCACATCAAAAAATTATCCCCACCTTGAAGCTTCAGTCCGGGTGTAATGAAATAGTTAGGGGAATAGAGCCTATGTCCCATAACCTAACCCGTGCATTTTTGGCTAGATTTTAAATCCTCAGTGTAACTCGACCCATGGGTATAGAACCTCAAATAAATACCCCACTCTTCCAATCCATGTGCACATTATTATTTATCCTATTACCACAACCATACCATAACACAACCACACATATTAAATTCTATTATAATTCACATTACATAACCAACAACAAGAGAATTAATGAAATTCCATAAACCATTAATACATTTACTATTTTCAATTCATGTCCATTTTTCCAAATTCCCATTCTCATGCCTTAACCCTTTAATTGTATTCAAAAACCCCTATGACTTATAAAAATTAATGAATGACCATACATTTACCCATTTATCACATTTATCATTTCACAAGAGTTCACCCACTTAGGAATTTCATGTACATTTCTCATATCTCATAACCCAACCACTTACTATATTCAACCATTAGGTGTTCCACAAATCCCATGTAATAACCCATTCAACATATCCATAAATTTCCTTATAAAAAACCATCAACATACTCCACCATTCCCATTGTATCATCATATTATTAGTTCACCATTTAATATGGCAAAATCTTCTAAAGAAATTATAAGAAAATTCCATCAAATAATTTACATAATCTCATTCGACCCATTTTTTCCATTTTCATGTCTGGCCAAAGAACCCCTTATACCTTATCACACTTGTTATATATATAATAATTCCATTTACAACCTAATAAACCATTAAATTATTTTCTAAATTGGCTTCACACATTACTCGATAATTCCTTCACTTATCCCTACCACCCTCAATGTCTGGGATTTCTGGCGCACCCCATGGGTGGACCTAAAATGCTAGGTCATCCTCCATGCATTCTAATTTGACCATGAGTGTTTAAAAAAATCATTTAGACACCCAATTTACCCAATCATACTCTAAGTAACCAATACAGAACAATAGAAAGAAAAATCCCAACACACATGCACATAGCTATAACAAAACTATAACAAAACTATAGAAAATGACATTCCGACCACCTACCTCAAATATGTTGATGAATAAACCCATAATAATAGCCCTCGATTTGGATTGAAGCACCCCATGAAGCCCCAACCAAGGTTCCACTATAAAAATAGGGTTTTATGCTTTGGGAATAATATGGAAGAAACCACAAACAATAATCTAAAAAAAAGAAGGAAGGGGAGGATAAGACTTACCCGGAGCGTCGATCTCAACAAATGGCCTCCAAAAAGGACTAAAAATGAGGTATATTGATCCATGGGCGCTCTTGAAATACTTGGTTTATCACTAGGTTTGATAGCGAAGGAAAGGAGAAAAATATTGAGTTGTGGAATTAAATTCTAGAGTGGAAATTTGGTAATTTTCTAAATGTTTCAAGGTCACAAGGTTTATTGACCCAATTTGCTAAACTGTGTGCAAACCATGTGAAGGCTACTGCCCATATGCCCTTCTGTCATATGGTTTTCTAGACCATGCAAAAATCAGGCCTATTTCTACTACCATCATGGTCACCCCTCACGTTGTTTTCTAAACAATGCCCAAATTGTGTAAATTGCCCAGAAAGCCACTTTTTCCTTTTTTTCATGTCCTAAACCCCCCAGAACACCCCTGATCCAAATAAAGGACAAGGGAGACACTTATCCATCCAAAAAGATAAGTAATAATACAAAATATAATCCAAAAAATACATTAAGAAAAATCGGGACCTTACAACCTCCCTACCTTAAAACAGCTCATCCTGGAGCCGATCTTCAAAGCATCACTAAGATTATGAAACTAGTGGTTATTCCACTATTACTTCCTATCCATTCCCAGACTCCATGTTTCTAGTTTCACGTCAAAATTACAACTGAACACATATCAGAGGCATGTACTTTAATGAAAATACTTTCTCAATAAAACCACAACACGAGCTGAAAATATCTCATGGATTCATCAACTTCAACTATTCTCACAACGAGAAATTCATGGTGGAAACTTAGGTGAAAACAGCTAACTAAAATCACTTGTAAACATTACACACATCATCACATCATCATATAATAACTAATTTTCACCTTATCATCCTAATCCTCGGCACAGCTCATGGCCCAAATCACTTAACATCATTTACATATTCACCGAACTCTAACGGTGACCAAACATGGTATAACCTGAAGGAAAACCCATGATCTTTCCCTTCTCATTTCATGAAGTTTCCACTCCATAACTGTTAAACCAATTTCACCAAAAATCATAGGTAATCAAACTACTAAACTCATTCCAAGGATCACAATATGGGAAACTTTTTGGAATGGTGACCACTCGATTCCTTTGAACTCGAAGCTCTAAGCATTTCACCAACAAACCATTTATCGGATAAGGTTCTATCAACCATTTTTGGTTACATGGAGCCTTTACCATTGATAAAAGACCACCATAACCCAACCATAATTTCCCATCACCTAAAAATTTCCAACTCAACGTTCCCAAGCATTTATAGGGAATTACCCTACATTGGCATCTGGTCACACTGTCGAAACCATTTAAGAGGACATTCCTACAATATACATCCATGGACTATGACAAACATAACCTCACATAAGTAAAACTTAAATTTTAAAATTCATATTCTGCTACATCATGAACTCAGGGGTGGCTAACTCTCACCACACCCATTTTGGTTTACAATCTCAAGTTAGACCACACCTGACTGGATTGTCCCAAAACACCCACCTTCCACTGATTGTACGCTACCCCTTTCTCTCACCTTCTCAAGGTGTTTACCGAATTGAATATTATCATTATTATCCCACACACACACTGAGGTCATATCATGAATTCTAAAATAATTCCATCATCATGGAGTAACTACCCTCTAGATCTTCATCGGGCTTCACCCTTGGCACACCACCACATCACATAGACATGGTTCACTCAACATCAAGAAGTTTCAAAACTACACAATGTATAATTACACAAGTCTAACCCCAATCATCATTGGAGTTATAGGAACCCAAATTTTATTAACACAACCTGTTTTCATATCCAACCACACACACCTATGACTCATCACATGAATCACAGGCTTCACTTGGAACCACCATGAGCTCGAGCCAATATATGGAACCCTGGTGATACTACGTCGACTCAATGTTCTCTTCTCCGCATCGAGGACTGACTTATCACTACCAACATTAATAGTCTTATTACCAATTCTCTTAATTAGTCTCCCAACCACCATTTAATACACTCTATCTCATGCCAAACCCCAACAATTAGACATGGCTATCTAGATTTTTCCCAAAAAATGAAAATGAATGTAACCAAGTTCCCATTATCGACTTCTAGGAAAAGAACCCATGACATTTTTCATCATTCAGTTCATCCTGAGGACCTCACCCCAATACATTGACGGTGTACATCCCACCACCAATCTCTAAATAAAAAATTTCCATTAGGGTATACTCCAAAAAGTCCCTCATCTAACCAAACACCTTCAAGTCTCTTAGCGTGAGCTAGAGATTCTCAATTTTCTTGGTACGATATTAATATGTTGGGCATTCTCTTTAGTAGTTGAGGTAAGCTATGAAGTTGTCAAATAACACCAGCACCAACTTATCCATTTTTTATATCAAACAATGAGACACCATGAACTTCCAAATAATTCATTCCTCCTTGCTGAATGCATCTCACCAACACTTAACCCCCACCACTCAGGTGTGGATGTCAACCATGTTTAACCATCTCACCATGACCAAACTACAAAGTAGCTGTGAACTAGAATTTCATGTGGTAGTACATACACCACACCACTCGAGTTCTTCTAATGCATCCATGATGGCTAACAACTAAAGCACAAAACTCTACCACACCAATCCAACCAATGGTATCCAACAAATCATCCTTAACATGGTCAGGACCCATACCCTACTTACATAAAAAACCGTGTCTATTAGTTTGTCAGTCTCATCATCCCTAAGGCGGCCTATTCATCTCACCCAACAACCAAACCATTCATTCCCCATGTTCAGCCATGTGACCACCATCACCTTGGGTGTCACCATCATGAGAATGAATATACCTACACTTTAGTCAACCTTGTATTTTTTTCTCAAAAAAACTTTAAGAACACTATTAATCATCATCCAAATAAGTGAGTGACGAATCAATGGGATATAAACCTTTAAAAAACAATACCTTTTATCAAAAGACAATAGGTTTTCATTATGAAGGAACTGGGAACAACTATACCATTCACTAGGACTTGGGGTACTTTGTATAAATTAAAACAACCTCTAAAGCATCCCCCATGCTTCATATTCCAAGTTACTTGTACCACTGTCCTAACCTCCAATGAGGTCGCCCATAATTTTCAGAAACAATACTCACATAGCCACAACTCAAGTGGAACAAAGAACCATCATCCTTCAAACATATCCCTCAAGTCCAATCGTGCACTATGGAACACTCTAAGTCCCATTATCAAAGTCCAAAACATCTATATGTGTGGAACACACACAAAATCACTATAATCCATATTCAATATCTCTCATTGGTTACCTTGAAGGTTTAATGATACCAACTCCATAGACTATAGTCAAAACCCAGAGAAGCCATTGGTCCTCTCTCCAAACCATTCTTATCATGACACGAACAAAGAAATGCTCATGAATTGAACACTCACTCCCATTATGGAGAACACTATTCACAGTGAACAAACAACCATCTACTCTAGGTTACAAACTAAAGGTGTACACATTCATTAGCACTATGACCAAAACAATCCCTACAGGATTCAAAACACAACTCATAAGGTCTCAAATCAAAAGGTAACCAACACCTAGACACCATTCATAGGGTCAAACATTCACTCTATATGTTCAGGAACCATAGCAGTTTCCGCACTCCCATTACTGACCAACGCCTCACAACCTAGAGGCCAGAACCCTACCAAGTGTTCCCTAAAAACCCCATTTGGACCATATCCCAACTAGCTAGGCTTCACTATCAAATTCCAATGTCTTAAACAAGAGTAATCTCACTTCTTCAAACCACACATACATGGTTACAACTAAAAAAAGAGAGGATAAATACTATTTAACTCAAACATTCTCAATTTTAAACTTATCATTTGCTTGACACTTAGAAAAAAGGATGACAAGATTTAACCAGAGATGGAAAAAAGGTATCTTGGTAGAATTTGTAAATAACCCATTCTTCATACACTATCCAAATGTTCATTAGAACACTTAGTACACTACCCCTACCATACAAACTGTGGGTCATGGTCAACATGGGGTAACCGATTTATTTAGTCACGAGTCTCTCATCAATACATCTCTAACCAACTATTCTTCTACAACATGATCCCTTCCTCTTAGGAACATTTCCCATTTCACAACATTTTAATATCATCATATTAACTCATTTTCACTATTCATTGGGAATATTCATTAACAAACTTACCATCTTTGTTCAATATTTCTCCTTCAGATACCAAGTTAGCATTTTACAATTTATAAAAATTTAAAATTTTAACCTCAGTCACAAAATTTATTTATACACAATATTCCTTAACCATTTATTTTAAATATTTTCATTCACCTACTTTCATTACCATTATTATGCATTATTTTAATCATATTTTTTGATGAAGAAAAAATTATTCTACTTTATACAACTTGCACACCCATCCCATGTGTGTTTTTATAACTATTTATTCCACGTATATCTGTAGGAGCATAAAATGAAACTTGAATGGACCACCACATGCCATTTTGTACATGATTAAAATATCATAAATCATTCAAATAACCAACATATTAATAACCCAATGATGAAATGTTAATCAACTGTAACAACACACATAAAGAACAAAAATTCACACCCAGGGGGACTTCGATTTTCTTTTGTACATGGATTAGCTACTCCCAAGAAGGAGCTCATTACCAAGGCCCAACACATTCTTAAACTCGTTTCTACCATCCCCAAATATTTTGAAATAGAAACTAACTCCTCTTGTATAACTTTGTAACGTCTCTATCCCTAAATCCACTAAATCGGTGCTCTGATCCATGTCGTCACCTGACCTCCAGAATTCTACCCCATATAATAGAGGTTTCCACCTAAGAGTGAGGGTCTAATAAGTCACATGGTGAGACTATACCCTCTTTATCATAGCTGGCCAAAATAGAACACAATATAAATAGCATAAACAATATGATACAACTAATAAACATGCATAACCAAACATTTACCAATAGGGTACAAAAAAATCAAATACAACCATGTCATGCCACACTAGTGGTGCAAGGTGAATAAATCCCAAAATAATAAAATGGCCAAATCAACAAACAGGTCCCCCTACTAAGTCCATATCCTTCTCCATGTACATAAAGATCCTAACTCAACATCCTAGATTAGGGCCCTTTCCCTCATCCTAACCTACAACCAAGTGAACTACTCTGGTAAACAATGGTGACCTGATAAGGGTGTGATTACAAAACACAGTTGGCCACCTCTAATAGTGTCTACAAAATATCTAGTCTAATAGATAGTTCATGCATGTACAAATGAATGGTCAGTAAACAAGGGACATTTTGGGATCCATTAGTTAACAAGGTTCATTTAATTCCTGAATATTATTTATCCAAATTCAATTTCTTATACCCTTTTCACCAAATACTCCAATTTCAACCCATTCTATTTGGGTTAGGAATATACATCATCAATACATGGGACTAAGGCAGTCAATATCAATGAAAAAGGAAATAAATAAATTCCCTATCTCATTATGGATGCACATATCACTTCTACACATTATCATCACCTAAAATCCTCAATCCAAGTGGAATAAAACTATTAGAGGAATTGCACCTTCATCCCCTTCATTAGCTCATGCATTTTGGGGTTGATTGGAGAGCCTTAGTCTAACTCGACCCGTGGGTATTGAAACTTAGGTAAATACCCAGCTCTTCAAAGACATGTGAACATTATTATTTATCAAGTCACATCAACCATAACATAACACAACCAAGAATATTCAATACCATTATAATTCATAATACATAACAAAAATACATGGTAATAAATTCAATCTCATAACCGATTAATAAATTTCCGATTTACTATTCATGTGCATTTAGAAAAATTACCAATATTGTGCCTTAACCCTTTAGATGTATTCAAAAAACACTATGACTTATCCAAATTCATATATGACCATAAATTTACCCATTTATCCCATTTATAATTTCACAAGAATTCAACCACCTATGTTTTTCATGTACATTTCTCATATCTTACAACCCAACCACATACTATATTCAACCATTAGGTGTGCCACAATTCCCATGTATTAATTGATTCAACATATTCATCCATTTATTAATTAAAATCCATTCCCATTCTCCCCCTTTCTCATTCCATCACAAAATTATGAGTTCTCCATTTAATATTCCCCAATCCTTTTAGGAAATTCTAACAAAATTGCATTAAATAATTGACACAATCTCATTCGACCCATTTTTCATGTATTCATGTCATGAAAAACAACCAATTATGCCTTATCACCCAAGGAACATCTATTATCATTACATTTTTAACTTAATAAACCATTACATTGTGTTATACATGGTCTTCACTGTTTACTCCGAAAATCCTTCGCTTAACCCTACCACCCTCATGGTCTTAGATTTTTGTTGTACCCCAGGGGTGGACCTAAATAGGTCAAGTTATCCTCAGTGCATCCCATGAGGACCCTGATGGTTTAAATCAAATAATTTATTCACCCAATTTCCCAGTCATACTCAAGGTAACCAAATACACAAATGGAGAAAGAAAAGTCCCTACACGCATGCACAAAACTATCACAAAACTATGATATATGACTTGTAGACCACCTACCTCAATTCTATTTATAAACACACTCTAAATCATGGCCCTAGATAAGAATTCAAGAACCTCTTAAATTCCCAACCTAGGTTCCACCTGAAAAATATGGTTTAAGGTTTTTAGAAGAATATGGAAGAATACAGAATGCATAATTTGAAAAGCATATGGAAGGAGTTGATGAGACATACCTGGAGCTTCGATCTACAACCAACAGTATCCAAAATAGCCTATAAATGAGGTAGATTGATCCGTGGGAGCTTGTGAAGGTCTTATTTTGTCACTAGGGTTCTTATAAAAGGAATGGAGGAAAACCCTGAGTTGGGGTTTAAAATCCCCGAGTGGCAATTTTTTGATTTTCATAAAGATTCTAGGTTGCACAGTTTACCCGTATGGTTTTCCAAACAGTGTAGAGTATACTACCTATATGCCCTTCTCTCACACAGTTCTATAAACTATGCACAAACTGTGTAGATTTTAACTGTCTATATGGTCTCCCAATGCACGGTTTTTCAAACCTTGCATAAACCTTATGGATTTCTCAGAAAGCACCTTTTCCCCATTTTTTCATGACTCAAACCCCCATAACACCCTAGAGCCTTATCAATGAATTTTGAAACACCTATCTATCCAAAATAAATAGGACCATGCCATAACATAAAAAATGCATATTTTAGGAAAATTTGGGACCTTACAGTTTGAGAGTGTTGAACCCGATTCTTTATAAGATTGATCGTGTTATTATTGTCCTAGTAAATCACAGTAGGCTATTTCACCTCATATCTAATATCATCAATTATTTCTTTATCAAAAATATATTATTTCATACATTTATAGATTATATATACAATAAATCATCCATACATATAAAATTTATTTATTGTTTATCTCTCAACCATCCCACAAATAGTTTTCCAATTTAAAAGTATCCACCACTAGTGGACTTTCTATCAACCACATATTAAACCCAATAAAAATTAGAAAAATATGCTAATTCATTTTCTATTCCTTCTGAAAATTATAATCCTATATTTATATTACCTATAATATTCCACATAATTCTTTTAACATATGAAAAATATATTCCTTTAGATCACTTTACAAGTGAAAATCCAATCATTTTTCAAAGAAGCTATATTGAAATGTTTTATTCAAGTATAATAATCTTCAAATGATAATCTTTTAAAAGGTGGGATCTCTTTAATTCTTATCTTTATTCTTTCCATGTTTCTTCTGAATGAAAATTCAATTTTACATTTGTTTTCATTCATGCATGTTGAATTTTTTTTCCTCATATCCCTTGCATATTTGTCATGATAAATGATGATCTAATCATTATTTTTAAATAACCTATTTCCAAAAATTATTTTTAAGTTCTCCTATCATAGTAATTTTAAATTAATATTTCATGTGATTTTAAAATTATTCCTCTGATCACTACATTCTTCTTCCAAAAATAATATCACCCGCATACAAAATGATTATAAACTAATATTTCAGATAAATTTTCTTAATAGATTTTACGGTTGAAACCAACTTTATAAAATTATATATTTCCCATATTAAAATATAGTTGAAAATTCCACACTCATGGTTCTTACATCCAACTATAGAGATATTTCTTTTATCTATAAATATTCATATCAAAATTTCCAATCAAAAATACCATTGTTTTTCAGTATAGAGTTCTTTATCTAGAACTCAAATTTGGAATGTCATTTTGAAATTGATTTGAATAACATTATACCCTATTTGAATTTGAATGTAATCGAAGACCCTAATCAACTCAAGTCTAGATACTAGAGAAAATGACTCTTCAATATAAATTCTTTCATATTATGTATAAAAATTACACATGAACTGTTTATAGTATTTGATATCATTTTAATGCTCATAAAATTGTTTTTAAAGATACATATTACTCCAACCAAATTGGGATTTTTGGGTCTCTTAGAAAGATCCCATATATGGTTCTATTAAATATGGTCTGTTTCAATATTCATGGACTTAATCCATGATTCATTTTTCACTACCTATTAAAACTATTTTGGTTTTGCAATTGATATAATGAAGAATTTTCTTCATTCATCAATATCATTATCAATTTCTGTTCATTAGAACCCCCAATGATTTTGGATTTGTAGTTTTGTTCTATTCTTTTTCTCTCATGAGGTTATAATGAAGTATCTTTAGAAATTGTTTCCTATTCATATTAATCTTCTTAATATCCATTATTTATTGAGTCATGAATGTTTTGAAAGTGTCACGACTGATCCCTGAGGGGCCAGTGCCTTTATTACCCCATTCTTCCATCCAATAGGCAAGGGGCTGGTGACTGTCAATGATTAGGCATATCCTGCAAATGGTATTCATTAGAATATGTACTTTAACACACACACACACACACATCTCCCAGCCAAAAGAATGTTGAAATATAAAAACAACAATGTAAGAAATTCATTCATACCACTAATATACAATAAAAGAGTACAACATTGTATGTATAAGAAATTAGACTGGAAAAAAAACATTCCCAGTAAAAAGAATTTCTAACAAACTTTCTACATCAATGTAAAGGCACTAAAATTTCTCTATAAAGTCTTAGGAAAAATGCATATTCTTTATGGTCTCCATAAAAATTGTTCAGTCCTAGTGAACCTAGGAATCTGTCACAAGTTCTATTGTTTACTCAATACAAGACATGCGAGGGAAAAATCTATGTAATTGTGAGAATGAAATTACTCCATATGAAACCTTGAAGCCACAATGAAATAAAAACATGAAAATTAAACATAGATATAAATAAGTATATGTACACAACACATATAAATAGAATATTCATATATACTCAAGAGAGACATCATGAAATCAAGCATTCAAAACAAACTGCTAGATATAGGATTCCTCTCAAAGCACACATGTTTGTGGAAAACACATTCCTTGATATATGATATCATCATAGACACTCATGGAGATTTCTATAACAATAGTTCCAAAACGATATTGTAATTTATAGGTCATGTAATACATTGATACACATAGAGGGTTTTATAACCAAAAAGGACTAGGGGTAACCATATATCACACCTAGTTTTATCGATGGATACTATACACCCTACCATTATCAACTCAATGCAAAGTCGATCACACCCGAAACCAACCATGAGATTCCACATACCCTACCTTTGTGGCCTGCTAGCAAGGGATTAGTGTCCTACTCAAAGAGGACACACAATTCCATAGACACCGCTAGAGGATATAGAAGATATCACTCTAGTCTCAAGGAGGTATAGCATACTCTATCTGAGACTCGACCTCTATAGGGCATCATTATTTTGTGGTGTGGATGTAATATTGATATGAACCCTCATGCAAAGGAAAAATGGAACAATATCAACATATATTAAAACTAACTAAAAACTCTCCACTTATCCCAAAATTACTGTATCAATGTTACTATCTCAACACCATAGAAAGATCATCTATTCGATGCTCTGTTTAGGAGATACACTTGTTTGAGAGAAACTGGTTGCTGACCTACACGGGCCTATGGTCCTATCATTGAAATTGGTTGACTGACATGATTATTCCTTATGTTTATGTTGGGATCATACTCGATTTCACCTTCTCCACCCTCATGGTCAATCATGTAGTCGATGTGCCTCGTGGTTGCTGAAACTGCCATGGTCCACTATGGCCTCCTTCATCTCACTGATCTCATGCCCAACTCGAGTTTGACATGATTAATAGAATCAAAAACCTAACTTGACCCATCCCACCTAGCCCATCCCCATCCACCTAGTACCACTCAGCCAAGATCTCTCCACCTAGGCCCCCTCCACTTGGCCCGTTCCACTAGGCAAACATCCCATACGGTCTGCCGCTTTTTGTGACTCCCATGACACCATGGGCGCCGCTTCCAATGCCTTACGACGCTGTTGCTGGCTGCACCCACCAAACACATCTCCCCCTCCCCATGACTCCACTAGCCTTTTGTCTCTTATACTGCGTTGGTGGTCCTTTCCTTTGACCAGAACGCCTCCTATGAGGCCCAAAAAACTAAATTGTAGAAATCTGGATTCTAGGGGTCTCTATCTACATAGATCAAGCTTTGGTTATTGATTCACCTTCAATATGGGTGTTAGATAATGCTCAAAACCACTCATAATTTTAGATAAAAAACCATGTGGTTCCAAGGAAAAATAAGTAGAAGAAGGTGGGAGAAAACACAGAGAAAAAAATTAATCATCGTTGGACATGAAATCCTGGCCAAATACCATGATTGTGGAATTCATGTTAGAATCCACATCGGATAATTCCAATAATCCCACAAACATTACCCATCCCATAAATATGACTGAACCATAGTTCAATATATTTATTGACTGGTCCATGTTCATAGTGTAAATATGTTAATGGGAAAGAAAAACAGAAAACAAGACCTTCCTCGATTCATATCAGTTGTGAATGAAGAATGGTCATTATGTTTTCATCATCAGTGGGGTTCCTTAAAATTATTTATGCACTAATCATAATTCCATAATTCGTCACCATTTGATTGATAATTTTCATAAAAGGTTATGTCCAATGACTCTTCAAAGATATAATGGTTATGAGGCTAACCCTATAATTCTTACATAAGGATGTTTTTAATGAAAATTTGTTGTGTCAAAAATTAAATTTTATTAAATTATTTTATTCCCTTTAAATACAACTAATGTTTAGTCACAAACATCCCACGCGGACTAATGTTATGTTGTTCCTATGGTAAATCCACTATTGTGTACTCAATAGTGCACTCAGACTCTTGATCTGACCAAACATTTAAGAGTCATTTCACTTTTTAATGGAAAATTGCACACATGTTCCTTAAAAAAATTTATGTTTTTTAAAACATTAATTTGGTGCACACCAGACCTAAAAAACAAACACCCCCTTATGGCATAGTTTTGAAATAAATCCATATAATATAAAATAATAATACATAGAAAATATGATACATAACATTATCCCAACCTTGGGGATTTACGTCGCAAAAATTAAAAAACAATGGATACAGAAATAGATGGGGATATTGAGCTTGAATCTAATCCTCACACTCCCATGTTATTTTTTGGAGATTCCCATGATACCCCTAGAAAAAATCTAAATAAATTGATCACCCATGAATTTTTTTCTCTTATTGATCATCAATATCCACCTGGTGCCCACAAAATTTTGGTCTATATTTGATATCAAGCTCGCCCTAGTTGAAGATGTGTGATAGATCATGAACGTAACTCCTTGGCTATGACATATAAAATAATTCTTATACCAATTAAATATATGGTGGTATAGAAAAGTGGTTCTCCACATCGCCATCTATAGGGAGTATCTGAAAAGGGATGATGAACTGCATAGAAATCTTGTTAATACTGTCACTTCCCTGAAATCCACATCGAGGAGAAACCCAAATTAATACATGGTCTTATTCATTGAAATAAAAAGGCCTACAATGCCGATCTGTATAAGACATTTTATGGCTTGGTCCGGTATGATCTACACCCTCTCTCTATAAGCTCACACCAACTTTGGGCCCATGATTTTTTATTCTCATGGGTCAGTATTAAAAAGTAATAACCAGCAGGGTCACCCAAGCAAGGCCATGAATAGTGACATACTAATGGTGGTGTAGTGATTGTTATTTTATGAAAACTCCACTAGTGGTAGGTGATCATCCAAACTGTGAGAAAAATTCAACATGCATGACTAAAGAATGTCCTTTAGATCCTGAATGCTCTTCTCAGTTTGGTCGTCTTTCTAGGAGTGAAATGTTGTGCCCAAGCACAAATGGGTCCCAAACATATCTTGTAATACCTCCCACAATCGGGATTTAAAGAGAGCATAATGATCTGAAACTTTCATTGATGGAACTCCAAGAAGTAAAACTATATCCTTCATGTACGGGTGTCCTATGATTTCATTGGAACTCTGATCCAATATAGCTTGGATATGGGCCCACATCATGAGTCTATCAACAATCACTCATATGGAATCATGTCCCCTAGAATTATGCGGTAATCCCATCATGAAGTCCATCAATATACCATAACATTTAAATTATGGAACTTCAAGGGGTTGAGATAAAACTGCTGAAACATGGTGCTCAACCTTCACCTACTAACAAGTAAGGAAATAAGAGACAAACACTTCAACTCATTTCATTATCCCTAGCCACCAAAACAAACATCGATGGGCATTATACATATTTTCCATAGAAATATACACTACCAAAGGGTATTTTGGGAACTCCACCAAGGAATCATCCAAAAATTCCACGTTCACCATTGTGCGCCCTCTAAAATGAACTATGTTCTATAAACCATTCAGATATCTATCAGGGGCCTACCATGTGGACATCTATGTTTGTAAGGTATCGAAGTCAGTATCCCCAAGATGGGCCTCCCAGACTCACAATAAGAGTAGAGGGTTGACAACCATTAACTAGAGGTATGATTCTCCATCTCAATCCACAAAGGATAACTTCAATGAGGCAAAATTCTTTGATACCTTATTTAGAAACTGTGAAGCATACATCCTAATAAGAGAATATTCCACGACATTCCCCTTCCAAGGAATATAGACAATCTAAAATTCATAGAATTAAAGTAACTCTAGTAAATTCATATTTATAATTTTGAGATCCATCTAAGAGATTATTTACTTAAGAATCTTATGATAATAGTAGACGATATACTTCTCGACCATCTGATAGTGTTGAAACATCATCAATGGGAAGACTATCGCTACAAGATCAATATCATGGGTCATGTAGTTCTACTCATGTGGTATCAAATGGTGAGAATCAAAGACATTCATTACTTTCTCCTATATTATGACACAACCAATAATGGTCTTAGATGCATCAAAGAACACCATGTACTTGATGCCTTCCTTTGGTAACTTAATGTTTGGAGTGCTCATGAACCTCTGCCTCATCTCCTGAATGCACTACTGGTAATTTTTTATCAACACTAAAGGATTCCTATTTAATTTAAAATATTCTCAGTCTATTTATACCCTAAAGAAGTTGAGTACCAAAAATTTATAGTACCCTTAAAATACAAAGAATACTATCACTTTGGTAACACTCTTGGGTTGTGACCAATCATGAATTGCCTCAACCTTCACTAGAGCCACTGCAACTCTAGCCTCTTTGATGATGTGTCCAAAAAAATGGAAGGCGCGTATCGAGAACTCAAACATTGAGATCATCCCATTATACATGTTCTCTCAAAGTGTTTCCAGGACCATTCTCAAGTGTCTCTCATACTCCTACTTAGACTCAGAGTACAATAAGATGTCATTAATGAAACCCACCATGGACCGGCCTATGTAAAGATGCAATATCTAGTTCATGAGTCCCAATAAAACTAGTGGGTTTTCTATCATGCCAATTGGAATCAACAAGTACTCATAGTTGATATAATGAAATCTATAATCTGTCTTCGGAATATTTGCATCTCGTACTTGCAATCGGTGATAGCCTGATCTGAGGTCGATCTCCAAGAACCATTGTTCTCATTTAAATTCATCAAAGTGATCATCGTTCCTCGATAGTGGATACTTGTTCCAAAGTTTCACTTGGATTAAGATCCTCTAATCCACATAAAACCTCAATCTATCATCTTTCTTCTTGAAAATCAAAATTGGGGTTGCCTATGGTGAAACACTAGGTCTCATGAATCCCTTCATCTAAAAGTCCTCCAACTAAACCCTTAGTTTATGAAGCTCAGTGGGAGAAATCAGATATGAGGTTATTGATATCGGGGCCATCCCAGGGTGTAGATCAATTTAAAATTCTATCTATCCAGGGGGAGGTAAACCTAGAACATCTTTAGTGATGATTTCCTCATACTCTGCCACAACTATAAGAATCTAAGGAAACATAAAATCCACTACAATGAGGGTGAGGCTGGGGAGATGTTGAGTAATTAGATTCACAAACCTATATGTGAGCTTATCCTATGATTCCTATATACCATTTTTAAAAACATAAAAAATTGGTTCCATCAATACGGACACACCGTACTCTATGCCTAAATCAATCAATCTGAGCATGAACTACGGATAACCAGTCCCTACCAGAGTGATGTTGTAAAGACTCATGGATGCTACCAGGATATCCCAACTAAAACTATCACATCCAAGAGTTATGGAACATTTTCATCACAAGTGTCTCATAATGGAATATCCCCTAGTAAGTGTCTTCAACCGTAATGGTTTAATCAACAGCTAATTCAAAATCTGTGAGCCTTGAAACGGGTTGTGAAATTAAAGGAATGAAAAAAAATGTAAGCCTATAAAAAACTATAGATAAGGAGGAAAAAACCAATATCATAGCTCATACTACCCCTAGAGCCTTGGAGTCATAAGACTCTATCACTTACATTTTGCCTCATTCATACCCACCCAGTTTGCATGCTTGGCATGGACCACATATTGGTGGTGGAGGTAATAGGTCGAGCCTTAGACCATATCTTATTTCCTTGAGTTCTACTATTCCATGTCTTCCACCCAGAGGACCACCCAGCTAATTTCATTGTCTATGTATTGGAAGTCCCTCAACCTTCATCCCCTAAACTATATGTCGAGTTGGGAAATCTCTTACAAAATGTCTCTGGCTGCTACATAGTAACACAACCTATCCCTTGGCTGACTAGTTCCACCTTTGGAGCCCTGAAGCGATGAACCTGAGTCCAAGGATCACACCTTGAAGCACATGGACTTTCTTTGATCCTTATGATACTTATTGAATACATTATGCTAAGGACTTAGCTACCCAGTTCCCACTACTAGGTCCTACTACCAGTGTTCGATCTGATATAAAACTCTCCAGTTGCAGTGATCGATCAAGTACACTGTCATAGGTAGAAATGCTATGTGAAATCATTGATGTCTTGATGTCCTGACATAATCCTTGCTCGAAGGTCAGATAACTGATTAAATGGTCTCTTACCATGTCTATGGAGTTGCACAAAAGGTCGATAAACATCTCTAAATACTTTACCATGGTCAGACTGCCAACTTGCAAATTAAGAAGCTTTTGTATGTGTACTGATAAAAAAAGGCTGGATAAATATCCTATTTAATGATATTCATGAATTCAGTCTAAGAGAGAGTAGTCACATAATGTTACTATGTAACCAAGCTCCACCATCAACCTACATATCCCTAAAGGAGGCTCACGGTAAGAATTTCTATCTAATCGGCAGGCATCCTCACAAGGCAAAAAACATGGGTGTCTTCCTATAGCCAATCCTTTTCCCACTAGGGGTTGGTCTCATCCTAAAACCTAAAAGGTTTTTTCCTATGAAACTCACATAACACTCTCATCTGGTGTGTATCCTTAGATGGTATTGTTGGTATTAGATGTATCTCGGCAGGTGGTGGTATATTTGGTAAACCACCTCGAGATAATATCTTTGGAACATGCCCCACTACCGGTACCTCATCACTAGTAGAATCTTATGCATTGTCACATATTGGAATATAATATCGCTATCTATATTGAATCAACCTCAAAAAAATAGCTATGTACCCTAGTCAATAGATTATATTTAAAGAGTTGGCTCCTGAAGGATATAGAAAACACAACCATTCCTATATGATGCATGTGTGATTGTTTTTCCATAAAACCATTGTACCTATGTACCTATTCAAAAATCTCAAAATTATAGTCCTGGTGTATGTATATTTAAGTCATCGCACCAACACTAGAGTTCCTGTCTGGGAAGATAAACACTTAACACTGTTTCCCCAAACCAACCTCACAAACTCTCGATCCTAAATTATAATCATATATTCCCTCTAATACCACTATTTCTTGCCCTATCCCAGACGGATCCAGGACATGACTACCCCAAGCTCGTCTCTAATAGGTCAGGGGTTGTAAACTTTCACCGAGTAGGCATATCTCATGAATTGGAATCATTATCCTACGTAAATGTACACAAACTCATATATAACAGTAACAAAATGCTAGAATGTAAAAATAAATATGTAATAAATTCATGCATACCATTAATATCCAATAATATAGTAGGATAGTGAATGTGATTTAATGAAAATATTTCATAAAAATACCACCAAAAAGAGTTCATAATATATGTCTTACCATGATGTAATGGAACTGGGACAATTGTTTGAAGCTGCATGAACACACCCTGGGATGTCTGGTCCCATTGTGCATCATTTGGTCCTCATACAACTAGGACTCTATCAGTAGTTTTATTATCTACAAAATTAAAGAAACATGTGTGAATTTCTTCGGAAAGGGTGAGTATAAAAAAAATCATTAGAACACCAAGAAATCACAAATAAATAAAACAATGAAATGTAAAATAAACACAACATAGGTATATGTTGATAGTAAATATTAAAAAAATATCTATATACACTCAATAGAGACACCACGCCATCATGCAGTAAAAACAAAATGCTAGTCGTATGATTCTTCTTCAAGCATGCTCATTTTAGGAGAACTCACTCCTCGATCTAAGATATCATCAGAGACACTCACAGAGTCGTCTAGCTCATCTGGGCCCTCCTAAAATGAGAATGTATTGTTCAAGGAATACATTGAGACAAATAAAGGGGTTATTCCAAGAATTGACTAGGGGACCCCACTGATAATCCCTAGACTTACTAGGGGACACCATGTACCCATTCTGGAAAAACCAACAACATATGGGATCATGACTAGAACTAATTGGGGGATGCCCTAGAGACTACCATTGTGGCCTGCCAGATGATGGATCGTCATCTTTTTCAATGATGATATATGATTCCACATACCCCACTGGAGGATATAGATGATCACACTCTAATCATAGAGAGGGATATAATACTCTAGCTCAAACTCAACATCTATGGGGGATTACAATCCAGTGGGGTGGATGTAATTCTAAACTGAGCCCTCAAGGAATGGACCAATGTAACTCTCTCATCCTATGCCTGTACAAACTAGAAACACACCACATATCCCAAAATGGTGGTCTCACTGTCAGTTTCTCAATGTCATACATTGATCATCACATGGAAGATCTGTTTAGAAGATGCACAGGTTTGAGTGAAGCGGCCCATAGGCCTACTTGGGCCTGTGGACCTACTAATGTTGTATATCCAATCTACCTCCATGGTCGACCACCACAGTCAATCAACTAATTATAAAAATCAACTACGTGGTCATTTCCCCAAGAGTCTAACATCATGGTCATTGCGCTTTGGGCTTCTCAAGCTTCTGCGGCTCTTGGTCGGCCACCTCAGTTGACCATGACCTCCTTCCTATCAGTGATCCTAGTTCCGACCTGGGTCTAACGTGGTTCTTAACCAGACCCCCTGGCCTAAACTAGGCCACTATGGCCCATCCATCTCCGCTTTACTTGCTTCTCCTAGGCCCATTCCGCTCAGTCTTCTCTTCTTGGGACCTCTTCACTTGGCCCACTTTTCTAAAACCCACATCCCACATATATCTTCACAATATATGTGTCCTTGTAATCTATTTTTTGGACCACTATTCCTCCTCCAATTCCTCACAAATTAAACTTTTGTAGATATGGTATTGATGGGTCTTGTTCTTCCCTGATCTAGCCTCGGTTTTCGGTTCGTCTCGAATCCAGGGTTCTGATAATGCTCAGAACCTTTTAGCGATGATTATCTAGGAACTACAGGGTTTCAACGTCAATGAAGGTAATTAATGGAGGGAGAAGAATAATATTAATAATGGTTTTAATCATCATTGTTCAATCTTTTTTGGTTAGTGATCAATTATGGGGAATTCTGGTTAGAATCCACATCAAATAACTCTGATAATCCCAACAATAAATCACATCCAAAAAATATGACCAAACTGTGGATCAATTTGTTTTATTGATTGGTACAAATTTTTCCTAGATATTTAATAATAGGGAAATAAAAATATATATCAATCTCTACCTCGATTCAAATATGTCACTGACGACGAACGATCGTTGTGTCATCATCGTCCGCGAGGTTCCTTCAAATTGGATGTGTGCTGATCGTCTATCCACGGTCTAGCACCATTTTTTCTTGCGTGTTCATCAACGGTAATCACCAAAAACTCTATATATGTTCTTAGGTTATAAATATAACCCTATAATTACGACATATTGATATTGTTTAAAAAAAATTTGATGCATCAAGAAGATAATTTTTATTAAATAATTTTATTCCCATTATATCCCATGATTCCATTTTCAAAAATGGCCTACACCGACTAAATTTATGTCCATCAAGGGTAAATCCATAGTTTTTAACTCATCACTTACCTCAGAGTCTTGATAAGGGGATTTTTATGTGTTATTTAACTATTTTTAGACATATGCGTGAACATTTCATTAAATATTTTAATATTTTTCATACATTTATTCCAGGAACAACTAGCTTTGAAATCGCACTTTGTTTCTGGGCTTGGTCTCAAAATAAATCCTTATAATATCAAAAAATAATACATGTAAAATCAGAGATGTTATTGACACCCTTACATTGTTTTGGCATTTGAATCTACTCTTTTCCACATTCATCTTTTTCTGCAATCATATCAACTTAAGAGATATTTTTTGTATTTATAGTTTTATCCTTCATGAAATTGAAATCATTTATTTCAAAAATATTGGTAAGATTATTATTTTAATATTTTTTGGATTTAATATTCACATAATATTAGTGGACTATTCCCACATTTACAAAATCAACATAATTTCTCTGATTTTTTTTTTGTTATTGATGATACATTTTCATCCAAAAACCCAAAAAAATATATAGAGAGGGATTAATTCCATGTCATCTATCCTATAGTTTACTTTCATCTTCTATGAAGAATAATTTTTAAATTTATGTATTTGTTTCTACATAAATATCCTCTTTATAGTAATGATGAGAAAAACGATCCTCAATATACATAGTTTTATTCATATTATTAAACATTCGATTTATGTGTTCAACAATCTTGTTTTGTTGAGGGGTTCTAACTACCACCACCTCAGACATTAGTCCATGTTTTTTAGGTAAGTTTCATATTCAATGTATGTAAATTATTTTCCATTATCAGAAAAATGAATCATTATTATGATACTAGTTTCTTTCTCATCTCTATGATGGTAACTCTTCATAGAATTTACCACATTCTATTTCCTCTACATAAAAATCACACATGACATTAAACTATATTCATCATTGAATATAATTAAGTACCTATCTCAATATATTATAACCACATTAAATGGACTAGTTATATACTTGTAGATGAGATCAATCATATTTCTGCTAATAAGAACTCTTATACACCTTTACTTTCATGAATGTGTCACATGTCTATTCCTGATCACTCTTCATATTGGAAATGTAAATAGTAATATGAATATGTGAGAATAACATTCTCTGTTTATTAATTTCAAACAACCACTAGTTCCCCAATTTTTTTCATCTTTAACTATTACAAAACAATTATTCCATTTATTGTCAACCATGTATAATTTTCCAATTGTTCAACATCATTTAAATAGATAATTTAATGTCTTTACTCTTATAGTTCATCCCTCCTAATTAAATGACATTAGCAGTCTTGATAAAAAAGATTTACTCACACTCAAAAAATTGTGATGAAAACCATATACATAGAGAACATAATTTTTCTTTTTCATATGAATTTATAGTCTTTATTTACACTAACATTGATCACTAAATAATATTCAATGTCAGATATAACTTTTCCATTACAACTTTCGTTGAAATTATTAATCAAATTTTATTTCCTATCACGACATATGAGAATACACTATGAAGAATCAACAAGCGATTGTTCATTTTATAATTAAGAGCTATTTTGGCCAGATTAGAGTGGTGGAAAATGAAGGCATTTCCACTCTTATTTCAACATTCATGTGTTCATCCTACTCATATTATTCTTTTATAAGACAATACATGTTTTTCAGAGTAACTCTATAGGCCTGACAATTATTGACTTCCCTCTAATTTCTGTATGTATTATTCCTAACATTCGTCTACATATAATGAAAATATTGATTGTGATTTTTAGAAAATGAAGACAATATCATTATAAATTTGGTATTCTATATGATAATGTATATGTTATCATTGTTTTTTTGACTTCTAAGAACTTCCCCATTTATATATCACCTTGTATCTTCATTGTAAGACATGGTTTGGACCATAAGTTCATATAATTACAAATCAATAAGGGGAAATATATTCTTACATACATTATTACACAGGTACACTTGTTTTGTAAAATAAAATGACTAAATATCCTCTTAGAATACTTGAGGATATTTTTAGCTCTATTTTATTATTATTTTTTTAAAAAAATTCTTCTGGCCTCAATTATATTTTTAGAATGTGAAAATTAATTCTTCCCTTTATTTTGTATAGTACTATTTCCAGCCTTTGATGTTTTTACAACATAACCATTTCCACAATTTCTATTTAATGTGGATCTATGATCATGAATTTTTTATTCAACTCCTTCAATCCCATGTTTATCACTTCATAATAGGTCTGCAACTTAAATTTTTTGAAAATTTAATTTCTTCTTTATTTCCCATAATTTTGAATAATTTTCTTGTTTGTTCCTTACTGTAACCACTTCCTCTTCATATCCCTAAAAAATCTTACTCTAATCCTCCTATATCAATTTATTTTCATTGGTGAAATTTTCTTTAACTTCAATTATGTTTTAAAATTTTGAAACCTCTTTCTAGATTCAAAGGAATATTACATTTTTTATACCTCTCCTTATATTTGATTAATTTTTTCTTCGAGATGATCAAAAAACAAATATGTCTCTTTCAACATAGTTAAAATATTTATATTTTCCTCATTATATTTATTTATCCTAAAGAGAAAACTCACGTTCCACCATGAGATAAAAAACAAAAATCAACTGATTATATTCATCTTTTTTAGGTTTATCCTATTCAAATGTAGCCATCATAGATTCTTCAGGTTATTCTTTCAAATAGGGTTCAACATCCTCAATAATGTAAAAATAATCATGTACCACTTAAAATATGAATATCATTATATGTAATTTGTTTTCTCATATTAAGTCTGCCTTTTTAGAGAACCTTTTTTGTAACTTTATCAATATTTTTTCATCACATTCTATATAATCAAATTTCATTGATCAATGAGTGAAAATTTACCATACTCTATAACACTGAAAAAAATCCATTAAAATATGTCCTTCAAATCACTATTTTCCTCTCTTGAATTTCATGGGATAAAGATAAACATGTTCATCTCCCACTTTATATACATCATCACTATCTTTTGAGATCTCATGCTTCTTCGGGATGATGCATAATTTTACCTTCATAATCATGTTATCAAATCACGTTTGTAACTCTCATTTCATAAGAAACCAGACTGCAAAGATATTCATTAGGAGGATCATTTGAGAACTACCTTTCCATAAGTGATGACATGTTTTGATTTTATATATGTGAATAAATTCTCATGATTTTTTTACAATTAATTTTTTCTTAGTATATTCTCCAAGTCATAAATTATCTACAAAATCTACAATTATGTGATTAAACAAACAATCTTTATTTTAATATGGATTAATATTCTGATAATTGAACGGATTGTGAAGGAATTGATGTTCGACATCTTTTAGATTCTTATTTAATTCATAACTATTTTCATGTTTCTTGCACATGGACCTGGATGAATTGTAACTCACCACCTTAAAGTAGATTTGATTTGACTGTGTTGTGGTAAGAGTATTTATTAATTCTTTTATTCTACATAAAAAATCCTATCTTTTTTGTTCATATAAAAACATATCACATCATTGTTTAGAATCCCCTTAGATGTGGTTTAAAGAATTTCCATCCAAATATATCACTATTTAGATTTAATTCTATTATTCTAGATCTGAAATTTGATTCCATTAGATAGTAGAACTCCCCTAATAGTCACTGAGTTCTCTAAGACTATAGAGGATATATTAATGTCTATGAACCTAGTTCTGATATTACCTACAGGACCCTAAGACATCCTAATATGGGAAGGAAGAATCAAGGTGTCAAATTTTTCTTTTAATTATATGAATCTTTTTCCCATGTTGGTAGGAACATATAAAACCTATATTATTTTATTTTATAGTAACAAAATATTCAAATACAGAGAGACATCACAATAGTTTTTCGTGGTAAAAAACAAAGGGTCTTCCTGCGGATTATACCTTAATAATGTGTCGGTTATACATAAATCCAGTAATCATTACTATTTTTTAAATTATAGAATAATAAAAATATTCAGTTTATTCTAAGAAAACTTCCTTTAAAAGACTTTTAGGGATTTCACACATCCTTCCTCAGAATTCACATTTTGACACCCCCGAGCTCACTACCTTGGGTATTGTCTTACTTACATTAATGAATTGATATTTGTTTTATTAAATTCAATATTTATATCTTTGTATATAATAATTATGAGTCTCTAATTTCGCCATAATTTATAGTTTATTCACATGGAATTACTTTTTACATAATCCAAATGTTAAACAAAACTTTTCACGAACCACAAAACCTTTAAGAAACCCCTGTTATGTTTCTAAGAAATTGTAGTGTCAACAAACCCACACATCTTCACAAATCACCCAACCATTGCAACACTCGAAACCTTCATGAAGCAAACTGACATTGTGAATTTAATATCCTACAAAAAGATAACTGACTTTGTGGAGTTCACATCTTATTCTGAACAATATTTCATCAATGAAAACAAAGTATTCATGATACTTACTTTTCTGAAAATCCAAGGCATTATTCAAGATATAACAAGAGTTTTAGAGATAGTAAATCTTATAATAAATTCTTGATTCAAAATTATCACAATCTTTTATAATTTAGACCAGATCAACATTTTTCAAATTATCTCCATATCAAAATAAGTGATAAAAGACATCTATTTATAGTCTCTTCCCATCCAGAATTTCCATGTTCCTAGCATCCATTTTTCAAACCTCCAAATTAATATTCATAAATATCATTTTCGTTATCCAAAAACCATCTCTTAGTTTTAAAAAACATCATCATTCCATCTTAAATTCATTATGCTCCACACCTCTATGATGTTCAACCTTCACGAAACCCATCCTTCCATAAATTAATTCATTTATCATATTTGATAAGAGACAATCTAGAAAAACCACGTTTCATGAAGCTCTAATCCTTATGAAAATACAACCTTTGAAAAACTGATTCTTTATAATACTCATCCCTTTAAAACAATTAAGAAGTGTCAATCTTGGAAAAATACCTTTCACAAATATTTCCACTCCCTATTTATTTTTAGCTCCATAAATGTTTAAAACACTATGATATGAAACATCACTCAACACTATATATATCATCATTGTATAATCACTTTCCTTATAGTATACCTAATAAACCCTAGTGTCAATTTAAAACATACAAAAATACACTTCATTTAGAGCTATTAAATTCCTTGGATCCATCAGGCTCATGGGATAATCCTTGTTGTATTTCCCTAAATTATTTTATTTTCATATTCACCCTTGTTGGTATAATTCAGAAGATATAATTTCATGAGTTGTGATTTATTAGATCCTTTATCTTTTTATTATCCAATTATTTTCCATTTTTGTTAAAAAAAAGTTTCTTTTGATGTGAATATGATTTATGGAATATCCCTCATAGAGATCATTAGATGTCTCTCAAAATCACATCCATTCCCTTTTTTGTAAGAAATGGGGTATATAATATTCGACCGTAAAAAATTTAAAATCAATGTTTTATGTATATAATTCCTTCTATTTCAATTTTGGATGATTTCAAGTTTATATTTTTAAAAAATGTCGACATTACTCATACAAATACAAAGTTGAAATTACAAATTAGTATCCATTTTTTAAATCATATAAATGTTTTTATAAATATGATTTATTTTAATGGATAATCACCATTATTTTCAACATGACTTCTTCAATTTTATTTCTCATCCTTAAAACATGTGATATTATTTTCAATTATCAAACAAAAAATAGTTGTAAGGGATATAAAAAATAAAACAAACAGTGTACTGAAAATAAAAATAAAATTGATATTAGTTTTACATTTGAGTTCAATTTTCTTTGATTGTATAAATTAATAAATGTTAACCTAAAAAATAAATATTTGTTTCTCAATGAAATACTTTTGAAATAATAACAAAAAATAAAAAGACTATTTGATATCTTATAGTATCATATTGACAAATAGCTTTCTAAAAACATTTAATTGGATTAACCATATAGGGGAATTCCAAAATAAGGATTAACCTATACGTTGGAGATCTATAATGGGGCTCACACATTGTGTAAGATATATCGGGATCACATATTTTATTTGGGATGATTTATTGGTGATCAACCCTTAAAATATGTTGTCTTAGGCTAACAAATGATATGTAATGTGGATCAACTCTTATTATAAGCTCTTTTGGGCTCACATATTTGAAATAATTCTCATGTACCATATCATGAATTAAAAAATTTAATCATAATGATCTTTTAAATTCCTCTTTTAAAACCATTTGACAAAATCATTCATAAGAAAACCCCCTTTCATTGGAAAACCCATTTTCAATATAGAAACACACTTTTCATTGAAACTGAGCTTCCAATTCTGAAAAACCAAAAATGTGGAAATGGGTTTTTCATTGAAGGAAACATATATTCATGGAAATCAAGATATAAATAAAATAAAGGGTATGACGGTGGAAATTTCATTATCTCCATGTGAAACCTTCCATTTATCATTTTTCATAAACATTACATATAAAACACATAAAAATGACACTTTTTTGAAAACATTAAAGGAAATAAAATTTAAAAAAACGAATATTGTAAATTCATATAAAAAAACATAGAAGATGAATACATTGAAGGAAAAATTAAAATGATTATTTTTTTTAAAAAAGTCCCATATCACACTAGAACCCCTTGAATCATCATCCCCATCGATGAATAAAATAAAGAAACATTAAATATCACTTTAATAGAAAATATAATTATATAACTTGTTAATGGGTCTGTAAATACACATTATAAATTAATTAAGGTCCCCAAATGAAAATACGACTCAATGAAAGAATGTTTTGATAAAGCCCCTTATCTTGTGCCAGATTCATAGCTTGTCATTATATTCTAAAATATTAAACTTTTTTTAAAAAAATTATTTACATTTGATATTTTTTTTGTTTATTATTAATTTTATTTAAATAATAAAAATTTTATATAAAAAATTTATCAATTAATATAACGTATGATGTATTAACAAAATTAAGATTATTTGTTAATATCGAATTTGGTAGGTTAAATATGGTCAAAGAGGTCATTATTTATACATATATAGAATAATAATCACGTGATGATAATCATATTTATGGAAAAATTATTATTTTTAACCCAATAATGAAATAATGTTTTTGAAAAATGAACTACATCAGATTAATGGAGATGGACGGTCATGTGTATTCTTTTGTAATGTTTTTGTTTTACAATGATCATTACAGAAATATGGTATGTAATATATTATCTATAAATAATATCCTAATATCATATATATCTTATTATATTCTAATATTAATAATCCATGTGTTTTAGTGATGAAGAATTAATCACATCACTTTATTAAGGTAGTAGTCCACATGTACATGATTGACAGTATCACTTCTTCGGTGAGTCTGAATGTAATAAAGAAAATGATAAATTTTATTTTAGGAATGATAAATATGTTATAAATATCAATATTCTGTATTTTTAATCACATATATTCATTATATTTACCATAATTACCTTCTATGCAACGCATTGGTGAATAATGAATCACATTGCTTCGCGGTGAGGTAGTCCATCATACACATGACCAACGTTATCATATCCGCTAAATAAAGAAATATTAAAGGGTATATATTATATAAT
The DNA here is from genome assembly GCA_963277665.1 of Viscum album. Classification (NCBI taxonomy): domain Eukaryota; kingdom Viridiplantae; phylum Streptophyta; class Magnoliopsida; order Santalales; family Viscaceae; genus Viscum; species Viscum album. The sequence continues at coordinate 1,935,358,660 of OY728123.1, read as the reverse complement.
TACTCAATGGGTGTAATTATGTTATTAGTATCATATATATGTATATATATTTTTTATATCAATCATCATACCCAATTGTGATATGTGGTAATAGAAAAAAAAATAACATCGGTTCATAATGCGATAGTCTGCTATACATAAGAATTGTAATATCATAAACCATTTCATGGAAAAGGAAATGATTTAGTGAATTCAATTACATAATATCATATAATTATATTGAATATATCATGATTCTTATATTCATGTGGTTCAATAAAAATTTAAGGAGGGGGATAAAAAAATAAAATAATTATTGGCGTTATAGAATATTACATATTCTTATAGTATCCCTCTATGGTTTCCATAAAATTCCATACGGTGTTCTATTCCTCTCAAAAATAATATTTCTCGGATTAATGGAGGGTATTTGGTATGTTAGTGGATAGTTAATGGCTGAACTAAATTGTTATGATTGTTTGAAGAATATAGAAGAGGGGTTGTAATTTTATAAGTGGGGGATGGATGCACTTGTTATTTCGTAAAAGATTTATGTTCTCCCACGTTTTTTATATGTAAAAAGGGTCAAAAAATGAACTATTATCAAACCCTACAGGTTTCAAGGTCAATAAAACATTATTAAAAAGTTTTTATGTAATTTATTGGTTGTTTTTTCCCTTTTCTATTTAACATAACTACTTAGTGACCTCTTTTTTTACCTTAACCAGAGTAATTATTTTTGTTATGAATTCATTGAAATTTTGGGAAAACATTAAGAGAAAATAATTAGATATTTTAAATTATTCTGATTCAAAAATGGAATTCATTTTTCCAAATTTAATTTTTTGAATAAGAAAATTTTAATTTAAAATAATTCTGATAGACGTGACGAGAAAGAGAGGTTCTAATGTGAAAATGTTCAAAAATTTTCTATACTTTTATAAAAAAATTCAATATGAAATTGATTCCAAATAACTAATTTAGAACAAAGGATATACAACTTGTAACACCCCAGGATTTCAGAGTGTGTTATTTCTTAAAAATAATTCAATAACTTGCACTACACGCAACACCGAGTTCAATCACACCATTAAAAGAGGTCATGAATATTATTAACTACATTTTTAACTTTATATAATCCTTATAATTTTAGAATCCCTATTATGAGTTTCTTAGTCATAATGCATGAACAGATTCATTTTCAGTATTTCACTTTTATCAACTTCTAATAGTGAAACCTTTTTAAATACAATATTTTTAAACTTTTTGACTAAATGGAGACATCAAAAAATTTAAAATGAAACATCCCAAGCTTCCACGGTACGCTTTCCTTTGAATAAAACAGTAGCGTGTGTTGTACGCAACTTCGAGTTCTAACACACCGTAACCAATCAAACTAGCTGTTATGAATAGTAATACCTACTTTTTGAAGTTATATATATTTTATATTTTAAAATGGACTTCATTTTTGGATTCGGAATATCAAATTTAGCCTAAGGTGAAATTTTGGTACTTTTCGGATAACATTCATATTTTGATGAATAGTGAAAATTACTAAATTTTAATTAAAAACAACTTTTTTAATCAAAATAATTAATAGTGATAAATTATGAATTTTAGTGGTTTTAAAATATATTTATAATATATTTTTACTATTTAATATAATGTTGGTCATTGGACATAATTTTACAATTAAACCGAACATAAACAAGTGTCAATCTTTTGATAGTTATTATCTCTTAAAAACACGCTTTTTGTTTTGACAGCGGGAATTAATTTTAAATTAATTTCTGCCACTTCTGTGTTTTGAATTTAGGAAAATGGATTCCATATTTGGAATCAGTATGTTCAAATTGTGTAAATAGGTAACTTTTATTTTTAGACATTTTGAATAATTACTGCGGTAAATATTTTATTTACCATGGTTAAGGGTAAATCCGGTAAATAAGGGTTAACAAAATAATATTATAATAATACTAAATTACCCTAAAACGTGTCTTAAACCTATTTGTTGATACATGGTCGACCATGAGCATCTTTGGGTCTATTTTGGGACCCCATGGATCCACTTGTAAGTGATAATGACACTTTATTTTAATTTAGTTAAAATGAATACAAAAATGACACAAGCATATATCTTTTAGAACAACAATTGTTACATAGGTTTATATATGTTGGATTTTTGATTATAAATATTCATTAGAAAGCTAAAAAGCTTTCCTACATAATGATATTTTATTTATCATTTTTAGACATTATATAATTTATTTTATTTATGACACAATGATGATGCAGTAATTACTATAATAGTGAAAAATTAAAATAATTGATATTATAAATACCCAAATAAATATAATATGAAACTTTTAATGAATTAAACTAATTTTCTAGGATAATATGATATATTAGGAGTGATTTAATTGACTTTGTTCGAAGTAATCAATCTGTTATGAGTTTCACAAAAATCAACTATTGAATAGTGTCAAAATTGACATAAAAGAGTTCTTAAAACAAATATTATATTATTAATTGATATTAAATTCCTAAAAATCTAAGGTTCGGCCAAGAGACTCATATCATGATAGGTTCATCATTAATGTACCACTTGGGGGTCTCTTGTATGTATATAGTAAGTTTATTAACCATATTATATAAAAATACAAAGAGACATTGTAAAAGTGAAACTAATTAACTTAGAGTTAATACTTAAAGATAAGGTTAATATAAGTACCCAAACCTGTCTAAATTCTATTGGTTGAGTGGTTTTCGACCTATCCCAACCTTAACCTTTGAATAATAAGCTTTGGAGCCATTAGAAACCGAATATGAATTTATTATAAATTAATATTTCTAGCTTTTCCAAAGGTGCCCCTCACCCCTCTTATAAAAGGGCACTCCTCCTTCTCATTTCTTCACACCTTCAAAGCCTTTTGGTTCGGCCAAACTCTGCCCAAATACTCTCCCAACATCCCTCACTACAACCTAGAGGCCTTAGTTTGATCATAAAGCCAACCTAAGGAGCCCTTTTGATCAAATCAAAAGGAAGAACCCGAAGAAGAGGTAATGATTTCACCACCCTTTTCTAAGTTCATTTCTTCTTCCACTTCTTCTTCCTTTGTTCTTACCATTCTAAAATAATAACTCCAGTATCTCACATATACTGTGATGTTATTATAAGTATGGTACAACCATATTCAGTATTCTATCTACCCTTTGAATAACATGTCACCATACGTGCGTACGTACGGCTTACCGTCTCCACGTCGTGGTGTAATTGTTATTCAATATAATATTATTTGGATGGGTATAATAATGATGTGTAACTCATGTAAATAATAAATATAACATGTTAATGATTCTGTATATATGATATACCATCCATTTATATATTATTTTAATATCAAATAATGATATTGTCGCTCGTGCGTACGTACGGACTACCGTCTCCACGAACACGATGAGATTCATTCTCCATCGTATCCATTCATGTATAATTATCATTTGATGATTTAAAAATGATGTTTAAGGACATGATATCATTCTGGATATGAATAATATACAACCTATCCTTTACAAAAAGGTCTTACGTAACAAAACATATAAAAGAAAACAAGTAAGTTAACACCCGAAACAACGATAATACTAAGATATTATTATAAATCGATATTAAAAGATCATATATGATATCATATTAATGTATATGATTCTTGTATAATTTAGTAACAATTATTTCACCATTATACAGGAGGTTAACCTACCCCAACCAATGAAAAGTACAAGGTAAGGGATTTTCTTATCTAACTTTCAATTCCGTGAGATTTCCATTTTCGCCACTAAATTATTGAAAGTTGTGTATTATGTACTTCCATTTGATATATATTATCATGATTCTATTTATATTCATGTTATTATGTAAATCATTTGGTGGTTATTAACTTTTGGCCATACAACTCAGTTGATTAACGTGGTAAGGGGTTTTCATCTCACTCCTTATTCCCGTGAGATTCATGCCATATTGCCACCATCACCTTTTGTGTGGTGTATGTATTGCCCATAATTATATTCTTTGTCTAATACACTATAATTTATGTGTATTTACATATTCATTGTATGATACCTCTTTCATGGGTTGTATGTTTCATAAGTTACCAAATTGGTAAGGGTTATTTCACAATCTCTTCATTATCCGAGGTTGTTTATACGTAATAATCTACTGGGATATCTTTATCATCCACATCCATGTTTCTTAAAAATGTATTTCAAAACATTTTTACTATTTACAAGAATATGGGTTAAAGTCATTTATACCCTTGTTTGACTTTTTATAAGAGGTTTATAAAGGAATCTTTCCGTCGTTTTCAAAACAAGGTCTTTTTTAACCTTTTCGACAGAATTGAGGTAAGAATGTTTTTTTTAACTTATACGGCGGGTGCGGTTACTTTACACCGTTATAAAATCTTCAAAGCTTTCCTTACAAGCTTATAAGAATATTTTCAAAGAAAATGTTTTATTTTATATGGATCTTAAATGATTTCAAAATAAAAGGAGAAATTTCATTAAAAAGAATTTTGATTTCATCTACGTCAACATCCTTTGATGGATTTTAAGATTATTTGAAGTTGATTTATTATGATACAAAACATCTATATTATATTGAATGTTTTGTGATATGTTTGACTATGGATGTGCTATTTTTATACCATTCATAGTTTATGGTGAAATTATTGACATTTCGTATGCTAGTTTTAATACGAATGCTTATGTTATGTTTAAACCTTTTCATATGGGAATGCATTGGACATAATATGTGACGGGTGGAGCCCGCTATAGCTCCTCGATGCATCGGTAGGTCTCATGAGACAAACTAGTGTCTTGGCACAAGGCCTTGACAAAATCTTATTTGTAGTCTTTGCACGAGGCCTTGGCTATGTGGTTATGATTGTCTGGCATTATGCATTCCAACATTATGAAAGTGGTTATTGATTTTTGCATGTGATTATTCGATTAGTAGAATATCCATGCGAATAAGTAAATGGCATTATTTCATTTTATTTATGCCGTACCATGTTGAAAGTTCATGTTTGAAAGGCTTTTGTTTTAGTTATACATTGCCTAAAATGTTTATGCTTATTTTTGAATGTTCCGCTATATTGTTATCCTTACTGGGCATTTGATCTCACCCCTTTTCTTTGTTTTATTTTTCCCAGGAAGTGAAGAAGTAAGTTATGAATGACCTGCAGGGATATTATGTGGGGATATGATTGTGGATTATGGAGACAATATGTTGTTGTAGTAGTTTTTCGTTTAATGATGTAATGTAAAACTTATGAATATATCTAGTATTTCCAAGGCTACTAAACCAATCGGTCTTTCGAGATTTGATCTTTCTTGTGATCATGCCAATGTTATGTAATAATGCACCGACTCTGGGTAACTGGGGTCGGGGCGTTACAGTTGGTATCAGAGGAAGTTTAGTACAAACCTTGGAAGCTAGATTTAGATATACACTGATTAGAGCACGTAGACCTAAGATGAACTTTGAGGATTAGTATAGAAGAACTTCCTAGAATTTTGGTATTGTAGAGATTTTGTGAGTTTTCTGAGCAATACATCCCTGTCTGGATACGAGCAGGTAGAGGCGGCTCTGGCACAGATGTACCTAGGGGTAAAACCCGAAAACACCGCTTTGAGCTAGACTCGAACGGGAACTGGTGCACGACAACGGGCCTTGCTGCACTCTTGGTTACGACACTCCCGGGGGATATGCTTAGGATAACTCTCATTTTCTTTACAAATCATTATGAAGGGTTTATGAGTATATACTTCCTCAAAGAAAACATTTTTATGATTATGGATTATATCCATAAATAGTTCAATTTATGTTAAGTGTTTTATAAGTATGGGATTATGTATTTTGATTCATAAACTGATCTTGTTTATGCCATTGTTTAAAAATGGCGCCCAGTAGAAAGAATGAGAACTCCAGAAATACACATGATTCAAAGAGAAGGAAGGATCATATATTTCATGGTCTTAAGCTATAATTTATAAGAGAAATAGTCTCCCATGTATTATCATCATATGAAGAAATAATATCATATATTGATAAGATAAGTGAAGAGATTACTGAGTCCTATGGCTTTGAAGGGAAGCAAGAGAAGAAAAGGATAGAAGAGAGAAAGATGGATAAAGGGAAGAGGGAAAAGAAGAATTTTCCCATATGTGGTAACTGTGGAAAGAAACACCCTGGAACATGCCTGAAAGGAATGGGAGTTTGTTATAAGTGTGGAGGAAAAAGGGCACAAAGTACGTGACTGCAAGGGTAAGAAAATGGCTTCAAATGTACAATGCTTCATTTGCAAGGAGTTTGGACACTATGCGAACCTATGTCCCAGTCATCAGACTATGACGCAAATGATGCTATTGGATAATAATCAAGTTATGATACTACCACAGATGAAGAGGAATGATTAGAGTTCTTATGTTGATTATGTCAATTGAGTGTTGTATCAACAATGTACTTGTTATAATAATTATGGAGTATATAAGGATTGTACTGCAGTACTATTTCATTAAGGACTTGAGATTGTGTGGAACAATGAAAAGTGACTCAATAGCAGGATAAATTTTTGGAAAATATATGGTTGAGAGAATGATAAACCATAATATAGTTCTGATACCGAGGTAGTGATTTTCGAATAATACATGATTATTTTGTAAAAAATATATTGGATATTCTTGACTACCTTGGAACTGATTAATGATTTGTATATTCCATCATTGTTGGGGTTTAAAACATTTTTGGATTGATGAAGTATATCCAGCATTCTATTTGGAATAAGGGAGCATGAATGTAATCAATAAGGAATATGGTAATACATGATGAAGGTATTCATATGATATTACGGGGTAAAAAGGATCTATATTATGTTTACCTTCCTTATAAATGTTAGACTGTGAGTTTGGACAGAAGTATTTTGGATAGTTCTAGTTTGGATTATTTTGGATTGCCATAAAAGGACAACCCGGAGGTCGGGCGGCAACCCGTCGCGTCCGGCAAGGCTGCGAGACTTGAACCCGCAACCGAAGGGCGACAAGGGTGTATCACCTACCACTGGACCATGAGATGTCCTGGATTAAATAATGTAGTTTTTATTAAAAGATCATGTAGATGAATTATAAATTCTTTTATTTTAGAACCTTATACGAATAGTGTAAATAGAATTTTTTTTACATTCTATTATCTTTTAGAGTGAAAGATGAGTTTGTGGTAGAAATTAATTAATGGATAAAACTCTAATTATAAAGTAAGTATATCTCCTTATGATCTTAGCCAATCTCATAAATAAATTCCTCAATATTAAGAAAAGAAACTTTGAACAAAAATGTTTTCCTAGATGGTACCTTAAATCATCACTAATTTTTGGCTTTTGGATTGTTGGCCTTTTTATAGCCATGTTCTCTACCACTCTCCATCAGATAATTGATGGTTAGATTTTTCTTCCATATCCATATTTTCCTACATGGAACCCTAGTATGTGTTATTTTCGGTAATCTTCATACTTTCGACTCTTTATTTTAAATAGAGGCCTCATTAATTAATTTTTCGATGTGGGATTTCAACTAGGATACTTTGAAACGTCAAAAATGTGTTATCCTAATACCCTATGTTTTGTTGAACCGATGGTATTTCAATTCATCATAGATTGATGAATTTAAGGACCTCAATTTTATACTTATTTGTGATTGATGACCTCAATCACTACCTATAAATATTTACGTTTTTCCTCCGAATATATGTCTCCAATTTCCACCAATGTTCTCCTAATCGAGATCATAATTTGGTGGTGACCCTTTGATTTCTCTTTTCCTCATATTAAGACTAAATTTTAGTAACCCAATTTCCGATGTGGGTTTTCCCACAAATATATTTTCTACTTTCAACCTTTTATTTTCGAAGAACAATTTCAAATTGCGAGGACGCAATTTATTGAAGGAGGGGAGAATGTAACACCCCAGGATTTTAGAGTGTGTTATTTCTTAAAAATAATTCAATAACTTTCACTACACGCAACACTGAGTTCAATCACACCATTAAAAGAGGTCATGAATAGTATTAACTACATTTTTAACTTTATATAATCCTTATAATTTTAGAATCCCTATTATGAGTTTCTTAGTCATAATGCAAGAACAGATTCATTTTCAGTATTTCACTTTTATCAACTTCTAATAGTGAAACCTTTTTAAATACAATATTTTTAAACTTTTTGACTAAATGGAGACATCAAAAAATTTAAAATGAAACATCCAAAGCTTCCACGGTACGCTTTCCTTTGAATAAAACAGTAGCGTGTGTTGTACGCAACTTTGAGTTCTAACACACCGTAACCAATCAAACTAGCTGTTATGAATAGTAATACCTACTTTTTGAAATTATATATTTTATATTTTAAAATGGACTTCATTTTTGGATTCGGAATATCAAATTTAGCCTAAGGTGAAATTTTGGTACTTTTCGGATAACTTTCATATTTTGATGAATAGTGAAAATTACTAAATTTTAATTAAAAACAACTTTTTTAATCAAAATAATTAATAGTGATAAATTATGAATTTGAGTGGTTTTAAAATATATTTAGAATATATTTTTACTATTTAATATAATTTTGGTCATTGGACATAATTTTACAATTAAACCGAACATAAACAAGTGTCAATCTTTTGATAGTTATTATCTCTTAAAAACACGCTTTTTGTTTTGACAGCGGGAATTAATTTTAAATTAATTTCTGCCACTTCTTTGTTTTGAATTTAGGAAAATGGATTCCATATTTGGAATCAGGATTTTCAAATTGTGTAAATAGGTAACTTTTATTTTTAGACATTTTGAATAATTACTGCGGTAAATATTTTATTTACCATGGTTAAGGGTAAATCCGGTAAATAAGGGTTAAAAAACTAATATTATAATAATACTAAATTACCCTAAAACGTGTCTTAAACCTATTGGTTGATACATGGTCGACCATGAGCATCTTTGGGTCTATTTGGGGACCCCATGGATCCACTTGTAAGTGATAATGACACTTTATTTTAATTTAGTTAAAATGAATACAAAAATGACACAAGCATATATCTTTTAGAACAACAATTGTTACATAGGGTAATATCTGTTGGATTTTAGATTATAAATATTCATTATAAAGATAAAACGATTTCCTACATAATGATATTTTATTTATAATTTTTAGACATTAAATAATTTATTTTATTTATGACACAATGATGATGCAGTAATTACTATAATAGTTAAAAATTAAAATAATTGATATTATAAATACCCAAATAAATATAATATGAAACTTTTAATGAATTAAACTAATTTTCTAGGATAATAGGATATATTAGGATTGATATAATTGAATTTTTTCGAAGTAATCAATCTGTTATGAGTTTCACAAAAATCAACTATTGAATAGTGTAAAAATTGACATAAAAGAGTTCTTAAAACAAATATTATATTATTAATTGATATTAAATTCCTAAAAATCTATGGTTCGGCCAAGAGACTTATATCATGATAGGTTCATCATTAATGTACCACTTGGGGGTCTCTTGGATGTATATAGTAAGTTTATTAACCATATTATATAAAAATACAAAGAGACATTGTAAAAGTGAAACTAATTAACTTAGAGTTAATACTTAAAGATAAGGTTAATATAAGTACCCAAACCTGTCTAAATTCTATTGGTTGAGTGGTTTTCGACCTATCCCCACCTTAACCTTTGAATAATAAGATTTGGAGCCATTAGAAACCGAATATGAATTTATTATAAATTAATATTTCTAGCTTTTCCAAAGGTGCCCCTCACCCCTCTTATAAAAGGGCACTCCTCCTTCTCATTGCTTCACACCTTCAAAGCCTTTTGGTTCGGCCAAACTCTGCCCAAATACTCTCCCAAAATCCCTCACTACAACCTAGAGGCCTTAGTTGGATCAGAAAGCCAACCTAAGGAGCCCTTTTGATCAAATCAAAAGGAAGAACCCGAAGAAGAGGTAATGATTTCACCACCCTTTTCTAAGTTCATTTCTTATTCCACTTCTTCTTCCTTTGTTCTTACCATACTAAAATAATAACTCCAGTATCTCACATATACTGTGATGTTATTATAAGTATGGTACAACCATATTCAGTATTCTATCTACCCTTTGAATAACATGTCACCATACGTGCGTACGTACGGCTTACCGTCTCCACGTCGTGGTGTAATTGTTATTCAATATAATATTATTTGGATGGGTATAATAATGATGTGTAACTAATGTAAATAATAAATATAACATGTTAATGATTATGTATATATGATATACCATCCATTTATATATTATTTTGATATCAAATAATGATATTGTCGCTCGTGTGTACGTACGGACTACCGTCTCCACGAACGCGATGAGATTCATTCTCCATCGTATCCATTCAAGTATAATTATCATTTGATGATTTAAAAATGATGTTTAAGGACTTGATATCATTCTGGATATGAATAATATACAACCTATCCTTTACAAAAAGGTCTTACGTATCAAAACATATAAAAGAAAACAGGTAAGTTAACATCCGAAACAACGATAATACTAAGATATTATTATAAATCGATATTAAAAGATCATATATGATATCATATTAATGTATATGATTCTTGTATAATTTAGTAACAATTATTTCACCATTATACAGGAGGTTAACCTACCCCAACCAAGGAAAAGTACAAGGTAAGGGATTTTCTTATCTCACTTTCAATTCCGTGAGATTTCCATTTTCGCCACTAAATTATTGAAAGTTGTGTATTATGTACTCCCATTTGATATATATTATCATGATTCTATTTATATTCATGTTATTCTGTAAATCATTTGGTGGTTATTAACTTTTGTACATACGACTCAGTTGATTAACGTGGTAAGGGGTTTTCATCTCACTCCTTATTCCTGTGAGATTCATGCCATATTGCCACCATCACCTTTTGTGTGGTGTATGTATTGCCCATAATTATATTCTTTCTCTAATACACTCTAATTTATGTGTATTTACATATTCATTGTATGATACCTCTTTCATGGGTTGTATGTTTCATAAGTTACCAAATTGGTAAGGGTTATTTCACAATCTCTTCATTATCCGAGGTTGTTTATACGTAATAATCTACTGGGATATCTTTATCATCCACATCCATGTTTCTTAAAAATGTATTTCAAAACATTTTTACTATTTACAAGAATATGGGTTAAAGTCATTTATACCCTTGTTTGACTTTTTATAAGAGGTTTATAAAGGAATCTTTCCGTCGTTTTCAAAACAAGGTCCTTTTTAACCTTTTCGACCGAATTGAGGTAAGAATGTTTTTTTTAACTTATACGGCGAGTGCGGTTATTTTACGCCGTTATAAAATCTTCAAAGCTTTCCTTACAAGATTATAAGAATATTTTCAAAGAAAATGTTTTATTTTATATGGATCTTAAATGATTTCAAAATAAAAGGAGATATTTCTTTAAAAAGAATTTTGATTTCATCTACGTCAACATCCTTTGATGGATTTTAAGATTATTTGAAGTTGATTTATTATGATACAAAACATCTATATTGTATTGAAGGTTTTGTGATATGTTTGACTATGGATGTGCTATTTTTATACCATTCATAGTTTATGGTGAAATTATTGACATTTCGTATGCTAGTTTTAATACGAATGTTTATGTTATGTTTAAACCTTTTCATATGGGAATGCATTGGACTTAATATGTGACGGGTGGAGCCCGCTATAGCTCCTCGATGCATCGGTAGGTCTCATGAGACAAACTAGTGTCTTGGCACAAGGCCTTGACAAAATCTTATTTGTAGTCTCGGCACGAGGCCTTGGCTATGTGGTTATGATAGTCTGGCATTATGCATTCCAACATTATGAAAGTGGTTATTGATTTTTGCATGTGATTATTCGATTAGTAGAATATCCATGTGAATAAGTAAATGGCATTATTTCATTTTATTTATGCCGTACCATGTTGAAAGTTCATGTTTGAAAGGCTTTTGTTTTAGTTATACATTGCCTTAAATGTTTATGCTTATTTTTGAATGTTCCGCTATATTGTTATCCTTACTGGGCATTTGAGCTCACCCCTTTTCTTTGTTTTATTTTTCCCAGGAAGTGAAAAAGTAAGTTATGAATGACCTGCAGGGATATTATGTGGGGATATGAGTGTGGATTATGGAGACAATATGTTGTTGTAGTAGTTTTTCGTTTAATGATGTAATGTAAAACTTATGAATATATCTAGTATTTCCAAGGCTACTAAACCAATCGGTCTTTCGAGATTTGATCTTTCTTGTGATCATGCCAATGTTATGTAATAATGCACCGACTCTGGGTAACTGGGGTCGGGGCATTACAAAACTTACCTAATTTTATTTTAAATAAAAAATAATAAAAAATTTAACATTATAAATTAGTATAATTAAAAATAATTTTTCAATTGAAAATCATTATTTTTTACAATTCATAAAAATTTATACATTTCCGAAACATGCCCAATAGTATAACTATGAAAATTATTTTTTTACTATTTAAAAATTATTTTTATTTTCTCAAATATATATATAATAGGTAATAAATATTTTTAAATTATTTCCACAAAGCGCAACTAATCCCTCTTTTCATATAATATTATTTTCATAAAACATTCATTATTCTTGTAAATTACTATTATTTTATTACTAAAAAATTGATAAACATATGTTTCCTCATGTATTTAGTATTATTAATGCTCTACAATTTAACAGGTAGGATATAACTATTGTATTAAATAATTATAATTTAATAATTTTACACATTTCAGTTTAACTCAGTGTTGCGTGTAATGCGTGATGAAATTTGTGTTTCCTATTACATATTCTAAACTAAGTGTTTAATTTAAGGAAAAATATTGAATATATAGAATAAATTGAAAAATGATGGGCTGTTAAAGGCTCCCCCACAACATTAATAAACTTCTTCCATGCAATTGGAAAATTATAACGGTAATCAAATGATGGATAGTTGAGAATAATTATGTTGTAAACCCATATCATGAAAATAGTTCCTAAAAAATCATATGAGTTCGATAAAAAGTGATGTACAATGGTCAAATGGATAAAAAAATATGTGTCTAAATTATAGAACATATGTGGGACATGATGATTGTGAAATTGAAGAAAAGTTTAAAAATTCATAGAGAGTGACTGATGTCGTTCATCACACTCTAGTGAATTGATCAATGTAATGTTATGGATCTTAAAATAATAAATATGTGATGATCCAAATGACCATAAAATTCATCATATATGAATATAATAAGATTATATTATGTTTCAATATCCTTTTAATAAAGTTCATAAATTCATTTTATATCTACGAAAATAAGGAAATATTCATACTTGATATAATTTTATTGTATAAGTATAATTTCATCCTTTTTTTTTGATTTGATCAATTTACAATTCATCCATTACTCTAAAAATAGGAATTTTTAACCCAAATTCACTATAATTAATATTTAATGGATTTTTAGATCCTAAAAGGCGTGAATAACATTTCCATATGTCTGTAAACATTTTCCTAAATCAGTATTCTTAGAAAACATTTCCTTAAATGTTAAATAAATCATTAAAATCACAATTAACACCACTAGTTCAAATTAATATTCTTTTTTTAAATTGTTTAACTAAAAACAGTGTTATATTTACAAAGAAAATACATAGGCCAATGGTAGTTGATAGAGCTTTATCATCCTTCAGTCATGGGTGAAACCACAATTTCCATTCAAAATACGATGAGTTTCCCCACATATGGGTTTTACTCTTTCCAAACTATGTTAATAATATTACTAATAAAATCTACATAAATTATTGATATATCTAAAATAAATACAACCCTTTTATAAGAGTATTACTATGTTTTTCAATACACCCTTTTTTAGGTATAATAATATGATTTAATTTTCATTAATGTTGATGTTGACACAAAAGGTTATAAATACATTTAATCTTTTGTCTATAACATGTAAATGAATTGTTACTCAAAAAATTTTACACAAAATAAAATATATATCTATGAAAAATCAATAAATCTATAAAAATAATTTCCATTGAATAAAAAATAAAAATAGTTGTGTATAAATAATTGAGGTCACTATAATTATTCTAAAAATACCAAGATCTATATAGTTGTCCCCACCTCACCATATGGCCCTACATAAACTCTAGAAACAGTGACACCCATCTTTTCATCTATTAATATTGTTTTTCACCATATATAAGTATCAATAGTAATATCTTATCATAATTTTCAAACTCATTATAAATAAAACATCTCAATATTGATTGGATATATTTTATCAGACTCTTGGATTATTCTTGATTCTCTTCTTTTCGGTCATGAACCATGGGATTAAACTTACCACACCAAAATAATATCTAGATCCCAACTTGCATTATCAGAAATATATTTTACCACACATATAATATGTTTGGGGAATAACTCCAAGATTATTAGTTGTAAGGTTCTCTATTTCCATATACTTTTACCTTATCTTACTCTTTTTATCTCATGGTACATTGGTTTTAAAAAAACATTATCTAACATTTCTCAACAAAATAAATAATTTTGTCAAAACTTATATATTATTGTACATCAAAATCTCTTTACATTCATGGTATTAATCCTAAATAAAATCAATTAATTTTATTATAATTGTTTTGAAAAAAAATCACCATGTACCATGCAAAACATGTAAAATTTTATTTACATATAGACACTAAATCTTCAACATTTTTCCTAAATTCAGAAATGTTTATCAATGATATGATGAAACCCCATGGAGAAATATTTCTCAATTAAAATACTCTTAAATATTTTCCATTCCAGTGAATAAAGAACATATTTATCCATATAATTATTCTCCAAATACCATCATCAATTAGCTTCACCATAAAAATTATAAATTGAAAGATCTACCTTTCTACATTATAAACATCCTATGAATTAATATATCTTTTCAAAAACATTTATCCATACTTTGAATATCATGGTATAAGTTGATCCACTGAAACATAGGGGATGCTTCTCTATAAAATTCTCTACTAATGAAATCATCCTTTACTGCAGATAGAGTCCCAATCTATTTGGAATAACTCTGTCATTTATAGTATGTGAAAACATTTCACAATTGAATAAAACTATTATTTTCTAATTCCTACCACCTGGGGATACTAATTTGGATTGATATTTTCTTCCTCTGGCCATACCACTACATTTTCCATTTTTCATATTCCAAAAAATATATTCTATAGATACATAATTTTAATTAAACAACATGGTAATATTATAATTATATTAAATTTCATGTTAACTATATATTAAAATATTCAAAATGAATAATATTAACATTATACCGACTTATAATGTTGTCTACATTATCCTATTATAAAAACTATAACGACTCAGATGTAAACATTACATAATATTTTGTTTTATGTAAATAATTCACCCTCTTAAATTTGACGATCTTTTTATGTTTATAGTTTTACTGAATTAGTCTGTACCTCATACATAGTAACTCCATGAAATATAAAGTAGGCACAACTAATTAGTATCCATTTTACACATAATATAAAACATCTAATATAAATTATGATTTCTACTAATGTATAATCTCCCTGACATACTAAATTAGTTTTTACTTTCCATTAACAATCCATAAACCCTATAAAAAACATTATAAAATGTTGTATTAGAACAAAAAACATAGTAATAGAAGTAAACATACAAAACCATTAGTATAGGGAAGACAAATAATCTTGAAAAACATTTCACATTAAATTCAATGTTCATTGAGTCTAGGAAGTAAAACATTTTTACATAAACACACACACATGCATTGTGTTCAAATGAATCCTTAAACAACATTGATAGAAAATTAAAACCCTTTTTGGTAACACGAGTTTATTATACATAAAAAACTATCAAAACATATTTAATTAGAATAACTGTGTTATTGACTTCTAATAAAATCATTACCAAATTCATTGGATAGTTATAGTGGTGCTCACATTTCATATAAGCTATATCGATCTAACCTATTTTCATTAGGTATAATAGGTATCAATCCTTTGTATAAGCAATATCCAGATGACATGTGACATATAATGGGGATAAAAACTTCTTTTAAGTTATATCAAGCTCACAAATTTCATATAATTCTCATATACCATATCATGAATAAAACACTTTCATAATAAATAATATTTAAATAATATTTAAGCCAATATGGAAAAAACAACAAAATACATGTACTTTAAAAACCCATTTCAAATACCAAAGAACCCTTTCCATTAAAAAATAATTTCAATAGGAAAACAACTATTAAGAGAAATATGGGTTCTTTTAATGAATCATTTTTTCATGCAATGGAATTTAGAAGTCAAATATTGGTTATGATTTTAGAAAATCCATTTTCATCATGTAATACATTCATTTTTTGTTTGAAAAAAATTTCCACATATTACAAGTAAAATATATTCCTTTTCAAAAACCATTTAAATAATTTCATAGGGGCTTATATACTCCCCATTAAATAATAATGGTTCAAGACCACAATATTGTCACTCAACGAAATTAAATTGAGACTATGTACCTACCTTGAATCTACTTCATCAGGTGTCTCTTTATATTATTGAATAATAACCTGATTTTAGTTAAACTTATTTTTGAGAAAAAAATCATGTTTATTATTACATTTATTTAACTTATTAAAATAATTTATACAAAAAATTAATCAATTATGTTTTCATAAAAAGTTTTTTCAATATTATGATTATCAATGTTGTTAGGTTGAATATTTGTATCTTTGTTCCTTGAAATGTGTGTTCTAGATTTAATAATAACTATTCTTAGGTAGTTTCCATTGGATATATTCATGGAACCAAAAACATCCAACAATTCTTTATGCAATGGGGACCTTCTTTCCAAAGGTATGCATTCGTTATGTTTTGAACTTTACGATACTTAAGAACATTTATTGGTCAATAGGATGTGAGGTTGGACTCATTACACACTTTTGGGGGGATGTATTGTCTACTCCGAGACTCTCTTTATAAATTTAAAATATTTTCATGAATACTTATTAATTCACCAAGTATATCATAAGTATCCATTGTAATTTCTAATCAATTATTAACATGTGTAAAATTATTGGATTATCAGTATGGATTCAAGGTTCTTCCTTAATGGAAATATTTGTATGTATTCAAGGATTTCCATCAATGGTATTCACAAATTTACTACTTATAGATTCTTTTAATCATCATTGTAATGATACTGGTTTTTAAGCCACTTAGTGGGACACTCTGTAATTTTATTGTCATCCATGGAGACGACAGTTTAGTTTGATTTTGGTTTCATGACCATAATATAGGCTACCTGCATATCCTTATGAAGAGAATTATAACCCCTTTAGTTCAGTGTCATGTAATGGGACACATCACACATTTTAAGGTCATGCGATAAGGACCTCAAAGTAGATGGTGCTTATTTAAAACTTCATGTGGGACTTATGTTGAAGCAGCCCAAGGAACTTGGAAAGGATATGGATTTCCATGTAGGATCAAGCTCTATTTGGGAATATGGATTATGGAGAACATGGTTGATTTGATGTGTTGGGTTTTAACCACAATGAGCCTTCCAATGTATTCCATATAGATGGGAATCAAATCCCACATTATTCGATAAATCTCATAAGATATTATAGTTCCTTGAGAGATATGAGTTTGGGATTACATCCTAAAACGTATTTCTTGGTGATTTTAGGATTTAAATTACTGATTATTCTTAAGTAGGATTCCCAAATTAGGGGAATTATGTTTGGATTCCTAAGGAGAACATCCAATGAGCTCAGTCCCTGATAAGGTTTCCTACAAATCCCAATTATGATGTGAATCAGAGTTATTGTTGATCATTTAATTTTGCAGATGTTTTGATCATGACAAATCTCTAAGCCTATGTGAGTCATGTTCAGTGTTAGAAACAAGAGAATTTCAATGATTCAATAAAGGCAATCACACTTTCGAATTTTTCATCCTATTTTAGTAGAAGAGGGAGCATCGACCGTGGAAGAGGGTGAGGTGACAAGCCTACCGTGCATTCTTTTTAAATTGGACAAGGATCCAATGTAAGGTGGAAGGGATGAAGGTTATGGGATTATTATAGGATGGCTGCCCTAAAATTGATCATGGTATAAGAGGGAGTCATCTCGGTTATTTAAAAGGAAGATAAGTAGGTTTGAAATATATATTCCCAACTAGAATTTGTGGCTTCATGCTTCTTAATAAGGGAAATTCCAAGGCCCAAAACCTTTTTATCAGAACCGGGAACATCCCAACATTATTTCTGTGAAAAAGTCTCATGTGACTGTGGATATACAAACCCATAGACAGTCCACGAATCCTGACCCCATTATGAAACAAATGAGGGAAACCTATGACTTTGGAAATACAAACCCAAGTATGAGACACATTGGTGTGCCTTTCAAAATATTTGATAAGTCAAGAGGTTTTGGAGAAGGTATCAACAGAATCCATTTCAAACAAGACAGCTAATGAAAAATAATCCATTCCATAAATGGCTAAGGATGGATTGATGAATTGTAGACTGAAGAGCATGAAGAGAATAAGTGAATCAAATAGGGGTTCCCAAGTAGAGAAGGGAAAACAATTATGGGTGTGCAAGTACACTTGGGTGACCGGATGATCACATAAGCAATGAACAACCTGTATGGTAATACTTGGGAGAGACAATGCTCAAGCATTCAAGAGTATTCACAGGTGATCCACGAAGTGGGGTGCTCAAGTCCATGTGAGAGGAATGGGAGGCACATATGTATTTCTAACATTGGGAGGATGGGTGCTTTAGGTGTGCTAGTGTTATTGTTTTAAAACACTAAAAGTACATAAGTCCAACTATGCTCCCTTAAATCCTTTTCTCAAGGTGTTGAAGAACTACTTTAAATGTTTCGGATGACTGGGGAAAAGTACTAGGGCAATGAAAGTATCAATTGTTCATCAAGGAAATTTTTCCATACAAAAGGGGGACCCATGGTTCTATTTATAAACAAATAAGAGAACTTGGAAAAAATGAGTTGGGCATGAAAGTGACTTGTGTTCTAGATAGAAGTGTGCAAGTAGGTTGTGCAACATATTTGGGTGCTCAAGTAGGATGCACGCCACCAGTGTTTTGTCTTGACTAAGTTTATTCAAAATTCATGCCTTTTCAAATCATGATTTTTCATCATGTATTTTCCCATTTTCTTTCTTAGGGGATTCCTTATGTCATTTTTCAGACACTTTGGTGGAATGGAGTGTCAACAATATCCCCCCCCCCCATCCCCTCAAAATTGGATCAAAAATTACAATTGGATCATATACCATGGTAATGTAATGAAGAAGAAAGACAAGGGGAATGGGGACACAAGTGTTCATCACTCAAGTAGACTTGGGTGTGCAAGTGTGCAACATGTATGATTTCGGGCGCACATGGTGATATATGTCTCTTATATATAATGACTTAACTTCCACTAAATGTTTTTCAATATTCGAATTCTCAACTCTCGGCGTGCAAGACTTCTATTTAGAAACATCTATTTCACCACCCTTCCTTTGTTTTATAGATGCACACCATAAGTGGGGTTCCATACTAGCTCACCGACTTATACTTGTGCACTAAGTTTAAAACTTGTTTTCCATAATGAATTTACCATTATTATGTAAAAAACAAAAAATGAACTCACTTTTAAAATATGATCTCTATCTTTGTAAATGTTTAATTTCTCCCAAAATAATTGGAACTACTAATGAGATCTCCAGCAAGAGGATTAATGACTTGATGAATTTCGTTGGTTATGATTTCTTCAAAGATTGTGAAACCACTCTTCCAAACATAGAAATATATTTGAATAAGTATCAATTAAACATTCCTTGGAGCCCCTATCTGCCTTTGTATAGTTATGGACATTTGAAGGATGCTAACATTACAGATCCAAAGAACTTCATCCCACATTCTTGGTTTCAAGATTATACCAACAACTCCTCAGCCAATGTTTCTATTGGGGTCTCATTTTCCAGTGTTGGGATAGTAGAGAAATCTCATATTATGCATCATAGCCCGTGTGCTCCATATTTGAAGGCACATACACCCGAGCTGTAGACAGACTGTTATTCATCCATCATTCGAGATTCTTAGACATATTAGTCCATGGGTTGGAAGAAAAGTTGGTATTTCCTCCCAGGAGGAGGTGTAAACCCCGCATGGATGTGGGCATACTGGGTGCGAAAGACATGTGAAGAATTTACAGATGATTTGAAAATCATTAGGATTTATGAAACAGTCTGTGTTGGGAAAACCTACGTGTATGTGAATGATGATTTCATACAAAATTGATTACATCGGTAGAGCCCAGAGACCAATTCCTTCCATTTAACTCATGGAGAGGTAGGTATCATCATGTGGGATGTTTACAAAAATTTTGGATCTTTAATCATTAGAGACATTTAAAATGAATTTATTCTTCACTTGGTGACATAGAATGGCTCAAAGAAGACACCACATTTGGCTCATGAGTTCATGAAAATATTTAACAATCTCAAGAATTCAATCACCATGAAAAATTGAAACATGAGGGACATTCATATAGAGAAATGGATGGAAATATTTTTGATAATGAGGAATGAAAAAGGGTTCACTTACACCCATCCAACTAGCTATCCATGGTCTGATAAGAGAGGCACTCCTGACATCTTTTGTCCATCATTGGAGAAGGGGGAATTTGAAATATGGGGATACGATATTGAAGTGCCCGGATCAGTGTGACCACTGATAGGGGGAGGGGGTGAATCAGTGATCCTTTAAAACTTTTTACAAATTGATTCTTTATCAATTAAACCTCTATGGCTTGTTAAGGCCTCGATCCACTCTTCTTGTATCTCTCAGCCTTTCCTCGAGTGATGCAGTAAATGTAAAGGCACATGACACAAGGATTTACAAGGTTCGACACTAATGGCCTACATCCTTGCCATGTTGGTTATACACCCCAACATGGTTTTTTCCATTATAATCTGTTAGTATTACAATGGTGGATACAGAGTCCCACTGTATCTCTCCTGATTCCCACAGTAGGGTCTTTATACTGCGTCCCACAGTGTTACTAGAGTCCCACGGGCCTGCTCCAGAATCCCACTGAAGACTTATTCCACCCTGAGTCTCACAGGGGGCTTCTCCTAGCTCCTCGAGTCACACGAGTAGCTCTTCATCACTTTAAGATTCTTCAAGTGTCTTCAGTAGTCTGGGATAAAGACTGATGGCCTTACTCTTCACTTCTGATCACTTGATCAGGTCTTCTCATCTTGCTCAGGATTTATCTCCTTCTTCTCCGGATGACCTGGCCTCTCTCTTCAAGAATCTTCAACAGCCTCTAATAAAGTCTGTTGGTCTTGCTCAAAACTTCGGATCACTTCTGTTGATCAGGGTCTTCTCAATTACTAAAAACTCAGACAACTGATATCTCTAACTTCAATCTGGCTTCAGTCTGGCTTCACATCAACTTCATGCACTAAGTGCATGGCATCTCTGATATTCTTCTTGATCTTCTGGTCTTGGACAACTCAAATGCACACAACTTGATTTAGCTTTTTTCATGTGTGCACATGCATGCATGAAATCATGCACTCCCCTTCTCTTTCATTGGTGTGATAAACCCTCAATGGGTGTAATTCTTTTTGAACACACACCACTTCTTCCTTCACACTCATTCTACAATTTGTTCACACACATAAAAGTGTGTTCTCCTTTAGTGTGGGTATCCTTTACTTCTTCTTCAAAATGTGTACACACTTCTTAATGCACACACATAAGCTTCGGCCTTGTTCCACTTATTTACACACACAAGGTGTTATATTCCTCTTCACATGGCACACACAACTTGGTGTAGATCTCAACCTCTCCTTCTTACACACACCCAAGGCTACGGCCTTCAGTTGTTTAGCACACACTTGGGTTCAGGTTCTTAAATTGCACACACACACAAGATGTGGTGGCCTTCACTGCCTTCAAACACTTAACCTGTAGGTGTAGTTATACTCCTCCCAAACTCAAAGGAGGCACGCAAGGATGCGACTTCTCCTCTTCTCCTCCCACTTCAGTGTAGGTTTTTTGTGCAAGAGTCGCGCAAGTCCTCAAGGTGCACAAGGGCGCGCAAGGTCCTTGGAAAGCTGCGAGCGAGCAGGGTGTCAAGGACACCAACTTCCACGCAAGTGCGGGCTTCAACCGTGGGCGCGCAAGGTGCTGCGGCCCCAGGTTCTTCCTTCCGCGCAAGGGGAAGGTGCGCAGGGGTCTTCTCCCCTTCTTCTTTTGCGCAAGTATGCGCAAAAGGGACTTCGCGAATCCAAAAATGGATTCGGGCTTCTCTGCCGCACAGGGGGCGCGCATCTGAATTCTTCACGAGGCAAGGCACTCGTGGGACTCCACAATGTTTCAGCCAGCTTTCCAGGATGCTTCGGCCTCTCTTTTTATAGGCAATGGAGAGGCGGTTCATCCGTATGAGATACAACTCGAATCCCCGAGATTTTCGGGCGTTCAAGATTTTCCAAATCATTATTTTTCTTCTCTCTGTTTCACGCAGGTTTATTCCTTTATTTTTCCTCAACGTGCATGCGACTTAGAACGCATGCATGGTCTTATTAAAATCTAATCCATGCAAAACATGAACACATGGAGCCTCGCCAACTTCGTTTTCCTCGGCATTCTTTGAAATCTTCAAAACATTGCATGCATGCCCATTTTCTTGCATGATCGTGTTCGTTACGTCGAGACGAACCCAATGGATCCTTCAGCTCGAACAACGGTGGTCGGATTCTCAAAAACCATCCTTGGGAGGCGCCTGGTACACGGCGAGGCTGCGGGAGTGACACGGCGTGTCCTCAGCCAGCTGGAGGTTGATGACAATCTTAAAGCCGTTGGATCGCCGCTTAAATGATCGTCGATGGCTGTGATTATAAGATCACATGCAGGTTGCGATGAGCGGTCCAGATCGACCGCGCGATTAGATGAGCATCCAGGATCACTTCCATGGTAAACTCTGGCATCCCAGATTGAAACAGCTCCTGTTTTTTCCGTGGTTTGTCAAACTCGCACTCCCCGCTCCATGTCAATTGAACTTCTCCCCTCTCGGTGCCGCCCCGCATCGAATTCTCTGCGGGCGCGCTCTTGCGCCCACCCCTGCCACTCGGGCGCGCCACTGGCGCCCACTATGCGCTCCTCCGGGCGCGCTGTACCTCAGGGATGCTGCCTTGTCATTGAGGACTCCCTTGAGCGCGGTTGACCCTTGGGTCTCGCATGAGCTCGAGGTGTTGTCCTCGGCGGGCCTCCTTGGTGGATTCTTTTTGCTTGAATATAGAACAAGTCCTTTGTGTAAAAACAACGTGACCAAGTTAAAATGCCAAATGCCACATCTTCCTTTTTTCTTAATTAGAATTCATCAATCCTCCTTAACATATAATCTAGACATAGGAGGTGGAATTCCCGAAGGTTCTTCATCAACCTAAGCTCCTAAATCACATAACTCTTCAATGTTCTTCATTGATCCAATTAGAGATTAAGTTGGATCGTCTTCTATTTCACATGCACTAAGTGATAGTGCATGGACTTCAAACATTGGTGCGATAATGTATCCACTTGATACAAGTTCTTGGAACTTAAGAACAGTTCAACAATCGTCAGATGTAATGATGCTCCATCATCATTCATTCTTCAAGTGTTGTCACTTAGTATCACCTTGATACAAGTATTGAAACATTAAGAACAGCTCTACAATCGTCTGATATTACTAGAGAATGTTTCAACCATCATCTCCTATGTAACTTAGTGAATCTCCTAAGTGACATCACTCTATGGTCCATGGCCATTCTCCATTCATCACCATCAGCATCACATCATTTGACATCCACATCTTGACGCTCCTTGACATCCATCCATTCCATGTCACCTTTTGACAACAACATACATAATTGACAACAAAACATAATTGACAACAAATGCAACACAGTGCACTTCAATATCCCCCATTGTATTTGTTATCAACAAATACAAAGGGGGAGATTGAAGTGCACTGTGTTGCATTTGTTTTCAATGAGGCATGATGTTGTCATGGAATGAATGGATGTCAAGGAATGTCAAGATGTGAATGAAAAAAGGATGTCATGGTGATGTTGATGAAGGAGAATGGCCCTGGTACATAGAGGCATGTCACATAGGAGATTCACTAAGTGACATAGGAGATTATGGTTGAAATATTCTCCATGTACATCAGACGATTGATGAGATGATCTTTAAGTTCAAAGAACTTGTATCAACTGGATACAATGTCATCACAATGTTAAAAGACCATGAATTGTATTGATAATGCACGAGGAGATGAAGAAGATCCATCCACAAGTTCTAAGTGGATGATGTGGATTAATGAAGTCCATGCACTATCACTTAGTGCATTTGAATATGAAGAATATCCAACTTGATCTCTTATTAGATCAATGATGTTTGTTGAATATTTATTGAAGATCTGAAGTCCCGTGAAGCCTCGGTGCTTAGAAAAGAAGAGACCTGCGCGCACCACTTGTGTGGTAGAAGCCCGGAGCTCCCCTAGCTTCTTAAGGACCCTTTCGTGCACCCCTTGCATGAAATAAGTGTTGGAGAAGGTCCCCTGCGCGCCTCCCTTGTGCGATAGGAAGAGATCTCTCTGCCCGTATACTTGTGCGGTAGGAGTATCTTGTGCGGCAGAGGTGACCTTGCACCCTGCGCGCCCCGCGGTGTCGCACCCTGCACACCCGAGGAATTTTGCGACCTTATGCACTAAGCATATCTGGCGCGCCGCTTGCATACAGAGACCTTGCATGGCCCTTGAGGCTTGTGACCCTGCGCGACTGTGGAGAAGATTGTCCACGGCTCAAGCATACCTTGTGCGCCTTCATATTGGCAGGGAGTTCGGGTGGTGTAAATTGCATACCTTGTTTGTGTTTGTGAAGTGGAGAATACACCCTAGCCATGAGTGTGAAAGAAGATGAGGAAGGTCGAGCCTTGTGAGCAATGAAGATAAAGGCCTAGCCTTTTGCAAACAAAGAAGACCATACCTCATATTGTGTGCGTGCAAGAAGAAAAGGAACAAGAAGAGGCCGAAGCCTTAGTGTGTGCATAAGTGGTGTGTACACCCTTTGAAGAAGAGGGAGGAGACTCTCACACTAAAGAAAAAAATACTTTTAAGTGTGTAAACAAATTGAACATAGTGTGTGAAGGAAGAAGGTGTGTGCTAAAAAGTAATACGCCCTTTGTGGCTTTATTGCACCAAGAAGAAAGAAAGGGGAGTGCATGCTTACATGCATGCACGTGCACACGTGAACAAGTTGAATCTTCTTGTGTGCATTTTGAGTTGTCCAAGACTGAAAGTTCTTGAAGAAGATTTTGAGAGATACAAGAAGAGTGGATTGAGGCCTTAACAAGCCATAGAGGTTTAATTGATAAAGAATCAATTAGTAAAATTTTTTAAAGGATCACTGATTCACCCCCTCCCCCTCTCAGTGATCACACTGATCCAGGCACTTCAACTGGTATCAGAGGGAGGTTCCCTGAAAAAGATCCAAGAGAGTCTTTATGAAGTGTAGATTTGAGGAAGTGAGTGAATACCCTCAAATGGAGATATCTGACAAGACTCTGAAAAACCGGAAGAAGAAACAGGCAAAGAAGATGAAGAAAGCTTGTCCTAGATGTCATGAAGTTGGAACAATGAATGATATTCAAAATGCACTCAAATATCTTCAGAACACAGTCCCCAAGGAAGTGGCAATGTGTATTACTACAGGCATCCTTGATCTTCAAGATGAAAAATTACAGCTAGAAGAAGAAGCCAATTATATGGAAGATCAATTGGCAAAAAGGGTTGGCATAACTAACACTCTCAGAAAGCTGGTGAAGGCTAAGGATGAAACAGCTTCTCTTTGCAATGATAGATATGAAGACACTTGTGAAGAATTGCAAAGAAGCCTTTCTGAGAAAGAATTCTTTAAGACAATGGTCAAAGAAGTTTTCTATGCACTAGAAAAATTGCACAGAGTTTCAATGGTTGTCAAAGATGCTCAACTAGAAGAGAAAGCCAAAAGGGTGAAGGAGCTGGACAATTCATTGCAAGAAATGAAGAAAGTGCATGAAGACCAGATGAAACAGCTGGAAGAAAAATGGGAAGGAAGGCTAAGAACAATTGTGGATAAGAAGAACTCCCTCGACATGAAATGCTTAGAACTAGAGGTGATATTGAAAAATCTGCAATCACCCAAAGCTGAAACCTCCCAGTCAGCTAATAGAAGAAATGTAGCTACACAAGTGTGCATTGAGCAGGATGATTCCAAAAGAAGGACATCCTCTAATGAAAGGACAACATCTTCTAAGAAGAAGGTACCATCCATCCCATCTTGTACTCATTCTTCTAAATGTGTTTCCACAAAAAGTGCAGGATGGAAGAATAACTTTGATCAAGTATGGATGAAGAAGATGAAGAAAGAGAGCTCTCCTGAAACAACACAGCAATTCAAGAAAACTACCCAGCAATCAGAAGGACTGAAGAGGTCAAGATTTGCGGGTCAGTGTTGGTGTTGTCATAAGTATGGGCACTGTGCAAAGGATTGTTGGTACAATCCAATGAATGTCAAAGCACAAAGCAAGCCCATGCCAAGGGTGAGCAAGCCAGAGGAAAAGAGGCAACATCCACAGGTCCAGAGACATCTGTTTACTGCTAACAGATCTGGATTGCCTGACAACATCTGGGATGTTTACAAAAGTGGTCAAAAAGATACATGTCAATCTCCAGCTGTATCTAGAGCTCAAAAGAAGAGAAGATCACTGAAACTGGCTAAAATGGAATCCTTGGGAAGCAAGAATAAAGTTGAAGATGCTCCCAAGAAGGTTTTGAAAAAGGAAAAGAAGTCCTTGGAGTCTAAATCCAAGAAGGGTGATGCATCCAGAAGTACCACCATGAAAACATGCTTCTACTGTGGAAAGAAAGGACATATCATGGATCTTTGTAAACAAGCCATGAAATTCAATAGAGGCAGACTGGACTCAAACAGACAATCAATCCAGATGAAGCAGAAGGGATTGGTTGAAAACAAGTTGCCTAAGAAAGGTATCTTGAAAGCATCAAAGGAACCATGTGGAATATCCAGAACTGAGGCCACACTTCCAAGTGACTTACTAGTCATATGGCCAAATCAGTTGCAACTTGACAAAGATTTGAAAAAAGCTGAAGATGAAGTTCTGGAAATTGCTAAGGCAAAAGGGAAGAAGAAGATTTCACATGAAGATGTATTGATATCCACACCAACACAAACATCATTTAAGATCAAATGTGCAAGTGTAAAGAATGGTGAAAATGGGACATCTCGGTTGAGAGAATCTTCTCACCCTTGTTGTTCACATTGATGAACCAAGGAGGTTCCATCTTATTACCTAACCACTTGTATTTACATGTGCTAACATTTCATGGAATTGAAGATGATGATCATTCTCATCTGGAGAGTGGTTTGGACAGAATGGTGTGCAACCCTTGAGGGGGAGCCAATCTGTAGAAGATGGGATTCTGAGATTTAATACCATCCTGAGAATAGTGAAGGTATTCCAATCATACTTTCATCCCTTATCTCTTAATTGTATTCATCAGGACAATTAAGGGGGAGTATTTATTGAATACAAATGGTTGAAAGGGGGAGATTTATCTTTTCACCTAAACATTCTAATGAGTTTGGTGAAGTATGTGCAGGATTTAGCAATTCATTGATATATCTGAAAATTTTCAACCCCTTAGAGCATGATCTCACATGTAAAGTAAATTTTGGACAACATTGAGTTCCTTGGTTACATCACTCTTGTTTTCTACACCGGGTTAGCCCAAGTAGACTTAGAGATGATTTACTAAAGGTTCTTTGCTAAAGGGAACATGTGACATCATCCCTCTCTTAGTGCTTTTCAAGAAAATGCTATTCAAAGGGAGGAAGATATATTTATGAAGAGAACCACACCACACCTTTGCATTTGATTGCCAATAAGGGGGAGAAAAGATTGGTCACACATATTGACCCATTCATATATGTTGAACTTGTGATATTGACAACAAATACAAAGGGGGAGATTGAAGTGCACTGTGTTGCATTTGTTGTCAATGGGGCATGATGTTGTCATGCCTCATTGACAACAAATGCAACACAGTGCACTTCAATCTCCCCCTTTGTATTTTTTGTCAATACACTTCTTCAGCACATATGAATGGGTCAATATATGTGCCAATTTTTTCTCCCCCTTATTGGAAATCAAATGCAAAGATGTGGTGTGGTTCACTTTCGAAAATCTCTTCCTACCTTAGAAAATCATTTTCTTCAAAATCACTAAGAGAGGGATGATGTCACATGTTCTCTTTAGCAAATAACCTTTAGTAGATCAACTCTAAGTCTACGTGGGCTAACCCGGTGTAGAAAACAAGGGTGATGTAACCAAGGTACTCAATGTTGTCCAACATTCACTATACTTGTGAGATCATGCTTCAAGGGGTTTTAAATTTTTCAAATATATCAATGAATTGCTAAATCCTGCACATACATCATAAAACTCATTAGAAAGTTCAGTGAAAAGATAAAACTCCCCCTTTAAACCATTTGTCTTCAATCAATACTCCCCCTTAATTGTCATGATGAATAAAATTAAGAAACAAGGGATGAAAGTATGATTGGAATACCTTCACTTTTGTCAAGATGGTATTAGATCTCAAAATATAATCTTCCTCAGATTAGCTCCCCCTCAAGGGGTGCACTGCATTCTGTCTGTACCATTCTCATTTTGAGAATGATCATCATCTTAAATTCCCTGAAATATTAGAACATGTAAATACAAGTGGTTAGGGAATAAGATGGAACCTCATTAGTTCATCAATGTGAACAACAAGGTTGAGAAGATTCTATCAACCGAGATGTCCCATTTTCACCATTCTTCACACTTTCAAATTTGATCTTCAATGATGTTTGTGCTGGTGTGGATCTCAATACATCTTCATGTGAAATCTTCTTCTTCCCTTTTGCCTTAGCAATTTCCAGAACTTCATCCTCATCTCTTTGTAGATCTTTGGGAAGTTGCAACTGATTTGGCCATATGACTAGTAAGTCACTTGGAAGTATGTCCTCAGTTATGGATATTCCACATGGTTCCTTTGATTCTTTCAAGCTCCCTTTCTTAGGCAACTTGTTTTCAACCAATCCCTTCTGCTTCATCTGGATTGATTGTCTGTTTGAGTCCAGTCTGCCTCTATTGAATTTCATGGCTTGTTTACAAAGATCCATGATATGACCTTTCTTTCCATAGTAAAAGCATGTTTTCTTCTTGGTGGTCCTTCTGGATGCATCACCCTTCTTGGATTTCAAATCCAAGGACTTCTCTTCCTTTGACAAAATCTTATTGGGAGCTTTTTCATCTTTCTTCGGATTGCTTCCCAAGGATTCTTTCTGAGCCAGGTTCTGTGATCTTTTCTTCTTTTGAGCTCTGGATACAGTTGGAGACTGACATGTATCTTTTTGACCACTTTTGCAAACATCCCAGATGTTATCAAGTAATCCAAATCTATTTGCAGTAAACAGATGTCTTTGGACCTGTGGATGCTTCTATTTTCCTTCTGGCTTGCTCCCCCTTGACATGGGCTTCCTTTGTGATTTTACATTTAGTGGATTGTACCAACAATCCCTTGCACATTGCCCATACTTATTAAAACACCAACACTGACCCGCAAATCTTGACCTCTTCAGTCCTTCTGATTGCTGGGCAGTTTTCTTGAATTGCTGTGTCGTTTTAGGAGAGCTCTCTTTCTTCATCTTCTTCATCCATACTTGATCAGAATTACTCTTTCTTCGTGAACTTTTTGTGGAAACACATTTAGAAGCATGAGTACACGATGATATGGATGGTACCTTCTTTTTAGAAGATTTATCCCTTTCATTAGAGGATGTCATTCTTTTAGAATCATCCTGCTCAATGCATACTTGTGTTGCAACATTTCTTCTATCAGCTGACTGGGAGGTTTCAGCTTTGGGTGATTGTATATTTTTCAATATCACCTATAGTTCTAAGCATTTCATGTTGAGGGAGTTCTTCTCATCCACAACAGTTCTTAGCCTTCCTTCCCATATTTCTTCCAGTTGTTTCATCTCGTCTTCATGCACTTTCATCATTTCTTACAATGAACTATCAAGCTCCTTCACCCTTTTTACTTTGACTTCAAGTTGAGCATCTTTGACAATCGTTGACACTTTGTGTATCCTTTCCAGTGCATGGAAAACATCTTTGATTATTATCATAAATATTTCTTTCTCAGAGAAGCTTCTTTGAAATTATTCAGTAGTATCTTCAAATCTTTCATTGCAAAGGGAAATAGTTTCATCTTTGGCCTTCACCAGCTTTCTGAGGGTGTTGGATATGCCAACCCTTTTAGCCAACTGATCTTCCATTGCATTGGCTTCTTCTTCTAGATGTAATTTTTCATCTTGAAGATCAAGGATGCCTGTAGTAATACACATTGCCACTTCCTTGGGGACTGTCTTCTGAAGATATTTGAGTGCATTTTGAAGATCATTCATTGTTCCAACTTCATCACAGCGAGGACAGGCTTTCTTCATCTTCTTTACATGTTTCTTCTTCCTGTTTTCAGTGTCTTGGCAGATATCTCCATTTGAGGGTATTCACTCACTTCCTCAAATCTGTACTTCATAAAGACCCACTTGGATCTTTTAGAGGCAACCTCCCCTTGATACCAATTGATGTGCCCGGATCAGTGTGATCACTAAGAGGGGGAGGGGGTGAATCAGTGATCCTTTAAAACTTTTTACTAATTGATTCTTTATCAATTACACCTCTATGTCTTGTTAAGGCCTCGATCCACTATTCTTGTATCTCTCAGCCTCGAGTGATGCAGTAAATGTAAAGGAACAGGACACAAGGATTTACAAGGTTCGGCACCAAAGGCCTACGTCCTTGCCATGTTGGTTATACACCCCAACATGGTTTCTTCCATTATAATCTGTTAGTATTACAATGGTCGATACAGAGTCCCACTGTATCTCTCCTGAGTCCCACAGGAGGGTCTTTATACTGCATCCCACAGTGTTACCAGAGTCCCACTGGCCTGCTCCAGAATCCCACTAAAGACTTGTTCCACCCTGAGTCTCACAGGGGCCTTCCCCTAGCTCCTCGAGTCACATGAGTAGCTATTCTTCACTTTAATCTTCTTAAACTATCTTCAGCAGTCTGGGATAAAGACTGCTGGCCTTGCTCTTCACTTCTGATCACTAGATCAGGTCTTCTCATCTTGCTCAGGATTTATCTCCTTCTTCTTAGGATGACCTGGCCTCTCTCTTCAATAATCTTCAACAGCCTCTGATAAGGTCTGTTGGTCTTGCTCAAAACTTCTGATCACTTCTGTTGATCAGGGTGTTCTCAATTTCTGAAAACTCAGACAACTGATATCTCTAACTTCAGTCTGGCTTCAGTCTGGCTTCACGTCAACTTCATGCACTGAGTGCATGGAATCTCCGATATTCTTCAAGATCTTCTGGTCTTGGACAACTCAAATGCACACAGCTTGATTTAGCTTTTTTCACGTGTGCACATGCATGCATGAAAGCATGCACTCCCATTCTCTTTCTTTGGTGTGATAAACCCTCAAAGTGTGTAATTATTCTTGCACACACACCACTTCTTCCTTCACACTCTTTGTTCAATTTGTTCACACCCATAAAAGTGTGTTCTCCTTTAGTGTGGCTATCCTTTACTTCTTCTTCAAAATGTGTACACACATCTTAATGCACACACATAAGCTTTGGACTTGTTCCACTTCATTACACACACAAGGTGTGATCTTCCTCTTCACTTGGCACACACAACTTGGTGTAGATCTCGGCCTCTCCTTCTTACACACACCCAAGGCTACGGCCTTCACTTGTTTAGCACACACTTGGGTTCAGGTTCTTAAATTTCACACACACACAAGATGTGGTGGCCTTCACTGCCTTCAAACACTTAACCCGTAGGTGTAGTTATACTCCTCCCAAACTCAAAGGATGCACGCAAGGATGCAGCTTCTCCTATTCTTCTCCCACTGTCGCGTAGGTGTTTAGTGCAAGAGTCACGCAAGTCCTCAAGGTGCACAAGGGCGCGCAAGGTCCTTGGACAGCCGCGAGCGAGCAGGGTGTCAAGGACACCAACTGCCGCGCAAGTGTGGGCTTCAACTGTGGCCGCGCAAGGTGTTGCAGCCCTGGGTTCTTCCTGTCGCGCAAGGGGAAGGTGTGTAGGGGTCTTCTCCCCTTCTTCTTTCGTGCAAGTATGCGCAAAAGGGACTTCGTGAAGCCAAAAATGGATTCGGGCTTCTCTGCCGCGTAGGGGGCGCGCAGCTCAATTCTTCACGAGGAAAGGCACTCGCGGGACTCCACAAAGTTTTAGTAAGCTTTCCATGATGCTTCGGCCACTCTTTCTATAGTCAAGGGAGAGGTGGTTCATCCGCATGAGATACAACTCGAATCCCCGAAATTTTCGGGCGTTCAAGATTTTCCAAATCTTTATTTTTCTTCTCTCTGTTTCACGCGGGTTTCTTCCTTTATTTTTCCCCTACGTGCATGCGACCTAGAACACATGAATGGCCTTATTAAAATCCAATCCATGCAAAACACAAACACATGAAGCCTCAGCAACTTCGTTTGCCTCTGAATTCTTCGAAATCTTCCAAACTTTGCATGCATTCCCATTTTCTTGCATGATCGTGTTCGTTACGTCGAGACGAACCCAATGGAACCTTCAGCTCGAACAACGATGGCCGGATGCTCAAAAACCATCCTTGGGAGGCGCCTGGTACATGGCGAGGCCGCGGGAGTGACATAGCATGTCCTCAGCTGGCTGGAGGTAGATGACAAGATTAAAGGCGTTGGATCGCCGCTTAAATGATCGTCGATTGCAGTGATTAGAAGATCGCACGCAGGTTGGGATGAGTGGTCCAGATCGGCCGCGCGATCAGATGAGCGGCCAAGATCACTTCCGTGGCAAAATCCCGCGTCCCACATCGAAACAGCTCCCGTTTTTTCTGCGGTTTATCAAACTCGCACTCCCCGCTCCATGTCAATTGAACTTCTCCTCTCTCGGTGCCTCCCCGCACCATGTTCTCTGCGGGCGTGCTCTTGCGCCCACCCCTGCCACTCGGGCTGGCCACTGGCGCCCACTGTGCGCTCCTCTAGGCGTGCTGTGCCTCAGGGATGCTGCCTTGGCCTTGAGGATTACCTTGAGCGCGGTTGACCCTCGGGTCCCGCATGAGCTCGAGGTGTTGTTCTCGGCTGGCCTCCTTTGTGGCTTCTTTTTTCTTGAATATAGAACAGGTCCATTTTGTAAAAACAAAGTGACCAAGTTCAAATTCCAAATGCCACATCTCTATTTCTTCTTCATTAGAATTAATCAATCCTCCTTAACATATAATCTAGACTTAGGAGGTGGAATTCCCGAAGGTTATTCATCAACCAAAGCTCCTAAATCACATAAATCTTCAATGTTCTTCATTGATCCAATCAGAGATTAAGTTGGATCATATTCTATTTCACATGCACTAAGTGGTAGTGCATGGACTTCAAACCTTGTTGTGGCAATGTATCCACTTGATACAAGTTATTAGAACTTAAGAACAGTTCAACAATCATCAGATGTAATGATACTCCATCATCATTCATTCTTCAAGTGTTGTCACTTAGTATCACCTTGATACAAGTATTGAAACAATAAGAACAGCTCTACAATCGTCTGATATTACTAGAGAATGTTTCAACCATCATCTCCTATGTCACTTAGTAAATCTCCTAAGTGACATTCTTTTCTTCTTCATTAGAATTCATCAATCCTCCTTAACATATAATCTAGACATAGGAGGTGGAATTCCCGAAGGTTCTTCATCAACCGAAGCTCCTAAATCACAAAAATCCTCAATGTTCTTCATTGATCCAATCAGAGATTAAGTTGAATCATCTTCTATTTCACATGCACTAAGTGATAGTGCATGGACTTCAATCATTTTTGTGACAATGTATCCACTTGATACAAGTTCTTGGAACTTAAGAACAGTTCAACAATCGTCAGATGTAATGATGCTCCATCATCATTCATTCTTCAAGTGTTGTCACTTAGTATCATGTTGATACAAGTATTGAACCATTAAGAACAGCTCTACAATCGTCTGATATTACTATAGAATGTTTCAACCATCATCTCCTATGTCACTTAGTGAATCTCCTAAGTGACATTCCTCTATGGTCCATGGCCATTATCCATTCATCACCATCAGCATCACATCCTTTGACATTCACATCTTGACACTCCTTGAAATCCACCCATTCCATGTCACCTTTTGACAACAACATACATAATTGACAACAAAACATAATTGACAACAAATGAAAAACAGTGCACTTCAGATATCCACCCAAAAATTCCTATAAAAACCCATCTTGAGGGATTCTTATCCACGTGGTTCATTGTATATTTATTACCAGTCTGAGACTCGAAATGAGGTGTGATGTTGAGAAGCATTGTTATTACAGCTAAGCTGGTAGAGAAAAGAATGGTAGGGTTGTCTACTCTTGTTTTGGCCAAGATACATAGGAGTTTTATACATATTTACAAAGTAAAATATCCCTTTAGAATATTGAAGAAATTATAAAGTGTTGTGGGAATGAATTTCCACTCACATTAGAACTTATACTGTACAAAATAGAATATATGTTTTTGGAAGTTCTTTCTAACCATATGTTTAGGCATTTTTTGGTATTTCACCCCTGTCCTTGAATTCTTATGACAACAAGGATATATTGGCCATGTATAAAGAATTTCACTTTTTTCCTTATGGGAATCTGCCTATAGGGAAATTTTTTGATGATGGTACTACCAGTTTGGAACTAAGGGAATATATTCTAGCTTGTATTGATGGTGTGTTGGACACCAAAACTGAGAGTAATATGTGAGGCCTATGTTCTTTATATATTTTCACATAAATAAAAATGTCTACAACAGAATATTGTATCCCCTGTCGTGCATGTCAGATTAGAGCAACACCCAATGGTTTCCCGATATCTATGGTTGTTGACATCTACAATGAAGACTGGGGTAGTTTTTAATTTACCTTTTGCAAAATCAGTAAGTATATTAACCATCAGAAATTCTGAAAACTAGTTTGCATCATACCCTAGGGGGGAATTAAATCATGTCGTTCCCCAATTGGGGATAAAGAGAAGTATCAAGAAGGAACCACATTGCTTGGAAGATAATTCTTAATCATCAGGGGCTAACATTCAAGAATCAAAGAGTGGAGGTGATGATGCTCCAAATTCACCAAAGAGACCTTGCTCCAGATATAATCCTTCTACTATAATAAATAGAGCCACTTAGTCAATCCCTACTAATGTCATATCAGGGTGATCTAGTCACCATAATTCCGAAGAGTAGAGAGTACCATTTTCCAATCCTTCATCTGTGACTGCTAGTGCTAGGAAGAAACTCAAGTCCAATGTTTCAATATCCTCATAAAAACCCTTAGAAATACATTCAGAATATATAAGACCAAAGTTTGTTTGAACATGGAAGAGTCTATACTGTGATGATGAGACCATGTGGATGGATATGTGGGAAGGACTGAATATTATATGAGTAGGGGTTTGCAGACTTCTTATGATATTATTTTTAATTATAATCTCAATAAGGTAAGGACCTACATTCTAGATCTAGAAATGATCGTATATGACAATGATGAATCAATTCCTACTAGAAAGTGTGTAAAATAAATGATAGATCATGGTACCACCAAAGGGGTTAATCATTCATTAGATGATGAATGGCATGACATTGTAGATCCTGAGGATATAAGTTCACTTTCATTTGTATCTTACTCCATCTTGAAACATGAATTTTAATCAAAACATTATTACTTATGAGAAATTTTGTCTTAACATAATGTTTGGTAAAGGAAAGACAATTGAAATTCATTCACCACAATATTGTCCTGGAGGCACTTCTCTTGGAGCTACCAGATCACCCTATGAATCGGAAGAAATATCTCCTGGATGATAGGCCATGGAGGAGGAGATAATATGGGTACTGAGATCTCTAATACCTGTCTTTATAGAGGACGATGAAACCCCTTATAAAAAGACGAAGAATAAAAATCATTGAAGAATGAAAACCATGGTTAAACACTTTCTTTGTAGTGGTAAGCCTCCCTGATAATCAGGAATTTTAGTTTTATTCATGAAATAGTATTTAAAAAATTTATGATTACATAGGCTTCTTCTATTTATTCTTTGAAAGAAACCATAGATAATATTAAAGGAGCCATAGAAGGTTCTGCTAAGAAAACACAAATTCTTGTAAATCCAGTGGTTCCTAAAGAGGCATTGAAGCCAAGGGACCCAACATCTATCCCCATCACTACTCTGATTCCTACTATCAGAGGAGAGTAATATTCTAGTATATCAATAATATTTCACATAGAGTCCAATGCAACAATATATGACTTCCATTATATGTCACTTTTTGGTTCAACACACGCACCCGAACATCTGGAAACAACTAACATTGAGCCCATAATTTTTATTGAAGAAGCTACTTGGGGTCATAGGTTTCCAGAGGAAGTTTGTGATGTAAACACGCAAAGTGTTCCCAAGGGTGAGAATAACTTGGGATCTGAGATATCATTGTATGAAATGATAACCTTGGAAAGTCTTTTGAATAAATATTATAATATGTTAAAATATCAAATGTGTTCAAAGATTTTGTACTTCCTTATATAGAATCAACTAGATGTGAGTTCTCATTATTCATCCTGTTAATCTCTTTATAATTGACCTACTATACATGGTTGATTGAAATATAAAGTTCCATCTAAATGTTTTTTTCCACAACGGTACCTGAAGGATGTGTTGATATTAATGCCAGCCCTACCATCACATAGACATTGACTCAAGTGAATCTTGATGCAGCAGGTCTTCTTGAGATTCACTCTAAAAATCTTGAGCATTTTAAATATATAACTCATCAACAAGATACATCAAATAAAATTTCTAAAATTTAGAACATTGGGGAGGATTCTTCTCAAGATTCTAACCTTCTTCTAGGTAAGAGATAATGATATTGTGATTACATTAACTTTTATTATCTCTTAAATATAACCATGAATCTTGATTTACCATATAGGGCAATGAACTTCAATGGATAGGTCTACAGTTGAATCTTATGAATCTTCACAAATAGTATTTGAATTTGGAGTAACCATTGTCCAAGAAGGAACACAACATGGCACTTCTTTATGTGTATTGTCCCAGAATATACCCCTCTTTATGATAGTGATTCCAAATCGGACGCAAAAATGTAGAAGGATCTTCATCTTACTCATCGTAATGCTTGGAAAAATATTTGGAAGATAATATCTGAAATTCCCTTTGAGGATATGCCTTTAAGAATACCATGACATTCATCTCTATTTTTCGCACTAGGATTTAGTGGTTTTAAATACTGTGAAATTCTTACTATGGTGAAAGATATTTTCCAGAGGTGGGAGCAAGAGAAAAAGTTTCAACAATACTTGATAGAAGTCAAATTTTCTATCAAAATTGAAGAGTTCCAAACAACACTATCCCAAGATGAGGCTAATCATAATGTAAAGTTGAAGTGACTGATGCAGACAATTAAAGAAAAGACTATGAAACTTCACCTTCAACAAGAGTTAGATATCATTATAGGGGAACTTGACCAGCTTCATAGCTCATTAAGAGATGTCCAAAAGGAAGGTGCAAAAACCATATCAGATGATAAAGAAATACTTCATTGTGCTGAAGAGAGTGAGGCAGGTCAGACAAAAAACTCTAATAAGTAGTTGATGGGGCTCAGGAAGCTATTAAAAAAATTAATAATTACGTAGAAATCCTTTTACAAAAATATTATGAGAGATATTCCAATTTTTGGATGCTAATCTGTAAAAACATTCATAAATGAAAATTATTTTTTCTTTAATCTTTTATGTTTTCACTTACCTTAATTGATATTGTTTGACCATCTCTATTTGGACTAGTAAGAAAAATGGGCTAATATTTAGGGTCGAAATAGCTTTGACCATAAACTTGGAATTAGATCCAAAAAAACTCTATGGCTAAGAATTGCTTTAATATTTTTTTAAATATTTCAAAGGGGAATCGTGAGTCATGATTTTTGTGGTCACCAAATCTAAACCATGTATCATCATAAGGGTAGTATCTTCCAAGAATGAAGTTACCATTACATGAAAAACCTTTTATGGGGGTTTTATTATACAGATCCAACTAGGGAACATACTGCATAGCCATATAGTGGAATCCTATGACTGACATGCATGTTATGTGGGAATAATATGCAAGGCCACCTAAGGGCATGTGCTGTATAGTCCAGAAAAAAATTATTTCTTTGATGTTTAACATTTTGATGTTGATAGATAAAGTAAAAATAATAATTGGATGACTCAACACCATAGTGGGTGTTTTTTTCCAGGATAATAATTTTAAGAATAAAAAAATTTCTATTTTAGATCAACATAGAGATGAATAAGAAAAACATCTCTATACAAATTTTTTCTCTGAGTAATGGTAAAAAATTATTATAAAGGGGAATTTTTAAAATCATACTATGCAGCTTTAAGTCATGTAGTAAGGACATTATACTGTGCAATTTAATGTAATGCAGTAAGGATATTGAACTATACAGTTTAAAGTCTTGCAGTGAGAACGTTATACTATGTGGTTTAAAGTCTTGTAGTGAAGAAGTTGTGTGGCTTTAATTTAATGAATTTAGCATTGACCAATGGAATGAAAAAACACTCCCAATTTATTGATAATTTTTCAGAAACATACTATCATATTCAGGTATGGAATAGAAAATTTTAAACTGTGATTTGGGAATATATAGAACCATGGAATGATATGGGAAAGAGGGAAAAAATTAGATGAAGTATTTTCTAAGAACAAAGTTACAATTACTTGAAAACTCGTTATGGGGATGTATTATCCATAGCCAACTGGGGAATATGATGTATAGCCAAATAGTGGCATCTTTTGACTAACATGCATGTTATGTGGGAACCTTATGCAAGGCCGCTTAAGGGCATTTGCTGCATAGTCAGACAAAATATCATTAATAATATCAATGTTTTGTTTCCAAAAGTCAAAGAATATTTATGGAGATTCAGAATTTTCTGAAGCATAGAGTTTGGTATATGGAGAAAGGTACTAAAATATGTAAATGG
The DNA here is from genome assembly GCA_963277665.1 of Viscum album. Classification (NCBI taxonomy): domain Eukaryota; kingdom Viridiplantae; phylum Streptophyta; class Magnoliopsida; order Santalales; family Viscaceae; genus Viscum; species Viscum album. The sequence continues at coordinate 1,935,319,171 of OY728123.1, read as the reverse complement.
TAATTTCTAACAATGATTTACAAAGAATCGGAGGAATATGACTTTTAAGAAGGTATGACCCTAATGTAAGAGATATGGTGTCTGTAATTTTAGGTCATACAACTAATACCAGAAATGGAAACAATATATAATATGGGGCTATGTGATTTCAAGGTTATTTCATAATGCATAAAACACTGGGTGAGGGAAATGTGTAAACCATGGTCTTGAAGATTTTTAGATTTTGAGAAATATAATGGGACAAGTACACTTGAATGTTATTTTAAACTACAACTTATTGTATATTTTCATCCAAGATTAAAGGGTAAAAAATAATAGAACCAGGAAGGAAGTTACCATTATTTGACAAACCCTTTATGTGGGTTTTATTATGCATATCCCACTAGATAATATGTTGTGTATCCAAATAGTGACATATTTTGACTGACGGGCCTGTTATATGGGAAACTTATGCAAGGCCTCCTAATGGAAAGTGTTACATAGTCAGGAAAAATATATCTCTGGTATTAGAAACTTTGTCACTAAAAACTGTAAGAAAGATGATAAGGATATGGAAATATTCAAGATTAAGAGTGTGAAATATGGAAGGGGGTTATTCCCAATTCATATGAGAAATATTTTAACAAATATTGGACATGAGATTAATTTCTTTTACATAGATCTGACTCATTTTTAAAATAGAGATTTTGTTTGTTTCCTCTAAATGAATATTATGATGTGCTGATTAAATTTATGCAACGAGGACATTATACTGTTCAGTTTTAAGTCACGTAGTGAAGGCATTATTAATCCCATAAAAATTTTGAAACCTTATTTCTATATATAATCAATTTACCCAATTCCTAATCCCACACAATCTATTCATGGTGTGATAAACAAGGAGTAGTAAAGTTTTCTTTTACAACACAAAGGTGATGAAATTAAATAATAGGGATGATATATTTTCATATAGTTTAATGTCATGTGGTAAGGATATGGATGTACTGATGTGAATGGAAAATACATATTGTAACTAGGTTAACGGATAACACCCAAGTGTCACTATATGTCTTGTTGGGTAAAGGATCAAGTCATACATAATTCATCAAACATTTCCTATGCATATTTGATTCTTATACAAGAAGTAAAGGGTTTTTTTATCGTAGATGGGCCCAAGATTGCAGATCTAGGAATCTCTACATATCTCAAAATAGATGAGAATCAAGTCATACATAGATTATTAAATAATCATTCCTCACTCTAATCTAGTTTTACATGAAGAATGGGAGATTTTGACATGTTCTGAGAGAACTATAAATCTTAAGACATAAAATGGTATAAGGACCAAATCATATATCTTTAGTAAACACTCTATATTGATCTGATTAATATACAGGAGGAGAAAAGAAAATAATATTATTTAGTGATTATAGATTGGCCCAAAATTAGATATTTAGGCATCTCTACGTATCTCAATGAAAATGAGAATCAATCTATACATAGTTCTTGAAACATGGTCTCTATACATATCTAACACAAACATAAGAAAGAGAGGGACTCATGTACTTCTAAGGAGTAGTGATGATGTAAATGATGTTTTTTATGAATGTTTCTAACATAAAATATAGATAAAGTTAGTTGAACAAATTATGTCATGAATTTTAACATCATGCGACAAGGATGAAGATGTTATGCATTTTAACGTCATATAGTATGGACATTGATGGTTGTTATGCAGTTTAATGTCTTAAATCTAGGATATAGTGTCTATAAAATTTTATGTCTTGTAGCAAGGACATTACACTATGCAGTTTAGAGTCTTACCATGGGGACTATTAATACAAAATTACACAAAGTATTTCTAAAAAACTCTTGAATTCGTTGGAGTTGTAATATGCTCTCAATCCATTGATATTAAGTCATAGTATCCATTTGAATAGAACTTATGTATGGAATAAGGTCCTTCCAACTATAGCTCATTTTTTGGACATTTCATTCTTAGTATCATTGGAGTCCTAAAGACCAATACCAAATCTCCTTGAAGGAATGAATGAAGGAAAACATTCTTATTAATAGCTCATGCTATTATGTTCTGATAGACTTCAAGATGATGCCAAGTATGCAATATTTTCTTGTCTAATATTTCCATTTCATTGAACCATTTCTGTAACCTTTCATCTGTAGTAAACTGATCACCGAGTGCAACTCTAAGTGAAGGCAACTGTATTTCAATTTGAAAAACTGCATTTGTTCTTTATCCCAATGAATAAGGGGTTGTTGGGTAGAAATACAAGCAGTTGTCTGATAAGACCATAAAGCATTAAACATTTCATCAGGCCATGATTTATTATCTTTATCCACTATATTCTTTAGTATATCTTATAGGGTCTTATTAAAGGCCCTTATTTGTCCATTGGTTGCCACATGATATGGAGATGAGTGGTTGGACTTTATATTATGTTCCTGATATAAACTTTTTCCCTCAGCAGAAAAACAATTGGTGCCATTGTACATCAAAATAGTATGAGGGACCCCAAATCTGGTGCTGATTTTAGTTTTGAAAAAAATTAATATTTCTTTTTTTTTCAACTAAATTGGGAGGTATTTCCTCATCCCCTTTAGAGACGATTTCAGTAGCAGTGAGAATATACTTGAACTACTTAGATGTGGCAGGAGGATAAGGCCACGGTACATCAATTCTTCATGTTGAAAATGGCCAAGAGTATTAATTTATATGTAGAAACTTTGGGGGTTGATGAAATAATTTTTCTTTCACTTGGAAGGGATAACATTTTTAGTGAAACCTTTACAATCCTTCTTCATTGAAGGTCAAAAGAATCCAAGCCTTCGAATATGATTAAGAAGTCTGTGCCCAGATTGGTGGGCACCACAAGCTCCTAAATATAATTCTTTCATGATAGCTGTAGTCTCTTCTCTATCAATACATATGAAGAGAATTCCATCAAAGCATTACTTTTAAAGGATATTTTGGTGTTCTGGACTATCATAAAGAGTAAAATTAGTCAATCGTCACTGGATCTATTCTTTCTCAGTCCTATCTGGTGAAAGTACCACATTGTGAAGATATTCCATGATGGATATTCTCCATCTTGTGGTATGACCACAAGCTCTTGAATGTACTTCTTTCATGAAATCTGCGGTCTCTTCTCCATCAATACATCAGAAGATAATTCCATCAAAGCCTCACTTGTAAAAGATCTTTTGGTGGTCTAAACTATCATAAAGAGTAAAATTGGTCAATCGTCTCCAGATCTATTCTTTCTTAGCCCTATCTAGTGGATGTATCACATTTTGATGATATTTCATTATTGATATTCTCCATCCCGTGGTATGACCATATGGTTAAAAATAGGTAAAATATCATTAATTTCCTCCATTTTCGTATAAACAAATGGTGAGACCACACGGCGATGGGTTATGCTGATAACTGTCTCATCCTGATTTGGATTTTCCAATGTTGTAGCTACATTATCCAGTGCATATTTTGAGGCATTTTGTGATTAAGAGTGATAAGAAAATGTCATATCTGAGGGAAATTCATCCGTTAACCTTTTGATGTAATCACACAAAATAATTAATTAATATTTTCTAATAGAATTTTCAGCATTGATTTGTTATATTACCAATTCTCAATAACAATTTACTTTTAAATGATGAATTTTCCCATGAAGGGCCAATTCTAAACCTGCAATGAGAGCTTGATATTCTGCATCATTGTTGGTACCACCTTATGACAATATGAATGAAAAAGGAAGCACTACATTTTCTGTGGAAAAAAATGAAAATTCCTAATCCAACCTTTTTGAGTTTAGGGGTTTCCATTCCCATTCATATTGGACTTCTGGAAGCATCGTCAAAATACATTTCCCATGTTTTGGAATTATCTTGAATTGATAAAATATGTTCATCAAGAAGTTCAGTATTAAACGATGTATCTTCCATAGATGGATTCTCAGCAAGGAAGTCAGCTAGTGCTTGGCCTTCTATTTCCTTTTGAGGCACAAACTAGATGTCAAATTATTTAAAAATAACTGCCCATCGTTCTATACGCCTTTTGAGTATAGGATGACTCAGAATAAATTTGAGTGGGAGACTGCGAGATACCAATTGGACCACATGATGTTACAGGTAGTGACTCAATTTTTTTACTACAAATATTAATGAATGAAAGAACTTTTCAATACTTGAATATTGAGTTTTCATTTCATGCAATGTTTTACTAAGATAGTAATGTTTTTTTAAATTTTCAACCTTGTATTTGAGTGAGGAAGGCAACTAGTGATCGCTCTAAAGAATTCATATAGAGAATAAGTGGTAATTTTTCAAAAAGTGGCATTAAAATAGGTGGAATCAAGAGGTATTTCTTGAGGATATCAAATTATTCTTGAAAATCTTTAGTACATTTTTACATAACTCCCTTCTTCATTAATCTGGTGAATTCTAAACACATGCCTGGATAAATTGGCGATGAAGCGCCAAATATTGTCCAAGTGTCCTTAGAGTCCTCTTAATTCTTTCAAATTTTGAGGAGGTGAAATACCAAGGATTGATTTTTTTTCTCAGGATCAATGTAAATACCATGATGGCATACAACAAAGATAATAAATTTTCCGAAGGTTACCCCGAAAGCACATTTCAAGGGGTTTTTCTTCAAACTATGTAGCCAAAGATCACTGAATATGGTTTCTAAATCATCCATGTGATTGGAACAAAGTTTTTGTTTGACCACCAAATAACCCAGATAACATTCAACAAATTTCTCTAAGAAGGGATTGAAGATATGATGCATGGAACGTCGATACATTGAACATGAATTCTTTCAGCCAAAGGGAATCACCCAATATCAAAACACACCTTGAGGGAATCTAAAAGCTATCTATTATGCATCCTCTAGGCCCATTCAGATTTGATTATACACAGAGTATCCATCCCTGAAGGAGAGATCTTTATAGAAAGTCGATGCATCAATTAAATGTTTTGTAATTGGGACTATAAAGTCATCTTTAGGAAAATTACAATTATGATATCTGAAAACAATGCAGACTATAATTTTCCCATTCTTCATTTCCACTAGGAAAATAAGGGCCATCCATTTAGGATACTGGACTTACCTAAAAAAGATATCCTTTATAATCTTCTCAACTTCATGATCAATTTTAGAGGCATGTGTTGGGTGTGTTCTCCAAACTAGTTTCTTAAATCCACAATGTTCTTTGGGAAAACCCAAATGATGGGTGGCTACATCAGAATTAAGGCCTCACAATTCTATATAATTCCATGAAAATATATCTTGATATATCTTTAGAAACTATTTATATACCTTTTTTTCTTCAAAGTTCATGGACGCACTCATTAGAGTGGGGTGTGGATCTTTTTCTATACCCAGATTTGTTTCTCTGAGTTCATCCACGGTGGTAGAGACACCTTCTTCAAATGTTGGAGGAGCATCTGTGAGATCTTTCTATTCTTATTCATTATGCATTAACTCCTCTATTTACTCTTTAATTGTAGATGATGAGGAAAAAATTCCAGAATTAGTGGAGATATCAGTATTTGAACACTCCGAAGAAGAGGCCATATCTGACCCTACCGATGACAAAGGGTTTTCCTGTGGTAATAAAGTGGGGGTAATGGATTGAGAATCAACATCGTTGAATTATTCTAGCATTGTTACTATCTATTATACTCTGTTTTATGAAGTATAGGATTGTTTTAGTTCAACAGATGAGATGAAAACAACTCCATTCAGGCTTTCATCATTGCTTGGTGTATCAATAATTTCTCCCATGTTATCAGGCTCAGTTTCCATAACTTGAATTAAGGAAGTTACTTTTTGAGTCTTTCAATTTGGTTTTAGTCTTTCAATTTGGTTGATGGGTAACACACATTTTGTACTCAAATGTGTGAATGGATTTGCTGGGATCTTTTCCAGTCAATTTGGACCATTAACTCATGTTATCTCATTTTTCATGGGCTTCATTACTTTTGGGTGATAAAACTCCGCCTCAATGTATTGAGATTCACATGTTTTGAACAGATCCTTGTCACCATATAATGTATTTTTTTGACCATTGAAACATTATATCAAACATTGGTGTCATGATGAAGGTATGGATGCATGTTGAAGCAACCAGGGCCTTCTAAGCACAATATTGAAGGTTGTGTCCTGACGAACAACCAAGAAATTTGAAGTAGACACAAGATCTCCAAATTGAGTTCTGAGTGTAATCTCACCCAAAGGTTCTTGTTCATCATTATCATAAGATTTAAACATTATGGTTGAACGAGATAAGTCAGATTCAGTCAGGCCCAATTGACGAAGTGTACGGACAGGAATGAGATTCACTCCAGAGCCATTATCAACAAAGTCTTGTCTTATGTCTATGTCATTGAAATTTCCTGAAAAATACAAAGGTCTAATATTCCCATGGAAAAAATCATCTTCATATTCATCTATAAATCATATGACTTCATGACATTATGAAAAATCATTTTCTATACGGTAAACCTCAGCAGCAGCAACTTCGGTTTCAAACTCTTGAGGACTTGACAAAGCATCAATGAGTTCCATTCAAAGCTCTTTTGACAAATTTTATGCATCCATAATTGAAATATTATATGCTACATGGGCCAATTGTTTCAAGAAATCATAATTTTGGTTTAAAGGACTTCATTTCCCTGCATGGAAATGTTGTTTTTTAAGTGCGTTGGAAGTTGATGCTTCTTTTGTAGATGTACACTATGTTGGAGAAAAAGATATAAATATAGCTGGATTTGGTAAATTAAACTGACTAGGACTATAAATTTTCTGAGTAGAAGATGGTGTGGCTTATAATAAATCTCTAAAAATAATTGTGTTAGAACCAAAACTGTCTTTCATGGAAGAAACTCCTTATTTTTATTGAGCCCACAAATGGTCTCTTCCACGTGTTTCGTCCACATATATGATTTGAGATGTGGTAGAGTTAAAATGGTGGTTTCTAGATTTCCCATTTCTTCCCCTGTATCCTTGAACTTGTCATCTTTATCTTGTTCCCCAATTAGGTATAAGAAATTATAGCTCATTATAATCATAATCACCTTTAGCATAAGGATCTGTTAAATGGATAAAATTAATAGAACTAAAGATCAATTATTAATCTGAAGTAGATTCTTCTTGATATGATAATTCTAGTTCTAAGATTTGGTGGGGCAATGCCAATGATTTTGAAATACATGGAATAAAATCTACCAGGGCTAAGAGAAAATTCATCCTTGACACGATCTCATCTTCTAATGAATTCTCTTTTTTTATGATCACTTATTTTCCATGATGAATGGCCTTTTGATGAAGATGGGTTTTTATGGTTTGAGTGGCTGAAGACACAATTGGTTGTTCCAACTTTTTTCTAAAATGGCATGATTCTGGCTGATAATTTTTTTGATCATCCAATCATCATATTTGTGCACGTTTTTACTTTTGACCACTTTCCATTCACCCTCTTCCTCTGGATAAATAGCAATAGCACATGCTAAATGATCTAATGAACTTTTTAATTTCACTTGTCCAGGGTCTACCATCTTTTGCAAAAGGTCTTTGAAAACAATGCACACTTGAATTGGGTGTCCCAACATCTGGTGAAAGGGATAATAATTTAGAATATCGTTATCTCCTTCTTTATTTGGATTATATAGCCTAGGAAACTGAACTATATTGTTTTCTAAGGCTAAGATGATGTAACAATGAAGTTGTTAATTTCTAAAAGAATAAACACTATTCTTTAATTCCTCAAAATATTTATGCATTAGATGTATTTGATCATGTTGTTGAGGAGGTAATTTCTGTTGATTCTTTAGAGGAAGGACCATTTGAGACGATGTGGGTATTGAAGTAGAAGTAGGTACATGTGCCTATTTGAGGGTGAATGTAGAAGTTTCTGTCTTTCTAATCATCCTCCCTAGAGTGGATGGAATTACACTAGTTTTAGCCTTAATTTCAATAATAGAGTCTTATATCTATTGGGAGATTCAAGTAAGGTCTTGAAACCCTCCTGTGTATTTCATAGGGTTCAATGGTGTGCATAATTCATTACACAGATTTTCCACACAGATTGTTAGCAATTATTCTTGGGGGAGTTCTAGAATTTGGGAATATGTTCATCCTTTCCATCATGCAATTAAATCTGAAACTCTTTCATTCTCCGTTTGTTTACAAATAATAAGATCAAAAAAATTCATCTTTGGTTCCGTTGAGCTAAATTGGAGAAGGAATTCATGAGGGAGATCTTCTCATCTAGTAATTGATCGATATTGCAAAATTGTATACCAGATAGAGGCTGGTCCTTGTAATGACTACACAAAACACCTAAACTTAACTACTTCTTGATGTAGAGAAGTTCCCATCATGGGATCACAATGAGAAATAAAATGTGTTTAGTGTTGTTCCAGATCTCCCAAACTATTAAATATTGGGAATGTGGTATTCCAAAAATTTGGTGGGGGAGGAATTGCATCCACCCATTCATGGTAAGATCTCTTTTCCAGCTCAATTGGTGCACATCATTCCTCCATAGCTTCCAATCAAGACATTAATCCCTAAATTGGGTTTATAAGCATTTGGGTAACAACAGAATGAGCTAGAACCTATGCAGGTATAGAAAATGGAGCTTGATCTGGCACAACGACCGGTAAAACCACTGATAGTGGTGCTGATATCTTCCTTGGATAACCCACAGAAACAAGCCTTTCAGGATGTATATGGTCCTGCATTGATTGTGTAACCAGTGGAGGGAATTCATTATCTACATATGTAGACACTACAATTCCTCTATGATGAAGAGATCCTACATGATTTTCATGTTTAGGATATTCCTGGGGAGCATGCCTAGCAGAAATGTAGTTTCAAAATAACTCTTTTTTGAGTTTTTCAACTCTATCATTTCCTCTTCTTGTAGGGAAAATCTCTATTCAAGTGAAATAGATTGACCTTATCTAGTGAAAAAGTGAGATGTAATATGAAATTATCCTTTCACCTTATTTGATACCTTTCAGAGATGGGGGAGTTGGTTTGTTGAAGGCATACCAAGATTCTGGGTAAGAATCTGATTTCAGGTACACACACCTTCTTCATTTACCTCGGTGTGTTCCATATTATAGAAAAGAACTTCATCTTCTAATTCCCATAAATTGGACATAGTTTTGGAGGATCTTTTGCAATGGTGTTAATAATATTCAATGACACATAATGAATTGATGGAATTCTCTCAGTGTTTCTGTTAGATCATCTCCCTTTGTGTCTTCCACGATACTACGTTCTCCTATATGAAAAATTCCTTGGAAATGTTTGGAAAATAGTAACCAAAAGGGAATCCATGGATAGTTCAGTCGTATTCTTTATTTGGGGCTTCTGCCCTAATCGGGAGAAAATGGACTTCTGTTGATGAGGGGATTGCAGAGGTGAAAAGCCACCAGCCCCTCAGCCTGAGGTTTTTCCAATTACTCTTCTTTAAATATTTGAAAATTACTTAATGAATTTGACGGTTTAATTAAATGATCCCCCATCCTTGCAAGATGGGGTGATTCATGAACTACTATGGCTAAAATTTATGCAACTTATCTTCTGATTTGGTGGATTTTGGTTAAGACATTATTTGGGTGCATCATCCGAAAATCACTTAAATCACCTGTTTCAGACAATTTTTGGGATATCTCATACATTTTCATCCTCTGACACTTGAAATACTCTAAACAGGATGCCTATACTAGAATCCCATATTCTTGATGTAAAAGTTACTCAAAAAATTCTTTTATTTTGGATTGAATTCTAATGAGTACTAGTTGAGGCATGTTCTTGAGCGTACGTTTGATTATATACAAAACCTATTGATTTTGGATGACCATGGTAAATAACATTGCATGAGACAACTTTTGGTGGTCATTTCTATTTTTGGAGTGTAGTGAAATGAAATGCTCTATATTCACCCCATACATTGATATAACACTAAATGGGGAATCAGAAATTAACTGGTGTATCCACTTTAAGGCATTGAGACATGCGTGCTGAAGGGTACTCTTCTGTTTTTTAACATTTGTATGTTGGGAAACTGAGAGATATGCCAAGTCAATTTGGCACTACAACCCTTCTATTAATTTTACATGATTTTGATATTCCTCCTATGGTATGAATTTGGTTTTAAAATGACGAATATTTTTCCACAAGTTGAGATGAATGTAAAGAATGCACTATTTTATCATTAATTCTAGAATGTTATACTGAGAATTCACCAAAGGTGAGAACATGACTGGTATTTCTCCATTAGCTAATTGCTTCCCCATGATTAACACATCTTCATCATCATTCAAAAGTGGTTTCTCCACATGATTTTACCTGAATGGATGCTCTGTATTAGAAGACAAATGTCCTAAATGAGGTTTGGAAAATGAATTTTCCCTTAAGATATATTCTATTTGAGATAGTATTTCACCTGTAAACGACAAGGAATTAGAAATTTTTGGCCTTGTGTTTTCATGTGCCTAGAGATAGGAGGGCTTTCTCAACGCAACAATTTCAGTTATTGATTTATATTGACAATGTGAAATACTATTGTGGAGAGGAATTTCTTATTGAATTACATCATGGGGAGGATCTCTATGATGGATTATAGTAATGGATAAATCTTCTTACTCCTTGGTCTTATGGCCACCCGGAGTGTTTCTATGCCTCTCATCTAGAGATAGGAACTCTACATTGACCAATTTTTTAAAAAGAAAGACTTCATGATGATGTGACAGATGAGGAACTTTAGAATTACAACTACCACTACCATAATTTGGAAATGAGATGACATAATCTTGAGCAACAACAAATTAATGTCTAAGGGATTGAAAAACAACAACAATAAGAGTAGCCAAATCGCATCTTAACTCTTTATTTTCCAACAATTCTTGTTGAGGATTTTTCATGGATGTTCTATTATACTTTGTTGGGTCCACTTGATTGGAAAATTGGTTATCATGGCCATGTTTATGTGAATACCCTAGAGTGATTTCTGGAACTGACCGATTACCTCTTATTGGAAAGGGTGTACATTCCCAATCTAGTTGTCCATATGATATGTGGGAGTGTTCTCCATGACCCACGTAGAATATAAAAGAGGTGTGTATCTACTCTGGGATGGCATAATGATGTGTCATCACATGTATGGGGATATATTTATGTGTATTTGACCCTGAAACTGCTTAATTAGTTAAAATATCTTGGCACATTTCCAGGATATGGGCAGGGATTTGAGTCATCCCTTTCACTATTGATAGAATATGTTTGGTGACTTCAGCGGCTGGAATGGGAATATACATCTATTTTTTATAGGGAGTAGGTGTATTTTCATTCTCTTGTCCTCTATTTCCTATCAAGGGTTATTGAAAGTACTCATGCATGGGGGTAGAGAGTCGGGTCTATCGCAAATTTTTCATCGAAGCTTTCTAACTGATTTCTCTAGGTGCTACCAAATGAGACTGTTGGAAGGCTTGATGAACCTTGGCAGGTGTATGTGAATACTGACTATTTCACGTGAATTATTTTTGATATACTCCCTTCAATACTGGAAAATGAGACTACTGACCGAATTGGTGATTGTAAATAAGTGTATGTTTTTATTTACCAGTTTCCACCACATTAGATTGGCAGACAACATTAAATGCAGTTAGACGAGCCTGCTCATTGGAAGATATCTTGTAAGAATTTGTATGTGCATGTTCATAGTACTCCACTAGGTTTATCTGGTGGGATTTGTGGGTTTATGTCAAATGAGTCTATTGAGAAGAAAAATTAAGACAGACGAGTGTATGTGCCCACTAGTTGTTTTCCATCAAGTAAAATTGATGGACTTCTCTAGAGGTGGTAGAGGTTAGAACCTACTCCCTATTAAATGTTTGTTTTAACTGGTAGTTCTTCTTTCATACCCATGTATGGGAGACCTAGGCTAAATAGTCAAAGGAAACACCCCCATCATGTTGGAGGTTCACTACCGCATCATTCTGGCGGTGACTGATAGTGGGAGTCCTCCGGAAGGAGTCTTTCATTCTTGAAATGAGGCATTGAGTGACTTCTTGATCTACCTTCGTGCAATATGGGAGGGATTTTTTATTGAGTTTCGAGGATAATGACCCAAAACTATTGTAGACTGTGCATGGAACCATTTTTTTCTTGATCATTGGTCGTTGTTGGCAAGATGGTCAAAGATTATTGTTGACCTGGAGGTCCTGTCGAGCATCCTCCAAAGTCTGTATTGTAACATGCTGGTGATATTCCTTTAACAGAGCATTAGAGACCTAGCATTGAAGATACTAGGTTGGTGATGACGTCTTTCATGTGGATGGAGATCCTGCTTGAGCTGCGGTCAGAATGATCATAGATATTTTCTTTGAGAAAGCCAATCATTGGATTGAAGGGAGTTCGATGGAAAACATGAATACAACAACAAGCTCTATTAAAATAATATATTTTTAGATGGATGAATGCCTAATTAGTTTCTTTGTATGGCCTTACATAATCAATTTATAGGGGCCTAATAGGTGGGTAACATTATTAACTTGGTTAAGGATTCACATCGGGTTCACCATTTTTGTTTTGTAGTTCCTTGAAACGTGTGTTCTAGATTTAATAATCACTATTTCCAGGAGGTTTCCAATGGATTTATTCATGGAACCAAAGACATCCAACAGTTCTTTATCCAAAGGGAACCTACTTTCCAAAGTCATTCATTTTTTTTATTTTGAACTTTATGAAACATAAGAATGTAGATTGGTCAAGATGATGGGAGGTCAGACTCATCACACCCTTTGAGGGGGAATTATTGTCTACTCCAGGACACTCTTTGTAAATTAAAAATATTTTTTTGAATCCTTATTAATTCACTAAGTATAACATAAGTATCCCTTCAAATTTATAATCACTTGTTAACATGTGTAAAATTTTAGAATCATTACTATGAATTCAAGGTTCTTCATTAATGGAAATATCTATATGTATTAGAAGTTTTCCATCAATTATATCCTCTAAAATACTTCTTTGGTATTCTTTTAAACATAGTTGTGATGATACTATATTTTTTATCCAATTAGTGGGGTAGTATGGAATTTATATTCATCTAGGGAGATAAAGATTTAGTATGATTTTGGGATAGTGCCCATAAGATAGGCTACCTACATATCCTTATGAAAGGAATCAGAACCATCATAGTTCAGTTCCAATTAATGGAAAACATGAAACCTTATAAGGTGATGTTATAAAGACCTATAAAGGGAAGTTTCTTAGTTGAAATTTAGTGTGGGAATTATACTGAGGCAGCCCAAGGAACATGGAAATGATACGACTTTCCATGTTAGATCAGACCCTATTGGGAATATGGCCCTAGGAGAACACAGCTGATTGGAAGTGTTGGTTTTGAACCTCAAGGAGTCTTCTTACATATCCCATATATATGGGAATCAAAACCCAAGAAGTTCGATAAATCCCATAGGAGAGTATAGTCCTTCGAGAGAGATGAGGTTGGTCTTACTTCATGGAAAGGATACCTTGGTGATTTGAGGATTGAATTTGGGTCTTATTCCTAAGGAGGATTCCCAAATTAAAGGAATTATGGTTGGATTCTTTAAGAGAACATCCAATGAGCTCGGGCCCTGAGAAGGCATCTTACTTTTCCCAATTGTGATGGGAATCAGAGTTCTTATTGTTCATTCAATTGAGAAAATGTTGTGATCATGAAAAATATCTAAGCCCGCGTGAGTCATGCTCAGTGTGAGAAACAATAGAGTATGAAAAATTCAACAAAGGCATTCACACATCAAAATTTTCCTCATACATTAGTATAAGAGGGTGTGTCGACCATTAAAAAGGGAGAGGTGATGAGCCTTCCATATTTTCCATTTACATTGTACAAGGATCTAATGTAAATAGGAAGGGATAAAGTTGAGGGGCTTATGCTAGGATGGATTCCCTAAAATTGTTCCTTCTAGGAGAGGGAGACTTCTCCTTTATTTAAAATGAAGAAATGTAGGTGTGAACCATACCTTCCCTACTAGAATTTGAGGTTTCCATCTCTTTATGAAGGGAAAGTCTAAGGTCCAAACCCTTACTCTCCGAACTATGAAATTCCAAACACAGTTTCTAGGAGAAAGATCCATGTAACTATGGATATAAAACCCCACAGAAACTCCATGAATCCTAACCCCATTATAAAAAAAATGTGGAAAACCACTGACTGTGGAAATACAACCCGAAATAGAAGACACACTGATGTGCCTCTCCCAAAGGTTTGATAAGTCAGGAGGCTTTGGTGAAGGTATAAATAGAATCCCTTTCAGTCAACTGATCCAATGAAGAATAATCATTTCCTTGATTTTCTGAGTAAGGCTTGATGTCTTGTAGACTGGAGAGAGTGAAGAGAATATGTTAAACAAAGAGGCGCACCCAAGAAGATAAGGGCACACAAGTATGGGACCACAAGTACAATTGGGAGACCTGATGTACACTTAAGTGTTGAAAAACCAGTATGGTAATACATGGGATAAACCTTGCTTAATCCTTCAAGATTATTCACAGGTTATCCCAAAAGTGGGGCGCTCATATTCCTGTGAGAGGAATTTGAGGAACGCAAGTATTTCTAACTTTAAGAGTTTGGGCACCTCAAGCGTGCAAGTGTTATGGTTTTCTAACACTAAAAGGACTTAAGTCCAATGATCATCCCTTAAATCCTCTTCTTAAGGTGTTGAATAACTACCTTGAATGTTTCGGAAGAATGGGGTGAAGTACGAGGGTGATGAGAGCAGAAATTGGGATTCAAGAAAATTTGTCCGTAAAAATGGGGAGCCCTCGGGTCTACATATAGGTAAATAATTGACCTTGGGTGAAATAATTTGGGTGTTCAAGTGACTTGTGCACCAGATAAGAGCACTCAAGTAGGCGGAATGACATATTTGGGCGCACAATTATGTTGCACGCCGCAGGGGTGTTTTCTTGACTTAGGTGATTCAAAATTCTTTCCTTTTTAAGTTTTGATTATTCTTCATGTATTTTCCAATTTTATTTCTAAGGGGATTCCCTTTGTCATTTATTCGACTCTTTGATAGAATGGTGTGTCAATACTATTTTTGAAGATATCATTATAAAAAATCACTAGAAAACTAATTATGAAATAATTATCATCCTTATACAAAATTTATTCTGTTAAAAACAAAGATGATATATGGTTATGAAAAATGAACATTGTTACAACCATGAAGATGGTATGTTGTAGGTATGCATGAGTAACAGTTTTATTTTCCAATGATCATTGTGGTAATATGGTATGTAATATACTATCCTTAATTAATTATAATAATATATAATATACCATATTATAAAATTTTATTTATCATCCATGTAGTTTGGTGATAAAAATAGAGTCACATCACTTCGTCATGGCAGTACTCAGCACATACATGAATGCCATTATCACTTTTTTAGTCAGTGAAAAGGTATGAAAGAAAATGATATATTATATGTCCATAATGAAAAATATATCAATAATTTCCTAACTATATAATTTATATCACATATATTCATTATTTGTTCCCTTATTACCCTACTTTTAATGTTTTAGTGAAAAGGTAACCACATCCCTTTGCATTACTTCAGTCAACGTTACATATATATGACATTATTGTATCCCATAAGTAATGAAATGTAAAAGCTTATATGTTATATAATTTATCCATTGGTATAATGATATTTCCATATCATATATATACATTTAATCCATCATCATATGCAACCATCAGAGGTGGTAATGAAAAATAAATGACATCGGTTCACGAGGTGGTAGTCCTATATACAAATGAATGATGACTTAATAACCCACATGATGGAAGATGGAAATAATTTAGGGTATTAAATTAAAATAAAAAAATCTGTGTATATAGAACATACTAAGTTTATTATATCATCTCGGATTAATGTTAATTGACGGAGGTGGAGAAATAAATAAAATAAAGACACTCATTGAAGAATGTTACCACTTCTTCAGGTATCATCCTAAGGTTTCCAACAATAGCCTTAAAAGGTTTTATTTATACCAAATAAAGTATTTTAAAAAAGTATTGAATTTTATTAGTTATCGGGATAATTTTTATCTGTAAAAATGTGGGTTGATAGAGTTACCAATAGAGGAGACAGGGTTCCATTTATAAGTGGGGGAGAGGACACATTTGGTATTTTTTAAAAGAATACCGTGAGCTCATGTTTTTATATTTAAAAATGATCCCAATTAGACCATTATAGAACCCTATACGTTATATGGTAGAAATATTTTCACAAAATTGTTTTCGATAATGGTATAGGTAATTTGTATCCTTATATATTTAGTTTAATCCCCAGTAAACAAATTTTTACCTTAACCATGATAATTAATATTTAATGCATTCACTATTTATTTTGGTAGAAAATTATATATACATTACTAGATATAAAAAATTATTATGATTCCAAATATTAAATATAGTTTCTAAAATTGAATTAACTTAGTTCTAAAATTTAAATTCAAAATTAATCCCCAAAATTTAATGGAAATGTTGGTTTTAATGTTTAAATGTTTAAATGCTAAAAATGTTTTATAACAAAATTCAAAATGATAATTATTATAATAAAATAAATTTGAATAGTTGATATATTTTTGAACTAATTTTACTTGACAAAAAATTCAATATAATATTTTTTATTATTATATAATTAAATGAAAATATAGTTTTAAATTAATATTCAATATTTTCCAATATTAATGAAAAATAAAATTTTATTAAAAAACCCAAAAATGTACCTTAATATAATGTTTTATTTTTTTATTTTGAAATCAAAATTTTACTTTATTTTTTCAAATAATTTTTCTAATTTTTTAGCAATTCATATTAAATTAATTTTGAAAGTCCGGAAAAAATCTATTTTTTAGAGAAAATATTGTTTTTAAGACATATATTTTTATTCTAAATGATTTTTATTTCATTAATAATAAATATATGAACATATTATTACTAATTAATGTATTACTATTCAAAATCTCAAATTTAATATCAATATTATAACTATTATATTAAATAATTATATTTTTGAAATATTTTACATTTTGTTCAAACTCAGGGTTCCTTGTACTTAATGTTGAACTTAGATTGTGTGTAATAACTTATAAAAATAATGTTTCATATAATGAAACCAATTGAATAGATTTAATATATCGTCAAATACTATATGGTATTTTTATAATTTTATAAGAAAAATGAACCCTGTAATCTATTGACATGTAGATATTATGCAAGTCTAGAAAGGCATATGCCTACGTACCACACATGCCTGATGGTTTTTATACATTGATAAAGTAAGTTTTGATTATTCAAAATATACATGATAGTTTCAAAATTATTAAATTCATAAACTCAGTATAAAGATTCCATGTGTATATTTGGGAATAGTGGCTCTGACAATATGATTTTGGATACATTCTCTTTAGGATAGAAACTCTATACTACTACATCATGAGGTAGCTCTGTCAAGTTTCTTTGGGTAGTTTCTTCATTGGGGTTTCTCCATAAGGGTAATCACAAGATTTTTCATTTCTATATGCATATGTATCTCCCTCTCTAACATCTTACATGTGTTTCCTTACATGATTCCAACATTAATTCATATTTTTAAGAAATTCATGGGCCACAATGTTGTTATAAAGGGGGTTCAAGTATTTATGAGATTGAGTGTTGGGAAAATAAGATTGGTGTTATAAATCAATCAACAAAAACACACACGTGATGTCTGGTAGAAAGCTATTATCCATTCTTGTGTATATTAAAGGCACTATTATCCCTTCCATTGGTTGTCTGGTGGTGGGGACCCAACACTATGATGGACCACTAGAGACCTAGTGTGTGCCCATCAATATTTAGTGGGAACCTGTCCATCCCAATTTTTGGGATTGTATTCACGTTATTTCTTTTCTTCCATATAAAATGAAAAAATTATTTAGAGTCCTTTTTTACCACCAATATCTACATTCCCCTCCTCTTAACCTTGAAATTGTTATCCTTCTTTTTTGTTTCATTAGTGGTTCATGTTTTATCATTGTGATAATATCAGTTGTATAAGTATTACCCTACTTGACTATATATTGCAAATTTCATCACATTTTACTATTCAATATTATAAATATATAAAATATGTTCTTTTTATCTTCTTCATTGACTTCCTTTGACTACAGTTTAATCAATATTAGCTCTGATGAGGGTGGGGAACTTTGAAATTATGTTTGAGAGTCCATATTATTTATATTTAGTGTATATGATATTCTGTTGAGTTTTTTATTTGTGGGGTATGTTGGGTGGGTGAATATGAAAAAAATAGGACCATATTCGTATTTCTTTTAAAATAGAGTGAGATTGTTAGGTTCGTGAGTGGAAATTCCACTGCTATATTTCGAATTCATGGTAACTGATAGTCATGTGTCTAATGTAATATTTCATAAACCATTTAAATAGACCCCAATAGTAATTTACTATTTCTTTTTTATTACGTATTACACCTTATTAATTATCGTTGTAGTATTCCTTGACAATGAAGAACTCATGAAATTGAAAGATGGTGTTAATGTGTTATCCATAAGATGGTATTTCAATATGGTTGAACGCTTCATTGGAAACATTATTTTTAAAGGGTGTAGTTTCTCTATGAAAATAAAATAGGTCACTGATGATCATACTTTGGTTGTGGTAATGGTAATAGGACCAAATGTGATAAATACTTAAATAATAATTATGATAAATGGAATTACATTCCATCATAATTAGTGTTGATATTACTCTATTGTGGTACAATATTTCATTCTTGAAGGCTTTCAAAATGTGAGTTTGACATTATATATCTGAATCTAGACATCAATGTGGATGGAAATTATAATCCTACCCAATCAATGTTCTATTAGAATTAGATATTATTCCAATCCATCGGTGTTTTGAAAATGTTTTGAATAAATATATCCATTTATTCCTCATCAAATTCTTGGTATATGATGATATGATCATTCACCCTTGATATGGGTCCCAGAATATAAATAAATGTACTATAAAAAATACATATTATAAATGAATTGGATGTTATTCAGACCAAGAGTTTGTTAACTCATTATTATTTGGTGTTGGATGGAATTCTTATTAGATTTATAAACTTTTTTTATTGTATTGGTTTATTTTTATTCTAACATGTGTATTTTCTATATTGACTATGTGTATACTAGAAGAAGTTATGTCATCCTATTTTATTACAATTGATAGATTATGACTGATACTAGTATTTATTGAAATAAGTTGGCTGAAAAATCATGTATATTATTAACAACTATTGATATGATTCGTATATTTCTTATTGTTAGTGTTTTCAATGGATTTTTTAATCTCAAAATTTATAAGCATGTATATATTATGGTGGTTTAGGATACGTTTTAGTGGTGGCCTATTAATTTTGACATGCACTGTATAGATTCAGTTGGATGGAAGTTCATTCCTTAGGACTATAGATATATGTTTATGAATAGTAAATGTGGTTGTTGGGTGAGCAAGATATTTAATTACAATGATTAATGGTATTGGGTGGAGTTTTAGGCCTAATTTGTTATTTTTGTCCTTTTATATTTTATTCTACAACTTGTAAATAATTAACCCATGAGAAATATATTATATTCTGAATTTTTGGTCCGACATTCCAGTTGGTTCTATTTTAATTATACCTTGTCACATGGTGGGTTATAGTTGGATTTTAGCTATAATATTAATATTTTTCAATTTATTGCAATTGAATATTTGTTAATTAATTCATTATTATTTGGGAAATTATTATATAGATTTTACAGTCTCCCTACATTAATGATATACATTTATTACTTGTTGTTAGCCTCCAAAATATATGGATATTCACATAACATGGTGAAGTTTATCCAATCTGTTTGTGGCTAAGGTAGATCATCTTGGTGTGTTACAATTATCTTCTCATTTAAATAATACACTTCATTAACCTCATTTTATTGATGTGTGTATTCAAATTTTCTTTAGTTTTCTTGTTATTGTAATAGAATATATTTTTATTGATGAGGAGATATTTTTAATTATATATATAATTAAAAATTATGATTTTATGATGATCCCATATCTCCCTATTTTTGGGTTCCTTGTAAAATTATTTTATGAAATTTTTTATTATTTTTAGGAAAAATTAATTAGTTGTTACATAGTTAACTTATAATGGATAATGAAATAATTATTTATTATATAATATTGTTTATAAATACCAATAAATAATATCAATTAATAATAAGATCCTTTATAATTTTTAATTGGCTGGGGGAATTCTCCTTTTTCTATTAAACCAAACAACATCATTATAAAATTCAGTCATCATTATAAAATTCACCAATACTCCCATCTGGACTGCAACCCCTGGGAAATATTGTTACACCCAAATAATGGGGAAACTATGATGTGTCCAAGAGTTTAACCAAGATGTAAAGAACAAATTACAAACTTACCTACACCGCATAAGCAATAATTTATAGTATAAGTGTTTATATACATATTATACAAATAAATAAATATAAATGGAGTTTAATGCCGATTTATACATCAAAATATATATAACTGTAAATTTATCAGATATATATAAATTTATATATGAAGAAAATATTTTATATAGTAATATATATATATATATATTTAAAATTTCATGATTTATTTATTATTATATAATTAAATTAAATTTCATCCCTTTAAAATATTGAAAACCCTATGTGTAACATCCTTGGGTCACTAAAACCTATTTATTATAATTTTTTTTGTTTATTATTTAATTATGGGGGTTTTTGAAGTATGATTTTTTAATATATTGAAAACATGGAAACTAGGTGTGATTCATAGTTAACACAAGTTCAATTTTAACCAAGATGAAAGTTCTTCCAGAAGGGGTATGATTTTTTAATAGAATGTGAACTATTGGCACATGGTTTTCCAAAAAATGTTTCCCAAAAATATTCTTTACTCTCATGTATGGGATGACCCTCAAATTTGGTTCAACATTTGTGAAATTGTGTCATCATACCGCCCAAGTTTAATATATGTAATGGGATGCAACCTGGGATATATTTACATTTTTTATATTGTTTTCAAAAACATGTGGAAAAACAGAACTACTTGCCAAAACTTTTAAAATAATGAAATTACATCATTCCCTTTATGAATATTAAACCATTTCTACACCCCAATTCCAAATTACTTGACCAAAAATCACATAAAAATGTTGTCTCCCTCCTCCTTTCTAAATTTGTAGTTTAAAAAGAGATGTAGTTGTGAAGAATTGTGTTAACTTATATTTACCTTTTTCTTTTTCCATCCTTAATATATAAGTCTTAGCTAGTTATATTTATTTTCCTTTTCTTTGGATGGATATTGTGTACATGATTATAACTAAGGATAGTTTTATTATTGAATATCATATATTTGTTGGCTCATGATAACCCATGATACTTAAAAATAGTGGTATTTAAGAAGGTGATGAGGTTTTGATGGTTGTGAGGTAGGTTTATCTACACCATCATCATCTATTATAACACCTTTGGTATTTTTATTTTTCACTACATTTATATTTTTTTATCATTTAAAAATAAAATATTTTTCATATATTACATTTTTTTTGTGTTTTATTTCTAAATTATTAGGTAAAGAGAGGCACCATCATAATGATTAGTATTATCATAGTTTAAATAATATTTAATCTCATGATGTTTTTATTAAAATGATTTAAAATTTTCACTGATTCCAAATTATTATTCAAGATTTGATTAAAAATTTTAATAGATTTATAATAGATGTTACAAGGATTAAAATTGTATAGCCTCATGTAAATGTTTTTTGGATATGTTATATAAAATTTAATGGTCTTTATTGTGTAAAACACATTCCATTATTATTTTATTTTTCTACTTGAGTTGTTAGTTTTATATTATCCAATTTATTTTATTCGTCTTGTGTGTGTTCACTTGGGAACATTTTTTATGTATTTGGGAAATCATAATTGGTTCTAATGTATCATCATTTTTGGTGTAGTCTAGTTTAGTAGTAGTGATTTTCAACACCCTAGGGTATTTAATCTGGTGTGGAAAATATTTTAAGTTGTGGTAGGGATTCAATTAGGTTAAAATATACCTACTACAATTATGTAAGAGTGTTTATAATTAACAATATTCTTAAAATTTTATTGGACATAAAATTCAAATCTAATGAGATATTTTATACTAGAATGCGTTATCAATTATGTTTTCTTCTTTATTTAGATTTCTTGAATATGATAATTTAATATTCATCATTATGATATTATATTTTTCTTATACTTGTTTATACATTATAATTATGTAGTTTTATAAATCTAATGGAATTTTAAATTTTTTTAAACATATTATTTAATAGAAAATGGGTGTTTCCAAAGTGTCATTTTCAAAATAGTATTAATATATTTTATTGGAAAAATTATTATAAATTTTTTTTATGGAATCATACATTGAAATCCCTCACACCATACACAAGTCCATTGGGTGTATGTAGACTTAGTTATTTGATATTTTGTTAAATTAAATTGAAAAAATCATTTATTTTAATTTTTTCATGCCTCTCCATCCTTATTTGTATACATATCAGTTCTAACCACTATTAAGGGGAAACAAGCTTAAATATAGTATAGTTTATGTTAATTTTGTATTTTTTCTATGAAATTGTTATTATTTTGGATTTATGTGAATATTATTGTTATGTATAATTTATATTTTGGTTTCAAATGTTATGATTTTTCATTTATTTATTTCATTACGTTATTCATATTTTGGTTTTATTTAGAATAGTAAAACATTTAATTAATATTCATATATGTCCATGATTTTTATAAATCATGATGGAATTCCTAGTTCATTAAATATTTATGATAATGTGAATATAAGGATAAAAAATTCTAATTATTTCTTTTTGATATCCCTCGTCACTTCTTCCATTCAGTGTTGATCTAAAATGTGATTCGAGCCCTGTAGATAGTCAGTCCATGTGAGATTGGGAGTTAAATCAGTCTTATTCATTGATAAATGATATAACATCCCTATTGATATTTGGGGGAGTATTAGCATCATGGGGAAATTTCCATCATAACCTGAGAGGAATTTCTGGTAGAGGGTATATTCAATGCTTCATCACGCAAATCCCTAAGGTACCATTGGTGCTTAAGGATTGGATTTTCAATTGAGTTTTTTTATTTAGTATTTTAGTTTGATTTTATATTTTTTATGGTTACATTTTGTTTTTTAGGAACCCTAAGAGTGTGTTTTTAGATATTTCATGTTTTGGGTGGTTGTGGGAAGGAAACCAGATGCTTGTAGTTTAAGGGGATTGTCTTCCTTACCATGTGGAAACCATGTGATGAAATCTATACATACTCAAATATCACTCATAATATTATCCCATCATCAACTAAAAGGATAACAACATTGTGCATATGGATAATCGTTTGAAAATTACTATGGTTTATGCAATTTTAAAATTCAGATTACTATACTTTTTTATGTTTCTTTTTATGAGTAATTGGTTCATTTTTTGTGTCTCATCATGGATAATTGGAGTTTATGTATTTATTGAGTCTTATGTTTAAAATTTAATATATAATACCACAAATAATGACCATATTGATTTATTTGAATTCAACTATACTGAATGAAATATAGGATAACCTTTTTGTGGACACCAATATCATCTATTTTGTCATCATATACAATCAATCTGTAGGTCAAAAAACTATATAAGTTAAAAATAGAGAGGTAGATTATTTCCAATAGTTGAGAATGAAAATTATATCTTTGTTTCATTATGGACAATGAAATATGTGTCTTGTTGAATTGATGGATATGTTTTATAACATTTGTTTCTTAAATGCCCTATGATTTCCAAGATTAGTTTTTTCACTTATGTGTTGGTGGGATTAGGCCATATATGTTCTTAATATATTTTGTTTCAAATTATGAATGAATATATGAGTTTCGAAAAGTGCAAAGAGATGAATTTATTCTATTTTACAGAGTTTAATCGATAGCCTTTATGTTTATAGGGTTAATAATTCTATTTTTCCCCCAATGATACAATATACCACACAATTTTGTGAGTAGGATTACTATTCCCCAAAGCTCCTCACAAACTATTTTCTCAAGGATTAACAATTTTAGATCGAATTGAGGGAATAAGGAAGTTCAAGGATTTTTTTTATTGAACTATAAGGAGTTGTTTTGAAATGGATTGATGTTTGAGATAGATATGGAAGGGATGATCTATTTTAGTGAGGACTTTATTGATATAATATGAAGTTATAATTCCTTATATGGTTGGAAGATTTAGCAAACAAATTCTCATGGATATATTTGTGAGAGACTTCATAGACCCTCCGATTCAACTCTTATGACACCATTTGGTAATATACAACATATAATAATCCAATGAAGAAATACAAGTCACACATGAACATTTATCAATGGAAATCATGTACCATTAAATAAATGTGGGAGTATGGGTCATATATACCACTTTTTTATGAATCATCCTCCTTATAGTAAGACATGATCTTATTAAACTAGAGGACATTAGGTGTATTTAGATACATTTTAGGGAGAAGGATATATTCCATATATTCAAGATGATTGTTTTTAGATGAATGGAGATACTCATACAATGATGATTTCTTATAGTGGGTGTGAATAATTATGTTTATATAAATTAGATCATGTTCATATTAAATTGGATGTCTGGCTAGTGAAAGTGATACATATGTTTTTTATTTATTCTTCATTGAAAACAATATTTATTTACTATAATTTAATTTATTTCCTTTATTTAATCTACCATTATTTATGTATTGGAAGTTTAGTATGAATTTATTTCAAATTAAATAGATTATTCTAATCCATTTGTAAAAATTAAGGAGTTGGAGGTTACGTACCTCAAGTTTTTAATGGCATTTCTCAATGTTGAGATCATACAGAATCTTATATTTATTACACTATATATATTTGAACTTATTCCCAGCATGGATTGGATTGTTATCCTCAATTCATTGACTAATATCTATGATAATAGAGTATTCATTTCTCTTTATGGAAACCCCCATGTATCCCTGGGTGAATTGGATCCCACGTTTTGAAGGGAGAGGCAAATTATTGTCGATATTGGATTAATTTATTACCAAATATTATTTTTTCATTTCAATGATGTTGAATTTCTTTTAGATGGTTACTTTTTTATTTTTTCAAACATTTCATGAGGTGTTATGTAGTTATTTTTGTGTATTTTTTCACAAGATGGTGGTTGATATTTATATTTATATTATCCTATTGATGAGCCACATTTACATACTATATTATCAAATAGATCATGTTGAATTCTTGGAATCAATATTCTAGTTGAAATATCCTGAGGGAAATAGTAATACACACCCAATCATGCCACCAACGTCTTCCCTGATACTCATTGAATATATGTAGGAAATTTTTGACTTATCATATATTACTAGATGTTTCTCCATGTGGCCATTTTTTGTATGTAGTTATTTATTTTGATTGATAATGTATTTCATTCTCTCAAGGTATGGAGGTGTTTCGAAATATTGAACATAGAGTGACATACTGGAATCAGGTAGAGAGACAAGTGGTAATTCTTAATACTACTTTTAGAATAATGAATATGCATTACAAACACCACGTTAGGAATTTTGTATCCATTAATTCCCAAGATGTTTTCATTGTCTTGATGAATGAAATATTCTACTAATATCATGAACCCTTTTTCAAGGTTTTTGTTGATAATATATTTCATTAATCTATGATATAATATTATCAAAAGAGAAATAATGATGTTTTAGTATCCAATTTAATGTATAATTTCATATATGAAAAATTATGTAGCATATAATGGTGATGTAGTGACATCGTGAGGGGATTGAATTATTATACCCACCTATTATTGTGTTTTACTAACATTCTAATTTAGTACCTACTACTCAAAAACAGATTACCTATTAAATATGAATTTATTTAATATATTATATGAATAGGCAGATACCCATGAAATGTAGGTAATAACAACATAGATAAATATATATAGGTTTTTTTACAAAGTCCAACTCCTTGTCATGATCAACCAATTGTTGTTTCATATATTTACATAACTATAAAACATTGTAATGATTAAAAAAATCCTAGCATTGGTTAACAATGATTAGTAAATAAATAGTCAATCATCATGAGTTTTTGAAATTAAATATAATGGTTCTATCCATTTTTCATTACTATTGATTATACTAGAACGACCAATTCTATAAAGTATTTTCAACAAACATCTGAAAAAGATATATATATTACACATCATATCATTGAATTAATTGAATTGACGTTTACCATTACTGAAACTCTTTGAATTATACTATATCAACAATATTACATGAAATGTGTACCATTACACTTCAATATGTTTAAAATACAACATCAAATCAACTCACTTATTTATTTCAAAATGATCAATTTATGATTTTTCAATATAGTAGAGGTCATATTATTCATTAATGAATTAATACCTATAGTAGATAATAAATTTATCAATGAATATCACAACCCCAATCATATGTTATAATATTGTTCATTCACTTCTTCCAATATTTTATGAAAATAATATTCATAATTAAACTAATTTTGGTTAAATTCTCAACATAAAATTAAACCAATCCCTTTTATATGAAATATTATCATTTTTATTATATTTGTTACTATTAATGGTGTCTTTTATTTTTCATTAATTAATGTGTGTTTTTATTCAATTGGAAATGATCTCATTATTCATTTTCTCATGCATATGCATATATGCATGCACCCATTATTTTAAAAGCCTTCCACACAACCTAAGAAAAGATATCATAGTATCATGTAAATAATGTATGAACACATTACCTTCATCCTTTCCAAAAATATTTTTACATAAGCCATGAAATAAGGAATTAACTGTATTATATTCCTAATCCAATATGTATATATAATCTACATTGAAATATCATTTCTTTCACAATAACCAAGTATGTTATAGAGTGGAATGTCACACACTCTCAAATGGAGTCAGATAATATGTTCTTTGTGAATCATTTTTGTTTTTTAGAAAACATTTGATTGAAGAGTGGTATATCCTATTAAATCCCATGCACTCTAAATACTCTATGGGGTCTCTTTATCCCATTATAAATCAAAAAGTATTTTTTTAGTGTCCCTATTTTTATGAAAAGAATGATCCATGTCAAATAGAGAAAATTATCTTTAACTAAGATATTATCTATTTATATGAAAGGATAACCATTCATTGAACCTCCATGACTGAGAATAAATGTTGTTTCTATTTGTTTAATTATCCTAAATAAATATGGGTCCTCAGGTCATCTGAGTTGTTCTTAATTTCTCAAAACTATTATGCATAAAATTCATGCATTTGTTTCTAATATAATTTTAGGTTTAATCTAATGATCCTTCAATGTGACCACATGGTAAATAATTTTTTTATGAATGTACACATTATTATCTATTAGTTGGTATAATAGTTGAATAAATCTTCTTTTTCATTTCACATTAGATAAATCTACAGACATCTGTATGCATGCAAAGAGGTTGATTTTATGAATAGAGCTCCATTATATCATATCCTAAAAATATTATCCGTAGAATAACAATAGAAACATAATTATTGAATCATGGTAGTATACCCTAAACTATATAGAATTGAAAACTTGAATGAGTATTAAAGAGTCGTTGGTGGTGGAAGGGGACAATGTTCATTGATCAGCCAATACAGAATACTTGGATTAGATTACCATTCTTATGTTCATATCGTTTTAGTGGTGGGGGAATAGTAACCCACTTGTGCTATCCCACATAGATTTTATCTTCAAGATTTTACATTATTCTATATTAAATCATTCTTCTACATCAAAATTATATGGATTTAGGGGATAATCCTGCACATACAAATACACCACACACCTCATGGTCCAGGGTGGACCTGTACTGGCACATAGGCAGCTAGGCCCAACATGGTTGTGCACTCCATTGGTCATACACACTACCCACTCAAACATTTTACCAAAGTATATCTAGTTAGACCTATCACATTTGGTTGACCCCTTAGACCCCACTTATGTTGTTGATAGGTCCTTCTCTAGCCTAAGGTTTGGCCAATTGTTTCATAACTTTTCAAAATAAAATCTTTAATATAATATGTCCCGAAATAGTAAACTTTAAATATTTTTACATAAAATAGGTCCATATATCCATATTTTTTCATGGAAGTTTTCTATTATACATTTTTTCCTCAGTAATATAGATATATAAAATGTCAGGAACTTTTTTAATATAGTTTTCTCTCTTAAGAACATGTACTTGTCATTAATATCGCTTCAAAAATGATCATAGTTAAACATGGTGAATTGCAATACCAAGTTAAAATCAATGAGTATAAAATAATTCTCCATGTATCCTCATATCGAATAAGGATAATTATATTTGTTATTGAGATCCAAGAATCCATAACAAGTCTCCACAAAAAATTATAAGACTGACTAAAAATTTAATTTTTTATCAGAAACTTTTAAGGAAAATGTTATAAACCTGAGTTCAGCCAAAAGATCTACGAACCAGAAGGCCTACTTATCCAAAGGTTGGATGTAATCCACCATTATTATCTTCCAACCATTTAATCCCCAAACTAATATTAGGTATTGGTTGTAAATCAATGAATATTTATCATAATTGAGTGTAATACTTAATGATATTTCCCTCATTTTAGAAGCCTCTTTTTCAATAAAATTGAGTTAAAAAACATGGTCAGCCACAACATCTTCCAAGATCAAGAAAAATTCCAATTGTTACATGATTGTGTCATTTAACATGATATGTGTGTCTTCAAAACCATACTCTTTAGTAGTTTTCTATTCTAATTGAGAGTAACCTTGATTCAAGTATTTGAATGCATAATCATCACCCTTTCGTAAAATCCTTCCTTAATTCTCTTACCATGATTATTCACTAATCATATAAATGATCGTTATACATTGAATTTCAATTCCCTACTATATGTTTTAAAAAATATAACCATATTCATTCACCATCCACATTGATTTTCAATCCCACTTTTAAATTTATTTTCTATAAAATTTCATTAAAAAGTTACAATGTCCTATATCCCCTTATTTATAATAAATGAAAATTATCAATTCATCAGTTATATTAGTCTTTCTTATTCCTTCAATTTTTTTTTATTATAATCTGTATTTATAAAAAATGTTTGTTCCCACATGGTTCCCATTGAAAACATACATAAGATGGTCAACTATAACATTAAGTGGGCTATCCCGGGGAAAAATACCATAGATATACAAAAAATGATTTCTTACATTATCTGTTAACTATAATATAATTAATATCATTCTTATAACCTAGTTATTTATCAACCGGGACTTGTACAAATCATATTATCAAGATTCATATTACAATCTTCACTTTAGTAATCAAATCATTAATTTCATGTCCAAGGGTAATTTAGTCCCTTTTTAATGAAATTACACATCAACAAACACCTAAACACTTTGTGAAAATGATTGATATGTACATGAAAAGGAAAATAAAGTTAATTGGCTTACCTAAATTTTTACTTTCATAGATATAACATTAATTTCTAGATATTAATGGAATGATATTTGAAATCATCAGCACTATTATTTCTCCCTCCCTTGTAATTCACTCTGCTATTTACAGCTGGTAGATAGTATCATTATATATTCTTCAATATATTCATATTCATAAAGAACCATTGTGGAACAATTCATGTTTTTAAAAGATCTTAAATAATTATTCGAACTTCCTATCTTCTTATTTTTTATCATTTAGTTCTCCTCATAAAAATGATCATCACAATTATTTCTCTAAAATTTAGGAAAATAAAATACTTACCATTATATAAGGGAATAAGGTGTAACATGTAAGAATATATTATTATGTATAAAATGGAAGAGTTTTTCCTCTCAACCTGGAGACTGTATTCCATGTATCTCTAATGTGTATGTTACTCTTCATTATTATGTTTTGCTCAGAATTTTATAATATTGGATTTATTTTGACAATATAAAGTATTTTAATTTAATTCACCATTATTTTATGTGGAGAATTTATCTTCACATGAACAATTAGTGAAATTTCTTATCATTCTTATTGTTTTAGTATTTTTTTTAAAAATTTAATCTATAGGTAGAAGAATTGTAATTTGTTTTTCAATTTTTTCAAAAAATTATGAACCTTTGAAAAATTACCTTTGAAACAATTGAGTTGTCATTTTTTCTACAACCTCTCTTAAAATTTGATATCTTCTTCTAGTGGAACATCAAATTTTCATTTTCCCTATTCTCTAGATGAATCATTATCATCAATTTTTTTCATTCTATCATTAACATGATTAGGAAAAATTATTAAGAATTATTTATTAATATATTATTCTTTGGATCATCAAAATTTATTAATAAATGTTTCTATGTCTAATTTCTTAGGTTACTTATGAAATTCTTCTTCACGAATTTATTAAATCAGTCATATCTTCTTATTTCATTAATGGAGTGATTTAATAATAAATTTATCCATAATAATATTAATTTCAATGAACTATTTATAGTGTTACGTTCTGTAAAATATGTTTCCATATTAGAATCAACAATTATTGTTTGACATGAAATTCTTGGAATCCATATTTTTATTTTGATTATTAGGATTTCATTTTGGAGATATTTATTTTTTGATCGTTTTACATAACCTATTTAACATTTAAGTCAGTTGTTTATCTTTTATTTATCTCATTATTCTATTCTATCTGTCGTATTCTATTCAAAATTTCATTAGATTTGTTCATGGATAAACCATAAAAATACTACTCTTCTATGTGACTAAATATGTTTCAATAATCAAATAAATCATGAAAACATTTTAATCAACTTATAGATAACAAATTCACTCTATTATGTGAAATCTGATTCTATTTAGATGTTTTATTTATTTTATCATATGTGGTCATGTTGTTCCATCATACAGAATCATGATGTCCAGGCATCCAATGAAACATATAATATACAATAAATATCATCTTATTTTTTTATATTACCAATATTACCATATTTATATACTTTTTTCATCTGTTTTTTTCCTTACTTTGAGTAATGTTTTGGGAGTTATTTCCATTGATATTATGAGTATCCAAACTTTATTTTTTTAGGATTTAAAATTATTTTTTTCTTCCAATAACATCCAAAATTTTTTCTTTGAACATGTATTGTAATATGAGACTCCATTATTTTAATTAAAATTAAAATTGTTAAGGGTTGCCTACTTTTATGAATGTATAGAAGGTGGATCAATATATGATGATGATATCTTCTTATCACTAATATGAGTCACTTTTGAGACATATGTATCATCAATGGTTTGTATAGAAACATACCTATTTTAATCATGGATCATTTATATGTTTTTTGTGATAATATTATTATTTTAAAGAACATGGGATGTTCTAGAATGTGTATCCTTCAAATTTATCAATTTTCCATCTAAATATTGATATTGCAGGTTGCGGATGAACTTCACATTTTTAATTGATGTTATATTTACTTACCATTCATGTTTAATTTTTTAATATGATCTTTACATTTTCTATAGTCTTCATTCAGGGATATGTATTGTTCTTTTTTTTAATTAACCCCTAACTGCGATTCATTTACACTTATATCAAATCTATGAAAGAATGGTGATTCTGACTATACACTTCATGAAATATGGTTATTCCTTCAACTAACATGTTTATCTTATTGACCATGTAGGTTTTATAATTATGATCTATATCTATAAAATTCATGGAAACACTATAAAATGTATTCAATGCATGAATTACTTAACTAAAATAATTTTCACTCAAGATGATCTCATAAACATAAAATTGAAATTATTCATAAATTAATGAAATGTTATCATTAAAAATATAAATATATTCCCCTATTTTTTCAATGATTTCTGTGAGATTATATCGCATATTTAATTTTATAAAAAATGAGTCCTCCCATTTAATTATTGTATCCACATGTTTTTGATTTTCAATTATGTATCACCTTGACAAATAGTGTATATATTAAATATCATTTTCATGAACATTAATCATATATATTATAAATTTAGTGTATAGTTATTCAATAGTTATGGTTGACCCATAATCTTCATATATTCTACTTCTTTATATAGTTCTTTTAAAATTTTAATTTTCAACGAATTTGATAACAGTTTATTGATCCTTCTCTTATTTCATTATTATTTTTAAAAAAAAACTTCCCTCTTTTTTCTCATTTATAGGTCTTGGACTATATATTCATTTTTTATTCAATAGGAGAAAAAAATAAGACTTCCACTTTAGGTATATTATACAAAACTAAAAAATATTTACTTCATATAAACCCATCAAAGAACATTAATCCAACTAGAGGAATAACTGCACTCTAATACCACAAATAGATCCGAAATATATTACGTATGGACAATAAGAGGGATCTTGGTAATATTCATTTATAATCCAAAAGCATAATGGAGGTGCACTGGTTATCCTGGTGTAGGGTGGAAAGGCCAGCGCAGGAAGGTGGAATTAAAGTTCACAACCTCTCTGATACCCTTATATGCATGCATGGAAAGATTTCATATGAAGTTCTTGAACAACACACTCTCTAGGGGATTTCCTTGGTTAGCTCCCATTTAAGAATTTCAACACAACCTATGTTCCATGTATCCCCATTCTAGTCCGTGATCCCCCCCCCCTTTGATAACGGTTCTCCATACTCTTACTTATTGAACTATTGGGAAGTAAGACATATCATTTTTGTATCACAACTAGTCTTCACTTCCCCTTAGATTCCCAGGATACCTTGTCAGCCCGATCTTCTTTAGGGTAGCTAGTTTTCACCCCACCTTTATCAAGGGTGTCATGTATGAGGACCCACTAGAAACCAACAATCTCATTGGACTCGGTTCAGAGCTGGATGAATGTGTCTTCTCTCTCTATCATCCTCAACGGATTTCATGGAAAATATTTCTCTTATTCCCCGATTCTTCATGATCAGACGGAGAGTCTGAATGATACCCTCTAGATTTGAGAAATCCCAATGAAGTACAACTTCATCAATTGGAGGATTAGAAACAAAGATTTTCTTTCTAACGATAATGTCAAAGGTTGTGGCATCCCCCTTTCCTCAAGATACCCATGTTACAGACATCATAAGAAGGAGACTGCATCCCACCTATTCTTTGAAGGTGAATGGAAGAGCACTGCGTGGGATATTTGGTGGCTTCACTACTTTTCTTCCTCAGACCATGATATATATGGATTTCCTGGTATGTGGTTCTACGGTGCGGGTGAGAAGGGTATGGAAAATCAGGCCTGCACATTTGTCTTGCATGCAGGTTACTGGTGTATATGGTTTCTGAGTAATATGTGCAAGCGTGAAGAAGGTCAATCCTCAGGAAGATCCATCGTTGTTAGGATTAAGTAACTCTTTATTGGTACGGTTAGCCTCCTCTCCAAATGGTGGGAGGCGCCCACCCTTCAGAATCTTCAAGTCTCGTTCCCTCGCATCACCCCTAGAAATAGTCTTAACAGAGGCCACTGGGTATCCTTGTCCCCCCTTCCAGGGGCTTGAAACTCAATACAGGTGGTTCCTATGTTATGGGAGTTCTTTATAGAGGTGGGGTCGTCAGTGATTTTTCTCGATCAGTCCTACTGGAACTTTTTGGGCATCTGGTTTTTAGTTCGTCCCTTAAAGATGAAGACAAGGTGATGATTCATGGACGCTCTCTTTGCCAACATATGATGTTTGAGCTATCTGAGGTTGAAATGGAATTTATACTTCTCCATAATGTTCTTCATGGCATTGGATCTACTCTGTGGTTGATCCACTATATCATCAGAAAGATTCGGGACATTCTTTGTATCAACACCAAAGTTCTACACTCTTGGTGTAAGGGAAACTAGGTGGCCAACCATCTTTCTTCTATTATCTCATACATGCTCATATTTTACTTCACAATTTTAATAGCTTCACTCTAGTGGGGGTCAATCTAATTAGGGGAGATTCTATGGGGCTTCATTTCTTCAGCCCCCCTTAAGTCTTACCAGCCTAAGTTATTTTGGTTATCTGAATCTCCTTTCACTTGCATAATAATAATTTTACATTGGATGGATGGATGGACACTAAAAGGTGGGTTCAATCTGTGTACCCAACTATTAGGGAGTTTTAATTTCTTTTTTAAATTATTCCCTCTTACCATTTAAAATCTCTCATAGTTAAGAGAAATGGATCAGATATATGCTCTCAATTATCAAATTCACATTAAATGTGTAAAATAATATCACACAAATATTTTAACATGGTTCAGTAAAAATAATTACACCTTTCTATGATCAATATATGTTTATTTCTTGGATATTTTGATCACTATAGATTTTTAGTCATTATAGACTCATATAATTTGTGAAAAATGATCAGGAAATAAATAATCAATCTTCTAAAGCCAGAATAATTATTTCTATTGGATGAACCAGTTATTAAATGAAGTTTTTTATAATGGAAACACCATTTCATCAATGTATATTGATCATTGAACAATATTTATCTACTATAATGGTTGTATTTTCATCAATTGAATTTCCTAATTCCGTGAATGAAATTATTCTACTATTGTTGTATCAAAAATATTATATGCATGTAATCCCAATATTTGTAAATACTTATAAGTGTATATTCCTATCCAAATCAATACTTTATATGAGAATAATCTATATAATATATCTCAACACACATCATGTTGTCTTATTACTATATTATAAAATGCTTGAAAAAATAATCCCAATATAAGTGAGGTTCCCATGAATAATCAGATGTGTTCATGTGGTGCACACACTTCCAATAATATTAAAATTATTAATTATTCACAATTCAACTTATTTACTTCATGTATTCTTGACCTGAAATTGAACAAGACACTAGAACATGAAATATTGTCTTTCTTATGTTATGTTCCATTACTGGTAAATTATCATTAAAAACATATGCATGGGTGTATTTATGAAAGTGAATATGATTACAGTCATTAATTTTCATGTATTAATGAACAAATCTTTCTAAAACTCTACAGCATAAGTGAGAATAGGTTATCATAGTATCAGGAAAACCATTTATGCACACAATGTCTTCTACCTTTGCATAAATTTTTTTTTCTTATTTCAGGAAATAAGGCATGAAATTTATTCATCATGTATTGTATTTTCACAAGTATGAGATTTTATAGGTTCAATGTGTTTCTTATAAATCTAGAAATGTTATCCGTGTTAATCTAGTTCTTGGACAAATGGATTCATGGAGGAAGATCTTCACCAATCCTTTCAGTTTGTTGGACACAAGATGAAATTCATAAAAGATATCGTGTTCTCCTCTATGCATTAAAAAATATTAAAGATCACTTTTTTCCTTCATGAACCTACAAGTTTTTTTCTAGACTTATCAAATTTTTGGGAAAACAGGAACTCACTCAATTGAAAACAACCCTCTCAAGCTTGTTACTATTCCTCTAACAGATGAGAATCGTCATGACTCGCACATCCAGAGAGCTGATAGGAATTAAATGTTAATATTTATTTAATTCTAAAAATTATATATCATTTCAAGGTTCATGTAATTAATTCAATTTTTCTAAAAATTCATATTATTAAAAAGATATCATTATATGTTACGTTAGTTCACATTGATTCTCACGATCTTAATATGTGATGAAATGATTCACCATTATTATAATAAAAAACACTTGAATTATTCATGGATACTAAAATATTCAAACACAAATTGTTTGGAATTTGATAGTATATTATTATTAAAATACATTCATGAATGATAGATAAATATTTAATGAATGTATTTACATTGTCTCTATAATATCATGGATTCTCATTTAGGTACACTTCTTTTTAATTTTAGTTTAGTTGTTTGGTTTTGAACTAATGTGAATGGATAATGATGAACCAGAGTTTTAGGGATGTTTATGGATTTTTTAGAGCTTGGAAAATTAGTTTTTAAGGAAAACATATAGTTGAATTATTAGAATAAATTCAAATGCCATTCAGGGAATCGGGAGTGTTCCTTGGTCTATCGAGTACATTATCCGGAGGTGCCGGGGTCTCTTGGGTACTATAACTAGAGTTTCTCATACCTGGTGGGAGGGCAGTAAAGCTGCGGACTACTTGGCTTCTATAGTCTCACCAGGCTTGGAGGACATTTTCTTTCATACCTCTCTCAGTCTGAAAGCAATAGGGATTAACATCATCAGAGGGGATGCTCTCGACCTCCATTACATCAGGCCCCCGTAGCCTCTATTTTTCTTTCTTTTATCCTTTATCTTTTTCCTTTTATCTTTTTTGGTTCTTTTCTTTCTTTTTCCCTTTTTTCTCTCTCTTTGTGCGGATGCTTCGGTCCTCACCTTTTTTGACATAATTTTTAAAAACTAGAATCGAATGGAATGGAATTAGAATTAATTGTGTATCCTAGGATATAGAGTTTTAGGAAACAGTATGGGGATTTTCAGTATATAGTGGATGTCTTGCAATTTACCCTAACCCTGTGAACCTAGATGAATTCTTGTGTATGAAACTTGAAATATTTATAAAATAATAAACACATGGTCTGTGCTTTGTTTGTCTAAGAAAACTCCTTTAATGTATGATTGTGGTTGGGTAACATAAAAAGGTTGATAGTTAGCATACGATCTGGCCTACCGTGTGGAAAAACCCTGTGACCTAATTAAATTGGGTGAAATGTTTGTTTTCCTATGTCATTCAATATTTAAATACCAACATCCTATTTACTATTCTCAAGACAATATTATTATCCCTTTTATCCTTTCTTCATCCCTAATCAAGTATTTGTTTTAACCTCTTCATCTAACACAAGTTTCATCTTCTATTCATGTTATTAGATTCACATGAGTGTGTTCTTCATTAATATTTTTCCGTTATTAATTTTTCTTCATATTAATGGATTTATTTTGGTGAATGATATTATGTAATATTTATTGTCCATTAGATCATTCTTCTATTTCCATCAAATCATGTATGAGTTAGAAGATGATGCCAGATGAGTGTTTGAATATGGGTATACTGTATGTGGTCTATATAGTTTCTAGATGTGTCATGTTGTTTAAAAGATATTTTTGAGGTTTTTCATGTTGTAAATTCTCTTCATAACTATTAAATTAAAGAAATTAATTACTAAAATAGATTACAACCTTGATAGGTTTACTGATTTGTACCATGGTTTTGTTGGAGGTTACCAACCTTAACCTAGACCACATGTGAGATATAATTATGTATTTTCTGCCTGAGTTACCACCATGTTGGGTCTATGTATTATCTATACATCAAAGTGAAAAATATAATTAATGAAATTACATTATAAGATATGGATTATGCCTCCTTGTAATGTGATTATATGTTATTAAATTGATAAAATATTTTAAATGGAAATGTGGGATGATTTTTTTGAACTGATGGTTTGTACCTAAAAATGAAATGGTTTATGAAATGGATTATGAAATGCGATAAATTATAAAGGGAATAGTTAAAAATTACATTTTTTATTTCTATAATAATTTTGAATATGTTTAGATTGGTATAGATTTCAAAATTATATTAAATTTCATGAAAGATTATTCACCAGTGAATCAGAACTAAAATGAATTACATGGAAAATTCCACTCCGTTGATTTAAATAATAATAGATTCCAAGGGAATTTCTACTCTATGGATCTGGTTTACAAGGAATTCCTTGGACAATACTAATCCTTTGACCTGGTCATTGGGTTAGAAAATAGATTTCATATCTTGTTTAGTTGAGAACGCATTAGAAATTTGCAATCATTAGATATGCTCCTTTTGTTCTAACACTAGATTACTCTGCACCAGATATAGTGGATTTTTTTCATGCCTTATAGACGTCTATTATTATATTTTCTTTTTTATAGTTTATTAATTAGATAATAATACTTTTATTTTATTATGATTTAAATTTAGCATGTGTTTACCATTGACTGTTTACTATGATCCTTCATAGGCTAGAATGTATCACATTTACATGTATCACTCTTATATATTTATTATTATAATTTCTTATGTTCAACACTATGTCAGTATTTTTACAATAACTAAGTTTTTTTCAGCACTGTTAGTGGGGGCCTACTGAGTGTTATGTCACATCCTTTATAGGTCACCATAGGGTACCTGAACTGGATTCATGGATGTGGGGAGGAACTGAGGAAAGTACTCCTTTTCCAATGCATGACTGAGTATTCATAGGATATTGGGGAAATATGCCCAACTATGCTCATGATTGTATCTAAAGATAGTTCTTTTGGCCTTTTTTATGTCCGTAGATGTATTTTATTGGGTTATTTTAATTTATTTATTTTCATGCATTTTTTGGATAAATGAAATTAATGAATTTATATATAATACTACATACATCATATTGATTTATTATTTCAGTCTTTTGTATGGTATTCTTCCTTTTCATAGTTTTTCATATTCTACTTCTATCATCATCAGATATAATTTATTATTAAAAAACAATTTTGAGGAAAAAAATTGGGAAACCATAAATTACAAAAACATCAAGAAATCTCATATGAAATTTCCAAATCTCCAAATTTCAAATTAAGTCTTTTAAATCCCTTACCTCTGAGAAGACTCCACTGAAAAGCGGTGGCCCACCCATCTGGTCTGTCCTTGTGGAGGTCTTTAAAATAGATTGTCATCTTGTCCAAATATTGAATGAGCTCCTCTACTGAGATCTTCTTTCTATTAAATACATGGGCCAAGATACTATGTTTTTTGTTGATCCATGAATCCTTCTTAGAGGTTAGAGTAAACATTATCCTCCTCTCAAACAATCTCTCAAAGTCCTCTTGTGAAGAATCAATCTCCATATACTTCTCTAATAATTCTTCATTACCATTAATGTTATTTTCTTATTCCTCACATTCCATCAGTTCCATTCCAACCTAGAGGATATCAGTATCGGAAGATTTATTTTCTTTAGGCACCAGATGCATATCAAAATATTTTTCTATACTTAGAGGGATATTTCCAGAGCTTTTGGATAGCTTCATCAGTGCCTTGATCATTCTTGAGGATCTAGTAACCGAAGGGTTTGGAATATCTGAATAGTCTTTCCTGCAATGCGGCCTCCAAGTATCCTTAATAAACCCATCAAGGTCAATGATAGAGATTTTACCCTTCTTTGAGAAGGATCTAAGTTAGTCCTCTGCCATATACTCTTCCTCATACTCGGAAGGGGAATCTGAGGATGACTGTAAATCCTCTTGTGAGGTCTCCACTTCATGTCCATCCCCATAAGCTTGGAACTCTATTTCTCCCAACACAGCAAACTAATTTTGGGGGTTAGAGGCCATTTTTCCATACTTCACCTTCTCAGCTTAAGATTTTTTGACCTTCAGGACCTGCACTAATTTTTTTGAGCCTCCTAGTTGCTCGAATCTGTGGCACATATACTGAAATTGAGATATTGGATCCTCCAATACTGGACGCAGTGGATCCTTACCTTTGGGAAACGCATCTCCAACCTCCCCAATCACCATATCATCTTTGGATATACTAGACGAAACGAGATGCATGACCTATTCAGCATCACAAAGAGACACTACAACGACAGAATATAGAGGTCTAGCACCACCCAGGTCACAACTCAATCTCTCAAATATTTCTGAGACTTTGGGTTCAGGTATTGTAGACTTCGAAGGCTTCTGGATAGCCTGAGACCCATCACACGGAAGCACTAAATCATAGGAGATCTTTTCGGATCCAATCAAATTTCTCCCTTCAATTGTCCAAAAATTCTCAACATTTAGATGGAAATATCGATCAGAGGATACCCCCCAGCTATCGGGATGCCACCATCGCCCATATCCATCCGCTCGTTGGGTCCTTTACTACCCCACCAGTATAAATGAGCCAGATGCCCTAGGTGAGGACACATCAAGCAGAAAGACTTCCAAGACTCAACCACTATAGGTTGTTTCCATCGTAATTCCTAAACTACTGAGATCTAGACCCATTTAATTGGGGGTTTTGTGGAGTCCACTTCAACACAAATTTAGGGGGTGATAGGGTAACAAATAGAGCTGGTTCTCGAGTCTAAGAAGAGATACCGACCAACTAAATTACCAAGAACTAGGATTATAGAGCGGTTCTGAAATGGGAGAGGGAGCTCAAAATATCTTACCCACAAAGTAGTTCATGGAGAATCCATCTTTAAATGGAGGTCGAAGGACCATTTAACCAAGTGAAAGTGGAGACTGTTGCAGGAATGAGGAGCTCATGTCCATGCAGAGATTAGATCTTCTTAGGATGAAAATTGGATCATAATGTGTCTCTTATCAAGCAAACCCATAGTCACCCATTCAAGAAGATCCCATGATTCAAAGATAAAATGGTTTAAGGAGTCCATTGATGGCCACCGAAAGGTGAACTTAGCTAGTAGAGTTTGATTAAAAAGAGACAAAGCTTTAGTAAACTCTGAAATCGATAGTGTGAACTGAGGGAACCCATCTCGGAGGTCTGGTAATTTAGGGAAAAGAACCACACTAGGGAACATTAGTAGGAAATTGGGGTTGAAAATTGCGGTGAAATAAACTGTGTGCTTTGATGCTGAAGGACATCCCCTCTCCATTGACGGGGGAGGGGCTCTGGTGGCAGCCATTGCTGCCTAGGGCCTGGCCAAAGAGCAAGAGCTGAAGACAATCTACCCTTTTTTATACTTCTATTGATTATGTGATTAATCATATATTCTACACTCTGATTATGAGTGAAAATACTCCACATTTTATAGCCATGGACAATCACCACTAGTCAATATCCTTTAGAATGCATAGAGGCACAGTAGAGGCCATGTGAACACCAGATCGTGAAACTGTTTACTGGCTCCTGGGTGAGGATGTCCAATGTTCCCTAAGAGATATTTCATTTATTTTTAATTTTTTTTCTTTTCATATAGGATATTAGGGATTGTAGAAATGATAAGTAAGAATGTGTTTGAATTTTTTATTGTTTTTTTACAAGGATTATCTAACTCACAAAGAGGAAAATATTAAATTTCCTACTACATGACATATTGTTTTATATTTTTTCAATTACGTATCATTTTATTCCATTGTCATTTGTTACACAAATTTTGGGTTGTTATTATTTCATTTTCGGTCTGAATGGCCCAAAGTCCATCATTTTTGTTATTATTTTTGATAATCCACCTTTCAAGGGGTGAGGTATAACCCTTACAAGTCCCGAAGGTATAAAGACAATTACATGTTCATTGGTCGTAAAGGGGATCACCCTGATAAGAAAATATTGAACTACTCCTCCCCATCACATGTCATGATATCAACACTACACCTTCATAGGACTGGTCGGCTTGCTTTCTTTTGTAGATCTGCACATGCCTGATACTGATGGAAATTACATTCCGTCATGTAATTCCCATTCGAGTTAGCTCTACTCTGGTTAATGAAAATGCTCTAAATCCTCTTATAGATCATGTCCCTAATAGTTAGATGGGTTTATCTGCATATTCATGTTGCCTGAATAGCCTTGGGGTGGCCAGAAGTCCTTGAGGTGGCCTGAAGCCCATAAGACACAACATACCCAATGTCCTTAGGTGGCCTGAAAGCCTTAAAAGACCTACGACCAAAACTAGTAGAGATTGAGAGACATGATTATTATATACAGTTCCTCCAGTAACCTAAAATGTGTTATAATACATATTCTATATAAAATACCCTAAATATTCAATTATATAGAATTGAGTCACTGACAATTAGATGAATATACAAGACTCTGTTATGGTTGGGATAAAATGGAAAACATTGTTTATTTTTTAAAGATTATAGGCCCATATGAATTGTAATTTTTGATCCATAAAGTCCATATTTGTAAATAAAATTGATCTCAAAATTAAAATGAACATTAATAAAAGATATTTATGATATTGAAACTGATATATTAAATACAGTTCGTAATAGGTAGTCTATACACGAGGACCCATGATGTGAAATAGATATCATGAACTAGAACTAAAATTAGTATTTCATAGTAGGTGGTTTTACTATTTTTCATTATTGTTATTCATGTTACCCAGTCCTAGATTTAGGACTCGGTATAGGGGTATGGTTTTTTCATAGGAAGTCTTATACCATTTGTATTTTTATATCTATGAAATGATTGTAATCCAATCTTGTTGGGGCTTTTGTTTCGCATTTTGTGATATATTACACCATAATGACCACCAGTCATGCGCCAAGAGGGTGCGGAAAAGAATTTCTTATAGGCGGTGGGCCCAGACCCACCAATAGAGTATCCAGTAGTTCATATTATCGCACCATTTATAGTTTTTAATACCGGTGATGATTTCTAATTTCAAGAGGGTTTTCTACCCTTCATAAATAATATTCATGGATCACTTCAACCTTCCGTGAATATGGTAGAGTTGAAGCTTGTGTTCCATAAATAAGAACCACTTGTATCATTGGGAAATTGTGGTCTATAAAACTCTGATATCTTACTTTAGACTATAATGTAAATTTTTTTCATTCATGAGATAAATACTGATATGAGAGTAAATATCGCAAAAAAATGGTTTGGGTATCCACTACGATCTATTTTTATGTTCTAAAGAAGACTGGTATTATTCAAGATATGTTTTGAATATATTTATAATATATCATTAATGACTAATACATTACTGTGGCATTGAGAGATATGTAGGATTCTAATTTTTCTTATGGATCATGGTGTGATGACCTTTATGGAGGACTCAGATATCTTTGTAGATCTTTGTGATTTATTATTATCTATCTTGTTGGTAATCCTTATAAGGTGAGAAGCTTCAAGGAAGGTTTCAAGAAGGTAGTTCTATCATAGGTTAATGTATTTCATTGGACTATAATAATTTAGATAGAGAATTATGT
Source organism: Viscum album (assembly GCA_963277665.1). Taxonomy (NCBI): domain Eukaryota; kingdom Viridiplantae; phylum Streptophyta; class Magnoliopsida; order Santalales; family Viscaceae; genus Viscum; species Viscum album. The sequence continues at coordinate 1,935,275,927 of OY728123.1, read as the reverse complement.
TCTAATTTCTTGAGCATAGCCTAAGGGAATTTGGAGTCCTGCTGTTGGGTAGTGAAGCATCTCAAACTAGTGGTTTAGTGTTAGGGATTTCTGGTATTAATACTTGTTTAGATACTTATTTTGGTGAAAACCCAATCAAGAGTTTCACTATTGGAAGTTATGTATTCTTTAATTAGTTTCGAAGGTAAGTAAACATGAGGAGTCTATGCGATGGAGACCTATTCGAATGCAGATAATGCAGCATGATGGGCTATTTACAACTATTCTACATGACATTTCATCTAGTGGTAATTAGTAGGGTCGAAAAAAAACAATCATTTCATGAGTGGGAAGAAAAACTCCTTATTAATATTGTATATGGAGTTAATCTAATAAATCAATTTGAGGACGTGATCATGGTTGGGGGATCAGGACACAGGTTTCACATTGAATGCATTTTTGTCATGTTTAGGGTAGTCAGGATATTTCTCAGGGCCTTGGTTCAGCCCAGATATATTCAGAATATACTTTTCCAGAGTATTATAGTGCTGATAAATATCTAGTGATAGGTATGGAATTAGTAGTTTCTACAATACTATATTTCCTTTTTTGTAAAGGTTCTTCACATATCATTATATCGACACCAATTAGGGTGAGCCTTAGGATCATTGTTCTATTTTCTAAATGACTTTGGACAGTGGATAATCTGTTGTAGATTTGATTATAGAGTGCACATGTTTTTAAAATTTATTTAATATATTTTATATAGTTTTAATGTATATATGTCTATTTTTAATTGATTAATCTTGACAATTTTGGAATGTTTTACAAGTTTGGTGTTTTATGGATGAAAAAATATGTATTAGAAAAATAATAAAAAAATGATAAAAAGTTGAAATTAAGGACACATTGAGATGTGATCATTTCTTATTGCATGATGTTATATTTTTTTCAAAAGAAAAATCACAATAATATGGTGGGAGATAGATAAAATAGAAATGGAAATTTACACATTGTGTATTTTATTGCACAACATGAGATTCAAGAGATGATGATGCAACCCATGACATATTGTGAATTCATTGCATGATTTGAAAAATAATTATATTTCAAAAATAAAATACAATACATTAATGTTTACGAAAATGTCATATAAAAAATATGATTGTTTTGTGGATTATATGTTTTGTAAAATTACACATCGTGACAATTTCAGAGGAAGGAAAAATAAAGATGTTGGTGTCCTAGGGTTTAGTGAAACCTTTGTAAAAAAGATGCTGAATTCCAAATAAGAAAATACAACAAAGATGATGATTCCCAAGAAATAGTTAGGAGACACATGTACCACTAGATCCCTTCTTCACCATGATTCTTCACCGCCATTATTTCTTAAGTAAACATGATAATCATTCAAATCATCCCTAGAATGACTGAGAAGTTTTATTTGAGTCAGGTGAATGTATAGTAGTGGGAGTGATGTTAGATATTATTTTAATTTCTCTATTATAGATTTTTTTTGTGGAACACTGTTTAGTAATTCCAGTACATAATCATTTGATATTGAATAAAAATTGTGTTTCATTTATGGATTTTTATTTTATTTTATCATGTAATTGGACTATTTTGTTTTCAAAATATATGGAATCTTGGTTAGTTAATATTATATAGGGATTTCGGTTAACCAGTTTTGTGATTACACCTAATAGATGACAATTCCAATGGTGGAATATCATGAATATTGTATAGAACCTAGTTCAAGAATCCTTGAAAAACCAATTCCAACACCTGATATGATTGAACTCAAAATCAATTGAATCCTAAGTGTAGAAAACTAAAAACAGAAAATACTTTCATTCCTTTTCACTTATTATGAAACCCAATAATTGATTCATATTATTTATAATTCTCCAAAAATTCAAAAAATATATTTTATTTCAATTTTATTGAATTAACTTTGAATATACTGATTTTCCCTACAGTCTTGACAATTGGGATTTAAAAATACTACATTTTTAAATATATTGGTTGAGTTTTATAAATTATTAAAATGGTGTATTCCCAAAAGAATTTAGTATTTACATAAGGCCGTTCAAAAGTTTTGCAGTATTTTTGGGGATGGTAGCCTATACATTTAAATTAATTATAAATATTATTATGTTTCTATTTTAATTAATTTCTTTACACATCTCTATAATTTACTATTGTGTGAGCTAATAATCCATTCCACATATATGACACTTAATGTTAAGAAAAACTAGATGATACCACATTTGACCAATATTTGTAAAGGTCCTCATTTCAACAAATAAATAAAACCGACGAGTCCAACCAAGAATAATACATCATGGGTGGAGGGGATTCTCATCAAGGAGCTGATCATGGACTAGTCCAAAGAGAAGGTCCACAATTCTAATAATCAAATCAAGGGGGAAAATAAATGATCAACTATGAAATTACATAAAACACTGGGGTCATTACAATAATTCAAATACCCCCATCTCTTCTCAATATATCAATATCGATTGGCATTTATCGAAATGATCACACATTCACTCCAATTATTTGGGCTAACTCATGAAGACCCTAACTCACACATTGGGAGTTTCATTGAATGTTTTGACATGTTTCTATTTCATAATTTTACAAATGATTCATTAATACTATGTTTTTAGATTCTCTTTGCAGGAAAAATCGTGGTGGTGTATCCAAATTCATCCTCCATATTCACTGTTACATGTTTGGATCTGGTAAAAGTATTTTTGACATGGTTTTCCCATTGTAAATATCCACGTATATGTCGATAAGAAAATTAAATTTTGAGAAAGTAATTGAAGAATATTTATATAATTTATCAGATATATTTAAGGGTCTAATAAGATTATTCCATTATCATGGAATCAATATGTGGGTTTTGATTATAATATTCCACAAAGTATTGTCATATGTAAATCAATTTTTAGGATATTATTCTAACAGATGTTTGATTATTTGAAATTCACTATAGGATATCTTGGAGGTGTTGGATGCGACATCTAGTAACATTTTTTAGTAGCAGATATACGAATAGAAATCACAAAAAGTGTTCATGGTATAAAATAGATGGATAAATGCCAAAATAGAATCTATAACTAGGAATAAGGATGATCTGATATCTAATAAAAATACCCAAGGTATGTATTGTGTAGAGGTAAATTAATTAGATTATAATAATCAAAATTGTGTGAATTGTTGGAGGCCACGATAACCCAAATACTAAAAAAATCAAGGCTATGGATTATATCCAAGAAAACATGGATTTCAACCGCAAAAAAATGGCCATCACTGAGAAATCATGTTAATTCACTAGAGGAGACCCCTGAATCCGTCATGACCACCAAAATAGATGCACAAAAAGAGTAGATAGAATTCTAAAATGATCAAGGAACAATAATCATAGAATTTAAAAATTACTCAAATATCTGACAAGATCCAATAAAGACCTTGGAATGTCATATCGGCCAGATCGTCAAACAACATAGAGATAAATAGCAGGGGTTACATCCATGATACACAAAAAGAATCCTCATTCGGATTTGAATTCAATTTTTTTCATATATGGAAAGACGACACAAAGAAGTGCTAATAAATTTACAGGACATAATGAAGAACAAAAACTGGTTGTAATTAAAGAAAAACATTTTAGAGCAGCGAAATATAATGAAGAGGAATATCCACCACTGTATCCACCACCAATACAGTTTCTAGATTTTTTAATTATGTAAATAAAAAATAAATAAATCCACACATCTTACATATTCTAAAAAAGATACATATTCACACCTTATTTTTAGGATCCAATCACAAACATGCCTATATATTAATATTAGATAGAGGATTTGGTGATGAAAAAATGAATCATGAAGACTTTTTTACAATTCTAATTATTTTATAAATTCCAATGGTAGTGTAAATCATCCTACTATGGAAGAAAAGTAATTTAGGTAGATTCTACATTCTGATTAATATATTTTCTGATGAGTTTTGTATTGCGTTGTGTGATTGAGGTACTAGTGTAAATATAATGTCATATGAAACATTCAAGATTATGTGATTAAGAGATATCCAATAAACATCAGTTATGATTCAACTAGATGATAAAGAGATGATACTTCCTCGAGTATTACAAGAATATTTCTTCATCAAGGTAGATAAGTTCTATATTTTTGTGGACATTATGGTGACATACATATATGAAAAAAGGATTTCAATAATTTTGAGATGACTATCCATAACTATGGGATGGAAACTTATTTATTTTCATAATTGTTAACTGAATTTAGGAATTTTAGAATCATAGACGAATTGCACTTTTTCCTATGAAATTAACAAATATGATGAAATATTTGATAAATTCTCAAAAGATATATTAATGTAAGTAGAAGAAACTATTTTACATGGAGGAATAGATGATGTATCTACTATAGAATGTAGTGTAGAAAATAATCAAAAACAATAGAATGATATGAAGTAACTTCAAAAATATTAAGATAGTGAAAGGAAATTCATCCAAGTGTAATTAATATAAAGAAAAACATGTTTGGGAAGTATGTGAGCATCTATTTTATTCTCAATGAGCTAAGAACAATGGTATTAGGACAATGGAAATTGTGAAGGTGCTAACAAATGGGATATTAAAATTTGTTTCAGAGAAAGGGAGAGACCCCATCTATATGGAGGAGTCAAATATTCAACATTTTGTAGATCAAGATCATGTGAACTATTTACTAGCATAAACCACCTAATTTGACATTGGTATGGTCAATCTAATGATTATAAATAAAATAAAATAAAAGAGGACACCTCTGTTTTTAAAAAATACTATATTTAATTTATATTTTTATAAGAAATATGTAGTCCTGAAAATATTCTAAATTTCATTGACATTCATGATCATTCGCTTTTGTGATTTTTTCAGGACACACAATCTTAGGTAGTAAGCATATTAAATAAACACAAGAAAGATTCTACATGACCACATAAAATTCATTAATCATGGTGCAGGAAGAACATGGAAAAACAATTTTGATGATACATTTGAAAGAGGATTGATCGTTTCAATTATGTAATTTTATACAATATTCCACATATTTCTTTTATTTAGTTTTTTAAAATCACTTTGTTTCCCCAGATATGATTTTTCATTTACTCAACTTATCTAGGATACATAAACTACCCTGTATATTTACAATCCTATGTATTTTAATTACATTTTCAATAAATATGAATTATAATAATGGGGAAATAAATTTCTAGTGATGAACATATGGATTAGGATTTGGAAAATCTTGAATTAAGAAAGAATACTCATTTTGGTAAGTTAAAATTATCTTATATTTTGGATATTGTAAATTTATTATATTTTCATTCATTAATTTTATTATTCATATGAATTTCCCTGACTTATTTTATCATCCCTTCATCTTATTCCCAAGACATCCACTGGTTTAACATTTACCCTTTTTTATAGAGTATATTTCTTTTGAAACTCAAGGATGATTTCTTATAGAGCTTGATTTTAATCTTATCAAAGTTATGACTAAACATTATCACATTTATTTACATTTAGGAATGTTTTTATAGATCATTATCCTTGAACCTACCTAAAATCAATTTTTTAATACCCATAGAAACTATGAATATCATTGTTAGTAAATGAGTCATGTAATAGTCCAATTTTATCTATTTTTAATGTTATATAAATATATTACATGATACATACAAACTAAAGGGGAATAATTTTCTATTTTATACTATGATATATATTACTGAGGATTTTTTGGTAGGGTGTCTATTAATTTTTATTCAAAAATATTACATGAATTTTTTCATGATAATTCATTATTCATCTATATTGTTGAAAAATATAATCCTAAATTTTTTTAAAAAATTTGATTGGATCCTGGGAAGAAAAAAAATCATCGTTTTTTAGAGAGAAGATTTATTAAAAATATGTGGTTAGGTGGTGGATCCAAGACTTCTCTAATTAATAACTTTTGAAAAAGAAAAAAATAGAAAATAATGAACATAATAGTAAAAAAATATCACATGGGGTAGATTCATTCATTGTGATTATATATATCATGGGCCCACTATGAATGTTTTTTAGGGAAGATTCAGAATAAATATATTGAGGGAGATTCTTAATATCATTATATTTTTATATAATAAAAAATAAATTAGTTTCAAACCAATTTTTTGAGTTTTACTTTTTATTTAATTCATATAACAACCCTATATCTTTAATGTTATTTTACCCTTAAAACATATTCTGTTGAAATTATTTTAAATTCTCTCTTTATGTTCCAGATATGAAAAATTATTTAAAATACTCTGGTAAGTGACTAGTTATTGTAGTATCTGGTGAATTGTATTTACACTTATACCTAATTGATGAGAGGGTAATTTTAATAAACTATTTTGAAAAAATAATACTTTTTTATAATAAAATGAAAAAAATGGATGATTAAAGAGGCATTTCTATTTTGAAGGGGAAAAGTAAAATACATGATTTATTTTTTTCCTTTGAAAACTAAGGTGTGGATGATTTATCTTGTGTGATGATTTAACATTTAATGTTTTATTTTTTCAATTTATTATATTGAAATTGAATTTTAATCATGATGTGGTGAACTTATACTGTAGTATGATGGGATTATATCTTTGAGGAAAACTCAAAATTACAGTTTAGGGGTATTTGATATCTATATTTCATGCATACAATTTATAATTTATTAATGAATTTAATTAAAAATTTAATTGATTAATCATGCTAATTTTTGAAATGTTTTACATGATTTATGAATATTGAATGATACAATAGGAATCTTGAAATAAGGGAAAATGGATGAAAATCTAAGCTTAAAGATACTTCACAATGTGAGCATCCCTTATGACATGACACTGTATGTTTGACCAAAAATACAAAAACACATTAATATATAGGTATAATTTGTTACTATAATATATTATACAATCCATGTGTATTTCATTACATGATGCGAGATAATGGATAACCGGCTACTACTCAGGACAAGTAGTGAAGTTATTACATGTTATAAAAAGAAATTACAATTCATGTACACTATACATGACATGAATGTTGGAGGCATAGATAGATATATAAATTATTCTTCTGATATGGATTACGTGTCATGTAAAATTAATGTCATGAACATTTTTAGAACTGGAAAATAGAGATTCTAGTAACTGAGAGATTGATGAAAACCATATAAAACCATTTCTCACCCACACCTCAAAGTATGGAGACCAAGTGGGAGACACCCATATTACTTTTAATTGATGAACGCACCACTAGATTCCTACTTTAATACTTTTATTTTCAACCATTATTGCATTGATATCCACATTTCTTATTCTCATTATGCCTATCTTCAGTGGGTAGTTTTATTTGTCAAAAATGGAATGATTATAAGGTCTAAAACATTAGATGTTATTTCTATATTTCTATTATTTTTTTCATTTATGAAACTCTATTTATCAATTAATATTCATCATCTTTAAATATTTAATGAACATTTTTTTGATATGTTAGAAGGTATACTGCATTTCGTCAATTAATTGTATTTTTTGGGTATGATCATTATAGAATCTTGGTTAAGATGTATCAGTTTTATAAATCATTAAATTTTTCATCACCTTAGGAATATAATGGTGACCTTTGATGTGTCACTACTCAAATAAATAGAGTTACTGTTTGAGATTGGTTGTTATTAATTGGTTTGAGATATATTAATCCTTTAGATTCAAGGGATTCACATCATAATCGTGATGGAATAGATAGTTTCATACCATTACCATGTAGATTCATATCATTGGTGAGGGATGTTTATATCACCATAGGGAATGTTTTTTAAATGGATGAGTGGTATGTTGCGGTTGGTAGATCTAGACTGTTGTATGTTGGTATGGGTGGGATGATATCCATAATTTTAGTTTGTATCATAATTACAAGGGAATACATTATGAATACATTATTTTAATAGTCAGTCATGTTATGGATGTCTTCATGTAAATATTTCTAGTTTACATCCTAAGGAAGAGGCATAGTTCTATATTATGTTGGTTTGTTGAGTTTAACCTATATAAATTCATCCTTATTGGATGGATACTTCTATGTTTTAGGAGGTCAAGGTGTTGTCATAGGGATTTGAAAGGAAGAGGTTTATAAATCCCTACTTATTCATGGGGTTTTCTTCTCATTATCACCAATATAAAGGATAAAAACCATAATATATGTGTTGATTATCAGAACATAAACTAGTTGATAGTTGAGAACTAGTATCCTATAAACCAGATATATGATCTCTTTGACCAACTATGGAGATATTAGGTGTTCTTGAATATTGATCTGAGATCAGGTTATCATCATGTGAATGTTATCTGATAGGTTATACCTCATATATATTTTTATAGTAGGTATGGTCTATAAGAGTATCTTCTTATTCAATTTTGTATCATGTGGTTTCTTGTGGATTTCATGTTACTGAGGAATCTATTTTTCCATCCATATCTAGATTCAATTTTTGTTGTGTTCATAGACCATATCATTTTGAGTTTACAAACTCAACCCAACTATTCCAATCATATTTTTTTCTAATTTTATACCCTATGTTAAAATCCATTTTATGCTAAGATCCTAGAATTCCACTTCTTTTTGGATAATGTATAGTTAATTGGTTATAATATCTCAAATAAATGAGTATCAATTAACCCATAGAATGTGAGTGTTTTGGTTTTTTGAGAGTATCTCAAGAATGTCTTTCACATAAATTATTTCTTAGGGCCAACATCATATTATAGTAATTTCATATAGTGATTCTTATTCTTAAAATTATTATTATGGGTTTTACTATGAAGGGTATGATGTGGTTTTGTTTTTATACCTACACGACATCCTTTCTGGAGATAAAAGTGAGGCTAGCATCATCAGGAATCCTGATTCTTACAGATCGAGACATATTATATATTTTAAATTTTTATGCATCGAGTATCAAACAAGGATCAGTTCTGTTGTAAGCGATGATATTATTCATATAATGTTCTCATCAATTGAGGCTACAAATGAGAAACTACTTGATGTGCGATCTCATGTCAGCTAAGGTTTTCATGCCTTATTCTTTTGAATGAATTATTCATTAGGAGAGTGTATTTTGTGTACTTTCACAATACAATCCCCAATTAAAAATCTATATTGTCAGAATTTAATCATACAAAATGAATTTGTGTTTAATAGTTACTTTATTTTGACAATATGATTCCTTATATTCCTATGATACTAAATTATGTTACTAATGCATTAAAAATGAGAACTCAAATACCAAAAGTTAAGGAGGCCACTAGTGAGTTGTAGATTGTCCCATTATATTTATATATGAAATTAGATATTTATGTAAGTGATAGTTATATTTTCTATCATCCACGTATGTGACTTCCACCAATCTATATAGGGTGAAGATGATTAAATTTTTAGATTTTGAGGAATAATTCATATATGAAATTAAGGAGGGTGAGGACCAACGACCTCATTAGACTGTTGGTGAGGACTAAAATCTAGTCATACGTGGTCATGTGTGTGTTATAGTTGATATACATAAGTATTTGAGGTAATTTTTTTATACCTTATCTTGTTTAGTACACCCTGGAATTACCAAGATATATCGTTATATGGGACGTCAATTCATATGGTAAAGGAAGAAATGTGGGGAATTTTGTTTTTTAGGTGTTTCTCCACCTATTAGTATGTGAAGGTAGAACCACATTGACCAAATGGGTTCATAGAGAATTTATCCATTCCCTTGTGAAAATGGGATGATGTTGTGATGGATTTCTTGACACTATTTTCAAGGTCTCCTTAAATTGGTGAGCTAATATGGGTTGTTGTAGACTAGATCATGATGTTTTTTCATTTTCTATCAATAAATGTGAATTTATATATATATATATATATATATGATCTTTGTGGAATTTAAATTCACAAGTTTTGGAACCTACATGGGGTTTCTGAGATTATTATATAAAATATAGAAACCTAATTTAAATCTCATTTTTGGGAAATCACAAAGAGGATTTCACATGTGATTTTGAATAAGGAATACCCCCTCGGAATGATATCATGATATATCACACTATATATGTTCACAAAGATATATACCCCTAGTTGAGGTAAAATGAAACAAAATCTATCAATAATCTATAAAGATAATACCTTATGAGGACTTGTATGATTGTTCTTGCTGGTCATCTCTATGATGGTTAGTGGTAGGGGAGTTTGCACTATTCATACCATGTCTTGTATAAGATGTATCAATATAAGTACATATGACCATGAATTGTATGGATACATGATAGTATATAGATTAATAATATGATGATCTTTATTAATGTACTATAGAGTTTGAGGTAGGTTATTAGGTCTTTTTACATAATTCATTGAGGATGGGGAACACAAGTATTATAATATAGTGTAACCTTTCACAATTATATGTTGGGCCTTTTGAGATTCTCGGGGGAGTCAAGCCAATTGCCTATCGATTGTAGTTACCTCAGATTTATTGAGACATTCATGATGTCTTCCATGTATCTCACCTATATTGTTATCACTCATACACAACTAATAATTTTTACACATATGATTTTGAGTTATTGGTAAATTTATCCTTCTAGGCGAAGACTATAAATATCATTGATTAGAGCCTTGAGTCTCTCCATGTTTTGTATGTTCTTCTAGTATGGATTCTATCAAAGAACAACAATGTATAGGATAATACATGGATGTAGGAGGTTGATATATGCACCTAGTGGATGGAATTATTCTCAGGTGATGTATAACAACCCATAGAAGGGAAATTTTGGGAACAATTATTTTATAATAGTAATAACGTAAGATACCATGTTTTTATTTTATGTATGAAACTTTTAAGTTTCAAATTAATTGTTTGGTTCAGACCTAATGTGAAAGAATAATGAGGTCACTATATATTTATGGGTGTATAAGGATTTTCTGTATCTAGAAGGTTTGTTTTTTGGAAAAAATAGTTGGTCTACACAATTATTATACATTATGTGACCTCAACTACATGTTTTGAGGAAACCGTGTGGGGATTTACAATGCACAATATAGGGAAAAATATTATCCCCATCCATAAGACCCAGGGTGCATGTCAGTGCAGGAAATTTGCAATATTTAGAATAGGATAAAATAATAATTGGATTATAGTTTTTATAATTGTGCACCATGACTATGTGAGGGGGTTTGGAGAAATAGAAAGGTGCATGATTGTTGTATTGATTCTCCAACTGTGCAACCAAGTTAAAAAGGATGAAATGTAGATTTTCCCCATATTTATTTATATTTTAAAACATCCATCATATTTTCCTTTAACTAAATGATTTTTTACCACATTAAGGCTTCTTCATAAAATAATCTAAAATTTGTTGTTGATTCATCATTCTATACTTGTTTTGAATATGTTTTGTTTCATTGGAACTATGTGGACGGGTTCTTATTTTATTTTACATCATTATTAATTTGTCATTGAATTAGAAGAGTTATATTATTGTAGTATAATATGTCTTATATACAGGGTATTCAATTTTCCTTCTATTTTCATCCAATCTATGATGAGTAAGAAGTATATACTAGACACGTATTTTACAATGATTATAAGTTAGGCAGTCTATACATTTGCGAAAAATTTATTTTTTGAGGTAATTTCCATTATTCCGCATACTGGAGAATCTGGTAAATTATATTAAATTAATGAAATTCATTTACTACATTTGTTGGAACCTATATAGGTTTTCCACATAGTTCCATGGTTCTGTTGGCGGTTTTTAACCTCATCTTGGGCCATCAATGGAGTGTAATTATGTATCTACCATGTGACTTACCACCCAGTTGTGTGTGTTTGTTAGATCTCTCCCGTAATAGGGGATATAATGAATGATATTATATACTATTGGATGGATTATCCATCCCTTACAAGTTATTATAAGTTATTATATTGATTAAATGCTATTAATGGAAATGTGGGATGAGTTGGAAGAATACATGGCTTCTGCATAACTATAAATGCATTATGAAATTTAATATGAAATGAGATAAATGGTAAGGGGAATAGTTATTGAATTACTTTTGATTCCTTATTTGATCATTTTTATTATGGTTGTATTGGTATAACTTTTATAATTATATTAACTTCTATGGACATTTCTACTCCATGAATTTTAACCACAATGAGTTACATGGAAATTTCCACACCATGGATTCACATTATAATGGATTCCATGGTCATTTCAACTCCATGGACCAATATTACATATGAAGCATTGTAAATCACTACACTTTGGATAAAAAAATTGGGTTTTAAACTTGATTACATGGAATAGGACATTGATGATGCCTTAGAAATTTATACTCCTTAGATCTTCCCCATTGGGTCGGACACTGTATTTCTCATTATAGGTTGTACTAGATGTTTTGAATTATTTATAAACAACACTTGTTATATAGTGTTTTTTACAGTTGTCTCATTGGAAAATTTCTCTTATGTTAATCATTATTTATATTGAGCCCATGTATTTGGTTTCCATATTATATTGAGCCTTTGTAGGTAGGAATGAATAACCATTACATGTATCATTATTGATTATTTATTATATTTTTTCTAAAATTGAACAACATATTAGATTTTATAAATAGAATTGACTTTATATTGACACCCTTGGTGGTGTCCAATTGAGTATTTTCTCACACCATGTTTGAGATGTGATTGGGTACCCAGAAAGTCTTCATTGATGTAGGTACTGGTTAGCGAAATCTCTTGTTTTTTATGATTTATTGAGAATGAAAAGGTGTAAGGGAGGATGAGACTGAGTTATCTTCATGATTCCTATAATTCATTAGTTATCTTCATCATTTTTAATATGATTTACCTTTCTTGAACTTTTTTTATTATTTAAGTATTTTGGTTGAAATTCCTATAATGATCATTTATTCTTATCCTTCATCTATTGGTTGATGTGATTACATCTATATTCTACAATTAGATTCTGAGGATGTAGTATCAACATTTTACAACATTATACCCTCATTCTAATCAACTACATCTAGCGTACAGTGTGGCATGCTTGAGTCCATGAGAAACACTATTTCAAAGAACTATTGGGTGGCTCCCATATTGGGATGTTATAGTCACATATTATCACAATCTTGTCCTTGAAATTATATATTCTCCATCAACATAAATTATTTTTGTCCTATCATGAATTCCTAAAAATGAGACCACTTTAATGAGTCTTTGAGATTTGCAGATGGTAGAAGACAACATCACACAATGATCTGATAGGTCATATTACATGGATAGGGAGTCCATGATTATGAAAATACCATTTAAGTAGTAGGTGAACCATAACTCACTAGCACATTCCCACAATTTCTCAAATTCAAATGTGCTCGTCCTTTTATTACAATGCATGATGATACACAGTAGTGACAATATAGTGGTGGATCAGCACTCGTATACACATGCACTACACAACACACAAGTTGAAGCACACATCTGTTGTCCCACTAGAAACTAGTCCCAACATTTTTCAACACTCAAATGGACCTACACACGGCATACTTATGCCTATTTCCCATGGATGTTATAGTATACGTCTCCCATATGTTTGACACCCTATGATCCGCATCTGTGGTTGATGTGTCCTATGATGGCCCCATAGATGACAATTTTTTTTGGAAAACTTTTAAACATAACATATTCAACATAATATGTCTCAAAATACTAAAATTTTAATTTAATCATAGAAATATATGTGTATCATATTTATTTATGTCCTTGTTCAGTTATTATTTATATCTTTATGGAAATTTATATTTTCATGGTCTTACACTTGTTAAATGAATATTCCTCTACTAAGAATATGTCTTTATAATTAAGATCACTTAAAAATAATCATAATTAAATATAGAGAATTTTCATACCATGTGACAATAAATAAGTCCACAAATATTATCCGGTCATCATTAAATTTAAAATAGATAATTTTCTATGTAAATTAGAATTAAAGAATCCATAATAATTCTCTAGGAATCATAACCATACTTATTCAATATTTCATAAACACGTTTAATATTTATCTTACAATGATTAATAACTAATCAAAAAGTACTTAATTATACATATATTTTGGATTCCATTCTATAAATTGATAATAGATGGATCCATATTCATGAAACATCCATATGGATTTTAGAAGCAATCATATATTTTGATCTATATACAATAACTCTGATATTAGAGTTTTTTCCAAAAATTATATCTCCGTATACCTTTATAGGAAAACAATTATTATATAATTTGATATCCCATAAAATTTATACAAATTCAAGAACATCTTGACTCTAGATATTTTTAACATGGGTTCTGTTTATGAATTACATGGGTTAATTTATTATATGATCACTCTTTTCTGAATGATGATGAAGTTTATGTGGGATGATAAATGATATATTTCCATTGTGGGGATGAATTCACAGTTGAAATTATATAATAATATGATTCATTTGAATCATGAAAAGGAATATTCTGTGATTTATGATAATTGAATTAAAAAAAATTGTGTTGTGTGTTGATTTAGTGTTACTATGTTATGGAATATGTTTAATTTTAGTTATGCACATATTGGAAGAACTATTTCACCACAGACATATAGTTTTAATAAGTGATATATATATTGAATACAATAAATATTTATCTTTTTTGGGATGGGTTTACTATGTAATGTATATATTAAATATTTATGTACATGTTCTTTTAGTGAGATATAGACCTTTGATAGAGACATTGGGTTTTTTATTGAACCTGATGATAGAAACATATAGCCAGTGTCTATTTTATTATATTTTGATAAGATATAAAAAATCACAAATTGATGGACTAAATAGTTTTGTATTATTGGTAATATATTTATATAGTTGAAATTTACATTAAAATTGAAAACATGAAACTTTCAAAGTGTCTTCTTCGAGAATTAAATTATTACTCGTAACGTATTGCTACATTTGAATCAAAAAACACATCCTATTATCCAAGGAGAAATGAAACTTAATAAACATGTGAGAAAAAATGCTCAGTAAGGGTAAGAGTATTATGTAAGATATAGTGAATAAATGAGAATAATCCAAATTCCAAGGTAAATTACTGAAACACATTCCATTTGATAAATTATTTGTAAATAATATGGTTGAAATAAATTATAATAAAATAAATCCATATAAATAATAACATGATACTAAAACATAAACATGGATATTCTAACTTATTAAATAATCACATAGAATATAAATGAATGAATTCATAATGGCATAATTGAAAATGATGGATAACTTAAACTTACAACAAAAGAATCATGATATGACTTATTTTTATCAAGACCTCAGGAAAATACATAATACATAAATAGGTAAAGACACTTTCCAACACCCATGATAATTTTTCTCGTGATTAATACTAATTCATAAATGGTCATGGAAATTCCAAGCCCCAGGCTTACCTTAATAAGTCCAATACATTACTTATATGAATGGTGATAAAAAATTGAATAAAAATCATATTTAAAACATATCCTATAAAATGTAAATACTTTCCACAATAAATAATGATGACTATAATCAATATAGAATAATATAATGAATGGTATCCAAATAGCACATCCACAATCAAACAAATCATAATGCATAAAAAAATAATTAGGATGATTTCAGTACAAAATATCATTATGGAGCATAATTAAATGATTCATGTGACTAATTAATGGAAATATAATAAAAATTTCAATAAAACCTTCTTGAGGATAATACCTTTTTTTACAAAGAAATTTATATTAAAATTAAAAGTTAAAAAACTGTTTTAAAATAATTTTCCTTAAAAATATAATATGAACAATTTTAAAATAATGGTTAATACATTTATTGGTGATAATGGAAGAAAAATCCATTATTTTCCTTCATTTTATGATAAATATTCCTTATACATTTGTTGTGAAATTTAAATCATACTTGTGTTGAAAATGAAATAATGATTACATTCAAAAACAATTAAAATGTAAAAATCGGTAAATATATCTATAATGAAATTTTTTTAAAAAGGTAAAAAAAAATAAAATATTTTTTGGAAATATGGATTTTGATGAAAATGATTTTTGACTGAATAGATAAATAAATTCATACTTTATTTAAAAAATAGTATCATTAATCTTAAGTACCATTGAGTGGAAAATTTTAATATAACATGAATGTTTCCAGAATAACTATTTTAGAAGATTATATATATTTTGTATGACATAAGTATGAAATAATTTCCCTAAGGGAGACTTAAACAAAAACCATTACAAATAATGATGTGATTTAGAAATAAACTATTAATAATTTGATAACTTCTGAATCATATGACAAATTAATGAAATTATAATAATGTTAAAAAATAACTTCAATGATGATAAATCTATCAATTAATGTTCATTTAAATAGAATAATTATTTTAACCTCACAACGGAATAAGTGGTGAATATAGTGTATGTCTAATTGATGTAAATGTGAGATGAGAAACCCATACCATTTATTTGACATCCTTTTTATATCTTCAAACATCCTATATAAAAAATATAGGTTTATTACAAATAAATATCATGACTATACTCATATACATCATTCAAGTTATTATTTACTTATAGTCTTTTATAACTCGTTTAATAGAAATTATTTGTTAAAATCAATGTTTCATGTATTAATTACTTAATTTATTTATATATTTTATCGTTCAGAAGTTTTTTTCTTAATAATTACATAATACTAAGATTATTAAAAATATATATATATATATGTCATATATATTCATTATTTATTTATTTATTGTAATTTATAAATGTTAAAAATATAAAATGTATTACAACATTCATATATATGGTAGGTTGTATGTACGGATGAGTAATGTTTCCATTTTTCTCAAAGGATGGAATAAAAGGAAAATAAATATCAATTAACCAATATAGATTCATTAATAGGTTATATATTTCATATTATTAATCAAATCCATCCTTATTACTATAAATGTAAAAATATAATAATGAAGAATTCACATCACTATGTAGAGGTTATAGTTCACATTTACGTATGAGCGACATTATTGTTTTAAAATTGATTGGAAGGTAATAAGTATGATGTGATTTTATATATCTAGATGTATGGTTAGATAATAAATATAACATTAGTTTTTTATATTTTATCCTTGATATCATCCATGTAAAGTAGATGTCAAAAATAAATCACATCACTTCCCAATATTGTAATCTGTCGTACACACGAGCGACGCTATCATACCTCTCACATAATGTAAATTAACAAGGTATAAGTGAAATAATAATTATAAAAGTATTACAGTATAATAAAATTAATATATATTTTTTAAATCCATCATTACATCAAGACATTAATGTTGGCGATGAAAATGAACTACATCGGTTAGCGAGGTGGCAGTACCCCATACTCACCATTGATCATTTCCTTTTCTATTTGATGAAAGTAAAACATTTGAAGAGGGTATGACATTAAAATTATAATATATTAGTATATAGGTGGTATAAGCATCATAATTTGACCAATTTGAAAATATTTTAACAATATAAGAGGAGATGTTAAAACAAAACACATATTAAAAAAAGTAACTCTTCTTCGAGTAACATCTTTACATTTAACCAAAATCCTTCCTGAAATATTTTTATGATTTAATTTTGTCCTAAAATATATGAAAATATATTTATGGGAGATATTTGGGTAGTTACTATAAAATCCAAGGGGTTATGGGAGAGTGAATTTTGGGTAAGAAGGGGTGGGATTTTATAACTGCGAGAGAGGACACACTTGGTATTTTTGAAATGATTAAATTAAACTCATTTTTTATCAAGAACAATGGTCCAGTTTTGAAACATATAAATTATAATTCCACCATTTGGATATATAATGGTTTTTTTAAAGTTATTATGTAACATTAACCTTGATATTCTTACCTTAACCCCACCCCCAACAAACCCATTTTTACCAACGATGGTGATTGATTTTTTTAACTATACATGATTTAAAAACAATATAAAATATAATTTTTTATTCTAATGATCTGACCCTTTTTTCATATTCATTTCATATATGTGAAAAAATCTAATTTAAAAATATACCCATAAACCTGATGAAAATGTGGTTTCCATTGAAAAAAAAATCATAACTATAAGATGTTTTGATGCTAAAATTGAATATGAAACTTATTCCAATGACCTAATTGAGTTAACTATTAAAATATTTTAACTAATTTTTCTTTAAAATAATTTTGAAAAATTTATTTAACTACGTAAATAATTTAAACGGAAAGGTATTTTCCAAGAAAAATTATAATTTTTCATTTTTCATTAATAAATTAATATTATCCTAAAAAATATTAAAAATTATCTAATTTTGATATTATAACATTAAAAATTGAGTTTAAATTGTAAAATATATTTAATAAAATATAAAATTATTATATTTAAATTGGTTCAAAAAATTTGACACACTATATTTTACGAAAAATACAATTTTTATGCTTAAAATTGGATTTTTTCTTATCTCATCCCTACAGTAAAAATTAAATTATTTAAAAAATATTGATCAGAAATATTATATATATATATATTTATTTAAAAAAATGAACATATTTTATTTTTTTTATTTTTTTGGGACAGATAACATTTTTGGTCATAAAAATAGTTTTTCAGAATAAATTTCCTATATTTTCAAATGGATTTATTAAAATTCATAATTAATTGATAATAAATAAATTAATTTTATTTATCTTTGTATACCATATATTTTCATAATTTTTTAATCTTATTCATACACTCCTTTAAAACATGTTAGTTATTACTATCATATTAAGTAATAATATTTTAATATTATGCATTGTTTCTCTTTATCTCAGAGTTGCATGTAAAAAAACATAAATTCAATTTTATGTGTACTAGAATCTATGAAACAACTGAATTAATTCTCAAATAAAATATAATAAAATATAAGGTTGTTAAATTATTCCCACGATCAATAAATTTTGTACTTTCTATTTGATATCAATCATTTATGGTTTGAAAACCTTAGTTGTAAAGAGGGTTAATAAATCATTCCCTTAAAAATTTGTGAGTGAAAATAAAAATGAAATTGAGGACATAACTATGTTTAAATATGGTATAACATAAACATTATGTGAAAATATGTATATGGAAGGGAAATATAATCATCCAAATATTAATTGAGGATGATAGAGAAATTGGACCATAGAACATTAACCATCACAAGACCGTATATATATAATGATTTAAAATAACATTGATCCATCAAAAAATGAGGGATATTGGATAAAACTTTTACTTCAAGAACATTTTTAATGAGATGAGGAATTATTTTAAAATTATTATTAAGAACACCATCATGTATTAATTTAATTTTACAGTTCATTTTTCCTCAATCTATTTGAAATTCATTTCTTTTTCCATGAAATGAAAATCCAAAATAATTTTTTCTTCCAGAATAACATTTAAGACATCATATGTCATCAATACTATCTAATGATATTTTACAAAATAAAATATTATAACACGTTTCATCTAATAACACCCAAGAATAATTTTAATCCCTTCCATATATAGTTACCCTTTTGAATCATCTGAAATACATCTCTACAAAATAAAAGTCCAATTTTTTAATACAAGTCCACTTAATCAACATTATCTTCCCTAGAAAATATTATTTCCTCCAAATTTCACATTATAAATATTTAAATTTCTTATCCCCTATATAATATAATGAAAATACTCAAGAATAAAAAAAATAAAATCATAGGTTTTTTATTATATTCTATAAATCAGAATATGTGGTAAACTCCTGCAATGATAATCAAAACCATCAAATCACTACATGATTTCATCATTAAGAAAAAAATACCATAAAAATATCATTTCAAATATTATCTAAAATTACATCATATCTTATGTTTTAACTTACCTTAATAATAATTTCTCCAAATTATGAACTTTCCATTGAATCACTTTTCTTGGTACCATTTAACACATGATTTCAAATCCTTAACGAAATAATACAATAATAAAAAACATATATGGTTTATGAATATTATATTTATAATTATATCAGTAAAATACCTACTACTAGAAAAGTAGGCTATACCAACGGTTTATAACCGTTGGTATAGGCTGGAAAACCGTTGGTATAGGGTATACCAACAGTTTTCCAAACCGTTGGCCAGTTAGCCGTGAGTAAATACCTATACCAACGGTTTCATTTAAACCGTTGGTATAGGTGTTTGAGAATTCTGGGTAACTCTTTACCAACGGTTCAGAACTGTTGGTATAAGTTTTTCCAGAATTCTGGAAAAAGCTTTAACAACGGTTCAGAACCGTTGGTGTAAGTTTTTCTAGAATTCTGGAAAAATCTTTACCAACGGTTCAGAACCGTTGGTATCAATTTTTCCAGAATTCAGGAAAAGGCTTTACCAATGATTGAGAACCATTGGTAAAGCTTTTCCAAGAGCTGCTGCACTACAGCCCCCAGAAGCCCTCCAGAAGCCCTACCATACACCTGCATAAAAAAACAGTGCACCACATCCCTCCAGTATACCCTCCACTATACACCTGCATAAAAAATATCACAAAATCCACATACAGACTTTAAACAGTATAAAAAAACACCTAAAATAGCCCAAAAAACACATATGACAAAAATCATCCGGTGGTAATTCACCTCACCCATCAAATTCTAATAGGTAGAATAGTTTGATAAATATCTATTAGAGTTGAATAAGACATTCAAATTGACCCAATCCCATTTTTTGTGATACTAGGTTTGGGTATGTAGTGATTTGTGATGAATTTTGCATTGAACTTGTATTGTTCATAATATATGGTGAAAAGATATTTTCTTAGGAGTCCCGTCACATATGACCCCATGAGTGAAACTACCCAACTCATGAAAAAGAGTTTGCGACTATCGTTGATGAGTGTAAATTTCAGTTGTATTCACTTAAAATGATTTCCTTTTGAAATAAACGAGAGACTTTGAGTGGTGTCGTCCTCGGATTGAGGTGGAGTTGACTCTTACACGTCACAAATGACCCATGGATACATGTCCTAAAGTATCAACAGTATCCGAATGCCTTTGGTCTATTTTCCATATGTCAGTTATTGTTTTAACTAAAACTGTTGTCCATTTCAAAGAAAAGTGACACACTTTGAGTGGTGCTGGCCACACCGCGCCTCGGATTGAGGCGGGGTTGACTCGTACATGTCACAACTGACCCATGGATCATTGTCCTAAAGTATCAATAGAATCCGAAAGTGTTTGGTTGGTTTTCTGTATGTTGTTTTTTTTACTTAAAAGCGCATCCATTTAAAAAAAAGACACTTTGAGTGGTCCCGGCCACACCGGACCTCGTATTGAGGCAAGATTGACTCGTACACATCACATATGACCCATGGATCATTTTCCTAGAGTTTCAACAGAACTTGAATGCGTTGGGTCGGTTTTCCGTATGCCAGTTGTTGTTTTCACTTAAAATCATCTTCATTTCAAATAAAAGTTAGACACTTTCAGTGGTGTTGGCCACACCGCACCTCGAATTGATGCGGGGTTAACTCATACACGTCACAAATGACTAATGGATACATGTCCTAAATTATCAACAGTATCCGACTGCGTTTGGTCAGTTTTCCGTATGTGGTTTTTTTTACTTAAAAGCACATCCATTTTAAACAAAAGAAAGACACTTTCAGTGGTCCCAGCCACACCGGCCCTCGGATTGAGGCGGGGTTGACTCGTACATGTCACATATGACCCATGTATACATTTCTTAAAGTATCAATAGTATCTGAATACCTTTGGTCCATTTTCTGTATGCTAGTTGTTTTAACCTAAACTGTTGTCCATTTCAAAGAAAATTGACAAACATTGAGTGTTCCCGGCCACACCGGCCCTCGGATTGAGGCAGGGTTGACTCGTACACGTCACATATGACCCATGGATCGTTTTTCTAAAGTTTCAACATAATAAGAATGCGTTTGGTCGGTTTTCCGTATGCCAGTTGTTTTCACTTAAAATCCTGTCCATTTTAAATAAATGTTAGACATTTGAGTGGTGTCGGCCACACCGCGCCTCAGATTGAGGTGGGGTTGACTCGTATTCGTCACAAATAACCCCTAAATCATTTTCCTAAAGTTTCAACAGAATCTGAAAGTGTTTGGTCGATTTTCCATATGTCATTTTTTTACTTAAAAGAGCATCCATTTTAAACAAGAGAAAGACACTTTGAGTGGTACCGGCTACACTGGCCCTCGGATTGAGCTGGGGTTGACTCTTACACGTCACATATGACCCATGGATCGTTTTCCTATAGTTTCAATAGAATCTGAATGTGTTTGGTTGGCTTTCCGTAGGTCAGTTGTTGTTTTAACTTAAACTGTTGTCCATTTCAATAAAAAGTTAGACACTTTGAGTGGTATCGGCCACACCGTGCCTCGGATTGAGGCAGAGTTGACTCGTACACATCACAAATGACCCATGGATACATGTCCTAAAGTATCAATAGTATCTGAATGCCTTTTTTCTATTTTCCATATGTCAGTTGTTGTTTTAACTTAAACTGTTGTCCATTTCAAAGAAAAGTGACACACTTTGAGTGGTTTCGGCCACACCGCGCCTCGGATTGAGTCGGGGTTGACTCATACACGTCACAAATGACAAATGGATCATTGTCCTAAAGTTTCAATAGAATCCAAAAGTGTTTGGTCGGTTTTCCGTATGTCGTTTTTTACTTAAAAGAACATCCATTTTAACCAAAAGAAAGACACTTTGAGTGGTCCCAGCCACACCGGCCCTCGGATTGAGGCAAGGTTGACTCTTACACGTCACATATGACCCATGGATCGTTTTCATAAAGTTTCAACAGAATCCGAATGCGTTGGGTTGGTTTTCCGTATGCCATTTGTTGTTTTCACTTAAAATCATGTTCATTTCAAATAAAAGTTAGACACTTTGAGTGGTGTCGGCCACACCGCGCCTCAGATTGAGGCGGGGTTGACTCATACACATCACAAATGACCAATGGATACATGTCCTAAAGTATCAATAGTATCCGACTAAGTTTGGTCAGTTTTCCGTATGTGGGTTTTTTACATAAAAGCGCATCCATTTTAAACAAAAGAAAGACACTTTGAGTGGTCCCTGCCACACCGGCCCTCAGATTGAGGCAGGGTTGACTCGTACATATCACATCTTACCCATGGATACATGTCCTAAAGTATCAATAGTATCCAAGTGCTTTTGGTCAGTTTTCCGTATGTGGTTTTTTTTACTTAAAAGCTCATCCATTTTAAACAAAAGAAAGACACTTTGAGTGGTCCCATCTACACCGGCCCTCGGATTGAGGTAGGGTTGACTCTTACACATCACATATGACCCATGGATACATTTCCTAAATTATCAACAGTATCTGAATTCCTTTGGTCGGTTTTCCGTATGCCAGTTGTTGTTTTCACTTAAAATCCTGTCCATTTCAAATAAATGTTAGACACTTTGAGTGGTGCTGGCCACACCGCGCCTCGGATTGAGGCGGAGCTGACTCTTACATGTCACAAATGACCCATGGATACATTTCCTAAAGTATCAATAGTATCTGAATGCCTTTGGTCTATTTTGCGTATGTCATTTGTTGTTTTAACTTAAACTGTTTTCCATTTCAAATAAAAGTGACACACTTTGAGTGGTAATGGCCACACCGTGCCTCGGATTGAGGCGGGGTTGACTCATACATGTCACAAATGACCCATGGATCATTTTCCTAATGTTTCAATAGAATCCGAAAGTGTTTGTTCGGTTTTCCGTATGTCATTTTTTTTTACTTAAAAGCACATCCATTTTAAACAAAAGAAAGACACTTTGAGTGGTACTGGCCACACCGGACCTCGGATTGAGGAAAGGTTGACTCGTACATGTCACATATGACCCATGGATCATTGTCCTAAAGTTTCAATAGAATCTGAATGCGCTGGGTCGGTTTTCCGTATGCCATTTGTTGTTTTCACTTAAAATCATGTTCATTTCAAATACAAGTTAGAGACTTTGAGTGGTGTCGGCCACACCGCGCCTCAGATTGAGGCAGGGTTAACTCGTATAGGTCAAAAATGACCAATGGATACATTTCCTAAAGTAGCAGCAGTATCCGACTACGTTTGGTCAGTTCTTCGTATGTGGTTTTTTTACTTAAAAGTGCATCCAATTGAAACAAAAGAAAGACACTTTGAGTGGTCCTGGCCACACCGGCCCTCGGATTGTGGAGAGTTGACTCATACACGTCACATATGACCCATGGATACATGTCCTAAAGTATCAATAGTATCCGAGTGCGTTTGGTCAGTTTTCCATATGTGGTTTTTTTTACTTAAAAGCGCATCCATTTTAAACAAAAGAAAGACACTTTGAGTGGTCCCAGCCACACTGGACCTCGGATTGAGGTGGCGTTGACTCGTACACGTCACATATGACCCATGGATACATTTCCTAAATTATCAACAGAATCCGAATTCCTTTGGTCGGTTTTCCGTATGCCAGTTGTTGTTTTCACTTAAAATCCTGTCCATTTCTAATAAAAGTTAGACACTTTGAGTGGTGCTGGACACACCGCGCCTCGGATTGAGGTGGAGCTGACTTGTACAAGTCACAAATGACCCATGGATACATGTCCTAATGTATCAATAGTATCCGAATTCCTTTGGTCTATTTTCCATATGTCAGCTGTTCTTTTAACTTAAACTGTTGTCCATTTCAAAGAAAAGTGACACACTTTGACTGGTGCTGGCCACACCGCGCCTCGGATTGAGGCGGGGTTGACTCGTACATGTCACAAATGACCCATGGATAATTGTCCTAAATTTTCAATAGAATTTGAAAGCGTTTGGTCATTTTTCCGTATGTCATTTTTTTACTTAAAAACGCATCCATTTTAAACAAAAGAAAGACACTTTGAGTGGTCCTGGCCACACCGGCCCTCGGATTGAGGCAAGGTTGACTCGTACATGACACATATGACCCATGGATCGTTGTACTAAAGTTTCAACAAAATCCGAATGCGTTGGGTCGGTTTTCCGTATGCCAGTTGTTGTTTTCACTTAAAATCATGTTCATTTAAAATAAAACTTAGACACTTTGAGTGGTGTCGGACACACCGCGCCTTGTATTGAGGTGGGGTTGACTCGTACACATCACAAATGACTAATGGATACATGTCCTAATGTATCAATAGTATCCGACTGTGTTTGGTCAGTTTTCCATATGTGGTTTTTTTTACTTAAAAGCGCATCCATTTTGAAAAAAAGAAAGACACTTTGAGTGGTCCCGGCCACACCAGCCCTCGGATTGAGGCGAGGTTGACTCGTACACGTCACATATGACCCATGGATACATTTCCTAAAGTATCAATAGTATCTGAGTGCGTTTGGTCAGTTTTTCGTATGTGGTTTTTTTACTTAAAAGAGCATCCATTTTAAACAAAAGAAAGACACTTTGAGTGGTCCCAGCCACACCGGCCCTCAGATTGAGGCGGGGTTGACTTGTACACGTCACATATGACCCATGGATACATTTCCTAAAGTATCAATAGTATCTGAATGCCTTTGGTCAGTTTTCCGTATGCCAGTTGTTGTTTTCACTTAAAATCTTGTCCATTTAAAATAAAATTTAGACACTTTGAGTGGTGCCGGCCACACCGCGCCTCGAATTGAGGCGGGGTTGACTCCCACATGCCAAAAATGACCCATGGATACATTTCCTAAAGTATCAACAGTATCTGAATGCATTTGGACCATCAGATATCTGTCGTCTAGGGGGTAGATCCTGAAAAAAAGTTTGACAGAAAAGTAAACACATGATATTATAAGTTATTGAAATATTTATATTTGAAATAAAATACTCACAACAGGGATGAGTTGAGGAACACCCATCTGTACCATGCGAAAATTATTATCTGTCATCTTTTTCTGCCGCCTCTCTTCAATGGGTGTCATTTCCTGCGGTGAAAACAAATATGGAATTAATTAGAAACAGATAACTAATGTGTAACCCGAATAACAAAATATATAAAAACCATTATGATAAAAAGAACATAATGAAACAGAAGATTTATGTTGTTATGAACGTAAGTACTAGGATACACACTCTGAATGATGTAGGTGAAACATGTAGGTGAGAACACGAATGTATGATTCTATATATTTCCCACCACAACTTCGGGTTCAAAATCAACTTTGACAATTGAGTTGTTGGGGTCATCATAAGTAATAAACGGATTGCTTCCAATTGCAGTAGGGATAGTGTAAACTTCATCATCACCATCATCAAAAACATGTCTGGTATTTACTTCAATAATTACACCGAATTTAGGATGACGATGATCTTTGACATAAAAAACTTGTTTCACCATTGATGCCAATACATATGGTTCATCGGTGGCAAGAGTGTGAGTCATGTCAATAACTCAAAATCCACAATCATCAATAAAGGTGCCTTGCCTCGTCATTGAATCAAACCATTGACATTTCATCATCCTGACTCGACCATGCGAGTAATAATCCAAAATTATTATTTTCTCCACGACACCATAATAAGCAACATTTTCAGAACGAGGTCTAGTGTTCGATGAACAGGCATAACAATCTGTTGTGGCAGTTAGCATAACACCATTATGCTGTGTTCTCATGTTTCTTGCTCGTTCAGTGATAATAAATTTGTATCCATTGATCACAAGTGATTTACAAGCACGAACCATGGTATTAGGACCAAAAGACAAAGCTCTTATTTCCTCAGAAATAGAGTCTGTAGGAAAACTCGATACCTGAAATATAAACAAATAGTAAACTTAATTAAATATTATTTTTATTTAGTTATTACAGAAATATTTTTACCTTCAATTTCAACCAAGCAGAAAACCCTTTGCTATGAAAAGTCTCCTTCTTTCTCAAAGATAAAGAACGATGGTTTATATATATCAATTCTTTATGTTCCCTGTAGATAAAAATAATAATAGTTTAACAAATATTTAAAATTACAAGAGATAAGATAACATATACATGTACAATTAACTTGCTTGATATACTCATCGAACAAATCACAATTGAACAACACTGTGCGATGTGCCATCTCTCACTCTTCAAGTCTTAATGTTGTCAATGTATATGATACCGGAATTCATCCTGTCTAAGGAAGTGATGGAAAACTGGGTTCAATTTGCCCATACTGTTCTTCTTCATTTCTCATTGGTCTATTTATTCTCGTAGTATGATCAGACAAATACATTGAGCATAAATCCATACATTCTTGAGCCAAGTAACTGTTCACAACAGAACCTTCGGGATAATTCCTGTTTCGAACATATGATTTCAATGTGCACATGTTTCTTTCAGTTAGATACATCTAACGGAAAGCAACGGGTCCTCCAAGAAGTATTTTGGTCGGAAGATGGACACGCAGATGCAACATGCATGTAAAAAATGATGGAGGGAATATTTTCTCTAACTCGCACAAAATTAATGGTGTCTCTGCCAACAGTTTTTGCACGAGGGATTTGGGCAACCTTTTAGCAAAAATATCTCTAAACAAATAGCACAACCGAATAACTAAGACTCTAACATTATTGGACAATAGATGATGGATTTCTATTGGAATCAACTCATGCAAAAGGACGTGATAATCATGAGTCTTCAAAAATTTCAACTTCAACTCTTTTCTGTTGACCCATTTTGATATATTTCTTGAATAGCCATCAGGAAGTTTAATAGTCTCAAGCACTTCCAGAAATTGATTTTATTCAGAAGCAGTCATCACATAAGAAGTACATGGAACTTGACATTTATTTTCACTGATACAGACAGGATGCAATTCTGGTCTGATCCCCCAATCTACCAAGTCGCACCGAGATCATAAATTATCTTTTGTCTTCCCCGTGACATTTAGAAGAATCCAAAGCAACATTTCACATATATTCTTTTCAATGTGCATTACGTCTAAGCAATGACGTATCAAGTTGGTTGAACAATATGACAACTCAAATAATATACTCTTTTCTTCCAATTGTAACAGGTATCATTGGAAACATTTTTCCTCTTTCTAGATTTCATTACACTCTTCCCAAATGAATAACTGAAATATTTCAATTCAATAAGCACATCAGTTCCAAACATACGCTGAGGTGGACCGTCATTCTCCATGGTATTGTCAAATCTTAAATGATTGTTTCTATATGGATGGTTCATTTGCAAGAATCGTCGATGTCCCATAAAACTAAAACTACAATGATATTTCAGTCTTCTCGATCGAGTATTCTTCATACAAACAGGACATGACAATTTTTCTTTTGTGCTCCATCCAGACATCATTGCATAAGCAGGAAAATCATTGATAGTCCACATAAGTGCAGCACGCATCTGAAATATGTCTTTAGAACATCGATCGTATGTGGGCACACCCACATCCCAAAGAAGTTTCAACTCTTTTATTAAAGGTTGAATGTATACATCTATATCATTTTCGGGATCAGAAGGGCCAGATATCAGTATACTCAAGAAAGTGTAAGTATTTTTCACACACAACCAAGGGGGAAGGTTATAAATGTGTATGAAACCTGGAGATGTGCTGTGTGAAGTAAGCATCTGCCCAAATGGATTAAAACCGTCACATGAAAGACCCAGTCTCACATTATGCACGTCAGCTGCAAATTCAGGATATCGAGCATCAAATCTCTGCCATGAAAATCCATCTGCAGGGTGAACCAACTCTTCATTATTCTTTTTTCTCTCGGTGTCATGCCATCGCATTTTTATGGATATTTCATCAGAAATGAAAAGTTTCTGTAATCTGGGGATCAATTGAAAGTGCCACATTACTTTTTGTGGCACACGAGATGGTGTTCCATCATCTTTTGGCTTCCATCGGGAGGTTCCGCATTTTATACAATCATTTCTTTTAGTAGTTTACTCCCAAAATATGCTGCAATCATTCGGGCAAGCATGAATTTTTTTTTGAGAATCCAAGTTCATCAACCAACTTCCATGCCATATAGTGGTTTGATGGAATATCTGCATCATCTGGAAGTAAGTCCTTTAAGAAGGTAAGAATGCAATCAATTGCATTATTTGAAATTCCATACATAGTTTTCCCATGAAACAATCATATTAAAAATTCCAACTTTTTCATTTTATCACATTGCCGATATACTGGAGTCATCGAAACATCATTCAATTTTTTCACCCTATCAACATCATCATTTTCATTGGACGCATCATGTGTGCTTATATCGAAATCTTGTTGGTTGGACATCATTTCCTTCTCATGATGTCGAATAAATGGAAACCAATAATATATCAAACTCTCCAATTCAGTCCTATCATTTGGATCATCAACATTTTGAGATTCTATTTTCTCTCCATTGTGATACCACACATAATAGTTTGTTTGGAAACCATATTTGGTTATATAATAGCTAACTGCTTCACGGCCCAACCATGGTCTTCCAACACAATTAAAACATGGGAAGTGTATGCGACCACTATCTGAAGCCTTGTCAAATGCAAAATCTAGAAATCTTTTCAAATTATTTTGAAAATCGGTTGATATCCGATCAGTTTCGTACATCCAACTTCTATCCATTCTGTAAAAAAATCGCAATAAGTCATTTCAAAGCAATTCAATAATATTAAAGTTTAATCAAAAAAATATTTACATAAATGAAAATTGTTTACTCTATATAAAAGCCTAACTGACACATTACTCTATATGAGAATCATATTAAGAAATAGAAAAAAAATACGTGTATATAAGAAAATAAGATACAAAATTTCTAATGCCTATATTCAAGGATTGACCAGTAATATATTGGAAGTGGATCAAGGAATACATAATCCTTAAGGGTCTTGTTGGGAGTATATGAGTTTTATACATTAACTTCTTCAAGTAGATCAGGATGAGGAGTAGGATGAGGATCATGGGAGTGGCGGGACTGTCCAAGGGGGGGTGTGGCGTGTCCAGGGGTGCGGGGTGTCTAGGGGGTGGTGGGGCCGTCCGGGGGGTCAGACGTGTCCAGGGGTGGGGGGATGTCTAGGGGGTCGGGGTGTCCAGGTGGGCGGGCTGTCCGTGGGGGTGGTCAGGTTGTCCATGGGGGTCGGGGTGTATAGGTATATTTATATGAAAAGAATACCCCCACAATAATCATGCATCCCTGTCATTAGTCTAAACCCCTAGAACACATAAGAGAAGCTAGTATGGGAATTTACTAAAATATTTAACACCATACAAATGAAAATACACTCTAAATATAGTTTGATAGGATATAATGGTGTGTGTGAAAAAATGATATTAAATCAATTTAAATGAATATGGAACAAATGAGGATTTATAATACACTAAGAGTACCTCAAACAATCCAAAACCACTATAGCACCACATATTCAACTTCATGAAACAGGACTTGGAAATATAACCTACGTCTTTACTGATGACCACCTAATTGGAACACTCTATTTATTGTTCTTGAACACAAGGAACAAACAATGTTTGGTCTCTACCAACTCAATCACCCCCTTGTAGATCATAATCTCATTTCCCCTTATACTAAAATGGTCTCACTGGAAGCTACTATTTATACCGGACCTAAACCATTCATTATCCATAAAACAATGATCAAAGAACCATCGGAGGTATCTCTCATATAACCAAAACAATTTTTATCTATGATGTAACGAAATTCAAAAGAATAACTTTTATTCAATAACCTTTTGGTATATAATGTGCATCAACAATGGTTCAATTATATGGTTCATCACATTCCAATTTATTAATCACCCATACATGATAAAAATTGAACATTGACTTTCATTTAATTACAACCATCATATTTAATTTAATTCTTAACAAGCATAGAAGCATGGAAATTGAAATCTAATAACTTTAATTAGTCCCCAAAACTTTTTAATAAATTTAACATGAAAAATAAAACACTTTCAAATCTAAATAATCACTATGAAGTAAAATGAGCTTGGAATTCTATTGCACAAGTAAAAACACTCAACGATGGAATATATGAAAAGAATATTAATATAAATTATTAAATCAAGATAATAATGTTACAATGAATGTTAAAACTAAACATGTGATTGAATTTTATAACATATAATAAAAATTTCTTGGTAATGATACATGAAAGGAGCATCAAAAAATTAGAAAACTGTCTAATGCAATCTATATGGGCTGGAATATGAATGGAATGTAAATAAAGAACGAAAACATAAATTGGGCTGGAACAGAAATTTGGCTGGAATATGAGAATAGAAATTGGTCTCATCCCACATCAAAATCGAAACTAAAAACTAAGAAAATTATCACTCATGACTAACCATGCCACTATAAACAACCTAGAGTTTATGAGTTTTCTCTCTAATCTCAACAACATCATCACACATTCTTACCATGATGTGAATCATGTGTAATATGAATGATATTAACACAAAATTACCAGAAATACCAAGCCTTCTAAAAACTGAAAATTTATGGATGATATTAACACACAATTCATTTTGAATCAAATTTGATTCAAATTACTACTTATCCCAATATACCAAACTCATACTATAATCACTATATGTGTGCCACTATCAAAGATCAACACACGCACCCAAATCAAACAGAAAACAAAATTCATAAACACCCAAATATAAAGAAAAAACCATAACAGTAGATGTAGATAATTAAAATAAAAGTATCACTTACCGGAAATGTAGAACTAAGAAATTTTGAAGATGGGTCGGAATGAAGGATTTTTGTAGTAGGGTAAATAGAATCCCAATTCACCTCTTCACCCAATTGAAAATAGAAAATCAAAATAGAAGACATAAAATAAAAATAGAAGATACATAACATTAAAATGAAAGTATAAATTATAGATTACAAATGATAATCTAAGAAATTTTAAAGATGGAATGAATTGGAAAGTAGGGTAAAGAGAATCCCATTTCTCTGCTTCGGCTTAGGGCTCTAGTCGCTCGGAATGGGGGAGCCTGAGGTTCTGTCTATTTCTGGGAAATCTTTCCCAACGGTTTGTAAAAACCATTGGGAATGAAAACTTTTACCAATGGTTTTAAAAAACTGTTGGTAAAGCCCTTCAAAAACTCACTTTTACCAACGGTTTTACAAAACTGTTGGTATATCTTAATCAAAAACAATCTTTACCAACGGTTTTGCAGAAACAATTGGTATATCTTCACCACCACATACCTTTACCAACGGTTTTTGATAAACCCTTGGTATACGCATGGTATACTAATATACACCAACGGTTTAAGAAAACTGTTTGTATATATCTATTGGGAAAACCTATATTTCCAGTAGTGACCTTTGAAACATATTTATTTAATCTAAATATATAATAACATTAATCATTCAACTTTGGTTGTTTAAAAAACATAAGCATGACCATGATCCCATAGAATGTTCTAAGATATGCTCTTATTCCATTTTGGTAATTGGATAGAATCTTGTTTCATATATTCATAGTTAAATCAAATTTCATTGAGGGGTTATACATTACCCTTGAATTCATGATCATGATGGACTTTTTCTGTACACTTTAATAAAAGTCCTTTTTATTTAAATAAAATACCACAGTTCTTCTTTCCATATGTATCACATATGGATTAATTCTTCTTTCCCATATTACATTAAAACATTATTTTAACATTCATAATTTTATTATATGTATTTCCTTTGAATCCATAATAGTTGTGTTATTAGTTTTCTATCGTGGTAGTTTATGATAGTATTTCTACATATATTGCTAATGTGTTGAGGAGAAGATTCGTTTAAAGGATTTTATTATTTCATTCAATGAAACGGTCAATCATTAACTTTGGATAACATATAATGTCATCAAAATAAATTTCAAACCATTGAAATAGCGATTCATTTATTGAAACATTTTTCTATTCACTCTATCATAAACATAAGAACTTTATTTCTATTTACACTCATTTATCATGAGAAAAATATTTTTCCTAGAATATTACCATAAAATACACTCATTCAAGGTTTAATATTTTTCATCATCTGTAGTGTTTTGATTAAATTAAAATAATTGATCAAAATATCTTAAGTGTTGATAAAATTGCATCACATCACTCTCCATGTCACTACTTCATAGAGAGTGTAAAATAATCTCCCAGGAACTTAACCATTTTTCAGCTAAAAGGTATTTTTTTCCCATTGATTGTCAGTGGTTTATGATGTATAAAGTATTCTATAATTTATTCACCACATTTTTAATAAGTATAAAAATACATATGAGAAAGTTTACTAGTCATAAAATGAGTTTTATGAATCAATATAGTTATAATTTGATGGTTTAAAACTACTTCTTAAGATCAAACTCTATTATCTTTAACATGAGTGAAATCCCTTTATATAGTATGTTAATTGATAAAGTTTCCATTCATTCTATTCAGTTCCATTTCAGAAAAATATAATAATATATATTAGGAATTAACATAATGAAACATAATGTTAGGTGACAAAACTGGTGAGCCACATAACAAAAAATTATATCCTTTAAGGATAGATAATCTCATAATTATAAAAATTTATTTTTAGCAATATAATAATTCTTAAATCCATAATAAATTTTTATAAATAAAAATTTAATTATCATATGAATATCCCTAAGGTGTGTCAACCCAGGTGTGAAGTAATTCCATTTATCATGTACAAGGTAATGCTCGAGACAATCTTGATGTAATTCTTTCAGAGTTATTACCCTTATGTGAATCACTACAAGAACCATGTCCACTTATAGTATTCATGAAGGGATTTATATCATGGTTAAAATAATATTATCTTCCTTTCCACAACATTAGAAATGATATTATATACTAGACATCAATATTTATCATATGTTTGTGTTCCATAATTTATGTTTTCATAAATATAAATTCCATGGATAATAATAAATTTAAACTGATTCCAATAGAAGTAACCCTGACTCTAAAAACATGACGTCAATTTCCACTCTAATACATTTTCATTTGATAGTAAGAATAACATCCTAAATGAATGACTAGTTCAATTGTCTTGGTAAAGTAGATACATATTTTAAATTCGTATTGCAATTGAAAACATGAATTACATAAATTATTCTCCTTGATAACACCATTATTACATATGTTTTATCTCCATGTGTAATTTGAAAAACATGTCATGGTATCCAAGGGAAAATAAAACCTATGAAATGGGGGATCGAAAATACTCAATAAGGGTATGATTACAATGGATTTAGTCATGAATAAATGAGTATAATCAAACTAGAAAGGTAAATACCTAAAAAAATTCCATTTAATAAATAAATTTTTCATAATATAGAAAAAATAAATGATGATCAAATACATCCATGTCTATAAAACCATGATATTATTTAATTTTTTTTCTAGTGGTTAAATTTTATTGATTGCTTGCATTACATAAAATAATGGATTTAGCTCACCTTACAAACGACAATGTTTTTTAAAAAAACTATGATATATTATTAACATAATTTATTGGAAATGACTATAACAAATCCACTAAACATATAAAATGTTAATATTAATAATTATTTTTTGTAATACTATTCATATTGGTTTTATTTAAAGAAAAAAATTTGATAAAAAAGTACTCAATTTTTCAATAATGTTTTTCATGTGCTTTGTAAATACAATGATCCCAATATAAATTTTTTTCATGTAAATAAAAAAATATATTTTTAAAAAAATTTATAAATATTAGTTCATAAAATTTTATTTCTTTTTTTAATCATTAAACTAAAAATATCTTAGGTCGATTTTTTTTGAATTTTCTGAAAATAATAATTTTTATGAATTGTGATGATACTAAATTTTTATTTAAAACTATCTTTTTTCTGAATTGTTTTTATTTTTAAATAATTTTATTTATTTTAATGTGAATATAGTTCATAAATATATTTATAAGTACAATTTAGTTCACTGAAATATTTTTTATAATTAATATTTACCTAAAAATCTTTTAATATTTTAAACTTATATCTTGGAAGACCTACTTTCTCATCACATCAGCATGATGAATATTATAACATCAATTTCAAATTAGTTGAATTGAAATTGAAAACCTGTATTCTATAGTGTAATTATAATAATTATTATTATATAATAAGGGAATATTATATTTTACAAAAATTAATATCGAAAATAGTAATAATTAATTACTGTTGTTAAGGTAAAAATCAGTTTACCAATAAGTTAATATAAATAGATAAGTATTAAAATAACCTATGAACTGGTATAAAATATATTTTATTGATATATTTAGAGGCTATAGTTTATAAATCTATATTATAATACATTTTTATCGTTTTTTGAATTAGTCAAATGTTGGTACACCTTTTAATTTCCAAAACATTACCAATGTACAATTCACCTCACTTATAAAATGTCACATCCTCTTCTTTATTCAACAAATAATAAAACCCTTTTAGATATAAAAATCCAAACCAATATAACATTAAAATTTTCATAATATAATCCTATAATCCTAAGTTTTATCACAAATACATTCATGGAATAATTCTATTGCAAAACTAATGATGTTAACCGAGGAAGAGGTAATGTTCTATGTGGAGCATTTTTTTTGATCTTCATATAATTGCATTATTATTATAAAATTTTGATATAATAACATTATTATTTTACATATAATGAGATATTTTCATATGAGGTTAGTTACCTAAAACCATATCCACTTCCATCAAACGGGTTACAAAATCATTTTTTATGTTCACATTAGACTACTGCCTAAGGAATTGATGCTATTCGTTTTTCAATTACCACATCTAACAGATTCTTATAATAATGTATTGAATTTTTATAAACGATATAATAATTTTATCATAATTATTTATTTATTATATGTCAAATAAAATTATTCTTTCTATTCTATGAGAATATTATATCATCGCTCATGTGTGTGTGGGACTACAGCCTCATGAAATGATGTTATTCAGTCAGTATTTAAAAAGAAGCTAATAATAATAGTTTTAATGAAAATATGTTATATATATGGCATGAATAATGATAATTTAATGATAATATTTTATTTTCCACCATTTATTTCAATCTGTATTTAAAATAAATCAATGTTCCATTGTACATAAGGCATATCGTCTCCATGAATAATGTATTTTATTTTTTATATCAAACTCTTATGGATTATTATAAATATATATATTATGTATATATTATATACTTCTTTTATGGTTATAGTTTTTTAGATAATTTATCCATGATCAAATTATTTGGAGTTAAAATAATTAATAAAGGCATAGAGGAAAAAATGTATTGACTAAAGCTTGTTGTTTACATTGAATTATTAATAAAATTATAATATAATTTCATCATCAAGTAATATATGGTATGATATATATTATAAAGGTTTATTATTAGAGTTTTGATGATATTATATTTATCAAACATGAGGTTAGAACATGTACGAAGGATGTTGTGAATTAATGTAATGGAGTTCTCTCTCAATTTTCATCCTTGAGACATATGTTATTTTATGCACCTCGGCATTTTTTTGAGTTGTAAAAATGTCCCATTGACATGTAATATTATGAATTTATTTTATCCCATATTAATTAATTATTAAATTAATATTATAATTTCATGGGGATTATGATTCAATGTTACCTAAGTGGTATGTTTTTTTACAATCTCATCGTTTATAAGGATTGTTTTTTATTTTGAATCCAATAATAAAATATTATGATCTATCTCTCAATAAATTCATAACATTTATTTTCAGATAGTTTTTTCATGATAATACATGATTTTTCTTCATTTTCTTCTTGTTAAGTGCTCAATTGTTTAAAATTATTCTCTTAAAAAAATCATATATATTTCTCTATTCATTCATAAACCATTTTCATACAACCCCATGCTTTATAAAATGGTTTTTAAAAATATTTTTAACATAATTCAGATGATTTTATAAATACATTCTTATAAATATTTATTTTTTTAAAATAAAAGTGAGATGAATCTGAATTTCATTTTCCAAACATTTCTGATTTGGTTTTAACCAAAATTTTGAAAGATATCTTTTTTAACATGTATGAAAAGAATATAACTTTCCACCACCTTGTCTATTATTATTTTCATATACCTTTATATTTCGTAAGAAGATATTTTCAATGAAAAATATTTTTAATATATTTTATGTTTTATGAATATTTTTTCAATGTGGAAAGTATATTTTAGTCCATAATTTTTTTAATTATTTTTAATGATTCATTTATATATTTGATTTTATATTTTCAATGAAAAAGATTAAAAAAATTATGAATTATTTTAAAAAAATACAAAAGAAATGTTATTTTATGCAAAAAAATGTTCATTGTGATCATACAAAAATCAGTTTCCATCTAAGATGAAATATTTAATAAATTATTATTATTTAATAGGGAGAAGATCCTATGATTCAATGTTTATTCATCATTTGAATGGTTCATGTATATGGGGATGAAAATTTTATGAAAGGCATTTCACTTCCACAGTTATATTATGATAAAAGTCATATGAAATCTAATTATTTTCATGGGATATTATGTATTTCACGACCTGTCCCACTGAGGCCCGTACCATGAATCCCCCAAGCCCACTTGTTATAGGCCAGGGGTTAGTGACTATCACCAAAGGTGTCACCTAGATGTGAGTGGTATTTTCATGAGTACTTGTTTACATGAACATACAACCACATCCCAAGAAATTAGAAAAGGAGGAAATTCATTCTATTAAACAACCAATGAGTGTGAAGTTACAACTGAATGTAAATGGGACAGAATTCAAACCCAAAAAAAGAAAACTACAATAATGTCATATACAAGATTGATAAAAATTTATCATTTTCAAACACAACTAGATAGGTAAGTATAGAGTAGCTTCAAAAAGCTGTAGAATCATAGCCTACATACTGGATCTCACTAGAAACCACCTTGTCCGGGGCCACAAGTCCTCCTCTATGTTGTTAGTGATATGCACTAGACCCAACATGTGCGATCGAAGTCCATGCGGGGGTGAGTAATAAAATACATAGTAGCGACCCTAAACCAACAAGGGATTAACACAAATCAATCCATAAGAAACCCATGAACCATAATCACAAAACAAGATCATGAATCAAGACAACACACACATGTACAGTCTAATGTATGGAAAGAAATACTATCATTCATTACACTGAACACATTGGACTATTGATGTACTCATTTTAGATGAGTAACTTGGGTCTATTGGCTCACCCAGAGCCAATTGTAGCTGATACACATAGGGTCACATGGAGCAGATTTACATAGGGACACTAGGATCTTATCCACATATGGTCTCTAAGAGCTGTTCCAAATAGGGTCTCTATGATTTGATATACACATGGTCTCAAGGATCTAATCCACATAGGGTATCTAGGTGATGACCCACATAGGGTCGGTATGAGCTGATGCACACATGGTTTCAAGGAGCTGATCCATCATGGGACTCTAGGATCTGATCTACCCAATATCTCTAGGAGATGATCCACAAAGATCCTCTAGGAGCTGATCCACATAGGGTTGCAATCTTCTCATCTCAACTAGCCGCATGATTCCTATATGAAGCACGCTAAATTCCAGGAGAATCTAATCCTCAATCCAGTAATTTTATTTAAATTTCCGATAAAGTATCCTTATAGAATTCAAAAAAAATTCCATGTCGTGAGGGTTCCAACAACACAAATAGATCTTCAATCAAACATACTGTTTGAAACATATTGGCATATTTTTAAAAAGGGGATGATCGAGTCTGGGTCCGACTTGACACAGTTATGCTAACCCAACTAAGATCCGACCCATGATTGACCCGACGTAGATCAGTCCTAGCCCATTGGCCATGGGTCTGGGCCACACCCTACCTGGCTCACCAAAGTCGTACTAGCTCTTACCTAGTCGGGACAAGGCCTAAAGTCACGTCTACCCTCTTTCTCCAGAGGTTATCCATGGGGCTTCCTCCTATATTGCAGTCCTTTGAACGTGACCTTACCATGTGGGATGCGACGTAGTGTCACATCTACGGTTCCACTGATGCGTCTAGGGGGATACATTAGCCTACAGCTGACACTGAGGTCAGCGACTCCTACCACACCACCATGCCCTGAGCCATCCGCCACCGGCACCAGCATGCTAGTGGCAATATCCATAGACCATTGTGTCTACTCCGGTGGTCTTTTCTTCATACCGCTTACTACTAAGGCCTCTGTGGGATATCATATTCCCTTTGATGGCCATAAATCTTATTTACCACAATTTCAAAGATGGAACCACTAAGAACACACAATATCACACAATGTGGAGAGGATCATGCCTTTTTATTGTTGACCCACGCCCTCTATGCTAGAGGTTTTGAAACATGGGATAATGGTTTTATGTTCTATAACAATTTATCCCAGATGAAATCTAGAGAATAGAGTACCCTCCCTCCAGAACATGTGATCTGCGGATCAACCTGTTTGTGGGTTGATCCATGTTTGTTGTTTTAGAACTAAGAACGGGGAAGATCACGCACAAAGAAACCCCCTACCTGAGTAACATGTTCATTAGAGTGACCTGTTTAATGGTTGTAAGAAGAACGCATCCACCTTTTCTTGCTACAAGATCCATTTTTTGGAAATCATTGGCATTCGTTGACATCACCCACTAGAGATTCAGAACAAAACCAGGATACTGCCAACAATCCTGTCTTGTTGCCTCAACCATTAATGGATGAAATTCGAGACATTGTTTACAAAGTTGGTACATTGTTTCATTTTTGAAACAATTTTCTCTATTTCCTTTTAATATTTTTTGTTTCCCTGCAATTTTTTGAAAATTAAATAAAATAATATATAACAGGATTATTTTATTTTTTTATTTTTCTATAAAATGTCTGAAAAATAACATTTTTCCTCGACTCATGTCTTTCAAGGTTATGTCTATTCTAGGTGAATCTCATCATTCTGAGTTCAACAGTTCCCTCATATTTTTTATCTGAGAAATGTTTTAAATGTTATAAAAACCCACTCGCACTATTATTTAAATGAACTAAAAAATGTTCAAAATTCTTTTCTAGGCTCACCGGTCATCAGCATCAGGTGTCGTCAGAGTGTTTGGTCTCTAAATAATTCCATATAATTTTAAAAAAAATTACATTGAATTTCAGGTAAATTAAATTTCCCCCACTCATAGGGATTTATCCCCCCCCCCTTAATCCACAACAAATATAATCAAACAAATTGGGGTACCGATCATTAATATACAACTCCTACTCACATGTGCTCAATTAGAGATTCATGTGATTCCACTGATTGAGCAGTAGATGAATAAATTATCCACAAATTACCCTCTCTATTAAATCCTCTATCAGCATTGGGAAATCTAAAAATGTCACCCTATCATCAATGTTCAGTTCGCTAAGTCGATGGCTTGCGATGGATAATGCGTGTAACTCCTCAGTTGTGACACATGAAAAACATCGTGCACCGTCTGCATAAATGGTTATAGAGCATGGTGGTATGCCACCTTTCCAACTCTATTAAGAATATGGAAAGGTCTAATGGACCTCAGATATAACATACCAATCCATTCAAATCTCCGCAATCCCTTTTGGGGTGAGACCCGAACGAACAAATGGCCTCCCTCCTCGAACTCATAGGGTCTTTGTTTCCTATCAGCATAAGTTTTTTATATATTTGGTGTAGTCCTCATCCACTCTTAGATGATCTATACCTTCTTAAGGATAGATCATACCAATTCTGCGACCATTAGTGATGACTCTCCTAGGCCCTTCCACTATAGAGGTGGTTTGCAAGGTCGCCCGTACAAATCCTTGAACGGTTCGATGCCAATGGTGTGGTGATATTTGTTATTGTATACAAACTCCTCTAGTGGTAGATGGTCCTCCCAACTATGTACGAAATCCGAAACACAATCACTGATCATGTGCTATAGGGTATGTATGGTATGCTCTGTCTAATCATCAGTCTATGGGTGAAAGGTTGTGCTTAGGTGCAGCTGAGTCTTGAATGCCTCTTATAACCATTTCCAAATCTAGTACGTTAAGTAATCATCACGGACTAAGATGATCCTCGAAGGCACCACATGAAGCCTCTATATCTCCTAAACATATAGGCGCCCTAATCCCTCTACCGATCCCTACTCCCATATAGGTAAAATGTGAGATGACTTTTTGAGTCAGTCAATGATCACCCAGATAAAATCGCATCCCATGTACATGTATGGTAATTCGGCCACAAATTTCATCAAGATACCATCCCGCTTCCACTATAATACCTCAAGTACATTTTCCAAGCCTTCTAGAACCTGAGTCTCAGCCTTTACTTGTAGAAAATTGAGGCAATGTGAAACTAACTCGTCCACTGCATTCTTTAACCTTGGCCACCAGTACAGACGTCGGAGAACCTAGAACATCATTTCCACTCCAGGATGTACCTCCAAGGGGGAGGTATGGAACTCCCTAATAATATCCCATTTCAATTCCACTGGTACAACTGTGTGCCCTATAAAAGGATGGCAGGATACTCACCTATTAAAATTTCATCAAGATCCTATCCTTAGGATAACTAAGAACATCGGGCCTCACAGTAAACAACCACATGTTATGCCTCCCTAACAAACTCTATGAGTGGGAATGTAAGAGTAATTGACTGAGGGTAAGATGATCCATTATCATCGACAAAGGATGTCGACATCACAACTAGCTAATTCATCGCCACACTCAGCAACTGCAAAATTAATCTCCTAAAATGTGCGTCTAACCCCATGTTCCCCTTCCCAGTAGTATAGAATATCCTAAAGACATAGTCCTATAGAAAATATAGCCATAACATATGTCTCGTGTTCATGTAATTATAGGAGATGATATATCTAAGAATCTTTTGGTTGAAGTCGATAGTAAACTATTCACCCAGCAAGTAGTGTCGCTGCATCTTCAGATCAAAGAACACTACTACTAACTCTAGGTCATGGATTGCGTACTTCTGGTCATGTTTCCTCAACTGTTGTGAATCGTAGGTGATCACTCCTCACACCAGCATCAGGGAAAAACCTATTCCAGCACCTAATGGGTCACAAGAAACGACATACCCAGTGCCCTCTTCTAGTATTCTCAATATGGGGGCACTCGTCAGTCCCTGCCTTAACTTCTGGAAACTCTTCTGGAACTTATCAATCCACAAAAAGGTATGCCCCTTCTTTATGAATGACTATTAGGTTGATACTACTCTGTAAAATTCAGGAACAAACCTTTGGTAGTGTCTATCGAACCCTAATAAACTTTTCACCTGAATCACGCTTCTGGGTGGCTCCCATGAAATAACTGCCACTATCTTCATCATTTGCCCTGCAAATCTAGCATTTGATATGAAATTTCCTAGAAAGTGGACCTCCCAAATCCATAACTGTAACTTAGAGAACATCCCATAAAGTAATTTCTCCTAGATTGTATCTAGGACTATCCACAGGTGTGTAGCATGCTCCTCCTCTAACGTCGAGTACACCAACATGTCATTAATAAAGACCACCATAAAACGATATAGGTAAGGTTGGATGATCTTGTTCATTATTCCCATGAAGACTAATGAGGAATTGGTCATTCCAAAGGGCATCCCCAAGAACTCATAATCCCAATACCAGCTTCTGAAGGCTCTCTTCGGTACATCCGCATCCCATATCTGAAGCTGGTGATATCCTATCCTGAGGATGATCTTTGAGAATCGCATCACTCCCTTAAGTTGGTCGAAGAGGTCAAAAATTCTCAAAATTGAATATTTTTTCTTCTTTTTTAGCTTGTTTAGGTGTTGTAAGTCCACGCATTGCATCAAGATCATGTCTGGCTTCTTAGCAAACCACACTGGGGCTACCCATGGTGAATCATTGGGTTTCACGAATCCATTCTCTTTCAAGTCCTATAACTGTACCATCATCTCACGATACTCTACAAGAGCCATCCAATATGCTGGTGTGGACATCGGTGTTATCCAAGGGTACAGGTCACTGTTGTTTTCTGCCTCCATACAAGGAGGTAGTCCCAGAACATCCTCATGAAAGAAATTCTCATACTCATCCACCACTACAAGAATGCTTGGGATCCACTTATCCACTACACTGAGGGTGAGGCTATCTAATTGGTGAGTTATTGGTTTCACCATCTTCCGAAAAATTATATCATGTGCTACAAGAGATCCCTTCTCCCCATTGAAAGAAAATATGGTTACATCCTCAAGGATACACCACACTCTATGCCTATGATAGTCGATCTGAGCATGAATTATGGATAACCAATCCATGGCCAAGATGACTTCGTAAGGCCTCAATGCCACTACTAGGACATCCCAGCTGATGGTATCTCCTCCAAGAGTAAGCTCACATTGTCATCACTAGTGTGTAATTTCAGAATCATCTCCCATAGAAGTATCTTATCCTAAGTATCGAGCCTATGGATCCATCAGAATCTATGATTTTCGAATATGGTACATGTAAAGGAAAGAGTTACTATCACATGTGTCTATAATAACAAAATCCATGGTGGAGAATAAATATATTGTACCTCTAGTCATCTCTAGACCACTATGGTTGTAGACCTCCATCACATGGAGCTGGCCTCGCCCATGTTTGATGGCTCCCAAAGCATATGGTGGACTAAGTCATGGAAGTGGTGGTAGCAGCTCGAACTATCTTTGACCACCTGACCTAGGCCTACTCGCCTTCCACATCCAATAACCTATGGATCTCCCCACTTGAATATCATTTCCTTCCGTTATGGACATTCGATTGCAAGCTTGATCATCTATGTTGCGTTTTATGCAGTCAGAAGCCATGTCTCTCTTCCTACAACAGTAGTATCCTTCCCTACTTCTCTGTTGACTGCTGATGCCTTAAGGACTTCACACAACTGATCATGTGTCCTAGGGTCACCCTCAAGATATTCTGGCACACTTGGACCTCTACATCATATATCATCTATCCACCATAGATCATTCAACCACTTGTCTCCCAGTGGTACCTCCCACAGTCGGTGCCTAATCTATGAGGAATATCTCTACCAGTAGATCTCACTCTATCACTATATCCTTAGTGGGGATACTTAGGGGAATCATCATCAACCTAATCTCCTGTCATATTCCCTATTAAATGCTATGGCCCCTGAATAATGGGACCCATAGAATATCATTAGAGTAGTAGGAGAGGTCTGTAAACCATGCAGAGTACTCTACAACTGACATGCTACCCTTCTATGGGTGAAGGAACTCTTGTATTTTCACTATGCATATGGTCACGGAGAATAAATCCTCCTGGAAAAGTATATCTAAGTCATCCCAGGAGAGGGTTTCCTCCTCATGAGTCTGAATCATCAAAATCCACCATCTCCCTACAGATCCCTAAAGAATTATCGCATGTATGCTCACCATCATGTCAAGTGACATCCTCATTAAGCAGAAGACCCCCATCATGGCCACTAGAAAATCATCACCGATTTGAGGATCTATCTCTCCTCTGACCCTAGTAGGTCTCTGTA
Organism: Viscum album; assembly: GCA_963277665.1. Lineage (NCBI taxonomy): Eukaryota > Viridiplantae > Streptophyta > Magnoliopsida > Santalales > Viscaceae > Viscum > Viscum album. The sequence continues at coordinate 1,935,231,098 of OY728123.1, read as the reverse complement.
TCTGAAACCAATGCCAGGATCTAAGCCTACATGTATCTTCTACTAGTAATGTGAGTAATAGATTCTGACCAATAGTTTGTGTTAACATAGGTACAGCACATGGTGGAGACATCTTTATCACTTGTCCCTGAACCAACACCTCATCGCAAGGCGGTCTGTCCTCATAACCAAATCTTAGAATCATGTTTGGCTATCTATGTGGACACATCCTGAAATAGATCAAGATGTATCATAGCCAATAGATTATACCTGGTGAGCTGACTCTAATTGAAGATGAGCATGATGAAACACGGAATTCCCATATGATGCATGCAACCAGTGTTTTTTATTTATAGAGATATAAAGAATAATTCAAGGTCATAGTGTATGGATACATCTGTCACCGCACCAACACTTGACTTCTCGATTCTAAAGTTCAACTCAAAACATTTAACCATTCTTCCCAAATACAAAACTATAGACTCCCAGAACTTGAGGTAGAACCAACCACCTCGGATACCACAATGTCAAAACTGATCCCCCCGGAGCCCATGCCATGAATCCCCCATGCCCACATCCCTATGTTTTGGGGTTGGTGACTAGAACTGAAGACGTAAACTAGTATGTTGGAGGAATTTCCCTGAGTACATGTACAAACACACATACAACCATGCCCAAGAAAACAACAAAAGATGAAATGCATGATACTAAAAAACTACTGAGAGTAAAGGTAAAACTAAAATTGAATAGGATATAATAAAATCCAATAGAATACAACTTCCACAAGAGAAAGTTCAAGAATAATGGAATGTTTTCTGATGAAAACCTCACCTGATAGGTAAGTATAGAGTAGTTGTCGGAATTAGAAGAAGCATGTCCTACCTGCCAGATCTCCCTAGGCACCTCCTAGTCCTGAGCCACAATTTCCTCTTCCAAGTCATTAGTCTTATACACCAGACACAACACCTGTGGGTGAAGCCTGTCCATGGGTGAGAAAAAATACTCAGTAGAGACCCTAAACCAACAAGGAAATGCCATAAACCAGTCCACAAGAAAACCATAATTCATAAACATGGAGCATGATCATGACGAAAGACATATCATAAAGGTATAGTATCAAGTATGGAATGTAATACTTTCAGTCTTAACACTGAACATGTTGGACTATTGAGGTACTCATCCCAGATGACTACTGTGGGTCTACTGGGTCACACAAACACACATGTAGCTGATCCACATAGGGTTTCTTGGATTTGATCCACACAAGGTATCAGCGAGCTGATCTACATAAGGTATCTAGGATATCTTCCACACTGGATCTCTGGGAGCTAATCCACGCTGGGTTTTTAAGAGCTGATCCACATAGGGTTTCAATCTTCACATCTCAGCGAGCACTAGAATTCCCGCACAAAGCACAATTGATTCTGGGAGAATCTACACCTCAATCCAATCATAATACTTTAACTTCAAATTATTTTTCTTTAGAGAATTCCAAAATAATCACCTTATTGCGAGTGTTCCAAATCTGTAAATGGCTCATTAATCAGATTTACAGTTTGGATTTTATTGGGGTTTTTTTGAAAAGGGGTCAGTCGGGTTCGGGTCCGGTCTGACTTGGCTGGATTGAACCGACCTAGATCTGACCCAAAGTGGATCCGGCCCATCCCAAACCATTTCCCACAAGCCCATTAGCCCATTGGTCCAACCCACTAGGGTAGCCCACACCCTACCAAGCCCGCAAAAAGCGATCTTGATTCTATCTAGCTGGGATGCGACCGGAAGCCACGTATTCCATTCTTCCCCACAGGCCATCTGCGGGGCCACCACCTCTATCATGGTCCATTGACTATGGCCTTTACACATGGGACATGGCATAGTACCACATATGTGGTGACTACAAAGTGGCTGGGTGGATGCATCCACCCGCTGCCAACCACTGGGAAAGAGGCTGGTGGCTCTGGCCACACCCCCGTGGCCTCAGAAAGTTGTGGCATTCTATATAGAGCACTGCCAGAGGCTATGTTTTTTACCATCGGGTCTGATACGGTGGTCTATTATTCACTCCACTTGCACCTACGACTTCGGGGTAAGGAATATTCACTGTGATAGCCTATAATCCCCCTTGCCACTATTTCGAAGATGCGGCCAGGAATAATGCACAAAATCGCACATGGTGGAGGGGATCGAACCTTATTTGTGTTGGCCCACAACCTTTGTGTTAGAGTTTATAAAAATTGGAAAATGGTTTTATGTTCTATCCAAATTTTACACCGATGCAATCCAAAGAAAAGAGTACCCTCCTGCGATAACAACTGATCTACGGATCAAACTGTTTGTGGGTTGATCAACGTTCGTTGTTTTAGAATGAAGAATTTGGAAAATCAAGCACAAAGAAAACCATTAACTAAGTAACACGTTCATTGGATATGATCTTTCTATGGGTGGAAGAATAAATCATTATCCATTCATCACTCCACGATCTTTTGTTTGGTTGTCGTTGGCATTCAACGTCATCACCCACAAGAGATTTAGAGAAAAACCAAGATTATTCCAACAATCTGGAGTTGTTTGATCGACCATTAAATGATGAAACGTGAAACAACATTTCATTTATGCTCTGTTATTAACTTATTACATTGTTTCATTTACAGAACAATATTTTATGTTTCATTCAATTATACATAATTTCACTGCAACAGTTTGAAAATTCAAATAAAATTAGATAAAATAAGAACATTTTATTTTTATCCTTTTCTTTAAAAAGTTCAAAAATTAACATTTACCCTTGACTCACGTCGGTTGATATTAGGTCCTTTCTAGAAAAATCTTGTTGGTTTGGGTTCAATAGTGCCTATATATTTTTTACCCTAACAATGATTTAAATGCTAGAAAAACTCATCCAAACTTTTTTTTAAATGAATTAAAAAATATTCAAAATTATATTTTGGGATCACCGGGCCTCTGAATTTGGTGACGTAAGAGCATATGGTCTCGATATAATTACATATTATTTTTAAAAAAATACACAGAATTTCTAGGACATTATAATATAATTTATTGATGATGTTATTTTGAAACATATCTCTTGTTCATAAGTTATGATATGATGACATGTTTATGAAACCCTTGTCATTTCCTGGGATATGATATGATAGTTTTTTTATGATAATGGGGAACACATACATTTGATTTTCATTTTGTGAATTGTGGGACTTGTATCTCTCTCCAATGTATTTGGTATGGATTTATATCTCATGATATTGATAGGACTAAAATGGGAACTGAACTTGGATCCACAAGAGAATTTATCTACTATAATGGTATTGGGAGTCAATATTTACAAAATGATTGTATTGGGAGTCAAAAGATTCCACTATGAGAGATTTAGTAGTGATTCATGACTACTATTTAAATTATTTTACAGGGTTATTTGTATTAAAAAACTCTATGTCATATGTTATTGTTTTGATCTCACAAATAATTATCTTTTATTCTGTAATGATTCATGTCTTTTGAATAGGAAATCATTACTCCATGACTCAAGATTATGATATTTTATATACTGGGTTTCTTTTTTATATTTATTTCTCATGTTCCCATGCCATTATGTTCTTGTTATGATTAATCATATATAATATTTACTCCTACTGACAATCTAATATCTCTGTTTCGTAAGTTTTTCCCTTTCACAATGTAATGAATATAATTTGTAAGTAAGGTATCATTTTGAAGAGAAATTAAGGGGATGATGTGTATGGGAGATGTTAATGATATTTCTCCATATTAGAATATTATATACATATTAATTGAATACACTAAAATATTATTATCTTTGATAATGTATTCATTTAATGTAATCAATATTTATATTTAATGATGTAGAATGTTTTTATGAAAATCCAAGGTTTCTATAGTTGATATCATATGATAAATTTAATTGAACATTAGAAACTATGACATGAAAATATAAGAGATCTTTGAAGGGATATTTATATGGATATTTTCATGGATATGTTTATGTATAAGTCTACAAAAGATTCAATGCATAAAAAAAATTTGAATTTTTTTCAAATGTTATATTGAGTGGATTATATGAAATTACATCCCTGTATGGAAACTAAAATTTAATGTGGCTCTACCATAGAGGTATCAAAGGCTAATAACTATGAAAATGAAATATTGATCTAGAATTAATGTTAATATAGTGCATGATAATGGGCCTAACTTCACACATATTTTTATAATCTTAGGGCAAAAGCTTCGTAAATTCAAATACTCTTTATGAACCATCATGAGGAATTGGAATAATGACTATGAATGACCATGTTTAAACCTAGGGTTTCATTAATTAATGAAATCATGATTTGAGATACAATAATTATTTTAACAGTATTATTTGTTTCCCAAGAAATAAATATTGTTTATAGAATATTATTTTTTAGAAAATGGATCGAACCAAAATGAATCTTGTTTACATTGAATATGATATAAATTTAGTGACCATAAGAAACAAAATTGGATGATTACTTGTGATAAATATTTTGTGACTTTTCCTAATTAGATATCAAGATATGTGATTAACAATGTGAACTTTAGTGAGATTCATAAAATTTTTAATTTGATGTAGATGAACTTTTGGGAATGTTCATTTTGTAATGAACACAATGAATTAGAATTCATCTTTCTATATGTCATGAGTGTGCGAAGAAGGACATACAGGAATATAAAAATGAATGTAAATATTTTATATATGTTTAATAAAAGGCTATAGTGTGGAAAAGTTTCTATAGCTTCAATGTGTTTTGTGTGGAAAATATTGTCATTATCCAAATTAATTCATAAACCCAATAATTAAATTCTAGACCAAGGAAGGGCCTATTAAATTTAAATCATAAAGTTAAAGGATTTAGTTTTTTTGTATTGAGATTCTAGGATTATATTGTATAGGAATTTTTCTAATGGTATCTGGGTTATAGGAATCAATACACATCTAATGATTATTTTTATTTTGGATGCATATATGTCTTCATGTATGAATATCATAAGATATATAGATACAGTCATGGGATTATAATTTTATGGTTTATTGTATGTTAATAGTAATAGATACCCCACTTTAGGTTTTATGTGATGGGATTTATAAAGAATATGGATAAGTTGGGGGAAATGTATTAATATACAATATTTTCCTGTATAATTTAATGAAAAAGTTATTTGAGGATGGATTACTTTAAACATTGTTGATCTATGATTAAAGATAATAGTAAGATTTAGTGTTTACCTTATCATTGAAGTTAATGTAATTATGTTTGATTATGTTTCACCATATAAATCTATCACACTTCATTGTTGTCAAAGATGTTTTCTCTATGGATCCCCTCACCATACTAAACATTAAGGATGTGTTAAAATTTAATGGTGTACCACATTTAACGGCATCATATTAGGATTTAATGTTCACATTATTATTTGGGGGAAGTCTTCAGTAATCTATTAATTCAGGGTTGAGTTTATGAAATGTGTATCTTTCTTAGATAGATGGATATTATATAAGAAATATTCAAACAAAAGAGGTTATGACATTTTCATGTTATATGGAATCCAAAGTATATTGGGATCAACAGCTTCCACAGGTAGAGTTTTCTTAAAAAAATAACTTTTACTAAAGGATTAATATGGCTCAATTTGAACCCCTTGATGGAAAAAATCATATAGCATCATCTTTCTAGAATGAAGTGGAAGAACAACTTCTATTTAGATAAGGTGTTTATATGAATTTTTATATGCAATAAAGAATGAAATCTAATCCATGTTTATATGGATAAAATTTAAATTTTTCACTTATTGGGAAAATAGATTATAAAATGGAAGTTTCCTAGATTTTTTATCATTTCCATGTTGTGTTCCACCTATCCCTCCTAAAGAAATACATACAAGACCGTTTATATGTAATGAAACTAGAGGCCATTTCACTGATCAAATATAATTTATATGAGGACAAACCCATATTGATTTTGGATGATAGAGAAAATGTTATATAAAGCAAGACCACAAACCTAGTCATTTTTTGAGGTGAAACCACCAGATTGAGGAATCTATGTGCGAATATAAGGAAATGATGAGGTAGTAGTGTCATGATTTTTTTATTAGAGTGATTACTTTAAAGGTTGATATTCATTGTAATTGTGGTATAACATTACAATATGTGTTTCTCTAATTTTATCTTTAAAATGAATTAAATTTCATTGATAACTTACATTACACACAACACAGGGTTTAACATGAATTACACAAGACACAGAGTTGTAACAAAACCATTATATATTATTAATATTGTAAAAGCATGGCCATTATGAAATAGACATTGATCACAGATATATGAATACCAATATAACATTTTTATATAATAATCATAATTTTTTATAAAAAAATTATTGAAAAAGTACATAATTTTTTAATAAAGTATTTGTATGTTTTGAAAATACAATTTTCTTCAACAAAATGTTATATTATTTTTATAAACAATAATAAAATTAATTTTCTTTCAAATTATATAAATTTTATTTGATAAAATAAAATTCATTTTTGAAAAAAAAAACATTAAATAATTATCTTATAGAGGGTTTTTATACCTTTATGAAAATATTAATTTTTTAATGAATAGTTAAAAATATATAATATTAATTGAAGAATTTATTTTCTATTAAATTAATTATAATAAAAAATTAAATTTTTATTTAGTTTTACTGAAATATTATATTAATTATATAAATATTAATAAAATTCATGTCAGTTGTCTCATTTTCATGTTGAATTTTGATATAAATTCATTGTAATCTTTTGAATGTTTTATCTCTCAACTCCTGATTTCTCATAATTTCTACACGATAAATTTTGAATTTATAAATTCAAACTATGTGAATTTAATTTGGTTAAATTAATTAGATTATTCTTATTTCTAATAATTTATTTTATCTAATTTGGTAAATATGATTTTTTTCAGAAAATGAATTATCACGCCATTAAAAATTAATTAATGTAGTTAAGGTCGAAATGGGTTTAAAATTGAGTTAAAAAAGGGTGAATGAAATAATAAATAGAATAATATATATTTAATGACCACATTTCTAAACTACAATTACTATATGTATATCATGTTTAATTTCAGAGCCTTGTTGGATGAGAAAGACGTGGGAATTCCATTATATTTTCAAAAAATTACAAGTGATCCACTATCCACCTTTAATCACTTTTGGTTCATTTATTCACTACAAAGATAACTTCATAATTTCCATACGCTCATTATATAGTAATTCTTATAGACATAAATCTAACATATTATTTCTTTTTCATGAACCCTTTAGAGGCTACCCGTGTATGATATAACGTTCTTCATCGAGAGTTTTAATTGTATTTCTTCCCCCACCTAATTAAATTATTATTAAATCATGGATATTTAATAACAACATTATATTCCATATAGTTATAGTTTTTATTAAAAAACATTTAACCATAAATATATTCACATACCTCAAATTGGTTAACAAATCATCATTCATGTGTACGTGGGACTACTGCCTCGCAAATCAATGCCCTTCATTTTTCAATTACTACCTATCATGGTATATCACAATGATGGAAACAAATTATAAATTATAATTATGATATTATTGTACTTATGGAAATATTATATCACAAATACCCTAAAAATTTCCATTTTTTGGAAAAATGTACATGTTTCTCATGTGTATGGAAACATATCACCTTACAAAGTGAGGTGATTGGTTCAGAATTTATATGGATGTTAATATGGATGGTTTTAAGGATATTATTTTATATATATGAAATATATATGATTTTTAAATGGTAATATTTTATTATCCTTTATTTATTTCAATCTTTCATGAAAATATAATTAATGTTCATGAAAACGTACAACACATTGTCTCTATGAATGGTGTATTTTATTTTCATTGTATTCATTTTATGGATTCATAAATGTACATATAAATTTTTTTATAATATATATGATATCTATATCATGGTTATGATACTGGATATGGTGGAACGATGATCATAGTATGATGATGGAAGATAAAAAATCAAAACATACAAACAAATAAAGAAATAAATTCCAGAAACATGACTATACAAAGAAATTTGTAATAAACAAATAATAGATGGTCATGATAAATTTATTTATGGTTTTATATATATTATTATAGTTATATAATAAATATATTATAAAATTATACATATTTTATATGGTTTTAAACCCATGAAAATGATGTCAAGGCATAAGGTAGATATTTTTGTCTCAATTTTATTTCCTTGAAGAATATATTAGATTTTGCACCCATCTTCTTGTATGAGGTACATATTAGCACCATTGACATCATTCATCATGAATTTGGTTATTCTCAAGATTTTTAAATTTTCATTCAATTTCATTATTTCATGGTTATTATTATTCGAATTTACCATAGTTGTAATAGTTTTATATTATAATCTCCTTTCTTTCCAAGATTTTTTATGATTATACATTCAATTAAAAAAATATTTTTATCAATATCTTAAGAAACTCATTAATTTTCTTATACTATTATAGGGATTTGATAATAAATGTTTTCCATTATTTCCCTCTCTCTATGTATGCAATAGTTTAAAATAATGTTCTTACTAAAAATTAATTTTTTATTATATATTCATTCAAAACCTTTTTTCTTCTAAATATATTTTTCCTAACTTTTTTTCATTTTTAAAATTATTTATTAATTAAAATTTACCAATATATGAATTTTTACATTTTTTAAAGGAATTTTCATTCCATTTTAATGAAAATTTCAATTTTTTTAACAAGAATGTTAAATTCACCATTGTTTTTCACATCCACGCATGAACATAATATCCAGCAATCATAAAAATTATTTTCATTGAATATTACATCATAATATTTCTAGGATATTCTCAAAATAAAATAATATTTAAAAGGGTTTATTTTTTTACTTCATATAGGAATTGGTATTTTCGATCAATTTTTTTTTAATTTATTTTTAAAGGATCCTTTATAAGATTACTTGTTCATTTTAAAGGAAAATAATTTGAATAACTTTTTTTCAATTTTGACATCAAAATTTTTTTTCAATGAAATTGTTTCCTTAATAAATGATCTAATATATATATATATATAATAATTTTACATCCTGTTTGAAAGATATAAATTTTATATATTCTTTTCAAGGGAAATGATAAGGATACCAGTCGTATTCTTTCTATGAATGGTTTATGATTATGATTAAAATATATTTTTCAAACCTATTTATACTCTATATTTTATACAATTATAAAATTATAATGAATAAAATTTATTTTAATGGTTTATTCTGTTATGAAATTTTGAGAATATTATGAATCCTATCTCTTTTATAGAGGTTATGATATGCTGGAATGTTTATGAATCCCAATTAATTTCTTGGGTTATTATGTGTTGAATTTTTTATGATTTTGTGGGGCATATTCATATGAATTTCATTATGTGATGGGTGGGAAATAAATATCCCTCTATTGAATTGGATAAATATTTATTTCCCATGAGGTAGAACGAAATCGAATGAAGAGTTAACCTTATTCAGTGAGGGTATTTCTTCTCCTATGATGGTTTTGTGAGTGAACCTTGAGTACTTAATGGTTTGGGGAGTGAACCCATTCCAATATGACTGCCTAAAAGTGAGACATTACTATTATTAAAAAACAATTAGCACTAGTATGTATGCTACAATTACATGCCTTGTGAAAATGTTATTCTATCATCGATAAGTTTTCATTTATTTTATTATGATTCATTTTTTATAGTCTACCAATTATTATGACATGAATCAATATTATGTTCTTTGATGTGCAGGGTATAGTTTTCTCATGTTATGATCATGTTATCATTCCATTATATCCATGTTATTCTAATGTATATCCCTTTTTTACCATTACTGATTATCTAGTCTCACCATTTTTTATGTTTCATTTCCTTTGGTTGAGAATGCAATTATTATGTAGGGTAATTTATTGAACAGTATTAAAGGGGGAGATATTTGTGGTGGTTAATGAATATCATGCTCTAAATTAAAATATTTTGTACCAAACCTCTAGAATGGATAAAGTAGTATTTTTCTTAGGTGTTTTTGTGTGTGTAATTTATATAATATTCATCAATAAATATGTAATATATATGTATAAAACCCTTAGATTCTATAACATAAATAATTAAATGAGACAAAAACATGAACACATATATTCTAACTAATCAAATAATCATACATATTATCAATAAATTAATATGAAATTATAATAGGCATAATGTAGAACATCTTAAATTTATCATCAATGCCTAATTCCAATACTTCTTACCACCAAGTACTTGATTAAATATATCTTATATAAATATTCAAGGAGTTTTCCAAATAACCCTGGTAATTTTTCACATTAGAGATATTGATTTTTTAGAGGATATGTAATTCTAGGTTCCACCATCACATAATAAGTCCAATGCATTGCATATATGAAAAGGTATAACCCTAAAAAAATATATACATTTGTATTAAAAACTACAATAAAAATGTTAACACATTCCCCAATCAATAAATAAATCCATAAACCATCCACATTAATATATTGAATGGTATCAAAATAAATAGTCTATATTAAAATTTTTAATAACACAAAGAATGGGAGAATATAGGAGATAAAAATAAAATATATCCTAATGGTTTATAATTATAACACAAGATTTATGTTATAGATTAATAGAAATTCCAAAAAAATGTTACTAAAACTTATTGAGGAAGATAACCTTTTTTCAAGAATTTTTATTTGAAATGGGTACTTCAAAACTAATATATAATATAATATTCATTCAAAATAAAAATTTAAAACTTCTAGAATAATAATTTAAAAATTTAATGGTCAAGGTATAAGAAAATTATATTCATGTCACTCACAAAAAAACCAATATTAATCTCATATTTTTAGTAAAATCCAATAGATCATTATTTTGTAAATAACATTAGGATCCAATTAAAATTTTTTAAAAAATGGGTAAAAATATATTCATTTAATAAATTAAAAAATGAAACAAAAAATTAAATTTTTTTAGAACACATATATTTTAATGAAAATAGATTTTTGACCAAAGGGTGAAATATATCTGGTTTTTCATAAAAATAGTTTCTCTATTATTTTATGTACCAAAGGTTGGAAAATGGTACTATTAAATTAAATGTTCATTAATTATAATAGGATAAGAAAAAAATTAATTTTAATATAGGAATATTAAATTATTCCCCTAAGAGATTCTTAAACAAAAAACAATTTTAAATATAAAGGATATTAAGAAATATACATGTAAAAATGTGGTATCAGACTTGCACATAGTGAAAAATTAATTCAAATGAAGATACAAGAAATTTATAAATTTATAAAACATATAAAACCTAACTAATCACATATTATTTATAATTTCTTATGTGTTTAACCCTTAAGGGTGGGTTATTTATAATAAAATAATTAATGAATTTTAATTTTAATTTTTTTGGTTTGTAAGGAGTAAGAGGAAAATAGAAGTAGGGGTTGGTTTTGATACCAAGATATAAGATTTCTAGGTTCACTGATTTTCAGGTAAATGAATTAAGGATTAATTATTTATATATTTATTTAGGTTTCATGTCTGAATTAGGTCAGCAAGAATCATTTGAATAGGTATCCGGCCATAATCCTATGATTGAACAATTTGAGTGTTCATCTACTAGATTAAATAGAAAAAATAAGTGACCCAAAACATTATTTATTTATAACATATGAATATTATATAATTCACATTAAAATAGGCTTATTAATTTATGAATCAAAATGAAACACCTTATCTTGAAGGCAATAGTCAGGATGAAATTTCCAAAAGAAGATGATTAGAATTGATAAACATTATTGAAGAATTCCAAAACAAGAATAAGAAATGGAAATAATACATAACAGAACATCCTCCTACAATCCCAACACCTAAAAAATAAAAATACTCACTCATTCTTGGAAATATGAGAATGAGCAACATAGATACCCAATGAATAATTGGGGTGATGAATATTGGTGAAGCATGGCACCAGATCATCACTTCATCGCCTTGAATTTGTCCATTGACTTCCATTAATCCCATTCATCGAAAAATCAGCACAAAAAAGTCATTACTTTATAAATATTGGTTAAAATCCTCTGCATCCCTTCATTTAATATTATATTCACCGAAATAGTCATGATGTGTAAAATTTTACATGCTATTCAATCCACCTCAGTATTGTCTTTTTCAAAACTGCTTTGTCCTATACTTTCTCAATGTGTATTTGTATGCATGATATTTAATGTATTTAAATTTACTATAATGACATCAATAATTTTTCTGGAGGAGTCATATTTTTCTTATGAAATAATGATTTTGATGTGAAATATAGGACCTATAAATGTTTTTCTCTAATTTTCAGCTCCACTATATCCCCAAAAATCTTATGTCACACTGCAAGAAAAGATCTCGACACATACTTTCATATGGAATAAAAATATCATTTGTTCATATTTCTTTTCCAATATTCATTTTATCAATTTATGATTCCATAAATAAAAATAAATAATGGTTTCTGAGATTTTGAAAAAATGATAATTCTACTATAGAATTTTATATATTAATCTACCATAAAATGAATGCATGAAATACACACATCTGTAACTTCTAAATTGTAATCCCCATAAATTAAATAAAAATAATTTGAAACATTAAATTCCATTATGTTATATATATTCATGATATAATATCTAAAAACTTTCACTATATAAAACACAAAAATGAGTGAAAAATTTTCAGAAATGGATATAAAAGATTAAATGATACTATTAGTCTATGATTACATTAAACCCATTAAAATATTTTCATACAGTAATAAGTTTCACACATAAAAAATAAAATCATTGTCTATCCTCATGAAATCATATGATTCCTATAAACCTATATATAAAATAGAAATAATAAATTCAACTTATTGAATCAATTCCATTTCACTCTTACAATATAATTCATGAAATAATTTGGAGTAATCATCATGGTTACATTAGGAATATCCACCTTAGTATATTTCTACATTATATTCAGATAATCCCTACTTATTAAAGTAATCTCATTGTTGAATTAATTAGAGATCTATCAGAGGCTCACCTTATCATGGTTTATCATAAAACCTCCCATAGACATGAACTATTCCCAAGAACCAAAACATAATCATAAAACATAATACAAGCATAAAGGAAAAATAACATTTCCACATTAAAATATCATTTCACATATACAAAGCCACACACCCTTAAATGAAATCCCATTATATGAAAGTAAATTAGAAATATTCTAATGGATCCCTGCGAACATTAAATTTACATGATAGAGAGAATTTATGATCAATATATAAATTAAAAAACCTTATATATTATTTAAATATAGTTGAAATATTATATTTTAAAGTGGTTGTTAAAAGAAAATACCATTAATTGAGTCTGAATCATCACATACAATATTTATATTCATAAAAAAATTTGTTAATTGTTTACGTCATTGAGAACCTTTTTAATGTTTATTTTGTAAAATAGAGATAATAAAAGTGCCAAAACTAGACATAAAACATGTGCATCCTCAAAAGGTAAAAACCTACCATATTAAGTAATAATATTTAGTTGTTTGTTTAAGCTCGATGTGGTGTATCATTTATGCTATTGAAAATAATATATCTTTTAATTATTATATAATTCCTAAATATAAATAATTATGAAAACGAAATATTCTATTATTACATTGGTTTTTACACTGTTCATAATTTCCAATTTGACATTTTAGATATAATTTTCATTTTAAATAATAATATTAATAGTATTCGATAACACTCAGTCTTGTGTATACTAAAATGTATCAAAAAAACTTTTTCATGCATCTGAAATTATATTGCTACGTATTTTGTGCACTAAAAGATATAGAAAAGATTAAATTTAGACGAAACAAAAAATATATCATAAATTCTTAAGAGGATATTTTTTTCCTATTATTGTTGTATGAAAAAGATACAATCATATATAATAACACATAATTAGGTTTCCATGTTGGAGATCATTAGTGGAATGATTAAATAAAAACTAAGTGGAAAGTGTAACTAATAAAAGTGAGTGATTTAAATCATTTATCCAAAGAATTGAATAATAAATTGAATTATTACAGACTTAAATTAATAAATATTGTATGATTTAAAATTCTATCAATTCAATAAAAGTTATCATATTATAAAAACATTTAATTTAAATTTCATTTTACTAATGTTGAATAATTATTTTAATCAAAAATTATATAAGTAAGTATACATGATATGTATCTATTTCATATTTTTTTAACATTTTAGTTTTTCTTTGATCAATTTACAATTTTTTCCCTTTAATTCATAAAATGTATATCAAAAAATGAACTGTTATAACTTAATAACCAAAATTTAGTCTCAATGAATCATAAGATATATAAAATATTGATAAGTTCTTATAAATGTCTCAAAATATTTTCAAAAAACAATATTTTTAATACATTAATCTCTAAAAAAAGTAATAATATTGGTTTATTGTTAATATTTATTCTTCATATAGTTTAGTTGAAAGAAATGTAAAATTAACCAAGGCATTGTGTATGTCACTAGTTGGCATTAAACCCCTATGATCATTTTTTTGGGTGTTCAAAACCTATTTTCTTACCGGATGTTATTGGTTTTCACTAGGTATAAAGGGTTTTCTTCTTAAAATATGAATTAATATAGTTCCAAACAAATCCAAAAAAATTATGATGGACATCCTATAAATTTAATAATTAAATATCCTTCTAAATAATTTTTTCAATAGAACCTATTTTTTAAAAATCTCTACAAATTTTTATTGTATATAAACCCAAATGTTTATCAATACCATTAATATTTTGTAGAAAAAATTTAAAGGTAGTAGTTCTTAAATAACATTTAAACTAAAACATGCACTAAAATTTTGAGTTCTAGTACCATTAATATTTTCCCAAATATACTTAATCATAGTATACACCCATTAAATTAATCCTAAAAATTGATGTTTAGGACACATAACTTTTGATCAACCATAATATTATAATCTTGTGATGGAATCCACAAATTTTAGTTTAATGATGACATATGTTCTTATATGATAACCCTAAAAGGTTACCTTAGGTTTACATTCCCTAATCTAGGTTTTCATAAATATGTTCCCAATTTTTCTACTAAACATCCTCTAATACCAACTATAGTGACTCAGCCCCAATAATTCCACTATCGATGTCTAATCCTATTACATTGGCATGATTACATGTCATAAAACTCTGAAGTATCAATCAATTTAGTAGTCCTAGTAAACTAGATATATACATGAGTCTTACATTACAATTGGAATACATAAATTACAATATAATTTTTTTCAAAGGTAAAAGTATTTCATCTAACATATCCTTGAATATCCTTATTAGTAAACATCAAAAAATCCTATGGAAAGGAAAAAAATAAGGGTGATCTCAAATTCTCAGTAAGGCTTATGTATTGAGGAAACAATAATGAATAAATGAGAATAATAGTTATGGATTTCAAATAACTGAAGGCATAAAGAATATAATCAATAAACTTATAGAAAGTCTCTAAACAATATGGTTAGTTAAATGGTTGAACCATCATTCCATTTAATCCATAATATTAGAATGAAATTCTTCCACATATTTTTTCATAGTTAAAATATCATAAATAATAATGATAGAAAAATATTAAATGAATGAAAATAATTATTATTGGATGTCAGGATTCACAAGAACCTGGTACCTTTACCATCATGATCAAAGCTCAACATAGTTAAAACATAATGGTAAAAACCCATATGATTAATTTTTATACCATTCATAAGACTCTAATATCAAGATTGTTTCTTACAAATAGTTTACAACATATGGAGAACATACCTAAAGTGTTTTCCAATAGCAGATTTCATCTCATGAGACTATAGATTTAGAGAGGGGTTTCTTTCAAATGGTCACTAAACCGTTTAGTGATTGTCCAAAAAATTCCTCATATATCAAATAATATATTTAATTAAAAATGTTTCTTACAATAAAATTTACATAGTGATTAAATAATATAGATTTATAAGTATTTCCCCAGTCAATAAAATAAATTTCAATATAAATACAATATAATAAAATGGTATATAGTTTAAACTGTACACATACCCATAAAAATGATGTAGAAAATCAAGGGAGATTGAATTTATAATGATTTTAATAAATTGAATATATCAAGGAGACAATACATGATTTTTGTAAGCTAATTTAAACAGAATCCTTGGTTAAATAGATCATAAACTATAAAGATAAATAATAATAATTGTATTAATACATCATATCTCTAGGGGAGTAAAAAATAAAGGGTTATGATCTATTTTTTCCCTTGATATATTCAATTTATAAATATTTAAACGAAAAAATGGTTAAATATTTCATTAATAAATAATATAGAAAAATAAAAAAAATTGAAAACTTTTTTACAAAACATCATTTTGAGATAAACTGATTTTCGACCAAAGAGTGAAATGAAGTAGGGTTTTCTTAAAAACATTTTATAAGACTTTTTTTGTCACCAAAGAGTGGAAAATGATACAATTACATGAAAATGATCTTGAATTACCTAAAGAAATGAAAAATAAAATGTTTACTAATTAATGGTAAAATAATATCCTTTAATATAAATTTATGTTGAAACCATCACAAATAAAATGAAATTGTGATGTAACCCTTGGGAAGGCCATAATGTTAAAGTAAGAATCAATTAATGAAAATATTATTTTAGTAAACGTTAAAACACAATAAAATAATTGAAAATAAAATATATATTATAAAAATGTATTTCATATATAATTATTAAATTTTAACAAAAATAAAGAAGTAATGTCAAAAAATTAAATGGAATCAAGATGTGAAATTCATTACCTATTAGTATTTTTTTTATTCATATATATTAAAATTAAATTATTATAATTGAAATATAAAATATCATGAAAATTTTTTTACTGATGATATTAAATTAAAAGGGGTTGTATATACATCGTATAAAATAAATTATAAGTATAATTACAATTACGACGCAATAGAAAGTAATTTTAGATGAAATCCTTTACAACGGTGGTAACATATAAATCAAAAGACCCAAATGTATAATAATAAGATGAAACATTTCAATAAATTTAATATAAAATAATTTATGATATAATATATAAAAAATGTTATTAGTTACAAAAAAAATTAATTAAGTGGTTAATATGAAATTTATCTCACAAATGTAAAAAGTGAGATGGAAATCCCTTACCTTGAATTTCATTATTGGTGAAAATAAAATTACCTCATGTAAAATGGTATTGATAATGTTATTAAATTATAAAATAATCATACTATTTTTAATAATATTATATATTTTCTTCTTATATTTTTATTACCCTTTTTTTATAATTTTTCATTATTTTCACTAATTAGGTTAATAATTGCCTAGTTTTTAAAGTCATTTTTAACTCCTTATTTTTACTCTATGACATTGATAATTATATAATCATCTACCAAATTTTTAATATGATTCAAATATTAAATATTTTTATTATATTTTATTTATTAAATCCAATATGTTTCTATATAGTAAATGAAATACACAGTTCTAGGAGATGATAGGTTGTACATACGCATGAACGATGTCTCCATTTTCTCCTCATATTAAAAAAATAAATTTTAAATGATCGAAATGTATATTAAAATTATATTATAATATTTATTTAATATATTTAAATCTATTGTAATTAAAAACATAATTAATACAAACCATGTAATGTATGAAAGAATAACATCATTTTGAGGAGCTGATAGTTTTTACATCCACAAACGACCATATTGTATTCCAAAAAAATGGAAGGCATCAACTTATATATTATATAATATTTAAATGATATTAAATGACATATAAATATCATATATATATTTTAAAGACTACTAATAAATTATTATAACCAACCATTAAAAGTTTTAATGGAGGAATGAAGAGCATCGGTTCGCGAGGCAATAGTCTATCATACACACAAATGATGACTGTGTTTCCTCTTTTATGGAAGTGGGTTTCAGTGTTGTTTGTTACCATATCATAAAAAATATTTATATTTATAATACTAATTATATTATATAACTATAAAATAAGAATAATTTAAGGAGTGGATAATGAAATGGATTATGTGTGATCATTGAAGAATGTTACCTCTTATTCAGGTAAATACTTTTGGTTTATAGAAAAAAAAAATAAATAGTGTGATTTAATAATGAATTTATGGTTCTAGAATTTTGGTCGGTATGTTGAGGAATATTTTGGGTTGGGTTTGGATGATACAATTGGCTTTATAGGTGTGAATAATTGGTAGGGTAGAGATTCATTCTATAGTGGAAGGGAGTGGCATTCTTACAAATATAAAAAATATAAACATTATTGAAAGGATTACCTTATATAACGTTTCTCTGATAATGATCAAAATTAATTAAAATGGATTATATTTTCGAAATATTTACATCAAATAGTTATTTTAAAAGTCTATAGGTAATTGTGGTCCTTAAGATTAGGGTTTACTCTCATTTTAATATAGTTTTTCTCTTAGTCCATGTAATTAAATTTAATTACATTCACTAATATTATTTTTAAAAAATAATTTTAAAGTATTATAAGTTATATAATATAAATCATTCAAATATGGAAGCAATGTTTTCAAATTTCAATCACATATTTTTATAAAATTAATTTAGAATCTACCCCTATACAGGTTGAAAAAACAGTTTTTATATTCAAAATGATCAAAATAATGGAATGTTTTTACATCCAATATCAATATGTAATTGATTAAATTTAACTATCATTGTAATAAATTATTTATTTATTGGGGAAATGGAAGAATATGGAAATGGAAGGGAGAACAATAGAATCTAGGGGGAAAATAGTGAAAACTGAGGGCATCCAATATATTGATGTTATCCCCCTTAGGATTCAAAAAATTCAGATTATAGAAGAAGGAAATGTCAGATTTATAAGCCACTAAAGAAGATAGGTGATCTACCAATTTATTCCCCTCTCGTCATGCGTTCACTATTCTAATGTTGTTGGAAAGCATGCAACGAAAATTTCTGATGCTGTAGGCAATCGACTATGGATTCGACCCGATGCCTTGAATGGAATTGAGGAGTATAAGGGAGTTAGTTTCAGCTTCAGAAATAGAGATTCCCCCTAGCGGTAGAGGGAGAGACTAGTGAGAGTGGCATGAGATTCTGCCTGTAGAGATGATCTTCAGCCAAAATGAGTAGTGTATTCCAAGATAACTAAGCCTCTAGATTCACAGACAGACTAACCTCCTTTCATGACCCTCGAAATACAGGACCCATAAATAGTCAGTTTTAAACCGATGGGAGGAGGAAGACATCATATCCAATGGACTCGCACAGAAAATCCATTTGGAAGAGAGGCTTGGATGTTGGGAGAAAGCAGACGATGTGATGGAGCATTTTTCCATTTGCAAGAGAGTCTGGCAAGGTCGATGAGGAGGTTTCTGACTCTTTCGGTGATGACTCTTGCAGTGGAGTGGGTCCCCTCATAACTTGATTTTTTTCTGGCATCCCAAAAGCAACAACATCCAATGAATAGGATAAAGGAACATGCCATTCTTTCCAGGCCCTTATCACCTGAGCCATGGAACAAGAAGACAATGTACATCTCTTCACAGAAAAATACAAAGAAAACACTATAAGATAATTTTTAAATTACTCTTTCATAAATGATAATTATTTTAACAAATAAAAGTTTTGAATTTTTCAGAATATAGTCTTAAAAAATCTGTACTATTAAATGGCAGCCAAACCGTCTTTATTAAAATATATCATTTTATGAAGAAATTTGGTTTTTTCTTATCTTATTCCTATAAAATCTATTGGATAAATGCAAGAAATACCATATTACTAATATAATTTATATATATTAGAAGTATCATTTAGTAATATTGATTAGTTTAATTTATTAATACAAACTTCTATTAGTTGAATTATTGTTTTTAGAAATAAATTTCTTTTATATTCAATTAGTTTTTGTAACACCCGCTAATTTTTGGGTATGTCTATTTTTAAATTTAACTTCTTTTATATTTTATGTTTCACGTAACATAGATCTTAAACTAACTATGATATATTATTATATATTAACTTGATCATTGGAAATGTAATATGATTATTATGAATAATAATCTATTCATTAAAAATTTAACTTCTCATATTAAAGTATAAATAAAATTTAGGTACATCATAAATTACAATATAATATATATTTATATCTTGGGAGATGTAAATTACATTTTTAAAATGTTAAATTAAGTGTTAGTATTATCTTGAGACAAAGATGTTTATTAGAAATATTATAAATAATATACTTATATGAAAGAAAACTTATTTTCATAAAATATATTCATTAATTAACTTTTATAGCATTATAATTATAAGATAGTTTAATAACACCATAAATAATTTTTTAAAGTGTCCTAATATTAGTTATAATATTAAAATTAGAATTTTTGAAAGAAATGATCGTTTTATTTAAAATTTAAATTTCTCATATTTAGGAAATTATTATCATAAAATGGATTCCATTTGGATAACAAAATGTTAATAAACGTTTGAGATAAATATTTGGGTTTTTTCTAAAATAGTAGACTTATTGGTGAATAATGAAACATGGTAATTTATGATATTTAACATAGAAAGTAAATAAATGATTTATTTAATCATGTATGATATACAAATGAGGGGAAAACTCATTATTTAGAACTTAAATGCTCTAGTTATGTAAATTAGTCATAATAAACATTGATATTGATATCCTTGGTCTAGAATAATAAATTAGTGAATAAAATAATCAAAAGCACCCCTCTCATCCTCTATAAATACCACCCTCACAACCCTTATCCTCACACCTAATATGTTTTTTATCATACTTATATTATACTTAATTATTCTCCCAAACTTCTTCTACACATACTAGTCTTATTGGTATCTCCCATTATTCTTAAAGAGGTTCTTAGATAGATGATATACTAGAGGTAAAATCCACTTTCATTCACTTTTAATTTCATTTAATTTCTTTTTATTAATTTATTTTCTTATCCTATACTTACAAAATAAATCCAAACATTCATGATAACACCATGATTTTATACATGCTATAATTTTATTATGTTAATGGAATATCCATTATCAAACCCCTTCTCCTCATGCTTTTATTCAAAAAATGAAATCATTGTCCGTGATGTGTCGATTTACCGACATCGTGGACGATGCATTTTCATTTTCCAGTACTAAATTCATTATAGAGAATAAATATTTTATTATGGTAAAATAATATTTTAGTATACATATTATAAGTTATAAAATATTCTAAAAACAATTTATATTCATGATATTACATAAAATTATATAAGTTTGGGATGGACCTAAAAAAATCTAAAATAAATAAAATAATTTTAATTAAATTTTATCAAATGAATCATCCTTATAGTATATAAAATATTATTTATAATATCATTTGAACATTTTTATGTTCATTAATGAAATATAATTTCTACTCTGCAGAACTATTCCCATTTTAAATGAACTTTAACACTTGTATACTTGCGATTCAATCATTAAAACCAAGAAAACGAACACTATATGAATGAAGATATTGAATCTTATAAATATTAAAAAAGACCATATATGAATGTAATATAATTATAATAAATAAAATAAATATAGAAATAGTTTTTTAAATATTTAAATAATGGATCTAATATGATTATCATGGACACTAAATACAACTAAAAAACTTGTTCGTACATGAGGTAAGGGACTCCTCAACTCAATTTCCAGTCATTAGGTTAAAAATCTATGAAATTGGATATGTTTTTTCTGGAATATGTGAGAAATAAACAATAACTATTATATAATTTATTTCTAATTTTATTGTGTTTATTTATAGTTTTCAGACATAATTATTTCATTGATTTATCCTCACTCTAGTGATACGTTATTTGTAAGTGTTTTCTCATCTCACATGTATTCATGTGAGATATTTTTTACTTATGATATATTTCTTCTATGAAGTTAATTTTTAATCTGATTAAATATATTATATAAATAATCTTTTTATCTTTATTGAATTTAAATATTTATTTGATGGTCATTAATTTTATGGTGCATACATTTTGACTGTTTACATAGTGTTAATGAAATTCTTAACCAAATATCAATTTTTTGGGTTAATTATTTATTTCAATGGTTATATCATTATATTATTGTGTTTCAAATAATTATTCATTATTTTTACTTTTATTTACACATTATTATGTTTATATAAATTTAATACACATAATTTATTCAATTGTATAATTTTTACATGATAAATTGAAAATACTATTTTAAATGATTATTTTTCTCATAATTTAAAAGATGTATTTTTTTAATATTATATGACATGAGAATATTTTACAACATTTATGATGAATTGTTGTTCTCATGAATCTTTTTCATGTTTACAAATATATTTTCAAATAATTTGTTTTAATTTTATAATTTCACAAAATTAAAAATAAGTTATTTTAGAGTAATATTGTATTTATTTCATGAATTTATCTATGATTTTATTATAGTACTTTCAACTATGTCAACAACCTATGTTTAATCTAATTCTTAATTGTGGATGATCTCTTATGATATCATCTAATATATATTACATAACGGTTTATGAACACATTAAATTAGGATATACTATCTTGATACCTTCCTCTATATTTCTGTGTATTGTTTTTTATTATGTATACTTATTGGTGAAAATATTTTCATTTCATATGCTAATTTCATTATGAATTTATATATTTTAAATGTTTCACCCATTTCATAATAAGAATTCATTAAACTTATAATGTGTCAGAAGGGGCCCCCTATTCCTCATCGGTGAATCAGTAGTTTTCCTCTGATAATCAATATTTGGTTTTGGCAATGGCCTTACCCATTAAGATGATTCATGGAATGAATCCTTGATACTGAAAGATTATTAGCCTGAATAGTTTAAATTTTTAGATAAATGTAATATTTTCCTGAAATTAATAGTTTCTTGTTATACTTTCTCAATGTTATTTTTTTGATATCCGTGATTATTCATTCCCTTATTACAAGAATAGTTATTGATATCTAATTTGATTATTTGACTTGTATAATATCTATCACTAAGTTTCATTCTCATGTAATTAAATAGAGATATTTTATCATATTTTATTTCAACCATATTATTTTAATTTTTATGTTTAATTGAATCTGTTTTTAGTTATTCACCTTTCTTAATTGATTATGTTTATTTTTGATAGATTCTGATGCATCATTCCCTTACTGAGCATCTGAGATCACCCATTTATTATGTTTTATTCTTACTTAATTTTCCATGAATTCTAATAAGTTTGTTATGCAGAGTTATAGTAAAGAGAATAATGAAGTTCCTGAAGAAATTTATTTATTTATAAATATAATGTGAATTTCATATATATGTATATATATATTGTTTTCCAATGCTATAAAACTATTTGGTTCTTCCATATGTGATTCCTTATATTAATGAAACTGTAATAATACAAGGCATTGAATCCAAGCTACTGGGGTCGGGGTCTTTACAGTTTGTATCATAAGGGGTTTATTAGGAAATAAAGGAAAAAAATTTAGGTAAACATTGATTAGATAACAAAAACATATGATCAGATTTGGAAATATATTCCAATAAACTAAACATATTATTTAGATATTATTTATACCTAAATTTTTAATTTAGGTTATGTGATTCACTAGTTTTGATATCAAACATTATGATTCATAATTTTGTGATATAATATAGTGTGTGTAATTTCTTAATAACGGAATCAGCAGAAGGAATAGAAACAATATCATTAGATATAATCTATCTATAAATTTTCCTCAAATATATGATAATGATGTTGAACCCAGAGCTGAAACTAGTGTTTAAAAATTTATTACAATACGTGGCTAGCTAACTCGGGTTTTGAGCAATAACCATATTCATATAGAGTATCTTTATTCATAATGAAGGTAAAAAATGTAAGCAAACTTCATGAGACAACAACCTTCATCATTCAATGGGACTACCAATTCATTTTTAGATATAAAATATATAATTTCCTTAGAAAACAAATTTTTACCTTGAGAATTAATGAAATGAGGAAGGTTATCAATTTATCATATCATTTTTTGGGGGATATAGATAATTGGTGTTCATTGATTCAAAACACTAAGTAAAAAAGAAAGAAAAAGTTACCAAGGAATTGATGTATTTTTAGGAAATTATTTTAAAAAACATTTTCCTTGCAAAAAACGAGTGAATATGGAGAGACAATTATTTAGGCTGAGAAAAAAGAAGGAAGAAAATGTTCCTAACTATGATGAAAATTTTAAAACATTCACCTAAATTTTACAAACAGCATATGAAACCAAAGAAGTAAGATTTATGGATCCTTTGATGGGATAAATACATTCCCCTGAAAGGTACTGGTCTACCAATAATTCTCATCATATGAGGATATAGTCTAATGTTATATCAAGATAGAGATGGAACTATCAAGTTATTATGACATCAAAGGGATATAAGTTAATAAGAGAACAACAGATTAAGTTTCAGATATTGGGAATAATGTAATGAAGTATTTTCCAACATGTGATGTTTTAGGAAGTAATAACCATGCTATATACTTAAAAAGAAATAGAATTTGTTTCAATTGTGTAGAAAATGACCCAATTATCAAGATTGTATGTAAATGAATTATTTTTCCAATGTGAAATTCCTTGACTATAAGGATATAGTGTAATATCAAAATGAATTCCCCATGAATCAAGGTAATATACTTAAGAAGAAGCAAAGGGATCCTGATAAGTATTATAATATTACTACATTCAAAGTGGAATACCTAAATTATCTATTTTTATGATAAGATATGTAAGTATTACATTACAGTATTATTTATTTAGGTATTTTTAATAATTCATGTTTTTGTTATGGTCTCTAGGTGATCAAGGTATTCTTATATATTGTATGTGATAATAAGAGTAACATTATTTGGTTTTCAAAATTTAATGGTAAGTTTATTTTGTAAATTTAGTGAATATCCTTGTATATTATTTGTCTTTGAATTTGTAAAAACATATTTTGGATGAGTCTTATGGTTGAATAATTATGGAATGGATTAAGGATAGTATTGATCAAGATTAATTATTTATTTATCATATAGTATAACATGTCCAAACTAACTGACTAAAAAATAATTTTATATATATTAATAGAAAATATAATCAAACAAAAACTGAAAGGATAAACCCATCAAGGGTCATGCGAGTCGAAAGTGGTGAAGGCTAAGAGAAACCCCGAGAATAAGGTGCTTCCTACTTTTCAGAATTGATCTTACATAGTTATAAATGATAAGTATGTCTATTTACTTTTATTTATGATATATTGATGGCCATTTAACCAATCGTATATTTTTTATTTTGTAATGGTTAACATTAAAATTATTATATTTAATGTCATTCTCCATCAGAATATATCTGTTATTTTTTTCTTTCAATTTAATACTTTCAATTTTCACTAATTAATTCCTATTCAAATGCCTATTTCGGTGGTTAACATTGAATTTCCCATTATCTTTTATTAAAAGGTCACTTTATTAACACTCTTTAGGATCTAGGTTTCTAATAAAGGGATTTCCAATTATTGAACACTTATTTTTGAAGTGCAATTTATAATTATGAAGAGGTAATTTATTGAATGTGGAGAGAATGTAATAACCCATTATTTTATTTTATGTCTCATTTAAAATTTATCATCTTTGATAACATATATTGCATGAAAAACTTATCTTAAATGAATCATGGTATACTATTTGATATTAACATTAATTTTCAAAGAGTATTATAATTTTTTGGAATAGTAGTCTGACCATTAAAATTATAACATCACCTATGAAATTATTAAAAAATTAGGTGTCTTATAAATGTAAATATGATTTTTTATATCATTAAATATGTAAGTAAATTTTAAAAAAATGATAAAATAATTGGTTTTATTTTTATGAATTGTAAATGTTTATTTACCATTTTATAATTAATATAAATATCTAACATAAAATAAATTTTTAAAAATAGATTTATAAATTAATATTTTTCACCCAATAATTTTAAAATAATTTCATAAGACCATAACTAATTTTTTAAAGTGTCACAATGTCCGTTATAATATTTAAATAATTATTTTTTTAAAAATTTATGATTTAATATAAAAATTAAATATCTCATATTTAGATAATTATTATCATAAACTGGAGTCCTTTTTTTATTCTATATTTCAATAAATGGTTTGGGTGACTTTTTGTATTTTTCAACAAAAGATAAATTTTATAGGAATAGTGAAATATTATAATTTATGATATTTGACATTATATTTAGTGAAATGAGTTATTGAGTAATGGATGATGTTGGGATAAGATAAAAGGTTATTATTTCTAACTCATATTATTTAGATAGTGTATTTATTCCCAATAATCAACACTATTTATATTCTTGAGCCAAAATAACAAACTAATGAATAAAATTATCAAAAAACAACTCTCTCCTCCACTATAAATTATAACCCTCACCACACTTCTACTCAAACGTTCTAATATTTTAATATTTATTTAATTGTATCAAATTACTATAAAAATAATCTTCCCCACGACTTAGACATTTTGGTCTATCCCAAGTGACTTAATGAGATTCTCAAGGATATTCTACTTAATAGGTAAAATCATATTTCTTTCGCTTTTAATTTATTTTAATTGATTGTCTTTTATTATCCTCTCCTTAAAAACTATATAAAAAATCATGATAACTAAAATTATATTATATATACTATAGTTTTATTATTTTAATGGAATAACTATAATCTAACCCTATCTCCTCTCGTTTTTATCTAAAAAAATGAAATCTTTAATGATGTGTTGATTTACTTGAATTGTGGATAATGCATTTACATTTTCCATTACACATTGAAGGTTGGTCATTAAACCATTATTATGCTTAAATAAAATTCCTTATATATTATATTTTATATGATGTTATGGAACTAATATATATAAATGATATAAAATAAAATTATATATGTTTGTGATGGTCATAAAAACCACTAAAATAAATGAAATCATTTTCGCTAACATTTTATCAAATGAATCATCCTCATAAAATATATGAAAATTTTATTTTAGATCACTCATACTAATTTCCATTCATTAATGATATATAATTTCAATTAAGGATAATTATTCCCATTTTAAATGTACTTTCATACTTATATATAAACGAACTGATTATGGAAACCAAGAAAACAAACACTCGCGTAATGAAAAAATTGAATATAAATATTGATGAAAAAATGGTACACATGAACATAATAAAATTATAAAAAATAAAATAATGGTAGAAAAGGTTCTGAATTAATTAACTAATTAATCTAATTTCATTATCGAGGAAATTAAAAACAAGTGTGGAACCCATTCAGACATACTGTAAACGACTTCATAAATCAATTTTCATTAATTATGTTAATATTCTATGTCATTGGTTATATTATGCCCAGGATAAGTGTAAAATAAAAAATGAAATTTTATATAGTACTTCCTATTTTATTTTTTGGATTTAAAATTGTGACAAATAATCATTTTATAGATATTTCATCAATCCAATGATATGATATTTGTAAGGTTTTTCTCTACACACATTCATTTACATGAGATATTCTTTATTCACCAATTATTTCTTGGGTGTAGTGTATGTATAATTACCTTTAATATATCATATCATGAGTATATTTATCATTATGATATTAAATGTTTTACATGATGGTCATTAATTTTACAAGGTATATAGTTTTACTTTTCTCATGGTGGAAAACCTATCCATAACCCAATTTCAATTATTTATGTTAAACATGAATTAATATGATTATGTCATGTTATGATTATGTTTCAAATGAATTTTTATTATATTAAGTTTTATTCACACTTTTAATGTATATTTAATCTAATAAATATATTTTTTTCATCTGGCTAACTCTCGCTCATTATTATAAAAATAATCTTTCAAATAGTTCTTTTTTCAAAATTTAGATGCATTTTTTTATCTTATAAAATTGGATTGTATTTTCTTTATGTCATCAATAATTAATTTTTTTTGTGTCCATTCTTATTTTACATTGTTATTTTTAAAAGATAATGTTTTCTTTATTAATTTTAAATATATTTTAAATAATCGATTTCAATGTAATTAGGGATTTCTTTCAAAAATTTATCAATGATTTTATTAAAATATTTTCATCTATGTCAACACACTATATTGAATCATAGTACTATTTGGGTTGAATTATTAGGATACCAGCTACAAAATTTTATATAATAATTAATGATAATTTTTACTGGAGGTTCACTATCTTTATTCTATTCTCCATATTACTCAAGATAGTTTATGATAATGTTTAAAAATTAGGGAAATTATTTACATTTCATATTCTAGTTTTAATATGAATGTATGTGATGTTTTGGATTCACCCCTTTAATAAGTGGAATGCATCGGAAATTGAATATGTGGGGAAGGGACCATAATATCTCATAGATGAATCAATAGGTTTTCTGTTACAAGATAAATAAGTTTTTGGCCAAGGCATTAACCATTTATTTGATTCTTTCCATGAATCATTACCAATGTTACACTCTTGAAATAAAGCCTTGAAATCATTAAGCAATAATAGTAATATATTATTATCATAGAGGCCTGATTGTATTTTTTTATATCCATCATTATGCATTCCCTCATTTACCAGATTAGTTATTTATAACACATGTGATTATTCAAATATTAGAATATATGTGGTCATGTTTCATTCACATGTAATTATGTGGAATTATTCGATCATTTTTATTCCTTAAATATTATGTTCAATATTATGTTTAAATGTAATGCATCTTTATTTGTTCACCTTGACATATTATTTATTTTTATTTATTATAGATTTCATTGTACGCTTACCCTTACTGAGAATCTGAGCTCACCCCTTTCTTTTGTTTTATTATTCCACAAGTTGCCAATAATTTTATTATGACTCATTTTAAGGGTTATGAAAATGGGAATAACATTGTTTTTGATGAAAATTAATTATTTTTTATATATAATTTAAATTTCATATATGTATATAATTTTACATGACTATTAAAATATTCTTTTTTGGGGATGTGGTTCTTTATATTCATGTTAATGTAATATAGTAAGGCACATGTTCCAGGATATTGTCTTTGGGGTCAGTATAGTTATTATTTTTATTTGTAATTAATTTTGATCCAAAATTTAATTTTATATTAGTGGAAACTGTTTATTTGAATATATTTTTTAATATTATTAATAATATCCAATTTAATAGGTATACGATAATTACAATTTTAAATATTAATATTAATATTATTTGGTAAAACTTGTCTCGCGTGTAACTTGATGTATACAAGAAATTTGTTGTTGTGTGTGACATAAGATAACTCATTATTGCATACATTAGAATCTAAAAACTATATTATTTTTACATAAAATTGAAAATATATTATAATTCCAATAGATTTTATATTCCACTCTATGCATATTATTGTGTTTTATACATTCTATCAAATAAAAGTTACCCCTTCAGAACATTTGGGATGTTACAATTCATATGTTGGAATATACATTGTCTAATAAATATATTAGACATCATCAAATCCCATAAAAAGGATATTTTCCCTTATATGCTTAAAATTAGATTATATTATATCATATTATTCCAAATAAAATAAATCTAAAAGATTAGTTACATTAATTTTTTAATTTGATTCACTATAATGTGTCCATTGTCACATTTAAAAGGGAATAAGTATATTAATGAATTTTTTTCCCACTTAACATCAATATTATATAATAAAATACTAATCCTATTGATCCTCATGAATAATTATACAAACATCACCATTTTCACAATGTGAATTTTTATAATTCTTTTTGTTGGCTCTATTATACACTCTATCACTTCCACATTAAGAAATATTTTAGAAACAAAACATGATAATACTTATTGGAAATTAAAATCTTTGATATTGAATTTTATAATGAGAATATTTGTATTATAATTATTTAATTATAATTCCAAATATCGTCAAATAATATTTTTAACATCGTAAAAATTTCCATTATTTCTTTTGTGATTAAATAATTTATGAATATATGTTATTATAAAATGTTTTTTTAGTATTAAATGAGAATATTTTGTTTCATTCCCATAATTATTTTTTCCAATGAGTCTTATATAATTTTTTTCCCATATGAAATTTGACTTAGGGTGTAACCTCTATAGGTCTTACTTAATAGTCTATTAATAAATTAATGTTATCTAAGAGGGACTTATTATTGTTATAAAATTTTAAATTAATAATGATTTAATTGAATTTATCCAGTGATTAAATTAAAATGACTATAAATATTTATTTTTTATGTGGAAAATCAAGCCTTAAAAATTTACAATTTAACATATTATATAGATTTTATGAGAATAAACATGTGTGAAAATACTTAACAATCAACAATACAGTGATATTTTACCACATAAAATTATTTATTATAAATTTTTATTTAATACTTCCTTTACTACTAAATCATTTCTAACAAATCCACTTAGGAATGATTATTTCATGGCTATAAATTCATGTTTGAAATAATGGATCATGAATCATCAATAAAACTATTTTTATTAATGTAAGAAGAATAAAATACCATTTATAACATCATGAAAATCATACATAGGGATTTATTCATCTATAAAATGTTACTTATTATCAATCATAATAAAACTCATTAGGTTTAAATACCATTCAACTAATTTTATTCAACTAAAATTATATTCTTTCTATAAAAACCATATATATGTGTTTGAATTTTTCATATTAGATTATATTTATCTAGATATGAAACAAATAGTTTTTTTATTTTATTTATGTGGGATTATTGAATAGGGTATTTTATAAAAAACATTATCAAACACATCATTCAATATTTAGTATGAACTAAAATGAAAAGGTCGCCATGATTTTATTTATCTATGTTTTTTCTATAAATCATGGTAATTTAAGTAAGAATCGTGTTTATAGTAGTAACTGAAGATATTTTTGTTCTTTTATGGAGTTTCATGCCATTTTAATAAAAATCATCCCTTGAACCAAACAAATAACATCCATCTATGTTCCAACACACAAAAATTACTCTATCTTGTTATATAGATTTTCATATATGAGTGATTGTATGCCCACCTAGATAAATATAAGATGGAAATATAGTATCTATAACAACATGACATACCATGTTTGATATATTGAGGTCTTGATGATTGTGATAATTGTGACCCTAACACCTTATAATTTTGTGGAGAGATTTTAACATTTTAATTTTACATTATTACGTGCATATCATATGAATCATCATTGTCTATTTTTTACATGTATTAATTCGATAGTCTCATTAACATTAATTAAAATAGACAAATGTATCTCATGGATATATATATATATACCTAAATTATATATTTCCAATAAGAAATGGAATTCATGTTGATATATTTATATAATATGTCAAGTAATTCCATGTACATAAATAATAGAGTTGGAACATATTGTATTAACTATGATAGACCATTTCCAATAATTGTATATTGTTAAAGAGACTATCTACTTCCACACTAACACAATTCTCTACTAAGTAAGAGGATTAATAATGTATTGTCAAATAATTTATTCAAATCAATAAAAATGAATCATTTTGATTCTTAATAATTGTTTTTATTTTAGTATTATAAAAAAACTCAATATATTTATAAATGAAAATGTGAAACTCAATGTTATTCATTTAGAAATTTTATTTGAATGAGATTAAATTTGACTACTCATAAGAAATGAAACACTTATCTATTTTAGAGTTATATACATTTTTAACAAAATAAATATTATTTATATATAAATAACTACAAGAACATAATATGAGAAGGTATTTAGGGAAGATAGGTTAATTTCTTCAACCCCTTTCACATTGATCTAAGAATTCATTTCCCTGATATAAAATATTTTATTTATTTAATATTTATTTTTGTTCTAACATTTATATTGGGTGACATCCATGTGGCCTTCTGTACACAACCCCACTCTATGTATTAAGTCATATTTTTAGAAAAAATATTAATTTTCCTGTCAAATTTTATGTACTCCATGTTTACTAAATTATATTGGGAAGTCCCACTATGTTCTATGATAGTAAAAGAATTATAAAAAAAGTATTTATTTGTAATCATCATTAAATAATTTTCTAAATACATTTTATTATGAAATATAACTATTCCAAATGTTGAAAAACTTCTGAAAAATAATCATTCAAAAATTATTTTCATCTCAAATGACACTAATATTACTATTATAATTTAAAGTAATTTTTAAGCTAAAATAAATAATATAGAAATAACATGTAAATTAATTTCATAAAAATCACCTGAATGTAAAAAAATAAAAAAGTTGAATGGAAAACTATTGTTTGAGAAGATGATGATATTCGTAGAAAAATAAAATTATTCATTCTCTTCACAATGTTGGAAGAATATATCTGCTAATATTTTTTTTCATTTTAATGTTATTTGAGTGTAAATGATTTTCAGTAGTTGATGGGGTTTTAAAATATATATTACACCAATTTAAATACTTTTATTTTAATATATATTTTCCCACTTTTTTATTTTACTCATGATCATAATAGAAAACCATATTAATTATTATTTTTAATGTAATACTATTGTTATTATACACATAAATGAATAGCCGAATAAAATAGATGAAAAAATGTATACCTAACATGTGTGAATTTATTATGAACACTAACTATAAGTATTTATATATATATATATATATATATTAAACAAAATTATGTTTAAATATAACATTATGAAATCCTTTACATTAATCCACACATCCATCCATTCATCCATAAATATATATATACATCCATATAAACACACACACACATATATATATATATATACATCCATGCATACATACGTAAATATATGTGTATATTATTTGATAAAAAACATGCATACATCAATCTATAGATCCATCCAACCACCCATATATATATCCATCTATCCATACATCCCTACATATATATCGATAAATTTACACAACTATTTATTCATCCATACACTAATCTTCCCATAGACTCACATATCAATCCATGAATGCATATGAACGAACATATATACATACATATATAAACAATACACATACAAATACATATATACATTAATTAATACATTCTTACATACAAAACTACATACCTATATACCTAAATATATATAAATACATAAATATATACATAAGTATATACATATTCTACCCTTTTCACTAATCTTGTATGATATATGAATGCCCAGCTTGGAAACCCCTAACATATTATATTATTTTTTCTATAAATAAAATGAAATAATAGAGAGAATATTAATACGTGATCACATTTGTATTTTATGAGATATTTCACTCCCAATAACAACCCTAAATTTTTGAATGAATCCCAATTCAGTGGATTTTTTATGATCTCTGTTACATATTAATTTTTTAAAACACACATCTTATTTGACTCTCCATATTCAACAATATACTAAATTAAATTACACTTGATTTCAAAATATTTGAACTCAAATTCTACAACATGTTATTTGAAAACTAATATAAAAATTGGTTGTCACATAAAATCATAAATGGATATTTGATTTATTCCCTCCTAACATTGATTTATAGAATCATTCACCTCATTTTAGTTTAAAATTGTGATGTCCAAACATACTCCCCATTAGTTTGTATTAATGTAAAATAATTATTATTATTTAAATGATAAAAATCAACCTTACCCATATATGTATTCTACATACAAGAGTGTTGTTTTAATTTCCCACATCATCTTAACAAACAAGAGTAGAAAATTTAAACATTTTTAATTGTTTTCTTTATCATCCCCTTAGACGTAATGAAGAGATCATTTAGAAAAACAGAATATTTTGTTTAGGGAAATAAAATTAAACTCGATTTATTGTTTTATAATAAATAAAAATGGGAAATATTTAATGATATTTTCAATATCATTGTTTTAATGAAAATTTAGATTGAAATAATCATTCAAAACATCTACTATTCAATAAAAAATAGTTCATATTGTGAAATAAAACCAGCAAG
Organism: Viscum album; assembly: GCA_963277665.1. NCBI lineage: Eukaryota > Viridiplantae > Streptophyta > Magnoliopsida > Santalales > Viscaceae > Viscum > Viscum album. Next base: position 1,935,196,574 of record OY728123.1, on the reverse strand, counting down.
ATTGATGTTTCTCAATATGTTTTATATTTTTAAACCCATAAAGATACCTATAATTATAATTTTCAGATCCCCATTATTTATATATGTAGTATACTTAATTGGAACTTTATATATATATATATATATATATATTGTTATACATTATCATGTATATATTTTAGTCTGATACTTCTAATTTAATATATACCTTTTTACCTCCATAATTATTATTATATTATAAGATATAATTATTAGCTACAAATGAAATTCAGGATGTACTATTATATTTAATGATTTAAACATAAAATCTCCCAACATTTATCAATAGATTATCTTAATAACACCAATAAATCCTTCAACGAAGTGTATAATAAATAACAATTCCAACAATATATAATTTTTTAAACCATACAAAGTGTCATACATAAACATTTATATAATATTGTATAGTTTTAAAATTCATTTTATCCATGTTTAACATCTCCCAAACAACTTTTTATTAGAATTTTTGGCCAAATATGGTAAAAGTGGTCACCTGTTGAGAATATAGAAATCCATTATTATGGCTTGTGTGTAAAAGATATTTGTAATGACAGACATGAATAAAATGATTCTTCTAAATTTCAAACTGACGACAATTCATACATTTACACATTATATTTTACTGACTTGTTTATTGAGTTATATATTCTTTTCTTATTACATAATTCTGAATATATATATAAATTTTTTTAATCTTAATCTTATAATTTTTTATCAAAAATGAAATTTTTTAATAGAATACCAAATTTCATTTCTAGCACATAAGTGAATATTTTTAAACTTATTATGAGAAAATGATTATATCAAAAAGAAATCAAAATATGTCATATTATTAAAATTATAATAAATAAAATGATTTAATTATCTCTAGTGATTGATATCACAAAATTTGGTCTATAAAAATTGACAAAATTATAATAAGTTTCATCTTCATTTTGATCTCCATCATCCTAGGAATCATGTTTATAATCTCTCCATTGTGAGTGGAATAATATGAGTTTATTCATTTAGTATTATTCTATATTTAATTTCTTATAAAATCAAACTTATATGAATTTTTCATGTTAATATATCCCAAATGACTATGTATTTTATTCCATACCTCAATTTTTAATATTAAAATTTTGAAAATTCTTTTTTATAATTTCAAATATGAAGTAAATTATTGATTTTATACATTACTTTCCCACTGATTGTTATGTTGTTCAACATATAAATGACATGTCATTTATTCCAAGAAATTATTGAATTCCAATTTTCATAATATTTGGATACAAATAATGAATCTCTTATCATAAAATTAATAATGGATTATAATTATATTCAAACATCATATAATAACTTAGGTTCTTCCAACACTTTTGAATATTTGAGAACAATCCTTTGTGGAATTTACAAATTTTCCATTATATTTTCAATATAATAAATGTCATTATTATGATAACAAATGTGTGAGGAGTTAATTATATCCATAAATGATTTATTTTCACCTTTTGGAACATTGAAATACACCTCAACCACTATTAGGTGATTATTACCACTCATCCTAAAATTGGATTTAGAGTCTTCACTTTTATTTGGTATTTTATTTTTAATGTGATATATTTTTTGGTGTTATTTATGAGTTCTTCACATCAACCACATATTCTTTCATGTGATTTGTAATAATTTATTCAATTATACCTCCCCATTGGTTATATTTTAGGTTTTACCTATTATATTCATCATGTACCCTATATAAATTTATAACTCTATTTAAAAAATAGAAATATATATTATAAAAAAAATTCCTTGCGTTTATTAACCAAAAAAAATAAGAATATTTATTATAATAGAACTCTTGCAATTTTTTTAATATACTTAAAATAAAATTGTTATTTATTTTTCATAAAATAATTATTTTGTGGAGTTTTATTTTGGATCTCATTCATAAGAATTCATTCATTATATCAATCCATTCCCTTTGGCATAAATTTAATATTATACTTTTTCTATACCACATAATTGATAAATTTATAGAAAGGGTCTTTTATGTAAAATTGGGTATATCATATTGCTATTATGATTAAGTCACCCAATTTTATTTCTTATTATTTCATCTGTAACTACTTTTAAAAATAGGAGATCAATAATAATGGTATTATTCTTCTTAGGGTTATCATTATATTATTATGGAGGTTTGAATGGAATTATTGACTCACTAACAAGATTTTCCACCCACAATGATTGAATTTTAGAACATTAATTTTAATTTCATTATGTATTTCACATCTTCAAAATAAATTCCCCAAAATAATTTAACCTCCATATTATTTGAATGAATTTTTTTTTATTTATTTCAATCATTTTTATATAGAATCCAGAATAATATCATGTTTTCCAATATTAATCTAGATACCGACATCCTTCGTGACATGTTCATTGAAATATAATTCATCATAGTAAATGTTCAATGAATTATTAAACTTATTTCAATGAGTATTATTCTCATTCATGATTCATGTATTCATTCATTTAAATCATGTGATGAACACTCCATTAGAACTCAATTTATATCTCTTTATTTTTTATTCTTTTTACTAATTCTATATTATTAACTATGTAAGTGATTGGAAATTATTGAATGATAAAAAAATATGGAATAATTTTATCCTTTATATATTATGTACATTTTCATGTACATTATTAAAATATGATAGACATTGGTTTGAATGTAATCTTTATTCTTGTATAAATTGGATTTTCCGATGACTTTAAAAAAATTACACCATTAAAACCACCTGAATCCTTATTTCTTCAGGGTAATATTAAATATTTATAATTTAATTTTTTTCCTTAGTTATTATTACCAAATATAGTAATAATGTATCAATATTATCCAATATTAATAAAAATAAATGTAACTTTTTAATTATATATTCTTTTTATAATATCATTCCCTAAAATAAAAATAATTTATACTCATCGATGTCCATGAAATAATCACAATATTTTATATCTTTTAAATACTTTCTCATTGATTATATTACATTCAAGACTTGATAAGAATTAAAATCTATCTATATTTAATCTATTTCCATCATTATATAGTATGTTACCTTAATATTTTCTTAGGATATAAATAATTGGTTGGGATTATAAAAGGAAATTTATTACATGTATTTATTCTCTAAATCATAAATTTTGACATTAACATTTAAAATAGGATTCTCATCAATTTCTCCATGACATTAGATTATTTAATAACTTATTTGTAACATCAACTTGTGATAAAAATTTTATTAATATGTATAATTAATAAAAATGAAACAATTAATATTTTTTTATTTTAATATCCTTATATTATAAATGAAATGTTTTAGGTCATCAATCATTGTCATCATTACCACCATGAAGAGTATCATTATTTTATCAGTATAGTATTCATGATTTTATAAACCATCATTTCATATAATTCCTCCTGATAGAAGCATTGGATAAATGAATTATATTATCTATACACAGATTATGTGTCAAATTTTTAATGAAAATTTATGGTTAAATATGAATTGATTATACTAATAACATTCACAGAGATTTCGCAAATTTCTATGCTAAATGGTGAATGATATAAAAGCATTCTATTATTCCATAAGTGAAATCATTTTCCATCCAATTACTAAACATAATTGTTGATGGTATACTCACCAAATAATATTTAAATAATAATATATATAATTAAATTATAAAATCTCAAATCCATGAGAATAAAATTAAATTATTACTCTATTTCAATATTTAAGGTCCTATATAGCCTAAATTGATACCAATTGAACATCCTAGAAAAATGATCTACATCAATTAACTGGGTTAGAATATGTTCTTGGAAAATAAAAAACATAAAACAATTATAACAAGGGATAAATAATATATTATATAAAATAATTAATTATTGAAATTTTTGATAATATATATACTTTATGTAAAAATAACACACAATACATGATATTTTAATATTTTTCAGTATCGCATTCTATCTTGTGGTGACATACTTATTTTGGGATGTTTATTTTCTAATATTGAATGTTTTTATATTATTATCAGTATGAATTAGTTTAAGGATAAAAAATATAGTTTTTAAATCATTTATGATAAATATAAAAATTAAATCTAATAATAATGATCAATAATATTCAATTTTCTTCAAGTGTCCTCGTGTATGGTTCACATGTGAATAGTTGTTCTTCTCCTTAATCCTTGATTTTTTTTCTATAATATACTCATTGAAATTTTTATGAATCTACCATAGTTTTTTATCAATAAAAATTAAGTGTATCACAAATATTATTCAAAGACATATATAACCAAAACATTTAGTACTTTACCATAATATGTTTTGTCTCATCACTGAAAGATATGAAACTCATCACTAGAAAATTATTATCTTTACAATAATCATATATATTCTCTTTTATTCCTAAAACATATATGTTACAATGTTATTGGAATGGTCTATATATATTATGAGTCTTTTTCTTAGCTCTAAATCCCTGTTTAGATAACCACAATCGTTTTTCCCTGGACTATGGATTATAAAAATTTATTCTTTCATACACAATGAAAAATACCAATTTTCTTCATATAATGATGTGGTCACTAAAAGATGAAATTATATCACATAGTTGTGATTTATAAATTACCCCATTATAGTATGATATATAACTAAGGGTATCAATGCAATTTTGTAAATGATATCTTATGGGGAATTAGAGTTGAAGTTTATTTTCAATTTTATATTTTCATTTTAATTTTGAAGTGGGAGGATTAAATTAATGTTGATCTTAATTTATATGAATATTTAATTAGTGTCTTCATTTATTTAATTCTTTTTATATTGATACAATCCTCTTAAATATATAATTATCTTATTTATAACATAAATATCCACCAATCAAAACCTTAATATTGATAGCCCAATTGTCTTTGACAGTTTAATTTCATTAAGTATTGACATGAAAATAAAATAAAACATTATTATTTTAATCAAAATAATGTTATCCTAGAGCCCTTTGAGCTTAAAAACATAATTGTATAGATAATGAAATAAAAAACAATTCATTGAGATATAAATACATGTTAGATGTGAGCATGATAACAAATAATATCCTACATGTCAAGTATTATAGCATAAAATCATAAAAGGAAACCCTCATGAATAATCATATAGAATATAGATATACTAATTATATAATCATAATACGATTGTATACTAGTAAGGTGGGAACAATATAAACCATGAAATAATAGTATTTTAAGGCTCATCACCAACAGAACATATCATGGTGGATAATATCCCTCCATGGAGTTAGTTTACTCCCAAATCCCATACATATAATTTCAAAAGTAATAAATATTATGGACTAAATCAAAGAACTATTTAATTTTATCCATAATAAAATATTCAATGATATTTATTCCTTATAATAGAATAAAAAAGGACATAATTATAAAAATTACTGATCAAATGTAATTGTTTACATAATCTTACCTAAAATCAGATTACATGGACTTTTAATAAAGTTTCCAAATAGTCTATTGAATTATATATTCTGGACATTCATATTTCAAAAACAATTAATAGTTCTTTGAATTTTATTTTATTTCAATAAATATTCATGCGAACGTGTATGGAATTAAGTATAGAAATGAAAATTTTCAAATAGTGTTCCTAAGGCATCAAGAAAACACATTTATATAAGGAAAAAATTTGTAATTTTTTAGGAAACCAGAGGTAACCCAAAATTTTTATAACTAAAAAAGTTCTGGTTTTATGGAATCATAAATATGTGAAAGTCTTAAAAAGAGTGTGATGTGAAATTATTGAGGAATAGATAATTTACCTTTAATAGGGCTTGATTTTAAATAATGTATTCCGAAATGAACATAATGCATGTATATCCCAAAAATTAATGGGATATTATTTATGGAATATGTATAATGCATATATATAAATAATGTAAGATCATCAACTATTATTGAATAGAGATATTATGTGAGTTATTAAGAATATTGCATAATTTGATCAAAATAAAGTTGTAAATATTTTTCCTTTACCTATGGTTTGGATTTAGTGTGTACTTTTTATAACATCATGATTTCCAAAATTGGTTTCCATGAAAACATTGATGAGGAACATAGTGAAAATTATTGTGGTTTTTAGTGAAATTTTAGTTTTGTTTAGATTAATTTAATTGATATAATATTTCTATCTTCATTATCCAATGGTGGTTCATTCCATATTCCCAAGGCCACACCACTCGAGGATGAATATGAAATTTCATTTTGAAATATTTCTATAACTATAAAATTATAATGATAATGTGTTTCTGTTCGGAAAAAATCCCTCGAGGTATCATTGGAGCATATTTTGGTTGATTGTGTTCATTGATAAAGTAGGTTTCAATGGTGGATTGCCAAGTTCCAGATATATTTTTGACAGTCCATGTTGATAAAGAACCATGATAAATTAATTGACGATCTCGATGTAGTATAAAATAACAGATACACGGTGGCGTCCTTTTCTAGTGTTTGCCAAATTTTTGGTGTTTGAAATTTAGAATTTTTTGAGCATCGCAAAATATGGATTTCCTTGAAGCTATATTAAAAATTTGGAAAAGGAATAAGTTTCACAAAGATGGGATTCTTCATGTGGATACTGCGAAGACATGAAGAAATATGATGGTGTTCTTTGTGATTACGACGACCTTCACAAATAGATGTGTTGAAAGGCATTACGGCAGTGAAGGGTATTGTGAGTGGATCTTCGTTGCGATGGAATAAAGGAATTGATGGAATGATCCGTGATTACGATGAACTCCATGATCTGAAAATGTTTGTGGTGCTTCGTGATATAGAGAGATGTTCGGCAGAAATTTCAGAGCATCGTGATTTGAGATAATGTGGAACTGATTTCGCATGGAAGGTTTGAGGGTCGGTGGAATCGCCAATAAATAAAACTCGACCCTGTTGAGAGAATTAGAAATTTTTCTAAGAAAATTTTGTTTCTCTCAACTCACAAAGGTATTTAATAAAGGCAGTGTGCTTCGTGAGAGACAAATCTTCATAGTGGAAATTTTAGCTCTGCAAAATTGGTGTGTTCTATGTTGGCCCAGTGAGCTTCATGAAGGAAGTTTCTCTATGATGACTTGATCTCCGTGATCGACTATGCTCTAAAAAAACTTGATCTTTGTGAAGGTCTGAGCTCCACAAAGTAGTGTTTTCTATGAGGTAGTGTGCTCTGCGAAGGTGTGATATTTGTGAAGAGGCGGGATCCTTTCGAAGGCTTATTTGAGCTTCATGAAATTGGGAGCTTTGTGAAGTACGGTGCTTTGTGAATATATTTCCAATGGTTGTTTCCTAGTGATAAGAGGAAAAAAAGGATACTAATCAGCAGATGAAAATTGGTCTTCAATAAAGAATCTACATACATTATAGGATGCATTCACTAGTGATAATGAGAAGACCTACAAGTCTATAAATTTTGAGTGTAACTTCTAAAGGAGTAGTGAGATCATTTCAGTTGAGAGATTAGTTTGTTATAAAATTGTGAATGGTTGTAAACAAGTTGTAACAGTGATTCTTCTTCAAACTTGTAAACAGTAATGCATTTATAGTGGATTTGGTATATCGGCACATCGTTGGTGTATGCACCTTGGATGTAGCACAGTGAAGGTGAACCAAGTGAAATTGATGTGTCTTGTGTATGCATTTTAATTCATTCGTACTTTGCAATGGGAAGGGGAGAGAGAAGAGGGGTTTTGACTAACAACAAAACAAGATCAAAAGGGTCAGTTGTTTTTATAATTCATACCCGAATTCACCCCCCCTCTCAGGTTATCTACCCTAGTGGACCTAACTGTTTCAATAAATTAAAATTTTCTTACTGTCATATATTATAAAAAATTAATAATTCTTCATAGAGTGTAGGTGTTATTGTCATTCACATAGTTTATATAGACTTGTTTTTTCAAACATGATCAACTCTTTAGGTTTCTATTAAATCTTTTTGATAAATATCCATTCCATATTCCAATAGATAAGGTAATACACTAATTCAGATAATATTTAACCATAATAAATGTATTAAAAATATCTTTTATATTTTTTTTGAAAGACCAAGTATGTTGGTTATTGAGATGGTGAACTGACAACATTATGAAAAATGTTTTTTGAGATTTAAATCAGTAGAGGATGGATAATGAAAATTACATTGACATGATAAAATGTTAGTATATTTATTAAAATTTAGTAATTATGTGTTTTTGTATGGGGGATTAAATATTATTTATAAGAAGAATAAAATTTTAAATAGACATATTTTGAATATTATATCATTGAATTTCATCTAGTGAAATAGAACTTAAGGAAATTTCACTTCTATTTTAGAGAGACTTGAACTCTAAGGATGTTTGGGATAGGGTTATTATGAAAATTAATAAAAATAAAGGTCATAAAATTTTTGAGGATTAGATATTGTGTTAGATGGTATTTATAAAGTCTTGATAGTGGAGTTTTAAAATATAATATTTATTTGTTCATTAGTCATGTTCAAGACTACAATCATAATGATTATTTTGACTAAACATAGTTTTTAGTGCATATTAGTTCAAATTAATAAATTATTAAGACATATATGAATCATTAATTCATTTATTCATATATTTAGATTATAATTACAAATACATTATTTGTTTCATATTTCATTACTCACTATAAATTATGTTATTTTTAGAAAATACCCAAAATTCACCCAACCAATTTTTCAATGTTTCAATTCCAAAAATGAACTCTATTTTAAAAAATTAATTTTCATAATATAATAAAACATATTTTTATATAATTCTTTTATTTATTTCAAAAACACCAAATTTATCTATTCTGATAAATTTTTAGACAATTTTATAAATTACGTATGTTCTCATAATATTATTTTATATTAATTAAATTGATTAATATTATTTTACATAATAATTTTATAAAAGTAAAAATTCACTTGAATTTATATATTTATCATACAAATATAAATAAAACATATGTGTTTTATAGAAAATCAAAAAAAAACATTTATGAGAAAAAGTATATTTTTTTAATTTTATAAATTTCTGATATTTTCATTTCAAAAAAACCTATTTTTTGTTGAAAATTAATTTGGTTAGGTTACTATTCTATGATTTGGGAAAAAATTCTTAATGGATATATTACTATAATAAATATTTCATTTTTAATTTTCACATGGGTTTATAACAATATATGTACACCTCATATTTTATTTATTTGACATAGACTTCTATTTTCAATCATTTTTATATATATTTTAACTTTCAAACATAATATTTAACAAAAATACATTATATATCATTTATATAGTTTTTTATACAAGTATGTTCATTCACTAGGATTAAAATATCCCAATTTTTGTGTTATATTTACATATTTTATATTTATCTTCCAATTGTATTACTTTTATTAATTATGAATATAATTATCAGCTAAATATAATGTTCAATTAAATATAATAGAATATTGTTTGTTTAAATTGTGGTGTAGGTGATTCAAATAATACAACATTACTGAATTTGAAATATTTATATAATCCGTAGGGATATTTCATTGATAATATTCTTGGCCAATACATTTATCACCCATTATGAAATTCCTCATATAAAATTTCATTTTACCAACAAATATGATATCAATTAGGGTTCGTCTATTTATCTTATTTCAATTGTTCAAATGTATCATCCCCATAACAATGGGTTTTCTTTAGTAATTTTTCTTCATGAGAATTTTTATTGCATAAAGAATTGTATATACAGTCCATGATTTTCATCAATTTCTTATCACAAGGAAGATCATGTTGTAATTGTACTGCCACCAGATTCAATACCATGGATGGATCATTTCTGTAAATCCACAAGATCAATATATAGGACATGAAATGCACTTAAGATGTATTTGGGTGGAGTTATAGTCAATATTCCATAGTTTATATATGATCAAGAATAACAATTGATTCATTGTATATGGGACTAAGCTTGCCCTTCATCCAAAATATCTTGAATCCCTGCCTTGGAGATTTGAATATGAATAATATTCCTCTAACATCAAATGAAAAGTCTCTATAAAAGTAATCAATATATATATATATGTTGATGAAAATGATCTTTCCACTTGTGAATTTGAATGGTAATTAACATTTTTACCATGTATTTTACTGTTTCGGGTCCCAGCAACTTGGATTCTCTATCTTTATCTAAAAAAATATGTGTCTTTAATAACTTCCCAAAAAGTGTTACATGTGGACACATTTGTATATCTGAGTGGAAACTATTATTGTAAAAAAGCCTCAACTGTAGAGTTATTTTGATTACATATTCCTTTAATGTCCATCAAGTATGCTCTCTACTTGTCCTAAAGTGTCTAGATTCTCTACATAGATTGAAAATTTGATTAGGGATGATTAGCAATAGTGAATATCAAATATATGCTTATAGCATTTTAGATACTTCTAAAGAACATGGAGGTAAACATATGATATCAATTAGATATAATTAAAAGTGGTTTTTTATGTCGTCTCACTAGTTCAATGATGTATATTCTTCAATTCTTTTCAAGTTAAGAGTCATATTGAGTAGAAATGAAGTTATAAACATTTTTAAGATGATCTACTAAATCCCATATGACATTATATCATATAGATGTCATCAAAAGACCTATGAAAAATTAGATGTTGATTTTTTTCTAATTTTAATATAATTATGTGTAATGTATGTAATATCCCTCTTGAATTTCTCAGTTATGACTTCACAAGCTAACATACCTGTAAAATTAATGCATATTTTGTCATATCATTATTCATATTGTCCAAAAAATAATGGACTTGGATATCTTGAATCATATTTAAACTTCCTTGGTTGATGGAATATATCAATATATCTACACCACAGAACTTCTCATTCTTTGTCTCTAGATTTATGGTATACAGAGTCAAGACCCAAATTTTATAACACACTATTCATCAATTTTTTAATAAGGATTTTTCATGTCTTATAGATTCTACCATCAAATATATTTCAACATCAACCATTTGATAGATATTTTTATTCTCAATAACATGTGGTTTAGATACTGTATGAGATATTTATGAAATATTTTCTTTTTTAATGACATTGATGTCCATCCATTTCTAATTTATGAAGATTAGATCCTTTTTAATTCAGATCATTTAAAAAATTGTTTGATCCTCTCCACATAGAGTATATTAAACATTATTTACATTATGAGGTTGATAAAAATTTTATTAGTTACAGTCATCAATTATAACTAAATATCTATGTTCATGAGTAATAATATACTTATATTTGAATATATTCTTTGGGCTCTTATGATGCACATATATTTCAAAATTCTCCCCATAGAGAAAATGAAGACAAATCATCAATGAAAAAAAAACTTTATCTAACTCTATATCTATTGTTGTATAGTTCTAAGGATGAAATCTCATCATCCATGAGATATAGGGCCTAATTTTTTTTATTTTTCGTTTGTACAAATAAAAATAGCTTTCTTATTCATCACTACATGACAAAAGGTTCCCCTTTTAAGGGTAGTATATGTAATAATACTTTGAAACCCCTCTTTTTTAATTTTTAGAAACTATATTCACATTTATTATCCTAAAAACATCACCCCTTTCATATTTATGTTTTTTAAATAGTTTACAATTTGTTTGAAGTCTCTTCCATGTTGTCGATTGTAACTAAATAGCCTAATAAATATTTGGATCTCATAAAGATATATATTTTTTGGGCCACTCCTCAATCAAAATTTTCTTAGAAGGAACCATAAATATATCATTTTATGTTATAACATACCCTATGAGTGATAATTCATTCACAAATAAATCACATTTTCTTTACTTCACAGATAGATTATCCTTTTATAATTAATTTATCACAACAATAAAATTAACCCCATTCTTCTCCTTGATTTTGGAGTATTGTATAATATCGTGTATAAATTATATATCAAACATGTTGAGGTTTTATCTTAAGACTATATATATTATGTGAATGAATATTGGTGTTTCACTAATGATATTTAAGGGTGTCAATATGAACTCATATTTTTCATACACTCTCTAGAAGGTAGTATTTCATATTTCATCCTTCTTCGGATTTAATTGTTGACATCCAAATCGAAGGTCCACCCTAAAGAAGTAATGGGCCTCATATACCGGATCTGACAACTCATAAATCTATAGAGTGGGATAAATATTCTTTATTGGGATATTATAATGTTCACAATAATTAATATAGAGGATCATTGACCTGTATTTATTCAAAAAAAATATGTATGATAAACCCCATTATGAATAAATCAAGCATATAAAATCCTTGACTAGATACACTTGTAAAATAATATTCATTTTTTCTATGTTGTTGGTTTAAATTATATAGGTATTTATTCACTTTGGAAGATATACCTGTTTAATTTCTAATGGTTTCCCAACCTATGAGTTATGAGGATTATCATACTTCTTTTTAGGGAATACATTGGTATAGTCCCTCATTATAACATTGTAATCAAGAATAATTCTATCCTATTTATAAATCATATGAGGGATATATTATTTCTCATAAAAAATAATATAAATTTGTGAAAAGAGGATTCTAAATGAGATTCATCACCATCCTTAAAACTGCATTGAATCGAATGATGAATTAGGGTATATAGATTGAATCCCCTCTCTCAAAATTTGTTGTTGGATTTATATAAGGGAAGTCAGTCCATTCCTAGTATGGCATACAATTCCACTAAAGTAATTATGGAATTATTTTCAACAAGATTTATTTATTCAAAATTTTATGGGTAGAAATTATATAATAAATATTATATAATTTCCCAATATATTTTTACCATATATAACACATCCTTTGTGATTTAAGGGGGGATTTAAATAATCAAACAAAACATGTTTGATATGAAATAATGCATATAACTATAATTGTATTGGATATTTGATGTTCATGAATTGATAATGAGATCACCTTTAACTATTTGATTCTTTTTTTGAACATTTTCTATATCAAAAATAAAATTATCAATGAGAATACTTAGAAGAATATGCATATAAATGGGAAATTTTAAATATAGAAGTAATATCTGAAAAAATACATGTATATTCGAACTTATGAGTATCTAGGAATAAATCATGATTTTTCATTTTATTTTTTATTAGTTGTATTTAATATAATATTTTGTTTCAGTCCACACTAATAGTTTTTTATAGAGTTTTCGAATTTACTTAATCATTTACCTTGAGTGATTTAAACAAAGTGAATAGAAAGGATTATTTATCATAAACCAATTACATGTTTAGTTAATACACAATATTTACTTTGGGGGTTATTTCCCCTAGATATCCACACATGGATTTCATTCTCAACAAATAAATTACTTTATACATTACCAAAATTTCAGGGAGTTTTAATATTTATTGAATCAGAAAAATGGTTTTTAGAAATATATTCTAGTCCAAATTTCAAAAATAACTATCCCTTACACTGATGACATCAATATAATACCAAGGTTCATACACATATTTTTACAGGTTTTAGCTATAAATATCCAATAAATAGAACCAAAGGACATATATGAATAGTTTCATTTAGTGTGATGTCTCTATCTTTATCCCTAAATAAGTGATTGGTCATGTTATCCACCTGGCCTCAGGTGAGCCTAAATGTTTTCAAGAGGTTTCTCCCTAGAATCATGTTTCTAATGTGTTATAATGGGTAGAATATACCCTCCATTATATGAGTGTAATAGTGGTGAATCATAATGAAATAATGGGAATCAATTTGTTAAAAATGATAATCACTAGAAATTAAAAATGACATTTATCATATAAAAAATGATCATGTCATGAGACTATAAAAAGTTTTTGTAAAATGGACATGGATGTACACATAAACAATATATGGTATTTGGAAATCCAAAAAAACACCAAAATCTATACTCAAATAGAATCACATTAAGTATGTTTGTCCTTTTCTCTCGTACTCTATACTAGCATAGATAATCATGTGTTCATAGTTGGGCACTTACCTTTACCCATACCTACATCCACAATGTATTTTTGAGATCAAATAATCTACCAAAATAAGATTTGAGTAACAATCGTTAGGAAACCACTAAAGTGGTAAAAAAACTATCCATATAGTAAAATTAAAAAGGTCATTGTGCATGTATAATATAAATAAGGCAATGTTAAAACTGAATCCATTGTCCACTCAGGATCTCCAAGGATACTCATAAGAATTTACCATCTTTGGACTAATTTGTAATATATTTTTAATTGTTTCATTACAAATATTGTATGAATATATATATATATATATCTATATCTATATATATATATTAGTTCTCGAAGGGAACCAGGGTATATTATAATGGAATCATTGCATAATATCATAAAGTTTCTTTTTATAACTCATATTCAACCCAAGCATCAGAACTAGGATATAATATGTTGTGTCTGAACCATATCAATTCCATGATGTGGAATGTCATGTCTAGCATCCTTAATCAAGGGAATATAAAGAAAAATGTCAAAAATTACCTGCAAATTATGATTAATTCCATGTACAACATACCATGTTAGGGGAGCATGAAGCATCATTCCCAACACTAACCATAAGAATTTCCTAAAAACCATATACATGGTTAATAAAAATGTTTATACAATAAATTTAACGCTTTAATGTAAACTATTAGATATATATTAATCCATTAACCATTTCATTTAACATTATTTTGTTAAATGAGTATCTCATTTTTTAATAGCTACGAAGTTATATGGTATCAACATTCACATTTAATTTAGTTCATTTTTTATGTTTTAAATATAAAATAGGATTACCAAATTAGATGGTTTTTTACTGGGAATTTATAACACTACTAGGTCATTCAATTAAACACACCAAATGTGTTTGAAGTAGTTTATATAGAAAAGTACAAAGGATTAAATTTTACGAGAAGTGAAAAAATACAATTTATTGCAATTTATTTAATTAATTAATCTTTTAAGAGGAAACAAATGATATATCTTGAATAGGAAACCATGTAATATCATATAATTGATTAAAAATGTTGAGGAAGATATAAGACCATTGGACTTAGATTTTTAGGAGACTCTTTATACAGTATTGGCATTTGATTCAGGTAAGAATTTGATAAAACGAATAAGAAGAAAAACTAATTGAAAATAAAAGTATATTAGCATATATAGAAATATAATGAAATATGAAGAGATAAATTAAGAAATTCAGTAAGAGGAATGAGATACATACTGAGCTGAGTGCATCATGATGAATAACACATTAATTTGCGGTCAGATTGAGGAGATCTAAAGAGGACAAGGAGGAGAGAAGGAAATCCACACATGAATGGAAGGACTACTATGAATTTGATGGAGGAAGAAAGAATAATTATGTTTAAATTAAGGTGGTGAAAAACCTAAAGTATTGTTTTTTGGATCCTGATTTTTATATATGGTTAGATAAATAGAAAATCAAACATGTACATGCACGTACCATATAGAATACACCCCCACACATCTAGGCTCACAGTTAGACCGACATTTCATATCCCATAATTTTAAATCATACAACATGACACAACCTCTCACTATTTTCTTTATGGTGATAGAAACTATGTGCGTCCCATGAAATATCACTGTCCTAGGAATCAACCACTCAAATGTTTTGGGTACTGTTAGAGAATACCATCCATAAACTATGTGAAATAACATACAATAATTTATAGGATTCACGTGACAATGTGTATCTCATATCATAGTTTTACTAAAAATGTTATTCTAAATGGGGGTTGAACATTTGATCTAGCTGAATACTACTAACTATGCTCTAAATGTATACCTAAACTTGTTCATCCAAAAACAATAACACTGAGAACTAAATAGGCATAAATTATCCTGAATTCCCCTATAATATCATAGACATATTCATTAAAGTAAAACTACATTTTAAAATTGTAATTTATTAAATTTTTACATCATGGAGAAATGGGGTTCTTATGACCTCCCTTCCATAAAAAACTATTCCATGATATACAAATCTGTGAGTGATTTAGCATCTTTTGAGAATAATTCTGACCACAGAGCCAATGCATTGTCCTATATCTACTATATATCTTCCAATACATGGCTTTGTTTCCATAAACCCCATACTAATGGGTCATAACTATGTCTTAGATACTTCACAATATGATCCACACCATGAACTAGATATTTCTCAATAGAAGAATATGAATGTAACTCAACCACCTAATGGTGAAGAACAAGAGGCAGGTTAGAGTGATATTGATGCAACTGTGAAATTGTAAAGACTAAATTCATTAAATTATATCAATTTAGAGTATCTATAAAATAATCCATTGGACCAACACAATCCAAAACCTCAAAAGCTCCAAAAAATATTGTCCCTAACATACATTTCTGCCAAATCCATCCATGCCCTAGTCTAGGAAAAACATTTCGGAAGACCTAATCACCTTCCTCGAACTCCAGATTATTGAAATGGTGGTTTACATAAGACTTTTACCTAGAATAATATTTAGACATATTTTTAATAATAATTTATACCATATTTTATACCTCTTGAACAATACATGGTCCTAGTAGTGTTAAAATCCCCAATATTACCAAATACATAGGTGAATGACATAGTCAAGCATATAGAGCCACATAATGATCCATATTTATAGAATCATGGAAGTTATTATTATAGAAAAACATAGTGAGCTATATTTTATTCTCATAAGAACCATAAAATTTAGGGGAACATGTATATTTTACATTCGTATTGGACATATGTATACGGGTGATAAGTAGTACTCAAAATCACATATCAACCCAGTGATATATGAAACCCCTAAAATAAAAAGAATAAAATATATATTCTCAATCAGATTATATATAAAATACAACATTATGGATGTATATGATAGCAGGGAAATAAATCCAGCTAATCTTGTCAATTAAAAAGGTTTCTCCTATAGGAAGGAATTGGGTGACCATCAGTAGTATTTCTATGATCACCCACACTATGTATGTTCTTTGGGGAGAAATTGAGAGTCTCATCAAAAACTGGTGATTTCTTCATATTTCCAATATATAATTTTTACCTACTATAAAGGACCAAAAGACCATTGGATTTCATCCATTACCTATTTACATTTGTCACAATGTGTAAAAAAACCTAAAATCTTCCTTTTCATCTCATTACACCAATACTGGTGGTGTAAGTCAGAGTACATTGATCCCATAGTGATTAACTATTCAATTCCACCCTTACACCACTATTTTAAATTAGTTTTGTAATGAATGAAAAAAATATAATAATAAATTACACTTCATGTTTTATTCAATTAATTAATGATAATCACTATTAAAAAGATAAATTATATGTGTTTGGAAATATTAATTAAAGGTGGAGGTGATTTGGAGGCCCTATATTTGATCAAGAAGAAAAATGGGCCAAACATTGTGGCTTCCCATTGACATTTGTCCACTATTTTGATCATTAAGATATTTGGTGCATCCCAATGGGAAGAAACTTTGTGCTTTGATCTAAAAATTCCTAGGCTATAACTCTTATCGAGGAACCAAATCCTAATTCGGCCATCATGTGGTCCATCGAAACCATTATGTCTAGGGGATAAAATCTACCATAATTCAAAAGGTTGTTTCGGTCTTTTGACCATATCACCCAATCCAATTTTCTTATAGTAGCAAACTTCAAAAGGGAGATAGCCAATAGTCCGTAAAACAACTCCTCACTTTTGGTCAAGTCGACATATTTCTTTTTAATATTCTCAAACTATGACCCAAATGGTATCTCAAAAATAGGGTTCTCAAAACCATGTCCCATTGTGGCTACAAAATGGCACCATGGGAACCTCATTTGTAATTTCTTCCAAGAAGAAAATATCTGCCATTTTGGAGTCCTATATGACTCTCCTCCTCATCCTAGAAGTTCTAGAGGCCCCTATCCTCATAGGGGGTCAATAATGAATAAGGAGTTCCATTCGAGTTTCCCCTCCTACCGATGTCGAGCTAAGCGGTGGGTGATCATTACAAAGGAGCTAAACACTTGAAGTGGGAGTTCCAGAAAATAACTCTCTACTATTGTAGTGTATATTGTGATTGAGAATTTTTATTTAATATGTATATTAACTTGTTTTGATCCATTTAATTGAAACACTTCCTATTTCAAAATCGATTAGTGTGTAATTTTATGTGTGCGACTTGTGTTGTTCTAATAAGATAACATAAGACTCCTCTTCATTCACAAAATTTTGAGATTGTAGTGTTCCTTGAAAATTATTAATTCGTTTTAGGGGATTCAACTGAACTATACAATTTTTATATCCTGTTTTTCTCTTGTTTTCATTATTTTAAAGGTTGTGGGTACCCAAGATCTTGGATAACCCTCAATCAAAGGATTGCACCAAAAACCTAATAATCCATTAAGAACAAATAAATTTTTCATTATTCTTGTAACTTATCAATGATCACATATTATCTTCTATTTTCAAAATCTAATTCTTTCTCAAATATTAAACACATTAATTTAATTTAGTTTCATTAAATTATTTTCAAAATCTCCTCCAATTTAAGTACTTGTTATTAAAAACGCACACTCTAAACCCACCAACGCTCCTTTAAAGATGACCTAGGGTATACCCTAGAATATAAATAAACCTTAAAATCGTAATCAATTTCTCATGTCATGACAAATAATTTATTTATTTTACTATTTTCTGGGAGTTCTTTGGTTTTTAGTTCGTGTTTTTTATAAGATTTTGTTAAATTTTGTGAATATTTATTTGTTTTATATTGTAACTATACCTATATTTTTGTGTTTTTATTTATTTAATGTGTAGGTTTTGGCATGATGAATTCTAATATAGGATATTTACTACCTTTTGAACCCAATCCAGAGAAGATCTTATGTCAGTGACCCCGATACGCAAAAGAGAAACCTTTGAAGGAGGACACACCAGACAAAAACATTCTTCTTGATCCTCCATCTTCTTATTCTGGAAACAACATCAAAACTGAAAAAAAAAATTACATAAAATGGCTGAAAACAATAGAAAACTAAAATAACTAACCTTACATGATGTTGATATCCAACTTACATATATTCAAATATAAGACGAGGCAACCAATTTTGAATTAAAATCTGGTCTAATTCACTTGTTGCCTATATTTCATGGAATCGTAGGAGAAGATCAATATAAACATTTAAAATAATTTCATATTATGTGTTAATCATTAAAACTGGAAAAGTGGATGAAGAAAAAGTAATTCATAGGGCATTTCAATTTTCATAAGAAGAAACTACAAAAGACTATCTTTATTATATTAATTCTCCAATAAAAAGATGGGTGGACATAAAACACCTTTTTCTTTAAAAATAGTTCCCAGCCTCTCGAACTACAGCAATAAGAAAAAAAATTTGTGGTATAAGACAATCATAAGGGTAAAAACTTCATGGATATTGGTAAATATTTAAAATATTATGTTCAAGTTGTCTACACCACTAAATAAGTAAAGAAATTTTAAGACAATATTCTTATAAAGGTTTAATTCCAATTGATTGTAACATGATTGATGTTGCTATAGGTGGTTCACTAGTAGATAATACCCCAATTGCTGCAAGAACCCTGATTGAGAACATGGTAAAAGCAGTCATCAATTTGGTACAAGGTCTAGCGTACCCATTCAATGTGTCCATGAGGTTCAATGTACTGAATTATAGAAGAAGGCGGACACAAAGTTTGAAGAGGTAAGTACCCTTGTAAGACAACTCACTCTCTCCAAATGAAAATCGTGATATCCTCCTCCCATCCATTAGGGAATATTCTCTTCTTACACCCATTATTCTGACCAATGCTCCCAATTGAGAGAAACTTCTGAGAGTTGTGAGGCAATGTTCCCAGGACTCCCCTATAACAAACCCTATAGGCAATAACCATACTATCATTCCAACTCTGGTTGTAATGAAAAGTATGATTATAGGAATGTGGGGTATTGAAACCAACATCATCAACCATGGAACCCACAAGGGTAGAGTAGTCATCCACCACCACTACCCTGAAATCCTCAACCACCCCAAATGCATTTCCAACCACCCCCTCCCAAATCCGAACCTAGCCTATAAGATATGAGAAACAAATTTCTACCAACAATCTCCAATTTTAACAAACCACCCAAGAATCCATACAAGACCTAAAATTCCAGTTAAGATAACTCCTTAACTCAATAGATGAAATTCAAAGTCACGGGTCAGGTAAACTACAATCTCAACTAGTATTCAACCATATAGAAAATGGTAATGTTAGTTTTATAACCTTTAGAAGTGGAAAATAGATGAATCCTCCATTAGAGTAATCCCCTCTTGAGGAGACCTCCATCCCAACCATTAAAAATGTTCCAAATGTTGAAAATCTGTATCCAGAGAAAATTTCTTCTAAAATAAAGTGTCTGTCTTTTGATGAGTCACATAGCCCAACCATTCTACTTCCATTTCCCCAAAGTTCCAACCAACCAAAAAACAAAAGTAAACTGAACATGACAAGAAAATATTGGAAACTTTCAAAAAAGTGTAGGTTAACATCTCCTTGATTGATGGCATGAAGAAAATTCCACGATACACCATTTTTCAAAAGGAGATGTGTACACACCGAATGTGACATAGAGGTTATGATAACTTGATATTGGGGAGGAATGTTTGATCATTTATAGAGCCATCACTTCCCACTAAGTTAAATGATCCTAGAACATTCTCAATTTTGTTCACCATAGGAGAGTATTACTTCTCTAATTCTCTAATTTATTAAGGTGCTTCTATAAATGTGATGCCTCACTCCATTTGATCTAAATTGTAGGCTGGGAAATTAAAGCCCACTGGAATTGTTGTTCAACTGCCTAATCGGAGTACCACACACCCCTCTGGTGTGTTAGAGGATGTTCTTATGAGGGTTAAAATTTTTATTTTTACTACATATTTTTATGTGCTTCAAATGGAGGATTATATGATGAATGGACATGCCCCGATTATATTTCGGATACCATTATTGAAAATATCCTAAACCATAATTAGTTTCCACAATGGTACATTGTATATGGAGTTAGTTGGTGACATTTTCCACTTTAATAACCTTTATTCCATGAAGCACCCTTCAGATGAACATTCCTCTCTCTCAATTAATTATATATATGTACTCCCTTTCATTGAAAAAACATCATTTCATTCCACTGATCCCCTTTATGAGTTTTCTTCATTAATATAAATGCTAGGAAATGATTCATTCCTTGATTAGTGTAGTGGTCTAGAAATGTGTCAGGCGGGTTTATTGATTGATGATTTCTTGAACACTGAGGATCCAGTGACCATCGATGATACTTCTATTCTTGTAAAATCTCTTTTTTCATCTGAGGATGGTACCATTGAGATATTAAATGAGATCTGTGACAACTCACTTTTACACACACTCCCATCAATCAAAAATCCACAGAATTTGAATAGAAACAGCTGCCTCTAGATTTAAAATATTCATATAATGAGAATGGAAACAATTTTCCCATCATCATTTCTTGTTCACTCCCTCATGAGCATGAATTGTGACGGCTTGATCTTGTGAGGTAGTATAAAAAATTATTAGGATAGATACTTTCTGGAATTCATAGTATTATCCCATCAATTTTTACACATCATATTTTATTAAATTGTGAGGCTAAACTAGTGTGGAAGACACAATTTTGACAGAACACAAACCTCTTAGATATTGTGAAAAAGAAGGTAACAAATTTATTGGTTTTGAGAATCATTTACCCCATCTCTGATAGCATATGGGTTAGTCCCATTCAAATACTTCCTAAAAAAACTGTCCTTATAGTAATCAAAATGAAAACAATGAATTGGTTCCATCTTGTCTGCAGAATAGTTGGTGTGTCTGTATAGACAATTGTTGACTAAACAAACACACTAGGAAGGACCATTTCCATTTTCCATTTATTTATAAAATGGAAGAGACGATAATGGGTAAGTCCCACTAATATTTCCTTGATGGTTATTATGGATACATTCATATCTATATTTCCCCCTTGGATCAAGAAAATAAAACCTTCAATTTCCCCTTCGGCACATTTTCATATAGGAGGATGCCATTTGGTCTGTGCAATGCTCCAGGTAACTTCCAATGATGCATGTGTAGTAATTTTTCCGATTAACTATATAATTACATGAATTTATTAGTGAATGATTTCACTATTTATGGATACTATTTTGATGAATGTTTAAGTAGTCTTGGTTCCTTTTTAAGTCACTGTATTGGATATAATCTTGTATTAAATTAAGATAAATATTATTTCACGGTGAGACATGGTATAGTTTTAGGGAATGTCATTTTGGGGGATAGTATCCAAGTAGATTAATCAAAATTGAATTTCATTTCTTCTTTACCATTCCCCAAAAAATGTATGGGATGTGTGGTCTCTCCAAGGCCATGATAGATTTTACCATCATTTCATTCGTGACTTTAGTAAAATTGCACTCCCCTCTACTGATTACTCCAAAAAGAAAAAGAATTTCTTGTTGATAATGAATGTAAAAAAGGCTTTTAATAAGTTAAAAGGGAGTCTCACGTCACCCCCATTAATCTAACATCCTCAGTGGGATTTACCATTTTAGAACATGTGTGATGCCTCTAACTATGCATTTTGGGAAGTCTTGTCACAAAGGGTCGATCGAGCTCCACAAGTCATTGCCCATTCCTGAAATACATCAAACCCTTCCCAATAAAACTACACCACAACTGAATATGAATTCTATTCCATTGTGTTTTCCTTGGAAAAATACAGGTCATGAATTTTAGGGTCCAAATACATTGTGTTCTCAGACCATGCAGCCTTCTGGTATCACTTTTTGAAACTAGAATCCAAGACACATCTTATTCAATGGATGCTCCTCCTTCGTAAATTTAATATATAAATTGGAGATAAAAAATTAGTAGATAATGTGGTGGCTGACTATATCCAATAAAATTTCCCCATACTTATACATTTACTCATCCCCCTATATTCCTATAAATTATATGTTTCCCGATGAGCAATTGTACAGAGTGCCAGATGCTATTACTTGGTATGATGAAATTGTAAATTATTTGGTAGCATCTTGTATTCCAAATGATTTTAATAAAAACCAAGTTATTAATCTAAAACTTGAGTCTCATTGGTATATTTCTGATGACCCCTACCTATGGTACACCTGTAGTGATCATATCCTTAGGCATTGCATTCATTATAGTGAGTTTTAGTCTATCCATAGATTCTTCCACATTGTTGCTCATGGGGGCCACTTTTTTCCCCAATGGACTGCTCACAAGGTCCTTCATTCCAGTCTCTTTTATCAAACACATTTTTAGGATGCCCATGATTTTGGTTAATATTTTCCTAGTTGTAATAGAACAAAGAATGTATCTAAAATAAATTAAATGCCATAAAAACCATTTCTCTTTCATGGCGATTTATATGTTTGGGGCATTGACTTTTTGGGTCCATTTACCAATTTCTTTAGTAACATGTACATTATTCTGGTGGTCTATTTTGTCTAAAAATGGGAGAGTCCTGAGCCATAAGGATATATGATTCCAAAACAGTTGTGGAATTTTTGAGGACATGGATATTTTTTAGGTTTGGATTACATAGGTTCATTATTAGGGAGTGGGGTTTTTTTCGGAAACTAAACAATGTAATAACTTGTGCGTCAGTATGGGGTCAGTTATAGAGTTTCAACTACATATCACCCACAAACCAATTATCAAGCTAAGGTGTCAAATAGAGAGGTAAAATAGATTCTTGAAAAACGGTTCAACCCAATAGAAATTATTGCAGTCTTCAACTTGATGATTCTTTATTGGCCTACTGTACTTCTCTGAAAACTCCTATTGGAGTGTCACCCTCTCAACTTGATTTTTGAAAGAGTTGTCACATACCTGTTGAGATTGACCACCGAGCCTAATGGGACATCAAACAATGCAATTTTATTTTTTTTTGGTGCATGTTCTATGGAATTTGTATATTCAGGAGCTGGAGGAAATGAGAAGGGATGCATATGAGAACTCCTGAATTTTTAAGGAGGGAACCAGGGTTGTCCACGACCATCATACCCTTCATCGTCAGTTCCACATTTAGTATATGTTCATTCTTTATAATACATGGATGAGGTTTCTTCCATTTAATCTTCGTTTCAGCTAGTTTTTCACATACACTATTATTAAAGTATTTCTATTTGGTG
Organism: Viscum album; assembly: GCA_963277665.1. Classification (NCBI taxonomy): domain Eukaryota; kingdom Viridiplantae; phylum Streptophyta; class Magnoliopsida; order Santalales; family Viscaceae; genus Viscum; species Viscum album. The sequence goes on along the minus strand of OY728123.1, from coordinate 1,935,172,125 downwards.
TTGTTTGGATTCAAAATAAAGAAACCAAGAAAACCTTCACTGTCAATGGGCAGCAGCTGAAGCACTTCCACGAAGCCCTTCCAGAGTTCTTGTTGGAGAAACTCCATGGTAAAGATGCAACAATCCATTAAAACACACCAGGTTTTATCATTCCTTCTCACATTCTCATTTATTACAGTGAATAAAATGCACATTCTTGGTGTAGGGGTGGATACAATTCTTGGTTCATTAGGATTTTCATTGTCTATCTTTCTTATTCTTGTTTTCTCGTTCTTTATGGAATTTTCACTTTTCACCATGTTCTTAGGTTAATTAATATTTTCAATATCTTTCTTATTTCTTCTCGTTTTTTCCTTCTTTATGGTATTTTTTGTCCCCCCTTATGGTTACCAAATCATGGAACTTACTAAAAATACATGTTGAAATTTTTGATTCATTGTTGATTTCACATTTGATGAAAAACCTATCTATTTTATGGATTGATTTTTTATATGAGTTTAACATTAGGGAGTGATGTTTAGTGAATTGGTTTTCTATCAATGATATAAATAGTTTTATCACCATAAAACCTTTGAGATGATTAATGCCCCATTTTTGAGTAGTTTTTGGGAAAACTCTGTCACTAATATCTCTACATATTTTTTCACCAAACCACAAAGTGTGAATATTTACTAAATAATTGATGGTAAATATATATTAGTTTAATATTTTTCAACATTAAATTATATTTACATAAGTTGGTTCCTTATCATATCTGTTTCATTACTGTACTGAATTTACCTATGTGCGTATAGCTAATGTCTGACTATTATACACCCCCAAAACAATTTGGGATGTGTCTTGGGAAGTTCAAAAACCAATCCTCCTAAACCTTTGATCTTGTTATAACTATTACAATTATTTTTGTGAGGAGATCAAATAAAGGAAGAGTGATGAGTGTGAGATTTTTCTAAATGAAAATTCTAAAAAAACAAAAAATAATAATAAATGAGGGGAGTGATGAAATGTGCACCATATGGGGATATCTAGGTTAGGATAATATAGTTTGAATTCTATAAATTCTTAAGTGATTGGGTCTTGAAATATTATTGCAAATGATATAGGGCAGGTTCGGTGGGAAAAAATCATTTAAAAGTGAATAATGTTAAAAATAACCTAAATTTATTGGATACAAAGTGGAAACAATAGGATGGACTAGTTTTAACCCACACACATGGAGAGTTAGTGTAATAGTTGAATTTTTAACTCCATACTCAATTTGGTGTCATGAATCTCTTTGAATTTCTTTGTGATATGATTTATGAGACATTGTTTTCCATTTTCTCTAGGAACAACTCCTTTGTGTGTTTCGTGCATTGATCACGTTAATTTAACAAATTAAAATTTCCTAAAATGTTAAATTTTTATGCTTTTTGGATTTTATACATGAATAGTTTTTTTCGGATATGTGACTTTTCCCAAGTGTGCAACTATTTAGGTGTGGGGGTGTGATCGCATAGTGATTCACTATTCAATTCGACTCTTACACAACTGTTTTAAACTAGTTTTGTAATAAATATTAGAAATATAATAATCAATTTCACATCATGTTTCATTCAATGAATTAATTATTATTAATGTTAAAAAGGTAAATTATACTTGTTTTGATATTTTAATTGAAGGTGGAGGGGATTTAAAGACCCCAAGATGATTTAGAACACAAATGCGTCAATCTTCATGGCATCCCATGGACATTTTTCTATTGTTTTGATCATTACGATAATTCAGTGCTTCCTAATGGGCTGACACTTTGTGGTAAGCTCCGAAACTTCTTATTCAAAAACTCTTATCAAGGAACCAAATCCCAATTCGTCCATTGGGTGGCCCATCCGAACCATTCTCCTCGGGGCAAAGAATCTTCCTGAATTCAAAAGATTGTTACGGTATATTGACCATATCTCTCAATCCAGTTATCTAATGACCTCCAAATTAGAAAGGGAGACATTAAATAGGACTAAAAACAACTCTTATCTTTTTTTAAAGTCATGATATGGATTTATAATATTCCAAAACTGGGACAGAAGTGGTATCTCAAAAATTTGGTGCTCAAAACCATGTCCCATTTCGGCTATAAAAAGGCATCATGGGAACCTCATTTATATGATCAGCCAAGAAGAAATGATCTTCAATTTTTAGATTACTAAATGAGTCTAATCCTCATCCTAGATGTTCTTTAGGCCTCTATTATTATAGGGGGATCGATAATGAAGAGGATTTCCACCTGAGTTTCCTCCACATCCTGGTGTCGAGCTATGTAGTGGTTGATCATTGTGGGGGAGCTACACACATGAAGAAGGAATTTAGACACATAATTCGCTCATATTTTGGTGTATAGCGTGATTTAGAATTGTTATTTTATATGTATATTTACTTGTTTTGATGCATTTAATTGAAACACTTCTTATTTCATAACAAATCGGTGTGTGATTTTAAATGTGCTACTTTTGTTGCTCTGATTTGAAAATATAAGACTCCTCTTTATTCCCAAACATTTAAGATTTCTATGTTCCTTGAAAGACCATAATTCATGCTAGGGGATCGAACATGACTATAAAATTTTTATGTCAAGCTTTAGTCTTATTTGGGTCATTTTACGAGTTGTGGGTACCCAAGATCTTGGTTAACCCTCAATCCAATGATTACACCAAAAAAATAATAATCAATTAATAACAAGGAACTTTTCAAGTGGTGTAGTAACTTAGATCACATAATTATCATATATTTTCAAAATATACTTCTTTATTTACAATTATACTCTTAAAATTAATTTAGTTTCCTAAAATTGTTTTCAAAATTAAACCCTTTTTTAGTAATTATTTTTAAAAATTCACACTCTAAACACATCAACATTCCTTGAGAGACTACTTGGGGTCTTCCCGAGACTATATTTCAAACTTAAAATCAAAATCAATTTGACCTGTCATGAAATCATGTTCACGCATCTTTGTAATACTAGGACGTAATTCTCTTTTAGAACCATGAGACTCTCGAATAAATTCCTATTTCATTCTTAAAGGATCTTAGATCATCTTATGGATACATAAGATCATATACCCATCAATAACCCAACTAGGTAAATAGTCCTTAGATGAGATAATTTACTTTAGGAACAATTCTTTGGGAAATGAATAATTCTCCATCATCACCCTTTATGTAATTGAATAGGTCACTTGTAACCATGTGATAATGGGTTACCCATTACAACCTGACATCATCAATTACATAATAGAAAATAGATTCATCAACTACCATCCTCCACATTATACTAAAACTGCTTGTGTCTTAGTCTTCCAGTTCTAAGAATTAGCTGATAAATTTCTCTTCATAGATATACAGGAAAGAAAAAATTCAAATGAAGGTAGTTCTTTATCCCATATTCACTATATAAGGTCAAAATAATGGTTAGTATATATATATATATATATATTTGAGGCTACTATGGTCCATGTTTTGTTTTAAGGTTTTTACTAAAAGGTAATTTCTATAGAAATTTAAACAATTGACAAAACATAATAGCATGAGTTTGTGATCCATGAAATTACGATAATGTGGCCTCAACTGGTGAGACCCATACGCCATGTTCTGCCCCCCTTACATTAGAATTCCTCCCATCCCAATGTTTGATGAATCAAAATACACTATATAACCTCATACAGGATCATGTAATTTCGTAATCAGAACTGAGTTCAACCATCATTTCAGTTCCTAATTGTATTTCATACAAGTCTCAAGAAATAATAATTTACTACCCTCTTTAAATATTTTAAGAGGTACTTCAAGGAATATCAAAATAATGAATAAATATGCAATAGTAAACATCCATCCCAATTAATTAGTGTATGTAAAAGATATTATCATGTTTGTTGTTGGATATAAAGAACCTCACCATCTCTAGATCCAAAGTAACCCATGACTATGTGATAACGTGACCAATGAAGTTTGATTTGTCACAATAAAGGATTACTTTTGTGACATTTTAATGCAACTAGTTATCTCTTTGTGTACTATCTAAAATATATTGGTTTTTTGATTGATTTTTTATATAACGAGATACTAATATTTAAACAATGAAAACTAAAATAAAACATTTTATGTATGGGAGGAAATGTAGAATCATTAATGAAAAAAAAATACTATTGGCATGTTTTTAATAATGAAGAACATTACCAAATACATGAAAAGTACATAACTACTTTTGAATGCTCTATGAGGTATATTTGAGGGGAAACAATTTACCAGATGATAAATTGATATCATTACTATCATCGAGAAGACCCTATAACCCTCGAACTTATCCAAAGGACTATCTATATAAGTTATTTAGTAAGGGAGCATATTGGTAAGATGATTCAAGCACTAGTAACCCCATATAGACTCTGAGGGTCTCATCCGCCTTCTTGGAAAAAAGAACGGTTGAACCCCATGTAGTGGTACTAGGTCCTATAAACCCTTTGGCATCCCTATTAGACAACTATATTTTGAGAACCTGATGCTCAGTAGGTACCATAAAATAAATATTTTTATAAATCAGTACTTCTTATGTAACTATCTCAATAGTAAATTGTACCATTCTCATAAGAGGTATCCCAAAAAGAATTCCAGGTAATATGTCCCTGAAAGAATCATCTACTGGAGGGAAATATGTTTTTTTAGTACCTATTTATATAATAAGAGACAAAAAATATGGTTTTACACTCTTCCCATCCAATTTTGTTTAGGTATATCTCAACATGAAAGAACATTAAATTCTCCCTTATATACATATCTACCACCCTAGGGTTATGTAAAACACACCCTATAACAAGAATAGTCAATATTGGTGTTATAGGGAACCAACCAATCCAATGTTAGAATGATATAAAATCTGGTAATATTATTAATGAAGATGGTATACTTCAAATAATAACATCTAATCACTATGGTACATTCATTTCATTGACTTACATTCTGTGATTGAATTACTAATTGGGTATCAAGAGTCACCACTCTATAGAAATACCAAATTTCAAGACCAAGGCCTTCAATTATATCCATATATATAAATGAATATGAATAAACTATTTCAAATAAATAAAACATTAAAGTAAAGGATAATATTATCATACCACATACTGTAAAATGAATGGTAACGTGATCTTCAGGTGTGAAATAAAAAAGATGTAATTTGATAGATCCAAAGACCCATGCATCAACCCAACTCCATTGAGAAGGTATGATCTGTCAGTGATACATATCATGTAACATTCATAACCAACCATGATCATATTCTCATCATGATTGTCCAGTAGTAATCTAACTGCCTACTTATTCTGAAGCCATAAATCTAAATCCTGATGTTAGAGTAGTTGTAGTTCCTCTGACACTAGGAACTAGAGGGAACATTCATAAAACTTTTATAGATGAGCCATTTTTCACATTCTCGTTACTGGATTGGATATATTTATCATTGGATATTGTTGTTATATATTTTCTCAAACCAATAAAATATCAAATAACTATATATACATGTCCTTTGATAGGCACATGCCTCAAGGGTATACTCTAGAAACCTCTTTCTACCTCTAAATGAAAAACATTTCAATCTAAGTGAAAACTTTATACAGACCACAACATCAGATTCCCTCAGGTTCCACTTAATAATGAGGATCTAGTTAACTATCATAGAAAAAGTATTCAACTACATGACTCTCTACTAAAATTAAATTGTTTATACATCCCCATACTCTAATACTATAATTCCTTAAAGATCATCACATTTAAAATTTGGTGGGAAACACCGAATCATAGTAGAGTGTGATGAATAACCTATAACTAAGACAGCACCTTGATACAGGTGTATAAATTCCATATCTTATTAAAATCATAATGTGTTTAGAAATAAATACTCATAAATGTATGTCTAAAATCTCTCTATTAAATATCATAATATTGATCTTACTTGTTAAAAAATCAAACAAAGTCATAGTAGAACCATAAATCATATAAGTCGTGATATTCACCCTCATCTCAATATAAATATCTATATGGTCAAATATATCTAGAAGGACTCTAAATATTACACAGAGGATTTGGGCCACAACTCCCTAAAAATGTATGTGGATGTTCCTACGAAAATTTCCACATGAACGCTTCCATATTTGGGGATGGACTAAGGGAACCATTTATGGTTTATATGAATATAAATAAATCAAAATGAAACCTAGTGTATATACCCATGTATGTAATTACGTGAGGTTCTGTTGGTTGAATTGCATGAGGTAATGTTATTGGCGAATGTTCCACCACCTCTAAATCATTTTCATTTCCAATATCTTTTTTTATTAACCAAATTCATTTAGTCATGAATCTATCTTCAATTCTATGTGCACAACAAAGAAAAATTACAATAATAGAGAAGACGTCAAATAATATAATTATACAGGAACAAGCACATCCTACACAAGATTCAATACAATAATGACTTCCACTAAATATGGGACTAGGTATCTTAAAAGATTATGATGAAATAAAATTAACACTCCCACATCCTACTAATAAGATAGTTCAAGGTTCATAGTTCCTTCATTATAAAATAGTCTCTATTATATGGGGTTTCAATTGTATTTCCTAGTGGAAAATTTATAATATAACACAATTATAATCCTCATTAAATAGTAAATATTTCCATAAGGAATTCGAATTTTTTTAATTTTTTACATATATATATATATATACATCAATTACTAATAATTTTAGTTATTAATCCTAAATTATAAGTTCTTAAAATTTATTACATAAAATTGGAACTTCATGTAACTTCATTCATATATTTAAATCACTTATTAGGATATAGAAAATCTATATAATGATTATATAAGATTGATATACATTACCAATTTATTGAAGTACATACTACAAAAATTACATTTTTTATCTATTAATCTTAATATGAATTTATTTAAGTCCATATTAGCTCAATTTCAAAGCTCAAACAACTAATTATTGGTCAATAAAGGTTCCAAAATGAATATATATGTAAAAAACCCATATATATTTGATGAAAAAAATAAATAAGAAACTATTTTTACTTTTTCCATCAATAAGAATTATTAAAATTTAAAATATAGAAATTAATTCACATAAAATATCCATAATAAATACATGTAATTAATTAAATAAGTTACACAGATATTCCTGGAATATACCTGACAAGAAATTTTATAAGAACTAATTATGATTAATATATAATTATTATTTCCTTATTAAGTGAGGGGTAAAAATAAATACCACAAAAAATAACTAACTGAGAAAATATTATATCTCACCCAACACTGAATGTAATGTAACTATAATAAGAAAAAACTACATCAAAAGTCTCATACCTAAAAAAATGGGTTTTCAGGATATGTGGGATAGTTATTCCCATGAAAATGATTATTAAAAATTTATAGAAAGTACTAATCTACTATGTATCTTCCAAAATATTAAATCAAGAAAAAGATACAATTTTTTCATCTTTTTCTCATGTACTTGGATCAGTTCATAAACATTTATCAAGTATAGTGGCCCATATGGCCTTATGAATAAATTCTCATATTTTAGTGGATGTTAACTAGAAATAATAGTCAAATATGGTATGGATATTAGACTATAACCTCCTTTATTAGGGTGGAATATTGGTTACTAATAACTTTTTTAGTGGATTTATTATATGGTAAACTATAAAATAAGTTCATCTACATAAATAATCAGCATACATAAAAAATAACCAGTATCAAATACAAAATGATAATTTCATGATGCTACAAAAAATGAAAAAAATAGTAACAATGTAGAAGGGAAACAAAAAACATTCAAGAAAACAATACACATAATGATCATATAATAAACTCTACTAGAATCTTGAACATTATCCCAGGACTTGGTTTTATACCCAACCCCAATAGAGTGAAAGAAGACTCTTTATTTGGGAACATCCCTTTCTTCTTACCTTCATCAGTGTAGTTTATCCGACTACCAATCAGATTCTTGAACATAGTGTGAGTAAAAATGATATGGCCACCACAAATGATGACTAATATTATCCAACTAGTGAATATAAAATATTAGTGCACATGTATAATAAACTTGAAGCAATGTGATAATAGAAACAAAGTTGGTTCAGGTACTATGTGGATACACATATAACATTAACTACTTCACATTAATAAATAATATATATGCACATGTTTCATAATATATTTATATATAATCTGGATATATATCTATCACTAAATAGAAATACGTACATATATTTTTGTATTTATAAGTGTTAACCTGATGAATATTACCATAGAATCCATGAAACATATCATAATGTTATTTTATTAAGAAATTGGTATTGTCCTGAATATTAGAATATGGATATTTTTTTCATGTATGACCCACATAAATTTAATGATGTAGAGAATCATGTCTACAATCTTACATCAAGGTAATGTGAAGTGTGATGTCCAAAAATTCCCAGTAACTCGTGTATAATTCCAAATCATACATTAAACACCAAGAGAGAAAAATTTTATATGTCCAACACATCCATTAATCATTTCATGATAAAAATTTTAAATCTATAAAAATTTAATTATTTGTTTCATCCAATGATTTAACTTAGGCTACAGATTAGTTTTAAAACATGTTAATATTTGAAATATTTCTATTTGTTAATTGGTATGATAGAAAATTTAATATGTTTTACATGACATGTTCTCACCATTAACATTTCATTTTGACTATTTTAGAAATTATAATTATCAAACATGATAACCACTTTAGATGATGGTTTGTCCATAATGAGTAAATAACTCCACCTTGTAATTTAATTAAACATTCCCAAAAGGTTGGTACTAGTCGAGCATAAAACTACCAAATATTTCATTAGGATAAAAATGGATGGAAAATACATGAAATTTCAATTTATGCATTTATTATATCATTTATGTTTTGATACATTGTCATAATGGTTCAAAACACATTGAAAGTATATATAAATTACTAAACATATTGGATAGGTCTCTAGACAACAAACCAAATATGTGTAAAATACTTCACATCTATTATTAGACTTTGATTTGTTATTGAATGATAGGAATCATATAAATTTTAAAACATCATAAAAATAAGGAAAATATGGTTGCATGGAAATGGAATCCATGATGTAGATATCAAAGAATAATTGAAACAACATGAATTATTGACTTGCCAATGTGAATCCAATGTAATGAACATAGCTTTGATCAAGGGATAAATGATGTTGAAAAAATGAATCCTAGGAGGAGAGGATGAAATCCTCTCATATGAGATAGGGATTTTAGGTTCATTATGGAAAAATAAAATGGAAAAAGTTTTGTGTAATAAGTGGTAAATTTAAATTGACTGTTTTTAAAGGGGAACATTATTTGGAAGCACTTTTAGAATAATCATGTTCCTACCATGTGCCTACACTTCCCATATTCCAGATAGACTCACACGCCATGGTTCAAGGTTAAATAACTCTATTGTATATAGTGAATTTTTAATAAAAAATATGAACCCACTTGAATGGATATGGAAATTTTTAGACATGTCGTGTGTATCTTGGGATTTCTCTCTGTCAAACCCCTCACCCCCTCACATGACTTATTGAATAGTTTTAACAAACCATTTTCAAAAAATGTGACATAAGCCTAAATTAATTTTTTTATTTTATCATTGATATTCATCCCTCCATGGATGATTTAACTAATCATGTTCCCCAAAATGTGGGATGCACTGTTGGGATCTATAGTGAATACTAACTGTTTTCCAATTTCCACCTCTCCATGCTTTTCCAAAAACTATAGCATCTGGATCTGAACTAACATGAGGTCACCTAAATTCTCCCATAATCATCTACATGCATTCCATAGATTTTAATATTTGATGAAAATTGTAATTTAAAGAAATTTTACCGCTAATAAATATGGATATCATAGACATTGAGAATATGTGCATAAATAATTTAAATTAGACTGAAATAGAACATCAATATTCATAGAATGGGAATTATAGCAGCAGAAAGATCTATAGAAGTGGAAAGCACTATAGCAGCTGGGGTACAATTGATATAATGGGACTTGGATCAAAAATATTGTGATTATGGTCCATGTAATGGAATTCATACCCACTAGGCCTTCAAGTCAAAATATATATATATATAATAAAGTGATTGGTTGGGTGGGTTCTCTCTTAGGGGGATATTACATATTTTTCAGGTCTGGGTGTGTGCAGTGTGTGTGTGTGTTTACTGTATTTGTATCCCTAAGAACCTAATATAATTTATATCCCAAAAAGAAAATGAGATTGATAATGAAGTATAATATATTAGTCAAATAGAAAAAAATAACATTATAAAAGGAAATTAGAAAGAATAATTGTATATAAGAAGGACATAATGATGAAGGAATCATATGATAAAGATATTATTGGAATGTGTAAACAATATAAAATATTAAAAATGATTATTTAAATGCTCACTATCATAAGTACACAACATAGTGTAAAGAGTCCAATAGTTTCTTTAGTTTACTCGCTAATCCCAGACATATAATCTCATAAGATACACACATTAATAAATTCATTAGAGTGTTATATTGGTGCACCCATAATTATATATATATTCATTTATGTGTCATATATGATAAGAAAACTAAGGCATAAGAATAATAAATTCCTTTGGAAAGTAATGGGTTACATTATATTTTTTTGAAACCATTTCCAAAGTATATTTAACCAAGATTCCAAAAATTATGTGGAAATAAATATATTGATGTTCATATTCGAATATATATTAATATATCATAAATAATTATTTATTTGAATTAACAATAATTAAAAAATTTAGAAATTTTTTTATACAAATATAAATTTAAAAATAATAATTAATCATAATATAGTTTTTTGGAATAAATACTGGGTAAAATACATTAAAATATTGATAAATGAAGGGATTAAGCATTATAAAATTTTCCGGTAATTGGGTTTAATATTATAGCAGTTATAGAAAAATGAAAATAATTCATTTGTAAACAAAGGAAATAAAGGGATAATATGATTAGTATATATGTATGAGAAATATGTATATATAATTAATAAAAACCCACTAAATGAATATTTAAAAGATATAGAGGTCGAAAAGAATAACCTAATGAAAGAAGGGTAGTTAAAAGAGTTCCCTTACCATAGGTCTAGATTCACTCTGTAATTTCAAATACCATTTTATATAATCAAATTATATTTACCAAATGCTTGATTGAGAATATTATTCATTAATTTTTTTAATATTATTTACTATATATATGTTATTTTAGAGGAATTTAATCACGATATTGAACATCTATTTTCATGCTGAAGTTCATTCATTTCCTGGTTCTATTTTGTGATTCACTCATGAATGATTATGAAAGATTATGATGAAATATTTTCATAACTCAATATGTATATAGGTGAATATTTTTTGTGTTTATTGATGTTTAAAATGTTTTTAGTATAAAATATGATTCAACAATAAGAATTATTCATTTATTCCATGTGATATTCCAATACACATAGTTCATTTAGGAGGGTTTTCCTTCCATGATGAAATTATTTAAATTCTATTAATATTATAGATATATATCCTTTCTATAATGAGGAAAAATTATAAAATATTAATATACATATTTCCCACCATAATAATTTAATTCATAGTATCCTTTTATATTGGGGTAAAAAACAAATTATGTTTTTTATATAAGGGTGAACAAACCATATTTTGAAAAATATTTTCATATGACGTTGAGATGGGAAGAGATAAGATAACAAATATTTCCTTAACACAATAAAATAATATAAAATTTATAATAGTATATTATTTTTTATATTGGATTGGGGAGTAAGTTGGGGGTTGTAGAAGAAAATAATTTAAACGATATAGGTTAAGAATATTAAGTCTTTGAATTTACTCTCTGAAAATACTCTTTCATGAACAATGGAATTGGTTTTTTGTGGGAAACAAATTATGGGGATGTGATTATGTTTGTTTTAAGGATAATAAGGTAGAAATTGGAAAAGGTAGAGGACATAGAATGTGCATGGAAATTGGTATTCGAGGGTATTATTTATAAGGGTAGGATAAATTTATTTATATAATATAATAGTCATTAGTTTTTATTTTGGATCAACAATTACAATTTTGATCATTTTTGTAAATTGGTGTAGTAATTAGTGCATTTTAGTTTTATGAAATGATTTCTTACATCAACCATGATTCATTAATTCAAATATTTTTATTATAATGTTAAAAACATGTTTTTTTTGTATTTAACTATTTACTAAAAATTATTCTAATTTATAAAAATATGAAAAATCGTTATAACAAATTTTTGATTTAATGATTTAAATAATTAAATCCTATTTATTAAAATAATTTTCTATATAAGAGAAAAATAATCTTAAAAAATAGTCCTTATTCATTTTTAAAATAAAAAATTTTATATTAGGATCCATTTTATAACCCTTTTAAAAATTTTATATATTATCATACAATGTTATTATAATTATAATGAGTAATTATATTAATTTATAAACACATTTTATTGAAACAAATTTTTTATTAGTTTTTATTATTTCTCAAAAAATGTAAATAAAACATATATGATTAAAAACATAGACCCTTATTTTATCATTTTGAATATATTTATTTATGTTTTATCATGCAATAACTTTTCTCTATTTTATATTTATAAGATAAATATATAATAATTTAAAATTAAATATATGAGTTTATTATTCATATTCTCTGGTTAATATTGCAAATATTTAGATTTTTATTCTATCAGTTAGATTACTATTTAAAGGGTAATCTTTTTAAGTATTATTTTCCTATATTACCATCTACATATACATCATACATAATTATTTTATCATTAAATTTTGTTTTCTCTATAGATTATTAATAAATTTTATTTCATTATGAATATTTCATTTCTAATGTTCTATTTTTTCTATATTGTTGTTCGTTAGTGAGATAATTCTTGGGGATCTGTTATTTCCAATTTTTCATGTTATAGTTATCTTAATTTCTAGTTTCCCCATTATAATGTATTCAATTTATATTTAAATATTTATTATCTAATATTTTTTCATCACAATATAATAGAACTTCATTTGTTTAATCTTTTGTTACATGTTATTTATATAAGACTAAAGTAATCAATATGATAGATTTATATAAAAAATGTAAAATTTCATTAATAATATTGTAGTTTGTTACTATTTTGGTCTTTATTTATAAATGATTTACAATGTATTTTTATATTTTATTTTTATTTAAAAAAAAATTATGGGGTTGTGGTAATGAGTCTAATATACTATAAAATATTATTACTTTTAGGGTATAATCACATAGGTAATTTGATAAGAGTGGAAGATCATGTTGGGTAACTAGAGGAATCATGTTTGGCACCCTATGAGAGATGATGTGTTGCAACTAAATATATGATATACCACTCTATACCTAGTATAAGTGTATCGAGTTCCCAAGGATTTGAAAATATAGGTGGAGAATACCCAATAATGACCAATAGTTATCCATTTTATAGAACTATGTGAATTACATTCATTAAATTTATTATTTTAGAAATTTTAATTAGATGAATTTTTTTTAAATCTCATGTACACAGACCCCGCTCCACATTTGATTAGAAAATTACATAGAGATCTAATGTTTCGTCTATTTTATCTTATTTATCTATCTTTTATCTCATTCATTACTTATCTACTTATTGATTAAGGGTTTTGAAGAATCATTTTCATGTCCTGTTTTATCAAAGTTTGTTTTTTTTTGAAAAATAACCTTTCTTGTTTAATAATGTTTTTGATATATAGGGAGATAAAGTTATTAGTTGTAGGAAGTTTGGATTTGTCGTAATTAGAGAAAGAAAGTAGCTACTGAGTGTGAAAGAATTTGTTGAGATTGAAAGAATCTAATGAGTTTGAAATAGGTTACAAAATGAATAATTCCTTCATTGCTGAAGAGTTTTGAAAGGGGATGTTGTTGAAGAGTGAAAATTCTGAATATAGAATGTTTCTAAAACATTATACACAAAATTAGATGATTATTTTTGGATCAAGAAGTTCTACATGACCATGAAACATTCAAGATAAAATATTTCGAGGAAAAGGTAGAGAGGTCTACAGAAATAAGAATAACTTTTCTAATCATGTTTTTAGCAAGAATCATAACTTATTTCATAAGAAAATTAAAACCTTTTTTCAGAGAAAAATGGAACTTGAATTCTCCACAAATCAAGACATTAATTCTTCAAAAATAGAAACATAAATTCTACACAAATTGAAACCTGAATTCTTCAAAAATCCAAACTTTAATTATGAACAATACGGAACCATATTTTTGAATAAATCAAAACCTATTTTCTGAGAAATTCAGAACCTGAATTATGAGCTAATCAAAACCTGTTTTGTGAGAAAATTGGAACCATATTTCTAATTAAATGGGATCCTCTTTTCAGAGATAATCATAACAATATTTTTGAGGTAGTTTTTAAAGAAATTTAAACCAAATTTTAGAGAATGTTTTTTAAAAATATGAACTAAATTTTTTATCTTGTTCCTATGAAAAACTGAACAAAATTTATGAGCATGTTTTTTTTAAAATTAAGAACTGAGATCCAAAATTATCAGAATAAGAAGTATATGAATATTTCAAGAAGTGAAGCCTAAATTTCCATTTTTCATAAATCTCATGGAAATTTATGGTGTTTTGAAAAAGTAAAATATTGAACTTTAAATGCGAGTGATTTTCATATTTAATGAGTTTTAATAATGTATGAAGGATTTTAAGATTCCCACTTTTGAATTTTGAGTTGCCTATAAATAATTTCTCAGATCATTTGATTATTTTTAACTTTTACACACATGAATAAGGTAGAGCTATGTATAACTAAAAGGGAAAAGTTCTTTCGAGACTGATGTAGGTTTCTTTGAGTGTGTGATCAGGGAAAAATGAGAGTTAGCTTTACCGTACTAAGAAGATTTAACATAACCAAATTAGATTGAGGATTCAGATATAGAATTTTCTGAAAAATTTCCACAAAAATATTATTCTTTTGATTGGATCAATTTTTATATAAGAAAACATTGTGAACTAATGGGAGTCAGTATAATATTTTTTATCAGGAGATAGACGGTTTCTAACAAGAATTGGCACATGTTCTTTTAACTTATTTGTTATAGTGGACTTCCATATACCCATGGGAGTGTATATGGAAAAGATATAGGATCTCACATTTAGGAAAAGCCTTATAAATCATGTGTTTCTTACTTGATTTACTATTCATTCATTCATAATTATTTTTTTATGTGTATAAGGAAATAAAACATAATAGGTTTCAGAGGTAATGTTTCTTAATGTTGTAAAACTTATAAAAAGTGAAGAACTGATTAGAGCCCACCACCTTCTTAGTTGTTATTCGATACATGAAACTTCAATTGGTATCATAAGGAAATTTCCATGTTGAATCATTATCAGGGATAATATGAATTATAAAAAATAGATGAATTCATACATTCTATAGAAAAAATCATTTTGTACAAAAAAAATAGGTTGATACATTATCTCTTATCTCTAGGCCTTGAAGTTGTATATGCCGGTACTATTGGTTTTCCACCTATCAAAAAATATTCTCCTATGACATTTAATGATAAGATAAATATATAATTTTATGGAAAGTCTTGAAATGAAATCATTATTTCCATATTATAAAATTTTTATAATAGGTTGATGGGTCTCAAAACTTCAAAAAAAATGTACGACAAGGTAGAATGTGTTTTTTACGGGAATACTAATGTTGAGGAAGAAAAGCAAATAAAATCAAATGTAGTAAGTATGAATAAATTAGAATTATGGATGAATAAATAATTGAAGAATATTTAATGAGATTAAATGAATTTTTTTACTACATTAGAGGATTATGAGATATCCTAGAAGATGCTACAATTGTGAGGAAACTTCTGAGAACATTCCAGACAAGGTTGATAATTAAATTTATTCTGTATTAGATAAGGATGATTTATCACTTGATGAATCACATAACATTATTTTTTCCTATGAAATTATTAAAAACCAAATCTGTAAAAAGAATATGAAAGATGAAATGGCTTCTAAAGTTAGGAGAAATATGAAAATCCAAGATATTGAAGAATTAGATCTGTGTGAGTCTAAAGATAAAGAGGATGATGAGCTGAATGAAAAGATGATGTGTCTCATATCCAAGAACTATCAAAGATTATGGGGAATGAATGCAATGAAACATCATCTCAAATTTTTTGATTATTATGGAATCAGATAATTTTCTTTGAATTTCCCCTAGAATAATGTTTTAGAATATCTAGATGATTTGAATAATTGACCTCAATGGAAGAGGTGAGAAAAAAAATTATTATGAAAATATGTATTCCAACAAATTCAAGAATAATCCTTCCATAAAGAAAAAAATAATATTGTGTGATAAGGTTAAATTAAATTCAAATGACAATGATTTTTCTAAATATGAATGTTTAAAAATATTTAGAACCTTCATTGATAAATTTGAGAAGACAAAATACTCCTCAGAGAGAGAAGATGTAACACCCCAGGTAAATAAAGAATATGACATTTGTATATTTATCCATATATTTGAATAAAATATTAATATTACTTTAAAGGGGATTCTATTCTCGATGGCATACCCAATACGCAACAACGAGTTTCTTGTGAATCTTACGTTGCACTCTAATAATAAAATAATATTATTATAAATGTTAGTTAACACATAGCCATTGTAATGGCAGGAATGAACAGAACTAACTACAAAATTATTATATATTTTTATCAAATATTTTTTACTCTTTACAATAAATTTTAGAGGATTAAAAATGCGAATGAATCCAATTTTAAGCGTAAACATTCTAATATTCTTTAAAAGGTCGATTAACCGTCTTTTGATGGCGAACCTCTTTTAAATCCAATTTTTGACAATTTTATGTGTTATATTCGATAAAATAAAATTCTTATTTAGAATCGGGACATCAAAATTTACTTTGTGTAAATCTTTGGTATCTTTCCGATAAAATTCATTTTTTAATGAATAGTGAAAAATGTTGTATTTTAATTCAAAAATGATTTTTAATCTAATTTATTTATATTATTATTTTACCTTTTGAATTGTTTTTAAAGTAAAATAAGAATATATTTTTACCATTTAATCCAATATTGGTCTTTGGAAGTAATTTCACTTTGAAATTGGACTTAAACTAGTGTCAATCATTTGATACTTACTGTTTCATAAAAACACGCTATTTTCTCTGACAGCGGGAATTAAATATTAAAATAATTAATGCAACTTATTTGTTTTGAATTTTTTAAAATATAAATCATTTTTTAATTTGGAATATCAAATATATCTTAGGGTGAAGTTTGGGTATTTTTCTAAAAAACTTCAATTTTTGATGAATAGTGAAACCACTAAGTGGTACTTAAAAAACTGATTTTTCGTTTAAATGAAATTTTACCACCTCTGTGTTTTGAATTTCAAAAATCCGACATACATGGATGACATTAAGAAGTAAAATTTGATTCAATGGGATTAAAATATGTTTTTGGTTAATAGTAACTTTTATGTTTTTAATCGCGATTAGAGGTAATTAGTGTAGTTTAAGGTAAAAAAAATGTTTCAATAATATGAGATGAGCTTAACACATGTCCTAACCTTATTGGATGTGTCATGGGAGACCACGAAAATCCATGGGTCAACTTGGGGACCCCATGGAGACACACTGGAAGGAAAATGACATTAATGTCTTTTTATTTAATGTAAAAGTAAAAATGACACAAACATGAGTTGTTTTACTATAACAATTTTTAAATGGGGTTATACAAGTCAGATGTTTGACAATAAATATTAATTGGAAATATAAAACTATTTCCTACATCATAGTATTTTTTTATAATTTTTAGACATTAAATAAATTAAATTATTTATGACATCATGATGATGCAGCGATTACCGCATTATTTAATGATTTAAATAAAATGAAAATATAATGTAATATCTAAGACCTACACTTGTCAAAAACCTATTTTATGGGTATATTTTGAACCCTTATCACATAATCCTCGAATTATATCAATGTGGGACCTTTTAAATCCGAAACCCATTTTAAATTAATGTAACATTTCGTTACTTTCCAAAAGTGCCCCTCCTCTCCTCTTATAAAAGGCCCCCACGTCTACCACCTTACACACACCTCTCACACCTTTGGCTCGGACAAAACCTGCCCATTTCATCTCTCCACATACCTATATTCATCATTGAATCCTCAATTTGGGTAGAATCCTTTCCAAGGAAGACATTGAGCTTAAATCAAAGAGAGTTACCCAATTTAAAGGTAGTGTTTTCTCTTGTGTTCTTATGTTTTATTTTTCTTCTCCAACCCCCTAAACTCTTTTTATTATTTTCTTTTGTAACAACACCAGTATCTTCAATTTACTAGGATGTTTTTATGTGAATTATTCTAGCTACACTTACACACATCTTCGTCTAATGGTTAAATAACATACTGTTTTTGTGGTTGGCGATTTTCTACCTCACAAAACGATGATTGTTAAATATTATTTTAACACCTCTAAAGGTGGCCATTATGATGTCACTATATTTTATATATGATATATATGGTATTTATGTTTTCTATATGATTCTGTATTTTATATTTAAATCATACCTTTATTCTTTTTATGTTGTGCAAATGCGATAATTTCATATGAGGAAGTGGGACTACCGCCCCCTCAAGTGATGTGACTCGTACATGCAATACATGGAATGTATAAAGAATGAAAATAATGAACATATGTGACCTATATAACATATATATTATACTGGAATTAAAATATATATATATATAATTTATTTTTAATTCCATTAATATGACAAAAAAATGAAAGTAGCGTTCATGCGTACGTACGGCCTACAGTCTCCATGAATGGTGATTTTTTTATCTCCAAGTGATATGGAATAGTATAAAATGAATATGTACTGGGTATATATGATATTTTAATCATTAATACTATTCTAGAAATTATTTCCTTATAACTACGTGAGCAATCATTTTTCAAACAAGTTCATTTTTGACTCATGTACCAAACATTGGCAAAAACGTCTGATATGAACTAAAATTATTAAACAATTATTATAACAGTATAAAATGTGATATGAACTGAATAATAATCTTTAAAGGAGTTCCTTAGGAAATTATAAATTGAACAAAGTTTATTATTCAAGAATATAAGGAAACGAACAAGACAACTCGGACTTGAGGTAAGGGATCATACTCCTCTCTTTCTTTTTAAGTACACTCTTTTATGTCATTCCTTTTAAGCTCATCTTTCTTGTGATTGGGTTGTTCTTTTATATTTCTCTTACTGTAATTTTTATGTTCATATGATGAGATACTGTATTCTCTCTCATCAATCCATTTTAGAAGTTTTGAGTGGCATTGTTTGGCTGCCGAATTTTCGTCAGAGATCTAACCTCTCTCTTTCTTTTTAAGTACTCTCCTTTATGTCACTTATTTTAAGCTCCTCTTTGTTATGTTGGGGGTATGTTCTTTTATATTCCTATTGTTGTAAACTTTATTTTAATATTATGAGAGACCCTATTTGATCTCATCAATCCATTTTTGTATGTTTTAAGTGGCGTCGTTAGGCTGCCTAGTTTTCATAAGGGATTTTTCATCTCACTTTTATTCCCGTGAGATTTACGCTACATTTGCCACAATTTACTTTGAGTGGTGTATGTACTGCCCATTATTTTACTCATTGTGTAATATACTTTCATTTATGAGTATTTACATCAATGTTGTATTGTCCTTCTTTCACGGGGTGTATGTTTCGAAAGATACCCATGTCGGTAAGGGAACCTTTCACCCTCCACTTTTTAAAAGACTTATTTTGTTATGTCTTTCAATTCATATACTATTATGTTGGGATATGTTCTTATATATCCTTATTGATTTAAATTTTATGTCCAAGTGATGAGATACCCTTTTTATCTCTCATCAACTCATTTTCCGAATTTTGTAGTGACGCTTTTAGGCTGTCAAATTTTTGAAAGGGAACTTCTTAACCCAATTTTGATTCTTTGGGATAAACTTGTACTCCTTGAATATGTCGTTTTATAAATATGTGTGAATAACCTATGATTTTTTTACAATTAATATCCACTTATATTTGGTGTATTCGTTTGTCACACATAATTTTGTAATTGATTTATCCTTAATCCAAGGATACCGTCTTTGTAGGGGACTTCGTCTCAATCTCCATTCACTAAGGAATGTTTTGTTTTATACACAACCTTCTTTTATATGGTGTACAAACCCCTTTGACTTTTACGTTTATCCAAAAGGAATATTCTTTATACGAAGTGTTTTACTAAATGACGAAAGGGAATGTTTTTGTCGTACGTATGCGGCGACAACGAATTCTCCGCCGTCGTGACCTTTATTTGAGTTTAGGCTTCATCTACAAGCCATACCTTATTTTTAAAAGAAAACTAAATAACATGTTTTACTTTTCTTTTATTTTGGTATTGAAAATGGTTTTCATAATGTTTTTATATCAATGTGTTGTATTGATATCTTATGATTGAAAGGTGGAAATGTTATGTTTCCTTTATGCATGTTTTATATGATACGATCATGTTGTGGTTCTTGGGAATTGTTGTGAAGACGGGTCGTTCCGTGATAAACTAATGGAAGGTGAGCCCGATATAGCTCTCCAATGCATTGGGTAATGCGAAGCAGTTAAACGTTAAGGTTTCTCCAAAGAGATTTAGGGAATATACTGTGATGGGTATTACAAATGTAACCAAGAGGGTTACTCCCTACGTAAGAATGTTATGAATGTCTCAAGTTACCTTTATGTCTTATGATTTCTATGATTTATTCATTATTTTATGAGGTATGTTAAAGTGCTTATGTTTTATGGGTAAATTATGATTTCATTCTTATGTATACATGTACTCATGTTTCCTTTCCATATTTTTATATCCC
This sequence comes from Viscum album, assembly GCA_963277665.1. Lineage (NCBI taxonomy): Eukaryota > Viridiplantae > Streptophyta > Magnoliopsida > Santalales > Viscaceae > Viscum > Viscum album. The sequence continues at coordinate 1,935,150,969 of OY728123.1, read as the reverse complement.
TTACTGAGATTTTTATGCTCATACCAAGTTTTTGAAATGTTTTTCATGGGTCAAGGGAAAGGAACATGATATGATGATAGTGTCAAGGAAGTGTCAAGAAATAATCCATGTTTTATTTTAATTATTTTTCCGTTGATGGGGAAAAAAGAATACTATCTTTTATGTAACCACTTTGTTTAAATGTGGAATGTAATTCATGATTTATTATCTAATTCTCTAAAACTCTAAACTTGAAAACATCCTCAATGTGAATTATTCATTTCATTCAATATTAAGTAAGGTTTAAGGACAGGGCCTTATAGTTGGTATGAGAGGTCGGATTAGACAAATTTAGGGATTAAGAGTTTTTGTTAGACACGTGATTAGTCCCTATATCTATTATTTTAGTTAAATCCTTGTTTTATAACTTTTTTCAGGTCATGTAAAGTCGGTTACAAATGGAAGGAGAAGGATCTCAAATGACATTCGATTCTCCTCCTGATGACATGCTTGCAATAATTATTGCAAAGTCATGTTCGGATGATTGTGAAACTTTTTCTAGCATACAACTCACTTGCAAGTAGTTGTTTGAGATATCAAACTCCTCCACTATACCTTGTTATCTTTGTGGATCATGGGTTGTATTTAGACAAATACTATTTTCACAATATTCTCATATTTTCAAGAAAGGTAAATATTATCAAGGTATTTTCAAATATTTTACCTTATCACAAGAATTTGAAGCATATTATGATTTTAAAAATGGTGTTGAGGACGTAGACCCTTGCGCAACCTATTTATATTTGATTTTAAAATATAGTGTCTCAACACATACTTATGGTATTTTAAAAGGACCAATAGTAGAAAGTTTCAACTCAAATTTTGTCTGACTATTTTATAGAAATCATGTTTTATCATATTTTTTGTAATTATATGCCATACATGATTATTTTCCAAAACTATTTCTCTGTGAACACCCATATGACTCATGTTGTACAAGGTGTATTTGGATGGAGGAAGAAAATGATTTTGAGGGATATCTAAATCATTTCTGTAATGTATAGGACTTCTACCTATGTGAGCAAGATGACGATAAAACCGAGTGGACGCCATGATCAAGGTATGATGTTATTCATTTTGGGAATCATTTGATTTTATCTTATGGTGGTGAAATAAGTCTTCAAGAATTAAGATGTTGAGATCATAATGAATTTGGATGAAAATGAGAGGTATGAGGAAACTATTGAGATTAAAAACATGTTAGGGTTATTTTTGGAGTTTTATAAAAAGGAAGATACGCAGACCGTGTGAAAACCAGTCGTGTCGGACAAAGCTGTGGGAATCGAACCCACAACCAAAGTGCAACTGGTATTTATCACCTACCACTGGACTACGTGAAGTCCTTGGTTAGTTTGACATATTCTTTTTAGTTAGATAATTTTATGAATTAAGAGTAAGTTCATTTTGGGTTATCTATGGAAATTTATTAACCTATCATGGAGGATATGTGATTAGGTTAATTACTTTTCAATACGAGACTTTAAGAGCAATTGATGTTGTTTGGAGAGAAATATTACGATTTAACTTGGAAGACTATGTGACTAAATAGTTCCAATATTTGGGTTTCAATCTTATTTTGGTTTACTTTGAATAATTTTATGGACAAATTGTTTATCGAATGGTCCTCGTTGAACTTTGGGTTTGGTTGGACAAATTTTGGAGATTAAGAATAGATTTTTTTTTATAAAGGGTTTTCCTTTTCTGGATTATCTGATATTTTACTAACCTTTTTGGTTTTGATTTTGGTTAAATTATAAAGACATGGGAAGTATATAGTTCTCTTTTTTGTATTAGGTGATTCTCTAAAAGTTGATTATAGTACTCTTAATGTGAATAAGCCTTCCTAAATACTCGTATTTTGGAGAAAATATGAGTTTGTGTAAGAAATATAATAAATGTTGAAAGTCAACATGATAAGAAATTATGCTTCCTTATGAATAAATTCCTCAATAAAAAGTAACTTAAAACAAAAATATTGTCTATTAACCTTTCCTACTGGGGAATCGAATACCGTTTAACCGATCACATGTTACTGATTTTCTTGTGGTTAACTTTCTCCTAAAAATGTTTTCTATCACTCTCCATCAGAACATGACCCTATGTTTTCTCCTCCATGTCCACGTTTTCCTACATGGGATCCTAGTATGGGTTAACTCGGGTGAACTTTGTACTTCTCTTTCTTTATTTTAAAGTGATTGTTTTACCGACACTTGTTCCTATGTGGGACTTTCAAGGATGTATCCAAGCCCAATTTTAAAATTGCGAGGACGCAGTTCCAAAAAGGGGGGAAGGATGTAACACCCCAAGTAAATAAAGAATATGACATTTTTATATTTATACATATTTGTGAATAAAATATTAATATTACTTTAAAGGGGACGCTATGGTCGATGGCGTACCCAATACACAACAACGAGTTTCTTGGAAATCTTACGTTGCACTCTAATAATAAAATAATATTATTTTAAATGGTAGTTAATGCCTAGCCGTTGTAATGGAGGGAACTAACAGAACTAACGACAAAATTATTATATATGTTTTTCAAATAATTTTTACTCTTTACAATAAATGTTAGAGGATTCAAATTGTGAATGAATCCAATTTTAAGCGTAAACATTCTAATATTTTTTAAAAGGTCAATTAACCGCCTTTTGATGGAGAACCTCTTTTAAATACACTTTTTGAAAATTTTATGTGTTATATTTGACAAAATAAAATTCTTATTTAGAATCAGGACATCAAAATTTACTTTGTGTATTTTTTTGGCATCTTTCCGATAAAGTTAATTTTTTAATGAATAGTGAAAAATGTTGTTTTTTAATTCAAAACTGATTATTAATCTAATTTATTTATATGATTATATTATCTTTTGAGTTGTTTTTAAAGTAAAATTAAAATATAATTTTACCATTTAATCCAATAGTGGTCTTTGGAACTAATTTCACTTTGAAATTGGACTTAAACTAGTGTCAATCTTTTGATACTTATTGTTTCATAAAGACATGCTATTTTCTCTGACAGCGGGAATTAATTATTAAATTAATTAATGAAACTTATATGTTTTTAATTTTTTAAAATAGACATCATTTTTGAATTCGGAATATAAAATATAGCTTAAGGTGAAGTTTTGGTATTTTTCTGAAAAACTTCAATTTTTGATGAATAGTGAAACCACTAAGTCGTACTTAAAAAACTGATTTTTCATTTGAATGAAATTTTACCACCACTGTGTTTTGAATTTCAAAAATCTGACATACATGGTAGTCATTAAGAATTAAATTTTGGTTCAATTGGTTTAAAATATGTTTTTGGTGAATAGTAACTTTTAAGTTTTTAAACAAGATTAAAGGTAATTAGTGTAGTTTAAGGTAAAAATAATGTTTTAATAATATGAGATGAGCTTGATACATGTCCTACCCTTATTTCATGTGTCATTTCCGACCAATAGAATCCATGGGTCAACTTGGGGACCCCATGGATCCACTTTGGAAGGGAAATGACATTAATATCTTTTTATTTAATGTAAAAGTAAAAAATGACACAAACATGAGTTGTTTTACTATAACAATTTTTAAATAGGGTTATACAAGTCAGATGTTTAACTATAAATAGTAATTGGAAAGATAAAAATATTTTCTACATCATAGTATTTGTTTTATAATTTTTAGACATTAAATACATTAAATTATTTATGACATCATGATGATGCAGTGATTACCTCATTATTTAACGATTTAAATAAAATGAAAAGATAATGTAATATCTAAGACCTAGACTTGTAAGAAACCTATTTTATGGGTATATTTATAACCCTTATCACCTTATACTTGAATTATATCAATTTTGGACCTTTTAAATACGAAACTCATTTTAAAATAAAGTAACATTTCTTTACTTTCCAAGAGTGCCCCTCCTCTCCTATTATAAAAGTCTCCAACCTCTACCACCTTACACACACCTCTCAAGCCTTTGGCTCAGCCAACCCCTGATCATTTCATCTCTACAAATCCCTCTATTGATCATTGAAGCCTCACTTTGGGCATAATCCTTTCCAAGGAAGCCTTTGAGCTTAAATCAAAGAGAGTTACCCGTTTTAAAGGTAGTGTTTTCTCTTGTGTTCTTATGTTTTATTTGGCTTCTCCAACCCACTAAACTCTTTTTATTATTTTGTTTTTTAAAAACACCAGTATCTTAAATATAATATAATGTTTTTATGTTAATAATTCGAGCTACACTTTCACACACCTTCGTCTAATGGTTAAAGAACATACTGTTTCTGTGGTTGGCGATTTTCTGCCTCACGAAACGATGATTGTTCAATGTTCTTTTAACACCTTTAAAGGTGGACATTATGATTTCACTATATTTTATATATGATATATATGGTATTTATGTTTACTATATGCTTCTGTATTTTATATTTAAAACATACCTTAATTCTTTTCATGTTGTGCAAATGCGATAATTTTATATGAGGAAGTGTGGACTACCGCCCCATCAGGTGATGTGACTCGTACATACAAAACATGGAATGTATAAAGAATGAAATTAATGAACATATGTGACCTATATAACAAATATATTATAATTGATTTATAATATATATATATATATCATTTATTTTTAATTCCATTAATATGACAAAAAATGAAAGTTGCGTTCATGCGTACGTACGGCCTACCGTCTCCATGAACGATGCTTTTCGTTTTTTATATCCAAATGATATGGAATATTATAGAATGAATATTTACTGGATATATATGATATTTTAATAATTAATACTTTTCTAGAAATTATTTACTTATAACTACATGGGAAATCATTTTTCAAATAAGTTCATTTTTGACTCATGTACCAAACATCGGCAAAAACCTCTGATATGAACTAACATTATTAAAAAATTATTATAAAATTATAATATGTGATATGAACTGAATAATAATATTTAAAGGAGGTCCTTAGTCAATTATAAATTGACCAAATTTTATTATTTAGGAATATAAATAAACGAACAAGACAAGTCGGACTTGAGGTAAGGGATCCTACTCCTCTCTTTCTTTTTAAGTACACTCTTTTATGTCATTCATTTTAAGCTAATATTTCTTATGATTGGGATGTTATTTTCTATTAATATTACTGTAATTTTTATTTTCATATGATGAGAGACCCTATTCTCTCTCATCAATCCATTTTGGATGTTTTTAGTGGCACCGTTAGGCTGCCGAACTTTCGTAAGAGATCTAACCTCTCTCTTTCTTTTGATGTACTCTCCATTATGTCACTTATTTTAAGCTCCTATTTGTTATGATGGGGGATGTTCTTTTATATTAATATTGCTATAATCTGTATGTTAATATGATGAGAGACCCTATTTTATCTCATCAATCCATTTCTGTATGTTTTAAGTGGCGCCGTTAGGCTGCCGAGTTTTCATAAGGGATTTTTCATCTCAATTTTATTCCCGTGAGATTTATGCTACATTTGCCACAATTTCCTTTGAGAGGGGTATTTACTGCCCATTATTTTACTCATTCTGTAATATACTTTAATTTATGAGTATTTACATCAATGTTGTATTGTCCTTCATCCATGGGGTGTATGTTTCGAAAGATACCCATGTTTGTAAGGGAACCTTTCACCCTCCTCTTTTTAAAAGACTTATTTTGTTATGTCTTTTAATTCACATACTATTATGTTGGGATATGTTCTTCTATATCCTTATTGATTTAAATATTATGTCCAAGTGATTAGATACCGTTGTTATATCTCATCAACTCATTTTCTGAATTTTGTAGTGACGTCGTTAGGCTCTCAATTTTTTGCAAGGGAACTTCTTCACCCAATTTTGATTCTTTGGGATAAATTTGTACTCCTTGATTATGTCGTTTTATAAATATGTGTGAATAACCTCTGATTTTTTTAAACTTAATATCCACTTATATTTGGTGTATTCGTTTGTCACACATAATTATGTAATTAATTTTTCCTTAATCCAAGGATACCGTCTTTGTAAGGGACTTCGTCTCAATCTCCATTCACTAAGGCATGTTTTGTTTTATACACAACCTTCTTTTATATGGTGTACAAACCCCTTTGACTTTTACGTTTATCCAAAAAGAATCTTCTTTATACTAAGTGTTTTACTAAAGGACAAAAGGGAATGTTTTTGTCATACGTATGCGGTGACAAGGACTTCTCTGCCACCGTGACCATTATTTCATTTTTGGCTTCCACTACAAGCCATACCTTCTTTTTAAAAGAAAAATAAATACCATGTTTTAATTTTCTTTTATTTTGGTTTTGAAAATGCTTTTCATAATGTTTTTAAATCAATGTGTTGTATTTATATCTTGTGATTGAAAGGTGGAAATATTATGTTTCCTTTATGCATGTTTTATTAGATACGATCATGTTGTGGTTCTTGGGAATTGTTATGACGACGGGTGGTTCCATGATAAACTAAGGGTGGGTGAGCCCGATATCTCTCTCCAATGCATTGGGTAACGTGAAAGAGTTAAATGTAACGGTTTATTCTAAGAGATTTAGGGAATATACTATGATGGGTATTCCAAACGTAACTAAGAGGGTTACTCCCTATGTAAGAATGTTATGAATGCCTCATGTTACCTTTATGTATTATGATTTCTATGATTTATTCATGATTTTATCAGGTATGTTAAAGTGCTTATGTTTTATGGGTAAAGGATTATTTCATTCTTATGTATACATGTACTCATGTTTCCTTTCCATATTTTTATATACCTTACTGAGCTTTTTATGCTCATCCCATGTTTTTGAAATGTTTTTCACAAGTCAAGGGAAAGGTACATGATATGATGATAGTGTCAAGGAAGTTTCAAGAAAGAATCCATGTTTTATTTTAAATATGATTCTGTTGATGGGGAAAAATGAATACTATCTATTATGTAACCAATTTGTTTAAATGTGGAATGTAATTAATGATTTATGATATAATTCTCTAAAACTCTAAACCTGAAAAGATCATCAATGTGAATTATTCATTTAATTCAATATTAAGTAAGGATTAAGGTTGGGGCCTTATATAAGAAAGTGAGAGTATCATATTAGAATCAAACATCTTGCATATCTTGATGAAAAAAATCTCTGAAGAAATAAATTAGAGTTATTAATAATAATGGTGAAAAATGTTCCAGTGAAAGAATTGATGTCATCAAGTAGGAGGATGAATACATTCAAAAGATTTTATGTTAAAAACTCTAATTTACTAAAAAGGGAAAGATGATTAGAGATATTACCAAAAGCTAGAAGTTGTGGAATATGAGGTCAAAAAGTAGAAATAAAAACATTATAAGTCCAAAAATACCTTGAATAATATGAATGAAAACTTCAACAAAGCTACAGAAGTAAAAGTTGAGAGTTCTAAAATTGTTGAGAAGCTCATTACAAGAATCAGGGGAAATATTATCTTACCAAAAATAATGTTTCTTCTGATTATTCTAACATTTTAGGTTCTGGAAAAATTATTGGTAATGCTTGAGTGGACAAAGGATGTGATAAAATAGTAAAATCTACAAAAGATAAAAACTCACTCAAAAGAAAATATGTTCCAAATCCTGAGTATGTAAGAGCTGAAATAAGTTATCAACCTCAATAAAGTTTCTATAGAGAAACATATTTATTGAATAGAAATTAAAGACACATAGGCTATTGGTGGTGCTATGGAATATATGGGAACATAGATTATAATTTTTATCACAATTTATCTCTACCCAGAAGAGGGTTTGACAAAAGTGGAAGAAATAGTGAAGGAAAAATGAGTAAATTTCCTAACTTACAGAAAGGTGAATAAGGGATTCTCAATATGTTAGAAACATTCTAAGAATGAATCAATTTGAATGTCTAGAAGAAGTTTCTGAAAGATGTGATTAGTCTACTCGTCATTCCAAAAGATGTATGAAAATCCTTCCAGAACATGTTTTTTATGATAATAATGAAAACCAATATGAAAATAATAAGATTTAAGAAATATATTTTATTGTTGATATGGCTTTGAAAGCAAGAAATTTTATCAAACCATGGATACTTCATCGTGTTTGTACTTAATATATGACCGATTATATAAAAATTCTGAATCATGTTGAATGTTATTATGGGGAAATAGTTATTTTTCTAGTGATGGTTTATTAAAATAAGAGGAATCAAAATTAAAGAGATTAAAGCTGAAAATTTCAAATCCAATGAAGATATACTAGTTTATGGGTTAAAACATAAATTTATTAGTGTAAGTAAACTCTTCAATGATGGAAAAGAATAAATATTTATAAAGGTTTCTTTCTTAATCAAGTGTGTAAAATATGGAAAAGTTATTACAAATAGAGAAAGAACTAATGGGAATCCCTTACAAATTAGAGAACTAAATAACTCATGTTACTTGAGTGTTGAAGATAAAAAAAATTATGGCACTGAATACTTGGGAACCATGGAAATAAAAGTATCAACAAACTTTCTAAAGTTGATTTCATTGATAATTTTCAAGATCTAAAAATAATTGATGTATATGATTGTATTACATTTCAGAAAAGAATGAAGAAAAAAGTCATAAAATAGTTGATATTCAATATAGAAAACCAAACGAGCTTATTCATTGTGATCTTTGTGGGATTATGAGATATCAATCAACAAAAGGGGATTTTACTTTATCACTTTTATTGATGATTTCACATGGTTGAAAAACATAATGTTTATGAATCATAAGTCAGAGGCTATTTAAATGTAAATATTCATCAGAAATGATGTTGAGAAAGAATTGGGGGTTCCATAAAGAATTTGGGAACACATAATGGTGCCAAATTCATAAACAATTCTTTTGAAACTTATCTAAAAATCATGGTATCAAACATCAATATAGTTCTCCTTATACTCTAAAACAGAATGTAGTTGAAGAAGGAAATAATAGAATCTTTTTAGAAATGGGAAGAAGTATTTTAGCAGAATACAGCCTCTCAAAATTGTTTTGGAGAGATGTTATAAGTACGGTTGTACATGTTAAAAATAGATTCTTATTGAGAGTAGAAACCAACATGAATCTTTATGGAATGTGGTGTAAGAAAAAAACATCACTGAAATATTAAAGTAATTTTTGAAGTTCATGGTTTCTAAAAATAAAAAATCAAGATTTGGGTATGTTTAATGAGAAAGCTAACGAAGAAACTTTCATGGGTTATTTACCAAATATAATAAGTTAAAAATGATGGATCAACTTTTAAAAATGATGATGGAAACATATTATGTACATGTAATTGAAAACTGAAGTTTTTATACAAATTTTGTTAGGAATACTGAGAAGGATAGATCTAAGAATCCCCACCAAATTTACTTTTACTTAGATTAGTCACATGGTGATGAAAGTGAATCTGGGAAAGAAACTATGAGATTTCCTACCTTAAGAAAGCATGTGGAATCTGATGACATTATTGGTAATCAGATGTATCTAGTATAGATAGGAAGGATGTTGGGATTAGAACATCAGACTTAAAATATCTCAAAAGTTAAACTTGAATCAGTTTAAAAGGCTATTAAACATAAGGAATGGGTGGATTCTATGAATGAATATTTGGATCATATTCATAAGATTGAAATTTCGGAACATCTTCCATGGACAACAAATAAATATTTTATCAGAACCTTCTGGGTTTATAGATAAAAATTGAATGATCATGGATATGTTTCATGAAACAAATCAAGACTAGTTTGTAAAGGATATACATAGGTGTGATGGGTATATTTTGAGGAAAATTATGCCCTAATTGCAAGGATAGAATTTATTCAGACGTTTTTTTTTCGTGGAAAATCAGCAAAATTTAAAAAAATTCATATAGATGTAAATTCATATTTCCTTAATGGTGAGATTGAGGAAGAAGTTTATATTGAACAACATTGTGGGTTTTTAATTGAGTAGTATGAAAATAAAGTTTTTAACTTGAAGAAGGATTTGTATTGGATGAAACAAGCTCCACATTTATGGTATTTGAAGCTCGACAATTGTTTGAGAATGAGGAAATTTTCTAAAGGAAAATTTGATAGAAACTTGTATTATATAGATGTGAAAACTAGAACATTAATTTTAATTGTTTATGTGGATGATATAATTTTTTTAGATGAAGAAATTGTTTTTGAAGTGTTGGTTGTAGAGATGAAAAAGAACATTGAAAAGTCAATGTTGGGAGAATTAACATTATTCCCTGTCTTAAAATTTCAACAATAATAAAAATTATATCTTCTTATCTCATGAAAAGTATTACAAGGAATTTCTAAATATTTTTAGGATGGATAAATCCAAATATGTTTCAACACCTAATTTAGTGAGAACAAAGTTAAGTAAAAACGAATTTGGAGTACGTTTTCATCAGAAAGACTATCAAAAAATGATTAGAAGACTTAATTACCTTATAGTTTCAAGGCCTGATATTGTTTATGTTATGACATTTCGTGCCAGGTATCAAAGTAATCTGATAGAATCACATGTGTTGGTTGAAATGATGATTTTGATCTATGTCAAAGAAACAACTTCACATGGGTTTTTGTATAAAAGAAACTGTGAGATGATCTTTCTTGGTTATAATGATGTTGATTGGGCTTGAGATTTTAACGGTAGAAATTCAACATCAGGGGGAACATTTTTTTCTAGGTGAATGTTGTGTGATTTGGAACAGTAACAGACAATGTTCAGTAATATTAAGCACAGATGAATGTAAATATGTTGCAACCACTGAAGGTTGTACTCAAATGTTGTGGATGAATGTTCAGTTGGAATATTATAAAGAAATTGTTTCTAAACCATTAAAGTTAATTTTTGTTCAACAGAGTGAAATTTCTCATTCAATGTGTCTGTTTCAATATTCAAGATCCAAACACATTGATATAATTTTTCACTTTATAAAAGATAATTTTTTCCCTGGAGATTTTTTACTTGGATGCATTTCAATAACGTATCAGATTGATGATATCTTTAAAAAAATCAATTTCTAAGTAAATGATTGTTAAATTGAGGCTAAAACATCATGTTCATCCTCCTCCCATGTCTTTTTAAACCTTATAAAGAAAGTCATCCCACCGTGATTTGGATTATGTTGACCAAAGGGGATAGAATGTATAAACATTATAGTTTCTAAGAAGTTTTACTTATATTCATTTTTTTGAATATAATGATGTGGTTATTATATAACGATGGAGAGAGAAAGAAAAATTAGAAAGGGAAAATCAGATTTAGGGAAGAAGAAAATAAAGGGGGATTTATCATTACCTGGACACAAAATTTTCATTCTAGTAAGGGATGTAATTCCTTCGAAAACATTACTTTATCCATTTGTGTGGTGTCAAGACACTCTATTTTGAGAAAGTATGTATTTTGATAAAAGTAAAAAACATGAGTCTAATGTAAATGATAATTTTTTGAAAAATTCTGAGATTTGCAAAATTTATTATAATGGGTTATCAACAAATCCAAAGGAAGGATTGAATAAACCTTGTGGTGTTTTTTAACAATGTTTCATATTTATTGATAAATAACTTTTCATGTCGAAGAATCTTTTTGATATATTGGGAGACGATGTTGTTGGTTGTTGGATGTTTGGATTTTTAATAATTTGATAATGAACAAAGTTGATGAGTTTGAAAGAAGTTGTTTAGTTTGAAATAAGCTTCTAATTTTGAAATTTGTTTCTAAATGATGAAGTCATTTTCCTGTTGAAAGGATTTAAAAGAGTTTGTTGTGGAAGATAAAAAATTCATAAGTCAGATAGTTTCTAAAACTTTCAAAACCAAATAAGATGATTCTTTACTAATCAATAAATTCTACAATATCCTGGAAACCATCATGATAAAAGATCTTGATTAAATGTTGTATAAGTGTAAATAAATCAGAATCACTTTTCGAAGCATGTTTTGGAAAGAAATCAGAACTTTTTTCCTGGACAAATTGGAACATATTTCCTAAGAAAATTGGATCCTGAATTCTGCACAAATCAAAACCTAAATTATTTAAAAATTGATACCTTAATTCGGTAAAAATATGATCTTGAATTCTGTGAAAACAAAACCCTGAATTCCAAACAATTTCATACCTCAGTTCTGATAAAATCAAAACTTATTTTTTGATCTATTCGAAACATTAATTTTGAGAAAATTGGAAACTATTTTCTGAGATAACTGTATCACGATTTCTGATAAAATTGTAACTTCTTTTTTAAGATAATTAGAACCTATTTTTTATCATTTTTTTAGGAAATCATAACACCATTTCTGAGCATGTTTCTTAGAAAATCTGAAGAACATTTCTAATCATGTTTTTGAGAAAAATTTAACACCATTTCATTGTATGATTTTTAAAAATTGTAACCAATATCAAACATTATAGTACTAAGAATTATATGGAGAGTTCAAGAAGTAAAGACTGAAATTCAATTTTTCATAAATCTTAGAGAAATTTATCCAGGACTGAATAATTCGATGGATGGAAATTATATGAAAGATATTTGTAGTGTTTTTGAGACATAAGAATATTGGAATGATATTATGTTTCCCAAATTTTTTTAGACTTCCTATAAATATTTTCAAAAATCATTTTTTCATTTGTAACTTTCACCCATGCACAAAATGTGGAGCTATGGAGAATTAAAATTGAAAATTTCACACCAGATTAAAGAAGGTTTCTTTAAGTGTTTGAGAAGGGAAAATCTGAATCATCTTTACCTTACTGAAAAGAGCTGAATTATCCAAATCAAACTAAGTATTTGAACAGATTATTTGTTAGTCAAATTGAAAAATGTTTTTTTTCTATTGTTGGGCTCAATTGTTCTATTAGAAAATATTCTAAAATGATGGGCGTTAGTATAGTCTTTCATATTAAGATATAAAATGTCTTTAATTGCGGTTGGAACAAGTTGTATTCACTTCATCATTATTGTGGATTTTTATAGACCCGCAGGAGTGTCTATGGCAAGGATGTAGGTTCTCACTTTAAGGTCGAACCTTTTATATCGTGTCTTCCTTACATGCTTTACTATTCTTCCATGAATAAGTATTTTATAACGGTTGATAACAAAATAAATCTTAAAAGGTTTTAGGGGTTATGTTTCTTAATGTCTTAAAACATATAAAAATTTAACAACTTATTCATCATTACCCCTTCTTAGTTGTTATTTGATACTTTGAACTTCAGGTTTTGACTGATTTTATAATTCTCAGATACTAAGCATGATCTACCTTATAGTAATTGTTTCGTTTTTCTTAATAATCTAGGTTAAAATGTCAAATTTATTTCCCCACTTCTTTTTCATATATGGTGTGATTTTAAAAATGAATAAATTGGTTCAAGTATCATAAATTTTTCCAACAAGGTTCTCTTGTGTTCATTGGGGGAAGGCTTCCTGAGCACCATGAATGATGTAAAACAAACAATTCATTGTGTTTTTGGTCTATCAATATATTACAAATAGGAGAAGATATTCAAAAATAAATAAATTAGAATCCATTGAGGGTGTTTATCCCTAAATTATGCTTCTTAGCATTACAAGTTATGATAAAATATTGTTAAATAGTTTCAAATTTATAAATGAGTCCATATAGGATAATAGGATAATTTAGCATCATTTTAATTAATAAAATTAAACTCATTTGTGATGAAAATAAATTCAGTAAGTGGGAATTTTATTAAATGATAACCTGGGATCATAATATGTGGATTATCACTATTCAGATTATTTTCAGATGTGGTAATAAAATTGTTTATCTTTTATTATATTTTTTTATATATTGTAATTTTGAAGGTAGTATTATATAGTTATTGTGTATATAATATATGATTTAAAAAATATTTCTATATGATGGAATTTTTTGGAGAACAAGATTGGTGTTATAATGGAAATTGATATTAAATATTCTCATAAAAACATATTTTCGACCTCATTTAATAATCCCAAGTTTGGAAGGATATAGACTTATCTCAAAAAAATATGAATCATTTTGGGTGAATGTGGACTAATAATATTTAAATATTACAACTTTTCAAAGATCAGAATGATGTATTATTTCTTTATAAATTTCCATATATGATCAAAGTATCTATAATAGTTTTATATAAGTATTTTTTGATTATATAGACAAATATTTTCAATGTTTTACGATAATTATTCTTTCCTAATTGTAACATATAACTGCTATATGATGGTTTTCAAACTATCAACCAAATTTATCTTTCTGTGACATATCATATTTTATCATTATCAAACATATATATATATATGATTATATTACGATTACAAATGATGGTGCCTGAATATTATATATAATCACACCCACAATATAAATCTCAGTGCTTATGTACATTCACATATGAAATTTATGATTTTAAAAGGTATGAAAGAATATACTCCTGTATTTTTCAATATATAATAATGGGAATAGAGTTACCATACATGATTTCCATAGTGATTTCAATATTGTTGGACACCATTGGAAAGAGGAGCCTTTATCTTAAATCCTAATTATTTGTTTTATATTCTGAGTATATTGAGTATTTTACATTATAAGTTTTTCAATTTTATTAATACCTTCATAAATATTTTTATGTTTCATTTTAAAAAAATTTAAAAAGTTATTTTATATTGTATAACTATAAAATTTAATCCTGTCTATATGATTTATATTTTTTAGGGAATTATATGATATAAAGATGATGAATGATATAATTTGTTATATAATTTTATGAAGAATATGAATTTCATATAAAAATGTATTTTTAAAAAATGATAAATCATATCCCTAAGGACTCACAATAAGGTGATAGTGGTTGTGGAAAAACCTAGGATTGTGGCAGTCTAAAATCAGAAAGATAGTATATTTATGTCCATATAAAACATGCTGCTTTGGACGGTCGATAGAGATTTCTATAATTTTATTCTATATATAAGTTATGATAAGTCTTGGGATATTATAAGTAGTCTATATATATACATTATCAACCTATATACTAATTAGGGATATGTTATTTTGGATGTCTAGGATTAGTACCTTTGGTGAGTGCATTATTGGTTTGAGTATCATAACTTCATAATAATAAATATCATGAATAAGTCATAAGGCCAAACCAGGATCCATTAACAAACTATGGATAATGATACAAGATATAAAAGTATATAAAACATTTTTTTCTATTGTGTAACTTTTACTGTAGAATATTTATATTTTTGGATAAAATATTAAATAAATGTCTTCTTCTTAATATAACCCTTTTTAAAAGAGTTTTTTATTTCATTAATCAACACCTAATAAATAAATAATTTATTTAATGAATAGTTTTATATTGAATATATATATAACTAAAAAATCAATTAATAAATTTCATAAATTCAATTTAAATGATATTTTACAAGAATCCCAAAATGTTTTCAATTAATTAAGATTATAACAATTAGTTAGTAAATTTTTTCATATATAGAGTGTGATAATATAGTATATTATATATCCTAATTTTAGTGATTTTTAGGATATTTATCAATTTGTATTCATGTATTCAATCTATGTGTATCATTTATAAATTATGTTTCAAAATAAAATAAAAAATCTTTGAGATATTTCATATGTGGAAAAAGTTTGTTGTTATGATGTTCATCTATGGTATTATTTAGCAAATGTTTCTCTTGATGATACACCCTTGTTTATTGGCGGTGCTATGGTACATAGGAGTTTTTGGTATAGAGACCAAAACCTTTTACACAAGTTGTTACATGAATCTTAACATAAATGTATATTAAATACAAACAAAATATTAAAAATTCTAATGTATTTGGAAGAATACAGACATAAATATACCACATGAAACTAAAAGAAAATGGTTTTTCTATTAATCTCCAAATTGATCTATTTACTCCCATTGAGATACTAAACCTACCTATGATAAACTGGGGAGTACATCGACAATAAGGGTAAGCTAAAATTCCCAGTAAATGAATCAATATTGAAATAAAGCACAAAATATTCATTATAAGGCATAAAAGGTAAGGATAATGCATAATAATACAGTGGAATAACATAAATAACATTGAAAAATAATATCATGGTAGTATCTTAACATGTAAGAAACATAAAACAATATATAATCATATGAAAAATTTTATCCATCAAGACAACATAACATGGTGAACATTGTCTCATAACGGATAAGTTTCACTCCTTAATTCTATACATATTTCTTCATGAGTTCAAAACATTAAAAAATTCATTGAATCACTATATATATACTCCCACCATAACATTTACTTTAATATGTAAACTATATAATTAAATAAAATAAAAGTTATAAGCATAAGGATTTCAAATGGAAATAAATTGGTTCCATAATCATGTCATAAAGAATAAAAAACATTCATAACATGGTGGTTTACATGGAATAAGTGATTAAAGAAACTTTTTACATTCATAGTCATCACCCAAGAATAATTATATCCATGTGAACAGATTATTTGAAATTTCATAGAGAAATTTCTTTTCAAATGTACATCTAAATAAATATTTTGGAAATTGGTAATGTGTTATTAAAGGGGATAAATTTAAGACTTTTTTTTACCACTATAAATAACCCAGAATTATTTCCCATGATAACATGATAATTGTTTTATAAAATGGTGTTTATATCACTTTTATGAGTGTTATTTTATATGTGATTTGAAACAAAGATATTTTCTTTAACCGTGTTTACTTATTACGAGAAGTTGTGAAGGAAACATTTGAAACACATATACCCCAAACAAATAAAGTCAAAATAAACATTTTATGTTTATTGATGAAATATATAATGAATATAAAATGATTATATAATATTAATGAAGATATAAATTTAGTTAAAATGTGTGAATGTGTAACCTTATGAAAATTGGGTTGTTCAGAGAGATCACATACATTATGTTCCAGATTCACTCTTCTCATACACCTAATATCCAGGATAATATAATTATATTAATTATTTAATTAATTCTAAAAATTTTACATATACAAATAGTTTAGTTTATATTATATTATATTTCCTACTTATTATAATTTTAATGGGATATATTGTTCAATTTTGATGTTCTGAGGGCATTCGATTCATGATTCCATGGTTAGATCACTTATGGACAATTATTGATGTTTTTTTAAAATTTTACTATATATATGGTAGTGAAATGAAATGGTATTAATTTACTATAATAAGAATAAATGGTCTCAAATACTCATTTTTTGTATTTTTATAGGGGTAATTCATTAACTAAAATTGATAGTTTTGTAGGGTAAGTTCATTTATATCATTTTAAATGACTTCCATGAACATTATAACATTTTTGTAATATAATTATTATTAAAACAATAAATAACATTAAATAGTCTATTCAATACTCATTATAATCTTATTTTACAATAATAATGTATTTATAACCAACATTGAAGGAGGTGGAGAAAAACAAAGGGTGTTGTTTATGGAGGTAGTAAAGCTACATTATTGTGAACAACATATTCATTTATAAATAAAAAAGGCCTGTATAATATTTATATCCAATTATAAAATAGAAAAATTATATTTAAAATACTATATTCATTATCATATATTGGTTTCTATAATCTAGGATAAGGTAGAAGAATAAAATAATTTGAAAGGGGTAATTTGGGAATATTACTCCTTAATTCTCGACTTCTTAAAATACTTTTTATAGAACATTGAAATAGGATTTGGTTGTGAAAAAACCCTAGGACATGGGATAGCGTATTGGGAATGTAATTGGGAATAATTTTTTCAACATCAAAGGCATTCAGGTTGTGAGGAGAAGGGGCGATGAGGGGTGAAAATTATAAGTGGAGGAGAGGGGTGTTTTGGAATATTATCATCATTAGTATTTTATTTTTCACAAGACAATCAATATTAATGATTCATGTAAATTTATATAGTAAATGATACATATTTTTTCAAAATATTGTTTTATTGCATCATCCATGAATAAGAAATTTAAGAATTTAGCATATATTGTTAAATAAAATAATTTATCATATCTTGTTATTTACAAAAAAATTAAAAATATTCAATAAAATCAAGATAACCTTTTTTTGACATGCAAGATTCAACAATGAAATCCATTTTCTGAATGTAGATTTTTATTTCACTTATAATACAATTTTCAAATAAAATCATCATTTACATGAAAAATACAAATTATAATATTATGGTTAATTTTATAATTCTTTGTTAAATTAATTTTTGTATAATAAAATGATATTATTAATTTAATGAAACATAATAATAATTAACAATTATATTTTATGAAAATAAAATTCCTTTTTAAATTATCATATTTCTTTTAAATGTGAGATTAAGACATTTATATTTTTAAAACAATCAGATACTAATTATTTCATTTATGAAATAATTATTAACTTTTTAGTAGCATAAATATATCAACTTTTCATTTAATTGGATACCTAAATATTATATTAAAAATTCATCAGTTATTTTACTATTTTAATGGTCAATTGACGATTCATAATGTGATAATATTTAGTAATAATATATATAGTTTTTGGTTTCTTTATGTTATATCTATGTATGATACTATATAAAACACACTTATTCATGAAAATTTAACATTTAAAATATCTAGGTCATTATATTCCTCCCCCATTAAAAATTTTCATCCCTAAAATTTCAACTCATATTATTATTTAACATTATATGATGTTAAATTTGTTTCATCACTTCCTCCAAATCCAATGAAACCTAATCACACCTAGGGTACCTCCATTATACATTTACTAGATATATTAATTTTTTATATAAAATTATCTCTATAGTTCATGATCTTTATCAAAATATCCTTATTGTATATATACTTTTTTACTTATACCACCTATAAATTCAATACATGTGAGGGGTCTAGTATTTATTTCCTCAATAGGGGTTTATAGAATATATTTTTCTAGAAAAATGGTAGGTTGATGTTCTAGTCAATAATACCAACATAAATTCATTATAAAATATAAAATGGACTAATTAACTTCGACAAAACCATCCATTTTTCATTGATATAATTTTTATCTTCCATTAAGATATGTGGAGTAATAAAACATCTCTATTCTCAAACTCCAAGTCTCATCGATGATTGTCATCATGGTCATCTTTCAAGTCTGGCCAACCCTTCTATATTGTTTTGTGGTGTTTTTAATTTCAAAAAATTCCCCAACTATTTAAGGTTAAAAAATATTATTTTTACCAACATCAACCTATCATGTATATATTATGTATCTTTTACCATAATGGGATTCATATGGATCCATTTAGATGATAGAGTGAAGAATATTGACGTATGAGAACTCCACTAGAGGAAGAATTCTGTCCCATCATCCATTAATGTCAACCAATAATTCTCTCAACATTCCTTTTAGTGTTTGGAATGTCCAATTTGAATAGCCTTTAGTATTTTGGAAATAATACAAAATTAATTTCATCTCATTATTAAGAGAATTTTTTAGAAACTTAGAGAACACTGAGGTAAATATCATATATTGATCAGATAAAATTATTGGTGGTGTATCATGTATCATCAACAATTAAATAAGGTGTATCCATTCATGTCGATTGAGTGAAAAATAGTCTCTAAAAAATAATAAATTATTCTTTATAATAAAATCCACCACACCTCGTATTTTTGTAATTATCCACTATATCATGAGAAGACCAATCCAAAATTACATGTTGATATCTTATGATTCACATATGGGTATGGTTAGTAGTTGCATCAGCCCCTTAAATATTTTTATATATTCCTTAAATTTATATCATATCCGGAACATTGATGTATATTTCACAATATATTTATACAAATTGTCCACCAATAGTTATCTCAATGATATCGATACATATTTTTTATACCATGGTGTATGGAGAAGGATTAGTTATTTCAATCATTCAAATTAACATTTTTTAGTGCGCGGTTTTATAGAAGACATTGTATTTACCCAAATCATACAACTCCTTACCCATAAATTATTAACTCTATCTATTTACCATTTATGATAGCTTCAACCTTATTAATTATTTCCATATTATCCCTTTTAGAATCCTTTATTTTATCTATATGGGATGGTATTTCAATCATTTGGGAAAATAATGATGATTTTACTTCATTTATGAATCCCATGTCAGTCCTTTTTGATTATATAAAATTACATCATTCTAAATTTTCATCATTGATAATGTTGTTGAATCCTTATTTTCATTAAGAATCTACTAATTTATATTCATTCTTACAAAACTAGTGTATTGATAAGTCATAATCCTTGATCTTCTCAAACTATCTTAAGTAGCGTGTATAAATATTCTTATATTTTAATATATAATTGAGGATCTTATTATCTATGTATATTTAAAAAATTTCCCCACAGGGATAATTTTGTAATATTTTAAATGTAATGATTACTAAAGCCAACTCAAGATAATGTGATTTATAGTTATGATCATGAAAATTTTACTACCTTAATCTATAGGCTATCTCTTTATATTTTTTGCATTAGTACATAACCTAATCCCTTCTTTGAAGAATAACTATATAACATAAATAATTTTCTATTTGAGGTAATGTTGAGTAATTTTTTAGTGATAATCATATTTTTAGTTCCTTAAATAAATCATTTTAGTCATATTTCTAGAAACACATAACCCCATTATGATTCATATTGGTTAGAGGGTTTTACCGTCTCATGAATTTTCTAAAACATAATCTCTAAAACTCATGTAGTCCAAGGAAATTATTCATATATATTACTATTATTGGTCTAGGACACTCCTCAAATTCCTTTTCCATATAAGGGTCCATATATATCCCTTTACAAGTGATAGAATATCCCAAAATTGTTATATCATCCATATAGATACCATATTTGTTGTGCAATGAAAATATCATATGCCTTTTCAATTTCTTCATTAGAGTATTAAACATCTCCTCATGATCCACCTTGTTTTTAGAGAATATCAAAATATCATCTATAAAGTATAATATAAATTTTTACTGTTAATCTATAAATACACTATCCATTATGTCTATAAGGATTTCCAAAGAATTAGTGAATCTGAAGGATATCACTATGAACTCATAATTTCTACACAACATTCAAAAAGAATTCTTCAAAATATGATCATTATTAACTATAACAAACTGGACACCTTTGGACCATTCCATTATGAAAATCAAGTGTTTGGGGAGTTTGGTATGTAATAGTGGATTAATTCAAGAGTTTACCAAAAATCCAGTTTTTACAAACTATGGCTCACCAAACGGTGGCTCACCGTATGGTGTCTTAGCAAAAGGTGACTCATCTAGTGGTGTCTCACTGAATGGTTACACCGAACGGTGTCTCATTGAACAGTGTCACTAAATGTGACTCACTAAATGGTGACACCGAATGGTGGATCCTTGAGTGGTTTCTTTCTGATTTGTGGCTCACTGAGATGTGTCTCACTGAATGACGACATTGAACAGTGGATCAAAAAATAATGACACTAAATAGTGGATCCATGATAAGTGTATCACCAAATGGTGACACCAAATTCTATCTCACCGAGGTGTGTCCCATCCAATGGTGACACCCCAACTCCTGGAATGGTGATTCACTTCAAACATTGTTCAAAACATATAGTTTTCCCCAGTTTCTTCCAAATCTTCCAGTTTCACCCCTCTTACATTTTATTTGATGTAAATCAAGTTTAAATATTTTTTTGCGCATTTATAAATGCATTTAAAAGGATATTAATTATATTATTAATATCTTAATTCTTCAAGAACTTAAAAATAATCCAACTGTTTTGTTTGGTCCAAGGTCTGAGTTTAATGAATTTTGAAACCATTCTTCCTTTGATATAGGATATGACTCTATAAAACAGGTATCTTCACTTATAATTGTGTTTCTGTTCCCTCTTGGTGCACCTAGATCCTTGCCTTCCCATATAGTCTTGTTTTGTGTTATATCCAATGATATAGTTTTCCATAGAGTTTTTCCTCGGATTTTTCATTCTACTCGTGCACCCCCTGTTTTAGCGTAAGGAGGAGTTTTGGTCGCTTGTTGTTTTGAGTAGGGATTTCATTAATCTCTATATAATTATATATCATGTGGGGTGGGTTTACTCTTGTCTCCTTGTGAATGTTGTTGATACCATTTCAATAAAATAATAATAAGGAATAAATGAAGGTGTGGGAGTGAGATGATGATGACCACATTGTCATATATGTTATTTTTGATCTGTTTCATGAATATGGTGGGTTGTGTTCTTCTGAAAATCATCATCGTTGGTGGTATTTTCTTGTGCACTCATTATTATTTATACTTATTGATATTTTGAAATGACAGTACAAAATAAAATTGGACTATGGTTAAATAAAATGGATTCCCTATGATTAAAAATGTTCTTTGATCACCCATTACATATGAAAGAAGAATTAAATAGAATTATGGAACAATCAAAATAGTCTTTTCATAATTTAGTGTGTTTGATTGTTGTGTTTAGTTTTTTTGGGTTTTGATCTTTGTGTGAGTTGTATAATGATTAGTATGGTTGTGGGTACGTGGGTGGACAGTGGGGTTTGATACGTGAGTGGGGAATCGTATTTTTGTAGAGTGGGGTTGCGATTTTGGTGGTGGTTGTTGTGGGCTATGTGTATGAGGTGGTGTGGGAGGTGTGGTGGAATTTCACGTTAAGAGATTTATTGACTATATAATGGATGAACTTTTTTATAGTCAGACTACTTCTCGTGTTTATGGGTGTGATAAGTGTGGTGTTGTTCTAAAATAGGGCTCTGGGATAGGTTTTCAAAGTATGAACTAGGTGGGATAACATTCAAGAATGATGTTTTTAATGTTCAAATAATATTGGCTGTTAAATTGTGAGGAATAAATAAAATTAGGATGTTTTTAGTGTGTTTTTGTTACGGGACGTGTTTAGTGGCGTTTAGCCTTCTGAGAATGTTTGCAGATGTCTTTCTTGTTAGTTGCCCAGGTAGGGATGAGATAAATATATTAATAAATTGATAATTTCATAATGAAAATTTGTAAAATTAATTTTCTAGGGGTTTACTTGTACATATATAAGTGACTGTCATTCGTGGGGATAAGTTTGTGTAGGGGTAACAACAAAGGTGGTTTGTGTGGGTTGGCTGCTGGTTTGGAAACTAATAGGTTTGGATGAGTGTTTTTTTCCAACATGTATGAACATGTAGTTCCTCGTATTTTTTATAAACACCCCACCCATATTAAGCACAATGTTCCAAAAACCCCCCATATATATGGGGGAGGGTGTATTTCCTAAAACCCCAATTGAAGAATTGATGGATGGTTATGGTCTATTCTCTAAACTCTCTTTAAGGAATTACCCCCCAAGACTCTTCGGGATGGATATAATTTCTTGAGGATTCCTACCAGATCTAATGTACTAGTTGTTTGAGAGTTTTTATGTTTCCTATGTGTCTTTGGGTTTAGGCCTAGCTATTTCCTGGTATGGTGTGTTATGTGTGAATCATAGGTGTCTGTGGGCAGGATTAGGGAGTGATAGTGGCAAATTTTATGTGGGTAGGATGTTATGTGGTTATGGCCGAGGTGTGTACGTGGGGGTTTTGATAGTAGGGCTTGTGATATATCATGGTACTATTAGGATGTTCTCCATTAGGGATGAGAAGTTAACTAGTGGGAAGTGGTGCGGGGTGCCCAAATACTGATGTTATTATACATTAAATTACTTGACTTGTGTTATTTGGTGATCATTACTTGGTGTGGATGGGGTGGATAGTATTCCTTGTTAGGTGATTTTGAGGTTTTACTACTTTATCACTATGGAATTATTATGCTTCTCCCACTTGTGCATGAGTGACTTTGGTTTTTCCCCACAATGTATACTTGTATTCTCACCCTATATACATAAAACTATTTTCAGGTTTATATTGAGATTGCATGGACTGTGCTTGGCCTTACTAGCTTGGATGTTGGGGAAGTTTGTTGTCTCACTGCTTCATTTTATTTTGGTACTTTCCTTGTGGTTTCCTTGTATTTTTAGAAGTTTTACATTAAGCGTGCTTGTAGGATGAATTTTGGTTTCATTATATATGTGTGTGTGTGTGTGTCTTGGAGTTTCTTGAGGTTGGTACATCTTATCTCTTGATCTTCACTACTATAAAATGGTTAATGAATCCCGTTTTGTAAGATTTCTATACCTATGGTGTTGTTCGCACCCCTAGGGCCTATTGGAGGTAGGAATCGGGGGGTCATTATCTCTACTTTATCCTGAGGAAGTAAGTTATTGACACCTTGCTTACCCTCCCCTCGTCTTGATGATAGTGGGTCATGAATGAATGGTATCATAGTTGATGGTTGAGAGATTGTATGGATCTTGTAAGTAGGCATAGTGAGGATTGCATGTGTTTTTAGGGAAACAATGTTAGGTGATCTTGGTGTGTGACAGATGCTAGGGAAGACCAGCTATGTCATGAGATATTAAGTCCCGTCATGATTTGATGTGATGAATCTAAGCTTTCTGAATAACCAAGTGAGGCTACACTAATTTCTTGGTAGAGACCCTTGGAAAGGTACATGAAACCTGAGACGTGTATTTTCTTTTGAATTGGGAATTTCATGGAAATTAAAATAAATAATGAGTCAAAATGAACCCTAAATAAATTTCATACTACATACACATTGGTGTTCCTTATTTACCTTTAAGTTATAGAACCTGATCATCATCCATTATTGGCTCAGTAAGTGGAGGAACATTAATAAAATCTAGCCGAACAAAAGAGGGTTGATCCACTGGATGAGGATGACCAGTGGTAGAAGATACTTTTTCCTTCCAGCAGCAGTCTCAGGGAATGTATGAGGGAAGCATCTCGGACCTGGAGATGGAAAGTTGGCTTGAGGAGATGCTGATAACCTTCATCTTGATCCAAGATTAAACAGAGTATTAGGTTCATATAGTGTTGAACTAGATTAGGGGAGTAGTGTGTTAGTGGTGGACATTTTACCTTTGGGATAGTAAGGAGATAGATTTTTCATGGGCTGACATTGAGGAGTTCTAGGTAGAATTTATTTCATTAACAATAAATGATGAAAGAGGTAGGAGATAATTTCTAACAATAAGGGGAGTATGTTAGTAACTGAATTGAGGATCATGTTTAATTATCTCTTAAATTTTGATTAGTATCTCTTTCCGTATGAAGATTCTATGGCATGGCTCTTAGAGGAGGCACTCTTTCCTTCCCTTCACTATATTTTTACTCCCTTCAGAATTCTTACATACATAGAGGTTCAGAAAAAGGCTAAGGTGGTAGAAAGGAGGCACTTGTGAAGAGTTTGGTCATGGGAGGGAATTTTTCTAGGCTTCATGAAGGGGAAGCTCATTAGCAACATGTCTCTTGTGTCAGGGCCATCTAGGTTTCAGCCAGTAATGATCCGGCCCAGTAGTTTCTGTTTCTACCCTATGGTCCCCAATATTTTCATTCGGGCATTGGTCCATGGTGTTTTACATCTAGAGGCCATGGGAACCTTCAAAGAGAGTGCCAAACTAGAGCTCAATATGGTGTAGGTGGGAAGGTTCAGCGCCTGCCTCAAGAGCAGTTTCCATCCAGGCCTTTCAAGCAGTATGGACATCAGGCCCCTTCTCCATTGAGGGAAGATAGTGTAAAAGGAGGTTTACTTTAAGGTGCTCCTCGGGGACCTCAACTAAGGCATTGCCAGGAAGTCAGTCAACAGAAAAGTGTTAAATGATCTGCTCATGGTAAACTGCACACCATCGAGATAGTAGTTCCAGTGAGGCCATAGATCTTTTACGGTATGATGTGTTTGTTCAACACTCTTGATTGTTCTTTGTTTAATGGTGAAGATTCATACTCTTTCATTACACCCGATATAGCCCATGCTTTGTGACTAGACATAGTGATACATTCTATGCCTCTGGGGTTGAGTACACCAGTCTTAGGTTAGACGTCTTTTCATGTTGTTTACAAGGGATGTAGACAATTTTTGGGACAACATCAGTCTAATGGGATTCTCTTACTATTACAAATGAAGTTGTATGATATCATCCATGGAATTTACTAGTATTTTAGTGCATTATATTATCTACTTATTCTGATTAAGAGTTTTTTTTAATTGAAAGGTCATTGTGTTTTTTTCATTGTTGAGCAAAGCTGCCAGGGGAGCAGTGGGTGCATGGATCCTCATCTTTATTTGTTAGTCAAGCTATTAGTGGGATTGATAGACACAAATATAGAGGGGACTCCAAGCGTCATTGGGGATTTCATGTATTTTTCCAAAGGATGTTTTGACTCTACCTCCTATATGTGACGTTGAGTTTGGGATAGACTTGTAACTCGGTGCTCTCTGATTTCAATGTCTCCTAATCGGATGTCGCATTCTAAGATACCAAAGTTGTGGATTCAGATAAACAATCTAATGATAAAGGTCTTTATCCAACCCAGTGTTTCTTCATGGGTTGATCTGGTCTTGTTTGTGATGAAGGATAATGGATGTCTAAGGCTATATGTAGAATACCATAGGTTTAATCTGGTAACGATCAAGAACTGTTACCCTCTCCCAAGAATATATGGTATTTTCGACTAGCTGGGGGGAGCGAGTTGTTTTTCCAGGATTGATCTACAGTGAGGATATCACCAGTTATGTTTGAAAGAGTGTGTCATCCTGAAGTCTGCTTTCAGGTGCACGTATGAGCACTTTGAGTTTTTAGTTATGCCATTTGGTGTTACTAATGCACGAGCCATGTTCATGGAGCTCATGAACACTATCTTTCATGAGTTCCTAGACTAGTTTATCTTTGTATTCATTAATGAAATTTTGATCTACTCAAGGTTAGAGGAGGTGCATATTGAACATTTTAGGACTATCCTAGATATCCTTCTGCACCACCACCTCTACAAAATGCTATCAACATGAATTTTTTGGACTTAATAGTTCTATATCCTTGGGAATATGATGTCTCAGTAGGGTGTAGTAGTTTAACTATCTAAGGTCATGGGAGTTTTTTCGTGGGAAGCACCCAAGAATGTGGCTATGGTGCATAGTTTTTTTGATATGGTAGTCTACTACCAAATATTTGTACCTAATTTTTCCTTGGTAGAAGACCTGGTAATGATTTTGAATAGAAAGGGAAAATCCATTGTGTGAAGTGTGAATTGTGGAGCAGCGTTCACATGTCTTAATGGAATGTTGGTTTGTGCACCAATGCACATGTTTCCAGAGGAAGTGTTTGTTTTTGAGGTGTTCTGTGATGCTTCCTATTTGGACTTGGGTTGAATGATGATGCAGTAACAAGGAGTGATCCACTCTGGGTCTAGTTAGTTATATCCCCATGAACATACCTATCCCACCCATGATTTTGAACATTCAGTGGTCATGTACAGAGTGATATTGTGGTGTAATTACCTCATTAGGGAGTGATTTTTGGCCTTTAAAAATCACAATAGTTTTAGTTATATTTTTCCAAATGAGATCTGAACATGCGATAATTGAATTGGATGGAGTTTCTCCATCATTGCGATTTTGATATCTTCTACACATTAGTTAATGTGGATGTTTTGGTTGTCACTTTGAGAAGGAATATGCATAAAGAATTGGTTCAGGAATCTGCGGACTCTTCGAGAAAAATGGATGAGTTCGATGACATTCACATAGATACAGAGATGGATGGTGGAAGAGGCTTCATATTTTAGATAATATTACAATCATCTTTCATTCAGAAGGTGGGGGAGTCTTAGTGGGGATACTCATAGGTAGTGTTGATGCGTGATCACTTCGACCATGGTGATGCTCCATATGGATGGTCAAAGGATGTTCAGAATCAAATGATGTTCCATGGGAAGATGTTCATCCCAGCGGTGATGCATAAGGGATTTTTCTGTGAGTTCCATATATCACCCCTGTTGGTACGCCCAACTCTTTCCAAGATGTACCTAGGCTATAAGAAATAGATCTGGTATCCCGGGTTGAAGTGGGGAGTGACAAAGTTTGTAGAAAATTGTTTGGTGTTTCATCAGGTAATGGTTGATCACTATATTCCCGGCGGTCCATTGAAGCCCTTATATTTCATAGAGGGGATGTGGGATGAAATATTTATGTTTTTATTATAAGGATTACATAGGGAATAGGGAGGATGAAATGTGATCCGAGTAGTAGTGGATCGGTTGACGAAGATGGATCACATCTTAGAGATCAAGGAGTCAAGCACTGTAGATGCCTTAGCACAGAGGTATGTGGATGAGGTAGTGTGAATGGACGGAGTTTCAAGATATATTTTCTCATATTGGGATAAAAATTTTACGTCATGATTTTGGATGGGATTACAACATGCCTTTGGCACTCAGTTGAACCTATGCACTGTTTTCCACCCTCAGACAGATAGACAAACAAAGAGAACCATCCAGACATTGGAGAATATGTTTTGAGCATGTGTTCTATACAATAGTTAGTAAATTGTCTTAACTTTTCCCTTTGTATATTTCATATACAATACTAGCTATCACTCTACCATTGTCATGTCTCTATTTGGTGATTTTTATGGAATATAGTGTTGTCCATCCTTGTTATGGACATAAGTTGAGGAGGTGGATATACCTGGTCCGAACAAGGTGTAGATTACTAATGAGAATTAGTAGCTTTTATGTGAGAGGATGAAGGTAGCATAATACTGATTGATATTTTATGCCGATTGAATGTGAACTCCAATGGAGTTTGAGGTTGGGGATGATGTATTCTAGAAGGTTCCCCCATGACGTGGGAAGTAGAGGTTTGGAAGAGGGAGTAATCTTTCTCCCATGTTCATTGGACATTTTGGGGTATTGGGATGAGTTGGTGAGGGGTCATATCATTTGGTTTTTCCAAAAAATTTGGGGAGGATCCAAAATGTCTTTCATGTCTCCCAGATTCATTAGTATCTTCATGATGTCATCCATGTCATTGATTGGGGAGAGTTGAACATCGAGGATGATGCAATGTTCATGGAGTGGCATGTAGAGATCCTGGATCATCAATATAGGGTGCTGTTTTGGCAGAACATTGACTTAGATTGTGTTTTGTGGAGGCATGGTGTCTTCGAGGAGAGTACTTTGGAGTGATAGGTGCATATGTGTTCCGAGTACAATGATTTTTTTTGAGTTTCGATTGTGTGCCTTGTCTTGATGTGATACTTTACTTTGTTTTATATGAGATGAGTTGTTTACTTGTTCTCTAATGTGCAATGATTACTGACATGTGGTAAGGGGAGGACCATATCCCTAATCAAGACACATTAATTCTAATGTGATTAAACCCATGTGGGAAAATCAGTTCTTCCCAAAGCAGATAGTATCTTAGCATCGAGGAAAGAATTACCTAATCCATCTACCTAGATAGTGTTACTTTTGGTGTAGTGTAGTTGTTTGGGGAAGTAGATGATGGGGAGGTGTTCTGGGATGTTGAGGTGTTCACTCTAGCTTACAAACAACACAAAGTGTTTTATTGTTATGAGTCATCTTATGGGGTGGTTTTTCAAACCCCTCCTCCCTCTTGGATTAGTTTTATATTCCAATGGAAAATGATAGTTTAAGAGGTATTTGATGTATTGAATCAGACCTCTCCAAGACATTCCTTTGTGAAAATCCAGTGTTTTTGGAGTTCTAGGAGGTAATTATGGCTTAATTACGAATTTTTCCAACAATATAGTATTTCAAATGGTGTCTCACGAAACAGTGGCTCACCAAATAGTGGCCCACCGAATGGTGGATCACCAAACAGTGCATCACTGAGAAGTGTCTCACCAAATGGCAACACTGAATGGTGGATCACGGAATGGTGACCCCAAACAAGGGCTCACCAAGTGGTGTCTCAGCAAATGGTGGCTCACTGAATAGTGGCTCACCGAATGATGCCTCACCAAATGGTGTCTCACCAAGTTGTGTCTCACAGAATTGTGCATCACTGAACGGTGACACCAAAGAGTGGATCAATGAATGGGCTCACCAAGTGGTGCCTCATCGAGTAGTGACACAATGTCTCACCCAATGATGAGTGACTTCTGACAGTTTTTTCAATTTCCTGCTTTCACCAGTTCCTCCCATATTTTTCAGTTTCTCCCCTCTTAAATTTTATTTGACATAAATCTAGTTTAAACCTTATTTTGGGAGTTTCTAAAGGCTTTTCAAAGGATATTAATTATATCATTGATATCATAATGCTCCGAGGAATTTAAAATTATTCATCCTTGCGGTATTTTCCATGATCCTACATAAATTACTTTTGAAACCATTCTACCATTGATATAAGATCTAGCTCTTCAAAGATAGGATATTCCCTTCCCATTGTGTTTATATTCCCATATTTTTTCACGTAGGGCCTTACCTTCCTGTGGAGTCATGTTTTGTACCATATCCATTGATCTTGTTTTCCTTGTAGTTTTACTATGACTCACACACCCCCTATATTGGAGTTAGGAGTGGTTTTGGTCACCTTTTGTTCAAGGTAGATATTTCCTTCATATATCTTTAATTTTGTATCATTATAGGTAGGTGTACTCTTTTCTCCTTGGGAATACTAATGAAACCTTTTTAAATAAATAATAATAAGGAATAAATTAATTGTTGTGGGAGTGATATGATGATGATTTCTTCGTTTTGTATTTTATCCTTGATCCAGGTCGTGAATCATCTGGGTTGTGTTCTCCTGAAAAACATGGTCATTGGTGGCCTCTCCTTGTGAACCCATGATTATTTATAATTATTTCTATGTTGAAATGATAGAAAACATAAAATAAGATTAACCATGTATATATGGTTAAATAAAAAGGAATCCATAATGTTAAACAATTTTTGTTATTATCTATGAATTATGAAAGTATAATTAAAAAATTTTGTGGACCAAATGAAGATATAGTATTCTTAATATGGTGTGGATGTGTGTCGTATATGGTTTTTATGGGTTTTGTGTCCTATATGGGAAGTATGATATTGATTATGGTTGTGGGTACAAGGTGGAAATATGGGTTTTCTAGGTGAGTGGGTGTGGTATGTTTATAAAACGGGGATACATTTTTTGTGGTGGATGTTGTGGCCTCTGTGTATAAGGTGATGCAGGAGGTGTGATGGGATATCAGGTTGAGAGATTGGTTTATTGTGGAATATTTGGACTTTTTATGTAGTGGGACTAATTCTGGGTAGTGGTTTGGTAGCGAGGCTACATGTTTGGTTTGTTTCATTATTTCATGTTTATGGGTGTGCTGGGTGTGGTGCTGTTGTGTAGCATGGATGTTGGGTTTTCTTGTGAGAGGATGAATTAGGCAGGATAACACTAAAAAATTATTTTGGTAATGTCTAAATACAAATGGGTGTTAAATGGGGATGATTAAGGAAGTATATTTCTTACTGTGTATTTTTTATGTGAAGTGTTTAGTGGATTTTTTCCATCTGAGAAAAGTTGTAGATGTTGTTCTTATAAGTTTCTTGGGTATGGATAAGATAAATAAATTCATAAATTCATAATGAATTTTTTTAAATGAAATGGATGGTGGTAAACTTCTACTTACATAATTTACTACCTTTCATGGTTCTACATGCATGTAGGGGTAACAGAAAAGGTGGTTTGCGTAGGCTGGTTGCTTGTTTAGAAACCCACAGGTTGGGATGTGTGCTTGTTAACCTATATTTATAAACTTGTAGTTACTTATGTTTTCTAAATGCACCCCACTAGTGTTAAGAACTATGTGCCGAACACCCCCCATAACTATGGGGGATGGTGTCTTTCCCAATATCTCAGTGGGAGGATGTATGGCTGGTTATTGGATCTTCTATGCTCCTTCTTATATGAATTTACCACCAAATACTATTCGACAGGTTGTAATGACTTATGGTTTTCTACCAGATCTATGATACTAGATGTGTGAGATGTGGTTTGTTTCGCATGTGTATTTGGGATGATATCTAGGTTTTTTTGTGTATGGTGTGGTATGTGTGAAGCTCAGGTGTCTGTGGCCTTGGTGTGTGAGGGCATGTTGTGATTGTAGGTCTTGTGGAAGAGCATGGTAGCATCAGGACATTAATGCTTTGGGATAAACAGTTAGCTGGTGGGATGTGGTCTGGGTTACCCAAATACCAATGTTCTTATACTTTAATTTACTTTACTTGTGTTATTTGGTGAGTTTTACTTGGTGAGGTTTGGGTGGTTAGTCTTCCATATTACGTGATTTTGAGTTCCTACTGTTTTCTCACAGGGGAATTTGTATACTTATCCCACTTGTGAATGGATGAATTTGTTTTTTCCCTACTGATTGTACATGTATACTCACCCTTGGTAAAGAAAAATATTTTCATGTTTCTAGGGAGATTACATGGACCTTGATAGACCTTACTAGCTCAGATGTTGCGGTTGGTTTTTATGTCGCTACATAGTTTTATATTTGTACATTCCTTTAAGTTTCCATGTATTTTAGTGAGTTTTACTTTAATAAAGCATGGGGGTGGTTTATTGTTTCTTTATATATATATATATATATATCATGGATTTGCTGTCGGTTGGTGCATCTTATATCCTGATCTTGGTTACTATAAAAGTGTAATCCCATACATTTTGTGATATTTTTGTACAATTTGTACTGGTCTCCACCCAAAGGCCTATTAAATACAGGGCTCAAGGGTCATTATCCCTCCTTCATGTTGAGGATGGAAGGTCTCATCACCTTGCTAACCCTACCCTCAACTTGAAGAAGGCATTTCATGACATTCACTATTAATTAATTATACCCTTACCAAAGTTCCACCTTAAAAATAATTGGCCCCCACATATTTAGTTAAAAAATTCATATAACTGTGTAAGGGGGTACAAGTTATTTATCTTGAATAGTTTTAGTTTAATATATTCAATAAAAATATTCATTTTAAAATCATTCTTTCTAATGAAGAGGACTAAAGATCCCTACAATGAAAAACTTGCGCATATAAAACCCTTTTCTTAATTTATTTTATAATATGTTATTCAATTCATCCAAATCAATGGGTTCCATTCTATATATGTGATTGATATTATTGATTATAGAAAAATAATATCCAAACATTAGATACATATTCCAAATTATATTCATCCTACTCCTTAAAAATGAATATAATTAGTTGATGACTTATGATGTGAAATGTGGTCTCCCTATATCAGTTGTTGTTGTTTTAATTATAAAAGGGTATCCAATACATGCCTAATATAGCTTTAATATAAACTAATATATGTAATAATAAATTTTATATATTATTTATTCCACATAAATTTCCTCAGGATGAGTTATATACATGGGAAGATATAATTCTTATATTCTCTTTTCTCACATATAGATCCACCCCATTCATTGAGTTGGTTTTTGATTTGATCTACTAAACTTAAAAGATATGAGAGAATTATTAAAACCATAATCTAGAAAATCATGTTCATTGTTATTTAATGAATAATCAATATACAATTCACTATGTTATTATGGGGATAAACCTTGAACATAGTAATAGAATATAACCTTCTCTAATGGACTGGAGGTTATTTGTATTGATTATATATAACAACAATTGACCTAGATAATTGGTTCACATATTTCTTTTTTCCATTGTATTTAAACACTTGTATAATAGACTAGTGTAGTTATTAAATGTCTCTTCTTAAATCACAGTTTTAGGCTTCATTCTCTCTATTCTGAATTGATTATACTTATTTCATTTTTTTCAACATTTTAAGGATCAATTGGATCCCATAATATCAGTCCAGGGATGTTTCTTCAAAAAAAATTACATGTTGGTATTTGGGTTTTCATTACTCCAAGGGACTTATACATAGATCCATCTGAATAAAAATAACTTTAATGCTTTTTATCTCTAGGCACATGATACTCTGATGTGTATCCAATTTCTGTCTTGACGATGATGGAAAAATATAAAATATATTCATTATAATAAATTTTTCAAATCACCAATAGTTTTTGTATACTAGTATTTAATTCCCTAATGAAATAATCATCAATACTTTTTTTGTTTATGAAGATAGAGGCACACAATGCAAGACTTGTGATGTTTTCCTCTCATGAATAAATAAACTCATCATAATTTTACATCAATATGAGTAACTTCGTCAATATTTTAATAGGGTGAGTTCAGGGAAAATATTTACTGAAAAATAGTATAATGAATCCTTCCCATTCATTGAAATAAATTTTCAATTTTTACATCAAGTTATTGATGATTTCACTAATCTTGTAAGATTACCAATCAAAATGATATCCAAAAAACAGGAAATTATAGTTTTTTATCATTTTATCATAGTGAATATATTCATAATGGTGTAAATCCATTTTTCCATGATTAGGAAATCATAAGATCCACCAAATTTGGGAGTCCTTTTCCACAGAAAGGACTCACCACCAAATTTTATACCATTATAGAAAGTGTTCATTACCCAAAATAAAATTTATTATTCATAACTTGAGGCAATTGATCCATTAAAGGATGTGTTTGTTTTATCTCAGACTGTATAGTTTTTTCTCTCAAACTAGGGATTTTTTGTTATTTTGGTGTTCTAGAAATGGTTTAGATCATACTTAAAATTGTGGATTCCATTGGGATTGCTACCTCACTTCTTGTTCTATAATGCTTTGTAAGTTTCTCACTTAACTATAATGTGATTTTTCCTAAAAATAAAAAAATGATTATTGTGGATCGTATATCCCTTAGTACCTGGAAATTTTAATCTTCCACTCATATAATGTTAGCTATATTCTTAGGTTAATCACCACATGTCCTATAACATTGTAGTTTGAACATGTTTTCCAATTACATGCCATTAACTAAACAGTTTAATTATGTTTGGGTTTGGAATACATCACTAATGAGTATATTAGAATAAAACAATGAACATAAAATTAAATACAAGGAAATGAAAATTATATAATGAATTATGAGTCTATATTTTTCAATCTCGGATATACATGATAATTTTCCCATAAGGTTGTTAAACATAACAATCTATTCTTATATTTCAAAATATTTTAATATATTTTTGAGAATATTTTTATTCATATCCCATGTAAGTGTCCAACCCATCATGTAGCGGGTCCCTTATTCTATATACAAAGTGAAAATTGATTTAATTCCCAATAATATCATTTGGGGTTTTATACCCTAGGTACAAAAATTCCAAAGTGACATCTACTTATAGTATTCAGATAGGGATTTAATTTCATGGAAACCAATAACTATGTACGTCACCAAGATTCTAGGATATATTCATATACTTTTACATATATGTAGACATATCCCTGGCGTTCTAACAAAATTATTCTAGTCATAATCCCAAAAATAACTTGACCCCCTATGTTACAAACAATAATGACCCAAAAAAATTCATATATTGTTACAGGATTTTTAACATAAATATCCATTACATAAAAAACAATGATAGAAAATCCTTGTTTCTTTGTAAGACTATGTAGGTAAATATACAACATAAATATAAAATAAAATTATTTTATAAAAATTAAATACTTATCTTCAGACACCATTTTTGCTCCTAATACTATATAGGATAAATGTAATTCCCCAGCCCCAGTTACCCAGAGTCAGTGCATTATTAATAACATTATAATTATACAAGGAATCATGTCCCAAAAGACAGATTAGTTCAGTAGCCTTGAAAGTAATAGATACATTAACAAATTTACATTATATAATGAAATAAAAACATCAACAAAATTTTTTCCTCTTTGAACACATTTATATCCTTAACCTATCCCAGCAGTTCAACCATTAAATACTTCTTCACCTCCTGGGAAATATAAAACATTGAAAGGGGTGAGCTCAGATGCTTTGTAAGGATAACAATATAGTGTAATCATTCATAAATAAGCATAAACAATTAAGGAATTGTATATTACTAAAACAAAAGCTTTTTAAACTTAACCATCAGCATAATGTGGAAAAAATAAAATCAAATTATTCCATTTTCTTATTCACATGGATATTCTACTAGTTGAATTATCAAATGCAATTTCAATAGCCACTTTTATAATGATTGAATGCATAATGCCAGACTTCATAACCACATAGTCAAGGCCTTGTACCAAGACTACAAATAAGATTTTGTCAAGGCCTTGTTCCAATACTCTAATTTGTCTCATGAGGCCTACTGATGCATTGATAAGCTATAGCAGGCTCCACCCATCACTTACTAAGTCCAATGCATTCCTCATATGGAAAGGTTTAAACACAACATAAACATTCATATTAAAACTAGCAAACGAAATGTCAATACGTTATCCATAAACCATGAATGGTGTAAAAATAACACATCCATAGTCAAACATATCACAAAACATTCAATACAATATGGAAGTTTTGTATCATAATAAATCAACTTCAAATAAGCTTAAAATCCATCAAAAGGATGTTGGCATTGATGAAATCAAATCTTTTTTTAAAGAAATATCTCTATCTATTTTGAAATAATTTAAAAGGAATATAATAATAAAATAAAACATTTGTTCTTAAAATATTATTATAAGATTATAAGGGATGCTTCGACAGTGTTATTACGGTGGAAAATAGTTGCACCCACCATATAAGTTAAAAAACACTCTTACCTTAATTTTGTCAAAAAGTCATAAAGTACCTTATTTTGAAAATGATAGAATGATTAATTTCAAAAAATATAAGGTCAAATAGGGGTATAAATGAAATTAACCCATTATCTATTAAATATTAAAAATGTTTTGAAGTACATTTTTAATAGAACATGGATGTGGATGGTAAAGAGGTCTCAGTAGATACATATGTACAAACAACCACGGATAATAAAGAGATAGTGGAATTAGCCCTTATCTTGTACTTTTCCTTGGTCTATGGTATGTTAACCTTATGTATAATTTTTAAATCATTGTTATTAAATTATAAAATAACCATATACATATATATGATATCTTGTATGATCTTCTAATATTTCTTAGTTAATAATATTTTAGAAGTTTCATCATTTTGGGTGTTAACTGATTCATTTCTTTTATGTGCTTGGTTAGGTAAGGCATGATTGTTTTGAATAGAATGTATTTGATTAATATACAGAATGATATTATGTTCATAAACATTATTTTGAATCATAAAATGAAAATTATTCTTGAATGATTAGGATGGGTAATGAATCTCATCGTGTTCATACAGACGGTAATTCGTACGTATGCACGAGCGACAATATCATTATATTGATGGAAAAATAGTATGTAATTGGATGTTATATCATATATAAAGAATAATTAACATGTTATATTTTTTATTTACATTAGTTATACTCATTATTATACCCATCTAAATGATGAAGTGTTCGAATAACAAACAACACCACAACGTGGAGATGGTAAACCATACGTACGCACCTATGGTGACTTTGTCATTTATAGGATGGATAGAATAACGAATATGGTAGTACCATATTTATAATAACATAAAAAAATTTAGAAGTTACTGGATTTATTAATTTGGTATGTAAATAACAAAGAATGAGGAAGTGGAAAATGAAAATATCTTGAACGAGGGTGGTGAAATTATGAACTCTACTTCGGGCGTTTCCTTTTCAGTTGTTCAAAGGGCTCTATAGGTTGTCTTTATGATCAAATTAATTCCTCTAGGTTGAATTTATAAAAGTTGGGAGGATATTTTGGTAGGTTTGGATGATCCAAATATCTTGGTAGGTGTGTAATTAAGAGAAGGAGAAGTTCCCATTTATAAGAGAGGTGAGGGTCACTATAGGAAAAGTTTGAAATATTATTTTATAATAATATCATTTTTGGTTTCTAATAGATCTAAAATGAATTATTTAGAGTCTAAGGTAGTTATGGGTCAATAAAATATTATCCAATAGGTTTTATATTGGTTTAGATCATCATATTAACCATATCTTTTAGATTTAACTCTTAGTTAAACAGTTCGACATTTTCCATGTCTCTTAGTATTTTTATATTATATTGTTAATTAACATAATATAACAAGCCAAGAGAACTCCATGGTGTTAATTATTAGTATATAAAACCTTATCAATGTCCTTTGACATAACCTTAGATTTTTAGGAACATTATGTCAATTAATAATATAATATTTTTTTAAAAACTAAATTATGTCAATTTTCACACTATTTAGTATTTGATTTTTTTAAAAGCCATAATAACATTATCACTTCGAATAAAATTTATTTAACAAAACATAAAATTTCATATTAACCTATAAAAATAGTTTAATTCATCAAAAGTCTCAATTTACATTTATTTGGACATTTATAATATCAATTATTTTAATATTTCATTAAAAAGGTAATACCTGCATCATCATTGTGTCAAAAATAAGTTAAATTATTTAATTTCTAAGAATTATAAATAAAATACCATTACTTAGGAAATATTTTTCGATTTCTAATGAATATTCATAGTCGAATTAATATTGTTTTTTACCCTATATTAAAAATTGTTTACTTATTAAACATTGAATTTAACTCTTTTAATTATTCTTTAAATAAAATAATAATAAATGTCCTAATCTAATCTAAGTGGTCCAAATAGGACCATATTTTATTACTAAGATTGTTTTTGGTCGAAATAATCTTATACAGTAGAATTAGGACATGTGTTAGGGTAATAATAATATCATTTTTATCTTTAATAACCCTATTAAATTTTAATCGTGGTAAATAAATGTTAAAAGTTATTGTTCACCAGAAATTATATTCATCTTATTGAACCACATTTTACTTATGAATATCAACCATATCTCTCATATTTTTGAAATTAATTTCACAAAAGGGGTAAATTTATGTTTTATGCAAATTTGAAAATTCTCCTAGGAGGTGGGTAAAAGATAGTAAAAAGTTCAATACAATTTTATATATCTAAACTTACTATAAAATTACTCCAATTAATTAAATTGAACATATATAAGTATTATGTATTTATTTTGACATAAAATAAATTTCAATTAAATAAATAAATATATAAATAAATATTCAGTTTTAACTAATAATGGAGGGTTATTCACTATTCATCAAAAAATGAAGAAAACATCCAAAAATTGACCCAAAGTTAATTTCGATATTCCAAATTCAAAAATTAAGTCCATTTTGAAAAAAAAATTATAAAATTTAAAAAAGTTGGTATTATTATTCGTAACTTCTAGTTTGATTGGTTGGGGTGTGTTTGAACTCGAAGTTGCGTACAACACAAGTTATTGTTTTATTTAAAGGGAAACAAACTATTGAATCATGGGGTGTTACAATAACATATTATATAAATTTAAAAAATGAGTGAGCTAAAATCAAATTAATGGAATATATATGAAAATGAATCATATAATATAATTAGAAACCATAAAAGGAATGTATGGTGAATAATAAAATATAGGAATAAACAAATAAATAGGGAATCATAATATACATTTATCATTGGATTGTGGTGGAAACACAAAACATGACCTAATAACAAGTCATTGATAATGCCTAACAAAATATCACATGGTTGATAAAGTCTCATTATTTATTATGTTCACCCTCTAATTCCATATATATCACCTCATGAGATAGATTCACAACATAATTAAAAGGTGTGATATCTGAGCACACTCATCATAACATGTAAATGAATTTTCTCAACATGAAGAAACCAAACATATGGATTAAACATACATATTACCTATATAATTAAATGGGTTTCATAATCTTGTCATAATGGATAACCTAATTTTATATCATAACTGTTTACTTAAATAATTAGATTTAAAAATTATTGTACATTCGTATGAATAATCCATGAAGTATAATTTTCATGTGAATGGATTAATTTTAAAAGATTAAATAAACTACTTAGGAAATGTACGGATTAAGTGGGGGTTTAGTGTAATAGCCTGAGATTTTGTGAAATATTTTTTTCAAATTACATTAACCTTTTTTATATTTTTTATTTCATGAAACACTGAAAATAGTTATTATATATATAAAAGAAATAAGTTTGTCTTATGTCATACACAATGACATGTAAATCAGGAACTACACATAATATAATGGTTATCTACCTCTAAAATGAACACCAAGGTAACCTTATTTTTCACACAAGACTGAATTTTCTTGATGGCATACATAATATGCAAGATCAACTCTCACCGAACAATAATATATTCTTTAATTATTTATAACGTATAAAATAAATTAGTTTTTATGAATATTATGAACTATATTTTGTAAAAATATGGTTTTCCTAAAATATGAAATGAATAAATTAGATAGTTTTTTTATAAATTAATATAAGAACCAATTGATTATAAAAGATTATTTTTAGAGAAATCTATTAATATGCTCACAAATTTGTTTTAATCGTAATAAATTATCTTTTTTACAATTTTTTAGTAATATTAATTTAATATATTTTTTATTTATATGTGTAAATATATTTTATATTCATCCAGTATATTTTATAATCATATGATAATATTAAAACCAATTTTACTCATAAATCCCAATATTTGTATCTGGGCAATTTTACCACCTTTTAATGTCGAAACTTTTTTAAAAATAAATTTTTGAATGTTTGTTAATATTATATGTAAAAAAATCATTATATTTGGAATATAAAAATAAAAATTTGGTTAGATTTAATTTTTGGTATTTTTATATGAAGTTTTATTTATTAATGAATACTGAAAATATTGAATTTCTTTTCAAAAATACCTTTTTCATAAAATTTATTTATATTGATAAATTAAATTTTAAATTATTTTAAAATAATAATTAGATAAAATTTCTATAAATTTATCCAATTTATAAAATTACAACAAATTACAAACTGAAATTGGATATAAAAACATAGAAAACTTTTGATCTTTTTTACATTAAAACCCATCATTGTTGAGTAGAGTATAGGATTAAATTTAAATTAATTTATTCCACTTGTGTTATTTGAATTATGAAAAATGGATTCCATATATTTCTAAACAATAATTTATAATGTCTCATAAGTTAAAATTATTTTTTGATGAAACATATTGGTGAGATTAATTAAGATTAATTATAATGATTAAGGTTAAATTAATCTTAATAAGGGTCTTATCCATATCCTTACATCCCTAAAGACCTATAAAATTTTACTAAAACCATATTATTGATATAATTTTACTATATATGATCTTTTTCAACATCCAATCATTACTAGGTCCAATTTTAGTAAATAACATGGGTGGGGTTTCCCTTTTCCAAAAAATTTCCAGAGTGCCACACCTCCACCATTATAAAAGGAATCATCTACTCCCATATACTCACACCACTCAAGACACCTTATTTTTTCCAAAATATATCAAAAATATGTATAAAAAATTTCTACATTTCTTCTTGATGCATCATTTGGGCATAATTCCTTCCAAAGAATCTCTTTAGGGAAAACCCAAATGAGTTTCCAGATTTAAGAGGTAACACCTTCCCTCGTACTCCTTTATTTTACGTTCATTATTCACTCCCAAAAGTATTTTAATTCAATTATATTATAACAAAAAAATATCATAAATATACTAGGATGTTTTTATTATATGTATTGAACCTACACTTACACACACTTCCATCTATGGGTACCGAAAACACTGTTTATGTGTACGACACACTACAGCCTCAAAAAATGATGATTGTTCATTTTTCCTGTACCTCCTCTCGTTGAGAATATTATGATAGACAAGATATTTATATTTTTTATATATTATATTTGTTATTTCTTTAATATTTTTTAATTATTTTACAATACATATCATTATACGTTCCATTTTGTGCTATAACGATAATTTTGTTTGATGATGAGTGGACTACCACCACCTCAAAGTAATGTGATTCGTTCATGCACTACATTGAATGTATAAATGATGGATTTAGTGAATATGAATTATATATATGATATAATAAATATGTAATGGCCTGGGTTTTAGGGGTCCATTACATTGTGAAAATCTCATGTTGGGTTTTCTGGTCTGGGAATCTCGTGAAGTTTGTGTAACGGTAGGCCTACTAGTAGCCTTAGCCTACCGATAGCAGGCCTACTGGTAGCTCAGTCTACCAGTATCCGTATCCTACCGGTAGCTCTGTCTACGGGTAGCTCGGTCTACCGGTAGCTGTAGCTACCGGTAGCTCTGTCTACCGGTAGCTCGGTCTACCTGTAGCTGCAGCCTACCGGTAGCTCGGTCTACCTGTAGCAGCAACCTACCGGTATCTCGGTCTACCAGTAGCATCATCCTACCGGTAGCTCGGTCTACCGGTCATTGCAGCCTAATGGTAGCTCGACTACCGGTGGCTCTCGCCTACCCCCACGGGTTCTTTCCAATAGCACTCCTTTTTGTGCAAGTTAGGTTATAAACCCTATTTTGACCCCTTTAAGCTTGTTTTAAAGCCCGGTCACACCCATAAATGTTTTAATTAAATATTTAATGAATTAAACTGGTGTGTGTGTCGGTTTAAACCACCCAACCTCTAATGGCATGTGGGGCCACGTGGTCAACCCACGACCCCCGCTCACGTGGTTTCGCGTTCTTATCTCAACCGTCTACGACCCTTATAACTAAGGAGTTCGCCCTGGGTTCTTCTTTTCTCGATCACCCTCTGCGAGGAGTACCCTTCATTCAGATGAGGCGATTTTCGTTTAGGTGAGCCGCATCTCTATGCATGATGTTCCGCGCCCGACCTAAGCGTCGATCGTTGATAAATAAGTATGGAAATTCTCCTTCGTCTCTCCCTTTTGTGTATCATGCGGGTTGGGTGTGGTTCTAATTCTGTAGAATTGGATAAACCAGACCTAAATGAAGATAATGAACTGGATTCTATAAACAATGAAGG
Source organism: Viscum album (assembly GCA_963277665.1). Taxonomy (NCBI): domain Eukaryota; kingdom Viridiplantae; phylum Streptophyta; class Magnoliopsida; order Santalales; family Viscaceae; genus Viscum; species Viscum album. The sequence goes on along the minus strand of OY728123.1, from coordinate 1,935,107,994 downwards.
GGGTTGTGATCGTTGATGCTGTTTTATGTTATTCTCTTCTTTGTGAACTGTGTGGGCATACACCTTCTGAAAATCATGGTTGTTGGAGGTCTTTCTCTGTGAACTAATGAACCCCTGGTGATGTTTTAAATGGCTTGTTTTGTCATTTTGAACTCCTGCTGTAAAAAGGAAATTGGTTAATCATGTATATCTGACCAAATAAATTGAGGCACCAGGATCAATCCTTCTGTGATAACCCCGGTTAAAACACACGGAAATTAAAATCATGGAGTGTGTTAAATCGTTTAAATCTGAAAATACTGGCATGACCCTACTTTGTGTTGGTGGTAGTGGTTTGGTTGTTATCTTTTACGGGCCGATTGTTGGAGATGTGGGAGGGGATGGGATCCCCTCTTTTTATACTCTCGGTGGCTATGAAATTGGGGATGGGATCCCCTATTGTTATGGATTAGGTGGTTGTGAGTTTTAAGACTGGGTGGTTACCTTGTTTATATCACGAATTGGGTTGGGATCCTCTGTTGATGAAAAACCTTTTTGGGGGAGCAGACATGGGTAGTGTCTCGGGGTTGTCTTTGGTTCCAGTACTTTGAGGGATATCACTTTTCCTTTGTTGTTGAGACTTTACAAGGGAACCGGGTGTGGATACTTAAATTGACGTTTGGATGGTTTCTCTTCCTTGGTTATGCTTATGGTGTCAGTTGCCCAGTAGTACATAAACTTATTTGAACATTATTACTGAACATGAAACAAGAATGCGACAAATGGGTTTTGTTGGCGAGAGTCGTGACTCGGACATGAGTGTTGTCTGTGTTCTTTAGGATGGGTGAATAAAAACCAAAACTTTGGGTGAGTTCTTTTTTCCTATACTTATAATTGTAGTTTTGTGTTTCTTATTTGCACCCCACCCAAGTTGATCACTTAGTTCTGAACACCCCCATTTCATGGGGGAGGGTGTTTTTCCCAACACTATTATTAGAGGCTGGTTATTAGATTCCTTTTTTCTCCCTTTCCCGGATAGCCCAAGTATCTTCAGGTAGGCTGTGATGGCCTGAGGTCCATTATTAACCCAAGAATCTTCGGGGAGGGTAGTGTGGTGGTTGGCCAGGTGTGTGCGGCAGGTGGTTTTTCAAGTGTCCTTAGGATGAGTCCCAGGTGTCTTCGGGCGTGGCAGTGGATCTTCTTGACCAGGTGTCTTCGAGCGTAGCGGTGGTTGTTCTGGCCTAGGTGTTTGCAGGCATGGTTACGTGTGACAGTTGTGGCCCAGGTGTTTTCGGGCGGGATTCAGCAGTGGGACTGCGTGTGGTTGAGGCCCACGTGTGTGCGGGTGGGTGTGGTAGTGGGACGGCATTGAGAATGGAGAGATTTCTTCGATGCATAGGATGTCTCAATAACTAGTGGGAAAGTGGCACGGGGGACCCAAACATTGATTTGATCTTATTATATATATTACATGACTTGCGTTATTTGGGGAGTGTGCCTTGGTGAGGCTTGGGTGGATAATTTACATTGTTAGGTGTTTGGTTTTCTCCTTCTTCTTATGGGACAATAGTATGTTCCCCCTCTTTTTCATGAGAGTCTTTGGTTTTCCCTACTGAGTGTACTTTTATGCTCACCCTATGTATATAAAACTACTTTCAGGTTTCCAGGATGACATCGAGGATTACGCAGGACTATACTATCTCGGACCATTGGGGTAGTTGCAGTTTCTATTTTTCTTTCTTTGGTACTTAATTTTGTAGTCACTTTTTTTTTACTTTGTGGGTTTACTTTTTTGAACATGCATGTGGGAATGGTTTACTTTTGGATATAATTTTCTTTTAGTTTTGGTTTTGTTGGTTTTCATCATCTTATCTCCCTATCCTATAAAACAAAAAGTTGTAATGCCTTCCATTTGTGTGTAATTTTTATACCCTTGCTGCTAGTAGCCACTCCGGGACCTATTGAAGGCGGGTCTTGGGGGTCATTAACTCTCCTTCAACTTAAAGAAGGAAGGGCCTGGCAATCTGCTGACCCTTCCCTCCTTTGGGTGAAGGCGGGTCGTGACAGAATGGTATCCGAGGCAGGTTGAGAGATAGGATGGAGTCTGGAGTGAGGCACAATGAGGATTGCATGGGATGGTAGGGAAACAGTGTTCGGTGACCATGGTGCATGAATTAGGCCAGGGAAGACCAGCTAGGAAATGGGATTTTAGGGCCCCTCGTGATCCGATGCAAGGACTCTGGACCTACTGAACGACCAAGTGAGGCTACGCCGATTGCAAGGTAGAGAGACCCTAGAAAAGGTACATGCATCACAATGACTTGTGTTCTTGTGTTTCTGGGGTGTTTTGGGAATGAATAATAAATGAAAAGTTTAATAAGTATTAAATAACGACATTCTGCACCACTTGGGCTTAGGCATTCCTTGTTTACCTTGCAGCTATGGCACCTGGAAGGTGACCATGTGTGGTATAGGCGATCGAGGCCCCAGAGACTACCTTGGCCGATCGACAGAGAGCTGAACGAGAGGAGGAGGATGACCAGTGGCAGAAGACACGTTGGCCCGTCCAGCGACAGACCCTCGAGAAGTATGAGGGCAACACCTCTGACATGAAGACGGAAGGCTGGCTAGAAGAGCTAGTGATAGTTTTCATCCTGATTCGGGCCCCGACAAAGTTTTGGGTTCCTCTAGCTTTCAGCCAGATGCGGGGAGCGGTGCGTTAGGGTTGGATGCTTTTCCTGGGGGAGAGGAGAGAGGATGAGGTGGCATGGGATGATTTCGAGAGGGAGTTCGGGGCAGAATTCCTCTCTTCGACGATGAAGGTGGAAAAGAGACAGGAGTTACTCTCCCTCCAATAAGGGAGTATTTCAGTGAGGGAGCTAGGGATCAAGTTCAAGGACCTCCTACGTTTTTCTGCAGACCTCTTTCTTGACGAGGATTCTTGGGAAAGACGTTTAGAGGAGGCGCTCCGACCCTCCCTCCAGTATGTTGTTACCCCCTTTACCCTACTGACATACTTGGAGGCCCAGAAGAAGGCCAAAGTTGTGGAGAGGATTCATTCTCAAGGAGGAGTGTCACGAGATGGGATCCAGCTAGGACCATCGAAGGGGAAGGCCGTCAGCACCAGGCCTCCAGCGTCAGGACCCTCCAGGTTCCGACCAGTAGGGAGCAGGCCACATCAGTTTTAGTTTCGATCCCCTGGTCCTCAACCTATTCCTTCAGGCCCGGGACTGCGGTGCTTCATCTGTGGGAGCCCTGGACATCTCTGGAGTCAGTGCCCAGATCGGGTACAGTACGGAAGTGGCGGACAGCCTCACCACTCACCCCAGCAGCTGCTTCCAGCCAGGACTTTCCAGCAGCAGCAATAGGGACAGCGAGCTCTCGCTCCTCCGTGGGCAGACATAGGAGGAGAGGGCCGACCTCAGGGCGCTCCTCAGGGACCGCGACCAGGGCATGTTTGGGGAGTTGGTCGAAAGCCGAGGGGAAGAGGAGTTGGGCGTGGACAACTACACACCGCAGAGGCAGCAGTTCCAGCAGGGCCAGAGGTTGTTCGAGGTACGATCAGTTTGTTCAGTAACCTTGCTTTTGACTTGTTCGATACCGGAGATTCGTACTCCTTTGTTGCACCTAGTCTAGCCCGTTCCTTGGGCCTAGATGCCGAGAGACTTCCAGTGCCACTGATGTTGAGCACACCAGTTGGAGGCCAGACTGACTAGTTGTTTGTCTGTCGGGGATGCAGACTGATGATAGGGCCACATCAGTCAGTTAGGGATCTTCTTCTACTACAGATACAGCCATACGATGTCATCCTAGTCATCGACTGTCTATTCTCTGTGTGTACCATCAGAAACTTTTTCAGAGGAAGGGTTTTGTTCTCGGACATGGGCAGTCGGCGTGTTACCTTCACTAGCAGGCAGAGCAGTCAGAAGGGCAACAGGCGAGAGGAACCCCTCCTCTACTTACTAGCCGATCTGTCAGTAGAACCAGTAGATTCTGAGATGGTGGAAGTGCCAGAGATCGTCCGTGAGTTTATGGACGTCTTCCCTAATGAGGTGACAACTCTACCCCCTCGACGTGATATCGAGTTTGGGATAGACCTATAGTCCAGTGCTCGTCTGATCTCGATGGCTCCTTACTGGATGGCACCTTCAGAGCTATGGGAGTTGCGGATTCAGATTGACGATCTGATGAAGAGGGGTTATGTTCGGCCAAGTGCATCACCGTGGGGTGCTCCAGAATTGTTCGCAAAGAAGTCAGATGGTGGTCTCGGGTTGTGCATAGACTACAGGAGGCTGAATCAGGTGACGATCAAGAATCGCTACCCTCTTCCAAGCATAGACGATATTTTTGACCAGCTGAAAGGGGCAAGATGGTTCTCGAAGATCGACCTGTGGTTTGGGTATCACCGGCTGACAGTGAAGGAAAGTGACATTCTGAAGACGGCGTTCAAGTGCAGATATGGAAACTTCGAGTTCGTGGTCATTCCCTTCAGTGTTACGAATGCCCTGGCTATGTTCATGGGTCTTATAAACTCCATCTTCTGGGAGTACTTGGATCGGTTTTTGGTTGTGTTCATCGATGATATCCTGATATATTCGAGATCAGAGGAGGACCATGCAGAGCACCTGAGGATGGTTTGGGAGGTCCTCCAACAGCATCAGATCTATGGGAAGTTATAAAAATGCATGTTCTGGACAAGAGAAGTGCACTTCCTTGGGCACGTGGTATCCGAGCAGGGGGGTAGCGGTGGACCCATTAGAAGTTGAGGCAGTTGTTTCTTGGGCATCACCCAAGAATGTGGAAGAGGTTTGTAGTTTCCTCGGGTTGGCAGGTTACTATCGGAGGTTCGTAATCAAATTCTCCCGAGTTGCAGCCCCTTTGATATCCCTGACCAAGAAAGACTAGGCTTTCGTGTGGAGGGAGCAGTGCGAGTCATCCTTCAGCTATCTGAAGGAGAAGTTGTTCAGTGCCCCAGTGCTGAGATTTCCAGAAGAAGGGGCAACATATGAGGTGTTCTTTGATGCTTCAGGACAAGGCCTAGGATTTGTGTTGATGTAGTGACAATGGGTCATCCCTTATGGGTCCAGGCAGCTACGCCCTCATGAGGGTAATTATGCCACCCATGACTTGGAGCTTGCAGGGATCATTTTTGCACTAATGTTATGGCAGCACTACCTCATCGTAGAACACTTTGTGCTCTTAACATATCACAAAAGTTTGAGGTATATCTTATCCCATCGGGACCTAAACTTGGGACAACAGAGATGGGTGGAGTTCCTCCAGGATTACGACTTCGGGATCTCTTATACTAAGGTAAAGGGAAATTTAGTGGCCGATTCCTTGAGTAGGAGGACGTAGAAGGATCCGGTCCGAGAGTCGGCGGATGCCTGGGAGGCGATGGAGGAGTTGTCAGCCTTACACTTGTATGCAAGGAGGGATAGCGGTAGAGGCTGCTTGTATCAGATGGCAGTGCAGTCGTCTCTGTTGCAGCAAGTGGAGGAGTCTCGGTGGGGTGACCCAGAGTGCGAAGTGTTGCATGACCGAGTTGACCAGGGCAATGCTCTAGAAGGATGGACGGAGGATGGACAAAATTGGATGCTTTTTTAGGGAAAGGTGTTTATTCCGGAGGCGATGCACGGCAAGGTTCTCAGTGAGTTCCACAACTCACCCCTGGTGGTACACCCAAAAGTTTCCAAGATGTACCAAGGACTGAAGAGGTAGTTTTGGTGGCCCGGAGTTAAGAGAGTGGTGGTAGAGTTTGTAGCCAAGTGCTTAGTGTGTCAGCATGTGAAGGCTGAACACTGAGTTCCAGGTGGCCTACTGCATCCCCTAGATGTCCCCGAGTGGATGTGGGAAAACATCTCGATGGATTTGTTCATAGGACTACCCAAGGTCCAAGGGGGATATGATGCCATCTGGGTGGTAGTGGACCAGTTGATGAAATTGGCTCACTTTCTGGTGATTAGGGAGTTGATTGTAGTGGATGCTTTGGCGCGAAGGTACGTGGATGTTGTGGTGCGATTGCATGGGATTATGAGGTCTGTAGTCTCGGATAGGGATACATGGTTTACCTCATGAGTTTGGATAGGATTGCAGCATGCTTTTGGCACCCAGCTGCATCTTAGCACTGCTTTCCATCCCCATACGGATGGACAGATAGAGTGCACCATCCAGACCGTAGAGGATATGTTGCGGGTATGTGTTCTGGACTCAGGGGGGTCATGTGTACGATACTTTCCCCTGGTGGTGTTTGCCTACGATAATAGCTACCAATCTACCATTGGTATGGCCCCATTTGAAGCCTTGTACGGGAGGCCATTCCGTTCACCTGTGTGTTGGACCAAAGTAGGAGAGGGATGCATCCTTGTCCCGGAGGTGGTGCAGAGTGTTGGAACCACTTTGTGTATAAGGTTGTATTTGTTTTCAATAGTTGTCAATGCATATCAAAATGAAGAAGATCATGAAGTACTTCGATGAAGTAGAGGAGTGGTGATTCAGATGATTGTTGTGCCAATATTAAGTTCAAATAACATGTGTCAAAGGTGATACATTGTTTACAACAATGAAGAACATGATGAGTAATCCATTTGAGGATGATTTAAGAAGAGTGAGGTTTTTGGATGAAGACCATGCAATTACTCATGATTGCATGAGAACCATGCTAGAGACTTCTTGACAGATTGAATCACATGCTTTGTATGAATTTGATCATGACGGTTGATGAAGAAGACAATGTGCCAATGAGTTGACTTCTGAGATGGCCATGCGGAGATTGAAATTATGAGATGGCCATGCACATCACATTGTATCAGAAGATAATGGTACTAAAGCTGTTCCATCAGAGAATACATATCACAATAGCGGAGTTTGTGATTAAATCAAAAGAGTTGCTGAAGGATACAGATCACCAAGAAGAAGTGTTGTTGAGGTGATCGTGCTTGTCGACAAAGCAAACAAACGACATACAAATTTGTTGACAAAGGAGATTCCATGGTGACATGTCGAGTTTAAGAGTTGTGGTCAACGATCTATGTTTGATTCACGAACATCGACAGAGGAATTGATGATCTGGAGGTGGTACAAAAAGAGCATATACAAGGTGGCATCGTTTTCTAGTGTTTGCCAAATTTCAGGGCCTCAAAATCATCAAATGAAGAAGAGTGATTTTGGCAAAGGGACTTGCGCGCCATACTCTTGGAGGATAGTAAACTTGCGCGCCATATGTTTTTGAAGATCAAAGCATCAAAATATGGAAAAGGGATAAGGGTCGCGCATGTTTTGGTGAGGTCGCGCAGGTGAATTATGTACCGGGAAGAGACTTGTGTGATGACGCCTTGGATGAATTTTAACATGCGCGCCTATGGTTTTTCGAGATCAGAAGATCCAAATTTGGCAAAGGCAAGATGTTCGCGCAAGTTTGGATGTTGATCGCGCAAGTTCCTAGTAGGGACCGAGACTTGCGCACCGATGGATGACTTGTGCGCCACCGCGCAGGGGGTCCAGTTTGCCGATAAATACTGGACCACCCCTCCTCATTTCTCACGGAGCTCAAGACTTTGAGATTGTTCAAGCTCTCATCACGCAGGTAGTTGAACCACGCAAGTGGTAGTTGGGTCGCGCAAGTAGAGGTTGCCCGCCGACTAATGGTTGAGCGCCCCAGGTGATTTAGGCAAGGAAGGAAGTGAGTCGCGCAGGTTTGAAGCTCAAGAAGGCAGAGTTGCGCAGGTGCTTTGGAGACACTTTCACACCAGGTTATACTTGCACGCCTAAGACTTGCATGCTAGATGGAGACTTGCGCGTTGGACTTGAAAAGGAGAGCCAAATATTGTTGAAGCACGCCCGCCTTTCTGGAGCTTCACAAGAGCTAAAGATTGCCTGATACTTTCGGTGGAAAGTGAGATTGAAGAAGAAATCTAAATGATACATGCATGATCTCATTCATACATGGAGAACTGATTTTCACAACGCCGAGTAAGCTGAGCTTCATTAAGTAAGCAATCACATCAGTGATTGTGATTCAGGCAAACAAAGACAAGGGGATCTAGTGCATTCAGTCATTGCACTAAAGAACAAATATTGAACTATAAAGAGCATCAACTCTGAACCCGGATGCAAGAAAAGTCTCATGCTGAACAGGAAACAAAGAACATAAATGCACATTTATTGAAGAGACCTTCACATCTATAAACTGAGTGGGACTTCACCAACGGTAGTGAGCCAGGGGGAGTCAACAGGAGTGAACCGAGGGACGCAGTGAGCTATCCGTGAACAATTGTAAAGGCAGTGAGCCTGGGACAGAGTGACTGTACCCGAACCTTTGTAATCTACAGCTAGTGAAGCATAGTGGATTTAGGTATGACCGACAACCTGTCGGCATATGCTCCTTGGACGTATCCCTTAGTGGTGAACCAAGTAAAAATAGCCGTGTCATCTCTCTGCATGTGAATGTTTAATTCCTGATCATATCCATCATACAGGTTTAAGTAATTACTACCAACGTGGGAATAAGATCCACAACTAAAATAAGAAAGAGTTTCCACCCTGATTCACCCCTCCCCTCGCAGTGTGTCCCGGGGTCCTACAAGTGGTATCAGAGGGAGGTTAACGTATGTTGGATATTCTCCAGTAAATCTATTGAGAAGAGGATTTGAGTTTCTTTCCTAGAGTCAGCAATGAAGAGAAGTCTTGATAATGACGCAGTCATTTCTAATCAGAAATCTATATCCACCAAGACTTTGACAAATATAAAAAAGAAAGAGAAGAATATTATGAAAAAGTCCCCCACATACAAAGAAGATGCAGTTTCTTGTTCTCCATTCCATTCCAATAATGAAGAAACATTAGGCTTGGAAACTATCAAGGAGGTGGCTCAGAACTCATCCAGAGGAAAGGATGATACCCCTAATTCAAGCTTTCAGGAAAAAATCAGAACATATCTACATGATATTCCAGAAGAATGGGTTTCTATTATTTGTAGCCTATTCCAATCTATGCAGGTTGAGATCAATCGATTAGAAAGGGAAGCTGACAATATGGAAAAGGGGTTGGAAAGAAAAGTTATGGAAAGTATGAAGATCATCAAACGGGTGAAAGTCTTTGAAGAAGAAGAGGAAGTCAATAAGACTTTAAAAGAAAGGATCCATGCACTTGAAGCTGAGCTGAAGAAGAGCAATGAAGTCAAGAATTTTTGTTTGGAAGAAACTTCCAGTAAATTCAGGGAACTTGACTCTTTGTTACAAAACGAAGTTAAGATGCATGAAGATGAGGTTGAAAGGTTGAAGAAGACTTGTGAATAGAAGATGATCATGATTGAAGATCAGAAAATCATCCTCAATATTGTGGGTCAAAAATTGGAAGCTCAGTTGACCAAGATTGAGAACACACATATTGAGAGTTCACAAAAGAATGAAATGAGTGATGCTTGCACTCAATGTTCGTTGGAGGATTCTAAAGCTGAAATGCCTCCAACATGTGATAAGAAGATTATGACAACTCTTTATTATCCACCTCAAGAATCAGTTGCTGCTGGTACTCAATGCTCACTAGATAATTCTATTGTCAAAATTCCTCCAACATGTGATAAGAAGATCATGACTTCACTCTTTGATCTATCACAATCAACTGAGAAAGTGAAGGTACCATCCAAACCATCTTGTACTCATATTTCTAAATACACTCCAATAATCAGTGCAGGTGGGAAGAAAAGTTCTAAACAAGTATGGATGAGGAAATGTGAGAAGAAGAAACCTACCACCATGGCTAGGGTGGATGGGAAGAAAAAGGAGGAAGTGGGTTCCTCAAATAGAGCACAAAAGATTAAACAGATGGCCCATCAACTTAACACATAAGACACAAAGAAGAAAAGATTTGTGGGTCAATGTTGGTGCTGCAACAAATTTTGGCACTGTGCACTAGATTGTATTTATAATCCTTTACATGGAAAACCACACGGAATTCCTATATCAAAGAGAAGGAAGTCAGAGAAAAAGAAGCAACATCATCAGGTCCAGAAGCATCTGTTTACTGCAAACAGATTTGGAATTCTTGATAACATCTGTGATGTATGCAACGGCAGTGGTCACAATGTAGGCACATGTCCATATCAACATGGTTTCACTGTTGAAAAGAAAATAAGACCTCTGATTCCGTCAAAGAATGAAGCAGCTACCTTGGGGAGAAATCAGAAGAATGTTGTGAACACACATTTCCCCAAGAAGATCTCAAGTAGGGAAGCTGAGAAGACCCAAGATTTTAGATCCATGAAATTGAAGGGTCATTCATCCAAAAGAAACACTAAGTGGGATGAATCTCGGATGAACCCATGTGGAAGACCTAAACCAGCTGCAAAAGTTCCAAATGACATATTGGTCATATGGCCAGAAGATTTGAAAAGAATGAGGAAACTTGAAGATGTGAAGGCCAAGGCTGGTGACATAGGAAAAGGAAAACTTTCACATGATGAAGACACAGTGGAGGAGAGTTTTCAAACAAAGAGAAACACACGTATCAAAGAAGTTCTGTGTGAGAGATGCAAGAAATCTGGTCACATTGAAAAAGGTTTCCTAACCTTAATACCATAGCAAGAAGCAGTCCTTAAGAGGAGTAAGAATGTATCATTCATGATGGCTGCTAAGCAGAACAATTCTCCACACAAAGAAGAAGAGAATGTGAATAGAGCCATGCCACACTGACAGATGTCAGAACACATGTTCAAATGTGCAGGCATGAAGACAGGAGTGAACAGAGGAACTTGGTTGAGAAAAGAACCTCAACCAAGCAAGTCTTCTTGATGAAGCAAGAAGGAACCACCTTATTCCCATAATAATTTGTGTATTGTATTTGTGCTAATAATGAAGGGAATTGAAGGTGAAGCATGCTCTCAGGGGGAGAACCTGAGAAGTAGTGAATGTTGTCAACTCTTGATAGCCAAGCTAAAGAAGTTTCCATCCTTAGTAGATTCTTCAATTGATATTCAAAGATTATGATGATTAAGGATCACTCTTGATGAAGATGATGAGGAGTGTTTCCCTTGAGGGGGAGAAGAATAAAGAAGCTTCCATAATCACTGTTTCAATCAATATCAACTCCGGCTGGACTCAAAAGCAGTTAATCTGTGAATTTCTTGAAGAACACACCAATGGAGAAGGTATATCATTTCTCAATCACTATCCATTGGTTACTCAGATCAAATATTATTTTACAAAGGGGGAGTAACTGAATTGATTAGTGACATAAAGATAATGTAAGTGCTCCAAGGTCACCTATCCTGCCTATTGCACTTGAATGTTTTTGATCTATTTGCTTATGTGATTGCAGGAGTTTCGGGTTGATTATTCTCTATCATAGTTGATCTTCTTCTACCTAGAATTAAAGTGGTAAACCCTTGAAGACAAGATACATTAGTTATCATCTCATGTTGGTATCATGATCTGTGGATAATGGACAGCCTTGTTGACTTAATCAAATCCTCTTGTTTTCTACATCGAGCATTGCTCAAGTAGACTTAGAGTGAAATGATTAATGAAACATTTCTTAAGTGTGGATTGATACCCTCCCTACCATGTGCTTTGTATTTCTTGTCAATAAGGGGGAGAGAAAGTGAAGTGAAAAGAAATGTTGATTTGCTGAGAAGATTCTCATTTTGACATTGACAGATTCATTTCAGAAGATGTATAAGGTATTGACAACAAAATACAAAGGGGGAGATTTTTGGAACCACATTGTGTATAAGGTTGTATTTTTTTTCAATAGTTGTCAATGCAAATCAAAATGAAGAAGATCGTGAAGTACTCCGATGAAGTAGAGGAGTGGTGATTCAGATGATTGTTGTGCTGATCTTAAGTTCAAAGAACATGTATCAAAGGTGATACATTGTTTACAACAATGAAGAATGTGAGGAGTAATCCATTCGAGGATGATTAAAGAAGAGTGAGGCTTTTGGATGAAGACCATGCAATTACTCATGGTTGCATGAGAACCATGCTAGAGACTTCTTGACGGATTGAATCACATGCTTTGCATGAAGTTGATCATGACGGTTGATGAAGAAGACAATGTGCCAATGAGTTGACTTCTGAGATGGCCATGCGGAGATTGAAATTATGAGATGGCCATGCACATCACATTGTATCAGAAGATAATGGTACTAAATCAGTTCCTTCAGAGAATACATATCACAATAGTTTAGTTTGTGATTAAATCAAAAGAGTTGTTGAAGGATACAGATCACTAAGAAGAAGTGTTGTTGAGGTGATCGTGTTTGTCGACAAAGCAAACAAACGACATAAAAAATTGTTGACAAAGGAGATTTCATGGTGACATGTCGAGTTCAAGAGTTTTGGTCAATGATCTATGTTTTATTCAAGAACATCGACAGAGGAATGGATGATCTGGAGGCGGTACAAAAAGAGAAGATACAAGGTGGCACCATTCTCCAGTGTTTGCCAAATTTCAGGGCCTCAAAATCATCAAATGAAGAAGAGTGATTTTGGAAAAGGGACTTGCGTGACATACTCTTGGAGGACAGCAAACTTGCATGCCATATGTTTTTGAAGATCAGATCATCAAAATATGGAAAATGGATAAGGGTCGCGCATGTTTTGGTGAGGTCGCATAGGTGAATTATGTATCGGGAAGAGACTTGCGCGCTAGCACCTTGAATGCATTATAACTTGCGCGCCTATGGTTTTTTGAGATCAGAAGATCCAAATTTGGCAAAGTCAAGATGTTCGCGCAAGTTTGGATGTTGATCGTGCAGGTGCCTAGTAGGGACCGAGACTTTCGCGCCGATGGATGACTTGCGCGCTGCCGCGCAGGGGGTCCATTTTTCCTATAAATACTGTACCACCCATCCTCATTTCTCATGGAGCTCAAGACTTTGAGATTGTTCGAGCTCTCTTAGCGCAGGTGGTTGAACCACGCAAGTCGTAGTTGGGTCGTGCAAGTAGAGGTTGTGCGCCGACTGATGGTTGAGCGCCCCAGGTGATTTGGTCAAGGAAGGAAGTGAGTCGCGCAGGTTTGAAGTTCAAGAAGGCAGAGTCGCGCAGGTGCTTTGGAGACACTTGAACGCCAGGTTATACTTGCGCGCCTAAGACTTTCGCGCCAGATGGAGACTTGCGTGCTGGGCTTGAAAAGGAGAGCCAAATATTGTTGAAGCACGCCCGCCTTTCTGGAGCTGCACAAGAGCTAAAGTTTGCCTGATACTTTCAGTGCAAAGTGAGATTGAAGAAGAAATATAAATGATACATGCATGATCTCATGCATACATGGAGAACTGATTCAGACAATGCCGAGTAATATGAGCTTCATTAAGTAAGAAATCACATCAGTGATTGTGATTTAGGCAAACAAAGACAAGGGGATCTAGTGAATTCAGTCATTGCACTAAAGAAGAAAGATTGAACTATAAAGAGAATCAACTCTGAACCCTGATGCAAGAAAAGTCTCATGATGAACAGGAGACAAAGAACATCAATGCACATTTATTGAAGAGACCTTCACGTCTATAAACTGAGTGGGACTTCACCAACGGCAGTGAGCTAGGGGGAGTCAACGGGAGTGACCCGAGGGACGCAGTGAGCTATCCCTGAACAATTGTAAAGGCAGTGAGCCTGGGGCAGAGTGACTGTTCCCGAACCTTTGTAATCTACAGATAGTGAAGCATAGTGGATTTAGGTATGACCGAAAACCTGTCGGCGTATGCTCCTTGGACGTAGCCCTTAGTGGTGAACCATGTAAAAATAGTTGTGTCATCTCTTTTCATGTGAATGTTTAATTGCTGATCATATCCATAATATAGGTTTAAGTAGTTCCTACCAACGTGGGAACAAGATCCACAACTAAAAGAAGAAAAAGTTGCCACCCTAATTCACCCCTCCCCTCTCAGGGCGTCCCGGGGTCCTACACAGAGTACGACAGAGAAGGTTCAGCTCATACGGGAAAGGATGAAGGCGGCCCAGGCCCGACAGAAGTCGTATGCTGATACCAGGAGAAGGCCCTTGGAGTTTGAGGTTGGAAACCATGTGTTCTTGAAGGTCTCCCCTCAGTGTTGGCATCGGAGGTTCGGCAAGGGGAGTTAGCTTTCTCCCAGGTTCATCAGACCCTTCTATGTGTTTCGGCGGGTCGGCGAAGTGGCTTATCAACTAGTGTTACTACCACCGCTACTGAGGATACATGATGTCTTCTATGTGTCCCAGCTCCATCGGTATCTGCACGACGATTCACATGTCCTTGATTGGGGTGAGCTGGACATCGAGGATGATGTGACTTTTGTGGAGAGACCAGTGATGATCTTGGATCACAAGGAGAAGGTGCTTCGTGGGAAAACCATTCCCTTGGTTCGTGTGTTTTGGAGACATGGTGTGCTTGAGGAGAGTACGTGGGAGAGGGAAGCACAGATGCGTGCCCAGTACCCATAGTTGTTTTGAGTTTTGTACTATTTGGTTTAAAGATTTTTCGGTGGAACGTTTTACCTTATTGGCTATGAAGTACTAGTTTTCTTTCCTCTGAATGTGTGTGATAAGCCCTGGCTATGGGGGAGGAGAGAACCTGACCCCTAATCAAGACGCTTTAAGGTAGATACGATTAAACTCATTTGGGTGAGTCAGTGCCACCCAAAGCAGATAATATCTTGACATGGGGAAGGAGACTCCTCAACCCCCACATGCCTGGGTAGTTTGACATGATATGTTGCTTGGTTCTTGACAGAAGGGCGTTTTTAATTAACATGAGGTTCACTCTTAAGAGGTATCTTTCTAGGTTGTTGTTCGGACCCTCTCTTTCCTTCTGGGTTGTTTTGATTATCGAGGATGAGAATCACTTAAGAGGTGAATGATGTAATGGCATGGGGTTTTAGGGGTCCATTACTTTGTGAAAATCTCATGTTGGGTTTTCAGGTCTGGGAATCTCGGTGAAGTTTGCGTAACGGTAAACCTACCGGTAGCCATAGCCTACCGGTAGCAGGCCTACATGTAGCTTGGTCTACCGGTAGCCAAAGCCTACCGGTAGCCTTAACCTATTAGTATCAGGCCTACCGGTAGCTTGGTATACCGATAGCCCCAGCCTACCGGTAGCTCTGTCTACCGGTAGCTCAGTATATCTGTAGCTGCAGCTACTGGTAGCTACAGCCTACCGGTAGCTCGGTCTACCGGTAACTTCAGCCTACCAGTAGCTCAGTTTATCGGTCATTGCATCCTACTGGTATCTCTCAGCTACCGTTAGCTGTCTGCCACCGGTGATTCTTGGCTACCAGTGGCTCTCGCCTACCCCCAAGGGTTCTTTCCAGTAGCACTCCTTTTTGCGCAAGTTGGGTTTTAAACCCTATTTTGACCCCTTTAAACTTATTTTAAAGCCCGGTCACACCAAAAAATGTTTTAATTAAATATTTAATGAATTAAACTGATGTGTGCATTGGTTTAAACCTCCTAAACTCTAATGACGTGTGGTGTTGTGTGGTCAACCCACGACCCCTGCTCACACAGTTTCACATTCTTATCTCAACGGTCCGCGACCCTTATAACTAAGGGGTTCACCCTGGGTTCTTCTTTTCTTGATCACCCTCTGTGAGGAGTACCCTTCAATCAGACGAGGTTATTTTCATTCAGGTGAGCCGCATCGCTATGCATGAAGTTCCGCGCCCAGTCTAAGCGTCGATCGTTGATCAACAAGTAGGGAAATTCTCCTTCGTCTCTCCCTTTTGTGTATCATGTGGGGTGGGTGTGGTTCGGATTCTATAGAATTGGTTAAACCATACCTAAATGAAGATAATGAACTGGATTCTATAAATAAAGAAGGGGTTGTGATTTTTAATAATGTTTTATGTTATGATCTTTTTTGTGAACTGTGCGAGCTTACGCCTTCTGAAAATCATGGCCATTGGTGGTCTTTCTCTGTGCACTAATGAACCCCTGGTGATGTTTTAAATGGATTGTTTTGTAATTGTGAACTCCTGTTGTAAAAAGTAAATTGGTTAATAACGTATATCTGGACATATAATTTGAGGCACCAGGATCAATCCTTCAGTGATAACCCCAGTTAAAACACACGGAAATTGAAATCATGGAGAGTGTTAAATCATTTAAATTTGAAAATACCAGCATGGACCTACATTGTGTTTGTGGTAGTGGTTTTGTTGTTTTCTTTTGCGGGCCGATTGCTGGAGATGTTGTAGGGGATGGGATCCCCTTTTTTTATACTCTCGGTGGTTATGAAATTGGGTATGGGATCCCCTGTTGTTATGGATTCGGGGGTTTTGAGTTTTAAGACTGTGTGGCTACCTTGTTTATATCATGTATTGGGGTGGGTTCCTCTGTTGATGAAAAACCTTTTTGGGGGTGGGGACACGGGCAGTGTCTCGGGGTTGTCTTTGGTTCCAGTACTTCGATGGATCTCACCTTTCCTTTGTTGTTGTGACTTTACAAGGGAATCGGGTGTGGATACTTAAATTGACGTTTTGATGGTTTCTTTTCCTTGGTTATTCTTATGGTGTTAGTTGTCCAGTAGAGAATAAACTTATTTAATCATTGTTACTAAACATGAAACAATAATAGGACAAATGGGTTTTGTTGGAGAGAGTCGTGACTCGGACTTGAGTGTTGTTTGTGTCCTTTAGGCTGGCTGAAGAAAAACCATAACTTTGGGTGAGTGCTTTTTACCTATACATATAATTGTAGTTTTGTGTTTCTTATTCGTGCCCCACCCAAGTTGAGAACTTAGTTTCGAACACCCCCATTTCATGGGGGAGGGTGTTTTTTCCAACACTATTATTAGTGGATGGTTATTAGCTCCTTTTCTGATCCCTTTCCTGGATATCACAAGTATCTTCGGGCAGGCTGTGATGGCCTCACGTCCATTATTTTCCCAAGAATATTCAGGCAGGTTAGTGTGGTAGTTGGCCAGGTGTGTGCGGCAGGTGGTTTCCCAAGGGTCTTCGGGATTAGGCCCAGGTGTCTTAGGGCATGGCAGTGGATCTTCTAGCCCAAGTGTATTCGGGCATAGCGGTGCTTGTTCTGGAATAGGTGTTTTCAGGTGTGGTTACGTGTGACAGTTGTGGCCCTGGTGTTTGTAGGCGGGATTCGGCAGTGGGACTACATGTGGTTGTGCCCCAGGTGTGTGCGGGCGGGTGTGGCAGTGGGACTGCGGTGAGAATGGCAATATTGGTTCGATGCGTAGGATGTCTCAATAAACAGTGGTAAAGTGGCGCGGGGTACCCAAACATCGATGTGCTCTTATTATATATATTACTTGACTTGCGTTATTTAGGGAGTGTGCCTTGGTGAGGCTTGGGTGGATATTTTACTTTGTTAGGTGTTTGGTTTACTCCTTCTTCTCACGGGACTTTAGTACGTTCCCCCACTTGTGCATGAGAGTATTTGGTTTCCCCTACTGAGTGTACTTGTATGCTCACCCTACGTATATAAAACTGCTTTCTGGTTTCCATGAGGACTTCGGGGATCGCGCAGGACCATACTAGCTCGGACCTTTGGGGCAGTTGTAGTTTCTGTTTTTCTTTCTTCGGTACTTACTTTTTATTCACTTTTTTTGTACTTTGTGGCTTTTACTTTTTGGAACATGCATGTGGGAATGTTTTAATTTTGGCTTTACTTTTCTTTTTGTTTTGGTGTTGTTGGGTTTCATCATCTTATCTCCCGATCCTATAAAACAAAAAGGGTTAATGCCTTCCATTTGTGTGTAATTTCTATACCCACGGTGCTAGTCGCCACTCAGGGACCTATTGAAGGCGGGTCTCGGGGGTCATTATCTCTCCTTCTACTTAAAGAAGGAAAGGCCTGGCAATCTGCTGACCCTTCCCTCCTTTTGGTGAAGGAGGGTTATGAAAAAATATACCATAATAATTATATATATACATATATTTCTTTGACTTTTTCATTCGACATGATAATGTAATAGAAATAGTGTAGAGGAGTATTTACAACCTTCTATCTCCATTAATGGTGTATTTTATTTCATATTTATATATTATATTGATTATTACAATAAATATATAAGAAATAAAATTTTCATTTAAATAATGGATTATATTATTGAAATCATGAGAGAAATATAAGGACCAAATATATAATAAATCAAGACTCATGTGAAAAACAAAGCGGATATTACATGAAGTGAGACCCTGACATAGAATTATTAAAAACTAGGTAATATAAAGTCTTAATCAAACCATTAAATTCATTAGAATTAATAATATTGTTATGTGATGTACTTATAATAATTTTATATATATTATACGGGATGTTTGAATGAGTATGATAAGAATCAAGACACAATGTAAGGGAATATCATCTCACTCTTTATTTCCATGAGATACATTCCTTATTCACCACTTTATTATTTTTTGTGGTATGTATACTACCCATGAATATATTTTATGAATACTATAATTAAATATATGAGTATTTATAGTAACACTTTATTATTTTTCTATCATAATTTTTATATTTTAAAAGTTACCAAATCGGTAAAATAATTTTTTCTCAATTTTCCTACTTTGTGACATATGCCTTGTTATAAACCTATGTTTTTATATGAGATATATAATCTAAAGTCGACATGTTTTAATTTTAATAAACTTCTTTCCATGATATTTCATGATCTTTTTTATTTAATTTTCTATCCATGGGGAGTAGTATTCAAATTAAGAATAGAGTTAGATTTTATTGAAATAATGTCACACTTTATTGAGATCGTTTTTGACCACATTTTAATTAGTAAAATATTATGATCAATCATTTAAGACCACTCTGGAATTTTATTCTCATTTATTTAGTATTTATTTATTTATATATTATTACTATTTCTTCCAATCTTTGGTAAAAAATACAATTAATAAAATGTTTTTAAGAAAGTATGACTTTACCATTCTTTTAGGTTAAAAATATTTGTTCCTTAAAAACCATGATTTACAAAAAGGTATACCAAGAATATTATACCAATCTCAGATGTTCATTAAAATAAATTATTAACCTTTTTTCTTTTACAAATTTTTTAAAAGTAATCCCCTTATGGATTTCTGAACAAGTCATCTTTCTAACTATTTACTATGAAAAATAAATATTATTTTTACCTTTTACGTCATGTAGTGATTTACCCAAACAATATTTATTGATTTTTTCCTAACATGTTTAAATGGATAATTTTTAAAAAACTATTTTTAAATGAGACTTTAAAAAAAATATCTGTCAAATAATTTTAATTCTTTCTTATATATTTCCAAATTATTTAAAATGATTGTAGTTTTCAAAAGGTTTTCAATCTTCTCAAAAAGTTTTTCAAAGGATAAAGTATTCAAAAATTTTCTCAATGATTTATCTATATGTTTTCTTGTTTATTTTAATGAAAATAATATTCAAATTTTTTTACATTTTAGGAAGGTTTTTTCAAAGGAGAATGGGTAATTTATTCATGAAGTGTATTTAAAATATATTTCAAAATTATTTCTCATATAAGATGGCATCCATTGGTGTTACTCCTTACTTTCTAAAAAATGATCTAATGGATAAGTTTTAATGCTTTCTTTGAATTTTATATGTGTTTAGGACAACCTTTTTATGAATCCTACATCATTTTATAGTTCATTAATTCATAAAATTATTATTAATTTTATTTGTTTTATCATGGGTTAAGGTATGATTTCATGTTTATGAACCCCATATCATTTCATTTCATGGGTTAAGATATGGTTGTTTTTGATTTTTTGGAACATGTATGTATGATTTGATTTTGACATTAGTGGGAACTATATATCCATACAATGCATTGGGTAATGCATTATATCTCATGAGATATCCATTGATAGAATGTGGAGTGAAATTGCATTAGTATTACATGGCTGCAAATAGGTGTGAAATTCTTCCAGTAATACAAGGCTAGAACTGGGATTGAACCCAGATCATTAATTGACTTGGTCCACTAAGATGACCTTGGTAGTGATTTGTTGACTACTATGTAAATAAAATTATATGCTTGTGTGTTTTTTCAAATTTCCATGTTTTATTATAAAGTTATGATTTCATGGAGTATGTTCATTATTTACTTCTGATTCATGCCTTATTAATTGTCAATATTTATTATGTGATAAATTTTTACGATCTTTTCTATGTAAGGTATGATATTTAAATGTTTTTATCACATTATCATACTAGTATGTTCATTTTTATGCTTACATGTCTCCCTTTTTTACCATTACTGAGCATCTATGATCACCCATCTTTATTTTTCCTTCCCCTAGATTATGAATATATTAGTTATGTTTCATTTCTCTTAGTATTGTTCTAGTCAAGAAAATCCAAGAGTGATTTGATGTAGCTCCTTTATGTACCAATGTTTATGTTTCAAGGATTTCAAAGGCACTTAAATAATATGGTCTTTGGGAGTCTATTTGTTTAATGGATTAGGTATTTCAAAAAAGTGATGTATTGTTAAAATATTTCAAGGATGGGTCATTATATTAGGTATCATAAATAAGGTTTCGCTAACATTTGGAAACTAGGATGATAAAAAAGTAATGAAAACACTAAGTACAATTCAAAGTATAAGTATAAGGATAAAGAAATTCATGAGAAAATTCCTTATAGTTTTTATAAAAGATAGAGTTATTGGTTTCCAAGAAATACATCCTTGTATGTATAATACAAGTGTATGTGGCTCTAGCATAGATATATCTAGGATTAAAAATCTGACAAGATGTTCCATGATTGATATGGGGTAATCTACCACACCACAGCGAGCCTTGCAACAGACCTCCTTTGACACTTCTGGTGGATATGATTTGGTAATTCCCAAAATATTCAAAAACAACCATAAAGGATCCAGATATAATCTAGTTATAAATAACCTAGTTTTAAAATAATGGTTTGTATTTCAAGAACGATGTAATAATTTAGAAATCATATAATTTTTTTCATGATTATATGATTCCTCACTTTGATAATCCTTTATTACATAATTCTTTACGGGATTTTTCATTGAAGGGAACCAGAATAAAATTGATAATGATGAATATAATGGAAAATATACTGATGAGAAGTAAAATTTGTTGACCACTAGAGTGAAGTATATTGTGATCATGCCTAATAAGTTTTCAATAAACAAGATCAAGAACATGTACCTTAATGAACTCTCAAACTCGCCAAAGAAGAGAAATAAGGATATCACTAAGAGTTCAAATAATAGAGACCATGGGAAAAAATTAATTGGTATCCTTTGTGTGAATAATGTTGAAATAATCACCAAAGTGGATTTCATAGAGGAACAACAGGGTGTTTTGACTATGGAAAATAAGTAATCAAAAAAAGTAACTACAAAGGAAAAAATGAAAGGTTTGGATAACCAAATGGATGGGAACATTTTCTTCCAAAAGACATCATCAATGGTTAAATTATTTATTAGGGGAATGAATGGTAGTTATGAAAATCAATTTCCTGAGTGGAATATGTCTGAAGATAATAATCATGGTGTTATGAGTAATGGTATTATTGTTGATGATGATGATACTATAGGGGAAATGTAAAATGAAAATTGTATTACATAACAAGATGAGGTATCCTTCTTATGAATTATTGATAATGTGGAATTTTCAAATTTAATATGTATTTTATTTAAATAATTGTGTATTATGAATGGTAAAATGTGTAAGTATTGTTCGGTTTATGTTTTTTACTAAGGATTTAAATGTTTATGTCGAATGGTCCCGATGGACTGGTAAGTTGACTTAATTATAAAGTGATATTATGATTAAAGGATGGTAACACTTAATTAATTAATAACATTGAGATAATGATTCTTGTAAAAATATATTATGAATATGAATAAGTAAATTGGATAGTTTTGATTACCCTAGAACTGATTATTGAAAAATTGGTCTATGTAATCAAAGATGATGTTTAGATCTGCAAGTATTTAAATAATGTATCCAATAATTATTGGAATAAGGAAGAAAATATTTTTCCAATAAGGATTTATTGTAATTAAAGTATTATATGATTTTTTTATTCACGTGTTTGTAACGTGACAACCAAGATATACTTTTTTATATAAGGGGGATCAATGGTATGCTTCGTTTGTGACTTTATTTATAATGTTTTGAATTTTCATCATTCATAAGGGTTATAAAGTCACCCATTTATAGTAAGTTTAATTTAAAATATAGATAATGTTTTTGAGATTTAATTATGATCTCCAAACATGAGGATTCGTGCATATTAGATATAATTATCTAATAACATTGAGCTTATGGTAACTAAATAGATATGGGAAGACTTATCATGGATCACATGATCTATTAGTGCATTAAGAATAAAAAATTCTAAATACTTTTAATAGAAACGGGTGAAGTAAATAAGGTAAAAAAAGGATGTATTGTACTGAAATTATGAAAGTGTATCTTTTCATGAAAATTATTCGTCTTTAGTAAAACAATATATAAGTAAATTTTTATCCTTGTAAATCTTTTTTTGATGGATCAGATGGTCTTTTAGGTCATCCAAGATTTATGGAATTTTGATTGACAACTTTCTCGTGACATTAATATCAGTCACTCTCCATGATAACTTGATGGTTAGATTTATCTTCAATGTTCACATTTTCAATTCCCTCATATGTTCTCTTATGTGAGAATCATGTTTTTTTACTTAGGGGAACCATTATAGTTACAAATATTTTAAATAATTTTTTGAATTAATATTTATTTTGTGGATTTTTGGAAATAAATTCCCACATATTAAAACATTTATAACCCAGATGGATTTAGATGGATAAATTCATTTTAAGGGGGGTAGAATCTAACACCATGAGATTTTATGCAATATTAATTTTCAAATTTATTTAACTTTATGATATTTTTCATTTTATGCAACACTAAATATAGTTAATTTATATATGTTAAGAAATGTAGTTTGTCTTGAATTTTACATAACACCAATTTAAATGTGCACTACATGAAATATAATGATTATATTTCAGTATACAGAATAGTGAGGTAATCTTATCTTTTATGCAAAACTAACTTTCCTCGATGGCTTGCATAACACATAAGATCGAGCATTACCAAACAGTAATATATTATATAATAATATTCAACCTAGTTGTTAAATTATATTTTATGAATATTATTATGTAAATTGTGTAAATATATCATTTACAAAAAATAATAAATTCTTTATAAATGAATAAAAGAACCAATTGAATATGACGATGTATTTTTATTGAAAATAATTATTATGCTCATAACGTTGTTATAATATTAATAAATTAAATTAATTACAAATAAGAAGTTATTTTAATGTAATATATTTTTATATATCTATGAAAATATTATTTATATTCATATAATATATTTTAGGTGCAAAATATAAGAATAAATCCAATTTAACTCTTAAAATTTGATATTTTTGTTAAGGCAATTTTAACTCATTTTAATGGAGACCCAATTATAAATATAAATTTTTGAACTTTTTCAAATATTATATTTCAAAATAAACTTTTTATTTGAAATGGAATAAAAAATTTGGATAGGTTGATTTTTTTTCTTTTCTATGGAGTTCTATTTTTTCATGAATAGTTAAAAATACTGTATTTTAGTTAAGAACACATTTTTCATCTAATTTATTTATAATGATAAATTAAATTCTAATATGGTTTTAAGGTTTTATTATGAAATATTTTTATACATTAATCTAATTTAGGCCATTATAATCAATTCCACATTTAAATTTTATACAAAAATGTATAAAACATTTGATTCTTTTTACTTTAAAAACCTACATTGTGGACCTAACTTTAGGATTAAATTTAAATTATTTTCTTCCACTTTTGTAATTTGACATATTAAAAATGGATTCAATAATTTAAATAATCATAATTTATAATTTATAACATGTTAAACATGGTTTTTTTCAATAAATATTAGTGAATGTAATTAAACATAATTTCGATGATCCAGGTTAAATTAAGATTTATAAGGGGCTAAACCATAACCTTAAGGACCAAAACAACATATAAACCTGTAATAAATCCATTTTATAGACATATATCAACCCTATAATACCTTTTCATTAATTGGTAAAATTATTGGTTCAAAATTCAATAATCAAAACATTGGTGGGGTTTCAATTTTCAAAAATATTATAAGAGTGCCACTCCTCTTCCAATATAAAAGGCATCATCTCCAACAAGTTTCTCATACCCCTCAAGCCACATAAGTTCATCCAAAATATGAAAAAAAATTCAATCCCCAAAATACCAAAATATCTATTTTAATCTTACATTGGTCAAGATATCTTCTAAGGAGCACTTTGGTGCAAATCAGAAAGAGTTACCTAATTCAAGAAGTAACACCCTCTCTTAAAATACTTTTTTTATTTTAATTATACACTACCTAAATCCTTATTATTCTATGATTTTATAAAAATGGTATCCTAAATATACTATTATATTTTTATGTTATGTATCTTACCCAGACTTAAAAACCCAACAATATAATTGGTAATGAACATACTTTGTACGTGTACGGAGGACTACTACCTCACTAAACGATGATTGTTCATATTTCCTTTATTGCCTCTCATGGTGGGCCTTATAATAGAAATCATATTTACATATTCTATATGTAATATTTTTATATATTTGTTATTTTTTAATTATTTTAAAACACATATATTTGAACATTCAATTTGGTGTTAATATGATAATTTAGTTTGAGGAATTATAGGCTACCAACCTCTAAAAGTGATGTGATTGTTCATACACTATATAGAATTAAATACGGATGGTTTTAGAGAATATATATGATAAATATGATATAATAAATCTAATTTAATAATGATATATATTCATATATATAAATATTTTCATTTTACATTCTTTTATTCAGCATGAAAACTAAACAGAAATATTGTTCATGCGTATGTACTATATACCATCTCCAAAAACACAATATTGAATTTAATATATCTACATTATATTTATTTTTATAATATAGAAATAATGAATTTAAATTATATCTAAATAATTTTTTATATTCTTTAAATCATTATATAAATATAATCACAAAAGATATAGTAAATTAAGACACATGTGAAAAACAAATCAGATATTACCCGAAGTGAAATATTGACATAGAATTGTTAAAAAGTTGGTAATATAAAGAAATTTTCTGACTATTTATGGTATTAGAGGAAAAAATATAATTTTTTGATAGATTTATATTATATTTATATTTATTATACCATAGGTTTTAATGAATATAATAATAGTTGAGACATAATTTAAGGGAAATTCATCCCACTCATGATTTCTGTGAGTTAAATGCCTTATTCACCACTCATATATTTTGTGTGGTTTATAAAACTCCCATGAATATATTATATAAATATTATACATAAATATATGGGTATTTAGAAAACCATTTTATTATATCTCCTCTGTGGGGATTATGTTTCAAAATTTAGATATTCGGTAAAGTAATTTTGTCTCAATTTTCATTCTTTGAGACCCATGCCATGTAATACACCTATATTTTTATATGAGGTGTATGAACATAATTTGACATGTTATGATATAAATCCACTTACTATCAGGATATTTTAAACTCCATGATGTTTAATTTTACTACATGGGTAGTATGATTCGTATTTACTATATGGTAATAGTTTCTTGAAAAAATCTCGCCATTTATCGATATTTTTTATGATCATGTTTTCATTAGTGAAATATTATGATCTTTATTTTGAGAACACACGTGAATTTTATTATACTTTATTCAGTCTAGTTGTCTTCGTGTGTTAGTACCATTTCTTCATCACATTGGTAAGTAAGAAAATTATGAAATTTTTTAAGAAAATATGAGAATACCTCTCTATTCAGTCATAAATATGTGTTCCTTCAAAACCATTATTTCCACAATGGGGATTTTATGAATATTTTACTAAACTCTTATGATCATTAAAATAATTTTTCCCTTATTTCTTGTTTCCTATGTTTTTTAAGGAATCTTCTTACATTTTTTCCAAAAAATTAATTTTATAACCTTTTTCTATGAAAAGGAATATCCTTTTTACATAGTAAAACATGTACTGATTTACACACTTGGGTTTGTTTATGTTTACTTTGAATGTTTGAAGAGATAAAGTTTTAAAAAAATCTTCTTAATATTTACATTCAAATAAATTTTTTTTTAAAAATTCATTATTTCTTCAATGTTTTTCCAAATAATTTTCATGCAATATAGTTTTTAAAAGGCTTTGAAAATCCTTTATATGTTTTCAAGGGATAAAGTATTCAAAATGTTATCAATGCTTCTTTTATATGTTTTTTGTTTTCTATTTTCAAGAAATTAATTTTTATAATGTTTTACATTTTATAAAAAAAATTCATAGGAGAATGGATATTTTACTCATGAAGTGTATTTAAAAGATCAATAAATATTATTTCCAATATAAGATAACATCAATTGGTGTCACTCATGCCTTTTTAGGAAATTATCTAATGGTTCAATTCATATGTTTTATATAAGTGGTTTTAGTATGTACCACAAGATGATTATTAAACCATATTAGTTTCATTGATTATTATTTGATAAAATGATTATGAAACTTGTTCTCTATTCTATGTATTAATGTTTTAATTCATGTTTCTGACACCGATTTCATTTCAGGGGTTATGATATGATTGTTTATGATTTTGTGGCATATTTTTATAGGATTTAATTTTATGATGGGTAGGACCTATATCTCCCTCCAATACATTGGGTGAAGATTTCTATCTCATTGGAAAAAAATTACTAGAATGAGGAGTCAAATCAGTTCTGTTTTTTGGGGTTGTAATGAGGACTAAACTCAGTTAAGTAATAAAAGGCTGAAGTGTAGAGTGAACCTCATTTAGTAAAGGACTTTTTCCACTATTATGGCCTTGGAAGTAATTCTATTTCTACTATGAAAATAATATTATATTCTTTTGTTTTTTCCACAATTCCATGTTTTATTACTATGTTATGATTTCATGCTTATGTTATCCTTTTCCTTATGATTCATGCTTTAAAAACTACCAAGAATTATCCCATGATACATGTTTTTGATATTTTATATGCCTGGAATGATCTTAAAATGTTTTTATCACATTCTCATACACTATGAAAATTTTTATTCATACATTCCTCCCTTATTTTTCTTTATTGAGCATCTCTGCTCACCCATTTTTATGGTTCTTTCACCCAAGTTATGATGACATGTATAGCATTTTATATTTATAATAAGGGTGTCATCCAAGAATAACGTAGTGGGAGATGATGTAGCTCTATTATGTAACAATTTTTTTGTATCCATATTTTTAATGGAACTAGAATAATATGGTCTCTAGCCATATGTTTGTTTGATTTTTTAAGTATTCTACAAAATTGAGGTAAGGTTAGAGTACGTCATGTCTGGGTTATTAAATTTTGTAAAAGTTTTAATGAATGTTTAAATTTGGAATGGTAATAATAAGTTAAATAAAAAATGAACTAAAATGTATTTCCATGATAAAATGATCAATTTTAGTCTATATTGATTCATTATAACATTTTAATTTGTTTTACATGAATGGGGTTATGAAATTGAGAAGTTGCCTTTAATGCGTTTACTTATTAAGAAATATTTATAATGGAAGCATTAAAATACATATTTGTCCATCAATTAAATATTAATTAAAACTTTATAAATTTTGGGTATATTTACATATCATATATAATGTTTATATAAAAATAATATAGAGATAAATTGAGCTAATGAGAGGTAAATAATAAACCTATATAAATTGGGTGGTTCAAATAGATCCCTTACCACATGTTCTAGAATCACTCTAAACATGCACATAATGTTTGATGTTATCAAAATAGATGAATAAATTACATAATTAAGAACATTTCACTTTTATATTTTATGTATTATATTGTTTTAATTTATATTAATTTTATAGGGATATTAATTTCATTTTCATTGTTCGATGGAATTTGATTTACAATTCCCAGGAAATATAACATATAAATAATTATGGATGTTATTTTTAAATTTCACTAAAACTATTTAGGGTTAATTAATTGGTTAGAATTTATTTAAAATTATAAAATAGTCATAAATAATAATTTTTGTTTTGATATAGGGACAATTAATTTTGATGAAATGTAAATGTTGAATAGTTTTTTCATTTGGGCTTTTTTATTAACCATTAAAAAATTGATTTGTTTTAAAATTGGATTATATAAGTTATAAAATAATCATTAAAATCATATTTAACCATAATAATATTTTTATATCCATAATAAAAGGTGGTTGAGAAACATTAAGTGTGTTTTTTCATGGATTAATTGAACCAATCCTGGTGTGAAAAACATATTCATTTAAAAAGAAAATGAATGGATGCTATTATAATGATATCTTATTAAAAAAATTAATTATATAAATAATACTAGATTCATTATGTTGTACTGAGTTTTGGAGGGATGGAAAATCTAGAATAATAAAAAAAAATATTGGGGTAAATTGAGAATATTACATGTTAAATTTTTTATCCTTGAAATCAACCTTCAGTCACCTTTAAATGGTATTTTGGTGAGATTAAAAAAACTAGGAAATGTGGTAGAGGTTTGGTATGGGAATTTGGTAGATGTTGGGAAAGATCCAACCTTTTTAAATTGTGAGAAGAAGGGGTGGTATTTATAAGGTCGGGATATGGTTTTTTAGATATTATTTTTTTTATTATTCTATCTCAATAATTTCAATATTGTTTATTAATGAGACTATACACTATAAATGATGCATGTGGGATCAAACTAACAGCTTCTTACATTATCTGTGACTCAAAAATTCATTTATTTAGTTTACAATGTTAAATAGAATAATTTATGGTATTTTATACTCATAAAAGGTTAATTATTTTATAAAAAAACCACAAGGTCATAAAACCCATTTTTAAAGATAGATTTGAAAAATGAACTCTATTTTATGAAAATTTTCTAAAAGTGACACATTTTAATTTCAAATAAAATATCCATTTATTTGAAATAATTAATATTAATATTATGATCAATTATGTAACCCATTTAAAAATAACTTATAGTAATAAAAATTTACCTTATTATTATAATACAATATAGTATTGATTTGGAAATTGATATTAGGGAGAAAATTATTCTGAATAGTTATATTTAATTTAAATGTTAAATGAAATCATTTGTATTTTACAAAAATAAAAACACTTATTAAATAAATTATAAAATATAAACTTACATGTATCATGATATAAATATATCATAATTTCATTTTATAAGATATCTGTGAATTATATTAAAATTCCTTTGGTGATTTTACTATTATAATGTTTAGGTTATTGCTAATAATCAATACATTGTTATTTATATAGCCAATTATTTAATGTCTATATGAGCTCTATAATTTCTATAAATGCCCAAATTTTCTTCATTATTCATTAAATTGTATTTTCAATCAAGGTTAATATTTTTTCATTTCTTTTGTTGTTATTTTTCTTACTTATATTTTTTTCCTTTTTTATATTTTATTTGTGGGTGTGATGACTGTAGTAGATTAGGGAGACCAAAATTATTACATTTATGTTTTTTAATTTTAAATATTTTATCCTCTAATAATATTTGATATTTTTATAGGATTATATTCTAATTATTTTAATGATCTTTATTAATAATATTAATTATTCTTGGTTTTTATTTTATTTTATATGTAGAATAAAATATTACGCAAACTTTTTTGGAAAATAGTTTTCATTTAAAGATTAAGGGTCATTATATTGGGTAGCTATATTGAGTTAGATAAAAAAAATAACAACTTTGGGTGAGTTTAGGATGAAGAATGAATATAAAATATAATTTATGGATACTGTGTTAAAAAGATGCCATAACATATACTTAATTAAACTGATTTTCCCAATCTATTCGAGAATGATTTGATTAGACTTCGGGTGATGCAATTTAGGTAACATGTAACCCAATATCAGTGTGTTCACATGTTTTATAGGGAAATATAAATACCCAAGTTAATAATTTTTAAGTGATGGATGAACACTGGTTTATAAACAAGGGTATTTCAAAGAGGTAGATTTTTTGTAGAAAAACTATTTTGAGATTTCAATGACTTTGTTAATGGATTTTTGAGGGGTGTTGATTTGGTAGATAGAGTAATTTACAAAAATTAGTGTTTTCTTATTTCTCTCATAAAAATTAATTAGGATCTGTGATATTAAGGGGAAATTAAATTAATTCATTTCATTATATAATGAAAGGTTGTACTTATTGGTTCTATATTTGCTTGAAAATATAGACAATGGATTTAGACTGATATAATTGGAGAATAATTATATAAATTGGGGGAGGAAGTTAAAGATAATCTTAGATGTATTTGTACACTATCATATATGATATATTATAGATTGATATTGTATACATAAGATGTATTTGAAACTCATGAGTCCATAGTGGTTAGGTATATCAGTAAATGTTGATGTTTTTTAGAGTAAAATATCACCATGTATCATGTTTTCCATATTAGCAAATGAAGTTATACTTTATATGTAATTGATGATGCATTAAGGGTATATTTTTTACTATCATTGAATTAACCCCAACTGTAACATAATAATGAAGGGTATTTCAAGAGATTTAGAGGTTTCATTAATACTAAACAATTCAAAGAGTAGTGAAGAATCTTTTAGAAGTGAAATTAGGCTTAAAATAATAAAAAATATTGTTTTTTATTATAGACATTTAGGGTGTTATAAATCTCATTAACCCTGAGTAAATTATTATGTTAATTTCTAATAATGTATATGGATGTAACATTTATCAATATTATTGAATAAAAAATGATTTAGTGTTTTTTTTTGAAAATATTCCTTGGATCCTTGTTTCAATACAGTGAGAAGTACTTATTAAGATGCAATTCTAGTGTTAAAAAAACACTTTAACACAATTTGAATCTTATAAATTGAGTTAAAAATGATTTTATGTTATAGGATTATAAGAGATGGTTCATACATGTTGATTGGAATTAAATGTATTGTATTCATTAGGAGGATCAAATAAGGATAATTTATAGTTGGATGAACACCATCAATTTTTTGAGAACATAATATTTCTCATTTGTGAATTTTATTAAATATACTAAATATTGTTTCTATAAATAAAATTCATGTTGTGGTCATGGTGTTATATTATATTTTAGATATATAAATATGGTTATTCAAATAAATAATAGGATATCTGGATTTGAGTAATGATTTTTATAATTCAATGAGAATAATTTGATAAGTGGTTATAAGGAAAAATTATAGGATCTAACTAATAAGTTGTTAAATAATTAATGAAGTGTGTAGTCTAGTTACTGACTATGATTTAGGTAATGTTTTGATATTATTGACAGTAGTCACTATAGTTTGTAGCGGTATTGTGTTGAATTTGAGAATTAAGATATTTTATATCTCAGTATATACAATGTCAATATATATCAATATAGAGTATATTTTATTTCTTTTGCATATGAATGATAATGTTTAAGAGATCATAAGGTGGAAGATGATAATGGAGTATAGGGAGTCTAGTAATTCAAGGATATATACTTCAAAATTGGTGGTTTTTTATGGGTAACATTTACTATTATGTTTTTAAATTTTTAAATAAAGAATTAAGGGATGTTTTAATGTTTAACGAATGATGGCTACTAGGTATTTTTGTCAGTTGGTGTCTTGGTTATTCATTTCTAACCCTTTTAGGGTGAACAAAAGAGGGGAGAATTATCCAACACTTATTGTGTTTATTGGAACATAAAGGGTTGTCTTCTCTTAAGGGATATATTTGGATTTTTATGACTAGAATATATATTTTGAGAGGTAGTTTTATATAAAATATAATTTTTAGGAAATTGTTTGTGATATTTTACTATCACGTTAATCATAAAAATGAATTTTGGTAATATATTTTTGTAGGTTAATTTAATCCACAAATATTAATGAGGCTACATAATAAGGATTAGAACTCAATTCGTTTGGATATTTTAAGGGACAATGTTTGGGAATGTTAGAGGAATTAGGGAAATATTATCCAAAGAGGAGGTAGAACAAAAAATAAACATTAATTAGATTTTTGAATTTTAATTTTGAGGCCTAATGTTTTACAAATTATTTTTTATAATTTTGAGTTATAATTTGGGATTTGGATTTATTTTTGGATTTTTTAATTTATTTGATGATTAATTAATAGTTTTTTTCAGGTTTTAAAAATATTTCTGGAATATTAGATTTTGTGGTAATTTTACTAAATTATAAATTAATATTACTATAAGGATTAGGGATCCTATAATGAAACATGTACGGGTAATAGATCTAATTTTTTTTTTGGTGGAATCTTAAAATTTATCAAATGAGACTAGTTCTGCTATTTTTTAATCTAATAGTAGAATAATAGATATTTTCACCTGGTTTCCCTGTGAATCTGTGTCAAATTTTATGTTTCAATAATTCTAGTTGATTTCATTTGGATTTTGGTATGGAAAGAATAATGATATAAACAACTTGTTGTCTATGATACATTTTTTTATTTATATTAATAATATAATAATATTGGACACCATAAGGAAGTGTTTAAGTGTGGGATTGGGAAAAAATTCTAAAAGACGGAGGTGGAAGGGTTAGGTCCTGGTGATAGTGGCCTAGTGTGTGTGTGTGTGTGTGTGATGATTGTTTGATGTACCATATAGGCAATGATAGTATGGTTGTCTCCACTAAAAAGGAGTCACACATGGGGTTCTTGATTCGAAGGAGGTGGATGACTATATCCAGTTGAAATACGATTTTTCATATAACAACTGGGTTATAAATGTTCTATTCGGATTCGAATATATAAATGGTCATTTTCTATTTGTCCACCTCTTTCTATAATTGTATCTTCCATGGTTGTCACCTATGAGGAGTCTGAGATATTTGGAAATGAATCTAACTCTTTGGGTGTTCCATAATAGTTGAGGAATGTCAATAAGGCATTATTGAAAAGGGTATATAGTTAACTTATTTTTCATAGGAATTTGTTTGTCTGAAAAATTTGGGGTAAGGGACAAGGGGTTCTGAGGGGTGAGATCCTTGGTTCCCTCAGACATAAACTCTATCACCCTAAAGGCCTAATCATACATCGAAGCTGCGTTCACCAAAGATGTTAAAAAATATGTTTGTTTGAAATTGGCATATCATTCTGACCATAGGTTTTAGGATAAATCAATACAGGTCACTGATGATGTTAATAAGGGATGTGTTAAGTCACCAAGCAGGCCGATCCCAAATAATAAATATTTGTTTCTACATATGGGAAACCACTATGAATGTCTAGATGTACATAAACAAGCATAAGACCTATAAAAGAAAAATTTAGGTGATGATATCTTCATCAAAATCTTAGTGGGTACTTTGATGGGAATGTAAGGGAATGTAATTTTCAGCCCAAGAAGGAATAAAGGGAAAAGGGGAAACAAATAATTAGGATGATGTATTGTTTCTATTTGTAAAAAATAAAATTGAATAAGTGATTATTCATACATTCCTAAACCAATGGAAAGAAGGTCAGCCAAAAAGGTCAAGGACAACAAGGTTGTTGATTGAAAACATATTATGAAGGACCAATTAAACAAGAAGTTAATTATTTCTAAAGGTTCCAACCTAATAGATGAGTATGGAGTCCCTTAGGATGAAGATAAAACTTTTGAGAAGATTTTTTTTCGGCATAATAATTTGGGTCCAATTTAGAAGGTATTTTCAGAAGGGGAATATTCATAAAATAAAAAGTACATGGAGCTCACTATTTAATCTAATAAATAATTACATGAAGGAGTTTTTTGGATCAAGATTACTAAAGAGGAGGGGGGAAAGTTTCTGAGATAATCATCCAAGTTGATCTATAAAAGGTGAACAGAGTTTACAATAAACAAACTAGACCACATTTTTCAACAAGAATTCAATGAAGGGAAGATTAATGTGGATGAATATATCTAGACTTGGGAAAATATAGCTAATAATTTTAAATATATTATCAAGAACTCTCCTGATACAATTGTAATCACACCTCACTATGGGATATATATAGTGTGTCTGATTCGAATAAGTTAAGGATCATTATTAGTAATCTTTTTTATTAATTTTTTGTTTCATGACTTTGTAGTTTCATTTTGTAGGTCCTTTATCTTTTTTATCAAAATTTATTTTGAAATAAAGATTTACTTTCCATTCACTACGTACGCAATGCTCAATATCGGGGTAGGGAAGAGCATTGAGTGAACTCTTTGAATACAGTGTCCAACCATCATTTACCCAGTGTACCCTTGAGATGATTTTCTAAATTTTTGATAAATGGAATTTTTTATAAAATAGAAATACATGAAAATATTGTATCATGTTCTCAATAAAGCACATAGGGATCCACAAAACCACCCTTTTACTCCACCTAAATTCTTATCATCTCTATTTATTATATGATCATTGATTCTTCAAAAGTAAATGAATATATAAAATAAGTGTAACCTGGTATCTTTTTATATTATTGCTTCTCATATTTTTTCTCACAAATTCATCACATGTACATAAATTTATGTTATTCTAAGTGCTTTTCTAAATATAGGTGATTGACGGTGATTCAACCAAAAATAATTGTCAGTATTGTTTATAAAAAACTTGGTAGGTGGTAAAGTTAGTGTGACCAAAATTTATATGAATTATCAAGTATAGTTAGATTGATATCTTGTGATAGATGGTTGATGTGCCCAAAAAAATAATTTTTTGGAAAATTTTGTGCAATAAACCATTACTGCATTAAATTCATTTCCTTAAATATTTTTGTTGTATCTTTTCTTATACAAAACCCCAAACTAATATATATATATATATATATATATATATATATATTAACAAAATAAAAATACCTAATATGAAATTTATATTGTAGAACTCAAATATGAAGCTTTAAATTATAAGAAACCAACTTATTAAAACAATATAATAATGAATAATGTAGAACATTTTACATTATTCATGAAGATAAACATCTTCTAAAAAATGTTTTTTTACGTATTAATGCCCTGTTATGGAAATTAATTTTTTTAATCCATTGTAATGTTATTTGGTAAAATGGAAATTATATTTAAAATTTGTAGATAAAACATATATAATTAGGCCTATTGGTTTTTAAGTATAAAAATTTGATTAATATGAATAAATTTGATTAATGAGATAATGATAATAGTGTTACTTTCGAAGGATTTTTTATTATCATTGTGAAATTTTTATCTAATGAAATGATTTAATTTATTATCAAAAATGACATTACTATAATTATGTATACTAAATATATATATTGAACCTCATTAAATTTTTAATCAATAATAATTATATTAATTACAATAAATTGTTAAACCGTCATTTTCTACAATGTATTTTTTCTGATTATTAATTTTCCCATTTATAAAAGTATTTTTCCACTAATTAAAATTAAATTATATTATAAAAACAATTAAATTTAAAAAATGGAAATATTTGTTATATTATATTTTTATTTAAATATGTATTTATTGGTTAAAAAACTATTTACAATGTTAAAACAAAAATGTTAAAATGTAAATAATCAAGTGGCAAAGGTCTATTGTAAGATTAAAACATGTCTGAATATGAGTAAAAATGTTTTTCTAGAAAAACATATCACTCCCCACATCATTATTTACCTATTTTAATCTATTAACATAAAATAGTGTTATTATATTAATTAAAATGTAATAAGTATTTGCAAATATTCCATTTTATTTACTTTTAAAGGGAATCACATCAATTATCTTTCTCCTCACCCCCAACCCCTTCCAAAAAAACGGTTCTACCAAAAACCTAACATAGTATCTCTAAAAATTCATCTGTTATCCTAGAATCCTTATTACTACTAAAATATCATGATAAAGATGCTTAATGTGATTCTCAATGGATATCATCTAAATGGATAAGAGGATAGGGTTTATTCACCTGTGTATGAATATCAAATTTCTTAATTCTTTATCATCCAATAATTCACCTTTATTAATATTAAAACATTTTATTCATTATTTCTTTTAAATATTTGGTTATTCAAGAAATTTATTTGAATTTTATTTTTTTAAAAATTCTTTCCAATAACATTAGATTTTTCCTTTAAAAATAAAATTTTTTACATATGAATTAATTATATTCAATATCACATTATTATATTTATTTTAATGTAATGTTTTATGAATTTTTCACTTCATCTTTGAATATGACATGTGAAATATTGAATAACTAATAATGTATTTATTAGATAAATATCATAAATTAAATGTTTAATAAAACCCTAAATTAGAGGATAATGATTCTTAAAAAAATTGGATTTCATAATTGATAAATCATATATATTAATCAATATTGTTTTAGTAAGGTTATTGAAAATATATCCTTGAAATATTTTATTAATTCAGGTTTAAACTGTTGAATATAAGTCTATGAAAAAATATTATTTTCTTTTTCGTGATGATAAAATAATGATATTTCAAAAAAAATGAACAGTGGAATAATAATTAAAATGAATAAGGAACCTAAAATGGATAATTTATAGTGTAATTTCACACTTATTATTTAACTAATTATTAGGATTCAATAAAAATAGGTCATTTATTCCCAACCAATTACTCACCTCAAACACACGTTCGGTTTCTTGATCTACCATGTGGGATGTAGGAAAATAATATTGTTTATGGCTATTGTAGGCCTGCAGTATGGTTGGAATAATGTTTAGAAAAATGAAAAGTAGTATATTTAGTTCCACTATATGGTATAAAATGATAGTTAAAGGCTATAGAAATAGGTTTGCTCCAACAGATGATGGGATAAGACCCCAATATGTGAAGCTGAATGGCTATGGAAAAAGGAATACATATAATGTTAATAGAAGTTGTGGATGTGTTTGACATGGGACTATAATTGTTTGTTATAGTGTCAAAGTGATACTATGTTACACTTGTAAAAATGGCCACCACATCATATTGATCTTAACTATTATATAATACCTTAGATCATCTCACGCATCATAATTAGGGTTTTCTACAGAATTTGAGACGAACATTTTAAAATAATAATTTCTACAATATATAGTAATAAACCCTAGAAAAAAATAAAATCTCAATAATCCTAAATGAATTTATGGAAGATATATCTTGGATTGATGTTCTAATTTTGATAATGTGATTATCCTAATGAAAAATGATGTAGAAAGATGACGCTAACGTATTTATGTTAATGCATGAGTTCAAACATAAAAAATTGATGCATCAAATAATAATTGATGAATTTATGAAAACATTCCTATCAAAACAAAAAGTGATCAACATGGATATTTTACGCTATAATATGATACATTTTAATATTTGGATTATAATTATAAACTTGTATATTTGAGATCACACATAGAATCATTGTTTATAGTTGATTAAAATGAATTTATTCTCATAATTAAATAATGGTTAAAGGTGGTTAAATTAAAATTATAAGGAGTTGGAACCTCTATATAAATATCAATACCTTTCCAAGAAATTTTGTTACTTCCATTCCTGATTTAAAAGATATATTATTTTTAGAATAAAATTTATAATGTCAGTCTTTTTTTATGTGATGAAATATAGTTCTCAAGTGACTTTCTTGAATATAGGAAATAGAGAATATAATGTTGCATTAATTTAATATCCCATCATTAATTGTATTATGTCAATTCTTAGTGATACCTCAAACCTTATATGTATGACAGAAGAATCTAATATCATTACATAATTCATAAAGAATTTTAGTAATCTTTAATTTGAATATAAAAATATAGAGCCTAATACCCATTCACTGGGAGCTTGACATTTTCTGTGAATAACAATTGTTTAATGAAGAATACAGAAAAGACATTTTATGGTTCCCATTCATTTAGGTATGTGAAAAACATTACTGGGAAATGTGGTTCTCGCATTATATGTTGGTGTATTCATTAAAATAATCCAACTATGTTTAGGAATATTGTATATCCAAAAACATAATTAATATGAGACAAAATAAGTAAAATCATTGATCTAATAAAAAATTTGTTTAATAATAATGTATAATTTAATTTAGATATCAAAGTGATTCAGTTTATAATTCAGAAAAACAATATTCTTAGTTATAAAAAGTTTTTCATTTATAAAACATTCTCCAATACAAGAATAATTTAGGTAATAACATTATCATCATATGAATAAAATTATTTATTTAGTAATTGACACTAATTAGAAATATATGAAAATTCAATGAATATCAAATTTAGTTCAAATATACTAGCATACATTATTAATATTTATGTTTCGGAATAAGCATACACAACAAAGAAAATTGATCAAACATGGTCAAAAATGATGATCTATTTCATTTTTTTAAAGCGTCAAAGAATGGAGATAGTTCATAATACCATGGGATAAAAATATGATGAAGGGGTTTTTGACTAGGGTGTTTAACATGTCATAAAAGAAGAGATTTTATTTGGGTGTATATAAAATTTTTGGATATTTTTATTTTGGGTGTCCAACAAAGAAAACATAACAATCACATGTCAATAAATTGTAGTATCCATATTGGGGTTTCTAACAAACATAACTAGGAGTGATTATTGATAAACCTATAAAATATGATATGTTGTGATCTCTGTTATTTTTTCTATATACAAGGTTACCTAGTAATTTATTTTTAGAGGATTAATAACCTTTACATGATAGATAGGTTTAATTAAAAAAAATATTCACCCCCAGTGGATAATCTATCATTATTATCTATAAGTGGTATGAATGGAAATATTACGTTTAAAGATCCAAGAATAATTTTGGTACATGAATAACACTATCTCAATCCATACCCACATATTTCTAACTTTTTATAGAATAATTATCATATTTGAAATAATTGAATCCTACCAAATCTCTTATAATTTTTCTTTGAAGATTGGGTTTCTTCAGAAGTTCATTTTCCACCCACTCATTTTGATTCATATATGACACGAGAAGATATGTGTAATGTGGAATTATATATAAATATAGAAAATATTCATGGTTATGTCTTTATGAAATAAGTAATACATAGTGGTCATGGATCTCAAGACTCTAAATAAAATCTAAGAAAAATTAAGAAGCTACTATAAATGTAACGTCACACTTAAGGGTGAACACTACACATTGGGAGAATCAAATATGAGGAAATAAAAAAGGAATTATGATCAAAATATTGATTAATATTTCACTAGGGAAAATATGATAGTTAGTAAAACTCATAGATCTATTGAGAATCCTGATGACCATTACAATTGAAAAGATGATGTATAATTTTCTAGATCATTTTTAAAAAAAACTATCAGAAAAAATATAAATAAAATATTTTATAGTATATGATTTACATAATGTGACTTTTTATGATATGATAAAGGAATAAAAAGTAAAAAACTTAAAAAAAGATTATATTTCATCTAAATCCATGACCAAATAAAATAACATGAAAATTAATCATTATTCAATTAAGTGAAGGAAAAATTGAGGTTGATAAAGATAATACTTAATTCATTTCCCATACATTATGAGTATTAAATTTTTTAAGGGGATAGGAAATGGAAAACAATAATCATATGTTGTGAATTTATTTAGGGTTTAGGTACATTATATATGATTGTCCAAAGATAAAGAAAACTGAATTAAAATATATTTATAAAGATGATAACATTCAAAAAAAGAAATGAAAACGAGGAAAAAGATGATCTTTTGAAGAAATTTTTTTTATGAAAAAATATGGGAAATATAAATAATCTTCACCCATATCTTCAAAATATGATGATAATTTTCATGCTAAAGTTAAAATATACTCTAATTCATCATGTAGGGATTGTGATGATGAATACATGATAGAGATAGACTGACAATTAAAACTATATATGAAATAATGTGTTTAGTAAATATCAATTATTAAAAAATAAAAGAAGAAATTGACAATGGAGAATAATAATAAATATATGGATAATGAAAAAATGGATCACGAAATAAGATAATTATGTTTTTGAGATCAAGAATCATGTACTTAGAGATGATAAATAAAAATAGTTTATTATTGTTCTTGTTGAGAAGCTTCCTAAAAGGAAAAAATAATTGGTTTAAACAAAATAAATGATTGTGGTCGTTAAAAATGATATATGAAATTTTACATAATATTATTATATGTTCATTTCTATTAGTGGGGAATCATCCCATGTTTTTTAGATTAAGGGTTCATATATACAATGAACATCTTATACTAAAATATTTCAATATAGGTATGTTAATAATTATAGTGTACCTAAAATTTTCTAAAATATGAATTAATTATTGTGGCATTAAAACAAAAGAATTTAAGAAATTAGTATTCATGTAAGACCACATCCCCAATTAAAAATCAATCTCAGTTTAAAATAAGAAAAAATATTGACCTTTCAGAAAAAGTTTATCAATAAAATGTAAGATCATAGTTTAGATTATTATGATTTTATATTGGAAATTATGGGCATAAAGAATAATATTATTTATATAACATTTCATTTACAAGAAAAATAAATCAATCAATTTGGAGAAATTTTTAATAAACAGGATTATATTATCAAAAAAAATAAAGCAGTGAGATGAAATAATTCTAAGATACCAACACAAAACAAGTATAAATATATAGATGATGTGTGGGTTGATAAGGATTCTATGATCATAAAGATGAGGTATTAATGATCAAAATACATGGATAGGTTATTTATAGTATTAAATAGAATAAAATTCATTAAAATAGTCTAAATTCAATTACATTTGAGAAAATATGTGTGTCACCCAAATAGGTTGGACATACAAAGAATGATTGACTGATAGTTTTGATATATTAACTAAAATATAAAAAAATAGATAAACATAAAATGTATAAAGAAATTAAGGGTGATTATGTGATTTTAAAATAAATGGTTGAATTTCATAAAAAGTCATCTACTAGTGATGATATTGATATTCAAAATAATGTATATATAATTGGTGGACCAAATGGTGCCTGAGATGAATATTTTTCTGTTATTCTAACCAACCCAATAAGATAGTATAAAAAGGATGAGTTATATAAAAGTAAAATAAATTTTATCATAAGATGCAAAGCCTAAAAAAATCCATAAGGGAAATTTATTGTTGTTAGGATTTTAAACATTCATGTAGAAAAGGATGTTATAAGAAAGAGATGTACATCAAAATATGAGATGAAATCAAATAAAGAAATAAAATAATTGAGTGGAAACTACCAAAATGAGTTCTAATTTAGATGAATATTAAGTCCCCCCATTTTTCCATTATACATATTATTTTATTGTATCATGAAGCTATTTTAATGGGATGGATGCATCCCTTGAATTAGGACATTTATAAGTTAAAAATTATATATCACCACTAAACAATGAAGGTGGATCCTCTAAATGACTTTATAAAATTTGATAATGAGGTACAATAATAAGTCTCATATATTTCTTATAAATTATTTGATAACAATTATTAAGGAGGAGTTGATATTGAGCTAAATAGTGAGTAAATATTTACGTGCACAAGATATTTTTAAGTGTTTATTATGATATGTGAAATATAATTATTTTAATTTAAATTTTTGAGTAGCCAGAAAACCTGAACACGTGTGCTATATGGGTTTGATAATAAATGCATCATAGTTTAAGAATAACATTGATCACCATAGTGATACATACTTTTTTTTCTAAAAATTATTTTCCCACATATTCATGTGTTTTACAAATAAAGGATATTCTATAAGGAAATACATGTGATGATATCCTTCACTCACAGGTGGTGAATTATGATTCCTTAAATGGATGATAGAGAAGAGGATAACCTGATGTAATTATAATAATAATAATTACATGAAAAATACAATATTGATCCTTTTACATTTTTTCAAAAAGTGGGAAAATAATTTTTACAATATTAATTGAAGATGTATCAAAAACCTAAAAGGATGGTTTTAAAGATAATAAAAGAACAATTGAAGAATAAATGTTTGATGAGTTATCAATATGTCATAAATTCAATTTTAAGGAATTATTCAATGTGGTGTTGATTATTCTTGAGGCATTGTATGTAATGAATTATAAATAACCCATATATGACCAAAGGGTGGTTGAATCTCATTATTGTTCAATGGAAAAAGAATGTGTGTCCACTAGCATGATGTATTCAAGATAAGTCCAAGATATATCATAAATAATAATTTCTATGTTTTAATAATTGGTCTTAATTCTTAATACATGTTTTAATTGTATTTTAACATTACACAATGTTTATAAAAAATTGAAAATATGGCCATGTAATATTCAACTATTCAAGAATATATTTATTGTTAATGGAATAAAAAATAAACTCGTAAAATATACTATTAATATCATAAGGATATTACTAAAAATAATTCAACACATAAATATCAGTATTTTTTCATGATTAATAAATAATGATATTTGAGTATAATTTTATAGTTTTTTAGAATAAATTTAAAAAATAAGGAATATATGGTGGAATTTTTATAGTTTAATTTCTCACTTACTAGTTTACCATGTGTTTAGACTAAATTAAAAAAATATAGGCAACGGATGGCCAAAACAATATTCTCCTCAGCGACATGTTTGGGACCTAGATGGACCATGTGGGAGGAATGTCAACATTAATAGCCATATTGACAATAATCATGTGTGTAGGTCAGTATAATATATGTATATCTCTAATAGGAGTATAGGTTGAGCCACTATGCATTTGGGAACAACTGTGAAGGGGTGTAGGCACATTTCAGTTCCAGGGGAAGCTTAGAGCATACCCTAATTCTCATAATTCATTTAATATTGAAATATGTTTTCTTAAAAATTTGATGAATCCCTTATAGGATTTTGATGTGGTGACTTGGCCAATGCACAACATTATAAACAAATTAAAAAATTTACCCATATACCATTGTAAGGTTGATAATATTCATTCATATCCTCTAATCATCTCATATGTCACCGCTTACCTCTAAATGATGTTTTTCTATTCTATTCATGATCATAATTAAATGGAAATATGTTATGAAATATCTACTGTTAATCATGAGATAATGATACATTCCCTATCGACTTGAATCTATGAATTAAATCATCCCCATTTATACATGTGATAATATTATGAATGTGACACAAAGAATTTCGATATAAATATTTAGAAGTACATTATTATATTGTAATTAATTTAATAGTTTTAGGTTCCAAAAAATATAAAATCATGCAATTATTTGTGCATGAATATGAGTCTTTATCATAAAATAAAAAAGAGAACATAATGGAGATTAAAATTCATAATCATCGATGCTTGTATATTATGTGTATCAGTTCTGTTATTCTGTTCATTAATAATATACATGTTCTTGGAACTTTTTTTAGAATAACTAGAGCGAATCTCATAATGAAAAGAGGATCAAAGTAGGTGTAATATCAGGGATATGTTTGTGGAACCATTCGATTGATATTATGTACTTACTAGGTAATTAGTTTATACCATTCATGATTTCTGAGGGATCTCATTTTCAGAACAATATATAGAGAATTACAACTTCCATTCACATTAATGAAATCATTTTCTTGGAGAATGTAACTCTTATTAGATGGAGAAAATATATTATGACATGTTATATGGGATATGCACCTTCAGTGAGTTATGAGAACGTGGTGAGTGATATACCTCCATCACTTTATTGAAAGAAGCATGATTAATCATTCTTCAGTTCATAATGGATTTTAGGGATCTATTTTTTGATAAATATTCATGGTTCCCCACACCCATTCCCACGAATCTTGAGATATTTGGTGAATTTCTATTTTCATTCATGAATTATTAAGAAACAAACATAGAGGGTTCACTGGCATTTAGATCTATGTGAAATAATATTAATAGTATATTTATTGAATTCTATAAAATGATGGAGCTAGAATTATTTGTCATTAACCA
Source organism: Viscum album (assembly GCA_963277665.1). NCBI lineage: Eukaryota > Viridiplantae > Streptophyta > Magnoliopsida > Santalales > Viscaceae > Viscum > Viscum album. The sequence goes on along the minus strand of OY728123.1, from coordinate 1,935,063,886 downwards.
TTTTAATTAATCATAATGGTAGAAAAAGGATTTATTTTGATATATAAGAATTAATAATTTCGATTACTCAAATGGAAAATCAATTAAAAAGGATAAAATGAATTGAGAATTAAAAAATAATGACATGATATTTCATAAAAAAATTATTTTATATTTTTAATTTTTATAATTATATAAATTATTCTCAAAACAAACAAGAGAAAATGCTTGAACATAAACTTCATAAGGGTAAAATTACTTATAGATCATATACACTATTAAGTATCTTCTAACTATTCACTGATGATTAGAAGTTACTCTAAAATAATAACATACTTGATTACTTTTTATGCACCTAAATAACTATAAAAACAAACCAAATGAAGCCATTTGATCATGGAGGATGATTTATTTCAGGTTATGCATACGAAACTATGAGAATATAATTATTTAACAATCTTTGGAACAAAATCTAAAAATGTGTTTTTCATTTGGGTGTCTAATGAGTCACAAAAGAAGATATTGTAGTTCGGTGTATAAAACTTTTCTAGTAATTGTTTTAGTGTCTAACCAACTACCATTGTAATCACATGTGTATATTGAGATGAATCTATGATGGGGTTCCCATAAAAACATTCAAAGGAGTATGTGTTAGTGTCAAACCTTGTAAATAATAAGGGACTTTTTCTCTATTATTATTTATACATACATAGTGATGTAGTAATATATTATTGATTGAATAATTAATAAAAAAATGTTCATTATATTGAATAAAAATAGAATAATTCTTATATTTACAACAATAATTCACCACCCCCCCCCACTAAGTGGTCATTATATCCATGGGGTCTAAAAGTGGTATCAAAGGGATGGTTTTCTATTATGGTCCATGAATAGTTATTATACATAAAGAATAATAACTAAAATAATATATTAGGTGTTCCCATATCTGTTGAGATATATTTTAATAGTTAGAGGGATATTATGTTACCCTCCCATGTATCACTATTCGAAGAAGCGATGGATTCTACACCAATGGGTTTGAACACTTTTCATGTGATTGTATTATGAAAAAATATATTTTGACTAATATATAGTTAGATATATATGCATATAATTCCTTCTTTACACCTCAATTAGTGAGGTCTCTAGAATTATTATGGGTCTCAATACTAAAAATTAAATCCGGTAAAAAATACGACGAAACATTAATGGTAAGGTCAATATCAAGGAATCCAAAATTCTTGTATAGATACTATAATTTAAGGATATAAAAATGACTGGTCAAAAAATACTAGTAACTATCTCAACAAGGTTAATGATATTGTTTGTATAATTTTGGGTTTTAGTGACAAACTGGATGATTCCTTCATTACGAAAAAAATAATGATGAATTTTCCAGGTCATTTGTATAAAAAAATAACATCCCTCAATGAATTCTAACACATGATTTTTGATTAGTTATATAATGTACTCAATTACTACGATATGGGAAAAAATTGTCCTTCAAAAATAATGAAACAGTTTAATGGACATTAAATCCATGAGAAATTGAAAATTCTGAAATTTTTTGTGTTTTCAAGGGATTTAGTTTCAAAGGGATAATAAAACATTTTTGAAATAGTATCTCGTATATCAGTTTCTTTCAAAATAGGTTTTTTGATGTGAAAATTAAAACAATAAAAACAATTATATATTTTTTTTGTTTTTTGAAACTTTTCCTAATAATATCTAAAGAAAAAAAACTAAATCAAAATCTAATGAGAAGAGGATAAATTTATAAAAAAAAATTGAAAAGAAAGAAAATTACAATTTCAGTAGAAGGATGAAATTTTTGATGATAGAACAGGTGGATGGAGATTTATATTCAAGGGTATCTTCAAATTACAAAGTTAATTCCTATTATAAAGTTGAAACATACTATGATTCATGAATAATTGAATATGGTGGAGAATAATGGACATAAATAGAATGGAATTCGAATGGTGTGCTAGAAGCAAGAATTGGGGAGATACAAAAGCATAAAAATATTGAAATACATCATTGAATGAGAATATTATAGTATTTTTAGACAAAAAATAAATTATCATGAAATTATAATCTTATCATGACATGATCATGAAGCACTAGCTTAATAAAAATTAAAAGAAAAATATTATCATTATTTTTAAAAGAATCCAGATATAAGGGAAGAAAAATGGCATGACTCATAATCAATGTCTCTTTCAATAAACAAATAACTAAAAATGAATGATAAGAATACAATAAGTCCATTAATGTTAGTGTAAATTTTCACATGTAGATGGTGTGAAGGGTTCCCAGATAAATGGGACATATAATAATTAAAACATTCCAAATAATATATTATCACTAAGAGTGAAAGTAAATGTATTTGGACCATGAAATCAAGAGAGAGTTATTCTACCTTATAAAATGACTAAAAGAAGAATCTAATACATATATTATCTAATTGGAAAAAAGAAAGTATATTTTATAATAATAAAAAATATAGATTTTTCATCGGATGTTTATCTACAATATAAAAGATCATACTTCATATAATTTTTTTTGTGGGAGAAAATAAGAAAATAAATCACACACCTTCTCATATTGAAATTTATTTTCATAAAATAAGATATATCCAATAATAGGGAATAGCGAAAAAATAGGAATATTTTATCAATGAAATATATAAGTTACAATAAATATATCCATGATTCCAAAAAAAATACTAATTAATGATTAAAAGAAGTGTGTGGTGGATAAAAATTAAAAGGTAATAGATTTTTTTTAGGTAGGAAAAATTTCTTAATAAATTTCCCTATAAAATAAATGGAATGAAAACACACAAAAAAAGTTATATAAATTCATGTACATCTATAATAAAATATGGGGCACCAAATAACGTTGAACATAAAATTGATGAACATGTTAAATATTATCTACATTAACTATAAGTACCTGAACAAAAGAGAATATATCAAATGGATAGTGAAGTTAATGGCAAAAACTTTATTGAAACAGAATATTTTTAATGACATAAAAAGTCACATACTAGTTTTGATATAGATATTAAAAATAATATATTAAAACAAGTCTTGAAATTGTGTGAAGGAGATGAATAATTTCATGTCCGTTCAACTAACCTAATATTTTAGTATAAAGTGGGTGATGCATGAAAAATGACAAGAAAGTAACTAAATTTATGAGTTATAAAATACCAAACCACATGATAATTTCATTGTTTAGAATATTGTAAACATGAATTTAGTAATAGATCATAATAGGAAGCAAATTACTTTATAATCTAAGATAAAAAGAATGAAATATTAAATAAGTTGGAGAGGAAACTAACAGACCGATAACTATTTTTAAGGAACAATAATTACCTTTAGTAATAATTTATATCTATTATTGTTTAACATTGTGAATGGATTTAAAGGATGTGGATATATCCCATTAGGGGAGGGTTGATGAGGTAATGTTTTTAAATTATCACTGCACAGTTATTGTTAATCTTATAAATTGAATTTTAAAATTTAATGATAAGTATGACAATCACTCTATTATACATAATATCAATAAAGAAAGAGTTTTTATTATTGGGGTTGATATTAAACTAACACGGGGGGAATATCTCTTTATAGTTGTAATTTGTTAGGTTTTTTAGTTATATGTGTAGGATATAAAATATTTTTATTATATTGTTTAAGAAACCCCACTACATGAATAGGTGATCTATCTCGGATTGATATCACTTATGGTATATATTATGGAATAAATTGATCTAATTTTTTATAGAATCTTATCTTATTAAAAGTTTTATCCAAAAGAGACATAAATTTATCAAGCTATAGGATATGGTCTAATGAAATACATGTGGCCTCATATATACATCACAAGTGGATAAGGATGAGGCTCCAAATGAATTAAGGATAATAGAATACCCTAATATCTTGAGATGAAGAATGATGAGATGATAAATATATAAATGTAATTTTACATTTATTTATTGTATGTTGGAAAAGAATATTGACCATATAAATTGTATAAATATAAAAAATACAAAGGGGGTACTAAAGATAATAGGTGAAATATTTAATAACTAATGTTTTATTTGTTGAAAATCTGTCATAAAAAATGTTTCTATATTTTTTTGGTAGAAATATGATGATTCATGAAGAATTGGATGTACCTAATGATAAACCACCTATTTAAATATATAGTCATATTGTTGTTATATCATGTTCTATTGAAAAGGAAAGTGATGATACTAGAATGAATAATTCCGGAAAGGTTCATAATATATGGGAATGATAATGATGACATTTACTGTATTAGTGGCAATAAAGATTAAATTATCTAAAACAATTGTGTGTTTACACAATATTTGTAGCAAGTGATGAATTAAAAATAATTCCATGCAATATTCTATTAATCCATTATGAGTTTTTTTTTACGTAATCTCAATGAATTATATTAAAAATTAAATTATTTTAGGAGGAGATTGTTTGAATTTTTTCCTTGTAAAATTTTTAATGTTTATTCATGATGGATAAATGATGATTCTTGAGTAGGTGTTTATAGTGTGTAAAAAGAATTTTAACGAATATGGAGTATCCAATGTTATATTAATAGTAGATTTTATCACATTAATATTTAATGTGTGTTGGGATTTAGTAAAAAATCATCCAAAATAGAAAAACAATGTTCCCAAATCCCCTAAAAATGTCGGACCACGGTCTACAATGTTTTAGAAAGCTTAACATATCTAGTAATGATGGTCGGAGGCATGTGAGAATGCAGTCAGAGCATTCAAACCAAATAAACATTTTCATGGGTGGCCCCACTGTTCAAGGAGGCACAATAAAAGAGGGGTTGTAGCTTGGATTAGTTATAACAGAATCTCGAAGTGTACCCCAAAACATAATAAATATGGGCTAGGGGAATGAGTTTTCTTATAATTTTGAGGTTATTTTCTTTGGAGTTTGTGTTCGTACTTATCCTAATCTAGACAATGTAATTATGTTAAAATGATACTAATATAATAAGGGAATCCTGATTAGCTAAACATTTTTCATCTGTTCATGTCTCACATTAAATGATTCATAACTATGAGGGTTTGATTTACTATTCAATACTATAATTCAATAACCATTTTTTATATCCATATACAATGATCAGCCCTATATTAAGAGACATGTGCGATTATCCCTAATACATGCATGAAAACATCATATTTCTTAGTTATCGTAATCTAGATAATCTTATATTAAAAATGATGTAAAATTAGTATTTTAAGATATATTTCATTATATATGTTCTCAATTTTCTAAAATATATATTTTTAGTTCCCTCAGTTTATGGTATGTAACCATTACTTGATTCTTTTCTTGGTTTTAAAGTTAAGGGTATTGAATGGGAGAGTCGGGAGAACTTGGAATGATGTTTTGAGGTAAAGGAGTAGCTGAACGGGAGGCGCACAGTTCTTATAAACCGTGCGGCCAAACCGTGAAAAGTGGGTCTTAGAGGTAGTGTCTTTCGCAAGATTAGTGCATAGTTTGTCTAACCTTGTTGCCAAGCCGTGTGAGAAGGGTGGTCGAGGTAGTAGCTAACACACAGTTACGCACGGTTTGTCAAACCATGCGAACTAACTGTGCGGGCACTTAAATGAGATCCTTAAATTGCGGATCTCACGCATTTTTTCCTCTAAATGCATCATTTAATCTCCTAAGAGGCCCTAACTTAGGATTTTGGTTCTACTCAGGTCAAGGAGGGTTCTCCCATTGTTCGGAGGCGATCCGAAGGCTTCTCTTGACGAATCGAAGCCAAATTCTTGAGGTATGTGATCGTTCTTGTTTGGTTTCTTAGATCTACTTAGATATACATCTCCACTTCTCTTGTTTTCTTAGATCTATACCCATTATCAGTATATCTAAGAGTGTGGATGCCAAATATGACAAGATTTGGTCTTGGTTTTGTTAGGAGAAGAGATCTATGGAGGATCCTTGGGGAATCGGCCCGGTTTTCTTGTGTGTTCTCCATTGGTTAGGGTTTTAATCAAAACCTTTGAGGTAGGAGACTTCTCTCTCGACTCCTCTTGATAGAATTGATTGGATTAGTTTAAAATTGGGTTATTTAACATAATTTATTGTGAAAATAATGGAATAAATCTTCTTTAGTGATGATTTATGGTTTTAGTGAAATTGTGAAATCTTGGTGATTTGTTGTGTGAAGTGTTTTGGCTTCTTGAATTATAAATGATGATTTTAAATTATTGATTTTTTGGAATGGTAAGTGGTTTGATGAAAGATGGGTTTTTAATAAAAAGGGTGTTTTATTGAAATGATTTGGTATTGAAATGGCTTTAATGAAATTGGTTTATTCTTTGGTTTTCGAGAAAAGTACATTTTTGTTGAAATGGTTTAAATTGGTTGAAGACACATTGTTTTGATGGAAATGGTTTTCGATAAAAGGTCTTTTATTAAAAGGGTGGTTTAGGAAAAAAATTTGGGAATGTGAGGTGTGTGTTCAAATTGCATTCGGGATGGATAACGGTTAGGGGTATCCCCCATCATTTTGGGATGGATAAGGGTTAGGTCTCTCCCCTATGAAACATTCATATTGAATTCAGGACAGATAAGGGTTAGGGGTCTCCCCCATCATTCTAGGATGGATAAGGGTTAGGGCTCTCCCCCGTCAAACATTCATATTGCATTCGGGATGGATAATGGTTATGGGTCCACCCCATCATTCTGGGATAGATATGGGTTAGGGCACTCCCTCGTCAAACAATCATATTGCATTCGGGATGGATAGGTGTTAGGGGTCTCCCCCATCATTCTGAGATGGAAATGGGTTACGGATCTCCCACATCAAACATTAATATTTCATTTGGGGTTGGATAAGGGTAAGAAGTCTCCCCCATCATTCTGGGATGGATAAGGGTTAGGGCTTCCCCATCTTCCAGGTAACATGCATGGTTGGTTGGATGGGTTTGTGGAATGGTTGGGTGTTCCAAAAAAGGGAAATGTTTGAGAAATGGTTTTAAAGCTTATTTAGTTATTTTTCTAAAAAAAATAACATTCTATAAAATTGGTATCAATTTCACTAGTATGTTTTTGGTTATAAATGGTTTTTGGAAACATGTTATTTTTAGTTATAAACTGTTTTTGAGAAATTGTTTTATATTAACAATTTTATATAATTATTGCTAACTCTTCTATCTTAGTGGCGTGAGTAGGGAATTCATTGGAGAAAAATTGTTGAGTTTTATACTCACCCCTGCTTTGGAAATTTGGTGCACTTGCAAATGTCGTATTACGAGACACATGTAAAGGTATGGAATCACATTACTAGTGGTTCATGGTGATGCTTGGGAGATGTGGTGGTGCTCGGTGCATGGAGATCAGTGTGTATCTGTGGAGTGTGTCTTGGATTGTTTCGGATCTTTTATTTAGTCTTCCGCTTGGTACTCTGATATTGGGTTGTTTATGTATTGGTTTGTTTAATAGTGTAGTTATCTTTTGGTAATGAAAGAGTTGGATGTTTTGTTTACATGCATCATATAGTGGTTGTTAATAATTTTTTGGTTGGTTTATTTCTCAAAGGGTAAATCATCCCCTACTTGCGTTGAAACCCTTCAGCATTTATTGCCAGCCTTTGGCTTCTTGGGGATGTCGCTTAAGGCCGAGTAATGACTCATTGAGCTTTCAAGCCAATGGAAATTAGCGGGTCATTACAAATGGTATCAACTTGTTCAATCCTTGCCTAACAAGTGGTCATCAATGTTCTTGGTCTTGGAGTTGAAATTCATTCTTGTCTATTCCTTGGGTCAAAATCTTAGACAGGAGTAGGATTTTTGGAACATTAATTGTATATCATAAAAGGACGTTGCCAAACCGTTTATGTTGAACTTCAAGTTACCAGGGTGTTGGGTACATAAGTGTTTTGGATACACTTCTAGAATGTTGGAAATCTCATTTTCATGGGTTTAGCCAATGAGATGAGCATGACATGCATTGTAGAGTAATGACTTCCCACTAGGATTTCATATCTCATTGTGAGGAATGAGTAAAGATTTTGTGCAAGGTGTGCATTTTTTATGAAATATAGAAGTTTTTTTCAAGTGAAAGATTTTGAAAAAATGGTATTTGATGTATTTTGAAAATGGGTTGATTTTTAAATATCATGTTGAATGTTTTCAAAAATGGCTGAACATGGGAAAAGTTTGTCTTGAAAAAAACGTTTTGATAGGTGATATATTAAAATTTGAAATGTTAGGCCATTAGTTTCTAGAGAGTGATATTGACAGAGATTGTTTTTGGTTTAGGAAATGGCACCCGGTAGGCTTTATATAGACGAATAGGAAGAGGGCAGTGAGAATGTGGTTTCACCTAAACCACAGGTGAACTAACAGTTGGTCCAAAGCATCGCTCAGGCTTTTAAAAACATTTTGTTGGGACTATAACTGGATACTTTATTTATGATATCTTTCACTACTGAATATCCAAGTTGACGAAGTATGGTTATCTTCACTAGAGGAGCTAAGAACTCAAACACTAAGAGAAAGAGGAAATCATACACATTTTCTCATGGAGGAAGAACACATCATAATTGGACCATATGAGCAATTAACCTTAATCTAAGACCCAAGATCAAGCTTGGATGTTTCTAGTGTGGATCTACGAGCCAAATCAAGTGATACTGTAAGGCACAACTGAGAGCATGCCACAATTGCAACAAGATGGGACACCTTATGCAATTTTGTCGCACTGCTCCAAGTTCGGGTGTAAGGGACACTTCTATGGTGTCACAAACACCAAATTATTTGATGAAACGAGTGCAATGCATAAACAAGGAGAAAATTGCAACAACAAACCAATTGTATGGAGCTGAGAAAATGGTTGTCGATGATCAGGCTGGACCATCTACAGTGTGAGGTACAATTATTTTTAATTCTATATTTGTGCTAGTGTTGTTTGATAATGGTTCATCACATTCCGTCATTTCTTCTTATGTTGATGAAATGCTATGAATAAAACTAGAAATTATGTCTTCTGTTTTGAAACTAAAAACTTTTCTTGGTGAAAGAGAACGCCAAGACTTTATGTGTAGAGCATGTGCTATAACTGTTGATGGAGTTGAGTAAAAAAATGGGACTTCTCGATGTTGGACATGGATTTCTATGACGTAATCCTGGGTATGGATTGGTTGATAATGTTTAAGGGTCACATCGACTGTTATAGGAGAACGGATAGTTTCACGACTGTGGACGGCATCAAACATCTCTTCAGGGGGTAGAGAATGGAAAATAAAGGTGAAAAGAGCTTATTGGAACCAATGGTGTGAAGAATCTCTTGTTAACTAGAAGCATTAACTCTGGCATAAATGGAATAAATTGAGGAAAATATTTTTCCAGATGTTGTGGATCAATTTCCAGATGTCTTTCCCAATAACTTCTCAGGGTTACCACCTCTAAGGGAAGTGGAGTTTATGATTGATCTCTTTCCAGGGATAAGTCTTATTTACCTTCCATCTTATAGGACGAAATCAATAGAGTTATGGGAATTGATAGTGTAGTTAGAGGTGCTGGAAAGAAAAGGTTTCATTAGACCAAGTACTTCTCCATGGGCAGCACCAGTGTTGCTTGTGAATAAGGAAGATGAAAATCTTCGGCTGTGTTTTGATTATCGTAAGCTTAACCATGTTACGAAAAAGAATAGATATCAATTTCCACGCATTGATGATCTACTCAATCAATTAAGGGTATCTCGGTGGTTCTCCAATATTGACTTGTGATCAGGATATCATTGATTGCGAGTTCGGAAGGAGGATATTCCAAATACTGCTTTTAGAAGTAGATATGGCCACTATGATATGTAGTCATGCCTTTCGGTCTAATGAATGCACCAGTGGTCTTCATGGCATTGCTTCAGACGAATGGCTGTTGATGTCGGTCTTAGCTGATATGCATGTGTAATATGAAGACCGAGGTGATGTTGCAATTTTATTTTCAACTATGCTAGTTCTTGATTTGAAAAGTTTGATCAAAGAAGCACAAACATTTGATGCAGAATGTCTGGTTGTAAGTTCGAAACTCAATGGTGGGGAGACCATTGAAGGATGGAAACATAATGGGGGTTCAGTTTTGTGTTTCAGAGATCGGATGGTTGTAACTATGGTTTTTTAGGAACAACTCCTTCATGCTTACCACCATTCAAGATAGGTCATACACCTAGGTACACAAGAGATGTATAAGGCGTTGAAGGTGAAGTTTTGTTAGAGCGACATGAAAAGGAAGGTGGGTGAGTTCATCTCGCATTGTTTAACTTGTCATTAGGTTAAAGCAGAGCATCAGAGACCAGCTTGTATGTTACAATATTTACCTATCCTAGTGTGTAAATGGGATCATATAGTAGTGGATTTTGTTAGAGGTCTTCGAAGAACGGTTTGGAAACATGATGCCATTTGGGTGATATTGGATCATCTAACTAAGTCTGCCCCTTTAATCCCTATTTGTGAAACTCATAAAGTGGAGGATCTTTCAAAAATCTATATTCGATAAGTAGTAAAGAGGCATGGTGTACCATTTTCTATAGTCTCTGATAGAGATCTGAGGTTCACATCTCATTTCTAGAAATCATTACAGCCACCCCTTGGGACTCAGTTAACTATGAGCACGACGTATCATCCTCCGATGGATGGGACATCTGAGTGGATGATAAAAACTTTGGAAGATATGTTGTGGTCTTGTTTAATGGATTTTGGTGGCTCATGGGAGGAGCATATACCCTTAGTGGAGTTCTCATACAATAATAGCTATCAAGCCTCAACACGTATGGCTCAGTTTGAAGCATTGTATGGGCGTCCTTGTCGTTCTCCACTATTCTAGGTGGAAACTGGTGAAACTTCACTAGTTGGGATGAGCCTTTTCCAAGAAACAACAGAGAAGATCCAGTTGCCAAGAAAGAGAATGGAGATGACTTAGAGTCATCAGAAAGCTTATGCAGATCACCGTCAAAGATAGTTGTTGTTTTTTGTGGGTGATCATGTCTTATTGAGGATCTCTCCAAGGCTTAGACATTGTCATTTCAAGAATCAGAGAAAGTTATCTCTAAGATACATTGGTCCGTTTGAGATACTAGAACATGTTGGAGTGGTGGCATATCTGTTGGCATTACCACTATGGTTTAGTTCAGTGCGTAATGTTTTCAATGTATCTCAATTGAAAATGTATCAGCCTGATCCCAACCATGTGATCAGATGGGATCACATTGACATCTAGCCAGATGATTCATTGATACATATTCTAGTATAAATTGTAAATAGTAAAGATAAAGTCTTGTGTCGAAACAGCATCGGTCTAGTGCGGGTATTTTGGTCACGTGGTTAGATTCGGGAAGAGACTTGGGAACGTGAAAAAGAAATGAAAGAGCAATGCTCGGAACTCTTTCAGCTGGGTGAAGGTTTTTTACATTCCAAGGATGGAAAGTCCAATGGTGGGGAGAATGCAGTACCTCCGATTTCTAGTATGTAACCCTTACTTGATGATTTTCATGGTTTTAAAGTTAAGGGTGTTGAATGGGAGAGTCGGGAGAACTTGGAATGATGTTTTGAGGTAAAGAGGAAGTCACACGGGAGGCGCACAGTTTTTCTAAATGGTGCTGCCAAACCATGCGCAGTGGGTCTTGGAGTTAGTGGCTTCCACATGGTCGGTGCACGGTTTGTCTAACCATGTGAGAAGGGCAGTTGAGGTAGCAGCTAACGCACGGTTAGCGCACGGTTTGTCTAAATGTGTGAACTAACTGTGTGGGCATTGTAATGTGATCCTTAAATTGTGGATCTCATGAATTTTTCCTCTAAATGCCTCATTTAAGCTCCTAGGAAGCCCAAACTTAGGATTTTGGTTCTCCTAAGGTCACGGAGGGTTCTCCCATCATTCCAAAGGTGATCCGAAGGCTTATCTTGACAAATCGAAGCCTAATTCTTAAGGTATGTGATCGTTCTTTTTTGGTTTCTTATATCTACTTAGATCTACTTCTCCTCTTCTCTTGGTTTCATAGATCTATTCCCTTAATGTGTATATCTATGTGTTTGGATGACAAATATGATGAGATTTGGTCATGGTTGTGTTAGGAGAAGAGATCTAAGGAGGATCCTTGGTGAATCGGCCCAGTTTTCTTGTGCGTTCTCCGTTTGTTAGGGTTTTCATTAAAACCTTTGAGGTAGGAGGCTTCCCTCTTGACTCCTCTTGTTATAATTTATTGGATTAGTTTCAAATTGGGTTATTTAATGGAATTTATTTGTGAAAATCATGGAATAAATCTTCTTTAGTGAAGATTTGTGGTTTTAGTGAAATTGTGAAATCCTGGTGATTTGTTGTGCAAAGTGTTTTGGTTTCTTGAATTAAAAATGATGATTTTAAATTATTTATTTTCTGGAATGGTAAATTGTTTGATGAAATATGGGTTTTCAATAAAAATGGTGTTTTATTGAAAAGATTTGGTATTGAAATGACTTTCATGAAATTGGTTTATTCTTTCGTTTTCAGGAAAAGTAAAATTTTGTTGAAATGGTTTAAATTGGTAGAACACACTTGGTTTTGATGGAAATGGTTTTCAATAAAAGGTTTTTTATTATAAGGGTTGTTTTGGCATGATTGTGGGGAATGTGTGTTGTGTGTTCATATTGAATTCGGTGCGGATAAGGGTTAGGGGTCTCCCCCGTTATTCTGGGATGGTTAAGGGTTAGGGCTCTCCCCCGTCAAACAGTCATATTGCATTCGAGACGGATAAGTGTTAGGGGTCTCCCCCATCATTCTGTGATGGATAAGGGGTAGGGATCTCCCCCTTAAAACATTCATATTGCATTCGGGATGGATAAGGGTTAGGGGTATCCCCCATTATTCTAGGATGGATAAGGGTTAGGGCTCTCCCTCGTCATACATTCATATTGCATTCAGGACGGATAAGGGATAGGGGTCTCCCCCATAATTCTGGGATGGATAAGGGTTAGGGCTCTCCCCATCAAACTTTTATATTTCATTTGGGGTCGGATAAGGGTAAGAAGTCTCCCCCATCATACTGGAATGGATAAGGGTTAGGGATTCCCCCTCTTCTAGGTAGCATGCATGGTTGGTTTCATGGGTTTGGGGAATGGTTGGGTGTGAGAAAAAAAGGGAATGGTTAAGAAATGGTTTTAAAGATAATTTAGTTATTTTTATGAAAAAAATAACTTGCTGGAAAATTTGTTTCAATTTCAATTGTATGTTTTCGGTTATAAATGGTTTTGGAAAACTTTTTATATTTAGTTATAAACTGTTTTTGAGAAATTGTTTTATATAAACTATTTTATATAATTATTGCTTACTCTTCTATCCTAGTGGCATGAGTAGGGAAGACATTGGGGAAAACCTACTGATTTTTATACTCACCCATGCCTTGGAACTTTGGTGCTTTTGCAGATGTTGTATTCTGAGACACAGTTAAAGGTATCACATCTCATTACTAGTCGTTCGTGGTGATTCTTGGGAGATGTGGTGGTGCTGGGTTTATAGAGCTCGGTGTGGAGCTGTGGAGTGTGTCTTGGCTTGTTTCGGTTATTTTGTTTATTCTTCCACATGGTACTCTGATATTGTGTTGGTTATGCATTGGTTTGTGGAATAGTGTAGTTCTTTTTTTAGTAATGCATGAGTTAGTTGTTTCATTTACATGAATAATATAGTGGTTGTTAATGATGTTTTGGTTGGTTTATTTTTCAAAGGGTAAATCATTCCCCACTTGCATTGAAACCCTTCGGCATTTATTGCCAGCCTTTGGCGTCTTGGGGTTGTTGCTTAAGGCCTATTAATGACTCTATGAGCTCTCAAGCTAATGGGAATTAGTGGTTCATTATAATATTCATGCAATTTTTTTCGAATATTCATGATTCTTCTTTGTAAAATAAAACATGAACTACTTGGAACTTTAGAACCATAACTCTTAGAAGTGGAATATTATGCATATCAACTTTGATTTTTTAATAATTGATAATACCACATATATATGTATTTATAATGTTTTAAAATAAATCAAAATTTCATAATTAAAACGGGATCTAGGGTGGTGGAATTTAGAGTTTATGAGGGTGGAACCCCTCTATAAAAAATGGTTATCTCGGGGAATTTTATTTCATCCATCAATGATTTTTGAGGCATCTCATTTTTTGGTGACAAAATAGAATCTTAGAAATTCTATTTTAGAAACAAAAAATAGTTACCATGAGAAATATTTTTCTTTTTTTGAGGAAATAAGATCCTTGAAAATGATATTTGAGATGCTCAAATTGATCATGTAATGTGATTGGTAAGAAACACCATGTTCCTTCACTGGATTGAAGGAAGCATCCATGGTAATTCACAGGTTCATGAATGATTTGAAGGATCTTCTATTTTATAATGATATAGATTTTCTATATTCTATTCACATAAATCTTGAGAATTTCCATAAGAATCTATTATATTTCATGAAGAAGATAAAAATATCCATGGAGCATTCATGTTTATATATATATATAGGAAACCATATTAAACGATGTATCCCATTAAAGGTAAACAAAATAGGTTCCGGAAATAGGATGGTACAAAACTTTCCCATAATTTTAAATAGTGAATAATATAATTATACTGATATGGAATATAGAATAAGATTCATCCCATAAAATATAAGCGATATAATTATTATAAATTTAATATGGAATTTAATGTTCATGACTAGAGAATTAAGAAAAAAAATTATGTATGCAATTTTATACTATAAAAATATTGTTAGAATAATTAAAAACTATGGTTGGGAATTCATCATTATAAGAATAAACTTATTTCATTTTCATTTGACACTATAATATAATACATGATCATTCAGTGGAGGAGAAACATTGTTGAGAAATTATTATAAACTGGATTAATGCTGATGTTTAGGAATTATTATACATTGGAATGGTTGGTGATTCTTCCTAATCATATAGGAGGATCTAATTAATTTTCTATATAAGAAAATATTTCTAGACAATTATTTCAATATCATTGAATCAAAATAATATAAAGAATTTTTCGACTAGGGTGTCTAAACAATCAAAAAATATGATATTTTAGTTGGGGTGTATAAACAATTACTATGGAATTGTATTTGGGTTGTATAACTAGCCTCTATTGTAATATATTATTGGTATAAATAATAATACATGTTGGGGTCTCTATAAATAATTTCAAGGATGTGTTGTTAGTACTGAGCTATTTAAATTTTGTTTTTTTCTCTCTTACAATTTCTACATATGTTATTTTCCTATGAGATATTATTTGGGGATTAGTAACTTTAACATGTGTCTTATATTTAAATTTAAGTTAATAATTAATAAAATAAAACCACATATTCCCCCCAGCTTAGTGGTTAATCGGTCTAGGGGAACTACAGTACTAAAAAATTGGTATGGGAAGTGATTTTTGTGTCATATCTTTTAAATATTGCATTAAAAAATATATGAAAACAATATCATTTAATTATGTTTTCTCTTATATTCAAAATATTCTTCTATGTTGTATTAATGGTTCTAAAATTTCCCTATATGATTCATTTTTAAATAATTCATTTGGTTGATAATGTTTCTTGGATTTTTCAAAAAAAATTAAATATCATTTAATGTGATAACATTTGGAAGAAAATTAAATTCATTTCCTTATAATGGGTTCTTTAAGATAAAGTGAATGAAATAATTTCAAGTTCCACTCAAATGTATAGGTTATGATGTGTGGGGAACTATATCAACCTCTATTTCATTGATTGTGGTTTCGTATGTCCTGAGATAATAAAGAGTGTAAATACATGGATTTGTTCGTAATCTAAAAGGTGTACATACATGTATGTAATCATAATTTAAATATGTATGTATTTGGATTTGTTCCTAATTTAAATGGTTGAAATAAAAGAATTTATAAACAATCTATGTTGTTCTAATAAATTTATTTTTTCAAAATTTATTTTGGGGAAATACATTGATTTTATCACAACATAAAGGGTGGAATGGAATCTAATTTCTTTGAATGATATCCTACCATTTTGTATATGACACTTCTCTAAAATATTCTTTACTACCATGTTATATAAAATAGTTATAATTTTTCATTTACTAAATATATTCCACTTTTAATGTTATTATATCATGGGTTTTTTTATTTTTTTTATATGATTATATGGCATGATTTCGATGAAATTTACTTAGAATTGTTTTAATAATACTTGATCTATAATGGTCAATCACAATTTTTGACTATATCTTACGATTGAATTTACATTTAATAATATTTTTCTACCAATATAATGTTTTCAATTTTTCTTATGATTTTATATTATTTCTTTTTTTATTTCATATAATTTTAGAAAACCCCTTTATTATGATATCTTTACCGAGGATAAAAATATGGTATGACATGTGAGATATTTGGAAGGGGTTTTGAGTTGAGCAGTTATAGAAAATGGTAGATGACTATATAAATTAATTTATTTAAATAGATAATCAACCAAAAAAATACCTCTTTTCTATGGTTACTATGAATATTTGTGAATAAATTAATTATTTATGTAAAATAATTAAAAAATGATGTTTATTTAGCTCATTTCACCTTAGATTGTATAAAATTATTGTTTAGTTATTTTTTGGAGTATCTTTGTGAACATTAGTGAGAACCCATAGAATAATTATATGGATTGGATAATATTAAGTTGTTTTTTATAGTATACATTATGTGGTTTTTCCTAGAAATAATATCCACGACTAGATACTAGAAACTATAAGTGGTCATGACAAAAAATGTAACTAGTGGTAATCAAAATAAAAATTATTTGTAGATTATCAATGTAATATTCACTCTAGTTCATAATGATTGGGGATAGGACTACAAACATAGTGATAACCTTTTATGTATATGATTTACTTAATTCACATTCTCATTATGATCTATTATGAATGATTTAAGAGATGTTTATGTTATAGAAACTAATAGAAAATTTTCACGGATTCCCAATATCAGATCTAAGAGATTGATAAGTTAGAGTGTTAAAATCATATATGAATTATTTCATCAAGGATCACAGATCTTTCTTAGTATATTTATTAAATCTGACCCCTGATTTTTTATATACGATGTAATGGATTGGAAAGGGGGAAATATTCTAACAAAGAGTTTTTCAGATAATGTGGTGATTTTCTCAATGTTCTAAAAAATGTGATTGGATAAGGTTTAAAATGGATAAATGAAATTTCCATCCAATAATATGATGATATGAATTGTTACATGAATTCCATTGCTCTCATCAGGACTTTAAGGTATCATTGGTTGTTTATTGAACCATTCATGCCAAAAACCCACCATTATTTAGTTGATAATATAGTCCACTTATTTTGGAAAAATGGTTAACTAATATGGTGAAATATTTTTCATTGTCTACTACTCATAGAATTATATGGTTTTCTTAGCTTTAAATTGTTTAAAAATAAATAATGACCAACATTGGGATTACTTTTTTAGCATAACAACAAATTGGGATAAAAAATATATGGATTTAGTGAAGTTCAATAATTTATTTTTTATAAGAAAAAATTACTAAAACTATTTATACAATTATAGAATGATAATTTATAAAGATAAAAAGGTAGGATGAGTCCCTAGGAACATATGATAATGGCTTCATGACGATTTCTTGGTATTTCAATGATTATATCTCACAATTTGAAAACAGGATTATCCATTTATTTGGTGGCACAAATCCATGATTTCTAATATATTTATAAACATGATTCTTGGAAATATATGAAGATATTTTTTATGTGCACTAAAAGTGGAGATGTAAATTAGTAATTATTATTATTATAGGAAAAGAAAATAAACATGGAGTGTCATGGGAGATATATTGATAAGACAAATTTGGATAATAAATGAAAACTTATTATATGTAAAAAACTGTTAGAGGAATATCTAGGGTAAATTCTTCAAGGAATTTGAGAATTGTTTCTTGTATTGTAATGAATAGAATATTTCATAATATTGTCATTGATTTTAAAAAAACATTACTAAAAATATTGGGGAGAATAAGCTCCCAGTGTACGTACCACCAAGACATAAATAGATAAAATTTAATGAATTTTGGAATTTTTAAATGACATCCCTAAACCCAGTTATATTTAAAACAATATACCCTAGTAACCCCCTAAACCATGTGATCGTGGAAGATTTTATGTTATTTCTACTCCTAATGTAGTGCATTGTAAAAAAGTGGGGAACTATGCATTCATTAGGAACTACATATTTGAATTTTTTTATTTTATTCTAGTTTATTATATTAATATATAGCTCAAAATAGTTTTAAGAATATTTATTCAAAACCTCAATCCATGGATAATGAACTATATGTGAAGGAACTCAGTGGAATAATTATAGAATATAACATATATTACTCTTACATAATCAACATTTGTGGGAAGGAATTTCTTATAATTATAGTTAATCTACCCTTTGATGAAATTTTCCTGATATTAAGTATCAATCTTCTATCTCATCATAGAGAACATATATATTATCAAGATATTAAGATCCCTTTTAATATCCAAAACCATCAAATCGTCAAATATTAATGAAATGATGATCATTGTCTCACTTTAGGTTAAAAGTATATTCTATTGGTCTGTATACCTAGAGATGAGGTATTTATAGATCAATATATTGAGTATGAATTCAACATTGATGAAAATCCTATAATATGTGAATATTAAGATGAATTTATTAATGAAATTCCAAGTCATCCCTAGGACCATGAGTTTGTATTTTCAAATGAACTCATAATTGTATTTTTTTCATATCTCAAAGATTATATATTGAATTTCTCCAACTCAGTTTAGGGAATTTAGAAAGTCTTTACTAGAGAATATGGATAATGCTTTTTATATAAACATGTAGATTCACTATGTGGTGTAATAGTCCTATTCATCAATAATAAGTATGGGTGAATGAATGTTTTCAACGATTATCGTGAACTTAATTAAATATTGTTCTAAAATTATCATATACCCTGTATTGATTACTAGTTTGATCAACTGATAATATCTTAATAATTCTCCAATGTTAACATTCAATTTATATATTATACATTAAGGTTCAAAATTAAGGTTATTTAAATATTCATTTATTGATGAGTTATGAGCACTATGATTTCATTGTTATTCAATTCAGACTTGTGAATTCACCCACTTTCTTCATGTATCTATTGAATAGTTTCATTATAAGCTTCCATGATAATTTTTTTTTGTCTATATATATAATATTTTTATACATTAAAAGTGGAAGGAAGACAATGATGTTATTTTTTGTTTTCCGTTAAACCCATTAAGCAAAATGAAACTATATTGTACATTTAGCAACTGTGAATTATGGATATCAAATGTATCATTATTTGGTCACGTATTCACCAAAAAAGGTATATATATCCTTAAATAATGAAATTTATCATGAAATATCCTATAATGACAATAGTAACTAAGATTAGTTATTCCGTTGGATTATCTGGATACTATGGATGCATTGTGATTAATATCTTCTGACTATAAAATCTAATAACCACATTAAGAAGGAAGGTAGTAAAGTTCCATTGTATAAAAATTTATGAATAAATTGTAATGAACTAAAGAAGAGGATTGACACTAAGCATTTATTTATATAACCATAAAGTGATTAAGGGTGTGATATATATAGCTTATCATCGAGAAATGGCATATGTTTTTACCTCATAAGGAATGATATCCTAATTTTATATGCTTCATACTTATTAATTACATATGAGAAAAATTACACGACGCATGATTTGGATTTATCAAGGGTTATATATCATTAATGATTTTATAGCATTGTATCTGTGGTGAAATGTGTGATTCATACACTAAATCAAATTGTAGGAAGTATATATTCAGATTGAAATAGTTAATCATACGATTAATGTGATCTTTTTAGTTTATAAAATATTATGACTTCTCAATACATTACCACCATGGAATACAAAACATGGTGGATAATTCTATGAGATGGAAATATCATATTATATTATCTGTGATGAGGATTGAAAAAGGCTCAATGCTCATAGAGTTTTAGTGGATTAATAATTAAATCATAAGGGATTGATATAAATAGTTACTTTCCTCAAGGAATTCTCAAATGTCTATTCATGTGAAGACTAAATATGACCATAAATATGTTACGAAACTAAAACATATTAAAGTTTGCATTGTAGGGAAAATTTTGAAAAATTATTTATATAGTTTCGAACCTAAATATATGTCCCACAAAAACCTAAACTACAGATGGGTCATTTAGATGGTTCACACTGATCATCTTTCTCTTTTAATCCTAGAAGCATGGTGATGTATATAGATCTAAAGTTAAATATCTGTTCAGATAACATAAATTTGGTGCTTGAATAATATTTATATTAATTAATGGTATACCATATTTTTAGGGTTTAATGGAAATAATATAAGTGTATATTGAAACCATTATCCTTACAAGTATATAAATGGAAATTTTTTACCATGAATATTGATGTTTCACTCACCAAGACATCTACAGTCCATAATTCCATTTTTTATAGTTCATCACCATACTAAGTCAATGAATTTCATAACTATCAAAGGAGACTTTAATCCTGAAAAATGTGACAATATATATATAATTTAAGTAGTATAGTTGTATGTATTCACAACATCTACTACATCTTACCAATATCTAATGTTTACCATGAGTTTCTAGAGAGGCATTCATTAATAATTGGTGATAATGATGAGTTTCATTAATTTTTTTCATCTATAGAGAGATCATCAGTATCAAATGACCTTACATATTTGGAGGATATGATGATATGTTTTTTGATGGAATATAAATTATGTTAGGATCAACACATATCAGGGTTAGAGTACATATATAAAAATATTTTCCATTAAATATTTCAAATGGTACCATATATGGCTTTATATTTTTAAAGATATCTAAATACAACATTATATGATAATGTTTGAGAGATGGAGATGATAGTTTCATACCTTACCTAATAAATTTTGGATAATGGTCAAACCATCCATCATCATATGGATGTGGATAAAAGATGATAGAATAGTGATGAAAATAAAAATTTATAAGATGTAGTGTCTGATGTCAGTGGAAATGTTTTCCCATTGATATATCCATGGAATATATTTATAATATGTGGGATATGGGGAAAGATTTGTTATAGATACATCTATTTTATCAAGATATGTGGTACTTTTTAAGAAATATATTACTTTTATCAATCCCACCAGTTGTCTCCCATGTATATGAAGTCTTCCACATATTACATAAAAGAAAGTATTTACCAAACCCTTCAAATTTACTAAACATAGAATCCTAAAAATTAGAACATTAAATATTTCATATGTATCTATATGTGTATATCTTAGAACAAATGGACCACTAATTATGGACCCAGAACACTAATTTGTACAATGTTCAAATTTTTTATCCCAGGATGGATGAAGTTGTGTGGGGTCCCAATAATGGAATGACAAAAAAGGATTGTAACATTCTTTATTCATATAATACAATTTCAAGTCCAATATTGTTTTAGGTAGAATTTAATGACCCATTATTTTAGTGACTTTGATTCTTTAAATCATGTTTTCTACTTCTTATTATATGAAACACCATACAAAAATTACATGATACTTTAAAAAACAATTGTTAAATATGACGATTAATTTATAATGATTAAATTGGATTTTAATAATAATAATAAGCCTTCTAAAAAATATCTTTTACAAAAGGGGTAATAAAACAAAGTCCACTTTATAGATTATAATACTCTATATCTCGAAATAATTAACACATTAGGTGCACTCATATGAAAATTAATCATTTTCACAACTATAAAAATTATTTTTAAAAATTTATTTAATTTTGTGAAGCTTTATTTTATAATTATATAAAAAATAACCTTTTGGTTTTAGTGATCAAATATTACTACAAGTATTAGACTTAATTACTGCAATTATGATAAAATAATTATTTTTAAAGAATCGTTTTATTAAATTTTTTAACAACTTATCTATACGGATAAATTAAAAACATATCAACAATTACTCAAATATATTGTTTAATTATATCTATAAATATATTTACACACATTAAATTAGTAATCAATAACAAATAATATTAATAACACTTATCATTGAAAACTAAATTTATCTACAACTATTTTTTTATGAATGAAATGTTGTTATTTTAATGTTAATTTTATAATTCATAGAAATTGGATAATATTATATATCATAGAAATTTTTCAGAATAGTATCAAATTTTTTAATGATTAGATAAAATTTTCTATAAAATACTGATTATAGTAGGAAAACTAGTTACTAACATAAAAAAATTGATAAATTATAAACCATTATGTGATAAAATCCTTTATTTCTTTTTAAAACATGTGTGAAAATTAGTGGTAAAAGATTCCTCTACTTGTTATGATTTAGAAATTCAATTTTTTCTAATTTAAATCCATTTTACTATGAATAATTATGCACATCCTATTATGGGTAAGTAGGAAATTAAATATATAATCAATGAAAAATGTATTATTAGTATGACTATAGTTGTATTTAGAGTACAAAAAGATATATAATTGTTTTATATTTTATAATGTGTTATAATTATTGAATGAGTGTATTCAATTTAATTAGTTTTAATTCAGTCTTATTAACATAGTTTCATCCTTATATAATTCTATCACTCTTATTTTGAGTCATTACTCTTGTTATTTTCTACTCTTCATCTGGTCAAATGATTCCTTGCTGATTACTTTTATTTTGTTCTTTTAGATTTGATATTGATGTACAATAATCATTGTATCCCCTATCAATTCTTATCTGGGTGATTATATATGAAAAATTACCTTCATATTACCCCAATTCATTCTCTCACTTGTAATGAATTGAGATAATTTTGTTCTAGTGTTCTATTACTATAATGATAGAAAAATAAAATTAAATGTGAATTTCAGTAGAAATATCCAATTTTGTAAACCATTAAAATATAATAATGTATTATATGAATTAACAATTAATTAATAATGCTAGTTAATATGTGGATTAGATAATTTTATTTTGTGTAACCACAAATTGACTCTAATGGTATTATTAGAGTATTATAGACAAATTAAAAAATAATAAAGTAATGGTTGAAATAGAAAAAGTTCAAAATCCAAATTAAAATAATGTATATCGCAGCACACCATTTCTATAGATAATAGTGTCTATTCATATAGAAATTAATACAATTTCATTTTTCATTCACTATACATGATGTAAATGAGTTTTTTTTATCATCCCCAAAAAAAATATTGTAACATCAAAAATATTATTCAATATCATTATAGATTATAATTGAATTATTCCATGGATCCCAAAAAAAATTCCAACTCAAGGGCCAGGATGGATTAGATATGTACAACTAATTTCCATTCTTCCCAAAACTAAGTTCCATAACATTTTCATGTCAATTATAGGTAAAATTTTATAATGTTCTACAGATCTAGTGTACATTAAATTTTACTTATAGGAGAAATATAAAGTATTAATTGGACCTGAATTTTGGAAATTGATAAGTACACATATTTAGAATTGGGATTTATCAATATTCATGGGTGTCTTAGCAGGTTTATGTTAACTTGTATTCTATGTTGATATTTTCATGCTCTAATTTAGAGAAAATATTGGATCTTTAGTCATGCTAGTAGCTTCAATTTAAAGTGTGTAATGAGATGGATAAAATTATGTAGTCCACATGAATTGGGTCATGAACATGGAATTTTATGGAGGGAATTGGTATGTATAGATGATATCATGGATAAAATTTGTTTGAATAATTAACCTTATATGATTTCTTATCAATAGGGTTTGATCGAAACTGGGTTTTTGGGTTTCTCATATACAATTATTGAATAATGAGATATGTTGCATTGATATTATCTTGTAATTTGGAATAATTTTCATGTTTACAATGTGCTGATAGAAAGCTATAGGATGGATATTCTTTGAATCTGGTTCACAAGTTAGAGGGTACTCATTCTAAGATTAGTGTGAACTTCATTGAGGAATTTAATCAAAAAATTGGAATGCATCCATATATATATATATATATATATATATATATATTCAAATAGTATAAGGGGAAAGAATGTTGACCACCTTTGATTTCATAATTATACATAGTATAGGTTTAAAGGAATTCTGTAATCCAAAATTCCCCATTCTTCGTCATGTAGATCTCATCTTATCAATCCATCCAAAATAAAAAGTCATATCCTATTATTATAATCAAGTGTTATAGTAAGATTCATCTCACATAGTGTCTATGGAGTATTTAGTTTGACATTTTCCACCACACAGGTCAAATATTCAATCTCTCGTATTAGAGGAACTTTTAGTTCTATATACCCCCAATCATCTGGGTTTGGTATTATTTGATTTTTTTTATTGATCATCATAATATTTGAAAAATTTAAATGATGTTTATAGATATATTATATCAGAATTAGCATGGTATGTTTATATTTAAATTGGAAGTGTACCTGAGATTCATTTCCCTACATGGAATATCATTGAATTATTCTATTCCTCATCTGTCATGTATCATTAGGATGGCATGAATCTGATTCCTTCAGATTGGTGTTCATAAATAGAATATTTGGATTAGTGTTAAGATATATTTTCTTTCCACTATCGAAATTGTTGGTATTCTCTAAGGATTTTTTTATGAATTATTTTTGTTACCATATAATGTGGTATCATAGACAATCCATAGATTATGGAAATCATTTAAGTATAATGGGTTCACGAAACTAGTGTGTTTTTCTATGGAAAATGAAATATTTTGGTAGAATGGGATAATTTTAATGGTAATAGTTTAGGGAATCATAGAATAAATTCTACCCTTTTTATAGTAGGGCCACAATAATCTTATTAGCTTCATGGTATAGTCCTAAAATTATAGGAATAGAAACAAATATTACATGATAGTATAATTTCCTGATTATAAAGTTTAGAATGGTCTTATATCCCTCGCATGGTATTATATTCTTTCCACTTACCATAGTAGTAATATATTACTACATATGTTAACGGTCACAAATACTGTAAAAAATTCAAATCCTTTTCAATTTGGAAATAATTTCTTTTCAATGATGTAAAATTCTATATTAAATTATTTAAACAAATATAAGACTAAAATTCCAAACAAATATTTGAATTATTTTTTTTATAAATTAAAAAGTAAATTATTTTCACCCATAATTAATTTAATAATAATTTATTCAAAAAATTTAATTCCAATATTAAGAATCATTATTTGAAATTTTACATTGAAATCCATTAAAATCCTGCATGTAAATATCATTTAAAATTTTGAATAGAAATTAAATAGAAATATTTTAATTTTATTTATGGATTCTAATTTATAAAAAGGTATCATATAAAATAATTTAAAATTATAATTTGTTACATAAAATAAATTATACCATATTTTCCAAAATTCAAAAACCTCACTAATATACCCAGGTATTGAATTAGTTATGGGGTTAAATTGAATAAAAAATATTTTTTATGAATTTTTCTTCACATGTCTAACCCACACATTAAATATTGAACTCATGGTAAATAATTTAAATTCAAAATTTATTATTCCCCTATCCAAAATCAAAGGCACTAATATGATTCGAATATTACAATTAATTTATCCACTAAGTGGCCATGCTCCCAATATGACTTTCAGACACTATTTTTCTTCAATTTAGATTAACACTATAATTCCACATGTGAACATGATATATATAAATGGAATTAAAATTTTGAAGAGCATAAAATTCATTTACCCCACATTGCCATAATTTTTAAAACAAATTTCATTTTCAAACTTCCTTGTAACTTCCTAAATGAAATTTTTATTATTCAATTTCCCCCTTCATCATCTGAGTTTCATATTCTCATCACTATAACGAATTATATTTTTTACATTTTGGAATTTTATATTACTTTTTGTTTAAATTTTAATTCTATTAATGTGTGAGTAACCATGAAGATAACATATTGAATCTTTATAGTGGTATTTAAATCACAAAAACAAGGATAATGTCCTATAGAAGCATCATGGGGTCTGAATTTCCCATTTTTCACCTTGTTCAAAGGACATAAATTAATTGTATTTTGGAGGCTCCCTACTGTCATAATCAATCTATAATATTTTTTTACATGATATTAAATTCAAAATACTAGTTACCACATGTTATAATTTTAACTCCCTATAAATATTTTCAAACACAATCCATTTCCTAGAACTCAACATAAATTTCAATAAAACATGTGAAATGTTAACATAGAAATAATTAATATTTTTTAATTCATAATCTGTATAATCCCCATATATAACATTTATTTTCAAGTATAAAAAATATTTTAATTTTTATAAACTTTTCTCAAAAAAATCCACCAAGAAGGCATCTAAAGGATGTGGAATATTTTATGTATATACAAATATACATTATCCTTCCCGCAAAAACATGGTCTTAGAAAAATTCAAATTGAATTGAGTGGATAGAGAACCTTAACATGTTAAAGAGAATGAATTAAAATTTAAGAATTCATAGAAGTAAATTGTCATTTCCCTCCCCCTATTAGTGTGAAATCTTCATGGGGGATATAAAATATTCAAAAATATTCTTCAAAACGTAAATTGAAAATATAATAATTTTTACTTGATATTAAAAGAGAATAAAAAAATATCATTTCTTGATTTCAATCCCATTTTAAAGTGATTATTCACCAATGGAGTAAAGATTCATAAATCAATCTATATGTTCACCTATAAAATAATAATTTTGGGTAATTTCGTTTTTGGTAGTCGTCAATTGTGCTTTCATAAAAAGTCATTTTATGTGATACCATTAAAGAAAAATAATAAAACCAATTTTCTTCTAATGGTTTATTTATGATAAGAAGAATGATTTTATTATAAGTTTAACCCATTTGAATGGATGATGATGGATGGGGTTTTATATTTCCCTCAAATTCATTCTTTAAGGTTTTATATATCATGAAATAATGAAGCATGGACATAGGTATAATTTGATTTTATCAAAATTTTAAATGTTTCTATAATTTTATTTTTAACTATTTAAAGAGTAATCGTATTTGGATTTTTCCAAAAAAATAAAGGGGGCATGTGGTTGAGTTTTCTAATAATGCATTCCTATTCCTATTTTTGGAAAATACGTAAAATATTTTTTATATCCAATATATTCCAAATGTATTTATATTCCATTTTATAATTATATTATTCTTTCTTTTATTATCATTTCTTTTTTTATTCATTTTAGATAGTTCTAATATATCCTTTTGATGGAATTTTATTTTGTATTATGTTCCTATGGTATGATCCTCATTGCTCAATCATATTTTAGGATTGTCACTTATGATTCCAATTTCACTTAGATTTATATTTCGACCTTATTCATGTTTTATAAAATATGTTTTAACAAAATATTATGGATAGTTTCCCTTAATAAATGTTTTCTATCACCATTTTCTTATGTTTTCCTCCCCTAGGATATGATAATAAGAATTACATATAATATTTCTATAAGGGATTTTAGATCATAGTGGTTATGGAAGCATTTTGATGAGTATAATGAATTTAATTGTTTATTTAAAATTTATTACAAGGAACTAATCATTCAATTTTTTTGTGAATTTTTTTTAAATATAGAAATTATTCATTTGTAATAATGTAATTAGTTTGATTATTTATCATGGGTAAACTTTTGGTGTGTTATTTTAAGGGTGATTAATCTTATTCATCACCATGAATGAGGTAATTTTTTTAGTGTTCCATATGTTTAGAAAATCACACATTATGACCATAGATGAGACCTATAGAAAACTTAAATAGGAACCCATATTGCATGTCTAAACCAAAATTATGATTTTTACATTTTGATGGTGTTTGATAGAATAATTTTTGAATGTCTTATCTTGAGTAATGAGTTGTATTGATGTTAATAGTTATATTATATAGATTGTATTTGATTTATGTAAAATATTTATTGAAGAAATAGATTTCTTTTTGTAGGATACAAATTTTGAGGTCATACAAGTAATTGTTTTACTTATGTGTTACCCTTTGGGCAGAGATATGGATTGCAAGTGGTTCAGTAAGGGATTCCTAAAATTGTTTTGGTTTTCTTAATGAGTTATTTTTTGTAAAGAACCCTTCTAAACACCGTTAAGGTTGGTTTTATAAGGGTTTACTAAGGTTTTGGTCTATATAGTGAGTGATATTATATAATATTATCATTATAAATATATATAAGCTACCATCAATGGAAATAATTCATTATTTACCTTCACCAATATGGTCTTATAAGTTGTGAGTGTTGCCACTTAAATATAATGTCATTACTTAAATATTGTTTCACATTAGAAATTATGTGATTATAGGCATACATAATAACAAGAAATAATTTTGAAATGTATTTTTGTTTTAAATTTAATCTTCAAAAATAATTATTTGTAGAAAAAAATCAGGGTATTTATGGTATTGATAAAATTATATTGTTTTTTTTCTGTTGTTTTATAGGATACCATATTAAAAAAATATTCAAGTTTAGTATCTGATTTAATATTTTCATACATATAATATTATATTGATTAATTATAATAAAATAGTTACAATTATTTTTAAAGTTGTATCTTAGAATACTGATTAGAGTTATTCTTAATGGGTTTCGGTATGTTCATATATATTGTACATATTTGGTTATATTTTTTTGACATATTGGATGGAGATAAGTAATGGTATATATTGACTGACCATGTATTGTATATTTGGATGGATTAGTCCTTATGGGTATGTATTTAGAGGAAAATATAGTGGATTCTATGGAACATAATATTTCAATTTTATATATTTTTATTAGCCTAGGGAATATTGAATAATCCCCCATGCTTAGGATATATATCATTACCTATGATCATATCCCCATTTTTCAGAGGTTATAGAAAAATATTATGTTAATATTATCAATTTTATAAATATTCAGATATATAACTCTATGTATTTTGACCTATTATTGAGAATATAATAATTGTGAATTATAGTGATTTACTGAGACTGTGGAGAACTCGATTCAAATTCAATGTTTATTATTATTTTATTGTTATAAAATATAACTATTTTATAATTATTATTTTATTATAAATATATTTTTTATTATTATCACTTGCAATATATTTTATTTTGTTAAGAAATAAAAAGAGGATTATTTTATGGAAAAAGCTGGTGGTGACATATTGAGTTATGTACTCACAACATTCAAATGCATCTTGATTCATACATGAAATAATATATGAAATTTATTAGTACAAGTGTTTAGTAAGAATAAGTACATTGATATTTTATATCATATGATAAATTGTGAGTATCTAACCTGAATCCACTATGTGATGGATATTTTTTTAAAATCATTAAAAAGATTATTCTTCAGATTAAAACCACATTAATTCTTATATATTTAGAGACCATCAATAGTATCATTTTATGTTTTCATTATTTTCTATAAATTATCCTTTTACTATTGGGTTGGATTATTTTTTAATTCATATAATATCATTTTCTATTCTAATGGTATTATTTTTATTCCCTCAAAAACATGTTAATATATTTTTTGGAAAATAGTTTATGTTTGTATGAGTCATGCTAGATTTTTGACCCTATTTAATGATGACATATAATGTCATGAAAAGAGTGTAAATCAATCTAGATCATATAGGTTGGGACATCAGGTATTACTACATTATATATTATATGGTGGTTATATATAGTGTAATTATATATTTTATTCTTATATTTGATGATATAGTGATGATGATGAATTTGGTTTTTGATACGTAGATGAAAATTAGAATCAGTGTTAACATGGAATCTTTGATACAAGGTTTAGTGAATCCATGTATCAATTTCATTTATTTTCGAACAATGACCATGATTCATAACCATTTATTTTACTGAACATTCATTTTTTACATTTCATTTAATTTAAAAATAAAATATGATAGACATAATAAAATTATTCATAGCAAACAACTGCAATAAAAAACCATATAGAGAATAATGAATTTATATGGGTCACTACTAAATATTAATTAATACAACCTTGGAATGAACTAAGAATATCAAAATCAAATGATCCCATAACCATCATTGATACTAATAGTAGGGTTTATCCTTAAACTATTGTCACGTGAAAAATGTCTATAATCATTTTAACATTATACACCAGAATAAAAGAAATTCTTAAATTAAAAAAAGGGTATATTTTAATATCAAAATAATGTTAAATTTATTATATATAACTCTAAAATTTTCAATAGTATCTACATGTTGTATTTCCTATCAAACATTGGTTGAAATATATCTTCAATAATAAAAAAATTATTCACTTATTTACTTATTTGTCTCGATTAAAGTGAAATACTATACAATTATATTAGTAAACATGACATTGTAATATCACTACACATACCATATATGAATGCCCCTCTTTAATAGTATGGTTAGTGTTAATAACCAAGTGTATCATGATTTCATAAAAATGAGATAGACATATTATCTATATTTTTTATTCTTTTCATTATTATTATTTTGTAACACTCTTACTAGTTTTTTAAGACACCACACTTCACTCTTCATCATATTAAAACAATACTTTCAAATTTTCATTTTGAAATTTGAAGTATCAAATATATATTTCAAAACCACCCAAAGCCCATGATAAATTGTTATTTTTCATGCATTTGATTGAACATAAATTTCTTACCATATTTCATTTTCTAATTGAATTTTTAGAATTGATAAAGAAATACTCTATATAGAAAGTTGGAATATGCACCAACGAATTTATTGAAAAATGTGACATTGAATAAATATTTATGCAATAAATGATGATATCATATAGTGACATCAAATTTCTTATGAACCAAAATATCCTTTTAATGGGTTGTGACCTCATAACAATAGTTAAAGAGTAAAAAAGTTCATAAAAGTGCAATTACAATACCATTATAGTAAGTAAATGATTTGTGTTATGACATCGTACCACTATGGTGTAATTATAATATTCATGGTGCAACATTCTCCTTCATGAGGTAAAATATTGCTGATAAAATTAATATAGATCATATATAAATTAGGAAATCAGAAATTTGTTTTAATATATAAGTCCTGAACATTAATTGTAACATCATTACATCCAAGAAAAAAATTATGTTATATCTTATAAACGGTGATGTTCAGTTTTCATTGAGTTTAAAGAACATCTCCAAAACCAACCCTTTATCTTTAAAATCACTTTCAAACACTTACATAAGACATTTACCATAAAAATATTATAATTTTTAAATTTTATTCATTTAAAATTAAAATAAAAAAACATAAATTTCTATAATAATATCTAAATCACTTAACCAACACACAATACCCCTATTATGAAATAATTATCTCTTAGGGAACCTTCACTCATAAACATCATCCTGGTGACTAAAATTTCACCATTGGTGTTTATTCTCAACCATTAATAAAAAATCACTATAATTCAAATAAATAAATCAATATGAAATTATTCAAATAGTATATTAGGGACCACTTTTTTAGAACCCCAAATAATAATTAAAAGTTTCATGTA
This sequence comes from Viscum album, assembly GCA_963277665.1. Lineage (NCBI taxonomy): Eukaryota > Viridiplantae > Streptophyta > Magnoliopsida > Santalales > Viscaceae > Viscum > Viscum album. The sequence goes on along the minus strand of OY728123.1, from coordinate 1,935,032,069 downwards.
TATATATACAAATAACATATATAAAATTCAAACTAACTCCATCATTTGAAATAATCTCATCTTCTCAAAATTTTAATTTTACATGTCAACATAAAATTATTATACATATATTCAATAAAAACATTATAATAGATAATACATCAACAAATTCACAAACCCAACTTATCAAATAATATCTCTAGAGACAAATAAAAAAAACAAAAAACAGACACACACAACACATTTTGTATTTTGAAGTCAATAACTCTAACTTTTGAGAAATTCCATCTCATTCAATTTATGTTTTTATTATACTACCCAGAATTAAAATAAATAGGAAATAAGATAGGGGATAAAAGAACATAAATTAATTTCGAGAAGAATAACGTTTACTTTTAACCAAAAATTTATTCTATTAAAATGAATCTATTAGAAATTGGTTAATAATGAATTCCACTTCTTTATCATTTTTTGGAACCATCTTCAAGAATAGCACACCATCTTCAATAATTTACTTTATGATGTCATAAATTAAATTAGTGGTTTATATTTGGAAATTTTACCCAATATCCATAAAATATTGATATGACCTTGATTATAAGGACCCGGCCTTAAACCTTACATAATATTGAATTAAATGAATAATTCACATTGAGGATCTTTTCAGGTTTAGAGTTTTAGAGAATTAGGACATAACTATTACATATCTAAATATTACAAAGTATACACTTCAACTCAATTTCCATTTTTTCATAAAACAAGAACTCTTGAAAAAAAAGAGTCATGTCTAGTTCAATGTTTAAGACAGCATGACTTTTCCATGATCCCATCCTTGACCCTATTCCACATTATTTCCTTTGAAAAACATTTCAAAAACTTAGGTTCAGTATAAAAAGCATAGTAAGGGATACACAAGGAAGGAAAACTGTTAGTTTTTCAAAACAACAACTAAACTATGAATACTTTAACATAAGTAATACTTTCCACCTTTATGAAGTAGTAAATACTCTTCACTAAATAAAAGATAATTACTTACCCTTTTGTAACCAAAATATTACCATAAAACCCATATTAAGAACACATAATATATAAAGGTAACTTGGGACATAAACATACATAAATGAAATAACCATACGGTCAACTTCCACCCATATCACTAATGGAATAGCAATATGGCCGACTTCCATACCCAATGCATTAGAAGTTATAACGTAACCACCCGTCCTGGTATTCACGGCACCACTCGTCATTTTTTTATCATGTAACCACCCGTCAAATGTCCAATTACCATTATAAAATCATAACACATAAAACAAATATAAAGAAAAGAAAACATTTCCACATTTCAATCACAATATTCCACTTAAATATATTGACATAAAAAATCCATTTTCAAAACCATTTTCAATAAAAAAAATACATAAAAGAGTATTTGGTATTTTTTCTTTTAAAAATATTATGGCTTGTTGAGGAAGCCAAAGATCAAATAACACTCGCAGCGGCGAGAAAGGTCATTATCACCGCGTACATTAAAAGGAACATTATTTTTGTCATTTAGTAAAATGATTCTTAGAAAAGGATTACTTTTTAATAAAAGTAAAAGTCAAAGCGGTTTATACACCGTATAAAATAATGTTGTGTATAAATGAAAGTATGCCTCAATGAAAAAAGATTGAGACGAAGTCACTTACCTCATGTACGAATTGACTCGATCGTTCTTTAATATCCTGAATAATAAACTAAAGTTATTTTCTACTTGCTTAAGAACCTTTTTCAAGTTTATTATTCCTTTTATATCACTTATTACCATGTTATAAACATTATGTAATCATTTAAGTTAATAACTTTCATTCTATCAATATTTGGCACTTGAGTAAAAAATGAACACCTTATATTTACAAGTTGTCCATGTGGTCAAAGGTTCATTATATCCAGAATTATATTCATGATTTTTATATAATATATATCATATATATCCAGTATATACATGTTTTTATAATAGTACATAACATTTAGAGGTAAGAAATTAAATGCACCGTTCATGGAGACAGTAAGTCGTTCGTACGCATGAATGCTACGTTCATTTCTATTTATTATTTTAAATGAAATAAAACATAATGATACAAAGTTATATTATAATTATAGTATAATATCACGTATAATATATTTAACAATATCCCTTATACATCCTACATAAGTCATTAACGAGTCACATCACTTTAGGGGGGCGGTAGTCCACACTTCGTCAAATGAGATTATTGAATTTACCCACTATGGAAACCATAAAGGTTTGATATAATTGGGAAGTATAGAAGCATAATAAAATCATAAACATAATATATATCATATATAAATACACTTTCATCATAATGGCCACCATGAGAGGTGGTTGGAGATATTTAAACAATCATAGTTTCGTGAGGCATTAGTTTTCCATCCACAGAAACATAATGTTCTTCACCATTAGATGGAGGTGTGTGTAAGTGTAGTTTGAATCCTTATCATAAAAACATCATAGTATATTGAGGATACTGGTGTTGTTACAAAATAAATTAATAGATTGAGTTTAGGGGTTGGAGAAGTAAAATAAAAGAAAACAAATTAAGAGAAATCATTACCTTTAATTTGGCTAACTTCCTTTGGTTTGAACCAAAAGAACTTTTTAAAGTACCTTCTGCCTAAGGTAAGGCTTCTAGGGGGAGGAGAGGGATATAAGGAGATTAATTGGGTAGAGTTTGGACGATCCAAATGGCTTTAGAGGTGTGAGTAATTGGATAGAAATTGTCTCCTTTTATAAGGGGGAGGAGGGGCTCTTTAGGAATGTGTGAAACTATTATTTTATTATATAATTATATTCGGTTTATAATGGTCCAAAAATCATTAAAGATGAAGATAAGATGACTCATAGTCTAAATAAAATCATCCAATCAGAATTGGACATGTTTTGGATAATATTTTAATCATTATAATCTTATCTATTTAAATGATTTATTAATGAGGTTAATACTGCATCATTAATATGTCAAAAATAATTTAATTTATTTTTGTCTAAAAATTTAAAAAAAAATACCATGATGTAGGAAATCTTTTTAGATTTCCAATAAATATTTATAGTCTAAAATATGACTTATATAACACCATATAAAAAATAATTACTAAATGATTTTTGTTAATGTCAATTTTGTCTTTACAATAAATAAAATAATCCAAATTGTCATTTTCACTCCCAAGGTCATCAAAGGGGTCCCAAAATCGACGCAAAGATGTACATGGTAGTTAATGACTCAAAAAATAAGTTTTGGACAAGTGTTAAGGTAATTTTGAATTATTATAATATTCTTTTTACCTTGAATTACCCTATTTACCTTTAACTGTGGTAAATAAAAGTCAAAAGTTACTATTCCCCAAAAACTATTTTCATCTTAATGAACCACATTTTACATTTTTATAACAACAATGTATGTTATATTTTTGAAATTCAATTCACAGAAGTGTTAGAATTTTATTTAAATGAAAAAGTCAGTTTTTTTAACTACCACTAAGTTGTTTCACTATTCATCAAAAATTAAAGTTTTTCTGAAAAATACCAAAAATTCATCCTAATCTATATTTGATATTCTTAATTCAAAAATGGTGTCTATTTTTTCAAATTCAATAAATAGAAGTGGAATTAATTAACTTTAAAATTAATTCCCTTTATCAAAACAAATAGCATGTTTTTAAGAAATAATAACTATCAAAAGATTAACATTTATTTATGTCCAATTTCAATGTGAAATTATTTCCAATGACCAACATTGGATTAAATGGAAAAAATATATTTTAATTTCACATTAAAACCAACTAAAAAGATAATCTAACAATATAAATAAATTAGATTAAAAAGCACTTTTGGATAAAAATACAATATTTTTCAATATTCATTAAAAAATGAACTTTATCGGAAAAATTCCAAAAGTTTACACAAAGTAAATTTTGATGTCCCCATTCTAAAAAAGGATTTTATTTGTTCATATAGAATATATTAATGTGACCAAAACTTTATTTAATGAGGGTTATCTATTAAAAGGTGGTAAATCGGCCTTTTAATATAAATTATGCTTAAACTTAAATTCAGTCACATTGTAAGCCTCTAACTTTTATTGGATAAATGTAAATACATTTAGAAAACATGTATAATCATATTGTAGTTAGTTTCATTCATTACTTCCAATACAACTTCTAGGAGTTAACTACCATTTAAAATAATAATATTATATTATTAGTGTGCAACGGAAGATTCCAAAAAAAACCCGTTGTTGCATATCGGGTATGATATCAAACATAGCATCCCATTTAAAGTAAAATTAATATTTAATTCTGAAAAATTAATAAATATGAAATATTTCTTATTCATCATTTACCTGGGATGTTACATCCTTCCCCCCTTTTGGAAATTTTGTCCTCGCAATTTTTATTCACTTATCAAAATAAGTGGTGGTATTTATCCCTCATAGAATTTTCAAATTCCCACATTGCCTCTTCAACGATATGGTTTTTTCAAAAAAACCTTTACCTGGTGAATTACCTTATTCCGCATCACCTGCTCTCTACGGTCAAGAATTTGGACTGGTTGATCTTCATAAGAGAGATTCTCTTCCAACAAAACTACCTTTGGGCTCAAAACATGAGATGAATCTGGAATATACTTTCTCAACATCGAAACATGAAAAACATTCTATACCTGGGATAAACTTGGAGGTAACTCCAATCTATATGCAACTGATCCCACTTTCTCCAGAATTTCATAAGGTCCAATGAACCTCAGACTCAACTTTCCCTTCTTACCAAAATGCATCACACTTTTCCATGGAGAAACTTTGAGAAAGACATGATCACCTACCTCAAAGGAAAGATCCTTTCTCCAGTTATCTGAATAACTTTTCGATCTTCTCTGAGCTGTTCTCATGTGCTTCTGAATCAACTGAACTTTCTCTGCCATCTCTTCTACCAATTACGGTTCCATCAGCTTCCTTTCACCTACTTCATCCAAAAAATCTGGAGTTCGACAACACTTTCCATATAACTCCTCATATGGAGCCATCTGTATACTGGAATGAAAATTCTTATTTTAAGAAAATTCAACCAAAGAAAGTTGTTGGTCCCAAATTCCCTGATAATCCATCAAGTAAGCACAGAACATATCCTCCAATGTTTCAATTATTCATTCTAATTTCCCATCTGATTGAGGGTGAAAATCTGTACTATAATTTAATTCAGTGCCCAATGACATCTGAACGCCTTTCCAAAAGTTAGAAGTGAACCCCGGATCATGATCAGATACAATAGAGAGGGGAACTCCATGCAACCTGACTATATATTTAACATACAACCGAACAAGTTAATCTAAAGACAGAGTATCTCTAATAGGAAGGAAATGAGCAGATTCAGTCAATCGGTCAAATATAACCCAGATTGCAATATTACCTCGAGATGTCTTTGGTAATCCCACAACAAAGTCCATGGATATATTTTCCCACTTCCACTCTGGCACCGGTAAAAGCTGAATCATTCCTTTCGGTAACTGTCACTCTGCATTAACCTGCTGACAAGTCAAACACTTCACAGTAAAATCAGCAATTACTCTTTTCATTCCATCCCACCAGTAATACTCTTGAAGATCTCTGTACATCTTAGTACTGCCAGGATAAACTGAAAACAGAGAACTATGAGCTTCACATTACAACACATTCTTCAATTTTGAATCAAAATTCACACATAATCTCTTTCCAAACCTCAAAACACAATCATTATCAATGTTAAATTCAGGAAACTTACCCTTTTGAATCAACTCTACCTTTTTTTGCAACTCACTGTCTTCCTCTTGTGGTTTCTTTCTTCTGTCTGATAGATATGATCTCACTAACACCTGAAACAAAACAGAAGAATTTCCTACACCAAAAACTTCTATAGAAAAGTTTATCAAATCAAAAACCAAAGGATCTCATTCCAAACTTAACATGGTTAATCAAGTATTACTTTTTCTACTCAAAGCATCAGCCACATTATTTGTTTTCCCGGATGGTAATGGATCATGAAATCATAATCCTTGATTAATTCCAACCATCTCCTCTGTCTCATGTTTAATTATTTCTGAGTGAATATATACTTCAAACTTTTATGATCAGTATATATTTCACACTTCACTCCATATAAATGATGCCTTTAAATTTTTAAAGCAAAAACAACAGCAGATAATTCCAAATCATTTGTAGGGTAATTTAACTCATGAGGTTTCAACTAACGTGAAGCATAAGCAATTACTTGATCATTCTGCATTGTGACACATCCCAGTCATTTCAAAGAAGCATAAATGTACATAACAAACTCACCTTTTCTGGAAGTCAATGCCAAAACTGGAGCATTCACTAATCTTAATTTCAATTCCTGAAAACAATCATCACATTCTTTTATCCAAATGAACTTAACACCTTTTCGAGTTAACTTAGTCATTGGACAAGATAACCATGCAAAATATTCAATAAACCTCTGGTAATAACCTGCCAAACCAAGGAAACTACGGATCTCAATTATCTTTTTGGGTCTTGGCCATTGTTCAACAACTTTCATTTTAGTTGGATCAATAGCTATACCATTTTTTGAAACAATGTGACCAAGGAAAGAAAATTTTTGTAACCAAAACTCACATTTTCTAAATTTACCATAAATTTTCTTTCCTTTTAAGGTTTTCAAGATGACCCTTAAATGACTTTCATTCTCCTCCTTACTTTTTGAATAAACCAAAATATCATCAATGAATAAAAACCACCATTTATCACTTGAATCAACTGATCCATCACTACAACAAACTATTCAATTATGATTATGACCATCTCAGGATGCTGATTTGGAAGGTCATTTCCCTTTGAATGCCTTCCTAGAAAAGCTTCTCTATTTCTTCTATGAAAAACCATTCTTAACACGGAAATATCTTAGGGGAAGCAACATGGTAATCTATGAATACTATATGATTTCAATATTAACATAAATTACTTTATAGATATTAATTTAATAATACCCTAACTCTGAAAGTTATCTAAACCGACATCTGATAACAACTATAGACCCAGCCTTAAACCTGACATAATATTGAATTAAATGAATAATTCACATTGAGGATTTTCTCATATTTAGAGTTTTAGAGAATTAGGACATTACTATTACATCTCAAAAATATTAAAAAGTATACACTTCTACTCAATTTCCATTTTTTCATAAAATAAGAACTCTTAGAAAAAAGAGTCATGTCTAGTTCCATGTTTAAGACAGCATGACTTTTCCATGATCCCATCCATGACCCTATTCCATATTATGTCCTGTGAAAAACATTTCAAAAACTTGGGATGAGCATAAAAATCTTAGTAAGGGATACACAAAGAAGGAAAACTATTATTTTTTCCAAACAAAAAGTAAACGATGTATACTTTAACATAAGTAATAATTTTCACCTTTATGAAGTAGTAAATACTATTAACTAAATAAAAGATCATTACATACCCTTTTGTGACCAAAATATTACCATAAAATCAATATTAAGAACACATAACATATAATGGTAACTTGGGATATAAACATACATAAATGGAATAACCATACGATCGACTTCAACATATATCACTAATGGAATAGCCATATGGCCGAATTCCATACCCAATAAATTGGAGGTTATAACATAACCACCCGTCCGATTATTCACGGAACCACCCATCATTTGGTTTATCACATAACCACCCTTTAAATGTCCAAGTACCATTATAAAATCATAACACATAAAACAAATATAAAGGAAAGAAAGAATTTCCACATTTCAATAACAATATAGAACTTCAATATATTTACATAAAAAATCCATTTTCAAAACATTTTCAACACCAAAAATACATAAAATATTATATAGTATTTATTTTCTTTTAAAAACAGTACAACTTGTTGAGAAAGCCAAAGATCAAATAACACTGGCGGCGGTGAAAAAGGTCGTTGTTACCGCGTACGTTAAAAGGAACATTATCTTTTTAGTTTAGTAAAACTCTTCATAGAAAAAGATTCCTTTTGAATAAAATTAAAAGTCAAATGGGTTTATACATCGTATAAAAGAAAGTTGTGTATAAGTGAAAGTATGCCTCAATGAAAGGAGATATAGATAAAGTCACTTACCTCGTGTCCGACATGACTCGATCGTTATTTAATATCCTAAATAATAAACTAAAGTTAATTTCTACTTTCTTAAGAACCCTTTTCAAGTTTATTATTCCTTTTATAAAACTTATTACCATGTTATAAACATTGTGTAATCATTTAAGTTAATAACTTTTGTTTTGTCGATATTTGGCACCTGAGTAAAAAATGAACACCTTATATTTACAAGTTGTCCATGTGGTCAAAGGTTCATTATATCCAGAATGATATTCATGATTTGGATATCATATATATCCAGTATGTACATTTTTTTATAATAGCACATAACATTTAGAGGTAAGAAATGAAATGCACCGTTTATGGAGACGGTAAGTCATACGTACGCATGAACGCTACTTTCATTTATATTTCTTATTTTAATAGAAATAAAACATAATGATACATAGGTATATTATAATTCCAGTATAATACCATATATAATATCATTAACACTATCCTTTATACATCCCACATAAGGCATTAACGAGTCACATCACTTTAAGGGGGTGGTAGTCCGCACTTCCTCAAATGAGATTATCGTATTTACCCACTATGGAAACCCTAAAGGATTGATATAATTGGAAAGTACAGAAGCATAATGAAATCATAATAATAATATATATCATATATAAATATATTTCCATCATAATGTCCACCATGAGAGGTGGTTGGAGATATTTGAACAATCATCATTTCGTGATGCGTTAGTTTTCCATCCATAGAAACAGTATGTTCTTCACCCCTTAGATGGATGTGCGTGTAAGTGTAGTTTTAATACTTCTCATAACAACATAATAGTATATTTAGGATACTATTTTTGTTACAAAATAATGTAATAAAAATAGTTTAGGGGTTGGAGAAGTAAAATAAAAGTAAACAAATTAACAGAAACTGTTACCTTTAATTTGGGTAACTTCCTGTGGTTTGAACCAAAAAGAACTTCTTTAAATGCCTTTTGCATAAAGTAAGGCTTATAGGGGGATAAGAGGGATGTAGGGATCTTAATTGGGAAGAGGCTGGATGAGCCATATTGCTTGGGAGGTGTGAGGAATTGGATAGAAATTGTATCCTTTTATAAGGGGGCAGAGAGACTCTTTAAAAAGGTGTGAAACTATTATTTTATTATATAATTATATTCGGTTTATAATGGTCCAAAAATAATTAAAGATGAATATAAGATGACTCATAGCAGAAATAAAATCATCCAATCATAATTGGACATGTTTTGGAAAATATTGTAATCATTATAATCTTATTTATTTAAATGATTTATTAATGAGGTAAATACTTCATCATTATTATGTCATAAATAATTTAATTTATTTGTTGTATAAAAATTATATAAAAATTACCATGATTTAGTAAATATTATTATATTTCCAATTAATATTTATAGTTGAAAATATGACTTATATAACACTATATAAAAATTAATTACTGAAATATTTTTGTTAATGTCAATTTTGTCTTTACAATAAATTAAATAATCCAAATTGTCATTATCACTCCTAAGTGGATCAAAGGGGTCCCAAAATCAACCCAAAGATGACCATGGTAGTTACTGACTCGACAAATAAGGTTTGGACAAGTTTTAAGGTAATTTTTAATTATTATAATATTCTTTTTACATTGAATTACTCAATTTACCTTCAACCGTGGTAAATAAAAGTCAAATGTTACTATTCACCAGAAATTATTTTAATCTTAATGAACCACATTTTACTTCTTGAAAACAACCATGTATATCGGATTTTTGAAATTCAATTTACAAAAGTGGTAAAATTTCATTTAAATGAAAAAGTCAGTTTTTTTAACTACCACTTAGTGGTTTCACTATTCATCAAAAATTGAAGTTTTTCAAAAAAATACCAAAAATTTAGCCTAATCCATATTTGATATTCCGAATTCAAAAATGATGACTATTATTCCAAAATAAATACATAGAAGTGGAATTAATAAATTTTAAATTTAATTCCCATTATCAAAACAAATAGCATGTTTTTATGAAACGATAACTATCAAAAGATTGACATTTGTTTATGTCCAATTTCAAAGTGAAATTAATTCCAATGACCAACATTGGATTAAATGGTTAAAATATATTTTCATTTCACTTTAAAACCAAGTAAAAAAATAATCTAACCATATAAATAATTTAATTAAAAGGCACTTTTCGATTAAAATACAATATTTTTCATTATTCATTAAAAATGAACTTTATCGGAAAAATTCCAAAAAATTTACAAAAAGTAATTTTTGATGTCCCCATTCTAAAGAATAATTTTATTTGGTCATATATAATGTATTAAAGTGACCAAAACTTGATTTAATGAGGGATCTCCATTAAAAGGCGGTAAATCGGAATTTTAATGTAAATTATTCTTAAAATTAGATTCATTCACATTTTAAGCCTCTAACTTTTATTGGATAAATGTAAATACATTTAACAAACATGTATAATCATATTGCAATTAGTTTCATTCATTCCCGCCAATACAATGGCTAGGAGTTAACTACCATTTAAAATAATAATATTAAATTTTAGTGTGCAATGTAAAATTCCAAAGAAACCTATTGTTGCGTATCGGGTACACTATCAAACATAGCAACCCATTTAAAGTAAAATATATAATTAATTCACAAAAATTAAAAAATATGAAATATATCTTATTCTTAATTAACCTAGGATGTTATATTGATTATCACATGACACTAATAGTAGGGAAATCATATCCACAGGATGATCTTCATGTTGATTCTTTACCCACATTAATTAAGTTACTTATTAATTCTCAAAAACAACTCCACATATGTCTTATTAAATGTAATCATTTTTCATCTATGGAATGAATATCTCTATTTGGAAATAAAAAACAACATAAAATAGAATATTAATCATAAATAATTTGTTTCACATACATATTAGAAAACCAAAAGAGTACAAAATTTTCTTTAGATATGAAGGTAAACATTTTATTCCAAATAATATATGGTTTTCCTAAATTAAGTGAGATTTATTTTGTAATATTATAATAATTTCAAAAAATAGGACCATATATATAATTTTTTAATGAATAATTATAATAGAGTAAACATGTTATGAATGTTTTAGCAGTTTTTAACTCAACTCCTTACCTTAATAATTTATAAAAAAATTCCAAATAATAATTACAATAAAAAACATTTCCATACATCTTTAAAATCTTACTCAAAAGATCTCCCTCATAATTATCTTATAAAAAAATATATGATGTTAATAATTAGAAATTTTATGACACAATAATTATGTTATTTATCCAAATATCTATATCACTATAAAATCCTTTATTAATGTAGAAAACTCTACAATAAATAATTATTCATTTATAGAAAATATAGTATCATCGACATAGATTATAATAATGAGAGATACATATTTATTTTTACCTGGTAAAGGTATTTATAAAATCATATTTTTCTAAATTTTATTGATGTTAAGCATGAATCAATCTATAAATACACCTTCCTCAGATAAATTTTTCACAAATAAAAAAAAGCATTTAAATAGAAACAATTACTTTAGTATCTAAAAGAAATAATATTTCTTATTTTTAATTATACAATTTCTCTTCCATATCACAATTAAAGAAGGATATCATGAAATATAGGTAAAAAATTAATTATAACATTTGAGTAATTTTGTAAAGTAAAAAATTACAGTACCATGAATTTTAACTGTAGAAAATATGTCAGTATTGTCAACCCATTATACTAGAGAATAAACTTTTCAAATGAGTATTTCATTATTCCCCAAAACATTACCTTTTCATTAAACAAGTTACAAAACACATACTACTATCAAATAAATTTTTTTATCAACAAATGTTCTAACTCCTATGTGATTTTCAATCAACATTTTCAAAATTATCATTAAAATAATCCACTCATTCTAGATTATTTAATCTTTTCCCATTATTATTAGTTCAACATTAGAAAAAAATGATTTATTTCACACTATACTGATTGTTGTCTATGTTTGAACTACTTAACCTAGGTCAAATATATTATTTTTCAATTGAAATTGATATTTTTCACCTTCGATGAAATAAATTTGGATTTTCTTAATAACATGATATATTATAATCATCAGATTCCACATGAAAATTACTTGAGTCTTCCATATTTTTATAATTTATTCATGGTTGGAAATAAAATGTGTTTCATATTCACCACATTTATAATTGGTCTATTATTGTATACACCCATTAAATGATCATTCTAGTAATATCACATAATAAAATCTACAATTTTACAAATTATATTATTATATAAGTGATATCCAATTATATTTAGAAGATAAAAATAGAAAATTCCCTCAAAATACATTTTCTCTAGCATCCCCGTGTTTTGACCTTTACCCTTGAAAAAAAGGGATACCAAACACACAAAAGTACATCAAAATAGGTGTATTAATTTAGTAAATTTGAAAATTACACATATCTATATTTATATGATATAAAAAATTTATATGTAAATATATTCCAATCACTTTTCTAATTGACTCATGTTTTTAAATAGTAAAATATGTTCAATAACTTATGTGATATGCAACACAAATCCTAAAAAAAGATTATTTTTATATAAATTTTTTAACCAAGACATTACGTTTTTATATATTAATAGTATAAACAAAATTAGGATATAAATATACGAATTTCCAACTAAACAATAATATATTTGGAAATTACTTTTAAATAATCCCTAATATTTAATAATACCATTTTATTTTCCAATAATATATTTTTTTCATGAAATAATTTTTATTTCTCTTTATTATAAAATCCTATATTTAATTTCTATAAAATTTAGAAAAAATTTTTTATAAAAATTTAATAATTCTTAAAAATTGTTATATGAAGATAAACATTGAGTGAAATTTTTGGATTTCTTATAAAATATTTATTTTTTCATGTAGAGTGAAATAATACTAATTTTCATTTGTAAAACTATCATTTCTTATAATAAAATAATTAAGTTGAAATTTATATTTTCATTTGAATTTTATTTTAAATTTACATTAGTATTATTTATTTATATATTATCAAATTAATATAATTAAATCATCTTTGTATAATATTCTTCTTTAAGTTTATTTTTAGTCGTGAAAACACATTTTTTTTAAAAAAATTTCTACTTATTAATTATTTAAAATTAACCTATAAAATGTATTGGTTTAAATTAATTTTTTAGATTATATTACTATAAATAGTAATTCATGTCAATATTAAGATGATTACTATTCATAGAGTTGAACTAAAACCATATTTTTCTTCGAAAAATGCATTTTTTCAGAAAAAGAGCTTTCCTCAGAGCTTGTGGGTTTAATATAAAGTTAAATTCGTCCTCTTATGGGAATTTATTTTGATAAAATGGATTAAATATTTTTAATAGTTACAGAAAATATTACGTAAGAAGTCCGATGTATGTTTTGGGAAATATGAATAGTAACTATAGTAAATTATTAATACCGCTATAAAATGAAATTAGGATAATTTATTGAGGAATAGAATCAAGTAAAAATAATGTTATTAATATATATATATATTTCATTTGAATAAAATAGTGATTATATTTTTTTCCATTATAACTAATTATAAAATTATTTTGATATAAATTAGATTTTAACACTATAAAACACTCATATTATTTTTTCTAATATAAAATTTTAGCTAAGATATTCTTTTTTCGAAAATAATGAATTTTAAAAAAAATGTTATATTAATGAATTAAGAAAATTAAATATTTTAATTACAATAAATGAAAATATAATTTTTGGGAATGTAAATTTAATTATAATAAGGCTTCTAAAACTATTCTTATCGAATAGATGAACATTTCTCAATAAATATTTATCTTGTTTTTAACTTAATATTTCACATATTTAGAAATTAATTCAGATAAAATGAATATTATTTTTGGAATCATCAGGTCAAAATTATCCAACATGGAATTTATTATAATTTTTTGATACATTCATTTTTGAAGTAAAAAATTATTACACTGCCAAATTCTTTTGCGATTTTTCCATGGAAAGTTTTAATTCAATAACCCACCATTCCTTTTGGCTATTAATTCCAAAATATTCCATTTGGAATGTGTTTTTACATATAACTAATTTTTTAATTTTGAATTCCCTGTTTATATGTATACCCTTTCTCTCTCATTAAACCATTTTTTGAATTTTCATATAGATCTGTTACACTGCTGAATTGTCTCTATTATTTTACATTCTGTGCAGTTGTGTGGTGCATACCCATACCCATTTACACTTAAGGGTATTCACCTAGTTGTAACATTGAATAATATATTGGGTAAATACACGTATGTAACCCACAATCCTTATAATTTGACTAAATGTCATGAAATATATTCTTATGTTATATAATATAGGTACCACACTTATGAATTACATGATATTATTAGGATGGGTGGGTCCAAAGAGTGCTCCAATTCATTGGGTATAGTTGTAGTCCCATGAGATGTCATTTATGGGATTAGTGAGTAACCCTAATCCAGTAATGCAGTTTTCCACCATGTTAAGATGTCTCGGTGATTAGAATTAAATTATGTTTATGATATCCTATTTAAATTTGTTTCTACATTTCTTATGTTTCACTTTTTTTACCATGCAATATCATTCCTCATTTTTCATCTTTATTATCCACATACCATATATGAACTATTAAAATGACTATTTTCAAACATGTAATACATTTATCATGTTATGAAATTATTTCTCTTAAGAGGATTTATATCTCACCCCTTTCTTATATATATCTCCAGGTTATCCCTTGGAGTTTTAGGAAAGATTTAATGTCATGATAATTTTAAGGGTGTTTTTAATAATTCATAAGTACCATTTTTTATGTTATTATATAATGTACCTAATTACCCAAAGACACTTGAATTCAAATAATTTTTTTTTATATAAAATTATGTATAACAAATCATGAATTAGTGTGTTATAAAGGATTAGATTTTAATAGTTTTCAATAAAGGAAAGTCTAGTTATTTTGGTATTATGATTATAAAACTTTTGAAAAATCCTTAGGGATAAAACTATATATGGAAAATCATACCTATGTTTTCATAATGTATATTGGAAGTGGCCTCTAAGAAAATAAATCATTATCTATATAATACAAGATTATTTGTATTTAAAATATCTATATTTAGGGATGAAACCACATAATACACTGTATTTGCCTACACTTGATTGAGAACTGGTGTTTTACATTGGGCCTTGTTGCACAACAAGATTAATATACTAGGGTATTTTCGTTGGTATATTCAAAATATCGTTAAAATCCATTATTAAGGGAAAATGATCTCAAGGGTATATTTTATAAAATAGATAATAGATTACATAGAATGCTGCCATGAAATTCATGATTTAAGGAAATACATGTCGTTTATAAGTTTCCCATCTAATGTTATTTTCTTCCTAGTTAGGTGGCTAAAAGTTTAAATTTACTCAACTATATTTTTCCATTTATTATTTTCAATGACTAGAAATTGGAAGAAATGATTCAACAACCAATGTGATGGGAAATGTGATGACTTCCCAAATGAGATTCCTAATATGATATGAGCTAAAGTAAAAAAAATCTTAATTCCAAACCAAGTATAAAAAACATAATTAATAACTAGATCATATTTTAATGTCCAATGAAAGAAAATGAGAAGAGGAATAAGTCTCACAAAAGTTTATCTGATATTGGTGATAAAGGAATGGGGACTAAATTTATTGTATGTAAAAAATGTGTAAATCAGAACCATGAGAAATGCTAGATAGAAACTATGTGGTGTTTTAAGTGTCAAAATGTAGAACATAAAGAATTTAGTTTTTGTTAAAAAAAATAATATAATGGAAGGGGAAATTTATATCATATAGAACCCTTGTGTATAGAGAATATGGGTATTATCCTAGTCAATTTCATAACACAAGGGTTAAATCCTAGACTATGGAACAAAATTTGTTATATAAATTCTTAATGTATAAGGATTAAAGTGTTTATGTTTTGAAAACTATGAATTATGTTATAGAAGTATTATATTAATAACATTCTATATATATGAATATTGAAACTTTTAATTATTATTCTAATGTAGTATTTTATTTTTTATTTGAAACATATGTTAAATGCATCTGATAAACTATAAAATTTGTATAGTGATATAGTGATATTTTTCAAAAATCATTATTTATGGACTGATAACCCTTAATATTTGTTTGATGTTTGGATAAACCTAAAGTGTCTTTAGATAATATGTATAAGGGTAATATTAGATTTAAAATAATTGATAACATTTTTAAATATTTTTTTTATGGATGTTTAGTATATTTATAGAATTTCTTTGAAACATATTACATGATTAAATGATATTATTTATTTTGACTTGATTAATGATATTTCAAGAGATATATTGTTTTTTTATGTATATATAACCATTAGGTTTACCATAATGTATTATTTGAGAAGAATTCTATAATGATTTTTGAGGTGTAAGATTAAGGGTATGAGATAACATTTGAGGTTAAAACATTTGTTAATGTGGAGGTTAATGGTGTTATTTGGGATATATTGTTATTTATTTATATAATGATCTATGTTAATCATTTTTATTTTTTTATTGAGTTTTAGATATTAATTTATTGAGGTTTATTAAATTTCATAAATATCTTTATTTATGCAAACCATTTTATATTTTTTAAGATAGTGGGAATATCATGTTATTATTTTGTGGATTATATGATATGTTGGAATATTATTATAGTTTTTCAGGCACAAAAAATAATCTTCTATACAAATCATTTTTTTGAAAATAAAGAGATTATAAGGGAAATTTGTTAAAGGATGTAATTATACATATCAAAAAAATATGTTTTGTTGTCATTGCGTTTTTCCTAACCATGTTCACTATTTATCTCTATTAGTTCTTTGGAATTAGTTTTTTTCTTCCATATCAAAATTATCAAATCCCACTAATGTTCTCATAATTGGAAACTTAGTTATGTTATGCCTTTCAAACATCCCTTTCTCTCTTTTCATATAGATGATTTATTAACCCTTTTTTCAATTTGGGTTATCAATAAGCATATGACCAAGTCTCATAAAATATTTCCAACAAGATCATGTCGAAATTATGAGGAATTAATTTATTAAATGGGGGATAATTCTATCCCCTATATATTTGTATGAAAAATTATGTTTGATAGCGTATGTGATATGAAACACTAAACCCAAACAAATAATTATTATTTAAATACAATGGTTTTAACCTACCCATTAAATTTAATAATATTAACATTTTTAAATATATAATGATATATAAATAAATTTCTTACTAAAAATAAAAAAATTTAAAAATTAATATTAAATAATCTCTAAATTTTAAGTAATGTAATTTTATTCTTCGAAAAAAAATCCACAAAAAATAATATTATTTATATTTATGAAAAAAAATTATAACTAATTTACATAAAAAGTTGAAACTTTATCTGATAAAATTTACATAATTTATGAATTCATTCTACCAAAATTATTTATTGGTGAAATTTTTGGATTTTTTGAACAATATTTATTTTTCATTGATTACTGAAAATATCTAGAAAGTTTTGTAAAATTATTATTTATTTTCAAAAATTAATAAATTTAAAATTAGAATTATTATTTTAAAAATGTTTTAAATGCAAATAAACATTATTTAGTTATATTTCATATAATTAATTATAAATAAATCATCTTTATACCATATTTTAGTGTAAGTTTATTTTTTGGAGGTGAAAACAAATTTTCCATAGATCTATTTTGGAATAAATAATGTTTCTCTTTTTTAGTTAATTAAAAATAAATAATATTGGGGAATTATAAAAATTAAAGGTATGAATCATATATTATTAATTTTTATTTGAAATTTATATAAGGAATCTTACTAATTACAGAGTTCAAGTAAAATCATATTTTCATTGAAAAATGCATTTTTTGGAAAAACCTCTTTCCACCACACTTGTATGATTTACTATAAATTATATTCTTATACTATATGAATTGATTTTTATAAAATTTATTACATAATTTAGATAATAATTATTAATATTAGGTCATCTCTTTACAATTATTTTTGGACAAAAAGAATAGTAGTTGTAGTGAATATTTAATTCCATTGTAAAAGGAAAATATTTTATTTTAATAAGGAAAAAAAATAATCTAATAGTACTAATATGTATATTTTATTTTCACTATAATATTAATTATATATTTTATTGTTTGTTTATAAATAATTAAGAAATAATTTGGATAAAATTTGTATTTTGATAAGATAAAATAGAAATTTTATTTTTGTGTAATATGAAAGTTCAATTGATATAATATTTTTTGATGAATTCATGAATTTAAAAAATTATTCTTTCATAAAATAATACAATTAAATAATATATATTTAATAAAAGTGAAAATATAATTTTTAATTCGTCAAATTTAACTGTTATATTGGTTTTAAAAATATTATTTTCAAAAAACCAACATTTCTCAATAAATGTAGATTATTTTTTTAAAAGTGAAAATTATTTTTTTATAAAATTATTGATAAAATAAATTTGATTTTTTGAATCATAATTAAAATATTATCAAATAGTTTATTTTTTATAATTTTCTTACATATTAGAATTTATGGGTAGAAATTAGACAATGCTTAAATATATGATTTGTATTATGACACTATAATTACTCAATGGCTGTGTAATAAGTGATATAAAGGGTATACAATGTCAAATATATGTTTTCCATTTAAATTTATTTATTTAGTTTATTTGAATAATTTTATAAACCCTTTTATGAATCCTCCAAAATATATTCTATATTTTAATTATTTAAAATCATTTCCTTATTAACCTTACTCACTTCTGAATCCCCAAGTGTAAGATTTAAATGATCTTGGAACATGTCCTTATCAAATATCGAAGACCAATCCACATTGGTAGAAAAATTGTGAGAAACCACATAAATGAATTTGGTTTTGATTATATTATTCTTTAGAGTCCAAAACCTATGTTTTTTAAACAACAAATAATTACACCCTCTTTTCCATATAAAGCCAACAATGATCCAATTTTTATTCAGTCAAAATCTTTGGGGAACATCCTTATTCTACTATCCCATCTCTATAGTCCTTCCATGGTGCCCCCAATATCTCAATAATCTCCTCCCATTATTTTTCAATCACCCTATCAAGGTAAAGGATTCCCCCCTCTTCTTTTTCATTTAAGAAACATATTTGTAATTATCCTTTTGAATATAAAATGGTTAAGTATTTATGAATTTATAAATATAATTCCACTACTAAATTTTTTCATATCAATTAAAGATCATTTATCACTTATAACTATATAATTTATGTAAGATGTTAGTATTCCTAACATTAAAAAGGAATTTACTTCAATTATTTTATATTCAAATATCATATTTGTAATTATACTCTTGAATATAAACTATTTATAGTGTCATAAAAATATAAATAAACCTATAAGGTCCAATTTAATTCCTAAAATTAAAATTTCATTTACCCCCCCCCCTCATTATATAATTTATATCATCCATTAATATGCTGAAATTTAGTTAGGGATCCACCATATATCTTCTTTATTCAAGAACCTTATTTATTTGAATAACATTTTATTAGAATTTATATTAATTAAATATTATCTTCTAGATCCATATTAATTACCTTATGATTTTCTAGTGACATGTGACCCCATTAATTCTCATTAATCCCACTCTTTATTCATTAATTACACATGTTACACTTCAAAAATTATTTTGCGATTTTTCCATTACATGTTTTTATTCAATAAAACTCCATGTATTATTCCTATTAACATTAATGTTTTAATTTTGGATTATGTTCTTAAATTTCCTTAATATTTTTATTTTGAATTAAATGTGATTATATACCCATTTTTCTCTAATTTAACCATATATGAATCATCATGTACTTTTGTAATGCTAAGAACATGACGTAGTGTTTTTCCATGCATAACATTTATGTGATGTACGACCATAAATATTTCTAATAAATCCTAACAAAATATTTGTACATATAATTTTCTAACTGGTTAAATCCATATTTGTGAACCAAAGTCCTTGTTCATGGTTTTAAAGGTGATGAAATATGTTCATATGTTATAATATATATGTGGAACACTTATGCATGTACATGATCTGATTATGTTGGGTGCTCTCAAATAGTCCCCCAATACATTGGGTAATGATTAGTCTCATGATACATCACATATATGGTCAGGGAGTGATCATAATCTCTTATGATACATTGTCCACCATGTTATGATCTCTTTTATGTTATTCTTCACAAATTTTTATGAATTCATACTTAAAATTTTCCCCAAATTTCCCATTTTTTCTTTATGGTCATAATATATATCATTACATTTTGTTCATTTCTTATTATAATCACTTTTATATTCCATTTAAGTTCATATTTTTTAATATTTAAAAGTTTCTTCATGTTATTCTTTGTTTATTCAGTTACTGGTCATTATCACTCACCACGTTTTTATGTATGAACTCATATTCATCCATGGAGTTTTAAGAATGATATAATATTATGCACATGTTAAGAAAGATTTAAATAATTATGGTGTATCCCATTATCATTATTTTTTATGAAATATACCTAATTGTGCAAATACATTTGTCTTCTAGATCATTTGGGTAGTATTATATGTATTAATATGTAATAAATCATGAATTAATTTGTAATAATGAAATGGGTTTCCATAAAATTTCTCAATATAACCATGGACTAACATTCTCTACCAACATCCTACACATCATCCCCAAAATAAGTTCATTCTTTCCTTTAGTTTAACAATTTTATTTTGGAATGTATTTTTCTATTTTACTCATTTATACTCATATTCATTATCAATTTTAATTCTCACTAGAATATTTAGATACTCAATTTCTATACTTATCTTACAACTCATTAACATATTCAATGCCTTGTTTTAGTTCCACATGAATATAAATTTAATCAAATAATTCCAATAAATAAAAATGTTAAAATATTTTTCTATATTGATTTATTTATTTTTCATTATATTGTAATCATATAAATTAAAATTTTGTAATATATATAAAATTTTAATCTCAAATTTCTTGTATAAAAATTTATAGGTTCCCTATTATGGAATACAAAACAAATAAAATTTGACTCGCATTTTAGTATTGGAAAATTATGGAAAATCATGGAAACAAACTCCAAGATTAAGCTTATGGATTTTGTTTTTCAAGGTTTTCCATGTCATTTATTTTATCCCTAATTATCCTCATTCATGAAAAAGGGAAGAATTCACCTCCCACATGAAAAATGTAACCTTCTATCCATTATCTTTTTAGAATGATATTACCATAATTTATACTCTTCACCATGAATTTATCCTCTCCAAATATAGAACAATTTCATTTATAAAAATGTTTATAAATAATAATGAATTTATTCATAATCTCATTAAATAAAATTTTATTTATTAACATCATTATGCTCTCTCTTATCTTACGTGTGCTGAATCTAATAATTTTTAGTGAACCATCATTCCCAAATGTAATTGATAATTATTTTATTTTATAAGTCCCTGAAAATATTTAAATATATTATCATATTATATGGGCATCCATATTAAAAATATAATTTCATATCTTATATTATTATTCTAGGGAAACATCTACTCAATGAACATTAACCATTAAAATATTATTTCTATTAAAATTTGATTTATTATTACAGTTCAAACAAACCTATGTTAGTAAAATGATATTTATAATCTTAGTAACATGACTTAGTTTCTAAAACCTTCTATGTAGTTCTTTAAAATAATGTAAATAGTTTTTGAACTATACAAAAGAAATTCAAATTTTACATTAAACTTATCTCTTCCCACAATGATTAAGATTCCTCCACTACAATCATCCAATTCACATGACTGTATATAAATACCCTAAATTGAGACAAAAACTATCATACATATGTATGAATAAACCAAAATAATAAAAATAACCATAAAATTAAATGTTTCTTATATATATTTATTTTCTTCCAAAATATCTCACATTATATTTATCAATATTTTGTCCTATGATTTCATATTATTTTTATAGAAATTTTTATTATTATATAAATACATAACTATATATCTATTTTATTACATTAATTTTTTTACTTTCAATATGTTGTTGGATTCTCATTCAAGATGAAATTTCTTGAAATTTGTATTTATTGAGTTATATTTTTTATTGTACCACATTAACCTTATTTTGTTTAATTTTGTTCAAAAAATATCTATCCAAACATCTATTTCCTTCTATAATAATAGATTATAAAATTTACTGATTTAAAATTATTTCAAACATGTGAGAGTCTTTAAAAACATAAACATATCTCATTGATCTTTTATAAATATCATAAATGTACTTTTCAATGTTGAAAATTAATTATAAATTTTATTCTTATATTCCATCAGATTTGTTTGATTATTTTTTAGTCCCTTTTAATTATATTTAAACATATATTTTTTATATTCCATTAAATTTTTCATTTCAGCAAGATGCACATTTAAATCTTCATTTTCCAAAAATAACATATATTCATTTTCAATATCATAAATATCATTGTCTATTGATCTTTAATATTCATTATAAAAATAATTATTCATTTTTCAAAAAGTTGATATCATTAAATGATTTTTTACCAACTCTCCCTTTAGAATAAAATCTATATCTTTTTTTATTCCATTTTTAAAAACTATCATCATCACTAATAAAATCATAATAATTAAACTTATTGATCAAAAACGTACTCTCTTTTTTAAAAATTACTTTAAATCTAGTTAAATCATCACCTAAATAATTATATTTTAATTTAGAATTATGACAAATGAATTGGATTTCTCTTATAAAAAATTTATATTATTTAAATCTGATGATTTTTTATATGAGAAATTTTTTCATTACACATCTTTGACATAGAATTATTCATTCTTAAAAACTATATTATTCAATGAAAAACTTCAATTTTATCCCCATATGAAACACTTTATATGAATATTTACTTAGGGCATTCATTTACCTTTATAAACACTTATTAATAAAAATGACATCATGTTGTCAAATATTATATCAAAATATTCTTAATTAGTTGAATTCTATTATTCATCCATGATATCTGTATTACTATTAATTTTTATTAATGGATTAAAATATATTTTTTATCCGTACATTTTTACTTAATATTTCACACTTTCCTAATTTGAAATGTTATTAATATTAAATATATATAATAGAAAATAAATGTGTCAAGACCACATTATTCATTCTCTAATATGATTAGATCTTGTTTATCTACAAAGATACAATTTATATTTTGACAATTTTAGAATCATAAAGTGTCACACAAAAACCTTTAATGGTACTCACCACATTATTAAATCATATATAAAAATGGTAGAAATATTCATTATCAACTATTTGAATGTTTTTGTACATTGAACACTAAATCTAAATTTTCAATTATTTTAATTTCAAATTTACAAGATATATATTCACTATCTTGTATCATAATATTTTTTGTTATTTTAAACCCAAAATATTGATAAATTATTTATCTAAAAGTGATACAATAACTACATTATGAGGATGGCCATAATTTTCAATATGATACTAAAAAATTAGTTGTAAGAACCCCCTCTAAAAGAGGACATACCCATTTTAAAAAACATTAAGTACATATATGATAATACATAACATGTATGGTATCATATTATAATTAAAAATATTTTGACTCTTTATACAAAATTTGACAATCAATTTTTAATTCACTAATTTAATATGATCTATTATAGATATAAAAATCAACACCAATAAAGACCCATAAATTTATAAAACTCAAAATATTCAGTATATAAGAACCTTTTTATTTTTAAGGAAACATATATAACATCTCTAATAACAATTTTAGATATATAAATTCAATGAAATATCAGTATCCTCAATTATTCAATGATTTTTAGTGATTTAGTAAATTAATTTCTTTTACATTCCATTAACATCATTTGTCTATGTTTTTGAAGATTAACATACTTGATATCTAAACAATTAAATGAATTATAAACTAAATTGTAATGGCTTTAATCAGATAATTAAGAATCCATTAAATTATTTTTCTTATTATAGGGATCTCAATGAAATTACAGTGGTCACTTTTCAACATGAATGATTATAAATTTAGACTATTTTGGAAAAACCATGATTATATGATCAACTAATCATACTATATACAACTAATAGTTCTATTCCATTCATGCATATTATGTAAATATATATGGGTTTAATTAAGGTTTTCCAACACACATAAATAATGAATCATAAAGAAACTAAATATTAGTCTTTAACAATTAAATTAATCTCTAATATAGTGTTGATGAAATTCACACTATTATAAATTATTTAGATAATTAATTTACAATACAATAGTTATATAAATTAATATTTGGTAAAATAAAGTCATCTTCATTCCATTATGATGAAATTTTTATGAAAAACTAAAAAATTGAACATATATCAGTAAAAATATTCACAATCCATCATTTTATATAATTTTTCAGTCTTTTAACCTTAAAAAGTATCCTCATTCATTACATGAATTTGTTTCGAAAACAAGATATAATTTGATAAAAAAACATTAAAAAATCTATCTCATTTTGGTATCATTCTGTTAGGTCCACAAGGCAGAATACCATGTGAGAGGGGGTGAATCAGGGTATGACTAATTAAAAATTAAAGCTCGTTCTAATCTTGTTTCACTGTTAAGAAAAACACTCTTCTCTCTCTTTCATGTTTCACAATATAAACAGAATGTAAAGCAAGCACAGGACACCACAATTTTACTTGGTTCACCGCAAAGGGCTACGTCCAAGGATCATACGCTGACAGGTTGCCGGTCATACCAAATTCTACTAAACTTCACTAGTTATGGATTACAAGGTTTAGGCTAGATCACTTCTATGCCCAGGCTCACATCCTTTACAATGTTTAGGGTCATCTCACTTCTTTCCCAAGGGTCACTCCACGTTTCTCTCTCTCTGGATCACATCCAGTGGAGAGGATCACCTTCTTTCTCTTCTTTTACTCACTGGTTTGGAATCAATCCACACACAATTTATAGACCTGTATGTGTCTTCATTTTCATGAAGGAAGGCATCTTACTCGGTATTTATATGCTCTGTTGAAGTCCAAATTTCACCCGTAGATGAATATCTCTTTGCACTGAAGGTATCGGGAAAACTTCCAACTTTCAAGCGGCACGAAAACACTGTCGGGGAATCAACCTTACTTGGTGTGCAAGTCTAATCTGGCATGCAAGTATCGGTTCCCAAGTCACAACTAGCGCGCAAGTCCACCTCAGACACATTCATGACACAAGCTTCTTCAACTCTAAACTTGGGCGACTCACTTCCTTCCTCACCTAAACCACCTCAGGCACGCAACAAACACTTGGCACGCAAGTTCCTACACTGGTGCGCAAGTCCCACTTGCGCGACACACCATCACTTGCGCGACCACCACACCAGTGCAATAGGAGCTCTGATTTCTCTAAGTGTTGAACTCTGGTCAGAAATGAGGAGGGGTGGTCTAGTATTTATATGCATTTTGAACACCCTGCGCGACGCCGCGCAAGTCTCCCCTCGGCGCGCAAGTCTCGGTGCACAGGACTCTTCCCCTACAATTCACTTGCACGACCAACTTCCAAACATGTGTGAACCTCTTTACTGTTCCATATTTTGATGTTATGATCTTGAAAAACAACAGGTGTGCAAGTTTCCAATCCTCCTAGGCACCGGTGCTCAAGTCCTTTCTCTTGGTGCGCAGGTCACCTGAGCGACCAACTCAATACTTGCACGACCCTTATCTCTTTTCCATATTCTGATGATCTGATCTTGAAAAACATATAGCGCGCAAGTTTCCAAGACTTTAAGTACACGGCGCGCAAGTCTCTTTGCCAAAACAACTTTTCTACTTTCATCAATTTTCAGGCCCAAAAATTTGGCAAACACTGGAAAATGGCACCACCTTGTATTTGTTCTTTTTGTAACGCCTCCAAATCATTCATTCCTTTGTTGACATTCTTGAATCAAACATGGATCTTTGACCATAACTCTTGAACTTGATGTTCCACTATGAAATCCCCGTTGTCAACAAATTTGTATGTCATTGTTTTTTGTCAATAATCACCACACAGATTTCCAATTTGTCAACAAACACAATCACATCAAAAATGCTTCAATGATACCTTGAGGGATTTTTTCCAATAATCTCCCCCATTGGGTTTGTTGAAAACTCTTCCATAAAAAGATACATCGTTTATTCTTCATCCACCATTCGCCTCATTGCGATTCTGATAGAGATCAAGGATTTTCTCAACACATACTCTAACCCACATGAGCAATTCTTGGCATGATAAACAAGATTAAATGAAAATTTCATAAATGAATCACTTCATCTCTTACACCCATTGTTGACATCAAACTGATACAAATGTTTTCCAAACTGATACCAGTTTTTGGAAATATTCTTCCAAAACTACTCTTTTGCTTTTATCATGATCCTCAGCTGTCGTGATATCTATTATGTGATCGATCACTTCTAGAATCATTAGATTTAATAATCTCCATTTTTTCTCACAACTTTAACTCTTGTCAACTTCAAAACCACTTTATCTGTATTTCCTGTGTTGTCCAATCTAAGATCTGGTTAAGCACATTCAACTCCCCCTATCTGGCTACTCCACCTGATAGCTTCTCCCCATATCATCCATGATTTCTCAAATAGCCACACTATCTCCCCCTTGAACAATCAATATTTTCTTCCCCTTTGTCAACGAACCCAAAGGCCACTCCTTTTCAGTCTGTAACAGAGTAGAGAGCACATATCAGCACATTAGGGAAAAAACACATCATACCTCGGGGAGAGGGGGGGTTCCACATCCACACTATTTCAAGTGTGGGGAATCGACTGAACTCCCAGAGCCAGTCAATGCCTTTCAAATTCGTCCATGGGTAAGGCCTTTGTCAGAATGTCTGCAACCTGTAGCTCTATAGGAACATACTCCAACTTCATGATTCCCTGCTCAACTTTCTCCTTGATAAAATGATACTTTATCTCAATGTACTTTGTCCTTGAGTGATGGATGGGATTTTTTCTATGATTTATAGAACTTGAGTTATCACACTGGATTCTGATCGGATACTTCACTTCAACTCTCATATCTTCAATATGCTGCTTCATCCACAATAACTGTGTGCATGCTTGAGTATCTACAATATATTCAGCCTCTGCGGTGCTCAATGAAATGAAATCTTGCTTCTTGCTTATCCAAGAAATACCCAATCCACCAAGATAGAATGCACCTCCTGACATTGACTTTCTATCATCTACTGATCCAGCCTATTCTACATCAGTATATCCTAGTAACTCTATCTGGGATTTATTAGTATATGTCAAGGAAAAATCCACTATTCCCTGGATACACCGAATTATTCTTTTCACTGCAAGAATGTGGCTCTCCTTGGGATTACTCTGATATCTCACTTCTTGGCATGTAGTGAAAACAATATCAGGCCTTGTTGCTATCAATTATAAAAAACTTCCAATAATTTTCCTATATTCTGTGATATTAACTGCCTTGTCATCCTCATCTTTTGATAATTTCATCTGGGTAGAAACCGGAGTTTTCATCTCCTTGGAATTCTCTATGCCAAACCTTCTTAAAACCTCCTTGGTATATTTGGATTGAGAAATGAATGTTCCATTCCTTACTTGTGTAACGAGTAGACCAAGGAAAAATGTTAGCACTCTAATCATTGACATTTCAAACTCATTTTTCATGAATTTGGAAAACTATCTGCACTAAACTTCATCTAATCCTCCAAATATTATATCATCAACATACACCAACACCATAATTCTTTGATTGCTGTCGTTGCTGAAATAGAGATTATAATCAACTCTTCCATGCTGGAAACCAAGCTTTTTCAAGTACTGATCAAGCCTAGAGTACCATGACTTTAGTGATTGTTTCAGCCCATACAACACCTTCTTCAACCTGTAAACTTTGTTCTCATCCTCATGAATGAGAAAACCATCTGGCTGCTCAATATACACCTCCTCTTTAAGAAATCCATTCAAGAATGCGTATTTGACATCCATCTAGAATAATTTAAACTTTCATTGCACTGGTATAGCCAAAATTAATCTGATTGTCTCCAGCATTGCAACCGGTGCAAATGCCTCATCAACATCTATTCCCTCTATCTCGAAGTATCCCATGCACACTATCCGTGCTTTTTTTGGAATCACTATGCCATCTCCATTCATATTGATGCGATAGACCCATTTAGTCCTGATGACATTCTTGTATTCTGACCTCTAAATAATCTCCCATGTCTGGTTATTCTCAATTTGATCAAACTCTTCATTCATAGCCTGAACCCAATTTTCATCTTCAGCTACATCAAAAAAAAATTTCGACTCCACTTGAGATAAAAATGATGTTTGATGTAATGATTTCATTCTTTGAGTCTGAACTGGAGCAGTCTGATCACCAATGAAATTCTACCTATCAATTTCAGCTCGACTCTTTGGTTTCCTTGAAGACACAGACATTGTTTCCTCTTTCTCATCATCAGTATCTTCTTCTGAGTCAGCTTCTACCACTTCTACTCCCCCTATGTTTCTTACCTCATCATCACTTTCATCTGGAAACTGTTCACTGGGTTGTTGAGTATTCTGTTCATTTTCAATGATAGTGACATCATTGCTCTCAACAATCTTTCCCAGCCTTTTCTTGAAACATTTATATGCTTTTCTTTTTCCTAAGTAGCCAAAGAATATTCCCTCATCTCCTCATGACTCAAACTTCTTGTGATTTTCTTTGTTGATAATGAAACACTTACTTCGAAAGATTCGAAAGTATTTCAACATTGGCTTCTTTTCGTACCACATTTCATACAGAGTATTTCCTTGCTTCGGACATAATAGAGACCTATTCGAAATGTAGACCGATGTCAAAACTGCTTCCTTCTACATTTTCTCTAGTAGGTCATTTTCAATAAGCATTGTTCTGGCCATGTTGTTGATGATCTGATTTCTCCTTTCAACAACTCCATTCTATTGGGGAGTTCTCACTAATGAAACTTGATGCATTATCTCGTGTTTCTTGAGATAGTCTTCCACATTACTGTTTGTGAATTATGTACCGTTATCTGAACGAAACTTCAAAATTTTCTTCCCAAGCATCATTTATGATTCCCTCCTATACTGCTTGATACAACTGAACACTTTTGTCTTATGGGTAATGAAAAATACCAAAGCTATTCTGCTATAATCATCAATGAAAAGGACATAGTACCTTTTCCCATTTATGGATCGTGGTGAGATAGGTCCACATACATCAGCATGAACCAATTCAAGCACTCTGGTTGATTTCTATTCCTTTGGACTATATGTCTTTCTGATGATCTTCCCTTGTTGACAAGCATCTCATATATGGGTACGATCACATGATAGTTTGGGAAGGTCTCTAGCAGCATCACATTTTACCAAATATTCCATTGATGGTTGACATAGGTGACCAAGTCACTTATGCCACAGTTGGTTTTCTTCCTCTCTGGATAAAAGGCACATATCTTCTTCCCCACTTACAAGGTAAAGATTTCCCTTTGTGTTTTTCCCTTGTAGAACAACTGCTCCATCTTTTTATTTCACAAAACACATCTTCTTCGTAAATCGGATAGAGTGCCTAGAGTCACATAGTTTACTGACACTGGGTATGTTATGACTAAGCCCCTCTACTACCTAGACATCAGCACGTCTCATTTCTTTTCCCCCAAATTTGGCCTTTTTAGAACCAACAATCATCAGCCCTTCATCATTTCCAAACATGAAAACTCATTATTTGTCAAATTTTATTCTTATAATGAGATCCTTGTTCGCTTTCATATGGGATGTGCAACCACTATCAAGGATCCATATTCCTGAATGATCTGAAGCTTTAAGGGAAATTTCCACAACAACTACCTTTTCTTCTTTCTTCTTCTTGGTCCATACTTTTTCCTTCACACTCAGCATAGATTGATACTTTTGTTATTCCTCAGAGTATGATGGACCAGCTTTATCTTGCAAAGCCTCAAATCTATTCTGCATTTTTAACTCACCTGTGGGTTTATTGATCTTCTTCTTGGGAACGTTTTAATTTTTCTTTGGCTCATTTCTCTGTATAGTCAAAGTATAGTACCTTGTCATGTGTCCAAATCCTCCACACCAAAAACAGTTTCCTTCAAAATATGTTTTGGACAACTGTTCTATGTTTGGCTACCACCTCTTTTCGTGTTCCCTTCGATATCTCTTGGCTATGGAACACACATAATGTGAATGTCCCATCTTCCCACAACAATAACACCTGATATATGGTGCATTCCTTTGTGTTACCTTAGAACTTAGAGTTTCCCCTTGGGATCTTTGAATATTTTGATTCTGCTTTATGCCTAAATCAACCTTCAATCTTGGAACTGGTGCTTGCAGTCTGACTTCAATTATCACAGATTTTTGTTTCTGATTAAGCCCTGAAATAGCCTTAACTTATGAGCTCAATTTCTGCTTCTTCCCTGCTGAACTACTAGACTCCTCTTTCATATTTTCAGTCTTTGTTACAACATGCTTTCCCAGGAATGTGTTATGAATCAAAGGTTTTTCCTAGTATTTTACTTTTCTCCACAGACCAATAACTTCCTCTTCAAGATCTTCGATACGCTTTACGTGATCCATCAATTTTCCATTCAAGCCATCGATCTCCCTTTTCTGTTCTTCAATCTTGAGCTTATGATCATCAAACTTTTTTGTGCTCTCTGGCCTTGAAGACTTAAGTTTTTCTATTTCCTTTACAATCTTAAACTTCTCTTCTTCCTGTTGTTTCATGTACAGTTTGGTATCATGTACCACCTTGTTGGCATTCTTTGTTTTTTCTCTCCAAATATCTATCTCTTCAAGAGATACTTCTAATTCAGCTGCCATGTCAACTCTACCTTCAATTTCTTATTCTTCTTCATCAGCGTCGGTTTCTTCCTTTTCTTGAGCACTACTAACAATAGCCACCGTTGCATTTTTTCCATGATCTTTACAATTTTCAAACTCCTCAACTTCTTCATCCTCATACTCATCTGAATTGTCTATTTCTTGTGAAATAAGATTCTTCATCTTGAAGAAATTTCTCTTGAACTGCTTCTTCCCTTTCACATAGGCTGAAGATTTCTTCTGAGGATTTTCAATTTCATCTTCATCATTTTATTCTTGAAACTTTTTGGGGCATCTTGCAGCAAGATGACCAACTTTTCCACATCTAAATCATGCAAGTGGAAGTTTCCCTTTGAAATTTCCTTTTCCTCTTTGAAGATTTGAAGAAAGGAATGACATAACTTTATCTGTATCTTATTCTTCCTGAGAATCATCAATGGTGATCTTCTCCATGGCCTTAAATTCCATCTCTTTGTATTTCCCCTTTTCCACAGCCTCGTTATCATCATTCCACATATCATATGCAACCAAGGTACTATGCAAAGTGTCCAGTGTCATCTATTTGGGATCTTTATCTTCTAGTACAGAAACTTTTGGATTGAACCAAGGTGGAAGTTTCCTCAATATGCGCTTTACGATCATTATGTCTTCAATGAATTCACCAAGTCCTCGCATATCTTCGAAAATAATATTTACCCTGTCAAAGAATGCATCAACAGACTCATTCGGGTTCATCTTCAGATCTTCATACTTATTCCACAGTACCTGCAGCTTTGCCTCTCTGACCTTTGTATCTCAATCATATATATTCAAAACCTTTTCCCACATGAAATGTGAAGTTTTTCATGACATCACCTTTGTATAGATGGGATTAGAAAGGTCTCCCCCTAAGGCATTGATTGATTTTGCATCAACATCCAACTCTCTATGCTCAGCTTCTGATAATGCACCACTGTTAATATTAGCTGTGATACAATGCATAGCTACAGAAAACACATCCATTCCAAAAGATCAGAAATAGTGTTCCATTCGATTCTTCCATATCTGAAAATTACATCCGTCGAAAATAGGAATCCCTTTATGGTTAGTGACTTCCATTGAGAGAAGAACAACTATCAACCTTTCCCTCTGATACCAATTTTTAGGTCCACAAGGCTGAATACCCTGAGAGGGGGGGTGAATCATGGTATGACAAATTAAAAATGAAAGCCCTTTTCTGATATTGTTTCACTGTAAAGCAAAACACTCTTCTCTCTATTTCATGTTGCACAATATAAACAGAAAGTAAATAAAGCACAGGACACAGCAATTTTACTTGGTTCACCGCAAAGGGCTACGTCCAAGGAGCATACACCGACAGGTTGTCGGTCGTACCAAATTCCACTAAACTTCACTAGCTATGGATTATAAGGTTCGGGCTAGATCACTTCTATGACTAGGCTCACTACCTTTACAATGTTTATTGTTAGCTCACTACTTTCCCAAAGGTCACTCCCTGTTTCTCTCTCTAGCTCACTACTGGTGGGGAGGATCACCTTCTTTCTCTTCCTTTGCTCACTGCTCAGGAAGTAATCCAATCACAGTTTATACACATGTAGGTCTCTTCATTTTCATGAAGGAATGAATTTTACTATGTATGTAGATGCTCTGTTGAAGTCCAAATTTCACCTGTAGATGAATATATCTTTGTACCAAAGGTATCGTGCAAACATCCAGCTTCCACACAGCACGAAAACACTGCAGGGGAATCAACCTTACTTGGCACGCAAGTCTAATCCGGCATGCAAGTATTGGCGTAAAAGTCACAACTGGCGTGAAAGTCCACCTCACACACTTGTGCAACACAAGCTTCGTCAACTCCAAACTTCCGCGACTCACTTCCTTCCTTGACTAAACCACTGCAGGCGCGCAACGAACACTTGGCGTGAAACTTCCTACACTGTTGCACAAGTCCCACTTGCACAACACACCACCACATGCGTGACCACCACACCTGCACGACGGGAGCTCTGATTTCTCTAAGTGTTGAACTCCGGTCAAAAATGAGGAGGGGTGGTCTAGTATTTATAGGCATTTTGAACACCCTGCACGATGCCGCTCAAGTCTCCCCTTAGTGCGCAAGTCTCAGTGCGCAGGTCTCTTCCCCTGTAAGTCACTTGCACAACCCACTTCCAAACTTGTGCGAACCTCTTTCCTTTGCCAAATATTGAAGTTCTGATCTTGAAAAACAACAGGCGTGAAAGTTTCCAATCCTCCAAGGCACCAGCATGCAAGTCCTTTCTCTTTGCGTGCAAGTCACCTGCGTGACCAACTCAATACATGTTTGACCCTTATCCCTTAGCCATATTTTGATGATCTGATTTTGAAAAACATATGGTGCGCAAGTTTCCAAGACATCAATTACACGATGCGCATGTCTCTTTTCCAAAACTACTTTTCGATTTTAGTAGATTTTCAGGCCCAAAAATTTGGCAAACACTGGAAAACGGCGCCACCTTGTGTCTGTTCTTTTTGTACCACCTCCAGATCATTCATTCCTTTTTCGAAGCTCTTGAATCAAACATGGATCGTTGACCACAT
Source organism: Viscum album (assembly GCA_963277665.1). Taxonomy (NCBI): domain Eukaryota; kingdom Viridiplantae; phylum Streptophyta; class Magnoliopsida; order Santalales; family Viscaceae; genus Viscum; species Viscum album. The sequence continues at coordinate 1,934,998,116 of OY728123.1, read as the reverse complement.
CTCTTGAACTTGACATTCCACTATGAAATCCCCTTTTCAACAAATTTGTATGTCATTATTTTGTTTTGTCAATAATCACCACACAGATGTCCACTTTGTCAACAAACACAATCACATAAAAAATGCTTCAATGATACCTTGAGGGATTTTTTCCAAAAACATTCAATTATTATTACTCATTTACACACTTATTAATTCATTAAATATATAATATTCCCCTCTTCAACACAACATCACCACACTTTTCCTTTTTTCATGTACATGTTTAATTCATAATTCAAAATCCAACATACTCTCCATCAATCACCACACCCAAAAATAATAATTGTTTGATAAATATTGATATTACTATCCCCATTAACATTTAAAAGGTATGTTGAGTATTGAGCAATAATAAATCTATATAGAACACATCATTCCAAAAAAAATCAAATCTATTAAATGATTAAATTTTAAATAAATTATTATTTAATAGATTTCATTGAATTGTAATAAATAATGATACAATTTGGTTACATTGAAGTACTCATAAGATAAATTTTCAAACATATGTTTTCTATTGTGAAATGAATAGTTTTGAAATAAACATGGGATTTATATAACATTAACGTAAATATACTTTCATAGAATGAATTTAAATATTTAAAATGGAACAATGAATTTTGGCGTCATTTTCATCTTAGATTTAAAATTCAATGAAACTGAATATAGTCTTCTCAAACCCCAAATATCATGATATCATTTAATAATATTTTATACAATGATTTTATTGAAATTAATAACTTCTATAAATATTTTCTCATGATTAATATCAGTAATATTTATAGATATTTTATTTTCCAAAGATTTGGGATTTAACATGATTTTCAAAACATAGGTATCCCTCTGAAACACATACTTCTTCTCTTCTTCATCTTCTTCAAAACATAGTTAGTGTAAAAATTCAACAATTTCCCATATTCTACTACATTTCTTACTAAAATATTTAACAGTACTATCTCCATCATTTTATTTGAACATTTAATAGGCTATAACAATGTACTCATAGAAACCTTTTCCCCTTAATATCAAAAATTGCTTCTCCTATACCATATTTCTTTCTAGACATTATCACTTTCACATATTCATAAGAAGAAACAATAAATTATTGTTTCATTTTAAATATCCATAAATGATCTACATAGAGGAATTTAAATCACATATTTCTTAAAGACCATCATAAAATATCAATTTTTCAATTTCCGTGTTCCCATTTTTAAGTAAATAGATGTTCCAAAAATTCCATTATTTATTAAACCTCACATTGTTGAATATTTAACCCTTTGAAAATCATATAGTCTCGACTTCTTCTTCATCACAAAATATACTTGACAAGAAATCCAGAGGTGAATATTATTCCATTTTGTATAAATATATAGAATCATCAATATATTGGTGTGTGGACTAACTCTCTTACACTATTATATATTCCCATAAATACCTATACAGATTGAGGTTAAATCAATACAAACTATTACTATCCCATACTCTTCTTATGATAATTCAATCACTATTCATTTTATGATATTGAATCAACTAAACACGCAATATTTGAATGTTAATATTTTAAATTTTTAGTTGTGTACACATTCATCATGGATTTAAATTCTTCGGAACATTCATAAGAATCCCAATATTCAACACGACATGATATTCATTATTCATGAAAACTCTTGGACTCTATTTTGGTTTATCATAAGGTTCATCCTCTTGATCTTCCTAAAAAATTATTCTTATATATAAAATGGCTCATGATATTTAGAACATGATTGAATATCACATGCACATCATATGTAATATTCCTTAGAATACAAAATTATAGAATATCATGATTTAAATATTATAATGTATCTCATATTTTTCATTATTTATTAATCTTATCCAATATTAATTATTTCAATCATGTAATTCCTTATCTAGAATGATCAAAATTTATAAGTTGTTTTATTCAGAATAAAAAACAACTTTTGAATCATCTTAAATAATTTTATCTTTATATTCATAAATATAGAATAAAGTATTTTTAGTTTCCCCAAATTAATAAAATTTAACTAACTATTTATCAATATGTCAATTGGGTTCATCATTATAAAGTTAGATTCATTCTTATAAACATAATAATGATCTTTAAAATATTATATATATTCTATTTTTTAAAATAAAATATCATTACATTGTTCCCAGTCATCATTATGTTTTATTCAATCATCCTTATGAAATGACTTATCATTAGTAGAATGTATCTACATATCCTTAAATTTGTACCTATTTATATTTGTATAATAAATTATGCTTATAGAGAATCGTGATTTTGTTTATACAACCCTAGAATATTTTTTATCAATGTCCAGATGATTCTTACCATGATATACTTCATCCATATAAAGTATATATTTGACTATATATAGAAAATATGTTATCTAAGGAAACCATGGAATAATCCCTGTAACTAAAGATGATCCAAACATTTTGCAGGTATCATCCTCATGGTTATTTATAATGTAAAATTTTAAACTTCATGTGAATTATATAATTTATCAAATAAATTCTATGGAATTTTTTATGGATTCAGGCCCTATACACTCTTATCAAATCATCTCCCATGTTTTATTTAACAATATTATTCATCAGTCAATATTATTTGTAACACTGGTTTGTATTCTCAAATACATTAATATACCTTCTCCAAAAAAAGATTAACCTTTATTATTCTCATTATTTCATCTAAAAAACAATATATTATTGTCCAGTTACACTAGATTCTTCATACTAAACTCCACCAATCATGAAATGATATAGATTGTTCTTTATCCCACCTCAACAACACCTAAAATGGTATACAAACAATATCATCAATCTTCAAATTGTTTCAATTTGTCTAACTATTCATAAGAATCAACATCAATACCCATATAATATGGGAATCCCCTTTCTCATCCCTTTAGTAGATACTCATTCAATCCCTAAATAACTCACCCTTTCATGATTTTATTAAAATATTCAAAAAATTCAAATTAACAAATAAATAAAACATCAATTCAGGGGAACATCAATCTATTTCATGTATTAGTTTTCATTTCTATATTTACTCAAACGGTAAATGTAATTTTTCTCCCCATAACTAAAAATAATTAAAATTAAAGAAACTAGTCCCTCTAAGGACAGAATGGGTTAGAATACAAATTATATATCACCCTTCATTTATGTACACACATAAATGGTTGGAATTTCTGGTTTCTAATAAATTACTCTATTGTTAACAATCTTTCCATTTTTCCTTCTGATTTCATTATTTTTACCTTAATCTATGAGATAATGGTATCACAAAATTTAAAAATAAATTTCCAATAATAGTCACATTTATTTATACATGAGGTAACTATTTATAGAAAATATGAGTGATACTTTTCAAAAAAAATCTTAAATAATTTTACCACATGTGTTATCAACATCTATAATTACATTCATGGGGGATACATACTAATATTTTCACAAAATATCATAAAACCACACTTACTTTACCACACACATTAATAAAATATAATTTAAATTTATTTAACCTATAGATGGTAACATAATCACTTCCACATGATGATCATATTTATTGTAAGACAAGATGGTGATGAAAGATATAAAATCATATCTCAATATTCAAATTTTGAGGTTTTTTCATATAATTTCTTATTCAATAAAAATTTATATATCCTTAGAAGATTGACCTCTTTTGAATTCTCCCCCATCATGGATTCTCTACATATATATTCAGATTTAATTATCAGAATATAAGTACAACTAGGTTGATAGGGGATATTATATATCCTTAAATATGACTCCAATGTAAGCCACTGGGCTTTGAATTCATTCCCATGCCAGAGTCTTCTTTCCTTGAATGTCTAATGCTCCATGAAATATTCATAATTTTTAACATTGTTTCCATAATCTAGTCAACTTTTGGATACATGGGATTAATCATAGAATCATTACTCATCTTATTTTAAATATTATTCCTCAATTTAGACAATAAATAACATTTTACTTTTTCATCATTATCAATATTCCCTAAATTTGAAATAGACCAACCCATATAGTTAATAATTCTTTCATCACATGTTCAAATTTCTTATTCAAAATAGATTCCTTCATTACAAAATATATATTTTAGAACATGATAACATTTGTGTTTTAACCTTATTGTTCTATAATTTTTCTTGTTTGTGTACGAATTTCTTATGTTTGTTTTCAATGTGCCCTACCTATTTGTGCCTCCCAGAAATACTTTCATTAAAATTTGAGAAATCATATTTATGAATATTATCCATAGATTCACTAAGTGTGTCAACCCCTAATTAAAAATAAGATTATCTCTCTTTAATGAATTATTTTCATGATTATAGAATTATCTATTTTTCATTTAGATTCATTGTCATTTCAAAATAGCCTGAGATTCGCCTCTCCTAGCCTAGTAGAAGCATCCACTCTTTATTGTTTTGAAACCTCTTGGGAGTAATTTTTATCAGTATATTTTTTCACTAATGTATCTTCCAAATATGACTTTGTATAAATTTTAATGTAAATTATTCATTGTTTTATCCTCGTCATATAAAATAAAAAAACATTATATATATAGTAATGGTATTATATTAGATTATTATTCATTGGGTATCTTTAGGATCCATTCCATTACTATAAATCACCATATTATTTTTATACTAGATACATAATAGTATTATTTCATGAAATATATTAAATATCTCTCAAAAAGTTATTTTCTCATAGTACCCTATGTATATATATCCTTATTATAAAAAAATCATTATAACATGGAGAAACATAAAACATAAAACTTGTGAATTAAGAATCTCAGCACGGGTAAACATGGGAGAAATCATTCAATGACCATGCATAAGCATATCATGATGATTATTGTTTATGAAAAAGTTATTATGAATATAAAATCATACACAGTAATTATTATATAATTATCATGACTCATGGAATAAAACATCCGTGCGTCCGATGAATGGGGAGTAATCCCAAAATCAAGCATGATCCTTTTTTTCAAATCTTATGTATATTGATATTTCATAAAAATTTGGAACCATATAAGTAAATAAAACCATAACATATGTCAATATTAACATCTTAGATTATTATTTCTTAGTGTATTAGGAATCAACTCATGTCTTCCATATTATTGTGGATAAGGCATCACTATATGATTCTTAAATTAAGGGGGATCAAATCTCTACCTTCCCCCATAGTTGATAGAGCACAAAAAATAATATCCAATAATTACCTCATTAGATATAGCATTTTAGAAAGTTTTCTATAGGGATATACGAACACAACCATAACATTTTGAAAAACATTCATATGTTCTCTACATGATCATATATCATTAATTATGTCATCATAGAAAAACATATGGAAATGAAACTCTTTTTGTACTCATTTCATCATCACGTTACCATAAGTCTCCATGTAAAATAAAATGAATGGATTCATTAGCTATTATACCTAGTAAAGAATAAAAAATATCAAATTATTTATACATATTTGAAGAAATAACATTAAGAGTACATTTAATCACATCATTAAAAGATTTAGAAAATATGATTTTCCCTTTGATAATATTTTAACTAAAAAAGTACATAATATTGATAAACTACCTTTAATTAAATATGATCATAGAAACATGTAATGTAATCATTAATGAATGGAACTATCATGGTTGGATGAAAACTCATCCATTTCTTATATTTTAAAAGAAAACATTATTTTAAAAAAAAATACTATTCAAAAGCTAACTGAATAGAAAAAATATAGAAATATTACTTTTTAAAATAATTTAAACAAGTTAAATTAGTGAATATTAATATTTAGAAAATTTCATATATATATATATATATGATATTCAATAAAATAAATTTTTATAGTATGGTCATGGAAGAAAAAATTCTAAAAAAAGAGTTAATGAGGTTATATTTTATTTAAAATCCATTTCTTAATTATTTTATGAACTAATGATAGAAAAAGTTGACCAATACCTAAAAACATTTAATAATGATTGGAAAGTGAAATATATTTCTCTTAATTGATAATATCTATAAAATTTACATCAAAATAAATTTACTAAGGACAATCTCAATATAGAATTAGATTTCAACCAAAATCATTGCTGCTTCAATAATTTTTAAATCAAAATAGATGTCACGACCCATCCCCCGGGGCCCGTGTCATGACTACCCCAAACCACTTTCCATAGGCCAAGGGCTGGTGACGAGCACCAAATGAGTAATTCCCTAAAACTAGGAAAGAATTGACTATATAACCTGAAACGCACACAATAGAGCACACAGCTAGATACAAAACACTATGTAAATTGTATAACAAAAGAGTGATGAAAAGTTAAAGGGGAAGGAAATATAATCCCAACTATAAAGTACAAGGAACTAGAAACACAAGTACAACTGATGAAAGGAAAAAACAGATGTTGGGTCATCCTCCGGGATTCTCACCTGAAGGGTAGGTACAGATAGCCTCCTCATCACTCCATGTCTGTTAGTCTCCTCTGTGTACCGACTCGTCGTAAGGTCCACCTCTGGGTACCGTCCAGTTCTAGTACTCTCAACCTCAGTCAGCGTTGTCCGTTATCAGCATCCAACACAATGAGTTGTGGGCATAGCTCATGCAGGGGTGAGTATAACGATACTTAGTAGGGACCCTGAGACCCTCAAGGTCTAACAAAATATAACAAGGAGAAACCAGAAGGGAAGAAATCAATAGATAACCCCACTTAGGTATATGCCCATACATATACCTAAGTTATCAACTAATCAATCTCAATCATAAGTTAAACACAAAAGTTACTAACTCAGCTCAACCAGGATTTTTATTCACATTATCGAAACCACGGATGCTGGAAAACTCCTCCACTATCATGTACAGTGGGCCTTCTGCGACACCAAGACACTTCCCACTAACCTTGGACTACTAAGGTACCCTCCTTTATAGTATTGTGTGTCTACTTTGTCACGAAGGCACGCCCACTATGGATCTGCCGCCACAACCAGGCGCTCCTCCGTCGTGGCTCTGATGTGACACCAAGGTGCTCTCCACTGGGCTAGTCGAGTCACTCTCAGTCAATCGGTCAGCTGTCGTCAAGTCTCAGCCAGCTATTAGGTCTATGCACTCTGCTCGCTCGTCATTGGAAGGATCTGCTCCACGAGCTACTAGTCAAAACTCCAATTGTCACAAATTCCCATGAATAAGTATCTCAAAGTTCAGTAACATCATAGAGGTTTCAACGCAACAGATGTCGCTTCAATCAGACACCTGGTCTGTCAGTTATTAGCATTTAAGTCACGGGGGCCCATTTGGATTCTTGCACGATCTAACCTGAACATATCATAAATATAACCCAAACTCTAGTGGATTATACTAAAAGGTACCTCCATGATCCAAGATTACCAGCTCCACAGACAGTTCCTCAAACGAACATCTGGTTCCAAAGATATGGCCAAAAGAAATTAAAGGGTCGGTAGTAGGCCCGATTCTGGTCAGACCCAGTCGGATCGACCCTGCCTAACCCAGTCTGGGTCGACCAGGTTTGGGTCAACTCAGCCTAACCTGTTGGGTCTGGCCCGGCCTGTTGGGCGGGTCAGCCTGCAGGGGGCTGTATAGGCGGCTTGGCCAGGTGGCGCGGAGCCGGTTCGGCCTGGAGCGCCATGAGGGGGCCAAGCAGCTGAATCGGCCACGGCGCCATGTGGGGCGCGGCTGGGGAATCTTGGCTCGGAAGGCTGTCTCTTTTGGACACCGTGAGGGGCGCGGCTGAGGCGGATTGGCCCGGGAGTTGGGAGGGCAGCGGACGGCCGGGAGCCAGGAGACCCGTGGGCAGCCAGGAGGTCGGCGGTCGGCCGGGAGGTTGAGAGGTTGGTGTGCAGCCGGGAGCGGAGAGGCTGGCAGGTGGTTGGGAGGTCGGGGGGTGGTCGGGATCCAGGATCCTGGCGGACATTCGGGAGCCGGAAGGGTGGCAGGCGACTGGGAGGCTGGCATGCGGCGTGGGGCCGGGAGGCCGGCGGGCGGCCAGAAGGCCGGCGTGTGGCGTGGGGCCGGGAGGCCGGCGGGCGGCGGGGTGCGGGGAGGCTGGTGGGCGGTGAGCTGTCGGGTGGTACTGAGCACGCATCTGAGCCTCTCGATCCCATGTCCTCTCCTAGAGGTTCCCATGCTACCAGTGAACATGCACTAGATGTATCGACCATCCACGTAGGACCCGCTCCTGTCGATCCTCAATCTCCACTGTAACATCCGTAAAAGTCACCCCATCGTCGATGTCTAGCTCGCCATGTTCGATGATGTGATAAGGTTCATGTACATATCTCCTCAGTTGGGATACGTGGAAGACATCATGCACTCGATGAAAATGAGGTGGAAGATTTAATCGGTTTTCCACCTCGCCAACTCTGCTGAGGACCTGAAATGGTCTGATAAATCTCATAGATAACTTGCCACCTCGGCCAAATCTCCAAACACCTTATCGAGGTGAGACACATAGAAATACATGGTCTCCATCCTAAAACTCTAGAGGTATCCATCTCCTATCACCATATGACTTTTTCCTGCATTTTTCAGTCTTCATCCGCTCCTGGATGATTTGCACCTTCTCTATGGTAGCTCGTACCATCTATGATCCCATGATTGCTAACTCCCCTAGGTCAGTCCAGCATGGTGGTAATCTTCATGGTTGCCCGTATAACACCTAAAAGGTTTCATCCCAATGTTGGAGAGATATATTTTGTCGTATGAAAACTCCACCAAAGGTAAGTGGTCCTCCAAACTATGACTGAAGTTGAGGAAACAAGCACGCAGCATGACCTCGAGGGTCTAAATGGTCTGTTCTGTCTGACCATCCATCTGAGGATGGAAGGCGATGCTCATACAAATTTACATCCTAAAAGCATACTACAACTCCTTACATAGTCATGAATTAAATCTTGCTTCATGATCAGAGAAAATAAATGAAGCTACTCCATGTAGCTGCACAATCTCCTGCACATAGAGGCATCTCATGCTCTCTACTGAACCCTGCTCTCTGATCGGTAGGAAGTGGGCTGACTTGGTGATTCAGTCAACGATCACCCAAATAGATTCACGAACTTTGGATGTACGTGGAATTCCTATCACCAAATCTATGTATATCTCATCCCACTTCCACCCTAGAACCTCTAAAGTCTAGACCAAGTCATCTGGTACCTGATGCTCTACCTTCACTTGCTGACAAGTGAGACATCATGAGACAAACTCTTCATTGGCCTTCTTCATTCCCGGCCACCAGTGCTATCCTCAGAGATCATGGTACATATTTTCCACTCCTGGATGTACTGCTAGAGTGGATGTGTGTAACTCCATCAACACTTCCTCATGATGTGACACTGGTACCATGGCACGTCCTCTGAAAAGGATGGCGGGCTCCCCACCTTCAGAAAATCAATCAGGTGCCTGCCCTGTGGATATCTGAGCACGTCGTGTCTCACAATCGGCGTCCCCATGTTCCACCTCCCTGACTCGCTGAAGAAGTGTGGGAGTGACCATAAGAGACTGAATAAAGGATACTCTATCTCTATCCACAAAGGATTTTTGTAAAATAGCCAGTTGATCTGTCACCTCACCTAGCAGATGTATAACAGATCTTCTGCAGAGTGCATCTGCAACAACGTTCCCCTTCCCTGGAGTATAGGCTATCTCTAATTCATAGTCTTAGAAGAACTCAAGGCAACGTCACTTTCTCAGGTTCCGGTCCTTCTGAGAGAAGATATACCTAAGACTCTTCTGATCAGAGTATATGGTAAAATGCACACCCATCAGATAGTGTCGCCACATCTTCAAGGTGAAAACCATTGCTGCTAAATCTAGGTCATGGGTAGCATATTTTTGCTCCTTCCGTCTTAACTTTCATGAACCATAAGTGATCACTGATCACTCCTAAGTCAAGACACATCTGAGTACGATCCTTAATGTGTCACAATAGACTACGTACCCTATGCCTTCTTCAAGAAGCCTAAAGATGGGGGCACTAGTTAGCCTCTGCCTCAGCTCCTGAAAGCTCTGCTGGCATCTCTCCGACCACACAAAGGGTTTACCCTTCTATGTCAAGGCTGATAATGGCGCTGCAACTCTGGAGAAATCTGGCACAAATCTACTGTAATATCCATCCAAACCCAAGAAACTTTGTACCTCTGTCACATTCATCAGTGTCTCCCGAGCATGTATCGCCTCAATCTTCATTGGATCCACTGCAACTCCAGCCTCCAATATTACATGTCTCAGAAAGTGAACCTCTTGGATCCAAAACCTTCACTTTGAGAACTTACCATAAATATGGTGCTCTTGAAGTGTGTCTAGTACTACCTGAAAATGGTAGGCATGATCCTCCTCAGTATTCGAGTAGATTAGAATGTCGTTGATGAAGACTATGACAAAGAGATCAAGGTATGGATGAAAGATCATATTCATGAGTACCTTGAACACTGTTGGAGTGTTGTTTACACCGGATGGCATAACCAAGAACTTTTAGTGGTTGTACAGACACCTAAAGGCCATCTTCTACACATCCTTATCTAGAACACTGAGCTAGTGATAGCCTGATTTGAGAACTATCTTAGAGGACCACCGCACTCCCTTCATCTGATCAAAGAGGTCGTCAATCCACAGGAGTGGTACTTGTTTTTCACAGTCACCTGGTTCAGGTGCCGCTAGTCTACATAGTGCCTCAAGCTCCCATCCGCCTTCTTACCGAACATGATTGGGGCTACCCAAGGAGAAACACTAGGCCAGATCAATCCCTTCCCCTACAAGTCCTCCATCAGTACTTGCAGCTCGCGAAGCTCCGTGGGAGCCATCCGATACACTGGAGTAGATATCAGTATCATCCTGAGGAACAAGTCAATGTAAAAGTCACCTCTCTACGAGGAGGTTGACCTGGTACATTATCAAGGAAAACATCTGCGTACTGGTCCACCACTACCAGATAGCTTAGACTCTCCACATCAATTGCTCCGAGGGTAAGGCAGGCCAACTGATGAGTGATCGGATGCTCCCTCCTCTGGGTAAGTCCATCATGTGCTACAAATTATCCATTCATACTGGTGAAGGTAAATCTGGTCCCATCCGTGCAGACACACCGTACTTTGCCCCTAATATAATCAATCTGAGCATGGAATATAGATAACCTATCCATACCCATGATGAAGTCGAAAAGCCTTGATGCCGCTACTAGGAGATCCCAGCCAAATCTCTCACCTCATAGAGTAAGTTCCCAATACGGGCACTAGTGCGTAATCATCGAATCTTCTCTCATAAGTGTCTCTAGCCGTAACGATCTAGCCAATGCCTCCATTGGAATCTCCGATCTCCAAACAAGGGAAGTGGAAAAGAAAGAATGACTAGAACCTATTTCTATAAGTATTGTAGCTATGTTGAAGTTGACACAGATCGTACCTTGAATCATCTCCAAAGCACCATGATCATAAGACTCAGCTCCCTGGAGCTGATCTCTCTTCTGTCCACTTGCTCCCCACGGTCGGGGTGGACCTCCTAGTGGTGGCGGTGGAAACACCTCGTAACGTCATCCACTGCCAGCTGCATGACAAACTCCTCTTCCACGTTCTCATGTGCCCTAAAGATCGCCTCAATCGAATCTTTATCTCTGCCTGGGCGTTCCTTCGACAGTCTGCTGATCATCCAAATAGTGGGTTGGACAGTCAAGAGCCATGTGACCATGCCCACCACATGTGAAACACTGCCTGCTCCTGGCACGAATGTCTCTTCTTTGGGTGCCCTGCACAACCGATCATAATTCATGCGGTCGTCCAACTGTAGGTCTGGTCCTCTTGGACCTCTGCGTTATCTGTCTACTGCCAGCTGCAAAAGACTCTGCTACATGTCGATTGGTGGGGGATCTCGCTACTGGAGACTGCTCAGCAAGCAAACTCTATACTAGGAAGGCTCTCTCTAACACCCCTACCTGCGTTGGGATGCTGAGTGAGATCACCAAAGATCTGTTGTCCCACCTGAGTCCCTGATCAAAGGTCTGTTCCCTGAAGAAAGGGTCTCGTACCATATTAGTGGAGTAGCATGAGAGGTCTGTGAACCTCACTGAGTTCTGAGCTATAGTCATGCCGCCCTGCTACAGACTAAATACCTCTTGTATGCGTACTACGTGAAGAGTCTCTTGGACAAACTCTACCTGAAACAGGATCTCCAAGTCTTCCCATAAAAGCATCATCTCATCATGGACCTAGAGAATCAAATGCCACAATCTTCCCGCTGCTTCCTGTAGATGGCTGGAAGTAAGAATCACCACGAAGTCTGTTGGTGTCCCTACCAGTCGGAAAACTCTCACCACAACCTCCAGCCAATCCTCAGCCCCCTGTGGGTTCGTCTCTCCCCTGAACCTGGGTGGCTTCTAGTGCTGGAACTCATGCATCGTGCTCAAGCGGTGTGTATCATGTTCTACTGGGGAAAGTGGCGTTCGTGGCCCAATAAGAAGTGGTATTGTTGGTGCCTCTACAGGAAAAGGGCCATGCACCGAGGCCTCGTCACTCAGTGGGCTATTTGTGCATACAATTCTCGGGACTCTATCTGGTCGTCTGCGGGGAGGAATCTTGAATGAAACAGATGCCACACGGTCAAAATATGAAATCTAGGGAGCTGACCTGGTTCAGATGACATAAAGAAAAATTTTGAAAATACACACATATTCAGTGTTTTCATGCTCTGAGTCAGAAATCAGAAGTCAGGGTCCTGGTGTATGGATACGTCGACCACCACACCAACACCAGACTCCCTGAACTGAAAACAATATTCAGTACCCTTAACACTATTTGTTCACAAAAAATATCAGAGTCTTATGTTAAATAGTAGAACTGACTCCTCTGATACCAATTTGTCATGACCCATCCCCTGGGGCCCGTGTCGTGATTACCCCAAGCCCGCCTTCCAAAGGCTAAGGGCTGGCAACTTGCACCAAAGGCGTACTTCCCTAAAACTAGGAAGGCATTTCTATTATAACCTGAAACGCACATATCAGAGCATACAGCTGAATATAGAACACTAAGTAAATTGTATAACAAAAGAGTGATGAAAAGTAAAAGGGGGCGGAAATAGAAGCCCAACTATAAAGTACAGGTAACTGGAAATAAAAGTACAACTAAAGAAAGGGAACAAAAGTAGTTGGGTCATCCTCCGGGATTCCTACCTAAAGGGTAGGTACAGATAACCTCCTCACCACTCCACATATGTTAGTCTCCTCTATGTATTGACTCATTGTAGGGTCCACCACTGAGTATCGTCCAGTTCTAGTACTCTCAGCCTCAGTCAGCACTGTCTGTCGTATACAACCAACACAATGAGGTGTGGTCATAGCCCTTGCAGGGGTGAGTATAACGATACTCAGTAAGGACCCCGAGACCCTCAAGGTCTCACAAAATCCAATAAAGATAAACCACAAGGTAAAAAATCAACAGATAACCCAACTTAGGTATATGCCCATACATATACCTAAGTTATCATGTAATCCATCTCAATCATGAGATAAACCCAAAAGTTACTGACTCAGCCCAACCATGATTTTTATTTACATTATCAAAACCACAGATGGTCAAGAAGTCCTTCTATTTCAAGTACAGTGGGCCTACTGCGACACCAAGCCACTTCCCACTAACCTTAGACTACTGAGGTACTCCTCCTGTCGAGTATCGTGGGTCTGTTGCGTCACCAAGGCACTCCCCACCATGGGTCTACCACCATAACCAGGTGCTCCCCCTAATAGCCTACAGAGGTACTCCTCTTGTCGAGTACCGAGGGTCTGCCACCACAACTAGGTGCTCCTCTATCATGGGTCTTCCAGGACACCAAGGTGATCCCCACTAGGCTAGTCGAGTCACTCCGAGTCAATCGGTCAGCAGTCATCAAGTTTCAGCCAGCAACTAGGTCTCCGCACTCTGCTCGCTCATCACAGAAAGGATCCGCTCCATGAGCTACTTGTCAAAACCCTAACTACCATGAATTACCATGAAGAATTATCTCCTGTAACGTCATAGAGGTCTCAACGCAATAGATGGCACGTCAATCGGCCACCCGGTCTGTGAGTTATTAGACTTTTAGTCCTGGGGGCCCAGTTGGATTCATGCACGATCCAACCTGACCATATCTTAACTATACTCCAAACTCCAGTGGGGTATACTCAAAGGGACTGTCATGCTCCAATAATACCAATTTCTCTAACGGTTCATCCAGCAGATGTTTGGTGCGAAAGATATGGCCAAAAGAAAGTAAAGGGTCAGTAGTAGGCCTGGCTCTGGTCCGATCCAGTCAGATCGACCCGATCTGACCCTGTCTAGGTCGACCCGGCCTAACCCATTGGGTCTGGCCCGGCCCGTTGGGCGGGTTGGCTCCTTGGGTTCAGCCCGAAGGGGTTCGCATAGGCAGCTCGACCCGGTGGTGTGGAGCCGGTTCAACCCGGAATGTCGCGATGGGCGCGAGAGGCCAACTCGCTGGGGTGCCGTGAGGGGTGAGGCTCAGGCAGCTTGGTCTAGATGCCATGAGGGGTGTGGCTCGGGAATTTCGGCCCGGGAGTAGGGAGGTCAGCGGGCGACTGGGAGTTGGCCAGTCGGTGGACGGCCGCGAGGCCGGGAGGCCGAAGGGTGGTCGGGAAGCCGGGTGGCCGGCGGGCAGCCGGGTGGCCGGCGGGCAGCCGGGTAGCCGAGTGGTCGGCGGGCTATCGGGAGGTCGGCGGGAGGTGGGCGGCCGGGAGGCTAGTGGGCGGTAGGCAGCCAAGAGGCCAGATCGGCTGATGCGCCGTGAGGGCGCCACGGGTTGTGGAGACCGCGAGTAGCATGGTCATTGCATATCGACTTCATCACCTCATCATTTTGTCGACATACCAAATAACATCACAAAAGATATTGACAAAGGTAGATGGTCTATGTTAGTTTGGCCCGTACCCTCAGCGTTTAGGGTGATAGCAATCGGTTCATAAGAACGAAGCACAACAACCCACCCACAAAATAAAAACATCCTCGTTCTTCATTTTGAAATAAAAGAAGAACATTGAACTTAAATGAAATTAAAACCCTACTTGATCATCGGTTTGTGTGTTGGCTCATCATAGTCGATGATGTCCTATGTCGAAGGAGGTTCTGGGGAAGAAAGTCATAGATGCTCCTCGCATGCATTCTTCAATGGAATAATGCATTCTTCATTCTTCATTGGCGATAGATATTCTCCTTATGCTCTCTCCTCTCCAAAGTTCCACCGTGATGAATTTTCCAAGATAAAATAATATATTATGTTTATCTATTATTTCATTGTTGGAACAAGATTCAAATGGGTTAAACAATTAATTGAAAGTGTTGGCTCAAATAATTAATGAAGAGGATTTGGCATAATTAAGTGTCGGGGGAGTTGAAGAGGCTCCCCTACACTTAATGGAAGTTTGAGTGTTTCTCCCCATTAATGGGGAGTTTCAAGGGGGTTAAAAACCCGGGTGGTCCCCACCATAATAAAGATGAAGAGGAGGTTAGGTTCCGGTGGGCCCCACCACCATAACCTCTCATGGGAGGTTAAGGTGTGGTGGTCCCAACCTCCAACTTCCACATAGAGCATTTAACCAACAAAATAAAAATAAAGCCACACAACATTATTTTTATTTAATTCTTTCAATAAAAACCCAAAAACTATCTTTTATACTCGACCGACTGTGGTCAAGGTGAATGTCTCCTTAAGCGAAAGTCGGTGCTGCGAGTTCAATGGTGCCCTCAGATTTCAATTATATGCACAGCTTCAATATTTATTAAAACTCGCTCATACTTTTACAGAACGTACCTGAACAAAACTTAAAAAATTGATTTCGGGAACACCGGGTCTCAAAATCACGCACCATCAATTTTCGAGGACTCACAAAATTCCCATGTATTTAAAAAAAATCCATAGAAATTCTAGTTCATTACAATAGATATCAAAGAAATAAGATGAAATAAAACATTAACTTCCATGAATTTGTATAGATTCATTATAAAACATATTAATAAGAATTATATAATCCAATTGGAAAAAAAAATTATTGGTGAAGATTTAATATGTCTCGTTGGAAAAAAAAGACAATAAAACCTTACCATAAGTCTCTTCTTACATCAGACATTTTAGAAAATCCTCTTCACTAAGACACTTAAATTGATTAAATTTATTACTTTAATGGGTGTTATCTTTTCAAGAAAAAATATCTATGATATAGGGAATAAAGAAATTACTTAATTAGGGTTGGGAATGACTGAACATTAAGGCTTAATTTTTTTTAAATTATTGAGATCTGTATGCCCCCTATTCTATTTGAGGGGAGGGGAATTGTTGAAAATAACTTATGTATTAAGGTAATAAAAATTATTTTTTATGTTCAAGTGGTACCTAATTCATATATCTATAATATAGTTTGAGTATGAATTGAGATACTCTCATCTAATAAAAGTTATTCTAGTTTGGTGATGTATGGACCCCTGTCTCAAAGATTTAACTCTCATTGTCACTCTTTATGAATATAGTAATATCATATGTTTTAATATTTAAGGGCCCTAAATGATACTATGAAAGTAAAATTGACTCATAAGAGTAAAATGGATGATATTATCAATCATATCCCATTAACAAGTCTAACTATCATATTTTATATCAAAAATAAATAATTTAAATTTTTTATTTAACATAATATACCATTAAATTTATATTTGAGTCTTTTAATATAGTTTGACTTCAATGTCAAAAATATAGATATGGAATTATAATCCAAACATCTAAAAATGAAAATATGTTATATTTATCAACCGAATTTTAGAACAAAATAATTCATCATATAATATTACTTATAATATTTTCCAAATCATATTTTTTTATCTTTTATTTGAAGAAGCACTATATCCACACTACATATGAAATAATGGTACTAATTAATGAAAAAAATTACTATGATAAAAAAATTATATTTTAAATAATATTTGATAACCAAACATGACCTATATCTTCCCTACAAATAAATTTTTATAGCTATCGAAACAAAGTGAGACAGATTTTATATTTATTCGTTATATAAAATAATATTAAGGTCATTATCAAAGTATAGTGGAATGAAATTTCTTAATCAAATAATATAATATAATTATAGTTAAAAGAAAACGTTATAAATAAATAGGGGAGTGATTTTTTGCAATATTTATGCATTATCTTGTACTTTTCACCATGTATTACCCATTTTACACTTACGAAGGTGAAAAATATTAACCATGGGTACAATTTATAGTGAAAAAATTTAAAAGGGTCTAATTATACAAATTTAAACATCATGATTGAAAATAATAAATCAATTTTACTAGATTAAATATATATATATATATATATTTCTGTGTGTGTGTGTGTGTTTTGAATATCCATTTTAAAATAAATGGGTGAAGTGCATAGAAATAAAGTTTTTTAGAAAATTGTATTTTTAATTCTAAAAATTAACTTGTACCAAAATCAAGTACAATACCAATTACTATTTAATTATTTAAATTATATCTAATTAAATGATACTATTTTAAATTTTTTATAAAATTAAAAAATCAAAATTAACTTTTAAATAACTTTATAAAAAATGAAATGAAATTATTGTGAAAATTGTTATGTTTATATAATCACTTAAAAATAAATCTCATTATAATAGTCCAGAAAATTCACCATAATGCAATATTATATTTTTTATTAAAAAAATAATATTAATTTCCTAAAATAAAATTTCTATTTATTTTATAAATTAAATATAATTACCATCCACAAAAAGAAATAAAACATATTATTTCATAAAAAATATTTAAAAAATATGAATTTATATAAAATTGAATACTTTTTTGTTATAAATTATTCATTAAACTTTTATTATGTAAAATATTTATACATATTATTCATAATATATAAATTATTATTCATTGAAACAAGTTTAATTAAAATTATACAACACAAATATTTAAAAAATATTTTTTTGTATATCTTATTTTTTAAGACCTATGTTGTTTGTTTTATAATCTGCTAGGATGGTATTATCTTAAACAAAAAATTTAGGTGTTAAACCCCTTCATAGAAAATTGATTTGGTCGATAAGATGTATAACACCACTCCTCATAGTAGTTCACATCATTGTTTCAATACACAGAGTATTTCTCAAAGAACTGAAATAGGTTCCTTATAGATATATTTATCTTCATCTGTGATTCCTGTTTATTTTGAACTCATTTTATTCAAAATTCTTCATGTCTAACCATTATTTAATTTCTCATAATTATTATAAATATTTAAATATTGTTCCATAAATCCATATCCCTATTCTAAATCCTCAACATCACCAACATA
The DNA here is from genome assembly GCA_963277665.1 of Viscum album. NCBI lineage: Eukaryota > Viridiplantae > Streptophyta > Magnoliopsida > Santalales > Viscaceae > Viscum > Viscum album. Next base: position 1,934,979,645 of record OY728123.1, on the reverse strand, counting down.
TATCAATTAATAAAGATGTTGTTTTTTATGTATGAATCATTTCGAAATTTACATGATTTTTATTCAATTGGTTGGAACTAACCTATTTTTTCATTTAGTTTCTAAGGTACTAATCATTTATATAACCAAATTTACCATTTTCCTAAGAACCTATTCCTGCCTATTTTTTTCTTTTATATAAGGATTATTTGTCATGTTTTTTTAAAGAATACATTTTCTGAAAAGATTTTTATTTTACATCTTTTATGGTTTTTATATGAATCATCATCACTTCCAAATCTAGAAATTTAATATTAAGAATGTACTTTTAGTTTCTAAATTATTTAAAAACATCTTAAATATCTATATTAATCATATTTAACTGATCCACATAATTTCTAATGGAATATATTAACTATTTATGTATCGCTTTTACCTTTGTGTGTTATCTTCCAACTTGGTGGATATAAAATAAATTGATACATTGTAAAAATTATCTAATGATTCAATACAACTATGAAAACCATTTTAATAAATTATTTATTATATAATTATATCGTCAATTAACACTAAAATTGAAAAAATATTTTATTGAAATGTTTGACATTTTTTTCTTTTCATTCACTAAATTTGTGTGACTATTGTAACCTCTCATCTTCATTGAAAGTGATTATTTTAAAATGTTATCTCGTCATCCATATTTCACTTCTCACCATGAAGTCACATGGTGAATATAAAAAAATAAAATTGAAATAAAAAATATTCAAATGAATCATGTTCTAAAGTTAGAGGTCTTATAAATATTCAATGACATACATCTCACCATGTGATCATGAATAATAATAATAATAATATCTAAAAATATTTAAATTTGCATTTACCACTAGGAAAAATTGTAATTAATGTTGATTATATTTTCTGCATAAATTCTTAATTTTTTTCAATTTTCTTCTAGTTTTTAAATTACCTAAAATAATACGTTGATTGTATTTAAAAATTCGCGGCATCTTATTCATCCATCTGAGGCTCTTCTTTCTAAACCATTTGAAATTTACACTTAATATAATGTCAATTAAAACACTACGAAAAAAAATTAAGAAAACATAAATGGGGATAAAATGATATGATTATAATTGTGATAAAACACTAAATATAAATAAATGAAAACCTACAATCTTATTCCACTTATAATTCATATTTGATCTATAATGAAACACTAGAGAGAGTGGTTTAATCAGTTAGGGTCAACTTTTTAAAAAAATCTAATTTATTATTTATACCATTAAACCAATTTAGAATTTAACATCATATTCTAATTGAGACTATTGGATATTTTTCTTTTTTAACATATCACAAAATTACATGAAATATAAATAAAACTATATATTTTCATAAGTGTTTTTATAACTTCCTACCCCTACCTTGAATATTACTCCTTTTTGTGATTTGTATTTCTGAGTCTTATATAATCTTAAAAATAATTTTTAGAAATTCAAAATTCTAGTGTGGGATGAAATTATTGTAGTCTACTATATCTATACTAAATTGGTATGGGGTAATAATATTAAAATTTTGAACTAATATTGTATCCCATATAACATCATTATACTATCATTCCAATAGTTAGTCTTCTTAGAAAGCTTAATCCTCTTTAAATATATCATAAAACAATGCCATGTGTTTCTACATCAACAAGTTAATATCATTTCATAAATTCAGAGTGTCTTTGAATGCCTTACTAAATTTTAAAATTAAATCATGAAACTCAGAAATTGTTTCTACCTTGCTTCCAGATTCTCTAAAATAAAATTCTTACCTCTCTCACCATAGAATCTATTTAACACAACCTAGAATATATTACCTTGAGATTACATTAAAATTTATAAATAATCATAATAATTCTTAGATATCAAAAACACTTAATATCAGAGGTCTACTATTTTTAAATTATTTGACACATAACCTATACTAAAGAATAAGTATATGATTCCTCCTACTTCTTTATTAATATCCTTTAGGTTCTCCAAGAAAACTCCCATATTCTCACCACCCTCATCAATATCCACTTCTATTTCTTCCCTATTTTCCCTTTTTCATGTAATTTCCAAATTCATGTGTTCATGTAAAGCCAAAATAAATTTTTCATTTCATTTTAAATATCTGAAAAGGGGGAAAATGAATACTTTTTCTCTCTACTATCCAATGTAATCAGAAATATTAATTTAGGATAATATATTATCTCTTTTTCAATGTAATCAATATTCTAACAATACACATATTTACTAAAACATTCTAGGATGAATATATCACTCTAGTAATCTCCAAAAATAAAAGTTCATTCTTATAAAACATTAATCTACAAAAGAAACATTTGAATATTCTTTTATATATTTTGAAAATAAAGATGTAACAATATCTTGTTGTATTAAATCCCTCAATTGTTTCTTGCAAACTACCCATAAATATCTTTATAAATTTAGGTTATATTTATACACACTATTAACTTCTTATTTCTTTGATCATCCTATCCACTATGAAATATATTCTTCTAAAAAATATATTCCCTGAATTACATATGCCTTTAGGTTTTTTGGATTAATATAGTGATATTTTAAATCATCCTAATTAATTTCCTCTTTTGATTCATTAATTTGGGAGAATAATTTTCCCATCTACATAAATAATCAAATATTTTAATATATATTTATTATTACAGAAATAGTTTTCCTCTTTATTAATAAAATTTTGATCCTTATGAACTATGAAATTTTCAATATAAAATTTTAGATGATATTTTCAATTAAATAAATTTTCTTTCTTTGTTATAATACATACATAAATTTCATATCATGATACTTATTATGTAAAATATTATCCTTATAATGTAATAAATGATCAATTTGTTTCCAAATATTTTTCTTTAAAAAATCACAGATTCTTATGTAGTAGTAGTATAATGTTTTCTCGTCCCTAGAGAGATATTTATAAATGTCTTCATTACTCTAATTGAAAATGATATCCTCATTATGATCTATAGATTCATAAATAAAAATATGAAAAAAAATTTAAATAATGATTGGGATAATACTTAAGGATCACAATATAAAATCCCTTGAATACATAGGGATGTTCCTTACAGTTCATGACATTATTAGATTTTCCAAGATAATAGAATTTAATAATTTCACAAATAAATTATACGGAACAACATATAGTATCTTTCCAACTACACTATTTTAAAAACATCTTCCAATTGATATTAAACACTAATATTCATTACTCCATGGGTTTCAAAACAATAAGATGGATTCAATGCTACATTATTATAGGTTCTCCTCTAACATTGAACATTTTCAACACACATCATTCCCAAATCTGCGAATTGTATTGTATGTCCCATTTTAGCCACATTATTGGACCTCAACACATCAAATATTGATATATTTTATATTTTGATTTATATAACCTTAGTAAAACAAATTCTTGATGTACAATATATCTCTTCAATATATCCTTTGAATAGGTGCATCTAGGTATTATATTGTGTAACTTAAATATCTAATGATGATTGGAAACATGTTTAACATCATTTTTTTGTACATAATCTATCACTGAAGTCACCAATATTGAATGATAACCTTAAAAAATAAAAAAAGAATAAAAATTCAATGAAATATAACATCAATGCAAGGGAATTTTAGTAACCTTCACCTTATTTTTACCATCTAAATTCATCTGAGATTGAATTTGATTCATATTTGGTTTAGAGATGAAACATTAATCTCCCTAATTGTATTCCCTTCATTTTTCCATCATCCAAAATTATATATATATATATATATATATATATATATTAAAAACATCCCTAGGAACACCATCACTCTCAAACATCTTTTGAAAAACATTGTGTTTCATTAAAATTTTAAAGGTTATAAATAGTTTCAATTCAATTATTTTTCAATAATATCAACATGTTTCTTAATAATAATTTTCATAAATATGAATACATTAAAAACATTCAATTTGTACATTAAAAAACATTATTATATATAACATGTAGTTTTCTTGCATCACATTTAATATATATCATAATTTTATTTTGTTATTTAGTTTTACAATTTATCCAACATTTTAATTTTCTATTGTATATGTTTTATATAATCACCTTCTATAAATACAACTTATTTCATTTGATAGTATAATTTTTGTATGAAGGGGTAGGGAAGATGTCACTTATTGAATTTTTTTGGGATGTATTCCAACATTGATCCCAGATGTTGTGTTATTTATATCACATGGAGTGTATCATCCATATATTAATTTTTTATATTCTTGCAACTAGATTTCATGAATTATACACATTTAATTTTGTGTTTTCTTACAAGACTCATATATAATGTTTTTAATAATCAATAAATTATTACAATATCATAATTATTTGGTGTTGGTATTTTTATGAGTATAATAAATTATAACATATGGATTAGTGTAGTTAGAGGAACCTTATATTGGTTTTCTCACTCATTTCTTTTCATTAGACATTAGTAAAAATGTAGAATTTTTTTTTAGTTAGTGATGATTCATCATGGGTTTTGGTTAATTAAGTCTAATAACCCATACAATTATGGGTTATTAACTATTGTGTAAATGTTTTTGAGAAGTAGATTTTCAAATACATAAGGAGTTTTTTCGAATGTATTGATATCTTTGGTCAATGAAAAAAATACATTCTCATTGTACATTTTCATTATTAGATGAAAATGATGAATGGTTATATCATAATTATTGTATCAGTCTCACTATTTATAATAAAGATTCATTGTTCTAATTTTTCTATACAATAGATGTTTTTCAAGTGAAGTAGTTCATCAGACTCACCTTGGGTACATTATAAATGTTTATATTATAATAAAGACTTGTATTAGATTATGAATGGATCTGATGTAAATATCATGATGCATTGTTGTTAATATGTTATAATAAATCATTATTATTATGAGAAACATGTTATAAAATCCTTATGATGGAAAGGGGGTGAAAAAATTTACCAATCATTTTGATGCTTGGTTGGAAAGAAAGAAGATGTTGGAAGAAGGGGATGTCATAATACCTTCTATTTAAATTCATATGATTCTATGAAAATCATAATTTTTCTCATAGTTATGTAGAAGTTGTGATTATAAGAAGAATTTTATGGAAGAATAAATTCAATGTTTTCTAGTATCACATTATTAGAGTGGGATCATCAGACGCCGAATATTTTGAAGGCTTGAATTTTTTATTTGAGATGACAAGGATACTGGTTTTCAATCAGACCAATAATAAAAAATAAACAAATATTCAAAACAATGAGTTGGTCAATGCTGGAAGATTGTTTGTAATATAACAAAAAATGGAAATATGTTTCTACTAACACTGGTACATCAAATGAGGTATTCCACAAATCAATCAGATGTAGAATTGTTTGTAATGGGTGTTGTTGAGACCAACAAAATATAAATGAAGTGATATTTTTTTCTGACCAATGAATGTAATAATGTTAGTGATCGATCATACCTATAAATATCTACAATTTATTCAATCATATTCATTAAAATGATTTCCCAGTCAATTTAGTCGTGAATGAAAGAAGAAAGATTATTTGTTTTCAATTGGTTCAATAAGAAAATAATTTATTCTTTTCTTTCTTTCATTTGGGTCAATACGAAAAATATTAAAAGAATTAATTATTTCTCAAATATGAAATTTTGTATCATTGAACATGAGGTGACACTGATCCTTCATAGTGAATAATAGAACAATCTATTGAATGCATGATCATCGCAACTCTTGAAGTTTTTGAACTATTATATAAAATTTCAATTGTTTTGAATTAGTTTCAAAAGAGTTTTCAAAGGGGTTCTCAATGTTTTTTTAATGTGTTTTGTGGTATTATTTTTCAAATAGAATTTTGAAGTCGTTGTTTAAGTTATGATATATTTATATGATGAAATTATATTTTTAATATAATGGTTTCAACATTTAATATTTTTCAGTTAGTTTAGAGAATTGTAATGAGATTCTTTTTTAATTTGGTACTTATCATTGTAATGAATGTAATTTGTTTTTCATATCATCAACTTTTATGAAACAATATAATGAAGAATATATTATTATGTGTGTGTATATATAAATTTTTGTGTGCATGTTTGTGTGTGTTCATCCTAATTAATAAATCTGAATAGAAATTGAAATCAGACTGATGAATGATTAGAATGTTTGAAACCAGTGTAACATGTGAGAATATTTGATGAGGTTCGAGAAGAATCTAGAAGATTATATAATTACATAATAATTCAAATATGGAAACAATATGAAACGGAAATTCATGTTTTGTGAAAAAAAATCACGTAGTGAAACATTTTCGATTCACGGATAACCATTTTTTACGAGCCTATAAAAGGAAGAGTGTACTTTTTGATTTTTGATGGATTAGAACATTGCTCACATTCAAATAAAGAGAGATATGTTCTGAAGTTGTAGTGTGATGAATTTTCTAGAAAGATATTTCCTAAGGTATTTTTTTCTATTGATAATGAGGTTTGAAAGAATGCATTTCATTGTTATCTTCTCATACTAGGACATCAGAAAGGAAATCATGTTGAGATTTCTAAAATGAGTAAGAAGTAGTTCATAACTGTTTCAGTTGTATTCTTTCAGTCTTATATTTCTAGAAAAAGAAATCAGATTGGTTTATTAGAATTAATATCATTATGAAGTCCAGAGAAGCTCTTTACTAGTGTTGTGTAGAAAACTGAAGATTTTTTTCTTCAATTTTATAAAAATTGATTGTTGATAAGGAATAATAATATCATTTTTGTAACAAAATTATGAATGTTTCTTAACATGTTACACAAACTTTTGTTACATTATTTCGTGCTACTTGAATAACGTGCCTTGTTTTATTGATCATAGTGATACAAAGTGTAAGGATATATATCACTTGTCTGTATACACATAGGCTTTTTTTTCTAGTAGATTTTTTGGTATTGTATTGTTTCCAAACCATACTAAATATGTATCTCTTCTTTTTAAATAGTTAACCTTATAAATACATGTGTTTTTTGTATGTCAGATTATTTTATATTAAAAAATATATAAATCATTAATATAAGTTTAATATTGTTTCAAAGTAAAAAAAACATAAAATAAAAATATATAACTTATTCGCACCCTTCCCCTATTTGTGATAGATTGATCCTTTTTTGGAGATATCAATTTGTATTAGAATGAAGGTTCCCGTCATTTACTCTTTTCTAAAGTCTTTGAAGAAAGTTGTGATGGAGAATCTCAATTCTCTAAATAGTAAGAGGATTTTTATATTCAATGGTAAGAGTTATCACATCTGGAATTATATATTTTTACAATATCATATGACTCTTTGGTATGATTTTATTCAAGCTACAATAGATAGATTCCCTTCAATTGAAGGAAAATTTCCCCTTACAACTGTTAACAAGATGATTCTTGAGAATGAGGGAATAGATAATAATTCGTTACTCTCATCACTTTTTTAAAGTGAGTATATAAGATTAATTAGTGATACCACTGCTAAAGTTATCTTGGAAAGTCTATTGAACATTTATAAATGCAATAAAAAATTAAATAGGCCAAATTTACAAATATTGATATAAGTATGGTGATCTCAAAGTGGGAGAGTATGAATTAGTTGGTGACTTCTTTTCTAGGGTGAATGAAATTGTTAAAACTATTATGTTTCTTGGTGGAAATTTTGAATATTCTACTATAATTGAAAGGTTCTTGATAATTATTATAGAAAATATTTATTCCAAAGTTTCCTTATTGAAATATAGATATCTAGAGACATTATAGTTAGATGACTTACATAGTAATATAACCACTTATGAAATGGGAAGATATAATTTTATAAAAGGGAAAAATGATATAGAAATGTATTTTAAGGCCGACAAGAAAGAAAAACTGAATAAGATTATTGGGGAATAAGAAGAGGCTGGAGACTCTCATTTTGAAAATGTGGTATTTAAAAATCATAATGAAATTTTATCAATGTTTTATAAAACTATGTAAATAAGTATAGAAAAGAATAAAGGGAAACTTCCCATAAAATATTTATGATGTGGAATTATTGAGAAAATTTCAACAAGTTTCCTCAAAGAAATAATAAAGAAAATAGTGATAAATATGATATAAGGTAGAGAATATCATGGAAGAAATATAGTGACAAGGAAAAATATTATTCCATAGGGAAAGATAAACAATTATCAAAATCTAAACTGAGATGTTTTTTTCTAATGATGATAAAGAAGAAGACAGTGAAGCTGAAATTGATAATGATTTTGAGAATGATATGGAGAATAAATTAATTAGAATTGTTTATTAACAATGAAAAATTTTTAAGAATTGGTTTTGAGGAAGAAGTGACTTGGTTAGAATTTCATCTGAAATTAGAACTAAAAGAATGTCTGAGAATGATTTGGAGGCAAGAGAATTAAATCAAGAAAATAAAAAATCTATGTTCTTGAATAAAAAATCAAAAATCATTTCCTAATGATAAAGTAAATATGCTTTATTATATTGATGAATTAAATAAATATATTCATAATGAAAAGAATATTATTTAAAATTGAAAATTTTTGTTAAAAGGAATAGAAGAAGAGTTGCAACTTGTTCAAATAACATTAAAAACTGAAGAATAAGTTACTAGTTTTAATAATTCTATTTCTAAATTTAGTGAATGTAATGAAAATAGTAAACATGTGAAGGGTAAAAAGATACCTTAAATGGTCCTGAATAATTTATAAATTATTCTTGAGAAGAATAAAATTTGGAATATAACGTATGTGGATGAAATAAATAAATTTTAAAATTCAGATTTTTCTAAAATTTATATGTCTGATAAAGTTCCCAAAACATCTAGTACTGATATGGTTGAAAAGAAAATTGGTATGAAGAATAAGTTTATAACTTAAAATATAATGTTTGGGACTGAAAAATGTTCTAATGTTTATGAAAATAATGTTGGTGAGAAACATTCTCACAACTCCATGAAGTATGGAAGTCATAAGGAAAATATTCATTTAATGGGTACTGCTAGTGTTGGGGTAGATTTTTTCACTTGGAAAATATGATTTGGATTAATCCACAATAATACAACTATTAAAAATATTCAGAATGAAAAATTTTATGGGGAATCAGTCCTCTCAAAGGAATAAATCTTAGAAGGATTTTTTAACAAAGTTGAGAAAGATATTTAAAAAGTTAAAAATGATAAAAACCTTTAGAAACTATTTTCAAACGGTTTGAAGAAACTGGGAATATTATAAAATGATTAATTGTTTCACAACCATCATAATAAATGTTTTATAGTAATTCTCAAAAGTTTCATGTAATGAATTAAAAGGGGAAATAAAAATCTATTATTGTAGAAACTACTCTCAAATCCACAAGAGAATAATGAAAATGGATATTGGATAGTATGTGTTCTTCTCATTTAATAAGAAACATAAAAGTTTTAATGGATCTTAAAGACTTCAAATAAGTAATAGTAATTTTTGGAAATGATGAATAAATAAAAATCAAATGTGAGGGACTACCCATAGTTGGAGATGAAAGGATAAAATCCAAAAAACTATATTGTTTTATGGTATGAAACAAATCCTACTAAATGTTTCAAAACTTTTTGAAGAAATTAATAATTTTGTTTTTATATAAGATAGTTTTATTATGAAAAGATAGGAATATTTAAATATTGTTATTTGACACCAACATAAAAAATAGAACTTATTCCAACTTAGTGAAGTTAAAAACTCTTATTACTTATGTATGATAGAAGAGAATCAGTTTTAGAATAAAAGGATGGTACATATGTGTAACATCTAAGGTATTTATAGAATAATTCATTTTCATATCTATTAATATTTATTAATAATATATTCATTTTAATTTAAAGGAGACACTTTTTCTGAAAGCGTACTCAACATGCAACAATGGGGTTCTCCAAAATCATACATTGCACAAAACATTGAGTTATACCGAAAAATAATGCAATAATATTAATATTATTTTAAAATGTAGTTAATGCCTAGCCATTCTAATAGTGTGAATGAACATAACTAACTAAAATGTGATTACACACATTTTTTAAATTTGTTTACATTTATCCAATAAATTTTAGCAGCTTAAAATGAGAATGAATCCAATTTTAAGCATAAATTACTCTAATATTTTTAAAAGGTCATTTTACCACCTTTTGATGGTGAACCCTTTTTAAATATAGTTCTTGTCACTTATATATGTTTTATTTGACAAAATAAACTTTTTTGTTATAATTTCAACATCAAAATTTAATTTGAATGAAATTTTGGTCTTTTTCTAATAAATCTATATTTTAATGAATAGTAAAAATACGACATTTTAATTCAAAACTAAATTTTCATCTAATTTATTTATATAGTAAGATTTTCCTTTTAGTTGGTTTTAAATTGTAATAAGATTATTTTTTTATCATTTAATCTAATTTTGGTCCATGTATGTAATTTCACATTGAAATTGGTCATAAACATGTGTCAATTTTTTGATATTTTTTACTTCTTAAAAACCTACTTTTTTATTTTGACAATAGAAATTAATTTTAAATTAATTTCTGCCAATTCAATGATTTAAATTTTTAAAAATAGATTCAATATTTATAATCATAAGTCCCAAATTTTTTAAATATATCCCCTTTATTTTTAGACATTATGGATAGTAACTTCAGTAATTAATCCTATTTACCTTGGTTAAAGGGTAAATCGGGTAAGTAAGGGTAAAAATATAATATTATAATAAATTAAATATATCTTAAAACAAGTCCAAATCTTATTAGATGAGATTTATCTGAATATTAGAATCCTTGGGTCTATTTTATGTCCCCATGGATCCACTTCAATGTGATAATGTCCATTTATAATATTTATTTTAATGAAAAAGGAAATATATCATAAACAAGCATCACTAAACTAAAAAAAATTTAATTTGGTTTACATAAATGATTTCATATAATTTTAATATTAATTATAAAGATAAAATTATTTCCTATATCATGGTATTTTGTCTATATTTTTTTGATATTAAATAAAAAAATTTATTTATGACATAATTATGATATCATGATTACCTTATTAATGAAATATTCAAATTAATGATATTATAAATATTAAAATATAAGTAATTTGAACATTTTTATTCCATATAAGAATTGTATGGATTCATATGACATATTATCTTTTATTTAATTCTTTTGGTTTGATTGAATCAAGTTTTTATGACTTTAATAAAACTAAATTACTAAATAGTGTCCAAATTAACATAAAGGAGATTTTAATGAAAATAAAATTTTGTTAAAAGAAATTATAGTCCTAAAAATATATGATTCGGCCAACTGACTTATATAATGTTTAAAATTTTAATAATGATCCACTTGTGGTTCTATTGGTATTTTACATCAAAAATAGTAACTATATATTATGAAAATAGATGAAGTCATGATAAGAGTTAATGTTTTTAACTAAAGGTTAAAAATAAAAGACAAGGTTACTTTTGTGACAGAAACTTTTCTAAAACCTATTATTTAAGAGTATCTAGACCCATAGTCATATTTTCCCTTAATTATATCACTTTGGGTCAATTATTATTCTAAAATCATTTTTTAATAAAATAATATTTGAAAACCTTCCAAATGTACCCCTCCTCCCTCTTATAAAAGTCCACCATCGCTACCCACTTACTCACACATATCAAGTCCCTTGTGTAACTCCCTAACCATAGTTACCCAGATTCTGGGAATTATTACATAACATTGGCACGATCTCAAGAGATCATGTCTCGAATGAATTATTAGTTTAGTAGCCTTGGAAGTACGAGATACATACATAAATTTTACATTACATCATGAAATAAATAAAAACAACATTGTACCCCCTTTTAACACACTCTTATCTATTGGCATGTCCCTGCATGTTAAATATAATATAATTCTTCACATCCTCGTAAAAGAGAACATAATAAAGGGATGAGCTCAGATGTTTAGTAGGGATAACAATATAGCGGGAACTATAATAAATAATCACAAACATTTAAGGAAATGTATAAGACTAAAACACAAGCATTTTAAACATAAACTTCAGCACAATATAGAACAGATAAATAAACTAATTCCATTGACATATTCACATTGATATTATACTATCCAAATAATAACATGCAATATCAATAGTCAATTTCATAATGATGGAATGCATAATGTCGGGCATCATAACCACATAGTCAAGGTCTCATGCCAAGACTAAAAATAATATTTTATCAAGGCCTTGTTCCAATAAACTAGTTTGTCTCATGAGACCTACCGATGCATCGAGGAGCTATAGAGGGCTCCACCCTTCACTTACTAAGCCCAATGCATTCCTCATATGAAAAGGTTGAAATGTAATATATACATTCTTATTACAACTAGCATATGTAATGTCAATATTTTAACCGCAAACCATGAATGGTAATAAAAATAGCACATTAACAGTCAAACATAACTAATTTAATACAATATGGAAGATTTTATTATAATAAATTAACCTCAATTTATAATAATGAAGTATATTGACATATATGAAAAAAATCGTCAAAACAAATTGAGAGAAATATCCACCTTTTTTCTTAAAAACATTTAAAATCCTCAATATTTATCAATAACCTATTTAAAATATATTTTTTAATCAAAGATTCCCATACCAATTAGAAACTTTTAAAAGGATTTTTAATTTTAAAGCATTAATGCCCATGTAAGTGAATATTTAAAACCATTTTTAAAACCTGGACATTCATTATAATGATTTAGAAAAATAAAATTTTAAAAACATTTAAAATGATATTTTAGTTAGAGTTCCTAACCCAATGAGAGATTCTTAAATACAAATAATTTATGTAATAAAAACATTATAATATTGTGAGAATCATGTTATTCATGATATACTATGTCAAAGTATAGTATATACACCTTATAAAAGTGAATTAGTACATAACAACAAAGAAGTCTTAATGGAATGTAAGTTAAGATGGAATCCCTTGTAATGATAATATCTTTAGGTTAAGGATAAATCAATGACAAAATTATGTGTGAAAAATATAAAAATACTCAATATGATTGTATATTCAGTGTAAATCAATTGGACGACATTTACACATATTCTTGTAAAAACAACACCAATGACTTGGATGTTTAACTCAATGAAAAGCGATTTAGTTAAAATTACTCTTATCAAGATCATATCGATGACTTGAGAATTTATAAATGGAGTGATTAGGTTTATAAAAATTATATCAACACAAATGGGAGTGGAAATTACTATATATGTTAAGAAATTGTGATTTCACTCATAATTTGGGAGTAAAATAATCAATAAAAGTTTCATAAAACCGAATGATTGGAAATTAAAATTTGAAATTCCCTAACCAATTTGGTTACTTTAGAAAGATACACCCCATGAATTAAATATAATACAATGATAATTTAAATACCCATAAATTAAATTATATTACACATAGAATAAAATCATGGGCAGTAGATACACCACACAAAAGGTAATAGTGGCAAATATAGCATGAATCTCACAGGAATAAAAGTTATATAAAACCCTCTAACCTTGTACTTTTCTATAGTATAGGGTAGATTAACTTTCGGTATAATGGTGATATCATTGTTATTAAATTATAAAAGAACCAAATACATAAATATTATATCATATATTATAAGGCCCCAACCTTAAACCTTACTTAATCTTGAATTATTACAAGATTACACCTTGAGGATCTTTTCAGGTTTAGAGTTTTAGAGAATTAGATCATAAAACTTGCATTACATTCCACATATAAACAAAGTGGTTACATAAAGATAGTATTATTCATTCCCATCAATGGAAACATATTTAAAATAAAATATGGATTCTTTCATGACACTTCCTTGACACTATCATCATATCATGTAACTTTCCCTTGACCTATGAAAAACATTTCAAAAAAACTTGGGATTAGCATAAAAATATCAGTAAGGGATATAAAAATATGGAAAGGAAACATAGGTACATATATACATAATAATGAGATCATACTTTACCCATAAAACGTAAGCACTTTAACATACCTCATCAAAACATGAATAAATCATAGAAATCATAAGACATAAAGGTAACTTGAGGCATTCATAACATTCTTACGTAGGGAGTAACCCTCTTGGTTACGTTTGGAATACCCATCATAGTATATTCCCTAAATCTCTTCGGAGAAACCTTAACGTTTCACTCCTTTGTGTTACCCAATGCATTGGAGAGCTATATCGGGCGCACCCACCCTTAGTTTATCACGGAACCACCCGTCTTCATAATAATGCCCAAGAACATTAACATAATCGTATCACATAAAACATGCATAAAGGAAACATAACTTTTCACATTTCAATCACGAGATATCAATACAACACATTGATATAAAAACATTTTAAAACCATTTTCAATACCAAAATAAAAGAAAATTAAAACATGGTATTTATTTTTCTTTTAAAAAATGGTATGGCTTGTAGAGGAAGTCGAAACTCAAATAACGGTCACAGCGGCGGAGAAGTCGTTGTCGCCACATACGTACGACAAAAACATTCCCTTTTGTCATTTAGTTAAATTGCTACATATAAAAATGATTCCTTTTGGATAAATGTAAATGTCAAATGGGTTCATACACCATATAAAAGAAGGTTGTGTATAAAACAAAATATGCCTCAATGAAAGGAAATTGAGACGAAGTCCCATACCTCATATCCGTGTTGAACCAACCATTATTTAATCTTATGAATAATAAACTTGAGTTAATCTCTACTTGCTTAAGAACCTTTTTCAATTTCATTATTCCTTTTATACCATGTTATGAACATCATGTAATCATTTAAGTTAATAATGTTCATTTTTTCGGTATTTGGTTCTTAAGTCAAAAATAGACTTCTTACACTTACATGTTGTTAATTTGGTCAAAGGTTCATTATATACAGAATTATATTAAGGATTTGGATAACATATATATCATATATATTCATCATATACATGTATTTATAATATTACATCACATTTAGAGGTAAGAAATGAAATGCACCGTTCATGGAGACGGTAAGCCGTACGTACGCATGAACGCTACTTCCATTTCTATTTCGTATTTTCTAGAATGGAATCATAATGATATAAGAGTATATTATAATTCCAGTATAATAACATATATAATATCATTAACTTTATCCTTTACACATCCCACATATGGTATTAAGGAATCAAATCACTTTCAGGGGGCGGTAGTCCGCACTTCCTAAAATGAAGATATTGTGTTTACCCATAATGGAAACAATAATGGTATGCCATAAATGAAAAATACAGAAGCTTAAGGAAAGAATAAACATATTATATATCATATATAAAAATAGTGACATCATAATGTCCACCATTGAAGGTGTTAAATGAGTATTTGAACAATCATCGTTTCGGGAGGCAGAATTTCGCCATCCACGGAAACCGTATGTTCTTTAACCATTTGATGTAGTTGTGTGAGAGTGTAACTCGAATAAATCTTATAAAAACATCTTAGTATATTTAAGATACTGGTGTTGTTACAAAATAAGTAAATAAAAAGAGTTTAGGGGGTTGGAGAAGCAAAATAAAACAAATGAACATGAGAGAATGAATTACCTTTAAAAGTGTAACTCCTTTTGATTTGAGCCTAAAGGCTTCCTTTGAAAGGATTCTTCCCAAAGGGAATCCTCTAGTATGAGTAGAGGGAAGTGGAGAGAGTAAATGGTCAGGTTATGGCCGAGCAAAAGGCTTGAAGAGTGTGTGAAATGAGGTTGAGGTGGGGGCCTTTTATAAGAGGAGAGGAGGGGCACTTTTGGAAATCATGAAACTATTATTTTATTTTCAAAAGTGTTTAGAATTTATAAGGTCCCAAATTGATATATTTCGAAGATAAGATGATAAGGCTTATAAATATTCCCTCCCAATTGTTTTTGGAAAAGTTTAGGACTTAGAATTTATATTATCGTTTCATTTTATTTAAACTGTTCATTAATGAGGTCATCATTACATCATCATGATGTCGTAATTAAATTACTTTATTTAATGTCTAAAAATTATAAAAAAAATATCATGATGTATGAAATCTTTTTATCTTTCCAAATAGTATTTATAGACAAAATTATGATTAGTATAACCCCTTCTAAAAATTGTTTCAGTAAAACAATTTATGTTAGTGTCATTTTCACCTTTATTTTAAAAAAAAGGCATTAAAGTCATTATCTCACCCAAGAGGCTCCCTAGGGTCCCCTAAATCGACCCATGGGTTGTCTTGGTCGGACATGACTCATCCAATAGGGGTAGGACAAGTTTCATGGTGTTTTCACATTTTTATAATATCATTTTTACCTTAAATTACACTAATTACCTCTAATCGCGATTAATGAAAAAAAGTTACTATTCACCAAAAAATTATTTTCATCCCACTGAACCACATTTTACATACTAATGACAACCATGTATGTCGGATTTTCAAAATTCAATACACATTAGTGGTAAACTTTCTTTTAACTGAAAAATCAGTTTTCTTGATTACCACTTAGTGGTTTCACTATTCATCAAAAATTGAAGTTTTTCAGAAAATTACCAAAAATTAACCCTAAGCTATATTTGATATTCAAAATTCAAAAATGAAGTCTATTTTACAAAATTCAAAACATATAAGTCACATTAATTAATTTAATAATTAATTCCTGCTGTCAGAGCAAATAGCGTGTTTTTATAAAACATTAAGTATCCAAAGATTGACACCAGTTTAAGTCTAATTTCAAAGTGAAATTGATTCCAATGACCACCATTGGATTAAATGGTAAAAATAAATTAAGATTACACATTAAGACCAATTCAAAAGATAATCTAATCATATAAATAAATTATATTAAGAAGCAATTTTGATGTAAAATGCAGTATTTTTCACTATTCATTAAAAAATGAACATTGTCAGAAAAATACCAAATATTCACCCAAAGTAAATTTTGATGTCCCAATCATAAATAATAAGTTTATTTTGACAAACAGAGCTTATAAAATTGTCAAAAGATAGATTCAAAAATGGTTTGCCATCAAAAGGCAGTAAAACAATATTTTAAAAATATTAGTGTATTTCATGCTTAAGAATGGATTTATTTGCATTTTAAGCCTCTAAACCACTATCTAATTCATTAATAGACATATATAAAAATATCTATTATTCATTACTTACTTGGGATGTTACATATATGATCTTATAATATTGCTTTGTTAATGATATTTTAGTAGTATCATTTTTTTTGGGTGTTAACTGATTCGTTTTCTTTTATAAGTTTTGTTATGTAGGTCATGTATGTTATGTATAGGATTTATATAATTTATATATATAATGAAATTATATTCATAAAAATTGTTTTTAAATCATCAAATGAAAATTATTCTTGAATGGTTATGATGGAGAATAAATATTATCACGTTTGTGGAGACGGTAATTCGTACGTATGCATGAACGACAATATCACTCAATAGATGGTAAAATAGTTTTTAATTGGCTGGTATATTATATATACAGAATCATTAACATTTTTTATTTATTATTTACATAAATTTTACTCATTATTATACCCATCCAAATAATGAAGTTTTGAATAACAAACTACACCACGATGTGGAGACGGTAAGTCGTGTGTACGCACGTATTGTGACTTTGTCATTCATAGGATAGATAGAATAATGAATATGGTTCTAAAATATTTATAATAACATAAATTTATAAAGAAGTTAAAAGATTTATTATTTTTTTATGGAAAGAACAAATAAAGAGAAAGTGTAATAAGAAAAGAACTTTAAAAAAGGGGGGGAAATTATTACCTCTTCTCCGGGTGCTTCCCTTTGATTTGATCAAAAGAGAACCTTAAGTTGCATTTATGATCAAATTAAGGCATATATAATGAATATAGAGTAGTTGGGTGGATATTTTAGTAGGTTTTGTCTGAGCCAAAATGATTTGGAGGTGTGAAAATAAGATAAGGGGAAGTACCCTTTTATAAGAGAGGTGAGGGTCACTTTAGGAAAAGCGTGAAATATTATTTTATTATATAATAATTTTCAGTTTATAATTGATCCAAATGAATATTTTTCTAGTATAAGGTAGGTATGGGTCTAAATACATTCAACCAATATATTTTAGACAACTTTAGGTCACTATATTAACCTTATATTTTAGATTTAATTCTTAGTTAATTAGTTTAACTTTTACCATGTCTTCTTGTATTCTTACAATATGTGGATAATAAACATACTATAAACTACCAAAAGAACACTAACTTGTTAATTAATGATATATCTATCATTATATAAGTATTTTGGTAGAAAATTATATTCTTAGGAATATTATATCATTTAATAATATAATAGTTATTTTAAATACTCATTTATGTCAATTTTGACACTATTTAGTTTTTGGTTTTTGTAAAAGTCATAAAAACATGATTAATTCAAAAATAATTCATTGAATCAAATCTAACATGTCATATAAATCTATAAAATTTTTAAAATGCATCAGAAGTATAAATTTAAATTTATTTTGATATTTACAATATCAATTATTTTAATCATTCATTAATAAGGTAATTACTGCATCAACATTATGTCATAAATAAATTTAGTTATTGAATGTATAAAAATTATAAATAAAAAACCTGATGTAGGAAATATTTTTATATTTCTAATGAATATTTATAGTTGAATTTATCTTATGCATAACCCTATACGAATAATGTTTTAGTTATGAAAATATGTATTTAACACTTTTAACTCTTCTTTAAATAAAATAATAATAAATGTCTTAATCTAATCCAAGTAGACCAAAGAGGATAATTTTTTATTAATAAGGTTTATTTTTGTCTAAAAAACTTATAAAATAGAATTATGGTATGTGTTGGGTAATTATAATTTTATTTTTACCCTTAATTACCCTATTTACTTTTAATCATGGTAATAAAATTCAGAAGTTACTATTCACCAAAAATTATTTTTATATTATTGAACCATATTTTAAATACTAAATTCAACTGTGTCTCTCAGATTTTTGAAATTCAATTCACAGAAGCAGTAAAATTACATTTTCTGCAAATTTGCAAACGTGCCTAGAAGGTGGGTAAAAACGTTAAAAAATTCAATAAATTTTATACATCTAATTTTATTATAAAATGACTCTAATGAATTAGATTTAACTAATATCAGTATTATGTATCTATTTTGACTTAAAATTATTTTAAAAAATTAATTAATTAATTAATTAAAAATTTGGTTTTTAAACAATAACGAAGTGTTTTTCACTATTCATCAAAAATTGAATGTTTTTTTGAAAAATACCAAAACATCCCCCTAAGATAATTTTGATATCTTGAATCCCAAAATGATGTCTATTTTACCAATTTCTAAACATAGAAGGTGCATTAATCAATTTAAAATTAATTCCTATTGTCAAAACCTGAAAGTGGGTATTTGAGACGTAAAAACTACCAAAAGATTGATATGCGTTTATATCCAATTTATTATTGATATTACTTCCAATGAAAAATATTGGATTAAATGATAAACATATAATCTAATTATACTTCAAAAAAATTCAAAATAATAATTTAACACTATAAATTTTTTTTATTAAAAAGTGGTTTTTAATTAAAATTCATTATCTTTTATTATTCATCGAAATATAAAAGTTATCCAAAAAACACCAAAAAATTATCCAAACTACATTTTTATTCCCTAATAATAATTAAGAATTTAATTTCATCAAATTCAATATATAGAATTTTCAAATGTTGGATTTTAAAAGGTCTCCATTAAAAGGTGGAAATAGCATTTTTTGAAAATTACTTCTTTTGTTTGAAAAATTGAACTTTTCCTTTTATTTTTTCTGAGAAACACAAAAGATGAATGATAAAATTATATGGGATATATATATATAATTCAAAATTTTTTTATTACAATCCATAACCGCTTTTAAATGGATAGTTTGATATGTCTTGGTGTGCTTGAACTCGATGTTGCGAACATCGCACGCTATTGTATTATTCAAAGTGAAGTGTACAGTGGAAGCTTCGGGTGTTACATTCTTCCTCCCTTCAATAAATTGTGTCCTTATAATTTGAAATTTTTCTTCAGAAGTAAAAATTAAAAAAATAGAAAATACTATTGTGGAAAACCCACATAAGAAATAGGCTTAGTAAATTTTAGTCTTAATAAGAGGGGAAGTGGAATTTAAAAGTCACCATCAAATTAGGATTTCGAATAGAAGAACATTGGTGGCAATAATAATTGGAGAAAAAACATAAATATGTATAAGTAGTTATTAAGGTAATCAATCACAAACAAGTGAATAGAATATTGAGGGCCTCAATGCCATAAATATATAATGAATAATGTAAGGTATTAGAATAACACATTTTTTTGTTTTTGATCATTTCCATAAAGTTTTAGAATTAATTTATTTATAGAATAAAACAAATACTTGATAAGTAGAGTTACATTTTTTATATAATTTATACCACAAATTCATCTTTCACTCCGAATGATGAGTATTCAAGATGACCTGATCACACTTGAAGCGCTGGAATCAACTTACAGAGAATCACATAATCCACAAAAGATGAACTATATATTTCCCCTATCTTTAAAGATTAAAAAAAACAAAAATGGTTAGTACAAGATTAGATGATCCCCAAAAAGTATAATCCTTTAGAGAGAGAAATACTAATCTTAATTTCTAAAATTAAACCCAAAAACCCCAAAGTTCAATAAATACCATTCAACAAAAAAATTTCCTTAAAATCCTTTAATATAATCCAAAGTAAGATTGAAACCCAAACCCAAAATAATTTGATTATGTAGTCTTCCTCATTAAATTGTATCTCCAAATAACATATACTACTCTTAAAGTAACATACTTAAAAGTAATTAACCAAATCACATATTCTCTATGATAGGTTAATAATTTCCATAAAAAACCTAAATCTTTATAAGTCCACAATAAAAACATAGATAAAAATCCACCATTTCTCCATAAATTAAATCCAATAATATTCTATTTTCTATAGGAATATAGTGTTCCCAACATAGTGAACGTATTCCAAAATAACATTTATCACGTAATAACCAAATCATTTTCCTATACTAAGGATATCCATTTGATAAAAATATGATTCCAAATAAACTTATTATTGATCAACAAAATCATTTAACTAAAAATGATTAGTAACACTAATCAGGGACTTCACGTAGTCCGATGGTAGGTAATAAATACCAGTTTCATTTAGGTTGTGGCCTTGATTCTCGTAGCTTTGTCCGACGCGACAGGTTGTCACATAGTCTGCATGTTGTCCTTTTTTGTAAAAAAAATTATATCATTAACAAAATGAGTTAAATTCTTCAAAATAACCATAACATAATTTTACTACAAATGATATCTCATACCTCACATATTCATCCCAAATTTTAATAACTTGTAATTTCCTCAAATTCAAGGATCATATAATCCCAAATAGTTATTTATAACTATATCTATAATAGAAAACATAATTATTCTTCTAATTGCATTTTCACATAAAAAACTTCATGTTTACACATACAAGAGAAATTTCTTTCAAAGTAAACCCATAAAAAAAGAGAACTAATACCTTTAAATATTTCTCCATCCATTTATTTCTAAATAGGTACTTCCTTGACCAAAAGGTTTACCTATAGAATAATGCATTCACTCAGGTAATGCCCATGACCCCTACATTTATGGAAAATGACTATAAATGGATTCTTGGGATCATTTTTATATTCTTCCATAGTACTCTACATTTTTACGTGGTAATTATTTAATTTATGTTCTTTTTCCCACATATCAAGCATTTCATTGTTCAATTAAGACACATTCCTAGGGGTCTGCTTCAACATTGCTTACATGATGGAAATTGAGCTTTCTTTTCTCCATTTTCTGTACTGCTAGAGCTCTTATCATTTGATTCCATTCACTTCTTTGTTGAGTCTGAGAGTTGGTTAATATATATATTGTTGATCATATTTTTGGAAAATTGATTCGTCATGAACACGATATCTTTTACACCTATCAATATTATATTTCGTTTCTAATCTCCACCATCGTTACCACCCTGTACATCATGTTCAATATTACTATTAATTCCATGGAATCCAGCCATTGACTAAAATGAGAAATCATTGTGTGAGCATCATTAGTGATAAAATCATTTAGATAATATCATGACACCTTATTTTAAATCTAAAACACCTTAGGATTAACCAAAGTTATTTACTCTCATCTTTTATTTAAAATCCTTTAAATTGGTTTATAAATAAAATCTAAATGATCCTAAGAATATCACCCAGGAGTGTCATAACTAAGAGTGCAGCAAGGCCCGTTATCAAGCACCAGTTTCCATTCGAGTCTAGCCCAAAGCAGTGTTTTCAGGTTTTACCCCTTGGTACATTTGTGCTAGAGCTGCCTCTACCTACTCATATTCAAACAGGGATGTATTTCATGGAAAACCCACATAATATTTACATTACCAAAAAAAATTATGTTCTTCTATACAAATCACTAATGTCTATCTTAGGGTAATGTTCTCTAATCAGAGTTTTTCTAAATCAAGTTTCCAAGGTTTGTACTAAACTTCCTTTGATACCAACTGTAACGCCCCGACCCTAGTTACCAAGATTTAGTTCATTATTACATAAT
The DNA here is from genome assembly GCA_963277665.1 of Viscum album. Lineage (NCBI taxonomy): Eukaryota > Viridiplantae > Streptophyta > Magnoliopsida > Santalales > Viscaceae > Viscum > Viscum album. Next base: position 1,934,956,797 of record OY728123.1, on the reverse strand, counting down.
ATTAGAATGATATCAGGAGATAAAGTCTTGAAAGACCGATTAGTTTAGTGTACTTGGAATTACTAGATACATACATAAATTTTACATTACATACTGATAAAAATAAAAACAACATTGTGCCCCCTTTGAACAAACTCATATCCATTGGAGTATCCTTGAAGGTAAAATATAATATACTTCTTTACATCCTGAGAAAATAAAACATAAGAAAGTTGTAATCTCAGATGCTTAGTAGGGATAACAATATAGTGGGAACTGTCATAAATAATCATTAATATTTAAGGCAGTGTATAAGACTAAAACACAATCCTTTTAAACATAAACTTCAGAATAATATGAAAAAGATAAATCGAATAATTACATTTACTTATTCACATGGATATTGTACTATTCGAATAAGAACATGCAATATTAATAGTCAATTTCATAATGATGCAATGCATAATGTCAGACAACATAACTACATAGTCAAGGCCTCATGCCAAGACTACAAATAAAATTTTGTCAATGCCTTGTGCCAAGACACTATTTTTTCTCATGGTACCTACCGATGCATCATGGATCTATAGTGGGATCCACCCGTCACTTACTATGTCTAATTAATTCCTCATATGAAATGGTTGAAACATAATCTAAACGTTCATATTAAAAGTAGCATACAAAATGTAAATATTTTAGACACAACCCATGAATGGTATAAAAATAGTATATCCACAGTCAAACATAACTCATTAAATACAATATGGAAGATTTTATTATAATAAATTAACCTAAATCGAGAATAATGAAGGATATTGACATAGATGAAAATAATCATCAAAATTATTTGAGAGAAATATGCCCCTTTTTCTTGAAAACAATTAAAAGTCTCACTATTTATCAAGAATCTGTTTAATATAGATTTTTGAATCAAAGTTCCCCATACCTCTTTGAAACATTTAAAAGGAGTTTTAATTTTAGAACATTAATTTACATATAAATAAATCCTTAAAACCATTTATAAAACATGGACATTAATGAGAAAGATTTAGAAAAACAAATTTTTAAAACATTTAAAATGATTTTTTAGTTAGAGTTCTTAACCAAATGAGAGACACTTGAGTAAAAATAATTGAGGTAATAAAATAATTATAATATCATGAGAATAAATGGATTCGCGATATACTATGTCAAATTATAGCATATAAACCATATAAAAGTTAATTTGTCATATAACAACAAAGAAGCCTCAATGGAATGTAAGTTGAGATGAAATCCCTTATAAAGACCATATCCTTAGGTTAAGGATAAATCAAATACATAATTATGTGTGATAAATATAAATACACTCAATATGATTAGATATTCAGTGTAAATAAATCAAAGGACAGTCACACATATTCTTGTAAAAACAACACCAATTACTTGGATGTTTAACTCAATGAATAGAAATTAAGTCAAAATTACACTTATCAAGTTCATATAGATGACTTGAGAATTTATCAATGGAGTGATTATGTGTATAAAAAGTATATCCACACCAAAGTTGAGTGTAAATTTCTACATAAGTAAATCATTAGTGACTTCACACATAATCTTGGAGTAAAATAATCAATGAAGTTTGCGTAAAATTGAATGAGTGGAAATTGAAATTTGAAATTCCCTTACCGATTTGGTAACTTACGAAACATACACCCCAAGAAAGAAGTATCATTAAATGATGATTTAAATACCCATAAATAAAATTATATTACACAAATAATACAATCATGGGAAGTTCATACACCACACAAAAGGTTGTAGTGGCAAATATAGCATGAATCTCAACGGAATAAAAGTCAGATGAAGACCCCTTACCTTGTAATTTTCATTATTATAGGTTTGGTTAAACTCTTGTATAATGGTGAAATTAGTGTTATTAAATTATAAAAGAACCAAATACATAAATATGATATAATATATGATCTTATAATATTTCATTGTTAATGATATTTCAGTAGTATCATTGTTTTGAGTGTTAACTGATTCATTTTTCTTTATATGTTTTGTTACATAAGTTGTTTTTTTATATATATAGGATGTATTTTATTCATATAAATAATGAAATTATATTCTTAAACATTATTTTTAAATAATAAAATGAATATTATTCTTTAACGATTACGATGGGGAATGAATCTTATCGCGTTTGTAGAGACGATAATCTGAACGTACGCACGAGTGACAATATCATTCAATTGTTGGTAAAATTGTATTTAATTGGATGTTATATCATATATACAGAATCATTAAAATGTATTATTTATTATTTACATCAATTTTACTCATTATTATACCCATTTAAAAAATGAAGTGTTGAATAACAAACTATACCATGACGTGGAGAGGTAAGTCGTATGTACGCATGTATGGTGACATTGTCATTCATAGGATGGATAGAATAATGAATATGGTTGTACCATATTTATAATAAAATCACATCATGTATAAGGTACTAGTTTTATTATTTTGTTATGGAAACAACAAATAAATAAGAAGTAAAAGAAGACAAGAACTTTGAAAAAGGTGGTGAAATCATTACCTCTCCTTCGGGCGCTTCCCATTGATTTGATCAAAAGGGATCCTTAAGTTGGCTTTTTTATCAAAGAAAGGCTTCTCGGTTGAATATAGGGTAGTTGGGATGATATTGGAGTAGGATTTAGAGGAGCCAAATGTAAATGGAGGTGTGAAATTAAGATAAGGTGAAGTACCCTTTTATAAGAGGCGTGAGGGTCACTTTAAGAAAATCTTGAAATATTATTTTATTATATAATCATTTTCGGTTTATAATGGATAAAAATGAATTTATTTAAAGTATAAGGTGGGTATGAGTCCAAATAACTTCAACCTGTATGTTTTAGATAAGTTTAGGTCACCATATAAACGTTATCTTATAGATTTAACTTCTAGTTAATTAGTTCAACTTTTACAACATCTTCTTGTATTCTTACACTATATAGTTAATAAACATACAATAAACTACCATGGGAACCTCAAGTGGTAATTATTGTATCAACATTGTGCCATATAAAATTAATTATTGAATGTCTAAAAATTATAAATAAAATACCATGATTTAGGAAATCATTTTATCTTTTTAATTAATATTTATAGTCTAATTTATATTATGTATAAACCTATATTAAAAAGAATTAGCTATGAAAATTTAAATTTAACACTTTTAAATATTCATTAAATAAAATAATAATAAATTTCCTATTCTAATCCAAGTGGACCAAAGAGGATCATATTTTATTTTTAAGGATAATTCTAGTCGAAAAAATCTTATCCAATAAAATTAAGACATGTGTTAGGGTAATTATAATATCATTTTTACCTTTAATTTTCCTATTTACTTTTAACCTTAGTAAATAAAAGTAAAAAGTTACTATTCACCAAAACTTATTTTCATCTTATTGAACCAACTTTTAATTACTGATTTCATCCGTGTCTCTTGAACTTTTTAAATTTAATTCATATAAGTAGTAAAATTACGTTTTATGAAAATTTGCTAACATGCCTAGAAGGTGGGTAAAAACGTTAAAAATTTTCAGTAAAATTTTATACATCTAATTTTATTATAAAATGACTCTGATAAATTACATTGAACAAATATATGTATTATGTATCTATTTTTACTTAAAATTATTTTAAATAAAATAAATAATTATTAAAATAAAAAGTCGTTTTTTAAACAATAACGCGGTATTTTTCACTATTTATCAAAAATTTAAAGTTTCCAGAACAATACCAAAACTTCATCCTAATATAATTTTGATATTATAAATCCCAAAAAGATTTCTATTTTACCAAATTCAATACATATAAGTTTCATTAATTAATTTAAAATTAATTCCCATTATCAAAACCAGAAAGCGGGTTTTTGAGAATTAAAAACTATAAAAAGATTGATATGTGTTTATGTCCAATTTAAAAGTGAAATTACTTCCAATGAATAAAATTTGATTAAATGACACAAATATAATCTAATTATGCCTCAAAAACATTCAAATTTATAATTTAACATGATAAATTATTTTGATTAAAAAAGTTTTTTTCAATTAAAATTGTGTATCTTTCACTTTTCATCAAAATATGAATGTTATCAGAAAAACATCAAAAATATATACAAACTCAATTTTTATGTCCCACTTATAAAGAAAATTTTAATTTCATCAAATTAAATATATAAATGTTTCAGATATTAAATTATAATGGGTCTCCATTAAAAAGATGAAAAACTGCACTTTTTGGAAAATACCTCTTTTGTCTGAAAAAATTGAATTTTTCCTTATATTTTTCCTAAAAAAACAAAATATTAATATTAAAATTATATGGGATATATATATAAAATTAAAAATTTTAATTACTATTCATAACTGCTTTTTAAATTGCTATTTTGATAGGTCATGGTGTGCTTCAAATTGGTGTTCCGAACATTGCACGCTATTGTATAATTCAAATAAAATCCTATCGTCGAAGCTTGGGGTGTTACACTTTGGATAATACAAATTCTTCTCAAATAATCTCCCAAAAACCCTCCCTTAATCCTTGAATCCTTAACTTGGGAAGAATCTATTTTAATAAATCCTTTTGGCTAAAATGAAAAGGAGTTACCTGATTTAGAGGTAACGCCTTCTCTCAAGCTCCATTCATTTATTTTCTTTATCCAAACCCATAACCACTATTTTTTTCATTAATTTATAACAAAATTATTATACTCAATATACTAGGATGGTTTTATTCTATGTTTTTGACCTATACTTTCACACACCTCCATCCAATGGATATAGAACATATTGTTTCGGTGTAAGAAAAATTACTGCCTCACAAAATGATCAATGTTAAATTTTATCCTACCACCTCTCATGGTGGTCATTATGAAAGAACTGTATTTATATATGAAATATATTATATTTATATTGTCTCTATGCTTCTATAAATTTTATTTACAACCTAACTTTAGGCTTTACATAATGTGAAAATATGACAGTTTCATTTGAGGAAGTGTGGACTATGGCCCCCTTAAAGTGATATAACTCCATCATGTCATACATGGAACATATAAAGGATGAATTTGATGAATTTATTTAACATATATATAACATATATTATACTGTAATTAAAATATACCTATGCATCATTTATTTTTCATTCTTTTAATATGACAAAGAAATGAAAATAACGTTCATGTGTACGTATGGCCTACTGTATCCATGAATGGTGAATTTCATTTTTTATTTACAAATATTATAAACTATAATAAATACAAATATATAGTTTATATATATGATATTTAATTAATTTATATCATTCTTGAGATGATTTAATTATGACAACATGGACAATTTGCATCAATACAAGTTCATTTTTGACTCAAGTACCGAACTTCGACAAAACATCTAATATGAAATCAAATAATTAGATAATTGTTATAACATGGTAATAAGTGATATTAAATGAATAATAAAAGTTAAAAAGGCTCTGAAGAAATTATAAATTAACCTATATTTATTATTCAGGAAATTAAATAACGAAGGAGACAAGTCTGACTCAATGTAAGGGGCTTATTCTAAATATCCTTTCATTGAGGCATATTTTGAATTATATATGCCATTCTATTATACATTGTATAATAAAACCCATTGACTACTAGTTTAATTAAATGGTTTTTAAAATGAATTTTTTTTATGAAGTGTTTTACTAAATGACAAAAGGAATGTTTTTTTTTAACGTATTCGGCGACAATGACCTTTCTGTAGCCGTGAACATTTTTTGATATTTGGCTTCCTCAACAAGATTTTTTTTTTTTTGAAAAAATAAATGAAATACCATATACACTGTTTAGGTATTTTGGAATTGAAAATATTTTTATAATGGATTGATTACATCAATATCATGAAATGATGTCTTGCTATTACAATGTGATAATTTTTTCTTTCCCTTATCCATGTTCATGTGTAATGATTATGTTATGGTTCTTGAGAATTTATTATGTATATGGGTGGTTTTATGATAATCTGAGTATAGGTCAGCCCGTGATAGTTCTTCAATTCATTGGGTAATCTGATAGAGTTAAACAATAAGGTTTCTTCTATGATATTTAGAGAATATACTGTGATAGTTATTCCAAAAGTAAAAAATAAAGGATACTCCCTGTGTAGTTGTGAAAGCTACAATGTAAGAATGATATGGATTCCACAATTTACCTTTATGTTTTATGATTTCTATGATGTTTCATAGGAATATTATTATTACATGATGTAAGATAATTATTTTATATTTAATGGGTGAATATTATGATTTTGGGAAAATGTTTTAATGGGTTTTAAATATTCATGGACAAATGGTTTTATTACTTATTTTATATTCCTTACTCAGTTGTTTTCTTATCCCAAGTTTTTGAAAAGTTTTCCATAGGGTATAAGGGTGGGTAAAATAAAGGAATAATTCAAGAATATTTTTATCAAGAAAAATAAATGATGTTTTGTTTAAAGGGTTTCCAATGGTTAAAAAAGTGGATAATTGTTGTAACTATCAACAAGTAATGTATGGGACTATTATGTAATAGTTATGACCCTATTCTCTAAAACTCTAAACCTAAAAAGATCATAAATGGTAATTTATAAGGATTTTATCTCATTTTTTGGGAATGATATTAAATTATATTGTTTTTTAAAAAGGAAAACCCGCAAGATTGGTGGAAACCCATCACGTCCAGAAAGGCCTTGGGAATCAAACCCACAACAGAAGGGTGACAAGGGTGCATTGAATACCACTGGCCTACACCCTAATGGCCCTAAGGCCTTCATTTTTATTGATTTTTGATAACCCCCCTTTCAAGGGATAAGGGGTAACCCTTACAATTCCTATATGCTCAGAGATTACATAGTACTTAGGCTTAGGAGATTACCTGACCCGAAGGTCTTACGGAATTCAACCAAACTATCTACAAGGAACTGCCCCTCCCAAGAATGTGCATCATGATAGTAGCTCTCCACCTTCACATGACCGTCTGGCTATGATTTCTGTGCAAGCACAGGCTAGTCCCGATGGCATAGCCATACCCTCTCATTCTGATAAATCCATTTGGCACTGCTCTAGTGAGTGTACCTGCTCTAAATCCTCTTCTGGGGATGATACTTTTTTTGTAGTGTGTTTGGGAAAACTGGATGTGGCCCGAAGGCCTAGAGGTGGCCTAAAGGCCTTAAAGGTGGCCCGAAAGCCCTACTGACCTGATGGCATGGGTGGCCTGATAGACTTAAGGACTCCAATCCCAAACTGGTGGCCCAAGGTGAATAGTTCCAGCTGCTACAGTACCGAACAGTACATGTTACAGTGCCTGATACAGTACCCTCATAGTGTACATTTCTATTACATTACTTCTACAGTGTATAGTGCCTACTATTGTACCCGTACAGTGTATAGTTCTGCTGAAGTGCTGCTATAGTGCCTGCTGGAGCACTTCTACAGTACCTCGGAAATATGCCTCTACCTGGTTTTGAACCTGGGTCTTGTGGATGCACATAAGGATACCTCATCAACTAGGCTGAGGCACAAGTGCTACCACTAACCTACGTGAATTCCCCAGATAGTATGACTTATCCTCTTTAGATAAAGAATTTTATGGACTAAGAATATGTTTATTTTAGGAACTTATGTTTAATCAAATGGATGTCCTTAGTATATTAAAATGATTTGGTGATTAAGTGATAAATGTTAATTTGGAAGATGTTTTCTATTTTTGGAGCACTATATACCGAAAGAAAATAGAATACTTTGGGATTTCATTTGAGGAGTAATGGTTGGATTTATTTTGGAAGAATATATGTATTTATTTTAGACTTCTGGTAATTTGGTTTATTTATGGATGTGATTAACCTGTCATGTATAAAATGGAATTACGTTAATTACTTTTAGGTATGACAATTTAAGATTAGTTGATGTTATTTAGATACAAATAATTAGATTTATTGTGGAAGACTATGTGATCAAACCCTTATCAATTTTCTATTTCAAATTTAGATTGTATTATTTTGATGAATTGTGTGGACAATAATTTTTTTAATGGTCTATGATGGGGTTTGGGTATTACTGTGTATTTTTAGAGATTAAAAGTAGTTTTTTTAATTATTATTCTTTTGGGGGGATTATCTAATCTTGTACTAACCATTTTTGTTTTGCTTAATGTTTCAAGTCATGATGAATAGATAGTTAATATTTTTTGGATTTTTTGTTTCTATAGAAGATTATTGTAGTGATTCTTGTGTATCCAATCCAACTTGAATAATCATTGTTTGGAGAAAATATGAGTTTGTGGAAGAAATTTATTAAATGATGAAATTATAATTGACAATTAAGTATGTTTCCTTATGTTCTTAGTAAAGATCATAAATGAATTCCACAACATTATGAAAAGGACCTTAAACAAAAATATTGTATCTTTACTTTTCATATAGTGAAATCAATGATTGTTTAACCCTTCACATATTTTTTGTTTCTAGTTGTTAACTTTCTCTTGATCATGTTTTCTATCACTCTCCATTAGAATAATATGGTTAGTTTTTCATCAATATCTGCACTTTTATATATGGGATCCTAGTGTGTGTTATCTCAGGTGACCTTTGTACTTCTCTTTCATTCTTTTAAAATGGTAGTTTTATTGACTCTTTTTCTAATATGGTATTATCAATGATGTTACCAAGCCAAATATTAAAATTGTTAGGGTGCAATTTCCAAAAGTGTGGAATGATGTAATATCCTTGGAATTTAAATAATAACACATTTTAATATCTATTAATATTTATGAATAAGATATTCAATTTACATTAATGGGGACATTTTTTCCTAAAGTGTACTCGACACGTAAAAATAGGTTTCTCTAAAATCATATGTTGCACACAACATTGAGTTATACCAAAAAATAATACAATAATATTGTTATTACTTTCAATGGAAGTCAACTCAAAACCATTGTATTAGAATTAATGAACAGAACAAAATAAGAAATGATTAAATATGTTTTTTAAATGTTTTTATATTTATCTAATAAATTTTACAGTCTTAAGATGAGAATGAATCCAATTTTAATCATAAAATACTCTAATATTTTTAAAGGTTGTCTTACCGCAATTTGATGGGTAACCCTTTTTAAATATTTTTTTTAAAAAATATTTATGTTCTATTTGAAAAATTAAACTTAATCTATATAATATGGACATCGAAATTTAATTTGGTTTAAATTTTGGTACCTTTCTGATAAATCCATATTTTAATGAATAGTGAAAATACAGAATTTTAATTCGAAGCTGCGTTTTCATGTAATCTATTTTTATAGATATATTTTCCATTTAATTTTTTTTCAAGTCTAATGGGATTATGTTTTTATTATCTAATTTATAGTTTTTCATTGTAATTAATTTCACATTGAAATTGGACATAAAAATTTGACAATCTTTTGATAATTTTTACTTCTTAAAACCCCGATTTTTGGTTTTAACAATAAGAATTAATTTAAAATTATTATCTTCCAATAATATATTTTGAATTTTGAAATATTAATTTCATATTTGATATCATATGGCTCAAATTGTTTAAATACTTCCTCTTTATATTTGGACATTATGAATAGCAACTTCATTAATTATTCCTATTTACCATGGCTAAAGGGTAAATTAGGTAAGGGTAAAATAAAATAATATTATAATAATATAAAACAACCCTAAAACACATTATAATCCTATTAGATGAGATATATCTAACTCTGAGAATCCTTGTTTTGATTTTAGGACCCCATGGAGCCACTTGGGTGTGATGACCTTTTATAATATTTATTTTAAACAAAAGGGAAACGTAACCTAAATATGTATCTCTAAACTAAAAAATATTAATTTAGTCTATATGAATGATATCTTAGACCATAAATAGTAATTATAAAGATAAAACTATTTCCTATATCATGGTATTTTATTTATAATTTTTATTCATTAAATAAATAATTTTATTTATAACAAAATTATGGTGGAGTGATTACCTTATTATTGAAAAATTCAAATGAATTATATTTTAAATATTAAAATAAATTCAATTTGAACATTTTGATCCCATAAAATTATTTATGGAAGACTATGACATATTATATTTTAGTTAATTATTTTTTATCAAAGGAATCATGTTTTTAGGACATTAACAAAAATTAATTACGAAATAGTGTCAAAATAGACATAAATGGTTTTTAAAAGAAATACTATTATATTAAATGATATAACAGTCCTAAAAATATGAAAAATGTACAAATGACTTATATAATGTTAAAATTTTAATTAAGTATCCACTCAGGGTTCTATTGAAATTTTTAAGTAACTATAGTGACCATATATTATGAAAAAACTAGAATACATGGTAAGAGTTAATGTTTTTTCATAATGGTTAAAGATAAAAGACAATGCACATTTTATGACATAAAAATGTTAAAAACCTATTTAATGAGGTTATTTTGACCCATACTCATTTTATCCTCAAATTATATCACTTTCTAGGTATTATAACTCGAAAATAAATTTTTAATAAAATAATATTTCAAGACTTTCCTAAAGTTCCTCTCCTCCCTCTTATAAAATGCCACCACCTCTACCTACTTAATAAACCCTATAAAACTCTTGGATCATCAAAATTATTCTAAAATAAGATCCAAAAATACCTTCCATACTTCTTGAAGACTTAAATTGTTCATTAGTTAATTCATGAAATCTTTTTGGCTCAAATCAAAAGGAGTTACCAGATTTAGTGGTAACGTCTTCTCTCAAGATCCTTTCAATTATTTTCATTATACAACGCAGTAAACTATCTTTTTTCCAGTAATTTATAACCAAAATAGTATAATAAATATACTAGGATTTTTTATGGTAATATTTGGACCTAAAAGTACACACACTTCAATCTAATGTATATAGAACATATTGTTTCTGTGTACGGTGAACTACTGCCTCATGAAACGATGGTGGTTTAATTCTCTCCTACCACCTCTCATGGTGGTTCTTATGATGACATTGTATTTATATAAAATACATATTATATTTGTATTTTTTTATGCTTATGTAATTTATATTTACAATATACCTTTACACTTTCCATAATGTTTAATTGCGATAATTTCATTTGAGGAAGTGTGGACTATCGCCCCTTCAAAATGATATGACTTGTTCATGTGATACATAAAAAATATAAAGGATGAAGTTAATGAAATTATGTAACATATATAACAAAAATATTATATTATAATTATAATATATATATATATATATATATCATTTAGTTTTAATTCCTTTAATATGATATGGTAATTAAAGTAGCGTCTGTGTGTACGTACGCCCAACAATCACCATGAACGGTGAAATTCATCTCTTATCTCAAATATTATAAACTATTATAAATACATATACACTATATATAGATTATATTAAAATCATTATTATTATTATTATATGATGGACTTATGAATAAATGGACAATTTTCATCAAAACAAGTTCATTTTTTACACAGGTACTGAACATCAACAAAACAAACAATATGAAATAAAATAACTAACTAAATGTTATAACATAGTAATAAGTGATATAAAATGAATAATAAAATTTATAAAGTTAATGAAGAAATTATTAATTAACATTTTTTATTATTTAGGAAATAAAATAATGAATGAAACAAGTTGGACTCAAGATTAGGGACTTCATCTCAATGTCATTTCCTTGAGGTATATTTTCATTTATATACGACCTTCTTTTATACGTTGTATAATCAATGATAGTGAATTTTAATTTCATTCAATACTTTTTAAAAGGAATAAGTTTTATCAAGTGTCTTTCTAAATGACAAAAGGAATGTTTCATTTTAATGTATACGGTGACAATGACATTTCAATCGTCGCGGTCATTATTTGATATCTAGATTCATCTAAAAGTCGTGATGTTTAAAAACAAGTAAATACCATATTATGTTTTTAGGTATTTTGGTATTTAAAATGGTATGAAAATTTATAGATTATATCAATATCTTGAAATTATGTAATATTATTTCAATGTTGAAATTCTATTTTTTCCTTTATACTTGTTTATGTGTTATGATTATATTATGGTTCTGGAGCATTGCTTATGTATACGATTAGTTTCATGATAAACCAAGGGTGGGTGAGCCCATGATATCTCATAAATACATTGGTTAATGTGATGGAGGTAAATAATAAGTTTTCTCTTAAGGTATTTAGGGAATATACTATGATGGGTATTCCAAATGTAAAAAAGAAGGTTACTCCTTACAAAGCTGTGAAAACTTCAATGTAAGTATGATATATATTTTATAAGTAACCTTTATTTTTTTATAATTTCTATAATTATTTGTAGGAATATTATGATTTCATGATTTTATCTAATTAAGTTTTGTTTTATGGGTGAAATTAATTATTTTTTTAAAATGTTTTTATGGGTTTACAATATTCATGGAAGAATAGGTCTATTTCTTATTTTATATTACCTAGTGATATTTTTATGCTCATATCATGTTTTTTAAATGTTATTCATAGGGTATAAGGATGGGTAAAATAAAGGAAGTAGTTAAAATTACTTTTATCAAGAAAAAAATGCATGTTTTTTTAAGGGTTTCCTTTGGTAGAAAAATTTGATACTGAGTGTAACTATAAACATGTAATGTCTAGGTCTATTATGTAAATGTTATGCCATAATTCTCTAAAACTCTAAACCTAAAAAATTTCATATTGTGAAATCTTTAATTAAATCAAGATTGTGTAATGTTTAAGCCTAGGGCCTTATAATATGATTCATTGAAAATTGAGAAATTTATCAAAGAGAGAGAGTTTTATGGAATTTTTATATATCAAGAAGAGGTGGTTTTGTTGAAATTTTTTTCAAAAAGTTTATATGACAAACTATTGGAATAATAATGTTAAAATATTGTAACAGTGTTCTTTTTATCTAATTGATTCTGAAATACATGGTCCAATGAGAAAATAATAAACTCATGGATATAAGTACTTTATTACTTTAATTTAAGACTTTACTCACATTGGTTGTGTTTTTATATGAAACATAAGTCACATTCTATTAAAATGTATAAATGTTTCTGGAGAATAAATGAGAAGGAATTCATGTATTTGGTAAATAGGTTGTGAACATATAGTGGCGGTGAATACATAAATTATGGTATATAAAGTTATCTTGATATAAATTGAATTCATCATGAGTTTATCACAAAATATACTTCTAGAAAAATGGTGACTCTAAAAGGAAAATGGATAAGTCTAGTCGAAATTGGACAAAATGTGTAAATTTAACATGGTCTATCTTGTTACATTTAGAGAAAATCCATTATAGGATATTTTTATTTTAAAAAATTATGTTTTTATAGGTAAATTTTATATATTAATCTATATGAAATGTTTATGAAAGAAATTTTTGTTTTAAACATTTTAAAAAAATTTAGAGTCCCTACATCAAAGAAAAACAGTGGAATCCCTGAATAGTTTGTTCATAGAGATGATGATGGAATTTTTTGGGGATATACTATAGAATTAAGATGATATAGATGTTTCATCAAAGAGATGGGAATATTAGTTGACTCTTTTTATGTGAATTTTAATGAAATGGTTGGGGAAGATGATAAAAAAACTCATACAAATAAAGAAAATTAACATAGTGAATCAATTTATTATAATGATTCAATCAACTGTAATCCTACTCAAGAATAACAAATGGACTCGTCTTTTTATAATGATGAGTTATATTCTAAAAAATATCATTTTAGGTTGATAAAGCAAGTTTAAGATCAAAAACTATTTGATAATCAACATCAAAATGTTCAAACAAGAAGAACATAAAAAGCATTTAAACATACATCTTTTTATTTAATCTTTTATATGAAAGATGAGAATGAAGCTTTTGAGAATATACAATGGGTTTAGCCTATGAATTAAGAATTTTAATAAAATTAAAAATAATGATTCATTGTAACTCATAACTCTACCAAATTAAAAAAAATTATTTGTACAATGTTAGTTTTCTAGAACCATAAGAAAGAATATTGTAAAGTGATAAGAAATAAAGCATGTTCTATATGATCATGTAATTCATACCTAAAAAAATAAAATTTGATGGTACTTTATATTATGGAATTGTTAGGAAAAAATAGAATATGTCTTTCTATTTATAATCAATGAATTTAAAAAAATTAGATTGTTTTGAAATGATCATTTTCAAATGGTGATCTTTATAAGGAATATCATATTGAAAAACCGTGTGGCATTCTTGTTGTCATAGTTTAATGTTATTTTATTAAATTAAATAGATTATTATATGAGATAAATAAATCTCTAAGGGAATGATATTCCAAATTGTATACCTTCTTAATAAATATTCATTTTAAAAATAAATGGGTTCTTATTAATATATACATCATAGAATGTAAAGAGTTTGTACTCATTGTAATTATTTATGTTGATGAAATTATCATTACTGGGAATGGTGAATGAACATATAAAATAATTCCAAAAGAGATGAAAAAGTATATTAAAATGTGTATTATCATTGAAAAGGTATAATTTCATGGGATGAAAATTTAACAAAAGAAGAAACCAATATTTCTATCTCAAAAATGGTATGCTAATAAACATAATAAAAAGTTTGGAATTGAGAATTAAAATCTATTTTCCAAACCAATTTTATTGCGACCCATGTTCTGTAATGATGGAGAAGGAAATGATTTTAATTTTAGTGAGTTTTGAAAGAATATTGGAAGTTTTTTGTATTTTAATTCCTCAATACTAGACATTATTTATGTATTTCACTTATAATAATGATTTTTGAGTGCTTCAAAATAATCACATATATTGGTTGAAATATCACTCTAATATATAACATGTGCAAAACATATTTTTGAATCAGGGATCAAATATTATAATTAATTGAATTGTTTGGGTGTTTTTATGAAGATTGGGAAGGAAATATTGATGATTAAAGATTCACATATAATGCAGTTCTATTTCTAGTAAAACTTTATATCATTTGGCATGAAAATAAAAAAAAAACTTAGTATCAATTATTATGGACGAAGTTAATCACTTTTCCACCAATAAATCTGCTACAAAACATACATTCTTGAAGAATTCGTTATAAGACATTCAACATGAAGTAAATCTCCCATTGAACTTTAGTTGTTATAATCAAATATCCATCAACCATACAAGAAATATAGTGAAATTTTTTTTCCCAAAACATATTAATTTAAAATTTAATTTCATCAATAAACATTTGGATTAAAATGAATTGAAACTAGAGAATATTCCTACATCATATACATTTTCAAACATATTCACAAAACTGTTACTAATGGAAACATTTTCAAGATTAGGTTGAAGATGTGTGTCTAATATATTTCTCACCAAGGTTGAGTAATGTGTTTCTATCCCCTCTATCAACTATTAATTGTAGATTGTTTTAAGGGGATAATGGTTTAATAATAATATCCATTAATATCTAATAATTCCCTTAAATAAGCATGTTTGTATGGGAATTCATTAGAATTTTATATCTCATCATGTAAGTGTGTGAACTATATTCACAGTTTGATGGATTTGTGGTTGGAAACATGTGTTTACAGGTATGTGTACGAAAGAATTTGTGAAGGTGTAATGTTTTAAAGTTTCAAGATAATGTTTTATAGGTCACTAATATTTTATAAAATGGTTTTGATGTCAGTGATTATTTTTTAATACAATAAGACAACTCATATAGGATTATAAAGTTTTTAGCTTTTGTTTAAGTATTTCTAATACGTTATGATATCCATAGAAGTTGTGACTATGGGTAAGGAATAGTGGATTCAATGTTTTACATTAATTAATTGGTTCAGAGAATCATAATGAGATGTTTGTTTTGAATTGGTATTAAGAATCATAATGAGAAGTCATTTTTGTTTCATATGATCAATTAAAATTAAAAAATTAATGAATAATTTTCTATTGTACATATGTCTTCATCTTAATGATGAAATCTTAATGAAAATTTTAATTGGACTGAAAATTTATTAGAACATTTCAAGAAAAATGAAGTTGTGAGATTATTTTAGAAGGTTCAATAATAATCAATAAGAGTATCGAATCATTAAAGAAGTCAAATATAGATCTCAGATGATGGGGAAATTCAAGTTTAAGTAAAAAACTTATATGGGAAAACTTTTCATATTCTTACCTCAACCATTTTTGGTGCTCCTATAAAAGAAATTTAGAAAATTTTACATTCTAATATATTAGAACATTTTTCATGTGTGGACTAAGAGATGGAATTAATGATGTTATAGTGAGAATATGTTTTCAAATAGTGTTTTCTTGAAGATTTATTCCAGATAGAAGAATTATAATAAAGAACTTATTAAGTGGTTATCTGATTGAACAGTGTCATCGGACTAGGAATCAGACAAAGATTTTCAGAATGAGGCGGAAGTAGTTTATAATTGTTTCAGTAGTATAATGGAAGTCTTATGTTTCTTTACTAAGTAGTCAGACTAAATAATCATATTGGGTTATTATATTTAGTATCCTTATGAAGTATAATGAACTTCTTACCTAATGTAATTTTGTTAAGTGAGGAATTTTTTTAAATGTTATCAAAAGTGAAATTTGATAATGAAACACAATAACATGGTTAGAACTAAATGGTAAATGTTTCTTAACATGATATACATACTTTTGTATCATCATGTCCTGAAATATGAATCACATGAATTGTTGTATTGATCATATTGAAATAAAAGTATAATGGTATAACATACTTTTTTGTATCCACAGAAAATAATTATTTTCTAGTGGATTTTTTGGTATTGGTTTGTTTCCAAACTAAACAATGGAAATAACTACTCTTTTTTTTAGTGAAGCTTGTTTATACTTGTGTTCATATGTATATTTGATTGTTTTTTAAGTGATAAATCTATAATAGGAGGTCATGTGTGTTTAAAAATAAAGGAAACATAAAAGAATAAATATCACTACTTCACCCCCTCCCCTTATCAGGGATACAATGGTCTAGGATCCGAAATATCATTATTATTATGATAAATTTTATTTTTTGGACATGGAAACTAAGAAATTTATAAAAACAAAGTTATTTTTATAGAAGGAAAGTAGATATTACATGATATTGGTTGTGGTTAGAGACCTAAAGATATTTTTGATGATTCGGTAAATACTATAGGTTCGGGTTCTTATGATAGGTAAAATGATAATTTCTCTTAGAAAACATCCTCAGAGTATATTTCTAAGAGTTTTTTTATCTCTATATGATAAATTTACCTTAGGATGTAATGTAGTGAGATTCCAAGTAATGGCCCTTAATTTTATAAATGAAAATTCCAGTATTATTTGATATAAAGATAAATCACATAGAGAACCCAATAAAAACATTATTATTTTAAATTAATAATGATATATCAATCAAAAAATAAACCTATAAAAATTAAAAATATTATATTAAGACAATAAATAGAAAATAAGATAACAAGAATGGGAATATTTGGATCTACTCGATCAACTAGAATGACTGCCCTCAGAAAAAAAATACGTAGAAATAAAACATAATTTTAATTATATAATATTCAATTTTAATATTAAATAATATATATATCCTTAAGATAAAATAGAATTAAATGACGAATGAAATAAATGACATATATTTATGGAAATTGAGGAACCTATATAAATGGAATAGTAATCTGACCACAAGGAATAATAGTAATGTCACCTATAAAAGTTTAAAATAAAATTTAGGTATGTTATAAACAAAATTAATATATATTTATATAATGGTATATATAGAGAAATGTTTTAAAATTGATTAATTAGGGGTTGTTATTTTTGTAAAACATAAATGATGATTTATAACTTTATAATTAATGTAATGATTTCAAATAAAATTTATTTATGCAAATTAAATTCATCAATTAATATTTTGTTTTATTATAATTAAAACATAATTTTATAAACCCTTGATTAATTTTTCAATGGGTTATAAAATTGATAATAATTTTGAAATCAGTATTTTCGTTAATAAAAGATGATTTTAATTAATAAATACATTTCTCATATTTAGAAAATTATTTGCATAAAATTCTTTCCATTTTTAAAATCTACACATTGATATATTTTTAGGTTTAGTTTTGGGTATTTTTCTAAAATATATTAATTTTTGTTGATTAGTTATGATAATATTTTGTATATATAATTATAAGATAAATACATGGTATTTTGAGTCATGTATGATTTATGAACCCATTATCTTGAATCCATATTCAATATTTATAGTACAAATCCATAAGAACCAACAATATTTATAGTCTTGATCCAAAATAATAAACTAATTAACATAATGATCAAATAATCCCCTCTCTTTCCACTATATATACCACCCTTTATAACTCCTCCTCATTGAACTTTCTTAACCTTGTACCTCATCAATATTATACCAAATTACATTCACAAGTCTCTTACCCACACCCAATAGATTTTTTTCTCAAAAAAAATCAAATTCTAAATCACTTTAGTGGTCCTTCAAGGGGGTGATATTTAAGATGAAGCTTTCTTAAACTATCTATTTTAATTACCTTTTTTCTTTTACCTTCTCTTCAACTTCATCATCCATAAAATAATAATTACTCAAGTATCATGTATATAATGAAATGTTATATTTCTAAAATAATATCTTCTATAGTCATCTTTTTTCATATCCCCTTATTCAAATAATGGAAACTTTTTTCTCAAATTATGGTGGTTAATCATTTTCATGGATAATGATTTTTCATTTTCCATTACAGACCTCAATGCTTTTATAAATCCATTATTATAGTTAAAACAGATATTAATATTAATATCATATATTTATTAAAGTTTTTTAATTAATATATATACTTTAAATTAAATAAAATTAAACTATTTTGTGATGATTGAAAACCCACCAAAATAATCTAAACATTTATCCTTAGTGTCTTATTAGAGGGATCATCCTTAAATAGAAAAAATTATATATGGGACCATTTAAAATATTATAATTTATTTACACCATATAGATCCAATTATCTATAATTCATCCCATTTTAAAATAACATTCCTAATTATACATAGGTAAACCGACCATGAAACCATAAAAACAAAAGCTTCCAGAATAATGAAATGGAACATTTTAACTCGTTATAATGGACATAAATGAACATAATAAAATTATAATAAATGAAATACATGTAAAAAATAATCTTTAATTAATTAATTAATGGATCTAAATTTATTATCCATGCCATTAATTACATTTGAAGAACACATTCATACATAAGGTAATGGGTCTCTATGAAACTCTACTTTTTCATTAGGTTACACTTTCTATCACATTAACCCCATATATTTCTTCAATAATAAAATATGAAATTCTATTTATATTTTCCACACATGTAAATATTACATAATTGTAACACCCTGAAATTTTAAAATATAGATATCATATTCGATTGTGTATACGACAAGCAAAAAATGCATAGAAGTGAATATAACATCTTGAGACTTTACAATATATTTAATATTTTACATTTCAGTATACGATATAGCTTTAAATGAATGAAAGACTGATCATATCTTGGGTTATAGGAAACCTCATTTTTATCTTTCTCGACAAGTAACATTGATGTTAGATTTCATTACAAGAAATAATCGACATCTTCTATGTTGTGTGTTACACACAAGAATGTGTTTTACTGAATGATAATATATTACTAAAATATCATTAGTTAATATAAAAAACTAACCATAAAATTTTCATTGTGAAAAGTATTATCTACCATATAAAAATATGTGGTTTAATTTAATGGTTTCCAATTAATTAGAAATGCATATATTATCAAATTTAATATAAAGAAACTTTTTTTATAAAAAACACTTTTTTTAATCTCAATGGTGTTTTTATTAATAAAATAAATTAATTAACTATTTTTATTGATATTAATGAAATCTATGTGTTAATTATTCAGTAAAATATTTTTTTCATTATTCTAATAGATTTGATTGGCATACGATAAAAAATATCAAAATTTTACACATAAAAACATTTATTATTGTAAAGATAGTTTTACCACTTTTTAATGACACACTTATTTTAAATATAAATTTTAAAATATTTATAAATTTTATATGAAAAGATAATATTAATTTTTTAAATTTTAATTTCAAAATTATCTTAGGGAGAACCTTTGGTATTTTTCGGTGATGTTTATTTTATTGATGCATATTGAACATTGCTGATTTTTAATTCAATACTATTTCTTCATATAAATTATTTATAGTGTTAAATTATATTATTAATTGTATTTAAAGTATAATTAGATAAATTTAATATATATTAATTCAGTTTTTCTATTGTATTCAATTTTATATTGAATTTAGACCAAAAAACATAGTGAAATTTTGAAATTCCATACTCTAAAAACTTGTTTTCTTATTATGTATGCAAGAATAAATTTAAATTAATTTCAATGACTTTTGTGATTTGAATTTTAAAAAATAGATTATATATTTTTAATAATTATTATATATAATTATAATTAATATTTTAATCATAGTTTTTTACCATAATTATTAGTGAAATCAATTAAAATTAATTACGATGATTAAGATAAAATCCAGCTTAATATGATACTAAATCTTAAACTTACGGGACAAATGCTATAAAAACAGTTCAAAAACACATTTTAATTCCATAGTTATACCATAAAATTCAATATATCTATGTTGTTTCATTATTTTGGGCATATTATTGAATGTATATCTCTCAAAAGTGTTTACTTTTTTATAATGACAAGATTGCCACTCCTCCTCCACTATAAAAAGGCACTCATACCTCCCACTTCTTCACACATCCCAAGACATTTGTCACTTCCCAAAACTACCAAATTAACTCTTAAAATTACATTCCTAATCCTAGATTCTTTATATTTTGGAATAAATCAAAACAAATAAGTGTTTTGGTATAAACAATATTTAGTTACTCGAAGAAGTGTTAACTTTCTTTAACGAGCACTTTTGTTTTTTTTTTCTACAACATATATTAATATTATATATTTATTATATAATAGAAATAATATATTTTATATAATTATATTTTTTATTATAGTTATATTACAAACACTTTTACACACTTCCATCAAATGAGATATGCAATCCTTGTTTGTGTTTACGGCGGACTACTGCCTTGCAAACCAAAGTCGTTCTTTTTTACGTTACCACCTTACAAGGTTGAATAAAATAAGGTATTTGTAGTTTATATATGATTTATAAGATTTTTATTATTTTTTTAATATTATTTAATTTTAATATAAGAAATATCCTTATGGTTTCCATATTTTAATAATATAATAACATCATTTATGGATGTGTTGGCTACTGCATCCTTAAAGCGATGTGATTTTTTCCCGATTTACATTGAATGTATTATGGAGGGTATTAATAATAATATTTGATATTAATGATGCAAATATTATAATAAAACTATAAAATACATATATTTCATCTATATTTCATTCTTCTAATATGATAAGAAAATGGAAATAGCGTTCATGCGTACGTATGGTCTATCAACCTGATGAACGGTGTATTTCATTTCAAATATCCAAAATTTATGGAATTATATAAATACATATAATATATATATATATATATTATTTAAATCGTGTTTTAAATTTTTTGAGATAAAAAAATCATGACCTATGAAATATAAAAAAAGTCAAAACCTACTCAAAAAACATGGCAATTGACACATGAAATAATAGAAACAATGAATGATTGTTTAAAAATTACTGATAAAATGTTATAAAGGGATCATATATGATATTAAAATATTATGACAGTTTTTTAATTAGTTAGTAACATAGTTTAAACCATTAAAAAGGAATTTAAATAGCATATAACCAAAAGAAAGTGTATGGTAAGTGGATTTATACTCTCATTTGTATTTCTATGTTACTTGTTTCATCTTCACCACTCATTTCTTTTATGTTGTGTATATACCGCCTTATGATATATTATGTCAATAATTTAATTTATTAAATTTTCCAATTAATGTTATTATTTTTTGTATCTCATGATTCAAAAGTTATTAATATGGTTAGGGATTTCTTCTCAATTTACATTTAGTTGAGACTTTTTTGTTATTGGGCACCAAGTGACATTAATGTTGTGTATATACTACAATTTTTTCATTAAATATTATGATTCACTCTTAATTAAATTTTATTTTAAATTTTACTTTGAATTATTTCATCCAAGAGGATTATACATGAAAATTACCAAGTGGTAAAAGTTATTGAACAACCCACTTTATTTTGTGATTGTTAACTTTATCTTGAGACAATCACATTACTACAATCATTTTTCATTTTAAAATTCATTTATCCAAAATATAAATGTCATTTATCTTTGATATAATTATTTTATAATCATTATATCATTATTACATATGGTGTTTACATTGAATCTTATTTCATTAACTAGAGAAATATTGATAAATATATATCCATTACTCAATAATATTATTTGATAAGGTGCATTTATTATGAATTATATTTATTATTTTATATATGAAGAATGAATTAGATTTTGTATGTAGAGGTTGAGGACTTTTATATCCCCTATATTTATCGATAGGTATCATGAGTAATAATATATATAGTATTACCCATATATTATATTCTTGGAATCAAGCCAGGAGAAGATTAGATTCATGTAACGTAGCCTTGAATGTACTAGATTCTTAGTATGAAGACACTATGTTAATATTTAGATATCCATCATTATGCATTCCATCATTATGAATTTAGTTATAGATATTCCATTTGATTATTCGATTAGATATACAATCCATGGTTAAGTATCCAGATTATATAATTATTTATAAGGAAATATTTGATCATCTATTATTCCTTCCATACTATTACTAAGTTATTTATTAAAAGGAATGTGATTTAGTTATTATTTTTTCCATATTTATTATTCTTATTAATTCATGATAACTTCCTCTATACATAAACATTCCTGATCATTTGAGATCACACTTTTTTTCCACTTCCCCTAAAAATCAGATAAGTTAACTAAGAAAAATATGCAAGGATATTCTAATAAGAAATAAATTTATTCTAAAAAACGACAATGGTGTAATTTTTGTTATCAAATATAAAGTAAAACATATGTATGTATCTAGTTTACCAATACTACTAAACTAATTAGTCTTTTGTGATTTTTGTTCTTTTATCTAATAACAATTTAATGGTAGTGGACACTAGCTCTTGGAATATAGGGGTTTGGTCACTATAGTTGGTATTATAGGAATTGTAGTGCCAACCTTGGGAACTATATTTTGGAAAACATAAATTATGTAACATACCCTAAGATAGACATTGAGGATTATCATATATTCACTAATTTATTTATAAACTTATGTGTTATGGATACCATTATGTTTTTATGAGATTAAGGTGGATCATACATTATAATTCAAAAACACCTCTATTTTGTTTTATGTATTAAGAGTCTACCAATATTGAGGATATTTTGGAAGAAATTTATACAGGTACAACACATTAGTTTAGTACATGTTTTACTGGAAAAGATATAATTCCGTTACATTTTATATACCTTAGTTAAAAGTTATTGAAAAAAAATTGTTTAACAAAATCATTATTTAAATTGTAATAAAAGATAAATAATTTTATTATGCATCAATGAAAAATAATAAGTTTTATATATTACTCTATAAAAACTATTATTTAATGGTTCAATTTCAAGGATGTCCATTATACTTTTTTTGAAACATTATAGGAATTATATTAATGTATTTTATAAAAATAAAACCAATATATAGAGTGAAAACCGGTCACATCCAGTAATGTAGTGGGGCTTAAAACAATGAATGAAGGATGATAATTCTTTCACACCAACCATTATCCCACGTAATATTTTGGTTAATATGTCATTCTTTTTAATGAATAGATATTATTCAGGAACCAATAGATATTACTTTTGAATTTTATAGATTAATTTCATAACCACATTGGTTTTGAAAATAGTTAGTGACAAATATTAATACTCTTTTAATTAATTAAATAATATTTAAAAAATATTGTTTTAGGAATAGAAATTAAGTTTTTGATATTAGTTTCTCAAAGAAATGGATAAATAAGAAATTGATTGAAGCACAACCAAAGGATGAAATTATATATATCTCATTATATTATTAGGTAGTAAAAAAACTGATAACTCTTAGAATCATCTGTAAAATTTTATCCTAACACCTTAATTTTTTTGATCTATTGGTATTTTTAATCATCATAGATTTATGGATTTGAGGCCCTCAACATTCTAATGAATTAAAATCATTTTTTTTCCATTTCCAGAAGTCGGTTTAAGGGTACCGGTAACCCAAACTGGTTTAAGGAAAACTGGAAACCTCACAACACTTCCTGAGATTTCATCGCCATTCAAAATTCAAATTTCAAACCAAACAAATTTAGCGCACACCACCTATCCATAATCACGCGAGCCCATCATCATGCATCCAGTCTTGAGCTGCGCAGCCACCAATCAATGTCTCCACCGTCAATCCATGTGCTCCACCTCAAGCCGTGAACCCGTAAGCGCATCGCCTCGAGCCGCGTGACCACCTCGAAACGCGAAAACCTCCTCGTCTCCAAACAAGCCACCAGTGAGGATAATATTACACACCAAAATGTTCACTTCACATAAATGTTCTATTATATAGAAATCCAATTCTATGTTATTTTATATGAACATTTTTCATCCTATTCTCTCTTGTTATGTAGATATTTAATTAACCTTTTTATGATTTGGGGTTTTCAACAAAAAAAAAAGCAAATAACAAACCTTAGATTACCATGATCATGTTTAAATTGTGGGGATTCAATTTATTTAAGGTGGGGAAAATATTAGACACCAAAATTTTAAAATATGAATATCATATTCGATAGAATATATGACTTGCAACAACAAACGTTGAATGGAATATAACATCTCCAGATTATATAATATATTTACTATTAGGGATAAATTCATTCTATGATATAGATTTAAATTAATGAAAAAATGAGACTATATTCTGTGATATAAAAAATATAGTTCATCTAGTTATATAGTCAAAACTGAGGTTATAATTCATTATAGGAAATAATGTCCTTCTTTAATGGCTTATGTTACATGCACGACTGAGTTTTTCTAAAAAATAATATACTGATTAATTATTATTAATTAATTTAGTAACCTAATAATTAAATTGAATTGTATGTATATGATTAAATTACTTATAAAATTTTATGGTTTAATTTAGTGGTTACCAGTTAATTATAAATGCATATATGAAAACATTGTATCTGAAGAAAGGATTCTATAAAAAAATAGTTTTTATACTCTCAAAGGTGTTTTTTCATCATAATTAAAGATGTTAATATTAATGAAATACATTAATAAAATATATATATAATTTACAATAAAATATTTTTGACATTTATATAAAATATTAGATAGAAATAAGACAAGAAATGTCCTAATTTTCAGCAGAGAAATAATTATTATTCTAAAGGAAGTTTTACCACGTTTTTATGGCACAT
Organism: Viscum album; assembly: GCA_963277665.1. Classification (NCBI taxonomy): domain Eukaryota; kingdom Viridiplantae; phylum Streptophyta; class Magnoliopsida; order Santalales; family Viscaceae; genus Viscum; species Viscum album. Next base: position 1,934,931,068 of record OY728123.1, on the reverse strand, counting down.
ATATTTTAAATATAAATTTTATAAATTTTTAAAATATTATATGAAAAAATAAAAAATAGTTTTTGAATTGAAATTTGAAAATTATATTAGGGTAAATATGTCATATTTTTTGAGATGTTTCATATTTTTATGGATAGTGAAAAATACTAATTTTTAATTAAAAACTTATTTTTAGTCTATTTTTTATTCTTGTGATAAATTATATTATTAAAATATATTTAAATTGTGATTATATAAATTTTAGATATATTAATAAAATATATTTCATTTGGATAAATATTATATTGAATTTAGATATAAAAACATAGTGAACTTTGGAAGATTTCTACATTAAAACCCTATTTTTTCATTCCGTCTTCAAGATTAATTTTAAATTAATTTTTTCCATATCTGGGATTTTAATTTAGAAAAATTAGATTAGATATTTTCCATAATAATAATTTATAATTTATAGTATAGTAAAAATATTTTTTAAAAATAATATTATTAAAATTAATTACATTTAATTACAATTATTAACAAAAAAACTACCTTAAAATGGACCAATACTTAAAAATATGGAATAATGACCAAAAAACATGTTAAAAACATTTAATGGACATATTAATACCATAGAATACATTTTTTTCTAATTCATCTCATTATTGGTGGCACATTACGTAAGGGAGACTACAGCATCATCTTTACCTTTTTATATTTACAAGAATGTCACTTTTCCTCTACTATAAGAAATCACTCGACTCTCCTAGTCAATCACGCCTCTCAAGAAATTTAGATAATATAAACCCTTATGAAATATACTACCAAAATCTATAACCATATTCTAAAATACTAACATTGGGAGTTTCAAAATCCACACATGGATTTTGGTATAAACCAAAAGTAGTTACCTGAAGAAGAGGTAATGTTCTTCAAGATGCACTTTTTATTATTTCATTATCTAATCCTTTAATAACTCTTATATAATTTTTATATATTGATCTCAATGTCTTAAAAATACTGATATTTTTTTATGATAAAATTGCAACATACACTTTCACACATACCCATAAAATGTGATACACAATCATTATTCGTGTGTATAGAGAACTACCACTATACGAAATGATGTCATTCATTAATTAATTACCACCATTCATGGTTAGAAATAATTATGGATTAATTATATATATATGAATAATTATATATATATAATGTCATTATAATTTTGGAAATATAATATATGGAATACCTTCATTCATTCTATTTTGTTGGAATGTGATAAAATAGTTTGGGATGTGTGGACTACCTCCTCTTCAAAGCGATTTAATTCATCTAAACATTACATGACATTTACTATGTATGGTTTGAATAAAAATTTGTGATATGATAACATCATTTGGGGGTGTGTGGACTACCACCTTATCCATGAACAGTGTATTTCATTTCCTAACTTCAAATTTTATGGATTTATCTAAATACATATATAGTAAATAAATAATATATTTAAATCAATTTTTACATTCTGTATATTTTTAAATCATGATATATTTTACAAGAACAAAATAAATATTTCAAAACATACTCAAAAAACAAGGATATTAACACCCAAAACTATGAAAATAATAAAAGATTATTAATAATGAAGTGATAAGATGTTATAGCAGGATCATATATATGATATTATAAACATGATTATAGTTATTTATTAAGTTACTAACATAATTAAAACCATTATACATGAGTTTATAGATCATTAAAATAGAATAAATCATATGGTAATGGTATTTCTAGTCTCACATTTATTTTGTGAGACTTATTCCATATTCACCAGTTGCTTGTTTTTTCTGTTTTATATACTACATTGTGATATTTTATATCCTAAATTTAATTTATTTTATGATATTAAATTATTCAAATGAATTTATGTATTCATTTACCTCATTTTTCATAAGTTACTTGTGTAGTTAGATATTTCATCTCAATTTACATTCCTCGGAGAATGTTTTGTTATTATGCACCAATTAATTTTAATGTGTTTTATATAATTCCCATTTTTTCATTTAATATCATTATTAACTAATACTTAATTTTACTTTATGTTCAAATAATAAGTATTCAATCCAATTTAATTTCACATGAGAATTACCAAGTGGTAAAAGTTATTGAATAATCACACATTATATTATGATTGCTAATTTTCTCTTGAAACAATTACTTTATGGAAGTCATGTTTCATTGGAAATTAAATTTCTTTAAAATATTTGTTTCATTGATAATGGATATGATTATTTCATAGACTATATATCATTTTTACATGTGGTTTTCACTTTGAAATTAATTTGATTAACTAGAGAAATATTGATAAATTTGTATCCTTAAATCAATATAGAAGTTTGACAAGGAACATTGCATAAAAATTAAATTAATTATTTGATATATAAGTAAAGAATTGGATTTCATATGTGATGGTGGAGGCCCATTATATCCCATTGATGTATTATTAATATTCATGTTACAATATTGGTTGTCTCTTTCTCATCTATTAGATTCCTAGCATGAACCCTTAACAGTATAATATTATAGGAATAAAGTCATTACAGTATTAGATTTATGGAATGAATACATGATCATATTAAATTATAGTAATTAAGATTTTATAGTATTAAATTCTTTATAATGAATCCTCCGTGGGATGTTTTAGATAACTATCATTATGCATTCTATCACTATAAATTCCATTATTGATATTCCATGTTATTATTCGTTTTGATAGAATATTCATTGTTATGTTTCATGATAATGTAATTATTTATTTTGAATTATTTCATAATATATTATTCCTACCAAATTATAGCCAATTTATTGATTAATTGGAATTTTTTCAGTTTTTATATTTTCCATATTTATTATACTTATCAATTCATGTTAACTTCTATTGTACATAACCCTTATTGAGCATTTGAGAACACCATAATTTTGTTTTATTCCCCTAGGAATCCAAGAAGTTTTCTCATAATGATATTTAGGGATATTATTAGTGGGAATAAGGTTATTTTTTAACATAATTTTTTTTCATAATTTGTGGTTTCTAATGGAATGTGAGACTCAAGTATGTATCTGGTTTACTAAGACCAATAAACTAATCAGTCCTTTGATATGTGTTCCATTATATCTTTTTCCAAATTAATTGTTGTAGACACCATCTTTAGGAATATTATTTTCAGGTAACTACAATAAATCATATTTCTTTTATCGGTAAATATATCTTCTAAAAAGGTTTCCTTCTCAATTCCACTCGATAAGCAACCCCGATTAAGGGAATCCATTTTTTTCTTTACTTTTTTACAGTATTCTACATAAAATTTAATGGTAAAAAAGTATTTCTAAAACCATTCCTTATATCAGGAAAAAAAAAATTATCATTTCTATTTTTATAAAAACCAATATTATTTTTCCTCTTTAATGAATCATTAATATTTTCCTATAAACAACACTATTGTTTCTCATTTCTAAGCTTCTTGAACACTATTTTTAATGTATTCACTTCAGTTAGATATCATTATCCGTACTATATTATTTTACATTATAATTTTTCATAAATTACATAATCCCTTTTTCATGTATAACATTATGATACACACGTTGGTTAAGAATTATTACTTGATTAGGAAACTCATTTATTTCCACAGGTAACCCTTATAATTATTACATATGTTTGATTTAGTTTTTGTTTTTTTGAGAACATATGTATATACATGTTAGGATGGGTGTGAACAGATAGTAATCCAATGCATTAGGTAATTAATTATTCTCAAGAGACATTATATATGGGATATGGGTGTAAAACTAATCCATTAATGGAAATTTTGAACCATGTTGTACCATATTTTTAGTTATCCTTGAATCATGTTTATGTCATTTTGTATGTTACTACCAAATTTCAATGTTTCTAGGATCATATGATTCGATATTAAATATGATATTATTATATATTCTAATTAATAATACATTATATTTATGTTATCAAGTTATTCCTTCTCACTCATATGTTGTGCATTATTCCCATGTTTATTCCAATAATATACCTTTTAGATCATCACTTTGGTATATATATTGTGTAGGTTATCATATGTAGACGAAGGATCTCAAGGAATATAAGATCACATTATGGAGATAAAAAAAATTAATTTAAGTTTAATTTTTTCTAATTATTTACATAATATTACAATGAAAATTGGAATTATAATCATCAGCTTTTATTTTATAGATAATTATTCTTAAAATCATGTAATTAAATGTGTAAAATTATTTGGTCACTATTTTTGGTATCAAGTCATGATAATGTTTTTTTATTAAGAATACAATCATTTATTAATAACACTAGGGATAATTCAATCACTATGAATAACATATATTGAAACATAGGGAATTGTAACATAGGATATACAATTAATTTATAAGTTATTCAAACCATGTTTTTTTAATTTTTATATGACTATATATAAGTATTAAAGAACTCTATTTTTACTTTTTTTTATTTTTTTTAGTAAATTGAATGAAATAAGATAACCCTCCTAACAACCAATGTGATTGGAATTGTTATGATATCCCCAATAAAATTCCAAATCTTATAAGAATGGAAGATCAAAAATATATAAAATTTCTAGCTCATCTAACCCATGTTAGGAATAATAACTTGAATCATCTAGAACTCCCAACATATCTTGTTAAATAGAATGTTGGTGTTGCATTAATTATGTGAAAAAGACCTAATATCTTCAGTGGATCCCCTCATCAACAAACAATAGATTAACTATATTGAGAAGAATTTATATATTCTCTAATTCTTGAATGAAGAGAATGTCATACTAGAAAAATATTGTTTTGATGGGGAATATGATAAGCAGTGGAAAGTAGTATAAAAATTATAAGGTGGAAATTGATTTAATCGAATGGGAATGATTCATGAAAATTTATTTCAATAAATATTTTCCCCAAACTCTCCATATTATGATTGATATATATTTCCACAAATTGAATTAATAGGAAGATTAGTCTATTAGGTTGTACGATGAAATATTTAGAAATATTTTATGATATTCCTTCATATATTTCATGAACAGTGAATGTAATATGGATTGTTCAGTAGTGTATTAATGAACAGTATATAACAATTATTGGTTTTTTGAGACATTTAAAGCTACAATAAGATTTTATAATGCAATCTGATTGATGATAAGGATATTTTTAACTCTAACTGATATCATGGGATCATAGATAAAAAGTTTAAAATGGAGTTTAATATGGAAGTTACAATATATAAATCCAATGAAAGAAATAAATTCGGATATCCCAGATGTAAATAATTTTGGAATATGTATCTTGTGAACTCTCTAAAGGGAACCAATAGATGATTCAAATGTGGAAGAGTGGAGCATCAAGAAATTTATTTTTTGAATGTATTTGAAGAGCCCCACTAATGATTAATATGAATGGATGGTTTGGATAATCAATCATCTAGTAGTTCAATTTTTTATTTATAGGGACCAGGGGAAATAAGGGATTCAATTCCCTAAGAAATATGTTGCTGGAGGAAATCAACAACAACAACCTTTGTGGTAGTGTAAAAGTAAATATGCTATCATAACTACTAAGATAAAGGTCAAAATCATGTGGTGATAGGTATAATATTTATTCATTCAAAAATAGAGAAAATATTATTTGATTCAGGTTCTACACATTCTTTCATATCCATGATGTTTATTAGAACTATTCAAACACAACCTCAAAACATAATAGTGGAGTAATTTGTGATAAAAATAAATGGTGAAATTATTTCATATAATGTATATATATTGTCTCTAATTAACATCTTTATACTTATCCTACCAGAAAATAAAATCTTACTTCCTTTGGTGGAGTTTGATTATTTATTTTCCATGGATTGGTTATCTTTATACAAAGCCTATATCAACCATTAGGAAAGGGAGATCACTATTTACAACCTCAAGAAACCCCTAAATCAATTCATATGTATGTAGGGGATTAATCTTCTTCATTATCAATATCTCAATTTTGGATATTATTTTATTATAAAAATTAATATATAGCCCCACTAATTAGGATAATAAAGTTGATCATGATCAAATACATGCCAATATTGAGGTACTATACTAACATGTTCCCTAATAAATTTTAGCCATGCTCCTAGAAAAGAGTTTAAGATATAAATTAAAATTATACATAGATCTTGTAGTTTATTAATAAATCATTATATAATGTACAACATTGAGTTGGAGTAACTGAATAATCTATTATAATTGAATCTATAATAGGGTTTCATACATTCGAATTTTGTACCAAAAGGTGCACTAGACCTCTTCATCAAGATGAAAGATGGATCAATGCACCTATTTATTGACCATAGTGATCTTAAAAAAAATAATAAATAAAAAATTATACCTATACATAAATATATGACTTGTTCACTCTTCTACATGGTTCTTAGTATTTCTTAAATGTGGCCCTACAGTTATGATTTCTCCAATTAAATGCATGGAAGGAAGATATTCCCAAGACTTCCTTTTAAATCATCTATAGAAACTATGAGTATATTATGAGGCCCCTTGGACTCACAAATTATCTATAAATTTTAATGGACTTAATTAATTGTGTCTTTATAGACTACCATGAAAAATATTTTCTTGTATTTATGGTTGATATTCTGATATACTCCAAGAGAAAAGAGTAATACGATATAATTTTAGTAATGTGATAAAGACTTTGAGAAGTAGGAAGGTATATAAAAATAATAGTAAATATTTTTTCAAGAATGAGGTACTATCATTATTGAGGAATTTCATCACCAAAAAATAATATTTTTGTAACCTTCTAAAAACAAAGAAATTAGCGAGTGACACATACAAGCATATATAATAGAGATTCTTAGTTTCCTTTGCCTAGATGTGTAAAGACCAAAACCTCAGTAGCCTGAAGCCAGTTACATACTTTATTACATTGGTATGATTATAAGGAATTTATATCCCAAAGGAAAAAATATTTTATTAGTTTTTAAAAACAAGATAAAAACATAATATTTAAATTATAATTTTTAAAGGAAAAATAATATAGATATTCTATTGGAATAATCCATAACTACTAGATTATCCCTCCAAGTCATTCATAATATTCATCTTTTTTACCTTGGGAAAAATAACACAAATGAAATGTGTGATCGTAGGTTCTCATTAAGGATACATAATACAGTGGATGCATAAATATAAATCATGGGGAAGAACTAAAATTACACATGTCATTAAAATATAATCATGATCCTAATATGGAAAGAATTAAAAAATAATTATGCAATTCTATAACAAAACATAACCATTGATATTATACTAGTAAAATATTCAAATTTACAATAAATTACTAGTTTTATAATGATGGAATATATAATTCTAGACATAATAATAATATTTCAAGGCCTCATCTAAGACACTATACATAATGGGTAAAACCCTAGTCTAGTTTGTCTCCTGAGACCTACGGATATATCGATGGGATATAGCAGGGCCCATCCATAACTTACTAAGTCCAATTAATTTTATATATTAATGGGTATAATCATAAGAAAACACACATATATATATATATATGAAATTTAAATAACTTTCCCAAATCTATAAACACAATCCCTAAATATTCTGAGTAATATGGTGAATGGTATCAAGATAGCACATCCATAGTCAAAATGATCATAAACCATTTAATAAAAAATGTTGATGATAAAAAATATATATCAACCTAAATAAACAAAAAATTTAAATATATTATTTAAAATATATGGAAATGCTGTAATAAAATCGTCAAGGAATTGTTGAGATAAATACCCCTTTTTTAATTTGTAATGAAGAGTTCTTTTGAAAAATTAATTTATAATTATCATGATTATATATAGAAAATAAGAAATGAAAAAAATATATTATTTAATAAAAAAAATAGTTATTTTAGAATGAAAAATGTGTATAATAACATATTATGGATGTTAGTTCAAAATGGGTATGAAATAGATATGTTCTCTTCAATCAGACTAGCATCTCAAGAAGAAATGAGAAATAATCCTTCTAAAATATGTATTTACCCATAAAAGATAGATGGAATAATGTGGTTATATGTTTTTGGAACATATAAATAGGATATAAAATAATTAAACAAAAATATGGAATCATTACATTGGTATAATGATAATTGAAGAATAACTCGAAGGAAAAAAATGAAGGATCAGGTAGAATCCTTATCCTTATGTCTGAATGTGTTATACAATTGACCTTAATGTCTTGGATAATCATATTAATTAATTTATTTAATTAATTAATAAGTTTATATAATTTTATTTTATTTATTATAACTTTATTACATTCATTTATTTCATTTTTTATTAGTTATAATTACAATTTTATAGCTTGAGAGCATTCATTCCCATTGTTTTCAAGACCAGTGTACTTATATATGAGTATGGATGTTCATCTGGATTGTGTATAATTATCTAGAATCGAAAATATTTGCTGTTAAAGAACATAAATATGATAAAATATTTATATAATTCATTCGGTAATATGGTATTAGGATGAGTCATTAGATAAAACATTAGTGATAATTGTTTTGATTATTTTGGCGGTTTTTCAATAATTATGATCTTCTTTTGTATGATTTAATATTATGTATATATAATAGTTTTAGAAAAATCAATTAATTTTAATAAATATATTATAGTCTATTTTATCCAAAATAATTATTTTATTACCATCATTGAAGGATAAATTCATGAAATAAAATTTTTCTTCCACGAAGGTTGTAAATTGGCACCTAATAGATGATGATTTCATTTTAAAAATAAAATAGAGAATGAAAGTATTATAAGGAATGTTATTAAATTTAACTAATATCATTACCATATTTAGATTATACTGGACTTATCAATTACATTTTTATAGAGGATGTGAGGAGGTAATAATAAAACAAAATAACTTGAAAAGAAATTAAAAGGAAGAGGAAGAGGATTTTACATCTTCAACACACCTCTTTAAGAACCTCTTTAAGGGGATTGGTTTTTGTCTTATATTAATACCAAGAGATACAATACATCAGGGAGAGGATTGGGGAGAGGATTGGGTAAAATATTATATGCTTCAAGTCTTAGAGGTGTGATAATAACTGGTGGTGAAAGATGGTATTTATAGTGGAGAAGAGGGGTGATTTCTCATTATTTTATTCATCATTTTGTTATTTTACTCTAGACAATCAGTAGTTTTGATTATTGTGACTAAATATAGTAATAATTTTATTTTAGTATTATCTAAGGGTGCTTAAATCATCAAAACAACAACTATGACTCAATAAATCATGTATTTATCATTTATTGTAAATTATCATATTTTTCTATTCACCAAAAATTTAAGTATTATAGAAAAATCCAAAAAAGTAAACCTAAATTTATTTCAACTATTATAATTTAAGAATGAACAATATTTTATGAAAATAAGTTTCTAAATATGTGAAATTTTATTTTTAATTAAAACCATCATTTACTCAAAAAAAATATAGATTTTAAATTTGTAAATGATTTTATAACACATTAAAAAATTAATTAAGGTCTCACAAAATTATGCTAAAATGCTAATAGAAAAAAATATTAATTTAAAAAATAAATTTTATATAAACATAGTATCTTTTAAATCATTTTATTAATTATATAATTATAATTAAATATTTATGACTTACTAAAATACCAACACTTAATTTAACAATTTTAAAAATATTCATTTACATAAACTAGGATATAGTAATAACATGCTTTTATTTATAAGGTTACTAAATTTTATATATACTTTCATGGGTGATGTTACTATTCATTAGAATTATTTTCTATTCATAAGAGTCATATAAATATTCCTAAGGTCAAGATACTATTTAATCATATAGGTTCTTTAACTTATAAAAATAACTATTGTTTCATTCATTCTTAATTTATGATGTTTTTATTATAATTTATAAGTGATTTTATGTTATCTATACTATATAAAAATAAGAAGGGGATTTTTTTGATAGATTTTTGGTTTATTACATTCTATCATCCTTTAAAAAAAATCTTCTAAGAAATTTCAGTATTTCCACCCCACAAAAATATTTGGGTTGTTCTTCGCCATAAGTTCATTGGGATCCAACATCAGTTCTTCCTTTTTATGATTTTTCCAAAGTAACTTTACTAGATTAGTCATATGTTTTCTCAACACTAGTTATTTTGTTTCTATAATCATAATACGGTCTTCATTGTAAGATAAGTTAGGTTCTAATTATATTCCTTTGTATGTGAGTACATGTATTGGGTTTGGAATGTAATTCCTTAGAAAGACGATTTGAAAAAAATGTGTACTTTAGAAAGGGTAGGAGGCATTGCCAAATGATAATTGATAGCTCTAATTCTCTCAAAAAAATTAAAAGGTAAAATTAACATGTGGCTCAATTTTACTTTCTTCCCAAATCTTATAACACCCTTTTGTGGATATAAATTCCAGAAAAAATGATCTCCCACTTGAATATTAGATTTGAAAAAAATGTTGTAAGAAACTCTACCAAAGTTAAATATTGGTCCCACATACCTCGAAATTCATGTGATTAAGATATCAACATTTCTTATAAAGTTTGGATTTTCCTTTCTAACTGCCTGACAGTTTGAGGTTAATATGTAGTACTCAGATAAATCTCAGTTTTCAATGTCTTTTTAAGACTTTTCCAAAATTTCAATGTAAATCCTATATCATGACTAGAAAAAACTGTTATAGGTTCTCCATTGAGTCTTATAACATCATTAATATAGGTTTATGCAAGAAACAGTTGAGGAAAATTCTCCCTTGTAGCTATTAAATGTATAGATGTGGTAATTTGATCAACAATCACCCATATTACGTCATTCGTTTTTTGATTTTTTGGTAATCTAATGAAAAAAATCCATTGTGATGTCATACCATTTCCATATAGGAATAGGTAGTGGTTTTAGAACTCTTTTAGAATTTTTTATTTCTTCTTATAATTATTTTAATACTAAAAATCTTGATACATAATCAACAATCTTTCACATCATGTTATCCCACAAGAAATGTTCTCTCAAATATCAATACATTATAGTGCTACCAAGGTGTATAGGGAAATTTGAATTATGGGAATCATCCAATCAAACCCTTTTTATCTTGGGTATAGAGAGAACACATATCCTACTCCCAAAAATCATAATTCCTTCCTCGCACATGATGTCAAATAACTTCCCATCATTTGTAGCATTAATGTTTTTTTAAGAATCTCATTATCACTCTAACAACTTTTTGTTATTTCCAATAAAGAGGGTTCAGAAACCAGTTGAAAAAGTAATTATGTTTCACCTTCCTTGATATTTCTCATATACATCATTGGAAGATCCATGTACATAATATTTTTTCCAATCCTCATTTTTTTTAGAACTCCATGACCCTTCCTACTAAAATAATCTACTACCTTATTTTCCTTTCATGGGTGTTAGTGTTTGAATAATATAAATACTTGAGTAACTCACACCATCTACTTTTCCTCATATTTAGTTCTTTCTGTGAGAATATTTATTTCACACTTTTTTTATTCATATTTGTCTCACATGATTCACTATATAAATTGTGTATCGATATCTTAAGAGCAAATATTATATCTTCTAACTCCAGATCATGACTTTGATAGTTTTATTTATGAGTTCTTAACATCAATAATGGATAATAAATAACTCTATTATTCTGTATAAGGGCAATAACATGTCCTTTTTTTGTTGCATCATAATAAATCACAAATCCAAAATTTTTGTATGGTATTTTGAAGATAATATAATTCACAAATCTCTTCAATAATTCTACAAAACATTTTACACATTCTTTTGTCCATGCGAATTAAAATCTTTTAAGTGTAACCTTGGTTAACGGGTTAGCTAACTAAGAAAATTCAGAACAAAATGCTAATAGTAACCTACAAATATAATGAATCTACGTACCTCAGTTGTGATTGTTGGTGTACTCCATTCTTGAACTACCCTGATCTCTGTAGGATTAACTAATATTCCATCCTTAGATACTATATGTCCATGAAAAGAAACAATTTGAAGACAGAATTCACACTTTTTAAACATCCCATATAACATGTTCCCTCTCTGGTTCTTTAGAACAATGCGAAAGTGATTCTCATGATATTTGTAGATTTTTTTATATACCAAGATATCATCAATAAAGACAACAAAAAATTAATAAACATATTCATTTAAAACTCTACTCATTGGATCCATGAAAACATAAGGTGCATTAGTCAGTCCATATGTCATTACTGTAAACATGTAATTCCCATACCTAGTTCAAAAAATTTTCTTTGGAATGTATTCCTCTTACACATGTAGCTAATGATATCTATATTTAAGATGAATGTAACGCCCTGGCCCTAGTTACCCAAAGTCGGTGCATTATTACATAACATTTTCATGATCACAAGGAAATCATGTCTTGAAAGACCGATCAGTTTTGTATTATTGGAAACATGATTCATACATAAGTTCAACTTTACAACTTGAAAAGAAATAGAACATGGATTTATTCCATTAGAAATATCCAAGCCTCATAGATTATTCCTGCAAGTCACTCATAACTAACTTCTTCATATCCTGGAAAAATGAAACATATGAAAGGGTTGAGATCAAACATTCAGTAAGGGTAAGAAAAACAGAGGAAGCTAACATAAATATTAAGCATGGTGAATAATTAAAACCACATGCCTTGACTAATAATAAACATGAATAATTTTATGGTAGGAATATGAGCTTAGTAATAATGCCATAATAAAACATAATCATGGGTATTCTACAAGTCTAATGACCACATGAACCATCAATATTATTCCCATAATGAGGGAATGTTTAATTTCAGACATTCTGAAACATTTTTTCAAGGCCTTGGCTAAGATTTTTAAAAATGATTAAGGCCTCGACCAAAACCATCTATCAAATCGGGAAAGGCCTCGGCCAATTACACATCTAGTTGTCTCATGAGACCTACTGATGCATCAAGGATCTATAGTGGGCTCCACCTGTCACTTACTAAGTCCAATTCATTCCCCATATGAAAAGGTTTAAACATAACATAAAAATTCGTATTAAAACTAGCATACGAAATGTTAATACTTTAACCATATACCATGAATGGTATAAAAATAACACATCCTATGTCAAACATATCGCCAAACCTTCAATACAATATGAAAGATTTGTTTCATAATGAATCGACCTCAAACAAGTATAAAATCCGGCAAAGGATGTTGACATAGATGAAATAAAAACTATTTAAGAGAAATATATCTTTCTTTTTTTGAAATCATTTAAAGTCACATAATTATAAAAGATAGAATTTATTTTTAAAATATTCTTATAATATTTTAATGGAATCTTCGATGATGTTATAACGGCAGAAAATAGTCGCACCTGCCGTATCAGTTAAAAAACATTCATACCTTAATTAAGTCGAAGAGGTCATAAAGTAACTTGTTTAGAAAACAATGAAAAGATTCCATTAAAAATGTATAAGGTAAAATAAGGGTATAAATGGATTTAACCCATAGTATAATAAGTAGTAAAAAAAATTGAATACATTTTTAGTAAAATATAGACGTGGATGATAAAGAGGTCCCAGTAGATAATTACATATAAACAACCTTGACTAATGAAGAGGTTGTAGAATTAACCCTTACCTTGTAATTTTCCTTGGTAGATGATAGGTTAACCTACAGTATAATGGTGACATAATTGTTATTAAATAATACAAGAATCATATGATATCATATATGATCTTTTAACATTTCTTTGATAATAATATCTTAGTATTATCGTCATTTCGGGTGTTAACTGATTCATTTACTTTTATATGATTTGTTATGTAAGTAATTTTTTTATGGATAGGATGTATCTTATTCATATTCAGAATGATATTAAGTCTTTAAACATTATTTTTAATCATCTAATGAAAATTTGTCTTGAATGGATACAATGGGAAATGAATCTCATCGCGTTCATGGAGACGGTAATTTGTACCTACGTATGAGCGACAATATCATTCTTTTTATATTAAAATAATATATAATTAGATGGTATATAATATATATAAAAAATCATTATTATGTTATATTTATTATTCAAATAAATTACACATCATTATTATACCCATCCAAATAATAATGTACTGAATAACAATTATACCACAACATGGAGACGGTAAGTCGTACGTATGCACGTAAGGTGACATGTCATTCAAAGGATGGATAGAATAATGAATATGGTTGTACCATATTTATAATAACTTCACAGTATATAGAAGATACTAGATTTATTATTTTATAATGGAAACAACAAAGAAAGAGGAAGTGGAAGAATAAAGGAACTTGAAAGAAGTGATGAAATATTTACCTCTTCTTCGGGTTCTTCCTTTTGATTTGATAAAAAGGTCTCCTTAGGTTGGATTTATAACTAAAGTAAGGCCTATAGGATGAAGGTAGGATAGTTGAGAGGGTATTTGGGTAGGTTTTTTTTTATCCTAAAGTATTTGACTGTGTGAATTGGAGAGAAGGGGGAGTGCCCTTTTATAAGAAGGGTGAGGGTCACCTTAGGAAAACCTAGAAATATTATTTTATAATAAAATAATTTTCGGTTTCTAATGGCTCAAAAACGAATTATTTAAAGTATATTGTGGTTTTCGGTCGAAAACCAATCAACCAATAGGTTTTAGATAGGTTTGGGTCGCTATATTAACTTTATCATTTAGATTTAACTCCTAGTTAAATAGTTTGACATTTAGAATGTCTCTTTGTATTTTTATATTATGTGGTTAATAAACTTACTATAAACATCCAATAAAACCCTAAGTGGTTCATTAATTATACAAATATCATTATATAAGTCTTTTGGTCAATCCATAGATTTTTAAAAATATAATATCAATTAATAATATAATATTTGTTTTAAAAACTCTTTTATGTGAATTTTGACTCTATTTGGTATTTTGTTTTTTCTAAATTTATAACATCATTATAACTTCAAAACAATTCATCTACACAACCCTAAAATGTAATATTAACCTATAAAATTATTTTAATTCATAAAAATTCTCAAATTACATTTATTTGGATATTTACAATATCAATTATTTGTATATTTCATTAATTAGGTAATTTCTACATCATCATTGGGTCATAAATAAATTTAATTATATAATGTCTAAAAATTCTAAATAAACTACCATTATGTAGGAAATAATTTTATATTTATAATGAATATTTATAGTCTAATTTATCTTAAGTGTAACCCTATATTAAAAATGGTTTAGTTATTAAACTTTGAATTTAACACTTTTAACTCTTCTTTGAATTAAATAATAATAAATGTCCTAATCTAATCCAAGTAGACCAAAGATGTTCATATTTTATTCCTAAGGTTTTTTTTATCGAATTATACTTATCCAATATAATTAGGACATGTTTTAGGGTAATAATAATATCATTTTTACCCTTAATTACCCTATTAACTTTTAATCTTGGTAAATAAAAGTAAAAAAGTTACTATTCAAAAAAAAGTATTTTCATCTTATTGAACCACATTTTACTTACTGATATCAATTATGTCCCTCGGAATTTTGAAATTCAACTCACAGAAGTGGTAAAATTAATTTTTATGTAAATTTTCAAATGCTCCTAGGAGGTGGGTAGAAGATGGTAAAAAGTTCAATAAAATGTTTATATATCTAAACTAATTATAAACTGACTCCAATGAATTACATTGAACTTATATAGGTATTATGTATCTATTTTTACCAAAAATAAATTTAAATAAAATAAATAAAAATTTAAATAAAAATTCGGTTTTAAACTATAACTCAGTGTTTTTCACTATTCATCAAAAATTGAATGTTTTCAGAAAATTACCAAAACTACACCCTAAGCTAATTTTGATAATCTGAATCCAAAAATGAAGTCCATTTTGAAAGATATAATTTATAAAATTTCAAAAAGTGGGTATTACTATTCATAACGGCTAGTTTGATTAGTTGTGGTGTGTTAGAACTCGAAGTTGCGTACAACACACACTACTGTATTATTCAAATAGAAGCATACCATGGAAGCTTGGGGTGTTACATTATCCCATCCTTCAAATAATTTCATCCTATAAATTTCTAGACTATTACTGCATAAAAAGACTCGGGTGGTTCTTTATCATAAGTTCCTTCGGTTCCCACGTTGCATCTTCCATCTTATGGTTTCTCCATAGAACTTTTACCAGACGAGTCGTCTGGTTTCTCAGCAATTGTTCTCTTGTATTATGAATCTTAAAAGGCTCTTCAAAATAAGACAGATCGGGTTCTAGTTCTAATTCCCCATAGGTGAGTACATGTGTTGGGTCTGGCATGTATTTTCTCAATAGTGATATGTGGAATACATAGTGAACGTTGGAGAGACTTGGCGGCATTCCCAAATGGTAAGATACAACCCAAATTTATTCTAGAATTTAGAAAGGTAAAATGTACCTACGACTCAATTTTCCATTCTTACCAAAATGTATAACACCCTTCCATGGAGATACCTTCAAGAAAACATGATCTCCTACCCAAAATTCCAAATCCTTCCTTTGATTATCTGCATAGCTCTTCTGCCTACTTTGAGATGCTTTGATGTGGTTTTGTATTACCTTCGCATTTTCCATTGTTTCCTCTACAAGTTCTAGGCCTACAAGTTTTCTTTCGCCAACATCATCCCAACAGGTTGGTATGCGACATCTCTTTCCATATAACGCTTCATATGGTGCCATCTGTAAACATTAATGGAAGCTATTGTTATAGGAAAATTTTACGAGAGGTAAATATTGATCCCACATACCTTGAAAGTCAAGTCAGCATGATCTCAACATCTCTTCTAAGGTTTGAATAGTTCTTTCTAATTGTCCATCTGTTTGGGGTTGGTAGGTTGTGCTCAAACGAAGTACAGTATCCAGGGCTTTCTGAAGAATTTTCTACAATCTTGATGTAAAATGTAGATCACGATCAGAAAAAGTCGATAAGGGTACTCCATGTAGTCCTACAACTTCATTAATATATATTCTTACTAAAAGTTCAAATGGTAAATCTTCTCTTATAGAAAGAAAATTTTATGACTTGGTAAGATGATCAACAATGACTCATATTGCATCATTCCTTCAAGGAGTCTTTATTAGACCCATGACAAAGTCCATCGTAATGTTATCCCATTTCTACTCAGGTCTGGGATGAGGTTTCATGACTCTTCCAGGCTGTTTCCCTCTAGCTTTCACTTGTTGACAAACTATACATCTTGACACAAAATCCGCAATCTCCATCTTTATGTTGTCCCACCAAAAATATTCCGTCAAATATCTATACATCTTGGTGCTCCCAGGGTGTATAGAAAAATTGGAGCTGTGAGAAACATCTAAAAATTCTTTTTTTAGATCAGGTATATCGATAACACAAAGTCTCTTCCCAAATTTGAAAATACCATCTTCATATACGAATTCGATCAATCTCCCATCATTCATAGATTTAATCTTCTTTTTAAATTCGTCATCATCAGCCTGAGAAATTTTTATCCTTTCTAGTAAATATGGTTTGGAAACCATTTGAAAAAGCTGTGATATTTCACCTTCCATGGTTATTCTCATATTTATCTTTACTAGATCCATGAAAATTGGATCTCTTCCAACTCTCATCTTGTTCAAAACTCCATGATCCTTTCTAATCAAATCATCTTCCACCTTATTTTCCTTCCCCAGGTGGAAGTGTATCGTGCAATCATAATCCTTGAGTAGTTCAAGCCATCTCCTTTGCCTCATGTTGAGTTTCTTCTGAGAGAAAATATACTTCAAACTCTTTTGATCAGTATAAATCTCACATTTTTTACCATAGAGATTATGTCTCCAAATATTCAAAGCAAAGATTACAACTTCCAACTCAAGATCATGAGTAGGAAAGTTTTACTCATGAATTTTCAGTTGTCATGATGCATAGGCAATAACTCTATCATTCTGCATAAGGACACAACCAAGTCCTTTCTTTGAGGCATCACTATAATTAAAAAACCCATCATTCCTCGATGGTAGAGTCAAGATAGGATCATTGACTAATATTTTATTCAGTTATTTGAAACATTATTCACACTCTTTTTTCTGAACACATTTAACCCCTTTATGTGTGAGCTTTGTTAATGGGTTTGCCAATAAGGAAAAATTGTGGATTAAACATTGATAATAACCTGATAAACCAATAAAACTACATACCTCAGTTATACTTGTTGGTGTTGTCCATTCTTAGATTGTCTTTGTCTTATAAGGGTCCACAAAGATTCCATCCTTAGAAAAAACATGGCCAAGAAAAGAAATCTCCTAAAGCCAAAATTCACACTTGATAAACTTCTCGTATAATTAATTTCATCTGAGGGTTTTTAGAATGGTGTGCAAGTGATTTTCATGATCTTAATATCTTTTGGAGTATACCAATATATCATCAATAAATACTACTAAAAAATCATCAAGATATTCCTTAGAAACTCTGTTCATTAGATCCATGAAAACATAGGGTTCATTAGTCAGCCCAAAAGGCATTACTATAAACTCGTAATGCCTCTACCTAGTTCAAAATGTTGTTTTCAGAATGTCTTCCTTCTTTAAAAACATCTGATGATTTCCATATTGAAGTTCAATATTTGAAAAATATTGAGCTCCATGATATTGGTCGAATAAATCATTAATGCGTGGCAGGGGATACTTGTTCTTTATTATTATAGCATTGATCTCCCTATATTCAATACACATTCTCATAGATCCATCTTTCTTATTAACAAAAAGAATAGGGGCTCCTCATAGAGAAACACTAGGGTGAATAAATCCCTTATTACTCAATCCCTCTAGTTGTTTCTTTAGTTCCACTTATTCCACAATGGCCATTCTATAATGGGTCTTCGATATGGGCATTGAACAAGTAATTAAATCAATGGAAAACTCAATTTCTCATTCTGGAGGATGTCAAGGTAAATCTTCTAGAAACACATCAACATATTCTTGCATAATAGGTACATTCTCTATTTGAACATTCTTTTCCTCGCCCACAGTTATTTCATTCTCTTCCTCCCCAATAATTGAATTTAGTTGATGTACTGGGGGTGGATCTTGATAAGAATAAGGTGGTGACATTTCTTCTCTAAATATAAGGTGTTCTTTATCATCGTCATCAAAAATCGCAACCCCATTCTTCTTATAATAAATTTTTACATCACAGTCTGAAATCAAATCCATACCGAGGATTATATCAAATTCAATCATAGGTATAATGATGAGATCAGTAGTTAAAGAACATTTATATACACTAATGGGAACTGATTCACAAAACTTTGTAGAAATGATACTTTACTTAAGAGTTTTGAATGACAACTCCCCTATTAAATAAAATTGGAAATGTCTAATTTTCTTAGCAATCTGGGAAGATATGAAATAATGTGATGATCTAGAATTAAATAGAGCATTGGATAAACTTGAGGAAACCTTTAAATTACCTGCCACCACGTCTTTTGGGGCTTCAACCTCAGCAGTAGTGATCGCATAAGCTTGGCCTTGAATTTTTTTACTTTTCTGATGTAAGTTTTCCTGACGCTTAGGACATTCATTTGCATAATGTCCCATCTCCCTGAAATTCTAGCATTGAACATTGGTAGCATCTTTCTTTCCCTTACAATCACCAACAGGATGGTCTTTCTATCCACATTTTTAGTATACTCCTTTTTCTTCTAGATAGGCTTCGGGGTGCTTCCTTCCACAATTATCAAGGGTGGAAATTCAATCCTCCTCTTCTTCCCTATTTCCTTATTTCCTTTCCCAGAGTGTTCAATAGATCTCTTCTTCTCTTACTTTTCTTTAAAGTCACAAGACTTAGAAAATTAATTTTCTGTCTTGATAGCACATGAGACAATATCTTCCTATAATGAGAAAGATTGTGATATTAATGCGCAATAGAGAAATGTTTTTAACACATCAATGAAACATTAAATCTTACTTCTTGGGTTACGTATATAATCTACAGCTTGCCTCGCTAACCTTGTAAAGTTAGCTTCATACTTTTCAATATTTTCATCCTCCTTTTGCCTCATATTTAGGAATTGTCTTTCCATATCCGTTCAATGGTCATGAGGAAAGTATTGTTCTAGGAAAATTTCTATAAACTTAGTCCATTCCATATTTGATACTTCATCATCTTCCTTTGTGTTTTGAATCAATGACCACCATTGATCAGCATCTCCAATGAGGTAGTAAACTACCATGACAACTTTTTACCTTTCGCTACTCCCCAAGGTGAAGAATATTTTCTCTAAAGAATTTATCCATTGCTTAGCTACTAATATATTTTTACCCCCACTGAATGTTGGTGGTTATTGCCTCATGAAGCGGTCTAACATTGATCCTCCACATTGTGGATCAGGGTGCTCCATAAGGGTAAGGTTATTATTCATAACCTATGTGAGTTGTCTTAGTATAGTGATAAGCTGATCATTACTAGTTTTCTCACCAGCTCCACTATAATTATCTTGAGCATGAGGGAAATCCCTAAATGGAGTGTGTGCATTGATACGGTTTCCATTCCTTCCACTAGGCGCCATTTCTAAACAGTGGCATACACTATGTTAGTTTATGAAATGTAATACATAAATCCAAACTTGTAAAAAACTTTACATAAATTGAACAATTTATGGATATAATCCATAATCATAAAAATAATTTCTTTGAGGAAGTATATACTCATAAACCCTTCATAATGGTTTGTAAATAAAATGAGAATTATCCTAAGCATATCCCCTTGGAGTGTTGTAACCAAGAGTGTAGTAAGGCCCGTTCTCGTGCACCGGTTCCTATTCCAGTCTAGCTCAAAGCGGTGTTTTCGGGTTTTACCCCTAGGTACATATGTGTCAGAGCTGCCTCTACATGATCCTATCCAGACATGGATGTATTTCTTGAAAAAATCTCACAAAATATCTATAATACCAAAATTATAGTAATTTCTTCTATACTAATCCTCAAATTCTATCTTAGGGCTATGTGCTCTTATCAGAGTTTATCTAAATCTAGTTTTCAAGGTTTGTACTAAACCTCCTCTTATACCAACTGTCACACCCCGACCCTAGTTACCCAGAGTTGGTGCATTATTACATAACATTGTCATGATCATAAGGAAAAAATGTCTCAAAATACAAATCAGTTTAGTATTATTGGAAACAGGATTCATATATAAGTTCAACTTTACAACTTGAAAAGAAATACGACATGAATTTACTCCATTATAAAAATCCAAGACTCTTAGATTATTCCTGAAAGTCACCCATAACTAACTTCTTTATATCTTTCTATCCACACCCCTAGGGGTGTGCTCAAATACACAGTAAGGGTATGAAATACAGCGAAAGATAACATAAATATTAAGCATGGTGAATAATTGAAACCACATTCCTTTACCAATAATAAACATGAATACTATTATGGTAGGAATATGATTTGAGTAAATAATGCCATAATAAAACATAATCATGGGTATTCTACTAGTCTAATGACCACGTGAACCATTAATATTATTTTCATAATGAGGGAATGTATAGTGTCAAACATTCTGAAACATTTTGTCCAGGCCTCGGCCAAGACATCTAAAAATGATTAAGGCCTTAGCCAAAACCATATATCAAATTAGGAAACTCCATGACCAATTCCACATCTAGTTGTCTCATGAGACCCACCGATGTATAGAGGAGCTATAACGGGATCCACCTGTCACTTACTATGTCCAATGCATTCCCTATATGAAAAGGATTAAACATAACATAAACATTCATATTAAAACTAGCATATGAAATGTTAATACTTTAACCATAAACCATTAATGGTATAAAAATAATAAATCCACAATAAAAAATATCTCAAAACCTTCAATATAATATGGAAGATTTGTATTTTAATGAATTGACTTCAAACAAGTATAAAATTCATCAAAGGATATTGACATAGATGAAATCAAAACTATTTGAGAGAAATATCTCATTCTTTTTTTGAAATAATTTAATGCTAAATAATTATAAAATAAAACATTTATTTTGAAAATATTCCTATAAGATTTTAAGGGATGCTTCTATGATGTTATAACAGATAAATATAACTGCACCATCCGTATAAGTTAAAAAAACATTATTACCTTAATTTTGTCAAATAGGTCATAAAGTAACTTGTTTGGAAAATGAAGGAAATATTCCTTTCAAATGGTAGAAGGTCAAATAAGTGTATAAATGGATTTAACCCGTAGTATAGTAAGTAGTGAAAATTTTTTTGAATACATTTTTATCAAAACATGGATGTGGATGATAAAGAGGTCCCAGTAGATAATTACATATAAACAACCTTGAATAATGAAGAGGGTGTAAAATTACCCCTTATATTTTACATTTCCTTGGTCAAGGGTAGTTTAACCTCATATATAATGTTGAAATAATTGTTATTAGATTACACAAGAATCATATGATATCATATAGGATCTTTGAACATTGCTTTGTTAATAATATCTTAGTATTATCGTTGTTTCGGGTGTTAGCTGATTCGTTTTCCATCATATGATTTGTTACGTAAGTAATGTTTGTTATGGATAGGATGTATCTTATTCATATTCAGAATGATATTAAGTCTTTAAAATTAATTTTTAATCATTTAATGAAAATTAGTCATGAATGGATATGATGGGGAATGAGTCTCGTCGCGTTCATGGAGACAGTAATCCGTATGTACGCACGAGCGACAATATCATTCTTTTAATATTAAAATAATATATAATTGGATGGTATATCATATAAACATAATCATTATTATGTTATATTTATTATTTACATCAATTACACACCATTATTATACCCATACAAATAATAATGTATTGAATACAATTACACCACGACGTGGACACGGTAAGCCGTACGTACGCACGTACGGTGACATGTCATTCAAAGGATGGATAGAATAATGAATATGGTTGTAACATATTTATAATAACATCACAGTATATATAAGATACTAGATTTATTATTTAATAATATAAACAGAATAGAAAGAGGAAGTGGAAGAAGAAAGGAACTTGAAAGAGGTGTTGAAATATTTACCTCTTCTTCAGGTTCTTCATTTTTATTTGATCAAAATGGCTCCTTAGGTTGGATTTCTGACTATAGGAAGGCCTCTACGATGAAGGGAGGACAGTGGAGAGGGTATTCATGCAGGTTTTCTCTGATCCTAAAGGCTTTGAGTGTGTTAATTGGAGAGAAGGTGGAGTGCCCTTTTATAAGTAGGGTGAGGGGCACCTTAGGAAAAGCTAAAAATATTATTTTATAATAAAATCATTTTTGGTTTATAATGGCTAAAAATTGAATTATTTAAAGGATAAGGTGGGTATGGGTCAAACACCACTCAACCAATAAGTTTTAGATAGGTTTGGATCCCTATATTAACATTATCTTTTAGATTTAACTCTTAGTTAAATAGTTTGACATTTACCATGTATCTTTATATTTTTATATTATATGGTTAATAAACTTACTATAAACTTCCCAGAGAACACCTAGTGGTTCATTAATGATACAAATATCATTATATAAGTCTTTTTTCTGAACCTTATATTTTTACGAATAGAATATCTATTACTAGTATAATATGTTTTTTAAAAACCCTTTTATGTCAATTTTGACACTATTTGGTTTTTTTTAATTCATAATAGCATTATTACTTCAAAATAAATTCATCTAACCAACCCTAACATGTAATATTAACCTATAAAAATAGTTTAATTCGTAAAAAGTATCAAATTACAATTATTTGGATATTTATAATATCAATTATTTTAATATTTTATTAATTAGTTAATTACTGCATCATCATTGTGTCATAAATAAATTTAATTATTTAATGTCTAAAAATTATAAATAAAATACCATTATGTATCAAATAGTCTTATATTTCTAATTAATATTTATAGTTTAATTTATATTATGTTTTACCCTATATAAAAAATGGTTTAGTTATCAAACTTTTAATTTAACACTTTTAACACTTCTTGGAATTAAATATTAATAAATGTCCAAATCTAATCCAAGTGGAGAAAAGAGGTTAATATTTTATTCCTAAGGTTGTTTTGGACTAATTATACTTATCCAATAGAATTAGGACATGCTTTAGGGTAACAATAATATCATTTTTACACTTAATTACCATATTTACTTTTAACCACGGTAAATAAAAGTAAAAAGTTATTATTCAACAAAAATTATTTTCATATTATTGAACCACATTTTACTTAATAATTTAAACCATGTCTCTCAAATTTTTTAAATTCAACTCACAGTAGTGGTAAAATTAAAGAGAAGCATACTATGGAAGCTTGGGGTGTTACAATCAATCTTTGTAAAATATTGGTATCCATGAAGATTATCAAATAAATAATCAATGTGAGGCATAGGATACATGTTCTTTATCTTAACAGCATTGATCTCATTATAGTCAATAAACAACCTCATAGATCCATCTATCTTCTTAAATAAAATAATAAGATATCTCTATGGAGAAATAATAGGGAGAATAAACCCCTTAATACTGAACTACTCTAGTTTTTTATAAGTCCACTAAATCTACTATGTCAATTCTATAAGGATTACATGATATAGGACATTAATGTGGAATTAAATACATAGAATACTAAATTTCTCACTCTAGAGGATGTCTAGAGAAATCCACTAAAATTATATAAACATATTATTCCACAATATCTAAAACCTCAATTTTAAGATTTATTTCCTCAACCATATTTTTTTTTCTCTTCCTCCCCATGAATTTAATCAAGTATAACTACTAAGGGTGGTTCTAGATAAGAAGCATGTGGTGAGGATTATTCTCTAATGAAAAGGTAATATACATAATTCTAAAAAAAATTATACTCCTTATTCTTGAAATTTATTTTTGCATTATAATTTTTTATCCAATTCAAATCTTGTATTATATAAAATAAAGTCATGGGCCTGATAATAATGTAAACAACTAATGAAAATTTATTTGTCGTAAAGGGGATAAACTAGCACATCTTAGTTACAATGACACATCACTGAGGATTTTTTATTGAAAACTACTTTTTTAAATAAAAAGTTAAATGTATAATTTAATTATAAAAATGGAAAGATATAAAAATGAGATGATCCATTATCAAATAAATCATTGGATAAGTTTGAGGAAATGAATAAATTTCCTTCCACAACATTATTAGAAACTTCAAACTTAGTAGTTGTAACTGCATAAGCTTTTTCTTTCTCGCATGGCCTTCTTTGGGGAAAATTTGCTTGGATCATAGAAAAATAGTTTTAATTACGGCCCATATTATTGCAATTGTATCATTAAACATAAGTAGCTTATTTATTTCTATTTAAATCAAGGTATTTGTGATATTTTTCTCTTGGATTTTAAAAAATATCAATACCCTTCAAGATTGTATAGGGGTGTTTGTTCTAAAAATTATTCGATGAAGGAAATCAGCTCTTACCTTCTTCCCCTTTTCCATATTTCTTTTTACAAAGTGTTTAAAATCCCTCTTCTTCTCTTACTTTACATTGATGTCATGTGACTTATATAATTATTTTTCTTTCTTGATAAAACATGAAACTATGTCTTTTTATGATGAGATATTTTGGAAAACTATTCCCCTTTAGATAAATGGTTTTAAACCATCAAAGAATCAATCAATTTTTACTCCTTGGATTGATATGTATCCTACAGCATGCTTTGTTAACCATGTATTGTTATCTTCATTCATGGAAACAATGTCATCCTCCTTTTTCCTTAGATTAAAGAAATTCCTTTCTATATCATCTCTTTGTTTACGAGGAAAATATTTTTCTAGGAAAAGTTTATTAAAATACCTCCATTCCATATTTTTATTTTCTTCCTACTTCTTTTTGTTTTTAATTAGTGACCAACATCGACATATATCTCCCAATAGATAATAAACTTCTATGAAAATATTCTCTGTTTTGTTACATCCCAAATTTAGAAATATTTTCTCTATGGAACTTATTTAATACTTAGCTACCAATCGGTTTATTGTCCCATTAAATTATGGAGGTTGTTTCTGTATAATGTGGTTTAACATTGATCTTCCATATTGTGGGTAAAGATTCCCCATACGGGTGAGGTTTTTGTTCATAACATGATTCATATGTCCAATATAGTTATAAGTTACTTAGTATCAATCATATTTCCAAAACTGACATCACTGTCATAAATAATAGGGTAATACCATCATTAAATATGTGAGTTAATATGGTTTCATTCCTTATACTATGGTGCATTTTTAAATAATTCCACACAAAAAATCAGGTTATAAATTATAATGTATAATATCAAACATGAAAAATACATAACATAAATTTAATTTTTATGCATAGATAATATCATAATAATAACCATGATTTATTTTGGTACATATTTAACTTTAAGTAAATCATAATTGTTTGAAAATAAAATGCGACTTATCCTAAGATTATTCCGAGGGTTTTTCAAACTAGGTGCATAGTATTGTAGGTTTTTATTTACCAAGTTACCCCCAATCAGGCCAGGGACAACTTGTCAGAGTTGTTACCCCTACAGACATATATTCTAGAACTATGTCCATTAAGAGTATCTAGAAAGATATATATTTTTAAAAAGACCCACATAATGTCTACCTTACAAATGTTCAAGTATTTTCTTCTTTTCTTATACTCGTAGTCTGTCATAGAGTTATGTTCCTTAATCAATTTTTTCTAAATTTAGTTTCTATGGTTTCTATAAAGCTTCCTTTGACACCAACAGTGGGGACCTCAACCCCAGTACTCAGATCTAGTCCTATAATTTATTACATTGGTATGATTGCTATGAATTTTTATTCCAAAGTACCAAATGGTTTATAATTTTTGTTAAACTAGATACAAAAAAATATTTACATTACAACTTTGAAAGGAAAAAACATATATATATTCCATTGGAAACATCCACAACACCTATATTATACATGTAAGTCATTAATAATATTCATATTCACATATAAGCGAAAATAAACCATAATAAATGTGGATATCATGTACTCAGTAAAGAAATGTTATATAATATAAGCATAATTAAAAAATATCATGAAAAAATAAAAATACACATGCCATTAAGAAAATATTGAGCATAAAATGATAAGAATTATTATCTGGTAAAAAAATTTCAAAATAAAAAACTAAACATAGATATTATACTAGTAAAATAATTCCATGGAAAATCAATTACTAGTTTAATCATGAGGTAATGTATAATTCTATACATAATAAACATATCATCAATTCCTTGACAATGACACCATAAATAATGGTTAAAAATCCAAACTAGTTTGTCTCATGAGACCTAACAATGCATCGAAGGGCTAAGAAGGCCCCACAAATCAAATAATAAGTCCAATTAATTATCATATTAATGGTGATATACCTAAAAAATATTCATGTTAAAGTTAAATATTTTCCCCAGACTATAAACTTAATCACTAACCATTCAAAGTAGTATGGTGTATGGTATGAAGATTGAAAATAAAAATTCAAATTGTTCATAAACATTTAAGTAAATATGTTGGATTATTTATATAAGATATAAAACTCAGTAATGAATAAATACAATAGGTTTCTTAAAATAGATGAAAATACTTTAATAAAATCATCAAGGAATTCTCAAGAGAAATGCATTTTTTACTTTGTAAGTAATAATTATTCTACAAAAACCACTTTTATTTTTCTTGATTGTATTTATGAAACAAAAAATAAAGAAATATAGTTTTTAATGAAAAAAATAGTGATTTTATAAAAAATAATTTTTTCTCAAAATACATTGTGGATGAAAATTGAAAATGGGTAACAAATTGAGACATTCCCTTTAATCGGGCATGTGTATCTGAAAGAAATAAGAAGGGAAACTCATAAAACATATATTTTCCTATAAAAGATATAAGAAATGATATGGTTATATGGTTTTGGAATATATTATATATTGGAGATGGAGTACGTGAGACGACTTCGGGAGGCGACGTGAAATGGCGTCTTGGGTTTTGGTTCGGAGATGGCGCTTCCCAATTTTCTTGGTTTCAGGGGACTTTATCTGCAACAGATCGGTGAGAAGCATGTAGTACCGGGAGCTTATGTCTCTGTTTCGGCTTCAGATTGGCAACAGTCGCTGGTTGGTGCGATACCCCCCCAATCTGGTGAGGTCGGCTCCTAGAGATCTGCGGATGGAGGGTTGAAGGAGGCTGGGCTGCTGGCAGCTGAAAAAATGGTGGCCTTGGCTACTCGGTCTCATGTGGTTGGGGATTCCTCTCACGTAGCTATGCATGTGGCTGGGGGTGTCTCTCTTGTGGCTAAAGATGTTATTAAGGGGGATCATGCTGCAACGATTCTTCCCTGCAAGCCCTCTGATCAGCATGATTTTCCCCCCGGGTCAATGGAAAAGGGTGTTTTGAAAAATCCCTTTTCTGTTGTCAATTTTCTGAAGGATTCTATGAGGCTGCCCATTCTGCATGATCAGCACTCTTTTTTGGATGTCATGAAGGAATCTGCACCAAATCAGAAAAGGAATGAACATTCTAGGAAGATTCTTTGAAAGGGATCTTTGGTGTATGTTGAGGCCAACCCTGGTGTGATTGTTGAAAGATTGGCATTGGGTGAGAACTCATTGATTGCTCGTATTTCCCTTCCTAAAGGTGATCTTCCCTGGAAATGGGATGATCTATTCCATAGAATTTCGATTTTGTGGGGCTTTGATAACTAGAAATGTGTCCCCCTTGTGCGGGGATTCTTTCACTGCTTGTTTCCATCTGCTGATGTGAATATTAAGGCTTAGTGTTTTGGTTCCATGTTCCTAAAGACGGGGTGGATTCATCTGCATGAATGTTCACTTGACTTTAATGTCTCCAGTGCTAAAAATTTCTTCGCTCAGGTATGGGTTCGTCCTCATGGGCTTAATTGGGTCCTTTGGTATCCAGAGATCTTGCATGATATTGGAACAGCTATTGGAACACACATCCATCTTGATAAGGAAATGACAGATGTTAGGTATGGTAACTTCGCTAGAATTCTGGTGGAAGTTGATCTTAGATCTACTCTAATTGACACGGTAACACTTTCCATTCCCTCTGATCAAATTTTGATTGATATCGAATATGAAAGAAAACCTCTCTTTTGCACTAAATGTATGGTTGTCAGACACTCTATGGAGTTGTGTCGCAAAAACATCACCTTTAAAGAGTGTGGAATGCGAGGACACTCCTCCAATCTTTGTCGAAAATAGGTGAATTCGAAGGATCTATCCCCGCCAGAGCATGTCAACAGGGATAGTGACCCTCCTTTGAAATCAGTCGATGTACTGACTCCCAGGAACGGAAAAGAGTTGATAATTGATGATACTCCGTCTAGATTTCATAGTGGACCTTCTACTTGTGAGGTTGTCACCTCTGAGATCCTGAGTCCCACTCCGGCTTTGACGGAGAATGTTTTTACCCAGCTGCCTGTCCAAAAGGAGACTTCTTCCCCTGCTAATCTGAGGATCCCTTCTGATGAAATAAAGGAAAGCGACGAGGTTTTAACTCCCAGAAATGGCAATCATTCCCCCTCCAATTTGGGGGACATCCATATTGAGGCGAAGGGAAGTGACATGGATATGACTAAACCATCATACTGTGAGATTGTTTGAGTAGAAAATAAAGGAGTCTCTGATAGTGAGGGTGTCATGACTGCCCTAGTTATTAGGAGGCCTATGAAGGACTATTCTACAGTTCTGAAGACGGTGAACACTAGGTCATCTTCTAAGAAAGCTAAAGAGAAGTCATCTATGGAGGAACTGGAGCGAAGGAAGGTATTTACCAAGCTGCTCAAACAATATGAGACTCAATCAGAGTGGGAATCTGTTGATGCTAATGACATGACCAGGTATGGTTGTTGTGATTTTGACTATTATCACTCGTAATATCGCTCTTGCTTCTTCTTTCCTGTCTCTACACTCTTCTTTTTATTAATAAATTTGTTGGTCCAAGCGTGCTTGGATCTGAATTTTTTGGTATATGGTTTTGGAACATATATACCTAATATATTATAATTAAACAAAAATAATGAATCATTACATTGGGGTAATGATTGTGGATGAATAACCTGAAGAAAAAAATGAAGGTTCGGCTAGAATCTCTTACCTTATATCCAAATATGTTCTTCAATTAACCTAATGTATGGTATAATAAGATTAAACATTTTAATTAATTAATTAATTAAATTTTATAAATTTATTTTATTTAGTATTTTTTTATTAATTTCATTTATTACATTTTTTTAAAAGTTATAATATACAGTTTTATTGCATTGGATCATTCGTTACATTGGTTTTTATGATCTCTATACTTGTATATGAGTATGGAAACTCATGTGGAATTGGTATAATTATCAAGAATTGAATTTATATCATATTAATGAACATAAATATGATTAAATGGTTATATAAATAATTTGGTTATATGTTATGAGTATGAGTCAATATAAAAGCATTAGTGACAATCATCTAGATTATTTTTGTAGGTTTTCGATAATTATGAACTAGTTTTGTCGTATGAATTAATATTGTGTATATATTGGTTATAAAAAATTAAATAGGTCTTAATAAATATATTATATTATTTATTAACCACAAAAATGTTTTCATTACCTTCCTTCATGTAGAAATTGAATAACTAAAATATGTCGTCCCTGAATTTTGTAAATCAACACCTCAGATATGGTGATTTCATTTTTAAAATAAAAGAGATAGAGAAAGGATTTGGGGAATGTTATTATATTAAAATGATATAGTTAAATTATATATATAATAATGGTTTTATCAAACTCATTTTTAATGAGTAGGTTAGGAGATAATAATAATATAAAATCACTTGAAAATAAATTAAAATGAAATGGAAGAGGATTTTACCTCCTGAATACACCTACTTGAGAATATCCATAATGGGATTTATTGTGGGATTTTATTAATACCAACAGATCTTAAATTGGTGGGGGGAATTCTTCGGGATTTTATTTTCTATAATTATTACAAACTTTAAGGCTTAGAGGTTGGAGGATAATTATTGGTGAGGGGTGGTATTTATAGTGGAGAAGAGGGGTGGTTTATCATTATTTTATTCATTTTGTTATTATTTTTCTCACTACAAACAGTAGTACTGATTCATGTCAAAAAATAGAACAATAAGTTCATGTGATTTTGAAATAATGGGGCTTAAAAATTCCAAATATCACCTATGAATCAATAAATCATGTGTTTATCATTTACCATAAATTATTTTATTTTACTATTCACCAAAAATTTATTTATTTTAGAAAAATCCCCAAAATTCAGCCTAAACATTTTTTGACACATAGAATTCAATAAAAAACTAAATTTTATGAAAATAGTTTTTTATATATTAGAAATTTAATTTTTAATTAAGACCATAATTTACTCAAAAAATTCAAATTTTAAATGTATAACTGATTTTATAACACATTATAAAATTAACTAAGGTCTCAGAAAGCTGTCCTAAAATCATATAAGAACAAAATGTTAACATATGAATACATTTCATATAAATAATGTTTCTTTTCAATAATTTAATTAATTAAAAATTTATAGTTAAATATTTATGATTTACAAGAATACCAGTACTTAATATAACAATTTTTAAATATTCATTACTTATACAATGATATAACTATATGATTACTTCATTTCTATGGTTAATAAGTTTTATTTATACATTCATGGGTAATGTTACTATTAATTAGTCTGATTTACTATTCATAAAGTATATATTACAATTCCTAACATCAATTTACTATTTCATTGGTATTGCTTACTTAACTTACATAAATTCCTTTTATTTCATTCATTATTAATTTATTATGTTTTTATTTAGTTTTATAAGTGATTTTATGAGATATATACTATATAAACATAGTAAGTGATTTTCATTAATAAAGTTATGGGTCATTATAATATGGGTATTATTGACTATTTTTTAGGAACTTCTTGTGATTTTAAAACCTATTAATAATGATCAATCAAAGGCAGTAATGTTTTTATGGACTAGTTAATGTGAACACTTTTTTATAGTGTTACATAATTGGTTTAACATTACATTTGTACCAACGCAACCAATATATACAGAACTCTATGTAGAACACAGTGGTTCTTTAAAGAAGGGATTGGGTTATGTACTGAACCAAAATGATAATGTGATAGCCTATGCCACATGGAATATGATTTTCCATGACTAAAAATATACCACACATGATCTGTATTTAGAAGATGATATCTTTTCATTGAAAATTTTGTATAATTATCTCCATGGGGTGAAGTGTGATATATGTGCTAATAATAAGAGCCTCAAATATATATTCACATATAAAATATTAATATACACCATCCATGATGGTTATAAATCATAAAGGATTGTGAATTGTGAATTCACTACCCTACATGTAACAAAAATAGACATGGGAACCCTAATAGAAGGTACATCATCATTCCTTTCACAAATTATTTCTCAAATATCATTTTCATAGAAAATAATGGATTCTCAATAAATGATGTTAAAATTAAAAATAAGGTCAAAACAATCAGAAATGAGAACTCCTTATATTTCAAAATTTATCAGGAAGGATTTTTAATAGTTGGGTCATGACTAATTTTACTATACAATATAGAGATAATAGACTAGTTTTTTAATGAATCCCATTACTCAACCTCATCTATTCACCTAGAGATCACAAATATGTATCAAGATTTATGAGGTCAATATTTGTGGAAAAATATGAAGATGGATATCGCTGAATATAAATCAATGTCTCTGGTATGATAGGACTAACCCCATACCTAAATGAAAATAGGAAATCAAAACTATTGAAATTATCATTAGTAATATGAACACATCCATAGGAAATAATTCTATATGGTTTATTTTATATTGTCTTAAAAAATTTCACTTTATTGTGATTTGATTTAACTTCTCACAAGACCAACATGAAATTAAATACATTAGAGAAGTGGTGAGGCTTCATAGATTACAATTATAAACATTATCTTGTCATGATCTGATATATACCAACATGTTTTTGAAAGGCCCTAACATGATTTAAACCCTGAGATGAACATCAGTATGGATTATCACCTACAAACTGATGGCCAATCTGATTGGACTATTTAGACATTGTAATACATGTTGAGGTAATGTTTGATGGACTTCAAATGATAAAATACCAATATGTTCCACTTGTTAAGTTCCCTTACAATGATAGTTTCCACTCATGAATATAAATTTCCTCATATTAATCCTTGAATGGGAATATATGTAGGTCACCTTCATGATGTGATGATGTTGGTGAACATAAGATTATCGTATTTTAAATGGTTGGGAAAATAGAAGAAAGGGTGAATACCATCCAAGAGTACCTCTAGTCATCCCAAAGTCTAAATAAGATATATGAAGACAATCTCTGATAACACATATATTTTTAGGTTATTGGAATTTTATTACTCAGCATATCTCCATGGAAGAGGGTGATAAGATTTGGGAATAATGGAATGATAGGTCCTAGGTACATCATCCCCTTTAATATTATAGATCATGTCATATTTTTGGATTATCGACTACAATTCAAAAAACCATGTATTGAGTATATGATATATTTCATGTATCTTTCTCGAGGAGTATATACCTCATCCCTCAAAATCTACTAAATTCAGATGTGGTACCGCTTGAAAAAAAATCTCTAATATGGAGAATAATGTGAAGAATTTGGACTATAGAGAAAATATTCTACATAAAAAAGACTACTCACCTAGGTAAGGTACTATTGAGAAACAATAAGTATAAATCAGTGACATGGGAACTGAAGGAAGTGATGAATGAGAAGTAACATAACCTTTTTTCACATTAGTATGTAAAAAAATCATGTGGGAAATTGTTTTAGGGGGGAAGAATATAACGATACATAATTTTATCAATTAAATTTACCTTATTCTATAATAAAACACATACATAAAATAAAGAACCTAATAAAAAACATATAATACTAAATGAATAATGATACATTAATCAGTAAATAAACCAATATTAATGCCAAATATTATTGTTGGATTGTAAATAGAAAATAATATAAAATTAATTAGAAAGTTTGGATCTACTCAGTCCACTAGAATGACCGCATTCATGAAAAAAGTTGTATAAATGAATCATAATGGTAATAATATTAAATTAATTTTTAATGTTAATCTATATATATAACCTTGATATTAAATATAAATGAATGTATAATTAATGAAATAAGTCGTGTCTTTAAAAAATTAGGAACCAAAACTATTTGAATAGTAACATGAACATTGGAATAGTTATATGATCATTATGAATAATAGAAACCTCACTAATGAAAGTATAATATTTAATTTAGTAATATTATAAATAAATTTATTATTTATTTATGTGAGTTTATAAGTAAATAATGGTTCTAAAAATGGTAAATTATGTGTTGGTATTTTTATAAAATGTTGATGTTTTTTTAGAAAAATTAAAATTAATATAATTATTTAAAAAAATCTCCAAAAAATATATTCATTATTTAATATTAAGATGAATTATAGTTACAATATCATTTAATGGAACATTAACTAAATTTTCAAATAGTTATAAATTTGAAGATAATACTAAAATAAATATTTTTTAAATAAATGATGATTTTATTAAAAAACTAAATGTATCGTGTTTAGAAAATTTCATTCACAAAATAGATTCCATTTTTGAAATATAAATTTCAAAAACTGGTTTGGGGGAATTTTTTAAATTTTACTAAAATAGTTTAATTCTATATGAATAATGAAATACAATAATTATTGTTTTGAATATTATAACCTAAATACATTAATTTTTTAGTCATGGATGATGTAATAAACCAATATAATGAACCCTAAATAACTTTTTATGGTATCTAGTTATATGAATCTACACTATTGATAGTCTTGGGTAAAAATAATAAACTAATTAATATAATAATAAAAAATACCACTCTCCCCCAATAAATACCACCACTCATCATGGTTTATCTTCACACTTTTAAATCCTTATATCATTCCACTATTATTATATGTTCCATTCTAAATATTATTTCCCATGTATAATAGGTTTTGGTCTCAAAAAAATACATATTCCAATTTCCTTAAGGGTTCCTTCCAGGAGATGATATTCAAGAGGAAACTTTCCCAATCCATCTCTTCAAATTTCTTTTCTTCA
Organism: Viscum album; assembly: GCA_963277665.1. NCBI lineage: Eukaryota > Viridiplantae > Streptophyta > Magnoliopsida > Santalales > Viscaceae > Viscum > Viscum album. The sequence goes on along the minus strand of OY728123.1, from coordinate 1,934,895,570 downwards.
TATACCTTCACCGCATATCCTTCATCCATAAAATAATAATTAATATATAATAATTTATATTCTAGAATGTCATAATGATAATATAATATCTTATATCATCCCATTTTCTCATCTCCTGTTGTTCAATGCAACAAAACTATTGTCTAAATTATGGTTGTTAATCATCTTTTGTGGATAATGATTTTTCGTTTCCCATTACTACCTTCAATGTTGGTCAGGAAATATTTATTATAGTAATACCAAATTATTATATTTATATAATATCATTTTCATTATCTAGAACAAATATATAGATTTAATTTTAAATAGAACGAAACTAGTTCAGGATGATCGAGAAATAACCAAAATAAACTAAATATTTATCAATAATGTTTTATAAAGTGATTCATCCTCATACTATAATTAAAAATGATATATAGGCCCTTCTAATTTTTTTTATGTTAATTAATACCACATAATTTTACATTCATATAATTATTACCATTTAAAAATATATTCCACAATTATACATAAGTAAACCAACCATGAAAATGAATGCTTCAGCAATGATGAAATTGATCTTTTTAACTCATTGAAATGGCCATAAATTAAATAAGTAAAATTATAACAAATAAAATAAATGTTGAAGAGGTTCTGAATTAGGAACTTAATTGATCTATTTTATATTATCCATGACATTAAGTGCATGTTCATAACACATTCTAACATTAGGTAAGTGATCACTATGAACCTTCATTTTTCTTTTGGGTTACACATTATCTCTCTTAACCCAAATGTATTTATTCATTACTATTATTATATAAATATAAAAAAAAATCATATTTAGAAATATATATATATATATATATATGAATGATTATTTATTCCCCTCTCAATTCCTCTCAATAATTAATCCGGACCTTCTCTATTTCTGACCAATTTTCTAGTATAGTAGAAAAAAATTAATCCAAAAAAATTATTCCAAAATCACACATTATATCATGAAAAAACTATTCTTTTTTATTTTCTATTTTATAAAAAAAAGTATTCCATTTTCTGCATTAAAAAAACCTTAAATTTTTCACTTGAATAGCACTATAGTGGGTCATTTATAACAATTCCTAAAAATGGTTTTCACGTATTCACATCAGTTAGACATCATTATTCATGATATATTCTTATATATTATATTATAATTTTACAAAATGAGTTAATCCCTTATTTCATGGATACTGTTATGAATCACGCATTGGTTATGTCATATGACACGATTACGAAATTCATTTATTTCCTTGGGGATCCCTTATGATTATTCCTTATGTTTGATTTTGTTATGTAGCACACATAAGAATTTATATGTTATGATGGTTGTTCAAATAGATAATTACAATGAGTTGGGTATTTTTTTGGTCTAAAGATATTGTCAAAAACTAGGCCGGGTTGCCATCCGACCCAGCACCTGACCTGGTCCGCGACAAGGTCCAAATGGTGTTCTCGATCCCCACGGGCTGGCACAAGTGCCCAGGTATCAAAACTAACACATGGGAACGATTTAACAGAAATGGTAAACGCAAAACAACTGACAAGATAAAAAAAATAGAACTGTGAACTGGAAACCAAACAGAACCTTGAACTAAAATTGAATTTAAAGGTTTACAACTTGAGCCAACATCCAAAATTAACTAACAATAAAAGAAAATCTAACTCAAACCTCCAATAAATAAGAGAGGCGCAATATTCATGCACCAAAAACACCAACCTACACTAGAAGACCATCAATGACCAAAACCACCATCGCTGGGCATGACGCCTCAACCTGGAGTACACAGAGAACAAGGTATACATACACCCAAAGGTGTATGTAGGGTGTGAGAAAAGATCCCAATAGGATGTCACCCAATAAAAAGGTTCCATGTATAAACATTAAATGATAAATACATTTTCAATTTTAATTAAACCAAAGAAGTAAAATCTTTAATAGTTTTAAAGAAAACAGAATTAAAAAACAGTTTCAAATGGAAAAACTTATATTAAAACACACACGCACATACTTTTTTTTTAAAAAAAACCAATGAGTCACACTAATGAGCATAAAGTAACCAATGAGCTCTAATATGTGAGAGTCAGCATGGGTGTTTTCTAGCTTGGGACCCTAGATCTTTGTGTCTTGGTGAAACGTGGCTTAGAAGGCCACAACCCTTAGAAAACATCTCTTAGAGGGCCACGACCCTTAGAAAACTTGGCTTAGAAGGACATGACCCTCAAAAAAGCATATATGTAGTTAGGGTTGAAATCGTCTTTCATGTCAGTGGAACCGGGTCGAGTCACCTCTAGAATACTATCCCACTAGTCTAGTCCACCCTCCTAGCTAACCGGGCTTCTCAGTTTGTGCTCAAACAAGTTTCAAGTTCATATCACATGTCACACTAATGCATAAAAGCAAAACCTGGTATTTACGCATGCAAAATCACAATTGCACACTCAACCCCACTTTTAAAACCATACGCACACCAAAATATTTTCAAAACATAATCTGCATAGTTTACATACTCAACCAAACCATTTGGACAATTTAAAAGACACTCATCACTAAACGAACTAGCACTAACACATGTAAACACAATTTTCAAATAATGAGCACACTAAAGCATTTTTCAAGAATGTTTCACACCATTGTCATAACTAAGTAAACCATCAAAAAAATTATAATGCAATATAAAATGGTGTCAAATGATGTAACGCCCCGACCCCAGTTACCCAGAGTCGGTGCATTAATTACATAACATTGGCATGATCACAAGAAAGATCAAATCTCGAAAGACCGATTGGTTTAGTAGCCTTGGAAACACTAGATATATTCATAAGTCTTACATTACATCATAAAATGAAAAACTACTACAACAACATATTGTCTCCATAATCCACACTCATATCCCCACATAATATCCCTGCAGGTCATTCATAATTTACTTCTTCACTTCCTGGGAAAAATAAAACATAGGAAAGGGGTGATCTCAAATGCCCAGTAAGGATAACAATATAGCGGAACATTCAAAAATAAGAATAAACATTTAAGGAAATGAATTACTAAAACAAAATCCTTTTAAACTTGAACTTCAACATAGTATGGAAAAAGTAAAATGAAATAATTCCATTTACTTGTTCACATGGATATTCTACTAATCTAATAATCAAATGCAATATCAATAACCACTTTCATAATGATGGAATTCATAATTCCAGACTATCATAACCACATAGCCAAGGCCTTGTGCCAAGACTAAAAAAAATAATATTTTGTCAAGGCCTTGTGCCAAGACACTAGTTTGTCTCATGAGACCTACCGATGCATCGAGGAGCTATAGCGGGCTCCACCCGTCACATATTAAGTCCAATGCATTCCCATATGAAAAGGTTTAAACATAACATAAACATTCGTATTAAAACTAGCATACGAAATGTCAATAATTTCACTATAAACCATGAATGGTATAAAAAAATAGCACATCCACAGTCAAACATATCACAAAACCTTCAATACAATATAAAAGTTTTGTATCATAATATATCATCCTCAAATAAGCGTAAAATCCATTAAAGGATGTTGACATAGATGAAATCAAAACTCTTTTTAAAGAAATATCTCTTTCTATTTTGAAATCATTTAAGAGACATATATTTATAAAATAAAACATTTTCTTTGAAAATATTTTTATATGCTTGTAAGGGAAGCTTTGACGATTTTATAACGGCGGAAAATAACCGCACCCGCCGTATAAGTTAAAAAAACATTCTTATCTTAATTCTGTCGAAAAGGTTAAAAAGCACCTTGTTTGGAAAACGACGGAAAGATTCCTTTATAAACCTCTTATAAAAAGTCAAACAAGGGTATAAATGACTTTAACCCATATTATTTTAAATATTAAAAATGTTTTGAAATACATTTTGAAGAAACATGGACGTGGATGATAATGAGGTCCCAGTAGATAATTATGTATAAACAACCTCGGATAATGAAGAGATTGCGAAATAAACCCTTACCTTGTACTTTTCCTTGGTTGGGGTAGGTTAACCTCTTGTATAATGGTGAAATAATTGTTATTAAATTATAAAATAATCATATAAATTATTATGATATCATATATGATCTTTTAATATTGATTTGATAATAATATCTTAGTATTATCGTTGTTTCGGGTGTGAACTTACTTGTTTTATTTTGTATGTTTTGTTACGTAAGACATGTTTGTAAAGGATAGGTTGTATATTATTCATATTCATAATGATATCAAGTCTTTAAACATCATTTTTAAATCATCAAATGATAATTATACTTGAATGGATACGATGGAGAATGAATCTCATCGCATTCGTGGAGACGGTAGTCCGTACGTACGCACGAGCGAAAATATCATTCTTTTGATATTAAAATAATATATAAATGGATGGTATATCATATATACAGAATCATTAACATGTTATATTTATTATTTACATGAGTTACACATCATTATTATACCCATCCAAATAATATTATATTGAATAACAATTACACCACGGCGTGGAGACGGTAAGCCGTACGTACGCACGTATGGTGACATGTTATTAAAAGGGTGGATAGAATACTGAATATTGTTGTACCATATTTATAATAACATCACAGTATATAAATGATACTGGAGTTATTATTTTAGAATGGTAACAACAGAGGAAGAAGAAGTGGAAGAAGAAATGAACTTGGAAAAGGGTGGTGAAATCATTACCTCTTCTTCTGGCTCTTCCTTTTGATTTGATCAAAAGGGCTCCTTAGGTTGGCTTTCTGATCAAAATAAGGCCTCTAGGTTGTAGTGAGGGAATTTGGGAGAGTATTTGGGCAGAGTTTGGCTGAACCAAAAGGCTTTGAAGGTGTGAATAAATGAGAAGGAGGAGTGCCCTTTTATAAGAGGGGTGAGGGGCACCTTTGGAAAAGCTAGAAATATTAATTTATAATAAATTCATATTCGGTTTCTAATGTCTAAAAAGTTTATTATTTAAATGTTAAGGTGGGTATGGGTCTAAAACAACTCAACCAATAGAATTTAGACAGGTTTGGGTACTTATATTAACCTTATCTTTAAGTATTAACTCTAAGTTAATTAGTTTCACTTTTACAATGTCTCTTTGTATTTTTATATAATATGGTTAATAAACTTACTATATACATCCAAGAGAACCCCAAGTGGTCCATTAATGATGAACATATCATGATATAAGTCTCTTGGCCGAACCTTAGATTTTTAGAAATTTAATATCAATTAATAATATAATATTCGTTTTAAGAACTCTTTTATGACAATTTTGACACTATTCAATAGTTGATTTTTGTGAAACTCATAACAGATTGATTACTTCGAAAAAAGTCAATTAAATCAATCCTAATATATCATATTATCCTATAAAATTAGTTTAATTCATTAAAAGTTTCATATTATATTTATTTGGGTATTTATAATATCAATTATTTTAATTTTTCACTATTATAGTAATTACTACATCATCATTGTGTCATAAATAAAATAAATTATTTAATGTCTAAAAATTATAAATAAAATATAATTATGTAGGAAAGAGTTTTATCTTTCTAATGAATATTTATAATCTAAAATACAACATATATAACCTTATGTAACAATTTTTTTTCTAAAAGATATATGCTTGTGTCATTTTTGTATTCATTTGAACTTAATTAAAATAAAGTATCATTATCACTTACAAGTGGATCCATGGGGTCCCAAAATCGACCCAAAGATGTCCATGGTCGACCATGTATCAACCAATAGAGTTAAGACACGTTTTAGGGTAATTTAGTATTATTATAATATTATTCTTTAACCCTTAATTACCGGATTTACCCTTAACCATGGTAAATAAAATATTTACCGCAGTAATTATTCAAAATGTCTAAAAATAAAAGTTACCTATTTACACAATTTGGATATACTGATTCCAAATATGGAATCCATTTTTCTAAATTCAAAACACAGAAGTGGCAGAAATTAATTTAAAATTAATTCCCGCTGTCAAAACAAAAAGCGTGTTTTTAAAAGATAATAACTATCAAAAGATTGACACTTTTTTATGTTCGGTTTAATTGTAAAATTATGTCCAATGACCAAAATTATATTAAATGGTAAAAATATATTCTAAATATACTTTAAAACCACTCAAATTCATAATTTATCACTATTAATTATTTTGATTAAAAAAGATGTTTTTAATTAAAATTTAGTAATTTTCACTATTCATCAAAATATGAAAGTTATCCGAAAAGTACCAAAATTTCACCTTAGGCTAAATTCGAAATTCCGAATCCAGAAATGAAGTCCATTTTAAAATATATAATATATATAATTTCTAAAAGTAGGTATTACTATTTATAACAGCTAGTTTGATTGGTTGTGGTGTGTGTTAAAACTCAAGGTTGCGTACAACACACGCTACTGTATTATTCAAAGAAAGAGTATCGTGGAAGCTTGGGATGTTTAATTTTAAATTTTTGATGTCCCCATTTAGTCAAAAAGATTAAAATATTGTATTTAAAAAGGGTTCACTATTAAAAGATGATAAAAGTGCAATACTGAAAATGAATTTGTTCTTGCATTATATCTAAGAAACTCATAATATGGATTCTAAAATTATAAGGATTATATAAAGTTTAAAATTTAGATAATACTATTCATAACCTCTTTTGAATGGATTCTTTTTTTTTTGTAAGTCATGGTGTGATTGAACTCGGTGTTGCGTGTAGTGCAAGTTATTGAATTATTTTGAAGAAATAACACACTATGAAATCTTGGGGTGTTACATTCTCCCCTCCTTCAATAAATTGCGTCCTCGCAATTTGAAATTGTTCTTCGAAAATAAAAGGTTGAAAATAGAAAATATATTTGTGGGAAAATCCACATCGGAAATTGGGTTACTAAAATTTAGTCTTAATATGAGGAAAAGAGAAATGAATGGGTCACTACCAAATTATGATCTCGATTAGGAGAACATTGGTGGCAATTAGAGACATATAATTGGAGGAAAAACGTAAATATTTATAGGTAGTGATTGAGGTCATCAATCACAAACAAGTATAAAATTGAGGTCCTTAAATTCATCAATCTATGATGATTTGAAATACCATCGGTTCAACAAAACATAGGGTATTAGGATAACACATTTTTGACGTTTCAAAATATCTTAGTTGAAATCCAACATCGAAAAATGAATTAATGAGGCCTCTATTTAAAATAAAGAGTAGAAAGTATGAAGATTACCGAAAATAACACATACTAGGGTTCCATGTAGGAAAATATGGATATGGAAGAAAAATCTAACCATCAATTATCTGATAGAGAGTGGTAGAGAACATGGCTAAGGCCAACAATCCCAAATCCATAAATTAGTGATGATTTAAGGTACCATCTAGGAAAACATTTTTGTTCTAAGTTGCTTTTCTTAATGTTGAGGAATTTATTTATGATATTGGATAAGATCATAATGAGATATACTTACTTTATAATTAGAGATTTATCCATTAATAAATTTCTACCACAAACTCATCTTTCACTCTAAAAGATAGTAGAATGTAAAAAAAATTCTATTTACACTATTCGTATAGGGTTCCAAAATAAAAGAATTTATAATTCATCTACAAGATCTTTTAATAAAAACTACATTATTTAATCCAGGACATCTTGTGGGCCAGTGGTAGGTGATACACCCTTGTCGCCCTTCGGTTGCGGGTTCAAGTCTCGCAGCCTTGCCGGACGTGACGGGTTGCCGCCCGACCTCCGGGTTGTCCTTTTATGGCAATACAAAATAATCCAAACTAGAACTATCCAAAATACTTCTGTCCAAACTCACAGTCCAACATTTATAAGGAAGGTAAACATAATATAGATCCTTTTTACCCCGTAATAGAATATGAATACCTTCATCATGTATTACCATATTCCTTATTGATTACATTCATGCTCCCTTATTCCATATAGAATGCTGGATATACTTCATCAATCCAAAAATGTTTTAAACCCCAACAATGATAGAATAGACAAATCATTAATTAGCTTCAAGGTAGTCGAGAATATCCAATATAATTTATCCAAATCAATCATGTATTATTCTAAAATCACTACCTCGGTATCAGAACCATATTATGGTTTATCTTTCACTCAAACATATATTTTCCAAAAAATTAACCTTCTATTGAGTCACTTTTCTTTGTTCCACACAATCTCAATTCCTTAATGAAATAGTACTGCAGTACAATCCTTATATACTCCATAATTATTATAACAAGTACATTGTTGATACAACACTCAATTGACATAATCAACATAAGAACTCTAATCATTCCTCTTCATCTGTGGTAGTATCATAACTTGATTATTATCCAATAACATCATTTGCGGCATAGTCTTATGACTGGGACATAGGTTCGCTTAGTGTCCAAACTCCTTGCAAATGAAGCATTGTACATTTAAAACCATTTTCTTACCCTTGCAGTCACGTACTTTGTGTCCTTTTCCTCCACACTTATAACAAACTCCCATTCCTTTCAGGCAAGTTCCAGGGTGTTTCTTTCCACAGTTACCACATATGGGAAAATTATTCTTTTCCCTCTTCCCTTTATCCATCTTTCTCTCTTCCATCCTTTTCTTCTCTTGCTTCCCTTCAAAGCCATAGGACTCAGTAAACTCTTTACTTATCTTATCAACACATGATATTATTTCTTCATATGATGATAATACATGGGAGACTATTTCTCTTATAAATTCTAGCTTAAGACCATGAAAGATATGATCCTTCCTTATCTTTGGATCATGTACATTTCTGGAGTTCTCATTCCTTCTACTGGGCGCCATTTCTAAACAATGACATACACTAGATCAGTTTATGAATCAAAATACATAATCCCATACTTATAAAACACTCAACATAAATTGAACTATTTATGGATATAATCCATAATCATAAAAATGTCTCCTTTGAGGATGTATATACTCATAAACCCTTCATAATGGTTTGTAAAGAAATGAGAATTATCTAAGCATATCCCCCAGGAGTGTCGTAACCAAGAGTGCAGCAAGGCCCGTTGTCGTGCACCAGTTCCCGTTCGAGTCTAACTCAAAGCGGTGTTTTCGGGTTTTACCCCTAGGTACATTTGTGCCAGAGCCGCCTCTACCTGCTCGTATCCAGACAGGGATGTATTGCTCAGAAAACTCACAAAATCTCTACAATACCAAAATTCTAGGAAGTTCTTCTATACTAATCCTCAAAGTTTATCTTAGGTCTACGTGCTCTAATCAGAGTTTATCTAAATCTAGCTTCCAAGGTTTGTACTAAACTTCCTCTGATACCAACTATAACGCCCCGACCCCAGTTACCCAGAGTCGGTGCATTAATTACATAACATTGTCATGATCACAAGAAAGATAAAATCTCGAAAGACCGATTGGTTTAGTAGCCTTGGAAACACTAGATATATTCATAAGTCTTACATTACATCATAAAATGAAAAACTACTACAACAACATATTGTCTCCATAATCCACACTCATATCCCCACATAATATCCCTGCAGGTCATTCATAATTTACTTCTTCACTTCCTGGGAAAAATAAAACATAGGAAAGGGGTGAGCTCAAATGCCCAGTAATGATAACAATATAGCGGAACATTCAAAAATAAGCATAAACATTTAAGGCAATGAATTACTAAAACAAAAGCCTTTTAAACTTGAACTTCAACATAGTATGGAAAAAGTAAAATGAAATAATGCCATTTACTTGTTCACATGGATATTCTACTAATCGAATAATCACATGCAATATCAATAACCACTTTCATAATGATGGAATGCATAATGCCAGACTATCATAACCACATAGCCAAGGCATTGTGCCAAGACTAAAAAAAATAAGATTTTGTCAAGGCCTTGTGCCAAGACACTAGTTTGTCTCATGAGACCTACCGATGCATCGAGGAGCTATAGCGGGCTCCACCCGTCACATATTAAGTCCAATGCATTCCCATATGAAAATGTTTAAACATAACATAAACATTCGTATTAAAACTAGCATACGAAATGTCAATACTTTCACCATAAACCATGAATGGTATAAAAAAAATAGCACATCCACAGTCAAACATATCACAAAACCTTCAATACAATATAAAAGTTTTGTATCATAATATATCATCCTCAAATAAGCGTAAAATCCATTAAAGGATGTTGACATAGATGAAATCAAAACTCTTTTTAAAGAAATATCTCTTTCTATTTTGAAATCATTTAAGAGACATATATTTATAAAATAAAACATTTTCTTTGAAAATATTCTTATATGCTTGTAAGGGAAGCTTTGACGATTTTATAACGGCGGAAAATAACCGCACCCGCCGTATAAGTTAAAAAAAACATTCTTATCTTAATTCTGTCGAAAAGGTTAAAAAGAACCTTGTTTGGAAAACGACGGAAAGATTCCCTTATAAACCTCTTATAAAAAGTCAAACAAGGGTATAAATGACTTTAACCCATATTATTTTAAATATTAAAAAAAATTTGAAATACATTTTGAAGAAACATGGACGTGGATGATAACGAGGTCCCAGTAGATAATTATGTATAAACAACCTCGGATAATGAAGAGATTGCGAAATAAACCCTTGCCTTGTACTTTTCCTTGGTTGGGGTAGGTTAACCTCCTATATAATGGTGAAATAATTGTTATTAAATTATAAAATAATCATATACATTATTATGATATCATATATGATCTTTTAATATTGATTTGATAATAATATCTTAGTATTATCGTTGTTTCGGGTGTGAACTTACTTGTTTTATTTTGTATGTTTTGTTACGTAAGACATGTTTGTAAAGGATAGGTTGTATATTATTCATATCCAGAATGTTATCAAGTCTTTAAACATCATTTTTAAATCATCAAATTATAATTATACTTGAATGGATACGATGGAGAATGAATCTCATCGCATTCGTGGAGACGGTAGTCCGTACGTACGCACGAGCGACAATATCATTCTTTTGATATTAAATTAATATATAAATGGATGGTATATCATATATACAGAATCATTAACATGTTATATTTATTATTTACATGAGTTACACATCATTATTATACCCATCCAAATAATATTATATTGAATAACAATTACACCACGACGTGGAGACGGTAAGCCGTACGTACGCACGTATGGTGACATGTTATTAAAACGGTGGATAGAATACTGAATATGGTTGTACCATATTTATAATAACATCACAGTATATAAATGATACTGGAGTTATTATTTTAGAATGGTAACAACAAAGGAAGAAGAAGTGGAAGAAGAAATGAACTTGGAAAAGGGTGGTGAAATCATTACCTCTTCTTCGGGCTCTTCCTTTTGATTTGATCAAAAGGGCTCCTTAGGTTGGCTTTATGATCAAACTAAGGCCTCTAGGTTGTAGTGAGGGAAGTTGGGAGAGTATTTGGGCAGAGTTTGGCCGAACCAAAAGGCTTTGAAGGTGTGAAGAAATGAGAAGGAGGAGTGCCCTTTTATAAGAGGGGTGAGGGGCACCTTTGGAAAAGCTAGAAATATTAATTTATAATAAATTCATATTCGGTTTCTAATGGCTCCAAAGTTGATTATTTAAATTTTAAGGTGGGGATGGGTCGAAAACAACTCAACCAATAGAATTTAGACAGGTTTGGGTACTTATATTAACCTTATCTTTAAGTATTAACTCTAAGTTAATTAGTTTCACTTTTACAATGTCTCTTTGTATTTTTATATAATATGGTTAATACACTTACTATATACATCCAAGCGACCCCCAAGTGGTCCTTTAATTATGAACCTATCATGATATAAGTCTCTTGGACGAACCTTATATTTTTAGGAATTTAATATCAATTAATAATATAATATTTGTTTTAAGAACTCTTTTATGTCAATTTTGACACTATTCAATAGTTGATTTTTGTGAAACTCATAAAAGATTGATTACTTCGAAAAAAGTCAATTAAATCAATCCTAATATATCATATTATCCTAGAAAATTAGTTTAATTCATTAAAAGTTTCATATTTTATTTATTTGGGTATTTATAATATCAATTAGTTTAATTTTTCACTATTATAGTAATTACTACATCATCATTGTGTCATAAATAAAATAAATTATTTAATGTCTAAAAATTATAAATAAAATATCATTATGTATGAAATCGTTTTATCTTTCTAATGAATATTTATAATCTAAAATCCAACATATATAACCCTATCTAACAATTTTTTTCTAAAAGATATATGCTTGTGTCATTTTTGTATTCATTTTAACTTAATTAAAATAAAGTGTCATTATCACTTACAAGTGGATCCATGGGGTCCCAAAATCGACCCAAAGATGCCCATGGTAGACCATGTATCAACCAATAGGTTTAAGACACGTTTTAGGGTAATTTAGTATTATTATAATATTATTTTTTAACCCTTAATTACGGGATTTACCCTTAACCATGGTAAATAAAATATTTACCGCAGTAATTATTCAAAATGTCTAAAAATAAAAGTTACCTATTTACACAATTTGGATATACTGATTCCAAATATGGAATCCATTTTTCTAAATTCAAAACACAGAAGTGGCAGAAATTAATTTAAAATTAATTCCCGCTGTCAAAACAAAAAGCGTGTTTTTAAGAGATAATAACTATCAAAAGATTGACACTTGTTTATGTTCGGTTTAATTGTAAAATTATGTCCAATGACCAAAATTATATTAAATGGTAAAAATATATTCTAAATATACTTTAAAACCACTCAAATTCATAATTTATCACTATTAATTATTTTGATTAAAAAAGTTGTTTTTAATTAAAATTTAGTAATTTTCACTATTCATCAAAATATGAAAGTTATCCGAAAAGTATCAAAATTTCACCTTAGGCTAAATTAGAAATTACGAATCCAGAAATGAAGTCCATTTTAAAATATATAATATATATAATTTCGAAAATTAGGTATTACTATTTATAACGGCTAGTTTGATTGGTTGTGGTGTGTGTTAAAACTCAAGGTTGCGTACAACACACGCTACTGTATTATTCAAAGAAAGCGTACCGTGGAATCTTGGGATGTTTCATTTTAAATTTTTGATGTCCCCATTTAGTCAAAAAGTTTAAAATATTATATTTAAAAAGGGTTCACTCTTAAAAGTTGATAAAAGTGCAATACTGAAAATGAATTTTTTCTTGCATTATATCTAAGAAACTCATAATATGGATTCTAAAATTATAAGGATTATATAAAGTTTAAAATTTAGATAATACTATTCATAACCTCTTTTGAATGGCTTCTTTTTTTTGTAAGTCATGGTGTGATTGAACTCGTTGTTGCGTGTAGTGCAAGTTATTGAATTATTTTGAAGAAATAACACACTATGAAATCTTGGGGTGTTACACATGGTTTTACACACACACAAAAATAACTATTAATAAACCCAAAACACATTCCAAAATTTAACGCACTCAAATTCAGTTTTAAAGTGTGACTTGCGCCACCCAAATAGTTTGATGAAAAATCTTACATCCCATGTAAGATTCCCTTGAACAAACTACACAATTTAATACACCAAACATAAGAGCTTATGAAACAATTTTAAATAAGTAGTAACACAGCATATAAAACATTAAACAGAAAAATGCAGGTTTTTTACAGAAAAATAAAACTGATATGGCATAAACATGCTACTAATAAATAAATGAAAAAAAATGTTCATTATGGAATGATTTGCACCCTAAGACAGTTTCAAAAACCAGTTTTCAATTCCCAAACCATTTAATAAACCATTAAGATATTCTATAAAACAATTTCCAGTGACATCACATGCTTTTTGACACACAAAACACACATGAAAACTCCCTTTATTACAAAATGAACCTTTTCACCACTTTATAATCCAATTCAAAGATCTTCATAAATTAAATAAACTTATTTCAAAACTCATATAACACAATCGAATTACTCAATAAAGGTTTTAATAGAATCGCACAACGCACTATACTAATATGATACAATATAAAGCAACGCATGTTAAATTATTTTTAAAACTAAGTTCACACCTAAATGATTAATGGAAGGCCATGCTAAAATAATAGGACATGAAAATTAATTTGTTAAACAATAGTTATATGAGGAACCACCTACCTCGGGTGAAGAATTCCCCAGAATTGGTTTAATTCCTCAATCGCACCTAATATGTGCCACCTATGAACTGAATTGGAACGTAAAACAACATTTGGAATCAAACCTAGATTCAACAATGACCCCTAGCAAAACTCATAGCTGCTGGAAAACCAAAACCCCCAAAATTGTGACCCCAAAACCCTAGAAAAAAAATATAATGGCTTATCGAGAGAGGACCTGCATGTGGAGGGGAGTGGGGTGTTGGTCGGTGGTGTTGTCGTCGCTGAAGGGGGTCAGCCGAGGGGAGAAGGGGGGTCTGGTGGGACTCCAAGCTGGAAGAAGGAGGGGGTCAAGTGGGGTTCTAAGCCGGAAGAAGGTGGGGGTCTAGTGGGGTTCGGATCCAAAAGAATGAGGGGGTCCAGTGGGGTTTCGAGCCAGAAGAAGGAGGGGTATGGGAGTTCAAAGTCGCTAGAGGGTGCTAGAGGGGAGGTTTTGGCCATGGAGGGGAGCATCGCGAGCAGAACCCAGCGAGGTTAAGGCCTTCGATGGGGAAGAAAAAGATGTGGGTAGGGGGGATCTAGGTCTTGACGTAACAATAAGGAGAAAAAAATATAAAGAATAAAAAGAAAACCAAAACTAATAATAATAATTATACTAATAATTAATATAATAATAATAATAAACTAAATCCAATTACAAAAGTAATATTAATAAATCTATAGTAATAAAATAAACATTACAATAAGTATAACAATAGTGATAAAATAATTATAACAAATACCTCTTCAAATGATATTATTATTGTGATCATTAAAATAATTTATTAAAATTTTTATCACATTAAATTTTATTTAATTATCAACAAGTCATTTTATTTAATTAATTGGACATTGGCAGGTCACCTGGTGGACCAGGCGAGGCTTTGCGGTTTCAAAATTGTGCATCGCCCGAGTCGTGCCTCGCCCAAGGACACACGGTCTCATTTTTAATTTTGTTCTCATTTTATTATTCATCGCATATTTTCCATCTACCTTAGACATTGGGCAGGACATGCGGCAAGCTGGACATGGTCACGTAGCAACCCAGGCAAGGCCGCACGGCTTCGACCGTCATGCGCTGGATGCAACTAAGAGTGAAACATTTGTTTCTAAATAAGAGATCAGAAAAAAAATTTAATTTGGGCCTCTACCCAAAATATCCGATGCCCAATTAAAATAATAAAATAAATAATATAAAAAGGACGGGTGTGAAAATTATCCCCACCATAAAAATTTTCTTCCCTAGAAATCCAGAACTAGAACCAAACCCCAAAGTAGAAAACCACACTCCCATAAGGTTCAAAGGGGATCCACACAAACATCAAGCGAAGAGAGGCAAAAGTCTCATTCCCAGAGAGAGTGACTCAAATACAACTACAAGAAACTCCCAAAAACACTTTCTGATATGTGTCACCCACCCCAAAACTAAAGAACGCCTCCAGTTTACTAATCAAGGAAAAGAACTCTCGCACCCACGGAAACCAACTTCACAAGCTGAAACATCTCAAGCACTATTAAATGAAAACCACACCATTTGTCTAGAATGAACAAACAAGATCACACCACGTCCAAGGAACACTCTTATCACTTATGACCAAGACACATTTAGAAATAGAACCAAAAGGTCAACATGGGGAAGCTCGACGGTCTCACCACCATTAAGAACCTAACAATGAACAAGGCGAGACTGGAAGAAAGAATCAGTGAGGTCTGAGCAGACTCCCCGCCATTAAAGAAAATTCTAACACAGTTTCATTCTAGAGACATTCATGCGAGACCCAACATGGGTCTCCCCACCATTAAAACTAACAATAGATACATAACTTTGAAAATTTCATGATGGGGACCAAACACCCCACCACAAGGGGTGAGGAGGGCGGGGCCCAACTACTGGGGTGTCAAAACCATGAACCAAGACAAACCAACATCTTCACATCCCTGGACGAGAACTATTCCAACTTTGAGACTGACTTACCCAACATATCCCATAAGGACCACTAAAGCAATTTCATCCTGTTGAACTCGACCCCCGAGACTCTAAGGCAATGAGACGGCCCCACCTCCACATAGTCACAGAATCCTTACACGCCCAAACGGTTCATTTGGAATGGAAAAACTATAGGAAATTATTTAAACTGCTTTGACTTTCAACACCTATGATAGAACAAATTCGGGGTCTCATACACTCTCTGGGTTCTTGAACACACGCCAGCTTCACTTCAAGGCCTATGGCTGGAGCCCTGATGTTTGAAGCATCTCCTGCCTCGCAGTCAGGTGTTGAAGACTCCCAAATGGAACTTCTCTCTTGGGTGATGCATGGGACCACACCGAAATCAAGAAATCCCCATCAAACACAACACACCACGACATCCAACTACTAGCTCAAGACACATCCACCCAAAACAGGGGTTTAGAGGATGCACATGCATCACCACTTCACCTTAACTAAGAAACATAAAGAGGAAAGACACATGAAAAACAATCCCCTTTGAACAGAAAAACCAGAACTCCCTGGGAGAACACACTCTTATGAAAATAATGATTCCAAAAGGATCCTACAAAATCCACCCTTGCTCTTCAAAGAGAACTCACACTGCAAGATGGCACCAAACATGACCCTTTCAGCTGATAAAAGTACTAAAAATCCTTTCAAGGCACCAGTCAACATAGATAACTCTTAACTGCATTCACCCTTCTATGCTAGAATTCCTTTCGCCATTTTTAGGTGGAACCATTAAACATGCCAGTGTCAAACATCATACCCGACGAGTCAGACAATCAAAAGACCAAAACTCCATTCAACTCCCCTCACATCTATCATCCTGCTGCGAGAGGATCCTATTAGTTGTAAAAAGGAGAGGTGGGTTCAATTCTAGAATTCAAGAAGAGATTCCTCTTATCAACTGGAGGGTTTCCCAACAATGATTTTCCTGTGGCCAAACTTCAATCACATGTCAACACTTTATGGGGGGAATACAATAGTAAAGAGAGAAAACCATGGACCTAACCAAACTAGTCCAATGGTCAATACATACCACAAGAAAACACCAAACATTCAGGGGTACCACTACAAGGGCTCCCCGATGTACTTTTCAAAAGAATTCACTAACTACATGCTTGCATACCAACTTAAAAATAACAATTCAAACTTGAGACACAAATCATCTAAAAAGGATTCTTGGCTCGAAACGCCTCACATCCATCATTTCAAAAACAAAAGGACACATCGTGCAACCACCGGTTACTAAAACACCAAATTATCATTTAATAAAACATTTTGAAAATAAAAAAATCTAGTGGTTTGCATAAACACCAATGGTTCCCCATGGGCCTCTCCCATGCATGTTATCGTGCCGCACAGGCACCCACCTCATATCCATCAAGGAATTCACCTGATCATGCCATTAAACATTTATTTTTCTATATACATTCATGCATGTGGTTTCCCATGAGAACACCAAGACTCAAAACCAAACATTTCCATTTTTTTCAAAACCCAACATTTGACCCACACTTTTCAACCCTTACACATCATTTCATCATTAAAGAGCTTAATTTTAAAACATTTTCTAAGACCAAAATAGTTTTACTTAAAAACCAAATTTCCACGATTCTAAAACAAAGAGACGAGGGACAATGAAAGAAGAAAATAGTGTCAGCGGGTGACTCAGACATATGGTTGGCAGCCATATGCCAATCACACCACTACCAGAGAGGGTACTCTAGGACAGCATCACCGGCTCCACATGGCTTCCATGACCCTGTGAGCTCACTAGAACCACTGACCCTGCCCCTTTTTCATTTCCCCTAAAAAAATTAACCACACAGACCAAATATGTAGAAAAAAATCAACTTGCTTTGGTAACTCGAGTCCTTCCACAAGGTGTGCTGGCCAGACAACTTACTCCTAACCAAAACATTGAGTTCTGATACCCTTAACAATGGTCTACACAGACTCTATCTCAAAAGAACATGACCCAAGAGAGAAAATCTGCCTCGGATACCATTTTGTCGTGAACCAGGCCGGTTCGCCATCTGACCTGGCACCTGACCTGGTCCGCGACATGGCCCGAAGAGCGTTCTCGATCCCTACAAGCTGGAACAAGTTCCCGGCTATCAAAACTAACACATGGGAATGATTTTCCCGAAATGGTAAATTGAAAACAACTGAGAAGATAAATAAAATAGAACTGTGAACTGAAAACCAAACAGACCCTTGAACTAAAATCAAATTTAAAGGTTTACAACTTGAGCCAACATCCAAAATTAACTGAAAACAAAAGAAACTCTAACTCTAAATCAAACATCCAAGCTGCAAGAGAGGTTTAATATTCATACGCCACAAACACCAACCTACACTAGAAGACCATCAACGACCAAAACCACCATCACTGATCACGATGCCCCAACCTGGAATACATAGAGAACAAGGTCTACATACACCCAAAGGTGTATGTAGGGTGTGAGAAAAGATCCCAGTAGGACATCACCCAATAAAAATGTTCCACGTATAAACATTAAATGATAAATACATTTGAAATTTTAATTAAACTAAGGAAGTAAAAGCTTAAACAGTTTTAAAGAAAATAGAATTAAAGAAAATAGTTTCCAATGGAACAACATAAATTACATGTACACTTACTTTTTTTTTAGAAAAACAATGAGTCACACTGATGAGCGTAAAGTAACCAATGAGCAATAATATGGGAGAGGCCGCATGCGTGTTAGCTATCTTGGGTCCCTAGATCTTGGTGTCTCAGTGAAACATGGCTTAGAAGGCCACGAACCACAAAATATGTGGCTTAGAATGTCACGAACCTCATAAAACGTGGCTTAGAAGTCCACAACCCTTAGAAAACGTGGCTCAGAAGGCCACGAACCTTAGAAAAGCATATATTTATTTAGTGTTGCAATCGTCAGTCTTGCCAGTGGAACTGGGTCGAGTCACTTCTAGAACACTATCCCAATAGTCTAGTCCACCCTTTTAGCTACCTGAGCTTCCCATTTTGTGCTCAAAAAAGTTTCAACTTCATATCACATGTCACACTAATGCATAAAATCCAAACAGGGTATTTACGCACGCAAAATCATAATTGCACACCCAAACCCGCTTTTAAAACCATACGTACACCAGAAAATTTTCAAAACATAATCTTCAAAGGTTACATACCCAACCAAACCATTTGTACAATTTAAAAGACACTCATCACTAAATGAACCACCACTTACACACGTAAACACCATTTCCAAATAAAGAGCACACTAAAGCATTTTTCAAGCATGTTTCACACCATTTTCATAAATAAGTAAACCATAAAAAAATTATAAATCAATAGAAAATGGTTTCACATGGTTTTAAACACAAACAAAAATAACTATTAATAAACCCAAAACACATTCCCACATTTAACACACTTAAATTCAATTATAATGTGTGACTTGTGCCACCCAAACAGTTTAATGAAAAATCTTACATCACATGTAAGATTTCCTTTCACAAACTACAAAATTTAATAAGCCAAACATAAGAGCTTATGAAATAATTTTAAAAAAGTAATAACACAGCACATAAAACATTAAAGAGCATGACACAGGTTTTTCATAGAAAAATCAAACTGATATGGCATAAATATTCTACTAATAAATAAATGAAAAAAATGTTCATTCTATAATTATGTAGACCTTAAGATAGTTTCCAAAACCATTTTGTAATTCCCATACCATTTAATAAGCCATTAAGAAATTCTATAAAAAAAATTCAAGCGATGTCACATGCTTTTCCACAGACAAAACTCACAAGAAAACTCCCTTTATTACAAAATGCAGATATTACCTGCTTCATAATGCAATTCATATCTATTCTTAAAATAAATAAACTTATTTCACAACTCAAATAACACAATCAAATTACTCAATAAAGGTTTTCACATAAACGCACTACACACTATACTAAAATGCTACAAAATAAATAAACGCATGTTAAATTCTTATAAAAACTATGTTCGCACCCAAATAATAAACGGAAGGCCATGCTAAAATAATTGGACATGCAAATTAATTTATCAAACAATAGTAATACGTAGAACCACCTACCTCGGGTGAAGAATTTCCCAAAATTGGTTGAATTCTTCAATCACACCTAATGTGTGCCACCTTTAAACTAAATTAGAACATAAAACAAGAATTGGAATCAAACCAAGATTCAACAAAGACCCATAGCAAAACTCATAGCCACTAGAAAATTGAAACCCCCAAAATCATGACCCTAAAACCCTAGATAAAGAGGAGAATGGCTTACCGAGAGAGGACAGGCGTGTGGAGGGGAATGGGGTATTGGTCGTGGGTGTTATCGTCATTGAAGGGGGTCGGCCAAGGGGAGTGGGGGGTCCAACGGGACTCCGAGTCGGAAGAAAGAGGAGGTTCAGTGGGGTTCTAATCTGGAAGAAGGAGGGGGTCCGGTGGGGTTATGAGTTGGGATAAGGAGGGGGTCCAGCGGGGTTCCGAGCCGGAAGAAGGATGGGTTCTGACAGCTCAAGGTCGTCGGAGGGGTGTACGATGCCAGAGGGGAGGTGTCAGACATGGAGGGGAGAAGCGTGAGCATAACCGAGGGAGGGGAAGTCCTTGGATGGGGAATAAAAAAATGGGGGTAGGGGGGAACTAGGTCTCAATGCAACAAGGAGGAGAAAAAAAAGATAAAAAAAAATAAAAATAAAACCAAAACTAATAATAATAATAATACTAATAATTAATATAATAATAATAAAATAACTAAAACTAATTACAAAAATAATAGTAATAAATTTATAGTAATAAAATAAAAGTTATAGCAATTATAACAATAGTGAAAAATAATAATTATAACAATTACCTCTTAAAATAATATTATTATTATGATCATTAACATAATTTATTAAAAATTTTATCACATTAAATTTTATTTATTTATCAAAAAGTCATTTTATTTAATTAATTGGACATTATTAGGCCACTCGGTGGACCAGGAGAGCCTGTGCGGTTTCAAAATCATGTCTCGCCTGAGTCATGCCTCACCCAAGGCCGTGCGGTCTCAACTTCCATTGTGTTATCATTTTATTATTCCTCACATATTTTCCATCTCCCTTAAACATCGGGCATGCCATGAGGTGAGCTGGTTGAGGTCTCATAGCGACCCAGTCGAGGTCGCGTGGTTTCGACAGCGGTGCGCTGGACGTAACCAAGAGAAAAACATTCGTTTCCAAATAAGTGCTCAAAAAAATTATGTCGTTCCTCGACACAAACTATATGATTCCCAATAAAAATAATAAAATAAATAATATAAAAATAATGTGTGTGATAGAGATGTTATGTATGGGATTAGGGGTAAACATAATCCATTATGAGTCTTTTTCTACTACGTGATACGGTCTTTGTAGTTTTCCTTGAATCGTGTTTTTGTCATATCATATGTTCAACCCACATTTCAATATTTACAACATCATATTATTACATGTTCTATATGTAATTATTCCATATTTTTATTTATGATACATTCCTTTTATATTATCTTGTAACGCCTTCTAAATCATGTGTGATGCTTGATTCCCATATTTATTCCCTTTTTGGTCTTCTTATCCCATCCCTTCTATCTATGTATTCTCTTGGTTATCGTATGTATTCATATGAGTTCATAGTAAGTTAGGAGATCATAATGGAGTAAAATAAAATATATACATTTTATTTTCATGTTTCCTAATAACATAACTAATATTTACAAGACATTAGAATTTACAATCATTAGCTTATATTACAAATATGATATAAGGCCCCGGCCTTAAACATTACTTAATCGTGAATTAAATGAATTATTCACATAGAGGATATTTTCAGGTTTAGAGTTTTATAGAATTAGGTCATAACTATTACATCTCAAAATATTACATAGTAGACACTTCTACTAATTTTCCATAAAATAAAAAAAACACTTAAAAAAAACATGTCTAGTTCCATGTTTTAGATAGAATGTCTTTCCTTGATCCCATCCTTGACCTTATTCATCTTTAAGTCCTGTAGAAGACATTTCAAAAACATGGGATGAGCATAAAAATCCCAGTAAAGGATACACAAAAAAGGAAAACTGTTAGTTTTTAAAAACAAAAAGTAAACCATGAGTACTTTACCAAAGTAATACTTTTCACCTTTATGAAGTAGTAGAAACTCTTCACTGAATAAAATACCATTACTTACCCTTTTGTAACCAAAAGATTACCATAAAACCCATATAAAGAACACATAACATTTAAAGGTAACTTGGGACATAAACATACTTAAATGGAATAACCATACGGTCGACTTCCACACATACTTAATGGAATAGCCATACGGCCGACTTCCATACCCAATGCATTGGAGGTTATAACGTAACCACCCATCCTGGTATTCACAGCACCACCCGTCATATGGTTTATCATGTAACCACCTGTCAAATGTTCAAGTACCATTTTAAAATAATAAGACATAAAACAAATATAATGGAAAGAAAAAATTTCCAAACTTTGATCACAATATATCACTTAAATATATTGACATAAAAAATCCATCATAAAAACCATTTTCAATACAAAAATACATAAAATAGTATATGGTATTTATTTCATTTTAAAAAGATTACGGCTTTTTGAGTAATCCAAAGACCAAATAATACTCGTGGTGGCGGAAAATGTTGTTGTCACCGCGTACGTTAAAAGAAACATTCCTTTTTGTCGTTTTGTAAAACGCTTAGTAGAAAACAATTCCTTTTGTATAAAATTAAAAGTCAAAGGGGTTTATACACCGTATAAAATAAGGCG
Organism: Viscum album; assembly: GCA_963277665.1. NCBI lineage: Eukaryota > Viridiplantae > Streptophyta > Magnoliopsida > Santalales > Viscaceae > Viscum > Viscum album. The sequence goes on along the minus strand of OY728123.1, from coordinate 1,934,872,503 downwards.
TTGTATTAGAACAAAATATGCCTCAATGAAAGGAGATTGAGACGAAGTCCCATACAAAGACAGTATCCTTGGATTAAGGATAAATCAATTACATAATTATGTGTAACAAAATAATACACCAAATATAAGTGGATATTAAGTGTAAAAAAATAAGAGGTTATTCACACATATTCATAGAACAAAATATTCAAGGATTACTAGTTTACCCCAAAGAATCAAAATTGGGTTACGAAGTTCCCTTGCAAAAATTTGACAGCCTAACGGTGTCACTTCAAAATTCAGAAAAAGAGTTGATGAGAGATAAAAAGGGGCATCACATCACTTGGACATAACATTTATAGCAATAAGGATATATAAGAACATATCCCATCATAATAAGATTAAAAGACCTAAAAATAGGTCTTTTAAAATGAGGAGGGTGAAAGTTTCCCTTACCGACTTGGGTATCTTCTGAAACATACACCCCATGAAAGAAGGACAATAAAAAATTGATATAAATACTCATAAATGAAATTATATTACACAAATATTAGAATAATGGGAAGTACATATACCAAACAAAAGGAAATAGTGGCCAATGTAGCATGAATCTCACGGGAATAAAAAGTGAGATGAATATCCACTTATGAAAATTCGGCAGCCTAACGGCGCCACATAAAACTTAAAAATGGATTGATGAGATCAAATAGGGTATCTCATCATATTAACAGAAGATTTATATCAATAGGAAAATAAAATAAAATCCCCCAACATAAGAAATATGAGCTTAAAAGAAATGACATAAAAGAGAGTACTTAATAAGAAAGGGAGAGGTTGGATCCCTTACCTCGTGTACGACTTGACTCGATCTTTATTTAATCTCCTGAATAATAAACTTGAGTTAATTTATACTTTCTTAAGAACCTTTTTCAATTTCATTATTCCTTTTATATCACTTATTACCATGTTATTCACATTATGTAATCATTTAAGTTAATAACCGTTGTTTTGTCGATACTTGGTACTTGAGTCAAAAATAAACTCTTTATAATCACAAGTTTGTTCATGGGGTAAAATATCCATTATATACATAATTATATTAATTATGTAGATATCATATATATCCATTATATACATGAATTTATAATATTACGAAATCATTTAGAGGTAAGAAATGAAATGCACCGTTCAAGGAGACGGTAAGTCGTACGTACGCATGAACGTTACTTCCATTTCTATTTCATATTTAATTGAATTAAAACATAATGATACATAATAGTATTATAATTAAAGTATTTTATCATATATATAATATCATTAAATCTATCCTTTATATGTACCACATATGGTATTAACGAATCAAATCACTTTGAGGGGGCGGTAGTCCGCACTTCCTAAAATGAAGATATCGTGTTTACCAATAATGGAAACCATAAATGTATGCCATAAATGAAAAATACATAATCTTAATGAAACTATAAACATATTATATATCATATATAAATATGGTGACATCTTAATGTCCACCTTTTATGGTGTTAAAAGAATATTGAACAATCATCATTCCGTGAGGCAGAAATTCACCAACCACAGAAACAGTATGTTCTTTAACCATTAGATGTAGGTGTGTGTAAGTGTGGATAGAATACATATTATAAAAACATATTAGTATATTTAAGATACTGGTGTTTTTACAAAATAAATTAATAAAAAGAGTTTAGGGGGTTGGAGAAGAAAAATAAAACAAAAGAGCACAAGTGAAGACGTTACCTTAAAATCGGGTAACTCCCTTTGGTTTGAACCAAAAGGGTTTCTTTAAGAGATTCCTGCCTAAGGTAAGGCTTCTAGGATGAGGATAGGGATTTATAGAGACAAAATTATCAGATCTTGGCCAAGTCAAAGGCTTGATAGGTGTGGTTAAGGAGGTAGAGGTGGGGGCCTTTTATAAGAGGAGAAGAGGGGTACTCTTGGAAAGTCAAGAATGGTTACATTATTTTCAAATGCGTTTCGGATTTTAAAGGTCCCACATTGATATATTTAGAGGATAAGGTGATAAGGTTTCTAAATACACCAATACACTAGGTTTTTGACATTTTGAGGTCTTAGATTTTACATTATCTTTTCAATTTATTTAAATCCTTAAATAATGAGGTAATCACTGCATCATCATGATTTCATAAATAATTTAATTTATTTAATGTCTAAAAATTATAAAAAAAATACTATGATGTAGGAAATATTTTTATATTTCCGATTATTATATATAGTCAAAAACCGGACTTGTATAACCCCATGTAAAAATTGTTTTATTAAAACAATACATGTTTGTGTCATTTTTACTTTTACTTTAAGTAAAAGGCATTAATGTCATTATCTTAACCAAGTGGCTCCATGGGGTCCCAAAAATCAACCCATGGGTTGTATTTGTAGGCCATGACTCATCCAATAGGGTTAGGACAAGTTTCAAGACAATTTCATTTTATTACAATATCATTTTTACCTTAAATCACAATAATTACATTTAATCGTGATTAACAAAACTTAAAAGTTACTTTTCATAAAAAATTATTTTCATCCAATTGAACCACATTTTACTTAATAATGAAAATAATTTATATTGGATTTTTGAAATTCAAATCATAGAAGTGGTAAAGTTCCATTTAAACGAAAAATCAGTTTTTGTAACTACCACTTTGTGGTTTCACTATTCATCAAAAATTAAGGTTTTTTAGAAAAATACCAAAAATTCACCCTAAGATATATTTGATATTAAGAATTCAAAAATGATGTCTATTTTACCAAATTAATAACATATAAATTGCATTAATTAATTTTATAATTAAATCCCGCTGTCAAATCAAATAGCGTGTTTTTAAGAAACAATATCTATCAAAAGATTGACACTCGTTTATGTCCAATCTCAAAGTGATATTAATTCCAATGACCACCATTGGATTAAATGGTAAAAATATATTATAATTTCACTTTAAAACCAATTAAAAAGATAATCTAACTATATAAATAAATTAGATTAAAAAGAGGTTTTGAATTAAAATACAACACTTCATTATTCATTAAAAAATGTACATTGTCAGAAAAATACCAAAAATTTAAACAAAGTAAATTTTGATGTCCCGATACTAAAGAAGAATTTTATTTTTTCAAGTACAACATATAAAATTTTCAAAATTATATTTAAAAAGGGTTTTCCATCAAAAGGCGGTTAATCGACCTTTTAAAGAATATTAGAAGATTTATGCTTAAAATTGGATTCATTTGCATATTTAATCCTCTAACATTTATTGTAAAAAGTAAAAATATTTGACAAACATATATAATCATTTTGTAGTTAGTTCTGTTCATTTTCATCATTACAATGGCTAGGTGGTAACTACCATTTAAAATAAAATTATTTCATTATTAGAGTGCAACGTAAGATTTCAAAAGAACTAATTGTTGCATATTGGGTAAGCCATCAAGAATAGTGTTCCCTTTAAAGTAATATTAATATTTTCTTCACAAATATGGATAAATATAAAAATTTCATATTATTTATTTACCTGGGGTGTTACATCCTTCCCCCCTTTTGGGAATTTCCTCCTCACAATTTTAAAATTAGGCTCAGAAACTTCATTGAAAGCCCCACATTGGATAAGGAGTAAATTAAACTATCACTTTAAAAGAAAGAAAGGGAAGTAAAAAGGTCACCCGAGTTAACCCATACTAGGATTCCATGTATGAAAACATGGATATGGAAGAAAAACAAAGGGTTATTTTTTGAGGGAGTGTGATAGAAAACATGTTTAGGAGAAAGTTAACCACCATAAAATCACAAACTTGTGATGGGTTAAACGGTATTGGATTCCCCAGTAGGAAAAGTTAATGGAAAACATTTTTTTAGTTACTTTTCATTGAGGAATTTATTTTTGATCTTAACTAAAACAAAAACAAACATACTTACTTTTCATGTTGACTTTCAACTTTTACTATATTTCTTACACGAACTCATATTTTCTCCAAAAGATGAGTATTTAGGATGACTTGTTTACATTAATAAAGCTATAATCAACTTCTAGAGAATCACCTAATCCAAAAAAGAGAACTGTATACTTCCCATGTCTTTAGACCTTAACCAAAACTAAAACCAAAAAGGTTAGTATGAGATCATATAATACCCAAAAAGGATTATCTTTTATAAAAAGAAAATCTATTATTAATCTCCAAAATTTGTCAAACAAGACCCAAAGTTCAACAAAGACCAAATGTAAACTAAACTAAGATTGAAACCCAAATATTTTAAGGATTTAATCACATATTCTTCCTTGTTAAATTGTAACATTTATCTCCAAGCAACATCAGTTGCTCTTAAAGTCTCATATTGAAAAGTAATTAACTTAATCACATATCCTCCATGATAGGTTAATAATTTCCATAGATAACCCAAAATCAACTTACTATTAATTCATAAAATCATCTAATTAAAAAGAATTAGTCAAAATAACTAGGGACTTCACGTAGTCCAGTGGTAGGTGATAAATACCAGTCGCACTTTAGTTGTGGGTTCAATTCCCACAATTTTGTCCGACGTGAAGGGTTGTCACACAGTCTGCGTGTTTTCCTTTTTCCAAACTATATAATTATCAAATCATTCTCCAAAAATAGATAAAATAATCAAAAATAACCATAACATAATTTAACATCAATTTTATCTCATGCCTTTAACTTTCCATCATAACATATAGTAACCCATAATTACCTCAAAATTAAGGATCATATAAACCCAAATGGTTCTTTATAACTATGTCCACAAAAGAATAGATAACTATTCCTTGAATAATATTTTCATATATCAAACATCAGGGTTACACATACTATAAAAAGTCTTCTAATGTAACCCCATCATCAAAAGAGACTTAATACTCTTAATAATTTCACCATAACTCTTGAATCCCTTATATGTTGACTTATTACTCATTCAACATTCTTCATGATCCATTAACCATTCCTTTCCAACTTATTCTGAAATACTTCTTTCCTATAAACAAAATCATGAATCATATCCTAAGATTCCAAAATAGGAAAAGAAAAGTTAAGAAATAATCCATACCTTTGATTGTTCATTTTCAGTTTCTTTATCCTCAATCAGAATGGCATTAGGTATTGGTAAATGAATATTTGTACGATCTTGGTGATCCCATTCCCGAAACTTCTTCATAGGACATCTGTTTGCATAATGACCATGCACACCACATTTAAAACATTCAATTGATCCCTCAGAAAGAACTTCATTCCCTTTCCTCGAGTCAACTGGATGCTACCTTTTTCCATGGCAGGTTCATGCTTTATGACCTTCATTTCTACATCTATAGAATATTTATGTCCCTTTGAATCGTTTTCCTAGGTGTTTCTTTCCATATCTTTGACACATAGGTTTTTGAACACGCTTACCTTTATGATTATTGCCTATAGTTCTGTAGGGATTTGTTTCTCTCATATATGATGCCTTATAGAAATCACCAAGGTTTTGGTGGTCGATCATGACTCCAGATAGTTGGTTGAGAATATCTTTCCTTGATCCCATCCTTGACCCTATTCATATTTAAGTCCTATGGAAAACATTTCAAAAACTTGGGATGAGCATAAAAAGTCCAGTAAAGGATACATAAAGAAGGAAAACTGTTAGTTTTTCAAAACAACAAGTAAACCATGAGTACTTTACCAAAGTAATACTTTTCAGCTTTATGAAGTAGTAAAAACTCTTCACTGAATAAAATACCATTACTTACCCTTTTGTAACCAAAATATTACCATAAAACCCATATAAATAACACATAACATATAAAGGTAACTTGGGACATAAACATACTTAAATGGAATAACCATACGGTCGACTTCCACACATTCTTAATGGAATAGCCATACGATCGACTTCCATACCCAATGCATTGGAGGTTATAACATAACCACCCATCCTAGTATTCACGACACCACCCGTCATATGGTTTATCACGTAACCACCTGTCAAATTTCCATGTAACATTATAAAATTATAAGACATAAAACAAATATAATGGAAAGAAAACATTTCCACACTTTGATCACTATATATTTCTTAAATATATTGACATAAAAAATTCCATTATAAAAACCATTTTCAAACCAAAATACATAAAATAGTATATGGTATTTATTTCATTTTAAAAACATTACGGCTTGTTGAGGAAGCCAAAGACCAAATAATACTCGCAGTGGCGGAAAAGGTCGTTGTCACCATGTACGTTAAAAGAAACATTCCTTTTTGTCGTTTTGTAAAACGCTTCATAGAAGAAGATTCCTTTTGTATAAAATTAAAATTCAAAGGGTTTTATACACCGTATAAAATAAAGCCTTGTATGAGAACAAAATATTCCTCAATGAAAGGAGATTGAGACGAAGTCCCATACAAAGACGGTATCCTTGGATTAAGGATAAATCAATTACATAATTATGTGTGACAAACGAATACACCAAATATAAGTGTATATTAAGTGTAAAACAATCATAGGTTATTCACACATATTCATATAACAACATATTCAAGGAGTACTAGTTTATCCCAAAGAATCAAAATTGGGTTAAGAAGTTCCCTTGCAAAAATTTGACAGCCTAACGGTGTCACTTCAAAATTCAGAAAATGAGTTGATGAGAGATAAAAAGGGTATCTCATCACTTGGACATAACATTTATAGCAATAAGGATATATAATAACATATCCCATCATAATAAGATTAAAATACCTAAAAAACAAGTCTTTTAAAATGAGGAGGTTGAAAGTTTCCCTTACCGACTTGGGTATCTTTCGAAACATACACCCCATGAAATAAATACAATACAACATTGATGTAAATACTCATAAATTAAAGTATATTACACAAAGAGTATAATAATGGGCATTACATATTCCAAATAAAAGGAAATAGTGTCCAATGTAGCATGAATCTCACGGGAATAAAAAGTGAGATGAATATCCACTTATGAAAATTTGGCAGCCTAACGGCACTACATAAAACTTCATAAATGGATTGATGAGATCAAATAGGGTATCTAATCATATTAAAATAAAATTTACAGCAAGATTAATATAAAATAACATCCCCCACCATATGAAATATGATCTTAAAAGAAATGACATAAAAGAGAGTACTTAAAAAGAAAGAGAGAGGTTGGATCTCTTACCTCGTGTCCGACTTGACTCGATCGTTCTTTAATCTCCTGAATAATAAACTTGAGTTAATTTCTACTTGATTAAGAACCTTTTTCAAGTTCATTATTCCTTTTATATCACTTATTACCATGTTATTCACATTATTTAATCATTTAAGTTAATAACGGTCGTTTTGTCATTACTTGGTACTTGAGTCTAAAATAAACTCTTTATAATCACAAGTTTGTTCATGGGGAAAAATATCCATAATATCCAGAATTATATTAATTATGTATATATCATATATATCATATATATCCATTATATACATGAATTTATAATATTACATAATCATTTAGAGTTAAGAAATGAAATGCACCGTTCATGGAGACGGTAAGCCGTACGTACGCATGAACGCTACTTCCATTTCTCGTTCATATTTAATGGAATTAAAACATAATGATACATAATATTATTATAATTCCATTATGGTATCGTATATAATATCATTAAATCTATCCTTTATATGTACCACATATTGTATTAACGAATCAAATCACTTTGAGGGGAGGTAGGCCGCACTTCCTAAAATGAAGATATCACATTTACCCATAATGGAAACCATAAAGGTATGCCACAAATTACAAATACATAAGATTAAGGAAAACATAAACATATTATATATCATATATAAATATGGTGACATCTTAATGGCTACCTTTGAAGGTTTTAAAAGAATATTTAACAATCATCGTTTCGTGAGGCAGAAATTCACCATCCACAGAAACAGTATGTTCTTTAACCATTAGATGTAGGTGTGTGTAAGTTTAGCTTGAATACTCCTTATAACAGCATCCTAGTATATGTAATATACTTTTTTTGTTACAAAATAAATGAATAAAAAGAGGTTAGGGTGTTGGAGAAGCAAAATAAAACAAAAGAGCACAAGTGAAGACGTTAACTTAAAATTTGGTAACTCCCTTTGGTTTGAACCAAAAGGGTTTATTTAAGAGCTTCCTGCCTAAGTTAAGGCTTCTAGGATGATAATAGGGATGTGGAGAGACAACATTATTAGATCTTGGCCGTGCCAAAGGCTTGAGAGGTGTGGGTAAGGAGGTAGAGGTGGGGGCCTTTTATAAGAGGAGAGGAGGGGAACTCTTGGAAAGTCAAGAAAGGTTACATTATTTTCAAATGATTTTCGGATTTTAAGGGTCCCAAATTGATATCTTTATAGGATAAGGTGATAAGTGTTCTAAATCCACCCATTAAATAGGTTTTTTACATGTTTAGGTCTTATATATTACATTATCGTTTCATTTTATTTAAATCATTAAATAATGAGGTAATCGCTGCATCATCATGATGTCCTGAATTATTTAATTTATTTAATGTCTAAAAATTATAAAAAAAATACTATGATGTAGGAAATATTTTTATCTTTCCAAAGACTATTTATAGTCAAAAATTGGACTTGTATAACCCCATGTAAAAATTGTTTTATTAAAACCATACATGTTTGTGTCATTTTTACTTTTACTTTAAATAAAAGGAATTAATGTCATTATCTTACCCAAGTGGCTCCATGGGGTCCCAAAAATCTACCCATGGGATTTCTTGGTCGTCCATTACTCATAAAATAGTTTTAGGACAAGTTTCAAGACATTTTCATTTTATTACAATATCATTTTTACCTTAAATCACACTAATTACCTTTAATCGTGATTAATAAAACTTAAAAGTTACTTTTCATCAAAAATTATTTTCATCCCATTAAACCAAATTTTAATTAATAATAAAAATCATTTATTTTTTATTTTTTAAATTCGAATCACAAAAGTTGTAAAGATCCATTTAAACGAAAAATCAGTTTTTGTAACTACCACTTTGTGGTTTCACTATTCATTAAAAATTAAGGTTTTTCAAAAAAATACCAAAAAATCACCCTAAGATATATTTTATATTCTGAATTCAAAAATGATGTCTATTTTACCAAATTCAAAACATAGAAGTTTCATTAATTAATTTTATAATTAAATCCCACTGTCAAATCAAATAGCATGTTTTTAAGAAATAATACCTATCAAAAGATTGACACTCGTTTATGTCCAATCTCAAAGTGATATTAATTCCAATGACCACCATTGGATTAAATGGTAAAAATATATTCTAATTTCACTTTAAAACCAATTACAAATATAATCTAACTATATAAATAAATTAGATTAAAAATATGTTTTGAATTAAAATACAACACTTTTCACTATTTATTAAAAAATGTACATTGTCAGAAAAATACCAAAAATTTAAACAAAGTAAATTTTGATGTCTTGATACTAAAGAAGAATTTTATTTTGTAAAATACAAAATATAAAATTGTCAAAAGTATTTTTAAAAAGGGTTTTCCATCAAAAAGCGGTTAATCGTCCTTTTAAAGAATATTAGAAGATTTATGCTTAAAATTGGATTCATTTGCATTTTTAATCCTCTAACATTTATTGTAAAAAGTAAAAATATTTTACAAACATATATAATCATTTTTTAGTTAGTTCTGTTCATTCCTGTCATTACAACGGCTAGGTGTTAACTACCATTTAAAATAAAATTATTTCATTATTAGAGTGCAACGTAAGATTTCAAAGGAACTCGTTGTTGCGTATTGGGAAAGCTATCAAGCATAGCGTTCCCTTTAAAGTAATATTAATATTTTATTCACAAATATGGATAAATATAAAAATTTCATATTATTTATTTACCTGGGGTGTTACAGATGATTATGCTTAAAATCATGTAATAATATGTGTAAAAATCAAATGTCACTATATTACTAGTAAGAAATATTTCTCAATATATCTTAGTATTTATTAAATAAATATTATCTATTTATTTATGTTTAAATGATAAAATATCCTAAAGATGTCTTTTTATGGAAGTAAAATCATTGAGATTTTTTTGGAGTGGTAATTTTTATCCCAAAGTGTTATAAACATTATCTGGGTACTGAGTCCTGATTATGTCCTATAAAAATGTATTTATTTTATTTTAGTTTTATAATTTTATTCTTGATTCTCCTCCTATTATCTTCCACAATCTCATAAGATGGATGGGTATTCTCTATTTTCCCACAAGGTCAAGTGAGCGGAAAGAGTGAGAGGAGGCATTAGGGTTTCATCCTAGGTGTCGATTTGTGTTAGATCGAGATGAAACTATCATATAGGGTAGATGAAAACATGGATCACCAAAAATAAACCATGGAATGGATAATTATATCTATACTTAACTACTTCCCAATTTCATTATCTCTTTTAATATTTTATTATTAAATATATACTTATGGGGATGGACTATGGCATATAGATAGGTTATTTTCTATGAAACTTGTGTGTTGTATGATTCACATATGGATTTCATCTAGAAAACCCAATAACATGGCCTGTATATTAAGAAAATATGCCACATTTAGATGTTGAAATAATGTGTAAAACAATTTTTAGTACATGGTGTGTTCAAGTACACAACTTTCCTGGTTACATGAAATACCTTGATCTAGTGCACATCACTCGTTACCCAATGATGATTACATGCCTTGGGTTCCTTTAATATAGATCATGTATTTGTTATATATAGGTCATGATAGGAAAATTTATATAGTGACCCTAAATTTTTATTATATTAATATTACATTATTTTAAAAATAAACAATATAATAGTGTTACATATCCATGATCAAAGGGTTAGTGCCTTAGGAAAATTAGGCTCATGCAAAACATTTACATAATAAAACATAATAATAATTTAATTCATTATATTATAAATTATTAGTGTCCCTTTAATTAAAATTAATACATGTAATCAGCAGAGGATATATATCAATGAAATGGGGGATCTAAAATCCTTGTAAGAGTATAAATAAGAACATGGATCAATATGATGTGGTTGAGAAAAATCATCATAATTATGGAATAATAACAGTATCATCATCATAATCATGAGACAAAACATTAGTTAAAATAATATGAAGTGACAATGCATAAAAATGGAACATCATATCTCAGTTTTCAAATACAACACAATGTTGCAAATAATCTATCATCATGTTCATGCATACCATAAGTGTATAATCATAAAATAATTATTATTAAAAATATATCATCATGTTCATGAATTTTGTATATTATAATATGAGATATAACACATTACACGATCCATTTGAGCACTATATAATTTTAGGTTCACCCTTTGCATCATATTATTTTGATTATCATGCATGCCACATAAAGCATATATCAATCAAAGTCATGAAGTGAACCCAAGGAAGATAATGGGTTACATAAGGATGTCATAAATCATACATTAATGAATATATTTTTTTGTCTCCAAAGGAAAAAGGTAAAAACATAATTCGTTTATGTATCATCAATCTTGAGTGAATAAGAAACAGTCCCAAGGGAGTCAAGATATGTTTTGGAAAGAAAGTTTCTTTTGTAAAATTGTTATATTTATCATTAATCCACGTTATAAACATGTATATACTCAAAAGGATAATGGAATAAAAATTAAATTGTATTTAAAGAAAATTAAATGAATATCCACACTGAAATTTTTGAGAATGAGGTAAAACCCAATGAAATGGAGTTTTGTCCTAGAATCCCCTTTCCTTAATTCCTGCTTAATTCTATCACTTTTGTGCCTCCTAAATAATAGACTAGTATTCATTAAAATAATTATCTAGAAGTAAATTATAGTCAATGTATAATAAAATTATCAATTGTATTAATAGTATTATATTTCTTAATTTTTATTGATCAAATTGAAGCATATTGATATCATATTTTACATAAACATATCATGTTTTCCAATGATTTCTCTATTTTTATAAATTTTATTAATAAATTTAATATAATTAATTACAGAATCATAGAATACATGAAAATAAATATTTATATAATATATATATTTTATAATGTACATTTATTAGGGTGTTTATAAGAATTGTCTTGGCAATGTCTCCAAATGTGGTTACCCAACCCTTAATGGGGCATTATTGAAAGAGTGGGGATGGAAAGTATTACATTTATATTTTTTATAAATATGATAATTAAAGAAAGTTAACATCATTTATATAATTTTACGTTACTTCATAATCAATTTTTTTGTATACAGTTTTGAAATGAAGAGGGTAAAAATAAGAAAGACAAGAAGAAACGTGGGAAGAGATGACAGAGACTTACTCTCTCCTCGGTGTATCTTCTCTTGTACGGCACTTTAAGTCCTCGGTGATTGGATATGTATCTCTTTATAATGTACTTATGGATTATAATAGGATTTTTAGGAAGGATTTTGGTAGATCCTGTTTTTTATAATGGATGGGATTAGTGTTTTTCTCGAGGGAGGGTGAGGGGTTATTAATACTTAATGAGAGGGGTAATTTTACAATATAATATTGAATAAAATATTATATGAAATATAAAACTTTTTATAGTGAATTTTTTTCATTATAAAAAATATATTAATATATTATAATGAGTTTAAGACTTTTAATATTCTTTATAATTCTAATTAAATAGTTTATTAAAAAGGAAAGTGGAAAGATCATAAATTATTATTCTAAAGAATGACTTTTAAATTTAGGTTTTAGAATGTTATTTTGTGGTTTAGAAATTAATTTTATTGTATTTTAATGAACCATTTCTGGATTTAAATAAAGTATTTATTAATTTAAAGTTATATATTGGATTATTTCATCATTACATCAATAATGATGTAATTTGAGTTACATCGGTTATTTGAAAAATTGTAATTTTTCTATTCACCTAAAAATTGAAGTATTTTAGAAAATTACCAAAAACTAAAACTTGGTTATTATAGATGATATTATTTCCAAAAAAATATTTATTTCACCCAAATAAATTTATAAAATAGGTAATTTTATTTCTTAATATTAAAATAATGATTTTTAAAAAATGAATTAAAATGTATTTTACTAAAAATATTCTTATATTTTTAGTGATTTTCTTAATCATGATATTAATTTTTTAGCATAAAAATTTTATATTTACTTATAGTAATCACGATAATTATTATTTATATCATAATTTATTATTTTCTAGTGAAATTTCTATTCTGATAGTTACCTTACTATTTCAGCGGTCACATTACTATTCTAACATTCATGTTACCTCCTATAAATACTACCTTTTTCAAATACTAAATTTTCCAATACATTACTCTCAAGGTTCTATATTCCATAATTTTTGTTGGTTTATTAATATTTTTCTTCTTCTCTACTGTTTTTTTAGTGGGGTGATGATTTAAGTTGATTGGGGAGATGCATATTTTCTGATTGTAGGTTTTCTAATATATTTTTTCTAGTAATATTGTTTATAATTTTAATGGTTTATTAATCTTATTGTGTTTACTAATGAAATATAGTATTAGTTTATTCTCTATATTTGGTATGTGTAAAACATAATACAACACCCATTTAATCAAGAAACCAGTTATACAAAAAAACATTTTCATTACATCCTCCCCCCTTTGGAAATTTCAACCCTGAAATTTAGACTCATATTCTTAGTTGAGAATAGGAGAGGGCATATTTGTTTCACTGTTTCCTCTAGTTTTTAATTCACCTATTAATAATTATTATTCCTCCATAACACTTTGAGTAGATTTTTTTCCTGTTGGAAAGAACTTTGTCTCTACAGTCCAAGATTTTCACTAGCTGCTCTTTGTATTAGTGGTCATTCTCCAATTGTACCACCTCAACATTCAGTGTATGTGAGGGATCAGTTATATACTTCCTGATGAGTGATATATGGAATATGTCATTAAATTTATCCATACATGGTGGAAGTTTAAGCTAACAGGACACTTCTCTTATGCGATAAAGGATCTCAAAGGGGGAAATGTTACTTGGGATAATCTTCCCTTTTATTCCAAACCTCCTGAATATCTTCTATGGTAATACTAAAAGAAAGAAATTTTATCCAACATTGAACTGAATACCCCTTTGATGATTGTCATAATAGATATTTTTCTGACTCTGGGTATCTTTTATATAATGGTGTATGTCTTGAGCCTTCTCTACCATCTCTTGTATAGGATCATATCTAAGTAGTTTTTATCTTCCAATTATCCCAAAAATATGGACTTATTGATCACTTAAAATATAGAGCTTCATATGGATCCATTTAAATACTCGAGTGGAATTTATTTTTATATGAGAACTCAAAAATGGGATATTCTGATCTCGTCCTCCTCTAAATTCTATTTAATAAGATTTCAACATGTACTCAAGCATCTGAGTAGTCTTTTCAAATTAGACTTTAGCTTTGGGGTGATTAGTCATGCTAAAATTCAATTCATTATTTAAGTCAAGTTAAATACCTCTCCATAACATTGTCGTGAACCTTTGATCATAATCATAGATGATCAAAAGTGGTACCCCATCTATCCTGATCACTTATTTCACAAAGATCTTAGTATGTTTTTCAAGAGAATGATTTTATAGAATAGCGATAAAGTGGACAGTCTTGGTGAGTCATCCCACCACACCCCATATCACAATGATTCATTTGGATGTTTTAGAGAGACCAATGAAAAATTACCTTGTGGATTCCTCCAATTTACACATGGTTATATTCAATGGTTTTATCATCCATTTCATCTATTTTCATTTTGTAATTACTTTTATCCATACAATTTTTTTTCGCTGAAGCCTCAATTTATTATTAAAGAAAAGACCTCTTTTAGAGTGTAGGCGGAGACCCAATACATATCCCGAAGGCCCAAGGCCATGTGTCTTGAATACAAGGCTTGAAAGCCCATTTTTTGGCCCAAAGGACCCTCTGTGAACAGTACTGCTACAGTACCCTGCCTCCGCTACAGTACCCTACAACAGTTCCTCTGCCGCTACAGTGCAGCCACCGCTACAGTTCACCACTACTACAGTACCCTTCTACAGTAACCCAAAAATTCATCCCTGCCTGGATTTGAACCCGGGTCATTTGGATGCCAAGAAGAAGCTTTTAACACTTGGGTACAGGCTCGTTGATAGAATTTTCTTCATACAAAACTCCTTGAGATGTACCCATAAATCTCCCTCTTCATGATGTCCCACCAAACATTTTTTTCAAATATTGTGATATGTCTTGTTACATCTAGGATGTATTTATAAAGTTGAGCTATATTAATCATCCAATAGATCCTTCTTTATCTCAGGTGATGTAGGAAAACAAATCCTTGTTCCAAACTGAATTACACCATCATAATTAATATGGAACTCCTCTAGGTTCCACACCTTTAGTAAATTCACCATCATTTGTAGCTCTATACATTACCTTGGTACTTATATGATCTTCTCTTGGATATGTGGTCTGTAAATCAGTTGAGAAACATTGGATGTATTCCCTACTATTAATATTTTCATATCCATATTTTTTTATTTCCATTAAGAGAGTGTTTTTCTAAATGTATGTCCTTAATAGAGTAGCATATTTTTTTCTTCTAAGAGCATTAACTAATTTGTTTTCCTCCCTATTATTATAGGTAATATAATGATCATAGTCCTTGATTGTCCTTAACTATCTCCTATAATTATCTCATTTAGTGTGAATATATAATTTAGGCTCTTATGATCTCTATATATGTCACACTTCTCACTATAGAGATATTACCTTCAGATCTTTAGAGAAATGATCACAAATTGAAACTCAAAATCAAGGTTATAGTAGTTATTCTCAAGGATATTCAACTATCATGATGTGTAGTCTATCAATTTATCATTCTATATGAGCACACAAACTAATAATTTAATTGAAGCATCATTGTATATAAAAAAACCTTCTACACTTGATGTTAATTTGAGTACAGGTGTAGTGATCATCATTTTATTTAGATCTTTGAAGCTTTCCTCTCATTCTTCTATATAGACATAATTTACAACATTCCTTATTAGATTATTTTTCAATCTAGAAATTGATGTGAAATTTCTCAAAAAATGTCTATATTACCTATCGGATCCCAGAAAACTGTGGATTTCCCTTACACCAGTGTGTTTGGGATATTCATCAATTTACATTATCTTTAAAGGATCCATATGTATTCCCTCACTTATGAACATATGCCCCAAGAATGTGAATTTATTCATCTATATGTCACACTTTTGGAATATATAATACATTTTCCGCTTCGGTAATGTCCCTGACACAATCCTTATATCCTCTTCATGTTACTATTTTCATCTAGTGTAAATGAAAATATCATTAATAAAAAATAAAAAAAATGAGGTTGTCTCTAAGGATTGTTTTCATCAAATCAATGAACAGTTTCAGGGAATTAGTAAATCTAAAGGGAATATATTGGAAACCAATCCCAAAACGTAACATGGAAGTGTTTTTGAGTTGATTATGTTTGTTGAAAATATGGGTTTCTAAATAAAATTGTTGAGGTACTAAGATATTGTCAACACAGTATGTTGAACAAGATCCAATAAAAAGGAATGGATTCCCTTGAATCTGTATAGATAATTGTAAAAACATCTAAATATAAATAATTTCACCAAGACTTGGTTTCAAAAATGACATTTTTCGAAGGTGTGGATCATCACAAATGAGAATTGCATATGTGTAAAGATTTTATGGTAATCTCTGTGACTATGAGGATCTTCATGAACTGGAAATTTCCATGGTTCCTTAAAAATACATATAGAATTCTGAAAATGTGAGAGAATTGTGAAATGGTGATTAAGTAAATATAATCCTCTCAAATTGGGGAAAATTCATATAAATATGTATATAACACCCTTTATAAAAGCATTAGGACTTAACAAAAATTCTAGGCCTCTAGATTCACATAGGTAGTGTAACGGTGGTTGTTTTGAAAAAGTTCTCAAATAAAGGAAGTGTGTAAAGGCTATGAAATCCTACCAAAAAAAATTGATCATCGTGAATGAAATGTGTTTCATGAAGTTTAATTGAGATTCATGAAATGTGGTTACTTTACAAAGGATTCTTGATCTTAGAAAAAGAGGTGATCTTTATGAAGGTTGTGAGCATCATGAAAGTGCTCTGAAAAGATTTACCAGTGAATCTGTGGTAACGTGATATTCATCATGTTGGAGAAAGTGTAACATAAATAGATAATCTATGTACAACTGGGTATATATTCATTATTGATAATTAAGTGACATACATGTCCATAAACTATGTTTGAATCCCTTCCTATATCACTGAGTAATGGAAGAGGAAAAAGGTGTTCCATTACACCCAAAGTGATGCCATGAAAGAGACTTGGGGAGTGACCCTTGGGATAGTAGTGAGATTACTGAAAAACTTGTTAATATAGTGAGACTGAGCATTAAGGTATCTAGTCCAACCCTTTTATTTTTGGTAGTGAGTGTTAGTGGATTTGGTACAATGAAACATCACCATTGTATGACCCCTCAATGTATCCTAGTGAGGGTGAACCAAGTAAAAAAACTATGTCTCATTCATGATTTCATTTATATTCAAAATTTTCTTTGGTAGAGGGAGATAATAGTGTTTTTTTATGGAAACAAATATCCATAGGGGTAGTGTTTTTAATTTTTAATAACATAATTCTCCCCCCTCTTACTTTATTTAACAATTGGTATCAACTAGAATGGTTGAATGACATTAGTTCTCTCTCAATAGAAGAAATATAGGATATCAATCTAAAATGGATTTTGGTCATCTATGGAAACAATTTTCAATTATGGAATAATTGAATGCATCACTACTTCTGATCATTAGTAATGGATGTCTTTACAGCAGCAATGCATGGAATTTCTGCTAATATTGATAGTGTTTCTTTATTAGAAGCTCACCGAAGGGAATTGGATGCTGACACTAAAAGAATTAATGCATTATGGGATATCTACCAAATGAAATATATACGAATGTGATGTCATGTATGTCATCGCATACAATGTGGGAAAAGTTTCTAATTATTCAAGAGGTTATATCAAAAGTTAAAGAATCAAACAAATAGGTTCGATGGAACAAGTATGAGAATATCAGAATGCACTATAATGAGTATATTTATGTCATGACATGTCATAGAGGGGAATGTGTTGCAACTCCCCTAGCCAGTCTCAAATAGGCCATGGGAAGGTGACTAGCACCGAGTAGGAATATCACTTATGTGGGAGTCATTACCTAAGTAACTATACACACACAAACATGCATCTCTATTTCTACAAAATGCTAAAATAAAAAAACCATTGAACAACAAATTCTTTCATACATCTATATCTCAAAACAAGAGTATAACATGATATAAATAATTTATATAGTGAAAATTATAAGACTACCACAAAAGTCTGTAGAACAAGTCCAAACTGAAATTAATGGTACTAGTATTGCTATCACAAAGCCATAAGAACACACCTTGCTCTTTCTAGTATCACTAAGCATCGTCTCATCCTATCCACCTTGGATTCTGTGAAAAGGTCAATCATCTTAACAAGATAATACATATGTGTCAAAATCCCATACATGTGTGATTATAATAATACTTAGTAGGATGCCCTCAAATCAAAAATCATACAAAAAGGAATGTACAGTCATATCTACACTAGTATATGTCTATAGTACATACAATAATAATATCTAGATATACTAAACAAAGACACACAATATAGATACAAGTAAAAAATATAGTGTAGTAGACAAGTATTCTAGCTAAATAGACTCCAATAAGCACTCATCTATGAGAACACACTCTTGAGTCTGATAGCACTGATTATGTCCATCTAAGAGTTTCTTTCCATTCTGTGTCTTCATGAGAAAGAACATGTTGATAGTCTGAAGAGATACGATACACAGATGATGGTTACTTCTAAGGACAATGGTTGATACAAACAAACTCAATTTATATTAACATGCTATGTATAGGATCGAATCCTGAATAGTGATGGTCGTGTTGATACTATGAACTCCACCTAGGGCACAAAGTTGAATTGCATAACTCACTCAGGGGACTCATGGAGGGATTCCAACAAATCTATCCAAGATGTCTTACGGAATGGATTATTGTATTATGAGTAGGAAATGATTCCATAACTAGAATTAGGGAAAGGATAAGAGGAATTAACCCTAATGAAACTTGTACTAATCACTATGGAAAAGGACCCTAAACCATGTAGAAAAGTGTACATTGTGTATAGAAGGGTCATACGTTGTGTCCCTTAACCTTGAGTCCTTCCCATGTAAACAGCCTGTGTTGTCAATGTTAGAGTCGGTGTCCTATGACTAACTATTTTTTCTTTGATTACATGAATATTAAATGTATTTAATACAATTAAAACATCATATTACATCTTTTTGTTGTTCTTAATGACACAAATGTAATAATGTCTTATAGTATATGTCGTATTTAGAAGGTCCTAGAAATTGCTCGTTGGGATTAGAACCTTGATGTGCTATGAAAATATTCTCAAATAATGTTCTGTCGTTGGATAATGTAATATGATGGGACACATAATATATATATTTTCTGGTGTGATTACTCTTAAGTAGGTGAGGCTTCATCTCCTAAAGTTCTCACTTGGTAATCTTCATGATGGGAGAATATGGGAACTTACTCACAACTAAGAATAATGATTGTTTGTGTGTTATAGAATATTAATATCTATAAGAAAGTGTGATGTTCCTTATACTTTCATATTTTTATTAATTCATGTTACAAATAGCATACATAGATTAATTTCATAAACCATGATGATAATAGTTCATGGAAATATTAGATATGTTGGATGCATCATGAAAGACATGTGATTAATGAATACATTGAGGAAGGATTTGTACCTTAATTATTTACGGACGCTGATATATTTTCCCCTTAATTGGAATAAAACTCTCAAGTTAAATATTATGACCAAGTTTTAAAGGCATGTTTATTTCAGATGGTCAAAGAATTACATATCGAGAAAATGGAATGGTGATATTGATGTTAAAACTTCTTTATGAGATATTATGACAAAGGGATTATATTAACAAGTTAGTGTTCGTATTCAGATGGGGACATTGAGACATTAAATTATTTCTCTTATGTGAATTAACACAATCTTGGATAGTAATCTTGGACTTTAGGAAAGCCCACCTGATTCCAATTAGAAATAATTCTAAAGTGTCACAGACTAAGTGTTTCCATTGATCCTGATTAAAATCTATTTGATTTTAATGAATTGAATAAATATTTTCCTCATTTTTAAGGAATACTTTTCTTCATGTTAAGTTGATATAATAAAATAAAATAAATATTTATTAACCAAAATGTGAATAAAACATTTAATTTTTTATTGAATATTTTAATAAATATTTATTTTTTAAATTGAGAATAGAATATTTGTTTATGAATAAAAAATTTATTCAGTTATTCAATATATGTTGGAAGATTTTGAACTAAACAAGACAGAGTCTAGTAAAAATATTAATTGGAAACTCTATTATAGAATATTTATTATTTCACAAGTTGGATCACACCACAAAATAGTAATAACATAATTATTATTACATAGAATGGGGTTTATCAAAGGTAATAAATGTTATTTAATTACAGGAATGATATTAAAAAACTTTTTAACATATATCTTATCTTTATAAATAGATATCTATGTATATTATGTAGAGTATCCAAAATTGAGAATAGATAATTGTTGTGAACAATGTATTCTCACTCAACTTATCCTTCTCTCTCCCTTTAAAGGAGGAGAAGTTTAAAAGAGAATTATTCATGACTGAAGAAAAAGTAATAAAGAACAAAAAAAGTAAGAAATTTGAATTATGTGCTAATACCCAAAGATCAAGTGGTGTTTTTTAATGATCATAGGAGCACATGTGAATCATTGTTAGAAGGATTCTATACTTGGATCCTCTCAAAGAAAATGAAGTTAATCTGAGAGGGTCTTTCTAGAAAATCCACATCGCCAATGAATAAATTTCTTGAGAACAATAATTTATTTATTCAAATATTAGATAAATCATTTATAAATTTTATGTGCAAGATCTTCTCTCTTGGTTTCAGGAAATCATTATTTAAATAAATATTAATATATCACCCACGTCAACATGATTCTTCAACTCCCAGAACCAACAAGTGGAATCAGTATTGTCACATTTGAATTTATAATGTTTTATTTGATTTTTGATCTATGTGAAATTGTGGTTAGATTTTTCATTTCATATTAATCGTTCTTCAATACGATTTGAATTAACATGTTGGGGACATATTAATCATGTTAGTTCAGTATTTCATTTTCAAAATGTTTTAAGAACAAATAAAGAATGATCATAGATTCTATAGTGAAGTGAGAAATCCTTTGCTGGTACAAGTGGGTTATATTGTGTGCGGTTGGATCACATGTTGTATATGCATTCACATTGTATCTAGATGCATTGAGAAATTAATTACATGCATTGATTTTATTGTACAATATGTGTTGAACAGGTCATCCTAGAACACATAAAGTGGATACAGGGTGTGTAGCTAGCATGTACACACCCTGTAGTTCGGCCGAGTCATCACACTGAAGCCTCAGGCATGTGAGTCAGATATTCAAAAACTGAGGTACATCGCATGTAATTATATGTACACACTGTTTAGTCTACCATTAGTAGTAAAATTAAAATAACAGTAAAATTGAATATTTAATTGTTAAAACCATAATTTATTTTCTTGGAACAAAAATTTGGGATTGAAATTTTAAAAATGGTTTTAAATAATTTTTAAATTCTCCATTAATTTATTTTTCTTAATATGACATTATTGGTTCTGCTGTTTATTTTCTATGAATTCCATTAATGATGGGTATCTCCAAATAAGATTGAATGATAATTAAGATGAACTATAATTAATTGATTAATTTAATAATTAATTAATACAAGTGTGTTTATATCAAATAATAAAATAATGAATAATCAAATTAATGTTATCTATTTAATTTTTCATATTTGTTTCATGTATAAGAATTCATGAGTTTTGTAAGAACCTGGTAGTTGAATCAGGTACGGATTCATTAAATGTTTTGTATTATTCACTTTTATGGACCTAATTTGGATGCCTAATGAGTTCATGAAGTTCTTAGGGGTGTTTGTGGCTTGTTCAGACCTTGGAGACCATATTTTTGGAAAATATATTCATGTCCCATAGTTTGGGTAAATCGTGCGAGTAGGATGCACGGTTAGTTTAAACCCTACGAATGGTTTTCATTTTTTGGTAGAGCCATATCACATGATTGGTGCATGGTTTCCCTAACCATGCATCCTAACAGTACAGTATTCCCCTTCCTATAGGTTCCCATGAATGGTCAGTGCACGATTTGGAAAACCGTGTGTCCAAACTGTACACTGCTAATTTTTGGAAAATTTATATTCTTTACCCTTATTGATCTAATTAACATAACATATCTTCCTTGATATAAATTCTTGTAAGATGAACTTCTATTTTATCATTTTGAAGATTTTTTGGTGGCCTACATTAGATATAAAAGGATATCTTTTATTCCAGATCAATTCGAGATTTCATTTGACATGAAGGATGCACTATGGTAAGTACTTGATTCTGTTTGAGCCATTCTTCTTCTCTCTTTCTCTAAAACTAGTTATCTATGTGTAATAATTTTTACTCTTTTCTTAGGCCTATTATATTAAAAGATGAATTAGAGGAAAATATTGGATGAGGGTACTCGTATGATTACTAGGTGTGTGGTCAATAACATATCCCTCAAGCTCATTGATTTTTGAATTTATGTGTGGGGACCAATGATTGCATCAAGGTTACATTTATTGAATTTATATTCCATTTTTATAGTCATTATAATCTTATTGTTTTTCTCTTTCCATATATGTGGTTATTTATTGGTGGTTACGCCCACAATGTTTAACCCCTCATGTATGGTGATATTTCCAAATTGACTTGTTATTGTTTTGACACATTTGATCTCTCATTCGGGTGTGCTCAAGCATGAACACACTAATGTTAATCATCCTTATGTTAAATTTCTATTGAATCTTGTTGTGGTGAATGGAAAGTATGATTTCACTTCCATATGACCTTCCTAAGTTATGTTCGTAAGTGTGAGTAACTGGTTAAAGTGATAAATTGGAAATTATGTGTATGAATATGACTTGGCCATATTAATTGAAAATGGATGGTTAGTTTCATGTCATAGAACCCCAATACACTTGTAGTGGAAGGTATAATATGAACCAAATTAAATTATTATGACATATATAGTTAAATTAAATGGTTTCATGATACTTTTCCTTGATAAACTAATGAAAGACAAGGGTTATACAAAATGACTTGATAAATGGAATAGTTATCATGTGGCCAAATTATTTATAATGAATTAAATTTAAGGTGATATTTATTCACATGTATAATAATTTAATTATCTAAAGGCTTTACTTTTTTTAGATTTTGTATTTCTGAGGGAATTCCTTGGTACATGAGGGCATCATTCTAATTTAAGGATGATGGTTGCCTTGGGTGAGAGATACCGAGGAACATAATCCTTATCTTCCATTGGAAGCTTTATATGACACAATATGATCCATTCATTATTATTATAGGATTCCTTGGATACACTCCATGGATCCAACTTTGATATATAGTATCCATAGTTACAGCCCACATGGCCTAGTCATTGCATTGCCCTATTTTACTTTAGATGAAACTCCATGGACTTGGTAGCAGTATTACTGTGGAATGTGTTGGATGATGCTCCTTGGAGTATACTCTAATCCCTTAGCTTAAAACATTTACTACTGAGATAGTATCCCATGAGGTCTAGGTTCCCTTGGTCATTACCATTGGACAATTTCATTATGAAATTATAGTTCGGTTTCCTTAGTGATTACCTTGGAACCACTTATATTAATTATCAAACATGATTTCCTTATAACACCTTGGAACCATCACTATTTATACTATCATGATGTGATTTCAATGATGGATATGCCTCACGTGACTTATTAATATAAATATGTAATTTCTTAATTAATTAACTAGTTACATGTGTGGACAGGAACAGAGGGATAAAACAGGTACATGGGTATTTAGTTACATTATTCTTATTTAGTTTATATAAACCTACCTGAACACTATTAAATTTCCATTAAATTGGTCAGATGATATAGATACAGTTGTTGGTTCCCCACAATGATTTATCTCACACCCTCTTCAGTCACCATTTGGTACTCAAGCAAGATTACATATATGTAGGAGTTGAAAGATGGAAGAATAAGGCTAAAGAAACGTGATTGCTTTATGTGCCAGCATGGAGCTTGTAGTAGATGACTAAGATGAATCTTGGGATTATTGGGGTAGTTTAGGTATTTATTTTCTACATTGGGTTTTTCATATATTCCTACTACTTTTTATCCATATTTTTCTAACATTATAGTGACATGACATATATTATCATTAGCTATTGTATGTTATTCGAGTTGTTTTAGTTCTTTTTGATTTATCTCCTTCCTCTATCAATTCTATTCATTAATATTGATTTTACTATTTTCCTCTATTTATAATTATTTTTTATGCTTCACTCTATAATGAGGGCATAGTGTCCCCACGAACACACTCTAGGCCCTCACTACTTGAAGGAAGCCTCTTGCATTAAGGAAGATATGCTTGATGCAATGTATCCTATCAGGCTCGGGGAACCAATTTTGTGTCACTCGGATCTGGGATGTCACAATGTGGTATAAAAGGTAGGTTCTTTTCTTGATTCACTATTTGGACACAATAGTTAAGAGATTAAGAATGCTTGTAACCTAGTCATAATTCATGGTTTGGATTTGTGAACCCATGTACGTGGTAAAAGCTATTTTTCCTGAATTATGATTATTATTCTACTTTTTTATATTAAATTTGATATCCTTTCATCATTGGGTGATGCACATGATGTGTGGTATCATTGATTTTTCTTCTAATTGATATTCTATTTTATCCTTGGCCTGATGATATGAAGGAAAGGATCATTGTAACATGCATCATAGTAGGTACCTGTAATTTACATTTCATGCATATCTTTATGTCATAGAGGTGAATTTCACTAAATTTCATTTCATGTTATACCTAAGATTGATGAGTGAGCCTTTCCTTATGTATATATTTGATGTGATACTACAAACAATGATTGAGTGGTTAACTATTTCAATTCATGAGGTGTTATGGGACCTCATGTGTTTGATTGTGTAATTTACTAAACAATGACATTAATTATAAATTCAAATGGGTTTCAGTTTTGATGATTAGAAGTAT
Organism: Viscum album; assembly: GCA_963277665.1. Lineage (NCBI taxonomy): Eukaryota > Viridiplantae > Streptophyta > Magnoliopsida > Santalales > Viscaceae > Viscum > Viscum album. The sequence continues at coordinate 1,934,847,050 of OY728123.1, read as the reverse complement.
ATACCATGATTCAACAGGAATAATAATCTATTTTAAAAGAATGTTGATTCAAGTTCTTCCAAAAATCATGAATAAAAGTGGAATGGTTTCACGTCCTTATCCCACATTGTAATGCTTATGAAAGTTAAACGAGTGCTCCTAGTAATTAAATATATAATGAAATGAAACAGTTTCCAAAACAATTATGGAAAAAGGAACCATTGAAACTTTATCTATAGGAACCCCTAAAACTTATAATGGATCAATTACCGATATCTATCCTTTTAAGAGGGTAGTTGTGGTAGTATACCATAAGTAGTGATCCCATTCATACATCTAGTTTATTTTAGTGTTTTTATATACTTATATAAAGCATTTTATAAGGCATGTGATTTGTTCAATGATTCCTAAATGGCCCAAGTACTTCAGTTGGGGGCTGTTTTTTTGTGGAAAATAGTAATAGGTGTTTAGGAACTTGAAAATTAATGAAACTACACTAGGGTTGCATTTATAATGAACCTATGTTATCTTTAAGGGACCCTCATAGGTCTCCTTATCTATAAAATGTAATTTGTGTGATAAATTTCCTAATTATGATAGGATGTCAATAAATGTTTGGTGATTATAAAGAATGTTTTATATGACATTAATGTTCTTCCTTGTAATTGAAATGTGATAATTTTCCATAGGCCTTCACCTTTATAGAAATGATTTAAATAATATAATTTTGATCTTGGGGACTTTTTTAGTGTGACTTAGTGATTGGTTCAATGAATGTTGTTAGTAAGGGGATAGTCATGGTATGTGGCACACGTAGAGATAAAATGTCTTCCTAAATATTTTCAGTTTATAAATTTTGGTTACATTTTAGTGTCATTGTCCATTATAGGACTCTTATCTTCTAAATGAAACCCTTTTTTAGATGCATAGTCACGGTATCCTTGTCCCTTGTTACGGGTGTGAGTATCCGATAATGATACCTTTCAACATGTTAGATATTCTAATATAATGGTCATGAATTTTCCATGTCTTATGAAACATTATTCTTCCTTAGTAATGGGATAATTAGTATATCATAATATAGATTAAAGTTTAATTAGGTAAGTAAAAATCTAGTTAAATATCCAGTATGAATCACTTGATACTCATATACATAGGGTGGGTATCCAATGGATAGTATTGAGGTGTTGTCTTACTTCTGGATCCTTGGGGTAGTATTCATTCATGCACGCATTTTCTTTCAAGCTAATAAATGATAGTGAACCAGTTGGGTTATATAAAAACCATTGATCCTTGTGTTGTTGAGTACGTTACCAGGTCAACTTTGTAGTATAATAAAATGTTTTTTAATGGAAATTGGTTTTTTCCCAATATTAAGTTTGACTTTCAAGAGACTCGAGTGTGTTAACACCCCGTTCAATTTGGTTTTTTCTTTATTGAAAAATTTTTTACATATGAAATAATGACTCGAAGTTGTATCACATGTGCAATTAATGGGAGTTTGATCTATCCCTCTTATGAGTGGCTGGTCTATATCTAATTTCAATTACTAGGAAACTCATGAGGTGGGTGTGCCACATTGGTTTTTGTAAAAAAATTCTCTTCTGAGAGGAAGAGAACATCCTAAAATGACCATTAGGAAATGGTTGTTTTCTATTGAATATTTTTGAGGCTTTCAAGTTGGAATCATTTAAGTCGTTTCTAGGTAGCACAATATTGAAATGGTTGGTTTTTTAATAAAACATTGAGAACAATCACTAGTCTTGGATGGACTTCAGTAGTTTAGCTTGAGTGATCACGAGATTCCTCAGGTGGTGAAGGGTTGTGATCAATTTATAATGGTGCATCAGTAGGTTAATCCAAGATTCATTCAGGGGAACTAAACTAGTGGTGGTTCTGCTGATCTTCTTTAAAATCATGGAATCTTCGTGGTGTAATCATCTTAAATATATGAGCATGTACTCTATCTTGATTTTTTCCTTGATTCCCTTGGAGAGCCTATGTCTTACACCGTGCTAATGGTTAAAAGTTGTCAGGCTAGTTAGTGATATATCTAAGTGTCAAGTTCTAGATGTGTGGTATTGGTTGAGTCATGGTTAGTCTTGAGTTATATGTAAGTTTCTATTTATGAATGTCATGGATGTACTCTTGGAAATAAACCATATTCACCTGACGTAACCTCCAAGTGAATTTCTATCTAGGACCAGTCAATGTTCATATGTGGACATTTTGGCTTGTACAAATTTATCACTTAAATAATGGTGTATAGACTACTGAGGGATAGTTGCATATACCCATTATTAATGAATTCAAGGTTACCTATCTTGTTTTTAGGATCAGAAGTGATATTTAAAAAGGGTGATGATTCAAGTGGGTTGGATTTGGGTTACACCGTTTTTCATATAGAGGAACCATATTTCAAATGCTCAGATGATGGTGGACCAGGGAACATCATCCAAAGATAGTTATGGGATTTGGTGTGTAACGACCCAAAGTTTCAATAATGGAAATACCTATTGATCTAATTAAATGTCTCTTTATGTAAAATGTTTATATAAAATGTCAACTTCTTTGATTGTATATTAAGAATTGTGATCGTTGCTTTTATAGTCGTTGAACAGTGATCACATGATTAGTATAAATATAGGGCTTTAACAAATACAACATACTCAGACAAAGGAAGTGATGGCCTCACCAAGTAGGATTGCTCCATATGAAGCCCATTTTTCGAAGCTCGAAAAATAGGTGGCGTCTTTGGGCTTCGCTTTTGAACAAGCCCAAGCTGAGCTTTATCATGTCAGGCTCGAACGAGACCATCTACTGGAAAAGTGGAAGTTGATAGAGATTACCACTCGAGTGATGTTATCTGAGCCACCCCAAGAGTTTGTCACCATCGCACACCTTACCCTTAGGTCTTATGCGTCTATTTTAAAGGTTTATGTAACAAATCTCTAGTACTATGTTCATGTACATTATTGTTTTATATAAAAATTAATATACATTCTTGTCATTATTGATACATTGTAAACAGTTTTTAAAGTACAAATAGTGTTTTAGTTATTATTTAATTAAGAATTCTATTTTATTAAATTAAGAAATTTTTTGAATTAAATAATATTTTAATAAATTATTATTATTATTATTAAATAAATTTTTATTAAATATAAATGATCTTAAAAGTTTATGAATGCAATTATAATTTTTATTAAGGTTTGAAATCCATTTCTGTAAAAACCCGTGAATTTTCGATAAATGTCTGTTTTTATTTTAAAAGTTAAAATTAATATATTTAGAAAATTATTTAAATAAAATAAATGATATTTCTAGAATCTGGACGTCGAAATTATCCAACGGCGGATTTTTCATAATTTTCTGAGACATCCAATTTTTGGGTAAAAATTAAATACCATTTAAATATATAATGTGTTTTATGACATAATAATGACTCAATAGTGATGTAATATAATACTATAAGCTTTATGCTCGGCCAATATTTGTTTTACCATTAAAATAATGTTATTTTGGGTTTGTTTGACTTACTTTTCAAAGAATTAATGGACCCCTCAAGACTTATTAAACATCTTGTCTTTTTAAATTATTTTCCATGGGAGTGTGACTCACCTCCACATAAGCAACCCCATTATTTTAAGAAGTTAGGACTTTGGCCTTATAAAATATTTTTTTCCTCTTCATTTTCCAAAAATCATGGTCAAAAACCATGAGCTGATTTGTGGTTTGGTTTAGTTTAATGTAAGGGGTCTCAAACCTAAATAATAAAAAATTCACTCACCTTTCCTATATAAACCCACCCAAGCTCCCACTTCCTGATCACTCAAAGCCTTTGGAGTTTATCCAACCTCTTCCCTACTCTCTCTAGAATCCTCCCAAGGTGACCCAAGCTCCCAAGAAGCCTCTCTCAAGCCTCTCTCAAGCCTTTGGAAGCACACTTCCAAGTAAGGGTTTTTTCTTCCTTTCTCATTTTTGTCCAATTTTCTTTAAGTTGTTTTTTCCTTTTAATTTTAATTATGAATGTTGGGGTATGGTTTTGCACCTCCCTCATACTTTCCTTTTTATGTTTTAATGATGGGATACCCCTTTCTCTCTCATTAAATTTCTCCCATGTACACCCGTTACTATGCCGAAATTCCGAAAGGAACTTCTCTCTCCTAATTTACATTTAAGCAATGCTTTTGTATCATGAATCTAAATTCCCTTAAAAATTTTGTGGCATGTATATATATGACCTCATTAATGTCCATTACATGCAAATATGATGAGGAACCCATTTCTCTCTCATCAACCATTTTTATGAATTCTTATGTCATGTTGTTACGTTGCCGAAATCGTACCGATTTTCTAAGCCAATGCCCTTGTGTAGTGAATACCATGCCCATTTCTCCATCAAGGGTATTCACCTTTATGAAATTTTACTTATTGATTATAAAGTTTCATGTATGAATTCCACATTCCATTATAGTGGAATAAATGATTATGTTTTATGAATCCATGTTTTATGATCAGTGTGGCACACTTATGCATGAAATGAAATGTTTAAGAAGGGTGCGCCCTTATAGCGCTCCAATGCATTGGGTAAAGTATAGTATCATGATACGTCATGTGCAATGAGTGTTGACTCATGCTAATTCCATTGCAACGAGGGTTTAATCGTGCTTCATGTGCAATGAGGATTTACTAATGCTCCATGTGCAATGAGCTTTGGCTCATGCTAATTCCATGTTAAGTGTTGTTTCCACATTTCCATGTTATGATTATCATGATTTATCATGCCTTTATGTTCATGTTTCTTTTGTTCTCTATTGATATGCCTATTTTCTACCATGTATTGTACTCCTCGTGTATTCCATGTTTATTCCCTTTCTGGACTTTATATCTCACCCCTTTTCTTATGCATGCCCTCAGGTTATCCCATGCAATGCTAAGTACGAGGGAATGTAGTGGTCATGTAAAGGATGTTTTCAATAAAGATGTTGTATTTCATGTGTTAAGTTGTTATGTAATGATCCTAAGCCCTGAAGACACTAGACCTCTTGATCATCCATGTTGTATCAAGTGAACAGTTTATGTAATAAATCATGTTTAAGTTTGTAATAAAAGTAGGGTTGTCATAGTTCCTATAAGAGGATAGGTTTAGTTATTTTTTTGATTAGGATTAGAACACCCTAGTAAAGCATTAGATAAAAGAATAAGTATAATAATAACATCCTTAAGTTTTGGTAAGTACTGAGTTGGTGGTTTATCAGAAAAATACATCCCTGTATGGATACGAGTAGGTAGAGGTGGCTCTGGAACAGATGTATCCTTGGGGTAAAACCCAAAAACATCGCTTTGAGCTAGACTCGAACGAGAACTGGTGCATGACAACGGGCCTTGCTGCACTCTTGGTTACGACACTCCTGGGGGATATGTTTTGATAAATTCACCAGCTTAGTATGAACCCTTATTAAGGGAACTAAAAAAAATTCCCATAAGAATATATGTTATAAAGTAGATCATGAAAATCCTAGATTGAATCCTATAGACTCTTGAGTTAAGGAAATAAAAGTTTATTTATAAGTCATCAACTTTTGTCTTTGGATTACCCTTTATTGTGTTACCTCCTAATTTTCCTTTTATTCCATCCAATGGCCGGTAATATGAGGACTCGGGCTAACAACTGATGTGAAGATCAGTGTGATTGTTGTACTAATGAGATGACCAATCCAATGGGAGCGGGAATCATGAACTTTGTCACGCTTATCTCTCAACTAAATCAATATTTGAATAGAAACACATGTCAAGAGGAACGTCCAAACCCCCCTAAGAAGGAACAAGTCGCTATCGAGGGCTTCATGAGACAAAGGCCTTTTACTTTTAGGGGATCTTCTGATCCCACGTTCACTGAACAATGGATGAACTCCATTGAAAAGATCTTCTCCATCCTTCAATGTTTTAAATAAGAGAAGGTTCTCCTGACGGCTTATCGTATAGAGGTTGAAACTGATCAATGTTGGACGTTGATCAAAAATACGAAGCCTAAGGAGGAGATCGAGGAGTTGGAATAGAAGGATTTCCGGAGGATGTTTTTTGATAAATATTTTTCGTGCACCCTCCGGCTTAAGATGGAAAGTTACTTCCTTTCACTCAAGAAAAAAAAAAGAAGAATCTGTTGGAGCATACAAGGAAAACATCACAATACTTGCACGATATACTTCCAGCTTTGTCGTTACCCCCGAATGCAAGGTTGACCGCTTCTTTGGTGGGCTGAAGCCTAGCCTGTGGAAATCATTAGCGATCTGTGACTTCGACAGCTATGACGAAATTGTATCATGTGCCCTCAAGGTAGAAATGGAGATCGGGGAATCACAGGGGTATCATGGGGAAAAGAAGTGTAAGGTGGACTTCAATAATGGCAGTCCAATGGATAAATCCAATGGTGCTAAGAATATCCAGCACCCCAGTTACCAAAAGTGTGGAATGAAGCACCCTGGAAATTACCTCAAGGGGATGAGGAAATGCTTTAGGTGTGGAAGAGAAGGGCACCTAGCTGTTAACTATCGGCAAGAAAGACCCACGGCTACGACAGAGGAGAGGAACACTTCGTTCGAAACTCAACGCGTTGTTCATTTCTACAAATGCAAAGAACTGAGGCATTTTTCAAATCAGTGCCCTAATCCAAGTGTTTTAGGAGGCAACCAACAACTTCCAAGGCAGCAAGGAAGAGCTTTTTCCATCACTTCTACTGAAGTGAACCCCAAAAATGAAGTGGTGACAGGTACGCTAGTTATTCATTAAAGAAGAGAGAACGTACTTTTTGATTCGGGTTCTATGCATTCTTTTATATCTCAAAGGTTTAGTAGAACGATCCCAGCACCACCAAAAATCATGGAAGTGAAGATGTCAGTGAGTAGGAAAAATGGGGCAATCATTGCATACCATGAATATAAGTCCTCCCCTGTTGTAATCTGTGGATTTAATTTCTAGGAGAACCTCATCATACTCCCTCTGTTGGAATTTTATGCAATTCTTGGCATGGATTTTCTTTCCTTATATAGAGCCAACATAAATTTTCGGGAGAGGGAAATCACACTCCATATGGAGAATCGACCCCCGATTATTTATAAGTGAAAGGAGGAAGATGAATCTACTTTAGCTCCATAATCTCAAGCATGGATATTACTTCCCTATGAGCATGCATATTTGTCTCAGATGATTGAGTCCAAGGAAGAAACCATCCTTGAAGAAATGCCTATTGTGATGGAATTTGCTGAAGTGTTTCCCGAGGAACTGCCTGGTCTTTCTCCTAGAAGAGATATTTAATTCTTAATTGAACTTATACCAGAGGCTCTACCAATATCCAAGACTCCATATTGAATGGTTTTCATGGATCTTGAAGAGCTAAAGAAACAACTAAAGGAGAATCTGGATAAAGGTTTTATACGCCCAAGTACTTCACCATGGGGTGCACATGTCCTCTTTGTCAAGAATAAGGATGGGTCAATGCGCCTTTGCATCGATTATCGTGAGCTCAAAAAAATCATGATAAAGAACAAGTATCCTCTCCATTAAATTGATGACTTATTTGATCAGCTACGTGGAGCACAATACTTCTCCAATGTAGATTTATGGTCGGGATATTATCAAGTAAGGGTGAATAAGGAAGATGTCCCCAAGACTGCTTTTTGTACAAGATACGGTCACTATGAATTCATAGTAATTCCTTTCGGACACACTAATGCTCCAAAAGTCTTCATGGAATTGATGAATAGAGTTTTTAGAGATTACCTCGACAAAGTTTTGGTAGTATTTATAGATGATATTCTAATATACTCCATAACCAAGGAGGATCATGAGGAGCATTTAAGAACTATACTAGAGACTTTGCATAAGGAGAAGCTCTATGAAAAGTACAGCAAGTGTGAGTTATGGTTGAAGGAGGTCCCATTCTTGGGCCATATCATCACAAGCAATGGGATATCGGTGGATCCCTCCAAAACAGATGCAATTGAGGGATGGTTGAGGCCAACATCGGTAACGGATATCCGTAGCTTCTTGGGGTTAGCTGGATATTATCAACGATTTGTGAGAAATTTCTCAAGAGTTTCCAACCCTCTTACCAAGATAACTCGAAAGGAAGTAAAGTTTTCTTGGAGTGATGAATGCTTCAAGGAGTTAAAAAAAGGCTTATCACTGCGCCCATGCTCACTTTACCCACAAGTGGGGAAATTTTTGGGGTATTCAGTGATGATTCATAGAAGGGATTAGGTTGTGTGCTGATGCAGAATGATAAAGTGATATCCTATTCCTCAAGGCAGTTGAAAATCCATGAGGGAAACTATCCAACGCATGATATGGAGTTGGCGGCAGTGATCTTTGCCTTTAAAATCTAGCGGCATTATCTTTATGGGTAGAAATGTGTGATATATACTGACCACAAGAGTCTTAAATATATATTCACATGGAAAGAGCGTAATATGCGCTAGAGAATATGGATAAATCTCATCAAGGATTATGACTATTCAATATATCACCCTGGGAAAGCAAACAAGGTGGAAGATTCCCTAAGTAGAAAGGACCCTGCGATTCTATCAATGATGAGAATTAAGAAGGATCCAATCTTCTTAGACTTGATGATGATGGACATGTGAATCATAAAGAAGGGAACATCATCAATCCTTTCACAAATGATTTCCCAACAGTCTATTTTGGAAAGGTTAAAGGATTCTCAAAAGGATGATGTGGGAATTTAGGAAAAAGTAGAAGCTATCGAAAAAGGGAAATCCTCAGAGTTTAATGTTAATGAAGAAGGAATTGTGTGATTTGGGAAAAGACTATGTGTTCCATCAAGTTCAGAGCTAATGAAGGAACTTTTGGATGATGCAAACAGTTCAAATTTCTCTATTCACCCAGGGAGCACAAAGATGTATCGAGATCTCCGAGAAAACTTTTGGTGGTATAATATGAAGAAGGAGATCATTGTATATACATCAAAGTGCCTGGTGTGCCAGCAAGTGAAGGCATAGAGGCAAAATTCTAAGGGGGTGATGCAACCATTTCCCATACCAGAATGGAAATGGGAGAATATCACCATGGACTTTGTCACTGGACTTCCAAGGACATCCAAAGGCAACAATGCAATCTGGTTTTTGGTGGATCGTCTTTCAAAGACTACACACTTTATTGCTATTCAGAAGGATTTCTCATTGGATCAACTGGAATGGATATATATCAGGTAAGTGGTAAGGCTACATGGAGTACCACTATCTATTGTGTCTAACTGAGATCCAAGATTCACCTCTAAGTTTTGGAAGAGTCTTCAACATACTCTGGATACTGAAATGAATTTTAGTACGGCCTATCATCCTCAAACTGATGGATAATCCGAGCGAATTATCCAAACACTTGAGGACATGTTGATAGCATGCTCAATGGGCTTTAAAGGAGGATGGGATCAACATCTTCCTCTGGTTGAGTTCTCTTATAATAACAGTTTCCAATCGAGCAGCCAAATGGCACCTTATGAAGCCCTGTATGGGAAAAGGTATAGAACACCTGCATGTTGGCATGAGTTCAGTGAAGATAAGCTTCTTGGACTAGAAATGGTCAAAGAAATGGTGGAAAAGGTGAAAACCACTCAACAGCATATCAAGGCAGCCCAAAGTCGACAGAAGAGTTATGGAGATAATCGTCGACGAGACCTTGAGTTTAAAGTTGGAGACATGGTTTACATTTTGTATATCTTAGATTATTCTATATATATATATATATTGAATATATATTATAATTAAATCATGGTTTACATTTTGTAGATGATGAAACCATGGTTTAATTAAGAAGAACAACAAGTAGCAAGTCAAAACATACATGAAAGACTAGGAAATTAACACCCAAAATAGTGAAAATAATTAAAGATTGTTAAAAAATGGGTAATAAGATATTATAAGAAGATAATATATGATATAATAGATATGATTGTGCTTTTTTTATTTGTTATTGACATGTTGAATGTAACAACCCAAAGTTTCATTAATGGAAATCCCTCTTGATCTAATTAAATGTCTCTTTATGTAAAATGTTTATATATAATGTCAACTTCTTTGGTTGTATGTTAAGAATTGTGACCGTTGCTTTTATAGACGTTGAACAGTGATCACATTATTAGTATAAATATAGGTCTTTAACAAATCCAACTTACTTAGACAAAGGAAGCGATGGCCTCATCCAGTAGGATTGCTCTATACAAAACCCATTTTTCGAAGCTCGGAAAAGAGGTGGCATCTTTGGGCTTCGCTCTTGACCAAGCTCAAGTTCAGCTTCATCATGTCAGGCTTGAACAGGACCGTCTATAGTAAAAGTGGAAGTTGATAGAGATTATCACTCGGGCGATGTTATATGAGCCACCCCAAGAGTCTGTCACCATCGCACACCTTACTCTTAGGTCTTATGCGGCTATTTTAAGGGGTTATGTAACAAATCTCTAGTACTATGTTCATGTACATTATTTTTTTATATAATAATTAATATACATTCTTGTAATTATTGATACATTGTAAACAGTTTTTAAAGTACAAATAGTGTTTTTAGTTATTATTTAATTAAGAATTCTATTGTATTAAATTAAGGGATTTTTTGTATTAAATAATATTTTAATAAAATATTATTATTATTATTATTAAATTATTTTTTATTAAATATAAATGATCTTATAATTTTATGAATGCAATTATAATTTTTATTAAGGTTTGAAAGCCATTTCTGTCAAAACCCGTGAATTTTCGGTAAATGTCAGTTTTTATTTTAAAAGTGAAAATTAACATATTTAGAAAATTATTTAAATAAAAAATGATATTTATGTAATCAGGACATCAAAATTATCCAACGGTGAATTTTTCATAATTTTCTGAGACAGTCAAATTTTTGGGTAAAAATTAAATACCGTTTAAATATATATTGTGTTTTATGACATCATAATGACCCAATAGTGATGTAATAAAAAACTACAAGACTTATGTTCGGACAATATATGTTTTACCATTAAAATAATGTTATTTTGGGTTTGTTTTACTTATGTTTCAAAGCATTAATGGACCCCTCAAGACTTATTAAACATCTTGTCTTTTTAAATTATTTTCCATGGGAGTGTGACTCACCTCCACATAAGCAACCCCGTTATTTTAAGAAGTTCAGACATTGGACTTTTAAAATATTTTTTTCCTCTTCCCTTTTCAAAAAATCCTGGGAAAAAACCATGAGCTGATTTTTGGTTTGGTTTAGTTTAATGTAAGGGGTCCCAAACCTAAATAATAAAGAATTCACTCACCTTTTATATATAAACTCACTCAAGCTCCCACTTCCTCCTCACTCAAAGACTTTGGATTTCATCCAACCTCTACCCTACTCTCTCTAGAATCCTCCCAAGGTTCCCCAATCTCCCAATAATCATCTCTCATGCCTCTCTCAAGCCTTTGGAAGCACACTTCCAAGTAAGGGTTTTTTCTTCCTTTCTCATTTTTGTCCAGTTTTCTTTAAGTTGTTTTTCCCTTTTAATTTCAATTATGAATGTTGGGTTATGGTTTCTCACCTCCCTCATACTGCCCTATTTATTTTTGAATGATGGGAGACACCTTTCTCTCTCATTAAATTCCTCCCATGTACACACGTTACTATGTTAAAATTCCGAAAGGAACTTCTCTCTCCTCATTTACATTCAAGCAATACTTTTGTATCATGAATCTAAATTCCATTACAATTATTGAGACATGTATATATATGACCTCCTTACTGTCCATTACATTTAAATATGATGAGTAACCCCTTTCTCTCTCATCAATCATTTTTATGAATTCTTATGTCACGCCGTTACACTGCTGAAATCGCACCGATTTTCTAAGCCAATGCCATTGTGTAGTGAATACCATGTAAATTTCTCCATAAAGGGTATTCACCTTTATGAACTTTTACTTATTTATTATAAAGTTTCATGTATTAATTCCACATTCCTTTATCGTTGAATAAATGATTATGTTTTATGAATCAATATTTTATGATTCATGTGGAACACTTATGCATGAAATGAAATGTTTAAGAAGGGTGCGCCCTTATAGCGCTCCAATGCATTGGGTAACGTATAGTATCATGATATGTCATGTGAAGTGAGTTTTGACTCATACTAATTCAAGTGAAACGATGGTTTACTCATGCTTCATGTGCAATGAGGATTTACTCCTACTTCATGTGCAATGATCCTTGGCTCATGCTAATTCCTTATTAAGTGTTGTTGCCAAATTTCCATGTTATGATTATCATGCTTTATCATGCCTTTATGTTCATGTTTCTATTGTGCTCTATTGATATTCCTATTGTCTAAAATGTATTTTACTCCTCATGTATTCCATGTTTATTCACTTACTGGGCTTTATAGGTCACCCCTTTTCTTATGCATGTCCTCAGGTTATCCCACGCAATGCTAAGTATGAGGGAATGTAGTGGTCATGTAAAGGAAGTTTTCAATAAAGATGTTGTATTTCATGTTTTATATTGTTATTTAATGATCCTAAGCCCCAAATTCATTATACCTCATGATCATCCATGTTGTATCAAGTGAACAGTTTATGTAATAAATCATGTTTAAGTTTTTAATAAAATAAGGTTTGTCATATGGTGGGTGTGGTTTGGGTAAAACATAGTATGCCTTGGAGGAAGTCATTAAAGTTTAGTTTGATGCATCAATCATCTAAGACAGGCATCTTCAAGGATGGTTAGCCATATGTTGCATGAATTTTGATACTTCTTGTGTTATGTAAATGGTTTTAATAAACAGGTTAAAACACACCATCAGGTTATGAAAATTTAGGTTTAGAGGGTTGGATATGTCTTTCATGGAAAGAGTGCATGACTAGAATTTTTTTGGTCGATAGGTGTTTGACCATTTTTTCATTGTGGTATCTGATATGAGTTAGTGAAAATTGGGTTAACCATATAAAATAACTCACTCTTGAAGCATCACTAGAATTCTTAGAGGTGTTCCTTATGAGGATATTCTGATGATGGAGGTATTGTGGATCAGAATTATCCCCTTATCAATGATATGGCCTATGGTGGGAAACATCATTGGATGGATGTTTAAAGAGATAATACATCATCATGTATCTATATAAGCGGGATCGAGTAAGCCCAATTTTAGTGATTAAATTGGAAAATGATCAATAGGTCAGGTTGTAATAGCTTATGTTTGGTATTATTAAGGTCTGTATGAAGGTGCATTAGGCATTTGGAAACTCAATGAGATAGTTTGAATGAGACTTCATGACAATTCTAGGTTAGGAGATGATGTTGTAGCTTTTGAATCTTCTCAAGGATGAAAAGAGTATGACTAATTTTCAGTATAGACCAAACTTATGCTGATTTCCATAGATGACCTCTATAGTTTGAGTTCTGTATCATTTTTATTTTATGTGGTTATCACCCAAGTTAGGGCATAGAAAAATAAGAATGAAAGGTTTGTTTTTCCTCATTCGGTATGGCTGATTGAAATCTTATAGGTAGTCATGTTAGTATCCCATAATATGTTACTACCTCATATGTGTCGGGCGATGAACAATGTCTTCCATATTTCACAGCATCACCATTATCATAATGTTATATCTCTTACTTTCCATCTCGTGGGAGTATATTTTCATTTTCATCCTTCAGTTGTAGAGTATAGTATACCAATCATTGACTGAGGAATGATGACTCTCCAAGTCCAGTATGTTCCTTTAGTACGACTTCTATGAAATAACATCTTTGTATAGGATGAGACATGGGAGAGGGAGGCCAAAATACTTTCACAGTGGCCAGAGTGATTCCCAATCATTGGTTTTCCTATCTTGGGAAATGAACTTGGGTATGAGTTCCTTTATATAGGGAAGATTGTAAGAACCAAGTTTTTATCTCTGGTTTTGATCCTTTAAATTTTTTGTTCTAATTCACTTCTTTGGACCTCTAGTCAATACTTAATTAGTTCACAAAGGTCTCGGGGGTGTCTATGGTTTTTTCGATTCCCAAATCCAATCATTTTGGGAACAATGGCCCTATTGCATGGTTTGAGTAAACTGGGTGGGTAAGATGAATGATTAGTTTAAACTATAAAGATGGTATGATTTTTTCAGAAGTTCCATGGTTAAAGCCTATCAGGCCAAATCATTGCCTAGCCCCATTTTACATTGTAATGAAATTCTTGGACTCGATAGGCATATTATTATGGAATGACTTGAAGTATTCTCCTTGGATTACACTCTTACCCCTTATCTAGACTCATTTACTATTGATTTAGTGACCCTTGAGGTCTCAGTTTTCATGGTTATTACCTTGGAAAAATTTTATTATGAAATTACAGTTACGTTTTCTTGGTGATTACCTTGAAACCACTTACTATTAATTATAAAACATGGTTTCCTTGTTACAACTTGTAACATAAACTATTTATACTATCATTAGGTGATGTCAATGATAGATATTCCTTAGGTAACCAATAAATAAAAATTAATAATTTCTTAATTAATGAGCTGATTACATGTTCAGACACGAGTCGAGGGATGATTCTAGTACATTGGTATTTAATTATGTTGTGATGCTCTACTTTATATATGCATGCCTATACACTATTAAATTTTCATTAAATTTTTCATATTTTATAGACACCAATGGTGGTGGACCACTTAAATTTATCTCACACCCTATCTGGGTTCCATTTTGTACCTAGGGTGGATTACATGTATATAGGTGTTGATAGAGGGAACCCTAATGCTTGAGATAGTTAATTGTATGTTTTACTAGGATGGATCTTGTAGTTGATGACCGAGATGTAACTCGGGATGATTGGGAGAGGTTATGTACTTTCTTTTCTACATATGAATTTTCATGTATACCTATAACATTGTATCCAGGTTTTTTAGCTTTCTAGTGATTAGATATATCTCATTAGTGGATACTTTACGGTATTCCAGTTGTTTTAGTTCTTATTTTTTTTTACCTTCTGTTATTCATGTTATTCATTTATATTAATTTTGATATATACTATTGTTTATTATTATCCATTATATTACACTTTGGTAACGAGGGAATAGTTTCCCCTTGGCCAAACCCTGGGCCCTCACCACTAGTATTTAGCCTCTGGAGTTTGGTGTGAAGTGATTGAGTCCATGTTTTCAATAGGCTCAGGGAAACTATTAAGTGGCATACAGGTCTGGGATATCACAAGCTCGACCAGCACATGTTTTTGTGTGGGATGTTTCAATTTAATTCCCTACTTGAGTTGTCCATTATTTAAAATTAATTTATATTATGGCTTGTGATTCATCTCCCCCTCTATTATTATGTAATACCTATGTGTCCAAGTATATTTTGTAACCCCCTTTATCCAATCATTCGGTTCTTCTTAACTACATGTCAGCGATAATTATTTTCAATTAATAGAGCATCCCAAGGGGTATGGAGGTAGTTCATGAAAGAAGAAAAATGATGCAAAACCAGGTGATACATTGGTGGATAGGTGGAATACTAGAAATCATTCCAAGACATGAAATATAATTTATTTCACCTAGGTAATAGTTTTATTTAATTTACACTCATTTAATCAACCATTATCTAAATCCCATGTACGTTTCTTTTAATTAATTATTTCTTTATTTCTATTCAATTTTTTATTTTATGGATGAATGATTGTGAGTACATAAATAAATGATTTAATGTGAAAATATGGAAATTAAATTAATAACTTATGCATAAATGATTTATACAATATGGATAATTAATTAAATAACATCCACATAATATTAACAATATGTGTAAAAGAAAAAATGAAAAAATTAATGCATAAGAAATTGAAATCCCACAAATAAATATTATATAAAACTAAGCCTTCAATTAATTTATTGGGAATTAAACCATAGAACTATGTGTAGTACATTTCCAATGTTTGGACACTTAATTTTATTGTGGTGTTCTCATTAGAGTTTTTAGTAGAGTTAACTCAAAGTGTATTGAGTTTAATATCCAATGTCTATTCAATAAAGATTTGGGGGCAATTATTGAGGAAATCGATTTTAGTATTTCAATATAGGGGAATCCACTAAACAGATCAAGGTGATTCAAGTTCATGATTGGAAAGACCTACTATGTAATTACTTATTATGGATTTCATGGCCAATTTCTAGATCATTAATAAATGTAATGGGGATAATTTCTAGTATAATGTTAAAGAATTTGGACATTCCACGTTCAATGGTGAGGGATATTGATCCTTGATAAAATACTATTATATTTAAAAAATAAATAAATATAAACATTTTATTTATTATATATAACTTATTATCTTATCAAGAAAAGTACTAATAATATGCACTTTTTAATTATAGAATAACATGACAAGTTCATCATCCACACTATGCCTGTGATCAATATTGGAGAAAGATAACCTCCTAACATGAAGTATCTTCAAAGACTATATTAGACTCATTTAGGTTGTTTTATTCCATGAATGAAAAAATTATGTTCTAGAATAGTTAATTACTTATCCTCCTACTAAAGAGGTGAGTGATGAATAGTTCATTGCCTATGAAAACAATTTGAGTAAAGTGGTTGACGTTCAATGTTTGATGATTTCATTGATTTCTAGTAATGTAATGAAGTCTCATGAAAACATGGAAGCATATAGAATTCATGAGAACATTTGTGGCCTTTACCAGGAGAGATCTAGATAGTAACATTTTGATATTTCTACAGTGATATTTTAGAGAAATATTGGAGAGGTTTCCCCAGATGGTCTTCATGTAGTCTTTGTCATTGGCTATATTGATATATTAGAGGATCTAAAGTTTAAATTCCCTAAATTCATGGGAACCAACCTCATTATTACATCACATCCTTAGAGATATATATATTTATTTTGAATATTAATATGAACATCGTCGAGAATTATCTATCAGATATTTTTACTCTTCATCTCTATATAGATATGGATATATGCATGAAAATTCATCCAACCTTATGGTGAACTAAAGGAAATAGAAATTGAATATATTTAAGTCTAAATCTTCTTCAAACCCTTCCAATAAATGGAATAATAAGTGAGATGTATGGAAATATGATTTTTCCTATTTCGCTTGTGATAATATGGTCCACTAGAAGAAAAATTGCACCCATCCAAAGAAGAAAGATGAATATTATGGTTCATTCGTTATTGAGTCAAATATATATGTTTCATAAAATTGGGTATTAGATAAATATTTTGGTACTAACAAATGAATTCAAATATAGAAACCTAGTAGATTCAGAAAAAATGATAAAGGAGAGATAGATCTTCGAGTAGCCATAATATCTAAACATGATGATATGGCTATCAGGGACTACCACATCACATTTACAACTGGAAGAATCTTGGTTTTAAATTGTTTTTATTATCTTCCATCAGTTACCAAAAACATTATTTCAATACCTAGACTTGATACGGATGGATTTATTTTCACATTTGGTAATAAATTTTTCTTCCTTTATAAATATTTCATTTGAATGGTATGAAAATTTTAAAAAATGGTCTTTATTTTTTGGATTAAATAAACCAAATAATGGAAATCAACAATGAATTAAATTCACATGAATTGTTCCACCCCCATCTTTGGCATCACTAGATAGATCATTTAAACTAAAATTTCTTAACTAAATAACACTATTATGGATAATTTTATCCTTTAAAACTAAATCGACTTGGTGTATGTCACAGATGTTTACAAGAAAAAATGAAAAAAAAAACCTAATTTAGTGGGAAAGGATGAAGGGATTATTGAATTAGTTCATACCAATGTGTATGGACCATTTCCTATTAACATAATGGAAGGTTACTCAGATTTCATATCTTTTATTAAAGATTATATTATATATTTATATGTCTATATAATGAGGTATACGTTGGATTATTTTGATGAATTCAAGGAATAAATTAATAATGTTTAGGGCCATAATTCTAATAATATTAAGAAACATCCCTCAAACCATGGTGGGTAATATCTTAATATAGGGTTAATTGATTATCTATAAGAGTTTAGGAATTTATCTCAACTAATTCATCCATATACACCTTAGTGGAATGTTATAAGTGAAAGGAGGAACCACACCTTGGGGTACATGGTGATATGAATAACGAGTCATGTGATTATTCTACTATCCTTTTGGGGATACACATTATAAACAACATCATTCGTACTAAAATGAGTTCTATCTAAATAAACTGACAGTTTACCATACTAATTATGGGATGGGAAGAAACCTTTGTTGTCTTTACTACAAGTGTGGGGATGAAAAGCACTTTTTAATTCCTATTTAGGTAACAATATTTCACCCTGAGTCATAAAGTGTATCTTTATAGTATATCCCAAAGAAACAATGGGACACTACCTACAAAATCCTTTACAAAAAAAATTTGTGGTTGATAGAAATATCACATTTATTAAGGAGTATCTTATCTATATAGTAGATAGTGGGAGAAATATATAATTAAGTGAAGTATGGGCTCATGATATAAAAGAGTTCAAACATGAAAAACTTCTATAAAGTCCCATGGAAGAAAGAATTGTTCTAGAGACACAATTACTATGTAGGAGTAATATATATGATAGAGAACCAAAATGGTGTAGTTTTCATGTTTCCTAGGATTCATACTCATTATTTTTTTATAATAATAATCTTCTAACCTACAAGGAAGTAGTATGTGGAAGAGATGTTTCCAAGTGGAAAGAAGCAATGAATTATAAAATTGATTCCATGTAACAAAACCATGTTTAAAATTTGGTAGATTCTCTAGTATATTTATATCCCATTTTTTAAAATTTTTATTCACAAAGAAACTATATATGTAAGGAAATTTTAGTACATATAATGTGTTACTTGTTGCAAAAGGGTTCAAAAAAATTCATGGAATTGACTACAATGAAATATTTCTACCAATTCCAATGCTAAAATACATCAGAATTCTACATGTCAATGTGACTTTCCAAGATTATGAGATTTGGAAAATTGATGTTAAAACAACCTTAATTAATGGGAACATTTAGGAATATGCTTATGTTACACATCATGAAGTTTTGGTGATGCTAAAAGATTCCAACATGGTATCCATGTTTAAAATGTATATTTATAGATTAATGAAACATCTAGTTCATGGAATGTTATTTTTTATGATTCCATAAATGAATTTTTTTCATAAAGAATGAATGAGATATGTTTTTATATAAAATATTTTAGTGGGAGTGAATCCATGTTCATAAAAGTATATATTGAAAACATATTACTCACTAGAAAAGAAATACTAGATTTATAGTCGATTAAGGAATTCTTGATTAAATGCTTATCTTTGATGGACATGGGTGAGGGAAAATTTTTTATTTGAATAAATATCAATCATGATAGATCCAAGAGGTTGATAGACCTATTTCAAATTACATACATTGACAAGATACTAAAGAGATTTGGTATGGAAAAATCCAAGAGGGGATTGTTTCCAGAATCACATGGAATTCATCTTTCCATGATAATGTGTCTGAAGAATCACGAGGAAAGAAAGTGAACAAAAATGATTCTATATGAATTAGATATTAGGTCAATCATGTATGTTATGTTATGTAGTATGAAAGATGTATCCTACTCACTATGTGAGGTAGGAAGATATCAAGATGATCTAGGTGACCACCATTGGATTGCAGTCAAGACTGTCCTCGATTATTTGAGGGGTACTAAGGATATGTTCCTGTTTTATAGATGCGATGTGGAACGAGTCATCATAGGTTATGAATATGCTAATTTCCAAACATTTCAACGTGACATGAATTCACTAACGGGATACATATTTAGTTTGAATGGAGGCGTTGTGAGCTAGAAGAGCTCAATATAGGCTACAGTTGTAGATTCTACGGTAGCTTCCGAGAATATTGTGGCTTCTATGGTAGATAAAGAAGTAGTATATATGTGAAACTTTATCCAATATATTTATGTGGTACCTAGATTTAATTATCCAATAACACTCTATTTTGATAATATTGTAGTTGCTCTTCTTAAAAAAGAGACATGGTAACATCAGTAGACAAATCACATACTTCGGAAGTATTATCATTTGATATATTTTCCCTAGAGAGGTGAAGTTATAGTGAGAGGTATTTCTATTGAATACAATAGGGTGGACCCCTAGATTAAATTCTTGACTGAGTATAAATATGATTACCATGATAAATCTAGTGGGATAAAGGTCATAGAAAGTTTTCTCAAGCCTAGTGGCATTTTTTGGAGTTGGTGTCCTAGGAACAACTATTTTTACTTTGAATACATGAATATTCTATGTATTGGATATTAATAAAACTTATTATTGAATATGGTTTGTTTTTCTGCATAACTCAAATGTAATAATGTTTTATTGAATACATCACATTGATATGGTCACAACAGTTCCCTATTATGATGAGAACCATAATGTGCTATAACAATATTATCAAATATTGATTTGTGGTTGGATAATGTACTATGATGGGACACATAGTATATAGACTACCTGGTGCAAGTACTCATAAGAAAATGAGGATTCTTCTCAGGAAGTTCACACTTGGGAATCTCCAAGATGGGAGATTATACAAGTTGATGATCCAGTAAGAATTTCTCATGTTTTGCTGTCATCAGATATTTCTATATATGAACATTTATGATTTTACTTGTATTTTAAGATTATTATTAATGCATGTCACAACTAGCATAGTAATATGAATTTATTAATTCATGAAAATAATAATTTAGGGAGAAGTTGGATATGTTTGGTGTTTCATTAGTGACATTTCATCTATGAATAATTCATGGAAGGATTTTTACCTTACATATTTATTAAATATAATATATCATCCCTCATTTTGGAATAGAACTATCACATTAAAGTCCATGTCCATGGTGTAACAACGTGTTTATTTCAGATACACAAAGAAAGTAATATCGAGCATATAGGTTTGTGACATGTATGCGAAATCTACTTGATGATATATTGTTATAATGGGATTATATTACATAGTGAACGTTCATATGTGGTCATTGACGTTGTGAAATTATGTTCTATCTCTTGGGTTCATTGATCCTTTATTAGATAGTAATCTTATACTTTAGTTAATATTGCCTAATGTCACCGAGAAATAATCCTATAAGGTCACACACTAAGTGTTTATATTGATCTTGATTAAATTATATTTGAGATTAATTAATGGAATAGAAAATATTCTCATGTTCGGGGAATAATTTTTTTCAAGTTATATTGATCACATAAAATAAATAAATATTTATTTACTAGCATGTGTATAACATGTTTATTTTATTTATTGAATATTTTAATAATTATTTATTTTATATATTGTGAATAAAATATTTAATTATGAATAAAATATTATTCAGTTATTTAATAAATGCTGGAGGACTTTGAATGGACCCTAACCGATTCTAGTGAAAAATAATAATTAACAAGACCGTTACATAAATATTAATATTTCACAATTTCTCATGCACTATAAATTAGTAAAAATATACTTTTTATTATATAGAAGGGGGTTTATTAAAGGTAATAAATGTTATTTAATGGAAAGTATGCAATTAAATAATATTTTACCTTAAATACTATGTTCATAAATATATGGTTATGTTTATTGTATAGAGTACAAAAAATTGAGAATAAAAAATGGTTGTGCATAATAAATTCTATCTCAATTCCTCATTCTCTCTCCCTCTCCGAAGTGAGATTTTTAAGATATATTTCTTAAATAATAAAGAATGAGATATCAAGAACTAACAATGAAATACATTTGAATCATCATGCTATAACCATAGATCGAGTGTTGTTTATCAAATATCATAGCAGTACTTGTGGATCATCGATAGAGGGATTCTATCCATGAATCCTTATATTTCAATGATGGTAATCCGAAAGGGTATTTTTTTATGATCAACATTCACCAACAAGAACGTTCCCAATCCCATGCATTTATTTCATTATATATTAAATAAATTAAATATACATTTGATGTAAAATATATGTACTCATGGTTTCTGGTAATTATTATTAAAATAAATTTTAATATATCATCCTCCTCTACATGCTTCAGCTCTACCCAGAACTAAAAATCCAAACATTTCTATGTAGAAGTGTACCCACCTTGTGTGAATCCCATATACTCTTTCAATGTCTCAGTATAAAACTAAGACCATGTACTCAGCTAGCTAATGTTCGTATGGGGGAGTACACACCGTGTAGGCAGTCCGTGTACTCCACCCCATGCCCATGTACTTCCCAAGGTATAATCCAAGTATCTGAGGAGATACCACATGCTATTTGAAATTGGTCACAATCCATGATATGTTTAACATCCCTAAATCCTTATCTACCCCCACGGTGACCCACATAGTGTGTAGATCTAGTTTAAATGTCAAGTTCTGTGGGATTTTTCAAAAAATCCATACCCATGCACTGGTCATCTACTCTATTTCTCTCACCTCTGATATGACCATGCCATGCTAGAGAACTCAAGGAACCACTTCATCTGATATTTTACGTCGATGAGGAACATGTTCTATCTTCTGATCTTCTAGAAAAATGAATTAAATTTTTATTCTTCATTGTGTGCTGAGGAACTTGAAATATAGAATCAACCATCATTCCAATCGCTCCATCTTCATTGTTACACCTATGTCATGATATACTGATCCTAGGTCTACCAATCCTTCAACCAAGAAACAGGTGTGTAAATATTGATCGATCAAGATAATTGAGTTTTGGGACAAATTAGTAATGCCCATGATGAATGATAAATCGGGGAAGAAAATCACAGACCAAAAGAGAGGAAAAAATCTAAATTGATGTTCGTTTTGATCATGATATATTGATGATTGGACAAAAAATGAAAAAAATTAATCAGAAAGATAAATCTACCAATAATCCCCACAATCATACCCATAATGTGAGATGATTGAATAGTGGATCAATATGTTCATTGATTGGTCCATAATTATCGTATAAATAAATAACATGTAATAAAAAAACAAAAAACATGCCCTAACATGGTTTAGTTCAATCATTGATGAATAATGATGCAGGGTCATTGTTTTTGGAAAGATCTATCGAATCTAAGGTTCATTGATTATTGATAACCAACCCATAATCATTTTCATGAGAGAGAATTCTAGATTCTCTCTCAAATAGTCCTCAATGAATTTTAGGGTTTTGTGTATAACCTAGGGATTTTTTCATAATTGAATTTTCACATAATACATGGTCACTGTATCAAACAAACAAAACAAAATAATTTTATTTAATTATTTTTTCAATTTCCATGCATGTATATAATTTTCCATAAACAACCCACGTCAACTAATGTTTAGTCATACCTTGTGTAAAACTTGTATTCTGAACTCAACAGTGCCCTCATATTTCTGATACAATAACTTTTTTATATTACATTCCACTTTTTCAGGAAAAATACATGCACATGCTATTTAAATATTTAATATACCTCCAACATTTATTCTGGGAATACCGGGCCTCAGAATCATATGATGTTTCAACACCTGTATGTGAACATAATCCCTATAATATCCAAAAAATCATACGCATAAAATATGATAAATTAAATTCTCCCCTATTTGTGTATTTACATCCTCAAAAATCCAAGATAATGGCTACATGAATAGATGATGGTATTAATAAGGAATTTTATCCTCCAGCTCCCAAGATATCTCCTGATGATTCTCGTGTTGCCACTAAACATGCACCAATGCAATCAATCACCCATGGAGGATCATATCCTACTGATCCTCTATCTGCAATGAGTACTCATCAATGCCCTCTCCAAACATGATGTCCCACTCACCCCCAGACAATAACATGTGATGTTTCATTCATGTACCTCCTTGGCTATGACATATGGAAGACAAAAATGCCTATAGTCTAACTACAGATGTAGAGCTAAGTGGTATGAAACCTTTCTAAATCAACCCAGTTTCTGGAAAGAGCATATGAAACTCTAATATAGCTTTTCTCCCAATCCAAATCTCAGTAATCCCTATCAAGGTGAAACCTATAAGAACACATTGACTCCTTTTTTGACCTCCAAAGGGATCCACTACCTACCATTATAAGACTTATGATGGATCTATGTAGTCTCCATTCACTCCCAGATGATATGCACCTTCTATGATGTATCATTCAAGAATTTAGGGCCCATGAGTGGTGACTCTCCTAGGTCCTTCCAGAAAATTGGTGACCTGCAGGGTCGCAAGTACAAAGCCTCAAAAAACAACCATGCTGATAGTGGAATAGTAATTGTTATTTTATAGAGAATCAATCAGTGGAAGGTGATCCTCAAAAAAACTTCCAAATACCAACATAAAATCTTACAATATGTCCTCCATAAACAAAATTTTTCACTCAGTCTCACCATCAGTTTTTGGGGTGAGATACAGTGCTCAAGCATAACAGGGTCCGAAACACCTCCAATAATCCCTTCCTCAATCGGGATGTAAAAAGAAAATCATATTCAAAAACAATATTCGATATAAATCCATGTATTCAATGTATATCCTTCATGTAGAGGCATCCCAACCACTTTATTGAACTCTGCTCTTGTATTTCTCAGAAGTGGGCCAGCTAGGTTAGTTAGTCTATGATCACCTAAATAGATTCTTTCTCCCTATATGTACATGGTATGATCATCACTATGTCCATAGATATCCCATCCCACTTCTATTCTGGAACCTCAAGGGGTTGAACTAATCATGCAGGAACACATTGCTCATTCTTCACTTTCTGAGAAGTAATGCATCGAGAGACTAACTCTGTAACTCCTTTCTTCATCTATGACAGCCAAAAATGACCTTAGAGGTCCTTGTAGATATTTTCCACACCTAGACGTACCTCCAAAATAAATGTATGAAAATATCACAATACTTATTCCCACAAAATCATTGGTACCATCATGCGTAAACAAAAAATTACAAAATTCTCCCCATATTTATAATATCAATCATGAGGATTCCATGTAGATATCAGAGCATGTAGGGTATCCCTATCAGTATCTCCAAGTTTGTCCTCACTGAATCTCTACATGAATAGAGGGGTGAAAACCATCGACTAGAGGTAAACTGATCCATCTCTATCCATAAATAAAAATTGCAGTGAGGAAACTACTCTGATGACTCTCTCAATAATAGAAAACTATATCTCATGTTTAGAGTATATGGTACTTTGTTCCCCTTCCTATGAGAATAGATAATTTCAAAGTCATGATCCTAGAAGAACTCTATCCATTGCCTCTTTCTTAAGTTCAGATCCTTCTGAGAGAAGATATACTTGAGAGTCTTGTGATTAGAGTAGACTATAAACCACTAGATAATTACATAGTTTCCCCACATATTAAAATCAAATATTACCACTACTAACTCAATATAGTGGGTCATGTAGATATTTTCATGTGGTATCAACTGGTGTGAACCATAAGAAATCACCTATTACCTCTACATCAGGACACAAATAATCTTGGTTCTAGATTATTCAACGAACACAACATACTTGACACCCTCCTCTTGAAATATCAATATGGGAGCGCTCGTCAAACCCTACTTCAAGTACTAAAATGACTACTGACAACTTTATATTCACACGTGTTTCTTCCCCTTTTGAATCAAATCATTCATTGGTGGTGATATCCTATTGAAATCTGTTATGAATCTATTGTAATTTCCTTCCAACCCATGGAATCTATTCACCACTTTCATGCTCTTAGGTGGTTCCCAATGTAAGAATTCCTCAACCTTAGTGGGTCCACTACCACTCCATCAATTGAGATAACATGTCTTAGAATGTGGACTGCCTATATCCAGAATGGTCACTTAGAGATTTTTCTATAAACTCGGTGCTCTCAGAGTATGCCTAGAGCTATCCTTTCTGTCTCATGTTCTCCTCCTTAGACGCCTAGTACACAAGGATATCATCGATGAAGACTATCATAGACCTATCTATGAAAGGGTAAAAGATCTTTTTTATGAGTCCCATGAACATTAATGGGGAGATCACATTCCAAAAAGAATCACCATGTAATTAGAGTTACTATAGTGACATCTAAATTTTATATTTGATATATCCTCATCTCATACTCACAACTGCTGATAACCTGACCTGAGTTCAACCTTCGGCACCCATCGTGCCCCTATCAACTTATCAAATAGGTTATTGGTCCTTTTTAGTGGATACATATTATTCACAGTCACCTAATTCAAGTTCTAGTAGTTTACACACAACCTCAAGATCCCATCTACAATTTGGGAAAACAAAATTTGGGCTGCCAAGGGTGAAACACTAGGTCAAACAAATCCCTTCCTACAAAAGTCCTCTAACTTCACCCTTATCTCATGAAGCTCTGTGGAATACCACTATTATACTATCATAAATATCAGTTTCATCCATAGCTATAGATCAATGTATAAGTCTATCTCTTGGTGGGTGGTAATCTTGGAACCTCCCCATGGAATATGTCCTCATACTCCACCATTGTAGGTAATTAGAAACTCATAACATCTATTGATTAAAGGGTCACGAGAGCCAACTAATGAAGAATTAGCTTTACCCTATGAGGAACGAGTCCATCCTATACGACCTAGGATTCCTTTTTAATGATAAAGTAAACCATGGTTCCATAACTATGGACACACCACACCCTTCTCCTAAAATAGTTAATTTGTTCATGAACAATGGATTACCAGTCCATACCAAGATTGACATAGTAAGGCCTCAACTCCAAGACCACGAGATTAAAAATAAAAATATTGCCTCCAAGTGTCAATTCACGATATTAGAACTATTTTTTGACCATTGGATCTTCTATAGTAGGGGTCTCCAAGCATACAGTTTGAGGCAATGGTTCAACCACAATGTCAATGTATTGAACATGATATGTGGTGAGAAATGAATGAATATAATCTATGTCTACTAGTACTGTAGATAATTTATAAAAGACATAGATCATACCTATAATCATTCCTGAAGCCACTGGATCATATTCTCAGACCACCTATAGGTCCCCCATCCTTATCCTCCAACTCCATGACCTTGACATGGATCGCCTCGGGGTGGTGATGGTAACAATTAAAAATTTTGACCACCTTGGGATTCTATCCCAACTTCCTATCTATGTACGCTGCCCTGAAAACCAACCTACCACTATCACCATATCTTCTTTAGTGGCATATGCATGTTCTCCCTATCAGTTTTACAAAAGGTTGAACAATATTATATAGGATATAACAGATTGTCACCCAAGTATCACCACCTCTCTATGGGCTGATTGGACCCAACTTGTGAGCCTTATACTGTAGATCCTCTATCATGGGACCTCATACTAAAACATTTCCCACATCTAGGTCCTTGATACTGATATCAAATCCCATCAAATGAAGTCTCTACTCCAACTTTCCCATTTCAAATAACCACTAGTTGTATCTACTTAGCCAAGAAAATATTAACCACCAAATCTCTCTCTAGAACTCCAGCATAAGTAGGAATTTATTGAAGGATAACACCGGCTCAAATTTATTTTTTAAGACCTTAATAGAAGGTATGATCACTTAAAAAATAACCAAAAACCATATCCATCAAGTACCTAGAGAGGTTGGTAAACATCGATGAATACACAGCCACTGTCATGTGGCCCTAATGTAGCAGAATAATCTTCTTCACACGTACAACCCTCACTATAGTTGGAAAGAACTTATATATAAAAGGTTCTAAAACTCTATTCATGACATATCCTCCAGATCATAAGTTTGGGTTGCTAAACCCCACCATCACTATACTGAGCCATGAAGAAGGCTCACTGCTAAGACCAATATCTAATCTGTTTGGGTCAAGACTATATTTAAAACACGAATCACCACATCAAGACAATTCTCCTACAACTATGGGTTAGTCTCTCCTTGGAACATGAGGGGTATCTATCTATAAAACACATTAAGCATGATCAGCCTACTTAGCATGCTTACCATATCTGCTAGAATAGTGGATACCACTTGCTACTCCAATGGTGGCATGGATGGTTCACCACATGGTGGTATCATCTTTGGAACTATTCCTTGTATCATCACCTCATCACTAAAGGGATCATCATTACAATCATTGTAATGAATCCTAGATAGCATATGTCATAGAGGCATCATGAAATTAACAAGATAGACCACAATAAATTAGTATATCTAGAGAGATGACTCCAGAAGGACATGGAAACCAAAACTAATTCCTATATGATATAGGTAAAAATTTTCTCCCAACATCTAGTGTTCTCATGTACCAAGTTGAAAAGCATGTGATTAGAGACATAGTTTATGGATACATCAGCTACCGTACCAAAACTAAAGTCCCTGCCCTGAAATATGAACTGAAAACACTAAACATTGTTTCCTTAAACCAATCTCATAGACTTCTAGTCCTAATGTATAATGTACCCCTCTCAAAAACCACTTTATAATGATCCATCCTAGTGGGTACCATTCTGTGACTCCTCAATCAGGCCTCAAATAGTCCATTGGCTAGTGACTAGCACCGAGTAGGCATATCACTAACATGGGAGGCACTTCCTATGTACCTATACACACGCACATATCTCTAAGTCCAAAAATGATGAAATGTAAAAAACTGAACAACTATTTCATGCATACATCTGTATCCCAAAACCAAAGTACAATATGATGTATAGAAAGTAAACAGGGTCAAATAAAATACCACCACATAGTGTTTGTTACATAGGTCCAACCCAAATGTAATGGTATTGAGATTTCCATCTGAAATCCATAGGAACACTCCTCAGTCTGTTTGATCTCACTATGAATGGTTTGGTCCAAGTCTGCCTAGGAATTTGTCAAATGGTCAACTATATTCACCAGAAAAACCCTGTGGGGGAAAAGACCATGAGTGGGTGAGTATAAAAATCTGCAGTATCACACCCCAAAACAAATCATACAACAAGGAAAGTACCATCAGATCTTCATAGGTATATGTCAAAACCACATATAATGATAAAGTCCATATATTCTCAATTGGGACACACAATCTAGATTTCGGTAACGAAAATAATTTACCAACCTAGGATTCCAGCTCAAAGGATCCATGAGGAACTCATCTATGAGAACACACTCTTGAGTTTTGTTGCACTGATAAAGTCCATTCAAGAGGTTCATCCTGTAGGTTCTCATCATGAGAAAGAACATGTTGGTTGTCTGGAGAGATATGTTACATATATGTGGATAACTATTAAGTACATGGGGATATACCAAAAAACAATCTGGATTAACTTTCTAAGGAGAGGATTGATACCACATAGTTTCAGTCATGTCGATACAAAGAAATAATAATAGGGAATGAAGATGAATAGAAGATCTCACTCCAGGCCACAAAAAGTGATTCCAAAGACTCTATCCCACAATTTTTATGAAAGGGGTCATTGTCCTAGGAGTAGGAAAAAAATTATACCATATTTTAGGGAGAGTTTAATGGTAATGAACCCTAAATAAACATGTCCAAGTCACTAAGGACAAGGAATATAAGCCATATAGAAAATAGTACACTTTTGTAAAAGGGTTACATGCAATGTCCCATGACCATAGGCCCTACCCATGTAAACATCAAGTGTCATCAAAATATTTCTGTGTAGAATAGTACATGCCATGTTGAAGTCCCATTTACTCTACTTGTGTGTTATTACTTGTTTAATCCCATGTACTCGGCCAATCCGTGTTTCTGTGGGGGGGAGTACATGTCGTATAGTCAGTCTATCTACTCCACCCCATGTCCGTGCACTTTCTAAGGTACACACCAAGTATCTGGGGAGGGACCAAATGTAGTGTGATAGGGGTCAAACACCATGTGATTTTTAAGTTCCCTGAAACCATAGTCACAACCAAGTGGGACCCATATAGTGTGCGGATCTAGTATACACGCCATCTTCTTCGAGATTTTCCAAAATCCAAAATCCATGCTCTGGTCATGCCCTCTATATATTTGGACTTTGATCTAACTATACCTTTCTAGATAACTCAAGGAACCACTTCATTTAAACCTCTTTGTCAATGAGGAACGCGTTCTACCACTAGATCTACTCCAAAAAGGATTTAATCATTGTTCTTCATCGTGCATCAAAGAACATGAAATCAGGCATCAACCATCATCTAAATCACTCATTTTCTATTATCTCACCTACTCCATGCTTTATTAGTCCCAGATCTATGATATTATTTTGTTATGCCAACAACTCAGGGATTAACGATCAATTGATTAGGATAAGTCATGTCATGGGACAAATCAAGGACGTCCGCGATGAAAAATGAATCGGGGTAGAAAACCAAAAATCAAAAGAGTGGAAAGAACCTTGATTAATGTTAATTTCAATATTGATCTTTTGTCGTTAGAATGAAAATAAAAATAAATGGATCGCAATGATAATTCACCCAATAATCCCTGAAATCATAAAAATTCCATAATAGGATCAAACTGTGGATCAATATTTTTATTGATTGGTCCATGTTCATTGTAGAAATAAATAATGGGGATTAAAAAAATCAAATCACACATTGTTTCTTGATTTGGTTTGATTTATAATGAATAATGATTTGGGGTCATTGTTGTTGGAATGATCTGTCAAATCTATGGTGTGTTGATCTTAATTCCAAGATCCATCATTATTCCCCTGATAGAAAATCCTCAATGATCTCTCCAACTTTACCTCCATGAATTATAGTGTTATGTGGATATCCTTATAATTCTATCATAATAGTTATTTTAAATACTAAAATATTATTGTGTCAAAAAAACAAAATAAAATATTTTTATTTAATTATTTATCCCATTCTATACTCATGATTACTTTTCTAAAAATGACATGCACAGACTAATTTAAATTCACACCAAGGGTAAATCCCTTATTATGAACTCAAATGTTTCCTTGAATTTTTGATAAGGGCACCCATTTAGGTTTTATTATATTTTTTTAGTAAACCTGTGTGAACGTGCTATTTAATATATTTAATATATTTCAAACATTTATTTAGAGAACACTTGGCCTCATAATAAACGACCATATTATAACCTATCCTTGAAAATAATTCATATAATATCCAAAAATAATATATGTAAAATATGAGACATTAATGTTGATTCATTCTTTGACCGTGGGAATGATGTTGGGGAAGGCATGCTAGGTCTCAAAAAATTATTGAATATGTAAATATTGTTAAGCGCATCTTGAGAATACTTCCACCTTGGTTCATTTGAATGTTTCTATATAGTAAGAGTAAGACCTGAAGTAGATAACATTGGATAGCTTGAATAATCCTCATATTACACACATGAAGAGAATTGAAGATAATGGGTCTGTTGAAAAAGAGAAGTCAACAGAGGTGGCATTTAAGGATATGAAGAAGTTCACCATTGATGATGATCAGGAATAATAATATAAGTATGATTTGATGTCATTCTATTCCTCAAATCATCAATGAGGAAATGGAAAGTTCAATGGGAAAATCCCACAAGTATTTCAATGTGGGAATGTTGGAAATCTTGCATCATGGTGCCCTAAGATTTTACACAAAGTTGGAGAAGATGAAGTTTAAATTCACATGAAGAAGTATTCAACATACATGAAAAAAATACAAATATTAATAATGTTTTATTAAAAAATAATAGCATGATTTCAAAAAAGGATAATAGTTCAAAATAATCTAAGGAAGAAGAGATGGAGGATTATAAGGATCAAGAATAAAATGTTATGGTGGTAGCTGTAATAAATTCCAAAAAAGGAATAAAGAGACGATGAAGAAGTAGAATTTGATGGAATATTTGAACATTAGGTTGAATTAGAAGCTTCTCTTGAATAAATAGATATATGGAGATCCAAAACAACAAAATCCAACAAAGTGGTTTTTAATTCCAAGCCTTATATATAGAAGTCGGAAGAAGAGACGTCTGACATAACTGAATAATTTGAAAATCTAAATTCTTAAA
Source organism: Viscum album (assembly GCA_963277665.1). NCBI lineage: Eukaryota > Viridiplantae > Streptophyta > Magnoliopsida > Santalales > Viscaceae > Viscum > Viscum album. The sequence continues at coordinate 1,934,814,985 of OY728123.1, read as the reverse complement.
TTATAGAGAGCTTAGAAAATATTGGGGAGTATGAACTCAAAATCAATAAAACGAAAATATAAATTGATATTTTTAATAATAATGGAAAAGATCAAATCAAGTGTACAGAATAACTTTAAGAGGAATTCATTGTCATGTGACAAAGTGTTATGGATCAAGAATATATTTTGACTCTTAGTACAACATCTATATTTAGATCATTCAGGATACAGAAAACATTTATGTGGGGAATAATGGTCTAGAATAAAAAAATTACAAGTAATATCCAAATGATATGGCTGGTATAGGGACTGTTCAAAAACAAAAAGTAGTAATTTTTGGAGTCAGACAACAAGCACCATCAATAATACTTAATATTTTTCTGGCAATGAATTAGAACCAAAAGATTCATAGAACTAAAGGGTGGAATAGTACTACATTATTTTCATTCATGAATGCACCACTTCTTATATGTTATTGCTTAGGAAAGATGGGACACTCACAAAAGTTTTCTTCAATATCCATGAGCTTCTAAAGAGAAAAATACCAAAAGTGGAAGCCATACAAAACTCAATTTTCCAAAACATCTTTTGATGGTCAGTGTTTCTAGTGAGGAGGATTTGGGAACATGGAATGATATTTATTATCTACAATGTAGATAAATATGCTGAAGTAGAAATAATTTTCTCATAAGAATCAATTCAATGTATCATCAAATGATATGAAAATGAAAAATTAGGTTGTAGTGTTTAAATATGGAGATGGTCCATCAAACATTGAGGAAGATCATGATTATCAATTCATACCAAGTATACTTTCATAAAGATAGATAAAAAGTAAGATAGATGAACATGTACTGGTTATAGAGATTTCTTTTAAAGAATCATATCACACTAGAATATGGATAATTGATAGTGGATGCACCTCCTATATCATATGAAATACAGAACTAGTGACATGAATCAAATACAACAAGTATGTTAGTTTATGATTTGTTATTGATGAATGCCTAAAAATTATTGGTTCATGAAAAACCATCTTTTAGGGGGAATGTCATGAGATGTGAAGATGTCATGGTTGTTGAATCTCATAGTCACAATTTTCTATGTGTAAGTCAAATTTCTAACTCAACACATGCAATAGTCTTTTCAATGAAATTATATATCATTATGGTTGAATATGGTGTATTTGTTTTTTGGGAAAGATTACAAAAGGAAATCTCTAAAATAGAAGTGGAGAAGAATATAATGACCATAAAATTTCATATATTATCATTACATCACTTTTTTCGAATACATAAAACATTAAAAAAAATAAACACCCAAAGACTATATTATTCTAGTACCTCTAGAAACATGGAAACATAGAAATTGGTACATAAGTGAGCTACATTATCCCACAGTAGGTTCTTCATGTCTAGAACCCTTATTAGAAACATAAAAAATAATACAAATCTTCATTACTTGGAGAAGGAAACATAAAAATGGGTGATCCCAGATTCATAGAAAGGCTAAAATGGATAAATGTAAGCATAAATATGATAATCGGTGAATGAGAATGTGATCATAACATTAGAAGATCACACGATGCATATCAAAGATCATAAACCAGAATAATGGAATAAAGCATAGAATTTCAAACAGAATTAATCATAAATAAATAAATATCATAATCCATGAAATTATATCATAGGAATAATACTATTAGTTATGGAATAAATATAAATGTGATAACATTCCCTATAATTCTGGACTCATTGCTAGAACTTATCAAGTAAAATCATGGGTTCAAAACCTACTGGGTGAGACACACCACCATCCATAGTCTCATTACATTCCTTATAAGGCATTGAGTTTCCCTATATTCACATAGTGGATAAGGTTTCCCCATCTTCCCTTAGTGAATATATTTTCCCCATCTTCCATTTTCATGGTGACTGCAACTACTGGGCGGGACACACCACTCTCCTTAGTCGCAATACCTTCCTTGTAAGGGATCAGGTTTTGCAATCTTCTTGTAGTGGATCAATCTCTTTGACTTGATTCCCGTCATTATATCAAGAGATATAAATCATTACTTAATGCATTGGCGGGAGATATAGGTACCAACAATATCTTAATAAAACCATTCAAACATGCTCCATAGGATAACAAAATTTTCATCATATCCTGACCCATAAAAGGAGGTGGGTTATATAAACATCAAATCAAAACTGATTAAAGTAAATGGGTACCATTAAAATTTCATCACATCATAACCTAGGAAAAATATATAGGTTTCATAATAATTTTGTTGAATAATAACCCATGAAAAGAAGCTAGTTACAAAATAAAATAACTCATTAAAGAGAAATAGGTGTCATAAACATTATTACATAAAAATATAAAACATTAAAGAAATAATATGAATAAATCCTTTGGATAATTTTTAGAAGAGCATGAATAACATCAACATATGTCATATTATATGGAAAACAATTTCGAAATATCTTATAAAATCATTTCTTGAGGAAAATATCAATTATTATTTGAAAAAAGTTATTTAAAATATATAAAAATTTGAAAACCATTTTCTTGGAAATGAAATTGAAAACTTATAACAAAATATTTGAAACCCTTTTGGAAGAAATTTTCTTTGAAAAAAAATAAATAGATAATGAAAATGTTTTGAAAAAAAATTCCTTGATGATACTTGGAAAAAATTGATGGAATATTGAAAATAATAAAACATTTTTGAAATCCTTTTTCAATGAAAATTTTCTCAAAATGTCATATTTGAAAACATTTTTCAAAATATGGTTCTTCAGGTTCATGGCATGTGTCTTAAAGAATAAAAATTGAGATAATACTTCTTTTCTGATTTCGTAACTCTGGAAACATAAAACCCATGATAGATAGATCATAAAATTGATATGTAAATACCCATAAAATTAAGGATGGAAATCATATAATTTTTTTATGGTTAGTATAATCCCCAGAAAAAATAGATGAGTTGTGAATAATGTGTAAATCCCAACAGCATCGTAGTGAGACTAGAAATACCCTTACCTTTTTCCCTAACTATATTCATACTCATTCAAACCTCCCATAAAATAAATAAAAGTTATTATATAAATTAGTATTATTATATCTGAAGGAATATATGCTTTTAATATGAATTTTTTTTAGCTTCTTGTTAACAATTATATTTTATGGTTTCACTTCCTGTAATATCTTCTTTATTCTTCACATGTGTCTTAATAGTTATATATTTGGTCCTTATACCTATATCATGATTTCTAGATTTTATACCACGAAATAAATATCAATTATATTTGGTATATGTGTATTATAATACTCCATATAATATATAAGTATGAAATCCACTGTTCATGGAGACGGTTTGCCATATGTTTGCATGAACGTTGTTTCTGTGTTATTGTTGTATTTTAAAAATAAACAAAATGTCATATACATATATATGTATATATATATAATTATTAAGGTATAATTTTTATATCATATATATCATATAATTTCAATAATATCATCATTAATACACTCCATGTATTGTGTGAATGAATTGCATCGCTTTGAGTGGGTGGTAGTCCGCACTTCCTCAAATGAAATAATAAAATTACTACCAAATGGAATGTATAAAGAGATGTGTAGTAAAAAAAATTAAGAAGAATAAATACATATTAAATATAATATATAACATATATAAGTAGAATCTCCATCATATTTTCCACCATGATAGGTGGTAATGGAAAAATGAACAATCATCGTTTTGTGAGGCGGTATTTCACCGTACATGTAAATAGTATGTTTGTTACCCATTAGGTGAATGTGTGTGTATGTTTAGTTAAAACACTTAACAAATATATATATATATATATATATATTGAGGATAATTTTTTATACTAATTTAATAAAGATATTTGATGTGGTGGAGAAAAAAAATACAAGAAAGGACCATGAGGGAAGGTGTTACCTATTAGTCGGGTAAATCCATTTGGTTTTCATCATAGGGATTACCTGTAAGGTTTTATGACATAAGGATTGATTAAAGGAGTAAGGTAGGGTTTCTAAGAAGTTTATTATGAAGATAATTTATGAACCAAAGTGTTTTGAGAGTTCTGGTGTAGAGGAGAGGTGGTGGTCTTTTATTGGGAATGGAAAGGTCTCACATGGAATTTTGTAAAACATGTTAAGTTTACACACATTTTTACCTAACCAAACTCAAAAAAAACTAACAAAACTAAATAATGGAAGGTTTATTTTCTATATATTGACATAAAATGGGTGTTGTGCATGTGGATATATCATTTATTTCATTATGTTTAAAGTTTATTCCCTTTTTAATGATAATTTTACCTTAATCACTAAAATTAATATTAACTATATTGGAAAATGATTTTTATCAAAAACTAAGGTGACCATATTTTAAATTATATATTATAATGATTAAAAATATGAATCCATTTTTAAAATTTCAAAACTATGAACTGACTGACATTAATTTAAATTTAATCCCGCTAACATGATGATATTGTGGGTTTTTAATGAAAATAAAAATACAAGTGTTTTCTATGTTTTTATGCACAACGTCGAATTGAATTTTATTCTAATTACCTAAATTGGTATAATTTATAAATATATTAACTACTTAAAATTTTATTCAATTTACAATATAATTTATACATATAAATATGTTAGATGATAAATTAGTTTTGAATTAAAAATCGGTATTTTTCACTATTCATACTTAAATGATGTTTCTCAGAAAAATCCCAAAAATTCACCCTAAGATAAATTCAACATTATAAATTAAAAAATGAAGTGTATTTTATAAAATTAAATTTCAAAATGTGTCTAAAATTACTTTTTTTCACACAAGGACATGAAATGCAGTGGGTTTCAGAAAATAGTATTTTAAAATATATAAGGGAATTAACAAAAATTATATATTTCATTATCAATATGTTATATTTATTTTAAACTATTATAAAAAATATTATTTTTATTTTTATTATTATTCATATTACTATATTTTAAGGCTAGGCTATTATTATATCATTTAAATAATTATAACCAAAAAGTTGTTTTTTAGTAACCCAGTGTTGTGTGTAACGTACAATAAGTTGGTGTTTTTTGTAACATACACCAATTTATTATCGTGTGTAATTTACAACCAATTGATGTTTCATGTCACATAGGCCAAGTCAGTTTCTTTAGAAAGAAATTTTTTACTTGGTGCAATGAAAAATATCAATGAAAATTTAATTAATTGGAGAATAAAAGCATCCATAAAAACATAAGGTAAAACTTTATAACCCTTAGAATGAATTTTGACCTCAAAATTCATCATTTGGTTAAAAAATAGAGGTTATTTCTACTTCATCATGTCCTCAAGTTCCCATGTTTCATCATCTAACTGGTGATATCCCCACAAAACTTTTAACAAGTTAGTGTTCTTGTTTTATACAACATTCCTTGATCTACTTAGAATTTCAAATGGTTATTCTTCCTAAGAAATATCCTACTCAAGTTGTATGACCTATGAGTTCAGTACATGTAAACGGTCAGGTATGTAAATCCTCAAGAGAGATACATGGAACATATCCAATACTTGAGAGAGATTTGGAGGAATTTCCAAGTGATATGTTATCGTCCTAATATGATCAAGAATCATTAAGGGACTAGTATACCTAAGGCATAGTTTCCCTTTATTTATGAATCTCATAAACATATTCTAGGGAGATATTTATAGAAAAAAACTTTTCACCAATATCAAAATCATGATCACATCATCATTTATGACAAACAAATTTATTCCAACATTGATCAGCCTTGATATGTGGCTGAATGGTTCTAACCTTATACACCATTTAATCAGCGATCTAAGGTCCCTATAGCTTTATTTTTTTATCCTTATCCCATAACATTAGAGGTCTAAATTTTTTCTTATAAGGGGATTCATAAGGTGTCATATGAATCATTCAGTAAAAGCTATTGGTGTATGCAAAAAATAGAGGAAGGTGTTAATTCCAACCATCTTTGAAATACAAAAAATAATATATCAACATATCCTCTAGGGTGTGAATTTCTCATTCAGACTGCCCATCTATCTGAGGATGATATCATATGATAAAACTAAATTACATATCAATTAAGTACTAAAAACTTTTCCAGAACGTCTAGTAAAACATCGGATCCCAATCTGATATAAGATAATTTGGTACTCCATGAAACCATACAACTTCTTTAATGTAAATCATATTAATCTTATATAGAAAGATGTATTCTCTAATAATGAGGAATTGTACTAATATTGTAAGGCGATCTAATTCCACCCATATAGCATTAAAATTTTTAGAGGTTTTGGTTTGTTCAATGGAAAAATGCATGGTGATGTTCTTTAACGACCCAAATATTCATTAATGGGAATCCCTCTTGATCTAATTAAATGTCTCTTTATGTTAAATTTTTATATAAAATTTAAACTTCTTTGGTTTTATGTTAAGAATTGTGAAAGTTGCAAATATAGTCGTTGAACAGTGACCACATGATTAGTATAAATATAGGGCTTTAACAATCTAATTTACTCAGACAAAGGAAGCGATGTCCTGATCCAGTAGAATTGCTCCATATGATGCCCATTTCCCGGAGATCTGAAAAGATGTGGCATCATTGGGCTTCACTCTTGACCACGCCCAAGCCGAGCTTCATTACATCAAGCTCGAATGGAACCGTCTACGAGAGAAGTGGAAGTTGACAGAGATAACCACGCGTGTAATGTTATCTGAGCCACCCCAAGAGTCGGTCACTATCGCACACCTTACTCTTCATTCTTATGCGGGTGTTATAAGGTGTTATGTAAGAATACATTATCACTATTAATATGTACGTTATTTTTTTATATAATAATGAATATACTTTAATTTTATTGTTACCTTGTAAATAGTTTTTAAATCTCAAAATAGTATTTTTAGTTAATGTTCAACTAAGAAATCTATTTTGATGAATTAATGGATTTTTTAATTAAATAATATTTTAATAAAATATTATTATTTTTATTAATAAATTAATTTTTATTAAATATAAATAATCGTAAAATTTTATGAATGCAATTGTAATTTTTATTAAGGTTTGAAATCCATTTTTTCCAGAACCCAGGAATTTTTGATAAATGTTGGTTTTTATTTTAAAAGTGAAAATTAACATATTTAGAAAATTATTTAGATAAAATGAATATTATTTATGGGATCAGGACATTGAAATTACCCAATGGTGAATTTTTCATAATTTTCTGAGACAGTCAAATGTTTGGGTAAAAATTAAATACCGTTTAAATATATATTATGTTTTATTACATAATAATGACCCAATAGTGATGTAATAAAATACTATAAGCTTTATTTTCGGCCAATATATGTTTTACCATTAAAATAATGTTATTTTGGGATTGTTTGACTTATTTTACAAAGCATTAATGGACCCTTCAAGGCTTATTAAACATCTTGTCTTTTTAAATTGATTTCCTTGGGAGTGTGACTCACCTCCACATAAGCAACCCCATTATTTTAAGAAGTTGGGAATTTGGAATTATAAAATATTGTTTTAAAATTCCATTTTCTAAAATACATGGGCAAAAACTATGGGATGGTTTGTGGTTTGGATTATTTTAGTGTGAGGGTCCCAAACCTAAATAATAAACAATTCTCTCACCTTTCCTATATAAACCCACCCAAGATCCCACTTCCTCCTCACTCAAAGACTTTTGAGTTCATCCAACCTCTTCCCTCCTATATCTAGAATCCTCCCAAGGTGGCCCAATCTCCCAAGAATCCTCTCTCAATCCTCTCTCAAGCCTTTGGAATCACATTTCCAAATAAGGGTTTTTCTTCCTTTCTCATTTTTGTCCAATTTTCTTAATGTTGTTATGCTCTTTTAATTTCAATTATAAATGTTGGGGTATGGTTTCTCACCTCCCCCATACTTCCCTATTTATTTTTGAATGATTGAATACCCCTTTCTCTCTCATTAAATTCCTCCCATGTACACCCGTTACTATACCGAAATTCCCAAAGGAATTTATCTCTCTTCATTTACATTAAAGCAATTCTTTTGTATCATGAATCTAATTTCCATTTCATTTGTTGGGAAAAGTATCTATTTTACCCCCTTACTGTCCATGTCATGTAAATATGATGAGACACCCCTTTCTATCTCATCAACCATTTTTATTAATTCTTACGTCACATCGTTACGTTGCTGAAATTGCACCGATTTTTCAAGTCAATGCCATTGTGTAGTGAATACCATGCCCATTTCTCTATCAAGGGTATTAACCTTTATGCACATTTACTTATTGATTATAATGTTTTATGTATGAATTCCAAATCCATTTATCTTGGAATAAATTATGATGTTTTATGAATCCATGTGTTGACGCTCCTTTCCGTCACAAAGTCTAACGACTGGAAAAAGGGAAATACCATAGTCCAAAGTGATTCATCCTTTAAAGAAACATCAAAAATTTACAAAGGCGTGAACAAAGATTCATTTGCACTTGGTTCACGCGCAAGATCCAACAAGTTCGCTCGGGTATAATTGCATGTCGAATAATGGTCGCGCGGGTGACTTGCGCACCCTCTTTGATTTTCGCCCAAGGGTCTTCCCTGACCTATAAATACCCCATGTGCCCCCCCCCCCATTTGAGATGGAAAAATTCCAAAACTCATATTAGAGCTCTGGTCACCCAAGTCTCTTCTGGAAGTCTTTCGAACACTTCTAAAGTAATTTCTTACCTAGAATGGAAGGTCTAAACAGGGGAAACATAGCCTAAGTGTTGAAACTCATCAACACGTGCACACCTAAGTGGCCAGCCCTTAAGGGAAATGACCACACTTGTGCGCCGCCTTACCCCTTCAACAGAACATGCACTCCATTCTTCTAGAAGCCTCTAGGGATAGTATTAAGGGCTTGATCCAAGTCTCGACCAAGTATTACTCTAAGGGTTGACCATCACGCAAGTACCCCTGTGTCGTGCAAGTATACTTGTGCGACCAGGACTTGCGCACCCACGCAGGACCTGCATGCCCACTTCTTTTTGGGTGCCTCTCCTGCCTATTTCACCTCTCTTATGCCTATCTACCTCTCATATTCAATATCCATCCTTCAAAACCCTCTTTTATTCCATTTCTTTTAGCATGGTTCCCTTTTTGGATTACTTATCTGAAATGAATTTTGTGGAACATTTCTCAAAATTCAGTGATTCACATATCTTTATATCACTATGGTTAGAGATTTCATTCATTCAACCTCATACTTTAAATATGATAGGTTCCCTAACTTGGGTCTCCTTTTCAGGAGTAATCCCCAGTCATAATTTCTCTAAATTGGGCCTCCTTTTCAGGAGTAAGCCCTAGTCACAATTTCCATTAACTTAGGCCTCCTTCTCAGGAATAAGTCCCAAGTCTCAAGTCTCCTTTATAAATGGGCCTCCTCCTCAGGAGTATGTCCCAATCTCAAAATTCCAAATATGGTCATCTTCATTAGGATTAATACCCAAATCCAAGTCCCCTAACCTGGGATTCCTTTTCAAGAGTAAGTCTCAATCATAAATCAAATTTCCCCATTAATCCGGGCATCCTCCTTAGGAGTAACCCCCAAGTTATAAGTACCTTTAATTTGGGCTTCCTTTTTAGGATTAATCCCTAGTCATAATTCTGTATTAACCAGTCTTAATGTACTTTTTATTTGGGATTCCTTCTCATGAGTAAAACCCAATCACAAGTCCCCTCCTGATTTGGGCATCTTCCTCAGGAGTAATCCCCAAGTTAGAGTATCCAAATCTCCATAAAGCACATATAACTTTATGGACCATGTTCTCGGGTTTCTTCCCTGAACTAAATCCCAATATTCATTTATCTAGGAAGTCATACATACAAAATCCCCACATCATTTCTTATAATTGCATCTTTCATGGCACAATTTTCTGGTTTTACCAACACCTCTTGTTTCTCACACCAAACATGACTCACATTGGCTTAGAGTGTAAAAGTAATTATGACATCTTTTTTTGAGCCATCAATCATGCACAAACCCTATACTTATTTACTCAAACTATGTGGGTTCTGATTCCTTTTCTAAAATAAAGGATACGTAGGTAGCCCATCTGTGGGTACGATCCCAAATCTAAAATAATCTATGTCCTTCTGAATGAAAATAAACTTCAAGTGCCCTATTGAGTGGCATTAAAACCAGTATGGTTATCATAATGACCAAGAGATTTCTATATAATGTGTCTAAGGATACCATTGACTAAGAATCTAACAAATACAGATGATTCTCTATTGATGAAGAACCTCTAATACATATAAAAGATTCTTTAAATCTCATACTTATTAATCATTGATTGTAAGATCTAAAGGAAAACTCATTTTCATACTTGGTATTGTAATAAGGATTCACGAACATAACATAAATCTATAAAGAGAGTCCCAGAGTAGATAATAATTCCCCTCAAAAAGGTTTAATGGGTCTAACCTCCCATCCTCTCGACCAATGAAAATTCTTAAGCCTCATTGGTTCACAACTAATGAGTACCTAACTTTAGAAAGTAGGTCCAAATTGATATGGAATCATTGGATGTTTCTGATTCTACGAACAAACCCGTTAGAGACCGCATGGAATGTTTGAACCTTAAATCAATGAGGTCATTCCCATTTCTAGTGTAAACAAAAAAATTGGTGAACCCGACGTGAATCCTTAACCAAGTTAAAATGATGTTTTACTTATTTTGTTAGGCCCCTATTTAAACTCAATGAGAGGGCCAACACAACAATCAATAACATATGTACTCATCCAAAATATGTAGGGGCCAAATTTATCTTGATTATGTTTGTTATATAAAACTTTCACTATTTTTCAAGATCTTATGCATTACAAGAATGGATTTTCTTACATTCACATTTGTGAGCGCCTCTGCTATGAAAACCTCTATTGTGAATGCATCTGATGCTACTCCGGCTGGATCGTCGTCCGCTCTGAGGGCGACATCACCTACTCAGCGTCTTCAACACTGGGTATCGAATACACTGGTTAAGAAGTACCATAAACATGGTACTATTCCATCTCTGGAGGCCGCTCGACAATCCCTCCAAGTGAACAACTCACCCAGGTCGTCCGGACAGCAACGACCAGCAATCAAGAAGCAGGCGGTGCTAACTACCGTTTCGGGTCGTTATCCCCAGAACACAACAACCATTACCTACCATATTCTGAGGAGGTAAATGAGAAGGTCACAAAAGGCCTTAACTCAAGTAAACAGGAGTCCTTCCCGAGGGCGCCCACCATCAATCGTTGCTATACTCGTGCGGCAGTGCACCCTCAACATGATGAGGGTATCACCTTCAAGGGTTCGGCTCAGGTCCCTCAGACCCGAGCATGCAAGACGAACCGCAAGAGGCGAAATCCAGTCAAAAGTGAGAAGGTTATTATCTTTTCCATCTCCGGAGAAGTCCACCAACCTAACTTGGTGGCAAGCAACGAGCGGGCACACACACCCATCCGTTTTAATTCCGTTGTCCAGCAGACTCGTCTGGCAGCAGCACGCCAATCCCACCAGGAAATTTCGGCGGAGTACTACAGAAAGGAACATACACCTGTTTATAAATCATCAATTAGTCAGTAGGCTCTTCTGACTATATATGATGGAGCCCGCTAACCTAATGTGTTGACAGCTGGTAAACAGGCACATACACCTGCTTACACTCATCAGTCCTGCCAGCAGCCTCATCTGTGAGTATTAAAGGAAGTTCGTCAACCACATTCAGTGGAGTGCAATAATCAAGCACATACACCTGCTAGTATTGATCAAGCCTACCAACAGTCTCATTGGTAGCATTCAAAGAAGTCAGTAGGAAAGCTCCGATGACAAACAGGAGGCAGTCTTAACTCTCTGCTCCCACACATGTGCACTGTCAGAATTCACTGACAGGAAAAGGAGGACAGGTGTAGGAACATACTCCTACTCCAAGAACGGAATGAACGTATATCCCCATTATAGCAACTGAAATCACCAGGCATATTCTATCAATGGTGAAAGAGCAGAGTCAAATCCCTGCTCATATTCTGGATGTCTGCTAGGATATTATAATAGCTTCAGCAGCATCACAGGGGAAGAAATGAAAATCTATCCTTACCAATGGAGTGACACATCAACAGTTCACTCTGGAATAGACACACACCATTTTTCCAGTCTAATAGGGTTGTGGGGCATACTTTCCCATATGATACGGACAATCAAGTCAGGCACATACACCTGATTTGAGTGGAGATAATCACCCTAACCTGATTATTTCTCCTGAGTAGGCACATACACCTGCCCATAATGACCACTTTCATCAACAAGTGGTTCCTAAAGTGAGTAAGAAGGTGTCTAAGAAGAAGACCCGCCCAACACAGTCAAGAAATCAAGGGAAAATCTGTATTAAGGCCTTACTCGATGATGGAGTTCTTGATGCACTCAGACAATTATCTGTTTCAACTCAAGATTCTTCTCTCTCAGTTACCAATAGTGGGAACATTAATTCTTATGGTCTGCATCAGACACTTCCTCATGAAGGCTTGCTTCATGAAAATTTTGTCGATCTCAAAGTTTCATATTCAGATGAGAGCCACAAGAACCCTCTGTGTGGCCAGAAGACCAAGGAGAAAAATGTTTCATCTTTTACTGTAACCCACCATGGTGGTCCTCCCCATGATGATGAATTTAGCTAAGAAATTCCTCTCCACAGTAGTAATGCACATTTCCTGGAAAATGATCCAATGGAAAATGTCGTGATGAGAAAGCCCTCTTATCTTGAGGTACTGGCAAATGTTAAGTCGATCATGTTTGATTCTTTACCAATAGCAGGTGAAATACTTTCTCAATCAGAAGATAGCCCAGGGTGTAGGTCATTCTCTGAACCACCCCTAAGTCATGCATCTTCTAGTTTGATCAGTGAATTCTCTACCAATCTTGTTGAATCTGATGAAGCAATAAGGAATCACCAGCTCTGGTCTAATCAAGTAAAATAATCTTCATTAAATGATAAATAGGAAGTACTAAATATTAGAAAACAACTGGCGAAAGGTGAAGTGCCAGTTATGTTTTGGCCTTTGGCTGATTCTCAGTATGACATTCTAGAGATGTTGACAGAAGATGGAATTCATGATATTCATCTCAACATTTGAAAAACTCTTTGTCAGTTAAAAAAGAAAATATTATCTTATGATGAATATAGAAATCATGTCAAGATAATAGAACGGTTACAACTCCAAATTGATTTGGCTTCTCTCTCATTTTCTCAATATCTGAAGGCTGAAAAGCAGCAGAGACCCCTTCAGCGTTCATGCTTTGGTACACTAAGAAGATTGCTCCAGTTAATTGCCAATTCCCCATCTGGTATTCATATCATGGTATGGGGTGTCCATAAAGCACTGCATTTCACTATACTCTCTAGTCATCAAAGCCCGCCGAAAGCGGACTCATGCAATGTTATTTCCCATGGTCGGCCACAACCAATTGGTTTTGTTTGTAATCAATGTCTTTCTCAAGAATAGGCCTCAACTAGTTCCTCCCAAAATTAGGAATATAGAGAACAAGTTGTTGAATTACTTTTGCATCAGGAAAACGTGAACATCGAACAGGATTCTCGTTTAGAGCGTGCACATCATCAAGTGATAGAAGTGTCAGAAATCATCCAACGGTCATTTGAACCAGGTGATAAGAGTGAATGCAGGTTGATGCATCTAACCAATTTCTGGACTAAAGTCTGCAAGATCAGTAGATATTTCAAGAAAGTATCAGATATAATAACTCAAGAGCAACCCTAGCTTGCCAGACTGGAGACTCTTTTAACCCAACCCTCAGAATCAACAAATAGGATTCAAGGAGTTGAGCAGAAACAGCAGGAACAGTCCCAGTCTACAGGACTGGGGACTTTTTCAAATCCTCAATCTTTATCTCATAAAAAGTCTGTCTTATCTTGATTAGGGAAGAAGCCTCAAGAGGAATGAAGATTTGAATTATCAGGAGATTCCCTCCACCTTATGGTTCATCAAGAAGTTCCTGAGGGATTGAATCAAAAAAAGGCAATGTATCATCAAGGACATGGAAAAAGACAATATCGTAGAAATTCCAATAAAAGGGATGAAATATGTTGTGCATCAATAAATGTCATCAATTCCATTGTTACTGATCCCCCAGATGAGGCACACTCAGAGGGATCAGATGAGGAAAATTCTTCTCAAGAAGTTGTACATACAGACACAAATGAAGAAGGTGTGCGTACACGAAATCAAAGGATTACCTAGAATCTAGGTAATCCTTCAAGTAACCCACTTCCCCCTCTAATAAAGGTGTCCAATAAGGGGAAAGGAAAGAATCAGGTTACATACCCTTCCTCTGGAGAATTAAAATTCGTCTCATTAGAGCAAATATTCACACAACAAGAGGAAGAGATGAAGGAATTAAGGAGGCTGAATGCAGAACTACTTCAAATTAGTCTTCCTCCTAAGCATGCTAGAGTGAGTCAGCCAAGGGAATTTGTTGCGGATACTGAGATGGATAAAGAGTATCCTCCTTTATCAGTACACCCTCACGGGTCTAATCCTATGGGTCAAGTACAACAACAACCGGTGGTGTTATCATCATTTTCAGTACCAGCCACCACATCTGTCCAGACTCCAGTTATTGCACCTGCATAGGTCCAAGCTCAACCGAATGTTTCTAAAAAGATAATGACTACCATTAAGTCATTAACATCTTGGTTGGAAGCTATGGAAGGAAAGCGTGCACCGGTTAAACCGGAAAAGAGAGCTTACCCTGAATGGGTAGACGCATTTCCTCCCCCATCAAATTTTTCAAGTACCACATTCCCAATATTTAATGGTTCTGGAGACCCAGAGAAACACTTAACACATTTTGTTTCTCGTTGTGATACTATTATGGGAACCCCTCAGCAACAAGAAGCAATTAAGCTTAGGTGTTTTGTACAGTCATTACAAGGACTTAATTTTGTCTGGTATACAAGCTTGCAATCCCGGTCAATTACCGGGTGGGAGGATCTCCGCCAACAATTCATTCTTCAATTCAACTCAACTTTGCCAAAGAAAATTGTTTTTGATCTTACAAACTGTAAGAAAAGGGAGAATGAAAGGGTGTCATATTTCATTGCTTTCTGGATGGGATTAATGTATTCCATGAGCTTAGCACTCACTCAAGAAGATTTGTTTCCAATCTGTGTGGAAAATTTGCGTGATGAGTTGCACACACCGTTGATCCCTATGAAATACACATGAGGGTTTCGAGACCTTACATCAATTGCTCAAAAGATTGAAGACTCTATTATAAAGACTAAGGATAAAGCTCGTGTAATTCCCTCAGCTCCAAGAAGGATAATGGGTAAAGCATAGACTGCTACAGTTATGCTTAAATAAACACATGTACCTGCTACTACTTCAAAACCTTCATCTTCCCGAAGGGCTCCGCCTCCTGAGCGTCAACAACAAAGGATGTTTTGTCAAGATGATCAAACAGATCAAAGATAGAAACAATTTGAGGATATAAAGAGAAAAATTTACTCTTTCTGAAATTAACAGGTTCCTGGATACTTCATTTTGGCTCTGGAAAATAATTTGGTTCAATTTCTAAGGCCCAAGAGTCCAAACAAGGAAGGAGATGAATATCATCCTAACTATTTCTTGTTTCATCAGATGTTGGGGAATCCCATTTAGGAGTGTTTTGTCTTCAAGGACCTCCTACAAAAAATGGTGGACTCGGGACAAGTCAAGTTGAAAGGTTCTTCAGCTTAGGTAGCATGTGTAACTGCTACAAATCCAGAGGAGGAAGGTGAGTGGCAAGAAGTCAAGAACAATAATGCGTAAAAATATGAGGATTGGATGGTCAGAAAAATGATCAACTAAACTCATTCCATTTTGTGAACGCAATTGAAGAAACCAATTGTTTCTTCTGCTATGAATGTAACGGAAAAACCCTCTTTATCAGAGGGAAAATTCTCAAAGAAATGGCCTAATTCAAAGAAATAGGAACAATCAGAAAAAGATGAGATCGTATCAAAGCCCAAATTATCTTTGACTCTTCTAGATTTTATGCCATCTACTTCAAAGCCACAAGCACCGCCCCACCAAACGGCATAGCCTAAACGGGCTAATTAGGTAGAGTCTTCATTGGATGAAGAGTTGATCTTTGGTTATGTTAATATGATTCATTTAACAGATCCTTATGCCAGTCGCAGTTTCAATTTTGATGAGCCTGAATTCCCTATATCAAACAAAGGAATTAGATGGAGTTATAGAATCTTAGGGTACAGGGGAAGACGTGGATCTTTCAAAGGACACTATTCCAATTTTACCCCTGCTAGAACTGTGTATGCAGTAGAAAATCGTGGCAGAGCCCTTCAACTAGCTCAACAAGAATAAGCAAATTCTTCCACCAATAGCAGACTCAATCCTGGCACAGTTATTCTGGAGGATCAGTTGAGATTCCACCTTCTCCCTCTCAAAATGAAAATAGACCTGTTCAGTCTAATATTCCAAAGCTAGGAGTATTGCCAACTCCTACCCTGATACAAGATACATCTACTTCCAAAGCATCAACTTCTAAGGTACCCGCGAAACCACATGTTCCTGTTGGGAAACGCAGAACTTTGGATCAAAATTATGATGTATTGAAACACTTTTCCCAAGTACCGGCCAAGTTATCAATTTTGGATGCCTTAAATTTATCAAAGGATCTTCGGGAGGTACTCATTAAGGCTTTGTCAAGTCCTTAGGAATTTGAAACTAAAATTGTTCCAGCTGAAGTCTAACATGTAGAGAATAATCCTGCAGAATGTCATGTAGTGATATCTTTCACAGATGAAGATGAAGATGATGTCATGCATGGACATATTAGACCTTTATACTTATCTGGAAAGGTTAATGGTGTATACATCTGAAGATCTTTTATTGATAATGGTTCAAGATTCAACCTCATCCCCATTCATACAATTCGTCGATTAGGCCACACAGAATCTGATTTATCTCCTTCTACTTTCATGTTACAAGGATATGATAAAAATTAAAAAGAACCACTGGGCAAGATTACACTCAGAACTCAGTTTGGAGATCTTGTATCCAATTCAGATTTCGTGATTATTGATCATGGAATGGCCTTAAACATCTTTCTTGGAAGACCCTGGCTACATCAACATGTGGTTATCCCTTCATCATACCATAAATGTCTCAAATATTGTTTCGATGGTCAAATTGGGACATTGTATGGTGATAAAGCCCCCTTCAAAACATGTGAATCTCAATACATTGAGGCGGAATTCTATCACATGAAAGGTAAGGAGAAATCCACGGTAAGGGAGGTTACTAAGGTTAATGCTCCATTTGGTTTGGAAAAGATTCCAGTAAATCCATTTACACATGTCAGTGCAGATTATGTGTTGCCTATCAGTCAAATTGACAGGATAGACCCAAATCAAAATACTCTTATGGAAATCTCCATAATTTCAATTATGAAAATCAAGCCAGACAGCATAGGAGAAATTGGTGATTCACCAAGAAATGATGAAAGCTCAAATGGATATGTCTTCATTTAATCTGCTAAAATCCAGCAAGTATATACTTCACCAACCAGGCTAGAAGAAGTTATAGCAATGTCAGAGGTGAATGATGATGTCGATTCTAAATCCATTATCTCTTCTTTATTACCCAAGGAAGACCCTTCATCATCAATCGGGTTAGAAATGGAAGCTTCTTCTTCAAGATGTTCAAATTTTAACATTTGTTCTGATCATGGAAATTATACTTCACCATCTACGATGCAAGTAGAAACAGAAGAAATAACACATATTGAAGAAGAAGGGGAAGATCTCAGGTATGCTCCTCCAGTATTCTAAGAGGGTATCTCTACCACCATTTATTAACTCAGAGAAATAAATCTAGGTACAAAAGAAGATCCACGCCCCAATTTAATTAGTGCGGCCATGACTCTTGAAGAGAAAGAAATGTATATTTCATTTTTAAAGCAAAATTGAGATATATCTACTTGAAACCATACAGAGATGTCAAGGCTTGATCCTGATGTTGCTACTCATCATTTGGGTTTTCCAGAAGAACATCGAGGATTTAATGAAGCTGCAAGAAGAACACACCCAACTAATGTTCCAAAATTAAGCTGAAGTGGATAATCTTATCAAAGCTAACTTCATCAGATAAGTTCAATATCCCAAGTGGTTGGATAATATTGTCCCTATGAAAAAGAAGAATGGACAAATTATAATTTTCATTGATTTCATGGATCTTAATCAGCATTCTCCTAAGGATGATTTTCCAGTTTCGATTACAAAACTCTTAATTGATGCAACATCTGTCTATGAATCACTTTCCTTCATGGATGGATATTTAGGATATAATCAAATCTGAATGGCTCTAGAAGATGAGGAATCTACAGCTTTTAGAGCCCCTCAGGGTGTGTTTTTCTATTGGGTAATGCCATTTGTCCTGAAGAATGCATACGCAACATATCAGCGTTCCATGCATCATATCTTCAAACCCTTTTTAGGGAAATTTTTTGAATGTTATATGGACGATTTGGTGGTTAAATCTAGGTAATGTTCTAATCACTTGGATGATTTTGAAGTCATATTCCATAAACTTCGGCAACATAATTTTAATATGAACCCCTTAAAATGTGCTTTTTGGGTGACCTTGGGAAAATTTCTCGGCTTCGTTGTACGTCATCATGGTATCGAAGTCAATCCTGAGAATAAAAAGTCAATCCTTGGTATGTCACTTCCTTGGAATTTGAAGTAATTGAGAGTACTTCAAGGACGCTTAACCTATATTCAGTGTTTCATTTCCAATTTAGCAGACAAATGTTTACCCCTCACCAAATTGATGAAGAAGGGAGTCACTTACTAGTTGACTGAAGAATGTCAAGAAGCATTTGATATTCTCAAGAAGTATCTCTTGAGTCCACCAGTATTAATGTCACCTATTGAAGGAATACCACTTATCCTATATGTGACAGCTTTAGAGCGATGATTGGGTGCCTTTCTTGCTCAGAAGAATGATGTTGGGAATGAAAACAACCTCTATTACCTCAGTCAGACTATGCTTGAAGTAGAAACCCGATATTCAAATACTGAGAAGTGTTGCCTAGCATTAATCTTTGCAGTTCAGAAGTTGAGATACTATCTGCAACATCACGAGGACTAATTGGTATCTCACAATAACCCGCTCAAATTCATCCTTCGTCATCCAATGCTTACAGGATATCTAGCAAGGTGGGTTGTTATTTTGCAACAATTTGATATCCAGTATGTGTCTCAAAAGGCGATAAAGGGCCAAGATCTAGCTGATTTCCTTGCTTAACACCCTTCAGCAGAAGATACATCATTAGATATTTAACTTCCTGATGAAGAATTCTTTTCTATTCAAGATAATCTTTAAATATGGGAAATGTACTTTAATGGTGCTTCCATAAGTCCAACAGGGAAGAAAATGGATTATCCTAAATTCAAAAAAGTTGGGTTTGGAATTGTACTCATTTCCTCGAAAAAGGTAGTTCTACCTTATTCCTTCTCATTGTTGGGAGTCGGTACAAATAATGAAGTAGAATACAAAGCTCTTATCGCAGGATTGAAATTGGCACTTCAATCACAAGTGAATCACTTAAAGGTGAAAGGTGATTCAGACCTGGTAATCAAAGAAGTCAATGGGGATTATGCAATCAGAAAAAAAAACTAATCCCTTTGTATGATTATGTTAGAGAGTTAATGGAGGAATTTCTTACGGAACTGACATTTTATTATGTCCTGAGATCACAAAATACGCAAGCTGATGCACTAGCTAATATAGCCACAACTCTAGCAGATCCAAATCGGGACAATACAATTATCAGTATTTCCCACCGTCATACAATTTCACCTTATGTTCAAACTAGAACAGAGGAAATCAACGAAATTAGTCCCATTACTAAACCATATGGTCATACTACAGGATGGATGACACCTATCAGGGATTACCTTCAAAATGAAACACTTACACCTGATAGAGCTGGGAAATAACAAATCTGGTGATGTGTGGTCAATTTTACTCTTTATGATAGCTCGGATCACCTAGAAAAAATTCTCTACAAAAGAGGTTTTGATGGAGTTCTCTTTAGATACATTGATGGTGAATATACATTGGTTTTCATGAAAGAAGTGCATGCAGGAGTGTGTGGTTCCCATCAGTCTGGACATAGACTATCTGATCAAATTCAAGGGATTGGATATTTTTGGCCTTCAATGATACAAGATTGTGTTGATTTCACAAAGAAGTGTCATTCTTTCCAAGTACATGCCAACTTCATTCATCAACCCCCAGAGTTGCTTCATACAGCTAAATACTCATAGCCATTTTTCACATGTGGAATGGATGTAGTGGGACCTTATCCTTCGGCTATATCCAATCAGTTCAAGTATATTCTTACTGCTACTGACTTCTTTTCCAAATGGGTAGAGGCAATACCTCTCAAAGAATTCAGTTCTAAATGCATTGTTAACTTCATCAATTCTAACATCATTACCAGATTTGGTGTCCCTCATACCATATTAACGGACAATGGCACCAACTTCTATTCATCTAAGGTGAGGAAGTTGTATCAAGAATAAAACATGAAATCCAATCATTCATCTCGGTATCATGCAGCGGGCAATGGCCAGATAGAAGCTTTCAACATGTCTCTTTCAAACATACTGCAAAAGATGGTGGATAAAGATAAGAAATCATGGCCTGGTAAACTCTTTCATGCTTTATAGGCTTATTGGATCACCACTCGCACTACAACGCGGTCAAATCCATATTCATTAGTATATGGAACAGAAGCAGTCATGCCCATTGAAGTTCAATTACCCTCGCTCATAGTAGCCATTTTTGATCAGTCATCTATAGATGAACAATCTCAAAAGCGATTGGATGAATTGGAATGGTTAGATGATAAATGATTGTGCACCCTGAACCACTTGGAAGTCTATCAAAATCGAATAGCATGAGATTTCAACAAAAAAGTTCATCTGGGTTCATTTGTTCAGGGAGAATTTGTATTGGTTTTCAGAACTCTAATGAAACTAGGAAAGAAAATTCCCAAGCTGGAGCTAAAATAGGAAGGACCTTATTCAATACATAAGGTCTACTCCAATGGAGCTCATTCTTTAATCTCAATGGATGAAGAACTCATCACTACTCCAACTAGTGCCAGATTTCTGAAGAAGTATTTTGTGTAACACAAATTCCATCATCCAGCAAGACGTTAAACTTCATCATCGATGGTCCATGCATATGAATTTAAACTATTTGAACTTACATCCAACATGATTTTAAATTGTGATGTCCTAGCTACATGACGCTAAACTTTACAGAAGTCCCTTACGTCTAGCAAGACATGAAACTGCATAATCTATGGTCCATGAATATGACCTTAAACTGTTCGCACCATCATCCAACATGACGTTAAACTGTGAAAAAGTCCTTAATACGTCCAACATGACATTAAAATGTGTCCTCTTTTGTCCTCACTGCATGACATTAAACTGCACAGTCACCCTTTCATCCAAAATGACGTTAAACTATATTGTCCTCATCGTCTTAGCTACAAGACGCTAAACTGTACAGCACCCTTATAGTCCAACATGACGCAAAATTGTGTTCATGTCCAACATGACGTTAAACTGTGTCCCTATATTTGTCCTACATGATGTAAAACTGACAAAGTCCCTTAAATATATCCTACATGACATTAAACTGTATTTTTTCCCTGCTACATGATACTAAATTGTGTAGCACCAATAGTCCTTACTACAAGACTTTAAACCGCATAGTCCCTTCATACGTCCTACATGACCTTAAACTGTGCATTGTTAAGGTTATTGATACCTCTTGTTTCTCAAACTGAGTATGAATCACGTGATCTTAGAGTAAACTTCAACCATAACACTCTCTCTGGGCCGCAAATCATGTGTAAGTCCCAACACCATTTTTTTAGGTCGTTGTACTCAAAAAACAACTTGAATACAAATTTATTCTTTAATTGAACTATGCAGACTTTGATCCTTTCCTTATAGGCTGGGTACGTAGGAAACCTTCTGAGTTTCAAGCCCAAAACTGATATCTTTGCATCGGTTCACCTCCATCTAATATGATTTTGATCTGTGAAGCAGCCCCAAAACCAATACTTTTTACATTGGTTCACCATCGTCCTTGTTATATGACGTTAAACTATTCGCACTTCTTGTCCTATATGACAATAAACTACAACATTATTTTGCACTCTCACCTGAGAGAGAATGATTATTTACATTGATCTCTGATCATGTTATCTTCTAAAGACGACGTGCATACATGGAAATACCTGAACCTTTTATCTTAGGTCAAACCATCATTGCACTAAAGTCCCCTTTTCACCATTCATATGTACGAACCAAATCTGTACATAGGGTATTTAAAGAACTACGTACAGCTTGATTCCAATCCTTATGGTATATGTAGGAACGTTCGAGCATCCCTCGAATCCAACCTCAAGTATCTGAGCCTAACCCCAAATTCCACTTTCAGTCCCCTGGCTAAAAAGTCCCTCTGAAAACACACACAGTGTATTCATTATTATGGTTCGAGCTCTATGACCCTAAACTAAGATTTCCTATACTCTCGTCCCACATGATGTTATACTGTATTTCAAGAACTATGTATGGAATGATTCCTATCCTTATGGGATACGTAGTGAAGTCCAATATTTCAATTTAGGACCCGGCCATATCATGATTATGGTTAGCATTGGTCTCTATATTTTCTACATTCATTGAACAAATGCCCATTTTTTTGTGTCATATGCCTAACCATAAATACTTCTAGATCTTCATAACCCTTTTCTTGACTTCTGGTCAAAAAAAATTTTATACTTGAGAGTTCTTTTGCCTGACTATGTAGCACAAGCCCTTAGGCGGCCTTGCATAAGTAGTCTACATAACAGACTTTTCAGCCAAAAGATACTATTATCTGATTATGCAGCCAATTCCCTTAGGCGGCCCTACATAATTCAACCACCTAACGGGTTTTTAAAATAGTGGTAACTTTATTATTGAGAAGAAAACCTCGATTGTACATATTTTTCTTAATGAAAATACGTAGGGATCTGCAAAAAATATTCATCCTTAACATATTTGTTACATACTATTTTTCATGATCTGAAAGTATTCAAGTCTATAGTTTATATTTCCCATCCCTACATTTGGGTCAGACCTTCGTAGGAGTGACATTTATCTAGTTCTTAGACAGTCTTGTTTGGAAATATCTTCCCTATATTCAAGTACCTCTCTCCATACAGCAAACTCTATGCTTTGGAAAATTTGAATCCCCATAAACTTCCACTGGCTTTTTAACAATCGAAAAGTAAATTTATGATAGTTCTTTCGCCTGACTATGCAGCACGTGCCCTTAGGTGGACTTGCATAAGTAGTCTACATAATAGACCTGTCAGCCAAAAGATGTTATTATTTGACTATGCAGCCAATGCCCTTAGGTGGCCCTGCATAATTCAACCCCCTAAAGGGTTTGTTAAATAGTGTTAAATTCATTCTTGGGAACTACTTCTTATAATTATTTTTATCCATTTTTCATATCATTCCTCAGATTCAAAATTTCTTAAGTCATCGTTTACATTTTTTCCCCATACTTGAACATGGTAATATGTTTTCAGATAAATTATCTAGGAATTGAGTCAATTCTAATCCATTTGGTCAAAGCAATTTTGACCTTAAACATTAGCCTTTTTATGTCTGACGTGCATGACTTTAAACTGCCTATAAAAGACAAGGGAACTATGAACAAAAGTTAAGTTCTAGCTCACTAAAAATATATTTTGTATGATTTAGGTAATATTGAGAAATTAAAAGATTCAAAGTTTTTAGGGTTATTTATAATAATCCTAGTAAAATCAAACTATGATTGAAGATGAAAGTATCTTTCATTGATCCACAAGAGTTAGAAGGACATCCACAGATTGGAGTCTCTTCTCTTTTTCAAGAATTACAAAAGGCTGTCAACATAAATCTTCATTTGATTTATAGCATCCCGAGCTTCATCAGCAGCCACTTGGAGCTCATGCACTCGACCAACTTCACTCTTTTCAGCTTGATGGAGTGCTTTCTTAGCATCCGCAATGGATTTTATACCATTCATTTGAACTCCTTCTAATGAATTGTTAAGCTGGTCAAGTTCCCCAGTAACAGCATCTAACTATTTCTAAAGGTGCATCTGCTGGACGACTTTCTCTTTGATCTTATGCTTCAGCTCCTTCAACTTGGCTGCATGATCAGCCTTAGCTTGGGACACCGCAGACTCAAATTCATTGATGTTGACTGACAGCCTCACTTTGGTCAAATCTTGATGGCAATTTTTATCCTGCTCCCTCTTTAAGATGACTTGTTTCACTGTGGCATGGATCTCTTGATATCCAAAACCGCCAAGTCCCAACATGACAAACATGGATGACAGTCCCGGGATTTTTTATGACAGCTCTTCTAAAGTCACTTCGGATATGATCTTCCATATGTTATGCCATGCCTTTCATCTTGAAAATTGGAGCACCTTTTGAACTTTCGGGTCCGACTCAGCATCACTATCATAGGGGGAATATAATCTGGGATTAATGCACTTAGGGAAGTGTCATGTTCTGCTCCTTCCCCCTGACTCATGTTTCTTCACTCTCGATTCCCATTGGGGCGGAGGCTGAGGATTCACCTCCAGATCTAGCCACTGAAATTTATGGCCCTACATAATCAATTGGAA
The DNA here is from genome assembly GCA_963277665.1 of Viscum album. Classification (NCBI taxonomy): domain Eukaryota; kingdom Viridiplantae; phylum Streptophyta; class Magnoliopsida; order Santalales; family Viscaceae; genus Viscum; species Viscum album. Next base: position 1,934,790,134 of record OY728123.1, on the reverse strand, counting down.
GCTTTGGTTAGTTTCAAAGGATAAAAAAAATTGATTGGCTGTCTTGCAAATTAAGTACAGTCACAAAAAAATTGTTATCTCTTACCCAATGGTAGATCAGTAACTTGAGAAGGCTCCTCCCCATCTTTCCTAGCTTCAATAGTATTTTCAAGATGAGTTTCAGGAAGCTCTGTCAGGTTAAGATCCACTTGAGATAATGTCTCTGAAATAGTAGGGTTTTATGTACCCCCTTCAGGCATTGGCAGTTCAGTAGCTTGCTTAGATAGAACTGCACATTTCAACCGATCATGATCAGAGATGTAATAAAGAGTTATTTTTAATAGGATGAAGGATAAAACTCACATCCATAATCTTCTAAATTACATGGTAATTTAACATGATCTAAAAAATCTTCAAAAAATGCGCCAAGTTCCATAATTTCATCCAATGTAATCTCAGAATCCTGGTTAATCGCACCAGTGAGAGCATTCGATATTTCTTTTTGGTGACCTTCACTTTGCAGCCTCTGACCCTGGGTAGCTTCTTTAGATAAAATAGATACATCAGTTGCAATGGCTTCCAAAAGCTCTAGTGCAGGGGTTGAACCTGAAGTATCACAGAATGGAAGTCAGTTGATGTTTCATTCAACATTTTATGAAGCATTGTTAACTTACCAGAAGCAGGCTCCTCTCTTCTTGCAACAGTAGTAGGAGGGATTCTGGGAACAGACATTGGATATTTTCTAGGAGCTGCCAAGTTAGCCTAAACTTGTGATTGTTCACCAGTACCCTCTGTGGTTCTCAAAGTAGGGTCAGTCCTCTCCCTCAAAGGGGAAATTGAAGAATCCCTGGAAATCCCAAAAATTTTGAGTAACCTTTTAATGGGTTAAGACTCATGATTATCCGAAGGACATACCACTACTAATGAAGCGTGTAGTTGTGGACTTCCACCTTTGATGCTTTTGATTCTTTAGCTTTTTGGGAGTGTCAGCAGTCTTCTTTACAGGTACTTGAATTGGAGAATGTAAATCTATATCCAGCTCCTCATCCATGGCTTGTTGTCCTGGAGATATCTCACCCGAATTTCAAAGAGATTCAGCCGCAGCCCCGATGGTAGTACCACCAGGGCATACTGTGGTGAAAGAACCTCAGCAGTTCCTTTCATTGCAAACTGTAGGATGAAGAGAATAATTTCCTTGAGTAACAATGATTTAACTGGAATCAAGTTACAAAGCAAATAAGGAAAGAAACTTACATCTTCAGTAGCCACGTAATCATGCCACTCCTCATCTCTGGAAGCACTGATTCCCTCAGTGGTTCCACGGTCTATCATTTCCTTCACCCACTTGGTGACCTAAATGGAATCATTGGTGGCATATATGAGTATTTCTAGCTCTCTTATGTAAGCCCACACTTCATTGGGGTTATCCTTGTAATGGATATCTGTATAAGCCAGAATATTCCCTATTCTAGGGAGGTGTAGCCCCTCGCATAAATCCAGCCAGGCAGTTTCAGCACCGCAATATAAACTCTGCCATGTCTGGAAAGCCTTTGGTCGTAAATATTTAGTATGCATACTAGAAGGCTGTGAAGAAGGTCCTAAAATCTTGGACTTCAGCTTTTTCCCAGCTCCTGCGACTACAAATAAAGGATAAGAGAATAAGATTTGTTGCTCTATAAAGTAATGGTGATTAAATTGCCTCAATGAACTAACTCACTAGGAGTCTATGGAGTTGGTATCTTGATTCTGATAGGGGGATTATACCTGGAGCGAGGCTGATTTTACACATGTTGTGCCTTATCATCCCCATCTTGAGAATCCGATGAGTCTTCCCTAGATGAAGAACCTGGTGAATCAGCTCCTGGTGGTATAGAAGAATCGCCTTCTAGATGAAGGGTTTCTTTCTCTATAGTTCTCTTCCTTTTCCCCACTTGATAAACTGGGTGATTCCGCACCCCTCCAGGGTATGATGCTATCCAGTTCTCGGCATACCATGTAGTTAAGTTATTAGCCACTTTATCACCTGGTAGATCAAACACTTCCTCAGTCTTCTCCCTAGATGTCAGTAACCATAGTTTCCAGGAAACCATCAGATGTTGTTTTGACCTGACATGCATAGGTGTAGATACAATAGTCTACTGCAAACACCTGAGTTGACGTGAAAATCTGTATGGTGCATAGGCCTCGCATATAATCTCTCTTTCAATCCTGGTGACCAATACACCATCTCTGCAGGCCATCATGTATGCCCTTAATTCCAGACTAGATGTTCCATCATCAACAAATTGCCAGTTTGGTGGATTTCCATAAGGAAAGAAATTGAATTCCTTAAAAATACTCAACCTCACCTTCATGTTATAAATATTGAGATCTAGTTGAGAAATTCTAGAGAATTCCTGCACTGATGGCTTGAAAGAACTTCTAGGGATATATACTCCATTTTGTACATTATACGTCCCGAAGTGAGTGGTGATCCATCCCCACAAAGCTTGGAATGGTCCCACTATTCTTAGAGGAGAATTACCCATGAATATCCAGAGTAAGCTCCTGTGAATATTTACTAAAATGGGGGTAGCCAACCCAACCATTTTCCCATCATCCAATTTGTCTTGAATAACGAAGGTTCCTGGTCTGATGCCTCCCTTTGAGTCCCTGATTGGAAAAAGATAAACATTGAGCCACAAGGCCATGAAGATCATCAGATGAGTCTTCTTTGGGATTATCTAATTTACTTCATATCCCCACTTCTCAAACTCTTCTTCTTCCAAGGTCGTCCATAATGTTCCTGGATCACCCCTCTTCTCGGTTTTGGGAAAGGTGGTAGGACGAGTGGGCCCCTTCTCCTTGGGCACCTTCCCCTTCGATCCCTTATCCTTGGATCCCTTCTCCTTCGTCTCCGTCTCCTACTTATTATTAAGAAACATATTCATCCACTCCTCTGGATGAATGTACTTTCTAGATTTAGTTAAGGAGGTCTCTGAACTCTTGATCTTGTGAAATATTTTCAATAATTCCTGATCCAAAGTCGGGGACTTCTCTGAATCATTCCAAGTCACCTTGGGAGGAATGAATTCATCCTACATATCACCCAAAATTGGAGCCCCTGATATCTTGTGGATATCCCATAGACTAATACCTACTTCTCCATGAGTGAGATGGAAAGAATTGGTTTATGGGATCTAGTGGCTGAGTATCTCCGGTACAAAGTCATCATTTCTATTAACATATGTTTGCCCAGCCCAGACGGCTTCATATATTGCTGATACATTAAAATCCTCGACAAACTCTGTGCAGGTTTGTCGCACCCAGTATTCCCACATCCAAGTAGGCTTCACACCTCCTCCAGGACGAAATTCCCAACTCTTCTTCCAGCCTTTGGATTAATCCATCTGAGAATTTTGGAAGATTGAAGGATAATAATGTGGTTACATCTCAGACTTTTGAGGTTTCAGATCTGGCACACAAGGACTATGATGCATTATGTAGGCCTTCTCCACTATTCCAGCATTTACAAATGCTCCTCCACTTGAGATATTGGCTGAAGAAAAATTGGTGTAATTCTGAAACCAAGACTTTGGGAGATAATTCTTTGCCACTAGAATGGTGACTTCTCACAGATGACGATAGCCATACAAAGGTAGAAAAATACTCTGGGGAAAGTCAAGATGATACTTCTTCAAGTACTTGGCCAAATTTGGAAGAGTGTTGTTGCAGACAGTATAATAATCATGGCCAATGATGCTCATCATATCATCAACTCGCTTGCTAGCCAGTTCATCAGTTATTCCGATTATCTTGGGAGCCATTTTATCTGCACAAAAGTTGAATAATTAACTCTTAAGTAAGTTGATTTTTCAAAAATTTTGTGAATAAAAGTGAAAAAATGGCTAAGGCATTAAGGCATGCAAGTCCCAAAGTTGGCGCACAATTATAAGTGTGTCGTGCAAGTTTTGGCACGTAGGTATCACCGCGCAAGTCCAAATACCTCTACAGCAACGCGACAGAAAAGACACAGTGGAAAACAGAGAAACTTGTGTGGAGAAAGCAACTTGCACGGAGAGAGAAAGAATTTTGAGATTTGGTGCTTTGTGTGAGGAATGGCCGCATATATATAGGCAGGCCTCAACCCTGCGCACCTAAAATTAGCGTGTGCAACCTTGCGCGCTTATTCCTGCGCAGCTCACACTTACACGCCACCCTCTATGCGCTCAACACTTATGCATTGCATGTTCCTTGGTTTTCTTCTTTTTCCTCAGAGTCATATCCTCATTTCTTTCTGATCCAACTCTGAGGGGGGCTTTTGTTGATGCTCCTTTCTATAACAAAGTCTAACGATTGGAAAAATGGAAATACCTTAGTCCAAATTGATTCATCCTTTGAAGAAACATCAAAAATTGACAAAGGTATGAACAAATATTCATTTGCACATGGGTCACGCAAGTTCCACCAAGGTTGTGCAAGTATACTTGCGCACCGAATAATGGTCGTGTAGGTGACTTGCGCACCCTCTTTGATGTTCTCCCAAGGGTCTTCTCTGGCCTATAAATACCCCCTATGGGCCCCCCATTTTGAGATAGAAAAATTCCAAAACTCATATTCGAGCTCTGGTAACCCAAGTATCTTCTAAAAGTCTTCCGAACACTTCTAAGGTAATTTATTACCTAGAATGGAAGGTCTAAACAGGGGAAACAAGGCCTAAGTGTTGAAACTAATCAACACTTGCACGCTTAAGTGGCCAGACCCTAAGGGAAATGACCACACTTGGGCGCCGCCTTACCCATTCAACAGAACTTGTGCGCCATTCTTCTGGAATCATCTAGGGATAGTATTAAGGGATTGATCCAAGTCTCTCCCAAGTATTACCCTAAGGGTTGACCGTCACACAGGTACCCCTGTGTCGTGCAAGTATACTTGCATGACCAGGACTTGCGCGCCCACGCAGCACCTATGCGTCCACTTCTTTTTGGGTGCCTCTCCTGCCTATTTCACCTCTCTTATGCCTATCCACCTCTCATATTCAAGATCTAGCCTTCAAAACCCTCTTTTAAGACATTTCTTTCGGCATGGTTCCCTTGTTGGATTCCTTATCTAAAAGAAGTTCTGTGGAATATTTCTCAAAAAATAGTGATTCACAAATCATTATATCACTAAGGTTAGAGATTTCATTCATTCAACCTCATCCTTTAAATATGAGAGGTTCCCTAACCGGGGTCTCCTTTTCAAGAGTAATCCCCAGTCATAATTTCTCTAAATTGGGCCTCCTTTTCAAGAGTAATACCCAGTCATAATTTCTCTAAATTGGGCCTCCTTTTCAGGAGTAATCCCCAGTCATAATATCCATTAACTTAGGTCTCCTTCTCAGGAATAAGTCCTAAGTCTCATATATGGGCCTCCTCCTCAGGAGTAAGTCCCAATCTCAAAATTCCAAATATGGGCATCCTCCTTAGAAGTAAGCCCATATCCAAGTCCCTTAACCTGGGCTTCCTTTTCAGGAGTAAGTCCCAATCATAATTTAAAGTTCCCCTTTAATCTGGGCATCCTCCTTTGGAGTAAGCCCCAAGTTATAAGTCCCTTTAATTTGGGTTCCTTTTCAAGAGTAATCCCTGGTCATAATTCCCTCTTAACCAGTCTTAATTTAGTTTTGATTTGGGCATCATTCTTAGGAGTAAAACCCAATCACAAGTCCCATCCTAATTTGGGCATCTTCCTCAGGAGTAAGCCCCAAGTTAGAGTATCCAAATCTCCATAAAGCACATATAACTTTATGGACCTTGTTCCTGGGTTTCTTCCCTGAAGTAAATCCCAATCTTCACTTATCTGGGCATTCATACAAACATAAGCCCCACATCATTTCTTATAATTTCATCTTTTATGGCACAATTTTCTGGTTTTACCAATACCTCTGGTTTCTCACACCGAGCATGACTCACATGGGATTAGAGTGTAAAATTCATTATGACATCTTTATTTGACCCATTAATCATGAATAAACCCTATACGTCTTTACTCAAACTACATGGGTTCTGATTCCTTTTATAAAATAAAGGATACGTAGGTAGCCCATCTATGGGTACAATCCCAACTCTGAAATAATCTATGTCCTTCTAAATGACAATAAACTTCAAGTACCCCGCTGAGTGGCTTTAAAACCAGTATGGTTATCATAATGACCAAGATATTTCTATATAATGTATCGAAGGATACCGTTGACTAAGAATCTCTAACAAATACATATGATTCTCTATTAATGAAGAAACTCAAATACATATAAAATATTCTTTAAATATTATACATATTAATCATTGATTGTCAGATCTAAAGGAAAAATCATTTTCATACTTGTTAGTGTAATAAGGATTCACGAACATAACTTAAATATATAAATAGAGTCCTGGAGTGGACAATAATTCCCCTCAAAAAGATGTGATGAGTCCGAATTCCCATCCTCTCGACCAATGCAAATTATTAATCCCCATTAGTTCACGACTAATGGGAACCTACCTTTGGAAAGAAGGTCCAAATGGATATGGAATCATTAGATGTTTCTGGTTCTATGAACAAACCCATTAGAAACCACTTGGAATGTTTGAACCTTAAATCAATGAGGTCATTCCCATTTCCAGTGGAAACACCATGTTATATGATCCATGTGGCACACTTATGCATGAAATGAAAGGTTTAAGAAGGGTGTTCCCTTATAGCGCTCCAATGCATTGGGTAATGTATAGTGTCATGATACGTCATGTGAAATGGGTGTTTACTCTTGCTAATTCACGTGCAATGAGGGTTTACTCGTGCATCATATGAAATGAGGGTTTACTCATGCTCCATGAGCAATGAGCCTTGGGTCATTCTTGTTGGATCGGATTACACCAAATATACACAAGAGGGGGTGAATTGTGTCTTTTCAAAAATCTTTACGATATTGTGTTTTTCCTTTTAACTTTAATCAGATAAAATGATGCAGCAGAAATTTAAATAGAAGAAATACAAGATGTATAGTAGTTCGGGGAACAGAAGGCCCCTAGTCTACTCCACCAACACTGTACTCCACGAGATTGGTGATTTTAACTATCTGGTCCTCGTTTCAATAGACCGGTTCACAACTGAGTACAGGCAGTTGAAACCTTTACAATCCAAGGAAAAAACAAAGCCTTCTGGTTCAAACACAAAAATAATCATCTTATTACGAGAAGCTGGTCACTCAAGAATAGAAAATAAAGATTTTCATATTCTGAAAATACTTTCCAGATGTTCTTCACAATTACAACAGGATGCAATTGATAGTAGATGGATTGTCGCCTTCAGAAATTATAATCTTCACATAAGATATGTTCTAATTCAATCCCGTTGCAGTAGATATAGAAATACAATTCACAACTTCAGTAGTAGAAAATTCACAGTAGATCTTCGTTTTAGAACAAGTGAATCTTCTATCACAATCCTTCCTTTTTTAACAAATAGAGCTTTGAAGCTCTTTTTGAACCAGCAGATCGGTGTGTTTCAGTAGTCTCTGTTTTTTCCTTTTTTTTAAATAATCAAAATATCACATACGATCAATAATAAATTTGATGCAGTTTCAAAAATCTCATGTAAATAAAATAACAATAAGAACTTTTCCTGCAAAATCAGATCCACAAAAGTCACCTTTTTACTCGTGATATTCCAACATTTGAATTTACAGAGTAGTCGTAACTTCCCTAAAGACTCGGCATAAAAAGAACCTTTTAATTCGATTATAAAATCATTGATGAAATAGTTTTGAATCAGTCAAAATCATACTTTAAAATTAGCTTTTAATCTGGCTTGAAATCCGCCTAATAATTAGTGTATTGACCATTGTGTAAAAATATCAACTTTAAATTCTCCGATGCCAAATGTAAGGTTAGGTTGAACTATATGCATCCTCTGAACTTAAGGTTGATGACGTTGCCTTCAAACATAAGGTACACAATGTAAGGTTGATTCCAAACGTAGGGTTGTTCATCCATACTTTTCTCTTCAACTTTCAAATATACGGTAAAATATCAATACTTTTACTTGATCCATACTTTTCCAAGAATGTATAGTTGTTTACAAAAGTAAGGTTGATGAACCATACTTTTGAGAAAAAAGCGTAACGTTTAATATTTACATACCGTTCTTCTTCCATACTTTTCTGATATCCCAAACGTAGGGTTCCTTCCTAACGTAGGGTTCTTCTTCCATACTTTTCCGATAATGTATGGTTGTTTAACCATACTTTTTCCTTATCTTAAAAAGTATACACAGTTTTTATCCTTACACTATGTTTATCCACGTAGGGTATGAATAGTGTTTCCAGAACACAGTCAAGTAGATTCCGAATAAGTAGCGCATGAACAGTGTTTCCAGAACACACTAAATACAAATACTTTTGTAATAAATTCCCATAATTTCAAGAGTAAAATAAAATAATAAATTCCTGCAAAATGCTTAACAAATAAAATCATTAAAAAATAATTAAGGGTATTTGTGAGCATCAAAATTATCATAAAGAGATAGAGTAATAATATAAACTCCCCCTTTAAATAACAATATTATGTATTATTGAAAACAACACTTTCTCAACAATATCCCCCTTTTTGATAATCACAAAAACCATAAGAAATAATTAATGAAATTAACTTAACTTAAAATTAATTACATAATGTTTTGAAATTTTGAAAAGATAAATACAATATTAATGTCTCCCTTTAATTTATCTATGTTTTAATTTTTCCCAATAAAAAGAATTACTCCCCCAAACTAAAAGATGTTTTATTTATCCAAATTTCACCCAGTAAAATAAAATATTGTGTTTATCCAAATTTCTCCCCCTTTTGTGATATGAAAAAGAATGATAGAATATAGAATAGAACACAGATTAATATAGCACTGAACATAAGTAAAGATTATTATTAACTATTTATCAATAATTAAGTTTGGAGTACCGGCATATCAAAATAAAGATAGTAAAAAAATAGAAATAAAGAAATAGATTTTCATTGAAATTCAAAAATAGATACAATGATGATAAACACAGGAATCAAGATTTGTTGTAGTGAACAGGTAGGTTTTATCTTCTCTAGACTCTAGACTTGATTTCTACTAACTGTTCTCTCAACCTTTTCATTAATCCATCACCAAGATGAATAATAAGATCTCTAGCCTCTTGATTCATATGAATATTTTCAATGAGATTTACTCTGAAAAACTCGTGAAGCCTCTCTTCTTTCTCCATAAACAAAGATAGCTTCTCTGTGAATTTTTCTAAGACAGAGTGGATTCCTGGCTCACTGGATGTTAACTGATCAACTAAGAATTTATGATTATCTAAGAGAACAGATAATGGAGCACTGTTGCACTGAAGATCTTGCAACCTGTCATTCATGTTGCTCATTGTAGCTGTGATAGCTTGAAATCTTTTGATTAAATCAGGTGAAGTACCTGATTCACTAGAAGCATTATTTCCAACAGATGCAAATTGTGTCTCCAAAAACAACTTAAGATCTGAGAAATATGATTTCATAACCATTTCAGATTTTAATTTGGCAACAACATTTAGCATATCCTCTTTAAAAACTTCAACTTCTTGTCTTGAAACAATACTCTCCTTAAGCTTTTTAAATTTCATCTGTTCAGATGATAAGGTGCTTCTCAGAGAATCATTCTCACTTTTCAGTTGCGATAAATTTTTGTACAATTCTTCAACATTATCTATTCCTTGAATCAGAAGAACTCTGTGCTTGATTCTCATTCTCAGTCTCTGTGTGATATAGTAGTACTAAAGGTAATGATTTAGCATCATATTTTTCTTTCTCCTTGTCTTGAGTAGGTTGATCCATAGATTTTTCCTCATAGTCCTTTCCAGACTCTTACATAGAAAAATCCCTTTGAAGAACTTCTATGTGAGATTTAGAATCATGATCATCACGAACATATGTAATTTTTTCATTTAATGGAATATCTAAAATTATATCTTCTAGAGTTTCCTGAGGTCTGGCCACTTCCTCACCAGGCTCTTCCTCCTTTTCTTGTTGAAGTACAACAGCAACATCAGCTACAGACTGTTGTTCTGATCTTTCAATTACAATCCTTTCATGATCAGGATCTGTAACAGTGACATTCTGTTCTTGAGGTTGTTCAAAAACCTTTTATCTGACAAAGCTGTAAGAGATTAAATATTTTGTAGTTAAATCAGGGGAAGTAAGTTCCTCAGCCACAAGTCTTTTCCTCTGAGTCTGAAGTCCCTCCTGACTTCTTTCTTCCTCCGTTTCTTATAATTCAAATCAGATCCTCCTTTCCACAGTGCTGACTCTTGATTCATCTTGTCCCTCCTTGGACTTTACAGATTGATCTTGAGCACTCTCTGATTCATCATCTACTCCTACTGGCAAAAGTTTTCCTTTGATCGTACTCCAAAAATATCCAATCTTTCTTAAAGTTCCAGCATTAAACACATTACTTTGATGACAGTGTACTCTGTCATTCACCAGTCTCACCATGTCCTTCTTAAGCAACAACTTGGAAATGAATCTACCAAAAGGATAAAAATTCATTCGGGCATCACTCTGACAACAATATGTTAAGTATCTAACCATATACCTAGGAAAATTTAGTTTGAAATCATTGAGAGAAAGATACATTATATATATATCGGGATATAATATCTTTTCCATCTCATACATCCTCAGAGAAATCCCTGTTTGAACAAATTTGACCAAAATTTTCTGATCAGGAACCAAATCCTTGATAAACACTTTCTTTATAGTCTTAATACCAAATAGAAACGACATTATGTCCTCTAATTTATGCACATAATCTCTAATATTTTTCAAATCGAAATGAAAAACTCCCTCATGAGGGAAGTTGAGAATCTGACCAATTTCTACTGACAAGATTGAGAAATCCCTATCCTCTATCTTAGCCATCCTACTATCCTCAGTATCTCCAGACTAAACTGTAAAGATTTGAAGAAGTAACTAAGTTCTACCTCATACAGGAATTCAATATTTTCACTGTTGAATGTCTGTTTAACATTCTGAAATGACAGTGCTTGTTTCAACAGTAGATTTGTCTGAAATAACCAGTCGAGATCGATTACCGTTCCCTGTAAGATTTTTATTCCTTCAGAGCGTTGTCTCTTGGAATTTCTTGTCTCAGCTTCACTGTCTCTTTTAGTCCTTACCATATCTATGAGAATCTATGAAGGGTTTAAGGTTAGGGTTTCAGTGGTTCAAAGATTAGGGTTGACGAGCAGAGGTGTGGTTTGCAAGTTTGAAAAGGTTTCGATAGAAATGAAACAGTTTAGAAGTCGAAAGGGTTTCTGACAACCTTGATTCCCGTGTTTTTAATAATCATTACATATATTTAAAAATAAATAAAATAGATTACACGAGGAAAAAAACTTACGCTGTTTAAAAAAAATAGCTAAATTTATTTTAAGCAGAATTAAAATAAAGAACTACCATTGTAAAATGAAATTTTATTTAAGATCAAATAAACCTAGCTCCCCATAAATAAAATCAAACCTTGAAGTCGGAAGAGGTTTAGTAAAAATATTAGTTAATTTAATTTCAATACTTAAAAATTCCAAATATATATCCCTTTTAAGAACATGATCTCTAAGAGAATGATGTATGATATCAATATGCTTAGTTCTAGAATGATTAATATGATTTTTTGAAATAATTATAGCACTAGTATTATCACATAAAATAGGAGTATTATTAAAATTTAGTCCAAAGTCCATAAGATTGTTTTTCATCCACAACACATGTGCACAGCAACTACCAGTAGAAACATACTCTTCCTCAGCTGTTGACAGGGAAACTGAATGTTGTTTCTTACTTGACCATGACACTAAATATTTTCCTAAAAAGTGACAAGTGTTGTACCTCCCGTACCCCTCGTGGTTTAATTTTCATGATCACAATCACTCTCTTATTTATCTAATCTTGTTTTAAGTGTTTTTGGATGATAGGCATGATTTCAGGTTGCCAAGGAATTGGGCCAAGAAAGCCAAGAAGGCAAAAGTGGACTGATTTCAGTCCACCGGCCAACCGGTATCCCATCACCGGCCAGCCGGTGGTCTGGCAGTAGCAATGTTTTCTGTCCAGAACCACCGGTCAGCCGGTGTGAAGCTCCCCGGCCGGCCGGTGGAACCCAGACAGGCCGGACAGCTACTGTCTCAGCACCATCCCACCAGTGGCCCACTCACCGGCCATCCGGTGGTGCCTGCGCAGAAGTCCTCTCCCTTTTTCCAAGCACCGGCCAACCGGTGGCACTGTACCGGTCAGCCGGTGGAGCCAGTCAAACTAGCCGTTGGGCTTTGACCAGCCTGCTCCCAACGGCTCCGAAGACCTTTCCAACGGCTCCGAAGACCCCGAACATCCATATGAGGGTTCCCCCTCTATAAATAAAGGACTAGGAAGCCTTGGAAAACTACAGAAGCCCACGGGAACATTTTTGATCATTTGGCGAACCTCCGGCGGATTTCTCCAAGGAACCCCCACTTGCTCCAACCCACTTCCACATCCAAGGAGCACCACCATAGAAGCTTGGGAGCGCTCTTCATCAACTTCATCAATCCATTGGCGCCCAAGGCTTCTCCTCTTACGGTTTTTATTATCTTATTATTTTGAGCATCAATTTGGGTTTGTGCCTACAAACCCCTCTTTATCTCATCTCCCTTTCTTTGGGTTTTCACACCACCTTAAAGGTGTGAAGAGGTTATTCAAGCCTTCCCTTTAAAAGGATTGAGTCAAAGGTGAGCTAGCCTTCACCTGTAAGAAGGCTAGTGGGTTCTTGCTCAACCATTAAAAGCAAGTGGGTTCTTGCTCAACCATTAAAAGCCAGATGTAATAGGTTCTAGACTACCTGAAAAGTCTAGTGGGTTTCTTGCTAAAACCATTAAAAAGCAAGAGGTAGTAAATCTCTCAACGGTTGAGTTGGGAGCGGAGACGTAGGCTTTGGTTTAAGCCGAACTCCGTTATCAAGTTTTGTGTCTTGCCTCTTTTATTTCCGCTGCACTTTTTACTTTGATTTTAAATTATTTATTATTTTTTAAAAGGCAATTCACCCCCCCCCCCCCTCTTGCCATCACTTTTCCGGCCCAACATTTGGTATCAGAGGCAAAATTTGAGTAATACCTTCACCGGTTTCAAATTCAAGATCCTTTGTGATGGCTTCCACTTCTTTCGCCCCCAAAGGCTATTCTTTGGGTCGTGCTCCATTCTTTGATGGAACCGACTATACCTATTGGAAAACCCGCATGACCACTTTTCTTAGAAGTATAGGTTATCCTATTTATAAAATTGTCATGCATGGTTACTCTTTATCTTCTCCCGATGAATCCAAATGGACTCAAGCCGATATTAAAAATTTCGAGCTTGATGGAAAAGCCATGAACTCTCTTCATTGCGGCCTTGATCATAATGAATTCAATCGAGTTTCCACATGCACTAAATCTCATGAAATCTGGAAACTATTGGAGGTTACCCATGGGGGGACCAACAAAGTTAAGGATACTCGATTGGATATGTACCGTCGAGATTTTGAGTCTTTCACCATGCACCCACACGAATCAATTTCTGAAATGTTTACTCATTTGACTGACGTTTGAAATGGTAGAAAGTCCCTTGGTGATGATGTGTCCGCAGAAACGATGGTCAAGAAGATCCTTTGGATCCTACCAAGCTCATGGGCACCAAAGGTGACGGCAATTCAAGAAGCGAAGAATTTAAAAGAAATGTCGGTCGAAGAGCTCATTGGATCACTCATGACCTACAAGATCACCATGAGGAGGCAAGCTGAAAAGGAAGGCAAACCGATCAAAGTTCCAAAGAACATCGCCTTCAAAGTACAAAAAGAAGAAAGCTCCTCCTCCTCACCGTCTTCCTCTTCAAGTGGCGATTCAAAAATGGAGAATCTTGCCCGCAAAATGCTCAAATTCATGAAAAAGCACAAGAAGAAGAAATCCCGCAAGGCTCAACCCAACGAAAAATCCGAGACCGAGGTAACATGTTACGGATGTGGCAAGAAAGGCCATTACAAGCCCGATTGTCCACTCAACAAGAAAAAGGCCAAGCAAAAGGAAAAGAAGAAGGCATTCAAGGCCACATGGAGTGATAGCTCCACATCCTCCTCCTCCTCCTCCTCAAGAGACAACGGTAAAAAATGTCTAATGGCATTTCATGAGGTATCCTCTTCCGACTCCTCATCCTCTAGTTCTTCAAATTCATTTAATCATTTATCTTATGAGGATCTCCAATATGCAAGAGATCAATTGGAGGAAGGTTTTCACGAACTTTCTTCCAAATTTCTTGCTTTAAAAAAGAATTTCAAAAAACTTTCTTCCGAAAAGGAACAACTTCTCAAAGAAAAGGAGGAGTTGTCCCTCAAGGTCCAAAACCTTCCCAATGTTGATTCTTTGAATTCAACTATTAAAGATTTAAGGGAATCTCTTGCCAAGTTCACCCAAGGTGAACAAAATTTGACCAAATTGCTAGGTTCCCAATGCATATCTAAAACCACCCAAGGGCTTGGCTATTCCAAGCAAGCTTCCTCTTCCCATGCTCCAACTATTTTTGTAAGGGGGAGCTCTCAAAATAAATTTTGCAACTATTGTAAAAAACCCGGGCACTAATTTATGAGTGCAATTGCAAAAATGCCCGGTATGGAAGGCCCAAAACTATTTTATTTAATGATGAATTTCATAGGAGAAGACCCGTCACTAGACAAGTGTGGATTGAAAAATCCCTTTTAGCGAGTCTCTCCGGGCCAAAATTTGTCTCGGTTTCAAAATCCTCTCCCCGGTGATTTGTTGTTTTTATTTAGGGGGAGTTAGGATCGTTTAAGCTTTTTTGCGTTTTTATTTCAAAACTTTCAATTCAAAACTTTTTTTTCAAAACTTTCAATTCAAAACTTTCAATTCAAATTTCAAAAATTTCAATTGGTTTAAAAACTCTATCTTGTTTTTCAATCGTTTCCCTCAATCAAGTTTTATGCCCCGTGCTATTTTGATAATCACAAAGGGGGAGAAATTCTTGGTTTATTGGGGGAGAAATCTTTCTCTCATGCTTTGCTTTACTTTTCAATTTATCCTTTAAAGCATGCCTCTCATTTCAATCTTTTACATTGCTTGTTTTGGTGATTGTGATCATCAAAATAGGGGGAGATTGTTGTACCTCTCATACCCCTCGTGGTTTAATTTTCATGATCACAATCACTCTCTTATTTATCTAATCTTGTTTTAAGTGTTTTTGGATGATAGGCATGATTTCAGGTTGCCAAGGAATTGGGCCAAGAAAGCCAAGAGGGCAAAAGTGGACTGATTTCAGTCCACCGGCCAACCGGTGTCCCATCACCGGCCAGCCGGTGGTCTGGCAGTAGCAATGCTTTCTGTCCAGAACCACCGGTCAGCCGGTGTGAAGCTCCCCGGCCGGCCGGTGGAACCCAGATAGGCCGGACAGCTACTGTCTCAGCACCGGCCAACCGGTGGCCCACTCACCGGCCAGCCGGTGGTGCCTGCGCATAAGTACTCTCCCTTTTTCCAAGCACCGGCCAACCGGTGGCACTGTACCGGTCAGCCGGTGGATCCAGTCAAACTAGCCGTTGGGCTTTGACCAGCCTGCTCCCAACGGCTCCGAAGACCTTTCCAACGGCTCTGAAGACCCCGAACGGCCATATGAGGGTTCCCCCTCTATAAATAAATGACTAGGAAGCCTCGGAAAACTACGGAAGCCCACGGGAACATTTTTGATCATTTGGCGAACATCCGGCGGATTTCTACAAGGAACCCCCACTTGCTCCAACCCACTTCCACATCCAAGGAGCACCACCATAGAAGCTTGGGAGCGCTCTTCATCAACTTCATCAATCCATTGGCGCCCAAGGCTTCTCCTCTTATGGTTTTTATTATCTTATTATTTTGAGCATCAATTTGGGTTTGTGCCTACAAACCCCTCTTTATATCATCTCCCTTTCTTTGGGTTTTCACACCACCTTCAAGGTGTGAAGAGGTTAGTCAAGCCTTCCATTTAAAAGGCTTGAGTCAAAGGTGAGCTAGCCTTCACCTATAAGAAGGCTAGTGGGTTCTTTCTCAACCATTAAAAGCAAGTGGGTTCTTGCTCAACCATTAAAAGTAAGCTGTAATAGGTTCTAGACTACCTGAAAAGTCTAGTGGGTTTCTTGCTAAAACCATTAAAAAGCAAGCGGTAGTAAATCTCTCAACGGTTGAGTTGGGAGCGGAGACGTAGGCTTTGGTTTAAGCCGAACTCTGTTATCATGTTTTGTGTCTTGCCTATTTTATTTCCACTGCACTTTTTACTTTGATTTTAAATTATTTATTATTTTTTAAAAGGCAATTCACCCCCCTCTTGCCATCACTTTTCCGGCCCAACAACAAGTTCCTAAATTGTTTTTCCTATCTAATCTAAAACTCCCAAAGTCTTCATCTGAATATAAAATCAAATTAAAATCAGAAGTTTTTAGATAAATAATAGATTGAAAAACAATTCCTTTTAAATATCTAAAAATTCTTTTAACAACAGTTAAATGAGATTCTTTAGAATTTGATTGAAATATTTCATAAAGACATACTGAATACATTATATCTAGCCTGCTAACAGTAAGATATAATAAACTACCAATCATACCTCTATATAACTTGTTGTCAACTGATTTTTCAGTTTCATCCAAATCAAGTTTTATATTAGTACACATAAGAGTTGTATATGTCTTGCTGTTTTCAAGTCCAAATTTCTTCAAAAAATCAGTAATGTATTTTCTTTGATTCAAAACATTTCCAAAATCTTTTTGATAAATTTGAAGTCCTAAAAAGAAATTTAGTTCTCCCATCATACTCATTTCAAATTCTTTTTGCATTAACTTTGAAAACTCGTGAAAAAGGGTTTTATTAGTTGATCCAAAAATTACATCATCAACATAAATTTGAACCAATAAAATATTAGAATTCACAGTTTTCTTAAACAGTGTTGGATCTTCCATTCCAACAGTAAAATCTTTTTTCAAAAGAAAAGAGCATAATATTTCATACCAAGCTCTAGGTTCTTGTTTAAGGCCATATAGAGCTTTAATAAGTTTTAAAACAGAATCTGGTTTTTGAGAATTTTAAAAACCAAGATGTTTCTCAACATAAACTTCCTCCATTAAATAACCATTTAAAAAGGAAAACTTAACATCCATCTGAAATAATTTAACGTTCATATGAGATGAATTGGCTAAGAGGATTCTAATGTCTTCTAGTCTAGCTACAGGTGTAAAGGTCTCATCATAATCTATACATTCTTCCGGATTATATCCTTTAGCTACAAGTCTAGATTTAATTCTAGTTATTATTCCTTGATTATCTTTCTTATTTCTAAAGACCCATTTGGTTCCTATCACTGGATAGTTCTGTGGTCTTTCAACTAATTCCCAGACTTCATTTCTTTTGAACTAGTTTAATTCTTCTTGCATTGCTATCATCCAATTTTCATCATCTAAAGATTCTTTTATAGTCTTTGGTTCTAATTGGGATAGAAAGGAAGATAATTCTACAAGATTTACTATATTTCATCTCGTTTTTATTCCTGTATCTAAGTCTCCTATTATAGTTTCTAAAGGGTTATTCTTTAGGGTTCTAGTCTATCTAGGCAACACACTTATAGGTTCTTCAGTACCATGTTCTTCTGAACTGGACTAGATTTTATTTATATCTTTTTCAAAATCATTTTTCAAGTTCTCAAGCCTCATGTTATCATTAGATTCAAATTCATCCATTTGATCTATCCTTTTCTCAAAGGGATCAGATTCATCAAATTTTAGATGAACTGATTCTTCAACAATCCTTGACTTCTTATTATAGATTCTATAAGCTTTGGAGGTAGCTGAATATCATAATAAAATTCCTTCATCAGATTTTGGATCAAACTTACCAAGATTATCCTTGGTGTTTAAGATGTAAAATTTGCATCCAAAAACTTTAAATTAGTTAACTTTAGGTTTTCTATTATTCCAAAGTTCATAGGGTGTCTTTTTTAAAAGATTTCTAATTAAAACTCTATTCATTATATAGCAGGCTGTGCTTACAGCTTCTGCCCAAAAGTAGGTAGGAAGGTTGTATTCATTAAGCATAGTCCTAGACATTTCCTGAATAGTCCTATTTCTTCTTTCAAAAATTCCATTCTGTTCAGGTGTTCTAGGTGTAGAGAAGGTGTGTTTAATACCCATATTTGAGCAGAAGGAATTAAATTCCTGATTCTGAAATTCTCCACCATGATCACTTCTTAATGAAATTATTTTAAAACATTTTTCATTTTAAACATCTTTACAAAAACTTCCAAATAAAGTAAAAGCTTCATTTTTAAATTTCAAAAAGAAAATCCATGTAAATATAGAATAGTCATCAACTAAAACATATACATATAATTTACTAGCTAAGCTTTCTAATCATGAAGGTCCAAACAAATCCATAAGAATAAGTTCTAGAGTTTTAGATGTAGTAATTTTGTTAATATATTTGAAGGATGATTTGTGTTGCTTGCCAAGTTGACATGCATCACAGAATATGTCACTTTCAAATTTGAGACTAGGAAAATCACAAACTAAATTTTTCTTAGATAACTTATTTAAAATATATACATTACAATGTCCATGTCTCATATTCCAAATCCATGATTCATTTATTTTAGCATTTAAGAAATTTACTTGTAGTTTACACAAGGAATTTAAATCCAGGGTATACACATAATCAGTTCTTGGTGCTCTAAATTTAAGCAATTTATTTTTGAAAACAAAACAGCAATTGTTAGAAAAATCAATATCATAACCATCATCACATAGTTGAGAGATACTTATCATATTGTGTTTCAATCCTTGTACATAAAGTACTTTATTATTTGAGACAACTTCTTGATCTCCAACTGTTCCAATACCAATGATTTTTCATTTGGCATTGTCAGCATAAGTAACATGTCCACCATATTTTTGAGTGAGTGTAGAGAAATTCAATGAGTTTCCACTCATATGTCTTGAAGATCCACTATCCACATACCATATGTCATTTCTGCTTTTGTGACCTTCTCCCTGAAAAGACATTCACACAGATTGCTTTGGTACCCATATTTTGTTGGATCCAGTAGTGTTATCTAGCAAGGATCTGCTAATCTAGACTTGATTTTTTTTTAATTTCACATTAGTCAAACAGATCATTTGATAAAAAAAATTTCTTAATGACACATATTTGGGGTTGTCTTAAGAAATGGTTTTTATAAATATTTCCCCTTATTCCACAGTAATTAAAATTTATTCTTTTTGAACTTGGAATAAAATAGTTTTTGAATAGCTTGGGTTTTTCACCTTTACTACAATTCCAAATCTCTCCTTTTTAATGACATTTTATCTGAATATTTTATTTAAATTATTTTCTCCTTTAGTAAAAACAAGGGCTGCAGTTTTATAAGTTTCTACTTCAGTTTTCAGTGATTTTATCTTTGATTCATAATCTGTATTGTTAGAATTAATTGAATCAAATTTTTCAGTTAACTCCTTATATTGTGTCAGCATTGTATCTCTTTCATCAGAAATGGATTTATGAATATTCTTTAAAGACTTATGCTTCTTAAATAGAGAGTCATATTTTTCTTCAAGCATATTGCAGTAGGTTGCAAGTTTTTCATTAGAGTAATTAGATTCATAACTAGAATCAGAAGATTAGTAAGATTGTACCTCATCTGTTTCTGCCATTAAATACATGTTGGCTTTCATATTTTCTTCCTCCTTCTCTAAGATTGATTCTGGAGAGCTACTGGAGTCTTCAGATACACTACAAGTGGATTTCATAGCTTTTTTGTCTTTCTACTCATTGTCATTTATTTTGAATAATTTCTTCTTCTTTATATCTTTCAATTGTGTGAAATCTGGTCTGTTGTGTCCCATATTCTTGCATTCATAGCATCTTACTTCCTTATCATCTTTATTAAAGGATTTTTTGAAGCCCTTTTTCTTTCTATATAATTTTGTGAATCTTCAGGCTAGCTGGGCCAATTCCATATCAGAATTAGATAAATCAGAACTCTCTGACTTCTATTTTACATTTTTCTTCATCTTTCTATTTTTTCTCTGTGATGATGCTTTCAAGGTAGTATCATCTCTTTTGATAAGCACTTTATGTTTATTAGATTCATATTTCATCTCAACTTCATAAATCATTAATGTTCCAACCAGTTCTATCATGGTTAAATCTTTGACAGGTGTCGACTGTCTGATTGCTGCAGAGATTCCATTCCATTTTGTAGGCAGTACTCTCAATACTTTTAAAGCTTGATTAGCTTGCTTAATGGGATCTCCCAAGGTAGTTATGTTATTGACAATCTCTATCAATCTTCCATTAATTTGAGTAATACTCTCACCTTCAACCATTCTAAATGTATCAAATTTAAGCTTAGTAGTTGCATATCTCATTTCCCTAATATTGTTAGTTCCTTTGTAAGAAACAAAAATAGTTTTCCACATTTCATATGTCGTTGGTCATTGAGATACTCTGTTAAACTCATCAGGTCCTAGACCACATATAATTTCATTAATTGCCTTCGAGATCATGTCATAATCTGCTTCAGTAGATGCACTCTATGTTTCATGTTTTTCTAGTATTTCATATGGAGTCAGAATCGTAGAATAGACTATATATCCAATATTTGTTAGATAGAAAATCATTCGCGACTTGAAGCATCCATAGTTTTCTCCATTTAAGTATGGTGCTCTGACCATAGACATTCCCTCTCTTGTATCAGTCATCTTTCTTTTTGTATAATTACTTTCAACTCGTTAAAGCTTTATCAGAAAGCTCAACCTCTAATACCAATTGTTGGATCAGATTACACCAAATATACACAAGAGGGGGGTGAATTGTGTCTTTTCAAAAATCTTTACAAGATTGTGTTCTGCCTTTTAACATTAATCAGATAAAATGATGTAGTGGAAATTTAAATATCAGAAACAGAAGATGTATAGTGGTTCGAGGAACATAAGTCCCCTATTCCACTCCACCAACACTCTACTCCATGAGCTTGGTGATTTTCACTATCTGGTCCTCGTTTCAAAAAACTGGTTTACAACTGAGTATAGGCAGTTGACACCTTTACAATCTAAGGAAAAACAAAGCCTTCGGGTTCAAACACGAACCTACTCAGCTTAGTATGAGAAGCTGGTCACTCAAGAATAGAAAAGAAAGATTTTCGTATTCTGAAAATACTTTCCATATGTTCTTCACAATTGAAATAACATGAAATTGACAGTAGATGGATCGTCGCCTTCAGAAATAATAATCTTCACATAAGAGACGTTATGAGTCGATCCCGTTGCAGTAGATATATAAATACAATTCACAACTTCAACAGTAGAAAATTCATAGTAGATCTTCATTGTAGAACAAGTGAATCATCTATCACAATCCTTCTTTTTTTAACAAATAGAGCTTTGACGCTCTTTTTGAAACAGTAGATTAGTGTGTTTTAGTAGTCTCTTTTTTCGCTTTTTTTAGAATAATCAAAAGATCATATACGATCAATAATAAATTCGATGTAGTTTCAAAAATCCCATGTAAATAAAATAACAATAAGAACTTTTCCTGCAAAATTAGATCCACAAAAGTCACCTTTTTACTCATGATATTCAAACATTTGAATTTACAGAGTAGTCATAACTTCCCTGAAGACTCGGCATAAAAATCTATTTTTAATTAGATTATCAAATCTTTGATGAAATAGTTTTGAATCAGTCAAAATCGTACTTTAAAATCAGATTTAAATCTGGCTTGAAATCCGCCTAATAATCAGCGTATTGACCATTGCATAAAAATATCGACTTTAAATTCTCTGACACCAAACTTAAGGTAAGGTTGAACTGTATGCATCCTTTGAACGTAAGGTTGATGATGTTTCCTTCAAATGTAAGGTTTACAATGTAAGTATGATTCCAAACGTAGGGTTTGACATCCATACTTTTCTCTTCAACTTTCAAACATACGGTAAAAGATCCATACTTTTACTTGATCCATACTTTTCCAAGAATGTATGTTTTTTTACAAAAGTAAGGTTTATGAACTATAATTTTGAGAAACAAAAGTAACGTTTAATATTTACGTATGGTTCTCCTCCCATACTTTTCTAATATCCCTAACTTAGGGTTCCTTCCTTACGTAGGGTTCTTCTTCCATACTTTTCTGATAACGTATGGTTGGTTAACCATACTTTTTCCTTATCATAAAAAGTATACATGGTTTTTATCCTTACACTACATTTTTTCACGTAGGGTATGAACAGTGTTTCCAAAACATGCTCAAGCAGATTTCGAATAAGTAGCGCATGAAGAATGTTTCCAGAACACGCTAAATACAAATACTTTTGTAATAAATTCCCATAATTTCAAGAGTAAAATAAAATAATAACTTCCTGCAAAATGCTTCACAAATAAAATCATTAAAAAATAATTAAGGGTATTTTTGAGCATCAAAATTATCATAAAGAGATAGAGTAATAATATAAACTCCCCCTTTAAATAACAATATTATGTATTGTTGAAAACAACACTTTCTCAACAATGCTAATTCCATGTTAAGTGTTGTTGCCACATTTCCATGTTATGATTATCATGCTTTATCATTCCTTTATGTTTATGTTTTTCTTGTGCTCCATTGATATTCCTATTGTCTAAAATGTATTTTATTCCTTGGGTTATTTCATGTTTATTCCCTTACTGGTCTTTATATCTCACCCTTTAATATGCATGTCCTCAGGTTATCCCATGCAATGCTAAGTACAAGGGAATGTAGTGGTCATGTAAAGGAATTTTTCAATAAATATGTTGTGTGTTTTATGTTTTAAGTTGTTATGTAATGTTCCTAAGCCCCAAGGACACTAGACCTATCAATCTTCTATGTTTTATCAAGTGAATATTTTATTTAATAAATTAGGTTTAAGTGTGTAATAAATAGTAGGGTTGTTATAGTTGGTATCAGAGGAAAGGTTTAGTTATTTTTGGGATTAGGATTAGAAAATCATAGTGAAGAATTAGATACAAGAATAAGTATAATAAAAACATCCCTAGGTATTGTTGAGTATTGATTAAGTGGTTTATCAAGAAAATACATCCAAGTCTGGATACGAGCAGGTAGAGGCTGCTCTGGCACAGATGTATCTTAGGGGTAAAACCTGAAAACACTGCATTGAGATAGACTCGAATGGGAACCGTTGCATGAAAACATGCCTTGCTGCACTCTTGGTTATGACACTCCTAGGGGATATGCTTTGGTAAATTCATAAGCTTAGTATGAACCATTATTAAGGGAATTAAAAAAATTACCCTAAGAATATATGTTAGAAAGTAGATCATGGATAGCATATATTAAAGCCTATGAATTCATAATTTAAGGAAATAAAAGTTATTTGTAATCATCAGTTTTGTCTTTGGATTACCCTTTATGTCTTACCCCTAAATTTCTTTTTTATTCCATCTAATGACCAGTAATAGGAGGACTCAAGCTAACAACCGATGTAAAGATCAATGTGATGACTTTGCAAATGAGATGCCCAATCCGATGGGAGTGGGAATCGTAAACATTGTCAGGATTCTCTCTCAGTTAACTAAAGCTTTGAATATAAACATGGGTCAAGAGAACGTCCAACCCCCCCCCCCCAATAAAGAACAAGTTGCTATCGAGAGCTTCATGATACAAAATCCTCCTACTTTTAATAGATCGTTTGATCCCTCAATCGCCAAACAATGGATCAACTCCATTGAAAAGATCTTCTCCATCCTTCAATGTTCTGAATAAGATAAGGTTCTTCTGGCGACTTATCGTATGGAAGGTGAAGCTAATCAATGGTGGATGTTGATCAAAAATATGAATCACGAGAAAGAGATCGAGGTGTTGGAATGGAATAATTTCTAGAAGATTTTTTTCGATAAATATTTTCCACGCACCCTCTGACTTAAGATGGAAAGGGAATTCCCTGACCTTAAGAAAAAAGATGACGAATCTGTCGGAGTGTATGAGGAAAACTTCACAAGGCTTGTACGATATGCCTCCAGCTTTATCGTTACCCCTGAATTCAAGTTTTACCGCTTATTTGGTGGGCTAAAACCTAGCCTATGGAAAGTGCTAGAGATCCGTGACTTCGACGGCTATCACAAAATTGTCCGATATGCCCTCAAGGTTGAAATGGATATCGAATAATATCAGGTGTATCATGGGTATAATAAGTGTAAAGAATAATTCAATGTTGGAGGTCTGAGGGATAAATTTAATGGTGCTAAGAAGATCTAGCACCCCACTTGCAAAAGGTGTGGAAAGAAGCACCCCAGAAATTTCCTGAAGGGGGTGAGGAAATGCTTTAGGTGTGGAAGAGAAGGGCACCTAGCTGTTAATTGTCAGTAAGAAAACCCCACGGCTGTGAAAGAGGATAGGAATGCTCTGTTCGAATCTCAACACATTGTTCATTGCTACAACTAAAAAGAACTAGGGAACCATGCAAATTAGTGCCCTAAGACAAGGGTTTTCAGAGGAAAGCAACATCCTCCAAGACAGCAAGGGCGATCTTTTGCAATCATTACTCCCGAAGTGAACCCCAACAATGAAGTGGTGACAGGTACGCTAGTTATTCATTCAATAATAGTGAATGTACTTTTGATTCTGGTTCTATGCATTATTTTATATCTTGAAAGTTTAGTAGAAAAATCCTAGCACCACCACAAATCATGGAAGTGAAGATGTCAGTGAGTACGGAAAATGGGGAAATCATTGCATCCCATGAATATAACTCCTCCCCTATCATAATCTGTGGATTGAACATCCTAGAAAACCTCTTCATACTCCCTATAGTGTAATTTGATGCAATTCTTGGCATGGATTGGCTATCCTTATATAGAGCCAACATAAATTGTTGTGAGAGGTAAATCACTCTCCATGTATAGAATTAACCCCTGATTCTATACAAGTGCAAGGAGGAAAATGAATATTATTTAACTCCATCATCTCAAGACTGGATATTACTAACCTATGAGAATGCATATCTGGCTCAGATGATTGTGTCTAAGGAGGCAACCATTCTAGAGGACCCACCTATTATGTGGGAATTCACTAAAGTGTTTCCCGAGTAATTTCCTGGTCTTCCTCCTAGAAGAGATATTGAATTCTCAATTGATCTTGTACTTGGGGTGTTTCCAATATCAAAGACTCCATATATAATGGCTTTTATGGAGCTTGAGGAGATGAAGAAAAAACTACAGGAGAATCTGGATAAAGGGTTTATACACCCAAGTGCTTCACCATGGGGTTCACCAGTCCTCTTCATCAAGAAGTAGGATGGGTTAATTCACCTTTTCATCGATTATCATGAGCTCAACAAAATCACGATAAAGAACAAGTATCTTATCCCACTAATTGATGACTTCTTTGATCATCTTCATGGAACACAATATGTCTCCAAGGTGGATTTTTGGTCGGGATATTATCAAGTATGGGTGACGAAGGAAGATATCCCCAAGACTGTTTTTTTTACAAGATACGAGCACTATGAATTCATAGTAATGCCTTTCATACTCACTAATTCTCTAGCAATATTCATAGACTTGATGAATATAGTCTTTACAGATTACCTTGACAAATTTTTGGTAGTCTTTATAGATGATATTATGATATACTCCAAAACCAAGGAGGATCATGAGGAGCATTTAAGAACTGTACTATAGACATTACGAAAGGATAATCTCTATGAAAAGTACAGCTAGTGTGAGTTTTAGTTGAAGGAGGTCTCATTCTTGGGCCATATCATCACAAGAAATGGTATATCTATGGATCCATTTAAAATAGATGCAATTGAGCAATGGAAGAGGCCAACATTGGTAACGGATATCTGTAGCTTCTTGGGGTTAGTTGGATATTATCAACGATTTGTGATAAATTTCTCACAATTGTCCAAATATTTTACCAAGCTAACTCAAAAGGGAGTAAAGTTTTCTTGGAGTGATGAATGCAAATAAAGCTTCAAAGAGTTAAAAAGGAGGCTTATCACTGTGTCTGTGCTCACTTTACCCACAAGTGGAGATCTTTTTGTGGTATTCAGTGATGCTTCGAAGAAGGGCCTGGGATGTGTGTTGATGAAAAATGACAAATTCATTGCCTATTCTTCACGGAAATAGAAATTTTATGAACAGAACTATCCAACACATGACCTCGAGTTGGATACAGTGATCTTTTCCTAGAAACTTTGGCGGCATTATCTCTTTGGGGAGAAGTGTGAAATATATACGGACCACAAAATCCTCAAGTATATATTCACACATAAATAGTTGAACATGCGCCAATGAAGATGGTTAGAGCTTATCAAATAATATGAATGCTCAATCCATTACCACCCTAGGAAAGAGAACAAGGTGGTGGATGCCCTATGTAGAAAGGACCCAACAATTCTATCATTGAATAGAATTTAAAGGGATCCAATCTTCTTAGATTTGATGAATATGGACATGGGGATCATAAATAAGGGAACATCATCAATCCTTTCACAAAAAATTTCTCAACCATCACTTTTGGAAAGGTTAAAGGATTCTCAAAGTGATGATATGGGAATTCATGAAAAAGTGGAAGCTATCAGAAAATGGAAATCCTTGGAGTTTAATGTTAATGAAGAAGGGATTGTGAGATTTGGGAAAAGACTATGTGTTCCATCAAGTCCGGAGCTGAAGAAAGAACTTTTGGATGATGCACATAGCTCAAATTTCTCTATTCACCTAGGAAACACAAAGATGAATTGAGATCTTCAAGGGAATTATTGGTGGGATAATATGAAAAAGGAGATCGCTGAATATACATCAAAGTGCCTGGTGTGTCAACAAGTGAAGGCAGAGAGGCAGAATCTTAAGGGGATGATGCAACCATTGCCCATACCAGAATATAAATGGGAGAACATCACCATGGAATTTTTCAGTGGACTTTAGAAGACATCCAAAGGAAACAATGCAATTTGGGTTGCTGTGGATCATCTTAAAAAGGTTGCACACTTCATTGCTATTTGGGAGGATTTCTCATTGGATAAACTGGCACAGATATATATCAGTGAAGTGGTAAGGCTGCATGGAGTACCAATATCTATTGTGTCCGATCAAGATCCAATATTCACCTCTAAGTTTTGGAAGATTCTTTAACATGATCTGAGTACTGAACTGAATTTCAGTATGGCCTATCATCCTCAAACTGATGGCCAATCCAAGAAGACTATCCAAACACTTGAGTAAATGTTGAGAGCGTGCTCAATGGACTTCAAAAGAGGATGGAATCAATATCTACTTATGGTTGAGTTCTCTTATAATAACAGTTTCCACTCAAGCATCCAAATGGAACCATATGAATCCCTTTATGGGAAAAGGTGTAGAACACCGACGTGTTGGGATGAGGTCGGTGAGCGTAAGCTACATGGACCAGAAATGGTTGAAGAAATGATGGAGAAGGTGAAAACCATTCAGCAGCATATCAAGGCAGCTCAGAGTCGAAAGAAGAGTTATGTAGATAATCGTTGACAAGACATTGTGTTTAAAGTTAGAGACAAGGTATTTTTATGCATATCTCTATGGAAGAAGGTCATGAGGTATGGAAAGAAAGGGAAGTTAAGTGAAAGGTACATCGGCCCCTTTGAGATTCTTGATCGTGTCTGGGTTGTGGCCTATTGACTAGCACTTCCACCTACTATGGCCAAATTACATGATGTCTTTCATGTATCCCTCTTAAGGAATTACATACCAGACCCTTCACATGTACTCTCTTCATAGGTGGTATAGTTAGAAGATGATTTTTCTTATGAGGAGAAACCAGTAAAGATCTTAGATTGTAGAAAAAAAGTTCTACGAAATAAGACAATGACCCTTGTCAAGGTGTTGTGGTGAAACAACAAGTTTGAAGAAGCGATGTGGGAATCAGAATAAATAATGAAGCAGAGTTACCCACATCTATTTTCGTGAGGGAAAAGGAAATTTTGAGGGTGAAATTTTTTAAGGGGGGAAGATTGTAACGACCAAAAATTTCATTAATTGGAATCCCTCTTGATCTAATTAAATGTCTCTTTATGTAAAATCTTTATATAAAATGTAAACTTCTATGGTTTTATGTTATGAATTATGACCGTTGCAAATATAGTCGTTGAACATTGATCACATGATTAGTGTAAATATAGGGATTTAACAATCAAATTTACTCAGACAAAGGAAGTGATGGCCTCATCCAGTAGAATTCATCCATACGAAGCCCATTTTCCAAAGCTCAGAAAAGAGTTCACGTCATTGGTCTTCACTCTTGACCATTCCCAAGCTGAGATTCACCATGTCGATCTCAAACGGAACCATCTACGGGAGAAGTGGAAGTTGATAGAGATCACCACGTGCGCAATGTTATCCAAGCCACCCCAAGAGTCAGTCACCATCGCACACCTTACTCTTTGGTCTTATGCATGTATTATAAGGGGTTATGTAACAATACATTAGCACTATTAATATGTTCTTTATTTGTGTATATAATAATGAATATACTTTAATTTTATTGTTACTTGTAAATATTTTTAAAGCTCAAATAGTATTTTTAGTTAAAGTTCAACTAAGAAATCTATTTTGATGAATTAATAGATTTTTGAATTAAATAATATTTTAATAAAATATTATTATTGTTATTATTAAATTAATTTTTATTAAATATAAATGATCATATAATTTTATGAATGCAATTGTAATTTTTATTAAGGTTTGAAAGCCATTTTTTTAGAAGCCATGAATTCTCGATAAATGTTAGTTTTTATTTTAAAAGTAAAAATTAACATATTTAGAAAATTATTTAGATAAAATGAATATTATTTATGGGATCAAGATGTTGAAATTATCCAATGGTGAATTTTTCATAATTTTCTGAGACAGTCAAATGTTTGGGTAAAAATTAAATACCGTTTAAATATATAATGTGTTTTATGACATAATAATGACCCAATAGTGATGTAATAAAATACTATAAGCTTTAGTTTCGGCCAATATATGTTTTAGAATTAAAATAATATTATTTTGGTATTGTTAGACTTATTTTAAAAAGCATTAATGGACCCTTCAAGGCTTATTAAACATCTTGTCTTTTTAAATTTATTTCCTTGGGAGTGTGACTCACCTCCACATAAGAAACCCCATTATTTTAAGAAGTTAGGAATTTGGAATTATAAAATATTGTTTTACACTTCCATTTTCCAAAATACATGGGCAAAAACTATGGGATGGTTTGTGGTTTGGATTAGTTTAGTGTGAGGGTCCCAAACCTAAATAATAAATAATTCTCTCACCTTTCCTATATAAATCCACCCAAGATCCCACTTCCTCCTCACTCAAAGACTTTTGAGTTCATCCAACCTCTTCCCTCCTATCTCTAGAATCCTCCCAAGGTGGTCCAATCTTCCACGAATCCTCTCTCAAGCCTCTCTCAAGCCTTTGGAAGCACATTTCCAAGTAAGGGTTTTTCTTCCTTTCTCATTTTTGTCCAATTTTCTTAATATTGTTATGCTCTTTTAATTTCAATTATAAATGTTGGGGTATAGTTTCGCACCTCCCCCATACTTCCCTCTTTATGTTTGAATGATTGAAGACCCCTTTCTCTCTCATTAAATTCCTCCCATTTACACCTGTTACTGTACCAAAATTCCCAAAGGAATTTCTCTCTCTTCATTTACATTAATGCAATTCTTTTGTATCATGAATCTAATTTCCATTTCATTTGTTGGTACAAGTATCTATTTCACCCCCTTACTGTCCATGTCAAGTAAATATTATGAGACACCCCTTTATATCTCATCAACCATTTTAATTAATTCTTACGTCACGTCGTTACGCTGCCGAAATTGCACCGATTTTTCAAGCTAATGCCATTGTGTAGTGAATACCATGCCCATTTCTCTATCAAGGGTATTCACCTTTATGCACATTTACTTATTGTTTATAATGTTTTATGTATGAATTCCAAATCCCTTTATCTTGGAATAAATTATGATGTTTTATGAATCCATGTGTTGATGCTCCTTTCCGTCACAAAGTCTAACGACTGGAAAAAGGGAAATACCTTAGTCCAAAGTGATTCATCCTTTGAAGAAACATCAAAAATTTACAAAGGCATGAACAAAGATTCATTTGCACTTGGTTCACACGCAAGATCCAACAAGGTCGCTCAAGTATACTTGCTTTCCGAATAATGGTTGCACTGGTGACTTGTGCTCCCTCTTTGATTTTCGCCCAAGGGTCTTCCCTAACCTATAAATACCCCCTGTGCCCCCCCCCCCCCATTTGAGACGGAAAAATTACAAAACTCATATTCGATCTCTGGTCGCCCAAGTCTCTTCTGAAAGTATTCCGAGCACTTCTAAATTAATTTCTTACCTATAATGGAAGGTCTAAACAGGGGAAACACAGCCTAAGTGTTGAAACTCATCAACACTTGCGCGCCTAAGTGGCCAGCCCTTAAGGGAAATGACCACACTTGTGCGCTGCCTTACCCCATCAACAGAACTTGCAGGCCATTCTTATAGAAGACTCTAGGGATAATATTAAGAGCTTTATCCAAGTCTCGACCAAGTATTACCCTAAGGGTTGACCATCACGCAAGTACCCATGTGTCGTGCAAGTATACTTGTGCGACCAGGACTTGCGTACCCACGCAGGACCTGTGCGCCCACTTCTTTTTGGGTGCCTCTCCTGCCTATTTCACCTCTCTTATGCCTATCCACCTCTCCAATTCAAGATCCTTCCTTCAAAACCCTCTTTTATGCCATTTATTTTAGCATGGTTCCCTTTTTGGATTCCTTATCTGAAAGTAATTCTATGGAACATTTCTCAAAATTTAGTGATTCACATATCTTTATATCACTAAGGTTAGAGATTTCATTCATTCAACCACATCCTTTAAATATGAGAGGTTCCCTAACCTGGGTCTCCTTTTCAGGAGTAATCCCCAATCATAATTTCTCTAAATTGGGCCTCCTTTTCAGGAGTAAGCCCCAGTCATAATTTCCATTAACTTAGGCCTCCTTCTCAGGAATAAGTCTTAAGTCTCAAGT
This sequence comes from Viscum album, assembly GCA_963277665.1. Lineage (NCBI taxonomy): Eukaryota > Viridiplantae > Streptophyta > Magnoliopsida > Santalales > Viscaceae > Viscum > Viscum album. The sequence continues at coordinate 1,934,759,025 of OY728123.1, read as the reverse complement.
CTCTTTTATAAACGGGCCTCCTCCTCAGGAGTAAGTCCCAATCTCAAAATTCCAAATATGGGCATCTTCATTAGGAGTAATCCCCAAATCCAATTCCCCTAACCTGGTCTTCCTTTTCAGGAGTAAGTCTCAATCATAATTTAAAGTTCCCCATTAATATGGGCATCCTCCTTAGGAGTAAGCCCCAAGTTATAAGTCCCTTTAATTTGGCCATTAATTTGAGAAAGATAATATTTTACCCTTCTTTCAGGATTTACATAGGCATCCTTTAAAAATCTGAAAATATTGGATCTATTTTGATCCTCATCATGGATAAGATATCCTGATCACTTCGACTCAAAGAATTGTCCACCTTGTTCTCTTTCCCATGGTGGTAATGTATTGAGCAGTAATTATCCTTTACCAACTCCGACCACCTTCTCTAGAACATGTTAAACTACTTCTGTTTGAATATATATTTCATAATTTTATGATCGGTATATATATCACACTACCCCTTAATGATAATGCCTCCATTTCATTAATCAAAAGAATAACACTTCTAACACCAAATCATGAGTTGGGTAATATTTCTTCATGAATCATCATATTCCATGAGGCATATGTGATAACTATGTTATTATACATAAGAAAACATCCCAAGCCCTTCCTGGATGCATCAATATAGATTAAAAAACCTTCCCTGGTAGATGGTAAGGTATGAATTTTTGAACTAACTAACATTCTTTTTAGTTTCTTGAAATTTTCCTCACATTCATCTTTAAAGAGGAACTTGGAACCCTTAAAATCTATAATGGTTAGAGGAATATATAGTCATGAGAAATTTTCAAAATAAAACGTTGATAATATTAAGATAATCTAATAATTCTAATTATCATAGTCACCATGGTTGGTCAAGGATATAATTCAATAGCCTCTTTCTTTGATTGATTACTAATATACCAACTCTTGAGATTATGTGACCCAAAAATGAATCCTTTTACAGCCACAATTCAGAGTTTGAAAATTTTTCGTATAGTTATACTTTATTTAGGGTCTTTAGTGAAATTATAAATTTATATTCATGGTCTTATATTCCCTTTTAAAAGATAAGAATATCATATATATAAAGACTAACACAAACTGGTCTAGGTGATCACTAAAGAATATATTCATCAAAACAATGATGATAACAGGTGAATTAGTAAGACCAAAAGGTATCAATATATATTCATAGTGTTTATAACTTTTAAGGAATTTTGGATTAAGTATATCCTCTTTATTAAATCATAATTTATCATATCCATAACGAAGGTCAATCCATAAATAGAATTTAGCTCTATGTTGTTGATCAAACAAATTATCAATACGAGGATAAGAATACATGTTCTTTATTGTGATATTTTTCAACTCCTGATAATCAATTCAAACACATATTGATCCATCGTTATTTTTTACAAGAGGAATAGGTGCACCCTCATGTAGACACACTTGGCAAAATGAATCCCTTGTCTTTTTTTTCTTAGAGTTTATTCTCTAATTCTTGAAACTCAATTAGTTCCATTGTATAGAGAGTCATTAAAATTGGTGTGGAACCTGGTATGAGTTATATTGATAAATCAACTTCACATTTTGGTGTAAGGATAAGTAAATACTCTAGAAATACATACACAAATTCACATAAAATATTCATATAATTGGTTTCAATTTTCTTCCCAACCATGTCAGATAAAAAAACATATAAATAGAAATTAAGACCCACACAATGGATGTAATCTTCATAGGAAGTTCATAAATAACGCCACAATAATGGATGATCATAGGATGGTTTGAAATATCAAATGTAACTTAAATTCCTCGATAATTGATGAGGTATTTATACAGAGAATAGCAATCCCTATCTAAGATGACATCAAATTCAACCAAAGGACTAATGATAAGATTTATAGGAATCACATTCCCACAAACATCATCCAAAGAGGAATCATAGACATGAGATGAAATCATTGTACTATTAAGGGTTTTTAACAGAAATTACACATAGAATCATCTCTCTAGAACCATAATACCCTTATTAAATTCTTTATATATCAAATAAGGTTAGATCTAGAATCAAATAATACATTAAAAGTTCTTTAGTTGGTGGTAAATGTACCTTTCACCATGTCGGCATTTCACCCCTCATCAGAAATAGTGATTGCCTGAAATTTCCACTTGTACTGTGGTTTAAGAGGTTGTTGAAATAGATTATCATAATTATCCCTTGGGTTTGGGAACTGGTTAGAATAATTCCCATTATCCTTACAAATGAATCATTGTAGTGTGGGAGGTTCATTCTGGGTAGATTTTCTAGTAAATGCATCATTGGTCAAATTCTTCCCATTAATGCAGAATCAATTTTTCTATGGAATTTCCTTTCCCACTTAAAAAGCATATCAATTCCCTCCATGGTTCATTCCATACATATATCATAATGGAAGGATCCTCTTCTTCTCTTCATGGTTTTATATTTTCCTTTGAACTCCATATTCCTTTTCTTGTTAGAACCATCAGATTGATTTTAACTCCAATGTCCAATTTAATATTGATTGAATAATGCACAATCCCTTTATCTCTACTAAGGAATATTATGTCCAACACCCTTATGAGACTTGGATTTATTCCACCAATGAACCTATCACCTTAACTTTTAGGTTTTATGATAATTTCAAAAGTGTACCTCGCATGTCCTGTGAAATTATCCTTATAGGTTTTAATGGATTTGTCATTTATTTTTTTCAACTAAAAGAACTATTTTTCCATATTCATATAAAGACAATGAGGACAATACTTATTGAAGAATGTGTTCTTGAATTCATCCAAATCCATGGATTTCATTTCATCTTGATTCCTTGTATTATTAATTAGATTCTACCACTAGTCTTCTTCACTGCGTAACTGATAAATAGGTAGAATGAATTTCTCATGCTTCTAACACTAGATAATAGAGAATATTTTTTTCGTTGCACTAATCTAGTGTTATGAAACAAGTGGATCAGATTTCCCATTGAACAAAGGTGGATGTAGCCTCATGAAGGACTCAACAAAATTTTGTTCACTCTATTTCTTATTTGGAAGCTCAACATGATTAATATCTTGATAATAATAACAAGATTTTTTTCATATGATCATAATAACAAGATTTTTTTCTAGATCTTATAGAATTCATATGAATTTGTGAACAATAATTTCATTTCCTGTCATGATATCCTTTAACATGGTTCCTTCGGGTTCCAACCATTGACTAAAACCAAAAAACATATATTAAGAAACAATTATCGTAGTTGGTAACCACATAATCATTAAAAAACAAATTGTTTGTCAAAATTATTACACCTTCCTTGTTCCATTTCACCTTAGGTTTATCATTGATAATTCATAGTCAACTTCTATTTAAATCCTTCATGATGTTTTGTGAAGTGTTCATGAATTCCCATATAATATCCCTCAGAAGTGTCAACCTAGGAGTGCGTAAAGGCCCATTACCATGTACAGGATTAGAAGGATTCTTGCACAAAACATATTTTTGAAGTTGTTACTCCTTGGTACATCTTTTCCAGGGCCATATACACACATTGATGTATTTTAAAAAAACCAATTACTCTATCCCTTACCAAAATTCCAGGACATTTTTCTATTCTTTTAGATATCCTTAAACTTTTTCTTAGACATTTCCTTTGGGTTATCACTAAATTTTCCCATCCAAACATCCAAATTTTAAAGAAACATTTTCAATGATACCAATTATAATGACCCTTACTTATCATATATTACCATTACATCACATTTTTAAAATACATAAATATTTAAAGAAATAGATTCTCAAATACATTATTAGTATAGTTCTTTTGAAATATGGAAACATAAAAATTCGTACATTAGTGGGATACATTGTCTCCCAATAGGTTATTCTTGAGTATCACCATTCTTAGGAATGTAAAAAACTATACATATATTCATAAACAGTGGAAGGAAACATAAAAGGGTTGAGATCAGATGCTCAGTAAGGGTAAAAAAAAGGAGACATGTAATCATAAACATGAGCATAGGGGTATGAGAATATGATAATAACATTATAATATCATACCCTGTATATCAATGATCATAAAAATAAATAATTTAATAAATCTTAGATTATCATATGATAAGAATCATAAGAAAATTACTAACATAATCCATGAAATAATATCATAGGAATAAGACATATAATTTTTTGGAAACATAGACATATGATATAATTCCCAATAAGTCATGACTCATTACTAGAACTTATGAAGGCACTTCATGGGAAACACACCTACTAGTTGGGACACACCACTATATCCAGTCATAGTCTATTCCTTTTAAGGGATATTCTTCTCCCATATTTCCATAGTGGATCATGTTTCCCCATATTCTCATAGTTTCCCCATCTTCCATATTCATGGTGAATACACCTACTAGGTGGGCCACACAACCATCCCCATTTTCTGGAATTTCCTTGTAATGGATTGGAATTCCCCATCCTCTAAGAATATATCAAGCCATCAACCAGATTCCCATCATTATCTCATGAGATATAAATATTTTCTAAATGAATTAGAGGGACATATAGGTCCCACCCATCTCATAATAAAATAAATCATTCATGTGCTAGAGGATAATAGATCATTCATCATTTCATGGCCTATAAAAATAAATGGGTTCTATAAAAATAAAATAGCAACCCATGAAATGAAATAGGTATCATTAACATTTTATCACATCATAACCTATTTAAAATTAGTTGTTTTCTTAATCACTTCATTGAAGCATAAACCAAGAAAAGAAACTTGTTTCAAAGGCATACAACTTATATAATAGAAATGGGTGCCATAAGAATCAGTATATAAAAACATAGACCATTCAAGAAATTATATTATTGGAACCTTTGGATCATCTCGTAAAAGGAATCAGTAACATCAACAAATGGAATATTAGATAGATAATAATTTTGAAATATATTTTAAAAATATTTCATGAAAAAAATATACTTTCTTAATAGAAAATATATTCCTTAAAACATAAAATTCATTGAAAAATATTTTATTTAAAATTAAATTGAAAAATTATAAATAAGGTTTTGAAAAACTTTTTTGAATCATTTTTCTTTGAAATAATATAAAGAGATCTTTAAAATGTTTTAAAAAAAATTCCTTGAAAATAAATTGAATATTTTTAAAGGATACTTGAAAAATAGAAAAAAATTCAATTATTTTTTCTGATAAAATGATCATAAAAGATCATATTTGAAAAAATTTATAAAAATATGGTTTTGAAAAGTCATGTCATGTGTATCGATGATGGAACATTATGTCACAACTAATTTTCTGATTTTATATCTCTTAAAAAATAAACCCCGTGAAGGAGAGATCATCATATGGATATTTAAATACCAATAAAATTAAGGATAACAATCATATAATTTACTTATGGGTATTTTAGTCACCACAAAAAATATATTTTATTGTGAATAATGAGTAAATCCCACATGAATAAAAGTAAGACTAGAAATCCCCATACCCAGTGTGTTAAATCTCATCATATTATTTCAAAACTTCTATATAATAAATATACGTTTCTTATAAATAACCATATTAATATATATAATACCATATATTTATTCAATATGAATTTATATTACCCTCTTGTTAACATGTCTATGTTAAGGTTTCACTTCAGGTAATATCCAATTTATCCTTCAGATCTGTCTTAATTTGTCATATATTTGGTCCATATAATTATTTCAAAATTTCCAGAATTTTAAAAATGATATAAATATCATGTATATTAATTATATATTTATTATAATGTTCAATATAACAAAGAACATTAAAATTTAATACACCATTCATGGATAAGGTAGGTTGTATGTATGCATGAATATCGTTTCCTTTTTATTATCGTATTGAATTTTTTAAGGAAAATAAAATATATGTATATATTTGTGTGTATATATATAATTATTACAAGATCATTATTATATCATATGTATCATATAATATCAATAAACCCATCCTAAATACATTCCATGAAGTGTTTGAATGAATCACATTACTTTGAGGGGGCGGTAGACCATACTTCCTCAAACGAAATTATCGTATTTTCACCAAATGGAAATTATACCATTATGTGTTGTAAAAGGATTAAAAACATTTAAGATATTATAAATATAATATATAACATATATAACTATGTTTTCATTCATAATTCCTATTTTGAGAGGTGGTGAAGGAAAATTAACAATCAATCTTTCATGAGGCGGTAGTTCGTTGTACATGAAAATTGTATGCTCATTATAAATTAGATGGATGTGTGTGTTAGTGTTTTTATAACCATTATCATAAAATAATATCAGTATATTTTTTATACTATTTTTTATATTAGTGGAATACATGGAGTTTAGGGGGTGGATAAAGAACATAAAATAAAGGGGGCTGAGGGAGGGTGTTACTTCTTGGTAGGGTAAATCCTTTTGGTTTTCAGCAAAGAGATTATTTCGAAGGATTTATTACTAAAGAGAGGATAAAATGAAGAATGTATGGTTTCTTGGAAGCACATTAAGTACATAATGGAAGAACTAATTTTTTTTGTGAGGTGTGGAGAAGATGGAGAGGTGGTGGCATTTTATAGGGAATGGAAAAGGTACACTTGACATTTTTTAAAACAAATATGGCGTACCAAAGTTTTTCCCTTAAAAAAGTCCTAAAAATAAACAAAACCCAATAATAGAAGTTTTATGGTTGAAATATTAAGTTTGACTTATTATGGAAGAAATATTACATTTAACTGAATTCACTAATCATTATGGTCAAATACTAAGTTTGAATTATTATACAATATAAAGTATGCTGATTAAAAATATAGAATAAATGTTTTTAAATTATAAACCCAAAAGTGGAAGAAATTAATTTAAATTTTATGTTGTTGATGGGATGACACAATGAGGTTTTAAAGTAAAAACATCCAAACATTTTCAAAGATTTTATACCATATTTCAATGTGAAATTGATTATAATGACCTAAATTAGACTAATAGATCAAAATAAGATCCATTTAGACATTGAAATAAATTTGAAATATAATTTGTCCTTATAAATAAATTATATGAAAAAGTAGTTTTGAATTAAAATTTAGTATTTTTCACTATCTATCTAAAAAATGATGTTTTTCATAAAAAAAACCCAAAAATCCATTCTGATATGAATTTGACATCATAAACTAAAAAATTAATTCTATTTTATAAAATTCTATTTCTAAATATCTCTAAAATTAATTTTACTATTTTTCACCGAAGGAAATGTAAAGAAGATCATTTGAGAAAATAGTATTTTTAAAATATATAAGAACTTTTCCAAATAATATATCATTCATTATCAATATATTTTGTTTATATTAAACCATTATAAAAAATATTTAAATCATATATATTTTTGTTCGTATTTCAATGTGTAGAAGCTATTTTATAATTTCCTCATTTAAATTATTATAACAAAAAATATGTTTCATAGAAACTTTGTGTTGCATGTAATGTACAACAAGTAAGTGTTGTGTGTAACATACACAAATTTGGAGTTAAATTTATTTTACACCAAGTTAGTGTTGCATGTAATGAAAAAAATTTAGTGTCATGTGAAATTAATTTTAAAATAGTTTAATAAAAGATATAAAATAAATTTAATTTATTCAAAAAAAATATCTATAAAAACATGTGTTGTTAAAAAGAAGATATATTCCGTCTAACTAAGGGAGAAGAAACCAAGTTGTGGAAAAATGAAATAATCATTTGATCCAATAATAATTGGATGATTTGGTGAAATTTGACGTTTCACAGGGCCTCCCAATGTCATCATGTGATCATACCCATACATGGGATGTTTTTTTAACAAGGAAATATCATTCGAATGACATATATGGACAGAGATAAAGGGTAAAAAATATTCTATATTTTTTTCATATTGATGTGTGAAGAAACTTTTTCACCAAGATATTTTTATGTGATAAGATATTATGTTCTCTTTATTTATTATTTTAGTACAATGGAATGGGTTTCAATCATTACCCACAAATATATGGTTTTCAGTTTCATAATAACTTATCTAAGTGAAGTTGAAAATATGTTGGTTCAACATATCTGGAAGATAAGAATATATAATGGAACAGTGTTCACAAATATCCAAATATAGAATTATCACAAGAAACATGGGATAATAAACCAAGTTTAAGTAATAATAACTCCATATAAAAATGGAGTAATTAAGAGAAGAAATCGAATTATCAACAACATGGATAAAACAATTATCATTGAGAAAGACCTTCAAGGGATTTTTTTCAACAAATAAGTGATGAAATTAGTATATACATCATATAGAGTGTTATTAAGTTTGAAATAATAGAAAACCCCATATGATCTATGGTATGTAATGAATCAAATGTTGAAGAATGTTAGAATCTGGTTTTTCAATGAGGTATGGATCATTTAAAATCCGAGTATAAATATTTACTTTGTACCTAATATGGATGAATAATGAGTTAGAAAAGGTATCAAAGGTGTCAGCGGAATGTTCAGAGCATAGAACCCATCTTTATGGGGAAACAGGACATGGTGCATGGTTGGGGCATAGTTTTCTGAACTGTGCAGATCGTCAATTTCCACATAGAACCACTTTGTAAGGATTTTGCATGGATATGTGGCATAACCATGAAAATTTTCCTTATTCCTATGTGAAAGTACCCAAATGGTGTATGTTTTGTCAAAATATGTTGAGAAACGATGAAAAGAACATTTTTCTAGAAAATTTGAGAATTTTTCCCTTAATGATCTATTAGATACCATCTTATTCCCTTATCTGAGAACCAGCTGGATTAACCTAATTCTATATCATTTTGGGGATTTTTAAAGAACTAAGGTTGGAATCTAGAGATTTTATTCATCCATGATCTGATCAATATTTCATTCAACACATTGGATGTGTAACGGTAAGTACTCAATCCCTCTTGAGTCATTATCATTCTCTCTTTCTTTCGGGTGAGTTAGCGGGTTATTAGCATTTTTCACTTTTTCTTAGATCTACTCTGATCCAAGACAAATAAATTGCCAATATTAGAGGACCAGAATCATACAACCTAAGGTGGGTGGTCAAAAACTTATCCTTAAATTTTGTTGAATTTAGAATTGTTGTGTGGGGCCCAACAATTTCATCAGGTTTTTTTAATAAATTCACTTTCCATGATTATACTTGTTAAAACCGTATAGTTATACTCTTTACTAATATATGATTATTTTTTGTGGTTTCACCCACAACTCACAACACCCCATGTAGGGTGTTATTCCAAAAATTTGTTTTTAGTGTCTTTCCACGTTGGAGCCACCGTTCGGGTGTGCCTTGTCTTGACCTTCCTAAGGTTAAGTGTTTCTATATTAAATGTCATGATTATGATGGGAATTGAATAATGGAAAGTACTATGTATTATTACCATTTAACCTACCTACGGTAAGTGCTTAAATTTGAAAATTAAATGTGAAATGTGATTTTTATGTATACTAGTATAGGACCTGGCCTTATTAAATGTTATTGAATAAATGTTTATTGTTCATAGTACCTCATTAAATATCTATGGAAAGTAGTGGAGTGAACCTTAATTATTGAATACACCTTACATGGAATTCAAAAAGTTTGCATGATACTTGGTCTTGACACACTAATGAAAGGAAAGGATTGAACCAATTGAATTATTATATTACTTCACAATCAAATAGGAATTTCTGGACTTGAGATCACCTTGGGTTCTGATCAGAGAATACCATGAGCACTTGAGAACCCCATTCTGGTTCATGGACACTGCTTTCTTAGGTTGAGACCCACCTAGAACCCGATCCTTGTCTAATATTTGGTTAACTAGTATGAAACCATAGGATACCTCATGCAGTACTACAGGATTCCTTTGACACACTCCTTAGATCCAAAATTGATGAGTAGGTTCCATGGTTAAAAATCATTGGTCCCAGTCTTTGTATTTCCCCATTTTACCTGGGTTGAACTCTTTGGACTTTATAGGCATCTCATTGTGGAATGTCTTGGACTATTCTCATTTTATTAAACTCTTACCCATGCTAGGATACAGTTGTTACAAATTTGGTGTCCCTTCAGGCTTACATCTTCTTGTTTATTACCATGGGACATCATTATTAAATATCATTATAGGTTTCGTTGTTACATCTCAGAAACTTTACTATTAATTAACATGAAATATATTATAAACTGGAAACAAATAAATGATGAATTGGTTTCATGATTAGACACCAGTCGGGGGCTGAAGTAGATACATGGGTATTTAGTTACATTGTGATACTTTGCTTTATATATGCATGCTTTCACATAGTTATATTCCATTACATGGGCTAGATGTTATAGAAACCATTGTTGGTGGCCCATTGAGATTTATCTTACACCCTCCCCAAGCACCGTTTGGTACTCGAAGTAGATTACATGACTTTAGGTGTTGGTAAAGGGAAGCACACCATTTCGAACACTTGATTGCTTGATGTTTAGGTTAGAGCACGATAGTAGAGGATCGAGTTGGATCTTGAGATTCATGGGATAGTTTTTTTATTTATTTTATAATTTTTTGGAACATGTTATGCCTGTTGTCTTATATCTATGTTTTATATTTTTCTATTGACATGAAATCTCATTAGTCATTGGATTCTATTCATATAGTTTTAGTTATTATTATCCTTGTTTATCTATTATTATCATATACTTACACTGTTTAATTATAATTCTTCCACTACTCACCCGATTTTTTTACTCAGTCTCTACATTACACTTTGGTAATGATGACATAGTCTCCCCATAGACACACACTAGTCCCTCGCTACTAGTCGTTAGCCCCTAGAATTTAGGGAGATGCGCTTGAGGCCTTGTGGCCCACCGGGCTAGGGGAACCCATTAAGGAGCATATAGGTCTGGAACCTCACAAAGTGGTATTAGATCCAATTGAATGCACTACAGAAGATACCTAAAGATCAGGCTATGGGACCATCTCCAGCACAAGGTATTATTCTTGTGGCATATACTATAGTAAATTCTTTATTTGATACAGGTACTTAAAACTCTTTTATCTTTATATATGTTTTGGAATGTCATGAACTATAGATACAGTATCACTATGGTGTAATGACCCTAGATACACTGTTAAGTGTATAAACAGAGAGTATACACTAGTGTATGGACTATACTCTTTAGGTATGCAGTTACCCTTACTTATGTAACCTCTTTGTTCTCGATATGATGGGATTATATTTCATTATTGGGATTGAATGTTTGGTTCAATTTCTTGATTTTTTAGAATTCTATCATCACAGGGTATCTTTTACATCACCAAAGGGTATAAATTATCTAAATAAGGTTGAGTGGGATGTTTAAGCTGGTTAAATTGGAACAAAGAATCATGGGAAAGGTGGAGTGACTACCTAGATTGAAAATATCTTCATGTAGGATCAGGGTTTACAACAAGATGATTTCCCTCCAGTAATGGATTATTTTAGGGATGTATTTCTGAACAATATTTCTAGATTACCTCTTGAGAGAGTGGTAGAGTTTACAATAGATATTTTTTCAATACTAGATCTAGTGTCCAATCCTCCTTATAGGATGTCACCAATAAAGATTCAATAGCTCAAATAGAATTTATAGTATCTAGAGTCCAAAGGCTTTATATGGCCGAGTACATCCCCAAGGGGTTCGCTCGTGCTTTTTTCTAAGAAAGTATATGAAACCTTAGGTCTATGCATAGATTATATGTGGTTGAATCATCTTATGGTCAAGAACCTCTACCCACTTCCTTGAATAGATGATCTCTTCGACCAGCTTTAAGGAGAAAAGATCTTCTCTAAGATCAACCTGAGATCTGGTTATCATTATGGGAGATTCAGGCCATCATACATACCTCGTACAACTTATTTTAGTAGGTATGGTCTATATGAAAACATTGTTATGCCATTTGGTCTTACGAACATGCCAACCTTTTTCATGGATCTTATAAATAGGGTGTTCCACCCTTATTTGAATGATTTTATAAGATGATTCTTACCTTGAATGGATCGATCGTTGTTGAGGAAGAATGTGTTACTTGATGATGGAGTAGGATCCATTGCATCTTGATCCATCTAGATCCATTGTTTTATCATCATCCATTCTGTGTTCATTGTTTTGCAAACAAAAATAAGAGGAGGATAGGAGAGACCATTTAAAAAAATATTATGAGTCTAAAATATCATAATCATGAATTTATAAACCTATATTTGGTTATGAAAATAATTAAGTAATTAATTCATTTAATTAATTAAACATTCTTCCAATAAGCGAGGGGTTTGTACGTCCTGCGCCGACTCATTTTATGGTATGCCTAGGGTAAATATCATGTTCCAGACCCAACCCTTGTCTCATATTTCCAATCTAATAGACCATTTAAGAGTTATACCATGTTTCTAATTAACTGGGCATTTGTAATAGAAAATATATTTACTATTTTTATAAAATTAATTTCAGGCACACCGGGTCTTGGAATCACCCTTAGTATCAACACCAAGATCTAGAATAATATTTAGAAATATTTCAATGTATTGTTAGTAAAAAACCAGGTCTCTACAACATTCCCTCATTTATGATTTTTGTCCCTAAAATGCAAAACTAAACACACAACATGGGATACTGAGCCCACATTTGGTTGTCTCACTCCCAATAAATCTCCTACACATTGTTATGATACCACAACACGTGAACCATAAGGATGGACCATCCTCACAGGGTCTTCTCTTATCAGTCCCTGATCTCCATCGGGTGGTACTCAAAGGTGGCTCCATCCATGATGTCCATATCTCCTCAATAAAAGTCCATGAATGAACTTAATAAAGTCATAATAAACCAAATAAATGAATAAATGGTTCTGAAATTGTTAATTAATGAATCTAATTTGGTTATTCAGGTTATCAAGATCAAGCAAAGGAAACCCTCATATTTTAGGTATGGGATCATATATCTCACTTTTATTCAAGAATCCATGCAATGTTGTGTCCTTCTAATTTTAATTCCTAATGATGGGGTATGTTTTCACACATACCCCATACAGACCTTATGATTTATAAATTATGGGATACCCCTTTGCCTCTCATTGATGTATGATCTCAGATCGTGGAAAGGTATGTTCTTGTTTAAGTTTTGGTTTGAATCCCTTTTTTGGTTAATTAAGTTCTTACCCAATTCCTTATGGAGGATTGGGGTGTTCTGAGGGTTTGGGACACAAAAAATTGAGAAAAGGGGTTTTTTGGGTAGGTTTCACGGTCTGTGCATAGATAGTGCTAACTTTGTAGGTAGCCCAAGAAACCATGTGGGAGGTGAGTTTTTGGACAGTGGCCTCCACATGGTTTGCACACGGTTTGGAAAACTATACGGGTAAGTCATGCAGCCTAGAAACTATTAAAGAAATTACAATTTTTTCACTCTGGAATTTTAAACCCCACCTGGGGATTTCCTTTCCATTCTCCTATCTTCACCCTAGGGACTAACTAAATCTCCCAAGAGCTTCAAGAGATCAATATCTTTCATTTATAAGGTGTTTTTGGTGTCATTGGTTGTAGATCGAAGCTTCGGGTAAGGTTAATCACATCCTTTCTTCTCTTTTGATTTTAGGGTTCATATCTTCTTATCCTCTCTTTACAAAGCTCTAAAACCCTACTCTTTGGGTGAGATCCATTTTAATCTTCAAGGGTTGGTTGAAGTGGACTCTAAGGGTGTGATTAAGAGTGTGTTCTCCTGCGGAATCAATATAGGTGGTCAACAAGTTATATCCCATGGTTTATTTGTGGATTTGTGCAAGTGTGGGTTTGTTATTGGGCATATCTTAGTATATTTTGATCACCCTTGTCATGTTTAGGTAAAATGGATATTAAAAAGGAAAATGGAGACCCTCAAGATCCCCATGGGATGTGTCAAGGGTGATGATACTAATCTAGGGCCACCCATGGTGTGTGCCGACTTTTCCGGACCAAGAGATTTCTGAATAAAAAGTGAGATTTCTGTGTAATTATATAGAGCCCTTGATAAAAATGTTAATGTGGTTAATCGTTTTGGGATAAAAAATAGGTGATGCACCTTGGTTTGATAATAACCTAAGGGTCATTGGGTTAATATGTGGAAATGATTAAAGACCATAATGAAATGGATTATGAGACCGGAAATAAAGCCTGCTGAGTTAGGAATACTGAACAAAGCCTAGTGGGATACACACAATGAATGAATGCTTAGTGAGATAATCATAATAAAAGGGTAATAGGTATAATTGGAAAATTGATGTGAAATGTGGTAAATGTGTTAATGGGTCAAGGTGTGATTTTAACTCTCATGTTATTATTATGATTTCTGTTTTCCTTGGGAAATGGTTGTGATATTTTGTGATTGGTTGATGGATATGCATATATAGAGCATGTTAACATATCTTGTTAGTGTGGGGTAATGAATAAGGTTCTACACCCATGGGTTGAGTTAGACTAAGGCTTTAAACTCCACCCCAATGCGCAGGTTAGGGAAGAGGACTGATGCTATGTTTTCTTATCAGTTGCATCCACCCAGATTGAGACTTAGAGGTGAGGATATGGTTGACATGAGGAAGTTGGTCCTAGTGATATAGGACAACTATGTGTTGTTTTCTTAGGAATGTGATTCTGTACTTTAAGTTGTGCATCTTTTTGTGTGTGTTGAACCAATGGTAAATGCTTTGGAAATGGAAAGAAATGGGAAATGGGATGAAATGGTATGATAAAGAAATTGAAATAAATGTTATTAATGGACCCAAATTGGTTTGGGGCACTTAATATTTTTGTGTCATTTATTATTCATTTCCATTTTTCAAACAAAATTTTTTATACCAGATATTTTATAGACACTGTTGGTGGTAGCCTAATAAGTTTTACTCACACCATGATCGGTCTGTCATTGGTTACCTAATAAGACTTCATGTTTTTCGGTCAGAATAAGGGAAAATTCCCTTTCTAGGTAGTTTGGTTGGCAAAAGTGTGCATAGAGGAGGACCCATATGTGTTTTCGTGACCATTTTGGAGATTTTTAAGTTTGTCTTCATTTTGGTTTTTTCTCACTTTGGCACTTTAGTATAACATGGCATATTTACTATTGGACATAGTTGTACCCCATTTTGGGGAATGATTTTGATGCATGCTCTTGTATTATTGATTATTATTCCACTATTTTTTTATATTCTGTTTTGGATTACTCTAATAAAAAGGGGGTATAGTCGCCACAATTGACTATTCATACCCCCCGCTGCTAGTCAGAAACCTTTGGCGTATGGGGAGGTGTGCTTAAGTTCATGTAACCACCTAGATCAGAGCATTGATTTAGTGGATTCTTGGTTCAGGACATTACAATTAATCCTACACACTAACACATGTTAACATGTTGAAATGTTTGTAAGGGTTTCTTCATCTCACTTCTGTTTTTGTGAGATATTCTGTATTCACCACTATTACTTGTGTATGGTGTATGTATACTTCCCATTGATATTTTATATCATTAATCTTTTTATTTTAATTATATTAAATGTCTCATTTGATGATTGATAATTTTTGGGTATACGATTCAATTGATTATAATGTTTTAATTATATTCTACATAAACCTCCATTTTCACTCGGGTTGTTCTTATTCTCTACTCACATCAATGAAATTATTATTTATTCCTATGTAAACCTCCTAAATTCTGTTTGAATGTTCTATATATGTGAACTAATTAGAATAATTCTTTATTTTATGGGTAGTTTCATGTTTTAAAATAATCTTTCAAAAATTGTTCTGAAATGAAAATATGATTCAAGGAACTTCTCAAATTCTTACATATTTTGAAGTTTACTCTATAATATTTTTTAATTCATATTTAACATCCTAAAATAAAAAACATTTACATGAAAAATATATTTTGTTTCATTTATGGTTTTATGAAGTCAAACATGCATTTGTGATTTAAAATCCATTAATATCTTCCTTAAACCAAACTAAAAATTTTATTTCTAAAGCTTCTTAAAAAACTCTTTTTCAATGATTTCACATCAATAAGACTTTATTTAATCCTAAAATATAATTTAATTATCTATAACTTTTATTTTGTGGTATATCCATCTTTATTTGGTAAATAAATTTTTATTCTTTTTTTATTTTACCAATGTTTCAAAGGAATCTTCTTTTCACTTTCCTAATGAGGCATTTTCTAACCTTTTTCTATACAAAATGAATATTCTTTTTACCTCGTACGAGATGTATGGATTCATCAACAGTTATTTCTTTGAAGTGTCCTTTTTAAATTTAACAGGCCTATTTTTAAATAAAAATATTTTCAAAATGTTTTTCAAAATCAAAGGATATTTTCTTCAAAAATATTTTTAAGATATGTACTTTTATTTCATCAATGAAAACAAATCTATATTCTTACTCCACGTGGGATTTGTTTTATTAATACATTCCTTAATCCAACTCCGAAAGGTTTATGATTTATTTGGCCAATGATAGTATTCACATTCACTTCCTTGATTTATTTATTAGTCTCATTGAAATGTTCAATCTCTTATGATCATTAAACATTGAATTTCCCAAAAATCATCCATTTCATTTATCATGGATATTACTATTGCCTAAACTGTATACCATTTTACATACGTTGTCTAATTTGATAGTTATTTGACTATCTGGGTTAATATTGATAAATATGTATCTCTTACTCCATACAGATATTTGATAAGGCACATTGTTAAATAAATTATTTGATATATGAGGAATGTTTTGGACAAGTACGGCATGGGTAGGGCATGATTATAAATAGCCCCTTGATACATCAGTAGTCTCATCGGACGAATCATTTGTATAGCCTCCTTAAATGGGTTTTTACCCTACATTTTTAAACCATTGTGTGAAAGGTATTGACGGTAAAGTTACCATGTACCTAGGAAACATGGCGTCCAATAATTAAGAATTTTCTTAATTTATATTTTGATATTATTCATCCATGAGATTTATCATTGATATATCTATGGATGTGTTTCATTTTCAGGATTAAGTTGTTATTCATCCATGAGATAATGTGTGGACATATCTATGGATGCATTTCATTTTTAGTTCATTTAATAAATGGAATGTGTTTCAATTTCCTAACATTCCTTATTGATATTAACTTATCTCGTTATTTGAATGGCATGTGCTTCCAATTATTACCTTTTCATATTTCTTACATGATTCCATTCAGTTTATTTATTACATGGAATTTTTTTTTAGTTATTCACCTCGCCATATATACTATTATCATTGATTCATTATTTCTTTCTCTATATTTTTTCCAAACTGAGCATTTGATCTCACCTTTATTATGTTTCTTTCCCTATGAATCTTATAAGATTATTATGAATGATATGTAGGGATTTACTATATGGATTAGATTTATCCTCAATGTTACTTATTTAGAAAGAAGAAAAAATTATTTTGTAATCAATGTATTCATTTAAACAATAGTCATTTATGTATCTGGTTTACTAAGACTACTAAACTGATCGGTCCTTTGGGGATTGATTCCTTGTAATCATGCCAATGTATTTAGTAGCAGACACTAGCTCTAGGCTATTTGGGGTTGGGTCGCTATACAAGACACTATTTCTACCAATTTAGAATTCTCAAAATGGAAAATACATTGTTCTAGAACTCCAAATTTTCACAAAGTCTAAGACACTATTATTAAGACACCATTCCAGCCTGTTCATAATTTTCACAAAGAAACAGACACCATTACTGGATTTTGGAAATTTTGAGACACCATTCTTATGACACCAGTCCAGAACTATTTCAATGTCTGAGACACCATTCTCAAGACACCGTTCAGAGACAAAGGTAGAGTCGCTACTCTTATGACCCCATTCTGGACTTAGTCATTTATTCATTTATCATTTAAATTAAAAATTATTACTAATGGTTATTGATAATGATATTATTAATTATATTTTTTACCCTTATTAGTATATAGTACTTGGTATGAGGTACCTTCTTTTGATGGAGATCATGATCCTTTTCATCCAAAAGAAAAATATACCTAAATAAATAAGTCCGTGCATGAGAATATTGATACATGGGTGGTACAAAAAAGTACCAAGTAGAAAAGAAGATATTCACTCCCATCCTTCTAGCTGTGAAGAAGAAATAACTTTCTATAAACAAAAGAGTGTGAACATTCTTGCAGCAACATATTCAACTGAAGAGGATTTCTAAAGAGTTTTCTCACCTCACTAGAAACCAGAACACAGATCATCAACAAAAATCTGTTTTTTATGTTAGTTTTCAGAAGTGGAGTCAAGCTTCTCATCAGCTACATCCAAGAAGTCCAGAATTGTCAAGAACATCACAAAAAGATTTCTAAACCCTTTCTCATTATTTATGATTTTTTGTGTACATTTTCACTACTATTAGAGCAGTGTGTGCATCTATATCGTAAACAAACATTGTCTCATGAGCTAACATGGAGGATATTATATTTCCTAACTCACTCATCTTTCTTTACCTTTTTACTCCCATGTAGAACTATAGAATAAATACTTTTGTTTCCTAGTTGTAATTATTATCCCATGTATAATTGTGGTTGAGGTCCTGTTGACCTGGATAGACTTTTTTTCGGTTGTGAACCCCAAACCAGGGTGTGGATCAAGTTTATTAATATAAACTTCCTGATGGTAGGTTATCACCTAGTTTAGATGATTAAGTCTCTACTTGAGACTGAACTTCTTATTTTTATCCACTTTGTTTTTCAAATCCATTTTTCCCTAGTTTCACTTATTTTTTAGAAAACTAAATATTAATTTGATAGTTAATGTTAGTTAGTGTTTACAAATATTTTTTATTTAGTAAATTACTTTCAAAAGTTATATAAATATTTTAAATATATGTAACTGAGAATTAATAAATCTTTTAAGAAATTAATTGAATAATTAAAACTATTATAAATATACTTCTTTGGTTAACTGAACTTGATTTTTTTTATTTGGGATATATTTAAATAATGTTTTTAAAACATAAATTTTTATAGGAACTCAATTGACCCCCCCCCCCCATTGAGTTTCCTACTCCAACCAACACTAACTATTGGAAAAAAGTGTGTTTATTAAAAAAAGGTTGAGGTGTCTGGAAAAATCCTTCAAAAAAATGTTAGATTGGTTGCACAAGGATATAGTCCATAAGAAGGTATTGACTATGAAGAAATATTTATACCAGTAGTTAGACTTTAAGACATTATAATATTTCTTCCATAAAAGCACATCTTAATTTCAAACTATATCAAAGGGATGTCAAGTATGATGTCCTAAATCGATATATTATTAATGTTGTATTTGTTGAAAATCCTCTGGGTTTTCAAAACCCTCAATTTCCAAATCATGTTTTAAATTAACAAAAATAATGTATGGTTTCAAAAAAGCACCCAAATAATGGTATGATAGGATCAACACTTTTATTATTTCAAGTTGTTTTAGAAAAGGTATTTCTAAACCTACCTTATTTATAAAAATAATTTCAAAGTTTTTTTTAATAGTTCAAATCTATATTGATGATAATATTTTTGGATCATCCAAAAAATACTTGTGTAATAAATTTTTTAAACATATAAAAAAATAATTTAAAACAAGTTTAATGGGTGAGTTAAAATTATTTATTAGATTTGAAAAAAATTCAAAACAAAGAAGAAATTGTTTTAATTAAATCAAAGTACATAAAGGATATCTAAATTTTTTTTCATTTGGATAAAACCAAAAGTAGTGATTCTCTTACTAGTATAAATTTTTAGATAGATATTGATGAAACTAGATAGTTAATAGATTAGACTACTTTTAGTGGTATGATTAGAATTTTATTATAATTAACTATTAGTCAACTTGATATTATGTTTAGTGTGTGAATGTGTGGACATTTTCAATAAAACCTATATAATCTCATTTAAATACTATTAAATGGATATTTAAATACCTCAATAATATATATTTTTTGGAATGTTTTACCCTAAAGGATATGCATTTGAGTTAGTTAGTTATTAAGATACTGATTTTATTGGTTGTAAGTTAGATATAAAGAGAATCTCTGGAACATGTATTCAATTGGGAAATTCTCTAGACTCATGTACCAAAATTTTCCCAATAACTAGTATCTATATGTTCCAATTCAAAAAGCATGTTTTCAGAGTCCTGTTGAATGGATATGTTAGCTACCTTAAAAACACTGGAGTCCCTGGCCTAAGAGACAAAATTGAAACACCTTAATACTATTTCCATGGTTCCCAAACAAAACATCACTACAAGAAAATATACAAACTCTTGTCCTAAGATGAAACACTGCTCTGATGCCACTCTATCATTACCTGACCCACTAGGGCCCACCTATTCCGTGTTAATCCAAGTGTGACACCCAATTACCAACTCCAATAGGCTAGGGGTTGGAAACCAATGCCAAGTGTGCATATCACACATGTGAGAGAACCAATCCAAATTACACGTATGCACACATACATCTCCAAGACCATATAATACAAAAATATAAAATAAAACAACTAATACTAATAATGCATGAATAAAATATATCCCATTTCAAAGTATGATAGAATAATTAGAAAACATAAAAAGGGTCCAAATACATTTCCAATAAAACTAGAAATAAATTATAACC